>OX243859.2:4102500-14102500 GCA_945859575.2 Herminia tarsipennalis
TTTGCACCGCAAGCATCGTCCTCACGCACGAATACCGACGTCACGATGCGAACGGCTAGTTCACGACGTATTAATTATACAGATAATGACCCTAATGGGAACGACTTCAATAACCCTGTTGAAAATTGCCAGGATTTTATTCCCGAGGAACCGATTGTGGAAAATTTTTGTATGAGAGTCTCGACACTAGGGAAAAGATAGAAATTAATTTTAATAAACGTTTAAATTTACCCCATATTATAGTACCAGAATTAAATGCCGTTTTTATGTTAGATACAGGTAGCGTTAGGTCTTTTATAAGCCCTTATATTGCAAATAAATATTTTAGGAATTGTTTACGATATGAACCATTCGAAGTTGTTAGCACTCACGCTTCGAGTACTCATAGCGAAACAGCACTCATTCCATTACCCACAATATTTAGAAGCAATGAATACCATAAGTTTTATGTGTACAGCGTAGATGATAGGTACGACGGCCTTATAGGTAGTAACTTATTAAAACAATTACAGGCAAAAATTAATATGGAAAGTCAGGTTTTACATTTAAAAAATACCAACATACCTATTATTTACTCACCGCCCATGAGGGAAATATACGAATTACCTCCCCGGAGCGAAATAAGAGTTAAACTTCCAGTTAACTTACTAGATGGGGAAGGAATATTAGAATTTAAGCAGTTTAGGGAAGGGATTCGAATGCCCTCCGCTTTAGTGAAGTGCATTAAAGGATATGCGACGACTGTCATTCAAAATTATTCGAATGAAGTCGGAAACTTAGTTGTCACAGGACCTTTTAATATAGACCCTTATACTAACCAGTCAAATGCCGTTAACTTCACGGAAACTGACCGGGACATTGACAATTTATTAGTAGAAAATTTACAAAAAATTAAATTAGATCATATGAACTTAGAAGAACGGGAAGCTATTGAAGAGGTTTGTAGGGAATATAGAGATATATTTTATTGTGAGGGTATTCCCTTATCCTTCACCAATCAAGTGAAACACAGGATTCGTACAAAAAACGAAGATCCTATTAATATAAAGGCATATAGACTTCCTCCAAAACAAAGCGCTGAAATTAGAAATCAAGTAGACAAAATGCTAAGGGACAACATTATCCAGGAATCTTATTCTCCCTGGAGTGCTCCTGTGCATTTAGTTCCAAAAAAGGCTGATGCATCGGGACAGCAAAAATGGAGGATGGTAATAGATTATAGGCGTCTAAACGAAATAACTACTGATGATAAGTATCCCCTACCCAACATCAACGATTTATTTGATATGCTAGGGAAGAGTACGTACTTTACAACCCTTGATCTAGCAAGTGGGTATCATCAAATAGAAGTCCAGGAAGAGGATAGAGCTAAAACAGCGTTTAGTACACCTTCAGGACATTATGAGTTTAATAGGATGCCATTCGGACTGAAAACAGCTCCAGCAACTTTTCAGCGAGCAATGGACAACGTCCTACGGGGACTACAGGGCTTACATTGCCTCGTTTATCTTGATGACGTCATCATATTTTCGAAAAGTTTACAGGAACACATAGAAAAACTCAAAACAGTTTTCGATAGATTCCGAAAAACTAATTTAAAAGTGCAATTAGATAAGTCACATTTTCTTAGGAAAGAAGTTCTTTATTTAGGGCACACAATAACAGACGAGGGTCTTAAACCCAATAATGATAAAATAGATGCTATTTTGAAATATCCTATTCCAGAGACAGTGACCGAAATTAAAAGTTTTCTAGGACTCATAGGCTATTATAGAAAATTTATCAAAGACTTCGCTAAAATAACTAGACCTTTGACACAGTGTTTGAAAAAGGGCCGAAAAATAGTAATTGATGATGATTACAGAAATTGTTTTGAAACATGTAAAAAACTATTAACGAATGCACCACTGTTACAGTATCCTGATTTCAGTAAAAGTTTCATTCTTACCACTGATGCATCAAATTATGCTATTGGGGCTGTACTGTCACAGGGATCGATAGGCGCGGACAAACCGGTAGCGTATGCTAGCAGAACTCTTAGCGATACAGAAGCCAAATATAGTACCATAGAGAAGGAACTTTTGGCTATAATTTGGGCTGTTAAACATTTCAGGCCGTATCTTTACGGTAATAAATTCAAAATTTTTACTGACCATAGGCCTTTAGCATGGTTATACTCGCTTAAGGAACCCAACAGTAAACTAACACGTTGGCGACTTAGGTTAGAGGAATATGACTTTGAGGTCCATTACAAAAAGGGACCCCAAAATACAAACGCAGATGCATTATCGAGAATTAAGATTAACGCGATTGACGACGATTTAGACTCGATATTTGTAAATGTAGGTGACAGACATGAACGTATAAAAAAAATCGTAGAAGAATTAGAACATGATCTTTCTCATGAAGAAACCCCTATAGAAACGATAGAACTCTCGGATTCTGATGACGGGGCCACTGCTAATTCAGTCTCTAATAGAGAACACGATGGGATACCCATCTTGAATGAAGCCATAGATTTAAAGCCTAGACAAATAATAGTACATGTATGGTTTAAAGATAAGTTAGCAGTTAAGGACATATCGAATAAGAAACAGAAAATTCTAGAGGTACACTTACCTTCAAATAATGAGGGTTTAGTTAAGGATTTTCTGAAAGAATACATAGACCCTAAGAATAAGTATTTTATTTATTTTGAAAACCCCACACTTAGACAAACTTTTTCAAGTGTAGTTATAAAATTATTTAAAAAGGGAGCTATAAAATTAAGCGAATGCACTGAACGAATAGTAAACTTAACAGACTCGGAAGTAGATCAAAGAGAAGTAGTTTTAAGGTACCACGAGGGCAAGACATGCCACAGAGGCATTAGGGAAACAATTACTAAAATCAAAAGGGAATATTACTGGCCTAACATGAAAGAGATGGTCACGGCAATTATAAACAGCTGTGAACCATGTAAAAAAATGAAGTATGATAGGAGGCCCATTAAACCGCGAATACAGCTTACGCAAAATCAAGAAGCTCCTTTTCAGGAAGCTTTTATGGACTTGTTATACATAGAAGGACAATATTATTTAACCGTAGTAGACGCATTTAGTAAGTTAGGTCAAGCAATTCAGGTTCCAAATAGAAGTACCCCAGAAATAGTTAGAGCATTAATTAAATACTTTAGTATGTACGGTTTACCCAAGAAAATTAGTTGTGACTCGGGTACAGAATTTAATAATGCACTTATCAAAGAATTGTTAAATTTATATAAAATTGATTTACATATAGGGACACCAAACAACCCTAATTCCATGGCAATAGTTGAGAGGTTTCACTCCACTATTATAGAGATATACAGATTAGCTAAATATGATAAAAGCGATTTAGATGCAGCATCTGTAATGACATATTCCATAATGGCTTATAATAACGCTATACATTCTGCAACTGATTTTACTCCTTTTGAAATAGTGTTCGGTCAGACAGAAGCAGGGAACGTTTTTGATATTGATAGGGAGAAAAACTTGCTACAAAAATTGGTATTAGATCATAGGAAACGTTTAAAAGTACTTTACGAATATATTTCGGAAAAACAAATATCAGATAAAGTTAAAGTTAGAGATAAGAAAGGCGGAGAAGAACCTCCTACAGTTAGGAACGGGGATGAAATATTTATGAAAAATACGAGAATCAGGAAAGCAAAGGAACTCCCACGATATGAGAAAGCACAAGTTATTGGTGATGCTCAGCGGAATATCATACCCGTAAAGCTCAATAATAGGCCGACTAAAGTCGCAATAAAAAACGTTAAACGTCCCCCACAGGTCATGCCTAGTACTTCTGCTACTAGTGCCATCAGCGTTCAACCTGGATCTTCAAAACCTGAATCAGAATCCAGGGATAGCGCCACTGAAGATGGGAGAAGCAGTGATGAAGAATAACTCGTGGACAATATTTAAGTCTGTAGATTTAGGATCAATAGGATTACAAATAGATAGTAATATTCGGGATTTTGATAGTTTAAAGGATATTGTAAGGGAAAATAAATTAGATAACGAATTATTGACTATAGAAAGACAGATTGAAAACTTAATTAAGTTAATTATGGATAGATTAAGTCAAATAATACCCAATAATCATAGAAATAAACGAGCTTTATTCAGCCCTTTAGGAACTTTAGTTAAGGCTATATCTGGCAACTTAGACGAAGAAGATGCTATTAGGTATAATAAAGAGATTTCCATTCTACAGAATAGGGAGCATATAGTCGAACGTAAAGTGTCATCATTTCAAAAAGCTTTTGATAAATTAGTTAACGACTCAGAAATAATTAATTTAAATATTAAAGATTTAGGTTTGAAAACCTCAGAGTTAGAAACACTTACTCAAAACGAATCAAAATTTAATAATCTATTAAAAATGATGAATTCTATGTATCAGATACTGAGTAACTTTCGGACTTGTTATGAAAATATACAAGAAATTGAAACTGCAATTGCATTTAGTAAACTTCATGTGTTACATCAGTCCATTATAAATACTACAGAATTATACAACATTTTAGTAGTAATAAATACTCATGCGAGGACCATATATCCAGTAAGCTATGATAATTTGATAAAATTAGAACATAATATTATAGTAAAATCTTATTTAGATAGTAATCAAAAGTTAGTTTTTGTTTTAGAAGTCCCTTTAATAGGCACAGAAACATATAATTATTATAAGGTAATTCCTATCCCTATCCACAATACTTCATACACTTTTACCATCATCCCAAAATACCCCTACCTATTGGTGAATAGATTGAAGTACATTCCAGTAGCGACACCTTGTGAAGAAATCGAGAATAAGAGATATCTATGTGCTGAACACAACTTGGTAGAATATCCTACGGAGACATGTATTGAAGAGATAATGATAATGAAGAGTAGCTACAGTCAATGTCGACAGAACCATATAAAAATTGAAACCACGAAAATACAGAAAATATCTGACAACACTTGGATGATATATTCAGAAGACAAAACTATTATTAGTGAAAACTGCAACAATGATATGCGAAAATACAGTATCCAAGGTACATACATTGTAACACCTTCAAGTTCCTGTGAAACTTTCATCGGAGACACACTGGTCAATGCAGGATCAAACACCACGGATGCGAGACTGCAATTACCCCTCATACAGATGCCAGAACTGAGGAACAACATTGAAGTTAGATTGAAGAAGGTGGACTTGAGAAATGTCGACTTCAGTGATGTGAAAGAAGTGCTTCAAAGTGCTAAAATCAGTGATAGTGATTATCCGATTATAGACACAATTGTGACATATCAAGCAAGCATTTGGACTGTTTGTCTGTACATTATAGTAATTGTTATAGTAACTACTTTTGTAATTTTAAGACTTAGAAATAAATTTCTTTGCCGAAATTCTCTGAAGCCGCAAATTCCGCCTTCAGATAATTTCTCTCTTGGGGAGGGAGGAGTTAAGGAACCCCAAAACACTCACATTAGCTTTGTCAGCAAACCCAACCATGCACTTTAATCTAGGACATGCGTCATAGACTAAAAAGCTTAATCAACATATTACTAGTATATAAGATCAATATTTTGTAAGATTAAATTAATTACTGTTTTGTATAACTAGAAGTTGTAACTCTGTCCGAATAAATAAATATTTTTTTATTTAAATCCGAGTTTGGTAACTTAAATCGCGCGTGTGTGTGTGTGTGTGTGTGTGTGTGTGTGTGTGTGTGTGTGTGTAGGTGTTGATTTACTGTTTATGGTTAATTGTGTTTTGTGTTTATTTTTATTGTGAACATGGTTATGTATCAATTTATATATTGTTGTATCGAGCCTTATGCAAACATGAAAATACATAAGTTAGCCGCAATGATGTTCAGTAGTAAGAACGTACTAGTAGTACTACATTTGCTGTTGAAATTATTAACGAACAAATTGATAGGGTTGCTGAGTGGTCCAAAAGAAACTCACCAGTACTAAACTCAAATAAATCTAAATTTATGATTATGGGCAGCAAAATTCTTACAAATTAAATTGCAGCTGTAGATCCTAAAATTAAGATAAGGGGAGCCGCAATTGAAAGAGTAGATACAGCCTGTAACCTTGGCCTAACCATTGACTCGGAACTTCGTTTTAGAGCATATCTGAAATGTGGTAAAAAACTGTTTACAAAGATTGAAAGTTTTATACAGAACTAGCTGTCCCGCGCAACTTCGTATGCGTAAATTTTTCCTGTTTTTGCAACATTTCTCGTCGCTGCTCCGCTCCTAGTAGTCGTAGCGCGATGTTATATAGCCTATAGCCTTCCTCGATAAATGGGCTATCCAATAAAAAAAGATTTTTCAAATCGGACCAGTAGTTCCTAAGATTAGCGCGTTTAAACAAACAAACAAACAAACAAAACAAACAAACAAACAAACTCTTCTGCTTTATAATATTAGTATAGATAGGAAAGTTCCTCAGCGTTTAAATGAGAATGAAGCTAACAGACTCACTCGTGCTATCAAAATTCAACTATTGCGACAATGTCTATGGTCCATGTCTGTTAGCCCGGACAGAATTGTTAATAAAAAGAGGGCAGTATACGTGTGCCCCATATTGCTTTAGTATACCTCGGAAGAGTTATATCACACCGTACCTAAACAAAAATAACATATTAAAAATGGCTGTTCGCGAAAATTATACTTAGCCAGTATGCTGTTTGAATCAATTGATACGAATAAACCACAGTACCTATACACAAAGCTAAGCTGAAGGCAGCACCTCGTTATGGCTGTATACTATATGTTCCCAAACTTTAAACTTGATTATCACAGTAAATAAAAAAAAAATATGCTAGATATAACCTGCTCAAAAAAGATTTAAACAAAATCCCCTACATATATAATTTCATGCAGTCGGAGGTAATAATGAATCTTGATGAACTTAGTAAAAGGCCTCCGACTGCATTAAATTATTTAAGTTTTAAATTTTAAATCCGTACAGTGGTTGTGAGATAAGAGATAATAAAGAATAATAATAATAATAATATCTTGGGACAACTCACACAACGCTATCTAGTCCCAAACTCAGAGCTTGTACTATGGCAACCAGAAAACTGATACTTATATATTTCTAAATATAAACATATTATAGATGATGATTCTAAATATAAACATATTATAACAAACGGGCATTAGAGGATCTCAGCTCGATTTTTTTAAAAGCTATCTCACAGGTCGAACACAAGTAGTGAAAATAGAGAATTGTGTTAGTGACGAGCTCTCAATATCTTATGGGGTGCCTCAAGGGAGCATTCTTGGACCAACTTTATTTTTAATATTCATTAATGATCTCTGCAACCTCGATCTTCCTCATTCTAATAATATCTTATGCAGACGACACGGCAATCACTTTTACTGCCAACTCATACTCCGAACTTTACACCTACGCTCAAACTGGCTTTAATACAATCTTTTCTTGGCTTTTGTCTCACACTCTTACCCTCAATACCTCTAAAACAAAATGTATTACTTTCTCCATCAATTCTATAACACAACCCACCAGCCCTATTTCTATTACAGCACACTTATGTACTAATCCATCGGCAACGTGTCAATGCCCACAGATAAACTCTGTTGAAACTATTAAATACCTTGGGATAGTCCTAGACAAAACATTGAATTTCAAACTACAAGTAGAACAACTAACGAATAGAGTCCGTAAATTAATTTTTATATTTAGGTCCTTACGTTACGTCGCAAATCAAGGCATTATCCGCAATGTTTACTTTGCCTTATGCCAATCGATTGTAACGTATTGCATTTCGTGCTGGGGTGGAACTCATAAAACAACTCTCAAGCCGTTAGAAGTTGCACATAGAGCTGTCCTGAAAATAGCTACCTTTCGCCCAGTAATGTGTCCGACCGCTGAGTTATACAATAAGTGCAATGTGGTGAATATCAGACAGCTGTACATACACCAATCTATTTTATTCCAACACCATAACACACCGTTTGTTGTAATTACCAAGAGGCGTAAAGATAAGGTCTGTACAGTACCGAAGCCCAACTTTTCTTTTACTCGTAGATTTTTTTACTACATGGGCCCTTTCCTCTACAACAAAATCAACAAAGATATTCCGTTTTATAAATTACCAACAAGTGCGTGTAAACTGGCTGTTAAAAGTTTTTTACTCTCAAAGTCATATAACGACACTGAAGAATACATAAGTAGCTCGTACACATAAGATTCAAACACACATGGCCCGCGCACGCGCGCGCGCACATACACACACACACACACACACACACACACACACACACACACACACAACACACATAAAAAAGAAGTTGAATTAAAGTGTGGTACCCCTACAAACGAGACTGAACACCCATAACAAGTGACTAAATGCGGGAAGGGACTGTACTCCTAAGCACAGGCTAATCCTTACAGTAGGGTAAAATAAATGACACCGTCCATCTTACTTCTGGTTAGCTTAGATCAGTATAAACACAAGGAAAAAACGTTCGCCAACCAAACTTTCACTGTTTTATTTTGTCTCGGGATCATACTTCATACATAATAATTAAATAAACTACGCGCGACGACGACCTTGACTCATTTCAATACTGGATTGACGTATTATGTGCAGGCGCACGCAGAGCAAAACCCGTGTGGGAGGGAGACGGCACGATAGCATAAAGTGGTTCACGATGAAGTCCTATTTCGTTGTTTAAATATTTTATATTGTATTGTTTCATATTATTAATAAGGATTTAATTTTAATGTCATATTTTTAATAAGGATTTAATGTTACGCGCGAGAAAACTTTGTTATTACATTCACATAACGAAAACATGCGTGTGAGAATTTGGGCTGGTTTCAGGTACCTAGACGTCAAAATGTTTTCGCGCGTATACTGAGCACAACAAGGAGCTCTGAGTATCTCGATTCGTGCACACTTCGACGAACACTCGCGAGTCGTGATTCCGACGAATGACACGCGATTACGCGCGAGTGTAATATAATAATAATAATATCTTGGTTATTCACAACGCTATCTGATCCCAAACTAAGCAGAGCTTGTACTATGGAAACCAGACAACTGATAAACTTACTTATATATTTCTAAATACATACATATTATAGATAAACCCAAATACAGAATAAACCATCGTGCTCATCACACAAAGTTTTATCCTGGGTGGGGATCGAACCCACGACCTCCGGCTTAGCAGTCAGGGTCACTAACCACTAAAACTACAGGCGAGTCGAAATCCTAATGATTGGTTATTTGTACCTATGCCGTGTAACCAGCGCGTTTATCTATCTATACTGAAGACTTTGATTGTTTGGGAAATTGGGAATTCAGGAACAACTGGTCCGAATTGAAAAAATAATATAATTACGAAGTTGCGCGAGTCTGCGAGTCGTCTCATATAAACAAGGCCTTAGGTACTGATATCACGATCTTCTCAATCACCTCTGAGTCAGGGATGCCTCTTAATAATACTAATTAAATATCAAACCAAAGGTTTACAATATCTTAATTATCAGGCACAGACCACAAAACTGTCCATCGACATTGAAATATATCAATAAAAGAGGTCGTCTTGAGGAAAATAAACAAATGTGTGATTTGTATAAACATTGGCGCTACTTTGTAAAATTAATATACTACCAGGATGACCGAGCCTTGATGGGTATATTTTTTAAACGCCGTGTTTTAAAAATGAAACCTATCTAGATCAATTTAATGCCCCCCCCCAACCCCTGCTTACTAAATTTCATGAAAATCGCTGGAGCCTCCGAGATTCAGATTATATATATACACTACAGCAGGATCAACGTAACTTGACCGGATTGAAGTTAGGTCCTTATCACTTTCGCGCATGTCATAGAGATGCGACCCTAAAATGACTTACGAAAACGATTAATTATGTTTAATCGATTAAAAATACTAACAAAATTTTAATTCAACAATATAAAAATACTATTTAATTGAGTTCATAAAAGTTTAAATTTAGATCAGTTACAGTAAATACTAAAGAAACTTTGAAAAACAATTTCTTTACGAAAATAATCACAAAAAACATGAATTAGTAATACTAATTATGACAATGTAATGCGTAATGGCATCTCTAATTCTGTTGGTTTAGTTACCGCCCCGCCCCCCGCTTCCTGTCACCATTTACTTCCAAAAAATGCATCTGCGCAACCACTTGTCGCCTACTTCAGTCCGACCTAGTTACGTTGATCCTACTGTAGTTGACTCGTGCAAGTTCGTCTGTGTATATTTAGTGTTCCTGGGTTCCACATTACTAGCAATCCCGTTAACAACCCCAACTAAGCTTAACCCCAATAAAGCTCATGTTAGGAGTGGGTTCACGTCGAGTTCGATGCCTTAACCATGCCGCGGCTACCGTCATTAGGCTACCGCAAAAGAATTAGAGACGTTAAATTTACCTACTTAACTGTAAAGAAACACGATGAATTTTAAACAGTAATCTTAAGGACATCTTTAGAAATTGTTTCTTAGTAAAATATTTACGATTCGCATCGCAAATTATGAACTATAGTACAATTCGCGCAATATTACTTGCAAGGCTTATAGTAGAGTTTGTTTCAGTAAATAGAGACACATACACCGTGAATTTGTAGTCGTTATGGAGCCGAATACAAAAATACTTACTTGTCTATCTATACTAATATTATAAAGCGAAAGAGTTTGTTTCTTTGTTTAAACGCGATAATCTCAGGAACTACTAGTCCGATTTGAAAAATTCTTTCTTTGTTGGATAGCCCATTTATCGAGGAAGGCTATAGGCATATATAACATCGCGCTACGACTTATAGGAGCGGAGAAGCGACGGGAAATGTTTCAAAAACGGGGAAAAATTACGCATACGAAGTTGCGCGGGACAGCTAGTATATTATAAAAATGAATGTTTGTCTGTCTGTATGTGCTCTATGAGTTTCGAAAGTATTGATCAGTTTGTCTTGATTCGACTGCCTCTGTGGCGCGGTGGGAGTGTATCTAACTGCTATGCAATAGGTCGTGGGTTAGATTCCCACACGGGACACCAATTTGTGTGATCCACAAATTATTGTTCTGAGTCTGGGTGTTTATTGTGTCCGTGATTTGTATGTTTGTAAAGTTCCCCCGCGACACAGGGCTTGAACACTAGTGTGGAGTCTTTTTAAAAAAAAAAATGTGGTGAGACTTTGGCAGAGTGTTCTGGGCACGCCCACGAATGTTTCTGGCCAAAAAAAGGAACAGCGAGGCGTGGAAAGGGTCAAAGTCAAAGCCAAATATCTTTATTTCGTAAAATCAGGTTAATGATTATTTGAAAACGTCAAATTAAAACTTACTAAAAATTTTATAAAATTATGAATGTTTGAAAAAAAAAAACAAAATGAGGTTAGGCGGCAGTTCCAAGTGTGAAGCTCATGAGAAGAAGCTGCCAAGAAACTCATGTGCCATGTCACTAGTTTTATATAAAAACTAGTTGTCTCGGCGAACTTCGTCTGGACTCTTTTTGTTTTTGTAAATCGGGTTCAATTGTGAATCTAAACAATCCTCGAATCCCCTTGAACTCACGCAAAAAAATTCATCAAAATCGGTCCAGCCGTCTAGGAGGAGTTCAGTGACATACACACGCACACAAGAAATATATATATTTAAAGATTGAAATTATTTGCGTTTGCGGAAAATAAATGAACACTTGTGGTACACAGTCACACTGCTACTCGATTTCACGTATTAACAATAGTTACTACGATATATAATTCATATAGATGTCATACATAGTTTTCCACCAGCGAAAAGTGCCCACTTTAGGCAATTTAAGGTTATTTTTTTTAAATGTTAATATTTTATTAAACTGATATTTATTATGAACTGGGTTCTTGATATGGAGCTCAAAATTTTCGGCTCCAAAACGACTAGGTACAAATTCACGGTGTTCATACATACTATGCGTTTCAAATAAGAAGATAATCGCGATCTGTAATCTATTTCTATGCCAAATTTTGTCAAGATTCCTTCAGTCATTCTGACGTGATTGAGTAAACAGGCATCGACAATCTCATCAAAGACTAGCCAGCTACGCAGGAGATATGCACAAGTGTATGCGCAGACACAAGTGCACTCTCTATTCTCTCACTCTCATAGCCCGATGGGACGGATATCCGACACGACCGGAGTGCGATTGGGCGCAGGACAAACAGTAGGCCTACTCTCTTTCTTTAAAACGAAATTCATGAATTTTCGTTTTATTAAATTTCTCGAGTTTACGGGGACTATTATAATTAATTTTTGGATAAGCACAAGAAGCCTGAACCCATAGACGATTTTTAAACACGAGTGGATTGAATTGATGTTCCTGGCTCTGTATATCACCACTTCATTTTTGATCGAAACTTCGTTTTCATTGAATTAGAGTAGGCCTCCTGCTTAACGTGATCTTCGAGGCATTATTCGAAAACGGTCACTCATCTATGGACTGACAGTGGTAACTAGGGTTGCCACCTTTTTTAGTGCAAATAAAGTACTTACGTTGTTTAATAAAAGTAGAAAAAAGTACGTTGTGTCAAAATAAAGTAAAATTTTATTTATTTATTTTTTCTTAAAATATTTTTTAACAACATTTAATAAATACCTAAGCATAATCAAGCATCGTTCTAGTCTGTATTTATGTCATTTTTTTTTTAAATAAATATGTAAATGAATTCCGGAGAATCAAATCATGTAAAATAAAGTATTTTTGCGTACTTTATACTTCTTATAAACTTTATTCTTCTTCACGTGACCAGACGGCTGGCCTGTACTTCGCTCAGCGAATCAGCGTTGCTATTAGTCTTGGGTAGTACAAGTACTTTACAAATACAATAATTGCATTTTTGAAAGATAGAACATTTTGAATCCAGACTCAGGAATCGAACCCGAGACTTCCGTAGCCAAACCGGGGCCAGAAGCGAACCACCTATCTGGACTATGTTACTAGATATCAAATTCCTCTATCTCTTAATGCTTACGGGTTAGGCCCCCGTAGCGACATCTAGTCGGTAGTTAAAGAACTATCACGGCTTTTGTTATTGCTTCGTTACAGAGAGCATTTTAACAAATGATGATACGCAGGCCGAATATTGAAGTAATTTTTATAGGCATTTCTTGCCAAAGACTTTACAAATACAATAATTGCATTTTTGAAAGATAGAATTTTTTTTATTTTAGTACAAGTACGACAGTACAAAGTTACGTTACTGATAGGTAACGTGACTTTGTACTGTACTAAAAGTTTCCGAACAGCAGCACTTAATCGGACATTTAAGGGGCATTTAAACGGGCCATTTTTTACGGCAATTTGTGGCGGCAATGCTGTAAGAGAAAGCTCAATATTGATTTGATGGTTGCCGGACGATCGCTGAGCGATAGATTTTCTGCAATAATAAAAATAATCACGAATCATGCGCCATACAATTGCAGACATATTGCCATTATTGGCCGAGCAATTATTTGCTAAAAGTGCCGCCACAAATTGCCGTAAAAAATGGCCCGTTTAGACCCCCCTTTAGCACTATTCGTACACTGTTCGTACACTCTGACTGTACTGTACTTTGGCTAATGTTACTCTTTCTACAACGCTACATTCGTTCGTTGTCCGAAGTGTGCGATGTTTAAATTGTGAGTAAAAGGGACAACGATACACGATGCGTTCAGTTTAGATCTAATGCGCTTATTACACTACACTGAATCAGGGACCTTGAATCCTTAAAAAGAGCGGTGTAATAATAGTTAGGGCCCTAATTCTCTAACAAATTTTCAAGGCCACCTCGATTTAGGGCCCTGATTCAGGGTAGTGTAATAGCCGTCTAATGCCTTTGCAATTAAGATTATTTTAGCATGTTCTAGATTCGATTATTATGTGACTTTGCGTATGAAGATGGAATATTTCGCGTATGCGCGAGGTGTCAACGTAAATAGTAAATAGGTAGTGTTTGTTTATCTCTGTTTGTTTCGTATTTTGGCTATCACAAATACGAAAATATTTAAAATAGAATTTTTAAATTTCGCTGATAAGAAGTGTCCAGTTTTAAAGAAAGCAGGACACTTCTTCGGTCTTAAGCCACATTTTAAAGTCAAACACTTAAGTAGTACCTGTAGTACTAACAGTACTACAGGTACTATTATAGTGTAATAGTACGTTGTACGAATTGTACTAGTACAAGACTAGTTGCTATACAACGCGGCAATGCTGCCAGCCTTCTGGTCATGATGCCGGGCGATAGCGATGCGAAGAAATTCTATGACGCCTGCTTGTTTTGATTTTATTTTATGTTGTAATTTGTACATAGTGTAAATATTTAAAAAATGTAAATAAAATATATAAAAATCATATAAACTCCTACCAATAAAAAAAAAGTTATAAAGTATATATAACTTTTTTTTTATTATTATATAAGTATATAAATTTTAATACTTTAATATAAAGTACGGGTGACAACCCTAGTGGTAACGTTGATTAATCTCTCAGATATATCGTTCGGTTGCTACTGAGTCAGGGACCCCAACTATCGGTAGTAGGTATCGATAACTACAGTAGGATCAACGTAACTAGGCCGGACTGAAGTAGGCGACAAGTGGTTGCGCAGATGCATTTTTTGAAAGTAAATGGTGACAGGAAGCGGGGGACGGGGGCGGTAACTAAACTAAGAGAATTAGAGATGCGATTACGCATTACATTGTCATAATTAGTATTACTAACTCATGTTTTTTTATAATTATTTTCGTAAAGAAATAGTTTTCAAAGTTTCTTTAGTCTTTACTGTAACTGTTCTAAATTTAAACTTTTATGAACTCATTTAAATAGTGTTTTTATATTGTTGAATTAAAATGTTGTAGGTATTTTTAATCGATTAAACATAATTAATCGTTTTCGTAAGTAATTTTAGGGTCGCATCTCTATGACATGCGCGAAAGTGATAAAAACCTAACTTCAATTCGGTCCAGTTACGTTGATCGTACTGTTTACTATCTAAATTAAGTAGGTAATCCTACTAGTACTTACCTTTCAACACAATGCGCTGCGGTGATAGCCCAGTGCTTATTCAAAAGGGCGGCTCCACACTTGTGCAAATATGTCGCCGATCTGTACTGTCTCAGCGAGATCTGCCAGGGCCATTGTCCGAAGCCAGACTTTGTGCCTCCGACGATCCTGCCAGTCGGCGCCTGCCAGAGACGACGCCCGCAAACTGCCAGAACCAGTAATGTAGAATTCAGGATCATTTTGAATTTATTGCATTAGCATTGACGCGAGTGACAGTTTTTATTTAACGAACTTTTTTTGAATATGGAATAGGGCTTTTGAATTTGGAATGTTGATTTACGAATTTTAGAATTGAAGTTCGATTTATAATTTTTTTTTAATTATTTATAAGTTAGTTTTTGGCAATGTAGCCTATTTAAAGGTTAATTTCTGCTAGTTTCAAGTATTTAATGCAACAACACACTATCTGTATATCGCATGTAAAAAAGCATTGTACAGCACATGTAAAATTGCCGCCGTTGTTTTTAACTCGATTCTTATATAATTATTACTTCTGAATGAAGTAAAATTATTTCGGTTTTAGGAACGTCAGATTTTGAATTCGTCACAATTTTTTTGTTTGGCAATGTTTTAGGAAGTTCGATTTTCAATTTTATTTTATTTATGTTGTTGAAATTCTAATGCGATCGTGATTATTCAAGGCGGTTTTGGTTTAGCACGCTTTAAGTTAGCGGAAGTTTTATAGCCTAGATAATATTTTTTTTTATTTACGATGTTTATTTATACACAGAAGCCATTTCACAGTCCTGTTATGTGCTTCCCATAACAGTCAACCCAATCATTGAACAATATTGATGATCGGTTTTTAGATATTTAAAATATATTTTTTATTAAAAAAAAAACAATTCGTTAGCTCATCCAATCCTTCACTGTCAAAATAATCTCTAAGAAAAATGGTTCTAATTTTAAAATGTAAAAAGGTCGACGTACTCGTTTCCTTTTGATTAAGATCTCTACGTGCGATGCAAAAAGTATTCTATTATTTTAAATTTAGAAGGAACGTATTAAAACTACCAAAACGTTATTTTTTTTTTTAATGTTATGGCGATCTTTGCGCAATCTTTGGTTAGACGAAACTAAACTCGAATTAGTTTTTGTGCAAATAAAACTTGAAGGTTTTGCAACGGGTCCTTGTGGAACTTTTTGCTAAGTTGGCCAAAAAACTTAAGACTACTTTGAATTCTCTAGCTCAAGTAATGAAATGGAAATCGTTTATTTAGTCTTGAATTAACATAAGATTTTAACTAGTTTATCATCAACATTAACACATTAAAATATAATTTTAAACGGAGATTCACGCTCTGGCATTCTCGAACGCACAACACAGAGGCACTAATTCAGTCTCAAATGCATTATTTACCCTCGTACTCCTACGACATTTTTATTTTTAGAACACATTTACTAGCTATACGGCAGACACACAAATACAATTTAAAACTTCAAAATTCGATTATCGTTTTTCACTTATCACAGAAACTTTTAAAACAATGTTTATTTTTTTTAAAAAAGCACATTACTTTTGAAATGTCAAATCAATATGTTTAAAAACTTTTTAAACACTTTAACAGTTCTAAATTAAAAAATAACTTTTTAATTTAATGTCAATGCAATAACCACAAGTGTTCGTCCTTGCGCTCGCCTTGGCCGTGGCGTGCGGTCGCTGCGCGCGCAAGCCTTTGTTTGAACCAAAACCTTTGTATTTTACATGCTCTTTGGTTTGAACATCGAATAGTTTTTTTTTAATTTTTGTTTACGGAGAGCCAGTAGAACATTCTGTTGGTTGAGGTCTTTAACCTGCAGCTATTTTTGAACGAATCGATTATTTATGAGAATAAAACTGAAAGTAAAAAATATAATAAACAATAATATTTGGTAAACAAGTGCAGGTAAAAATAGATTGTAATTTATTGTTCATTGCATCTGATCTGACATTATTGGTTTATTATATTATAGGTAGGTAGGCAGGGGTGGATCCAGGATTTGATTCTGGGGGGGGGGGGGGGCTCGTGAGGCAAATGGCAGTGAGTGCCGGATATAACATGCTTACGACGAGGTTGGAGGGACGGTGAACACCCCAAAAATAAATCGTTGGGGGGACAGGGGCACAAAAGGCATATGAACAAACAAACTCAATTCAGTAGGGGGGGGTACCCCTGGATCCGCCTATGCAGGTAAGTAGTTTCGCTAATTTTATTGAAATGAAATGGGACTGGGCTGGACTTTTGACTTTTGAGCCAAACGATTCACAAAAGCAAGTGGCAAGCGACAACGCGGTATACCGCCTGTCGCAGATGGCAAGATGAGTTAGATTCCTTTGAAAAAGATTGCCCTCATACAGCGACTGACAGAGAGAGGTGGAGTGAAAATAGGTACTCCCTTTGCCCTGCATTGGGACAATACAGGCAATTAATAATAATAATACATAATTACAAATTTTCCATATGGGCAAAAAGTTGAAAAATAGTGATAAAGCTCCTATAATATGAGTGATAGCTCATTCTATTCAAAATAAGCTTATTTCAAATGAGCTAATTCCGAATGGAAAAAAAAGAAAACAAATTAAATTCTTAAAAAAATATACCCTCCAAATAGCGACATGCAGCTTAATTTCTCGAGATGTTGACCAAAGCGCGTATTGCATCTAATAAATAAACAGTACAATTCCCTTGTACAAATCCTTGAACATTGTCACATTGTCGTATCAATCTGACAGTGATGAATCGCTGCAACCATTGTCTCGTAAATAATCGAATTAAACACAAAAAGTGCACAATTCAATGAAGATTTATTATTTTTTTATGAGTATAACCGGTAATTACATTGTTGGTGTCAATTTATTACTTCGTGGGGACATTTTTGGCACGCGACTGGTAAAGGCGTGTACAAAACCACTACAGGGGTAATAATAGGGGAGTACTAAGACAGGCTACTGCCACAAGAGTGCCATTTGATTTTGATATTTGGTTTCAAATTCATTTGACAATTCACTTAGGAAGCACAGAATAAATTCATACAATGATTTATCAAACATAACAGACACTGGCGATAACTCGATGTCAGACACCACTATGCTGAGTATTCCTGATTGCTTTCCAGAAAATAGCGAAAAATAATTGAATTGAATTTAAAATTGCAATCACTAACCGCAGAACTACAAAGTGCGAACCAGGAAGTTGAAAACTTGAATGAAGAAAATTGTCAACTCAACAGAATGCTCTTAAAACGATAGAAGCATTCAAAAAAACTTGTTCAACACCCGAAAGAATGTTAAAAAGGCCACTACCCTCACGTAACAGGAAATTATCACACCATAACCGCACACCAGTATGCTTAAATTTTGAACCACAAATAAATAGATAAATAATAATAAGATAAAAAATATTTAAAGAAGAATACATGAAATTGAATATACCAACCTCAATTGGTAAAAACTATGTGTTTAAATATTGGCAAAATTACTGATAATTAATGAATAAGTATAAATGTTTTGTAAAGAGTTTGTTTGTTTGTTGGTTTGTTTGAACGTTATAATAATAGGAGAGGAGCAGCAATGAGAAATGTTGCAAAAACGGGGAAAAATTACGTTGAAGTTGCGCGGGACAGCTAGTGTAAAATATTATCTATAGGTCCTAATATTATAAAGCTGAAGAGTTTGTTTGTTTGTTCGAACGCGATAATCTCAGGAACTACTGGTCCGAATTTTCTTATATAATAATCGAATTGAATATTTTACTGTTGGATAGCCCATTTATAACATCACGCTACGAGCAATAGGAGCGGAGCAGCCATGAGAAATGTTGCAAAAACGGGGAAAATTTACGCAGACGAAGTTGCGCAGGTCAGTTAATTAAGGATAAAATACCTGGGGGAGGATTTTAATTGAAGAGTAGTTTAAAAAGTGTCTAGCTGTAAATTTCGGTTTAAAACATGCATATTATATTTTTTATAATTTATACGTTCGCTATCAAACAAAAACAATAATGTACAACCGGTTTTTGCGAAAACCGCAATAGACTTCAGACAAAAAACTTTAATTAATATGTTACTTATTGATTTAGTAGTTTAGGTATTCTTCCGTCTCAGTGTAAACTAATAAGATATTAAAATAATAACGATCTGCAAAAAATGTAAGGTACGAAATAGTGCCTTGTGCTTTACTTCGGCTTTACCTATTTCTTGCGAACGGGCATTACATATAGGTACATGGACAATGATGATTTTTCACTAGTGTACTATGCGTTTCAAATGAGAAGATAATCGCGATCGCGACAACTTCACTCCGTACTTGTCAAAATTGTACCGCTAGCAACAAAAACTCCCAAGTCGGGTAAGGTACGTATGTGTAGTAAAGTAATGGGACGGACGCAATATATTTTTTTTTGAACTATGTAGGTACCTACCTAACATTTTTCTTTATTATAATGTTATTAGTTTTCTTTATTATTTAATAAAGACCAAATAGAAATAAGTAAATAGGCAAAATATAAGAATATTCGACACTTTAGTGGCCTTTCAGTCAGACGTAATATGTATATTTTTTAACTAAAACTATAGTAAAATACAGTGCCTAAATATTATTCATTAGAGTAGGTAGGTACTTCTGTGTAATACTAATGACATCTTTTTACGAATCATTTTATTGCTGATCTTACGTCACACAATGAAGTTGCAGTCGTATTGCGAAACAAAATGTCATCATGACAGTTATCAACTCATTTGAAACGCATAGTAGTATTTTGCTTCCTTAATGAAATAAAAAAAAAAAAAAGAAAATGGCTGCAAACCAAGCAGATAGAGAGCATTTAACAAACAGAATTTGAATTTCCTTTTTTTAATTTGATTTTATTTTGGCTTTGAATTTACATTTTAGGCTTTAATAATTTTGGTAACTAAGTTAAAAATTTAACTAAAATGTAGTCTAAATCTATACTGATATTATAAAGCTGAAGAATTTTTTTGTTTGTTTTCCCGTTTTTGCAACATTTCTCATTGCTGCTCCGCTCCTATTTATCGTAGCGTGATATTATATAGCCTATAGCCTTCCTCGATAAATGGGCTACTCAACAGTAAAATATTTTTTAAATTCGGACCTGTAGTTCCTGAGATTATAGCGTTCAAACAAACAACTCTTCTTCAGTTTTAAAATATGATATCGTAAGTCAGTTTGTTTGTTTGTAATGATTTCACGCTTTAATCGCTAAATCGATTTAGATGAAATTTAGTATGGAGATATTTTGGATCCCGGGGAAGAATATAGAACATTTTTTTTGCCCGATAATCGAGCTCCACGAGCTAGTAATTATTAACTTGAATAAGGGTTAGAGTTTCAGAAATATAAGTATCGTTGTCATAAAAACGAAAACGGTTACCTATCTGCAGGCCCGACAGCGGTAACGTTGCTTAACCTTCCCTCTATAGTGCTATCAGTCTGCTTGGTAATTAAAGACGTCTTAATGAACAGTAAAAACGCCGCCTATCAGTGATTACAATTCCTAGTACAACAATAGCAACCGCTGGGATGTAATTACTGTATTTAATACTTTAACAATTAGTTACGATAGGTTTACCATACGTTTAGGTAGTCGTGGGATAAAGTCTTGTTTTAAATTTTGAGGGTTTTTTAAAAGGTATTGTTGCTTTTTGGTTATGGCTATGCTTATTTTTTATCGATTTAATACACCAGCTGACTGTAAAATTTCTCCGATTGTGCAACATTTTTTATTATTGCTCCGCTTCTATCGGCCGTAGTGTGATGTTATATAGCCTATTGCCTTCCTCAATAAATGGGCTATCCAACAGTAAAATATTTTTTCAATTCGTACCAGTAGTTACAGAGATTATTACGTTCAAGAAAACAAACAAACTCTTTAGCATAACGCTAATAAATAATGTAAATAAAATCAAAATAAAATGTTATTTTCATAGTCTACTATGAAAATAACATTTTATTGTAAATTTAAATATAAAATTTAATTTCAATTTTCTTAAATTATAGATGATTAAATTTTTCATTTTGTCTGTACACATTCGTTTTACCAACGTTTAGGTATTACTTAAATAATTTAATTATACCATGGTCTCCAAATGCAATTTTTAAATTAACTGCTTCTATGGCGCAGCGGGAGTGTGTCCAATTGCTACGCAAGAGATCGTGGGTTCGATTCCCACACGGGACACCACTTTGTGTGATTCACAAATTGTTGTTCCGAGTCTAGGCGTACTTTGTGCTCGTGACTTGTATATTTGTAAAGTCCCCTACGATACAGGGCTTGTACCCTACTCGCGGGAGTCATCTCAAACAAAAGCACACATATCCAAAAAAAAAAAAAATGTGTCTGTTTTTAATGTTAAAATAACAATTTTACTAAATGCACCACCGCACCACAGAGGCAGACACATTTTATTTATTTGTATAGATGATATGTATAGATCATTGTTGTTAACCGTCAGATACGGACCGTACCATTTCGAAGACATTTTGAGGGTATGGGGACGTGTCTCCATTACATTCAAAATGATGGTCACCCTAGTGACTCGTCATGCTATTCACACTTCCTAGTTGTATTGAGTCTGTCTGTTTGTTTCTTTATATCTTTGTAACTCGTATATTTACGTTATAATTAGCTAATTAATTGGCTTCTAATCGTTTTAAAAAGGTTTTTAATTGTTGTTTTATGTCTTATTTTTAATTATTGGATTTTAAAAACATTATTTTGTATTTGGTAGTATGTTTTAAAGATTTTATATTTGTTTAGTTGAGTCTATTTTGCCACATTTTTTTTAAAGATATCTAGCTAAATAGCTTGTGATAGGAATGGGTTCACGTCGGTAGTATAATGGGGAGTTGGGGAGTATAATGGGGGTTTTTTCTAAGAGGGTACGAGTCTAACCTTAATTTGGTAGTGACTTAGTGCTTGCAAACCGGTTGTCTTAGTTTTAAGTAAGAATTCTTTTTTAGTTTGTTTTTAGTTAAGTATTATTTTTATTTTTTTTACACTTCTTTTATTTGGTACTGTTGTGATTTTAGTTTTTGGTTTTATAGAAATAGATTAAGTTTATTATCTGATTCTTCAATTAAATTTATAATTCTTATTAAAATGAGGGTTTTTGATACTTCCCCTATATGTAAAGTGGGGATGTGATTTTTTTTCTCACTTACCCCTTCGTGTGGGGTATCATTAGATAGGTATTTTAATTTAGTTTAGGGGTTGTAAAGATCATTTTTAGATTTAGAGATCTGTTTCTGAAATATTTATCTTTAAAGTACATTTTTTTAATTGGAGTCTAGTGCCACTCCCCCCCCCCTGCCAGATAAATAGTTGCTGTTGGGTATGTGAAAAAAATCACAGTAGTAGTATACATAGTGACATTAAAAGAAAAACTGTCACAGTTACGTAGGCTTTACAAATTTTTAGTAACAACATTTTTATACAAATTCCATTGAAAATTATTGATAAGATAGTGTTGTAACGTTGTATAAAACAAAAACAACAGAAAACCCAGTTCTTAATAATATTATTCGGATGGGGGAGTGGGGGACAACGGAACGGCCGGGTTTTTACTATAATTTATTGGATACGGGGGGGGGGGGGGGTGGCACGGATTGCACTTGCCCGGTTCTTTATTATAATTTATTTATTTTGAAAACAGAAACTCCACCCCTAGATCTCTACATTCGCACATGAATACAAGTGTTAAATGACTTACCGCTTTTGTAATCTGACATATCCACCGCTTCAGTTGTGGTCTCCGGAGCCAGGGTCGTTGTGGTGGTCTCCTCATCTGAAAGTGTATTAATTCAATATATTTTATATCATTTTTTCATAGTGCTCCTGCTTGTCACAATATTTTTAGAGTGAGTTACATTAGGTTTCTAATCATTATGTTTTTTTCGTTTTCGCGGCAAGTCCATGCGAACTAGAGCATGCGTTGTGCGCTCAAAAATGTCCGCGCGACTTCGCGATGTATTTCTAAGCGCAGCGCTCTGTTTAAATAAGGCAAGATTTTGACAGTTAAAAGCGCGGGGTTGCCGCGAAAACGAATAAAATGAAAGTGTCAGATCGACATTTTTTATTCGGCGATTGAACAGACTTTAAATCTGAATTTCCATTAACCCGCAATAAAATTAAATTTCGCCAGGATAGAACTTTTTTTTTTTTAATGATAACTAGCAATGTGGCATTTTCGTCCCGCATTACTAGCAATCCTGTTAACCCCTCCAGCTAAGCTCAATGGCTTGTGTTAGTGGGTTCCCGTCGGTAGTATAACGGTAGGATTCGAACCCGCGACCTCACGATTGCGAGACCGATGCCTCAGCCATTAGGCTACCGCCGCTTCAAATTTTTCAAATTATATTTATATCGGGTTACTTCTGAAAAATTTAACCCTTCGTCTCCGCATTACTGTCATTAGAGACAACTATTGGCCGCACGATTGTTTTGTCCCTCTCAATTTGCAGCCTGTTTTTATTTTATACCTGAAAGGGAGCGCTCAGTCTATGTCTCAGGTAATGACGGAGGAGCTTTGTTCGAGTACAGTAGTTTTGAATTAAAGGTTTTCGGAATTCCATATTATTTGTCGAAGTCTTGTCGCATAGGCCTGGCCGTAAAGATCTGGTTTCCAAGAATTTAAATTTGGAAACCTGAATGATCTGCTTACATACAAAATGTTTAACAAAGCGCACACGTTATTATTTTTTCCGTGCAGAAAAAGATCAGGAATTCAGATACGGAACTCCGTATCATTTTTTTTTTAAAGATAACTAGCAATGTGGGATTTCGGTCCCACATTACTAGCAATCCTGTTAACCCCTCCAGCTAAGCTCAATGGCTTGTGTTAGGAGTGGGTTCATGTCGGTAGTATAATAGGTAGAATTCGAATCCGCGACCTCACGATTGCGAGACCTAATCAGGAAACCGAACGTCTGCAGCCAGGCTAAGGGTTTAGGAGAACATCATGTATAATAATTTAGGTAACTAACCTTTAGGCCCTGATGTAGTAGTTACATTACTATCTTCAACTTTTTCAGTCACTTTTTCAGAAGAAACTGAAGTAAAAGTAGTAAGTCCGGTACTAGAAGTAGTTGTTGGAATAGTCGGAGAAAGAGTCACGTTGACCGTAAACTCCATCAAAGGTTGCGTGACTGTTGATAGTGTAGTCGCTTCAGTTGTCGTTGTTGATGTAGTCGTAGAAGTTAACGGAGTTGATGTAGTAGTCGTTGACTCAGTTGTTGTTGTCGGCTTCGTTTTAGGTGCTTCAGTTGATGTTGTGGTCGATAGTGTTGTTGGAGCTTCTGTTGTTGTGGTCGTAGTGGTTGTTGTTGTTGTAGTACTAGTTGATGTGCTAGTCGTTGATGTGGTTTCTGGTTTTGGTGGTATAGTTGATATTAAGACCCAGCTGTCCGGTGTTTCTGGAAAAATAAATGTGTTTTTGTTAGTTTTGGGGTTCGTGTTAAATACAGGCACTGACTGCCTGTCAAGCGAAGAGAATAACATTGGAAAAATAACATTCAAAATTAAAGCCTAATTTTTAAGGCATAAAGTAGAAAACGCTTTGCCACCTAATCTATTTTTACTTGCGGCAAAATGTTTTTGCCATTTTTCTACGCCGTAAAAATGTTTTGAAACGTTTATTATAATAAGGAGTTGGCGTTTGGTTTTGTTTGAATACTCTAAATAATTTCGTTAATTTTAAATAAATTGGTTAGTCTTAATGAACTTTCTTATGGAGATAACTTGGAATGTGGGACACGAAATTGAGATTTTTTTATGGCATTCAAGCGGGTGTATCCGCGGTAATATACTAGTGTTGTAACTTAGCTGCGATAAGTAACAGGAACAGGTAAATACAGCGAAATCATGAATGACCCTAAATCACCACAGATAACGTTGTTGAAGGTTTTATAAAAAACGTGACATTTTTAGAGGAACTTTAGGAGTTGATGTGTTTTTTTTTAATTCTGTGTGTTTTTGACGTGATAACGTCTTATAATCGATGACCGGCTGCACGCACGAAATAGTGTCACGTTCCGTCCGCTGATGGGCTGATTGATAGTAGCAGCCTATCAGCGAATGGCGATTGCAGCGACATGCGACATGGAAAAATGGAATATATACTTTTGAATAAACTGCCTCTGTGGCGCGGTGGGAGTGTGTCCGACTGCTACGCAAGAGGTCGTGGGTTCGATTCACACATAGGACACCACTTTGTGTGATCCACAAATTGTTGTTTCGAGTCTGGGTATACTTCATGTCCTTACTTGTATGTTTGTTAAGTCCCCCGCGATACTGGGCTTGTACCCTACTGCGGGAATCGTCATTTAAAAAAAAACAAACTAAATGTAAGTGATGTTAGTTGATTATCTACAAAACGCCTGAACCTATTTTAATCAAACAACTAAAAACTATCCACATTGTACTAGCCTTCTCTAGCTTAGGCGCAGAATGTCCTATTCCCAAAATGTGCAGTGGTCGAAAAATGTACAGTCCTGCTAACTCTCAAATGTCCAATACCTTAACCACTAGGATACCACCGATTTTAATACTTCACGACTTCTACTTACTATGTAAAAGGGGCGACAGAATTCAAATGTACATACCTACCATCAACATGATTTTGAAATTTAAATCCAAAAGCCGTTTTTGGAGACAAGCCAAATGGTACAGCGTTTCAAGTTCGAAGTAATCGACTAAGGTCAATGGCAGAGGCAATCCCCCCCCCCCCCAAAGTCATGAATTTTCAAGAGTTCCCCATACAATTGGTCCGCGTTGACGGGCAAAACTACTCACACTTGGCCGGTGTTGGGTCAAAATGCTTCCCCCCAGAACATGATCTTGGATCCGCGCCTTCGCTATTTTCTGTGGTCAATACTAATAATATCTTGGGACAACTCACACAACGCAATCTGATCCCAAACTAAGCAGAACTTGTACTATGGTAACCAGACAACTGATAAACATACTTATATATTTGATAAATAACACCCAGACACAGAATAAACGATCGTGCTCATCACACAAAGTTTTGTCATAGTTGGGAATTGAACCCACGACCTCCGGCTTAGTAGTCAGGGTCACTAACCACCAGACTAACAGGTCAGTCGAGTTGTGTGGTGTATAATAAAAGGGCTTATTAGACTGCAGCCCCAGGCACGAAACACATGCAAGCCTTCCTCAAACTTCAAGCTATCTTTTCACCAAATTGCATAAAAATCGACCCAGTGTCTTCCGAGATTAGAGTATTTAAACAAACACTCTCGAGCTTTAATAAATTCAATTACCTAAATACATATAGGTGCCCTAAGACTGCTATATTTTGATTACTCAAAATAACCTATGTTGTATGGAATAACCTTACCTACAAATCGCGGACATAACACATACAAAGTCGTGCCACGTTCAGGAATCAAACCCACACCCTCTTGCACATCAGTCGTACTGCGCCGAACTGTCAAATCGAACTATTTCCATTGTTTTTATTCGCATATTTCTGACAGAAATATAACCAATCAATCTCTATATAACCATAATTTAATCCCATAATTAAAATAAAAAAGAAAGTGACTACAATTTCACTAGAACAATACCATGCGTTGACCTGACTTCGCCCGCGTAGCCTACTTACGTGATGGGCTTAGCAAACAGCGTCTGACTAAGCGACAACCAATGTCTTTAGAAGTAGAGATAGATGATACAAATGAATGTTTTCCTGACCTATGGAATCAGCCAATAGTCATTGTCTATCGGTCATTACTAGTGATAGGCTGTGGCATAACATGAACATACCACCTCATGTTAAAATCCCCTCCTGCAGTAGGGTACAAGACCTGTGTCAAGGGGGACTTTACAAACATACAAGTCACGGACACAAATTACACTCAGACCCGGAACAACAATTTGTGGATCACACAAAGTGGTGTCCTGTGTGGGAATCGAACCCACGACCTCTCGCGTAGCAGTCGGACCGCGCCACAGAGGCAGAAAACTTAATATTATAAAGCTGAAGCTACTTTTACTGTTGGATAGCCCATTAATCTATGAAGGCTATAGGCTATATAACATTACGCTATGACCAATAAGAGTTGTTACAAAAGCGGGTAAAATTTACGCATACGAACTTGCACGGGTCCGATATATTATTATAAAAATGGAGAGCTTGTTTGTTTGTTTGAACGCGTAGTCTCAGGAACTACGAGTCCGAATTGAAAAAAAAAATTCTGTTGGGTAGCCCATTTATCGAGGAAGGTAGGCTATATAACATCAGGCTACGACCAATAGGAGCGGAGTAGCAATGAAAAATGTTGCAAAAAAATTATAAACTCGTATTCTAAATGTTAGAAATTTAGAGCTATTTGTATTAAATAAAGAATTAATGTTATATAATAAAAGGTTTGGTGTATACGTTCAAGATTACATATACAAAAACATTTTTACAACAAAACATCTAATCGACTACAATCAGGGCTGATTTTTTGGCATTTATTGAAGAGTTTCGTTGTCTGTCTCCAAAATCTTAAATCAGATTTTTATGAAATTTATATGGAACCATATCGGCATAAACCTCTTTCTAAATTATAAAGCCGAAGAGTTGTTTGTTTGTTTGTTTTAAGGCGATAATCTCAGGAACTACGGGTCCGAATCGAAAAATATATTACTGTTGGATAGCCCATTTATCTAGGAAAGCTATAGACTGTATAACATCACGCTACGACCAATAGGAGCGGCGCAGAAATGAAAAATGTTGCAAAAACGAGGAAAATGTACGCAGACGAAGTTGCACAGGTCAACTAGTTCAAAATAACACGCAAAAAGCAAGTATGTACCTGATTCCAGCAATTCGGTGTCACAATGAGTAACGACTAGTTCATTGACACAGACATAGTGTGGGCGGGACATACAAACAAACTGTATAATACTTATGTTATTATACCTACTTATACGGTATTGTCAAATATAATACGATTATCTATTTGTAAATTGATTGACTGATAAGGTGGCAGTGAACTTTTGTGACTCCGATGTCATAGGTATTCAGTTATCACACATTTCTATTATCTATAGAATAAATTAAAAAATATATATATATTAACTGTTCCATGTCTTTATATACTAGTCCTAACGAATTTAGTTAAATATTCAAGTAAATTTGAGACAATCTAGGAAAGAAACAATAGGTAAAAGACTTGCCGGCAAGATTTAAATAGTTTCGTTTAAAAGTTTAAAGTAGTTCAACACAGCTCTAACGTACAGGCCAAATTGTATAATAGGCTCCCAGTAGTTTTTAAGAGTGTTTACAATGTTAACATTTTCAAAGGCAAACTAAAAAAGTCGCTATTAGATAAGACTTAGAAGCGGCGGCAGCCTAATGGCTAAGGCATCGGTCTCGCAATCGTGAGGTCGCGGCTTCGAATCCTACCCATTATATTACCGACGTGAACCCACTCCTAACACAAGCCTTTGAGCTTAGCTGGAGGGGTTAACAAGATTGCTAGTAATGTGGGACTCTATCACAAATTGCTAGTTATCTTTAAAAAAAAAACTTATTATTCTATTGATGAATATTTAAATGATACCTATTAGGTCATATGTAAAATTGTTATCGAATTTATTTATCTGAATTTTATGATTTTTGATTTATTTTTATTGCTATGATTATTGTTTCTATTTGTGTTTATTGTTTAATTCTCTATTATCTAGTACTTACATAATTTTATTAATTATATGTTTAATTAAGATTAATTTATTATGTTCCGGTGATTGCTACCTGCATAAAATTTCATCATAAATGATTTTTGTTAATGAAATATATGACTTATGACCCTGATTTATGCCTTTATTCCATTCTGTCCTACCAGTTGTCCGATGATCTAATTGTTTGAACACTTTTTTCCAAACGGTTAAGCTGTCTCCAATCATCGAACTGTTTAGAAGATTTTATTCCAAATTGTTATACTGACTGTGATGTTCGAACTTGTTTGTAGGGAAGTAGTTAGATACCTTACTTATTTATAAAGATTTTTGAAGTGAAAAGTGCTTTAGCGGCGTTATGCAATTTTTTTGGGATGGGTAAATATGTTAAACTTGCGTCAGAACACGTGACCTAATCAAAAATTCGTCTGTGGCGGAGGGAGTGTATTATGATGTTATATAAATTGTTATGTTTGTGTACGATAGCGCAATAGACAAATATTGTATTTAACCACGTAAATGACAGTACTTTTATACTGATAAATAAAGTAATTCGTGCGATGTTATTCCATATCTATTCCAAAATATTCAGAAATGCACTCCCGGAGTGCAACCCGTTTTTTTTATACTTTTGACAACGAGAGCTTAACGCGAGGGAAACTGCGGGTATAAGCTAGTTCATAAATATAATTAAATTATATTGTACTCATTATTGTACAAATATTGATAATTTAAATATGTTTAGCTTACTATTTGACCTCGTAGTCGGAATAGAGTACCTATAAACGTATTTTGAAAATATAATCTATTTAAGTAGTACTATCTCCCCGCGCAACTTCATCTGCGTCAATTTTTACCGCTTTTGAAACATTTTTTATTGCTGCTCCGCTCCTATTTGTTGTAGCGTGATGTTTATAGTCTTCGTCGATAAATTAGATACACGTCGCAGAAAATATGAAGTAGGTATAAATTAAAAAAAATATCTACTCACCATCAGCTTCAGTAACTCGTTCTGGTTCCTTAGTAACAACTTCTTCAGGAGTCGTCAATACTTCCACCTTAGGCGCTTCAGTAGTTGTAGTCGTAACTTGTAAAGTAGTCGCTTCGGTCTCAGCAACCGCTGCTTCGGTTGTCGTAATCACTGTTGGTTGATAAGTCGCTTCTGTCGCTTCGACAACTTCAATTGTAGTCTCTTTAACTGCTTCTGTTGCTAATGTATTAATAGTAGTATCTACTATAGTTGTTTTATCAGTTGCTTCAGTTGTTAATTCAATTGTTGACGTTTCAACAACTTTTTCAGTTGTTGATGGAGAAGTCGGTGCTGAAGTTGTCGTTGTTGTTGTCGTTGTTGATTCAGTTGTTGGAATAGTCGTGTTTATATATGTTATTGAGATTGAAGAAGGACGAGTAAATGCTGGTTTTGAGCTAGTCGATTGGGGTAATATAGTTATGTTTAGTCTAGGAGGTATAGGTAATGGTTTCTTAGTTCCTGGTCTTAATGGTCTATATGGCGGTTTTCTAGTTGTATTAAAGACAGCAATAGGCTTTATTGGTCTCGGTTTTAAAGTTGATTGTGTGTATTGTGGTCTTGTGTGGTTGTTTGGTTTATGTGATGGTCTAAATGTTGGTCTAATAGGTCTTCTAGTTGGTCTTGGTTTAACAGTAGTTGGTCTTTCAGTTTCTTCTTTTTCGGGTATGGGTTTTTCTGTAACTACATTGCTAGTATCGCTAGAAACTGTTTGAAATGTGGATAGTTTTATAGGCATTTCAGTAATAACAGCTTCAGTAATTTTAGGTAGTTCTATTGTAGCTGTAGTTAGTTTATTATCGTTATCAATTTTGTTGTCTATAGTAGTTAGTTCATCAGATTTTGTTTCTAAATCAACAGAATCAGTTCTATCTTCTACTGTTGTTTTCTCTGTGACAGTAGTACGAATTGTTTCAGTAGTAGTCGTTGTTGTTTTTTTAGAATAATTAGGTATTTTATTTATTGTTGGTAGTTTATCTTCTATGTGTGGATGAACGAAATTAGCACTGTCTATAGAATTATCCTCGATGTTATTTCCTATGATTTGTGGAAGGATGGTTTTGTCAGGTATTTGGCAACAGGATCCGAAGTAGAATCTGTCTATGCAAGTGCCTAGATGTGAGCCGTTGGCTTTGAGGCAGTCTATGGCAAACATACATAACCCATCTTGCCCTGTTTTTCTTGATATGCATGGCAAGTGTCTTATATTCCTAGCTAGTGGCACAGGACCTGAAACAAGAAAACAAAATAAGAATTAGCTTATTAGTTATAAATCATTGCAGAAATGTATGAGTATCTTTACCATTGTTTAGAAAAAAGAATGACTACCGAATTCCCTGTAATTATAGTACATGATGCATAGATCTAATGAAAACCTCGTCGTTTACCAGTTTTTAACCATAAGGCCCCTGTCCGACCAGCGGCGAGAAAAAGAGTAGCGAGTAGCGATTTTATCGTTTAAGACACGTACATACTTATGCAGATCCCGTGTAAACAAAAGAGATACAGATATTAATAGTTGATCGCTGAGTGTTCACACTGCCGGCGGGTACTTGCTCTACACTGCATCTCTTTTGTTTACACGGACGGGATCTACAAAATAGATCTCGGGATCTTTTGTACGTTTCTTAAGCGATAAATCACTACTCGCTTCTCGCTCATCGTCGTTGGTGGGATAGGTGCAACCCTGACGCTGACCACGATCCTCAGACATGAAGAAGCGGCTTCTAAAAGAGAGTGAGTAATGACAGTACGAGACAATATTATGAGATTTTTTAAAGATAACTAGATAACGGTATTAATGTGGGACCCACATCCCACATTACTAGCAATCATTAATGATGACTGTATGTGCAATTGTATTAATAATGACTGCCTCGGTTCGGCAGTGGAAGTGTGTCCGACTGGTACGCAAGAGGATCCATAAATTGTTGTTCCGAGTCTGGGTATACTTTGTGTCCGTGACTTGTATGTTTGTAAAGTCCCCCACGACACAGGACTGGCACCCAGCTGCGGGAGTGTTCTTTGAAAAAAATCCTATTAACTTAGGAGGTAATAGGATTGTTTGATGATGCATTATAGACACACGTTGATGCATTTCTAAGCGCAGCTCTCTATCGCGCATCGCGGTGGACATATTTGAGCGCATCGCGCATGCATCAACGAAATAAAGATACATGTTCGTAAACTTTCGCGATTTGTACACATTATAGAATTTTATAAGCTTGGGTCTTAATCGCGTAAATATTTTATTTTAAGGCTAAATACCTTTGTTTATTTCCCGACGTTTCGACCGTATTGCAACGGTCGTGAAAACAAAATATTTACGTGATTAAGACCCGTAGCTTATAAAATTCTATGAAATAAAGATAGTGAATAAGGACCTTCTATCAAAATTTGTTTGGAGGCCAGGGCAATTGCTGACGCACGTGGCCTTTGTAGCCGGGTAGGGGGGGGGGGGGGGGGCTATGCTCCTGATACATAGGTACATACGTTTGAAAAACATAACCCCCTTCTGTCTGGTCGGTTAATAATTACAATGATGTTTAAATGACGTAATCGTAATAATAAATACTTTGAGATAATAAAGGCGCATTGATGAGCCATTAGACTATGTTTGAAGGTTGTACCTAGGGTTGCTAACCATGCTCTAACATAGAGTATTGTACTCTATAATCTATAACACGAATAGACTACGCTATAATATTTTTTTCTACAATATTGAATGTACTAGTCCCGTTCTATGTTAACATATTTAGAATGTTTGGAGTAGCATCGGGCTACTCCAAACATTCTAAATAAAAAACAATGAAACATTGTTATGTATAAAATACTTTTAAAAAATTATACTCTTTTTTATCAGTCCGTACTCTTTATTTAGCCCCTTTGAAATTAGATATATTCTATTTCTTCTAACAAAAGTTGGCAACTGCACCATGTTGTACTATGCGAGTAAAATGTAATGTGGCTTTGCAAATACCTACGATACCTACTTAGATTTTTACAATGCTTTTTATTGACTAGGCGTGTATATAAAAACTTAGCTTATCCCGCGCCATCGCCCGCGTTTTGTTTGATTTATTTAGTCTATGTACGATACTGATGTATAAACTAAAAAAATATATATTATGGTAAAGTTTAATGAAAATCAGTTCAGTAGTTTACGCGTGAAAGGCAACCATCCATCCACATAAACGTTTAGATGAGCTAAAAAAATGTATTTTTGAATGAAAACACAATACATAAAATAATTTGTTTTCCATACAAAAGACTTCAACGAACTCTATTTCTGTGGTAACACATAATGCCATCTATTGAGACTCCGCAATACTAACTAGCTAAAGCCATCTATTGGATTTTACGTGAACTAATATGATTCCTTGTAGTATAGTTTTTTAACCGGTTGTTATAATATAAACAAAAGGTTCACTGTGTTACAAAGTTTGATTTTAGTCTAAGATCCGTCGTTCGATAAAACGAGCGTCACTTAGCTGGTTAATAGATGAAAGGTATTTTATATTCAAATAAATATGATTCAATGAAATTGCCATCCAACATGGCAATGCTGCCAGCCTTTTGGGAACGTTACCTGTTGACATCGATGAGCAATTCTTTGACGCTTAAATAAACTGTTTAGGCGTCCTCCTTTTTTATTTTAATTCTGTAAATATCTTGTATATAAGGATGTAATTAAGAATAGTTTTAAACGAAAATTGTACATAATTTTAAAAATGGTTGTCTATAAAAATTTAGTTCAGAATATGATTAATTAACTATTTTTTTTTAATCATTTTACTGGTTTGGTTAATAGTGTAATAGTTTGGTTATACAAATTCCATACCAATCTAAAATATGAACAACTCGATCTTTTATGGAGAGATCTTATACCATATTTTATTATATTTTTTACAGCAGCAAATAATGTCGTCCTCTTAAATAAAATGATGTCTATTACTTGATGTTTCTTTCTGTTAAAGATGATTTATAAATGGGTAGGATTTATGAATGGACTGTGGGTACAAGGACTTAATAGGTTAGTTATGTATTTATTTAGAACTGGAATTAACGCTAACAGACATTCGTAGAGTTACGGAATAACGAATCGTTTGCAATTTATAGATCAATGAAATTCCTCCAATTAGTTGGATTAATAGCACAGTTTTATGCCATAAGGGGTCATTCATTGATTACGTAAGGATGATTATTGAGATATTTGACCCACCTAAGCCCAATGTAAGTATTTTATTTCTCGAACCCGTCCCTCTGCTTACATCCATACTAATATTATAAATGTGAAAGTAACTCTGTCTGTCTGTCTGTCTGTTACGCTTTCACGCTCAAACAGCTGAACCGATTTAGATGAAATTTGGTATGGACATAGTTTGAGTCCTGGGGAAAAACATAGGATAGTTTTTATCGCGATAACCGACATACACGCGGGCGGAGCCGCGGGCTGAAGCTAGTAAGATTCTATCTCGTTTTTCATACGCGAGAAAATATATCCACTATACCTAGGTATTTTAAATGGATAAAAATGAACACATAAGATTTTAACCCCGGACAAGTGCCACAAAAACGCACAAAGACATACTGCAAGTGAAGCGTACTAACAGTTTTAAGTAACTTTGTATTTATTAACACTTATTGTAATATTCTATGTATGTTAATCTATAGGCCATTGATGCCTGGAATAAATGGAATTATTATTATTTAATAAACACTAAATAATGGGGATGTCAAAGTCAAATCAGTCACTGTTTATGAAATGTCAAAACGACAAGCTCTATAGAAACGTGAATGGAATAGCAATCTATGACGTGATAAATTCGTTTTTAGTGTTCGTTTTCATGCTTTTAAATTAAACACATGTCAAATTGTAAAATAACACTAATTTTCAGAGCATTTTAAGATCTACTATTACCTGATTAGTATAAAATAATTTACTTTTATTGTAGTCTACCCAATTGTAAAATAAGATATAAATCTATGTGTGCAAAATAGAATGAAGAAAATCATTCGTCATCCGAAATGGAACTGCATTTCTAATATGAAATATCGACTTACAAATGTATACAATTAATTTATCACCCCCCCCCCCTCGAGACCCTTACGTAATTTATGAATGCCGCCTATTTAGGATATAGATGATTAGTTAATATAGATGACTAGCTGACCCACGCAACTTCGTCTGCGTAAATTTTCCCCGTTTTTGCAACATTTCTTATTGCTGCTCCCCTCCTTATTTCTCCACTATTTAATGGATGTTATTATACATATAAACCTTCCTCTTCAATCACTCTATCTATTAAAAAAAACCGCATCAAAATCCGTTGCGTAGTTTTAAAGATTTAAGCATACATAGGGATATAGGGACAGAGAAAGCGACTTTGTTTTATACTATGTAGTGATTAGGCAACGAGATATACCTAATTAAGTAAATCTCGTTGTCTGATCACCTATCTCTACATGTAAAATAAGACGTCACAGATGTGAGAGAGGTATGTTCATAATATATACGTCACTGACCATCACGCCTACAACAAATTAACAGGTCATCGTTTGAACAACGGATTAACTCCAAAAACAAGTTTATCTACATTTTGAGTTGAGTTGTGCAGGTTAGTTTCAGTAGTACAGGTTTGTTATTAGGATTTGTGGAATGTACTATTCTACAATTCTCATAATATCTATTCTAATTTTATAAAGCTGAAGAGTTTGTTTGTTTGAACGCGGTAATCTCAGGAACTACTGATTCGAATTAAAAAATTCTTTCAGTGTTGGATAACATATTTATCGAGGAAGGCTATAGGCTATATATATAATATCACGCTACAGCCAATAGGAGCGGGGTAACTATGAGAAATATTGCAATAGCGGGGAAAATTTACGCAGACGAAGTTGCGCGGGACAGGTAGTTATAAATAAAATTGAAAATGTAATAAATATAATACTTGTTGTAGGTTAACGCGAAGGTTTATAAAGAAGAATTTATGTTTGTGAAGCCTTAACGCGAAAAAATCATCTTTCTTAAATATGGGCGGATCCAGGATTTATTTATTTTGTCACGAGTGACAAATGGCAGTGCCGGATCTAACATGCATACGACGGGAGTATGGACATTGGCTAAGTCGGTCAAGTGTGACTCGCATGAACGGCGGCGGGTGACCCAAAAAAAAAAACGTTCTGAGAATGCAATGGGAAAGAAATTCGGCATAAAAAAGTACCGTCTAGGGAGGGGGGGACTCCTATGCCTCTACTTTGATCCGCCTATGTAATATGAAATATCTAACAAATAAATTTATTAATGCTGTTATAATCATGTTTTTATTGGCTTACGTTTACTTTAACATAAGATCGGAACAAGTTTCAATAAAATCAATTTAGTAGTTTGAAAGAGACAAACAAAGTTCAAATTTGATGACCTAGAACCGACGACCTGGGGGGTAAGACAAGGTATATTCGTTCCGTGGCGAATTCGATAACGCCGTACTAATCGTTCGCAAAAAAAAAATGTCTATGGTCTCCACCGCACATGTCAAATTCTATACTATAATTATTTCCCACCCACATCGTTTTTCGAATGTGACTTTGTCTAGACCCCCAGGGGGTCAATTCACGTATTTAAAGCAGTGCGTTTTTGAGATCGATCCCAAAGTTACAAGAATACGAAAATGGCCGTTTTAATAGAAACTTAACTGCAACTGCATTGCAACTGTACTGCTTTAAATACGTGAATTGGCCTCCCAGTCATTTCATTCATCATACGGTTCTATCGTTTAGTAGTTACGAGAAATAAACTCCATACTTTCTTGACTTCACCGTTGGCATTTTTAATTAGCATATTTAATTATTATAACTTCTATAACTATTCTATACAGTGGTAGTAGCAGTACCGTTGGGAACCAGTCCACAGCGCACTCCTGACACACTTACTGGAGATCGCAGATAGACTGGCTATTATAAACGACCTGTCTTATCTCAAGTTATCTTTGTGCCCATTTCACGGTGGATAGCTTTGGAGATTAGTACAACTTTGTTTCTTTCTTTTGTATGTAAAGGTCTGCGTCCAATACGTTGTACTTACTAATATACGTTGTACTCATTGTGTTATAATCAATCAAAAAAGCGACCGCGTGAATTAATAAAACTGTTAAAAAATACTAACATTTAAACTTTTGCGTTTCATTATTATAACTATTTATTATACGGGAATTAATGCGCGTTATTACTAATACGAGGTTGTGTTTTACGAATCACACAACCTCGTATTAGTTCGCAGTCGGTTAACATAGACCCGATTAGTGTAGTGTAACAAAAAAGTGAGGGTAGATAGGTGAAGATTCATTGGCCTTACGGAGTCTTAACTTCGCTGCGACAGTTCTGTGATCACGGCCGGTGCAACCTGGTCGAAACGTCCAGTAATTTTAAGGTATATAATGCGCGTTAATTCCCGTATAATAAATAGTTGTTCAAAACATTATTAAAAAACAATGCCTGCACTAAGGTATACAGGTACCATATGTCGCGGAGGACTTTATAATATCTTTTCGCGCCAAGGATTAACAAATAAATAACGATAACGGTGTATTGAGCGAGGACCTTAACGAGACCAGATTATGCAACTGCATCGAAAACTCATATTTACATTTTTTTTTAAAGATAACTAGCAATGTGTGATTGTGGTCCCGCATTACTAGCAATCCTGTTAACCCCTCCAGCTAAGCTCAAAGGCTTGTGTTAGGAGTGGGTTCACGTCGGTAGTATAATGGGTAGGATTCGATACCGCGACCTCACGATTGCGAGACCGATGCCTTAACCATTTAGGCCACCGCAGCTCCATTGTCTAAATGTTTCGAAGAAATTGATAACAGAATACTTAAGGATTTTCTGATTCATTTTGCTACAGGATATATTATGCGCCAAGCATGACTAATTACAATTTAGAACAACAATAACTCCAATTATTCATCATAGTTTTTTGTGTAATATTTCCGTTTGCAAATGTGTAACAGGAAAGTACCTCGCAGTTTTTGTTTCGATATTAGTAATTAGAATTTATAGAAGACTAGCTTTGGTTCGCAGCTTCGCTCTTGTTAATGTAGGCACGGTATTTTTGATGGATGAAATTGAGTTTTTTCTGCAGACAGATAAGTACATTGGGCAGGTACCTTTATCCTTAACTAAGACCTATACCTTATTACCCGACTGTAAGGAAGGGTTATGTTTTTCGCGCGTATGTTGTATGATATGTATGTAATCACACAAGATCACACAAAGTGGTGTCCCATGTGGGAATCGACCTCTTGCGTAGCAGTTGGACACACTCCCACCGCGCCACCGAGGCAGTCAATTCCTGTTTAAATAATATATACCTAATTATAAACAAACATGGCTGTTGTGACATGTCAACATATAGAGGTGTGAAAAAAAAAGTTTTTTATCCTGGGTGGGGATCGAACCCACGACCTCTTGCGTAGCAGTCGGACACACTCCCACCGCGCCACAGAGGCAGTCAAATATAACTTGATCTTCGTTTAAGCAGCTGCACCGTACTTTATAGAGCTCAAGTAGAATGGTTAATATCGACGTGAGCTAACCACGAGAAATAACTAGTATTCTATTTATCATCACAAGGCCCCAGTTCCACCTCATCAATTACTATGCATGATGGAAGTATCAGGAAGCTCGTACATTACGCAGGAAGACATAAAACAATTGTACTTGAAATATTTTTTTTTCTAGTTTCGATAATTCAATGTCAATATTACTATTAGTATCTGGATGGCCGAGCTTAGCTAGGGTTTTTTTTAACGACGTTGTCTAAATGTGAAAGCTAGCTAGATGGATTTATCGCCCCCGAAACCCCGTGCATTGCCGAGATTCAGATTAGATTTATAGGTATATATATTTTTATTTTATTTTTTACTTTATTTGGGTTCACAAACAGTGACACAATACAGTTGTTATAGCTAGTAATATGTACATGATAAAGATGATTGTGCCACCAACATCGTTGACCACAGATACATCAATGAAATAAATTTGAGAAGTGGTGGATAAATTTGAGAAGTGGTGTTAAATTTGAGAAGTGGTGGATAAATTTGAGAAGTGGTGGATAAATTTGAGAAGTGGTAATTGACTGCCGACTGCTACGCAAGAGGACACTTTGCCGCAAAAATATTTTAGTAACAATTTGGCATCCACGCGGGCTAAGCCGCGGGAATAAGCTAGTGGAGTATAATAAAATAGCAAATTTGAAATTGCCTGCATATCAAGTGTTCTACACTGCGTCTATTTTCCCTGTTTTCGTTGTCGTTATCATTTCTACAAAATATAAGACAAAAAATTACAATCGCATTTTTTTTGCAGAAATCGCGTGCAGGAATGGATAGAAAAGTTGGAGGTCTGGTAAAATAGTCCTGATCGATGGTTGGAAAAGTCTCGGGTTCGATTCCTAGTACTGGTCATCAATTTTTAATTTCTATCTTTCAAAAATGCAAATATTGTATTAATAGTTATTGGCAAGAAATGTCTATAAAAGTTACTACAAATTACAATCGGTCGACGTATTTTAATGTTTTTTTTTGTATATTTGGTAGGCATGAGACTAGGTTGTAATTTTTTTTTTAAACCGCGATTTTATTATATTTCTATGATATGTAAAAGCGGGAAAAATTGACGCAGATGAAGTTGCGAGGGTCAGCTATAATAATTTATCGCGATAACAGACATCCACTTATAAAAAATCTTAACCGTTGACTGTCATGTTATTTAGAAGCAAGTAACGGCACAACTCAGTTTCCTAGAATAATCTCTTTATGTACACATACATGCATACATTATAAACAGATCCGGGTTCAAAATCCTAACTCATTAATATCTAGAACTATAATCTCTTTGAAAATCTTGCAAATACTAAACAGAGCTATTATAAGCGCAAAAAATAACAGTAGGTACTAATAGTTTTTATATCAATGAGAAAGTGTATCTATTTGACTTGTTGTTAAATGCACGGGTAAACGTCTAACGGCCGGTCTCAATAATCTAACTATCGATGGGTTTGGCTACTAGAGGTAGAATTTTGACATATTTTGTTTTGAGCTTACGTCAAATAAATAGCTCTGGTAGCCAAATCTATCGTTAGATAGATTATTGAGACCGGCCGTATGACAATTTTGATAACTTTAGGTTTGGGGATAGTGCATAAGTTGGGTTCAGTATGCAGTGACAGTTAAGACAAGTAATTATACAATGTGTAAATTAATCCCTGTCCGAACCGAAAAGGGCGTGTAAGTGTTCTATGAACAATAATAATAATTTCTTGGGACAAGCCACACAACGTCACCTGATCCCAAACTAAGCAGAGCTTGTACTATGGCAACCAGTACTATTATATTTCAAAATACATATATGTTATAGATATTAGATAGACACAGAATAAACCATTGTGCTCATCACACAAAGTTTTATTCTGGGTGGGGATCGAACTCACGACAACTTCGTATGTGTAAATTTTCCCCTATTTTGCACCATTTTTCATTGCTGCTCAGCTATTGTCGTAGCGTGATGTTATATATGACTGCTTCTGTGGCGCGGTGGGAGTGTGTCCGACTGCTACGTAAGAGGTCGTGGGTTCGATTTCCACACGGGACACCACTTTGTGTGATCCACAAATTATTGTTTCGAGTCTGGATGTACTTTGTGTCCTTGACATATATGTTTGTTAAGTCCCCCGCGACATAGGGTTTGTATCCTACTACGGGAGTCATCTTTAAAAAAAAATACTACAAGTTAGATCAAGGACATACCAGTTCTCTCGTGATGGTTTCCTTCACCAATTAATATGACTCAAGATAATCAGATGAAGGCACCCATATAAGGTCTATAAAAACATGGGTTTCCCCAGCTTCCGTTATGAAGAGAAAAGAAAGTGTATGATGAGTCAGAAATACCACAAGACTTATTAGTAAAACATGCGGACATTAAAAACACATTTAAGTAAAGGGGAGTTTATACACATTGGTGATAAACGAATGTACGACTCGATTCATAGTTATGTAACGACTAACATGAATCATACAAGATTGGTTTAAACAGTCTCCTAACCAGGAGTGGCTCCAGAATTTAGTTCTGGGGGGAGGGCGGGGGGTGGCAACATTTCACTCAACCAGTCAAGTCAATGGATATAAAATGTTTAGTAAAAAGTTGCTTAGCAACTATTGGCAAAATTTGACATCCATTTCGGCTTTAGTGTGTATACTAATATTAAAAAGCTGAAGAACTACTGGTCCGAAATGAAAAAATATTTTACTGTTGAATAGCCCATTTATCGAGGAAGGACCAATAGGAGCGGAGCAACAGTAAAAAAACTGTTGCAAAAACGAGGGAAACTTACGCAGACGAAGTTGCGCGGGTCAGCTAGTATATATGTATACAAGTTCCCAACGTTAACAGTTCGGCTGCAGCAGGCCAGGCGCTATCACCTCGCCTGGTTGAATGATCCTCCCTTTTTGTTAGATGGACGTATCGTTTATCCTCCATAGTAAAATGAATATAAAGAGGTTTCATGCTCCAAAGCAATTTTTAAAAAAAGATTACGGTGCCATCTTTTGAATATGCAGCGAGAGCTGTAGTGTCAAAACACCGGGGTTGAATATAATATATATGCTACATACAATTATAAGGTTATACATTATGTTGCACTCAGGCACATATGTCTGCACACACACACACACACACACACACACACATGCCACGTTGTATTAGGTTCCAGTTGAAAACCAGCGCCAGGTTCTGTCAACTTGGCAAAATGCTGAACTGGACACCCATTTGTTGCAACCGCGAGGCACAACTTTTATCATTATAGTGTTTTAATTGTAATTAACTTCGGTAAAGTTGTGACATATGGTTTTTTTTTTTTTTTTTTAAATATAACTAGCAATGTGGGATTGTGGTTCCACATTACTAGCAATCCTGTTAACCCCTCCAGCTAAGCTCTATGGTTTGTGTTAGCAGTGGGTTCACGTCGGTAGTATAATGGCCAGGATTCGAACCCTTAGCCATTAGGCTACCGCCGCTTTAAACGGTGCAACAAATAAATGCTTCTTTTCTTTCTTTGCTTTTCATGAATGAGGATCAGAAGATCAAGAGATTGGTATGGTTAAGCCACATTATGCCGTGTGGTACCATGCTTAAGAATATTACCATCCCATCTCTTCCCGTGGGTATCGTCAAGGCGACTAAAGGATATCAGGAAGACGGGCAGCAGCATCCTCTGCGTATTTTGAAGCCTTACTGCGATCGCCAACCTACTCGACAAGCGTGGCGATTATGGCAATTACCCCCAGGACCTATAATAAGTAGGTTCTACTAGGAGACTCGTGCCCAGCAGTGGGACATCATATGGGTTGATATGAAACCACGTTATCACTATCGGTGGATAGATGTGTGACGGTTTGCCTTATTATGTCACAACCCTCTGTATCCAGGAGAGTACTTACTTTAAGCTATCGGTCCTGCGTCTAATCTTTCTCAGTCTCTAATGGTAAATGGATTAAGGAATTGCATAAGTGGGTCATTCGGGCCGAACCGCGAGCTAAAGCTTCACTGCCTCTGTGGCGCGGTGGGAGTGTGTCCGACTGCTATGCAAGAGGTCGTTGGTTGGATTCCCACACGGGACACCACTTTGTGCGATCCACAAATTGTTGTTCCGTGTCTGGGTGTACTTTGTGTCCGTGACTTGTATGTTTGTAAAGTCCCCCTCGACACAGGGCTCGTACGTTACTGCGGGGGTCGTTTTTTTAAAAAAGAAAACGAAAAGAAAAGCTGGTTGTTTATAATTAGACGGTTTCAGTTGGTTATACTTAATGTCATATTTTATGTTATGGGGTTAATACATACTATAAGATGAATAGGTACAAAGTTGCAATCTGGAAATACCAGTGACATGTAGCTTTCTCTAGAGTCTTGAAAACTTTTACAAGTTGTTTGGTACAAGAAGATAGCTAAGAGCAATGCACACATATCATTTATCTAGCACTCTGAGTTTCTACCAACATCCTCGGGCCGGCCTCATTTGGCACAGGCCGGGCGGTGTATTAGAATGAAAGTTGGGGGAAAAGGCCGCTCGGCTTAGCTGAACACGTACACTAGACCGGGCTAGCGATGGGCGAGTCCGAAATGTTTTCATAATCGAAAGAATCGCAGTCGACCATTCTAATCATCAAGTGAACAATCGACTTGCCCTCGCGAATGAACGACTGAAATATTATTCGATTGTTCTGTACATCCTTTTTCTTCTGAATACCTGTTCCATCCATCGGCTCGAGATTATTTGGAATGTATCTTTATTCGAAATTATCGCAAATCGATGGATCGACTGTGATTGTTTCGATTGTGGAAACAGTTCCTCGATGTACGAGTCGACTGGTCCCGAATAGCACCAATGTCAACCGAATATTAATGAATGAATGATCACAAAAATGCATCGAAAAAAACATCTCGCGAACGCGCATCACTAAGCGGGCAACAGCGCCTCAAGGGCGGTAAAATTGAATGATGTACCGACCCGAATGAATTAATCGATCGGAATATGTGCAGTATGTGTTGCTCGAATGTGCCAACCTGTTGTGTGTAGCCTCCCTCTCGGACCACGGAACTCCTTCCAAACAAACTGGTCCTAGATTTGTGAGAGAAGTTGTAGGTAACGAAGATTTTAAAACATCAACCACCTCAATGCATCTATATAAGAGCTCCTATAATATGATACAGATAGAGTCTTTAGGGATGATTTCCACCAAACGGCTTTCTACGTTAACTGTAATCTTTATACGATATTACAACGTATACACAGTATTTAAAGTCTATATTACCGCACCGCGCATAGCTTGACAGCGGGCATCTTCCGCGACACGTGAACATAGTATGGTGGGACGCGCGTACTGCTCCGTCTGCTTGTCATCGTAATTTAAACAAGGAATACCGTAGGAATGAAACTATTTTACTAGGCTTAGAAACGGATGCGTTCGCAAGTGACGATGGTATGATCGTATGCGTCTACAACTTGCCGATTGCGTTCGGCTGTCGCCGCATCTCTTAAGCCTAGTTTATACGCAGCCAATGCTGACTGCCAGTCTCATTGGCAGCATTGGCTTGGTATTGGCATTGTATGAACAGTATTTCATGCCAAGCCAGCGCTGGCTGTCTATTTTTCAAGCCAGTGACATACGTTCACCATACCTCTCATCCCCGCGCCAGCATTGCGGACACGGCAGATGATATTAAAAAGTAACATTTTGAATTCTAAAAAATTTTTTTTTTTTTTAATTCTAAATGTTACCTTTATTCAGTCACAACGTGAAATCGCCTTTACATATAATAGTAATGTATAATGTATAGCAGAGTCACAAGTGTCGCCGGGTCATTGCCCTACATTTGTATTTGTTGAAACTATTTACAATATTTACTAATGACGTGGATTCTTTATCTAACACTTATATCGTTTTTTTTATGAAACCAATGTAAAAAAACCGGGCAAGTGGATATTGATGACCAAATGAGAAGTAAAAATACTTATATAACTTTGATAGTAGTATGACTCACTTCTTCTTCTTATTCTAATGGGGTACTAGACTACGGTACCCTAAATTGTGAGTGGCTCGACATGCACTAGCCCGTTTTTTTAATAAAACGGTACTGCGCAATTCTACGACATGCTCGATTTTTATATGACACGGTTTTAAGGTAATCAAATTGATTTAAATAAAACTAAAGCTTTGAGTAATTGATTGATTGATTCTGATTTTTATATCTATACTAATATTTCAAAGATGAAGAGTTTGTTTGTATGAACGCAATAATCTCAGGAACTACTGATCCGAATTAAAAAAAACTTTTACTGTTGAATAGCCCATTTATCGAGGAAGGTAACAAGCTATATAACATCACGCTACAACCAACAGGAGCGAAGCAGCAATGAAAAATGTTGGAAAAACAGGGAACAATTTTGCAGGTCAGCTAGTACTAATCGCATATAAAATCAATCGCAAAATGTCTTCTACAGTTGGATCAACGTAACTAGGCCGGACTGAAGTAGGCGACAAGTGGTTGCGCAGATGCATTTTTTGGAAGTAAATGGTGACAGGAAGCGGGGGGCGGGGGCGGTAACTAAACCAAGAGAATTAGAGATGCGATCACGCATCACATTGTCATAATTAGTATTACTAACTCATGTTTTTTTGTGATTATTTTCGTAAAGAAATTGTTTTTCAAAGTTTCTTTAGTATTTACTGTAACTGTTCTAAATTTAAACTTTTATGAACTCATTTAAATAGTGCTTTTATATTTTTGAATTAAAATGTTGTTAGTATTTTTTATCGATTAAACATAATTAATCGTTCTCGTTAGTAATTTTAGGGTCGCATCTCTATGACATGCGCGAAAGTGATAAAAACCTAACTTCAATCCGGTCAAGTTACGTTGATCGTACTGTAAGTGCAAATCTAAGGAACGGTTAAAATACCGCGCCAAGTTCTTATGACAATAAAAAAAAAGAAAAAGCCCGCATTAATCTTGATTTTCTTTTTCCATTGTAATCAATAGCTATTCGCCACCTGCTCTGAAGTATGACATTTAAAAAAAAAAGTAGATAGGTAAAGTTCTTTACTTAAACCACTTGTGTGAATTACATTATGACATTATTTACTCAGTGTTGCTATGCTAGCAAAAGTAGCGCACAGGCTTTACCTGACCCTCTTAAAAGTATTTATGTGAATAGTGGAAGTGTGTCCGACTGCTACGCTAGTGGTCGTGGGTTCGATTCTCACACGGGACACCACTTTGTGTGATCCACAAGTTGTTGTTCCGACTTTGTGTGACTTGTATGTTTGTAAAGACCCCCGCGACACAGGGCTTGCATTTAAAAAAAAGAACCGTCACGTGTAAGGGTTGCCAATGACGATGCCTTCACACTGCTGTCGACACTATATATTTGTTTCAGAAGAATGTAAAGAGAACAAATCTGACATTTTGAGAGACCGTCTTTCTCTTTCGTGACTTAGGTTTGACACTATGCTCAGAAAGAATAGGTGGGCTGGTGACTACTTCTAAGCGAGACGAAAGGATAAACCAGTTACTATAAAGCTTTTTGATATTGCCACCTGACACATTGACAATATGGATGCCTTTTAAATGGCGTGGCGTGATATACCTCCATTAGAAAAATTTGACAGTAGAAGTATATATAGAAAACTATGACAGCTAAGTAGGCTTTACAAGTTTACGAGTAACAGCTGATCAAATGAGAAGTAACAACATTTTCGTACAAATTCCATTGAAAATTATTATTATGTAGGTATAATGTTGTAAGTATGAAACAAAATCAACAGAAAACTCACTTCTTAAGCTGCATTATTCGAATGCCCCCCCCCCCATTCGAATAATGCAGGGGACTACGGGAACCCTACATTGTGCGTGGCCCGACACGCACTTGCCCGGTTTTTTTAATGTTATCGTCTTTGTGATGTGTGACGTCACGCTATGACGTCACATCGTAAAAACTTATACAAGCGTTTATCCTAAAGGAACGAAGCGTAAGAGGGAATGGTGTAGCTACCGTCGTATTAGCCGGATCAATAATAAGAGGTACCCAGGCTACAAAGAGCCCTGTGCATTTTTCAGCCAAATAACAGATTTGGCTGAAAAATGCAAAAACCCACATTTTCCATTTTAAAACATGGAATTTGTTTTTTTGCGGTCTTGGGATCGGTGAGGACTTTCACTTTTCATTTATAAAGTTGTTTCCAACATTCGTACCAGAAATCTTTAATTTAACAGGGCTATTATTAACGTATTATACTTACGGATTGTTGACATTTCAGCCGATTTGCACCGTAATTACTTTAAGACTTAAATTATAACTAAAAACAATGCAACCTGTGTCCTTATTCACTATATTTTTTTTCGTTTTCGCGACAAGCCCTCGCCATCTGGCGCATGCGCGGAGCGCCCAAAGATGTCCGCGCGCATACGCGATCCATTTCTAAGCGCAGCTCTCTATTTACCATTTTGACAAGATTTTGACAGTTAACGAAAACGAAAAAAAAAAGATAGTGATAAGGACTCCGGTTGAAAGTCGCCCATTCCATAAAGTCAACAGTTTTAACAAAAAGTAGTCATAATCAGTTATCTGTCAACTTAGGTTGGAAAATGCTTGCACAAACGTCTTTCTTTTCAAAATTCGGGTCAAGGACAGCACTCTCTGCGAGTGTGGACTGGATGAGGGCACAACAAATCAGATTTTTTTTTAATGCCAAAGAAGAAATGTTTTGTGATACGACGTACTACCCACAGACGTTAGCCCCCTACAGATTTCACCTCCCTGTTACGTTCCATTTCATTCCCTTTTGTATACTTGATATGTAAATATAACGCCATTTGGCCGCCTAAACGGCTAGTCGGCAAAGTTCATAGTCTCTCTCCCATTTCTAATCTATAGCAATCAACCCACTTAAAATCGTTCATATTTTTAGGGTTCCGGACCTCAAAAGGAAAATAAAACGGAACCTTTGTTGTCGTTTGGGAACGCGAGGAGGCATCGAGTTGAAATTAAAACCATGAACTCAGCGGCTCAATTCACGTATTTAAAGCAGTGCAGTTGCAGTTAAGTTTATTTTCACTTGTAACTTTGGGATCAATCTCAAAAACGCTTGCGCACCGTACTAGAATGTCGTTATTGCGCTCTCGCGACGCATACTTGATGCAAGCGTATTTGAGATCGATCCCAAAGTTACAAGAATACAAAAATGGCCGTTTTAATCGAAACTTAACTGCAACTGAACTGCAACTGCACTGCTTTAAATACGTGAATAAAATTGACCCCCAGGTCTAGAGTCCCATGAAGCTATGAAAAAAACAAACTTCGAAATTAACGTAAAAAAATACGGCCGTTAATTTAAAAAGCAGTTTATTTTATAATATGTACCTACAATTTTATACGGAACCCTCAATGGGTGAGTCTGATTCGCGCTTGTCCGGTTTTTTATTATATCTTCACTAATCAATTTCAAGGTGTCCATTAAGGCAAGATATATGATACATTGGTCACCGACCTAGTTAGTCCTAGCGGTCAGGAAGTGAAAGTTTAGTCACTGGTCACTGGTTAATCATCAGTCACGCGGCAGAGAATTAAGGAAATCGGACAATATTTATAGTTCGTTCATATTTGAAGTTATAAAGATAAAACTATGAAAGAAGAGAAAAGAAGAAACTATGCTCGCGAGTACGTTGGTTCTAGAAGTTAAATGTAGTCTATATCCATCGCAAAGCTTCAAGCTGTTTTTAAGTCAAATTTTATCACAATCAATCCAGTAAAAAAAGCAAGTGGTATCATGGGCATTATCGATTCTTTTTAGCAAATTAATTGTGACTCTTAAAATATTGATAGGAATGTACCTACACATGTCGCCAGCTAAGTTTGCGTGTCTGATGTTCGCGCGTAAGCTGCGCACAACTCAAGTTTAGGTATCGGAGGGGATGGAGGAGACGGGCGAGTAATGACGTCCCTGCGTTGAACTACATTCAGATTGATTGATGAAGTTGTACTTCACGAACGCAAACTTACGTGGCGCGAATTGTACCTCCTATTTCTACCATTTACAGATTTTTCTTGAAGGTAAGGACGGGTTTTTGAAGGGGACGAAGGGTGTTTAAGATATACAAGATATAATTTCTAAAAATCCATTTTTTGTTTCCATAAAAAAAAATCTGTAAATTGTAGAAATGACAGATAAATTCGACTCAAGATCTAATATTAGTATATATATAGTATTAGTAACAGTGGTGGATCCAGGATTGTCGTTTGGGGGGGGGGGACGAGCTTAAACAAGATTGGGCCGTTGTTGCACCACTTACACGAATGGAATGGGTGAAAAGTAAATGATTTAGGGGCTTGAGCCGCCTAGACCCCAACCCCCCCATGAATCATTCATTCCAATGTAAATGCGTATATTAACAGATCGTAAGAGACACAGAAAGCAAAAAAACTTGAGAGGTGTCAAGGGACACACGGATGGAACGAAGTTCTTGTCGCGTTGGTAGTTGCTTAGGGCTTTAGGAGCCTACTAGAAATCTAGGTAGACCTAATAGCACGCGGCCCACGCGTGGTTCGGTGAGTGCAGGTTCTGATTGGAGCTAAATAATAACGCTTGCAAGACGATGTTCCAGATTTTATATTGGCAGATGTAAATTACATAGGTCCGCGAACAAGTTAGGGCTAGGCTCAGCGGAGAGCTAGGTTCTGCAGAGAAAGGCGTGGTTCCAGGGTCCAGGCTTGATAGAAGGGAGCCACTTAACTCGGTGCGCTGCGGCACAGGTAGAAGAACGATTTCTGCGCGCGCGCCGCTTATATAGGCTCGTGCGGGGGGATTGGCCACGCCCACGTAGGTTGATCCCGCGAGGACGGCGCGCGGCTGTATCAGCGCGGTGTCACACCCCCCCGGTTTGGGGAGAATTTTCCCAGCGCGGTGTCACATTCTTATCTTAATTTTTTTTTTTATAATCTTCGCAACACCACACTGTTCAATACGAAATAGAAAGACGAAACGAAAATAACTTACAAAAAGACGATTGTATACCTAAGGCTCGAACCCACAACTACATTGTCACCAATACTGTGTACCGAATTTATGCCTCTAGACCAAATCGACAGGTGACTTCTTCGTCAAATTGGATGTTCATATCTTACACGAACTCCGCACGGCTTGTGTGTGTCAAAAAGTGTCGTTACAACTTTTCGTAAGATTTTTTTCCGTCTAGCCCCCTTTCACAACGCGCGATAAGGAACTTCGTTCCAATAAATTTGTTATTTCTTACTGTACTAAAAAAATCTCCTCTATTTTAATACAAAATAATATTAATATTCAAACGGTAAAAGATATTAAACCTTACTATAATTGGCAAAGCATTTTAATAGTTATAGATGACCCGATTGTAAACTTTTTCATTTGTAAGTCACTCGGTCAAGGTCACCACCGTTTAGCCTACGTGACTAATATTAAATCCGTGCCAAATTACTGCTTTCTAGTAGTACTAAGGGTCTTTGAGCTTAGCTGCGGATAGATGGACGAACATGGCGAAACTACGTGTACTTCTGTGTCCGACTGCTACGCAAGCGGTCGTGAGTTCAATTCCCACACTGGACACCACTTTGTGTGATCCACAAATTGTTGTTCCGAGTCTGGGTGTACTTTATGTCCGTGACTTGTATGTTTGTAAAGTCCCCCGTGACACAGGGCTTGTACCATACAGCGGAACTCGTTTTTTATATAAAAAAAACAAGGTATTGCACTCCGGGAGTGCCAGCAATTGAAAACTTGAACATTATATTACATACTGATGAAATTTGAATAATATATTTCGATCTTACTGACTTAATAATAAAAAAATATGAAATAATAAATCACAAATCAAAAATAAAAATAAAAAAAGGGAAAAATAAACCGTTACTCGGACTCGAACCGGGGTTTTATGGTTTCTGGACCGCCCTATTGTAGATGGTGGCGGTGAAAGTTTTTCAAAAATTGGATGTATTTTTTTCTGAGAGATAACTTTTTAATAATTGTCATGTCATTTTTACCCGACTGTTCGTGCCTGGGTGTTATTTATCTATAATAAGTATGTATTTAGAAATATATAAGTATATATATTAGTTGTCTGGTTACCATAGTACAAGCTCTGCTTAGTTTTGGGATAAGATTTATTTTTTAAAGTCGACTTCCGCAGTAGGTTTGTCCTGTGTCACGGGGGACTTTACAAACATGCAAGTCACGAACACGAAGTACACTCAGACTCGGAACAACAATTTGTGGATCACACAAAGTGGTGTCCCGTGTGGGAATCGAACCCACCCAGAATCGAACCTCTTGCGTAGCAGTCGGATACACTCCACGGACACAGGCATGGTGGTTTAATCAAGTCATCAATGTTCTTTTATGACATTACGCAAAATTATCGTCCGTAAATAGATTTTACAGACAACCATTATTTTTCTTAAATACTCAAAATGGGATCAGCTGTTTAGGCGTTATCATGGTAACAGACATACATAGACTAATAAAAACATAATTCTTCATTTCTGACGTCATCATACTCTGTAAAAAGTAAACCTACATAATAACTTTGTCAACGTGTCAAGTTTTAACGATTTCACTTTTAAGAATCGTTCAATTTGGCACGCAGTCTCACTGTATATACAGCCATTACAGTATAATGTATAGTATAAATTATTTTCACTTGCACTTTTCAGCTTTCTTCAACTTTTGTTCTGTGACATACAAAAGTGAGATTTATCATTACAAAAGATGGCGTTTTTAAAACGGTTATTAATTCTTTTATTAGTTTTGCTTGTATGTAGATATGAAAGATAGGGTATTTGACATTGAATAATATCTAATAATATTACAGGACTACTGACACATGGTTATCTAATCCCAAACAACAACAAAAGCGACGGTAGCCTAATGGCTAAGACATCGGTCGCACAATCGTGAGGTCGCGGGTTCGAATCCTACCCATTATACTACCGACGTGAACCCACTCCTTTTTTTTTTTTTTTTTTTTTTCTTTTGGCGGGAAAAATTCCTGACGAACACCCCCACCGTCCGGGGAAGACGGTAGGGGTAGTGTGGGGTTTGCACCCACTAAAAAACCCGCCGTGTATCGCTCGCCACCTTCGCGAACGGGCCGCCGGAATGTGTTATACCGTCGGCGGCCCGCCCAGTGGCAATGCCCGGACGCGATGTTGTTGCGTTCCGGGCATTTCACACCCACGCGGCCCCTGGATACACACAGGGTGCCGCGCCTCCACGGAAGGCCGCGGGCGGGGCAGATTACCCCGTACGCCCGCCCGCAGCCCCACCTAAGGACGTGAACCCACTCCTAACACAAGCCTTTGAGCTTAGCTGGAGGGGTTAACAAGATTGCTAGTAATGTGGGACTCAATCTACACTAGCAATATGGCAAAAAAAACTATGCAACCAGAAAAGTGATAAACATACTATTACACATGTCGCCAGCTAAGTTTGCGTGTCTGATGTTCGCGCGCACAACTCAAATTTAGGTATCGGAGGGGATGAGGCACCTGTCCGACCAACGGCGAGAAAAAAAGGAGCGAGTAGCGATTATATCGCTCAAGACACGTACATACTTATGTAAATCCCGTGTAAACAAAAGAGATAAAGATATTAATAGTTGATCGCTGAGTGTTCACACTGCCGGCGAGTACTTCTACTTCTTCTTCAACAGGAAATAAACTCTTTTAGTGACTGTAGTGAAGTGTTTTCAGAGTCTCTGAGTCACAATACTGAATTACAACGTGATCTGAACGAAGCTCATAGGACTATAGTTTCCCTTAATCACACAATACAGGCAACAAACAGTAACGTGACTCAGAACCTCTATAGTGAGCTCTTAGGTGTAAAGTGGGTGTCGCACTTAAAACTTAAGTTACTTAGCCGCAAGAAACAGAGAAAATACTCAAAATTAAATAAATTAATAAGCAATATTAAAAAACAAAGTGATAAGTTAGGAAAAGTTAAAACTTTATCTAAAATTAATTCTAAATTGACAAAGGAACATAAAAGACTGCAGTCAGACTTGGACAACTGCAAAGATCAAATGATTGCCAGCAGGTTAATGTATGACCGCCATACACAGGAGCTTAACACACAAATAACGAACTTGCACTCACGTCTAACAACTCTCATGCTTGAACACCAAACAGAAACTCAAGTATTCATTAACAAGTATGAGGAGGTAGCCAGAGTAGCTAGAGAGGAAACACAACAATTAACCTCTCAGATTAAAAACAACCTATGCTACAATTGCTCACTACCACCGTTTGTCGGTCAACACAACACTCACACCAATACACAGCAATTACAGAGCAGTAAATGCAGTAAGTCTGACTCTGACTGCAGATTGTTATCTGACCAGCATACTCTGAATTTTACAGAAAATAAAGTGGTGATTTTTTCTGACCAATTAGGTATAGATTTTAGCAGGTTTATTATAGGTCACACAAAGTATAGGGTCATAAATTATTGTTCAACAGGATCAAATTTTTGTAATTTAATTAGTAAATTAAATAATACCACCTTAGATAATAGGTCAACAGTTATAGTATTATATGGTGACAGCTTCTCAGTCACAAAGAGAGACATAATTAAATTAACAGAAACTATTACATACATGCATGAAAAAGTAGGTTGTAAGTTTATTTTATGTAGTCTACCTTATTCGCAGTCAGTATCTGATTTACAAAACAAGCATGTACAGAGCTTGAATCTCTTATTATATAACAGTACTTACTTACATAGTAAGTATATTTTGTTTTTTGACACGAATAAATTTATTCGTAATTTTATTTTAACGAAAGATAGAATGTATCTTTCCACATTCTACAAAAGACAACTTGCTAAGTTATTAGCATTTAATTTACACCCTGACCTAGGTACAAACAGTACTTTGCAGGATTCATTTAGTGTTAGCAGTTCTACTTTGAATGTTATTAAGACTCCTAGTTTAAACTAGTAAGTCAGACAATGGACAAGATATAGTACATCTGTCTGTTGAGCGTACTATAGAATTATCATGTGTGGAGCTGGAGAGATATATTATAGTTTGTGCATATCGACCACCACTGAGTGATTTTAACTTATTTGAATCTGTAATGGAAGATGTGCTTAAAAGGGTAACTTACGGTATTAAGCATATAGTAGTGTGTGGCGACTTCAATGTAAATTTACTTGAACAATCATCTTTGTCTACCAGATTAGTTAACCTATTTAAATCATTTAATTTAGTGTACTTATTTAATGAACCAACAAGAATTACATCACATTCTGCTACTTGCTTAGATAATATATTCTGCAACTGTAGTTATTTTAATGAGGTAATATTGAGTGATTTAACATCAGATCACTGTGGGCAGAAAGTCACTTTTCCCTCACACACAGTGGCCAAAATAGATAAGATCACATGTAGGCCAATGAGTACGGCTCGCTTAGAAAAATTCAATTCTAACGTTTCTGCTAATATTACCAGTATAGATTTCAGCCACTCTGATCCGAACTATCTTTACTCCTCAGTGTTTAATATAATCAAAAGTGAATACAATAATATATTTAAATCAAAAACTTTTTATAAGAATTCTAAACTTAGCTTTTGTGATTGGGCAACTACCGGCATTTATAAAAGTAGAGCAAAGTTATACGAGTTATATGGTATGAAACAATTTAATTTTGATCAAAACTTTATTCAGTATGTGAGAAACTATTCAAAAACTTTTAAAAAAGCTTGTGCATGTGCCAAAGCTTTACTTATTAGTAGAAATATTAAAAAATCTGATAATAAAATAAAAGCCACTTGGAATATTATTAATTCGGAAAGCGGACGGGCAAAGCCTCGGGATAAAAGCTTTGAATTATTAATTAACAATAAGACTGTTACTGATAATTTAGACCTAGCACAAACTTTCAATGATTTCTTTGCTGACATACCACTAACCACAACCAGCTCCTTGAACGCTTGCCCAGATAAAGCCGAATCACTCTTGAGAGATAATGTGGATCAATGCAATGTACCATTTGCTTTTAAATATATATACCCCAGTGAAATAATTAAAATATTCAAGTCACTCAATTTAAAAAAAACTGCTGATTTATGGGGTATTTCAGTAAAATTAATTCACAGTATAATTACTGGCATAGCGCCACAGTTATCTATAATTTTTAATCAATGTGTTGATACCGGAATGTTTCCTGATCCGATGAAACATAGTAAAGTAATACCATTATTTAAATCCGGATCAAAGAATGACCCTAGTAATTTTAGACCAATATCCATCTTGCCAGCTATTAGTAAAATTTTTGAAAAGGCTATACTTATGCAGTTAGAATCACACTTTAATTTTAATAATCTACTGCATCCCGATCAATATGGTTTTACAAAGGGTCGCTCTACAATTATTGATGCAGGTACTAAGCTACTGAAACATATTTTTAGTGCCTGGGAAGATTCACAGGATGCCATTGGAGTGTTCTGTGATCTTTCTAAAGCTTTTGATTGTGTGGCGCATAGGACACTTCTCCTGAAACTTAGGCATTACGGTATTAAAGGTACAGCGCTGGATCTACTTGCCTCTTACCTAAGTGAAAGAATTCAATATGTTGATATAGGAGGAGTAAGGTCGTCTGGATCTCCAATTAGTATGGGCGTGCCTCAGGGATCAATACTCGGTCCCTTCTTATTTTTGGTATATATTAATGATTTACCATTTTATGTTAATAACTTTTGTGACATCATTCTATTTGCTGATGACACTTCTCTAATTTTTAAAATCGATCGTAAACTAGAAAATTTTGAGAAAATAAATAGAACACTCGCACTAGTTCAAGATTGGTTTACAACGAACAACCTACTTCTAAATCCCAAAAAAACTAAATGTATTAAGTTTAGTTTGCCAAATGTGAAAAGTACTAATACGAGTATAATTTTAAATAATGAGGTGATTAGCTTTGTCGACTCGACAGTTTTTTTGGGAATTACATTAGACAATAGGTTACAGTGGGGCACCCAAATATCATGTCTCGCAGGAAAACTCAGTTCTGCAGCGTATGCTGTCAGCAAAGTTAGACAGCTTACGAACGTAGAAACAGCTCGACTAGTATATTTTGGTTATTTTCACAGCGTCATGTCCTACGGCATATTGCTTTGGGGCAAGGCGGCTGATATACAAACTATTTTTATTCTTCAAAAACGTGCAGTGCGTGCGATATATCAACTAGGAGCACGAGTTTCCCTTAGAGAAAAGTTTAAAGAGATAGGCATTTTGACAGTTGCGTCACAATATATATATGCAAACGTTATGTTTGTAAAGCAAAACTTACATTTATATAACAAAAATAGTGATATTCACTCTGTGAATACAAGAAATAAGCACAAATTGGTAGGTCGATATCATAGGCTTCATAAAACTCATAACTCATTCATGAGACTAGGTGTTAAATTTTTCAATAAAATCCCAGTCAGCATATCGAGTCTACCAGTAAATAAATTTAAGAATGTAGTCAAGAGACATCTTATACAAAGAGCTTACTATTCAATCGATGATTATTTAACTGATAAAGATAAATGGATGTAGTTCGTTGCTCCCTATTAATGTATTGGGTTGTATAGTTTATTGCATTTTACTAGGTGAATATTGTTGTCACAGTTTGATAATGTTACTTAGGTACTAGTTAAGAAAACGATTTACTTTTGTAAGTAAAGATTCTGCGTGATAAATTACGGCCATTCTTTTCTTTCCTTTGAAAAACATGTATACTTATTCATTAAGTAGCAGTAAATTGGCCAATATTTAAGCACATAAAGTTTTTACATCGTAAGTGGATGCTCCTACTATGTTGTGCCCATTGAGGCTGATGTATCCGATCTCGTGTACTCTTCTAATATTAATGACCTCTTTTTTTGCATCAGTCCTCTAATATATGGTGTATAATATAATGGTGGCAGCACCTTACCTGCATATACAGTTTATAAACAGAGAAACATTGTAAACATTGGCAATTTGAAAAGAGTGGCCACGAGTTTTTATTGCCTGTTCTTTTCTCGGGCTTTACCTATTGTTTGCGAACAGGCATTACCAGTAAATGTAGAATCGACTTTTCACAAGTGTAGTATTTTGCTTCCTAAGTGAATAAATGATTTTTATTATTATTATTATTATTATTATTATTATTATTATTATTATTATTATTATTATTATTATTATTATTATTATTACTCGCTCTATACTGCATCTCTTTTGTTTACACGAACGGGTTCTACAATATAGATCTGCTGTACGTTTCTTGAGCGATAAATCGCTAATCGCTTCTCGCTCATCGTCGTTGGTGGGACAGGTGCCTAAAGGAGACGGGCGGGGAACGACGTCTCTGCGCGGAACTATATTCGAATACAACTTCACAAACGCAGTGTTGGCGTGAACTGTACATTACACCCAGATACAGAATAAGTAATCATGCTTATCATACGAAGGTTTACCCTGGTTGATAATCGAACCCATGACTACTGGCTTAGCTGTCAGGATTACGAACCACTAGACCGAACAAAAACAGAATCAAATTAGATACGTCCTATTCACACGCTTCGGTTTCAATCTGGTTTCAAGTGTATGGCGATGTACGGTATCATTCACATATTCCAGCGTCAGTCCATTCCAGTTGGTATACATTCGCTAAAGGCTAATGCATCGGTGTCGCAATCGTGTGGTCGCTGGTTTGTATCCAAACCATTATACTACCGACGTGAACCCACTCCTAACACAAATCATTGAGCTTAGCTGGACGGGTTAATATATATTATAGCTACGTGTGTGACCAGCTTTATACAGCAGCCAATTAATCAACTAGCCAAGTTGTACATAAGGGTATGCGCAGAGGCAAGAGTACCTGCTGTCAACTGTCTCACTCTTTTTCCATATCGAACTATTAGGCACAGAACCGATGACTTAATGTCTTTTTTATTGATATATTTATCAATAACAATAAAACAATTGTGTTTGACATTATATTCTTAATTACTACTCTAATCACTTCTTTGTTTGCGCTCTATAACCCACATTACATTGCAAACGCTGGCTAAACCCTACGATATAGATCAAAATAATGTACTACAGTATTGTACATCTTAAAAAGATCTACAAAAAAATCCGCAGTGGTATATGTCTATCTCTTAGGGATAACCCACAATAATCATTTTTTATCGTTTACTTTTTACGAGAAATAATGGCTTTTTTTACGAAGCGATTTTAAGCAATACAGGATTAATTCTTATCCAATTGAGTACCTTACATACACTGTGCTCTTTATAGCAGGTAATCTAAATGAATATTTTCGAAGATATTACAGATTTAAAATGCAGGGACATAGCGGTTGCGGCGGTACCGGCCGGCGGCGTAGGCCTTTAGCGCGTCAAAGGCCGCGCTTCGCCCTATAGCACTTTATAAATAGCAGCGATCGCACGCGTTTATCGAAGGAAAAATAACAATCTATAACAATATTATAAAAGAGGAAAGATTATTTTCTATTTTTATATATAACGAATAAACTCAAAAACTACTGAACCGATTTCAAAAATCCTTTCACAAAGCTGCATTATCGGGAAGTAACTTATAATAAATATTTTTTTTTTAATCCTTACATAAACTGCGTTTATGTGGATAATGTTTAGTGGAGAAAAGTCCGTGCGAAGCCGGAGCGGGCCGCTAGTATTAGATAAAAGGTCAGCTACGTACCGACAGCTACAACGTTGTTGAATTTCGCAGATCTCTCGACGTTTAAAGTTACAATTATAATAAACCTTATATAAATATAGGGTGTAACAGAAAGGCGTGGTCAAATTTCAGCAGTGGATAGTGTATGTTATCAGTATTGCACCTACAATGATGCAATAGCTGGTTGCATTATTATTACATAGTTATAGCATATTCTTTTTGTCAAAATTCAGTAGCGAAAGGCGTATGGCATAAGAATTATACCTCCCCTTGTACAAAATTCGATTGGATTATTATGGTATAGAACTTTTAAAGTTATACTTTTTTTATTATTAAATAAATATTTTTTAGGGTACTCCGATTTTGAGAAAATTAGGTATGTGTCCTTAGTTTCATGGGCACATACCAACGCTTGAATATGACCACACCTTCCTGTTACACCTTGTATATTATAGCTATGTGTGTGACTAGCTTTAAACAGCAGCCAATCAATCAACTAGTTGTACATATGAGTATGCGCAGACGCAAGAGTACCTACTGTCAACCCACTCACTCTTTTCTCATATCGAACTATTAGGAACAGGACCGACGATTTAATGTGCTCTCTATATAATATAATAATAATAATATGATTTATTCAGACCATTGATCCATTTAGTGTTAGTAAAACAATATTGAAATATAATAAACACCTTAAAGACTAATGTTAGTAATAAAATATAATTTCAAAATACTACTGTAATGTACTCCATATAAATACGGTCACACCGATTCATGTATCGGCAGTCCAGTTTATCCGACATATTTTTCATTAGCTGGCCCGCGCAACTTCGTCCGTTTTAACAATGGCTGCTCCGCTCCTATTCATCGTAGCGTGATGTCATATAGCTTATTTATAGCCTTCCTCGATAAATGGGCTATCCAACAGTAAAATAATTTTACAATTCGAACCAGTAGTTCCTGAGATCGCGTTCAAACAAACCAACTAACTCTTCAGCTTTATAATCTATAGGTACTAAAAGCTGAAGAAGTAAAGTGAAAGAGTTTGTTTGTTTTTTTTTTGTTTGGAAGCTATTATCTCTGGCACTACTAGTCCAAATTGAAAAATGCTTTTACTGTTGGATAGCCCATTTATCGCGAAAGACTATAGGCTATATAACAGCACGTTACGACTAGTAGGAGCGGAACAGCAATGAAAAATATTGCAAAAACGGACACGAAGTTGCGCTGGTCAGCTATATTAGACAAAAGCAGCGATAACGTTGTTGAATTAAACCTTATAAATATATAGTAAAAATGTCAATAATCTCACCTTGTGAATAATCCATATTCAGTATCACAGGCCCTGCTTTCACAGAGCCAGTATACAAAAGCACTTGAAAGAACAACAGCGCAAATGTAAAATTCAAACATATCACACGAAAATTGTCAACGAAATGGTATATATAGCACTTTTTGTTACACATTCTTTCACTATTGTCACTTGAGCCTTTGTCCACGATTGTTGGATGGCTATAGGGCCATGTACTCAAAGGTGGGCCCATTTTGTTTGTTTGTCCGTAGCTATGATTGTTGCATGTTTTTGTTGATGGCTTTATCTGTAACAAAAGAAATGGCGGTTAGTCTTTAAGGAGAGAAATGTTGAAGAAGATTAATTGTAAACTGCCTCTGTGGCGCGGGGGAGTGTGTCCGATTGCTACGCAAGAGGTCGTGGGTTCGATTCCCACACGAGACACCACTTTATGTGAACCGCAAATCGTTGTTCCGAGTTTGGGTGTAGTTTTTGTCCGTGATTAGAATGTTTGTAAAGTTCCCCGCGGCACAGGACTTTTAATCTACTGCGGGAGTCGTATTTAATAAAAAAAGAACTGCAAGTCGGACTCGTCCACCAATGGCTTTGTACAAATTTGTAGATACATAGGTATATATACAAGCCCCCCAACAAGATTTTTACTTCAAAAAACATATAAAAAAGAAGTAAATGTATATATTGTAAACTTGCAGAGCTATATGTCATTAAAGTTGTCTTATGTACCAGTATTATGTTTTTTTTTTATAAAAAAAAGATAACTAGCAATGTGCAATAATTTTAATCCAACATTACTAGCAATCCTGTTAACCCCTCCAGCTAAGCTCAATGGCTTGTGACAGGAGTGGGTTCACGTCGGTAGTATAATGGGTAGGATTCGAACCCGTCGCGGGTTCGGATCCATGGTTTCGTAATCCATGGTTTAACTTTTAAAATAAGTAAATGAGACGTTTCTCATCACATTGTAAATAAGATTTGGATTGTTAAAATGATTAATTAATTCATGATTGAATAATGACTTAATTGTAAAATATAGTATGGTCCAAAAACTACCCCATTGGATTGTGTTACTGATTCTGAATAAACTACTTTCAGGTTTGCACTATACCAAGAATCATCTATACTAATATTATAAAGCTGAAGAGTTTGTTTGTTTGAACGCGGTAATCTCAGAAACTTCTACGCCGAATTGATTTAATTCTTTATCACTGTTGGATAGCCTATTTATTGAGGAAGGCTATATGCTATATAACATCACGCTACAACTAATAGGAGCGGAGCAGCAATGAGAAATTTTATAAAAACGGGGAAAATTTACGCAGACGAAATTGCGCGGGACAGCTAGTGTTGTATATAAATAGTTTAGGAATCGAGTCTGGAAATATACGTTTTTAGTGGCCGTATCTTTTTTTATAAACAGACAATAATTGGAAATATTTTTTAAATGATTAACGCCTTGATATCTTTTATATGTAAAAGACATCAACGCGTTGCATCTCTATGGGGAAAATGTTTGGCTCATTATGATTAATCACTGGCTGTTAATTACTGCACATACGCTCTCGTTGATTAAGTTTATCAGTATAAAAAGTAGCATATATTATTCCCTAATATTTAAGCTACCTTTGTGTCAAATTTCAACAAAATCAGTCAAGTAATTTAGCCGTGGAAGCCACCCAAACATTATTACTTGATGATTCATACTAATATGTAGTACATATGTGTGTATATATATATATATATATATATATACAGGGTGGCTTTGAAATCAGTCGATAAATTGATAGGGTAGATTCAGTACCTGTCATACATTTGTTTTACATTGAAATAATGTCAATTAAAATTGTAAAAAAACGTCTAATAAATACAATTTTTGCCGTGACAACGTCTTATAAATCGATGACGGGATGCATGCATGAAAAAGTGTCACGTAGCAACGGTCATGTTATTGATTGGTTGCTAAGGAACGGTCACGTTATTAATTATTTGCTAAGCAATCACGTTATTGATTGGTTGCTAAGCAACAGCCTACGGCGATTGCAGAGACATGCGATAAAATTAGAACTAGCGTTATTGACTGGTTACTAGGCAACGCAAATGGCGAAATGTCATCGATGCTTCCTTATGACATTATTACGTAAAATTATTGTCTGTAAACCGACTTTACAGACAACCAAATTTTTTATTTTCAAACCACTTCAAAACTGTTATCTGGTTTTTATTATATTAAATTAAATTATTAAAACATTGAATTATAAATTAGTACATGTCATTGGGGAATTAAATTGTATTGCAGTAGTAAGGTCTTGCCGCGAAAACGGAAAAAAGGAACGTGAATGAGAACCCTGGTCCGATTTAGATGAAGTTTTCGCTATCGGGCTGCATATTTTTCTGGGAAAGTATTAATGTATATATAAAAATTTGCTCGTGTCACAGTTTTCGTTGCCATACTCCTCCGAAACGGCTTGACCGATTTTGATGAAATTTTTTGTGCTTATCCGGTATCTATGAGAATCGGCCAACATCTATTTTTCATACCCCTAAGAGTTTGTTTGTTTGTTTGAATGCGATAATCTCAGGAACTACTGGGATGCACTGAAAAAATATTTTATTGTTGGATAGCCCATTTATCAAGGAAGGCTATAGGTTATAACATCACGCTACGACCAATAGGAGCGGAGCAGCAATGAAAAAAGTTGTAAAAAAAAGGAAGAAAAAGAAAAAAGGTAAAATTTACGCAGACGAAGTTGCGCGGGTCATTGCCCACCCCTAACATTTATAACTATCATATCATATCAACCCATATGATGGCCCACTGCTGGGCACGGGTCTCCACAGTAGAACCTACTGGTTCGTAGATCCTGGGGGTAATTGCCATAATCGCCACGCTTGGCGAGCGGGTTGGCGATCGCAGTAAGGCTTTAAGTACGCAGAGGACGCTGCTGCCCGTCCTCCGGAGTGAAATCCCTTAGTCGCCTTGACGACACCCACGGGAAGAGATGGGGTGGTACTATTCTTAAGCCGGCACCACACGGCATTTATAACTATACTATAATATTTTAAAGCTGAAGAGTTTGTTTGTTTGTTTGGACGCTATAATCTCAGGAACTGCGGGTCCTAATTAAAAAAAATCTTTTACTGTTAGATAGCCTATTTATCGAGGAAGATTATAGGTTTTATAACATCACGATACCACTAATAGGAGTGGAGCCGCAAGGAAAAATGTTGCAAAAACGGGGAAAATTTACGCAGACGAAGTTGCGCGGATCAGCTAGTTAATGTATATAATTTTGTCTTCTGTACTAATATTATAAAGAGAAATTTTTTTGTTTGTTTGTTTGTATTGAATAGAAACTACTGGACGGATTTGAAAAATTCTTTAATCTTTGTGAAGCTACACTAACCCTGGGTGACATAGGATATTTTTTATCCCTGTATTCCCATGGGAACGGGAACTACGCGGGTGAAACCGCGAGCCGTCCGCTAGTATATTATAAGACAAAGAAAGTTATTCAGTGAAATTTCAATTAATTTTTGAAGTGCTTAATTTTTACTGCACTTTAAGTAGGTTCATTTCTATAAGAAGTTATTACGTTTGTTACCCGTTATCTCAGAAACTGGTCTGGTTACCTATACATCTGTATTAGTTAATAACTGCAGTAGCTGTGGGACCGCTAGGAAAATAGCTAGCGGACCGTTATATGGGTCGGTGGGGAGAGTACTCTCGGCTTACATAATCGGCTTTAATAAGGTTGCCACTATAGGGACACAGATCTCTATAAGAAAGGAGTTTGTTACATGTTTGACTGCCTCTGTGGCGCGGTGGGAGTGTATCCGACTGGTACGCAAGAGGTCGTGGGTTCGATCCCCACGCAGGATAAAACTTTGTGTGATGAGCACGATGGTTTATTCTATGTCTGGGTGTTATTTATCTATAATATGTATGTATTTAGAAATATATAAGTATGTTTATCAGTTGTCTGGTTTCCATAGTACACATAGTACAAGCTCTGCTGAGTTTGGGATCAGATAGCGTTGTGTGAGTTGTCCCAAGATATTATTATTATTATTTATTATTATGCAAGTCTGACTGGCCTATTGCTCTCTGTTGTTGTTGGTCTGTTGGCTCAAGTCTCCTAGGGTCGAACCGGGCTATCACGTTTCCCAGATTCTTACTAGACATTGATGTTTTAAAGCTAAGTTACATAGAATGAATCTGTGCGAGAATCCCCTGTGTTACTGCGGAGAAGAGGATGACTGCTTGGACCATATTTTGTGGCGTTGCCCCCTTTATGACGACATTAGGCGTAGGATGTTTGTACATATAGTATCGAGCTGGAACGGGGAAAGGGACCAGCATATTATAAGGAATTAGTTATCTCGGAAGCAAACTTCCGACGTTTGAAAGGCTTTGCGCAAGATTGGAGTATAAGACCAGGAGTAGGCTCAAGCAAGAGGAACTAGTGGCACTAAGCTAAGGAGTAAAAAGAGCTCTCTCAGCGCCCGTAAGGCGTTGTAGAAGCGTCGTCCCAGAACGGGGAGAGGCCGAAGGGACAGGACATAGAAAAATATTTGTAGGGAGTCAAGAAAAAGCGCGACTCGCGCTTCTCCCAAGTTTCGGACCATATATCCAAGAGGATGGTGGCTCCATGGGAAGGTGGAGGGTCCTGGCCAGTTGGTCTAGTGGTTAATAATAAAAAATCTTTATTCACTTAGGAAGCAAAATATTACTCTTGTGAAAAGTCGATTCTACATTTACATGTAATGCCTGTTCGCAAACAATAGGTAAAGCCGAAGAAAAAAACAGGCAATAAAAACTCGTGGCCACTCTTTTCAAATTGCTAATGTTTGCAATGTTTCTTTGTTTAAAAACTATATGCCGTTAAGGTGCCAACATTATATTATACACCATATTAGAGGATTGATGCAAAAAACAACAGATCAAGAATATTAATTATTATTGTGGGATTGTTGTCCCACATTACTAGCAATCCTGTTAACCCCTCCAGCTAAGCTGCTTAAATATTGCCCAAACTACTTCCAATAAATGTTTTGCAAAAGAAAGAAAATCATCATCATCATCAGCCTATCGCAGTCCACTGCTGGACATAGGCCTCTCCAATTGCACGCCACTTTGTTCTATCTTCGGCTTCTCGCATCCAGCTCCTGCCAGCCGTTTTGCGTATATCATCACTCCACCTGGCTTGAGGGCGTCCTACACTACGTTTGCCAAGCCGCGGTCTCCACTCAAGAACTCGTTTACCCCAACGGTTGTCGGTTCTTCGGCTAATATGGCCAGCCCACTGCCACTTCAACTTGCTAATCCGGTGGGCTATGTCGATAACTTTGGTTCTCTGCCGGATCACCTCATTTCTGATTTTGTCCCTAAGAGAAACTCCGAGCATAGCCCTTTCCATAGCCCGCTGAGCGACTTTGAACTTGTGGACCAGCCGTACCGTCAGTGTCCACGTTTCGGCTCCATATGTCATGACGGGTAGGACGCACTGATTAAAGACTTTAGTCTTTAGACATTGTGGGATCGACGATGAGAAGACTTGACGTAGCTTACCAAACGCTGCCCAACCCAACCGAATTCTCCTGTTCACCTCGTCCTCGAAGTTGTTTCTACCTAACTGCAAAGACTGCCCGAGGTACACATATTTTTGAACAACTTCGAGAACGGCGCCGTGCACCGCTATCGGTTCCGGTAGTACATGTTCATTGAACATGACCTTGGTTTTATCCAAGTTCATCCGTAGGCCGATGCGTACAGAGGAGTCAGCCAGGTCATTCAGCATCACATGACCTTGGTTTTATCCAAGTTCATCCGTAGGCCGATGCGTACAGAGGAGTCAGCCAGGTCATTCGGTCCTGTAGCGTTTCCGCCATTATGACAATGTCATCTGCAAATCGCAAGTGAGAAATGTATTCACCATTGATGTTGATGCCCCGCCCTTTCCAGTGCAGCGTCTTGAACATATCCTCCATTGCATTTGTGAACAGTTTCGGGGAAATAACGTCCCCTTGCCTCACTCCTCGATGCAATGGTATAGGTTTTGTTTGCTGATTCTGTACTTGGACGGACATGGTGGCGGCTTCGTAGAGACATCTCATCACTTGGATATATCGCCAATCTACTTGGCATCGCTGCAGAGACTCCAGAACGGACCAGATTTCAATCGAGTCAAAGGCCTTCTCATAGTCCACGAATGCTAGACACAGGGGCTGATTATACTCCTGGGTCTTTTGTATAATCTGCCGCACTGTGTGGATGTGGTCTATGGTGCCATATCCGCTCCGAAATCCAGCCTGTTCCGGTGGTTGGAATTCGTCAAGTCTTCGCGCAAGACGGTTCGTGATGACTCTTGAAAACAGCTTATAGACGTGGCTTAGAAGAGAAATAGGTCAGTAGTTCTTCAGCCGGGTCTTATCTCCTTTTTTAAAGAACAAGACGACTACACTTCTACTCCACGCCTCCTGAGTTCTCCCTTCAAACAGGACAGCATTAAAAAGCTTTTGGAGCTCCCTCAGTACGGGTTTACCTCCAGCTTTTAACAGCTCTGTTGTAACGCCATCCTCTCCAGGGGCTTTTCCATTTTTCAGCTGTTTAAGAGCCAGCACGATTTCGTCAATGTTGACTTCTGGCAGGTCTTCGGTGTAGTGGCGTGTTAGAGTGGCTCTAGGACCCTCATTTTCAGGATCAGGTCGAGATGCATGCGAAGCGTATAACCGGCCATAGAAGCCTTCCACTTCGGAGATGACTGCCGGCTTCGAAGAAACGACTTCTCCACTTGCTGTGGTCAACTTCGTCAGGTGGCTTCTTCCAAGAGATTGTACGAACACTTTTGACCCCCGGTTCTGCTCGATCGCTCTTTTAATCAAAAGAGTGTTGGAGCACCGAAGGTCGTGTCGTATAAGCCTGTTGATCTCTTGGTTTAGAGCGCGCTTTTCCGACGAAGTGACGGGTGGGTTTTCACGTCGCTCCTTCATTAGCCCTAAAGTCTTTTCCGAAAGCTTTGACTTCCTGCCCTTACGCTGCATTTCACAAAATCTCGTACCTTCTTCCCTGAGTATCCGAACCACATTTACGAGCTTCTGGTTTACGTCTGTTGTGGTTTCCATGGCAGCAAATCGGTTATCCAGGTTTGACTGGAACGCTTCGGATCCTATCATGGTTTGGAGCAAAGTAGGTCGGAGCCTGGACCTCATCAGACGGGCACGTTCCGCCTTGAAGTCGATATTCAGAGAGCCTCGGGCAAGTCGGTGATCACTACCGGTATTAAACCTGTTGATCACGGTGACGTCTCTGAATATATGCTTTTTGTCCGTCATGATGAAGTCGATCTCGTTTTTCGTCATAGTGTCGGGGCTTTGACACGTCCACTTCCTTTGGGGCCGTTTCTTGAAAAAGGAGTTCATCAAGAAGAGCCCCTCCCGTTCGAGGAAGTTGACTAGCATTTGCCCCCTATGATTTCTGCTTCCAAATCCATGGGATCCTACTACCAATTCGCTGCAATTTTGTACTCCCACTTTAGCGTTGAAGTCCCCCATAACAACGTTGTAGTGGGTCTTAGTGGTTGAGTGGAGGGCCCTCGATATGTCATCGAACATATCCTCCACTTCGTCGTCTGGATGTGCCGAGGTCGGTGCGTACACTTGCACTACCTTGAGGCTATACCTCTCGGTGAGCTTGATAATGAGGTACGCTACCCTGTTCGACACGCTAGACATTTCCACAACGTTGTCAGAAAGGGACTTATTTACCAGAAACCCAACACCACCTTGAGATTTTTGGTCTCCCTCGCGGAAGTACATAAGGTGGCCTGACTCGAGGGTTATGGTGTCCTCTCCCTCTCTTCGGACTTCACTTAACCCGAGGATATGCCACCTAATCTTCCCAAGTTCCACCTCAAGTTGTGCCAGATGCGAGTCTAGCCGTAGCGTGCGTCCGTTATACGTCGCCAGGGTCAGTCGGTTGTGGTGGCCTTCCGTAGCCCGGAGATTCTTAGCACCCCCCGCCACGCCGTTACCGTGGACGCCACCATGTCCAGGAATAGCGTGACTGCCGGGAACTGGGGGCCGTGGCCTTAGTGCTTTGTGCATTTGGGGTAATGCCCATAATCGCCACGCTGGGCAGGCGGGTTGGCGATCGCAGGGCGTAGCTCTCGCATCAGTGACGCTGCTGCCCGTCACTGACCTATTACTTCAGCTACGCCTTAAATTGGGATGGTTATACCGCCACCAGCCGGTCGCCAGAGCCTCGTTCGTTGTACAGCAGGATGTACCGCGTGCAGGTGAGGTTGGCTTAGAGCGAAAGATGGTGATGCGCCCCCTTACATCCCTGATGCGCCCCCTTACATTATGTAGAAAATACTAATCATTTATCACGCAAAATCTTTACTTACAAAAGTAAATAATTTTCTTAACGAATACATAAATAACATTATCAAAGGTGACAACAATATTCTCCTAAGTAAAATACAATAAACTGTCCAATAAAATACAATAATAAGGAGCAACGAACTACATACATTTATCTTTATCAGTTAAATAATCATCGATTGAGTATTATGCTCGTATAACATGTCTCTTGACCACATTCTTAAATTTATTTACTGACTCGAAATGCTGATAAAATCCTTTTATTGAAAAATCTAACACCTAGTCCCATGAATGAGTTATGAGTTTTATGAACTACTAATTTGTGCTTATTTCTTATATTCACAGAGTGTATTATACTATTTTTGTTATATAAATGTAAGTTTTATTTTATAAATATAACATTTGCATATATAAATTGTGATGCAACGTCATAATGCCTATCTCTTTAAACTTTTCTCTGGGGGGGAAACTGGTGCTCCTAGTTGATATATCACACGCACTGCACGTTAGTGACCCTGACTGCTAAGCCAAAGGGTATAGGCTCGATCCCCACCCAGGATGAAATTTTGTGTGATAAGCACGATGGTTTACTCTATGTTTGGGTGTATTTATGAATACATAAGTATAAATAAACAGTTGTTTGGGTGCCGACTGCGGAGCGGTCGTGAGCGGTGACGTCACATCTTTTCGTGAGTGCAGCCTGTCATCGATTTACAAGACGTTATCACGTCTACGACGTTATTACATCACGAAGGTATATATTACACAAAATCGTTAAGAACAGTCATCAGAACTCCCAGACACGTCCCGTCGTCATCATTACCATAAAGAACGCTTTAAAAGCGCTAAATAAATTAGTACGCCTAATTATTTTATGGGATATTTTTAACATTAATAATATAATACTATCTTGAGAGAATTACACAAAGCCATTTGATAAGCTAAGCAGAGCTTGTACTATGGAAACCAGACAACTGATAAACATACATACATATTTCTAAATACAGACATATTATAGATAATTAACATCCAGACACAGAATAAACAACGTGCTTATGACACAAAGTTTTATCCTGAGTGGGTATCAAACCCACGACCTCCGGCTTAGCAGTCAGGGTCACTAACAACTACTTCGATTCCCACACGGGACACCACTTTGTGGGATACACAAATTGTTGTTCAGAGTCTGGGTGTACTTTGTGTCCGTGACTTGTATGTAGTACACTACTGCGTGAGTCGTCATTTAAAAAAAAAAGTAGACCAACAGTAACACAACAAAAACTAACGTAAATTGGTAACGACGTATGAAAATTGCCAGTTTTAGCGATACAATGTTCGCCAGGTCAGCTAAATGTTAATGTTTAATAAAATTCGCTTATTATACACCATCTAACACGTTATACGAGCCAGTACCGAGTTTCCCTCCATCGTGGTTGACCCGACAACCCTGAAAACTGGCTCCTCAAGTACCTCGGTTGGTAACTGTAATCCTATCGCCTGCTTCCTGACATACAACATTTATTCTGATATAGGACTTGTTTCGTAAGATAACGTATTACAGAAAGTCGTGGTCAAATGCAGGTCGTTTCTTTTAGAACGAGGTTCCTTATCGCGCTTTGTGAAAGACGGAAAAAATTCATACGAAAAGTTGTAACGACACTTTTTGCTATAGTAAGCTATTGTAAGCCGTGCGGCGTGCGCATGTTTCTCTGTCTGTTTTTTCCTAATTCCTTCACTAGTTAATTGAAAGGAACTTCGTTCCATCCGGGTGTCCCTTGACACTTCTCAAGTTTTTTTTTTTGAGCATTTCTAAATATGATAAAGCTGAAGAGTTTGTCGAATTGAAAAATACTTTTACTGTTGGATAACCTATTTATTGAGGAAGGTTATAGGCTATATAACATCAATAGGAACAGAACAGCAATGAAAAATGTTGCAAAAATGGGGAAAATTCACGCAGACGAAGTTGCTTTTGCTTTTAAAAAATGACGACCGCCACAGTAGGGTACAAGCCCTGTCGCGGGGGACTTTACAAACATATAAGTCACGGACACAAAGTACACCCAGACTAGGAACAACAATTTGTGGATCACACAAAGTGGTGTTCCGTGTGGAAATCGAACCTACGACTTCTTGCTTAGTAGTTACATTAATATATGAAAATGTCGCTAGGTCGCAACATGTTTCTTGTTCATATTGTCTCTTTCACAAAATATATCTATGTAGCTTAGAAGCTGCTAAATTTGTAAAAAAACACATGAGTATATTCACTTTGGCTAGAGATAAATATCCTAGAAATACTCGCGATCCAGCATAAATTGTTTTGACTAGGGTGCCCAAAACCACATTGTTACAGAAAAATTGTTATGCCATGTGCGGACGGATTTACAATAAAATCCCTAATGAGATAAAAGACTTGCCAATTAAAATATTCATCAGGAAACTTAAGCAGTGGCTATTAATGAAATCATTCTATTCAATAAATGATTTTCTGAATGATATGTAATGTAACAAAATTATAACTCTTTGACATGTTTTTTTATTAATTTTTAGTATTATTATAATTTTTATTTCTTGACATAAATGTGATAAATGGAGCTACCAATTTGTAATTTTATAGAACAATTATTCATATTGTGTAATTAATTTAAAAAAAAATAATGTATTTTTTTCGTATTATGCATAAGGTAATAAGAAACAAATTCAGCAGAAATCGTATTTAAATGAAATAATATTTGCATGTCACTATTGACTGAAGTTGTAAGAACTTAATAATTTATAAGACCACAGATGTACCAACTTTTGTGCAAATAAAGAATTTATTATTTATTATTATTTAAGAAATTATTGAATTTTAATGGTTATTTAATTTAAAATTCTCGAATCTTCGATTTACCTTAAAACTTTAATGATTTTTTCAAGTGTGGTATTTTATTCTACCCAAAATGTTACGGAGAGACATTTTGAGAAAGAGACATATTATAGAAAGAGAGAGAAACATTTTGCGACCTACCGACATTTTGCATTGATCGAATAAGTCGAACACAGATCCCTATCGTGACACACGTTGTCTAATTTGCCCTTCTTTTAATTCAGTTTCTGAAATGAAGTAGCAGAACTATATAACTCTCATCGATAGACTGTAGATGACGTGAAGATTGCCTTAAAACGTTAGAGCCGTACCACACGGCGCGGTAAGGTGACGGTGCGAGCGACGCCTGAGCGGTGTCGCTGCGGTGTCCTGCATATAAAAATCTATGGTATGCCACACGGAGCGCTCGCACGTCGGACCATGACGAGGCGAGGAGGCACACTCCAGTTGTTCGAGCGGCATAAGAAAGGGTGCATTTTATTAACAGACTGTACGTACAACACTCCGCTGAGGTGGCGTGACAGCGAAGCAGACCGCTACGGTGTCGCACCGCCAGTGTGGACGACTGCGTGTCAAATTATTTGCGGTGCGGTGCCATACTGCGTCGTGTGGTTCGGCTCTTATCTATACTACTATTATAAAGATACTGAAGAGTTTGTTTATTTATTTGAACGCGATAATCTCAGGAACTACGGGTCCGAATTGAAAAAGTATTTTACTATTAGATAGCCCATTTATCGAGGAAGGTTATAGGCTATACAATATCACGCTATGACTAATAGGAGCGGAGCAGTAATGAAACATGTTGCAAGAACGGGGAAAATTTACGCAGATGAAGTTGCGCGGGTCAGCTAGTGAATAATATACGAGTATGGAGATCGATATTGAAGTGTAATTAGATCACAATTACAGCAAAAACTAAATCAAATTCAGTTGCGTATTTCAGATGAAATAAACTCACAAACAGTGTTTAACTTTTTCTTTTATTAAGTATTTTTCCGTAGAACTGTGTGCTTGCGCGGGCGCAGGAGTCTATAACTGTACTAGCGTCGTTTCCTGCCAGTTACCGCGTCGAGTGTGTGTGTGTGTGTGTTAGATAAAGGTGGTGTTACTGTTTTTGCTCTTTCGTTTTTTTTTGCAAGAAGTTTTGAGACTATTTTTGTTTATAAGTTAATTACGTTAACTGGAGCCGGAGGTTGCAGAGAAAGTCTATACATCTTAAATAAATTTAATTATAAATTACATTAAACTAAAATCTAAAACTAGTGATAAATGGTCGATGTATGTACCAAGAATGAATCGTTCTTTATTAAAATCTAAAACTACAACTATGGAAAGACGGTTGCGAAATCGAAGTGGCGAGATGTGGAAATCACGTAGCGCTGACTCGACGCCTCGTGCCGGTCCGCAACTGCACTGCTTCGATAAATGGTGTCAACGGTCCGCCTCTTACACCAAAGCGTAGATAAATGGTGTCGACGGTCCGTCTATAACACCGACGCGTAACACCTCCCCCCGAAGAACAGCAACTATTTGTCAAGCGGAGTGGCAAATATTGCTGCCAGACCACTGGTGTTCATCTTACTTCTTCTGGTCGGATGTTCCGTCTGGGTTCAATAAGTGTATAGTTGGCCCCTCTGCAGTATCGATGTCTGGATACGCCTCTGGCTTCAGCTTCCGAAGATCCGGATATTCGTTGAAGGTGCTTGGAAACCACCCGGGTGACTCGCGAACGCGGATATCGATTTGAGATATTCCTAATTATCGCGAACCGGCCCGCGAATATCCTACCGACTGCGCCAATTACGTTAACTGGAGCCGGAGGTTGCAGAGAAAGTCTATACATCTTAAATAAATTTAATTATAAATTACATTAAACTAAAATCTAAAACTAGTGATAAATGGTCGATGTATGTACCAAGAATGAATCGTTCTTTATTAAAATCTAAAACTACAACTATGGAAAGACGGTTGCGAAATCGAAGTGGCGAGATGTGGAAATCACGTAGCGCTGACTCGACGCCTCGTGCCGGTCCGCAACTGCACTGCTTCGATAAATGGTGTCAACGGTCCGCCTCTTACACCAAAGCGTAGATAAATGGTGTCGACGGTCCGTCTATAACACCGACGCGTAACAAGTTGGTATTTTATTAATAGCAGTTTGTTGTGGCTACGCGCCATCCACAGATGCTAATATTGGATTGGCCTGTTGGTCTAATGGTTAGTGTTCCTGACTGCTAAACTGGAGGTCGTCGGTTGGATCCCCACCCAGGATAAAACTTTGTGTGATGAGCACGATAGTTTATTCTGTGTCTGGGTACTGTTTATCTATAATATGTAAATATATACGTATGTTTATCAGTTTTCTTGTTTCCATAGTACAAGCTACAAGTTTAAGATCAGATGGCGTTGTGTGAGTTGTCCCAAGATATTTTTAATATTATAAATGTGATAGTAACTATGTATGTATGTCAGTTACGCTTAAATCGCTGTAGCGATTTATATGAAATTTTGTATGGAGAGTTTGAGTCACGGGGAAGGACATATAGGATAGAACCCGCGTGCCAAAGCTAGTTTACAATAAGTATAAGCGTATTAAGCTTCCAGGATAACTTATATAACGCTATCGGATCCCAAGCTAAGCAGAGCTTGTACTATGGCAACCGAACAACTTATAAACATACTTATATATTTCTAAGATAAATTACACCCAGACATAGAATAAACGATCGTGCTCATCACACAAAGTTTTATCCTGGATGGGATCGAACCCACGACCTCCAGCTTAGCAGTTAGGGTCAATAACTACTAGACCAACAGGCCAATCAAGTTAGTTAAGCTTATAATAGTAGCATTACTCAGATTTCTATAAAATCTAAATGCCAAAGCCATCCTTGAATGTTAAGAACTATGCCCTTAATCGCTTTATACTGTGATTATGTTGCATTAATATCTTAGGACAGCTCACACATGCCCATCTTATCTCAAACAAGGTAGAGTCTATCTATACTAATATTATAAAGCTCAAGAGTTTGTTTGTTTGAACGCGGTAATCTCAGGAACTACTGATCCAAGTTAAAAAAATATTTTACTGCTGGATAGACCATTTATCGAAGAAGGTTATAGGCCATATACCTAACATAATGCTACGACCAATAGGAGCGAGGTCGCAATGAAATATGCTGCAAAAACGGGAAAAAATAACGCAGACGAAGTTGTGCGGATCATTGTAAGATCATTTGTAAAATAAATATTGTAACATTATATTGAGTAAATAAATAAAGCGGCTTAAGAAGTGGGTTTTCGGTTGTTTTTGTTTTATACTACTAACAACATTATATAAGTATTTTTCAATGGAATCTGTACGAAAATTTTGTTGCTTCTCGTTTGATTTGCTGTTACTCGTTAAGTTATAAAGCCTACTTAGCTGTGATAGCTTTCCTTTTAATTTCACTATATATACCTACCGTAATTTTTTCACATATCTACAACCATTTAGCTGGCAAAAACCTATCTAATGATACCCCACAAATCCCTACTTTAGAGGAGGTACCGCAATTTTTTTTTCAAACATAAATTTTGTCGGCATAAGTAATATGTTTATCCATACCAAATTACAGCATTCTAGCACTAACAGTCTCTGCGCTAAGCGGCGGATGGACAGACAGACGGACATGGCGAATCTATAAGGGTTTCATTTAGCAGATTTTCAAATCATGATTTTTTTATGACAATGAACAAAAACCGATCTATGGATCGACTGTAGTAACATTGTAAAGACCGGCCGCTAGTAAAGAAACACATGTTCGACCTACATTCAAAATAGAACTGACCTAACCACAGAAGACTGTTTAACTCAGTGCTTTCTTTTGCCTAACAAACAAGGTCGAGGAAAGACGGGTGCCCATATAAAGTGTTTTTCAATAGTGAAAGTAAATGTTTCTCGTTTTGTACATGTTGTTTTGTATGATGTAGTTGAACTGGCAACGTTGCTTATCTTCAAAAAAGGTTTGTTTGACCCGTATGTATGTAATATATCTATATAGTTTGTTTGTTTGTACGCGGGTATCTCAGAACCTACAGGTCCGAATTGAAAAATCCTTTCACTGTTGGATAGCCCATTTATCGAGGAAGATATATAATATCACGCTACGACTAATAGGAGCGAAGCAGCAATAAGAAATGTTGCAAAAACGGGGAAAATTTACGCAGACGAAGTTGCGCGGTACTGCCAGTGTAATATACGAGTATCTATACTAATATTATAAAGCTAAAGAGTTTGTTTGTTTGAATGCGGTAATCTCAGAACCTACTGGTCAGAATTGAAAAAATCTTTCACTCTTGGATAGCCCATTTATCGAGGAAGGCTATAGGCTATATAACATCACGCTACGACTAATAGGAGCGGAGCAGCAATAAGAAATGTTGCAAAAACGGGGAAAATTTACGCAGACGAAGTTGCGCGGGACAGGTAAGTATATATGTATGTTCAGGTTTTTATCAAAAGCTAGTGATTCGATTTAGATGGAGTTTTAGCTAATCGGATGGATATAAAACGTTGTCCTGGCTTATAAAACACTTGAGATATAGTCTAAAACATAGGAGTGAGTCGGCTCGATATTTTTTTCTTGATAAACATTTGAAGGCGGTTCATTTTTCTTAAAAAACATTATTTAGTTAGGGTCTTGCATGTTTTTTTTAGTTGAAGGGGGGCAACATGTGACCCAACCGGCTAAGTAGTCTAGTAAATCGCTCGCATGACGAGGGGGGGTGCATTTGATTCAACATCAGTACACCAGCTACCACCGCGGAGGGGGGATGGACAATTGTCTATCAAAACACACCGTCCATAACATATTGTAACATACAATGTCAAAATCCCCCATAAAAACGATCGTTCAGTCGAGTCTGAGGGGGGGGGGGTTCAACAGGGACTCAGGGACTGTTGTCCCCACCCACCAATGGATTCACTCCTGGTATCTGTGTATGCCATAGACATACAAACAGGAGTGAGCGTCCTCTATCCCGGTTGATGAAAATAAAGTGAAAGCGTGAAAGAGACGAAATTATCGTGCGGCCAGTAATAGGGTATTTGACTGAAGTCAAATCAACCTCTTTTTAAGAAACGTCAAAAACGACCCGCTCCGTACAAATCTGTATGGAATGCTAGCATATGACGACACGTTTTCTATAGTCAAATTAATTACTTTTAGTGTTTTTCTTTATGATTAAAAATTAATAAACACGATAAATTAATAGATGAATATATTTTTTTAGAATACTTTATGACATATTTTTACATGGTTATTAAAAAATATTTTATTTTGATAGTAGTCAAATACCCAATTGTGTCTTACTAGACATCTCATTGATTAGAAACCTTCATATGTTATTAAAGACCTTTCAAGACCTTTGTTACAAGTATGGAGTGCCCCCCCCCCACTTTGAATCCGCGTACCACCGGTCATTTTCCTTCCTCGTCAATTTCACTAATTACCCAGTTTACTTAATAGACAGTTTCTGAATTCTCAATTTTCCTTATTTGCTAGTTTTACAAAGTTGACAATTTCTCTATTAAGAAAGTTTGTTTGTCAGTTAGTTTAACTACTAGGCTAAGTAGCGACTTAAACAAGACTCCTATTTTACAAATTTCATCAATATTCATAGTGTAGTTTTTGGATAAAATGCCTGTGACATATTGCGCAAAATGGCAAAACAGAACTCTTATAGTTTCACCATGTCCGTTCGTCCGTCTGTCCCCGGTTTAGCTCCGAGACCCCTAGTACTGGAAAACTATAATTTGGCACGAATATACATATTAGTTAGAATAATATCTCTGACAGATCGATAGAATAAAAACTTAAAAAAATATATTATGGATATGTTTTTTTTTCTCACCTACACCATCGTGTAGGATGTCGTCGACTAGGTCTTTGAAAAATATTAAGGGGTTGTGCATATAAGTTTTCGATTTAAGGATCCGTTTGTACGATATTAAGCCTTAAAGTGTATTTTTTTTCCTTAACACAGGCTATCCTGTAGCCTAATCTGGGAGAACAGTACTCAACCATATCATTATTTATTGATTTTATAAACAGTACGATAAGCTAAACATAATTAAGACCATTGTGTAAACCTACGATCTTATTTTTTATTATTATTTTAAAAAAGCAATCACATCAAGTGTGCCCCCCCCCTGCCAGCTAAATAGTTGTTTTTGGAGATGTGGAAAAAATCAGAGTAGTAGTATATATAACGAAATTAAAAGAAAAACTATCACAGCTAAATAAGCTTTACAAGTTTACGAGTAATTCCAAACCAAGTGAGAAGTAACAAAATTGTCATACAAATTCCATAACGTTATTAGTATGGAACAAAAACAACAGAAAACCCACTTCTTATACCGTACTATTGTGTTGGGTAGCTACGGAACCCTACATTGTACGTGACTCGATATGCACTTGCCCGGTTTTGATATTATAGCTACGGAACCCTAATAGTAAAAATCAGTAATTTATTCACGGAACCAAACAAAACTAGACTGTGGGACTCCAAAATTCGCACCTAAAGCGCCCGCTGACCATTCTGCCCACATCAACTTTCTATACTGCGATAACGGTCTGACCCGAATACAACTTTAAACACACAACCTATTATCAACCTTATGCCTATAAAAATAAAGTCTACAAAACCGCATATATAATATTGTTAACAATTGTAAAATTGCTGACTTGGTTTTAGGTTTTCAACCTTATCTTGTATGTTATAAAGTTGGTTTTAAATGAATTTGTAATGTTGTCAGTTCACTATGTCATTTGAAACCTATTATTAAGTGTTTTTTGGGTTGTATATTAGTTTTGATATGTGGGATGTATACTGTAATTTGGAGTTTTAAATTTTGATATTTGGTTCATACATTTTTTATTACTAAAAGTCCCACTGTGGTCGAAATTGGACCAATACTAATACGTAGTTCAATAAATTCATCAGCTTCATAAAAATGGCCCTCTTTTTGACATATATGTATATTTATTTGCGATTTTCTCAAAATGTACTGACCCAATTTTGAATAGCCTATTCGATTGCATATACAGGGTGATTTTAATATACTAATAACCTACCACTTGTGACTTCTTTAAATGTTAAGATATCACTTTTCAAAACTGGAAATTATTATTTAGTTATTTGGTGGTAATGACTCCAAATAACTAAATAGAATATTTACCAGTTTTGAAAAGTAATTAATGGTAGGTGATTAAGGGTTAAATCCTTAACCACCTATCACCTGTTTTTAATTGATGTTTTAAACATAAACTAAAAAACTGGTGGTAGGTGGTAGGAAGGCCGGTAACATAGTCTGTTGGTAGTTATAATATGTTACCAGAGTAAAATAATTGTTTATTGAGAAGTTTAGGTCCTAAATCTGACAATAAATAACAACGGCGATAAGCGGCGGTAGCCTAATGGCTAAGGCATCGGTCTCGCAACCGTGAGGTCGCGGGTTCGAATCCTACAGCTTAAAAAAAGACACCAGTTACTCAGTCTACATTAATCGGTTTATTTTATTAATTGACTGCCTCTGTGGCGCGGTGGAGTGTGTCTGACTGCTACGCAAGAGGTCGTGGGTTCGATTCCCACACGGGACACCACTTTGTGTGATCTACAAATTGTTGCTCCGAGTCTGGGTGTACTTTGTGTCCGTATATGTATGTTTGTTAAGTCCCCCGCGACACAGGGCTTGTACCCTAATACAGGAGTCGTCTTTAAAAAAATAAATGTGTTTTTATATTTAGTATTTTAAATGTATGCAATTCCGAAGTGATGTGGGTTCGCTTTGAATCTTAACTATATACCTACAATTTTCCGAGGAATTATTCGGACTAGTTCCAAGAGTTTGGGCATCATATCGACCTATATAATGTCCCACAGCTGGTCTCCCCAGTAGAACCTAATTATTGTAGGTCCTGGTAGTGCTATAATCGCCACGTATGGCGATCGCAGTAAGGCTTTAAAGTATGCTGTCGAAGCCATTAATAAATCTCGATGAACTTAGTAAAATGTCTCGGATTGCATGATGTTATATACGTAGTAGAGGATCTTATTTTAATTTATATTTTTATTTATTACTTTATAGTGGTTGTAGTATGTAACAATTAGCTTTTAACGCAGCTATAGCCAAGTATGAAATTTGAAAAAATAATAGTTGATAACTAACTGTTTTAGTATTACAGTCATAATCATGTTTTACCTTTTTGAAATTCTTACGATGAGCCCTTTAATTTGATACCCATATTGCAGTATTCAAAACAACTTTTTTTTCACACCTCTTTATTTTGACATGTCACAGCCGCCATGTGTGTTTTTACCAAACGTCACTTAGCTAAGAACACTTGGGCGGTCAAGACGAATCTAACGACGTCTTAATTGTATAAATACGTCTAGTGGTTTCAAAGATATAAAGTAATAAAGAATTCATGATAGCTTGTTTACTCATTGTCACCGAGAAGTTGTAAAAGGTGTAAAACTAAGATTGTAAAATTGTGTAAACTTAGGCTTCAATGTTAACAAAAGTCGAACTTGAAGAAAATTATAGCACAAGTTTAGCATAATCTTAAGATTACATCCACAAAGGACTGCCTCTGTGACGCGACAGTATATCCGACTTCTACGCAAGAAGTTGTGGGTTCTCTACCCAGGATAAAACTCTGTATGATTAGCACTATGGTTTATTCTGCCTGGGTGTTTTTTATCTTTAACTAGCTGTCCCGCGCAACTTCGTATACGTCAATTTTCCCAGATTTTGCTACATTTTTCTTTGCTGCTCCGCTCCTATTGGTCGTAGCGTGATGTTATTTATCCTTGCTCGATAAATGGGCTACCCAACAGATTTTTTTTTTCAATTCGGACCATTTTTCAATCGTTCCTGAGATTACTGCGTTCAAACAAACCAACTCTTCAGCTTTATAATATAAATATAGATGTTTATCAGTTATCTGGTTGAAATAGTACAAGCTCTGCTTAGTTTGGGATCAGATGACGACGTGTGAGTTGTCCTAAGATACTATTATTATTATATAGGTTCTTGTCATTATTTTGTGCTTAAGCTTTATCGTGACAGACAAACATACATCCATACATAGAAAATCAATTCGCAAATCATTAATAAATCATTGATCGGTCAACGAACTGACCCAGAAACGTCACCGATCAAAAAAATACCTCATTTCATTCACATTAAATCTTAATTTCCATTGACAAAGTTTTATATGTAACTTTAAATATATTGTTATTGTAATAAGAACTTTAAAGCTTAGAAGTTACATTTCAAATTTGATTGTTAAGTATATAATACAGTACTAGATACTTAAGATTATTTGAAGAGCATTAGTGTGGGAATTATCAAATACATACTTTGAATAGTTATTTGTGTACAATGACTAATAACTGTATTATTAACCGCAAAAATCCATTTTTTGGGGTTCATTGTACCACAAAATACTAAGAAGGTAGCCATGGAATCTTGGATCATTTTGTTCTAAAGGTGTTCCCAGATGTGCCAAGCACGTATGAAGCATTTAAAGCTGAGATACTTAGCGCAAACCTATCTTAGGTAAAACATTAAATTCATTTATTTGCTTGAAATTACAATTACACTATAAATATAACAATGTCCAACTTATTTTACCTGAATGTGTGTAAATTGGAATAAACTTAAACGACTAGAAATTACTTAAATAAAATACATTATTGAAATATTAATTATTTAATATTGTCAATAATATAATAGTCATAAACCTATTATTTCTCATATCAATCTATACTAATATTATAAAGTTGAAGAGTTTGTTTATTCGTTTGAACGCGGTAATCACAGAAAAAAAATACTGTTAGATTGCCCATTTATCGAGGAAGGATGTAGGCTATATAATATAATGCTACGACCAATAGGAGCGGAGCAGCAATAAGAAATGTTGCAAAAACGTGTAAAATTTACGCAGACGTAGTTGCGCGGGACATCTAGTACCTATATATTTCTAAATACACACCTACATATTATAGATAAATTACACCCAGACTTGAAATAAACCTTCGTGCTCATCACACAATGTAATATCCTGGGTGGGGATCGAACCCACGACCTCCGGCTTAGCAGTCAGGGTCAATAACCACCAGACCAGTAAATATCTTCTTCTTCTTGTAACAACTCACACACGGTCATCTGATCCCAAATTAGGCAAAGCCTATGTGTGTGTACTATGTCAACCAGATATCTAACAGATAAATACTTACATACACATTTCTAAGTAAGTGTTTGCGCAAACTCAAGTGCACTGATTTTTTTCTCATTTTCTTAGTCAAAAAAGCGGCGGTAGCCTAAAGGCTAAGGCATCGGTCTCGTAATCGTGAGGTCGCGGGTTCGAATCCTGCCCATTAAACTACCGACGTGAACCCACTCCTAACACAAGTCTTTGAGCTTAGTTGGAGGGGTAAACAAGATTGCTAGTAATGTGGGACCCAAACCCACATTGATAAACCCACATTCTTTAAAAAAAATAAAAATGAGACTAAAATGACGAAAGGTAGACGAGTTGACGGATCAACGCGCAACGGCCTAACGTGCTCTTTAAGGCACGGTATCTAATCAAAAGCATCGTACCTGAGGATAGGGAAGATCTAAGGGGGGGGGGGGGGAGGGGGCCAGCCAGCATGCGCCCTGGACGCGCTTAGGGATGCCAAATGTCATGTTTCTGACATTGGCAGAATTGTCGACAACGGCATCGTTGTCGTAATATAATAAACCTTGCAAGAGCATGTTGGACCATGCTCAGTGTAGGGTTCCGCTGCCTTGAATAATTGCATCAGCAGAAGAGCTAATGTTCATGGCACTTACGCGCTTTTGTTGAGAAACGCAGTTTTTGGGCAATAACTCAATGACGGTAAATTAGTTTTATTAATAGACGGTAAACTATTTATTAAGCGTCGCTATCTTTGCGATTTTGTTCATATTTTTTGGTCACACGGTTCAAAAGTTAAGGGGGGGGGCACGATTTATTCAACTTTCGAAACGATTATTTCCAAAAATAATCACTCAATCAAAAAAGTTTATTAGAAACCTCCATTTTTTTTAAAAGACCTTTCGAATGATGTGCCACATGTTGATTATAGCTGAAAAAATACTCTTAGACGTATGGAGATTATTTTTATTTAGCTATCAAACTAAGTAGCGGTAACTAAAAAACACCGGACCAGACGGACATGACGAAACTATTAGGGTTTCGTTTTCGCCATTTTGGCTACGGAACCCTAAAAAGGCATGTTGAGTGGTTTAGTGGTACAAACTCATTGACGTATAGACCTGGACTGCGCTATAACCTCACAAAATTGACCACTCTCTAGAAAGAGACAACATATGAGTACCTACATACGCGTCAAACACTTAACCCTCGTCCGCAGTCGGGTAAAAAATAGAAGAAAGTGTCGCAATAGCTGTTTCGATAGTTTTACAAATATAGGTAGTTACAAAACGAGACCCGCTGTTTTAATTTTTAAACTAATTAACAAGTTATCCCTTATCTGTTCTCGTTAGTTTAAACCTATCTTCGTTTTACAACTTCCACGAAATAGATACTAAAAAGCGTATTTACGGCTTAAAAAGAATTTTATCTTTATTTTTAGACAGAAACAGTCCTTATTCACGATCTTGTTTCCGTCTTCACCTAAGCCGTTACCAACTCCGGCGCCGAAATATGTCAGCCAGAGTCGAATTTAGCCTTCACTTGATTTGATTTTTATGGCAATCGTTACGGTCGATCGGTAATCTAAGAAAATCAAATAAATAAAGGTCTGGAACCCTAATATGTGTATATGTTAGACTAGCTGTCCCGCGCAACTTCGTCTGCGTAAATTTTCCCCCTTTTTTTATAATCCTATGTTACTTCTAATACCTCCAAGAATATGTGTACAAAGTTTCATGATGATCGGTTGAGTAGTTTTCGCGTGAAAGCATAAGAAACAAACTTACATTCACATTTATATATTAGTATTGATTATATTATATTGTCTAACATATGCACATATTAGGGTTCTAGACCCTTATTTATTTGAGTACGTCTTAGATTACCTATAGATCGACCGTAACGATTGCTATAAAAATCAAATCATGTGGAGGCTAAATTCGACTCCGGCGACGTTTCGGCGTCGTTGTTAACAGCTTAGGGTCGTTACACCTAAGGTCGCGGGATCAAGTCCCGCCAGAGTCGATTTTTCTTTCATACATTACGTACAAATTTAGCATTAAAATGCTTTTTGTTAAAGTGAAGGTGAGTCGAGTCGAAGAATTCCTATGAAAATGTCTTGGAATATTACCTCAAACCAACAAATATACCTACTCGTAGCTTAGATAAAAGTTAAAAAATAACCCGCAATATTTTTGAAAAACATATCCAACTACGCAATAATAACTAGACGTCGACGACACTAATAGGTCCTTATTCACTATCTTTTTTTTTCGTTTTCGCGGCAAGCCCGCGCAAATTGGCGCATTCGAGGTGCGCTCAAAGATGTCCGCGCGCATGCTAAATGCATTTCTAAGTGCAGCTCTCTATAAACCATCATGTCAAAATTTTGACAGTTAAAAGCGCGGGCTTGACATAAAAACGAAAAAAAGATAGTGAATAAGGACCCTGGAGAGAGATTGCAACGAAATCCCTCTCCCCCTGAGTCAAACTGCCATTTGCTTCTCATGCCCCCTCCTCCCCCCCCAGAATCAAACCCTTTATCCACCCATTATCCACTTGACCATCAGCTATAATAATGCTTGTGCGTTTCGCTTCCCCACGAACTCGATGTGTAAGAAACCGGCGTTCAAAACACCATCAGAAAAACCTACATGTAGTTAAATATGTAACGTATGTACAACACAATGCTGAGCAGACATTCAACGGTTCCGCCGCAGATCAAGATCAACAAACAACAATAAACTCTTTATCTCACAGTAGAATTAAAAAATACCGAACAATGTTTTAATAACCGCTATTTAAGTTCCGACTTCACTAGTTCTTCATCTAACGAATTTAATTTACAGTACAACACTATTGTGTGCTAATAGCTTCTGTAGTTTTAACACAAATTTTACTGTACTTTAGTATAGTTAACGCAATCCATAATATATGTACATATATCTATAGAATAGTCAAAACTTATATTAATAACTAGCTGTCCCGCGCAACTTCGTATGCGTAAATTTTCCCCGTTTTTGCAACATTTCTCGTCGCTACCTCGCTCATATTAGTTGTAGCGCGATGTTATATACCCTATAGCCTTCCTCGATAAATGGACTATCCAACAAAAAAAGAATTTTTCAAATCGGACCAGTAGTTCCTGAGATTAGCGCGTTTAAACAAACAAACAAACAAACAAACTCTTCCGCTTTATAATATTAGTATAGATTATAATACAGTAGATATTTTTGCCTCTTTTTTTTTTAAGAGACAACTAGCAATGTTGGATTTGGTCCCACATTGCTGGCAATCTTGTTAATCCTTCCAGCTAAGCTTAAAGGCTTATGTTAGGAGTGGATTCACGTCGGTAGTATAATGGGTAGGATTCGAATCCGCGACCTTACGATTGCAAGACCGATGCCTTAGCCATTAGGCTACCGCCGCTATCTAACCATAATGTTTTTAAAAGCACTTAATCAATATTCTTAAAATCTAAATTATATTAGTTAGCGTTAATGTATACTCACTGTACTCTAATTGTAATACATGGAAACGCTGTAGATTAGAATTAAAATTTAGGGTAAATGTACAAATGTTTGTTTACCCAAATAAAAAAAAAATATTAAAGAGGTAACGTTTGTGAGTTTATGAAGTTGTAGGGGATAATCCCAGGCTCTATTGAACCAATTTTAAAAATTATTTTGTCAATAGATAGCCACATTATTTGTGAGTGTCATAGGCTATAAAACATCACGCCATTGTTTAGCACGACGTTTTATAGCCTATTTTGTTATGTCATAAAGCTAAAGAGTTTGTTTGTTTGAACGTGATAATCTCAGGAACTACTACTGCAAATTGCAAAAATATTTTGTTGTTGGATAGCCCATTTATCGAGCAAGGCTAAGCAATATAACATTACGCTCCGATTAATAGGAGCGGGTTCACCTAGTTATATTATAAAGAGATAAAGTTTGTGACGTTGTAGGGGGTAATCTCTGGATCTACTATAGGCCGACCGCTTAACTCGTATATCGCCTGCGCGGTGAGAAGGGAGCGCGGGGTGATGTTAACGGGTGGGTGAGCGGTGTGCGCGGGACGTTCTCTGTCCCGCGCACACCGCTCACCCACCCGTTAACATCACCCCGCGCTCCCTTCTCACCGCGCAGGCGATATACGAGTTAAGCGGTCGGCCTATAAACCGATTTAGAAAATTCTATTACCAATGTAAAGCCACGTTATTTGTGATTGTCATAGGCTATATTTTATTGCCCGTGCGTAGCCGGGGCGGGCAGCTAGTCATGTATAAAAAAATAATGCCACCAAAGTCACACACACACAACGCCATCTGATTTCAAACTAGGCAGAAACTGTACCTACTATGGTAACTAGACAACTGAAAAACATCCTCACATACATATTTATAAATCTTATTACCTAAATATTTATTTTTAAATTTATAGATAAATTACACCTAGACACTTAATAAACCATCGTGGTCATAACACAGGGTTTTATCCTGGGTGGAAATCGAACCTTGGCCTATGGCTTAGCAGCCAGGGTCACTAATTACTAGACCAATAGGGCAGTCGAATAGAATAGAATAGAATAGAATAATTTTTATTTGTATAACATGTGTACATTACATTTTTGTGTTAAAAGGATATTATACATTTTTGTTTCAACATGTCTTACCATGATATGGCGTACAAAAATCATTTAGGCAGTTAGGTTTACCATTGTTAAATTAGTGTACATAATAATAACAAATTCCGCATCAAAAACAAAAAACTAAGTAGTAATAATAAGATATAAGAATAATAGTATGTCAAATCATCAGATCAAAAATTGCCATAAAAATTAATGTAAAATGTCAAGTTGTTATATAGTAGTAGAATCATGCAGTTATATATGTAATAGAATAAAAAATGTCATACGTAAAATTAATTTTATGTCAAAAATATTAACAATCACAGTCCTCTATAATATTATTATCACCCATAAAGTCATTAATATTATAGTAGCATTTGTCAATTAATTTGTTTTTTAACATGCTCTTAAATGTATTAATATCCAGATGTTTAAAACATTTTGGTAATTTATTAAAAATTTTTGGAGCCATGCAAAAAACGCTTTTTCCCATTAGCGCTGTATGGGCGTGTTGCATACGTAATCTAGTGGTATCTCGTTGACTGCGTGTAGACCCATCTGATAGTTTAGGGAACAGTTCTGGATTCATTTTCACGAATAAGGCTATTTCGTATATGTATAAGGACGGAAGTGTTAGAATCTTATGCTTCATAAAGTATGGCTTGCAGGTGTCTGTAGGTTTTAAATTGAACATAGCCCTGACACAACGTTTTTGAATTTTAAATATTATATCCTTATCAGTCGAATTGCCCCAAAAAATAATTCCGTATCGCAAAATTGATGCGACCAATCCATGATAGGCAGTAAGAAGGGCATCTTGATTTACTATCGTGGAGAGTTTATAAAGTGCGTAAGCTGAACTACTAACTTTTTTGCTAATTTCTTCAATGTGTACTTTCCAGTTCAGTTTGTTATCAATAGTAAGCCCCAAAAATTTAGCTGTGTTTGTTTCAGATATAAGTTGATTTTTGTAAGATAGTTTTTTATTCTGGGTGTCTAAATTACGTTGAGCAAAGTGCATTATTACCGTTTTATTTAAATTAATTTTTAGGTTATTGTTATCAAGCCAAGATATAATAGATGTCAGAGTTTTATTAATGTCAATTTCATACATGTCAGAGTTTATAGATGGTATTATTACGGTGCTATCATCTGCAAAAAGGGTCATAGGATGATTAGTTACTTTTGGTAGGTCATTAATATAGATAATAAACAAAAGTGGTCCCAAAACACTGCCTTGGGGAACACCGAATTTAATTATACGTTCCTCCGATTGGTAATTGACTTCAGTGTAATTTTTATTATTATTATTATTCATATTATTATTATTTTTATTATTATTTTCTTTATAATCATTATTATTACTTATTCTTGCAATTGTCGTAATTTGTTTTCTGTTATGTAAAAAAGATTTTATTAAATTCAATATATTGCCTCTTATACCATAGGCCTCTAGTTTATTAGCTAGGGTTTTATGATCGATATAGTCGAATGCTTGCGTCATATCGCAATATATAGCGCAAACTGACGTAGTTTTATCGACGTTTATCATTACAGAACGTAAAAAACATGTACAGCCATATTTATTGTTTTGTTCTGTCTGAATCCCTTTTGTTCTTTACATAAAATGTTTTTTTTCTCCAAATATTGGTATAATTGATCATATATATTTTTCAAAAATTTTGGATATTATTGGGAGTAACGCTATGGGTCTGTAGTTTTCCACTTCATCTTTATTTTGTTTTTTATGTAGTGGTTTTACAATAGATGTTTTTAGGCTATCTGGAAAAATTCCTGCACTTATGGATAGATTTATTAAATGACTCAGGTGAGTACATATTATATCACTAACAGATTTGATTATTTTTGTGGACAGATCATCGTTACCCACGCTATGGGTGTTTTTTAAACATTTTATGATACGTAGTATGTCTGTCGAACTACTTGGAGCCATGAACATTGAGTCTTTGGTTCCTGTTATTAATGTTGTGATCTTCCGGCCTGACTCGGGTATCGGGACAAATTTGTCAATAATATAATTATTAAATATGTTTGCTATTATTCTTGGATTTGTAATAATGTCGTTATCTTTTTTAATATTAAATATGTAATCCTTAGGTGTAGCACTTTTTTTATCATTTATAATTTGCCATGTTGATTTAGATTTATTGTTCGCGGTTTTAATTTTATGATTATTTTGAGCTTTTTGTGTTTGTCTTATTATTTTCTTCAGTCTTTTGCTATAATTTATGTATTTTTGTTTATTAATATTATTAGGATGTTTTCTATATTTCCATAATAGGGATCTCTTTTTTTTGCTACACAGTTTTATTCCACGTGATATCCACTTTAGTTTTTTACAGTTTTTTATGATAACGAACTGAAGTGGAAAACAAAGATTATAAAATAACTTAAAATAGTCCAAAAATATGTTGTATGCTATGTTAGGGTCATCTGTGTCATAAATCTCAGAAAAGGTAAGAACTGCCAATACATGATCGAAACTTTAGAATATTTTCCTGCGAAAATACTCGTTGCTTTCTACGCCAGTATTTAAGAATATATTTATAATTCACAGGACAGTGTAATAGCTGTGCCGTGTGGTCTGACAGAGCCAATTCCAACACTTCAGTTTTACATTTAGTTTTAAAATTATGCGCAAAGTTGTCTATACAAGTTTGGCTTTTAAATCGAGTCGGTTGTCTAAAAGCTAGTTTTAAATTAAAATTTAAAAGTAAACAGTTTAAATCTAAAGTTACATTATTATTTTTCATTGTGTCAATGTTAAAGTCACCGGCAATTACGATATTATTATACTTTTTCTTATTTATATACAACAATAATTGTTCAAATTTATTAAAAAAAGTTTGTAAATTTGTAACATTTGGTATTCTGTATACACAGATAATCAATATATTATAACAGGTGAGTACTAATCCACAAGTCGAGGATGACATTACACATTAAATATACAAGCTTTTGCCTGCGGCCTTCATCCTGTTTGTGTTTGTTTTTTTTTGGTTATGCGCTATTCTGATGTATAAACTACATTCCATACAAATATATACATAAATATATTTTTAAGCCTTTTTAAAGTAGTTCTTTGGAAAGCCTTGTTAATTTTTAACGTTAAAGTGGTAACAAAGATTGGACATTATTGCGAAATGGACATTCACAATCTGCGAACTGGACAATTTTACAATTTTGAAATTCTGCGCCTGCACAACTTTTATAAAGGATTTATAATATCAATAAAATAATGTTATAATGTAATCGAAATTCTCGGATGTGAGTTACCTACCGGATATAACTACGCAAAATAATATAGTACCTATATGCAATATGCATATTAAGTAGTAGGTCTCAGTTTTTTTTAGGCAGTGTGGTACCCGCTTAAGAATAGTACCATCTCATCTCTTCCCGTGGGTGTCGTCAAGGCGACTAAGGGATTTCACACCGGAGGACGGGCAGCAGCGTCCTCTGCGTTCTTTATAGCCTTACTGCGATCGCCAACTCGCTCGGCAGCGCATAGCGATTATGGCAATTACCCCGAGGATTTATAATTAGTAGGTTCTACTAGGCAGACCCGTGCCCAACTCAGCAAGTAACGCAGTTATGCATTTAAGATTAAAATACGAGAGCTAGTCTTCATTTGACATAAGTTCTCGATAGTATTCTAAGTTTAAATATGGTAGTGATAATGTAAACGTCTTTTTCTATAGTCAACAACTGGGTTGGGCGTTGATGAGTAAAATAATGAGTCAGGACTTTCATCCACAGATTCGTAGCAATATATACTTATATCTTTTATATTAATATAGTAAAGTTGAAGAGTTATCTATATCTTTGAAGATACTGGGCCGATTTATTTGAATATATTTTATTCAATTTTGATATGGAGCTTGCAATTTCAGGCTATATATTTTATTGAGATCCGATCTATGTGGTGGGGTTGAAATCCCAGGCAAAAGTTCTCCATAACATTCACTTGGGAGTAACAAAGTACCTAAACGTTATCTTTACTAGGTCATATTACAAAGCAGAAGAGTTTGTTTTTTTAACGCCGTAATCTCAGGAACTACTGTTCCGAATTGTATTTTTTTTACTGTTGGATAGCCCATTTATCGAGGAAGGCTATAGGCTATATAACATCACGCTACGACCAATAAGAGCGGAGCAGCAATGAGAAATGTTGCAAAAACGGGGAAAATTTACACAGACGAAGTTGCGCGGGACAGCTAGTTCTCTATAACCACCTATAGTAAATTACGATAGCATATGTCTAATGAATATTTCAGGCTATAGATTTTATTAATATTTAATACTTCAGGCAAAAGTTGTTTATAACATTCACTTATCTGTAACAAAGTCTCTTGATATCATTCACTTGGCTGTAACAAATTACTGCTTCGGTGGCGCGGCAGATGAGTGTACGACTGCTGCGCAAGAGGTCGTGGGTTCGATTGCCACATGAGACACCACTTTGTGTGATTCACAAATTGTTGTTCCGAGTCTGGGTGTAATTTGCGTCCGTGAAATAAAAGTTTGTCAAGTCCCCCGCGATACAGGGCATGTACCCTATTGCGGGAGTTGTCTTTTTTAAAAAGAAAAAGAAAGTACCTAATAGATTCGTCTTTTTCTATAACCAATTATAGCAAACTGACAATAGCCTACGTCTAATAAATACTGTTACTTTAATTTACTGTTATTTTAATTCCAAATACGCAGGTGGCGCTAGTTTCTATGTATATTAACTACGTACGTTAACTATACGAAAGTATATTAAGTTACAACTGTTTAATAGCCTAGTTCTGCGTGGTGAGGTACCCACTGAACGTATCAGTGGGTACCTCACCTCCAAAAATGTCGATGATAGATATAGTTTGCTAACACTGTAATTTAAATATATTAGATACTAGCAGTGCCACGGTTTTTTAGCCTATGTGTTAATCTAGGGCGTCAGCTAACTCCATACCAAATTTTATAAAAATCGCTTCAGCCGTTTAGACGTGAAGAAGTAACAAACATACACATTTACATACTCACAAACTTTCGCTTTTATAATATTAGTGTGATATTTTGGGACTTAATCGCGTAAATTATTTAAAGGTACGAACCTTTTATTTACCCGACGTTTCGATCGAATTGCACCGATCATGGTCACGGATCGATTCTAATTTAAAAGTATGTGGGATTTTTCATGATTACTTTATTTTTCAATAGTGTTGTGGAAGTATTGTTGAAAAACCTTTTTTTTACCGGTATGCAATTATAAATGTAGTGAAATCTTGCAGCTCAATTTTCACCGACTTCTAGTCGTTCTAATAATTTAAAATTATTAAAACTCACATTAAGAATCGATGATTAAGTAATAATTTTAAAACTATGATCATTCATATTTTCGGTCTGCAAAAAGTGTCTAGCTTTTAGGATTAAGTAGTCAACAGTCCCTTATAAGTAGTTTCATAGTCGGTCTATCCGCAGTTTACCTAATACACTCTAAAAAGTTCATTTCTGATTCCGCGCAAAACTTATAATTGCTTCCATCTGATGGTAAAGTTAGTTAGTATTTTTAGAATATGAAAAATTACCATTTGTAAACTATAAAATTATACAGTTATAAATTAGATTACAAATGTTTTCATTTAATTTTACAATTAAACAAAGCGTGCGAAATTTCAAACTATGTAGTTCTTTACTCAATTAATTTAATAATGTATTTTTTTATGAATAATACATATCATTTTTTAGGCTTCTAGACTTAGCGGTTTCCGCTGTACGTAAACCAATTAGTTAGTCAGTCAGGAAGATATATTCATCATACGCGAACACCGGATGATTCAGCACGATCCACAGGGGCGGTGGGAGTGGACGTGCCACGCGCGATGCAAGCCCGCTGTGGAGCGCGCGCTCCTTGCCGTGCGTGATCCGTTTGTTGTCGGTTTTATGTGCAGGTGCAAAGGAGCCTCAGTAATTTGGAGTGCGCGATCTAGCGATATGAATATTGCGCAGAGTTCGACTAAACTGACGATTGTGAATCGCTTATGGATCGCTTGAAGCGCATTTCAAGATCGCAAGTTTCAACAAACTGAATAGCCCTAGTATGATCCACGATTCGCCATCGCGGGACCGCTTATCCAAAATTAATCGTTTCGTTTGAGCACGGCTATAGAACAACACTGAGTTGAATCATCTGGGTCCTTATTTACGATCATTATTCCGTATCCATGGCAAGCCCATGCGGCACTGTCAATGTATTTTTATAATAGTAAATGTAGAGCTGCGCTTAGAAATGCATCAACGCGCATCGCGGCGAACGTTTATGAGTACGCCGTGCATGTACTTTCTTGATGTAATTGTGAGCATACCTCCCATTATGACAAGATTTTGACAGTTATGCATGGGCTTGCCGTTGACAAGGAATAAAAATCGTAAATAAGACTTTGTTCACATTACTGACCATTATATTAACTACTTTATTTATTTATATGTTTATTACTATTTATCTCGTCCGAACTTAATCTACTCCCGCATTCCTCAATAACGTATGTACCAAAAGTAAAAGTTAAAGCTATTTATTTAGCATATTATGGAGGTAATTTTATTACAGTTATTACATAAAATAAACCTATCGTTTTCACCTAACATTTTGCAATACATGCGGGTAATTCTCTATGTAATAAAAGAAAAGTGAAATCTATACCAATATAAAGTTCATACTCAAACGTTCAGTTCAGTATGTAAAGTTCAGTTCAAACTCCTCTCATAGTAGAGATCTACGATCTACTAACAATCTGCTTCTTCTATGTCCCTCTCATTCTTCTGGATTCGTTGGTACCTCTTTCCTTATTCAGTCTGTTTCCCTCTGGAATTCGCTGCCCCCCGAAATCAGACAGGCACCTAATCGTCTTAATTTTAAATTATTTATGTAAAGTATTTATGTAAGTATATATGTATTTATGGTATTTATTTATGTAGGTATATTGTGTATTTATGTAAGTATATTTGGTTGGTTTTGTCATACTATTTTTTTTTTTTGTTTTCTTTGATTGATTGTATGTAATATCTACCGGTTTACTGCACCTACAAACTACATTTCTACATCGCAATAACGAGACTGGCAGAGAATGCTTTTAGCATTAAGTCCGCCTCTGTACAATTTTTTGCATAAAGTTTTAAATAAATAAATTAAAATATAGTTAACAGAGCATTTAAGTGTGAGTGTGTGAGTTAAGGCATCGTACTCGCAATCGTGAAGTCACGGGTTCCAATCCTACCCATTATACTACCGACGTGAACCCTCTCCTGACACAAGCAATTAATAGGATTGCTAGTAATCTTCTTCTTAGTCATACACTCCTGGCGAAGCAGTCGTGATCATGGATCGTCTGGTGGGAGGCGGCTTTTGTGATGGTTTTCCATCTCTCTCTCTGTTGATGGCGTTTCGTGAACATTCACTAAGAGAACACATAGTGGACGATTTAACGCGGTCGGTCCATCTCGTGTGTAATCGGCTCCGAGGACATGGTCCTTCTACTCTTCCTTGTATCACTAATCGTTTCAAGGAGCTTTCTGTAGTAATATGGGACACATAATCACACATTGTTAATCGCTTTGACATCACCCACGAGAAGAGGTGGGGTGGTAGCTACAATTCTTAAGCCGTTCTTCCTCTATCCCACATAGCACGTTTTTGTGATTATTCAAATCTAATGTTTAATTAGTCTATACTAATATTATAAAGCTGAAGAGTTTGTTTGTTTGTTTGAACGCGGCAATCTCAGCAACTACTGAATTGAAAAATCTTTTTCTGTTGGGTAGCCCATTATGTATATAACTAGCAACTGCAACTTTGTATGCGTACATTTTCCCCGTTTTTGCAACATTTTTCATTACTGCTCCGGTCCTATTGGTCATAGCGTGATGTTATATAGCCTATAGCCTTCCTCGATAAATGGGCTACCCAACAGTAAAATAACTTTTTCAATTCGGACCAGTAGTTCCTAAGATTTCCGCGTTCAAACAAAAAAACAAACAAACTCTTCAGCTTTATAATATAAGTACAGATATTTGGATAGGAAATATTTGTATTTTTGTATGTAACGAATAAACTTAAAAACTACTGGATCGATTTCAAAATTTTTTTCACTGTTGGGAAGCTACACCCGGGTGACATAGGCTACTTTTTATCCCTGTATTTCCATGGGAATGGTACCTAACTACGCGGGTAAACCGGAAATTTCATATGTAATCTACCATGTGGGATTCTATAAAATATTATTGTTATACGAAATATATTATTACGTTGTCAATAAAATATTATTGAATCCCAAAAAAAATAATAATTAAAAATGATAAAATATAATAAATATATTATATTTAATCATTTTCAATTATTATTTTTTTATGTAAGAATATATATTTACCCACTATTGTTATCTTTTGTCACGAAAAATATGACAAACTGTTTATGGTTCTGGCAATTTATTTTAATATATTATCTTGTATGTTACCACACTTTGTGGCAAATAAAGATTCTGTTCCATTATATTCTTTTATATTAGTAGGATACTTCCTGGAAAAAACAACTCAAATTCATGTTGCGTTTTACTTATGAAGATATCAAGTACTTTTTGTTGAAGCGTTTTTCAAACGATTATGTTACTATATTCTTACTAAAGGTTCATTTCCGAGCATCGCGGCCGATCGCGAGCCGCTCGCGGCTTACGACAAGCGGCTGACGCTCGCGGCCGATGCGACAATATTCACAGTGCGCGCGCAGGGCTACGACAGTCGTCGGCCGCGCGCGTCTGTCACTTACCTCAGCCGCGTGTCGTAAGCCGCGGGCGGCTCGCGATCGATCGCGATGCACGGAAATGAACCTTTAGTAAGAATAAAATTGATACAATTATTGTACCTAAGTATATTTTAATTTCCGCATCTGAATCATCATTCACTTTAAAAACATAATCATACTTCTCGTCAAAAATGTTTATGAGATTTGTATTCAATATTTTTAGAGTATCGAAATTGCTGCCCGCCCGGCTTCGCGCGGGCAATTAAATATAGCCCATGACACTCACAAATTACTGTTGGATAGCCCATTTATCGAGGAAGGCTATAGGCTATATAACATCACGCTACGACCAATAGCAGCGGAGCAGCAATTAAAAATGTTGCAAAAACACTTACGAATGTTGCAAAAACGTTTGGATTTTGTCAATTTTGATGAGCAAAGACAATTTTTAATCTTTTTAATCTATAGAAAAGTAGGTAACTTTTATACATTCAGCCAAGTCTATACTCTATACTTTCCAACGCAAGGAAGTCCGCACGATGTTAACGACCTTAAAACCTGCTATCTGCGCTTATCTTTAAGAAAGTCAATTGAATTCTCGCAAACGGAATAAAACCTTCACATATCACTACCTGCCTGTATAATTAAAGATCGCTGCGTGGATACCATGTTTAAAAAAAAAACAAATTCAAATTGTTCTTTTTTTTCACAGCAGTTCGGAAATTTAAGGTTGTTTAGCCGCGAATTGCAACGGAAGTTACTTTGGTACGCATTGTTTTTTTTTTATTTTTTTTAACGGTTTTAAATTTGGTTCTTGTAAATTAGGTAGCTAGTTTCCTTTGTGGCGAAGTGACAACTTTATTGCTTTATACGTGTGTTGCTTTGCCTAGATTTTTATATCAGTTCAATGGCATTACTTTTTGTGTACCTAAGTATTTTATTGTGCTTCCATCGTCATCTAGTTTTTTTTTTTATAAAAAATGATACCTGCTGTAGGGTACAAGCACTGTTTCGCGGGGGATTTTACAAACATACAATTCACGAACACAAAGTACACCCTAGACTGGAAACAACAATTTGTGGATCACACAAAGTGGTGTCTTCGAACGTGGGAATTGAACCCACGACCTCTTGCGTAGCAGTCGGACACACTCCCACCGCGCCACAGGCAGTCATGTCAGTCAGTCGTGTTATACAAAAAACAAATTCTAAAGCTAACTGTCGATAAATAATTACTACAAATTCAATATCTTGAACGCAAAATAGAGCTGTCCATTCAAGCCAAAAAGAAAGTCACGATATTATTAACTTAGTAATAATAAAAAAGAATGTCATGAAAGTACAGATATTTGGATAGGAAATATTTGTATTTTTGTATGTAACGAATAAACTTAAAAACTACTGGATCGATTTCAAAATTTTTTTCACTGTTGGGAAGCTACACCCGGGTGACATAGGCTACTTTTTATCCCTGTATTTCCATGGGAATGGTACCTAACTACGCGGGTAAACCGGAAATTTCATATGTAATCTACCATGTGGGATTCTATAAAATATTATTGTTATACGAAATATATTATTACGTTGTCAATAAAATATTATTGAATCCCAAAAAAAATAATAATTAAAAATGATAAAATATAATAAATATATTATATTTAATCATTTTCAATTATTATTTTTTTATGTAAGAATATATATTTACCCACTATTGTTATCTTTTGTCACGAAAAATATGACAAACTGTTTATGGTTCTGGCAATTTATTTTAATATATTATCTTGTATGTTACCACACTTTGTGGCAAATAAAGATTCTGTTCCATTATATTCTTTTATATTAGTAGGATACTTCCTGGAAAAAACAACTCAAATTCATGTTGCGTTTTACTTATGAAGATATCAAGTACTTTTTGTTGAAGCGTTTTTCAAACGATTATGTTACTATATTCTTACTAAAGGTTCATTTCCGAGCATCGCGGCCGATCGCGAGCCGCTCGCGGCTTACGACAAGCGGCTGACGCTCGCGGCCGATGCGACAATATTCACAGTGCGCGCGCAGGGCTACGACAGTCGTCGGCCGCGCGCGTCTGTCACTTACCTCAGCCGCGTGTCGTAAGCCGCGGGCGGCTCGCGATCGATCGCGATGCACGGAAATGAACCTTTAGTAAGAATAAAATTGATACAATTATTGTACCTAAGTATATTTTAATTTCCGCATCTGAATCATCATTCACTTTAAAAACATAATCATACTTCTCGTCAAAAATGTTTATGAGATTTGTATTCAATATTTTTAGAGTATCGAAATTGCTGCCCGCCCGGCTTCGCGCGGGCAATTAAATATAGCCCATGACACTCACAAATTACTGTTGGATAGCCCATTTATCGAGGAAGGCTATAGGCTATATAACATCACGCTACGACCAATAGCAGCGGAGCAGCAATTAAAAATGTTGCAAAAACACTTACGAATGTTGCAAAAACGTTTGGATTTTGTCAATTTTGATGAGCAAAGACAATTTTTAATCTTTTTAATCTATAGAAAAGTAGGTAACTTTTATACATTCAGCCAAGTCTATACTCTATACTTTCCAACGCAAGGAAGTCCGCACGATGTTAACGACCTTAAAACCTGCTATCTGCGCTTATCTTTAAGAAAGTCAATTGAATTCTCGCAAACGGAATAAAACCTTCACATATCACTACCTGCCTGTATAATTAAAGATCGCTGCGTGGATACCATGTTTAAAAAAAAAACAAATTCAAATTGTTCTTTTTTTTCACAGCAGTTCGGAAATTTAAGGTTGTTTAGCCGCGAATTGCAACGGAAGTTACTTTGGTACGCATTGTTTTTTTTTTATTTTTTTTAACGGTTTTAAATTTGGTTCTTGTAAATTAGGTAGCTAGTTTCCTTTGTGGCGAAGTGACAACTTTATTGCTTTATACGTGTGTTGCTTTGCCTAGATTTTTATATCAGTTCAATGGCATTACTTTTTGTGTACCTAAGTATTTTATTGTGCTTCCATCGTCATCTAGTTTTTTTTTTTATAAAAAATGATACCTGCTGTAGGGTACAAGCACTGTTTCGCGGGGGATTTTACAAACATACAATTCACGAACACAAAGTACACCCTAGACTGGAAACAACAATTTGTGGATCACACAAAGTGGTGTCTTCGAACGTGGGAATTGAACCCACGACCTCTTGCGTAGCAGTCGGACACACTCCCACCGCGCCACAGGCAGTCATGTCAGTCAGTCGTGTTATACAAAAAACAAATTCTAAAGCTAACTGTCGATAAATAATTACTACAAATTCAATATCTTGAACGCAAAATAGAGCTGTCCATTCAAGCCAAAAAGAAAGTCACGATATTATTAACTTAGTAATAATAAAAAAGAATGTCATAGTTTCTCGTTGTGGACAACGAAATCGGTCAACGTGCGCGGGTCGGATTCCGTACGGGACCGCGTTTCGTTCATTTCACTGACCTACATTCAACACAACGGAACGCGTTGAGACGTCAGACTAACAAATAATACCTACATCAATTTCTTTGTCCTTGAAAAACGACTTAGATTTTTTAAGAAAAAAAAACTTTTGTTTTAAGTATTTTTGTTGCGTTGCTAATCAAAACAATAAAAACGAAATAACTGACCATAGAGCAACGTTTAAGCTAAATTCAAACCTTATTTATTTATAGATAAAGAATGCAAAAATTAATCCTATGATTTAAACAACATAATAAATAAAAGCTAGATCAAGAAGTAGTATCTAATCAGGCTGAAAGCAAAACGCCTTTGCCATACAACTGTGAGATATAAAAAGTGATTTATAGTTTTAAAACGCGTTTCCTAGGCACAAGTCGAAGTTATACGTCCGAGCTTTTCTTCGATAAACGACTCGATTTTATTTCTCAAGTACGAGCGGCAGTAGGAAGAGCAACAACCTATGATTGCAGGGCCGTTATTCCCGATCGTCTTGACCGCTCACTGATAAATAAAAAAAAAACGGCAACTCTTTCAACCATAACTTCTTAATGAGTTCATTCTTAAAAAAGAATGTTTGATATTCGTAACATGTACCTACAGTAAAAACCTAATTAATATTTTATATCGATCGTCAAAATGCGCCAAAATTATGGCTATCGTTAAAAGGGGCAGAAGCAACGGTGCATCGAAATCAATTTTTATATTCACCTGTTTAACGGACACCAAGACGAACTCTCACAATCACAGCGAACTCATTATCCACCGGCACTGAGGATTTAACAGTTATTCGTACTAAAAGCGATGATTAACAACTTAAGATCTTGTTACAATCTCTTTTATATAAAAAAAATATTTTGTACAAATAACCGAACGATTGATTGAAATAAAAACTTTTTTAAGTTTCGCGAGCGCGCGCTTTTTATTGTTTAACTTTTTTTTTCGTTTTGAGGCACGGGCGTTCGACGCACAGCCTTGACCGCTACGCGACTGCGGTCCTACTAAACTGAGCGAACTGTCTTGGTGCAACCTCCTCGGTCGTTCTCGTCGACATGTAAACAGCATTGCCACAGCCATTCACCCAAATACATGGGAGATTTCTAGGTTATACAAAACTGGTATAGGGAGAAAATTTGCTTAATTACTTTGTTTCAAGCAAACATAACTACCTACTTTAAACACTACATATTTGAAAAATGAATAATTAATTTTGAATTTTGTTCGCAAAAGTTACCAGACAATTAAAAATAAAAAAAAATACTTTAACCTTTCAAAAAAAAAACGATCGAAACTGAGAAAAAATGTAAATAATGGAGTTTTTAATATTGAATATGGTATCATTGTATTTATATTACTTTCCAACAGTTAGTTTTCGCTTGGCTGCACTGATTCCGGTCAACTTTTGTTTTTTTTTTTTTCTTTAAGAGCTTTGAGCAAGATAGAAAGCTTATTGATGTAAGTAAACAACATTAGATACGGTAGAGCTTTTTACTAACTTTGTGTATTGTACTGCTATGGAACTTAATCTCTGTTCTTCTTATTTTTAAGATGGCAATCTAGTCGATTTTCAGACAATTATGGGCAGTTTTGTGTTACAATATGGTCTTATAATAATTCTAGCTGACCCTCGCAACTTCGTTTGCGTCAATTTTCCCCGTTATTAAATTCATACAAAAATCGCGATTTAAAAATATATAACTATGCTACTAACTATGATATTAGAATAAACCCAATATACTTAGATTATATAATGTCTAGATGAAGCATTCCCTCAATAAGCCTATAAAAAAAATGACGTTTGACGTTTGGTACTCGTTGAAAGAAATGTCTTTTTTTTTTAAGACTACGTTGTAGTATTACCTATGGCGGTTTTTTACCTGTCAAAAAGTACGTCCACTTGACCTTACTTTTTGACAGTTCTTTGCTTCAATTTTAGATGCCGTAATAAGAATCTAGACGAGTTGTAAAAATGGCGGCAAACTGACCGGCCATTATTTTCACAGCTCCGAGTTTAACTTGTAAAAAATGATTTGAATACGTGATAATTGACTAAGAACGAGACTTTGTGCATGTAATAAGCGCATAAATACTTGACACTGGCAGAAATTAGCCGGTAAAACGGCTAGATTGCCATAAACTCAAAGAAGAAGAAGAAGAAGAATCTAGTCATTATTTAATCAAAGCCAATAAACAAAAAACTCATTAAAATAATAGGGGGTAACAATACCTAAATGTCAAAATCGCTCAAAAATGGCAAAAATAATATTTTTTCTCTAAAACATTACACTATAACTCTGTTGGCCAGGATAAGTGACATAAAGACATAGTGACCTACTCACAAAGAGTTCGTACCGTGTTTGCTAAGCGTCAGGTTGCAACGCAGTCCTCATATATCTATACTAATATTATAAAGCTGAAGAGTTTGTTTGTTTGTTTGAACGCGCTAATCTCAGGAACTACTGGTCCGAATTGAAAAATTATTTCACTGTTGGACAGTCCTTTTATTGAGGAAGGCTATAGGCAATATAACATCGCTATAACGCTACGACCAATAGGAGCGGAGCAGCAATGAGAAATGTTGAAAAAACGGGGAAAATTTACGCAGACGAAGTTGCGCGGGACAGCTAGTATACTAATATTATAAAGCTTTGTTGTTATTATTTTCACCATAGAATTAATATTGATAGTTTAGGGGAGACATACCTATGCGTGTAAGTTGTCTTACAAATATAAAAAGAGTAAAAACCGCAGTATCCTAAGGTTTAAAGAAATTTATTTCTCATAAGAAACTACAGAGTTCACTTAAAATGAGATACAGTGCACTTAAAATTACTTAATCATTATTTTGCCTCTGGGGCGCAGATAGATATCACTTATGTTTTACAAATTCTCTTAATTTAAACTCCTATGTATCTTAATTTTGATACATGCGGAATAAGTAACAGTAATCAAACAATCTTTCAATCAAAACAAACTTACTTTCTGAACTTAAAGCGCATGCATAATTTCAATTTCAAATATCTTTATTACGTAAAATCAAATTAATGTAATAAATTCTACCCATTATACTACCGACGGTGAACCCACTCCTAACACAAGCCTTTGAGCTTAGCTGGAGGGGTTAACAGGAGTGCTACTAATAGCAATGTGGGACTCATTGCTAGTTATCATTAAAAAAAAAAAGATTATATGAAAACGTCAAATTAAAACATACTAAAAGAATTAATACTAAAAAATGAAGTTATGCGGCCGTTCCAAGTGTAAAGCTCATGAGAAGAAGCTGCCAAGAAACTCATGTTTTTAAAATCAGGTTTTTTTTTACAAAAATAATTTTATTGAATAAACCAGTGTGTTTAGTGAATGTAAACGTTAATAAAACAAGGACAGCTAAATAATAAGTAAAAAGAGATTAAAACACTTCGATTTTTTTCTATTTCCAGTCAAGATGTTTCAATTCAATGTTTGTTCGTTGTTTTCAGTTGTTTGTTTACAGTTCAATGTTTGTTCAGGTATCCAGAAGTTTTTCCTTTACACAACGTAGTAATGATTAAAAGCAATGCTAGAGACCCTGCCAAGCTGCTTATGCCCCAACAGAGACTGCACCTTTATTCACGAAATGCATATTGTATTGCAATTAAAATATATAACAAGTTACCTATCAAAGAAAGAGCCTTGCCAACAAATAAATTTAAAGGATACTTGTTTAACTGGTTACTAGACAGAAGCTTTTATTCAATCAATGATTTTTTTGAATTTAAGTGAATCATGTTTAACTGAATAAAGAGCCTTGCTTATAATATTATTTTGACATGTGATTTGAAATACTTATTGACATTCCATATAATTAATTAAATTATTGACATTAATAATATATATATATATAAATAAATATATATACAATATATATATATATATACAATATATATATATAAGTACTCATTATTATTTACAGTTTTAATCATATGAAATTATCATAATGAAATAGAATAAAACAATTACATTATTAATATAATAAGGAAGACTTATAATATTTAATATTTAATTCAAACGCAGGCCTAATCTATCAATGTTTCCACACCATCTCTAGGTAGAATATATGTAATATATACTAATTTTAAGATCTTTGTAAACCATATTCCTGGAAATAAATAATTGTTATATTCTATTCTAAGAGACAATTAGCTGGCTACATGGCCGAATCCAGGATTTCATTCTGGGGCATGAGAGGCAAATGGCAGTGCCGGACCTGTACATGCTTAGGACGGGAAGGAGGGGGAAGGGTGCATGTTTCAACTGACACCGGTCATGTGTGAATTGCACGCACGACAGGGGGTGCCCCAAAAAATTATGTCCTGGAGCAAGGGGGCATAAGATGATAAAGAGATGAAATGGGCAAAGAAATTCAATACAGTTTATGGAATTCGGTACATTAAACAACTGTCTGGGGGAGGCACGTGCCACCGTGCCCCTCCCCTAGATCCACCTGTGGCTGGCTATCTCTTCTACTCTACCTATCAATAAAAACTCTGATTTTCAAACGTTAAAAGCGGAGCTATCTAAACAATGACAGATCAGGTTTTCGCCAAGTGTAAGTACCAGCAAATGGAGATATATCTCTTACGAAAATTTACGTTAGTCCTCTTATAAGTCAAAAAGTTAAACACTAGAAAGATAGATAGATAGAAAATTCTTTATTGTACACCACACTTAATAAATTACATTAAAATTACAATATCACATCATATCTTACATAAGCGCATGCACAATGGGCGACCTTATCGCTGAGAGCGATCTCTTCCAGGCAACCTTTGGATGGACAGGAATGTATATAAGAGTACCACGTGGTGTAGAAAAATGTAAATTAAATAAAGACGTACACGATTTTACATAATATTAATAGATAAAACACAAAAACATATATCTAACATTCCAATAAAACGATTGAAATGTTAGATATATAAATACACAATATACTATATTAATAGATAATAATAATAATAATAATAATAAATATATAAATAAATACAACAAACAAACATTACATAAACACAATAAACTAGTTATATTTAAAATAGAAAAGAAAATAAAATATAAAATTCATATATTTATTTATGTACATTAATATGTAGCTGCAACTGGACCGCTGGACAGGTAGTGCGCTTTTACCATTTTTTTAAACATATTAGTTGTTTGTGCCTGTCTGATATCTATGGGCAGTGCATTCCACAACCGAACAGCTACTACGGTAAATGATTTATCCATAAATTTTGTGGAATGCATTGGCATTTTCAAGCTCAAATCATTTGATGACCTCAAGGACCTCATATGTGTGTCATGCAAGAACTGAAAACGTTCTTTAAGATAAGAGGGGGCATTGGGATTGAACAAAATATTGTAAAGTAGTATCAAAATATGAGTATTCCTGCGAAGACGAATTGGAAGCCACTTGAGTTTTTTGCGAAATTCAGAAACGTGATCATATTTGCGTAAACCAAATATAAATCTTATACAAAAATTTTGGAGGCGCTCAAGTTTATCAAGTTGTTCCTCGGTTAGATCTAGATAGCTGACATCGGCATAGTCAAGGATCGGCAGTAGTAAGGATTGCGCAAGCGTAATTTTAGTGGCGATTGGCAAAAAGTTACGCAACCTGCGTAAAGACCCCGCTGCTGCAAAGAGTTTGCGACTTGTTTCTTGCATCTGCTGTGCCCATGATAAGGTTCTGTCTACGTATATCCCCAGGTTCTTGACACAATTTTCAATGGGTAGGATTACATTGTTGAAATGAACTAGTGGCAATAGAGGCCAATTGATTTTTGATAGCAATCCTGGGCTACCTACTATGGCGATCTGGGTTTTCGCTGGATTAACCGTGAGTCCATAGTTTTTACTCCATTTAGAGACATGCGCCAGGTCCTTATTCAGTCTTGAGATTCCTTCAGTGAGTTCATTTACTGTAGCCTGTGTGTAAATTTGCAAATCATCTGCGTAAAGGTGGTAGGATGAAACGAGCTGCTTAGAGATGGAATTGATGAAAATCGCAAAAAGTAACGGAGATAAAACGCCACCCTGCGGTACGCCAGCAGGAGTATAGCTCCAAGAAGAATACGCTTCTTCGAGACGTATACGCTGACGGCGACCATACAGGTAAGTATGAAACCAGCTAATCACCGCTGGAGATATGTTAATAGAGCGTAGTATGCCAAGCAAAATGTCGAAATCTACAGCATTGCTGAAATCCAACAAGGATAGTAATGTAACTTTCCCGGTTTCCATGCCCTGTCGTATATCATCAGTGATCTGCACCAATGCAGTAGTAGTACTATGTCCAGGACGAAACCCAGACTGCATAGGATCCAACAGGGTGTTTTTACGCAGAAATGAGGAGAGTTGCATGTGTACTAAACGTTCTAAGGCTTTAGACAAAAAGGGTAGAATTGAAATTGGACGATAGTCGGAGAAAGAAGAAGGTTTGGAATTTTTGGCTAGTGGAATTATTTGAGCGTCTTTCCAAGCAGTGGGAAAGGTGCAAGAAGAGATTGAGTGATTCAGTATATTACATAAAATAGGAAGAATTTCATCAAGAATTGGGATAATCATATTGCGACTTATACAATCGTTACCAACAGCATTGGATGATATGGCAAGTATGCTCTTTTTAACATCACAGGCGGTGAATTGCTCGAAAACAAAAGGAGCATATTGGGGCGTTGGAATGGCTGAAAGATTTGCTAAAGTTATTGCTTTAGTGGTCCCATCAAAATTGGGAGAAGAGGAGAAATGTACATTAAGTGAATCAATATTCAAATCTTTAGGAACTAAATTTTGTCGTGACTTTCCAACCCCCAACGTTCTGAGGAACTTCCAGATTTTGGCAGGATCTTCATTCTCGATAGACTTATGAATATTTTGGCGTTGTGCTTTCCTACACACCTTGTTACAGTGATTTCTGATTTCCACATATCTATCTAAATTAGAAGCCGTAGGTTGGCGTTTATATTTACTTTTAGCAAGGGATTTTTTGGTCATTATGCGTTTTATATCCTCAGTTAGCCAAGGTGATGGGGCGTGTTTCAATCTAATTGGTCGGATTGGCGCATGTATATCATAAATTTTTATCAACTCATCAGTTAGGACACGTAGTTTAGTATCAACACATTCTGAGGATAAAAGAGAACTCCAATCCGTGTTGACAACATCCTCTCGAAGCTTCTCGCAGTCCATGCCATTAAAATTACGCTGTAGCACAATTTTTGGTTTTGCCTTAGGTGGACGGATCTTGTACGAGATGTAGATTAGATCGTGGTAAGAAAAAGCGACATCAGAACATTGACCATGCTTAGCGACATGAGAAGGAGACGATACAAAGATAAGGTCTAGAAGAGAAGGAGTACAATTCGGGAAATGATGAGTTGCATCTAGAGTCAGAATTGACAAGTTAGAAGATTCTAGAATAGCATGAAGAGATGAAGAGCGAGAATTCTGTTTCAAAAGGCATGTGTTAAAGTCTCCCATAATAATAGTATGTCTATAGTTTGGCGTTAAGATTTCCAAAATGTGCTCAAATGAAGAGAAATAATTTGTGCGTAAAGAAGGAGAATAATACACACCAAGTAATATTTTAGAGTGGTTAAGTTGCACTTCCAGAAATAGGTGTTCCCCGGCGTTCAGTGGTGGTGGCTGTGCTGACACATTGACAATTGTGAAAGGAATATAAGTACGAAGGTATATGGCAACACCACCACCAACCCCAGCCACTCGGTCATTCCTAATAAGTTGGAAACCCGGAAGCGAGTAAGAGGTCGAAGGGAGACATGGTTTTAACCACGACTCCGAGACGAGTATGGCATGAATATTATTACATTCAAAACTAGCCAGCATATCAGGGTAATGAGCCGGAATACTCTGTGCATTTATATGGACTACATTGAAGTTCTTGGGTACATCAGAAAATTGAGCCCGAAGGGTATCAGCGAAGGTTGGCAAGCTTACAAAGCTATCATCAGTACTACATGCTGATATGAAACTGTCATTATCACAGTCAGTATTTACATCTGACATAAATTAAATGTAAATTTACTGTTAAGCAATAAATAAGTAAATAAATAATGAAGTATTTATATATATGGTATATTAAATAATTATATTAAATAGTATAATAAAGTAACCTTTCTTAGTTACACCCTAACATCCTGTTCACCCGCCAGTTGCTTGTTATAACAGTAATAAATTGATGATATAGAAAAATGGTAACACAACAACCGAAACAAACAGCAAAAATCTCGAAATACTAAGCTAAAAAAAATGGACAACAAAAATATTTACTCTAACATCAACTATATAAAGCATTATATACTAAAGGTAGAAAATAATAAAGATAAATATAACAAATTATTAACTAAAAATAACGACTTATTTAAAATGAAATGCCTTAAAGTTTAGAGGTATGTTAATACAATACAAAAATAAGTGTAAAGGAACGGTTTGTATTATTATAGCGTATGGTACAACGAAATGGAACGTATCTTTTAATGACAGATGACACCTGACAGATAATGAGTGAAAATTGTCAGGGATCAGTTGCCAAAGTCAAAAGTTGTCATTATCGTCGTAAATAAACTATAATGACAAGTGACTTATAGTGACAAGAAATTATTAAATAAAAAAATGAAAGGTACGCTACAATTTATAAAACTAGAAAAGTGAATTACCCGGCAATGTTGATAATACAAGAAACGCAAAAGAACTTATTTCTTGGATGCAGCCCTTCTACTCCTTGTTGGGACAGTTTTACTTGCCTTTGCCGCATCAGTGTCCTTAATGTTGTCCAAGTCACCCAAAGATATAACGCGGTGTCGTTTACCGTCAGATGCCAAGATGTAGACATAACCTTCCCGCGTCCAGCATTTATCAACTCCGAATCTCTCACGAGCTGCCATAAAAGCATTGTATCGCGAGCGGGTCAAAAACTCAGATAAAGTAATGCCTGAGCTCTTAAGCTTGACTTTGGAGAACCACACGCTGTCCCGTACTGCAACACTCTGGAATTTGATGAGGATTGGTCTGGGCTTTTCTGAGGATTGCCTACCCATTCTGTGGCATCGTCTTATGTCAGCAGTAGTAAAGGTGCCCATCTTGAGTTTCTGCTTTACAACATCAGCGACAACAGCCGCAGTGCCCTCCTCCTTCTGCTCTTCAACACCATGTAGAAGCAGAATCTTCCGGCGACTGCGCATCTCCATGTTGTCAATACTGCGTGCCACCGTGTGTAATTGCTGTGAGAATTGCTTTAGACTTTGAAGAACAAATTGTTTGAATGCAGCAAAGTCGTCGACCAAGGTCCCTGTGGTAGCTGGAGGTGCAGCTTTATTTTGCAGTTCAGCTTCAAATTTAGACATCCTGTCTTCGAAGTATCTTTGCATATCAAGAATGCTAGAAACTTCCATGCTCTTGAGTGTCAGTGTCCGTTGTTGTGTTATTCCAATTGTGAAACTAACAATATACTGGCAGGTAATTATGCTCAGCTGTATATATTATACATTAAATAATTAAAATAATACTTGAATTTATTTTATTCTAAATAATATACGCAGAGCTCTTAAAATTGTGTACTACTAGTTCAACCACCCACAAAAAAAAAAAAAAAAAAAAAAAAAAAAAAACTATAGTTTGTTCCATTCATTTTGCACTTTGATTTTGTTAAGGGATTAATGTCGCTGATTAACCTTGTTTTGTAGTCTCGGTCTAGATTGATCTGGTTGAGATAAGCCACCGAGAACGATTTAGTTCCCAACCTGTGTGTTTTGACCCTGAGAGGGTAAAACATTTATTCTTTGAGTGAAGGTGGTTTAATAAAAAAAAACAAAATCTATTTAAGAGACAACAGACAATAATTTCTTTTTTCCTGCTCGTCTCTACATTTCGTAGTATAAAAAAAATTAAAGCACATTTATAAATACATACATAGAATAAACCATCTTATCACACAAAAAGCGGCGGTAGCCTAATGGCTAAGGCATCGGTCTCACAATCGTGAGGTCGCGGGTTTCGAATCCTACCCATTTCTAACACAAGCCATTGAGCTTAGCTAGAGGGTTTAACAGGATTGCTAGTAATGCGGGACCACAGCCGCACATCTTTAAAGCAATCTCGAAAGCAAAAATCTCCTCTGTAAGTCACAATTTGGTTTTCGTAAAAATAGGTCAACCGACGATGCAGTTCACGAACTCACTAGCACAATAGTAACAAATTTTATATCATAATAGCTGTTTTTCTCGATTTGGCTAAGGCGTTTGATATACTACTGCTTGACAAATTGGAACGTTTGGGAATCCGAGGCCTTCAAAAGCAATTATTTGCAAGCTACCTCACGGACCGTACTCAGTGTACTCAGTTAGGTGGCGTTCATAGTAACCTCGCCATCACCATAGGTGTACCCCAAGGCAGTGTTTTTGGGCCGACTTTGTTTTTCCTTTTTATTAATGACCTCTGCCTGCTTGACTTGATTTGCTAAATGGGTCCTCCCATTTAGCAAATCATTACCTTTGGAGATGACACTGCACTAGTTTTTCAAAATGGTTCCTGGAATGATACGTACTAATATATCCAGGATGGTATGAATTGCGTCACCATATGACTAAGTTCCAATCTTCTCTACCTAAACGTCAATAAAACCAAATGCATTTAAATTGCACTCTTGTTTTATCATAAACGCCTAATCTGAACAATGTTCCTGTGAAGAACTTCAAGCAGTAGACACAATCAAATATCTGGGATTCATCATCACATAGTATAAAACAAAGTCGTTTTCTCTGTCCCTATATCCCTATGTATGCTTAAATCTTTAATACTACGCGACGGATTTTGATTCGGGTTTTTTTTAATAGATAGAGTGATTGAAGAGAAAGGTTTATATGTATAATAACATCCATTAAATAGTGGAGAAATAAGGAGCGGAGCAGCAATAATAAATGTTGTAAAAACGGGGAAAATTTACGCAGACGAAGTTGCGCGGGAATGCTAGTAACATATAAGAACCAAAATGTCCAAGCTGGGTCATGTTCCTTACAATAATATACTAAGAATTACCAACCTTGAACTATGTCAATCGATACTAACGTACAGCATTACATCCTAGGAAGATGCTGCCAAATCCACCATGTTGAAGCTAGAACGGGCCCAAAGAGCAGTCCTCAAAATTGCTTTATTTTTGCCGTTCTGGCATCCTACGAACGAACTATACTAAAAGTTCCATCTCCTTTTAGTTCGACAGCTCTTCATTCTGCGTCTAGCTCTCAAGTTCAAGTTCCACTCACTATCCAACTTTGATCTCTCAATCAACGCAGCAAAACGCCGTAAGCTTGAAGTATACAAAACGGATACCTACGATATAAAGAATAACTATCACACCAACAGAAAGTTTATAGAAAGAGTTATAACACAAAATTAATAAAATTCTTTCTATTTACTCTACAAATAAATTTAAATCTCTACTATAATCTATACTAATATTATAAAGCGGAAGAGTTTGTTTGTTTGTTTTTTTGTTTGTTTGTTTGTTTGTTTAAACGCGCTAATCTCAGGAACTACTGGTCCGATTTGAAAAAATATTTTTTTGTTGGATAGCCCATTCATCGAGGAAGGTTATAGGCTATATAACATCGCGCTACGACTAATAGGAGCGGAGCAGCGACGAGAAATGTTGCAAAAACGGGGAAAAATTACGCATACGAAGTTGCGCGGGACAGCTAGTAATATTATAAAGCGGAAGAGTTTGTTTGTTTAAACGCGCTAATCTCAGGAACTACTGGTCCGATTTGAAAAAATCTTTTTTTTTGGATAGGTCATTTATCGAGGAAGGCTATAGGCTATATAACATCGCGCTACGACTAATAGGAGCGGAGCAGCGACGAGAAATGTTGCAAAAACGTGGAAAATTTAAGCATACGAAGTTGCGCGGGACAGCTAGTCTATACTAAAATTATAAAGCTGAAGAGTTTGTTTGTTTGAACGCGGTAATCTCAGGAACTACTTATTCGAATTGAAAAATTCTTTCACCGTTAGATAGCCCATTTATCGAGGAAGGCTATAGGTTATATAACATCACGCTACGACCAATAGGAGCGGAGCAGCAATGAGAAATGTTGTAAAATCGGAAAAAAATCACGCAGAAGTTGCGCGGGACAGTTAGTTAAAAATAATACTAACGTCTTGGTTACAAAAACTATTATACAGTGACACTGAAAATTTGCTATTCAACAAATAATGCTATTAAATTAGGCAAAAGTAAACGAACTAATGGGTAATAGACACATACATACAGTTGGATCAACGTAACTCGGTAAGTCCGGCCTGGACTGAAGTAGGCGACAAGTGGTTGCGAAGATGCATTTTTTGGAAGTAAATGGTGACAGGAAGCGGGGGCGGGGGCGGTAACTAAACCAAGAGAATTAGAGATGCGATTACGCATTACATTGCCATAATTAGTATTACTAATTCATGTTTTTTTGTGATTATTTTGGTAAAAAAATGTTTTTCAAAGTTTCTTTTTTATTTACTGTAACTGTTTTAAATTTAAACTTTTATGAACTCATTTAAATAGTGTTTTTATATTGTTGAATTAAAATGTTGTTAGTATTTTTAATTGATTAATCGTTTTCGTAAGTAATTTTAGGGTCGCATCTCTATGACATGCGCGAAAGTGATAAAAACCTAACTTCAATCCGGTCAAGATACGTTGATCATACTGTACTATACATGCATACAGTACGTTCGTTCGTTCGTTCGTTCGTTCGTTACCACAGTACCTACTTTGGCCAATATTCAAGCACATAATTATAGTTTTTACCCTTGTTGTAAGTAGATGCTCCTACTATATTGTACCCAATAAGGTTGATTTTATTTTATCTCATGTTATAACTTTTAATAATTTAATTTGCATCAGTCCTTTGCAGTAGTTCCTGAAATTAGCGCGTTTAAACAAACAAACAAACAAACAAACTCTTCAGCTTTACGATATTAGTATAGATTATAGTAGAGATTAAAATTTATTTGTAGAGTATATATTAAGAATTTTATTAATTTTGTGTTATAGCTCTTTCTATAATCGTTATTCTGTATATCGTAGGTATTAATTAGTACGGGTTCCCTAGAACAAATTTTAAAATGATACATATCAAGCTGGAATTGCCATGGTAGCTTCGTTTTGTCGAGACGCCCAACTTTATGTATACGACAACTTTATATAGTGGTACGTTAGTGAAAAAAAACAGGTGTTAAATATTACAAACTTAACTTTGCCGTTGGAAAACTGTTATCCCCATACATCAACATAGGCCGCGATTAATTTACCAACCGCAAATTATTTTTTTCCGTTTTTGCAACATTTCTCATTGCTTCTCCGCTCCTATTGGTGTTGTTTTGCATCCGTAGCGTGATGTTATATAGTCTATAGCCTTCCTCGATAAATGTGCTATCCAACAGTGCAAGAATTTTTCAATTCGGATCAGTAGTTCCTGAGATTACCGCGTTCAAACAAACAAACTCTGCGGCTTTATAATATTAGTATAGATTTTCAAGAAGCTATGAACTTGTTGGTTGGTGATATACCATAGTCCTTTTGTTATCAAACGTAACGTCTTTGGTTGAAAACGTTTTAGGAATTCCAAATTGGAGTTCACTGCAGTTCCGTAAAGTTTCAAGGATATCATTAAATATATATAATACTGGCTTTCGCCCGCGACCCCGCCCGCGTGGATGTCGGTTATCGCAATAAAAAATATCCTATGTCCTTCCCCGGGACTCAAACTATCTCAATACCAAATTTCATTTAAATCGGTTTAGCTGTTTGAGCGTGTAAGCGTAAAAGACAGTTACTTTCACATTTAAAATATAACTAGCTGTCCCGCGCAACTTCGTCTGCGTAAATTTTCCCCTTTTTTTTATAATCCTATATTACTTCTAATACCTCCAAGAATATGTGTACAAAGTTTCATGATGATCGGTTGAGTAGTTTTCGCGTGAAAGCGTAACAAACAAACTTACATTCACATTTATATATTACTAGCTTTCGCCCGCGGCTCCGCCCGCATGGATGTCGGTTATCGCGATAAAAATGTCTTCTATCATATGTCCTTCCTCGGGACTCAAACTATCTCCATACAAAATTTCATCTAAATCGGTTCAGCTGTTTGAGCGTGAAAGCGTAACAGACAGACAGACAGACAGACAGAGTTACTTTCACATTTATAATATTAGTATGGATAATATAATAATATATAATATAGTATGGATGGATATGGATAGTATGGATAGTATGGATGTAGGGATAGTATGGATTATATATTTATTAAGGGGCGTCTAAACGAGCCATTTTTTACGGCAATTTGTGGCGGCACTGTTGGCAACTAATTGCTCGGCCAATAATAGCACTATGTCTGCAATTGTATGGCGCATGATTCAGTCTCCTAAAAGGTCTACACAACCCGGCAACAATAAAATAGAGAGTGACTGAAACAACAACAAAATTGGAAGGGCAACATAACGGAAAATCTATCGCTCAGCGAACGTCCGGCAACTATCAAATCAATATTGGAGAGTACTGCCATGTTGCCGGCCACAGCATTGCCGCAACAAATTGCCGTAAAAAATGGCCCGTTTAGACGCCCCTTTAGTAAAACCACCGAACTCAAAAGTTTGACCTAGTGAGTTCCGATACAAAAATTAAGGTGTGCTTAGCTTACACCTAGAGAATTAGATGCCTATGTGTAATAGTACCCACGTTATATAGTAAAACATGTATGTATCACACCCATTTATAAACATTTGATGTGAAACAAACTATATTTTGAATTACAATCGATCAGAGCCATCTATGGCGTACCACACGTATCATTTTGTTAGCGCAAGGGTTCACAACAACTTTGTATAACGCCCTCTGTTGACGCATTAAGTAAACACTAGGCTATGAAAACTGTACGATTTACTGTCTGTCTGTTTACTTAAGGTTATTAATCTTTTGCAATATTTACCTACACATACATATTCAACAAATATTTCCACCCACATATAAAGCCACATTTTAAAAAGTTGGGCATATTGACTTTACCTTGTATGTACATTTTTGAGACTAGTATTTTTGTAAAAAATAATACACATTTATTTGTGAAGGCTCGTGATTTCTACCCTAGAAATACTAGAAGGGAAGAACGGTTAGTCATAGATTTTGTTCCAAGAACCACACTTTGGCAGAAAAATTGCTACTCAATGTGTGTAAAAATTTATAATAAATTACCCTACCGCTTTTCAAGCGTAAACTAAAAGCTCTATTATTAGAAAAATGCTTTTATTATGTAAATGCTTGGCTTCAGAACGGCTAATTATATTGATTGTTATTTCATTACTAAACGAAATTAAATAAGATTTATTGTATTATTAAATTGATTATAATAATTAATTTAGGCTTAGGTTTTTATTTGGGTATTAATTATATTTTTGATTTAATGAAATTATTTGTAATGAAATCAGGCTTAATCAACTGTTTGAAATGTTTTATTAGTATATTCACATGCCCAAAATAGGCTAAATAGATATAGCACAGAGAATTGTTATGATAATTATTCCATCCATTGTACTCTATTTACGGTGAATAAATAAATTGATTGAGTGATTGATAGGTTTAATCCATAAGTTTGTAAGGTAAGAAAAGCAACAAATATTGGATGCATATATGTTTGTTGCTTTTCACAAAAAAAAAAATACTGAATGGAGCCTGGAGAAATCGAGAGAGCTCTTCAAATATTAAAGGCATACCTACAGAGATTCATGCATTTACTCTCAAAAAGCACCTATTGGTGAAGTAGAACTGATGATGAAGACCACAAATGACAAGCGGGCCTATTCACGGTTTGCGATTCAATTATAATATGTTATAGAATTTTATAAGCTACGGGTGTTTATCGCGTATATATTTTATTTTAAGGCTAAATAACCTTTGTTTATTGCCGGTAGCCGGTACCTTATATAGTAGGTACTATAGAAGTAGGTACTATAGAAGTAGGTACTATAGAGGTAGGTCAGTGGTCTACAGTACAAACCCAGGTCAGGGCCGGGTCTAGTAGTTTGATTGCCCTAATTTGATTATGAGTAAGCCCTCTTTACGTTACATAGAACCACCGCAGAAGTTTTTCGAGTGAATTTATATACATACCTATGTAGGTATATATAAACCCTATCATGTAGGGTGTCATTAGTTAGGTCTTTTAAAAATGCTACGGGTAAGTTAAGATCTTTTTTCGATTTGGGGATCTGTATGTGCTTTTTTTTTTAAATCAATCATATGGATTTGATTCTGCCCCCCCCCCCCCCCCATGAGAGGCAAATGGCAGTGCCGGATCTAACATGGCTTACGACGGGGAGGGGAGGGGGTGCATTTAGTTGCACCCACGACGACGGAGGAGTGGGTGTCCCAAAAAAAGACAATACAAGAATTTCTGTACCCAAAACAACCGTCTAGGGCCCCCCCCCTTGGATCCGCCTGTGAACAGAAATCCGACACGACCGGAGAGAGATCGCGGTACCTACTGACGGCTTAACGTGACCTCCGAGATATGGGGGTAGGTAAGTAAAATATTTGAAATTCGTTACCTATCTGTGAACCGACAGTGATAATATTGCTTATCCTATTTATTATGGAGCGGCAGTAGCCTAATGGTTAAATCGTTAGGTCGCGGATTCGAATCCTACCTATTATAGTACCGACGTGAACCCACTCCTAACACAAGCCATTGAGCTTAGCCGGAGGGGTTAACAAGATTGCTAGTGGGACTTACAATAGTTATTTTTATTATAATATTCATACTTACAAAATAGTATACTTAATTGTCCCGTGTGGGAATCACGCAACTTGGAATTAACTCAACATTACAGGAAAAAAATCAAATGCAATTAAATATCAAATATATCCGTTCTTTTTAAACAAATAATAGTTTAAATATAAAAAAATGCGTTTTTGTAACGGTCATTTATTCAAACCCGAATATAAAACAGTAAGAATCATGACTCAAAGCGCCTGATAAAAATATCACACGTTTTATACATGATAAGTAATATTAACTATATTTTATCAGGCGCTAGCTGAATGTAGGTAGAGTCGGTAACAGTCGTCTATTCAGACGGGATGGTTCAAAGTCATTAATAGTTCCGTAGCTAAAATAGCAAACGGAACCCTTATAGTTTCGCCATGTCCGTCCGTCCGCAGCTTAGCTCAGAGACCGTTGACAGAGTGCTAGAAGGCTGTAATTTTTACATAGATTGCAAGCCTGTTGGTCTAGTGGTTAGTGACACTGAGTGTTAAGCCGGAGGTCGTGGGTTCGATTCCCACCCATGATAAAACTTTGTGTGATGAGCACAATGGTTTATTCTGTGGCTGGGTGTAATATCTATAATATGTATGTATTTAGAAATATAAAAGTATGTTTATCAGTTGTCTGGTTGCCATAGTACAAGCTCTGCTTAGAATTCTAATATGAATATATTAAAACAATAACGGCCATTTGTCATAAGTGTCAAAAAAGTTCACAGAACGGTCATTTGATTCGGTATTTGAAATTGCTGTAATTTTGTACGCGGTAGAAAATCCAGCGTTCTCCTGCTACATATATAGGTCAATGGAAGTACGTAAGAATGTTACCTGCTATACTTTCGTTATTTTGTGGTAACACCCTACTTCCTTATGCCTTTGGGGTTTTCCACATTTGTACTTAGATATGTTTTTGAGGAAAATTATTAATTATTAATTAGAACAAGACTATATACTTACTCATTTTTTGAGTTATCGAACAATAAGTGTTACAGTACAATACAATCATCGATTATCACAATTTTTAAATCATGATGCAATAAATGTTTTACCCGATTGCGCAACAAAAAGGGTACGGTTTTTCGAGCTTGTTGTTTTCCGAATTTGTTGAGACGAATCGAATCCACACAAGTACATACCTACTTCAAGGGACAACTATTTGTGGATCACACAAAGTGGTGACTCGTGTGGAAATCGAATTCACGACCTCTTGCGTATGCAGTCGGACACAATCCCACCGCGCCACAGAGTTAGTCAAAATATATATATATTCAAATGAATATTTAGGTATATTTCAGATCGCCTAAGAACAGTTGGTATCTAGATGTTATAACTAAAAATAATATTGGTCCTAAGTGAGAGCCCTGTGGTCCTGAATCACGTTCTTTGTTTTTGTTTTTGCGGCAAGCCCGCGCTAACTGTCAAAATCTTGTCATAATGGTAAACAAAACGCTGCGCTTAGAAATACATCAACGGTCATGCGCGGCGGACATCTTTGAGCGCACCGCGCATGCGCTAGTTTACGCGGGCTTGAATAGGGACCCAGTTCTTGCTCCGCATTTATATGGCCTCTAACTTATTGAGCTGTGATCTGTTTGTAAATTCACACAATCTAAGCAACTAGCAAATTCCAGCATGATTCAGCTTCTGTACGAGACCTGCTCAACTGAAAGAAGGTCATCTACCACATCGAACGCTTTTGAGAAGTCAGTATCATAGACAGATGAACTTCTGAGTTGTTTTCTAGTCGTTGTCTGTACTTATTCCTATTAGTACGTAATAGAAGCTTAAATAATTAAAATTTGTTTTGTTTGTACGAGTATCACGCAAAAAGGGGAGTCTGTTTCTACGCAATATGGCAGTGTGCGGGGTGGGGCTGCTTTGAACCCACTCGTTATATATATAGATATATATATCTATACGCTTTGGAGGTCGGCTATTGTAACCTCGGCCGTCTTACAATGCGCCACATAGCATTAAAAAATCCGAAAAAACAACTTGCGTTTTTTTTTCGTTTTTTTCACATTTCAAGCTTTTTATTAATAAAACCGAAAACTCAACTATTACACCGGTCAACACATGTTAGATTATCGGCAATTATATTTTGTAAACATTTAAGGACTTTAGTATTGATACCATCCAGACCTGAGCTTGAGTTTGGGTCAATGTAATTTATATTTTTTTTAATATCTTCCTTACTACATGGTTCGAATGTTGATAGTGTAGAACTGTGAGAGATACACGGCAGCGCTAGTGAGGGATTATCATGGAAGCTTTTTGGTATTTCATCAGCCAGAAGAGAGCCTATAGTAGCGAAGTAATTATTAAATTCTGTGCAGATTTCTTTTGGATTAGTTACATTTTTTGATTCGATCATTAGTTTGGTTGGGACATAATGATGTTGAGTATTGTTATTAGCAAGGACGTTTACTAACTGCTACATCTTTAGGGGTTTATTGACACAATTTGTAAATAAGTTGTAATAGTAATTTTCTTTCGTTTCTTGTATTAGTTTAGTAATATGGTCTTTTGTATTATTATACTCCTTTTTTAGTATTTCATCTGCCGGTTTATTCTTTAGGTCTGCCCACAAGCAGCTACGTTGATTTATTCCATCAATAATATTTTTATTAATCCAATTTTTTTGGATTAATTAAAATGTTACTCCTCAAAAAAATTGGATTTTCTTTGCATTTTGCCAAATTATATTTTATGGTATCTTCCAGTACAGTGTAGTCATCACAATCGCCGGGTCCAGATTCCTTAAATGAGGTGTAAAGTTTTGTGTAGCTTATTTCTTCATAAGTTGACCGTAGCATTTTTTGAGGTTTGAACCTTTTCAATTCCACATAAATTTGCTTGTGGTCGGACATAGTGGATTCGTTAACTGCCAAATGAAAGTGATTGTTTCTTAAATTAGTGCTAACGTGGTCTAATATAGATTTTTGTGTCTTTGCGTCTCGTGTACAGTATTTGTTGCAAATTTTATTAAGTATACTATGACCATTTTCATTTAGGAGTTCATTGTATAGTTTACATTTCTTATCTTTTGTTAAAAGGTCCAAGTTAAAGTCTCCGAAAACTAGTGATCTCTTCCTTCGCTGTAGTTGTGAATTGTATACCTCCAAGAACTTATTATAGTCAGTATACCAGGGTTGTAGATTACTTCTATTTCTAGTCCGTACTTTTCAAGCTCTATCCACAGATAGTTGTTTCCATTCATATATGTAGATTCAGATAGACTGTGTTTCAAGTTGTCGTGGGCATATATAGAAACACCGCCTCCTACTTTTGAATCCGTTCTATAAATTATAATAATGCTTGTGACTTGTGTTTCGGTTAGTATAATAACGTGTATAGTTGTTGATATAGCTTGAAGAATGCATTTGAGTTCGTCAAATTTTCCTTTTTTGCGTATACTACGCGCATTCAAGTAGAGAAGTGTCAGTCAAGGCTTGTTTATCTGTAGGTGTCCGTAGTCGGATACAACTTGATAGGTGTTGGTGGATGTATTTGTGGCAACATTTACTGTGTGGAGTTTTTTTGGGGTTGTTTTTATGATACCGGGCGTCCCATTGATATATTTAAACGTGATGTTGGTTTCACCATTTGCTTGACGCTGTTCCAACTCATACTTTAGGTTATTAAGTATTTCTGCTGTATCGGAGTTTGATCTGAGTATATTTTGATATGTTCAGGAAGTTTATCTTTGTTCCGTAATACTTACTTGTTTTGCCAGTAGTGGTGAGTCATAACATTTTTTTTTCTCTTTATTTATTTGGAGGCACATAAACGACCATGTCAGCCCGAGTCATAACATACTTTGTTTTTAAAACTTCTATTTTAAGAATGAATCATAAATGGATATTTGGTATTTTTTAATAAATCATCTATTAAATAATAATAAATTATTTTGAATTTTCCGTTTTTCATACATAAAAACAAATTCAGAATTGTTTTTTGTTAGTTTTCATATTTCTAGGTATAAAGGAATAATAATTAGGTATGTATTACCCGTGCGCAAAGATGTTGTAGACCGGTGTTATAGGTCCTAGAGTTCATAATGCAATCTAATGAGAAGTGTAGCGTAGGGCAGGGGATCCCAAACTTTTAACAGAATGGAACATCTAACACCTTTTTCATTTGGTAGGTAATCCAACTGAAATTAGAATTGTAATTGGACACATTATCCGCAACGTGTTTTAGTAATTCTTTTTTCTACGCAGGCAACCACGTATACAATATAATACTTTGCGAAACCCTGATAACTTCTCTACGGAACCCTTGGGTTCCGTGGAGCCCACATTGGGAAACCCTGGCGTAGGATCACACTAATATTATAAAGGCGAAAGTTTGTGAGTTTGTGAGTGTGTATGTTTGTTACTTCTTCACGTCTAAACGGCTAAAGCGATTTTAATGAAATTTGGTATAGAGTTAGCTGACACCCTGGATTAACACATAGGCTAATAAACGGCGGGTAACACCGTGGGGCACAGCTAGTATATCTATAATTTATGAATCATATAGTATAATTATTGACTTAGAGACCAGGACTGCACCATAAGCTCACAAAATTGACCACTCTCCAGAAGGAGACAACGCAACTTTGTGGACAATACCTGTCAAAGGCCGCACGAGTTTCTTCTCTCTTTCACGCATTGCAGTCAATATTTACTTTTTAATTGAAAGGAATGGCGCAGTCCTGGTCTATGGGTATAACTATGGCCATCGCATTACGGATAGTTTTTTTACCAAAATACTAATAATATTTATCTCGTAACTATTGAAAATGCGCCTTTAGCCTTCCTCGATAAAAGGGCTACCTAACAAAAGATATATTTTTTCAATTCGGACCAGTAGTTTCTGAGATTGCCGCGTTCAAACAAACAAACAAAATCTTCAGTAGATAATTAAAGTAGACGTCAATTACGATCACGATAAGACTATTCCTTGACATAAGTAACCCCCTACTGGGATTTTTGGAGATTTGTTTTTTAAATATTTAACATTTAACCTATTATTATAAGGCTAGGTAGTCATCAGCGAGTTGTACTGCTGTTCATAGATGGGTGACCGTTTTCGAAAAATATCACACCACTCTGTGCCTCAGTGAATTATATAGTACTAGCTTTCGCCCGCGGCTCCGCCCGCGTGGATTTCGTAAAACTAATAAATTTCGTTTTTTTTTTCTTATTAAAAAGTATCCTATGTTACTTCTAATACCTCCAAGAATATGTGTACAAAGTTTCATGATGATCGGTTGAGTAGTTTTCGCGTGAAAGCGTAACAAACAAACTTACATTCACATTTATATATTAGTAGGGATGTTAACTCACTCCGGTCGTGTGAAATTTCTGTTCCATCGGATCGGGCTATAAGGACCTTATAGCCCGATCCGATGAACAGAAATTTCACACGATCTGGTTTCAATCCGGTCCGGCATCGGATATCCGGCGCGAATGTACAGCGACTGAGTCAGACAGACGCTGGTACATGTGAAAGCTACGGTACATCGCTATACTGTTCGCGCCAAGTACCCGGCGTGGGATCGGATTGAAACCGGTACGTGTGAAAAGGACCTTAGGCACCTGTCCCACCAACAACGATGAGCGAGAAGCGAGTAGAAACGTACCTACAACAGATGTATTTTGTGGATCCCGTCCGTGTAAACAAAAGAGATGCAGTATAGAGCGAGTACTCGCCAGCAGTGAGAACGGTCAGCGATCAACTATTAGTATATCTTTTGTTTACGCGGGATCGCTAATCGCCAAGAGTAAGTGTCAAGAAATGCCTATAAAATTACTATAATATTCGGCCCGCGACATCATAATTTGTTAAAATGCTCTCTGTAACGAAGCATTAACAAAAGCCGTGATAGTTCCCAAACTAGCGGCTAGATGGCGCAAGCGAGGGCCCAACTCGCGTGCAGGATAGGATTAAAACATTGGAGGCCAAACCGGAATCGATTCCGACCCCGGCTTGGCATACGGAAATCTCGGCTTCGAATCCTGGGTCTGGACTTAAATTTCTGTCTTCCAAAAATCCAATTATTCTATTAATACTTTAATCTGTTTAGAATGCTGTACACACAGCAACTATCAGACCGTGATGGTCATCAGAACCTCAGTAGCATCAGTAACCAGTTTTCAAATAATCATTAACCTAATTTTACGAAATAAAGATATTTGAGTTTGAGTTTGAGTTCGACCACGGAAGTCAGAACTCTAGACTACAGGCAGTGTGCGCGGCGCCTTATTATTATTTTTACTGTGGATAACTGATATGTACACACTTAGGTATGTTCAAGTTTATCAACATATAAAATACTCATTGAGGAGATAACATTTGAACTCACTAGATATAAATAATATCAAAAAAACCAATGTTAATTTCTTGCTAATAATATTTATGTACAGTAAAAAATAACTATAGGTACAATTCTCTACTTACTGACTATGCTTAAGTTAAAAATCGAATTATATGACAATCAGTTATAAAAAGGTTAAGTCTCTTTTAGTTTAACATATTTCCTTGATAAAAAATAACGGTTAAGTCTCTTTTAATTTAACATATTTCCTTGATAAAAAATAGCCTATGTGATATTCCAGACTATAATCTAATCTTAGTACCAAACATCCAGATACGTTCAGTCATTCTGGCGTGATTGATTGCATGAGTGGGTTCATTCTGCTTCACGAGAGGCGAATGGCAGTGACGAATGGAGTGAGGGTGCATTGCATTTCACTCGACATCGGCCAAGTGGGAGAAGCACGCACGGGGGGGGGGGGTGCCCCAAAAAAACGCTCGGGAGACAAGAGGCAAATGGGCAAAGAATTTCAATACAATCATTTATGTCGATAACAATTTTCCCCAAAATAATAAGTGCTCTACTTGAGTTTAGATTCTATCAAAATTTAATATCCAAATGTAAACTGTACATCCATCTATGTAAACTATCCATTCACCATTCAAAGTTGAATCAGAATGTTCTTCTTTAGGCTTCTAATAGCGTGGAGACATAACTAATGGCTTTACGGCTAGTGTCTCATTTATACAATTCAACAAAGCGTCAATGGTTACAACTATAAACTTAACACTATCAGCTAATTTATCATTAACGCCTGAAGAAACTTTACTGAGATCTGCATCATTTCTTGCCGTAAACTTAAATGATATGAATTTCGTTATGAATTGTAAATAACAAACCATTTTTTTAAAACTTTCACGACAATGTTCATTTTGTGTTATTTGCAATTAATGCTTAAATAAACACGTACGTGTTATCAATATAAAAAAAATGAGTCTAGTATCTGTTGCTCAGTTTTTTTACATACTCAATCAAATCATAATACAGAATGAAGTTTATGGGACCTAAAACCGATCCCTGAGGTACACCGTGACATGCCATGATTAGACAAGGCTTATAAATCTTCTCTTCTCCATTCAATACCGACTTGAACTATATAGTGCCATTTTTTTGCGAATAGGAGCTAAATAGTTTGAAAACATATAACCACGTATACCGTAGTATTACAATTTGGCTAAAAAAATATCATGGTATACCGTATCAAAAGCAGAGCTAAGATCCAAATGTTGTTTATAAAACCTACAACTTCGTCAATTAGAGCTTCTATGGCATCAGTTGTACTTACTGATTTTTTATATCTAAATTGTCGACTATACCTTAAAGATACTGTGGCTTAGATTTGAGAATTCGAATTCTCTTTTCATTACCTTCATTCCAAATTCGATCCAGATCTCTTTATTTGTAGTTTTTCGTCATATTTCTAACTTTAATTCTTCTTTTTCATTCTTTAGTGTTGAACTGAAAAAAATATTCAAATTCTAAATCTATTGTTATTCACTTTGGAAGAAAATATAAATAGCTAAAGCCGGAGAAACGAACAAGGTACATAGGGGACTTTACAAAAATATAATTTAAACGAATATAGGCTTGGGTATACTACCCAGCGTCGAAACCAACATTGATGATAACACGTGATGTTAGAATCGAACCCATAACCTCTTGCTCATCAAACATAGCTAAGAACCATCCCAATTCAACATATAACCTTGTTTAAAATCGCATCGAAATTGGTATGTTGGGAGCTACGATGCCACATACAAACGTGAAACTTTTAACATCCTTCTTTTGTGTCAGAATTAAAAAAAAAGTATTAACTCACCTAGTAATATTGTTATAATCAATTCTCTTTACTTTTGACGATTTTACTACAACATTACAAATCGTGCAGTCATTCCTACCACAGTTCAACCAATGGCGCAATATTATTTTTGACGACGAACACTTTGGCACCGAGCATTTGGGAGCCTGCAAATAAAATAAAATAATTTAATTCTGCTTTAGGATAAATTGATAACATCGACTTTCAACAGTCATTTTGAAAGCGTATGGGAGGTATGATTCCCAAGACTTCCAGGTGTCATTGCGAGGGCAGGGAGCCCTGCCTAAGCAAAAATCAGAAAACATACGCAAAAAGCAGCCTAATATTCAAAGATACTCTTTGGCGCGTTGTGTCTATATTCTGTCCACTGCATAGTTGTTAAATGTCCATGTTTGTGTTTTGTATGACATGCAGGGAAGCAGACGTCCATCCATGACTTTCTTTTTAAGTTTTTATAGGTAGTTTTGATTTCATTGTTTCTTTTAGGCTCAAAAACTTATTCTATGTCTTGCTTATTCTCATATTTCAATCTCATTTGTGTTTCTAATGAAACGCATTTCCCTAAAGATAAATAGCTCTCTACATACTTAAAACTTTGTGGAGTGCTGGCTTTTGTTTTTGATGTGTTTCTTTATAATCCTATACCTACCTACTGTTGCTTATTATACCTAATATAACTTCTTACAGTTGTTCAGACGATCTTGACAAGAGGACTATATCGTCAGCGAATATCCTCATATTCATATTACATGTTATACTCAGGTTTTTCCCATTTATATTAATACCTTTTCGTTTCCAATTTAGATCTTTCAATACCTATAATAATAATAATAATAATATATTTATTTCTACTCACATTAATACTTTACCCCTTTTATTTACCTTACAACTACATATTTACATGAGTAAATAATATAGTATATGTGAGGAGCTGGTTTCTGAAGTAGGTTTAAGCCTGTATTATGTACAGATCACCAGGTCCTCACCCCACGGGAATATAGGTAGGTATTATTATGTATTGTAGAACTGATAAGAAGATAGAGTCATAGTGATAGTGGGTATCTTTGTTTTTTCTGTACATATTTTGATTATTTGCCCTAATCTGTAGAATTGCACTCGGCTTACACCTTTACTGTCGATATTCTTCAGGATGTTGATGTAAGTTTCTGGGATTGTTTCCACTGTCGACTGCTTATCATATGCTGTTGTGAGTATAGCCGATAAATTTTAAGTATAACCATCTATCTCCATGTTTGTGATTTGTATGACATGTCGAACATCCGTGGACTTTACTCCGGTAAAGCGATTGGAAATCTTGGGTTTAATTCCTTGGTTAGAACTTCAAATTTTCTTTCAAATGCAATTATTTTAACTTACCTGACATTTAGATATATGATCCACGACTTCTTTATACGTCTTGCAGAGTGGTAACACACAATATTTAGTAAAATTTCTGCATTGACAACCCTTGCACTTTATTGCATGAAATAACAATATTATTTCCTGTTGAATTAATCGAAGCTTGATCGGGTTCATTTCCGAAAAATTGTTTGTTGACTTCGTCATCATTTTGACTGGCATTGTAAATTTAATTTGAAGATATATTTCTTCGTTTTAGGTAAGCGCCAACTGAAATAAAAACAATGTTATTAGACAATCTGCCTAAGTAGCGCAGAAGAATTGAGTGTGACTGCTGTGCAAGTGTTGGGTGTACTTTTTGTCTATGATAGTGTATATTTGTAAAGTCACCCACCGAGATATGCCTTAAAAAGGCGAATGTTCTAATAGTTTTATTTTAAGTTGATACTTAAGAGATCTGCAAGGTTTATTTATTTATTTATTTATTAAAGTACCGCCACATCACATACATTAAACCTTATTAATATTAAGTTACAGTTGGTATTATTCCTGATGTACATGACAATAACGGCGTATATAGCACTCAATTACAAATCAGCTGAATAGTTAGTAAATCTAAAATTAACTTAAACTATGATAAAAATACGAGAAACAATGGATTGATTAAGAATAGGTGTGTGATTGTCGATTAGGACGAAGTCTTAAGCTGTGACTTTATTATTTTATTTTTAAAACTGCGGAAATTATCATGAAATACATCCAGATCGGGTATACGTGTAGCTAGTGTATTATATTTATGGACAATTCTATTGAGGGGCGATTGCAGGCTAAGGTTGCTTTTAATGGACAGGACTTTGAAGATATTTTTAATTTTGTGCCGAGGATAGTTATGGGGAACATTAATTCAAATATTGTGTAAAACAACAAGGTTAAGCAATGTTATCACTTTCGGTCCATAGATGGGTGACGGTTTCCAAAATGTCACACAACTCCGGACCGCCGAGAAAAATTCAAAACCTCGAAGAGAAAAATAGTAGAGTATAAAGTAGGCTAACTTATTCTCCTAATAACATCAGCTGTACGTGATAAGTCACGTACAACGCACGCCCGGAACGCACAAATGCACGCAAGCACAAGCACGCATGCACACAAACACAAGCACGCATGCACGGAAGCACACGCACTAATGCACGCACGCACGTGTAAGCGTGCGGGCGTGCGAGTATTAATATTGTAAGTAGGTAATTTTAATTTTATAATGACGAATCAACCAAAGCATATCTGTTGCTCTTTCTTATAACTTTGAAAAATACTATAGTTTATACATAGAATAGCACATCTATACTAATATTATAAAGCTAAAGAGTTAGTCTGTTTGTTTGAACACGGTAATCTCAGGAACTCCTGGTCCGAATTGAAAAAATATTTTACTGATGGATAGCCTATTTATTGAGGAAGGCAATATAATATCACGCTACGACCAATAGGAGCGGAGCAGGAATGAGAAATGCTAAAACAGGGAAAATGTACATAGACGAAGTTGCACGGGACAGCTAGTCCATACTATATTATAAATGTGAAAGTAACTCTGTCTGTCTATCTGTTACGCTTTCACGCTTAAACAGCTAAACCGATTTAGATGAAATTTGGTATGGGGATAGTTTGAGTCCCGGGAAAGGATATAGGATAGTTTTTATCGCGATAACAGACATCCACGCGGACGGAGCTGCGGACGAAAGCTAGTAGACTATAAAGATCAAACATAACGCGTAGGAAATTTCGAGGAAAACTAATATAGAAATATATAGAAGCGGCGGTAGCCTAATGGCTAAGGCATCGGTCTCGCAATCGTGAGGTCGCGGGTTCGAATCCTACCCATTATACTACCGACGTGAACCCACTCCTAACACAAGCCATTGAGCTTAGCTGGAGGGGTTAACAGGATTGCTAGTAATGCGGGACCATAATCCCACATTGCTAGTTATCTTTAAAAAAAAAAAAAAAAAAAAAAATAATAATAATAATAATTACGTACCTTTCGTATGGTGAAAAAACGAATAATGCTCAGTGTGTCTACAAAATAACTTGAAATATTAGTCGAGGCACAGCTGCCTGTGATAAAAGCACTGCTACATATAAAAAAACATTGCAGTGATCGACGGCTTTATATAGACGACCGTTTATCTAAATATTACGTACTAGCTGATCCGCGCAACTTCGTCTGCGTAAATTTTCCCCGTTTTTGCAACACTTCTCATTGCTGCTCCGCTCCTATTGGCCGTAGCGTGTTGTTATATGGCCTATAGCCTTCCTCGATCAATGGGCTATCCAACTGTGAAAGATTTTTTTTAATTCGGACCAGTAGTTCCTGAGATTGCCGCGTTCAAACAAATAAACTCTTCAGCTTTATAATATTAGTATAGATTTCAAAACTACTAGGAAACTTTCTTTCTAACCTCATTTTTGTGCACCAAATGACTGGTAGATAGGTAAGTACGAGTATATAAGGCACACTGAAAACATGTCCTGTAGGCTGTAGGTAAGTAGGTACAGTCGTGGAATGAAAATGTTCGTCAGTTTTTAAAATGTTTTTGAAAGACCTGTCGAATGATGTGCCACACGTTGATGTTAGCTGAAAAATAAAATATCAGCTTCTGTTACATGTGTTGAGTGCCCCCCCTAAAAATATTTATTTTTATTACATACTAGCTGTCCCGCGCAACTTCGTCTGCGTAAATTTTCGCCGTTTTTGAAACATTTATCATTGCTGCTCCGCTCCTATTAGTCGTAGCGCGATGTTATATAGCCTATAGCCTTCCTAGATAAATGGGCAATCCAACAGAAAAATAATTTTTCAAATCGGACCAGTAGTTCCTGAGATTAGCGCATTTAAACAAACAAACAAACAAACTCTTCCGCTTTATAATATAAGTATAGATTTAGCTATCAAACTAAGTAGCGGCTACTACAAGACACATTTCACCAAATTTCATCAAGATCCATTGAGTAGTCTTTGAGTAAAATGCCTGTGCCATACGGACGGACATACAGACAGACGGACATGATGAAACTATAAGGGTTCCGTTTTAGACATTTTGGCTACGGAACCCTAAAAACTTTTTTATTTTTTTTTTATTTTTTTTAATAATAATAATAATATTTATTAAAAAAACTTTAACACACAAAAAAGCATACAATGGCAGTAAATATATAATAACATCTAACTAATAACATCTTACGACAACCCACACTCGGTCATCTGATCCCAAACTAGGCAGAGCCTGTACTATGGCAACCAGACAACTGATAAACATACTTAATATGTATATTATATATTTATAAATATATATTATTATAAATAAATTACACCCAGACACAGAATAAACTATTGTGTTGCTCACACAAAGGTTTGTCCTGAGTGGGAATCGAACCCACAACCTAATGATATAATAAAAGTATTAAGCCTTAAAAGAAAATTAGAAAATATATTGAGCTATATTTTAAGTTACAAATAGTTATCATCATACTTACTAACTAACCTTAGGCTACTAATAAATCTAAAACTATGATGTTTTTTTTATGAACGTTTGCTTTTTATCAGAGGTTGACGCATTATGTCGAATAAACAATAGATAAGTTCATACATATACCTACATAGTTAGGTACGTCATGGTATTCCCGAGTAATTGTCTAACTAATATGTTGCGTAAAAATCCAAATATGATATCAAAATTGGTTTTAAATTTTAAACTTGACAATAATTAGTAACAAAACAATGCTTGTTTAGGGACGATGATTTTACGTATAATAACGTCATAAGATTTATTTTTTATTTTGTCGCTGTAATCGCCAAAACATTGATGACATTGAACAACATTAAACAACCATGCCTATGACAGCTTTAGTGGACCCGGGCGCCATGGCTCGGACACCCCGGGCTGAAGGGCTCGACGGCCACAATACTTCACCCTATCAGCAGGCGGAACGGACGTGACTTGATGAACTGCTTAGCAACCAAGCAATAACGTGAACGGTGACGTCAACTTTTTCGTTAGTGTAGCCCGTCATCGAGTTATAAGACGTTATCACGTCAAAATTTGATGTCGCGTGGGTTTAGGTATTTCCATAATGAGGGTGTCGTCTTTATCAGAACTTCGTCTGCGTAAATTTTCCCCGTTTTTGCAATATTTCTCATTGGTCGTAGCGTGATATAGCCTGTAGCCTTTCTCGATAAATGGCAAAGATTTTTTCAATTCGGAACAGTAGTTCCTGAGATCAAACAAACAAACAAACCCACTTTTCAGCTTTATAATCTTACTAGCTGTCCCGCGCAACTTCGTATGCGTAAATTTTCCCCGTTTTTGCAACATTTCTACCAGGAAACTTTCTTTCTAACCTCATTTTTGAGCACCAAATGACTGGTAGATAAGTAAGTAGGGCCTATTTAAGGCACACTGAAAACATGTCCTGTAAGGTAGGTAGGTAAGTAGGTACAGTCGTGGAATGAAAATGATCGTCAGTTTTTAAAATGTTTTTGAAAGACCTGTCGAATGATGTGCCACACGTTGATGTTAGCTGAAAAATAAAATATCAGCTTCTATTACATGTGTTGAGTGCCCCCCCTAAAAATATTTATTTTTATTACATACTAGCTGTCCCGCGCAACTTCGTATGCGTAAATTTTCCCCGTTTTTGAAACATTTCTCATTGCTGCTCCGCTCCTATTAGTCGTAGCGCGATGTTATATATATGCCTATAGCCTTCCTAGATAAATGGGCTATCCAACAGAAAAATATTTTTTCAAATCGGACCAGTAGTTCCTGAGATAAGCGCATTTAAACAAACAAACAAACAAACTCTTCCGCTTTATAATATTAGTATAGATTTAGCTATCAAACTAAGTAGCGGCTACTACAAGATACATTTCACCAAATTTCATCAAGATCCATTGAGTAGTCTTTGAGTAAAATGCCTGTGATATACGGACGGATATACAGACGGACATGATGAAACTATAAGGGTTCCGTTTTAAACATTTTGGCTACGGAACCCAAAAAACTAACCTAGGCTACTAATAAATCTAAAACTATGATGTTTTTTTTATGAACGTTTCTTTTTTATCAGAAGTTGACGCATTATGCCGAATAAACAATAGATAAGTTCATACTTATAGGTAGGTACCTACATAGTTAGGTACGTCATGGTATTCCCGAGTAATCACACGATCACATAAAGGCGAAAGTTTGTGAGTATGTGAGTGTGTATGTTTGTTACTTCTTCACAGCTAAACGAATGGAGCGATATTAATAAAATTTGGTATGGAGTTAGCTGACACCCTAGATTAACACATAGGCTAATAAACCGCGGGTAACACCGCGGGGCACAGCTAGTTTTTTAATCTATTCTCATATTATAAAGCGGAAGAGTTTGTTTGTTTAAACGCACTAATTTCAGGGACTACTGGTCCGATTTGAAAAAATCTTTTTTTGTTGGATAGTCCATTTATAGAGGAAGGCTTTAGGCTATATAACATCACGCTGCGACCAATAGGAGCGGAGCAACAATGAAAATGTTGCAAAAACGGGGAAAATTTACGCTTACGAAGTTGCGCGGGACAGCTAGTTTTCTAATATGTTGCGTAAAAATCCAAATATGATATCAAAATTGGTTTTAAATTTTAAACTTGACAATAATTAGTAACAAAAAAATGCTTGTTCAGGGACGATGATTTTACGTATAATAACGTCATAAGATTTATTTTTTATTTTGTCGCTGTAATCGCCAAAACGTTGATGACATTGCACAACATTAAACAACCATGCCTATGACAGCTTTAGTGGACCCGGGCGCCATGGCTCGGACACCCCGGGCTGAAGGGCTCGACGGCCACAATACTTCACCCTATCAGCAGGCGGAACGGACGTGACTTGATGAACTGCTTAGCAACCAATCAATAACGTGAACGGTGACGTCAACATTTTCATTAGTGTACGTCATCGAGTTATAAGATGTTATCACGTCAAAACTTGATGTCGCGTGGGTTTAGGTATTTCCATAATGAGGGTGTCGTCTTTATCAGAACTTCGTCTGCGTAAATTTTCCCCGTTTTTGCAATATTTCTCATTGCTCGTAGCGTGATATAGCCTATAGCCTTCCTCGATAAATGGTCTATTCAACAGGGAAAGATTTTTTCAATTCGGAACAGTAGTTTCTGAGATCAAACAAACAAACAAACTAACTTTTCAGCTTTATAATCTTACTAGCTGTCCCGCGCAACTTCGTATTCGTAAATTTTCCCTGTTTTTGCAACATTTCTTGTCGGTGCTCCGGTCCTATTAGTCATAGCGCGATGTTATATAGCTTCCTCGATAAATGGGCTATCCAACCGTGAAAGATTTTTTTCAATTCGGACCAGTAGTTTCTGAAATTGTCGCGTTCAAACAAACAAACTCTTCAGCTTTATAATATTAGTGTAGATTTCAAAACTACCAGGAAACTTTCCTTCTAACCTCATTTTTGAGCACCAAATGACTGGTAGATAGGAAAGTATATAAGGCACACTGAAAACATGTCCTGCAGACTGTGGGTAAGCAGGTACAGTCGTGGAATGAAAATGTTCCGGCTTTCGTCAGTTTTTAAAATATTTTTGAAAGACCTGTCGAATGATGCCACACGTTGATGTTAGCTGAAAAGTAAAATATCAGCTTCTGTTACAAGTGTTGTGTGCCCCCGCCCCCCCCCCCCCCCTAAAAATATTTATTATTATTATTTAGCTATCAAACTAAGTAGCGGCTACTACAAGACACATTTCACCAAATTTCATCAAGATCCATTGAGTAGTCTTTGAGTAAAATGCCTGTGATATACGGACGGACATACAGACAGACGGACATGATGAAACTATAAGGGTTCCGTTTTAGACATTTTGGCTACGGAACCCCAAAAACTAACCTAGGCTACTAATAAATCTAAAACTATGATGTTTTTTTTATGAACGTTTGCTTTTTATCAGAGGTTGACGCATTATGTCGAATAAACAATAGATAAGTTCATACATATACCTACATAGTTAGGTACGTCATGGTATTCCCGAGTAATTGTCTAATATGTTGCGTAAAAATCCAAATATGATATCAAAATTAGTTTTAAATTTTAAACTTGACAATAATTAGTAACAAAAAAATGCTTGTTTAGGGACGATGATTTTACGTATAATAACGTCATAAGATTTATTAAGCTATTGCATAGCTTCTATCGCGGGCCTTGAGCGCGGGGACCGAATCCAGAAATTCCGTAACGAAAAACCTCACGCTCCCCTCCCCGACGGGCACAGCGGTGACACTTTTTAGTTTTGCCATCTATCGATGAATAGCAGAACTTTGAATTACTTTTTTTTTAAATTTAAAAAGAAAAAAATATATATTTTATAATAAAAAAAAGTTAAATTTTTTTTTATGCTTTTTTAAAAAAAAAAAATTAAAAACATTTTTGAAATTAAAAAGAAAAAAAAAAAAAAAAAAATTTTATAATAAAAAAATCCCCAAAAATTTTTTTTATGCTTTTTTTAAAAAAAAATTAAAGAAAAAAAAAATTAAAAACATTGTTTTTTTTATAATTCTAAATAAAAAAAAACACTTAATTTTTTTATTTTTCTTTAAATTGTTTAAGTTGTTAAAAATGCTATGCAATAGCTTTACCGCGGCAGTCCCCGAGTGCCACACATTTTTTTTTTATTTTGTCGCTGTAATCGCCAAAACATTGATGACATTGTAATAAACAACCATGCCTGTGACAGCTTTAGTGGACCCGGGCGCCATGGCCCCGACGGCCCGGGCTGAACGGCCCGACGGCCACAATACTTCACCCTATCAGCAGGCGGAACGGACGTGACTTGATGAACTGCTTAGCAACCAATCAATAACGTGAACGGTGACGTCAACATTTTCATTAATGTACGTCATCGAGTTATAAGATGTTATCACGTCAAAACTTGATGTCGCGTGGGTTTAGGTATTTCCATAATGAGGGTGTCGTCTTTATCAGAACTTCGTCTGCGTAAATTTTCCCCGTTTTTGCAATATTTCTCATTGATCGTAGCGTGATATAGCCTATAGCCTTCCTTGATAAATAGGCTATTCAACAGGGAAAGATTTTTTCAATTCGGAACAGTAGTTCCTGAGATCAAACAAACAAACACTAACTTTTCAGCTTTATAATCTTACTAGCTGTGCCGCGCAACTTCGTATGCGTACATTATCCCCGTTTTTGCAACATTTCTTGTCGGTGCTCCGGTCCTATTAGTCATAGCGCGATGTTGTATAGCTGCCTCGATAAATGGGCTATCCAACCGTGAAATATTTTTTTCAATTCGGACCAGTAGTTCCTGAGATTAGCGCGTTAACATCGCGCTACGACTAATAGGGGCGGAGAAGCGACGAGAAATGTTTAAAAAACGGGGAAAAATTACGCATACGAAGTTGCGCGGGACTGCTAGTCTATACTAATATATAAAGCGGAAGAGTTTGTTTGTTTGTTTGTTTAAACGCGCTAATCTCAGGAACTACGATCCGATTTGAAAAATTCTTTTTTTGTTGGATAGCCCATTTATCGAGGAAGGCTATAGGCTATATAGCATCGCGCTACGACTAATAGGAGCGGAGCAGCGACGAGAAATGTTGCAAAAACGGAGAAATTTACGCATACGAAGTTGCGCGGGACAGCTAGTAAATATTATAAAGCGGAAGAGTTTGTTTGTTTGTTAAAACGCGCTAATTTCAGGAACTACTGGTCCGATTTCAAATATTCTTTTTTTGTTGGATAGTCCATTTATAGAGGAAGGCTTTAGGCTATATAACATCACGCTGCGACCAATAGTAGCGAAGCAACAATGAAAAATGTTGCAAAAACGGGGAAAATTTACGCATACGAAGTTGCGCGGGACAGCTAGTTTTCTAATATGTTGCGTAAAAATCCAAATATGATATCAAAATTGGTTTTAAATTTTAAACTTGACAATAATCAGTAACCAAAAAATTTTTGTTTAGGGACGATAATTTTACGTATAATAACGTCATAAGATTTATTTTTTGTTTTGTCGCTGTAATCGCCAAAACATTGATGACATTGTAATAAACAACCATGCCTGCGACAGCTTTAGTGGACCCGGGCGCCATGGCTCGGACACCCCGGGCTGGAGGGCCCGACGGCCACAATACTTCACCCTATCAGCAGGCGGAACGGACGTGACTTGATGAACTGCTTAGCAACCAAGCAATAACGTGAACGGTGACGACAACTTTTTCGTTAGTGTAGCCAGTCATCGATTTAGGTTTAAAGACATTTATTTCTCATAAGAACTTTATTTCTCATAAGAAATTTATAGGACGTTATCACGTCAACTTGATGTCGCGTGGGTTTAGGTATTTCCATAATGAGGGTGTCGTCTTTATCAGAACTTCGTAAGCGTATTTTTTTCCCGTTTTGCAACATTTTTCATTGCTGCTCTGCTCCTATTGGTCGTAGCGCAATGTTATATAGCCTGTAGCTTTCCTCAATAAATGGGCTATCCAACAGTAAAAAAAAATTAATTAGAACCCGCAGTTCCTGATATTATCGCGTTCAAACGAACAAATAAACTCTTCCTTTATCTGTCCCGCGCTACTTCGTCTGCGTATTTTTTCCCCGTTTTTTCAACATTTCTCATTGCTGCTCCGCTCCTATTGTTGTCGTAGCGTGATGTTATATAGCCTATAGCCTTCCTCGATAAATGGGCTATCCAACAGTGAAATAATTTTTTAATTCAGATCTGTTGTTCCTGAGATTACCGCGTTCAAACAAACAATATACCTATATGTATGGCGCGCACAGGCGCGAATACGAGGGGAGACAACAGTGGCATTGCCCCTTTTCCTCCAGACTTGACTGAATGACCTTATTTTTTGGGGAATTCGACTATTTTGACACTGGATGTTTAGGCAGAAAATTGCTTTGTCAAATTGTTGAGTCAATTGTTGCCCCCCCCCCCCCCCCCTTAGAGCAAAGTTTTGGAGTCGACCAATCTTAAAAGCACTGTCTATTAGGTGAAAACGCTCATGAAATTCTGTTATTATTCTGTCCCTATCATAAGTAAGTTTTTAAATAAAGTAAACATGTTAAAGTCGAAAACAAAAGCTTGTATAATAAGTATACCTTTAGAAAAATATTTAAAAAAGAATAAAAAGAATTTTAAAACAACACAAAAAGAGACTTGAGACCCGATCCTCCAACCTCGCTCGTTCAATACCGCTATTTGTGCCTACAGACCACCTCAACTGATACAGAAGCGGTTAAAATAGGTGATCTTAAGAAAATTGCAAATGTTGTGTTTAGCTCCTTAAAGTTTTAGCGTTAAGTTATTGTTTCCATGGGTTACAATTGTAAGTAATGTCTTATTGCGGAAAAAATTGGGAAAAATCATAATGATTCGACCAAACATACGTTGCTGCTCGCTCCCCATAGACGATAGCGTAATGATTCATAGTGTAAGTAATGACCTATAGTATATTTACAATAAAACTGCAAATTTTCATGAAGATCCGTCAAGTAGTTATTGTTTTATAACGATAAATAACTATAGACATTGTCCGTTATTGCTTTGCTCCTATGAGAAATAGCGTGATGTATTATAGCCTATATGTTAATCCAGACTTATGAGAATACACATACAAAATTTCAACCGAATCTGTCTGGTAGTTTTTGCGTGATGCGTGTTCAAACAAACACACAAACAGACAGACAGACAGACATTTCTAAAAATGTAGGAATGTGTTTAAATACTCTTTTCGAACATTTCCCAATATTTTTTTTCACTATGTTCGGCCATGTACAGACACGTGAAATTTACAATTTTATTATATGTATAGATATAGAAGATTTCAAAACTACCAGGAAACTTTCTTTCTAACCTCATTTTTGAGCACCAAATGACTGGTAGATAGGTAAGTATATAAGGCACACTGAAAACATGTCCTGCAGACTGTGGGTAAGCAGGTACAGTCGTGGAATGAAAATGTTCGTCAGTTTTTAAAATGTTTTTAAAGACCTGTCGAATGATGTGCCACACGTTGATGTTAGCTGAAAAGTAAAATATCAGCTTCTGTTACATGTGTTGAGTGCCCCCCCCCCCCCCTAAAAATATTTATTATTATTATTTAGCTATCAAACTAAGTAGCGGCTACTACAAGACACATTTCACCAAATTTCATCAAGATCCATTGAGTAGTCTTTGAGTAAAATGCCCGTGATATACGGACGGACATACAGACAGACGGACATGATGAAACTATAAGGGTTCCGTTTTAGACATTTTGGCTACGGAACCCTAAAAACTAACCTAGGCTACTAATAAATCTAAAACTATGATGTTTTTTTTATGAACGTTTGCTTTTTATCAGAGGTTGACGCATTATGTCGAATAAACAATAGATAAGTTCATACATATACCTACATAGTTAGGTACGTCATGGTATTCCCGAGTAATTGTCTAATATGTTGCGTAAAAATCCAAATATGATATCAAAATTAGTTTTAAATTTTAAACTTGACAATAATTAGTAACAAAACAATGCTTGTTTAGGGACGATGATTTTACGTATAATAACGTCATAAGATTTATTTTTTATTTTGTCGCTGTAATCGCCAAAACACTGATGACACTGTATTAAACAACCACGACATTGCATTATAAGTAGGTACCTACATAATTAGGTACGTCATGGTATTCCCGAGTAACCTATGCGTAAAAATCCAAATATGATATCAAAATTGGTTTTAAATTTTAAACTTGACAATAATTTGTAAATACAATTTGACACGGGAATAAACGCAACGTTACAAGCTGACGCTTGTGACCACGGTCGGTGTAACCCGGTCGAAACGTCAAGCATAAGGTAAATAACTTTACCTAGATTAAACGCGTTTATTCCCGTGTCAAATTGTATTTATAATGCAACGCGTAAGTTTAAAAGTTATAATAATTTGTAACAAAAAAATGCTTGTTTAGGGACGATGATTTTACGTATAATAACGTCATAAGATTAATTTTTTATTTTGTCGCTGTAATCGCCAAAACGTTGATGACATTGAACAACATTAAACAACCATGCCTATGACAGCTTTAGTGGACCCGGGCGCCATGGCTCGGACACCCCGGGTTGAAGGGCCCGACGGCCACAATACTTCACCCTATCAGCAGGCGGAACGGACGTGACTTGATGAACTGCTTAGCAACCAATCAATAACGTGAACGGTGACGTCAACTTTTTCGTTAGTGTAGCCCGTCATCGAGTTGTAAGACGTTATCACGTCAAAACTTGATGTCGCGTGGGTTTAGGTATTTCCATAATGAGGGTGTCGTCTTTATCAGAACTTCGTAAGCGTATTTTTTTCCCGTTTTGCACCATTTTTCATTGTTGCTCTGCTCCTATTGGTCGTAGCGCGATGTTATATAGCCTATAGCCTTTCTCAATAAATGGGCTATCCAACAGAAAAAATATATTTTAATTAGCACCCGTAGTTCCTGAGATTATCGCGTTCAAACGAACAAATAAACTCTTCAGGTTTATCTGTCCCGCGCTACTTCGTCTGCGTAATTTTTCCCCGTTTTTGCAACATTTCTCATTGCTGCTCCGCTCCTATTGGTCGAAGCGTGATGTTATATAGCCTATAGCTTTCCTCGATAAATGGGCTATCCAACAGTGAAATAATTTTTCAATTCGGATCTGTAGTTCCTGAGATTACCGCGTTCAAACAAACAATATACCTATATGTATGGCGCGCACAGGCGCGAATACGAGGGGGGGCAATGGTGGCATTGCCCCTCCCCCTCCAGACTCGACTGAATGACCTTATTTTTTGGGGAATTCGACTATTTTGACACTGAATCGGAATGTTTAGGCAGAAAATTGCTTTGTCAAATTGTTGCCCCCCCCCCCCCCCTTAGAGCAAAGTTTTGGAGTCGTCGGCTCTATATGCTCACCAATCTTAAAAGCATCTGTCTATTAGGTGAAAACGCTCATGAAATTCTGTTATTACCCTATCATAAGTCCTCCGGGATTCAAACTATTACCGCGTTTAAACAAACAAACAAACAAACTCTTCAGCTTTATAATATTACTATAGATTTACTTAGCATGTAATGCAGTACATAAAAAGAAATAAAGTTTATAATAATAATAATTTCTTTTTTGCATCAAATATGGTAGGTACAGAGGTCTTATAAAGAAATAGAAGTTTCACGTATTTGGCAGTATAAGCATGCAATTGAACAAAATCTGCATTCCAACATTAAACATCTTTATACACTTACGTAATCTATACACTTTTATTTCATTCATCTATGCCTGTAAAACTTACAAGGATATTTTTTTTAAAACTCATCAATAGAATAAAAGCATTATTTTAACAACCATTTCTTTAATTCTAAAGAAAACTTTTTAAATGGTAATTGAGTAATAACTTTAGGCAAAGAATTATAAATTAGGGGAGCCATATAAACGCAGCTCCGTCGAAAGACTTCTAACCTAGGAATAGGCATTTTGTAATCTAGATGTGTAACTATTCTCTTATTTTGATTATCCTTACGCTCAAATAGTGTAGGATTAGATCTTAAAAATTGCTTATTATTGAAGTTAATAAAATGTTTTAAGAGGGTCTCGTTTCTGTACTTAGCAATTTTTTGAAGTAGGCAAACCGCCCTAATGAAGTGCTCAACTACTTCTACATTATTATTTTCATCGATGTAACATGAGAAAATTAAATAATGAAGCATTAATAATAATAATATCTTGGGACAACTCACACAACGCTATCTAGCCCCAAACTAAGCAGAGCTTGTACTATGGAAACCAGACAACTGATAAACATTTTTTCATTATATTGAAGTAATTTTTATAGGCATTTCTTGCCAATTACTTTACAAATACAATAAATGCATTTTTGAAAGATAGAAACATTTTAAAATCCAGACTCAGGAATCGAACTCGAGACTTCCGTAGCCAAACCGGGGTCAGAAGCGAACCACCTATCTGGACTATGTTACAAGATCTCAAATTTGTCTATCTCTTGATGCTCACGAATTAGGCCTTCGCAGCGCCATCTAGTCGGTACCTAGTTAAAGAACTATCATGGCTTTTGTTATTGCTTTGTTACAGAGAGCATTTTAACAAATTATGATGTCTCAGGCCGAATATTGAAGTCATTTTTATATTCATTTCTTGCCAATTACTTTACAAATACAATAAATGCATTTTTGAAAGATAGAAAAAAGAATTTGAAATCCAGACTCAGATAGGTGGTTCGCTTCTGGCCCCGGTTTGGCTACGGAAGTCTCGGGTTCGATTCCTATGTCTGGATTTCAAAATAATATATATTGTATATACTTATTTATTGTATTATACGCATTTATTGTATATTTCAAAATACATACATTTTATAGATAAACAACACCCAGACACAGAATAAACCATCGTGCTCATCACACAAAGTTTTATCCTGGGTGGGGATCGAACCCACGACCTCCGGCTTAGCAGTCAGGGTAACTAACCACTAGACCAACAGGCCAGTCATCAACTCGCTGGCGACATTAACGAAACTCCCAAACCATAACTTGGCATAGTATCTAGGATTAATTAAATAAAAATACTCGTATAAGTTCAACATTTTTAATATAAGTAATATGTTATAGTGAGGGACATTATTCGTTTATTTTAGCTAACGCTTGTTTATGTTTCAGTCGCCGTTGGCTCCTTCTCTTCGCAAGTGGGATACTGCCGACTAGCCTTCCTGATTTCTGTAGAGCTATTAATTTCGCTGATTTGCTCTGAAAATAATATAATTTAAATTATCATTAAAATATATATGTATATATGTAACATAGTCCAGATAGGTGGTTCGCTTCTGGTCCCGGTTTGGCTACGGAAGTCTCGGGTTCGATTCCTGAGTCTGGATTTCAATTTTTTCTATCTTTCAAAATTATTGTATTTGTAAAGTCTTTGGCAAGAAATGCCTATAAAAATTACTTCAATATTCGGCCTGCGTCATCATAATTTGTTAAAAAGCTCTCTGTAACGAAGCAATAACAAAAGCCGTGATAGTTCTTTAACTAACGACTAGATGGCGCTACGGGGGCCTAACCCGTAAGCATTAAGAGATGGAAGAATTTGATATCTAGTAACATAGTCCAGATAGGTGGTTCGCTTCTGGCCCCGGTTTGGCTACGGAAGTCTCGGGTTCGATTCCTGAGTCTGGATTCAAATTTTTCTATCTTTCAAAATGCAATTTTTGTATTTATAATGTAAACGACAATAAATATTCAGGGTCTTCTAAGCTATGACACACGGAGGGAAAATACTTTATATAATCTAGATGTAAAAAGTCTCTTTGTTTTATTTTAGTTTATAGATTTTTGAATTATCACCTGTCTTAAGACAACACTACAGAACCAAGTTGTAAAAATCCAAATTGCAACATAAAAAGGGGTTTACAAATCTTTGTTTTTGCAAAAATCATTTGCACCCCTTTCCATAAGATGGCGGTCGCAGGATAAGGGGTGCCAACCGGTCAAATTTGGATTTAACTTTACACCGATTTACTCTCGATATTTAAAGAATAAACTTGCGTCAGCTGAATTTTGTACTCTAAACCTAAAAAAATATAAAATTTCAATGGACTATTTGGGAGTTGACACTTCGGATAACATATCATTTTTAGTGATACGGGACCATTCTATAACTACGAAGGAATGATTTTTGCAATTTTTGACTCCCCTAACCCCATATTACCCGTAAGACTTCTCGAAAAACGTCTTCTAACTTAAGATTCTATCTCACTTTTCAGAATATAAAATCTTCCGTATGATCTTGGTTTAGCGATCGTGCATAAGTAAAAAGTCTAACAAGTGGTACAAATTCGGGAAGAATGAACTAAGTATAATATATATATGACATTTAAAAGTATAAAAAAAAAAAAAACAAAATCAAAAAGATTTTAATCCAAGCATAAATATATGGAACAGATTTTTAATATTAAATTTCGATTTACAAAATATTACATGACAATGTATATTACTCCCCTAAGATAAGGATTTTATTTTATCTTTTATTTCAGGATCTTTTATTCTATGAACATGTCAGCCCAGATAAGGGCATATAGAGATTTCTTTAACGCCCCCATTCCTTTAGGAGGCTTAAATGGAATTTCCCGTTTCAAATTTATCGAACGATAACTTTTGGCCAATGTAAATTCCGTTGACATTTGATAACCCACATCTCTATGTTAAACATTGATATTTGTTTAAACTTTTTTTATACGACTAACGGCCGGTCTCAATAATCTACCTATCGACTGATTTGGCTACTAAAGGTAGAATTTTGACATATTTTATATGGAACTTAAAATAAAATATTATTTCTTGGTAAATTAATTTATTGTTATTGTTATAATGTATGTTTATTGTAAGTACCCAAATATGTAGGTAAATACAGGATGATATTTTTTCTTGAAATACCCGTATACATAAAAAAAAAACATTTATTACCCACTATCACTTATATGTAGGTATGACCTTTTACTGAGCGATAATAGTTTGTATAGGTCGTGAGAATCTTTATGACTGTTCTAAGTAGAGATGTGATAAACAGCTTTATTTTTTAAAAGTTTATTCGTTGTACTTATTTTTTATTAGCCCGCTTAAAAAACCGCTTTTCTGCTTAAAACGCTTTTTAATAATACAGCAAGCGAGCGACATACACTCATTCGAAGACAACGAAAGGCGAACTAAACAAAACTTTGCATTGCATTAAAGCATTAAATGTCAAGTACGTAAAATAGTAAAAAAATAAAACGAAAGTAAAATGTTGTGCTTTCAATAAAAGTGACAACTACGTCTACATAATTTTGTCGCACTTTTTGGCATCTATAATAGTCTCGGCGAACCTTGATCCCTATGACACTGACAGTTATTCCCACGACACAACCTTGTAGTAGCGTCACCGTTATATTATAATCGAATTGGCGGTGTCTAAAAATGATATTTATTAATTTTAGGCAGATATATGCAATTACAATAATATCCCGTTAGAATTATAATAATTATTAACACTTACAAGAAATTATCTCAATCAGACTTTACGTTGACGTCCTGCAAAAGTTACTCCGTTTGGAAGATATCGACTAGTGCGGAAAAGTATCGATAAACAAATATCGAAAATGGAAACGAGTGTACAAAATACATCAATAGAGTACCTACGCTCTTAGTGTCAGATTTATAATCATTTAAGTTGTTTGCGATAATAAAATAAAGGAGATTTAACAAATTTATTGTATATACCTACTCAAATAAAACAAAAGCGGTTTATTTATGATTTTTTAATATACATTAATCTGAATCTGACAATGATGTCACCGATTGCGTCTCAGACTCGGAATCCGAACTGCAGCTGCTTTCTCCTATGTTTATTAAAAACGGCTGGTCTACTATATTGTCGTATCGCACGTCTCGATTCCAATCATCTAAGCATAGTTTTTTCGTCTTTTCAACCACTTTCCTCCAATTGTCCGGGGTCACTTGACTACATGCCTCTTGTAGCAACGTAAGCATTTTATTAGCTGTGAATGGCGGAGTGGTGTTAAGCCTGGCTGCACAACCTGAAACAATAATGGTTTAGATTGAAAATGATGCAAAGTCAAAGAGCGAGATCGGGGTAAGTACATTTACTTTAAATAGTACTAGCCGACTAGACAGTCACCAGTGACCTAAATAAAAACATGTTAAAATAAATACAAATCAACCCACCTTTGATCTGCGCCCATATCATTTCGATTGCATTATATTGGCAGTGGTAGGGCGGTAGCCGAATCACGGTGTGCCCTTTTGATTTTGCCATCTCATCCAAGAAATATTTCTTCTTTGTTTGCTGTTTATGAAGGTTCAACAATCTAACTAATTCCTTTTTCAGCATTTGAGTATTAGCTGCCACACCATTGTTTTGCAGCCACTCTATTATTTCGCCTTTATTGTTGTTCGCGGTAGGCGCTCTATTAATTTGCACAGAGTGTCATGGGGCGTTGTCCATTAAAATGTAGTGGGGCTCGTTTAAATTGCTAAATGGCTAATAATTTTGTGCAAGTCGGCAGTTCACCTCGAAAATAATAGCCGTAAATATGGTTTCGTATCGCTGCCATGTCGAAATCATCGGGGTTAGTTACGGGTCGTGCCCTATTATGTTTTTTCTTCTTTGGAGTTGATAGTTTGTTCTCCTCCATCGACGATTCGCCGAACTTCTCCTTTGTAATTCGGGAAACGGTAGCTTTGCCAATTCCCAAAGCATCAGCAACACGGTCGCGTACGTTGTCAAGTGGCAACAAAGGTCCGCCATTTTGTAGTTCGCGAGCAAAATAGTCACGCAAGCGTACAACAAACTCCCGCGTTTCACTGTTGAGTACAGTTTTTCTCAGTCTTTTCGGCATTTTGAAACACCAACAAAAACAAAACAGCAACAATAACAAAAACAGAAAACAACAATAGTAACAAACAAAGGATTCCGATGACACAACAAAACACGTGGCGCATACAAGACTCGTACTGGCGTAGCGAACTGACAGTACTAGCGTAGTGACAGATCAGATAGTGTTGCTATAACTAAAATTTTAATTCACATTAAAATTATACAGTCCGACCATGTTACCTCTGCATCGGAATATTGGCAACCCCATATACAAATACACGGATACTTGTAAATATAACAAGCATTATAATTATAGTAATGTAGATTATATTTTAAAAACATGTTTATCGATGTGGCTGAATGCAAGTCACGCCTTTGCCTATAATAAGTTGCGATATATCGACTCGACCCGTCACTAGTATGAACTGTCATAGGGATCAAGGTTCGCCGAGCTGATTATAGTAATGTTCAAGTTATGTTGTAGTTTATGTGTAAAGAAATAAGGTTGCTTATCAATAGAGATGGCTAGGTTTTAAATGTATTCGAAATTGTTTGTATTTTTTTGACATTTAATGTCAAAGTTAAATTGTTTATTAATAATAAAGCAAAAAGGTTACCTTTCGTTCGTACTGCTTTGACAACAATGTTGGCTTTAAGCTATAAGTATATGAAATACGTTTACTTTTTTTAAATGTTTTATGTCAATGTAATTTTGTGACTTATATATAAAGAAGTAAAAAACGAATTTGTTTGTATTTTAAAGTGTACTTGTTGCTTTTTATTGAAAAACTTTTTTTAAAGAGCTTTTCGTTTAAACGCTCATCTCTGGTTTTAAGCATTGCGCGAGTCGCTGCATAGTGGCGTATTTTGAGACGATCGCGGGAATTGAGGGAACTACCGGGCGGAGCGCGTCCTCCCGCGCGCCGCTACCCGCCCCGGAGCGAGACGCGGCTGTGTGAGTGCTACGTCTATATACATCACACATATAATAGTCCGAGAGCCAGGTGAAAATTTGGTTAATTATTTCTTCTCGAGAGATAATTGGTGATATGCATCAGACAATAGTATCATGAAGCCTTATGACCGTCAGCTGCGGCACGGTGGGGGGGATGAGGAGTTGTAACCTCCCACGCTCGAAGAAAAAAAAAATACATTCATTCATTTCCTCTCGGCTAAAAATTTATCAAATTATAGCTGACCCAATGTCTCAACAAAAAAAATATATCAGCTGACTATAACATAGTGTATTGTACGTCAGCTGTTTTGATCATGGAAAAAAAAAACTTCACTTTCAGTGATATCCTCTCAAATAAAATTTTACGTGATGATAGCTTATATGTAACTATTGATAAATATATACGTCAGCTGGCTGTATCTCAGTGGAAAAATCGTCAGCTGATACTTTGAAGGTCGTTACGTAGAAGTTAGTCAGTAGCATTTAATAATAATAATAATAATAATAAAGCTTTATTTAGTTCCATGCATAGTACATATTAGACGATAACAGTTGGTAACTTATTAATTTATTATATTTAATTACATTTATTACACATAACTATATGAATTTGATTTCTAATTATATATTTATTTTTTATTTTTTTTGTAATTACTTTAAATTATTATTTGCTTTAATTATCGACTACCTATTTTTATCGACTAGGCCTATAGAAAATATGTACTCAGTAGATGTGGAATCATGAGCTTTCGCTAAGTCCTCGTAAAAATTGTCTATTTCTTCCTGTGATGAGTTTTCAGTGGGGGCGTGCGCTTGAATTACAGCAAAATACAGGTTTTCTATTTTGATTTCCAGTACGCACACTCCCTCAGATATTCCAGTAAATTTTACGATGTTATCTTTGTGTTTCTTCTTTACTAGAAAACCTACTCCATATAGACCTTTTGTTTGGCCAATGTAGTAGAAGATGTATTCGTCGTCTTCGATTGTCTTTTCTCCTAGGCGGCGAACTTCGCTCAAACCTATTATATCATGCTTAATATCTTCTAGTGCAGCTTTGAGCTCAACATATTTTTGATCAGAAGATAATGATCTTACGTTGAGGGTGCAAATGTTGACGGTATTTTTCGTTTTGATAATTGTTTTTGGGGGGTTTTGGTCGAACTCTCCCGCGGTGACCGGCCGTACTGGGAGATTTGGGGTTGGAAGAGGGACCGATTTTGGTTGCTATGCCGTGTTATGGTCTGATTGGCGTTGAGTTGATTCTGTCTGAGCGAGAATTAGTTTGGGCTTTTGTATTATATAGTTCTTCATGTCCCCTTTATTTTTCTTAGGTGGTTGTTTACTAGTTTGATGAACATTTTTGCTGTCAGGGTGGAGCGTCTCCGGGGACTCTGATAGGTTTCTTTTGCTTGATTGTTTCTGTGGGGGTTTTTTGTTGCTCAGTATAATAAGTCATTCTTATTGTAATTTTTCATAATTTTTTTATAATAAATATTTTCTATCAAGTAACTAGTTAATTTCTACTAAGCAAATAGATTATTTAAATACTGGAATAGAACTAAATTTTTTTGAATATACACGTATAAGTTTAAAAAATATTGATAAGGAATATTTGTTTCACCTCAACACTCATATTGGAGTGCTATGTCGAATAATTAAAGAGATGTCATTTCCTCCCACATGAAAATTTGTGAGCTGATTTTAAATATATTTCTGTGATAAATAAAAAAAATCAGCTGGCAGTAAGTCGAGGGAAACCTAGTCAGCTGATGCATTTAAATAGTCAGTAAATGCTACTGACTAACTTCTACGTAACGACCTTCAAAGTATCAGCTGACGATTTTTCCACCGAGATACAGCCAGCTGACGTATATATTTATCAATAGTTACATATAAGCTATCATCACGTAAATTTTTATTTGAGAGGATATCACTGAAAGTGAAGTTTTTTTTTTCCATGATCAAGACATCAGCTGACGTACAATACACTATGTTATAGCCAGCTGATATTTTTTTTTTGTTGAGACATTGGGTCAGCTATAATTTGATAAATTTTTAGCCGAGAGGAAATGAATGAATGTATTTATTTTTTCTTCGAGCGTGGGAGGTTACAATTCTTCATCCCCCCCACCGAGCCTCAGCTGACGTTCACGAGACTTTATGGTTCGATTTTCTGATGCATTTTACTAATTATCACTTGAGAGGAACTTGGTCATATAAATCTGTTACTGGCTCTCGGACTATAACTTTCGTTCGGTACAATCGAGTGATAATGTTTTAATTGTTATTTGATTTGTTAAGTTTTGTTGTCTCACTTGGTCGGCTGTTACTCGTAAACTTGTAAGGCCTACTTAGGTGTGATAGTTTTCCTTTTAATTTCACTGTATATACTACTATCATGATTTTTTTCCAAACATTTAACTGGCACACTTGACTCTAACCAAAAATTTGGACTTTACCGCTTAATGTCTCACAAACGGATCCCTAAATCGAAAAATGGTATTTACAACCCCTTCATATATTTAAAAGATCTATCCAACGACACCCCACACGATGGGGTAGCTGAGACAAAAAAATCACTAAGAGGAGATACCCGAAAAAAAAATTTTAAAGATTTTATTCTTTCTACCATTTACTCGGCGTAACTAATAATAATAATAATAATATCTTGGGACAACTCACACAACGCTATCTGATCCCAAACTAAGCAGACTATGGAAACCAGACAACTGATAAACATACTTATATATATCTAAATACATACATATTATAGACAAATAACACCCAGACACAGAATAAACCATCGTGCTCATCACACAAAGTTTTATCCTGGGTGGGGATCGAACCCACGACCTCTTGCATAGCAGTCGGATACACTGCAACTAATATGTATATCCATGCAAAATTACAGTTTTCTAGTACTAAGGGTCTCTGAGATAACCTGGAGACGGACAGACAGACATGGCGAAACTACAAGGGTTCCGTTTTGCCATTTTGGCTACGGAACCTTAAAAAAGTGGTTAATAGCGAAATACTTTTTTACTATATCAGAGTTATTAAATTGTAAATCATAATAATGTACCTACAGTAAAAACATATTTGCATGCCCGGTTTAGGCAGAACATATTGTATGTCGTCAGGGGGTTTAAGTACTACGTAATGCAATTTGGGAGGAGGGGGGGGGATCTTGTAAAACGTTACAATACGTTGTAGGGGCGGAAGAGGTGTTCGAACAACGCGTTATGTAACATTGTTTGTTTTTTAACGTGAAACTGTCTTAATCAGGATGATGACGGGGTGCACGCACCAAAAAGTGTCACGTAGCAACGGTCACGTTACTGGTCGCTAAGCAACGCGAATGTCGATTCTGCCTGCTGATAGGTTGAAATATTGTAGTTGTCGGGCGCATACGCCCGTGTCCACTAATGCTGTCTATGGTTGTTTATTCCAATGTCATCAATGTTTTGGCGATTGCAACGACATGCGATACAATTGGGGAAAAAAATGTCACAATCATGGTTGTTTATTACAATGTTATCAATGTTTCCTCATGACGTTATGACGTAAAATTATCGTTAAACCGACTTTACAGACAATTTTTTTTTTATATAAATAACAATTTTTATTTATTGGAATTAATGTTTATGTTTTGCGGGGAAACCCTTGATTGTATTGTACATAATATTTATTTTGTTTTCGTCATCAGTTCGTGTCAAAACGGTTAAAAAACTAAGATATATGGTCACCAAACTACAGGGTTCATATCAATGAAATCGAACGCATTCAAAAAAAAATGCTTAGAATAATTTGCTATCGCCAAAATCCTGGTCGCTCTAATTTAGGCTATGAAGACAGACTAAATAAATTTAAAATTCTAACCCTTGAATCAAGACGAATTTATTTTGACTTAATTTATTTCTATAAAATTATACATTCTATAATAAATTCCACAATTTTACTCTCTCATGTAAGTTTTAATGTTAAATTTAGTGCTCGCAGGTCCAATGATACTAATTTATTTGCCCTACAAATTTACAAAAACAATATATCGTATTTCAACCCATTAACGAGAATGGCCCGGCAATATAACGACATTGCAAAAACTAACAAATTCATAGACATATTTGACAGCTTAAACAAATTTGTTAAAAATATGAAAGACATCCTCCATAACAGTTCGAACTGTTATGCTTTAGACCACAGTGAAGGTACCTAAGATGTGCTAATCACTGACCTCAATGTTATGAGCTTGTTTTATTGTTAAAAAATTTTACTTTTGCAGTATGTACATATGTTACGTTATGATCTAGATCAGATTTAAGAAACTTTGTAACTTAGTTTTATTTTACGATTGTAATGTGTTTTGTGCATCTAAATAAATAAATAAATATCACTTACAAGTTACAACCAACATAATTAGGTATTTGAATGTCAAAACAATCAATAACAATTAATTATTTTACACTTACCAAGTAATAATATGCCTTAAAATTATCTTAAAAACATATATTCGTGCAAACATATATTCTGTCCTCTTTAATAAAGTCGTCTTTTATAAAGAGACCTTTTTATAAAGAGACGTCTTTTATAAAGATATGTCTATTATAAAGCCGTATTTTATCTTTACTTGACTGCCTCTGTGGCTCGGTGGCAGTGTGTCCGACTGCTACGCAAGAGGTCGTGGGTTTCGTTTCCCACACGGGACACCACTTTGTGTGATCCACAAATTGTTGTTCCGGGTCTGGGTGTACTTTGTGTCTTTGACTTGTATGTTTGTTAAGTCCCCCGTGACACAGGGCTTGTACCCTATAATCGTTTATAAAAAAAAAGACTCGTCTTTTATAAAGAGTCATTTTTTTATAAAATCGTCTTTACTAAAAGTCGTCTCTTATTTATATTTTTATCTTCTTTCGTCTTTTATTAAAATACACACAAAAATACAAAATACACAAAAATACACAAGAATACAAAATACACAAAAATACAAAATACACTAATTTTTTGCATCGGATATCAAAAATAATGAAAATGTTTATATTACCTTGGCATCAGCTTTAGAAACTTTCCCATTCTTCTGTGTCGTGTACAACACATTTATACGCTTTTTTCCCAACATTGAATGATGCTTCGAAAGCGCGAACTGAAAGATTTTTTTTTTATAAATAACACAATATTTAAATACTAATTATAATAATACGCGACAGTAGCCTAATGCCTAAGGCATTGGACTAGCAATCGTGAGCGGGTTTGAATCCTACTGATGTGAACCCACTCCTAACACAAACCATTGAGCTTAGCTGGAGGGGTTAACAGGATTGCTGGTGTGGGACTTAAAACAGGCCAAAGATTTTTTAAAATTCAATATAAGAAATTCGGTAACTACACAAAACACTGTGGCGCGGTAGATGTGTCCGACTGTAGCAGTCGGACATAGTCTTCTAGGAGGTCGTGGATTCGATTCCCACTTGTGACATCACTTTGTGTGTTTACCAAATTGTTGTTCCGGGTCTGGGTGTATTTTGTGTCAGTGACTTGTATGTTTGTAAAGTCCCCCGCGACACAGGGCTTGTAGCCTACTGCGGGAGTCGTTTTGTAAAAAAATAAACCCTGGATCTGCCTATGGGAAGCCCTATACTAGACCAATAAGTCATTCAAGTTCTTCTCTTATATAAATTACTAGCTGACCCGCGCAACTTCGTCTGTGTAAGTTTTTCCCGTTTTTGCAACACTTTTCATTGCTGATCCGCTCCTATTGGTCGTAGCGTGATCTTATATAGCCTATAGCCTTCCTCGATAACGGGGCTATCCAACAGTAAAATAATTTTTCAATTCGGAGTAGATAGATAAGATGGAGTAGGTAGGATAAACGTAACTTGACCGGATTGAAGTTAGGTCCTTATCACTTTTCATGTCATAGAGATGCGACCCTAAAATTACTTACGAAAACGATTAATTATGTTTAATCGATTAAAAATAGTAACAAAATTTTAATTCAACAATGAAAAAATTCAAAATTTAAATGAGTTCATAAAAGTTTAAATTTAGAACAGTTACAGTAAATATTAAAGAAACTTTGAAAACAATTTCTTTACGAAAAAAATAACAAAAATTATTAGTAATACTAATTATGACAATGTAATGCGTAATCGCATCTCTAATTCTCTTGGTTTAGTTACCGCCCCCGCCCCCCCGCTTCCTGTCACCATTTACTTCCAAAAAATGCATCTGCGTAACCACTTGTCGCCTACTTCAGTCCGGCCTAGTTACGTTGATCCTACTGTAGTTCCTGAGATTACCGCGTTCAAACAAACTCTTCAGCTTTATAATCACACTAATATTATAAAGGCGAAAGTTTGTGAGTATGTGAGTGTGTATGTTTGTTACTTCTTCACGTCTAAACGGCTGGAGCGATTTTAATAAAATTTGGTATGGAGTTAGCTGACACCCTGGATTAACACATAGGCTAATAAACTGCGGGTAACACCGCGGAGCACAGCTAGTATTAGTATAGATGTGAAAACAATTTTATACATACCTCATAGCTAGCTTCATTGCTAAGCTCAACATACGCTATGGTACTTTTCTTGTCAACTCTAGGTTTCGGTATACGGACATTAACTATGTGTTCATTCATCTCGGAGAAATGGGCCATTATCTGTAAATAAGACAAGATATTTAGTATTATAAAGTACTGCCACAGCATATGTTAATCCAAGATTGCAATGGCTAATCAGCCTAATTCAATAAAAAAAATGCAACAAAATTTGTTCAAGTTATGTGTAGTATTATTTGTTACACATACTCGTACATATATAAGACTAGCTGAGACGCGCAACTTCGTATGCGTCAATTTTCCCCGTTTTTGCAACATTTTTCATTGCTGCTCCGCTCCTATTGGTCGTAGCGTGATGTTATATAGTCTATAGCCTTCCTCGACAAATGGGCTACCCAACAAAAAAAGTTTTTTTCAATTCGGATCAGTAGTTCCTGAGATTACCGCGTTCAAACAAACCCTTCTATTAGTATATATTACGAACGTCATAACTATGCCAATACGAATATTCTCGTTTTTTATATTTTGCCGCAATTTTTTTTTTTATTATCCACTAGAACAGGCATGTCAAACATGCAGACGGCATGCGGCCCACTGAACACTTACTTGCGGCCTGTATCAATTTTGAAAACTGCTAGTTAATTTCCGAATTTAACGCCAACTCAATTCTCAAACATGAAGAATAAGACAAAACAAGAAGATAGTGTTCGTACATTATTGTAATGTTTTTTTATTGGAAATTCAATAAATATTTTTGTTAAGATTTTCAGTACCAAGTGATTAAGATTAGGTTTTGCGGACTGCTTACTCTACGGCCTTCATGCTTCTGGCCCACAAGCACAGAATAAATAGGAATAGCGACTCTTGCTACTTAGCAACAAAGTGCAATTCAGCTCGCATAAGCACTCAGTGCCTACCGCGATCTTTACCTAAACGTCGCCGCTCTCTTCTAACGCTGTCTGGCGCGGACTGACGCGCTAGCTGTGGCGCTAGGGTTGTCGGCTTACCGCTTCGCGTAACAATTTTTTGCAAAAACTAAATTATCTTATCAAACGTTAAATTTATTTTAAACTGGTCTAATTCAATAAAAAAGGAATCAAATTTTATTTGTAAACAATACCGCAATCTAAAATACTTAAGTAGGTAGGTAGGTCTGAAATACAACGCAAAAATGTCTGTGACATTGAAATAAAATTTGAAGTAAGTACTCTTTATTTATTTAAATTACAAATTTTGATTAATGTTAGTGTAGAATAGGTATTGCGCAAGCGCGAGCCCAGCTCGCGAGCGATGACAACCGGCTGTCAGAGTGGCGCCGGCACCTCGCGAAAGTGTACGCATTTATTGCTGTAGGTACGACCGAGTGAAGGAGCCCTGCCACAAGTGACTTACTTAAGTGAGTATAACATGGCTGTACTAGAAGAACTCTGGCTAGGCATCAACTTTTTTCGTGTACAATATTTAAGTTTTCTCTCTTGAACCCTGTTTTGCGTAATCTACCCTTAAATGTTAGTTTAATTTACTAATGGCCGTCTTAATAATCTAACTATCGATGGATTTGGCTACTAGAGATAAGATTTTGACATATTATGTATGGAGCTTATGTCAAATATATACCTCTAGTAGTGTTAAACTAACATGTTTGGAAACTAACATAATAAAAGGCGGAGACGAGGACATAAACTAATATAATAGAATTTAAAAAACATACCATTTCCTTATCAACATTAAGCGGCAGATTCCCCAAAAAGACAATATATCTTTTAGGTCCTCTAATTTTCTGTACAAGCTGCTCTTTCTTTATCTTGCTATCTCCTTCTTTAACAGGACTTCCTGGATTCTCACTCTTTCTCTTTCTCAACTTCTCGGACACTTGAGTGACAACATCTACAGCAGGTGGCAGTTTCTTTTTTGGTTCTTCAACAATTTGTTCTCCGTTGAGTGAGGTTTTGAGTAGGTTGAATAGTATGCGAACTCGTCTAAGTTGGGAGTCGGTCAGATTTGGTGAGCTACGAAGTATAGCTTGAATTTTACTGTGGACTATGCTTGGGACGACTGCGTTAGATGTACCTAGTAGTGATTCCTTTATTGCTTGGCGGATGCGACCTGTTGGAATTAAGGTGTTATGATATTTACAATTTCATTAAATAAATAAGATTTTTTTAAGGCCTATAGTCCATAGTTTGTTAGTGAAATTATGCTTAAATGTATAATATAAAATTAATATAATAAAACCTTTACTAGTACTCAATAATATTTAAAGTAAAAAGGTGTAGATAGGTCACATAAACAACATTTGATCTTTAAAACAGTACAAGTGCAGGGCCACAGACAATGTAGGGTTCCGTAGTCCCCCTCCCTTCCTATCCAAATAATGTGCCTTAATAAGTGGGTTTTCTGTTGTTTTTGTTTCATACTTACAACATTATACCTACTTTATAATAATTTTCAATGGAATTTGTATGAAAATTTTGTTACTTCTCATTTGATCAGCTGTTCGTATTAAACTTGTAAAGCCTACTTAGCTGTGTTAGTTTTTAATTTCACTATATATATAACATCAACCATTTAGCTGAAGAGGGGGGGGGGACTGGACTCTAACAAAAATTTGAACTTTAAAGCTTAATACTTCACAATCCCTAAATGTAAATATAAGGTAGGTAATCCAAAAAAAAATGTTTTTCAATAATAGGTACTTAATCTTGCCAAGGGTAGTTTTAAACTTTTGAAAGGGCTTTGAGCCTCTTTGATAGGTGACCAACAAGGAAAGGGTCCAAAAATCATAACATAAGGAATACATATTAATAGTTAAAAAACCATAAATATGACATACCTTTTTGGTTATTTGACATTGGGACTTTCAAAAACTGTTGCACAAGCACCTCGTTACTCAAAACTGGATATTTAGCAGCATAATCCTGAACTTCCTTGAATTTTTTTGGCGATTTTGTTCTTACGATTGATGCGACAGGACCAGGTTTGCTAACCTTAGCCCCAGGTTCTTCCGTGGCAACGTCACCTTTCCTTAATTTCCGTGGTGACTTCAATTTTGTCAGACGCTTTGTAGGGTCATTTGTGACATCGGGCATTACTTCCCCTGTACCACCACTTTGTTTAAACTTCTTAAGAGTTTTAGCTCGTTTCTTAGCGATGTCATCATCTGGTACCGTAGGAGTGTTGTCATTTTCAATAATTTTTGTTTTCTCTGGAATTTTCGGTTTCAGTAAAGATTTGATTGGAGAGCCAGGGGCAGTGTTTAATCCTTCTCCTCTGCCGTGTTTAATACTTTTTCTTTTCAAACCGCTTTTGGCTTTGAACTTAGGTTGAACTGAAGTAGGTTCCATAATAGTCTCCATTTTGTTTGTTGAATGTAGGCTAGTTTCTATTGCGTGTTATGTCCTCATCAGGTTATAACTTGTGTGATCTGTGGAGCATACACACATAACACTTAATATTTTTCATATCATCTATACCATTATAAAGAGGAAAGATTTGATTGTTTGTTTGTATTGAGTAGGCTCCAGAAGTACTGGATGGATTTGAAAAATTCTTTCATTGTTGTATAGCTACACTAACCCCGGGTGACATAGGCTGATTTTTATCCCTGTATGGGAATAACAGTAACGGGAACAGAAACTGCGCTGGTGAAACCGCGAGGCGTCCGCTAGTTATCAATAAGGGTAAAAAAATTAGACATGTTCCAAAAAGTCAACACTCAAAAAGTGTATAACTATTTATTATACGGGAATTAACTGAAATTATTTACCTTCAAATTGCTTGACGTTTCGACCAGGTCGCACCGGCAGTGGTCACAAGCGAACGACCGGTGCAACCTGGTTGAAATGTCTCACGATTGTAACAGATAAGAGGCATGTCGGTCTGTCATTTACATTTACATGCTTAAACCGCTGGATGAAGTCCAGTAGGCTATAAAAATAACACATACTTGCCGCGAGAAAAGCTTGGTACATAACCTACAATTCACACATGTTTAGAAAAAACATGGTAAAAATATTAACAAAATCACTTACTTCTTCAAATAAATAGCGTTGAGTTAAATGAGCAAAATAATAGTCAATTATTGTTCATATTATATTCACACAGTGTAATTTGTATCATTTTAGTTACCTTTTTTCTGCTAGATGTTTTTTTTTTCAATTTGTTTTGTTTATTTTGACTTTGACAGCCATGCGTACGACGCATGTCATACGTCCGCCAATTAGTGTTGCTAAGTTGTTTTAGATTTAATATAAAAAAAACGAAAGTTGTGAAGGTATAATTATATTTTTAACTGCATTTAACGTCTAAAAAATTTAAAAATACATTAGATAGTGCAAAAATAGAACATTGTATAGTAATACTCGACTCTTTCAGAAATTGGTGAGAATATCGACCAAGTAAAAATTTAACAAGAATAAAATCGTGAGATCTCCAAAATGATCGGTTATTTGACTATAATTATTATTTTTTTTAAGATACCTCAAAACTACGCGCTCTTTAAAATCAAATACTAGCTTGTAGCGTCAAATATTCCGCAGTCAAATTCTGTTTTTTTAGTATTTCTTTCTAAGATAAAAATTGACAACCACGTTAAATACATAACGAGATTTTTTATTTCATAATAATGCATGATAATTATTATTAATGCATGATATTTATTGCCTAGGTACACTATACAGTTTCGATACACTATTGCCGTTAGTCTGTTTACATAATAAACTAGATATTGCTTATTTAGTTTAGTGAAAATGCGTATGTTATACCTACTTTTATAACATTGACATTCATTGACCCATTACTCATATTTTCCATTAGGTACTGCAAAATTTTCACAAACTACTAATTAGAAATAAGCCCGCGTAACCTATCCATAAACTTTAAAATTTCGGAATCCTTTTCCTACCTATAAACTTTGAAATTTTGGAATCCATTTCGGAGACTTCACTCTACACTAACACCTCTAGCGGCAAATTCCCACACGATAGACCTCATTATTAATTTTCGACTGTGAGACTAGTTTCTGAGGCTAACAGTCGTTAAGATGTACTTTGTAGTCGATACAATGTATCGATGGACATGCAACGCTAGTAGCCACGTAAGTGTTACTAGTTTTAAAATGTATTTAAATCTAGTAGAATCTAGTTAGATTCTATTAGACTATTATTATATTACCTGACCTGCACTGGCTGAGCCCCTTGCTTATGTAATACAATAAAAAAATATAAAATCTTACTTATTTTATGGTATTCTAGCTACTCACGACATCGCCCGCGTGAAGTTGCTGTGCTGCTCTCTCCCCATAGTCGTTCTGGATTGACGTCCAGACGAGATTTTTAGAAAGACAGATCGAAAAATAATATCAAAAATTTTGATTGCAAAGTGTGTTTACTTTGCAATCATATTATTTCATATTCAGGACAATCCATTCCGCTGTTGTATGTACTTACCTATACCGTGAATTTGTAGTCGTTTTGGAGCCGAAAATTTTGAACCCCTAAAAATAATCCGTAAATAATAACCCTGAATTGCCCCGGGGGCGCTTAGGGCACTTTTGGATGGCATAAAACTATGAATGGCATTTAAAGGTACTAATATTATCAAGCTGAAGAGTTTGTTTGTTTGAACTCTATAATCTCAGGAACTTCTGGCCTAAATTAAAAAAATCTTTTACTTTTGGATAGCCCATTTTTCGAGGAAGGCTATAGATTAAATAACATCACGCTACGACCAATAGGAGTGGAGCAGCAATGAAAAATGTTGTTTATTTTACGCAAACGATATTTAATACAATTTTTAGATACCTAATGATATGGAGTTCAAAATTTTCGGCTCCAAAACGACTACAAATTCGCGGTGTATATTCAAACTTGCGTTCACTTTAATTGATAAAATAAAATTTTAACTAGCTAATCAACATTTTAACTAGTACCTACCACCTATCAGGGATTTTTTGATCTTAAGTAATAATTATGCAAGTACTTCTTAGTAATGCACATAGTTGCCGGTTAAATAATTATCGTACTATGTATATCTTGCACTAAAGTTGCGAAAATTGTTAAGTTATCCAAAAAATGTGGAACGCTTCACGATTTTGCGTGTCATCCTTGCGCAGGGGCCATGCTAATCTTCTCTGTATCGTTCCAATTTTAGTATATGTATTGCCGAAGCAAGTACATTTGAGTTGCTCAAGTTTTTGTATATATAGTTAGTGACTATGAAAACTATAATAGCGCGATTCAGACCGTAGTACACTTTGTATTGAATCGTAACAAAACTGATTACAGCGCCATCTATTGATACACACGACACACTGTCACCTTTTGTCAATTTAGCCCGGTCTCCCCTATATTGTTGTTTCTATTGTTTGGGTGTTAAATCCCTACCCTATTTATTTGTGTTATTACCTATCAATATTAGGGTAAGTGGTGTGGTCACAGATAATATAATACTATACTAAATAAAAAAAATTGTTAAGTTATTCAACAACAAATTAAAATTGATATGATAGCTAAAAGTTATAGTACCAAGCAATTCGGAGATTCTAATGTCGACCAATAAGCTAAATGTTAAATCGAGCTTTCCTGTGAGTGTAACGGGCGTGCATGAACCTACAGCCATATCTAATATGTATAAGAAACATTTTAAGGTAGATTCGCTTTTAATCAACACTCCTCTGGTGATTGATGCGAGAGTGTTTTTAGCGAAAACATTTTAAGGTAGATTCAATTTTAATCAACACTCCTCTGGTGATTATGCGAGAGTGTTTTTTAACGAAGAAAATAAACACAGTTTTATTGAAAATGAAACGGGGCGAGTCTCCCGGACATGATGGCCTCAGCATCTAGCACGCTGAAGTGCATTTACCACAAGTGCTTGCTATGTTTTTCAATCTATGCCTAAACCATTGCTATTTACCCAATGACCTGTTGTATACATCTGTAGTACCTACCTATAGTGAAAAACAAAACTGGAGATACCTCTGATATTCATATATAGTGCATAATATGAATATCAGAGGTAAATAAGAAAAAATAAGACCTTTATCTTCCGCGTTGAACAGTTTTCTTGACATTGGCATAAAACCATTAAGTTGCACGACGCACAGTTCGGATTTAGACCTGGAGGCCAATTCACGTATATATAAAGCAGTACAGTTGCAGTAGTTTCCATTAAAACGGCCATTTTCGTATTCTTGTAACTTTGGGATCGATCTTAAAAACACTTGCGCACCGTACTAGAATGTCGTTAATTTATGAAAATATATATATTACGGGTCTTTATCGCGTGAATAATTTAAGGTAAAATACCTTGTTTATTGCCCGACGTTTCGACCGTATTGCAACGACCGTGATCACGGGTAGACTGTCTAGGAGGAAGAGGGGAGAGGAATGTCGTTATTATGCACTCGAGACGCATACTTGACGCAAGCGTACTTGAGATCGATCCCAAAGTTACAAGAATACAAAAATGGCCGTTTTAATCGAAACTTAACTGCAACTGAACTGCAACTGCATTGCTTTAAATAGGAGAATTGACCCCCTGGTTTGTCTACTGAGAGTGCTATTGTGTGTTTAAAGGAGACGGTTCTGTACTACATAAACAACTCCAGTATTTGCTTGTTTTTTAGATTTATGTAAAGCTTTTGATCGGGTGTCTTAAGATACACTATGGAGAAAATCACAAAACGAAACGACAGTGCCAACTGATAAAATATCAATATTAAAGCTCTGGTATAGTAATCAACTAAATAGTGTAAAGTGTTTGAACTCTTTATCAGCCAGGTATGGGCTGAACAGTGGAGTAAGGCAAGGAGGACTGACCTCGCCTCGGTTATTCAAGTTTTATATGAACCGACTGATTGGAGAACTCAGCAGTACCAAAATTGAGTGTCATGTTGATGAAGTATGTATCAATAAGCCCCATTCGGTAAAAAAAACATCACAAATATTGAGAAATTTAAAAAAACATTAAAACTTCATTTATTAGATAAAACTTACTATTCCGTATTAGAGTTCTTAAATGAAAAAATGGTTTGAGATGTGTGACATGGCTGGTATTAGGTAATATTTATGACATTTTATTGTTTAATTAAAATTTTGAACTTTCTATTAATTGTTGACCTTATAGATATTATTATTACTATTTTTATGTACAAATTCATTAATGATGTAATGTACTGAAATAATAAATTTGTACGCCTGATGCATGGCAGGGCATAGCGAAACCTACACTGTATATTAACAACTAATTGTAAACGAAATGAATTGATTAACCTTAGTTACGATAATGATATGGTGCTGCTGAGACCATCGATTAGTCTCTATTTGTGAATTAAATGCGATGACGCATAGGCTTCAGTACAATATCAAAAAAAGCGAAGTATTGCGAAGCGAAGTATTGTATTATTTTATGTACTTTTTAACGCAGAAACCATAAGATACCCATCTATACCAGGCATGACACTAATGGAACTCCTCTTTGTAGAGTGCACAAATTTAAGTATTTGGCCCACTGGGTCACCGAACATCTAAACGACAACCTCGATAGGTATTGATGGATGACGTAGGTCGCTGGCTGTCCGGTGTAATATGCTGGTCCGCAGGTTTGCACACTGTACAAAACCAGCCAAAATTACGCTTTTTAAAGCATACTGCCCGTTATTTTACACCTGCTGCCTGTGGCTCTGTTATGGTCTTCGGGCATACAGCGACCTGCGAGTCCAGTACAGTAGCGCTTAGAGTGCTGCTGGGGCTGCCGTGAAGATGCAGAGCCTCGAGGATGTTTGCCGAGGCAAATATTGACGGCTTCGCTGCTATAATGAGAAAGCGATGTGCTTCTATGATGGCAAGTCTTCGTAGCAGCAATAACGGCATTCTATGCGTGTTTGCGGATCGATGGCAGTCATCTCTGTGGAAGAGATAGATGCAGCTTCATATGGCAATGTAATAGGTATAGTTCTAAGCATGGTTAACTTTTTTACTTAATTTCCTGTTGTTATTACTTTAATTATTATTTATGGCCTGTGTCTGAAATAAACATTATTATTATTGTTATAGTAGTGTGTGGTGTACCATTGAAGTAAAACAATTATAAAGCTTAAAAAAAAATTACGAAGCACCAAATTTTTACCTTGGTTCGCAACAGAAAAACCAAATTAATAGTCTATGCACTTTTTGAAACAACGGGTCTTCTATTTTTTATAATTGTACTAGCTGACCCGCGCAACTTCGTCTGCGTAAATTTTCCCCGTTTCTGCAACATTTCTTATTGCTGCTCCGCTCCTTATTTCTCCACTATTTTATTATACATATAAACCTTCCTCTTCAATCACCCTATCTATTAAAAAAACAGCATCAAAATCCGTTGCGTAGTTTTAAAGATTTAAGCATATTTACTGATAGGGTGTTCAGTCTTGAGGTTGCAAAATAAAACTCACGTGTGATGTATAAGTAAAAGGTGAAAGAGGTATATTAAATAAAAGTGGCACGTTATATTTACAAAATAAGGTTCGCAAGTTGTATTGCATGTAGCAAGTCAGTGCATCGCGACCGACCAATCACGACGACTGCGGTGCATTCTCGGCGCCATATATAAACGTGTGGCACAGCGCGCGGCTTAGTGCATAAATAGTTATTGCGTTGGGATGTCGTCTTTTTCAGCACGCGCGCTACGGTGTCGGCGTCGCGATGTCGGGCGCTATCGGCGGCTTGGCATGTAGGACGCCACATCACTCCCCCTCAAGCGAAGCGTACGTTGTGTTTCACCGTGCGGCCGGATCTTGTGACGTAGGCGCTGCTCGGTGAAGACGATGACGTTGCGTTGTCGCTAGGGGTCATGATCGAAGATGCAGTGTCGCTCGATGCGTGGATCCGTGGCACTGCGCCGCATGATGCTGTGCTCGATGATCTAGTGGGTGAAGCTGTGTCGCTCGGTGCGTGGATCGGTAGCGCTGCGCCGCTCGGTGCTGTGTTGCAGATATAGGCCGGCTTTAATCTGTCGACAGAAATAACAGCGGTGCGAAGCGGTAACCGCAGTGTAAAGTGTTTCCCGTCTGGGCTGCGCTGTAAAACTTCGTACGGGCCATCATATGGAGGTGTGAGAGGTTTGCGTACGGTATCGTTGCGCACAAACACATGTGAGCAGGTTGCGAGATCCTTGTAGACGAAAGTGTTCATCGTTGATGCTCGAGCTCTCGGAGAAGGTGTTAGTGACGTCATCGTTTCGGTCAGCTGACGGACGAAATCCGCGTCTTCAATGTTCGACGTTGTAGGTACGAAGAAATCAGACGGAATGCGAAGAGTCGAGCCGTATGTCATTAATGCCGGGCTGACAGATGAGTCGTCACGTAGTGCATTTCTAAGCCCTAGTAGTACCGTAGGAAGTTCGTTGACCCACCTCCCGTCGTTCGTTCTCGCCATCAGTGCCGCTTTGAGGGAACGATGCCATCGCTCGATTTGTCCGTTCGCTTGGGGATGAAAAGCCGTAGTCCGTATTCGAGTTACGCCGAGTTTCTTCATGAGTGAGGTAAACAGTGACGACTCGAATTGTCTCCCTTGGTCCGTAGTAATCCGCAGAGGACAGCCGAATCGTGCTATCCACCCGTCGTACACAGCCTTCGCGACGGTCTCAGCTGTGACGTCACGTGTGGGAATTGCTTCAGGCCATTTGGTACAGCGATCTATCATCGTCACGAGGTATCTATAATCTTCCGATGGAGGTAAGGGCCCGACTATATCGACGTGCACATGTTCGAAACGCGACGACCGTTGAAACTCGCCGAGTGGACTCACGACGTGTCGTTGAACTTTAGCGCGTTGACAGCTGATACATGATTTCGCCCAAGTACCTACGTCCTTGTTGATCGACGGCCAGAAGAACTTTGTAGTCATAATTCTTCGCGATAGTCGTACTCCCGGGTGACTAAGTTCGTGCTGCGCTTTGAAAGCTGGGACGCGATACGGCGGTGGTAGGTATGGACGAGCGTTCGCTGTTGATGTTTCGCACCATATCGGTCGTTGAACTCCCGGTAGGTTGACGCGCGTAAACTTGAGATTCGGATTTTTCATAGATTCGCGTAGTTCGGAGTCCTCTTGTACCTCCGCGAGTCTATTATAGTCGACGGTTGCGTTGAGTACTTCGACTTCAGCGATACGTGACAACGCGTCAGCTGCTTCGTTCTTATCACCGTGAATGTACTTGATGTTAGTGCAAAATTGACTGATGAAGTGTAGTTGTCGCTCTCGTCTTGGTGTGTCGCTGCTACTCGGCGTTCTTGTTAGCGCGTACGTCAGTGGCTTGTGGTCGGTACATATTGTGAGGTCATTGCCCTCTACGAGTCGGCGTAAGCTCTTAACAGCTGTATACATTGCTAATAATTCGCGATCGTATACACTGTACTTACGTTGCGTCTCGCTCATCGTTTTGGAGTAGAAAGCGAGTGGTTTCCACGTATTGTCGATCTTCTGTTGTAGAACGGCACCAATACTGCTGTCAGATGCGTCGGTGAGAAGACATAGTGGAGCGTTAGGTATGGGATGCGATAAGACGGTGGCCTCGAGTATGCTTTGTCGGCATTGCTCAAAGGCTTGTTCGGCTTCGGGTGTCCATAATATTGGTGATTTATCGTTTTTCTTACTATTGTGTAGGTATTTGTTTAACAGATGTTGATGTTCGGCTTGGTGGGGTAGGCAGCTACGGTAGAAGTTTATCATACCTAGGAATCTTCTTAATTCTTGAACTGTGCTTGGTTTTGGAAACTTGAGTATGGCTTGTATGCGATCTTCAGTGGGTTTGATACCGGCCGATGAAACTTCGTAGCCGAGGAATTGTATCTTGTCCTTGCCGAACTCACACTTGTCGACGTTAAGTGAGACACCGTAGTTGTTCAGTCGTTCGAGTACCTGATGTAAGTGACGCTCGTGTTCCTCTTCTGTTTTCGAGTGGACCAACACGTCGTCGACGAAACAGAATACATTGTCGTCGAGTCCTCGCAGTACTTCATGCATAAAACGTTGAAATGTCTGACCTGAGTTACGAAGACCGAATGTCATGCAGTTAAACTGAAAGAGGCCAAATGGGGTTATTATGGCCGTCTTCGCAGCATCTTCTTTCTCCATTGGTATCCAAAAGTACGCCATTTTTAAATCGATTTTTGAAAATATTTTCTTTCCGTGCAGTTGGTACGTGAAATCTTGAATTCGCGGAATGGGGTACCGATCGGGGGTTGTCACGGCGTTGAGACGGCGATAGTCGCCGCATACGCGAAGTGAACCGTCCTTCTTCTTAACGACGTGTAGTGGACTAGCCCATGGACTATTCGACGGCTTGCAGATACCCATCTCCATCATCTTCTCGAACTCTAACTTCGCTGCTTTGTACTTATCTGGTGGCAGGGGGCGTGGCCTCGAGTAGATCGGTTGTCCTGTTGTCTCGATGCGATGTGTTACTTCGTGTTTCGTCGGTACTTTGAGTGACATGGGTCGCAGAACGTCTGGGTATTGTTTCAGCAGGTCGTGATAGGCGTGGTTGCGGTTGATGACGTAAACGGCTTCGGTACTTTGCACTGTGATGGTGTTTACACTGAGGTCGGTGATGCGGTCGATGAGTTTGCGGTGATGTAAATCGACTAGCAATTCGTGCCTCGCTAGAAAATCTGCGCCTAGAATTGATGTTTTCACCTCAGCGACCGTAAACGTCCACTTGTAGGCTCTACGTAAACCCAGGTTGAGCTCGAGTGTACGCTCTCCGTAGGTACGTATCTCCGTTCCGTTTGCGGCGAACAATCTGTAGGTATTTTCTGTCGGCTTCGTGGGTTTTTTATTTCTAGCGGCTAACACAGATATGTCGGCTCCGGTATCGACGAGAAACTTCTCTCTGCTGTTAACATCGACGACACATAGGCGGTAACTTGGTTTGTTAACATCGACGCCCGCCAACGTGGATGAACGTTCTAGTTTTCCGACTTCTGCTTCTGTTTAGCACACGGCGGTTCACATTTTCGGGCTTCGTCACCAAATTGAAAATGATAATAACATACCCAATCTGGATCTCCGGGCTTACGGTTCGTGTAGGCACGTACTCGCGAGTTCGACCGCGATCGATTTTGGCGGTAACGGGAATGATGCGTCGAATTTTGTTGTCTCGTGCGAAGTTCGGCGATTTCTAGCGATAATTTCTCGATCTGTTTAGATAGTAGGTCAAACTGCAGGTTTTCGTTTGGTACGTGTTTTCTTTCGAGCGTATGCGCGGAGTTTAACGATGTTGATGGCGACGGACACGTGGGACGCACGGCGACCGCGGCGATCGTCGCGGGTTCGAAGTGTTCCACCATTTTGTCAGCCATCGCAGCTAGGCCTTCGAGCGACGATTCGGTGTTCACGGCGAGCACGGCGCGCACTTGCGTAGGTAATTGATTGAGCCACATTACCTTTAACGCCTCTTGGGTCAGCAATTTCCCGCCTAAATCAGTCATCTTGCGCAGTAACTGGCTAGGCTTCATGTCGCCGAGTTCTAAGCCGCTGAGCAGCTTCTGCAACTGGCGATGGTCGGACTCTTGAAACGTGGAAATCAGCCTATTTTTCAGTGTAGCGTATTTGTTGCTCGCGGGCGGGCTCAGCACGATGTCGGCGATCTGCTCCAGGTCGTTGCAGCCGAGCAACGGGACGACGAGATTGAACTTCTGATCTTCTCCAATTCTGCTAGCCGCAACGGCGGCTTCAAACTGCGCGAACCATAGGCGTGGGTTTTGGCGCCAAAATGGCGGCAGACGCGCAGGCAGCGAGATTGTGGCGACGTCACACGTAACGGTCGTTACCTGTTCTTTCACGTCTTCTACTTCTTGTGGGCTGGTTTCCTCTGTAGACATCTTGGAGTTGCTCCTTGATCACGTCGGGGTCACCAATTTACTGATAGGGTGTTCAGTCTTGAGGTTGCAAAATAAAACTCACGTGTGATGTATAAGTAAAAGGTGAAAGAGGTATATTAAATAAAAGTGGCACGTTATATTTACAAAATAAGGTTCGCAAGTTGTATTGCATGTAGCAAGTCAGTGCATCGCGACCGACCAATCACGACGACTGCGGTGCATTCTCGGCGCCATATATAAACGTGTGGCACAGCGCGCGGCTTAGTGCATAAATAGTTATTGCGTTGGGATGTCGTCTTTTTCAGCACGCGCGCTACGGTGTCGGCGTCGCGATGTCGGGCGCTATCGGCGGCTTGGCATGTAGGACGCCACACATACATAGGGATATACGGACAGAGAAAGCGACTTCGTTTTATACTATATCGATGCCTCCTATGAACACTCCTCTAACGCTGAATTCGTAGGTTTACAGGAGGAGCATTTAAATGGAAAAGGTTAATAAAACCGTCATTATTGCAGATAAATTTATGATTTTTTTGTGTGACTAGCTGGTTTAGTGTTAAATCAAACCCCATTAATAATATTTTATAAACCTTTTTGGTTTTAATGTTAGCCCTACTTAGTGGAATATAACAGTAAAAACTCTAATTCAAATGTGGAATACACTCCGCTAACTTATTGTTAACGGAATATCTGTGGGAAAATTGGAGAATATAAAACAATAAGAATAACATCCTTTTCAGAACGAAGGATACATAGTTAAGTCAATAATCGAATTTATTACAAATTCACAGTATTATACCATTATTTTTTAATAATAAGACCTATTATTATCAATTTACAAAAGTTAGAGTTTTATCGTTGCGATAACAAGAAGACCATCTGCTGTGTTACAAACCGCTAACAATTATATAGCGTAATGTAACTCAAAATTTCTATGGACTTAGCGTTTTGTTTTAGTAGATATCGAAGAAAATCTCAAGATTGCACCCAACAATTTTAGCTTTAAAATATTATCAAGAAAATAAAGAGGTGTTTCTAATTGCTGTAACATAGCTCAAAATATTGTTAAAATTTTATTTTGGGTAGTAGAGAGCTAAAAATGAGAACAAAGCTTAGATTCAAAAGATATTTATTTATTTTAATTATAAATCTTTAAAATATCTTAATAACACGTTACCCCTGTGGTAACGGATATAATATTTTAACTTAAAACTTAACAATGAATGTTCTTAAAAAAAAAAAATAATCAAAAAACAAAACAATCATTCTTAATTATTAGAGATATCAGGATAGTTAAATACCTAAATCATTCTTAAATCGCAGTAAACGTAGGAAGTTATAAAGAGATGTTGAGATCAAACAAAATGCCATTGACAATTAGAAAATTTTTATACCTAATTACTATTATTTAAACTAAATTAAATCACAATTATTCGAAGTTATTATATTAATAGGAACTTTCAAGGCAAACTTGAGATCAATCAGAATGTTTATGTTCTACAAAATAATCAATTAAAAAATATGTATAAGGTATATTTATATAATTATTTTTATCAAAATTTAATTCAGTTTTCTTCGTCTGTTCCATCCGTTTCGTGAGCTTCTGTTACTGACAAATTCTTATAAAAATTATGATATTTTTGAGGGACTATGTTATTATCACAAAAATAGCCCAAGTCCTTAAATTTGGCTTTGTTAATTGGCAAAAGGTTTTCATATGCCTTTTGTGGCAAAGATTCCACACGAGCCTGTCTAGTAGTCAATTTTTTGAAGCATTGAATGTGATGACTTTCGTCATTACATAAACTGTATTTATAACTCAAAACTCCATCATTTTCTGGAGAAGCTTCGATCTCCTTAATTTTAGTCCAGGAAACTTTATCATTGCAAAAATTTTTGGTCCAATTTTTTGCAACAGTGCCTTTTTTAAAGTCTAGAATCATATCTTGTTTAACCTCTATTACGTTATAAGGCTTTCCATTTACTTTGGCCCATCGAACTAACGAATACCATTCGTCGGGTGAATAAATCTCTTTACCTTTTGCCGATTTTTCAATCAAGGCATGAACCGAATCGCCTTCATTTTGGGTGTGACCTTTTTCCATGAAACGATGGCAAACTTTGATGTTCAGTCTACTTGCAACCAACAAGTACATGTAAAAGACTATCCGGTTACGGTTTTGACCGCCACAATTATCTGACCACAAATAAGCTTCAGTCACTCCTTTTGTAGCCAATTTACACATAAAATCATAAATGCAACTTGCAACCTCATTAGCCCCTCTTTTCGCAATTCGGTCATCCCACATATAACAATATGCTTCTTTGGACGCCATGTCGTATACAGTAAAATTATAGACGTTAAGTTTTCGCTTATAATAATAAATACTGATGTTACCTTGCGGGGCGTTTAACACTTTCTGGAAATCGAAAACGATGCATGCTGTTTTTTTCTCATTTACGGCTTTTAATTTGTATTCTAGTTTTAGCTTTCGAGAAAATTCATTTTCTTTTTGATGTTTTTCGTATTTTTGGATTTGCTCGTCAGAAACTCCAGGTGTGTTTTTAAATTGATGGCAGAGGTCACATTGATCCTTTTTAGGAACCAGAAACCCTATCTTCATATTATCATTTACTATGTCTTTATATTGCCTTATAGTCTGCACTTCACTATTAAAACCTTTATCTTTACACCATTGTGGATACAAATTAAACATTTTTGAAAATGATAACGTGGGATCTAAATATTTGATGCTTGAATGTTTTCTGACATAATGTGCCTCCATAGGTGCAAAAGAATTAACATGATCTAATACACTTTGTTTCATTTCATCTGTAACTACCCTATGATGATGTTTATGGCGACCTCTGCCATCAACAAAACTGTCAAAATCAGTTGATTCCTGTTTTTTTTGTAGGGCAGTATAAACAAAATCGTTACTTATAGAAAACGTATTCAGAAACATTGTTTTACATACTTTTTTTAATATTAATTCGTCATTGTTTGATTTTAGTGGTAGATGGTAATGTAAAGTATGTAATCGACGAACATTTACATTTTCAAGATTCGTACAAGATTTTTTATTTTTTTTAAAGACATATTTCGAAACAACTTGCCATTGCATAACATGGTTTCAAGTACCCCAAAAATTGGAGAACAGTTCTGAGCGTATTTCGTCAGTAAAAGTCTCAGAACAATTTAAACGACAGCTGTTAGGACAACTTGCTTTCATTTTTCTCGCTTTTTTTACAGACCCTCTTCTAGACGTATATTCCTGTCCCAAATTACATAAACGTTTCCTTTTTGTAGCCACCCAGTCTTCGACATGTATGTTGCGCTTACGCCCCACATCAGATCTTTTCTTTGATTTCCTTTTACTTTTTGGGGTACTGGTTTCACTTCCATTAATAGAGCATTCGCTAGATATTAAAGAGGTAGTAACAGACAGAAGATTTACATCTAACTCTAAATTTTGTTCATTAGGAATTGTACGCAAAGGTGTATCAGGTGATATATCTTCTTTGGAACTATTTTCCGGTATTAGCGTTAAGTCTTCAAGAATCATCGACTGTACTAAAGTTTCATCATGGTTATCAGAACAATCACTAAAGGCACAATAAGGTGAAGGCATAGGAGTGCGTTCATTACCATACTCACAGTTTTCTGTGCTGCTTGAAATTCATTCTGGGTTCAGGGGTTCTGCTAACTCTTCATTGTTATCAGGCTCATAGTTTTCTACGCTACGAGAAAATAGGGGTTCAACAGACTGCGGAGTAAATGTTATCGGAGATGGATTTTGACCAACAGAAACTAAATTAGGAGAATAACATTTCGTCGGTGAATCGGCTTCCGTCGCAGTGTGTATGTTCACGTCCTTTATGATCCGGCTATGGATTGAGTGAGCTGGAGAAATGAGTTCTTTTGAAAATGAGTTCTCGTTTTGGCCTCGAAATACGTCTTCAAAGATAGCCATGTACTCTGGTGTTATAATTTCACCATTATCACGTACTGGAGACGACGCTGTAAAAAAGGAAACACTAATATGAAGATTTGGTATAACGTTTGAAAAATAGTTAAACGTTTTATTTTTTAACGTGACAGAATAAACAGAAACATCAAAATATGATACACATTAATGTAGGTATTTCTAAAGTCGGTTGCTTAAGCATGTTTATACAATAATCATATCAACCCATATGATGGCCCACTGCTGGGCACGGGTCTCCCCAGTAGAACCTACTGGTATGTAGATCCTGGGGGTAATTGCCATAATCGCCACGCTTGGCGAGCGGGTTGGCGATCGCAGTAAGGCTTTAAGTACGCAGAGGACGCTGCTGCCCGTCTTCCGGGGTGAAATCCCTTAGTCGCCTTGACGACACCCACGGGAAGAGATGGGGTGGTACTATTCTTAAGCCGGCACCACACGGCAATAATGTTGTTTATAAATGTTTTTACAATAATATTGCCCTGAACAATTATTAATCCCATGAGGTAAACCATCAATTTGCCAATTATAGGCACTTATTAAATCTTTATGGAAAAAAACATTACCCCCTCGTAATAATTACAAAGAAAGAAAAAGAAATTTAGGTATTTAAATATAAGATAAATAACTTCAAAATAAATATCTATAAAACAGTAGTAAACAATATTTATATAATACAATGTCTACCAAATTCAAAATTCAGTTAGTATTAAAAAAAACACGTTAACTTCATGTTTGTATATTCCACTAAGTTCTTATGTATTAAACCACGACCGCAATACACACCGCAAACTTGAATTGAAGCAGTGACGTTCGAATTTTGTTGTAAATTACTTCATAATAGTTAAAATAGGGAAATTATGTAATTCGGCTAATTCTAAGCTAAACTACTTACCTCTTTCTTCATTATAATCTTCCATTTCCCCGTATGATATTATATTATCGTCATTCATCAGCTGATCCGTAGTTTCTTGACACAATTCTACCAATCGTCTTCCCCGATTTCGATACATTTTATAATAAAAGTAAATTAATAAACGACAGACAAATTTGTTTTCAAATATTCAGTAACGAAGCCTGTTTAGTGCACTTTTTCACTATAATTACCTTTATTAACACATTAAAAGTGCTCACAAATGGGCGAGACCCCGCTAACTGACGATGAGAGCGAATAAACAAACGATGCAGGGGAATCCCCGAGTGTCTTCCCGCCAATCTTAGTTGGCGGCTTATCTCTCGCCGGTCGCCGGCCGTGTGCGTAACGTACACTCCGCTGTATTGAGATACCGGTATATCTATCACATGATTGCCGAAAGTACTTAAACTTAGCGTTATGTAAACCTCAAAACTTTTTTGTTTCTCATCATATTTTTATGAAATTTGGGGGGCTGAATACTTATAAAATAGTGTACCGATTTACGTAAAAAAAGAAAATTACAAAATTTTGACTTAGAGGAGTGTTCATTGGAGGCATCGATATAGTGATAAAAAGGGTGTAACAGAAAGGTGTGGTCAAATTTCAGCAGCGACCAAATGTATGCCATCATAGCCATTTATGAAGCCTATTTAAAAAACACACAAATTTTACGCATTCACAACTTTTCCATTTTAATAATAGACAGGGTTTTTAACATACTAATAACCTCCCGTCCTTGACTTCTTTACATTATACCAAATATATTCGAAAAATATTTTTTGAAAAAAATAAATACAAATTAACCCTTCACCACCTGCCACCTACTTTTGTCACACAACCATTTACAACACATCTGAAATACCCTACAGTAAAATCTAGGACTAATTAGGGCCTATACCTCACATTAACAATGATTTTACTCCAGCAAAATAGTATGTAAGTGATTGATGTCATAACTCCAAAAACAAGTGGTAGGTGATTAAGGGTTAATTTATTAAATACTAAGCAAAACAGATTTTACAAAGTTATTTAGTGTTATGTAAAGAAGCCACGAGCGGGAGGTTTTTAGTATAATAAAAATCATTCTATTTAATAACAATAATATAATAGCATTTATTTCCAGCAACATCACATTACTCATATTAAATAATATAATCGTATAAAAATAAAATCTATACTATTACTAGCTGACCCGCGCAACTTCGTCTGCGTAAATTTTACCCGTTTTTGCAACATTTATCATTGCTGCTCAGCTCCTATATGTCGTAGCGTGATGTTATATAGCCTATAGCCTTTCTCAATAAATCGGCTCTATCCAACAGTAAAATATTTGTTCAGTGCAGCCCAGTAGTTCCTGAGATTATCGCGTTCAAACAAACAAACAAACTCTTAGGGATATGAAAAATAGATGTTGTCCGATTCTCAGACCTACCCAATATGCACACAAAATTTCATCAAAATCGGTCAAGCCGTTTCGGAGGAGCATGGCAACGAAAACTGTGACACGAGAATTTTATATATTAGATTATAAAGCTAAAGAGTTTCTTTGTTTCCTTTGTTTGTTTGTTTGAACGTAATAATCTCAAGCAGTATTAATCTAAGTAAGTACGTGTGACACATCACAGGTCTTTTAAAAACATTTTAAGGTTTCTAAGAAACGTTTTTGCCTAAATGAATATTTCGGAAAAAACTCTCCAAAAGTTGCAAAAGTTATGTCCTTTGTCTTTTAAACCGTTTGATTAAAAGATATGAAAAAATGGCGAAGGTAACGCTTAATAATTAGTTTCAAATAAAATTATTTTTAACATCATCGGTAATACCGTCTTTGAGTTTTTGCCAAAAAGCTGCACTTCTCAACAAAACGACGTAAGTGCCAAGAAGATAAGCTATTTTGCTAGAGCACTTTTTCACATCATTTGTACTTAGGGCCTTTGCTTTCAAGCTTCGGAACCTTACACTGATCATGGTCCGAAATGCTCTTGCGGTCTTGCCCCGTTTATTTAGTATTTTTTTTTAAAGATAACTAGAAATGTGGGATTGAGTCTCACATTACTAGCAATCTTAAATTGTTAACTCCTCCAGCTAAGCTCAAAGGCTTGTGTTAGGAGTGGGTTCACGTCGGTAGTTTAATAGGGTAGGATTCGAACCCGCGACCTCAGGATTGCGAGACACGAGCAAAACCATATTGTCAGAGGAATTTATTATTGCCACCAATTTATTATTGAACCACCCACTCCAGCTCTGCTGAGCTCATCGATTAGCCCATCCATGTAGAGATTAAAATAGAACCGTTGAACTTCGTCCTTTTATTAATTAAAAGCCATTTAATATTATATCTGAAATCACGGTTACTTGAGAGCGAAATTCAACCAATCGAAATCGATATTTCTAAAGTTAAATTAAATTCAAAATTACACGGATTAGATTAGGATGCAAAACAACACTCGTGATACGTCGGAATTCTACATTACATGCCAAGTTCGCAAACAATACGTAACGTCGGAGAAAAGAACATGGCAAAAAAATCGCGCAAAAAAATATTATCTTCATATTATTTACGAGTAGATCAGCGACGGAACATAATAGTATACTTATTTATACAAATTACTCAATAGGGTAGGAAATGAATGAACAAATAAACCAAAACTTTAACTCCTGTGTGGCTTATACAATAGAAACAACAACAAACGGGAGGCCGGACTGAAATGACAATAGGTAACTTAGTTTCACACTGAGTTGACTAGATGGCGTTGTATTAAATTTTGTTACCATTCAATACAAAATGTACTACGGTCTGAATCGCGCTATTAAGATTTTTGCGGCCAGAAACTTATGTACAAAAAATGTAACCAACTAAATGTACTTGCTTCGGCAGTACATATAATAAAATTGGAACGATACAGAGAAGATTAGCATGGCCCCTGCGCAAGGATGACACGCAAAATCGTGAAGCGTTCCACATTTTTTGGACAACACGATTAATAAGAAACGACTTTCACAAAAATCGATGTAGGCATAAGTTCCAATTCAATACACATTATATAGTTCTGAATTTTTCTTCGTGGGTCAATTCTGTAGCTAATGATAGGTAAGTCATCGGCGAATGTTGTAATGCCGTAATGGCATTTTCTTTTAATCTATACTAATATTATAAAGCTAAAGAGTTTGTTTGTTTGAACGCGGTAATCTCAGCAACTACTGAACCGAATTGAAAAATTCTTTCACTGTTGGATAGCCCATTTATCGAGGAAGCCAGACGAATAGGAGTGGAGGAACAATGAGAAATGTAGCAAAAAACGGTTGAAGTTTACGCAGACGAACTTGCGTGGGATAGCTAGTATAATAATATAGGTGCGGATCCAGCCCCCAAAGAGGGTTATAGGCACGGTAGAGGTAAATGTTGTTTTTATTACCCGACTGTAAAGAAGGGTTATGTTTTTCGCGCGTATCTTGTATGTATGTATGTAACATTCTTTATTACATGATATCTCACAATCCACTGAACGGATTTGTACAATTAAAACGTCGTTAGAGTCGTTTTGATCGCTCGAGTGGTCTTAGATATGTGACGTTTGAAAAAAATAAACATGGCGGCTGTGAGATGTCAAAATAAAGAGGTATGAACAAAAAAGTTAATTGGAATACTGCAATATGGGTATCAAATTAAAGGGCTCATCTTAAGAATTTCAAAAAGGTATAATATGATTATGACTGTAATACTACTAGTATAGTATTATATTATTTGTGGTAATACTAAAAAATTTAGCAACCATTCTTATTTCAATTTTTAATACTTGACAATAGCTGTGATAAAAGTTAGTTGTTACATCGGTTACATACTACAACTACTAAAAAGTATAAAATAAAATAAAAAATTCCGCCTGCACAAAAAAGATGAAAACAAGATCCCCTACATAATTCTATAATTTCATGCAGTCGGAGGCACTTTAATAACTACTATTTTTTTTAAATTTAATGATCTTTTACAGCTTAAATTGAATACATAGTTTACTCGTACCTATGTAGTGCATTCCAATTCACGCATGGTTACTTTTTGACATAACATTACCTTGGATATTTGGACTTAACTCTCCAAACATTAACCAACAGTGGCGAATCCAGGATTGTAGTTTCTTGCATGTTAATACATATAGCGTATAGTACAGAACCAAGAACGCTTCCTTGAGGTACTCCAGCTTTGCTAAGTACTGAGTGTGTATCTTCTTGTCTTACGCTGACTTAACCAAAGATTATTTTCTACACACAGATTTTTGATTATTCGCGACACAGGGCTTGTACGCTACTGCGGTTATCGTCTTTTTAAAAAAAAAAAAAAAATCCTTGTGGATCACTTTGTTTAAAAATGTGATCTCTATGTCCTACTTTATCAAATGGCTGTGCTACGTTCAGGAAAACTGTAGAACAGATTTCCTTCTCTTCTATCATAATCTAATATATAAAATTCTCGTGTCACAGTTTTCGTTGCCATACTCCTCCGAAACGGCTTGACTGATTTTGATGAAATTTTGTGTGCATATTGGGTAGGTCTGAGAATCGGACAACATCTATTTTTCATCCCCCTAAGAGTTTGTTTGTTTGTTTGAACGCGATAATCTCAGGAACTACTGGGCCGCATTGAAAAAATATTTTATTGTTGGATAGCCCATTTATCGAGGAAGGCTATAGGTTATAACATCACGCTACGACCAATAGGAGCGGAGCAGCAATGAAAAATGTTGTAAAAAATAAAAGGGAAAATTTACGCAGACGAAGTTGCGCGGGTCAGCTAGTTATCCTATAAATCCCTTAAGCTAAAGTCATCATAAGCTAGTAACTTAGACTTCGAGTAACGTTTACTTTTATTAAGCCGAAAGGGACACCTATACATGTTCTCATCTAACTGAGCGCCACCAGTGTCATTGTGAAGGGTAAAGGTAAATTCTGTAGTCCAATAATAGCTTTTACAATAACTTTGATATTATTGGCAGTAGAGGAATTGGCCTTTTGGATGTTGCTTCTTGCCGTGTGGTACCGGCTTAAGAATAGTACCACCCCATCTCTTCCCGAGGGTGTCGTCAAGGCGACTAAGGGATTTCACACCGAAGGACGGCCAGCAGCGTCCTCTGCGTACTTAAAGCCTTACCGCGATCGCCAATCCGCTCGCCAAGCGTGGCGATTATGGCAATTACCCCCAGGATCTACATACCAGTAGGTTCTACTGGGGAGACCTGTGCCCAGCAGTGGGACATCATATGGGTTGATATGTATGTTGCTTCACGAGGAAGTTGAATGGGATTTAAGAAGTGTACCTACAAACAGGAAAAAACAATAATATCATATGGAAAACCAGGCTAAAATTGTTAACTTATTGTCAATAGATAGCACTGTATTGTTTTTTTTACATTCAATACAAAATGTAGGTTTGAATTGGGCAATTTATACCAAAAATTGAGCAATACATACGTATTAACAGTACACAAAATGAATTTAAACGGTACAGAGAAGATTAGCATGGCCCATTCGCAAGGATGACACGCAAAATCGTGAAGCGTTCCACAGTTTTTGGAATATTTAGTCAAATTAGCTTTCCTGAATAACGCGTTAACGGTTTCACAGTTACACGTTTGAACGAGTTGTTATGTATATTTATGTATCTATATAATCAACCCTTATGTAAAATAGTTAGCTGTTGTGTTATAAAGAACATGATTATTAGTTTTAATTAAATAATGACAAAGAATCATTATATTGGCGGTTGGGTGATATGGCTATGTAGATAGCCATATCACCCTATACTACTATATAATCAATCAATGTGTTAAATATTCAGTTATGTTTTAAGGAATATGAGTAATATTAATATATTCTAACAAAGACACAGAATCAAACATAATTATAAACTGAAATAGCCTATACTAATGTAATGTATAGATAATTTGTAGAATTTTGAAGGAATTTTCAAAATTCTACATTTTTGCAGTAAGGGTTTCAGGTTGTGCGTATTGGTGTATAGATAATTTACAAAAAGTAACTCTTATCATATCTCACTTTGAATTGGAATTATTAAAAAAAATCTATTATATAAAATTCTCGTGTCACAGTTTTCGTTGCCATACTCCTCCGAAACGGCTTGACCGATTTTGATGAAATTTTGTGTGCATATTGGGTAGGTCTGAGAATCGGACAACATCTATTTTTCATCCCCCTAAGAGTTTGTTTGTTTGTTTGAACGCGATAATCTCAGGAACTACTGGGCCGCATTGAAAAAATATTTTTTGTTGGATAGCCCATTTATCGAGGAAGGCTATAGGTTATAACATCACGCTACGACCAATAGGAGCGGAGCAGCAATGAAAAATGTTGTAAAAAAAAAAGGGAAAATTTACGCAGACGAAGTTGCGCGGGTCAGCTAGTAATTTAATAAAATCATGGTGCTTGCCGCCGTCCTGTTTCACCCCTTGAGCCACCCCTTTTTGTACGCCGCCCGGGGCCATGCCCCACCCCCTCGATCCCTCTCAAGCTATGCTAATGTATTCACCACAAAGACTAACGGATGGGACAGACTTTGATTCCTTGTTTCCTAATTTGAATATTAATAATATTATTATGAACATTATTTTTATCTTGTATTCATTGATATTATTCTAATTATTCTCAATTACAGATACATTATCACACTATTATTTATATACATTTTAAATTGTTTTAAATTAATTAGATATAATATTTCAGTTATTGCGAATGGATTGTAATAAACAAATAAATACCATTAGTTCACTATTTAGGGTTCCGTACCTAAAGTACTTAAAAAGTACTTACTTTCAACTATTGTTATATAAACTTTTCTATGTACCTACCTACTCATATAAAATGAGATAAGTAAAAACTTTTTGAGACTCATTAGATCCCACAGACAAACTGTGTAAACAGTTTTGTGGGACAATGATATTGTATATATTTATGATGCATGTTTATTAATATTCAATAAAAAAAAAAAAATGGTAAAACGGGACCCTATTACTTAGCCTTCACCTTTACCTAGACTTCACTGTCCGTTTGTCACCAGGCTGTATCTCATGAACCATGATAGTTAGATAGTTGATTTTTTTACAGATGACGTATTTATGTTGCCGCTATAACAACATATAAATACTGAAAAACAGAATAAAATATAAAAAAAATCGTGATTTATGGGTTCCGTAGCCAAAATGTCAAAACGGAACCCTTATAATTTCGCCATGTCCGTTCGTCCGTCCGCAGCTTAGCTCAGAAACTGTTAGTGCAAGAAGACTGTAATTTTTGCATGGATACACATAATACTTACGCCGATAAAGTGAAAGAATAAAAACTTGAAAAACTTTTTTTTTGATGGTATGTCTCGCTCCCGCCATATCAAAAGTGGGGATGTGTTTTTTTTTTCTCACCTACCCCATCGTGTAGGTATGTAAATACTCGTATGTCTTTATAAAACGTCGTGGTGAAGATCATTTTTAGTATTTTGATTCTTTGGAGAAATATTAAGCTTATGCAATTTTTTGTTAGAGTCATGTGTCCCACCTACCATTGGGCTGCCATGGGGGAGGGGGGGGGGGCATGGCAGCTCAATGGTAGATGTTGGGTATTTGAAAAATATCAAGTATATACAGTGAAATTAAAAGGAAAACTATCACAGCTAAGTAGGTGTTTTTTTTATAACGTTGTATGAAACAAAACAACAGAAAACCCAATTAATCTGCATTATTTGGTTGGGGGGGAGGGGGACTACGGAACCCTAGATTGTGCGACATGCACTTGCCCGGTTTTTTTGCTCGTTTTTTCTCGATTTTCAGAGTTTCGTAGCCAAAATGGCAAAAAGTCTTTATACTTTCGGCTTGTCCGTCCGTCCGTCTGTCTGTCTGTCTATCTGTCCGTATGTCACTGGCATTTACTCAAAAACTACATTTTGTGGGGGCTCTCACTCCATACAGGTAACAGAAGCTGAAATATTTATTTTCAGTAAACACCTACGTGTGGCATATCATTCGACAGGTCTTTTAAAAACATTTTAAGGTTTCTATGAAAGGTTTTTGATTAGATAAAAAATATGTTCTACTATTATTAATATTATATTATTAGCCTACTGCGATCGCCAACCCGCTTGCCAAGCGTGGTAAGTAGGTTCTACTGAGGAGACCCGTGCCCAGCAGTGGGACATCATACCTATAGGTTGATATAAAAAAAAAATCTTTTAAACCTTTTGACCAAATAATATAAAAAAATGAAATACAAAGGTAACGCTTAGTAAATGGTTTCGACTAAAAATATTTGTATCATGAATTATTCCTGAAAAACTGCGCTTCTCAACAAAACGACGTAAATGCCAAGAAGAAAAATAATAATGTACCTACTTGTAATAGTTTTTAATGTTGATAATTTTTCTCAATTTGTACACATTATGAAAATATATATATGTATATATTACGGGTCTTAATCGCGTGAATAATTTAAGTTAAATTATTCACGCGATATGAACCTTGTTTATTTCGACCGTATTGCAACGGCCGTGGTCACAAGTAGACAGCCGTTGCAGAACGGTCGAAACGTATTTTACCTTAAATTAATTATTCACGCGATTTAGACCTGTAATATACATATTTTTTCATAATTATTATTATTGTCATTGCTTTACAAAAACCTTGACATTTGCAAGCCTCAGGCGTCGCGCGAAACACGTTCAATAGACATATTTTTAAGAACAATTGTGAACCATGTTTCATGTGAAACAAATGTTTTTTTTTTAAGATCCGCTGCAACACTTTTTCAGTGATAGTTGCGTAACCCTACACTAAGCATGGTTCGACGAGCTCTTGCCCGGTTTCTGTTAGTATTACCTAAGCCCGTGGTCCGCCGTGTATCTCTCACAAATTCCTAACCGTTTCTCTAACTCGGGTCCTTATTTACGTTCTTTTTTTCGTTTTCGCGGCAAGCCTGGAGGCCTACTCTATTTCAATGAAAACGAAGTTTCGTTCAAAAATGAGGTGATGATATACAGAGCCAGCAACATCAATTTAATCCACTCGTTCCAGAAAATCGTCCATGGGTTCGAACTTGTTGTCCTTATCCAAAAATTAATAAGAATAGTCCCCGTAAACTTAAGAAATTAAAGCAAACGAAAATTCATGAATTTCGTTATAAAGAAAGAGAGTAGGCCTACTGGGCGAACTGGCGCATGCGCGGTCCACTGAAAGATTGTACGCCTCACAGGCGCGTTAATGCAACTCTCAGCTCCCTATTTACCATTAAGTCAAGACTTTGACAGTTCGCGCGGACTTGCCGCGAAAACGAAAAAAAAAACGGGATTATAACTCTTTTTATTTATTTAGGAAACAGACAGATGCATTACAGTATAATAGTTTAAACAATAAGATTTTACATCACTACATAGTATGAAACAAAGTCGCTTTCTCTGTCCCTATATCCAAATGTAAGCTTAAATCTTTAAAACTACGCAACGGATTTTTATGCGGTTTTTTTTAATAACATCCATTAAATAGTGGAGAAATAAGAAGCGGAGTATTAATAAGATGTGTTGCAAAAACGGGGAAAATTTACGCAAACGAAGTTGCGCGGGTCAGCTAGTAATCTATAAAGAGTTTCCTCAGACTAACAATACAACAAAACTTATGTATGATAACCATAAATTTACCATGTATAGAACATCCCCGCCATCTCTGTTTATCAATAAATCCATTCATGTAGAATAAAACCTCTGAACTTCATCTTTCTTATAAAAGCCATTTAATATACCTGAAATCACGGCCACTTGAGAACGAAATCCAACCTGATATCGATGTTTCTAAAGTTATATTAAAGTCAAATTCAATTCATCACTTAGTCTTAGTATGCAAAACAACACTTGTGATACGTTGGGAGTCTATAAATTATTCTAAGTTCACAAACAATAGGTAAAGCCGGAGAAAAGAACAATTCAATGAAAACTCGCGTAAAAAATATTGTCTTAACACAATAGGGTAGGAAATGAACGAACACCTAAACCAAAACTCGAATTCCTGTGTGGCCTATACAATAGAAACAACAACGAAGGGGAAGCCGGACTAAAATGACAAAAGGTAATATAATGTCAATAGATGGCGCTGTATTCAATTTTGTTACCATTCAATACAAAATGTACTACGGTCTGAATCGCGCTATTATGATTTTTGCGGCCAGAAACTTATCTACAAATAATGTCAATATTTAAGTGTACTTGCTTCGGCAGTACATATAATAAAATTGGAACGATACAGAGAAGATTAGCATGGCCCCTGCGCAAGGATGACACGCAAAATCGTGAAGCGTTCCACATTTTTTAGACAAAACAGTTAATAAGAAACTACTTTTACAAAAAATCGATGTAGGCATAAGTTGTAACCAATTCATTAGACATTTTATAATGATGATTTTTTCTTCTTGGGACAATTATAGGTAAGTCATAATGGTATTTTCTTTTAATTTTGTAATATAGACGCGAATCCAGCCCACAAATAGGGTTATAGCACGGTAGAGGATGTGGGCACGGAGGCCAAAAATGTTGATTTTTATTAATCTTTTACAACTTGAATTAAATACATAGTTTACCTATGTAGTGCGTTCCAATACACGCATGGTTACTTTTGGACATAACATTACCTTGGATATTTGGATATAACTCTCCAAACATTAGCCAATCTACCAATTAGGGTTATGAGCATGATCACCGTGCCCCCTACGGTGGATCCGCGCATGGCATGTATCTACTTTATAATGTACAGTACAGAACCAAGAACACTTCCTTGAGGTACTCCACCCTTGTTAAGTAGGTACTGAGTGTGTATCTTCCTGTATTACCCTGACTGAACCAAAGAATACTATTATTATCCTGAAAACAATTTTATCAGGTTCTAGAATGTCTGCAAACTACTTTGGGATCATATTTATTAGTTTAAAAATGTGACTTCTATGTCGTACTTTATCAAATGCTGGGCTATGTTCAGGAAAACTGTAGAACGGAATTACTTTTCCTCTATCTCAATTGTACTGTTTATTCGATTAATTAAATAACAAAACTCCCTAAAGCTAAAGTGATAGTAGAGTATCTGATTTTTTCTTCTATGATGGGTTTAAATAGCTTCAAAATAGCTTATCCACTTCGAAAAAATTTTCATATTATTGGCAGTAGAGGAATTACCCTGCCCCCTACCCTGTATGAATTGAGCACCAGTCCTCTTAAAGCATTTGGCAATTGTAAGGGACACATGGCATCTGGCGCTCTTTAAACGTAGCGCCCGGGGTACAGACCCCTTGGTCGGACTACACGGTACGGTACGTACGTACGAGCCGGCAAGGGCTATGTCTGAGTTCTCGCCACTGCTACTCACGAAGTCACGACTCGTGCCATATCTATACTAAAGCCCCACAGATACGATGTGAAACAAAAGTAACAAATAAAATTGTAGTGTTTTTAATATTTTAAGTTATATATGGGTTTTCACGCTACTTTACGCCCTTTTGTTGAGAAACGCAGTTTTTCGGCAATAACTTAATGACGGTTTAACCGATCATGTTCAAATTAATTTTAGTTTAAATTAAGTGATTAAATTTTAACGTATGTTATCGTATATATGTCACACGGTTCAAAAGATAAGGCGGGGGGGGGGGGGGGATTTTTTAAATATTCACTCAATCAAAAAAGTTTTTTAATTATTTTATTATTTAGTTATCACTACAAGTAGCGGCTACTACAAGACACCTTTTCATCAAATTTCATCATTAAAGGTTATGAATTTGCCCAAAATAAATAAATTTTGCAATTTTCAACTTTGATTATACAAATGACAACCCTAACTTTTTATACATTTGATACTTTTGACAATAACTGTCAAAAGTCTAGGCGGGCTGCTTCGGGCTGTGCCGGACGCTTTACAAGATGGTGGTGTCAGTTCTGATTTTGGTAACGTGCCAATTGCACTCGGATGACATTGACATAAGGGCGCTTTTCATTATGGCGGTGTTAGTTCTAATTTCGGCCACGCGCCAAATGATTCTTGTAGCACTGTAGTATAGACGAACCTTTAGCTATTGTTATCACCTCCGAATCCAAATAAAACATACCAAAAATATTCATATGCACATATATTCGTTACAATAATATTTAATAATGTAATATATTAATTATTTCTTAGACAACTATTAAAGCTGGCACATATTTCATTGGTTTCACCGCAACGCTAATTTGATTTTAAATAATAATAAATAATTTATTCTAATACCAATTAATATGTTGTTGAACTATAAACTATAACTAGAAAATAAGTAACTTTAATAGTAGGTATAAACGGTTAAAATTATGCATTATATAGCAAAAAATATTTGGTGTGGCCTGTTGATCTAGTGATTAGTGGCTGCTGAGCCAAGGAACGACCTCGTTTAATCCTGGGTGGAATCGAACTTAAAAAATATGCCACCGAAATATTTATCTAGACTATCTCGGTTCCAAATTCCGCCCAGGAGGCCAATTCACGTATTTAAAGCAGTGCAGTTGCAGGTTTCGATTAAAATGGCCATTTTTGTATTCTTGGAATTTGGGATCGGTCTCAAATATATGCTAGCGTATTTGAGACCGATCTCAAAGTAACAAGAATAAGAAAATGGCCGTTTAAATACGTGAATTGGCCCACAGATACGTTGACCCGTTGTAGCGTGATTTAATAACAAACATCCATACCAAATCCAAACATTCTCATATAAAAAATAAAAAAAAGTTGAAAAAGTATAGGTATTCTTAAAATTGCATAATCTTAGACACGTTTATACCTACATTATACTAAATAAATTATGTACTTAACTAAATCCAGGATTGTACCAAATTCATAACGAATATGGTTTTTAATGTGATATTCACAACATTAGGTTATACTAAACTCTAAATAACTTAGGATCGGCTCACACTAAGCCTAGCGTAGGACATTACCCAGTGCCGGATTAAGCAACCGCGGGGCCCTTAATTTGCTCTAGGTATGCCACCTTTTGCGCGGGGCCCGTAGCCATTGCTACGGCAGTTTTGTTTTGTTTTTAAAGATAACTAGCAATGTGGGATTGAATACCACATTACTAGCGACCTTGTTAACCCCTCTAGCTAAGCTCAAAGACTTGTGGTAGGAGTGGGTTCACTTCGGTAGCCTGTAATATATATTTTATTATGGACTACGGCGCATCGCATGATATGTGGTCAGCCGTAAACTATGGACCTCAATCTGGCCCATAGTTACCAGTCTAAACCTAACTCATTGCGTTAAAATTTGTAGGTATAAACTTAGTAATCAAAAGTGCCGTACGTCGCGTTGAAAATGCCGGCAACCCGCAAGTATGATTATTGTAAAGAATCACGTGAAAGAACCTCGTACAGATAGGCTAGGGTATCTATAAAGAACTATATAGAGCGTGTTCGGGAATACTGAACGAAGAAAAGCCTTTAGTTAGACTAAGTAAAACATTAAAGTGACGAGCTAGGCGTAGTACTAGTGTGAACTGACCCTAACAAATTAATAAATAATAATAACAGTGACTATCTATTTTGTATATTTGAACTATGCATTAAGCTTCTTATTTTATCCGATATCATAATTCGATAATTTCGTATAGTAGCAATAATATAATATAATTAAATGAAATAATTTTCAACATTTATTTAATTCATTTAGGTAATTATGCCATAGGTCTCAAATGTCAAGTTTTATAACAAAATGACTCATTTTAAATAAATATTGTGTAGATAAATTATTTAATGCAATTAAATTGAAGAAGTACGTTCTTATATATTACTTTTTAATTTAGACCTTCTTTATATAAATACATTTATTAATTACCAATTATAATAATGTGATTCACTTATCTTGAAGCCAAGTAAACCGTAATTTGAATACACATAATGAAATTAAATGAAATAATTTTGTTTCATTTAATTTCATTATCTCTTAAACTATAGGTACGCATTTACAGGGTATATGGTGCTAAAGGGGTTAGCGAGGTTATGCAAAGTTATCTTGTTATGAATCACAATGAATACATATTTAAATGCGTTTTTTGTAGGTATATGAACCTAGGTCCAGCCTAGGGAGCAGAGGTGTTATCTCCCTTCATATCTTCTCCCTTTACCGACCTCCTTTGCAGGTGCCCTTTTTCAGAGGTGTAATAAATAGCCCAAGCTTATAGTGATGTGATCAATAACTTAAATATGTTAAGGTAAATATTTCTGACACGATAATTCACAATGTCTGTAACGAACGAAATAACGTGACTGTAAATAACAATTTTAAACCAATATAATTTCAAACTACGAAGAATTATATTGGTAAAAAGTAAATGTAACTGTATGTAGCTATTTTAGATGAAACCATATCAAACCCGCATCATATTCAGATCTATAAGCACACGAAAGATAGACGGAAGTGCCGACTTTATGCTACGTATATCTAATAATTAAAAACAAATTGGCTTATGGTAGATCCACATCACTATTCACTGTTCTAAAATGTGTACATAAATAACATTCTACACATTAATACTATAAGCACCAACACAGACACGGACCGGACATACAGTTGATAACCAATGAATTACATTTAATAATACAATTAAATGAAATTACATTTATTTACATTTAACGCGATCAATATGATATTGGACGATTTTTATATTGTGACGTCACAGGTTTTATGCATAATAAATATTTTTTTTTTTAAATATAATATGTCCGGATTTAAAGATATGAGTATTTACGAATTTACAAAGTCTATGTAAATGAAAATGCCAATTTTATCAGTAAGACAGGGGAGGGTGAAGCAGGTTTTTTTTATTTTTTTTTCGTTTATAGGTAAGCAAATTACTCTATTCCACCTTATGTTATGTGGAAATAGAGTCCAAACGAAAGGCCAGACAGTACAGTACTATGTGCAGCACTGACTCTCCTTACCTTGCTCACCGCAAGGTGAGGTCACACACTGCAAGGTGCTTTCTTGCCCCTCTTTTGAAAGATTCCATGTTGTAGGTAGGAGGTTTTAATAGAAGGCAGGGAGTAGCCATATTGTACGATATAAGGTAGGTACTTTTTATCTATACAATGGTGTTATCTATACTAATATTATACAGCTGAAGAGTTTATGTGTTTGAACGCGGTAATCTCAGGAACTACTGATCCGAATTTAAAAATTATTTCACTGTTGGATAGCCCATTTATCGAGGAAGGCTATAGGCTATATAACACCAAGCTAGGACCCATAAGAGCGGAGCAGCAATGAAAAATGTTGCAAAAACGGGGAAAATTAACGTTTACGGGACAGCTAGTAATGTATATGGCTGTAAACAGCTACAAGATCATACACATGGCAAATATAATTCTTACAGTCGCAACTATGTACCAACTCAACCAACGCTAACTGCTGAGCCGCGGCCCACCAGGATGGATCACCTCGCCTGATCGGGAGATCCTCCTTTTGAGTTTTTGAGTGGGAGGGATGCAACGTCGGGTCCTCCATACATCTTACGAAATTTATCGCATAGTACTTCTCTACTGCTAACTAACAATTGTTTCTCGAGATTAGTTCAATAATGTTCAATATATAATAAAATAATATGTAGGTATTTGTTTTACTAAAAAGTGACGTCACAATTCGTTACATAATGATCGCGATTTAAAAATGAATCTTCAATACGCGGTGCATTATTACTAATTATACCTATTTTTTCCTTTAAATGGATTTAAAAACTTCTATAGAAAAATATTTACAAAAACACTGGCATAGGAATTTAGGACGTATTCCAATATATTCTTGGCACGATTATTGATATTTATTTTATCTTTTTTTTATCATATTTTATCAAATTTTCAAGTTAAAAATTGTCATAACTTTTCAAGTAATTTAAATATTACGCCAAACGGTTGTAAGTGCCATTTTAAATAATAAATATATTTAAACATAATTATATAATAGTAGGATAAATTAACGTTAAATAAAATCTTTTAACGCCATAACACGACAAAGCGCATACATTTTCACGACACAAAAATTACATTTAACACGACAAGTTCCATTTAAAATGAATAAACAATTATATCAGTACATGTTTAGAAGCCTTAAAATATTACATCTTAAATTAATACAACACATTGATAATGTCTTAAATATTTTTTAAATATTTTATAACAATAATTTTAACATTTCGTAATTATAAACACAATCATTTGATTACAACTAATATTTTAATTACATTTAAGTTTACATTTAATACGGATAGTTTCATATAAATTAATTATACGTTTAATAAAATGCACAACAAGTAACTAATTTAATATTTATAATAAAAACAGGATTACCTGAGTTTTCAGATCAACATTATCTAATAATGCAATAATAAAACTTAAACTCCTAAAAACAAATATACTTCGTTCATTTTTTGAGGTAAATAAATTATTTTTTCGTAATTATTAATTCATTTTGCGTTCATTTTAATCGGCAGTAAATGTACCGTTGCATTTTTAGATCTCTTAAAACTACTTTCAGATGTATATTTTAATGTCCGTATAGTAAATTTATTCATTTAATCTCATTAATCTTAAGTCTTGGCCAATTCGTCTTAATATTTTTTAAATATATATATATTTCTATAAATTGAAAAGTGTTCCCCTATATTTGAACTTGAAAAGTCGGTGATATAATTTGACTTTTTAGGAATATAGTTCAAAATATAATACCATTTTTAAAAATAAAATAATATTAAAATTAATCGCCTAATATAAATTAATGAAAAATAACATTTTAGTAAATATTAGCTTTTATACAAAAATAACATTTTTAACTCTATTAGGACAATTAAAATGCAGATTAATATAATACCGGAATTACATTTGTTAATATTATAGATATTTTCAGAGTAAATGTAGATCATATAATATGATTTATATAAATATAATTATAAGTGTATATATTTATACCTAATATAGCAAAAATGGACGTTAGGGTTTCTGCAAGACTATTTCTTATTTATTAATAAATACAATATTTTAGAGATCTTGGAAAATTAGAAGCTGAAGGAAACATTTGAAGCATTTTTTGAAAATAGATTCGAATTAAATTATATAAATGTATTAAAAAAGACAGTTAAAGGAAAAACATAATAATATTTCAATTCCTTTAGTTGTATGAAATACGGTTTGAAAGTAATTAGGTAATTTTAGACCTTATTGTTATTATAAGTAGATTTTTTTCATCGTTTGATTATTTTCATTCATAATTCATTTTCAAATCCATTTCATTGAATTCATTCATTAATTAATCATTTAACATAATAATAATAGTCTTTAAGACTTAACACATTAAATGAAATAAAATATAAATAGTTCTGATTATATTAACTAGAATTAAATAAAGTTTTAAATTAACAAAACAATAAATTAAATCATTGATTAATCAATTCTTCAATCAATCAACAGTTTTGATTTATATTGGTATATTATAATTTGTGAGGAGACAATGATTTTGATCACTATCCCCACATCATTATCCGTAGGTATATAATATTTTTTTTTAATCATGAAGTTTCTCAAGCTAACAGTTTTTTATGTCTTTGATCTTAAAATAGCGACATCATTTCAAGATTTATAATGAAAGAAAAGTTAAATATATATAGTAAACATATAACAAATAAAGTAAACTTTCGCGATTTGTACACATTATAGAATTTTATAAGCTACGGGTCTAAATGCCTTAATGCCGGGTCTACCCGTTGCAATACGGTCGAAACGTCGGACAATAAACAAAGGTATTTAGCCTTAAAATAAAATATTTACGCGATTAAGACCCGTAACTTATAAAAAAGTTAAATAGTTCAAAAGACTGATCAATTCAAAAATAAAACAGCCAAATTAATTATTAACAAAATTATTTCTATTTTAAATTAGAGTTTGAAATAAATTGTTTGATAAAATGTTTTTAAATTACTCAGTTGATCAAACTATAAAGTTGTAATGATAAATTATTTTTAATTGATCAATCAAGATCTGAAGTCAATTGATTGATAAGTTGATGATATTGAAGTAAGTTGGTTGATTCACTTGAAGTAGGTTGAAGTTAACAGTGGGTGAAAAGTTTGAAGAAACCTCTTCCTTTTTCAGGGGCTGGTCCCATCAGCATAGGTACTTGGTTCTTGTGGGTTATTGTTATCTGTAAATACGTAATATTATTATTTTTATTTGCTTAATACGTCCTATTCTACTAATATTATAAATATGAAAGTTTGTAAGGTTATGAAAGTCTTCTATATAAATAAATCCGGCCAAATGCGAATCGGACTCACGCACGAAGGGTTCTTTACCATTATCTATAAAAACGGCAAAAAAATTATGTCTGTTGTACCTATTGCCCCCCTTAAATATCAATTTTATTTTAATTATTTATTTTTAAAGTGAATAATATAACTCAATATTCTGTTAATATTTCAAGCATCTAATTGTTGTCGTTATCAATATCGAGCAAAAAACGAGCATAAATCAGGTTTTTTGTATGGGAGCCCCCTTTAACATTATATTATGTTTTTTAGTATTTGTTGTTATAGCGGCAACAGAAATACATCATCTGTGAAAATTTCAACTGTCTAACTGTCACGGTTCATGAGATCCAGTCTGGTGACAGACGGACAGTGAAGTCTTAGTAATAGGGTCCCGTTTTACCCTTTGGATATGGGTTTGTATGTTTGCCTACTAACCCGTTCTGAAACTCACGACAAATTGTGATGAAACTTCATTAATCAAGCTGTGACTCAAGCACAAGAAGTCACAGCGAAATGTGGCCGGGTTCGGCTAGTTCATTTAAATTCTATTTTTATTTTTAAATACAACATGTAAATAACCAAACACAACATGTAATCAACCGTCAAAGTCACACAGAATACATACAGAATATATTCGACATACAGAATTTTATTCAAATTTAGTTTAAATTTTAATTCATTGTTGTCACTTACTACAGATTAGCTATAAAATAGTTATCGATTCAAAAGTTTATACTTTTAAAATTTAAGTCAAATTAAAGAACAAAAACAAAAAAAGTCCTATAGTAAAAAAAAAAAAAATAACCCACCTTAAAGCGTTTCTGTTTGAGTAACCATAAATATCTCTCTATAACATTGATTAATGTATAACTAGTAATCAAGAACATATGAATATTGCAAGCATTTTTCTGTCTGTATCAGATGTAATTTATTTATTTGACTGCCTCTGTGGCGCGGTGGGAGTGTATCCGACTGCTACGCAAGAGGTCGTGGGTTCGATCCCCACCCAGGATAAAACTTTGTGTGATGAGCACGATGGTTTATTCTGTGTCTGGGTGTTATTTATCTATAATATGTATGTATTTAGAAACATATAAGTATGTTTATCAGTTGTCTGGTTTCCATAGTACAAGCTCTGCTTAGTTTGGGATCAGATAACGTTGTGTGAGCTGTCCCAAGATATTATTATTATTTATTATAGTTGTGCTGTATACCTTGCAAGGCGGTTGCATCCATGGCTCACCGTCGATTTGCATGGGGAATGTCTTCTTAGTAGTTATGGTGATGGAACTGCATTGGGCTAAGCGACGACCGGAGGCGCGGAGACCTGAGTTATAAGGTTATAAATATACATAGACATATCTGGAGGAGGGGGGGGGGGGAAGCGTTGGGGGTTCAACTCTTAATATTTTATTCTTTACATATACATACATACATATCAACCCATATGATGGCCCACTGCTGGGCACGGGTCTCCCCAGTAGAACCTACTGGTATGTAGATTCTGGGGGTAATTGCCATAATCGCCACGCTTGGCGAGCGGGTTGGCGATCGCAGTAAGGCTTTAAGTACGCAGAGGACGCTGCTGCCCGTCCTCCGGGGTGAAATCCCTTAGTCGCCTTGACGACACCCACGGGAAGAGATGGGGTGGTACTATTCTTAAGCCGGCACCACACGGCACTTACTCACTTTACTCAACTCAATCAAACATGTTCCATATGAAAAGTTTTACAGTGTGGCTTATGAGCTGGTTGGTAAACGAAAGTTTTATTAGGTACTAAGAATTTTTAAACAAATAGCCATTGAATTTACTATTTTCATTTAGAAAGGAGACATGTCATATATACATGGCTGGATTTTACTCCACTATACACAAAACTTAAGGCGGAAACATACTATTGTGGTGTGGTGTGTTGTGACGCGTCAGAAGCGTATCGGTTCCATATATTTTGTATGTTTAGAGACACGTTATTGCAATGTGTTATGACGACACATCACGTTTAAATAATGTTTCTAACCATTCCAAATGTGTGGAACCGATAATGCTTCTGACGCGTCACGACACACCACAACACAATAATGTATTTCAGACTTTACTTTTTTATGTTATATATTTTTTTTATAATATTGATAATTTATCCTTTTATATACCAACACAGTAATGTAATTTGCATGCCATTAGGCAAATGTGCCGATTCAATATTAAGTATTCTACAGAACTGTGAAATGTACCACATTTATACAAATAAATCTATACTATTATTATAAAGCGGAAGAGTTTGTTTGTTTGTTTAAACGCGCTAATCTCAGGAACTACTGGTCCGATTTGAAAAAATATTCTTTTGTTGGATAGCCCATTTATCGAGGAAGGCTATAGGCTATATAACATCGCGCTACGACTAATAGGAGCGGAGCAGCGACGAGAAATGTTGCAAAAACGGGGGAAAATTACGCATACAAAGTTGCGCGGGACAGCTAGTACAAAAATAAAATAACTTGAGCTTAAAATACGTTGGAAAAATAGTAAAAGATATATATTCCAAAGATGATTTCTTAAATTAGATCTGAATCTGTTCTATGGAGTGGAATAAAAAAAATTACCTGTTCGTACTTGACCCATATGCAGGCAATTCTCCAAACCTATTACTTCTATTAACTTATCACCAATATCTGAAATAGAAAACAAATGGCTTGAATCTGTATAAACAAAAATAAATTTGCAAATGTGTTACTTAATATATAGTTGCTAAAGGTGAACGGCAGATTTCGTATAGCATACTTTTTTCATTGTTATGTTATAGAATTTGTACCAATTATTAAGGCAACTAAGCCATTTATTTTTATGTAAGTGTACTATTTTTAAAACTTGGGAATATCTTATTATTTATAAAAAAAGATTTTATTAATTAAACGTAATAAAATAGTAAACTAAACGTAGTACGTTTTTAGAAGTTGCCATAATATGTAAAATAAAACAAAAATATAAAAATGTTAATTAATTATTTTGAAATAAAAATAACATAGGATATAATTAAACGTTTGCTTATTATACTTGTGAATACATGATTGTTGAATAAAATCATTATACTTAATGAATTAAGGATAGGAATGATTTTCATCACACCCCAATTTTTTTTGTTCTTATGGCAATTATTTATTGATGGGTAAAGAAAATCTATCTTGACATTTGTCAGTTCGGTACTTCGCTGTTGTTTTGAATTGTGGTTTGTAACCTCGTAGAGTATATTTGTTCTGTCTTTGTAACTGCATCTAAGCAATTTAGTGAATTATCTGGCTGTTTTTACGTTGAGTTGAGCATCTGTTTCTCCGTACTCTATCTCTTGATAGTACTTTCGCAAAAGGACGCTTTATTAACTGTGCTGTGTGTGTGTGTACCTGATTTAGTTATAATGGCGAGTTTGCAATGTGTTAATTGCAATGTGTTAATTGCAATGTTAGCTTGTCCCGAATGAGAAGACACGCTTTATCCGATGAGAGTGAAGATCTCGTCAGTACTATTCGCCGGTGGACATATCCTAGAGATGTAAGTAGTTTATGAATAATATTTTGCAAATCAGTGGGCCAGTGACGAACTCTGTGTTAAGTTCTGTGACATACAAATTGTTATTTACAAGTATCTCACTTGGTTTGCTTAAGGGGGTTAGAATAGGTATTACTCTGATGATATGAAAAGAGAGGAAGTTATATAAATGAATATTGAAGAGTACTTTAAATCATACATTACTTCCAGATAACAGCTGCCGACCATGTTTGCCATGCATGCTGGTAGCTAGCTTCTCATTCACATTAGTCTGATAACATGCCTAGAAGACAAGTTGGCCATCACAGTGTCTGTGTTGTATGCGGACGATCTATACTAAGAATTAGTAGACGCAGAATTATGATTGAAGGGGCAAATGAAGAAGAACAACAAGTGATTAATACTGTTTCTACTTGGATCCAACCACGAGAGGTATGGGAAACTTATACTACTTAACTGCCATTTTCTTAATTTAGACTAAGAATTAAAATAATATAATTTATTTTGCACTATTACCATGCATGATTGAATGCAAGCTTATTTTTATATTTTATTTTAGCTTTGTTCTGAAGATGAAGCTTGTGTGCCATGTTGGCTGAGAGCTAGGTGAACTAGGATTGCTTCACCAGTTCAAAACATTCAATCCCCTTCAACTGAGCATGAGGATGGTGATCATTCTATTTTAATGTGTGCTGTATGTGGTCAAAGTCTGTCCACCACAACACAAGATGAAGAGTGGAATCCCAACAACATTGCCCGTTTGTTGCAGCACCAGCAGGTATTTATATATTATATTTATATATATATAAATATATTTGTGAGATGATATAAATTATAAAGACTAGACGTGCAAATGGCATTACTCTTAATATGGTGCTATGCTAACTATGGGACACTCATGAGACTGGCTCTACTAATAACAAAAGGAGTCCTTCCATTGTCAATATTCATTCATAGAACATAACATAGTTATTTGGTAAAGGTTTTCTGTAAGGTGAAGGAAACCAATTTTTGTATCTCAAGAACCATTGTCCAGCTTAGGTTGCTCAAATTCAATCAGGAATCTTGTTGTATTGTACCTCTTTTGTTTGTGTTTTATGGTTCAATGTGTTGGACACAACTTATGTCAATCAAACTTAGTTTTAATGCATTTCATTAATGCTATATTGATATCTATAGCCATTATCATGAAACAAATTATTTACAGATGTCTTTGATGAATGAAGTTTGTTGAGTTTGCTGGGACCAAGCTCGAGATATGTTACATGTTCCAGAAGAACAACAGGAAAGACCACAGCATATTGTGTTGCCCAATATAACAAGAGCAGCTGAAACACCAGTGCATTGCATTTTCCAAGAATGCTTGGAACCAGAGCGAAATATTGTGCCTGAAGAAACCAGGCGTGAAGTTTTAATTAGGTATCAATATTTTATACCAAGAGGTGCTTGTATTTGTTCTCTGCATAGACAGGAGGCAAATTATGAAAACCTATTTACTGCTGAGTATAGCCTCAATAACTTCACTTCGATACACATTGAAGAGATAATTTTTATATTGATGGAAGGACTACTGTAGGCTTAAGAACAATGGGATGCTGCTCACATGTGATGAGTATCATTTGGTACCTCAGCTATGCGCGCCATGAGGGTCTTACCCGACCTGCCCCCTTCTTAGATGAAGTAGTTTTAAGAACGCATGAATGATAAGTGGGTACATTAAAAATAAATGTTCTCACAAAATCAAAGTATTGTTTTATTTACCTCCACTTAACCAGAACTTCATCATTATCAAACTGTTACAGTCCGCTGCTGGACGTAGGTATCTCATAATACACCCCACTGAATACGATCCTCATCTCAATCTACCTACCTAATGGTAAGTAACACTACAAAAATAGCGACAAGCCATCTAGAACATTTACTTTTTCACCAAAACAATGTTTATGTAGGTATATAATACATTGGTACACTAGTACTTAACCTTAAAAAATAAAACTTGGTATAACTTTTACGTCCCAAGTTCTAAAAATCTAAGAATTTAAAAAGGGTTTGTATATCATATTATCTACCAATTAAAACCAAAACTATCCCAAAACACGAATTTTTTTAGCTATACGAAATTCTCATACAAACTTGCCGTTCGCCTTTCTTTCGTTCTAATCTATACTACTAGTATAGTATAATAATATCTGTGTCTATACTAATATTATAAAGCTGAAGAGTTTGTTTGTTTGTTTGAACGCAATGATCTCAGGAACTACTGGTCCGAATTGAAAAATCATTTTACTGTTGGATAGCCCATTTATCGAGAAAAAGGCTATCATCTTTTATCATCACGCTACGACCAATAGGAGCGAAGTAGCAATGAGACACGTTGCAAAAACGGGGAAAATTTACGCAGACGAAGTTGCGCGGGACAGCTAGTAGACAATAAAACATTTAAGTGTTACCTTGCTGTGCATTAGGGAACCTCCCTCTCCGATGGGCCCCGCTGGAGCCCCACAGGTTGGAGCCCCCGTGCGCGTACGGGATGTTCAGCAGCGCTACACCTTGCAGGGAGGGGCCCTTGTTCAGTTCCAGGGAGGATCCGTCGCACTGTTGTCAAAAGAAAATACAGATTAATACCTTACCTACATTTTAAATTTCTATTTTTTTTTATCTTTTATGAATATTGTTGAAAACAAACAAGAAGTTTAGTATCGTATTGAAGACCGTTAAGCCGTTAGAAGTTAAATAAATAATAAAAACATTTTTTTGTACAAAAGGTGAGTACTCACCATGAAATCTATTAGTCAGGAAAGACGTGTTCAAAGAAGTTTGGTAGTGTGTGACCAAACTTCTTTGAACACTAAAGGTAACTCAACGCGATAACGAAATGCTCATTAAAGCCCTTGCATATGGCAATGAACCACCCACAGATGTAATATTATTAGTCAGCAAAAAGGTGAACACCTACTGTATAAATGTTGTTAAACTTTTCCTAGACATCTACCTGTTACTACTGATATACAAAATGATCCTGAAACCAATATGGATGTATTACGCACAGCTGTGGGGAAGTGCTAGCGACTCTAATGTAAACATAATGCAAAGGTTGCAAAATGACATTCTAAACAGGGAATAAATATAAAACGCGGCTGGAAAGTCACCCAAATAACTTAGCTGCCACGCTAGCGACTATCAGCTACACTAAATGACTCAAACGCCATGATATACAAAAACTTGATGACAGATGGTGAAGAATGAGGGATCGTCTACTGGGGAGCACCTTGATCATGATAAATACGACACAAAACAAATCTGTTTATAGTCTTTGACTGATTGCAGATAAGGACCAAAAAAAAATCTACCTGTTACCACGGCCATTCCAAAACGATCGAAACGTCGGGCAAAAGAAGAGGTATTTACCTTAATTTTTTTTCGTAATAAAAACCCTTAGTCTAATATAAGGTGAATACTCACCACGATATCGATATGCTCGTGAAGATTCTTGCAGCTAGCAGCGAACTGTTCCGAAGTAGCGAACTCGAAGTACCACAGTTTGTTCTTCATCCGGGAACTGAACTTGTCAGGGTTGCGTTCCCGCTCCGTGTGGAATTTAACGCAAATTGCTGCGTCCTGGGAAATAAAGGAACAGGCTCAAATTTGATTAAAAAAAAAACCCAAAGTGATCGGACACAAGTGATAACTAAGAATATTAGTGGTATATTATAAAAAAATAAATAAGCTACGGGTCTTAATCGTGTAAATACTTGTATATTTTTTATTTTTTAAAAAAAATATTATATTAAGTAAGTATTAAGTACATATCGCAATCGTGAGGTCGCGGGTTCGAATCCTACTCATTATACTACCGACGAGAACCCACTCCTTTTTTTTTTTTTTTTTTTTTTATTATGGCCGTAAAAAATGCCTAACGCACACCTCCAGCACCCGGGGCAGACGCTGGAGGTAGTGTGGGACCTGCCCCCACTAAAAAATCGGCCGTGTACCTACTCGCCGCCATCACGGATAGGCCGCCAGGACTTGTTATCTCTTCGGCGACCCACCCAACGGCATAGCCCCATCGGGCATTCCTGCTCCTGCGGCGTCCTGGGTACACACAGAACGCCGCCATCGCGAAAGGCCGCGAGCGTGGGAAACTTCCCCGTCCATCACGCCCACAGCCCCACCAAGCGACGTCACGCGCGACGCGCCTCGACGCCGCTCGGTTCGCCGGCGACGAGGCAGACTAGCCCCGCCGCCTCCCCCCACGGGATGAATTTCCCGCAGGAGGGTGCGACCGCGTCCTGGACCCCCTACCGCGCAACCGAGAACCCACTCCTAACACAAGCCTTTGAGCTTATCTAGAGGGGCTAATAAGATTGCTAGTAATGTGAATAATAAAAGGAAGAAAAAGACGAGTCAGACGACATATTAGTGATAGCGGGGCCGGGGACAGATTGGTGACAGCAGCAGCGTTTTACTATTTATTATGTTTTAGGTAAAAAAATATTACGTCTGACTGAAAGGCCATTATAATAAAGAAAAATGTTAGGTAGGTACATACTAAGTGATTCTTTTTATATCTCAGATTTGTGAAGTAAAACTATTTTTTTTATAAAAAGATAACTAGCAATATGGGATTTTCGTCCGACATTACTAGCAATCCTGTTAACCCCTCCAGCTAAGCTCAATGACTTGTGTTAGAAGTTGGTTCACGTCGGTAGTATAATGGTTAGGTATCGAACCCGCGACCTCACGATTGCGACCCCGATGCCTTAGCCATTAAGCTACCTCCGCTTCAAATTTGTTTTGTTCCTGTTCACTTTGTTTTTTTTTGGATATTGTCTTATAATATTATTTTTATTTAAACAGGTTACACAAAACACAATACACCCCTTCTGCATCTTTGGTTAAAAAGAGTGTTATACAGTATTATATTATCTGTGGTTATACTCACAACTCCGACCGAGAAATAGTTGTTGATGATGTTGTAGGGGACGGAAGTTGGATGCGGTGCAGAGTCCAGCATAATTTGTTGGTGTTCACAGTGTAACTGAAAACATTAAATATTCATGTTACAACTTATTTATAGCTCCAATTTTAATATTAGGGGATCTTATACTGGCCTGTTGGTCTAGTGCTAGGAGGTCGTGGGTTCGATACCCACCCAAGATAAAACTTTTTATTTAAAGTTTAATCTTGGGTGGGTTTAGTCTTACCTTGATTGGGTGGGGTGGGGACAATGGTTTATTCTGTGTCTGGGTGTAATTTATTTATAGTCGTAGATAGGACTTTGACTGCCTCTGTGGCGCGGTGGGATTGCGTCCGACTGCTACGCAAGAGGTCGTGGGTTCGATTCTCACATAGAACACCACTTTGTGGTTGTAATTAAAGAATCAACCCCTATGGGCGTAAAACCCCCCAAACGACAATCCTGGATCCGCCACTGAGCCTAAGCATCAGCTCAGAAAGAGTTTTTGGAAAATGATTCCCTTAAGGTGTGTATGTGTAGTGATATTTTGTATTTGGCTGTTAGGTTTTCAATAAAAAGTTACAGCTTTTTTTAAAACCAACCATTAGGGGGGAATATAAAGTTTAATGAAAATTATACATTATAATACGCACGCGAAACGTAGTTTTTTTTTAAATACAACTCCCGCACTTACGTACAAGCCCTGAATCGCGGGGGAATTTACAAACATACAAATCTAGAACATAAAGTACACCCGAACAAAGTCGTGCGAATGGGAAGCGAACTCACGACCTCTGGCTTAGAAGTCCGGGGTCCTTATTCACTATCTTTATTTCGTGTCCGTGGCAAGCCCGTGCGAACATGCGCCTGCGTGGTGCACTCAAAGATGTCCGCCGCGCATACGCGTTTATGCATTTCTAAGCGCAGCCCTCTATTTACCATTATGACAAGATATTGACAGCTAGCACGGGCTTGCCACGAAAACGAAAAATAGAACGTGAATCACTAGACCAACGGACCAAAACGAAACATGTAATAATACCTCAGTACTGTTATGAGCAGAGTTGTTAGTAGAGTTGTTCTCAACGTGTATGTGCCAGCGATCCATCATCACAGTACTGGCGCGACCTATCTTGTCTAGGAGCTTGTGGATAGACTCGCCTTCGTAACTGAAAATAGATATTACAGATTAAATGAGCCCACAAACCTCTATACTACTAGTTTAGGTGGGCCAGAAACTCAGGAAATGACACAACCAGTGTTGATACTTAGTTTTATTGAAGCACAAATTGATAATGAACTGTTACCAAAAAAATATAACAATCAAGATTAGTTCGTCCTAATACGTTTAGGACCTATTTACCAAGTGTCATCTCTAAATTTCCTCATTTTTCATCAGATTTTGGTACACCTATACAGAAACCTCAAACACCTCTCTAGAAAGAGACAACGCTGCTTTGTGCACAATGCATTAGGAAACTAATCCCTGTATTTAGAAAGATCAGACAATCTGCAGATTTTGAGACACTTATGTGTGTTTATCATGCGCTTGTTCGAAGCCTTTTGCAATACTGTATTGTTACATGGGGTGGCGTTGGAAAAACTTTATTACTTCCCTTAGAACGTGCGCAAAGAGCCATTTTAAAAGTTATGCTGGGCAAACCACGTAGATTTAGTACAGATCTCTTATATAAAGAATGTGATGTCCTTACCGTAAGGCAACTTTTTGTTTTTTCTGTTATACTTCGTAAGCATAAAAGCACGGAATATAAACCTATTTTGAAGCGTAATAAAACCAAAATTCACAATATACCACCCCACAAAACGAGCGTTGCTCGTAGACAGTTTTATATAATAGGCAATATCTTGTATAATATGGCGAACCAAGTAAACAATATTTATTCGCTTCCTTTAAACGACTGCAAGGCTAAAATACGAACATGGCTTAAAAATTTAAGCTACGCGGATACTGACGCATTACTTTTAAGTACTATCTAGTGATAAGACACATATCTACACAAACAAACATAGGTATATAGAGTCACTCACTTAAATACACATTCACACACATACACACGCACACACCCACATACATACACACACACACACATACCCACACACACACACACACATACACTCACATACAAATCACATTCACACAAACATATAAAATAGATGTATATTTTTGTTACTTGTATTAATTTAAAGAACGTTGTCCTACTCAAATTTTGTAATATTTCATTTATAAATGATGTTGGTTATTTTATAATGGGTGGAAGGCGCTGGCTGCTGTAACACAGTTTCATACTAGTACAGTAGTCAACGGCAACCTCTTCGTCTTTGTAACTAAGTATAAAATGTCATTATTACATTTAGAGCAAATTGTGAATTCTTATGTGAGAAACAAATAAATTATTATTAAATTATTATTATAATGCTTGTCAAAGACCGCACGAGTTTTTTCTCTCTTTCACCCTTTGCAGTTAATATTTATTTTTTTATTGAACAGGGTGGCGCAGTCCTGGTCTATACGTCAATGACCGAGAAATTTGAAATGCCGAATAGAAAGACGATATTTTGACACTTATGACAAATAAGTATAGTCTTCCATTTAATTTTGATACTACTATTAATTATAATAAAACTGTAAATTTCACGTGTCTGTACATGGCCGAACTTAGTGAAAAAAAATATTAGGAAATGTTCGAAAAGAGTATTGAAACACTTTGCTGCATTTTTAGAAATGTCTGTCTGTCTGTCTGTCTGTCTGTCTGTCTGTTTGTTTGAACACGCATCACGCAAAAACTACCGCACAGATTCGGTTGAAATTTTGCACGTGCAATCTAATAGATGCAGATTAACATTTAGGCTATAAATTATCACGCTTTTTCCCATAGGAGCTAAGCAGTAAGGGATAATGTCTGTAGCTATTTTTCGTTATAAAACAGTAACTACTTGACGGATCTTTATGAAAATTTGCAGTTTTATAGTAAATACTATAGGACATTATTTACACTATGAATCATTACGCTAACGTCTATGGGGAACGAGTAGCAACGTATTTTTTGTCGCACCATAATGGTTTATCACACAAATTTCCACAATTAGACATTATCTATAATTGTAACCCGTGGAATGCATAACTTCACGCTAAAACTAAAAGGAGCTAAACACAACATTTTTAAGTTTCATAAGAACAGTTATTTTGACGTGTTAAGTAGCGAACAGTATAGCCTCGAAGCTATGCTAGCGGACTTTGATGACGAAGTCCCAGGCTCGAATCTGATGTCTGAGTATGTTCTTTTTGTATTTATTTAAATTGTCTTTATCCTTTTTTAATATTTTTCTGAATGTTTTAGTTATTTTTTCGACCGTAGGTAACTTATTTACTTTGGTTATTACTTTTTATATTAAAAATCAAGTAAATTATGCAATTAATTATAGGTATTGCATGCACTGCTGAGAGTAATGAATTAATCGTAGTAGAAATGAAAAACAATATTACATTATAATTAAAAAGTATTCGACATTTTCCAGAAATGATGTGTTCGTCTAAAAAAAGGGGATTACACACGTAAAAAAAGTACATGTAGCGCCATCTATGAAATCAAATTGTGAACAACAAAACAACGGCAACATTCTTGAAAGTAGATGGCGTTGTATTCAATAATGTTCTATACTTAGTAAAAGAAGTTTTAAAAAGAAAAACACAGCGCTATGATTTTTAGAAATATTTGTCTGTCTGTCCGTTTGTTTGACCACGCATCACACAGGTGCATCGAGGATCATGTTTTGGGGTTATGGTTGGAGATTCAACGATAATGAATGGCTCAACATCGTTCAAGTGTGAGTAGTTCGGGTGACGGGAGGAGGGGGGTCGTTTTTGTCAACCGTACCTTTAGGGATATCTGACATTTTCGCGGGCATGACACACATGACACGCTCTGTGTTTGCTTACTAAAGTGTTACAGCAGTTTTATTATTAGTATTGCGTTGTAACACTATATGAAATACACTCCATTTTTAGCCAAAATGACAAAACAGAACCCTTAAAGTTCCCTTATGGCCGTCAGTCCGCAGCTTAGCTCAGAGACTGTTAGTGCTAGAAGGTTGCAACTTTTGCATGAATAAATTACTAACGCCGATAAAGTGAAAGAACAAAATCTTGAAAATCATTATTTTTTTAAGGGTACCTCTCTTATATGTAAAGTGGGGATGTGATTTTTTTCTCACCTACCTACCCCATCGTGTGTGGTATCATTAGATAGGTCTTTTAAAAAGCGTTTAGGGTTTGTGAAGACTATTTTTAGATTTAAGGATTCCTTTGTGTATAATATTAGGCTTTATAGTGAACATTTTTGTTAGAGTCAAGTGTCCCCCTGCCAGCTAAATGGTTGATGTTGGGTATGTGAAAAAAATCAGGGTAGTAGTATAAATACTAAAATTATAAGGGAAACTATCACAGTTAAGTACTTAGGCTTTACAAGTTTACGATCACATGAGAAGTAACAACATTTTCGTACAAATTTTATTAAAAATTATTAGGTAATAAGTAGGTATAACGTTGAAAGAATGAAACAAAAACAACAGAAAACCCACTTCTTAAGCCGCACACCAAACTAACTATCTAAAAGAATAGAACAGATCGATTTTTATTTAGTAAGTATTTAGTCAACAGGACTGTTTCCAACATATTTACACTGAAGTTATTTCGTTACCTAAACTACCTTAATTTAAACCCGACTTTCACGCGAACGAAGTCGCGGGCACAACTATTATGAATATATATATATTACGGGTCTTAATCGCGTTTAGGTTAAATACCTTGCTTACCTACGTTTAATAATCATGATAGTTTAAGTATAATTTAATTTAAAGTCATCATTGATGACTTTAAACCTGGATAAGTTTATTTTAATACTTGATGACTCATCAAGTATTAAAATAAACTTATCCAGGTTTGAAAATAGATGGCGTTTAAATACAAATTAAACAGAATCAGGTAAATTGATTTAAAAAATAAATCTGAAATTCTTACGATTATGTATTATATATATATTATTTACGGATATGAATTTATGATGTTCTTAATTAACGACAGGTTCATCATCATCATCATCAGCCTATCGCAGTCCACTGCTGGACATAGGCCTCTCTAATTGTACGCCACTTTGTTCTATCCTGGGCTACGACAGTAGTTTAGTATTTAAACTAAACGTTTCTAAAAGATATACTAATTCAGTATATCTTTTAGAAACGTTTGAATGTTGTCTGTTTGTTTGAACACGCATCACAGTACCGCGGGAATGCAATGTTTTAAAACCAGGATATTTTTTTAAAAACTTATCTCACACTAGCCCTATTCGGGCTTCATTTAACCTGAAACCGATAATGGTAATATTTGATGTGATGCAAATCATTTTGGTAAAATACTATTATAATTTGTCTTCTAACCGTCTGGCGCCATAAACTTTGTCGCCCTTCATTTTGCTGCACTGGGCATTTGCTTGGCTTGCCTTGCCATAGGTCGGGCCCTGATTAGAGCTAGGCCCTAATATCCATAGATGCCACAGAGCATTGTGGAGCATGTTTCCAATATGTTTTACACAGAAGTTAAATTGTAACATAAACTACCTTAATATAAACCCAACTTCCACGCGAACGAAGTCGCGGGCACAGCTAGTCTATACTAATATTATAAAGCTGAAGAGTTTGTTTGTTTGAACGCAGTAATCTCAAGAAATACCGACCCAAATTTAAAAATTATTTCACTGTTGGATAACACATTGATCGATGAATATATAACATCACGCTACGACCAAAAGGAGCGGAGCAGCAATGAGAAATGTTGCAAAAACGGGGAAAATTTACGCAGACGAAGTTGCGCAGGACAGCTAGTAATATATATGGGGCTTCCCCAAAAATAACAATAATCATTCATTAAAGATTTAATCCTAAAACCGCCAATTATCTAATGTTACATACCCGCCTCCCCACCGCAAACACCTCGCCAGGTCATTGCCTGTCCCCAGAGGTATCACCCCCACAGCCGGCTGAGTTTCCATTTGCACTTTATCTGTAAATAACATTTCAATTGAGAGTTATGTATGTATGTACTTTGTACTTACTAATTATAAATGAGAATAAGTGAACACTTACCCCCCTTGGGTATTATATGTGGGGACTTTCCCTCTCCGAAATAATAAAAGGTACACAGAACATATTTGGCCTGTGTTATGTCAATTTTTCTACGTAACCGTCGTAGCCTATGTGATATTTTGATGAATAATGTACATCTACATTACTGTAAAATTTCTTATAAATCGGTACAGTAGTTTGGCGTTAAAAAGGAATAAACATCCAACCATCCATCCTTACATAATCCCGGAATGTACCTATAATAATAGTAGGAAGTGACGTTTTGTTTTTTAATAATTTAACAGTATTTACAATGTGTTAAATATATCTTAAAAATAATAATAATATTATAAATATAATAATAATATTATAAATAATTAATACAATAAATACATTTTTGAAAGATAGAAAAATTTGAAGTCCAGACTCAGGAATCGAACCCGAGACTTCCGTATGCCAAACCGGGGCCGGAATCGAACCACCTATTTGGACTATGTTACTAGACCTCAAATTTCTCTATCCTTTCTTGCAAGCGAGTTGGGTCCTCGCTTGCAATTATTGTATTTATTAAAATCGCTCAAGCCGTTTAGACGTGAAGAATTAACAAACATACACACTCACATACTCACAAACTTTCGCCTTAATAATATTATATTAGTGTGATTAGTAAGACTTACCCATCGTTTCCAGGACCCAGCCAACCGTTCCGTCTCCTCCGCAACATATAACGCGGTAGTTTTTCACATCTTTGAACATTTGCAATCCTGAAACAGTCGGTTTGTTCATAAAACAAACTGATTATAATAAACTAGCTTTTCCTCGGGTCTTAAACTACCTCAATACCAAATTTTATCTAAATCTATTCAACAGTTTGAGAACATCGTGTCTCTGTCGTGAATACATGACAGACAGACAGAGTTACTTTTGAAATCTATACTTAATATTATAAAGCGGAAGAGTTTGTTTGTTTGTTTGTTTGTTTGTTTGTTTAAACGCGCTAATCTCAGGAACTACTGGTATGATTTGAAAAAATATTTTTTTGTTGGATAGCCCATTTATCGAGGAAGGCTATAGGCTATATAACATTGCGCTACGACTAATAGGAGTGGAGCAGCGACGAGAAATGTTGCAAAAACCGGGAAAATTTACGCATACGAAGTTGCGCGGGACAGTAACTAGCTATCCCGCGCAACTTCGTTTGCGTAAATTTTCCCCGTTTTTGCAACATTTCTCAATTTCTTTAATTTCGTCATAACATATTAGACAAAATCATCCATACTAATATTATTTATTTATTTAAAGCTAATAATAACATTTATTTTTTAATTATAAAGCTGAAGAGTTTGTTTGTTTGTTTGAACTCGGTAATCTCAGGAAGTGCTGATCCCAATTGAACAATTATTTTACTGTTGGATAGCCCATTTATCAAGGAAGGCTATATAACATTACGCTACGACCAATAAGAGCGGAGCAGCAATGAGAAATGTTGCAAAAACGGGCTAAATCAGACAAAGTTGCGCGGGACAATTAGTTTGAAATAAAATTCTCACCTTGCATAGGCCCGCCTTTCGCAATATCATGCACCTGCCTAGGGTTCAGTATGTACTGCAGCTTCCTCAGAACCCTGGAACCCTGCCGACCACCAGACTTGGGGTTGATGAACACGAGCAACGGACAAGTACCCTCAGTGGGGGTTATTTGAAAAGAGATAGGGGGTGCTCGGGGTTGCTTCTGGGTTTCATCTTTCTTCTCTTCTGAGGTTGCAGCAATGGAGATTGGGAGGGAGATTGAGGTGGGGAGAGAAGTCTGAAAACAAGAACATAAATAGAAAATGAATAAACACTTCTACATACATACATACATACATACATACATACATATCAACCCATATGATGGCCCACTGCTGGGCACGGGTCTCCCCAGTAGAACCTACTTGTATGTAGATCCTGGGGGTAATTGCCATAATCGCCACGCTTGGCGAGCGTGGCGATTATGGCAATTACCCTGCCGCTCGCTCCGCTGCTGCCCGTCCTCCGGTGTAAATCCCTTAGTCGCCTTGACGACACCCACGGGAAGAGATGGGGTAGTACTATTCTTAAGCCGGTATCACACGGCTAACACTTCTAGCTTTATAACTAATAAAGTCGCCATCTTTGAAATCGTTTTGACGGAATAAAGAAACTCATTTATAACAGAGACTCATAATTTTGAAGCCGATTAAAAACTCAAATCGTCATGCTCGTGGAAGCACTTGCACATTTATAACAAACCTGATCATGCAGAAGCCAATGCAGTGGACTTCGTTGTCTGTCCAAAACTAGCGGTCTGATGGACATGAGAGGTAAGATGTGTCCAGCATGATGTCCTAGGAATCAAGCACCCCAGCACTCCTCACACACGGGTGACAGAGACTTATCATGCAGCTAATTAAAATATCAAGTTGTCATGCTCGTGAACGCATTTTCATACAAATAACAAACCTGATCATGTGGAGGCCGATGCGGTAGACTCCGTTGTCGATCCAAGACTAGCGGTCTGATGGACGTTGGGGGGAGGATGTGTCGAGCATGACGCCCTAAGGAACAGGCACCGCCTGCACTCCCCACACAGCGGTTGTGTAACTGGAATTAAAACATAACCATCATAATTTGATGGAGTATTCATGATGATTTTTAGTAGAAGTTTCAGTTTTTAGCAGAGCGAAGAGACACAAGATGTAATTATGAATGTGAGTATATAGTAGTATTATTAGGCGCGGAACTAGGATCATGTTCTGGGGGGGGGGGGGGCACTTTGAACCCAACACCGGCGAAGTGTGAGTAGTTTTGCCCGTCAACGCGGATCAAATGTTTGGCGAACACTTGAAAATTCATCCAAGGAAGGGGGCTTGGATCCGCGCCTAAGTATTATTCTGTTCATTTACCAGTTTTAAGCTGATTTTTAACTATGGGATGTAATGTAATACGTGGGGCATACCTACTAAAAGTTTCTGGATCAGGCTACTACAATAAAAGAATGAATAAACAATTCTGGAATTAAAAAATAGAACTCTGTTTGGGAACTTGTTACTATTTAATTCGTTTGCTCTACAATCTTAGAAGCTGGCATGCGGAGTGAAAGCTACTTCCCCCCCCCCCCTCCCAACGCTGAAGGTTATAGGTAGTATACTCACAGTGATATGACACCATCGACAATGCAGTCCCGTTATACCGTTGTACCCCTTGATCTTTTTCCGACATCTTGCGCATTTACCGTGGCAGTTACCTGCAGAAATAATCAAGTATTAAAAGTATACAAAAGTATACATATAAGAGCCTAAAGGGCCCATAGACGATGCATTCGTCAATCCAAATGGCGTAGACGTCTGTACTAACTAATGTAATCCGTTTAAATGGACCTCGTTCCGTTTTGAAATTCCAAACTGACCTTCGTTCAGCCAATATCTTGGGACAACTCACACAACGCTAACTGATCCCAAACTAAGCAGAGCTTGTACTATGGAAACCAGACAACTGATAAACATACTTATATATATCTAAATACAGACATATTATAGATAAATAACACCCAGACACAGAATAAACCATCATGCTCATCACACAAAGTTTTATCCTGGGTGGGGATCGAACCCACGATCTCTTGCGTAGCAGTCGGATACACTCCCACCGCGCCACAGACGCAGTCAAAAAAATACAACGGTTGCCCATTTACATAAAGACAGTAGTAATGTTGCTAAACCTCGCTAACGGCCGGTCTCAATAATCTAACTATCGTTGAATTTGGCTACTAGAGCTATATATTTCGATTCGGACTGTTCGTTCCACTGTTATGTTCCACTAATGGGTCCAATAGGATTTGCAAGTTTTCATGTCTCCACTGTTAACTAATAGTGGGACTATTAGGATGAGTAAATACTTATGTCTCCACTTCTGTTATCAGATACTGGCCATTAATGCACTTGCGTTAAAAATATAAACTGAAAGCTGTCATACCTACGAGTATCATTTGCATGATGGTGTCATGTCAATATTGAAATAAATACAAATATAAAAATTATTAACGATTTACAAAATGGAAGAAGAATTACATTTCATCAAGAGGAAAGGCGGGATAGTATTGCTTTACAATGGATATCAGTTCTTTAAACATAGAGTTTATAAAAGCACAAAAACACGATGGATTTGCAGGCAGAAAAGAAACACCAAATGTACTGGAGCAATAACAGTACATGTAAGTACAGAAGTACTATTTCATATTAGGGTCGGAACGTTTTTTTTTGCCAAACGTCAGTAAACCGTTATAGTCAAACTTTTAATTTCTTTTATTTTCTAACAGTACCACGAAATTATAACTCCGAGTATACAATGAGTTTTTTTCCATAGGGTGACAAAATAGAAAAGTTTACGGGACATTCGGTTGGCTGTTTATCAGATGATGCAAAAAACACAGTGGATTTAGCTATAGATGACATTAAGTTAAAAGCTGCCATTTCAACTGACCCAATACCTTCCATTTTTCGAAAAGTTATGGCTCCGTTGCATGACAAAGGACTGGACAAAGTGACTAAAATATCTTACGATAGTTCAAAAAGTTCTATATACGCAAAACGTAAAAGATCCTTTGAAGTGAAGAAATTAGTTTATAATAATATACAAGAAGTAGAAATACCGTCAAAATTTAATACAATTACAATAGCAGATTACAGCGGAAATGGAATAAGATTAATTGTTTTTGGTTCTAAAGATTTTATGGAATTACTGGAGACTATAGATGAATATTATGGGGACGGCACATTTAAAAGCGCGCCTCGCCCGTTCGCTCAATTATGGAGTTTACATGGTAACTTTGGTAGTACTTCGGAGACTACAAAGATAGCGCCAATAATATATTGCCTCATGAGCGAAAAATCTGAAATGGCTTACTCCATTCTATTTGATATTCTCACAGCAAAATGTCCAAAATGGGAGCCAAAAAGATTCCATTGTGACTTTGAGGTAGCAGTGACGAATGCTTTAAAATACTTTTTTCCGACAATAGAGGTTAAGCGTTGCTACTATCATTTTGTCAATGCACTATGGCGAAAAGCTAAATCCCTAGGAATTAAAACAAAACTCTATCGCCGCATAGTAGGTTTGTGCACAGCACTTCCGTTACTACCTGAAGAAGATATACTTGATGGATGGAACTACATTCAAACTGAGTGTTGCCAATGGGAAAAGATGAAACCTTTTATGACATATTTTAGTAAATATTGGCTTAAAAATGATAATTTTATAAAATAATGGTGTATTTATAACCAATTGCATCGCACAAATAATTTTACAGAGGGATGGCACGCTCGACTGAATCGTTCGATCAACAAAAACTATGTGACGATCCCTAAGTTACTTTCAGTTTTGAAAAACGATTTATCAATAAACAAAATAGCATTAGCCAATGGTGGTAATAAGCGGCGAAATATGCAGAAAGACAAGGACATATTTATTTTAAACACACAAATGAAAGTCCATAAACAAATAACAATTGGTCATTTTTTGGAACAACTTCGATGATTAATTAATTACTTAATTTTTATCGATAGCTGATCACTTACTAGTAGTAGATAGTCTAGATAGTCTTTTGTTTTCTTTTTTGTATATTTCAAAAAAAAAATGTTTTTTTTTTAACTTAACATGTGTAGTTTGATTTGTGCTAAACAAACCACAATAATTGCCTTAAGAAGGTTATGGGCTTTTTATTGCTTTATTTTCAATACCCATAGTGAGAGGGTTAAAAAAGTACAGACTGTACTTTTGATGAATTAAATTAAATCGGAGCAATCGGAAAAAAAATCCCGCTTCTAAGGATCATCACTAGTATTCAGTGGTACCGTTTAACTATAAAAGACCCACCGTAGCACCAGGTATATTTTGATAGTTATTACAAACATTGATTTTTTGCGAACCCGGAATTGAAAACCCATCTATCGTGAAATAACACTTTTTGAATGCATAGTACATTGCATGAATTTGACAGAGGCAGTTGCTATTGTGTGTTTACTTTTTTAAGTTTTATTTGAAACCATAGAGGTTTTAGTAAAATATGGCAAGTGGGGCCACTAGTCCAAAATATATTTCATAAAAATAGTGTTATTGGTTCCACTATCAAAATGGGTCCATGAGAACTTGCAAATCCTGTTGGACCCATTAGTGGAACATAACAGTGGAACGAACAGTCCGAAATCATATATTTGACATAAGCTACATACAAAATATGTCAAAATTCTACCTCTAGTAGCCAAATCCAATAGTTAAATTACTGAGACCGGCCGTAAGAGCGGTATCATACTAGCAAAGTGACCAGATTTAAATTGAACATTATGCCAGCTGCTCGCCTCAATTCTGCTAAAGTTTGCTAATTTTATTTTTAATACATGCCTAAATTATGCTAATGAATGATGTCATAATTTGTATGAATCTATATAAACAAATAAACCCAAAAATATTATTTAAAAATATTTATTACCGAAATAATTTCTAACACGAAATATACCAGATTAATTTTAATTTTTGTGGTGTCCATATTTTTATACAAAACCGTCGAGCTTTATTTTTTAAATTGTTCTGACTGTCAGTTTTTATATAGTTCCTTTGCGAAAATAGGCGCTGAGAAGCGGTGTTGGAAATAGGCAAAGTCATCATGGCCTTTGCGAAATAGACTTTTTAGATCCATCTTCATTAGAATTTTATGAAATGGACCCCAAAATCTTTCAGTGTCCATTGGTGGAACTTCTTCCGATTCTAACAGATCCTCCACTGCTTTATACAAATTAATTCCATAAACGCGGAGTCAATAACATGGGCTTGTACGTCAGGTTTGTAAACCAAATTTGGAAATTTTTGTCTACCTAAGTGAAAGTGTTTAATCTTGCTAATTTTTTGCAAGGATTTTATACAATTCTGCCTAAAACTGCTATTTTTTCAGATCTCTGCGACATAATCTGCTAGATCCTAATTTGGGGATCTAATTCTGCTAAAATGGCAGAATTCTGCTAAATCTGGTCACACTGCAGACTAGCGTTTTATTCTGCGTACAGTCGTTTTGCGTTTACCTTTAAATAGCATTTCACTTAAACACATACACACACATCCCCACACGCAATATTACATACAAACTCACAAACACACGACGTAATATTAGACGTTAAAATGAAATGTAAATACGTAATTACTATTTTTTATAATACGTAATTACTATCTCAAAAGAAATCTTTATGGTCAAGTAAGAAAGAGAGAGCCTGGAGGTCAGTCATATACAGGTCTCAAACCTATAACGGACTCCAGCTGTTGTGTGTTGTTGTCTGCAACTTGCACAGTTGGTTTATTCTGTGTCTGGGTGTTATTTATCTTCTATACTTATAATAAATCTGTAGAGAGGTCAATTCTGTACATGAAATATATTTCCAAAATAACTATCAGGGGGTGATTAGGGATCGATACTGATGCCAAAAATGCAATCAGTAAAATTTTTGTCTGTCTGTCTGTCTGTCTGTATAACCGTTATAGAAACAAAAACTACTCGACAGATTTTAACGAAACTTGGTACAATTATTTTTTATACTCCTGAGTTGGTTATAGAATACTTTTCATCACGCTACAATCAATAGGAGCAGAGCAGTGAAAGAAGTTACTCCATTTTTTAAGCTTCCGTCGAGTGTGCAACCTTAATGGTTAAAGCTACACAGAAATCGTGTATGACGGAAATGTTCTCCTTAAAATTATATAAAAAATATCCCACAACAGTTGTATTTTTTTTAAATTGTCTTTGTCCTTTTTTAATTTTTTTCTCAATGTTATAGTTATTTTTTCGACCATAGGTAACTTATTTGCTTCGGTTAATATTTTTTTAATTTAAAAATCAAGTGAAATATGCACTTATGTAAGATATCTATAGGTATTGCATGCATGAATTAATCGTAGTAGAAATGAAAAACAATATTACATTCCAATAAGTATTCGATATTTTCCAGAATTGATGTGTTCGTGCTCAAAAAAAAAGACATTACACACGTAAAAACGTGTAGCGCCATCTATGAAATCAACGACGGATTCGTTATTTGCTGAGTGGCAACATTCTCCTATTTATTTAATTAAATTGCTTAAATTAATAAAAAAACATTAAGTATTAGAAGAAACTTCACTGGTTTTGAAAGTAGATGGCGTTGTATTCAATAATGTTCTTTAATTAACAAAAGAAGTTTTTAGAAATGTTTGTCTGTCTGTCCGTTTGTTTGACCACGCATCACACAGATGCATCGAGGATCATGTTTTGGGGTTATGGTTGGATATCAAGTGTTCGGCTTCGGTTCATCGGCCAAGTGTGAGTAGTTCGGGTGATGGGAGGAGGGGGGCGGGGGTCATTGTCTGTCAACGCGGAGTCTGGGGGAGGGGGAGTTCATGTCTTTTTTTCTTACTTGCATCATTGTAACATATAAGAGAGGCACTCTCTTATATGTAAAGTGGGGATGTGATTTTTTTCTCACCTACCCCATCGTGTGGGGTATCATTAGATAATTAATGACAGAAAAACACAGTAAACGAATACCTAAAGAGTCTGTGTTTAATACTTATTTATTTTCACAAAGCTTTTGGGTGTTGACGCTATCAATAGATGACTATATGATGATTCTCCGCTGCTGAATCATATCGCGGCTCACCCGACAGGACTGTTTCCAACATATTTACACAGAAGTTATTTCTTAACATAAACTACCTTAATTTAAACCCGACTTTCACGCGAACGAAGTCTCGGGCACAGCTAGTCTATACTAATATTATAAAGCGGAAGTTTGTTTGTTTGTTTGTTTAAACGCGCTAATCTCAGGAACTACTGGTCTGATTTGAAAAATTCTTTTTTTGTTGGATTGCCTATTTATCGAGGAAGGCTATAGGATATATAACATCGCGCTACGACTAATAGGTCAAATCAAATCAAATCAAATCAAATCGTTTATTTGCTAAAATGTGGTTACAAGAGATGTTACATTATTTCATTAATACAGCACATTTACCATTTTATGGCATGCAAATGTTATTAGTCTATAAAAACAAACAAAATAGAAAAAAAAAACTGCACTATTATAGTATTACATTTTAAAATTCATTATAATAATTTGTATTTAATTAGATAATATTAAAGTGGTTAAACAGACGATACTTATTATGATAGTCAATTCAAATTATAATTAACGTGTATACATGCATTATTGTTTATAACATTTTATAGCTTAAAAATTCGTGTACTGAGTAGAAACAATTTTCAATGAGCCATGCACTAAGTTGTTTTTTAAATTTTATAAGTGGTAGATCCCTTAGACTTTGAGGTAGGTGGTTATATAGTCTAATACACATGACATAACTGTTTCTGTTGCATATTTCAGTCTTTATATTTGGTAACACTAGTTTATTTGGAAATCTTGTGTTGAAATTACAAACTGTTTTTTTAGTTGTAAACAAATCGGGATTTAGTTTTACAAAGATGCAGCTTTCAAATATGTATAAACATGGTACAGTTAGCAATAACATTTTTTTAAATAGAGGCCTGCAACTCTCCCATGGGGCTTTATCACATATAGCTCGTAAACATTGTTTTTGGGTAATGAATACCTTATTTAAGTGCACTGAATTCCCCCATAACATAATACCATACCTCAGATTTGAGACTACAAACGCATGGTATGCCTGTAATGCTGTTTTTACATTTGAGAGCTTTGTAAGGCGCCATAGTGCGTAGACGAATCTATTTATTTTTTGGCTAATTCGATCAATATGGGGCTTCCATGTACAATGCGAGTCCAGCATTATGCCAAGAAAACAGGCTTCTTCTACTTCAGTTAGATGCTGTCCATCATAGCTCAGGTTAAACAGTTGTTTTTTTGCTCCTTTGTTACGAAACTGAATGTATTTGGTTTTGGAGATATTAACAGTTAGATTATTATCCTCCATCCAACCTACAATATCCCTTATTGTTGCGTTGAGTTGTTCTGAGTAATCCGTTCCTACTGTTTTGGGTACTACAACAGAGATGTCATCAGCATAAAGAGTACACTGATATTTAGTAATAGATGGTAAGTCATTAACATACAAAAGAAACAATAGAGGGCCAAGTATGCTCCCCTGGGGTACCCCTACAGTAACTGCTTTAATCTGTGACTTAATCTTAACAGCTTCTCTATTTTCGTTGAGAGTGGTTAATTCTACGTATTGCGTTCTGTCGCAGAGATAACTACTTAGCCAATCAGTTGCAAGTCCACGTATTCCATATGCTTCACATTTGCGAAGCAACAGGGTGTGGGATACACAGTCGAACGCACGACTCATATCAAAAAGTAAGGTAGTAGTGGGCACTTTTCTATTAATACTATCTATTATGTTATTTATTAGTTTAAATGTGGCTAGTGATGTTGATTTCCCCTTTTGGAATCCTGTTTGTTCCGGACATAAAATATTATATGTGTTGATGAAGGCCATTAGGCGAGAGTGCATAATTTTCTCAAATACCTTAGACAATACAGGTATAAGAGCGATTGGTCGGTAATTAGTTACTTCAGCTTTATTTCCTTTCTTGTAAATAGGCTTTATGACAGTTGTTTTCAGTCTGGCAGGAAAAAATCCTTGTGAGAGCGATAAATTAATTAAATGCGCGAGTGGATTTGATATGTGCTCACCACAAGCTTTTATGATTTTTGTTGGAAGATTGTCATAGCCGACTGATAGCGTGTCTTTAAGAGACATAATTGTCTTTTTTGTTTCTTCCGGGTTAGTGGGATACAAAAATATACTGGCATTATTATTTTTAAGCTTGGAATTTACACAATATAATTTATCGTTCTTATTATTATTAGTAGAATTTATAAAATAATTATTGAAAATATTTGTAATGTCAGTAGGATTTTTAATGGAATTGTTATTAATTATTAAATGTGTTATGTCTTTAGAAATTATATTTTTTGAATTAATGCTATTATTTATTATCTGCCATGTCGCTTTACATATGTTTTTAGATTTGTTTATAATAGATTCATTGCTTAACTTTTGAGCTGTAACCAAGCATTTTTTGTATATTTTATTATATTTAGTGTATTTCGTTTTATTGTGCACAGTTCGTGACTTATAGTACTGAAATCTGAGGGTACGCTTTTTATTTGATGTCTTTCTCAAACCTTTAGTTAGCCACGTTAGGTTATTTTTTGCACAGGATATTTTTATTTTATGTAATGGGAAGCAAAGATCAAAAAATAATAAAAGCGTGTCGTGAAAGGTATTGAAGGCCGAGTTGGCATTATCTTCTGAGAATATATTTGACCATGATAGTGATTTTAGACAATTTTCGTACCGTTTTACATTGGTGTTGCATAAATCTCTCTTATATATGTATGTAAATAAAGGTGGCATACTTTTGTTTTCAATCGGTATTTCAAGTAATTGTCCAGTGTTGTGATCAGAGAGAAACAATGGTAGCACACTTCCTTTTGCGTCTGGTATGTTGCTTAATATTTGGTCGAGACATGAATTTAATCTAGTAGGTTCTTTGATATGAATATTAAAATTGTAAGATTCAATTAATTTAGAAAATTTTGATACGGCTTCGCAAGTTTTGAGTACATCTATATTAAAATCACCTGTAATAATAAGCTTTTTCTTTGTTTTATGCTTTATTTGATGCATTAGTAGTTCTAGCTTGTTGAGAAACAAAAGAGGGTTGGAGTTTGGTATACGATAGATACAAATAATTATGCAGTTATAAGTGGGTATCTCAATTCCACATACCTCAAATGTTAATTCGGAACTTAGTTTTGTCAAAACTGTTAGTTCTTTGTATTCCATGTAGTTCCTACAAAAAATGCATACGCCACCTCGTTTCTGATGGATTCTGGAGAAAGTGTTTGCTAAATGAAATCCCCGAATGCTAATGTTGAGTTCATGTCCTTTTTTTAGGAAAGTTTCGCTAAGGCATAGTACATCTATGTATATATTATTTTGCGACAAGTTTTCAAGCGCTATTTCTAATGCTTCTTTTTTGCTGAGAACTCCGGCAATGTTTTGGTGTAATATCGTTATGTTTTTGAGCTTTCTACTGACGAAAAAAACGTTTTTCTGTATTTGATAGGTCTAGTAAGTGATTGATTTTCCCATTTTGTTTTTCAACGACACTGAAGTATTTAGGTATCAATTGTTGAGAATATTTTTTTTGTGGTTTTATATTAAGTTTACCTGCGTTTAAAATAACTACCTTAGAGCCATAATTATCGTGTGTTATTAGTTGTTCCGTACCGATCCGAGATCTACTTGCAAAATTTTTGCTAGTACTTTTAGGGTCTATAATACCGTTTATATCTCGTTGTTTTTGTTTATATTTTAGGAACGTTTTGTCGTAATTGTACTGGTCAATTTGTCGGCTTATTAATTTACACATATTAATCTGTTTACTTTTGATATTAAATGCATGTCGACATATCCATAGATCTATAAAAGTACAATGACTGAAATAGTTACAGTTTATTCTTAACATGTTATTTAACATTCGCTCGTTTAAAAATTTGTTTCTACACACACTTAATACAAATACTTGATATTTATGCAATTTTTTTAATATGTTATATAATTCAAAATTTGCTATGGTGGGGTTTTGATCATGTTCCCCTATGGAAAGTATGACAATGTCATTTGTTACGAGCTCCTTGACATTGCATGTTTTTAGAATCTCTGTAGTGTCGGCTCCAGGCTTGATAAAAGAATCTATGTCATATTTATCATATCCATTACGGATCTCCAGCTTTTGTAAATTTGATGCCAAATTGACGCATTGTTGTCCACCGAAGATAACAATTTTTTTTCTTCTAACTTTGTCTTGCGTGCCAATAGCACTTTGCTCATTATTGATCTTCTTATTTTGAATCACTATATCTGTTAAATTACTAGAAATTCTATGTATAGGCGTAGGTGCTAACTTCTTAACAGGTGTAGAAGTTTCGAGTGTTTTGTTAGAAGATAGATTCAAGGTCTTTTTGGGCTACAGCAGATTTTTTTCAAAGTTGATATGTACTGATCTTTTGAGGAGACATCTGTTTTAAGTTGACTGTTTTCTAACAGCAGTGTATCTATTTCTTGGTTAGCGGATTGTAATTTTTGTTTCAAATCTTGGATCTCGTTTCTCATTTTCTCAATTAGTTCTATCTCGGGTCCAGTTGATAAGTCTAGACTTCGCTTTTGTAAGTCAAAATCGTTAGAACTCAGTTCTAGTGATGGATTTGTAGAATCTTTATTTAAGGAATCATGCGATTTGGTTTTATATAATAAGTTTCTGGGTCTCAATGTAACGTTGTCATCAGACATCTTGAGAATTTGTTTCAGTGCCGCCCTCTAGAAAAAATATTCAGACTTTGGTCAACTGAAGACAATTAAGTCAAGCCAAATCGTAATCAAAGACTTTAATCTTGTTTGTAAGCTGACACACAAATATTATTTCTTGCTACAAATTATTTCGACCAATTTTCAATTAATAATTTGGCAACACCAACTCCAGTTTTATTTTATGAACGTGGAACAAGGCGATTTTTCGATGATGCTTAAAAACATGACATAATTCGCTTGAGTAACTGGAACGCGCCTTATTTATTTTTGCTTGGTGGGGCGGATGATTTAAAATTGCGAAAATTAACGACTCAGATTATATATAAAATTGTTTAATTCACCAATTTGTCACACTAAAGGTACATTAATGTGTTTTAATTTTAACGTAGGTTAGTTTAGTTTATTTTTATTATGAAGTCATCTGTAAAATTACGTAAATAATGTTTACTTTGCAATTGTTCACTGTCACTTACTTATTGTATTTTCTTGTTCACTAGATAATATTGTGAGTCACTAACAGTATTACTATGATAAAGTTTGCTTATTTACAGATTGAGCACACTTAAACAATATAATTTAGCTATTTTCTAAATAAATTCAAATAATTGCACAGATGTGTTGTTTACATTCTGACAGTGTTGCCATTCTGTAGGTGCAGAGTAGCGACGTAAAATGTTGCAAAAACGGGGAAAATTTACGCATACGAAGTTGCGCGGGACAGCTAGTCTATAATATGTATGTATTTAGAAATATATAAGTATGTTTAACAGTAGTATGATTTACCATAGTACAAGCTCTGCTTTGTTTGGGATCAGATAGCGTTGTGTGAGTTGTCCCAAGATATTATCATAATTGACGCAAGAGCCGCGTGCGTCAGCCGTAAGTCGGCCGCGATGCACGTAAATATACCTTAAGTGCGTTAACGCTCGTACTAGTTGCGCGTATGGCAAAAGACATGCCTAAACGCGCCTACATGCACTTCTAAGAACGAGCTTATACACGCGTATAAAATGCTAGTATAAAACCGCCTTAAGCCTCTTCTAAAAATAAAATAATGTCCTCCTCTATAAAGCCTAAAAAAGAACAAGGCAATAAAACCTCTTGGGTACTATACCTTCGACCCAATGGTGAGCGAGGGTAGTTGGAGCCCTCTTAGATTTGGAGTAGGTAGCGATGCAGGATGCGGGAGCGCGCTGAACACATCGCTCATGAACGGTGAACTTGCAAACTGGAAATAAAAGTAGAATAAGTTTCGCTCGTCGCCTTCGTTTATTGTAAGAACGTCATAATAAAACTATTCATTTTACAGGAGGCCAATTTTAAACTTTGAACTTATGATTTTACAAAAAATAACACAAAGAGGCACTATTAACCACACGAACATCAAAAAAAAAAAATTAAACCTGTTAGGGTTATTCTGATGATTGATGATCATGATGATCGGTGATCTCGATGATTTATGTTCATAACGATTGATGATTGTAACTTTGATAGACGGTTATAACATTTGATAATCATGTAGATAGATGATCATTATGATTGATGATATTGTTTATTGATGATTATGTTGATTTCTTGAATATCACGGTGAATTATCGATCGTTATGATGATTTATGATTATAATTACTGATGATCATGATGATTGATGCTTTTCTACATACATTTACTACACAGTCCTTTTTTGCCTTATCCCACGAGCATGTTAAGACAGGACATGCATGGTCTTCATCTTTTTTTACGTTTGTATGAAGTTTGATTACCATGATTAAGGTGTTCATAATTATTGATGATCATGATGATAGACGATCAGAATGATTGATGATCATAAAGGTAGATGATCATGATGATTGATGATACTTACATATACAACATAATCCTTTCTTGCCCAATCCCACGAGCATGTTAAGACAGAGGTTACAGTATGCCGGTCTACTGAAGTGTTTCAGTCTCCAAGCGTGCTCCCCATCTTCTTTCACGTTAGTGTCCAGTCCAAGCAGAACTAGAAGTGGTATTGTTGTCATTCTGTGAATAAATATAAGCTTATGTTTATTTTATTTACATATCAATCCATATGATGGCCCACTGCTGGGCACGGGTCTCCCCAGTAGAACCTACTAGTATGTAGATCCTGGGTGTAATTGCCATAATCGCCACGCTTGGCGAGCGGGTTGGCGATCGCAGTAAGACTTTAAGTGCGCAGAGGACGCTGCTGCCCGTCCTCCGGTGTGAAATCCCTTAGTCGCCTTGACGACACCCACGGGTAGAGATGGGGTGGTACTATTCTTAAGCCGGCACCACACGGCATGAAAGTGGTGTTGCCACACAAAGTGGTGTTTCGTGTGGGAGTCGAACCCACGACCTCTTGCGTAGCAGTCGGATACACTCCCACCGCGCTACATAGGCAGTCTGTGAAATGCAATTATTGTATTATTAAAATGACTTGTTTTTTTTACATTTTCATCAAAAAATCCACTCCTCATTGTGCAAGCGTACAAATCATTATTTTATACTCAAGATTATACTATAATTTTACAATTATACGCAAGTTATACGGAGTTTCGAAGTTTTATTCCAATAAATAACTTAAAGGAATAAAACCTCTGTGGCGCGGTGGGAGACTAACAGATTGCTACACAAGAGGTCGTGGGTTCATTTCTCACACGGGACACCACTTTGTGTGATCCACAAATTGTTGTTCTAAGTCTGGGTGTGCTTTGTGACCGTGACTTGTATGTTTATAAAGTCTCCGCGACACAAGGCTAGTACTTTATTGCGGGAGTAGTATTTAAAAAACAAAACAAATGTATGGCACTCGGGGACTGCCGCGGTAAAGCTATTGCATAGCATTTATATCAACTTAAGCAATTAAAAAAAAATATATTATTAATTTTTAAATGTTTTTTTTTAATTATAAAAAACAATGTTTTTTTTTAAATTAAAAAATAGTAATATTTTTTTTTTTAATTTTAATTTCTTTTTAATTATAAAAAACAATGTTATAATTTTTTTTTTAATTTAAAATAAAAGTTATTAAAAGTTCTGCTATTTTTATCGATAGATGGCAAAACTAAAAAGTATCACCGCTATGCCGGCCGGGTGTTAGGTTATTTTCGTTATGGAATTTCTGGATTCGGTCCCCGCGCTCAAGGCCCGCGATAGAAGCTATGCAATAGCTTAAAAATAACTTTCAGTTTGTCCAATACGAGACAATGGCTCTCAAATAGTTGGCACGGTAGGTGGTCAAATGATTTCAAGCTGTGTGATTAGTACACATAAATACTATATTTAATTAAACGATTTTATACCAACCCTCCACGCTTCCATTCATCCAGCGACACGGTACCGTCAGCATCATAGTCTATTTCCACCATCATGTCTTGTAAGATCTGCAAAAAAAAACAGGTTGTAAAATGTCAGCCATCTTTGAAACTGCCGGACGCTTAAATCAAAGAACCAAACCATGGCAATTATTTAAAAAAAAAAATGTTTGTAAATTTTGTTTTTTCAATAATTCTATGTTGTTTTATTATATTGATCAAAATTTTATGTTGTTTTGTTAATATTATGTTGTTTTTTTATTTTTATTTTGATCAAATCTGGTTTTTCGTGACTTTTTTAGAAAATATTTATTCTGTTTAAATATTTGCACATTTTAAGTGACTTACCTATGTATATGTGGTCGATTCATTACGTGAGCCCTATGAAGAAGGGAGGGGGTGTCAAGCCGAACCTCGCCAGATCTCAGGGGGGAGGGTTTCTCAAGAATCCATTTAAAACTGTTTTTTTTTTAATGATTTTTGACTGGTTTTGACATTCATTGCTACGTCGTCATGCGAGGGACTCACTCTAGACCAAGGTTAAAATGCGAAATCACACGTCAGAATAGGGAGGAGATTAAGCCAAATCTCACTATATCTCACTAGAAGAAAGGTCAGAAGTCGCCAAAATCACTTCACGTAATTTATGCACGCCCCCTACCTATTCAAAATAATAAAAATATACAATATAACTTTTTTCATTGCTGCTCCACTCCTTTTGGTCGTACCGTGATGTTATATAGCCTATAGCCTTTCTCGATAAATGGGCTATCCAACAATGAAAGAATTTTTCAAATCGGACCAGTAGTTCCTGAGATTAGCGCGTTTAAACAAACAAACAAACTCTTCCGCTTTATAATATTAGTATAGATAAGTATAGATAACAATACATAAAGTGACCACTTACCGGCCTAAGCTCCGAAGTCTCCCAACCCAGATACTCAGCAACTGTCATCATCTGATTGACGATGCAGTCCATCTCATTGGTGTCCAGTACTCCGTTGCCATCGGTGTCATACAGCCGAAACATAACTGGAAACATCTTCATATATCACCGGCAAATTGTTAACAGTCAGTTTATAATATGACTAAGAACAAATAAAACCGGGCATGAGCATGTTGGACCATGCTCAGTGTCTGGTTCCGGAGCCGTTACCGTATGAACAAAATCCTATTCAAATAATTGCTTTGGCATAAGTGTGTTCATGGCACTTACGCCCTTTTGTTGAGAAAGCCCAGTTGTTAAGCGTTATCTTTCTGATTTTTTATGCAACTTTTGAAACGATTATTTCCAAATATATTCACTTAACCAAAACAGTTTATTTGAAACCTTAAAATGTGTCGAATGATGTGCCACACAGGTGAGCTCAAAAAAAATATACTTCTGGTACATGTATGGAGTGCCTCCCTTAAACATATTTATTTTTATTATTTAGCTATCAAACCAAGTAGCGGCTACTACAAGACACCTTTTAACCAAATTTGATTAATATTCATTGTTTAGTCTTTGAGCAAAATTATGAAAATATATAATTATATTAAGGGTCTTAATCGCGTGAATAATTTAAGGTAAAATACCTTGTTTAGTCTACCCATGACCACGGCCGTTGCAATACGGTCGAAACGTCGGGCATTAAACAAGGTATTTTACCTTAAATTGTTCACGCGATTAAGACCTGTAATATATAAATTTTCGTAATGTGTACAAATCGCGAAAGTTTATCAACATTTTGAGCAAAATGCCTGTGACATACGGACGGACAGACATAACGAAACTATAAGAGTTCAGTTTTTGCCATTTTGGCTACGGAACCCTAAAAAGGCATCTAAGTGCGCAATCTGAATGGAGAATACCCAAATAGGACGGAGCGTGTAAACACGAATGCATGCTCTATTTCCTCTCATATTCAAATTATACACAACAGGTGTGTGATTAGGCGCAGAACGTCGACCCTATCACTTATTGTAGCAGCACCGTTTCGACACGGCATATATTTGCAATTGAGATTACGAGTTTAAATTTACTTTAACGTGAAAGTAAATTTTAAAATAACAAGATATATATATAATATAATATCTAATATAATATCTTTATTGACAAAGTTGTTAATACAAATGTGAATTCTCTGGGCCCTGAACTAGTGTGAACTGTATTTCAGAGTCCAGTGTCTTCGCCTTATAGTTAGGTACAATGTTATGTCAATTTTAATCATGATATACAAACAAAGGATATAATATCTATCCTAGTGTTACGACATTTGTGTGTTGTGTGTGTGCTAGTGTGTGTGTGTGTGTGTGTGTGTGTGTGTGTGTGTGTGTTTGGATTACATTAGTAGGCCTTTTTAAGTATCATATTCTCAATATCATCATAGCTGAATTCTTTTAGCCATTCTATTAAATGTGACTTGAATTTAAACCTGTTATATTTTTTAATATCTTTAAATACTTTTAAAAATTTATTATATAAAATAGGGGCTATGGTATTATAGTGACGTTGGGAGAATGTACTTTTTACGTGTGGTACAGGACAGCGATCAACACGTTTGATGTTCAAGGGTAGAGAAGGTATTTTGCGTAAGTGGTATCTCAGTAACGCCTCCTGTATAAAAAGTTTTCTTACAGATAGAACATCTGTCCTGGTGTAAACACTGCATGTTGGATGTCTATAGGGTAAGCGCATGAGTACCTTAAGCACAGAACGTTGGGCTCTCTCAACACTAATAAGATGACTTTTGTTAGCACTACCCCAAGCACAGATACAGTATCTGATTAGAGACTCGCATAAGGCTCGATACGTTTGAAGCAGAAGTTTGGTGTTGGCAACATCTCGTAAGTATTTAAAAATATAAACTAATTTTCTGACTTTACCAGCTAGTTGTAGAGTATGAGCACCCCAGTCTAATCTACTATCTACCATTACTCCCAGGTATTTAAGGGAGTTTACCCGTGATAGAGAGACACAAGTGCAAGAAATCCGGCTGGTAGTGCGATTGCATGGAAACATATGAAGTTTGAGCGCTAAGTTTTGGGGTGCGTCTGTAATGTGAGACTTACTGAAACATATGTACATTGATTTAGATGCGTTGAGAGTCAGAAGACTGTTCTCCAGCCACTCGGTGACCCTAGCGAGACCGTTTTCAGCCGCTTGTATAGCGTTATGCCAGTTTTTTTCATGAAACAAAAGGGCAGTGTCATCAGCATACATGATTAAATCGACATTGGGAAGGAGAACATTATTTAAGCTATTTATATAAATAAGAAACAATGTTGGCCCAATTGTACTCCCTTGGGGGACTCCAAATGTGCAGAAATTATCACCACTTCTGCAGTTATTCACCTGAACCCTCTGTTGACGATTTGTAAGGTAATCCCTAAACCACTCCAGTACAACACCTCGTATACCGATATTTTCTAGCCTAGACAAAAGGATAGTGGTAGAGACCGTGTCGAAAGCCTTCTGGAGGTCCAGAAAGACTCCAACACACCTCTCTCCTTTTTCCATATACTCCGTTATGGCACTTGTTAACCCAAGTACAGCATCTTCAGATGACTGTCCCCTTCTAAAGCCGAATTGATTATTGTGCAGTAGATTATTATTTTCTAAGTATCCGATGACACGTATATTAACCAACTTTTCTAAGATTTTAGATAGACTAGAAAGAAGAGAAATTGGTCTGTAGTTTGAGGGGTTATCTTTTTTACCAGATTTATAAATGGGACATACAACTGCTTTTTTGAAAATAGCAGGGAAAGTGCCTGTTTCGAGGCATAGGTTGCACAGGTGTGTAAGTGGACATGATAGAGAGGTGACATTTTGTTTTATAATATCAGGTGTAATTTTATCCCACCCAGGGGCACTATGGGATCTCAACCCTAACACTACTTTTTCAATTTCTTGAGGGTCTGTGGGGCTAAAAGCCATTGAATGAGGAGATGGGTTTTTAGTGTTAGGCAAGCGAGCTAGATCTTGTTCTGTTTGTTTCATGTTGATCAGCAAGCCACTGGCCAACGCACTGCCGATTGTTGTGAAGTAGTCATTGACAATGTTCAAGGAATTTACAGGTGTGTCTGATATATTGAGCAATTCGTAAGGTATAGTGCTTTTGCTTTCCATGTTACAAACCTCCTTTATGATTTTCCAGGTGTTTTTAATATTTTTTTCATTTTTGGTTAGTTGGTCCTGATAGTATTCTATTTTTAATCGTTTAATTAATTTATTGCAGGTATTTCTGTAAGTTAAATAATTTTGTTTTAAAATAAGGTCATTGGGGTTTTTTTTTACTTTAATATGCATTTTGTCACGCTTTTTAATAGATTTAACCACTCCTTTAGATATCCACGGCTTAAGAGATTTGTATCGATTTCCAAATGTACGCATGCTAGTGTTTTCCTTAATAACCGACAAGAGTTTCATCGCTAGTATTTCAGCAGCCAAATTAGCATCATTAGTATCATATATTTCAGTCCAGGATTCATCTTTAATTGTTGTGTAAATATTCTTATAATTTATGACCCATTTCCCGTGACTACTTAGATTTCTATTTAATAACCCATTCCGAATATGCAATAAAATAGCGCAATGATCTGTGAGCTGTTGTTCAAAAACCACCGTTTTCCAAGGACTACTCGTTTTGACCATAAAGTGGTCCAGACATGTGCCGGATCTAGTGGGTTTAGTAATACCGAGTTTAAGTCCATGCATAGCCACTAAGTTTAAATAGTCTTGTACCGGACCCATTGTGTCATTAAGTGTGTTGATGTTGATATCCCCAGTAAATATAATGTTTTTGGTGGAAGTACTACCCAATACTAAGTCTAGGGAATGCAAATAGTTCGTAATATTTCTAGTGCAGGGGGGTCGATATGAGCAAATTATAGTGTAATCGTTTTGAATGCTGATAACGAGACAATTACCATCTGAAAAATCAGGTTCATGAGAAGTGGACTCCAGTTCTTTGCGAACATATACGACTACACCGTCATTTTGGTTGATATTAGTTCGTGTCCAATATAGAACATAAGAATCGATAGTAGGTGGTGGATTATTTACATTGGTCCAGCATTCCGTTAAGACAACAACATCAACAGGAAAGTTTAGTGCGGATATAAATGCCAATAATAAATCAAAATTCTTGTGGATACTACGAATGTTTAATGATAACACTGTTAAAGATCCCTGGTCATTCCTATCATAGTTAATGATCTGGGAACACAAATTAGTATCACTGAGAACTAAACAATCCGCTGGCTGTTCGTCATTATCCATCAAGGTAGCTATAGAATTATTAAATCGATCGAATTTTATTTAGTACATACCTTAAGGAGGGTCCGGTTGTCAATTTGGCGGGGGTCACAAACATTAGATATTGTTTAAATTCAGTTCGTTTATAATGTATTAAGTTATAGTTGCTTGTAAAGTGTTTCGTTATGAAGTCGATAACCATATATTTGTTGTGCTGTACGTGTAAATATGTATATGTTATATAATTATATCTTTTAGAGGACTCACGTAATGTTTCAACGACAGTTTTTATTTGCCACTTATAAGTATGACTATATAGTCAATTGTTTGTGTTGTCTTCCAGTTCCAATAGAGATTGTTCCGACTTAATGAGGTGAAGTTTAGCGCCTTCCTCCTTTCGCAGAAATATGTTTCCATTCGCAGTCCAACAAAACTTGAACGCCATTCTTTTGGCGAATTCTCTCGTTAAATAGAAGAGTTTACGCGAGCTGGCGGGGAGGTATTCGGCAACGTAAATCGGCCGGCGGTCACCAGGCAGTCCTATACAGCTGGTATTTAGGCGCCCGTCTTTCAGGTTTTGCTTGTTGAAGCCGCGGGCCGAGGAAATTAGTTTGTTTTTTAACTCCACATTACAGAATTCAGCTACAATTGGTCTGACCGCACCTGGCTTACCCGGTAAGCGGTATACATCACGTATGTGGGTACGGTCGACAGGCATATTGAACAACGTAGCAACTCTAGAGATTATATTAGTGAGATCACTCGCTGTTTCTTTCTCCTGTATGGGTATATTACGGAGTTCAATAATTGACGGCCGTGTTAGTTGTTGTATATCCTGTAATTTTGTTCCTAGATTTTGCATAATGGTACTATTGGCTTTCTTGTCTTTCTCTATAGACTCAATTTTTTTCAACATGTCATCATATTGCTTGCTTATGAAAGACACTGTCTTTTCAATATCAACAAATGATTTTTGCAATAAGATGTTTTGAGTTTTTAGTTCGCCAATTTCAGACATTAGTTTTTTTAGGTGAATGTTATGTTCCTTGGTAGTTTTCTCAAAATACTCCTCCTGTTCTTTCTTCCAATTTGTAAGCATTTGTAACATTTCCTGTTTAAAGTCATGTAATTCGCTGTTTTTGGGAGAGGGATCCGTACGTGGGGGTTTGTTTCGAGCATTCGTGTTTACATTTTCAAATGTATTAGATGATGAATCCGAATCCGACTTCACTTGCATCACATTGGCAGTTGTTGCGGGCGGGTTTGTTGATTTACTTTTAAGCGGCATAATGTTTCAATAAGTGCGATGCAAACGGGACCTTACTATGCAGCAGTAGCTTATAAATTGCTTGCGCTAATTAGCGGCAACAGCGCGTCACTTGTCCTTGAGCAGCATCAACGTAGCGGAGCGCGAGCGAGAGGGAAATTATTTGGGATGGGTCTGTCCTTATTGCACAGTGGCTCTGCGTTCTGAGTGCCGAAGTAAAAAAAAAAAAAAAAAAAAGTAACTTGTTGCAATATTATGTACTTACACCCATGTAATAGAGATTAGATTCACAATTGCACATAATTAAATATTTAATTGACACGAGTAACACGTCCACTCTCGATCAAGTTATTGGGCGAAGTGCATATCCAGACTATGTGTTCAGTACCCTGTTACAACCGAAACATGACTGGAAACATCTTAACAGGTCACCGGCAAATTGTAAACCGTTAGTTTATAATATGACTAGCAAGATAATAAACTGTCGGAAGATTATCAACGCATTATACTTTGGATTTGCTAGCAATCTGAACGATTTTCCAGCCAATTTCACTGAGTCAAGTAATTATTGTATATATAAATTGCACAAAGATTCGGATTACGGATTTTTGTACATTTTCATGGACACAAGTTAATTGAAAATTATGTCAGCTGTCTGCTCTTGAAAGCAAATGGTCTCCGGGAATGAAACCCACAATTCTTTCGTCTTCCTATTTGTGCTATTGCTATGCCAACTGCCTCTCAGTCTACTCACATTCCAACTTATCCTCTGGTCTCCCAGCTTCCAGCAGCGAGAGGTAGCACACGATGTCTTTGAGAGAGACCCTTGCCGTGTGCACCTCCAGGGTTGAAGAACGGCGCATTAGGTGTTTGAAGTCTAAGAAAAAAAACTAAATTAGTTTTTGTGATGATTTCAGCCTGCTTTGAACCTAGATTTTTTTTTCTTATTTTTTAAAAGATAACTAGGATTGTGGTCCCACATTACTATAGGCCGACCGCTTAACTCGTATATCGCCTGCGCGGTGAGAAGGGAGCGCGGGGTGATGTTAACGGGTGGGTGAGCGGGGTGCGCGGGACAGAGAACTCACGTTCTCTGTCCCGCGCACCCCGCTCACCCACCCGTTAACATCACCCCGCGCTCCTCTCACCGCGCAGGCGATAATATACGAGTTAAGCGGTCGGCCTATAGCAATCCTGTTTACCCCTCCAGCTAAGCTCTATGGCTTGTGTTAGGAGTGGGTTCCCGTCGTGTAATGTAGTATAATGACCTCACGATTGCGAATCCGATGCCTATGCCATTCGGCTACCGACGCTTGTCCGATAGTTTTGTTAAGGGTATGAACGGACTCTGTGAACGAACTCAGGGGGGGGGGGCTTACGGTCTATCCACACACACAAGGTAATCAGGGCAATGTCTGAGACGTGACAAGGAGGGGGTTACCAGGTCCAATGGTCCAGCGATCGGTGTAGTTACTGTCGGGGGCCCCCAGGGTCTAGGGATCCTGAACATGTGTTAGCAATTGAACCCCCTCCCCCCTTTAGGCATTTGAGCTCTAACAATTTTTGATACCGGGCCCGTATATGGCAAGCTATGCTTCTAGTCAGGTGTATATAGGATTTTTTAACAAGGGGGTGTTCTGTCCAGGTAAAAGGAGGGGGGATGCTTGACGCATACAATAAAACCGGCAAAACATCCCCAATTACCTCTATCCTGGGCACACATACATGTCTAGCTGCTTGGGTGTGTCCCTGACCTTCCTGAAGTCCATGAGCGGCCGGGGGTTACCGCTTAGCATCAGGTGGGCCGCTGGATCGTCTGCCAACAATAGGCAATAAAAAAAATCTTACCTTCAATCTTCGTAGACTGGTTAACCCTGAGTGAGTTGCTGCTCTTCCGACTGGAATTTCTCGACATCTGACTGTGGCTAGGACTGGTCTCATTACGTCCTAAGCACAGTTCGTGGGATGAGTAGGATGGATGAGTTGTCACGGTGAACATCGGATGGACACTCCCTGGAAAAAAAAAGGTTGGTTTACAAAAATATTAAAAAAAAATCAGGTAATATTAGTTTTTTCGAATGTTTTCTTTTTTTAGCGTCTCGACGGTAAACTATGTCTATGTGTCTTCCACAATAATAATATCTTGGGACAACTCACACAACGCCATCTGATCCCAAATTAAGCAGAGCTTGTGCTATGGAAATCAGACACCTGATAAACATACTTATATATTTCTAAATACATACATATAATAGATAAATAACTAGATACATAGAGATAGACTAGCCTGTTGGTCTATCGGTTAGTGACCCTGACTGCTAAGTCGGAGGTCGTGGGTTCGATCCCCACCTAGGATAAAACTTTGTGTGATGAGCACGATGGTGTATTCTGTGTCTGGGACACAGGCCAGTCTATCTCTATGTAGAATTAGGTGGTAAAATATAAATTAAAGAACAATTGTGGACCCGGTCGGGCTCTGCAAAATTTTAACATAAAGTCATAAAATGTTTAAAATATATTAAGTTTAAATTTAATAAGTAGTAGTAAGCTTAACACTTTTTTAAAAATTTTAAATGGTGTATCTTTGTATTGTTTTGTCTGTAGTGTAAGTGTAGGGTTGGAATTTGTAAAGCCTATTTTTATTTTTTATTTCATTAACAGCTTTTGCAGGCACTAGGTAAACCTTCTGTAAAATTGACCGAAAAGAGTATTTAATATAAGAGTAAATACTCTTTTGTGAAAAATCGAATACTTACAGTTAATAATTGTTTAAGTAACAAAGAAAAGAACTACTTAATTGATTAAATAAAAGCAATTGTACGACAGTACAGCACAGTATTCACAGTTAGCACGCGACTGAGATCGAGCTATGTAACATAATCTGTTTATAAGTATCACATGTTAATATAGGTAGGTATTGCGAATGGTATTCTTGTATCACCTACGTAGAGGCAAATATTATAGGTATTGTGGTGTATATACAAGTACAACAAATAAGATAGGTACAGTGGGCAGGCTCCCTACGCCGAGCGACAATATAGTAAGTCCGCCACTGGTATTTCTAAATAGTTTTTAGAAAGAACAGTGGCGGACCTACTATATTGTTTTGGGATAAAAGGATTTTTGCGTAATGCATTAAACTCTGCTTAATATACGAAGGTTCAGCTGTGATGAGCAGACCTGACGATCATTGCAATTTCAATGTTATTACACTGCCTCTGTGGCGCGGTGGGAGTGTTTCCGACTGCAGAATATTTTTTTGTGTGATGAGCACGATGGTTTATTCTGTGTCTGGGTGTTATTTATCTATAATATGTATGTATTTAGAAATATATAAGTATGTTTATCAGTTGTCTGGTTTCCATAGTACAAGCTCTGCTTAGTTTGGGATCAGATAGCGTTGTGTGAGTTGTCCCAAGATATTATTATTATATTAAATTAGATAGGTACAGAGGGCCGGTTCCCTACGCCCAGCGAAAACTATTTAGAAATACCAGTGGCAGACTTCCTATATTGTTTTGGGATAAAATTAGCAAGAAAAAACCTCTGAGTACTGCCCTGCTTAATATACGAAGGTTCAACTGTGATGAGCAGACCTGACGATCATTGCAATTTCAATGTTATAATCGTACATTTAAGGTTCAATTCTATTCGACTATTCGTAGCGTTTATAAAACTAAGTAGCGGCTACTACAAGACACATTTTAACCAAATTTAATCAACATTCATTCTTTAGTCTTTCAGTAAAATGCCTGTGACATACGGACGGACATGACGAAACTATAAGGGTTCCGTTTTTGCCAATCTGGCTACGGAACCCTAAAATAGGTTTCTAACCAAATAGGACGGAGCGTGCAAAAACGAATGCATGCTCTACTTCCTCTCATCCCAGGCTAGGAGACGTAAATAAAAATATAAAAAAAACCTTGGCGTATCATGTCGACAGCGTCTCAAGGTCGCTGGTTCTGAAGCGAATAAGTCACCCAGGTGACTAGTCTACTAGTCAGATGATTAGTCGCTAGGACGGAAATCAAGTTATTTTTTGACGATGTGAATGGCGATTTCGCCTGCTGATAGGTTTAAGTCTTGTGGCCGTTGGGGGCATGCGCCCGGGTCCACTAAAGATGGTTGTTTATTAAAGAACATGTCAATGTCATCAATGTTTTGGCGATTGCAGTGACATGCGATACAATTGGAAATAAAAAAGGGTGTCACAGGCATGGTTGTTTGTTACAATGTCATCAATGTTTTGGCGATTGCAGCGACATGCGGTACAATTGGAAATAAAAAAGGGTGTCACAGGCATAGTTGTTTATTACAATGTCATCAATGTTTTGGCGATTGCAGCGACTTGCGGTACAATTGAAAATTAAAAAAGGGTGTCACAGGCATGGTTGTTTATTACAATGTCATCAATGTTTGGTGATTGCAGCGACATGCGGTACAATTGGAAATAAAAAAGGGTGTCATAGGCATGGTTGTTTATTACAATGTCATCAATGTTTTGACGATTGCATTGACATGCGGTACAATTGGAAATAAAAAAGGGTGTCACAGGCATGGTTGTTTATTACAATGTCATCAATGTTTGGTGATTGCAGCGACATGCGGTACAATTGGAAATAAAAAAGGGTGTCATAGGCATGGTTGTTTATTACAATGTCATCAATGTTTTCATATGACATTATCACGTAAAATAATCGTCCGTAAACCGACTTTACTAACAACCATTTTTTTAACAAAGCTGTGAAAATAATGACCTTTTTAGATATATTTCGGGACTTAATCGAGTGACGTGACCCGAACGTTTCGATCGAATTGCACCGATCATGGTCACGGGTCGATGACCACAATCGGAGCAATTCGATCGAAACGTCGGGTAAATAAAAGGTTCGTACCTTTAAATAATTCACGCGATTAAGTCCCGAAATATATCTAATATGTATAAAAATCGTGAAAGTTTAAAAACAATAAAAATAATGACTGTTTAGTTTACCTTTATTTTCACAACTCTAAATGTCACCCACCTGTTCGACTCCTAGCTCCTTTGTCGCTGCCATCCACAGAATCACCAGAACTCTTCCCAAGCTGCTGCAGCCGCTCTGCTAAGCCATGGATCTTGGAAGCGAGACTTAACTTGCCCTGGAAGGCGAAAGAAGAAATTTTTCACAGTATTTTTTTAAGAGGAGTCTCGTGTTTTTACGAACCTTGCTTACGTAGGTACACAAATTTTATTTCGACATTTCATTTGAATCCTGACAGACAGACGATATTATATTATTAGATAATTTTGAAATACAGAAACAGTGCATATTGAAATATTCCTAACATTCATCCAAGTTCTCGAAAAGCCACAGACAGCTAGGAAATTTGCTATTAATCAATTAAAAAATAATTATAAAAATAAAAAACCCGCCTGCACAAAAAAGACGGAAACAAGATCCTCTATAGAATTATATAATTTCATGTTGTATTCAAAACAACTTTTGTTTTACACCTCTTTATTTTGACATCTCATAGCCGCTATGTTTGTTTTTTCAAACGTCACATATCTAAGAGCACTTGGGCGATCAAGACGAATCTAACCACGTCTTAATTGTATAAATCCGTTCAGTGGATTGTGAGATAACAGGTAATAAAGAATATTACATACATACATACAAAATACGCGCGAAAAACAAAACCCTTCTTTACAGTCGGGTAAAAAGAAAGAAAAATTTTAGGTATTCGTTGTGATTTGGACACAACTAAACTACAATGAAATGTGTATTTTAATGTGTACTTAGGTAAGCACTATACAAACAAGGAACCGTAGATTCGGATGTGAGGGGCAGGAGCAGCCTACTGAGGGCATTTTTTTGACACATTTTTATTAGCTTTATGCGTATGTTAGTATGTAACGGAATCTTTTTTTGAAAGTGTTTTTCACCCACTTCATAATGTAAGAACATTGGTTTTAATTGAAACTTCGCACACTTGTTTGGGATTTTTGAAAATTTAACCCCTAAGGGGGTAAAATAGTGGTTGTAAGTTTATATGACCAGTTTTAAAGTTAGATGTGTGGAATTTCGTATTTGGCTTATTAGTTTAAAATAAAGAAAATATTTAGCGTTTTTGAAAAATCAACCCCCAAGGGGTTAAATTATTAGTAAAAGACTTAAATCTGTGACGATACTGATTTAATAGCAGTGCTTATAAATCAATATCGCCACATCTACCCATAAGCACTTCAGGTTTATTTTCGATAATCTATTTTTTTCATAATAACTCTATTTTTATAAACTTAAAAAGATAATTTTTTACTTTTTAGTACAGCTGTTTACAAAGGCGTGTTTCTTTTAGTTTTTTTAATTAATATTTTTGAGGAGAGGCTTAACTCACATGGATGGAAAGATATAGATGCTTTTGAAGGAGGTTTGAGCTTAGCCTCTGCCCTCTGGATCCGTTATGGGTAGATTACGCGAAACAGGGTTCAGCTCTCTCAAAAATGTATATAGAAAATCTAAAATTTATATAATAAATTGTGTCACTAGTCAATAAAGAAATTTAAGGATATGTCTTAATATGATCCCGCAAATAAATCTTGAAGTTGCGGCAAAATGCAAAAACGAGCATTTACGTATTGCCAGGCGTTCGTAATCTAACATAAGTACGAATATTCTACTTTATTTTGACCTGCGCTCCTGCGCACTGTGAGTTAATGGTTGTGTGCGGAAGAGCGAGGCCGGCGATCGTGTCGCTGTGTACGTAGCGCTAAATAAATCATTCGCTCAGTGTAATGCCCCTTAATGACGGAAATTCATAGCTAGTGGCGGTTGCAGGATTTCGTTTGAGGAGGGTGTTTTCCCCTTAGGTGCTTGGATCCCCAGTCTTCAGAACTATGTCTATATAGTTACCTGATGGTCAGCGTGAGCAGTGACAGCTGCGCACGCGGCGGTGGAACTTGCGGCCGCCATCTCTCGAAGAGCAGGACGGCGGTCGCGCCGTACGAAGGATAGAAAGAGATGCCTAAAACAATATTACAGATATAATAATATAATGTACTGGTGTATGATAATTTTATAAGTTACGATTGTTTAACTTCTATGTGCTATATTTCGACGGAATACAAGCTGATCACAGCCGGTGTAACCCGGTCGAAAGAGCTATTTAAATGGTCAATATTCGTACTTTTGATTCCTCAAACTTTAAGCCGATTTTGGTTGTGGAAGGTATGAAGGTAATATCTTCCACCAAAATCGGCTTGATGCCTTCGTAGCACATCGGCTTAATATTATCCCCATATCAGGTGTATATATACATTCAAACACTGTAAAATTGGCAATTTGAAAGTGTGACCGCGAGTTTTTATTGCCAGGTTCTTTTTTCCGGCTTTGCCTATTGTTTGCGAACTTGGCATTACATGTACATGTAGAATTTAAGCGGTAGCACAATGGCTAAGGCATCGGTCTCGCAATCGTGAGGTCGTGGGTTCGAATCTTGGCCATTATACTACCGACGTGAACCCACTCCTAACACAAGCTATAGAGCTTAGCTGGAGGGGTTAACAGGATTGCTAGTAATGTGGGACCACAATCCCACATTGTTAGTTAACTTTAAAAAGTATTACTTGTGATACGTCGGGTTCTACATTTTGCATCCTAAGTGAATAAATCCTTTTTTAATTTTTTTATTTTCTGGAGATTAAATTAGAAAATTAGAGAAATAAAGCGTTCAAACAAAGAAGCACTTTCTTTCGTAGAATTATTTAAATATCTATAGTTATCCTTTCGGAGTGTTCTGTCATTTCGGTTCGCTGAGGCGGGCATTAAATCCTAGCCATGGTGCGTATGAATGTATTGAGTGATGCCTTGAAATCAATTCACAATGCTGAGAAACGCGGCAAACGTCAAGTGCTCATCAGGCCTTGTTCCAAAGTTATCGTCAAGTTTCTAACTGTGATGATGAAGCACGGTTACATTGGCGAGTTTGAAATCGTCGATGACCACAGAGCTGGCAAGATTGTTGTCAATCTCACCGGCAGACTGAACAAATGTGGAGTCATTTCACCCCGTTTCGACGTTCCAATAAATGACTAGTGTTGCCCAAATTCAGTCTTGGTCTTGCAGTCTTGGTCTTGTTCTTGCGTTTTTGCAAGACCAAGACCAAGAACAAGACCGCGTATTTTTAGCAAGACCAAGACCAAGACTGACCGTGCAAGACTTGAGCAAGAACAAGACATAGCCTGCAAGACTCTTGCGTCTTGCAGCTAGGACTTAGCGCTATTTCACTGAGTAGTTAGGTGTAACAGTTCGGTGTATAGGTAGGTACGCTTAGGAATTCTATGAGACGCAAAAAACTGTATCAAAGAATATGAAAAACTGGACCTATGCGCATTACGACTAATACCATAAACATAGCGAATAAAAAAATATCTATTAAAATCAAACTGAGTGCATGCATAGTTATGTTTTAACCATCGGCACTTTGATAATGCGGCATCAAAGGTTTTGTACTTACTTCTCAAAGAAATTTGCCGCTTTTCGGAAGTACATGGTTATGATACACGCGCCGGCGGCTTCTTTTGAAATCTAAAACAATCGTTGCCGCCACGCCGAAATCATAACATTTGACACTATTTGATTGCCGCCATAGGGCGAAGGTATACTCATGCAAAATAATTTCCTAGTAGAGTACCTACAGGTGTTCCAAAGAATAAATAAGTTTCAGAGTGCTTAGAATGAAAATGAATACATTATACTGATCACGCAAGTAGTATTATGATTAGGATAAAATGGTAAGGATAGGTAGTAGATGTCATATTAATTCATTCTAGTAAGTATATATTATAATATTGATTACTTATATGGTTTTAAACTAATTACTTAGGTACTATTATTGTACATTTAGTCATTATATTTCTTAAGTTTTTACAAGAAAAAATAGCAAAAAAGTGTTCAAATATCACCCGTTTAATAAATATTGTAGCCACTTTTAAATTTACTTGAAACGTGTAAAAAAATTCTACAAAACTAATAAAATAATATAAAAAGCGTAGGTACTTACCTACTAATAAAATAAAAAGCCTGCGATAAGAGTTTTGTATTACTTACCAGCCCGAATATCTCTGAGAGAGATGATGAGAGTAAGTATTTACTAGCTGTGCCCGCGACTTCGTCCACGAGGAATAGTAACTTTGGAGGTATAGTGACGTTCAGGACTTATTTATTTATTTTAAAACTTCTGTCATCAAACATACAAACGAACTCTTCAGCTTTATAATATTAGTATAGATGTACGCCAAAACATTCACTTATATGTAAAGAATAGTGATTGGCACTAATTCTATTTTATTCACGCGTCGCGTCTGTACAAGTAGGTAATATTTAGTGTGTGTTTGTACGCCGCACGCGGCATTGTTTGATTTGCGGCGGCATCCTTTTCATAGAGCCGGCACGTGGCGAGGCGGCGCGGTAAAGCAAGGAAACGTACTATAAATAAAGGAATTATTTTAATTCCAGTCATTTCCAATTGAGCTGTGCTTCGAGTCTAACTTGATAATTGTTTTTACTAATTCTCGTTGTTTTCTAAAAACGTATCACGTGTACAATTTAATATGAGTGACGAAGATTCAAATTATTCTAGTCCGAGTAACGAGAGTTTGAGTCACAGATCTAAAAGACCCAAAAGCAAATTTGAGGAGTTTTTCGAAATAATTCATGCATCCCAAACTGCCTTCTGTAAATTGTGCCAACATAAAAAGATTGAAATAAAAATGAAAAACAGAAACACTTCAGGCTTAAGGAAACATCTAATATCTTTCCACAAAAAGGAATCAGAAATATTTCTTCCTGTTAAACCAAAATTAAGTGGAGATATCACAAGCTTTTTAGTAACCGCTGGAAGTGGACAGGTAAGAATATTTTTTTAACAGTTAAAAGAATTTTAACTCCGCGTAGCTATTCATGCGATACTTTCAAAAACGCCATTAACTTACGTAAGTATTTTTGAGTTAGTGGTGTTTTCACAGTTTTCATCTAGGGGTGCGACATATTAAGTATGTAATTATCGTCTTAAATATTTTTTATAAACACCCATATTTTCAGTTAATCGGCCAGTAACAACTAAGTACTTTATTTTGGTAAATTACAGTACAGTGCAACCTTAATATAACAAATATCAATTTAACGATTTTCTCGATTTAACAACAACAAACCTCCTCCTCTTATACGCTCAAACCTAATAACACAAGATTTATTGTTTTGTTTCAGTCGGAAAACAGCAGTGACAACATCACGACAGCTACAGTTGATTGGGTGGTGAAAAAATATCTTCCCTTCTCATTTTTCGATGACGAAGCTACACAAGTATATTTTCGACGTATTTGCCCTAATATGGTGTTTCCTAAAAGGTCTACACTTAGAAGGAAAGTCAAAGAGCGATTTGAAGAGCTCCAATTGAATCTCAAGGAACGACTTCAACAATTATCATCTAAAATGTCTTTTACCATTGATGGGTGGACGTCAATTGCTGGTAGGAGTTACTACGGGGTTACTATTCATTATATAGACAACGCATGGAAGTATCAATCTGTAGTTCTTGATTTTATACCATCACGCGGTCGACATACTGGGGAAGATATTGCAACGATTTTCCATGAATGTTTATTGGAATATGGCATAATTGATAAAATACAAGGTATCACGGTCGACAACGCAACTGCAAATACCAAATTCATGTATGAACTGGGCAAACAGCTGCCGCCACACTTTGATTCAGACAATCAACATTTCCGGTGCTTTGCTCACATTTTAAACCTTGGTGTACAAGATTTATTAAAGACCTTAGCATTACACTGTGAGTCTGACACTAACGCGCAAGATCAGCAGTACGAAGACTATGCAGACGAAACTGAGGATGAGGAAGATGAAGAATCTGCACCAAATATTGCTGACTCGCGTACATCTGTAACAAAGTTACGCAGTATTTCCAGTAAAATAAAAAGAAGTGAGATAGTGAAGAAGAAGTTTCAGTCTGCTTGTGAAGCAGCTGGCGTGCCATCAAATCTAAATGCCATTCTTGACTGTCCAACGAGATGGAATTCCACACATGATATGATTGGATTTGGTTTAAAAGTGAGAGCGGGCATTGACATATTGTGCAGTTCTGTCACCGAATGAAATGATTTTCAAATCACAGCTAATGAATGGCAGGTACTCGAAAAATTACATAAATTTCTAATAAACTTTAAACTTTTAAGTACAAAACTTGGTGGAGACAAATATGTTACATTACCGCTAGTCATTGTATCATTCAATCTCTTGCTAGATAAAATTGAATCCATGGTAAAACAGTTAGATGAGAAACCTAATCGATCTGAAGTGGATGAAAGGCTCATTCTAGCTTTCCAAGCAGCTCAAGACAAAATGCTTAAACATTACAAGAAGAGCAACTGGATTTATTGTACTTCTTTAATTTTAGACCCAAGGCATAAGGCTCAGACTTTTGACCTGACAATGTGGGGGAAGCAACTTAAAACAGAAAGTCTGCGCAAGTTCAATGAACTTTATGAAGAATATAAAAGTCTACACTCACTGAACAAATCTCTGGAATTACCAGAAAAAGAAAATAAAGTATGTGATGAAGATGAAGACGTAATAGACTTTGATAAACTCTATGAATGTCCCTCGACGTCATCTGGATCTTGTCTTCAAGGCTTAGTGATAGACGAGTTGGAGGAGTACCTGAGAAAACCAAGAACTGCCAGCTCGGAAGACATTTTAGATTGGTGGAGGACGCATGAGACAGAGTATCCGATTTTATCGAAAATGGCCCGTGATTTTCTCTCAATACCTGCAACTTCAGTACCTGCTGAGAGGTTATTTTCTAAAGCATCATTAGTAATTAGAAAACATAGAAATAGGTTAAGTGATGAGTCAGCCAGATGGTTACTTTGTATTAATTCTTGGTCAAAAAAAATTATATAAAGTATCATAACCTAATGATAAAGCTGTTGATTTGTGTTGTATTTTATTTTTTATTCAAATAAATGATAAATCGTAAACTCTTTTATTAAATTTCTTATAAGTTGAGGGTTCAATCTCTTTCTAGACAGATAAGTATTGTTCTTTAAAATACAGTCAAGTTATTGTAATTAATTTGTTTTTTTACATGTTTTAGCAAATGTAAGCTTATAAATCATAAATGTTTATTAAGAAACAGTTACTTCCATGGAAAACGACATATAGGTCAGTTGATTTTTCGAATTTCTTATCAAATCTTCAGTTACTTATTAATCTGCTTGATCTTTACTATGGCTATGTTAATTCAAGCTCACAATGTTCCAATTCTAATACGTTTTTCTAAGATTTAAAGTAAACTTTAATAAATAGTAATAGACTAATAGGTAATTGCAAGACTTGCAAGACTCTTGCTGCAAGACCAAGACCAAGACCAAGACTGGGAGCGCAAGACCAAGACCAAGACTAAGACCAGGTGTATTGGCGCAAGACCAAGACCAAGACTGGCTAAGTCTCGTCTTGTTCTTGCATTTGGGCAACACTATAAATGACATCGAGAGGTGGACTAATTTGCTACCATCGCGACAGTTCGGATACCTTGTGCTGACAACCAGTGGTGGCATTATGGACCATGAAGAAGCCAGAAGGAAACATCTTGGAGGAAAAATTTTAGGCTTCTTTTTCTAAGTTTACTCAATATAAATGAAAAATGAAGTTATGGATTTACTTATTTAAACAACCTAACTCTAACAGGTTCTTGTTAAAAGAGCGCAACAGGTGTCTGCCTCTGCTCATTTAGGACAACAAAAATGACTGCCAATATTTTCTTATTACCTTTTTTTTTAAAGATAACTAGCAATTTTGTAAACCCCTCCACCTCTCAAAGGCTTGTGTTAGGAGTGGATTCACATCGGTAGTATAATGGGTAGGTTCCGTAGCCGGACACCGGTTTCTGTTGTTAGACTCAACTCTAACACTAATTTGGTGGAGGGGGGGGGGATCTCACCCTGGGTGTACGTATGAACTATATATAACGAAGTATTCTCTTCTCTTCACTACATAGTATAAAACAAAGTCGCTTTCTCTGTCCCTATGTCCCTATGTATGCTTATATCTTTAAAACTACGCAACGGATTTTGATGCGGTTTTTTTTAATAGATAGAGTGATTGAAGAGGAAGGTTTATATGTATAATAACATCCATTAAATAGTGGAGAAATAATGAGCGGAGCAGCAATAAGAAATGTTTCAAAACGGGGAAAACTTACGCAGACGAAGTTGCGCGGGTCAGAAGTAGGTAATAAATAACTCACCTGGACAACTCATCCGGGGTGGATACCTCGAGGAAGGTATCCAAGAACCACCGGAATCCCTCATAGTCGATATCCTGTAACAAGAAAAAACAATCATAAATATCAATTTCTTTCAAAGATATAAAATGCCTCTGTGGCGCGGTGGGAGTGTGTCCGACTGATACGCAAGAGGTCGTGGGTTCGATTCCCACACGGGACACCACTTTGTGTGATCCACAAATTGTTGTTCCGAGTCTGGGTGTACTTTGTGTCCGTGACTTGTATGTTTGTAAAGTCTCCTGCGACACAGGGCTTGTACCCTAATGCAGGAGTCGTCTTTTAAAAAAAAAAAAAATACAACGGAAAAATAAAATATAATTACAGTTGGATCAACGTAACTTGACCGGATTGAAGTTAGGTTCTTATCACTTTCGCGCATGTCATAGAGATGCGACCCTAAAATTACTTACGAAAACGATTAATTATGTTTCATCGATAAAAAATGTTAACAAAATTTTAAATTAACAACATAAAAATACTATATTTATCACACTAATATTATAAATACGAAAGTTTGTGAGTATGAGAGTGTGTATGTTTGTTACTTCTTCACGTCTAAACTGGCTGGAGCGATTTTAATAAAATTTGGTTTGGAGTTAGCTGACACCCTGGATTAACACATAGGTTATTAAACCGAGGGTAACACCGAGGGGCACAGCTAGTAAGTTCATAAAAGTTTAAATTTAGAACAGTTACCTACAGTAAATATTAAAGAAAGTGTGAAAAACAATTTCTTAAAGAAAAAAATCACAAAAAACATGAGTTAGTAAAACTAATTATGACTATTAATTTAGTTACCGCCCCCGCCCCCGCTTCCTGTCACCATTTACTACTAAAAAATTCATCTGCGCAATCACATTTCGCCAACTTCAAACCGGTCAAGTTACGTTGATCCTACTGCAGATTAGATTTAATTTCATCTTTACGTAGATGTATGGATGTTTGTTACTCAATCACGTCAGAACTGCTGTATGAAAATGTAGGCTTACTCTTTTTCTTTAAAATGAAATTCATGAATTTTTGTTTAGTTAAATTTCACAAGTTTATGGGCACTATTCTAATTAATTTTTGCTGCACAAGAAGTTCGAACCCATAGACGATTTTCTGGAACGAGTCGATTGAATTAAAGTTCCTGAATCTGTATATTACTATCTCATTTTTGTTCGAAACTTCGTTTTCATTCAATTTCGTTCATCCGTTTTGGTAAACAAAAAATCCAAAAGATTGATCTATAATCTATACTAATATTATTAAGCGGAAGAGTTTGTTTGTTTGTTTAAACGCGCTAATCTTAGGAACTACTGGTCCGATTTGAAAAATTATTTTTTTGTTCGATAGCCTATTTATTGAGGAAGGCTATAGGTTATATAACATTGCGCTACGACTAAAAGGAGCGGAGCAGCGACGAGAAATGTTGCAAAAACGGGGAAAATTTACGCATACGAAGTTGCGCGGTACAATAAAGCTGAAGAGTTTGTTTGTTTGTTTAAACGCGGTAATCTCAGGAACTACTCATCCGAATTGAAAAATTCTTTTACTGTTAGATAGCTAATTTATCTAGGAAGGCTATAGGCTATATAACATTACGCGGCGACCAATGGGAGCGGAGCAGCAATGAGAAATGTTGCAAAAACGGGAAAAAATTTCGCATACGAAGTTGCGCCGGACAGCTAGTCGATAATAATATTATAAAGCTGAAGAGTTTGTTTGTTTGTTTGAACGCGGTAATCTCAGGAAATACTAATCCGAATTTAAAAAATATTTCACTATATAACATCACGCTACAACCAATAGGAGCTGAGCAGCAATGAGCAATGTTGCAAAAACGGGTAAAATTCACGCAGTTTATAGTTAGTAAATAAAACTAGCATTTTTACTACCAACGCGTGAATAATTTAAGGTAAAATACCTTGTTTATTGCCCGACGTTTCGACTGTATTGCAACGGTACCTCTTTATAACATTAATATAGATTATACTCAATTGTTTATTTGCATACTACAATGGATACCTATTTAAGAGAAAAAAAAAACATAAATTGTTGAACAATTTGTGGACCATGTTGACAAAGTAGATACATATTTTTACTGTGCTGTTGGGTTTTGCAAAGTATGTTTTAAATTATTATAATATTCTTATAAACTACAAGTTGAGTTTAAAAAAAAAGAACTATTACTAACGAAACCACTTTTATTTTAGAGAAACCGAATAACAATAATAGACATAAGAATACGTCCGTCTCGATCGAATGCCAACGCGTAACTGAGAGCTTCGTGTCACCGCCGCTCCGAGTAGCGCTTACAGCGCTATCCCCACCGCTCAAGTGATTCTACGTCACGATGAAGCGATGCTAAGGGCTTATGCGCTTATTACACTACAGTAAATCACGGACCATAAATCCTTAAAAAGTGCGGTGTAATAAGAGTTAGGGCCCTAATTCTCTCACACATTTTCAAGGCCACCTCGATTTAGGGCCCTGATTCAGGGTAGTGTAATAGCCGTTTCGAGCAGCGTGCCGGCGATGTCGCGCGACTTCGGTCACACCACATCACCACAGGACGACCAGTGGTCGACAGTCGCGGGCACGCTGCACTAAGCCGTTTAAATAAACACGTTTAATCAAGTCGATGCGACCGAGGTCCGAGCCCTAAACCACACCTCCACGTTTGATATTTCTAACAATATATTCTAAAGCTAATAAATACTACCGATTTTTTTAAATTATATTATCAAAACTCCATACTTGACACTGTCATCTTTATTTTGCCCAGATGTTTACAATCTTGAGTTTATTTCAGAACGAATCAATACTATTCGTAAAAGAAAACGTTAACGCGGTACACAAATTGTGGAACAAGAAATAGGTACCTATATAAAGGAATAAAAATTAATATTCCCTATTGTAACAAACTAGGTGTTGAACGTGGCTTCAACTGTTTTAAAAACTTATTGTTTTTCCTTCTCCAGTATTCAAGCTGATGACATGAGTACCAAAAAGACTTGGGCCTCATTCGTAGTCGGGGGTCGCCGAGTTTTTTACGCGCGTTAAAAACCGGCGACCCAACCCTTTGATGTGATTTTGTGATCGATTTCCAACGCCCAGCGTTCAAAATACAAAGCTACGCGATAAAAATGCGTCGCGTTTTAAAATCGCTATTGTGTGAACGTGTACTTAGGAATGCTTTTGTTCTATTTTAGTACCATCCGTCCGGGTTTCCCCGGATTTGTCCTAGTTTAATGACGTCCGGGGAGAGTCCGGGCGGGGTCTCATTTGTAGTCCGGGTATATCATTTTCAGGTCATGGGGTGTCGACGACTGGCATCAGCGCGACTACGCTTATTTTTGACAATCCGAACCTATTTATTTTTATTAAAATTGTATGTTTAGACATGTTGTGTTGGTTCTGTGCCCCAAAATCCAAGGTTTTTACGTTTCTTGTCCTGGCTACCAGATTTAAGAGATGTCAACATTATATTTGAGTGATTATTTAACGCGCGTTAAAAAATCGCTCGTGTGATCATTTGCACGAGCGATTGTTTAAGCCCTCATGGGCTTAGGTATGTAACGTTTATAAACGATTACACTCACCAAACACACTGGTTCGTTCAGTAAAATTCATTTTTATAAAGAAAAACTTGATGATTTTAAAAGAGTGGCACATGAGTTTCTTGGCAGCTCCTTCTCATGAGCTTTACACTTGGAACTGCCGCCTAACTTCATATTGTTTTTTTTTCATTCATAATTTTATAATTTTTTAGTGATTTTACGAAATAAAGATATTTGAGTTTGAGTTTGAACGTACAAACAAACAGTCCGAGTTACTATTGTAATATTATATATAAATATATCTTCATGTAGACAATGCTTTTAGCATTAATTTAAGTCTGCCTCTGTACATTATTTGTGCATAAAGACATTAAATAACATACGAGTAGTAGTCTTACTTAGAAACACTTTATTAAGGTTCAGAACCTAAACCACAAAATACCGCGGCATTTTGTGCCTTCACCACATTCTAATTTATAATCTAATATAAACCCAAAACGCTTAGACGGTCGTTGAACGGTATTCAAGTAATGTTAATTCCACCAAAACCCTTTAAACCTTAACAAAACTAATGCAAATTATTACAAATAATATTGAGATCAAAGGTATTTAGATTGTAAATTAGAATTTAAATTTACTAATCTATACTGACATTATAAATAGTTACGTCAGACTCGTTGTGCTCTATGGCTTAGAGTGCTGGACAAACAAACGGGTTTTTTTTTTTTTTTTTTTTTTTTAATAATTTTGTATACCTGCGATCAGTCGCTTAGACTATAATCAGGTAAGTTGCAAGAGGTTATGGGACGTATAAACGGGATCGTGAATCCAAAAACCTACGCGGAAATGAAGATGCTCCGAGGGGCTGGTGGTGTAACCAAATGGGACAGGATCAGGAACGAATACTTGCGAGGCAGCTTTAAGGTCAAAGTTTTAGGAGATAAGCTCCAGGAAAATTAGCTTCGGTGGTACGGACATGTGATTCGTCGTGAAGAAGGCCACTCAGGTAAAATCGCTCTTAAAATTGACGTTGGAAAACTACCCCGAGGACGCTCAAAAGCTACTTGGTGGAGAAACCTTGACAAATTAGCACATTCAAACCGGGCTGACATTCATGACAGAACCGAATGGCGCAAATGTATTCAGAGGGCCGACCCCAAATGATATTGGAAGAGGCACAGAGAAGGAAGAACACTGATATTATAAACTAGATGAACCGCAGAACTTCGTATGCGTAATTTTTTTCCGTTTTTGCAACATTTCTCATTGCTACTCCGCTTCTATTGGTCGTTGCGTGATGTTATGTAGCCTATAGCCTTCCTCGATAAAAGGGCTATCCAACAGTGAAAGATTTTTTCAATTCGGACCATTAGTTCCTGAGATTACCGCGTTCAAACAAACAAACAAACTCTTCAGCATAATAGTAGTTTATATCGGTAAAGTTTATGAGTTTGTGACGTTGTAGGTAACCTCTAGATCTACTTAACAGATTTTGAAAATTATTTCACCAATAGAAAGCCATGTTTTTTTGTGAGTGTCAGCTATACAGGGTGATTTTCCGCTCGTGGCTTCTTTACATGCCATAATGTCCATGTGTACGTTGCTCATGCGCTCGTAGAAAGTCTATCTCATTTGTACCTTTTTTTTTAAGCTATTGCATAGCTTCTATCGCGGGTCTTGAGCGCGGGGACCGAATCCAGAAATTCCGTAACGAAAAAACCTCACGCTCCCCACTCCGACGGGCACAGCGGTGACACTTTTTAGTTTTGCCATCTATCGATGAATAGCAGAACTTTTAATTACTTTTTTTTTAAATTTAAAAAGAAAAAAAAAATAAAAATATTTTATTTAAAAAAAAAAACTTCAAAATTAAAGAAAAAAAAATTAAAAACATTGTTTTTTTTATAATTCAAAATAAAAAAAAAATTTTTTTTTTTTTTAATTGCTTAAGTTGATAAAAATGCTATGCAATAGCTTTACCGCGGCAGTCCCCGAGTGCCACACATTTTTTTTTACGTGTGCAAAAATCCCCACGGATCTCACTCCTACGAGGGCACGTAGAAGAGGGTATGTCGGAGTCGAACCGACTAAAAATCACACGGTGTTCCTTCATAACAGCCTATGGCCTAGGGTGAGGGTGTCCCTTGCGGATTTGGTGCCTCCACCATCAGCAAGCTTGGTCATCGTAGAACGACGACATCGGTGTTGCTTAAGTTGGCGGCTTTACTACCACTTCGTGTAAGGAGGCGCGCGTAGAATACGTCGCGACACCGTTTAGGCATTTCTTCTGTTAGGACGACAGGTTGATCTCATCTGTACCTACTATTGACGATATTGTATGAATCTTTTACATATTAAATTAATCAATAATGGTCTAACCGGTGTCGGTTACAGCGACCAATCTCATTACCGACTAGCTAACTGCATGAGTGTATGTGCAAACACAAGTGCACTCTCTCACTCTCATAGTTCGATAGGATGGAAATCAGGCGGAGGATCGACGGCTTAAAGTGCTTTCCGAGGCACGGAGGGGTTTGACCCTGTTCAAAAACAGTCACCCATCTATGGACCGACAGTGGTAACGTTGCTTAACCTCGCAGATATCTCGATCTGCTACTCGCCATTGAGTCAGGTACCCCTCTGACGGAACAAATCAATATTATCCATGTACAGAATGTAACAGAAAGGTGTGGTCAAATTTCAGCAGCGGATAGCGTATGTTGTCAGTATTGCACCTACAATGGTACCATAGCTGGTTGCATTATTATTACATAGTTATAGCATTTTCTTTTTGTCAAATTCAGTAGTGAAAGGCGTATAGAATTAGATAGACAGCGTATAGAAAATTCGATTGGATTATTATGGCATAGAACTTTTTAAGTCATTTGTCAAAATTCAGTAGAGAAAGGCGTATGGCATAAGAAATATACCTCCTCTGATACAAAATTCGATTGGATTATTATGGCATAGAACTTTTTAAGTCATTTGTCAAAATTCAGTAGAGAAAGGCGTAGGGCATAAGAATTATCCTTCTCTGATACAAAATTCGATTGGATTATTATGGCATGAACTTTTTAAGTCATTTGTCAAAAGTCAGTAGAGAAAGGCGTATGGCATAAGAATTATACCTCCCCTGGTACAAAATGCGATTGGATTATTATGGCATAGAACTTTTTAAGTCACACTTTTTTTATTTAATAAAATTTTTACTCCTAAATAAACGAATGAAAAAATAATTAATATTTTTTTAAGGTACTCCTATTTTGATAAAATTAGGTATGTGCACTCAGTATCATGGGCACATACCAACCTTTGAATATGACCACACCTTTCTGTTACACTCTGTTACATACGTTTTAACAATCACAAAACGTTTACCTAAACCGTTTGTAATCCCGTGATTTATATATAAAGTTCTCCGATCACGTTCATTAGGGATTATGGGCTTATACAACCTTCAACAAGGCTCCCTTACGTATAAAAACAAGGTCTTAGGGTAAAATATTTATAGGGTATTATGGAACCCGTATTTCAAAAGATCTGTAGCAGATATGAGGAGTTTTTAAAGTATGTTGTGTATTGTTGTGATTTTTATGGGATTCATAACATAGATCTAAGATCTATACACACACCAAACACACTGGTTCGTTCAACTAAAATTATTTTTGTAAAGAAAAACTTGATGATTTTAAAAGAGTGGCCCTTGAGTTTCTTGACAGCTTCTTCTCATGAGCTTTACACTTGGAACTGCCGCCTAACCTCATTTTGTTTTTTTTTTTCAAACAATCATAATATTATAAATTACTAGCTGACCCGCGCAACTTCGTCTGCGTAAATTTTCCCGTTTTTTTTCCTTTTTTTTTTTACAACATTTTTCATTGCTGCTCCGCTCCTATTGGTCGTAGCGTGATGTTATAACGTATAGCCTTCCTCGATAAATGGGCTATCCAACAATAAAATATTTTTTCAATGCGGCCCAGTAGTTCCTGAGATTATCGCGTTCAAACAAACAAACAAACTCTTAGGGGGATGAAAAATAGATGTTGTCCGATTCTCAGACCTACCCAATATGCACACAAAATTTCATCAAAATCGGTCAAGCCGTTTCGGAGGAGTATGGCAACGAAAACTGTGACACGAGAATTTTATATATTAGATTTAGTATGTATTAACTTGACGTTTTCAAATAATTATTGACCTGATTTTACGAAATAAAGATATTTGAGTTTGAGTTTGCGATATTCGAGGGATCGATCATCTCACATGTAACCTCAATGATAACTGTCAACTATTTACTAAAGGTTAATTTCCGTGCATCGCGGCCGATCGCGAGCCGCGCGCGGCTTAAGGTTAATTTCCGTGCATCGCGGCTGATCGCGAGTCGCGCACGGCTTACGACAGTCGTCGGTCGCGCGCGTCTTTCGCAGACCTCGGAAACGGCGCCGTACATTCTCATACTCTGAGTATTGTCGCATCGGCCGCGCGCGTCAGTCGCTTGTCGTAAGCCGCGCGCGACTCGCGATCGGCCGCGATGCACGGAAATAAACCTTTACGACAAACGTCTGATGCGCGCGGCCGATGCGAATGAATGGTGCCGTTTCCGAAGTCTGAGATAGACGCGCGCGGCCGACAACTGACGTAGGCTGCGCGCGCACACTACTATTGTCGTATCTTTTAAATGAACCGTTCTTTTAAAGACTGATTTTAAGCCGGCTCCAGACTCTTGCGAGGCGCCTCCTAGAAGCTCAAGGGTTCGAGTCTTGGCGAGTAGAGGCTGCAGGAGTGTTATCCATCCATTTATTCAGTTGCCCGCTACGTCTACCACAAGATGGACGTGATTGAAGTGACTGCATTAGCTAGGTACTTTATGTGCCTGCCAATATTATAATCTTGCGCGCGGGAATGTGGTTGATTCTCTCGCCTCATCCCTTAGCGTCTTATGACTCGTGCCCGAAAAACCGACACAAAGCGGAGCGACAGCGAGGCGAGGCGAGGGAAGACGAGAGGACACGAACGTACCGTCCTCACTCTAGCAGTCACGTTCTCTCGTGTAGCCTCGTGGAGAATCTGGATAGGACATGAAATGTGAGAAAAAGAGAGAAGAATAACAATTGGGAAGGGGAACCGCCAGAGCCGATGGCTTGAGAAGTCGTGTTGAGAAAAAAGAAATGTGTGGCAGTCGGGGACTGCCGCGGTAAAGCTATTCATAGCATTTTTTATCAACGTTTTTTCTGACGCTGATAATTATAACGTTCACAATTTATTTTTCTTTTCAGCTCTTTAAGTTTTTCTTCTCTATATATCGAAAATAGCTAGGTATAAATAATAAGTATAAATAATTAGGTATAAATAGTGTAATTACACACCAAAAAAAATATTTATTCAATTACGTATTCGTCCGATTTCGGAGCAGCTCGTCTCGATCCGTATGTATATCCGATCCATCGGATATATATATATATATCCGATGGTAGGCGGAGTGGGGGCTGTTAGGTTTTATTTTCGTTACGGAATTTCTTGATTCGGTCCCCGCAATCAAAGCCCGCGATAAAAACTATGGAATAGCTTAATATGGACTATTATTCTTTTTAAATTGGAAAATTGTGTATTCAAATGTATCTAGTTCAACGGGAAAGTTATTTGTTTGACCATCAAGGAACTACGATCCTCATCTACGACCAGATCCTCAGCATTGGTATACGTGTTACTGTAGGTACTCATGATTTAGATCTGAGTTTAGAAGGAAAAATGGAATTTGACTTTTTTTTAAACTGGGGAAGTACATGTCGGGCCATGCACAATGTAGGTTTTCGTAGCTACCCAGCAGCACAATAAGTGGATTTTCTGTTTATTTTTGTTTCCTACCTAGTTAGTCAAAGCTAAAAAGTATTTTTCAATGTATTTCGTACGAACATTTTATTACTTCTCACTAGGTCTGCTATTTATTTTATTTATTTAATATTCATTTACAAAATAAAATAATATATAAATATTTACACAGTAAAGATGCAAACACAAACTTACACAACGCCATCTGATCCTAAACTAGCCTGTACTATGGCAACCAGACAACTGAAAAACATTCTTGTAATATTTCTATACCTACTTCGGTACATATTAAAGACTAGCTGACCCGTGCCATTTCGTCTGCGTAAATTTTCCCCGTTTTTGCAACATTTCTCATTTGCTGCTCCACTCGTTTTGTTCGTAGCGTAATGTTAAATAGCATATAGCCTTCCTCGATGGGGTATTCAACAGTGAAAGAATTTTTCAATTCGGATCAGTAGTTCCTGAGATTACCGCGTTCAAACAAATAAACAAACTCTTCAGCTTTTTAATATTAGTATAGATAACATATATTCATCAAAATAGTATCAACAAACAAACAATTTTTACATCCATCAGTGTAGATACACGTGCCATATTCAGAATCTTAATATATTTAAACAGAAAATTCCAATAAATGGAGTGAGTATCCTCTATTCTTGTGCCATGTCAACAGGTAGGCGTTGCTAGGCAACGGACAGCGTGTCTAGCGGCCATATTTGATTTACAACAAATAAATAAAACGAGAAAAATATCAGTATTAAGTGTGGTTAGGTGTTATCCTTAACAGTAATAGAATGTAATATGTTGGGACGATTTCTTACAAGGTTGTCTGATCGCAAACTAAGTAGAGCGTGTTCTAATGCGACTGGGCAACTGATAAAAATATTACTTATTATACAGAATGTAACAGAAAGATGTGGTCATATTCAAGGGTTGGTGTGCCCATGATACTGAGTGCACATACCTAATTTTATCAAAATAGGAGTACATTAAAAAAATATTTATTATTGTTTCATTCGTTTATTTATGAGTGAAAAAGTTATTAAATAAAAAAGTATGACTTAAAAAGTTCTATGCCATAATAATCCAATCGAATTTTGTACCAGGGGAGGTATAATTCTTATGCGATACGCCTTTCACTACAGAATTTTGAAAAGAAAGTGCTATAACTATGTAATAATAATGCAACCAGCTACGGCACCATGGTAGGTGCAATACTGACAACATACACTATCCGCTGCTGAAATTTGACCACACCTTTCTGTTACACCCTGTATACAACGATATTCTTGGTATAGAGCAAACCTGAAAGTAGTTTGCTCAGAATCAGTACCACAATCTAATGGGGTAGTTTTTTATACCATGTTTTATTATTCGATGATTCAATTAATCGATTATTAATTAATTTATTAATCATTCTAACAGTCCAATTCTTGATTCACAATGTTCAAAATGTAATCAACACTTATGTATACTAATATTATAAAGCTGAAAAGTTTGTTTGTTAGAACGCGGTAATCTCTGAACTACTGATCCGAATTGAAAAATTCTTTCACTGTTGGATAGCCCATTTATCGAGGATTGCTGTAGGCTATATAATATTACGGTACGACCAATAGGAGCGGAGCATCAATGAGAAATGTTGCAAAAACGGGGAAAATTTACAAAGACGAAGTTGCGCGGGACAGCTAGTAATATAAATTAATATTATAAAACTGAAGAGTTTGTATGAACGCGGTAATCTCAGGAACTACTTGTCCGAATTGAAAAATTCTTTCATTGTTGGATAGCCCATTTATTGAGGAAGGCTACAGACTATATAACATCACGCTACGGCCAATAGGAACAGAGCATCAACGAGAAATGTTGCAATATCGAATATCTAGTAAATATATAAACTCAATGACGCTTTACCATAATAAACTATCCTATATTATCTATGTCTCTGTCTAGACGCTTGAAATATCACAAAAGTTCTTTTGTACTCAACATCGGTTTTGTTACCAACACAATGGACCCGATCCGATCATATTTATATGAACGCTCTCTGTATTCTCAGCTTATTATTGCATTTAGTTCATTGTACTGATAACAAAGCGAATAATGATAAGGAAAACTATTGATTCTTATGACTGCCTCTGTGGCGCGGTGGAAGTGTATCCGACTGCTACGCAAGAGGTCGTGGGTTCGGTCCCCACCCAGGATAAAACTTTGTGTGATGTACATGGTTTATTCTGTGTCTGGGTGTTATTAATCTATTTTTTTTTTCTTCAAGAAGATAACTAGCAATGTGGGATAGAGTTCGACATTACTAGCAATCTTGTTAACCCCTCCAACTAAGTTCAAAAGCTTGTGTTAGGAGTAGGTTCACGTCGGTAGTATAATGGCTAGGATTCGAACCCGGCATCGAATCGAAGGCATCAGTCTCGTCATCGTGAGGTCGCTTCATGATTACGAGACTGATGCCTTAGCCATTAGGCTACCGCCGCTTCAATCTATAATATGTATGTACAAATATATAAGTATGTTTATCAGCTGTCTTGTTTCCATAGTACAAGCTCTGCTTAGTTTGGGATCAGATAGCGTTGTGTGAGTTATCCCAAGATATTATTATTACTGTTATCCCGGATCCACTCGCTTGATAACCACATCAAGCATCAAATTCTAACGTGTGGCGGTAGGCTATCGGTCTCGCAATCGTGAGGTCGCGGGTTCGAATCCTACCTGCCCATTATGCTACCGACGTGAATCCACTACTAACACAAGCCTTTGAGCTTAGCTGGAGAGGTTAACAAGATTGTTAGTAATGTGGGACTCAATCCCACATCGCTAGTTTGGTTGATTGGTAGGTTTGCAAGCTATAGTACTAGTACATGACAACAACAATACTCCCATTTCATTTTCACATTTGAACTGTAATTTGAAAAACCCAAATGGAAGTCTATACTTTTTTTTTTCGATTTCTGGGCCTGGACTTAAAAATTTTTTTATCTTTCAAAAATGCAATTATTGTATTTGTAAAGTAATTGGCAAGAAATGCCTATAGAAATACTTCAATATTCGGCCTGCGACATCATAATTTGTTAAAATGCTCTCTGTAACGAAGCAATAACAAAAGTCGTGATAGTTCTTTAACTACCGACTAGATGGCGCATGCAAGGGCCCAACTCGCGAGCTACAAAGGATAGAAAAAATTGAGTTTTAGTAACATAGTCCAGATAGGTGGTTCGATTCGGGCCCCGGTTTGGCTACGGAACTCTCGGGTTCGATTCCTGGGTCTGGACTTCAAATTTTTCTATCTTTCAAAAATGCAATTATTGTATTTGTAAAGTAATTGGCAAGAAATGCCTATAAAAATTACTTCAATATTCGGCCTGCGACATCATAACTTGTTAAAATGCTTTCTGTAACGAAGCAATAACAAAAGCCGTGATAGTACTTTAACTACCGACTAGATGGCGCATGCGAGGGCCTAACTCCAGCAACATAGTCCAGATAGGTGGTTCGATTTCGACCCCGGTTTGGCTATGGAAGTCTCGGGATCCACTCAGAGAAGATACATTTATTGAACTAATATTCACATATTTTGTATGGAGCTTATGTCAAATATATATCTCTAGTAGCTAAATCGATCTATAGATAGAATATTTAATTGATAACTGTTGTAAATAACTGAAACCATTTCTTATTTTTCTCAATTTTATTAGTCACAATCACATTTCTCGTCGTAAAGTTTACCCAATCACATAATATGTTGACATATAATTTATGCACGTAACATAAAGTTTATGTTTGCATGTACAAATTTTATAGCGAGTGTTTATTTATTTATATCTATACTAATATTATAAAGCTGAAGAGTTTGTTTGTTTGTTTCTTTGAACGCGGTAATCTCAGGAACTACTGATCCGAATTTAAAAATTATTTCACTGTTAGATAGACCATTTATCGAGGAAGGCTATATAACATCACGCTGCGACCAATAGGAGCGGAGCAGCAATGAGAAATGTTGCAAAAACGGGGAAAATTTACGCAGACGAAGTTGCGCGGGACAGCTTGTGTAAACCATTATTCGTAACTAACTGCAACATTTTGGGTTTTGTCATGAAAAATAAATAATATTTGCTAAAATAAAGTCACACTTCGTCTAAGACAAGTTTAGTTTAAATGATTTTAAATAGTCTATACTAGCTCCGCTTTACGGCTTTACATCGATCTTCCAAACACCCTGTATATTCAAAGATTATTATTAAGTTGCTATGGTAACGAGCGAGATACGAGAGAAATGGAGATTGTTATGATGAAAATATTTCAGACGATATATTTGATATATTTTCACATTTCTTTTATGTTTTATTGTGACTATTAACACAAAATGCCGAGTGTAGGTACAGAGGGGGAAAATTTCTACGTAAGTGCTTCCCTTGAGCCGATTGATCGTCGCACACACATACGGCTTGATATTCATTGTAGGGTGTTGACGAGGATGTACTGAGGAAGAGGATGACAGGATGAAAACGAGAAAATATTAAACATTTTGAGGATGCGGATGAGAATGAGAATGCGGAAGAGGATGAGGATGCGGAAGCGGATGAGGATGCGGAAGAGAAAGAGGAAGATGTATTTCTTTGAAGCAAACCTTTTGACATGATAACGTGTTATAAATCGATGACCGGTTGCACGTATGAAAAATTGACCAAAAAAAGGTGACGTTTATGATTGGTTGGTAAGCAACGCGAATGATGAGATGTCATCAATGTGTTCTTATGACGTTATCACGTCAAATTATCCTCCGTAAACCGACTTTACAGACAACCATGTTTTTTCTAGCTTAAGCAAAAAGGAGTGGTCCATTTCTCCATACATTTTAGGCCCAGAAAGGACACACACGAAACGATGTTTGTTTTGAAGATAAATGACTACTCTATTACCCTGTATTATTATTTTTCCCATAAAACTTGGTGGAATTGAGATACGAGATATTTAAAATGGAAATGATTTCATACCAAAAAACATTACTAGCAATCCCGTTAACCTCTCTAGCTAAGCTCAATGGCTTGTGTTAGTTGCACAAAGTCTCGTTCTTACCCAATAATAACATATTCAATTCATTTTATACGAGTTATACTCGTTTAACTCGGAACTGTAAAACTAATGGCAGGTCAGTCTGCCGCCATTTTTACAACACCAAAATAATAAAATCAATGAATGAAATGAATAACAACACGAATGACATGACAGATGAAAAAAGTGTTGCAAATGCTTTGAAAAATTATTTATACTATCGATTTATAAACAAAAATCGATTGCAACCAAATAATTATACAACACAATTATATTAAATTACTTTTTTACCGAATATATTTCCAAAATAATTGAAAAACATTGTTTTATATTAAAGTAATAAAGATATTTTATCTTTACTAACAATTTCTACCTATCAAACGTCGATAAAACGACGTTTGAAGCTTGACTTTTTAAAGCTGGCAACATAAAACAATTATCCGCCATTACCGTAACCTAAGAATCAAATTAAAATAATCTTTAAAACTAAAATCTTTCCCCCAAGTTTTATCAAAAAATGAAAACCACATACAGATTTCAAAAAATATTTGTTTAATTTTAACGTTTCACAACTTTCTGTCCGCTATGGGCCGTATTTGGTACATGTCCTTTATAACTTTACTTTACTAAAATAAACATACGAACGAAGACAGAGCAACAGGTACGGCAGTGTGACCTACCTATCTATAATTTACGTTTGAAACTATCTTAGAAGTTAAATCAGTGAATAAATAAGGTTGCCTTTTGTTTGAAGCGAGAGTGATAACACTACCCCATAAAGTCCTTACAATAAATGAGGAAGCGGAAGAGGTAGAGAATTTCTAAAATATCATTTTGAGGAACCCTTATAGTTTCGTCATGAATGTATGTCGTTCCGTCTGTCTGACTGTCTGTCTGTCCGACTGTGTGACAAGAAATATACAAAAATCACAAAGGTAGCGCTTAATAAATACTATAAACTAAAATGATTTTGGACATGATCGGTTATACCGTCATTACGTTATTGCTGAAAAACTGCGAAGTTTCTTAACAAAAGTGCGAAGTGTCAGAAGATCGTATTCTTCTGCAGATGCAATTATTCAAGGCTGCGGAACCCTACATTGACCATGGTCATAACCTCCCACTCGTGACTTCTTCACACAACACTAAATAAGTTTGTAATATTAGTTTTGGAAAATATATAATAAATTAACCCATAATCACCTACCACTTGTTTACGGAGTTATGACCTTAACCACCTACAGACTATTATACTGAAAAGAATCATTGTTTATTGCGACGTTTAGGCCCTAAACTCTCAAGAAGAAGTCTCCCAGATATGTAGTTCATGGTTGTGTGACAAAAATATATAGTAGGTGGTAAAAAGCGGTGGTAGCCTAATGGCTAAGGCTCGCTCTAATTGGTCTCGCAAACGTGAGGTCGCGGGTTCTAATCCTACCCATTATACTACCGTCGTGAACCCACTTCTAACACAAGCTATTGAGCTTAGCCGGACCTACAATCCCACATTGCTGGTTATCTTTTTAAAACGAAAAAAAATAGTTAATTCGTAATTATAGTAATTCGGTTCGTTTTTTTTCAAGAATTACATTACTAAGTTATTTGGTGTAATGTAAAGAAGCCAAGAGCGGGAAGTTCCAGCGGACGCATTTTTATTTGCCGTCTTAATCGCACAAAAAGCAATACATTTTCTTTTAAAAACAACAATATCTCGAGATTACTCTGCGTTATCAAATAAAGGCACAATTTGTACAGATTCCTTCCGGGTAATTTATAAAAGAGATTTCTTTTTCTTTTTAGAGACAACCCTGCGTTCCCTTGAGGCGTGCAAGCACCCATTAAGGGTCAGGGATGTGCTAAACTATTTTAAACGTGGATTAAAGTTAAATATATTTAATTCAGCATTTTTTTTGTAATGTAACTCTTGTTTTCTCGTAGTGTTGTTAAGTTTTATTTAAATTAAAATTTTGAACGCTCCGTTTAATTTCTTTTAAAGGTGCATTATCTAATATCAAAATAGATCGATATATCTGCGAGATTAAACTACGTAACCACTGTCAGTCCATATATAAGGACCGTTTTCGGACTTTTGGCCTCCAAAAATACACATCACACTAATATTATAAAGCCGAAAGTTTGTGAGTATGTGAGTGTCTATGTTTGTTACTTCTTCACGTCTAAACGGCTGGAGTGATTTCAATAAAATTTGGTATGGAGTTAGCTGACACCCTGGATTAACACATAGGCCAATAAAACGCGGGTAACACCGCGGTTTACAGCTAGTTTTATAATAAAAGCTCTTAATAAAGTAAACAAAAAAAAAATTGCAAAAAATATGAAATCCGTTCCGTGGTTTGAGCGTATTATAAAAATAAATATGAATAAATATGTTAACTAAAAGACTAAGGCACCTGTCCCAACGCCCACGATGAGCGAGAAGCGAGTAGCGATTTTATCGCTCAAGAAACGTACAATAGATGTAAATTGTAGATCCCGTCCATGTAAACAAAAGAGATGCAGTATAGAGCGAGTACTCGCCGGCAGTGGGAACGGTGTAAGATTAACTATTAATTTCTGTATCTCTTTGTTTACACGGGATCTAAATAAGTAGTAGTCTCGCGGTTAGTAGGACAGGTGCTTTAAGCATGTTCCAGACGGTTGAAAACAAGCGTATAAACCAAGGTGACCATTTGGTTGACTGCCTCTGTGGCGCAGTGGGAGTGTATCCGACTGCTACGCAAGAGGTCGTGGGTTCGATCCCCACCCAGGATAAAACTTTGTGCGATGAGCACGATGGTTTATTCTGTGTCTGGGTGTTATCTATAATATGTATGTATTTAGAAATATTTAAGTATGTTTATCAGTTGTCTGGTTACCATAGTACAAGCTCTGCTTAGTTTGGGATCAGATAGCGTTGTGTGAGTTGTCCCAAGATATTATTATTATTATTATTACCTTGGCGGGAACTTTGTGTGTCCCACCGTTTTTGCTTGGTACTTGTTTGCAACAGCCTACACTGTTGGAAACAAGCAAGATCACCTTGGTTCGTACGTTTGTTTCCAACCGTCTAGAAGACGCTTTAGCGTACTTCAAAGATGTTAATAATATATATTATAGAGCAGGGGTGGACAACCTTTTGGCTTATAAGTGCCAAAATGAAGTAAACAATTTTGTTCAACAGTTTGTTTGCATATGTAAGTACTAACTACCAAGAATTTTAATTGCTAAGCGAACTTCTTTAATTTGTCAAAATAAGATGGTCTTCGGAGCATGGGTGTGTCCAGGGGAGGGATTTGGGAGTTAGAACCCGCCGAAATTGCAAAAAGGTGCCGGTGTTTAATCAGTACCACTTAAAACCTCTGAATAATCCTGGGTGAGTAATCATGCTTCAGTATTTATAGCCTTATCCTTTTTGCAGTCTTTATATTTAATATATAAAATTCTCGTGTCACAGTTTTCGTTGCCATACTCCTCCGAAACGGCTTGACCGATTTTGATGAAATTTTGTGTGCATATTGGGTAGATCTGAGAATCGGACAACATCTATTTTTCATCCCCCTAAGAGTTTGTTTGTTTGTTTGAACGCGATAATCTCAGGAACTACTGGGCCGCATTGAAAAAATATTTTATTGTTGGATAGCTCATTTATCGAGGAAGGCTATAGGTTATAACATCACGCTACGACCAATAGGAGCGGAGCAGCAATGAAAAATGTTGTAAAAAAAAAAGGGAAAATTTACGCAGACGAAGTTGCGCGGGTCAGCTAGTATTACTATAAATTCATTAAATACATTTCAATTTGGAAGCGTTTTCATAAAAATATAGTACACAATTGTCCCGACGAACTTCATAATGCCGCTTAATTTTTTTTAAAATTACAGTACATAAGAACCTGGAACCTGAACCCTTTTGCGGTAAAGAATGATTAGGGCTAACATTAGGTAATTAACGAAAATGTAAAACCTTTAAAAGTACAGCCGGAGCCAACACTATCAAGTTCCCAAATATGTAAAACCTTTTTACTCCCATTACCTCTGAACACAAAATAAACAATTCTAGAACCTAAGTGTCCGTAATTTAGTAAATAACATAATATCCTTGATATCAGACAAGTGGCAACCCTGACTATAAAACAGCGGTTAACCAATGTTTACGAGGGGAGCTGCGGGCGAGTTGAGACTTAATACTTTCAACCAGGGATGTTACGGAGCTTCGACTTCGACTTTACGACTCCGACTTCGACTCCAATCGTTCGTTTTAATCGGAGGTACCAAGAGTGCGGCGGCCGATCTCGTTTTTGTTATTTTAAAAAAACGACTCTCGCAGTAGGGTACAAGCCCTGTGTCGCTGGTTACTTTAACATACAAGTCACGGACGCTAAGTACACCCAGACTTGGAACAACAATTTGTGGATCACACAAAGTGGTGTCCCGTGTGGAAATTGAACCCACGACCTTTTGCCTAGCAATCGGACACTCTCCCACCGTGCCACAGAGGCAGTTTAAATTAGCTGAACTCGGCCACACTTGGATGTATGTGACTTTTAAAGCCAGGAATATTAGCCGGCCTTCCCAGAACATTCTGCTAAAGTTTCTCTTGCGTAGCAGTCGGATACACTCCCACCCCGCCACAGAGGCAGTCTAAAATCTAATTTAAATACCTTTAATAAAAGTATGAAGGACAAATTGACACGGATTCTCTATGATCGCGGGATCGAGTCCCGCTGAAATTTTTCCGTCACACATTTTATATTAATAACTGAATAATGTTTCTTTTTTTATCTTATTATCTTCTATCTCACCATATTTGTCTTCGCCCACCACCTCCAACACCAATTCCGACAAACCAAATTTAAAAACTTCGACTCCGACTTCGGTTCCTATAAAACCACCTCCGTAACATCCCTACTTTCAATCACAACATAACAGGAATACAGAAGGCAACCTTCATACGTATCTAGTAAATTACGCATAGACATCGTTTATGAACACAGAATTACAGATTTGGAACCACTTTATTTTGAAGCCATACCTGGATTAGTGGATTTTGTACCTGGTTTGTGACAAAGACCCAGAGAGGGGCGTGTTAGGGGTTGCACCCCTTCTATCCCGAAATTGCAAAAAGGTTAAAAAATTGATTGGGTTTTTTGTAAAACCCCGAATGAAAAAAAAAAAATCGAAATGGATTGCACTATCAATCATCTGTTCTTAGCCGAGGACGTACGTCAAAACCACTTTTTTTATATCAATAACTAGCAATGTGGGTAGCACATTACTAGCAATTTTGTCAATCCCTCCAGCTAAGCTTAATTGCTCATGTTAAGAGTGGGTTCACGTCGGTAGAAATTAAACTCGCTACCTCTCGATTGCGAGTCCGATGCCTTACAAGACATCTTAAATTATGCTACCGCCACTTCTGTGTGACAGTCTTTTTTTAATGATTAATTTCAACCCAATATTATGTGTCAGGAAACTATTATTTTGAAGACTTTCCGAGATCCCGTGTCGTGAACGATGTCCAAGTACGAGCAAGTTACGTATGAAGTTAACCTTCTCCACTCTCGACACTCTCTTTGTGGTTAACAGTTTCATTATACTTTATTGTAAGTAAGTGTTATCATAAGATTTGTGAGGTTCACCACACCCTTTTTATCTACAAGACTAGGGTATATTACATTGTATCATAGTTAAGGGTAGTTGGAGTGATGAAAGATGAAAGAGAAGGCTAGAGAAAAATGTTGTAGGAATTTGTTTATTTTTATGTTTTTTTTATTTACTTCGCTTTCTTTTTAAAAACCGGGCAAGTGCATGTCGGGATACGCACAATGTAGGGTTCCGTAGTCCCCAGCAGACGAAATTGCGCGGGTCAAGCGCAACTTCGTCTGCGTGATTTTTTCCCGTTTTTGCAACATTTCTCATTGCTGCTCCGCTCCTATTGGTCGTTGCGTGATATATATATATATATATACAGGGTGTAACAGAAAGGTGTGGTCATATTCAAGGGTTGGTATGTGCCCATGATACTGAGTGCACACACCAAATTTTATCAAAATCGGAGTGCCCTAAAAAATATTTATTATTTTTTTTCCTTCGTTTATTTGTGAATGAAAAAGTTGTTAATTAAAAACAGTATGACTTAAAAAGTTCTATGCCATAATAATCTAATCGAATTTTGTACCAGGGGAGGTATAATTCTTAAGCCATACATACGCATTTCACTACTGAATTTTGTCAAAAAGAATATGCTATAACTATGTAATAATAATACCACCAGCTATAGCACCATGGTAGGTGCAATACTGACAACATACACTATCCGCTGCTGAAATTTGACCACACCTTTCTGTTAAACCCTGTATATAGCCTTCTCATTTTATCTTTTGTTACCTCGGATAGCCTTCCTCGATAAATGGACTATCCAACAGTGAAAGAATTTTTCAATTCGGATCAATTTTCCCCTTTTCTGCAACATTTTTAATTGCTCCTCCGCTCCTATTGGCCGTAGCGTAATGTTATATAGCCTATAACATTCCTCGATAAATGGGCTATTCAACAGTAAAAGAATTTTTCAATTTGGATCAGTAGTTCCTGAGATTACCGCGTTCAAACAAACAAACTCTTTAGCTTTATAATATTAGTATAGATACATGCAATTAATACTACAGAGAGATATATTCTACTAGCTGACCCGCGCAACTTCGTCTGCGGAAATTTTCCCCGTTTTTGCAACATTTCTTATTGCTGCTCCGCTCCTTATTTCTCCATTATTTAATGGATGTTATTATACATATAAACCTTCCTCTTCAATCACCCTATCTATTAAAAAAAAGCAGCATCAAAGTCCGTTGCGTAGTTTTAAAGATTTAAGCATATCTAGGGATATATAGGGACAGAGAAAGCGACTTTGTTTTATACTATGTAGTGATGCTAATACAATGCATATGAGTGAGCTAGTCTTGTTGCAAAAACCAATTTGCCTTCAGTTTTGCATTTGTTTTTCCCTTGTGGGAAAAGCCGACAGTGAGGGTAACTTTGAGCGAATTTACTCGTATATTCTAACTGTATTTCAATGCTAATTCAAAGTTATTTCGATCTCGTGTTGTGTTTTGTTCAATTAAATGGGAAAATGATAGAGAATGTTATTGTTATAAATGTTGTTAAACTTTCGCGATTTGTACACATTATAAAATTATATATACTACGGGGGGGGGGGGGGGGGCAATTTGATTCAACTGGCGAAGTGTGAGTCGCTCGCATGGGGTGGGGGTGCATTGACTCAACATCAATACACCATCCACTGAGGCAACTGCCGGTCGAAACACACCGGTCTAGTGTCAAATTTCTCAAATTCCTAAAAAAAAGGTAATTCAGTCGAGTCTGGATCGGGCAATTTCCCTCCCCCCCCCCCCAGGATACGCGCCTGCTAGGACTTGTTTGCTCCAGCGGCCACCCTAACATCCCAGGCACAGAATAAACAATCGTGCTCTTCCCACAAAGATTTATCCTAGATGGCAATCTAACCCGCGACCTCTGATTTAGCAGTCAGAGTCACTAACCACTAAACCAACAGGCCAGTATATGTATATTTCTAGGAAGGCACATTCTTCTTTGACAATATTAGTTAACAAAAACCGGGCAAGAGCATATTGGACCATGCCCAGTGTAGGGTTCCGCAGCATTGAATAATTGCATCAGCAGAAGAGCGTATGTTCATGGCACTTACGCCCTTTTGTTCAGAATCGCAGTTTTTCAGCAATAACTCAATGACGGTATATCTGATCATGTCCGAAATAACTTTAGTTTTAAGTATTTATTAAGCGCTACGTTTGTATTTTTTTCATATTTTTTAGTCACACGGTTCAAAAGTTAAGGGGACACAATTTATGCAACTTTTGAAGCGATTATTTCCAAAAATATTCACTCAATCAAAAAAGTTTATTAGAAACCTTAAAATGTTTTTGAAAGACCTATCGAATGATGTACCACACGAATTTACAGCGTCTGTTACATGTACAGAGTGCCATTCTTAACAATATTTATTTTTATTATTTAGCTATCAAACTAAGTAGCGGCTACTACAAGCCGCTACTTAGTGAACACCTTTTCACCAAATTTTATCAATAATCATTGTGTAGTCTTTGAGTAAAATGCCTGTGACAGAACCCTAAAAAACACCTTTTTTCCGCCTTGTTCATTGTGATATCTGCACCGCATCGGCTGCTATAAGGCTCTATGTATGACGTCCCTTTTTCAGTCCTCAATAATACCATTTCATTCGAGTTTTTGTGCGACAAGCCTTCAGAAACCTTCAGCAGAAATACTATTAACTCGTCAATAAATTTCTATTGGAGGGCATAAAATGTAGGGGAGGAGGGGTGATGGAAAAAATGTGCTTCGAGTTTGGATTCGTGTCACACCGAAGTGAATGTTGCCGAGCGTTTATTTGGGTATTTGACTACTATCAAAATAAAATATTTTTTAGTAACCATATAAAAATATGTCATAAAGTATTCTGAAAAAAAATATATTCATCTATTAATTTAACGTTTTTATTCATTTTTAATCATATAGAAAAACACTAAAAGTAATTAATTTGACTATAGAAAACGTGACGTCATATGCTAGCATTCCATACAGATTTGTACGGAGCGGGTCCTTGTTGACGTTTCTTCAAAAGAGGTTGATTTGACTTCAGTCAAATAAATACCCTATTATTAAGATTTATTTTGAATAAAAAAAATTTCCTCAAAAGTTTTACATGTTTAGTTACGGCCGTAATTTCTCTACTAGAGTTAGCATTTTAACAGACAATTGACAGTAGACAAGTTATTTTGACCGGCCGTAAATAAATCATTAAAGATTATCCTTTTAATTATTAAGATTTATTTTGAATCAAAAAATGTTCCTCCCAATTTTACATGTTTAGTTACGGCCGTAGTTTCTCTACTAGAGTTAGCATTTTAACAGACAGTTAACGGCCGTAAATAAATCATTAAAGTTTATCTATCGCTCTATGCGTTACGAAACTATTGATCAGATTGTGATGAAATTTTAGTAAGATGTTCTCGGGAAGCCCGCGAAGGTTCCTGGTGCAAAAAGCTACTACGAAGCGTGACCGGGTTCAGTTAGTTAAATATAAAATAAATATCTTGGGACCCCACATTTGACCATCTGATTCAAAACTAAGCAGGGCTAGCATAAAATACACGGTATTTTTTGCTTACAGGGGGTCAATTCACATATTTAAAGCAGTGCAGTTGCAGTTAAGTTTCGATTAAAACGGCCATTTTTGTATTCTTGTAACTTTGGGATCGATCTCAAATACGCTTGCATCAAGTATGCGTCTCTAGAGCGCAATAACGACATTCTAGTACGGTGCGCAAGCGTTTTTAAGATCGATCCCAAAGTCACAAGAATATGAAAATGGCCGTTTTAATCGAAACTTAACTGCAACTGAACTGCAACTGCACTGCTTTAAATACGTGAATTGACCCGCTGGTCGTCAAAGTTCAAATCATCACACCTCTCGCCATCGACAGCGAATTCATCCTCACACCTTATAACCAATATCAGCGTACTGTACTGTTCCTGAGGAACTTCATCCTACGTACAATCAGACTGTGAATCTAAAATAACACTTGTCCCAACGTTGGCGCCAATGCTATTTCTAAGTATATCCATATCCCCATGTTGGGCGAATAGCGTTGGTACCGACATTGGGGCCAACGTGTGGAGCCGGTGTTAAGGTTACATTATGTTGTCTCTCTATAATGTGTACGGTGTAAGATGCAGTCAAGACAATAATGAAGATCGGTCTTCGTTAAGAGCAATCCGGCCATTCGTATCTATTAGTTTTAAACATCAGACCACTTTTTATCCCAACGTTGGGAGGAGTGTGGGGATCCTGGGTATTTATTGGAAGAAACTAACTCTTACTCGGGTAGTTTTAATAGCATTAGTAAGTACCTATTTGCGAAGGAGTTAGACAGTCCTACTAATACATATTGACTGTCTCTGTGGCGTGGTGGGTGTGTATCCGATTGCTACGCAAAAGGTCGTGGGTTCGATCCCCAGCCCGGATAAAACTTTGTGAGATGAGCACGATGGTTTATCTATAATATGTATGTATTTAAAAATATATATCGCGTTGTGTGAGTTGTCCCAAGATATTATTATTATAATACGAAATATGGTGCAGATTAATAGATGGATATTTGATGCTATTTACACAAAAAAATTAATTCAATTGCCTAACAGAAGACAACTGAATATCTATACTAATATTATAAAGCTAAAGAGTTTGTTTATTTGATCGCGATAATCTCAAGAACTAGCGATCCGACCAATAGGAGCAGAGCAGCAATGAAAAATATTGCAAAAACGGAGTATTATAAACGGATAATAAAATATGAAAGTAACTCTGTCTATCAGTCTGTTACGTTTTCACGATCAAACAGCTAAACCGATTAACCGACATCCACGCGGGCGCAGCCGCGGGCGAAAGCTAGTAACTGAATAAAATTTCAGCACAGACATACCAATATATATAGTATTAACAGTGTAGATTTCAGGATTTTTGTTTAGGGGTGGGGGGGGGGGGGGCTTGATATCTAGTACTAAAATTGTGGTGGATTCAGGATTGTTGTTTTTCGGGGGCTTGAACCAGATAGGGCCTTGTTGCACCACTTACACGAATAGAATGGGTAAATGGTAAATTATTTTGGCTGGGACTTAAGCCCCTTAGCTCACCCCCTGGATAATCCACTCTAACACATAACCCAAAATCCACGCTCAAACATTACTTCTAATTTTTCAATCTATATAACAAAACAAATAAACATTAAAACATCTAACTATATAGTATAGATAACAACTCCTAGTATTGATTATGTAAACGAGTGTTCCTCCAACACGAGAACAAAGAACTACCACGGAGTAGAATTATACAGTAAATTAATTTTATGTTAAAGCTCACAGAGCGTGACTCATCGTAATTACTACAATCTATTTGCTATAAATTGTTTGTTAAACAAACAACGTTACTACTTGCGATTGTTCCCGGTTTTGTTTAAAGGTGCATTAATTAATGTGTTAAAGATAATCTTACATAACATTAATAACTTAGAAAAAAAATCGCGCAATAGCATGTCGGACCACGCTTAGTGTAGCGTTCCGCAGCCTTGAATATATATATTTTTTAAAGGTAACTAGCAATGTGGGATTGAGTCCCACATTACTAGCAATCTTGTTAACCCCTCCAGCTAAGCTCAAAGGCTTGTAGGAGTGGGTTCACGTCGGTAGTATAATGGATGCCTTAGCCATTAGGCTACCGCCGTTTCCTAAATTGCATCAGCAGAAGATCGTATGTTCATACATTTACACCCTTTTGTTGAGAACCGCAGTTTTTCAGTAATAACTAAATGACGGTATATTTGAATATGTCCAAAATAATTTTAGTTTGAAGTATTTATTAAGCGCTACCTATAGAATTTTCTTATTATTTTTGGGTCACACTTCAAAAGTTATGGACACAATTTATAATGCAACTTTAAGAGTGATTATTTCCAAAAATATTTACTTAATCAAAAAAGTTTATCAGAAACCTTATTAATAAACAATAATTTTGAAAGACCTGTCGAATGATGCGCTATACGTTGATTCTTACAGAAAAAAAAAACAGCTTCTGTTACATGTATGGAGTGCCCCCCTAAACATTTTTATTTATATTTTTTAGCTATTTAACTATGTAGCGGCTACTACAAGACACCTTTTCACTAAATTTCATCAATATTAATTAAGTAGTATTTGAGTAAAATGTCTGTGACATACGAAAAGACAGACAGACAGACAGTTTGCCCTTTTGGCTACGGAACCCTAAATATGGTCTTCAAAGGAATAGAGTTACAAAATACCCAGAGTACAAAAGGTAACTTGCATACAACATAGTCTGTTCACAAACACAGAATCTTGGGAAGCTTTGCGAAGGCTTGGAAAGGAACGTCAACAACACAAAATGACAGATTAGCGAATTGTCAGGGGTCGCAAAATAACAAGATCTGCGTGACAGATTCGCGTGATGAAAGATTCGCGTAATGACAGATTCGCAGAATTATCAATCTCGAATTAAATAAAATTCATCAAGTGATGATGACAAGTACCTAACGATTGGCCTGTTGGTCTAGTGGTTAGTGACCCTGACTGCTAAGCCGAAGGTCGTGGGTTCAATCCCCATCCAGGATAAAACTTTGTGTGATGAGCATGATGGTTTATTCTGTGTCTGGGTGTTATTTATCTAAAATGTTTATCAGTTGTCTGGTTTCCATAGTACAAGCTTTGCTTTGTTTGGGATCAGATAGCGTTGTGTGAGTTGTCCCAAGATACTATTATTAGACATTATTAACAAATTCTTTGTCAGTATAAGACATAAAATAATAAGAATTTAGATTAAAAAAGTAAGAGAATATAATCATACAGAATGGCTACAGGGGTTCCCCCCTTCAGGGGGTAGAACCTGTTTTTTTTTAAACCTGTCTTTTTGCTAATCCCTTTTTACGATTCTAGGGGCTTTCTTTTATTTTTAAAAAAGACGGCTCCCGCACTACGGTACAAGCCCTGTGTCGCGGGGGACTTTACAAACATACAAGTCACGGACACAAAGTGCACCCAGACTCGGAACAACAATTTGTGGATCACACAAAGTGGTGTCCCGTGTGGGAATCGAACCCACGACGTCTTGCGTAGCAGTCGGATATACTCCCACCGCGCCACAGAGGCAGTCGCTTTGATAAGGTACTCGTATATTCGCTCCGTGGCGAATTCGCTAACGACTACAAGATGTGGTTTTTTTTATCCGGACCTACCCTCCAAATCCGCTACTGGATAAAGAAACTCACTCATTACTATGTGTGTGTGTAATCTATCTATACTAATATTATAAAGCGGAAGAGTTTGTTTGTTTGTTTGTTTAAACGCGCTAATCTCAGAAACTACTGGTCCGATTTAAAAAAATCTTTTTTTGTTGGATAGCCCATTTACCGAGGTAGGCTATAGGCTATATAACATCGCGCTACGACTAATAGGAGCGGAGTAGCGACGGGAAATGTTTCAAAAACGGGGAAAATTTACGCATACGAAGTTGCGCGGGACGGCTAGTACTTAATATTATAAAGCTGAAGAGTTTGTTTGTTTGTTTGTTTGTTTAAACGCGGTAATCTCAAGAACTACTGATCCGAATTGAAAAATTCTTTCACTATTGGATAGCCCATTTATCGAGGAAGGCTATAGGCTATATAACATCCCGCTACGACCAATAGGAGCGGAGCAGCAATGAGAAATGTTGCAAAAACGGGGAAAATTTACGCTAACAAAGTTGCGCGGGACAGCTAGTAGTTTAATAAGAAGTATTTGTTTAATTGAGGGTATCCGAGGCAGAGGCGTACTCAGCATCATATTTGTCCGGTGTTTAGTCTTTGTACAACCCCCTCCCCCCCGAAATTACGAAAACCTCCTACGAAAAACAACCCTGGGTACGCCGGTGCGTTGAATGAAGATTTCTTTCTCTACTTTTGATAGTTTGTAGTATTATACTGTGCTAGCTTTCGCCCGCGGCTCCGCCCGCGTAGATGTCGGTTATCGCGATATAAACTATCCTATGTCCTTCCCCGGGACTCAAACTATCTCCATACCAAATTTCATCTAAATCGGTTTATTTGTTTGAGCGTGAAAGCGGAAAAGACAGACAGACAGAGTTACTTTTACATTTATAATATTAGTATGGATGTACTTTTACTATCAAAAACTTCGCAGGCGGATCCGAAAACTGAAGCTAGTCGCCAATAAACGCAATATCACTTAAGTGGTTTCTACTTCTAGGAAAAGCTGTTTTTAGACATTTAATACAAAATCCAATAGACTTAAGACAGTGTTTCTCAAACTGGGGTCTTAACCGCCGACACGTATTAAATCATTACATTGATACTTTTCTACAAACAAGTTGTCGCTAAAGCTGAAAAGTTTGTTTGTTTGTTTGTATGAACGCGATAATCTCAGGGACTACTAGTCCGAATTGATTTTTATTTATAGTTAGATAGTCCATTTATCAAGGAAGGCTATATAACATCACGCTATCACTAATAGGAGCGGAGCAACAATGGTTTCTTTAATTTTAAGCTTTGACTTACGACCTTATGCAGAGGAGTTATCATTTATGCGCGTTTGTATTGTGGTATCATCGACTAGGGTGCCCTTAAACGCTAGAATACAAAAGCACAGGGATTCACAAGCTATAAAGCTATATATGTATAGCATATCCAAACATTGTTAACAGTTTTTGAAAAATTTCTACCGAAATACAAACATAAAATAAAAGTGACTTACTTATGGCTGCCTCTGTGGCGCGGTGGAAGTATGTCCGATTGCTACACAAGAGGTCGTGGATCGAAAATCGAACCCACAACCTCTTGCGTAGCAATCAGACACACTCCCACTGCGCCACAAAGGCATTGTTCCTCTCATCATAGTAGCAGTTCTCCTAACAGATATTAATTAATAATGCAAGAATGCTTCATCCTCATACTGCTATGAGGATTACTTACATTTAGATTACTTGACGTTACGAGCAGGCAGTCTTAAAGAAATTAATGATAACGTTAATCCGCATCTTTACTACATAGTATAAAACAAAGTCGCTTTCTCTGTCCCTATATCCCTATGTATGTTCTATCTTTAAAACTACGCAACGGATTTTGATGCGATTTTTTTTAATAGATAGAGTGATTGAAGAGGAAGGTTTACATGTATAATATCATCCATTAAATAGTGGAAAAATATGGAGCGGAGCAGCAATAAGAAATGTTGCAAAAACGGGGAAACTTTACGCAGACGAAGTTGCTTGGGTCAGCATTAATACAATAAAAGGAGAAGCTGACTAACTAACTGACATATCAACGTAGGGCCTAAACTATACGGGTTAGAAACTTAAAATTTTGCACAGGTTCCATCTTCAAGAAAGAATTTTTGAAAATTCGGGGTGAATTTTCAAAAATCCTTTCTAAGTGCTATCCTACGTTAAAGGGGTAAAACGGGGGTGCAAAATTAGTATGAAACTTAGGCGTTAAAATATTTTGGTCACAATTTAATATCCACGCGGGTGAAGCCGCGGGCCTAGGCTAATATATAAACTCTTTTAATATATAAACATTTCGTATAACGGTATTTGTGGTTGAAGACCTCCGAAATGGCTGTCGATCAATAATTTTTTTTTTGTATATTTTGTAGGTATGACAATAGGTCGTAAAGTATTTTTTTTTAATTACGAGACGGTATGAAGTTCGCCAGAACAGCTAGTATTTTTATAATATACTAGCTGACCCGCGCAACTTCGTCTGCGTAAATTTTCCCCGTTTTTTCAACATTATTCCTTGCTGCTCCGCTCCTATTAGTCGCAGCGTGATGTTATAAAACCTATATCTTCCTCAATAAATGGGCTATCTAACAGTAAAAGATTTTTTCAATTAGAATCCGTAGTTCCTGTGATTATCGCGTTCAAACAAACAAGCAAACTCTTTAGCTTTCATTAGCACATATTATAATATAGTTATAAATGTTAGGGGTGGGCAACCCTTATCACTTAAGGGCATGAAAAATAGATAGTAGCCGATTCTCAGACCTAATGAATATGCATATAAAATTTCATAAAAATCGGTCAAGCCGTTTCGGAGGAGTATGGTAACTAACATTGTGACACGAGAATTTTATAATATATATATATATATATATATATATTCGAGTATCGAACTATTGTTGGCTATATGAACAAATGGAGACTAGCCAACTGAATAGCCTGTGTTGACTTTGGCAACCTAACCTTAGTGCACCATGACTGAAATCAGTTAGGCGAACATTACTAAATTCCCTCCAGTTCCAGTTGACATGATAATTTTAAAATTCATATTTTGTATATAAATGTAAACGAAAAGTAAGTAAGATAAAAAATAATAAATACATTCGATTTGAACTGCTGCATACGAAGATGTCATGGGCTCGGAGCTGGTATAGGATGCATATCTTCTTGGACTATACCGTCTAACCTTATATTATCATGATTGCAATGTAGACTTATCGGTGACGATTCTACAGGTTGTAACAGAAAGGTGTGGTCATATACAAGGGTTGGTATGTGCCCATGATACTGAGTGAACATACCTAATTTTATGAAAATCTGAGTAGGTACCCTAAAAAAATATTAATTATTATTTTCATTCGTTTATTTATGAATGAAAATGTTATTAATTTAGAAAAGTATGACTTAAAAAGTTCTATATATGCTTATAGAATTTTGTACCAAGGTAGGTATAATTCTTATGCTATACGCCTTTCACTACTGAATTTTGACAAAAAGAATATGCTATAACTATGTAATAATAATACAACCAGCTATGGCACCATGGTAGGTGCAATACTGACAACATACACTATCCGCTGCTGAAATTTGACCACACCTTTCTGTTACACCCTGTATAATATAAAAAGAGATTTGTTGATTTGTCATCCAGGTTAAATAAAATAATCAAATTAACACAAAAATCACGGAACGATCACTATATAAATAATGCGCCTAATAAGTCTAAAGCTACATGGGCGGTAATCAACAATAATAATTATAGAAATATGCCTAATGACCAAATACAACAAATAAATATGAATGACAACATAGTAACGGACCCTTTACAAATTGCAAATCTTTTTAATATTTTTTTTTACTGGCCTAACTCAGACACCTAACAATGCTTTAAATCTATCAGCACTAAAAATTCCCTATGAACTAAAATCAATATTTATTCGACCGACAATACCTAAGGACATTCTTAAAATTATTCTGGACTTAAAAAATACGAACAGCACCGGATATGATGGTGTAACAACAAAAATACTAAAATATGTATCAAATAAACTATCATATATACTTAGTCACTTAGTAAACCTGTGTATAGCGAGCGGTGTCTTTCCTGAAAAGCTAAAATTGAGTGTAATCAAACCTTTATTTAAAAAAGAAGATAAGAAGGATATGGGTTGTTATCGCCCGATAGCACTCGTGCCAGTCTTGTCAAAAATATTTGAAAAGGTGATACACGACAGCATCTATAACTATTTTGAATCGAACAATCTATTTTGCGAAGAACAAGTTGGGTTCAGAAAAAACAAATCGATTGACATGGCAATTTATAGATTTCTTAACATAATGTCAAATATGGACAGAGGTAAACTAGCTAGCGCATTATTTATGGACCTTACTAAAGCGTTTGACCATGTCAGTCACAAAATATTGCTCAATAAACTATATGCCTACGGTGTGAGAGGGAATATATATGATTTAGTATCTTAGCGGGAGAACTCAGGTAACGAAAGTTATCAAAATATGCCAGACTACGAAAAAGATGACAGAATATACATCAGAATGCAAAGAAGTAACACTCGGTGTTCCTCAGGGCAGCGTACTGGGTCCACTACTGTTTATCATTTACATAAATTACCTCCCTAAAGTAACTCAGAATAATTTAATTTTATTTGCTGATGACAGCACAATTTTATTTACCGGGGATGATAAGGGTCAGGTTGAGAATGAAATGAATGTGACATTAAATAAAATTATTAATTGGTTATCACTAAATCATTTAAATATTAATCTTAAAAAGACAAATCTTGTGACATTTCGGAACAGAATAAATAAGTTAGCAGACATTGGCATTCATTATGCAAATACAAAAGTTGAAGAAGTACACGTAACAAAATTTCTTGGCCTAAGCATTGATAATAGTCTAAACTGGAAACATCATGTAGAATCTTTGTGTTCAAGAATCAACTCATATTCTTACGCATTGTATATGCTGGGGAAAACAGTGAGTAAACAAACTGTGCTGACGGCTTATTATGGGTATGTTGCGCCCCTTCTTAAGTATGGTGTTATATTCTGGGGCAACTCTACAGATAGAGATTACGTATTTAAAGCACAAAAAAGGTGCGTACGGGCTATATGTAATTTAAAACCAACTGACAGCTGTAAACCGCATTTTGTTACTTTAAATATCCTCACGCTTCCGTGTATTTATATACACTGACGGACTTATAAACTGCATCAAAGTAATAGACGACTTTGAAATAAATATTTTAACCAAGTATGCAAACTTTCTATACAGATTTAAATTGAAACCTCTAGATTGGTTCGTGAACTTTAAAACAGCGTAGGATCATATCTTTAAGTTTAAGTTTATGTACTGGAAAGGACCTTAAGACCTTTTTTGAAGAAAAAACAGAAGTTTAAGGAAAAATTGTTTAATTAAAAAATTGGTTTTAACAATAGACACAAACTTTATGCAAGGGTTTATTTGTGTTTTAATAAGGTGTATTACCCCCACGTGCCCTTATTACGGATTCTAATCGGTTCCGCATAGATTTTATAAGGGTTTTTAAAAGATCTTGCGGAATATTGTCCCATTCTTCTGAAAGTGCTGTTCTTAGTGCTGCCACTGTCGTAGGCGAAGGGTTTCTCGCATATACAGCTCTTTTTAAATTGTCCCAAACATGCTCGATGGGATTAAGATCCGGGCTGCGTGCTGGCCAATTCATTGTACGTATCCCAACCTCTTCGCAATAATGTTGAACTTGTGCAGCTGCATGCGGCCGGGCATTATCCTGCATTAAAGTAAAATTTTCGCCTATGAATCCCATGTAAGGCACCACGTGATCTTCTAATATCTCTGTTATGTAGCGATGTGCTGTCAAACCCCCTCTATTACCGTTTTGACGGACCATGTCTATGAACACAAGTTCTGTTCGCCCGTTCATCGATATGCCACCCCAGACCATACATGAACCGCCTCCAAAAGGAACACGCTCCTCAATGCAACTTTGAGCATATCGCTCCCCACGTCGACGATAGACTCTTCTGCGACCATCTGCACCATATAAACATGTCCTACACTCGTCCGTGAACAATACAGAGGCCCACTGCTCTTCTGTCCAATTCAGTTGATGACGCGCAAATCTTAAGCGAGCTTGTCTGTGAGCTGCAGACAACTTTGGACCATTTGCTGGTCTAAAAGGGGTGATAGCCGCTTCCTTTAACCTTCTTCTTATTGTTCGTGCACACACGTTTTTTCCACGCACTTCATTAAGCTCGGTTTTGATGTTAACTGACGTGAGGAAACGATTTCGCAGGGAAGTTGTAACAATAAATCGGTCATCACGACCTGTGGTTGCTCGAGTTCTGCCTGTACCACGTCTCCTCCTGTAAGAACCTGTCTCTACAAACCTTCTGTATATTCTACAAACCGTAGACTGGTTTAAATTTAAATTTCTACCAATCGTTCGTTGATCCAAGCCCTCCCGCACCAATGCTACAATTTGTGCCGCTTGTTCGGACGAAGTATCCATATTATGGTTCAAAAACTCTCGATGTGTTAAAAAACTAACCCAACAATTATGCTGGTAACAATAATTCAATTGACCAAACAAAAAAAATCAATGAGAATTAATTTAAAACTTTGCTATAAATAACACGCAAATCTGATACTACGAGTAAATTTTCTTTTCCCGGCTATATTCATTTGTTTTACCGCAGTTCTATTTTTAAATTTAATTTTTTTTTAAGATTAAGAGCCAGTCTTTCCATATTTATATAATTTAATCTAAAAAGTTTGCATACTTATTATAAAAAAATCCTTTTAGAGTAAACCTGAACTTTGATGCAGTTTATGAGTCCGTCAGTGTATTAGAAGTCGCACTGTTTGTAAGGAAAAATATGCATTTGTATGAGACACTAAGAAGCAAAAGAAATAATTTCAGCATTTGTTTACCTAAGAACAGGACCGCACTATTCAACAAAAGCATATTTTGCATGGCTCCACGTATTTATAACCATTTGCCAAAACATATTTTGAGTACTTTTAATGTTAATGTGTTTAAGAATGAAATCAAAATACTATTAATGCAAAAATGTTATTACTCAATTAATGAATATTTATCTGACATAATATAATCAATTATTTATTATTAATGTTATTATTTTATTGTTGTCAATTTGACATTTATTCATAGTCTGTAATTATAGTATTGATATTATTTTGAAAATGTAAGTGTAAATTGCATGTAATATTTTATATTTTATTTTTGTAATTTTTTTATAAAACGATTATGTTAACCCAATCCTGCATACCGAGACGGTGGAGCAGGGTGAAACACAATAACAATGTAACAACTATATTTATGACCCATGTATCGCAAGAATAAATGATTATGATTATGATTATGATTATAAGTAACGAAGGGGTAGTAATCAAGCAATAGATCTTAATTTTTTTTTTTTTTTTTTTTTTTTATTAAAAAGACAACTCCCGCAGTAGGGTACAAGCCCTGTGTCACGGGGGACTTTACAAACATACAAGTCACGGACACAAATTACACCCAGACCCGGAACAACAATTTGTGGATCACACAAAGTGGTGTCCCGTGTGGGAATCGAACCCACGACCTCTTGTGTAGCAGTCGGACACACTCCCACTGCGCCACAGAGGCAGTCATAAATGCTCTGAAAGTAAATGTTCGATAACAATTTAATATGTTTTTTTAAGGATAACTAGCAATGTCGGATTGTGGGTCCCACATTACTAGCAATCCTGTTAACCCCTCCAGCTAAGGTCAGTGGCTTGCGTTAGGAGTGGCTTTGGGATCCTTATTCACGTTCTTTTTTTCCGTTTTCGCGGCAATCCCTTACGATCTGTCAAAATCTTGTCATAATGGTAAATAGAGAGCTGCATTTAGAAATGCATCAACGCGCATGCGCGGAATCTTTGATCGCACCGCGCATGCGCCAGTTCGCAAGGGCTTGCCGCGAAAAGGAAAAAAAGAACGTGAATAAAGACCTAGATGGTTGCGAGTTCGATGCCTTAGCCATTAGGCTACCGCCACTTGTGGGACTGTAGGTCCTACATTACCAGCAATCCTGTTGACCCCTATTTTGATTTAACGATACAAACTTATGTTATATTCCGTAGGTACAAATATGTTTAGGTTATGATTGGGGTGGACTGGATGCGGAAGGTGCAGAACCAGGTGTCGCGGTGTAATTTAGGAGAGGCCTATGTCCAGCAGTGGACCGATTGAGGCTGATGACCACGACCAGTGACCCGTGACCACGGCCGTTGCGATACGGTCGAAACGTCGGGCAATAAACAAGGTATTTTACCTTAAATTATTCACGCAATTAAGACCCGTAATATATCTATTTTCAAAATGATAAGTGTTCACACAAAAATGGCATTTTAGAAATTTCATCCATCCCACAGGTCGTTGTCTTTAGATGGGGCAATGACACCATATTTTCTCGGCAGAAAATGAATAGAGAGTGAAAGTTAACGTATAAATTTGAAACAATTTTGAAGTTAGCTTCGGTAAAAATCGACATTACCACGGACGGAACCGTTGGGAAGACCTCGTCATAAAAAGGGGTCACTTTCAAAAATAAAATAGGTGTGTTTCGGAATATTTTAATTAAGTACAGTATCTATCAGTTTTATCTAAAATAGTGCTAACCTAATTATAACTAGATATTTTAGTTAAGATATCTTAAAAGCTAACGAATTTTAATTCAAATAAAAAAACATTACCAATTTTTTTTTATGTAATGAATCGATTGTATAGGTAATTAAGGGGGTACACGTGAAGACATAAGGTTGAGAGCCACTGCACTAAATATACAATTTTAGGCAGCGTGGGAGTAGAAACGCCTACGGGAAAAATAAATAGAATAAATAAGATGGTTTTAGCGGTTGTGGCTATTCGATTATTTTTGTTATGTTATCGCAAGTCATACTATCATTATAATAACGTTTAGCACACTGTATATTTAATCAAATTTGACCTAGCTATAGAAAGTCCATAAGGGACCGCCTCCACAGGCGAGAGAATCGCGGCGATATTATCGTCGTGTCACCTATTTCTATACACTCTCTTGGAACGTTTCTCCACACGGCGATGTAATCACCGCGCTACGATCAGTAGCTGAGTGCGAGAAAAACGTCAAAGTATCGCCGTGCGCTCGCTGCGAAACGTGGCGCTCTCGCAGTGAGAGCGCGGCGAGCTCAAGGCGAGCGCGCTTGCCATAACACACAGACAGTTTCGCAGCGATAAGACGGAAGCGCGCTGCGTCCCTGCTGCACAGACTGCAAGCCAGCAGTCTCCAGAAAGTTATTGCGAACCAACTGGATTGTCCTATTGTCTTCTTTCTCTGTCAGCTACAGGAATATTATTATTATTATAAAAAACTTTTTTACAAAAAAATATCACCGACTTCTAAAATAAATACAAGGCAACTAAAAAGCAATAAATAATATACCTAGAATAACAAAAACAAATTAAACATTTTGAAGTTGGTGCCATGAAATAGTAGTCTTTATGTTTAATTCGGCACCAACTTCAAAAATGTTTAATTTGTTTTTGTTATTCTAGGTATATTATTTATTGCTTTTTAGTTGCCTTGTATTTATTTTAGAAGTCGGTGATATTTTTTTGTAAAAAAGTTTTTATTTAATCACTTTTTAGTGGGTTGGTTTGTAATTCACTTAAATTACAATAGGCTTATGTCAACTGCTGAAATCCTTTTACAAAATATTGCTTACCCTGATGCAGGGCCGTTAATTGTTGAGGAGTTCACTATCAGCTCTATTACATTGTGGAATAGTAGTATAACAAGAATAAAGTGCTACTCAATACCATATTAAAGTAACTGAATCGCAAACTGTGAAATATTGAATAGGTCTGCTCGTCATTTGTGGTCTTCATCATCAGTTCCACTTCACCAATTGGTATTTTTTAAGAGTAAATGCACGAATCACTATGAAATATACCTAAATCACTGTAGGTGTGCCTTTAATATTTTAAGAGTTCCCTCGATTTCTCCAAGATCCCATCATCAGATTGTGATCTGATGACAATGGGACCAACTTGGAAGTATACCCTTTCAAATACAAAAACAATTTTTCAAATCGGTCCCGCCGTCTTTGCGTAATCGGTGAACAAATAAAAAAAAAAAAAAAAAAAAACATACAGACGAATTGAGAACCTCCTCCTTTTTGAAGTCGGTTGAAAAGACGACTCCCGCATTAAAGTACAAGCCCTGTGTCGCGGAGGACTTTACAAACATACAAGTCACGGACACAAACACCCAGACTCGGAACAACAATTTGTGGATCACATAAAGCCCGTGTGGGAATCGAACCTACGACCCACTTGGACATACTAACAAAATTACATGTATGGAATTTTAATGTTCTGAATTAAATGATTTATTATACTAAATAAATACAGTTACAAATAAAAAACATAATAATATCATTCTTATAGGTATGTTCCGATATGTACTGCTATCACTGTTCAGTGCTTTTACTGGGGAGAAATTCGTTCCGTTAAGTACTGACAGGATACTGCCACAGTATCCTTGAGAAGTACGTGGCGGTTGAATTACGGTTGAATGATTGAACGCGACGACTCATAGGCGCAAAATCAACGAAATTGACTCAAACGAAGTTGCAAGGGTTTATATTTCTTCAGGCTTTTTCTAAAATACAAGCAAGATATTTTTACAAAATTTAAAGATAGCGAACAGGTATTAAATGGTAACTCATCGAAAATTAAAATTGAAGCTGCCCTTCGTCTTGTTAATCGTCAAGATGGCGGGATAGCTTGCGGCGGATATTTTAGATATATAAAAAATAATCGTAAGCTAGCAATAAGGTTTTGTATTTGTGCATAGTAAGGATAAGCCTCTGAGCAGACTATCAACTTGGACCACGTATTCTTTTTAAATTACTAAATTTATATTGAGGTTATAGTAGCAAAAAGGCACAGCATTTGTATCGCTATCTTGACGCTCACATTAACTCCTTTAACTTTGCAACACCTCGTCGCGAAATCGTGACGATTACGTAACGAGTCGTCGCGGACATGCGGCGATTCCTTTACGAGTCGCGACGATACGCTGGCGGAATAATCGCTCGTTCGTGGAGACTACCCGACGATATTAGAGCGGTCTCATCACGATTCTCTCGCCTGTTGAGACCGTCCCTAAGGGACCGTCTCCACAGGCGAGAGAATCACGACGATTATTACTCCAGCGTATCGTCGCGTTTTCGAGGCGGGAAGCCTGAGATTGACAGCGCGCTCTCGCAGCGAGAACACCACGTTCCACGGCGATAATATCGCCCTGTGGGAACATGTTCTAAGACAGTATATACAAATAGGTGGCTCGGCGATAATTCGGCCGCGATTCTTTCGCCCGTGGAGACGGTCCCTAAGTGTATTTTTGTATACATTTTTTTATACTACGTAATGAAGAGACGAGCTTGTCAGAGCCTTATGGTTGCGCGTCACGCTGGCCACAACAGTATCAGAGCCACCCAAATCCTTGTTTAGCAAAGATCTAAATGTCACCGCACCGCGCTCCTCATTTGAGACATTAGTTCATAAGTCTCATTGACCCAGTAACTCTTGTTACAGTGCCCTTCAACTGAAACACAGTGATGCTTTAACATCACTCATTCACAAAAGAATAACTGACTCTGTTGTGGACACAAGATGGCCGATGATTTAGACTTACCTCAGCTCTAAATGGCATAATAAAAAGTTCTTTGTACGTACTCCTTTTTTATACAGTTTACCTATTTAGTCAGTCAAATCCTTGCAGGGGGGTGATCAGGCCATGACTATGAATCGATTTTTTTTTAAAGATAGTGATGTCATTATACGTCCGGTTGGAACGTAGTTAATTTTGCTATATATTTTATGTGATTGTATTAACTAATGGTTAAAAATATTAGAATTGCATAAGTAACATTTTAAAAATTGTACTATTTCATATTAAATTTTCTTCTTCTACTCACAACCAGCTAGCCTTATGTAAAATAAACATTAAAACCTTTTACAAAAATATAAACAACCTATATGTATAACACAACCTTCTTAATCTAGCTTCACATAATCATAGATAATAGCTTTTTGATCGATGTCAAAATGTAACACTTTTTTTAGCCTAGCGTCTCAACCTGCAAATAAAAACGTGCGATAGGGAACTACGTTTCAAAAAACCGGGCATGAGCATGTCGGACCATGCTCAGTGCAGCGTTCCGGAGCCGTAGGCGTATGAAAAAAAAACGATTTGAATAATTACACCAGCAGTAGAGCGTATGAGAATCAGAATCAGAATCAGAGTTATTTATTTGTTAAACATAGGTTGCTTAAAAAAGATCTTAAATACTATTAGTTCGCTATATTTTACCTTTAAGGCATACAAATGTGAAAAGTCGATTTGGGACCCTTTGTGTGCGAGTTCGACTCTGACTTAGCCTTTTTTTTTAATAATAATAATAATGATAATAATAATTTAATTCAGACCAATGATCCATAATGTGTTAGTATACAGTGTTCTTAAAAACTATGTTAGTAAATGACAACTATTCTATTAAATATGCAAATTATTCCAATGCCTCCATAAAGGACTTTCTAATTTATTTGCAACTAGCTGTCCCGCGCAACTTCGTATGCGTAAATTTTCCCCGATTTTGCAACATTTCACGTCGCTACTCCGCTCCTTTTAGTCGTAGCGCGATGTTATATAGCCTATAGCCTTCCTCGATAAATGGGCTATCCAACAAAAAAATAATTTTTCAAATCGGACCAGTAGTTTCTGAGATTAGCGCGTTTAAACAAACAAACAAACAAAGCAAACAAACAAACTCTTCCGCTTTATAATATTAGTATAGATTACTTTCAGGTACCTGTTGGAACTGTCACTCACCCTGCGCATCAGCGATGCAGTTCGCTTACGCAATATAGCTTTAAGAGCAAGTTGCTTAATGATACAGTTAGCCTTCAAATACCTAAAGCAAAATAACATCAAAATAAAAAACTTATACATGATAACAACCCATCCTGACTGCCTCTGTGGCGCAGTGGGAGTGTATCCGACTACTACGCAAGAGGTCGTGGGTTCGATCCCCACCCAGGATAAAACTTTGTGTGATGAGCACGATGGTTTATTCTGTGTCTGTGTGTTATTTATCTATAATATGTATGTATTTAGAAATATATAAGAATGTTTATCAGTTGCCTGGTTTCCATAGTACAAGCTCTGCTTAGTTTGGGATCAGATAGCGTTGTGTGAGTTGTCCCAAAATATTATTATTATTCAAATACCAACCTCTCGATAGACACTTTACTTTTATTACCATAATTATTGGCAGTCTACAAAATATGGCTTCCTTTTGATGTAAAAACTCCTATAACAAAGAGCTCGAGAGCGTTATCAATAGGATTTTCATAGAAAATATCTATCAAAGCAATCAAACACAAACCTTATTTCCTAACTAATAAGGGTGAATTTCGCATCAGAAAATTAAACTTTTTTATGCCATTGCAAATTGAACTTTAACAGTTAGTGTTAAGGTTGATATTTGCATATCGTTTGCAAGGAAATCTTCGACCTAGTGATATTTATTTGACCCATTTTAAGGGTTTCACGATATCATAGCAAATATCAGTATTTATGAGATATGGTGTGATCAACTAAGGACTTCCCCTGGGCTTAATATAATCCGAAGTGCTATGTTACATATTGTAACACTTTTGAATGTAACAGAAGTAAATAGATTTAAAAATCTGAAAATATGCACTTTTATTCAAGACTAGCTGTCCCGCGCAACTTCGTATGCGTAATTTCTCCCCGTTTTTGAAACATTTCTCGTCGCTTCTCCGCTCCTATTAGTCGTAGCGCGATCTTATATAGCCTATAGCCTTCCTCGATAAATGGGCTATCCAACAAAAAAAGAATTTTTCAAATCGGACCAGTAGATCCTGAGATTAGCGCGTTTAAACAAACAAACAAACAATCAAACAAACAACAACTCTTCCGGTTTATAATATTAGTATAGATTTACATGTTTGTGACAAATGCCTCTGTAAGATTTACTTTATTCACTTAGGAAGCAAAATAATACACTTGTAAAAAGTTGAATCTCATTCGGTCGAAGCTCATTTAAAGCATTTCACAAAGGTATAACTTTGTTAAGACTGTAATACTAAAAAAGTTAGTTAGCAACCATTCTTTTTTTCAATTTTCAATACTTGACAATAGTAATAAAAGTTAGTTGTTACAACTACTCAAAAATATTAAATAAAAATATAAATTTAAAAAATAAAAAAAATCCGCCTGCACAAAAAAGATGGTAACAAGATCCCCTACATAATACTAATATTATAAAGCGGAAGAGTTTGTTTGTTTGTTTGTTTAAACGCGCTAATCTCAGGAACTACTGGTCCGATTTGAAAAAATATTTTTTTGTTGGATTGCCCATTTATCGAGGAAGGCTATAGGTTATATAACATCGCGCTACGACTAATAGGAGCGGAGCAGCGACGAGAAATGTTGCAAAAACGGGGAAAAATTACGCATACGAAGTTGCGCGGGACAGCTAGTAAATATAATCTCAAGCAGTCGGAGACTTTACTAAGTTCATCGAGATTCATATGCCTCCGACTGCATGAAATTATATACCTAACCTAGTCTTGTTTCCATCTTTTTATGCAGGCGGGTTTTTTATTTTTTTTATTTATTGTCACTTAACTCCTCGAATATCTAGACCGATATAGATGCCTTTGTGTGTATTTGAGTAAACATCTCTAAAACCCCAATCAACGGCTGATTCAAGCGAAAAAACACTAAACAGGCAATTATGGCAATATCAATAGTGACACAACGCTTTGTAGTGCAAAAATAAAATGAGACGAGGAGTAGGGCGACATGACACAATTTCCTACAATGCTTTGATGTTGAACACCCACAACTGTGGGCACACACATACCTACATTTCTATCTATTGTGTGAGTCTTATGTTGCGAAGGAAACATATTTTTCTGTATAGCTATAAGGGGCGTCTATACCGGCCATTTTTTACAGCAATTTGTGGCGGCACTATTGACATCTAATTGCTCGGCCAATAATGGCTACTACAATTGTATGGCTCATGATCCACTGAGATGTTTCTTAACGGGCTACACAACCCGGCAACAATAAAATAGAGGGCGACTGAAACAACGTGTCGTGTCAGTGCCGTGTGGTCCCCGCTTAAGAATAGTACCACCCCATCTCTTCCCGTGGGTGTCGTCAAGGCGACTAAGGGATTTCACTCCGTAGGACGGGCAGCAGCGTCCTCTGCGTACTTAAAGCCTTACTGCGATCGCCAACCCGCTTGCCAAGCGTGGCGATTATGGCAATTACCCCCAGGATCTACATACCAGTAGGTTCTACTGGGGAGACCCGTGCCCAGCAGTGGGCCATCATATGGGTTGATATGAAACAACAACAAAATTGTCCGGGCAACATTGCGGAAAATAGATCGCTCAGCGATCGTGCGGCAACTATCAAATCTATATTGGAGAGTACTGCCATGTTGCCGGCCACAGCATTGCCGCAACAAATTGCCGTAAAAAATGGCCCGTTTAGACGCCCCTATAGGTAAAGTACTGTGGCGTGTGGTGCCGGCTTAAGAAAGTACCACCCCATCTCTGCCCGTGGGTGTCGTCAAGGCGACTTAAGAGTTAGACACCGGAGAACAGCAGCGCCCTCTGCGTACTTTAAAGCCTTACTGCGATCGCCAAGCCGATTATGGCAAATAGGTACCCTCAGGATCAACAATAAGTAGGTTCTACTGGGTATAGTCGTGCCCAGCAGTGAGAGGTTGTTACAATAGATAACATTAACATTATATATATACTACGGGTCTTAATCGCGTAAACCACGGCTGTTGCAATACGGTCGAAACGTTGGGCAATAAAAAAGGTATTTTACCTTAAATTATTAAGCGATTAAGATCCTTAGTATATAATTTTATAATGTGTATAAATCGCGAAAGTTTGTCAGCGTGATAGATAACGTACATATATTTTTATGTATTAGCGGCCCGCTTTTATATATATATATATATATGCAATATATATATATAAGCATTTATACCACCGAAATATATATATATATATATATATATATATATATATTTCGGTGGTATAAATGCTTTTACTTAAAACCTTTTGTTACTTCTTCTAATATATATATATATATTGCTTGTTTAAAGGTATAAGATAAGAGAAGAATTTTTGCTTTTCTGAACATAGTTTCTCAAACGGGTCTCATATTTGGATATTTAAAATGCAGCGGCGCTTACATTGGGACATCTGTCCCAATGTAGCAGCCAGTCTGACTCGCACTTGGCCTGGTTTATTTATGTTTTTATATATGGTAAAAAAGCGGGCCGCTAATATATTTATACCACCGAAATATATATATATATATATATATATACCTAGTCTGGCCATAAATACTGTTACAATTAAAAATAAGAAAGATATTACATTTGAATTTGGAATCTGTCATTTTTATACGATTGTTCATTGTATTTTCTAATTTTGGCGCCAATACATTGTACAATATTTTGCTATATTAAAATGGAGTGGGGTGATAAAGAAAACCGAATCGCTGTGATTGCATTACACAAAGTTGGTATGGAGCCGAATGTAATTTTTAAAACTCTCCATACGCTTGGTATTAGTCAAATGTTTGTGTACCGGGCTATTAATAGGTACAATGAGACCTTCTCTGTTTGTGACAGAAAAAGATATGGCCGTCCACGTAGTGTTCGTACGAAAATGGTGGTCAAAGCAGTAAGGGAAAGAATTTGAAGAAATCCTGTCCGAAAGCAAAAGATTTTATCTCGGGAGATGAAGATAGCACCCAGAACCATGTCACGCATTTTAAAAGATGACTTAGGACTTGCAGCCTATAAGAGACGCACTGGTCATTTTTTAACTGATAATTTAAAAAAGAATAGGGTGGTAAAATCGAAGCAACTACTGAAGCGGTACGCAAAGGGAGGTCACAGAAAAATTTTGTTTGCGGATGAGAAAATCTTTACAGTTGAGCAACATTTTAACAAACAAAATGACCGTATTTATGCTCAAAGCTCTAAGGAAGCTTCCCAATTAGTCGACAGAGTGCAACGTGGGCATTATCCGACTTCAGTGATGGTTTGGTGGGGTGTTAGCTATGAAGGAGTGACTGAGCCATATTTTTGTGAAAAAGGTATCAAAACATCGGCACAAGTGTATCAAGATACCATTCTTGAGAAGGTAGTTAAACCCCTTAACAACACCATGTTCAATAACCAAGTATGGTCCTTCCAACAAGACTCAGCGCCGCGCCGGGTCATAAAGCTCGGTCCACGCAGTCTTGGTTGGAAGTGAACGTTTCAAACTTCATCAGAGCTGAAGACTGGCCGTCGTCTAGTCCCGATCTTAATCCGCTGGATTATGATTTATGGTCAGTTTTAGAGAGTATGGCTTGCTCTAAACGCCATGATAATTTGGAGTCCCTAAAACAATCCATACGATTGGCAGTGAAGAATTTTCCCATGGAAAGAGTGCGTGCTTCTATTGATAACTGGCCTCAACGTTTAAAGGACTGTGTTGCAGCCAATGGAGACCACTTCGAGTAAGCTTTTTATATTTTGAATTGTTTTTTATTTATGTATTAAACTAACACACTGTAAAAGTAATAAATATTATTTGCAATAAAAAAAAATGTTTTTTCTTCGTAACAATATTTATGGCTAGACTAGGTATATATAAGTAAGAAATATATATATATATATATATATACACTGACGGACTTATAAACTGCATCAAAGTAATAGACGACTTTGAAATAAATATTTTAACCAAGTATGCAAACTTTCTATACAGATTTAAATTGAAACCTCTAGATTGGTTCGTGAACTTTAAAACAGCGTAGGATCATATCTTTAAGTTTAAGTTTATGTACTGGAAAGGACCTTAAGACCTTTTTTGAAGAAAAAACAGAAGTTTAAGGAAAAATTGTTTAATTAAAAAATTGGTTTTAACAATAGACACAAACTTTATGCAAGGGTTTATTTGTGTTTTAATAAGGTGTATTACCCCCACGTGCCCTTATTACGGATTCTAATCGGTTCCGCATAGATTTTATAAGGGTTTTTAAAAGATCTTGCGGAATATTGTCCCATTCTTCTGAAAGTGCTGTTCTTAGTGCTGCCACTGTCGTAGGCGAAGGGTTTCTCGCATATACAGCTCTTTTTAAATTGTCCCAAACATGCTCGATGGGATTAAGATCCGGGCTGCGTGCTGGCCAATTCATTGTACGTATCCCAACCTCTTCGCAATAATGTTGAACTTGTGCAGCTGCATGCGGCCGGGCATTATCCTGCATTAAAGTAAAATTTTCGCCTATGAATCCCATGTAAGGCACCACGTGATCTTCTAATATCTCTGTTATGTAGCGATGTGCTGTCAAACCCCCTCTATTACCGTTTTGACGGACCATGTCTATGAACACAAGTTCTGTTCGCCCGTTCATCGATATGCCACCCCAGACCATACATGAACCGCCTCCAAAAGGAACACGCTCCTCAATGCAACTTTGAGCATATCGCTCCCCACGTCGACGATAGACTCTTCTGCGACCATCTGCACCATATAAACATGTCCTACACTCGTCCGTGAACAATACAGAGGCCCACTGCTCTTCTGTCCAATTCAGGTGATGACGCGCAAATCTTAAGCGAGCTTGTCTGTGAGCTGCAGACAACTTTGGACCATTTGCTGGTCTAAAAGGGGTGATAGCCGCTTCCTTTAACCTTCTTCTTATTGTTCGTGCACACACGTTTTTTCCACGCACTTCATTAAGCTCGGTTTTGATGTTAACTGACGTGAGGAAACGATTTCGCAGGGAAGTTGTAACAATAAATCGGTCATCACGACCTGTGGTTGCTCGAGTTCTGCCTGTACCACGTCTCCTCCTGTAAGAACCTGTCTCTACAAACCTTCTGTATATTCTACAAACCGTAGACTGGTTTAAATTTAAATTTCTACCAATCGTTCGTTGATCCAAGCCCTCCCGCACCAATGCTACAATTTGTGCCGCTTGTTCGGACGAAGTATCCATATTATGGTTCAAAAACTCTCGATGTGTTAAAAAACTAACCCAACAATTATGCTGGTAACAATAATTCAATTGACCAAACAAAAAAAATCAATGAGAATTAATTTAAAACTTTGCTATAAATAACACGCAAATCTGATACTACGAGTAAATTTTCTTTTCCCGGCTATATTCATTTGTTTTACCGCAGTTCTATTTTTAAATTTAATTTTTTTTTAAGATAAAGAGCCAGTCTTTCCATATTTATATAATTTAATCTAAAAAGTTTGCATACTTATTATAAAAAAATCCTTTTAGAGTAAACCTGAACTTTGATGCAGTTTATGAGTCCGTCAGTGTATATATATATATATATATATTTCGGTGGTATAAATGCTGTCACTTAAAACCTTTTCTTTTTAACTTTTTAATTACTTTGAATTTGGAACGCGTTTATTTTTTTTTAAAGTTCTTTCGATTTCGCGCCATTTCACATATTTTTTCGTGTTCATTAATGTGTTCACTGCCTAATAACATTATGTTTTGTTTGAAAAAGAAAAAAAAATAAGTGAGGCGGTGGTTCCAAGTAAAGCTCATGGGAAGCTGCCAAGAAACTCATTAATCTTGTTTATTCAAAGTTGTAAATTCTTGAAATGCAAGATATAATTTCATTTCATTTAATAACCTTACGCTTAAAGCATAGAAATATATTATAATTTCGAAGAGGCGGCGGTAGCTTAATGGCCATTGGATTCGCAATCGTGAATTCACGAGTTCGAATCCTACCCATTATACTATCGACGTGAACCCACTCCTAACACAAGCCATTGAGCTTAGCTGGAGGAGGTAACAGGATTGCTAGTAATGTGGGACTCACAAACACAACCCACATTGATAAGCATCTTTAAAAGGCCGGCTGGTTGGTGATCTTTACAGATATATGGCCGACTACAAATATGGCGGAATAGTCGGCTTTTCCAACTTGTCAGAACATTTCTAGTAGGCTTTGATTCTACACTCTCGGTGTTTGTAGTAGGTACTACACTGAGAATAGTAAATGTGGTGCAATCACTTAGGTAAATATTAGCTAGGTAGATTCGAGGAACTAAGTTGAATATAGAGGCACTCTGGGACTGCAGCAAGAATATTAACAATTCAAAATTTCAGAGCAAGTTGCTTTACTGTTAAAGTATAATATCAAGCCGGAAACCTAATCCAAAAGTTTGCCGTATTAATATACTTGGAACCGAAAATAATAAATAAAGAAATATCTCGAGGCAACTTTTCCACACTAACTTTTCCTACTACAAAATTTCGGCAATTCGGATGAGAAAATTATTAATTTAGCGCTAGGCACACAACGACATGATAGCCCAACTCGCTCTTTCGCACACAACCATTACTTCACAGTGCGCAGGAGGGCAGGACAAAATAAAGTCGAATATTCGTTCGTACATATCTATACTAATATTATAAAGCTGAAGAGTTTGTCTGTTTGTTTGAACGCGAACTACTGGTCCGAATTAAAAAAATATTTTGCTGTTAGATAGCCCATTTATCGAGGAAGGCTATATAACATCACGCTACGACCAATACGAGCAGAGCAGCAATGAAAAATGTTTTAAAAACAGAGAAATATAAATAATAATATAAATTATGTAAGTGACATGTCAACCCATAGACTTAGGATATACGTTAATATGTATAGTCTATGTGCAACCCTTAGCAGCATCAGAACCCATCAGGAACCATTCAAATTCCTGTTGAAGTGTAATTTGCTCAGTAACTACATTCGCTACAGTGGTCTTCAACTGAAACACTGTGAAAAAAATAACTGACACTGCATTATAATAATAATACTGCCTCTGTGGCGCGGTGAGAGTGTGTCTGACTACTACACAGGAGTTCGTGGGTTCGATTCCCACACGGGGCACCACTTTGTGTGATCCATAAATTGTTTACAAATACAACAATTGCATTTTTTTTGTATTTTACAAACACAAATTGTTGTTTCGAGTCTGGGTGACCTTTGTGTCCATGACTTGTATGTTTGTAGAGTCCCCCGCGACACATGGCTTGTACCCTACTGCTGGTGTCGTTTAAAAAAAACATATACATACAATAATATTTTGGAACAACTTACACAACATCATCTGTACCCAAACTAAGCAGAGCTTGTATTATGGCAACCAGACAACTGATAAACATACTTATATATTTCTAAATATATACAGATTATAGATAAATTACACCCAGACACAGTATAAACCATCGTGCTCATAACACAAAGTTTTATCCTGGGTGGGGATCGAACCCACGACCTCTAGCTCATCAGTTAGGGGCACTAACCACTAGACAAACAAGCCTAGTAGACCGACCTAGATAGAAAACTGTTACGAGAAATATTTTCTAACATACAACACCTTAACTTTAAAGCTAAGTTCATCTATTATAAAATCCTGGCTTAAGTAGGTAGGTAACTCCCGAGGCGCCCGTACATACACCTCTACTTAAAATACCATCTAGATTCACATCGGTAATGTTTACCTAGAGGATTGCAGGTAAGAGGTCGTCTTGAGGCTTGAAAGGGTGGGGTGAGGGGGGGGGGGTTCGGAAAATATCACGAAAGATCACCAGAGAGGAGGTAGAGTGAGAAAGAGAAATCAAGTCTATTTTGCCTTATTGTCCGTCGTTGGTAGTACTAGGATAAAAGACGATGGTGGATGCTGTTGGTACACTGACTGCTAAGCCGGAGGTCGTGGGTTCGATCCCCACACTCACAATCGTGTGAAAGTAATTGAGTTATTTTTTGTAGTAACCAAAAATTCACGTGATCTTTGTGGTAGAGGGGTTTATAGTCTAAAACCTCACGAAGTGTAAAAAATGGCTACAAAAACATCACGTGATATACATCAAATATTCTCAACGTACAGTCGAGAAAGTGTGATTTCGGTCGACTAGTCGACTATAGTATTGACTGCCTCTGTGGCACGGTGGGTGTGTATCCGACTGCTACGCAAGAGGTCGTAGGTTCGATTCCCACACGGGACATCACTTTGTGTGATCCACAAATTGTTGTTCCTAGTGTGGGTGTACTTTGTGTTCGTGCATTGTATGTTTGTAAAGTCCCCCGCGACACAGGGCTTGTACCCTAATGCGGGAGGCGTCTTTCTTCTAAAAAAAACCTTTATAGAATTTAATGTCTATAATAATGTCTTGGGACAACTCACACAACGCTATCTGATCCCAAACTAAGCAGAGCTTGTACTATGGAAACCAGACAACTGATAAACATACTTGTATATTTCTAAATACATACATATTATAGATAAATAACACCCAGACACAGAATAAACCATCGTGCTCATCACACAAAGATTTATCCTGGGTGGGGATCGAGCCCACGACCTCTTGCGTAGCAGTCGGATACACTCCCACCGCGCCACAGAGGCAGTCAATTTTATAAGCTACGGGTCTTAATCGCGTAAATATTTTATTTTAAAGCTCTTTTTTAAACTTTTGTTTTATTGCCCGACGTTTCGACCGTATTGCAACGGCCGTGGCCACGGGTAGCTGAGCGTCGTCTCGGTGAAGCGCGAGTTTCGAAAACTACCCTCACTTGATTTTTATCACTCACTATAAAAATTACTCACTGTAAAAGTTTACGAACATATATAAAACTAGCTATCGCCCGCGGCTCCGCCCGCGTGAATGTCGGTTATCGCGATAAAAATTATTACCTATCCTATGTCCTTCCTCGGGACTCAAACTATCTCCATACAAAATTTCATCTAAATCGGTTTAGCTGTTTGAGCGTGAAAGCGTAACAGACAGACAGACAGACAGACAGACAGAGTTACTTTCACATTTATAATATTAGTATGGATTACCGGTTAATACCCCTGTACCCTAAAGTCGCGGGTTCAAGTCCCGCCTCAGACGATTTTTCCCGGATACATTTTAATATGATTGAAAACATACATACACCGCCTACCAATACCAATAACACAAAAAGTTTAATCCGCCCAACATATGCTTTCCCTGAACCCGACACCCGAACCAAATGGAATTAAATTTTCATGGAAAAACTGTAGGTTTGTTTAATGGTGATGTAACACTAAAAATACCTTGGTGAGAAATGAAATTGGTTTTAGTGTATACTGGCATATGTTCTACTGTAATGTGGCGCGGCAAGAGGTCGTGGGTTCGATCCCCACCTAAGATAAAACTTTGTGTGATGAGTAGTGATGAGGTATTAATAAATCTGGACGAACTTTTTAGTTGTGCCTCCGATAGTAATAAATCTTGATGAACTTAATGACCCTCCGACAGCATGATATTACATATGTGATCTTGTTTTTTAGGGTTCCGTTACCAAAATGGCAAAAACGGAACCCTTATAGTTTCGTCATGGCCGTCTGTCTGTCTGTATCACAGGCATTTTATTCAAAGACTACTCAATGAATCTTGATGGAAAGGTGTCATGTAGTAGCCGCTACTTAGTTTGATAGCTAAATAATAAAAAGAAATATTTTTAAGGGGGGTACTCCATACATGTAACTGAAGCTGAAAAAGTTTATTTTTTAGCAAATATCAACGTGTGGCACATCATTCGACAGGTCTTTCAAAAACATTTTGAGGTTTCCTATAAACTTTTTTGATTGAGTGAATATTTTTGGAAATAATCGCTCCGAAAGTTGTATAAATCGTTTCTCCCCCCCCCCCCTTTACTTTTTTTTTTGTCTTTTATAAATCACGTATAAACATCTCAAAAGCGTTGCTTATGAAATTTTCGATTCCGCTTAGTAAATATTATTTTTTAATTCGACAAGAATCGTAGACGAATTCGTGGCTTCTATCTAATTTATATCAAATTCAAACACCATACACCATAGCTATCAGCCACATTATCATCCTACCCTCAGTTACAACATCAATGACGTCACATCTCCGCGTTATCAACGGTTATGTCACTTCCGGCTCCCAGTGATGTATTGCCGCCAATTTAGTTCGTGACGTGACATCCGGGTGAAATTCTAGAGTGATAAGTGGGGTATTCGGATAATAGGGAATTTCGGGATTGAAATTGATCACCGAGGGATTGGCAAATAGATTGTGGCTTATCGATTGCTTATTGCTATGTTTGTTTACTTTTAACTAGAGAAGGAAAATGAGAGTTATAAGTGTTAGGAATAGGTAGTGCAATTTCCCAAGGAATCAATGACAAAATCAGAATATGGATATGCCATTTAAATTTTTCTGAAAATATAATGACACATTAGATATTTGAAATACGTAATAAACATGTTTTTTTTTTAAAGACGTAGTAGGCTACACAAGCCCTGTGTCGAGGGGGACTTTACAAACATACAAGTCACGGACACAAAGTACACCCAGACTCGGAACAACAATTTGTGGATCACACAAAGTGGTGTCCCGTGTCACACGGGACACCACTTTGTCGACCAAGAGGTCGTGGGTTCGATTCCCACACGGGCCGTGTGGGAATCGAACCCACGGCCTCTTGCGTAGCCACCGCGCCACAGAGGCAGTCAAGTAAACGAACTAAATTATGTTTTAAAAAACTTTCTTACAGGGTTTCTTAAACTTGTAATAAACTAGCCGCCATGTTTCTGTTTATTTTAAGTTTAACAAATAAAAATATGAAAAAAAATAACGTATAATGTATTAAGTTGGCATAAACAATGACGGCAAACGCTTTTGTTATGCCAGCAATTCCAAATAATAAAGAGACAACAAATCCCGAATTTTGACAGAATCGATAGTTAATTAATAGGCAATACACAGGACCGGCGATAGTTAATTAATACCTCGAGACTCTAGGGGATTTATTTCGCCGTTGTTCATTTTTCTGTCGCGGTTTCGAATCCTAACCATTATACTATAATAACAATAATAATAATTTGTGTCACATAGCCTTTAGATTAAAGTGTCTAACAGGCCTCTACGTGTTGGCTTGGATATGGAAACGACATACATAATAATACTATCTTGGGATAACTCACACAACGCTATCTGATCCCAAATTAAGCAGAGCTTGTACTATGGAAACCAGACAACTGATAAACATACTTATATATTTCTAAATACTTATTATAGATAAATAACACTCAGACACAGAATAAACCATCATAATCATCACACAAAGTTTTATCCTGGGCGGGAATCGAATCCACGACTTCTTGTAGCAGCCGGATACAGTCCCACCGCGCCACAGAGGCAGTTAATAACCATCGACGTGAACAAACTCCTAACACAAGCCATTGAGCTTAACTGGAGGGTTTAACGAGATTTACTGCACATTGCTAGTTATATTTACAAAAAAAAAGTGAAATTAACATAAATAATGTAATCTATCCCTACTAATATATTATAAATGTGAATGTAAGTTTGTTTGTTACGCTTTCACGCGAAAACTACTCAACCGATCATCATGAAACTTTGTACACATATTCTTGGAGGTATTAGAAGTAATATAGGATTATAAAAAAAAGGGGAAAATTTACGCAGACAAAGTTGCGCGGGACAGCTAGTTTAAAATAATTCCGTTAGTTAAATTTAAATCACTTCAGCGGTTAAACCGCTTTAGATAAAATTTGGTATTGAGATAGTTTGAGATCCAGGAAAGGACATAGGATCGTTTTTTTATACGAATAATTTTAAAGCCACTTTTGAGTCCAGATTTGTTGCAAATCCAGGGATATTGAGATGAGATGGCATGTCCACGTTATGCTACGAAGACGAATAGCATTACATTCGGCAACTACTGGTCATCACTCAAACAGGAACCCTAAGCTTTTATGTATCCGTCCAATGATAGTAATAGCCACAAAATAGTGAAAGCACAGAAGGTAACCCTGATACTTACTTACCTCACTCGAGCAACGCACACATGACCGTTGTACATAGACCAGGCGCGGATAACAGGGGCAATCGCCCCCCCCCCCCCTCCCTCAGACTCGACTAAATTACCTTTTTTTGGGGAATTTGCGAATTTTGAAATTGGATCAGAGTGTTTAGGCAGGCAAATCCCCACCCCTCGGTGGTGGTGGCTGATGTACTGGTGTTAAATAAAACGCAACCCCCTCCAGCCATGCGAGCGACTTACGCTTGACCGGTTGAGTCAAATGTTAACTCCCCTAGACTCGACTGAATGACCCTTTTTTTGGGGAAATTGAGAATTTTGACACTGGACCAGAGTGTTTAGGCAGGCAATTGCCCCCCCCCCCCTCCCCCGTTAGTGGTGGTGGATGATGTACCGGTGTTAAAACGCAGCCAATTCCAGCCCACACAGACTTACACTTGCCTTAACCGGTTGAGTCAAATATTACCCCCCCATACACAGCTGAAGGACCTTTTTTCGGGGAAATTAAGAATTTTGACACTGGAACAGAGTGTTTAGGCAGGCAAGCGACTTAAACTTCACCGATTGAGTCAAATGTCCCCCCCCCCCCCCAAAACAAAGTTCTGAATTCGCCCCTGCCATATACGGAATGACAGATCTCTTTAGCTAAGAGCTGGCCCGTTGGTTCTCTGATTGACGGGCCTATTAGCGACCACTTATCAGATCTTAGCCAAACAAGGATTTGGGTATCACTAATACTGTTATGGGCTTTATCCTCACTACCCTTACGCATCACGTAAGGGTAGTGAGTCGTCGTCCCTGTTTGTCCCACCATTTCATCTTCTTTGTCTTTCCCACCATTTTATCCCTTTCATTTGGGTTCGGGTCTCCTTATATATTTGCGCCAGAGTAATTAATAATAATATCATAATATCTTGGGACAACTCTCACAACGCCATCTGAACCCAAACTAAGCAGAACTATGGAAACCAGACAACTGATAAATATACTTAAATATTTCTAAATACATACTAATATTATAAAGCGGAAGAGTTTGTTTGTTTGTTTGTTTAAACGCGCTAATCTCAGGAACTACTGGTCCGATTTGAAAAATATTTTTTTGTTAGATAGCCCATTTATCGAGGAAGGCTATAGGCTATATAACATCGCGCTGCGACTAATAGGAGCGGAGCAGCAATGAGAAATGTTTCAAAAACGGGGAAAATTTACGCAGACGAAGTTGCGCGGGACCGCTAGTATGGTATATAAAAAGTCGAAGGTCGTGGGTACGACTCCCACATGGGGCATCATCTTGTGTTATCCACAAATTGTTGTTCCGTGTCTGGTTGTACTTTGTGGCCGCGATTTGTATGTATGTCCCGAGCGGAATTGGTGGGAGTAGGGGGAGTCCGCATGCAAATCTATACTAATATTATAAAGCTGATGAGTTTGTTTGTTAGTTTGTTTGAACGCAAAAATCTCAGGAACTACTAGTCCGAATTGATTTACTGTTGTTGAATTATTTTACTGTTCAATAGCCCATTTATCGAGGAAGGCTATAAGTTATATAACATCACGCTGCGACCGAAAGGAGCGGAGCAGCAATGAAAAATGTTGAAAATACGGGCGAAATTGACGCATACGAAGTTGCGCGGGTCAGCCAGTATATCTCTTCCAATAGATAAAATTCTCGTGTCACAGTTTTCGTTGCCATACTCCTCCGAAACGGCTTGACCGATTTTGATGAAATTTTTTGTGCTTATCCGGTATCTATGAGAATCGGCCAACATCTATTTTTCGTACCCCTAAGAGTTTGTTTGTTTGTGTTGAATTAAATGAAACGAGTATGTATTTGAGCTTATTTATAATTAATACTTTATAGGATACAGCAAGAGAAACGAGCGCGAACAGAGTGGGCGAGTACACAATGTTGCCACTTAACATTAGTAAGAAGGCGGGAAATTTAAATACATTTGACACACCCACCAAATTAAAGCCTTCTTATCTCATGACTAACATAGAAGTTTACACATATTACAAATCATACAGATGAATTGGTGTACAGATGAATTTGAATGCGATAATCTCAGGAACTACTGGGCTGCACTGAAAAAATATTTTATTGTTGGATAGCCCATTTATCGAGGAAGGCTATAGGTTATAATATCACGCTACGACCAATAGGAGCGGAGCAGCAATGAAAAATGTTGTAAAAAAAAAAAAAAAAAAGGGAAAATTTACGCAGACGAAGTTGCGCGGGTCAGCTAGTAGTTGTATAAAAAGTGGCCAAGAGTTTTTATTGCCAAGTTCTTAACTTGGCAATAAAAGTAGAATCATTCTATTCCAAATTTTGTCTGACGTTCACAAGAGTTGCATTTTGTAACCTAAGTGAATAAAGTACTTTGACTTCTCCGGGAGAGTAGAGCTCTCCACCAAAACACGCGTATTTATTTTTATGTGTGTAGATTTCTTCCTCATTTTTTTAAGGGCTTTCCGTGTCTTTGTGCGACGTGTGTTCGCTACACAAGCGCGCTTAGTACGAAGTTTACTTTCTGTTGTACTACCACTGCCTTGTGTCATAGGTCTTGTTTCCCTAGGGACGAAGTCACACGCGCGCATGAGACCGCGAAATTACGACCCTTCGCTATTTCCCTTTGTAATCGTGCCTTCAAGGGTAGACATAGGACTATGAACCATCCTTACTGCCTTATTCATGCTAATATTAGTTATAGCCCGCGGCTCTGCGTCGAATTCTCACTGAAAATGTATATTTTGGGTTAAAGCATACTAACCTACTTTGTCACTCTAAAGTCCATAGTCTATGTTAAATACAGCGTTAATTAATTACTTTACAAGTTATATTCGACTGCCTCTGTGGCGCGGTGGGAGTATATCCGACTATCCGACTGCTACGCAAGAGGTCGTGGGTTCGATCCCCACCCACGATAAAACTTTGTGTGATGAGCATGATGGTTTATTCTGTGTCTGGGTGTTATTTCTCTATAATATGTATGTATTTAGAAATATATAAGTATGTTTATCGGTTGTCTGGTTGTCATAGTACCTAAAAGCTCTGCTTAGTTTGGGATCAGACAGCTTTGTGTGAGTTGTCCCAAGATATTATAATTATAATATGTAACCTTCATAAGAATCAAACAGACGAAGAAAAAATAAAGAAATTTCAAAAAAATTAAACAGACTTTAAAACTGTAATGTGTAAATAATTAAAACTAATAAAAAGGGACAAATTAAAGTAGGTACAATAAAAATAAAACATTTTGAAGTTGGTACCACGAAATAGTAGTATACATATTTTATTTGACACCAACTTCAAAATCCCTTTTAGTTATTCTGTTTATGTACTCCCTGTTTCATTCTTTTAAATTAGTTTATTTCGTAATTTTTCGTAAAAATTATAAATATTTCTCATATAACTATTTGATTAAGGTAGTACCTTGTAACAATGTAAGCCATATCTTCCAAACTACTTAAACAATTTTGATAAAATTTGCACTGTTTCCAAAGTTGGAATAAATGTAAATTATTAAAAAACAAATGGTCACATTGCAATCTCTGCTTTCGAAGAAATACATTTCTTTTATTTCGTACTAGCTGTCCCGCGCAACTTCGTATGCGTAATTTTTCCCCGTTTTTGAAACATTTCTCGTCGCTTCTCCGCTCCTATTAGTCGTAGCGCGATGTTATATAGCCTATAGCCTTCCTCGATAAATGGGCTATCCAACAAAAAAAGAATTTTTCAAATCGGACCAGTAGTTCCTGAGATTAGCGCGTTTAAACAAACAAACAAACAAACTCTTTCGCTTTATAATATTAGTATAGATTATTTAGAAGCCATGACCCATATCCCCAATAATATTACATATGGGCAATGGGCTGGCCACATTCGCCGATGGACCGATGGCTGATGGAACAAACGAGTCCTAGAGTGGAGACCGCGACTTGGTAAATGTAAGGTAGGAAGAACCCCAGCCAGGTGGACTGACGACCTAAATAAAGTCGCTGGAATGAATTGGATGAGGAAGGCCTCTCCTAGAGGCCTATATCCAGCAGTGGACCGATACAGGCTGATAAATGATTGATTATCGAATTGATACTTTTTTGAAGTCTGTTAAAAATATCAAGAAAAAAGCTTTTAGGCTGCCTGTAGGTACATTGAGCGTGGCTGCGGAGTGGAGAAGCGGAGAAATATTAACCTCGGTATGGAAACCGCCGTGGCCAATTTTTGCAGGGTTAGAGCTAGAACTCATGGAGCTATATACTCTCGCGTCCGCCGCAGTTGCGGAACCGCGAAACACTCACGAACAGGTAATACATGAAAATATTCATAAGATAATGATTCATGACGCGATTTATGCTCGCGGCAGACGCGGTTGTTTGCGGTTTCCGTCTATTTTGCAGACGAAAATCGCAACTGCGGCGGCATAAAACCGCACAAACCGGTCTCGTGAGTTTTGAAACTAACCTAACGTTGATAACGGTTACCATCCGATATGTGATTCAAGGGGAAGTTCTTAAAACTAAACATAAGCTTCTATTTATTTTTTTTAAAAACGACCCGCAGTAGGGTACAAAGCCCTGTGTCGCGGGGGACTTTACAAACATACAAGTCACGGACACAAAGTACTCCCAGACTCGGAACAACAATTTGTGGATCACACAAAGTGGTGTCCCGTGTGGGAACCGAACCCACGATCTCTTGCGTAGGAGTCGGATACACTCCCACCGCACCACTGAGGCAGTCAAATTGTCTTAAGGATGATCAAGTCCATGTATATCCAATAACAATAATAATAATAAATCTTTATTCTTGAACTAAGTTAAAAACTTGTATCTCAGGAGACAGTTCCTTTCCTCACATAAAGTCATATATAGTTATAGCTTATAAATAATTACAAAATTTATCAATAATTAATACGAATATAGTCGCAAAGTTATGGAAACTCATTCCGATTTCATCCGTGAACTTTCTGCTAGTGAACACGGCTTTAATATTCTCAAACTTTCCTTTTAAGTTGGCAAGTTAAAATGACGCGTGCGGGCCCCCACAATGACGTATTTCAAAGTTAGATGAGTTTAAAACTAGTTCAGTGCATTTGTAATGTAGGTTTTGTTTCCGACTTTGTTCATGCTTAATGTTGGACGCAAATCTACTCATATACATGACTAGCTGACCCGCGCAACTTCGTCTGCGTGAATTTCCCCCGTTTTGCAACATTTTTCATTGCTGCTCCGCTCATATTGGTCGAAGCGTGATGTTATATTGCCTATAGCCTTCTTCAATAAATGGGCTATCCAACAGTAAAATAATTTTTCAATTCGGACTAGTAGTTCTTAATAATTTCGCGTTCAAATAAACAAACTTTTTAGCTTTTTATTATTAGTACTAGCTGTCCCGCGCAACTTCGTATGCGTAAATTTTCCCCGTTTTTGCAACATTTCACGTCGTTTCTCTGCTCCTATTAGTGGTAGCGCGATGTTATATACCCTATAGCCTTCCTCGGTAAATGGGCTATCCAACTAAAAAATTTTTTTTCATATCGGACCAGTAGTTACTGAGATTATCGCGTTTAAACAAACAAACAAAACAAACAAACAAACTCTTCCGCTTTATAATATTAGTATAGATTGATGATACTGTTATCTAAATTTTCTCCAAGCCATGGAAAAATGTACAACTCAGAATGCACTGCCGTCTGTAAATATAGCTAGTCTCGGAATAATACTAATGGGTACATAAAAATCGATTCAAATTTTGAATTGCGATGTTGAAATTCTCATAGCTGCTTGTGCACTCTCTGTTCTCTCACTCTCATAAATGATGCGATGGGACGGCAATCCGAGACGACTGAAGAGAGATTGGGCGCAAGACCGACGGCTTAACATTCTCTCCAAAGACCAGAAGGTTGTGACATATTTATTCGAAAGCGGTCACTCAGAAAAATGCCCGCTGCAGATCTGAACTAAGTAACCGTTAGTACCTATCATAAAACAAATCCAGTAACTCAATAAATCGTCAGATTGTGTTCGAACAATAAAACCGACGATTTAACTGCTTCCCGATAGTTTATAATCTGACCTATCGTAAATTGTGAAGCCATCGTTCCTTCCTCTATCCACAAAATAAGGATATTACAGAAAGTAACATTTAAACAACGCGCGTAATAGCAACGAACCTTTACAGGACAGATACAGCGGAGAACAACAAGACTTCCATTTCATTTTGGCTTAAGGACGGTAATTTGATAAAATCAAATGGAAGTCTATGGATAATAACAACGGCTATTTGTCTTATGTGTCAAAAAAGTTGACAGGACGGTCATTCGATTCGGAATTTGAAATTGCTGTCACTTCGTACTGAGTAGCCAGTCTAGATTACTAGTAGGTATTATTAGGGGTGAGTGCAACGTATACATAGAAATAAGGGATGTTACGGCGATGGTTTTATAGAAACCGAAGTCGGAGTCAGAGGTTTTAAAATTGATTTGTTCTGAGGTTATACTACCCACTCCTAACACAAAACATTGAGCTTAGCTGGAGGGGTTAACAGGATTGCTAGTAATGTGTGACTCATAATCCCACATTGCTAGATTCTCATCTCTAGAGATAAGTTTTTTTCTTTGTTTGTTTAAACGCGATAATCTCAGAAACTACTGGTCCGAGTTAAAAAATGGTTTCACTGTTGGATAGCCCATTTACCGAGGAAGGCTATAGGCTAAACATCACGCTACGACGAATAGGAGCGGAGCAGCATTGAAAAATGTTGAAAAAATAGGGAAAACTTAAAACCGCTGCCGCACGGTAGGCAGCTCTGATTAAAACGTCCAATTTAAAATTGTCGGAGCCGAAGTCAGAGTCGGAGGTGTAAAATCAATCGGAAGCTCCGACCTTTCGGAGTCAGAATCAAAGCTAACAACCGAAGCTGTGCTGTCAGCTTGTAACCTCGGTCGGTGTAACTCGGTGTAAAGTCGGAGTCGGAGGTATAAAATTAATCAGAAGTTCCAACCTTTCGGAGTGGGAGTCGAAGCTCCGTAACATCTCTAGAATCAACCCACGATCTTTTGCGTAGCAGTCGCACACACTCCCACTGCGCCACCGAAGCAATCAGATAGAGGTTACCTTTTGGCCTCTCTGTACTTTGTGCCCTATTTGTAATAGGTAACTAATCCTCAGAGTCAAGCGGGGTAATTCCCTTAGCTGGGTAATTTCGATAATGGGGGCAATTCCGTCAGCATGGTAATTACGTGATAGGGTTTTCCGTAATCGGGAGCGATGTTCAATGTGCGCATTGCTTAAACGCGCTTGTATAAAAGCTTCTGTACTCTCGTATTTTGTACTAGATAATTATTTTGTTATGTTTGGAAAGTCAAAGTTGGTTTTAGGAAAGTCTAGCTATAAGGGACCGTCTCCATTGGCGAGAGAATCGCGCCGATATTATCGTCATGCCACCTATTTCTATATCTACACTCTCTAAAGGTTCATTTCCGAGCATCGCGGCCGATCGCGAGCCGCTCGCGGCTTACGACAAGCGGCTGACGCTCGCGGCAGATGCGACAATATTCACAGTGCGCGCGCAGGCCTACGACAGTCATCGGCCGCGCGCGTCTGTCACTTACCTCAGCCGCTTGTGGTAAGCCGCGAGCGGCTCGCGATCGATCGCGATGCACGGAAATGAACCTTTAGTACCCACATGTCTCAAACCCGGCAATTTTATCGCGGTGTTGCGAGGAATGGTAGAGTGCGATAGAAACGTCATTGTATCGCCGCGCTCTCCCGCCTGGAAAAAGTGACGATCATCGTCGTGGACACGCGGCTATTCCATTACGAGGATGCGCTGGCGGAATAATTGATGTGGAGACTACCCGACAATAGTAGAGCGGAATCGTCTCTCGCCGTGGAGACAGAAAAATATTTTTTGGGGTGCCGTAGCCAAAATCTCAAAAACCCCTTATAATTTCGTCATGTCCGTCTGTTTGTTTATCCGTCCGTATGTCACAGGCATTTTACTAAAAGACTACACAATGAGTTATAGAATTGTATAAGCTACGGGTCTTAATCGCGTCAATATTTTATTTTAAGGCTAAATACCTTTGTTTATTTCCCGACGTTTCGACCGTATTGCAACGGCCGTGGTCACGGGTAGACTGACCCGTTAAATATTTACGCGATTAAGACCAGTAGCTTATAAAATTCTATAATGTGTACAAATCGCGAAAGTTTACGAACATATATTACACAATGAGTATTGATTAAATTAAGTGAAAAGGTGTCTTGTGGTAGCCACTACTTAGTTTGATAGCTAAATAATAAAATACCCGACGATAGTGGAGTGGAATCGCCGCGATTCTCTCGCCCGTGGAAACGGTCCCTAAGGGCGTGAATAAAACAATACAACTTTCGTCACAAGACCTGTGACTAAAGTTGTATTGTAGTGTATAGTTGTATTGTTAGTGTACTTTGTGGAATCAATTTCTGAGAACAGTTGGTGCAACGTCGAATTATCGATCAATTTACAATTAAATTTACAAGACTTATTGTATAACTAGCTGTCCCGCGCAACTTCGTCCGCGTAAATTTTCCCCGTTTTTGAAACATTTCTCATTGCTGCTCCGCTCCTATTAGTCGTAGCGCGATGTTATATAGCCTATAACCTTCCTCGATAAAGGGGCTATCCAACAAAAAAATATTTTTTAAATCGGACTAGTAGTTCCTGAGATTAGCGCGTTTAATCAAACAAACAAACAAACTCTTCCGCTTTATAATATTATTGTATTATAAAAAAAATGTTAATTATAAATGTTACAATTGTAAAATCTGGTCATCTTGTTTGAAGCACAGTCTATAATTTTAAGCATATAAATAATACAATCTAAAAGTGTAATAATACATTTTTAGGAAATGAAGTCGCGGTAGCTTACTGCTAAAAATAAATGCTACAAGCATTATCTACCAGTCAACCAGGGTGATGTAGAGATAAAAAAGAAATTGCAATTTCAATAAAAGAGTATCCAATCAAATTGTGCCTTTCGCTACTGAAATTTGATAAAAAGAAAATGCTGTAACTAATAATGCAATCGAATTTAGCACCATGATAGGTGCAATATTTATAAAAAACGCGCCTACTTCAAAAAGATACAAACAAGATAACTTTAAATCATGCAATCGGAGGCATTCATGAATTCTAATGAACTTACTAAAACGCCTTCGACTGCAAAGTTTAAAGTTATCTTGTTTCAATCTTTTCTAAGCAGGCGGGTTTTTTATATTAAAATTTATTATTTTATTTTATACTTTTTAGTGCTTAGTTCTAAGATGTAACGTAATGTAATAACAGTAACTAGAAAAAAAATAGTAAAAAAAAGTGGGAAACAAACTTTAAATCTTTAAATCCTAAATGGTTAGTGAAAAATAATTTAAGAAACCTCATCATGATTTTAAAATACCTATACGATGATACCCCACAGGACATAATATATTATGTTGACTTTTTTTTTTTGTCTATCTCAATATGGCGTCTGGCTGTCGCCATTTTGAATGTTGATTGCTGTCATGTCTTTAGTGACACTCGCAAGAATAATACGGATCGATTAATGTATGATTCATCAAAATCGGTCCACGCGTTTGGTCTATATAGTGTACTAGCTGACCCGCGTAACTTCGTATGCGTAAATTTTTCCCGTTTTTTGCAACATTTCTCATTCCTGCTCCGCTCCTATTGATCGTAGCGTGATGTTATATAACCTATAGCCTTCCTCGATAAATGGGCTATCTAACAGTAAAAAAAAACTTGAGATGTGTCAAGGAACACCCGGAGGGGACGAAGTACTTATCTTATTTTTTTTTTTATAATTTTCTCAACACCACACTGTTCAATGCGAAATAGAAAGACGAAACGAAAATAACTTACAAAAAGACGAATGTATACCGAAGGCTCGAACCCACAACTACACAATTGTCACCAATACTGTGTACCGAATTTATGCCTCTCTAGACCAAATCGACAGGTGACTTCTTCGTCAAATTAGATGTTCATATCTTACGCGCACGCCGCACGACTTGTGTGTGTCAAAAAGTGTCGTTACAAATTTTCGTGAGATTTTTTTCCGTCTAGCCCCTTTCACAACACGCGATAAGGAACTTCGTTCTTCGTTCGAGATTCTCGCGTTCAAACAAACAAACTCTTCAGCTTTATAATATTAGAATAGATACGCCAAACACATAACCATCTTCCGCAGTCGGGAAAAAATACACTATCCAGTGTTTGTTGGCCACCATTCTGTTTCACGATGTAATATTTGGAAAAATAGGCCGTTAGTTTATCAAACTACGAACATAAGAACTGCTTATTCAGAGGTAAGCAGAGCACTAGCCCATTCCCTATATTTAGAAGCCGTCAAATAACCATCAAACACCATTTCTCCATCATCGACCTCCTCAGTTTAATAGCCAACTTTTATATAGGCCTGCCATAAGAGCGAGAGAGAAAACACATGACGTCATATCTCCCCTCTCTCTCTCATTGACGTCACCACCACAATCGATGATAACGAACAAGTTCGCCAAACAAACTTGTGTTTTAGCTCAATTGACTTTGAGTTCGAAATGCAAAAATAGAATCAATGACGTCACGCCAAAGGGGTCTATATTCTCTATGTGGGGAAATAAACAATTGGTGCGATTTAATATTGGACTTTAACCAGTTGTGATAAGGTATGTTTTTGGTTGTTATCTATAAATAGATTTATTGTCTACAAAAGTTTTGTGGGCCAGGATTTCCGAAGGCTGTATGTTTTTTCTTTAAGAGTTTTCTCTTGTAATACCTACGTGGTTGTTTATTATGGTATTATTACTTTTGAGATCGCTTCCGGGTTTAGATTAAATAGGCAAGAAAATAGATAACACAATATTTTTTCTAACATACACTTTGGCACTTTAATATAATTATTTTATATAAAGCGGCGGTAGCTAAGGTAGGCTAAGGCATCGGTCTCGCAATCGTGAGGTCGCGGGTTTGAATCCTACCTATTATACTACCGACCTGAACGCACTCCTAACACAAGCCTTTGAGCTTAGCTGGAGGGGTTAACATAATTGCCAATAATTTGGAACTCAATCCCGCATTGTAATTAAAAAAAAAAAAAATAAGCTCAGCTCTTCAGCACTTATATTAAGACCAATCTTTCTTTTGCCATTTCTAAATTAGGCTTTTTGAACCAGAAAGATTTATTTTTGGCCAATCTTGTGGGATGTTATTATCTTGTAGCTTTTTCAGTACCTTTATAATCCTACTAAACTCGTCAGTGTTTTGGTCGTGGAAGAAACAATCAACAAGTTTTTGTTTTAGGGTTCCGTAGCCAAAATGGCAAAACAGAACCCTTATAATTTCGTGCTGTCCGTCTGTCTGTCGATTCTCAGATTAGCTCAGAGAGCATATATAGTACCAGAAAGCTGTCATTTGGCATATTAGTTACGCCGACAAAGTGGTAGAAAAAATTCTTGAAAAGATTTTTTTTGGTACCTCCACACGTAAAGTGGGGATGTGATTTTTTTTCTTACCTGCTCCATTGTTGGATAGGTATTATACAAATATTTAGGGGTTGTGAACATCACTTTTCGATTTAGGGATCCGTTAGTGAAATATTTAGCCTTAAAGTGCAATTTTTATTTGACTGCCTCTGTGGCGCGGTGGGAGTGTATCCGACTGCTACACAAGAGGTCGTGGGTTCGATCCCCACCCAGGATAAAATTTTGTGTGATGAGCACGATGGTTTATTCTGTGTCTGCGTGTTATTTATCTATAATATGTATGTATTTAGAAATAAATAAGTATGTTTATATGTTGTCTGGTTTCCATAGTACAAGCTCTGCTTAGTTTGGGATCAGGTAGCGTTGTGTGAGTTGTCCCAAGATATAAAAAAAAAAAAAAAAATGTTGGAGTAACGTGTCCACGCCCCTGCCAGCTAATGGTTGTTTTTGGAGATATGGCAATATTCAGGGTAGTAGTATATTTCATATCATATCATCATATCAACCCATATGATGGCCCACTGCTGGGCACGGGTCTCCCCAGTAGAACCTACTAGTATGTAGATCCTGGGGGTAATTGCCATAATCGCCACGCTTGGCGAGCGGGTTGGCGATCGCAGTAAGGCTTTAAATACGCAGAGGACGCTGCTGCCCGTCCTCCGGGGTGAAATCCCTTAGTCGCCTTGACGACACCCACGGGTAGAGATGGGGTGGTACTATTCTTAAGCCGGCACCACACGGCACGGTAGTATATTTAACAAAATAAAAAGAAAAACTATCACAGCTAAGTAGGCTTTACAAGTTTACGATTAACAGCAGACCAAGTGAAAAGTAACAAAATTTTGGTACAAAATTCCATTAAAACATACTAAATAATGTTACGTTGTTAGTTAAAAAAAAAACAACAGAAAACTCACTTCTTATACCGCATTATTATGCTGGGTAGCTACGGAACCCTAAATAGTGCGTAGCCCGCAATGAGTAGATGTAAGTCGAATAATTGGTTTGAAATTCACTTTTTTCTCAAAAGCCAAGGCACACATCATTTGTAACTCCAACACAAAGGAGGAGGATCGTTCGATTGACGTTGGGAACTTGTATATATAGTTAGCAGCTGTGAAAACTATTATATCGCGATTCAGGATTTTGACGCGAGCTGTCAAGTGTCAGTTCATTTATATTATTATATGTGGGTACCGCCACAAACGCTATTTTGGGTTTTACAAGTTGTTTTGCATCCTAAGTGAATAAAGAATTTTGTTTTTTTTTCCATTTGTCAAAAGTGTCAAAATATTTCACAGGATGGTCATTCGATTCGTTATTTGACGCCACAAACGCTATTTTGGGTTTTATTTGGCTCCATTGGATCAAGCAAAGACATCCATGTATTATAAAAAAAACTCGTGATAAAACAAATAGTCCAAGTGCGGGCTCGCGCGCTAACGTTATGAATCCACCACCTACAAGTGTTGTTTTGCATCTTAAGTGAATAAAGAATTTTGTTTTTTTTTTCCATTTGTCAAAAGTGTCAAAATATTTCACAGGAGGTCATTCTATTCGTTATTTGACGCCACAAACGCTATTTTGGGTTTTATTTGGCTCCATTGGATCAAGCAAAGACATCCATATATTATAAAAAAAAACTCGTGATAAAACAAATAGTCCAAGTGCGGGCTCGCGCGCTAACGTTATGAATCCACCACCTACGGCTCGTATGTCAAAGCACAGTACGAGCCAGAACCACGAGGAAAAACTGTCCAAAAACACTCCAAAAACGACTTTACAGGGTAAATTGAACCAAACAACACAATAAATAATTCTGCGAATACCTCAACTTTCCCCTTGAGGCCCATCTCGATATTATATCCACCATAATACTCATCCCATAGTCACAGAATATATGTATAGGTGCAGGTCGGCTCGCAGCTCAACAAGAAATTCACGCACACAGACGCACATGTACGCAGGCGCGGATTCAGAACTTTGTTGGGGGGGGGGGTCAACATTTGACTCAATCGGTCAAGTGTGAGTCGCATGACTGGCATTTGTTGAATCAAATGCATCTCGCATTTGATTCGACACCGGTATATGGTATTCACTAGTACGAGGGGGGGGGGGGAGCAATTGCCTGCCTAAACATTCTCCGTGTTTCCAAGATTCTTCATCCATCTGATCCAAATCCAACGTGTCATAATTCTCATATTTCCCAAAATAAAGGTAATTCAGGGGAAGGGGGGACCAATTTTCCCTGTTGCCGTTTCCCCCTTGTATCAGCGCATCTGCGCCTGTATGGACGATCTCAACTTGGTTCACAAAGGTAAATTGGTAAATTCACGTATTTAAAGCAGTGCAGTTGCAGTTAAGTTCCGATTATAACGGCCATTTTTGTATTCTTGTAACTTTGACATCGATCTCAAACACGCTTGCGTCAAGTATGCGTCTCGAGAGCGCAATAACGACATTATAGTACGGTGCGCAAGCGTTTTTAAGATCGATCCCAAAGTTACAAGAATACGAAAATAGCCGTTTTATATAAATATCGAAACTTAACTGCAACTGCATTGTTTTAAATACGTGAATTGGCCAAGGATAACAACAACGGCCAATATTTAAGCACATATAGTTTTTACCTTTGTTGTAAGTAGATGCTCCTACTATACTGTACCCACTAAGGCTGATTTTAGTTTATCTCATGTTCCAACTTTCTAATAATATCATTTGCAGCAGTCCTTTAACATGATGTATAGTATATTAGTGGCAGCACCTTACCCCCATATCAAGTTTATAAACGTTCAATCATTTTAAAATTGGCAATTCGAAAAGAGTGTTCGCGAGTTTTTATTGCCAGGTTCTTTTCTCCAGCTTTACTTAATCTTTGCGAATTGGACATTACATGTACATGTAGAATCCCGACGTATCACAAGTGTTGTTTTGCATTCTAAGTGAATAAAGAATTTTGTTTTTTTTTTCCATTTGTCATAAGTGTCAAAAAAGTTTACAGAATGGTCATTCGATTCGTTATTTGAATTTGCTGTCACTTTAGTAGCCAGTACTTTGGGAGCCAGTCCAGTGAACTAGTACTAGTGCGTAGTACTACAGAGAGCGAACTAGTACTACCGCGTAGAAATATAGAGAGAGGTTAGTGCTCAGTTGTCATTCGACCGAGATCTGTGTACAAGCGAATCTATTGCGTAGTGTGCAGTTTATTTTCGCTCGTTTGTAGGGAGCCGGCCTATATCTTCGTATCCCGTGTCATAGCCACCAATGGGCGTATTTCCTTAGCTTTAATGGTTGAAACGATCGCGTTGGGGTAAAACTCAATAAAAATGGCGATTGAGATTTAAAAGGAAAACTATTATAAGATCGTCAGGGTTGGCACTTGATTGATTTGCTAAAAGAATTTGAAAGCTGTGGTAGCTCTTAAGAAATACATGGTGACTTGTAGCGGATTTGCACTAATGATATAAGCATACCCAGAATTATATATTGACTGGCCTGTTGGTCTAGTGTGTAGTGACCTGACTGCTAAGCTGCTAGTTGTGGCTGCCATCCCACCCAGGATAAAACTTTGTGTGATGAAAACGATGGTTGATTCTGCGTATGGGTGTAATTTATCTATAATATGTACGTATGACATTTATAATATGTTTATCAGTTGTCTGGTTGCCATAGTACAAGCTGCTTACTTTGGGATCAGATGACCTTGTGTGAGTTGTCCCAAGATTTAAAAAAGAATTGTGTAGAGACACGTTTTCTCAGGATGCGCCCTAAGGCAACGCAACTTGTATTTATAAGTACATTTTGTGCTTTTTAAAAGAAATGGTAAGTAAAGTTATTGACAGCCCTAACTAGGGACGATTGTGCTTTGATTACTCGGCGCCGACACGACGGCGTAGTGTCACCACATTAGTGACATTTTGTGGACAAAATTTAACCCTTGACAATGTTTTACGCCTATGTGTATCTGTTTTCAGGGTTCCGTAGCTTAAATGGTAAAACGGAACCCTTATAGTGCGTCCGTCCGTCGGCAGCTTAGCTCAGAGACAGTTAGTGCTAGAAGGCTATGACTTACGCCGACAGAGGTGAAATAATAAAATCTTGAAAAACAATTTTTTTTAGGTACTTTCCCTGTTACATACAGAGGAGGTACCTACACTCAAAAAAAAAAATTGATGTTTTTTTTTAAGTGTAAATGTATTTTTTTTTCTCACCTAACTCATCGTGTGGGGTCTCATTAGATAGGTATTTTAAAACGTTTAGGGGTTGTTAAGACCATTTCTAGATTTAGGGATCCGTTTGTGAAATATTAAGCTTTAAAGTGCCAATTTTTGTTAGAGTCAAGTCCCCCCCCTGCCAGCTAAATGGTTGATGTTGGGTATGTGAAAAAAAATACGGCAGTAGTATATATAGAGAAATTAGAAGTAACAAATTTTTCCTACTAATTCCATTGAAAAATACTTATTTAACGCTGTTAGTAGTATGAGACAAAAACAAAAGAGAACCCACTTCTTAATCAGCATTATTTTGATGGGGGGGGGGGGAGGGCTACGGAGCCCTACATTGTGTGTGGCCTGACATGCAATTGTCCGGTTTTTTTTTATGAAAACTCCTGGATAGGATAGGATACAAGCCCTGAGTCGCAGGGAACTTTACAAGCATACAAGTCACGGACACAAAATACACCCTGACTCGAAACAACATTTCCAAATCACAAGTGGCGTCCCGTGTGGGAGTCGAACCGACAACTGCCGGCTCAGCAGTCAGGGCACTAACCACTAGACACAACGGATTAAAGGATTTTAATTAAAAAGCTGACTTAATTGCAATGGCTCTTAGCTTTGTGTGATGAGTATGAGACCTTTTTTATCGCAGGCTTCGGGCTTTGAGCGCGGCGACCGAATCGAGAAATTCCGTAACGAAAATAAAACCTAACACTCATCACTCCGCCTACCATGTAGCTCGGCCGAGCGTTCGCTGTACGAAGCTCGCACGGATCGAGACGAGCTGCTCCGAAATGTAGGTAAGAAAATTATATATATGTATTAAGTATTTAGCTTATGCATTTTTTTTAAATTTAGGAATAATAAATTTATTTTTAATTTTTTTATTAAAAAAAAAGTGTTGTCTTTTTAGTTGACAAAAAATGCTATGCAATAGCTTTACCGCGGCAGTCCCCGAGTTTTGTACTCGTGAGATAAATGTTACAAATACAATAAGAATTCAAGTAAAGTACCTAAGCATAATAATTGTAGATATATTAATAATCTTTTTAGAACAATTCTATTTAAGTGAAGATATTTGTCCCGGTGACTCGGTTAAAGGGCGTGTTACACCGACGCAAGATCGATCGTAGGTTCGATTACCATAAACGCAGCAAGATTGAAATTAATATTGGTTTCGATTCGACAAACTGTTCAAGAGGTTGTGCGTATGTGCGTTCAATTCTCCTACACGTACAGCACAGGTTTGAGATCCACAAAGTTTATAGTAGGTACTTTGTGTTCGTATTTTTTTGTAATTTAGAGAGCTGTCTTTAGAAATCTTCGAACGAATTTACGAAGACTGTGTACTGTGTAATTTGTTGTAGTTAGTTTTAGGTTAAGTATTGTTTGAGTTTAAAGATTGTAAATAAACCACCAAAAATGAATAAAATCTATACTAATATTATAAAGCAGAAAAGTTTGTTTGTTTGTTTGAACGCAATTATCTCAAGAACTCCTAGTCCAAATTAAAAAAAAAAAATACTGTTCGATAGTCTATTTATCGAGGAAGGCTATAGGCTATATAACATCACGCTACGACCAATAGGAGCGGAGCAGCAATGAAAAATGTTGCAAAGACGGGGAAAATTTAATACGGGCGTAAAATAAAATACGAAGAAATTACTTGTCGGCCTATTTCTTTGGAATTGTTTTTCAACAATTTTCCAAACTCCTTGACAAACTGCATCAAGATAAGATTATTTTCAAAGTGAATTATAAATTTATTTCACTGAACTCATGACGAATTCATTGGATATAGATTTTCTGATAGGGAAATAATAAAGGAATGATTTTATCGCTTGAATACGACGTTTCCGACAAAATGTGTCAAGTTGTTTACAAATATTTGAATAAGGGAAATAGGCATTCATTGTAGGGCACTGTTACTTCCCCCGCTTAGGGGTCACCCATAAACCACGTGATGTTTTCAGTTACTTTTTGACACATCCTCTCATGATACATGGTGAGGTTTTAGACTAGGCCACGGATCACGTGTATTTTTTTCCATTGCTTCAAGGCTGGTGAAGTATGAGGAGTCACGAGCCGAAAAAATACACATCTCACTGCACCCGCCCGCCGCACTGATGATATTTTGTGATTAATGGACGATCCCTTATATTGAGCAGCGTGTCTGAATAAGTATGGCCACATTAAAAAATATTAAGAGACAAGTTAATGTTTAGTGCTATTAGGATAGTAAAGTAAATTTTGAGTAGGTATTCGCCATTGATACACGTCAATGGCGAATACTCAAAATTTACTTTGCATTCTATTTACCCACTAGAGTTTAGCTGACTTGTTCATAATGTTAGTAGTATCTATACTAATATTATAAAGCTGAAGAGTTTGTTTGTTTGAACGTGGTAATCTAAGGAACTATTATACCAAATTCAAAAATTCTTTCACTGTTGGATAGCCCATTTATCGAGGAAGGCTATAGGTTATATAACATCACGCTACGACCAATAAGAGCGGAGCAGCAATGAGAAATATTGCAAAAACGGGGAAAATTACGCAGACGAAGTTGCGTTTATAAAGGGTATTTAGTGCACCCATATAATATTACATTCCGTGAGACATCGACATTGCCACCATGGGGAAAACCAAGACATTATAAGCAGCTATTAATGTAACGCTTACATTAATCTTTGCATCTTTGATTATAGATCAGGTCTTCCTAAACTTATTTTTACTATGGCGCCATAAAGAGTTTTTCATTTTTTTGCATTTGTAATTTACCTGTGTTTTACATAGACACGCCTTACCGCACTTTATTATGGCAACATAAACGCACGGTAACTATCGTAATCCCAGTTAGTCAGTCATCAACCAGTATCACGACAGCATGTCTGTACTGCTTGCATAAAATAAATGCATCTCGAAGTTTACAAATAAAATACCAGCTGACGTGTCGACGATGCAATAATAGTACCTAAATATTTTTCGTTTTTTATTGCATGTTGTCACTGCGCAGCGTCTTAAGTTTACTGCGATGATTCTCTCGCTTTACCTCAAAACCTCTATTTATCTCTTTCTTACAATAGACACGGCCTATATTGCGTTGATATTCCTTCCCTTTCATTTCGTATAACATTTATTCGTGCAGTTTTGTTAGCCTATAACGTCTTTTTACGTAAAATCTCATTGGCTATATGTAGGAATGTGTTCACGAATTAAAATAAATTATTATCGTCGAAATCGTATTCGTCTCAAAGCTGATTTTAAGCTTCAATTGCTTTTGAATTACAAACATCAATAAGTACATAATTCCAATTTACATACAAGCGTATTTGACGATGTTATTTTTGTATAAGGAATTGAGGTAATTACATAATTTCTACATATATCGACGTACTACATCAGTGTGAAAAGGAAACACATGAAAAATATTTGACAGAAGTTTCAAGGCAAGCGAATTATTTGCTTAAAATGTGCTGTGTGGAAGTATCTTTAGAAAAATATACATGGTGATTTTTTATACACTAATAACTATCTACTCAGCTTCTTTACATTACACTAAATAACTATTTAATATTAGAATCCATAATCACATCACACTATCACACTAATATTATAAAGGCGAAAGTTTGTGAGTATGTGAGTGTGTATGTTTGTTACTTCTTCACGGCTAAACGGCTGGAGCGATTTTTATAAGATTTGGTATGGAGTTAGCTGGCACCCTGGATTAACACATAGGCTAATAAAACGGGTAACACCGCGGGGCACAGCTAGTAATATTATAAATGTGACTGTCTGTTACGCTTTCACGCTCAAACAGCTAAACTGATTTAGATGAAGTTTGGTATGGACATAGTTTGAGTGCCGGAGAAGGACATAGGATAGTTTTTATCGCGATAACCATCATCTATGCGGACGGAGCCAAGGGCGAAAGCTAGTATTTATTATATTAACACTTAACCACTTATTAGCTACTTTTACCAATACGTCTGTGAGACTCTGGAATATAATCATTGTATTTTTGTAAATTTTAGGGCTTAAACGGCTATTACACTACCCTAAATCAGGGCTCTAAATCGAGGTGGCCTTAAAAATTTATTAGAGAGTTAGGGCCCTAACTCTTATTACACCTCTCTTTTTGAGGGTTTAGGGTCCCTGATTCTGCTACGCCGACGACACGCTGGTCCTGGCACAAGAGAGGTCGTACCCAGCGGCGGCTGCAGCGATGGCATGCGGGGTTGCGACGGTTGTTAACCGAATCCGGCGACTGGGTCTCGAGGTAGCTCTGCACAAGTCCGAGGCCATGTATTTTATGGCCGGCGGAACGGACCACCCCCGGGATTCCAGGTGGCAGTAGGGGGGGTTTACATCGGCGTCGAGTCGACGATGAAGTACCTGGGACTCGTCCTCGACAGCCGGTGGAACTTCGTAGAGCACTTCCGACGGGCTGGGGCCGCGTTAAAGCGGCTCCTTCCCAATCGGAAGGATCCCCCTTCTTCAAGCGGGAGGAAACGCCTGGGTCTCACCACTGTGGTGACCGGCCGGAAGACACGGTGGAGCACACGGTGGAGGTGTGCCCCGCTTGGGCCGAACAGCGGCTTGTCCTCGTAGCAGCGATCGGCGGCGGCGACCTCTCGCGTCCGGGCCTCATTCGAGCCATGCTGCGAAGCGAGAGGGAATGGGAGGCAGTCGTCTCCGAGGAGGTGATGCTGCAGAAGGAGACGGAGGAACGCGTGAGAGATAGAAGGTCCTCACGCCCCGGCCGCCGCGCAGCACGCTCGGGGCGACGGGTGCCAAGGGACGACATCCGACCACCCTAGGCGCAAGCCTGCGGACGACGAGCAGTGGGTAGCTTGCCGTCCAGCTTATGACCAGGCCCGGGTCGACGGCGCGCTAGTGTTCCACGCGCCTTAAAGAGGTGTCAGCAAGTGACGGGGCCCCATTGGGCCGGTGCCCACCGGGAGTGCGGGATCGTTCGAAAGAGTTACCGTGTTAACGGAACACCAGGGCGAAAGAAGGAACACAGATGGGTTTTAGTCAGTAAGAGTCTGACACGCCCTCCCGCTCATGCCCACAGCGGAAGAAGTCATTTGATGAATTCCCATCTATTAAAAAAAAAAAAAAAAAAGGGTCCCTGATTCAGTGTAGTGTAATAAGGACATTAAACCTCACAATAAACAACGATATTATTCCTGTAAAATGGTCTGTAGATGTTTGAGGTTATACCTAATTCCAAAAATGGGTGGTAGGTGGTTAATTATTAAATTATTAAATACTTACCTTTCAAAACTAATGTAAAGAAATAAGCCACGAATAGGAGGTTATTGGTACCTATATTACAAATCATTCTGTATATTAATGGGTACAAATCGGTACCGCCATTGTCGAGTTTTTGCGACACTAGCCCATTTACGATAAGAGACTTAATTTTTTGGAGTTACAAATAAATTATAAAATTATTTATACTACGGGTCTTAATCGCGTAAATAATTTAAGGTAAAATACGGTCGAAACGTCGGGCAATAAACAAGGTGTTTATTGCCCGACGTTTCGACCGTATTGCAACGACCGTGATCACTGACATAACAAGGTATTTTACCATAAATTATTCACGCTATTAAGACCCGTAGTATAAATAATTTTATAATGTGTACAAATCGCGAAAGTTTATCAACATTTATGTTACAAAAAAACACAATTTCAAAATTATTGTTTTTAAACTTTCGCGATTTTTATACATATTAGATATTTTGAACCTTTTATTTACCCGACGTTTCGACCTGTGACCGCGATCGGTGAAATTCGATCGAAACGTCGGGTCAATAAAAGGTTTGTACCTTTAAATAATTCACGCGATTATGTCCCGAAATATATCTAATACAATTTCAAAAGGTGCTAAAAAACCAAGTTACCTACGAAGCTTTTCAGTATTATGGTCACCCTAACTATAAATTGCCGACAAAGCCGTGTGTCGACACTTTGCCACTTATTCGGAACATTTCCGTGTGACATTTCAGTTAAGGGAGAGTCGTCGAGTGACCTCAAGTACCTAGTGAGGGAAAAACGTGACTTTTGTGAGGGAATTTTCAGGTCAATTTTCAGAAACTAGATATGTTATTACGGCTATGATAGTTTATCCTGTCTTAAGTTATTAGATTAAATACGGGTGTGTTCGACTGCTACACAAGAGGTCGTGGGTTCGATTCCCACACAGGATACCACTTGTGACCACTGTGTGATCCACAGATTGTTTTCACAGTCTGGGTGTAGGTTTTTTTTTTTTAGAAAGACGACTTCCGCATTGAGGGTACAAGCCCTGTGTCGTGGGGGACTTTACAAACATACAAGTCACGGACACAAAGTACACCCAGACTCGGAACAACAATTTGTGGATCACATAAAGTGGTGTCCCGTGTGGAAATCGAACCCACGACCTCTTGCGTAGAGCAGTCGGGCACACTCCCACCGCGCCACAGAGGCAGTCTGTCCGTGACTTTCATTATACTTAGTAATTTTTATAGGCATTTCTTGCCAATTACTTTACTCTAAATGCTCTCTGTAACGAAGCAATAACAAAAGCAGTGATAGTTCTTTAACTACCGACTAGATGGCGCCTTCGGTTTCGATGGCCGGGCCGCGGGCTGCTGTCTTCTGCGGCAAGCTTAGAACCACGAAGACGTCGTTAGATTCGTCTTAATCGCCCAAATCTATACTAATATTATAAAGCAGAAGAGTTTGTTTTTTTGTTTGTTTAAACGCCAACTTTAACTTCCAACAATCGAAACCACACCCAGACAAAGAATAAACCATTGTGCTCATCACACAAAGTTTTACCCTAGGTGGGCATCGAACCCACGACCTCTGGTTTAGCAGTCAGGGTCACTAACCATTAGACCAACTGACCAATAACCATCACCTCAGCATGCAGAGTCGATGGCACCAACTACCATCACACAAACAGCATACTACTTACTAAACCCATTTGCAGCAAATCTATACTTAATATTATAAAGCGGAAGAGTTTGTTTGTTTGTTTAAACGCGCTAATCTCAGGAACTACTGATCCGATTTGAAAAAATATTTTTTTGTTGGATAGCCCATTTATCGAGGAAGGCTATAGGCTATATAACATCGCGTTACGACTTATAGAAGCGGAGCAGCGACGAGAAATGTTGTAAAAACGGGGAAAATTTACGCATACGAAGTTGCGCGGTACGGCTAGTACATTATAAAGTATGCACGCTATATGCTCCTAAGGGATGTTCTACGTGTTGCAGTGACGTAACTAACACCCTGTAGGTAATCTATCACGCTGTCTGTTGCACTGTGCAAGGGCGTGTTAAGCGTAATAACTTATGTATAAAACAACGAGAGAGCAGAAGTCTATAGTAGATTTAGAAAAGAAAAAAGGATTTTACTGTTAGATAGCCCATTTATCGAGGAAGGCTATAGGCTATTTAACATCACGCTGCGACAAATAGGAGCGGAGCAGCAATAAAAAATGTTGCAAAAACGAGGAAAATTTACGCAGACGAAGGTTCGCGGGTCAGCTATTCAATTAAAAGAATGAAGAGAATAGTTACGTTGACTTCACAGTGGGCATTTTTATAATTTTAATTATATTATGTAAATGTTGATAAATTTTCGCGATTTGTACACATTATTAAAATATATATATTACGGGTCTTAATCGCGTGAATAATTTAAGGTAAAATACCTTGTTTATTGCCCGACGTTTCGACCGTATTGCAACGGCCGTGGTCACGGGAACGTCGGGCAATAAACAAGGTATTTTACCTTAAATTATTCACGCGATTAAGACCCGTAATATATGTATATATTTTAATAATATATTATGTAAGTTAATGTTTCGATATTATCGTTTTATGACGATTGACTGGTTGGCCTTGTCATTATCATTTAATAGGTTTATTATTTTTTAATTAGTGGTTCATAAATAAGTAGTTTTTCATATAATAATCGAGTCGCATGTTGCCTTTACCCTCTTATGTATTTTTGTAGAGTCGATTTCTATGTATACGCTGCCGAACGAAGTTAGTATGAAACTTTCCTTCTGTACTCCTTATTTTATGGTTTGGTTTTAAAACCGAAGGGTAAATGAACTCATACTCATATCAACCCATATGATGTCCCACTGCTGGGCACGGGTCTCCTCAATAGAACCTACTTATTATAGATCCTGGGGGTAATTGCCTTAATCGCCACGCTTCGCGATGGCATTAAGGATTTAAGACCGTACCCTGACCAAATAATCTTTTGACTAAAGTTATCTTTAAAAAAATAAATATATCTATACATTACAACCCATCTGACGTCCCACTGCTGGGCACGGGTCTCCCCAGTAGAACCTACTTGTTACATAAATCCTGGGGATAATTGCCATAATCGCCACGCTTGGCGAGCAGGTTGGCGATCGCACTAAGGCATTTTTCTGTTGGATAGCCCATTTATCGAGGAAGGCTATAGGCTATATAATATCTAGCTACGACTAATAAGAGCGTAGCAGCAATAAAAAATGTTGCAAAAACGGGGAAAATTTTCGCAGACGAAGTTGCGCGGGACAGCTAGTAATAAATATTTTTCAAATTCAAACGCCGTAATTTTAAAAATATAATAACTAGTAAGTACTTACCCCATCTGGACTCTGTTTCTTGGTTTCACAGAACTGATTAAGCACATCCTGAAGTTTGGTTGTGGAATCTGTTGACAAAAATGACAAAAGCAATTAAAAAAAAAACCAATGTTACTTCTCAGGCTTCGTTGTTTCTTAAGTATCTAAAATTTCATCAATATCTGTTTAAGGATTTAGCCGTGAAGAAGTGTCAGACAACAGTTATTTTAGTTTGTTTGAACGCGGTAATATCAGGAACTACTAATTCGAATTGAAAAATCCTTTCACTGTTGGATAGCCCATTTATCGAGGAAGGCTATAAGGCTCTACAACATCACGCTACGACCAATAGGAGCGGAGCAGCAATGAGAAATGTTGCAAAAACGGGAAAATTAACGAAGACGAAGTTGCGCGGGACAGCACGTTAGATATATTTCGGGAATTAATCGCGTGAATTATTTAAAGGAACGAACCTTTATTTACCCAACGTTTTGATCGAATTGCACCGATCGTGGTCACGGGTACGTGCAATTCGATCGAAACGCCAGGTAAATAAAAGGTTCGTGCATTTAAATAATTCACGCAATTAAATCCTGAAATATATCTAAGATGTGCTTGATATTTTTTTCCTTGAAGGCGGTTGATTTTTCTTAAAAAAAATATTTTATTGTAAAAATCTAGTTAAATCAACGAATAAACATTTTTTTTTTATTTTCTTTCTAACAAAAACGGGGTTATAACAAGGCCTGCCTGTGTATTTACCTAGTGATGTCAGTCAATATCATATCATCCATTACTATAACTCAATCTATAAGGTGTAAACTAATCCCTGTCCGGCCCGAATTACTAGGAACACTGGTAGGTATTTTGTTAACAATGCCTAAAAAGTTCTTATTTTACAATTAGATTACTGCACCTACACATTCCATTCCTACATCACCTTAAGGTAGACTGGCAGAGAATGCTTTTAGCATTAAGTCCACCTTTGTACAACTTTGTGCATAAAGTTTTAAATAAATAAATAAAAAATAGACAAAAAATGATTGAATATTTAATACTTAAATCGTGAATTTTATCACGATTTAAGTACGAAATTGGGTAGAATTTCGTCGAAATGTGTAAATTTTCAAGATTTTTTTATCAACATTGTTTTCATTAAGCCTTTTTTCAAATCAAAACATTGCTTTCCGTCTCCACATGTTTTCCCTTAAGACTTCTATCAAGAAAAAAAAATGAAGTTATTTTTTTGTCATTAAATTAAAAACACATAAAACCTATTTCATAAAGGTAAATTGAATGGGAACATGATACCTAACAACACATTAACGGGTCGTACAGGGATTAAATAAACATACTGTATAATTAGTTAGTTTGTAAAGTGCCTAATTCGCTAATACCTACGAGCCACGAGCCTAGCCCGTTTAGTTTATAGTTTGTACAGTAATTCGCTAATATGAGCCGCCATCCTAGCCCGCTTCAATATACTTAATTGAAATTTGCAATTATTTTGAAACATGCGCTTAAATTAGGCTGAGGTTGCACTGACGAGGGTTTTCTTGTCGCGGATATGTAAGGCTTATTCGGCGGTAAAACCGCTTTAAATTACTGGGAATAAATTAAAGTCTATACTGTGGCGCGGTGGGAGTGTATCCGACTGCTACGCAGGAGGTCGTGGGTTCGATCCCTACCCAGGATAAAACTTTGTGTGATGGGCACGATGGTTTATTCTGTGTCTGGGTGTTATTTATGTATAATATGTATGTATTTGGAAATATATAAGTATGTTTATCAGTTGTCTGGTTGCCATAGTACAAGCTCTGCTTAGTTTGGGATCAGATAGCGTTGTGTGAGTTGTCCCAAGATATTATTATTATTATTATTATTATTAATTATCTCGGACTCAGTGTTGAACTAGGGGCCTAGACAGTCAGATTTAAATAGAGATTGGAAAACCGACTTTCAAAATAAATACATTTATATTTATACCTTATGGTAACGTAAAAAAAAAGCAAAAAATAATATAGGTACAGTACGATCAACGTAACTTGACCGGATTGAAGTTAGGTTCCTATCACTTTCGCACATATCATAGAGGTGCGGACCCTAAAATTACTTACGAAAACGATTAATTATGTTTAATCGATTAAAAATACTAACAAAATTTTAATTCAACAAAATAAAAACACTATTTAAATGAGTTCATAAAAGTTTAAATTTAGAACAGTTACAGTAAATACTAAATAAATTTTGAAAAACAATTTCTTTACGAAAATAATCACAAAAAAACATGAGTTAGTAATAATAATTATGACAATGTAATGCGTAATCGCATCTCTAATCCTCTTGGTTTAGTTACCGCCCCCGCCCCCGCTTCCTGTCACCATTTACTTCCAAAAAATGCATCTGCGCAACCACTTGTCGCCTACTTCAGTCCGGCCTAGTTACGTTGATCCAACTGTACAACAACAAAAATAATGAATCACTTTGAAGTTGGCACTTTGAAATGTAATTTTATGTTTTAGGCATCAACTTCAAAATGATTAATTATTTTTTGTTGTTGTTATTTTTTGCTTTTTAGTTACCTTCTATTTATTTTAGAAGTCGGTTTTTATTTTTCTGTAAAAAACGTTATTATTTCTCGCTTTTTAGTGTATTGCTTTGTAGTTGATATAGGTTACAATAGCATAATCCAAACTGCATATTTTGTTTTACAAAATATTGCGTTTTGCGATACAAAGCCGTTGATTTTTGAGGAGTTGATTCGATGAGCCGAAGTATCAGGTATTTAACACGGTACTCAGATCGCAACCCGCAATATTTATTATTGAATAGTTCCGCTAGTCATATGTGGTCTTCAGCATTAGATCCATTTCACTCAATGGTATTTTTTATGAATAAACGAATTACAACTTACTATAGGTGTTCCCTCGATTTCTTCAAGATCTCATCATCAGACCCAAACTTTGATTACAATGGGACCAATTTGGAAGTACAGTAGACCCCCGGTGATCCGGCCCCTGGCTAATCCGGAGCTCCTTGTAATCCGGCATGCCTATGACTGTACATTGTCATGCATGAGATTAGTTATTTGTCGGATTACAAGGTACACTCCTTCAAAAAAGTCCGGATTATAGAGGTCTGTGGCACTGTATAATCCTTTAATTTGTTATTTGTCGGATTACAAGGTACTCTCTTTCAAAAAAATCCGGATTATAGAGGTCTGTGGCACTGTATAATCCTTTAATTTGTTATTTGTCGGATTACAAGGTACACTCGTTCAAAAAAATCCGGTTTATAGAGGTCTGTGGCACTGTATAATCCTTTAATTTGTTATTTGTCGGATTACAAGGTACTCTCTTTCAAAAAAATCCGGATTATAGAGGTCTGTGGCACTGTATAATCCTTTAATTGTTTATTTGTCGGATTACAAGGTACCTACTCTCTTTCAAAAAAATCCGGATTATAGAGGTCTGTGGCACTGTATAATTCTTTAATTTGTTATTTGTCGGATTACAAGGTATCTCTTTCAAAAAACGCCGCATTAAAGGGTGTCTGTGGCAGTACTCTATAATCCAACAAATTCGATAGTTCGACAACGCCCTGCAAAACGTTTGTCGGATTAACGCGGGTCCACTACCCTTTCAAACACATTTTTTTTTTCAAAACGGTCCAGTCGTCTGCGAGTAATCAGGTAACAAACATTAAAAAAAAAAACAGTAGAATTGGGAACCTCCTCGACACAGGGCTTACTCCCCCTACTGCTGGAGTTGCCTTCTACTTAAAAAACGTACTTTAAGTTGGTACCTAACTAGAATTCAAAGGGAACTCAAAAATAAATGGTGTTGCAACCTACCTGTCTTATGTAAAAGTCTGCACTAAATTATAAATGTCTGGGCTTTTCGTAAAGATCTGATGATGAGTTTGGGAGAGAGACAACGAAACTCCCCAATAGCTATTAACTTTAAAAACATTATTTTTTTTTTTTTTTTACTTCTTCTATCTCCACATAGGTTTTATTTATTACCTTTTTGTATTTACATAATTTATATACTTAACATTATAATACATCTAACCAATTAAACAAGATATTTAGAGAATTAAAATAAAATAAAAAAGAAGGGGAGAACCGTTTAGGCGTCAAAGAGTTCCAAACATTAGTTAACTTACAATTATGGCTGTCTACAGACCTAGTTTATGATAAAACGAATTGATATTCATTTTAAGCTTTGACTTACGACCTTATACAGAGGAGTAATCACTTATGCGCGTGTGGGTAATCCTAGTGATAGAATCATCGACTAGGATGCCCTTAAGAAGAACACTGTTAACTGATTTTGTTGTAATATAATGTACTGATTATAAAACTAAATAAATCAATGTGGGGAAGGGGCATAAGCCACCTCATTACCCCAAAATAATACCAATTTTACTCTCGTGGGGGTAAATCCCCACATGTTTAGAACCCAAGCTCTAATGTGTAACAACCTTTACTATAACGTACTCTCAAACATTTATGCTAATCATGTAAAAGTGGCATGTTAGTCGCAAGGCCCACAAGGGACGAGCGGACATCTGAAAGTAATGAAATATACTTACGATATACTAAAGTAAGTAAAAGATTAAATACTTATTACTTAACTATATTGTGCCGTGTGGTGCCGGCTTAAGAATAGTACCACCCCATCTCTACCCGTGGGTGTCGTCAAGGCGACTAAGGGATTTCACCCCGGAGGACGGGCAGCAGCGTCCTCTGCGTATTTAAAGCCTTACTGCGATCGCCAACCCGCTCGCCAAGCGTGGCGATTATGGCAATTACCCCCAGGATCTACATAGTAGGTTCTACTGGGGAGACCCGTGCCCAGCAGTGGGCCATCATATGGGTTGATATGTAACTATATTAAGGGCCGTTTTTTACCCGATTACGCAAGCAATTGGATGAGTAATGTATTTACCAATCTATGTATATGTTACCGAAGCGCAGAGTATCGTAAGATACATTGGTGACTGTTAACAATTACCAAGATTGTTGGTGAATGACAGTTGTTTATTCTTTTAGTGATAATTTCGGAATAACAATTTAAAGGGCAATATGACATCTGTCATATGACATAGACCACGGCAATCTTAATGAGCCAATTCGCAAATTTGACAAAATTATATGGAATTAGCTTTCGCCCGCGGCTCCGCCCGCGTGGATGTCGGTTATCGCGATAATAACTATCATATGTCCTTCCCCGGGACTCAAACTATCTCCATACTAAATTTCATCTAAATCGGTTTGGCTGTTTGAGCGTGAAATCGTAACAAACAGACAGACAGAGTTACAGAGCTAGTTAGTATGGATGACATTTGTGCATGCTAATTTATTGAAATTCGCATTGTTAATATTTTTTTTTTTTAATATTTATTAACTTGAATAAATTAAATAATTATAAACAAAATAGCAACATTTTATTAATAGAAGATTAAAATGTAAGTATTTTTTCATTTAATTTTTTTTTTTTTTTTTGTAAATACGTTTTATTTAATTCTAAAACCGTTGTAAAATGGCGGCATTGTTCGCAAAAATTGACGTCAGTTTTTATTTTTTTACAATTTAATGTAGATAATTAATTTTTAAAAATGTATACATTATATGTCAACATATTTATATATCTGATGTTTTGATAATTTTTACAGTCTATTTAAATGGATTTAATGAAAGAATTATCCATTTCAAAATAGCTATACACATACTTTCCTTAAAACGGGGTGTGGGAAATTGTCCACTACAAAAGAAACAAAACAGTACCTATTTGTAAAATTGTAAGTGTAGTACATTAACTGTCAATGTTAAAGATTGGTCTATTTTTAACAAGTATTCGATACTGTAATAGTATTTCATATTAGGGTAAATTAAGCGCAATGCAGATTACTAACATGTAAATGCTAAATGCATATTAAGGCTCCTACACGTTACCAGTCCGCCTACAGTCTGACAGCCTATTGGATCAGTTGTCGTCCTGGCACTGTATAGTCCACACAATATAGCGATTATTGCTTGTGTGCCCAGCAATGGTTGAAAACTGGCTCTAAAGGCGCGTCTAAACGGGCAATTTGTGGCGGCACTGTTGGCAATTAATTGCTCGGCCAATAATGACAATATGTCTACAATTGTAAAGCGCATGATTCAATCTCTATAACGCCTTTTTTTATAAGACCTGTACCTCACCATGTTCTTGAAAATAAAAATATATTCTATTCCATTCTATTCTATTCTCCTAAACAGGCTACACAGCCCGGCAACATTAAAATAGAGAGCGACTGAAAAAACAAGAAAATTGACCGGGCAACATTGCGTAAAATCTATCGCTCAGTGATCGTCTGGCAACCATCATATCAATATTATAAGAAGCGGCGGTAGCCTAATGGCTAAGGCATCGGTCTCGCAATCGTGAGGTCTTGCCACCCCCCCCCCACCCAACCCACTCCTAATACAAGCCAAAGATCTTATCTGGAGAGGTTAACAGGATTGCTAGTAATGTGGAACCACAATCCCACATTGCTAGTTATCTTTTTTTTTTATCAAATCAAAAACAATATTGGAGAGTACTGCCATGTTGCCGGCCACAGCATTGCCGCCACAAATTGCCGTAACAAATAGCTCGTTTAGATGTATTTCTATACACTCTCTTATGGGGGCTTAAAAGAGTGTATAGAAATAGGTGGCTCGACGATAATATCGCCGTGATCCTCTCGCCTGTGGCAACGGTCCCTTAGTGTTAAGTAGATACTCTCGTACATTTATGCTAATCTCATAAAACACTGCCATGTTAGTCGCAATTCCCACAAGTGACGGTGCGGACATCCAAAAGCAATGAAATATACTCTACTTTCGATATACTAAAGTAAAGTAAAAGCTTAAGGGCCGTTTGAAAACTTTTTACTAGACTACGGCGCAGTTAAAGGAAGCGTAATATTTTTATAAATCTACATTTAAATGGACATTATATGAGAAGACTATCAGTTATTTATTTGATAGGTAATGTTCATATAGCTTTAGAATAAAAATAATTATGATGGTACTATGATGGTACTATGTTTAATTGCTGCAATAAACATATTTTCATTTTTACATAAGGAGGTCTAATGGTAAATTACGTGAGGTGATTTTAGCGGAATTTTGACCCCTTCCCCGCCTCTGGGTCCTTATTCACAATCTTTTTTTTCGATTTCGTGGCAATCCCGCGCGAACAGGCGCATGCGCGGTGCGCTCAAAGATGTCCGCGCGCATGCGCTATGCATTTCTAAGCGCAAATCCCTATTTACCATTATGACAAGATTTTGACAGTTAGAAGCGCGGGCTTGACGCGAAATCGAAAAAAAGATTGTAAATAAGGACCCAGGCACAGATAATAAAAAGTCCCAGGTGAGATAAATTATGAAAAAATCTATGTTTTTACTAAATTTAATCTAGTTTTAGATGGTTTCTTGCGAATAAAAATAATACGTGAGATTTGGTCAGATTCAGCTTGACCCCCCCCCCCCTCCCCTAAACACCTCACGTAATAATGGACGCCCCCCTTATCATATCCTTAGGTGTTAGGACAGTGACAGCGTCAGTGCGTCTCAAAACCGAGACACACGCGGGTTCGAATCCTACCCATTGTACCTACTACCGACGTAACAACCCAAATCTAACACAAGCTATTGAGCTTAGCTGGAGGGGTTAAGAGGATTGCTAGTAATGTGGGACCCAATCCCACATTGCTAGTAATCTTAAAAAAAAACCAAGCAAGAGCATGTCGGGACCATGCTTGAATAATTGCATCAGCAGAAGAGCGTAAGTTCATGGCACTTACGCCCTTTTGTTGAGAAACGCAGTTTTTCGGCAATAACTCAATGACAGCATACCGATCATGTTCAAAATAATTTTAGTTTAAAGTATTTATTATGCGCTATCTTTGTGATTTTATTTCGTTTTTTTGGTCACACGATTCAAAAGTTAAGAGGTACACGATTTATGCAACTTTCAGAGCTATTATTTCCAAAAATATTCACTCAATAAAAAATGTTTCTTAGAAACCTTAAAATACAATAATTGCATTTTTTAAAGAAAGAAAAATTTGAAATCCTGACTCTGGAATCGAACCCGAGACTTCCGTAGCCTAACCGGGCCAGAAGCGAACCACCTATCTGGACTATGTTACTAGATATCAATTTTTTCCATCTCATAATGCTTTTAAAACTTTTTAAAAGACCTGTCGAATGATGTGCCACACGTTGATGTTTGGTGAAAAAAAATATACATGAATAGAAATAATACTTATTAAAAATAACTAAAAATACTTATTATTATTATTCAACTATCAAACTAAGTAGCGGCTACTACAAGACACCTTTCACCAAATTTCAACAATATTCATTGAGAAGTCTTTGAGTAAAATGCCTGTGACCTACTTACGGACAGATAGACAGACGGACATGACGAAACTATAGGGGTTCCGTTTTTGCCATTTTAATAATAATAATAATATTTATTTATTTCAGGTGAAACCCATCTTACAACTATTCGTATTTTTTTTACGATAATTAGATATTAAAATGATAAAAAATAAAAAAGTTAAATTAAATTATTAATTACAACTTGGATTAATTACATAACAAAAATAAAATAAATAAAAGAAAAACAGCATACATTAAAATGACGACTCCAATCAAATTATTTTGGCTACGGAACCCCAATAACCTACCATTTACGATTACAGGGAGGAGGGAGTTCGAACCTCCAAATCCCTCTTTTGGGTACGCCTATGTTGTGGGTATACAACAATGTCAACACACGTCACCACGACCGTGACCGGAGTCGACCCGTGACCACGATCGGTGCAATTCGATCGAAACGTCGGGTAAATAAAAGATTCGTACCTTTAAATAATTCACGCGATTAAGTCCCAAAATATATCTAATTTGTATAGAAATCGCGAAAGTTTAAAAACAATAATGTCAAATACTCACATAATGTCAACTCCTGCAGCTGCTGGAACTCGGCAGGCGACAGCTTGTCCCACTGGAATGTGCTGCCGTCGCTCGCCATCACCTTCTGTCAACAAAAACTACATCTTTACTAATATTATAAAGCTGAAGAGCTTGTTTTTTTTTGTAAAAAAGACGACTCCCGCACAAGGGTACAAGCCCTGCGTCGCGGGGGACTTTACAAACATACAAGTCACGGACACAAAGTACACCCAGACTCGGAACAACCATTTGTGGATTACATAAAGTGGTGTCCCGTGTGGGAATCGAACCTGAATGGTTCGATTCCCACACGGGACACTACTATACATTTAAACCTTCCCAGAAAAATAATCAATCGATTAGCGAAAACCCCATGTAAATCGTACCATTGGCTTTTGAAAAAATTGCGAACATACATATACATACGAGTCAAATAGAGAAGAGAACCACCCTTTTAGAAGGTGGTACGTGATTAATGAAGGACCCTTTATGTGTTTTTTCTACGCGTTTTAACCAAACATATTATGACTGCCTCTGTGGCGCGGTGGGAGTGTGTCCGACTGCTACGCATGAGGTAGTGGGTTCGAATTCACAAATTGTTGTTCCGAGTCTGGATTTACTTTGTGTCCATGACTTGAATGTTTGTAAAGTCCCCCGCGACACAGGGCGTGTACTGCGGGAGTAGTCTCTTTTAAGAGAAAAGAAAAAGAGAAAAAAATGTGTGTCACTCGGTGACTGCCGCGGTAAAGCTATTGCATGGCATTTTTTATCAACTTACGCAATTAAAAAAAAATGCATTTCGGTGCAGCTCGCCTCGATCCGTGCGAGCTTCATACAGTCGTACCATATACATATACGTTAAGCGAACGCTCGGCCGAGCTACGTGGTAGGCGGAGTGGGGGGTGTTAGGTTTTGTTTTCGTTACGTAATTTCTTGATTCAGTCGCCGCGCTCTTAGCCCGCAATAAAAGCTATGCAATAGTAGCAGTACTTAGTAAGTAAACATAATACAGTATAGGACAAACATTCATCACATATGTACACATCCTATTCGTACGTTCAATTTCGGTGTATGATTTCTGTTGCATTTTCAAACAGGTAGTCCGTTTTAATCGAGATACTGTGTGTTGTGCTATTATTCTGTATGCATTCGGTGTTGTGTTGTTGCTATGCTATTTGTAAACATGGGCCTTTAACTAGGTCTATGTTTATAATAGAAATTGGACTGTCCGTTAAAAATAATCCTCAATTCTTCACCTAAGTTACCGAAAACAGTAGATTTATAAAGAAAGGAAATAGTTATCCGATGTCAATTAATAGTACATTATGATATAAGTGCGGTAAGTTGAAAATTACAGCCGAGTCGACTAAGTACAAGAAAGCAGAGGCTGTAATTATCAATGCTCACGTATGTCATACGAAGTTTTATATAGCCAAAAGAAAAAGCGCGCGAAATAATTTTTACCTACTTGTTCACAAATCAGCGATACGCGTTCATCAGCGCTTTTTTTTAAGGCAAAGGCATAAAAACTGCCAGTATTACTAATAAATTAAATTAATATTTTTGTGTTTTGTTACAGATAAATGGTTGTAATTTATGGTCAAAATTATTTTTTAATTAAAGAATGAAATGTTTATTTAATATATTTTATATCCCAAAGTTAATTTTATTCATAAAAAAAAAAAATGTTGACCACTTTTCTGACATAAAAACTCTTTGCTGAGATTTAAAAAGTACCGTTCGTTTTAGACGGAGCATCTTGATAAACCGTGCGTTTTACATTACAATAACGCACAAGTACGTAATGAGATACATTCATCATCATCATCAGTCTATCGCAGTCCACTGCTGGACATAGGCCTCTCCAATTGCACGCCTCTTTGTTCTATCCTCGGCTTCTCGCATCCAACTCCTGCCAGCCGTTTTGCGTAGATCATCACTCCACCTGGCCTGAGGGCGTCCTATACTACGTTTGCCGTTTTATGAGATACATTACGATATTGAAATTGGTGAAATAAGAGACCCTTTACGAGCAAATGTGTTATAAAGTATATAACAACATTCCTAGAGTAATTAGAGAACATATTAGAATATTATCAGGACTTAATCGCGTGAAATATTTAAAGGTACCTTTTATTTATCCGTTTCGATCGAATTGCACGATAGGTGCAATAAGTAATTGCATCTTAACTAGGGTTGCCACTTTTTGAGAAAGAAGATGTAAATATCAATTTTAGTCAATTTTGTAGGATGTCAAACACGCGTACGTTGCTTTGTCACATAAAAAACCCGGATATATAAGGAAAATAAACAGTTAATTTCCAATGAGACACGAAACTATGTAGGTACCTATTTGTCATTTAAATATTCACAAAACAGATATTATACACAAATTGTACTTGGTTATTAATGACAGGAAAACGTGATTTATGTACATAGGTATGTGTTTTAGGGTTTCGTAGCCAAAATGGCAAAAACAGAACCCTTATTATGTTCGTCATGTCCGTCTTGTATGTCCGTATGTCACAGGAATTTTATTCAAAGACTACTCAATGATTATTGATGTAATTTGGTGAAACTAAGTAACGGCTACTACAAGGCACCTGTCTTGTAGTAGCCGCTACTTAGTTTGATAGCTAAATAATAAAAATAAATATTTTTAGGGGAGGCACTTCATACCTACATGTAACAGATGCTGTTTTTTTTTTTAGCAACCTGACGTGTGGCACACCATTCGACAGGTCTATAAAAAACATTTTAAGGTTTCTAATAAACATTTTTGATTGAGTGAATATTTTTGGCAATAATCGCTCCGAAAGTTACTTATATCGTGTCGTTAACTTTTGAACCGCGTCACTAAAAATATGAAAAAAGTCACAAATGTATTTTTATCATGCTTAATAAATGCTTAATTTAATTAAGACTGCCTCTGTGGCGCGGTGGGAGTGTATCCGACTGCTACGCAAGAGGTCGTGGTCGTGGGTTCGATCCCCACCCAGGATAAAACTTTGTGTGATGAGCACGATGGTTTATTCTGTGTCTGGGTGTTATTTATCTATAATATGTATGTATTTAGAAATATGTAAGTATGTTTATCAGTTGTCTGGTTTCCATAGTACAAGCTCTGCTTAGTTTGGGATCAGATAGCGTTGTGTGAGTTGTCCCAAGATATTATTATTATTATTAGTTGTCTAATTTAATTGTCTGTGCAACAACCGCCAATACATAAAAAAACCGTAAGTTTTTCTATCTATACTACTATTACTACTATAACGCTGAAGAGTTTGTTTGTTTGGTTAAACGCGATAATCTCAGGAACTACTGGTTCGAATAAAAAAAATATTTTAGCGTTGGAGGCTATAGGCTATATAACATCACGCTACGACCAATAGGAGCGGAGCATTAATGAAAAATGTGGCGAAATCGCAGCTAGTCATCGATAGGTAGACATGACTGATTCACATCAACGCAGAGCCTAAAGCGCTGGGGCTACAGATCTGATATTTTGGCCGCTGATAGTAATGCTTCAAAAATACTCAGAGGCTTCTGCCCGTCCTCCAGTGATACTATTCTTAAGACACCGTTAACGTTTCATAAAATAGCTTATCTTCGGTTTTTCGGTCACCACTGAGTCATCGACCCTTCACTTATAATATTAGCAGGACATACTTACACCTAATTGTGGTCGAAAAGGGTCGTCCCACTCGTCCCTATCGGCCGAGTGGACATTAAAGGGAGATACGTACTTACTTGTCTTTAAACAAAACCAGATCAGTTGTCAATCCGCTTAAAGGGATTCTATCCATTCGTGAAATGAGATTAAGGGATTTGGTGGTTCTTATTAGTTTAAAGCCTTTGTCCACTGGCTTGAATTGTTGTACTATTGTCGACGTAGGTAGTGCGATTTCGCGGGATTCGCCAACCGTGGCATAACATAGGCATATCACCTTATTAAGAAAAGAAAAAAAAAGAAAAGATACTTTTATTCGTTGCGTTGAGTGTGTATGTGGTAGATATATTTATGTATACATACATACATCCATACATAATATATATTATATATACATACATATAAAATAATAAATATACGTTACTTTATATTTATATTTATATTTAACCCAGTATATCTATATAATGGAGATGTTAGCATTTACATCAGCCAGCTCTCGCTGCGCATCCATAAGTTTCATTTCAAAAATCCCTATTGTTATCAATATAAAAAAAATAACAAACTCGTATCTTAAAAGTGTTCATACTTTAGCAAGAATAACTGTTAAATAAAAATCTTCCAACTTGCTATTGTAAATACACAAACACTGTTTTTAAATATTTGTGATTTTTACATTTTTTATATTATGTAAGGTCTGCGTTAATTTTCCTCGTTTTTGGAACATTTTTCATTGCTGCTCCGTTCCTATTGATCGTAGCGTGATATTAAGTACCTATATATACGCATAGCCTATAGCCTTCCTCGATAAATGAGCTATCCAACAGTAAAATATTTTTTCAATTCCATCCAGTAGTTCCTGAGTACAAACAAACTCTTCAGCTTTATCATATTAGTATCGATTTATGATTCGATAATTTCAAAATCCCGGAATCCTGGGGAAGTCCATGTTCAGCATTTCAGTCAGTGACACTTTCGCGGGTTTTTCATCACGCTCCCCATACAATCCCTACCTGAAACGAATCATGAAACCGCGGTGTTTGCCAGCCTTTTAATTTTTTTTATAATGTACAGAAGTATTTTTTTTTTCTTTGTTTCTTTTTCTTTTTGTGTATGTTTGTTATGTTATTAAATTAAGTAAAGTTTAGTATAAATTAAATATATTTTAAATTTAGATGATGTCAACATTTTGGATCTTACTGAAAACCAGCGCTGACTCCAGTAGCAATATCGGAGAGGCAGCACAATGCTGAGTGAGATCCAATTTTTAAACATACATGTGATTTTTTTTAAGTATTGTCAATAAGATTTCCCTAAATGTACTGTGTATAAACGCTTTTCTTTCTTTCTTTTCTATACTAATATTATAAAGCTGAAGAGCTTGTTTGTTTGTTTGAACGCTGTAATCTCAGGAACTACAGATCCGAATTGAAAAATTCTTTCACTGTTGGATAGCCCATTTATCGAGGAAGGCTATAGACTATAAAACATCACGCTACGACTAATAGTGTCGGAGCAGCAATGAGAAATGTTGCAAAAACGAGGAAAATTAACGCAGACCTTACATAATATAAAAAATGTGTGGTGCAGTGGGAGTGTGTCCGACTGCTACGCAAGAGGTCGTGGGTTCGATTCCCACACGAGACACCACTTTGTGTGATTCACAAATTGTTGTTCCTAGTCTGGGTGTACTTTATGTCCGTGATTTGTATGTTTGTAAGTCCCCCGCGACATAGGGCTTGTAACCTAATGCGGGAGTTGTCTTTTTAAAATAAAAAAAATAAATAAAAGATCGCTACGCGGTAAATACAAACACAAATCATTTAATCGCCTAATATGGGTCACACCTGGGTCTTTATTTACTATGTTTTTTTTTCGATTTAGCGCATGCGCGATGCGCTCAATGATGATTTCTAAGCGCAGCTTTCTATAAACCATTATGTCAAGATTTTGACAGTTAAAAGCGCGGGCTTGACACGAAACACGAAAAAAAAAAAGATAATAATAGACAATAGTTTTTACACTAACCAGGAAATGTCGTTGGGTATATTTCTATTGTGTGTACAACGATATTCGCCGGTTTGTGTCACATAGATTAAAGTGTCTAACAGGCCCCTACGTGTTGGCTTCGGCCCCACGCACGCCTCCCAAATGACCGCCCAAGTAACAAAATCTGGTACTTAAGACCTAAGAACGTTTTAGAACGTGCTAATTATTGTTCATGATTAGCACTATATTAGTGTTGTAAACATTTACAGAACCCCGAAAAGGCCCTAGTTTTATCACTGATTTATTCTATATACATTACAAAAAGGCTGTCACAGTGATAAATCAGCTCTGTAGTTGAAATGTAAAAGTAATAATAAACGCTTTTTAGTACTAAATTAGCGATATTTGCAACGTTTTTGACATAAATTTGCGCAATAAAAGTAACCAAAACATGTTTAAAGTGTTATTTTGCACCGTAAACGATTCTAATGATTTTTTTTATCACACTTGTTTGCAGTTTATTCGGACGTATTAGGTGTATGTATCATGAGTGTTCTTCAAGAAAACAAATATCGGTAGGTTTATGTTTTATGTCACTATAGCCATTGTTAATAAATGTAACAAGTACTACAATGCATTCATGGACCATAAATCTACGGTAACTTGCACTTGCGAAAATACTTGTGTCGCTAAAGTCATTATACTGATTTCAAATTTGACAATGCGGCCTAATAAGTTTCATGTTTTAATTAATTTTTAATTAATAAAATTAGATCTTTTCCCGACAATGGCTGCTATAGTACACATTGGCTCCAGACGTGCTGCTAATGTGCTACCATGACAAAAAAGAGCAGCCATTTTTTCATCTAACACAGATTAGGGTTTCGTTGTCCAAATATAAAAATAGTGTAGTCAAAATTATTAATTGATTGTTTCAGTGCCTTACCTGCAATAAATAAATTCAGTCATGGCGTATCTTATGGACGTGGATTGTTTCCTGAGGAGATTTCATTTATACTTTTAAATCAGCTGCAACCAATCTGTTTCTCAACTCATCCGTTTTTATTACATATATATTTTTTTATGTTTGTTAAGAAGTAGATTACTAATTATTTATTATACGGGAATTAACGCGCATTGTTTACCTTAAAATTGCTTGACGTTTCGACCAGGTTGCACCGGCCGTGGTCACAAGCGGACTGTCGCAGCGATGTTAAGACTCCGTCAGGCCGATGAATCTTCATCCACCCTCACTTTTTTACTTCTTGAAAAGTTAGGGTCACTGCACACTACACTGATTTTGTCCATGTTAACCGACTGCGAAACAAAACGAGGTTGTGTTTTACGAATCACTGGATTCCACGTCACGGATAGTTTGAAGCCCTCTTCCCGATTGAAAGTTTTATGTTTTTTAATTTCAATCGCTTCACGCACAATTCGTGAATAAAAATGGCGATCTGTGGAGAGGGTTTGTGGACGATGAAACTCAATCCAGTGATTGGTGTTCGATTGCAGTATGTGTTCTGCAATTGCCGATTTGTTCACTTGCCGGTTTTTCACTGCTGCGATGTGTTCTTTTAGCCTTTCCGCTATAGTTCGCTTTGTTTGGCCAATGTAAGAACTACCGCAGCTGCAATCAATTTTGTAGACACCTGGCGTCTGCAGAGGTATAATATCCTTCGGAGTGCCCACCAAGTTGCCCACTTTAGCCACCGTTGTGTAGATCGTACGGATCGAGTATTTTTTCATAATTGATCCGATCTTGTCTGTCACTCCTCTGACGTAGGGCAAATAAGCAGGTTGTCTGTTCACCTCCGGAGGTTTGTCACGTTTTGGGATATGCTTCATTCTTCGGTACACCTGATATCCGTTTTTCTTGAGTACCTCCTGAACATGGACTAGCTCTTGCTCCACATGATCAGGGTCACAGAGGTCAAAGGCTCTGTTTTTCAATGACGTCATCACGGATTGTAGGTGACGAGGATGGTGATGTGACGTAGCATGCAGGTATCTGTCAGTGTGTGTGGGCTTTCGGTATACACAGTGTGATAGCGATCCATCAGCTCGCGCTGTTATCTTGATATCCAGGAATGACAACGATCTATCCGTCTCCATTTCGCATGTAAATTTCATCTTCGGATGAATGGAGTTAAGGTGCCCCATATACTGATCCACATCATGTTGGCTTCCTCTGACGACAGCAAACACGTCATCTACATACCTCTTCCATAGTTTGATGATTGGTGGACCCAGAGTTAGTGCCTTCTCTTCAAAATGCTCCATCCAGAGATTAGCTAGTGCCGGGGCTATTGGGCTCCCCATTGCGACACCATCTATCTGGAGGTAATATTGACCATGAAAGAGGAAGTAGTTTCCTTCCAAACAGTGATTTAGCAGATCAATATAATTGAACGGTAGCTCGTTGTCACTCAGTCTATCTCTCACCACATCCAGACATTCCTTAATCGGAACGTTGGTGAACAATGACTCAACGTCAAAACTCACCATTATGTCTCCCGGTTCCAATTTGAGATTTTCTATAATCTGGACGAAATGGCGCGAATCTTTCACGAAAGACGTTGTTCTTCCCACGAGTGGCTGTAATACAGACGCAACGTGTTTTGCTAAGTCGTAAGTAGGACAGGCAATTTGACTTACGATGGGTCGCACTGGCACGTTGGGTTTGTGTATCTTAGGTAGCCCATATAGTTTTGGTGGTTGATGTGGTTTCGGTTTGTACAACCTCTCATACTCATCTTCCGTGAAAAGGTCTCGGTGTTCCTGGATCAGAGCTCGAGTTTTACGTGTTACTCTGGCTGTTGGGTTATATGATACCGGCTTGTACACCTTGTTATCACATAACAAATCCCGCATTTTCTTTTCATAATCAGTAGTATTCATCACTACAGTGGCGTTTCCCTTATCGGCCTTAAGCACCAAAATATCCTTATTTTCCCGAATTTCTTTTAGTGCTTGACGCTCTTCTGTAGTAATATTACTATACGGAGGTTTGGTCATATGTATATCGTATGTCATATTTTCCGAAACCGCTTGGCCAGTATTTACATTTTGTACCTGAGCCTGTTGTACTGATGATATTACTTGTGTTTTTTTTTGTTTTTTATCTACACTAACTTTATACGGACCCAGAAATCTTAAATCGATTATTGAACCTTTAACTACTGTTTTTACCAGATTTCTGTAAATATTCGACAGTGTGCCGCCATTTATGAAGTACCTACTTGTCACATAAATGACACTGAAAAGCTAGAATAGATCTTTTATATAGTCTTGTAGCAGTAAAAAAACTTACATATAGGGCTATTTAAAATATAAGTTACTAGCTGTCCCGCGCAACTTCGTCTGCGTAAATTTTCCCCGTTTTTGAAACATTTCTCGTCGCTTCTCCGCTCCTATTAGTCGTAGCGCGATGTTATATAACCTATAGCCTTCCTTGATAAATGGGCTATCCAACAAAAAAAGAACTTTTCAAATCGGACCAGTAGATCCTGAGATTAGCGCGTTTAAACAAACAAACAAACAAACAAACAATCAAACAAACAAACTCTTCCGCTTTATAATATTAGTATAGATTTAGAAAATGCACTAGGAGCCACTATGGTACTATTTAGTACTAAGTATAGAAGAATTTTCATGGCTTTTACAGAACTAGCCCCTTGGAGCTTTTAAAACGTTACGTAATGGTTGTGCAAGGTACTTTTATAGTGCAAATTTGTCTTATAATAGAGTTTTCGACACTGCTACAACACTAGTACTATAAAAGTAATTTTGACGCGTTATTAGTGCCAAATATATAAATAAATGTGCCAATACAGTTGTCTACAGTATTAAATAGTGCTATAATCGCATATTTTATACCCATTAAAGAGCAACACTTTAAACGTTCTTCGTTCTTTGTATGGTCCTGTAAGCGCTTTAAAAGCTAATTTATAGGACTTAAATGATATTGAAACTTTTTTTTTTTTTTAGGGACTTATAACCAAACCGGTCTGTTGAAAACTTTCATAGTACAAGCAGTCATAATGGTTTATCATCATTATAGGCCTACTATATTACTGTTTGGTGCCAAAACGCCTTAGTTATAGAAGCTTTTGTTACTTGGGCGGGACTCCATAGTGATATGGAAACGACATACATAATAATAATAAATAATAATAATATCTTGGGACAACTCACACAACGCTATCTGATCCCAAACTAAGCAGAGCTTGTACTATGGAAACCAGACAACTGATAAACATACTTATATATTTCTAAATACATACATATTATAGATAAATAACACACCGCAACACAGAATAAACCATCGTGCTCATCACACAAAGTTTTATCCTGGGTGAGGATCGAACCTACGACCTCTTGCGTAGAAGTCGGATACACTCCCACCGCGCCACAGAGGCAGTCAAGATAGTGAATAAGGACCCAGGTATGAGCGGGTGAACGACACTAAACACACATGCTTGTGCGTCGCAAGCGCTTGCCACAAGCTTCCTTTGATCTGTGTTCAAAAACCGACTCTAACCCGGATCGGCGACAAGCACACGCAAGCCAAGCCGAGCCAAACACACCGTTCACACGCTTAAGTTTGTGGACACTTGTCGAGACTTGCTAAGCATGTAAACTTAGCATTAGCACAGATAATATGCATTAGTCAACTCTTTTAAAGTAGCACAAAACGCCAAAACGCGGCGACTCTTTAAGATTACGATAGGGTTGTAAAAAAACATTAAAATTAAATATTTAAAAGTTTTATGATTAAATAATACTAAACATTGTTGGCTTCTTTAGAAGGGTCAACCCTTTCCCCCCTACCCACCCTCTCTCCAGAAACAAATAGGTAGTAATTAATAGAAGGATTTTTTTGGGGTGCAAATCATTTCATCCGTTTTGCCGCCCCTTAAGCGTGACGCCCGGGGCTAGTACCCCCCCTACATCCGGCCCTGGCTAGTACCTATATAAAATTGTATAATGATTTTATTGCTAAAATTCCAAATGAAGCGGCGGTAGCCTAATGGCTAAGGCATCGGTCTCGCAATCGTGAGGTTGCGGGTTCGAATCCTACCCATTATACTACCGACGTGAACCCACTCCTAACACAAGTCTTTGAGCTTAGCTGGAGGGGTTAACAAGATTGCTAGTAATGTGGGACTCAATCCCACATTGCTAGTTATCTTTTTTTTTAAACAAAAAATTAATCTACCTAACAATAAGTAGACTCAAGCGTATTATTAACTATCAAAATGTTAAATTTTGCCGCTAGTGGAATTCTCGGGGCAACAATAAAACGAATCGGTTCAAACTACGTAAACACATTTTGTTTACAATCAAATCTACAAATATTTACGAGCCGCGAACGTTTGGTTACCTTCCTTTAGGGTTGCCAAAAAGTGGAATGCTTTTTGGCAAGTTTTTATTTTTTTTTTTTACAATTGTGACAGTGGGCGACCTCAGGAACCCTCCCCCACCTGAAATTTCAAAAACCCCTAACGAAAAATGATCCTGGGTACGCCTACTAGGTATGTTTGTACAAAACCTACTACGTCTAGATGATTCATACTTTCATATTAATATTTTAAAATGGCTGTTTTCATTATTCTATCTGTTGATGAGGAAGAAGAATTTAAAAATATATGATTATAGGCCGTGTGGTACCGGCTTAAGAATAGTATCACCCCGTCTCTACCCGTGGGTGTCGTCAAGGCGACTAAGGGATGTCACACCGGAGGACGGGCAGCAGCGCCCTCTGCGTACTTAAAGCCTTACTGCGATCGCCAACCCGCTCGCCAAGCGTGGCGATTATGGCAATTACCCCCAGGATCTACATACTAGTAGGTTCTAATGGGGAGACCCGTGCCCAGCAGTGGGCCATCATATGGGTTGATATGTATGATTATACGATGGGGGGAGGGTGCAACCCTTCTTAGGGCGGGATATAAGACGATCAAAAAAGTTATAATTTTTAAACTTACGCGGCGGTAGCCTAATGGCTAAGGTATCGGTCTCGCAATCGTGAGGTCGCGGGTTCGAATCCTACCCATTATACTACCGACGTGAACCCACTCCTAACACAAGCCATTGAGCTTAGCTGGAGCGGTTAACAGGATTGCTAGTAATGTGGGACGTAAATCCCACATTGCTAGTTTTTTCTTTTAATTTTTTTTTTTTTATAAAAAAAAAAATACAATTTGACACAGGTATAAACGCGTTTAACCTAGGTAAAGTACAAGCAGTCTTCAGCTTGTGACCACGGTCAGTGTAAAGCATTAGCTAAATACTTTACAGGTTAAACGCGTTTATTCCCGTGTCAAATTGTGATCATAAAAGTTATTGGCCGTGTGGTACCGGAGTAAGAAGTGTCATTAAAGCGACATGGGGATTTCATTGTAGTGGACGGGCAGCAGCGGCCTCTGCGTACTTTTAAGCGTACGTGCTGCGTCTAGTAGTGTAATACCCTACTGCGATCGCCAACCCGCTCGCCAAGCGTGGCGATTATGTCAATTATTCCCAGGACCCGTGCCCAGCAGTGGGACATCATATACGTTGATATAAAAAAATAAGGAAATAGTAATAGTTTTTTGTGACAACCCTAACGGAATCCTTTTTATACACTAGGCTCTTCGGCACTCAGCTCACGATCATTTTATTGGACCTTTAAATCGATTACGATAGTTCTGTCGTCAGCAGGTGGTCTGAATTGAACGACAGCAGGTACGATATGTGCTGTTAGTTATGTTTAGATCATTGGTGCTGGATTCTATATTTATCTGTGTTAAATATCTTTTTTTTTAACTTTAAGACCAATAGTTTATATAATTTTTAATACAGCCATTAATCCTGTAGATATAATAATAATAATATATAATAATATAAGTGGTTAGTGAACCTGCTAAGCCGGCGGTCGTGGGTTGGATCCCCACCCAGGATAAAACTTTGTGTGATGAGCACGATGGTTTATTCTGTGTCTGGGTGTTATTTATCTATAATATGTACGTATTTAGAAATATATAAGTATGTTTATCAGTTGTTTGGTAGCCATAGTACAAGCTCTGCTTAGTTTAGGATCAGATAGCGTTGTGTGAATTGTCCTAAGATATTATTATTATTACTGTAGTAGTTCCCCCCAGACGGCCTAGGCTTAGACCAACTTAGACCGACCACCTTGTAATACCGCCTACCAATTGTAAATCAAAGCCTAAGTGACATTATTTTATCAGCATAGTTCCAATTCTATCCCTATAGAGTTATAGTCGTAGTGATGTTAATCTTACAAATGACTTTGTTTGCTTAATACATGGAGAGGGCCGGAGGCTATTAGAAGCAAGATCGATCACTCCCAGAGGGGGAGGGTGACAGTGATGTTTGTTTACTTAATAACTAAGCCCATACTCCCGTACCTCCATACCCCGTACTCTGGGGTATTAGAAAATGGAAGTGTTTATTGTTCTGTAAGCTTTACAAGTAAAGGGTAATAAATGCAACACATCACTTTGTTGCCAACTTAGAAAAATCTAAAGGCCGTCCAAGTATTACAAACTTCTTTGCGAGTTCGATTCCCGGTCCAGACTTATTTTTTAAATCAAAATGAAGTCTTATTTCAGTAAGATTTCTATCTACAATATTTATTGAGATGTAATGTCATGCTCACTAAAATGTCATTGTTGTGGTGGCGATGTGGGTCGGGTCGTCTTCCTCCCCTCCAATATGCGGAGGGGATGATGGCTGACCCATGCGTTAAACTCGTGAACGGGTGCTACTTGGGGTGACATTTTATAGGTTTATTATTATTAATGAATGTTTCATAAATATTTGTATATTAAGTAGTTTTTCTTATAATAATCGAATCGCATGTTGCCTTGTGGTGCCGGCTTAAGAATAGTACCACCCCATCTCTACCCGTGGGTGTCGTCAAGGCGACTAAGGGATTTCACCCCGGAGGACGGGCAGCAGCGTCCTCTGCGTACTTAAAGCCTTACTGCGATCGCCAACCCGCTCGCCAAGCGTGGCGATTATGGCAATTACCCCCAGGATCTACATACTAGTAGGTTCTGCTGGGGAGACCCGTGCCCAGCAGTGGGCCATCTTATGGGTTGATATGTATGTTGCCTTTACCCTCTTCTGTATTTTTGTAAGTTGAAGCTCCCATCCACACCGTAGGAGGCTAATTCATTTAAAATTTGATTTTACCAGTTTACGTACTATGGTTATTGCTTGCGTGAGTTTCATGGTGTAATGGTTGCAGCACCTTACTGGCTTAACAAGAAGAGCATGCCTAACTACATTGCATGTTGCATATCATACGCACCGACAATGCATCCTACCTACCGACATTGCATCCCATATGCACCGACGCTGCAACTCTACCTACCGGCGTGGCATCTCGTACGCACCGACGCAGCATCTCTACCTACCGTCGTTGCATCTCGAGGCACCGACGTTTCATCTCTACCTATCGACGACTCTGCATCTCTACCTACCGTCGTTGTATCTCGACGCACCGACATTTCGTCTCTACCTATCGCGGACGCTGCATCTCTACCTGCCGTCGTTGCATCTCGACGCACCGACGTTTCATCTCTACCTATCGCGGACGCTGCATCTCTACCTGCCGTCGTTGCATCTCGACGCACCGACGTTTCGTCTCTACCATTCGACGACTCTGCATCTCTATCTACCGTCGTTGTATCTCGACGCACCGTCGCGTCGTTTCATATCTACCTATCGACGACGCTACATCTCTACCTCTTAAGTTCATTTTTAATTAGTTTTAAGGTTTCTACCCATATAATTATAGTCCTCTAATCCTTATCTTTTCTTCTATATCTATCTTATCCTTATTTTATTTTAATTTTAATTTCAATTTCAGTTTTAATTGTTATCAATATTTTTATGTTTAATTCACCATGATATTATTTTGTTCCTTTCGTCAATCACAACATTATATTGAAATATTTTTATGTAATTCCATTTAGCAGAATAAAATTAGTACTATTTTATTACTAAATAGTTCTCTCCAGGGATGGCCTAGCATCTTTAACACAAGTTATTTATAATAACTTAGCTAAGGAGCTAGTCATCACAATAATAAGTGTTTATGTAATAATAGTTACCTACTACTGTGCAATTTAACAAATTGTGAAAATGTGTATTATGTTGTTTTACTTATTGTGATGAGAAATAAATTATTATTATTATTATCTAAGCTTTCATTTCACTACACCCTGTCTAATAACTCTACGTGTACTACTAAGAATATTTAGAAAAGGCGGCTAACTTAGCGGTCATCATTTTCACAGAGCCCACATTTAGCGTGTTCTAGTCATGTAATGTCGACGACATTACTTTAGTAATAGATACGCATGACATTTATCTTATTTTGAAAAAGTACAAAATTAAATTATTGAACATGATTAGCCTTTTGACCGCCACGGACGTCTATGGACTTGTGCTTCTACACCTCTGACGGCATGGCACGTCGAAAAAAAAAACAGTTTTTGTGCATTTTTAAATTATTGTTTTTAAACTTTCGCGATTTTTATACATATAACATTTATTTCAGGACGTAATCGCGTGAATTATTTAAAGGTAAGAACCTTTTATTTACCCGACGTTTCGATCGGTGCAATTCGTTACTTTTAAATAATTCACGCGATTAAGTCCCGAAATATATCTAATACACTTTTAATTTGACGTCTATATACGTCCGTGGCGTGACCGACAGCTGTGTAATGATTTCATCGCAATCAAGAAGAGCCTAAAGGTTGAAATACCAGCCATTACACTACCGAAATGAACCCGAACGCCATTTTATTCGTTTAAAAACCAAAGTGTTCCCTGAAATTAGTGCCGTGTTTGGCAATTAGGACCGGGTCACCAAAGTAAAAATAAATACCGTAATAATAGGAACGAATTAAGTCCGGTCCATCCGGAAGGGTTGTTTTTGTTGATGCGGAAATGTGTGATGTAAAACGGTTTATATTCACCTTTTGAAAAAGGTTTAAGTTTAAAAAAAAAAAACATTTATTCGAAACCTACCCATTTTACATTTTTGTAAGCCTGCCAAACTGCATAGCAGTTTGTCGGCAGGGATTAGCACTTGTTTTAACATGTTCCTTAAAAACTATACATTATTCTTATAAATTAAACTATTTTCATGACGTGGTTATTTCACACCGTGATAATTATTTTAAAAGTTACGAAGTTAAATTATGAAGTAGACAAGAGAGTACACACAAGGATATCAGTACAGGAAAGTAAAGGTTATTTGATTACAACAGGTATTGAACTTAATAGTGCCTTAGTTTTCTCTTAAGAGACAATTTACTTATATTGCTAAGCTCTCCTCTTAGCCAGCTAATATTATTATAAAAAAAAAAAAAAAAATGTTCTCAAAGTTACAAATAGATAGTAATAAAGCCCTGGATCTCACACCAGGATTCCCTGTGTCGTGAGATCCAGTCTCTTTCATACCTAGTATATTGTTACAATATTGTATGTAATGTTTTAAATTTAGTAACATAAATATTAATGTATTTCTAACTTAAGGGTTATAAAGGGATAACATCTAAGAATTAATGCATATGTGTGTGTGTGTGTGTGTGTGTGTGTGTGTGTGTGTGTGTGTGTGTGTGTGTGTGTGTGTGTGTGTGTGTGTGTGTGTGTGTGTGTGTGTGTGTGTGTGTGTGTGTGTGTGTGTGTGTGTGTGTGAGTGAGTGAGTGTTGTGTATACTATGTATGTATGCTCGCAGTATAATTGCCAAATTAAACAGATTAAGTATTAGACAGAAGCCTGTCTGTCTGCCTGATAAATAGTAGGGATCAAATATTAATTGGTTCTCTTTTCCTTTAATATGGTGTTCATTGTGAAAATAGTAATGAGTGAAATATCTGAGGGATAAAACGATAAAAATAAGAAAAAATAATGAAAATCGTCAGTAACCCAACTGCATGAAAGTATAGAAACAAGATTATTTTCTATTTCTGACGGGATATTCTTGACTGGGCTGGTGGTCTAGTGGTTAGTGACCCTGACTGCGGCCTTTGATATACCTGTCAAAGGCCGCACGAGTTTTTTCTCTCTTTCACGCTGGCAGTCAATATTTACTTTTTAATTGAAAGGGATGGCACAGTCCAGGTCTATACGTCAATGGTATAAATATACATTTATAACTACACAACAGAAATTACATTTGAAACTATATGTAATGTTAAGATACATTAACATTACATATAGTTTCAAATGTAATTTCTTCATTTATAATTCTTCATTGACTGCCTCTGTGGCGCGGTGGGAGTGTGTTCGACTGCTGCGCAAGAGGTCGTGGGTTCGATTCCCACACGGGACACAACTTTGTGGGCTCAACAAATTGGGTGTACTTTGTGTCCGTGACTTGTATGTTTGTGAAGTCCCCCGCGATATTGGGCTTGTATCCTACTGCGGGAGTCGTCTTTAAAAAAAAGCTTTGTTTGTCGTTCTTCATAGATAAGTTTTTTTTACAAGTAAACAACATTTATTATAATTTTGCCAAATCTATAGGTATGTACTTATTATTATAAAGCTGGAGAGTTTGTTTGTTTGTTTCAACGCGGTAATCTCAGGAAATACTGGTCCGAATTGAAAAATTATTTCGCGATTGGATAGCCCATTTATCGAGGAAGGCTATAGGCTATATAACATCACGCTACGACCAATAGGAACAGAGCATCAATAAAAAATGTTGCAAAAACGGGAAAAATGACGCAAACAAAGTTACACAGGTCACCTAGGTATAGAATTAGGTACAGATAATGTAACTGAAATTTAAAGATAAGCCGAAAATAAATGTGTTCTAAATTTCTAATAACCCTTCCGCCATTTTAAGATTGCCATCAACTCTAAAATAAGAAGTAAAATCCACCCCAAATATTACGAGAAATTCTTACGTCACGATCGGAACCATTCGGGTATCTCCGTAAAAGATCGGGTGGCCAGCCATATGGAAGAATCTCGCCGGGAAGCGAGGCTGCACATTTATATCGCTGTCAATTCCGAGTCAATAGATGTGAATCCTTATTTAGGGCTTGAGTGTGTTAAGCTGATAGTTTGTAGTGGACTATTTGCTGTTTGTCTGAAGGCAGGATGATCTAATTTATGATGATCTTAAAATAATCTCGTGTTAGTTATAGTAAGTCTTTTAACTGATGTCGGTTACGGCGGCTAATCTTATTAGAGACTAGCCAACTACGCAGGAGACATTATAGTACACAAGTGTATGCGCAGACACAAGTGCACTCTCTATCTATTCCCTCTCATGATCGCTGTCAATTCCGAGTCAATAGATGTGAATCCTTATTTAGGGCTTGAGTGTGTTAAGCTGATAGTTTGTAGTGGACTATTTGCTGTTTGTCTGAAGGCAGGATGATCTAATTTATGATGATCTTAAAATAATCTCGTGTTAGTTATAGTAAGTCTTTTAACTGATGTCGGTTACGGCGGCTAATCTTATTAGAGACTAGCCAACTACGCAGGAGACATTATATTTATTTATTTATTTATTTAAAACTTTATGCACAAAGTTGTACAAAGGTGGACTTAATGCTAAAAGCATTCTCTGCCAGTCTACCTTAGGGTGATGTAGAAATGGAATGTGTGAAAGGATTATAGTACACAAGTGTATGCGCAGACACAAGTGCACTCTCTATCTATTCCCTCTCATGATCAGATGGGACGGAAATACGACTGACAGCGTCCTTGTCGATGATTCTGTCTTTTTCTTTCTTTTTTTTTTTGAACGACTCCCGCAGTCGCAGTAGGGTACTATCCCAGTATCGCGGGGGACTTTACAAACATACAAATCACGGACACAAGGTACACCCAGACTCGAAACATCAATTTGTGGATCACACAAAGTGGTGTGCCGTGTGGGAATCGAACCCACGGCCTGTTAGCAGTTCAATCATACAAATGCGCTTAAGTGATTACTCCTCTTTAAACAGAGGAGTAATCACTCGTAAGTCAAAGCTTAAAATTAACATCAATTTGTTTTATCATAAACTAGGCTTCAAGAAAACGACAATTAAAAATAAATTAATATTTTGAAAGTTACAAACCATAAAACATTGGAATTTCGCCAAAATTGTTGTTCAAATTGTTAAAATTCTTAAATGTTTTAAGGCTTATAACGTTGAAAAAATATTAATTTATTTTGATACAGGGCTGTTAGGCCTCTGGCTGTCAGTCTAGCTTATACGCCAGTCTACCCGTGACCACGGCCGTTGCAATACGGTCGAAACGTCGGGAAATAAACAAGGTATTTTATTCACGCGATAAAGACCCGTAGTATTTATAATTTTATAATAGCTTATACAATCTTTCAAAGACATTACGCCCAGCGCTTACGGAAAGCGCTCGTTCTCACGCACACAACCATTACTTCACAGTGCGCAGGAGCGCGGATAAAGTCGAATATTCGTTCGTACATATATTAGATTACGAAAGCTATCTTGCCCCCCCCCCCCCCACCCTCTTGATTCCGCGCCTGTTAGTTAGTTAGCCTAGCTAGTATTAAGCTAAAATACCAGGCTTTTGAAATAAAGTAGCCAAGTCAGAACCAACCCTTCGACGGGTCATTTTACCCCCGATAAACTATTTTAGCTCTTAATTTAGAATGGTTATCGAGGGGAAAACGGTGAGATGTAGTTCCCCCTTTGATTAGGGGTATGTGAAGTGATTTTGGAAGTAATGACCGGGTTCATATCTGTGAGATTTAACGTCCTGGGAGTAAGTGTGTGTTTAGTTTTTGGGGTTCCGTACCCAGAGGGAACCAGGGGAGGCTTTTCGAAGAGTCAAGGGAATCCTATTACTAAGCCTTTGTCTTTCGTCTGCTTATGGTTTTAATAAACTAACTAAATGAAGGTTGGTACTATATAAATATCAGGCATCGATCTCGCAATCGTGAAGTCGCGGGTTCGAATCCTACCCATTATACTACCGACGTGAACCCACTCCTAACACAAGCCATTATAATGTAATGATGATGTCAAACGGTATAGTGTACCATTGAGCTTAGCTAGAGGGGTTAACAGGATTGCTAGTAATGTGGGACGAAAATCCCACATTGCTAGTTATCTTTTTAATAATAAAAAAAAAAAAAAAAAAAAAAAAAAAAAAAAAAAAAAAAAAAACTAAAATACGCCCCTAACGCGAACAGAGAGGTAGTATTAGTAAGTATAACGTGTCATGGGCGTACCCTGGATGATTTTTGAGGGGGAGGGGGATTTGTAGACTAAACACCCGTCAAATGTAGGAATAGGTACTGTGAACCTACCTTTTTTGCAATTTCGAGTTGGGGGGGGAGGGGGGAATACCCCCAGATCTCCTTACTCTGGGTACGCCTACGTAACCTGTGTATCTGTGTGTATGGCTGTGGCAGCGTAGCGTCTAAACGTGTCGGATTTTTTGTTTTTTTTTTATTTTTTATTATTGATTTTTTGTAGTTTGTTCCTAGCTTTAACGTAAATCTGTTTAGTCATTTTAAAAATAATCAACGCTATGATATTTTAATGTGCATAGATTAGTTATTATGTTTTTATTTGTTTTGTGTAAAGAAACAGAAATGTCTTTCAACCAAATTACACTTGACACGGTCAAAACCGAGGTTCAGAACATATAAAGCAGTCGACATATATCTAAAAAGTAGTAGCATACTTTTAGAAACATCTGTTAAATTCAAAGATACTGTAATCAAATTTATGTTGTAGATAATTCACTTTACCGTTGCCCCAACAACGAGGAAATCGCATTGTCTATGCAAAACAATATTGACCTATAGAGGCAAATTCTCCGTTTAAAGTGTTCCAATAATAATAATAATAATATTTTAGGACAACTCACACAACGCCATCTGATACCAAACTAAGCAGAGCTTGTACTCTGGCAACCAGACAACTGATAAACATACTTATATATTTCTAAATACATACATATTATAGATAAATAACACCCAGACACAGAATAAATCATCGTGCTTATCACACAAAGTTTTATCCTGGGTGGAGATCGAACACACAACCTCTTGCGTAGCAGTCGGATACACTCCCACCGCGCCACAGAGGCAGGCAAAATTACCATGATCTTCAAACCCCCGGCTGAAGAAAAAAGCAAAAAAAAGAAACACGAGTCCTAAATTTTAATTAAAAATAAGCTTAGAATTGCGGGGTAAAGATGCTAGTCGAAATTTTCACTAACAGCACTCACTGTACAGCGGACCTTTAGAAACATCTGTTGAATTCAAAGATCTCTGTAATTGAATTTATGTTGTACTTTACCGTTGCCCCAACAACGAGGAAATCGCATTTTCTATGCAAAAATATTGACCGATAGAGCATATTCTTTTTTTAAAGAGTTCTAATGACCACGATCTTCAAACCCCCGAGTGAAGAAAAAAGAGAAAAACAAGAAACATTAATCCTATTCATTTTAATTAAAATTAAGCTTAGAATTGCGGGGTAAAGTTAGCTAGTCGAAATTTTCACTAACAGCACTCACTGTACAGCGGACCGTTAGAAACATCTGTTGAATTCAAATACAAAGTAATCGAGTTTATGTTGTAGATAATTCACTTTACCGTTGCCCCAACGACTAGGAAGTCGCGATATTTCAACAAACTTTATATCGCTTGCCGCATCTCCCGTAATTGAACGGATTTAATTCAAGATGGCGACCCTTACTACCGGTTTGTAATTTTATTTGTGCAGTAAATACATTGGCAAATGTTTTCTTAACAAAAAGAAGATAGATGAAAGTTATTGGAACGAAGTTCCTTATCGCGCGTTGTGAAAGGGCTAGATGGAAAAAATTCTCACGAAAAGTTGTAACGACACTTTTTGACACACGCAAAACGTGCGGCGTGCGCGTAAGTTATGAACATCTAATTTGACGTAGAAGTCACTGTCGATTTGGTCTAGAGGCATGAATTCGGTACACAGTATTGGTGACAATTGTGTAGTTGAGGGTTCGAGCCTTCGGTATACAATCGTCTTTTTGTAAGTTATTTTCGTTTCATCTTTCTATTTCGCATTGAACAGTGTGGTGTTGCGAAAAATATAAAAAAAAATAAGAACTTCGTTCCGTCCGGGTGTCCCTTGACACCTCTCAAGTTTTTTTATTTTTGTAGAATTGGTATCTTTTAATGCTTGTATTTATCATTTATTTATATTTCAAGTCTAGCACAACCAGAGGCGAAGGGTTAAAATTTTCCTGAGGTAACCCGATACGAAAATGTATCTTGTTTGACACGGATTTTGTACCTACAATAATAAGTACCTAACTAGAATTCAAAGGGGAAACCGAGTAGAATGGTGTTCTTAGGACCCTACGCCATGTTTATCCCGGCAATTAAAAAAAAAATATCTTCATAAAAAACCCTCAGGATTCAAGAAATATGTAGTTGAAGAAATGGCTGTATGTAAAGTCAATTTACGGACGATAATATTGTGTGACAACGCGATAAGAAAACATTGATGACATTGTAATAAACAACCATGCTTATGACAGCTTTATTGGACTCGGGCGCACGCCCCGGCCACAATACTTCAGCCTATCAGCAGGCGGAACATGACGAACCGTGACACTTTTTCATGCATGCACCCGGCCATCAATTTATAAGACGTTATCACGACCAAAAAAATCAAAGAACTTAGATTACATAATACAATTCTTCTGAACATCTGACTGAATTTGGAATAATATGAGTCTACCTATAATGAGAAGTTTGCAAACGGTAAAGCCAGTAAGAAGGACTCAAGCCACTGAGGCAGAAGATTTATTAAGTTATAGCTATGATTTACTGCTTTCGACTGCGTAATATTGTTATAACAGTATGATACAGGTACAGTGGAGTCAAATGAGAGAGATTAGCACAATATCTTGTTACCTGATTACGCCAAATCCAGGGTTTTTAATAGCATTTCTTGAAGCAGCTTGACGACTTTCATCATGTCACGCGCCGTTGGATTCTTCTATTTGTAATATATATTCATTAGCTAATATAGTCTTTATTATTTTTCAGTTAAAGTTTCGGGTTTTTAATGTTTTTATTAAAGTTAAGGATGTCAATTATTTTCGGAAAAGATCGATTTTTAGAACGATTCAAATCGAACGTTGTAGAATCAATAATCTATTTCTGAGACTTCAATCTTTTTGAATTCGCTTTCCGAGTTTATGTTTACAAAAAAAAGTAAAATCATGATTATTTTCATTTAGTATTCTGTCGTAATAAGTTACAATATGTTAAGGATCAAATTTTTTCTTCTCTCTTTCTCTAAGCGAAGTTTAGTTTTTTTACTTTTCTTCCATAAACGGGAAAAATGGTATTATGAACAGTTTCGCGTGACGAGGGTTCTATATATTTCGTGTCGTTAATCCCCAAAAATATATATTCTCCCTAAAATGAGGAATATACACCAATATATGTTCGTAAACTTTCGCGATTTGTACACATTATAAAATTTTATAAGCTTACGGGTCTTAATCGCGTAAATATTTTATATTAAGGCTAATTACCTTTGCCCGACATTTCGACCGTATTGCAACGGCCGTGGTCACGTGTAGACTCGGTGTACCCGTGACCATACCAGTTTTTAGCCATAAAATAAAATAGTAGCTTATAAAATTCTATAAAATATACACCAAACCTGAAAATACAAACGCAGCACAGATTACAAAATATGTCATTTGTTTTTTTTTTACCCTGGACAAGGCACACAGGCATATCGCGAACAGTACTGTTTCATACAGTATCACTATTATAGTATTTCAGAACATTTTTAATATTTAGTGTTATGACTTGCACTTTAACGCACTATATTCGAAACACCTAACCGGGCTTATGATACTAAACTTCAAATTCTTCTATCCTTCCTGCACTCGAGTCAGGCCCTCGCTGAATCCGGCCTCGGTTTGGCATACGGAAGTCGTGGGTTCGATTCCTGGGTCTAGACTTCAAATTTTTCTATCTTTTAAAAATGCAGTATCTTCAAAAAAACTTTTTTTTTGGCCCTAAAAATCGATCCTTCGATTAATCGATCTCAAATCGACATACCTAATTCAAGTATATTTATTTATTTCCTAAGTATTTATAATTTCCTTAGTAGGGGACTTTCAAAAACTTCTAACGCCCTTAAGACTGATCATTTTAATTTTGAGGAATGTTATTCTTTTGCGATATCTCTCGCGCTTATACATATTTAATTGGTTTCTATTATAGAAGTTAAACTTTTTATAATTGGACCACCTGTGCCTGCGACTTCGTCCACGTGAAGTTGCAGTGCTGCCCTGTCCCTAATAACGTTAGCGTAATGATAAGAAGGAGCTTAAGTTACTCCTTACATCCTCAGCTGTCTGTCAGTAAATGTCTCGTCAAAATCCGGCTTGCGGTGTTGTTATCTTTTACTTTTAAACAAGCAATTCTTGTATATATTATTATTATATGGTATATTCTTTTTGTCAAAATTTAGTAGTGAAAGGCGTATGGCATAAGAATTATACCTCCCCTGGTACAACATTCGATTGTATTATTATGGCATAGAACTTTTTAAGTCATCCTTTTTTTAAATTATGTAATAACTTTTTCATTTATAAATAAACGAATGAAAAAATAATAAATATTGTTTTAGGGTACTCCGATTTTGATAAAATTAGGTATGTGCACTCAGTATCATGGGCACATACTAACCCTTGAATATGACCACACCTTTCTGTTACACCCTGTATAATCTGAATCTCGGCAACGGCTCCAACGATTTTCATGAAATTTAGTATGCAGGGGGTTTCGGGGCGATAAATCGATCTAGCTAGGTTTAATTTTTTGAAAACGTCGTTTAAAAAACCCGTCATCATGTAGATGTATAGAAAAAGATTAAATACTTGATGTTTTTCTAATAATTTTTCCTCCCTAGTAGTTAAATGAACTTGGCATAGTTTAAATAGTAGGCCTAGTTTATGAATTACATATCAACCGACACGATGTCCCACTGCTGGGCACGGGTCTCCCAAGTAGAGCCTATGTAGTTTATAAATTACGGCAACTAAAATATAATAAACAAACTATTTCTTATACTAATAAGAGATTATCAGGCTCTCTTAGGGCCACTTGCGTGACATAACTTAAATACATTTAGGACGTACTAAATGCGTTTAAAATGGTTAAACGCGATTAGTGCCTTGCACAATGATACATTTGTTAAACATTAAGGGCGGCTTGCACAACATTTGACTTAAGTAGCTACTAAACAAAATTAGTTAAATGCAACAAAACGCATAAATACGTTTAACTTAAACATATTTAGCGTCCTCTTGCACAGCAACGCCAGCTGGCTCATTTAGTTGAATATGTTTATGGGTTAAGCAGTTTTTATGTTAGTTAATTGTACCTATATAACTAAATTAGCCAGCTGGCGTCGCTGTGCAAGAGGACGCTAAATATGTTTAAGTTAAACGTGCTTATGCGTTTTGTATTTAACTAATTTGGTTTAGTAGCTACTTAAGTTAAATGTTGTGCAAGCCGCCCTTAGACCCTACCAGGCATATGGCATAACTTTTTGATACCAGGCATGCCGAGGGTTAAGTGCAGTGTTGCCAGATGTGCCGCTTTTGGCGGGATATCTCGCTTTTCAAAGTTAACATAAACTCGTTTTAGCACTCTGAATAGGAAGCCCGATTTATGTGTTTGAATACTCTCATTTTGGAAAACTTGATTCATTTTTGAAACAGAAGAAATTATAAAGTGTTCCTTTTGGTCTGTTTAGCCGAGGTAAGTGCCGGATCTTTCTTTTTTTTTTTTAATAAACATAACTAGCAATGTGGGATTGAGTCCCACATTACTAGCAATCTTGTTAACCTCTCCAGCTAAGCTCAAAGGCTTGTGTTAGTAGTGGGTTCACGTCGATAGTATAATGGGTAGGATTCGAACCCGCGACCTCGAGATTGCGAGACCGATGCCTTAGCCATTAGGCTACCGCCGCTTCAACAATTCAAACAAATCTTTGGGAGTTACCGTACCACTGGTCAGTTTCCTTACTCATTAGACAGTTTTTGAATTCGCCAATTTCCTTATTTGCCAGTTTCACTAAGTTGTCAATTTCCCTATTAAGTTGGTTTACTGGTTCGCAAGTTTCCTTGTTCATCAGTTAGTTTAGATTGTCAAAAGGTTCGATAATAATCTCAGTTGAATACCTAGCGAAACTGACGAATAGGTAAACTGTTCGATTAGCGAGGCTAATAGATAACGAAACTATTCATTCAAGCTGTTTTTTTTTAAGACGACTCCCGTAGTAGGGTACAGCCCTGTGTCGCGGGGGACTTTTACAAACATACAAGTCACAGACACAAAGTACACCCAGACTTGGAACAACAATTTGTGGATCACACAAAGTGGTGTCCCGTGTGGGAATCGAACCCACGACCTCTTGCGTAGCAGTCCGACACACTCCCACCGCACCAGAGAGGCAGACAAAACTAGCGGATCGCAATAGTGCCAATTTCACGAAACTGACTACCTCGCTAAACAAACGAAGGAGGGAAGATAGCGAAATTGTCAACCTACCGAAACTGTCTAATGAGTAAACTGGTGAATTAGTGAAATTAAAGAGTAAGGAAACTTACCAGTGGTTGTAAGTGGCATTAATAAATACTTAAAGTCATTTCTATAGTCAGTAAGAATTCAGTTTCTCGGGTCTAGGTTTACATCTGCCATGTTTTTAGGCGATTTGTGTCATGATCTGTATGTGAATACAAAAGGCATCTTGTTAATTAGTTGACATGTTTTAGCAAACATTCCTTTTATTTTTGCTGCTTTTACTGATTTCTTCTCTGATTGTTGGCATCTACAGTAAATATCTTGAGGAGGACTTCCTTCCAAAAGATGTCTTACAAAGATACAGAGAAATTATTTATTATACTAAAGTAAACATAGTTTTTACCCGACTGTAAGGAATGATTATGTTTTCGAGCGTATCTTGTATGTATGTATGTAATATTCTTTATTAAGTCATAGGTATCTCACAAACCACAGGACGGATTTATACAATTACGACATCGTTAGATTCGTCTTGACCGCCCAAGTATTCTTATAATATAAGTTACGTTTGAAAAAACCAACATGGCGGCTGTGAGATGGCAAAATAAAGTTGTGTCGTATACTGCAATATTGGGCATTACTAGCAATCTTGTTAACCTCTCCAACTAAGCTCAAAGACTTGTGTTAGGAGTGTGTTCACGTCGGTAGTTTAATGGGTAGGATTCGAACCAGCGACCTCACGATTGCGAGACCACCATACTGCCGCTTCAGTTCAGATTATGACTGTAATACTAAAAAAGTTAGTTAGCAACCATTATTTTTTCAATTTTCAATACTTGTAAACAAGACAACAACTGCACTACTACACAAACAAATACTCAAAAGTATTAAATAAAACAATAAATTTAAAAAATAAAACGTCTTCCAGACGGTTGGAAACAAGCCTACCCGCCAAGGTGACCTTGCTGGTTTCCAACAGTGTAGACGGCTGTTGTAAACCAAATTACTTAGTACTTGGTTTGCAACAGCCGTCTACATGGTTGGAGACCAGCAAGGTCACCTTGGCGGGAAGGCTTGTTTCCAACCGTCTGGAAGACGCTTAAGGAATGGAGGCATTAATGAATCTCAATGAACTTAGTAAAGTGCCTCCGACTGATGATGAAATTATGGGGATCTTGTTTCCATCTTTTTTGTGCAGGCGGGTTTTTTTTTATTTCCTTATTATTTTAGTATTAATTAATTAAACTAAGAAACGAATAATTTAAAGCTATTGTTTTCATTGATTTATGTAGTGTTGTCTTATGTTATATTTTTATTTTATTTTAGTTATAGTATTATTTTTACTTTTTTTTTATTTGTGACTTTTGTCGTTTTTATGCACTAATCGACTGAAACACAGGTTTTCTTAGTTAAGGCATATGTACTAGACATATAAGTAAATATTTGTTATATCTTGTTATCTTATGAATATGGAATAAATAAATAAAAATTAAAATTGAAAATCTAGTTCTTAAGGCAAAAGCACTAAGAACTGTTTCAGATTAAAAAGAATTTGCACTATCATAAGTTCCATCAAATAAGCCTCGGTTCTTTCATAAGAGGACTACTTAGCTCAAACCTCATTAAGTCGTCTCCCTAGAGGGTGAGCGAGTGACGTTGCAACCATGACGTCACTGAGTAAAAACACACCACTCCATAAAATACGGCGCGAGTGCCTAACTTAATGTCATTCAATGTTAGATTGTGGTGCAAGACATAGGCGAATGAAATTAAGCCTTAGGAAGAAGGATTTTATTTAGTGCCTACACAGAGTAGCCATCAATATTTTTTTTTTTTTTTTTAAATAGACGACTCCGTCATTAGGGTACAAGCCCTGTGTCGCGGGAGACTTTACAAACATACAAGTTACGGACACAAAGTACACCCAGACTCGGAACAACAATTTGTGGATCACACAAAGTGGTGTCCCGTGTGGGAATTGAACCCACGACCTCTTGCGTAGCAGTCGGACACACTCCCACCGCGCCACAGATGCAAAGAAATTAGGTATTTTATGGTCTCCTAAACGATGTCGGTTACGGCTAGGGTTGCCAACCGTACTCTCAAATAGAATATTGTACTCTATATCATGCAGTAGGAGTACTTTATAATTTATAACACTAATAGGGTACACTAAAATAGTCCTTTTTACACAATGATTACTATACTAGTCCTGATCTATGTAAACTTAGATTTAAAATGTTTGGGGTCGCACGATTCTTTTAAAAACAATGAAACATTGCAATAGCATGCAAAAAGCACCAAAAAATACTTTAATAGTTATATAGTTCGTACTCTTTTTTACCCCCTTAAATAATATCTTAATAATAATAATATCTCGGGACAACTCTCACAACGCTATCTGATTCCAAACTAAGACCAAAAGACAACTGATAAACATACTTATATATTTCAAAATACATACATATTATAAATAAATAACACCCAGAGATCGAATAAACCATCGTGCTCATCACACAAAGTTTTATCCTGGGTGGGGATCGAACCCACGACCTCTGGCTTAGCAATCAGAGTCACTAACCACTAGACCAACAGGCCAGTCAAAATCTATTAAATCATTCATCAACCTTCAAATATCAAATCAGATATACTCCATTTCCTCTAATAAAAGTTGGCAACCCTAGTTACGAAGGCCAATCTCATTAGAGACTAACCAACTACGCAGGAGATTATTATAGTGCAAAAGTGTATGTGCAAACAGAAGTACACTTTCTATACTCTCACTCTCACAGTCAGATGGGACGGAAAACCAATACGACCAGTGAGGGACTACGCGCAGGACTTAACATGCTCTCCGAGGCACAAATTACGTATAGCGGGCGGCGCGCCAAGAAAGATAGTTTTATCGGAACTAAGCGCCATATTGTTATCGTTCCCTCGTTTAACACCAGTGTTGTAGGTAAGTAATGCAGTATGCAGTATATCGTATATCAATGTAGTAAAAGCAGCGGGCTTTTACATGTACTTCGAAGACGCAGCGGAATTGTAAAAAATGATAATTCTGATTCACTAATCGTTTTATTCAGACATTCGTAAATACAGCAATATCTTATACGGATTATATTGACGATTAGCCTTAGAAGACATTGCGGGTGTAGAAAACGTGACCGCGACTGTCGTGTGAGCCTAGAGACAACCCACTGACATACGCCCCTTCGAGGGGCGCGCTGCCCGAATATACCTAAACTGCGGAGTGATAACCCCCTGCCGATAGTCCGACAGTGGTAACGTTGCTTAACCTCGCAGATATCTACATCTGCTCGGTCGCCACTGAGTCAGGGATCCCTTAGGTATCTATAGAACAAGAAAACAAAAGTTTTTGGTAAACTGATCCCGCGCGATTCTATACCTGACACATTCAAAATAAAATACGAATTCTTATTAAAATACTAAGGAATCAACAGGGAAGGTAAACGAAGAAGAATTAGGTATAATGAATAAAAAAGGACTATTGAACTGTCCCTAGCCGAGTACCGTACGATGCGTCACAAAATGTATCAAACAGGACCCAACTCAGCTTCAGTTAGACACCGAATTGGGTCTGACACTGATACTCTGCTAGGGCCTTGGCAATTTATCGGATGCCTAATAGACGTATAGTACTACTACGCTGGACTGGCAACACTGTACAAAATGACAGCAATTTCAAATGTCGAATCGAATGGCCGTTCTGTGAAGTTTTTTGACATTTGTGAAAAATGGTTGTTACACAATTATACACTTCAATTTGTATAACAACGTCTTAATTGTTTAAATCTGTCTAGTGGTTTAAAATAGATATGAGGTAATAAAGAATATTACATACATACATACAATATACGCGCGAAAACAGAAAGAAGAATACCCTTCCTTGTAGTCGGGTAAAAAATATGGATGAATTTCATTTTGAAGAAAGAGAGTAGGTAAGCCTAGAGGCTTAACGGCTTAAAGTGTTCTCTCCTCTGAGAAAGCTTAGTCGTAAAATGTCGCTTGTAGCAAAATGTATCTTTCCCAGAATGTCCCTTTCGCAAAATGTAATATCGAAGGAAATAAAGAGTGAATTTCTACCTGCGCACACACTCGGATCGGAGCCAAGAGGAATCCCATATATTATTTACTAGCGTAAATTTTCACCGTTTTTGCAACATTTTTCATTGCTGCTCCACTCCTATTGGTTGTAGCGTGATGTTATAGCCTATAGCCTTCCTCGATAAATGGGCTATCCAACAGTAAAATAATTTTATAACACACTTGCTCGTAAAGGGTCTCTATTTCACCAATTTCAATATCGTAATGTATCTCATTACGTACTTGTGCGATAATGTAATGTAAAACGCACGGTTTATCAAGATGCTCCGTCTAAAACGAATAGTACTTATTTAAATCTTAGAAAATAGTTTTTATGTCAGAACACTTTTCTGACATAAAAACTCTTTGCTTCATCATTTTATGAATAAAATTAACTTTGGGATATAAAATATAATTAATTAAACATTTAATTCTTTAATTTAATATTTTTTTACCATAAATTACAACCATTTATCTGTAATACAACACAAAAATATTAATGTACTTTATTAGTAATACGGGCTGTTTTTGTGCCTTTGCCTTAAAAAAAAGCGCTGATGCGCGCGCATCGCTAATTTGTAAACAAGTAAAAAATATTCCGTGCGCTTTTACTTTTGGCTGTATTGTTTTTTTTATTTATTATCTCGCAAATATATTATAAAACGTCGTATGACATACGTGCGCTTTGATAATTACAGCCTCTGCTTTCTTGTAGTTGTCTCGGCTATAATTTTCAACTTACCGCACTAATATCATAATGTACTATTTCAATTCGGAGCAGTAGTTCCTCAGATTATCGCGTTTAAACTCTTCAGCTTTTTAATATGAATATAAATTTTATTCATTTTTATAATACTACACAGCTATTATAACAGTATATGTTCCTAATGCAATAGGGTGGTTTATTAAAAATCTTTTAACTCAAACGAAACTTAACCTAAAACTAACTACAACAAATTACACAGTACACAGTTTTAGTAAATTTGTTCAGAGTGCACGAGAATATGTCCATTCAGTAGGACACCGCTTCCATTTTATAACAACAAAAAAACTCTTGTGTTCAAATAATTTTCTCGCTACAGTCTTTCCCATAGGCCGTTCCCCATGGAATTTCATATCCCCTTGGTGGCTATTAAGCGAGATTGCTTAGATAAGTCACTAGATATAGCCAACAGCCGGATTCCATTATACCAACATATATTTGTATATATCACCAATCTTCTATTTCTGAAGAAAAATCGTAAAGGATTGAATTTTGAAAACATGTTTTAAGCGGTGGCATTCTTCAGATGTAGGCAAAGGCGGATCCCAGGGGAGTGGGTCACGTGCTTCCACTATTTTTCTCTTGTGCCCCCCCTCCCCCCAGAACGGCACCCACACCACCATGCGTGGAACTCACACTTGGCCCCTAACGGGTAAAACACCTTCTAGACGGTTGGAAACAAGCGAACAAACCAAGGTGACCTTGGCGGGAGCTTTGTGTGGCCCACCGTTTGTGTTTTCGTCCAAACGGTTGGAAACCACACGTAAACACGCGCAACCTTGGCGGGATTTTTGTGTGGCCCACCAATTGTTGGTTGCAAACCACACCAATTAAATAATTTCGTTAGTATGTACTTTTTGCAAATTTTAAATAGGCAATTATTACATTTTTATAAATTTAACAAATCTATAAAAGAAGGGTAGGTACTTATGTACATTGCAATAAATATAATATTAATATTGCGGCAATTTATGTGTGCCTGTGTGGTGGTTTGGTTTGTTGTTCGGTTGGAAACGCCGACTACACGGCGACAAACCAACAAACGGCGTGGTGGGAGAGCGCTCCCGCCCGCCAAGGGCGTTGGAGGTCAAACCATAATTTGGTTTGCAACAGCCGTCTACACTGTTGGAAACCGGCAAGGTCACCTTGGTGGGAAGCCTTGTTTCCAACCGTCTAGAAGACGCTTTAGATGCGATACTCCTAGAATGAGATCCTGGCTCAGCCCTTGGATGTAGGTACTGTGTTGGTATGAAGTGTACAAAATCAACATATATCTGTGGCGCAGTGGGAGTGTGTCCGAATGCTACTTGTACCCTACTGCGGGAGTCGTCTTTTATAAGAAAAAAAAAAAAAAATCAAATCACTGTTACGCTAGAGCTGGACAGTCATATTGACATTTAGACAGTCATTTGACAAAATTAAATTGAAGTCTATACTTGTGTAATAAGCTTAACAACAACGGCCATTTGTCATAAGTGTCAAAAAAGTTAACAGGACGGTCATTCGATTTAGCCTGATTCAGCATTTGTAATTGCTGTTACTTTATACTGAGTAGCCCAAAGATGATAGGAGTAGCCAATCTAGTGTACCTTCTAGTACTATAAAGGTCGGACACAAGTCTTTTCTCTGAAAGAGGGTACTGACTGCAATGGCGGCTCTACAGTACGATCAACGTAACTAGGCCGGACTGAAGTAGGCGACAAGTGGTTGCGCAGATGCATTTTTTGGAAGTAAATGGTGACAGGAAGCGGGGGGCGGGGGCGGTAACTAAACCAAGAGAATTAGAGATGCGATTACGCATCACATTGTCATAATTAGTATTACTAACTCATGTTTTTTTGTGATTATTTTCGTAAAGAAATTGTTTTTCAAAGTTTCTTTAGTATTTACTGTAACTGTTCTAAGTTTAAACTTTTATGAACTCATTTAAATAGTGTTTTTATATTGTTGAATTAAAATGTTGTTAGTATTTTTTATCGATTAAACATAGTTAATCGTTTTCGTAAGTAATTTTAGGGTCGCATCTCTATGACATGCGCGAAAGTGATAAAAACCTAACTTCAATCCGGTCAAGTTACGTTGATCGTACTATACATTAGTGCTGTGATGCTCCGCAAACAAGCATAACTGTGAATGAAGACAGGCGCGGATTCTGAACTTTGTTCTGAGGGGAGGCAATTTGACTCAACAGGCGCAGTGTGAGTCGGGGGCAATTGCCGGTGTTTTTCCTTATGATGTAACAACAATTGAATGGCTTTCAGTTTTTTTCCTTTGTTTGTGTTTTATGTCACTGCTTTTTGGAAAATTTCATGATTCTATATCAACAGGAAGTTTTCTTTAGCTTTTTATTTACCTTTTGGCACATGATTTAGGAAGCAACCAATTTATGATTTATCTATGTAGACAATATCTATCATTTAATCTTTGTTAGGATCAAATAACAGATGAGGGTATGTATTTCTTAGACTGGATCTCGTATAATTAAAATATTCACGCAATTAACACCCATTTTGACTGGCCTGTTGGTATATAGTGGTTAATGACCTTGAATGCGTCGTGGGTACGATCCCCACATAAAACTTTGTGTGATGAGCACGATGGTTTATTCTGTGTCTGGGTGTTATTTATCTATAATATGTATCTACACACATCAAAAGTGTCTAGGGATCAAGAATTTTTATGCGGATTTCTTGAGATTGAGATGTGGCTTTGTAATAAATTTATGATTTTATAAATTTATATGGATCCTTTTTGGTGCATTTCATAATTTGAATCAGGAACTGTGAATCAAATTCGAGTAAAAGATGAAAATCAGCTGTCAATATTTTCCCTATAAAAACATACAACGCATTGAAGACATTATTAGTGCTACTGTTTCCCTACTACTGATTAAAACCAACGTTATTATAGAGCGGCGACGTCATTTAAGCAGGGAAGAAATGCTCAGAGCCGTGGGAATGATAGAAGCTGGTTCCCGGCAACGTACTGTGGCTTTAGCTCTGAATACAAGTCAGAGTGTTATCAGTCGACTTTGGACACGTTACCGAAGCACTGGTACCGTGGCTGAGCGCCATGGAGGACGGTATCGCTGCACCACACGGAGACAAGACCGATACATTCAAATCTTAACTCGAAGAGGTCCAACAATAACCGCCATGATGTTAGCCGTGAGGCTTCATCACTCTTCAGGGAACTTAATTAGCGACCAAACAGTCAGAAACCGCTTGCATGAAGTGAACCTTCATTCCCGAAGACCGCTACGGGTACCACCTATAGCAATGCACAATCGTAGGATTCGATATCAATGGGCTCTTGAACACAGAAATTGGGCAGAAGAACAATGGCGTTTCGTGTGCTTTTCTGATGAGTCTCGTTTTGGTATGAGACCGGATACAAGACGTATACGACACTGGAGAACCCCTGGACGCCAACAGCGATTAAAATCCTGCCAGGAAGTCCATCCTTATAGTGGTGGAACCATCATGGTATGGGCGGGTATTTGGATCGGCGGAAGAACTGAGTTGATTTGGATCAGAGGCAACCTCAACGCTCAAATTTATGCTGAGACGATTGTATCAGACGTCATCGTTCCTCTACAAGTGCAAATCGGTCCCTTATTTCAGTTAATGCATGATAATGCACGACCGCACACCGCAAGAGTTGTAAGACAGACTCTCGCCGCAGCTAACATCAATGTCCTGCCCTGGCCTGCTCAGTCGCCAGACTTGAACCCGATTGAGCATGCATGGGATATGCTACAGAGAAGAGCTCTGCCGAATATGGAGGGTATCCAGTCGCAAGAAGACCTTTTTTTGTTGTTGCAACGAACATGGGCGGCCATTCCACAGCGTGATTTGGATGAACTCATTTTGAGTATGCCAAACCGATGTTCTTGTGTTGTTAGTGTTCGCGGTAGAAACACGGATTATTAATTGTTTAAGTTACCCAATAAAATTTTAAAGAAAACTGTTATTTCAGTCTTTTTTTCGAACTTTAATGTTAGTGGTTCAAATGTCAAAAATCCCTTTATTAGGAAAATGGCAAATTTCTTTATTAATGCAAAGGTGACTTGGTTTATCGTTACTGTGACAAACGAAAACACTTTATTTGATGAATCCTTAAAGAAATAAAAAAAAAAAAATCAATCAGGAGAAAAGTTATTGCAAAAATATATGTTGATCCCTAGACACTTTTGATGTGTGTATGTATTTAGAAATATATAAGTATGTTTATCAGTTGTCTAGTTTTCATAGTACGTATAGCGTTTTGTGCTGTCCCAAGATATTATTATATTATTCAATTTCATAAACTCCCTCCAAAAAAAAGGTATTTCTGTCGAATTCTGGAGGGGATGCAATTGCACCGGTTGCAATTGCACCTCCTTGGATCCGTGCCTGAATGAAGATGGTTTTCACGGGGTTCACACGCGTTCATGCCTGTTATCCAATTGGAGTCGGTATTTTGTCCCGCGGCGCGTTTGCGCGGCGTTCACGCGTACATATCCCGGCCTGCCAACAATTAACTCTTGACTACGAATGCGTAAGAACGTAGTAGACTCAGAAGTAGTCTCCACATCCATTTCGCGGTAGGTTTCACTCACGAATGTAAGACCCGTGAATGATGCACGACATTTGTTGTAAAATTAAGGCGCGAATTCATGGCACTAATGTATAGCCACCCTAATGTATTACACAGACCCAGCGTGGATTGATAGATGTCTCGTGTTTTAGATTTTGTTGGTTCTATGTATATCTATACTAATATTATAAAACGGAAGAGTTTGTTTGTTTGTTTGTTTGTTTGCTTTGTTTGTTTGTTTGCTTTGTTTGTTTGTTTGTTAGTTTAAACGCGCTAATCTCAGGAACTACTGGTCCGATTTGACAAAATCTTTTTTTGTTGGATAGCCCATTTATCGAGGAAGGCTATAGGCTATATAACATCGCGCTACTACTAATAGGAGCGGAGTAGCAACGTGAAATGTTGCAAAAACGGGGAAAATTTATATGGCTATAGGTTATATAACATCACGCTACGACTAATAGGAACGGAGCTGCAATTAGAAATGTTGGTTGCAAAACGGGGAAAATTTAAGCAAACGCAGTTGTGCGGGACAGCTAGTCCACGATATGCAAGTAATGACAGTATCGTCACAATGTTTTTCTACGCATATTGTGAGCAGTATTAGCTAATTCCTGAGACTGTCGAGCGCTCTCTCAAACGCAGATGTCCTGCTTCGAAAAAGTGAATATCATCGTCTCGCGACTTGTGCTATTCCGTTACGAGTCGCGACGATATGCTGCCGGAATACTCGCTCGTTCGTGGAGATTCAACGATAGTAGAGTGGATTCGCCGCGATTCTCTCGCCCGTGGAAACGGTCCTTTAAATAGTTACGCTTGATAAAATTTGGTTCAGCTGTTTGTACCCGACTGTGCAAGAATAAGTTTTATGTTTTTCGTGTGTATGGGCCCATGAGAAAAGTTAGAAACATACTTTGCCGTTAATCCTGCTGGAACGCTGGCTTCATGTACAACCACTCACTCACAGTGGATCAACAATGTTTATTCACGTACGAGTATTTCACAATTTAATTAGGTTACTGCGTGTGGGACCTCCAAGGTTCAGTCCAGGTTACACCATAATATGCGACATTCACGCGAATCAACAATAATCCGTCGACCGGTCCCTTAAGCGTTGAACAAAGGCTAGTTTGCCAATAATTCCAATACTTTTTAACAATCTATACTTCTATACTAATATTATAAAGCGGAAGAGTTTGTTTGTTTGTTTGTTTGTTTGCTTGCTTTGTTTGTTTGTTTGTTTAAACGCGCTAATCTCAGGAACTACTGGTCCGATTTGAAAAATTCTTTTTTTGTTGGATAGCCCATTTATCGAGGAAGGCTATAGGCTATATAACATCGCGCTACGACTTATAGGAGCGAAGTAGCGACGAGAAATGTTGCAAAAACGGGAAAAATTTACGCATACGAAGTTGCGCGGGACAGCTAGTTTTTAATAAAGCAGAAACGCGAACAAGCCAAGAGGCGCGAACCGACCCAAGACAAGAAGTGACAGATGTCCGAGTAGTGATGTGACCAGCGACATAGTGATGTTGCGTTTTAAAACGACTATTATCGCGAACAACGTGGATACAAGGCGATGAGAATGAGTCGCTGGCATGGCGGGGAGTGGGTTTGATTTAACACTGGTACTCCATATCCATCAGCAAAGAGGGGGGCGGGGTGCAATTGACAAAATTCTCAAATTCCTCAAAAAAAGTATGATTTTGCATATTTATTTTAACATCTCACAGCCGCCCTGTCTGTTTTTTTAAACGTATATATATAAGAATACTTTTTCCCCAACTTGTCCTTCGACAGAGGCCTCCTCTAAAGATTTCCACTTATCCCTGTATACATAAGAATTAAAATTTATTAAATTAATTAACTTGTAAACTCAGCAATAAAGGCTTATTTTATTTATTTATTACATAAGAACACTTGGGCGTTCAAGACAAATCCAACGACGTCATAATTGTATAAACCCGTTTACTGGTTTGAAAGATATGAGGTAATAAAGAATATTACATACATATAAAATACGCGCGAAAAACATAACCCTTGCAATTGGGTAAAAAGAAACCCTATCGTAAAATTGAAATTCAACCTACAATAAACAAACATAGCATCATCAATTCAATATCGTAGGTATATTTCATACATTTTTCTATGAAACCTACCCACCTATTTGATATCGATTAAGTAATTGCACTTTCATAATCAATATCCAACCAATATGTACTTACTAGAGATGTACCTAGTACGAGGAACCGTAACCAGTAATCGATTTTATTTTCACCGATTGGAATAATTGGACCAGTTACTGGATTAACGCAGGCATGTACTGTGATTGCAAATAAAAAAAATACAAACTGACAAATAGTGGTAGAAAAATGTGGTATTTTAAAAATTACTAAATTGAGTTTCAATAAGTATACCCAAAAGCATGACCCGTTTATGCGTGACGGTGCCACATACAACTGACGTTAAACTATATCGTAGAGGTTTTACCCAAAACAGATTGACGGTAGATTGGTCTGTCAAAAAAATGTATAGATAATTTTAATTTTCGAATTTTGTTACTATCCAAATAGACGTAATAACGAAACAAAATATTACCTGCTTACACCTGGCTGCGAAGGGGTTGCGGGCAAGTGCGCAAAGGTACCTATCGCTTTTCAAGTTCTCTACGTCTATTTCTATAAAGTAGAGTGTATTTCATTGTAATAACAAGTGAGATTTTATTCCCAGTAAGTTGATTAATATTAATTTAATTAAAAATACTAGCAGGCTAAATCTGATATGCAGACTGGCCAAAATATATTGCCCCTTGTGTGATTGTATATAAAAACATGATTTTATTACAATACTCGATGAACGATGCGAATCTGCAGCCGTATCTCAGTGTAAAAGAGTTCGTCTAAAATATGATAAAAATAATTTTCAGGATTTATCTTAATATGATCCCGTAAATAAATCTTGAAGTTGCGGAATAATTCAAAGGATATTAGTATATTCATATTTAACGCGTTCGTAATCTATACTAATATTCTAAAGCGGAAGCGTTTGTTTATTTGTTTGTTTAAACGCGCTAATCTCAGGAACTACTGGTCCGATTTAAAAAAATATTTTTTTGTTGGATAGCTCATTTATTGAGGAAGGCTATAGGCTATATACCATCGCGCTACGACTAATAGGAGCAGAGTAGCGACGAGAAGTGTTGCAAAAACGGGGAAAATTTACGCATACGAAGTTGCGCGGAACAGCTAGTCTAACATATGCACGAACGAATCTTCGAGTTTATTTTGTCCTCCCGCGCACTGTGAAGTAAAGGTTGTGTGTGAAAGAGCGTGACGGGCGGTCGTGTCACTGTGCGTAGCGCTAAATAAATAATTCGCTCGGTGTAATGCCTCCTTATCACAGTTTGAGTTTGCCTGCTGTAAATAAAAACTCGCCGAGAACCACATTTCAGATTATGTACAAAGTCCCATCTCTATTATCTACTTTGCTATTGTTTATTAGGTGTGTTGTACATCGGTCAACAGTGAAGACATCGATACCTATATCGTACACCAAGGACGCTTGCAATATCGATCGCGTGTAGTCGTAGGTGTTGGTTGTAATTTACGTTACATTATGTTTTAAAAACTTTTTAATCTATACTAATATAATAAAGCTGAAGAGTTTGTTTGAACGCGATAATCTCAGGAACTACTGGTTCGAATTGAAAAATTCTTTCACTGTTGGATAGCCCATTTATTGAGGAAGACTAGAGGCTATATAACATCACGCTACGACCAATAGGCGGAGCAGCAATGAGAAATATTGCAAAAACGGGGAAAATGTACGAATACAAAGTTGCTCGGGACGACGACTATTTAAAAACTTGTTTAAAAAAAACCATTTGACCGACTTCACGGTTAATTTGATGGCATTTATTGAGAAGTTTCGTTGTCTGCGTTCAGAAGTAATCATCAGATCTTTACAAAATTAATATGGCCTGTTGGTCTAGTGGTTAGTGACCGATAAGCCGATGGTCGTGGGTTTGATCAGACCAGGATAAAACTTTGTGTGAAGAGCACGATGGTTTATTCTGTGTCTGGGTGTAATTTATCTATAATATGTATGTATTTAGAAATATGTATATATGTTTATCAGTTGTCTGGTTACCATAGTACAGGCTCTGCCTAGTTTGGGATCAGATGGCTTTAAAAGTTTACGAGTAACAGCTGATCAAATGAGAACAACATTATCGTTACAAATTCCTTTGAAAAATGTTATTAAGTAGATATAACGTTGTAAGTATGAAGCCTTAAGCTTCTTCTTAAGCCACATTATTCGGAAGAGGGGGGGGGGGGGAACTACGGAACTCTACATTGTGCGTGGTACGACATGCACTTGCCTGATTTTTAAAGATCAAATGTTTATGTAACCTATCTACACCATTTTACTTAAAACATCATTGGCGGAGTTGATTTTCATCACACCTCAGGAAAACTAGCTTTGTAATTGAATACAGATTGAAATACATCCATCCATTTATTCAGATCCTCTGTGGCGCAGTGGGAGTGTGTCCGACTGCAACGCAAAAGGTCGTGGGTTCGATTCCCACACGAGACACCACTTTGTGTGATCCACAATTTGTTGTGTCAAGTCTAGGTGTACTTTATGTCCGTAAATTTAATGTTTGTAAAGTCCCCACGAAACAGGGCTTGTACCCTAAAACGGGAGTCGTCTTTTAAGACGAGCTGTTCCGAAATATAATAGAAAAAAAAAAATGTTTCAATTCTTTTTTAAAAAATCTTTTTATTTTTTTATAAATAAGTTGATTAAAAATAAAGCGGGAGTCGTCTTTAAAAAAAAACGTTGGAACAGTTATTAAGATAGACAAATGTAGATGTCAAGCTGAATTTCCGTGTTGCGTTATGAGTTCTGAGCTGTCACTGACGCGATTGAGTTTCCGTTAACTTCTGATAACTGTCGTTGTCTGACTGCTTTTGTGTGCAGGATTTTAAGTATCACTAATTGATGATAAGCAGGTATAGATTGTATATATCCCCTTCATTACATTCAAAGAAATACCCCTGCGCAAATACCTACAAGTTCGGAACTTGAAAGAAGCTTGAAATAACATAGGAGTCTTGTACACATTATGAAAATATATATATTACGGGTCTTAATCGCGTGAATAATTTAAGGTAAAATACCTTGTTTATTGCCTGATGTTTCGATCGTATTGCAACGGCCGTGGTCACGGGTAGACTAGTTCAGCTCAGCGTCGCCTCCGTGAAGCGCGGGTTTCGGAAACTACCCTCGCTTGATTTTTATCACTCACTATAACGGAACTGTTGGTACTTCTTTCGTAACGATCTGAGTCATAAGTAAGTCAAAGTCAAAGTACTTTATTCACTTAGGTTACAAAAACGCAACGCTTATGAACGTCAGACAAAATTTGCAATAGAATAAATTCTACATTTAATGCCAAGTTCGCAAGAGTAAAGCCGTATAGTATTAGTAGCCGTAACTTTGCAATAAAAACTAATGGCTACTTTTTTTAAATGGCTATTTCTACAATATTTCTATACTAATATTATAAAGCTGAAGAGTTTGTTTGTTTGTTTGATCGCAATAATCTCAGGAACTACTGGTCCCAATTGAAAAATTCTTTCACTGTTAGATAGCCCATTTATCGAGGAGTCTATATAAAATTACGCTACGACCAATAGGAGCGGAACAGCAATGAGAAATATTGCAAAAACGGGGAAAATTTACGCAGACGAAGTTGCGCTGGACAGCTAGTTTGTATATATACAGTAAAGCCAGTAAGGTGCTGCAACCATTACACCATGAAACTCACGCAAGCAATAACCATAGTACGTAAAGTAGGTATAATCTAAGTTTTAAATGAATTAGCCTCCTACGGTGTGGATGAGAGCATTAACTTACAAAAATGAACCAACATTACATCATGAATACACATAATAACCTTACATCATGAAACTCAAGCAAACAAAAACCATAGTACGTAAAGTAGGTATAATGTAAGTTTAAAATGAATTAGCGTCCTATGGTGTGGATGGGAGCATCAACTTTTGCTCTAATATGTATTTAGTGAAATAAAAATATATTCAATTAGATATAATTATTGTGTACCTACTAAATCTATGTAGCTTATAATACCGCATTGGTAATCCTGTAATGCTATTGTAAATGTTTTTAAAAATAAATAAATAAATATAACTTACAAAAATTACATTAGAGGGTAAAGGCAACATGCGATTCGATTATTATAATAAAAAAAACGTTTTCAGACTTCTACTACGCAACGTTTACGAGATCGCAAGTAAATGAAGTACGTGGCATTGTTAATAGAGTTCATAGCCATCATTTACTCCCTTGTCAAAGTTAAGTGATAAATCTTTGTGCCTCTGCAGGAGGCAGCATTTTTAATATAATATCGTCTGAAATAGATGTGACATAGTACCTATATTTGGGCATAAAAAGACAAGGCTTTTCAGGGATGAATGATAAACTGTTTTATATTAAGTACTAGGTTTTCATGAAGCTTCTTGCGCATAGTTTTTACCGGACTGTAAGTAAGGGTTATGTTTTTCGAGCGTATCTTGTGTGCATGTCTGTATGTATGTATATAATATTCATTATTACCTCATATCTCGCAATCCACTGAACGGAATTATACAATTAAGACGTCGTTAGATTCGTCTTGATCGGCCAAGGGTTATTTAGATAGATGAAGTTCGAAAAAAAAACAAACATGGCGGCTGTGAGATGTTAAAATAAAGAGGTGTGAAAAAAAAGTTTTTCGAATATCAAATTAAAGGGCACATCTTAAGCATTTCAAAAATGTATAATCTGATTATGACTGTAATACTAAAAATGTTAGTTAGCAACTAACGATAGCTGTGATCAAAGTTAGTTGTTACATCCTACAACCACTCAAAAGTGTTAAAAAAAACAATAAATTTAAAAAATAAAAAACCCACCTGCACAAAAAAGATGAAAACAAGATCCCCTACAGAATTATATAATTTCATGCAGTCGGAGGCACTTCACTAAGTTCATTGAGATCCATTAATGCCTCCGACTTTTTTGATCTCTTTTTGTACAGGTAGGTTTTTTAATTTTTTTAATTTATTTTTTTATTACCTTTCTAGTTTCGATAGAAAAAAAATGGTGTTCTTTACATATTTCGGGCTCATCAGTCTCATCATCTATTCAAGCTATTGCATAGCCTTTATCGCGGGCTTTGGGCGAATCAAGAAATTCCGTAACGAAAATAAAACCTAACACCCCCCACACCGCCTACCATGTAGCTCGGCCGAGCGTTCGCTTAAAGTATATGTATATGGTACGATTGTACGAAGCTCGCACGGATCGAGACGAGCTGCTCCGAAATGTAATGAAGAGAAAAAGTAATAAGTTGATAAAAAATGCGATGCAATAGCTTTACCGCGGCAGTCCCCGAGTGCCACACATTATTTTTATTTCGTAAGTAATACTTTTGAGGTTAGGTTCAATCTATACTAATATTATAAAGCGGAAGAGTTTGTTTGTCTGTTTGTTTAAACGCGCTAATCTCAGGAACTACTGGTCCGATTTGAAAAAATATTTTTTTGTTGGATAGCCCATTTATCGAGGAAGGCTATAGGCTATATAACATCACGCTACGACCAATAGGAGCGGAGCAGCAACGAGAAATGTTGCAAAAACGGAAAAATTTACGCATACGAAGTTGCGCGGGACAGCTATTATGTTAATAAACCTTTACTTGACAGACTAGGTAGGTACCTACACTAAATTTCTTTCATGTTATAAATATTCGATTGAATGTAGATAATTTCCCTATTTAATTTAATAGATTTATTTAATAGGCATCCATAACTATCGATAACGAAAGGCGTCATTAGCGTTACGTTATCTATACTAATATTATAAAGCTGAAGAGTTTGTTTGTTTGAACGCGGTAATCTCAGGAATTACTGATCCGAATTGAAAAATTCTTTCATTGTTGATAGCCCATTTATCGAGGAAGGCTATAGGCTATATTACATCACGCTACGACCAACAGGAGCGGAGCAGCAATGAGAAATGTTTTAAAAACGGGGAAAATTAAAGTATCTACGCTAAAAGTTAGCTTTCCTTAATTCATACTATTTAATTAAGTAATATTAAATACTAAATACAACAAAATTAGTATTTGCTTTTATTTAAAGCACTTACTTCTGATAATTGTTTGGAAAAATGAGAATAATGAAATTCTTTCGAGTTTTAACTAATTTCTTTTGCGAAACGAAACGTAACATGGACTTCCCTAAATAACGTTTTTGAAATACAAACAACATGTGAAACACTTCACAACTTTTCGTGGCTGTTTTTAAAGGTATTTCTTATATATTCTAACAGTCGAAACAAATACCTTTTTTTATGGCTTGGCCATCGTTCTTTGGCAATTTGAAAAGAGTGGCCGCGAGTTTTTATTGCCATGTTCTTTAATTTTAATTTCTTCTATTAATCCCATTGTATCACAAGTGTTATTTTGCATCTTAAGGGAATAAAGAATTTTGAATTTTGACTGTCGACCCATAAATGGCGCTAAATTCTCGTATCTCATTTGCATTTTATCAAACACTAGCTGTCCCGCGCAACTTCGTATGCGTAAATTTTCCCCGTTTTTGCAACATTTCTCGTCGCTACTCCGCTCCTATTAGTCGTAGCGCAATGTTATATAGCCTATAGCCTTCCTCGATAAATGGGCTATCCAACAAAAAAAGATTTTTTTAAATCGGACCAGTAGTTCCTGAGATTAGCGCGTTTAAACAAACAAACAAACAAACAAACAAACAAAGCAAACAAACAAACTCTTCCGCTTTATAATATTAGTATAGATTGAAAGCCTACGTATATACAAAAGCCAATAACTGTCTGTGTGGCCATTTTATAGGTCTATGAAACCAAATACATTGGTCATACAGTCTTTGTGATACTAAAGATCAGAGGGAAACCATAATTTATCGATTTATAGCTGGTTGCTTCATACAATTAGTTCGTGCTTAAATCCGCAACGATCGCCAATTGTATGTAATACAATGTAGAACAATTATATTTAGATTTGATAAACAACAAATTAGAATTATTAGTCTTCACATATTAAATAAACCGGGCAAGAGTATGTCGGACCATGCTCAGTGTAGGGTTCCGCAGCCTTGAACAATTGCATCAGCAGAAGAGCGTATGTTCATGGCAGTTACGCCTTTTTGTTGAGAAACGCAGTTTTTTGGTAATAACTCAATGACGGTATATCCCATCTTTTCCAAAATAATGTTACTTTAAAGTATTTATTAATCTTTGTAATTTTTCCATATTTTTTGGTTACACGATTCAAAAGTTAAGGGGTAAAACTTTCGGAGCGATTATTTCCAAAAAAATCACTCATTCAAAAAAGTTTATTAGAAACCACAAAATGTTTTTGAAAGACCTGTCGAATGATGTGCCATACGTTGATATTAGCTGAAAAAAATAATACTAACTAACTAAGTATCAAGATTCATTGAGTAGTCTTTAAGTAAAATGCCTGTGGCATACGGACAGACAGACAGACAGACGGACATGACGAAACTATAAGGGTTCCGTTTTTGCCATTTTGGTTACGGAACCCTAAAAATGTCGTTGTCTGTAAAGTCAGTTTACGAACGATAGTTTTACGTGAGCATGCCTGTGACACCTTTTTTTTAAATTTCCAATTGTATCGCATGTCGCTGCAATCGCAAAAACATTGACAAACAATAAATAACAATGCCTGTGACAGCTTTAGTGGACCCGGGCGTAGTGAATAATGTGATCGCCATTCGCGTTGCTTAGCAACCAGTCATCGGAACGAACGTGAGCGGTGACGTCCACTTTTTGTAGGTGCACCCGGTCATGAATTTATAAAACTTTATCCCGTCAAAAAATGTCACTGGAATGGACTAAAAACAACAACAAAACAGGCAACATTGCGGAAAATCGATCGCTCAGCAATCGTCCGGCAACTATCAAATCAATATTGTAGACTGCCATGTTGCCGGCCACAGCATTGCCGCCACAAATTTCCGTAAAAAATGGCCTGTTTAGACGCCCCCTTATAATTTCCCTTACGCCGGCTCCACACGTTGCTCTCAACGTCAATCCCAACGCTACTTGTCCCACGCGTGGATCTAGAATTACGGTCGTCCCAACGTTGACGCCAATGCTATTTTTTAGATCCACTGTGAAAACTAAACTGTGCAAACTGTCACCCATCTATGGACTGACATTTGTAACGTTGCTTAACCTTGCATCCATCTTTGATTCTGCTCGATCACCACTAAATTCTCCCTCTGGTAGTGATAACAGCATTTTGTGAGAATAATAATAATATCTTGGGACAACTCACACAACGCTATCTGATCCCAAACTAAGCAGAACTTGTACTATGGAAACCAGACAAGTGATAAACATACTTATATATTTCTAAATACATACATATTATAGATAAATAACACCCAGACACAGAATAAACCATCGTGTTCATCACACAAAGTTTTATCCTGGGTGGGGATCGAACACACGACCTCTTCCGTAACAGTCGAATATACTCCCACCGCGCCACAGAAGCAGAATAAAAGAATACTAAAGTAAAATAAAACAAAATCAAAAGAATACTAAAAACACCTGCATTCCTATGAATAAACAGATGAAATTTAAAAAAAAACCGTTTTATTTTCGTTTCCAAACAACGTTACGTATGCTTAACACATATAAATACAAAATAGCTATTTCTGTCCGTATAGAACATTCAACCCGAATATCTAATGCAATCAGACTGCTCGGTTTATTTACGTTAAATCTTCACGGTGGTATTTTCTTTAAACGGTCAGGTAAAAAAAGTACGGCCGAATTATACTAATACTGTACACATTTGAAACGGGAATAAACGCGTTTAAACTAGGTAAAGTATTTACCTTATGCTTGATGTTTCGACCGGGTTACACCGACCGTGGTCATAAGCTGAGTCACCTTGTGACCAAGGTCCGTGTCAAATCTATACTAATATTATAAAGCTGAAGAGTTTGATTGTTTGAACGCGGTAATCTCAGGAACTACTTTAATAAAAGACAACTCCCGCATTAGGGTTCAAGCCCTGTGTCACGGGGGACTTTACAAACATACAAGTCCCGGACAAAGTACACACAGACCCGGAACAATGATTTGTGTATCACAGAAAGTGGTGTCCCGTGTGTGAATCGAACCCACGACATCTTGCGTAGCAGTCGGATACACTTCCACCGCACCACAGGGCAGTAATTGAAAAATGATTTCACTATAGGATAGCCCATTTATCGAGGAAGACTAAAGGCTAAATAATATCATGCTACAACCAATAGGAGCAGAGCAGCAATGAGAAATGTTGCAAAAACGGGGAAAATTTACGCAGACGAAGTTGTACGGGAGAACTAGTTATATAACTAGTTTAAAATATCTGAGGAGAGTAATTTCGATTTCGCCCTTATGTCATTATTAGATTCGAATCGAACCTGATGTTCCTGACGAATGGAACCCATTTGTAATGGTTGATTAATAAATATGAACCGACTTCCATTGAAGTGTTGGCTGTAAAATAAAGGAAAAATCAATCAATCACTCTCATTGATTGTGTAAATGGGTACAATTGTTGTGTCAGTTGTATACAAGGTCCGTATTCTCTATCTTTTTTTCTTTTTCGCGGCAAGCCCGCGCTTTTAACTGTCAAAATCTTGTCATAATGATTAATAGAGAGCTGCGCTTAGAAATGCATCGTGCATGCGCGCGGACATCCTTGAGCGCACCGCGCATGCGCCGGTTCACGCGAGCTTGCCGCGAGAACGAAAAAAAAAACATAGTGAATGAGGACCTTGTTTAGGTTTCTCTATTATACGTCTGAAGGCACCTGTCCCACCAACGGCGAGAAAACGAGCAGCGAGTAGCGATTTTATCATAAGAAACGTACATACTTATGTAGATCCCGTGTAAACAAGAGAGATACAATATATGTTCATAAACTTTCGCGATTTGTACACATTATACAATTTTATAAGCTACGGGTCTTAATCACGTAAATATTTTATTTCAAGGCTAAATACCTTTGGTTTATTGTCCGACGTTTCGACCGTATTGCTACGGCCGTTGCTCTATAAAGAGAGATACAGATATTAATAATTGATCTTAGACCGTTCATACTGCCGGCAATTACTCGCTTTATACTGCATCTCTTTTGTTTACACGGACGGGATCTACAATTTACATCTATTGTACGTTTCTTATGTAAGTTTAGTAGTTCCTCTGGTCATCAGAGATCTTCACCAGTTCCATTACAATAAATTATGTTTTTTGAGAGGACATGAACTAATTACTAAAACTCAAAACTCATTCATGGGACTAGGTGTTAAATTTTTCAATAAAACCCCAGTCAGCATATCGAGTCTACCAGTAAATAAATTTAAGAATGTAGTCAAGAGACATCTTATACAAAGAGCTTACTATTCAATCGATGATTATTTAACTGATAAAGATAAATGGATGTAGTTCGTTGCTCCCTATTATCTCCCTATTAATAGGTATATTGTTGTATAGTTTATTGCATTTTACTAGGTGAATATTAGATATATTTTGGGACTTAATCGCGTGAATTATTTAAAGGTACGAACCTTTTATTTACCCGACATTTCGATCGAATTGCACCGTTCGTACCTTTAAATAATTCACGCGATTAAGTCCCGAAATATATTTAATATGTATAAAAATCGCGAAAGTTTAAAAACAATAGGTGAATATTGTTGTCACAGTTTGATAATGTTACTTAGGTACGAGTTAAGAAAACGATTTACTTTTGTAAGTAAAGATTCTGCGTGATAAATTACGGCCATTCATTTCTTTCTTTTAAAAAAACATGTATCTTATTCATTAAGTAGTACATTGGCCAATATTTAAGCACATAAAGTTTTTACATCGTAAGTGGATGCTCCTACTATGTTGTGCCCATTGAGGCTGATGTATTCAATCTCGTGTACTCTTCTAATATTAATGACCTCTTTTTTTTTGCATCAGTCCTCTAATATATGGTGTATAATATAATGGTGGCAGCACCTTACCTGCATATACAGTTTATAAACAGAGAAACATTGTAAACATTGGCAATTTGAAAAGAGTGGCCACGAGTTTTTATTGCCTGTTCTTTTCTCGGGCTTTACCTATTGTTTGCGAACAGGCATTACCAGTACCAGTAAATGTAGAATCGACTTTTCACAAGTGTAGTATTTTGCTTCCTAAGTGAATAAATCATTTTTATTATTATTATCGTTATGGTACGTTTCTTAAGTAAGTTAAGTAGTTCCTCTGGTCATCCGTAGTCGTCCTCAGATTCACTTCACTAAGTTATGTTTTTTGAGAGGACATGAACTAATTACTACAGAATATACCCAAATCACAGGTGTACCTTTATATTGACTGTTTCTTGAGCGATAAAATCGCTACTCGTTTTTCGCTCATCGCCGTTGGTGGGACAGGTACCTAAGGCATGCATCACCGGCGGTTAGCGACATAGTTCGATTACTGAAATTTTATTGTATTAACGTTTAAAATATGTCTTGTTTGTTTGTGATGATTCATACAAACTGTATGATGAGCAAACCTAACCAAACAGTCTATCACCCCAGTCAAAATGTCATATTCAATATTACCTACAACATAAAGTAAATGCCGTAATAAAGTTCAGTTTACGGCACATTACACACTATCCGGGGTGAATGTCGGTCAAATGACCAGAATACTAGTTTATATTTATAGAAGCAGTGGATATGGCGACCCGAATTCATTACGGCAATTGTATGTGCATTCCTAATATGTTTAATACAGATTTTATAAGAGTTTTGGTGTCAACTTCGCCCCTGTGGATGTCTTTATGTCTATCTCAGACTAAAATCATAGTAGGTATGTACTTTAAATGTTAATTTTATATGTCGAAGAATTATTAAAACGCTGAACGCTGATATGTTTTGATTAACAAAAACTTTTGTACAAAAAATAAAAACCGACTTCCAAAATAAATATAAGGTAACTAAAAAAATGTCTGTAAAGTCGGTTTACTGACGATAGTTGAACGTGACAACGTCATAAGAAAATACTGATGGAATGGTTTCCTGCCGAACGCGGAGGCCGATTGTGCCTCTTTGTCGCTCGTTCCGCGCTCTCGCTTGCACTTTTAAATGGAACGCCTCAGAGCGAGGTAACGCCTTATGAGTCATGTTTTTTCGTGCGTTCAGCTGGCTCCATCGAATTATGACGTTGTCACGTCAAAAGCAAAAAATAATATAGGTACAACAACAAAAAATAATTAAACATTTTGTAGTTGGTGCTTAAAACTAAATTTCCTGGCACCAACTTCAAAATATTTGGTTTTTATTTTTTTGTAAAAAGTTTTTATTTCTCACTTTTTAGTGTATTGGTTTGTAGTTGATTTATGTTACAATAGCATAATACAAACTGCTCATTTCTTTTTACAAAATGTTGCATTTTGCGTTACAAGGCCGTTGATTTTTGAAGAGTTTACCTGATACTAGACCATCAGTTCCATTACATTATTTGACGGAAGCGAAGAATCAGGTATCGAACCCGGTACTCAGATCGCAACCCGCAATATTTATCATTGAATAGTTCAGCTGATCATCTGTGGTCTTCATCATCAGTCACATTTATACCCAAATTACTATAGGTGTGCCTTTAATATTTGAAGAGTCCCCTCGATTTCTCCAAGATCTCATCATCAGATCCGAATCCTTTCAAACACAAAAAAGAAATTCAAATCGGTCCAGCTGTCTGCGAGTAATCGAATAGCAAACATTAAAAAAAAAACAGTCGGATTGAAAACCATCTCCTTTTTGAAGTCGGTTGAAAAGCAAGTCTATCGACTCATTTAAACATGGCCGCTACAAGATGGCGTGTTTTTAGTTTGACATTTATATTTGCAGTGCCGGTAGTTATTCGGCAGTCTTAATCACAGAGTACATTTTATGTCTTAATCGTGCGGTCGTAGCGACAACACGTCTACCGATAGACGTCGCTGTTTTTATAGTCGTGTGTGCAAAGTCTTAGTAGGAATGCAGTGAGATTTGTGTAATCGAAATGATTAGAACAGTTGGCGGACTTTACTTTGCTCGAGGTATCCGGGTTCATAAGATCGATTTTCATTTACCATAATGTTAAATCGAATATTGAGCCGCTAATAGATCACAAGGCCACCCTGGCGCTTCGACATATACTATAATATAAAAATTATATATTGGGACAACTCACACAATATCATCTGATCCCAAACTAAGCAGAGCTTGTACTATGGCAACGATAGAACTGCTAAACATACTTATATATTTCTAAATAAATCGACGGCCTCTGTGGCGCGGTGGGAGTGTATCCGACTGCTACGCAAGAGGTCGTAGGTTCGATCCCCACCCAGGATAAAACTGTGTGTTATGAGCACGATGGTTTATTCTGTGTCTGGGTGTTATTTATCTATAATATGTATGTATTTAGAAATATATAAGTATGTTTATCAGTTGTCTGGTTTCCATAGTACAAGCTCTGCTTAGTTTGGGATCAGATAGCGTTGTGTGAGTTGTCCCAAGATATTATTATATTATTATTAAATAGATAAATTACACCCAGACACAAAATAAACAATCGTGCTCATCACACAAAGTTTTATCCTGGGTTGATATCGAACGGGATACCTTTTTTACTCATAATGATTTTTGTCCTATTTAAAATTGTCATAATAAATTAGGCATAATTTTCTTTGTCATAAAAATAGTGTGCCATAACTGGTTTTTAGCATACTGTGTTATTAAGCATAAATATTATATATCCTATTATATTTATTCATAACTTTGATATGCATAAAGTTGTAAAGCATATTGTTTATTTGTCTAATAACACCATAAGTAACACGTCTCATAATCGACTCTTGACATAATCAAAATTTGATATAATTATGAAAATAATACATAATATTGTTAGGTCGAAATTAATTATCTTTAACACCCCGACTCAGAGCAATCCGACTCGGATAGGTTAGGTTAGAAGACTAAGGCGGGAGCGAAGCGAAGCGGAGCTCCCGCCTTAGTCTTCGTGTTAGGTTTTTTTTTTTAAACCACCCAAAAGTAGGAGCCCCGCGAAGCGGGGCTCCGTCGAAGATAGTACAATTTTATGCGCCTACATGTTTGACGATAGCAATGTATAAAATAGTGTAATATTGTTATTAAAACTTTTGTAGTTAATTTTTCGGCAATAGTTATGGTTATGCGTCGTTATGCGTAAGTAAAGTTATGCTTTGGCATAGTATGCGTTTTAAATATTATGCTTATAGTGATTAGGATTAAAAAATTATGATTAAAAAAGTTATGACGCATGAGAATTATGCGTAACTAATATTAGGAGTATAAACATTATGCAATGTTAAATTATGACATAAAATCGTAGGAATAAAAATAGAGAACCATATCGAACCCACGATCTCTGGCTTAGAAGTCAAGGTCACTAACCACTAGGTCGCACTAGGTAAGCACCAGTCAAAATATCTAGGTGTTAATTGCGTGAACATTTTAATAGTACGAGATCCGGTCTAAGAAATATATACCCTCATCTGTTATTTGATCCTAACAAAGATTATTTGATAGATATTGTCTAGATTGATAAATTACAAATTGGTTGCTTCCTAAATCATGTGCCAATAAAGTGAATCAAAATCTAAAGGAAACTTCCTGTTGATCTAGAATCATTAAATTTTCCAAAAAGCAGTGACATAAACCACAAACAAAGGAAAAAAACTGAAAACCATAAAATTGTAGTTACATCATAAGGTAATACAAGTTTGTACAGTACTAGTTAACAATATACAGTACCTACTAGATCATTTTTTACTATACTGTGGAATAGGGAATTATTTTTTTAAAAGATTACTCCCGTACTAGGGTACAAGCCCTGTGTCGCGGGGGACTTTACAAACATACAAGTCACGGACACAAAGCACACCCAGACTCGGAACAACATTTTGTGGATCACACAAAGTGGTGTCCCGTGTGGGAATCGAACCCACGACCTCTTGCGTAGCAGTCGGAGACACTCCCACCGCGCCACGGAGGCATATAGGGAATATAGTAACCTTAGAACCTATCATTCAATCAAAAACAATTGAATAATTGACGTGTGTATATTAATAATGTCAATTTACAACATTACCCCGTAATTTAGCTAGACAACCCAAATGCGATTTATCTATCTAAACAATATTAATATTATTGTTTTTAAACTTTCGCGATTTTTATACATATTAGATATATTTCGGGACTTAATCGCGTGAATTATTTAAAGGTATGAACCTTTTATTTACCCGACGTTTCGATAGAATTGCACCGATCGTGGTCACGGGTTGACTGTCGAAATATATCTAATATTAACATTATAATCTTTGTTAGGATCAAATAGCAGATCAGGGTATATATTTCTTTGACCAGATCTTAGGCTATAAAGTAAATACATTTTTTTTTAATTTTGCTCGACGTTTCGACCACATTGCAACGGCCGTGGGTCACATATTAACGGGATTAGGAACCGTAGTACATATTAAATTTTATGATGGTATGTACTTAGTTCACTCACACCCGGTTTCAATGCCTTATTTACAGTTATCTGTCTGTTAACATAGTAGTAGTAACCCTAAGTTATAAGTATAACAAATAGTAAGTTTTCAAAACTAAAATGAGGCGTTTGTTTGAAATACTAAAATGGGCCAGGCATTTGTGTCGTCGTAGTGATGGCTGGTTTAGTAAAGGACTCCTTGAGTTGAGACCCTACGAGGCCAATCCAGCCGCGGATACAGAATTTGTTCTGGGGATCCACTCGCATTTTTGATTTTTGTTATCATCAATGAATGTTTTTGTCCGGGTTCGACGTGCCCCACTGACTACAAAAATACTATCCGGATGACTTAATGTTTAATTTTTTGGTAAACTGTGCTTTTTGGAAATTATATATACTGACTAACTGACACGCGAACTGCGTTTTTGCAACTTTTTTTATTGCTGCTCCGTTCCTATTGGTCGTAGCGTGATGTTATATAGCCTAAAGCCTTCCTCAATAAATGGGCTATCCAACAAAAAAAGAATTTTTCAAATCGGACCAGTAGTTCTAGAGATTCAAACAAACAAACAAACGAACTCTTCAGCTATATAATATTAGTAGGTATAGATGAAATATGAATAAATTATCAAACTGTGGTTTTCAGCTTTTGAAACCGTCCGATTTTCCACCTGAGCTATTAATACTTACCAAGTAGAAGGTGGCGAATTTTAGCTTTCTATTCTAGCAGAAATTTTTCATTGCCTAAAAATACGAATAAAGCGACATTTTCTAAAAATAAAACATTTGTACATCGATTAGAAGCCGCAGAAACCCCCTGCATACTAAATTTCAAGAAAATCGTTGGGGCTGTTTCCGAGATTCAGGTCATGATTATGAGGTATTAGATAGATTGTACTAAAAGTCCTGAATAGGTTATTTCCTATTTTTTTTTTGACATCTCCCGCAATAGGATACAAGCCCTGTGTCGTGGGCCCCCACGACACAGAGCTTTATAAACATACAAGTCACGGACACAAAGTACACCTAGACTCGGAACAACAATTTGTCGATCACACAAAGAGATGTCCCGTGTGGGAATCGAACCCACATCTTGCGTAGCAATCGGACACTAAGATTCCACAGTGTATAATTAAAACCATACTTTATACCCTCTCCGCCACCACTGCTCTGTAGCCTTTCAATAAATCGTCCTATAATACCACTTTCAGTACCAAATGACTCAGAACTAAACTAAAAATACATTATCGCAATACAAACACCAGTGGACATGACATCATAGATTACGTCACGCTTTCATCGCGTCATATGTCGGCCTCACAATCGCAGATGGCGATAATGACGTCAGCACTATGACGTAATGACTTGTTGTAATGACGAAAATAGATGGTAAGAAACGACTGCAGGTATCTCGATGTTTTGATAGGTTTTTACAGGTTTCAATGCTTCAGTGATTTAAGGTGTGATTTTGTTCACAAAAAAAAATGTGTGGCACTCGGGGACTGCCGCGATAAAGCTATTGCATAGTATTTTTATCAACTTAAGCAATTAAAAAAAAATATATATATATTTTTAAGTGTTTTTTTTAATTATAAAAAAACAATGTTTGAATTTTTTTTTTCTTTAAAAAAGTGTTTTTTTTTTAATTTAAAAAAAGCAATTAAAAAAATTTTTTTTTTTTATTTTTAAAAAAGTTTTTTTTTTTTAAATTAAAAAAACATTAAAAGTTCTGCTATTCATTGATAGATGGCAAAAGTAAAAAGTATCACCGCTGTGCCCGTCGGAGTGGGGAGCGTGAGGTTTTTTCGTTACGGAATTTCTGGATCACATTTGTAGGTATAAATAGGCATATGTTGCGGGAAACTAAGGAAAAGTGGACAAAAGCAATAACAGAATGGTACCCAAGAGGCAACGTAAAGTGAGACCGCGCAAACACTGGGAGGATGATATCAGACAAGTCACAGAGTCAGAATGGACCCGCATAGCTAGAGATAGAGAGTCATGGAAATCTTTGGAGGAGGCCTATGTCGTAGGAGAAGCTGTAGCAGAAAACGATCCGATCGCCGATATTTAAATTAAGTAGTATTAGTATAGGTGCCGGTCCAACCGTTGGGGTAAACGAGTTCTTGAGTGGAGACCACGGCACGGCAAACGTAGTGTAGGACGCCCTCAGGCCAAGTGGAGTGATGATTTACGCAAAACGGCTGGCAGGAGCTGGATGCGAGAAGCCGAAGATAGAACAAAGTGACGTGCAATTGGAGAGGCCTATGCCCAGCAGTGGACTGCGATAAGCTGATGATGATGATGATGATGAGTATAGGTGCAATAGTTTAATAGATTAAGGAAACATACTGTATAGAAAGAACTAACAGCAATAAAGGCTTATTTTTATTTTTATATTATAAATAGTTCAGGAATAGAGTCTTGCAGTTTTAAATATAAACGGCCGTATCTTTTACCAATTGTGCTGCTTTAGGGGTTAACAGGATTGCAAGTAACCCACATAAAATGGGTAGGATTCAAATCTCTCGATTGCGAGTCTAATGCCTTAACCATTAGGCTACCATCGCTTTATGATTTACTTCTTACAATTTATATGTTTAAATTAGCAAAAAACTTTTACTTTACTTTTTGTTAACTGTTCACTGGCTGCGCGTTCGCGGTGAGAAGGTGACGGCGTGTATGCCGATTGTAAGCGTAGTCATTTAAACGCACCCTGGGTCCTTATTCACTATCCTTATTTCGTTGTCGTGAAAAGCTCGTGCGAAATAACGCATGCGCGGTGCGCTTAAATATGTCCACCGCGCATGTGTTTTGACGCATTTCTGAGCGCAGGTCTCTACCGCGCATGCGCGGTGGACATATTTAAGCGCACCGCGCATGCGCCAGTTAGCACGGGCTTGTCACGACAACAAAATAAAGATCGTGAATAAAAACCCCCCTTGGGGACATTGCCTATCAACGCGACTCAGTTGTATAGAGAACACTTACGTACAAAATGACTTATAAAAACTCAAATATGAGTCTAAAGGTTCATTTCCGTGCATCGCGACCGATCGCGAGCCGCTCGCGGCTTACGACAAGCGGCTGAGGTAAGTGACAGACGCGCGCGGCCGACGACTGTCGTAGGCTGCGCGCGCAATGTGAATATTGTCGCATCGGCCGCGAGCGTCTGCCGCTTGTCGTAAGCCGCGAGCGGCTCGCGATCGGCCGCTATGCTCGGAAATGAACCTTAAAAGTCGCGAATTGAAATTTATGTAATATTTCAAAAGAAACCTCGCAGCGATATTTCAGCTTTCAGAATCCAAGGGTTTGGACTGGGCGTTGATTACGGATTTTTAGTCCAAGAAAATTCAGGATTTTATTTTTATATTATGGAAATTCTCTAGCAATTTTCCGCTTGGTCTGATTTTAATAGACGCCATCCTTATTACATCCCAAAAATGATTTAAATGGATTCATTTTAATTCAAAAAGCCATTTTATTTCAACCATAAAATACTAAGGGGACAGAAGGTAACTCATACAACGCCCTTATAGAATTCGCACTTTCCTTCTATCCTTTTGTATCAGGTTTATTCGAGTATCGCGGCCGCGCGCCGCTTACTACGTGCGGCTGACGCACAGGGCTGATGCAACAATAGTCAGAGTGCGCGTGCAGTCTATGACATTCTCATACTCTGACTATTGTCGCATCGGCGGCAGGCGTCAGCCGCATGTCGTCGGCCGCGATGCACGGAAATGAACCTTTAGAACTATCATTACAAGAGCGGGTTGCCAAGGGCTTCGTCGATTCCGCCGCGTGCCCACTCTCACACTCTCTTCCTTACTCTAGTAAATAACGGTTCTTAGTGACAGTAAAGGATACAAGCATAAGAAAGTCAGATTCGGTGCGGTCAGGTGTAGTTCAACCCATAGACATCGTTCAGGGACAAGAAATTTTAGAATGCCTCAAGGTCGGATCCAGTATTGAATTCTGGGGGACACGAGAGGCTAATGGCAGTACCCGAGTGCCGGTAGGGGGGGGGGGGGGATTTGCATCTCCTATCACCCCACTGTTGGCCAAGTGTGTGTTCCATGCACGAGGTGATGTTGTAACAAAACCCGGTACCTCCTGTAAGACACGAGTCAGGTCCTGAAACCGATCTGGTGCCGCACGTATTGACTAGGCATTCCTGTGGGTTCTGTCAGCTAGGTTGAGAGGGAGACGTAAGTTCTGGGCATGCTTGCACCACCTAAATTTCGTCCAAAGCAATACAGCATCCATGGAGAGTGTAGTCACCAGCGAAAATGTTGAGGCTCTTGTGACGCTGTTTTAATCTTGATGAAGATGGTATAGGTCAATGATGATGACGTATGAAGGTTACCTTCAGGAGTTATACCATGACTTCTTATAGCCGGTCAATTGTAGACTGTCCTATTAATTTCGTACCATAATGGTGAGTCAGTGATGGTATCACCAAAACAAACCGGCGAGCGACCTATGTCGCATTTTGACTGTTCTTTGCACTTGATAGCAGTTCAGGGAGTGACATGCGTCAAGTTCAAACATGAAGTTGAACTGCCCTGCACTTTTTGAATGCCTCTGTGGCACAGTGGGAATGTATCCGACTGCTACGCAAGAGTTCGTGGGTTCGATTCCCACCCAGGATAAAACTTTGTGTGATGAGCACGATGGTTTACTCTGTGTCTGGGTGTTATTCATCTATAGGTAATATGTATGTATTTAGAAATATATAAGTATGTTTATCAGTTGTCTGGTTTCCATAGTACAAGCTCTGCTTAGTTTGGAATCAGATAGCGTTGTGTGAGTTGTCCCAAGATATTATTATTATTACTTCGCAATTAATTTAGATGTTCATGGTACGGCCTATGAACTCTTGGTATTGTGTCTTATTGCGTCTCAAAAAATGTAAAAATATTTTTTTACACCACAAAATGAAGAGATGAGTAGGTCATGCGCTTGAGGGTAAGCATCAATCATCGCTGACAACAGTATCAGACCACACGAATCCTTGTTTGGCAAAGATCTGAATGTACACTGATTTGAGACATTAGTTCATAAATTTCTTTTGCCCAGTAATTACACTTGCTACAGTGCCCTTCAACCGAAACACAGTGATGTACACAACTGTGCGCAACATCACTGTGTTTCTAAATATTATTTTATACTAGACCCGCGCAACTTCGTATGCGTAAATTTTCCCCGTTTTTGCAACATTTCACGTCGCTACTCCGCTCCTATTAGTCGTAGCGCGATGTTATATAGCCTATAGCCTTCCTCGATAAATGGGCTATCCAACAAAAAAATATTTTTTCAAATCGGACCAGTAGTTACTGAGATTAGCGCGTTTAAACAAACAAACAAACATACAAACAAACAAACTCTTCCGCTTTATAATATTAGTATAGATAGACAATAGCAAGTCTTAAAATTCCTTGAAAATAAGCGTTTTCGACAATTTAACATGCTTTTGAATTTAAAAGCACTAAAACGATTGATTGTAATGTTTTGACGATAAGAACTTATGAGGTCATATGTAGTTATTCCATACAAATTTCTACAGGTCTTGTCGTTTAGACATCTATACTAATATTATAAAGCTAAAGAGTTTCTTTGTTTGTTTAAACGCGGTAATCTCAGGAACTACTGGTCCGAATTGAAAAAATGTTTTTCTGTTAGGTAGCCAATTTATCAAGGAAGGCTATAGGCTGTGCATAACTGTGCGCAAAATCACTGTGTTTCGGTTAAAGGGCACTGATTACAGAAGACTGACTGAAGAATAACTGACACTGTGTACTTACCAAGACAGTCTATGACAGAACCTACCATCTTAAAAATGTAAAACCCGGGCAAGAGCATGTCGGACCAACCATGCTCAGTGTAAGGTTCCGCAGCCTTAAATAATTGCATCAGCAGAAGAGCGTATGTTCATGGCACTTACGCCCTTTTGTTGAGAAAAGCAGTTTTTCGGCTATAACTTAATGACGGTATATCCGATCATGTCCAAAATAATTTAAAGTATTTATTGAGCGCTACCTTTGTTATTTTTTTTCATATTTTTTGATCACACGGTTCAGGGTTAAAGTTTAGGCTGGCGGGGGGGCACAATTTTCGCAACTTTCGAATCGATTTTTTCCAAAAATACTCGCTCAATCAAAAAAGTTTATTAAAAACCTTATAATGTTTTTAAAAGACCTGTCGAATGATGTGCAACACGTTGATGTTAGCGGAAAAATAAAAATTTCAACTTCTGTTACATGTATGGAGTGGCCCGGCCCCCCTTTATTTTTATTATTTAGCTATCAAACTAAGTAGCGGCCATTAAAACACATCTTTTCACCAAATTTCATCAATATTCATTTAGTAGTCTCTCTAGTGACATACGGACAGACAGACAGACAGATAGACATGACGAAACTATAAAGGTTCCGTTTCTTGCCATTTTGACTACGAAACCCTAAAAATGGACTCGTTTTAATACTGAAAGCCACTTCATTTTATTGATTTTAACCAAGAAGTAGGCTGCTCGCCTCATTTTCTTATCTGCATTAGTAATTTACTGCATTCATGGCGTCTGTTTATCGTCCTTCGCCCAATCATTACCGTTGGAGAAATCGTTAAAATTAATGAACCGCTCCATTTGTTGGTGAATTCGCTTTGTTCTGATAGAGAAAGTAATATTGCTTTCCTGTAAGAATATTTGTGTTTGCAGCATCGGATTTGCAATCTTGAGGTCGTGAGTTCGAACCTCACCCATTATACTTAAACTAGCTGACCCATGCAACTTCGTTTGCGTAAATTTTTCTCGTTTTTGCAACATTTTACCACGCTGCTCCGCTCTCATTGATCGTAGCGTGATGTTATTTAGCCTATAGTCTTCCTCGATAAATGGACTATCCAACAGTAACAACCAGCAGGCCAGTCAATCAGTCTGTTTATTATTATTATTATATAAACTAACTAGCTGTCCTGCGCAACTTTGTATGCGTAATTTTTTCCCGTTTTTGCAACTTTCTCATTGTTGCTCCGCTCCTATTGGTCGTAGCGTGATGTTATAAAGCCTATAGCCTTCCTCGATAAATTGGCTACACAACAGAAAAATATTTTTTTCAATTCGGACCAGTAGTTCCTGAGATTACCGCGTTCAAACAAACAAAGAAACTTTTATGCTTTATAATATTAGTAGTCGATAGACGTCAAAACGACAAGCTCTATAGAAATTTGGAATATCAACCTGTGACGTCATAAGTTCTTATCGTCAAATCATTACAAACAATCGTTTTAGAGCTTTAAAATTCAAAAGCATGTTAAATTGTCGAAAACGCTTATTTTCAAAGCATTTTAAAACACTATTGTCTAACTTGTATAAAATAATATTTTTTGACTTTTAGTCAACTTCCCAATCGCGTGAAATAATTAAAGGTACGAACCTTTTATTTACTTCGATTCGATCGAAACGTCGGGTAAATAAAATCTTTAATTATTTAACGTGATTAAGTCCTGATAATATTCAAATTTAGAAATATATAAGTATGTTTATCAGTTGTTTCGTTCCTGGCGTTTTTCGTTTTCATTTGAACGATGTCTATGCGGCCTTTGTTCAAACAAGGGCCGCATAGACATCGTTCAAATATATGGAATCTCGGTCCTCTTTGGGCCACTTTGCGTCGAAGGTGTACCGAGATTCTAAACATTAACCTCCTCCTTACGACATAGGCCGACCATTATTTTGCGGGGGCTTTTTATATCTTAGGGAGTCTCAGGGAAACACGGTCAATTGATTATTTTTTACCTACCGATTCCCTAGGTAAGACCATGTGTGATATAGTCGGATATATATACCTTAAATGTGCCAAGAAAATATAATGTGTGCGAGAAATTTGTACCAAGGGCTACAAGTACTTAAACAGTCGGTGTGCCCGCTAACCACATTATTAAAAAAAAGCCAATACTCTTTAGAAAACAAAGACATATTTCATAATAATGGCAACATTTCTATCAACAGTCTACCATAGACAAACAGCTATATTTTTCACTAAAGCAAAGGCATCTAATTTACAGCCAACGATACATCAGAGCTGAAAAATTACAAAATATAAATCTTAGTAAGTACTCTACAAGTTTTTTTGTCATTTTAATAAATTGCTTCGCAAGACAAATGTCTGAAAAAGAGCTATTTTTTTTATTTTATTTCTTTTTTAGTTTTTTAAACATAGTGGGGTGTGTTTATTACGAACGCAACGCTTTGATCTTGTATAATGTATTATTTTAATTGGGTATTTTTGTGGGCCAATTTCGCCGGCTAAGGCTGCAGGCGATTTAAAATCATGCCAATTTTGTTTAGCAGAGAGGACGGCCTCCAGCTAGATGAGCTGACGACCTAAAGATGGTCGCTGGTATGTAATTGGATGTAGAAGGCGGAGGAACAGGTGCTGTGGCGTAAATTGGGAAAGTACTATGTCTAACACTGGTAGTGATTAATATAATATAATGAATATAATACGGAACCCTAAAAAGAGAGGTAACAAACAAATGAATAAACAAACAAGACTTTGAAGCGGCGGTAGCCTAATGGCTAAGGCATCGGTCTCGCAATCGTGAGGTCGCGGGTTCGAATCCTACCCATTAAACTACCGACGTGAACCCACTCCTAACACAATCCATAGAGCTTAGCTGGAGGGGTTAACAAGATTGCAAGTAATGTGGGACCACAATCCCACATAGCTAGTTATCTTTTTATAAAAAAAAAAAAAAAAAAAAATGCAATTTTGTTTTTATCACAGAGGACGGCCTCTAGCTGGATGGAGTTTGCTGGTATAAAACTGGATGCAGAAGGCGGAGGACCAGGTGTTGTGGCGTAAATTGGGAGAGTACTATGTCTAACACTGGTAGTGATTAATATAATATAATGAATATAATACGGAACCCTAAAAAGAGAGGTAACAAACAAATGAATAAACAAACAAGACTTCAATTTTGGAATATTAGTATAGATACATTACATTTTACAAACCATCATAATGATAAAACAAGCTAAATTATTACAAAATAAAAAAACCCGAATGTTTTAAATTAATAATTGAAATTTCGAATGCGAAAAAAAAAAAACGTGAATAAGGAACCAGCTGAAGAGTTTGTTTGTTTGAACATATTCCGAGTATGGGTGTATTTTATGTTCGTGAATTGATTGTTTGTAAAGTCCCCCGCGAAACAGGGCTTGTCTCGCAGTTGTCTGAATCAGGCGATGAGGGTCAACAGGGCCATTTGCTCCTCCTCCAGACTCGACTGAATGACCTTTTTTTGGGGAATCAGTTGCCCCCCCCCCCTCCTCAGTGGTGGTGGATAAGGTGTACCGATGTTGAATCAAATGCACCCCCTCCCCCAAAATCCACGCGAGCGACTCACACTTGACCGGTTTTACCCCCCACCCCACCCCTCCCAGCACAAAGTTTTGGATCCGCGTCTGGTCTATATATGCAGGAGCCACCTCTTAAAAAAAAATGACCTTCGTGTTCTAAGAATCTTCACGTCAAAAAAAGCACAACGCCGCTAAAGAAGTTTTCACTTGAAAACCTTTCTATGTTTAAAAATAGACGGATTTATAAAATAGGCAACATCCTAAACTATTATAGTCACAAAAGTACGCAACCAGTCCCAATCCTCTTACAATGATTACCGCTACAGGAAAACGCCCAAATTGTGCCGTACCCGGAATAAGGCCCAAATTGTTTACGACGTTAAGCATATAAGTAAATATAAATATTTTTGTTTTCTTACGTTCGCTTTTATCCGTTTAGTATTTCGTTTGATCCCTCGGGCTTTCAGAAGTTTTCTGGCGTCGAAATATATGAAATATTAAAGTTATAAAAACAATATGGAAAACATGTGTTTTGTGAATCTTAATTCTGTTTATACTGCGGGTTTTATTCGTTTGTATCTAAATTCTGTTTATACTGCGGGTTTTATTCGTTTGTATGTATTAGTGTGAACTGTCAATTACTATCGAAATAATTGCCTAAATTTTAATAGTTATAATGATATGTATCTCGCAAGGGTGTTATATCGTAGTTCTTTATACCTTGACAATTATTGTAATTTTCGTAGAGATCTCTAATTTTTTGACAATAAAATATAGCCTATGTTACTCCCCGATAATGTAGCTTTCTAATGGTGTAAGGTTTTTTGAAATCGTGTCAGTAGTTTTTAAGTTTTTTCGTTACATACAAAAATACAAATCTTTTCTCTTTATAATATTAGTGTAGATTAATCAAACAATAATAGATTTTCAAACAAAGGTTTTCAAACTTTCGGATTTATAATATTAGTTGGATAGAATATGATGTTTTCCATTTTGAATTTCATAAGCTTGTACCACAGTTTGTAAATCTGATTTTAATGAAAATGATTTGAAGTGACAGCATCTTTGATTAATGTATTATTGTGTTGAATTGAAATTGCTGTGTAAACGCTGACATGTATATGTTCAAAAATATTTTAGTTCAATTCAGGAGGCCAATTCACGTAGTCAAGTTTCGATTAAAACGACCATTTTCGTATTCTGGTAACTTTGGGATCGATCTCAAAAACGCTTGCGCATCGTACTAGACTGTCGTTATTGCGCTCATGTAATGCATACTTAACGCAAGCGTATTTGAGATCGATCCCTAAGTTACAAGAATACAAAATGGCCGTTTTAATAGAAACTTAACTGCAACTGCACTGCTTTAAATACCTGAATTGACCCCCAGGGCTGTAAATAGCAAACCCCGACGGATTTTCTTCGGTCAGTCAGGAGGTTTTAAAATTTTGTTTCATTCTTATTTACGTCCGTCGGGATTTTTTCATTTTTTTTTTATTAAAGTGAATAATACCACACACAGTATCCTATAAGTATTTCAAGCACTGTAAAATGCCATTGCTAGATAATTCCAGTGAGAGCTCAAAATCCGCCATTTTTCATAACTTTTTAAAACACTTACCGGGTCTGGCACAGGCCCCGGCGACTTCTGCATTCAGCCCGCCACTGTGACACCGCTCATGGAAACACCTTACTGAGAAGACCCCACCATTGAGAGACAGGGCTCAGCAGCAATCCTGTAATGAGGAAAGTTAATGGTCATATTAGGTTCAAATCCTGCCTAGGTAGACCCGAGAAAAACCATAAAGCCTTCAAGTGGAAAAAGTCAATATATCTAACGAAGGCTATCGATAATCCCAGGAACTACTAGTTCGAATTGAAAAAATAGGAGTAGGGCAGCAAATTAAAATGTTTGCAAAAACGGGGACGGGTCAGCTAGTCTTTTATATACATAAATTAAAAAACCGGGCAAGTTCACATAGGGTTCCGCAGCCCCCCATCCAAATGATGCGTTGTTTCTTCTCATTTGATCAGCTGTTACTCGTAAACTTGTAAAGCCTACTTATCTGTGATAGTTTTCCTTTTAATTTCACTATATAAACTACTACCGTGAATTTTTTCACCACATACCCAACATCAACCATTTAGCTGGCAGGGGCGCCCCCCTGCCAGCTAAATGGTTGGCAAAATGGCACTTGTCTCTACCTAAAATTTGCACGTTAAAGCTTAATATTTCACAAACGGATCACTCAATGTAAAAATGGTCTTTACAACCCTTACAATTGCGAGTCCCCCCCCCCCCCAACCCCATCAACCGAGTCTCACTCGCACTTGGCCAGTGTTATTAAAAACTAGCTGTCCCGCGCAACTTCGTATGCGTAAATTTTTCCCGTTTATGCAACATTTTTCATTGTTGCTCTGCTCCTATTCGTCGCAGCGTGATGTTATATAGCCTAAAGCCTTCCTCTATAAATGGACTATCCAAATCAAATCAAATCAAATAAATTTATTTGTGGAACATAGGTACATGGTTAAAACATTAAAATACAATCGTCTCACTATGTTTCGCCTATGTAAGGCGTACAAATATGTTTTAAACAAAAAAAAATGTAAATTATATAAAATTAAAAAAAAGTAAAGTCACTAAAGTTAATAGAATAATATAGAAAAACAATTAAAAAATAACATAAATAATTCAATTAGATCAATTTAAAATCAAACATGTCAATAATTAATTTAAAAAAAAAAAAAAATAAACAATTTATATAATTAATAAGTAAATCAACTTAACATGTTATTACACCAAAAACAAAGCGAATGTCGGGATTATTGATCATTTAAAAAATCTATTATTGTGTAGTACGCTTTATTCACCAGAAATCTATGGAGTGCTGTCTTAAAACGATTAAGGTTATCTAGACACTTAATACAATTTGGCAATTTGTTGTAGATTTTAGGTGCCATACCTAGGAAACTCTTAGAAAAAAGTGCAGTTTGATGTTGTTTCAGACGTAGTGTACCCTGATGACGTCTATTTGTAAGAGTTTCGAAACGATTCAAGTTAACTTTGACAAAAATAGCCACTTCATAAACATAAAGCGATGGAAGAGTTAAAATTTTTAAACTTATAAAATATGGTTTGCAACTATCTGTCGTTTTAATCCCGCATACTGCTCTAAGACACTTCTTTTGCGTTTTGAATGCAATTTCTCTTTCTGAAGAATTGTCCCAGAAAATAATACCATATCTGAGTGTACTAGAGACATAAGCGTGATATGCAGAAAGAACAGTTTCACGATTTGCAACCTTGTTTAAATTATGAAGAACAAAATAATATTGGTTTAGTTTTTTAATTAAGTTTTCAATGTGTACTTTCCACGTCATATTTTCGTCCAACCAGATACCTAAAAATTTTGTATGATCTACTTTAGCTATTGAAATTTGTTCATAATTAATATTAAGGTAAACAGAATTTGTTCTTTGTTTAAATGACATTATGTGAGTTTTATTAAGGTTAATTTTTAAATTATTTGCTTCTAACCATTGAATTATTAATTTTAAACTATTATTTATGTCACTTTCAAATATTGTCATGTCCTTACCAATAAATACCGTAGTACAGTCGTCAGCAAACAAAGTCATAGGGTGTGGAACAACTTTAGGAAGATCGTTTATATAGCATAGGAAAAGTAATGGTCCGAGTACACTTCCTTGGGGCACGCCGTATTTTATTTGTCTTTGTTTAGATAGACAAACTGTTTCAGTTTTGGTGTAAGTATTTATTTTTGTGACACTCGTAAGATGCTTTCTGTTGGTTAAGTAGGATTTGATCAAGTTTAAAATATTGCCTCTGATTCCATACCTATATAATTTAGCAAGAAGTATTTCGTGATCGACAAATTCGAATGCCTTTGTCATATCTATGAATAATACTGTAACGGGTATTTTTCTATCCATATTAGCAACAATATTATTCACTAAATCATAGATTGCCATGTTAATATTTTTATTGATTCTGAAACCGTATTGCTCTTTTGTTTGTACATTGTTCTTCTCCAAATACGGATAAAGATTATTATATATAACTTTTTCAATAATTTTGGAAAATATTGAGACAAGCGCAATGGGTCTATAATTTTCTAGATTGGTTGGATCATTCTTTTTATGAAGTGGTTTAATGATAGCTAGTTTTAGGCTTTCAGGAAATATACCGTTTTCTATACACAGATTTACAATAAAACTTAATACTGGCGAAATTTCTAAAGACACATATTTTATAACCTTTGTTGTAAATCCATCATGCCCTGAACTAAGTGTATTTTTTAGATTCTGAATTATTTTATTAATGTCGTGCGGTACCGTAGGTGGTAGAAATATAGAATTAATATTAGAATCAATTGAAATTAAATTGTCTTTGATATCATAATCAACTTTACATTTTAAATTAGAATGAACTTGATCTATAAAGTAATTATTAAATAATTCAGCTATCTCGCACGGGTTTGTTACACATTTTCCACCACTATTTATTCTAGATGGACCTTCTTTTGGGTAATTATTTTTATTTGAGTTGATAACTTTCCATGTTGCCTTAACTTTATTATTTGCATTATTAATAAAATAACTATTTTGAGATTTCTGGGTTAATTTTATTATGTTTTTTAAACGTTTAGAATAAGCTTTGTATGTTGTCTTACTGGTTGAATCAGGGTTACGCCTTGACCGCCATAGTATCTCACGTTTACGTTTACAGCATAGTTTAATGCCTTTAGTAATCCATCTGTTGGATTTTATTGTTTTATTTTTAACTTTGATGACTGGAAAGCAAAGATTATAAAACAGTCCAAACAAGTCAATAAATTCATTATAGGCAGCGTTAACATCCTTACACTCATACACGTTTGTGAAACTAAGACTATATAGAGCTTTTTTAAATTTGTTCATATTATCCGAGCAAAAGTCGCGTTTTGATGTAAACCAATGTGTCAAAACGCAAGTTTTCTTTACAGAACATTTTATTATTTGAGCTGTATGATCTGATATGCCTAACTCAATCACCTCGCAGGTGCTACCCCTTATATTATGTATAATATTATCGATGCATGAACCGCTATCCAAACGAGTTGATTGACGTACACCTAATTTCAAGTGATAGTTATAGAGAAGATTTTCGAATTGCATTGATGTTTTATTTTTCTTTAAAATGTCGATGTTAAAATCTCCGCATATTATTATTTTTTTATTATTACTAAATTTATTTAATAATTCTTCGAAGTTATAAAAGAATGAGATTAATGCATCAATACTATTTATTGGAGATCTATATAAGCAAATAATAATTATGTGATGATCTAATAATTGAATAGCACAACACTCTAAAATAAAAGGGCAGCAATATTCCTTTAAATCAATTACTTCAAACTTGTGTTTATTGTTAACCAAGATGCATGATCCCCCTCTACGATTACTTCTAGAAAAGGCTGTTGCTAAGGTGTAATTTCGAAGATGTAAATGAATACAATCATCTTCTTTCATATTATGTTCCGTAATACAAAGCACATCCACAAATTTACCAGCACAACAAAGTTCATGAAGGTGTAGACTCAGCAGATCCGACTTACTTAGGAGACCATTAATATTTTGATGTAAAACATTAACATGATTATATACGAAAAAAATTACAATTATTATCAATATCAACATTTCTGTTATCAAAGTCGTATAAATTGTGATCATTACGAGAATTACAAGAATTGTTATAATTTATAGCAATATCAGAATAATTAGTAAAAAATATATGTTTAATATTGTCAAATATATTTTTAATGCCATTATTTGTGATTGCACCAGTGTAGTAAGAGAACATATTAAAATCACAAGTGAGGTCAAAATTTGAGTCAAATAACTGAGCGTATTTGTATGTTTGTATATCAAGGTTTAACAAATTATTAAACATCTCTATTCTCCAATTGTATACCGAAGAATGGAAACTGAATTTAAATGTAGGCAAACATATTATAATATTTGTGATTTTGCAATAATTCATTAGTGACTCTCTTATATAAACAATCAAATTATAATAATTCATAGTTTTTCGAAAATCTTCTTCACCTATTAATATGATACAGTAATCATCTAATGTAAAATTATCTAGTTTCGAACTAATATTATTAAAGAGTCTGTTTATTCTACAGTATGGAGAGAGATAGTGACACAATTGATGTTCTGGAAATGTAGACTCCGCCATGGATAATATCTTGTTATTCTTATGACTGCTTAATATACATAATTTATTCCTCGATCCTCTAGTCTTCCTTTTTATATTGGAATTGGTCTTAATTATTGAATTATTCGTGTGAGAAATTTGAGTGGTTGCATTAGTAATTTTTTGTATTGGTGCACTAGTTGTGTTTGGTTTTGTTGAACTTCGTTTACGTTTAGGAGTTGGTTGTTTTCTTGGTGTTCCAATATCACTGGTTAATTTCTTTGTGGCTTTTTTCATTAGATCATTTTTGTTGTTTAGGCATTTGATCGTGTTTTTTAGTTCGACGTTTTCTAGTGAGAGATTGTTTATTTCTTCGTGGGCTGTTAATAGCTCAGAGTTTAGCTTAAATATTTCATTTTGTAAGGCTTGGAGTTCATCATTCTCGTCGTCCGAAATTGAAAGTAGGCTGTTTGTAGTCCCATTAATTGTAGACTCTTTTAATTGGTAACCCTCAACCAAATTACCCGAAAATGAGCGGGTTCGGGGTATAGTATTAACGTTTTCGAAGTCGCTCATATTTCTTTTACTTTGGTATTCTGTATAAATATCCCAGAATAGTTCTCAAAAAGAGTTCCTTGAATTGCCGGGTTTGAACTCGATGCATTCGTAACAGCAGTCGACTAGACAACCGACTCGGCTAAAGTACTTAGTGAAACTCATGCGAAATTGGTGATCTTATACGACTTCAGACTAGTTGGTTTGCGTGTTTGTTACTAGATGGCACTATTATAAATTTTGAGATTATAAAATTACTGTTTTTATCTGTGGTAGTTGCCTGTTTTATCGACATCACCGTTTAGCAAGGATAAGTTGGATTCAATGCGTCCTAGATGTCACTGCATACAATATTTATGTGTGCATGAAATTGCAAATTTTGAAATATTTTAGAGTAACGATCGGCAATTGCTTATTTGTTCTTAAAATATCTTTGTCTTCTATTTAATGATTCGAACAATGTTTATTCATGAATGCTATATAGTTTCAACAATATTTGTCTTAATCACTTATTATTTAAGCACTTATTAAATGAGATCACAGACCTTAAAGATTTTGTTTATTTACTATCCAAAAGATTAGTTTAAGTTTCTAGTTACACTGTCACTTAATTATTCGGTCGTTGTCCACACACTTAACTGAACAGTAAACTTTTTAAATAATGATTACTATTTTTAATAAAAATAAAACAACGGAGTACGTCTCAATTGATATTAACTTGTCCAACAAAAAAAGAATTTTTCAAATCGGACCAGTAGTTCCTGAGATTAGCGCGTTTAAACAAACAAACAAACAAACTCTTCCGCTTTATAATATTCAAATTCAAATTCTTTATTGTACACATAGAAAAAAAATATACAGACAATGAGTACAAAATAAAAGTAATTACCTATGTACAAAGGCGAGCTTAACTCAAAATTGAGTTTTCTACCAGCAAACCTTTGAGCTCTAGAGTAGAAAGATATATTTATAAAAGTAGTCGGAAGTGTAACAATAAAAGAAAAATAGAAATTAAACCATTTAAATAAATAAACAGTAAGTACATACTTACATACATAAACGTATGTCAATTCAAAATCATATAATATACCTAAATAAATGCATTTATTATATATATACATACCAGATAATACATACACTTACATACTAATATTACATAAATAAAATATTATAATACATACTTAATTAGATAGAGTGAAAATATTCTTTTGTCCTTTTTTTAAAAATGTTAAGAGAGAGGCTGTCACGTAAAGGGTGAGGAAGAGAATTCCAAAGCCTCACTGCTTTTATGGTGAAAGAGCTATCGTAACAGCTGGAGCTGTGAGCCGGAGTACTCAATAGAAGAGAGGAGGCGGAACGACAGGGTTTGCCCCTGGGAACAAGAAAATTGAAGCGCTCACGTAGATAGGAAGGAGAATTAGGATTGTGAAGAATAGTATAGAGAAGAGAAAGAATGTGTGAGTTACGACGCTGACGAATCGGTAGCCACTTTAGATTTCTCCGAGATTCGGAGACATGGTCGTATTTACGTAATCCGAAAATAAAGCGGATACACAAATTCTGCAGACGTTCGAGTTTGTCAACGAGTTCCTCCCTAGCATCCAGAAAACAAACATCGGCATAGACTATGTGTGGAAGTAGAAGAGATTGAGCAAGAGTAACTTTAGTTTGGAACGGTAAGAACTTCTGAAGACGTTTGAGAGATTGAAATGAGGAAAATAATTTCCTACTTAATTCCGTAATGTGGACATCCCATGAAAGATTTGAGTCTATAAAGACACCAAGATTTTTTACACTTTTTGTAAACGGGATATTAACTCCATCAAAAAACACCTGAGGAAGATTCTGGTGATCCAACAAATTTAACATATATCTGCCACCAATAATAATTGCTTGAGACTTATCTGGGTTGACTAGAAGTCCAAATTTTTTAGCCCATAAACTTACTTCTACAAGGTCATTATTAATTGTAGTAACAGCACCAGTAATTTCATCAGCTTTAAAGTGACGATACAGTTGCAGATCGTCTGCATAGAGATGATACTTTGAAGATAAAACATTTGTAATAGCATTTATAAAAATGGAGAAGAGAAGAGGAGAGAGAACACCACCTTGGGGTGTTAATATTAGTATAGATAACTAGCTGTCCCGCGCAACTTCGTATGCGTAATTTTTCCCGGTTTTTGAAACATTTCTCGTCGCTTCTCCGCTCCTATTAGTCGTAGCGCGATGTTATATAGCCTATAGCCTGCCTGGGCTATCCAAAAAAAAAAGATTTTTTCAAATCGGACCAGTAGTTCCTGAGATTAGCGCGTTTAAACAAACAAACAAACAAACAAAGCAAACAAACAAACAAACTCTTCCGCTTTATAATATTAGTTATTAGTATAGATAATAAATAGCACCTCACTGAAAATTTATATCTTTGTATGCAATGCCTGGAATTGAATCAATTTAAAAATCAAAAAAAACCCGCTTGCGAAATGACGGTAACAATAAACAAGATACATACAGTCTTAGGCATTAATAAATACTTTTGAACTTAAAAATTGTACCTCCGACTGCATGATATTAAATGTGAATGGTATCTCGTTTCCGTCTTTTTGCAGGCGGTTCTTTTTTTTTTACGTTGTATTTTGCCATTTCTTATTTCAAATTACATTTAAATATATAAGCTATCAGCTTCTAAAATCCTTTATTTTGATACTACACTGGATAGGTTTTGAAGTTTTTTTTTAAACCTAAGTATATATTGGCGCCAAAATTAAGCCATTTGATAGTTTTTTAAATTTTAAAGTACCCAGTGTCACTCTCACAACTAAAACAAATCTAACGACACCTCTCAAGCTTAAATCTATCAAGCCGTTTAGGCTCCAGGCCGTGCCAAAGAAATATACATACATACACTCGAAAAACATAACCCATAAAATATCTTATGCAGTCGGGTAAAAGAGTGACATTTAGTTTATTATCTTAACAATAGTTTAAGAAATTAGTTTAAACTATATGTTGGTGAATTGGGTTCTTTTATATATAGATATCCAAGTTGCATTTTCTTGAAGCATTTAGTAAGATAATTGTAATGTATTCAGCAGACATCCGTTACAACTCACGGAGTTAAATGGCGTCGGAATAAATGATAACCTGTCAGACCCTGTACCTCTCGTCGCTAATTATGTAAATAGCTCCGCTCCCAACCGGTTAAGTGGGTGACTACCTAAATTGACACGTCAAACGTTTACAGTGACATTCGTTATTAATTTTGATCGGTGCCATTTTGGATTGCTGTACCTAATAAATGTCAGTATCAAAGCTAAGATTTATTTCTACAAAAATATTTATTTCCATTTCAATAAAAAAATATGAATGTGTCTCTCTTTTTTTCAGTTTTAAAAAGACAACTCCCGCAGTAGGGTACAAGACCTGTATCGCGGGGGACTTTACAAACATACAATTCACGAACACACACAAAGTGGTATTCTGTGTGGGAATCGACCCACAAACTCTTGGGTAGCAGTCGTACACACTCCCACCGCGCCACAGAGGCAGTCAAGTCAATCTCTCTGTAGAGAGAATGGCAATAAAGTTATCAGTGTGTCACACACTATGTGTTAAAAAACGAGTTGTAAAAATGGCGGCAAGCTTAACTGTCATCATTTTCAAAGAGCTCCGCGTGCTGTGTGGGAAATTCATTCCCGTAGAGACGTACAGTACGATCAACGTATCTTGACCGGATTGAAGTTAGGTTTTTATCACTTTCGCGCATGTCATAGAGATGCGACCCTAAAATTACTTACGAAAACGATTAATCGATTAAAAATACTAACAACATTTTAATTCAACAATATAAAAATACTATTTAAATGAGTTCATAAAAGTTTAAATTTAGAACAGTTGCAGTAGGTAAATAATAAAGAAACTTTGAAAAACAATTTCTTTACCAAACTAATCACAAAAAAACATGAATTAGTAATACTAATTATGACAATGTAATGCGTAATCGCATCTCTAATCCTCTTGGTTTAGTTACCACCCCCGCCCCACGCTTCCTGTCACAATTTACTTCCAAAAAATGCATCTGCGCAACCACTTGTCGCCTACTTCAGTCCGGCCTAGTTACGTTGATGGTACTATACTGGTCGCTATAACCTCACAAAATTGACCACTCTCCAGAAAGAGACAACGCCACTATGTGGACAATACCTGTCAAAGTCCGCACGAGTTTTTTCTCTCTTGATGCTTTGCAGTTATTATTTACTTTTTAATTGGAAGGGATGGCACGGTCCAGGTTTGTACGTCAATGGGGAAAATCATAGACATAGAGACTGGACTGCGCCATCACCTCACAAAATTGACAACTCTAGAAAGAAACAACGCAGCCAGCAGCAATACCTGTCTCCTTTCTGTAATGTCAAAGTGACATTACGAAGACATGCGTGTGACGTGGATGAATCGGAATTCGAATTGTAAAAATGGCGGCAAAATGACCGGCCATTATTTTTACAGCTCCGAGTTTAACTTGTAAAAAATGATTTGAAAAGTGATAATTGACTAAGAACGAGACTTTGTGCATGCAATAAGCGCATAGATAGGTAGGTACTTGACACTGGCAGAAATTAGCCGTTAAAACGGCTAGATTGCCATAAACTCATAGAAGAAGAAGAATCAGAATTCGACATTTGTAAAAATGGCGGCAAACTAACCAGCTATTATTTTTACAGCTCCGAGTTTAACTAGTATAACTCATAAAAAGATGAATTGAATACGTGTTAATTGAATAAGAACGAGATTATGCAACTAAAGTGTACAATAAATACTTGGCACTGGCAGAACTTAGCCGTTAAAACGGCTAGATTGCTATAAATTCAAAGAAGAAGAGGAATCCGAATTCAAGATGGCCGATCGATTGATTTTCTTTCTCATGCTTTGCCGCCTTTATTTACTTCATACCTAGAAGGAAACGCTCAGTTCAGTCTATGGTGAATGTACAGTAAGTCATGTCTATTTTTTTTTACCCGCCTATGGGCTAGTTTCCGACTAGTCAAAACAACAACTCTTTATGAAATAACAAAACGCAGATTTTAAATGGAGATCTCATACAAATAGCGGCCTATGACGTTACTATTTTTTTATCGTAAAATCTCATCATTTTATGATATGATCAATGATAAAAAAAAATTAACACAAAATTTAATCGGGACTTAACTGTTAGCAGTTTAATTGTCGTTTACTTATGAAATAAGTCTATTAACTAAACTTATCTAAAACAAGCAATTCACAGAAAAACATCGAAATCTTCTAATTTTGCCGATATGTCAGTCAATTTTTAAGTATTTACTGTACACTTTATCTGCACAAAGATTTCGTCTTACGGATTTTTTTTCAAGACGACTCCCTCATTACTCTAATGCGGGAGTTGTTTTAAAAAAATATTCGTATGACCAGGACAAGCCTTGTGTCGCGGGGGACTGTACAAACATACAAGTGACGGACACAAAGTACACCCAGACTAGGAACAACAATTTGTGGATCACACAAAGTGGTGGCCCGTGTGGGAATCGAACCCACGACGTCTTGCGTAGCAGTCCCACCGCGCCACAGAGGTAGTCATTTTGCACGTATTTTATGTATTTTCACACGTTAAATACGGAGCTGTGAAAATGATGAGTTTGCTTCAGATATTTCAACTCATACGTTCATTTAATCCAAAGATTTCACCCTTGAACATAGAACAAATCATAGTTTTAAAAAAACATCAACATCGTAGAATCATAGTTATCGCAAGCAAAGACATCAACATGATTCATCCCAGTCCAAACATTTAGCAATAAAATATTTTTTATGTCAGATTCGAAAATAAAAAGATTCTAAATTTAAATTTCAAAGAAAGAGATTTTTGATATAAGAATTTGAAACAATAACCAAGGTTAAACAATCAGATGTTAAGATTATTGGCACAGTTTTGAACGAGACTAAGACTGAATGCAATAAAATCTAGAATAATTTTCAAATAATTTGTTATACTTAGTATATTATTTATTTTCGTCAGACAGTATAGAACGATAGAACCAAAGGGAAAATAGGTACAGAATAGTAATAAAAACAATAAAAAAAAGTAAATATAGCGTCGTTAAGTGGCCATTTCCACAACTCAAATTTCATAAATCGAACGTGAATTTTCAAAGCACATTTTTTTTCCTATGTACAGCCGAGGTAAAGGTATCCCAACATTCTTACTAAACTGGTGTTTTTTTTAAAGTCTATAAGCAAATGCAGTTATGCAGCCGAGTTTAACTTTAGCTTAGTTAAACAACACTCGATTTATTTAATCGATCTTTTTCATCGCAATCTCGCGTTATATTACTCGATTCGAATCCAGGGATCAACCGAATACACACCGGCCACAGTTCAGTAATCCTTTGATGCAATAGACGGGTATTTACGGCATCAAGTCAGATTACGTATCGATACTCGAAGACAGGGGTTTATCGATTGATTTAGTTATATTGTGAGTTTTGTGAGTCATGATCGGGTAAACTCGGATATGTTCGAGTATACTCGGGTTAAATATCATTCATAGAACGAGTGAACCCCGGAAGAAGTCTGCATCTTAAAAAAAAACAATATATTTTAATCTTCTGTTTTACCATTTTATGGTATGAGATTTCCATTTGTTCCCAACGAGTAACACCCTCAACTGTCACACTGTTTCTCGATGGGAAAGTTTTTAAGAAAAAAATCCCAACCAGTCACACTGTTACTCGATGGGAACTTTTTATTACTAATTTCCCAACCAGTCACACTGTTACTCGAAGGGAACTTCTTATTAGTAATTTCCCAACCAGTCACAATGTTACAGTACTTAATGAAAAGAAGAATTAAATCGGTTTTTACTTTAAAAACGTTTATCAGCATTCGTCATATTGCTGGTGATTCTCATTTGAACGTTTTATTCTTAAATAATTAAATAAAATTACAATACCTAAATAATATGTCAGAGTAAATCATCACATTTTACAACAATATTATCAGTTCTTATTTTTAATGTTAATTTGAACTTTAAACAATTTTCCTAATATAATTAGCCATAAGTATGTTGTGACAATTAAAATTATGAATAGCAAAATAAAGTTATGATAAGCCGGAAACATCAGTTATCGCGAGTGTGTAATGGCGGTTATTCACCATGCACATTTAATGTTTAAAAATACTTTTACATCCTGATTCCCGCGGTCTCGGCGGTTGCATTAAATGTTGCGGTAACATTAGAATTAATAACTGATAATTGTTGTAAAATGTGATGATTTACTGTGATACATGCATTTACAAACATAAGGCTGATTATATTTAGAAAATTGTTCTTTAAAGTTCAAATTAATATTAGAAATAAGGACTGTTAATTATTGTAAAATGTGATGATTTACTCTGTTATATTATATAAGGCCGATTGTGTTTAGATATTGTTACTACGAATAAAACATTAAAATGAGAATTACCAGCAATATGACGAATGTTAATAAACGTTTACCGTCCGTAATTAAGTAACTGTATTTACCAATGTTGTTATTTTGTTGATTGTAATTATAATTAAAAAAAACCGATTTAATTCTTCTTTTCATTAAGTTCTGTAACAGTGTGTTCCCATCGAGTAACAGTGTGACTGGTTGGGATTTTTTTCTGAAGAAATTCCCATCGAGTAACAGTGTGACTGGTAGTGTCACTGGTTGGGATTTTTTTCAGAAAAAAATCCCATCGAGTAACAGTGTGACATTTGAGGGTGTTACTCGTTGGGAACAAATGATTTAATTCTTCTTTTCATTAAGTACTGTAACATTGTGACTGGTTGGGAAATTACTAATAAGAAGTTCCCTTCGAGTAACAGTGTGACTGGTTGGGAAATTAGTAATAAAAAGTTCCCATCGAGTAACAGTGTGACTGGTTGGGATTTTTTTCTTAAAAACTTTCCCATCGAGAAACAGTGTGACAGTTGAGGGTGTTACTCGTTGGGAACAAATGGAGATTTCAACAGTCCCTTTCTAATGAAGTTTTAAATCTTACGTCATTTAAAGAGGTCGCTGAAATGAGCTGTCAAAAAATATTGCCGCATTATTCGAATGGAGCCCTTACCCCCTCCATTCGAATAATGCTGTTTAAGAAATGGGTTTTTTGTTGTTTTTGTTTCATTTAGCTGATAATTTTCTGATGATATTTTTCCTTTTGACTGCCTCTGTGGCGCGGTGGGAGTGTATCCGACTGCTGCGCAAAAGGTCGTGGGTTCGATCTCCACCCAGGATAAAACGTAGTGTGATAAGCAGGATGGTTTATTCTGTGTCTGGGTGTTATTTATCTATAAAGTATATGTATTTAAAAATATATAAGTATGTTTATCAGTTGTCTGGTTTCCATAGTAGGTACAAGCTCCGCTTAGTTTGGGATCAGATGGCGTTGTGTGAGTTGTCCCAGATATTATTATTTTTATTTTTATTTCACTCTACTACCGTTTTTTCACATACCCAACATCAACCATTTAGCTGGCAGGGGGAGAGGGGGGGACACGTGGCGCTAACAAAAATTTGCACTTTAAAAGTTTAATATTTCACAAACGGATCCCTAAACCTAAAAATGGTTTTCACAATCCCAAACGTTTTTAAAAGACCTATCTCATACACGATGGCGTAGGTGAGAAAAAACATTTAATTGTTCAATCAAAAATCCTACTCATTGTTGGTGAACTTGGCATTACATGTGCAAGTAGAATCCCGACGTAGCACAAGAGTTGTTTTGCATCCTAAGTGAACAAATAAAAAAATAAAAAAAAACGAATCACATTCCCAATTTACATATAGGGGAGGTTACCTAAAAAACTACGTGACTCCGTTCGCAGTGGAAGTTTGAAAGACAAATCGCACGAGAACTGCATTTTTTCGGGATAAAAAGCTATGCTAGCTCTTCTGCATCTATATCTATGCAAAATTTTATCCAGATCCGTACAGCCGTTTAAGCGTGATAGGATTACCCGCATTAATTTATAATACAATTTTTTTGGCAATGTGGATTGAGTCCCACATTACTAGCAATCTTGTTTACCCCTCCAGCTAAGCTCAAAGACTTGTGTTAGGAGTGAGTTCACGTCGGCAGTTTATTGGGTAGGATTCGAACCCGCGACCTCTCAATTGCGAGACCGATGCTATCCGTGTGGGAATCGAAGTCATGACTTCCGGCTTAGCAGTCAAGGTCACTAACCATTTGACCAACTGGCCAGTATATTACATATGTTGAGGGCAAGGTGTTTCGTTCTTCAACACAAAGGGAAGATACTTCGACTAACTACTTACTGACTGACTAACTTGTGAGGTGACAGCCCCGGTCCTCGGGTCTTTTCGAAGTCAGGGGGGATGCAAGGGAGACTTTGAGAAGATTCGAAGAACTGTCGTGCCTCTGGGAAACTAAGGAGAGACGAAAGGGTTTGGGAGCCTCGTCCCCCGCTCAAACAGACGGGTCACGGAACTGTGGTTTGCAATCACTGTGGGTGACATTATCCGGGGCTTTATGTCTGGTATGTTCCTCCCTCCAAGTAAGTTGAGTACTCAATCTCAATTTAGATAAAAGATAGTATTTAATTAGTACTTAAGTAAATTTGCGCAAGTCATGCGCTTGCCTGCAATTGGTTGTGCATTTAGTTATATATTGACTGCCTCTGTGGCGCGGTGGGAGTGTATCCGACTGCTACGCAAGAGGTCGTGGGTTCGATCCCCACCCAGGATAAAACTTTGTGTGATGAGCACGATGGTTTATTCTGTGTCTGGTTGTTATTTATCTATAATATGTATGTATTTAGAAATATATTATGTTTATCAGTTGTCTGGTTTCCATAGTACAAGCTCTGCTTAGACTGGGATCAGATAGCGTTTGTGTGAGTTGTCCCGAGATATTATATTATATTAAATTACCCCTTATTGTTGTATTCTTGAGATATTTGTAATGTAACAACTGTTGGCAAGCTAAATAAATAAATAAACATGCCTTGGCTCAACAGTTAACATTGGGAACTTGTATATATAGCTACCAGGTGTGAAAACTTCAATATCGCGATTCAGGATTTGGCGCTAGCTGTCAAATGTCAGTTTATTTCATAGTATTACGCCGGCTCCACACCTCATCCAATTCGTATAATAACGCTCCTCCCTAGTTGTAAAAATGGCGGCAAATTGACCGGCCATTATTTTTACAGCTCCGAGTTTAGCTTGTAAAAAATGATTTGAATACGTTATAATTGACTAAGAACGAGACTTTGTGCATGTAATAAGTGCATAAACACTCGACACTGGCAGAAATTAGCCGTTTAAACGGCTAGATTGCCATAAACTCAAAGAAAAAGAAGAAGAAGAACGCTCCTTCCAACGTTGGCGCCAATGCTATTTTTTAGTGGCCTTGGGGTTAACGTGTGGAACCGGTGTTACATGGGTACCGTCATACATACATATGAAAACGTAACAGACTTCCTTAATCCTCAACAGGTGTAGACAGATGTACTAAACAGATTCCTACGAAAGTTTTGAACGATAAAACTAAAAATAACCAAATATAACTAAAAATAACTATTCAGACAACGTCTGGTATCAAATCTAGATATAGACTGTTTTGAATACCGCTTTATTTACTTATGTAACTAATCATAGCATTTCATCTCGCTTACTCATTTGTGATAAGAAAGAGATATCCGATGATTATAATAAAATTCGTCTTAACTTACATTGTGATGATTGATTTCTAATAATAATAGTGATTAATGAGAAGGAGCTCTTACCCGATTTGAATTATTGGAACGAAGTTTTAATAAAAATTCTCACGAAAAGTTGTAACGACACTTTTTGACACACACAAGCCGTGCGGCGTGTGCGTAAGATATGAACATCTAATTTGACGAAGAAGTCATAAACTCGGTACACAGTATTGGTGACAATTGTGTAGTTGTGGGTTCGAGCCTTCGGTATACAATCGTCTTTTTGTAAGTTATTTTCGTTTCGTCTTTCTATTTGTTGCGAAGATTATAAAAAAAATTAAGATAAGAACTTCGTTCCATCCGGGTGTCCCTTGACACCTCTAAAGTTTGTTATAATTTTACTTAGGTATTAGTTGAGAAAACGATTAACTTTTGTAATTAAAGATTCTGCGTTATAATAAGGTCATTCTTTATAACTATTTATTATACGGGAATTAACACGCATTGTTTACCTTAAAATTGCTTGACTTTTCGACCAGGTTGCACCGGCCGTGGTCACAAGCGGACCAGTACCGTGGTCACAAGTAGTCCGCTTGTGACCACGGCCGGTGCAACCTGGTCGAAACGTCAAGCAATTTTAAGGTAAACAATGCGTGTTAATTCCCGTATAATAAATAGTTATAATCATGCAATAATAGCCGACATCGGTTAGGTAAACATTACATCTATGCTAATATATAAAGCGGAAGAGTTTGTTTGTTTGTTTGTTTATTTGTTTGTTTGTTTAAGCTCGCTAATCTCAGGAACTACTGGTCCGATTTAAAAAAAACTTTTTTTGTTTGATAGCCCATTTATCGAGGAAGGCTATAGGCTATATAACATCACGCTACGACTAATGGGAGCGGAGTAGCGATGAGAAATGTTGCAAAAACGGGGACAATTTACGCATACGAAGTTGCGCGGGACAGCTAGTCATTAATAAGTGCACGGATGTAACAATTTAATATTTCAAGTGGAATCAACCAATTGTGTTTACTTTTCATTCAAATTGATACTAATGGTTAAACAGATACGGTATATGATTAATTACCTATATTGGTTGGATAATATCACGAAATAGAGAAAGTAAAGGTTTGACTGCCTCTGTGGCGCAGAGGGAGTGTGTCCGATTGCTACGCAAGAGGTCGTGGGTTCGATTCCCACACGAGACACCACTTTGTGTGATCCACAAATTGTTGTTCCGACTCTGGGTGTACTTTGTGTCCATGATTTGTATGTTTGTAAAGTCCCGCGCGACACAGGGCTTGTATCCTAATGCGGGAATAGTTTTTTGTTTTTTTTAAAAAAGGTCACCCTCATACGTCTAGTGGACCAACGCACACATAGACATCTCGGAACAATGTGGTCCGAGATTTTATGGCTGCTGTCGTTTGAATACGTTTGTAAGTATTAAGGTGAAGAAAGCAAAAAAATCTGTTTGGGGCAGTTCTATACATTAACAGTGATGTTTATCCTAACTTCAAACTAGCATATCTTAGGAAACTGCAGCAGATAGGTCCACATTCAGCATATTGCTGTGTTGCGGGGAACCATATTACAGCGCTGATTATCAGTGTGAACCTTAGGGGGTCCCACGGACAGGTTAAGTTATCCTTATAACGAACCTTTTACATAGATAGGTATGTGTCCTAGCGCAAATAAAAATTAAAAACAAAACCAAAATTAACAAATAATTAGAGCATGTCGGACTATGTTCAGTGTTGGGTTTCGCAGCCTTGAATAATTGCATCAGCAGAAGATCGTATGTAGGTACATGGCACTTACGCGCTTTTGTTGAGAAACGCGGTTTTTCCGCAATAACTCATTGATAGTATATCCGATCATGTTCGAATTAATTTTAGTTTAAAGTATTTATTAAGCGCTATCTTTGTAATTTTTTTTTTCATATTTTTTGGTTACACGGTTCAAAAGTCACATCATTCGACAGGTATTTAAAAAAAAAATATTTTAAAGTTTCTTATAACCTTTTTTGATTAGGTATGTGAAATTTTTGGAAATAATCGCTCCGAAAGTTGCATAAATTGTGTCCTCTCCCCCCTTATCTTTTGAACCACATGACCAAAAAATACGCAAAAGATCACAAAGGTAGCACTTAATAAATACTTAAAACTAAAATTATTTCAGACATGATCGGATATACCGTCATTGAACTATAGCCGAAAAACTACGTTTCTCAACAAAAGGGCGTAAGTGCCATGAACATACGCTCTTCTGCAGATGCAATTATTCAGGCTGCGAAACCCTACACATGACAAGCTCTTGCCTGGTTTTTTTAAAGATAGCTAAATAATTATTATATAGGGTCGCAAATTACTAGCAATATTGTTAACCCCTCCAGCTTAGCTAAATACCTTGTGTAGTATAATTGGTAGATTTCGAACCCGCGACCTTTCGATTGCGAATCCGATGTCTTATCCATAAAGTAGCCTCCCACCGCTGCCGCTGATCCAAAGTTATCTCAGATTTTATCCGTTAATGAGTTGAAACGTCTATTATTCGTGTTTTTAAAAATCTAATATATAAAATTCTCGTGTCGCGGTGTTTGTGGTTAAACTCCTCCGAAACGGCTCGACCGATTCTCATGAAATTTTGTGTGCATATTGGGTAGGTCTGAGAATCGGACAACGTCTATTTTTTATACCCCTAAGAGTTTGTTTGTTTGTTTGAACGCGATAATCTTAGGAACTACTGGGCCGCATATAAAAAAAAAATATTGTTGGATAGCCCATTTATCGAGGAAGGCTATAATATCACGCTACGACCAAGAGGAGCGGAGCAGCAATGAAAAATGTTGTAAAAAAAAAAAGGAAGAAAAAGGAAAAAGGGAAAATTTACGCAGACGAAGTTGCGCGGGTCAGCTAGTATAAATATAAATTCAACAACTACACACATAAAAACTAATATAATTACAAATAAACATAATGTTCTACAAATAATATTTCAAAAGCGTGCTTACCAAAAATAACTAATTTATCATACAGCTGAACAGACATCAAAAAACATAAAATTTAACGTATTCATATAATAAACAAAGATTTCAACCTGAATGTTTTGTATTCACATTGTTAAATATTATTATGAGTAGGCCGATTTTATTGTATACAAGATTACAACATGGCTACTGGCATTGGAAAATCGAAAATTGGGAGTACAAAAATTATCGACCATCGTTATTCTTCCGTTAATAATGATGTTCTAAACGGGCCTCTTACGGCAATTTGTGGCGCCACTATTGGCAACTAATTGCTCGGCCAATAATGGCAATAATCTGCAATTGTATGGCGCATGATCCAGTCTCCTAAACGGGCTACACAACCCGGCAACAATAAAATAGAGAGCGACTGAAACAACAACAAGATTGGCCGGGCAACATTGCGGAAAATAGATCGCTCAGCGATCGTCTGGCAATCATCAAATCAATATTGGAGAGTACTGCCATGTTGCCGGCCACAGCATTGCCGCAATAAATTGCCGAAAATAATGGCCCGTTTAGACGCCCCTTAACGCATCACTGTGTTTCAGTTGACGGACTAGTGTCCTTTAAGTGTAATTACTGAGCAAATAAGACTTACGAACTAATGCTTATTACACTACACTACATCAGGGACCCTAAACCCTTAAAAAGAGAGGTATAAAAAGGGGAAGGGCCCTAATTCTCTAACAAATTTTCAAGGCCACCTCGACTCGGCCCTGTAGGCCTACTCCCTTTCTTAAAAACGTCATTCATGAATTTTCGTTTACTAAAATTTCTTAAAAGTTTACGGAGACTGTCCTAATTTATTTTTGAATAAGCACAAGAAGTTCGAACCCATGGACGATTTTCTGGAACAAGTGGATTAAATTGATGTTTCTGGATCTGTATATTTCCACCTCATTTTTAATCGAAACTTCGTATTCATTGAATTATAGTAGGCCTCCTGATTCAGGTTAGTGTAATAGCCGTTTAAGGCCTCATTTATGGAGACGTGGGACACGACACATCATTCGACAGGTCTTTAAAAAAACATTTTAAGGTTTCTAAGCAACTTTTTGATTGAGTGAATATTTTTGGAAATAATCGCTCCGAAAGTTGCATATTCATTATACTACTGACGTGAACCGATTCCTAACACAAGTCTTTGAGCTTAATTGGAGTGGTTAACAGGATTGCTAGTAATGTGGGACCACAATCCTACATTGTAAGTATAAAGTATTAAAGATAAAAAAAAACTTGTTTGGCACTCGGGTACTGCCGCGGTAAAGCTATTGCATAGCATTTTTTATGAAATTTTAATTTTTTTTTTTTTTTTTTTTTTTCTTTTTTTTTCCATTACATTTCGGAGCAGCTCGTCTCGATCCGTGCGAGCTTCGTACAGTCGTACCATATACATATACGTTATGCGAACGCTCGGCCGAGCTACATGGTAGGCGGAGTGGGGTGTGTTAGGTTTTATTTTCGTTACGGAATTTCTTAATTCGAATTTCGATAGAACGTTTTATAATACACATAGAAATACACCAAATCTGTGGCCGCTCTTATTTCCACAAATAGTCAATTGAGTAAGATTGGAGGGTACAATCTAATTTCCTGTGCACATTTCGATACCGCACTCAGTGAGGAGGAGGTAATTCTATCTACTCATCGTTTCCAGACCATGACACAATTCACAATCTATTTAGCGTGACAGGACACAAGAAACATTGGTTTTTGGGCTCCGTATCTCAAAAGGAAAAACGGAACCCTTAAAGTATCTATACTAATATTATAAAGCGGAAGAGTTTGTTTGTTTGGTTGTTTGTTTGTTTGTTTGTTTGTTTGTTTAAACGCGCTAATCTCAGGAACTACTGGTCCGATTTGAAAAAATCTTTTTTTGTTGGATAGCCCATTTATCGAGGAAGGCTATAGGCTATATAACATTGCGCTACGACTAATAGGAGCGGAGTAGCGACGAGAAATGTTGCAAAAACGGGGAAAATTTACGCATACGAAGTTGCGCGGGACAGCTAGTAATATATATAATCACACTAATATTATAAAGGAAAGTTTGTGAGTATGTGAGAGTGTATGTTTGTTACTTCTTCACGTCTAAAATTTGGTATGGAGTCAGCTGACACCCTGGATTAACACATAGGCTAATAAACAGCGGGTAACACCGCGGGGCACAGCTAGTATAATATATAATATCTTGGGACAATAGACACAACGCTATCTGATCCCAAACTAAGCAGGGCTTGTATTATGGAAACCAGACAACTGATAAACATACTTATATATTTCTAAAAAGTTGAAGCGGCGGTAGCCTAATGGCTAAGGCATCGGTTCGGCAATCGTGAGATCACGGGTTCGAATCCTACCCATTAAACTACCGACGTGAACCCACTCCTAACACAAGCCTTTGAGCTTAGCTGGAAGGGTTAACAAGATTGCTAGTAATGTGGAACTCAATCCCACATTGCTAGTTATCGTTTAAAAAAAAAACATACATATTATAGATAAATGACACACAGACACAAAATAAACCATCGTGCTCATCACACAAAGTTTTATCCTGGGTGGGGATCGAACCCACGACCTCTTGCGTAGCAGTTGGATACACTTCCACCTCACCACGGTCTCCTAACCGTTGTCTGTTACTGTCGCCAATCTCATCAAAGAGTAGTCAACTACGTATATATTACTAGCTGTCTCGCGCAACTTCGTCTGCGTAAATTTTCCCCTTTTTTTTATAATCCCATGTTACTTCTAATACCTCCAAGAATATGTGTACAAAGTTTCATGATGATCGGTTGAGTAGTTTTCGCGTGAAAGCGTAACAAACAAACTTACATTCACATTTATATATTAGTAGGGATGTTCAAATATGTGCATAGGTAAACGCAAGTGCACTCTCGATTTGACAGGGACAGAGTGAGATTGGAGGCTGGACCGAAGACTTAAAGTGCTCTCCGAAGCATGGAGAGTTGTGACATTTTTCAAGAACGGTCATCCATCTATGAACCAACATCCTAAATATTTAAATCTTGTCACGACCGCACAAACAGACATATAGAAGGGAGTCATCCCCCCAAATCCCTCCCTTATTTTTTTAAGGTGGGATTGAGTCCCACATTACTAGCAATCTTGTTAACCCCTCCAGCTAAGCTCAAAGGCTTGTGTTAGGAGTGGGTTCACGTCGGTAGTATAATGGGTAGGATTGAACCCGCGACCTCACGATTGCGAGACCGACGCCTTTGCTATTAGGCTACCGCCGTTTCAATCATCGTACATCCATGGTTCAGGATGTGCTGCATCTGTTCAAGCGGGCAGAACTGAAGGCAGAACCAAAGTATGCCACACACAGCTGCATACCGTCACCTCATTGGTTTAGAAGTCGGCTCTAAACGTCTGTTGTCAGAAACGTCACCTTGGCCTATCGTAAACAAGATAAACAGCCAATAGAAGTGATGGACACTGGATGTTACACTTGCCGGATATCCGGATAAACAGAGTCGATTTTGTTCTTTGTGTAATTAAACCCAAAAATCTCAAAGATACGTAGTTTTGAGATAATAATAATAATATCTTGGGACAACTCACACAACGCTATCTGATCCCAAACCAAGCAGAGCTTGTACTATGGAAACCAGACAACTGATAAACATACTTATATATTTCTAGATACATACATATTATAGATAAATAACACCCAGACACAGAATAAACTATCGTGCTCATCACACAAAGTTTTATCCTGGGTGGGGATCGAACCCACGACCTCTTGCGTAGCAGTCGGATACACTCCCACCGCGCCACAGAGGCAGTCAGATGTTCTTCACTCTTATAGAATTTTATAAGCTACGTGTCTTAATCGCGTAAATATTTTATTTTAAGGCTAAATACCTTTCTTCATTGCCCCTCGAAGTACCGAAGGTTTCGTAATAGTGAGTGATAAAAGTCAAGCGAGGGTAGTTTCCGAAACCCGCGCTTCTCGGAGGCGACGCTTAGCTATCTGTCTACCCGTGACCACGGCCGTTGGATTAAGACCCGTAGCTTATAAAATTCTATAATGTGTACAAATCGCGAAAGTTTACGAACATATATTGTTCTTTAATCTATTTATGTCACCGCAATTCTCCTTTATGAGACAGAGAGTGCATCAAACTAACTATCGAGTTTTGTAATTGAGGTATTTGTGACTCAGAGGTGACCGAGCAAATCTATACTAATATTATAAAGCGGAAGAGTTTGTTTGTTTGTTTATTTAAACGCGCTAATCTCAGGAACTACTGGTCCGATTTGAAAAAATCTTCTTTTGTTGGATAGCCCATTTATCGGGGATAGAGGAAGGCTATAGGCTATATAACATCGCTACAGCTACGACTAATAGGAGCGGAGCAGCCACGAGAAATGTTGCAAAAACGGGGAAAATTTACGCATACGAAGTTGCGCGGGACAGCTAGTCGATATATAAACGAGGTTAAACAACGTTACCACTGTCTGTATTATTCAATAAAATATCACACCCTGCCGTACCTCGAAGAGCAAATTAACCCAGCCACAAGGGACCGAGTTCCACTGGTCAGTTTCCTTAATCATTTGCAATCAATCGGTAGACAATTTCGCTAGGCATTTTCCTGATTCTTCAGTTTCCTCCTTCGCTAGTTTTGCTAAATAACATATAATTTTTATTAGAAACTATAAGCAAAAACTAAATAAATCTAAATATCTTAATATTATAAAGCTGAATAGTTTGTTTGAACGTGATAATCTCAGGATCTACTGGTCCGAATTGAAAAACTATTTTACTGTAGGAACGCTATAAGCTATATAACATCACGCTACGACCAATAGGAGCCGAGCAGCAATGAAAAATATTGCGACAACGGGGAAAATTTACGCAGACGAATTTGCGCGGGTCAGTTAGTAAAAAATAAAAGAGATATAGGCTGGCTACTATTAAGAAGAATAAGCTTGCTTTTCTGAGCATAGCTTTTAGGGCTTATATTTGGATAGTCCGCAAGCGCGAGCGCTTACACAACTCGCTCGTGTGCTATACACGTAGACTGCCTGTCATTGATACAGGCAGGCAGTCTACGTGTATAGCTTCGCGACACCCCCTGGGATACTTCCGCGACACCCCAGGTTTTCCCAGCGTTGGTTGTTTCCCAAACTGAGGACACCTGCATTATAACAATAACGCCATTGACTAAACTCTGCTGAGATGAAATCGGGTTACATCCGGTATCCGGACACCAAACCTATCCGTACATTTCTATTCATAATCCATTTGTTTATTTAATAAGTGCCAACAACAGTTCGGCCGCGGTCTCGAGTTCAAACAATTCTCAGTTACCTAATAATAACTACCTATGCTTACCAAAACGTTAGGGCTCATAAAATATCTTGTATAACATTAAACATGGTTTAAAATAGATTTTTATTAGCCAATTACTATTTAACCACGCTCCAATTCTATTATAAAGTTGTAACTGATACTGCCGTGTGCGTATTTGGGATTACCATACCATACCAACCCATATGATGGCCCACTGCTGGGCACGGGTCTCCCCATTAGAACCTACTAGTGTGTAGATCCTGGGGGTAATTGCCATAATCGCCACGCTTGGCGAGCGGGTTGGCGATCGCAGTAAGGCTTTAAGTACGCAGAGGACGCTGCTGCCAGTCCTCCGGTGTGAAATCCCTTAGTCGCCTTGACGACACCCACGGGAAGAGATGGGGTGGTACTATTCTTAAGCCGGTACCACACGGCATTGGGATTACTGACCAAGCGGTAATGATAGCCTTCTAACCGAAGTCATTTACAAGGAGCCTACTCTAAATAAACGAAAACGAAGTTTCGATCAAAAATGAGGTGGTAATATACAGAACCAGGAAATCTATTTATTCTACTCATTCCATAAGTTCAAAATCGTCCATGAGTTCTTTTTTTTTTAAAGACGACTCCCGCGTTATAGTGCATAGTCCCATATACTAATTAATTTAGAATTAGCACAAGAAGTTCGAACCAATGGCCGATTTTCTGGAACGAGTGCATTCAAGACGCGGATCTAGAACTTGGTTCTAGGGGGGACAACATTTGAACCAATCAAATGTGAAAGGCTGTGGTGCATTTGATTCGTCACCACCGTGGGGGAGGGGCACAAATTCCCAAAAAAAAAGGTCATTCAGTCGAGTGTGGGGAGGGGGGGACGAGATTGCCCTGCTGCGCCCCTTGTACCTGATCTTACCACCTAATTTTCGAAACTTCGGTTATCGATAAAACGAACTTCTTATTCGATTTTCGAAGTTTCGATTCTGCTCGTCTTTTGTCTTCGTTGCATAAAAAAATGCAAAAAAATCATATCTGCCGAAGGATCCATACTTGCTAAGTAAATGCAGGAAGGGAATGTAGACCATGACTTGGTAAACGTAAGGTAAGGACCACAAAATAAAGAGAGTACAGAAGTAACGCCCATGTATGTACACGCGCGCACGAAATGAGCATCCGCAACGCGTGAGCATGACACTTGCTCTGTCGCTGGCCAGCTTGTTCCAATACTACGACGACAAGCGCCTCTAGACAAATGTACGAGTAATTCTATTCGATTACAGTTTACGCTAATCGAATAGAATGACGTCGTTGCGCGCGCAAAACTGTAAAAACGAAAATTGTTAATATGAGATTAGCAGTTGTGCGCGCGCAACGGCGTCATTCTATTCGATTAGCGTAAACTCTAATCGAATAGAATGCCATTTGTCTAGTGGCCAAGCATAGATACAGACTCGCAACGCACAATAGACATCGTTCTTGAACATGGAATCTCGAACTCTCATCTAAAGCCACTTTCTCGAGAAAGTCTTGAGGCGGCCAGAAGCGAACCACCTATCTGGACTATGTTACTAGATCTCAAATTTTTCTATTCCTTGATGCTCGCGAGTTAGTTAGTGCGTTTCTATCTTTCAAAAATGCAATTATTGTAGGTATTTGTAAATTGGCAAGAAATGCCTATAAAAATTACTTCAAAGTCTTGAGAGGTTTGAAATTCCGTGACCGTGACCGGTACGGATCCAGGATCATGTTCTTTATTTTATTTATTTAATAAACATTCGTGTTTGAAACTTAAAACTAGTACCTACCTAACGAAGTTCTTTACCAAGTGGGGATCTCATGTTCACAAACAAATCATCTTAAGATAAATAATCACATTAATATTATCACACTAATATTATAAAGGCGAAAGCTTGTGAGTATGGGAGTGTGTATGTTTGTTACTTCTTCACGTCTAAACGGCTGGAGCGATTTTAATAAATTTTGGTATGCAGTTAGCTGACACCCTGGATTAACACATAGGCTAATAAACAGCGGGTAAAACCGCGGGGCACAGCTAGTAATAAATATTTGTCAAACGATTTGTTTGAATTTGAAATTTGGACAATTTCAAATTCAAACAACTTGAAAATGCATGTGTAAATTTTTTTTTACACCTGGGGGTCAATTCACGTATTTAAAGCTGTTAAGTTTCGATTAAAACGGCCATTTTTATATTCTATTATTTGTAACTTTGGGATCGATCTTAAAAACGCTTGCGCACCGTACTATATCTTTAAACCTAGGTCAGTAAAATATGACAGACATACACAGATACACACCGACACACGATTCTTTCAAAATAGTGATCAATTTTATACACTACACTCTTCGAAGTAGTACAGAAAAAAATAAATTGTTTATGGTACATGTTCAGAAATAGAGAGTGAAATATAAAAATGGTGGAGAAATGACGTCATAGGAGATACTTTATACTTTGTTGTGACATTTGTGATGTAATGATTTTTTTTTTTAATTGAAAGCTATTTCACCCACTAATATTTTTTTATTAATACAATAATCCATTGCGGTGGGAGTGTATCCGACTGCTACGCAAGAGGTCGTGGGTTCGATCCCCACCCAGGATAAAACTTTGTGTGAGCACGATGGTTTATTCTGTGTCTGGGCGTTATTTATCTATAATATGTATGTATTTAGAAATATATAAGTATGTTTATCAGTTGTCTGGTTGCCATAGTACAAGCTCTGCTTAGTTTGGGATCAGATAGCGTTGTGTGAGTTGTCCCAAGATATTATTATTGTATATTATTATCTCTGAAAGATAGAAAAATGCCAAACCAGGGCCGGAATCGAACTACCTATCTGGACTATGTGCTAAATTTGAGATCTAGATAGGTAGTTCGATTCCGGCAACACAGTCCAAATAGGTAGTTCGATTCAGGCCCCGGGTTGGCATTTTTCTATATTTCAAAAATGCAATGCTAGAATATTATAAAGAGGAAAGATTTGATTGTTTGTTTGTATTGAATAAGCTCCGAAACTACTAGACGAATTTGAAAACTTCTTTCATAGTTTGTGAAGCTACACTAACCCCGGGTGACATAGGCTATTTTATATCCCTGTATTCCCACGGGAACGGAAACGGCCTCCGCTAGTTCTTAAATAAAAATATTTTTGTCCCCTGACATAAAAATATTCTTTGCCTTTGGGACATACGGGTTTAACCGTTTTAATTTAACCGAAGTCACACGAGCTGACAAGGCCTCATTCAGGGGCAGAGGTCAAAAACAATTTGATTGAAGTCACACGCTAACAAAGCCTCGTCATTCAAAAACAGGGGTGCTAAACATTTCAACTGAAGTCATACTTTGACAAAACTCTCATCATAAACTAAACCAATATAGTAACCTCATTTCATTATTCTGTTCCTTTCATCGGCTAAACCATTATAATCCATACTTTTACATTCCATAAATATAAACTGAAATCATCTTCCAAATCTACTAAAACCTTCTTTGTCCCAACACAATAAAGGCGGAATTCCCATGAAAGTAATACCCATTGTCCTCACAAATGGCGTTGGGAGAGTAATTACTGTGACGCAATTTTGGTCCTAATTGAATATTATTTATGTATGGCGTATCTGAATGTCGGTCCTCTTTGGGAGACAAAGGGCCATTTGTTTTTATTTTTAAAGGGATGTGTAATGAGTTTTGATGTGGGTAAAGTTCAAGTTAGGTTTGTGACGTAAATCGTGACTGGGCAGATCGATAAATCAGTGACTGCCTCTGTGGCGCGGTGGGAGTGTTTCCGACTGCTACGCAAGAGGTCGTGGGTTCGATTCCCACACGGGACACCACTTTGTGTGATCCACAAATTGTTGTTCCGGGTCTGGGTGTACTTGCGTCTTTGTGTCCGTTTCTTGTTTGTTTGTAAAGTCTCCTCCAACACAGGGATTGTACCCTACTGCGTGTCTTTTTAAAAAAAAAGATGTAATTAAATAAGTTAATACCTAAGCTTGATAAAGGCGAATCGGCGTGGGAGGATAGAACGAGGGGCGGGCTTCATAACCAAGATGAACGCTCTGCTGCTCTGCTCTTCGGCCCTAGCAGGCGGCTAGTTACCGCCATATTAGCCGTATCAATTGTACGGGTCCCAAGGGCCCCGAAAGCACCTTAGCAACTGCACCCCCCTTCCGTGCTAGCGACTAACACTGATGAGTCAATTGCAAATTTGTGCGAGGGATTCACAGAGGGCCCCAACAAATCTTAATCCAGGGCCGGACTAAAGCAAGCTACGCCCCCTACGCCCTAGAATTATCTCCACAAAATGTATAAAACATTAATCCAAAAATAAACGATTGCGCCCACAGTCTTTAATTCCTGCAGGTGTGACTGAACTGAAATAAACCGGGCAAGAGCATGTCGGACCATGCTCAGTGTAGGGTTCCGCAGCCTTGAATAATTGCATCAGCAAAAGAGCCTATGTTCATAGCACTTACGCCCTTTTGTTAAGAAACGCAGTTTTTCGGCAATAACTCAATGGCGGCATTTTCAATTAAGTATGTCCGAAATCATTTTAGTTTAAAGTATTTATTAAGCGCTACCTTTGTGATTTTTTTATATTTTTTGGTCACACGGTTCAAAAGTTAAGACGGGAGGGGACACATTTTATGCAACTTTCCAAAACTATTCGCTCAATCAAAAAAGTTTCATAGAAGCCTTAAAAAAAATGTTTTAAAAAAGACCCGTCCAATGATACCACACGTTGACGTTGGCTGAAAAAAGAAAAAATCAGCTTCTGTTACATGTATGGTGTACCCCCTCTTAAAATATTTTTTATTATTATTTAGCTATCAAACTAAGTAGCGGCTACTACAAGACACCTTTTCACTAAATTTCATCAATATTCATTGAGTAGTCTTTGAGTAAAATGCCTGTGACATACGGGCAGACAGACAGAAAGACGGACATTACAAAACTCTAAGGGTTCTGTTTTTGCCATTTTGGCTACGGAACCCTAATGAAACGTGACAATGTACCGCTACAGGGAGTGACCATATTGTTGTTAGGAGGCATTATCATACTTGGCACTAGTCGTCCACCTAATAGGGTAGATGACTGTCAAGTCAAATCAGTATCTTTTTAAGAAACGTCAAAACGATGCGCCCCTTACTAATTTATATGAAAAACTAGCTGTGCCCAGCGTTGTTACCCGCAGTTTATTAGCCTATGTGTTAATCCAGGGTGTCAGCTAACTCCATACCAAATTTTAATAAAATCGCTCCAGCCGTTTAAACGTGAAGACGTAACAAACATACACAGTCACACACTCACATACTTTTGCTTTTATAATATTAGTATGACAAAACAATGACGTCATTCTTTTGTATGGTCAAATCATGTAGTTTCAATGTTTATAAATTTAAGACAACGTAAAATTGTAGAGATACATTGTTTTTCAGAATATTTTTGCAAATGCTATTTCCTGTATAGTGTAAAATAATTTATTGTTATTGTAGTCATCTACCCCATCCTATCTCTCTCTATCTTTTAGACCAAGCCTTGTCTAAAACAATTTGGTTTCATAAAAGCCTAATCCCCCCTTCTCTGTCCTAGTCCTAGGTAATCTGAGTCCTCCCATCTACGTCTACGTTCCTTGGTATTGGAGCCTTGACACACAGCGGTGTCAAGGCTCCCCAAACCAATACCTTGGATTCCTAAACTGCGACAAGCTCCCACCCCTACCCAAAATAGTATTCTGGATCCGTCATTGCTACATTTTAATACGGTTTTTTCCCAGTAGTTCCGTGGAAGAAGGTCCGCGGCGGAACTAATGGGAATAATTTTCCCAACAGATCCTACAACGGAACTTATGGAAAACCTGATTCCCATTAGTTCCGTTTATAAAATATTGATATGTGTACCTTCATACACCGGTAATACTGACCGCTATAAAAAACATTCACTTATTTTAAATGTCATCGTTTTACAACAGTTATTAAAGAAAAATAAGACCTGTTTAGAAAATGAGAACTTCATAGAAACTATACAAATGCAACTAATTACAGACGAAATTAGTATATCTTTATTCTTGGAAAAATTAAGATAGGTTTAATATTTCAAGTAAGATTTACGTAATACTAGTTCAGTTTATATTTTATTTAGGTATGTATCTCTCATGCTTCGATAAATATATTTAATTATACTATCCTATGATGATGAATTGATGACTCTTATGACTCTATACTAATATAAAGCTGAAGAGTTTGATTGTTTGTTTGAACGCGGCAATCTCAGGATCTACTGATCCGAATAGATTTTTTTTTCGTTGGCAGCCCATTTATCGAGGAAGGCTATAGGCTATATAATATTACGCTACAGCCAATAAAAAGCGGAGCAGCAATGAGAAATGTCGCAAAAACGGAGAAAATTTACGCAGACGAAGTTGTGCGGGACAGCTAGTATTTTATAAAGAGTTGAAAAATAATGAGGGCTCAGTCTGCCGCCATTTTCGAAACACCTTACGTCATGCAAAAAAAAACACACTAATGTATTTTTTATCTATGGCGTGCAATGTCACACTGACGTATCAGAATTTCCCGCCAATCCACCAATGTAAAACAACGCAGATTAAAAATAACAGATAGCAAAAATAGGTCAATGTGTTTTCGTATACAGCCTGCTGTGACGTCAATAATATTGCGTAATAATTGTTGATACTTTAAATACTATTCATATGGTATTATAGTATTTGCTACTGTATGATTTGGCTGAAGAAAAGGAAAATATTTGTTTTTAAACTTACGCGATTTCTACAAATATTATTTAGAATATTATTGAGACTTAATCGCGGCGCGGTGGGAGTGTATCCGACTGCTACGCAAGAGGTCGTGGGTTCGATCCCCACCCAGGATAAAACTTTGTGTGATGAGCAAGATGGTTTATTCTGTGTCTGGGTGTTATTTATCTATAATATGTATGTATTTAGAAATATATAAGTATGTTTATCAGTTGTCTGGTTTCCATAGTACAAGCTCTGCTTAGTTTGGGATCAGATAACGTTGTGTGAGTTGTCCCAAGATATAATAAAAAAAAATAAAAAAAAAGTCCCGAAGAATCAAAAATTCTTAGACCAGATGAGCCGACGCCTAGGAAACTTTAGACCCTCGCCCCCCTCAACAAAGAACTTCAAGAAGTGGCTTCACCGGTGTTACTGTAAACCTGACTCCTCCAAAAAAGTATTTCTTTTTTTTCAGCAATAGAATAATTCATTTCGCTGTACTGCACATACGCAGGGTGCTGAAAGATTCAAACTTTGATTAATTTAGATATTGTATAGAATTAGCTGCCCACCAAATAGAAGATTTACGATCGCAAGCAAGACTGCCTCTGTGGCGCAGTGGGAGTACGTCCGATTGCTACGCGAGAGGTCGTGGGTTCGATTCCCACACGGGACATCACTTTGTGTGATCCACAAATTGTTGTTCCGTGTCTGGGTGTACTTTGTGTCCGTGACTTGTATGTTTGTAAAGTCCCCCGCGACACAGGGCTTGTACAGCAATGCGGGAGTGGACTTTTTTAAAAAAAAAAACGTAATATTATAAAGCTGAAGAGTTTGTTTGTTTGAACGCGATAATCTCAGGAACTACTGGTCTAAATTGAAATAGTCTTTTTCTGTTGAGTAGCCCATTTATCGAGGAAGGTTTAGGCTAGGCTATATAACATCACGCTACGACCAATAGGAGCGGAGCAGCAATGAAAAATGTTGCAAAAACGAGAAAAATTGACGGATACGAAGTTGCGCGGGTCAGCTATTATATACATATATAACTGACTTATTATTACAGATGCAATATTGAAGAAGAAGAAGAAGAAAAGTTTATTTATTGCCATAAATGACGTACCTACATAAAAAAAAAAAATCAAAATTACATACATACATCATACATTTTTCTATTTATCTATTCACAGTTTGCACGTCATAGCTATGACAATAAATGGTCCCATTCAGCATATATGTTGCGAGTTTTGCGACAAACTTGCAACGCTGATTTTCAATGAGACCATTTACCTATGTAATAATATATTCTGCTTCTTAAGTGAATAAAGAATATTGAATTTGTGAAGTCTTTATTCCTACTACATAAGGGTTTTTCAGTCGTAAATTAACCTCGCCCCCATACATTCAAGTTTTACCAAGTATAATTAACTCCAAGCCTAATTTAAATAGGGTGCGGGTCTCTAATTGATAACAGCTTACACTCAAAAGTCGTCAGTTTTGAACTCTTGGCTTTGAATCTTAACTACTGTTAATAATATGTGGTTGTACAATAAATTAAAGTTTTCCTGCCTTCCTAAATAAAAGTCTCCTAGCTGATTTGCTGATTGGAAACGGCGTTCAATGTCATTAGAAGTTAGCTCAATTACGTAGGCAGGGCCGCATTTAGGGGAGGGCAGACTGCCCTGAGGCCTCCGCAAGAGTGAGTCCCTCCATAAAAGAGATAAAAATGCAAATGTATATCGGGCCACGCACAATGTAGGGTTCCGTAGTCCCCCCCCCCTCATCCAAAAAATATGTGAAGTAGGTTTTCTGTTGTTTTTGTTTAATACTTACAACGTTATTTGCACGAAAATTTTATTACTTTTCATTTGATTAGTTGTTACTTGTAAACTTGTAAAGGCTACTTAGCTGTGAGAGTTTCCCTTTTAATTTCGCTATAATACTCGTACCGTATTTTTTTTCACATTCTCAACATCAAACATTTAGCTGGCAGAGGGGGCTCTGCCAGCTAAATGTTTGAGAAGGATAAGAGCGTTGAAATTACCGGGTTAAATTTTGACAGGCAATCCCTCAATCTCCCCCCCCCCCCCTCCAAGGCCGTGGTGGCTGGTGTACAAAGAAATAATATAGAATAACAAAAAAATGTTTGGCACCAACTTCAAAATGTTTAATTTTTAAAAGGTATTTTATATTATTTTTTGCTTTTTAGTTGCCTTGTATTAATTTTGAAGTGGGTAATATTTTTTTGGAAAAATGTTTTTTAATTCTCACTTTTAGTAGATTGGTTTATAATTTACTTATGTTACAATAGGCTTGTATCAACTGCTTAAATGCTTTTACAAAATATTGCTTTTCCCGATGCAGGCTCGTTAGTTGTTGAGGAGTGAACTCCTCAACAATTAACGGCCTTGCACAAACATTACACCTAAACACAATAGACCTGATGATGAGTCATTGTGTTATAGTATATTCTACTCAATACCATATTATAGTAATTAAATCCAAATCGTGAAATATTGAATAGTTCCGCTGTCACTTGTGGACTTCATCATCAGTTCCACTTCACCAATTAGGGCTTTTTGAGAGTAAATGTACGAATCACTATTAAATATACCTAAATCACTATAGTACCTTTAATATTTAAAGAGTTCCCTCGATATCTCCGAAATCCCATCATCAGGATGATCTGGTGACAACGGGACCAACTTCGAAGTATTTTCTATAAAACACAAAAATATTTTTTCAAATCGGTCTAGACGTCTTCGCGTAATCGGTGAACAAAAAATAGAGTCGAATTGAGAACCTACTCCTTTTTTGAAGTCGGTTGAAAATATGAAACCACCCGAGCAAAGTCGCAGTATAAAGTCTAGTATATTCATAAGACAAATAGCGACCTTCATGACTATTTGATACAATCACAATGTATATAATACAATATATTACACTTGAAATCGTCTGTCTGCCTTGATTGCACTTGAAATTAATTTGGAGAAACAAGTTGTGGGCGGTAGCGAGAGCGATCTTTTGAAAACACATAAAAGTTGTGTGTGCGACTACTTCATAAGAGGTCGTGGGTTCAATTCCCACACGGGACACTTCTTGTAATCTACAAATTGTTGTTTCGAGTCTGGGTTTACATATAAATTATAGTTAGTTTTTATTGCCAAGTTCTTTTGTCACGGCTTTATTCTAGCGAACTTGGCATTAAATGTAGAATCGTTCTATTCCAAATTTTGTCTGACGTTCATAAGCGTTGCATTTTGTAACCTAAGTGAATAAAGTACTTTGACGTAGAGTTCATATCAATCAATAACAATTAATATTTTTTAGCTAATCAAGTTATAATAGGATATAATAGGAAAATAATTTGAAAAAACCGTGCCAAAATTAAACATATATTATTTTACTATTTTTAATTTTCAAAATAAATACTTAAAGTAGGTACATAAATTATTTGAGATCAGAACATAATATTAAATTCCATACAAATCTCTACAACGCGAATCTTGACATTCAGATACCCAAAAGGTTTTTCGTTCTTTTCTTCATTCCTAATAAATATATAATTATCCTATGCCTTTAACTAAAATGGCAACGTTCTATATCAATAAATAGAAAGGAGATATAAAGGTATAACGAAAGTACTGTTAATAAAAAATATTAATATTTAATCGATTCTTGATTTCTAGTTCCGCCACGGAACTACTGGGAATAAAGCATTGTATTTTGTATTTGTAAAGTCCCCCGCGACGCATGGCTTAGGCCCTACTGCGGAAGTAGTCGTTAAAAAACTGTGTTTATTATTATTATTCTTTAAAACCACGGGCCCTAACTACCAATGCGAATTATGGGTCCCACATTTCTAGGAATCTTGTTAACGCCTCCAGGAGTTGTAAAAATGGCAGCATTGACATGTCACTATTTTTACAGCTCCGCGTTTAACGTGTGAAATGTACTTGAAATAAATGATAAGTACATAAGAATGAGACTTTGTGATTCAAAGAAGAAAACTTGAAATATGTAATATAAACTTGAAACTGGCAACGAGACTTAGTGATTCAAAGAAGAAAACTAAAAAGAAAATAAATTTGAAACTGACATTGAGACTTTGGATTCAAAGAAGAAAACTCAAAATAATATGTATCAACTAACTGATGATAATCAGGCGTCACAATTCGGAAATATATCTTATGTAGATTATTAAGGAAGGGATCGTTGTGATCCCTTCCTTAATAATCTCGATCTGTGAATCACCACGATTAAAGTAGTAAGGAAATGCCCTTAATACAACAATCGAAATAGATTGACAGACCGCACTCAAAAAGAGAGACATGCAACAAAGAAAATCAGTGACAGGTAATATCGGCGGGACGACAAAAAAAAACCCCTTCAGCTATAAGCTAAATTGCCTGTGTTAGGAGTGGATTCACGTCGGTAGTATAATAGGATTCGAACCCACGACCTCACAATTGCGAGTCCGACGCCTTAAATATCAGGCTACCGCCACTTTATTCAGGGACATGGAATCACAGATCACTTTAGACCACTTCGGAAGGCGTTGCAGTTGAAGCAATGTCTATTGCCAATGTGTACGTTGTTTGAGGAAGGTAATGTTGTTAGCCCATAAAATATCGGCCCGCTTGGCCACAATAAACCTGTCTCCACTTTACTTGGTCTCTGACTTAGTGGAGACCGAGCGATACCGTTAAGCCACGTTACCACTGTAAGTTGATAAGACGGGTGACCGTTTTCTAAATATGTCACACCCCTCCGTGCCTCGGACAGCACGTTAAGTCAAGCCGTCAAGTCCTGCGCCTAATCTCTCTCCGGTCGTGTCAGATTTTTTCCCCATCGTAGTATCTCCTGCGTAGTTAGCTAGTCTCTGATGAAATTGGTCACCGCAATCGACATCGGTTAGTTAGAAGACAATTTTTTACGACTTACAGTTTCAATTGAAACTCCGACAAATTTCGACTGTGTAATTTTTTCGACGTTATTGCAACATTTTTGATTGTTGCTCCGCTCCTATTGGTCGTAGCGTGATTTTACACAGCCCTTAGACTTCCTCGATAAATGGGCTATCAAACAGTAAAATATTTTTTCTAATCGACCCATTAGTTGCTGAGATTATCGCGTTCAAACAAACGAACTCTTCAGCTTTATAATACACTTGCTAATCCAGTGCAACTTCGTCTGCGTAAATTTTCCCTGTTTTTGCAACATTTCTCATTACTACTCCGCTCCTATTGGTCGTAGCGTGATGTTATATAGCTTATAGTCTTCCTCGATAAATGGGCTACCTAACAGAGAAAGATAGTTCCTAAGATTACCGCGTTCAAACAAACAAACAAACTCTTCAGCTTTATAATATTAGTATAGATTCGCTTCTCGCTCATATCTTGAACCATCACAAAATGTTTTCAAATATAAATATAATTGATTACTCACAAGTCTGTTCAATCGTAACGAACTATTTTATATTATTTATATATTGTATGGCTTTCTGATTGTTTTTATATTCGTTTGTTTGGCTTCTGTACGTCGTTAAATTGCTAAAAATATTCACTGATTCATCTTATATTTTAACCTACTGGATACTATCTCGATGATTGTAACTAGCTAAAGATCGAAAATAATAATAATAGTGACTTTCCTGATAAGCACGACTGCTTACCGAATTAGGTACATATACAATGTTTCAGTGCCATCGGGTCGTTAGACTACCATTCTTTCCGGCTTCCATTTGTTTTTTTTTTTAATAATTTTTTAATAATGTTTATTTCAAGGAACCTGGCGTTCACTGCGAAGAAAGACCCATTTCATGCACTTTGCGTACTCTACCGTCTGTTCAACGGGGAGTGCTCTGAGGAACTGTTTGACATGGTGCCACCGTCACCTTTCTACCACCACACCACTCGACATCGGTTCATCCATTCCACCTGGAAACAATACGGTCCTGTACGGATCGATTCCGGCGTTCTTTTCTTCCACGTACGTGTAGACTCTGGAACGAAATACCTGCTGCGGTGCTTCCCGAGCGCTACGACATGTCTTTCTTCAAACAAGGTTTAAAGAGAGTTTTCACTTCACGGTAGGCAGCGGCTTGGGTGTGTCCCTGACATTTCTGTAGTCCATGAGCGGCGGTTACCGCTTACTATCAGGTGGGCCGCTGACTCGTCTACCAACCGGGTGTGTAACGGTTGATATAATAACAAAAAATCTAACGTTCACTTGACATAATATCACTTAATATAATTTTATTTAATATAACGATCAGTTGTCATATTGAACTGTAGATATAATTTCATTTTATCTAATTTCTTTTGATATAATGAACACTTTTTATAATGCACATTTGACATAACATTCGTTTAGTAATATTTATAATTGATGTGTTAAGATTAAATAACTAATATAGCTATTGTATTAAGTTTTTGTTCTTCCCTTTATACCCTATACATCACCCAACTATTGTTACCAGGAGGATCTGGATGCAATCTGGACTTTAGGGCACCCTGACTCGGATAGGTTAGGTTAGAAGGGGATGGCGGGGTCTACGACCCCGCCATCCCCTTCGTGGTTTTTTTTTAAACCAACCGGAAGTAGGAGCCCCGCGAAGCGGGGCTCCGTCGACCAAGTCCGACCTCGACCAGAAAATTAGGTCAAAAGAACATTAGGTTAAATGAAAGTTATATTAAAAGAATATTATGCATTTTGAAAATTATATCATATGAAATTAGGTTATTTGATATTATAGCATATGAACGTTATTTCAAGTAAAATTAGAGCATTTGTTATTATATCAAACATTACACACCCCTACCAACCATAGGCAATATAAAAAAATCTCCCTGGTGGGAGACAGTGCTCAGTCCAATTATTTGACACATTTGTAATATATCGTAAAAGTACTTTCTGTGTATAGTCTTTGTGTGTATATATGTGTGTACGTGAGTGTGTGAGTGTGCGTGTGTACGTGAGTGTGTGTGTGTGTGTGCGTGTGTGCGCGCGCTTGTGTATGTGTGTTTGCGTGTGTGGTGAATAGTAGACTTGACCTATATCCAAATACCTATACGTACCCGGGGTGAACCCCAAATGCCCTCACACCAGGGTTTGCCAATGGTTGAGCTTCCTTTTTCTTTATCTGTCAGTCATCGCTGCTGGGTATGTTTATCAGTTGTCTGGTTGCCATAGTAAAGGCTTTGTCAAGTTTAGGGTCTGATGGCCGGGTGTGAGTTGTCCCAAGATATTATTATTCATTAATGACGATTCGATAATTTAATACCCGGAATTTCGGAGTAGGTCCATGTTAACATAGCATTTGGAGTCATTGTCCCTAAATAGCACTACCTATGCCGATCACTGGTGATTACTACTTAAACGGCTATTACACTACCCTGAATCAGGGCCCTAAATCGAGGTGGCCTTGAAAATTTGTTAGAGAATTAGGGCCCTAACTCTTATTACACCGCTCTTTTTAAGGATTCAGGGTCCCTGATTCAGTGTAGTGTAATAAGCGCATTAGTACTTGGATGATGTTTTCTAAAAATGAAGCTAGATCGATTTATCGCCCCCGAAAGCCCCTGCATACTAAATTTCATGAAAATCGTTGAAGCCGTTTCCGAGATAGGTATACTATATACAAGAATTGCTCGTTTAAAGGTATAAGATTACCTACTTACTAACGGCCTGTCTTATGGCCGGTCTCTATAATCTATCTATCGTTGGATTTGGCTACTAGAGGTAGGATTTAGACATATTTTGTATGAAGCTTATGTGAAATGAATACCTCTAGTAGCCAAATCCATCGATAGATAGATTATTGAAACCGGCCGTCAAAAACATTCATATTTGAAATAACTTTTTTCACACCTCTTTATTTTGACATCACTGCCGCCTAAGGACGTCTGAATTGTATAAATCCGTTCAGTGGTATGTGAGAAATGAGGTAATAAAGAATATTGCATACATACATAAAATATACGCGCGAAAAACATAACCTTTCCTTACGTCGGGTAAAAATAAGGCAACATTAAAAAGATTACGTTCATTTGATTGGATGATGGGAGGCTTCGGCTTAAAATATTTAAGCTCTATAGCAGCAAAAACCATCGATGGATAGATATCCATCGATGGTTTTTGCTGCTATAGAGCTTAAATATTTTACACTAGATGACCCGCGCAACTTCGTATGCGTTAAAGTTCTCCGTTTTTGCAACATTTTTCATTGCTGCTTCGCTCCTATTAAGCGTGATGTTATATAACTTAGCCCCCCTCGATATTTATCGAGGAGGCAATGCAAAAGTAAAAAAAAATCCGTAGTTCCTAAGATTATTGCGTTCAAACAAACAAACTCAAACAAACAACAGCTTTATTTCAATAAGCTCGACTAAAAGACGACTCCCGCATTAGGGGTACCAGCCCAGTGTCGCGGGGGACTTCACAAACATACAAGTCAGGGACACAATGTACCCCCAGACTCGGAACAACAATTTGTGGATTACACAAAGTGGTGTCCCGTGTGGGAATCGAACCCACGACTTTTTGCGTAACAGTCGGACACACTCCCACTGCGCCGCCGAGGCAAACGAATTCTACCTCTAGTAGCCAAATCCATCAATAGATAGATTATTGTGACCGGCCGGTAATCTCACTTATCTCCCTACCGTACATTACATAATTACATACATAATAAGAGCCAAACTATACAAGGCCGCATTATCTTCGCACTTAACCTATAAACTTGGCATTGCAGTGTTATCTAAAGGCGAGGCCAGCCGCACGACTATGCGATACAGTCGGAATGCAATTATTTAAAAAATCGACGCCTCCCATCATCCATTCAAATGAACGTAATCTTTTTAAAGTTGCCTTATTTTTACCCGACGTAAAGGTTCATTTCCGTGCATCGCGGCCGATCGCGAGCCGCGCGCGACTTACGACGAACGGCTGACGCGCGCGGCCGATGCGACAATAGTCAGAGTATGAGAATATATGGTACCGTTTCCGAGGTAAGCGAAAGACGCGCGCGGCCGACGACTGTCGTAGGCAGCGCGCGCACTCTGAATAATGTCGCATCGGCCGCGAGCGTCAGCCGCTTGTCGTAAGTCGCGCGCGGCTCGCGATCGGCCGCGATGCACGGAAATAAATCTTTAGGAAGGGTTATGTTTTTCGCGCGTATATTTTATGTATGTATGTAATATTCTTCATTACCTCATTTCTCACATACCTCTGAACGGATTTATACAATTCAGACATCCTTAGATTCGTCTCGACCGCCCAAGTGTTCTCAGATAGGTGTCGTTTGAAAAAAAAACAAACATGGCGGCTGTGAGATGTCAAAATAAAGAGGTGTGAAAGAAAAGTTGTTTCAAATCCTGCAATATGGATGTCAAATTAAAGGGCTCATCTTAGGCATTTCAAAAAGGTATAACATGATTATGACTGTAATACTAAAAAAGTTAGTCAGCAACCATTATTTTTTAAATTTTTAATGCTTGACAATTGCTGTGATAAAATTTTGTTGTTACGTCAGTTACATCCTATAACCGCTAAAAATATTAAATAAAAAAAATATATAAAGATAAAAAAAATCTGCCTTCACAAAAAAGATGGAAACAAGATCCCCTACATAATGTAGCACTTTACTAAGTTCAATGCCTCCGACTGCATGAAATTATGTAGAGGATCTTGTTTCCTTCTTTTTTGTGCAGGCGGGTTTTTTTATTTTATACGCATACTAAACCGATCACAAGAATAAAAAAATTAAACTCCCTACAAAATCGTTACGAATCTCACACCAACAACAGCACACAATGACACAATCCTAGCAGGTATAAATATAGAACATGCTTCTAAAATTAAAATTAATAATCATTCACAATTTACACGGCAAATGAAGTACGTAGGTACTTAATATCTAACGGCTGGATCAGACGGACGACTTAGCGATTTCACGAGAAGTACTTAAGTACTCGAGCGAGATCATTGACTAATCGTTATCTTTAGTAAGAGGGTATATTGTCGATAAAATAATTGATAAGTGAATAAGCTTAGCGTAGGTGAAGCGATAGGTAAAGCCGCGTTTTTACTTAGTATCTATACTAATATTATAAAGCGGAAGAGTTTGTTTGTTTGCTTTGTTTGTTTGTTTGTTTAAACGCGCTAATCTCAGGATCTACTGGTCCGATTTGAAAAAATCTTTTTTTGTTGGATAGCCAATTTATCGAGGAAGGCTATAGGCTATATAACATAGCGCTACGACTATTAGGAGCGGAGTAGCGACGAGAAATGTTTCAAAAACGGGGAAAAATTACGCATACGAAGTTGCGCGGGACAGCTAGTTATAAATAAGATGGTCTTGCCCGTGTAAAGATTCTGCGTGATAAATTAAGGCCATTCTTTTCTTTCTTTTGCAAAACATTTATACCTACTTATTCATTAATTTGCAGTAATTTAACTAATATTTAAGCACATATAGTTTTTACATTGTAAGTGGATGCTTCTACTGTGTTGTACCATTGAGGATGATAAGTATATCCAATCTCATGTACCTACTCTTCTTTTAATATTTATCAAAGATTGGATATATCAATTTTTCATTCATAATCATTTTTAATTCAAAACATGTTAGGCTTGCAGTATATTTCGTTATCGTCGTGTAGATCTTTCATTTACGTGTTGACTCGTTTTATTTCTTATGTTTATAATTAAATTTATTTGCTTCATTTGTTAAAGTTATTATTCAGGGTTCCATAGTAAACGATATTAGTCACCTTAAGGTTTCACTTTGTTCGTCAGTCCGTCCATCTGTCCTGGTCCACAGGTTAGCTTAGACCTTTAGGACTAGAAAGCTGTAATTTGGCATAGCTATATATATATATATATATATATATATATATATATATACACATATATTACTTACCTTGATGAAAACCATTTTTTTTGGGATACCGCCCCTTCACGCAAAGTGTGGGGTGTCATTGGGTATGTCTTTTAAAAATATTGCGGGTATGTTATGCGGGATTTAGGGATCCGTATGTGAAATATTTGAATCATAAGTACCCCTCCCTCTCAGCCAGCTAAATGTCAAAAAAATAATGATTGTAGTTTATAGTGAAATGTACTTAGTGTACACTTAGTAAAATTAAAAGGAAAACTATCATAGCTAAGAAGGACTTACAAATTAATGAGTAATAGCCGACCAAGACCAAGAAAATTATTTATAAGTATGAAGTTGTTAATAGTAGGTATGAAACAAAAACAACAGAAAACCCACTTCTTAGTCCGCGTTATTGTGATGAGCAACTATGGAACCCGACAAGCATTTGCCAGGTTTTTTAAACGGTATGTTACCTATTAAAAAGTACGGGCATTTCATAGAAATATTGTATTATTTCATAAGTTATAGAGTTTTATAAGCTACGGGTCTTAATCGCGTAAATATTTTATTTTAAGGCTTTTTAACCCTTGTTTATTGCCGGACGTTTCGACCATATTGAACGGCCGTGGTCACGGGCTGATACGGTCGAAACGTTGGGCATTTATATAGCCTTAAAATAAAATATTTACGCGATTAAAGGGTAAGACCCTTAATCGCGTAAATATTTTATTAGCTTATAAAATTATTAAGACCCGTAGCTTATAAAATTCTATAATGTGTACAAATCGCGAAAGTTTACGAACATATACTACAAAGATATTGAAACTACCTCTTCCTCGTCAATATATCCTTATTGTCATCCGCATCCTCAAATTGAGTTTTTATAATAATAATAATAATATCTTGGGACAACTCACACAACGCTATCTGATCCCAAACTAAGGCGAGCTTGTACTATGGAAACCAGACAACTGATAAACATACTTATATATTTCTAAAAACATACATATTATAGATAAATAACACCCAGACACAGAATAAACCATCGTGCTCATCACACAAAGTTTTATCCTGGGTGGGGATCGAACCCACGACCTCTTGCGTAGCAGTCGGATACAGTCCCACCGCGCCACAGAGGCAGTCTAAGTCTAATAGTTTATTGCTTCCTCATCCTCATAAATACCTACATTCCTATTAGCCCTAATTCAGTAGTTTTACACAAATATTGTTGACGTAAACACCATCGAACCATACCATTAAAATTAAGCAAACCGAACCGCCTTTACTGATAAGGCTTCACTTATAAACGTAGGCATTTCGAAGTAATTAATTATTTAGTAATTATCATGTTTATATTTAAGAATTTGACGCGGTTGCGGTGAACGTTATAATCTATGTTAGTTCAGCCATTGTTTTAGCGAAAGTTAAACTGTAAATAAGCTTATTATTTTGTTAATACAATAAATGCATTTGAGAAAGATAGAAAAATTTAAAGTAGACCCAGTAATCGAATCCAAGACTTCCATATGCCAAACCGGGGCCGGAATCGAACCATCTAACCGGGACTATAGTTGGATCAACATGACTTGACCAGATTGAAGTTAGGTTCTTATCACTTTCGCGCATGTCATAGAGATGCGACCCTAAAACTACTTACGAAAACGATTAATTATGTTTAATCGATTAAAAATACGAGTACTAACAAAATATTAATTCAACAATATAAAAATACTTTATATATGAATTCATAAAAGTTTAATTTTAGAACAATTACAGTAAATACTAATTATGACAATGTAATGCGTAATCGCATCTCTAATTCTCTTGGTTTAGTTACCGCCCCCGCCCCTCGCTTCTTGTCACCATTTACTACTAAAAGTCGGTCAAGTTACGTTGATCCTACTGTATGTTACTAAACCTCAAATTCCTTCCTGCACGCGAGTCAGGCTTTTGTGTTTTAGGTACATATCTTATTAGTAATTAACTAGGTATATTAGTTACCGACACGTGTCATGTCTAGGGTTGCCAGCTTTAATTAGAAGAAATAGAGTACCTATATCTGATTCCAAAGGAGGTAAATAGAGAGTACAGGCTTAAAAAACAGAGTATAATTTATTCTACATTTTTAAAATGGTATTTTTGGTGCTTTTTCGTTGTTCTGAGGTTATGATAACGGGTATGCATCATACCTAGTCTAGCCATAAATATTGTTACGAAGAAAAAACATTTTTTTTTATTGCAAATAATATTTATTACTTTTACAGTGTGTTAGTTTAATACATAAATAAAAAACAATTCAAAATATAAAAAGCTTATTCGAAGTGGTCTCCATTGGCTGCAACACATTCCTTTAAACGTTGAGGCCAGTTATCAATAGAAGCACGCACTCTTTCCATGGGAAAATTCTTCACTGCCAATCGTATGGATTGTTTTAGGGACTCCAAATTATCATGGCGTTTAGAGCAAGCCATACTCTCTAAAACTGACCATAAATCATAATCCAGCGGATTAAGATCGGGACTAGACGACGGCCAGTCTTCAGCTCTGATGAAGTCCGAAACGTTCACTTCCAACCAAGACTGCGTGGACCGAGCTTTATGACCCGGCGCTGAGTCTTGTTGGAAGGACCATACTTGGTTATTGAACATGGTGTTGTAAAGGGGTTTAACTACCTTCTCAAGAATGGTATCTTGATACACTTGTGCCGATGTTTTGATACCTTTTTCACAAAAATATGGCTCAGTCACTCCTTCATAGCTAACACCCCACCAAACCATCATGCCCACGTTGCACTCTGTCGACTAATTGGGAAGCTTCCTTAGAGCTTTGAGCATAAATACGGTCATTTTGTTTGTTAAAATGTTGCTCAACTGTAAAGATTTTCTCATCCGTAAACAAAATTTTTCTGTGACCTCCCTTTGCGTACCGCTTCAGTAGTTGCTTCGATTTTACCACCCTATTCTTTTTTAAATTATCAGTTAAAAAATGACCAGTGCGTCTCTTATAGGCTGCAAGTCCTAAGTCATCTTTTAAAATGCGTGACATGGTTCTGGGTGCTATCTTCATCTCCCGAGATAAAATCTTTTGCTTTCGGACAGGATTTCTTCGAATTCTTTCCCTTACTGCTTTGACCACCATTTTCGTACGAACACTACGTGGACGGCCAGATCTTTTTCTGTCACAAACAGAGAAGGTCTCATTGTACCTATTAATAGCCCGGTACACAAACATTTGACTAATACCAAGCGTATGGAGAGTTTTAAAAATTACATTCGGCTCCATACCAACTTTGTGTAATGCAATCACAGCGATTCGGTTTTCTTTATCACCCCACTCCATTTTAATATAGCAAAATATTGTACAATGTATTGGCGCCAAAATTAGAAAATACAATGAGCAATCGTATAAAAATGACAGATTCCAAATTCAAATGTAATATCTTTCTTATTTTTAATTGTAACAGTATTTATGGCCAGACTAGGTATATTTATGAATGGTACTTAAACATTGTGGAAAAAAGGTTTTATTGTACTCTATTAGTGTTGTCCATACTAACATTATAAATGTAAAAGTAACTCTGTCTGTCTGTCTGTCTCACTATTTGTTACGCTTTCACGCTCAAACAGATAAACCGATTTAGATGAAATTTGTCTATAATAATACTGATATAAGAGGAAATACTTGTATTTTTGTTTGTACCGAATAAACTTAAAAACTACTGGACCGATTTCAAAAATGGTTTCACCGTTGGGAAATCACTATCCTCGAGTGACATAGGCCACTTTTTATCCCTGTATTCCTACGGAAACGGGAAATACGCGGGTAAAACCGCGAGGCGTCCGCTAGTGTGTAATAAAGTTTTACCCTGAATGGGAATCGAACCCATACCCGCTTACACGGCAGTCGTTAACCACTACGCGCCACCGATCCCTCAAATTTAATTTACCAAGTTTTTATTTGTATAGAGTTTATTCATTTCCATTTTAATACCAATAAAATGGTTTCCTTTTATTAAACGATTCCAACAACTTTGGAATTTATTGGAAATATTGTGATTAATTTTTGGAATCCATTTATTGGTGCCAACTTTGGAAAAGTTTCTGCTTATCAAATTTATGTTTAGAAGTTTGTATGTTTGTTACATGAATTTACGTAAAAGGGTCCGTGACTTATGGGGCGGCGTCCATAAATTACGTGAAGTAATTTTCGAAAAAAAGAAAAGTAGGCAGTTTTTCCTGTATGAAATGCCATTGAAGAGTAAAAATTAGACTTAGGCCACTCGGATGTCTTTTATATAACAAATATTAAAATAACAAAACCTTTATGGCGACAAAAATTAAAGTTTCTTAATAATAATCGTACTTTAAAAATTATCTAATTTTTATTATGTAGTAGTAGTAGGTTTTGTGGTTTCTATAAAAAACCATCTTTTTTTATAGAAATTTATAAGCTACGGGTCTTCATCGCGTAAATATTTTATTTTAAGGCTAAATACCTTTGTTTATTGCCCGACACCCGTGATCACGGCCATTGCAATATAGTCGAAACGTCGGGCAATAAACAAAGGTATTTAACCTTAAAATAAAATGTTTACGCGATTAAGACCCGTAGCTTATAAAATTCCATAATGTGTACAAATCGCGAAAGTTTACGAACATATATCTATCTTTTTTTATCAAAGTGGATTACGTAGAAAAATATTTTATATTTAATTATTCGTTACCAGTTAAGTATCTACTTTGGCCAATATATAAGCACATATAGTTTTTACCTTTGTTGTAAGTTCTAGCTCCTACTATATTGTACCCACTAAGGCTGACTTTATTTTATCTTTTCCAAATTTTAGGGTTCCGTAGTCAAATTGGCAAAAACAAAACCCTTATGGTTTCGCCATGTCCGTCTGTCTGTCTGTCCGTCCTTATGTAACAGACATTTTACTTAAAGACCACTCAATGAATATTGATAAAATTTGGTGAAAAGGTGTCTTGTACTTAGTAGCTGATACTTATTTTAATAGCTAAATAATTTAAAAAAATATTATTCAGGGGGCACTCCATACATGTAACAGATGCTGAATATTTTTTTTTGCAAATATTAACGTGTAGCACATCATTCGACAGGCCTTTCAAAAACATTTTAAGATTTCTAATAAATATTCTTTGCTTAAGTAAATATTTTTGGAAGTAATCGCTCCGAAAGTTGGATAAATTGTGCCCCCCTCCCCCTTACCTTTTGAACCATGTGACCAAAAAATCACAAAGGTAGCACTTAATACATGCTTTAAACTAAAAAGATTTGCATCGTAAGTGAATAAGATAATTTTAATTTTGATTTTTTGTGAATTGTTAATTGAATCGGTACACTATCTCCACTACTAAGTCCACGTCTGCCTCGAACATACAGACAGACAGACTTTGTTTTATAATATGGATAGATATTTTACATTTAAGGCAATCGTCGCACAAGCTTCCATTAATCGCGTGATGTTTTTTTGCCAGTTTTTGACCCCTCCCTCCCCCTTGGTGATGATTTAGACTGCCCCCTCCCCTCTACCCAAGATAACGTGTATATCTTTTGTACAAAAAAAGACCCAACAATTTTCACACTAGTGTGAGTGTCCAACGACAGGCGGTGCAATTTCAACACAGATCAAGTATGAGGAATCACGATCCCCCATCCCCTGTGGTGATCTGGTGATCTTTCGTAATTTTTGCCCCAATTTCCCCCCCCCCCCCCCTCCACTTCGAGCCTCACGTGATTAATGGACGACTCCTAAATAACTATAAACTCATTAAAACATTCGCATAATGAGTGAACTTGTCAAACTTTACACCAAATATGGTATAAGAATCTGGAAAATATATTTTCACACGTAAAATGCGGAACTGTAAAAACATGAGAGCTCAGTTTGCCGATATTTTCACAACCACCCATAAAGGCTTAAAGCAATTGATACCTGCCAATTAGGGTTGCATGATACGGTACGATATATCGATAGAAATATCGTATTACATATCGATAAAATGCTACACGATACTTGACGTGTTTCATGTGGGAAGGAAGTTAAAGGTACTCGTAGTACTGAAACGAATATTTCTCTTCAGTTTTCCATAACTTTAATTAATATTCTTATTATAAGCTACTTTATTACAAAACAAAAAATCCGACTGCTAAAAATTAATAACTTTTTTTTAAAGATAACTAGCAATTGGGGATTGAGTTCCACATTACTAGCAATCTTGTATTAAAATATTTTGGCGCCAAAATACAGATATTTTACTTTTTTCTAATTTAAATGTACCTGTGTGACTCTCACAACTAAGACGAAAATATTGATAGGTACCTCTCAAGTGAAAATTCATCAAACCATTAAGCTCTAACTAGTGCGTGCCAATGAAATATATACACACTTGACAAACATAACCCTCTTTATAGTATTTTTTAGGCACTTCTTGCCAATTACTTTAATACAATAATTGTTTTTTGAACGTCAAATCGTGTTGGGCGCGCGATAGTTCTTAAACTACCGGCTAGATGGTGCATGCGAGGGCACCATCTAGCCGGTAGTTAAAGAACTATCGCGGCTTTAGTTATTGCTTTTTTACAGAAAGCATTTTAACAAATTATGATATCGCAGGCCGAATATTATAGTATTTTTTAAAGGCATTTCTTGCCAACTACCGGCTAGATGGTGCATGCGAGGGCACCATTGAGGCTGATGTATCCGATCTCGTGTACTCTTCTAATATTAATGACCTCTTTTTTGCATCAGTCCTCTAATATATGGTGTATAATATAATGGTGGCAGCACCTTACCTGCATATACAGTTTATAAACAGAGAAACATTGTAAACATTGGCAATTTGAAAAGAGTGGCCACGAGTTTTTATTGCCTGTTCTTTTCTCGGGCTTTACCTATTGTTTGCGAACAGGCATTACCAGTAAATGTAGAATCGACTTTTCACAAGTGTAGTATTTTGCTTCCTAAGTGAATAAATGATTTTTATTATTATTATTATTATTATTATGAACTATCGCAGCTTTTGTTATTGCTTTTTTACAGAAAGCATTTTAACAAATTATGATATCGCAGGCCGAATATTATAGTATTTTTTAAAGGCATTTCTTGCCAATTACTTTATTAATACAAATTACATTTTTGAAAGATATAACCCATGAATCGAACCCGAGACTTCCGTATGCCAAACCAGTGCCGGAATTGAACCACCCAAAATTGCAATTATTGTATGAATAACCCTCTAAGGAGGTTTATTTATACAATAATTGCATTTTTGTTGCAAAGTCGGATAAAAACACTGTATTTTTTTCTTTTCTGCAGTACTTGAGTAACATTAAAAACGGCTAAACCGCTTATCATCAAATGAAACTGAGAACCATCACGATTAAACTTCATCATCATAAAAAAAACCGCATTCAAATCCGTTTATCTATTTAGACGATACAGACAAACACACGGATACAGAGATTTACATAATTAAAAATCAAAAGGTAAGTATTTGAAGCGGCTCGGCGGCGTATAGTGGCTGACAGCTGCTCTTAATAACTTATCTATCATTAACTGTCTGTTATAGCGCTAACTATATAAAATAATTATGACAGATGGAATGGAGAGGGATGCGTCTAATACCTCTAGGGCCTACGTTTCGTTGCACTCATTAATAATGATTTATGTGTGTTATTTAGAATATTTATTTTATCTTTTTTTTTAAAGACGACTCCCGCAGTTGGATAGGTACAAGCCCTGTGTTAGCGGGGGATTTTACAAACATACAAGTCACTGGCACAAAGTACACCCAGACTCGGAACAACAAATTGTGGATCACACAAAGTGATGTCCCGTGTGGGAATCGAACCCACAACCTCTTGCGTAGCAGTCGGACACACTCCCACCCTACTGCGGGAGTCGTCTTTAAAAAAACCGACATAGCTATTTAACTCTTTAAAAAAACTTGACAAAGGCAAACTCGCGAAGAAAAGCTAACAAAAAGTAATCTCTTAATGCAATCTTTAGTTTTATAGAAAACTAAGGCAAACTGGAGCACTGAACTACTAAAGAAAAAGTAGATATCTATAAAAGTTAAGGAAACTCGAAGTGAATCCTCACACAACTCGGAACTGGGAGTATAAAAGTACCTAAGTGATATCTATGGTGCTTCACTAGCTCACTAACTGTTTAAGTAAAATAATGTGGGTATATAAATTAGTTGGAATTGGCAGATATACAGAATGTGCGAGCCATAGTCCTCCTGGAGCAAATTGACGAATGGAGGACAAGAAAAAAAAAGTTTCAGTTAGCTGAAGAGGGTTTATAGAAGATTTAAATGGATTTCTTACTGAAGAAAGTTTAGGAATGATCGGATCTGATAGTTTTTTGGGGTTGCTCAAAGAATGTTACTGCTAGGAGGCTGTAATTTTTTTTCTCACCTACTCCATCTTGTGTGGTATCATTAGATAGGTCTTTTAAACACGAGCTAGCTTAAAACACTTAGGGGTTGTGAAGAACATTTTTAGAATTAGGGATCCCTTTGTGAAATATTAAGCTTTAAAGTGCAATTTTTTGTAAGAATCAAGTGTCATCCCCCCCTTGCCAGCTAAATGGTGGGTATGTGAAAAAATTTGTACGGTAGTCGTATATATAGTGAAAATGAAAGGAAAACTATCCCAGCTAAGTATGCCTTACAAGTTTAAAAGGAACAGCTGATCAAATAAGGAGTATTATAATTATTCAATAGATTATAAGTATTTACTATGTATCTCATTTTAGGTGAACTATGTTCTTATGAGAAATAAATGTCTTTAAACCTAACCTAGTAACCAAATTTTCATACAAATTCCATTGAAAATTATTATTAAGTAGGTATAAAGTCGTAAGTATGAAACAAAAACAACAGAAAACCCACTTCTTAAGCCGCATAATTCGGATGGGGAGGGACCACGGAATCTACATTGTGCGTCTATCGGTATTTAAAATTGTTGTCACTTTGTACGGGGTAGCCAATCCAGCGTAATAGTACCTACTGTAGATGCCAGTGGCGCTAGTGAGCGATATCTATGTGTGCGTTACTCAATCAAGGTACGTATGTATGTTACTTTAGCGCATTTTACACGTTAATTTCTGAACGCGTATCTGGAACCTGGTCCCAGACGCTATAGGCTATATAGCTGAGCATCAATGAAAAAAAAACGGGGGAAAATGACACAGACGAAGTTGCGCGGGTGAGCAATGATACGGGGCCTCCAGGCTACATAGACCCCAAACGAGCGTCAGCAATTGCAACCCCTTCCCCCTCGTCTTCTTGCATTAGTCCTTATTTCGCTTGGACCTTTGGGAACATGGCCTCCCCCAACAAATTTTGATACGGGTTCCATCTACGCCGAGCTACGCCTCTGGTCTTAACTTTGCAGGTTGGGTTCGGTCTGGAACCTGGTTCCAGAACCTGGCAGATAGATCTGTGTGGTTTAGACAGCGGATCAAACTGTCGTGCTAAAATTGAGTTCATGGTTTGGAACGCCAAAGAATCTTACGCGCTAATCTCAGGAACTACTGGTCCGATTTGAAAAATTCTCTTTTTGTTGAATAGCCCATTTATCGAGGAAGGCTATAGGCTATATAACATCGCGCTACGACTAATAGGAGCGGAGCAGCGAGGAGAAATGTTGCAAAAACGGGGAAAATTTACGCATACGAAGTTGCGCGGGACAGCTAGTAGATTATAGAGTACAATACTCTATTTTAGACTACGGTTGGCAACTCTAATCGTGACTCGTGTAGGGTTGGAAAAATCGATTCTTAACTTCGAATTGACTTCTAAATTACTCGATTCCGTAGTCGATTAATCACTACTTTTTATAAAAACGAACTTACGATGAAGGGCATTTCACATTTGACTTTGGTTCAAGCAGGCGGTCTTACAGGCTGTCTTGGTGGGTATCACAAGTGTCCGTTATTCTTCCGTGAAATAGTAATGTTAACGCATCACTGTGTATCGGTTGCAGGGCACTGTAGCAAGTGTAATTACTGGCTTGAATTAATTGGTCGTAGCGTGATATTATATAGCCTATAGCCTTCCTCGATAAATGGGCTATCCAACAGTAAAAGATTTGTTCAATTCGGATCAGTAGCTACTGATCCCAAGTGAACAAATCTTTTATCGAATAAACTTAAAACTACTGGGCTGATTTCAAAAACTCTTTCACCGTTGTGAAGCTACACTATCCCCGAATGACAAAGGCTACTTTTTATCTCTGTATTCCTACGGAAACGGGAAATACGCGGGTGAAACCGCGAGGCGTCCGCTAGTGTGTAATAAAGTTTTACCCTGTATGGTAATCGAACCCATACCCGCTTACACGGCAGTCGTAAACCACTACGCGCCACCGATTCCCTCAAATTTAATTTACCAAGTTTTTATTTGTATAGAGTTTATTCATTTTCATTTTAATACCAATAAAATGGTTTCCTTTTATTAAACGATTCCAACAACTTTGAAATTTATTGGAAATATTGTGATTAATTTTTGGAATCCATTTATTGGTGCCAACTTTGGAAAAGTTGGCTGCTTATCAAATTTATGTTTAGAAGTTTGTATGTTTGTTACATGAATTTACGTAAAAGGGTCCGTGACTCATGGGGCGTCCATAAATTACGTGAAATAATTTTGGAAAAAAGAAAAGTAGGCAGTTTTTCCTCTTTGAAATGCCATTGAAGAGTAAAAATTAGACTTCGGCCACTTGGATGTATTTTATTATAACAAATGTTAAAATAACAAAACCTTTACGCCGACAAAAAATAAAGTTTCTTATTAATAATCGTACTTAATAATAATTATCTAATAAAAACCCTCTTTTGTATAGATTTTTATAAGTTACGGGTCTTAATCGCGTAAATATTTTGTTTTAAGCCTAAATACCTTTGTTTATTGCCCGAACACCTACCCGTGCAATAAACAAAGGTATTTAGCCTTAAAATAAAATGTTTACGCGATTAAGACCCATAGCTTATAAAATTCTATAATGTGTACAAATCGCGAAAGTTTACGAACATATATCTATCTTTTTTTATCAAAGTGATTACGCAGAAAAATAATTTATATTTAATCATTTGTTACCAGTTAAGTATCTACTTTGGCCAATATTTAAGCACATATAGTTTTTACCTTTGTTGTAAGTTGATGCTCCTACTATATTGTACCCACTAAGGTTCACTTTTTTTATCTTTTTCAATTTTTAGGGTTCCGTAGCCAAATTGGCAAAAACAAAACCCTTATGGTCTCGCCATGTCCGTCTGTCTGTCTGTCCGTCCTTATGTAACAGGCATTTTACTTAAAGACTACTCAATGAATATTGATAAAATTTGGTGAAAAGGTGTCTTGTAGTAGTCGATACTTACTTTAATAGCTAAATAATAAAAATAAATATTTTTTCGGGGGGCACTCCATACATGTAACAGATGCTGAATATTCGACAGGCCTTTTAAAAACATTTGAAGGTTTCTAATAAACTTTTTTGATAAAGTGAATATTTTTGGAAGAAACGCTCCGAAAGTTGGATAAAACAAAAAAAACAACAAAATAAATGCTTTAAACTAAAATGATTTGGGACATGATCGGATTGTTTTGCATCGTAAGTGAATAAGAGAATTGTAATTTAGATTTTTTGAAAATTGTTAGTTGAGTCGGTACACTACTAAGTCCACGTCTGCACGTGTGCTCGAACATACAGACAGACAGACTTTGTTTTATAATATGGATAGATATTTTACATTTAAGGCAATCGTCGCACAAGCTTCCATTAATCGCGTGATGTTTTTTTGCCAGTTTTTGACCCCTACCTCCCCCTTGGTGATGATTTAGACTGACCCCCCCCTCTACCCAAGATAATGTGTATATCTTTAGTACAAAAAAGACCCAACAATTTTCACACTAGTATGAGTCGTGAGTCTCCAACGACAGGGGGTGCAATTGGTTCAACATCGGTCAATCGGTCAAGTGTGAGCAGCTGGTCAAGTTTGCGGCATCACGATTCAAAAAATACTTTTTTTTTTCTCACTGTACAACCCCCCCTCCTCCCCGCTGATATTTCCGAACCCTCTCCTCCCCTTTAGAGCCTCACGTGATTAATGGACAACTCCTAAATAACTATAAACTCAGTGATACATTCGCATAATGAGTGAACTTGTCAAACTTTACACCAACTATGGAAAATATATTTTCACACGTAAAATGCGGAACTGTAAAAACATGAGAGCTCAGTATGCCGATATTTTCCCAACTCCCCATAAAGGCTTAAAGCAATTGATACCTGCCAATTAGGGTTGCATGATACGATACGATATATCGATAAAAATATCGTATTACATATCGATAAAATGCTACACGATACTTGTAGTGTTTCATGTGGGAAGGAAGTTAGGTACTCGTAGTACTGAAACGAATATTTCTCTTCAGTTTTCCATAAATTTATCAACGCTTTAATGAATATTCTTATTATAAGCTATTTTATTACAAAACAAAAAATCCGACTGCTAAAAATTAATAACTTTTTTTTTAAAGATAACTAGCAATTGGGGATTGAGTTCCACATTACTAGCAATCTTGGATTAAAATATTTTGGCGCCAAAAATCAGATATTTTACTTTTTTCTAATTTTAATGTACCCAGTGTCACAACTGAGACGAATCTAATGAGAGGTTCCTCTCAAGTTAAAATCCATCAAACCATTAAGTTCTAGCTAGTGCGTGCTAAAGAAATATATATACACTTGATAAACATAACCCTCTTTATAGTATTTTTAAGCATTTCTTGCCAATTACTTTATTAATACAATAATTTTTTTTTGAAAGTCAAATCGTGTTGGGCCCTCGCATGCACTATCTAGCCGGTAGTTAAAGAACTATCGCGGCTTTTGTTATTGCTTCGTTACAGAGAGCATTTTAACAAATTGAGATATTTTAGTAATTTTTAAAGGCATTTCTTGCCAATTAATTTATTAATACAAATTACATTTTTAAAAGATATAACCCATGAATCGAACCCGAGACTTCCGTATGCCAAACCAGTGCCGGAATTGAACTACCCAAAAATGCAATTATTGTATTAATAACCCTCCAAGAAGGAGGGTTATTCATACAATAATTGCTTTTTTGTTGCGCAGTCGGATAAACACACTGTATTTTTTTTCTTTTCTGCAGTACTTGAGTAACATTAAAAACGGCTAAAGTGCTTATCAGCAAATAAAACTGAGAACCATCACGATTAAACTTCATCATCATAAAAAAACCGCATTCAAATCCGTTTAACTATTTAGATGCTATGATGACGATACAGACAAACACACGGATACAGAGATTTACATAATTAAAAATCAAAAGGTAAGTATTTGAAGCGGCTCGGCGGCGTATAGTGGTTAACAGCTGCTCTTAATAACTTATCTATCATTAACTGTCTGTTATAGCGCTAACTATATAAAATAATTATGACAGATGGAATGGAGAGGGATGCGTCTAATACCTCTAGGGCCTACGTTTCGTTGCACTCATTAATAATGATTTATGTGTGTTATTTAGAATATTTATTTTATCTTTTTTTTTAAAGACGACTCCCGCAGTAGGATAGGTACAAGCCCTGTGTCGCGGGGGATTTTACAAACATACAAGTCACGGACACAAAGTACAGCCAGACTCGGAACAACTAATTGTGGATCACACAAAGTGATGTCCCGTGTGGGAATCGAACCCACAACCTCTTGCGTAGCAGTCGGACACACCCCACCACGCCACAGAAGCAGACATCATTTATTTTCCTCTATAATATATTTATTACCATATTTTATGTATCTCCACTTTTTTAAGTAAATATATTTTAGATAATTGTCTGTATATTTATTAGTATGGAGTCAATATTGATTAATATTAAAGAAAAAAAAAATATAGAAGAATAAATCCGCTAAAAAAATGTCAATCATATATATCAAAAATACTATTAAAATTCATATGATATTATAAACAAAAAAAAAAAAAAAATTAAAAAAAAATATGTTTTATGATTTTTTTTTTGTAAGAGCACTGTGACAAATAAAAAATATTTTCTTTCTTTCTAGTTTATTATAATAACGAAACTGACATTTGTGCGTTTCTATGACAGTCAGTTGGCACTTAACTGAACTGAACTCGCAATCGTGAGGTCGCCGGTTTGAATTACCCATTATACTACCGACGTGGACCCACTTCTAACACAAGCCATTGAGCTTAGCTGGAGGGGTTAACAGGATTGCCAATGATGTGGGACCCACAATTCCACATTGTTTTAGTTAGTTACCAGTAGATATGTTATTCAGACCGGCCGTTAGACATCAGACTCGTAATCCAGAAGTCGCGGGTTCGCACCTCGCACCCATTATCCACCCATTTATACGAGTAATACTGACGTGCCCCCCTCTGTTGAGATATCATGAGCTTTTGTTCAACCCCTTCCCCCTCCCTAATCTCGCCTAGATTTCCCATTTGACTCAACACTGGTCAAGTGTGGACATATCGCAAAAAAAAAAAATATTTGTAGTAAATTTAATCCAGTTTGATAGGGTTTCTTGCGAATAAAACAATACGTGACATTTAGTAAGATTCCGTTAAACTCCCATCACCCCCCCCCCCCCTCTTCCTCCCTAAACATCTCACGTAATTAATGGACGCCTCCTAATGTGCAAAAATAATGGCTGCCTCTGTGGCGCAGTGGGAGTGTGTTCGATTGCTACGCAAGAGGTCGTGAGTTCAATTCCCACACGGAACACCACTTGTGTGATTCACAAATTGTTGTTGTTCCGAGTCTGGGTATACTTTGTGTCCGTGACTTGTATGTTTGTAAAGTCCCCCGCGACACAGGGCTTGTACCCAACTGCGGGATTCGTATTTAAAAAAAACCCACATTGCTTTTTAACTCTTTAAAAAAACTTGACAAAGGCAAACTCGCGAAGAAAAGCTAACAAAAAGTAATCTTTTAATGCAATCTTTAGTTTTATAGAAAACCAAGGCAAACTGGAGCACTGAACTACTAAAGAAAAAGTAGATATCTATAAAGTTAAGAAAACTCGAAGTGAATCCTCACACAACTCGGAACAGGGAGTATAAAAGTACCTAAGTGATATCTATGGTACATCACTAGCTCACTAACTGTTTAAGTAAAATAATGTGGGTATATAAATTAGTTGGAATTGGCAGATATACAGAATGTGCGAGCCATAGTCCTTCTGGAGCAAATTGACGAATGGAGGACAAGAAAAAAAAAGTTTAAGTTAGCTGAAGAGGGTTTATAGAAGATTTAAATGGATTTCTTACTGAAGAAAGTTTAGGAATGATCGGATCGGATCGGATCTTTTTTATTAGGGTTCCGTAGCCAAAATGGCGAAACGGAACCCTTATACATAGTTTCACCATGTCCGTCCGTCCACAGTTTGCTAGGAGGCTGTAATTTTGCAGATATACACACATATTACTTAAAGATTTAGGGTACCTCCCCTATATGTAAAGTAGAGATGTGATTTTTTTTCTCACCTACCCCATCGTGTGGGGTATCATTAGATAGGTCTTTTAAAAACACTTAGGGGTTGCTAAGACCATTTTTTGATTTAGGGATCCGTTTGTGAAATATTAAGCTTTATAGTGCAAATTTTTGTTACAGGTGTCCCTCCCCCCTGCCAGCTAAATGGTGGGTATGTGAAAAAATTAGTACGGTAGTCGTTTATATAGTAAAAATGAAAGGAAAACTATCCCAGCTAAGTAGGCCTTACAAGTTTATGAGTAACAGCTGATCAAATAAGGAGTATTATAATTATTCAATAGATTATAAGTATTTACTATGTATCTCATTTTAAGTGAACTATGTTCTTATGAGAAATAAATGTCTTTAAACCTAACCTAGTAACCAAATTTTCATACAAATTCCATTGAAAATTATTATTAAGTAGGTATAACGTTGTAAGTATGAAACAAAAACAACAGAAAACCCACTTCTTAAGCAGCATTATTCGGATGGGGAGGGACCACGGAATCCTACATTGTGCGTCTATCGGTATTTGAAATTGTTGTCACTTTGTAATAGTACCTACTGTAGATGCCAGTGGCGCTGGTGAGCGATATCTATGTGTGCGTTACTCATTCGAGATACGTATGGAGGTTACATTAGCGCATTTTACACGTATAGTTCTGAACGCGTATCTAGAACCTAGTTCCAGACGCTATAGGCTATATAACATCACGCTACGATCAATAGGAGCTGAGCATCAATGAAAAATGTTGCAAAAACGTGGGAAAATAACGCAGACGAAGTTGCGCGGGTCAGCAAAGATACGGGGCCTCCAGGCTACATAGGCCCCAAACGAGCGTCAGCAATTGCAACCCCTTCCCCCCCCCCCCTCGTCTTCTTGCATTAGTCCTTATTTCGCTTGGACCTTTGGGAACATGGCCTCCCCGAACAAATTTTAATACGGGTTCCATCTACGCCAAGCTACGCCTCTGGTCTTAACTTTGCAGGTTGGGTTCGGTCTGGAACCAGGTTCCAGACCGCAGATAGATCTGTGCGGTTTAGACAGCGGATCAAACTGTCGTGCTAAAATTGTGTTCATGGTTTGGAACGCCAATGAATCTTACAAAAAATTAAAATACGATTTCGTCAAACCGTCATTTTTTTTTCTTATTTTGCTTGTAACCGTAGAGACCAGGACAGCACTATAACCTCACAAAATTTACCACTCTCTAGAAAGAGACAACGCTACTTTGTGGACAATACTTGCCAAAGGCCGCACGAGCTTTTTTCCCAATTATCAAGAATGAAGTGGCAGCTGCAGCTTGTTATAACTAGTTTTTAAATTATATTGATTTCAACAATTAATCATTCGGAGTGAGAGTGTTCAGTCATTCTTTTAATTTCGGAATGCCTGGTACCTGTACAAAATTCGATCGTCACAGTACTTTTTTTCTCTGTTTCACGTTTTGATGTCAATATTTACTTTTTATTTCAAAGGGATGGCACGTATACGTCTATGCTTGCGACAAAATGCCAGTTCGAACTGTCAGTCCTGCGCATTTACATGTACATTTCGGAGCGAGGGATGGAGTGGCGCGCACTGTTTTCCCCGTTCCGAACTTTACATGTAAAGGGAGCCTTTCTGTACTCTCTGTATATTGTGCTCAGGCGTTTCGTCAATTAAAAGTTGTTTAGTAACTTTGGTGCGATGAGCTATAGTAGTTAAGGGACAAAGTTACACGGAATTAGGAGACTTTTGATTAGTCATGTCGATTACATTAAGCGTGAAGTAAGGGTTTTAAGTTGTCAAATTGGCGCCAAACTGGGCTGTCATTAATTTCATAGTTGCGCATTAAGAGCAGAGGCGTAGCTTGGCTTAGATGGAACCCGTATCAAAATTTGTTGAGGGAGGCCATGTGCCCAAAAGTCCAAGCGAAAAAAGGACTAATCCAAGAAGACGAGAGGGAGGGGGTGGCAATTGCTGACGTACGTTTGGGGCCGATGTAGCCTGGAGGCCATATCATCGACCAGCTGACCCGCGCAACATAGTCAGCGTCATTTTCCCCCGTTTTTGCAACATGTTTCATTGATGCTCAGCTGCTATTGGTCATAGCGTGAAGTTTTATAGCCTATAGCGTTCCTCGATAAATGAACTATCCAACACTAAAATAATTTTTCAATTCGAACCAGTAGTCCCTGAGCGTTCAACCAAATAAACAAACTCTTCAGCTTTATAATATTAGTATCTATCTAAAAGAATAAGTATACGAGTAGAAATACGATATCTACGGCTGATTCGGTACGGTAGCTACGTCCCTGGGCCCTGGACCGAGCCTTTGTGCAATTAAAGTGTACAATAAGTTCTTGATACTGAAAGAAATTAGCTGAAAATCCGTCTTGAAGTCTCAAACTCTCTCCTGAATAGACACTGTCTTGGTGTACTTTTTTTAAAGACAACTCCTGTAGTAAATTACAAAGCCAGTATCACGTACGACTTTACAAACTTATTTGATGGCAAAGTCGACTCTGACGTTGAAGAATCGATTCTTTACTTGTAGTGTAGTAAAGAATCGATTCTTCAACGTCAGAGTCGACTTTGACTGCCTCTGTGGCGCGGTGGGAGTGTATCCGATTGCTACGCAAGAGGTCGTGGGTTCGATCCCCACCCAGGATAAAACTTTGTGTGATGAGCATGATGGTTTATTCTGTGTCTGGGTGTTATTTATCTATATTATGTATGTATTTAGAAATATATAAGTAGGTTTATCAGTTGTCAGGTTTCCATTGTACAAGCTTTGCTTAGTTTGGGATCAGATGACGTTGTGTGAGTTGTCCCAAGATATTATTATATTATTATTATTACTAAAAATAATCGAATTCAGTCCTTAACTTGAATTGAATCTACTCTCACTCGATTAATTCTGACTTTGATTGGGCGAAGCGAGGCGAGGATAGCTACAAATTAATCAAAGTTTTGGCGAGCTAAACTGTGTGGGTTCATACCAAAATCTACGGACAGACAAACCATGCAAGCATCGTTTCACTTCTTATCTTAGCTTCGCTGTAATCGCCGAATATTTCGTTCCCATCGTTTGAGTCGCTATCGTAGTAGTTTGTGATGTAAACCGAAATATGAAAAGAGGTGAAACGCTGCTCGGCCGACTCGCTCGCTCGGCTGACGGTGTGGCCTGCGCTTTAGGGAAGATTTATATTAGACCTGGGCGTGCCCGAAGCGTACAGTGTACGTGGCCCGGACGAGGCACGGATTTGGAACGTTACATGCATTTGTATGAAGCAGTGCATGATCAGTGTCCCGTAGGGGCCCGGACGACGCTAGTCTGCAACACGGTTGCTGCACGGTCCCGCCCCGTCGTAATACGAACCTTCTTCCGTGCTGCGTACGGACAGTGAACGACGAACGTTTAGTGAAGGACCAGCTTGCTTTCAATTAAAAGGGATGGCACGGTCCATATCTATACGTCTATGGTTACCATAGTCACAAAAGAGAAAGACGGTTTCGCTAACTGTCAAATTTGTTTTCTTTACTTCTTCTGAAAGAAAATAATGTTGACAACCATGTTGACAAAAGTCACAAAACCGAATTGTTATCTGATTTTTTATTAAGCTTAGGTACAATAATCGGGTATAATTGGTTTTTTTTTAAAATTAATAATTTATTTGCTAGTGATTTAATAAACAATTACTAAATAAATTATATTTTTTCATTGTTCTTTGAGCCTTTGAATATAGTCACACAACTGATATAACTTTTTGTCACTTTCCATTATGTTTAAATTTTATCTTTATTGAGCACATTTTTAACCTTTCATTTTAAGTTTTACTTGAAATATTTTAAATTTACTTCACTAAGAGAACAAATCCAACATAAAACATGATACTTGGTAAAAAAAATATATATATTCAAGGTGGGTATACATTTTTATGAAACTGCCCACGTCCAAATAGAAGACACACTTCGAATTGGAAGTATAGTCAATGATGCCATAGTTTTGTGCCATTCTTAATGCGTCAAATTCAAAATTCTTTATTCACTTATGACGCAAAACAACACTTGTGATACTTCGGGATTCTAGATGTACTTGACATGGACTGGCAACAATAGCTGGAACTTTGGTTACTGTCCGAAAGCATCCTAAGCTTTATGACATGTCTCATCAAAAATACTCAAATATTTAGGGTACTTTCCCTGCAGGAAGCATTATTATACGAGTACATACTACAAAATAATTAGGTAATCCTGAGACATACAGCTAATAGTTGTTAAGGTTCTATCGGTGTACATTGTACCCACTAAGGCTGATTTAGGTTTATCTCATATTTCAATTTTTTGATAATACAATTTGCATCAGTCCTTTAACATAGTGTATAGTATATTAGTCGCAGCACCTTACCCCCATATCAAGTTTATAGACATTCAAACATTGTAAAATTGGCAATTTGAAAAGAGCGCGAGTTTTTATTGCCAGGTTCTTTTCTCCGGCTTTATTGTTTGCGAACTTGGCGTTACACGTACATGTAGAAACTCGACGTTTTGCACCGTTTTGCATACTAAGTGAATTAAGAATTTTGAATGCCAAGCTTATAAAATTCTATAAGATGCTAATTATATTATTCAAAAGTTTGAACATGAGATAAACTAAACGTCCATTCGGTAGGCTTCTAAATGGATGTATCTTCAGTGCCCACCTTAAGTCTAATTTGTCTAGTGATTACAATTGCTAGTGTTCCTTAAAGGTTCATTTCCGTGCATCGCGGCCGATCGCGAGTCGCGCGCGGCTTACGACAAGCGGCTGACGCGCGCTGCCGATGCGACAATACTCAGAGTATGAGAATGTACGGAGCTGTTTCCGAGGTCTGCGACAGACGCGCGCGGCCGACGACTGTCGTAGGCTGCGCGCGCACTATGACTATTGTCGCATCGGCCGCGCGCGTCAGTCGCTTGTCGTAAGCCGCGCGCGACTCGCGATCGGCCGCGATGCACGGAAATGAACCTTTAACCGAAACACAGTGATGTGTGATCATCACTATTTCACGCAAGAATAAATGACACTGTGATGGAACCACATATGCAAAAGTACCTAAAGCATTCTAAATGTACATTATTTTTTATCGTAATGTTTACATTATTTAGCGTACATTACGTTATTTATTTTCGTCTGTTATTTATTTAACGATAACCCGTAGGTACATTTGTTCAGTTTTGTTTGTTTTCACTTGTTTCGTAATGATGTGTGAAAATCTCTTAAAGTTTGCTTAATTTTACGTTCAATTTACGTCACTGATTATTTTGGAAATTAAATGGAATTAGGAAGGTGTGTTTTACTAGTTATGTTTAAAAAAATGTGTGGCACTCGGGGACTGCCGCGGTAAAGCTATTGCATAGCATTTTTAGCAACTTATGCAATTACATTTTTTTTTAAACGGCTCCCGCATTTTGGTACAAGCCCTGTGTCACGGGGAACCTTACAAACATACAAGTCACGGACACAAAATACACCCAGACTTGGAACATCAATTTGTGGATCAAGTGGTGTCCCGTGGGGGAATCGAACCCACGACATCTTGCATAGCAGTCAGACACACTCATTTATGCAGTATTTTTTTTTCTTTTCATTACATTTCGGAGCATCTCGTCTCGATCCGTGCGAGCTTCGTACAGTCGTACCATATACATATACGTTAAGGGAACGCTCGGCCGAGCTACATGGTAAGCGGAGTGGGGGTGTTAGGTTTTATTTTCGTTACGAAATTTCTTGATTCGTTCACCGCGCTTAAAGCCCGCGATAAAAGCTTAGTTTTAAGCTTTTATGTCGGGGTTTGAGCGCGGGCTTTGTTTAGGGGAAGCATTTTTGAAACATACTTTTTATGAAAATATATAAACTGTATTGCAACGGCCGTGGTCACGGGTAGACCCGGGGTGTATCCGTGACCACGGCCGTTGCAATACTGTCAAATCGTCGGGCAATAAACAAGGTATTTTACCTTAAATTATTCACGCGATTAAGACCCGTAATACATATATATACTTAATCATAGAAATGTGTACAAATCGCCAAAGTTTATAAAAATAGACTTTTTGTCCTGATAAGTGATAATTCACGTAAGTGTCTAAAAAAAGTCACGTTATTGATTGGTTGCTAAGCAACAGCGAAAGGCGATTGCAGTCACATGAGGAACTAACATTATTGATTGGTTGCTAAGCAACAGCGTATCTCGTAAAATTGTCATCAGTAAACCGACTTTACAGTCAACCATTTTTTTTTAAGTCTGTTAGAAATAAACCCATAAGTGGGTACAATAGGAGTTACAGTTTTCCATGAAACTCCGTCAATTTTGATGTTAGATCTATTAAAATTGCATTTGCAATTTCATATAACCAACTAGCAGCCCACTGAGGTTTCGCACGGACTTTTCTTTACTATCTTAAAACATAATATGCATGTATTATACATATAAACCATCCGAAAGAAATTATCTAACTGATGGTAAAAATTGCATCAAAATCCGTTCAGTAGTTTTTGAGATTATCGCGAACATATAAACGCGGCAAGGGACTTTATCTATACTAATATTATAAAGTTGAAGAGTTTGCTTGTTTGTTTGAACGCGATATTTGTTTTTTTTTTTTTTAATTTTGCATCAAAATCCGTTCAGTAGTTTTTGAGATTATCGCGAACATATAAACGCGGCAAGGGACTTTATCTATACCAATATTATAAAGTTGAAGAGTTTGCTTGTTTGTTTGAACGCGATATTTGTTTTTTTTTTTTTAATTTTAAAAAAGAAGACTGCCGCGTTAGGTTACAAGCCCTGTGTCGCGGGGGACTAATTACAAGCAAACAAGTCACGGACACAAAGTACACCCAGACTCGGAACAACAATTTGTGGATCACACAAAGTGGTGTCCCGTATGGGAATCGAACCCACGACCTCTTGCGTAGCAGTCGGACACAGTCCCACCGCGTCACAACCCATTTATTGGTCAGCGTCATGTTATACGAGTATAGCCTATAGCCTTCCTCAATAAATGGGCTATGAAACACTAAAATTATTTTTCAATACGAACCAGTAGTTCCTGAGATTATTGCGTTCAATCAAAGTACCAAACAATAAAAAATCAATTGTTTTTAAACTTTCACGATTTTTATACATATTAGATATATTTCGGGACTTAATCGCGTGAATGATTTAAAGTACCTACCGACAGTACAAATCATCAAAATTATCAAGGCCAGGCGAGGGTAGTTGAAAAACCCCGCGCCTCACGGAGACATCGCTAAGCTGCCATCAGTCGATCCGTGACTACGATCGGTGCAATTCGATCGAAACGTCGGGTAAATAAAAGGGACGTACCTTTAAATAATTCACGCGATTAAGTCCCGAAATATATCTAAAAAGAAACTCAAGTTTTATAATATTGTATAGAAGTATAGATTTACCTAATGTTTGTTGAGTAGCTACTTTAGCAGTACAGTCTGCGGTTTTCCGCAAGCAGCTGCCTCCTAGCTGAACCTTATACTAGTAAGTGCATTGCACATAGGATCGAATTCCAATAGCGAAATGAATGTCTAGACAAGAAGATAGAACAGGCAAAAACGTCAATATGATACGCTTTTTACCCTACTGTAAGGAAGGGTTATGGTTTTCGCGCGTATCTTGTACTATGCGTTTCAAATGAGAAGATAATCGCGATCGCGACAACTTCACTTTGTACTTGTCAAAATTGTACCGCCAGCAACAAAAACTCCCAAGTCGGGTAAAGTACGTATGTGTATGGTAATGGAACGGACGTAATATTTATTTTCTATAAACTGTGCAGGTATCTACCTAACATTTTTCTTTATTAGAATATTATTAGTATTTTTTATTATTTAATAAACACCAAACATAAATAAGTAAATAAGCAAAATATAAGTATATTCTACTTTTTAGTGGCCTTTTAGTCAGACGTAATGTTTTTTTTTAACTAAAACATAATAAATAGTAAAATACAGTGCTTATATATATTTCATTTAAGTAGGTAGGTACTTCTGTGTAATACTGATGACACCTTTTAACGAAGCATTTTATTGCTCACCTTTCGTCGTACAATGAAGTTGCAGTCGTAATGCAAAACCAAATGTCATCATGACAGTTATCAACTCATTTGAAACGCATAGTATATATGTATGTAATATACTATACGTATACCTCATATCTCACCAAGCACTGAACGGATTTATACAATTAAGACGTCGTTAGATTCGTCTTGATCGCCCAAGTGTTCTTAGTTATGAGACGTTTGAAAAAAACAAACATGGCGGGGAATAAAAAGGTGTGAAAAAAAAGTTGTTTTAAATACAGCAATATGTGTATCAAATTAAAGGGCTCATCTAAAGCATTTCAAAAAGGTATAACATGATTATGACTGTTATACTAAAAAAGTTAGTTAGCAACTATTCTTTTTTTCTATTTTTAATAAGTCCTTGAAAATAGCTGTGATAAAAGTTAGTTGTTACATCCTACGACTAGTCACTTAAAAGTTTTAGTAAAAAAAGTAATTTAAAAAATAAAAAAACCCGCCTGCACAAAAACGATGGAAACAAGATCCCCTACATCCATATCCTACATCATTATCGCGGAGCCGCGGGCGAAAGCTAGTAATTATATAATTTCATGCAGTCGGAGGCACTTTACTAAGTTCATCGAGAGATTGCAAGAAATTATATAATTATGTAGGGGATCTTGTTTCTTTTTTGTGGTCAGGATCAGGTTATTTTTTTTTTTTATTACTTTGTATGACAGTGATGACGTCATAACTGAGGGTCTTCAAATAATTTTCTATGAGTGTATCACACCAAATTTGGTGTCAGTTTTGAGACGCCGGACTATATGCTATATCGAAGAGTTATAAAAATGGCGGCAAACTGACCGGCCATTATTTTTACAGCTCCCGAATTTAACTTGTAAAAAATGATTTGAATACCTTATAATTGACTAAGAACGAGACGTTGTACATGTAATAAGCACATTAATACTTGACACTGGCAGAAATTAGCCGTTAAAACGGCTAGATTGCCATAAACATAAAGAAGAAGAAGATATGCTATATCAAACTCGACCATCATAACAATCCAGTAGTAATGCGTTTAGTATACTACACTAAATCAGGGTCCCTAAACCCTTAAAAAGAGAGGTGTAATAAGAGTTAGGGCCCTAATTCTCTAACAAATTTTCAAGGCTACCTCGATTTAGGGTCCTAATTTAGGGTAGTGTAATAGCCGTTTAAAAGATCAACGAGGTTATGCATCGTTATCGTTGTCAGGTTCATAGTGGTGATAATAATAAATTATGTCAATTTATAAAAAATCTTTTATAGATTTATTTATATTATGATGATATTATAGATGATGATTTTTTTTTTCTTTTTATTTCGTATTTTAAGCTGTTGTGTGTCTTCCATCAATATTGATTTGAATTAAGGGGGCATTACACTGAGATAATTATTTATTTAGCGCTACGTACACAGCGACACGATCGCCGGCCATTACTTCACAGTGCGCAGCAGCGCAGGTCAACATAAAGTATAATATTCGTTCGTACATATGTTAGATTACGAACGCCATGACCATGACAATATGAAATTTTTCCGCAAACTCCAAGATTTATTTGCGATATCATATTAAGACTTATCCTTAAATTTCTTTATATCATCTATTAGCAAAACTCTTTGACTAGTGACACAATTATTTTTCGTGTCCTAATATATAGGTTTTCCATATACAGTTAGTCAGTGGTTCCCTCCATAATAAAGAATCCAGGTTACAATTTATGGGTACTACTCTAGAAAAAAATACAATAATTTCAGTGAAACGTTACCTATTTATTTTTTACTAGCTGCCCCGCGCAACTTTGTAAGCGTAATTTCTCCCCGTTTTTGAAACATTTCTCGTCGCTTCTCCGCTCCTATTAGTCGTAGCGCGATGTTATAGCCTATAGCCTTCCTCGATAAATGGGCTATCCAACAAAAAAAGATTTTTTCAAATCGGACCAGTAGATCCTGAGATTAGCGCGTTTAAACAAACAAACAAACAAACAAACAAACAAACAATCAAACAAACAAACAAACAAACAAACAAACAATCAAACAAACAAACAAACTCTTCCGCTTTATAATATTATTAAGTATTAAGTATAGATTGATTTATTTATTCAAAAACTTGTTTTGAGAATATCAGGTTTTTTTTTGTAGATAACTCTGTGACACGGGAGACTTTTCAAACATACCAAGTCACGGACACAAAGTACACCCAGAGTTGGAACAACAATTTTTGTGGATCACACAATGTGGTATCCCGTGTGGGAATCGAACTTACGACCTTTGGCTTAGCAATCAGGGTCACAAACCACTAGTAGACCAACCGGCCAGTCATATGTAAGTAAATCCTGCAAATAGATATATGAGAAATGCATAGTTGTGAAAATGGCGGCAAACTGAGAGGTCATCATTTTCAAAGCTCCGCATTTAACGTGTGAAAATACATGAAACACGTTCAAAAATCCGAGTCCAGTTAAAGTGTATAATAAATACTTGACACTGACAGAAATTGGCTGTAATATTGGCAACATTGCCATTACCTAATAAAAAAATAAACTAACATAGTGGATAGATTAAAATGTAACTACCTTTCTAGTCTTATCAGTAGATTGAACTGTCCCATTATACTAGAAAGTGTTCTATTAGAAAAGAAAAAAAAAAACATTTGTTTGGTAAAAGTACCTATGTTGTAGGGACTACATAGGTAAATACATATAGATAGTTAATGAAAGGAAGATAATTAGGTAAGTAAACACTATTATATTCGGTTTGCATAAATAATAAAACGTTTAAATAACAGAAAAAATAAAAAGAATATTGGAGGTACCGTGGTAAAAAAAAAAAGAAAAAAAACCAATATCTGTAAAACTTACCAATTTAAGAATTCCAAATTCAAAAGTTCAAAATGCTCATCACCTGTCACATCACATACACTTTGTTTTTTTTTTTAAACCGTTCACTAACGCAATGACAACAAATAAAGCAACTGCAATATTTACAATATTATAAATAACGCACAAAATTCCACAGCAATCAAACGTCTCGACTTTATTTTGATATCCACACACTTTTTTAACCACTATAACGAGCACAGACCTTCATTACGGCCGTATTTGTCCACGAATCACCCCTTAGGGACATGACTAGTATTTTTCTTACAAATCACATGTAGTAAATTGCGAAAAAAATCGCGAGCACAAGCAACACCCACTTCCAGCCAGCGTTCATGGAAAACTGAACGTTTGAGCGTACTTCAGCGTACGGCCCTATCGCAGCTTTCAACAAATCTATATGAAATACACAATATTACCATCTCAGTCTAACCGCAAACCTTTTGCATTTACTGTCTCTGTTACTCGTTATCCTGACTGCTGAAACCGAAAAACGTTGGACAAAAATATCGAATTATGCTCTCATTATTTGTAATTGGAACGCTTTTAATTTTTCATGTTTTGTTTTTTATGATTAAAAGTGACGTCTGTTTTGGCGGGAAGGGTTATTAATCAATTTGATTTTGACGTTTATTTTTTTAAACATTGCAAACGGTAGATAGGCGAACGTAACCGACTGATCAGCCAGCTTTATAGTGAGTGGGTAAGTATATCTAAAGTGTCTATTTCTGATATTTTTATCTGATAATGCAACGATTATAGCCTGTTGATCTCATTGTGTGTGGTTAGTGGTAACCTTGGTTAGGAGTGGTTTTAGCAGGACTTGCGGATGACTGCGTGACTGATAGTGTTGAATACGTCATAATAATGTAATCCTGATCGGATTACTGTCATAGCGGCCATTCATAACATAGACTAGCCATTTGCGATTAAAAGGGTTGGTTAGTGTTAAAATGACAAGAAATTTAATGAGTGATAGTGAGGTAGAGGGAGTCCGGGAGAGTTTTTAAGGGGGGAGACAATAGCCACTTAGTGTCACATGTTACTATGTATTGCGACATCGGGCGCTTTTTAGATGTCAAGGGCCTGCCTGTCTCCCTCCCGCGAACAGTTGCATTCGGCTGTAAGGTTTAGAATAGGGTACCTATTTATTTAAAGTCAAATCAATGTATTTTTAAGAAACGTCGAAATCGACTGCCTCCGTACAAGATGAAATGATAGAATTTTATAAGCTACGGGTCTTAATCGCGTAAATATTTTATTCTATGGCTAAATACCTTTGTTTATTTCCCGACGTTTCGACCGTATCGCAACGGCCGTGGTCACGGGTAGACTGTCTACCCGTGACCACGGCCGTTGCAATACGGTCGAAAGTCGCGTAGCTTATAAAATTCTATAATGTGTACAAATCGCGAAAGTATGTAAAGTAATGAAATGAAATATCACGTCACATTTTAATGATCAAATCAATACTTGTAGTATTTCTTTTAATGATTAAAAAATAATAAACACATTAATAATAATAATAATATCTTGGGACAACTCACACAACGCTATCTGATCCCAAACTAAGCAGAGCTTGTACTGTGGAAACCAGACAACTGATAAACATACTTATATATTTCTAAATACATACATATTATAGATAAATAACACCCAGACACAGAATCAACCATCGTGCTCATCACACAAAGTTTTATCCTGGGTGGGGATCGAACCCACGACCTCTTGCGTAGCAGTCGGATACACACCCACCGTGCAACGGAGGCAGTCAAATAAAATAAAAAAAATTAAAATGAATGCATTAAATATTCGAAATTGTCATTTTTTTGGATAGCACTAGTTACAATTACAATTATGAAAATAATAAATCATTGATTAGCGAATAGATTAATTAAAAGTAATGACCATTATGATTGCTCTTATAATAATAATATTAATTATTACAGATGCATAAAATTAAAATTAAATTTCATTGTTTTAATAATAGGGATGTTGACTGTCAAGTCAAATCAGTCTCTCTTTATGAAATGTCAAAACGACAAGCTCTATAGAAATGTGTATGGAATAGGAACCTATGGCGTCATAAGTTCCTACCGTCAAATCATTACTTTTAGTATTCATTATCATGCTTTTAAATTCAAAACCATGTTAAAATGTAAAAGAACAATTATTTTCAGAGAATTTTAAGATCTACTATTACCTGATTAGTATAAATTAATTTACTGTTATTGTAGTCAACTACCCAATTGTAAAATTAAGAAAAGTTTATAATGACTGCCTCTGTGGCGCGGTGGGACTGTATCCGACTGCTACGCAAGAGGTCGTGGGTTCGATCCCCACCCAGGATAAAACTTTATGTGATGAGCACGATGGTTTATTCTGTGTCTGGGTGTAGTTTATCTATAATATGTATGTATTTAGAAATATATAAGTATGTTTATCCGTTGCCTGATTGCCATAGTACAAGCTCTGCTTAGTTTGGAATCAGATGACGTTGTGTGAGTTGTCCCAGGATATTATTATTAGGATATTATTATAATAAAAATATGCATGAACCCCTCAAGTTGTGAGGGTGAAGGCCTCCTCCAGAGAACTCCAGAAGTCTCGGTCATTGGCTTCTGTTTGCCAATCTTTGCCTGCTACTTGTGCGAAGTCGTTCACCCATCCTCTTTTCCGGGTACCCCGTGGGCCTGGCGATGACGTCATTCAGCGACGCGCATATTCCATCCGAACGTCGTTAGATAGTATAAAATAACTAGCTGACCCGCGCAACTTCGTCTGCGTAAATTTTCCCTGTTTTTGCAACATTTTTCCTTGCTGCTCCGCTCCTATTAGTTGTAGCGTGATGTTATAAAACCTATAACTATAAGCTTGGAACCATTGAGATCATAGGTAAATCAGAATGCGTTACGCTTTGATGGCGTTGCGTGGATGGCGGTTACCGCGATAAAAACTATCCTATGTCCTTCCCCGAGACTCAAACTATCTCCATACCAAATTTCATCTAAATCGGTTCAGCGGTTTGAGCGTGAAAGCGTAACAGACAGACAGACAGACAGACAGACAGACAGAGTTACTTTCACATTTATAATATTAGTATGGATAAGTACGTCTTTAATTTATTTTTTGATATTGGTAATGTGTTCTTCTTCTTCTTCTTCGTTGAGTTTATGGCAATCTAGCCGTTTTAACGGCTAATTTCTGCCAGTGTCAAGTATTTATGCACATATTACATGTACATAGTCTCGTTCTAAGTCAATTAACACGTATTCAAATCATTTTTTACAAGTTAAACTCGGAGCTGTAAAAATAATGGCCAATTAGTTTGCCGCCATTTTTACAACCTTCTCCTGGTCCTCAGTAAACTCTAATGTGTTGTTATTTTATGTGTGTAAAATTGTATTTTTTATGTCGAAATAAATTACAATACAAATACAAAAAAAAAAAAAAAACTTCTTCTTCTTCTATATATTCTGCTTGTTTTACCCCCTCTAAAAATATTTATTTTTATTATTTAGCTATTAAACTAAGTACCGGCTACCACAAGACACCTTTTCATTAAATTTTGTCAATGCCCATTGCGTAGTCTTTGAGTAAAATGCCTGTGACATACCTACGAACGGAGACACAGATAGACAGACAAAAACACATTTTTTTTTAAAAGGTAACTATGCTAAAAGGTAGCTATGTGGGGTTGTGGTCCCACAATCCTGTTAACCCCTTCAGTTAAGCTCAAAGGCTTGTGTTAGTAGTGGTACGTCGGTAGTATAATGGGTAGGATTCGAACCCGCAACCTCACGATTACGTTTTGCCATTTTGGCTACGGAACCCTAAAAAGGCAAATGTTATTTTATCTGGTCCTTTTACTCTTAAGAAACGCTTGACCACAATAACATTGCAACAAAGTAACTCACATTATTATGAAAACTAAATAACTATAACTAGCTGTCCCGCGCAACTTCGTATGCGTAAATTTTTCCCGTTGTTACAACATTTCTCGTCGCTACTCCGCTCCTATTAGTTGTAGCGCGATGTTATATAGCCTATAGCCTTCCTCGATACATTTATCGAGGAAGGCTATATAACATCAGGCTATCCAAGAAAAAATGGATTTTTCAAATCAGACCAGTAGTTCCTGAGATTAGCGCGTTTAAACAAACAAACCAACTCTTTCGCTTTATAATATTAGTATAGATATCTTGGGACAACTCGCACAACGCTATCTAGCCCCAAACTAAGCAGAGCTTGTACTATAGAAACCAGACAATTGATAAACATACTTACATATTTCTAAACACATACATATTATAGATAAATAACACCCAGACAGAATAAACCATCGTGCTCATCACACAAAGTTTTATCCTGGGTGGGGATCGAACCCATGACCTCTTGCGTAGCAGTCGGATACACTCCCACCGCGCCACAGAGGCAGTCACATTGCATCATAGTAACTCGCATTATTATGAAAACTAAATCAGTTTGTGTATAAATATACATTACATCATAAACTCAAGGAAATAGCTCAATCATTATTGAGGTTTACTTACAACAGTATCCTGTGTAAAGACTATTTTTGATATTAACTAACACTGATAAAATTTCTTTAGAGAACAACTAGCTGTTTCACGTGACTTCGCCTCACTTGATGGTTTATCATTTATCATAACTCACCAGCCCGTATCTGTATAGATCTGAAAATTTGTAAGGTGTTAAAAAATAACTTTAACAGAATTTCGTATAACCCCCCCCCATTTTTTATCTTCGTTCTCAATGCTAGTAGCCGCCTAGTTATTACATCATAGGGCTGTGTAAACTAAAAAATGACAACTGTCAACTGATCGGCGTAATTGTCATTCAAAATGTCAGCCCATTTGTTTACCCAGCCAAGTGACGTCACGACCACAGAGAAATATGGAGCTCACTGCGTTCAGCATTTTCGTCAAATTACGCGGGAAATTTAAAAATGTAAAATTTAAATGCATTTGTAAAACACTTATGGATTGAAAATTAATTAAGTGTTTTTTTTAGTGGCTAATTACCACTATAGTATTATATTGAGACACTTTTCAAAAATGGGTGTATACACTATTGAATACAGTAAATCGATTCGGTTATGTTAGGTTAGAACTATGATCTGGCGAAGGCGAGCGAGTGAAGCGAGCGTGCACCGGCAGCGGCCACCGAGTGCTTTCGCCCACTTAGTATTTCAGTACACCATAATCAGTAATGTTGCCCATAATTTGAATTTTTGCTTGTTTAAAAATACTACCCATATTAAAACACGATTCCCTCCTCAGTAATCCCAGATCGCGTAGTTAACGCTTTTCCCTATAATTATCCTCAAAATTATAGGACTACATAATTACCTAGGTAGATACTTTCATGTCTTTGAAATCTCAAAAAAAGGTACTTCAAAGGAAAGGCGTATTATTATTATTTATCCTGTAGACATATTGAAAGACAGATAATGAAGAGGCTCCATAATCTCAATTTTTTTTTTTCGTTTTCGCGTCAAGCCCGCGCTTTTTTCTGTCAAAATCTTGACATATTGATACAATATTGTATATAGAAAGCTGCGCTTAGAAATGCATCGCGCATGCGCGCGGACATCTTTAAGTGTCCGCATGTGCCAATTCGCGCGGTTTTGCCGCTAAATGGGAAAAAAAAAAGTAAATAAGGGCCCAGTTGTCTAGGTTATGGAAGTTAATGAATCAGTGAGTCGGGACTTCTTCCTATTCTTAATAAAGCCAATTTAACTAATTTTCTAACCGCTTACTGCCAGTGGTAAGCATGGATGTACAATTCCTCTTCGAAATTTCAAAAGAGGTGGGTTGCACCCAGCAGGTGTAACCCCCCCCCCCTCCTTGAAAAATGATTTGGGGTACGCTCATTGTGTGAAGTATTATTTCTACACTTTAACTATGCAAAGATGACATGGTGATAGCTTAATGTAGAGATAAGATCATTGACGTATAAACATTTATTGCGCCATAACCTAACAAAATTGACCACTCTCTAGAAAGAGACAACGCTACTTTGTGGATAATACCTGTAAAAGAGACAGAGACGCACGAGTTTCTTCTCTCTTTCACGCTTTACAGTCAATATTTACTCACGGACACAAAGTACACTCAGACTTGGAACAACAATTTGTGAATCACACAGTGATGTTATGTGAGGGAATCGAACCCACGGCTTCTTGCGTAGCAGTCGGACACACTTCCACCGCGCCACAGAGGCAGTCATATATTTACAGCTTTATTTAACCCATTCCTATTTTCCTCAAAAACCCTTGATTTGTCCGTATACCTGCAAAAGTCCAATAAAACAGATATCCGACACAACCTGAATTTTACGTGATCTTCGCCATAGAGTGTAAGATTTTTCGAAAACGTTACCCATTTATTAACCGACAGTGATAACATTGCTTAACCCCGCTGCTAATTTCGATCCAGTCAACACTGAAAAGAAACTAAAGTCGAAAGCTCAGAACCGCTCACAACCATTGCAACATTTCCTTGCCGTAAACAATCCATTCGAGAATACAATTGAACTGAATTATAGTCATAAACTACCTATCTTGCTTTTAGAACGTTTAAAAATAAACTTGAGGTATGATCACAAGATATAGAGAGTTCAGAAGGTATCCTTCATACGTCCCACTATCGCTCGACAAACCACACGGATCGGTATTGCGACGGACGGAGCGACGCCTAAGCGGTGTTGCATATAAAAATCTCTATGGTATGCCAGACGGAGTGACGCAGCGCCGCTTGCACGCTGGTAAAATACGAGGTGGGAAAGTGTTGTGGGAAGTGCACTGCAGTTGTTTGCGCGGCAGAAAGAAGGGCGCATTTTACTATGCGTTTCAAATGAGTTGATAACTGTCATGATGACATTTTGATTCGCATTACGACGGCAACTTCATTGTATGACGTAAGGTCAGCAATAAAATGATTCATAAAAAGGTGTCATTAGTATTACACAGAAGTACCTACCTACACTAATGAACTATACAATAAGCATTGTATTTTACTATTTATTATTATAGATATGTTTTAGTTATAAAAATATATATCACATCTGACTGAAAAACCACCAAAGTGTAGAATATTCATAGTGTAGGTATTTTGCCTATTTAGTAACTTATGTTTGGTGTTTATTAAATAATAAAGAAAACTATTATTATTATAATAAAGAAAAATGTTAGGTACATAGTTCAAAGAAAATAAATATTACGTCCGTTCCATTACCATACACATACGTACTTTACCCGACTTGGGAGTTTTTGTTGCTAGCGGTACTATTTTGACAAGTACAGAGTGAAGTTGTCGCGATCGCGATTATCTTTTCATTTGAAATACATAGTATTTTATCAGATTGTAAGTATGTACAACACTCCGCTGCGGCGCCGTACTGCTATCCAGTGTGAACGGTTGTGCGGCGAATCAATTGCGGTGCCTGCTGCTGCAGTTCGGCTTTTTTTGTTATTGTATCTGATGGGAAGCGGTAACCGCTGCTCGTTTACTTTAGGAATGTCAGAGACACACCCAAGCCGCTGCCTACTGTACAATAAAAACTCTCTTTAAACCTCGTTTGAAGAGGGACTTGTCGTAGCGCTCGGGAAACACCGCAGCAGGTAGCTCATTCCAGAGTCTACACGTATGTGGAAGAAAAAATCGAAAAACGTAGAAGAAAACGTAGCTGGAATCGATCCAGATGTTTCCAGGTGGAATGGATAAACCCTACTACAATGTCAAGTGAAAAAAAAAAAACAACACTACAGCATTGACATAGAGAACAAGACTGCGCCATAACCTCACAAAATTGACCACCTCTAACCCACGCGACATTGGCAAAATTGTGGGAAAACCGCTGAAGCAATAGAAATAAAGTTGAAGTTGACCACCTCTAAAAAGAGACAACGCTACTTTGTAGACAATACCTGTTAAAGGCCGCTCGAGTTTTTCTCTCTTTCACGTTTTGCAGTATTTTTTTACTTTATGATTAAAAAGGGATGGCGCAGTCCTGGTCTATACGTCAATGTACTACAGCACCTGAAGTAATGCCAATGAGACTGACGTCAATGTGCGTTGTGTACGTGGGACAAGACGTATGCACACCAACTCTCTCACGTTGCATTGGTAGGCTCAGGTTGTCTTCACCTTTAAGGGGACATTACACTGAGATATTTATTTCTATAGCGCTACGTACACAGCGACACGATCGCCGGCCTCGCTCTGCCGCACACAATCATTTCTTCACAGTGCGCAGGAGCGCAGGTCAAAATAAGGTAGAATATTCGTTCGTACGTATATTAGACTAGTTGTCCCGCGCAACTTCGTATGTGTAATTTTTCCCCGTTTTTGAAACATTTCTCGTCGCTTCTCCGCTCCTATTAGTCATAGCGCGATGTTATATAGCCTATAGCCTTCCTCGATAAATGGGCTATCCAACAAAAAAAGAATTTTTCAAATCGGACCAGTAGATCCTGAGATTAGCGCGTTTAAACAAACAAACAAACAAACTCTTCCGCTTTATAATATTAGTATAGATTACGAACGCCATGACTATGACAATACGAAAATGCTCGTTTTTGCATTGTTCCGCAACTTCAAGATTTATTTGCGGGATCATATTAAAACATATGCTTCTCGTGACCAGAGGGCTGGCCTTTTTTCGCACAGAGAATAAGCATTGCCATACAACTCGGCAATGCTGCCAGCCTTTTGGGCACTATACCGGTTGACGTCGATGGGGAGGAATTCTTCGACGCCTAAACCGGTTGTGCCTTCCTTTTTTATTTAAGCTTTTTTGTATAGTGCAGTGGTTTAGATAAGTTAGTTGTAAATAGTTGGTTAGTTTTAAAACTGTTTTTTTCAAACTGTTTCTTTTATATAAGAGTATTAAATGTTATAAAATAATTAATAAATAAATTAAAAAAAAAAAAATATATCCTTAAATTTCTTTATTTCATCTACTAGAAAAACTCTTTGACTAGTGACACATTTATTTCGTGTCCTAATATTTAGGTTTTCTATATAAATTTTTGAGAGAGCCGAACCCTGTTTCGCGTTATCTACCCTTAATGAAAAGACGAACAGGTCGTGAGCCTGATGGTAAGCGTCACGCGTCGCTCATAACAGTATCAGTGAGTTGTAAAAATGGCGGCAAACTCACCGGCCATTATTTTTACAGCTCCGAGTTTAACTTGTAAAAAATGATTTGAATACGTGATAATTGACTAAGAACGAGACTTTGTGCATGTAATAAGCGCATAAATACTTGACACTGGCAGAAATTAGCCGTTGAAACGGCTAGGTTGCCATAAACTCAAAGAAGAAGAAGAAGAACAGTATCAGTGACACCCAAATCTTTGTTTGGCAAAGTTAAATGTCACCGTACCGCGCCACTCATTTGAGGCATTACTTCTTAACTCTCTTTTGCCCAGTAATTACACTGGGTACGTTTAATAACTGTTTGTAGAATCGTTCATAGACACGGAATTAGAATAACTTAGCACACAAATGATCGGGCCGGCATCAATCGGCGCATATGTCGATGAATTGATGATTGAGCCGCACACATACACTAGGCGGCGACAGCAGTGATTGCTTCGGGTCGGCTTTGGCGTTCAACAAATACCTTTCGGTGCATATTGTCACATTCTCAGAACGTCACCATGTCTGAAAACGTTCGCGCATAATGTCACTTTCGCACAATGTACTGCCGAATCGAATGATGTGCCGTATGAACTACCCGATCGGCACATTAATGAAGCCGAACATGTGCAGTAAGTGCTTCAGGTCGGCTTTATTGTTCGGCAAATACTGCCGAAGCCGAACAGACAGTGCCGACTCGTTGTATAGCAACCCAATTACATTATTCAGATGATATTCCGAGACAGTACGTAAATAATGTCTGTGTGCGTTGCTTGCCTTCATAGGCGTACCAGAATCTGATGAAAAATGAAGAAATTATAACGTGGAGATGGTAACACAAGGTTAAGGTAAGTAAGTCCTAGACCTACTAGGACGAACCAGTCTTGATAGTTATATTTTTTCATTGAATTAGTATAATCTATACTACCTATAACCATACTAATATTATAAAGCTGGAGCGTTTGTTTGTTTGTTTGCGATAATCTCAGGTCTGAATTGTTTTTTTTACTGTTGGATAGCCTATTTATCGAGGACGGCTATAGACTATATAACATCGCGCTACGACCAATAGGAGCGGATCAGCAATAAAAAATCTTGCAAAAACATGGAAAATTGACGCAGACGAAGTTGCGCGTGTCGGTTAGTAATATTATAAAGCTGAAGAGTTTGTTTGTTTGGTTGAACGCGATAACCTCAGGAACTACTGGATCGAATTGAAAAATTACTTTAGTGTTGGGTAACCCATTTATCGAGAAAGGCTATACCTAGCTATCCCGCTATGGTGAATAGAAGCTGAGCATCAATGAAAAATGTTTCAAAAACGGGGAAAATGACGCGGACGACGTTGCGCGGGTCAGCTAGTAATTTTATATAACGGTTAATTGACAATTTCTGCTTCAACAAAACTAAGCATCTTCACTCTTACGAATTGAATAAAAAAAATATAAGACAACAATTTCCCAAACTTTCTTCTTCTTCCCGTTCCTATTCAGTCTGGCAGTTTAAAAGCAGCTTGACATACTGCCACATTTTTATTAAGTATGTACATTTAAGGGGCGTCTAAACGGGCTATTTTTTACTGCAACTTGTGGCCGCACTATTGGCAACTGGTTGCTCGACCAATAACGGCAATATGTCTGCAATTGTATGGCGCATGATCCAGTCTCCTAAACGGGCTACACAACCCGGCAACATTAAAATAGAGAGCGATTGAAATAACAACAAAATTGGTCGGGCAATATGGCTAAGCTATCGTCCGGCAACCATCAAATCAATATTGGAGAGTACTGCCATGTTGCCGGCCACAGCATTGCCGTAAAAATTGGCCAGTTTAGGGGGCGTCTAAACTGGCCAATTTTTACGGCAATGCTGTGGCCGGCAACATTTAAGAATACACGTTTCAACAAAAAACTATCAAAGGTCTTAATCGCGGTAGAAGCCACTGTCAGTTAAACATTGCCATAAGAAAATCGCAGTTTTTTTTTTATTTGGTTTTTTGGGATTGTGGTAAAGTACACCTATACCTTCTGTGTTCTCTTTGCTTTGTGGTATGGTAGTCTATGCGATCCATTCAATGTAGTGTTGATTTAGTTGATAGCTGGTTCCGAGAATATTCTTTAAAATAGTCTTTTGACTTTGGTTTTATTCTCGTCTCACAGATCTATGTATAACTCTAAAGAGTTTTTTTTTTAAGACGACTCACGCAGTTTTCAGTCACCGACACAAAGTATACCCAGACCCGGAACATCAATTTGTGGATCACACAAAGTGGTGTCCCGTGTGGGAATCGAACCCACGACCTCTTGCGTAGCAGTCGGACTCATTCCCACCGCGTCACAGAGGCAGTTTGCTTCCTTTGTTCGTTTCCTTGAACTATAGAAACTACAGAAAAATAATTTTAGTGTTTTTTAGTGTTTGATAGCCTAGGAAGGCTACAGGGCTTATAGCCTTCCTCGATAAATGGGCTATCTAACACTAGCGTAATGATAAATAGCCTATAGTATAGGCTACATAACATCACGCTACGACCATTAGGAACGGAGCATTAAGTCCGTCTGTCTGTCTGTCTGCCCGTCCGTATGTCACAGGCATTTTACTCAATGTATTATTATTGAATTTGGATTTGGTATATGAAATTTGGTGAAAAGATGTCGTGTAGTAGCCGCTACTTAGTTTGAAAGCTAAATAATAAAAATAAATATTTTTAGGGGGGGGGGGGCACTTCATACATGTAACAGAAGATGAAAAAATGTTGTTTTAGCACACATTAACGTGTGGCACATCATTCGACAGGTCTTTCAAAATCATTTTAGGGTTTCTAAAAAACTTTTTTGATTGAGTCATTTTTATGCGTTATTGCTGAAAAACTGCGTGTCTCAACAAAGGGGCGTGCTGATGCAATTATTCAAGGCTGCGGAACCCTACACTGAGCATGGTCCGACATGCTCTTGCCCGGTTTTTTCCTTAATTTTCAGTTTAACATGATCAAGACAGTAAAGGTGGGATTCCATTATGCAAGGCTTGCATGGAAGTATGCATATACAGGGTGTAACAGAAAGGTGTGGTCAAATTTCAGCAGCGAATAGGATATGTTATCAGTATTGCACCTACCATGGTGCCATAGCTGGTTGCATTATTATTACATAGTTGTGGCATATTCTTTTTGTCAAAATTCAGTAGGTGAAAGGCGTATGACATAAGAATTATACCTCCCCTAGTACAAAATTGGATTGGATTATTATGGCATAGAACTTTTTAAGTCATACTTTTCTTAATTAATAACTTTTTCATTCATAAATAAACGAATGAAAAAATAATAAATATTTATTTAGGGTACTCCGATTTTGATAAAATTAGGTATGTGCACTCAGTATCATGGGCACATACCAACCCTTGAATATGACCACACCTTTCTGTTACAACCTGTAGGTATATTGCATACAAGTTACTTGCATAGCAAGGAAACAAGTTTTTGAGAGTGTGAAATTGCATCCAGGTTTTACTTGCCTACAAGTTGAGAGTGCTCCTGCTGTAAAAACACGTACAACCGGACCAACCAGTGCGATTAATGTATTCTTGTTCAATTTGCACGTCACTTCACGTTATTCAGGCAGTTCGAACTTGTACCCAAGTTCGAACTGCCTCATGCAAGTTGTAACTTGTTCCTATGCATATTTGTTCAAGTCGTATGCAATTTACAACTTGCAGATAAGTAACTCACCTTTTGGAATCCCGCCTTTACTGCTTATCTATTGTACATTGTACTTAATCAGCTTACCAATCACTGTCTAAATTTCATCAATAAAAACTTATTTACAAAAAAATAAAAACCGACTTCCAAAATAAATAAGTATAACGTAACTAAAAAGTAAAAAAAAAAGCTATTGCATAGCATTTTTTATCAACTTATGCAATTAAAAAAAAATTGAAAAAAATATTTATTTTTTTCCTTTAAAAAAAAAATTTTTTTTTCTTATATTTCGGAGCAGCTCATCTCGAACCGTGCGAGCTTCGAACGCTCGGCCGAGATACATGGTAGGCGAAATGGGTGGTGTTAGGTTTTATTTTCGTTACGGAATTTCTTGATTCGGTCGCCACGCTCAAAGCCCGAGCCCGCGATAAAAGCTATGCAATAGCATAACCTTTAAGCTATTGCATAGCTTTTATCGCGGGTACAACAACAAAAAAAAATTAAACATTTTGGAGTTGGTGCCAGGAAATGTACTTTTATGAGTTAGGCACCAACTTCCGATTAATTCCATTTCACTCTATGTTGTTTTTTAAGAGTTAATGCACGAATTACAACAAAATAATATACCCAAATTACTATAGGTGTGCCTTTAATATTTAAAGAGTTCCCTTGATTTCTCCAAGAGCTCATCATCAGTTTCGAACTTTGATGACCATGGGACCAATCTGGAAGTCCCCTTTCAAACAAAAATAATTTTTCAAATCGGTCAAGCCGTCTGCGAGTAATCAGGTTACAAACATTTAAAAAAAGCGAATTTAGAACCTCCTTCTAGTCGAAGTCAGTTGAAAATAGACACCCTGGTTAAATTTCAGCCGCCAAATAATGGTCAGAAATAAAGATACATAAATTCAACAAAAACCGTAGAAAATAATCGAATTTTCTCCTTAAAAAGTTTTTAACATTTGTTAATTAATACCTTTTGTTAATTACAATGCTAAGTACTCGAACAATGCCTTAGAAATTATTTCTTAACTTTTGTTTTAATACTTTTATAAAGAAAGGAATTAATAACACCAAATTAACTGCTTTAAAGATACTTGGGTTTAGATACTTAAAATTTTAACAAAAGCTATCCAAATTAATATTAATTTAATGTGAAAGTCTAAAACTCCGTCTGTCACGTATTCACGCTTAAACCTCTGAACCGATTTAGATGAAATTTGGTATGGAGATAGTTTGATTCCCGAGAAAGGACATAGGGCAGTTTTTATCGCGATAACTGACATTTAAGCGGGCAAAGCAGCGCTCGAAAACTAGTACTTACTTAGATAATGAATTCCTTTTCTTTAAATATAACTAGCATAGATATATTTAAAAGGACACGCACTACGAGTATCAGAGATCCAGAGGGGGAATTTTAGGGTTGAACCCCTCCCCGGAATTGTAAAAATCGGGCAAGAGTATGTCGGGCCATGCACAATGTAGGGTTTCGCAGCTACAAAGCATAATAATGCGTTATAAAAAGTGGGTTTTCTGTTGTTTTTGGTTTACCTACCATTAACAACAACTTTCAATGGAATTTATACGAAAATGTTTCACATACCCAACATCAACTATAGCTGGCAGAGGGGGGCACTTGACTCTAACAAAAACTTGCACTTTAAAGCTTAATTATATCAAAAATATTCACTCAATCAAACTAAGTACTACTCTCTCTACAAGACACCTCTTCACTAAATTTCATCAATATTCATTGCGTAGTCTTTGAGTGAAATGTGACGGTGATACGGACAGACAGACGGACATCATGAAACTATAAGGGTTCCGATTTTGCCATTTTGGCTATGGAACCCTAAAAAAGAACGCGAATAAGGACCCAGGGCGAGGCGAGGCGAGGAGGGGTGGGACGAAGCGAGTGAAGCTTAAAGGTACTATGCGTTTCAAATGAGTTCATAACTGTCATGATGACATTTTGATTCGCATTACGACTGCAACTTCATTGTATGACGTAAGGTCAGCAATCAAATGATTCGTAAAAAGGGGTCATTAGTTTTACACAGAAGTACAGTACGATCTACGTATCTTGACCGGATTGAAGTTAGGTTTTTATCACTTTCGCGCATGTCATAGAGATGCGACCCTAAAATTACTTACGAAAACGATTAATCGATTAAAAATACTAACAACATTTTAATTCAACAATATAAAAACACTATTTAAATGAGTTCATAAAAGTTTAAATTTAACACAGTTACAGTAAATATTAAAGAAACTTTGAAAAACAATTTCTTTACCAAAATAAATACAAAAAAACATGAATTAGTAATACTAATTATGACAATGTAATGCGTAATCGCATCTCTAATTCTCTTGGTTTAGTTACCGCCCCCGCCCCCCGCTTCCTGTCACCATTTACTTCCAAAAAATGCATCTGCGCAACCACTTGTCGCCTACTTCAGTCCGGCCTAGTTACGTTGATCGTACTGTACCTACCTACTCTAATTAACTATACATAAACACTGTATTTTACTATTTACTATTAAAAATATGTTTTAGTTAAAAAAAACACATCTGACTGAAAAACCACAAAAGTGTAGAATATTCTTATATTTTTCCTATTTACTTATTTCTGTTTGGTGTTTATAAAATAATAAAGACTACTAATAATATTATAATAAAGAAAAATGTTAGGTACATAGTTTAAAGAAAATAAATATTACGTCCGTTCCATTACCATACACATACGTACTTTACCCGACTTGGGAGTTTTTGTTGCTAGCGGTACAATTTTGATAAGTACAGAGTGAAATTCTCGCGATCGCGATTATCTTCTCATTTGAAACGCATAGTACACTCTTGTACTCGTCCTGCCTCGTGGAGAGTACAGCCGCCATGAAAGTTTCATATGTACTCTTCAAATTTCAGGAAGAAAGACGTTTAAACCTGCCGAAGTAACTACCAACCTGCCTGTGTACAATATGTTGTCCGAAATCGAACCATTTCCAACAAATAGGTGAATGTTGTTTCTTTTGTCGCCATATGGCTACGAATGACAGGGATGTATTCAGGACAACATCCCTGTGAACTTAAATGCTTCTGGAGTACTTATATTTTTATGTAGGTATACGATAGGAAATATGAAATCAAAAGTTTAGGTAATTTTTTTTTTTAAATAACTAGCAATGTGGGATTGAGTCCCACATTACTAGCAATCTTGTTAACCCCTCCAGCTCCAGCAAAGGCTTGTATTAAGAGTGAGTTTACGTCAGTAGTATAATGGGTAGGATTCGAACCCGCGACCTCACGATTGCGAGACCGATGCCTTAGCCATTAAGCTACCGCCGCTTTAAAACTAGGTAAGCTAGGTGAATATATTTTTTTGGTAGCATTTCGAGTTCGGACGGGTGTAGTTTGTTAAATAAGTAATCTGAATTCTAAACGATAACTTGATTTATTAGTTTTATAGATAAACCATATGAATTTTAATTTGCCCATGATTTGTTTTTTCTACTGGACTGTTGTTCTAGTGGTTAGTAACCTTGACGTAAGCCAGAAGTCGTGGGTTCGATTCCCACATAGGACACTACTTTGTGTGAAACACAAATTGAGTCCCGAGTCTTGTGAGTTGCACACATGACTGAGGGTGAGTGGCCCAAAAAAATACGTTTTGGGGAGGGGGGGCACAACAGGCAAATGAGCAAACAAATTCAATAGAATATGGTTCCGCCTATGATGGGTGCACAAAAGAAAGCGAGCGAGAAATTGAGCAAACCAATTCAATACAACACAAGTAGTACACAAAACGACAGTCTGGGGCATGTGCCCACGTTGTCCTGTTGGCAGCCTCGCTAGTGCAGCGGGAGTGGGTACGACTGCTGTGCTGGTTGTAGGTTCGGTTCCCATATCAAATATCACCATTTGACCCTTAACTTAATTTTGTGTGATGAGCACACTTGTAAATTCTGGGTCTGGGTGTATTATAGTAAATATATTATACCTTGACACAGAATTTAAAAAGAAAAGAAGAAATTATGTGTACGTATTTTATTAGAAATATATAAGTAAGTATGATTCATAGATGCACCCAGCATAATTTTTTTGAAGGATTTTTCGTAATTTTGAGAGGGGGGGAGGGGGGGTGGTACAACTAATTATAATTAAACATAAGCCAAAAGTATACTGTGTACCTTTTTGCGATTTTGGTGGGGTTTCAACCCCAAAATCTTGGGTATCCCCATGACATGTTTATCAGTTGTCTGATTGCCATAGTCAGGCTGTGCTTAATTTGGGATCAGATAGCCGTGTGTGTTGTCCTATAAGATATTATTAAGTATACCAAATCCGTCCCTGTGTAGATACTCCACACAAAATGGCCTCCACAGCACTAGCAACGTCCACTACAAATTTTACGACAACACACGCACGTTTTATTGTGCGACTGATAGCATAATAAACGCTTTTATTTATTTTCATTGAGGATAAGCTAGATAAAGAATGGTAAAAAGTGTTTATCGCTGTTTTACGGCTGTTCAATAAATGCAATGTCTTTATTTGCGTTGATTGTGTAACTTTGATAACGTTTACATTTTCTGGAGTGGAAATTTTACTACATTTGTCTTCATAAAGGTGTACTAGAACTACCAGAATCAGGAAATTACAATTTAGAGATGGTAACACAAGGTTTAAGTAAGTAGGTCCTAAACCTACTAGGACAAACAGGTCTTGATCGTTGTATTTTTTTTTTTCAATTAATTTAGTTTAATTTTATATATCGGTTCATTAACAATTTCTGCTTCAATAGAACTAAGTAATCATCACTGGTCGAACAAAATAGATATTTTGTATAGCAGCTGCAGTGACGTGAATGTCAGTTTTTGCATTGATTATTAAAAATTCAAACACAACAAATTTTTAAACTTTCTTCTTCTTCCCGTTCCTATATACTTTTGGCAGTTTGAAATTAACTAGACCTACATGAAAAAGTATTACAACGAAAAGTATCAAAGGTCTTAAAAAAGCTTTTCTTAATTATCGTTTCATGAGATTTTGGTCCTATAGAATTAATTTAAAATAAATCTTTAGGGCAACCAGATTCTTATTGCTTGAGCCAGGCGTTAGGACTAGAGGTATAATTTGTAGAACTATTTTATTTTTACTTATATTACAAGTTATTGCAAGAGCTAAAAATCATAGTGTAAGTCAAAGCATGAGAAGAAGAGTGTAGCGTGAAATTACAGCACGAAACGGAGAGCGCAGTTCAGCTTCAGAACACCTACTATGCCCTTACAATGTTGCGTTAATCTCATATATGGAGATAATGACTAGCCTCGAGGGGTTTCTTATTATTATTATTTTGTAACTTTAAATGACCGTGAGCAGAGGGCTTATCGCGAATTCAAAAGTAACTGCATGAGTTTGTGCCCCAAGTCTATATTAAAAGCCACTCCAAAAGCTAAGAGATGTAACGTGAATTTAGAAGTCACTGCGTGGAATATCCAATATGAAACGAGCTGTGAACCGCAGTATGTTCAAAATATTAACTTTGCAAGCAGAGCGGCGTAGCGTGAAGGTGGAATTCACTGAACTAGATAACGAGCGTTAAAGCTATAAGTTACAGCAATGTTTTAAAAGTCACTGCGCATACATGGTACAAACCGAACTTATAAAAATCCGGTTTTTTTAATTGGCTAAATAGTCGGCTTGCTAAAAAGTAATACGAAATGAAGAGAAAATGAAGTAACCTTTGCTCTGCAGTGGGTACAGGTACTATTATATACTAAATAAAAAAAATAAAATGTGTGGCACTCGGGGACTGCCGCGGTAAAGCTATTGCATAGCATTTTTATCAACTTAAGCAATTAAAAAAAAAATATATATATTTTTTTATTTTGAATTATAAAAAAAGTAATTAAAAGTTCTGCTATTCATCGATAGATGGCAAAACTAAAAAGTGTCACCGCTGTGCCCGTCGGAGTGGGGAGCGTGAGGTTTTTCGTTACGGAATTTCTGGATTCGGTCCCCGCGCTCAAGGCCCGCGATAGAAGCTACGCAATAGCTTAATAATCGGATAATTATACTGACCTCTGTTACTATAAAGATCAGTGATTATTTTTATCAAAATAATAATTTTAGTATCATCATTAACGGTTTGTCAAGAGCTAATTGCAACTTTGCAAGATGTGATAAAATTTACAATCAGTAATTTTAAGAGTAAGTGCTTTAGATAAACTAACATCAATTTTCAATTTACCTCGCTCTCTCTCTATGTATAAAGGGGTGTTTAAACGGGCCGTTTTTACTGCAATTTGTAGCGGCACTATTGCAAGTATTTTTTTTTTTGCTCGGCCTTTGTTTATACCTATGTCTGCAATTGCATGGCGCATGTTCCAGTCTCCAAAACGGGCTACACAATTGGCCGGATAACATTGCGGAAAATCGATCGTCCAGCAACCATCAAATCAATATTGGAGAGTACTGCCATGTTGCCAGCAAAGCATTGCCGCCATAAATTGCCGTAAAAAATGGCTAAAATTAGTTTATACGCCCCTTAAGACTTGAAAAAGACGTAAAGTTTATTTATTTTCTCTTTCTTTCATTTATGTTGAGCTTGAGTTGCAATGATTTGATTTGATTTGTTAACTTTTTCGGGTGGTAACACCAGAACTGTCAAAATGCTCAATGTGTCAATGTCATGTCATTATCCACTAGGGATAGACAAATGAAAAAAATATCGGTATATATCGTATCAATATTTTTCCGTAGTATTTTTTTTTATTATCTCTTAGGAAAGCTTTCAGTCTAATAAAAATTTAGTATTTAAACAATTACTTGGTTGCTAATAACAAGCTTTCACAGATGCATTTGCAAGATTACACAATTCAACATAAAAACAGATCACAGAAATAATAAATTAATTATAATAAAAAAAAATAACACAAAAAAAAAATGGAAAAAAGAAAACTCTACCACTACCGCTACCATATGTGCAGTATATATCAGCACAGCCAGGGTCGCTACTCGCTATCAAAAAAGAGTTTAGTCAAAAGATCTCCCGCGCTAGTACAGAATAGGTCTATGTTTAAGTCACTGGGTAATTGGTTAAATTCCCTCATACCACGATGAACCGTCAATTGATGTACAGTCATTTGAACCATTTGCGATCCTAATCAAAAAACATTTTTTATTTATTTATTTATCATTGACATATCGCCTACATCGCTTGCAACGATGGTTGTAATCACGTAAGTAAACCTGTGCTTTAAAGTCCAGGTAACGCATGATTTTTTTCTGGACGCCCTCTATACGGGACCTGTAAGTATCATATTGAGGGTTCCAAACCTGAGAAGCGTAATCCAAATGACGACACAAAAGAACAATAAAGTATTTTGATTGTTTTGATAGAACGGAAACAGGCGGAAGTCCTCAAGGCAAATCAGTTCAGGTCAAGCACAATCAAACATCTTGATTGTGCTAGACCTGAACTTCCTTAAATACAACTGGTTAGTTTGTATTGTCTGTGACTAAAGACAATTTATTATTTAAAGTTAATGGTTATTTAAGTTAATTTTCAAAACATTTTTAGGGTTCCATACCTACAAACAAAAAAAAACCACTTAATGTACCTATAAGGATGAAATCTGGAGTATATGTGTCTTGTTTAGGCCGCTACTTAGTTCAATAGTTGAAAAACAAAAATAAATATTTATAGGGGACTCCATGCTTGTACAGAGTTTTTTAATAATCGCTCAGAAAGTTGCAAAAATTGTGACGCCCCTTTATCTATTAAACGGCATGCCCAAAAAATCACAAAGGTGCCCTGAATAAATACTTTTAACTAAAATTACTTTTTATAAGATCGGAATTAGATATATCGTCTTTAAGTTATTGGCGAAATACTGCACTTCTCAACAAAATTACATAAGTGTCACGAAGACACGATCTTTTGCTGTTCTACTTTTTTAGAACATAGTGCATTTCTTTGTAGAAATAGCTACGGAACCCTACACTGAGCATGGTCCAACATGCTTTTGCCCGGTTTTTTTCAGATTAATTTAAACATTTTAAATGTATGAAGAATATTAAATAACTAAACTTTTCATGGAAACCGAACTCATTTTTTTTTCATTTCTAACACAATAGTAGCCAATTCAATTTATGACATTTTAGTAAAAAAATGGCGGCTGCCCAAATACTACAGCAGCGAAAAATAAAATAATATCACATTTAAATACATTGCCTGCTCAAAACAAAATTGCTGAAATTGCAGATAAAAAGGTATACACAGGATTCAATGCAATTTTTTGTCATGGGAAACGCTCGTTTTAAAATGTGTTTGAAAAAATTGGAAAACGAAAATTTCTATGTGCTGCAAAAAAAGTGTAATTAGTTATAATACAGCTGTTATTATAAAGTGCTCTTATTACGTTGGTATTGAAGGGTTTGTGCGAACTGTCACGGCTTAATAATAAATAAATTCATACTTGTTATCTACAAACTACATTCATATTAAAATCTATGGTGGGGCATGCGCGGAGTCCCCCACGCACAACGCGGCGGCGCAGTGAAGAGGTGCCAAATAATGACACTCTTCCATAAACGTTTATTTATTGTATTTGTGTATATTGTGATTTTTTAAATATTTTCTGTGTAAATATAGTGTAAGTGTATTTTTATGTTACCTAACCACAGCGGCAGTAACGCGGATGTAAGTCAACCTTCCACGTCCCTAGTGCGTTGTCCTAACTGTCCCCAAGCCCGGTTCTTTAAAGGCGAACGGGGCTTGAAAGTACATTTTGGTAAAGTCCACAAATCCCAAAATGTGCTTCCAAGTCCAACATCACTATTCACTGAACCACCAAGGCCCCAAATTCCTTTTTGGCAAATCTTATCAAAATACAAAAATTCAGTTCCGGTTTTAAAGAGAGTTCCCCGTGGTGCGAGACCTTCAGTGGCTCGAAATCTGGCCCACTGCATAGGTCTTGTTTTACGGGAGAATTCTCAAAGGGCTTGGGAACAACTACTCACATTCCCTTACCGAATTCTGCATGTAAATAATGACCAAACTACCAAAAAAACTCTTACAACTCAAATTAAAGAAAATTGCAATAGTCCAGCCAACATTTCTGAACCTGTTTCGATAACTTTTCATAAAAAATCAAAATTTTATTACGTAGAAACAAAGCTAAGGGAAGGTGATATAAGGGGAGCCTCTAGGCTTTTATTTAGCAGCGACGTGGTGGCGCCTTGTTCTGCAGAAACGCTCACGGGTCTGCAGAGCAAGCATCCAGCGCCAAGGGATGATCTTTGCTTCCCCGAGCCGCCTGACTCTGATGCGGAATGCATATGCGTCACTGCCAAGGACGTATTGACAGCCGTCGGCTCCTTTCGAAGTGGCTCTGCTGGAGGAATAGATGGCTTGACACCTCAACACTTAAAAGACCTCTTGAGCTCAGGTGCCGGAGAAGCTGGCAATGCTCTCCTAAAGGAGTTGACGGCAATGATTAACCTAATGCTCTCCGGCGATGTGGACGATGGCATCATCGATGTCTTGTATGGCGCCAATTTATGCGCCCTGCGCAAAAGTGATGGTAGCATTCGTCCAATCGCCGTTGGGTGTACGTACCGGCGTTTGGCAGCCAAAATGTGTTGTACATATTATAGAGAGTTTTTATCGAGCAAATTCCAGCCTCTTCAATTAGGCTTCGGCTCGCGAGGAGGCTGTGAGGCTGCCATACATGCCATGTCCACCTACCTTGGCTCGGGTAAGGCAGAAGTCATTTTGAAGGTTGACGTGAAGAACGCCTTTAATTCCGTCAACCGGGATACCTTGTTGGCACAAGTAAAATTAGAAACCCCCAAAATTTATAAATATCTCTGGCAGTGTTACAGGCACTCTTCAAAATTAGTATATAAGGACAACCTTTTGAGTTCATCGGTAGGATGCCAACAAGGTGATCCTCTTGGGCCAGTCATTTTTAGTTTGGCGATTCATCCCATAATTCGGCAACTAAATTCTAAATTTAATATTTGGTACCTGGATGATGGGACCCTAGGGGGAGACGTTGAGACAGTATACAAAGACTTGGCTTTTATAAAAGATAAATTCAAAGGTATTGGTTTAGATTTAAATTTTAGTAAATGTGAAATATTCATGAATGATAAAATAGATAAAAATTTGGTTATTTCTAAATTTAATTGTTTGGCTCCAAGTCTTAAAATTGTAGATAATCAATCTCTTCAACTCCTAGGGGCCCCAATTTTAGAGGAGTCCTATGATTCGTTCGTAGAGGAAAAAATACAAAATTTTTGTACAGTCTCGGACCAACTTCTTCAAATTAATATGCATTCGGCTTTTACAATCGTTCGATATTGTCTTTTTGTTCCTAAATTCACATACGTACTCAGATCTACTCAATTTTGGAAACATCCTGAGCTTTTGGGTAAACTAGACAAAATTATTCATAAAACCCTGTGTAAAATTTTGAATGTGGCTTTGAACGACCGAGCGTGGCTTCAAGCGTCGTTACCCGTTCGCTTTGGTGGCCTCGGCGTTCGCAAAATTTCTGACGTTAGTTTACCGGCGTTCTTGTCCTCACTTCACAGCACTGAGGAGTTAACCAGGAAAATTTTAGAACCTACACTGGTTAGTTCTGAAGTCCGGTGCAAGTCTGAGGCCTTGAACGCTTGGAAAATGGCTTGACCAAACTTTGATTTGCCCACCAACCCCTTCGCCCAGGGACAGTGGGACGGCCCGCTCTGCAGTTCAGTAAGAGAATACCTTTTAAATACTACATCAAATCTTTCAGAGCGAGCGCGCCTGCTGGCTGTGGGTGAATGGGAATCAGGTGTTTGGCTTCAGGCTCTTCCATCGTCCAACATAGGCACTATGTTGGACGACACCACGTTCCGCATTGCTGCCTGCTTGCGTTTAGGTGCCCCATGTGTTTCTCCTCATCGATGCCACTGTGGAGAAGCCGTAGGCAGCCTTGGGCATCATGGTCTATCATGCAGCAGGAGCGCAGGCCGCATATCACGACACGCTAGCCTAAATGACATCATCCGTCGGGCTCTTGTCAGCACTGGTGTGCCAGCAGTTCCTGAACCTAATGGTTTGGCGCGCAGCGATGGCAAGAGGCCGGACGGTATGTCTTTGCTACCTTGGAAGATGGGAAGACCTTTGGTGTGGGATGCAACCTGTGTCGATACCCTAGCGCCTTCCCATCTTCCAAACACTGCGAGCTGTGCCTGCGCTGCTGCTGCATCTGCGGAGACTCTCAAACGGCGCAAATATAGTAATCTAGTCGGAGATTACATATTTGAGCCGTTTGGGGTTGAGACGCTAGGGCCATGGGGTCCAAGTGCTCGCCTCTTATTCAAAGACATTTCCCAGCGTCTTGTCAGTGTATCTCGTGACCAGAAGGCTGGCTTTTTCTTTGCACAGAGAATAAGCATTGCCATACAACGAGGCAATGCTGCCAGCCTTCTGGGCACTATACCGGTAGACATCGATGGGGAGGAATTCTTTGACGCCTAACTCTTTTTTGTAGTTTACTAGGTAAGTTGTAAATAATGTTAATAGTATGTATATAGTTCGTACGTATGGTTATCTAGCTTGTAGTTATTAACATTGTAAATTTTAATAAACATTTAAAAGTAAAAAAAAAAAAAAAATTTATGACATTTATATTTAAGCCACCCATAATTTGAACATGGATATATCGAGAATGGAAATTAAGACTGTTTTCAAAAAATACCGATATTTTGATATATTGATATTTGTTACCCAACCCTACCCTGTTGTCAACGTCAAAGTTTATAAAAGCGCGGTAATTACTGCATGTTACTTGTGTTTCAAAATAAGTTTTTTAGTTTTTTTTATTATTTTCCCGTGTTATCTCTTGGACCAGAGTCTCCTAATTTAATAGAATCAGTATTTATATCATCTGGTGGGAAGGAAAATACTATAGTGTAGAGTAATTTACTCGAAAAAATCACATTTGTGGATCAAACAATTGTACAATAATGTCGAAAACCTCATTGAATTTGATCGCTGCTGCCTGTGATAATATGGGTATTGGGGTTAATGGATCGTTGCCGTGGCGTCTGAAGTGAGTTAACGTGTTTATTAGAATTAGTATATAGTATTTATACTAACATTATAAAGAGGAAAGATTTGATTATTTGTTTGTGTTGAATAGGTTTCGAAACTACTGGACGGATTTAAAAAATTCTTTCATCGTTGTGAAGCTACACTAACCCCGGGTGACATAGGCTATTTTTTATCCCTGTATTCCCACGGGAACGGGAACTACGCGGGTGAAACCGCGAGGCGTGCACTAGTATATTATAATTCAATTCCATTTCAACCTATCTGTATACCAAATTTCATCACAATTGATCCAAAGATGAAAACAAAACACTGTTTTATGGTTTACTAGCTGTGCCCCGCAGTGTTATCTGCAGTTTATTAGCCTATGTGTTAATCCAGGGTCTCAGCTTACTCCTTACCAAATTTGATTAAAATCACTCCAATGGTTTAGACGTGAAGAAGTAACAAACATACACACTCACTCACTAATACTCACAAACTTTCGCCTTTATAATATTAGTGTGATTCATAGCATGAATGATTATTACCATGTAAGAAAAAAATAGTATTTTAAATTTCCCTACTACAAAGCATCAAAGTTTAATTAGGTACTTTAATATAAATACTTCAAAATTTTGCAGTAATTTTCATTCTGCTTTCCTTAAATTATGCTAGCTGTTCCTTGTGGCTTTGCCATGCATGTAAAACTAGCCTATAATCTATACTAATATAAAGCTGAAGAGTTTGTTGTTTGTTTGCATGTAGTAATCTCAGGAACTACTGATCCAAATTGAAAAGTTCTTTTACTGTTGGACAGCCTATTTGTTGAGGAAGGCTATAGGCTATATAGTATCACACTACAACCAATAGGAGTGGAGCAGCAATGAGAAATGTAGCAAAAACAGGGCAAATTTACGCAGACGAAGTTGCATGGGACAGCTAGTAATTTAATAAAGCCCTTTATTCTGAACTACTACAAGGTACCCATGTGGTATCGGCGGCTTAAGAATAGTACATCCCCATCTCTTCTGGTGGGTGTTGTCAAGGTGACTAAAGGATTTCGTACTGGAGGAGGGGCATCTTGAGTATTTTAAAGCCTAACTGAGATCACCTACCCACTCACCTACAGTTGGATCAACGTAACTAGACCGGACTGAAGTAGGCGACAAGTGGTTGCGCAGATGCATTTTTTGGAAGTAAATGGTGACAGGAAGCAGGGGGCGGGGGCTGTAACTAAACCAAGAGAATTAGAGATGCGATTACGCATTACATTGTCATAATTAGTATTACTAACTCATGTTTTTTTGTGATTATTTTCGTAAAGAAATTGTTTTTCAAAGTTTCTTTAGTATTTAGGTACTGTAACTGTTCTAAATTTAAACTTTTATGAACTCATTTAAATACCTAGTGTTTTTATATTGTTGAATTAAAATGTTGTTAGTATTTTTAATCGATTAAACATATTTAGTCGCTTTCGTAAGTAATTTTACCATAAATAGTTTAATAACTAGGTTCTACTGAGGAGCAGCACTGCCCAGCAGTGGGAAATCATATGGCTCGATATGTAATAACATACAAAATATAATTAATCAAACTGAGTTATAGGATAACACACAATGGTCCCCACCCAGGACTACATGTGGAAACTCCCACCATAGCAGTGGGTTACCATAATGATGTCATCGTCATAACTCGTGTTATAGGATATCTCATAAAGATTTCAGAGATCATCTGAGAGACATCTCCAAGATTTTCCATTGGGTTCTATCACATGCTACCCTTCTCCAGTAGTGTCTGGTCACTAGTTTTATGTTGTCCTCCCACCTCGTCTGTTTGTGTCCTAGGTTGCATTTGGCATTTCTTGGGTATCAATTTTTGAGGGTCTTACTCTATTCCTATTGTGGTAATAGTAGCCTATACTCTTACTCTATCTTCAAGCTAGTACTTTCTGAAATAAGCACTTATTCTTCTAAATAGGCTTGTTTCCTAGGTAAACAAAAAATCTAAAAGACTAATTAGTAAATAAACCTGACATTTAAACTGCCAACAGCTGTCCTGATTAAATTATGTGTTAAATTGATTTTTTTTATTATTGATCATATCATAAAAAGAAGTGATTTGACGAGAAAAAAAATAGTGACGTCATAGACCGCTACTTTTTTTTTTTTTATTGACGGCTCCCGCAGTAGGGTACAAGCCCTGTGTCGCGGGGGACTTTACAAACATACAAGTCACGGATACAAACTACACCCAGACTCGGAACAACAATTTGTGGATCACACAAAGTGGTGAACCCACAACCTCTTGCGTAGCAGTCGGACACACTCCCACTGCGCCACAGTGTATGAGATCTCCATATAAAATCTGCTATTTGATATTTCTTAATGAGTTGTTGTTTTGACTAGTTGGAAATAAGCCCATTCTATAAACCTTAATAAAATTAATATTTTTTGTTCCATTATTTCAGAAAAGAAATGGCATACTTCACAACAATGACATCCAAAGTAAAGGATCCAAGTAAAATGAATGCTGTGATCATGGGACGCAAGACATGGGACTCCGTACCAGATAAATTCAGACCATTCAAGGACAGAGTCAATATAGTACTCACTCGTCATGTTGATAGTGTTAAAGAAAAGGTATGTTCGTTGTCTATACTATTATTATAAAGATTTGTATTGTTGTATGTAACATATAAACTCAAAAACTACTGGAGGGAATTCTTTCACTTATAGATACCTGCATTATCGGGAAGTAACATAGGCTATATATTTTATTCACAAGTTCCTTACATAAACTACGTTTATATTATAGTGAAGGAAAGTCCGTGCGAAGCTGGAGTGGGCTGCTAGTACATTGTCATAAACCAATAAATAATTTTGGGACTATGACAACCAGACAATTGATAAACATACTTATAATTTGTAAACACATATTATTGGTTAATGAGACACAGAATAAACCATCATGATCATCACAAAACGATTTATTCTGTATGGGCATAGAGCCCATAACCTCTAGCTTAGGAGTCATGGTCATTAACCTAGTAGGTAAAGATAATTAGAAAATATTTTAAAGTGATTGCCATCAAGTTAGGCTACCTAGAACATTTTTTAAAGTGATTGCTATCAATTGTCACAAAGTTGGGCGTCTCGTCAAAACGCAGCTACCATAGTCTTGACGAGACGCCTAACTTTATGTATATAACAAATTTATATTGTGGTACATTAGTGAAGAAAACAGATGTTAAACATGACAAATCTTCATCATCATTATCCCATATCAACCCATGTGATGTCCCACTGCTGGGCATCAGTCTTCCCAGTAGAACCTACTTATTACAGATCCTGAGGGTATTTGCCATTTGCACGCTTGGCGATCGCAGTAAGGCTTTAAAGTACGCAGAGAACGCTGCTGCCTGTCCTCCGGTGTGAAATCCCTTAGTCGCCTTGACGACACCCACGGAAGAGGTGGGGTGATACTATTCTTAAGCCGGTCCCACACAGCTAACTTAACTTTGCCGTTGGAAAACTATTGTCCACATACATCATAGACCTCAGTTAGGTTCAATCAATCCACTGCTGGACATAGGCCTCTCCTAACTTACGCCACAAAATCCGGTCCTCCGCCTTCCGCATCCAATGAATTCCAGCGACTTTCTTTAAATCGTCAGTCCATCTGGCTGGGGGTCGTCCTCAAGAGCGTCCCCCTGTCTTACCCCTCGGCGCTACTCTATTGGTTTGGTCTTGTGGTCCTGAATCTGGACGGTCATAGTGGCGGTGTCATACAGGCATCTCAGCTCCTCGATATGTCGCCAGTCTATACGGCATCGTTGCAGATCATCCAGAACTGCCAAGTTTCGACGTAGTCGAAGACTTTCTCGTAGTCCACAAAAGCCATACACAGCGGCTGATTGTACTCTTTGGTTTTCTGAACAATCTGCCGAGCAGTATGGATGTGGTCTACGGAGCCGAAGCCTTTTCAAAACCTGGCTTGTTCCGTGGGCTGGACCTCGTCGAATTTTCTCGTGAGGCGGTTGGTGATAACTCTCAAAAACAACTTGTAAATGTGACTTAGGAGTGAGATAGGGCTGTAGTTCTTAAGCAGGGTTTTATCACCTTTTTTGAACAACACTAACTACCGCACTCCCGCTTCACGCTTGTGGTTTTAAGCCTTGGTGGATAACGGAATTAAAAAGGCTCGTGAGCTCTTTCAGGACTGGGATGCCGCCCGCTCTTAGAAGCTCTAGTAATTCCGTCATCATCTGGCGCTTTATTGTTCTTAAGTTGCTCGAGAGCTGCTTCGACCTCGCTTAGGCCGATATCCGGAATGTCCTCGGTGTAGTGGCGCGTAAGTTCCGTAGGTTTAGAGCCATCCATGTTGCGTACAGGTGTCCATAGAAGCTCTCGATTTCCTCGAGTATCTCGAACCTTGAGGTGACGGTTTTGCCACCCGCGATATTTAGTTTCGTCAGATAGGGTCTGCCAAGCTGATGTGCGAAAACTGGTGCCTCTATTTTGCTCAATCGCAGTCTTGATGGCGCGAGTATTGGAGCGTCGGAGGTCACGTCGCGTCAGCTTCCTGATCTTCAACTTTATAGCTCCCTATCTAACGAAGATATTTGCGTGTCTCGTCTTTGCCTCATAAGTTCGAGAATCTCGAGTGAGAGTTTCGACACCCTATTCCGTTTCCCTGTAAACAACCACGGTGTCGGTTTTCTCATCAATTGTGCCATTGGTTTCCAGCAATGCGAAACGATTTTGAAGTTCCAACTGGAACTTTTCGGAACCTAAGGCTATCTGGGGCGACGTAGGTCGGAGAATAGGTTTAGTTAGGTTACCAACTGTTAATAAATTTGTAATAAAAAAATGATTTTTGAGATGCAATGATTATAGCTAACCGTACCTAAACATTTTGTTGCTTTTATTGTTCCATGCCGAAATAAATATATTTTCGTTCTTTGTTTGTAAAAATCATTTTAAACATTATCAACCTTTATGTCAATGTCTGAAGCATAACATAATTGTCTTAGATGCCAATTTTCTTACTGTGACAACTTAGCTTTTAATTGAATAGATCCATGCTTCAAACTTATAATAGGCACTGCATTTTTAGTGCTAAAAAGGCCTTTTATTTTTAACAAATCTATTTTATATTTTACTATTCAACAGTGGCGCGGTAGTATTGTGTCCGACTGATACGCAAGAGGTCGTGGGATTGCCAGTTTGTGTGATCCACAAATTGTTGTTCCGAGTCTGGGTGTACTATGTCCGTGACTTGTATGTTTGTAAAGTCCCCCGCGACACAGAGCTTGTTTCCTACTGCGGGAGTCGTATTTTCCTTTTTCAAAACAATCAAATAAAAATTATTAGATATTGTAATTAAAAGACATTGGGTTCAAATCATTATATATCAATTTATTTTATTGGCAATCTTGTCAAATTTGTATAAACTCCTATTCCTTGTTTTCAACTCCTCAAATCGGTACAAAATATTTCAATTTCAGGCCCCAGAAGGTGTAATAGTGGTACCAGGTCTGGATGAAGCAGTTGCCTACATAGACAATAGAGAAGATATAGAGTCTACTTGGGTTATAGGAGGCTCGGCGATATATCAGGTAAGCTGTCCCGCGCAACTTCGTATGCGTCAATTCTCCCCGTTTTTGCAACATTTTTAATTGATACTACGCTCCTATTGATCTTAGCGTGATATTATATAGCCTACTAGCTTATGGACGCGGCTCCTCCTGCGTATACATACGCTATTGCTCAGGTCCTAAGGAAAGTAGCGTGATGTAGCGATTTCAATAGAATCTGTTCAGAAGTTTTGTTGCCAACCCCGAACAAACAGGCACGAAAAAAACAGAATGGTTTTGGATTCATAAAACCCTTCCTATACCTCTGCGTTCGGGTTGGATCCTATTGTACTATAAAAACCGGGCAAGTCAACACCCCCCCCCCCCCCACACACACGCCATCCGAATAATGTGACTTAAAAAGTGGGTTTTCTGTTGTTTTTGTTTTATACTTACAACATTATACCTAATAATAATTTTCAATGGAATTTGTACGAAGCTGCGGACGGACGGACGGACATGGCGAAACCGACATGACACGATTTCGTTTTGCCATTTTGGCTATGGAACCCTAAAAATGGGAGAATGGAGAGTGTGTTTGTGTTGTCCAGCCACCGATGAGATGAGGGGCTGAAATCAAATCACATGAGCTTGTCATTTAAATATGCCACTTTGTTATCAGTATGTCCTTGATCTTTAACATGTTAACACATTTCAACGATAAGAAGTGTATTCATAATTACATAACATTTTATTTTATTTTCTTTATTAGGGAAAAATCGTCATTACATTAGGTTTTCATAGATTAAACTAAACATTGCTCTGTGAACGTGCCATAGAGGCAAATTTGAAATAGTCCAGATGGGATAGAAATTGAAACAGAAAAAATTTGGGTACGCGATTTTTTTTTTAAAACATCGGGGAATGTTGGAAGTCTACATTTCGATTTTCGGCGCAAGCCCGCCACTGGATTCGCTGCCATCTTGATTTTAATTTATTTTTTTTCGTTTTTCTGAAATAACTCGTTAATTTGCAACTTTAGACCAAAAATGGTAGTATCCAAAGTTGTTGGAAATTTAATTTCCCACAAGTTATTACCATAAATGTGTTTATAATTATTTATTGTGTCTAAGCTTTGCGCTATACTAGAAATAATGTTGTTTAATACACACTAGTATTTTTCCCTGCGTTTTCCCGGCTATGCGCTATTTTGATTGTTTTTTGTCCGTGATATATTCTGCGACACAGGACTTGCGACCTCACTACAGGTAATGTTTAAAAAAAACTACCTATATTACTGAAGATTTGTTTTTTTTTTATTTTCAGGCAGCCATGTCCCACCCGAATTGCGGCAAAATATATCTGACAGAGATTCAGAAATCCTTCGATTGTGATACTTTCTTCCCTAATATAGACAAACAACAGTTCCATATGGTTGATGAAGAGGAGATACCTGGGGAGAAGCAGTGCGAAGGAGATATTTGTTATTATTTTAGAGTATATAAGAGATTGTAATTATGATTAATGAGTAATAAATAAATCTATACTAATATTATAAAGCTGAAGAGTTTGTTTGTATGTTTGTTTGAACGTGATAATCTTAGGAACTCCTGATCCGAATTGAAAAAATCTTTTACTGTTGGATAGCATATTTATCGAGGAAGGCTATAGGCTATATAACATCACGATACGACCAATAGGAGCGGAACAGCAATGATAAATGTTGCAAAAACGGGGAAATTTTACACAGACGAAGTTGCGCGGGACAGCTAGTAATATTATAAAGAGGAAAGATTTGTATTTTTCTATGTTTGTAAGATAATGATAATGATCGCTTTAGTCTTTAATGTAAAATGTTATGCACACCTAATATTGCAATAAATATTTTCTTTCACACAAAAGCGCAATTTTATTTATTTACCTTGTATGAGGTTGGTGCCATTTAAGCTAGTCCTCTAAATTGTATGAGCGCCCATACAATTCGGAGGATTATTTTAATTGTTGTGAACTATATATATAAGATGTGGGGACACCCTTTAATTATCAACATTTTTATTATTTTTTTGCTTTATTTGTCATTCTCACAAATATGGTGAACTTAGTAAAGTGCCTCCGACTGCATGAAATTATATATGTAGGGCATCTTGTTCCCATCTTGCAGTGCAGGCTAGTTTTTTTTTAAATTTTATACTATTGAGTACAGTACGATCAACGTATCTTGACCAGATTGAAGTTAGGTTTTTATCACTTTCGCGCATGTCATAGACATGCGACCATAAAATTACTTACGAAAACGATTAATCGATTAAAAATACTAACAACATTTTAAAACAATATAAAAACACTATATAAATGAGTTCATAAAAGTTTAAATTTAGAACAGTTACAATAAATAATGAAGAAACTTTGAAAAACAATTTCTTTACCAAAATAATCACAAAAAACATAAATTAGTAATACTAATTATGACAATGTAATGCGTAATCGCATCTCTAATTCTCTTGGTGTAGTTACCGCCCCTGTCACCATTTACTTCCAAAAAATGCATCTGCGCAACCACTTGTCGCCTACTTCAGTCCGGCCTAGTTACGTTGATCCAACTGTACTTACGTTTAAATATATAGTTGTGACGTAACAACTAACTTTTATCACAGCTATTGTCAAGTATTGAAAATTAAAAAAAAAAGAATGGTTGCTAACTAACTTTTCTAGTATTAAAGACGAGATCAAGTGAAATATTTATTTTTAATAAAAAATGAAAAAAAAGCGCAATTACAAAAAGGCGGAAACAAGATACCCTTCACTTTTAATATCATGCAGTCGGAGGCATCAATGAACCCTGTTGAACTTAAAAATTGTGCCTCCGACTGCATGATATTAAATGTGAAGGGTATCTTGTTTCCATCTTTTTGCAGGCGGGTTTTTTAATTTTTAAATTTATTTATTTATTAATTGTTTTTTAGCATTTCCTATTCAAAATTACATTATAAAAAAGCGGCGGTAGCCTAATGGCTAAGCATCGGTCTCGCAACCGTGAGGTCGCGGGTTCGAATCCTACCCATTATACTACCGACGTGAACCCATTTCTAACACAAGCCTTTGAGCTTAGCTGGAGGGGTTAACAAGATTTCTAGTAATGTGGGGACTCAATCCCACATTGCTAGTTATCTTAAAAATATATACATATATATTTGTTATCAGCTCTTAAAATCCTTTGTTTTGATACCCCACTCGATAGGTTTTGAAGATGTATTTTTTAAACATAAGTACATAATGGCGCCAAAATTACGCTATTGGACTTTTTTTTAAATTTTAAAGTACCTAGTGTCTCTCTCACAACTAGACGAATTTAACGACACCTCTCAAGCTTAAATTCATTAAGCCGTTTCGGCTTTAGGCCGTGCCAAAGAAATATACATACATACACTCGAAAAGCAACCCTTATTACGCAGTCGGGTAAAAATGAATCTCTATTTCCCTTGGTCACGGCATAACTAAAGAACGACTGTACCGATTTCATTCATTCTTTTTTCTTTAGTTTTCTAATACACTGTAGGTTTTTACTTAGAAAGAGTTGTACGAAGTTCGCCGGGACAGCTAGTATAAAATAAAACTCACAAATGATTAATATTAACTTTAATTGTTTATCAATTAATACAGTAGACTTACAATAAACTACATAGGGTCCCTTTAAAACAAATATATGGTGATCAATACTGGCTGCAATTTATATGACAAGGGACCGCCGCAAAAGTACTCTAAAAAAGACATTTATAGTTATTATTCTCTTTAAAATCTTAAACAATCATATCTCTACAGTCTTAAGCCATAGGACGTCTTGATGGGTACCACAAGTCTGGTATTCTTCCGTGAAATAGTAATGTTAACACATCACTGTTTCGGTTGAAGGCCACTGTAGCAAGTTTAATTACTGGGCAAATGAGAATTATGAACTAATGTCTCAAATGAGGAGTGCAGTGCATTAAGATCTTTGCCAAACAAGGATTTGGGTGTCACTGAATGTGAAATTAATGGACAATATACTCAGATTTGGACCAATACTTATGGATATGGATTTAGCAAATCTCTGTCCTATGAGGGAATGGAACCCAACGTCTTTATCACAGCAGTTGCATGTTAATATGAATTAAAACCAACATAAGTTGAAACTTATATGCGTCCATGATATTAGCTAGTACTATGTGTAATATTTTTGTTTTTTTTTTTAGATGTTAAATAGGTTTAAGTTTTCAAAAGTACTAGTAAACTTATTTACGCTACCATCTATGTTAAATGCTGATGTTAAATATGGCTTCGTGTCAATGTAATAGATGGGAATCGAACCGCGATTTCTTCTTTTCAAATTTTATTTACCATTCAGCTGTCGTCAGGTAAATTAATGAGAGAATAATATCTACACAAGAATTATATATTTCAGAATATTTAATACTAAAATATTAACATAAACCACTTATATCTAAAAACTAATGCTTATAACTAACATACTGGGCGCATTTACTTGACAGGAATGCGCAAGATTTAATAGAAAAAAAAATATTTCGAACCGTCAAGTCAAAGTAAAGAATATTTTAGCCAAGTCAAGTGATAGGTGTTTTAAAAAAATTGTGAAAGACTTGTGATAGGTGGAAATCCGAAATATTTTTACAAACCTTTTTTTTAATTTTTTTTTTTGTATTTTTTAAACTTTTTTTTTATTTTTTTTTTGCTCTACCCCGGAGCGGGTGAATAATGATTAAACACGACGACAGACATATTTAATTATAATAATATATAGATAATAATAAGTTGTTTAAGAAAATTAATTATTTATAATAACATTCTACATTCAGTTTTGTAAAACAAACAAACACATCATAGCGTTATTTTCAAAGCTGAAATAGTAGAAATAATAAAGGTACTTTTTATAATTAATTAACACGAATCTCTTGATATTACACAAAAGTCGCAACATGAAAAGTAACTCGAAACTTCCGAGTTATGAAAAAAATCCCGAAAGTTTCGAGCAATTCGACGAGTTTGAAGCTTACAATTGAAAAATTCTACAAATTCTAGATGGTTTTGCGCGAATTTTGTTTGCCACGTTAAAATAAGAAATTCGTATTAATAAGTTTAATACAATAATACACTAAACATCTATATCTACTAGACTTGTTGACGCCGTACTAAGCAAGCCCTGTGATTTTCTTTAATATGAAAAAACGTGCAACTTTCAAAATACTGTTTCTATAATAAACTCCTACATGATGACGCTTATCTCGAAATTTTCGAGTTATTAAAGTCGGAAAATGTCACTACCATACGCGTCAAACGCAGAAATGCACTCTTAATTCTAAAATAACTCGAAAAATTCAAGCTATATAAAATTGATGATTTGAAAAACTTATGCAATATTCCGACTTATAACTCGAAATTTCCGAGTTTTACTGCATGTTGTAGTGCAAGAATATGTACTCAGGATTGGTTATTTCTTGCGGCATTAGAGGCGAATTGGGTGGGAGTAGTTGGAATCCCATGAACATGAAAGTACGGAGAATTGTAGCGCGATCTGGCCGGGTCTTTAACACGCAGATAATACAACTGCAAAGAGAAAATATATTGGTTTAGTAAAATTTCTCTACTATTATAAAAATGTTAAGTAGCTGTATTTATATAAAAAACCGAGCAAGTGCATCTCGGGTCAGGCACAATGTAGGGTTCCGTAGTGCCCCACTCCCCCATCCGAATAATGTGGCTTAAGAAGTGGGTTTTCTGTTGTTTTTGTTTCATACTCACAACGTTATATCTACTTAATAATATTTTTCAATGGAATTTGTTCGAAAATGTTGTTACGTCTGATTTGATAAGATGTTACTCCCAAACTTGTAAAGCCTACTTAGATGTGATAATTTTCCTTTTAATTTCACTTTAAATAAACCGTGATTTTTTCCCAACATCAAGCATTTAGCTGACGGGGGGGGGGGGGGGGACACTTGACTCTAACCAAAATTTCACAAACGGATCCCTAAATCGGAAAATGGTCTTCACAACCCCTAAACATTTTTAAATTACCTATCTGGTCTGGATGAGTTAGGTAAGAAAAAAATCACATCCCCAGTTAACATATCGGTACCCTCAAAAAAATGTTTTTCAAGATTTTATTCTTTCACTGTCGGCGTAAGTAATATGTGTATCCATGCAAAATTACAGCCTTCTTGCACTAACAGTCTCTGAGCTTAGCTGCGGACGGACGGACGGACATAGCGAAACTAAAAGGGTTCTGTTTTGCCATTTTGGACGGAACCCTAAGAAATAGCCATGAACATTTTTCGATTGGCAAGCTATAGTAGCTAGTCGTGTTAATAAATCAATAAAATTTGATAAAAATAGTCTTTGCTGGGTGAAGCTCGATGTTCCACGTCTCCCCTACTAATACGCTATGTCAAAATTTTTAACCTATGTAAAGCCTAAGTACCCTCCACAAATCTCAACTTTAAAGCTAAGTGTCATTGGAGAATAATATTTCGTTTGAAAGCAAAAGTATATTTTGTGCTTACTTGGTGCATCCAAGACGTTCTTCAGCGAAGTCAAGCAGTAGCATGAAACTCTCCTTGCTGCCAGACTGCAGGACTCCCGGCATACGAAGGTATATAGTGCCGCCTTGTACCACCTGAGAAATAACATCAGAAGCGAAGGTTTAAAAAAATCTAAGGTAATACAGTAGACCCGCGTTAATCCGACAAACGTTTTGCAGGACGTTGTCGGACTATCGAATTTGTCGGATTATAGAGTACTGCCACAGACTCCGAATCCGACAAATAAAACAATAACTACTTATTGATTGCAAAGCGTGAAAGAGAAAAAACTCGTGCAGCCTTTGACAGGTATTGTCTATAAAGTAGCGTTGACTACTCTCGAGAAAGATACAGTGCCACAGACCTCTATAATCCGGCTTTTTTTGAAGGAGTGTACCTTGTAATCCGACAAATAACAAATTAAAGGATTATACAGTGCCACAGACCTCTATAATCCGGACTTTTTTTGAAGGAGTGTACCTTGTAATCCGACAAATAACAAATTTAAGGATTATACAGTGCCACAGACCTCTATAATCGGAACTTATTTTGAAGGAGTGTACCTTGTAATCCGACAAATAACAAATTAAAGGATTATACAGTGCCACAGACCTCTATAATCCGGACTTTTTTGGAAGGAGTGTACCTTGTAATCCGACAAATAACAAATTAAAGGATTATACAGTGCCACAGACCTCTATAATCGGGACTTATTTTGAAGGAGTGTACCTTGTAATCCGACAAATAACAAATTAAAGGATTATACAGTGCCACAGACTTCTATAATCCGGACTTTTTTTGAAGGAGTGTACCTTGTAATCCGACAAATAACAAATTAAAGGATTATACAGTGCCACAGACCTCTATAATCCGGACTTTTTTTGAAGGAGTGTACCTTGTAATCCGACAAATAACAAATTAAAGGATTATACAGTGCCACAGACCTCTATAATCCGGACTTTTTTTGAAGGAGTGTACCTTGTAATCCGACAAATAACAAATTAAAGGATTATACAGTGTCACAGACCTCTATAATCCGGACTTATTTTGAAGGAGTGTACCTTGTAATCCGACAAATAACAAATTAAAGGATTATACAGTGCCACAGACCTCTATAATCCGGACTTATTTTGAAGGAGTGTACCTAGTAATCCGACAAATAACAAATCTCATGCAAGACAATGTACAGTGATAGGCATGCCGGATTACAAGGAGCTCCGGATTAGCCAGGGGCCGGATCACCAGGGGTCTAGTGTAGATAAAAAATATACCTTGCTGAACATGGTTGTACCTGTACCTATAAAACTAAGTAACTACAATCCAAAGGGAAGCCGAAAGTAATGGTATTTAAGCACATATAGTTTTTACCTTTGTTAGATGCTCCTACTATATTGTACCCGCTAAGGCTGATTTTAGTTTATCTCATGTTTCAACTTTTTGATAATACAATTTGCATAAGTCCTTTAAACACTGTATATATTAGTCGCAGCACCTTACCCCCATATCAAGTTTATAAACATTAAAACATTGTAAAATTTGCAATTTGAAAAGGGTGGCCGCGCGTTTTTATTGCCAGGTTCTTTTCTCCGGCTTTACCTATTGTTTGCGAACTTGGCATTACATGTACATGTAGGATCCCGATGTATCACATGAGTTGTTTTGCATCCTAAGTGAATAAAGAGAAATCTGCAACATCCCTGGTTAAAACTAGTGATGTAACTTATAAATTGGACGACTTTGCAACCGGGTTGGAGGGTGGAACAATCAGCATGAAAAATCTATAACTTGACCTCATTAATATTGTTTAATCTAACTGCATCATCTAGTCATATATTATGTAATATATCACTAACAGACATGTGTTGTTTATATGTTATCGGCTTCACTTTCAATGGGTGCATTGACTTTAGATAACCTATGCTGGTAATTATTTTATGTAAACAGTTGTCAAGTAGCGTATATATATATTACATAATTAGCAGATTTTTAAAAAAAGAAGGGAGTTTTCCAAAAAGGACTTAAGTTATAAAATCAATTAAGTGCAACTCGGACTCTGTAGAGTTGGTTACGGATCGTATAATTTGTTTATTGATTAGTTATGATGGCTACACACGATCACTTTTAACTGTTAATTTTATCTGACAGTCAATCTTACTCCCCTTGTTGACTGATCTGACTAATTTGTTACCATTGTGTTTTTCTAAATAGATCATAGATGGCATTGCTTAATTAAAATGCAAGATATCGTTTTGAAGTAATTTTTATAGGCATTTCTTGCCAATAACTTTACAAATACAATAAATGCATTTTTGAAAGATAGAAAAAATTGAAATCCAGACTCAGGAATCGAACCCGAGACTTCCGTAGCCAAACCGGGGCCAGAAGCGAACCACCTATCTAGACTATGTTAATAGATTTCGAATTTTTCTATCTCTTGTTGCTCGCGATTATAATAACATAGTCCAGATAGGTGGTTCGCTTCTGGCCCCGGTTTGGCTACCGAAGTCTCGAGTTCGATTCCTGAGTCTGGTTTCAAATTTTTCTATCTTTCAAAAATGCATTTATTGTATTTGTAAAGATATCGTTTGTCGCAAAAACCTACTATTAAATGTAGGATTTCAAGTTAAGTTCGTCAATCAAGTCACCAAGTTCAATACACAGTTAGAGTTTTTTTGCAAGCCCTACCTAGTGTTGACCAGTACAAATTGGTAGACTGATTGTCCATTTTACTGTTGTATGTATGAATAATTTTATTATTATTTAAAGGGCTGCCCTTTAAGTCATCGCTATCCCTTGAACATTGATTTTTTTGTTGTTCTAGAAAAACACAATAGTAACAAATTGGTTTTAAAACATTCAGTTTAAAATGTTCAGCTAAAAGTGATAGTGTGTAGTCACTATACTGTTTAAAATAGCCATTTTTTTGTCAACCCTGATGCGAGAGGTACTGTAAGTTCAACGTTTGTGAATCTGTGTGTCTGTCTGTACTGTCATAGCATACAGAGTGGACGAATTTGATGCTAGCAAGATGGTTTTATTTGATGAAAATCTACTTTCTCCCGACTGCAAGGAAAAGATTTTGTTTTTCGTTAGTATATTCTTTAATAATTTATATATTTGAAACGGCTGGACGGATATATACAATATTAATAGTTCGTTAGATCCGTCTTGACCGACCAAGTGTTCATAGATAAGTGACGTGAAAAAAACAAACATGGCGGCTTGAGATGTTAAAAATATGATGCAACTTATGAAAAAAAAATGTAGATTAATTTTATCGTTTAAGGGGGCTTTACACTGAGAGAATTATTTATTTAGCGCTACGTACACAGCGACACGATCGCCGGCCTCGCTCTTCCGCACACAACCGTTAACGCCTCTGACTGCATAATTTTTTATCTTTATGCGGGCGGCTTTTTATTGTTATTTTAACGTGTTCTGATTTCACGTAACGTAAATTACGTATGGTGGCGATAGCATCCTATTTTTAATATTGATAATAAAAAAAATTGCTAACAAAAATTACGCATTTACGCCAGTCAAATTTGATGCGCAAAACGTGATGTAACAACGCTGGATTTTAAATTTTAGAATTAAACTGCAAAAACTAAAAACCCTCCAAAAATTTTACAGTGTATAGCACAACTTTTTTCTGTTTGCAAAATGCAGCTTTACATCGCGTTTTGTGTTTTAATGTATAGTTTTCCTTCGATAATTTTATAATTTATACATCTCAGGAGTTGGACATTCTGGGCATTGAACATTCTGAAACCATTGGACATTTTAAGAATGGGACATTCTATAGCCCGCCGCTATAGAATGTCCCATTCTTAAAATGTCCAATGGTCACACATGCACTTTCTATAACGGCGGATAAGTGATAATAAATGTAACTTACAGCTTCCCAGCGATTGACAGTATTCTCAGTGAGAAATATTTTGAAGTCGATCTTCACTGGTTGGCGATCTTTGCGCTCCAATATCTTGCTAATCACCTGTAAATTATAATATATATGTTTATCCGCTTATTCAAAATAAATTAGCAGACGTTTTAAGCACATTTTAACTAGCAGACATTCGCTAGTTAAAATGTGCTTAAAACGTCTGCTTGTTCATTATGAATAAGGGGATTAGTTTCTAGTTTTTAAGCAACAACCTTTTCCTTGTCTATTGCGTTTTATTTATTTATATTTTTAAAGGATTCCTTAGTAAACTAAATATTGTTATACTGTTCATAAAGTATAGGCAATGATACAGTAGTGCCTTTTGATCATCCGCGAATAGGTGGTTTGGTGATTAGCCATATATTTACGAATTGTAAGAATAAATTACTCACCGCCTCGCGCCTCTGCTGGTGGAGTGCAGGGTGAGTTTGCGTGGGGGAGGAAGGCTCAGTGATCAGACTCTCCGCGCTGCTCGCCAATGAACTGGCGCTGGCCCATAGTAGGGCGCTCAACAAGTCACCTGTAATATAATGTCGTTAGAATTCAAGTCTGGATTTACATAATTATGGAAATTATAAAAAGACAAAGGATTTTTTCCCTAGTTTCATAGGTTATTTTTTTTTTTTTTTTTGTATTTCCTAAGGTCTTTCGGTAAACTGGAACATTACAAATGTAAATTTTTAAATTTAGTGTTACATTTTCTTTCAAAAATAAAACTTTTTTAGGCAAAACTTATTTTCGAAAATTAATTTCAATGATGTACGCCTTTATATATTATATGTTTATTACTTCGGAGGTCTCAAAAGCTAAACTGACAAACAGAGCATCAGTTAAAATGAAAACCAACACAGTTTTAGTGTTGTTTTGTCACTGCTAACCTCTATAACTGGCTGCACACGATTGGACCAAACTTTTACTGTCAGATAACTAGTAGTTAATACTTACGGTTGTTGTCGTCGTGGGTGGGTGTTGATGGGGTCGCGGGGCTCGCGGCCCCGCCATTCACCCCTCCGGGCGGTGCCGAGCCGTGAGCAGGGATATCAGGACCACCTAACAACGAAGAATTTCATCATACCAAAGAAAAAAAAGTACATTTATACCCTTCGGTCTACGTAGTCCACTTTCCCAAAATGACCATTTAGCTTTTTGAGTCCGTATACTTGAAAACCTCGTGAAGTACAGGCATGAAGATTTATCAAAATATGAGCTTCATCTCTTTCAAAATAAAGTTGGAAACCCTAGTTAGAAAGAGATGGAGCTGACATGAGTAAATTGTAGTTAAAATATTTTGACTTCGTGGGTCATACTCTGCACTCTAAATCGAATACAGAATTGAAGAATCGCCTTATCGTGGTTAAACGCCGGATTTATTGTAGAGTCAGCCCCATCCCCTGTACGGAACTGTATTAAAAGAAACCTCCAAAACTTCCTCCAACATCTCCTAAAATTTAGGAAATTCTCCACAAAGCTGAAAATAGTCTCCGAATTTGCAGGGACTCCCCCCATCTGGCAACAGTGACTGAACTCTCCCCGAAATATGTATAAAATAGTATAGTAATATTTGTCCTTACCACAGAGGCCCGGCGCCCAGGCACAGCGAAAAACACTCGGCGTCCGAAGCCGACAAAGCCGAGCGCTTGCTACCGGCCGCGTTCAACGACGCGCCATCGCCACTGAAACAATAACAAATTTCGTTTAATAACACATCAAATAAAACCTTGTTGCTATGGGGCCCAAGAAGCCAAGACTAAAGTATCCCCCCTTTATCCCCTACCACTATTTAATCAAGCTATAACCTTTACTCTGTCAGAATTCACTATCACAAACAATAACCATGTATCTAGAAATAGGACACTGGTATCACAGTGACGACAGAACATTAACTTTCAAGTCACAGGAACACCTAGTTTGGAAGTTAGGTTTTACTCCATCGGTGTGACCTTTCACCATAAATAAAAGTTACCTAGTTTTAAGATTGTTAAAAGGTTTTTTAAATCAATAAATTATTATTATTCTCCTCCCAAACCTTTAAATTACCCTCAGCGAAGTCAAGCCGACAAAACCGAAATCCTGGCTTGCTCAGCAGTAAGCCCTGGGGAAGAGGGGTTCCCTCAATCCAATATCCTGGATGCGACACTGGATTTATGTGTTCTACCAAAAACTGTCACGAACATGTTTGCTTTACAACCGGATTACTTTAATCAGTACAAAACAATTCACTATATCCTACCTAAAGTACTCTTCTAACGCAAAAAAAACACATTTCAAACTACTTGAAAGACGTACCCTTTAGGAATGTCCCAACTCAAATTAGAAACTTCCAGATATTCAGTTAATCTCGATAAATCACCCGCTTTCTTTTGATACATTCCAAAATATGGCATTATTCTTACTTCAAGCTTTTCCTCAACTTCAACTGACAACAATAAACTTTCCTAAACACGCAAAATTATTTTTCCAGAAACAACTAGTTAAAAAAGTGGTTTCCAGTGTTAATATGTGAAATAAAATAACAGAATATTTTATAATAATGTACACAGAAATCACAGCCCACTTTTTTACGTTCAGTAAGCTAACGACAACGGAAAAACACTTTACTTCCTATCCAGAAAAAAATATTTGTTGTTTATTTTAGTTTACGAAAATGGCAAAATCTTTCCAAATATACACAAAGACATAAAATTGCCACTTTAATAGTTCCACTGGCAGAAACATCCGTTTATTTAATTGTAAGTGTATAAACCAATGGTTTGAAAACGTGACAGCAATTTCATGTCTATTCGAGTCTCAGTTACATGAACAAATATTTGCATTGATTTAATACTTCGTATCATTCAAAAGGAACAAATACAATTATAGGATTATTTGATAAGTCTGTTGGTAGTTATACATTTATCATGACTGAGCTTAGTTATTCTGCATCCACTCGTGATTTTAAAGTAACTGAGGAGTTCGCTTGTTTGTTTGGTTGAACGATAATCTCAGGAACTACTGGTCCGAATGGAAAAAATAGTTAAATTCCACTTTGGTGGACATGTCTTGGTGCCGGAGTTGGTAACGGCTTAGGGCCGGTACCCCTAAGGTCGCCTAAGACGATTTTTCCGTGTTTAGCGTTAACGGGCATTCCGTTCAAGGCACGAATGGGTGTGAGCTACAGGACTTATTGATTAAACATATTAAGGACTGTAGGATTTTGGGGCATTAAAGGCATAGTAGGAAAATGCATTGAAAAAGCCATAATCCAGAGAGAAAATCGACGGTTTAACGTTTTTTCTTAAGGCATTGAGAAGTGTGTTTTTTTAAGAAAATGGGTTATTTATGGGGCTGATTGTGTTAAAGTTATTTTAAGGTTGTCAATTTATTTAATTTTCATTTAAATTTAATTGAATAAGAGTGGCTAGTCAGTTTCTGGTCAGTAGTTCACTGAACTTGGTCATGGCATGGAATCCTTAACTATTTTTTAATGTGATAACGTCTTATAAATCAAAGACCGGGTGCACGCACAAACGTGTCACGTAGCAACGGTCACGTTGGCACACACAGCGAATGGCGATTGCATCGACATGCGACCAAATTGGAACTAACGTTGTTGACTGGTTGCTAAGCAACGCGAATGGCTACAAGTCATCAATGTTTTCAGGCGTTATCACGTGAAATTATCGTCCGTAAACCGACTTTACAGGCAACCGTACCGCAAGGCGTAGATTAAAGAGTTGTATTGGGCGCCAACGGAAATTTTAGCGAAAGATTTTCACACATGTACTATTTTAAACGATACCAGTCATAACATCTATGAATAAGCATTTCACAGTTATTATAACAATATATTAATTAAATGGAGCTCATTTGGAGGGAGTTCAAAAGTACCAAAAAGTGGAAAGTGCCAAAATAGTACAGACTTCAGTTATTTTAGGATTGTTTGAGCAATATTTTCATACAATGCAAGGATTTTTGGCACTATGCCTGAATCTCTTCATGATTTTAATATAGCTAGGTACATGATTTTGATTGGCAGAATGGTTCTCACTAGTCTTATGACATTGCCCCATGGTGGGACAACTCACACAACGCCATCTCATCCTAAACTAAGCAGAGCTTGTACTATGGAAACCAGACAATTGATAAAAAATGTTTCTAAATACATACATTTTATAGATAAATAACACCCAGACACAGAATAAACCATCGTGCTCATCACACAAAGTTTTATCCTGAGTGGAGCTAGAACTCACGCCTTCTGCTTAGCAGTGAGGGTCACTAACCAATAGAACAAAAGGCCAGTGAAACAACATATAAAAAACATTTTGTCTCAGTCGCCTCAACCAAAATACACGCGGGAGAAGCCGCAGGCCTAAGCTAGTGATTTCATATAATCTATAATAATGTTAAAAAGCTAAAGAGCTTGTTTGAATGCGACAATCTCAGGAAGTACTGGTTCGAATTAAAAATATATTTTCGTGTTGGATAGCCTATTTATCGAGGAAGGCTATATAACATGAAGCTATGACCAATATCAATGAAAAATATTGCCAATACGGGAAAAATTAACGCAGACCAAGATGCGCGGGTCAGCTGGTTTCAAATATGTATATATAGCACCCCATACGATGGACTGACGATCTGATTAAGGAAGCAGTGAGCTGGATGCAGAGCGCTCAAAATCGGTCGTTCTGGAAGTCCTTACGGGAGGCCTATGTTCAGGAGTGCACGTTTTCAGGCTATGATGATCGTAGCACTTAGCACATACAAACACAAATGCGCTAAGTGTTATGCCATGTTAGTCATTATCTCATTGATAGCTTTTAAATCTATACAAATAAATGAATTGCCGAAATGTAATCGGGTAACTTCAGAACGATTGCACCAAATTGGATAATTATTTTTGTTGTGTTCGTTAATGTAGCAACATTTTTATGAAACGAATACTAAAAGTAATGATTTGACGATATGAACTTGTGACGTCATAGGTTGTTATACCATACACATTTCTATAGATCTTGTCGTTTTGAAATTTCATATAAAGAATTCGATTTGACTTGACAGTCAATATGCGTATTGTGGAAAAACACAGTCATATTGTTTAATCGTGATGTTTTGTTTATTTATATCTTAGCGGTTTATACGATAAGGCTGCGTCGGGTGATAACGATAGCTGTTATCACAACTGTCTATTGTATCTAGATTAAAACGACACATAACATAATTCCGCGACTATCTAAAACTAGCTGACCCGCGCCACTTCGTTTGCGTCAATTTTCCCCGTTTTGCAACATTTTTAATATTTTTTTATAATATCTTCTTTGGACAAGTCACACAACGCTATCTGATCCCAAACTAAGCAGAGCTTGTACTATGGAAACCAGACAACTGATAAACATACTTATATATTTCTAAATACATACATATTATAGATAAATAACACCCAGACACAGAATAAACCATCGTGCTCATCACACAAAGTTTTATCCTGGGTGGGGATCGAACGACCTCTTGCGTAGCAGTCGGATACACTCCCACCGCGCCACAGAGGCAGTCATTTTTCATTGATGCTCCGCTCCTATTGGTCATAGCGTGATGTTACATTGCCTTCCACGATAAATTGCCTATACAACAATAAAATAATTTTTCAATTCAAACCAGTGGTTCCTGAGATTTACGCGTTCAAACAAACAAACTCGTTAGCATTATAATACAAGTATAGATGTGAAAGTCTGTCTGCGACATTTTCAAGCTTAAACCGCTGAACCGTTTTAGATGAAATTTGGTAAGGAGATAGTTTGATCCTGTGTCCTTCCCCCGGGAAGGACACAGGATAGTTCTTATTTCGATAACCTCCAAGAGGGCGGAGCCGCGGGCGAAAGCTAGTATGTTATAATCTCTTCATCAACGTAGAGCCTGAACAGCTGGGGACTCAAAACTTAAATTTTGGTAGTTGATACCTTTTATGCTGTAGGCATCCACTAAGAGAGGATTTTTGGAAATTCGTCCCCTAAGGGGGTAAAATAGGGGTTGTAATTTGTATGAAACTGTCAGTTATGAAAATAATTACGTGAAATGATGAATTTGGCTTTTCGGTTTAATTTTAAATTATAGAAAAAGTATTTCAGCGTTTTTGGAAAATCAACCCTTAAGAGGGTGAAATCATTGACACGGGCGAGAGCTAGTGTAGTTAACACACAAATTAAATAACAACAAGAATTCGTGTCATTTGTTTTGTACTGATGAAAATCCGTTTCAAAGACTAGAAGTTTTGAAAATAATCAAGGTTTTTGCTCACGTGTCTTTTTTTATCTCTTTTTATCAAAATAGCTGAAGTTGTTATGATTTCTTTATACAACTTGGGGCGTGGCAAATAAGCATAACGCTCTTTCTGATTATGCCCTTTTTTACCCGACTGCAAGGAAGGGTTATGTTTTTCGGGCGTATCTTGTTGTATGTAATATTCTTTATTACCTCATATCTCTCAAACCACAAGACTGATTAAAGACGTTGTTAGATTTGTTTTGGCCGCCCAAGTGTTCTTAGATAAGTGACGTTTAAAAAAAAGGACATTTGCCAAAAAGCATGGTCTCACAGCACAAATAAAGGATAAATTGCAAAAAATAAAAAAGTTGAAAAAAATTTTTTTTGATTGACTGCCTCTGGCACACTCAAGGAAACAAACTGTCTTTGTTGTTGTGGGAATGTGCCCGACTGCTACGCAAGAGGTCGTGGGTTCGATTCCCACACGGGACACCATTTTGTGTGATCCACAAATTTTTGTTCAGTCTGGGTGTACTTTGTGTCTCTGATTTGTATGTTTGTAAAGTCCCCGCGACACAGGGTTTGTACTGCGGGAGTAGTCTTTAAAAAAAAAAAAAAAAAAGGTGTGTCCCCATACTCGGTTCCTGATCTATTTATAATATGTACCAATAAATTTGTAAGGAACCCTCCCTGGGCGAGTCCGACTCGGACTTACAAAAAGTAGCCCTTTTTGACTTTGCTTCAAGTTTAGATGCCATATTAGGAATCTAGACATTATATAATCAAAGTGTATATACAATGAATTCAGGAACTCACGATGACAAATTGCGTCGTTAACAAATGTTGAAAACCAGATGTTATAAGACTAAATTATATTTGAATGTTGTTTAACTAATTCAATAGTCACTAGTGCCAACTGCCAATTCTCATTGACATTGAACCAGCAGTTTCTGAGTTAAATGTAAACAAACAAGTTTTCCTGTTATTCATACAGTTGCAGACTATTTTTAAATATATAGTTTTACGGTCAACAACATTTAAAGAACATTAAGGATTCAGATATATTTATTTATATTTTATATATATATATATTTTTTAATATGGACATTATGGACATACCACACATGGTTATCTCAACCCAGACTGTTTTAAATCCGAATTGGATGTGAAATGTTTAATAACAAAGTTACTTAGCAACAACTGTCAGAGTCAGGGTTATCGTATGATTAATCAAAGTTGAAAATTGCTAAATTATCTATTTTGGGCAAATGCATAAACCTATTTATAACCTATATAATGTTCCGTAGTTACTTTGCGCAGTTGCGCTACATAAACAGTGTTTAATGTGAAATCATAACATGAAAGAGCGAAATATCGTTGTTATTTTGTATTTACTTTTCAAAAAAATCAGTTAGGTGACAACCCTATAATTTCGTTTGTTTGTAGATATTTCACATCGTGTGCTGCCTAAGTATTGCCTATACTGTTGTTATACACAGGCGCGGATCCAGGGGGAGGGGGGAGGGCAGGGGCCATTGCCCCCAGACTCAAGAATTTTCAAGTGTTCGCCATACATTTGGTCCGCGTTTCAGGATTACCACTAGGCCAATACGTCAGTCAATGTATCTATAAGACTAGCTTGTGCATGCGGCTTAACTAGCGTAGATGCCAGATTATTACCAAAATATTTTAACGACAAAGTTTCATACTTCAACTTTGCACCCCTGTTTTACCCCCTAAGGGGTGAATTTTCAAAAATCCTTGACTAGTGCTCCTCTACGTTAGAGAAGGAATCCGTAAGCAAAATTTCAAGCTTCTAACCCTTAAAAAAAATATAACAGTTTTATTAAGTACTCGACTTTCTATGTATAATGTATACTCGATAATTAAAATTATGAAACATGTGCAATAATTAATTTTAATCCAAACACTTATGGTCTATTTTTAATTACAGCTTTTTGAAATAAGACCTTTTGCTGTAAAGGCCACTTTATTTGGTTTCACTAAAGTTGATATTTCAGTACTTACAAGTAATCATATTTTATCTGGTTTAATTGATGTGAAAACAAAACCGTTTTATGATTAGGGGATTCCCCTCTATTTAACTTTGGTAAGTAGGTACAAGCTATATTTAGAATATTCAAAACTAGCTTTACCTGCGGCATCGGCCGCGTTATATTTGAATTTTATAGCCTATGTGCTATTTTGATAAATAAACTACATTGCTGTAAAGTGTTGTTAAAATCGGTTCAGTAGGTTTTACGTAAAATAGCAACAATCATTTATCTTCACAAACTTTCAGATTTATTATATTAGTAGGACTGTTTATGATTTATCAGCGAAAACGAAAGAACACATACTGTTATAAATATTAGTATGAATTACCCAAATTCATGTTATTATTATAATTAGGCGCAATTAATGAAATGTAACTTACTTGTACAGTTTGACCATCCTGATTAATAATAAATGACTTCTACAGTAAAAAAATAACAAGGTATAACTCGTATAATATTATCAACAGCAAATATATCACAAATACTGGAATGTTTCACTTAATAATAAATTAAAAAATAAATAACAACAAAAACTAAGGTATTAAAAGGTAATTTTTCAATGGCAACTTTTTGAAAAATATCCTAATGCTGTATGCCGTATACAGCATTATATTTTTATTTTGTTCTATTTTTGAAATTTGTTCTATTATTGAGGCGTGCGTTCCGATCGGGATAAAGAAAGCGACTGATAGAAATTCATAAACAGAACGATCCGAGGCCTTGCCAATGCACAAAAATAGAATTGGTGTTGTGGTCTAAAAAAAGAAAAATAATAGCCAATCTTCCCGTATGACGTCTTTGCACTTTCACGTTTTTAATTCACGGGACTTAGCAGGTATTTTCATGGCATTTTTGAACACACGTGAGCTGGCATTCTTGGGCATAAAAACACGATGTAGTCTATTTTTACGTGTTTTTTTTTAGATAAAAAGTGGTCAGTCAAAATACGTAACAATACAAAATGGTAATTATATTTTAAAAGATAGATGTTGAACCTACCAAAAAAGAAGGAAGTGAAAACTCAACCCTCTTTTTAAAATTACAGCTGAGATATAGACGGTCATGCATACTACAAAACAAACTCTTGTAAAATATTTTATTTTCTTTCCAAATGCGCCTTTCTAGAAACAGCACAAATTGTGTCGCGCAACAAAAAACAAACATTTCTAAGCTTGATTTAAATCGACAGTATTCCCGATCGCAAGGTAATCTCGGAGTTGACCTATTTCTACGAATAACATTCAAATTCTTGATGTGATTGGTATAAATACTACTATGTATACTAGTAATTCTCGTCACAGTTAGCAAACACACACACACACACACATGCTAACATACACGGGGTTCCAGTTGAAAATCAGCGCCAGGCTCTGTCAGCTTGGCAAAATGCTGAACTGGACACCCATTTGTTGCAGCCGCGAGGCACAGCTTTTGTTATTATGGTTTTCTTTTCCTTTTTTTTTCAACCGAATTAATTATTATTACTATTTTTTAATTGATTTATTTTTTATTATATTCTGTTATTTCTTTTTGTTTTAATATTTTATGTAATTCTTTATTGCTGTGACTTATGTTGTTCAAGAAATAAATGTTTCTTTTCTTTTCTTAGCAAAAAAAAAAGTTAACGTGTTCAGGCGACTTGGTGGTCATCCCCCTAGATTGAAGATCGGATATCTTAGATGCGAGGCAACTATTGTTTATAGAGGGAATATGTTATTAACATCCCACGATATCAAACTTGGTAATTCCAACCAGTGGGATTAACCATTAAGTGTTCTAGCATTGTTCATAAAACTATGACGACATGGACTCTATTGGTTGGACAATACCTTATTGGTATATTGATATGGTGGTAAGATCACAACTCACAATATAGGTTCCTATTTTATCGCTTTGATCAACTCAGTTATTTATCAAAGACTCGTATTAAGAATTGATTTAAATGCACTGTACAGTGCTATCTATCGCATCACCAAGGAATTTGGTGGTTCTTGAAGTTTCATTGCAGATTTTTTACTCTAAGTTTGAACAGGTTTTAGGTCATTTATTTAAGGTATTTTTTTTTTGTTTTTTTTCGAAGAGATAACTTTCGCACTAGGTAGTGTACAAGTCAAACCTGGGGTGTAGAGGGTGACTACAAATTTGCAAAACCCACCCAGGACCAGACTAAACAAACTAAACATTCATTTAAAAAAAAAAAAAAACATAAATTTATAGATGAGGCAGTAATATTTAATCAGTATAAAAAACCAGTATTACATGTATAAGTCATCTTATTGGTATAAACAAGAATAGATTCCATAACCAAACTTATTTTTATCCAACTACCGTCAAAACACTACGTCATTCGTTTGAAGTGTTGCCATCATACGAAAGGTATTTAGCGTTGTTATGGCAAATAGCAACTAATATATTTACTTTCTATAAGATTTGGCAACTGTGCCAAGTTTTATTCAAAATGGTTTGGAATAATCAATCAAATTGTTAATGCATGGTATGTGTGAATGATTTCGGGTAGTTGCAGAACTGAAATTGTTCCTAATTTTGTATTAGTAACGGTTGAATATTCAAACGCCATTTTGTTGGAAGCATGAAGAATTTAATTTAAATGGGGTCCAGACTATGTATACTTATACAAAGTCAATGTTTTCTTTCTTACGAATTTGATCGATGCCGATATGGTAAGTGTGGGTAGTTCTCTCGACGGTAGTGGGGGTGGGGGGGAGGAAGGATGGCAGGTGATAAAGGATGAAGCAACATTATAAATTTACTACTGAGGACGTCAGATGTCGGGCTCTAAAGTGCAGATGACACGAAAAGCCCTAGGCCGACTAACATGTTTTGAGTTAGTCTTCACTATAATATAAACTTCTTGAGATAGATCACTCAGGGTCAAATATTTTAGCTTTAACGTTCGTGTGGAGTTGTATAAACTTCTTTTTATTCGTTCCAGTTTTAATCCGTCGCCAGCTGTGAATGTATGGCGACCGGAACGGACGGATGTGTAAGCTACCACACATCGCCATACCTACACTTCACGCCGGACACCCGGTTTCAATCCAGCTGTGGCTACCCGGCGCCGGATTGAACTTATTGTAACTGTTTCAACTAGTCAACCAGGAAGCAACAATATTACAAAAGAATTCAAGTACTTCTTTCTTTTTCTTTTTATAAAAGATGACTCCAGCATTAGGGTAGTACAAGCCCTGTGTCGCGGGGGACTTTATAAACATACAAGTCGCAGACACAAAGTACACCCAGACTCGGAACAACAATCTGTGGATCACACAAAGTGGTGTCCCGTGTAGGAATCGAACCCACGACCTCTTGCGTAGCAGTCGGACACACTCCCACCGCGCCACAGAGGCAGTCAAAAATTTGTCAATTATATTCCGTCACGGGAATAAAGCAAGAGAGTTAAAGCAGACAGACGACAGCGAATTACAATAACACGGCCAAAACCTAAATATCTCGATTCTGGATCCAACTTTTTTAAACTAGCTACAGAAAAAAAATAAAAAACAAACACGTGATGGTTTGGCGCGCAAATTGTTTACATTCTATTTTTAAATTCGGCCGGGCGTGGTTGTCGCGTCATTCTGCCCGGAACGACAAGGTTGCCAAATAAAAAAAATATGTTTTATGTTTTCCGGAATTCTAGAGAAATTCTGTTTTTATGGTGGCGCAATTATTATAGATCATTTGAAAACAATTTTACGAGCCTTATTTCTTGATAGTATAATACATATTTACATTGTTTGATGTTTTTTTACAATTTTGTGCTATCGACTATGCCTGTCGTTTTTTTTTTCTTTTAATAAATGCCGGGGAATTTTTAACACAGGACATGTAGCCTTAATCGGTGGAGACAAGTTGATTACAGAGAAGGAAGGAAAATATTCTTAGTAGATTGTTCTCATAGGTACAGGGGCATTTTCATATTTTCTAGGAATAAAAAAATCCATCGAGTTTTCTTTACATCATACCTAATGGCTAAGGCATCGGATTCGCAATCGCGAGGTCGAGGATTGGAATCCTACCCGTTATACTAGCGACGTGAACCCACTCCTAACACAAGCCATTGACCTTAGCTGGAGGGGCTAACAGGATTGCTAGTAATGTGGGACTCATAATCCCACATTGCTAGATATCTTAAAAAAAAAATTGTCTATTACTTTTTGCAAAACTTCATACTTTTGCCAAAAAAGTACATACATTTACAGATTATGGAAAAAACAAACTCTTCAGATTTATAATATTATTTAGCTGACCCGCGCAACTTCGTCTGCGTAAATTTTCCCTTTTTTCTATTTTCTTCCTTTTTTTTTACAACATTTTTCATTGCTGCTCCGCTCCTATTGGTCGTAGCGTGATGTTATAACCCATAGCCTTCCTCGATAAATGGGCTATCCAACAATAAAATATTTTTTCAGTGCAGCCCAGTTCCTGAGATTATCGCATTTAAACAAACAAACAAACTTTTAGGGGTATGAAAAATAGATGTTGGCCGATTCTCATAGATACCGGATAAGCACAAAAAAAGCACACAAGCCGTTTCGGAGGAGTATGGCAACGAAAACTGTGACACGAGAATTTTATATATTAGATTGAATTACATATTGTAATGACTGGCCTATTAGTATAGTGGTTAGTGACACAGATTGCTAAGCCAGAGATCGTGAGTTCGATACCCACTTAGAAGTTAATCTTTGTGTAATGAGCACGATTGTTTACTCTGTTATGAAAAATTACACCCAGAGTTTATCAATTGTCTAGTTGCCATAGTATAAGTTCTGCCTAGTTTGGGATCTGATGACCGTGTGTTTATTTTTAATGACAACTCGGAACAAGAAATTATGTCCACAGAAAGTGGTGTCCCGTGTGGGAATCGAGCCGACGACCCTCTTGCCCAGCAGACACAGTCATACGCGCCACCAAGGGAGTAATACAATGTAAATAAAAATAAATTGTAATATTTTCTTTATTAACTAAGTCAGCGTCGGCGTCTCCTTGACATTAATGAACAACAATGTTCGCGAAAAAATTCCATTCGATAAAAGACGCATCTGCAAAAGTGCGCAGTTGCCGTTTTATTTGAGGATAATGCGAGGCACAAAAATGGTTTACAAGCTATAAATATGTACAAATATTTTGCTAATATATTAAATAACAAGGTTTATATATTTATTTGTGAGTCACGATTGAATCGCTATATGGATTGGGATGGAAATTGGGACGTAGATAGGTCGTATTCTGAGTCATCCAGATCGGAAACCAAAAGTCAAAATGACGACAGATAGTGTATGACAACTGTAAATATCACTATCTCAAATAGTCTGCAATGTTTATAAATCCAGTGAAAATCTTTTTCAATATTCGTCTATTATTCAATTAGCTGATCCACGCAACTTTGTCTGCGAAATTTTCCCCGTTTTTGCAACATTTTTCATTGCTGCTCCGTTCCTATTGGTCGTAGCGTGATGTTATATAGCCTATAGCCTACCTCGATAAATGGGCTATCTAACAGTAAAAGATTTTTTCAAATCGGATCAGTAGTTCCTGAGATTCCCGCGTCCAAATAAACAAACTCTTCAGCTGATAATATTACTAAAGATTACGAAAAAAATGTATAACAAATTTCGATAAAATTTTGCAGTTTTCTAACTGGAGTAACACCACTGAATATTACTATGTTAGTAACACTTTTTATCCCGATATTGGATAAGGAAACCAACGAAGGTGAAGCCAAGGATAAATACTAGCTAAAAGTAATGTAAAGTTGTATAACATTGTCCTCGAAAACGTTTCAAAACACAATATTCAATCCCTTAAAAAGAACAATACTTTCCAACTGAATAGGCAGTATATTGGCTAAATAGGACGTTCCCATTGCCTTCTATTATAAGTAAAAACCTTTTCATAAATGGAATTGTATCAATGCCCGGGAAAATTTTGACAGCTGTCACTTAGGACTGGGCGGGAAAGATGTCTTTTGTGTAACTACCTGCTTACGAAAAGTATATTTTACCTTTATTCAATTGTAACAGGAGTGATTTTTACCTTTTTATTATATTTGTAGATATACTATTTCCCTTAGTTTGTACATTTGACTCTGCCGCGGAGGGAGTGTATCCGACTGCTACGCAAGAGGTCGTGGGTTCGATCCCCACCCAGGATAAAACTTTGTGTGATGAGCACGATGGTTTATTCTGTGTCTAGATGTTATTTATCTATAATATGAATGAATTTAGAAATATATAAGTATGTTTATCAGTTGTCTGGTTTCCATAGTACAAGCTCTGCTTAGTTTAGTATCAGATAGCGATGTGTGAGCTGCTCCTAGATATTATTTATTTTAGCTAAGAACTTATCTAAATTTCGCCCGTATCACTTTTATTTAATCAGCGCCATTTTGAAAAAAATCACGCTCGTTTTACGATAATATAAGCAAGTACTTTGTCTATATAAGATACCTGTCTGTCAACAGTTATCATAATTTATCAACTTTAAGTACGTACTTATGTAGGTACTTAAGCAATATCATGAGTACTAAAGGATAACCTTCAGACAGCGCTCGTGCAATGCACAATATGGGCCGTTGAAGTATTACACGCGTGCTAACAAGGGACACTAAGAAGTAGAAGCTATCAAGTTAAGACGGTATCGGGGAGTAAAATGATTTGCACCCCTCACAAATGAGAAAATTATGAATAATAAAAAAAAAATAGCGGCAACTATTCCCCAACGAAATTCTTGAAATTGTAGTACATTATTACAATTTTCAAATTCAACCCCCACAAAATGATCCCGGGTACGCCATAACATACTAACAATACTAACTACAACTGCTAAACCAATAGATATAGTTGAATGGATAGCCCATTTATCGAAGAAGGCTATATACCATCACGCTATGACCAATAGGAGCGGACCATCAATGAAAAATGTTGCAAAAATAGGGAAAATTTACGCAGACGAAGTTGCGCGGGCCATCTAGTCAATAATGTTTATCTATACTAATATTATAAAGCTGAACAGTTGGTTTGTTTGAACACGGTAATCTCAGGAACTACTGGTACGATCAATAGGAGTGGAGCAGCAATGAAAAATGTTGCAAAAACGGGGAAAATTGTCGCATACGAAGTTGCGCGGGACAGCTAGTAAATATATAAGTATGTTTATCAGTTGTTAACACCATGGTTGCTTAGCAACCATTGACAAAATTATTAAAGATTGAAAGGTTGCTAAACAACTTTGTTATTAAACATTTCTTTTGGCTTTAGTATAGTTTGGGATCAGTTGGCCATGTGCGAGTTGTCCCAAGATATGAATACTAACAATAAACTGACTAAACCTGACTAGGTATATTTGATTACGCTTTGTAACAGAGCACGGGAATTTGCGCAAGCGCAATTTGTAAACATGATCGGAATGTTCTAGAATTCATTATATTTGTAACTAGGTTGAATACAGATATTCCTTTATAAATAGAGTATAACAGATTATAAAGGTCAGACAGTGACATCTATTAAATAACTATTATAATATTGTTAGTTGATATTTATTTGATAAGGCGTATATAGTTTTGTGTTATAGAATTTTAAAAGCTACGGGTCTTAATATTTGACGTTTCGACCGTATTGCAACGGCCGTGGTCACCGGTGTTAGTACTTAGTATACCCGTGATCACGGCCGTTGCAATACGGTTCCAACAAACTCTGAAGCTTTATAATATTAATATAGATAATATAGATTTGATATGGAGATAGTGGTATGTCTGGAACGCTAATCCATAGCAGCTATTATAAATGTGAAAGTAACTCTGTCTGTTACTCTTTTACGCTTAAACAGCTAAACCGATTTAGACGAAATTTGGTATAGAGATAGTTTGAGTCCCGGGGAAGGACATAGGATAGTTTTTATCGCGATAACCGACATCCACGCTTGCAGAGCCGCGGGGTGAAAGCTAGTATTGTATACTTAATACAAAAGATTGGATGGATAGATCTTTGTTCCACAAGTACATTTTCTGGCCAAGTTATAGTACCAAGGGGGGAAAGGTAGGCCGTTGTGTGTGCTGGGGAGACGGAGGGAGGGGGGGATGTAACAGACACTGCACATCTACCGAATACAGCTATAGTCTATACTAATATTATAGAGGAAAGATTTGTTTTTTTGTATTTAACGAATAAACTTAAAAACTAATGAACCGATTTCAAAAAATCTTTCGCCATTAGAAAGCTACATTATTGAGGAGCAACATAGGAGTTTTTTTTAAAGCTAGCATAGCTTTTATCGCGGGCTTTGAGAGCGGCGACCGAATGAAGAAATTCCGTAACGAAAATAAAACCTAACACCCCCCACTCCGCCTACCATGTAGCTCGGCCGAGCGTTCGCTTAACGTATAATTATTATGTATATGGTACGACTGCACGAAGCCCGCACGAATCGAGACGAGCTGCTCCGAAATGTAATGATAATTAAAAAAATACTCCATAAATAAAAAAATAATTATAATTGCATAAGTTAATAAAAAATGCTATGCAAAAGCTTTACCGCGGCAGTCCCCGAGTGCCACACATTTTTTTTTAAATAGAGATTCCTACGAAAATTGCAACAATGTAACTCAAGGATTAAAAAATTGGATATGACACCCGTGCGAAGTCAGGGCAGGCAGTCGCCTAGTATAGAACATTTGCGCATTAGTCTTTCAATGTTGCAAAACGACGTTCTCCATAAACCTTCAAATACAATGTAATATTAGAATCCTTTCACAATCGGTTGAGTAGTTTTTGAGTCATACGAGGGTCAAACTGAAAGTTCTTAGAACTGGCCACTTATAAACTATATAATAAAAAAATAATTCTAAAATTTAAAAATATAACTCTTTGCCAATATTACTGAGTACATATTTCATTCATTTGTCATTTGTTTTACGATTTGGCGGCAAATTGAAAATTGTCTGTGTCACGTCAACATGAATTTAACACGAGAAAATTTTCGTGCAATGATTTTTTATGACTTTCGATGTCATTTAAGTCAACAAGAAAGTTATGATAGACTACGATTGGCCTTTCACGATGAAGCCCCATCTCGTGCGACTGTTTACAACTGGTTTAATGAGTTTAAACGTGGTCGCACTAATCTCACTGATGATTTACGTGAGGGACGGCCTTCTACGGCGACGACTGAAGATAACATCTGTGTTGTGCGGCGTATGATAGAGACTGACAAAAGAGTGACCTATCAGCAGATTCGGACAAGCTTAGGCATCGGTATGAGTCAAGTGCACAAAATCCTCCACGAACATTTAGCGGTCAGGAAGCTTTGCGCCCGGTGGATACCTCATAATTAGACTGAGGCTCAAAAACTCCATCGTGTGGACTGGTGCCGTAAAATGATTGAAAGATTTAACGGAGGTGACTCAAATGCTGTGTTCGACATACTAACAGGTGACGAAAGCTGGATTTACTGTTATGATCCTGAAACCAAAAGACAATCTGCTCAGTGGGTGTTTCCTTTCGAGGAGTTGCCAACTAAAGTGAAAAGAGATCGAAGTGCGGGAAAAAAAATGGTGGCCTCGTTCTTTGGAAGGATAGGTCATTTCGCAACAATTGTGTTAGAGGATCAAAAAACAGTTTCTGCAGAATGGTACACTACCAATTGTTTGCCACTTGTCTTGGAAAAAGTTCGAGAGAAACGACCTCGCAGTAGGATCCTCCTTCACCACGACAATGCCTCGTCGCACACCGCCAAGCGAACGATCGACTATTTGGCGACATCAAACGTTGAATTACTGGGTCACCCGCCGTATAGCCTCTTGATTTTTATTTATTTCCAAAAATTAAAGAAAAACTTAAAGGAAAGCGGTTTATGAATGCTGAAGAAGCGGTGTCTGCGTATCGCGATGCCATTGAAGAGACCCCTAAGAACGAGTGGGCAAAGTGCTTTTCCCAGTGGTTCCATCGCATGCAGCGGTGTATTGACGTGAATGGACAATATTTTGAAAAGATATAATAAAACTAATAACTGGCTAATGTAATCAGTTTTTGATTTTCTAAGAACTTTCAGTTTGACCCTCGTACATAGATAGACATATAGACCAACATATAATGTATCTACGATTTCCCTACACTAAATACAACTAATCTATACTAATGTTAAAAGCTGAAGAGTTTGTTTGTTAGTTTGTTTGAACGCGATAATCTCAGGAACTACTAATCCGAATTGAATAATTATTTCACTATTGGATAGCCCATTTATCGTGGAAGGCAAAGTCAAAGTCAAATATCTTTATTTCGTAAAATCAGGTTAATGATTATTTGAAAACGTCAAATTAAAACATACTAAAATTTTTATAAAATTGTTTGAATTAAATTATAATAAAAATTTAATGTTTGAAAAAAAAAAACAAAATGAAAGGCTATAGGCTATATAACATCACGCTACGACCAATAGGAGCGGAGCATGTTGTAAAAACGGGGAAAGTTGCGCGGGACAGCTAGTATACAATATACATGCAGATAAAGCCGTGTATAACAGTTAGTACATAAATACCAGTTGTTCTTAACAATAAATTATGAAACGTACGTCTTACAACTCAAGGTTAAAAATCAATTGGTTCGTATCAATCAATTGTAGGAATTGGAAGAATGACGCGCGCTACAATCAAAAGAGTATTATGAATTATTACTAGCCGTTTATTATTTTTCCCCGTTTTTACAACATTTATCATTGCTGCTCCGCTCATATTGGTCGTAGCGTAATGTTTTATAGCCTATAGCCTTGCCCGATAAATGGGTTATCCAACAGTAAAAGATTTTTTTCAATTCGTACCAGTAGTTATGAGATAATCGTGTTCAAAGAAACAAACTCTTCAGCTTTATATTTTCCCAGTTTTTGCAACATTTTTCATCGCGTATTAATCAAATAATACCGTATTGCAACGGCCGTGGTCACGGCTAGTCTACCCGTGACCACGGCCGTTGCAATACGGTCGAGATGTCGAGCAATAAACAAGGTATTTTACCTTAAATTATTCACGCGATTAAGACCCGTATTATATATATTTTCATAATGTGTACAAATCGCGAAAGTTTATCAAAGGTTTTTTTTTAAACCATTTTCAAAACCGACCAGATTCGACTCATCGAATGACTAACGGCCGGTCTCAATAACCTACCTATCGATGGATTTGGCTACTAGAGGTAGAATTTTGACATAATTATAATGTATGAAGCTTATGTCAAATAGTCTGTAGGTAGATAAATGTACGTAATTTATAATAATTGACGTCAGAATCAGTCCAATTTATAAAATCTTATTTAAATAAAACAATAGGTAAAATTACATTACACTTGTTCAAGTGCGTCATGTTATCATGAATGTAACATGACGTTATAAACGAACTTATAAGATGACGTAGACAAAATACTATCTCTTAGGAATACATTAGTATATCCTAAGTCTATATAGTTAGGAATATAGGCACGTTCCAGACTAGCTGTTTAGATAAAAAAATATATAAGTATTGTTGTTTTTAAACTTTCGCGATTTTTATACATATCTATACTAATATTATAAAGCGGAAGAGTTTGTTTGCTTTGTTTGTTTGTTTAAACGCACTAATCTGAGGAACTACTGGTCCGATTTGAAAAAATCTTTTTTTATTGGATAGCCCATTTATCGAGGAGGGCTATAGGCTATATAACATCGCGCTACGACTAATAGGAGCGGAGAAGCGACGAGAAATGTTTCAAAAACGGGGAGAAATTACGCATACGAAGTTGCGCGAGACAGCTAGTTAGATATATTTCGAGACTTAATCGCGTAAATGATTTAAAGGTACGAACCTTTTATTTACCCGAATTTCGATCGAATTGCACCGATCGACTGTCAGTCGACCCGTGACCACTACCATCCGTGACAGTTTTTTTTTTTTTTTTTTTTTTATTGAATATTAACAAACATGCATCATAAATACATACAATATCATAGTCCAACAAAACTGTTTACACAGTTTGTCTGTGGGATCTAATGAGTCTCAAAAAGTTTTTACTTATCTCATTTTATATGACTAGGTAGAACATAGAAAAGTTTATATAACAATAGTTGAAGGTAAGTACTTTTTAAGTTTAGATTTAAAGTTATTTTTAAACTTTTTCTCGTCGAATGTCCTCAGGCAGGCTATTTAGAAAATAGGGTAATCGTTTTTTAAGCGTAATAAATAAATTTTAAGTCTCAACAAACGCGAGTGAGGGAATAGATAGTGCACTTGTGTGGGCGTACAGTTCGCGCCATCTAAGTTTGCGTTTGTGAAGTTGTATTCGAATGTAGATCCGCAAAAGAGACGTTGTTCCCCGCCCGTCCCCTTCATATATACCTAAATTTGAGGCAACTGTACACTGTGCATTATAATATCTCCTGCGTAGTTCATTAGTTTGAACGCAATAATCTCAGGAACTACTGGTCCGAATTGAAAAAATCTTTTCCTGTTGGATACAACATCACGCTACGACCAATAGGAGCGGAGCAGCAATCAGAAATGTTGCGTCTGCGTTTTAATTACAATTTTCCCCATTTTGCAACATTTCTCATTGCTGCTCAGATAGAAGTGAAAGAATTTTTCAATTTGGTCAGTCGTTCCTGAGATTATTGCGTTTAAACAAACAAACAAACTCTTCAACTTTATAATATTAGTATAGATTATTTATCAGTTAATTAAAAACCAATATTTTCCTTCGGTTCTATGACTGTTAGCATGTTATCCTTGGTGACATGATGTTACAATAACAACATTTTTACATAATTTATTTATAATAATGAATATAAATATGGCTGCCGGATTAGACAAAGCCTATACTCTGGCAATCGTAGCACTGATAAACATACTTATAAATTCTAAACTATTTTCTAAACACATGTATAGTTTTTTTTGTCTCAAAACTTATTCAGCTACCTATGTAGGCTCACTGAGTGAACACTTCTATCTAAACTAGTCAAAAATGAAATGAAAGAAGTAATTATTACAATAGCAGATTATGATGTCAAGATATTTTTTTTATTATTTTTTTAAACGACTGTATCTGTGGTGCAGTGGGAGTGTTTCCGACTGCTACACAAGAGGTTGTGGGTTCGATCCCCACCCAGGATAAAACTTTATGTGATGAGCACGGTAGTTTATTCTGTGTCTGGATGTTATTTATCTATAATATGTATGTATTTAGAAATATATAGGTATGTTTATCACTTGTCTGGTTTCCATAGTACAAGCTCTGCTTAGTTTAGGATGAGATAGCGTTGTGTGAGTTGTCCCAAGATAATATTATTATTTAAACACAACTCCCACAGTAGGGCCCTATGTCATGGCCTGGGGGATTTTTCAAACATAGAAATCTTAGACACAAAGTACACCCAGACTCGGAACAACAATTTGTGTATCACACAAAATGTTGTCCGATTGAGGCACGGCAAGTTGCACATACTCCCATCGCACCACTAAGGCCACAATTTTTTTACAATACTGATATGACGTTTTTCCGTTTCCGGCTGTCAAACAGTTCAAAACGTAAAACGACACTCTCCTAAAAAAATTGTTACAACCAGTGTTAAAGTGCGGGATCAGTGCCGAAAACCACTACAACAGCTAAATAACGCGGCGAATTACAGCAAACAACGTTATCTCCACAATAAACACTCGGTAGATATAAAAATTGCTCTGTTAAAGTTCGAATCTGAAAGGAGGTTTTTTTACCAACAATAAATCAAGTGACAGTTCAACCTCAACTTTGACAGTTTGACAACTCTTCACCAGTGTTACCCTAAAAATCAACATCAACATAAATAAAATTTCTACCAAATTAGTAGTTTTTAACATCTAACAAGAAAATCATCTAGTAAATCTCGATGAACGAACAAATGGAAAATTTATTCGAAAAACTTAGGAACGAAATGCAATTCCAATTGCAAACTCAAACTGACACCTTAACAGAAAATCTAATTTCCAAATTAGATGAAAAGCTACAACCAATATTGGAGGAAAACAAACTATTAAAAAGTAAAGTAGAGGTTTTAGAAACAAAGTTGCGCCAGTTAGAGAGAGAAACAAGGAAAAATAACCTCATTCTTCATGGAGTAAAAGAAGAAGAAAATGAAGAAAACAAGTATGAGCTAATGGAGCAAGTCCTGAAAGTTTTGAATGATCTAAGCCAAAAGTCTAAGATGGAAGTTTGGGACAGATGGGAAATCAGTATGGTAAGAAGACTCGGGAAAAAGGTAGAAGGACGCAACAGACCTGTACTAATATCACTAACATTAACTTGGCGCAAAATAGAAATTTTTAAAAACAATAAAAATTTCCGTGAAAACATTTACGCAACGGAAGATTTACCAAAAGATGTCTTAATTAAAAGGAAGGAATTGAAGAAGACTGTAGAAGAGGAAAAGGCAAAAGGAAATTTAGCATTTATCCGATACGACAAAGTCATAATAAAAGAAACTAAAAAAGGAAAAGAAGACAAAGAAAATAGACAAGGAATAATACAAGCAGAGAAAAGGAGAGAAGAGAAAAGGAAAAGAACTACAACAAAATCTCCAAACGCCATGCACTCACCAGACCCGAAAATAAACAAGATCATGGATGGCAGATCAAGCAAGGGAAAAAACTTCTCGACAACAGAAGACTCCACAAAAAACTTCTAACAACCAACTGCAATTTCACCCTAAACCAAATTATAAAAATCAAAAAAAATAGTTTTAAACGAGCCTATGAGAAACAAAAACAGCCAACAGACAAAAAACCAAATTCCCCAACCCGGTTGGTCACCGTGGGGAATAACGACCAACACCCTCCATCTATAAAAATAAACAAACTAAATTCATTAAAAATTTGTACCTATAACGTAAGAACACTGTCATCAACGGAACGCTACCTAGAACTCTCCCACGCCTTAGAAAAAATAGACTGCCATATCTTAGGGCTAGCCGAAGTAAGAAGAAACGGATGTGAAATGGAAGAACACGAAAACCATATATTTTGCTACAAAGGAGAAAGGAACGGGCATTATGGCGTTGGCTTTCTTATAAACAAAGAACTCAAGCAACACATCGTTAACTTCACTGGAATATGTGAGAGAGTAGCCTTACTTCGGCTTCAAATCAATGGCACAGCCCTGTCACTAATACAAGTACATGCTCCTACCGCCCAATCAAGCGAAGATGAAATTAATGCATTTTACGGAAATCTATCAAAAGCTCACGACCTCGCAGACCACTTGGTGCTAGTTATGGGAGATTTTAATGCCAAGATCGGACAACCACAGTCAGGTGAACACTGCATGGGAAAACACGGATATGGCACCAGAAATGAAAGAGGAGAAAAACTAATAGAATATGCATACGAGCATAAAATGTCGATAATGAATACCTATTTCAAGAAGAAACCAAGCCGAAAATGGACATGGAAATCGCCAAATGGGACATCAAAAAACGAGATAGACTTCATTCTAAGCAATAATCCAAGGACTGTATTTAATGTGGAAGTGCTAAACAAAATAAACTTTACTTCAGATCATCGACTTGTGAGGGCATCATTAAACCTAAAAAAACCTAAACTAAATAGAACATCCTTCAAAACAACACCAAGACCACCAAAAACAGAAGTCGAAATTAGACAATACAAGGAAAACCTAGAAGTAAACATAAAAACCCAAGTTGAAAAGCTCAAAAACATGCAAGAGGTACAAGACTATTACAACCATCTTGAAAACGCAATAATCACAAGTCTTAAAACAGTAAACAAAATAAAAGTAAGTAAAGAACACAAAATATTCAAAGACAGTACAATAGAACTGATAAATAAACGCACAGAACTTACAACTAGCAGAAATAAAACTAAACAAATAAAAAATGAAATAAAAAACCTTTACAAAAAAACAAACAAAGCAATCAAGGAAGACTACAATCAACACAGAAAAAATATTATAACATCGAACTTAATGAAATACAGAAGCGTAAAAAGAGCAAACAAACAATTAAATACACACAAAAATTGGATACAAACTCTGAAAAAAGGCCAAGGTATTACAAAAACAAGACAAGAAGTACTAAAAAGTGCAACAATATTCTATAAAGAACTGTACTCAAAATTGCCTGAGGACATCGAAGGAGAAGAAACAACAATAACTACAGGGAATCAAAAGTTTAACGAAAGTATGGAAATAACAGAAAAAGAAGTGCTGATACACATACAGAAATTAAAACCTGAAAAAAGCCCCGGCCCAGATTGCATCAGTAACGAAGCCTTAAAAATTGGAGCCCCTATATTGCTGACATTTCTAACGACGCTCTTCAACAAGGTACTTACAACAGGAATAGTCCCACACCAATGGTGTAAATCAGATATAGTACTCCTATACAAGAAAGGAAGCCCAGTGGATATATCAAACTATAGACCAATAAGTCTGCTGCCCAGTATATATAAGCTATTCTCATCCATTATATTAACACGAATAACGGGTAAGATAGACAACAAACAGCCAGTTGAGCAAGCAGGTTTTCGATCAGGCTTCTCTACAATTGACCATATACATACCTTAGAACAAGTCATAGAAAAATTCAAAGAATACAACCAATCACTGTATATTGGCTTTATAGATTACACAAAAGCGTTTGACAGCATATCCCACACCTCCATATGGAAAGCACTAAAATCTTGCAACATAGAGGAAAACTACATAACTATTCTGAAAAATATATACACAAACAGCACAAGCAAAGTAAGGCTAGAAACAAGAGGTGAAGACATTGCAATAGAAAGGGGAGTCCGGCAAGGCGACCCCCTATCTCCTAAAATATTCATTGCAGTACTGGACGATATATTCCAAAACATAAACTGGAACAAAAAGGGTATTTGGATAACGAATAAACATTTGAATCACCTAAGATTTGCTGATGACATTGTTATCTTCGCTAAGTCAGCCACAGAACTGCAACAAATGATACAGACTCTAAGCAAGGAGAGCAAAAAGGCGGGACTGGAGATGAATGCAAGTAAATCCAAAGTGATGACAAATGGCCCACAGAAACCAATCCAAGTAGATAATAATACCCAAATCGAATATGTCAGTGAGTATATATACCTTGGCAAACAAGTATCCTTCAATCAAGATAGCAATGAAAAAGAAGTGCAAAGAAGAGTCAACTGCGCATGGAAAAACTTTTGGGCACAAAAAGAAATTATGAAAGGAAGCTACAGCATGCAACTAAAAAAGACTGTAATAGAAACCTGCATTTTTCCAAGCTTAACATATGGCAGCCAGACATGGGTCTATACAAACAAAATAAAGAATAAAATAACTACAACACAACGAGCTATGGAAAGGAGCATCTTGAAGCTAAGAAGAATAGAAAAAGTAAAGAGTGAAGAGATAAGAAAGAAGACAAAGCTGACAGATGTACTTAAACAAGCCTTGAGGCTGAAGTGGAAATGGGCAGGCCACGTCATAAGGTACAATGATAAAAGATGGACCTCACAGTCAACAAAGTGGTCTGGCCCACTGGGAAAAAGAAAAGTGGGAAGACCAAAGAAACGGTGGGTAGACGACATCATGGAAGTTGCAGGCAGAAACTGGTGGAGTCTCGGTGCAGAAAGAGAGGACTGGAAGAAGATGGAGGAGGCTTTTACCCAAAAGGGATCCATTGCAATAACATAAAATCTACAAACACCTAACTAACATAATTATGTATTTCACTATTTATTGTAATGGAATAAAATAAGCTTATTATTATTATTATTATTATTACTGATATGACTTGCCAGTCAACTATCCTATTCCAGTTTTTTCATAAACAAGAAATGAAGACACAAGCAGATTGTGTGTCTAATGGTAAGTATTTGCTAGCCTGTGACATCATCAGTATCCTCATACGAGACATTTTTTTTTAAAGACAACTTTCACAGTTGATTAGGTAGTCCCTGTTTCGCAGAGGACTTTACAAACATACAAGTCACAGACACAAAGTACACCCAGACTCGAAACAACAATTTGTGGATTACACAAAATGAAGTACTGTGTATGAATGTTTTTTTTTATTAAAAAAAAAAAAAAAAAAACTACCAACGTGGCTTTGAGACCACATTACTAGCAATCTTGTTAACCCTACACCTAAGCTCAGTTACTTGTGTTAGGAGTGGGTTTACATCAGTAGTATTAAAACCCACAACCCCACGATTAAGAATCCGATGCTTTAGCTATTAGGCAACCACCGCTCAAATTACACAGCCACCATGCCACCGAGGCAGTCATTACTTCGTAAAATCTCATTTGCTCAGTAATTACACTTCCTAGTGTCCTTCAACCGAAACACCGTGATGCTTTAACATAACTATTTCACTAAAGTATAACTGACGCTGTTGTAGTACCAACCTATGGCTAAGACCTACCATTTGTGAAACATTTAATGCAATAAGTGTGCAGTTACTTGGCTTCCTATGTACAGTACCTATCATATTAGAAAATTATAGCTAACTATTTACAGTGGACCCGCGTTAATCCGGCAAACGTTTTGCAGGACGTTGTCAGACTATCGAATTTGTTGGATTATAGAGTACTGCCACAGACTCCGAATCCGACAAATAAAACAATAAATACTTATTGATTGCAAAGCGTGAAAGAGAGAAAAACTCGTGCAGCCTTTGACAGGTATCCATACTAATATTATTGTCTATAAAGTAGCGTTGACTGCTCTCAAGAAAGATACAGTGCCACAGACCTCTATAAGCCGAACTTTTTTTGAACGAGTGTACCTTGTAATCTGACAAATAACAAATTAAAGGATTATACCGTCACATACCTCTATAATCTGGACTTATTTTGAAGGAGTGTACCTTGTAATCCGACAAATGCATGACAATGTACAGTGATAGGCATGCCGGATTACAAGGAGCTCCGGATTAGCCAGGGGCCGGATCACTGGGGGTCTACTGTACTACTATCCCTATGCCAACCGATCTCATATTAAAGCAATTCATCTGTCGAAATATAACTGCAAGTTTAGACAGATGAATGGCTTTAATTAACTCTTAACACTCCACACATTGGCCCCAATGTTAGTACCATCCCTACTCATCCATGTGGATCTGGAGTAACACATGTCCCAATATTGGTGCCAATGCAATTTTCTAGATCCTCATGTTGGACAAGTGGTGTTGTGACCAATGTTGGGACCAATGTGCAGAGCAGGCGTAATGTCAAAGTTTCTTAGCCAACAGTGGCTTCATTTATTTCAAAGGTATGTGTAGTACTGAAGGAACGCTCCATCTAGAGAATTTATAATCAAGCACATTAATGATTTCCTTTGAAGAAACAGCAACTGAAGCCCAAATTTTGTTTTTGCATTTTGAGAATGTTATTTACAATAGGACATTTGTGGTACATGGTGACCAATATATTACAAGTGAATTGGCCTCTAGTCTGCCAGTGACCATGGATAATGCAATCTAGAGGTAAATAATGCGTGATTGCCTCATTTCCGTATTTCTGTAATTTCTAAATGATTCCATGAACAGGTAGGGAAATTAAAGAATTGAGTTTTATTCATAGCGCTAAAAATAACTTATTTTTATGCCCGACTACATTGCATGCCAAGAACGCAAAAGTCGAGCCTAAATACAAAGAAATACCGATTCTTATCGACAAGTCTCGTGTTCGGTTATAATAAACCTTCTTAGGCGATAACCTCCACGTGAAAAAAAAAGGTTAGATAAAAATATAAAGATTGCAACATGAAGGTAATCAGCCAATTACATTGATGACGTATCGAAATAGAAGGACATTATGGATTTTGTACGTAATTAGTGCCGTTCCATTTTTGAATTTTCAAAACATTCCCTTTCAAAGTTAAATGACCTTATTACGTGTTTATAAACAAAGATTAGCGGTCAATAGAAATTAAAAGTACTCACAAGTAGTTCTTCTCTTCGACATCATTGGTCTCAATACCAGCTACATCGTAGTAATTAGAAGCGTAGTTATTAATACTACTACTAAAATTTAACTGTTGTATCAACTTCGTCATCTTGGTTAGTCGTAGTTAAGCCTTGCAAAAACTTGGGAGGAAAAACACGGTTAGGACCGTAGGAATGGCAGAGAAATTGCGTAGTAGCACACACGAACTCACAACGAGCAAAGTGTAAATTGATTTGATTTGATGAATAATCAACTTGAAGTGACGAGCGAAAGGGTATAATCTACAAATTAGGTAGTGCACTATTTACATACAAAAAGCACGTGGTAAAAGCCCTCTGAATTTGGTCGCATAATACAATTTTTCCATTATGGCCACCGGAAACATGACGTTTCTATTCTCGATAAAAACGTTCCATTACACGTATTCTTCAAACAAATAACTACGCGTGTTTAAAAAAGCTATTTAATTGAGTTTTTTTTAAACCATAGGTACACTTTGTATTAATACAAGAAAGATCTAAAGTACACTTAATGTTTTGAAATTAAAATATTATTTTGAATTAAAGACAGTAAAAATCAATACTCTCATTTTGAAGTTTCAAAGGACAACGTTCCGTTCCCTCAAAACAAAAAGTCAACACCGACCATAGTGAAGTTAGCCGCAGCACCATCGATCGGGAAGGCCGTACCGTAATGCGTACAAAACAAAAATTCAAATCGATCGACTTACCGATTACGAAAAATTAACGAAGGCATACTTGATGGGGGCTCAATATTTTTTAATATTTGTTCTTGTATCATATAACTGGATGCCGGCAAGGCATGTAACGTCATAACTTCACTTTATTTTACACTTCACGCAGAGAAGCACTTCCAATTAAGGAATTCTTATTTATTTCAGGATGCTGCACATTAAACACAATTACACCGTTATGGCTTTTTCTAGAATCTTCTAGATTCTTGTATAACGACATTCAGGCTCAACGGCGTGTTCACGACTAGAGGTTGTCGCCGCATCGGCGATATACTACTATATAAATGTAGATGAACCTCTCCCTCTATTTTTAGGGGTTTGTGTGGATTCACACGGGTGGAATTTTCGGGGGTAGTAGGTAGGTACTTTATTTTAAATTATATTTTATAATGATTGAATTTTTGTTTAAATACTCTCCTTATTTTGTGCTTTAACTTCTTTCTCAAGAGTCTAAAAACAGCCCAAGACTTAGAATCCGGGATGGTAGTATTTCTTGTCATCTTTGCTATTAAAATATATTTTGTAGCTGAAAAGTAGCGCGGTTTTGGCTGAAATCTCTAGGTATAGCAGGAACTGTTGAATGGCAGTTAGAAACCATGATGGGATTTTGTATTCTATACGTAAATAACATGTGTTGAACGTTATAGGCGCCTCCTAAAAAGTTACATGTACCTATGCCATTTTCATGAGAGGTTTATGATGATAAAGTTAGTGAAATTGCGCCATTTTGTAGCAGTTTAGGGTGGGACATTGACGTATAGAATAGGACTGCTCCGTAACCTTACAAAAATGACCACTCTTTAGAAAGAGAAAACGCGCCTTTGTGAACAATACCTGTCAAAGGCCACACGAGTTTTTTTTCTCTTTCACGCTTTGCAGTCAATATTTACTTTTTAATTGAAAGGGATGGCGCAGTTCTGGTCTCTACGTCAATAGAGTAGGAATAGAAATCATAATGGTTTTTTTTTTTATAATAGATTACTAGCAATGTGGATCGCATATTGCTAGCAGTCTTAACTTAACTAAATTGCTTGTGTTAGGAGTGGGTTCACGCTGTTGGTATAATATGTAGTATTCGAATTTGTGACCTCTCGATAGCGAGTCCGATACTTTAGTTTAACCATTAGGCTACCGCGGCTTGTAAACTCATTAGGTATCAACCAATGAGTCGGTAAATTAAATTTTCGCCTAGTGTGTTTAGAGGTTTTAATCTTACGCATGCGCCTTAGCCCTATGACGTCACATTGTTTACACCCTGACGTCCATTCGATTGTTTTGTTTGTCGACTGACGATAATTGTCGCTAAGTCATTTAATTTATATTTAGAACATTGTGAAAGTAGCTCCTTTGTTTTTCGCAATGCTAATATTCATAGCTCATTTTAAGAACCTAAGAGTATGACTGTGGCAACCGAGCTATCAGAGCGTTAGAGCTGTCTGATATCTGCGATATCGTAATGCTCCATGCCTCTGAGGGCATGTTAAGCTATCGATCCTGCTCATAATCTCTCTTCGTTCGCATCCATGTCTGTCCCACCAGGTTATGAGAGTAAGGAGAATAGAGAGTATGTACACTTTTGTGCACACACACTTGCACATGTGTTCTATAGTATCTCCTGCGTAGTTGGCTAGTCTCGACGAGATTAGCCGCGGTAACCGACATTGGTTAGGTGACAAGGGTCGAAACATTTGTGACGAAGTCTGATTTAAAACTGTAGTTAATAAGCGGCGGTGGCCTAATGGCATCGGAATCGCAATCCTGAGGTCGAGGTTTCGAATCCTATCCATTATACTACCGACGTGAACATGGGCGGATCAATGATTTGACTCTTTCAAACATGCTTACGGCAGGGGAGAGTGCATTCAGTTTTACCCGACGCCGGTCAAGTGTGAGTCGCTCGCACGACGAGGTGTGGGTGGTGGAAAATATTCTGGAGGGGCAAAAGAGCCAAACGAGCAAAGAAATTCAATACAATACAAGAAAATCGGTACATAAAACAACCGTCTGTGTGGGGGGAGGGGAGGGGGGAGGGGAGGGTGTAGGGGAGGGGGGGGGGACCGTGCCCCGGTGCCCCTTCTGGATTCACCGATGAAGGTGAACCCACTTATATTACAAGCCATTAAGCTTAGTCGGAGGGGAGCCTTTCGCAGGATTGCTAGTAATGTAGGATCCACAACCCTACATTGCTAGTTATCTTTTAAAAAACACTTGCTGAAAAGAAATAAAAAAAGCTTAAGAGGGGGGCCAACATCTACCAGTATCTTTTCTTGTAGGCTGTGCGGATCACGTTTTGGTTTATCACCAGCAAAACCTCTTTCTTCCTGTGTCATTTATTCTTAATGCTGAGGGTCGTGGTCTCTGCGAACAACCTATCTCGTTAACCAGTTCTTGCGAGCCCACCATGTCCTCGGCAGCGCGGATGCCATCGCAGACCGACGTGTTCAGGGCAGAGCGAATCTGGTCTGAGGCAGAATTCTGCCTCTAGGCCTCTTTCCGCTCATCTTGTCCGTTATCAACTACCTCCTTTTCTTAGTTGTCACCTCTCTTTGCGATTTGACAATATTGCCAAGAAACTGGAGTCTTCTTCGCAGACCTGTAATGCCCGACCAAAACACTGAACCTTAAATTGTCTGTCATCATATCATACCAACCCATATGATGTACCACTGCTCTGCACCGGTTTCCACAGTAGAACCTACTAAATATAGATCCTGTGGGTAATTGCCATAATCGCCACGCTTGGTGAGCGGGTTTGTAATCGCAGTAGTTAGGGCTTTAAAATGCGCAGAGGATGCTGCTGCTCGTCCTCCGATGTGAAGTCCCTTAGCCGCCTTGATGACATCCATGGGAAGAGATAGGGTGGCAGTGTGGCACTATTCTTAAGCCAATCGTCTGTAAACGCAAATACGAAAATGCCTACTACTAGACAAAGTCAGGTTTAAAATGGCGCCCTAGGTGTTTATTTTATTTTTGTTGGGTCGTCCTATTCACTTCGAAGGCAATCCATACAAGAAATAGGCACAGGTACAACATAAATAGATATATGTAAGGATTACCGTTACAATGTAATACATTTTACCATTTTATTAACCTCGATGCCAAAGGAGGGTTCTTATATGTTTAACGTGTGTTTGTGCCATAGTAGCGCTAAAACGGATCGTAGGATTTGGATGTGTTTTAATAGGGATGGTTCATAGCTTTGTTTGATGAAAATCGATTCAGCCATCTTGTAGGTTTTAGGAGATTTTTGTTTCACGTTTCAGAATTTTCAAAACATTTTTATTTAGTGAACTAAAACGATACAATGTAAAATCTCCTTGATTTTTAAAATAATCAAATTTAACCGATCGTGGTAACTTAAACGAAATACGTGAATTTATTATTTTAAATCGCAATCAATAATAGTGATGTGAATCATATCAAAATTCCAAATTCAAATTTAAAAAATTCTAAAGTTAATAAATGTTGAGTGTTGTTGTGTTGCCAGTATAACCTGTCTGACCTCCCTAGCGATCGCAATCTACATAATGGTTTTACTATTGATCAAACGTTAGATCTATTATTAGAATTGAAGTCCTTGTTACGCAAATATTATGACGACCGTTAAAATTTATGCCATTTGAATGTGACTATAATTATATTTCAGTTAGGTACATTATTAGGCTAATTTTTCATGGAAGGTTTCTGAATGTGCGCAATGTGAAGTGACGCAATTGACTCAACAAGATTTGCGCCAAATTAAATGCAAAGTCTAGGAGGCTATGTTCCCACAAGAAAAAAACGGAATGGATAAAATTCTATGAAAATTTGTCTCCTACTACACCACCATCAGAAGTGTGGGGACAAATTCGTAAATTTAGAAGATACTATAGTTATAATTACCTAAATGTAACATCAAATGATCCATCAACTTGGTTAGAAGCATTCGCCAACAAGCTCGCCCCCTCTGTCCACATGGCCATTTCACTTAATATTCCAAACCATATCTCATCCCATAACACTGATGATCTATTCACCTATAATGAATTACAGGTAGCTTTAGAGGGTTTAGTTGACTCTACTCCAGGCCTAGATGGTATCCTGTACTCTTTTATTATTAGAGCATCAGAAAAAACAAATACATTCTTATTAAATCTTATTAATATTTTTTATGAACAAGGTCATGTACCAGAGGAATGGAGTTCACCAATCATTATCCCAATATTAAAGCCGGGCAAAAATGCTTCTGATTTCTATTGTCCTATCGCTTTGTCTTGTGTTGTTGAGTAGTTGGTTGAAACTAAATGTTTAATCGCCAAATCTCAATATGGGTTCAGAAAAGGCATGGGCACATTAGATAGTCTTTGCATTCTCTCCACTGAAATTCACCATTCCTTCAAAACCAAAGAATACCTTGTTGCTGTTTTTCTTGACATATCATCTGCTTATGAAAATGTCCTTCTCCCTATGCTCAGAAACAAATTATTACAGCTAAGTGTCCCTGTGAGGATCACCCGCAACATTGACTGTTTATTGATGCAAATAATAATCTTAATCAGATCACTAAATTCCTATTTGACACCTAGAACTGTGTGGAAAGGCCTTCCTCAAGGATAGGTCTTTAGCCCCATCCAATATAACTTAAACACGTGGGATTTTGAACTCACTGTAAATTATTTTTGTCACATTCTACAATATGCTGAAGACCTAGCTTTGTACATATCGTCCAAATCAATGACAGAAGCTGAAAATCAACTTAGCTGTGCACTAGAATATCTTGGAAACTGGCTAACCGGTCATGGATTGTCCATATCAGCAGGCAAGAGCAGCTCAGTTATTTTACAAAGAAAAGAAACATCCCAAATATTGATATACATTTTGAAAATTATACTATCCCTCAGAAGAATTCTGTTAAACTTTTAAGTGTCTAGCTAGACAGAAAACTGTCCGGTGCCAACCATTTTAATTCAGTGGTCACAAAATGTGAAAAAAAAACGTTAATATTCTCCGCGCCCTATCTGGAGCAGGATTCCATCTTTTCTCACGAAAGTTATTATATAATGCAATAAAGCCATTTGGACTATGGAACATTTATTATTTTAAATTATTATATTATTATTATATTATATTATTAAATTAGCCCCCCTCCATCTTTAAAAGCAATACCTATCGGATAGATATTTTTCAAATTAGTTAAAAATTTATTCCATCCTCTTCTTAATAAAATTGAAAAAAAATTACGAAATATTTAACTCTGAAGGGTACAGGTCAGATGAAAACCTTCTATGCATCATTCGAAGCTGCATTAAATATTCCCGTTTAACATACCCTGTTGTCCAATTCTCAGTGAATCCTTTATTCACAATCAGTCAGTGTACAAATATTAATAAATTAGCTGTCCCGCGAAACTTCGTATGCGTCATATTTTTCCCGTTTTTGCAACATTTTTCATTGCTGCTCCGCTCCTGTCGTAGCGTGATGTTATATAGCCTTCTTCGACAAATGGGCTACCCAACAGAAAAATAATTTGCCAATGGGACCAGTAGTTCCTGAGATGCATTATCTCGGGAACTACTGGTTCCATTGGCAAATTATTTTCAAACAAACAAACAAACTCTTCAGCTTTATAATATTAGTATAGATTAGCATGTCAGCCATTAAATAACAAAAAGTAATTTACATTTGATAAAATTAATTAGATACAAAAATGTATAATATATCACAATATGAACAAATTACGTATATAATCGACGTATACGTACGATGACATCATTGTGTCTATATAACCTAAGCGCATATTATGTAGGCATTCATATTATTACTGGCCTGTTGGTCTAGTGATTATTGACCTTGACTGCCAAGCCAGAGGTCGTGGGTTCGATTCCCGAACACCACTTTGTGTGATCCACAAAATGTTGATCCGAGTCTGCTTGTAGGCACATACCTACTTTGTGTCTGTGACTTGTATGTAGGTATCTATGATAAGTCCCACACGGCACAAAGCTTGTAAGTGACCACACCCGCCTTATCTTGTCGTTTAAAAAAAATGTTCTCTTGGTATTTTTTGAATACTAACTCAGGTAGTCTAAAAAAAACTTATAAAAAGGTCTTAACACAAAGCCCTCATAATTACGATACCTTTGCACAGAAAATTATCAACATAAAAAAGTACATAATTATAAGCAAAGATATCCATGACAATGCCGTTTGAATGTCAACTTCAGACATTATCTGCAGTTGACTAGCAAAAAGGTCGGCCCATTTATTTAGTGTAAACTATTTTTAGAATCAGCTAAGCTTTAAACTGCTTTTACCATGTGGAATTAGGTAATTTAAAAAATGCTTTGTTATAGGAGTAGGTAGTTACACAGGTTTTGAATATTTTGTGATTTCTTTACCCTTTTTAAATTGACAATCAAGGACCGTCAGTGCCGGCCCGAAGCCAGATTTAGAGTTGGTCAAGTGTGAGTCGGTCGCATGACAACGCGGAGGGGGGAGGGTATTTTTTATAGTATAACCATAGATATTATAATACTATACTAGTACAGATGTGATCGCCTTAATTCGTGCAATACTTCGGGCAATTTTATTGTGACGCTAGATGGCGCAAGCAATAGGGTCTCGGGCTGATGGATTTAATAGGCTCTGCTTACTAAAGTCGGCAATAGATAGCGGCAAAAACATTGCGTAGTACAGTAGTATTATATTACACTAGCTGTCCCGCGCAACTTCGTATGCGTCAATTTTTCCCGCTTTTGCATCATTTTTCATTGCTACTCCGCTCCTATTGGTCGTAGCGTGATGTTATATAGCCTATAGCCTTCCTCAATAAATGGGCTATCCAACAGTGAAAGAATTATTAGAAGTTCCTGAGATTACCGCATTCAATCAAACAAACTCTTCAGCTTTATAATATTAGTATAGATTTGCCTATGCTTTGGATCGGTGGACAAACTGAGCGACGCAGCGCGGGTTAGAACTAAGAGATTGCTGGCGCGGGTGTGGCACAACAGTACCGGCATACATACTCGTTAAGACGTCATAACGACGGGGACAGCGCGGCGTAGCGCGTCATTTCGACGCTGTTACTAGAGACAGTTGTATTTAGTAACAGCGTCGAAATGACGCGCTACGCCGCGCTGTTCCCAAGTTGTGTTATATGTTGTCCCAAGTTGTATTTAAAGAAATCAAGAACTCGAAGCAGTTTTTAGGCGTAACCCCACCTTGATTCTACTAAAACTTCGTGTTTTGTTAAGATCTTTGTGACCACGCGTTCAAAACTTTGAACGCCTACGTCACACGAACTATGGGACGTAGACCCACCTTGTTTGTACTCAAACTTTTTGGTTTGACGAGATCTATGTAATCGCGGGGTCAAAACTTTATACTCCTATATCACATGAACTATGGGGCGTAGGGCATAGACCCCATGATCACGTGTTGAAGCACCATTTACCAAGATACAAGCTATTTAGGAAAAAGGCACAAATTGTCGGGTGTCAAGGCGCTGAGGGGGAGTAAGGGATATGATTACTTATTAACCCCCTCAACTCACACTTGGCCGGTGTTGCACCCCCCTTCCCAGAACATAATCCTGAATCCGCGTCTGCCTCGAGTCGTAGTTGTGAAAAGAGTTAAGGTTCAGTATTTTAGGACTCAATTCATTCGTGAACCGTCATAAACAAGTCTAGTTCTTTATAGAGTTTAAAAGCCTAAAGTTCTTTAATCTCTAGTTAGGTACTTATATTTAATTATTTTTGAAGAAATACCACCTCATCTCTTCCCATGGGTGTCGTCACGGGGATTAAGGGATTTCACACTGAAAGACGCACTTTAAAGGCTCACTTTGATCGCCAGTGCGCACGCCAAGCTTGCCGATTATTGGCAATTACCCTCAGGATCTATAATAAATAGGTTCTACTGGGGAGACCCGTGCCCAGCAGTGGGACATCGTATGGGTTGACATGTATATGTATAAGTAGTCGTTCTGTTTGTAAACACACGGCTAAGAAACTACCTATATTACAAACATAAGTAAAATATACGTGTGACCCCAAGTTATGAGAAAATGATTCCAGCGAATATACTTACCATATTCAAATCTTGTGATACACCGGGATTCTACATGTAATGCCAAGTTCGCGAACAATAGGTAAAGCCGGAGAAAAGAACCTGGCAATAAAAACTCGCCGCCACTCTTTTCAAATTGCCAATTTTACAATGTTTGAATGTTTATAAACTTGATATGGGGGTAAGTTGCTGCGACTAATATACCATACGATATATACCATGTTAAAGGACTGCAGATGCAATTTGTATTATCAAAAAGTTGAAACATGAGATAATACTAAAATCAGCCTTAATGGGTACATTATAGTAGGAGCAAAGGTACTAACAACAAAGGTAAAAACATTTTTTTTTATAGATATATCCCACATTACTAGCAATCGTCTTGTGTTAGGAGTGGCTTCATGTCGGTAGTATAATGGCCAGGATTCGATCCCACGACCTCACGATTGCGAGACCGATGCCTTAACCATTAGGCTAGGCTACCGCCGCTTTTAACTATGTGCTTAAATATTGGTCAAATTACTTGTAACGAATGATTAAATATAAAATATTAATTCTGATATCAGAAGGAAGAAAATAATGGCCTATAACTATTTATTATACGGGAATTAACACGCATTGTTTACCTTAAAATTGCTTGACGTTTCGACCCGGTTGCACCGGCCGTGGTCACAAGCGGTCTGTGTTTGCTTTCGTCAGAGGAAGCCAACATGATGTGGATCAGTATATGGGGCACCTTAACTCCATTCATCCGAAGATGAAATTTACATGCGAAATGGAGACGGATAGATCGTTGTCATTCCTGGATATCAAGATAACAGCGCGAGCTGATGGATCGCTATCACACTGTGCATACCGAAAGCCCACACACACTGACAGATACCTGCATGCTACGTCACATGGCCATCCTCGTCACCTACAATCCGTGATGACGTCATTAAAAAACAGAGCCTTTGACCTCTGTGACCCTGATCATGTGGACCAAAAGCTAGTCCATGTTCAGGAGGTACTCAAGAAAAACGGATATCAGGTGTACCGAAGAATGAAGCATATCCCGAAACGTGACAAACCTCCGGAGGTGAGCAGAAAACCTGCTTATTTGCCCTACGTCAGAGGAGTCACAGACAAGATCGGATTAGTTATGAAAAAGTACTCTATCCGTACGATCTACACAACGGTGGCTAAAGTGGGCAACTTGGTGGGCACTCAACAAACAAAGCGAACTATAGCGGAAAGGCTAAATTAACACATCGCAGCAGTGAAAAACCGGCAAACGAAAAAATCGGCAATTCCAAAACGCATACTGCAATCGAACACCAATCACTGGATTGAGTTTCATCGTCCACAAACCCTCTCCACAGACCGCCCTTTTTTTCACGAATTGTGCGTAAAGCGATTGAAATTAAAAAACATAAAACTTTCAATCGGGAAGAGGGCTTCAAACTATACCTGACGTGGAATCCAGTGATTCGAAAAACACAATTAACCTCGTATTAGTTCGCAGTCGGTTAACATGGACAAAATCATTGTAGTGTGCAGTGACCCTAACTTTTCGAGAAATAAAAAAGTGAGGGTAGATTCAAGGTCAAACAATTTTAAGGTAAACAATGTGTGTTAATTTCCGTATAATAAATAGTTATAATCATGCAACGCGAAAGTTTAAATGTTAGTGAAAGAATGGCCTTTATTCGTCACGCAGAATCTTTACTTACAAAAGTCAAATTATGCTCTTAATCAATATGATAATTAAAACAATGATATTGACCTACTAATTTATTGTGCTTGTTTCTAACGATACTATTTTTGTGATATAAATGCATATTTTGTTTATCAAACATAATGTTCGCAAATATATACTGATATGCAACTGTCATTTCACAGTCCACTGTATTATACTACATATACTACTTCCATGGTGTTTTTCACAAACCCAACCTCAGCCATTTAGGTGGCAGGTGACATACACTTGGGTCTAATAAAAATTTGCACTTTAAAGCTTAATATTTCACAAATGGATAACTAAATCAAAAACCGTCTTTACAGTCCCTTAGTGCTTTTAAAATACCTACCTAATGGTTCCCCAGACGATGGGTAGTTGATTTGGGGAAGGTGAGAATTTTTTTTTTTCCATATTTTATTCTTTCACTTTGTTGGCGTAAGTAAAATAGGTATCCATGCAAAATTACAGCCTTCTAGCACTAACAGTATCTGAGCTAAGCTGCGGACGGATATGGCGAAACTATAAGGGTTCCATTTTGCAATTTTGGCTACGGAACCCTAAAAAACTATTTATGAACAAAAATAGCTGCAGTGGAAATCTGTTTTCCTTGCAAAAGTAAAACAATGTTTCAAACTGACATAGTTTTAGTTGTAAAAGGAAATCGGTCACTATAGAGGGACGCAGCGGGGCATGGTAGGGGGGAGGGAGGGGACTAGACTATCTGGCGCCTTCCCCATGTCACTAAGATGTATGAGGGTTAATATATTACATCTATTTTAGTTATTTAGTACCTAGTATCAATCTGGTGGCCGAGTTTTCGTCTTCACGTAGGGATTCCGCCATTAACCTATACTTAAAGTATGATATATTAAGTATATTTGAAGCGGCGGTAGCCTAATGGCTAAGGCATCGGTCTCGCAATCGTGAGGTCGCGGTTTCGAATCCTACCCATTATACTACCGACGCGAACCCACTCCTAACACAAGCCTTTGAGCTTAGGTGGAGGGGTTAACAAGATTACTAGTGATGTGGGACTCAATCCCACATTGCTAGTAATCTATACTAATATTATAAAGCTAGTAATCTATACTAATATTTGTTTGTTTGTTTGTTTGTTTGTTTAAACGCGCTAATCTCAGGATCTACTGGTCCGATTTGAAAAATTATTTTTTTGTTGGATAGCCCATTTATCGAGGAAGGCTATAGGCTATATAACATCACGATACGACTAATAGGAGCGGAGAAGCGACGAGAAAAGTTTCAAAAACGGGGAAAAATTACGCATACGAAGTTGCGCGTGACAGCTAGTCTTTTTATAAAAAACTAGCATATATAGCTAATATATAAAATTCTCGTGTCACAGTTTTCGTTGCCATACTCCTCCGAAACGGCTTCACCGATTTTGATGAAATTTTGTGTGCATATTGGGTAGGTCTGAGAATCGGACAACATCTATTTTTCATAAATGTTGATAAACTTTCGCGATTTGTACACATTATTAAAATATATATATTACGGGTCTTAATCGCGTGAATAATTTAAGGTAAAATACCTTGTTTATTGCCCGACGTTTCGACCGTATTGCAACGGCCGTGGTCACGGGAAGACTGACAGTCTGACAGTCTTCCCGTGACCACGGCCGTTGCAATACGGTCGAAACGTCGGGCAATAAACAAGGTATTTTACCTTAAATTATTCACGCGATTAAGACCCGTAATATACATATTTTAATAATCTATTTTTCATCCCCTTAAGAGTTTGTTTGTTTGTTTGAACGCGATAATCTCAGGAACTACTGGGCCGCATTGAAAAAATATTTTATTGTTGGATAGCCCATTTATCGAGGAAGGCTATAGGTTATAACATCACGCTACGACCAATAGGAGAGGAGCAGCAATGAAAAATGTTGTAAAAAAAAAAGGGAAAATTTACGCAGACGAAGTTGCGCGGGTCAGCTAGTATATGTATATATTTAATACAATATGTACACAAACATGACAATTTAAATATGACAATTACAACGATATGACAATTAAATCAAAAATATGAAATATTTAATCACAAATTAAAAAAAAACAAAAAGTCAAAATAAAAACGGGAAAGAAATAATCATTTGGACTCGAACCGAGGTCTTTTGGTTTCTACACCACCCGATTTCCCATCTGTCTTCCCACCAATCCAGCAATCTTACGGTCACGTGATTCTGACCCGAGTTTGACATTTTATACCGATACCAAAAAGTGCACAATGCCGCTAAAGACGTTTTACTTCATAAAGTTCGAGGTCCTAGTAGCCAGGGGCTTTTGGATTTAAACTCGCTACTTTCGATTCGGACGTAGGTAGTTACCAGGCCATTACTGCTCGTAAAAGCGAGCCCTTTAAACACTTCAAATAGCTTTTCAGTTAATTAAATTCCAAAGTAAATAACAGACGACATTCTTGTTTATTTCGAACAAGCGCACGAATATCGTGGAGCTATGTAATTGCTTTAAAAACAGCCTTATCTCACGCACGGCCGCCATTACAAAAGTGTTTCGACAATGTACATTGTTAGCTTGATTATGAGTTGCTATGTTCTTTATAAATACTGTTATAGCCATTGTTATATTTTTGACCAGGTTTTGCCCTCGATGTCATGGTGTCTTTTTACTCGACTGCGGCAGAGGGTTATGGGTTTGGTGTGTATGTTTGTGTGTTTGTTCCTTTGTGGTACTTTAAAGACGAAATGCGTGGGTTAATTTTAAAGATTCATACGTCAATCGATTCGAATTAATATTACAATTGTCACTAAAGACATGACAGCAATCAAAATTTAAAATGGCGACAGCCAGACGCCATATTGTTAATAAATAAATTAAAGTCAACAAACTATGTCACGTTTCTATGGGGTATCATCATATTTTATAATCATGATGAGGTTTCTTAAATCATTTTTCACTTGAACTCACTTTTTGTTACCAACTATTTTCACTCTTATTTTCGGTAGTTACAGTTATTACGGAACCCTAAAAAGACAACTCCTACAAGCCCAATGTCGCAGGGAACTTTATTGCGGGGAATCATTCACGCGATTAAGACCTGTAATATATATATTTTCATAATGTGTGCAAATCGCGGAAGTTTATTAACATTTATTACATGAACCACGGACTTAAAGTACATCCAGGCTCGGAATAACCTTGTGGTTCATACACAACACTGTCCCGTGCGGGAATCGAATCCATAACCCCTTACACAGCGATCGCACGCATTTCCACTGCACCAGCAGGCACATGCGCGGATCCAGGATTACGTACGAAATCTAGATTTACCACTACATATACCTTCTTATTCTGTAAAATGATCTTCAATTACCATTTACTTACCCATTTCCAAAGAAGTATTTAGGTAGACACTGAATAATTCAATTTAAACAACACTTAAATAAAAAACAAATCATTATTTATTGTACCTATTAATAATAAAATAAATACTTAATACTAGAAATAAAAAAAAAAAAACCTTCGACGATCTAATTAAATGAACGAAAAATTCGGAACCAGCGGAATAATATAGAAGTACCGACCGTATGGAAAATTTCTTTTATTATATTTAGAATCCAATTATTCCAAGCTTATTATAAACACAGAAGGTTCTAGGCAGCGCCTGTAAGCTGTCCTAGATGTTTTGCTTAATAGTATTACTTTTCTCATCTCATCATATTAGTCATCGTTTTTTTTGTTGTAAGTTCAATTGTTGGTTTATGCGGCCTACAAGGGTGCAGCTAAAACTGCTGTTGACCCCCAAACATTTTTTTCGGGGTGAACAGCATGGGGACCTCTTCGCAATTTGCATTTCAACTTATTTCATAATTACTGGTAGACTAGATGCAACTTTTTCAGTCAGTTGTCATAATAAAGACACTACTTCTAAATGATTTCAGATGTCCATTTTAGTTACGTGATAGGGTACCAATACTGTAATGGTTATTTTCTTCAGAAGGTTTCCGAAAACTTGCATCATAGATATATTTTTTGGTTTAAATAAAATGCCTACAGTATCATCAGATTCAACGCAGGTCACTGAATTAGGAACCGTTTCAAAGGGCAGATTTTCGGAATTCAACTTTGGATGCTTCAAAATATAGTCCAGATTTAAATTTTTGGGTAGGTCGCAGTAAGATCCTTTTGGTACTGGGAAGCTGGAAGTCTCTTCTAAAATATCAGCAGCTTTCTGGCAGGGAATATTGAATTTTATTTCACGAGTGATAGAGTTCTTTGGAGCTTCATGTTTTTGTAATCCAAATCTACCCAGACTTTGAAACAAAGGCGGTTTTAGATTTTGGCGTCCATTGTTGTCTGGATTTGGTGTAGCTGACTCCGGCTTTTCATTCTGCTCTTTCAATTTAGCTAAAGCTGTTGATATTTTTGTTAATACCTTGTTTAATTCTTCAGTATTGTTTTTGGGCATTTCATTCTGTAAGACTGTGTCATTTGATATGCAGATTTTCCCATCTATGACTTCATCTATTGGTTTCATTCTTTCTTCAATAATCTTTTCAAAATCTTCCATTTGTGTAGTTTGAATTTCATTTGTCTTATTAATGTCTTCAAGTATTTCATCGCATTGTTTCTTATCAATTTCATCTGTTAAAAGATATTTGATCATTTTGATTACGTTGAGGAGTCTTTCTTTCTTGATGTTTGGTGAACTTTTAATGATTTTAAGTGTAGGAAGCAGTTCATCCAATTGTGAATTGTAACACGTTGTCTGGACGGTCGCTAGTGGGGGTGTAACATCATCAATGGTTTGTGTTGTAATACCCTGTAAAATAAGATGCTTTTAATAATACTTAATAATAATAATACCTACCTTGGGACAACTCACTCAACGCTATCTGATCCTAAACTAAGCAGAGCTTGCGCTATGGAAACCAGATACTGATAAACATACTAATATATTTCTAAATATATACATATAATAGATAAATCTCATCACACAAAGTTTTATTCTGGGTGGGGATCGAATCCAGGACCTCCGGCTTAGCAGTCAGGGTAGTAACCCTGACTGCTAAGCCGGATCTATCGGATATCCACTAGGCCAAAAGGACAGTCATATTAAGATTACTACCAATTAGTGCGATATTATTTCTGAGAAATTAATTAATAAGCAAATTTAATGATGATAATGATTATTTGAATATTTTAAACACTAGAAATAACGCGCATTATTTAAATTTAAATAACGCGTTTATTACCTTGTTTAACATATATCGTTATTCTGGTATAGTGCAAACCTAAAAGTAGTTTGCTCAGAATTAGTAACGGAATCCCAATGGATTCCGTTACTAATTCTGAGCAAACTACTTTTAGGTTGGTAGTTTGTGGACCATGTTATATTTTTCAATTAACTAATTAATCAATCATTAATTAATTCATTAATCATTCTAACAGTCCAAATTCTCTTCACAATGTGATGTGGAATGTGATTATCATTTATTTTTCAATAATAACCATGGATTATGTACTACGGGACGCAATGAGCACGATAGCGCGAATAACACAAGTCAACTTGAATGGTTTATAGCTTTGCAAGTTTTCAATATTTTTATTTTCTTTCTTTCATGTGATTTCTTGAAATAATAACCTCGTTGGGGTGTCTGAACTTTGCATTATACCAAAAATAACCTTGTATAGTAAGAGTGCACTTTTTAAATTTGGTGTAATTTTTGTTACTGCATATGGTAGCTCTGAAATTTGACAGCTGTCAGATATGATTATTCCGATGAGTTGTAAAAATGGCGGCAAAGTATCCGGCCATTATTTTTACAGCTCCGAGTTTAACTTGTAAGAAATGATTTCAATACGTGATAATTGAGTAAAAACGAGAATTTGTGCATGTATTATGCTCTTAAATACTTGACACTGGCAGAAATTAGCCGTTAAAACGGCTAGATTGCCATAAACTCAAAAAAGAAGAAGATTATTCTGATTCCAATAAATAAAAATGGAGTGCCATACAAGCATACAAGAGAAAAACTAATTTTCGGTGTGAATACTCATTTAAGAAATGGCAAAGTCACGAACATGAACAATTGATTTAATGTAGAAACTATTTCCAGACCAACTTACGACTTTCAAAATTTCAATTGATGTGCGAAAATTAAAAAAAAGTCCTCAAAAAGCCATGGAAAATTAATTGCTATGACTTTTCGGCAAAGATCTGGGTGTATCTCACTGATTCGAAGTCATGCCGAGAGTCAAAGTTGTCCAAAAAATATATTTACCTTGGGCAAGTATCTACGCGTCGAATCTCGGCCCTGAGCTCAGGAATTGTATGTATTCACTTAAGTGAATAAACCAGAGCCCGACATTTAAAAATAAAAAGACAAAAAAAAATCGTATCACATGTCATGATGACATCAGAAATTCATGTGATAATTTGGTCTGGATATCGCTGCTGCTATGTGTCTGGCGATATGGCTTTCTCTTTTTTTGTACTTAATGAGTTTTGCCAATTAAAAAACGTTTATCTTTTGCAAAACACTCAATTTTTAATAGTCTACTATTCAATATTCATATTTTGACTGCCTCTTTGGCGCAGTGGGAGTGTATCCGACTGCTACGCAAGAGGTCGTGGGTTCAATACCCACCCAGGATAAAACTTTGTGTGATGAGCATGATGGTTTATTCTGTGTCTGGGTGTTATTTATCTATAACTAGCTGACCCGCGCAACTTCACCTGCGTATATTTTTCCCGTTTTTGCAACATTTCTTATTGCTGCTCCGCTCCTTATTTCTCTCCTATTTATTGGATGTTATTATACATATAAACCTTCCTCTTCAATCACTCTATCTATTAAAAAGAACCGCATCAAAATCCGTTGCTTAGTTTTAAAGATTTAAGCATACATGGGTATATCGGGACAGAGAAAACGACTTTGTTATATACTATGTAGTGATATGTAGATATGTATTTAGAAATACATAAGTATGTTTATCAGTTGTCTGGTTTCCACACTACAAGCTCTGCTTAGTTTGGCATCAGATAGCGTTGTGTGAGTTGTCCCAAGATATTATTATGATATTTTATTAATCGGAACAATCATAGCTGACAGCTGCCACATGCAGGAAAAAAAACTACACCAAATTTAAAAGATCACTCTTCCTGGGACACCCTATATTATAATCATGCAACGCGAAAGTTTTTAGGTTATTGTTTTCTAAAAGCATGACACTTGACTGAAGAAAGCATTTTAGAACAAACCGTTTAAGCATAAAAAACTGGTATCTTTATAATAACATCGAGATAATAATGTTATATAATTGCATTTTTGAAAGATAGAAAAGTTTGAATCCAGACTCTGGAATCGAACCCGAGACTTCCGTAGCCAAACCGGGGCCAGAAGCGAACCTCCTATCTGGACTATGTTACTCGATCTCAAATTTTTATATCCCTTAATGCTTGCGAGTTAGGCCCTCGCAGCGCCATCTAGTCGGTAGTTAAAGAACTATCACGGCTTTTGTTATTGCTTCGTTACAGAGAGCATTTTAACAAATTATGTTGTCGCAGGCCGAATATTGAAGTAAATTTTTAGTAATTTAAATTTGCTAAGCCTAAATAAATAAATAAATAATAACTTGAAATACTTACCTTGAAAATCACACATACCGCAAAAACCAACACTCCTCTCACCATATTGTATTAAAATTAAACTGAACAAACTTCAACTGACAATAATTTATCAATAATACAATCAAATGATACTAACCACATATTTATGTATATCATTTTATCAATTGCAACATTAGAATTACAACAATTTATATTAAAGTTATCGATCACTATTATGATAATACTTTCATTCACGTCACTACTAAGTAGTATTTATTTAGTCAAAGTGCAAAAAAAAAAAATACTTTATAGATGTCAACATAGTGTTTCGGTTGAAGGGCACTGTAGCAAGGAACCATGAGGAGCGCCGTGCAGTGACAAATTAGATCTTTGCCAAACAAGGATTTGGGAGTCACTGACCACTTACCATCAGGCGCTTGTCCCTTCATTTATTGATATATATAATAATAATAATAATAATAATCATTTATTCTTGCGATACATGGGTCTTAAATATAGTTGTTACATTGTTATTGTGTTTCACCATGCTCCACCGTCTCGGTATGCAGGATTGGTTATCGTTTAATAAAAAATTACAAAAATAAAATATTACATGCAATTTACACTCTCATTTTCAAAATAATATCAATACTATAATTACAGACTATGAATAATTGATAACAATAAAATAATAACATTAAAAATATGTCAAATTGATAACAATAAAATAATAACATTAAAAAAATATATCAAAAAATGAATATATAAAATATTGAATACATTAAAATAAATACTTAAATTAAAAATATCGTGAATTGATTGTGTAAGCTCTTCTAACGAAATTAAAAATCCCAATCTGTTTTTGAATATTTTTATGCCAATTAAAAATTCGCTCTAATTGTACTCAAACCCACTAACACAGGATTGTCGACACTCCGACGAGGCTGCTCGTCTCTCGGTCCCAACTGACCCATTTTTGGAGTTGAAGTAGAAAAAGGCATTTTATTAACTTAAACTAACATTTTCAGACTGCTTTTTGTCTAAACTATCTCAATAATATTTAAGTATAATTTTTTTCTCATATAATATTCTCAAAATAGTCGAAATTGTTTTTTTTGGGATTTCTGACATTTCTTGTGGGTACCTGAACCCCGGTTGGTCGTTTTAAGATTTTTGTGAGAAATGCATATATTACCCAGAGAGCTTTTTTGAATCAGTGAATGCAGCAGCAAAAAGTATTATTATCTTTTAAAAAAACTGTGGTGTTATTACTCTTTTTTAAACTCCCTGTTTAAAGTTTTAAAAAAGAATACGTGCGAAATCGTAAGACCGAGTCTTGCGATTTCGCACGTTTGCTCTGCAATTAAAGTATACAATAAATAACATTGGCAGAAATTGGACGGAGAATCAACCAGATTGCCATCAACTCCAAAATAATAATAATATAATAATAATAATATCTTGGGACAACTCACACAAAGCTATCTGATCCCAAACTAAGCAGAGCTTGTACTATGGAAACCAGACAACTGATAAACATACTTATATATTTCTAAATACATACATATTATACCATCGTGCTCATCACACAAAGATTTATCCTGGGTGGGGATCGAACCCACGACCTCTTGCGTAGCAGTCGGATATACTCCCACCGCGCCACAGAGGTAGTCCTAATAATAAAAATAATGCCAGTCTCATAATTTTCTTTTTAATTTAAACCTTTGGCTTTACTGCCAAATTTACTCTTGTGTACTGCGTCTGTTTGATAATTGCTTTGATATTATATTATTATTCTAGGTACTTTACACCATACCGTCACGTGGCCTCGTATCCTAAATGACACGTTACCTAATTAAAAACGTGGTTCTACCTCACTTTTCTACTAACCATGTACTATGACCATTTCACCACTGATAAAGGAAATTAGAATTGGTACTATGATGAAACTAATACGTATATATAGAGCAGAGTGACCGGGGATATTCATTCAAAGTCTATTAAGTCTTTTCGACTATAACAAAAAAAAAAACAAAAAAATGAAATTCTTCGCCATCATTCTGTTCATCGCTCAGGTGGTTCTTATTCAGGTAACATTTATTTTATTATTTATTATGCCTGTTCGGGTTTATTGACCTTTTTACCACTCTCTACGTCCAAATCCTTATAACGATCTTCGAAAAATTTAGTTTTCTGCTTCCCGATTTTCTCAAAAAATACTGTTCCGGTTTTCGCCATTCGACTCCATATTTTTCTTTTATTTCTTAGAAGGGTTTCGTGTATACATTGTTGTCTCATAGCCTATAGGACATTAGAGCTTTAGACTAAAATTAGGTGTAAGTTAGTGAAATTTTCAAAGCTGTCTTTCCCTTCTGTCATAAAGAAACGTTTGTGATCTTAAAATCTACGGGCTTAAGCGTAGATTTTAATCAAAAACATTTATTTATGACTCACCGTATCCTATAAATTGTTACAAAGAGATTGTTTTTGTACCCTTTCCAGAACGCCTACAGCCAAGTCATCCGTGCTGCTACCAGCTGTGCTGCTCCCATGGCCGTCTCTGCCCCAATCGTTGCCCAACCAAGCGTCGCAGCCAGCTTGGCTGATACTCTTTCCCTACTAACTGTTAGCAGCCTCCTCGCCGAAACTCTTCCCTACAATGCTCCCGTGATTGCCGCCGTGCCGGTCCCTATGGCTGCTCCCTCTTGCGCTTCCTCTTACGCTCCCGTTGTCTCTTGCGGAGGATGTGGATACAACTACGGCTGTGGTTGTGGCAACTACGGTATCTACTACTAATTTTGTGAAGAAAATATGGCGGGTGTAAGAGTCTTTTGTAAACATTATTATGCCGATCAATAATATGTATACTTAAATATATATTTGGACGTATACAAACACACAATGATTCTATTGGGCTAAAAATGAATAATAATTTTAGCCTCATTGAAACATGGTGTGTTTGTAGCAAATATGTAATTATTTCGTCAACTTTTTCAATATTGTTGGGTTTGTGAAACAATTTTCAATCGGATTTATTAATTTTCTTTTGATCCATTCATTAATCATTCTACCTAGCTGCCGCTACTACTTCTAACCGCTAGATATAATCCTCTCTCAATCCATTTTTGTTCTTCATCCTTTGAGACTCAAAATGTAATCTGTCTTCCTTCTTTACATTCTTCTTTCCTTGTTAGTTTAATTCCTTTCAGTCTTATCCATTACTCCAACATTGTCTGATCCCACTACGTAATATAATATACTATACAACTCCTATCCTTCTCCTATTACGTTTTATTTCAATTTACCATACAATTTCCTCTTATGTGTCTAGCAAATTCCAAAATAAATTCAATTTTGTTTCATCTTGCTTTTTCTCATAGTCGAAGTTTTGTGGATCACTGGGATTTAGGCGATTGTGTGGTTAAAAGTTCTAGTCGTGTAAGGTAAGTTCTATAGTTTTGCGATTACTAAGCAAGACGATCTCATCTGATTCACTCTCGTCAAGTCCCGTGTCTATAACTTAAAATAATATCTTTCTACAAAAGCAAGAGTTCTTTTTTTCCATTTGGCCTGTTCTATATCTCTCTTCTTATAACTTGTCTCATCGCAGTGGAATTTCTGCTTTAAGGTAAGCATGATAACTTTGGTTTATAATACTAACTCTCAAATATCTACTCAAACTAGAACTATAAATTTTTCGTCACTGCGCTACAATGTTTTTTTTTTCTTTTTTTTTAAAGATAACTAGCAATTCTATTAACCCTTCCAGCTAAGCTCAATGGCTTCTTTTAAGAATGGGTTCACGTCGGTAGTATAATGGGTAGGATTCGAACCCGCGACCTCACGATTACGAGTCCGATGCCTTAGCTATTAGGCTACCGCCGCTTTTCAATTCAAATTCACCTTGAAGCGACAGTGACTGCATGAAATTTAATGGCCCTATCTGTTTGCGTTGTGTTTGAGAATTTGGTGTTGACTCTTGTGTTCTTCTGTAATATCTCTCTCTATCTTGTTCATGTTTATTTTCTTTTATTATATTATCGACACAAGAGTCTAGAGTTGAAGCAAATTCTTTAAGTTTCGTAGCTTAATAATCTCTATTCTCTTAGCTGTAGATTACAAATTTCTGTGATGCTTGAGAAATCGCACGCCGATGAGCAAAATGGTGCCAATTGTCAAGCCATATACGGATTTGTGCACTACGGCGTAGAAAATTAAGATCATTATGCCATGTAACTTTTATGGAATTACTTTGTAAAATTGAACTTTACGAGATATTATTATATATATGTATATATTTATGTATGTGTGTAGTGGTGTATGCCTCTTAAAAAAATACAATGTATGTATATTTTATTTGAAATATGTATTTATATTTGAAATCCTTGTGTGTATTATTTTGATAGAGTTTATTATTCAAGGCGTGATTTCCAGAGGAAAGAAATTTAATGCTTTTAAAGCAAAGCCAAATAAATGCCATTTTGTATTCTTCAAACACCATGTTTATAGATGAAACGCCAAATATTACTATAGGAATGTAAAAACTTGTAAAATATAAAGGCGGCAGTTGATCGATTTGTTAACCGAAACAGTTTGGCTAACATGGCGGACAGTGAACGGCCTTTTCTACAAAATTTGGTGTATTGATTTCGGCTAGTTTTTCAATGTGTTTACAATCAGTACAATTATGTACCTATATTATGCAATGATTTATATTGTGAAACTGAATATGTATATCTATGTTTCTTTTATATCACAATGTTATGTATTTTGTAACATAAAATATACATTTTGTAAAATGACGAAGTTGTTTTTATTAAATTATACAGGTGTTTGTTGATAAAGCACGTGAAACTTTAAGAAATATGTGGCATCATTTAGATCGGATTGATTAAATTACGTCAATTCATAACTCTTACTATTACATAGCGTTTTTTAGCAAGTTGTCTAAATATTGAAATACAGACCGCGATTCGTAAAACAAAAGAGCCATTTCGCCCATTTGACATAATAGAAGGTCAAAGAGTATTTTTTTCATTTTTATTTATTGTAAAATTTATGGCACATACAAAAAAATGACGGGAGTTTTTATTTTATTATAATTTAATATAGGTAATGAATTTTAAAAATGTGGTACGTTGTGTGTGTAAGTTTTTTTGACATACAAAAAAACTTATGTACTTGATGCTTTTGCCAAAATGGCAAAACGGAACCCATTTCGTTCATTATGATTTCGCAATGTCCGTCCGTCCGCAGCTTAGCTTAGAGAATGTTAGTGCTAGAAGGCTGTATTTTTGCATAGATATACATATTACTTTTGCCGTGTATGAAACATGTTTGTGATTTACTTGAGAATAGAAGAAAATAAAAGACAGTCTTGGACTGAGTTTCATAGCCGACCGATTCGGGTCGTAAATAATTTATTTTAATAAATAAAATAGTAAATAAATAATAGCTAGTAATACTTATATGATCATAATAATAATATCATATCTTGGAACAACTCACACGTCATCTTATCCCAAACGAAGCAGATTTTGTACTATGGCAACCAGACAAAACATATTTATATATTTCTAAATACATACTTATTATAAATATTACACCCAGACACAGAATAAACCATCGTGCTCATCACAAAACGTAGTTTTATCCTGGGTGGGGATCGAACCCACGACCTCGGCTTAGCAGTCAGGGTCACTAACCACTAGACCTACAGGCCAGTAATAATAAGTTGTGATGTGTTTGTGTATCATATATTTCAGTAATAAACATTATGTGCGATATGGGAAAACATATTTTTATTAGCTTATATATACTACGGGTCTTAAATCGAAATGTGTACAAATCGCGAAAGTTTATCAAAACATATTTTTATTTGAACACCCTATACAAGATTTTGAGGAACAGCCCCGGTACCTGCACTGCCAAAGATCAGGCTCCACATTATAGTACCGAGAGTGATTACAAGGACACCTGCAGAACTTTCAACTTTGGCGTGATGGCCACAGGAGGGAGGTCACAAGAGCTTGTAAGCTTGGAGGTGATATGTTGCCAAGGTTATAACTACAACCGCCTTCAGCAGGTCAATTCACGTATTTAAAGCAGTGCAGTTGCAGTTCAGTTGCAGTTAAGTTTCGATTAAAACGGCCATTTTCGTATTCTTGTAGTTTTGGGATCTATCTCAGAAACGCTTGCGCACCGTACTAGCGTCATTGCGCTCTCAAGACGCATACTTGACGCAAGCGTGTAATCGATCCCAAAGTTACAAGAATACAAAAATGGTCCTTTTAATCGAAACTTAACTGCAATTGAACTGCAACTGAATTGCAACTGCACTGCTTTAAATACGTGAATTGAACCCAGGTTTTTACATTTTAATTATCGCCGGATGTAGTACCTAACTAGTCAAGTACCTACCTACTGGCGAAAATTTAAGTTTTTTTTAATATGGACGTAAATTTAAATAAAAAGATTTATAACAAATAAAATATCTTGGGACAACTAACACAACACTATCTGATCCCAAACTAAGCAGAGCTTTACGGAAACCAGATAACTGATAAACATACATGAATATTACTATATTATAGATAAATAACACCGTCTGGGTGTTATTTATTATACAGAATAAACCATCGTGCTCATGACACAAAGTTTTATCCTGGGTGGGGATTGAACCCACGACCTTCGGCTTAGAAGTCAGGGTAACTAACCACTAGACCAACAGGCCCGTCGATTTTAAGCATTTGTAAATAATCAAACCCTTTTTCCCGACTGTGAAAGAAGGTTATGTCTTTGACGTGTGTTTGTGTGTAGTATCCTTCTAATGTTTCTATGTCTGCTTGTAACTCCTCAAGGGCTCAACCGATTTTATTAAATGATACGTCATTAAATTCATGTTGATGACGCGAGTGTCACTGTGGATATAACGTTCTTAAAAAAAAAGGAGGATTTTGTGCATGTTAATGTGCGGGCTGTTATTTTTTTTTTTGAAGACTTGATAGGGGTAAATAAATCAAACAGCTTTAAAAGGTAAGTACTTAATTACGAAAATATCTTTAGTCTATACGTTTATAAAATGTTTAAATTAAACAAAAAGTTCTTATTAAATCACTTTGTATTATCTTATAATAGCTAAAAAGTACAAAAAAAATAATTACAGAAACAAGATACATTCTTAATTAATATTATGCAGTCGGAAGCACGATATTAAGTTCAGCAGAATTCACTAATGCCTCCGACTGCTTTAAATTAAATATGAAGGGTATCTTGTTTCTGTGTTTATACGGGCGATTTTTTTAAGTTTTTAAATTAATATAAATAGAATACTCTTCTTTAAAAAAAGGCTTTTAAGTCAAGAGGGGTCCTTTGAAAGGGTCATGTGAGTTGAAGAGCATAATATCGAACTAATTTTACGACAACTGCTCAAATCTTTGCCCTAAGTACTTTGTGAGACTCCGAAGCTATAATAGACTAAAATATAAGAGTAAATAAAATAAATAAGTATAGCAATAAATAAATTTATATTTTAATAATGTAAGTGTATGTTATATCTGGTACCTATATTTATATATGTATGTAAATATTCTACTACCAGACCCGCGCAACTTTGTATGCGTCAATTTTCCCGGTTTTTGCAACATTTTTCATTGCTGCTCCACTCCTATTGGTCGTAGCGTGATGTTATATAGCCTATAGCCCTCCTCGATAAATAGGCTATCCAACAGTAAAATTATTTTTCAATTCAAAACAGTAGTTCCTGAGATTATCGCGTTCAAACAAACAAACAAACTCTTCAGTTTCATAAGTAATATTTTCAATACATTACTTACAGGTATATGTAAAGTAGGGATGTGTTTTTTTTCTTACCTACCCCATAAGGAAAATCAATAAATAGGTAGCTCTAAATGGTTAATATTGGGTTTGTGAAAAAATTTACGATAGTTTATATCTGTACTAATATTACAAAAAGGAAAGATTTGATTGTTTGTTTGTATTGAATACGTCTGAAACTACTAGACGGATTTGAAAAATTCTTTCATCGTTGTGAAGCTACACTAACCCCGGATGACATAGGCTATTTTTTATCCCTGTATTCCCACGTGAACGGGAACTACGCGTGTGAAACCGCAAGGCGTCCTCTAGTAGTATATAAAGTGAAATATAGCGGAAAACTATCGGAGCTAAGTAAGCTTTACAAATTTACGAATAACAGCTGATTAAGAGAATTAACAAAATTTTAGTACAAATTCCATTGAAAATTATTAATAAAAATTAAAATATTTATTCACTTAGGAAGCAAAATACTACACTTGTTTTCACAAGTCAATTCTACATTTTACTTGTAGTGCCTGTTCGCAAACAATAGGTAAAGCCTGAAGAAAAGAACAGGCAATAAAAACTCGTGGCCACTCTTTTCAAATTGCCAATGTTTACAATGTTTCTCTATTTATAAACTGTATATGCAGGTAAGGTGCTTTCACCATTATATTATACACCATATTAGATGACTGATGCAAAAAAAGAGTTCAATAATATTAGAAGAGTACACGAGATTGGATAATGAATTAGGTATAACGTTGCAAGTATGAAACAAAACAACAGAAAACCCACTTATTAAGCCGCATTATTCGGATGGGAGGGGTGGGGGGACTACGTAACCCTACATTGTACGTGGCCCGACATGCATTTGTATGTATGTGCTATTGGTCTATTAAAGCAAGGGAATAGATATCCATACTAATATTATAAAGCGCTACTCTCAGGAACTACTGGTCCGATTTGAAAAAATATTTTTTTTGTTGGATAGTCCATTTATCGAAGAAGGCTATAGGCTATATAACATCGCGCTACGACTAATAGGAGCGGAGCAACAATGAAAAATGTTTCAAAAACTGGGAAAATTTACGCAGATGAAGTTGCGCGGGACAGCTAGTTGCACTATAATTATAGTCTCCGTTGAGACCGAAACATTTATGTTTTTTAACGGCTCACGCATTTGGGTACAGGCCTTGTGTCACGGGGGACTTCACAAACGTACAAGTCACGAACACAAAGTACTCCCAGACTCGTAACAACAATTTGTGGATCACACAAAGTGGTATCCCGTGTGGGAATCGAACCCACGACCTCTTGCGTAGCAGTCGGATATACTCTCACCGCGCTTTTGTGATTGTGATTAAAAAAAAAATAACATCAAAACTTAAAAGTATTTATTTAAATTACTAAACTAAATAAGCTGCGCCATGACACCACCACCAGTATTCACTGCAGCAGTTCCAGCTGATGGCAACCCTCCTTCAACAGCCACGGTCCCGTAGACCGGGAAACAACCCTTAACCCTGATGCTGCCACCAATAGGCAAATCACCAGATACGGTAATATCACCGAACTCCAACGCTGGAACTATTTCGGTGATTACCGGATTAGAAGATGGGATTAGCTGCTGGTTATAGGCGTTGAAGTTATTCAGAGGAGTTTGGAGACCGATGGGGAGAGATGCAGCATTCTGTGGATATTAAAAATAGATCATCAATACAGATACATAGTAAAAGGTTCAGTAGGACTAAAAAAAACGGCCAAGTGTGAGTTGGACTCGCGCACGAAGGGTTCCGTACCATTATCTATAAAAACGGCAAAAATATCATGTGTTTTGTATGAGCGGGATGGGGGGGGGGGGAGGGCTTCCCATCTCGCTGAAAATTATTTTTTTCTTGACTTAATTGACATTATATTTTATCATTATATGATTGCTTACGCTTCAACATGTCTGATGACAAGGAATTAGACCGTTTCCCTTTCAGTACCGGCCCACGTAGTAGCTACGGACCTACCATTTTATTTTAATTTAATTATTTATTTTTATATATAACTCAATATCCTGTTGCCGTTATCAATATCGAGCAAAAACGGGCAAAAAAATCACGTCTGCTGTATTGGAGCTTGGAGCCCACTTAAATATTTATTTTATTCTGTTTTTAGTATTTGTTGTTATAGCGGCAACAGAAATACATCATCTGTGAAAATTTTCATCTGTCTAGCTATCACGGTTCATGAGATACAGTCTGGTGACAGACGTACAGCAAAGTCTTAGTAATAGGGCCCCGTTTTACCCTTTGGGTATGGAACCCTAAAAACTACAAGACTGAGTTGTGTTATTGAGTGGAATTCGTCATTGGTCCTGAGTGGAAACAGATCCATTATTGGATTTGTTCTGTGGGTTAAAGTGGAATACTCCTGACGCCCGCCGCTACTTTTCGCACTGTATCTCAAAAACGGTTAAACATATAAATAATAGGTTCACAACGGTTCCACACGTTGGCCCCAACGTCGGTTCAACCCACTCTCCAATTTGTGGATCTAGAATAACGTTCGGCCCAACGTTGGCGCCAACGCCTTTTCTCCACATTTGTAGAAAAAGGCATTGGCGTCAGACTTTATAGAGTTTAAACTCTATGATATTTATTGTATATTTTGAAGTAACATTTAGAAAGTCCAAATAAAGGTTTGTAAACCGTTTCAGCTTCTTTTCTTTCATTTGAAAGATCTATGAGTATTTGGCCGAAAATAAAATCTATCTGTAGTATAAAAACCAGCCGCCTTTAAGGAAAAAAAATATCAAGCACATCACCCAATGAACATTTCGCTGACTCAGTCCTATGTTTTAGCCTATATCTCTGGTGTTTTTTAAGCTAGGACAATGCTTTATACACTAAAACCTTTCTAGAAAAATATGCAATCGAATAGTGAAAACCGCATCAAAATCGGTTCAGTAATTTCTAAGAAAATCGCGAACATACACACATTTACACGGGTCCAACAGAGAACCACCTCTTTTAAAGGCTGTTAAAAATGACTCCCAGCCAGATGAACTGACGACATAAAGAAGGTCTCTGGGATGGAGCTGAATGCTGAAGGCAGAGGACCAGGTGTAGTTGCGTAAATTAGGAGAGGCCTAAGTACACCAGGAGATGATGATGAGATTTCATCATCATCTCCTAATGTACTTAGGCGTATTTTAAAATTATTTATTTACTTACGTGGAAAGTAAAGATGGCTAAAGATGCGAGAAATAAAGCTCCCTTGCAGTACATTTTGATTAGGTTTCAAAGCGAATGATGATTACCGAGACATCGTCTTCATTTTATATCGAGATATTTCACAATCGTTTTCACTCGTGTAATATCGATAAGGGTAAACGATTAGTTAATTGATGTAAGTTGTTATCGGTCTGTTATAATTAATGTTGCATATTGGTTGCATTTTCATACAATATACTTATCATTCGACAAATTTGTACTAATATGTCGATGTAGAAGTACTTGGTAACGTAAAGAGTCGGAATAACGTATAGTTGACTGGCTTGTTGATTGACTGCCGGTCTCATTAATCTACCTACAGTAGGATCAACGTAACTAGGCCGGACTGAAGTAGGCGACAAGTGGTTGAGCAGATGCATTTTTTGGAAGTAAATGGTGACAGGAAGCGGGGGGCGGGGGCGGTAACTAAACAAAGAGGATTAGAGATGCGTTTACGCATAATTAGTATTACTAATTCATGTTTTTTTTGTGATTATTTCGGTAAAGAAATTGTTTTTCAAAGTTTCTTTATTATTTACTGTAACTGTTCTAAATTTAAACTTTTATGAACTCATTTAAATAGTGTTTTTATATTGTTGAATTAAAATATTGCTAGTATTTTTAATCGATTAATCGTTTTCGTAAGTAATTTTAGGGTCGCATCTCTATGACATGCGCGAAAGTGATAAAAATCTAACTTCAATCCGGTCAAGTTACGTTGATCGTACTGTATCAATGGATTTGGCTACTAGAGGTCAAATTTTGACATAATATGTCAAAATATTATTTTGTATGGAGCTTATGTCAAATATGTATATACCTCTAGTAGCCAAATCCATCGATAGTTAGATTATTGAGACCGGCCGTTAGTGGTTCACGGTCAGAGGTCTTTTTTTTTGGGGAAATTTAGAATTTTGAGAATTAGGCAGGCACTTGGCTCCTCCTCGGTGGTGGTGGATATGGTGTACCGATGTTGGATCAAATGCATCCCCCCTCCTGTCATGCGAGCGACTTACACGTGACCGGTAAAGTCAAATGTTGCCCCCCCCCCCCCCAGACCAAAGTTCGGGATGCGCGCCTGCCCTCATCTGTTATTCGATCCTGGCCAAGATTATATGTTAGATATTGTCTAGATTGATAAATCCGTAATGGGTTGCATAGTTAAATCATGTGCCTATGTTGTAAAAAGACATTTATATTTTTTTATATTCACACTTTGGTGGTTTAATTGTTTTTTGACGTGATAACTACTGGAAATCGATATCCGGGTGCACGCACGAAAAAAAGGCACGTTATTGACTGGTTGCTAAGCAACACGATGGCGTTGTGTCAACAATGTATTCTTAAAAACTCAATTGTATTCTTGACTGGTTGCTAAGCAACGTGAATAGCGATATGTCATCAATATTTTCATATGACGTTATCATGTAAATTTATTACCCGAAAACCGACTTTACCAACAACCATTGTTATAATGAAATAAAAGGTTATTTTATTCCTTAATCGGCAGTATTAGTAAACATAAAATAAAAATACCGGTTAAAAAGTCGAGCTCACTACCGTACAAACTTATTTTTTCTTATCGTATAGCCGCGTGGGCTGTGGCGCGGTGGGAGTGTGTCCGACTGCTACGCAAGAGGTCGTGGGTTCGATTCCCACACGGGACACCACTTTGTGTGATCCACAAATTGTTGTTCCGAGTCTGGGTGTACTTTGTGTCCGTGACTTGTATGTTTGTAAAGTCCCCTGCGACACAGGGCTTGTACCCTAATGCAGGAGTCATCTTTTTTTAAGAAGGTCGGAAGGAGTCATTTTTTTTTGTTATTGTATTTCACCAAATTTCATTATTCTAAATTTACGGAAAATACCCTTTAGGTTTTGATAGCCGCGAGTTTTTATTGCCAGGTTCTTTTCTCCGGCTTTACCTTTTGTTTGCGAACTTGGCATTACATGTACATGTAGAATCTTGGATTTTACATCATTATAGCAATCTGGGTTAGCCATAGGTAAATATTGTTTAATACAGGTGCTGTCAGCATTATGACACATATTGTTTGAGAACAAACATTATTATCTATACTAATATTATAAAGCTGAAGAGTTTGTTTGTTTTTTACTACTGGTCCGAATTGAAAATTATTTTTCTGTTGGGTAGCCCATTTATCGAGGAAGGCTATAGGCTATATAACATCACGCTAGGACCAATAGGAGTGGAGCAGCAATGAAAGATGTTGCAAAAACGGGGAAAATTGACGTATACGAGGTTGTGCGGGTCAGCTAGTGTGTCATATGCAGACAGCATATGCAGCCATTTCAATAATCTATCTATCGGTGGGATATGGCAACTAGAGATAGAATTTTGTCATCTATACTAATAATAAAGAGCTGAAGAGTTCGTTTGTTTGAACGTGGTGATCTCAGGAACTACTGGTCCGATTTGAAAAAATCTTTTTCTGTTGGGTTGCCATTTATCGAGGAAGGCTATAAGCTATATAGCATCACGATACAACCAATAGGAGTGGAACAGCAATGAAAAATGTTGCAAAAACGGGGAAAATTGACTCATACGAAGTTACGCCGGTCAGCTAGTATTAAATATTTTCTGCCACGTTGTGACAACTTTAAAAATTAAAAACTTTAAAAACCCTGTATATCTCTAGTAGACAAATCGATCGATCGAACAAATTCAAGATTCAATTTCCTTAATTTTTAGTAAAGTCAAAGAGACAATAACAATGCAACCAATACCTCAATCATTGCAAAATGTTTCACGTAGATAATAACAACGGTAATAGATACGATATCGATTGTTATATTACCATAATAGATAAACTACATGCAACTATAATTCTATAACAAATAGATAAGAACAAGGATTAGAAATAGTGTTTTGTATATAAGAAAACGTTTCAGTCCATGTGTTATATTATTAGAAATCAGATCAGTATACACTATGGAGAACAAAATCTTAATTGCAATCGTGTGTGTTCTTCTTTTTGTCCAGGTATGTCCTTCCTACAATAATCACGTTTTAAGATGAAGTAATAGTATTCTTCTAGCTTAGAAAATTGTTACGGCTTCAAATTTATAACGTTATTAAAAAAAAATATATAGCCTAAATTGCTTCCACAATTAAGACGAATCTGACGACACCCATTGTCGTGTCAAATAAACATACACAAATACACATTAAAAATTCTTCTGGAACCGTTGAATTTAGACTGGCCTATATGTTCGTAAACTTTCGCGATTTGTACACATTATAGAATTTTATAAGCTACGAGTCTTAATCGCGTAAATATTTTATTTTAAGGCTAAATACCTTTGTTTATTTCCCGACGTTTACCCGTGACCACGGCCGTTGCAATACGGTCGAAACGTCGGGAAATAAACAAAGGTATTTAGCCTTAAAATAAAATATTTACGCGATTAAGACCCGTAGCTTATAAAATTCTATAATTTGACTGGCCTGTTGGCCTAATGGTTAGCGACCCTGAATGCTAAGCCGGAGGTCGTGGGTTCCATCCCTACCCAGGATAATGTGTGTGATAAGCACGATGGTTTATTCTGTGTATTTAGAAATATATAAGTATGTTTATCAGTTGTCTGGTTGCCATAGTACAAGCTCTGTTTAGTTTGGGATCAGATAACGTTGTATAAGTTGTCCCAAGATATTATTATTATTATAAAAACTGTAACATATTGGCCAACGTGAATAATACCCTTAAGGGGCGTCTAAACGGGCCATTTTTATATGGCAATTTGTGGCGGCATTGGTAACTAATTGCTCGGCCAATAATGGCAATACGTCTGCAATTGTATAGCGCGTGATTCTGCCTACTAAACAGGCTACACAATCCGGCATCAATAAAACAAAAAAAAATTGTCCGGGCAACATTGCGGAAAATCGATCACTCAGCGATCGTCTGGCAACCATCAAATCAATATTGGAGAGTACTGCCATGTTGCCGGCGACAGCATTGCCGCCACAAATTGCCGTAAAAATGGCCCGTTTAGACGCCCCTTTAGAGTGCAATTCTATTTGATCAAAATAGCTCATTGTGTTTAAAAATTGTGTCTTTTTTTTCAGACAATATCAGCACAATGCCGTGGAAACCCCTGGCCAGCGCCACTAGCATTCTCTCCTGAACTTTCAAGAGGCAGCAGCTTCTCAGTCCAAAGCACATCACCGATCGCTCCTACAGGAGTAACTATCCTGTCTGATAGACTTGCAATTGAAGGACCCTTGGTCATTGATGGTCAGCTTCCTTTCTTAGGCACTGTGGCTTTAGAAGGAGCTCTGCCAGGAGCTGGAGTAGGCAGCGTTTCCCATTCCTGTGGAGGACCTGTAGCTATTATTTCTGAAGGGCCTGCAATTCCAGGAGCAGTTGCACCTGGATTGTATGGTGCAGGTCCTTTGGGCGCAAGTTATGGTGCATCCTCATTGAGATGCCGACGTTTGTTATAATTAATATTATTTAGTGTTGTTAAGTTAGTAAATGTTGTTGATATTTTGTTGTTGTTTTGTTTTCAACTCCCTAAGCTAACAGAGGTTATGTTTTTCGTACCACCGTAGCTTTCAAATGAGTTCATGTGGATCTAGAAAATGGCATTGGCGCCAACGTTGAAACGAGCGTTATTCTAAATCCACACGTTGGACGAGTGGCTGGGACCGACGTTGGGGCCAAAGTGTGGAGCTGGCGTAAGAATCAATCTACTATCTATCTAGCTCTCTGTCAATCTACTTTATTTGTATTGAGTTTTTTAATCTAATATAACAGCTTGTGTGATACGCTGATTTCACAAAATGGGACAAAATCTTTGGTGTAATGGCTAAGGCATCGAACTTGTAATCGTGAGGTCGTGGGTTCGAAACCTACCCAATATACTACCGACGTAAACTACTACTAATACTGTAAGAGTTAGCAGGATTGCTAGTAATGTGGGACTTACAATTCCACATTGCTAGTTTTTTTTTTTTAAACTTAGTTTTTAGGATATTAGTTATCTGTGTTTTTTTATTGTTTATTTATCTGGTATTTTCCAGCTTTATGTTTTAATAATAATAATAATAAAAATGATTTGTTCACTTAGGAAGCAAAACACTACACTTGTGAAAAGTCGATTCTACATTTACTTGTTATGCCTGTTCGCAAACAATAGATAAAGCCCGAGAAAAGAACAGGCAATAAAAACTCGTGGCCACTCTTTTCAAATTGCCAATGTTTACAATGTTTCTCTGTTTATAAACTGTATATGCAGGTAAGGTGCTGCCACCATTATATTATACACCATATGTTATACACATTAAGTGGGGTGAATCATTGAGTATATAAAGAGATGTAGGTGTTATACTAATTTTCTACATAACCCAAATAATCGCATTTATTGTTAGAAATCAGAAAAATACGTAAGTCCTATCGTGGAGTAGAAGCTTTATCTTTATCTCTAGATAAGAATTCTTAGAAACTCATGTCATTTGTGAGTATGTTAGACCCAACGAAGTGGGCACGGGTCAGCTAATCTATATTAATATTATAAAGCGGAAGAGTTTGTTTGTTTGTTTGTTTAAACTCTCTAATCTCAGGAACTACTGGTCCGATTTTGTTGGATAGTCCATTTATAGAGGAAGGCTTTAGTCTATATAACATCACGCTGCGACCAATAGGAGCGGAGACGAAGTTGCGCGGGATAGCTAGTTCCTAATATGTTGAATGTAGTGTTTCCTTTTATTCTATTTTTATTTTAGAAAAATAAAGACAAAACATTCGCTACTCAACAAAGGCTGTTATTTTAACGTAGGGCCTAATGTCTAACTCTACTCAAATTTTAACTTAAAATACTTTTCTCGGTGAAGCTCTTAAACTCTCAAAGCGAAACTCAAATATGTGCAAGGAAGAGGATCGGGAGGGGGGGAAGCTAGGTGGTACAGAGTTGTCAGCAGATGTACTGTGTGTGTGCAATTTCGGGCGGGTGTCAACCCCCAAATCCCTCCAGGATACACCCCTATGTGCATCCGTTGAGATATTATCGTTTACTTAGTTCTCTTAAAAGGCTCTAATCATAGTGCCAAGAAAACAAAAAAAAAAAGGTTGTCTATAAAGTCAGTTTAAGGGCGATAATTTTACGTAATAATGTCATAAGCAAACATTGATAACATATCGCCATTCGCGTTGCTTCACAACCAATTGTATCGCATGTCATGTCGCTGCAATCGCCATTCGCTGTTGCTTAGCACCCAATCAGTTACGTGACTTTTTGAGACACTTTCGTGAGTGCAGCCGGTGATAGATTTTGAAAGACGTTTTCAAAAAACAAGATTTTGTGTTTAAAAAAACATGAAAAGCTCAAAGTTTGCACTAAAATAATAAAACTGTAGAGTTAGTATGTTTCTTTAAATAAGTTAATCTTCGAAAGCACTATCCCGATATCAATAAAATTTGGTATAAATGTAGCTTGAAGCTTCAGAAAGGATGGCTTTGCGACAGGCGCGGATCCAGGCCCCAAATAAGGTCATGGGCACGCCAAAAATTTTGATTTTTATTAAACTTTTTTAGCTTAAATACATATTTTATCTATGTAGATCATTCCAATTCACGCATGGTTACTTTTAGTTAAAGGTATATTAATTGTAAGTACCTGGATGACCGATTGATTCGGCAGAGAACCAAAGTCGATAACTTTGGTTCTCTGCCGAACATAGCCCACCGGATTAGCAAGCTGAAGTGGCAGTGGGCTGGCCAAATTAGCCGAAGAACCGACAACCGTTGGGGTAAACGAGTTCTTAAGTGGAGACCGCGTCTCGGCAAACGTAGTGTAGGACGCCCTCAGGCCAGGTGGAGTGATGATTTACGCAAAACGGCTGGCAGGAGCTGGATGCGAGAAGCCGAAGATAGAACAAAGTGGCGTGCAATTGGTGAAGCCTATGTTTAGCAGTGGACTGCGATAAGCTGATGATGACCTGGATAACCGAGCTTCGCTTGGTTTTTTTAACGGTTTCTAAAAATGAAACCTAGCTACATCGATTTATCGCCCCCGAAACCCCCTCCATACTAAGTCACCGTTGTCGAGATTCAGATTATATATATAGGTATAGATAGGTACAAGAGTTGCTCGTTTAAAGGTATTCAATTTTAGATATACAAAATTAAACCGAACATAAACCCATAAACCAATGGGGTGTGTGACCACTATCAAAATAAAATGTTTTATAATAACCATGTAAAAATATGTCATAAAGTGTTCTGAAAATGTTTGTTTACCTTTATTTTAAAGTGTTTATTAATTTTTAATCATAAAGAGAAACACTAAAAGTAAAACGTGACATTCCATAAAAATTTTAAAGGAGCAGGTCGTTTTTGACACTTCGAGACTTAAGTCAAATACATTGACATATAGACCTGGACTGTGGCATAACCTCACAACATTGACCACTATCTAGAAAGAGACAACGCTACTTTGTGGACAATACTTGTCAAAGAGACAAGTCTGCACGTGTTTTTTTTTTCTTTCACGCTTTGCAGTTAATATTAACTTTTAAATGGAAAGGGATGCCGCCGTCCAGATCTAAACGTCAATTGTCAAATACCCTATTAGGGTTGTGAACATGCCATTGACGTATAGACCAGGACTGCGCCATTCCTTTAAAAAAAAAAAAAAACATAATGGTAGAATTGTCCACAAAGTAGCGTTGTCTCTTTCTAAAGGTGGTCAATTTTGGTAGGTTATGGCGCAGTCCTATTCTTTTCGTCAAAAGGACATGCCAACTGTGCCACCACGTTGGATCCATGCCTGCTTTGCGAGGATGGAGCCGTGGGGAATAGCTTATCTTAATAAGGGAATAAAATAAATACAACAGTTTACAATTAACAACACAACAATTTAATTTAATAAAACTAATTAATAAACAGCTCCACATCCAAGACCGTAACCTCTAGGTCCAATGCCTGCAATCCCTGGACCGTACGAACCACCCAAACCTGCTCCGAAGCCTAGAGCACCAGGGTAAGCTGCAGGTGCTACTGGAGGAGCAATTCCCTCGCTGACAATACCAACAGCTCCACTACCACATCCGTAGTTGATACCACCAGCTCCAGCTGTAGGTAAGGCACCTTCTAAAGCCACAGCTCCTAAGAACGGCAGATCTCCAGTTATTGACAGAGCACCTTCAAAAGCATTTTCTGAAACTACAGTTATTCCGGTAGGAGAGATTGGTGAGATGCTAGTCACTGCGAAGCCTCCACCGCTGGTTGGAGCCACGTTGGGGCCATAACCTGGAGCAGCTCCGAATCCAGATGGTCCGTAACTGAAAGGTGCTGGTCCGTAGGCTCCAATACCTGGTCCGTAAGCGAGGCCTGATCCAAACTCTTCGATTCCAAGTGGTAGGCCGGGGTTACCGATGCATTGGCTGTAGATGCCCTGTGAATATTTAATTTGATGACATATTTTTGAAAAAAAAAATGTGTGGCACTCGGGGACTGCCGCAGTAAAGCTATTGCATAGTATTTTTATCAACTTAAGCAATTAAAAAAAATATATATATATTTTTAAGTGTTTTTTTTTAATTATAAAAAAACAATTTTTGTTTTTTTTTTTTCAATAAAAAAATTGTTTCTTTTTTTAAATTTAAAAAAAGCAATTAAAAAAATTTTTTTTTTTTAGTTTTTAAAAAACTTTTTTTTTAAATTAAAAAAAAAAATCATTAAAAGTTCTGCTATTCATGATGGCAAAAGTAAAAAGTATCACCGCTGTGCCCGTCGTCGGAGTGGGGAGCGTGAGGTTTTTTCGTTACGGAATTTCTGGATTCGGTCCCCGCGCTCAAGGCCCGCGATAGAAGCTATGCAATAGCTTAAAATCAGTTGAAATTAGCGAGTTACTACAGTAGTGAATTCATAATTAAATTTGATTAATTTTTATTTATATATTCTACGGGTCTTAATCGCGTAAATAATGTTGTTTAAGTCTAAATACCTTTCAGTGGTCAGTCTACCCGTGAGCACGGCCGTTGCAATACGGTCGAAACGTCGGGCAATAAACAAAGGTACCTATATAGAGTTAAAATAAAATATTTACGCGATTAAGACCCGTAGCTTATAAAATAATGTGTACAAATCGCGAAAGTTTACAAATGTATATTATTTGGTTATAGTTTAGTAGTATTAATAGTTTAGTGCAGTGGGTAGGCAATTCAGACTTTGCAAAGAATCAAACGGTTGGTGAAAATATGTGAGCCACATTGTGGGCGTCGCTTTATTTTTTAACATGTTTCTAAACGTTTACTGTACAATGATTAATGTAAACGTTGATCTTTGAACTTTCTTTGTGTGTGTCTCCCTAAGGGGGTAAAATAAGGGTTGCAAGTTTTTATGTAACTTCGTTAGTTTAAGGTTTGACCTGTAAAATTGCCTATTTGGTTTATTGTTAATAGAGAAACACAGGTTTCAGTGTTTTTGAAAAATCAAACCCTAAGAAAATAAAATAGAGTTTGAAACTTTGCATAAAATTCCATCAGTTTTACTAGCTGAACTAAAAAGTAGGAAGTAAATAATGGTATTAAAAATACTAAAAACACGCTTTTGTAAATAGCTGAACTATAACGTTTTCTATAAGTTTAAAAAGGGTTATTAAGAAAAAAAAAGCAGTTTATCGAAAAAAGCGTGGGGTGCTTGTTAAGATATTGATTTATAATCACGGATTTTTACATTAAACTCTTTTTTTTTCGGTGCAACCTGGTCGAAAACTCATGCAATAGGAAAGTAAATAATGTGTTCTGATATATAATGCGTTATTCACTGTATTATCTTTTTAAATTATGTACTTCAAAGGTTTTAATGTTAGTGAAAATAAGAACTTGAATTTTACCTGCATAAAGAGGGCCTGAGCGCAGAAAATGACGACAGCTTTGGCAGACATATTGGCTAAATAGTTGATGAAGCAGTCGACAGATTGAACTGATTATGATACTTCCAAATAGCACTGGCCTTTTATACTGCAATTATTATGAAAGGAAATAAAATATTGTAATAGTTTGATAATAATATCTTGGTTAAGTTACGTAGTATTTGTAGATAAGTTAGTTAAAGACTACACACGATGTTAAAGCAATTTTTTTTGCAACTGCAACGATAACATGCAAAGATAGATTCTTTGGTAGATATTAAAAACATATAAATGAATAGATTCGCAATCGTTCGCGGGTTTGAATCTTACCTATTATACTACGAACGTGAACCCGCTTTAACACAAGCCTATGAGCTTATTAGATATATTTCGGGACTTAATCGCGTGAATTATTTAAAGGTACGAACCTTTTATTTACCCGACGTTTCGATCGAATTGCACCAATCGTGGTCACGGGTCGACTATAGGGGTTAACAGGATTGCTAGTAATGTGAGTTTCAACAATGCTAGTGATCCTTACAAAAAAAAAATGATTACATAATGTGACACAGCCCATTTTACATTTGGAAATGAATAGAATACGAGTAGAAGTTTTTTCGACAAAATGTCTCCATTATTATTATTCCCATTGCTGGGCAAAGGTCTCCCCTTCTTTCTTCAACAGTGTTAGATCCAAGAATCTCTGGCCCTCCGGGTCCAGTCCTTAGAGTGTGCATCTCGTTCAGCTATACTCAACCAGTGGCCCGCGGGCCGCATGTGGTCCGCGCGGGCTTTTTTGGTTGGCTCACCTGGTGTTACTTTATTTTCAACCATTTAGTATTTCGCGCCCATTAGTAAGATTGATTGCGCTGATTAGGTAAATACACTACCGCGCCATGTATTAGTAGAATTAGTGATACGAATTTGAAGTAATTTACATTTATGGCAATTCATTTTTTTTAATATACAGTTAACCTCGAGGCGTCGAGCAATAAAAAAGGTATTTTACCTTAAATTATTCACGTGATTAAGACCCGTAATATCTGTATATTACGGGTCTTAATCACGTGAATAATTTAAAGGTGTAACAGAAAGGTGTGGTCATATACAAGGGTTGTTCAATTTTTTCAAAATCGGAGTACCTGCCCTAAAATAATATTTATTATTTTTTCATTCGTTTATTTATGAATGAAAAAGTTATTAATTAAAAAAAGTAGGTAGAACTTAAAAAGTTCTATGCCATAATAATCCAATTGAATTTTGTACCAGGGGAGGTATAATTCTTATGCCATATGCCTTTCAATACTGAAATTTAACAAAAAGAATATGCTATAACTATGCAATAATAATGCAACCAGCTATGGCACCATGGTAAGTGCAATAACATACCTTATTCGCTGCTAAAATTTGACCACACCTTTCTGTTACACCCTATATATATTTTCATAATTGTGTACACATCGCGAAAGTTTATTACCATTTATAGTAGACCTCTATCTGATTGTATATTGTATCTACTGATCAGCTTCAGTTCACATTAATTATGGCTACATATGTGTGAAAATCATGTCAAGATTTTTTTTTTTTTTTTAATAATGATAACTAGCAATGTGGGATTGAGTCCCACATTAATAATAATAATAATAATAATAATGTTTTTGGAACAACTCACACAACGCTATCTGGTCCCAAACTAAGCAGAGCTTGTACTATGGAAACCAGACAACTGATAAACATACTTATATATTTTTAAATACAACATATATTATTATAGATGAGTAACACCCAGACACAGAATAAACCATCATGCTCATCACACAAAGTTTTATTCTGGGTGGGGATCGAACCCACGACCTCATGCGTAGCAGTCGGATACACTCCCACCGCGCCACAGAGGCTGTCATATATATCAAGCAATCTTGTTAACCCCTCCAGCTAAGCTCAAAGGCTTGTGTTAGGAATGGGTTCACGTCGGTAGTATAATGGGTAGGATTCGAACCCGCGACCTCACGATTGCAAGACCGATGCCTTAGCCATTAGACTACCGCCGCTTGATGAGCTTTAGCATGCTTCTCATTAAAAAGAAAAAAACATTCTGTTTAAATGAAAAGCATGCTAAGCTTATCTTTTTCTTTTCGTTTCTATCTCATTTAGTTAATAAAATGTATACTACTTAATTAAATTTTTGATTATCGCGTAATAATTTCAAAATAGGTACCTATTTTGAAATTATTTTTATGTGAGATTAATATAGTATTTGCTGAACACAGGCTTGCAAGGAATGATCGTGATGTTATATAGCCTTCCTCGATAAATGGGCTATCCCAACAGTAAAAGATTTTTTAATTCGGACCCGTAGTTCCTGAGATTATCGCGTTCAAACAAACAAATTCTTCAGCTTTATAATATTCGTATAGATAAAGCAAGAAACAGAGTTCCTATCCGTTACATTTTCTTCTTCATTAGGTATATTGCTCTTAATTTTTGGTAGGCGTTAGTATATTTTTTCTTCATTTAGGTCAATTATTTTATACTAATCAGGTAATAGTAGATCTTAAAATGCTCTGAAAATAAGTGTTATTTTACAATTAAACATGTTTTTAATTGAAAAATAACACCAACCAGACCAGACAACTGATAAACATACTTATATATTTTTAAATAAATACATATTATAGATATATAACACCCACACACAGAATAAACCATCGTGCTCATCACACAAAGTTTTATCCTGGGTGGGGATCGAACCCACGACCTCTTGCGTAGCAGTCGGATACACTCCCACCGCGCCACAGAGGCAGTCAATTTTCATAAAAAGAGGCTTAACTGAAATGACAGTCAACATCCCTATTGTTCCTATTTCTTGAAAGGCGTCAGAAATGAACGTTAGAAATGAAAAGCTTAGGAATAATATAACAATGTTAACTATAAATAAATAAATCAAGAGAGTCCTTTTGAAAACTAGCGTCAAGTATCACCAGACAACAGGGTCCTTATTCATTATCTTTTTTAGGGTTCCGTAGCCAAAATGGCAAAAAACGGAACCCTTATAGTTTCGCCATGTCCGTCTGTCTGTCTGTCCGTCCGTATGTCACAGGCATTTTACTCAGAGACTTCTCAATGAATATTGATGAAATTTGGTGAAAAGGTGTCTTGTAGTAGACGCTACTTAGTTTGATAGCTAAATAATAAAAATAAATATTTTTAACTCCATACATGTAACAGAAGCTGTTTTTTATGATGCAGATTTTTGGCTGACATCAACGTGTGGCACATCATTCGACAGGTCTTTTAAAAACATTTTAAGGTTTCTAATAAACTTTTTTGATTAAGTCAATTTTTGGAAATAATCGCTCCGAAAGTTGCATAAATCGTGCCCCCCCTTCACTTTTGATCCGTGTGACCAAAAAATATGGAAAAAATCATAAAGATCGATCGCATTTACTGTCATTGAGTTATTGCCAAAAAACTACGTTTCTCAACAAAAGGGCGTAACTGCCATGAACATACGCTCTTGTGCCGATACAATTGTTCAAGGCTGCTGGATCCTACACTGAGCATGGTCCGACATGCTATTGCCCGGATTTTTTCGTTTTCGCGTCAAGCCCGCGCTTCTAACTGTCAAAATCTTGTCATAATGGTATAATATAGAGAGCAGTGCTTGGAAATGCATCACGCATGCGCGCGGACATCTTTGAGCGCACCGCGCTTGCGCCAGTTCGCTTGCAGGCTTGCCGTAACGTACATACTTATGTAGTTCCCGTGTAACCAAAGATATACAGATATTAATAGTTCATACTTTGGCGAGTACTCGCTCTATACGGCATCTCTTTTGTTTACACAGGCGGGATATACAAAATACATTTATAGTATGTTTCTTGTTCATATCTTGTTCTCATTGTTGTTGGTGGGACAGGCGCCTTCACAAGGAGTTTTTCAGATATCATGCAATTATAATGTTTGAATTGATAACTTGAAAGGTACTATTTTAGAAAATTGAGCGTTACGTGGCTCAACTTTAAGTTTATTTTCCTCTTTAAAATTTTCACAGGTACATTGTTAACATAAATAATGAAATAAATACAATACATTCTTCCATTTATACACTATAAAAACTACATGCTTTAGCTCTTACATTCAATATAAGTAACTCACTGTCGGACTTGTTAAAGAACAACAAAAGAACTTTATATACAAATAATTAACTTAAAACATAGCTAATTTAACACAAACAAGTACATCTAGCATTAACAGACATGGCAGCGGAAGCAGGTAAGCTGCCACCAAAACTCACAGCTCCTAAAATAGGCAATTGACCAATGACAGCGGTTTTGCCAACAATTGGTAGCTTACCGGCAACTGCCACATTACCTTCCCTAGCTTCAACGGAAGTTTTTACTTTAGCAGCTCTTGCATTACTAAAAAGACTTGGAACTCTATTCATTCCTTTTGTATGTACCGAAATACCTTCTATTGGGCTAACAAAAGCATTTTCTGCAATTGCATCATTAAAAACCCCTGGTACTTCTTGAACTAAATTTGTATAGACAAGACCTGCAGCATTTCTGTAGTCAGGACTAAGAGTGATAGCTGGTCGACCGCAACCATAAGCACCATTGTTCGGTATTGCTGCACCGTAGTTAATACTCTGGCTGATTGTATTCTGAAATAGAAAATATTTATGCTTTATATATGTTCAAGACGCTGCACTGGAAAGGGCGGGGCATCAACATCAATGGTGAATACATCTCTCATTTGCGATTTGCAGATGACATCGTCATCATGGCGGAAATGCTGCAGGACCTGCAACGGATGCTGAATGATCTGGCTGACTCCTCAGTACGCATCGGCCTACGGATAAACTTAGATAAAACCAAGGTTCAATGAACATGTACTACCAGAACCGACAGCGGTGCACGGCGCCGTTCTCGAAGTTGTTCAAAAATATGTTTACCTCTGGCAGTCATTGCAGTTAGGTAGAAACAACTTAGAGGAAGAGGTGAACAGGAGAATTCGGTTGGGTTGGGCAGCGTTTGGTAAGCTATGTCAAGTCTTCTCATCGTCGATCTCACAATGCCTTAAGACTGAAGTCTTTAATCAGTGCGTCCTACCCGTCATGATATACGGAACCGAAACGTGGACACTGACGGTACGGCTGGTCCACAAGTTCTAAGTCGCTCAGCGGGATATGGAAAGGGCTATGCTCGGAGTTTCTCTTAGGGACAAAATGAGGTGATTAGGCAGAGAACCAAAGTTATCAACATAGCCCACCGGATTAGCAAGCGGAAGTGGCAGTGGGCTGGCCATATTAGCCGAAGAACCGACAACTGTTGGGGTTAACGAGTGCTTGAGTGGGGACCGCGGCTCGGCAAACGTAGTGTAGGACGCCCCCAGGCCAGATGGAGTGATGATTTACGCAAAACGGCAGGCAGGAGCTGGATGCGAGAAGCCAAAGATAGAACAAAGTGGCGTGCAATTCGAGAGGCCTATGTCCAGCAGTGGACTGCGATTGGATGATATATGCTTTACAAAAAGAGGTTCCATAGTATCCAGATTGTAGGTGTGACTTTTATCTATCTGTACTTTAGGATGTTCCAATCTGTGGTTAACTTATGGAAGAGGCTCTGAAAAGTGGATTTAATCTAATCTAATTTACATTCTACTAGAGACTTCTAGTTCAATATTTTTTGGATCAATTTACTAAGAAGTTAATAAATGGGAGCAAAATAGAGTGACGGTGATTTTTTTCCAGAGCAACGTCTTTCGTAAAATATTACAGTGGGCAACGCATCTCTTACCTGTACCAAGCAAGCTTGGACGCAGAATAACATAACAGCGAAGGTATTCATGTTTGAACAAAGAGGTGTCGAAGACTAATTCTGTAATTTTTATGAAACATTTATTTATAACGCAAATCTATTAAGTATTATCTTATCAATTTGGTATGCTTATTTCGTGATGTTTTTATATTATTTTCTAGCTATTGCAATGAAACTATGATGTCTATAGATTACTTAACTTGTAAAGTTATTACTGTTGTTTCATCAATAATACTGTTAAGCGTTTATTGATATGCAAAATCTTGAACTTTATGAAACTTAAATATAATATCATTTTAGATTTTGCACTCCTATAATTCAGATGTCTTTTGTTTTACTTAACCATTTTAATCCCGAGTTGAAACAAGATTTTTTAAAATGGAAGCCTCTGTGTGTGTGTCTCCCTTTAAACACTGACTGAAACCGTGAACCGATTTAAATATGGTATTTGTAATCACATCACACTAATATTATAAATGTGAAACTTTGTGAGTGTGTGAGTGTGTATGTTCGTTACTTCTTCACGTCTAAACGGCCGGAGCGATTTTAATAAAATTTAGTATGGAGTTTTCTGACACACTGGACTAACACATGATTATGCTAATAATCCGCAGGTAACACTATGGAGCACAGCTAGTGAGTGTTAAATGTGAATCTAAGAAAATCGCTTGAGCCGTTTGAAGATAGTTATCAACTTTTGTGGTCTCAGGTTTTTAAGTATTTCCATATACATACTATAAACTTGTTATTTTAGGTGAGCAAGTATTTATATTTTCCATAACACTATTCCACTACGTATGCACTTTTGTGGTATAATTTACTAAGAAACTACTACACTTTCAGGGTTGGCTATTTTTTATGATATAATAATTTAAGATGTGTCATCTCTTTGTCAAAGCATCAGTGGCATCAAGGTTCCATAGGCGAATGTTTGTGTACCTACCCACTTTATTTTTTATTACTCTATTATCGGACGAGGTAAGGTATTTTGGCTCAAATTTTATTAGACCAACTCAGCGAATAACTGCATTACATTACTGTTTAGCCTGTTAGTCAGTTTGTCAATTAACTACCAAAAACATCACGTTATGAATGCTTTAAATAATGATCACATTTTTGTCACCATGAACAACGAAATTACGAATTGTTATTATACCTTCATATTATATAAATGCATGCTTCGATACTCGAAGGTTAGTGTACTTACGGATTAATATTTCTCTAATGTAAGTGAACTATGCCGTGTGGTGCCGGCTTAAGAATAGCACCACCCCATCTCTTTCCGTGGGTGTCGTCAAGGCGACTCAGGGATTTCACTCCGGAGGACGGGCAGCAGCGTCCTCTGCGTACTTAAAGCCTTACTGCGATCGCCAACCCGCTCGCCAAGCGTGGCGATTATGGCAATTACCCTCAGGATCTACATACCAGTAGGTTCTACTGGGGAGACCCGTGCCCAGCAGTGGGCCATCATATGGGTTGATATGTAAGTGAACTATTTATATGAGAATAAAGATTCTTTAAACCTAAGGTGGCCTTGTGAGCTATTAGCAGCTCCATATTCGAATTAACATTATGGAAAATGGTAATCGACCATATGAACGCGGATACCTCAGTTAGCGTTATAATAGTTCTCCGACATATTAAAGAAATATTATTTCAAACACATTTAAAAAAATGTGGTTAAAAGCTAATTCTCTTCGAACAACTTTCTCAAAACTTATTACTTGGTAGAAAACTTCGCAAGCCCTCCTAAGCATCGTTTTTTGCTAATTTTAAATGGTTAGATGTATTACAATTTGTAGAATACATAAATGTGTCCCTACAAGTACATCTTAAATTTAAATGAGTAAGGTTGGTCTAAAATTTACAAGGGCAGAGCATGTAGCTTACGAGGTACATGTAGCTGACGAGGTAACTTTTGGAACTATCGGATTCGGATTCGGATTTCAGGCTACTACTATTTTAATGAAATTATTTGATGACGTTATACACATCCTCACATCCAGAGCCTTGGAGAAGAGCAATTTGTATACTGTATAAATTTCGACTCAAAAATATTTCCACAAGAATATGCCGTATGTAGATGTGATCGTGTAGGCCGTGGCGGAGGAGGTGTACTGCTAGCTGCACGACACCCCTACTCACTCTTACGGCTGGACTGCCAACTCGAAAAGTGTGACAAAATCATATGTGTACAAGTCACTAAGGCAAGTATGCGTTTTGTGTGCTGCAACATCCTGCAGGATGAAATAGTAGGGATGGCGACGAAAGAGACGACAGTCCAGATTGTCGCCCAAGCCCTTCAGAAGGGTTACTGCATTGGCGTCAGGTGGCAACCCGCCGTAAATAGTCTATTTATAGCCTGGTGTACCTGACAAACGATATTATAACAACGAAATTATAAAATTTTTAACTGTATTATAACAATTATAAGTAGCAACTTGTGATATTAGGTGATTTTTACTTCTGATCAGCTAATTCTTTCATTGTTAATGAATATGAACTATTTATATTTGAAAATAATCTTTCGCAAAAGAATACTATTAGTGATGCTCTCGGAAGAATGTTAGATTTAATATTAGTGAACTCACGTGTAACAGGAGTCTCGGTTTCTACTTGTACTGGAATTGTATCAAACGAAATACATCACAACCATTGGATATCACTATAGACATGGCGCCATATAGCCACACATACATAAACAGTAGTAATTCATCTCCAATCCAGTTCAGTTCAACTTCTGGCCGAATTTTTCGTAAGGCAGACCTATATCAGTTGTTCAGAACTCGCAAGCATAAATTGGGAGTTTACTCTTGTTGCGATGTAAATGAGGCAGTTAGGATATTTTACAATCTAATAAATAGTGTCATAAATGAAGCAGTGACCTTAAAAAGGCCACCTAGTACCAGAGATCAAAGGTATCCGCAATGGTTTACTACTAATACTATTGAGTCAAATAAACTTAAGAATAACTACCACAGACTTTACAATCAAACAAATAACCAGCCTTATTAAGCACTCTATACATATTACAGACGTCTAGTTAAAAAGGGGACCGAATCAAACTTTTTAAAGTACACCCTATATACAATCGAATATTAAACGCGACCCCTAAACATTTTCGACATATTTACGGAGTAAAAGAGGAAACAACGAGCAAACAACTTTTGGGGACAGGTTATCCACTCAGATAGCGAAAGGGTTGTGCTCAGACACTAATTAAAGACCATGTTCAATCGCAAATATACATCTCAATAACCATATAAACATCAATGAGATTCACGAATGTGAAGTTGTCAAAGCTTTGTGAAGACTGAAGCCAAAAACCATTCAAGGTCCAGATTGCATTCCACAGTTCATAGTTAAAGATGGTAATAGAATTTCAAAACCTCTACACTACATATTTAATCTCTCTATCTAAACACACGAATACCCCTCCATATGGAAGACTTCCAAAGTGCTCCCCATCTATAAAAGTGGCCTAAAATCCGATATTACAAATTATAGACTCATAGCAGTTATGTCCATCTTCGGTAAAGTCTTTGAGTAGCGTGGATGGTTTGCAGAAGAAACGGTTTTAACCTAATACTACTATCACCCTCTCAACCAGTCCACTTTACCTTACTCTCACTCACATCAACAATCTTCTATTGAGTGATGAAACAGTAGATATATTTAATCATAGGGAGATTCCTGTCAGCAGCTTGTCAGTACTTGGAGACTACTGCCACTCCTAGAACCATTACTGTAGAATAAATGTATTTGTCATATACCTAGTCTGGCCATAAATACTGTTACAATTAAAAATAAGAAAGATATTACATTTGAATTTGGAATCTGTCATTTTTATACGATTGTTCATTGTATTTTCTAATTTTGGCGCCAATACATTGTACAATATTTTGCTATATTAAAATGGAGTGGAGTGATAAAGAAAACCGAATCGCTGTGATTGCATTACACAAAGTTGGTATGGAGCCGAATGTAATTTTTAAAACTCTCCATACGCTTGGTATTAGTCAAATGTTTGTGTACCGGGCTATTAATAGGTACAATGAGACCTTCTCTGTTTGTGACAGAAAGAGATCTGGCCGTCCACGTAGTATTCGTACGAAAATGGTGGTCAAAGCAGTAAGGGAAAGAATTCGAAGAAATCCTGTCCGAAAGCAAAAGATTTTATCTCGGGAGATGAAGATAGCACCCAGAACCATGTCACGCATTTTAAAAGATGACTTAGGACTTGCAGCCTATAAGAGACGCACTGGTCATTTTTTAACTGATAATTTAAAAAAGAATAGGGTGGTAAAATCGAAGCAACTACTGAAGCGGTACGCAAAGGGAGGTCACAGAAAAATTTTGTTTACGGATGAGAAAATCTTTACAGTTGAGCAACATTTTAACAAACAAAATGACCGTATTTATGCTCAAAGCTCTAAGGAAGCTTCCCAATTAGTCGACAGAGTGCAACGTGGGCATTATCCGACTTCAGTGATGGTTTGGTGGGGTGTTAGCTATGAAGGAGTGACTGAGCCATATTTTTGTGAAAAAGGTATCAAAACATCGGCACAAGTTTTTTTTATTTTTTTATTTATTTATTTATTTATCAAGCACACATTGTTATCACAGGTTACATTAAACCCAATACAGCAATGCAGCAACAAACAATTCAAAACTAAATTATCACTATTCTAAAAATAACAAAGATAATCCAGTGTCACCTTCTCAAATTCCGCCAAAGAACAAACATAAATATCTAAGCGATGTGAAATCGTATTTAAAATATTTAAAGCCCTGACGGTTGGAGCAAATTTCTGCATATTAGTACGAGATGTAGGTACCTCAAACACCTTAGTTCTTGGCGCCTGCCGCAGTCTTGTATTTGGTACAAACAACTTTAACGATTCCAAAACCGTGGGGTTTCTCAATTTACCCCGGAACACTAAGAATATATATTTAGCCAAGGCTAAGTTTCGCCTTGCTTCCAACTTATAGTATCCAACCATCCCTAGAACAAAGAGGGTTGGATACATAAGTGGATAGAAGGGATACACGCCATACTGTTTCAAGTAAAGGTATCGAGTAAATTTATTTTGCATCCTCTCCACCATCAAACTGTATTTAGTTTCATGTGGGTTCCAGATGATAGCACTTATCTCTAACCTACTACGAACCAAAGCGTTATACAAGGACTTTACAGCATTAATGTTATGAAAGTCTCTTGTCTCTCGCATTATAAACCCTAAGTTCTGATAGGCCTTCCTACATATATTAACAATATGTTGTCTAAATGACAGTTCGGCTGAGAATAAGACACCGAGGTCTCGCACCATCGTGACCCGTGGAATAACTTTCCCCTCCAACTTATATTCATAACGCAATGGTTCTACTGCTCGTGTAAAAGACATCATGTTGCATTTTGAAACATTAAAAAATAAATTATTCTCAATGCTCCAATCTACAACATGATTGATGTCTTTCTGAAGTCGTTCGCAGTCGCGTATGTTATCGACTCGGAGGAACAACTTCAAATCATCTGCAAACAAAAGGCAGTTTGCATGCTTAACCACATCAGGCAGATCATTGATCATGATGAGGAACTCTAAAGGGCCTAAATTACTGCCTTGACTTACTCCCGTAAGAGTGGGATATGGATTTGAAGTGTACCCCGCGTACTCGACAAACTGCTGCCGGTTTCCTAAATAGTTGGCAAAAAAAGATAATAAATCCGGTGTAAATCCGGCCATCGCAAATTTCTTTAGCAAAATGTCATTATCGACACTATCGAAGGCCTTCTGGAAGTCAAGATAGGCTACATCCAGCTGTGCTCCAGCTTCAGAATCGAGCACCGGGACAGCTTGATTCATGAAACACATTAAATTGGAATTTGTGCTGTAGCCAGCCCGGAACCCGTGCTGTGCATCGCTAAGCTGAACATTGATCTGTGGTGTTATAACAGAGCACAGTGCCATCTCGAAGACCTTCGCAAATGTCGATAATACCGCAACAGGCCTGTATCCTGTTACATCGGAGCTAGAAGACCCCTTCGGGACAGGGATCACCCGCGTCAATTTCCAACCACTTGGATACACCCCTTCCCTTAAACAAATATTAAATAAGTGTAGGAGAGGCCGAGCTAATACCATTCGACAGTTTTTTACAATATATGGAGGTATACCGTCAGGGCCCACCGATCGTTTAGGCTTTAGGCGCGCTAGGGCACTGCTTACCTCTTTTAATGATAACTGGCCCACATGAATACGCGCTCCGCGTTCCGGTGCCGCCTGGACTGCGGCCGTTGCGTTTAAATGTGGCGTTATACCTCCATAAACCGACTGGAAATAATTGGCAAACGCTTGGGCACATTCACTCTCTATAATGGGCGAACCATCTCTAATAATGGGCATTTTGCTACGTTTTGAACATTTCCGACTAATAAAACTCCAAAAAGTACTAGGTTCTTTTAAAAATTGCATTTCTATACGTTTCTGGTAATTCTTATAAGCACAATTAATTTTATTTTTAACTATTGATCGATAGTAAGAAAACTTATCATACGCATCCCTACTTTTATGTATTTTAAAAGTTTTATGCCAATACGTCTTTCTTTTTATGTCGCCTATTATGTCTGCCGTATACCATTCCGGGTAATTGTACTGTGAATAGCCGGCTTTAGGCATTTTTCTTTGAGTGCTATGATCTATTATCCTATAAAATATATTATAAAGTATACCGTATGCTGCGTCAACGCTGCTTGTACCGTACAATTGGCTCCAATCCGCTTCCCCCAGCGCCGAATACATTGAATAAAAATTTGCCTTTGCGAAGCTCCACCGCGGGTAGGTCGCGGGCAGCGGTGTCGGCGGTGCACGGTTTTGTAGCGGGGGTGTAGTGGGGACGGCAGCGGCTGTGGCAGGCTCCACAGGTGAGTGCGCGCGCGCCGGGCAGACGCTCACACACAGCGGCGGGTGCTGGGGGTCGACACTAGACAAAGGCTCGCGCTCTTCGCTTACGATAATCTCATCGTTAGACAAAGTTGTCAACACAACATCGAGCATACGATCGTTACAATTCCTAATGTTGTTGTGTTGGCGAAATTTACAGTAGGTGACAAAGTACTCATAATAACATTGTATATCCTGACTAGATGAATACATATTAAAGTCTCCCACTAAAATTACTTTTTCATACCGTCCACATAACATTTCTAGAAGGTGAAACATATACATGTATTCTCTGTCTGTTGATCTCGGTGGAATATACGCAACGCAACATAAAAACATGAATCTGTTTCCGCGATACACAGTTGCACAAACTATTTCAAACGAGTGAGTGTCTAAATTAGCGTTCTCGGGTAAAGACACTTGGCGTAGCTCGAGTCTATCACTTAGCGCGGCGGCAAGTAAGACACCTCCGAGCTTACGACCGTCCATGCGATCGCATCGAAGCACCACATACCCGTCTGGCACTATTTCTCCGTCGTGTATGGATTCATTTAATCCACTCTCCGTGAAGGCAAACAATTGAGCCGATGATGCTAGTATATTGCTATAGACACTTTTTAGTTTCGTACGCAGTTCTCTAACGTTCTGATAATAAAGCTCCAGTGTGTAATTAGTTTCCTTTTCCTTCGATTGTTCTATGCGAGTTCCGAAACCAAAGCCATTCGCTAAAACGCGTATTCACCGACCAAACTTCTGATTTAGCGATACCCTCATACTGGCTTTCTGGTACTCCAATTTTAAAAGATGAATAGTCCCGCTGTGTCTTGTGGGGTATTTTCTCGACACTGATATTTTTACTATCAACGATAATTTTACCTACATGATCTACTATAGTATCCGTTGACGTATCGGGATGTAATGACCATACATGTAAATATTTTTTTCTTCTCAATAGCCTGTAGTTTACTAATCTGATGGTTTCCTCCTCTTAGTACTGTTGTCCGATTTATTTTCCTTTCTTTCTTCCTGTTGGTAACTGTTTGCCATTCTGTCTTGCTTTGAACCCTTTCTACTTGTGACGATTGTAGGTTTTCCGATTGTAAGTGTATGATATTTCCTGTAACTTCCTTCTTTCCTCCCATATCTTTTTCCTCTGGCATTCTGATATGGCCCTTAGCCTGTGACGTAACTAACGGCGTACTAAGTGCGGCGCGAGTAGCACTTGTATCGGATCCTTTTAAGGATTTCTTACTCCAGGTGCTTGTTCCCGCAGGCTGGGACTGGGAGAAATTTTCTACGTCTTGTAACTTATTTAAATTACGCTCCGTTTGCAACAACTTTCCTTTAAGTAGTTGATTTTCCTTGCAACAGTCAAGTACCTTCTCTTTTAGTTCACTGACCGTCTTTTGCAGGTTGTTTAAAACCCCCAGAATTACATTCTGCATTGAACGTTCAAGAACCGCTGTAACTTCCTGTTTTATAATATCCCTAATTGTGCATTCCGAAAGTCCCATTTGTTGTTTATTTCCAATTGGCGATTGCCATTGTTCCTCTACCTCCGCTTCATTTATACGCGACCGTTGTCCCTTATCTCTTACGGTAACGTTGTCCGTTGTTGACATCTCACAGCCGTACAGCGCAGTGTATTTTACACCCAATGTCTACGCATTAAGGTGCTTTATAGCTTGCCGCTTCACTTTTTCCACTGCGTCGACGTCACGCGTAGCTCCAGACCAGTTATTTCGCGCGCTCGAAACTATCGTCGGTGGCGCGGTGGTATAGCGTTCGCTCCCCACTTACGCTGCTGCCGGTTCGAATCTCAGCTTCGATTTAACAATGTCACTTTGCTAAATATGTTTGTCCCTCTCGGACTCCGCCCGTTGGGCGGAGTTCTTCGGTAAAAGTTCCCTTAGAGAGACAAGGATTCCAAAATTATAGGTTTCAACCAATCACGAATTTACACTTTAGAATTTCCGACAAAACTCCGAAAAAATCACTAACACGTCCGCTCACTAACATGTTCCAGTCAAAAAAGTGATGTTCCAGTCGAAGAAGTGTATCAAGATACCATTCTTGAGAAGGCAGTTAAACCCCTTAACAACACCATGTTCAATAACCAAGTATGGTCCTTCCAACAAGACTCAGCGCCGGGTCATAAAGCTCGGTCCACGCAGTCTTGGTTGGAAGTGAACGTTTCGGACTTCATCAGAGCTGAAGACTGGCCGTCGTCTAGTCCCGATCTTAATCCGCTGGATTATGATTTATGGTCAGTTTTAGAGAGTATGGCTTGCTCTAAACGCCATGATAATTTGGAGTCCCTAAAACAATCCATACGATTGGCAGTGAAGAATTTTCCCATGGAAAGAGTGCGTGCTTCTATTGATAACTGGCCTCAACGTTTAAAGGACTGTGTTGCAGCCAATGGAGACCACTTCGAATAAGCTTTTTATATTTTGAATTGTTTTTTATTTATGTATTAAACTAACACACTGTAAAAGTAATAAATATTATTTGCAATAAAAAAAAATGTTTTTTCTTCGTAACAATATTTATGGCTAGACTAGGTATTCTTTCCTTCTTAACAGAATTAATATTTTATATTTAATCCTTCGTTACTTGTAACGAAGGATTAAATATAACTTTGGCCAATTACCTTTGTTGTAAGAAGATGCTCCTACTATATTGTAACCAGTAAGGCTGATTTCGGTTTATCTCATGTTTCAACTTTTTGATAATACAGTTTGCATCAGTCAATTAACATGGTGTATATAGTATAAACATTCAAACATTGTAAAATTGGCAATTTGAAAAGAGTGGCCGCGAGTTTTTATTGCCAGGTTCTTTTCTTCGGCTTTACCTATTGTTTGCGAACCTGGCATTACATGTATACATGTAGAATCCCGACGTATCACAGGAGTTGTTTTGCATCCTAAATAAAGAATTTTGTTTTTTTTTAAAATTTTATTGTTATAAAAAACTAATACTATTTGTTGCTATTATTGTATAATTTCAAAAATTTATACTAAATAATATGTACCTAGTTAACTTATTACTTATATGGTTAGATTAATATCATAGATCATTTCATTATATAGATCATTTCATTTCATTTCATTATCTGTTAGTATAAGTTGGAAAAAAATAAATAAGTAAATAAAGTTTGTACGTAATATTATGCAAATAAATACTTATGTCAAAATATGCGTCATATTGTTGCGTTCTTGTACGAACTTGTATTGGCACACTAGAGCTTAGTAATTTATCAATTATGCGTTAAAATACGCACGTAATCTGCGATAATAATTGATGTAACTATTCTTTTTGTGATAAAAGTGTAGTATATACTTCTCATATAAAATGTGCATTCCTGGAAACAGTGACATTATACCTGGAAACATCAGATTGTTTTGTTTTGAAGGTGTTTTAGAAAATAATCAAATATGTCTGTGAAGTTCGTTATTGTTTTCTATGCACAGTGTGTCTGTTTGCAGGTAAGTTAACTTAAAAATAATATTGTTATCAATAATGGTAATTAGAGATCGTATTACAATATAATTAAAATTATGATTTAAGCAAAATTTGAAAATGTAAAAGTAATAATAACTACCATACCAGTTTTCCGCAGGCTCTTCCCTAGCACCTATCTTTAAATAAATTTAATATCCTTGCATGGTGTATAGTAAAAACTATATTCGAAAGCTGTCTCTTAATTTTTAACTTGATAGACGCGTAAGATACTTTCAATTGGATGATGATATTAAATCTTTAATTTTCAGTTTGTCCAGAGCCATTGTACGCGCTCACCATTCATCGTCACTTCTCCATTACCAGCTTCCACTTTCTCTTTACCTGGCCGCCCTGAAATAATAGCCCCTGCTATTGAAGTAACCCCAACGACTGGTGGAGCTCTGCCGGTGACATGCATCTCTGCTTATCCTGAAGAGCCTCTGACCGTAGAATCTAAAACCGCATACGAAGGCACTCTGTCTGTAAACGGTGAATTACCATTTGTCGGTACTGTAGCCGTATCGGGTGAGTTACCCACCGCTGGAACAGGCGCTGTTAATCATGCTTGTGGTAGTAAAGTCAGAATGAGCAACGAATTTTTCCGGCCTAGCATTGGCAATTTAGTTATTCCTGCTAATGCTGTTGCTACGAGTAATAACCGAGTAGGCAATGCAGCCGTTGCTCCTGCTTTACCTATTGCTGCAAATTTGAATTGCAACCGTGGTTTTGGCTCTCGGCATTTAGGTTACGCTGATACAAGAGTTGCTGGTTTGGGTTTGGTTAATGGTCTAGGTGCTGCTGTAGGTTTAGGTAATGCCAGATACGGTGTCGCTAATGTAGGGAAAACTGTATTTGGTGTTGCTGATGTAGGTAACTGTGCTAACGCTAAAAGTAGTGTTGGATTCAGAGGTGCCAGCGTAAGTAACATTGGATACGGTGCTAATGGAGTAAGCAGTACTAGATATGGAGGGGTAGGTGTAACTAACGCTGTGTACGGCGGTACTGGTGAAGGTGCTGTAGCAGTGATTGGTGAACTGCCAGTGGCTGGTACTACAGTGGTTGCAGGACAGTTGCCGATTGTAGGCGCTGTTTGTTTCAGCGGGAATACACCAGCTTTTGGCACGGTAACTATATCTGGGTCATGTTCCTGTGATTGTGGTAGATATTTGTATTAGAATAAACTATTTATTGTAAGGAATAAATATAAGTTTTTGTATGTGAGGTCTTATTATTAAAACAGCTGAACCCAGCTTATTTCCACTCAAGATATTCAATAAAACATTTTCATTTTGTTTTCGGTAATGTCCGTCTTGCCTGTTGTTTAGTTGATAAACTAACCGCGGCCTATGTTGATGTATAGGGACAATAGCTTTTCACCGGTAAACTTAAGTTTGTCATGTTTAACATCTGTTTTTTTTTCACACATAAAGTTGGGCGTCTTGCCAAAACAAAGCTAACCATGACAATTCCAGCTTGATATCAATCACTTTCAAATTATATATTCTAGGTATTCTTACCTAATAATTATTATAATATTCCTGTGTTTTAATAGACATGTATGGTGAGAAATATATTTAAGTGTATATGATTAAAATAAATAAAAGTAAATTATTTACATACATCAATTATTTTATAATAATAAGAGATAAGGTCGACTCGACCGTGACCCGTGCCCACAATCGTTGCAATTCGATCGAAACATACATACATACATACATATCAACCCATATGATGGCCCACTGCTGGGCACGGGTCTCCCCAGTAGAACCTACTAGTATGTAGATCCTGGGGGTAATTGCCATAATCACCACGCTTGGCGAGCGGGTTGGTGATCGCAGTAAGGCTTTAAGTACTCCGAGGACGCTGCTGCCCGTCCTCCGGTGTGATATCCCTTAGTCGCCTTGACGACACCCACGGGAAGAGATGGGGTGGTACTATTCTTAAGCCGGCACCACACGGCACCAAACGTCGGGTAAATAAAAGGTTACCTTTAAATAGAAAGGTCACCTTTATATTAAAGGAAACCTTTAAATAATTCACGCGATTAAGTCCCGAAATATATCTAATATGTATTAAAATTGCAAAAGTTTAAAAACAATAAAAGTAAAACAGACCTATAATTAAAAAAATAATTTTATATTTATACACAATTTGACACAAGAATAAACGCGTTTAAACTAGGTAAAATATTTACCTTATGCTTGACGTTTCGACCGGGTTACACCGACTGTGGTCACAAGCTGACTGGGGAGGGTGCAGGGCGGGCGTCACGACACCGTGTGTGAGGCGGACGTTTCTTCATCCACCTTCACATTTTCTTGTTTTTTCCAAGTACCCACACACAACACTAACCGTGTCTGTATTCTGTAAGTTGACCGAAGGGTGCCTATTCTGATATCCACCCGATTGCGAACTAAAATGAGGTGGTGTTAATTTAATCACTGGATTCCACATCGGGGATAGTTTAAATCCATCTTCTCGATTGAAAATTTTGGATTTTGTAATTTGAATAAAAGTGGCGATTGATGAGAGGACTTCTGTGCGGTGAAATTCGATCCAGCGATTTGTGTTTTATGAACAAGAGGTAATTTGATAAACTTACGTGGTTAGGTTCGATCTAGAACTAAGGACTTAAGCAGGTAAAACATGCTGCCAAATATTATCAGTTAAAGTTATAAAAAAATGGTCCGTCTATGACAAATATATAAACACAACGACAAAAAAAATACAACGTGTAAGCTTTGTAAGTCCTTGCATGCAGTTCAAGCGCAAATTTAACACATGGTACTAACAAAATTCGCTGAGAAAACTGATAAATTGGGCAGTTGACTACAAGAAAGAATAACATTTTGTACAAATTAGGCAATAATAGGTCTTAAAATGCTTTGAAATGTTTTTTTCACAATTTAACATGTTTTTCAATTTACAAGCATGAAAACGAATACTAAAAGTAATGTTAAATTTGTTGATCGGAACTTATGACGTCAGAGGTTGTTATTCCAAACACATTTCTATAGAGCTTGTCGTTTGACATTTCATAAAAAGAGACTGATTTGACTTGACAGTCAACACCCCCATTGCCAACAAAACAGAATTATAATAGGTTTAGACAGGATTTCATAAAACTCAAAGTCTAAGAGGCTCACGGAGCTGTAGCTCTTTCTAAGGCTAAAACCAGTCAGAAATAACAAGGAAGAATCTTCTATTCATACTTTAACAATATAGTTTAATTAATCGATCAATTTCTTAATAACTAGCAAATAAATGAATTACCTGCCCCGGCTTCGCACGGATGTCATATACGTAGGTTTTTATACCTTGAGTTACATTATTGTAATTTTCGCAAAGATCTCTAATTTTTTTGACAAAAAACTATAGCCTCTGTTACTCCCCGTTATTGTAGCTTTCTAATGGTAAGATAATTTTTGAAATCGGTTCAGTAGTTTTTAAGTTTATTTTCTGTAGCGAATAAACTCCAAAAAAACATATATTTCCTCTTTATAATATTAGTACGAGTATATATATAGAAGTATAGATAAAAGCTCAACTCTTTTAAGAATTTCTTGCGGAGGCTTAGGATTCTTTCAACAACAAAATAATTAACGAAAGATTAGGAATTCATTTCATTTTTTAACTACTATTTCAATTTCATTGTTACACACTATTTAGCACAAAATCTCACTGATCAATAAAATAATGGTACTTACTTACATTTTTGCCGATAAATAGAAAAGATTTTTGAAAAATTATATTAAAATTATTTTTTTCTAAGCTTGATTTTTTTTTATTTTTTATAGAAATTATTAAACATTGTCCCACAAAACTGTTTACACAGTTTGTCTGTGGCATTATTCAGACGTTAAATGGAATTCAGGGTTAAATGGAATAGACCGACTCAATTTCTAGCTTAAAGTTTAACTTACAAGTCTAGCTATTTTGGGTATGCTCAAAAATAAAAATATGAGTAAGTGTCCTAGATTTTTATTTTATCATTATAACAATTAAACAACAACAAACATCAATAACTATTAAAACTAATACGACATTTTACGTCCACATCCACATCCACCATAACCAAATCCAGAAGTCATTGCTGCTGCTGGAGCGAAGGCAGCTGGACCATATCCAGCAGGGCCAAAACCAGCCGGACCGTAAGGACCTGGTCCATAAGCGGCCGGACCAGCAATACCAGGCGCCATACCTTCACTGATCATGGTAGTGATGCCGTTACCGCAGGCGTGGTATACAGAACCAGCTCCAGCTGTAGGCAGTACACCTTCAATAGCCACAGCACTTAGGAACAGCACCTCTCCAATCACAGTCACCAAACCTTCGTACGCGTTATCAGATACCACTGAGATGCCAGTAGGAGAGATAGCAGATATGCTAGTGATGGGAAGACCACCGCCGCTGGTGGGGGTGAAGTCCATGCCTGGGTAGAAGCCATCGTAAGCTCTGCCAGCCCAGCCTAGGCCATCGTAGGCATAAGGTGCAGCCAATCCCAAGGCCGGTGCAGCCATAGAGCCAGGCCAGCAATAGGGAGCGCCAAATGATGATGCTTCGACTGCCGCCCGACTTGCGCACTGGCTTAGGGCCATCTGAAAAGAATACAAGTATAATGTAAAAGCACATAAATTAACGGAGAAGGTTGGAGAAGGGACTAGTGAATATAGACGCCAGGACTTATTGAAGAGTTTCTGTAGTAAGAGTAGGCCGATTTGCAAATAGCGTCTAAAGAACACTTATCTTAAAAAATGTTTCTGTAAGTTCGTCGAAAAGTTGCCACCTTTTGCCCTCTGCTTCGCTAGCGAACTACAGTAAAGCAAACAAAGCGAAGCAAAAGCTAATAGTTGACTTAACAATTAACCATGGCCTGTCGTGCAGCAGGAGCGCAGGTCGTATATCCCGCCACGCAAGCATCAATGGCATAATACGACGGGCTCTGGTTACCGCTGGCGTGCCAGCTCTGATCGAACCAAATGGTTTGACGCGCAGTGATGGTAAGAGGCCGGACGGTATGTCTTTTTCTTGTAGTCTTGGAGGATGGGTCGGCCCTTGGTATGGGATGCAACTTGCGTCGATACCTTGGCGCCTACCCATCTCCCAAACACGGCGAATTACGCCTGCGCTGCTGCTGCATCCGCTGAGAACCTCAAACAGCGTAAATACAGTAATCTGGTTGGGGATTATGTATTTGAGCCGTTTGGGGTTGAGCCCTCTAGGGCCGTGGGGCCCAAGTGCGCGCCTATTATATAAGGAAATTTCCCGACGTCTTATCAGTGCCTTCCGTGACCAGAAGGCTGGCCTTTTCTTTGCACAAAGAATTAGCATTGCCATCCAACGTGGCAATGCTGCCAGCCTTCTGGGAACGTTGCCTGTTATCATCGATGGGGAGGAATTCTTTAACGCCTAAACGGTTTTGCCCTCCTTTTTTATTTTATTTTAATTCTGTAAATATCTTGTTTAATTGGTTAGATGTATTATAATTATGTTAAGTATATAAATTTATTGATTTGATTAAAGATTTGCACAATTAATTTAACTATGAAGAAAACTAAATATAAAAACTTCATTACCTGAATAAGGAAAGCCTGAGCGCAAAGGACGAAGATAATCTTGGCAGACATGTTGTGGTAGGGATAAATGCAAATGCACACACTAGAATGATTTTCAATACTGTTGCTACTGATTTTATATTGAACAGTATAATCAATTACAGTGACATTACTTAAATGTTATATAATTATATAAATAGAATAATAATTATATAATACATTTCTAATAATTTCTTATTGTTTTGTAATTTTTTTATCTATTGTAACGGCCGTCACGTAGTCATGATACTTAGTAGGTACTTGTACTTACCTAATTTTATTGCCCGACGTTTCGACCGTATTGCAACGGTTTGTGGTCACGGGTAGACTAGTCAGTCTACCCATGACCACGGCAGTTGCAGTACGGTCGAAACATTAGGTCGCGAAAGCTTACAAACATATAGTACTAGTGTACCCTGACCAACGAGATAAGTATGTATTTATTTAGAATTATTTAAGTAAGTATATTAATCAGTGTTCTGTATGGGAATAGTAGATACAGAGTCTGGCTAGTTTAAGAGCCGTGTGTGTACATAAGTACATGAAGTAAAGTTAAACGTTATATTCACGAAATAGGTTTAAAAATAAAACGGAGGCAGAATCTTTTTCCTATTCTTTACGCTGTTAGATTGTTTCACGAGGTATACATTAAAGATTTTATAAACACTACAAGTCAGTTCAACAACTTTATTAAATTAAAGTTTTCAATACACATAAGGGGCACTGCATCCGCACGCACATCTACCAGAGATGGACACAGATCCGATAGCTGGGACAGCACCACCGAAGCTAACAGCTCCCATGATCGGCACCTGGCCAGCAACGACAGTGGAACCAGCTACGGGCAGTTCACCGGCAACAGCCACGTTGCCTTCACCGGCGCCGCCATAAGGAGCAACAGCGCCGCATGGGGCAGCCCAGCCAGCGGCGGCGGGGTAGCCGAAAGGAGCCGCAGGGGCAAGAGCCGCCGCAGGAGCAAAAGTCCCTGGAGCTATGGCAGACGAGGCAAAAGCTGCTGGTGCTAATGCGGCTGGTGCCAATGCACCGAGGCATTGACCGAAGACATTCTGCAAAAATACAAAAAAAATAAATTATGTTTACCTATAAAACGTTAACATTAGACAAAGCTTTTTCAAAAAGAAAACATTGAAAGATGTTTGTCTTTTTTGGGCGCCAGGCAGTACACACTTCCAGGTCAATACTGTTTTTTTTTAATAATATAACTAGCAATGTGGGATTGGATCTCACATTATTAGCAAGCTAAGCTAAATAGCTTGTGTAAGGAGTGGGTTCACGTCAGTAGTATAATGGGTAGAATTCGAACCCGCGACCTCACGGTTGCGAGACCAATACCTTGACCATTAGGCTACCGCCGCTTCGTTTGTTTGTTTTGAGTATTGAATTTGGTCGTTGTGGGTTACAATGTTCAGCAGTGGATGCCTTCAGTCTGATGACGATTGAGTATTTTGTCAAATGTTGTTTAGATGGTACTCACCTGTACTAAGCAAGCTTGGATGCATAGGAACACGACAGCAAAGGTATTCATATTTGATGCTTGTGTTCAACGAGAAGCTGAAGACTAAGTGATTTTTTGATTTAATTACATTTTATACGTACAATTATGTGGGCAAGCAACGATTCTGATTTTGTAATTTTAATTATTGCAGGATTGAATTCGAAAAGCCTATTATCGATTTATATAAAAATGATAAGAAATTATATGATATAATATTTACCCCATTAATTGTATTATCTTCACGTAATTTTAAAGAATTCTTGATAACACTTTTGAATATAAAATCAGTAGTAATTGGACTGAATATCATTCTCGTGCCAGCACTTGCCTACCTAGTACAAACCTGCCATCCTTACCTAGCACAACAACATGTCTGCCAAGATTATCCTTGCCCTTTGCGCTCAAGTCTTTCTTGTTCAGGTAATTAAGTAATCAATTAATACTTTGTTTAGTTTTTCTAGAGTTAATGAACTTTATACTCAACTATTTCCTAAGGTTCAGCTTCTACGTGAATCTTTGCAATGGGTGATGCTAAAATTTCTTTAGTCTATATACTCTATAAACATCGGGGTACTTTTAACCGTGAGTTGGAGAGTCTATTTTTTAATTAAATATACTAATTATATCCTGATTAACTACCTCTGTAGCGTGGTAGGAATGTGTCCCACTGAGCAAGAGGCCGTGGGTTCGATTCCCACACGGGACACCACTTTGTGTAATCCACAAATTGTTGTTTCGAGTCTGGGGGTACATTGTGTCTGTGACTTGTATGTTTCTAAAATCCCCCCTGAAACAAGGCTTGTACCCTAACGCGGGAGTCGTCTTTAAATAATAAATGGGACTTCTTATTCTTAGCTCACCAAAGAAGTGTCCTTACTTCTTTGTAAAAACATAATATTGTGTTGATCTTTAAGCTGAAATATCGTCAGTCAAGCTGCTATACAAGCTTAAAAATAAGACGTGTCCTTACATTACATTATTCTCTCTTCTTTTCAGATGGCTCTAAGCCAGTGCATAAGTCGTGCGGCAGTCGATGCATCAGCATTTGGTACTCCTTATGGCTGGCCTGGCTCTATGGCTGCACCGTCCTTAGGCCTGGCTGCACCCTACGCCTACGATGGCCTAGGCTGGGCTGGCAGAGCTTGTGATGGCTTCTACCCTGGCATGGACTTCACCCCAACCAGCGGTGGTGGTCTACCAGTCACTAGTATATCTGCCATCTCTCCTACTGGCATCTCAGTGGTATCTGATAACGCGTACGAAGGTCTGGTGACTGTGATTGGTGAGGTGCCGTTCCTGAGTGCTGTGGCTGTTGACGGCGTAGTTCCTACATCTGGAGCTGGCTCTGTATACCATGCCTGTGGTAACGGCATCACAACCATGATCAGTGAAGGTGTGGCACCTGGTATTGCTGGTCCGGCTGCCTATGGACCAGGTCCTTACAGTCCAGCTGGTTTTGGACCTGCTGGTTATGGTCCAGCTGCCTTTGCTCCAGCAGCAGCTATGGCTCCTGGATTTGGTTATGCTGGCTGTGGCTGTGGGCGTGGAATGTTGTACTAATAGTATTTAAGTTTGTTGTTTGTGTTATGTACTCGTATGTTATTAAATAAATAGATTTTACAATTTCAAGTTATACAATATTTTATTTAACCACCTATTTAACCTTCCTATTTATTTAACCTTCTTAAATAATTCCCCCATTACTGGCCTGTTGGTCTAGTGGTTAGTGAACCTGACTGGTAAGCCGGAGGCCGTGGGTTCGATCCGCATCCAGGATAAAAGTTTGCGTGATGAGCATATATAATAATCTATAATAAGTTGAACAACTTGATAACTGTGTTTGTGTGAGAGCCAGTGATCATCATTCTAACAGTTTAATAAATAAAATAATCGTTGACTATTGTTTTGAATATTGTAAATACGTTTTTGGTGGTTTTGTGGAGAGCAAGGTGTTATGCCTTAGCTACACAAAGGGAGTATCCTCCGATAAGTGACGGTGATCATCACTGGTGGTGTGAGAACTTCGCTAGCGCGATTCAGAATTTGGAGCGATCATGTAGGTATTATTGATGTGGGTATAATCACAGTGTGTCCCTTTTAAATCAGCTGTAAAGACATATTTTTTTAGATAAAAATTATTTATTTATTTATTTATTAACTTTATGCACAAAGATATTGTACAAAGGCGGACTTAATGCTGAAAGCATTCTCTACCAGCCAACCTTTGGGTGATGTAACATAAAATTATATAGGTGCAGATAGTTGACAGCTAATGCTAGTTATTTCAGATGAATACAATATAATAAAAAATATATATATACACACATACGTATACTTAAAAACATAACATACATACAAATATACATAACTATACTCAAATACATTACTTACATACAAAATACATATATCAACTTAAATACATTACATACATACAAATAAACATATACTTAAATTCATACCATACAGACATACGTAACAGTTTATGTGGCTAACGTTGAGTTTCAGCTATACCATCGAGTAACAGTGTACGAACTTTCAGCTTGAAATTAAAGCGATTAGAAGCCATTCTGATTTCGGGGGGCAATGCATTCCAGAGTAAAACAGACTGTACAAGGAAGGAGGATCCGACGAATCCAGAAGAATGAGCAGGACATAAAAGAAGCATATTGTTGGAAGAACGAAGCTCTCTACCATGGCTGGAGCACAAGTATTGAAAATTAGAAGTTAAGTAAGAGGGGCTAGTAGGAGAATTAAGAATAGAATAGAGAGTAGTGAGAACGCGCAAACTACGGCGCTGACGAATAGGAAGCCATTTCAGTTCAGAACGATAAGAAGACACATGGTCAAACTTACGGAGATTGAAAATAAATCGAATGCAATTATTTAGAAGTCGATCGTATTTATTGAGGAGGTCTGCATTCAGGTCATGATAGCATACATCACCATAATCAATCAGTGGAAATATCAAAGTCTGGATGAGCATTAATTTGGTTTTGTAAGGTAGAAAGTTTTTCAGGCGGTATAGACTCCGCATGGTACCAACCACCCTTTGACTCACGCTAGTAACCTGAGCTTGCCAGTTGAGGTTAGTGTCAATTAAAATACCGAGGTCCCTGACCGAAGAATTAAAAGGAATAGTAGACCCGTTAAAAATAATTGGTGGCAATGTGTCGAGGTTAAATTGGCTTAATATCCGTTGACTCCCTACTACAATAGCCTGACACTTAGATGGGTTCACTGTCAAGCCGAATCTGTCAGACCAAGACTTGATAGCATCAAGATCAGCATTTATCTTTGTGATGGCCTCGGACAAATCGTTCACACTGGCTTGGGCATACAACTGCAAGTCATCGGCGTAAAGATGAAACGCACACTGAAGAACCTTAGTGATAAAATCAATAAAGATAGAAAATAGTAATGGAGAAAGGATGCCGCCTTGAGGAACACCAGCGTCGAGAACCCGCCACCTTGACATAGAATCATTCACACGCACAGACTGCTGGCGCCCCCGAAGATAGGACGAGAACCAGGCTAGAGCATTAGACGAGAACATCAAATGAGAAAGAATAGAGAGTAAGATATCGTGGCAAACGGTATTGAAGGCATTCGAGAAATCCACCAAAGCTAAAACTGTAACTTTGGTCTGTTCCATGCCTGCCCTGATATCCCCAGTCACTTTAAGAAGAGCAGAACTGGTGCTATGTCCAGCTCTGAAGCCGGATTGAAAATGGCTCAACAAGTTGTTACGATTCACAAATTGTGTAATTTGCCTATAAATACTGGACTCTAATACTTTAGATAGAAAAGGAAGAATAGAGATAGGTCGGAAGTGGTTAGGAAGAGTTGGATTTGAAATTTTAGGTAGAGGAATAACAAAGGCAAGGCGCCAAGAAGATGGGTAAGTCCCAGAATCAAGAGAGAAGTTAATGATATGAGATAGAGCAGGGAGAAGAAAGTCAAGGATAGGAATTAACATGCGACGGCTAATACCGTCATGCCCAACAGCATTGGATTTTATAGCAGAAATGACCTTTTTGATCTCGCCCGGTGTGATTGGAGAGAAATTAAAGAAATCGATGTTGGGGCGTGGAAGATCGGCTAGGTACTCGCAAGTACGACGCTTGGTTAGATGATCAATAGGTGCAGTGGAGGTGAAATGAGCATTGATGTCATCTATACCAACCGTCATCTGAGGATCATTACGCCCCTGTTTACCGATTCCTAGAGTCCCTAAGAACCGCCAGATATTTTTGGGGGAAGAAGAATCTAAATTGCTAAGAACATGTCGGCGTTTAGCGTTGCGAATCATCTGGTTACACCGATTCCTTGCAGATTTATAAAGGGCCCAATTGACGTCATCACGATCCTTTCTAAATTTACGAAATGCCCGATCTCTGCGCCGCATAGCCATCCTTACGCCATTAGTCATCCAAGGAGCCGGAGGACGTTTGATTTTAATTTTTCTGAATGGAGCATGAATGTCGTACAGCCCCACTACCATTCTACTAAAAATATTGACCTTCATATCAATCGTAGGAGCGTCGAATACAGGATCCCAATCCAAATTTGAGGCATCCTCCTGAAGTTTGCCCTTATTTATCCGGCCAAAGCAACGAACGTTTAAAATCTTAGGACAAAGTTTAGGTGGTTTAAGCGAGTACGAAAGAAAAATTAAATCATGGTGAGAGAAACCAGGGGCTAAACTTTGTCCATGACGACGGACTAGAGAAGGAGCCGAGGTAATAATTAAATCTAACCAGGTATCCATACTATCTAAGTTGTGATGAGTGGCTTGTAGTGGCAAGACATGAAAGCTGGTAGACTCGATGATCTGGAGTAACTTGCGTGAACGAAACGAGTTATGTGACAGGAGATCAGTATTAAAATCGCCCATGATGATATGGTGAGTATACTCGGACCCTATAGATTCCAGAATTGATTCAAGACTGGAGAAGTAATCTACAGCGGGGGGACAGTAAACCACCCCTAGAATGACTTTAGCCCCTTTGAAACAAACCTCAAGGAAAAGAAATTCCGCCAAAGTGAAATTGCTGGAATTAGGAAAAGACAATATTTTATAGGAAAAATTGCTACGCAGATAAATAGCTACTCCAACCCCTCTCCTATCTATTCGATCATTCCTGATGAGAATAAAGCCAGGGAGAGCATAGGAGGTAGAAAGAAGGTGAGGTTTGAGCCATGTCTCCGAAATCAAAATGGCATGTATGTTAGAATCAGCGAACGCCTCAACTAAGTCGCTGTAATGGCTAGGGATACTTTGCGCGTTAATGTGACAGACATTAAAAAAACATTTCTGTTGTTCATTAAACGTTTCTCGCAAATGGTCACCAAGTGTACATGTGATGGAGCTGAAGCTGTAATCACTCGATGAATAATCGACGGAATCGTTAGCTGATTGGAACGATTCATTATCGGACATAATAGTGATTTATATAAAATATTATATAAACTAAATAAAAATAAATAAAATATAAAATATAAAATAATGATAAATAAATATTAATAAAGAATATGCACGTACTTGTGGCAAGGCGTTTACCCTTCTGCACCACCCGCCAGCTGACACTAACACTCAAATTTACACAATTAAAATAATGAAAATAACAACAATTAAACTAAACTTATCAAACTACAAATACAAATTTCTGAACGCAACCGGTTGGACTGACATTAAAGATGACAAGTGTCAAATTACCTTACTGTCAAACATTAATTTACAAAATAAAATAAAAACCAAAATGAGGGTGTTGCAATTAAAGTTAAAAGTAAATCTACGTGATAAATTCAAGTATAAAAACAAAGAAAACAAGGTAGTCACCAAGTCATTAAAAGGTACCAACCGTATGCACTCAAACTCGTCAATATGCGAAGAAAAAAGATAAACAAAACAGTAACACGGCACAGTTCACACAAACGAGTTATTTTCGCGATGAAGTCTGCTTCAACCCTGCATCACCAGCGCCAGCCCGCGTTGCAGGCTTCGCTGCAGTCAGAGGATGCTTCTCCATCAAAAGATTCAGCTCGTCCATCGATGACAACTTGTGACGGCTGTTGTCGGGCGCTTTGATGGTGATAGTGGCGTCCAGTGTCCAAACAACCCTCATCCCAAAGTGTTGTCGAGCCCGACTGAAGACAGCCTGTCGGGCTTTAGTTAGGAATTCCCGAATCGAAATTGACGAGCCCTTCAATGCAGACTTAGCTCTCCAAACAGCGGATCTCAGAGCTGTACTGGCAAATCGCACGAGTATAGGCCGTGGCCGATCTCGACTCTGTGCACCAATTCGATGACAAACCTTTAAATCACACTGTGTAATATCTTTCACACTGATTTTGTGCTGAATAAGGTCTAGGATAGTAGCGGCGCAATCTTCTTTTTCTGGCTCAGCGACTCCAATGAACAGCAGTGCTTTGCGTCGCGATCTGGTCTCCATGTCATCAACAATTCTGAGACATTCGTTTACTTGAGTGCGAAGCAAAGCAAGCATGTCAAACATTAGTTCTCGGAAAGTGCGGAACTCCTCAGCAACTTTAGCGACGGTATCCCGGGAAGATGCTCCACTGTTCAACTGTGCTTCAAGTTCGGTCATCCGCCGATTGAAGGTCTCTTCAAGTGTTTTTTGTGTTGTCCTGATTTCATTCAGTTGTGACATGTTTAAATAAGTGGTGTGCTGGTAGGTGGTATAGGGCGTGTCTAGTGAAACTGCATGAAAGGCTCTGCCAACGTAAGTACTGGGCTATTGAGTTAAACTAAGTATGGAAATTATGCAAAAGCAAGAATAAATGTAATAGTTTAATTTAAATTAAATATTTAAATAGCACTAATGTGTCTACTTTTCCTACACCTACCTACTTTACTAGAAATGATGTCATACTTTCAGTTATTACAAAACTATACGTAACGAAATCGTCATTAGGTTCATATTTATTATAAGTAAGCAATGCAAGTTATATCGATTCTACATTACAATATGAAATTATTGCGTTCATTATTTGCCAATAGAAGGCAATAAGTACACATACAGTCGTAACGAGGGATTGCTCAATCGGCCTATAAATCAGTGCGAAAAGCATAGGACATGTGACGTTGCCATTTATAATGTAGAACACCTCTGAGTACAATAAAAAAAAAAAATGACAAGATCAAATACGGTAAAGTTACCTATATTATTATTGTCATTTTAAAATATGCTTCAACGAATAATTGTTACGTTACGAGTAGTTCAGTCGGTGCCAACCTGTCCTGAGGATGCCTCGTGTAGAGGCAAAACACGTGTCGAAGTTTCATTTCGTGGAAGAGGAATCTTGCAAGTCAAGGGTCCGGAGGTGCCTACCACTTGACTTGATGAGAGTGCCTGACACTAATGTTCTTCGTTGCACGTCTCTTCTTTTGTGTTCGGTCTGTCAATATATTTTGTTTGTTGCATTATGGGCATTTCCTTACTCTTCAATTGTGGTGATTCACAGATTGATGGTGGGTGATGGGTTACCTTTTTAATAATCCACTTAAGATGGATTTTCGCCATGTGACGCCTGATTGAGATAATTGATTGTTATCTCAAATCAGCAAGCATAGCAGTACAGGCGAAGTTATGTGCTGTAAAACAGTTTTACAGTATTCGAAAAATAAAAGCTATCTATTTATAAGATTTCTTTTTGCCTTTTATGTAATCCTTTTTTTTGTAGTTTACTAGGTAAGTTGTAAATAATGTTGATAGTTTGTAAAAAGTTAGCTCGTAGGGTAACCTAGTACAATATATTTAATAATATTGTAAATTTTCATTTAAATATCCTTCTTCTATTAAAATTTTATTCCCTTATACGAAGTCAAAATATTTAGTTGTATCTACCCTGACTCGTCGATTATTTTTGCTCTTCACTCGAATGCATTGAAAGGGTACCTGTCCCACCGATGATCATGATATGAGCGAGAAGCGATTAGCGATTTTACCGCTCAAGAAATGTATAATGGATATATATTGTAGATACCATCCGTGTAAATTATGGAGATGTAGTATAGAAAGAGTACTCGCCGGCAGTGTGAATAGTCAGCGATCAACTTTACCAATTAATAACTGGTATTTACGTTCTTTTATTCCGTTTTCGCGGCAAGCGCGCGCGATCTGGGCTCCAACCAACTTTTATAAGTAATGTCCAGTGATATAAAAACAATTAAGAAAGAGTTTAGATTGAAAGATCATTTATTTTTTTACTTTTATCTAGTATCCACATCCGCAGGAGCATTGTCCGTTGATGGAGACACAGCCAGAAGCGGGCAAGTTTCCACCGAAGTTCACAGCGCCCAAGATAGGCACCGCGCCGATGACAGCGGTGTTACCAGCGACTGGCAGCTCTCCAGCTACTGCCACGTTACCTTCACCAGCGCCGCCATAAGCAGCCGCCCCAGCAGCGCCGTACCCGAGTGCTGCTGGCGCTGTTCCCGCTAGTGTACCAGCTAGAGGTGAGCCGGCTCCACCGCAGCCGAGAGCTGGAGTGGCGGCGGCGGGGACAACGCGGGCGCCATAGCCGGCGCCACCAAAGCACTGACTCAATACGGTCTGGAAATATTAAAGAGAAAATAGATACATACATTTAGACTGTAAAACGTGATAGACAATTTAAGTCACTCATCAAACGTGCTACCCATTGCAATAACATGATTCCAGGTAAATAAAATACATGAGTTTTGAAAATGGCGGCAAACTGAGCTGTAATTTTTTTGCATTTAACGTGTGAAGATACATGGAATACGTACAAATCCAATAGACCAAATCTTTGATCTTTAAAGAGTACAATAAATAAAAATTATTAGATTGCCATTAACTATAAATTATGAATAATAGATACACTATGCTAAAACTGACAAACTCACCTGTACCAAGCAAGCTTGGACGCAGAGGAATACGACAGCGAAGGTGTTCATGTTTGATGCTTGTGTTCAATGAGGAGCTGATGACTGAATGATTAACAGCAACTGTCCCGGGCTTTTATACTTGATATCGATAGTGACACTAGTTCAGTCTTATCGGTCTACGTGAGGACTATTGTTTTGTTTAAACTTGCAATAATTATTGCAATTTTTGCAATACTGTTTCATAGCCTGATAACACAGTTAAATATAAAACCAGCAGCAGTGGTGCTAACTAGGTATTATTCTAGTTGCAGAACTAACACCAATAACTAATATGTCTGTTAAGTCTGTTCTCGTCCTTTGCGCTCAGGCGCTTCTGGCTCAAGTAAGTTCATTGCTATTTTTGGTACACAGCACTTTCAATAACCTACTATAGATATATGCATACTCTTGACTATTTTAATATATGATTTTAGCTACATTATTTTTCACTTTATTGCATTTTGTTATAATAGTTTACAAACATACCTAATGATTAGAAAAAGTAGTTAAATTTTCAAAACACGATTTTAGAAAGTACGTTTTGATGATTTTCAATCACAATAACGGCTACTGCATTTCTATTTTTTCTTCTTTCATGTAGCTACTGTCATATTCTCCATTGGCTTAAGTTACTTAAAGCTAACGTAATCAATATCACTATTTCAGATTGTGTTCGGTCAATGTGTATATCCTGGAGGAGATTACTTGCGTGCATTCGCTCCATCAGTTCCGTCATGTGGTGCACTGGGAGGTAGCGGCCAGGCTTACGGAGCCGGTCTTGGAGCTGGTTTCGGCAATGGCTGTGCTGGCGCTGGCCTGAGCGCCACTCGTATCGAGGTGGCTCCCACCAACGGTGGCGGTCTACCTGTGACCAGCGCTTGCACCATCGCTCCCACCGGCATTTCCGTAGCGTCTGAGAACGCTTACGAGGGCTCTCTGTCTGTATTTGGTGAACTGCCATTCATAAGTGCTGTAGCTTTGGATGGCGCGTTGCCATCTGCTGGTGCGGGTGTTGTCAGCTACGGTTGCGGTAATGGCGTCACTGCTATCACAAGTGATATTGGTAGTGCCGCTGCTGCTATTGGTCTCGGAGCGGCTGGTATCGGCTATGGCCCGAACATAGCAGGTGTACCTTCAGGATTTGCTGGTCTTGGTGCTGCAGGAGGATATGGAAGCGGTTGTAGAGGATATTGAGAAAGTTTAATTTAATGACGGATGGCATATGAATATCGATATATTAATAAATTAACAATTTAAAATACTAATTTGTTTTGTATTTATTAATTTTTATTTATAACTTTCGTGATTCCATGTTGATCGCAATATGAGTATAGTTGGTAGTTTTTAATTAAACTGGACTATATAATAGTGCGAATAAAACACAATACACTTTATGCTCCAACACATTTCATTAATGAATGAATTGCTCGTTTTAATCGGCGTCTGTGGCGCGGTGGGAGTGTGTCCGACTGCTATGCAAGAGGTCGTGGGTTCGATTCCCACACGGGACACTGCTTCGTGTGATCCACAAATTGTTGTTTCGAGTCTGGGTGTACTTTTTATCCGTGAATTGAATGTTTGTAAAATCCCGCGCGACACAGGGCTTGCACCCTAATGCGGGAGTCGTCTTTAAAAAAAAGTGCCTATATGAAAACCAATAAACAAACAAGTAAAGTCAAGGTAAAGGACTTTATGTGATAATGAATCGCTCCTTTTTAATGCTTATATGAAAATTAATCATTTTTTTGGTTATTAGTTTTCATATAGGTATGTACACTTAACGAAATCAGACAGTCAAGTTAAAAGATTTTCTGTGATAATTTTACTTTAGCAATCAGAATAATGCCGGCCGGTTACCTGCAATGGGACACCTTGTGTACTTCCTGTGTGTAGATACTCTCAGTACCTGCAAATCTGTGTGATGTATAAAAACTTTATTTAAAAAAAAACACTACTTTTAAAACAATATTTACTACATAGTAAGTAAAAAGCAAGAAATAATGAATAAACCTTTGAGCAAGAAATAATACAGATACAACAACAAAGTAACATTTTGAAGTTCCATGAAATGTTTTTGTTTTATTTGGCACCAACTTCAAAATGTTCAACATAATTTGTTGTTGTAACGTATCTATAACATTGTGTAAAAAAAATGTGTGGCACTCGGGGACTGCCGCGGTAAAGCTATTGCATAGCACTTTTATCAAATTAAGCATTAAAAAAAAAAAAGTAATTAAAAAAAAAAAAATTCATTATAACAAAACAATGTTTTCAATTTTTTTTTCTTTAAATTTTTTTTTTTTTTAAATTTAAAAAAAAGTCATTAAAAGTTCTGCTATTCATCGATAGATAGCAAAACTAAAAAGTATCACCGCTGTGCCCGTCGGAGTGGGGAGCGTGAGGTTTTTTCGTTACGGAATTTTTGGATTCGGTCCCCGCGCTCAAGGCCCGCGATAGAAGCTATGCAATAGCTTAAAAAAAACTTACTTTTTAGTGAGTTGATTTGTAATTTATCTAAATTACCCTACCCTAATGTATTTTTTTTTTAATACAACTTCTGCAGTACCCTACAAACCCTGTGTCGCGGGGGACTTTACAAACATACAAGTCACGGACACAAAGTACACCCAGAGTCGGAACAACAATTCGTGGATCTCACAAAGGGGTGTTCCGTATGGGAATCGAATCCACGACCTTTTGCGTAACAGTCGGACACACTTCCACCGCGCCAGTGGGAGTGTGTCCGACTGAGGCAGTGTTTCTCCAGGTACCTGAAGAGCTGGCAGTTAACAATGCGTTCCATTGTTTTAGCGAGCGAGAGAGCAAGGAGATGATGACAATAGGTCTATAGTTCGACGGATCTGAGCGCTCGCCTTCCTTAAGTTTGAATATCGGGAGATATTGTTACCATAAACTGTTTTCAATGTATGGAAATGGACATTAACGGCTTTATAACTTGAGAATCCCTATTGTTAGGGTTCCGTATTATCTCATTCTAGTGGCAAATATCTCATAGAACTTATTCTATGAGATATAATATGGAGAATATATTGAGAAAATATCAAAAACATTGTTGTGCCACCCTGATCCACCCGTCCGAAGATATGAAATATTTTTTTCAACAGGAGGGTTTCTATGGCATGATGTTCATAATAACAAAAGTCTTCCTTTATAAAATTATCAACTGCGCTTGGGTAAATACCCATACATTTTATGGTTTTGTAAAGATAACCGATTGAATCAGGCGTAACATGGCGGAAATCCATCTCGATACCTCCAAGGAATACTACGCTAACTAAATTTTAGGTATTTTTTGTTTTTAAGGGAAAACCACTCATTAATGTGTTAATATTATGTTTCTAAAATTTCATGAAAAAATATCGAAAAATGAAAAAGTTTTTAGATTTACATAACGCCAAGTAAATGTACTGTTGAAGATCATGCGATGTATATGCCGCCAAATATAGTTAGCCGTTTCTATGCCGGCACCGCACCTGTTATACGCGGGAACACACTCCGCCAACGGGAGAAGGCGGGGTACTGTGCGGGAGAAGTGCTAGTGCACTGTTAGTTTACATTACGCTAATGACAGTATCGCATTTTCTGAATTTTGGGGTACTGGAAGTGTGTGACTTCCAGTACCCCAAAAATAAGCAATGGTTAATAATTTCAAAATATGTAAGCCAAAAAAAGAAAAAATGCTGCACTAATCTTGAAAACGAATATGTACGTCAACTACACACGTTACATTATCATCTTTCAATAAAAACAAATCCTAATGACAATGAAATCAGGTTACAAAAAGTGTGTAAAACAATGTTTTTAAATACTTTTAGCATAAGTAAGGATTTCGTTTATACTGCTTTGCAAAAAAAATCAAGAAAGTAATGACTTCAGTGATTATATGATGGTAAAGGTCGTCACAAAAATCATAAATTAATAATAACTGTTGAGATGAAGAAAAGCGTAATCGATCATGTTAATTCTTATGAGCCAGTTGAATCGCACTATGTCAAGAAACGATCAAGCATAAAATATTTAAATGTTCAAAATGTATACTGAATGGTGTGAAGAAAATAATTACAATATAAGAGTTCAGACTGTAAGACAATACAAGGACATGGTAAATAAAAACTTGAAAATAGGGTTTCATATACCAAAAAAGGATCAGTGCGACCTCTGCCATCAATTTAAGAACACGGTTTACGTTTCTGATGATCGAAAAGAAAAATATGCGACCCATCAAAAAGAAAAAGAGATTTCCCGAAATCTTACACTTCAAAATAAATTATTAGCGAGTAATGATAACACCAAAGCCTGCATTGTTTTTGATTTTTAATAAGTTCTTAACGCGCCACATGGCAACATTAGCATTTACTATTACAAACGAAAACATAACGTATATAACTTTACAGCTTATGACATTGGCATCAAAACTCTATGAAACCATTTTAGCTTTCAGTACTAGAAAAGACAGAAATCGCCAAAAACGTTTCCCATACATTTCGGCAACAGAAACAAATTTCTACGATGGTCGAACTTTTTGTTATGGCCAGGAAGTGGGTAGAATTGACTGTAAAGTAAATAAAAATAATTTTTACCTTCAAATTTCGAATTTCATTCGAAAATCTGTGTGTCAGCTGAGAAACTTCGTATGAGTTATTATTAATTAAGGATTTTCGCTAAAATGTCTTCTAATCGTGAAAAAATTGACTTATTAGAAGCGTATTTTGTCAATAATCGAAATGCGGGAGCTGCATTAGTGTGGTACCGCAATAAGTATCCGTTGCGACATGTGCCAACAAGAAAGGTTATTAGAAATCTTTTGAAAAACCTGGAATTGCAGGGTTCTTTCAAAAGAAAGCGGCAGCCTCGTGTGGACATGGACACGGAGATTGCGGTTCTGACTTATGTCGAAGCATATCCAGAGGTATCGTCCAGGCATGTCGCCTTTGAAGTAGGTGTATCCCACTCCCTTGTGATAAAGATATGGAAGAAATACGGCTACAAGTGCTATCGATATGGGCGCATAGTTCAAGTGTTACATCCGGGTGATGATGTTCGAAGGCTTACTTTTTGCAGGTGGCTAAGAGGAAAAATAAGCAGAGATCATGAATTTTTAAATTACATACTGTGGTCAGACGAAACGAATTTTTCCAATAACGGTATGTACAACAGAAAAAATCACCACTATTGGTCCAAAGAAAATCCACTAAGAGTTACGGCAAGTCATAATCAGGTTCGCTTCTCATTCAACTGTTGGTGTGGTATAATGTCCAATCGAGTTATAATGGTGGAATTTTATGAAGGGAAACTGAATTCTGCCATGTATAATGAAGTCATTTTACACCATCTTGAAAACGAGATGGACGAATGGCCCCTGTCGGAATTGCGAAAAGTTCATTTTCAACAAGATGGTGCTCCGCCACATAACAGTCACCTTTCACGTTCCAATTTGAGCCGCCTATTCGGTACACAGTGGATAGGTACACATGGTCCAACACAGTGGCCACCTCGTAGCCCCGATCTAACACCACTTGATTTTTTTTTATGGGGCTTCGTGAAAAACGAGGTGTATAAGACGACGTACGCCAGTGTTCAAGAGCTCAAGGATGCATTAATGACCATTTTACGTAATATTCATCCCAGAACATTATTAGCCGCCATTCGTTCAGTGCAAAAAAGGATAGACTTATGTATTCGTGAAAATGGAAATCATTTTGAGCAATTTATTTCATAAACCAATTTCTAAAATGTTTAAATGATTTTTTTTATTTAAAAAAGTTTAAAATTTTACCTGTCCTATGAGTTTCGAGTTGATTTATCATATTTCCGTAGGAAATGTATGGGAAACGTTTTTGGAGATTTCTGTCTTTTCTAGTACTGAAAGCTAAAATGGTTTCATAGAGTTTTTTGATCCCCACATAAAATAGAATCGATTGGCATAAAAAAAAATTTTTTGGACTTTTTGCATTTTTTTTGCCAACTGTAAGTTTTTTACAAAATCTGTGAATGCAGTTCAAAGTATGTCAAAAAGTTAGGGAAGGTCTTCTAAGAACGTTTTGCTGTTACTGCAACGGTTAAGGTACTTGCCCTTACTGACCCGTTTCAAAAATACACCCTGTATATAGGTATAAGCGAATGAAATTGTTACTTTAGAAAAGATTCAAATGAAGACTGAACGATCGTACAATGCTTATAAACTGTATGTGTGTAAACATAAATTAAATGCATTTTTAGATGGCAATCTGTGGCCTGAGGGCATCACTTTTAGAAGGTTTATCTATTTCAAGAAACCCAGAGACACTGTAACACTGAATGAAAACGCGAATACACAAAATACTTAATGGATTCTAGTATCAACAATATAACACTCGCAACATTTAATTGTAAAAATGTTATGCGATCAGCTGATTGCGTGCGTAGACTCTGTAGCGTGGCGGACATCATTGCATTACAGGAGACGTGGTTATTGCCCCATGATGTCCCATATCTCGGCAGCATATGTGATGACTTCGCCTACACGGGCAATTCGGCGGTGGATACATCGGCCGGAGTACTTATAGGTCGACCCTACGGCGGAGTTGCTCTGTTATGGAGAAAGACAGTGTTTACAACGGTATCAGTGGTATCATGTAAAAGTGATCGTGTAGTCGGCATAAGAATCAATCACAATGATAAATCGTTATTGATCTTTTCTGTGTACATGCCTACGGACTCCGCGGAAAATATCGTTGTGTTTACAGATACACTGAGCGAAATTATAGCAATATGTGAAAGTAGTGATGTGGAATCAGTGTTTATACTGGGCGATTTTAACGCGCATCCCGGTGAACGTTTCGCTACTGAATTATTGACTGTGTGTGCGGAACAATCGTGGTCCTGTGTAGATATGGAACTACTTCCTTATGATTCTTTTACGTTTAAAAGTGTGGCAAATGGTGCTCTCCGCTGGCTAGATCACTGTGTGGTGAGTAGTGCGGCGAGAAATTTAGTAACGAATGCGTCCATAAGGTATGATGTTTACTCATCCGATCACATTCCTGTGTTGATCGAGTGTAATATTGGATTGATTATTCCTAAAATAAAACATCCATCGTCAGGGTGCAATAAAATTATATGGGGGGAAAGAAATGCAAATCAAATCAATAACTATACTCATTTATGTAACTCTCAGTTAAGATTAATAGATTTTCCGATCGAATTTAGAGAATGTTCACATGGAGTGTGTTCGGATCCTAATCATTATTTAGTGCTGGATGATATGTATGCCAAAGTAGTGTCTATTTTGAAAAGTAGTGCAGAAAACACCTATTTAGGTGGCGATTTGAAACGCAATAAACGAAAATACATACCAGGTTGGAACAAACATGTACGTGACGCTCACGGGGAGGCCCGACTATGGTATCAGAATTGGTTAGTACATGGTAAACCTACTTCTGGTTATGTTTTCCAAAATATGTGCGTGTCGAGAAAGATCTTTAAAAGTAAATTAAAATATTGCCAAGATAATGCACAACAGATAAAAATGGATTTATTAGCCACTAAATATGACAATAAACAGTTCCGTGATTTCTGGCAATCTACTAATAAATTAAAGCATAGATCGAGCCCCCCTGTGAGTGTGGCGGGTGTCTACAACCCTACTGATATTGCCAATGTATTCCAGCAACATTTCAGGGTTCAATCACCGCTAAATACATATAATCAGGTGATCGATGCTGGGGGCGTCATTGGGGAGACTACTGTTAGATTTTCTGCAAAAGAAGTTGCTTCAGTTATACAGCGGATGCAAAGAGGCAAGTCCCCTGGTCACGATGACCTCAGCATCGAGCATCTGAAACATGCGGGAGTACATTTGCCACGAGTACTGTCTCTATTTTTTAATTTGTGTGTTAATCATTGTTACTTACCTAGTGAATTAATGTATACTACGGTGGTACCTATTGTGAAAAATAGAACTGGGGATGCATCTGATATGTCCAATTACAGGCCCATATCACTGGCGACTATCATAGCTAAAGTATTGGACAGTCTGCTTGATAAGCAATTAGCCAATCATATTAAGGTACATGACAGTCAGTTTGGTTTTAGGCCGGGGCTATCCACCGAGAGCGCTATCTTGTGTCTCAAGCAGACTGTTCAATATTACACGGATAGAAAGACGCCTGTATATGCCTGTTTTTTGGATTTATCAAGAGCATTTGATCTTGTGTCATATAATGCATTATGGGAAAAGCTTAAACAAAAAACTACAGTACCGCCAGAGATTATTTCAATACTTAGATATTGGTACGGTCACCAAAAGAATAGAGTGAAGTGGTTAAATTCCTTTTCTAATATGTATACATTGAACTGTGGCGTAAGACAAGGTGGATTAACCTCGCCCCGGTTGTTCAATCTCTACATTAATCAGTTGATGGTTGAGCTCAGCAACACTAAAATAGGGTGTCATGTAGACGGACTTTGTATTAATAATATCAGTTATGCCGATGATATGGTGTTGCTGAGCCCATCAATCAGTGCCTTGAGACGGCTCGTCTCTATTTGTGAGTCGTATGCGGTGGCTCACGGGCTTAAGTACAATGTTGAAAAAAGTGAGCTATTAGTTTTTAAATCAGGGAGCAACAGCTACGCATCTATACCTGATGTGTTGCTCTCTGGTATACCTTTAGCTAGGGTAAACAAGTTTAAGTACTTGGGCCACTGGGTCACCGAAGATCTAAGTGATAACTTGGATATAGAGAGGGAGCGCAGGTCGCTGTCTGTGCGTTGTAACATGCTGGCCCGCAGGTTTGCGCGTTGTACGAACTCAGTAAAGATTATGCTGTTTAAAGCCTACTGCCAGTCATTCTACACGTGCAGCCTGTGGGTGAGATATGGTCGGCGGGCATACAGCGACCTGCGTGTCCAATACAATAACGCACTTAGGGTGCTGTTGGGGTTGCCGTGGAGGTGCAGCGCATCAGGTATGTTTGCGGACGCGCAAATTGACGGCTTTGCAGCCATAATTAGAAAAAGGTGCGCCTCCCTGATGACGCGTCTCCGCGCCAGCACCAATAGCATCCTAAGGGTGTTTACAGATCGGTGGGAGACCCCGATGATGCGCCGTTGGGTGCGGCTACATGCTGTGCCATAAAATACCTAGATTACCTATATTATTATACTAACATTAGTTCGTAAGTAAATTGTTACTAACATAATATGGATTCGTCTGAATTAAATGATTATTATTATTATTATTATTATAAGAGCCACTTGGGTAACAAGGCTGCTTCCCGGATAGATTAAAAATCTCCTTAATAAAACCGTTACATAAAAAGGGTTCAAGGTCTAAGGTTAATAATTACAGGCAAATAGCATTAACATCGGTTCTTTCAAAAATCTTGGAAAAAGTTATGCATGGGCGTGTACTCAAGTTTTCAGAAAAACACGATATACTTGCCAAGGAACAATTCGGTTACAGAAAAAATAAGTCGACAGGGTTAGCAATATATACCTTGGTAAGAGCTATCGTAGAAAATATTAACGCAAAAAGGCCGTCCTGTGCACTGTTTTTAGACCTAAGTAAAGCATTTGATCTGGTTGATCATCAAAGAATCATTAATAAAATGGAACGGTATGGAGTCAGAGGGCCTGTCCAAACATGGTTTCAGTCCTATCTCAGTGGCAGGTCACATATTAGAAGAATAACGAAACTCCACAATGATATAGTAGAAAACTATGACTCGAGTTCTGAAATCAACCCTTGCGGTGTTCCGCAAGGTAGCATTCTTGGACCTTTATTATTTTTACTATATATTAATGACTTGCCACAAGCAATAAAACATCAATGTATCTTATTCGCAGACGACACTACAATTGTAATGGAGTGCAAAAATCGAGAAAATATTAATTCTGTAATAAATCAAACATTAGATGACATTAATTCATGGATTTATCCATGTAGGATTTATTAATAAATTAAAATTAAACTTTTCTAAAACTCATTTAATACACTTTAAAACATGTAAAAGTAAAGATACTCAATTTATAATTAACAATAATAAAGAAAATATTGGAAAACTAGAAAACAAACTTTTACTATGGAAAATCACATAGATACGATTTGTAAAAAAATAAACTCGTTCGTATTTGCCCTAAAAAAGATTCAAAACGTAACTTCTAAACATACTTCTTTATTGGTGTATCATGCCTATGTTTGTTCAATGACCTCTGAGGTAACAAGAGTGTTTATCGCTCAAAACAAATGTTTACGGGCCATTTTTAATATGGAGTGGTCCGAATCTTGTAGAGCTTTAAATAAATCTCATGGACTTTTGACAGTTCCATGCATATATATTTATGAAGTAGCTAAGGGATAATACAAGTACTAGAAAAGCGAGGCAATTGGATTTCAATTGGATGTTCAGGCGCAGCTGTGTTTATATGGCTCCCATAATCTTTAATGCTTTACCCAATTCAATCAAAAATCTACCATATAAAAAGTTCTGCAGTGTGTTACTAAGCTGGTTGGTAAACGAATGTTTTTACTCGGTTGAAGAATATTTAAATAAATACCCATGTAAATTTTATAATTAAGAAAGGAGACATGTGAAATTTAAGTGACCGGATTTTATTACATTGGTGTGCATTGGTTTTTTTTTTAATACTATTTCACTTTTTATATATATTTCTTTGTAATTTTGATAAATTTTGCCTATACCAATGATGTAATTTGCATGCCATTATTGGCAAGTGTGCTGATTCAATAATATGTATTATAAAGATCTGTAATATGTACCACATTTATGCAAATGAATAAATAAATAAATAAATAAATAGTGTAAAAGAAAGTACTTTATATTTCAAAATAATTAGACATTAAGAATTTCACGACTTTTGTAGTTACTTATTTAATGATGAATCAAGTATTATTATTTAACTGAAAGTAAAGGTTCAATGAAATATAATAAACGGTTTAATACAGATGGATTAGTGTTCTTTTAAAATAAAATATATTTGGGCCATAAAGTTCATTTTATATTTTGAGGGCATGTCCAACCGTTCGTGCTAGGGTGGCCTACTGTATGCTGCCTCCGAAGATAGGACGAGAACCAGTCAAAAGCATTAGGCGAGAACATCGGATGAGAAAGAACAGAGAGTAAGGTATCATGACAAACGGTATTAAAGGCATTCGAGAAAGCCACCAAAGTCAAAACTGTAACTTTGGTCTCATCTATGCCTGCCCTGATATCGCCAGTCACTTTGAGACGAGCAGAACAGGTGCTATGTTCAAGCCTGAAACCAGATTGAAAGTGGCTCAAGAAATTGTTGCTTTACACAAATTGTGTTATTTGTCTATAGACTCTAAAACTTTAGATAGAAAAGGAAAAATAGAGATATGTCGAAAGTGGTTCGGAAAAGTAGAATTTAAAATTTTAGGTAGAGTAATAACAAAGGTAAGACGCCATGAAGATGGGATAGAGAAGGAAGAAGATAGTCAAGGATAAGTATTTAAGATGCGACGGTTAATACCATCATGCCCAACAGCGTGGAAGATCGGCAAGGTACTCGTAGGTACGACGTTTAGTTAGATGATCAATAGGTACAGTGAAAGTTTAATAATGTTGATTGATGTTATCTATACCAATCGTCGTCTGAGGATCAGTACGCACCAGTTTTTCGATTTTTGGAGACCCTAAGAATCGCCAGATATTTTTGGGGAAAAAAAAACCACATTGTTAAGAACATTACGGCGTTTAGATTCCTTGGAGTTTTATAAAGGACTCAGTTAAAATCATTAAGGTAATTTCTGAATTTACGAAATGCGTGATCTCTGCACCCTTATGTCATTTGTCATCCAAGGAGCTGAAGGATGTTTAATTTTATTTGTTCTGAATGGAGATAAAAATATTGACTGAACTGACTTTATTTGCCAATAGAAGGCAATAAGTACACATACAGTCGTAACGAGGGACGGCCTATAAATCAGTGCGAAAAGCATAGGACATGTGACGTTGCCATTTATAATCATCACCATGAAGACAGAACACCTCTGAGTATAACAAAAAAAGTTAAATGACAAGATAAAATACAGTAAAGTTACCTATATTATTATTGTCATTATAAAATATGCTTCAACGAACAATTATTACGTTACGTGTAGTTCAGTCGGTACCAACCTGTCCTGAGGATGCCTCGTGTAGAGGGAAAACACGTGTCGAAGTTTCACTTCGTGGAAGAGGTATATTGCAAGTCAAGGGTCCGGAGGTGCCTACCACTTGACTTGGTGACGGTAACTGTCACTAATTTTCTTCGTTGCATATCTCTCCATTTGTGTTCGGTCTGTCAATATACTTTTTTGTTGCATTATGGGCATTTCCTTACTCTTCAATTGTGGTGATTCACAGATTGATGGTGGGTGGTAGGTTACCTTTTTAATAACCCACTTAAGATGGATTTCCGCCATATGACGCCTGATGTGAGATAACTGATTGTTATCTCAAATTAGCAAGCACGTTTTACGTTAGGATTAGGTTTTACAGTATTCGAATAAAAGCTTTCTATTTATTAGATTTCTTTTTTCCTTTTATGTAATCCTTTTTTTTGTAGTTTACTAGGTAAGTTGTAAATAATGTTGATAGTATGTAAATAGTTAGTTCGTAGGGTAATCTAGTATAATGTATTTATTCTAATATATAAAATTCTCGTGTCACAGTTTTCGTTGCCATACTCCTCCGAAACGGCTTGACCGATTTTGATGAAATTTTTTGTGCTTATCCGGTACCTATGAGAATCGGCCAACATCTATTTTTCATACCCCTAAGAGTTTGTTTGTTTGTTTGAACGCGATAATCTCAGGAACTACTGGGCCGCATTGAAAAAATATTTTATTGTTGGATAGTCCATTTATAGAGGAAGGCTATAGGTTAAAACATCACGCTACGACCAATAGGAGCGGAGCAGCAATGAAAAATGTTGTAAAAAAAAAGGAAGAAAAAAGAAAAAAGGGAAAATTTACGCAGACGAAGTTGCGCGGGTCAGCTAGTAGTATTGTAAATTTTCATTTTAATATCCTCCTTCTATTAAAATTTTATTCCCTTTATACGAAGTCAAAATATTTAGTTGTATCTACTCTGCACTCGACGATTATTTTATGCTCTTCACTCGTATGCATTGAAAGGGTACCTGTCCCACCGATGATCATGATATGAGCGAGAAGCGATTAGCGATTTTATCGCTCAAGAAATGTACAATGGATATATATTGTAGATCCCATCCGTGTAAATTATGGTGATGTAGTATAGAATGAGTACTCGCCGGCAGTGTAAACGGTCAGCGATCAACATTATCAATTAATAACTGGTATTTACGTTCTTTTATTTCGTTTTCGCGGCAAGCGCGCGCGAACTGGGCTCCAACCAACTTTTATAAGTAATATCCAGTGATTTAAAAACAATTAAGAAAGAGTTTAGATTGAAAGATCATTTATTTTTTTGACTTTCATCTTAGTATCCACATCCGCAGGAGCATTGTCCGTTGATGGAGACACAGCCAGAAGCAGCCAAGTTTCCACCGAAGTTTACAGCGCCCAAGATAGGCACCGCGCCGATGACAGCGGTGTTACCAGCGACTGGCAGCTCTCCAGCTACTGCCACGTTACCTTCACCAGCGCCGCCGTAAGCAGCCGCCCCAGTAGCGCCGTACCCGAGTGCTGCTGGTGCTGTTCCCGCTAGTGCACCAGCTAGAGGTGAGCCGGCTCCACCGCAGCCGAGAGCTGGAGCGGCGGCGGCGGGGACAACGCGGGCGCCATAGCTGGCGCCACCAAAACACTGACTCAATACGGTCTGGAAATATTAAAAAGAAAATTAAAGAGACAATTCATGTCACTCATCAAACGTGCTACCTATTGCAATAACATGATTCCAGGTAAATAAAATACATGAGTTTTGAAAATGGCGGCAAACTGAGCTGTAAATTTTTTGCATTTAACGTGTGAAAATACATGGTACACGTACAAATCTAATAGAACAAATCTTTGATCTTTAAAGTGTACAATAAATAAAAATGGTTAGATTGCCATCAACTATAAATTATGAATAATGGATACATTATTGCTAAAACTGACAAACTTACCTGTACCAAGCAAACTTGGACGCAGAGGAATATGACAGCGAAGTTCATGTTTGATGTTTGTGTTAAACGAGGAGCTGATGACTGAATGATGAACAGCAACTGTCCGTGTTTTTATACTTGATATAGATAGTGACACTAGTTCAATCTTATCGGTCTACGTGAGGACTATTGTTTTGTTTAAACTTGCAATAATTATTGCAACTTTTGCAATAATGTTTCATAGCCTGATAACACAGTTAAATATAAAACTAGCAGCAGTGGTGCTAACTAGGTATTATTCTAGTTGCAGAACTAACACCAATAACTAATATGTCTGTTAAGTCTGTTCTCGTCCTTTGCGCTCAGGCGCTTATGGCTCAAGTAAGTTCATTGCTGTTTTTGGTACACAGCACTTTCAATAACCTACTATAGATATATGCATACTCTTGACTATTTTAATAAATGATTTCAGCTACATTGTTTTTCACTTTATTGCATTTTCTTATAATAGTTTACAAAGATACCTAATGATTAGAAAAACTAGTAAAATTTTCAAAACACGATTTTAGAAAGTACCTTTTGGTGATTTTCGATCACAGTAACGGCTACTGCTTTTATATTTATTCTTTCTTCACGTAGATACTATCATATTCTCCATTGGCTTAAGTTATTTAAAGCTAACGTAATTTCAGATTGTATTCGGTCAATGTGTATATCCTGGAGGAGATTACTTGCGTGCATTCGCTCCATCAGTTCCGTCATGTGGTGCACTGGAAGGTAGCGGCCTGCCTTACGGAGCCGGTCCTGGACCTGGCTTCGGCAACGGCTGTGCTGGCGCTGGCCTGAGCGCCGCTCGTATCGAGGTGGCTCCCACCAACGGTGGCGGTCTACTTGTGACTAGCGCTTGCACCATCGCTCCCACCGGCATTTCCGTAGCGTCTGAGAACGCTTACGAGGGCTCTCTGTCTGTATTTGGTGAACTGCCATTCATAAGTGCTGTAGCTTTGGATGGCGCGTTGCCATCTGCTGGTGCGGGTGTTGTCAGCTACGGTTGCGGTAATGGCGTCACTGCTATCACAAGTGATGTTGGTAGTGCCGCTGGTGCTATTGGTCTCGGAGCGGCTGGTATCGGCTATGGCCCAAACATAGCAGGTATACCTTCAGGAGTTACTGGTCTTGGTGCTGCAGGAGGATATGGATGCGGTTGTAGAGGATATTGAGAAAGTTTTATTTAATGACGGATGGCATATGAATATCGATATATTAATAAATTAACAATTTAAAACACTAATTTGTTTTGTATTTATTAATTTTTATAACTTTAACTTTCGTGATTCCTTGATTCTATGTTGATCGTAATACGAGTATAGTTGGTAGTTTTTAATTAAATTTGACAGAACTTTAAAATAGTACAAATAAAACACAATACACTTTATGCTCCAACACATTAATGAATTGCTCGTTTTAATCGGCCTCTGTGGCGCGGTGGGAGTGTGTCCGACTGCTATGCAAGAGGTCGTGGGTTCGATTCCCACACGGGACATTGCTTCGTGTGATCCACAAATTGTTGTTTCGAGTCTGGGTGTACTTTGTATCCGTGAATTGAATGTTTGTAAAGTCCCCCGCGACACAGGGCTTGCACCCTAATGCGGGAGACGTCTTTAAAAAAAAAGTGCCTAAATGAAAACCAATAAACAAACAAGTAAAGTCAAGGTAAAGGACTTTATGTGATAATGAATCGCTCCTTTTTAATGCTTATATGAAAATTAATCATTTTTTTGGTTATTAGTTTTCATATAGGTATGTACACTTAACGAAATCAGACAGTCAAGTTAAAAGATTTTCTGTGATCATTTTACTTTAGCAATCAGAATAATGCCGGCCGGTTACCTGAAATGGGACACCTTGTGTACTTTCATCCGTTTTCAAAAGTGGCGTATGATGTACTATACTGTGTGTAGATACTCTAAGTATCTGCAAATCTTTGTGATGTATAAAAACTTTATTTAAAAAAAAACACTACTTTTAAAACAATATTTACTACATAGTAAGTATAAAGCAAGAAATAATGAATAAACCATTGAGCAAGAAATAATACAGATACAACAACAAAGTAACATTTTGAAGTTCCATGAAATATTTTTTGTTTTATTTGGCACCAACTTCAATATGTTCAACATTATCTTGTTGTTGTAACGTACAATCGGCCCACTTGATGCTCGACCACCTGAAAATATTTTGCTATGAGCGGTTCACAACGGTTCGGTCACACACACAAACGCAAAAACCACTCCCACATTTTACTTTCAACCAATTAGGACGTGGCTAAGGTGTGGTAACCAACGGGAACATAAAACATTTTAGTTAACTTAGTTGCAATTTGCACTTCCTTGTATGATGACGCGCGCATGGTTACTGTATTTTGCTCACGACTTGTTCTGTTTACGGATTCCGATATCTTGCCACTTCGTTGACTATTACTGATAGAACTCTCGTTGACTTGTGGTGTGAATTAGTGGACCGTTTCTTCTTCATCTGTTTACCTACGGTGGCTGTGTTTTGCTGAACTGTTGGATGCTTTCTTGCTGACCTCAGTGAGTTTTCACAATTAACCGAAATTTAAACCGTGAATAAAATTTTGGATCTTCATGGCCAAGGATTCAAACCTTTACCAATGTTACGGTAAGTCAAATTCAAATTACTCGTATATTTTATTACAATAATTATAAATTATGTTTAACAATAGAATTGGCTATTGGTTAAAAAGTAATTGGGGGAGACCAAATAATAATATAATCAATATTTCCGAAGACGATGGTTAATTTCATAGCTAAGGTTTGTTTCGTTGTTATAATATAATAATATTCTCAATGATGATGGCAGACTAATGTCTGCCATCATCATTGAGCCACCACTAACCCTAATGGGTTAGTGGTTTCATCAATCGCAGTTATTTATTCCTAATATTTTATGTAGGTATATAAACTTATTATTTGAATTTTACGAAATGTATTTATTTCGTATATAGTTAAAAAAAAAACAATAACTATTAAATGGTTTTTGTTAATAGACGGTGCCATGGGTGAGAAAGATTTAAGTGCATAATTTATTAAAAAATTATGTAAATATATTCAAATATAACGATGATTGTCGAAAAATCATTCTACTAATTTACTACCGAAATGATAAGAAAATAAGTAATTTTATTTTAAAAAATATATTTAAATATTTTATTATCATACATAGGTTTAGAACTACTTATGATTATTCAACAAATAAATAATAATAAAAATGATTTATTATAAATTCATAAACCGTTAATGTCTTTTTCATAAATCAATGTAAAGTAAAAGTTCATTTATATTTTTTGATGTCCAATAATATTTACATTTAGTTTACTTTAAACGTGGCGTTCTGAGTCACTTGCTAATTCGTATATTTTTTAAAGGTGATCTTCTTGGAACTAGACTTTCACTCGTTCAATTATAATAATAAATAAATAATAATAAAAATCTGAAATATATTATCGAAACGTAGTACTAATCAGAACAAAAACTATTTTGTAGAACGAGTGGCAACATATAAAAGGCTGTCTCTACTGATATGTGAAGAGTAGGAATTTCGTGCTTTTATACACTTAAATTTTTTTTCTATGATTTATACTTAAATCCACCCTTATTAAATCATAGTGTTTCATTTTTATTTTTCTTACATTAAAGATGTCATGTATAATTCTTTTTAAAATATTTATGTTTAAACAAAATAAATGATGTTCAATTTTTTGAAGTATTGAAAATCCTCATTCTTACTTTTGACAAAATAAATTGTTTTCTTTCCCACGTTTTAGTAAATTTTAGGCATCATAAAACGTATATTGTGTTGATAAAATAATAGATTTATGATCCCCATAGTAAAAGTTGTAAAACTGAGAATCCTTTAATCGATTATCGTCTTTAAATCGTTACACAAGAACTGAAAATAGTTTGCATGCAATAAGTTTTTGCTTTCCCACGGTTCGGTAATTCCAGGTGCCATAAATATATTTGCCGAAAAAATAGGTTCATGATACCTACGCACAGTAAATGTCCTAAAACTGGAAACGCTTATGGCAATTATCATCTTTAAAATCAATCGCATAGGATTGATAATAGTTTGCATGCGAATTTGTTTTCGCAAACGGTAGCTTCTCATATTAACGCATATTCTATTTTCAACCATATTTCAACTGTTTAAGAACTATTATCTAATTTTATCAGTAACAACTCGTTCATTGTCTGTTGATTTGTAAAGAAATAATATTAAGTATGATGAAATAACACATTTATAAAAATGTGCTTGACTTACTGTTCTATTCATTCAAACTTTTAATGAATAGGTATCGAAGATCTTTTATACATTTATTTTAACTTGTTATTTTTTTTCAGAGAGCTTACAGCGTGACGTTGGATATAGCGGGATGCTGAGGAGGACTCTCTTAACGTCGGATCGCGTTACGCAAATTGTCAGCACATACGAAGTGCAGCCATTTACCAAGACGTCGACGTTCGCTAGACTATTTGACTGCGGCATGCAGGCTATAAGAAATGTGTGCATTATTCCGCTACAAAAATTAGGCCAGGACCTAGAAGAAGCAGGAGTGCGTTTCGCTCGAGAGTACAGAGGTTATGATTTATCACACGCTAAATTTTCAGACGATTTTTTATACGAATACTAGATACAAGCCCAGAAATGTGAATCTGGAAGTGTGAATGTGAGGACGAATTATTGTTAATATGTGGGGGAAGATGAGTGCTGATGTTCCAGGAGAGTTCATATTTATTGACGGAAGAGCCAGTAGATTGTATTGAAATTAAATGTTTGTAATTATTTTAAAATGTATTCTAAATTAAACTTATTGGTTATTTTACTGTAATAAATATAAGCTAGCATCTGAGATAATACATTAATTCATACATTGTTACTTAATTTGAAAAAGACGACTCCCGCAGTCGTGGGTACAAGCCCTGTGTCGCGGGGGACTTAACAAACATACAAGTCACGGACACAAAGTACACCCAGACTCGGAACAACAATTTGTGGATCACCCAAATTGGTGTCCCGTGTGGGAATCGAACCCATGACCTCTTGCGTAGCAGTCGGATACACTCCCACCGCGCCACAGAAGCAGTAAATTTAAAAAATTAATGAAACGACTATTTTCACTAACTAAGACGTTATTACTATAATATTTATTGATAAAGTAATTGGTAATTAAGCACTTTGATGACTATATAGCATGGTAAAATAATAATTTCATATTAAAAATATATCGTTATTGTTTTAGTTTGCATACCTCATCCACAATTTAAAGTATAATTAAGTATTAAATGTGTAATGGAATTGTTTGACTGATCCATAAAATTAATAAAACAATTTACTCGTTTCTTTATTTCTTGCCCTCATTCCAGGTAATACATTTATTTCTATTAAAATAATTAGTGGTTAAAAATTAAATATAACTTGCTGAATTAAAACTATACATACTATTAATATTAAAGAGTTCAAGTTGTATGTAGAGGTTAACCCTGAAACTACTAGCCCGATTTCAACTTTAAATTTCAAATATCTTTATTTCGTTATATCAATCCAATGATTATTTGAAATTAAATTTAGATAAAATACTTATAACAGAGAACTTACAAAATAATATAGGTTTTAAAACAGGTGAAGGATGTAGGATTCTTATCACTCGAATCAAGATATACGCGAGCGAAGTCACTGGGAACAACTATATATAGCATACTAGCTGTCTGAAGCTGACGAAGACCAGCAAACTCCGTCAGCTTCAATTTTCCTCGTTTTTCAACATTTTACATTGCTGCTCTGCTCCTATTGATTGTAGCGTGATATTATATAGCCTAAAGCCTTCCTCCATAAATAGGCTATCCAACAGTAAAATATTTGTTCAATTTGACCCAATAGTTCCCGAGATTATCGCATTAAAACATACAAACAAACTCTCTAAAAATATATATATCAACCCATAAGATGGCCCACTGCTGGGCACGGGTCTCCCCAGTAGAACCTACTAGTATGTAGATCCTGGGGGTAATTGCCATAATCGCCACGCTTGGCGAGCGGGTTGGCGATCGCAGTAAGGCTTTAAGTACGCAGAGGACGCTGCTGCCCGTCCTCCGGGGTGAAATCCCTTAGTCGCCTTGACGACACCCACGGGTAGAGATGGGGTGGTACTATTCTTAAGCCGGCACCACACGGCAAAAAATATAAGTATAGATTAATCATAGAACTCATAGTTGCATCAAATTACCTCTTAAATACTTACGTGGGGCAAGCCAAAATGAAGACGTAAATAACTTAAATATTTGAAAAATATTTATGATCGTTTTGTAACATATTTGTTACAAAACGATCATTTCGCATTATTGAAACATATATTACTAGCTTTAGCCCGCGGCTCCGCCCGCGTGGATGTCGGTTATCGTGATTAAAACTATCCTATGTCCTTCCCCGGGACTCAAACTATGTCTATACCAAATTTCATCTAAATCGGTATAGCTGTTTGAGCGTGAAAGCCTAACAGGCAGCCAGACAGACAGAGTTACTTTCGCATTTATAATATTAGTATGGATATGTATCAAAAATGCAAAATAATTTTACAATAATTAAATTAAATAATTTTGATAATCCTACTTAACAGAATCATACTAAAACATACGCACAATATAAAACATCGAAAATAGGTTCTAGTTCATAAATTACAGGCACTAGTTTTAAACCCCTCTACTAACTCATATTTGTTGAAAAGATAGATTATAAATCAAAACGTAATTCATAAAAATATTAAAAGCTAACAGTTTCCCGTACCTCCGTCCACAATTCCACATGTTTATTAGTATTGAGGCAAAATATACTATATTCCTCTCCAAGCTTTAAACTACCTCTTTACAATTTCAACAACACAAACGAATACATATATATAAATAAACTATTTATAATATTAATGTAGATTTGTATGTATTACAATAAAATAATTCATTGCTATTTCGCGCAACTGCAAAAAGCGCGCTTACAACAAAAGTCACAATCCTTTATTATTATGTATTTACAACTGTCTAATCGGCTCGAAATATGCACAACAATAACGCAACGCAGTAAAAAAACAAGGACCCCGCCTCCTTGCATCCGATAAGGCGCACATGTGCCTGTGTGAGTCCGCTTACGTAGAGAGCGAACGTTTCTCGCAAGCCATTATAGCCATAAGGGTGTACGACCGCCGAGTAGGCCGATTGTACCTATAACATTGTGTAAAAAAAAAATGTGTGGCATTCGGGGACTGCCGCGGTAAAGCTATTGCATAGCATTTTTATCAAATTAAGCATTTAAAAAAAAAAAAAAGTAATTTAAAAAAAACTTTTTTTATTATTAAAACAATGTTTTTATTTTTTTTTTCTTTAAATTTTTTTTTTTAGAAAAAAAAAAAAAAAATTCATTATAACAAAACAATGTTTTTAATTTTTTTTTCTTTAATTTTTTTTTTTTTTTTTTTATTTAAAAAAAGTCATTAAAAGTTCTGCCATTCATCGATAGATGGCAAAACTAAAAAGTATCACCGCTGTGCCCGTCAGAGCGGGGAGCGTGAGGTTTTTTCGTTACGGTATTTCTGGATTCGGTCCCCGCGCTCAAGGCAAGAAGCTATGCAATAGCTTAAAAAAAACTTACTTTTTAGTGAGTTGATTTGTAATTTATCTAAATTACCCTACCCTAATGTATTTTTTTTTAAATACAACTTCTGCAGTACCCTACAAACCCTGTGTCGCGGGGGACTTTACAAACATACAAGTCACGGACACAAAGTACACCCAGAGTCGGAACAACAATTCGTGGATCTCACAAAGGGGTGTTCCGTATGGGAATCGAACCCACGACCTCTTGCGTAACAGTCGGACACACTCCCGCGCCACAGAGGCAGTGTTTCTCCAGGAACCTGAAGAGCTGGCAGTTAACAATGTGTTCCATTGTTTTAGAGAGCAAGGAGATGATGACAATAGGTCTATAGTTCGACGGATCTGAACGCTCGCCTTCCTTAAGTTTGAATATCGAGAGATATTTTTACCATAAACTGTTTTCATTGTATGGAAATGAATATTAACAGCTTTATAACTTGAGAATCCCTATTTTTAGGGTTCCGTTTTATCTCATTCTAGGGGCAAATATCTCATAGAATTTTATGAGATATCATATGGAGAAAATATCAAAAACATTGTTTTGCCACCCGGATCCACCCGTCCGAAGTTATGTAATAGTTTTTCTTTGACATGATCTTCATAATAACATGAAAATCGTTATTGTTTAAATAAAAATAGTTTATTCAAATAATTTATTAAAATTAAATTGTTTTATTTCAAAAGTAACGGTTATACTTAGTTTTACATTATTTGTTTATGCGTTTTTTTTGGAAGACATTATTTTAAAAAAATTAAAATGTTGGAATATGCCAACATTTTTTTAAAATAAAATAGTAACTAGTGGTAATGTCTTACCAATGATTGTATTATTAAGTTGGGATTCTCTGCGTTTTCTTTTAAAAGTCTTCCTTTATTGAAATTTTCATCTGCGCTTCGGTACATAGCCACACATTTTAATTTTAAAATACTTTAAAATCCATAAATTTAATTCAATTTTTTTAAATATGGTTTAATAAATAGTGTAAAAAACTAAGATACTTTATATTTAAAAATAATTAGACTTGGAATTTCACGAGTTACTTATTTAATGCTGAATTCAAGTATTATTATTTATCTCAAAGTAAAGGTTTGAATAAATATAATAAACGGTATAATACAGATGAATTAGTGTTATCTTTTAAAATAAAATAAATGTGAGCAATAAAGTTCATTTTATATTTAGAGGGCATGTCTTACTCTAGGGTGGCCTATACTCTGTGGTGCCTCCGAAGATAGGACGAGAATCAATAAAAAGCATTAGGCGAAAACATCAGATGAGAAAGAACAGAGAGTAAGGTATCATGACAAACGGTATTAAAGGCAATCGAGAAATCCACCAAAGTCAAAACGGTAATTTCTCATCCATTCCTGCCCTGATATCGCCAGTCACTTTGGGACGAGCAGAACAGGTGCTATGTTCAAGCCTAAAACCAGATTGAAAGTGGCTCAAGAAATTATTGCTTTACACAAATTGTGTCATTTGTCTATCTATATATAAAATTCTCGTGTCACAGTTTTCGTTGCCATACTCCTCCAAAACGGCTTGACCGATTTTGATGAAATTTTTTGTGCTTATCCGGTATCTATGAGAATCGGCCAACATCTATTTTTCATACCCCTAAGAGTTTGTTTGTTTGTTTGAACGCGATAATCTCAGGAACCACTGGGCCGCATTGAAAATATATTTTATTGTTGGATAGCCCATTTATCGAGGAAGGCTATAGGTTGTAACATCACGCTACGACCAATAGGAGCGGAGCAGCAATGAAAAATGTTATAAAAAACGAAGAAAAAAGAAAAAAGGGAAAATTACTATCTATTATTCATGCCCCTAAGTGATAAGGGTTGTCCACCCCTATCATTTATAACTATACTTTAAAATTAGAAGAGAGAGAAGAGTTGTTTGTTTGTTTGAACGCGATAATCTCAGAAATTACGGGTCCAAATTGAAACAAAAACTCTTTTAGATAGCCCATTTATCGAGGAAGGCTATAGGCTATAAAACGTCCCGCTACAAGTAATGGGAGCGGAGCAGCAAGGAAAAATGTTGCAAAAACGGGGAAAATGTACGCAGACGAAGTTGCGCGGGTCAGCTAGTATACTCTAAAACTTTAGATAGAAAAGGAAAAATAGAGATATGTCGAAAGTGGTTCGGAAAAGTAGAATTTCAAATTTTATGTAGAGGAATAACAAAGGTAAGACGCCATGAAGATGGGATAAAGAAGGAAGAAGATAGTCAAGGTTAAGTATTTAAAATGCGACGGTTAATACCATCATGCCCAACAGCGTGGAAGATCGGCAAGGTACTCGTAGGTACGACGCTTAGTTAGATGATCAATAGGTACAGTGAAGATTTAATAATGTTGATTGATGTTATCTATACCAATCGTCGTCTGAGGACCAGTACGCACCAGTTTTTCGATTTTTGGAGTCCCTAAGAATCGCCAGATATTTTTGGGGAAAAAATAAAGCACGTTGTTAGGAACATGACGGCGGGCGTTTAGATTCTTTGCAGTTTTATAAAGGACTCAATTAAAATCATTGAGGTAATTTCTGAATCTACGAAATGCGTGATCTCTGCGCCGCATCCTTATGCCATTTGTCATACAAGGAACTGGAGGACGTTTATTTTTATTTGTTTTAAACTATTTACTGCTAAAAATATTGACCTTGATATCAACCGTAGAAGCCTCGGATACAGGATCCTAATCCAAATTTGAGACATCCTCCAGAAGTTTACAACAAAGCAAGGCACGTTCAATATTTTAGGACATAGTTTAAGTGGTTTAAGCGAGTATGAAAGAAATAATAAATCATGGTGAAAGAAACCAAGGGTTAAACTTTGTCCACGACGACGGACTACAGAAGGAGCCAAAATAACAATTAAATCTAACCAGGTATCCATAACATCCGTGTTGTAATGAGTAGTAGTGGCAAGACATATCGGGTCGTGCTCAGTGTAGGATTCCGCAGCTAACACTACAAAGAAATGCATTACTAATGAAAAATACGATCTGATGAAGTGCACCTGCAACAGAGCGTGTCTTCATAGCACTTACGTTCTTTTGTTAAGCGCAGTTTTGCGGCAAGTACTTAAAGACGGTATATACGATCAAATTGAAAATAATTTTATTTGAAAGTTTTTATTAAATAAATTATTTATTGTCGCTGTCATCTCGGACTAATTTTATTGTACACTGATGAAATTAAAAAAAAAAACCCTCTGAATATGTTATACCTAGGTCGTTATTCACGTTCCTTTTCTTCCGTGTCCGCGGCAAGCCCGTAAGAACTGACAAAATCTTGTCGTAATGGTAAAACCTTTGAAATATTTATGAGCCATGGGTGTTAAGTCTAGTCCAAAGTAATCCAGGATTGCTAAATAAAAACATATTATTTATATCTTTAGATCGTTTGTTTATTATTTTGTCGCATTTTCTTAATATCCACATCCGCACGAGCATTGTCCGTTGATAGAGACACAGCCAGATGCTGGCAAGTTTCCACCAAAGCTCACAGCGCCCAAGATGGGCACCGCGCCAATGACAGCGGTGTTACCAGCGACGGGCAGTTCACCAGCTACTGCGACGTTACCTTCACCGGCGCCGCCGTAAGCAGCTGCCCCAACAGGCCCATACCCGAGTGCTGCTGGCGCTGCGCCTGCTAGTGCCCCAGCTAGTCCTGAGCCAGATCCACTGCATCCGAGAGCTGGAGCGGCGTTGGCGGGGACAACGCGGGCACCATAGCCAGCGCCGCTCATGCACTGACTTAATACGGTCTGGAAATATTTAAATAAAATAGAAAAAGCGCCAAACTGAGGTGTCAGAATTGATGAAACAGGTAAGTGCAAAACCATAACACCGAGTCTTAAAGCAGTAAGTGTACTATAAATACCTACAATATGGACAAAATTAACAGAAAAAAAAATAGCAAATACAAAGGATACATTATTGATTATTTTGGCACACTCACCTGTACCAAGCAAGCTTGGACGCACAAGAATACAACGGCGAAGGTGTTCATGTTCAATGTTTGTGTTCAACGAGGAGCTGATGACTGAATGATGAACAGCAACTGTCCCGCGCTTTTATACTTGACATCGATACTGACACTAGTTCAGTCTTATCGGTCTACGTGAGGACTATTGTTTTGTTTAAACTTGCAATAATTATTGCAATTTTTGCAATACTGTTTCATAGCCTGATAACACAGTTAAATATATAACCAGCAGCAGTGGTGCTAACTAGGCATTATTCTAGTTGCAAAACTAACACCAGCACTCAATACACTATCAAAGATGTTTGCTAATTCTGTTCTCTTTTGTGTTAAGGGGGGCGAATCGCTTAAATTCAACATCTTTACATCAAAGAGTTCTACGTTGAAACATCCGATGTAAAGCGTTTCGTAGTCTGTTTTATTTAAATTACAGGGAAGCGAAGCGATCACAGCGCTATCTCGTCTTCGCGACAGAATTTAGTAACAAGACATATCTATACTATAAGTTTGTTTGTTTGAACGCGATAATCTCAGAAACAAAAACTCTGGTCCGAATTGAAAAAATCATTTACTGTTGGATACATTTATCGAGGAAGGCTTTAGACTATACAACATTACGCTACGACCAATGGAAGCGTAGCAGCAATCAAAGTAGATGCAAAAACGGGGATAAGTTACACAGACGAAGTTGCGCGGGTCAGCTAGTATTCATAATATAACTGCCTCTGTGGCGCGGTGGGAGTGTGTCCGACTGCTACGCAAGAGGTCGTGGGTTCGATTCCCACACGGGACACCACTTTGTGTGATACACAAATTGTTGTTCCGGGTCTGGGAAAAAAAAATATTAAAAAAAAAAAAAAAAAAAAATAACTAAAACAAAAATACACGTCAAACACATTACCCTCCGCAGTCGGGTAAACCATTTTGTCGTCTAATTTGAGGCTTGATAGATTAATAATAAAGTATTGTTTACAAATGAAATTAATGTAATTATGTATGTGCCAATAAAAAAAAATCTCTTCATGCAAGAAAATAACAAAGAAGAAATAATTTGATTATTCATATCACAGTTAAGATTTTCAAACATAAAACGAGAAAAATATAAGAAAGTAAGAATCTAGACAGATACTTATAGGTTATCTGAAAAAAGATTTATTACTTACTTATTGGCGAAAGATAATTTATATAGTCGAAGAAAATACGATACTTTAATTTTATTTGTGTTTCGTTTTATTTTTGTTGTTGTGTTATTTAATGTGGAATTGTTAACCCCTCCAGCTAAGCTCAAAGGCTTGTGTTAGGCTTGTGTTAGTGAGCCTTTTATGATTCGTTCCCATATTTTAAGTGTGTGTAAGATTAATTAGTACCTCTATAGTTTTCGCACTGCGCTACATCACCCTTGTTTTTATAGAACGGAAGTAGATAACTGTGACGCCAAGAGTCCGGAATAAAGAGTATTCCGGACTCTTGGCGTCAGAGTTATCTAATTCCGTTACAGTACAAATAATGATATTGAAAAGTTTTTTAAGCCACGCTTCCGCTGTTGATCTAAGACTTTTCCACAGGTCCGCTGGTATCTCATCCGGGTCAGTAGGTTTTCTGTTTTTCATTTCTTCTTGTCTATTTACTTCAAGTATTGGTCTTGATGTAGGTTTACGGGATGTAGGTTTTTCATTACGGAATTCTTGATTTCCGTGTATTGTTTCATATGTGTTACTCACATGACTATTTAGATCCCCGCCTATTATCTTGCGTTCTTTCACTGGTATTCATGCATTAGATCGTCTAAATCTTCTTAGAATTGAACTGTTTCTGACTCTGTACAGCCAGTCTGTGGTGCATATGCACAATAGACTGTAATTAATATCATATCAGTATATGCTGATAGGATGTTAATTGTTTGTTGGTCATTCAGTGCTACTTTAACAACAATTAGACGGTCACTCTTCCGTATGATGTTTACTATGCGATTCTTAAAATTTTATCTACGACAATGGCTATCCTGTTTCTTTTATTGTCTATGCCGTGGTATACTACCTGTTAATCATATCTTATATTTGTCAGATTTTGAACCATTCCATTTCGTTTCTTGTATACAACTTGATACATATTTTCTTTAGAATTTAACTTAATTCTTGGATCCTTTCTGTGAGAGACCCCAAGTTCCGAGTTGCTTGTCTGAATTTCTTCAATAGTCCGTAAATGCGAATGTTTGTTTGATGCCCTAGTAGTAGTATCGAGTTTCATCCCATTCATCGTATTTACATTTACGTCGCCTTCGGGGTACTGTAACGTGAACTTGCTGGCTTTGGGGTGCGTAGCCGGGATTATTTCTCTCGGGGATGAGGAATCAAACTCTGTTTCATATGCCCAGAACGATATTATAAATTAAACAATCTGTAATCTTATTAATTTACATTTCAATCGTTTTTCAGACCATTCGTCTTGACGCTTCCTTCATTTCTCCCGATTGTTTTTTCGTTTTCTTCTTCGTCATTATTTCAAACTTTTGGAACGTCGAGATAAACAGTTAACAATTAATGACGCTTTATGCGAGTGGCCGGTCGAGTTTCCGACGCACCTGCCACAGTTCCCCCTAGTATTATTACCTTTATTCATTATCTTGTGCTTTCATGTGAGAAGAATATGTTTTGGCTATATGTTTTACGGCCGGTTGCCACCTGACGCCAATGCAGTAACCCTTATAAAGGGCTTAGAAGCCTGTCTGTACTGTCGTCTCTTTCGTCGCCATCCCTACTACTCCATCCTGTACGATGTTGTACCTTTAGTGTAACCTGTTATGCTAGAGCAGCTTAGCCTGGGTTTGTGCTTCTTATGCATGCTCCGCCGTACCGATAACTGTTATCTCTTCCATCGCAGCCGTTGAAGTCTTCACCCGTATCCCTGAGCCCGGACCGGGTTATACACACCCCACAGCACTAGGTCCTGCCTAAACTTAGCCACTAATTTACTAAGGCCTACTGAAGTAAATGGCGCCCACAACCTGCGGCTTGCACACGCCAGACAGGAGTTACACTAATGGGACACAGAGAAGGTGGCTCAGCCTCTCATAAGGCCAAGTTAATGATTGTGTTACATTCGTTTTATTTTAACAATCCTTTCACGAATAAAAAGTTACTGGATTATGTAATAGTTATTAGCTTAGGGGTCAATGAATTCATAGCAATTTGTAACCTACATTAAGTCATAAAGAAAGTAATGAATAATAATGTATTTTCAGAGTAAAAACTAACAACAGCAACCAGGGCAACTAGCGAAATTAAAGCAGTTGCTCACACTCAAGATATTGTCTTTTCAAACAATAATGGTGTTCATGAATTATTAGTGTCTTACAAATTCTGGTAAAATTATCATACCTTATTATCAGGCCACAGAAAATTCTGCACATGTTCAACAACACTTGGCTAGTCCAGCTCTGTACTAGACTGACATTAGTAGTTATAATAAATAAAACAATTCATATAAAAAAATATTTATATAAACACAAATGTATAACATATTAAAACCTTTATGAAGACAAAGTGTTCTTTTGAGCCATCTACCACTGAATTTATAATCACAGCTTAAATAAAGTGATTTAATCAGATCACTGTAGCGCTCCACGTCAGTGAGGAGATTGCAATGATTGCTGTACAAAATACAGTAAAACTTATCACAATACTATTTCACAGTGCATGTTGCATGCATACGTAAGTTGGTGCCAAATAAAACAAAAAAAAAACATTTCATGACTTTAACTTTAAAATGTTATTTTGTTGTTGTACGTTTATTATTTCTTACTTTACTTTATTTATATAGTACATTTATATATACAACCGAGGATAGAACAAAGTGGCGTGCAATTGGAGAGGCCTATGTGCTGGACATCGGCCTCTGTCGGACTCCTCGGACTTTGTTCTATCCTCGGCTTGTATATGTGGACTGCGATAGGCTGATTACGATGATAATGATGATGATATAGTACATCATACACCATTTTAAAGAACTGATAAAAGTACACACAAAGTCTCCCATTTGCAGGTAACCGGCCGATATTATTCTGATTGTTTATATAAAATGATCACAAAAAGTCCTTTATCTTGACTGTATGATTATGGTTTTCATATAGGCTTAAAGTTTATTATATTTTATTCGCACAATTCTAAAGTCCTGTCAAGCTTAATTAAAATCTACCAACTATACTCGTATTACGATCAACATGGAATCACGAAAGTTAAAAATAAAAAATCAATAAATACAGAACAAATTAGTATTTAAATTGTTTATTTATTCATATATCGATATTCCAAATGACGGCATCGGTCATTAACCAAAACCTTCTCAATATCCTCTACAACCACATCCATATCCTGCAGCACCAAGACCAGCAACTCCTGAAGGTATACCTGCTATGTTCGAGCCATAGCCGATACCAGCCGCTCCGAGACCAATAGCATCAGCGGCACTACCAACATCACTTGTGATAGCAATGACGCCATTACCACAACCGTAGCTGACAACACCCGCACCAGCAGATGGCAACGCGCCATTCAAAGCTACAACACTTATGAATGGCAGTTCACCTAATACAGACAGAGAGCCCTCATAAGCGTTCTCAGACGCTACGGAAATGCCGGTGGGAGCGATGGTGCAAGCGCTGGTCACAGGTAGACCGCCACCGTTGGTGGGAGCAATCTCGATACGAGCGGCGCTCAGGCCAGCGCCAGCACAGCCGTTGCCAAAGCCAGCTCCAAGACCGGCTCCGTAAGCCTGGCCGCTACCTCCCAGCGCACCACATGACGGAGCTGATGGAGCGAATGCACGCAAGTAATCTCCTCCAGGATATACACATTGACCGAACACAATCTGAAATAGTGATATTGATTACGTTAGCTTTAAGTAACTTAAGCCAATGGGAATATGATAGTAGCTACATGAAAGAAGATAAAATTGAAAAGCAGTAGTCGTTATTGTGATCGAAAATCATCAAAAGGTATGTACTTCTAAAAGCGTGTTTTTAAATTTTAACTGGAATTTCTAATGATTAGGTTCGCTATTATAAGAAAAATGCAATAAAGTGAAAAACAATGTAGCTGAAATCATATATTAAAATAGTCGTGAGTATGCATTAAATCGTTAAGTAGGTATTGGAAGTGTTGTGTACAATAAATAACATTGAACTTACTTGAGCCAGAAGCGCCTGAGCGCAAAGGGCGAGAACAGACTTAGCAGCCATATTATTTATTAGTGTTAGTTCTGCAACTAGAATAATACCTAGTTAGCACAAACATAAACACAAACATAAACATAGCAAACTAGCAGCAGTGCTGCTAGTTTTATATTTAACTGTGTTATCAGGCTATGAAACAGTATTGCAAAAATTGCAATAATTATTGCAAGTTTAAACAAAACAAAAGTCCTCACGTAGACCGATAAGACTGAACTAGTGTCACTATCTATTTCAAGTATAAAAGCACGGACAGTTGCTGTTAATCATTCAGTCATCAGCTCTTCGTTGAACACAAACATCAAACATGAACACCTTCGCTGTCGTATTCCTCTGCGTCCAAGCTTGCTTGGTACAGGTAAGTTTGTCAGTTTTAGTAATAATGTATCCTACAGTATGAGTTGATGGCAATCTAACATTTTTATTTAATGTACACTTTTATGACAAAAGACCTTTGACCTTTCTTTCTTTTTCTTTTTATACCTTTGATTCCATAGTGTATTCAGACGTTAAATGTGAAAAATTTGACAGCTCCGTTTGCCGCCATTTTCACAACTCATTTATTGTTCTTACATTTAGTAGCATGTTTGATAAGTGACATGAATTGCCTCTCACGTTTTACATTTTTAATGAATTTATCTATTTCTTTTTAATAATTCTAGACCGTATTGAGTCAGTGCTTTGGTGGCGCTGGCTATGGCGCCCGCGTTGTCCCCGCCGCCGCTCCAGCTCTTGGATGCTGTGGAACTAGCTCGCCTCTAGCTGGTGCACTATCAGGCGCAGCGCCAGCAGCAATCGGGTACCGCGCTGCTGGGGTGGCTGCTTATGGCGGCGCCGGTGAAGGTAACTTGGCAGTAGCTGGAGAACTGCCAGTCGCTGGTAACACCGCTGTCATCGGCGCGGTACCTATCTTGGGCGCTGTGAACTTCGGTGGAAACTTGCCCGCTTCTGGTTGTGTCTCCATCAACGGCCAATGCTCGTGCGGATGTGGATACTAGAAAGAGTGAGAAAATATTAAATAAACGGTCTAAAAAAGTAAACATCATAGTTTTATTTGGCAATCCTAGATGACTCTGGGCCAGACATAACAATCATGACTCACGTCTGATGCCGGGTATGGGATTACTTCGAGGCGGGGCAAAGACTTCATGATAGGACCCATTCGCCCTTCAACATGGCGTCCGCCCCCGAATTGCCCCACTAGTTCCAGCACGGGTAATGATGCTCTGAAATATTTTTAGGCATTTATAAGTCTACAACAATAAGTCTAGTAGTGACTACTGAGTAAGTAGTTTCTCTAAGATGACTGCTTGTCAATGGGATCAGTTGCTCTTCGGCAAAGGTACTGTTGGGGGACGAGGTGTACTTTCTAGTTGTACAACGCGGCGTCTAGTAAAACTTCTACTTAACAACCTCGTCATGAAAAAGTTTAATTTTAATATTTATGAAAACATTGAGCATTTCTAATGCTAGCAACTTTTCTACAGCGAAAAGTCCGAATTCACTGTGGGAAAAAAATATCGCTACATAAGGACAGCGCGAACGGTTAGAAATAGTTATATAGGTTAGGTTAGCGTCTTAGTTTTATGACCAATGACGATATGTCATTAGTAAGGTTTTGTCATGTGTTACAACTTTTGTTACAACTGTTGTCAGTGATTAGAAGTCCGAAATCTCTGAGGTAAAAAAATATCGGCACTAAAAAGCAGCATGAGTGGTGAGATACAGGTAGGTATGGGTTCTCAGCCTAATGATCAATAACGACAATCGATATTTCATTAGAAAGCTTTTTGATGCTCTAAAACTATTATTCTGACAAAAAATCAAAATCTTTGTGGGATAAAATAAACCTTACTCAAAAGCCACGTCATGGCTAGGTTGGGGTATAGCTTCTCAGCTTAATGACAAATAATTACATGAAATATGTGAAAGGCGCAAGGGGGCCCGTGTGTTTTTCCCCCGTAAAAACTTACTTAATCAAAAAACATACGACACACAATAATATAGATACGGTATTTACAACAACAAAATATGTTAAAAATCTTAAAGTTGGTGCCAAACAAAACAAAAAACATTTCATGGCCCAATCTTCAAAATGTAATTTTGTTGTTGCTTTTCCGACCGACTTTAAAAAGGAGGAGGTTCTCTATATATTTTATTTATATGTATGTTTTTTTTGTATGTTTGTTCACCGATTACGCAAAGACACATGTTTGGGGTATACTTCCAAGTTGGTCCCATTGTCATAAGATCACGATCAGATGATGGGATTCTGGAGAAAACGAGGGAACTTTTTAAATATTAAATGGTGTGCCTTTAATAATTGAAGAGTTCCCTCGATTTCTCAGAACAGTGATTTAGGTTTATTTCATAGTGATTCGTGCAAATTAAACATTTTGAAGTTGGTGCCAAATAAAACATAAAGATTACCTATTTTTCGGCACCAACTTCAAAATGTTTAATTTGTTTTGGTTATTCTAGGTATATTATTTTTTCTTTTTATTTGCCTGGTATTTTTTTTTGAAGTCGGTAATATTATCTTATAAAAAAGTTTTATATTATTTATTTATTTATTTAAAAACTTTATGCACAGTTATTGTACAAAGAGCGGACATAATACTAATACATTCTCTACCAGTCAACCTTAGGGTGATGTAGACATAAAATAGAAGTAAGTGCAGTAAACTTGTAGGCAGCTAAGCTAAATAATAATGAACATTATGTCATACACATATATACAAATGAATATACACATACACATATACATACTTACATAAATACATACAAACATACCATATAATTACATATTGTTAAACTAATGTGATGAAAAATTATGCCCAAACTCGAGAGCATCAAGAGATAGAAGATTTGAGGTCTTGTAGCATAGTCCAGATAGGTGGTTCGCTTCTGGCCCCGGTTTGGCTACGGAAGTCTCGGTTTCGATTTTTGGGTCTGGACTTCAAATTTTTCTATCTTTCAAAAATGCAATTATTGTATTTGTAATGTGATGACTCAACTAATACTTGGAAGAGTAAAGTATATACCTTTGTCTTAAAGTTCAAGCGGTTAGGTGCCATTCTAATTTTGTGGCGCATTGCATTCCAGAGTGAGACAGATTAAAACAGAAAAGAGGATCCGAAAATTCCAGACATAGAAACAGAAAATTGTTAGAAGGCCGAAGATGTCTGGTGGTGGTGGTTGGAGTACAAGTATCTATAGTATGTATTAAATTAAGTTTTTAAAAGCTGTGGTATTTTTTATAAAAAAAGTTTATATACATCACACAGATTTGCAGATGGATAGTATCTACACATAGTATAGTACATCATACACCATTTTAGAGAACTGATGAAAGTATTACAAAAAGTCCTTTAAGACTGTATGATTTTGTTAAGTGTACTGTATGATTATTGGTTTTCATGTAGGCGAGTCCCTAACGGGTTGGAGCTTAAAGTGTATTGTGTTTTAAAGGTATATTCGTGAACTTTCGCGATTTGTACACATTATAGAATTTTATGAGTTACGGGTCTTAACCGCGTAAATATTTTATTTTAAGGCCAAATACCTTTGTTTTATTGCCCGACTTTTCGACCGTATCGCAACGGCCGTGGTCACCGGTAGACTCCAATAATATCACACTCATCATTCTACCCGTGACCATGGCCGTTGTGTTTTATTCGCACTATTAAATATTCTTGTCAATTTTAATAAAAAAGTAGCAACTATTTTACGTATTACGATTAATATGGAATCACAAAAGTAACAAATTAAAATTAATAAATACAAAACAAATTAGTATTTCATATTGTTCATTTATTAATATTTCGACATTCATATTATTAACACACATATCATTTACATCCGTCGTTTACCAAAACCTTCTCAATAAGCTCTACAACCGCATCTATATCCTCCTGCAGCACCAAGACCAGCAACTCCTGAAGATATACCTGCTATGTTTGAACCATAGCCGACACTAGCCGCTCCGAGACCAATAGCACCAGCGGCACTACCAACATCACTTGTGATAGCAGTGACGCCATTGCCGCAACCGTAGCTGACAACACCCGCACCAGCAGATGGCAACGCACCATCCAAAGCTACAGAACTTATGAATGGCAGTTCACCAAATACAGACAGAGAGCCCTCGTAAGCGTTCTCAGACACTACGGAAATGCCGGTGGGAGCGATGGTGCAAGCGCTGGTCACAGGTAGACCGCCAGCGTTAGTGGGAGCCACCTCGATACGAGCGGCGCTCAGGCCAGCGCCTGCACAGCCGTTGCCGAAGCCAGCTCCAAGACCGGCTCCGTAAACCAGGCCGCTACCTCCCAGTGCACCACATGACGGAGCTGATGGAGCGAGTGCACGCAAGTAATCTCCTCCAGGATATACACATTGACCGAACACAATCTGAAATAGTGATATTGATTACGTTAGCTTTAAGTAACTTAAGCCAATGGATAATATGATAGTAGCTACATGAAAGAAGAAAAAATAGAAAAGCCGCCGTTATTGTGATCGAAAATCATCAAAAGGTACTTTCTAAAAGCATGTTTTTAAATTTTAACTGGCATTTCTAATGATTAGGTACGTTATTATAAGAAAAATGCAATAAAGTGAAAAACAATGTAGCTGGAATCAAATATTAAAATAGTCGTGAGTATGCATTAAATCGTCAAGTAGTTATTGAAAGTGTTGTGTACAAAAAATAACATTGAACTTACTTGAGCCAGAAGCGCCTGAGCGCAAAGGACGAGTACAGACTTAGCAGACATATTAGTTAATAGTGTTAGTTCTGCAATTAGAATAATACCTAGTTAGCACCACTGCTGCTGGTTTTATATTTTACTGTGTTATCAGGCTATGAAACAGTATTGCAAAAATTGCAATAATTATTGCAAGCAATAAACAAAACAAAAGTCCTCACGTGGACCGATAAGACTGAACTAGTGTCACTATCTATTTCAAGTATAAAAACACGGACAGTTGCTGTTAATCATTCAGCATCAGTTCCTCGTTGAACACAAACATCAAACATGAACACCTTCGCTGTCGGATTCTTCTGCGTCCAAGCTTGCTTGGTACAGGTAAGTTTGTCAGTTTTAGCAATAATGTATCCTACAGTATGAGTTGATGGCAATATAACATTTTTATTTAATGTACACTTTAATGACAAAAGATTTGACCTTTCTTTCTTTTTTTTTTATACCTTTGATTCCATAGTGTATTCACACGTTAAATGTGAAAAATTTGACAGCTCCGTTTGCCGCCATTATCACAACTCATGTAATGTTTTTACATTTAGTGGCATGTTTGATAAGTGACATGAATTGCCTCTCACGTTTTACATTTTTAAAGAATTTATCTATTTTCTTTTTAATAATTCCAGGCCGTATTGAGTCAGTGTTTTGATGGCGCTGGCTATGGCGCCCGCGTTGTCCCTGCTGCCGCTGCTCAGCTCTTGGATGCGGTGGAGCTGGCTCAGCTCTAGCTGGTGCACTAGCAGGCTTAGCGCCAGCAGCAATCGGGTACGGCGCTGCTGGGGTGGCTGCTTATGGCGGCGCCGGTGAAGGTAACGTGGCAGTAGCTGGAGAACTGCCAGTCGCTGGTAACACCGCTGTCATCGGCGCGGTACCTATCTTGGGCGCTGTGAACTTCGGTGGAAACTTGCCCGCTTCTGGTTGTGTCTCCATCAACGGCCAATGCTCGTGCGGATGTGGATACTAGAAAGAGTGAGAAAATATTAAATAAACGGTCTAAAAAAGTAAACATCATAGTTTTATTTGGCAATCCTAGATGACTCTGGGCCAGACATAACAATCATGACTCACGTCCGATGCCGGGTATGGGATTACTTCGAGGCGGGGCAAAGACTTCATGATAGGACCCATTCGCCCTTCAACATGGCGTCCGCCCCCGAATTGCCCCACTAGTTCCAGCACGGGTAATGATGCTCTGAAATATTTTTAGGCATTTATAAGTCTACAACAATAAGTCTAGTAGTGACTACTGAGTAAGTAGTTTCTCTAAGATGACTGCTTGTCAATGGGATCAGTTGCTCTTCGGCAAAGGTACTGTTGGGGGACGAGGTGTACTTTCTAGTTGTACAACGCTGTGTCTAGTAAGACTTCTACTTAAGAACCTCGTCATGAAAAAGTTTAATTTCAATATTTATGAAAACATTGAGCATTTTTAATGCTAGCAACTTTTTTACAGCAAAAAGTCCGAATTCACTGTGGGAAAAAAATATCGCTACATAAGGACAGCGCGAACGATTAGGTATAGTAAGGTTAGGTTAGCGTCTTAGTCTTAAGAGCAATGACGATAGCGATATGTTATTAGTAAGGTTTTGTCATGTGTTACAACTTTTGTTACAACTGTTGTCAGTGATTGGAAGTCTGAAATCTCTGTGGTAAAAAATTATCGGCACTAAAAAGCAGCATGAGAGGTTAAATAAAGGTAGGTATGGGTTCTCAGCCTAATGATCAATAACGACAATCGATATTTCATTAGAAAGCTTTTTGATGCTCTAAAACTATTATTCTGACAAAAAATCAAAATCTTTGTAGGATAAAATGAACCTTACTCAAAAGCCACGTCGCGGCTAGGTTGGTGTATAGCTTCTCAGCTTAATGACAAATAATTACATGAAATATGCGATAGGTGGTTTTGTATTATACACATATTTTTACAGTCACTAAAACTACCATAGTTTGGCACACAAAACATTGAAACCTACTATAATAAGGCCCGCGTGTTTTTCCCCCGTAAAAACTCACTTAATCAAAAAACATACGACACACAATCATATAGGTACGGTAATTACAACAACAAAATATGTTAAAAATCTTGAACTTAGCCACCAATTAACTAAGGCTTTGCCGTGTGGTGCCGGCTTAAGAATAGTACCACCCCATCTCTACCCGTGGGTGTCGTCAAGGCGACTAAGGGATTTTAACCCGGAGGACGGGCAGCAGCGTCCTCTGCGTACTTAAAGCCTTACTGCGATCGCCAACCCGCTCGCCAAGCGTGGCGATTATGGCAATTACCCCCAGGATCTACATACTAGTAGGTTCTACTGGGGAGACCCGTGCCCAGCAGTGGGCCATCTTATGGGTTGATATGTAACTAAGGCTTACTGAAGTAAATGGCGCACACAACCCGCGGCTTGCACACGCCAGACAGGAGTTACACTAATGGGAGACAGAGAAGGTGGCTCAGCCTCTTATAAGGCCAAGTTAATGATTGTGTTACATTCGTTTTATTTTAATAATCCTTTTACGAATGAGAAGTTACTGGGTTATGAAATAGTTAGCTTAGGGGTCAGTGAATTCATAGCAGTTTGTAACCTACATTAAGTCATAAAGAAAGTAATGAATAATAATGTATTTTCAGAGTAAAAACTAACAACAGCAACCAGGGCAACTAGCGAAATTAAAGCAGTTGCTCACACTCAAGATATTGCGTATTCAAATAATAATGGTGTTCATGAATTATTAGTGTCTTACAAATTCTGGTAAAATTATCATACCTTATTATCAGGCCACAGAAAATTCTGCACATGTTCAACAACACTTGGCTAGTCCAGCTCTATACTAGACTGACATTAGTAGTTATAACCAATAAAACAATTCAAATAAAAAAAATTGACTGCCTCTGTGGCGCGGTGGGAGTGTATCCGACTGCTACGCAAGAGGTCGTGGGTTCGATCCCCACCCAGGATAAAACTTTGTGTAATGAGCACGATGGTTTATTCTGTGTCTGGGTGTTATTTATCTATAATATGTATGTATATAGAAATATATAAGTATGTTTATCAGTTGTCTGGTTTCCATAGAACAAGCTCTGCTTAGTTTGGGATCAGATAACGTTGTGTGAGTTGTCCCAAGATATTATTATTATTATTACTATACAAGATATTTATATAAACACAAATGTATAACAATATAAAAATCTTTATGAAGACGAAGTGTTCTTTTGAGCCGTCTACCACTGATTTTATACTCACAGATTATATAGAGTGATTAAGTCAGATCATTGTAGCGCTCCACGTCAGTGAGGAGATTGCAATGATTGCTGTACAAAATACAGTAACACTTATCACAAAACTATTTCACTGTGCATGTTGCATGCATACGTAAGTTGGTGCCAAATAAAACAAAAAAACATTTCATGGATTTAACTTTAAAATTTTATTTTGATGTTGTACGTATATTATTTCTTACTTTACTTTATTTATAAAGTACATCATATACCATTTTAAAGAACTGATGAAAGTACACAACACTACAAAAAGTCTCCCATTTGCAGGTAACCGGCCGGTATTATTCTGATTGCTTATATAAAATGATCACAAAAAGTCCTTTATCTTGACTGTATGATAATGTTTTTCATATAGGCAATAAAACGAGTGACTCCCTAACAGGTATGAGCTTAAAGTATATTATATTTTATTCGCACAATTATATAGTCCTGTCAAGTTTAATTAAAATCTACCAACTATACTCGTATTACGATCAACACGGAATCACGAAAGTTATAAATAAAAAATAATAAATACAAAACAAATTAGTATTTAAATTGTTCATTTATTCATATATCGATATTCCAAATGACGGCATCGGTCATTAACCAAAACCTTCTCAATATCCTCTACAACCACATCCATATCCTGCAGCACCAAGACCAGCAACTCCTGAAGGTATACCTGCTATGTTCGAGCCATAGCCGATACCAGCCGCTCCGAGACCAATAGCACCAGCGGCACTACTAACATCACTTGTGACAGCAGTGACGCCATTACCGCAACCATAGCTGACAACACCCGCACCAACAGATGGCAACGCGCCATTCAAAGCTACAGCACTTATGAATGGCAGTTCACCTAATACAGACAGAGAGCCCTCGTAAGCGTTCTCAGACGCTACGGAAATGCCGGTGGGAGCGATGGTGCAAGCGCTGGTCACAGGTAGACCACCGCCGTTGGTGGGAGCCACCTCGATACGAGCGGCGCTCAGGCCAGCGCCAGCACAGCCGTTGCCGAAGCCAGCTCCAAGACCGGCTCCGTAAGCCTGGCCGCTACCTCCCAGTGCACCACATGACGGAGCTGATGGAGCGAATGCACGCAAGTAATCTCCTCCAGGATATACACATTGACCGAACACAATCTGAAATAGTGATATTGATTACGTTAGCCATAAGTAACTTAAGCCAATGGAGAATATGATAGTAGCTACATCAAGGAAGAAAAAATAGAAAAGCCGCCGTTATTGTGATCGAAAATCATCAAAAGGTACTTTCTAAAAGCGTGTTTTTAAATTTTAACTGGCATTTCTAATGACTAGGTACGCGATTATAAGAAAAATGCAATACAATAAAAAACAATGTAGCTGAAATCATATATTAAAATAGCCGTGAGTATGCATTAAATCGTTAAGTAGGTATTGAAAGTGTTGTGTACAAAAAATAACAATGAACTTACTTGAGCCAGAAGCGCCTGAGCGCAAAGGACGAGAACAGACTTAGCAGACATATTAGTTATTGGTGTTAGTTCTGCAACTAGAATAATACCTAGTTAACACCACTGCTGCTGGTTTTATATTTAACTGTGTTATCAGGCTATGAAACAGTATTGCAAAAATTGCAATAATTATTGCAAGTTTAAACAAAACAAAAGTCCTCACGTAGACCGATAAGACTGAACTAGTGTCACTATCTATTTCAAGTATAAAAACACGGAAAGTTGCTGTTAATCATTCAGTCATCAGCTCTTCGTTGAACACAAACATCAAACATGAACACCTTCGCTGTCGTATTCCTCTGCGTCCAAGCTTGCTTGGTACAGGTAAGTTTGTCAGTTTTAGCAATAATGTATCCTACAGTATGAGTTGATGGCAATCTAACAATTTTTATTTAATGTTCACTTTAATGACAAAAGTCTTGACCTTTCTTCCTTTCTTTCTTTTTCTTTTTATACCTTTGATTCCATAGTGTATTCAGACGTTAAACGTTTGCCGCCATTTTCACAACTCATTTATTGTTCTTACATTTAGTAGCATGTTTGATAAGTGATATGAATTCCCTCTCACGTTTTACATTTTTAATGAATTTATCTATTTTCTTTTTAATAATTCTAGACCGTATTGAGTCAGTGCTTTGGTGGCGCTGGCTATGGCGCCCGCGTTGTCCCCGCTGCCGCTCCAGCTCTTGGATGCGGTGGAGCCGGCTCACCTCTAGCTGGTGCACTAGCAGGCGCAGCGCCAGTAGCAATCGGGTACGGCCCTGCTGGGGTGGCTGCTTATGGCGGCGCCGGTGAAGGTAACATTGCAGTAGCTGGAGAACTGCCAGTCGCTGGTAACACCGCTGTCATCGGCGCGGTACCTATCTTGGGCGCTGTGAACTTCGGTGGAAACTTACCCGCTTCTGGTTGTGTCTCCATCAACGGCCAATGCTCGTGCGGATGTGGATACTAGAAAGAGTGAGAAAATATTAAATAAACGGTCTAAAGAAGTAAACATTATAGTTTTATTTGGCAATCTTAGATGACTCTGAGCCAGACGTAACAATCATGACTCACGACCGATGCTGGACATGCGATTACTTCGAGGCGGGGCAAAGACTTGATGATAGGACCCATTCGCCTTTTAACATGGCGTCCGCCCCCGAATTGCTCCCCTAGTTCCAACACAGGAAATGACCCTTTGAAATATTTTTAGGTATTTTTAAGTCTACAACAATAAGTCTAGTAGTGACTACAGAGTTAGTAGTTTCTCTAAGATGCTTGTCAATGGGATCAGTTGCTCTTCGGCAAAGGTACTGTTGGGGGACGAGGTGTAACTTCTAGTTGTACAACGCGGTGTCTAGTAAGACTTTTACTTAACAAGCTCGTCATGAAAAAGTTTAATTTTAATATTTATGAAAACTTTGGATATTTTTTATGCTAGCAACTTTTCTACAGCGAAAAGTTCGAATTCACTGTGGGAAAAAAATATCACTACATGAGGACAGCGCGAACGGTTAGATATAGTTAGGTTAGGTTAGCGTCTTAGTTTTATGACCTATAACGAAAGCGATATGTCATTAGAAAGCTTTTGTCATGTGTTACAACTTTTACAGTGATTGGAAGTCCGAAATCTCTGTGGTAAAAAGTTATCCTAATTAAGCCTAATGATCAATAACGACAGTCGATGTTTCATTAGAAAGCTTTTTTAATACTCTTAAACTATTATTCTGACAAAAAATCAAAATTTCTGTGGGATAAAATTAACTTTACTCAAAAGCTACGTCGTGGCTGGGTTTGGTATAGCTTCTCAGCTTAATGACAAATAACTACATGCAATATGCGATAGGTGACCATAGGCGATAGGTGATATTTATTATTTTTACAATCACTAAAACCAACATAGTTTGGCATAGTAGTTTGGTGCAAGGGGGCCCGCGTGTTATTTTCCTCGTAAAACTCATTTAATCAATAAACATACGACGCACAATAATATAGGTACGGTAACTACATCAACAAAATATGTTAAAATCTTGAAGTTGGTGCCAAACAAAACAATAAACATTTCATGGCACAATCTTCAAAATGTTATTTTGTTGTTGCTTTTCAACCGACTTTAAAAAGGAGGAGGTTTTTAATACGACTGTATGTTTTTTTGTATGTTTGTTTACCGATTACGCAAAGACTCTAAATCTTTTTGTGTTTGAAATGGTATACTTCCAAGTGGGTCCCATTGTCATCAGATCACGATTAGATGATTGGATTCTGGAGAAATCGAGGGAACTTTTCAAATATTAAAGGGTGTGCCTTTAATAATTGAAGAGTTCCCTCGATTTTTCAGAACAGTGGTTTAGGTATATTTCATAGTGATTCGTGCAAATTAATTATTTTTAAGTTGGTGCCGAATAAAACATAAAGACTACCTATTTCCTGGCACCAACTTCAAAATGTTTTATTTGTTTTGGTTATTCTAGGTACATTATTTTTTCTTTTTAGTTGCCTTGTATTTATTTTTGAAGTCGGTAATATTTTCTTATAAAAAAGTTTTATATTATTTATTTATATATTTAAAAACTTTATGCACAGTTATTGTACAAAGGGGGACATAATACTAAAACATTCTCTACCAGTCAACCTTAGGGTGATGTAGACATAAAATAGAAGTAAGTGCAGTAAACTTGTAGGCAGCTAAGCTAAATAATAATGAACATTATGTCATACACATATATACAAATGAATATACACATACACTTATACATACTTACATAAATACATACAAACATACCATATAATTACATATTGTTAAACTAATGTGATGAAAAATGATGCCCAAACTCGCGAGCATCAAGAGAGAAAGATTTGAGGTCTAGTAACATAGTCGAGATAGGTGGTTCGCTTCTGGCCCCGGTTTGGCTACGTAAGTCTCGGGTTCGATTCCTGGGTTTGGACTTCAAATTTTTCTATCTTTCAAAAATGCAATTGTTGTGTTTGTAATGTGATGACTCAACTAATTCTTGGAATAGTAAAGTATATACCTTTGTCTTAAAGATCAAGTGGTTAGGTGCCATTCTAATTTTGTGGCGCATTGCATTCCAGAGTGAGACAGATTAAAACCGAAAGGAGGATCCGAAGAATCCAGAAGGATAAGCAGGATATAAAAACAGAAAATGGTTAGAAGGCCGAAGATCTCTGGTGGTGGTGGTTAGAGTACAAGTATCTATGTATTAAATTAAGTTTTTAAAAGCTGTGGTTTCTTTTATAAAAAGGATTTTATACATCACACAGATTTGCAGATGGATAGTATCTACACACAGTATAGTACATCATACACCATTTTAGAGAACTGATAAAAGTACACAACACTACACCCATTTGCAGGTAATCGGCCGGTATTATTCAGAATGCATATGTAAAATGATCACAAAAAGTCCTTAATTATTGTATGATTTCGTTAAGTGTACTGTATTGGTTTTCATATAGGCGAGTCCCTAACGGGTCCCTAAAGTGGATTGTGTTTATATAGGTATGTTCGTGAACTTTCGCGATTTGTACACATTATAGAATTTTATAAGCTACGGGTCTTTACCGCGTAAATATTTTATTTTAAGGCCAAATACCTTTGTTTTATTGCCCGACGTTTCGACCGTATCGCAACGGCCGTGATCACCGGTAGACTCCAATAACATCACACTCATCAAACTACCCGTGACCACGGCCGTTGTGTTTTATTCGCACTATTAAATCCTCCTCTTCCTGTTAAGTTTAATTAAAATCGACCAACTGTACTCGTATTACGATAAACATAGAATCACAAACGTAGAAAAACAAAATTAATAAATACAAAACAAATTAGTATTTCAAATTGTTCATTTATTTATATTTCGACACATATATTTTTTCATCCATCATTTACACAGCACACACATCATTTACATCCGTCATTTACCAAAACCTTCTCAATAAGCTCTACAACCGCATCCATATCCTCCTGCAGCACCAAGACCAGCAACTCCTGAAGGTATACCTGCTATGTTCGAGCTATAGCCGATACCAGCCGCTCCGAGACCAATAGCATCAGCGGCACTACCAACATCACTTGTGATAGCAGTGACGCCATTACCGCAACCGTAGCTGGCGACACCCGCACCAGCAGATGGCAACGCGCCATCCAAAGCTACAGCACTTATGAATGGCAGTTCACCAAATACAGCCAGAGAGCCCTCGTAAGCGTTTTCAGACGCTATGGATATGCCGGTGGGAGCGATGGTGCAAGCGCTGGTCACAGGTAGACCGCCGCCGTTGGTGGGAGCCACCTCGATACGAGCGGCGCTCAGGCCAGCGCCAGCACAGCCGTAGCCGAAGCTAGCTCCAAGACCGGCTCCGTAAGCCTGGCCGCTACCTCCCAGTGCACCACATGACGGAGCTGATGGAGCGAATGCACGCAAGTAATCTCCTCCAGGATATACACATTGACCGAATACAATCTGAAATAGTGATATTGATTACGTTAGCTTTAAGTAAATTAAGCCAATGGAGAATATGATAGTAGCTATATGAAAGAAGAAAAATAGAAAAGCTGTAGCCGTTATTGTGATCGAAAATCATCAAAAGGTACTTTCTAAAAGCGTGTTTTTAAATTTTAACTGGCATTTCTAATGATTAGGTACGTTATTATAAGAACAATGCAATAAAGTGAAAAACAATGTAGCTGAAATCATATATTAAAATAGTCGTGAGTATGCATTAAATCGTTAAGTAGTTATTGAAAGTGTTGTGTGCAAAAAATAACATTGAACTTACTTGAGTCAGAAGCGCCTGAGCGCAAAGGACGAGAACAGACTTAGCAGACATATTAGTTATTGGTGTTAGTTCTGCAATTAGAAGAATACCTAGTTAGCACCACTACTGCTGGTTTTATATTTAACTGTGTTATCAGGCTATGAAATAGTATTGCAAAAATTGCAATAATTATTGCAAGTTTAAGCAAAACAATAGTCCTCACGTAGACCGATAAGACTGAACTATTGTCACTATCTATGTCAAGTATAAAAGCGCGGGATAGTTGCTGTTCATCATTCAGTCATCAGCTCCTCGTTGAATACAAACATCAATCATGAATACCTTTGCTGTCGTATTTCTTTGCGTCCAAGTTTGCTTAGTACAGGTGAGATTGTCAGTTATTGTATAGGACCTACTTTAAAGAGCAAAGATTTGATCTTATTGATTTGTACGTATTCCATGTATTTCATTCCTTGTAGTTTAATTTGAAAAAATTGCCAGCTCAGTTTGCGCCATTTACACAACTCATGTATTGTGCTTACGTGGAATCATGTTGTTGCAATTGGTAGCTCGTATGATGAGTGACAAAAATGAAATGACTTTTACATTTCACTATCTTAATGGATTTACCTATTTTCTTTTTAATGATTCCAGACCGTATTGAGTCAGTGTATTGGGGGCGCTGGCTATGGCGCCCGCGTCGTCCCTGCCGCCGCTGCTCCAGCTTTCGGCTGCGGTGGAGCCGGCTCAGCTCTAGCTGGTGCACTAACAGGCGCAGCGCCAGCAGCAATCGGGTACGGTGCGGCTGGGGCGGCTGCTTACGGCGGTGCCGGTGAAGGTAACGTTGCAGTAGCTGGGGAGCTGCCAGTCGCTGGTAACACCGCAGTCATCGGCGCGGTGCCTATTCTGGGCGCTGTGAGCTTCGGTGGAAACTTACCCGCTTCTGGCTGTGTCTCCATCAACGGACAATGCTCGTGCGGATGTGGCTACTAAAATATAGTGGAAAATAAATAAACAATTTTAAAATATGTATAAAATTAAATTCTTTATTTTACAAACTTGGCAATAACACTTGGAACCTCAACCCTCTCGAAAGCCTATAACAGTCTGGCCGAGACTTCTGGCTCGAATAACTAGTAGATAACTTGTCTAAAGTTAAAAAAAATAGCATAACTATAAAGTACAAATCAGAGCATGCCACACCACATTTTGAGATTCTTGTTAGCAACAATTTTTTTAATGGTTCAAAATAAAACAAAAACGTTTGAATTTTTTGCGGCATAGCTCGGCTAGATAGCATTAAGAGATAGAAGAATTTGATATCTAGTAACATAGTCCAGATAGGTGGTTCGCTTCTGGCCCCGGTTTGGCTACGGAAGTCTCGGGTTCGATTCCTGAGTCTGGATTCAAATTTTTCTATCTTTCAAAAATGCAATTATTGTATTAGATAGCTCTATTTATATTTTTATTACGTTCTTTGGGAAGTTGAGAAATACTTTTATGAATTATTATTTGGCTGAGAATAAAATCGACTTCATGGTATTCCGATCCACAACAAGCCGGAATTACCAATCCAAATTTATGTTTGGTCATGAGTTTGATCTTCATAGTATGGTTTGGTCTTTCATAAGGGCTCGTTCCTAATTGCCGTGTGTTGGAGCCGAATAAAAATTGGATGTCAGGGCCTCCATTCTCACTTGTCGGGTGTCGGATTCGAATTAAAATTGTGTCGGCGCCTCTATTTACGCTTGTCGTTTGTAAGATCCGATTGACTCACAGTACTTGCGAAATTGCGGTTTTGCAAAATTTTAGAAGTGAGGGCAGAGCTCTAAGGTTCAGGTTTAAGACTGCAAGACGATCGAGCTGTGTCGAGGTGTAAGCCAGGGGGGCCTGATATCCTCAAAACTCTTCACCAATGCTCTCAAAGACGTTTTTAAGACACTTGATTGGACTGGACAGGGCATAAACATATACGGTAAGTAAATCTCGCAGCTTCGGTTTACCGACGATATCGTCATAGACGTGAAATTAGGAGTGGACCGATACGGGCTAATGATGATCAATGCCATCATCAACAACACTTAATATAATCATTCTTAATTTGTGACCGAGACTACATATCACAAAAGTAAATATAATTATGGTATACAAAGAATTATAACTTTAACCAACTTGCCATTTCAAGCCAAAAACTAAAATTGATTATTTGTAACTAAATTTTTCATTACGACGTATGACAGAGCTAGCAACGGGCAGAGCAAAAGAAAGCAGGGAGAGGTCTACTGCTACCGTGCCTGACATCCAATAAATGGGAATTGTGAGAGCCGACACAATTTTATACAGACGACTGCAGTCGGCATAAGGTTTCTTGTCGGAGAAGACAAAAAATCATGTCATTGTAAGTGTGAACAGCGCCATACAAAATGCTTTGCCACTAGAGCACCCGATATTTATTAGGATCCGACACATGAAAAGTAAAAAGTAAAACGAGCCGTAAAACACTTGATAGATTTACGTGCACTATTACATGTGTCTACGGCAAATTCCAATTATCGCCAAAACTCGTTGCTTATTAGAGCTAGTAAAGAATATAATGTAATATCGCAGGACTTTGAAGACATTGACCTATTTAGTACTAAAGTGTTTAAGCTAAAGAAAACATTGGCTGATGCTTTCTTCGGCGAACGTTGAAGAGCAGCATTATTGTGTGTATCCAATTACTTTGTTGTAAAATATGTTGTTAAATGATGTGTATATATTTTTCTCAATTTTTTGTATTTAGGTTCTCTGCCAGTCTACCTTAGGGCGATGTAGAAATGTAGTATGTAGGTGCAGTAAACCTGTAGATATTACATACAATCAGACAAAGAAAACTAAAAAAAAATATATATAAATAATAGTATAACAAAACTAATTAAATATACTTACATAAATACACAATAAATAAATACCATAAATACATATATACTTACATACCATAAATTCTATATAATACCTACATAAATTACATATAAGTTACAAATGTAGAGGTGATTCAACTAGTTCATCCAGGAACAGAGTACGTACTTTCGATTTAAAATTAAGACGATTAGGTGCTTGTCTAATTTCGGGGGGCAGCGAATTCCAGAGGGAAACAGACTGAACAAGGAAAGAGGTACCAACGAATCCAGAAGAATGAGAGGGACATAGAAGAAGCAGATTGTAGGTAGATCGTAGATCTCTACTATGAGAGGAGTGCAAGTACTGGAAGTTAGAAGTCAAGTATAAGGGTGCAGTAGGAGAATTGAGAATTGAATAGAGTGTAGTGAGAGCGCGCAAACTACGACGCTGGCGAATAGGGAGCCATTTCAGTTTGGAACGGTAAGAAGAGACATGGTCAAACTTGCGAAGATTAAAAATGAATCTAATGCAGTTATTTAGAAGGCGGTCATATTTATTAAGGAGTTCTGCATTCAGGTCAAGATAGCATACATCACCATAGTCAATCAAGGGAAATATTAGCGCCTGGACAAGCATTAACTTGGTATTAGAGGGAAGAAAATTCTTTAGACAATATAAAGCCCGCAGTGTACCCGTAACCCTTTGACTAACACTAGTTACCTGAGCTTGCCAGTTGAGGTGGGTGTCCATGAAAATACCAAGATTCCTAACCGATTCATTAAAAGGGATAACTGAGCCGTTAAATATTATTGATGGCAATGTGTCGGTGTTCAATCGGCTTAAAATTCGTTGACTCCCTATCACGATGGCCTGACACTTGCAAGGATTTACTGTTAGGCCAAACTTATCTGACCAGGTCTTGATCGCGTCAAGGTCCTCATTAAGCTTTGTGATGGCCTCGGACAGATCATTCAAACCAGCCTGAGCATACACCTGCAAGTCGTCAGCGTGAATTAAAATGTTGTTAGTATTTTTAATCGATAAATCGTTTTCGTAAGTAATTTTAGGGTCGCATCTCTATGACATGCGCGAAAGTGATAAAAACCTAACTTCAATCCGGTCAAGATACGTTGATCGTACTGTAGTGTATATTTGATTTGTTTAAAGTAGCTACTAGATGCAACTAGATGGCGCTAGTTGTTGTGTCGACAGCTCAGATCAGGTCGACAGTAACGTAATCTACTAATTTTATGAAGTCTACGACACCTGTCTCACCGAGAAAACGAGTAGCGATTGTATCGCTCAAGAAACGTACATACTTATGTAGATCCCTGTAATATAATAAATGATTATGTAGTGATAGAGTTAGAGAGCTATAATGAAGTAAAATGAAGGCTAAGATAGATAATACAAAACTAGTTTACAGTACAAGTAGGAGAAAACACATGGGTAAGCCTAATTAAAAAGTAACTACAAGGGACCTGAAAATTTACAATAGCTAATATAGAAAAGAGGCAGAGTTTAAAAAGTTATTAAGTGAGGATGCCGGTAGGTGTGCAGCGATGCACTCTCAGAGCGCAGCTTCGAGTCGCAGCCATGCACTTCCGTTGCGGCACAGTGTCGCAGGCACTTCAGAGGGCAGTGCCGTGTTGCAGTAATGCCCCTGTGTTTTCTCCTACCTGTACTGTAAACAAGTTTTCTATTATCTATCTTAGACTTTACTTTACTTCATTATAGCTTTCTAACACTATCACTACCTAATCTCTTGTTACATTACATCTCGTATATGATCGTAAACTTTCGCTATTTGTACACATTATAGAATTTTATAAGCGGCTTTTATTACGGGTCTTAATCGCGTAAATATTTTATTTTAAGACACGGGTAGACTAGTTGCAATACGGTCGAAACGTCGGGCAATAAAACAAAGGTATTTAGCCTTAAAATAAAATATTTACGCGATTAAGACCCGTGATTTTGACCATCTCTGTAGCGCAGCGGGAGTGTATCCGACTGCTACGCAAGAGGTCGTGGGTTCGATTCCCACACGGGACACCACTTTGTGTGATCCACAAATTGTTGTTCCGGGTCTGGGTATACTTGGTGTCTGTGACTTGTATGTAAAGTCCCTACATACCAGTCACAGACACCAAGTATACCCAGGGGCTTGTACCCTACAGCGGGAGTCATCTTTAAAAAAAAACCCGTAGCTTATAAAATTCTGTAAAATTACATCCCGTGTAAACAGAAGAGATGCAGATATAATAATACTTATTTATTTCAGGCTACTAAGCCATATCATTTTATTACATGAACTGGATCTAAACATCTATTGTACGTTTTTTTACAGCGATAAAATCGCTTCTCGCTTCTCGCTCATCGCCGTTGGTGGGACAGGTATGGGTTATAACATTAATATTAGTTTAGATTTTTTATTATGTGTGCGCAAAACAAATGTTATTTCTATTTTCTTATTCGCCATTTCCATTAGAAGTTCAATGACCAAGCAGTTTGACAGTTCACCAAAGTAAAGTAACTCCGACATTCTTCAGTCCTTACATGTCCTATTTATTATTCAATAATTTCTATGAAATAATTAACAACTTACATACAAAATCACGTACGAGGCAAGTGACACACAAACTAATAAAAGTCACGTATTTACTGTGAAAATTGTTGCTAGCTCTTTTTGTGCAAATGATAAGCTTGAAATTTGAAAAAAAAATGCTGTTGAATCCCCGACTTAATTCAATTCAATTCATTTATTTTTTGCATAACATGGGTACATTACGAGGTGTTAGTAATTACAATATTGAGCATTCCAAGTTTTATCAAGTTGGTGTGCAAATATTACTTAGAATAACAATGTTTTTTCTATTAAGTGATTCTTTATCTATTTATTCCATTATATTCATACATATGATTAAGTACACATATATCATAAAACTATAGTAGGTAGATAGAATTCATAACCATCAAATTATGTCAATATTATCATCAAAATATTCTTTCAACGTGTAGTAGCATTTTTTTTAGGAGTACATTAATGAGCTCATTTTTAAATTTTACCTTATTGTCTATGTCTTTGATATATGTCGGTAGTTTGTTATAAATCAGTGGTGCTCTACAAAATATGCTACTATGCATCAACGTGGTTTTGCTTGGTACCACACATAGTTTACCTAGGTGTCGTTGACGTTCCCTCTTATTAAATAGGTTTATATTCTGCTTTACATACACTGCGCTTTTATAAGTATATGCAAGGTAACGTTAGTATAGAATATTGAATATAATAAGGCCTTAAAAGGATAGGTATTATAATTTCATAGTGTGCGCCTGTGTATCTCTTAGTTTGTGCCAGTATCTCAGTACTGGAATGAATGTGCTCGATCTTTGAACGGATTTGAACGCGGTTTATGCAACACCATCTACTGTTAATAAGGAATTTGCATGTATTTTCTTTATTGTTATACAATACCTTACATCGATATATAATTGTAAAAAAACCCGCCGGCAAAAAGACAGGAACAAGAAACCTTTCATATTTTATCTGATACAGTTGGAGGTGCGATATTATGTTCAACAGCATTAATTAAGGTGACTTAGTAAGAACTATTTGTTTTATTATTCATGTTGGGTTTTTTTATGATTAGTCCTCAAACATTTTTTAAACATATAAATTAAATATATTTTCGTACTCACCTTTCAAATCCCTTTGATTTAAAACCCCACACGTCTTAAAAAAAACTTTGTTTTTAATCCCCCCATTAACGTGCATAAAATCTACCATTTGTATTTTTTAAGAATTTTATGTACACTCGCGTCATTAATTGATTTTTTTATTTATTTAAGTCGGTTAAGCCCATAAGGAGTAGTACCTTAGTTAGTAGTAGGAGAAAGAATATTAGAAGGATACAAACAGAAATACATAATACAAAATAAACAAATAATCCAAAGTCAGTCAAACACATAATCTTAGGAAAAAAAACATTAAAAAAAAAAATTTAGTGTGAATTTTACACGATTGAACGCTGACATATTGAATTTTAAAAATATATCTCATCTTGGATTCATTTTTATGATTCTAACAATGTCCCATTAGAATTTGCCGAAGCGTTCAGAAGTTATGGTATAATATGTATTATATGATAATACGCATTCGTACATGAACCCTAAAAAGAACACAGTCCTTTTTTTTTTGAGCACTAACAAAAAAATCTCAAAAAAATAAATGAAAAATAAATATAGGTACTCATTAACAATATTTATTAATATCCACATCCACAAGAACATTGCCCTATAATAATAACAGTTCCAGCTGCAGGCAAGCTACCATCGAAGTTCACAGCTCCTAAGATAGGCACTTGGCCAATGATTCCAGTATTTCCAACTACTGGCAGCTCTCCAGCGACTGCTACATTACCATCTCCAGATCCACCATATGAAGCTTCATTAGCAGCTGCAACACCGCCCGCTTGGCCAAGATACCTTGAACCAAGATTTGCAGCACTTGAAAGACTCGCAGCTGGTCCAAAAGCTGCCAGACCAGGAGCAAAACCAGAGTTATGGACCACTTCAGCTCCGTAGCTACCACATTGGCTGTAGACGTTCTGTAATAAAAATAAACCTTTAATTTAATAAAAGTTAACATAATCTGTAGAGGCACCCGACATAGGCACTATGTTGGATGACAAAACCTTCCGTATTGTCACTTGCCGACGACTAGGTGCGCCGTTTATTTCTCCGCATCGATGCCAATGTGGTGAAGCTGTTGACAGTCACGGACACCATGGCCTTTCATGCGGTAGGAGCGCAGGTCGCATCTCGCGACACGCCAACCTCAACGACATAATCCGCCAGGCTCTTGTCACCGCCGGTGTACCAACCATACGGGAACCCGTGAGGCTGGCGCGTGGTGATGGGAAAAAACCGGATGGTATGTCGTTGTTACCTTAAAAGATGGGCCGGCACTTAAAGTGGGATGCGGACTTGCGCCGTCACATCTTTTAGGTACAGCGGGATGTGCTGGCGCTGCTGCCGCATCGGCGGAGGCTACCAAACGGCGCAAACACAACAATCGTGTCGGAGAATATGTTTTTGAGCCGTTTGGAGTCGAAACGTCATGGGTCAAACGTGAAGGGTCATAGGGTCCGAGTGCTCGGTCTTTTTATAAGATTTTGAGTAAACTCCTGATCGACGCTTCACGTGACCAGAAAGCTGGCCTGTACTTTGTCGACTAAATGAACTTTGCGCGCCAACAAATTTAGGACAAATGACCGTATGAATGCTATAGTTTGCAATTCACAATTTATGAGGAACATACTATACAGCCTATTAAACTTAAATTTTACGTGGATGGGCACTTAAAATATTAAAGCAATAACTACAAATGTTTTGTTGGCAGAGTATACTTCAAAGAGTCTAAATCCATATATTTTCATACATTCAAGAAATAAAAGAACTTTGATAAACTTTCGCTATTTGTACACAAAATCTAATTTTATAATAAAGGAACTTAACTCACCTGTACCAAGCAAGCCTGGACGCAAAGGAATACGACAGCGAAGGTGTTCATGTTTGATGTTTGTGTCCAACGAGGAGCTGAAGACTGAATGATGATCTACAATCTCACCTCACATATTTTATACAAATTTCTTATCATCATACGTGATACTAAATCAGTGCAAAATCAAATGCAATATTTTTGCACATGTGCAAGCGTGACTGATAAACATTAGTATAAAGTTATTAGCAATAACGCTAAATGCCATTCTGGTGTCGACACTTGCTTTGGTAACCAGTGCTTATTCAACAATGTCTCTGCTTGCTATAGTCAGTGATACAAAATGGATTCGCAGTCACTACGAAAAAGTGTAGTCACTTAACATCAGCTCAGGGGCTACAAAAAGAAACTCGAAGGCTCGAAGAAGAAACTGCAAGTAAATAACACCGTCTCTATTCGATTGAACCACGTCAATGAGCTAATAAACGAGTGTGATAGAGATAAATATGTTTACTTCTTGTTTATTTGTTTCATGCTCTAGTGAATCTTCAGGATGTAGAAATCTTACAAATATTTTTATTATTGTTGTTGTGTAACTCAACGCCGAAAGTGCTTTTTATAATTCTTAAAGAAATGGTTTGTGTTTTAGGAATTTTGCATTCGAAACCAGGTTGTAGAAAATAAAAGCGGACTTATCACATCACACTAATATTATAAAGGCGAAAATTTGTGAGTATGTGAGTGTGTATGTTTATTACTTCTTCACGTTTAAACGGCTGGAGCAATTTTAATAAAATTTGGTATGGAGTTAGCTGACACCCCGGATTAACACATAGGCTAATAAACAGCGAGTAATACCACGGGGCGCAGCTAGTATGGAATATATGGGCTTATATGTAAGTTTTCGTACAAAGGAAAATACCCCTATTATCTTCCCCTGGAACTACCAATGTGAGTATGTTACAATTTTTTTGTATCTTTTTCATTGCCCATATTCTAATCGAGTATTTCTGCTAGTTGGATCATGGACATTTCTTTTTTATCTCAAAGTGGTATAAAACTCAATAAGTTTTGCAGCATTATATTGTGCTTTTTGATAAAGGTTTGTAAAAATGTTGTAAGTAGATAACAGTATTGTAATTTTTATTGTTACTATACGATTCCATAGTCGTGCACAATGCAAAATAATAAGTTTTTCCAGCTTTCCCTTTTAAGTTCTTAGTTCCTAAGTACTAATTACACTTTACAAAATAATAACTAACCTTAACAAAATAATATTACAAAATTAAATTACCCATAAAGTATGCTTTTTTATTATTATTATTATTATTTTTACTATTTTTAAATATAGTCTTACTTAAATAAACTTTATTTTTCTGTTTATATTTATTGTATACTTTCCTATTATTTAATGACGGTTAATGTTCGTGTCGTCACTTTGGTCTTAGCAGAATACCAGCGCAGCTCCTCAATAAGCGGAGTTGCAATCTAGCTGAGCTAGGACCATTTTTGTCTCTCAATACTATTATTAATTGAATTTGTACTATTTACTGTATGTATTCTTTTCTTTTGAGGACAAAATAAATTTATTTCTTTCTTTCTTTCTTTTCTAAGTTTTTCCACAATTACAACATCCAGTTTTTGCTTTAATTTGTGTATTTATTTAACTTTAGTTCTTTGCCTTTAATCATCACTTGGGCATTTTGTTTTAATATTCCAATGTCAAAATGTGGTAATGTTAATTTCCAAAGAATTGATGATTGCGTTATCATCTAATTATAATTACCTACTTATTGTAATTCTTAGAAATAAGTACGTGTCTTCGGTTTAGTATAAAGGATCTCAGTTGATGTTTTGGAGTTCATTCTTAGTTCGTTGGTGCTTGGGCCAGCAGTTCAACAGCAGCTATGTCTGTGAAAGCTATTTTTGTTCTATGCGCTCAAGCGGTTTTGATTCGGGTGAGGGTTTTTATTTGCAATATTGCATATATTTTGGAGACAATTTGACATAATTATATTATTTATAATGAGTTTTGTTTTGACATAGTAATAATTTTAATATTGGTCCTTACGATGCAGCCGCAGATCCTAAGTATCTTCTTGACTTTAGTATACTTAGTCAATGAGTTTAATTTCTACCAAATTTAATTCGGGCGTCACCCACACTTTCTAATTAAGGTATAGTTAGTACGGCTATTACTTAAATGAAAATTACTTTTTTTTCAGGCAGCATTTAGTCAGTGCATTAGTCACGCTGCAATCGATGAAGCGCCATTTGCCTGGCCTGGTTTCGGATCTAATGGACTAAGTGCGTGGTTATCCGATCGTCTGGCTGCTTGGGGAAGTAGAGGATTTGTTTGTGATGGAATTTATCCATCTTCATTCCCTATGGACTTAACACCTACTAGTGGTGGTAGTTTACCTGTTGCCAGTGTTTCTCCCATGGCTCCGGTTGGCCTTTCAGTAATGTCTGAGAATGTTTATGAAGGCATTTTGGCTGCATCTGGAGAGTTACCTTTCGTAGGTACTGCTGCTGTAGAGGGTATTCTATCTACAGTTGGTGCTGGTGCAATAAACCACAACTGTGGAAATGGTCTTAATACAATGGTGAGTTAAAGCACAGTTGTAGTAACTTCATCTTTTTAGTAAAGTAAATAGTTCATAAACAACGAATCTTCACATTTTCTTACTTATAAATCTTTTGCAGAAGGTTTGAAAATAATTAGGTAACTAATAGATTATTGTCATAAAAAAAAATAACATTTCTAAATTCATCGATAAAGTCATCATATCGTAATATATGTCTTTCGTAGAAATGCTCTGTTCTTTATGATTTAGTCTTAGGGTAATGTTTTTTACGTGCAATTTTATACAAAATATTTTATAACACCATTTCAGACCGGCCGCTCCGCTTTCTCCTCTCCTGCATCAGTCGCTGAGATTGAACGAGCTGCACCTTGTGGAATAAATGTGATTCCGTTTGGTGCCTCTGCCTTTACTATACCTACTGCTGCATTTGCTGCACCTGCGTGTGCTGCTCCAGCACTGTTAGCTCCAGCCATCGCTGTCCCTGGAATAGACGCTCCTTGGGGTATTGGTTACGGTTGGAACGGAGCAATTGGAGCTCCTCTTGAAAGTATCGAGTTCACACCTACCAGCGGTGGATCTTTGCCAGTTACAAGCGCTTCAGCGGTTCCTCCAACTGGCCTCGCTGTGGCATCTGAGACTATTTATGAAGGGCCTTTGGTAGTTGCCGGTGAGCTACCGTTCGTTGGTACTGTGGCTGTTGAGGGTATAGTGCCTGCTGCAGGAGCTGGTGCCGTCAACCATGCCTGTGGTAATGGTATTAACGCTATGGTCAGCGAGGCTTCTCTCTTTGCTCCTGCGTTCGCAGGTGCCATTGCGCCTGGTGTTGGTTATCCAGTTGGATGGACAGGCACAGGTTGCAGCTATGTTATTTAAGTCTATTTTTAAATTACCTTTTTATACGAATTAAAACACTTTTACTATAATAATGGTTTTAATTACTGTCAGCCTGTTTCACTACTAGCGCTTATATATCTAAACTGGTAAAATAAACTAAAGTCACACAATACATTACATCTTATGTTAGATAGTCTATATAATTCTAGACTATATAACATTAAATTTCTATAAACTCAATATTATTTACCTCGAATTTTATATCAACCCGTAACATTTTTGAACCCACAGATCACAGGCCACAGACTTGGCGTGGATCTCATAAAATAGTTCTTTCTAATAAACGCTACATTAGAAAGAACTATTTTATGAGATCCACGCCAAGTCTGTGGCCACAACGGAATGCTGTCGTAGAGGTGGATCAATTTAAGCCAATACCATATTTGATTACGTTTGCATACACATTGAATTAACAATAATCAATTACATGAGACAGTCTCTTTCCCATCTGTTATATTGAGAAATAGGTTATTTAAGTGTAGCAATGGAGAACAATTCCAAGATTTACCATAATATATTCAAATGATGTGGTTAATTTATAGTCAATGAAGCGACTTAAACACTGCTACTTCTATCTGTAAGCCAAACTAACCAAAAGTTTGTACGGCACTGGAATACTATTTACATGGGTTCTAGAGTCACATTATCTAACGTTAGCTAAATCTAATATATAAAATTCTCGTGTCACAGTTTTCGTTGCCATACTCCTCCGAAACGGCTTGACCGATTTTGATGAAATTTTGTGTGCATATTGGGTAGGTCTGAGAATCGGACAACATTTATTTTTCATCCCCCTAAGAGTTTGTTTGTTTGTTTGAACGCGATAATCTCAGGAACTACTGGGCCGCATTGAAAAAATATTTTATTGTTGGATAGCCCATTTATCGAGGTAGGCTATAGGCTACAACATCACGCTGCGACCAATAGGAGCGGAGCAGCAATGAAAAATGTTGAAAAATCGGGGAAAATTTACGCAGACGAAGTTGCGCGGGTCAGCTAGTTAACTATATTTTTATGTTTTTTTTTTTTTAAAGGTAACTGTCTTGTAGGTTTTTGGTCCCACATTACTAACAATACTGTTAACCCCTCCAGCAAAGCTCAATGGCTTGTGTTGGGAGTGGGTTCAAGTCGGTAGTATACTGGGTAGAATTCGAACCCGCGACCTCACGAATGCGAGACCGATGCCTTAGTCATTACGCTACCGCCGCTTAAAATTATTATTTTATTTACGAATATTTCGATATTTTGCTTGACATAAATGACACAATGGATTATGCAATCATGGTGTAAAGACAGAGGAAAAAATACTTATTTATTCGTTAGATGAATAAAATAAATAATTCTTTTTATTTTTACTCAGTTATGTTCAAATCACCTAAATTGTCTTTCATCAATGGTCGAAGACCGTGCTGATTACAAGACATTAAAAATCATAATATGACACACCAAAATCGAACCACTGTTGGGTGCTATGATGTATCAGTCAGTCAGAGACACAGTGACATCAAAACAGCACCAATATTTTTCGTCATAGTTTACATATTAAACATATTTCAGGCTCTCCACCTTTAGGATTAGAAAATAAATAAACTTTTCACGATTATCATTATATATTTTGAAAAAATGTAAGATTAGTAGACGTAAGGTGCACCGCAGCCACAAGCGCACTGACCAGCGATGGATACGGCACCAGCAGCGGGCACAGGACCACCGAAGCTCACAGCGCCCATGATCGGCACCTGACCAGCAACAACGGTGGAACCAGCGACGGGCAGCTCACCGGCGACAGCCACGTTACCTTCACCGGCACCACCGTACGGAGCAATAGCGCCGCATGGGGCAGCCCAGCCAGCAGCAGCGGGGTATCCGTACTCAGCCATGCCAGCGCGATAGCCGAAGGGAGCAGCCACACCACCCCAGCCAGCCAGGCCGTCGTAAGCGAAAGGAGCAGCCATTCCATAAGGAGCAGCGAGACTAACGGGACCTAGGAGTCCAGGCTCAGCGGCTACAGCGGCGCGGCTAGTGCACTGACTTAACACATTCTGTAATACACATTACAGAAATTAAAATATGTTAGGATGAAATTGACTATAAAAAATTAGAAATGAGAAAATGGTTTTTGTTTCGGTACTCACTTGAACCAAGAACACCTGGACGCAGAGGAAGACAACAGCGAAAGTATTCATGTTTGATGTCTGTGATCAACGAGGAGCTGAAGACTGATGATGCAGTGGAATAAGTTTCACATTTTATACTTCTTACATGTTGCTGCTTATCAACTGTAACACTCAATTGTTACAAAAAACAACAATTGTTTTCAGAATAGATGTTTCAACATCGTTTATAAAATAGTAAGTTACATTAGTTATTTATTTTTAAACTTATCATAGTTGCATAAACTTAAGTATTACCTTTAATTACGTTGATTATTAAATATTTCCTTGTGTAACAAGTTAACGAAGATTAGTTTAAAAAACCAATAGTGTCGGTACTGGACATCATTCTAGAGACAACACTTGAACTAATAACATGTCTGCTAAGATCATCCTCGTCTTCTGCGCTCAGGTGCTCTTTGTTCAGGTAAAATTATATTAAAAAATTAACTAATCTTATGGCAGTATTATATTGAATCATTAAGGTATTAAAACAAGTCTTTTAATTTCCAGAATGCTCTTAGTCAGTGCACCAGCCGCGCTGCAGTGGCCGCCGATCCTAGACTCATTGCTCCAGCTGCTCCTTATGGACTAGGGGCTCCCTTCGCTTATGATGGCCTTGCTAGCTGGGCAGGTAGAGGGTTGGCTTGCAACGGACTCTCCCCTGCAATTGCTTCTACAATGGACTTCACCCCCACCAGCGGCGGTGCCCTGCCCGTCACTAGCGCTTCTGCCGTTGCACCCACTGGTTTATCTGTAGTATCTGAGAATGTGTATGAAGGTATTCTAGCCGCGGCTGGAGAGGTACCTTTTGTTGGTACTACCGGGGTAGAGGGTGTGATGCCTACTGCTGGAGCTGGTGCAGTCAACCACGCCTGTGGCAATGGAATCAATGCCATGGCCGCCGAAACCACCGCCTTCGCTCCTGACTACATTGGAGCCATCGCTCCTGCCGCTGCTATTGCTCCTCTCTCCGGTGTTGCTCCCGCTGCTGCCATCGTTCCTACAGCTGCCGCTATTGCTCCCGGAGCATTTGCCGGTCGAGGACTCGACTACCGTGCTGGTTGGGGTTGCTGTGCTCTATAAAGTGTCTGTAAGCTAAATTACTTGTTAAAAATATAAGTCATTAATAAATTAAATAAGTAACTATACAAATTCCTTCGTTTTTTTTCGCCTACTACAACCTCAACTTTCGGGTGATCTAAAACGATTTAATAAATCGTTCAGTAGATTCATTACTTTTGACGCCTTCACCTTTTCTTACTTATGATTTTTTTTTAATAATGAGAAAAAATACGTAACCAAGTTATTTTGCCATTTTTTCATTTAATTCTCGATTGTCATTGATAGTTTTTATAAAAATAATTGCCGTAACAAACAATTCAAGAAGAGCCCTCTTTTTAACGTCCAGTTCCACCGGCCACCCGATGTTATTTGACATTTTTTGAACATATATCGCCGGTCCAGTTTCCAGGAGAACACACTCCTGCACAGTCCGGTGAGATAATCCATCTGGAAAACCGCACGTCTTAACTACTTTATGACATTTTTATACCTCAGAGCAAACACATGTGTGATGGTAAATAAATACCGTAGTCTATAATACTACACTTGAAGAAACACATATGATGTAGTTCGATGATACTGGCTTGTTCCTGATCGTAAGAGAAAATTCTACAGGGACTGTGTTAGTAGTAAAGTATTTGTTTTGTTCAATCCGTCGTGAACATGGTGAAAGTTGCGGTAATAAAAATGAACGCAATGAATAAAGAGATGTAAATATTGGCAAAAGGTCTTGGTAGGGTTAAATTAGACTAAATGAATGATAGACATTCATTCATTTAGTCTAATTTACCGATTAAACCTCAAATTTCAATTTAAAGATGAACTTAACTAAATATATAGTTCTCTACTGGAAACCCCTAAATTTGTATATAAGAATACAACGTGAAAGACAGTGTGGGTGTTACGTTCCTCCAATCAAAAGAGGCAATCTTCCGACCAGGCCGGTGATAGTGTCGAAATGTTAACTTTGGAAATTCGTACGAGTAAATCCAACGTTATTCTTCGTATAGTGCATTTACAACGTCAGAACCTCAGAATTAATAACACATTCCAATGGGATATTGTGACCAAGTTATGTTCTAACAGTTCAAAGCCTGGGTTCACTACCTTATTTTTTTCGTTTTCGCGGTAAGCCCGCGGTTCTATCTGTCAAAATCTGGGTTTTTAAGCGCAGCTCTCAATTTATCATCTATACTAATATTATAAAGCGGAAGAACGCGCTAATCTCAGGAACTACTGGTACGATTAGAAAAATTCCTTTTTTGTTGGATAGCCCATTTATCGAGGAAGGCTATATGCTATATAACATCGCGCTACGACTAATAGGAGCGGAGTAGCGACTAGAAATGTTGCAAAAACGGGGAAAATTTACGCATACGAAGTTGCGCGGGACAGCTAGTTATTGATAAATTGAGAGCTGTGCTTAAAAATGCATCGCGCATGCGCGTAACGCGATAATCTTTGTGCGCTCCGCACATGCAGCAGTTCGCGCGGGCAAGACGTGAAAACGAAAAAAAAACATGGAGAATAAGGAGCCTGTTCATAGTGTGATGGGAAATGTAAATCATCACATAATTTAAATAATAACCATAAATTATGCGACTATGCGACGCATTAAGCGCGAATCTGCATAGAACACAAGACAACTCTAATGGCTTATAACAATGTTTTCATAATTTTCATTTTCTTTTATTTTATAGATTTCTTGATATAGTAAAATCTTGTAGAGATATTTGCGCTTAGCTGCGTCTAGCGTAGCTTTTTAAAAAACTAATATCGTTATTTAGGATTTGACGCGCGCTGTCAGTTGTCAAAGTTGTTCGTATTATTTAACAAATCCTTTTTAACATCGCTAATGGTTCTAACGACTGCTCGGAGCTCTTAAGTAAGATTGGTTTCCGAGTCCACTGCTGCGGTCTCAGAAAACTATCACACGTGTCTACGACGAATTCCAATTATCGCCAAAACTCGTTGTTTATTAGAGCTAATAAAGAATATAATGTAATATCGGAGGACTTTGAAGACATTGACCTATTTAGTACTAAAGTGTCTAAGCTAAAGAAAACATTGGCTGATGCTTTCTTCGGTGAACTTTGAAGAGCAGCATTATTGTGTCTATCCAATTACTTTGTTCTAAGATATGTTGGTTTAACATGAGTATATATTGTTCTCAATTTTTTGTATTTAGGTTCCTTTACTTTTTTCTATTTTTTATTTTTAAATTCATTTGCAGGTTGTCGTGTGCCAATATTTAGAAAACACATAGTAATGTATACATGAAAACTTGTAATTGGCCTTTAGGTAATATCCTTCTTAAACACAACCTAAGTATTAGCTGTAAGTTTTCATAAATTATAAAAAATAAAATAAAATAAAATTATATTTTGACTGCCTCTGTGGCGCGGTGGGAGTGTGTCCGACTGCTACGCAAGAGGTTGTGGGTTCGATTCCCAAACGGGACACCACTTTGTGTGGTCCACAAATTGTTGTTCCGAGTCTGGGTGTACTTTGTGTCCGTGACTTGTATGTTTGTAAAGTCCCCCGCGACACAGGGCTTGTACCCTAGTGCGGGAGTCGTCTTTAAAAAAAAAAAAAAAAAAATTTGGGTATCTACCAAAACAATTATATACTGGGATTGGAAAATCGCTCATAGCCGCCTATAGACTACTGTACACAAAGGATAATATAAATACAGTACGATCAACGTAACTTGACCGGATTGAAGTGAGGTTTTTATCACTTTCGCGCATGTCATAGAGAAGCGACCCTAAAATTACTTACGAAAACGACTAAATATGTTTCATCGATTAAAAATACCAACAACATTTTAATTCAACAATATAAAAACACTATTTAAATGAGTTCATAAAAGTTTAAATTTAGAACAGTTACAGTAAATACTAAAGAAGCTTTGAAAAACAATTTCTTTACGAAAATAATCACAAAAAACATGAGTTAGTAATACTAATTATGACAATGTAATGCGTAATCGCATCTCTAATTCTCTTGGTTTAATTACCGCCCCCGCCCCCCGCTTCCTGTCACCGTTTACTTCCAAAAAATGCATCTGCGCAACCACTTGTCGCCTACTTGAGCCTAGTTACGTTGATCCAACTGTTATATTATAGGATTCATAATCCGTCCAGCAGTGGACCGACACGTGCTGATAATGATGATAAATAATCCGTTACATAATCTTATTTTATTGTTATATTTCAGGTGAGCCAAGAGGTCTCTGCACCACTTACTCCGTAGATCTTACACCTTCGAATAAAATTCTCGCCCCCTTGCAAGGGGGGAAATAGTTATTAAAAATTTTATATTGGTAACTAACCCCTTACTAAATGTCTATGGCTATTTGCACTAACTAGGCAGACATCACAAAAAATGCATACTAACTACTTTCAATGATTTTCGATAATTTCGATTAAAACGTATAATCGTATTTTCCTCCAAGAAATGCAGACAGCAACTTGTGAAAAAATCTTCGTTGACGGAATTCATGACGACTTAGATTGCACTGAATCAAGCAACAATATAAACTACTTGCGTATACTATCTTTTCTTTTTTACATTACAACAAATAACTTCGTAACATGATTTAAAAAAAAAATGAATACAAATTAACCCTTCACCTCCTACTACTACTACACATCTAAGAGACCCAGGGTCCTTATTCACTAACTTTTTTATCGTTTTCGCGTCAAGCCCGCGCTTTTAACGGCCAAAATCTTGATATAATGGTTTAAAGAGAGCTGCGCTTAGAAATGCATCGCGCATGCGCGCGGACATCTTTGAGCGCACCGTGCATGCGCCAATTCGCGCGGGCTTGCCGCGAAACTGACAAAAACCATAGTGAATAAGGACCCTGGAGTAAAATCGATGTTTCTTTCACTTCAATTCAATTCATTTATTTGCTAAACATGGGTACATATTGTGTTAGTAGTTACACTTTGTCAGGTTGAGGGCCTAAACTTCACAATAAATAATGATTTTACTTCAGTTAAATAGTCTGTAGGTGGTTAAGGTCATAACTCCAAAAAGATGTGGTAGGTGATTTAGGATTAATTTATTTAATATTTTCCAAAACTGATATCACAAAGTTATTTAGTGTTATGTAAAGAAGCTACAAGCGGGCGGATATTAGCATATTAAAAATCAACCTGTATTATATGTCCTATGAAAAAAAAAGAAGTACTAGTGAGTACATAACTCTTTTTTAGCCTTCAAAAAATAGGCTGAAAACTTAAAAATGTTTAGCAGGAGGTATCGGTACTTACTAAATGTCACTTTTATTTGTGCAAAGCATTCCCCTGCGTTCGACTGCCTTGGTGGCGCGAAGGGAGTGTGTCCGACAAGAGGTCGTGGGTTCGATTCCCACACGGGACACCACTTTGTGTGATCCACAAATTGTTGTTCCGAGTCTGGGTGTACTTTGTGTCTGTGACTTGTATGTTTGTATAGTCCCCCGCGACACAGGGCTTGAATCCTACAGCGAAGTCGTATTTTTTAAAAAAGAAAAAAAAGTAATTGCTCTTAAATCCTCAGGAACGTGGATGATGCATGGCTTTATATAATGCAAGATATTCCCGATGAAGCAAATACATTATTGTGTAGAACAGTGAATGGAGAATAAGGTAGTCAAGCATATGTGACATTTTTTTGGGCAACACATCGTACATATTAAGACATATGATATTTCACTGCTGGGCACGGGTCTCCCCAGTAGAATCTAGTTATTAGTATGTATTGTATACAATTTTATTATTTGTACGATGTGTTCTGCGATGTGTTCCCGGTTCTATCAGAAGTGGAAAAAATGGACCTAATATTTTAAAGTTCACAGAGTTTTTATACCGAAAAGCAAACTTGTAGAAGAATACATTAAAACAGTACTAAAAATAATAAATAATAACAAAAATAATTTATACAAAAACCTCTCAAAATTAATGACATAATTATTACGTTTTGAAACGGAGAGATACAGCTAGAATTATGTTCAGAAAATCTATGTGCATATTGATAACTGGGTTCATAATCACGATTTTTTTCCGTATCCATGGCAAGCCCATGCGGAACTATCAAAATCGATGTGTCACAAATGTATCAATGCGTGGCACGCTCAAAATGTCCGCCGCGCATAAGTGTTGATAAATTTCTAAGCGCAGCTCTGCATTTACCAATAAGACAAGATTTTTACAGTTAGGTTATCAGAGCCTAAGATTATGTCTCTGTATAACGATACTTTGTGGACAACCTACATATGGCCATTTGATCCCAAACTAGGCAGAGTCTGTACTGTAGCAACCAGGCAACTGATAAACGTACCTAACTGTAAGTAGTTCTACAAACAATTCAGCGTTTATTTATTGATGATGTTGTCACGTTGCAATAACTTTTACTTATTAGTAAAGTAGCACTACGATATGAAAGGAAAAAAATGCTTTGTCTTAACAATTATTTATTATCTTATCATCACAGTGATTTAATATTTTTATATCATTTATTTATAGAGCACAGCCACCCCATCCAGCGCGGTAGCCGAGCCCTCGACCGGCAAATGCTCCGGGAGCAATGGCGGCAGCTGCAGGAGCGATGGCAGCGGCGGGAGTAATACCGGCGAGAGGAGCAATAGCAGCGACAGGTGCGATAGCTCCAATGTTTCCGGGAGCGAAGGCGGTGGTCTCGGCAGCCATGGCATTGATGCCATTGCCGCAGGCGTGGTTGACAGCACCAGCTCCAGCAGTGGGCAGCACACCCTCAACACCGGTAGTGCCAACGAAAGGTACCTCTCCAGCCGCGGCTAGAATACCCTCATACACATTCTCAGACACTACAGATAAACCAGTGGGTGGAATGGCAGAAGCGCTTGTAACGGGTAGGGCACCGCCACTTGTAGGGGTGAAGTCCATGGCGGGAGCAATAGCGGGGGAGATTCCGTTGCACGGCAATCCTCTACCTGCCCAACCAGCAAGGCCTTCGTATGCAAAGGGTGCGGCCATGCCATCGTAAGTCAAAGCCGGAGCGGCTAGTCCATAAGGAGCAGCTAAGGCGGTTGGAGCAATGAGTCCAGGTTCAGCGGCCACTGCAGCGCGGCTGGTGCACTGACTGAGAGCAGACTGGAAACAAAAAACTTGTCTATATACTTAAATTATTTAACACACTAGTTGAATGTGATTGAAATATAGTTTTACCTGCACGAAGAGCGCCTGAGCGCAGAAGACAAGGATGATCTTGGCAGACATGTTACTAGTTCAAGTGTTGTCACGAGAATTATGTTCAGTACCACTGGTGCTGGTTATTTATACTAATCTACATTATCTAGTTTTATAAGTAAATACTTGGTAGTGTACGTAATTGTTAGTAATACTTTATGCAACTACGATTAGTTTATTATAAAATTAACTAACACATGACACATCAATTCTAAAAAGTATTGTTGTTTTATGTAATGTTCGATATACAAATAGTTGATAATAGTCACATATATATAAATGTGATATTTATTCCACTGCATCATCAGTCTTCAGCTGCTCGTTGAACACAAACATCAAACATGAATACCTTCGCTGTTGTGTTGCTCTTCGTTCAAGCTTGCTTATTTCAGGTGAGTTAAGACTATTTTAAATTGTAAACAGACTTACCTGTTATTGGCGATTTCCTTTAGTAACTTCATATATAATAAGCATGGTATATAATTTCTGTAATGTCTATTTCAGCATGTGTTCAGTCAGTGCACTAGCCGCGCCGCTGTAGCCGCTGAGCCTGGGCTCCTAGGTCCAGTTGGTCTAGCTGCTCCTTATGGATTGGGTGCTCCTTACAATGGTCTGGCTGGCTGGGGTGGTATGGCTGCTGCTCCTTTCGCCTACGACGGTCTGGCTGCTCCCTTCGGCTACCCCGCCGCTGGCTGGGCTGCGCCATGCGGTGCTGCTGCTCCTTACGGCGGTGCTGGTGAAGGTAACGTGGCTGTCGCCGGTGAGCTCCCCGTCGCTGGTTCCACCATAGTCGCCGGTCAGGTGCCGATCATGGGCGCTGTTAGATTCGGTGGTGACGTAGGTGCTGCTGGTGCTGTGTCCATTGCAGGCCAGTGCGCTTGCGGCTGTGGTGCCCCTTACGTGTACTAAACTGTCAATAAATAAATATTTCTTCAACAACTATTTTTTAGCCTTATTTTTAATCCCTTAATGCATAAAGGTCGGTATATACAGGGTGTAACAGAAAGGTGTGCTCATATTCAAGGGTTGGTATTTGCCCATGATACTAAGTGCACATACATAATTTTATCAAAATCGGAGTACCCTAAAAAAATATTTATTATTTTTTCATTGGTTTAATTATGAATGAAAAAGTTTTTAATTAAAAAAGTATAACTTAAAAAATTCTATGCTATAATCCAATCGAATTTTGTACCAGGGAAGGTATAATTCTTATGTTCTACGCCTTTCACTACTGAATTTAGACAATAAGAATATGCTATAACTATGTAATAATAATAGAACCCGCTGTGGCACATGGCAATCCTGACAACATACCCTATCCACTGTTGAAATTTGACCTCACCTTTCTGTTACACCCTGTAAAAATTTAGGTTTGGCTGACGATGCCAAGAACAGAAACAGGCTTTATTCTAACAAATTTTCTCTTTTATCACATGTTTTAAAATCTTTTGAATCCTATTTCAACGAGGGCACATAATAGGTGAATATTTCAGACTTGAACCGACTATAAAAACAAACGATGACCCATCATATTATTCTAAAGTCAGAGATAAGGGATACGTAGTATACTTGGGGTTTACCGCAGGCGGCTCTTTTAAACCCTCAACGGCCGACAGAATATTATTGTTATGTCACTTATTTCTATAATTATGCTGTCATAAGACGTGTCTCCCACATGGCGATATTATCTCGGTGGTGCGGCGAGTGGCTGACTGTGTGAGAAACTTCATGGATACCGGCGCGTAACGTGGCGCGACGACCGCGCTGTCAAACGGAGATGTCTCGCCTCGAAAAAGTGATGATTCCGTCACGAGTCACGACGATATTCTGGCGGGATAATCACTCGTACGTGTAGACTACCCGACGAGGGTAAAGCGGAATCGTCGCAATTCTATCGCCAGTGGAGAGAGCCCCTATTTATATTGAGAGTCCCTCTGTGGCGCGGTGGGAGTGTATCCGACTGCTACGCAAGAGGTCGTGGGTTCGATCCCCACCCAGGATAAAACTTTGTGTGATGAGCACGATGGTTTATTCTGTGTTTGGGTGTTATTTATCTATAATATGTATGTATTTAGGAATATTTAAGTATGTTTATCAGTTGTCTGGTTTCCATAGTACAAGCTCTGCTTAGTTTGGGATCAGATAGCGTTGTGTGAGTTGTCCCAACATATTATTATTACTGTCCAGCGCATCTTCGTTTGTGTATATGTTCTCCGTTTTTGCGACATTTCTCATTGCTGCTCCGCTCCTATTGGTCGTAGCGTGATATTATATAGCCTATAGCCTTCCTCGATAAATGGGCTATCCAATAGTAAAATAATTTTTCAATTCGTGTCAGTAGTTCCTGAGATTACCGCGTTCAAATAAACAAACAAACTCTTCAGCTTTATAATATTAGTATAGATTATTATATTATTTTTTAACTAGCTGAACCGCGCAACTACGTTTTTGCAACATTTTTCATTGCCGATCCGCTTTTATTGGTCGTAGCGTGATGTTTTATAGCCTTAACCTTCCTCAATAAATGGGATAATGCCCTCCAGTCATGCAAACAACTCACACTTGGCCATTTGAGTCAATAGTTTCCCCCCCTGAACAAGTTCTGGATCCGCGCCGGGTTTATAGTGTTTATTAAAAAAGGTACTTTCGCAAATATAACACATTATTATAGAGCAAATTTGATTACTATAAATAGGGTAATATCTAGTGGGTCAACCTTAAAAGATAGGCATTTGCTGTCCCGAACTTTTTTAAAGACTTTTTAAGAGGAACAAATCCGTTGTACATTATTGTTGTGTAACTTTAACCGTTTACGCAGCGCACGCAACGGAAGCTCACAAAAAGAATATTTTTTCCCCGTTTTTGCAGCATTTATCTGCTCCGTCCCTATTGATCACAGCGTGTTGTTATATAGCCTATAGCCTTCCTAGTTAAATGTGCTATCAAACACAAAAATATTTTTTCAATTAGAACCAGTAGTTGATGTCATCGCGTTCAAACAAACAAACTCTTCAGCTTTATAATATAAGAAGAGATTACATAACGAATGCTCTAAGAAGATAATAAACTAAACACTTCATCATAATACTGCAAACACAAAGCGAGTACAATGACCCAACAATAATAATACCTTTTGCAAAATCATCATTTGTAAGCACGCGCGCAAACTCGACACATTCCGATCAAGGCCATGGCTTATGTTACAAGTGCAATATTACGAGTACTTGATCAGCATTTGTTATAATAACGAACGTGACATTGAACTTATGTGATTATTGAAGAACTCAGCTGCTTATGAATCAGATTAATAAATTCCTAATCACACTTTACTTATTCGAGATCGAGATAATAAAATACCTACTTAGGCCTGTTGAAGACGACACGGTTTTTTATGGTTCCGTAGACAAAATGGCAAAACGGAACTGTCCGTCTTTGAGTTCGTCTGTCTGTTCTCAGGTAACCTCAGAGCTCCATCGTATGGGGTGTCGTTGGATAGTCTTTGAAAAATATTTAGGAATGGGCCAACGAAATTATTTTGGAGGGTTAAAGAAATAAAATAAAACACATTCCAAGGAAAAATGAACGTTTAATTGAACAAGAAAACGAGCATAACATTTTTTTCTTTGAAATAAAGTAAACCTTTTTAACAGTCTTTTTAAGGGAATCATACACCTAGTAATTATTTGGTTTAGGACTTTTTTTTCCAAATCCTCTTTGAACATATTTTTTTAACGAAAAATCAACAATAATAAATTTTCATAAAATTAAAATAAACCTCACTCTTGAAATTTAACTAGATTATTAACAGCCTTTTATGAGAATCATCTTTAACATAATAATATATAAACCGTTGTTATTTAAACCTAAATCTCTAGTTTTCTTTATCTAAATTTATTCACCTCCGGGATGGAAAAGCAGCCCTTTCTCACGAATTTTCCGGCCTGGGTCCTTATTCACTATAATTTTTTTCGTTTGTGTTGGCGCAAGCGCGGTGCGATCAAAGATGTCCACCGCTCATGCGCGTCGATGACAAGATTTTGATAGTACGCGCGGGCTTGCCGCGAAAACGAAAAAAAAATATAGTGAATAAAGACCCAGGCCGGAAAATTCGTGAGAAAGGGCTGCTTTATTACCCTGGACCCTGTATTATTATGTTATTATAGTTGTTTCAAACTATAGTTTATGTGAGCCAAAGTTGTATGAAACATGATACAAAGTATACAAAACCAAATTGTTTTCAAGATTTCTTTTTTTACTTTACACAAGGACTAAGAAAATTGAAAATATAGTAGGCATGTCCCTAAATACACGTCCGATAAGATCAAATGGATAATTTAAAGATAACTTACCAGATTTGACAGTTTTGACAGGAAGTTTGCAAACACAATTTATGCATGTATTCAACAGTTGATCAAGACTAACAATTCAATACCTGGGGACCTAGACAAAGTCACATTCAAATAGCAATTTCCTTATGGAAAAGTAGGTACAAAATGTATGGAATTGAAATATGTCACGTGGTCAATTCACGTCGATGCGTAGATAAGCTGCACTATTGACAGTATTTTCGCTAGTTTTTTTCCATTTGATTGTTCACTAATCTAGCGAACGGTGAGACCATGTTGAAAACGAAATAAAATGGCGGATTTGATTTTTTAAGAATTTGACGTTTACGGTGGAGACCATAGACGTTATTTTATTTTTTTGCGAACGATCGTTAGGATCTACCTCTTGTAGGCGTCAGCGAATTTGCCACAGAACAATTGTACCTCTTATACAGGTCGACTGAGGACGTGTGTGTAAGGACGTCGACCCGTGACCATGATCGGTACAATTCGATCGAAACGTCTGGTAAATAAAAGGTTCGTACCTTTAAATAATTCACGCGATTAATCCCGAAATATGTCTAATATGTATAAAAATCGCAAAAGTTTAAAAACAATAATTGTACCTCTTCTTAGCTAACATCGAATCGCTGACCAATATTGCCATCTATAATTTTAGATAGACACTGCTGCGAGCGAGCTTACAGAGTAGCAAGTGGTGCGATTTTTTTTTTGATTTTAAAATTACACCTCAAGGCTAAAGTTACCCGTGTTGACGGTATCCTATATTATTCACATCTCCAAAAATATTTTAATCAAAACGAAAACTATCACAGCTAAGTAGGCTTTACAAGTTTACAAGTTACAGCAGACCAAGTTGAGAAGTAACAAAATTTTCGTACAAATTTTATTGAGAGATAGTAGATACTTATAACACTAGCTGACCCGCGCAACTTCGTCTGCGTAAATTTTCCCTTTTTTTTTTTACAACATTTTTCATTGCTGCTCCGCTCCTATTGGTCGTAGCGTGATGTTATAACATATAGCCTTCTTCGATAAATGGGCTATCCAACAATAAAATATTTTTTCAATGCGGCCCAGTAGTTCCTGAGATTATCGCGTTCAAACGAACAAACAAACTCTTAGGGGGATGAAAAATAGATGTTGGCTGATTCTCATAGATACCGGATAAGCACAAAAAAATTCATCAAAATCGGTCAAGCCGTTTCGGAGGAGTATGGCAACGAAAACTGTGACACGAGAATTTTATATATTAGATAATAGATACTTATATCAATGTTAGTAGTTACGGAACCCTACATTGTGCATGGCCCGCCATGCACTTGCCCGATTTTAATCGTACGGCGTTTTATCCGTGCCGTAGGATAAACACACACGACACGGCTTGCATCATTATCTATACAAAACTGACGACCGTGTTTACATACACGCGGCTAATCAACCGTAATTATCCGTGATTCAGGAAAGGACTAATGGATAGTCTCAATAACTGTATGTTAAAATAGCTAACTCTCACAATGTCAGTTTTATTATTAGTAGTAGATAAGTTATTGGGTATTGGGACCTGCCGTTAGTAGATCAAAAGATCCGCGTCCGTGGCAAGCCCGTACGAACTGGTAAATATGCGGTGTGCTCAAAAATGTTCGCCGCGCATGCGCGTTGATGCATTTCTAAGCGCAGCTCTTTATATCATCATTCATTATGACAAAATCAGTTCGCACTATCTATCATATCTTGGGACAACTCACACAACGCTATCTGATCCCAAACTAAGCAGAGCTTGTACTATGGAAACCAGACAACTTAAAAACATACTTATATATTTCTAAATACATACATGTTATAGATAAATAACACCCAGACACAGAATAAACTATCGTGCTCATCACACAAAGTTTTAACCTGGTTGGGGATCGAACCCACGACCTCTTACATAGCAGTCGGATACACTCCCACCGCGCCACAGAGGCAGTCAAACAGCACAGCTTGCCGCGGACACGAAACAAAAACAACGTAAATAAGAATCCATAGTTGTGTAATATGGCGGAACGCGTGAGAGAAAGACGGTCCTCACGCCCCGGCCGCCCCGCGATACGCCCCGGGCGACGGGTGACAAGGGACGACATCCGGCCACCCTAGGCGACGGCCTGAGGACGACGAGCAGTGGGTAGCTTGCCGTCCAGCTTAGGACTAGGCCGGGTCGACGGCGCGCTAGTATTCCACGCGCCCCTCGAAGAGGTGTCAGCAAGTGACGGGGCCCCATTGGGCCGGCGCCCACCGGGAGTGCGGGATCGTTCGAAAGAGTTACCGTGCTCCCGGAACACCAGGGCGAAAGAAGGAACACAGATGGGTTTTAGTCAGTAGGAGTCTGACACGCCCACCCGCTCGTGCCCACAGCGGGAGAAGTCATATGATGATTTCCCATCTATAAAAAAAAAAAGAGTTGTATATATCGCCAAAAAGGTTAATGTCACGTATTGTTATTATAACAAATGCTGATCAAGTACCTACTCGTAACACTGAACTTGTAATATAAGCCACAGCCTTGATAGGAATGTGTCGAGTTCGAACGTGTGCTCAGAATTGATGATTTTGCAAAAGCTATTTATATTGTTAGAGCATTGTACTGTTGTGTTTGTAATAATGTAAGGTGATTTAGTACAGTCGAATAAGATCAAACCCTTTTTCACACAAACACGGAATTTATTTACATTGTTTATTTTCAATTTTATATGATTAAAATTGTTATAAATAAAGTTGTTTGAAGTTAAACGAGATGTTAATCAAACAAAAATTCATCCCCTCTTTTGGGATATAAATGCCTGATGAAGCATCTTTCTCAGAAATAATACAAAATCAAAAATCTTAACTCATTTTTAGTTAATAGTTTAGTTTAAGCTGTTTATTTTTTGTAAATGCTGTATATACCTATAATTGTTTATTACACATGGCCTTATATGTAATTTGCACTGTTATTGTTATAAAATATAATGGTGTTAACAAATGTTGGTAAATCTATGTAAATAACAAACAAAAAACAGATCCTAGGAAAAAATATTTCAACGAAACTTGCAGGATTTTTTCTTTAAATAACATTCGTGTGAAATTGAAATTTAACGAGTAATTCAATAAACAAAAATTGACCCTTCATTTCAAGATGGCGGATGACGCACGTTGCAAATGTAGACTGCCAGTGACCTCTCCCCCCTCAACGAATTTCAAAGGAAAATTTCTACTTATATTTTTTTTCGGGTCAAATAATAATTATGCCTAATTCTATTGGCCTAATTATTGGTCTTTAATAGCGTTTTAAAGCGCTGATGTAAAAGTCTTTTTGCTATAACTTTAACATGTGTCTGTTTGTGTTCCTTATTTTTATATTTCTGCCAATCGTACGAAGATAGCTCAGACATTTATCTATACCAGAGGTTGCCCATCGCTGCCCTGTCGCACACACAAAAATATTTCTCAGGGCTGAACAATAATATAATATATTGGGACAAGACACACAATGCCATCTGATCCCAAGTCAGGCAGAACCTGTACTTTGGCAACAGACAACTAATAGATAGTACAATAACACAATCCATTTTTTTTAAATATTCTTTTTCTAGTAAGTTTATACTTAGCTATTAAGTTAAAGTTACAAATTGTTGTTGATTTTTCATTAAATAAATAATCCTAATCTAGTAGCTATTATGTCTTTTTAGGGTTCCGCAGCCAAAATGTTTCGTTTCGTTGTTATAGTTTCGTCATATCCGTCTGTCTGTCTGTCCGTCCGTATGTCACTGGCATTTTACTCAGAGACTACTCGAATATAGTCTTATAGTCGAAAAACTGCTTTGCTCAACAAAAGGGTGTAAGTGCCATGAACATACGCTATTCTGCTGATGCAATTATTTAAGACTGCGGAACCCTATACTGAGCATGGTCCGCTATGCTCTTGCCCGGGTTTTGTTTTTTCTACTTATTTTTTTAAATTAATAACGTTTGTTTTTAGATGGAACGAATTAAAAAAAAATCCCTTATGTGTATTTTTGTTGGTATATTCTGTATTTATAGTACATAAGTATATATTTATGAATGTATATGATATATCTAAGTAGGTATGTTCATTATGGATTTGTTATACTGTTCTTTTATATATTTGTATGGTTAACATGTAATTTAAGACTGTCAAAAAGTTTACTGTACCCAACACATATATTATTTCTACATCACCCTAAGGTAGACCAGCAGAGAATGCTTTTAGAATTAAGTCAAAATTATACACAAAAGTGCACAGAGGCACTGTGCAATTTTGTGTATAATAATAATAATAATAATAATAATCTTTATTTGCTTCAAATGTGGTACAAAGATGGTAAACATAAATATTTTATAAAACGTCCAAGACACATTTCGCCATATTACAATAGCATGCAAATATTACAGTCATATCAATTAATTACATTTCCAATACATTACTCTCTATCTAAACATATTAATTAGTCCATTTTAGTTATTAACATCATAATCATTTCATATTTTACTCATAATATGTCAAAAATTCTCTGATAGAATAAAAATTTATTTGCATAAGCCAACAACTTAGAGCTGGTACAAATTTTTTTAGCGGCAGTATTTTATAACAATCTGGGATTTTATTATAAATTTTAACACACATGGCAAAGCAATTGTTTTGTAGTCGGTTGGTCCTGGGAATTATCCCTAAAACAAGCCTGTCTGGATTATATAATATGTGTAACGTAGTTGAACATTATAAAGAAAACCATAACTTTATGAAAACAGTGTTTTATTATCAGACCTGTTAATTATTTTAAACGTGTCGGTCTAATACAAGTACTCGTAGGGAGCACCGCAACCACAGGCGCACTGGCCAGCGATGGACACAGCACCAGCAGCACCGACGTCACCGCCGAATCTCACAGCGCCCATGATCGGTACCTGACCGGCGACGGCGGTGGTACCAGCGACGGGCAGCTCACCGGCGACAGCCACGTTACCTTCACCGGCACCGCCGTAAGGAGCAATAGCGCCACATGGGGCAGCCCAGCCAGCGGCGGCGGGGTATCCTAAAGGCGCAGCGAGAGCAGCAGCGGGTGCGATACCACCCCAACCAGCAAGACCATCATAGGCGAAAGGTGCACTCATTCCGTATGGAGCAGCCAGACCAACGGGAGCCATAAGTCCTGGTGCGGCAGCTACTGCAGCACGGCTGGTGCATTGGCTGAACACATTCTAAAAAAATGCAACATTGAATATCAATGCAAAATAATTTTCTTATTCACATCTAAAATAGAGCAAAGATGAGAAGAAACACATGATAATAAAAATAACTCACCTGTACCAAGCAAGCTTGGATGCAGAGGAATACGACAGCGAAGGTGTTCATGGTTGATGTTTGTATTCAACGAGGAGCTGAAGACTGATGATGAACTGGATAATGGTTTCTTATTTATACTCAAATTAAACAACGATGTCAATAATGAAATTAATATTTTATTTCGTCACTGAGACTCAAATGTTATCACACTCGTAAGTTTATTTGTTGGTCAATGCTTTATCGTGTTTCATAAACTTAGAAATAAAAACCTATTTAATTACTGAATTTCTTGGAACTAGTAGGTAACACCGTTCAGAATATAACCACCAGCAGCGGTACGGAACATCATTCTCGTGTCAACACTTTAACAAGTAAAATGTCTGCCAAGATCATCCTCGTCTTCTGCGCTCAAGCGCTCTTTGTGCAGGTAAGTTTCATTGAAAAGGTATTTTCTGTTGAAAGTGTTTTGTTTTTATTTTTTTAAATTAATAAATGCCTGGAAAAAATATTCTAAATATTTTGTAATAACAATTTGTGTACCTGTGCCTAAATTGGTACTACTGATTTGAAAACAAAATCAATTATGGGATTTAAGATTCTTTTCATCTGTTTTCCAGTCCGCTTTGAGCCAGTGCCTCGGTGGTCTAGGATTAGCTACCCCCGGTTTGGCAGCTCCTTACGGATTGGCAGCTCCCGCTTTTGCGTACGACGGCTTGGCTGCCCCGTACGGTCTTGCTGCTCCTTACGGTCTGGCTGCCCCTTGCGGTTGCGCTGCCCCCGCCATGGACTTCACCCCCACTAGTGGTGGTGGACTGCCCGTCTCGAGCGCTTCAGTCATCGCTCCCGTCGGTCTCTCTGTAGCATCTGAGAACGTTTATGAGGGTATCCTGGCCGCGGCTGGAGAACTGCCGTTTGTCGGTACTGTGGCTGTAGAGGGTATACTGCCCACTGCTGGAGTTGGTGCCATCAACCACGCCTGCGGCAATGGCATCAACGCCATGACCGCCGAGACTACCGCCTTCGCTCCCGGCTACCTTGGAGCCATCGCTCCTGCCGCTGCTATTACTCCTTTCGCCGGTATTGCTCCGGCTGCTGCCATCGCTCCCGGTCTCGCCGCTCCAGCTCTCGGCTACGCTGGATGGGCCAGTAGAGGCTGTGGCTGCGGCTACGCTATGTAAAATTCTCGATTGAAGATTTTAAAGTAATCTTCATTAGAATCTGCCATTTTGGAGGGTAGTAAATGTGGTATTTTTTTTGATTATCTATTTTAAACAATAGATACGTATTTTATTGTGAAATGTTGTTAATTGTTGTTTGCATTTTGTAAAGTGTTTGTATCATTAGTACTGAAAATCACACCTTTTTATAGAGTTATAAAAAGAACTAAGGCCTTATTTTTTAAATTGGGTTAATTATAGTTTTGTTGTATTATATAATATATAAATATTTACGCGTGCCATTTATTCCAAGTTATTATGTAAAAAGCATTTATTAAATATTTAATTAAAATTTACTCTTTTCACTCATTAAAACGTCCACCTTTTTTTTTGGTTTGGCGGGAAAAAATCCGGATGAACACGCCCTGATGGATGTGGTCTGGGGAAGACGATGGAGGTAGTGTAGGGTTTGCCTTTACTAACAAAACCCGCCGTGTGTTGCTCGCCACCTTCGTGAACGGGCCGCTGGAATGTGTTATACCGTGGGCGGCCCACCCAGTAGCAATGCGCGATATTGTTGCTTTCTGGATATGTCCCGGCCACATATGGCGCCGAGTCTCCACAGAAGGCCGCGAGCGGCGCAGATTACCCCGTACGCCCTTAGTCACAGACTTCAGGTGCATATGTGCGCGCCAACGCCGCCCGGTTCGCCGGCAACGAAACAGATCCGCTAGGGAGCTCTCGTTCCGGACGCGCTCCGCCGTGTTCTGCGAGATGACGTCCTCGCAGAAGGATGCTTCCTTGAGGAATCTTTTGCAGCACCTCAGGTACTTGGGGTAATTGGGGGATAAAGAGCTCTTTGTACCCTAATTATGTTTTATTAAATAACGAAAACTACATGAAAATACAAATACAAACACAACATGTGTAGAAAGACCTAACAATAGTAAACAAAACATCGTTTCATTCAGTACGCATGCGAACTCGACACATTCCTATCAAGGCTATGTTTTATATTACAAGTGCAAAATTACAAGAACTTACTTGATCATCATTTGTTACAATAACAAACGTGACATTGACCTTATGCGAAATATAAAATGATACAACTCAGCAATGAATCATCTACTATCATAGATACAGAATTACGTTGTTTAAATAACATAAAACCTTATTAGATATATTTCGGAACTTAATCGCGTGAATTATTTAAAGGCACGAACCTTTTATTTACCCGACGTTTCGATTGAATTGCACCGATCGTGGTCACGGGTCGACCGATAGCAGCTTAGCGATGTCTCCGTGAGGCGCGGGGTTTTTTATCTACCCTCGCCTGGTCTTGATAATTCGTACTATCGGTATTTCTACTCACTACACTTACAATGTCTTTACACTGAGGCGAGGTGTCGTTACGGCTACGATTGCATTTGCTGCTAACAGGGTCCCAAGATGGTGAGAACCGGTATCCATCTTCTCGGTTGAAGTTCTTATACTTCTTGATCTCAACTGCCTTGCGTACTATCCTGGAATAATAGTGGCGATCGGTGGAAAGTACCTGTGGCTTATGCAATTCTATCCAGTGATTTGGTCCTGATTCCAACAAATGCTCAGCGATAGCAGACTTGTAAACTTGATGGTTTTTACAGCAGCGATATGTTCCTTGACCATGTCTGCGATTGTCCTTAGAAAACGTCGGGTAAATAAAAGGTTCGTACCTTTAAATAATTCACGCGATTAAGTCCCGAAATATATGTAATATGAATAATAATCGCGAAAGTTTAAAAACAATAATAAAACCTTATGTTTGATAGCTTCAGACGTGGAATATCCACTTGCAGACGCTGTGCTTAATGTTACTACACATGTCACCGAATGCCTTGATAATAGACTTAAAACTATAGGCATCTTCCTCGACCTGTCAAAGGCATTTGACACTGTCTCAGTTCCCCTTCTCCTACAAAAATTGGAATCGCTGGGAATTCGGGGTGTTGCCCATGACATTTTTACTAGCTACCTTAGTAATCGTTCTCAATGTGTGGCCATTAATAATGTCATTAGCTCTGAAGAGTTTCTCAATTACGGGGTGCCCCAGGGCAGCATCCATGAGCCTACACTTTTTCTATATACAGGGTGTAACAGAAAGGTGTGGTCATATTTTAGCAATGAACAGTGTTAGGTATAAGTATGACATCTGCGGGGGTACCAATTCTGATTTTATTAGTATGACTGAGATAAAGAATTTTCTTTCTTATCGAGTGCGTAACACCGACATACTGAAAATACGACTTTACCGATAGGTACCCAACACTAACAGATAATCAGCTGTTTCCAATGAACTGCAATGAACTTCAGGTTTGACCTTAAATCACCACCCACTTTCATTTTGTTTCACTCTTTTGTTCCTGCAAAGATGAAACAAGTGATGATGTGTGAATGAGACAAGCTAGTCTCGTTCTATCATTTTAACTCTCATTCGTCCTTTGGTATCTTGTTTCACTCTTCCGTAGCTTGCCTCTCGTTCTTTATCATTGTTTATGGACGAAGAGTAAAATAAATGCAGTTTTCATTAATAAAAATAATTTATCTCTGTCACACAATAATCTATCTGGTCGACTACATTTGTGTGAGTGTGTGTATACCTACACACTCACACAAATGTAGACACATACACAGAAACACTATACGTAGGTAACCCAAAAACCAATGTTCGGAGTACCAAGGTAACAGACATTGTGAGGAGTACTTGGGAACAACAGGTATGACGCTTGACGCCCATCTATTGCTTTAAATAGGACACTTTAAATTACCTACGTAATAAAATATGATACTTAAGTCATTTAAATATTTTCATTGATTTTGTTGACAAGGTAACGAATTCAGGCAGCATTAAACCGTACATTATTTGTAACTTGAACATCACCGCTCACACCATAATTTCGAACTTTCTTCCCGTCCGTCTTCCAGGGTAAGGTAGGTTGGTATTACATCACAAATAAACAAAGGTACCTACTGACCCTAGTCCGCGACGACACACTGTTTACAATATACGAATTTGTTATTCTTATAGTAACTTGTCGGTGTACCTCAAAGTTGAACCAACTTCGATTATGATTTAATGTTTGCGTAAGTTAAGCAACCTTACCACAGTTGGTGCATAGATGGGTGACCGATTTCTAAAATGTTATACTCACATGAATCATCGTTTTGGTCTTTTTTTATTGTCAGAGTACACTTTTTAAATCTATTTACATGAAATCGTTAAAAGAATTACATAATTTCACAAAATCCAACAATTTATTTCATTGTAGGATTAAAATCATTGAGGTGTTAATGTAGTTTTTTAATAGTTTAAATAATACTACAAACAATAAAACAATCTACAATCTAAATCGATATTCATTATTTTGTGTTGAAAAGTAATTGACAAACACACAGACATTCAGGTGAACAGTTGATTTGCAACAAAAATAAATCGTAAACTCACGGCTCAACTTCGAACACTCATGGCGAAGTCCCGCGTTATTAACGCATTACAACTTATTGCATTAAACACGTTAAGATTTTTTCAAAAACTTCAAATTCATGGAAATTAGCTTTCCAAACAAAATAATTATTCAAAACAAATATCAGTGCCTCAAACTCAAACTGACCGATTATTGGTTTTATTACCTAGTTAGACAGAGACACCAACATTTCAAAGCCGTGGCGTCATAAACAAAACGTGTGCAATAAATGATTCGGTATTTGATCGGAAGCTCGGCAGAAATATTCGGAAGTCATTGTAATTTCAAAATGAGTTTTTAATACTCTTTTGTTGTTATTATGATTCATAAAATAATTTGATATTGCCATTAATTAAATTAAAACTTTTCTAAGATAATTTACATACATTTTCTTGTAATTTTAGAAGTTTTAAGTTTTTAGGCACTTTCATTTCTTTGTTTCATTCTTGGTGTTGCTTATTTATTCCGTCACTGTCCGCAGTGCTTTCGACGCGGAGCCCGAAGCGGTTCGATCTATTTCGTTTCTTGGTTTTTGTTTGTCTTTCTTTGTGGAAGTGATGTGAAATTGATAAAGACATTTTGTTTTAAGTTAGTAACAGTGAATAATTTCGAAATTGTGTATCAATTGCATATGACGCGATCGTAATCTACGTGATGTAGGTTAGGTACCAAGTTAGTTGATAGAAACAGTCTGCTCGGTCCTGGACAAAACGTACCTTAAGGGATCCAACGGTGGCCCGTAATGCATAATAACCCGTAGGTACTTACCACTTTCGGCGAACGCAACAAATATTTTTTGTTGACCGATAGGTAGGTACCGATTTAGTTATGTAGTGGTGCCAGGAATGCGGGGAAGCGTCACCGAGTTTCGCGCCTATTTTCATTATGTAGATATTATCAATTCGAACAAACAAGTGCGCGTTGAAGTTAGTGCTAAATTGATGTGTTGTGAATTGTGATACTGTGTATTCGTAACTTAAAGTATGTAAATACCTAAATCTCATTCTTATTGAAGTTTCAAAAACGGTAGGTAGGTACTTCCCCGAACCCTAAAAACATTAATATCAAAAATGTAGGGATTTAAAAGTCGAACGTAGGTACCTAGTACGTTATTTTGTACCGTGAAGTGCATTCAAATGATCGTCCACCAGATGTGATAACAAAGTAGGTACCAACAACAGTGAGATGGTGATTAACATTTGTCCGTTCGATGTGGTCGTCGTGAAAGCCGGTGGCGACGGAAAACGTACAGAGGTTAGTAGTTAGTTGGTATTCATTTGTTTGCCTTTGTTTCTTTGGTTTACGGACGCGCGGACATCCGTATGTTCGACGCGTGACGGGTACCAGGCGCGCAGTGATACTTATGAGATCATTGTGCAGGGTCATCCAACATAATTGAACTCTCTACTACTACTATACTACGATGAAAATTTTGAATGATTGGTTAGTGATGTAGCATTATTCGTCGCGATATTTTGCATAACAATTTATGGACTGATTAAAAATGACGTAAAATTTTAAGGTTCTTACATTTTGATAAGATTAGGTACACACGCTATTTATCATGTGTATGTGACGACCCTTGAATATGACCACACCTTTCTGTTACACCCTGTATATATATATAAATGAGCTTGCATCTCTTGATCTAAAAAATAATAAGATTTTCTCTTATGCTGATGACACGGTCCTTCTGATACAAGGCCCAACGTGGGAAGCGGCTAAGAGAAATGCTGAATCTGCTCTAAAATTAGTCATGGCGTGACTTGAAACCAACCTACTTACTTGAAAAAAACTAAACTTTGACCTTTTCTCAAAAATCTATTTCGCAGCCGCCATCATCCTTTAATATCAAAGCACATACATGCAGACTCATAGATAATCAATCCTGGGACTGCTTTAGTCTACACCGCACAGGCATCGTTAAGTACCTGGGTATCTACATAGATTGCAAACTAACATGGCATCCTCAAATAGATCAACTAATATCCCGATCAAGAAAACTAATATTTGTTTTTAAAAGTATAAGGAATATTGCAGACTATAACACACTTCGCACAGTCTATTTTGCACTCGCTCAATCCATTATCACCTATTGTATATCATCTTGGGGTGGTACTGGTAAAACATACATGTTGCGTCTAGAAAGAGCACAGAGGGCTTTGTTGAAGGTGTTAATGTGCAAGCCCGTCAAATTTCCTACATCTGATCTGTATATTATTTCCAAAGTCCTAACTGTTCGACAGCTGTACATCTTACAGGTTATCCTACGCAAACATACTGAGACTCCGTATGATAAAGACTTTGTTCAAAAAACAAGCCGTTCAGATAGGGTATGTAATTTAGTTACTACCCGTACATGCCATGCACGACGCCAGTATCATTCCCTCAGCCCAAGGCTTTATAATAAAATAAATAGGCTACTAAATAATATACCCCTTAACACTTACAATGTGTAAAAATAAAGTCACAACCTGGCTAAAGTCCCAATCGTACAACAACTGCGAAAATCTAATAATATAATCTAATAATATAATAATGACAACAATGGTCGTCATTATTATATTCCAATAAGTACTACTATTTATAGTTGAATTTATGTTATGTAAGTATGTAAGAATTATAAATTATATATTTATTTTTAGTATATATGTGTCACTGTGAGTTTATTCCCTTCAATAATATATTTGCCCAAGCTTATCTATAACATTAAATATATTTATCTTAGATCATGACACACACACTCACACACATACACACCACACACACACACACACACACACACACACACTCTCACACACACACACACACACACACACACACACACACACACACACACACACACACACACACACACACAATACGCGTACAGTCAATACGCGTTTCAGTCTTATCATACTTTAATTTTGCAAATAAGAATTCAAGAACGAGTTCTGGAAATATCGTCTATGTCCGGAATTGAGCTTAAGTTATTCAGTTAGGTTACAAAAAGCAACACATATGAACGTCTGGCGAAATTAGGAATAGTAGTATGAGTCTGCATTTAATGGCAAGCTTGCATTAAGTAAAGCCAGAGTAGAGTGCTTCGGCAGGTACGACTGCTGTGCAAAATATAATGGGTTTGACTGTCATGTACGACAAAAGTTAATGTTAACTTGAAACATCGTTATTAATTACTCCACGACACTGGGCTTGTACCCTATAAGCAATGTTACTTTATATTGAAAACTAGCTTTATATTGACCCGCGCATTTTTCATTGCTGCTCATATTTTATTAACCGTAGCGCGATGATATAAAGCTTATAGACTTCCTCGATAAAGGGGCTATCCAACAGAAGAAATTTTAAATTCAAACTAGTACTTCCTGAGATAATCACGTTAAAACAAATAAACTCTTCTGCTTTATGATATTAGTATAGATGATAGACCAGTCTGAAGAAATAACGTAATTTTTGAGTTCTTTGTTCATCTATCTCTTTATCTGCCTAACTGCCTTAATATCTGACAATCTGTACTATATAAAATCATAAATGTGTAAGTAACACTGTCTGTCTGTTACGCTTTCACGCTCAAACAGTTTAACCGATTTAGATGAAATTTCGTATGGAGATAGTTTGAGTCCCGGTGAAGGACATAGGATAGTTTTTATCGCGAAAACTAAATATGTCGATAGTGCATATATTAGTTCAGGAATCGTGGTTTTTTAAAGACTGTATTTTTATGATTGAGTTACAAATGGAATCCTATAAATCCAGTAATAATGGAATAAGGAATATGAGTACTTTTCCTTAACATAGTATCATGAAAACGATACTCAGCTTAGTGATGCTTTGAAATTGACAGCGACATCATAAGAGTTAACAGCGTCTTAAAACTGAGTGGCGTTTGAGTAAATATTCAAAGTGTGTAAATCTAGCACAATACTTTATTTTATTTCATTTCTTAGGAAAGCTAAAAAAAATAAAATTGTACAGATATTTCAACAGTTACAGTATTTATAAAGAAAACCAATTACAAGCTTTCACAGATTTCCAAAATATGGATACATTCTAACGGCTACTAGTTTACAGAAAACAGTTCCTATGAAATATAAGTAAAATACAATGAATGCAGAATGCTATTTTGCTATCAATAGAAGTGGCGTATCCTGGTTTGTCAGTAACTCTGAAATTCATACGGAACTAAATGTAAATACTGGGTTGGAAGGAAACTACGTAACCAGCAACAGATATAAAGAAAGACTGACAAAGAATCCCATTGACTGAAAGCTGCACTTAAAACAAGAAGGCAACAAAGGGCTGAAAGAAAATTATATTATTTAGGTAATTGAGCATGTAAAATAAATGTAAAAATAAGTATAATGAGTAGATGTTTCCCTATAGCCACGTTCACCTTGAATCCGAATCAAGAAATCTGCTAAACTGAATGTAGATTTGGCGTACAAAAAAGTTAATACTTGAACGATAACTTTAGGATTTTAGTGTTCTCTTATACAGATTTATTTTCATTTCGATTTTACTACCTCGTCAAAGCCACATCAACATCCTTGGAGTTTTAAAAAGTTAAAACAAAATAAGTGAATTTTTATGCATGAAGACTTCAAATTTTTTGTACAAACGATTTGAAGGTCTATATTATAAGATATTTTTGTACAAACGTCTGGGCAGCCATGGAAAGTGCCAGGATTTTATTCTGGAGTATTATGCATTTAGGGATCAATAATAATGGTAAACAAATGTTATCAAATAATATTCATTTATTGGCAGTTTAGTACATGTAAGGTGAACCGCAACCGCAAGCGCAATGACCAGCGATGGACACGGCACCAGCAGCACCGACATCACCGCCGAATCTCACAGCGCCCATGATCGGCACCTGACCGGCGACAGCGGTGGTACCAGCGACGGGCAGCTCACCGGCGACAGCCACGTTACCTTCACCGGCACCGCCGTAAGGAGCAACAGCACCGCATGGGGCAGCCCAACCAGCAGCGGCGGGGTAGCCGAAGGGAGCAGCCAGACTATCGTAGGCGAAAGGAGCAGCAGCCATACCACCCCAGCCAGCCAAACCATTGTAGCCGTAAGGAGCAGCTAGTCCAACAGGACCTAGGAGTCCAGGCTCAGCGGCTACAGCGGCGCGACTGGTGCACTGGCTGAATACATTCTGAAATTGACAAGTATTTTCAAAATAAGTACATTTAAATACATCAAAAATTAAAATAGAGATTTTTCCAGTATTTGACTTACCTGTACCGAGCAAGCTTGGACGCAGAGGAATACAAAAGCGAAGGTGTTCATGTTTGATGTTTGTTTTGGCTTAACGAAAACGGAGTGATGGGGCTGAACTTGTCCCACTTTATATACTAATGAGAAAGAGTACGTTTTATTTGATTTCATAATTGTGACACGTGATTTGTACTGTTTTAACATACCATTATCTATTTTATTTGTTAATTATTATTATAAGTTTAGTAGGCTTATCGTGGTTACGTAAACTTAGAATTACTTACCCATTTAATTGCTGAATATTCTTGGAATTAGATAGCACAGTTCAGTATATAACCAGCACCAGTGGTTCTGAACATCATTCTCGTGCCTAGAGTACTTGAACTAGTAACATGTCTGCCAAGATTATCCTCGTTTTATGCGCTCAGGCGCTCTTTGTACAGGTAACCACAATTGAAATTTAGTTTGTTGAATTTGTTTTGCAAAAAAACTAATAAAATTTATAGTATTTATTTGAAAACAAACTTAAATAACGGTTTTACAATAATCTCAACTTTATCTATTTTCTAGTCCGCCTTGAGCCAGTGTCTCGCTGGTCTAGGATTAGCTGCCCCCGGTTTGGCAGCTCCTTATGGATTGGCAGCTCCCGCTTTGGCTTACGACGGCTTGGCTGCACCTTACGGTCTGGCTGCTCCTTACGGTCTGGGTGCACCTTGCGGTTTCGCCGCTCCCGCCATGGACTTCACCCCAACCAGCGGTGGTGGACTGCCCGTCTCCAGTGCCTCCGTCATCGCTCCCGTTGGCCTCTCTGTAGCATCTGAGAACGTGTATGAAGGTATTCTGGCCGCGGCTGGAGAGCTTCCGTTCGTCGGTACTGTAGCTGTTGAGGGTATATTGCCCACTGCTGGAGCTGGAGCCGTCAACCACGCCTGCGGCAACGGCATCAACGCCATGGCCGCCGAGACCACCGCCTTCGGTCCCGGTTACCTTGGAGCCCTCGCTCCTGCCGCTGCTATTGCTCCTTTCGCCGGTATTGCTCCCGCTGTTGCCATCGCTCCCGGTCTTGCCGCTCCTGGTCTCGGCTACGCTGGATGGGCCGGCAGAGGCTGCGGCTGCGGCTATGCTCTGTAGATATTTATAAAATATTTGATCACAAAATAGACGAAGAAATAAAATATTCACGCATCAAACAATGAATTATTATTTAGCCATCCGTTGTCCTGATTCAGCTTTGAAAAAACAAATGTTATAATAACAATAATACTATGGACATGATTTTTTTAAATTGAATGCCAAGTTCACAGAGCTGGAGAAAAGCTCACGGGCAAAATTTTTCAAATTGTCAATGTTTATTAATTTAAATATATAATGTAGATAAAATTAAAATGCCCTAAACACAAACTCGCCTTGAAACTTGCATTGTCTTATTGATCGGTAAGAAATGAAGAAATATTGGATCATGTGACGAAAAGTGGATTCTTCACAATACCCGTAATCTCTGAGCCTAGGTCAAACGCCGTAACAGTGCCCTAAGTTAATTACCAATAAAGAGGTAATGGTTTATTTTTTGCTGGTTTCTTTATAGTGTTATTCACTATAGCTTTCTAAGGTCTAGTCAAACAATAACAAGATGCGTTTACTGTGCTGAACTTCGAACAACAATGGCGAAACTGGCAGTGAACCATCCCTGACTCTTGAATCGATCTTCACCATTATTGCTCCTTGATAATGCAACACCTCACACTACATAAGAAACCGTTACAGCTTTATAGGAGCAGCAGTTAGAAACCATACGTCATCCTCTGTACTCGCCAGAACTTTATCTGACTACCATATAATTAGCGATTTTGGCAATTTTCTAAATGCAAAAAATATCTTCCCTAAAGGCAGTAGAAAATACTTTCATACAGTTTGTTGAATCTAGATCCCTCGCAAAGGTCCCTCGCAAGCAATGTATAGAAAATAAGAGTATATCTTAGAAAAAACAAATTTTATTTTTTCAGTACAATTCGTCAGGGACCAAAACGTCTATGTTGTCCAAAGAGCTCGATACACGGTTGTACATGTATGTTAATCGAGTTATCGGTGATTACTTGCCTAGATTTGTCCGATGCCGAGGTGGTTTTCATATACATAGAACAGGGATAACGAGAAATTCTAGATGGTTCATTGATACACACTTTTTCAAGAAGAGTTGGACAATCAATGTAGTTGTCTGTGTGTAATCTGTCTATATCCTGTTGAAATCGACCAACCTCAGAAGAGCCCTGAAGCACACGCATTAACTTTAAGTCATCAATGAAAAGATAAGAGGATGAGTAAACAAATATCTCTGATAAGTCGTAGAAGTGGTCCTTATTGGAACCTTTTGGCACTCCAGATGATGCAGTAAATGGTTCAAATTTCTCTTCATCCATAACAACTAACGAGAGTGCGTCCAAGTAAGTATTGCAGCATTTCCGGATAACACAACTGATATCAAAAGCTAGCAACTTGTGTAGAAGAACGTTGTGATCAACTTTGTCGAAAGCCTTCGAGAAAACTGTATAAACAGCATTTACATTTTGGCCTTGTCTACTGCTAAAGTAATTCCTTTAAATAGTTAAGGTTGGCATTTGTTGTTTTTTTTTTTTACAATGAAATCGTGGTAATTTGTATATAAGTGTTTCTTCACCATGCGTTTCAAATGAAAAGATAATCGCGATGACGACAACTTTACTCTGTACTTAACTGTAAAACTCCCAAGTCGGGTAAAGTACGTATGTGTATGGTAATGGAACGGCCGTAATATTTATTATCTTTGAACGTTGTACCTAACGTTTTTCTTTATTATAATATTATTAGTATTCTTTATAAATATTTTATTTTGACAGTAGTGAAATACCCAACGCTTGAATCTAATTTAACCCGAGTAACACCTACCTCTAGCAAAAACACTGAGTTCATTGAAGCAGCCGGTCTCGATCATCTCAGTCTGATTTAATAAACCCCAAACAGAAATAGGCAAAATGATGAAAAATGTGAAAAAAGCAATTTTTGTATTTGAATTCAATTTGTCGCGGACACTCTTCCTCAAAACATCATAACTTCCACTGTTGATGCAGGATCATTGATTGAGTAACCAAATTTCGTAATCTTTCAGGACATGTAATATTGTAGTTAAAACTTCTTTAGCGGCGTTGTGCACTTTTTTTGGTATGGGTAAAAAATTTCAAACTCGCGTCAGGATCACGTGCGTGACATAAATTAAATAACGAAAACTACAAGAAGAAATACAAACACAACATGGGTAGAATGACCTAACAATAATAAAAAACCATCGCTTCTTTCAGTACGCATGCGAACCCCACACATTTATATCAAGGCTATGTTTTATATTACAAGTGCAAAATTACAAGAACTTACTTGATCAGCAATAAAAAACGTGACATTGACCTTATGCGATATATAATACAACACACCAATGAATCATCTACTATCATAGGTACCGAAGTAAAATTCAATCGGTTGCGGTGGCCTCCCGTAGCCCGGAGATTCTTAGCACCCCCCGCCACGCCGTTACCGTGGACGCCACCATGTCCAGGAATAGCGTGACTGCCGGGAACTGGGAGCCGTGGCTTTTGTGCTTTGTGCATTTGGGGTAATGCCCATAATCGCCAAGCTGGGCAGGCGGGTTGGCGATCGCAGGGCGTAGCTCTCGCATCAGTAACGCTGCTGCCCGTCACTGACCTATTATTTTAGCTGCGCCTTAAATTGGGATGGTTATACCGCTACCAGCCGGTCGCCAGAGCCTCGTTCGTTGTACAGCAGGATGTACAGCGTGCAGGTGAGGTTGGCTTGGAGCGAAAGATGGTGGTGCGCCCCCTTACTTCCCATTGTTAAACCAAAAATAGTGAATTTTTAGGCACGAAGACTTCAAATGTTGATTGACATAATACTTGAATTAAAAATAATACTTTGAAGGTCTATATTATAAGGTCTTTTTGTACAAACGTCTGGGCAGCCATGGAAAGTGCCAGGATTTTATTCTGGAGCATTATGCATTTAGGGATCAATAATAATGGTAAACAAATGTTATCAAATAATATTAATTTATTGACAGTTTAGTACACGTATGGTGAACCGCAACCACAAGCGCATTGACCAGCGATGGACACGGCACCAGCAGCACCGACATCACCGCCGAATCTCACAGCACCCATGATCGGCACCTGACCGGCGACGGCGGTGGTACCAGCGACGGGCAGCTCACCAGCGACAGCCACGTTACCTTCACCGGCACCACCGTAAGGAGCAACAGCGCCGCATGGCGCAGCCCAGCCAGCACCGGCAGGGTAGCCGAAGGGAGCAGCCAGACTATCGTAGGCGAAAGGAGCAGCAGCCATACCACCCCAGCCAGCCAAACCATTGTAGCCGTAAGGAGCAGCTAGTCCAACAGGACCTAGGAGTCCAGGCTCAGCGGCTACAGCGGCGCGACTGGTGCACTGGCTGAATACATTCTGAAATTGACAAGTATTTTCAAAATAAGTACATTTAAATACATCAAAAATTAAAATAGAGATTTTTCCAGTATTTGACTTACCTGTACCAAGCAAGCTTGGACGCAGAGGAATACAAAAGCGAAGGTGTTCATGTTTGATGTTTGTTTTGGCTTAACGAAAACAGAATGATGAGGCTGAACTTGTCCCACTTTATATATTAATGAGAAAAAGTACGTTTTGTTTGATTTCATAACTGTGACACGTGATTTGTAGTGTTTTAACAGACCATTATCTATTTTATTTGTTAATTATTATTATATTTATAAGTTTAGTAGGCTTATCGTGGTTACGTAAATTTAGAATTACTTACCCATTTAATTGCTAAATATTCTTGAAATTAGATAACACAGTTCAGTATATAACCAGCAGCAGTGGTTCTGAACATCATTCTCGTGCCTAGAGTACTTGAACTAGTAACATGTCTGCCAAGATTATCCTCGTCTTATGCGCTCAGGCGCTCTTTGTACAGGTAAGCACAATTGAAATTTAGTTTGTTGAATTTGTTTTGCAAAATAACTAATCAAAATCATGGTATTTATTTGAAAACAAACTCAAATAACGGTTTTACATTAATATCATCTTTATCTGTTTTCCAGTCCGCCTTGAGCCAGTGTCTCGCTGGTCTGGGATTAGCTGCCCCCGGTTTGGCAGCTCCTTATGGATTGGCAGCTCCCGCTTTGGCTTACGACGGCTTGGCTGCACCTTACGGTCTGGCTGCTCCTTACGGTCTGGGTGCACCTTGCGGTTTTGCCGCTCCCGCCATGGACTTCACCCCAACCAGCGGTGGTGGACTACCCGTCTCCAGTGCCTCCGTCATCGCTCCCGTTGGCCTCTCTGTAGCATCTGAGAACGTGTATGAGGGTATCTTGGCCGCGGCTGGAGAGCTCCCGTTCGTCGGTACTGTAGCTGTCGAGGGTATATTGCCTACTGCTGGAGCTGGAGCCGTCAACCACGCCTGCGGCAACGGCATCAACGCCATGGCCGCCGAGACCACCGCCTTCGGTCCCGGTTACCTTGGAGCCATCGCTCCTGCCGCTGCTATTGCTCCTCTCGCCGGTATTGCTCCCGCTGCTGCCATCGCTCCCGGTCTCGCCGCTCCTGGTCTCGGCTATGCTGGATGGGCCGGCAGAGGCTGCGGCTGCGGCTATGCTCTGTAGATATTTATAAAATATTTGATCACAAAATATTATACGAAGAAATAAAATAGTCACGCATCAAACAATGACTTATTATTTAGCTATCCGTTGCCCTGATTCAGATTTGATATTTTTTTTCAAATTGCCAATGTTTATCCATTTAAATTTATTAAGTAGATAAAATTAAAATACCTTAAACATGACAAATGTTATGCAAACCAATTTAATTTTGTTTGTAAATAATAGCGGCATGGTTTAACGTTATTTTGCCTACAACATTGACTCATTTGTATCAAACCAATAAGTTGAAAAAATGTGAACATGGTGCCTATCGATTTGAAACTCGCGTTGAAACTTGCGTTGTCTTGTTGAATCAGTAAGAAATTAAGAAATATTGTATCGAATTGTGACATGTGACGAAAGGTGGATTCTTCACAATAACTGTAAGCGAAAGATGTAATCTCTGAGCCTAGGTCAAACGCCGTAACAGTGCCCTAAAGTAAAGTACCACCAAAGAGGTAATTTGGTTTTTGCTGGTTTCTTCATAGTGTTATTCACTATAGCTTTTTAAGTTCTAGTCAAACAATAACAAAATGTGTTTACTGTACTAAACTTCGAACAACGATGGCGAAACTGGCAGTAAAACATCCCTGACTCTTGAATCGATCTTCACCATTATTGCTCCTTGATAATGCAACACCTCACACTACATAAGAAACCGTTATAGCTCTATAGGAGCTGCAGTTAGAAACCATACGTCATCCTCTGTACTCGCCAGAACTCTATCTGACTACCATTTATTTAGCGATTTTGGCAATTTTCTAAATGCAAAAAATATCTTTCATAAAGGCAGTAGAAAATGCTTTCATACAGCTTGTCGAATCTAGATCCCTCGCAAGGGTATAATTAAACTTCGGATTATAAAGCAGCAATGTATAGAAAATAAGAGTATATCTTAGAAAAAAAACAAATTTTATTTTTTCAGTACAATTCGGCAGGGAGGTACCAAAACGCCTATGTTCTCCAAAGAGTTCGATACACGGTTGTACATGTATGTTAATCGAGTTATTGGTGATTACTTGTCTAGATTTGTCCGATGCCGAGGTGGTTTTCATATAGAACAGGGATTACGAAAAATTCTAGATGGTTCATTGATACACACTTTTTTAAGAAGAGTTGGACAATCAATGTAGTTGTCTGTGTGTAATCTGTCTAATTCCTGTTAGTAGACCAACTTCAGAAGAGCCCTGAAGTACACGCATTAACTTTAAGTCATCAATGAAAAGATAAGAGGATGAGTAAACAAATATGTCTGATAAGTCGTACAAGTGGTCCTTATTGGATCCTTTTGGCACTCCAGATGATGCAGTAAATGGTTCAAATTCCTCTTCATCCATAACAACTAACGAGAGTGCGTCCAAGTAAGTATTGCAGCATTCCCGGATAACACCACTGATATCAAAAGCTAGCAACTTGTGTAGAAGCACGTTGTGATCAACTTTGTCGAAAGCCTTCGAGAAAACTGTATAAACAGCATCTACATTTTGGCCTTGTCTACTGCCAAAGTTAATTCCTTTAAATAGCTAAGGTTAGCATTTGTTGTTTTTTTTTTTACAATGAAATCGTGTTAATTTATATATAAGTGATTCTTCACCATGCGTTTCAAATGAAAAGATCATCGCGATGACGACAACTTTACTCTGTACTTAACTGTAAAACTCCCAAGTCGGGTAAAGTACGTATGTGTATGGTAATGGAACGGACGTAATATTTATTATATTTGAACGATGTACCCAACATTTTTCTTTATTATAATATTATTAGTGTTCTTTATCAATATTTTATTTTGACATTAGTGAAATACCCAACTCATGAATCTAATTTAACCCGAGTAACACCTACCTCTCGCAAAAACATTAAGTTCATTGAAGCAGCCGGTCTCGATTATCTCAGTCTGATTTAATAAACCCCAATCAGAAGTAGGCAAAATATAAGAATATTCTACACGTTTGTGGTTTTTCAGTCAGATGTAATATGTTTAACTAAAACATATCTTTAATAACAAATAGTAAAATACAGTGCTTACGTATAGTTCAATAAAGTAGGTAGGCACTTCTGTGTAATAAATCATTTTATTGCTGACCTTACGTCATTTATTGAAGTTGTAGTCATGTGTCATCATGACAGTTATCAACTCATTTGAAACGCATAGTATATGATCTTAGACTACCTTATAAACAAGTGATTCAAATACTTTCAAAAGTGTTGACAGTCTTGACATCGGATCATTCGATATCATTTCTTGTTTCCCACTTTTATATTTTGGCATAATCCTAGCACATGTTCATCGAGTCGGGAATACTTCTGAGTGATTAAAAATACGAAAAATGCAATTATTGTATTTGAATTCAATTTGTCGCGGACACTCTTCCTCAAAACATCATAACTTCCACTGTTGATGCAGGATCATAGATTGTGTAACCAAATTTCGTAATCTTTCAGGACATGTAGTATTGTAGTTAACTTTTTTTTTTTTTTTAATCTTTTATTTAATTGGGGTTTTTATTCTTAAGAATACGTCAACCCCATCGTACCTTATTCATGTACAGTAAACTTAATCTAAATACATAAAATTAAAATTCTTAATTAATAATATTTTCGAGGAATCGAGAGTTCCTATTGAATATAGGTCACCAAAAGACATAGCTTCTTCGCAACCTCTGATTTTGGATAAGCTAAGATAGATTGAACAAGTCCTACATCCATAGAATTTAGGCGATATTCATTCATGAGCAAGTGTTGAACGTCTTCAAGCTTATTGCAAGTTGTACAATTTGGAGTATCTGTTTTGTTGTTTTGTACCAAATTCCTTTTTCTTTACATATTTCATTAAAGTACTCCTTCCAATTATTAAAACATATTAATTTAAATTTAGAAATGTATTCCGTGAAATCTGGTACAAAATTTAATTCAGTTCCTTCTCTTAGTGCTAGTTTGGAAATACGATCGGCCTCCTCGTTTCCCTGTAATCCAATATGCGCAGGGACCCATTGCAGTCTTACCTGCTTGCCGTGTTTGATTAGAGTCATTATAATTTTCAGTATGTCGTAGGCTATCGAAGCACCTCTGAGACCAGAGGCGCATCGAGCCACGTGTTGCAAAGCACTTTTGCTGTCTGAAAATATAACGACGTTATTGTATGTTTTGTCTTTCTTATAGGATAGGGCTTGTAAAACCGCAATAAGCTCCAGCGTCATAATGGATACATCTGTATAGTTAAAACTTCTTTAGCGGCGTTGTGTCCTTTTTTGGTATGGGTAAAAAATGTCAAACTCGCGTCAGGATCACGTGCGTGACACAAATTAAATACCGAAAACTACATGAAGGCATACAAACACAACATGGGTAGAATGAGCTAACAATAATAAAAAACCATCGCTTCTTTCAGTACGCATGCGAACCCGACACATTTATATCAAGGCTATGTTTTATATAAATGTTGATAAACTTTCGCGATTTGTACACATTATTAAAATATATATATTACGGGTCTTAATCGCGTGAATAATTTAAGGTAAAATACCTTGTTTATTGCCCGACGTTTCGACCGTATTGCAACGGCCGTGGTCACGGGAAGACTTTTCGGCCGTTGCAATATTCACGCGATTAAGACCCGTAATATATATATTTTAATAATATGTTTTATATTACAAGTGCAAAATTACAAGAACTTACTTGATCAGCAATAACAAACGTGACATTGACCTTATGCGATATATGATACAACACACCAATGAATCATCTACTATCATAGGTACCGAAGTAAAATTCTTTAAAAAAAAATAACGTTGTTTAAATAATAAAAAACCTATTGTTTGATAGCTTCAATAACTAGTCAATACGCGTTTCAGTCTTAACATACTTTAATTTTGCAAATAAAAAACATGAAGGAGTCCTGGAAATCCCGTCTATATTCGAAATTGAGATTAAATGATTCACTTAGGTTACAAAATGCAACACAATATGAACGTCTGGCGAAATTAGGAATAGTAGTATGAGTCTACATGGCAAGTTTGCATTAAGTAAAGCTAGTGTGGAGTGATTCGGCAGGTACCGATGCAAAATGCAATGGGTTTGATTGTCACGTATGACAAAAGTTAATGTGAACTTTAAACATCGTTATTAAACACTCCACGACACTGGGCTTGTACCCAATAAGCAATGTTGCTTTATATAGAAAACTTGTCTGCATCTTCGTCTGCGAAACTTTCTCCATTTTCGCAACATTTATCATTGCTGCTCATCTCCTATTAATCGTAGTGCAATGATACATAGCTTAGCGTTCCTCGATAAATGGGCTATCCAACAATAAAATAAATCTTCAATTTGGACTAGTACTTCCTGAGAGAACCGCGTTCAAACAAATAAACAAACTCTTCTGCTTTACAATATTAGTATAGAAGATATCGTATTTTTGGAGTTCTTTATTCATCTATCCCTTTATCTACCTAACGGCCTTAATGTTTGACAATATTATATAAATGTGTCGATAGTGTAAACGCCGTTTTTTTAAAGACTGTGTTTTTATGATTCAATTGCAAATGGAATCCTAAAAAACCAATAGTAATGGAATAAGGAGTATGAGTATTTTTCCTTGACATAGTAACATGAAAACGAGAACAATGGTTATACCTCGAATACCCAAACGATACTCATCCTAGAGACGAGACGCTTTGAAATTGACAGTGACAGCATAAGAGTTAAAGGCGTTTTAAAACTAAGTGGCGTTTGAGTAAATATTCAAAGTGCGTAAATCTAGCAAAATATTTTATTTTATTTTATTTTTTTGGAAAGCTAATTAAAATAAAATTTTACATATTTTCAACAGTTACAGTATTTATGAAAAAAAACCAATTACAAGCTTCCACAGATTTCCAAAAAACATTGTGTATTTTATTACATATTAACGGCTACAAGTTTACAAAAAACAGTTCATTATAGTCATAGTCAGTGCTGCTATTATGAAATAGGCACTGCTGTGAAGAAAAAATCTATGAAATAAGTAAAATACAATGAATGCTACTTTGCTATCCACAAAAGTGGCGTATTCTAGTTTGTCACTCTCTCTGAAATCCATAGGGAACTAAATATAAATACTGGACTGGAAGAAATCTATGAAACCAGCAACAGATATAAAAAAATAATGACAAAGAAGAAGACTGAAAGCAGAATGACAAAAAAGAAGACTGAAAGCTGCACTCAAAACAAGAAGCGCTGAACAAAAGGGCTGAAAGAAAATGATATTATATAAATGTAATGAGCATGTAAAATAAATGTAAAAATAAATATAATGAGTAGATTTTTCCCTATAGCCACGCTCTTCTTGAATCCGAATCAATCTGCTAAACTGAATGTAGATTTCGCGTACAGTAAGTAAGTTAATACTTGAACGATAACTTTACGGTTTTAGTGTTCCCTTGTACTGATTTACTTTCATTTCGATTTTACTACCTCATCGTAGCCTCAACATCCTTGGAGTTTTAAAACGTTAAACCAAAAAGAGTGAAAGTTTTAGGCATGAAGACTTCAAATATTGATTGACATAATACTTGAATTAAAAATAGTACTTTGAAGGTCTGTACAAACGTCTGGGCAGCCATGGAAAGTGCCAGGATTTTATTCTGGAGCATTATGCATTTAGGGATCAATAATAATGGTGAACAAATGTAATCAAATAATATTCATTTATTGACAGTTTAGTACATGTAAGGTGAACCGCAACCGCAAGCGCATTGACCAGCGATGGACACGGCACCAGCAGCACCGACATCACCGCCGAATCTCACAGCACCCATGATCGGCACCTGACCGGCGACGGCGGTGGTACCAGCGACGGGCAGCTCACCGGCGACAGCCACGTTACCTTCACCGGCACCACCGTAAGGAGCAACAGCGCCGCATGGGGCAGCCCAGCCAGCAGCGGCGGGGTAGCCGAAGGGAGCAGCCAGACTATCGTAGGCGAAAGGAGCAGCAGCCATACCACCCCAGCCAGCCAGACCATTGTAGCCGTAAGGAGCAGCTAGACCAACAGGACCTAGGAGTCCAGGCTCAGCGGCTACAGCGGCGCGGCTGGTGCACTGGCTGAATACATTCTGAAATTGACAGGTATTTTCAAAGTAAGTACATTTAAATACATCAAAAATTAAAATAGAGATTTTTTCAGTATTTTACTTACCTGTACCAAGCAAGCTTGGACGCAGAGAAACACAAAAGCGAAGGTGTTCATGTTTGATGTTTGTTTTGGCTTAACGAAAACAGAGTGATGAGGCTGAACTTGTCCCACTTTATATATTAATGAGAAAGAGTACGTTTTGTTTGATTTCATAATTGTGACACGTGATTTGTACTGTTTTAACATACCTATTTTATTTGTTAATTATTATTATAAGTTTAGTAGGCTTATCCCGGTTACGTAAACTTAGAATTACTTACCCATTTAATTGCTGAATATTCTTGGAATTAGATAACACAGTTCAGTATATAACTAGCAGCAGTGGTTCTGAACATCATTCTCGTGCCTAGACTACTTGAACTAGTAACATGTCTGCCAAGATTATCCTCGTCTTATGCGCTCAGGCGCTCTTTGTACAGGTAAGCACAATTGAAATTTAGTTTGTTGAATTTGTTTTGCAAAAAAACTAATAAAATTTGTAGTATTTATTTGAAAACAAACTCAAATAACGGTTTTACAATAATCTCAACTTTATCTATTTTCCAGTCCGCCTTGAGCCAGTGTCTCGCTGGTCTAGGATTAGCTGCCCCCGGTTTGGCAGCTCCTTATGGATTGGCAGCTCCCGCTTTGGCTTACGACGGCTTGGCTGCACCTTACGGTCTGGCTGCTCCTTACAGTCTGGGTGCACCTTGCGGTTTCGCCGCTCCCGCCATGGACTTCACCCCAACCAGCGGTGGTGGACTGCCCGTCTCCAGTGCCTCCGTCATCGCTCCCGTTGGCCTCTCTGTAGCATCTGAGAACGTGTATGAAGGTATTCTGGCCGCGGCTGGAGAGCTTCCGTTCGTCGGTACTGTAGCTGTCGAGGGTATATTACCCACTGCTGGAGCTGGAGCCGTCAACCACGCCTGCGGCAACGGCATCAACGCCATGGCCGCCGAGACCACCGCCTTCGGTCCCGGTTACCTTGGAGCCCTCGCTCCTGCCGCTGCTATTGCTCCTTTCGCCGGTATTGCTCCCGCTGCTGCCATCGCTCCCGGTCTCGCCGCTCCTGGTCTCGGCTATGCTGGATGGGCTGGCAGAGGCTGCGGCTGCGGCTATGCTCTGTAGATATTTATAAAATATTTGATCACAAAATAGACGAAGAAATAAAATATTCACGCATCAAACAATGAATTATTATTTAGCCATCCGTTGCCCTGATTCAGCTTAGAAAAAACAAATGTTATAATAACAATAATACTATGGACATGATTTTTTTTAATTGAATGCCAAGTTCACAGAGCTGGAGAAAAGCTCACGGGCAATTTTTCAAATTGTCAATGTTTATTCATTTAAATATATAATGTAGATAAAATTAAAATGCCCTAAACACAAACTCGCCTTGAAACTTGCATTGTCTTATTGATCGGTAAGAAATGAAGAAATATTGGATCGAATTGTGACATGTGACGAAAAGTGGATTCGTCACAATAACAGTAATCTCTGAGCCTTGGTCAAACGCCGTAACAGTGCCCTAAGTTTATTACCAATAAAGAGGTAATGGTTTATTTTTTGCTGGTTTCTTTATAGTGTTATTCACTATAGCTTTCTAAGGTCTAGTCAAACAATAACAAGATGTGTTTACTGTGCTGAACTTCGAACAACGATGGCGAAACTGGCAGTGAAACATCCCTGACTCTTGAATCGATCTTCACCATTATTGCTCCTTGATAATGCAACACCTCACACTACATAGGAAACCGTTATAGCTTCATAGGAGCTGCAGTTAGAAACCATACGTCATCCTCTGTACTCGCCAGAACTTTATCTGACTACCATTTATTTAGCGATTTTGGCAAATTTCTAAATGCAAAAAATATCTTCCCTAAAGGCAGTAGAAAATACTTTCATACAGTTTGTTGAATCTAGATCCCTCGCAAGCAATGTATAGAAAATAAGAGTATATCTTAGAAAAAAACAAATTTTATTTTTTCAGTACAATTCGGCAGGGAGTTACCAAAACGTCTATGTTGTCATAAGAGCTCGATACACGGTTGTACATGTATGTTAATCGAGTTATCGGTGATTACTTGCCTAGATTTGTCCGATGCCGAGGTAGTTTTCATATACATAGAACAGGGATAACGAGAAATTCTAGATGGTTCATTGATACACACTTTTTCAAGAAGAGTTGGACAATCAATTTAGTTGTCTGTGTGTAATCTGGCTATATCCTGTTGAAGTAGACCAACCTCAGAAGAGCCCTGAAGCAAACGCATTAACTTTAAGTCATCAATGAAAAGATAAGAGGATGAGTAAACAAATATCTCTGATAAGTCGTAGAAGTGGTCCTTATTGGAACCTTTTGGCACTCCAGATGATGCAGTAAATGGTTCAAATTTCTCTTCATCCATAACAACTAACGAGAGTGCATCCAAGTAAGTATTGCAGCATTCCCGGATAACACAACTGATATCAAAAGCTAGCAACTTGTGTAGAAGCACGTTGTGATCAACTTTGTCGAAAGCCTTCGAGAAAACTGTATAAACATCATCTACATTTTGGCCTTGTCTACTGCTAAAGTTAATTCCTTTAAATCGCTAAGGTTGGCATTTGTTGTTTTTTTTTTTACAATGAAATCGTGTTAATTTGTATATAAGTGTTTCTTCACCATGCGTTTCAAATGAAAAGATAATCGCGATGGCGACAACTTCCCTCTGTACTTGTCAAAACTGTACCGCTAGCAACTAAAACTCCCAAGTTGGGTAAAGTACGTATGTGTATGGTAATGAACGGACGTAATATTTATTTTCTTTGAACTATGTGACTCACATTTTTCTTTATTATAATATTGTTAGTATTCTTTATTATTTGATAAACCCCAAACAGAAATAGGCAAAATATAAGAATATTCTACACATTTGTGTTTTTTCAGTCAGATGTAATATTTTTAACTAAAACATATATTTAATAATAAATAGTAAAATACAGTGCTTACGTATAGTTTACTAAAGTTGGTAGGCATTTCTGTGTACTAAATCATTTTATTGCTGACCTTACGTCGCATAATGAAGTTGTAGTCGTAATACGAATCTAAATGTCATCATGACAGTTATCAACTCTTTTGAAACGCATAGTACATGATCTTAGACTACCTTATAAATAAGTGATTCAAATACTTTCAAAAGTGTTGACAGTCTTGACATCGGACGATCATTCGATATCATTTCTTGTTTCCCACTTTTATATTTTGGCATAATCCTAACACATGTTCATCGAATGGAGAATACTCCTGAGTGATGTATTGTACAGTAATTGCCAATGGTAATAATATATGATGACTAAATAACAATTGTATATAATAGCATAATAGCAACTGATTGCCAAATAATAATTCATTGTTTGATGCGTGACTGTTTTATTTCTTCGTGTAATATTTTGTCATCAAACATTTTATAGATATTTACAGAGCATAGCCGCAGCCGCAGCCTCTGCCGGCCCATCCAGCATAGCCGAGACCAGGAGCGGCGAGACCGGGAGCGATGGCAGCAGCGGTAACAATACCGGCGAGAGGAGCAATAGCAGCGGCAGGAGCGATGGCTCCAAGGTAACTGGGACCGAAGGCGGTGGTCTCAGCGGCCATGGCGTTGATGCCATTACCGCAGGCGTGGTTGACGGCTCCAGCTCCAGAAGTGGGTAGTATACCCTCTACAGCCACAGTACCGACAAACGGGAGCTCTCCAGCCGCGGCCAGGATACCCTCATATACGTTTTCAGATGCTACAGAGAGGCCAACGGGAGCGATGACGGAGGCGCTGGAAACGGGCAGTCCACCGCCGCTGGTGGGAGTGAAGTCCATGGCGGGAGCAGCGAAACCGCAAGGTGCACCCCGACCGTAAGGAGCAGTCAGACCGTAAGGTGTAGCCAAGCCGTCGTAAGCCAAAGCGGGAGCTGCCAATCCGTAAGGAGCTGCCAAACCGGGCGAAGCTAATCCTATACCAGCAAGGCACTGGCTCAAGGCAGACTGGAAAACATTTAAAGTTAAGATGAATTTAAATAAGTAATACAAATTGTTGTAGGTAGATACTCCTATACCAAAACACAAATGCAAGAAAAATATTTTTAATGAAGCTCACCTGTACGAAGAGCGCCTGAGCGCATAACACTAGGATGATCTTGGCAGACATGTTACTAGTTCAAGTGTTGACACGGAACTGATGTTCAGCACCGCGGCTCCTGGCTATATACTGAACTGTGTTAGAAGATTCAGTAATAATAAAATAGGTGAGTAATTCAAAGTTTATGCAACTACGATAAGCCTACTAGACTTATAGTGAAAATTAACAAATAAAGTAGTTTATTGAGACACAATCAAGTGACGTATTACTATTACAGAATTAAGCAAATCGTAGTTAACATCATTAATATATAAAGTGACACAAGTCCAGATTCATCACTCTGTTTTTTGTTCTTCGTTAAGCCAAAACAAAAAAAAACATGAATACCATCGCTGTTGTATTCTTCTGCGTCCAAGCTTGCTTGGTACAGGTAAGTTAGATATTTAAAAAAAAAATGCATTTTACATATTTCTGGTGTATCTAATGTGTTTATATAATTAAAAATAAATAAATAAATATCTAAGTGGTGATAACTTTACGGTTAAAGGCATCGGAATTACAAACGTGAGGTCGCGGGTTCTAATCATAACAATTTTACGCAAGCAATTTCCCTTAGCTGGAGGGGTTTACAGGATTGCAAATAATGTAGGATCCATAATTTCACAGTGCTAGTTATCTTAAAAAAAACTTACATATTTCAGAATGTATTCAGCCAGTGCACCAGCCGCGCCGCTGTAGCTGCTGAGCCTGGACTCCTTGCTGGTCCTTATGGATTGGGTGCTCCTTACGGATACAATGGTCTGGCGGGCTATGGTGGTGCTGCGCCTTTAGCTTACAACGGTTTGGCTGCTCCCCTTGGCTACCCTGCCCCCGCTGGCTGGGCTGCCCCATGCGGCGCTATTGCTCCTTACGGCGGTGCCGGTGAAGGTAACGTGGCTGTCGCCGGTGAGCTGCCCGTCGCTGGTACCACCGCCGTCGCCGGTCAGGTACCGATCATGGGTGCTGTGAGATTCGGCGGTGACGTTGGTGCAGCTGGTGCCGTGTCTATCGCTGGTCAATGCGCTTGTGGTTGCGGTGCACCTTACATGTACTAAACTGACAATAAATGAATATTTCTCAAACAACATTTTTTACTCTTATTATGAATTCCTTAATGCATAATGCTCTTGTGCCCCCTTTCCCCAGAATTAAATCCTGGATCCACCCATATTTGTCAAGATTTTCGCAAAAAAAACAGACCGACCTTCAAAGTATGATTTTTACTTCAAGTATTGTGGGAGTCCACACAGTCAACACTTACTTGCAGTCTTCATGCCTGAAATTTCAGTCTACTTTTTATTGAAAGTAATTCATGGAGTGCAAGTATAACTTTACTTGCACTTCATGAAACATCATTATTAATTCACGAGTAATCCATACTAATATTATAAATGTGAAAGTAACTCTGTCTGTCTGTCTGTCTGTTACGCTTTCACGCTTAAACAGCTAAACCGATTTAGATGAAATTTGGTATGGAGATAAATTAAGTCCCGGGGAAGGACATAGGATAGTTTTTATCGCGATAACCGACATCCACGCGGGCGGAGCCGCGGGCGAAAGCTAGTGACTTATAAAATAACGAGTAAATATGAAAAATTAAATGCCAAGAATGTTGCGGCTACGACGGGATAGTAAAATCTAATTCGAATAAATTCTGTACAAGTAAATGAAAATTGATTTTAAACTTTCGCGATGTTTACACATATTAGAATATTATCGGGACTTATTCACCTAAAATATTTAAATCTTTTATTTACCCGATGTTCGAACAGACAAACGATTAATTTAATTGAAACGTCGGGTAAATGAAAGGTTCATTCCTTTCAAAATTGTACGCAATTAAGTTTCGATCATATTTTAACAAGTAAATGATGTTCAAGTATATAATGATGACTATATTTTTTTATGTATCTGCGTTCAGTTCCAATATTTAAAGCAGGTTTTTCGATTCGGATTCATTGCCAATGTGAGCGTGGCTTCAGTGATATATCTGCTTATTATGTTATACATGCCCACATAGCTATATAATGTCATACTCTTTCATCCCTTTAAAGCCTTCTTGTTTTGAGTGCAGCTGCTAAGTCATTGGAGTGCTTCGTCATCGCCCTTCTTTATATCTGTTGCTAGTTTCTTGGATTTCTTTCAACACATATTTATATTTAATTATCAATGGATTTCAGTGTTAGTGATAAACCAGGTAACGCCACTTACTGATATTGTATTTTGCATATATTTATAAGGCAATCACTGCTCCATAGCTGTATTCCTTAAAGTTACACTGTTTATGACTTTATTGAACTATTTTCAGATTTTGCTAGATTTACTTACTTTGAAATTCTACTCAAACGCCACTCAGTTTTATGACGCCTTTACCTCTTTCACTGTCACTGTCACTTTCAAAGCATCTCCAAGTTATGTATCGTTTGTGTATTCGGGCTTTATTCATTGCTTTCGTATCCATGATACTACGTCAAGGAAAAGTACTCCGTATTCCATAATTATTAGTTTTGATATTTTTGAGGTAGCAAAATGTGTTCATTTTTTACTTAGAGGCTTTAAGTTTTTAAGCTTCAATAATTCGTAGATTATCTTTTAATATTTTAGTTCCACTTGATATGTCCATAAAGATACATACCTAGACATCTAAAATCATAGTAATATGGATGCCTCCATGTAGTCTTGACAAAAATTACATTGTCAGACATTATTATAAGATAAACAGATAGATGGATAAAGAACTCTAAAAATACGATATATCTTCAGACTGGTCTACCATTTTGAATAAAAAGTAACATTGCTTATAATAGGGTACATGCCCAGTGTCGTGAAGTATTTAATAACAATGTTTATGGTTCTCATTAACTTTTGTCGCGCCGGACAATCAAGCCTTTTGCACAGCAGTCGTATCTACTGAAGCACTCCAAACTGGCTTTACTTAATACAAACTTGCCATTCAAAGTAGACTCATACTATTCCTAATTTCAAAACGCGTTCATAAGTGTTGCATTTTGTAGCCTAAGTGCATAAATGTAAACTTAGGCTCAATTCAGAAAATAGACGGGATTTCCAGAACTTGTTTTTGTTTTATTATTTGCAAAATTAAAGTATGATAAGACTGAAACACGTATTGACTGGTTATTGAAGCTATCAAACTATAAGGTTTTTTTCTCTTTTTAAAAAGACGACTTCCGCTGTAGTGTACAGCCCTGTGTTGCGGGGGACTTTACAAACATTCAAGTTACGGACACAAAGTACACCCAGACTCAAACAACAATTTGTGGATCACACAAAGTGGTGTCCCGTGTGGGAATTGAACCCACGACCTCTTGCGTAGTAGTCGGATACACTCCCACCACGCCACAGAGGCGGTCATAAAAAGGTTTATGTTTTATTACAACGTCTATTTTTTTTTAAAGAGATAAGCTTCAGTATGAAAGTAGATGATTAATTAGATAGTGAAAGTAAAAATGTTATAATGTTGATGCTTTTTTTTTTTTCTAAAAATATAACTTGCAATGTGGGATTGAGTCCCACATTACTAGCAATCTTGTTAACCCCTCCAGCTAAGCTCAAAGGCTTGTGTTAGGAGTGGGTTCACGTCGGTAGTATAATGGGTAAGATTCGAACCCGCGACCTCACGATTGCAAGACCGATGCCTTAGTCATTAAGCTACCGCCGCTTATTTCACCCATATTGATAAACAGCTAAGTTTGATAATATATCGCATAAGGTCAATGTCACGTCTGTTCTTATAACAAATGCTGATCAAGTACTCGTAATACTGCACTTGTAATATAAGCCACAGCCTTGATAGGAATGTGTCGAGTTCGCACGTGTGCTCTGAATTAATGATTTAGCAAAAGCTTTTCATATTGTTAGGTCATTGTACTCACGTTATGTTACTTTGTAATATCATGGATTTAGTGATTAATTTGTCTCTTTCATATAATTAATGAGTTATAAGAGCTACCTGGGTCCTTGTTCATGATTAATTCCTTCTCGTGCCACTGGTGAGACATGTTGGTGGCACAATGAGGAAAAATATATATTTTATCCGTATCCACAGCAAGCTTATGTGGAACTGTCAAAATCTTCTCATAATGGTAAATAGGGAGGTATCCTCACAAACGTATCGAACCGCATGCGCGGAGCACTCAAATATGTTCGCTGCGCATGCTTGTTGATGCATTTTTAAACGCGGCTCTCCATTTACCATTATCTTATAATAATATAATAATAATATTTTTAACCAGTTCGAGTTTATAATTTCCACCTGTATCTACTGCATCTTTTTTTTTTAAACATAACTATGATAATATGAGATTGTGGTCCCACATTACTAGCAATCCTGTTAACCCCTCTTGTGGCTTGTGTTAGGAGTGGGTTCACGTCGGTATTATAATGGGTAGGATTCGAACCCGCGACCTCACGATTTATGAAGAGGGGTCCGTGGGCAACACACAACAATAAAAAGGAACGGGGATACAGGAGGAAAATTATTAGTTTGAAGCCTTTACATATATATATTCTATACTTTACATGACTGGCTTTTATGCATTAGGGGGCCTCCCAGTGGGAATCATGCCAGTTATTTTTATACACTTAAAATGTGTACCCACACGGCGATATTACAGTGACGTTACGACGAGTGCCTGAGTGCGAGTGAAACGTCGTATCGCCGCGAAAAGTGGCGCCGCAGTGAGAGCGCCACGTTTCGAGAGCGAGCGCTTTGCGCGCGTTGTCAAACCCAGCTGTCCTTCTTCGAAAACGTGAGGATTCCGTCGCGGACATGCGGCATTCCGTTACAAGTTACGACGTTACGCTGGCGAAATAATCGCTGGTTGGTGGAGACCCGACGATAGAAGAGCAGAATCGTCGCGATTCTCTCGCCCGTGCAGACAGTCCCTCGAGAATTAATAATGAAGCTAAAAAAATGTTGGTGAAGAAATATGAATTGATTGTTACAATTTACATTACATTACGTTATCGGCACCTGATCATGGTAGAACCAGCGACGGGCAGCCCTCCGGCGACAGCTACGTTACTCTCACTGGCACCATCGTAAGGAGCGATAGCGCCACTGACATGGGGCAGCCCAGTCGCGGTCACCATTTTAGGACTCGTTTGCTCCATCGGCCATCATTTCGCAAATGTGATCAGCCCAATGCCACTTCAGCGTACTTAACATGCGTGCTTTGTCGGTAACTTTGGTTCTTTGTCGGGTGACCTCGTTGCGAATTTCACCTTTCAAAGAGACTCTAACCATAGCTCGTTCCATAGTCCGCTGCGTCGTTCCAACGTCTCGGCACCGTAGGTCATAATAGGTAGGACGCACCTTGGTCTTCAGGCAGTAGAGGCGAAGAGACAATAAATTATTACAATATACTTATATATATACAGTTATGCCAGTAAGGTGCCGCAACGATTACTCAATGAAACCCCCACGAAACAAACAAGTAGTAGCCATAGTACGTAAAATAGGTATAATCAACTTTTAAATCTCCCATGGTGTGGATCATCAAATTACAAAAATGAAAACAAAAACAGAAGAGGGTAAAGCAACATGCGATTCGAATTAGATTACGCGAAACAGGGTTCGGCTCTCTCAAAAATGTACTCGTATATAGAAAACCTAAATATTAGGACACGAAAAAAAATGTGTCTTGAGTTTTTCTAGTAGATGAAATACAGAAATTTAAGGATATGTCTTAATATGATCCCGCAAATAAATCTTATATGTATTGTATTGAGTAACACTTTATTCTCGTCATACTACTATTGCACAATGTAATAGAGCTGATAGTGAACTCCTTAACAATTAATGGCCATGCATCGGGGCAAGCAATATTTTGTAAAAGGATTTGAGCAGTTGACATAAGCCTATTGTAACTTAAGTGTATAACAAACCAAACCACTAAAAAGCGAGAAATAAAAACTTTTTTACAAGAAAATATTACCGATTTCAAACATTTCAACTAAAAAGATTTCAATAATACACCTTGAATAACAAAAACAAATTAAATATTTTGAATGTGGTGCCGAATAAAACATAAATAATATTATTTCATGGCACCAACTTCAAAATTTGCTCTTTAGTCGCCTTGTGGGTTGTGTATGTTTGAAGTCGGTAATATTTTTTGTAATAAGTTTTCTCTTCGTAAGAAAGTCCCTAGGACTTCAATGGATGTTTGAAATAATAAAAAGATGAATTGGCCGATCTATTTTCGAGATTTGAGCTTAGTAACATAATTGGCTATACATTGTATTTACAAAGTTATCAGGTCCTTAGAGCATAACGTAGTGAAAATCTAACAAAAATGGCAAAAACTGTTCGTTCTTGCTTGGTATAATACAGTGACTCCCTACTTAGGTAGTAGTGAGTTATTGCGACGACGACGAACACAGGGCGTCCAGACCGTAAAGTGCAGCCAGACCATAAGGTCCTGCAAAGCCGTCATACGCCAAAACGCTACCAATTCGTAAGAAGCTGCCAATCCGGGGGCAGCTAAACCTAGACCAGCGAGGCATTGGCTCAAGGCAAACTGGAAAATAAATGAAGACCATATGAAACTAAATAATGCAATACAACTTTTTGTAACAAACACTTATACCAAAAAACATGCAACAGAAAACATTTTTTCAAAACCTGTACAAAATGCGCTTGAGCGCAGAAGACTAGTATAACCTTGGCAGACATGGTACTAGTTCAAGTGTTGACACGAGATATAAGTTCAGTACCACTGCTGTTGATTATACACTGAATCGTATTATCGAGTACCAAGAATATGCAATAAATAAATAAGTAAAAGAATCTTACTACTGTAGAGTAATATTTATAAACTGCTGAGTTTTATACCTTATCTTAAAAAAAAGACAAATCCCGCATCAGGGGTACAAGCCCTGTGTCACGGGGGACTTTACAAACATACAAGTCACGGACACAAAGTACACCCAGCGAAACAACAATTTGTGGATCACACAAAGTGGTGTCCCGTGTGGGAATCGGACCCACGACCTCTTGCGTAGCAGTCGGACACATCGCATAAGGTTACGTTTGTTATTAAAACAAATGCTGATCAAGTACTCGTAGTCATGCAATTGTAATATAAGCTATTGCCTTGAAAGGAATGTGTCGAGTGTGCGTGTTTATAAATAATGATTTTGCATTATTGTTTGGTCATTGTACTTACGTTGTGCTTGTAGTATCATGCATGATGCAGTAATCACTTTTAAAAATGTAGTTTCCTTTATTTAATAAAACATAACATAAACCTAGGGGATAAAAGAGCTACTTGAGATGAAGCAACGATTATAAAAATTAGTATATCTACAAAAAGTAATATTTAGGCCCGACGTCATCATAAACCTGTGTTTAAATGGTTTCTGCAACAAAATTCAACGAGCCGTACCAGTTCCTCGGGAACACGGTTGGTTGCGCGATGATCGCCGAAAATCGAATCATGTGGAGGCAAAATTCGACTTAGATGGACTTGTCTAGTTGCCAGAGTTGGTATTGGCTTAGGGCCAATACCCCTATGATCATGTTCAAGTCCCACCTAAGACGATTCTGCAAAAAAGCTATCACTCACCTCTCACAAATATGACTGCACATCGTACAATTTTTTAAATTGTTATTATTTAAATTTTAACATTTCTACCCATGCTATGCCTTTGATGAGGAAATCTCACGGAACCCTTCCTTGAGATTTAACAATAATGAAGGAAAGTTATTAGTATAACGCATTTACATATGTATTCTGTATTGTAGGTACATGACTGGCTTCAATTAATTTACGGATTAATAATAAAGCTAAACAACAGTTATTCGTACAGGTAAGCACCATTGAAAAAATATTTTCTGTTGCATGTATTTTGGTATTGATGTTAATACATCAATTTGTATTGCGTTTTTATCTATTTTCCAGTCAGCCTTGAGCCTGTAGTGCTTTGCCGGTCTTGAATTAGCTGCCCCCGGTTAGACAGCTCTCGCTTTGGCATTCGACGGCTTGGCAGCACCTTACGGTCTGGCTGCCCCTTACGGCCTGGGCACCCAGCTACCGCTCCCGTCTCAGCTACCGCTCCCGTTGCCCTCTCTGTACAGTCTAAGAACGTTTATGAGGGTATTCTGGCCGCAGCTCGAACTGCCATTTGTCGACATTGTAGCTGCGGCAATAGCATCAACACCATTATTTTCGAGACCACCGCCTTTGTTCCCGGCTACTTTATAGCCATCGCTTCTGCCGCTGCTATTGCTCCGCTCACCGGTATTGCCATTGCTTCCAGTCTCACCGCTTCTGGTTTCAGCTACGCTGAATTGGCCGGTTGAGGCTGCAGCTGAAACTATGCTCTGTAGATATCTATAAAACTATTGATTACGAAAGACTATTAAAACAGACAATCAAATTATTAATTGTTCCTAGCTTTCAGTTGTACTGATTAACACTTACGTTTCTTAGTGCGAAGTTTGCAAAGCAATAGTACGACGGTGAAAACATCAAGGCAAATGTAAAACACGTTACTATTAATCATAGTTTGACATAATATCACGCTGTTTTTTAAAACTAAGAATTCATACACCGTTTCTCTACGAATTTTCGTCTTATTTAAACCACTGATTCAAATTTAGTGAAGCAGTGACCAGTATCGTTGGATTGGTCAATCAAAACATTGGAGTAGTAGTAGAAACAGTAAAGTCTTAATATTCAAAAGTCAAATACAATTTTCAAATTGATAGAGTTTCAAATAAAATTATAACCCCCTATTATACCCACTTAAGAGTTAATTTTCCTATAACGCTGAAACAAGTGTTTTTTTTATTTTAAATAATGTTCGACTGAAACTGGTTTGGTTTCAGCTTCGGCCAACTTTGGCCAAAAATTCTACTTTCGGGGAAATCTTCGTCTTCGGCCCCGAAACCCGAAAAGTTTGATGAATCCTATAGCCAAATATTTTGGCTACCTGTTGCCGTTATCAATATCGAGCAAAAAGGAGCAAAAAAATCACTTTTGTTAAATGGGAGACCACAAATATTTATTTTATTCTGTTTTTGGAACAAACATTAATTGTGAATTTCAACTGTCTAGCTATCACGGGTCATGACATATATTCGGTTGACAGACCGACAGACAGCGGAGTCTTAGTAATAGGGCCCCGTTTTACCCTTTGGGTGCAATACCTTAAAAAAATGGTGGCACGCGCGCGCGTAAGTGCCTAAACATAAATATAAGTACTAAACAGAAATTTATTGTTATTGGTAGACGTTGATCAGCGAATGGGGTCTAAATAGGCGTTCTGCAGGGACCCAGCCCGATTTTCTTATGAAACATCACTTCTATTTTCAACTGACTTCAAAATGGAGGAGGTTCTCAATTCGTCTGTATGTTTTTTTTGTATGTTTGTTCACCGATTACGTAAAGACGGCTGGACCGATTTGAACAATTGTTTTTAATATGGTTTTGAGTAGCACTTTATTCTCGTTATACTACTATTGCACTATGTAATAGAGCTGATAGTGAACTCCTCAATATTTTATAAAAGGATTTGAGCAGTTGACATAAGCCTATTGTAACTTAAGTGAATTACAAACCAACCCACTAAAAAATAAGAAATAAAAAACTTTTTTACAAAAAAATATTACCGACTTCAAAAATAAATAACTACAAGGCAACTAAAAAGCAAGAAATAATATACATAGAATAACATAATATACATAGAATAACAAAAACAAATTAAACATTTTGAAGTTGGTGCCATGAAATAGTAGTCTTTATGTTTTATTGCCCCGATGTAGGGCCGTTAATTGTTGAGGAGTTCACTATCAGCTCTATTACATTGTGTAATAGTAGCATGAAAAGTAAGAATAAAGTGCTACTCTATACCATATTATAGTAACTAAATCACAAACTGTAAAATATTGAATAGGTCCGCTCGTCATTTGTGGTCTTCATCATCAGTTCCACTTCACCAATTGGTGCTTTTTAAGAGTAAATGCACGAATCCCTATGAAAAATATCTAAATCACTGTAGGTTTGCCTTTAATATTTAAAGAGTTCCCTCGATTTCTTCAGGATCCCATCATCAACATAATAATAGAGCTGATAGTGAACTCCTCAACAATTAACGGCCCTGCATCGGGCAAGCAATATTTTGTAAAAGGAGTTGAGCAGTTGACATAAGCCTATTGTAACATAAGTGAATTACATAACAACCCACTAAAAATTGAGAAATAAAAACTTTTTTACAAAAAAATAAAAATGTGCCAACTTCAAAATCTTTAATTTGGTTTTGTTAATCTAGGTTTATTATTTATTGCTTTTTAGTTGCCTTGTATTTTTTTTAGAAGACGGTAATATTTTTTTGTAAAAAAGTTTTTTTAGTTGCCTTGTTTTTATTTTAGAAGTCGGTATTATTTTTTTTAATTAAAGCAACAGTTAACAGACATAAAAAAATTAAAAGAAAAGGTTGTCTCAAAACTAGTTTGATGTTAACCTACTCTTAAGTGGGGCTAAGAGTACCTAAAAACACAATGAATTCAAAGGGAGATAGATAGTGCAAATACAAATGACTCTTTAAATAAAAATTAAAACATTTATGTTATTGCTTTGATGTTACCATTTATTTCCGTCTTTTTATACAGTCATATTTGATTAGTATGGGTATCCGTAGGGTGCTCCGCAGCCGCAGGCGCACTGGCCAGCGATGGAGACGGCACCAGCAGCAGCGACGTCACCACCAAATCTCACAGCGCCCATGATCGGCACCTGACCGGCGACGGCGGTGGTACCAGCGACGGGCAGCTCACCGGCGACAGCCACGTTACCTTCACCGGCACCGCCGTAAGGAGCAATAGCGCCGTATGGGGCAGCCCAGCCAGCGGCGGCGGGGTAACCGAACTCAGCGATGCCAGCGCCATAGCCCAAGGGAGCAGCCACACCACCCCAGCCAGCCAGACCGTCGTAAGCAAAAGGAGCAGCACCAATACCACCGTAACCAGCCAGACCATTGCAGCCATAAGGAGCACCCAATCCATAAGGACCAGCAAGACCTAGGAGTCCAGGCTCAGCAGCCACAGCAGCTCGGCTAGTACACTGACTGAACACATTCTGAAACGAAAATGCAAATGAAATGCAATTCTATAGTTTGAATTATGTGCAATCTGAGGATACGCGAAAATTGTGTCATGGTAAAATAATTACCGATTATTGAATTCAGATTAGACCCATATCACCTATTATCATGCTAAAAGGTTAATAGACTTTTTAGCATAAAAATAGGTGAAATGGGTTCCTAACCTAATTCGGTTACAGCGGGCAGTCCTAACAGAGACTAGCCATGAGATATTATAGTGCAAAATGTGTACCAGACACAAATACAAAAACAAGTAGTTAAAATAACGCAAACGTGTTTACAATAACATTAAGCAAATATTTAGATCGTAATTTTATATTTCACTAGCTGTTCCGCGCGACTTCGTTAGCATAAATTTTCCCGTTTTTGCAACATTTCTCATTGCTGCTCTGCTCCTATTGGTCGTAACGTGATGTTATATAACCTATAGTCTTCCTCGATAAATGGGCTATAAAATAGTGAAAGAATTTTTCAATTCGGATCAGGAGTTGCTGAGATTACCGCGTTTAAACAAACAAACAAACAAACAAACTCTTCCGCTTTATAATATAAGTATAGAAAAGTAACTACTCACCTGTACCAAGAAAGCTTGGATGCAGAGGAATACGACAGTGAAGGTATTCATGTTTAATGTTTCTATTCAACAAGTAGCTGATGACTGAATGATGAACTTGAATTAGGCTTGCTTTTTATACAAACTTTGGCTGCTGATATCAATAATTAAGTAAATGTTGGATTCCGTAATTATTCAGTTAAGTTGTGCCTCAATAAACTACATGTTAGTAGGCTTATCATGGTTGCACAAGCTTTTTAAAATAATTACCTATTTACTTACTAATATTCTTGGAAGTAGATAACACAGTGCAGTATATAACCTGTGGCAGTGGTACTGAATATCATTCTCGTGTCACCACTAGAACTAGAAATATGTCTGCCAAAATCATCCTCGTTTTCTGCGCTCAGGCGCTCCTTGCTCAGGTAAGTTCTTTGTCTTTTACTTCTTTATTGCCTGTTGAAGCCTTTGTACTTAAATGAATGATAGATATTTGCTAAAGACACCGCAAAATATTATGAATTGTTTACCCTAAATGTTGCATTATTTGCAGTTCTCTATGAGCCAATGCATCGGCGCTGGTTTGGGTCCTTTTGGACTGGCTGGCGCGTATGACGGCTTTGCTGGTCCTTACGGACTAGCGGGCTCTGCCCTGGCATACGATGGTTTGGCTGGTCCTTTGGGCTATGACGGTATCTACGGTTATGGCAGAGGTATTGGCTGCGGTATCGCTCCTGCCATGGACTTCACCCCCACCAGCGGTGGTGGACTGCCCGTAACCAGCGCTTCCGCCATCGCTCCTGTCGGCCTCTCTGTGGTCTCTGAGAATGTGTATGAGGGTATCTTGGCTGCGGCTGGTGAGCTTCCATTCGTCGGTACTGTGGCTGTGGAGGGTATCTTGCCCACTGCTGGAGCTGGTGCTATCAATCACGCCTGTGGTAATGGAGTCAACGCCATGGTGAGCGAGACCGCCGCCTTCGCTCCAGGCTTCGCTGGTGCCTACGGTCCCGGTCTTGGCTACGCTGGTGCCTACGGCGCTGATATCGGCTACGCTGGTGCCTATGGTGCTGGTCTCGGCTACGCTGATGCCTTGGCGCCTGGTCTTGGATACGCTGGATGGGCTGGCAGAGGTTGCGGCTACGTTCTATAAGAACCTTGAACTTTTGAACGACTGCGGCTGTTTATCAATCGAAATTGTGACAAAATAAACAGATCATGCGTTTTACTTTAGCTATTTGATTTTTACCTTTTCAACCTACTTCAAAAAGGAGGAGGTTCTCAGTTCGTCTTTTTTTTTAATGTTTGTTATCCGATTACTCGTAGACAGCTGGACCGATTTAAAAAAATATTTTTGTGTTTGAAAGGGTATTCTTTTAGATTGGTTCCATTATCATCAAGTTCAGATCTGATGATGAAATCTTGCAGAAATCGAGGGAACTCTTCAAATAATAAAGGCACACCTATAGTAATTTGGGTATATTTTGTTGCAATTCATGCATTAGTAAATGAAAAAAAAAATATGTAAGGGATGTTGGTTACAGTATGATACAGGCCCTGTGTCACGGGGGACTTTACAAACATACAAGTCACGGACACAAAGTACACCCAGACCCGAAACAACAATTTGTGAATCACACAAAGCGCTGTCAAAGAGTACTTAAAAAAACATCATTGAGTGAAATGGAACTGATGATGAAAACCACAGATGACCAGCGGAACAATTAAATTAAAAACTATTGCGGGTTGCGATCTGAGTACCATATTCGATATCTGATTCTTCGCCTCCGTCAAATCATGTAATGGAACTGATGGTTTAGTATCAGGTGAACTCCTTAAAAGTCAAGAAGTTGGTTTTCTGTTGTTTTTGTTTCATACTTACTACGTTATCATAATAATAATTTTCAATGCAAGTGTATGAAAATTTTGTTCCTTCTCAATTGAAAAGCAGTTACTCGTAAAGCCTTGTAAAGCAAAAATGCAAAAAAAAATGTTTTTCAAGATATTATTCTCTCACTTTGTCGGCGTAAGTAAAATTTGTATGAATGCAAATTTATAGCCTTCTAGCACTAACAATCTCTGAGCTGAAGCTGCGAACAGTGGTAACGCGGCGAAAACTATTAGGGTTTCGTTTCGACCAATGTGAAGAAACCATATATTTTACAGGTTCATATTTAAAATAACTAAGTATTTATTTCATTATTCGTTAGTTTATTTTTGAATTGAAATATATAATATGTTTAATATATTAATAAAATTGATCAATATCTATATATATATATATATATAAAACAAAGTCGTGTTAATTACACCATTTATAACTCAAGAACGGCTGGACCAATTTTTATGAGTTTTGTGTTTTTGGATTTGTCTTCGTCCGGAATAGGATAATAACTATTAAAAACAATGGAAACTTGACAAATAAAAAAAAAATCTCATACAAAATGTTCATGGGTACGTACGTACGTGGTTCGTACCTGTCAAACATTTAATGTTTATTCCGTCGATACGGTAAACTCTCCCCTCAATTTAGATAAAGGTTTCGAATCGACAAGATATATCCACAATATTCTGATAATCACGTATTTTAGATGTTTAAATGTAGAATAGTGTCAGTAATCAAAAAGGATTGACATATTTATTAGTTGTCGCGTTTGAATAAGTTCATGACCACCTTTGGTGATGTTCAATAACAAAAAAAACTTCGTTTTAGAAAGGGAGATGGTCGTTGCCAATGTTTTTGAATGGATTATTGGAACGGTTTTTATCATTATTGTAGGCTCGAGGCATAGATTGGTGAAATACTTTTACAAATAACGGTCACTCATGTACCTATTTACCTGATAGGAAACGTTGCTTAACCTTGCTGAATTCTCAGATTACTTGGCCGCCAATGGGTCACCAAATTCTAAAATAAAACTCACAAATCCCTTCGAAATCAATACTAATACTAATATTATATAGCTAAAGAATTTGTTTGTTTGTTTGAACACAATAATCTCTGGAATAGCCCATTTATCAAGGAAGGCTACATAGGAACACGCCACAACCAATAGACGAGAGTAGATAATTATTGATAGCAACCGAAAAAAGTTATGAAAACATTTACCAAATTATGAGGCTTGAAGACCTTATTATTGTTTAATAAGGAGTTAATAAATAACCGAATCCAGTTATTATAAAATAAGGTAAAAGCAAATAAGAAGTATAAATTAGTATACATTGTTTATTTCTTGTCAGTATTTAGAACATTAGTCGTTAACATGTTTGACGTATTTAGAGAACGTAACCGCAGCCTCTGCCAGCCCATCCAGCGTAGCCGAGGCCAGGGGCGATGGCATCAGCGTAGCCGAGACCAGCACCGAAGGCACCAGCGTAGCCGAGACCAGCGCCATAGGCACCAGCGTATCCCAGACCTGGACCGTAAGCACCAACGAAGCCAGGAGCGAAAGCGGTGGTCTCGCTTACCATGGCGTTGACGCCATTGCCGCAAGCGTGGTTGACGGCACCAGCTCCAGCAGTGGGCAAGATACCTTCCACAGCCACAGTACCGACGAACGGCAGCTCTCCAGCCGCGGCCAAGATACCCTCATAAACATTCTCAGACACCACAGAGAGGCCGACGGGAGCGATGGCGGAAGCGCTGGTTACGGGCAGTCCACCACCGCTGGTGGGGGTGAAGTCCATTGCGGGAGCGACACCGCAGCCAATACCTCTGCCGTAACCGTACAGACCGTCATAGCCGAAAGGTCCAGCCAAGCCATCGTATGCCAAGGCGGAGCCCGCCAATCCGTAAGGACCAGCAAAGCCATCATACGCACCAGCCAGTCCATAACCCAAACCGGCGCCGATGCACTGGCTCATCGAGTACTGCAAAATATGCGATATATAAAGTGAACAATACATAATATATCATGGTGTAATTTCAAATTTACAGTAATTTGTTAAGCAGTTATCATTTACTAAAAATGCTAACTGCATTTTTAAGCAGGCAATAAAAAAGTAAAAGACAATGAACTCACCTGAGCAAGAAGCGCCTGAGCGCAGACGATGAGGATGATCTTGGCAGACATGTTACTAGTTCAAGTATTGACACGAGAATGATGTTCAGTTCCGCTGCCGCTTATTAAATACTAAACCACGTTATCTAGTTCCAAGAATATTTGTAAGTTAGTAGGTAATTATTTTAAAAAGCTTGTGCAACCATGATAAGCCTACTTTTATTAAAGGACAATACAACAGAAAAATTTCGAAATTCAACGTTGACTTTATTATTGATAACAGAGTCCAAAGTTTGTATAAAAAGGGAACTAAATTAAAGTACATCATCAGTCTTCAGCTGCTTGTTAAAAACAAACATCAAACATGAATACCTTTGCTGTCCTCTTCCTTTGCATCCAAGCTTGCTTGGTACAGGTTAGTATTTTTTTTTTAAATATAATTTCATGCTTCACATCTTTGTCTAATGTTGCTGGTTTCTTTGCGGAGTGATAAATGGATAATGCATAATGTTGGAACAACGCTAGTCAATCTTTTTTTTATGGTACAGTAATTTTGTAATTGTTTAATTCTATTTTGAAGGTTATGGTGAACGAACTATAAAAGAAAATATAATAATTTAAAATAATTTCATAAAATCAAACTAAATTCAATTTTTTTCTTTGAAAAATCGATTTAATGTAGCTATTTATTCCAGAATGTGTTCAGTCAGTGCACCAGCCGCGCTGCTGTAGCCGCTGAGCCTGGACTCTTAGGTCTTGCTGGTCCTTATGGATTGGGTGCTCCTTGCGGCTACAATGGTCTGGCTGGCTGGGGTGGTGTGGCTGCTCCCTTGGCCTATGGCGCTGGCATCGCTGAGTTCGGCTACCCCGCCGCCGCTGGCTGGGCTGCCCCATACGGCGCTATTGCTCCTTACGGCGGTGCCGGTGAAGGTAACGTGGCTGTCGCCGGTGAGCTGCCCGTCGCTGGTACCACCGCCGTCGCCGGTCAGGTGCCGATCATGGGCGCTGTGAGATTTGGCGGAGACGTCGCTGCTGCTGGTGCTGTCTCCATTGCTGGCCAGTGCGCCTGCGGTTGCGGAGCTCCTTACGGATACGCCTATTAAATGCTTTCAAAAAATATTTCAACGGAACAGAAATAAACTGAGATTATTACGCATTTTTTTTGTTTTACTATTTTGTTTCCATGACCATGTTGTTTAATATTTATTTTATTTACTACATATTTAAATCTATTCTCTATTCAATAGTCTTTTTTTGATTTTGCGAATATTTTGTCTTTATTTTCCTTATTTTCCTTGCAAGTTTTATAAGTCGCAACGAACTCGGAGGTATAGGTAGACATTGTTAAGTAAAATGGATACCATAATTTACTAATTTAATGAAGTTATGAAATATTGTAATTTAATATATAGTGTGATGTAATTAAATTAAATTTAATATAATGTAATGCAATTAAATTTAATGTAATTTAATATAGGTACCTAATACGATTATATAACCTAATATGATATATGAAACATGTTGCACACTGTATATTTAACGGCCAAATGTGTGAAACAAATATATTGTAACTTCGATGTTTGACAAAGTAAATGATCTTTAGATTCTGATTTTAAAAAAAAATTACGACTGAAAGTCAGCTTAAAGTATTCTTTCAGCAGCTGCCGGTGTATTACATAATACTTTTCTAAAATTCTTAACTGAAGTAGTGTGCCTTGTTTAGGCAGTTATATATATTCACTGTCTCTGGGAAAAAAGATGTGAAAAAACAGAATAAATAAAACTATATACTGTTGAAACTACACACTTACATTAAAGCAGATAACTTTACAGAGGAGTTACATATGAGTTAACTATGTTAAAAGTAAATTAAAATAAAACTAAAATTTACTACCTAATTATTTACAACTTAGCAGAAAAAAACTACTAAAAGGGGTTACAAAAAAAACGGGATAGCACACCAGTTTAGGCGTTGAAGAATTCCTTCCTATTGATGTCAACCGGCATAGAGCCCAGAAGGCTGGCAGTATTGCCGCGTTGTAGGGTAATGCTTATTCTTTATGCAAAGAAATGGCCAGCCTTCTGGTCACGAGATGCACTGACGAGCCGCTGGGTTAAGAGACGAGCAGTTGGACTCCACGGCCTCTAGCGTCTCCCAAAGAGCGATTTAGAGGTAATATTAAACTACATAATAAGGAATTCACAAGTGTGGACAGTAAGTTATCTATTTGTTTGACAATAGTATCATTCACTTGTACTCTATGTAAAACAAACTGATGCATTCCACTTATAGTATGCCACATTATTTATATTGAAGTGGTCTGGAGTAGTGCAGCAAAAAGCAACGTTGGATATACTCAAAATGCACAAAAGAAAGTGACAAAAACACCATTCCGCTACCCAGTCCCATCAAAATGGCGCTAATACCATGGCCGTCACCGTACATCTGTCAAATTGACGTCAAACGTCGGCCGGGAAGGATACGAACGATATATCTTTAGAATTATGTATTAAACCTATTTAAATATATATATATAATTGTTTGTTGATAAATAAGCTATGAGAAAAAATATAACTTTGCACATACCACCTTGTAGAGTTTTATCAATTGGAAGTTAAAGGCGCGTCACGTGATTTTTTCTCCTTTTATTTATAAAAAAAATCATAAATAATAATAAAAGCCATTAATTCAAATACTAAATAATTTATACGCAATAATATAAACCACTAAACAATAATCAATCATAAAAACAACCCACTTCATACATTTTTTTTACACCACCAGCCCACTTAAGACCGGCACTTAAGTACCTGATAAGAACGACCCGAAACGTAAACAAAAAAAATATTGTTTACTTTAAACTTCAATTGTAGCGTGCCTCGAGGTTCGAGTGGCTATAAATCTTATCTTAATAGCTTCAGTCGGTCTTTGTTCGTAATATAAACAGTTCCAAGTGCTATAATATTTATTATGTAAACAAACGAGTTCCAGCTAACTCGATATAGCGATAAGAGTCTTGTAATATGATATCAAAATGGACGGTCTCACACTATTGCGTATTTATCGTAATTTATACAATTTTATTTTGCATGTTAATGTACATTCTTTAATTAAATGTTATTTACTAATTAAAAAATACAAAAATAGAGATGTTTTATACGAAAATATTAGAAAAATCACTGGTATTGCCTCGGCCCCTCGGACCCCCGGGGGTCCCTGAATTTCGTTTTTTTTTTATTTTTAAGTTTACGAAATATCTAATCGGAGTAATTCAAATGAAATGAGTGATAAGTCTATAGATATGTATGTTATCGGTAATAGTAACAACAGTTTCCAGCCACAAGAATGTTTTTGTTATAAAAACAATAAAACAATACGATTTTTTTTTTTATGTTCAAAATGGCGGCCAATTTACGATAAAATGTAAAATTTGTATCCAAATCGTTATTTGAGACGTTGTGTTTGTATTAAAAAGTGTTTATGACTTACCTGTCGATGTTTTTATCACAGTATAACACTAAAACAACACAGTTTCACACTGACTACACCCTTCACAAACAACACAACAACACACAATACCATGTATAAAAGCGCGCCAACGGCAACTAAATACAGACGAAATAAACAGGTTTAATATGAAATTATGGTGTAACTGTGGTATTATTATGCATCTTTATCCAACGATCTAACATTCTGCCAAGTTTGAAAAGGATAGGTGCAGGTTTAGTAGGTTTGTTTGAACTTTAAAATATAGTCGTACCGCGACCTCCAGGAGGTCGCGGACAGTCATGGGTATTTTAGTCGCGACCTCCTGGAGGTCGCGGACAGTCGAGCGGATAAAGATAAATGACTTAGGTACCTAAAGTTTGCAAGCAAAATATATTAGCGCCAAAATACCCCAATTTAAGTGATTTTAATTTAAAAGTACCCAGTGTCACTCTTACAACAAAGCTAATGTAACGATCCCTATCAAGCTCAAATCAAAATCCATTAGGCCGTTAGGCTCCAGGGCGAACTAAAGAAATACATACATAAACTCGAAAAACATAACCCTCCTTCTTACGCAGTCGGGTAAAAAACCAAACCTTATTTTTGAATGATTTTAAAAATGAATGAACTGATTTGTTTGTAATCTATGGCTAGTTGCTAGATTCTTTGGTATCCACGTTTGTAATAAGACCAATATAACTGACCTTTATCGTAGACTTAAAAGTCATGGTTTAAGCTTCTTTTGAGTCTGCTCTTTGTAATAGGCGGATTAGGTTTATTAAGCACAACACTCTCGCTAATTGGACAAAAACTTATACACAAAATATCGATCAAAAATATAATTCAGCTAATATAAAATGCATTAAGTCTCACTGCTTCATTTATTTACAATTAATAAATCTAAATTATCTATTTATGTGCTGTGGCACTTAGATGAATTTTATAATTTAGTTTTTTTTTATTTTTTAGATATTTTTAAAGTCTTGGAATGACGAAAGTGATGTTTGTTTTCTTTGCACAAAGAATAAGTATTGCCATGAAATATGGCAGTTGTGTACCAGTCGGAGAGGAATATTTCGACGCCAGAGGGCTTCTGTAAAGCACAATTTTTTTTTTTTTTTGTAATTAGGTAATGTTAGTTTTTTATAATTAATATATGTTTATATTATAATAAAACTGGTGTTGGAATTTACGTAAAATATACTCTTAAGTATAGAACTTTTACGTTATTTAAACACGATAGAGACATAACTAGGTCTGGCTAGTTGCTAAGAACTCATTGCTCTAATCTGACGACTAATGACAGCATTTTATCGTGAGAACTATTAAATCTAAGTATTTTATTTTAAAATAATTAATTTGTGAATATATACTGGTTTAAAGTTGTTACGATATAACTTTATAATTATTCTAAAATAAGTGAAGGTAATAAATAACCGCATCGAATTGTTATAAAATAAGATAAAAAACAAATAAGATGTATAAATAAGAATGCATTGTTTTTATTCTCAATATTTTGAACATTATTCGTTAACATATTTGACGTATTTAGAGAACGTAACCGCAGCCTCTGCCAGCCCATCCAGCGTACCCTAGGCCAGGGGCGAGGGCATCAGCGTAGCCGAGACCAGCGCCTAAGGCACCAGCGTAGCCGAGACCAGCGCCATAGGCACCAGCGTATCCCAGACCTGGACCGTAAGCACCAGCGAAGCCAGGAGCAAAGGCGGCGGTCTCGCTCACCATGGCGTTGACGCCATTGCCGCAAGCGTGGTTGACGGCACCAGCTCCAGCAGTGGGCAAGATACCTTCCACAGCCACAGTACCGACGAACGGCAGCTCTCCAGCCGCGGCCAAGATACCCTCATAAACATTCTCAGACACCACAGAGAGGCCGACGGGAGCGATGGCGGAAGCGCTGGTTACGGGCAATCCACCGCCACTGGTGGGGGTGAAGTCCATTGCGGGAGCGACACCGCAGCCAATACCTCTGCCGTAACCGTAAAGACCGTCGTAGCCGTAAGAACTGGCCAAGCCATCGTATGCCAGGGCAGAGCCCGCCAGTCCGTAAGGACCAGCAAAGCCATCATACGCACCAGCCAGTCCATAACCCAAACCGGCGCCGATGCACTGGCTCATTGAGTACTGCAAAATATGCGATATAATATAGGGTAAACCACCCATAATATTTTATGGTGTAATATAACATTTCCAATAAATTGTAAAGTTATAATTTACTAAAAAGGTTAACAGCATAAAAAGTACTACAAAGGCTACAGTAGGCAGTAAGGAAGTAAAAGACAAAGAACTCACCTGAGCAAGGAGCGCCTGAGCGCAGAAGACGAGGATAATCTTAGCAGACATGTTACTAGTTCAAGTGTTGACACGAGAATTATGATTTGTACAGCTGCTGCTGGTTATATACTGAACTGTGTTATCTAGTTCCAAGAATATTTGTAAGTTAGTAGGTAATTATTTTAAAAGCTTGTGCAACCCTGATAAGCCTAATAATATTTAGTTTATTGAAGCACAATATAATTATTACGAAATTCAACATTGACTTTGTTATTGATAACAGCGTCCAAAGTTTGTATAAAAAGCGAACCTAATTTAAGTATATCATCAGTTTCAGCTCCTCGTTGAACACAAACATCAAATATGAATACCTTCGCTGTCGTGTTCCTTTGCATCCAAGCATGCTTGGTACAGGTGAGTACCTATTTTCTTTTTAACATAAAAATATATCATGTTTCACATCTTTGTCTAATGCTGCTGATCCCTTTACTGACTAATACACGAACAACATAATGTAGTATCGACACTAGTCGATCTTACTGTTTTTGATATAGTATTTGTTTATTCTGTTTTTGTATGTTGTGATGAACGAAGAAAATATATTATCATAATAAATTTACATGAAATTAAAAAGAAAACTAGAATTCCATTTTTTTGAAACCCCGGTTTGATGTAGCTATTTATTTCCAGAATGTGTTCAGTCAGTGCACCAGCCGCGCTGCTGTAGCCGCTGAGCCTGGACTCTTAGGTCTTGCCGGTCCTTATGGATTGGGTGCTCCTTACGGCTGCAACGGTCTGGCTGGCTATGGTGGTATTGGTGCTGCTCCTTTCGCTTACGACGGTCTGGCTGGTTGGGGTAGTGTGGCTGCTCCTTTGGGCTATGGCGCTGGCATCGCTGAGTTCGGTTACCCCGCCGCTGCTGGCTGGGCTGCCCCATACGGCGCTATTGCTCCTTACGGCGGTGCCGGTGAAGGTAACGTGGCTGTCGCCGGTGAGCTGCCCGTCGCTGGTACCACCGCCGTCGCCGGTCAGGTGCCGATCATGGGCGCTGTGAGATTCGGCGGTGACGTCGCTGCTGCTGGTGCCGTGTCCATCGCTGGCCAGTGCGCCTGCGGCTGTGGAGCTCCATACGGATACGTCTATTGATTACTTACAAACACAATTTGAACGAAAAAAATAAACTGCAATTTATAAAGCAAACATTGACTCTTTCACTAACTTAGAAGTTATTTGCATAATTTTCAGTATGCCCCGTCATATAGCGTAACGGTATCATGTAGCACTCGTTATTTTATGCCAGCTGGGCAAAGTATGCGCACGCGACATTCATTGCAACATGAGAATGGCCACGCGACACGGGGACGTAACTTGATCTCTCGTCATAACAATCGTCGGTCTCTGTTTAGCAACTGGGTGGTCGTTTAATGTTATTATTTATGTCAGGTTGTCTTAATGTTTTAATTGGTCGAAGGGGTAATATGAGTGCAGCACATTTAATAATATCTATATTTATATCTTGGGACAATTCACACAACGTCATCTGATCTCAAACTATGCAGAGCAGCCAGACAACTGATAAACATAGATACATGCTTAAATCTTTAAAACTACGCAACGGATTTTAATGCGTTTTTTTTTAATAGATAGAGTGATTGAAGAGAAAGTGATTGAAAATAAAATAGTGGAGAAATAAGGAGCGGAGCAGCAATAAGAAATGTTGCAAAAACGGGGAAAAATTACGCAAACGAAGTTGCGCGGGTCAGCTAGTAATATAAAAAACTTTTTTGGTTTACTCTAAACGAGTAAACGAGTAGCACGAATAAATCATCGTGCTCATCATACAAAGTTTTATCCTGAGTGGGTTTCGAACCCAAAACCTTCGGCTTTCCAATCAGGATCAACAACCACTAGACCAACAGGCCAGTTAATTTTATTTTTTATCTGTTACATAATGATATTTTTTCGAAAAAAATAACAATGTCAGCACTATAGTATAAGCCTTGTATCATGGCGATTTTTACAGGCATACTACAAGAAATATATAGATTTTTTATGTTAACTTCCATCAATGGTCTTTCCATATTATTATTTGCCGAGGGACCATGGTCGCAAATGGGTCTTAGAGTGAAGACCGCGTCTAAGTTATCATTAGATAGGACGACCCACGACCAGCCAGATGGACCGACGACCTAAAGAATGTCACTGGGATTAACTAGATGCAGAAGGCGGAAGACCCGATAACGTTGCGTCAATTTGGAAAAGTCACATTTTAAGTCAATAATAAGCTTCAACATTTATACATACCTATAGACAATGCACCAGTTACCGTAAATTAATTATTAACATCAGTAGAAAGAAAACAAAGAAGAAAAAAATCAGATAATTATGTAAGAACAAAAAAAAAAATGAGAAAATAACACATTCATATTATGAAGGAATATTAGGTATCATTCGATATTCGTCTAACCGAGGATACTTTAGAACAGAACAAATTTTTATTTATATGTAAAGAATCTTTGTAAAAGATTCTTATAGTCGTAGATTTACGTCTATAGTTAGTTGTGGCAAATGGTACGTCCAATAGTGGACGTTGTCTCAGACCTAACTGATTAATACGAATTGTAATATTTGATAGAAGTTCAGGACTACCTATACTATACTATACTATACTATACTAGACTATATACATCTTGGGACAACTCACACAACGCTTTATGATCCCAAACTAAGCAGAGCTTGTAGAAAAAAAAATATATAAGTGAAAGTACATAATTGAACTGTGTTATCTAGATCCAAGAATATTGGTAAATAAATAGTCTACTTAAATATTAGTCATTCAGTCACAACAAAGAATGAGTACAATTACGAAATTCAAAATTATTTTTTTTATCAGGGGCAACATTTAATATAAAAAGTGAGCCTGATTCTCATGGGCCAATAGGATAAGGATAATATTAAACTTATTAATTTAGCACTTCCTGCAAATATATTGCAAAAGGCGGACTTAATGCCATAGACATTCTCCGCCACTCAACCATTGGGTGGTGTCAAGATGAGGGTGTCAGGTGTATATTATTTAAATTATTACATTGAAACAAAAGATAAACTAAACACAAAACATATTCGTAGTAAGATAAATATCATTTAATATAGTAAACAATATAATATATATATATATAAAACCTATAAAATTTAAGGAAATAAAAATTACTAGTCCGGCCATAGATACTGTTACATAAAAACTTTTCATATTTTTAACTTTTTAATAACTTTGAAATTGGAAAGCGTCTATAATTTATAAAAGTTTTTACGATTTGGCGTCATTTCACATTTTTTTTCGTGTTTATTATCAAATTACAATATGGATTGGGGTGTTATAGAAAATAGGATTGCGGTGATCGCCTTGCACAAAGTGGGTATGGAGCCCTCGGTCATACTCCAGACACTTCAAAAGCTTGGTATCAGCCGTATGTTCGTATATCGTACTATCAACAGATACAAAAACACTTCCTCTGCCGAAGACCATAAAAGATCAGGGCGGCCACGTGCTGTTAGAACTACAAAGGCTGTTAATGCTGTTAAAGCCAGAATTCGTCGTAATCTCATTAGGAAGCAAGCAATCTTATCGCGAGAAATGAAGATTCTCGCTAGGACTCTGTCGCGTATTATAAAACAAGACCTAAAGCTCGGTGCTTATAAGAGAGTGGATCGATCAAAACGAAAAAAAATCAGGATTGAAAAGCATTACAATAAGCAAATTGATAAAGTGTACGCTCACAGTTCTAAAGAAGCTGCTCAAGTGGTCGGAAAGGTAGAGCGTGGTCATCATCCTGCGTCAGTGATGGTTTGGTGGGGCGTGTCTTATGAAAGTCACAAAGCTACATTTTTGTGAAAAAGTAGTGAAAACTTCCGCCAAACTGTATCAAGAGACAGTCTTGGACCGTGTTGTGAATTAATACACTTTTTAAAAATGTACCGTGGACTTTCTCGCAGGACTCTGCACCTGGGCACAAGGCACGAACTACCCAAGCATGGCTTGAAACCAATGTTCCGGACTTTATAAAAGCAGAAGACTGGTCCTTATCTTGCCCAGACCTCAACCCTTTAGACTACAAATTATGGTCAGTTTTAGAGGAAATGGTTTGCTCTTAAAAAATCTCTGGAGCAAGCAGTGGCGAAATTTCCCATGGAAACATAGATTCGTGACCAGACAGATTAAAAGGCCTGTATGAAAGCCAAAGGTGGCCATTTTAAATATAATATAGTTTTTATTTTATGCTGAGACTTTAATAAATACGTACATATAAGTTTTAGTAATATTACATTACTTCATTAAAAAAAAATGCATTTTAATTTGTAACAGAAATTATGGCCGGCCTAGGTATTTATATCAATTTATTACATATGCGACAAAACATCCAACAGTTTAGTAAATATAGTGATGTACACTCCATCAATACTAGAAATAGGCATAAATTGTGTGTTCCTTACCATCGTCTCCAAAAGTGTCATAGTTCATTTATGGGTCTTGGTATCCGTTTTTCTCGTTTAATAAGCTACCTATTCATATTCTGCATTTACCATTTCATTCATTCAAATCTAAAATTTATAACGACCTTATTCAGAAACCTTGTTATTGTAAATGAATATTTAAACGACAAAAAACGCATGGTCGTAATATATATAATGCTCACACAGGAGTTATAAATTTAATTTGTTTATTTATAATTTATTTTTAAGCTATTGCGAAGCGTCTATCGCGGGCCTTGAGCGTGGAGACCGAATCCAGAAATTCCATAACGAAAATAATCTAACACCCCCCACTCCCACAGCGGTGAAACTTTTTAGTTATTTTTATTATTTTACTTAAATATATATTTTTTCAAATATATTTTTTTTATTAAAAAAAAAAAAAATATTTTTTTTTAGTTAATAAAAAATGCTATGCAATAGCTTTACCGCGGCAGTCCCCGGGTACCACAGTTTTTTTTTTGAATTTTCAATTTTTCTAATTATTATACCTTAGTTTTCATTTTTTTTAATTGTATAAACTCGATACTTGAATGATGTAAAATGCAGAATAATATGGTTATATGTATTAAATATTAAAATGTTGTTTGCATTGTATATCCACAGAGTACCTAGTTAATTGAAATTGTTAGTAACGGTAACTAGCGATCGTACTTCTTTAAATTATTCAAGGTTATTTTCGTTTCTATGAGATGTAATGTCAGGGATCGTCATGGTCACTAAAATGTCAATGTTTGTGGTGGCGGTGTGGGTCAGGTCGTCTTCCTTGCCTCCAATATGGCAAAGGGGATGATGGATGACCCATGCGTCAAACTCGTGAACGGGTGCTACTTGGGGTGACTGGTCGGCCTTGTCATTATCATTTTATAGGTCTATTAGTTTTTTAATTAGAGGTTCATAAATACTTGTATAATAAGTAGTTGTAGCTTAAAATAATTAATTGATTCGCATGTTGCCTTTACCCTCTTCTGTATTTTTGTAAGTTTATGCTCCCATCCACACCGTAGGAGGCTAATTCATTTAAAACTTGATGATGTCAGTTTACGTACTATGATTAATGCTTGTAAAACAAAGGCCGTACTTCACAAAACACTTTTATTGTCCACACTAAATCACAATAGATCACAATATAGATGTTAACTGTTCGAATATCAAAACTCAACTGACTCACAATTTGAAAATGATTAAACAGCTAAAGTGTCGCACCTCCATGGACGGTTATATTTCAAACCGTCAAGATGGCGTGATGACACTGCTGTATCGAACGTATCTAGTGTTGCCAACCTAAAGAATCATTTTATTAACGACTAAATTATATAAATCAAAACAGCGATTATTTTAAAATACTAATCAGTTATTGCGAGTACGGACGGCGACAACATGCTTGCGTGAGTTACGTGGTGTAATGGTTGCAGCACCTTACTGGCTTAAATGTATATTATACAAATATATTGTTAAAAATAGCATTTAATAAAAGTGCTTAACTCTTGCGAAATTGGCATTAAATGTAGAATCATTCTATTCCAAATTTCTTCTAACGTTCATAAGCGTTGCATTTGTAACCTAAATGAATAAAGTATTCTGACTTTGACTTTTTGACTTTGACTTTATAATAGAAGTTCCAATGAAATAAAATATTTAACAATTTTAGAGTATGCCTCTAGTCGACCTATGCCGACATGCTAGAGTAATATTTACGACCGGTTATTGAATTTACGAAATCTGAAAATATCAACTGATGGGTAATCAGTTTTCAGTAAAGTTTCAAGTAAAGTATGTACTAATCGAAGTGTTAAATGCGTTTGTGCTATAATTATAGGTACCTAATATTTTAAATACACACGTTCATTATTTTAAGTATTACAAAGATATTTTTTTTTTCTTGACTCTAATGACAAAACACCATCTAAAATCTATATCTATATCAAGGGGTATAAAAGCAAAACAGCCTCATTCCAAAATTGCATTTTTTAAACTAGTCATACCAAATTGTAGTACTGAAGGGCTGCAATAATATGTTATAAACAATAAAGTGCTAATCCACCTCAGTCACCCGTAAAATACACTTTAAAAGTAGCGTATAAGTGCAAAATCGCTTCAATCCAAAATTTGTTAGAAGCAAATCCGCCACTGTCACAATCAACCAATCAGATGCCGTAATTTCAAAACTTTTCAAGATGGTGAGTCTGTTACTTTTTATAGCAAAACGATTGAAGAAAATATTCAACCTGCTCGTGCAGAACAAGCCAGAAAAAGGATCAAAAATGTACAGCAGTGGCGGCGAGTGCGGGAAAAGGCAGAAAGGTAACAATTATTACACTAGTATTTTGTACGTTTTAGTAGGGTCAGCAGAAGTTCTTAATAAGTTTCCTTTTTATACTTTTTTTTATCTTATTTTCCCAATGCTTGACTCGAAAAAGTAGCCACAGCCTATATTGTTTTCAATAGGTAGAATTTTCTTATTTTATTGGGAATTCCCTAACTCGTAAATTACCGACTACAAAGTTTGACTATGCACGAAATCAAATTCGTAGGCAGTGATGAAGAAATGTGTTACAGTAATACAATATTTTATTAAACTATTTAAAAGATTTACCTTTAAAATATTTACATATTACGTTCATCATCATTTATTAGGTAATTTACGAGTCGAGCATAGCAGAACTAGAACATAGGGGAACTGGGAGATTTTTGTAATCATTATTGACTTAATAATCATTACAAAAATCTCCTCTCGCTCTCGCGTTACAAACACAGCAGCACGTATTCACTTAGCTCTCACGTTATATAAATCAAAAATAGTGTACAAAGATTGTTTTTTGTTATTTACCTTATATGGTTGTTTTGCCTATTGTATTAGCCTCACGGTACAGTAATCAGTTTAACAATCCATCAAGAAACAAGCAAGATATCACGGTTTTTATTTCAACAACGGCTGGAAACAATTTGAATCAACACTAACGACGGGTGAGTCATCGGCTATCGTGTCATTGAACTCGTGCGGTGGGGTCAACGACCGTCCTTCGCTCGGCAAACTCCGTGTTCGGAAGGACACGCCTCCGGCTGCCGATCGGCTACGCTCGGGCGGGGGGTGTTTCCTGATCTATGCGCCTGCGGCAATAGTGTTGGCAACATATTTTTTTCTTACATACCGACGATTTGAGACACGAATAAAACACTGTGAGTACAACTCCTTCATTATAATATTACAATGCCACGAACGGCACGCATAGTGCCTCCATCTTCTGCTAAAGGGGCAACAGCGAGTAATGTCAACACCTGATGTATCAATCGTTGAAAAAAAATCAAGTCTTGTGACCAATACTACCCCTAATGCTAGGGATCAAAGCCGAAATGAGCTCAAAGCCTTCGAGGGAAGGATAATGTGCATGTTGACATCTTGGAAAAATGATCAAGATATACTATTAAATAAACTAACATCTGACTTAAACGAGGTTAAGATTCAAAATAAAGAAATACAGAAAACAAATACGGAGATAGAGAAATCAATCGAATATATCAATCAATCCTATGCGACTATGAAAAAAACGGTGGAATCGTTGGCAAAGGAACGACAAGAACAACGTGCCTACATTATGGAACTGGAAAGAAAAATTGTAGATTTACAACAACTTTCGAGATCTGCCACCCTGGAAATTAGAAATATTCCGTGTAGCGAAAAAGAATCTACGAATGATCTTACAGCCATGGTACTAAAAACTTGTGAAGCTGTTAATGTCTCCTTGAAGTCAACGGACCTGCGTGACGTTTATCGCATTCCTGGCAAGAAGGGAATTAATAGGCCAGTTGTCATGGATCTACAAAGAGTTTCATTAAAAAAACAAATTCTGGATGCAACACGTGACTTTAATAAAGGGAAATCTTTAGAGGAAAAACTGAACACAGGACACATTGGAATCCCAGGGGAGCCTAAGTCAGTTTATGTCGCTGAACACTTGCCACTCAGTCAGCGTCAGTTGTTCTACGAAGCCCGTAAGTTTGCTGGTGCTCATAACTTTAAATATTGTTGGACACAAAATAATAAGATTTTTCTTAGGAAACAGGAGGGTATGGATTCAATTAATGTTACTTCAGCTGCATGTCTTATCAATTTGTCTAATTTTCAATAATAGTTTTGATCAACCCAAGCAATTTGTAATACTGGGTGGCGCAAAAGTAAAGACCCTATTTGGTTCAGCTATAACATTTTTTCTAAATTAGAAAACTAGATTTAGATTTTTTTAAATGTATATTTGTGCCATTAAATTTCGTACCATTAGGATTTAAAGATGATGTCTTTTAAATGGTGACCTCCAGAGTTGATACACATTTGAGCCCTATTTATGACATTTTGCATAACTTGCCGTAACACTTCCTGCGATATGTTCGTTATTTCTTGACGAATGTTTTCTTTTAGAGCTGCGAGAGTCTGTGGCTTGTTCACATACACCCGAGATTTCAAAAAACCCCAAAGAAAGAAGTCTAGACTGGGGCCGTACCATGAACATTTAGATTATTTGCCAAGTACAGGGCAGTTCAACATCGTGTTTGAACCTGGCAGGTTTTTAATTTGTACCATGAACTTTAAAAAATGCTGTCCTGCAGCAACGTTCTAAAACACGTTTTAATTTTACTAATTTTATAAAGCTGAATAACAAAAACAAACTCAATAAAAGCTTGATTAATCAAAATAAACGATTAAACTTCTGTGCGTCTTTTAAAAATCATAATATCTACTTTAAATAAGACACTAGAATAAAGTTATAAATTCCCTTAGGGAGGATACGTTTTCGAACGAGCTTAGCTACATGTCAAAGATAGTGTTGTCAGCATATGTTTATATTCTATGTAGGGTGCTAAGACTATCGTGATCTCGGAAAATATTTAAATTTTATCTCTCTCAATCAAAATGCATTTTGTCTTGATACTATTGCATTTTTTTCTTCGAAGTAATACATAATGATGATAAGCAAAATTATCAATAGTTGTACTTACTTATCTACTACTTAGGTGATTTTATACATGGTATCTCAATACTACATGTAGGTACCTATTCCATTGCTACAATATTAAAATTTTAAAAACATAATCGTAACTAGCACAAATAACGAGACCATTATAAAAATCCATTAGTATGTACAGCCCTATAGGTAGTATGTTTAGCTAGGACATTGGTGACCGTAGATTGTCACACCCTAATCTGTGGTCACACCCCTCGGTCCTGTGCCTAATCTCAGTCCGGTCGTGTCGGATTTATATCCAATCTGACTGAGAGTGAGAGAATAAAGAATGCACTTGTATCTTCGCATACCAAATACTTGTGCACTATAATATCTCTAAATTAAAATACTCTTTGCTAGTAGGTCAACTATTTATACATCAACTGCATGCTTATACATAGCTTGGCAAAGATAAGGATATTATGAGACCGTTTTGAAATTCATTTGCATAGACAGTATTCCTATTGATAGTAATAAAACACACAAAGTACTTAAGTTTGTTGAAGCTTTTATTAAGTATGGGCATTAACATAATTATTTTGTAGACTAAACATTCCTTCAAATTTGGAGTTTACTACAAAGTTTATTACAATGGCTACAATTTCTTTACTGAGTTGATAACACTTAACAAATTTAAAAAAATTTGCTAAACTAAAGTAAATTTGAAAACAAATCAAATCAATTTATTTTTGCGAATATGACTAGGAACCTCTGTACATTTTTATATGGGAGCTACATAATACTATAAGTCTTTTTGTCATCAGTCAAAATATTGTTAGTAATGCTCCTTTTTTATTTTCCTACATATTAAATTAGAACAACAATATATTGCGAAGTAAAATAATAGTAAATAACATTGAATTGGACTTTGAGCTATTTATCACTGTGTATCACTTATGACAACCTACTAGACTTACTTGTATAATAAATGATTGTGTATTTATGACAGTATACAAAGAAAAAAGTTATTACTATTTAGGTACCTACTTTTTTTCATTTGTGATGTTTCATTTAGTCAGACATACACTACATATTTCACTATTATAATATTTTTTTACTTTTACACTACCTATTCAATAAAGTTTTATTATTTGGTAGGAATGTGTATATATGCACTTAATAGCAAAATAAATTGCTTACATGAATCAGTAGGTAAACTTAATTCTACAGTTTGCATAGATACATTTCTTTAGAGCTTTAAAGCCAATTTCTATTGAGTTGCTCTAAAAGGTGACATCATATCTTAAAAAGGACACAATGTATGGTATATAGTGATAACACTAAATTGGTTATCCACTCTTTGTGCATTTAAAATGCATAGGAATATTGTTTCAATTTGCTTTCTAAAACTCATCTTTAAGTGTATTTTCCAGTTAAAGTAATAGTCAAAATTAATACCTAAGAATTTTATAGTCTCTTTCACTTGATTATCAGAAAATTCAAGAGGTTGTTATTTCAATATTATGACTTAAGTATTTTTTTCTATTTCTACATTTTATCACAGTTTGTACATTCAACAAATTTCATGTAAGTACATATAGTACTAGTAAATCATGTTAGGCATTCAAATTAATGTATTTATTGTCACATTTCTTGCATTTTCTAACTAGGCATGATTTACTACTATAATAGGTGGTATCATGAGCAAATAAAACATCTTTTGTTCGATAGCTTTAAGTAGGTCGTTGATACACGTAGTAATAAAGTTACTTATTTCACTGAATTCTGTCCAAGAAACATGAACTTATCTTCATCGCACTTAAACGTAAGTCTTATGAGTTTTGTTCACAGAAACACAACACTTTTTACATGGAATATACATCTCCATTAACACTGCTATCGTAAAAATATGTCAATAATTACTTTTATATTACGTATTGTATTGATAATACGATAAACATTTCAATTATAGTTAGTTTACAATAGCTGCAAAATTTGATAGCACGGCAGTTCAATTATCGAGTTTCAAGTGTCAAAAGGTCTAAAATAGGCGCATGACAGTTTCTAACCTGCTGTCAAATTCAAAGAATTGACAACTAAACAATAGGTCGCTCGCCGGCTTTAGTGACGTCATCGCTGACTCGCCTGCTTTTTGGCAGATTATTGTTCGAAATTAGCAGGACAGTTCAATTTTCGTCTAAAATTGACCTGTTATAAGAGCTCATGGTACGGCCCCTGGTCAGATCGGGTGATCTTGCAGGCCAAGGCAAATCGCCAAAACGAGAGATAACTCGGCCTGGAAAAGCGTCCCTCACTAAGTCCATAGTGTCGCGCGCTGTGTGTGCCGTAGCGCCGTCTTGTTGAAACCAGATGTGCTCCAGCCCCAATTCGTCCAAACTGGGTATCAAAAACTCACGTAACATGATTCTGTAGCGTTCTCCAGTGAAAGTTATCGCATTGCCTCCAGCGTCTTCGAAAAAATAGGGTCCGATCACTCTGTCAACACAGATGCCACACCATACAGTAACTTTTAGTGGGTGTAGAGGTGTTTCTTGAATAATGCGCGGATTATCAGTGCCCCAGAACCGAGTATTCTGATTATTGACATGCCCTGAGAGATGGAAATGCGCTTCGTCACTCATAACCAATTTTGAAGGAAAATCATCCTCTTCAAGGTTGAGGTTTATGACGCGCTGGCAGTAATCTAGACGAGCTCGGTGGTCAGCAGGCAGCAGCTGATGAATCATTTGAGTTTTATACGGGAACATCTTTAAGTCTTTCACCAAAATACGCTGCAGGGTCCGTCTGGAAATGCCCAATTGCGTGGCACGTCGCCTCGTTGATGTTTCTGGACACTCTTCCACATCTTCGCGCACAGCATCGATATTTTCAGCTGAACGGCCTGTTCTTGGTCTCCCAGACTTAGGTCTATCCAATGTTGAGCCAGTTGCTTCAAGGCGTGTGGCAAAGCGTCGAATTGTGCGACCAATCGGTGCCTGACGGTGGGGAAATCGTCGACGAAATTCACGTTGTGTTCTTATCACTGATGAATTATTCCGTAAGAACATTGACACAATTATTCCACGTTCTTGGGGAGTAAAACGGTCCATGTTTATTTTCAGTGTATTTTACATTTGTTCACTACACAATTTTCAACAACAGAATGACAGAAAATGTCATATAAAAAAAAAAAGAGTATTTTCTTTAGTGCCAGTACTTTTGCGCCACCCAGTACATATAATTATTTTCTATTGTATACTTTTGTTATTTCAATACATTTTTCTCAGTATAATGCCAATCTGTCAGTCATATAATAAATGTTTCTACAATCGATTTCTACATAACCATTACATGTCATGTCAACATTATATACAAATGTTATCTACTCAAACACTTATCAAATGTACACGATCACACATTATTATACATCTCATACTGTTCTTACAACAACCGCTACTTAATACTACTACATGTCACTATTATAATAACCATTTGCCGATAATCGATCTACTACAACTGTCTATACAATATTATCGAGGTCACGGAACGTTCATTATATTTACTTCAGGATATGACCTAATATCTAATTGTGTCAGGTTAACAATGTGGGCTAACTGTCTGTGCGTTTTTGTTATTTTGCAATGTTGGACTTAACATCTTTCAATAATGATATTGATGTCTTAGGACAAACACAAGTACATTTGTGCAAAGTGGAAGAATATGATCATATTATGCACAATAATAGAAATGCATTTAAGGTGTTACACCTAAATATACGTAGCATAAACCGGAACTTCGACGAGCTTATTGTTTTCCTCAACACTGTATGTGTATTACCCGAAGTTGTAGTCCTATTAGAATGTTGGTTAAGCAAGGCAACTAACCTTCCATCACTTCAAGGGTACACGAGCTATCGTACTATTCACAATTTTAACCAAAACGATGGTGTTGCTGTCTTCATAAAGTCCACAACGTCCCACAGAGTTACTGAATCGCTTATACAGGGAACGAATTGTTTAATATGCAAAGTTGAATCATTGAACCTAGCCATTGTAGCCCTATACCGCTCACCCTGCAATAATGATCTGAATAATTTTTTGACAGGCCTAGACTCTATGCTCACATCTATTTCTAACTGGAAGAATATACTAGTAATAGGCGATATTAACATAAACATTAATCCTACCAACCTAAGCTCATATGCGAATGACTATCTTAATATGACCGCCTCGCACGGACTCCTCCCCACGCATAATCTGCCCACTAGAGGAAATAACTGCCTGGATCATACATTGTTAAAATCGCGACTAAAAAGCACAACTTTAATATTTGACACCACTATTACAGACCACTTCCCAGTGCTCATAAATATCGAAAATGTATTGATACCAACTAAGAGACATCTAGATATCGTCAAATTGGATTATCCTTCAATATATGAGGCAGTATCCTGTGCTGACTACAGCAAAATACTGAATGCGTCGGATCCGAATGCCGCTACAGAAGCTTTGGTTGAAATGATAGGGGAAATAATTAAAAATTACTCGACAACTACACATGTACCCTCTAAAAATAAAATAAATAAACCCTGGATTACTAACGGCCTATTGCGGTGTATTCGAAACCGTGATTCGATGTGTCATAAGCTGAAGGTAAACCCAGAAAATTTCGTTCTTAAAGTCACATACATTAGATACCGTAACTTTTGCAATAAATTGTTAAAAAGGTTGAAGCAGGAGCATGAGAGGTTTGAATTACAGAAAACTCGTAACAATCCCCGAGAAACGTGGAAGGTGATAAAAAACATAATACAATCGAATCGCCAGATGAACTCTTCTACCGAACTCTTAAATAATGAAAGTGATAAGAAGGCTTCGATTAATAACGTTAATATGTATTTTTCCAACATAGGCAGACAGCTTGCGCAAAAAAACCATCAAAGCTCTCAAGATTGTATACGCATGATAGATGACGACATTACTGACAAATCTCTTGTACTTCTTCCCACAGATGAGGATGAAGTGGGCAAAATAATACATGGCTTGCGTAGGAATACTGCTGTAGGCTGGGATTATATACCAACGCAACTGTTGCAGAAATGTTCAGACACATTAGTCCCTATAATTACACACATCTATAACATGTCAATGGCTCAAGGTGTATTCCCAAAATGTTTAAAATAAGCCGTAATTCATCCAATCCATAAGGGTGGGGATAGAGACAGTGTCAGCAACTACAGGCCTATATCTGTGCTACCCGCTCTATCAAAAGTCCTGGAAAAAGTTTTGAACTCTCGTCTAGTAAGTTTTTTGACCGCAAATGAAATTTTGGCACCAAACCAATTTGGTTTTAGGACCGGTAAATCTACTGATGACGCGGTTGCCTCAGTCGTGGATAAAATTGTGGAAAGTTTTGATACTAAACGGAAGTGTATGGGTATTTTTCTAGATCTTACGAAAGCATTTGACACTGTCTCTATTCCACACCTACTGCGGAAGATGGAAAGGATGGGAATACGTGGCTATGCTCTTAGAATTTTTAAAGACTATTTGTCTGATAGGCAACAGTGTGTTAAAGTTGACTTCTTCATCAGTGAAACCATTCCTATCAATTTCGGTGTACCTCAGGGCTCGGTATTGGGCCCAAAGCTATTTTTATTATTTTTATTATACGTAAACTCTCTTTGTAAACTACCGTTAGCATATTGCGATATTATTGTTTATGCGGATGATACTGCTATGCTTGTCTATGGCGAGGACTGGCCTGAAGTCTTCACCAGAGCTGAAAAGGCACTTAATGTAGTAATGACTTGGCTATCTGTCAACCTATGAACTCTAAATCTCAGAAAAACCACCTATTTAACGTTTAGTCCTACAATCGCCACACAACTATCCCTTATTGATTTTACTCTCAAAGTCCATAAAGATAACTGTATTTCTAAAACTTCTTCCCCTCTTTGCTGCTGCCCAATAATATGTAGATCTAACATTATAAAATACCTCGGCGTTTATATTGATAACCATATTAACTGGAAATATCACCTTGCCTGTTTAACTTCGCGAGTTCGTTAAATGATTTTCATTTTTAAGAAGTTGCGCCATTCTGCAGACTTCGACACCGTGAGAATGGTATACTGTGCTTTATGCCAGTCTATACTGACATATTGCATAACCGCTTGGGGAGGTGCTGCAAAAAATAATCTAATACCCGTGGAACGTGCACAGAGAGCAGTACTTGAAGTAATGACGTTTAAACCCTACAGATACCACACTGCTCAACTTTATGACGACTGTCAGCTTCTCACTGTGAGACAACTCTTTGTGCAAGAAACTATTTCCAGAAAGCACGCCTCTCTAGTATATGACTCCAAACTTAATAATACCCGCCGCTCTCACCATGTTTGCACAATCCCGAGGTTTAGAACCACTCAGGCAGCACGACATCAGGCAATTCTTGGGTGCCATCTGTACAACATCGCGAACAAGCATTGCAATATTTTTCATCTCCCTAGAACTCAGTGTAGGAAAACAGTGACGAAGTGCCTTATGAATAAGTCCTATGATGAAACTGAGAACTTACTTAAAGTATCTATCCTCTAGCACACATACACACCCACACATACACACAAACACATACGCATACACACTCACGCACAAGCACTGGCATTATTACTGTTTATTGGAATTTATATTTTAAGATCAACTAATTTCTGTCTGCAATTTAATGAAATACATGAGAGCTCTGGTGCCCTTAACACAAGTTGAATCTTACTTAGGGTACCAGATTTCAACGAATGGTTGTACTCATAATATAACTCTATACAAATGTAACAACTAGATTGTAAACTATCCCAATAAACATTATTATTATTATTCTCTTTATTAAAATTCTACCTTTTGCAGATAATTTAGGCTGTGGTTATTTTTTCGGGTCGAGAATATTGGAAAAATAAGCGCTTTTTTAAAACTAAACTGCTACTTTGAATGCTTCCGGTAACGGTTATTTTTATTTGCTTAAGGTACTCTGCAAAAGATCTACCGCAATTGTCTGCATGCTAACATAATAAAAAAGCAATTTACGAATGTAGGAGCGTTACTTTGGCAGATGCTAAAAAATTTCATGATGCTTTTTATTCTAATAAGACCAAGCAAGCCCAAGATGCCTTTCTGTTAAAATTTTGCCACGTGTCAAATATTCAGCGCCGTCGGCCTAGAATCGGTACACAGGGTACACGTCAAGCGAATTATTCGACAAAATTGTACATCAAAAAACAAAATTCCAATACATTAATCCACCTTTGTCAATCATCATTTTTGAGAATATTGCAAATACCACGCAATAGAATCCGTAGAGTTGCAGAAATTTACAAAACAACTGGTGGTCTCGTTAAAGAGAATAGAGGAGGTGATCATACATTGCACAAAAATATTCACAAACTACGGGCTGTTAAGAACTTTATAGAATCTTTTAAGTGCATAGAGTCACATTATTGTCGGTCTACTACAGAAATAAATTATTTGGATTCAACCTTAAATATAAAGAAAATGTGGCGAATGTTTAATGAACAAGTAGACGATCCAGTCAAAGAGAGCTATTTTCGAAAAAATTTCAATACCCAATATAATGTTGGGTTTGGTAATCCAAGAACAGATGTTTGTTCTAAATGTACAGAATCAGATAAATAAATTAAGAATGAAAAAATCAGTCCGTCAGATCCAAACATATGATTGAAAAGACTATTCATAAACGCAAAGCAAAGAAATTCTATCAGTTATTAAATGAGAGACAAGAAGGAATGTTGACATTATCTTTTGACTGTCAAAAAAACCAAGTCTTGCCTAAAATACCAGACCAAATAACATATTACAGTAGGCAATTCTGTCTATAATTTTGCAGTAGTCATGGGAGTGGAAGAAAAAAACTAAATAAAGAAACAGTAAATTTATATACATGGAATGAAAATGAATACAGGAAGGGAGCCAATGAAATTGCTTCTGCAGTATATCACAGAATAAATTCATTAGATTTGAATGGAATTCAAACTTTGCAACTTGTGGCTGATGGTTGCGGAGCGCAGAATAAAAATTCTATTTTTATTGGACTGTGTTGTATATGGTTATGTAATGCTCCAAGTAACATACAAAACATTGAACTTGTTTTCCTAATACCAGGTCATTCTTTCTTACCTGCAGACAGAGTATTCGGAAATATTGAAAAGGAGTTCAAAAGGAAGAAAGTAATTGTGCAATCAGAAGAGTACCACGATATTTTTAATAATTATGGAACAGTTATAAAAATGGAGATGGTTTATGACTGGAAAGCAGCTCTACAATATGTTATTAAGCCGCCTGGTCAATGGCATTTTCAATTTGCACAAAGTAAGCGGTTTTTTATCAGCAGAAGTCAAGGTAACAAAGTCAGAGTGAAAGGTGAGCTCCATTACACATCTGACTTTACTCAATTAAAAACTATTTTAAAAAGAGGCAAATCTTTTAAGGATGTTCTGCCACTACCAATAGCAAAAAACAATGTTATCTTAAGGGCCTTTTCTATTCATCCTCTATCTTAACGACATACCTAAACAACCACACACCCATCTCGCTATATATGCAGATGATACAGCGACATTTACAACTGATCAAGATGTTAATATCATTATTGGCCGCCTTCAACTGTCCCTGGAACTTTTAAACAATTTTTTCACAACATGGAAACTAAAATTAAACGCCACGAAAACTGAAGCCATTCTCTTTACAGCCAAGCGTACATTGCCCACAAGAACTGTAAAGATAAAAGATTATTGTATTCCATGGAGTCAAACAGTAAAATATCTAGGAGTTACTCTAGATAGGCGTTTGAATTGGCACAAAAACACACAACTTAATATACAAAGAGGCATTAGGGCTCTAAACTCGTTGAAACCCATTTTAAATCGCAAATCAGTACTTAGTAACTCCACCAAACTACTGATCTATACTACACTAGTTAGACCTAACCTCACTTATGCTGCCCCCGTCTGGTGCAACTTAACATCAACGAGTTACGACCAATTGCAAACCGTCCAAAATAGAGCACTCAAAACGGCCTATAACACCCCACTCCGAACTAACCTAACATTGCTACACAATTATATCAAATATCCGCTTTTATAAGATTACATATTAAAAATTTTGCGTAAATTCTACCTTTATAAAAACCCCACACATCAAAATATTCTTATTTCCAATATAGGTAAAAGTAGACTAATCACATTACCTTACTCCCGGACGTACAATCGATATCGACTCCCCCATCACTATTTTCTGCGTGAATCATGACGTTAGCTCGCTTACCTGGTGCTGCCGCTCGGCCGGTGACTCTGTGACAAATTATGCGGTTCTACCCGCCTACCACTATTTATTGAATATGTTTGCGTTTTGTTTAATTTAGTGTATTGCTTTATGTTCTTTTTATAGTTTTAATTGTGACGAAGTGTCTTTTTCTCATTTGTTGAGTTTCGCCTAGGTAATTAATACTAAATAATTGGTATTTAAAATGCTTGGGTAAGTCCATTTATTTATTTTTAATGTGGGTCCCTGCTAAGACCAACACAATATTTTAATTTTCTTCACACATTTCGTGTATTTTGATGTATCATAACTTTGTTACATATCAACCCATATGATGGCCCACTGCTGGGCACGGGTCTCCCCAGTAGAACCTACTGGTATGTAGATCCTGGGGGTAATTGCCATAATCGCCACGCTTGGCGAGCGGGTTGGCGATCGCAGTAAGGCTTTAAGTACGCAGAGGACGCTGCTGCCCGTCCTCCGGAGTGAAATCCCTTAGTCGCCTTGACGACACCCACGGGAAGAGATGGGGTGGTACTATTCTTAAGCCGGCACCACACGGCATTTTAACTTTGTTAAAAATATGTTAGTGTTTGTAAAGGTGTTCAAATCTCATAAACAACCAAGTCACAGTTCTTTTATTTACACTCAGAATAAGATCGTTTGTAAATTGTTTGTAACTTTATATTGAGTAAATAAAGATCTTGAAAAATCAATCAAATCAATGTTATCTTAAAACAAGACAAAATCAATGATGACAAAATTGCTTGAAAAACACTATGGACTGCAGTGGGAAAGTTATCAGGAGATGAGGTACTACAAAAATATTTTAATTAATGTTTATCATAATTTAGATCAAGAAGACGAGCCAACCTGCGATCCACCAACAGCGGATTCAAATGTAATGATTTAGAACCGACATGTTGAAAATCAGCTATAAATAAAGGAAGACTGTTTTTTATGTTCAATAAATAAATACTTTTTTACTTTCATATTTTAATAATAGACTGTTTTATTTTGCTATCAATACCGTACGTCAATTTTATTTCTGACAGGTTGCCAAAATGAAATAGTGAGTTGCAAATTAGCTTCGATCCAAAGCAGTTATAAGCCAACATGCTTCAGTCCAGTATTTAAATGCAAATACACCTTAGTCCTGAAATATTTCCTAAATAGTTAGAAAATTATGCAAATTTGATTTATTCTAGCACATTTTTCTAAAATAATAAGGTCTAATGAATGTATCAATACTATATTTTTACAAAAATAATCATTGTTTAAGACACAGTACAAAAGTGTAAATAACACGATTTAGATGTTTGTGACTAAAGCGTCTTTGCTTTTACACCCCATTTAATTATCTAATGTTATCAAGAGGAAAGATTTGATTTTTTGTTTGTATTGAATAGGCTCCCAAACTATAGAACAGATTTGAAAAATTGTTTCATCGTTGTGAAGCTACACTAACCCCGGGTGACATAAGCTATTTTTATCCCACGGGAACGGGAACTACGCAGGTGAAACCGCGAGGCATCCGCTAGTAGTATTATAAATGAAATAATAACAACGAAAATATTTATTTTCATGCGTGTTTTATTAAATGTTTCAAATAGGCTTGGAAGTCATTGTTCTCAAAAGTATTTACAGAGCGCAGCCGCAACCTCTGCCAGCCCAACCAGCGTAGCCGACACCTGGAGCGACGAGACCAGGAGCGATGGCAGCAGCGGGAGCAATACCGGCGAGAGGAGCAATAGCAGCGGCAGGAGCGATAGCTCCAAAGTAGCCCCGAGCAAAGGCGGTGGTCTCTGCGGCCATGGCGTTGATGCCATTGCCGCATGCGTGGTTCACGGCACCAGCTCCAGCAGTGGGCAATATACCCTCCACAGCCACGGTACCGACGAACGGCAGCTCTCCAGCCGCGGCCAGGATACCCTCATAAACATTCTCAGACGCTACAGAGAGGCCAACAGGAGCCATGGCGGAGGCGCTGGAGACGGGCAGTCCACCACCGCTGGTGGGGGTGAAGTCCATGGCGGGGGCGGCGTAACCGCAAGGAGCCGCCAGACCGTAAGGAGCAGCCAGACCGTAAGGTGCTGCCAAACCGTCGTACGCCAAAGCAGGAGCAGCTAATCCGTAAGGAGCTGCCAAACCGGGGGCAGCTAATCCTAGACCACCGAGGCACTGGCTTAAAGCGGACTGAAATAAAGATAATCATTACATAACGTAACATACAATACAATATATTATTTTTATCAGACTTCGATAAAAAGTATGTTAGGTTATACATGCATAGTCAAAACAACAATAAAATTGAATCTTACCTGCATGAAAAGCGCCTGAGCGCAGAAGACGAGAATGATCTTGGCAGACATGTTTTGAGTTCAAGTGTTATCACGAGAATGGTGTTGAGAGCCACTGATGCTGGTTATTTATTGAACTGTGTTATCTGTAGTTCCAATGCAATGAAAATATTGTGTAAGTAATTTATTAACAACTAAGGTGAACAAGATAAGCCTACTATTTTTTTTTAATGAATTGACAAACAAAATTATTAATATTTCTAATTTTATTGGGACACCATAAATCACGTGTTACAATTTTGAAATCAATTATGTTATACTTGACATTCCAGGTATATAAAGTGGTACAGATTCAGGCTCATCATTCTATTTTCTGCTTTCGTTAAGCTAAAACAAAAAACTTGACAATGAATACCCTCGCTTTCGTGTTCCTCTGCGTCCAAGCTTGCTTGGTACAGGTGAGTCAGAATATAATGTCCGACTGCTACGCAAGAGGTTGTGGGTTCGATTTCCACACGGCACACCACTTTGTGTGATCCACAAATTGTTGCTCCGGGTCTGGGTGTACTTTGTGTCTGTGACTAGTATGTTTGTAAAGTCCCCCGTGACACAGGGCTTGTAAACTACTGTGGGAGTCGTCCTTTTAAAAAAAAATGTTTGGTATAATATGTTAAAAATCTTGATTCGACAATTTACTGTATGCATTCCAGAACGTGTTCAGTCAGTGCACCAGCCGCGCCGCTGTTGCCGCTGATCCCGTTGGTCTTGCTGGTCCTTATGGATTGGGTGCTCCTTTCGGCTACAATGGTCTGGCTGGCTATGGTGGTATGGCTGCTGCTCCTTTCGCCTATGATGGTCTGGTTGCTCCCTTTGGCTACCCCGCCGCTGCTGGCTGGGCTGCCCCATGTGGCGCTATTGCTCCTTACGGCGGTGCCGGTGAAGGTAACGTGGCTGTCGCCGGTGAGCTGCCCGTCGCTGGTACCACCGCCGTCGCCGGTCAGGTGCCGATCATGGGCGCTGTGAGATTCGGCGGTGACGTCGCTGCTGCTGGTGCCGTGTCCATCGCTGGCCAGTGTGCCTGCGGCTGTGGAGCTCCCTACGAATATTTATACTAAGCAAATTAAGGTGGTGTCAAAACAGCTGTAATGAAAATATATTTCTTTTATCAATTTTACCTGTTTGTTTTTTCCTTCATCTGCGAATTGTCTCTCCGTCTTGGGTGAGCCTAATCAACTGGGTCAACAACAAATATAAATAAAATAATTTGTTTGGCTGTTCATGTAAACTATGCGAACGTTGTCGTGGCATTATGATACAGATCATCTTTATAATAAAAAAACTGGCCAAGTACGAATGGGACTCGCGCACTGAGGGTTCCGTAGTAACTTATAAGTATGTAAATAGTTCGATCAACACCGGAATCTATCTAGACACACGGCACTGTATCAACATAGTTGCAAAAGGGCGACTGACCGACCGTGGTTACATGAACCATTTTAGGCCACGGTAATGTTTTTCCCATATTGCTAGTAATTAAAAAAACTTATTAATACAATCCATTTTTCAAAGATAGAAAAAATTAAAGTCAAGTCCCAGGAATCGAACCCGAGACTTTCGTTTGCCAAACCGGGGCCGGAATCGAACCATCTAACCGGGACTATATTACTAAACCTCAAATTCTTCTATCCTTCCTGTCAATTATTGTATTAATAAAGTTTTTTTTTTTTATAAATATAACTAGCAATGTGGGATTGAGTTCCACATTACTATTGCTAACAAGATTGCTCTTGTTAACCCCTCCAGCTAAGCTCAAAAGCTTGTGTTAGGAGTGGGTTCACGTCGGTAGTATAATGGGTAGGATTCGAACCCGCGACCTCACGATTGGGAAACCGATGCCTTAGCCATTAGGCTACCGCCGCTTCTAATTTTAGAAAGCAATAATAAAGCTTACAAAAATTACTTAAAAAAAAACTTAGTTGCCAAATTGCTCTATTGAGTCGCAAATAACGAATTATTTAAAAAAATGTCATTCTTTTGAAATTCAAAAAATGACAATAATTTTTAGAATTTCAAATGAATAAGATTTCTAGTTAGATTTCACTTCTGTTATTAGCGAAACCTTAACATATTTTTAAATTTATGTTTTTAGCGGGATCTCTCTAACAAAATAATATTGAAAGATTTAACTTAATTAAGACAACTCACACAAGACCCAAAAACAACCAGACAACTGATACTCGTAAACATACTTAGATAATTCTAAATAATCATTAAAAAAATCTTTATTAACTTGGGAAGCAAAATACTACACTTGTGAAAAGGCATGATTGCACATGTTCATACTACAAGCAATAGGTAAGGCCAACTAAAACGTAGTTATTACTTTCTCTGTGAAGCCAGCGAAAGGAACAAGATAATAAAAGATCGCGGCCACTATTTTCGAATTGCTTTAGTAGTTTGTTGTAGTATAAAGTGTATATTTGTATAACTATTTAATATACAGGAATTAACGCATTGTTTACCTTAAAATTGCTTGACGTTTCAACCAGGTTGCACCGGCCGTGGTCACAAGCGGACTGTCGCAGCGATGTTAAGTCTCCGTAAGGCCGATGAGTCTTCACCCACCCTCACTTTTTTGTTTCTTGAAAAGTTAGGGTCACTGCACACTACACTGATTGTGTCCATGTTAACCGACTGCGAACTAATACGAGGTTGTATTTTACGAATCACCACGATCACGAATAGTTTGAATTCTCACGGATTGTTTGGATTCCACGTCACGGATAGTTTGAAGCCCTCTTCCTGAAGTTTATATTATGTTTATGTTTTTAAATTTCAATCGCTTCACGCACAATTTTTCGATTGCAGTATGTGCTCTGCAATTGCCGATTTGTTCGTTTGCCGGTTTTTCACTGCTGTGATGTGTTCTTTTAGCCTTTCCGCTATAGTTCGCTATGTTTGGCCAATGTACGAACTACCGCAGCTGCAATCAATTTGGTAGACACCTGGCGTCTGCAGAGGTATAATGTCCTTCGGAGTGCCCACCATCGTACGAATCCAGTACTTTTTCATTACTGATCCGATCTTGTCTGTCACTCCTCTGACGTGGGGCAAATAAGCAGGTTGTCTGCTCACTTCCGGAGGTTTGTCACGTTTCGGGATATGCTTCATTCTTCGGTACACCTGATATCCGTTTTTCTTGAGTACCTCCTGAACATGGACTAGCTCTAGCTCCACATGATCAAGGTCACAGAGGCCAAAGGCTCTGTGACCCTGATTATTGTGGCATTGACGTCATCACGGATTGTAGGTGACGAGGATGGTGATGTGACGTAGCATGCAAGAATCTGCCAGTGTGTGTGGGCTTTCGGTGTACACAGTGTGATAGCGATTCATCAGCTCGCGCTGTTATCTTGATATCCAATAATGACAATGATCTAAACATCTCCATTTCGCATGTAAATTTCAATCCAAGGATGAATGGAGTTAAGGTGCCCCATATACTTATCCACATCATGTCGGCTTCCTCTGACGACAGCAAACACGTCATCTACGTAACTCTTCCACAGTATGATGATTGGTGGACCCAGAGTTAGTTCCTTCTCTTCAAAATGCTCCATCCAAAGATTAGCTTGTGTCGGGGCTATTGGGCTACCAATTACGACACCATCTATCTGGAGGTAATATTTTCCATGAAAGAGGAAATAGTTTCCTTCCAAGCCGTGATTCAGCAGATCAATATAACGGTATGATACGGTGAGCGGTAGCTCGTTGTCACTCAGTCTATCTCTCACTACATCCAGACATTCCTTAATCGGAACGCTGGTAAACAGTGACTCAACGACAAAACTCACCATTATGTCTCCCGGTTCCAATTTGAGATTTTCTATAACCGAACGAAGTGGCGCGAATCTTTCACGAAAGACGTTGTTCTTCCCACGAGTGACTGTAATACAGACGCAACGTGTGTTGCCAAGTCGTAAGTGGGACAGGCAATTTGACTTACGATGGGTCGCAATGGCACGTTGGGTTTGTGTACCTGGTCGAAACATCAAACAATTTTAAGGTAATGCGCGTTAATTCCCGTATAATAATAGTTATAATCATGCAACGCGAAAGTTTAAATGTTTGTATATATGTTTGTTCGTAAACTGTGTGTATGTCTGTAGAATATACTTATCCTAGATGGGAATCGAAGTCACAACCCTTAGCTCAGCAGTAAGGGTTACTAACCACTAGACCAACAACGTCCGGGTCATAGAAACACATATATATTATATACCAAATTTGAACTTAATCGCTCGCTTAAGATTCTGTGCAAATTGGCTGTGACAGATGGACAGACAGAAACACCAGTGATCCTATAAGGGTTCTGTTTTTTTTCTTTTGAGGATCAAAATTATGCAGAGAGGTTTCATTTGTGATGTAGCACTGGGGGCTTAAACGGCTATTACACTACCCTGAATCAGGGCCCTAAATCGAGGTGACCCTGAAAATTTGTTATAGAATTAGGGCCCTAACTCTTATTACACCGCTCTTTTTAAGGATTAAGGGTCCCTGATTCAGTGTAGTGTAATAAGCGCATTAGACAAGGTACATTCCCTTAGTAGCGAATTCGCTAACGCCTGCAAGAGGTGATTCCAAACGATCGTTCGCAAAAAAAAATGTCTATGGTCTCCTCAGCAACCGTCAAATTCCTATGTGATCAAATCCGTCATTTTATTTCGTTTTCAACATGGCCTCACCGTTCGCTAGATTAGTGAACAATCGAATGGAAAAAATAGAGAAGATACTTTGAGTAGTGCAGCTTATCTACGCATCGACTTGGATTGACCACGTGAGATACTTCAATTCCATACATTTTGTAACTACTTTTCTATTAACGACATCGACATTTGAATGTGACTTGGTTTAGGTCTCCAGATAGATTTATCAAAATCGAGTAGGAGATCATTATTATTTATTTCAAACTATTTATTACCTAGCAGAGTTTTATATGTCTTTTTTTATCTTTCTTATAATAAAATGTTTTCTAAATATTTTTAAAGGGTTTTAAAAAATAATCGATCTATATGAAGATACCATACGTCAAGTTAAAATAATTTTAAATACTTGCGTTATGTACCTAATACTTACTAACATCTAGTCTTTGTCAGGCTGAAAAAAATAGTTTATCTATTTAATTAAAACCCCTAAAATACGTGCCCCACCTTATTCACGTGGTTTCTTTTGTATTATAAGCCAAGAATTTTGAACTTTAAAGAATTTATGCTGGTGGAGTCTCTGGCTGAAGTCGTTTTCACATGTTCTGGTTTCATAGCTGACGCCCAGCGAATGTATGGCCACCGGACTGAACAGACGCCGGAACATTTGAAAGTTACAGTACAACTAACTTTATTATTTATCTCAGATATAAATAATGAAACTGTAGTTTTTGGGGCTAAAATAGTGGCGAAGACAGTAATTTCGGTAATGTTAATTAAAATAAGCAAATAGGATACAGAATAATCAGTATATTTACACAAACTTTAACAATCAAACAGTAATTATATCTATACTGTATTATTTACAGAGCATAGCCGCATCCAGCGCGGTAGCCGAGAGCAGGAGCAGCAAAACCGGGAGCGATGGCAGCAGCGGGAGCAATACCGGCGAGAGGAGCAATAGCAGCGGCAGGTGCGATAGCTCCAGGGTAGCCAGGAGCGAAGGCGGTGGTTTCGGCGGCCATGGCGTTGATGCCATTGCCACAGGCGTGGTTAATAGCACCAGCTCCAGCAGTGGGCACCACACCCTCTACACCAGTAGTGCCGACGAAAGGCACCTCACCTGCCGCGGCCAGGAAACCTTCATACACGTTCTCTGACACTACAGATAAGCCAGTTGGTGGAACGGCAGAAGCGCTAGTGACGGGCAGGGCACCGCCGCTGGTGGGAGTAAAGTCCATGGCGGGAGCGATAGCGGGAGAGATTCCGTTGCAAGCCAGGCCTCTGCCTGCCCAGCTAGCAATGCCGTCATAAGAAAGAGGAGAGGCCAAGCTTTCGTACGCCAAGGCAGGAGCTGCCAGTCCCCAAGGAGCTGACAAGGCAGGTGCAGCGATACCGGGAGCAGCGGCGACGGCAGCACGACTGGTGCACTGGCTCAGTGCAGACTGAAAAACAACACATTTTTATACAATTCTGAAAACTAAAATCTAAAGTTAATATTTAAATAAAAATTTAGACAAAGTTATAGTACCAGTACTGTAATAATTATGTAACTTTATAAAAACATTAATATTATTTACCATTAATCACACGGATAAAAGCCATTATTTTAATATATATTTTATATTTAATCGTTCGTTACCAGTACTTTGACCAATATATAAGTACATTATTTTAATTTGTTACCCACCTACCAAGTAGATGCTCCTATTATGTTGTGCCTACTGAGACTGATTTTATTTTATCTCGTGCCTCAATTTTTTTTAAGTCTGTAAAAAAGTTTTCTTCGGTCTTCTAACATGGCAATTTAAAAAAAGTGACCGTGATTTTTTATTATCTTTTACTCCGGCTAACAATAATAGGTAATATTGTAAGTGTAGTAGTAGAATCCCGACGTATCGTAAAAGTTGTTTTGCATCATAAGTAAATAATGAATTTTGATTTTGACTGAACAAATGACAGCTATGTAACTAGATGTGATGAATTAATGAGAAAAAGCAAATATAAAACTGACCTGTACGAAGAGCGCCTGAGCGCAGAAGACGAGGATGATCTTGGCAGACATGTTACTAGTTCAAGTGTTGACACGAGAATGATGTTCAATACCGCTGCTGCTGGTTATTATATTGAACTGCGTTATCTAGTTCTAAGAATATTAGTAAGTAAGTAGGCAATCATTGTGAGCTTATGTAACAATGATAAGCCTATATGCCTGTAAAATATTAGGTAACCATTATATAATGCAAAAGACTTGTTGCACGTTTAGACATATTATGGTTTTTCGAAATATTTATTTTAAATATTTCGAAAAACCATAAGTCATTTTTGTAATTGGTAAGCGTTATCAAAAATTGGTATAAAAAGTAAATCAATATGCAGTTCAACTATCAGTCTTTAGCTCCTCGTTGAACACAAACATCAAACATGAACACCTTAACTGTTGTATTCCTCTGCATCCAAGCTTGCTTGGTACAGGTGAGTTATAAAAATATATTTTTTTCTCCAAAGTATCCTGGTTTTTTACAATTCATTAACAATATTAATTAATATTCATTAGTTTCATCTCACCATGTCATAACTGTTGATATGTCTATTCCAGAATGTCTTCAGTCAGTGCACCAGCCGCGCCGCTGTAGCCGCTGAGCCTGGACTCCTTGCTGGTTCTTATGGATTGGGTGCTCCTTACGGCTACAATGGTCTGGCTGGCTTGGGTGGTATTGGTGCTGCTCCTTTTGCTTACGACGGTCTGGCTGCTCCCTTCGGCTACCCCGCTGCCGCTGGCTGGGCTGCCCCATGCGGTGCTAATGCTCCTTACGGAGGTGCCGGTGAAGGTAACGTGGCTGTCGCCGGTGAACTGCCTGTCGCTGGTACCACCGCCGTCGCCGGTCAGGTACCGATCATGGGCGCTGTGAGATTCGGCGGTGATGTTGCTGCTGGTGGTGCCGTATCCATCGCTGGTCAGTGCGCTTGTGGCTGTGGAGCTGGTGCTCCTTATATCTACTAAGTGCAAATATTTTGTAAGCAAAAAATAAATTGCTGTGATGAAACTTAAATTCTATTAATAACCTTTCCCTTGTTCTCACAATATCTTCAATGTAACGAAATTGTTTTGGAGACCATTATTATTGCGTAGGTAAGGGTTTTGTATTTATAGCAATACGAAAAGAGTGATAGCAGATAGTCCAATAGCGTTTTGAGTTGCTTCACTAAAATTGGAAAGCTGTGCTGATAATCAGTGAAATAATTTTGATATTCCGTTCTTGGGTAAACCTTTCAACTTGGGAACACCCTTACGAAATAGTTAGATATAGAAAAAGCAAATTATAATGTATTTATTTAGAGTTTCTGTTGAGTAGGCTATATTTGAAACACATGGTTATTGTGTTGTAAATGGTGGAAAACTGAACATGTCTCTATGGGATAGCTGCCCCGTTTTCGATAAAAGTACTTTCCGAATTTGCAGTTATTAATTTTAAATATTAAAATAGATGTCCCGCGCAACTCCGTATGCATAAATTTCCCCCGTTTTTGCAACATTTCTCATTGCTGCTCCGCTCCTATTGGTCGTAGCGTGATGTTATATAGCCTATAGCCTTCCTCGATAAATAGGCTATTTAGATTTTTTTAATTCGGTTCAGTAGTTCCTGAGATTACCGCGAACAAACAAACAAATAAACTCTTCAGCTTTATAATATTAGTATAGATAAGAAGCACGGCTACCATACATAATAATGCTAGGAGACCATCATCCTGGGCAAATACGTTTCGTTTGTGTGTGCCATTTTATCCGTGGCGACCACGAAAAAGCTCAAATCTCAGTGTCGTGTGTTTTTACCGCAGTGTAACTTTTTAAGTAGTAATTGATTCCGTTTGTTTTTTATTATATCAATACTCTGGTTCATTAACTACACGTATAGATGTCAATAATAGCCTTTTATTATTTAATTTATTTAAAAAATAATAGAGCATAATCAAATAGGATAGTTGTCTCGATTTTGTTTAGGTACAACATTGTAACATTCAAAATGAGGTGCTCTTAAGATTAAAGACACTCTTGGCATTTAGGTATTGGGTTATGTTCGCTATAATAATCGACTTTTACTAATCGTATCTAAGTTGCGTGTTTCGGAACGTACCTGTCACTTGAAAAAAGGTGCTTATAAGAATAATGGCGAAAGATTTTATTAAAATTTGGTAAAAGGTGACAAAAGTTTTGGCAATAAGCTTTTCTGTGACGCTTGTTGCTGTCCGTCACCCTAGGTGTTGGATTTATATCTTTGTTTTGAACATTTTGCGTGAATTGGCGTAAGTTGGAATGGACCCGTGAAGGTAAAGCACGTGGGGACTTATTAAACTGTGAAATAACTTGATAATTCGCATATAAGTGAACTATATTTGAAGGAACATTATCGGACAATTGTGATCGAGTGATTTGCAAGTGGAACCGGCCTTATACAGCAGGTCTGGTTATATATGGTATGGTTCTGACTACTCTCTGGAGCCCTGGGTTAGGCATGGAACATATTATAACCTTGGTGTCATAACACCCGTCTACCAGCTTGGGTTTTGACCGTAATTTTAGTTTAAGTCTTTAAGTATTTAATTATAGCTTTGTAACGAAGCTAGAATTTGGTGACTGCCGAAAATCTAATATAATCAAATAGAAAAGAGATAATCCATCAATTATCGAATATCGGTTTCTATATACAGTCTGCTTTTTGGTAAAAGTAGTTTTATTTGAAATCAAAGAACTATAGGCTCAAAACCTCAATTTGTTTGAAATATTTTTCTACATTTGCTGACGATCAACATTTTGACGATCGTATTTGCACAGACGACAACGTCATTATATATCCATTAGCGTTTACACCCATTATCTAGAGGTACTGTGCAGGTAGGGAGTAGTGCAGCTGCAGGTGCACTGGCCAGCGATGTACCAGCAGCAGCGACGTCAGTATCCATCACAGGAGCATAACGTCAAAATGACTTTGCGAAATATTAGTAGCGCCAGGCGCCCTAATTCGCAAAGTCAAGATTTTCAGGAAAAAAAGTAATAAAACTGAAGGATTAGACAGGAATGTTATCATTATTTTCATGAAAATAAAACCATTACGTATTAACTAAATTAAATCAAAACATCGCTTGTTGTGAAATGAAAAAAGATTAAAACAAAATCCTTGATCTCTCTTCCATCTGTTAAGGCGCTGACAACAGCCAAATAGGCTTATCCTAAACAATTTTTTAGCCAAATCTACGTAGTTTGTGACGGCAGAAAAAATATATGTTAATCTTGAACATATTTCTAAGAACCCTGTTGTATTCAAAACACGAATTTGAATTTTTTTCTCGATAAAAAAAAAATACAAACTAACCTCTTAAAATGATCTTCTAACAAAAATATCTGTATTACTTAACAACGTACGTTGGTAAAATAATTAACAATAACGTATCATGTTATAATACAGAATCTGGTTGTTTTTTATTTTCGACTACTCGACTTATTTTCAAGTAATTAATTGTTTTATGGTTTATAATTAGTTACGAGCGCTGCATGATCGCGCTTCTCTTTCTTTTATAAGCAATCTGACAGTGATCGCAGAGACGCGCAGCTAGACGGACGTATGTCGCTTTGCCTCGCCATCCATTCACTTCATATTTTGTTTGTTGTTTGAAAAATTATAGACATTGGTAAAGAATATAAGTTTAATAAATATACTATTAATTTATACTATCTAAGTTGTTAATTTAAATATATTTAGTTCTAAGTTTAAAAATATTTGTTACTATAATTGGGAAACAAACAAAAATGTCGGAGGCCAGCAAAAAGCGCTTCTATACCAACAAACAAAAACATCTCATGGAAGTAGTAAAGTAAGTATTATATTTTTCATATGACAAAATATTGCACGAACAGAAGTGAAATCGTAACCAAACCAAAAAGCTACACTAAGCTGTTTTGTACAACGTATAGCGAAAATTCATCTGCAACTGTGAAGCTCGTTTGGTCTAGCGGTATCTGCGTTGGTTCAGAACATCAAGTTTCGAGTTCGAGACCTAGGTTCGCCTGTTCAATTTTTGTATTTATTTTTAATATTTTCTTTTATCTTTTCAGTAAAAAGAGACGTTTGGCGAATAGTTCAGAAGCAGGTGAAACTTCGGAAAGTTTTTCACCAATAAGTTTGTAATAAGTACCTACATACTAATATAGATAATAATTTTATTATTTATATTACATTAACACATTACACAAAAAGAATCGCCACATGGACAAAGAGGATCCCCTTTACATTTTAGAAAGATAGTTACAAACAAGTATAATGATAAACTATCACATTTGCATAGACCTACGACTATCTTAGAACTGGCCTAATAGGAAAATACTCCTAAAATACTTGTAGCTTTATCCATTGTTTCTTGCCCTTTCCATACAAATAGTTGTGTTGGTTTTAGTATTTTTTACCTATATATGGCGATCTATACATACTGAAGTGTCTGTTCCTAATGTCAAAATAGCAGTTTTTTACTAAATGCTATGAAAGTACGCATAGTACTTAAAACAAAAATACAGTTTTTTTTTATCTGGCTGTCTGTCTGTGTGTTTGTTTCGACAAATCTCCAAAACGGCTGTACGGAGATTGACAGGACTCACTGTCAGACAGCTAATGATATAAGGAGTAACTTAGGCTACGTCCACAGTTAGTCTACAGCTAGTTAGACATAATAGGTAAGATTAGTGCTGAAGAAAGATTTTCTAAGTTTAAATGTAATAAATATTTTGTACAGATTAGGAAATGTGGCTGTTGCAGTTACATTAGAAAGTGATGTTATAATTCCTCTAGAAAATGTTACCAGGTAAAGATGATGCCCAAGTGACATGAAACTTCCTCATGATCGTTCTTATACTTCTTATGTTATTGTGAGTCATAGTTTTTTTCCATCACTGGTTTGAAGTATCGGCAAAGGTATCTGAGACAGTTGAGTCCACCGATAATATTCCTAAACTTGAGGTAAATATTATTATTTTGAACAGGTTGTCGAAGATAAAATCTGGCAGTTAGTATTTAGTTACTAACGCATAGGTAAGCTTTAAGTATTATTTTTTTTAGACTGCTACAAGTCACCCTGCACAACAAAAAAATCCTTATAAATATTATTATTATTATTACATCGGACGACGAATAAACTTATCGCATTTATTTTTAAATCTTCAGAATATTTCTCGCCCTTACCCCTAAACCCTTGGGTTGTAATTTAAAACACATTAATTTGGTAGGAGAAAACATAAATGGATTCTTGTCGAAGTTCACTCTTTTGTGTAGGATGTGCAATTTAAAATGTATAATTAAAAGTGATTCCAGTGACGAAAATTATTTACCAGTCAATTATTGTGCTGTAGCAGGTATGTTATCAATTTTCGGAGGACTTCAAACTTGGAAGAATTTTCTTCAGCTCTAAATTTACCTTATGTCAAATAAATAATAATATTATTAATAAAAAATAATATATATTATTAACTATCTGTGCAAATAAATAAAATTGAAGAGTCTGTTTGTAATATCAAAATAACAGTTTTATGCATATATATTAATTATTATGGATATATCCATAATAATTACTGATAACAAAAATACAGTTTTTTTTTGTCTGTCTGTTTGTTCCGGCAAATATCCGAGAGCAAATAAATTATAATTATGCGAAAATATTTAAAATGTTGATAATATATTTTCGAGTTTTATTTTTCTTTCTTTTATATTGTTTTGAAGTTCATAGCAAATAAAGTCTCCTGAAATAATTAAAAATACAAACGTATAAAAAATATTTATTGTTTTTTTTAATCGCCCTGTCTAATTTCTTTCTAGTTCTTCATATAGAACAAAAAATAAAGCGCCATCTATTGGTTTATTGTTTATTATTGACCGCGTCCTTGTGTTGGTAGTTCGCTGTTTTTACCGTCCTTTATCAATGGCACTAGGACATCGGAGAAATAGTGGGCGTGGCTAAAATAGTGAAACATCGAAGTTCAGTAGCTGTTGTCAGCGTCTTAATATCGTACTAATTCAAATTAAAAACTACACTTGTGATGCGTCATGATTCTACATGGACCTTCTTACATGTAATGCCAAGTTAAAGCCAGAGAAAAGAACAAGACCATAAAAACTTTGCAAATTATATACGAATTATGACAATTTACAAAGCAAATAGTGAACAAAATTTAGGAATAACATTACTTTTAAATTATTTAATGTTATAACAATTCAATATTATTATTATTATAACTAACTACCTAATTTACTATAATTACATAATTGATGAATGTTGTGCCTCGTGGATGCAACAAAAGGGTATCCAGTTCAGTATATGCCGGGCTGTTAAAGCGTGACTCTGGGTGTGTGTGTGTGCGTGCTCAGAAGTAATGCGATTGTATGATGTTTAGGTTTTATAGAAGGTATAACGAAAAGGTGTGGTCATATTCAAGGGTTGGTTTATTTGCCCATGATGCTGAGTGCACATACCTAATTTTATCAAAATCAGTGTACCCTAAAAAATATTTATTTTATTTTCATGCGTTATCTAAGTGTTTTCACTCGTATAATTTATAATTAAAAATAGTATGACTTAAAAAGGATCCATTAATCTTCTTTGGTAAAGTAAAATAAACAAAGTATTGTTTCATCATAGCAATTTTATTAGTTGCTTATAACATATTTGTACTCAGTACAGGTAAGGAGCACCAGCTCCACAGCCGCAGGCGCACTGACCAGCGATGGACACAGCACCAGCAGCACCAACGTCACCGCCGAATCTCACAGCGCCCATAATCGGCACCTGACCGGCGACGACAGTGCTACCAGCGACGGGCAACTCACCGGCGACAGCCACATTGCCTTCACCGGCACCGCCGTAAGGAGCAATAGCGCCGCATGGGGCAGCCCAGCCAGCGGCAGCAGGGTATCCGAAGGGAGAGGCCAGACCATCAATAGCGAAAGGAGCAGCAGCCATACCACCCCAGCCAGCCAACCCATTGTAGCCGTAAGGAGACCCCAATCCATAAGGACCTGCAAGGAGTCCGGGCTCAGCGGCTACCGCAGCGCGGGTGGTGCACTGACTAAACGCATTCTGGAATAAACATTACAAATATTATAGCAAGCTGACATTAATGGAACAAAATTGTTATTATTATTCTTCGTATTTTTTTAACTTACCTGTACCAAGCATGCTTGGATGCAGAGGAACACGACAGCGAAGGTATTCATGTTTGATATTTGTGAAGACTGAATGATGAACAAGATTTTGGTTCACCCTTTTTATATATTTTAGTGATAATGACAACAATCAGAAACATTATTTATTTCATAATCTTTCTGCTGTAATTTTCTTACTCAATACATAATGTAAACTTATCATTGTTACATAAAGTTTGAATTATTGCCTACTTACATATTAATATTCTTGGAACTTGATTACACAGTTCAGTATATAACCTGCGACAGTGGTACTGAACATCATTCTCATATCAACACTTGAACTAGTAATATGTCTGCCAAGATCATCTTCGTCTTCTGCGCTCAGGCGCTCCTTGTCCGGGTAAGATATTTCAATAAACTATTCAGATCAGATATTTATACCAACTATTTTACATATAAGATCCTTTAATCAAAGGTTCAGTCGGTCTTTATTTCACAGATGTACGGTTTAACCAATACATTTAAAGGATGATTCAGAATATCATAAAATATATGTTTTGTTTTTCCAGTCTGCACTGAGCCAGTGCACCAGTCGTGCTGCCGTCGCCGCTGCTCCCGGTATCGCTGCACCTGCCTTGTCGGCTCCTTGGGGACTGGCAGCTCCTGCCTTGGCATACGAAGGCTTAGCCTCTCCTCTTGCATACGATGGAGTGTACGGTTACGGCAGAGGTATTGGCTGCGGCATCGCTCCCGCTATGGACTTCACCCCCACCAGCGGTGGTGCCCTGCCCGTCACTAGCGCTTCTGCCATTCCACCCACTGGTTTATCTGTAGTATCTGAAAATGTGTATGAAGGTATACTAGCCGCGGCAGGAGAGGTACCTTTCGTTGGTACTACTGGTGTAGAGGGAATTCTGCCTACTGCTGGAGCTGGAGCTATCAACCACGCCTGCGGCAATGGCATCAACGCCATGGCCGCCGAGACCACCGCCTTCGCTCCAGGCTACCTTGGAGCTATCGCACCTGCCGCTGCTATTGCACCTCTCGCTGGTATTGCTCCCTCTGCTGCCATCACTCCCAGTCTTGCCTCTCCCGCTCTCGGCTACCGCGCTGGATGCGGCTATGCTCTGTAAATAATATATTAAAAAAGTAGCTCGTTTTGATTGTTACGAACTGTGTAAATATACAAAGTATTTTTAATATCATTTACTAGTTTGATTTTTCCTTTAAGTTTGATTTCAGTGTAAAGAAAGTCGTTGTTATATATGGCTGATATAACTGGTTTTTTTCCTATATATTCCGTTAATACAACCGTTTTTACCTTAATTATATTTTCATCATTTTATTTATGACTAGCGGACGCTTCGTGGTTTTACCCGAGTAGTTCACGTTCCCGTGAGAACAGGAATACAAATAAAAACTTTTTAACAAAAAATATTACCGACTTCAAAAATAAATACAAGGCAACTAAAAAGCAAAAAATAATATATCTAGAATAACAAAAACAAATTCAACATTTTGAAGTTGGTGCTATGAAATATATATATTATTTTTTGCTTTTTAGTTGCCTTGTATTTATTTTTGAAGTCGGTAATATTTTTTGTTAAAAAGTTTTTATTTCTCACTTTTTAGTGGGTTGGTTTATAATTCACTTAAGTTACAATAGGCTTATGTCATCTGCTCAAATCCTTTTACGAAATATTGCTTGCCCCGATGCAGGGCCGTTAATTGTTGAGGAGTTCACTATCAGCTTTATTACATTGTATAATAGTAGTATATCGAGATTAAAGTGCTACTCAATACCATATTAAAGTAGCTGAATCGCAAACTGTGAAATATTGAACAGGTCTGCTCGTAATTTTTGGTCTTCATCATCAGTTCCACTTCACCAATTGGTGTTTTTTAAGAGTAAATGGACGAATCACTATGAAATATACCTAAATCACTGTAGGTGTGCTTTTAATATTTTAAGAGTTCCCTCGATTTCTCCAGGATCCCATCATCAGATCGTGATCTGGGGACAATGGGACCAACTTGGAAGTATACCCTTTCAAACACAAAAAGAATTTTTCAAATCGGTCCAGCCGTCTTTGCGTAATCGGTAAACAAACATACAAAAAAAAAAAAAAAAAAAACCTACAGACGAATTGAGAACCTCCTCCTTTTTGAAGTCGGTTGAATAGCCTATGTCACTCGGGGTTAGTGTAGCTTCACAACAATAAAATCTAAAATCTAAAATCTTTCCTCTTTATAATATTATTAGTATTAGCATTAGTATTAGTATAGAAGTATACATAGATATAGATATGGAGAGTTTGCCGAATATGCTTAGTTTTTAGAAATTAAATTTCATAGTTCTAGGTCAACGGAAAAACTATTATAAAAATCAATGTTTGTCTGTATATCCTCTATGCATTACGAAACCATTGATCGGCTTGTGATGAAACTTTAGCCGAATGTTCTGGGAAGGCCGACGAGTATTCCTGGCTTTAAAAGCCACAGCAAGTTTTGCAGATAATTTGCATATTTTGTTCGAAATATTAATTCGGCATAAGTTTATACTCATAACATAACATGCATGAACTTGTACAAAATTAGTTAGAACCATTTTTAATTTAATACTGCTAGACAAATCGTTCAAATGATAATAATGTGATGGACATTTTATGGCGTAGTTCATTATACCTTAATATTTATATTCTTGAGAACATACATATCTTCGTTTTGTAAAGAAAACTTGCTTTGAAGATCACATAAAACATCTTGTATTTTATTAACTTTTAATTTGAACCAATGCAAACTTACGAAGATTTTATTTAATATTACAAAAATGTTATTTCATCGATTAATTTTCGCCTTTCATATTGCCGCAACACTATCGGTAGGTCCACCGATATGTCAACTATAGTGTGTGACGGAACGTAGTGTAGCTGAAGCAAAACACGTACAATAGAAATCTTCGGAAATCTTCGTCATTGTTCGGCAACGGTCGTATTACCCGAGCGTCGAAAGACGATATTTATATAGAGTGGTTAAGAGCAATTTCTCTATGCCTAATTTTATATATTATGTGTTTTGTGCTAAAACAGATTTGATTTACCTGTAACGAAATTTGATTCGATAATTCCATGTAAGTAAATAGCGAAAACGCTACAATCATTGTTGGAGTGATTAGTTTTCAAGTGTCTTACCGAAGTTGGTGTAATTATGGAGGAAAAGGTTTAAATAACATAAGGTTTTATTAGAAGGAGAAAAAAACGTTTTCAAATAGAGGTTTACATAAAATATAATCAAAATCTCAGTTCAAATTTGTTTACAGCACTAATCATTCCAGAAAAATAATACAATTATAAAAAAATTAATCAGAATCGAGGAAGACCTCTATTCCCGACATCGCAGATTCATCAGAAGTTTCATTATGCTCTTGTTCATTTACACTTTCCTCACTGCTATCACCTGTGTAAATAATCAGTTTATCGGAATAACTATCGATTCTTGGCTCAAATTTTCTATATTCATCTTCGCATTGAACCGCATGATCAGAAACTTTTTTCCATTCTTCTGGTCCTATTTTATTGATTTTTTCTAATATAGCATCTTTAACTGACGTCACAGTCATTGCAATATTTCTCTTGGCCACGTGTTGCTTTATTTGGGACCAAATATTTTCAATAGGGTTAAAATCGGGATGATATGGTGGCAATCGTATAATTTTATGCCCATGTTCCTCCATTATACGGTCAATGGCAAATTCTGTGTAATTTTCTTTGTATCTTTGTATAATTTTATACAAATCGGGTTTCAGTTTCTTTGGGTCATGCGGAATGTTGTGTTGTTGTAACCAAGCTGTCATTTGTGGTTTAGATGTGTTTGAGTTTGGTGGTTTCACAGACAGCTTATTATGATATGGGGCGTTGTCTATTACCAACACACTATTAGGAGGCAAGTTGGGAATCAATTGATTGCGTAGCCAAGTTTGATAACGTTCCGCGTTTATTTCTTTATGATAGTCACCTTCTGAGTCGACACATTTATGTAACATTAGAGCCCCTGGGACGAAGCCTTTTTCATTGCCTGCGTGTACAATAATTATTCGCTCTCCTTTGGAAATGGGTTGTTTGATACCTTTTTTGTTGCTATCTTGCCAAGTTTTACCCTTAGTATGTGATGTGTGCACATACGACTCGTCCATAAATACTATGTTTCTACCAGAACTCCTCAGCTGTTGTATTTCTCTGAGATATTTGATCCTTTTTAGGCGTATATCATGTTTTTCCATAAGTAATTGTCTGTTATTATCAGTTTTCAGAAACCTAAACCCCATGTCTTTCAAGATCAACCTTAAAGTCTCGGCACAGCCTTTGAAATTAATAGCTTCGATCAACTTTATTCTTAAATTATTTACAGTTGGGAGTTCTTTCAGCGTCAATTGAAAATTGTATATCATATTACGAATAACACAGTAGTCGAAATCATCAAGTACCAGCCGAAATCTACTTTTAGGTCTTCCTTTTTTCGGTGTAGAAAATTTCTTTGATTGATTATGTTTTTTTTCGTTTAAGATATTACTCAAAGTTCGTCGCGAAATTCCTGTAGCTTTTGTAACACGGTCTTGAATTTTTTTAAAATAACCATCATGGTCTCTGTTGAAAACATTGGCTTCATTTAAGAAATAAAGGTACACATTAAATACCATTTGCCGTGCTTGTGAATTAAGCGGTTTTCCACGTTTAAATTTATCCATTTTGGAAGAATTCGTCTGAAAGAAAATGGCATGGGCAGAGTTAGGTATATATTTTTTATGCATGTTTATCTATTTATTTAATTTAAATAAATCTCATTTTTTAAATGTTTTTCTAGTACTTAATATGTATTTAATGTAGGTATTTTATTTTTTTAATATTAAAAAAACGTGAAATATGTTATTTATTTTCCTTTTTTCAAAATATACTATTTAAATCTGAATAAGCTAATTAATGTTGAAATTATATTTACCAAGAAGGGTGTGTAATAGCAGCTCTATATATTTCCACAAATAGAGAACACGTGCAGTCACTACCAATATATAAAGACGACTGACAGACATTTCGCTGACCGGCGACAGCTGCCGAACGCCCGATTTGTTTTCGATTGTGCACACATGATATTGACTCCTATCTCTTTTAAACAAGGTGCAAAATGCAAATGCCTTGTTTAGGGCTCTTACGATTCCATGATTCGAGTGTTTCCGGGAATACGACAATTAGCGAAGATCTGCATGTGCATTATTAATTTGGGAGTACTGTAATACATTACTAGTTAACATGCAGGATGCGTTGATTATTACACATGGAAACGAGGAATGTATATTTTTGGTAACTAGTAGTAAAAAAAATCATTTATGTTTGAAATTTCATAATAAAATAAATATTTTTGCTATTTTAAACTAAAATATAGTAATTAAGCATGGTTTTTTACTTACCGATAGAACGTTATACCTCCTCGGTTGATACTTGAGGCCTGACTTTCTGTCTTGGAGGTAATAATAGCACAACACGGCACTTTACCCAATATTTAGCGCAGCTCTGTCTTCTAAGGTACTCCAAACTCAACTACAAGCGGTAAAAGTGCGGATCGGTCCAAGTATGATTTGTATAATCATACTTGCGGCGCGCCTGCCACGCCTACTTTACCCTTCTAATTATATTTATCTCTTCCGTGGCTATTAACTACGATTTTCATTTTTTAAGAAGTGTAAAATGCGCAGCTAAGTTTTCAGAAATGTCACTTATGGACTCCGTAATTGTAATAGAGTACTTATATAGGATATAGGACAGTGGTTAACACTTTGACTACCAACCAGAACCAGTTCTGTCGAACACTGTTTTTCCTTTCTAGATTAAAAGGGAACCTAAAAGGAAAAAACAGGTTTATTAACTAAACTATAGCTCAGTTTTTTCAATAAGTTTTAACTTAGAGAAAAGTTCCGGTGATCAGTTAGTTCATGTATAAGCTGAAGAAATTCCAGCGAGTGAGACCTCCTAATTTCCCATTAGAAGTACAATCGCGGAATGGAATTGTTCGTCACCTTAAGGTCCAATTTTGCTTGAAGGCTTGATCCGAAGCAAGGAGCAGTGGCGCCAACATGTCAATGTTATGTAGTGATAATTCTTACCTCTTATGTAAAGTGTTAATTCGTACCTCTTATATATATATTCCATTTGTTATGTAGGTATTTCGCTATTTTAACATTAATATCTCTTCTCTAATAGGTATATCTGTAATATTTATTGTAAACAATTATTTTTGATAAATTAAATCTGTCATTTCGATAAATATTTTCATGGTTTCTATGACAACAGATAACAAAGAGTTCTTTGTATTTTCGTATAAAGTTTGTACTATCATTCCAAACTGGCTGTAAATCCTAAATTTGAATTAGGATACGCTTTAAAATTTTAAATGCTTCTATAGAGATTTCTTTATGAGATATAATCTGAAGAAAAGGCAGTGAAAGGACAGTTCTCCAAGAGTAAGGAGTGAAGCAACAGTTCTCCGAGAGTAAACAGTGAAGCAACAGTTCTCCGAGAGTAAACAGTGAAGCAACAGTTCTCCGAGAGTAAACAGTGAGCCAACAGTTCTTCTCCGAGAGTAAATAGTGAAGCGAACCTGTCGCCGTCGCATCTCTACCTACCGACGCCGCACCTCTACCTACTGACGCCGCATCTCTACCTACTGACGCCGCACCTCTACCTACCGACGCCGCATCTCTACCTACCGACGCCGCATCACTACCTACCGACGCCGCATCTCTACCTACCGATGTCGCATCTCTACCTACCGACGCCACATCTCTCTCTACCGACGCCGCATCTCTTTCTACGGACGCCGCATCAATTACCTCCTAGGTTTATTTTTAGCATTAAGTAGTTTTAAGCTTTCTACCGTTTTCCTGTAATTATAGTCCTCTAATCCTAATCAAAGCTTTCATTTCACTACAGTTATCAAACTAAAAATAAAGTTTTACTCACATTTATAACTCAACTATATAAAACAATAGATAGAACCAAGGTTCCATTAATTGTTTGTAATTGTATATTGTAATTTCAAGAAATTAAAACTTTTTTGTTAAGAAAGTAGGCATACAGTCAACCACATGCAATGCAAAAGTTTTACCCTTGTGTATTGGCGTGGTGCGTAATTTGGGGTTAGTAAGTGGAACCCGCGCCCATGTACGAACTTATGAATTGTGAAAGGAGTTATTAATTTGTCTTTAAATTCACTATAATTATACATAGAAGTGAATTGTAAGTGAGATCGAGTGATTTGTACGTGAAATCAGCCCTACGCAGCAAGCTGAAGGTGAAGTATATTCTGACTCATCTCTATGAGGCCTCTAAGAGTTTAGGTAAGATATTCACTAACCTTGGTGTCAGGACACCAGCCTGCGAGCTTGGGTAAGTGGTTTTGACCGTAATTTTAGTCTAGTCTTTAAGTACTTCATTTCAGCTTTGTAACAAAGCTAGTACCCGCTACCTATTGGGATTTACTCTGGTTAGATGAACTCTGCCTTTATCCCTTTGAATCTGTAGCTTACAAAGCAGGAACGCATGATTTGGTTGTTACGAGGGAAAATAAGAAAAATATAATCCGTTGCTTTGATCTGTTATAAGCGCTCAGAAAGCGGCTCCCTAAAATTGTTTTTATATGTCAGCGCCGCATCGCCGGCGATGCGGCGCTGATATATAAAAACAAGTCAATAGTATTGTATTTTAGGGTGCCGCTTTCTGAGCGCTTATAACTTACGAGTATCTACACCTTTTCAATTGAAACATTACTTGAGGTTGTTTACATAATAACAGCAAATATAATAAAACAATGTCTAATTTTAAATTCATAAAAATGGGGCGTTGGATTACATGCAATTTTGACAGCAAACTTTACCTACTATAATATTTATAAAAGATCATGAGCAGAGTTATGGCAATGCTGCAATTATATTAAGAAAGGAAAATGTAATGGATCTATTATAATAAAGGTAAGGTCTATTAACACTTGCCATATTTGCCTTACGCTTTACAGTCTGAAACTCTTATCGAAATAATGAAAGCGATTCTTTCATAAAACAATCGGGAAACAAAAAAATATATGGCTTTTATTGTACTGTATTCAAAACTGACTAAATGTGAGTCAGACTTCCAGGTTTTTAAAAATGATACATACCTATTATAAACACACTGGCCAAACAGGGAACCACCTTTTTTGAAGCCGGCTATAAAAAAGTTTCTCGTAGGTATTAGGGCTGCATTAATTTAAAACTTTATTTTTATTATTTCTTATACCTACCGGGTGATTACATTGTCTTGTGCATCGATATTCGTTGAGTAAAGCGATCTGGAATAAATCTATAAAAATGTTGTTTTTAATCTATATGTTTTAACCATCGAGATACTATGTACTAACGTACGTTTTAACACCAGTACTTCAGCAATGTTCCTGTATTTTTGCGTTCTTTGGCGAATTGCCACTAACATTCAAAAGTAAATGATTGTCCTAAAAATCATAGTTTAATTAATAAAATATTTGTTTAGACCAAAAACAATTTTTAATTCACTTATATCATTATAATTAATTATTGCTAGTAAATACATCGAGTTTATTTTCAACAATTGTAAACATAAAGACCTGTAGCGATAAAAACGATTTTTCCAAAATTACAAAGCGCAGCCGCATCCAGCGCGGTAGCCTAAAGCAGGAGCGGTGAGACCAGGAGCGATGGCAGCAGCTGGAGCAATACCGGCGAGAGGAGCTATAGCAGCAGCAGGAGCGATGGCAGCAGCCGGAGCAATACCGGCGAGAGGAGCTATAGCAGCAGCAGGAGCGTTGGCTCCAAGGTAGCCCGGAGCAAAGGCGGTGGTCTCGGCGGCCATGGCGTTAATGCCATTGCCACAGGCGTGGTTGATGGCACCAGCTCCAGCAGTAGGTAGTACGCCTTCCATTCCAGTGTACCCACAAACGGTACTTCACCAGCCACAGCCACGATGCCTTCATAAGCGTTCTCAGAAATCACAGAAAGACCAGTAGGAGGAACGACAGATGCGCTGGTAACAGTTAGTCCACCTCCTGTTGTGGGAGTGAATTCCATGGCAGTAGCTATAGCTGGGTAAAGACCATCGCAGGCCAGGCCTCGGCCACCCCAGCCAGCAAGTCCATCGTATGCGAATGGTGCGGCAAATCCTCCTAAAGGAGCAGTTACGCCGTCGAAAGCGCAAGGAGCTGGAAACCCATCGTAGCCCATTGCAGGGCCAGCCCAGCCGAAGGGGGCAGCAATGCCAGACGCATCAATGGCAGCACGGCTGGTGCATTGACTAAGAACGGACTGAAAGAAGACAATAAAATTATATTTTTTATGTATTCTGGATGATGTTGTCTTCGTTCTAAAGCTCTTCTACTCCTCTATCGTCCGTTGATTTTGGTCTTCATTGAGACTATCTAACAAAAGCACAGCTGTACAAGTGTGTGCGCTAGCATAACTTTATTGTACTCAGTATATGCATATCGGATGAATATTAGAAACTATTTGTGAGAGATAAGATTAGGTTTAGATTAGAAGGGCAATTTGTTACGTTCCTTCAACACAAAAGGAAGAGCGGAGGCTCTGCCCTTTATGACCAGGCGAGGTGATCGTGTCTGATAAGCCGCTCAATCGTTGAAAACTCACGTAAAATGTTCAGTAAGAAATCTACTTGCGCAATTTGGAATTTGAACTGATTTACTTGGGTACCGCTACATACTGCTTCAATATTTGTATCTGCGCGTGGGTCAAAAGGCTCATGTTTTTAAAGAGAACATTTTAAAAACAATAATAACTACAAACAAATTGTGCAAACAGAAAAAAAATTATAAAGAGATTGGGAAGAAGTATCTGTGACTCACCTGAACCAAAAGCGCTTGAGCGCAGAAGACGAAGATGGCCTTGGAAGACATATTGTTTGTAGTACAAGCCCTGTTGGAACTACTGACACAAGAATGAAAATCTCTAAAGTATTTAGGCTTTTTAAACGATTCATTATCATCAATTACGTGATCACTTACAATATGCAACACAAGTTAAATAATAATTATTAGAATAAATTGGTAATGTTCAGTAGGACAGTTGTAATATCACGTACTAAGTTATGACATACATAATTACTTTAACGCTATTAACAATATAATGCTTCTACTGGGAAACCTCTCTAAAAGCGGCGGTAGCCTGATCGTTAAGGCGTCGGACTCACAATCGTGAAGTCATGGGTTTGATTTCAACCGATTATACTACCGCCGTGAATCCACTCTTTAAGCACTATGGATTGCTCGTAATGTGGGACCCATAATTTTAAGCGGCGGTAGTCTAATGGCTAAGCCATCGGTCTCGTAACCGTGAGGTCGCGGGTTCGAACCCTACCCATTATACTACCTACGTGAACCCACTCCTAACACAAGCCATTCAACTTACCTGGAAGGGTTAACAGGATTGCTAGTAATGTGGGACCAAAATCCCACAATGCCACGATTTAAAAAAAAAAAAAAACTTTGCAAGTTATCTTTAAAAAATATATCTGAGAGAGAGTAGATACAGGCCTCAATTTATGATGTCCATTATGGATAGGTGGACTGGTCGTAGTAATTTTAAGACAATATATTGATTTTCCTTATGATGTTTTCACAGATAATTTACAGATTCGATAATGTGACCTAGAAATATCAGCGGGTCAATTCACGTATTTAAAGCAGTGCAGTTGCAGTTTAGTTGCTGTTAAGTTTCGATTAAAACGGCCATTTTTGTATTCTTGTAACTTTGGGATCGATCTCAAATACGCTTGCGTCAAGTGTGCGTCTCGAGAGCGCATCATCGACATTCTAGTACGGTGCGCAAGCGTTTTTAAGATTGATCCCAAAGTGACAAGAATACGATAATGGCTATTTTAATCAAACTTATCTGCAACTGAACTGCAACTGCACTGTTTTAAATACGTGAATTGACCCGCAGTTCTTTATAAACAATATATAACTTGGAAACACCAACATATGTAGCTGATAAAATGTGTGACTAGTGGAATCCATTTGAGAAAACAAAAATAAATATCCTGCCAGCATTAAACTCAAAAACGTTATATAATCTAGATCACAGACAAAAAAAATGTTTTAAAAACCACTCGTACAGCTATGTAGGTAATTCTAAATGTTTTGATTAGTGTAGATATGGAATGTCCCGATGACCATGAAATAATTTTTGTAAGAATAAAAGGTATGTACAACTAATATTAACCTATCTACTAACTAACACCGACATAGTTTTAAGCTATTGCATAGCTTTTATCGCGGGCTTTGAGTGCGGCGACCGAATCATAAATTCCGTAACGAAAATAAAACCTAACAACCCCCACTCTGCCTACCATGTAGCTCGGCCGAGCGTTCGCTTATCGTATATGTATAACGTACGACTGTACGAAGCTCGCACGGATCGAGACAAGCTGCTCCGAAATGTAAAAAAAAAAATATTATTTAACATATATGCAATTAAAAAAAAAAATGTTGTTTTTTTTAGTTGATAAAAAATGCTACGCAATAGATTTACCGCGGCAGTCCCCGAGTGCCACACATTTTTTTCTTTTTAGGTCTGGACACATTCCATGTAATAAATTTACCTTCATGATGAGAAAATTAACCTCACCCAACTGTGAACAATGTGGGGTTGTAGAGGATCTACGCACTTGTTGATGGACTTGATTGGACTTTCGTCTACGAAGGTCTATTGCTCCTTACAGCGGTGCCGGTGAAGCCAACGTGGCCGTCGCCGGTGAGCTGCTGAGCTGAGCACACCTGTACAGAACGACTAAGCTTCTGTGGTATTTCTTACGTCTACAAAAGCACAATATTATTAATTTTATCAATAAAATTAAAATAATAATACTTAAATAAATGATTTTATACTTATTCCTAAACATACTAATGGGTCAACATGTATGGTATTTGGTACAGTGGTAATATGAACTTGGGACAATTATGACTATGGGGATAAAGGGAGAAGACACTGGACGATCCTCTAAAAGAAATAAAAAAATCCTTTGACCTTCTACCACTCTCGTAACCTGATGAGAAAATCTGACACGACTGGTAAAAGATTAAGCGAACTCAAACTCATTTTATTTTGATAAAACCAAATTAATGATTGTTTGAATAAGTCATTTAAAAAAATACTTTGGTTGCAGAAACAACGCAGTAATTATGGGTTACGGTTTTTTTATGAAACGAAGGGGGAACGTGGGATCCAAGATTAAGCATCAGCAGAATTCATAGCACCCATCTAACAAGGCCTTTTTTGTATTCTTGTAACTTTGGGATCGATCTCAAATACGAACTATAAACCACCGACTCTGCTGATGATTAATCTTGGATCTCACGTTGTAATAATATAGGTATAGTCAGGTTCCAAACCCCCTTCAAATACACTTTGAGAACAGAGCAAACAATTTTTTTTATCTTTAAGTGTTCAAATGTGAGCGAAAACCTATAACCGATTCCATTTTCTCCCGCTTCTAGGCTAGGACCACCCTCATTTTCTTTCTTCAAAATAATATTTATTAAGTGAGGACAACTTACACACGAATATCAATAAATAAATAAAATATATTTATTTCAGACTGTGTTCCATATTTTGTAAGTAAATAAATTATCTTAAAGACTATGTTAGTATCTAATACTAGCAACTAAAATTAACTTAACTCAGAAATCATTCACCATATTTACTTTTTTTTTTTTTTTTTATCACTGCATGTTATTATAAATCTAATACAAATGTCTTGCTTGTAACACGCTAATACTTTACATAACTCGGAAGAGCGGAGTCTCCTCTCACAAGCATTATATAGCTTAAATGGAAACTCCAAATGTAATAACTGTACCCAAATGTAGAAAACGAAATAAACATTTTTTTTATTGGCATCATAGATTGCACGTGTATAGATTTTGACAGAATGCTTTGAAAAGCGTAAATTTCACCTACCCAACTAGGCAGAGCCTATACCACTATACCATGGCAACCAGGCAAATGATAAACATACATAATATAAAAAAAAAAGTGATACGGGTGTAAATCAAACCAGCAATCAAGGTCACTAACCATTAGACCATTAGGCCAGTCAAAAGTTTCTGATCCCAATCTGAGTCAGTTTTTCGGCAAGGAGTCAAGTTCGTACTTTGCTTTAATTTATCGTACTGTCGCTTTGACTCAGTGGTTATGACCTTGGGCGTAGGTCCCCTATCGAGAAAGTAAAATCGTAAAATGTAGGCTGAGATGTGTCAATCAAGCTACTCCCGATTCCTCCCTGTCATGCAAGCGAGTTGCACTTGGCTGATGTTAAATCAAAACAAAAATACCTCCTGCAAAATGATCTTGAGTCCGCTGATCATCACTTCATTGGGTAGGTAATGTAACATCCTGTTTTCCTTCCATGCCAATTTATTGTAAAACGTGTCACTATTTTTTTTTCTTGACCTTTGTTTAAAAAACAATAGACTTATGGCAGCCATTAACGCTGAATCGCGGATCGGGAAGGTCGCGGATCTCGACTCGGCAGTTGTAACAGGTCGCGATTCATCAATACACCCCCGTTACACAGTCAATCTAAATCAAAATCACTTATAACGAGATCTCTAGAGCTAAGGCATCGAAATCGCGATCGTGAGGTCGCGGGTTCGAATCCTACCAATTATACTACCGACGTGGACCCACTCCTAATACAAGCCTTTGGTTATCAAGATCGCTAGTAATGTAGGACATAATTCCTCATTGCCAGTAACCTTTAAAAAAATAGGTGCCTATAGTAATCACATTATAATTTATAACTTCTTGGTATCTACATATTAAAAACCTTCAGATGTTGTTACTTTCTATTATCAATTCAAAATACCTATTTAAATTTTTTGTGTATGTATATTTTCAGCTTTAAATTTTACCCTCCAATGTTCTCATTCCACAGTTTTAACAGCATATTAATGTTATACTAGACAGTAAGTAGGTATTTTTAAAGCAATAGCCACTAGGAAATAGATTTAAAACAAAAAAAATACAGGTAATTTAGGTGCATGCTGTTGTGTTTCTACCAAATTACAGCCTCCTATCAACCTATCTATCAGCGTTGTAGCAATGATGATGATAATATTAGAGTGATATACCCAGACGTGCTATATGTTTGTCAATACATAAAGAAGTGATATACAAATACCTACTGGCTACTACATATAAAAAAATAATACTTCTCAGTACATTATAAATAGTTAAAAAAACAACAGCCAATTGGTTTGCAAGAAACAATTTTATTTAATCAAAGTAAGGTTGAAGAGTTTGAAATCGAAATTTGAAATTTCTTAGATAGCGCAGCCACAGCCTCTGCCAGTCCATCCGGCGTATCCGAGAGCGGGAGCGGCGAGACCAGCAGCGGCCAGACCAGGAGCGGCGAGACCGGGAGCGATGGCTGCAGCGTAGCCGGGAGCGTAGGCTCCAGGGTAGCCGAAGGCGGTGGTCTCAGCGGCCATAGCGTTGATGCCATTGCCGCAGGCGTGGTTGACGGCTCCAGCACCAGCAGTGGGCAGTATACCCTCCACAGCCACGGTACCGACGAACGGCAGCTCTCCAGCCGCGGCCAGGATACCCTCATACACATTCTCAGAAGCTACAGAGAGGCCGATGGGAGCGTAGGCTGAAACGCTGGAAACGGGCAGTCCACCGCCGCTGGTGGGAGTGAAGTCCATGGCGGGGGCGGCGTAACCGCAAGGGGCGGCCAGACCATAAGGTGCAGCCAAGCCGTTGTAAGCCAAAGCGGGAGCTGCCAATCCATAAGGAGCTGCCAAACCGGGGGCAGCTAATCCTAGACCAGCGAGGCACTGGCTCAAGGCGGACTGAAAAAATATAAACAGGTATTAAGGTATAAGTAACAGGTATTAGGAATATGCAACAGTTACTGGACAGTGCATACTTAACTAGTAAAAAAATTATATTATTTAAACTTACCTGCATGAAGAGCGCCTGAGCGCAGAAAACGAGAATGATCTTGGCAGACATGTTACTAGTTCAAGTGTTGACACGAGAATAATGTTTAGTACGGCTACCGGTGTTTATATACCTTAAAGATATCAGGTCCTAAAAAAGAAGTCTTTTTGTAATTCATTAAGATCTTGTGCAACTTCGATAAGCCTACATATTGACAAACAAAGACGCCTGTAATTTTAATTTTATTATTATCACATTATGATTTCCAAATAAAAAAATCAAAAGCAAGCTATCAACACGTAGCGTTTTGTATAAAAACTGGGTCAACATCCCGTTCATCATTCTGTCTTCAGCTGCTCGTTGAACACAAACATCAAACATGAACACCTTCGCCGTCGTATTTCTCTGCATCCAAGCTTGCTTGGTACAGGTACGTACCTACTTTTTGATTTTATTTTCATTTTTTATAGAAATTCACTTTTTAAGGCTTTCTTCAACCCATGAAATTTAATTTACTTTTACAGAATGTGTTCGGTCAATGCTTGGGTAGTTATGGCGCCGCGTTCGCTCCCGCCGCTGCTTTAGCTCCTGCCGCTGCTATCGCTCCATTTGGAGCAGCCATTGCCCCCGGCATCGGTCTTGGTTCCTACGGTTACGCTGACCTTGCCTACCCTGCCGCCGCTGGCTGGGCTGCCCCATACGGCGCTATTGCTCCTTACGGCGGTGCCGGTGAAGGTAACGTGGCTGTCGCCGGTGAGCTGCCCGTCGCAGGTACCACCGCCGTCGCCGGTCAGGTGCCGATCATGGGCGCTGTGAGATTTGGTGGTGACGTCGCTGCTGCTGGTGCCGTGTCCATCGCTGGCCAGTGCGCCTGCGGCTGCGGAGCTGGTTCCCCTTACCTTTACTAAACAATGATGACTGCACGTAACAAATGAATTTAAGAAATAAACCATAAATTTGAAGCAAACTGTTTTTTTATTCAAATTATGCTAATATTTACAAGCTTTGTCGTTATATTTTGATTGACATAAAACCAATTGAATACAATGATTGTGTGATTGAAAAACATTGAAAGTCAGACTGAAAAACTAAACCGAATAATTTTAATGATTTATTTTTATTTATTTAAAAACTTCCTGCAAATACATTGCAAAAGGCGGGCTCAATGGGTAGACTGTTACGTTACGGGTAGTATCGTGACCACGGCTGTTGCAATACGGTCGAAACGTCGAGCAATAAACAAGGTATTTTAAAAAAACGGCCCAAAATGCTTACGTTATAAATAAATAGCGTTTGATAGGCGTGGAATTTAAAACTACTTGGAAATCATTACCTTGTCATTAGATCGCGATCTGATGATGGAATCCTGGAGAAATCGAGAGAACTCTTAAAATATTAAGGCACACCTACAGTATTTTAGGTATATTTCATAGTGATTCGTGCATTTACTCTTAAAACACACCAATTGGTGAAGTGGAACTGATGATGAAGACCACAAATGACGAGCAGACCTATTCAATATTTCACAGTTTGCAATTCAGCTACTTCAATATGGTATTGAGTAACACTTTATTCTCGTTAAACTACTATTACACAATGTGATAGAGCTGATAGTGAACTCCTCAACAATTAACGGCCCTGCATCGGGGTAAGCAATATTTTGTAAAAGGATTTCAGCAGTTGACATAAGCCTATTGTAACTTAAGCGAATTACAAACCAACCCACAAAAAAGTAAAAAAAAAAAACTTTTTGCAATATATGTTCGTAAACTTTCGCGATTTGTACACATTATAGAATTTTAAAAGCTACGGGTATAAATCGCGTAAATATTTTATTTTAAGGCTAAATACCTTTGTTTATTGCCCGACGTTTTGACCGTATTACAACGGCCGTGGTCACGGGTAGACTGATTCAGCTCAGCGTCGCCTCCGAGAAGCGCGGATTTCGGAAACTACCCTCGCTTGATTTTCATCACTCACTATTACGGAACCGTCGGTACTTCGACACACAAAACTAACGACATCTGCACACTGGCGCGTAATGTTTGTTCGGCGGTGTGTACACTTGCTGAACACTGGATTCCACAATGTTGGCAAACGATATCCATCTTCTCGGTTGAAATTGACATGTTTTTTTATTTCAACCGTTCTCGCGCCATGCTGGAGTAGTAGTGACGGTCAGTGGAGAGGACCTGTGGTTTATGTAGTTAAATCCAGTGATTGGATCCCGCACCAGCAGTTGTTTCGCTATTGCTGACTTGTTTGTTTGTAGGTTTTTTACAGCCGCGATATGTTCCTTAACCCTTTCAGCTATTGTGCGTTTGGTTTGTCCGATGTAGTAACTACCACAGCTGCAATCTACTTTGTATACACCAGGTATCTGTAGAAGAATGAGATCCTTAGGAGTACGTGGGTGATTAGCTACCTTGGAGTGCGGACTATATACAGTCTTAGGATTACATTTTGAGGTTGGTGCCAAATAAAACATAAAAACTACTATTTCATGACACCAACTTCAAAATGTTTGATTTGTTTTGGTTATTCTAGGTATATTATTTATTGCATTTTAGTTGCCTTGTATGTATTTTAGAAGTCGGTAATATTTTTTTGTAAAAAAGTTTTTTTCTATGCAAAATACCCATTTAAATTTTCTGTTTATGTATGCTTTCTGCTTTAAATTATACTATTCAATGCTTCTATTCCGCAGTTTTAACAGCATATTAATGTTTTACTAGACATAAAGTACTTTTAAAGCAATAGCCACTAGGAAATAGATTTAAAACAAAAAAATATAGGTAATTTAATCACATGCTATTGTGTTTCTTTCAAATTACAGGCTTTTATTAGCCTATCTATCAGCGTAGTAGCAATGAGTATAATATTAGAGTGATATACTCAGACCTGCTATATGTTTCTCAGTACATTCAGAAGTCATATGCAAATACATACTGGCTACTACACATGAATCAGAAAAAAATACTTCTAAGTAGGTACATTATACATAGTTAAAAAAATGACAACCAATTGGTATGCAAGAAATCATTTTATTTAATCAAAGTAAGGTTGAAGAGTTGGAAATCGAAACTTGAAACTTCTTAGATAGCACAGCCACAGCCTCTGCCAGCCCATCCGGCGTATCCGAGAGCGGGAGCGGCGAGACCAGCAGCGGCCAGACCAGGAGCGGCGAGACCGGGAGCGATGGCTGCAGCGTAGCCGGGAGCGTAGGCTCCAGGGTAGCCGAAGGCGGTGGTCTCAGCGGCCATCGCGTTGATGCCATTGCCGCAGGCGTGGTTGACGGCACCAGCACCAGCAGTGGGCAGTATACCTTCCACAGCCACGGTACCGACGAACGGTAGCTCTCCAGCCGCAGCCAGGATACCCTCATACACATTCTCAGAAGCTACAGAGAGGCCGATGGGAGCGTAGGCTGAAACGCTGGAAACGGGCAGTCCACCGCCGCTGGTGGGAGTGAAGTCCATGGCGGGGGCGGCATAACCGCAAGAGGCGGCCAGACCGTAAGGTGCAGCCAAGCCGTCGTAAGCCAAAGCGGGAGCTGCCAATCCATAAGGAGCTGCCAAACCGGGGGCAGCTAATCCTAGACCAGCGAGGCACTGGCTCAAGGCGGACTGAAAAAATATAAACAGGTATTGAGGTATAAGTAACAGGTATTAGGAATATGCAACAGTTACTGGACAGTGCATACTTATCTAGTAAAAAAAATATAATATTTAAACTTACCTGCATGAAGAGCGCCTGAGCGCAGACAACGAGAATGATCTTGGCAGACATGTTACTAGTTCAAGTGTTGACACGAGAATGATGTTCAGTACGGCTTCTGGTGTTTATATACCTTAAAGATATTAGGTCTTAAAAAAATAAGTCTTTTTGTAATTCATTAAGATCTTGTGCAACTTCGATAAGCCTACATATTGACAAACAAAGACGCTTGTAATTTTAATTTTATTATTATCACATTATGATTTCCAAATAAAAAAATCAAAAGCAAGCTATTAACACGTAGCGTTTTGTATAAAAACTGGGTCAACATCCCGTTCATCATTCTGTCTTCAGCTGCTCGTTGAACACAAACATCAAACATGAACACCTTCGCCGTCGTATTTCTCTGCATCCAAGCTTGCTTGGTACAGGTACGTACTTACTTGTTGATTTTATTTTTTCTAGAAATTCAATTTTTAAGGCTTTCTTCAACCCATGAAATTGAATTTATTTTTACAGAATGTGTTCGGTCAATGCTTGGGCAGTTATGGCGCCGCATTCGCCCCCGCCGCTGCTATCGCTCCATTCGGAGCTGCCATTGCCCCTGGCATCGATCTTGGTTCCTACGGTTACGCTGACCTTGCCTACCCTGTCGCCGCTGGCTGGGCTGCCCCATGCGGCGCTATTGCTCCTTACGGCGGTGCCGGTGAAGGTAACGTAGCTGTCGCCGGTGAGCTGCCCGTCGCTGGTACCACCGCCGTCGCCGGTCAGGTGCCGATCATGGGCGCTGTGAGATTCGGCGGTGACGTCGCTGCTGCTGGTGCCGTGTCCATCGCTGGCCAGTGCGCCTGCGGCTGTGGAGCTGGTTCCCCTTACCTTTACTAAACAATGACGACTGCACGTAACAAATGAATTTAAGAAATAAACCATAAATTTGAAGCAAACTGGTATTTATTCAAATAATGCTAATATTTAGAGAGCTTTGTCGTTATATTTAGAAAGACATAAAACCATTGAATATAATAAATGTGTCATTGAAAAACATTGAAAATCAGACTGAAAAACTAAACCGAATAATTTTCATGATTTATTTTTATTTATTTTAAAACTTTTTGTTTTCAAATACATTGCAAAAGGTGGGCTTAATGCCAAAAGCATTCTCTAACAGTCACCCTTTGCGTGATGTAGAGAAAATGGTGGCAGATAATTATACTTATACTTTAAAAAAAATAAGATATAAATATATACGTCTATAAAACAAATACACAATAAAAAATAAATAACAAATATTATGATAAATTTATTATTATATATTTATACACTAAAATATACTTGCAAATATATAACTACTATTATATATATATCTATATTATTATAGCCAAAAGATTACTCAGCTGAATCTTCCAGAAAACTTGAATGAACTGTGTTATCATCAGCTTCAATTCAATTTCACTTCTCAAATGACTCAAAATCTGTTTTTGTTTTGTATGTTTGTTCACCGATTAAGGAAAGACGGCAGGACCGATTTGAAAAATTGTTTTTGTGTTTATAAGGGTATACTTCCAAGTTGGTCCCATTGTCATTCGATCACGATCTGATGATGGAATCTTGGAGAAATCGAGGGAACTCTTAAAATTTTAAGGCACACCTACAGTATTTTAGGTATATTTCATAGTGATTCGTGCATTTACTCTTAAAAAACACCAATTGGTGAAGTGGAACTGATGATGAAGACCACAAATGACGAGCAGACCTATTCAATATTTCACAGTTTGCGATTCAGCTACTTTAATATGGTATTGAGTAACACTTTATTCTTGTTAAACTACTATTACACAATGTGATAGAGCTGATAGTGAACTCCTCAACAATTAACGGCCCTGCATCGGGGTAAGCAATATTTTGTAAAAGGATTTCAGCAGTTGACATAAGCCTATTGTAACTTATGTGAATTACAAACCAACCCACTAAAAAGTGAGAAATAAAAAACTTTTTGCAATATTGGTTCGTAAACTTTCGCGATTTGTACACATTAAAGAATTTTATAAGCTACGGGTCTTAATCGCATAAATATTTTATTTTAAGGCTAAATACCTTTGTTTATTGCCCGACGTTTCGACCGTATTACAACGGCCGTGGTCACGGGTAGACTGATTCAGCTCAGCGTCGCCTCCGAGAAGCGCGGGTTTCGGAAACTACCCTCGCTTGATTTTCATCACTCACTATTACGGAACTGTCGGTACTTCGACACACAAAACTAACGACATCTGCACACTGGCGCGTAATGTTTGTTAGGCGATGTGTACACTTGCTGATCACTGGATTCCACGATGTTGACAAACGATATCCATCTTCTCGGTTGAAATTGACATGTTTTTTGATTTCAACCGCTTTCCGCGCCATCCTGGAGTAGTAGTGACGGTCAGTGGAGAGGACCTGTGGGTTATGTAGTTAAATCCAGTGATTGGATCCCGCATCCAGCAAGTGTTCCGCTATGGCTGACTTGTTTGTCTGTAGGTTTTTTTCAGCCGCGATATATTCCTTAACCCTTTCAACTATGTATTGTGCGTTCGGTTTGTCCGATGTAGGAACTACCACAGCTGCAAACTACTTTGTATACGCCAGGTATCTGTAGAGGAATGAGATCCTCAGGAGTACGTGGGTGCTTAGCTATCTTGGAGTGCGGACAGTATACAGTCTTAGGATTACATTTTGAAGTTGGTGCCGAATAAAACATAAAGACTACTATTTCATGGCACCAACTTCAAAGTGTTTAATTTGTTTTTGTTATTCTAGGTATATTATTTATTGCTTTTTAGTTGCCTTGTATGTATTTTAGAAGTCGGTAATATTTTTTTGTAAAAAAGTTTTTTTCAATGCAAAATAGCTATTAAAATTTTCTGTTTATGTATGCTTTCTGCTTTAAATTATATTATCCAATGCTTTTATTCCGCAGTTTTAACAGCATATTAATGTTATATTAGACATTGAGTAGGTACTTTCAAAGCAATAGCCACTAGGAAATAGATTTAAAACAAAAAAAAATACAAATAATTTAGGTGCATGCTGTTGTGTTTCTACCAAATTACAGCCTCCTATCAACCTATCTATCAGCGTTGTAGCAATGATGATGATAATATTAGAGTGATATACCCAGACGTGCTATATGTTTGTCAGTACATACAGAAGTGATATACAAATACCTACTGGCTACTACATATAAAAAAATAATACTCCTAAGTACATTATAAATAGTTAAAAAAACAACAGCCAATTGGTTTGCAAGAGACAATTTTATTTAATCAAAGTAAGGTTGAAGAGTTTGAAATCGAAATTTGAAACTTCTTAGATAGCGCAGCCACAGCCTCTGCCAGCCCATCCGGCGTATCCGAGAGCGGGAGCGGCGAGACCAGCAGCGGCCAGACCAGGAGCGGCGAGACCGGGAGCGATGGCTGCAGCGTAGCCGGGAGCGTAGGCTCCAGGGTAGCCGAAGGCGGTGGTCTCAGCGACCATGGCGTTGATGCCATTGCCGCAGGCGTGGTTGACGGCTCCAGTACCAGCAGTGGGCAGTATACCCTCCACAGCCACGGTACCGACGAACGGTAGCTCTCCAGCCGCGGCCAGGATACCTTCATACACATTCTCAGAAGCTACAGAGAGGCCGATGGGAGCGTAGGCTGAAACGCTGGAAACGGGCAGTCCACCGCCGCTGGTGGGAGTGAAGTCCATGGCGGGGGCGGCGTAACCGCAAGGGGCGGCCAGACCATAAGGTGCAGCCAAGCCGTTGTAAGCCAAAGCGGGAGCTGCCAATCCATAAGGAGCTGCCAAACCGGGGGCAGCTAATCCTAGACCAGCGAGGCACTGGCTCAAGGCGGACTGAAAAAATATAAACAGGTATTAAGGTATAAGTAACAGGTATTAGGAATATGCAACAGTTACTGGGCAGTGCATACTTATCTAGTAAAAAAAAATATATTATTTAAACTTACCTGCATGAAGAGCGCCTGAGCGCAGAAAACGAGAATGATCTTGGCAGACATGTTACTAGTTCAAGTGTTGACACGAGAATGATGTTTAGTACGGCTACCGGTGTTTAAATACCTTAAAGATATCAGGTCCTAAAAAAAAAGTCTTTTTGTAATTCATTAAGATTTTGTGCAACTTCGATAAGCCTACATATTGACAAACAAAGACGCTTGTAATTTTAATTTTATTATTACCACATTATGATTTCCAAATAAAAAAATCAAAAGCAAGCTATCAACACGTAGCGTTTTGTATAAAAACTGGGTCAATATCCCGTTCATCATTCTGTCTTCAGCTGCTCGTTGAACACAAACATCAAACATGAACACCTTCGCCGTCGTATTTCTCTGCATCCAAGCTTGCTTGGTACAGGTACGTACCTACTTTTTGATTTTATTTTCATTTTTTATAGAAATTCACTTTTTAAGGCTTTCTTCAACCCATGAAATTTAATTTACTTTTACAGAATGTGTTCGGTCAATGCTTGGGTAGTTATGGCGCCGCGTTCGCTCCCGCCGCTGCTTTAGCTCCTGCCGCTGCTATCGCTCCATTTGGAGCAGCCATTGCCCCCGGCATCGGTATTGGTTCCTACGGTTACGCTGACCTTGCCTACCCTGCCGCCGCTGGCTGGGCTGCCCCATGCGGCGCTATTGCTCCTTACGGTGGTGCCGGTGAAGGTAACGTGGCTGTCGCCGGTGAGCTGCCCGTCGCTGGTACCACCGCCGTCGCCGGTCAGGTACCGATCATGGGCGCTGTGAGATTCGGCGGTGACGTCGCTGCTGCTGGTGCCGTGTCCATCGCTGGCCAGTGCGCCTGCGGCTGTGGAGCTGGTTCCCCTTACCTTTACTAAATAATGACGACTGCACGTAACAAATGAATTTAAGAAATAAACCATAAATTTGAAGCGAACTGGTTTTTATTCAAATAATGCTAACATTTAGAAGCTTTGTCGTTATATTTTGAAAGACACAAAACCATTGAATATAATAAATGTGTGATTGAAAAACATTGAAAATCAGACTGAAAAACTAAACCGAATAATTTTCATGATTTATTTATATTTATTTTAAAACTTTTTGTTTTCAAATACATTGCAAAAGGTGGGCTTAATGCCAAAAGCATTCTCTAACAGTCACCCTTTGCGTGATGTAGAGAAAATGGTGGCAGGTAATTATACTTATACTTTTTAAAAAACAAGATATAAATATATACGTCTATAAAACAAATACACAATAAAAAATAAATAACAAATATTATGATAAATTTATTATATATCACACTAAAATGTACTTGCAAATATATAACTACTATTATATACATATATCTTTATTATTATAGCCAAAAGATTACTCAGCTGAATCTTCCAGAAAACTTGAATGAACTGTGTAATCATCAGCTTCAATTCAATTTCACTTCTCAAATGACTCAAAATCTGTTTTTTTTTTGTATGTTTGTTCACCGATTAAGGAAAGACGGCAGGACCGATTTGAAAAATTGTTTTTGTGTATATAAGGGTATACTTCCAAGTTGGTCCCATTGTCATTAGATCACGATCTGATGATGGAATCCTGGAGAAATCGAAGGAACCCTTAAAATATTAAGGCACACCTACAGTATTTTAGGTATATTTCATAGTGATTCGTGCACTTACTCTTAAAAAACACCAATTGGTGAAGTGGAACTGATGATAAAGACCACAAATGACGAGCAGACCTATTCAATATTTCACAGTTTGCGATTCAGCTACTTTAATATGGTATTGAGTAACACTTTATTCTCGTTAAACTACTATTACACAATGTGATAGAGCTGATAGTGAACTCCTCAACAATTAACGGCCCTGCATCGGGGTAAGCAATATTTTGTAAAAGGATTTCAGCAGTTGACATAAGCCTATTGTAACTTAAGTGAATTACAAACCAACCCACTAAAAAGTGAGAAATAAAAAACTTTTTGCAATATTGGTTCGTAAACTTGCGCGATTTGTACACATTAAAGAATTTTATAAGCTACAGGTCTTAATCGCATAAATATTTTATTTTAAGGCTAAATACCTTTGTTTATTGCCCGACGTTTCGACCGTATTACAACGGCCGTGGTCACGGGTAGACTGATTCAGCTCAGCGTCGCCTCCGAGAAGCGCGGGTTTCGGAAACTATCCTCACCTCACAAAACTAACGACATCTGCACACTGGCGCGTAATGTTTGTTAGGCGATGTGTACACTTGCTGATCACTGGATTCCACGATGTTGACAAACGATATCCATCTTCTCGGTTGAAATTGACATGTTCTTTGATTTCAACCGCTTCCCGCGCCATCCTGGAGTAGAAGTGACGGTCAGTGGAGAGGACCTGTGGTTTATGTAGTTAAATCCAGTGATTGGATCCCGCATCCAGCAAGTGTTCCGCTATTGCTGACTTGTTTGTCTGTAGGTTTTTTTCAGCCGCGATATGTTCCTTAACCCTTTCCACTATTGTGCGTTCGGTTTGTCCGATGTAGGAACTACTACAGCTGCAATCCACTTTGTATACGCCAGATATCTGTAGAGGAATGAGATCCTCAGGACTACGTGGGTGCTTAGCTACCTTGGAGTGCGGACTATATACAGTCTTAGGATTACATTTTGAAGTTGGTGCCGAATAAAACATAAAGACTACTATTTCATGGCACCGACTTAAAAGTGTTTAATTTGTTTTTGTTATTCTAGGTATATTATTTATTGCTTTTCAGTTGCCTTGTATGTATTTTAGAGGTCGGTAATATTTTTTTGTAGAAAAGATTTTTTCAATGCAAAATAGCTATTTAAATTTTCTGTTTATCTATGCTTTCTGCTTTAAATTATATTATCCAATTCTTTTATTTCGCAGTTTTAATAGCATATTAATGTTATACTAGACATAAAGTACTTTCAAAGCAATAGCCAGTAGGCAATAGATTTAAAACAAAAAAATACAGGTAATTTAAGTGCATGCTGTTGTGTTTCTATCAAATTACAGCCTCCTATCAGCCTATCTATCAGCGTTGTAGCAATGATGACGATAATATTAGAGTGATATACCCAGACGTGCTATATGTTTGTCAGTACATACAGAAGTGATATATAAATACCTACTGGCTACTACATATAAAAAAATAATACTTCTAAGTACATTATAAATAGTTAAAAAAACAACAGCCAATTGGTTTGCAAGAGACAATTTTATTTAATCAAAGTAAGGTTGAAGAGTTTGAAATCGAAATTTGAAACTTCTTAGATAGCGCAGCCACAGCCTCTGCCAGCCCATCCGGCGTATCCGAAAGCGGGAGCGGCGAGACCAGCAGCGGCCAGACCAGGAGCGGCGAGACCGGGAGCGAGGGCAGCAGCGTAGCCGGGAGCGTAGGCTCCAGGGTAGCCGAAGGCGGTGGTCTCAGCGGCCATGGCGTTGATGCCATTGCCGCAGGCGTGGTTGACGGCTCCAGCACCAGCAGTGGGCAGTATACCCTCCACAGCCACGGTACCGACGAACGGCAGCTCTCCAGCCGCGGCCAGGATACCCTCATACACATTCTCAGAAGCTACAGAGAGGCCGATGGGAGCGTAGGCTGAAACGCTGGAAACGGGCAGTCCACCGCCGCTGGTGGGAGTGAAGTCCATAGCGGGGGCGGCGTAACCGCAAGGGGCGGCCAGACCATAAGGTGCAGCCAAGCCGTTGTAAGCCAAAGCGGGAGCTGCCAATCCATAAGGAGCTGCCAAACCGGGGGCAGCTAATCCTAGACCAGCGAGGCACTGGCTCAAGGCGGACTGAAAAAATATAAACAGGTATTAAGGTATAAGTAACAGGTATTAGGATTATGCAACAGTAACTGGACAGTGCATACCTATCTAGTAAAAAAAATATAATATTTAAGCTTACCTGCATGAAGAGCGCCTGAGCGCAGAAAACGAGGATGATCTTGGCAGACATGTTACTAGTTCAAGTGTTGACACGAGAATGATGTTCAGTACGGCTACCGGTGTTTATATACCTTAAAGATATCAGGTCCTAAAAAAAGAAGTCTTTTTGTAATTTATTAAGATTTTGTGCAACTTCGATAAGCCTACATATTGACAAACAAAGACGCTTGTAATTTTAATTTTATTATTACCACATTATGATTTCCAAATAAAAAAATCAAAAGCAAGCTATCAACACGTAGCGTTTTGTATAAAAACTGGGTCAATATCCCGTTCATCATTCTGTCTTCAGCTGCTCGTTGAACACAAACATCAAACATGAACACCTTTGCCGTCGTATTTCTCTGCATCCAAGCTTGCTTGGTACAGGTACGTACCTACTTTTTGATTTTATTTTCATTTTTTATAGAAATTCACTTTTTAAGGCTTTCTTCATCCCATGAAATTTAATTTACTTTTACAGAATGTGTTCGGTCAATGCTTGGGTAGTTATGGCGCCGCGTTCGCTCCCGCCGCTGCTTTAGCTCCTGCCGCTGCTATCGCTCCATTTGGAGCAGCCATTGCCCCCGGCATCGGTCTTGGTTCCTACGGTTACGCTGACCTTGCCTACCCTGCCGCCGCTGGCTGGGCTGCCCCATACGGCGCTATTGCTCCTTACGGCGGTGCCGGTGAAGGTAACGTGGCTGTCGCCGGTGAGCTGCCCGTCGCCGGTACCACCGCCGTCGCTGGTCAGGTACCGATCATGGGCGCTGTGAGATTCGGCGGTGACGTCGCTGCTGCTGGTGCCGTGTCCATCGCTGGCCAGTGCGCCTGCGGCTGCGGAGCTGGTTCCCCTTACCTTTACTAAACAATGACGACTGCACGTAACAAATGAATTTAAGAAATAAACCATAAATTTGAAGCAAACTGGTTTTTATTCAAATAATGCTAACTTTTAGAAGCTTTGTCGTTATATTTTGAAAGACACAAAACCATTCAATATAATAAATGTGTGATTGAAAAACATTGAAAATCAGACTGAAAAACTAAACCGAATAATTTTCATGATTTATTTATATTTATTTTAAAACTTTTTGTTTTCAAATACATTGCAAAAGGTGGGCTTAATGCCAAAAGCATTCTCTAACAGTCACCCTTTGCGTGATGTAGAGAAAATGGTGGCAGGTAATTATACTTATACTTTTTAAAAAACAAGATATAAATATATACGTCTATAAAACAAATACACAATAAAAAATAAATAACAAATATTATGATAAATTTATTATATATCACACTAAAATGTACTTGCAAATATATAACTACTATTATATACATATATCTATATTATTATAGCCAAAAGATTACTCAGCTGAATCTTCCAGAAAACTTGAATGAACTGTGTAATCATCAGCTTCAATTCAATTTCACTTCTCAAATGACTCAAAATCTGTTTTTTTTTTGTATGTTTGTTCACCGATTAAGGAAAGACGGCAGGACCGATTTGAAAAATTGTTTTTGTGTTTATAAGGGTATACTTCCAAGTTGGTCCCATTGTCATTAGATCACGATCTGATGATGGAATCCTGGAGAAATCGAGGGAACCCTTAAAATATTAAGGCACACCTACAGTATTTTAGGTATATTTCATAGTGATTCGTGCATTTACTCTTAAAAAACACCAATTGGTGAAGTGGAACTGATGATGAAGACCACAAATGACGAGCACACCTATTCAATATTTCACAGTTTGCGATTCAGCTACTTCAATATGGTATTGAGTAACACTTTATTCTCGTTAAACTACTATTACGTTAACTACACAATGTGATAGAGCTGATAGTGAACTACTCAACAATTAACGGCCCTGCATCGGGGTTAGCAATATTTTGTAAAAGGATTTCAGCAGTTGACATAAGCCTATTGTAACTTAAGTGAATTACAAACCAACCCACTAAAAAGTGAGAAATAAAAAACTTTTTGCAATATTGGTTCGTAAACTTGCGCGATTTGTACACATTAAAGAATTGTATAAGCTACGGGTCTTAATCGCATAAATATTTTATTTTAAGGCTAAATACCTTTATTTATTGCCCGACGTTTCGACCGTATTACAACGGCCGTGGTCACGGGTAGACCGATTCAGCTCAGCGTCGCCTCCGAGAAGCGCGGGTTACGGAAACTATCCTCACCTCACAAAACTAACGACATCTGCACACTGGCGCGTAATGTTTGTTAGGCGATGTGTACACTTGCTGATCACTGGATTCCACGATGTTGACAAACGATATCCATCTTCTCGGTTGAAATTGACATGTTCTTTGATTTCAACCGCTTCCCGCGCCATCCTGGAGTAGTAGTGACGGTCAGTGGAGAGGACCTGTGGTTTATGTAGTTAAATACAGTGATTGGATCCCGCATCCAGCAAGTGTTCCGCTATTGCTGACTTGTTTGTCTGTAGGTTTTTTTCAGCCGCGATATGTTCCTTAACCCTATGCACTATTGTGCGTTCGGTTTGTCCGATGTAGGAACTACTACAGCTGCAATCCACTTTGTATACGCCAGGTATCTGTAGAGGAATGAGATCCTCAGGACTACGTGGGTGCTTAGCTACCTTGGAGTGCGGACTATATACCTACAGTCTTAGGATTACATTTTGAAGTTTGTGCCGAATAAAACATAAAGACTACTATTTCATGGCACCGACTTAAAAGTGTTTAATTTGTTTTTGTTATTCTAGGTATATTAATTACTAGCTGTGCCCGCGACTTCGTTCGCGTGAAAGTCGGGTTTAAATTAAGGAAGTTTATGTTACGAAATAATTTGTTGGAATCAGTCCTGTCGGATGAACCGCGATATTCAGCAGCCAAGAATCGTCTTAAACTCATTTATTGATAGCTTCAACACCCAAAAGCTTTGTGAAAATAAATGAATACCAAATACAGACTCTTTAGGTATTCGTTTACTGTGTTTTTCTGTTAATAATTTGTGTCTGTTTTCTTTTTTGTCTATTGTTATTTTTATTATTATACTGGTTTTTTTTTTATCTTCTTCATGACTTTTCCTGTTAAATTATAATAATATTTAAGTGTCTAAAGTGTCTGTGTACTAAATATAAATCTTTCTATTCTCTTCTTTTAGATAGTAAGTTTGGTGTGCGGCTTAAGAAGTGGGTTTTCTGTTGTTTTTGTTTAAAGAATGAAACATTCTTTCAACGTTATACCTACTTAATACCTAATAATTTTCAATAGAATTTGTACACGCTTTTTAAAAGACCTATCTAATGATACCCCACACGATGGGGTAGGTGAAAAAAAAATCACATTCCCACTTTACATATCCTACGTACCCATAAAAAAACGATTTTGTTCCTTCACTTTATCGGCGTAAGTAATATGTGTATTCGTGCAAAGTTGCAGCCTTCTAGCACTAATAGTCTCTGAGCTAAGCTGCGGACGGACGGACATAAGGGTTCCGTTTTGCCATTTTGGTCAAAAATGGGGTGTAAAACGCAATATTTATAAAATGTTTTTTCAAATTTTTCCTTTGTCTGCAAAGATATACTAATAATTGAAATGCTTATAAAACTGCTGTAACACTTTAGTAAACGCAAATATGGCAGCGTCAGATATATGTATATATAGGTACATACTAATGTATGGGTAGCGTTGAAATAGGTCAAACATTAGCGATGTTTTTAATGATTTTTTAAAACTTGATCTCCAACCATAACCCCAGAACATGATCCTCGATGAACCTGTGTGATGCGTGGTCAAACAAATGGACAGACAGACAAACATTTCTAAAAATGATAGCAATGTGTTTCTTTTAAATACTATTTTAAAACTTATTTTACTAAGTATAAAACATTATTGAATACAACGCCATCTACTTTCAAAACCAGTGAAGTTTCTTCTAATACTTAAAGTTTTTTTATTAATATACGCAAGATGGTTTTAGTACAATAAACCCTTAATTAAATAAATAGGACAATGTTGCCACTCAGCAAGAAACGAATACGTGATCGCAAGCAGCCCTAATAAATGTTTTCACAATTAAGGAATTATAACACGGTGACTAATTTGATTACATAGATGGCGCTACATGTTTTTTTTACGTATGTAATGTTTTTTTTTTAGCAATGAACACATAAATTCTGAAAAATGTCGAATACTTTTTAATTGTAATCTAATATTGTTTTAAATTTCTACTACGATTAATTCATTACTCAGCAGTGCTTGCAATACCTATAAATATCTTACCCAGGTGCAATTTTCACTTGATTTTTAATATAAAAAAATAATAACCACAGTGAATAAGTTACCTACGGTCGAAAAAATAACTATAACATTGAGAAAAATATTAAAAAAGGAAAAAGATAATTTAAAAAACTACAAAAAGAACATAACCACATGAGATTCGAGCTTGGGACTTCGTCGTTAAAGACCGCTAGCATAGCTTCGAGGCTATACTGTTCGCTACTCTGCACGTCAAAATAACTGTTCTTATGAAACTTAAAAATGTTGTGTTTAGCTCCTTATAGTTTTAGCGTGAAGTTATGTATTCCATTGGTTACAATTATAGATAATGTCTAATTGTGGAAAATTTTGGGATAATCCATTATGGTGCGACAAAAAATACGTTGCTGCTCGTTCCCCATAGACGTTAGCGTAATGATCCATAGTGTAAATAATGTCCTATAGTATTTACTATAAAACTGCAAATTTTCATAAAGATCCGTCAAGTAGTTACTGTTTTATAACGAAAAATAGCTACAGACATTATCCCTTACTGCTTAGCTCCTATGGGAAAAAGCGTGATAATTTATAGCCTAAATGTTAATCCGCGTCTATTAAATAGCACATGCAAGATTTCAACCGAATCTGTCCGGTAGTTATTGCGTGATGCGTGTTCAAACAAACAGACAGACAGACAGACAGACATTTCTAAAAATGCAGCAAAGTGTTTAAATACTCTTTTCGAACATTTCCTAATTTTTTTTTTCACTAAGTTCGGCCATGTACAGACACGTGAAATTTACAGTTTTATTATATGTATAGATAGAAGATATAGATAGATAGATTGCTTTTCAGTTGCCTTGTATGTATCTTAGAAGTCGGTAATATTTTTTTGTAAAAAAGATTTTTTCAATGCAAAATAGCTATTTAAATTGACTGTTTATCTATGCTTTCTGCTTTAAATTATATTATCCAATGCTTTTATTCCGCAGTTTTAATAGCATATTAATGTTATACTAGTGCCGTGTGGTGCCGGCTAGATGCCGTGTGGTGCCGGCTTAAGAATAGTACCACCCCATCTCTACCCGTGGGTGTCGTCAAGGCGACTAAGGGATTTCACCCCAGAGGACGGGCTGCAGCGTCCTTTGCGTATTTAAAGCCTTACTGCGATCGCCAACCCGCTCGCCAAGCGTGGCGATTATGGCAATTACCCCCAGGATCTACATACTTGTAGGTTCTACTGGGGAGACCCGTGCCCAGCAGTGGGCCATCATATGGGTTGATATGATGATATGTTATACTAGACATAAACTTTCAAAGCAATAGCCAGTAGGCAATAGATTTAAAACAAAAAAATACAGGTAATTTAAGTGCATGCTGTTGTGTTTCTATCAAATTACAGCCTCCTATCAGCCTATCTATCAGTGTAGTAGCAATGAGTTTAATATTAGAGTGATATATGGGATATAGGGATGGACGACGCGACTAGCGTAGCGAGTGGACGTGTACACATCTTTTGCTAAATAAATACTCAATATTAATAAAATAAGTGCATACAAGTTTTAACTTAATAGTATTAGAAACATAGTCTACATTTGTTTAATAGTGAGTGACTAATACTTTGCGTGAACGCTGCCGCAATACATCCACGCTGACTCATAACAGTGTGCGTACGCATCATAAGGGTGGTACACATACTATACAGACGGAGCGACAAGCGGAGCGGGTAACCCAATACAGTTTAATTCTACATCAAGCTAATTCACTAAATACGAGATGAGTACATTACGATCACCAAATAAGAATATTGCAGGAACTAGTAGTTCTCAACCTGACCTATCAAAGTCTGAGTTTTTTGATCATGAGTCTAAAAACGTATCGATACGAAAACGAAAAACACCTGATGATGATTTTTCACAACAATTCGACCAGTTCAAAACGGAAATTCTCGGTATGTTTAAAGAATTTGGACAATTTCAAACTAATAATTTTAACACTATAAGACAGGATGTGTTCACTATGAAAGAACAGTTAAATGATATTAAAACAACAACAGAAAAACTGATCTCTGATAATACTTTTTTAAATACAAAAATTGAGAGCCTGACCACTGCTGTCAACAATACTCAGGATAAAATCAACAGCTTAGAGAATGATGTGCAAACCCTACAATCTAATATTGGATCGCTTGCCAATAATTCACCAACGTCTACTTGTGAAGATATAATTGCAGAAATTCAGCAACGCACAGAGCGTTGCAAGAATATAATAATGACTGGCATTGCCGAACCTCGCTCAGATAACATGGAGAAGAAGAGAGAACTAGACAAAAAAGAAGTTAAAAATATAATAACAACTATTTATCCAACCTGTCCGGAACCAGAAAAAACTATACGTCTGGGAAAATATGATGAAAAAAAACCCGTCCGATAAAAGTTTGTCTCGGTTCTCAAGAAACTGCTCAGAATATATTACGACGAAGATCTAATCTCGACGATAAAACAGTTAAAATCTATTCAGACCGTACGGTAAAAGAACGACAAACTATGCTACAACTGCGAGAAGAACTAAATAAGCGTATTGAGAATGGCGAAACGGACATAACTATAAAATATCTACACGGAATACCTAAAATAACGAAACAACAACCAAAAAACTAGATGCAAAAGGTGCTCTACGACCCATAGCCCAAAGTCTACCTAAAAATGTGAAATATATCATATATAATTCCTTGGTAAAGTCTCACATCGAATATTTGATTGAAGTCTGGGGATCGGCTGCCAAAAGTAACTTAAAGCTATTACAAACCACACAAAATAAACAAAAATTAAAATACTATTCCGGTATGACTATTTAACACCCACTGCAAAAATTTATAAAGAAACTGGTCTTATGAATATCACACAAATTTACAAATATAATATCTGCATCTTAATTAGGAAAGTCCTAACAAAGGATATTCATTCGCAACTAATTTTTACAAAACGCATAGACTGTTACAAACGCCTGACTAGACAAGCTAATAATGTTTGTCTAAGACCACCTAGGACCAATTATGGAAAAAAAAGCATTCTCTATGAAGGTGCCCAAACATACAATAAATTGCCTAAAAATATAAAAGAAACCAAAACCTTATCATCATTTAAAAAACTGTTAAAAAGCTATATTTTAAAGGATTTTTCTTTAATATCATAGAATAAATAAATAAAAATATTTTTAACTACTAATTAACTTAACTCACACTACACTGTAAAAATATATATTAGAGTATATACATATGCATTTAACATAAATGTATTACAGATAATCATATTAATGATTATAAAATAAAATAATAATAATCATATGGATATGTATGTATCTGTTTATTATATTTATATATTTAATTCTTATCTACAATAATGAACAAATACTACACAAATTCTTATATCCAGTAAATTATGCAAAAATATACAAGTGTCCTACACAAGGATCATAAGTAAACAAATCAAATTGTGGAATTATAATATTTATACCTATATACAAATAATACACTTGTATCGCTACTAAATCGCCTTATCAAATACTGCAAACACAAATCTCGACACTACACCCTACTGCTACACATTACTAAGTCATAGGCCTTAATAAACATGCATTGTTTCTGTACGAACACTTTTTAACTAAACACCAACATATTTTTTCTTTTGTTTGTAATACATTTGTACACTTTTTCTACAACTACCTTACTAACTACGCTAATTGATTTAAAATACTGTATTATTGTAATTTTCTCTGTAAGTGATTACTGTAATCTTTTGAGAAAATAAAAATCTTTAACCGTATATACACAGACCTGCTATATGTTTCTCAGTACATTCAGAAGTCATATGCAAATACATACTGGCTACTACACATGAATCAGAAAAAAATACTTCTAAGTAGGTACATTATACATAGTTAAATTAAAAACGACAACCAATTGGTATGCAAGAAATCATTTTATTTAATCAAAATAAGGTTGAAGAGTTTGAAATCCAAATTTGTAACTTCTTAGATAGCGCAGCCACAGCCTCTGCCAGCCCATCCGGCGTATCCGAGAGCGGGAGCGGCAAGACCAGCAGCGGCCAGACCAGGAGCGGCGAGACCGGGAGCGATCGCTGCAGCGTAGCCGGGAGCGTAGGCTTCAGGGTAGCCGAAGGCGGTGGTCTCAGCGGCCATCGCGTTGATGCCATTGCCGCAGGCGTGGTTGACGGCTCCAGCACCAGCAGTGGGCAGTATACCTTCCACAGCCACGGTCCCGACGAACGGCAGCTCTCCAGCCGCAGCCAGGATACCCTCATACACATTCTCAGAAGCTACAGAGAGGCCGATGGGAGCGTAGGCTGAAACGCTGGAAACGGGCAGTCCACCGCCGCTGGTGGGAGTGAAGTCCATGGCGGGGGCGGCATAACCGCAAGGGGCGGCCAGACCGTAAGGTGCAGCCAAGCCGTCGTAAGCCAAAGCGGGAGCTGCCAATCCATAAGGAGCTGCCAAACCGGGGGCAGCTAATCCTAGACCAGCAAGGCACTGGCTCAAGGCGGACTGAAAAAATATAAACAGGTATTAAAGTATAAGTAACAGATATTAGGAATATGCAACAGTTACTGGACAGTGCATACTTATCTAGTAAAAAAATTATAATATTTAAACTTACCTGCATGAAGAGCGCCTGAGCGCAGAAAACGAGAATGATCTTGGCAGACATGTTACTAGTTCAAGTGTTGACACGAGAATGATGTTCAGTACGGCTACCGGTGTTTATATACCTTAAAGATATCAGGTCCTAAAAAAAGAAGTCTTTTTGTAATTCATTAAGATCTTGTGCAACTTCGATAAGCCTACATATTGACAAACAAAGACGCTTGTAATTTTAATTTTATTATTATCATATTATGATTTCCAAATAAAAAAATCAAAAGCAAGCTATTAACACGTAGCATTTTGTATAAAAACTGGGTCAACATCCCGTTCATCATTCTGTCTTCAGCTGCTCGTTGAACACAAACATCAAACATGAACACCTTCGCCGTCGTATTTCTCTGCATCCAAGCTTGCTTGGTACAGGTACGTACCTACTTTTCGATTTAATTTTTATTTTTTCTAGAAATTCACTTTTTAAGGCTTTCTTCAACCTATGAAATTTAATTTACTTTTACAGAATGTGTTCGGTCAATGCTTGGGTAGTTATGGCGCCGCGTTCGCTCCCGCCGCTGCTTTAGCTCCTGCCGCTGCTATCGCTCCATTTGGAGCAGCCATTGCCCCCGGCATCGGTCTTGGTTCCTACGGTTACGCTGACCTTGCCTACCCTGCCGCCGCTGGCTGGGCTGCCCCATACGGCGCTATTGCTCCTTACGGCGGTGCCGGTGAAGGTAACGTGGCTGTCGCCGGTGAGCTGCCCGTCGCTGGTACCACCGCCGTCGCCGGTCAGGTGCCGATCATGGGCGCTGTGAGATTCGGCGGTGACGTCGCTGCTGCTGGTGCCGTGTCCATCGCTGGCCAGTGCGCCTGCGGCTGCGGAGCTGGTTCTCCTTACCTTTACTAAACAATGACGACTGCACGTAACAAATGAATTTAAAAAATAAACCATAAATTTGAAGCAAACTGGTTTTTATTCAAATAATGCTAACTTTTAGAAGCTTTGTCGTTATATTTTGAAAGACACAAAACCATTCAATATAATAAATGTGTGATTGAAAAACATTGAAAATCAGACTGAAAAACTAAACCGAATAATTTTCATGATTTATTTTTATTTATTTTAAAACTTTTTGTTTTCAAATACATTGCAAAAGGTGGGCTTAATGCCAAAAGCATTCTCTAACAGTCACCCTTTGCGTGATGTAGAGAAAATGGTGGCAGGTAATTATACTTATACTTTTTAAAAAACAAGATATAAATATATACGTCTATAAAACAAATACACAATAAAAAATAAATAACAAATATTAAGATAAATTTATTATATATCACACTAAAATATACTTGTAAATATATAACTACTATTATATACATATATCTATATTATTATAGCCAAAAGATTACTCAGCTGAATCTTCCAGAAAACTTGAATGAACTGTGTAATCATCAGCTTCAATTCAATTTCACTTCTCAAATGACTCAAAATCTGGTTTGTTTTTTTGTATGTTTGTTCACCGATTATGGAAAGACGGCAGGACCGATTTGAAAAATTGTTTTTGTGTTTATAAGGGTATATTTCCAAGTTGGTGCCATTGTCATTAGATCACGATCTAATGATGGAATCCTGGAGAAATCGAGGGAACTCTTAAAATATTAAGGCACACCTACAGTATTTTAAGGCACACACACCTATGGTATTGAGTAACACTTTATTCTCGTTAAACTACTATTACACAATGTGATAGAGCTGATAGTGAACTCCTCAACAATTAACGGCCCTGCATCGGGGTAAGCAATATTTTGTAAAAGGATTTCAGCAGTTGACATAAGCCTATTGTAACTTAAGTGAATTACAAACCAACCCTGTTATATTTGTATCAAAACTATATTTGAGGACCTACTAGCGCTATCTAGTTTACGGTATGTAAACTAGAACATTTGTAACTAGATTAAGGTAGAAAGAAATAAAGTCATTCTGCACTGAATAACCGACGTGTTTGTACTTTAGGTTATGGGACTCACGCTTAAATAAGTTTTTTTTTCCGTTGAGTGATAAACACATTTTAGTCGCAGTCGTGTTGTGCAAAATCAAGATGTCAACAAATTATTTAGCCAGTGTGCCTAAACTAAAAGGCAGAGAAAATTTCGACGAGTGGACATTCGCGGTTGAAAATGTGCTAGTATTAGAAGGCACGTTACATTGTGTAAAGCCAGTGGAGGACAAGATCATAAAAGCCGAAGACGATGCGAAGACGCGGGCTAAGTTGTGTTTAACTATCGATCCGGCTTTGTACGTGCACATCAAGACAACGAAAACTTCGAAAGAGTTGTGGGATAGACTCAAATCCCTGTTTGACGACTCAGGTTTTTCGAGGAAGATTTCGTTATTACGTCATTTGATATCTATACGGCGAGAAAATTGTGAAGATATGTCCACCTACGTGACTCAGATTGTGGAAACATCACAAAGGTTGAGTGGAACTGGTTTTGAAATAACTGATCAGTGGATCGGATCATTGATGCTCGCAGGTTTACCAGAGAAATTTACGCCGATGATTATGGCTATCGAGCATTCCGGTATTGCGATTACGGCTGACGTCATCAAGACGAAGCTGTTGGATTCCGAGCCGTTACACGTCATAGGTATGACATCGAACGAGACACAAAATACTGAAGCGGCGGCGTTTGCTTCAAAATGGGCGAAACAAAAAGTTAGACCTGGCAACACCAATCAGAGCGGATACGGCGGGAAATCAACGTCGAATGTCAAAATGACAGGTGGAAATAAAAACATAACCTGCTACAAATGCAAATCTCCGGGTCATTATCGAAATCAATGTCCGATGTTGGAAAAAATAAACAAAAATAAGTCGTCAAATGCATTTAGTGCTATTTTCTTGAGCGCTAAATATAGTAACGACGAGTGGTACGTGGATTCGGGAGCCAGTGCTCACATGACGGCTAAAGCAAGTTGGTTGCAAGAAGTTTCGAGTCCACAGAAATGTCCCGAAATTATGATAGCAAATCAAGAAAAACTTCAAGTATCATGCAAAGGAAACGTTAAAATATCAACGAAGCAAGGCTATGATATAACAATCGAGGAAGTGTTGTGTGTTCCAAGCCTGACGACAAACTTATTGTCTGTAAGTCAACTGATAAAAAACAACAACAGTGTTTCTTTCTCAGATAGTCAGTGCATGATATACAATGCGAAGAAAGAATTGGTAGCTGTTGCTAATCTTACTGATGGTGTATATAAGTTAGATTTATGTACTACACCAGAGACTACATGTTTTCTTGCAAGAGATAGTGCTTTGTTGTGGCACAGGAGGTTGGCCCACATAAATGCAAGCGACTTGCATAAGATGAAGAATGGAGCCGTGGAAGGTGTTAGCTATAAAGGCACTTTTGATGTCACACGATCAAACTGTATGGTCTGTAGTGAGGGCAAACAATCACGACTGCCATTCCATACAGGCACTAGGGCTACGAAAGTGCTAGAAATTGTGCATGCCGATGTATGCGGACCCATGGAAACAAAGTCGATTGGATTGTCAAAATACTTTCTACTTTTTGTAGACGACTATAGCCGCTTGTCATTTGTCTACTTCATGAAGGAGAAAAATGAAGTGTTCAAATACTTTAAAGAATTCAAGAGCATGGTGGAGAACCAGAAAAATGCCAGTATTAAAACCTTACGAACCGACAATGGTGGAGAATTCTGTTCTAGAATGATGGAAGATTTTTTGAAATCATGTGGTATTGTACATCAAAGAACAAACCCATATTCTCCAGAACAAAACGGCTGTGCAGAGAGAAACAACAGAACAATTGTTGAGAAAGCACGATGCTTGTTGTTCGATGCTAAGCTAGATAAAAGGTTTTGGGCTGAAGCAGTATCCACAGCAGTGTACTTGAAAAATCGCTCTATAGCATCAGGCTTGAATGACAAAACACCATATGAGATGTGGTATGAAAAGAAACCCATTTTGAGTCATCTACGAATATTCGGCAGTCCTATAATGGTTCATGTTCCTAAGGAGAGGAGGACCAAATGGGATAAAAAAGCCCGAAAGTATATTTTTATTGGATACTCAGAACAAGTGAAGGGCTACAGAGTGTATGACCCTGTCAACAATCGGGTTACTACGAGCCGAGACGTAGTGTTAATGGAGACAGCAATGCCAGTGCCAGCAAACACTGAAACAACATGGTGTGTGGAAGAAGGGCTGCCTGCAGGAAATGATCGTTCAGTGGGGGAATATGGTATTCAAGAACGATCAGAAGAAGATACACAAGCAAGCTCTGACAGTGAGTCATCGCAGCTGACATTTTATGAAGCTGACGCTGATGAGACATATGTTCCTGAGTCATTGTCATCAAGCAGCAGTCCAATTGAGTCACCTGTCCATCAGATCTTAGACCGACCTAAGAGGCAGAGACGGAAGCCTGAATGGTACAACCAGACAGGCCTGCTCGCTACTGCAGATACTGAACTGACAGTGAGGGAAGCCTTAAGCAGCCCTGAGAGTCTCCAATGGAGGAAGGCAATGAGTGAAGAGTTGGAATCATTCAGAAAGAATGAAGTGTTTGAGCTTGTTGATGCTCCAAAAGGCGCCACAATTGTTCAGTGTCGGTGGGTGCTAAAGAAAAAGATGAAAAGTGATAGTGAAGTGCAATATCGTGCGCGATTAGTTGCTAAAGGATTTACCCAAAAATATGGACTGGACTATGATGAGACCTTTTCACCAGTTGTACGGCACTCTACATTAAGATTATTGTTTGCGCTAAGTGTAAAACTAGGACTAGACATTACTCAGTTAGATGTTAAAACTGCATATCTTAATGGTTGTTTGAAAGAGGATATTTATATGTGTGCTCCGGAAGGTCTGCCAGATATGGTAGGGAAAGTGCTTAAACTCAAAAAGGCAGTGTATGGATTAAAACAATCCGCCTTAGTTTGGTATGAGAGAGTTAGGGATGTTTTATGTAAGAATAATTTTAAAAACTGTACACAAGAACCATGTTTATTTACAAAAATGTACAAAGATGTAAAAATTATTGTGGCTTTGTACGTCGATGACTTTTTAATATTTTGTAATAAAACAGAGGAGAGTGAGAAATTAAAATGTATTCTAAATTCTGAATTTGAAATTAAAGATTTAGGTCAGGTAAAGAATTATCTAGGTATGAATATTAATGTTCACAAAGATGGTAATAACTATGAAATAACTATAGATCAGCAAAAGTACATAGAAGAATTACTGGTGAAGTTTAATATGACTGACTGTAAAACAGCTGATACACCTATAGAATCTAAGTTATGTTTAACTAAAGCAGAAAAATGTATAGAAGGAATTAGTTATCAAAAACTCATAGGCTGCCTTATGTATCTAGCTGTTATGACAAGACCTGATATTACCTACTCTGTTAGTTATTTGAGTCAGTTCAACACTTGCTACAGCATTGAACATTGGAACTATGCTAAAAGGGTACTTAAATATTTAAAGAAAACTAAAATGTTTTGCTTGAGGTTTAGTAGTAAGGGAGAAAACTTACAGGGTTTTGTTGACGCTGACTGGGCAAGTGATAGCTTAGACAGAAAATCTTATACTGGGTTCTGTTTTGTCATGTCAGGCACAGCTATCTCATGGCAGAGCAGAAAGCAGAGAGTTACAGCTTTGTCAAGCACTGAGGCCGAGTATGTTGCGCTCTCAGAAGCTTGTAGAGAAGCTATATATTTAAGAGAACTATTTTATGAACTAACCGGATCTTTGTTGACAATTAAATTGAATTGTGATAACCAAAGCGCATTGAAGATGGCCACAAACCATCAGCATCACAATAGGTCAAAACATATTGACGTTAAACATCATTTTGTGAGAGAAACAATTAAAAGTGGAAAAGTAGATGTCAATTATTTGTCCACAAATGAAATGCCAGCTGATCTTATGACTAAGGGCCTGGGTACAATTAAACACTATAAGTTCATGGAATTATTAGGTTTATTAAGATTGTAATGTACCTACCTAACTAGAGTTTACTTTTGTTTAATGTTTAGTTTGTTTTGATAAGTAGGGGTGTTATATTTGTATCAAAACTATATTTGAGGACCTACTAGCGCTATCTAGTTTACGGTATGTAAACTAGAACATTTGTAACTAGATTAAGGTAGAAAGAAATAAAGTCATTCTGCACTGAATAACCGACGTGTTTGTACTTTAAACCCACTAAAAAGTGAGAAATAAAAAACTTTTTGCAATATTGGTTCGTAAACTTTCGCGATTTGTACACATTAAAGAATTTTATAAGCTACGGGTCTTAGTCGCATAAATATTTTATTTTAAGGCTAAATACCTTTGTTTATTGCCCGACGTTTCGACCGTATTACAACGGCCGTGGTCACGGGTAGACTGATTCAGCTCAGCGTCGCCTCCGAGAAGCGCGGGTTTCGGAAACTACTCTCGCTTGATTTTTATCACTCACTATTACGGAACTGTCGGTACTTCGACACACAAAACTAACGACATCTGCACACTGGCGCGTAATGTTTGTTAGGCGATGTGTACACTTGCTGATCACTGGATTCCACGATGTTGACAAACGATATCCATCTTCTCGGTTGAAATTGACATGTTTTTTATTTCAACCGCTTCCCGCGCCATCCTGGAGTAGTAGTGACGGTCAGTGGAGAGGACCTGTGGTTTATGTAGTTAAATACAGTGATTGGATCCCGCATCCAGCAAGTGTTCCGCTATTGCTGACTTGTTTGTCTGTAGGTTTTTTTCAGCCGCGATATATTCCTTAACCCTATCCACTATTGTGCGTTCGGTTTGTCCGATGTAGGAACACCTACAGCTGCAATCCACTTTGTATACGCCAGGTATCTGTAGAGGAATGAGATCCTCAGGAGTACGTGGGTGCTTAGCTACCTTGGAGTGCGGACTATATACAGTCTTAGGATTACATTTTGAAGTTGGTGCCGAATAAAACATAAAGACTACTATTTCATGGCACCAACTTCAAAGTGTTTAATTTGTTTTTGTTATTCTAGGTATATTATTTATTGCTTTTAAGTTGCCTTGTATGTATTTTAGAAGTCGGTAATATTTTTTTGTAAAAAAGTTTTTTTCAATGCAAATTAGCTTTTTAAATTTTCTGTTTATGTATGCTTTCTGCTTTAAATTATATTATCCAATGCTTTTATTCCGCAGTTTTAACAGCATATTAATGTTATACTAGACATTGAGTAGGTACTTTCAAAGCAATAGCCACTAGGAAATAGATTTAAAACAAAAAAAAATACAGGTAATTTAGGTGCATGCTGTTGTGTTTCTACCAAATTACAGCCTCCTATCAACCTATCTATCAGCGTTGTAGCAATGATGACGATAATATTAGAGTGATATACCCAGACGTGCTATATGTTTGTCAGTACATACAGAAGTGATATACAAATACCTACTGGCTACTACATATAAAAAAATAATACTTCTAAGTACATTATAAATAGTTAAAAAAACAACAGCCAATTGGTTTGCAAGAGACAATTTTATTTAATCAAAGTAAGGTTGAAGAGTTTGAAATCGAAATTTGAAACTTCTTAGATAGCGCAGCCACAGCCTCTGCCAGCCCATCCGGCGTATCCGAGAGCGGGAGCGGCGAGACCAGCAGCGGCCAGACCAGGAGCGGCAAGACCGGGAGCGATCGCTGCAGCGTAGCCGGGAGCGTAGGCTCCAGGGTAGCCGAAGGCGGTGGTCTCAGCGGCCATGGCGTTGATGCCATTGCCGCAGGCGTGGTTGACGGCTCCAGCACCAGCAGTGGGCAGTATACCCTCCACAGCCACGGTACCGACGAACGGCAGCTCTCCAGCCGCGGCCAGGATACCCTCATACACATTCTCAGAAGCTACAGAGAGGCCGATGGGAGCGTAGGCTGAAACGCTGGAAACGGGCAGTCCACCGCCGCTGGTGGGAGTGAAGTCCATGGCGGGGGCGGCATAACCGCAAGGGGCGGCCAGACCGTAAGGTGCAGCCAAGCCGTTGTAAGCCAAAGCGGGAGCTGCCAATCCATAAGGAGCTGCCAAACCGGGGGCAGCTAATCCTAGACCAGCGAGGCACTGGCTCAAGGCGGACTGAAAAAATATAAACAGGTATTAAGGTATAAGTAACAGGTATTAGGAATATGCAACAGTTACTGGGCAGTGCATACTTATCTAGTAAAAAAAATATATTATTTAAACTTACCTGCATGAAGAGCGCCTGAGCGCAGAAAACGAGAATGATCTTGGCAGACATGTTACTAGTTCAAGTGTTGACACGAGAATGATGTTTAGTACGGCTACCGGTGTTTATATACCTTAAAGATATCAGGTCCTAAAAAAAGAAGTCTTTTTGTAATTCATTAAGATCTTGTGCAACTTCGATAAGCCTACATATTGACAAACAAAGACGCTTGTAATTTTAATTTTATTATTACCACATTATGATTTCCAAATAAAAAAATCAAGCTATCAACACGTAGCATTTTGTATAAAAACTGGGTCAACATCCCGTTCATCATTCTGTCTTCAGCTGCTCGTTGAACACAAACATCAAACATGAACACCTTCGCCGTCGTATTTCTCTGCATCCAAGCTTGCTTGGTACAGGTACGTACCTACTTTTTGATTTTATTTTCATTTTTTATAGAAATTCACTTTTTAAGGCTTTCTTCAACCCATGAAATTTAATTTACTTTTACAGAATGTGTTCGGTCAATGCTTGGGTAGTTATGGCGCCGCGTTCGCTCCCGCCGCTGCTTTAGCTCCTGCCGCTGCTATCGCTCCATTTGGAGCAGCCATTGCCCCCGGCATCGGTCTTGGTTCCTACGGTTACGCTGACCTTGCCTACCCTGCCGCCGCTGGCTGGGCTGCCCCATACGGCGCTATTGCTCCTTACGGCGGTGCCGGTGAAGGTAACGTGGCTGTCGCCGGTGAGCTGCCCGTCGCTGGTACCACCGCCGTCGCCGGTCAGGTACCGATCATGGGCGCTGTGAGATTCGGCGGTGACGTCGCTGCTGCTGGTGCCGTGTCCATCGCTGGCCAGTGCGCCTGCGGCTGCGGAGCTGGTTCCCCTTACCTTTACTAAACAATGACGACTGCACGTAACAAATGAATTTAAGAAATAAACCATAAATTTGAAGCAAACTGGTTTTTATTCAAATAATGCTAACTTTTAGAAGCTTTGTCGTTATATTTTGAAAGACACAAAACCATTCAATATAATAAATGTGTGATTGAAAAACATTGAAAATCAGACTAAAAAACTAAACCGAATAATTTTCATGATTTATTTATATTTATTTTAAAACTTTTTATTTTCAAATACATTGCAAAAGGTGGGCTTAATGCCAAAAGCATTCTCTAACAGTCACCCTTTGCGTGATGTAGAGAAAATGGTGGCAGGTAATTATACTTATACTTTTTAAGAAATAAGATATAAATATATACGTCTATGAAACAAATACACAATAAAAAATAAATAACAAATATTATGATAAATTTATTATATATCACACTAAAATATACTTGTAAATATATAACTACTATTATATACATATATCTATATTATTATAGCCAAAAGATTACTCAGCTGAATCTTCCAGAAAACTTGAATGAACTGTGTAATCATCAGCTTCAATTCAATTTCACTTCTCAAATGACTCAAAATCTGGTTTGTTTTTTTGTATGTTTGTTCACCGATTAAGGAAAGACGGCAGGACCGATTTGAAAAATTGTTTTTGTGTTTATAAGGGTATATTTCCAAGTTGGTGCCATTGTCATTAGATCACGATCTGATGATGGAATCCTGGAGAAATCGAGGGAACTCTTAAAATATTAAGGCACACCTACAGTATTTTAGGTATATTTCATAGTGATTCATGCATTTAGTCTTAAAAACCACCAATTGGTGAAGTGGAACTGATGATGAAGACCACAAATGACGAGCAGACCTATTCAACATTTCACAGTTTGCAATTCAGCTACTTCAATATGGTATTGAGTAACACTTTATTCTCGTTAAACTACTATTACACAATGTGATAGAGCTGATAGTGAACTCCTCAACAATTAACGGCCCTGCATCGGGGTAAGCAATATTTTGTAAAAGGATTTCAGCAGTTGACATAAGCCTATTGTAACTTAAGTGAATTACAAACCAACCCACTAAAAAGTGAGAAATAAAAAACTTTTTGCAATATTGGTTCGCAAACTTTCGCGATTTGTACACATTAAAGAATTTTATAAGCTACGGGTCTTAATCGCATAAATATTTTATTTTAAGGCTAAATACCTTTGTTTATTGCCCGACGTTTCGACCGTATTACAACGGCCGTGGTCACGGGTAGACTGATTCAGCTCAGCGTCGCCACCGAGAAGCGCGGATTTCGGAACCTACCCTCGCTTGATTTTTATCACTCACTATTACGGAACTGTCGGTACTTCGACACACAAAACTAACGACATCTGCACACTGGCGCGTAATGTTTGTTAGGCGATGTGTACACTTGCTGATCACTGGATTCCACGATGTTGACAAACGATATCCATCTTCTCGGTTGAAATTGACATGTTTTTTATTTCAACCGCTTCCCGCGCCATCCTGGAGTAGTAGTGACGGTCAGTGGAGAGGACCTGTGGTTTATGTAGTTAAATACAGTGATTGGATCCCGCATCCAGCAAGTGTTCCGCTATTGCTGACTTGTTTGTCTGTAGGTTTTTTTCAGCCGCGATATATTCCTTAACCCTATCCACTATTGTGCGTTCGGTTTGTCCGATGTAGGAACACCTACAGCTGCAATCCACTTTGTATACGCCAGGTATCTGTAGAGGAATGAGATCCTCAGGAGTACGTGGGTGCTTAGCTACCTTGGAGTGCGGACTATATACAGTCTTAGGATTACATTTTGAAGTTGGTGCCGAATAAAACATAAAGACTACTATTTCATGGCACCAACTTCAAAGTGTTTAATTTGTTTTTGTTATTCTAGGTATATTATTTATTGCTTTTAAGTTGCCTTGTATGTATTTTAGAAGTCGGTAATATTTTTTTGTAAAAAAGTTTTTTTCAATGCAAATTAGCTTTTTAAATTTTCTGTTTATGTATGCTTTCTGCTTTAAATTATATTATCCAATGCTTTTATTCCGCAGTTTTAACAGCATATTAATGTTATACTAGACATTGAGTAGGTACTTTCAAAGCAATAGCCACTAGGAAATAGATTTAAAACAAAAAAAAATACAGGTAATTTAGGTGCATGCTGTTGTGTTTCTACCAAATTACAGCCTCCTATCAACCTATCTATCAGCGTTGTAGCAATGATGACGATAATATTAGAGTGATATACCCAGACGTGCTATATGTTTGTCAGTAGTGATATACAAATACCTACTGGATACTGCATATAAAAAAATAATACTTCTAAGTACATTATAAATAGTTAAAAAAACAACAGCCAATTGGTTTGCAAGAGACAATTTTATTTAATCAAAGTAAGGTTGAAGAGTTTGAAATCGAAATTTGAAACTTCTTAGATAGCGCAGCCACAGCCTCTGCCAGCCCATCCGGCGTATCCGAGAGCGGGAGCGGCGAGACCAGCAGCGGCCAGACCAGGAGCGGCGAGACCGGGAGCGATGGCTGCAGCGTAGCCGGGAGCGTAGGCTCCAGGGTAGCCGAAGGCGGTGGTCTCAGCGGCCATGGCGTTGATGCCATTGCCGCAGGCGTGGTTGACGGCTCCAGCACCAGCAGTGGGCAGTATACCCTCCACAGCCACGGTACCGACGAACGGCAGCTCTCCAGCCGCGGCCAGGATACCCTCATACACATTCTCAGAAGCTACAGAGAGGCCGATGGGAGCGTAGGCTGAAACGCTGGAAACGGGCAGTCCACCGCCGCTGGTGGGAGTGAAGTCCATGGCGGGGGCGGCGTAACCGCAAGGGGCGGCCAGACCATAAGGTGCAGCCAAGCCGTTGTAAGCCAAAGCGGGAGCTGCCAATCCATAAGGAGCTGCCAAACCGGGGGCAGCTAATCCTAGACCAGCGAGGCACTGGCTCAAGGCGGACTGAAAAAATATAAACAGGTATTAAGGTATAAGTAACAGGTATTAGGAATATGCAACAGTTACTGGGCAGTGCATACTTATCTAGTAAAAAAAATATATTATTTAAACTTACCTGCATGAAGAGCGCCTGAGCGCAGAAAACGAGAATGATCTTGGCAGACATGTTACTAGTTCAAGTGTTGACACGAGAATGATGTTTAGTACGGCTACCGGTGTTTATATACCTTAAAGATATCAGGTCCTAAAAAAAGAAGTTTTTTTGTAATTCATTAAGATCTTGTGCAACTTCGATAAGCCTACATATTGACAAACAAAGACGCTTGTAATTTTAATTTTATTATTACCACATTATGATTTCCAAATAAAAAAATCAAGCTATCAACACGTAGCATTTTGTATAAAAACTGGGTCAACATCCCGTTCATCATTCTGTCTTCAGCTGCTCGTTGAACACAAACATCAAACATGAACACCTTCACCGTCGTATTTCTCTGCATCCAAGCTTGCTTGGTACAGGTACGTAGCTACTTTTTGATTTTATTTTATTTTTTCTAGAAATTTACTTTTTAAGGCTTTCTTCAACCCATGAAATTTAATTTATTTTTACAGAATGTGTTCGGTCAATGCTTGGGTAGTTATGGCGCCGCGTTCGCTCCCGCCGCTGCTTTAGCTCCTGCCGCTGCTATCGCTCCATTTGGAGCAGCCATTGCCCCCGGCATCGGTCTTGGTTCCTACGGTTACGCTGACCTTGCCTACCCTGCCGCCGCTGGCTGGGCTGCCCCATGCGGCGCTATTGCTCCTTACGGTGGTGCCGGTGAAGGTAACGTGGCTGTCGCCGGTGAGCTGCCCGTCGCTGGTACCACCGCCGTCGCCGGTCAGGTGCCGATCATGGGCGCTGTGAGATTCGGCGGTGACGTCGCTGCTGCTGGTGCCGTGTCCATCGCTGGCCAGTGCGCCTGCGGCTGCGGAGCTGGTTCTCCTTACCTTTACTAAACAATGACGACTGCACGTAACAAATGAATTTAAGAAATAAACCATAAATTTGAAGCAAACTGGATTTTATTCAAATAATGCTAACTTTTAGAAGCTTTGTCGTTATATTTTGAAAGACACAAAACCATTCAATATAATAAATGTGTGATTGAAAAACATTGAAAATCAGACTGAAAAACTAAACCGAATAATTTTCATGATTTATTTATATTTATTTTAAAACTTTTTGTTTTCAAATACATTGCAAAAGGTGGGCTTAATGCCAAAAGCATTCTCTAACAGTCACCCTTTGCGTGATGTAGAGAAAATGGTGGCAGGTAATTATACTTATACTTTTTAAGAAATAAGATATAAATATATACGTCTATGAAACAAATACACAATAAAAAATAAATAACAAATATTATGATAAATTTATTATATATCACACTAAAATATACTTGTAAATATATAACTACTATTATATACATATATCTATATTATTATAGCCAAAAGATTACTCAGCTGAATCTTCCAGAAAACTTGAATGAACTGTGTAATCATCAGCTTCAATTCAATTTCACTTCTCAAATGACTCAAAATCTGGTTTGTTTTTTTGTATGTTTGTTCACCGATTAAGGAAAGACGGCAGGACCGATTTGAAAAATTGTTTTTGTGTTTATAAGGGTATATTTCCAAGTTGGTGCCATTGTCATTAGATCACGATCTGATGATGGAATCCTGGAGAAATCGAGGGAACTCTTAAAATATTAAGGCACACCTACAGTATTTTAGGTATATTTCATAGTGATTCATGCATTTAGTCTTAAAAACCACCAATTGGTGAAGTGGAACTGATGATGAAGACCACAAATGACGAGCAGACCTATTCAACATTTCACAGTTTGCAATTCAGCTACTTCAATATGGTATTGAGTAACACTTTATTCTCGTTAAACTACTATTACACAATGTGATAGAGCTGATAGTGAACTCCTCAACAATTAACGGCCCTGCATCGGGGTAAGCAATATTTTGTAAAAGGATTTCAGCAGTTGACATAAGCCTATTGTAACTTAAGTGAATTACAAACCAACCCACTAAAAAGTGAGAAATAAAAAACTTTTTGCAATATTGGTTCGCAAACTTTCGCGATTTGTACACATTAAAGAATTTTATAAGCTACGGGTCTTAATCGCATAAATATTTTATTTTAAGGCTAAATACCTTTGTTTATTGCCCGACGTTTCGACCGTATTACAACGGCCGTGGTCACGGGTAGACTGATTCAGCTCAGCGTCGCCACCGAGAAGCGCGGATTTCGGAACCTACCCTCGCTTGATTTTTATCACTCACTATTACGGAACTGTCGGTACTTCGACACACAAAACTAACGACATCTGCACACTGGCGCGTAATGTTTGTTAGGCGATGTGTACACTTGCTGATCACTGGATTCCACGATGTTGACAAACGATATCCATCTTCTCGGTTGAAATTGACATGTTTTTTATTTCAACCGCTTCCCGCGCCATCCTGGAGTAGTAGTGACGGTCAGTGGAGAGGACCTGTGGTTTATGTAGTTAAATACAGTGATTGGATCCCGCATCCAGCAAGTGTTCCGCTATTGCTGACTTGTTTGTCTGTAGGTTTTTTTCAGCCGCGATATATTCCTTAACCCTATCCACTATTGTGCGTTCGGTTTGTCCGATGTAGGAACACCTACAGCTGCAATCCACTTTGTATACGCCAGGTATCTGTAGAGGAATGAGATCCTCAGGAGTACGTGGGTGCTTAGCTACCTTGGAGTGCGGACTATATACAGTCTTAGGATTACATTTTGAAGTTGGTGCCGAATAAAACATAAAGACTACTATTTCATGGCACCAACTTCAAAGTGTTTAATTTGTTTTTGTTATTCTAGGTATATTATTTATTGCTTTTAAGTTGCCTTGTATGTATTTTAGAAGTCGGTAATATTTTTTTGTAAAAAAGTTTTTTTCAATGCAAATTAGCTTTTTAAATTTTCTGTTTATGTATGCTTTCTGCTTTAAATTATATTATCCAATGCTTTTATTCCGCAGTTTTAACAGCATATTAATGTTATACTAGACATTGAGTAGGTACTTTCAAAGCAATAGCCACTAGGAAATAGATTTAAAACAAAAAAAAATACAGGTAATTTAGGTGCATGCTGTTGTGTTTCTACCAAATTACAGCCTCCTATCAACCTATCTATCAGCGTTGTAGCAATGATGACGATAATATTAGAGTGATATACCCAGACGTGCTATATGTTTGTCAGTAGTGATATACAAATACCTACTGGATACTGCATATAAAAAAATAATACTTCTAAGTACATTATAAATAGTTAAAAAAACAACAGCCAATTGGTTTGCAAGAGACAATTTTATTTAATCAAAGTAAGGTTGAAGAGTTTGAAATCGAAATTTGAAACTTCTTAGATAGCGCAGCCACAGCCTCTGCCAGCCCATCCGGCGTATCCGAGAGCGGGAGCGGCGAGACCAGCAGCGGCCAGACCAGGAGCGGCGAGACCGGGAGCGATGGCTGCAGCGTAGCCGGGAGCGTAGGCTCCAGGGTAGCCGAAGGCGGTGGTCTCAGCGGCCATGGCGTTGATGCCATTGCCGCAGGCGTGGTTGACGGCTCCAGCACCAGCAGTGGGCAGTATACCCTCCACAGCCACGGTACCGACGAACGGCAGCTCTCCAGCCGCGGCCAGGATACCTTCATACACATTCTCAGAAGCTACAGAGAGGCCGATGGGAGCGTAGGCTGAAACGCTGGAAACGGGCAGTCCACCGCCGCTGGTGGGAGTGAAGTCCATGGCGGGGGCGGCGTAACCGCAAGGGGCGGCCAGACCATAAGGTGCAGCCAAGCCGTTGTAAGCCAAAGCGGGAGCTGCCAATCCATAAGGAGCTGCCAAACCGGGGGCAGCTAATCCTAGACCAGCGAGGCACTGGCTCAAGGCGGACTGAAAAAATATAAACAGGTATTAAGGTATAAGTAACAGGTATTAGGAATATGCAACAGTTACTGGGCAGTGCATACTTATCTAGTAAAAAAAATATATTATTTAAACTTACCTGCATGAAGAGCGCCTGAGCGCAGAAAACGAGAATGATCTTGGCAGACATGTTACTAGTTCAAGTGTTGACACGAGAATGATGTTTAGTACGGCTACCGGTGTTTATATACCTTAAAGATATCAGGTCCTAAAAAAAGAAGTTTTTTTGTAATTCATTAAGATCTTGTGCAACTTCGATAAGCCTACATATTGACAAACAAAGACGCTTGTAATTTTAATTTTATTATTACCACATTATGATTTCCAAATAAAAAAATCAAGCTATCAACACGTAGCATTTTGTATAAAAACTGGGTCAACATCCCGTTCATCATTCTGTCTTCAGCTGCTCGTTGAACACAAACATCAAACATGAACACCTTCACCGTCGTATTTCTCTGCATCCAAGCTTGCTTGGTACAGGTACGTAGCTACTTTTTGATTTTATTTTATTTTTTCTAGAAATTTACTTTTTAAGGCTTTCTTCAACCCGTATATCAACCCATATGATGGCCCACTGCTGGGCACGGGTCTCCCCAGTAGAACCTACTGGTATGTAGATCCTGGGGGTGATTGCCATAATCGCCACGCTTGGCGAGCGGGTTGGCGATCGCAGTAAGGCTTTAAGTACGCAGAGGACGCTGCTGCCCGTCCTCCGGAGTGAAATCCCTTAGTCGCCTTGACGACACCCACGGGAAGAGATTTAATTCTTCAACCCATGAAATTTAATTTATTTTTACAGAATGTGTTCGGTCAATGCTTGGGTAGTTATGGCGCCGCGTTCGCTCCCGCCGCTGCTTTAGCTCCTGCCGCTGCTATCGCTCCATTTGGAGCAGCCATTGCCCCCGGCATCGGTCTTGGTTCCTACGGTTACGCTGACCTTGCCTACCCTGCCGCCGCTGGCTGGGCTGCCCCATGCGGCGCTATTGCTCCTTACGGTGGTGCCGGTGAAGGTAACGTGGCTGTCGCCGGTGAGCTGCCCGTCGCTGGTACCACCGCCGTCGCCGGTCAGGTGCCGATCATGGGCGCTGTGAGATTCGGCGGTGACGTCGCTGCTGCTGGTGCCGTGTCCATCGCTGGCCAGTGCGCCTGCGGCTGCGGAGCTGGTTCTCCTTACCTTTACTAAACAATGACGACTGCACGTAACAAATGAATTTAAGAAATAAACCATAAATTTGAAGCAAACTGGTTTTTCAGTGGAGAGGACCTGTGGTTTATGTAGTTAAATCCAGTGATTGGATCCCGCATCCAGCAAGTGTTCCGCTATTGTTGACTTGTTTGTCTGTAGGTTTTTTTCAGCCGCGATATGTTCCTTAACCCTTTCCACTATTGTGCGTTCGGTTTGTCCGATGTAGGAACTACTACAGCTGCAATCCACTTTGTATACGCCAGTTATCTGTAGAGGAATGAGATCCTCAGGACTACGTGGGTGCTTAGCTACCTTGGAGTGCGGACTATATACAGTCTTAGGATTACATTTTGAAGTTGGTGCCGAATAAAACATAAAGACTACTATTTCATGGCACCGACTTAAAAGTGTTTAATTTGTTTTTGTTATTCTAGGTATATTATTTATTGCTTTTCAATTGCCTTGTATGTATTTTAGAAGTCGGTAATATTTTTTTGTAGAAAAGATTTTTTCAATGCAAAATAGCTATTTAAATTTTCTGTTTATCTATGCTTTCTGCTTTAAATTATATTATCAAATGCTTTTATTCCGCAGTTTTAATAGACATAAAGTACTTTCAAAGCAATAGCCAGTAGGCAATAGATTTAAAACAAAAAAATACAGGTAATTTAAGTGCATGCAGTTGTGTTTCTATCAAATTACAGCCCCCTATCAGCCTGTCTATCAGTGTAGTAGCAATGAGTTTAATATTAGAGTGATATACACAGACCTGCTATAATTATGTTTCTCAGTACATTCAGAAGTCATATGCAAATACATACTGGCTACAGGCGGGCTTAATGCCAAAGGCATTCTCTAACAGTCACCCTTTGGGTGATGTAGAGAAAATGGTGGCAGGTAGTTATACTTATACTTATTACAAAATAGTATATAAATATATACGTCTATTAAAAAAAAATACGCAATAAAAAATAAATAACAAATATTATGATAAATATATATACACTAAAATATACTTGCAAATATATAACTACTATTATATACATATATCTATATTATTATATCAAAACCAAAAGATTACTCAGCTGAATCTTCCAGAAAAACTTGTCAATGAACTGTGTAATCATCAGCTTCAATTCAATTTCACTTCTCAAATGACTCTAAACTTCTTCCCTATAACACCGGCTTCACACATTGGCCCCAACGTCACGTTGTTTTCAACGTCACTCGAACAACGTGTGGATCTAGAATATCGCTCGTCCCAACACGTTGGACGAATGACGTTGGGACCGACGTTCAAATAATTATATTTCGGTTTATTTCGATTGAAAAAAAGGTTCGCCCCTAGAAGTTTGAATCTAAATAGTCAATTGAAACGTAATTTTATTGAGTGCATAATTGCACTTTGTAATAAGCACAAAATGCCTTAGGTTAGAGCTCATCCATGTATCACGTGAGGTATCATTTATTACTTATATAAATACTTATATTGTTAATTGTTTCTAAATTAAAACAAACCAAACTTAAAGGAGGGAGTCTAGAAAAAAAGGTCAAAAATTATTAATTAACAATAAGACTGTTACTGATAATTTAGACCTGGCACAAACCTTCAATTATTTCTTTGCTGACATACCACTAACCACAACCAGCTCCTTGAACGCTTGCCCAGATAAAGTCGAATCACTCTTGAGAGATAATGTGGATGAATGCAATGTACCATTTGCTTTTAAATATATACACCCCAGTGAAATAATTAAAATATTCAAGTCACTTAATTGTGAATTAAAAAAATCTGATGATTTATGGGGTATTATAGTAAAATTGATTTACAGTATAATTACTGGCATAGCGCCACAGTTATCTATAATTTTTATCAATGTGTTGATACCGGCATGTTTCCTGATCTGATAAAATATAGTTAAGTAATACCATTAGTTAAATCCGGATCAAATAATGACCCTAGTAATTTCACACCAATATCCATCTTGCCAGCTATTAGTAAAATTTTCAAAAAGGCCATACTAATGTATTTAGAATTACACTTTAATTTTAATAATCTACTGTATCACGATCAATATGGTTTCCCAAAAGGTCGCTCTACAATTGATGCAGGTACTAAGCTACTGAAACATATTTTTAGTGCCTGGGATAATTCACAGGTTGCCATTGGAGTGTTCTGTGATCTTCCTAAAGCTTTTGATTGTGTGGCGCATAGGACACTTCTGCTGCAACTTAGGCATTTCGGTAATAAAGGTACAGCGCTAGATCTACTTGCCTCTTACCTGAGTGAAATAATTCAATATGTTGACATAGGTCCGCCTGTGTAAACATATTGAATTCTGTCAAGGTCAGGTAAGGCCGCCTGGATCGCCAGTAGTATGGGCATGCCTCCGGGATCAATACTCGGTCCCTTCTTATTTTTGGTATATGTTAATGATTAACCATTTTATATTAATAAATTTTGTGACATCATTCTATTTGCTGATGACACTTCTCTAATTTTTAAAATTAATCGTAAACTAGAAAATTTTGAGAAAATAAATAGAATACTCGCACTAGTTCAAGATTGGTTTACAACGAACCACCTACTTCTAAATCCCAAAAAAACTAAATGTATTAAGTTTAGCTTGCAAAATGTGAAAAGTACTAATACGAGTATAATTTAAAAAAATGAGGTGATTAGCTTTGTTGACTCAACAGTTTTTTTGGGAATTACATTAGACAGTAGGTTACAGTGGAGCACCCAAATATCATGTCTCGCAGGAAAACTCAGTTCTGCAGCGCATGCTGTCAGCAAATGTCCTACGGCATGTTGCTTTAGGGCAAGGCGACTGATATACAAAGTATTTTTATTCTTCAAAAACGTGCAGTGCGCGCGATGTATCAACTTGGAGCACGAGTTTCCGTTAAAGAAAAGTTTAAAGAGATAGGCATTATGACAGTTGCATCACAATATATATATGTGCTACGTTATGTTTGTAAAACAAAACTTACATTTATATAACAACAAAAATAGTGATATTCACTATGTGAATACAAGAAATAAGCACAAATAAACTCATTCATGGGACCAGGTGTTAGATTTTTCAAAAAAATCCCAGTCCGCTAATCGAGTCTACCAGTAAATTTAAGAATGTCAAGTCAAGAGACATCTTATACAAAGAGCTTACTTTTATTATTTATTTGATGTGAATGTATTTTGCTACTAGGTGAATATTGTTGTCACAGTTTGATAATGTTATACTAGTTAAGAAAACGATTTACTTTTGTAAGTAAAGATTCTGCGTGATAAGTTACGGCCATTCATTTCTTTCTTTTGCAAAACATGTATACTTATTCATTGAGAAAAGGATATCATATATCCGTGAAAAATCTAAAAATATCTTTTTAAAAGACCCAACCTTAAGAAAATGAAATAACTTTTACAAAAAACATATAATGGCAGTAAATATATAATAACATCTTAGGACTACTCACACACCTTGTTTATAATGCCCCTTATATGATTGTAAAGTCAAAATAACAGTTTTTTTCTCAATTCAGATAAAAATATGGTATTGTACTAGCTTTCCCGGCGAATCTTGTATATATTTTTTTATTATTTTCTTATTTTTTTTACATAAGAACCTTACGTAGAGAGCAATCGGTGAAGTCGTTCTATAGTTAACTCGTAACCCAGGGAAACGGGGATTCATTTTTAGGGTTCCGTAGCCAAAATGGCATCCGTAGCAAATCCGTCCGTCCGCAGCTTAGCTCAGAGAATGTTAGAGCTAGAAGGCGGTAATTTTGTATGGATGCACATAGAGTACTCCAAGGTGTGGTATCATTAGATATGTCTTTTAAAAATGATTCGGGATTTCAAAAATCATTTTTATATTTAGGGATCCGTTTGTGAAATATTAAGCTTTTAAGTGCAAATTTTTGTGACAGTCGTGTCCCCACCTGCCAGCTAAACTATCACAGCTAAGTTTACAAGTTTGAGAAGTAACACAATTTTCATGCAAATTCCATTGAAAATTATTATTAGGATAACGTTGTAAGTGTGAAACAAAAATGACAGAAGACCCACTTCTTAAGCATGAATCGGATGGTGGCTCGACATGCACTTGCCCGGTTATATATATATTTATATATATAGATCGGTTTTGTGTAATTCAAAACACAAGAAAATAATGACAAAGCTACAAAATAATTGCTTAGAATTGAATTGGTGGTTTATTTCTATAATTCATTCGTTATTTACAATTGCCACTGTTTAGTAAACATAAGGGGCACCAGCTCCGCAGCCGCAGGCGCACTGGCCAGCGATAGACACGGCACCAGCAGCAGCGACTTCACCGCCGAATCGAACAGCGCCCATGATCGGCACCTGACCGGCGACGGCGGTGGTACCAGCGACGGGCAGCTCACCGGCGACAGCCACGTTACCTTCACCGGCACCGCCGTAGGGAGCAATAGCGCCGGATGGGGCAGCCCAGCCAGCGGCGGCAGGGTATCCAAAGGGAGAGGCCAGGCCATCATAGGCGAAGGGAGCAGCAGCCATACCACCCCAGCCAGCCAAACCATTGTAGCCGTAAGGAGCACCCAATCCATAAGGACCTGCAAGGAGTCCGGGCTCAGCGGCTACAGCGGCGCGGCTGGCGCACTGACTGAACACATTCTGGAATAAACATTACAAATATTATAGCAAGCTGACATTAATGGAACAAAATTGTTATTATTATTCTTCGTATTTTTTTAACTTACCTGTACCAAGCAAGCTTGGATGCAGAGGAGTACGACAGCAAAGGTGTTCATGGTTGATGTTTGTGTTCAACGAGGTGCTGAAGACTGAATGATGAGCTGGATGTTGACCCAGTTTTTATACGAAACGAAAATGTTGACAGCATGCTTTTAGTAATTTTAATTACAAAATAATATGTTATAGTTAATTACAGAACGTGCCGTGTCTTTGTTTGTTCACAAGTAGGCTTATCGTGGTTGCACAAGCTTTTCTATCTAAAAAGTAACTGAAACCGATGCAATGAAACAATCTAGATTTATTAAATATCTTGAAAATCTATGTCAGTTGTCTTTTTAGAAAACGGAACCCTTATAGTTTTGGTCTTGTCCGTCCGTCTGTCTGTCCGTCCATATGTCACTGGCATTTTACTTAAAAACTACTCAATTTATATGGATGGCATTTGGAGTATAATATAATAATATATCTTGGGACAACTCACACAACACTATCTGATTTCAAACTAAGCAGAGCTTGTACTATGGAAACCAGATAACTGATAAACATACTTATATATTTCTAAATACATACATATTGTAGACACAGAATAAACCATCGTGCTCATCACACAAAGTTTTATGGTAGGGATCGAACCCACGACCTCTTGCGTAGCAGTCGGAAACACTCCCACCGCTCCACAGAGACAGAGACTTGTCACATCGTATAGGTGTTTTATTTACAGGTCTAACAAATGTCATAAGGTTTCTAAGACACTTTTTTGATTAAGTGAATTATTTTGGAAATACTCGTTTCGAAAATTGCACAAATTTTTGCACCCCTTTATCTTTTAAACTGCATGGTAAAAAAAATACAAAAACAAACCTCAACAAAAGGACGTAAGTGCCGTGATATATACGCTCTTTTGTCGGTGCACTTTTTCAGATCGTATTTTTTCATATGTCATATTTCTTTGTAGATACAGATTAGGTACGTAACTACGGCTGTCTTCAGAGTATTCTTAATTGGTAACGACTGGTTTACTTCATAATAATAATAATAAAATAATGACTTGTGACAACTCACACAACGCTACCTGATCCCAAACTAAGCAGAGCTTTATTAAAATATATATATTACGGGTCTTAATCGCGTGAATAATTTAAGGTAAAATACCTTGTTTATTGCCCGACGTTTCGACCGTATTGCAACGGCCGTGGTCACGGGAAGACTAGTTGAGCTCAGCGTCGCCTCCGTGAAGCGCGGGTTTCGGAAACTACCCTCGCTTGATTTTTATCACTCACTATTACGGAACCGTCGGTACTTCGACACACAACACTAAGGACATCTGCACACTGGCGTGTAATGTTTGTTCGGCGGTGTATACACTTGCCGATCACGGGATTCCACGATGTTGACAAACGGTATCCGTCTTCTCGGTTGAAATTGACATGTTTTTTGATTTCAACCGCTTCCCTCGCCATCCTGGAGTAATAGTGACGGTCAGTGGAGAGGACCTGTGGTTTGTGTAGTTCAATCCAGTGATTGGTTCCCGCATCCAGCAAGTGTTCCGCTATTGCTGACTTGTTTGTCTGTCGGTTTTTTCACAGCCGCGATATGTTCCTTAACCCTTTCCGCTATTGTTCGCTTGGTTTGTCCGATGTAGGAACTGCCACAGCTGCAATCCACTTTGTAGACGCCAGGTGTCTGTAGAGGAATTACATCCTTAGGAGTACGTAGGTGCTTAGCTACCTTGGAGTGCGGACTATATACAGTCTTAATGGAGTATTTCTGCAGTACTGTTCCAACTTTGTCCGTCACTCCTTTCACATACGGTAGAAAAGCTGGAGCCCTGTCAACCCCCGGTCGGGAGTCTCTCCTCTTCGTACGTCGTGTGCTTCCTCTGTATCCGTTTCGCTTTAGTACTTCCTGAACATGTGTGAGCTCACTTTCTAAATGTTCAGGGTCACAAATTTCATATGCTCTATTTGTCAGCGATGATACCACGGATTGCAGATGTCTTGGATGGTGATGCGAGTCAGCATGTAAGTATCTGTCTGTGTGGGTCGGTTTTCTGTACACAGTGTGTGCTAGGGTACCATTGTCTCTAACCATTATTTTAACATCGAGAAAAGCTAGCGAAAACCAGACAACTGCTAAACATACTGTATAATAGAACATAGATAATTATCACCCAGACACAGAATAAACCAACGTGCTCATCACACAAAGTTTTATCTTGGGTAGGGATCAAACCCTGGGGATTAGCAATCACGGTCACTAACCACTAGAACAATCGGCCAGAATTTCTATTTTGTAATCACGTTAATTTAACAAAATGAAGCATAAAAAACGACACACACATACAACCAGAATGGAAACATCGTCTTCACAAAAAAATTATAAAGCAAAACCTTCTAAATGGTTATTTTGAGCACATACTGAGATCAATAAGCCTATTTCTTTTTGTTTTTAAAAATAAATACGAAGTACTTTTAATAAGAAAGAAAAGAATGAAAGATAATACGTATCCTACCCATTATCCTACCGACGTGAACCCCTCCTAACACAAGCCTTTGAGCTTAGCTGGAGAGGTTAACAGGATTGCTAGTAATGTGGGACCACAATCCCACATTGCTAGTTATCTTTTTAAAAACAAAAAAAAGACGAAGTCGGCTTTTATATTTTTTGTTAAAAAAGCTTTTATATTATAGTAAAAACGGCTACAGATGCAATTATAAGAGATTTAATGTAAACTCTAAAATGATACGCAGTGGTGACTTTGCTCTGTTAGCCGTCCTAGGCCTCATTAGACGCTTGCAAATAATTTCACTTAACATGAATTTAGAGCCCCTTTCAACATAACATTTAGTACCACCCACTTAAGGCGCTAACCCGAATAAGGACCATGAAGTCATGGTCCTTATTCGGGTTAGCGTATCACTGGTCAGTTTCCTTACTAGTTAATTTATTCACCAGTTTACTCATTAGACAGTTTCTGAATATTCACGTTCTATTCTTCCGTTTTCGTGGCAAGCCCGTGCGAACTGTCAAAATCTTGTCGTAATATAAAATAGAGACCTGCGCTTACAAGTGCATTAACGCTTATGCGCGGTAGACTACTTTGAGCGCAGCGCGCATGCGCCAGTTCACACGGGCGAAAACGAAACAAAAGAACGTGAATAAAAACCCAGTAGTAGTAAATTTTATAAATGTAAAAAACTAAAATTAATAATGCACATGCAGATCTTCGCTAATTGTCGTATTCCCGGAAACACTCGAATCATGGAATCGTAAGAGCCCTAAACAAGGCATTTGCATTTTGCACCTTGTTTAAAAGAGATAGGAGTCAATATCATGTGTGCACAATCGAAAACAAATCGGGCGTTCGGCAGCTGTCGCCGGTCAGCGAAATGTCTGTCAGTCGTCTTTATATATTGGTAGTGACTGCACGTGTTCTCTATTTGTGGAAATATATAGAGCTGCTATTACACACCCTTCTTGGTAAATATAATTTCAACATTAATTAGCTTATTCAGATTTAAATAGTATATTTTGAAAAAAGGAAAATAAATAACATATTTCACGTTTTTTTAATATTAAAAAAATAAAATACCTACATTAAATACATATTAAGTACTAGAAAAACATTTAAAAAATGAGATTTATTTAAATTAAATAAATAGATAAACATGCATAAAAAATATATACCTAACTCACACACATCACATACTAAGGGTAAAACTTGGCAAGATAGCAACAAAAAAGGTATCAAACAACCCATTTCCAAAGGAGAGCGAATAATTATTGTACACGCAGGCAATGAAAAAGGCTTCGTCCCAGGGGCTCTAATGTTACATAAATGTGTCGACTCAGAAGGTGACTATCATAAAGAAATAAACGCGGAACGTTATCAAACTTGGCTACGCAATCAATTGATTCCCAACTTGCCTCCTAATAGTGTGTTGGTAATAGACAACGCCCCATATCATAATAAGCTGTCTGTGAAACCACCAAACTCAAACACATCTAAACCACAAATGACAGCTTGGTTACAACAACACAACATTCCGCATGACCCAAAGAAACTGAAACCCGATTTGTATAAAATTATACAAAGATACAAAGAAAATTACACAGAATTTGCCATTGACCGTATAATGGAGGAACATGGGCATAAAATTATACGATTGCCACCATATCATCCCGATTTTAACCCTATTGAAAATATTTGGTCCCAAATAAAGCAACACGTGGCCAAGAGAAATATTGCAATGACTGTGACGTCAGTTAAAGATGCTATATTAGAAAAAATCAATAAAATAGGACCAGAAGAATGGAAAAAAGTTTCTGATCATGCGGTTCAATGCGAAGATGAATATAGAAAATTTGAGCCAAGAATCGATAGTTATTCCGATAAACTGATTATTTACACAGGTGATAGCAGTGAGGAAAGTGTAAATGAACAAGAGCATAATGAAACTTCTGATGAATCTGCGATGTCGGGAATAGAGGTCTTCCTCGATTCTGATTAATTTTTTTATAATTGTATTATTTTTCTGGAATGATTAGTGCTGTAAACAAATTTGAACTGAGATTTTGATTATATTTTATGTAAACCTCTATTTGAAAACGTTTTTTTCTCCTTCTAATAAAACCTTATGTTATTTAAACCTTTTCCTCCATAATTACACCAACTTCGGTAAGACACTTGAAAACTAATCACTCCAACAATGATTGTAGCGTTTTCGCTATTTACTTACATGGAATTATCGAATCAAATTTCGTTACAGGTAAATCAAATCTGTTTTAGCACAAAACACATAATATATAAAATTAGGCATAGAGAAATTGCTCTTAACCACTCTATATAAATATCGTCTTTCGACGCTCGGGTAATACGACCGTTGCCGAACAATGACGAAGATTTCCGAAGATTTCTATGCGCATTATTACTTTTGGAGTACTGTACATATCTATTAAACATAGTTATGTAAAGTACGATACGTTTTTTTTTTTTTTATTTTTTTTTATTAATTTATTATCGAATCATTAAAACATACAATTTACAAATAATCATAGCACAAATAAACCACTGAGGTTTGTCCTTATGCTACGAAAGTCGGATCTCAATACAATTGTTGACGCTTATATCTAAATGTAGGTATTTAACAATATCGGTAAATCTAATTGATTACTACAATACAATAATGTAGTCGTACTGTGAATCGGTAAGTACATCATTAAGTATAAAAACGTAAAATGTACTACAGTGATTTAGGAAGATTATTGTTATACGAAGCGGTGCAATGCGGAACGTGATAAACGCCAGCCGCCCCTAATATCTGGCCACCCTAAACCCTTAGGCTTAAAGGAAAATCTGCCACTGGTACAACAACAAATGCCAAGAATCTATGGGGGCCTTTGCCAAGGGTCTTTTACCAATATTCTGTCCACATGCGTCACACAGTGCACGTCTGATAGCACATAGAATCACATCACATGTGTTAATCATCAATTTGTTAATTAAATATTGGTGATATTAGAAGAAGGTGGAAGGTGGCAAAATCCTGGGATTTTGAGATGAGGTGGTATGTCCACGTTCTGCCACGGTTAAAGAATCCCGCTGAAGGGCACTACCTACGCCGAACACTAGTAATTACTAATTTTGTGTTTGATAGAATACACACACAATTATTGATAGGTATTTAGCAAAATTTAAGGGTTTATCGTTACAATAATCTTGGTCGAATACTCTCCACAAATTACCAATACAATACAAAATACCTTTTTGTTATATTTTGCTCATTTAATTTGGCGTCCTTTATTCCTGCCAAATGAAATCCGGTTGAAATAAAATAGCCGCAAAACATCACGGTGACGTTTTTTTGGTATGAATGCGAAGTAAGTTTCCGCAAGTGGATGGTGGTACCCAAAGGTCTATGACAGCGATCATGAACATTTTTCGAATTGGTTTCTCGGTGTGACTTTCAATGTTTTTCATTCACTCATTTTCAATTGGATTTGCGTCGATCAAACCATAATGACAAAGATAGTAAATATTTGTATTATTTGAATAATAAAATACAATTTGATTTAAGTTGATGGTTTATTTCTTTAATACATTTGCCAATGTTTAGTACAGGTAAGGGGCACCAGCTCCGCAGCCGCAGGCGCACTGGCCAGCGATGGACACGGCACCAGCAGCAGCGACGTCACCGCCGAATCTCACTGCGCCCATGATCGGCACCTGACCGGCGACGGCGGTGGTACCAGCGACGGGCAGCTCACCGGCGACAGCCACGTTACCTTCACCGGCACCGCCGTAAGGAGCAATAGCGCCGTATGGGGCAGCCCAGCCAGCGGCGGCAGGGTAGCCGAAGGGAGCAGCCAGACCGTCGTAGGCAAAAGGAGCAGCGGCAATACCACCATAGCCAGCCAGACCATTGTAGCCACAAGGAGCACCCAATCCATAAGGACTAGCAAGACCAAGGAGTCCAGGCTCAGCGGCTACAGCAGCGCGGCTGGTGCACTGACTGAAGACATTCTGAAATAGACGTTTCAAAATACATATGTAACAAAGTGAAATTGTAAAAACAAGATTATTTGATGTTAAAATTCATCGTCTTCTGTTAGCTCACCTGTACCAAGCAAGCTTGGATGCAGAGGAATACAAAGGTGAAGGTGTTCATGGTTGATGTTTGTGTTCAACGAAGGGCTGAAGACTGAGTGATGAACTGCATGTTGACTCATTTTTATACGAAACGCAAATGTCGATAGCATGCTTTTGGAACATTTATTTCGAATTTTTTTAGGTTACAGTTAATTACAGAACGTGCCGTGTCTTTGTTTGTTCATAAGTAGACTTATCATGGTTGCAAAAGCTTTTGGCTTCAATTGCCTATACCTATATATAATAATCATCGAAACGTGATAACATGTTTCATTATATAACCAGAAGCAGTGGTACTGAACATCATTCTCGTGTCAACACTTTAACTAGTAACATGTCTGCCAAGATCATCCTCGTCTTGTGCGCTCAGGCGCTCTTCATGCAGGTAATTAACACATCTTTTAAATCTTAAAAAAAAAATAAAGAAAAGGTATAGTCGGAAAATGGCATCCCCGAACCTTATTTCGTCTCTATCTGTATTTTATGTCATCTATTTTTAATATCTTCTAAATTTAGTTATTCAGTCGACCACTGCATTTTGATTTTCATTATAGTATAAGTAAATTTCGCATATATACTGATTTTTCTTCGAAGTATTTACTTTATGCCGTAAAAATGAAATCCGGTTAAAATAAAATAGCCGCAAAACATCACGGTGACGTTTTTTTGGTATGAATGCGAAGTAAGATTCCGCAAGTGGATGGTGGTACCCAAAGGTCTATGACAGCGATCATGAACATTTTTCGAATTGGTTTCTCGGTGTGACTTTCAATGTTTTGATTGTGGTGCCGGCTTAAGAATAGTACCACCCCATCTCTACCCGTGGGTGTCGTCAAGGCGACTAAGGGATTTCACTCCGGAGGACGGGCTGCAGCGTCCTCTGCGTATTTAAAGCCTTACTGCGATCGCCAACCCGCTCGCCAAGCGTGGCGATTATGGCAATTACCCCCAGGATCTACATACTAGTAGGTTCTACTGGGGAGACCCGTGCCCAGCAGTGGGCCATCATATGGGTTGATATGTATTTACTTTAGCAAATAAAATAATTATTTTATTTATTTTTATTTACCGCAGTCTGCACTGAGCCAGTGCGCCAGCCGTGCTGCAGTCGCTGCCGCCCCCGGCATCGCTGCCCCTGTCTTAGGCTATGGTCTGGAGCCATACAGCATGGCGGCACCTTACGGCTTTGCTGCCAATGCCTTGGCTGCTCCTTACGGTCTGGCTGCCCCTTGTGGTTACGCTGCCCCCGCCATGGACTTCACCCCCACCAGCGGCGGTGGACTGCCCGTCTCCAGTGCCTCCGCCATGTCTCCTGTCGGCCTCTCTGTAGCATCTGAGAACGTTTATGAGGGTATCCTGGCCGCGGCTGGTGAGTTGCCGTTCGTTGGTACTGTTGCTGTAGAGGGTATACTACCCACTGCTGGAGCTGGTGCCGTCAACCACGCTTGCGGCAATGGCATAAATGCCATGGCCGCCGAGACCACCGCCTTCGGATACCCTGGAGCATACGCTCCTGGCTACGCTGGTGCCATCACTCCCGCTGCTGCCATTGCTCCTCTCGCCGGTATTGCTCCCGCTGGTGTCATCGCTCCCGGCCTCACCGCTCCTGGTCTCGGCTATGCTGGATGGGCCGGCAGAGGTTGTGGCTGCGCTATCTAAAATGTTACAAAGTAACTTTAGCCAAATATTGATTCAATAAACATCTTGCAAATCTATGTCTGTTATTTTCTTGAATTTACTTTCAAGCCCCATATTACGTTTCAAATGAATACCATGTGGTCGATTGTTTTATGTTACATTTAGGATTTATGCTCATAATTGGGCTTAAGCTTTGTAAATATATTATTTAGATTTCTGTTAAGCGGTTGAGCGTACGGCGCGACGTATCGCTAGCGAGCTACGTATGGCGGGTGCTTATCGGACAGCGGCATCACCCGGCCGTGCTCGCGGAACTGAAGCTGTGCGCCCCCGATGGTTACGTGCGCGCCGACGACCACTTACGCTTAGCGTCCCAGTCACGAGAACTAGTTTGCTGAAATATGCCCCATTGTCGCGAGCCATACGACTAATTAATTTAATTGCTACCCACGTAGATATTTATCACTTTAACCTGTTGAAATTCACAGAAATTGCTCGAATGTGTATTGAGTCAAATAGAAATATACATATTTAATAAGATATAATTATTATGTACCTACAAAATCTATGTAGCTTATGATACCGCATTGGGAATCCTGTAATGGTATTGTAAATGTTGTTAAAAATAAATAAATAAAATAAATAAATAAATAAATCTGGAGAGCAAGGCGCCACTTCGTCAGAAGTAGTCTGGAGGCACCTCTGATATCACCTTCCCTTAATTTGGATTCCACATAATGGAGTTTGGAATTTCTGTGAAAAAAGGTGAATTTGATTTCAAAATCTTAAATTGAAACATTACAATTTTGTTTAATTTTGGTCGTCAAAGTTTGCTTCCTAGATTGGTCATTTTTAAAGTGTAGAATCCTGTAAGGGAGGGTTATTAACTGTTCCCAGGAACTTTCGGAATTCTCCCGGACAACGAGACCTATACAGTGAACCAGATTTTGGGCAACTGAAGGTCTCGCGCCACTGGGTACACGTTTTAAAATCGGAACTGAATTTTTATACTTCGCGAGGGTTGGCCAAAATGGAATTTGGGTTGTCGAACTTGATGATGATGATGGAGTAGTAAGGCTAGGAACATTTGGGGATTTATGTACTCTACCCAAATGTACTATCAAGCCTCGCTCACTCGACACTCGCATAACTGGCACCGTGGACTTGGGACATAACGAATATCTTAAAAAATCACTTAAATTATAGTATGAATAAAATATATCACAATTTACAAAATAAACAAACTAAAATGTCTAATCACTGTCACTTTTTCGTATTGTCGTGCCATGGCACCAGCGCACCAGCTGGCGTCGCGTCCTGTCACATGATATTGATAGGTTGGTAATTTCGCTTTCGATAAACGTCTTCTCATATTCAATGTATGTTTTTATATAGTATGTAGCTTGAGATATAAAGAAAATATACCTACTTAATATACATTTTCATATGTCAACAAAATAACATTCGTCACATTAGGTATCTTTATTTTGTCATATATTCAATTTTTATAAACATCAAAAATAAAACGATTGTCATCACTTTCTTATAGAAAATCTAAAATCTCTTCTGCATAATTAAAATTAATTTATTAATCGCATGAGTATTTACATACATATATATCATAAATAAATGACACCCAGACACAGAATAAACCATCGTGCTCACCACACAAAGTTTTATCCTGGGTGGGAATCGACCACACGATCTCCGACTTAGCAATCAGGGTCACTTACTACTAGGCCATTTTTATAATATAACTTTAGACTAGTTTAGATTAGCTTTTTCCAGCGTTAAGCTCAAGTTAGAAATATGTATTTTTTGCGTTTTTCCCGATATTTTTTCCAATGAAACATTCCAACTTATCAAAAAATGGACGAATTGTTTGAGCGGTTCTCAAGTTTTGCGCTTAGTTACAGATTTGCCGGTTTATTTCGCGTCGGCGTGGATAATTTTACGCTGTTAAGGGTTAATTTTCGGTTTCAAACGTTGAAAGACGTGTCTTACCCACGGAGTCAAATTTTCAAAGATTTAACTTTCAAACCGATGAAGTTACATACCCCTTAGGTGTTGATTTTTCAAAAACACTGAAACATGTGTTTTTTTATTTTAAATCAAAAGGCAAAATATAAAATTTTACAGATCTAACCTTAAAACTGACGATGTTTTCATGCAAATTTGCAACCTCTATTTTACCGTCTTAGTGGTTGATTTTATAAAAAACGCTAAAACACGCGTTTCTCTTTTTTATAACAAAAAGCTAAATATGAAATTTCACAGTTATAGCTTTTAAACTGACGGAGTTCATACAAACTTACAAACGCTATTTTTTGGAAAATTCATCTCCTTAGGGGCCGCCTAAGGGGATGAATTTTCCGAAAAGAAAGGATTTGTCGAAATCCCACCAAGGCGTTTATGTTCAGATATTATTTTCAAATAATCTTGTTTTTTACAATTTCATTGCGTGTTACTTTGTTACATAATATGTATTTTGAAACGTCTATTTCAGAATGTCTTCAGTCAGTGCACCAGCCGCGCTGCTGTTGCCGCTGAGCCTGGACTCCTTGGTCTTGCTAGTCCTTATGGATTTGGTGCTCCTTGTGGTTACAATGGTCTGGCTGGCTATGGTGCTATTGCCGCTGCTCCTTTTGCCTACAACGGTCTGGCTGCTCCCTTCGGCTACCCCGCCGCCGCTGGCTGGGCTGCCCCATACGGCGGTGCCGGTGAAGGTAACGTGGCTGTCGCCGGTGAGCTGCCCGTCGCTGGTAGCACCGCCGTCGCCGGTCAGGTGCCGATCATGGGCGCTGTGAGATTCGGCGGTGACGTCGCTGCTGCTGGTGCCGTGTCCATCGCTGGCCAGTGCGCCTGCGGCTGCGGAGCTGGTGCCCCTTACCTGTACTAAACATTGGCAAATGTTTTAAAGAAATAAACCATCAACTTAAATCAAATTTTATTTTATTATTCAAATAATACAAATAATTACTATCTTTGTCATTACGATTTGATCGACACAAATCCAATTGAAAATAAGTAAATGGAAAACATTGAAATTCGCCCCATCATCAGATCGTGATCTCATGACAATGGGACTAACTTGGAAGTATACCCTATAAAACACAAAAAAAAAAATTCAAATCGGTTCAGTCGTCATTGCGTAATCGGTGAATTAACATACAAAAAAAAAACATACAGTAGAATTGAGAACCTCCTCCTTTTTGAAGTCGGTTGAAAAGAGGAAAAGTTAAACCGCCCTGCCTAACTCCACATTCTAAACTGTAAGACTCAGATTAAGCATTGTCCCATTTAACACGATTTGACCCATTTAACCAGAACTTCAATATATTGATTATCTCAGGTGTTCGTTATAATTTTCACAGTTTTAACCAGAGTTTTTCGTAACATACTGTGTCAAAAGCCATAAATATATCAAGAAAAGCAGCATAAGTTGGAGTTTTTCTATCTGTTTAATACCTTTCGGTGTGCTTGAGCGTAAGAATAGCAGTGTCAGTTGACAGTTTAGCCTTGAAACCAAATTGTTCATCATTACGTGTAACGTACTATCCCTGCTACTGTAGCCAATTATATAGGTCTGTAATGATTTCTATCATAAAGATCTCCTGTCTTATATAGTGGACAGCTATATACAGGAAGAATTTGAATTGAGTCGACAAACTTCAATGAGTAAACCTGCGTGTATCCAAGATTTTTTAGGACATATTATTAGAAGAAAATATTAATGTTCTATGATACTTTAAAATACAAAAAAAATACATTAGTATCTAATATGTAACTGCATGCGCCGCCGTTTCTTGTTTCCGTGAGCATGAATGAATACAGACAGAGTGTTGAGTCATTCAGTCTACATATCGCCGCGCCCGCCGCCGCACCGCATCGCATGTATTCAACGCACAACCGCGCTCGCGCACCTCATTTTTGTATCAATTTATTTGTCCTCATATTTAAGTACCGCGACTAACAGTTGTACGATTCTTTGTTATCCATTATAATATTTATACAGTCCACTGCCTTATTTTAGGTACGGTAACGAATCGACGAACTATCTGTACCTAACCTACCTATCATGCCGCGAAACAAAACAATGTAAAACCAATTTTTCCTTCATACTTTTACATGGCATGGGTGGGAACATGAAGACTACTTACCGAAGTCCAAAAGGTTTCGAGTGGCACTTAGTATCCTCTCTAAGGACGGTTGGTTTTGCCGTGGATAATTCGCCATCTTCGCTGCGTTTCCTTTAAATTGTTAGTTTGGCTATACCAAATCACCACATTTAAAATTTTTTGGTTATCAAAAAGTTCACTGTTTCTTCTCGTACCCCTAGGCATCTTCGAAAACTTATCACTTAACAGCACACAACTTCGATAACTACACAATCGATTACTTTTTTATGCAGCACACGACCGTCACCTAATTAAGCTTTCGTCCGACTGGTGAAATTGTTTGCAACGATTGGCTCGCGCCCGCGCCGTTTAGGGATGATACTATGGGAGCAAATGAAATTCATCGATATTACCGTAGATAATGATCATTACTTATTTTAGTTACATACTTGTAATTATTCACTCGTACTTGTACTTACGAGGACTGAAGTGACTCGCATACTGTGTTGGTATTAATGTATTTAATTGTTCTTAGTAAGTATGATTTGTGTTTTCAATTCCTCTTTTTATAAATAAATGAAGTTTGTTTAAAATGTACTCGACAACAATCCTAACAAACTTTATTAGAATACTGGATAGAGTATGCGAACGTACTAGAAGTTTTCTAAAAGCTATTAACACTTGTAAAAATATCAATCCTTTACATTCAAGAATGCTACTTTACAAGTATGTGATTTCGAAAAAGTATCGATATCGGTATGTTTCATTCCCCCCAGCGGCACCACCCGCGTTACACTTGCCGGCCGGCGGAATTCCCGATCGGGTTTGTCGTCGGGAGTGCATTACACAAAACACCAAGAGTACAGAAGATAACGTTCATACGTAGCGACGCGCACATACACATCATTCACATGGAACTGGGTATAAATATCACTTTAGACCACGTAGTTCGGAAGGCGACGCGAGATTTTGTGTCCGTGAACGGTGTTTAAGTGTCCGTTGTTATTGAGCGCGTTGTTTGAATGTTACCTTCTGTACTTTCTTTATTTGGTGTTTATGATCAATGACCCTTTGAATGAACTACGTTTTTACGAAATTATGATCATATGATTTTTATAGCGCGTCGTACGATTTTTAAACTTTGTTCATTTTATTTATTTGTTTAAGTTTTAGACATATGGAAATAATGATAATGTACTGATTCTTTTAGTTTACTAAACCTTAATAGACCTGTCACCGTCGTTTTAAGCAATAAAATCGGATGTTTTTTTTACAATTTAAATTCGCAATTTGTCAATGCATAATGTAAGTACTAACGGTGCTGATACTCCCCTATCAATTTGTCGACTGATTTCAAAGTCACCCTGTAGAAACACGCATAATATAATTTTATTTACGAAACATAAATACGAAACATAATACGAAACATAATACGAAACAATTATTAGTAGGTATAGATTTTTACAACTTTAAAAATAAAATAACATATAATATTTGATTGGAAAGCCTCTGTTGTCGATTACAGGTCTCAATAATTGTCTCCTTCAATACACTTTTATATTTAAACTGATCCAACATTTCCTGAACATCCTCACGGGACCATGGTATACAGCAAACATGTATAAATATAAAATTAGTCATATTAAAGTAATTATAAATCGCTAAAGTTGTTACTTAAGCATCTAAGGGTCGTTCGTCATTCGGGACCGGGACCGCGGTCCCAAAAAGTAAATTGAATTTAATTATTTATTTTCATTCGTCATATGGGACCACAAATAAAAACAAAAAGTTCTTGGCTCGGGAAAGTACAGTCGACACAAAAAAATAAATGGCCGTAAAAATAAAAGTACGTAAATCATCACAGTTTTAATTAAATATATTTTTGGTTATTACTTACTTACCTATCCCCTATATGCATATTATACAAAAGTATTGTTAACATTAGTCAGAATAATATTAATTTAATTCGGTGGGGTGAAAGAAATGCATCTCAAATATCGCAGTACACAGAATATTGTAATGAAAAATTAAAATATATTGACTTCCCTGAGGTTTGTAAAAATTGTGCTCAGGTTTTGTGTAATAATTCTAGTCATAAGAATATATTGTTGGATATGTATAACAAAATTGTTAACATTCTTACTGAGGCTTCTATTTATAGTGCCAAAGAGAAATTTTCTGTCAATAAAAAGAAATATATATGTGGCTGGAATAAACATGTTAAGGCTGCACACAGTGAAGCTCGTTTTTGGTTTCAGTACTGGGTTCTTTATAATAAACCTCGAGCGGGATATGTGTATGACAAAATGTATGAAACAAAAAAGACTTTTAAAACTAAACTTAAGTGGTGTCAAACAAATGAACAGCAGATCAAAATGGACATTTTGGCTATGCATCATTCAAATAAAGATTTTCCAAATTTTTGGAAACAAACTAGAAAGCTCAACCCTAAACCTAGTATTCCTACAAATGTGGATGGGCTAAGTGATCCCTCGCGTATAGCCGAAATGTTCAAGGATCATTTTAAGGTTCAGCCGCCAGTTGGTGTAATTGATAGTAGAAATACTGGCTTCTCTGGCATTCATGGCACCAGTGGTAAACCAGCTGTGATCACAGCAAAGGATATAAGGTCTGTGTTGAGAAAAATGACTAGGGGGAAGTCTCCTGGTCACGATCACCTAAGCATAGAACATCTGCAACATGCTGGCGTACACCTGCCACGAGTTTTAGCCCTGTTTTTTTCCCTTTGCTTGAATCACGGCTACCTGCCAGATAGTATGTTAAAAACATTAGTAGTTCCTATAGTTAAAAATAAGACTGTTGATACTGGTGACAAATCCAATTACCGACCCATTTCATTGGCAACCATAGTGGCTAAGGTACTGGACAGACTGCTGGACCTGCAGCTTAGCTCTCATGTCAAGCTTCACGATGCACAGTTTGGTTTCAGACCGGGCCTGTCTACTGAAGCCGCTGTCTTGTGTCTCAAGCAGACTGTCCAGTACTATACAACTAGGAATACACCTGTTTATGCTGTATTTTTGGACCTGTCCAAGGCTTTTGATTTGGTCCAATACAATATACTTTGGAAAAAGCTCTATGAGGATACAAACATGCCACACGAGTTTATAACTTTATTAAAATACTGGTATGCAAATCAGAGAAATTATGTTAAATGGTCTGGGGGTATTTCATGCCCTTACAGCTTGGATTGTGGAGTTAGGCAGGGCGGAATTACCTCGCCTACCCTTTTTAATTTGTATATCAATGGTTTGATTGATGAGCTCAGCAGCGCTGGAGTTGGTTGTTCTGTTGACGGTACCTTTGTAAACAACATAAGTTACGCTGACGATATGGTGCTGCTGTGCCCATCAGTAAGTGCTCTCAGTAAACTTCTGGATATCTGTGAGCGATTCGCTGTGGCTCATGGTCTTAGATACAACACAACTAAAAGTGTACTTCTTGTGTTCAAGGCTGGTAACAAGTCTTACAAAGTACCTCCAGTAACGCTCAATGGGATCCCGATAGCACAAGTTACCAACTTTAAGTACCTGGGGCATTGGGTCACGGAATCGCTCAAAGATGATATGGACATAGAACGGGAGCGCAGGGCCCTGTGCATTCGAGCTAATATGCTTTCCCGCAGGTTTGCACGCTGTTCTAAACAAGCTAAAATAACTCTTTTCAAAGCTTATTGCCACTCTTTGTACACGTGTAGCCTGTGGATGAATTATACACAAGGAGCATACAGAACCCTGCGTACTCAATATAATAATGCCTTCAGGGCGCTGTTGGGGTTGCGACGACACTGTAGTGCCTCGGAGATGTTGGCTACAGCTGGGGTTGATAGCTTTTCGGCTATCATTAGAACACGAATCGCGTCGCTCCTACAGCGGGTCCGTGCCAGTTCCAACAGCCTCCTGAAGACTGTGGCCAACAGGCTTGATGTGGACAGTGCTATTATGCAGCACTGGACACGCGTCCATATAACCAAGGATGCCGCAATTACATATAACAGGTATGTGTAATTGTGGTATCCTGTTGTATCATGTTATTGTGTTTTATGTATTTAGGAAATTATTTTACTAACATAGTTATTAAGATTATTGTTACTAACACTATGAATTCCGGTTCGAAATAAATGAATTTTATTTTATTTTATTTATTTTTTTACTATAATCATGTAAAATATAATATATATTTATTAGTAGGTAGACTTTTATAGTAGTAACTGTTGTATCAGGATTAAAAAAAAAAAATTAACATTTCTTTATTTCAGATTCAGTTTTTAGTAGACTTTATGTGATTAGCACATAGGTGAATAATTGTTCCATTCCTATTTGGCAGATAGTCTTGCTTCGACACCCTTATAAATTTGATCTATCTTTGGTCGTCCTCTTGAGTAAATATTGACACCATCCTTGATTTCGAATGATGAAATATTTCTGTTATTGTTAAATCAACCACCAACATCAAAAAGATGTTGGTTGATTTCCGTCCATAAAATAAATAAAAATTGGTAAATTAACGACAGTGAATAAATCAATTATTACTTATCTAAAGCAAAAAAACCGGGCAATAGCATGTCGGACCATGCTCAGTGTAGAGTTCCGCAGCCTTGAATATTTTTTTCAGCAGAAGAGCGTACTTTCATGGCACTTACGCCCTTTTGTTGAGAAACGCAGTTTTTTTTTTTTTTTTTTTGTTGCAAACTTAATGACGGTATCCGATCATGTCCGAAATAATTTTAGTTTAAAGTATTTTTTCATATTTTTTGGTCATACGGTTCAAATGTTAAAAGGCAGCGATTATTTCCAAAATATTTACTCAATCTAAAAACATATTAGAAACCTTCAAAAGTTTTTGAAAGACCTGTCGAATAATGTGCCAAACATTGATGTTATTGCCGAAAAAAAAATTGGGTTAGCCTTAATGCGTTACTTCAAAATATTATAAATCAAATCAATAACAAACATTTCTCACTTTCTCCGGAAAAACTTTTTTCATTTAAATTGAATTTAGAAATATTATGTTATTCTTACTTTTTTTTAAATAAACCTCTATCCCACTTAATGTTATTTTAAACACACACAATTTGTCACACTATCTCAATATATTTCATGCCATCTTTTTTGACATCTGTACTTTTAAAAGTAAAAGGTATTTTTTTTATTTGTGTCCCATATGACGAATTAAAATAAATAATTAAAATCAATACCGACCGCGGTCCCGGTCCCAAATGACGAACGACCCCTAATAGTATTTTTTAATGATTCAATTGCTGGCAACATTGATTTGCCAAAAATGCCTTTTTGGGTGCACACAACATTGCAATTGCATGTCAAATATACTTTCGTTCTGGTTTCAACATCACACTGATAATTCAGTGACAACATTGCTTTACAAAATTAAAATTGCAAGAATCAAATGTCTTACCGACATAAGTTGGCGACCGTCAGACAGTACACCCAGACTCGGCCACCCACAGTCAGACAGTACCCACACGACGGCAACAACGATCAAAACGGCACATACCTCACATAAATAAATTTAAATTTATTTTTTATATATTAAATTTAACTTCTTGTGTACCTCACGCACCGCTGGGCTGAAGCTTTGGAAGGCTAGGGCGAGGTTCTCGCTGTCAGACTCGACATCACCAAGGCGTTTGACAGGGTCTGGCACAAGGCCCTTCTATCGAAGCTTCCTTCTTATGGAATCCTCCAGGGGCTCTGCAAATGGATCGCTAGCTTTCTGGACAATCGGAGCATTATGGTCGTCGTTGACGGTGCTTGTTCCGGTCTGAAAACCATTAATTCTGGCGTTCCACAAGGCTCGGTACTCTCCCCAACACTGTTAATTCTGCATATCAATGATATGCTGTACATAGAGAACGTACATTGCCATGCAGATGACAGCACGGGTGATGCGCGATATACCAGCCAACGTACGTCCCTCGGAGCGTTGTTCAGGAGAGAGGGTTGCAACTTGTGTCAGAAGTCAAGGACTCTCTGGGGCGGGTGTCCGAATGGGGTGAGAGGAACCTGGTACGATTCAACCTCACAAAGACACATGTATGCGCGTTCACTGCGAAAAAAGACTCATTTGTCCTAGTGCCACAGTTCCAAGGAGTTACACTCCGAGTCCAACAAAGTCCAGTTTGAGAGTCATTTGGAAAGTACTCAACAGAATATAAAGAATATAAAGAATTTACTTTATAAAGCACAAGTCGCTGGCACAGCGACTTGTGCTTTATAAAGCGCAGGTCCGAACGCACGTGGAGTACTGCTCTCATCTCTGGGCGGGTGCCCCCAAATACTTGCTCGATCCATTTGACTCCTTTCAAAGGCGAGCTGTTCGGATCGTTGATGACCCCATTCTCACGGACAGACTGGAGTCTTTACAGCAGAGGCGCGACTTTGGTGCACATTGCATACTCTACCGTCTGTTGAACGGGGAGTGCTCTGAGGAACTGTTTGACATGGTGCTACCGTCACCTTTCTACCACCGCGCCACTCGACATCGTAGTAGAAAAAATATTTCCACACGGATTTTAAGTTGTCATCTGTCAATTTGAGGTAATGTGTCATTAAGCCCAAGTCAGCAGCCTACGTGAGTTTTATCATAATAAATAACGCATTGTTTACCCACTTGGCTGGATTCCTTTAAGTAGATTTTACGTAAATAAATAAGTGCAAAATGTCAGAAAGTGATACCAATCTATTACGGAAACTATCCATTTGGCGTAGCTCAGATAAGGGGCAAATTACCAAGTTTAAGAACTATTTAGACAACATATCATCTTTAACTTTAACAAATGTTGAGATTGCAGAAACAACTATTATGCTTGGTAAATTTAAACACTGTCAGCTAAGTTTGATGACTTAGCTGACACTAGCTATTTTTTTTTATTTATTTATGATATGTATGTGCTGTTTTGATCGATGACTTGTTGCCGTCTTGTGGGTGCTGTCTGACTGTGGGTGGCCGAGTCTGGGTATACTGTCTGACGGTCGCCAACTTATGTCGGTGAAGACATTTGATTCTTGCAATTTTAATTTTTGTAAAGTAATTTTGTCACTGAAATAACAGTTTGGCACCGACTGAGCTCAGGTTCAGTCGGTGCCAAACTGTTCTGAGGATGCCTTGTGTAGAGGCGAAACACGTGTCGAAGTTTCACTTCGTGGAAAAGAAATATTGCAATTCAAGGGTCCGGAGGTGCCTACCACTCGACTTGGTAAGAGTACCTGTCACTAATATTCTTTGTTGCAGGTCTCTCTTTTAGAGTGCGGTCTGTCCAACTATTTCGATTGTTAAATTAAGGTCTATCTGGGAGGAAATACTCCTTACTACTTCAATCGTGGTGATTCACAGATCGAGGGTGGGTGGTGGGATCCCTTATAATCTACATAAAAGTATATTGAAGGAAACAATCATTGAGAGCTATAATTAGCTCTCAATGATTGTTTTTTTTTCATTAATATACTTTTATATTTAAACTGATCTAACATGATGCAACCTGCGTCGACACCCTAACGCCTTTCCATCGTCCAAACACTGCGAGCTGTGCCTGCGTTGCTGCTGCATCTGCAGAGACTCTCAAACGGCGCAAATATAGCAATCTAGTCGGAGATTACATATTTGAGCCGTTGGTCCATGTGGTTCAAGTGCTCGCCTTTTATTCAAAGAATTTCCCAGCGTCTTGTCAGTGCATCTCGTAACCAGAAGGCTGGCCTTTTCTTTGCACAGAGAATAAGCATTGCCATACAACGTGGCAATGCTGCCAGTCTTCTGGGCACAATACCGGTTGACATCGATATGGAGGAATTCATTGACGCCCAAACTGGTGTGACTCCCTTTTTATGTAATCCTTTTTTTTTGTAGTTTACTATGTAAGTTGTAAATAATGTTAATAGTTTGTATATAGTTAGTTCGTAGGGTAATTTAGCATAATGTATTTAAAAACATTGTAAATTTTCATTTTATTAACTAAATAGATACATTTCCTGAATCTTCCTCTCGAGACCGATCTCATATCATACCGGCGCCTGCTTTAACTATTTTTTTTTTGTATAGGTACTTGTTATTTTATTATTAAAGTTGTACAATTTTACTATATTCATTATTGTTTCGTTAACTTCATTACCATTTATAATAATATTTTTTGTGTTTTTCTTTTGTTAACCATTGTAATAATTAGTCTCGTTCATTTTATTTTATAAATATACCTATTTAGAGAGAGAGAGAAGATAAAAAGGCATTAGCCCTCTACGACAAATGATATCTTAATTTCAGAGTTATTTTGAACTAAAAATAAAATCCATACTAGGTGTTTCTAATTGTATGTCAACCACTGTATGTCCACAGTATCAATGAATTTGTTTTCTGTGTCTATCAAAGTACATTCTTGAAAGTAAAGTATAAAACAAAAATAATTGTTTAGCATCAATTGTTTATTTTTCAAATAGGTACTTTCTTGATAATTCTTTAGAAAGCAGTTGTTATTATTTAGTACAGGTAAGGGGCACCAGCTCCGCAGCCGCAGGCGCACTGGCCAGCGATGGACACGGCACCAGCAGCAGCGACATCACCGCCGAATCTCACGGCGCCCATGATCGGCACCTGACCGGCGACGGCGGTGGTACCAGCGACGGGCAGCTCACCGGCGACAGCTACGTTACCTTCACCGGCACCACCGTAAGGATCAATAGCGCCGTATGGGGCAGCCCAGCCAGCGGCAGCGGGGTAGCCGAAGGGAGCAGCCAGACCTTCGTAGGCAAAAGGAGCAGCGGCAATACCACCATAGCCAGCCAGACCATTGTAGCCGCAAGGAGCACCCAATCCATAAGGACCAGCGAGACCTAAGAGTCCAGGTTCAGCGGCTACAGCAGCGCGGCTGGTGCACTGACTGAACACATTCTGGAATAGAAATTACAAAAATGATCAAGGTAAGATGAAACAAATGTAATGGAATTTTTAATAACTAGGGAATTTGATTGTTATTATTTTGGCTTTCTTTTAACTCACCTGTACCAAGCAAGCTTGGATGCAGAGGAACACGACAGCAAAAGTATTCATAGTTGATGTTTGTGTTCAACGAGGAGCTGAAGACTGAATGATGAACTGGGTGATGGCCCAGTTTTTATACGAAATCCAAAAGTTGATAGCACGTTTTTTGAAATTTTCATTTCGAAATGACATAAATTGTCACAGTTATTAAAGAAACGTGTCATTTCTTTGTTTTTTCATAAGTAGGCTTATCGTAGTTGCACAAGATTTTTAGTTACAATTGCCTATACCTACATTAATCTTTTTCGAAACTTGATAACTCAGTTCCGTATATAACCAGCTGCAGTGGTACTGAACATCATTCTCGTGTCAACACTTGAACAAGTAAAATGTCTGCCAAGATCATCCTCGTCTTCTGCGCTCAAGCGCTCTTCGTGCAGGTAAATAATTAACAAAATATTTTGATGGTTTTTGCATAAATATACTAATTTGTCTAAAAAGTATTGTAATATTTAGAAAATAATTATGTTTCCTTATTTTTACCTACCAGTCTGCACTGAGCCAGTGCACTAGCCGTGCTGCAGTCGCTGCCGCCCCCGGCATCGCTGCCCCTGCCTTGGGCTATGGTCTGGAGCCATACGGCTTGGCCGCACCTTACGGTCTGGCTGCTCCCGCCTTGGCTGCTCCTTTCGGTCTGGCTGCTCCTTACGGTCTGGCCGCCCCTTGCGGTTACGCTGCTCCCGCTATGGATTTTACTCCCACCAGTGGCGGAGGATTGCCCGTCTCCAGTGCCTCCGCCATGGCTCCCGTCGGTCTCTCAGTAGCATCTGAGAATGTTTATGAGGGTATCCTGGCTGCGGCTGGAGAGCTACCGTTCGTTGGTACTGTGGCTGTGGAGGGTATACTGCCCACTGCTGGAGCTGGTGCCGTCAACCACGCCTGCGGCAATGGCATCAACGCTATGGCCGCTGAGACCACCGCCTTCGGCTACCCTGGAGCCTACGCTCCCGGCTACGCTGCGGCCATCGCTCCTGGTCTCGCCGCTCCTGCTCTCGGCTACGCAGGATGGGCTGGCAGAGGCTGTGGATGCGCCATCTAAGAAGTAACAAATTTTAATTTGGAACACTGCAACTTGACTTTGATTTAATAAATAATATCTTGCATACCAATGTTTGTCGTTTTTGTGACATTTCTAATGTAATATTTCACCCACTAAAATACAACATTTATAATCAATAGAAGCATTCACTGTCATTATTACATACGTGTGGTGACGATAATATTTAGTATCCGCGTGTGATTAATTCCTGCTATCGCGTAGCACTCTGGAAGTTGACTATGTGCTATTAATCCCCGCATATAGCTTATGGAGTTGTTTACATTAAATATGTAAGTATTTATATTGAATGCACGTCACATAACATAATTATGGTAATAAATATAAAATGTCATCTTCATAAGTCCTCTGAATACGCTTGCGCCATTAGGCTTTTCCATTTATGTCAGTTCGGATTGAATGTGATGGTTTGTTGTATCTTCAAATCGGCTGAACAGGTTTTTATTTAACAAAGAAAAATCTTCCTATTAGAACGCTACCTTACCACAGTCACTTGCTTCATGTGGGTTAATTGTTAGGGTTATTTACCTCAAAAGGAAAAAAAACGGAACCCTTACAGGATCATTCTGTTGTCCGCCCGTCAGTCCGACTGACGAACGACTGAACGTGTGGAGATATCGATTTGAAATATACGCAGGTCTTTAGTCCCTTTATGCTGTCAAAGAATCAAACTTCAAATTTACTTAAAAAGAGATAGGTACGGCAGATTTTGCCGCAAATCACGTACATTTCGGAATCAACATTTATAGGGTATTTTCTGTTGATTTAGAACTACGAAATTTGGCAAGTAATATCGTCTTAAACTACAATTATAGGAGACAGTCATATGTACAAATGTATAGTTTCATAAAACTATACATTTGTACATAAATCATAAAAATATAGTCTTTATTACACTAGATTCCTGAACAACTTATACTATTATGTACCTACAAATTAGTACAGAACCCTCAGTTTTTAGAATTGTATTCATGCTAAGAAGACTGCGCTACTATTGATAATTAGATTGATTTTAGATTACAGAGATATAAGTCCTCTTCATCTGGTCCCACATTCCTCGCCTCAGATACGACCCTGGAGAGAAGGCTTCAAGTTGGTGACTAGCTAGTTAGGCATACGTAGGCTCAAGAACCAGCAGCCGGAAAGCTTCTGGCTAGATTGCGAAGTGTGAATGGTCGTAGAGAAAAGACAGAATTCAGTGACTCATAAAATATGCACAATCATAAATATTCAAATAGATTGATACGTTATAGAGAAAAAGGCATTAGCCCTCTACGACACGTTTTATCATAAATGTTGATAAACTTTCGCGATTTGTACACTTACAAATGAAATTAATTATATACTATACGGGACTCAATAGCTTGAATAATTTCAGGTAAAATACCTTGTTTATTTATTTATTTATTATTTTTTACATCGGGTTATGTACACCCATATATTATAAGTAAATACTTAAAAACTATGTTAGTGTAGAAAAAATAAAATAATAAAACTAATTGACTAAATGACTGCCTCTGTGGCGCGGTGGGAGTGTATCCGACTGCTACACAAGAGGTCGTGGGTTCGATCCCCACCCAGGTTAAAACTTTGTGTGATGAGCATGATGGTTTATTCTGTGTCTGGGTGTTATTTATCTATAATATGTATGTATTTAGAAATATATAAGTATGTTTATTAGTTGTCTGGTTTCCATAGTACAAGCTCTGCTTAGTTTGGGATCAGACGGCGTTGTGTGAGTTGTCCCAAGATATTATTATTATTATAAATTACCACGCGACGCAGCACTCGGCACCAACACATGTAAAGTCCACATGTGCCTCATCATGTGGCCTTCAGCTATGCTAGCAATGACATTCGATACAGCAGAGATGTTTCGCATAATCGCAAAAAATCAGCAGTATACGCATCTGCGAACATTCCTAATGCGCTGCAGAATCGCGGCAGTGACGGCAGTATTCTAAATGCATTGTTATATTGCACGCGCAGAGCATTGTACCCCTTTTGCATATATGTATTCTATGTTCTAAATTATGTGACATATTATCACAACATTCATTGAAGATATGTTTCGACCGTATTGCAACGGCCTCGGTTTGTCAAATATTCACGCGATTAAGACCCGTAGTTTATATCATTTCATGTTGTATTATAATTTTATAGTTCATTAGTACTAAAAACAAAATCCATACTAGGTGTTTCTAATTGTGTGTCTACCACTGTAGATAGACACAATATAATAAGATATAGGTCTCATAGAATTTGAAATCGGTATATAGGACCTACGTCTCGATGAGTATCAATCAACAATACTTCTCCATTAATAAATGTGAAAGATTATATGGATGGATGTTAGTAACGCCTAAACGGCTAAACGGATTTGGAAAAAAAAAAATAATAATATATTGGGACAACTCACACAACGCTATCTGATCTCAAACTAAGCAGAGCTTGTACTATGGAAACCAGACAACTGATAAACATACTTATATATTTCTATATAGATACATATTATAGATAAATAACACCCAGACACAGAATAAACCATCGAGCTCATCACACAAAGTTTTATCCTGGGTGGGGAACCCACGACCTCCGGCTTAGCAGTCATGGTTACTAACCACTAGACCAACAGGTCAGTCGAATAAATAAGACTAATCTAACGACACCTCTCAAGCCAAAGAAACATACATACACACACACTCAAAAACATAAACCTCCTCTTTGCACAGTCGGATATACATATGGGACAGAGATACATTATAGTTTGGAATAGTATTATAGGCCCGAATGAGCTTGGATATTATTATATTGATTGCAATAAGTAATCAAAGCGGCGACAGACTAATGGATAAGGCACCGGACTCGCAATTGAAAGGTGGCGTGTTCAAATCCTATCCATTATACTACCGTGAACCTACTCCTTACTCAAGCAATTTAGTTTTGCTGGAGGGTTATCAAGATTCCTAGTAATATGCGATGTACATTACTAGTTATTTTTAAACAAATGGCATATTATGTAAAAGTTTAAACTAAAACTGCGATTACTTTTTATAATTTTTAAAGCATTTTATGATAATGATATATATAAAATTTCAATTTATGGAGGAAAAATTCGTCTCAGGCGGTACTTGAACCTAGGGGTATCGGCCCTAACCCGCCACCTCATGTGGAGACTACATTGGACTTTGGCGGACATGTCCCGGAGTTGGTAACGGCTTAGGGGCCGGAACTCCTAAAGTCTCGGGATCAGGCCCCGCCTGAGATGATTAAATTCCTCCATACGTATAAAATTTATGCGTTCAAAACTGTGATCTTTTATACCTACGTAAGTACGATTCTTTAAGACTAAGACTAAGACTTATCTAATGTGATAATTATACTAAGAAATCACATTAGATAAGTCATAAAAACGACAAACATTGGTATGCAAGATTTTATTTATTAAATCAAATTCAAGGTGTTCCAAATTAGAATTTGTTACTTCTTAGATAGCGCATCCACAGCCTCTGCCAGCCCATCCTGCGTAGCCGAGAGCAGGAGCGGCGAGACCGGGAGCGATGGCCGCAGCGTAGCCGGGAGCGTAGGCTCCAGGGTAGCCGAAGGCGGTGGTCTCAGCGGCCATGGCGTTGATGCCATTGCCGCAGGCGTGGTTGACGGCACCAGCTCCAGCAGTGGGCAGAATACCCTTGACAGCCACGGTACCAACGAACGGTAGCTCTCCAGCCGCAGCCAGGATACCCTCATAAACATTCTCAGATGCTACAGAGAGACCGACGGGAGCCATGGCGGAGGCGCTGGAGACGGGCAGTCCGCCGCCACTGGTGGGAGTGAAATCCATAGCGGGAGCAGCGTAACCGCAAGGGGCGGCCAGACCGTAAGGAGCAGCAAGACCGTAAGGAGCAGCCAAGGCGGGAGCAGCCAGACCGTAAGGTGCGGTCAAGCCGTATGGCTCCAGACCATAGCCCAAGGCAGGGGCAGCGATGCCGGGGGTGGCAGCGACTGCAGCACGGCTAGTGCACTGGCTCAGTGCAGACTGTTAGGTAAAAATAAGGTAAAATAGTTATTTCTAAATATTACTATACTTCTTAGACAAATTATATTTATGTAAAAACATTTATTAAAATCGAAGATCATTATTTACCTGCACGAAGAGCGCCTGAGCGCAGAAGACGAGGATGATCTTGGCGGACATTTTACTAGTTCAAGTGTTGACACGAGAATGATGTTCAGTACCACTGCTGCTGGTTATATACGGAACTGCGTTATCAAGTTTCGGAAAAGAATAATATAGGTATAGGCAATTGTAACTAAAAAGCTTGTGCAACTACGATAAGCCTACTTATGAACAAACAAAGACACGACACGTTTCTATAAATAAGTGTGACATAAATTATTTCGAAATGAATATTACTAAAAACGTGCTATCAGCTTTTGGATTTCGTATAAAAACTGGGTCAACACCCAGTTCATCATTCAGTCTTCAGCTCCTCGTTGAACACAAACATCAACCATGAATACTTTTGCTGTCGTGTTCCTCTGCATCCAAGCTTGCTTGGTACAGGTGAGTTAAAAGAAAGCCAAAATAATAACAATCAAATTCCCTAGTTATTAAAAATTCCATTACATTTGTTTCATCTTACCTTGATCATTTTTGTAATTTCTATTCCAGAATGTGTTCAGTCAGTGCACCAGCCGCGCTGCTGTAGCCGCTGAACCTGGACTCTTAGGTCTCGCTGGTCCTTACGGATTGGGTGCTCCTTGCGGCTACAATGGTCTGGCTGGCTATGGTGGTATTGCCGCTGCTCCTTTCGCATATGACGGTCTGGCTGCTCCCTTCGGCTACCCTGCTGCCGCTGGCTGGGCTGCCCCGTACGGCGCTATTGCTCCTTACGGCGGTGCTGGTGAAGGTAACGTGGCTGTCGCCGGTGAGCTGCCCGTCGCTGGTACCACCGCCGTCGCAGGTCAGGTGCCGATCATGGGCGCTGTGAGATTCGGCGGTGACGTCGCTGCTGCTGGTGCCGTGTCCATCGCTGGCCAGTGCGCCTGCGGCTGCGGAGCTGGTGCCCCTTACCTGTACTAAATAATAACAACCGATTTCTAACGAGTTATCGAGAAAATACCTATTTGAAAAATAAACGATCAATGCTAAACAATTATTTTAAGTTTTAAACCTAACCTTGAAGAATGTACTTTAATAGACACAAAAAACAAATTCATTGTTATTGTTAACATACAATCGGTGCACACACAATCAGAAACACCTAGAATGGATTTTATTTTTAATAAAAATTATCTAACGATTTTGAAGAAATCATACATTAGTTTAGAGACTAGCTATTACAATGGACAACTAATTAGAAACACAAAAAATATTAATATGAATGGTAATGAAGTTAACGAAAACAATAATTAATATAGTAACAATGAATATAAATTGTATAACTTTAATAATAAAATAACAAGCTTATTTGCCTGCCTCTGTGGCGCGGGGGGAGTGTATCCGACTGCTACACAAGAGGTCGTGGTTTCGATCCCCGCCCAGGAAAAAACTTTGTGTAATGAGCACGATGGTGTTATTTATCTATAATATGTATCTATTTAGAAATATTTATGTATGTTTATCAGTTTTCTGGTTTCCATAGTACAAGCTCTGCTTAGTTTGAGATCATATAGCGTTGTGTGAGTTGTCCCAATACATTATTATTATTATTATTATTATTAGTTATTTTTTTCCAAATCCATTTACCCGTTTAGGCGTTACTAACATCCATCCATCTAATCTTTCACATTTATTAATGGAAAAGTATTGTTGATTGATACTCATCGGGACGTAGGTCTCCTAGAATTTGAAATCGGTATACTACGAGTATATACCGATTTCAAATTCTTATTATATTGTGTCTACCTACAGTGGTGGACACACAATTAGAAACACCTAGTATGGATTTTGTGTTTAGTACTAATTAACTATAAAATTATGTTGTAATGAAATGATATAAACTACGGGTCTTAATCGCGTGAATATTTGACAAACCAAGGCCGTTGCAATACGGTCGAAACATACTTCAATGAATGTTGTGATAATATGTGCCATAATTTAGAACATGGAATACATATAGATAAGAATATTAAATAAGAATATTATTAATATACTGAGTGACTCAGCAGCTGTGACTTGTAATAGACGGACTGACCAAAAGCGTAGGTGGGTGGAACACGAAACACGTTAGGGATGCACATGTGGAGGCTCGGCTTGCGTTTCAACTATGGGTTCAGTATGGGAAACCTGGTGCGGGGCCCATTTACACAGGAATGCGTGAATCTCGAAAAGCTTTCAGGGCGAAGGTAAAGTGGTGTCAGAACTATCAGCAAAAAAATAAAATGGATTGCTTCACACCACTTGGCTAAAACCTTTGGAAGTTTCTGGAGAGAAACGAAGAGGTTGAGTCATAAATCTAGTCTCCCAGCGAGTGTGAATGGGAAAACAGTGCCAGTCGACATTGCCAACTTGTTTCTGCAACGATTTAAGATTGAATCACCTTCAGGTCCGGCAAAGTCAAGTGTCGACGTAAGTTTTAGTGACATTTTACTGCCCGGGGTGTCGCTTCTGTTATTAATAATACGTCTAGGGGAAAGTCTTCAGGACATGATAGCCTCAGTATAGAGCACATGTAGAACGCAGGAGTACATCTCCCTAGGACTTTGTGTTTGTTGTTTAATTTGTGTATGAGTCATTCATATTTACCGGCTGATCTAGTGAAAACTGTAGTGGTACCTGTTCCTAAAAACAAGACTGGTGACATGTCAGATACTAGTAATTACAGGCCTATATCCTTAGCAACCATCATAGCCAAAATTTTGGATAGTCTTCTTAATGGCTATCATAGACACATCAAAGTAAGCGACAGACAGTTCGGTTTTAGGGATGGGTTATTGACGGAGACAGCCATTATGACTCTTACGAGCACTTTTTCAATCTCTATCTGATCGATGAACTCAGTAGTGTTGGGGTCGGATGCATGGTAGATGGAGTGTGTTTTAATAACATTACCTATGCTGATGACATGTCGATACTGGCTCCATTAGGAAGTTATAAAGTTTAAGCGAGTGCTATGTTGGAGCACATGGACTAAGGTATAATGAAAAGTAAGGTACTTGTCTTTAAGGCACAAAATAAGTCATATGAGATGATCCCTTCCATTTTGCTGTGTGGCTGTAACTGTTCTTAACGGAGTAAAACAATTTAAATACCTTGGTCACTGGGTCACAGATGATGGCACTGATAACTGTGATATGGAGAGAGAGCGCAGAGCATTGACCGTCAGATGCAACACGCTGGCCCGCAGGTTTATGAGATGCGACAATGAAGTCAAGTTGACATTGTTTAGGGCGTATTATCAATCTTTTTATACATGTAGCCTATGCTATGGACTAGCCACATACAAAAGGCGTACAATGTTCGGCGCGTGCAATATAACAATGCATTTAGAATACTGCTGTCACTGCCGCGATTCTGCAGCGCATCAGGAATGTTCGCAGATGCGCATACTGATGACTTTTTTGCTATAATGCGAAACAGATCGGCATCTCTGCTGTATCGAATGCATCACAGTAACAACAGTCTTCTGAATGTCATTGCTAGCAAAGCTAAAGGCCACATGATGAGGCACCTGTGCACTTTACATGTGTTGGTGCCGAGTGCTGCGTCGCGTGGTAATTAGTTTTATTATTATTTTTTTTTCTAAACTAACATGGTTTTTAAGCATTTACTAATAATATATGGGTGTACACAACCTAATGTAAAAAATAATAAATAAACAAGGTATTTTACTTTTAATTATTCAAGTGATTGAGTCCCGTAGTATATAATTAATTTCATTAAGTGTACAAATCGCGAAACTTCATCAACATTTATGATAAAACATGTCGTAGAGGGCTAATGCCTTTTTCTCTATAACGTATCAATCTATTTGAATATTTATGATTGTGCATATTTCATGAGTCACTGAATTCTGTCTTTCCTCTACGACCAAACACACACTTCGCCAACTAGCCAGAGGCTTTCCGGCTGCTGGTTCTTGAGTCTACGTATGCCTAACGGCAGAGCTAGTCACCAACTTGAAGCCATCTTTCCAGGATCGTATCTGAGGCGAGGAATGGGGGAGGGGGACATTGAGAGGCAATGAATATGAAATGAAGAGGACTTATATCCCCGTAATCTAGAATCATTCTAATCATCAATAGTAGCGCAGTCAGTCAATTAGTCAGTTCTGCACTAATTTGTAGTAGTACACAAATGTATAGCTTTATACTGTCTCCTACACTTGTAGTTTAAGACTCTTAATAGTTCTAAATCAACAGAAAATACCTACCTTATAAATGTTGAATCCTTAAGAGTGTCGAAATGAACTTTATTTGTGGTTGTAAAACGACCGCATCATTTTTTACGTTAAATTTGAAGTTTGATTTTTTGACAGCATCAAGCTTGATATTTCCACACGTTCCCGAAATAAGGGGTCTTGACACAGTCGGACTGACGGACGGACAACAGAATGATTTTATAAGGGTTCCGTTTTTTTCCCTTTGAGGTAAATAACCCTAAAAATTAACCGACATGAAGCAAGTGACTGTTGTATGGTAGCGTTCTAATAGGAAGATTTTTAAAGAGATGCTGGTTTATTTGGGATGGTTCCTTACTTTGTTAAATAAAAACTAGTTCAGCCGGTTTGATGATACAACAAACCATTACATTTAATCCGAACTGACATGAATGGAAAAGCCGAATGGCGCAAGCGTATTCAGAGGACTTATGAAGATGACATTTTATATTTATTACCATAATAAATTATTATGGTAATAAATATAAGTAAGTATTTATATTAAATGCACTTCACATAACATAATTATTATGTAATGTGAAGTGCATTCAATATAAATACTTACGAGTACATATAATGTCTACAACTCTATATGCTATACGCGGGGATTAATAACACATTGTCACCTTCCAGAGCGTTACGCGATAGCAGGAATTAATCTCACGCGAATACTAAAATAATATTATCGTCACAACACGTATGTAATAATGACAGTGAATGCTTCTATTGATTATAAATGTCGTATTTTAATAAGTGAAATATTATATTAGACATGTCACAAAAACGACAGACATTGGTATGCAAGATATTATTTATTAAATCAAAGTCAAGTTGCAGTGTTCCAAATTAGAATTTGTTACTTCTTAGATAGCGCATCCACAGCCTCTGCCAGCCCATCCAGCGTAACCGAGAGCAGGAGCGATGAGACCGGGAGCGATGGCCGCAGCGTAGCCGGGAGCGTAGGCTCCAGCGTAGGCTCCGGGGTAGCCGAAGGCGGTGGTCTCGGCGGCCATAGCGTTGATGCCATTGCCGCAGGCGTGGTTGACGGCACCAGCTCCAGCAGTGGGCAGAATACCTTCCACAGCCACAGTACCAACGAACGGTAGCTCTCCAGCTGCAGCCAGGATACCCTCATAAACATTCTCGGATACTACAGAGAGACCGACGGGAGCCATAGCGGAGGCGCTGGAAACGGGCAGTCCGCCGCCACTGGTGGGAGTGAAATCCATAGCAGGAGCAGCGTAACCGCAGGGGGCGGCCAGACCGTAAGGAGCAGCCAAGGCGGGAGCAGCCAGACCGTAAGGTGCGGCCAAGCCGTATGGCTCCAGACCATAGCCCAAGGCAGGGGCAGCGATGCCGGGGGCGGCAGCGACTGCAGCACGGCTAGTGCACTGGCTCAGTGCAGACTGTTAGGTAAAAATAAGGTAAAATAATTATTTTCTATATATTACAGTAGTTTTTAGACAACTTAGTATATTTATGCCAAAAACCATTAAAATAATTATTAAAATCAAAATGTATTATTTACCTGCACGAAGAGCGCCTGAGTGCAGAAGACGAGGATGATCTTGGCAGACATGTTACTAGTTCAAGTGTTGACACGAGAATGATGTTTAGTACCGCTGCTCCTGGTTTTATATCGAACTGCGTTATCAAGTGTCGAAAAAAAATAATATAGGTATAGGCAATTGTAACTAAAAAGCTTGGGCAACTTCGATAAGCCTACTTATGAACAAACAAAGAAACGACGCGTTTCTTTAATTAAAGTGTGACATAAAATATTTCGAAATAAAAATTTCCTTAAACGCGCTATCTACTTTTGAATTACGTATAAAAACTGGGTCAACACCCAGTTTATTATTCAGTCTTCAGCTCCTCGTTGAACACAAACATCAATTATGCATACTTTCGCTGTCGTGTTCCTCTGCATCCAAGCTTGCTTGGTACAGGTGAGTTAAAAGAAAGACAACTTATATTATATTATAACAATCAAATTCCCTAGTTATCAACAATTCCATTACATTTGTTACATTATTTTTGTAATGTCTATTCCAGAATGTGTTCAGTCAGTGCACCAGCCGCGCTGCTGTAGCCGCTGAACCTGGACTCTTAGGTCTCGCTGGTCCTTATGGATTGGGTGCTCCTTGCGGCTACAATGGTCTGGCTGGCTATGGTGGTATTGCCGCTGCTCCTTTCGCATATGACGGTCTGGTGGCCCCCTTCGGCTACCCCGCCGCTGCTGGCTGGGCTGCCCCATCCGGCGCTATTGCTCCTTATGGCGGTGCCGGTGAAGGTAACGTGGCTGTCGCCGGTGAGCTGCCCGTCGCTGGTACCACCGCCGTCGCCGGTCAGGTGCCGATCATGGGCGCTGTGAGATTCGGCGGTGACGTCGCTGCTGCTGGTGCCGTGTCCATCGCTGGCCAGTGCGCCTGCGGCTGCGGAGCTGGTGCCCCTTACCTGTACTAAATAATAACAACTGATTTCTAAAGAATTATCGAGCAATTACCTATTTGAAAAATAAACGATCAATGCTAAACAATTATTTTTGTTTTAAACTTACTTTCAAAAATGTACTTTAATAGACACAGAAAACAAACTCGTTGTTATTGTGAATATGCAATCAGTGCACACACAATTAGAAACACCTAGTATGAATTTTATTTTTAGTACAAATTAACTTCTGAATTAAGATATAATATGTCGACGAGGGCTAATGCCTTTGTATCTTTTCTCTCTAAATAGGTACATTTTTAAAATAAAATGAACGAAACTACCTATTACAGTGGACAACTAATTAGAAACACAAAAAAATAAATGGTAAAGAAGTTAACGAAACAATAATAAATGTAATAAAATTGTACGACTTTATTATAAACTAAACTAATTTTTTTTGTATTGTTGTACCTATACAAAATAAAAATAGATTAAACAAGTATGATGATTTTCGTTGAAGACATTTTAGTAATTTTAATTACATTAGCAATTTTGTCACTGAGATAACATTGTGATGATAAAACCTGAACGGAAGTTTTAATTGAGATGCAATTGCAATGTTGTGTGCACCCAAAAATGCATTTCTGGCAAATCAATGTTGCCAGCAATGAAAGACATTAAAAATACTATTAGATGCATAGAGACAGTGTGTTTATTTTTCTACACCTACCCGCTACATCATACTTTCCACGGGTCTTATTCGTGTGAATAATTTAAGGTCAACAGTCTACCTGTAACCACGATCGTTGCAATACGGTCGAAACGTCTGGCAATAAACATGGTATTTTATCTTAAACTAGCTGTGCCCGCGACTTCGTTCGCGTGGAAGTTGGGTTTATATTAAGGTAGTTTATATTACAATTCAACTTCTGTGTAAAACATATTGTAAACATGCTCCACAATGCTCTGTGGCATCTATGGATATTTGGGCCTAGCTTTAATCAGGGCCCAACATATGGCAGGGCAAGCCAAGCAAATGCCCAGTGCAGCAAAATGAAGGGCGACAAAGTTTATGGCGCCAGACGGTTAGAAGACAAATTATAAAAATTCCCACGACCACACCTCGACAAAAAAGTGATTTGCATCACATCAAATACTATTAATATTGAAAAATTCCCCCACCACGCGAGTACTGGGGCAGTTTCGAGTTAAATGAAGCTCGAAAGCGCCCAATTACTCGTGCGAAATTTTGAGTTAAGGAGCTTCGATTCTGACTCCGATAGGTCGAAAATTCCGATTGATTTTAAACCTCCGACTCCAACTTCGGCTCCGACACTTTTAAATCGGACCTTTTAATCGGAGGTACCTAGCCGCTCCTTAAAGGTAATTTATACATAGGTAATAAAGGTATGATGGAAAAAACTCTCACAGATTCCCTATGATCGCAGGTTATGTCCTGCCCGAGCGATCTTTTCCGAGTCTAAAGTACACCTACTTTGTGTCCGTGTTTGTACCGCGGGAATGCAATGTTTTAAAACTATTTTGCGGGGGCAAAATAGTTTTAAAACATTGCATTCCCGCGGTACTGTGATGCGTGTTTAAACAAACAAACAACATTCAAACGTTTCTAAAAGATATACTCAGATATCGTTTCTTGTGTTTAAATACTATTTCTAAACTTATTTCAATATTTTTTTTCACTCACTTTAGAAGATTAAAATATAATTTTATAATGTCTACATTGGTGAATTTGAAAATAGGTGTGTCAACCTGTCGCAAATTAAGATCATCATATATTCATATCCCTCTACGTAAGAATTTCAGTTTTTTTTTTTAAATCAATTTTCCTGATTCTTTTTAATTTGTATTTAAACGCCATCTATTTTCAAAACTGGATAAGTTTATTTTTATACTTGATGATTTTATATTAAACTATCATGCATATTAAACGTAGGTAAGCAAGGTATTTAACCTTAAATTATTCACGCGATCAAGACCCGTAATACATATATTTTCATAATGTGTACAAATCGCGAAAGTTTATTAACATTTGTAGGTAAGCAATTTTAGCACTCAGAAGAAATTAAATCACAGATGGCGCCACGTGTTTTATTTTGATGTAACGCGGACTTAATCTTTCATTTTTTTTAAGCAATTAACATTTATAAATTCTAGAAAATATCAAGTAATTACTGTTTATTTGTAATGTAATATTGTTTTTCATTTCTACATTTATAACAATAATCACTATTCATGCAAAACAATGATAAAGGTGCCTATTGGAAGTGATTATTAATATGAAAATTTGTTAAACAAAGTAAACATGTTAAAGTCGAAAATAAAAGCTTGTATAAATAAGTATACATTTAGAAAAATACTTAAAAAAAAGAATAAAAATAATTTTAACACAACACAAAAAGAGACTCGCAATTAGGGAGTCGATCCTCCGACCTCGCTCGTTTAATACCGCTACTTGTGCCAATAGACCACCTCAGCTGATGCAAAACGGTTAAAATAGCTGATCTTAAGAAAATTGAAAATGTTGTGTTTAGCTCCTAATAGTTTTAGCGTGAAGTTATTGTTTCCATGGGTTACAATTGTAAATAATGTCTTATTGTGGAAAAAATTGTGAAAAACCATAATGGTTCGACAAAACATACGTTGCTGCTCACTCCCCATAGATGATAGCATAATGATTTATAGTGCAAGTAATGACCTATAGTATTTACAATAAAACTGCAAATTTTCATGAAGATCCGTCAAGTAGTTATTGTTTTATAACGATAAATAGCTACAGACATTATCCGTCATTGCTTAAGCTCCTATGGGAAATAGCGTGATAAATTATAGCCTATATGTTAATCCAGACTACACATACAAAATTTCAACCGAATCTGTCCAATAGTTATTGCGTGATGCGTGTTCAAACAAACAGACAGACAGACAGACATTTCTAAAAATGTAGGAATGTGTTTAAATACTCTTTTTTTTTTTCACTATGTTCGGCCATGTACAGACACGTGAAATTTACAATTTTATTATATGTATAGATATAGATAGATAGCATGATTCAGTATTCACGCGCGATGGCTTATTATTAGCGTATTTCATGTATAACTTTGGTGTTTCTATACCGATTTCTATTAGTATTTTTTATGGAATAGTTAATTATGTTAACTTTTTTAATTAGGGATGACTGAGAGTGTTATAAACGTAAGAGTAGACAAATATAATCAGAAAGCTTCGAACTACTAAGCTATCGGGAGTTACACGTGATATTGTGAGTCAACCATAAAAGATAGACATATGCTGTCGTGGGATATTTTTTATATAATTTTAAGGAGAACATTTCCGTCATACATGATTTCTGTGTAGCTTTAACCATTACGGTTGCACACGCGACGAAAGCTTAAAAAATGGAGTAACTTCTCCCGTTTTCCTTCACTGCTCTGCTCATATTGATTGTAGCGTGATGAAAAGTATACTATAACCTACTCAGGAGTATGAAAAATAATTGTACCAAGTTTCGTTAAAATCCGTCGAGTAGTTTTTGTTTCTATAACGGTTATACAGACAGACAGACAGACAGACAAAAATTTTACTGATTGCATTTTTGGCATCAGTATCGATCCCTAATCACCCCCTGATAGTTATTTTGGAAATATATTTAATGTACAGAATTGACCTCTCTACAGATTTATTATAAGTATAGATTATTAACGGGATTAAGACCTGTAGTATATATAATTTAAAATGTGTACTAATCGCGAAAGTTTATGAACATTCATAGTGTGGTCGTCTAAAGCTGTCACAGGCATGGTTGGTTATAAAAATGTTATCAATGTTTTGGCGATTGCAGCGACATGCGATACAAAAAAAATGGAAAAAAGCTGTCTCAGGCACGGTTGTTTATTACAATGTCCATAATGTTTTCTTATGACGGTATCACGTAAAAATATCGTCCGTAAACTGACATAACCAACTACTATTTTTTTTTAAGGGAGTATGAACGTGCTTAATTTACAGAAAATTTGATGAATTTAGCCATTATTGTACTATAAATTATGCATAATTAAAATGCATTTTAGGAATTATGATAAATTAATTTGGACCATATAGGTCCAAATTAATTTAGTCCTGAGGATGCCTCGTACAGAGGTGAAACACGTGTCGAAGTTTCACTTCGTGGAAGCGGAATATTCCAAGTCAAGGGTCCGGAGGTGCCTACCACTTGACTTGGTAAGAGTACCTGTCACTAATTTTCTTTGTTGCAGGTCTCTCTTTTTAAGTGCGGTTTGTCAATCTTTTTATTTATTTTATTTATTTATTTATTTACTCCATTCTTACAACTACCATTACAGGTTCAACCCAAAGCGATAGTGTAACAAAATCATTTACTTATCCTATATAATTTATCTATATTTGTATGTATACTTATTACAAATTAACTAACTAACTAACTTAACATAACTTATAATATATAATGAAACCCTTGTGAATTCACTTAGAGTACAAATAAATAGGTCTAACTCTACGGCTATTAGGTTGAGGGTACGGAGTGCACGCGTTAGCGGAGCCTCGCTTAGCAAATTAGTACGAGCGCGCGGCACCGCCAACAGCCGTGGCTGTCTTCGACGCCACACGTATCTGTCCGGCACGTATAACCCCATCTGCGCTAAGATGTCCGCATTATGCACCTTCCCCCTAAGTAAGCTGAACATGTATGAAACGAGTGCTTGTTCTCTTCTGACTCTCAGCTCGTTATACCCCACCATGCCCAGCACAAATAAGGTTGGGTACAGTAGTGGAAAGAACGGATATACACCATATAGTCGCAAGTATAAAAATCTTACAAATTTATTTTGTACGCGCTCCAGCATGAGCTTATATTTAAGTTCATGTGGAGCCCAAATGACTGCGTTGCATTCAAGCTGACTCCTTACCAATGTATTATATAAGGTGATCACTGCTGTAATGTTGGTGAAATCACGCACTAGGCGGAGCATGCAACCTAAGTTCCTATAAGCTTTTTTGCAGCAGCGTATGATGTGATCTCTGAAGTTCAATTCGGTATTAAAATTTACTCCCAAGTCTTTTATTTCTGTTACCCTTTTCATTGAACTATTGTCGATGCAGTAAAGATACTGGATAGGACTACGTACGCGGGAAAAAGAGACTGTCACGCATTTCGAACTATTGAACTGCAATAAATTATTATTGCTCCAGTTCACTACCCTATCAATGTCCCTTTGTAATTTAATACAGTCCGTCGTATTTTGTACCGCAAGAGATAACTTTAGGTCGTCTGCAAAGAGTAGACACTTGGCGTCCTTAACCACTTGTGGGAGGTCATTTATCATTAGCAGAAACATAAGTGGACCTAGATTGCTGCCCTGACTCACCCCTGACCTAGTGAAATACGGCTCAGACTCGTACCCAGCATATTCCACATACTGTTTCCTATCTGTCATATGACTGGCGAAAAAGTGTAGTAAATGTGGGTTGAAACCAACGCTCGCCAACTTCCTAAGCAACATGTCATGTTGAACTAAGTCAAATGCTTTTTGGAAATCGAAGTAAGCGGCATCAATTTGTCCCCCACCATCCACAGTTGGTACAACATGAGCCATATGACAGAGAAGGTTAGTCATAGTACTTCTTCCTGGTAAAAACCCGTGCTGAGCGTCTGCTAGTTGCGGCTTCACCTGTATCAATATGCTATAATGGATAGCCGCTTCAAAAATTTTTGCCGGCGTTGACAATACAGCGACAGGTCTGTATCCATCCACAGTCTCTGCCGCGCCTGTCTTGGGAACCGGAACAACGCGGGTTAATTTCCACATCTCCGGAAACACTGCCGCCTCTAAGCATTTGTTGTAAATGTACAGTAGTGGTTCGGCTAACACTAACCCACAATCTTTAAATAAGTACGGTGGAAGACCATCTGGTCCTGCGGATCTTTTAGGTTTCAGGTCTCGAAGCGCGCGACGTACATCTCCCAGTTGTAGTTTATTTAAAGTCACCCTTGCCGCTTCGTTTACTCCACTAGCCGCTGTCACTGCCGCACTCACGTCTAACTTTGGTTTTTCTACTCTATAGACTGAATAAAAATACCTAGCAAACTCCTCCACACACTCATGGCCAGTCAAAACTTCCCCATCTTTTAAAATTAATTTCGGGTTTCTCGCTTGTCTTTGGGACTTAACATAATTCCAGAAAGATTTGGGATCTTTCAACATTTGATTTTGGATACACCTTTCATGCCGTTCCCTGGCAACTAAAATCATGTTTTTAACCTTAGCCCTACACATAGAAAACGCTTCATAATCAATCTTCGACTGACTCGCCTTATATCGCTTATGAAGAAACGCTTTCCGTTTAATGTCGCGAATTATTTCTGCAGTGTACCACTCAGGATAAATGTACCTTGAGTTTTCACTCTTTCGCTTTTTTTTCGGAACGCAATCATCGACTATACTATTCAAAATATTATAAAAATAATCTAAACTATTATCTAAATCTAACTCGTATAATAAAGTCCAATCTACCGCGCCAATTAATGAATACATTCGTCCAAAGTTGGCCTTTTTAAAATTCCAACCTACCGGCTTAAATATTGGCATGTCCAGTTGTGACAAGTCAGCGCTCTGGCGACGGTATACATGTACATGCCTACTTACCGTTATCACAAGCGGCGGATGTTGCGCGTCCACCCCCACAAGCGGTTGCTCCGCCTCGCACACACTCACGCACCCACCCTCCGTCAATGCATTCAACACCAAATCTAACTGACGGCCATTGCAGTTCGCTATTTTGTTACTCTGAGTGAATCCACAATAACGTTTAAAGTATTCATAATAGTTTCTTATTTCTGCAGGACATGAGTACAAGTTGAAGTCCCCTAAAACTATTATATTTTTACACTTATTACTAAACCGTTCTATTAAATTAAACAATAACATATATTCACTTTCGTTGCTATTCGGTGGAATGTAAACAACACAAATTAGAAACACGAAGCGATTTTGTCTGTACACATTAGCGCAAACCAATTCAAACACTCGCCTATCTATGTTTACGTCACTCGGTATCGTCACTCGTCGCAGCTCATAACCCGGTGTGGCCACGAGACAGGCGCCGCCTTGTTTTCGCCCATCCGCTCTGTCGCAACGTAAAATGTTATATCCTGGTGGGATTATCTCTGCGTCGTGAATGGATTCATTGCAACCCGTTTCCGTTATGGCGAACAGGTCCGCACTGGCATTCGCAATACTTGCGTAAAACTCTTTCAATTTTGTTCTGAGCCCCCGCACATTTTGGTAAAATATGTCTACCAATTGTTTAGGTGTTTTTTGTGGCATTGATTGGTCTACGAAACCACACCCATTCGGCAAATTCAATATTTACTGCCCAATTTTCTGGTTGGCACAGTTTGTCATACATGCTTTCCGGAACTCCTATAATAAAGGAGGCATACTCTCTTTCTGTCTTGTGTTTAATTTTTTCTACTTTTACCGGTATATCCCTTTCATAAATGTTTTTAACATGCTTTTCTATATTTTCTACTGTTGTTTCTTTCCGTAAACGCCATATATGTAAATATTTTCTTTTCTCCATTCCCTGAATTTCCGTTGTGCTCTTGTTTCCACCTCGTTTGACTTCGCTGTTTGGATATTTTTTTTTCCGATGTACTACGATCCAACTTTCATCTTTTTCTGGTTCTTGTTTTTCTTTTTCAGTTTCATACCTATTTTCTACACTCGCCTTATGGAGCCCCTGTAGCCCGCTCGAAACCATCATAGCGGATTTCGTGGCCATACTATCCTTAGTATTATCTACCCTCATTTCTTTTTCTTTGACCATACTCGCAAAAGATAATGCCCGTACTTCTGATTTTTGATTTATATTTGTTTGATTTTTCTTTTGGCCTACTTCGTGTATTTCTATTTGTAATTTTTCATTTTTTTCTAGCAATATCTTAATTTTTGCTTCCAACATATCAACTTTTTCTGCTTTTTTTTGTACTACCTTCAATATCTGTTTTATTTCTTTCAACTCTGCTTCTGTGTTATCTAATTTATTTTGCAGTATTACAATAAATTCTTTTCTTTGCTCCTCCAATTGAGACTTAACTTCCCGGCGAAACTCTTCTATCACTTCAAGAAGCTGGCTACCGCTATCCCTTGCGTCGCGGGTAGTGCCTCGCTTACTGGTGTTCACATAGCTGTCCGGTGTAAATATTTTCGACATATTGGTATCACCTCGAACAGGAGTATCCATATTATTCCCTTTCGGCCTTGCGCACGCGCATTCAGGGCAAATCCACTGATCCTTGTAAGACTGTGGTAATTCTTCTATTTTTTCCCTCGATAAGCCAACACAATTTATATGGAATTTCTTCTTGCATTTTTTTAACGAACATTCCATAAACAGTAGTTCACTTATAACACGATCACAACCGTTACAGTTGTTTTCCATTTAGGAAACAATTTCTCGCACCAAAATATTTAGACTTCACTAACACGCTCCGTAATCCGTAACACACGTCCGTTCGCTTGCGCGGTTGACGGGAAAAAAAATCTATAATCTAATCTATTTCGATTGTTGTATTAAGGGCATTTCCTTACTACTTCAATCGTGGTAATTCACAGATCGAGGGTGGGTGGTGGGATCCCTGCCTTATAATCTAATTTTTCTAACTATAATTAATGGGCGCTGTGAGATTCGGTGGTGTCGTCGCTGCTGCTGGTGCCGTGTCCATCGCTGGCCAGTGCGCCTGCGGCTGCGGAGCTGGTGCCCCTTACCTGTACTAAATAATAACAACTGATTTCTAAAGAATTATCGAGAAAGTATCTATAAACCAGTGGTACCCTAACCCGAATAAGGACTCTGAAGTATGTGAGTGATACTAAATGCTATGTTGAAGACAAACTCTCTAAATTCATATGCTAAGTGAAATTATTTGCACGCGTCTAATGAGGCCTAGGGCGGCCAACAGGGCAAATTCGTCACTGCGTATTATTTTAGAGTTTACATTAAATCTCTTTTAATTACATCTGTAGCCGTTTTTACTATAATATAATTTTTTTTAACAAAAAATATAAAAACCGTTCTACTTCTTTTTTTTGTTTTTTTTTTTAAAAGATAACTAGCAATGTGGGATTGTGGTCCCACATTACTAGCAATCCTGTTAACCCCTCCAGCTAAGCTCAAAGGCTTGTGTTAGGCGTGGGTTCACTGGTGACGGTGTCGCCGGAGGCGGAGCGCAGTGGTATTAGGTACGCGAACCTCTTCCGCGAAACGAAGGCGCGGCTCACTGCTGCCAATTAAAGCGTGGAAGTGAGCGTCCGCCGCTTCCAAACCCGAGCCCGATTACTGGAGACTGGACAAGACGGAGCCAAAGTGGTGGATATAGTGGCGGGGTACTTCAGGGAGATTACCCAGGAGCAGGCCGGCGTCAAAATCGCCAGGCCAGTAAAATGCGCAGAGGTGCGTATTTCTGGCCTGGATGATTCTGTGACACCTAAGCAGGTCCGGGAAGCAATCGAAAAGAAGACTCATTGCTCTCCCGGAACCGTGAAGGTCGGCGCGATCCGCCCCGGCCCCGGTGGAGTTGGTGCGGCGTGGGTGCGTTGCCCCGTCGCCGCGGCCAAAGTTTTGGCCGAAGTAAGCCGGCTCCACGTGGGTTTCTCCGCGGCGAGAATCACTGTTCTCGACGCGAGGCCCGCGAGGTGTTACCGATGTATGGGCGCGGGGCACTTGCGCCCGCAATGCCCCAGTAGTTTTGACTGCAGCGGACTTAAGAGACTTAAGCCTCCCCACCCTCCAACTAATGGACTCCCTTAGCCGTGCTCGCTCCTCGCCCCTGTCGTCAGTGATAGGGGTACCGGATGCGTTGCGCGGTAGGGGGTCCAGGACGCGGTCGCACCCTCCTGCGGGAAGTTCATCTCGTGGGGGGAGGCGGCGGGGATAGTCGGCCCCGTCGCCGGCGAACCGGGCGACGTCAAGGCGCAGTCGCGCGTGACGTCGCTTGGTGGGGCTGTGAGCGTGATGGACGGGGAAGTTTCCCACGCTCGCGGCCTTTCGCGATGGCGGCGTTCTGTGTGTACCCAGGACGCCGCAGGAGCAGAAATGCCCGATGGGGCTATGCCGTTGGGTGGGTCGCCGAAGATATACCAAGTTCTGGCGGCCTATCCATGAAGGCGGCGAGTAGGTACACGGCCGATTTTTTAGTGGGGGCAGGTCCCACACTACCTCCAGCGTTTGCCCCGGGTGCTGAAGGTGTGCGTTCAGGCATGTTTTACGGCCATAAAAAGAAAAGAAAAAAAAAAAGGCGTGGGTTCACTTCTATAGGATAATGGGTAGGATACGTATTTCATTCTTTTCTTTGTTATTAAAAGTACTTCGTATTTATTTTTAAAAATAAAAAGAAATAAGCTTTTTGATCTCTGTATGTGCCCAAAATAACCATTGCGAAGGTTTTGCTTTGTTTTTTCATTGCGAAGGCAAAGTTTCCATACAGGTTTTATTTTTTATGCTTCATATTGTTCAATTAACGTGCCTACAGAATAGAAATTTTAAAATTTCTGGCCAGTCGTTCTAGTGGTTAGTGACACTGATTGCTAAGCCTAAAACTTTGTGTGATGAGCACGTTGGTTTAATCTGTGTCTTTGTATCTATTATATAGTACGTTTAGCTGTTGTCTGGTTTCCATAGTACAAGCTCTGCTTAGTTTGGGATCAGATAGCGTTGTGTGAGTTGTCCCAAGTTATTATTATATTATTATTATTATTATGAAATAAACCAGTCGTAACAAATAAAGAATACTCTGAAGACAGCCATACGAGTAGTTACGTAAGCTGTCTACAAAGAAATATGACATAAGAAAAAATACGATCTGAAAAAGTGTTCTTTTGTTGAGAAGTTTAGTTTTTCGCCAATAACTCAAATACGGTAAATCCGATCATGTTGAAAATAATTTACAAGATTTTTAGCCTTTGTAATTTTTTGGACATGCAGTTTAAAAGATAAGAGGAGGTGGGGAATTTATGCAATTTTCGAAAGAATTTTTTCAAAAAATTTCCTTTAACCAAAAAAGAGTCTAAGAAACCTTATAATATATGTAAGACCTGTTGAGTGACGAAGATATTTGCTGAAAGTTTAATTTTAGCTTCTGTTACATGTATGAAGTATTAGAAATATTTATTTTTATCATTTTACTATAAAACTAAGTAGTGGCTTATACAAAACACCTTTACTACAAATATCATCCATACAAATTGAGTAGTTTTTAAGTAAAATGCAAGTGATTTATAGACGGACAAACTATAAGGGTTCCGTTTAGCCTTTTTGGCTACGGGACCCTAAAAAGACAACTGACATAGATTTTCAAGATATTTATTGAATCTAGATTATTAGAGACCAGGAGCGATGACAGCAGCTGGAGCTAAACCAGCGAGAGGAGCAATAGCACCGGCTGAAGCGATGGCTCCAAGGTAGCCAGGTACGAAGGCGGTGGTCTTGGCTGCCATGGCGTTGATGCCATTGCCGCAGGCGTGGTTGAGGGGTCCAGATCCAAAAGTGGGAAGTATACCCTCCACAGCCACAGTACCGACGAACAGGAGCTCTCCAGCCGCGGCAAAGATACCCTCATAAACGTCCTCAGATGCTACTGAGAGGCCGAAGGGAGCAATGACGAAAGCACTGGAGACGGGTAGTCCACCGCCACTGGTAGGGGTGAAGTTCATGGCGGGGGCAGCGTAACCGCAAGGTGCGGCTAGATCGTAAGGAACAGCCAAGGCGGGAGCAGCCAAACCGTAAGGTGCCGACAAAAGTCAATGATTTATATTCACGATGCTTTATTACTGGTTATAGATAAGTGACAGTTGACAATAAAATTATTCGTTAGGTTTGTAGCCAAATACTTTGACGATGAAACAAAATGGCTATCACAGCTCTCTTTTTTAGTATAGGTTTTGGCATCAAAGGACCAATCTCATATCCCGAAAAAAAATCATCATACTTTAATATAAGGTACCACCGCCTGGTTTAATTGTTCTATTTATTTTTTTGTATAGGAACTTGTTATTTTATTATTATAGCTGTACAATTTATATTCATTGTTACTGTATTCATTATTGTTTTCGTTAACTTCATTACCATTTATAAACTAATGTATGATTTCTTTACATATCAGCCCATATGATGGCCCACTGCTGGGCACGGGTCTCCCCAGTAGAACCTACTAGTATGTAGACCCTGGGGGTAATTGCTATAATCGTCACGCTTGGCGAGCGGGTTGGCGATCGCAGTAAGGCTTTAAGTACGCAGAGGACGCTGCTGCCCGTCCTCCGGTGTGAAATCCCTTAGTCGCCTTGACGACACCCACGGGTAGAGATGGGGTGGTACTATTCTTAAGCCGGCACCACACGGCATTATTTATTTGATTTCTTTAAAATCGTTATATCTTAATTCTATAGTTAATTTGTATTAAAAACAAAATCCACACTAGATGTTTCTAATTGTGTGTACACCGATTGTATGTTCACAATACATTTTTGAAAGTAAGGTATAAAACAAAAATAATTGATAAGCATTGATCGTTTATTTTTCAAATAGGTATGTTCTCGATAATTCTTTAGAAATCAGTTGTTAATATTTAGTACAGGTAAGGGGCACCAGCTCCGCAGCCGCAGGCGCACTGGCCAGCGATGGACACGGCACCAGCAGCAGCGACGTCACCGCCGAATCTCACAGCGCCCATGATCGGTACCTGACCAGCGACGGCGGTGGTACCAGCGACGGGCAGCTCACCGGCGACAGCCACGTTACCTTCACCGGCACCACCGTAAGGAGCAATAGCGCCGGATGGGGCAGCCCAGCCAGCAGCGGCGGGGAAGCCGAAGGGAGCAGCCAGACCGTCGTATGCGAAAGGAGCAGCGGCAATACCACCATAGCCAGCCAGACCATTGTAGCCGCAAGGAGCACCCAATCCGTAAGGACCAGCGAGACCTAAGAGTCCAGGTTCAGCGGCTACAGCAGCGCGGCTGGTGCACTGACTGAAGACATTCTGGAATAGACATTACAAAAATGATGAAGGTAAGATAAAACAAATGTAATGGAATTGCTAATAACTAGGGAATTTGATTGTTATAATGTTGGCTTTCGTTTAACTCACCTGTACCAAGCAAGCTTGGATGCAGAGGAACACGACAGCGAAAGTATTCATGGTTGATGTTTGTGTTCAACGAGGAGCTGAAGACTGAATGATGAACAGGGTGTTGACCCAGTTTTTATACGAAATCCAAAAGCTGATAACACGTTTTTGGAAATTTTCATTTCGAAATCATTTGTTTCACACTTAATTATAGGAACGTGTCGTTTCTTTGTTTGATGATAAGTAGACTTATCGTTGTTTCACAAGCTTTTTAGTTACAATTGCCTATATCTGTATTAATCTTTTCGAAACTTGACAACGCAGTTCAGTATATAACCAAGACCAGCGGTAAGAACTGATCATCATTCTCGTGTCAACACTTGAACTAGTAACATGTCTGCCAAGATCATCCTCGTCTTCTGCGCTCAGGCGCTCTTCGTGCAGGTAAATAAGACATTTTGATTTTATTAATTATTTTAACAATTTTTGGCATAAATATACCAAGTTGTCTAAAAAGTATTGTATTATATAAAAAATAATAATTTTACCTTATTTTTACCTACCAGTCTGCACTGAGCCAGTGCACTAGCCGTGCTGCAGTCGCTGCCGCCCCCGGCATCGCTGCCCCTGCCTTGGGCTATGGTCTGGAGCCATACGGCTTGGCCGCACCTTACGGCTTGGCTGCTCCCGCCTTGGCTGCTCCTTACGGTCTTGCTGCTCCTTACGGTCTGGCCGCCCCTTGCGGTTACGCTGCTCCCGCTATGGATTTCACTCCCACCAGTGGCGGTGGCCTGCCCGTCTCAAGCGCCTCCGCCATGGCTCCCGTCGGTCTCTCTGTAGCATCTGAAAATGTTTATGAGGGTATCCTAGCTGCGGCTGGAGAGCTTCCGTTCGTTGGTACTGTGGCTGTGGAGGGTGTACTGCCCACTGCTGGAGCTGGCGCCGTCAACCACGCCTGCGGCAATGGCATCAACGCCATGGCCGCCGAGACCACCGCCTTCGGCTACCCTGGAGCCTACGCTCCCGGCTACGCTGGAGCCTACGTTCCCGGCTATGCTGCGGCCATCGCTCCCGGTCTTGCCGCTCCTGCTCTCGGCTACGCAGGATGGGCTGGCAGAGGCTGTGGATGCGCCATCTAAGAAGTAACAAATTCTAATTTGAAACACTGCAACTTGACTTTGATTTAATAAATAATATCTTGCATACCAATGTCTGTCGTTTTTGTGACATGTCTAATGTAATAATTCACTCATCAAAATATGACATTTATATTCAATAGAAGCACTCACTGTCAGTATTACATACGTGTGGTGACGATAATATTAAGTATTCGCGTGTGATTAATTCCTGCTATCGCGTAACGCTCTGCAAGATGACTATATGTTATTAATCCCCGCACAAAGCTTATAGAGTTGTAAACATTTTTATGTAAGTATGTATATTTAATGCATTTTACATTACATATAGTAACAAATTTATAATGTCATCTTCATAAGTCCTCTGAATATATAAGTCCCCTTTCCCGTTGTTGTCAGTTCGGATTAGATGTGATGGTTTGTCGTATCTTCAAACCGGCTGAACAGATTTTAATTATACAAAGCAAAGAACCATACTAAATAAACCAGCATCTCTTTAAAAATCCTCTTATTAGAACGCTACCATACCACAGTTACTAAGGAAAAAACGGAACCCTTATAGGATCACTTTGATGTCCGTTGTCTGTCAAGACCCTTATCTTGGGAACGCGTGGAGATATCGAGTTAAAATTAAAACCATATACTCAGGTCTCCACTCGTGTGATCCTGTCAAAGAATCAATTAAATTAAAGTAAAAAAGATACGACCGTTTTTTCACAAATAACGTACATTTTGATACTCTCAAGGAATCAACATTTATAGGTTACTTCCTGTTGACTTAGAACTACGAAATTTCGGAAGTAATACCGTCTTAAACTACAAGTTTAGGAAACAGTATGAAAATTTAGTCTTTAAAACACTCGATTCCTGAATAATTTATAATATTATCTACCTAAAAATTTGTGGAGAACCCTCGGTTTTTAGAATTGTATTCATACTTAAAGGAGACTGCGCGACTATTGATGATTAAATTGATTCTAGATTATGGGGATTTAGGTACTCTTTCATCTTGTTTTCATTGCCCCTCAATGTCTCCTTTCCTAATTCACAAGGTAAGACAGCTTCTGTTGCTGACAGTAGAGGTCAGAGTCGATGGCTTGCAAAAGCTCATAGTGGACGATTTCTTTCCAATCCCACTATAAACACGGTATCATTTTGTTCCGAGTCAGGTCAGGCTTTGCCGCGGTGTGTGTGGCTTGTCCATGCTTCGACCACGATCTTTTTCGGACATTCTTATCGTAAGTGACCCATTTTAATAACCCTTTATCAACCGTTTAATAAATGGGTCGGAATTGCTACGTTTCAACTAAGAATCGCAAATGGTAAAACGTTGCATTAAATTTCTCTCAGTGAGAGAAATATAAGCCAAATATCGAGTTTTTTCTTGTACCAAGACTTTTGTAAATGATCTAAAACTGTTTTGTGATTAACATTCAACGCCTGAACCACATTTGTGTTACACTTATTGATATCGCCTTAGGTTCGTAAACCGTTCAAAATTTATTCGCGGCGTTGGTCGCTTTTTTACCTTTTTTGTAATAAAACTTTAAAAGGTACCGAATTTCTTCGTCACATACGTTCATTTTGCTTGCTAAAACACAATTGAAAAATGTTGGGAACAAGTTTTTTTGCACAATGTCAACATTTAATGGTATTAAAACCAGCCAGTTACACTCAGTACAACCAAAGAGTTTCGATTTCTAACAATACATTCAAAATACGAAAATACTTTTGCTCTTACCTATTAATTTGTGGGAAATAATCTGAAATATGTTGAAACTTTAACTTACTCTAATGAACATTTTGTTTGTCAAAAACGTGGAATAGTTGTTCGATAGAAACTACAATTTGGGGGCAATTACTGTTGGCATAAAAGCAATGAAACTTAGAAAAAAAGACGTGTGGCACTCGGAGGAGGTAATAAAAAAAATATATTAAAAAAACAAAATAAGTAAAATAATAAAAAAAAAACTAAAAAGTATCACCGCTGTGCCGGTCGGAGTGGGGGGTGTTAGGTTATTTTCGTTATGGAATTTCTGGATTCGGTCTCCACGCTCAAGGCCCGCGATAGAAGCTATGCAATAGCTTAAAAATATTAACTTTCTTATTCTTATTATGAATACTGAAATTAAGAACTGATAGACTTATTACGTAAAATAATTACGTTGCATTTAATGGCGGTACCTATTATGCGGAAGTATGCACGATGTCCCTCAAATGGAAAACAATATCTGTTGAAATAATAAGACACAGAATTATGTTATTTTAAAGCAGTTTGGCAGCACGAATACAATTATGTTATCAAAAGAATACCTACTTGGCTTCGGTTTCTTCTAAGATCCTGACGCCGACATGTGCTTACGTCACTACTTCAATATAGCGATGGTCAAGCCTGGTCTGACGGTCGCCAATTTATGTCGGTGAACACATTTTGATTCTTGCGATTTTATTTTTTAAAGCAACTTTGTCACTGAAATAACAGTGTGATATTAAAACCAGAACGAAAGTATAAATTGACATGCAATTGCAATGTTGTGTGCACCCAAAAAGGCATTACCGGCAAATCAATGTTGCTAGCAATTTAATCAATAAATATTACTAATAAATACTTTAGCGATTGATTATTACTATATTATGACTAATTTTATATTTAAACATGTTTGGCTGTATAGATTAAAGGCTTTAGTCCTATACCTGCTGCATGTTATATCATAAATGATGATAAACTTTCGCGATTTGTATACATTATGAAATAATACATATTACGGGGCCTAATCGCGTGAATAATTAAAGGTAAAATACCTTAACGTTTCGACCGTATTGCAACGGTCATGGTCACGGGTAGACTGATTCTTTTTAATTTAAACTATTCATGCGATTAAGACCCGTAGAATATATTATTTAATCATTTGTGTACAAATCACGATGTCATAATATGATATACCATGTCGTAGCGGGCTAAAAACTACTAATATACAATTGTGTGCTCACCACTACGTTCACAATAACAATAAATTTGTTTTCTGTGTCTATAATATTTTTTATAAGCCTTTTTTCGGTATATCCCACTATTTCCATGGAAATACAAAATGGAAATAGTGGGACTAACATTTTATAAAAATTATATCCCATTATTTCTATTGCGACAAAAAAAACGCAGAAGAATTTGTATATAGATTAAAACTAATTATAACGAATAGATTAAAATTAAAACATAACTTCCCGGTATTAAAAAAAAATATATTCTAACGATATTATATATTACTAGCTGTCGCGTGCGGCTCCGCCCGCGTAGTACCTACCTACTTCGTTCACGTCGCTCACGTTTGCTTATCCTTTCTGAGAATTTCAAACTCTCAGAAAGAATTTTTTTCCCCCGATTTTGAAACATTTTCCGTCACTACTCAGCTCCTATTGGTCGTAGCGTGATGTTATATAGCCGATAGCCTTCCTCGATAAATGGACTATCCAACACAAAAAGAATTTTTCAATTCGGACCAGTACCTCCGGAGATTAGCGCGTTCAAACAAACAAACTCTTCAGCTTTATTATATTAGTATAGATTAAATACTCTGTTCATAAGGTACTGGTAGGTGACGAAAATGAAAAGTTATTTGTTTTTTTTATCCGCCTGTGACATATCATTCATCATCGAGCCGCTATAAGTGTCACCAGCAAAAAATTGTGCTATTATCAAAAAGTAAGTACTCCAAAATGTAAATAAACATAACTAAAACTAAATAACAATAATATTGTTTTTTTATACACCGTTTTGTAAAAAGAGCTATATAATATCGTGTGACTGAGTTTGAATTTGCAAAAAAAAAAATGTATAATCTACATAATGTGTGATTGAAGTGAAGACGGATTCGAGTGTCACTTTTGTTCGAGACTGTGTATCTAGGGTTTTTTTGTATATCGATGGTTAATTTTAAGTAAATATTATTTTGTTGCAGTGGAAGATGAATACAGCCAGTCTATTTTAAGCAACTTTCCAAATGAGATACACAGCAACTCTGATAGTATTGAATATTTTATACGTTTACCAGATGGCCAATCACAGTTGAGGAGTACAAACTCCACGCCAGACATAATATATATCAACTGGTACTCAAACAACTGCAAAATCAACTAAATCTATTTCTACTCAAACAAATCATCATGAAAGTGAACTCATCATTGATACGGGGAAAATGTTGGCTCGGAAGTATTGTAGCCTAGAAGATCAGGATAAATTTGTAAAAGCATACTTCAGAACCGTAACGTCTTTGATTGATTTAATAACTAAATAAGAACTAAACTATGGAATAAAATAAATAATTATAATTGATACAAAAGTGCCATTTTAGTTAAAAAATGACCTATTGATATTGTGCCATTAATCAAATTTAATTGTTCTTCAAGTATTATCATGTCTTTTTTTATTTGGTAAATTTCACGTTTTTTGGAATAATCTTCATTCAATACGGTGTCTTCATATAAAATATGAAGTACCTGCACTATGTTAGCATTAACAGGAACAAGTCTATTTAATTTCCGGTTCCATGACTCTACCGCATTGTTTGTGCGGTGGCGTTCTCCGAAAACGCACCAAACACTGCTAAAGTTATTTTTTAGCCAATAGTTCTCCATGTACGTCTTAAATTTTTTCTCAGGATCACTATCACCCATCTCTGTAACTATAAAATTCCAACCCTCTTCTATTTTATTTTCTGGCAATAACGGCAGCCTACATGAAAGTTGTAATATCATTTTCAAGTTAATAAACTTGTTCATGCCTATCGATTTTGCTTTTTTTGTCAATGATTTTACGAAATGAAAATAACATCCATTAATAATAGCGTCGGGAAACCATTTTATAAATGCTGTTATTAAAGCCCGTTCAAAATCTAAATTTACCTTTCTTGGGTTCCAATCAGGTATAGTTCTCTTTATCATCTTCAATAATATGTTGTATGTTTTACAGCTTTTACTGGATAACAATGCATATATTACGGGCACCACTTTAGTTTGATTCATGTCACTTCCCAAATCTACATGAATTGTTAGTAATTGTTTGAATGGAGCAGGGCATGCGTAAAATGTACCATCCACAAAATAATTACCACTTTTCAATAGACCTCTATTTTCTTCTCTACAAAAAATTAAAATCCTTTCGCCGTCATTGTAGTCCGCAAGCAAAAAATTCCGGAACGGTAAAGGTACTTCAACATCTTGAACTCTCTTCGAACAGACTCGCGGCACGTTTAAAACTTTGTTTCGGTGTCTGTACAGTGAAGACTTCTTTTCACTATACTCTGGTAATGGTTTACCAAGTAAATGTACGCCTTGGTCCTTCAAAGAGATTATCGCGCTATTGAATGCTTTAGGAACACTTACTTTGCCTTGTGCAGCTTCTTCAAAGCATTTATTTATACTAACATTAATCGTAGATTGAATTTCATCCGGGACACAGCCAGTACTGTGACGAACTGATTTTTTAACTTCCTTAACCTTTAATAACATTAGGAACATTAATATAACGACCATTAGATAAACGTAGCTAAAATTATTACTAAAATTCTAAAGCAACTACGTAAAGTACTGGCAACTTACTGGCGATACTGTTAGCGACCCTTGGCATTTAGTTTTATGGCGTTTGTTACATTTCCACAATGTATTATTATTTTTATAGACTATGTGTTTAGTATATTCATATCCCATATGCAATAATACAATACCCTTCCCACTTTTTATAAACTCCATGAATAAAATTATTCTATTAAATTATTATTACTACAAAATTATTCAGTCAACGAATCAATAACGCAATGATAATAATAATGACAGTTGTCACTCAATATGTTCAAAAGAGGTTTTATCTAAAGAGGAAATATGTAAATATAGTTTTCATGTGCAGGCCGTCATAAGAAGCCAATGCAGCGTTTTTTAATCGCTGAGCCGCGCTGTCCTCAATGGAAATAGTGGGAGACTCTGTCCCAGTATTTCCATTAATGGAAATACATAATGGAAATAGTGGGATACACCGCCTTTTTGACAATTACTTTATAAATACAATAATTGCATTTTCAAAAGATAGAAAACTTTAAAGTCCAGTTACAGGAATCGAACCGGAGGCTTCCGTATCCCAAACCGGGGCCGGATTGAACCACCTATCTGGACTATGTTACTAGACCTCAAATTTATCTATGCTTTCATTCTCGCGAGTTGGGCCCTCGCATGCGTCATCTAGCTGGTAGTTCTAGAACTATCACGGCTTTTGATAATGTTTCGTAGCGGAGAGCATTGTAACAAATTATGATGTTGCAAGCCGAATATTATAGCGCTTTCAAAAATGCAATTATTGTGTCTATCAAAGTATATTCTTGAAGGTAAGGTATAAAACTTAAAATAATTGTTTAGCATTGATCGTTTATTTTTCAAATAGGTACTTTCTCGATAACTCGGTAGAAATCGGTTGTTATTATTTAGTACAGGTAAGGGGCACCAGCTCCGCAGCCGCAGGCGCACTGGCCAGCGATGGACACGGCACCAGCAGCAGCGACGTCACCGCCAAATCTCACAGCGCCCATGATCGGCACCTGACCGGCGACGGCGGTGGTACCAGCGACGGGCAGCTCACCGGCGACAGCCACGTTGCCTTCACCGGCACCGCCGTAAGGAGCAATAGCGCCGTATGGGGCAGCCCAGCCAGCAGCGGCGGGGTAGCCGAGGGGAGCAGCCAGACCGTCGTATGCGAAAGGAGCAGCAGCAATACCACCATAGCCAGCCAGACCATTGTAGCCACAAGGAGCACCCAATCCATAAGGGCCAGCGAGACCTAAGAGTCCAGGTTCAGCGGCTACAGCAGCGCGGCTGGTGCACTGACTGAACACATTCTGGAATAGACATTACAAAAATGATCAAGGTAAGATGAAACAAATGTAATGGAATTGTAATTAACTAGGGAATTTTATTGTTATTATTTTGGCTTTCTTTTAACTCACCTGAACCAAGCAAGCTTGGATGCAGAGGAACACGACAGCAAAAGAATTCATGGTTGATGTTTGTGTTCAACGAGGAGCTGAAGACTGAATGATGAACTGGGTGATGACCCAGTTTTTATACGAAATCCAAAAGCTGATAGCACGTTTTTGGTAATTTTCATTTCGAAATAAATTATGTCACACTTAATTAAAGAAACGTGTCGTTTCTTTGTTTGTTCATAAGTAGACATATCGTAGTTGCACAAGCTTTTTAATTACAATTACCTATATTAATCTTTTTCGAAACTTGATAACGCAGTTCAGTATATAACCAGGATCAGCTGTAGGTACTGAACATCATTCTCGTGTCAACACTTGAACAAGTAAAATGTCTGCCAAGATCATCCTTGTCTTCTGCGCTCAAGCGCTCTTCGTGCAGGTAAATAACGCATTTTGGTTTTAGTAATTATTTTAATGGTTTTTGGCAAAAATATACTAATTTGTATAAAAAATATTGTATTATTGATAGAAAATAATTATTTTGCCTTATTTTTACCTACCAGTCCGCACTGAGCCAGTGCACTAGCCGTGCTGCAGTCGCTGCCGCCCCCGGCATCGCTGTCCCTGCCTTGGGCTATGGTCTGGAGCCATACGGTTTGGCCGCACCTTACGGCTTGGCTGCTCCCGCCTTGGCTGCTCCTTACGGTCTGGCCGCCCCTTGCGCCTACGCTGCTCCCGCTATGGATTTCACTCCCACCAGTGGCGGCGGACTGCCCGTCTCCAGCGCCTCTGCCATGGCTCCCGTTGGTCTCTCTGTAGCATCCGAAAATATTTATGAGGGTATCCTGGCTGCAGCTGGAGAGCTACCGTTCGTTGGTACCGTGGCTGTCGAGGGTATTCTGCCCACTGCTGGAGCTGGTGCCGTCAACCACGCCTGCGGCAATGGCATCAACGCCATGGCCGCTGAGACCACCGCCTTCGGCTACCCTGGAGCCTACGCTCCCGGCTACGCTGCGGCCATCGCTCCCGGTCTCGCCGCTCCTGCTCTCGGTTACGCAGGATGGGTTGGCAGAGGCTGTGGATGCGCCATCTAAGAAGTATCAAATTCTAATTTGGAACACTACAACTTGATTTTGATTTAATAAATAATATCTTGCATACCAATGTGTGTCGTTATTGTGACATGTGTAATTTAATATTTTACTCATTAAAATACGACATTTATAATTAATGGAAGCACTCACTGTTAGTATTACATACGTCTGGTGACAATACTATTTAGTATTCGCGTGTGATTAATTCCTGCTATAGCGTAACGCTTTCGAAGGTGACAATGTGTTATTAATTCAAGCATAATGCTTATAGAGCTGTATACATTTTTATATATGTATTTAATGCACTGTACATGAGATATGGTAATAAATACATAATGTCATCTTCATAAGTCCTCTGAATATGTTTGCATTCCATCCAGCTTGTTCATTGATGTCAATTCGGATTAGATCTGATGGTCTGTCGTATCTTCAAACCGGCTGAACAGATTTTTATTATACAAAGCAAAGAACCATACCAAATAAACCAGCATCTCTTTAAAAATCCTCCTATTAGAACGCTACCATACCACAGTCACTGCTCCATGTGGCTTAATTTTTAGGGTTATGTGCCTCATATGGAAAAAGCGGAATCCTTATAGGATCATTCTGTTGTCCGTCCGTCCGACTGTGTCAAGACCCCTTATCTCGGGAACGCGTGGAGATATCGAGTTGAAATATACGCAGGACTCCAGCCCCTTGATGCTGTCAAAGAATCAATTGTCAAAGTTAACGTTAAAAAAGGATACGGCCGTTTCTGCCGCAAATAACGTTCATTTCTAATATTTTTTGTTGACTTAGAAGTATGAAATGTCGCAAGTAATACCGTCTTAAACTACAAGTATAGGAGACAGTATGAAACTATATACATACATACATATCAACCCACAAGATGGCCCACTGCTGGGCACGGGTCTCCCCAGTAGAACCTACTAGTATGTAGATCCTGGGGGTAATTGCCGTAATCGCCACGCTTGGCGAGCGGGTTTGCGATCGCAGTAAGGCTTTAAGTACGCAGAGGACGCTGCTGCCCGTCCTCCGGGGTAAAATCCCTTAGTCGCCTTGACGACACCCACGGGTAGAGGTGGGGTGGTACTATTCTTAAGCCGGCACCACACGGCAACTAACTAACTGAAACTATATATTTGTACATAAATCATAAAAATATAGTCTTTAAAACACTCGATTCCTGAACAATTTTATATTATGTACCTACAAATTAGTGCAAAACCCTCGGTTTTTAGAATTGTATATAAGCTAAAAATGGACTGTGCGACTATTGATGATTAGATTGATTCTAGATTACGGGGATATAGGTATTTTTTATCTCATTTTTATTATTCCTCAATGCCCCCCTCCCCCATTCCTCGCCTAAGATATGGCCCTGGTAAGATGGCTTCAGTTGCTGAAAGTAGAGGTCAGAATCGATGGTTTTACCCGGCGGTAAAAGCTCATAGTGGACTATTCCTTTCCAATCCCACCATGCACACGGTATCATTTTGTTCCAAGTCAGGTTGGGCTTTGGCACGGTCTGTGGGGCTTGTTCATGCTTCGTCCACGATCTTTTTCGGACATTCTTATCGTAAGTGACCCAATTTTTATCAACGTAACAACGTTTCAACTAAGAATCGCAAATGGATACAAGTTGCATTCAGTTTCCTTTAGTGAGATAATGTGGTAGCCAAATATCAAGTTTTTTTGGTGTTTTTTTGTACTTTTGTAAATGACCTAATACTGTTTTGTGATTAACATTTAGTTCTTCAGCAATATCGTAATTACTTACATCTCCATCTTGCTTCACTTTTTTTAAAGAAGGCACTGATTTTATCCATGACACTTCTTTGAAAAAGTGCGAGCCTCATTCTTCACAATAAAATTTCCAGACTTGAAACGCTTGAACCACATTTGTGCTACTCGTAATGATATCTCATTAGGTCCGTAAATTGCACATTGTCGCATTTTTACCTTATTTTGTAATAAAACTTTAAAATGTACCGAATTTCTTCGTCACATACGTCCATTTTGCTTGCAAAAAACAATTGAAAAATGGCGAGATCTAGTTTTTTTCCAGAATGTTAACATTCAATGGTATTAAAACCAGCCATATACATCTAGTACAACCAAAAAGGTTACTAACAATACATTTAAAGTACGAAAATACTTTTGCCCCCGCCTATTATTTTATGGGAAATAATCTGAAATATGTTGAAACTTTAATTTACTTTATTGAAAAACTTGTTTGTCAAAAACGTGTAAAAGTTGTTGTATAGAAATTACAATTTGCCGGCAGTTACTGCCGGCATAAAAACAATAAAAATAATTTCAAATTTTAACTATCTTATTCTTATTTTGAATACTAAAATTAAGAACTGATAAACATTTTACGTAAAATAATTACGTTGCATTCAATGGCGAATCGGTACCTATTATGATGTCGCTCAAATGGAAAACAATATCTGTTGGCATAATAAATCACAGAATTATGATAATTTAACGCAGTTTGGAGCACGAATACAATTATATTATCAAAATAATACTTGGTTTCGGTTTCTTCTAAGATTCTGACGCTAACACGTGCTTACGTTATTTTGTTTTTACACGTACAATTACGAGTCTCTAGTCACTAATTTAGTATAGCGATATGTCGGTGAAGACATTTGATTCTTGCAATTTTAATTTTGTGACTGAATTAACAGTGTGATGATAAACCCTGAACGGAAGTTTAAAGTAAATTGACATGCAATTGCAATGTTGTGTGCACCCAAAAAGGCATTACTGACAAATCAATGTTGCCAGCAATTAAATCATTAAACATTACTAATAAATACTAAAGTAAAAGGGTACAACTTTAGTGATTTATAATAACAATTTAAATGACAAATTTTATACTAACATTTAAACTTTCGGGTTGCATGATTAAAACTATTTATTATACGGGCATTACCGCGCATTGTTTAACTTAAAATTGCTTGACGTTTCGACCAGGTTGCACCGGCCGTGGTCACAAGCGGACTTTCGCAGCGATGTTAAGACTCCGTAATGGTTCATTTCCGTGCATCGCGGCCGATCGCAAGCCGCGCGCGGCTTACCACGAACGGCTGACGCGCGCGGCTGACGCTACAATAGTCAGAGTATAAGAATGTATGGTGCCATTTCCGAGGTCTGCAACAGACGCGCGCGGCCGACGACTAACGTAGGCTGTGCACGCACCCTGAATATTGTCGCATCGGCCGCGTGCATTTACTCTTAAAAAGCACCAATTGGTGAAGTGGTACTGATGATAAATATCACAAAATGATAAGCGGACCTATTGAATATTTCACAGTTTGCGATTTAGTTACTCTATGTTATATATGTTAGTGAGTAGCCCTTTATTCTTGTCATACTACCTACTATTACACAATGTAATAGAGCTGATAGTGAACTCCTCAACAATTAACGGCCCTGCATCGGGGCAAGCAATATTTTGTAAGAGAATTTGAGCAGTTTACATAAGCCTATTGCAAACTAAAACACAAAAAAGTGAGAAACAAAAACTTTTAAGAAAAAAATATTACCGACTTCAAAACTAAATACCTGCAAGGCAACTAAAAAGCAAAAAATAATACCCCTAGAATAACAAAAACAAATTAAACATTTTGAAGTTAGTGTCGAATCATAAAACATAAAGACTACTATTTCATGGCACCAACTCTCACTGCTCACACAAAACTATCTGATCCCAAACTAAACAGAGCTTGTACTATAGAAACTAGACAACAGATACACAAACTTATATATTTCTAAATACATACATATTATAGATAAATAACACCCAGACACAGAATAAACCGTCATACTCATCACACAAAGGATTGAACCCACGACCTCTTACGTAGCAGTCGGATACACTTCCACCGCGCGACAGAGGCAGTCAATTTAAACAATATCATTGTTTATCAACTTCATACATTATTCAAATAATAATGACGAACATCTCCTTAACCTCTATAAATAGCTTACGAACCAATATCAGGTGAAAAATAAACTATTCATCATCATTAGCCAACATCATGCAAAAATAAGTAATAGAGTGAAGATCAAACAGGGAAAGGCATATTACCGACGATCAATGTACTTGCTGCGACCACCCAGCAGCAAAACAGAGACAGTTGTTTGTAATCAGAGAGCATCAAGTTACATGTTCGTGACGCGTGGCTATTCTCACATTGCGAGCAATGTCGCGTGCGCATATTTTGCCTAACTGGCATAAAGTCACAGGTGTTACATAACACTGGGGTCATTACGCGTAATGTTGACACTTTTTTTTCTATTGTGTGAATATTGACATTCAGTCTTCGAAGAAATAAAATGGATGTGTGAATAAGATGGAATCAATAGACATTTTTTTATTTTTTGTTCGAACGATCGTTTTGATTCGACCACTTGTAGGTCTTAGTGAATTCGCCACGGAACGAATGTCCATTCGAAAAGCTCCCTGGACTATGTGAAAATCTGATGTGCGCAGAATGTTGACACAAAGTTATATTTTCTGCTGAAGCTCTTCAACTGCAAGCCAATGCCTCACTTTTAGGGTTCCGTAGCCAAAATGGCAAAATGGAACCCTTATAGCTTCGCTACGTCCGTCCGTCCGCAGCTTAGCACATAGTTAGTTGTATTATTTACGCCGACAAAGTTTTTTTTTTTTTAAAGACGACTCCCGCTGTATCATAAAAGCTTTAAAAACGGGGGGGGGGGACTTTAAAAAGTACACCCAGACTCGGAACAGCAATTTGTGGACTACACAAAGTAGTGTCCCGTGTGGGAATCGAACCCACAACCTCTCCTACTTTTCTCGGTAGCGGTCGGACATAGTCCCATCACGCCACAGAGGCAGTCGAGTAGTAAAGTGAAAGAATAAAATCTTAAAAAGGATTTTTCAGGGTTTATATGAATATGTAAAGTGGGGATTTAATTTTTTTTCTCGTCGGGGTAGGTGAGAAAAAAAATTACATCCCAATTACAGTAGATAGGTCTTTTAAAAAGGGGATTGTTAAGACCAATTTTAGATTTAGGGATCCGTTTATGAAATATTAAGCTCCAAACCGTTGGTGTTGGGTATGTGAAAAAAGTCACAAATTATAAGAAAAACTAACTACAGCTAAGTTTACAAGTTTACGAGTAACAACTGATCAAATGTTAAGTAACAACATTTTCGTGCAAATTCCATTGAAAATTAAATAAGTAGGTATAACGTTGTGAGTATGAAATAAAAACTACAGAAAACCCAATTCTTTTCGGCTGCTGGTTCTTGAGTCACCGACTTGAAGTCATCTTACCAGGCCCCTATCAGAAGCGAGGAATGGTGGAGGAGGACATAGAGGGACAATCAAAACAAGATAGATGGAGAGTAGAGCAGTCACCTTTTAGCATGAATATAATTCTAAAAACCGAGGTTTCTGCACAAGTTTTAAGTAGGTACATAATATTATTAATTGTTCAGGAATCGAGTGTTTTATAGACTATATTTTAATGATTTAAAAATAAATGTATAGTTGCCTATACTTTTAGTTTAAGACGGTATTACTTGGCAAATTTTATAGTTCCAGGTCAACAGAAAATACCCTATAAAAGTTAACTCCTTGAGAGTGTTGCAATGTTCGTTATATGCGGCAAACACGGCCGTATCTTTTTTTTACGTTAACTGTGAAGTTTGATGCTTTGGCAGCATCAAGGCACTGGAGACCTAAGTATGTGGTTTTATTTCAACTCAATATTTCATAACACGTTCCCGAAATAAGGGGTCTTGACATACAGACGGACGGACAACAAAGTGATCCTATTACAGTAGTAGTAGGTACAGACCCCTGAATTAAGCCACATGAAGCAACTGAAACACAAGTGACTGTGCTATGGTAGCGTTCTAATAGGAGGATTTTTAAAGAGATGCTGGTTAAAAACGACAGACATTGGTATGCAAGTTATTATTTATTAAATCAAAGTCAAGTTGCAGTGTTCCAAATTAAATTTGTTACTTCTTAGATGGCGCATCCACAGCCTCTGCCAGCCCATCCTGCGTAGCCGAGAGCAGGAGCGGCGAGACCGGGAGCGATGGCCGCAGCGTAACCGGGAGCGTAGGCTCCAGCGTAGCCGGGAGCGTAGGTTCCAGGGTAGCCGAAGGCGGTGGTCTCAGCGGCCATGGCGTTGATGCCATTGCCGCAGGCGTGGTTGACGGCACCAGCTCCAGCAGTGGGCAGAATACCCTCCACAGCCACAGTACCAACGAACGGAAGCTCTCCAGCCGCAGCCAGAATACCCTCATAAACATTTTCAGATGCTACTGAGAGACCGACGGGAGCCATGGCGGAGGCGCTTGAGACGGGCAGTCCGCCGCCACTGGTGGGAGTGAAATCCATAGCGGGACCAGCGTAACCGCAAGGGGCGGCCAGACCGTAAGGAGCAGCAAGACCGTAAGGAGCAGCCAAGGCGGGAGCAGCCAGACCGTAAGGTGCGGCCAAGCCGTATGGCTCCAGACCATAGCCCAAAGCAGGGGCAGCGATGCCGGGGGCGGCAGCGACTGCAGCACGGCTAGTGCACTGGCTTAGTGCGGACTGGTAGGTAAAAATAAGGTAAAATCATTATTTTTTTCTATATTACAATACTTTTTGTAATGCAAAAACTATTAAAATAATTATTAAAATCAAAATGTATTATTTACCTGCACGAAGAGCGCCTGAGCGCAGAAGACTAGGATGATTTTGGCAGACATGTTACTAGTTCAAGTGTTAACAAGAGAATAATGATAAGTACCTACCGCTGGTCCTGGTTATATACTGAAATGCGCTATCAAGTTGTGAAAAGATTATTATAGGTATAGGCAATTGTGACAAAAAAGCTTGTGCAACTACGATAAGCCTACTTATGAACAAACAATAAAACGACACGTTCCTTTAATTAAGTGTGACATTGAAATGAAAATTTCCAAAAACGTGTTATCAGCTTTTGGATATTGTATAAAACTGGGCCAACACCCAGTTCATCATTCAGTCTTCAGCTCCTCGTTGAACACAAACATCAACCATGAATACTTTTGCTGTCGTGTTCCTCTGCATCCAAGCTTGCTTGGTTCAGGTGAGTTAAAAGAAAGTCAAAATAATAACAATCAAATTCCCTAGTTACTAACAATCCCATTACATTCGTTTCATCTTACCTTGATCATTTTTGTAATGTCTATTCCAGAATGTGTTCAGTCAGTGCACCAGCCGCGCTGCTGTAGCCGCTGAACCTGGACTCTTAGGTCTCGCTGGTCCTTATGGATTGGGTGCTCCTTGCGGCTACAATGGTCTGGCTGGCTATGGTGGTATTGCCGCTGCTCCTTTAGCCTACGACGGTCTGGCTGCTCCCTTCGGCTACCCTGCCGCCGCTGGCTGGGCTGCCCCATACGGCGCTATTGCTCCTTACGGCGGTGCCGGTGAAGGTAACGTGGCTGTCGCCGGTGAGCTGCCCGTCGCTGGTACCACCGCCGTCGCCGGTCAGGTGCCGATCATGGGTGCTGTGAGATTCGGCGGTGACGTCGCTGCTGCTGGTGCCGTGTCCATCGCTGGCCAGTGCGCCTGCGGCTGCGGAGCTGGAGCCCCTTACCTGTACTAAATAATAACAACCGATTTCTAACGAATTATTGAGAAAGTAACTATTTGAAAAATAAACGATCAATGCTAAACAATTATTATTTTAAGTTGTATTACCTTACCTTCAAGAATGTATTTTGATAGATACAATAATTGCATTTTTCAATGAGTACTATGATATTCGGTCTGCGACATCATAATTTGTTAAAATGCTCTCTGTAACGAAGCAATAACAAAAACCGTGATAGTTTTTGAACTACCGGCTAGATGACGCATGCGAGGGCCCAACTCGCGAGAATGAAAGGATAGAAAAATTTGAGGTCTAGTAACATAGTCCAGATGGTGGTGGGTCGAATACGGTCGAAACGTCAAGGTATTTTTCCTTCAATCATTTACGCGATAATGACCCGTAATATGTATTATTTCATAATGTGTACAAATCGCGAAAGTTTATCAACATTTATGATTTAACATGTCGTATCAATTTATTTATAGCACATATGAAGATAATTTAACAGTTTTTTTTAAATAGGTATAAAAAAAAAAGCGAGACTACATATTATGGTGGACAACTAATTAGAAACACAAAAAATATCATTTATTTGGTAACAAAGTTAACGAAAGAATAATTAGCATAGTGAAATTGTACAACTTTATAAATAACATATCATTTAATATTTGGTTGGAAAGCTTTTCTTGTCGATTATAGCTCTCAATCATTGCTTCCTTCAGTATACTTTTGTATATCAACTCACCTAACATTTCCTGAATCTTCCTCACGGGACTGATCTCATATCCCAAAAAAACATGTATAAATATATAATTAGTCATAACTATTTATTATACGGGTAGTTACTTACATCTCCATCTTGCTTCACTTTTTTAAAGAAGGCACTAATTTTATCCATAACACTTCTTTGAAAAAGTGCGAGCCTCATTCTTCACAATAAAATTTCCAGACTTGAAACACTTGAACCACCTTTGTGCTACTCGTAATGATATCTCATTAGGTCCGTAAATTGCACAAAATGTATTCGCTGGGCTCGTCGTTATTTTTCCTTTTTTTGTAATAAATCTTTAAAATGTACCGAATTTCTTCGTCACATACGTTCATTTTGCTTGCAAAAAAAACAATTGAAAATGGCGAGATCTAGTTTTTTCCAGAATGTTAACATTTAATGGTATTAAAACCAGCCATATACATCTAGTACAACCAAAAAGGTTACTAACAATACATTCAAAATACGAAAATACATTTGCCCCTGCCTATTATTTTGTGGGAAATAATCTGAAATATGTTGAAACTTTAATTTACTTTATTGAAAATCTTGTTTGTCAAAAACGTGGAAAAGTTGTTGGATAGAAATTACAATTTGCCGGCAGTTACTGCCGGCATAAAAACAATAAAATTAATTTCAAATTATTAACTATCTTATTCTTATTTTGAATGGTAGACATATTACGTAAAATAATTACGTTGCATTCAATGGCGAATTGGTACCTATTATACGGAGGTTTGCACGATGTCGCTCAAATGGAAAACAATATTTGTTGGCATAATAAATCACAGAATTATGATAACTTAACGCAATTTGGCAGCACGAATACAATTATATTATCAAAAGAATACTTGGCTTCGGTTCCTTCTAAGATTCTGACGCTGACACGTGCTTACGTTATTTCGTTTTTACACGCACAATTACGAGTCTCTAGTCACTACTTTAGTATAGCGATATGTCGGTGAAGACATTTGATTCTTGCAATTTTAATTTTGTAAAGTAGTTTAGTGACTGAATTAACAGTGTGATGATAAAACCTGAACGGAAGTTTAAAGTAAATTGACATGCAATTGCAGTGTTGTGTGCACCCAAAAAGGCATTACTGACAAATTAATGTTGCCAGCAATTAAATCATTAAACATTACTAATAAATACTAAAGTAAAAGGGTACAACTTAAGTGATTTATAATAACTATAATATGACAATTTTTATACTAACATTTAAACTTTCGCGTTGCATGATTAAAACTATTTATTATACGGGCATTACCGCGCATTGTTTAACTTAAAATTGCTTGACGTTTCGACCAGGTTGCACCGGCCGTGGTCACAAGCGGACTTTCGCAGCGATGTTAAGACTCCGTAATGATTCATTTCCGTGCATCGCGGCCGATCGCAAGCCGCGCGCGGCTTACGACGAACGGCTGACGCGCGCGGCTGATGCTACAATAGTCAGAGTATGAGAATGTATGGTGCCGTTTCCGAGGTCTGCAACAGACGCGCGCGGCCGACGACTGACGTAGGCTACGCGCGCACCCTGAATATTGTCGCATCGGCCGCGTGCATTTACTCTTAAAAAGCACCAATTGATGAAGTGGAACTGATGATGAAGACCACAAATGATGAGCGGACCTATTCAATATTTCACAGTTTACGATTTAGTTACTTTAATATGTTATTGAGTATTGAAGTAATTTTTATAGGCATTTCTTGCCAATAACTTTACAAATACAATAAATGCATTTTTTTTGAAAGATAGAAAAATTTGAAATCCAGACTCAGGAATCGAACCCGAGACTTCCGTAGCCAAACCGGGGCCAGAAGCGAACCACCTATCTGGACTATGTTATTAGATTTCGAATTTTTCTATCTCTTGTTGCTCGCGAAATTTAGGCCTTCGCAGAATTCAAATTTTTCTATCTTTCAAAAAAATGCATTTATTGTATATGTTATTGAGTAGCACTTTGTTCTTGTCATACTACCTACTATTACACAATGCAATAGAGCTGATAGTGAACTCCTCAACAATTAACGGCCCTGCATCGAGGCAAGCAATATTTTGTAAGAGGATTTGAGCAGTTTACATAAGCCTATTGCAAACCAAAACACTAAAAAAGAAACAAAAACTTTTTAACAAAAAAATATTACCGACTTCAACAATAAATACCTACAAGGCACCTAAAAAGCAAAAAATAATACACCTAGAATAAAAAAAACAAATTAAACATTTTGAAGTTGGTGTCGAATCATAAAACATAAAGACTACTATTTCATGGCACCAACTCACTGCTCACACAAAGCTATCTGATCCCAAACTAAACAGAGCTTGTACTATAGAAACTAGACAACAGATACACAAACTTATATATTTCTAAATACATACATATTATAGATAAATAACACCCAGACACAGAATAAACCGTCATACTCATCACACAAAGGATTGAACCCACGACCTCTTACGTAGCAGTCGGATACACTTCCACCGCGCGACAGAGGCAGTCAATTTAAACAATATCATTGTTTATCAACTTCATACATTATTCAAATAATAATGACGAACATCTCCTTAACCTCTATAAATAGCTTACGAACCAATATCAGGTGAAAAATAAACTATTCATCATCATTAGCCAACATCATGGAAAAATAAGTAATAGAGTGAAGATCAAATAGGGAAAGGCATATTACCGACGATCAATGTACTTGCTGCGACCACCAGCAGCAAAACAGAGACGGTTGTTTGTAATCAGAGAGCATCAAGTTACATGTTCGTGACGCATGGCTATTCTCACGTTGCAAGCAATGTCGCGTGCGCATATTTTGCCTAACTGGCATAAAGTCAGAGGTGTTACATAACAGTGGGGTCATTACGCGTGATGCTGACACTTTTTTTTCTATTGTGTGAATATTTACATTCAGTCCTCGAAGAAATAAAATGGCGGATTTTTTTTTTAAGAATTTGACCAGAGCGATGGAACAATAGACATTTTTTTATTTTTTGTCCAAACGATCGTTTTGATTCGACCACTTTAGGCCTTAGCGAATTCGCCACGGAACGAATGTACCTTGTCTAAGCTCCCTGGACTTTATGCAAATCTGATGTTCGCAGGATGTTGACACATAGTTATATTTTCTGCTGAAGCTCTTCAACTGTGGATGCCTCACATTTAGGGTTCCGTAGCCAAAATGGCAAAATGGAACCCTTATAGTTTCGCTACGTCCGTCCGTCCGCAGCTTAGCACAAAATTAGTTGTATTACTTACGCCAACAAAGTTTTTTTTTTTAAAGACGACTACCGCTGTAGCGTACAAACTTTAAAAACGGGGGAGGGGGAACTTTAAAAAGTACACCCAGACTCGAAACAATAATTTGTGGACTACACAAAGTACCTAGTGTCCCGTGTGGGAATCGAACCCACAACCTCTCCTACTTTTCTAGGTAGCGGTCGGACATAGTCCCACCACGCCACAGAGGCAGTCGAGTAGTAAAGTGAAAGAATAAAATCTTAAAAAGGATTTTTTTAGGGTATAAATCAATATGTAAAGTAGGGATGTAATTTTTTTTCTCGTCGGGGTAGGTGAGAAAAAAAATTTCATCCCCACTTTACATTGTGTGGGGTATCATTAGGTAGGTCTTTTAAAAAGGGGATTGTTAAGACCATTTTTAGATTTAGGGATTCGTTTGTGAAATATTAAGCTCTAAACAGTTGGTGTTGGGTATGTGAAAAAAAATTACGGTAGTAATATATAGTGAAATTATAAGAAAAACTACTACAGCTAAGTTTACAAGTTTACGAGTAACAACTGATCCAATGTTAAGTAACAACATTTTCGTGCAAATTCCATTGAAAATTAAATAAGTAGGTATAACGTTGTGAGTATGAAATAAAAACTACAGAAAACCCAAGTCTTTCCGGCTGCTGGTTCTTGAGTCATCGACTTGAAGTCATCTTACCAGGCCCGTATCTGAGGCGAGGAATGGTGGAGGAGGACATAGAGGGGCAATCAAAACGAGATAGATGGAGAGTAGAGCAGTCTCCTTTTAGCATGAATATAATTCTAAAAACCGAGGTTTCTGCACAAGTTTGTAGGTACATAATATTATTAATTGTTCAGGAATCGAGTGTTTTTAAGACTATATTTCAATGATTTAAAAATAAATGTATAGTTTCCTGTACTTTTAGTTTATGACGGTATTACTTGCCAAATTTCATAGTTCCAGGTCAATAGAAAATACAATAATTGCATTTTTGAAAGATAGAAAAATTTGAATCCAGACTCAGGAATCGAACCCGAGACTTCCGTAGCCAAACCGGGGCCAGAAGCGAGAAGAAGAAGCGAGGGGGCGCTTCTGGCCCCGGTTTGGCTACGGAAGTCTCGGGTTCGATTCCTGAGTCTGGATTCAAATTTTTCTATCTTTCAAAAATGCATTTATTGTATTTGTAAAGTCTTTGGCTAGAAATGCCTATAAAAATTACTTCAATAGAAAATACCCTATAAAAGTTAACTCCTTGAGAGTGTCAAAATGTTCGTTACATGCGGCAAACACGGCCGTATCTTTTTTTACGTTAACTTTGATGTTTGATTCTTTGACAGCATTAAGGCACTAGAGACCTAAGTATGTCGCTTTATTTCAACTCAATATTTCTTAAAGCGTTCCCGAAATAAGGGGTCTTGACATACAGACGGACGGACAACAAAGTGATCCTATTACAGTAGTAGTAGGTACAGACCCCTGAATTAAGCCACATGAAGCAACTGAAACACAAGTGACTGTGCTATGGTAGCGTTCTAATAGGAGGATTTTTAAAGAGATGCTGGTTAAAAACGACAGACATTGGTATGCAAGTTATTATTTATTAAATCAAAGTCAAGTTGCAGTGTTCCAAATTAAATTTGTTACTTCTTAGATGGCGCATCCACAGCCTCTGCCAGCCCATCCTGCGTAGCCGAGAGCAGGAGCGGCGAGACCGGGAGCGATGGCCGCAGCGTAACCGGGAGCGTAGGCTCCAGCGTAGCCGGGAGCGTAGGCTCCAGGGTAGCCGAAGGCGGTGGTCTCAGCGGCCATGGCGTTGATGCCATTGCCGCAGGCGTGGTTGACGGCACCAGCTCCAGCAGTGGGTAGAATACCCTCCACAGCAACAGTACCAACGAACGGAAGCTCTCCAGCCGCAGCCAGAATACCCTCATAAACATTTTCAGATGCTACTGAGAGACCGACGGGAGCCATGGCGGAGGCGCTTGAGACGGGCAGTCCGCCGCCACTGGTGGGAGTGAAATCCATAGCGGGACCAGCGTAACCGCAAGGGGCGGCCAGACCGTAAGGAGCAGCAAGACCGTAAGGAGCAGCCCAGGCGGGAGCAGCCAGACCGTAAGGTGCGGCCAAGCCGTATGGTTCCAGACCATAGCCCAAGGCAGGGGCAGCGATGCCGGGGGCGGCAGCGACTGCAGCACGGCTAGTGCACTGGCTCAGTGCGGACTGGTAGGTAAAAATAAGGTAAAATCATTATTTTTTCTATATTACAATACTTTTTGTAATGCAAAAACTATTAAAATAATTACAAAAATCAAAATGTATTATTCACCTGCACGAAGAGCGCCTGAGCGCAGAAGACTAGGATGATTTTAGCAGACATGTTACTAGTTCAAGTATTGACACGAGAATAATGATAAGTACCAACCGCTGGTCCTGGTTATATACTGAAATGCGCTATCAAGTTGTGAAAAGATTATTATAGGTATAGGCAATTGTGACTAAAAAGCTTGTGCAACTACGATAAGCCTACTTATGAACAAACAATGAAACGACACGTTCCTTTAATTAAGTGTGACATTGAAATGAAAATTTCCAAAAACGTGTTATCAGCTTTTGGATATCGTATAAAAACTGGGCCAACACCCAGTTAATCATTCAGTCTTCAGCTCCTCGTTGAACACAAACATCTACCATGAATACTTTTGCTGTCGTGTTTCTCTGCATCCAAGCTTGCTTGGTTCAGGTGAGTTAAAAGAAAGCCAAAATAATAACAATCAAATTCCTTAGTTACTAACAATCCCATGACATTCGTTTTATCTTACCTTGAACATTTTTGTAATGTCTATTCCAGAATGTGTTCAGTCAGTGCACCAGCCGCGCTGCTGTAGCCGCTGAACCTGGACTCTTAGGCCTCGCTGGTCCTTATGGATTGGGTGCTCCTTGCGGCTACAATGGTCTGGCTGGCTATGGTGGTATTGCCGCTGCTCCTTTAGCCTACGACGGTCTGGCTGCTCCCTTCGGCTACCCTGCCGCCGCTGGCTGGGCTGCCCCATACGGCGCTATTGCTCCTTACGGCGGTGCTGGTGAAGGTAACGTGGCTGTCGCCGGTGAGCTACCCGTCGCTGGTACCACCGCCGTCGCCGGTCAGGTGCCGATCATGGGTGCTGTGAGATTCGGCGGTGACGTCGCTGCTGCTGGTGCCGTGTCTATCGCTGGCCAGTGCGCCTGCGGCTGCGGAGCTGGTGCCCCTTACCTGTACTAAACAATAACAACCGATTTCTAACGAATTATTGAGAAAGTAAATATTTGAAAAATAAACGATCAATGCTAAACAATTATTATTTTAAGTTGTATTACCTTACCTTCAAGAATGTATTTTTATAGATACAATAATTGCATTTTTTAATTAGTACTATAATATTCGGTCTGCGACATCATAATTTGTTAAAATGCTCTCTGTAACGAAGCAATAACAAAAACCGTGATAGTTTCTGAACTACCGGCTAGATGACGCATGCGAGGGCCCAACTCGCGAGTATGAAAGGATAGAAAAAATTGAGGTCTAGTAACATAGTCCAGATGGTGGTGGGTCGAATACGGTCGAAACGTCAAGGTCCTTCAATTATTCACGCGATTATGACCCGTAATATGTATTATTTCATAATGTGTACAAATCGCGAAAGTTTATCAACATTTATGATTTAACATGTCGTATCAATTTATTTAAAGCACATATGAAGATAATTTAACAGTTTTTTTTAAATAGGTATTCAAAAAAACAAAACGAGACTACATATTATGGTGGACAACTAATTAGAAACACAAAAAATATCATTTATTTGGTAACAAAGTTAACGAAAGAATAATTATCATAGTGAAATTGTACAACTTTATAAATAACATATCATTTAATATTTAATTGGAAAGCCTTTATTGTCGATTATAGCTCTCAATCATTGCCTCCTTCAGTATACTTTTGTATTTCAACTGACCTAACATTTCCTGAATCTTCCTCACGGGACCCAAAAAAACATGTATAAATATATCATAATAATCATAACTATTTATTATACGTGAAATAACGCGTATTGTTTACCTTAAAATTGCTTGACGTTTCGACCAGATTGCACCGGCCGTGGTCACAAGCGGACTGTCGCAGCAATGTTAAGGCCGATGAATCTTCATCTACCCTAACTTTTTTATTTCTTGAAAAGTTAGGGTCACAGCGTCACACTGATTGTGTCCATGTTAACTGATTGCGAACTAATACGAGGTTGTGTTTTACGAATCACTGGATTCCACGTCACACGTAGTTTGAAGCCCTCTTCCCGATTAAAAGTTTTATGTTTTTTAATTTCAATCGCTTCACGCACAATTCGTGAATAAAAATAGCGGTCTGTGAAGAGGGTTAGTGGACGATGAAACTCAATCCAGTGATTGGTGTTCGATTGCAGTATGTGTTCTGCAGTTGCCGATTTGTTCGTTTGCCGGTTTTTCACTGCTGCGATGTGTTCTTTTAGTCTTTCCGCTATAGTTCGCTTTGTTTGGCCAATGTACGAACTACCGCAGCTGCAATCAATTTTGTATACACCTGGCGTCTGCAGAGGTATAATATTCTTCGGAGTGCCCACCAAGTTGCCCACTTTAGCCACCGTTGTGTAGATCGTACGAATCGTGTATTTTTTTATTGTACAGTGATTCAGCAGATCAATATAATTAAACGGTAGCTCGTTGTCACTCAGTCTATATCTCACCACAGCCAGACATTCCTTAATCAGAACGCGGGTGAACAGTGACTCAACGTCAAAACTCACCATTATGTCTCCCGGTTCCAATTTGAGATTTTCTATAATCTGGACGAAGTGGCGCGACTCTTTCATGAAAGAGGTTGTTCTTCCCATCAGTGGCTGTAATACAGACGCAACGTGTTCTGCCAAGTCGTTAGTGGGACAGGCAATTTAAATTACGATAGGTCGCAAAGGCACGTTGGATTTGTGTATTTTCATATCAACCCATATGATGGCCCACTGCTGGGCACGGGTCTCCCCAGTAGAACCTACTAGTATGTAGATCCTGGGGGTAATTGCCATAATCGCCACGCTTGGCGAGCGGGTTGGCGATCGCAGTAAGGCTTTAAGTACGCAGAGGACGCTGCTGCCCGTCCTCCGGTGTATTTTAGGTAGCCCATATTAGTTCGCAATCGGTTAACATGGACACAATCAGTGTAGTGTGCTGTGACCCTAACTTTTCAAGAAATAAAAACAGTTAGGGTAGATGAAGATTCATCGGCCTTAACATCGCTGCGACAGTCCGCTTGTGACCACGGCCGGTGCAACCTGGTCGAAACGTCAAGCAATTTTAAGGTAAACAATACGCGTTATTTCCCGTATAATAAATAGTTATGACTAATTATATATTTATACATGTTTTTTTGGCATATGAGATCGGTTCCGTGAGGAAGCTTCAGGAAATGTTAGGTCAGTTGAAATACAAAAGTATACTGAAGGAGGCAATGATTGAGAGCTATAATCGACAAGAAAGGCTTTCCAACCAAATATTAAATGATATGTTATTTATAAAATTGTACAATTTCACTATGCTAATTATTCTTTCGTTAACTTTGTTACCAAATAATTGATATTATTTGTGTTTCTAATTAGTTGTCCACCATAATATGTAGTCTCGTTTTTTTTTTATACCTATTTAAAAAAAACTGTTAAATTATCTTCATATATGCTTTAAATACATTGATACGACATGTTAAATCATAAATGTTGATAAACTTTCGCGATTTGTACACATTATGAAATAATACATATTACGGGTCATAATCGCGTGAATAATTGAAGGAAAAATACCTTGACGTTTCGACCGTATTCGACCCACCACCATCTGGACTATGTTACTAGACCTCAAATTTTTCTATCCTTTCATTCTCGCGAGTTGGGCCCTCGCATGCGTCATCTAGCCGGTAGTTCAAGAACTATGACGGTTTTTGTTATTGCTTCGTGACAGAGAGCATTTTAACAAATTATGATGTCGCAGACCGAATATTATAGTACTCATTAAAAAATGCAATTATTGTATCTATCAAAATACATTCTTGAAGGTAAGGTAATACAACTTAAAATAATAATTGTTTAGCATTGATCGTTTATTTTTCAAATAGTTACTTTCTCAATAATTCGTTAGAAATCGGTTGTTATTATTTAGTATAGGTAAGGGGCACCAGCTCCGCAGCCGCAGGCGCACTGGCCAGCGATGGACACGGCACCAGCAGCAGCGACGTCACCGCCGAATCTCACAGCGCCCATGATCGGCACCTGACCGGCAACGGCGGTGGTACCAGCGACGGGCAGCTCACCGGCGACAGCCACGTTACCTTCACCGGCACCGCCGTAAGGAGCAATAGCGCCGTATGGGGCAGCCCAGCCAGCGGCGGCAGGGTAGCCGAAGGGAGCAGCCAGACCGTCGTAGGCTAAAGGAGCAGCGGCAATACCACCCCAGCCAGCCAGACCATTGTAGCCGCCAGGAGCACCCAATCCATAAGGACCAGCGAGGCCTAAGAGTCCAGGTTCAGCGGCTACAGCAGCGCGGCTGGTGCACTGACTGAACACATTCTGGAATAGACATTACAAAAATGATCAAGGTAAGATGAAACGAATGTCATGGGATTGTTAGTAACTAGGGAATTTGATTGTTATTATTTTGACTTTCTTTTAACTCACCTGAACCAAGCAAGCTTGGATGCAGAGGAACACGACAGCAAAAGTATTCATGGTTGATGTTTGTGTTCAACGAGGAGCTGAAAACTGAATGATGAACTGGGTGTTGGCCCAGTTTTATACAATATCCAAAAGCTGATAACACGTTTTTGGAAATTTTCATTTCAATGTCACACTTAATTAAAGGAACGTGTCGTTTCATTGTTTGTTCATAAGTAGGCTTATCGTAGTTGCACAAGCTTTTTAGTCACAATTGCCTATACCTATAATAATCTTTTCACAACTTGATAGCGCATTTCAGTATATAACCAGGACCAGCGGTAGGTACTTATCATTATTCTCGTGTCAACACTTGAACTAGTAACATGTCTGCCAAAATCATCCTAGTCTTCTGCGCTCAGGCGCTCTTCGTGCAGGTAAATAATACATTTTGATTTTAATAATTATTTTAATGGTTTTTGCATTACAAAAAGTATTGTAATATAGAAAAAATAATGATTTTACCTTATTTTTACCTACCAGTCCACACTGAGCCAGTGCACTAGCCGTGCTGCAGTCGCTGCCGCCCCCGGCATCGCTGCCCCTGCTTTGGGCTATGGTCTGGAGCCATACGGCTTGGCCGCACCTTACGGTTTGGCTGCTCCCGCCTTGGCTGCTCCTTATGGTCTTGCTGCTCCTTACGGTCTGGCCGCCCCTTGCGGTTACGCTGGTCCCGCTATGGATTTCACTCCCACCAGTGGCGGCGGACTGCCCGTCTCAAGCGCCTCCGCCATGGCTCCCGTCGGTCTCTCAGTAGCATCTGAAAATGTTTATGAGGGTATTCTGGCTGCGGCTGGAGAGCTTCCGTTCGTTGGTACTGTGGCTGTGGAGGGTATTCTGCCCACTGCTGGAGCTGGTGCCGTCAACCACGCCTGCGGCAATGGCATCAACGCCATGGCTGCTGAGACCACCGCCTTCGGCTACCCTGGAGCCTACGCTCCCGGCTACGCTGGAGCCTACGCTCCCGGTTACGCTGCGGCCATCGCTCCCGGTCTCGCCGCTCCTGCTCTCGGCTACGCAGGATGGGCTGGCAGAGGCTGTGGATGCGCTATCTAAGAAGTAACAAATTTAATTTGGAACACTGCAACTTTAATAAATAATATCTTGCATACCAATGTCTGTCGTTTTTAACTAGCATCTCTTTAAAAATCCTCCTATTAGAACGCTACCATAGCACAGTCACTTGTGTTTCAGTTGCTTCATGTGGCTTAATTCAGGGGTCTGTACCTACTACTACTACTGTAATAGGATCACTTTGTTGTCCGTTCGTCTGTAAGTCAAGACCCCTTATTTCGGGAACGTGTTAAGAAAAATTGAGTTCAAATAAAACCACATACTTAGGTGTCCAGTGCCTTGATGCTGCCAAAGAATCAAACTTCAAAGTTAACGTAAAAAAAAGATACGGTCGTGTTTGCCGCATATAACAAACATTTCGACACTCTCAAGGACTTAACTTTTATAGGGTATTTTCTATTGACCTAGAACTATGAAATTTGGCAAGTAATACAGTCTTAAACTAAAAGTATAGGCAACTATACATTTATTTTTAAATCATTAAAATATAATCTTAAAAACAATTAATAATATTATGTACCTACAAACTTGTGCAGAAACCTCGGTTTTTAGAATTATATTCATGCTAAAAGGAGACTGCTCTACTCTCCATCTATCTCGTTTTGATTGCCCCTCTATGTCCTCCTCCAGCATTCCTCGCCTCAGATACGGGCCTGGTAAGATAACTTCAAGTCGGTGACTCAAGAACCAGCAGCCGGAAAGACTTGGGTTGTTTCATACTCACAACGTTATACCTACTTATTTAATTTTCAATGGAATTTGCACGAAAATGTTGTTACTCAACATTTGATCAGTTGTTACTCGTAAACTTGTAAACTTCGCTGTAGTAGATTTTCTTATAATTTCACTATATTTATTACTATCGTGATTTGTTTCACATACCCAACACCAACTGTTTAGAGCTTAATATTTCACAAACGAATCCCTAAATGTAAAAATGGTCTTAACAATCCCCTTTTAAAAGACCTATCTAATGATACCCCACACGATGTAAAGTGGATGTAATTTTTTTTTCATCTACCCCGACGAGAAAAAAAATTACATCCCCACTTTACATATTCATATATACCCTAAAAAAATCCTTTTTAAGAGGTTATTCTTTACCTTACAGCCTTACAGAGGTTATTCTTTGCCTTACAGCATATAGCTCGGTGCACCTCGGGTATACGAGGTTTGCCCGTAGCTTATCATATTTTAGAATTATATTTGAGATTAAGAGAAAGCGGTAAAGTCGTTAAATTTCAATGGATTCCATCTCATGTAGATCTGATAGGAAACGAACAAGTAGACAGTTTAGCCAAAAATGCAATCCATGAAGGTATACCGGTAAATCATGTACCCTTCTTTACGGAAATATTAAAGGATGTTAAAACAGATTGCTCGAATATGTGGAAAGAATACTTTGACAAAAGATCCGTAGAGAAGGGTATATGGTACAGAACAATCCAATCGGAACCACCTAGGGTTCCTTGGTTCACTGATGTACTCATAAATAGACAACTTCTTGTAACAAGTATGCGACTACGATCCGGACACATTCCATTGAATGCGTTTGGGCATCTCATGAAAGTAGTAGACACACCAAACTGTCTAATATGTAATGTAAGAGAGGATACCTACCACGCTTTGGTGGAGTGTGCTCGGATCGGGGCCGAACGCAATGCTATAGAAATTAAGGCTGCAATAAGATTAAGAGACGTTGGTACCTGTAATATTATTCTATCTAATCCTTCATCTGAACTAGCTTATAAATTATATAAACTGTATAACAAACTAGTTAAGTTAAGATAAGGCTACTTGTATATATATATAAGGCTGGCATAATCGCTCAGCGATTAAAGCCTTTTTTTCAAATAAAGATTTAAAAAAAAAAAAAAAAAAAAAAGAGGTTATTCTTTCACTTTACTACTCGACTGCCTCTGTGGCGTGGTGGGACTATGTCCGACCGCTACCGAGAAAAGTAAGAGAGGTTGTGGGTTTGATTCCCACACGGGACACTACTTTGTGTAGTCCACAAATTGCTGTTCTGAGTCTGGGTGAACTTTTTAAAGTCCCCCCCCCCCCCGTTTTTAAAGCTTGCACGCTACGGCGTGAGTTGTCTTTAAAAAAAAAATCTTTGTTGGCGTAAGTAATACATGTAACTTTGTGCTAAGCTGCGGATGGACGGACGTAGCGAAACTATAAGGATTCCATTTTGCCATTTTGGCTACGGAACCCTAAATGTGAGGCATTGGCTTGCAGTTGAAGAGCTTTAGCAGAAAATATAACTATGTGTCAACATCCTGCGCACATCAGATTTGCACATAGTCCATAGACAAGGTATATTTGTTCCGTGGCGATTTCGCTAAAACGGCTATTACACTACCCTGAATCAGGGCCCTAAATCGAGGTGGCCTTGAAAATGTGTTAGAGAATTAGGGCTCTAACTCTTATTACACCGCTCTTTTTAAGGATTTAGGGTCCCTGATTTAGTGTAGTGTAATAAGCGCATAACACATGCCTACAAGTGGTCGAATAAAAACGATCGTTCGGACAAAAAAATAGAAAAATGTCTATTGTTTCCATCGCTCTGATCAAATTCTTAAAAAATAATATCCGCCATTTTATTTCTTCGAGGACTGAATGTAAATATTCACACAATAGAAAAAAAGTGTCAACATCACGTGTAATGACCCCACTGTTATGTAACACCTGTGACTTTATGTCAGTTAGGCAAAATATGCGCACGCGACATTGCTCGCAATGTGAGAATAGCCACGCGTCACGAACATGTAACTTGATGCTCTCTGATTACAAACAACCGTCTCTGTTCTGCTGCTGGTGGTCGCAGCAAGTAGATTGATCGTCGGTAATATGCCTTTCCCTGTTTGATCTTCACTCTATTACTTATTTTTGCATGATGTTGGCTAATGATGATGAATAGTTTATTTTTCACCTGATATTGGTTCGTAAGCTATTTATAGAGATTAAGGAGATGTTCGTCATTATTATTTGAATAATGTATGAAATTGATAAACAATGATATTGTTTAAATTGACTGCCTCTGTGGCGCGGTGGGAGTGTATCCGACTGCTACGTAAGAGGTCGTGGGTTTAATCCTTTGTGTGACGAGTATGATGGTTTATTCTATGTCTGGGTGTTATTTATCTATAATATGTATGTATTTAGAAATATATAAGTTTGTGTATCTGTTGTCTAGTTTCTACAGTACAAGCTCTGCTTTGTTTGGGATCAGATAGCTTTGTGTGAGTTGTCCCAAGGCGTTGCATGGGCGTTTAAAGGCCATATTTGCTGAAGGACCGATGGCCGATGGAGCAAACGAGTCCAAGAGTGGAGACCGCGACTTGGTAAACGAAAGGTAGGACGACCCCCAGCCAGATAGATTGACGACTTAAAAAAAGTCTCTGGAATGAATAGGACGAGGAAGGCAGAGGACCGGATGTTGTGGCGTAAGTTAGGAGAGGCCTATGTCCAGCAGTGGACCGATACACGTTGATTGATTGATACAAGTTCAGCTTACGCAGAGTACATTATTATTTTTATGTAGGACCAATAAATTCGTACATACGCCATTTATTTTAAAATCTATTATATCTATGATGTAACAAAAAATAAAAAACTGGGGCTCGATCTTTCATGTTATATGTAAGTAGTCATTTTTCGAACCGAACATGTGTAGTGGTTGTTAGGTCAGCTTTTGTTGTTCGGCAAGTACTGCGATCAAACGTGCCGATCCGCATAAGTGTGTATCTTGTTCTACAATTGCGAATAAAATGACCCATAAAGTCAAATATTTTCACTAAAAGCAAATATTCATAGAGTGTGTGTGCATATGCGCCTATGAAATAACTACTATATCGGTTAATTGTATTTTCAAATCTATGTGCCTTATAACTTATTTAATTATAAATAAAAAACACTTGAACTCGAGTCTCTCGAATATACTATAGGTATACGCTACAGGGTACAGACTACGTACCTATAAAGACATAATAGACTACTACCATCTTGATCTGCGTTTAATTTGTCCAAAATTCTAACATACGAAAACAAACGTTAATTTAAGTCATGATTAAAACTTTCAAGAAATATGTTTGTTCCAACTGCCAAAATGTAGCGTAGGAAATCTAATTAGCATCGGAGATACCAACATCGAATGATAAAACTTGAACTGTCAAGTAAGTTGATTTTTTTTTCATTGACGCTCATTGGCGAGTATTAAATTTGATTATGATTATTTTAACGTCAATCACATCGAACTGATTGTATCCATCTGATTGAATTGACAGGGTCAAATAAATTAAATGGATACAATCAAAGGATGTTCAAAACAAAATTGAATCGTAAACATTCGCGTTGCTGTCGTTTTCTGTATCTAACAAAGTACAAAACTATAAAATAATTGCTTGGAATTGATCGTTTATTTTTTAAATTCATTCGCAATAAATCGCTGGATAAAATTTATGTTGTTTAGTACAGGTAAGGGGCTCCAGCTCCGCAGCCGCAGGCGCACTGGCCAGCGATGGACACGGCACCAGCAGCAGCGACGTCACCGCCGAATCTCACAGCGCCCATGATCGGCACCTGACCGGCGACGGCGGTGGTACCAGCGACGGGCAGCTCACCGGCGACAGCCACGTTGCCTTCACCGGCACCGCCGTAAGGTGCAATAGCGCCGGATGGGGCAGCCCAGCCAGCGGCAGCACCAGGGTAGCCGAAGGGAGCAGCCAGACCGTCGTAGGCGAAGGGAGCAGCAGCAATACCACCATAGCCAGCCAGACCATTGTAGCCGCAAGGAGCACCCAATCCATAAGGACCAGCGAGACCTAAGAGCCCAGGTTCAGAGGCTACAGCAGCGCGGCTGGTGCACTGACTGAACACATTCTGGAATAGACATTACAATAATTATAACAAGGTTAATGAAATTGATATAACGAAATTATAAAAAAGAATGGATTCTATTTTTAATATTCTTCAAATTTTTTAACTTACCTGTACCAAGCAAACTTGGATGCAGATGAATACAACAGCGAAGGTGTTCATGGTTAATGTTTGTGTTCAACGAGGAGCTGAAGACTGACTGATGAACTAGGTATTGATTCAGTTTTTATACGAAATGCAAATACTGGTAGCACGTTTTGTAAATTTATATTTCAAAATAATTTGAAAGAAAAAAGACACGACAGTGTCTTTTTTCTTCATAAGTAGGCTTATCGTGCTTTCACAACTTTTTTTGTTTCAATTGCCTACACTTTTTTTTAATAATCATCGAAACTTGATAACACAGTCCAGTATATAACTAGCAGCAGTAGTAGGTACAGATCACAATTCTCGTGTCAACACTTGAACTAGCAACATGTCTGCCAAAATCATCCTCGTCTTCTGCGCTCAGGCGCTCTTCGTGCAGGTAAATAACACATTTTGATTTTTCTGTGAAATACCTACACAGTGACTTTTTAATTATTTACTACTGATATTGTTTTCGAAGTACTTTACCAAATATGTAAGGTTATTTTTATTTATTGTAGTCTGCGCTGAGCCAGTGCACCAGCCGTGCTGCGGTCGCTGCCGCCCCCGGCATCGCTGCCCCCACCTTGGGCTATGGTCTGGAGCCATACGGCTTGGCGGCACCTTACGGTATGGCTGCTCCTGCCTTGGCTGCTCCTTACGGTCTGGCCGCCCCTTGCGGTTATGCTGGTCCCGCCATGGACTTTACCCCCACCAGCGGCGGTGGACTGCCCGTCTCCAGCGCCTCCGCTATGGCTCCCGTCGGTCTCTCTGTAGCATCTGAGAATGTGTATGAGGGTATCTTGGCTGCGGCTGGAGAGCTGCCGTTCGTCGGCACTGTGGCTGTGGAGGGTGTACTGCCCACTGCTGGAGCTGGTGCCGTCAACCACGCCTGCGGAAATGGCATCAACGCCATGGCCGCTGAGACCACCGCCTTTGGCTACCCTGGAGCCTACGCTCCCGGCTACGCTGGAGCCTACGCTCCCGGCTACGCTGCGGCCATCGCTCCCGGTCTCGCCGCTCCCGCTCTCGGCTACGCTGGATGGGCTGGCAGAGGTTGCGGCTGCGCTATCTAAGAAGTTCAAATTTTAATTGTGAACCTATAAACATGACTTCGCATTAATAAACACTAATTTACTTGCAATTTTTTGTCGTTTTTATCAATATGGCTGTGAAAAGTAACAGCTGCGTACTTCTTTTTTTATAAACACCTATATTAATAATAGATTTTTAGCCTTTAAATATATAATATATATTTTAAGGCTACATATATTTGTTTATTGCTTGACGTTTCGACCGTATTGCAACGGCCATTGCAATACGGTCGAAACGTCGGGCAGTAATCGTAGTCTAACTGATTCGAATTCAAATATTCTTGTATTTCATATCTAATGAATGTTCTAATGAAGCCCTTTCGTTTAATACCAAAAAGATAAAATTAAAAACTATAAAAAAAAATACCAAACTTGCACACTTTATCCACCCTAGACTATGATACTGGAAGAAAATATAGAGGCATATAGTCACCCGGGTCCTTATTATTGATCTTTTTTCCGTGTCCACGGCAAGCTCGTGCGAACTGTGATACTAGTAAATGGAGAGCTACGCTTAGAAATGCATAAATGCACGGGCGGCGGACATTTGACCGCGGCGCGCATGCAACTTGATGTATTTGTAAGCACACCTCTCCTTTACTATTGTGACAGGGCATTGACAGTTCGCAGGGGCTTGCCATGGACACGAAATAAAGATCGTGAATAAGGCTTTAATAATCGATTGACATTTGTCATCTTAGCTTTAGTGGAATAGTGGAACGTTATATATCGACGGTCATTGATTTGTAACAAAAAAAAAACGGGTAGCACTCCAGGGGTGCCGGCAGAAGTGAAAACTTGAACATTAAAGTTGTGTAGGGGCCACATACATACATACATCTATATATATCAACTACTACATACTTACATACATATAGAATATATAGATATTACACAAAACACATAAATATAAATTATATATTTATTTTCCAATTTATATATTATATAACTTATTATTTTACATCATATTTACATTTAATAATATACAAATATATTCTCATATACATATAACATCAACATATTATTTTACCCAACTCCACACGATATATTATTACAGTACACTATAGTATCGTGCAATGGAAACGCGGACGCTCGGTCATCACTAAGGAGCGAGTGAATGAACGAGGCGAATGCGGTCGGCCGTGCGCACGCGCATTCCAACCTTTAGTCACCTCTGAACCACGAGTCGTGATATTCGTGTCGCCGTCGCTGATCGCTTGCTTTTAGTCCATGCTTTATTTTATGTTAATCGTGCTATATTTCGTTTCTATATCTTATTACTATCACTCTTTCTCCTTCTACTTTTATCTAAACATCTGTGCTTGTGCTTGTGCTTGTGAATAAACATTCTTTTGTCTATGTCAAAATCAAGTTTCATTTACCGGCCTACGGACTCAAAAAGGTATTGTGCAAACAGAACTAAAGTTATTAAGTGTTGCCCCCGCAACACTATATTGGTGACCCCGGTTAGTGCACAATGAGTGATACGGACGAATCGGTAAAGACAGTTGCGTCGCAAGGCGACGAAAACGTTACCATGCGGTCGAAAAATTTGTGCGTTCCCGTTACACGACACGACACGTCATCGGATCAACGGAAGTTGAGACTAAAGGTGCCTCCATTCTGTCCCGAGGATCCTGAACTCTGGTTTGCTCTATTGGAAAACCAGTTCGATAGTTTGGATATCACTGACGACTCCGTGAAATTTACCAGCGTCACGACCAATCTCGATATCCAATATGCGAAAGCGGTGAAAGATATTATTCTGCACCCGCCAGCCCAGAAACGGTACGAGAAAATCAAAGCTGAGCTTCTCCGTAGATTGTCAGCCACGCATGAGATGAAAGTGAGGCAACTGCTTACTCAAGAAAAGCTAGGTGACCGCAAGCCCTCACAATTTTTGCGTCATCTGCAGGACTTGGCTGGGGCATCCGCCGCTCACGACATTGTGAAGCAGATATGGAGCAACCAATTGCCCATCAGCATACAGACTGTGCTAGCTTCCCAACCAACGCATTCAGTGGAGCAACTGACAGATTTAGCTGACCGTATCCAGGAGCTGACGTCACCGCCAATGGTAGCAGAGTCATCAGTGGCATATCTACCCTCAACGTCTGGTAGCAGTGGATCCAGCGAGATTGCAGAGCTGAGGAAGATGGTGGAACGTCTCGCGCTGAAAATCGACGGACATACTCGCGACAACCGTCGCTCACACGACCGTTCGAGACCTCAAACGCGGCGATCTCCTTCACGCCCGCGGTCCAGGTCAAACTCCAGCTACCGCAAGTACCCCATTTGCTGGTATCATTCCAGGTTTGGTCCCAACGCTCGTCAGTGCCTACAGCCTTGTGACTATACCCAGTCGGGAAAAGCCACGGGCAGTCGCTAATGGCGACTGACGATTGCCCAGCCTCAACGGGTCGCCTCTTTGTGTTCGATACCCGAACGCATTCCCGCTTCCTGGTGGATACCGGAAGTGACCTGTGCGTTTTTCCATATTCTGCCCTTGGTGAACGTCGGACCAGGACTGACTTTCAATTGTGTGCGGCCAACGGAACAAATATTGACACTTATGGTTATGTGCATCTTAATTTAAACTTAGGTTTAAGGCGTGATTTTCCTTGGCGCTTCACTGTAGCTAATGTAACCAAGCCTATAATTGGCGTAGATTTTTTAAGTTATTATAACCTAATAGTAGATATTCGTAACCATAGACTTATTGATAACACCACTACATTGTCTGCCAACGCTGTTATCGCTAATATCGATGTATTTTCGATAAAAACCTCGACGGGTGACACTAGATATCACGCTCTTTTGGCCAAATATCCTGAAATCACTCGCCCTTCAGGCACGCCTTGGACTCCTAAGCACAATACTACACACCACATACGCACCACACCCGGCCCACCCATTTATTGTACTCCTCGTCGACTTTCCCCCGAGAAGTTGCAAATTGCTAAGAGGGAATTCGATTTTATGCTTGCCAATGGTACAGCCCGTCCCTCCTCAAGTACTTGGGCTTCTCCTTTACACCTGGCGCCGAAAAAGGATAACGGCTGGCGTCCTTGCGGCGACTATCGTCTGTTAAACGCGCGTACTATTCCAGATCGGTATCCCGTACGACACATACAAGACTTTGCCCATAGTATAGCTGGTTGCAAAGTCTTCAGCACTATTGACCTTGTGAAAGCATATAACCAAATCCCAGTTTTTCAGGACGACATTCACAAGACGGCTATCACAACTCCCTTTGGCTTGTATGAGTTCCCTTGCATGACTTTCGGGTTGAGGAACGCAGGCCAAACGTTCCAAAGGTTCGTCGATGAGATGACCCGAGGTTTAGACTTCGTTTTTCCTTATTGCGACGATTTCTTAATTTTCTCGGAAAATCCGGACCTTTATGAAAATCACCTACAACAGCTGTTTGAGCGTATGAAGGAATACGGAATTTTAATTAATTCTGCAAAATGCGTATTTGGAGCCAGTCAGGTAACATTTTTAGGTTATAGCATTTCAGAATTCGGCACAAAACCTCTACAGTCGAAGGTGCAGGCCATCACTGAATTTCCAGTTCCCAAGACTGTCAAACAACTGCGACGGTTTTTGGGCATGTTGAATTTTTACAGGCGTTTCTTGCCCAACGCCGCTTTGATTCAAGCCCCTCTGAACGCATTACTCTGCGGGACAGTAAAAGCCTCACATCCTGTGGACATTTCTGGTGAAGCACTCAGAGCTTTTGACCAGTGCAAGCAGAGTCTTGCCGAAGCTGCACTACTCGCACACCCAGAGTCAAATGCTAAGCTCGCGCTCGTAACTGACGCATCAGACTTAGCGATGGGTGGCGTTTTACAACAGCTCAAGGACGGTGATTGGCAGCCCTTGGCCTTTTTCTCGCGGAAGCTTAGCCCTTGCCAGCAAAAGTACTCGCCATACGACCGTGAGCTTTTGGCAATTTACGAAGGAATAAAATACTTCAGGCATATGCTAGAGGCAAGACATTTTATTGTTTATACGGACCATAAGCCTATCACTTTCGCTTTCCGTGAGAGAAAGACCAATTGTTCGCCTCGACAACATCGTCACCTTGACTATATATCTCAATTTACGACAGACATACGGCACATTTCAGGCAGAGACAACATAGTCGCCGACACATTGTCGCGAGTCGATGAGCTGCAAACGCCAATTGACCTAGATGATCTGGCTGACTCACAAGCCACTGATCAAGAGCTCCTTCTATATTTGGACGGCACATTTTCTCTCCAACTAGAAAGACTCAAGGTTCCTGGTAGCAGTAAAGAGCTGTACTGTGATATGAGCACACCATCACCACGGCCATTCGTCACAAAACCACTTCGAAAGCCACTTTTCGACAGTCTGCACAGTTTTAGTCACCCAGGTGCTAAAGCAACCACAAAGTTGGTAGCTGAGCGCTTCGTGTGGCCTGGCATGCGCAAAGATTGCCGTGACTGGTCGCGTAAATGTCTAGCATGCCAACGAGCTAAGGTGACGCGTCACGTATCTGCACCGTTAGGTACCTTTGCCTTACCGCGTGCTCGATTTGCTTTTATCCACGTGGACATTATAGGTCCGCTCCCTCCATCACAAGGCTACCGTTACTGCCTAACCGTTATTGACCGTTTTACTCGCTGGCCGGAAGTTATTCCGATGGCTGACATGACAGCTGAAACTGTTGGCAAAGCGCTGATATCGTGGATATCCAGATTTGGATCTCCATCGGATATCGTTACAGATCGTGGCCGGCAGTTTGAATCCTCTCTTTTCCAGTACCTTGGAAAAGTGATAGGATTTAAACATCGCCGAACAACCGCGTATCATCCAGCATGCAACGGTCTTGTGGAACGGTTTCATCGCCAACTAAAAGCGGCCATAATGTCCCACGCGGACTGCAACTGGGTAGATACACTACCTTTCATTTTATTAGGCATCAGAACAGCTTACAAGGAAGATCTAAAATCGTCATCAGCCGAATTAGTATACGGCGAGCCATTACGTCTACCTGGTCAATTCTTCCAACCGACCAGTCCAGACTCAACCGACTTGTCTGACTTTACATCTCGCCTGAACCATTTTACACAAAAACTTTGTCCATCTCCAGCTGCTCGCCATGGGAAGGGTAAAACCTTTATATATAAGGACCTTAATTCGTCGTCCCACGTATTTTTACGGGACGATTCAGTTCGTACTGCTTTACAGCCGCCGTACTATGGTCCCTATCAAGTTCTCGAGCGTGGGGACAAAACTTATAAGTTACTGGTCAAGGGTAAATCGGTAACGGTAACTATAGACCGCCTTAAGCCGGCCTATATACTGGCCGAACAATCCCCTTCAACACCGGTCATTCCTAGTAGGCCTCCTACTTTAACTACAAACCCCGAGCCTGATGATCCACCTTTGGTCCAATGCGACGTCCCGTCTCAGGCTGATACCAGAACTACTCGATCTGGTCGCAAAGTTCGTTTTCCAAATTACTATCGACCGTAGTAACGGTCTCGGGGGGGAGTGATGTAGGGGCCACATACATACATACATCTATATATATATCAACTACTACATACTTACATACATATAGAATATATAGATATTACACAAAACACATAAATATAAATTATATATTTATTTTCCAATTTATATATTATATAACTTATTATTTTACATCATAGGTATTTACATTTAATAATATACAAATATATTCTCATATACATATAACATCAACATATTATTTTACCCAACTCCACACGATATATTATTACAGTACACTATAGTATCGTGCAATGGAAACGCGGACGCTCGGTCATCACTAAGGAGCGAGTGAATGAACGAGGCGAATGCGGTCGGCCGTGCGCACGCGCATTCCAACCTTTAGTCACCTCTGAACCACGAGTCGTGATATTCGTGTCGCCGTCGCTGATCGCTTGCTTTTAGTCCATGCTTTATTTTATGTTAATCGTGCTATATTTCGTTTCTATATCTTATTACTATCACTCTTTCTCCTTCTACTTTTATCTAAACATCTGTGCTTGTGCTTGTGCTTGTGAATAAACATTCTTTTGTCTATGTCAAAATCAAGTTTCATTTACCGGCCTACGGACTCAAAAAGGTATTGTGCAAACAGAACTAAAGTTATTAAGTGTTGCCCCCGCAACACTATAGTTGTGCATTTTTGAATATTTTTCGAATGTTTAGGATTTTTTTATCAGTATAAAAGTACAATCATTTATGTAGTTATATAATATTCATCTATTGCGCTATCGTACACAAACATGACAATGACAACATTATGAATTAAAAAATCACAAATTGATAAACAAAAATTAAAAAAAAAAGGAAAAAAAATGGACTTAAACCGGCTTCTTCTGAACAATGTAGATTGCGGCGAAATTTACCTTCGTATTCTAAGAATCTTACGGTCACGTGATCTCCGGCCACGTGATCCTGACGCGCGTTTAACATTTTATATCCCCAAAGCCGCTAAAGATGTTTTCACCTCGAAAATATTTTCGTTATAGGTATATCTACTGCTGCTTCGTTTTACAGCCATACTGATAAAAACAACAAAATATTGCAAGCAAGATAGTGTTTATTAATGCGAAGTCAGGTTGAAGGATTCACAATTAAAATTTGAACTTCTTAGATAGCGCAGCCGCAACCTCTGCCAGCCCATCCTGCGTAGCCAAGAGCAGGAGCGGCGAGACTAGGAGCGATGGCTGCAGCGTAGCCGGGAGCGTAGGCTCCAGCGTAGCCGGGAGCGTAGGCTCCAGGGTAGCCGAAGGCGGTGGTCTCAGCGGCCATGGCGTTGATGCCATTGCCGCAGGCGTGGTTGACGGCACCAGCTCCAGCAGTGGGCAGTATACCCTCCACAGCCACAGTACCGACGAATGGCAGCTCTCCAGCCGCAGCCAAGATACCCTCATACACATTCTCAGATGCTACAGAGAGACCGACAGGAGCCATAGCGGAGGCGCTGGAAACGGGCAGTCCACCGCCGCTAGTGGGGGTGAAGTCCATGTCGGGGCCAGCATAACCGCAAGGGGCGGCCAGACCGTAAGGAGCAGCCAAAGCGTAAGGTGCTGCCAAGCCGTATGGCTCCAGACCATAACCCAAGGCGGGGGCAGCGATGCCGGGGGCGGCAGCGACTGCAGCATGGCTGGTGCACTGGCTCAGCGCAGACTACAATAGATAAAAATAACCTTACACGATACTATATTTGTTAAAGTACTTCGAAAACAATATCAGTAGTAAATTATTGAAAACAGTCACTGTGTACTCTCTAATTATTTCACAGAAAAATCAAAATGTGTCATTTACCTGCACGAAGAGCGCCTGAGCGCAGAAGACGAGTATGATTTTGGCAGACATGTTACTATTTCAAGTGTTGAAACGACAATTATGATCAGTACCTACTACTGCTGCTGGTTAAATACTAAACTGTGTTATTAAGTTTCGATGATTATTAAATAAAGGTGTAGGCAATTGAAACAAAAAAGGTTGTGAAAGCACGATAAGCCTAGTTATGAAGAAAAAAGACACGACACGTTCTGTTTAACTGTAACATAAATTATTTTGAAATAAAAATTTCCAAAACGTGCTATCAGTATAAAAGTGGGTCAATGTCTAGTTCATCAGTCAGTCTTCAGCTCCTGGTTGAACACAAACATTAACCATGAACACCTTTGCTGTTGTATTTATCTGCATCCAAGCTTGCTTGGTTCAGGTGAGTTAAAAGAAAGCCAAAATAATAACAATCAAATTCCCTAGTTATTAACAATTCCATTACATTTGTTTCATCTTACCTTGATCATTTTTGTAATGTCTATTCCAGAATGTCTTCAGTCAGTGCACCAGCCGCGCTGCTGTAGCCGCTGAACCTGGACTCTTAGGTCTCGCTGGTCCTTATGGATTGGGTGCTCCTTGCGGCTACAATGGTCTGGCTGGCTATGGTGGTATTGCTGCTGCTCCTTTCGCCTACGATGGTCTTGCTGCTCCTTTCGGCTACCCTGGTGCTACCGCTGACTGGGCTGCCCCATACAGCGCTATTGCTCCTTACGGCGGTGCCGGTGAAGGCAACGTGGCTGTCGCCGGTGAGCTGCCCGTCGCTGGTACCACCGCCGTCGCCGGTCAGGTGCCGATTATGGGAGCTGTGAGATTCGGCGGTGACGTCGCTGCTGCTGGTGCCGTGTCCATCGCTGGCCAGTGCGCCTGCGGCTGCGGAGCTGGAGCCCCTTACCTGTACTAAATAACATAAATTGTACCCAGCGATGTATTGCAAACGAATTTTAAAATAAACGATCAATGCTAAATGTTTTATAGTTTAAATTTTGTTTTGAACATCCTTTGATTGTATCCATTTGATTAAATTGTCAGGTCAATTTAATCAAATGGATACCATTAGAAGATGGATACCATCGAAATATGGATACCATCAAAATATGTGATTAACGCTAAAATAATAATCATCAAATAGAATTCTCGCCGATGAGCACCAATGAGAAAAAAAATCGACTTCAGTTGAAGTTCAAGTTCAAGTTGTTGTCATTCGATGTCAGTAATTCAGGATCGCCAATGCTAACTAGATTTTCTTTGTTATATTGTGGCAGCTGAAACCCACATAATAATTGAAGAAAAATCTAGATTTTAACTAACTTTTATTTGTATCATAGATTCACAACAAATATTTTTGGAATATTTCAAGTGTCAAAACTGCTAAATTAATCAAGAAGGTAGTAGTCCATTACTGATTTAATTGTCCGTAGTCCGTATCCAGAAGCGATAGTCGAGAGATTCAAGCTTAAGTGTTTTTACCAACTATTTGTTTATTTCATACTTTGTAAAGTAATGAGGTACGTTTGAATAAGATTAGCCGTTGTAGTCGTTATTTCAAGATCATTAATGAAGTCATAGGCGCACATACACACACACACACACGTAAACACGCGCGCACGCAACCACACACACACTTTAAATACTTAATTTTAGTAAAAATAATAGGTAGGGGCAAAATTATTTTCGTATTTTGAATTTATTGTAAGAAATCAAATCTCTTTGGTTGTACTGAATGTAACTAACTGGTTTTAATACCATTAAATGTGGATATTCTGAAGATGCAATAAATAAAAAAATACTAGTTCCCGCCACTTTTCAATTATTTTTCAAGCAAGCAAAATTAACGTATGCGTAAAGTTTTGTTACAAAAATGTAAAAATGCGACGAACGCCGATAGTATAATTTGTGCATTTTACGAACCCAACGCGGTATCAGTACACAAATGTGGTTCAAGCGTTTTGTCTGGAAATTTGAAGATATTGCTGAGGAACTGGATGTTGATCACAAAACAGGTTTACGTAATTTACGAAAAGTCTGGGTACAAGAAAAAACATGATATTTGAATACCACATGATCTTACTGAGAGAAACTTAATGCGACGTGTTTTCATTTGCGATTCTTTGTTGAAACTTAACAATTCCGGGAGATTTAAAATGGGTCACTTCAGAACTTTTTAGGAAGCATAAAATGAATCTCATAAGGACACTGAAAACTACCTGTCAGTATTTTTATCAAAAATTTCAATTTTTTACAGCAATGATGATACAACCCACAAGATAACAAAAAGTCATCGATCAAAACGGCACATACATTCTTCATACAATAATATAAAAAAATGTTTTAACTTTGTATGAAAAATACGAAAATACTTTTACCCCGATCTTATATTTTGGAATGGTTGGGGAATATTTTCGCACTAATTGCTTTATTTAACAGTATAAAAGTATTATCATTTAAGTGTTTAAATACAATATTCATCTATTGCGCTATCGTACACAAACATGACAACTTATGTAACATAAAAAAATTAACACTCTAGAACTACATATTATGCTGTAGTACAAACACACACGCACACTGGTACAAGCGCCCTGCGCCGTTAAACGAAACAGCAGGAGCAGGCATACATTTGCGCCACGCGGTAGAAAGAGACGGGGATATTACTTACTCTCCTACGGCTCGCCGGCAGTCTACACTTCCTTCTTCTTACGAATTTTTGATTAGATCACGTGTCCTGACGCGAGTTTAACATTTTTTACCCATCCAAAAAGTGCACAACGCCGCTAAAGAAGTTTTCACTTCAAAAATATACCCTACTAATAATCTTTTTTGGAGTGCTTCGAAGCCCAAACAATCACAAACCAAGTAAGTAACTCTATCTTGTTGATAACTGTTTTGTTATAAATATTTTTTTAAATATTTTTCATAAAGTCATATTAATTGCGTAGGTATATATCATTAAAATCTATCTGAATTTCCGATGACTTTGTTTTTAGAGTTCCATAGCCCAAAATTGCAAAAAACGGAACCCTTATACTTTCGTCATGTCCGTCTTTCTGTCTGCCTGTCCGTCACAGGCATATTACTCAAAAACTACTCAATGAACCTTGATGAAATTTGGTGAAAAGGTGTCTTGTAGTAGCCGCTATTTAGTTTAATAACTAAATAATAATAATAATAAATATTTTTAGATGGGCACTCCATGCATGTAACAGAAGTTGAAAAATGTTTTTTTAGCAAATATCAATGGGGCACATTATTCGACAGGTCTTTCAAAAACATTTTAAGGTTTCTAATAAATTTTTTGATTGAGCAAATATTTTTGGAAATAATCGCTTCGACAGTTGCATAAATCGTGCCCCCCCCCCCTTCGTGTGACTAATGAAAAATATGGAAAAAGTCACAAAGATTTAATGGCGCTTATTGGCGCTTAGTAAATACTATATAGAATGCGGTGTTCACTTCGAGAAGGGTATACACAAAAAATGTTATTTAGCAAGAATTATCATGCATTGCCTAGTGTTATATCCAGTTTAGTGAACCATAAATGAAAAAAAAAAAAAAAAATTGAATAACATCGGATACACCGTCATTGAGTTATTGCCGAAAAACTGCGTTTCTCAGCAAATGGGTGTAAGTGCCATAAACAAACGCTTTTCTGCTGATGCAATAGTTCAATGCTGCGGAACCCTACACTGAGCATGGTCCGATATGCACGTCCGGTTTTTCATATCGATCTTATTCATCAACCTTAAACTTCATTAATATTTGACGTTTTTATTATGCCATTTTATGTTATAAAAATATACAGAGACACTACGCAATTATTAAATGAATGCAAACTGAGCTTCCATTTTATTTTTCATATTTAATGAATATACTAATTAAGCCCTTTCATTTTAACCATAAACAGAAAATTAAAAAATGAATACCTTTATTTACTGCCCGACGTATTGCAACGACCGTGGTCACGGGTAGACTATGTCGGGCAATAAACAAAGATATTTAGCCTTAAAATAAAATATTTACGCGATTTAGACCTGTAGCTTATAAAATTTTATGATGTGTATATATCGCGAAAGTTTACGAACATATAATACTTACCCTGCTTAGCACATTAAGGTGGCACGTACTTGATTTCTAATAAATACATAATTGATATTATGTACATAATAGATATAATGTACATAATATCTATTATGTATTTATTAGATGTTGACAAATGTTCCGCAATCGCGTTCGTTACAAATCAATAATCGTCATAAAAAATACATACATAGATACATACTGATAAAAACAACAAAAAATTTCAAGCAAGATAATGGTTTATTAATTCAAAGTTATGTTGAAAGGGTTCAAAATTGAAATTTGAACTTCTTAGATAGCGCAGCCGCAACCTCTGCCAGCCCATCCTGCGTAGCCGAGAGCGGGAGCGGCGAGACCAGGAGCGATGGCCGCAGCGTAGCCGGGAGCGTAGGCTCCAGCGTAGCCGGGAGCGTAGGCTCCAGGGTAGCCAAAGGCGGTGGTATCAGCGGCCATGGCGTTGATGCCATTGCCGCAGGCATGGTTAACGGCACCAGCTCCAGCAGTGGGCAGTACACCCTCCACAGCCACAGTACCGACGAACGGCAGCTCTCCAGCCGCGGCTAAGATACCCTCATACACGTTCTCAGATGCTACAGAGAGACCGACGGGAGCGATAACGGAGGCACTGGAGACGGGCAGTCCACCGCCGCTGGTGGGGGTAAAGTCCATGGCGGGGGCAGCGTAACCACAAGGAGCGGCCAAACCGTAAGAAGCAGCCAAGGCAGGAGCAGCATAACCGTAAGGAGCCGCCAAGCCCAGACCATAGCCCAAGGCAGGGGCAGCGATGCCGGGGGCGGCAGCGACTGCAGCACGGCTGGTGCACTGGCTCAGCGCAGACTACAATATAAAAAAAATCGTATATTTGGTATAGTACTTCGAAGACAATATCAATGTCATCAAATGTCACCATGTACTATCTAATTGTTTCATAAAAAAATAAAAATATGTTATTTACCTGCACAAAGAGCGCCTGAGCGCAGAAGACGATGATGATCTTGGCGGACATTTTATTAGTTAAAGTGTTGACACGAGAATGATGTTCAGTACCGCTGCTGCTGGTTATATACGGAACTGAGTTATCAAGTTTCGAAAAAAAAAAAAATAGGTATATGCAATTATAACTAAAAAGCTTGTGCAACTACGATAAGCCTACTTATGAACAAACAAAGAAACGACACGTTTCTTTAACTAAGCGTGACATAAATTATTTCGAAATCAAAATTTCCTTAAACGTGCTATCAAATTTTGAATTTCATATAAAAAGTGGGTCATTATCCAGCTCATCATTCAGTCTTCAGCTCCTCGTTGAATACATAACATTAACTATGAACACCTTTGCTGTTGTATTCCTCTGCATCCAAGCTTGCTTGGTACAGGTAAGTTAAAAGAAAGCCAAAATAATAACAATCAAATTCCCTAGTTATTAAAAATGTCATTACATTTGTTTCATCTTACCTTGAACGTTTTTGTAATTTCTATTCCAGAATGTGTTCAGTCAGTGCACCAGCCGCGCTGCTGTAGCTGCTGAACCTGGACTCCTAGGTCTCTCTGGTCCTTATGGATTGGGTGCTCCTTGCGGCTACAATGGTCTGGCTGGTTATGGTGGTATGGCTGCTGCTCCCTTCGCCTACGACGGTCTGGCTGCTCCCATCGGCTACCCTGGTGCTGCCGCTGGCTGGGCTGCCCCATACGGCGCTGTTGCTCCTTACGGCGGTGCCGGTGAAGGTAACGTGGCTGTCGCCGGTGAGCTGCCCGTCGCTGGTACCACCGCCGTCGCCGGTCAGGTGCCGATCATGGGCGCTGTGAGATTCGGCGGTGACGTCGCTGCTGCTGGTGCCGTGTCTATCGCTGGTCAGTGCGCCTGTGGCTGCGAAGCTGTTGCCCCTTACCTGTACTAAACAACATAAATTGTACCCAGCGATGTATTGCGAAAGAATTTTAAAAATAAACGATCAATGCCAATTAATATATCGTTTTAAAAGATTCAATTTGTTTTGAACATCTCATCATCATCTTTTATTTAGTGGAGAATCCTGGGATGAAGTGTATTTAAATGCCAAATTGGCTATCCCATAACTGCCTAACCCTAAATGTAGGTAAAGCTAAATATATTTTTTCATCTATACTAATATTATAAAGCGGAAGAGTTTGTTTGTTTGATTGTTTGTTTGTTTGTTTGTTTAAACGCGCTAATCTCAGGATCTACTGGTCCGATTTGAAAAAATCTCCATAATGGATAGTCCATTTATCGAGGAAGGCTATAGGCTATATAACATCGCGCTACGACTAATAGGAGCGGAGAAGCAACGAGAAATGTTTCAAAAACGGGGAGAAATTACGCATACGAAGTTGCGCGGGATAGCTAGTACTAAATAAAACTGAAACTCATGCAATACACCCAACACTAACTGCTCATGCCCTAGGCTGCAAATCGCTACGACAATTAAATACCTAGGCGTTATGTTAGATAGTAAACTGAGCTTTCACAGCCATATTGACATGTAAGTGTCTAGAAAAGAAAAATGATAGTTATTTTTAAGAATTTGCGTCAAGTGGCGGATAAAAATATCATAAAGACTGTTTATTTAGCGTTGTGTCAATCTCAGTTAACCTATTGAATCACTACATGGGGAGGTACCTCCAAAACTAATTAGCTAAAAACTGAAAGAGCGCAAAGAGCTATAATAAAAGTAAGTTACTTCCTACCATTTTAGCACCCTACTACAGACGTCTACAAACTAGCAGAGGTACTAATTGTACGTCAACTATTTATTCTACATACAGTTATTAAAAAACACTCCGAAATAAAATTCGAACCTAATAAAATTTAAAAAATCCGCAGAAAGGATGGGGTTTGTGACCTATATCTCTGGCCAATGTGATGGCGAAGATGCTGGACGGTTTGCTTGATAGACATATGGCACCTTGTATCGATTTAAATGATGCTAGGTTCGGGTTCCCACCTGGGCTATCCACTGAAAGTGCGATACTGTCTCTCAAGCACACTGTTCAGTACTATACGTCTAGGAAAACGCCTGTCAATGCTTGCTTCTTGGATCTCTCCAAGGCCTTTGATCTTGTGTCTTATGATTTGCTTTGGAAGAAGATGATCGAGGGCACGAGAGTGGCGAAGGAGGTTGTGTCAGTACTTAGATATTGGTATAATAATCAGAGAAACTATGTTCGATGGGCGGGTTCGCTGTCAGAAGGGTATAGGATGGATTGTAGGGTGAGGCAGGGGGGTTTAACGTCACCTAGACTATTTAGCCTGTATATCAACCAGCTTATCGTTGAGCTCAACGGTACCTATCTAGGTTGTCATGTTGACGGAATATGTGTCAATAATATTAGTTATGCCGACGATATGATACTGCTGACCCCATCAATTAGAGCAATGATAAGTCTGCTGAATTTATGTGAAAGGTATTCCAAGGCCCATGGGCTTAAATATAATACAATAAAAAGCGAATTGATAATATTTAAGGCCGCCACTAAGCACTATCCTAACTTGCCACCTGTAACGCTGTGCAGGTCTAGTATAAAACAAGTCGCAAAATATAAGTACCTGAGTCATTAGGTTACGGAGAACCTTAAAGATGATCTAGATATTGAACGTGAACGTAGAGCGTTGGCTGTCCGGTGCAATATGTTGGCCCCTAGATTTGCTAAAAGTACAAAATATGTGAAGGTGACGCTTTTAGGGCATACTGTCAATCATTTTATACATGCAGTCTATGGGGTCAACTATACGCAGAGGGCATACAATGCATATTCAATATAATAACGTGTGTCGGGTGTTGATGGGACTGCCGCGACACTGTAGTTCATCTAGCATGTTTGCCAAAGCACGAATAGTTGGTTTTCACGCCATAATGCGCAAACGGAGCGTATCCATCATGCGCAGGGTGCGCGACAGCACCAAAGGCATACTGCTCACAGTAATAGATCGGTGGGATAGCCCGATGTTGGAACATTGGATACGCCTACATGCAAATGTCGCGCGGTGGTTGTAACATAGATATAAGTACTAACGTTATTTTTTTATAATCAGGTATACTAACAAAATGGACTGTGTCTGAAATTAAAAAGTTATTATTATTATTATTAAAATCTATTTGAATTTCCGATGACTTGTTTTTTCTTGTCATATCGACCTTACTCAAGCAAAAATGACATTATTATTTGATGTTTTTACTATGTTATTATACGAGTATCTTATATATAAAATTCTCGTGTCAGTCACAATGTTAGTTACCATACTCCTCCGAAACGGCTTGACCGATTTGTATGAAATTTTATGCATATTCAGTAGGTCTGAGAATCAGCTACTATCTATTTTTCATACCCCTAAGAGATTAGTTGAACGCGATAATCTCAGGAACTACTGGGCCGCATTGAAAAAATATTTTAAAAAATTTTAAATATTTTGTTGGATAGCCCATTTATCGTGAAAGGCTATAGGTTATAACATCACGCTACGACCAATAGGAGCGGAGCATCAATGAAAAACGTTGTAAAAAAAGGAAGAAAGAAGGGAAAATTTACGCAGACGAAGTTGCGCGGGTCAGCTAGTATGTTATGAAAACATACTGAGATATTACGCAATTATTAAATTAATGCAAATTGAGCTACCATTGCATTTCATATTTAATGAATGTACTAATTAAGCCCTTTCGTTTGATACCAATGATGCCATGATATTATGTGACCATGATAATGGAACAAAATTTAGACTAAGTCACCCGGACCATAAAAAAAAAACTATACGGTGGCACATACATAATATCTAATATATACATAATAGATATTATGTATATAACACTATGGACATAATATCTATTGTGTATTTATTAGATTACACATGTTCCACCGTTGCATTCGTTACAAAACAATAATCGTCATAATACTACTTACGATTATTGATTTGCAATGAAAATAAAAATATTTTTGTTAGGTAGGCAATTGTTAAAACAGGAATACACATCTGTTATTTTGATACTATTAAAAACAACGAAAAATTACAAGTTAGAAAAAGGTTTATTAATTCCAAGTCATGTTCTGATAAAAACAACAAAAAATTGCAAGCAAGATAGTGGTTTACTAATTTAAAGTTATGTTGAAAGGGTTCAAAATTGAAATTTGAACTTCTTAGATAGCGCAGCCGCAACCTCTGCCAGCCCATCCAGCGTAGCCGAGAGCAGGAGCGGCGAGACCGGGAGCGATGGCCGCAGCGTAGCCGGGAGCGTAGGCTCCAGCGTAGCCGGGAGCGTAGGCTCCAGCGTAGCCGGGAGCGTAGGCTCCAGCGTAGCCGGGAGCGTAGGCTCCGGGGTAGCCGAAGGCGGTGGTCTCAGCGGCCATAGCGTTGATGCCATTGCCGCAGGCGTGGTTAACGGCACCAGCTCCAGCAGTGGGCAGAACACCCTCCACAGCCACAGTACCGACGAACGGCAGCTCTCCAGCCGCGGCTAAGATACCCTCATACACGTTCTCAGATGCTACAGAGAGACCGACGGGAGCGATAACGGAGGCACTGGAGACGGGCAATCCACCGCCGCTGGTGGGGGTAAAGTCCATGGCGGGGGCAGCGTAACCACAAGGAGCGGCCAGACCGTAAGGAGCAGCCATGGCAGGAGCAGCATAACCGTAAGGAGCCGCCAAGCCGTATGGCTCCAGACCATAGCCCAAGGCGGGGGCAGCGATGCCGGGGGCGGCAGCGACTGCAGCACGGCTGGTGCACTGGCTCAGCGCAGACTACAATATAAAAAAATAACGTATATTTAGTAAAGTACTTCGAAGTCAAGATCAGTAGCAAATTATCGAAAACAGTCACTGTATACTGTCTAAATAATGCGGATCAAAATGTGTTATTTACCTGCATGAAGAGCGCCTGAGCGCAGAAGACGAGGATGATCTTGGCAGACATGTTACTAGTTCAAGGTTTCACTCGAGAATGATGTTCAGAACCGCTGCTGGTAGTTATATAATGAACTGTGTTATCAAGTTTCGATTAATAAATATAGATATAGGCAATTGAAACAAAAGATATTGTGAAAGTATGATAAGCCTACTTATGAAGAAACAAAGCCACGACACGTTCTTTAATTAATTGTAACTTAAATTATTTCTTAAAAAAAAAATTCAAAAGCGTGCTATCAGTATTTGCATTTCGTATAAAACTAGGTCAACACCAAGTTCATCATTCAGTCTTCAGCTCCTCGTTGAACACAAACATTAACTATGAACACCTTTGCTGTTATATTCCTCTGCATCCAAGCTTGCTTGGTACAGGTAAGTTAAAAAAAATACGAAGAGTATTAATAACAAAATCCATACTTTTTTTATAATATTGTTTTATTAATTTCATTTTACTTTGTCATAATTATTGTAATGTATATTTTAGAATGCGTTCAGTCAGTGCACCAGCCGCGCTGCTGTAGCCGCTGAGCCTGGACTTCTTGCTGGTCCTTATGGATTGGGTGCTCCTTGCGGCTACAATGGTCTGGCTGGCTGGGGTGGTATGGCTGCTGCTCCTTTCGCATATGACGGTCTGGCTGCTCCCTTTGGCTACCCCGCAGCTGCTGGCTGGGCTGCCCCAGGCAGTGCTATTGCTCCCTACGGCGGTGCCGGTGAAGGTAACGTGGCTGTCGCCGGTGAGCTGCCCGTCGCTGGTACCACCGCCGTCGCCGGTCAGGTGCCGATCATGGGCGCTGTGAGATTCGGCGGTGACGTCGCTGCTGCTGGTGCCGTGTCCATCGCTGGCCAGTGCGCCTGCGGCTGCGGAGCTGGAGCCCCTTATTTGTACTAAGTAATGACAATAACTAGCTGACGATATTTCGAGAACGAAATTAATAAAATAAACGATCAATATGAAGCAAATTTAGAATTTTAATACTATCCTATGCCCTTCCTTGGGACTCAAACTATCTCCATAACAAAATTGCTAATATTCAAATTCAAATTCTTTATTGTACACAGAAAAAAAAATATACAAACAATAAATACAAAATAAAAGTAAATATGTACAAAGGCGAGCTTAACTCAAAATTGAGTTTTCTACCAGCAAACCTTTGAGCTCTAGAGTAGAAAGTTAAACTTATAAAAGTAGTAGGAAGTGTAACAATAAAAGAAAAAAAAAGAAAAAATTGAAATTAAACCATAGGTATAAATAAACAGTAAGTACATACTTACATACATAAACGTATGTTATTTCAAAATCATATAATATACCTAAATAAATACATATAATATATATATACATACCAGATAATACATACACTTACATATTAATATTACTTAAATAAAATATTATAATACATACTTAATTAGATAGAGTGAAAATATTCTTTTGTCCTTTTTTTAAAAACGTTAAGAGAGAGGCTGTCACGTAAGGGGTGAGGAAGAGAATTCCAAAGCCTCACCGCTTTTATGGTGAAAGAGCTATCGTAACAGCTGGAGCTGTGAGCGGGAGTACTCAATAGAAGAGAGGAGGCGGAACGACAGGGTTTACCCCTGGGAACAAGAAAATTGAAGCGTTCACGTAGATAGGAAGGAGAGTTAGGATTGTGAAGAATAGTATAGAGAAGAGAAAGAATGTGTGAGTTACGACGCTGCCGAATCGGTAGCCACTTTAGATTTTTCCGAGATTCGGAGACATGGTCGTATTTACGTAATCCGAAAATAAAGCGGATACACAAATTCTGCAGACGTTCGAGTTTGTCAACGAGTTCCTCCCTAGCATCCAGAAAACAAACATCGGCATAGTCTATGTGTGGAAGTAGAAGAGATTGAGCAAGAGTAACTTTAGTTTGGAACGGTAAGAACTTCTGAAGACGTTTGAGAGATTGAAATGAGGAAAATAATTTCCTACTTATTTCCGTAATGTGGACATCCCATGAAAGATTTGAGTCTATAAAGACACCAAGATTTTTTACACTTTTTGTAAACGGTATATTAACTCCATCAAAAAACACTTGAGGAAGATTCTGGTGATCCAACAAATTTAACATATATCTGCCACCAATAATAATAGCTTGAGACTTATCTGGGTTGACTAGAAGTCCAAATTTTTTAGCCCATAAACTTACTTCTTCAAGGTCATTATTAATTGTAGTAACAGCACCAGTAATTTCATCAGGTTTAAAGTGACGATACAGTTGCAGATCGTCTGCATAGAGATGATACTTTGAAGATAGGACCTTTGTAATAGCATTTATAAAAATGGAGAAGAGAAGAGGAGAGAGAACACCACCTTGGGGTACGCCAGTGGTTAAATCTCGCCATTCAGAGAAAAGATCATCACAGCGAACAGTCTGTGAGCGACCCCGAAGATAGGAATTAAACCAGGACACTGCAGAAGAAGAAATATTCAGAGAAGCTAGGATGCCTAAGAGAAGGTCAAAGTCAACTGAATTGAAGGCACTGCTAAAATCCAAAAGAACCATAATGGTCAGTTGTTTGTTTTCTATGGCCAGTCTTATATCATCAGTTATTTTAATAAGGGCAGTTACAGTGCTGTGACCACGTCGAAAACCAGACTGAAAAGGGCTTAACAGGCCGTTAGAGGAGAGATAGAAAGACAGTTGGCTATAGACAATACTCTCAAGAACCTTAGATATTATGGGAAGAATAGAAATAGGGCGAAACTGAGATGGTATGGATGGATTCGATACTTCAGGCAACGGAATAACGTGAGCCTTCTTCCATGATGTAGGGAAAGTGTTTGAATACAGAGAAAAGTTTATAATGTGAGAAATAATTGGTGTGATATAGTCTAAAATGGGAAGAAGCATTTGCAGTTGAATGCCATCCTCGCCTGCTGCTTTAGTTGATATGGATTGGATAGATTTCTGAATTTCTTCTTCTGAGACTGGATGAAAAGAGAAAGAAGTACTAGTCGGCAATGGAAGACTGGAAAGATGTAATAAAGTAGCGCATTTAATATTGTCTGGAATGGTAGTAGGAGAGCTAGAAAAATAAGCAATAAGTGCATTAAGGTCTATATAGCTCCCACTGTTGGGGGAGGTTTGACGAATGCCAAGGGATCTAAGAAATTGCCATACTTGTTTTGTATTGAGATTTTGAATGGAGTCATGAATGTGGCGTCTCTTTGCATCTCTACACATACGACCGCACCGGTTACGCAGTTTTTTATAAAGCAGCCAGTTATCTTCCGTTGGGAACTTTTTATACTTACGTTTGGCTTTATCCCTTTTAGCCATAAATGCTTTTATGTTTTCAGACAGCCATGGTGCAGGTAAATGTCTAACTCTTACTACTCTTTTTGGTGCATGCTTGTCGTAAATGGCCGTTAAGGTGTTAGTAAAAATAAGCACCTTATCATCAAGGACGTTGGAGTTATAGATAGGAGTCCAGTCAATGTTATTTACATCAGCTCTCAAACGTTCCAGATCCAAGCTGTTAAAGCTGCGAAGCAGGAGAATTTTACTCTTGCGCTTAGGAGGACGAATCTTATACGAGAGATATATAAGGTCATGATAAGAAAAAGAAGCGGGAAACTGTCCATACGTAACTACCTTACTGGGGTTAGAAACAAGAATAAGATCTAGAAGTGAAGGAGTACAGTGAGGAGCTCTGTGAGTGGCATTTAAAGGAAGAATTTGCATATTGACAGAAGAGACAAGAGAACAGAGTTTGCGACTACGTAGATCATCCTTCAAAATACACGTGTTAAAGTCTCCGAGGATTATAAAGTGATCATAAAGCGAAGAGAAATATTCGAGTTTGGTTTCAAGAGCAGAAAAGTAATCTATGTGGCAGTTAGGGCTGTAGAACACACCTAGCAATACCTTTGAATGTTTAAAGTCTAACTCGATAAACAGATGTTCAGCAGATTGTGAATATTCACTCGGTGACTGGTCAACACATTTATAAGGTATGTCACCTCTTAGGTAGACGGCAACCCCCCCACCCCCCTTGCCTGTTCTGTCATTACGCACCAGCTTATATCCCGGCAGAGAATATTGAGTTGAAGGAAGGACAGGTTTAAGAAAAGTTTCAGAAACAAGGACAGCATGGACTAGCTCGGAGTCAAAAGACAACAATAAATCCGAATAATGCGCGTGAATGCTTTGAGCATTAATGTGAACAGCGTTAAAATATTTGGGACAACACGAAAAGATAGAAGATAATTGGTCACGGAGGAGTACTGAATCATCGTCACTAAAAGCACTGGCGAAGCTCTTATCACTTGAACAAGAAGAAGAAGAACAACAGGACGCAAAACTATCTTCAACATCGTCTAACATACTATAAATATATAAAATAATATATATAAATATATATCTCTATAAATAATAAAAAAAAATAAAAAATACTTAAATTTAGACTATCCTCTAAGCACTCGCAGGATAAAGTTACACACATTGGATAAAAAGGCCGATATTCAAAGTTACACAATTGCTTTTACACTAATAAACTGTTACTAAACGACAAATAAAAATAAACAAAACGTCAAGTGACAATTGTCAAACTAAAATTAATGTAACCTACAAATAAAAATAAACTTACAATTGAAATAATAATAAAAGTAAATCATTTCGCCGGCCTGCGAGGACGCGAGATTGTACTCGATGCCCGATCTTGCGTCGATTCTGTTGCTGGGAATTTGAGCAGAAGTTGTTTATGCTCACCTGCAGACTCGATCTTTTGTCTGGAGTTGTCCGACACTTGTACCACGATCTTACCATCAGATGTCCAGCAGCGACGTACTCCATAGAGTTTCCGAGCGCTCATGAAAACTTCATGCCTCGGCTTTGTAAGAAACTCCGAAATAGTGATACCAGTGTCTTTTAATTTAGACTTACTGCGCCAGACTTCGGTCCGCAGGGCTCGACTTTCAAACCTCACCAATGTTGGACGCGGTTTTGTGGTGTTACTCCCCAAACGATGACAGGTCGCTATGTCCTTCAGCGAAACCTTGTCCATGTTCATCTTGTCCGCGAAGATCTTAATTACCTTAGGTGTAAGGTCACCGCCGCTCTCTTTAGACAGACCATGAAGCAGAAGAATCTTGCCACGGGATGCCATTTCATGCCGATCCAGTCCTACCACCAGCAACTCCATTTGAGACCTCAGCGCACTCAAAGTCTTCCAAATGAGGCATTTAAAGTCGGTGAACTCCCGGGATAAACTTGCTATACTCTTATGGACAGTTCAATACAAACATCATTGTTATATTAAATTTAAATCTTCCTCATTTCACCAACCTGTATAGTACACTGTACTGTCTACCCAGTACCTACAAATTGACAACAATTTAAAATGCCGAATCGAATTACCGTCCTTTCAACTTTTTTGACACTTAAGATGACAAATGGCCGTTGTGGTTATCCTTGTTACACAAGTATGAATAAAAAACCGTCCCAATAGAGCCTTAACACGTAAAGTTCTGACCGCGCATCTGGAACCTGGTGCCAGACCGCAGATAGATCTGTACGGTTTAGACAGCGGATCAAACTGTGGTGCTAATATTGTGTTCATTTACACGAGAATGGAATAACCATTAATCTCGAAAAATGCGAATTTCTCAGAAGGGAAATAGATTTCTTAGGTTATCATATAACGAGCCAAGGAATACTCCCTACCGAAGAAAATTACAAAGCAATCATGGAATTTCCCAAACCGAAAACAATTCAAGAATTAAGAAGATTTTTGGGCATGGTCAATTTCTACAGAAGTAATATTCCATGCGCAGCGGAAAATCAAAGAATTTTAAACGAATATCTACATGGTTCAAAAAAGAACGATAATTCACCTGTTCCTTGGACAACGGAAGCAGACAAAGCTTACGAAAAATGCAAGGAAAGCATGAAAAACGCAGTGTTAACAGCGCATCCTTCCCGCAACGCATCACTAGCGCTCATGACCGACGCTAGTGCTACTTGCGTTGGTGGAGTTTTACAACAAAAATCCGGACGCAATTGGGAACCATTAGGATTTTTTTTCACAAAAATTGAGCGAAACTCAACAAAAATATTCTACGTTTGACAGAGAGCTGTTAGGAATATACATGGCCGTCAAACATTTTCACAGATTAATCGAGGGAAGAGAATTTACAATATTTACGGATCACCGACCTTTGACATACGCATTCTCCCAAAAACCATCATCAAACGATACACCGCGACGGGTCCGGCAGTTAGATTTCATTTCACAATACAGTACCAACATTCAACACATAAGCGGACGTGACAATATTACCGCCGATGCCTTATCTCGAATAGAGGAAATATACGTGCCATCACCTATCGATTACGCTGAATTGGAAAAATGTCAATCAACAGATAATGAACTAAGTAAATTACATGACAATAAAAGATTAAAATTCAAAAACATTACGCTTCCGGGTTCCACAATAAACATCACCTGCGACACCTCTACTGGAAAAAGCCGCCCCTACTTACCAAAGCATTTTCGCAAACAAATTTTCGATACCATTCATGGTATGAGCCATCCAGGAAAAAGAACTACGAGAAAAATGATAACCCAAAGGTATTTATGGCCGTATATGAACAAAGATATCAATAACTGGTGTAGATCATGTATAGCCTGCCAAAAATCAAAAATACAACGACATACGATATCACCTCCTGGTACATTTATGACAGCGCAACGTTTTGAACATTTACATATTGACATCGTCGGACCACTTCCGATTTCACAAGGGAAGAGATATTTAATCACAATCATAGATCGTTGTACGTCATGGCCCGAAATATTTCCGGTAGAAGATATAACTGCAGAAACAGTAGCCAAGACACTTTTCGAGGGATGGATTACTCGTTTTGGATGTCCATTGCGCATTACTACGGATCAAGGCCGACAGTTTGAATCAAGAATATTTGAGTCACTCTCACAATTTTTGGGAATACATAAAATTAGGACAACACCTTATCATCCACAATCCAATGGAATGATAGAGAGATTTCATAGAACTTTAAAGGCGGCGTTAATGACAAGAGAATCCAACGAAAATTGGTTAAAAGAAATTCCAACAGTTTTACTCGGGTTGCGGAGTAGCTTGCGAGAAGACACAGGTTATAGTTCAGCAGAGATGACATATGGAACGCCAATACGACTCCCTGGAGGATTTTTTGAGTCATCAGCAGCACAGTTATCAACGTACGAAGAGTTTGTAAAACAAATTCAAAAGGACATCACACAAATGACATCAATTCCGAAAAGAAAAAAACACAATCAAGCTATATTTGTGCATCCCGAACTCAAAGAATGCTCACACGTATTTGTTCGGTGTGATAGAATTAAGAAAGCCCTGACACCGCCGTATGAAGGACCCTACCCAGTAATTAGTAAAACAGATAAAACATTTTGCATTAGAATTAGGGATAAAGAGACAGTGATATCAATTGATAGATTGAAACCAGCTTTCATGATCAATGACGAATCAAACTACGTGCCAGATTCAAAGGATTGCGACAGGCATTCACACACGTACACTACACGATCGGGACGTAAAGTAAAGCCAGTAGTACGTCTATAAAAAATCGCTGATATAAGCAAGCTATTCGTATATATATTAACATAGATCTTAACATATACCATTAATTCACAACTACTCGTAACAACAAGACATCTAAAATGGGAAATCAAAGTTCTAAGGACCAGATAACATACAATACGGACAATTGCCTCAATCAAAACGAAGCGGACCAACTCCGTAACCTGATCCAGGAGGACTTACGGTGGACAAGAAATGTTGCAATGGGACAGATTATTTTAACAATCGGCGTGATCCTAATTTACGGCATAATGAAAACACTGGACAGAAGAATGAAGAGTTTAACGGAAAAAAATAATAAACACTCGTGCAACAGCTAAGTCAAAATTACAGACGTCAGCAAATCACACCACAACAGGCGTCATCAAATTCCACCGCGTACAATAGCATTATTATTTATATACATCAGCAAATAACTAGTAAGGTCTAGGTCAAATTTATATTGTAAACACTATTACCATATTTTTTTTTTTTAAAGGGGGGTGTACTGTTACAGTACAATATCTTTGTGCTGTATCTACAATCTACATCACAATCTTATGTTCCTTATCGCACGTTCAGTATCTATTAAATGTTTCCACTATCTGTTATCAACACGAAGTCGTTAGTATATAAGATGCACCTTTAGATAATTATAACCAGACTATACTACATCTTTTGTCTCATTTATACCTAATCATATATTGCCAAGTAGTTTGGCAAAGTTTGGAACGCGGGTGAATCTCACCTGTATAAATATGAGATTATGACTCATGTCTTACCAACAACGACGAGCGAGAAGCGAGTAGCGATTTATCGCTCAAGAAACGTACAATAAATGTATTGTGTAGATCCCGTCCGCGTAAACAATAGAGATGCAATATAGAGAGAGCACTCGCCGGTAGTATGAACGGTCAGCGATCAACTATTAATATCTGTATCTCTTTTGTTTACATGGGATTTAATTAAGTGAGTGATGAAATTGCTACTCGTTTTTTTTATGGCAACTATGCCGGTATCGACAATTCTGCCAATGTCAGATGTGCAATGGAATATTTCGCTGTTGGTGGGACATGTGTCTACATGTTATGAGTTTACGTCAAACTGTCATTTATTATTTTGCGTATACACGTGATACACGCTCCAAACTGTCCAAAAATCACTTGCGTCAACATGCCAGTTCGAACTGTCAGTCCTGCGCATTTGTACGTTTCGGAGCGAGGGATAGAGCGGCGTGTTCTGTTTCCAGCGTTCCGAACTTTACGTGTAAAGAGCGCTGGACTAGAACAAGACAATAACGCCACAATCAAATGGAAGTCTTGTTCTAGTCCAGCGTAGTAGTATTTTAGAGATTAAGTTTTTCTATGTGGAGATAAAACCATGTTGAACCAAAGCGGCCAAATGCCAGTGTGTATCGCGCATTGAGGGTTTCGTACTAAGTTATAGGTATGTAAATAGTTCGATCATCACGGGGAATCTATCCAGACACACGGTACTACACGGCACACACGGCATAGTAGTATTTTAGAGGTCAGGTTTTCCTTATATAAAACGTGGGGATAAAACTATGTTAGCATAATATGCTATTCTAATGATTGACATTAAAATCCGTCTAGTAGTTTTTGCATCCGTTATATCCAACATCTTTACAAACTTCTTGTTAAAAAATGCGAGTGTGTATCGCGTACTGATGGTTCCATACTAACTTAAGTTAAACTAACATTTTACACAATCGAAAACTAACGATTACCTACATTCACACTTGTCAAAACGACACTTCAAATGATCGAAACTAAGCACTGACTTTAAATAAAACACTGTAGGCACAGTATTAATAATATATTTTCGTTAGAACGTCCGTTCAAAACCACGACCGATACAATACTGCCCGCTTATCGTCTAGATTACAACTAAAGTAAACGTTAAATGTCAGAGTGAGACAAAGCATTCAAAACCCTACCGTTTTAAACATTCGATAAATTGTTTGAGTGATTTATATTTTACAATAAACGTAATAAAATATAATTGTACAATATCCAATCGTATTTAATTATATATAGAATTATTACAACTCTTGCCAATACAAATAAAAATTAGGAATATTCATATTCACAATAAAGTTATAATATTTGAGCGACTTTTCTGCACAATAAATAAGTAATAAATAATGATGTAGGAGTTATACGTATATAATCATTAAAGAATTATTACACTTATAAGTATGTAAATAGTTAGATCATCACAGGGAATTGAACTAGACACACTGCACTTGATCAACCAAGTTGCAAAAGGGCGACTCACTGACCGTTGTTACACGAAGGATTTTGGGTCTCGGTAATGTGCGATGATCATTGATAGTATCTAAAAAAAAATCAACATTTTTATTCACTTGGGATGCAAAACAACACTTGTGATACGTCGGGATTCTACATGTACATGTAATGCCAAGTTTGCAAACAATAAGTAAAGCCGGAGAAAAAACCTGACAAAGTAGTTAAAAACCAGGCAAGTGCATGTCGGGCCACGCACAATGTAGTGTTTCGTAGAAGTGGGTTTTTGTTGCGTACATTTTTTCAAGTACCCAACATCAACCATTTAGATGGCAGGGGAGGGGGCTATTGACTTTAACAAAAATATGCACTTTAAAGCCCAATATTTCACAAACGGATCCCTAAATCTAAAAACGATCTTCATAACCCCTAAACAATTTTAAAAGACTTATTTAATGATGACCCACACGATGGGGTAGGTGATCGAAGGCATAATTACGATTATATTTAGTAAAGTGCCTTCGACTGCATGAAATTATATAATTATGTAGGGGATCTTGTTTCCATCTTTTTTGTGCAGGCGGGTTTTTTCATTTTTATAATTTATTTTTTTATTTATTACTTTTAGTGGTTGTAGTATGTAACCGATGTAACAACTAACTTTTATCACAGATAATGTCTAGTATTGAAAATTGAAAAAAGAATGGTTGCTAACTAACTTTTTAGTATTACAGACATAATCATGTTGTACCTTTTTTAAATGCTTATGATAAGCCCTTTAATTTGATACCCATATTGCAGTATTCAAAACAGATTTTTTTTTCACACCTCTTTATTTGACATCTCACAGCTGCCATGTTTGTTTTTTCAAACGTCACATATCTAAGAACATTGGGGCAATCAAGACAAATCTAACGATGTCTTAATTGTATAAATCCGTTCAGTGGTTTGTGAGATATAAAGTAATAAAAAATATTACATACACACATACAAGATACGCGCAAAAAACATAACCCTTCCTTACAATCGGGTAAAAAGTTAGCTAGCCCTGTACCGCGAGGAACTTTTCAAACATACAATCCACCAGACTCGGAACAAAATTTTTTGGATTACACAACGTTTAGCAGTTTCTACCATTTTTATTAATAGCTGTTACTTTTCTTTTGGCATACAATAAAATACAGAATCACTTACCTGATATCCTTAAATAGGGTCGTCATCGTTATTATCGTCAATTTTATGCCAACTAATTTCAAATCCAGCGGTTTTATCATCACCAAAAGTCATTAGGGTTCCGTATACTAACACCAGGGTCAACATCACGTTCTTTTTTCGTTTTCACGGCAAGCAAAACTGTCAAATTTTGTCTTAATGATAAATAGAGAGCTGCGCTTAGACATGATTTAACGCGCATGCGCGGTGGACATTTTGCGCACCGCGCTGCCCCAGTTCGCGGGGACTTGCTGTGAAAACGAAAAAAAAGAACGTGAAAAAAAAAATAACCCAGTGGGAGATTTGGCACAATATTACTAGCACTACCAGATATAGGAATTTAGAAGTGACATTGTTAATAAAACTGATACTGCAAACAATAAGTAAAGCCGGAGAAAAAACCTGACAAAGTAGTTAAAAACCAGGCAAGTGCATGTCGGGCCACGCACAATGTAGTGTTTCGTAGAAGTGGGTTTAAATATTTCAATATTTCACAAACGGATCCCTAAATCTAAAAACGATCTTCATAACCCCTAAACAATTTTAAAAGACTTATTTAATGATGACCCACACGATGGGGTAGGTGATCGAAGGCATAATTACGATTATATTTAGTAAAGTGCCTTCGACTGCATGAAATTATATAATTATGTAGGGGATCTTGTTTCCATCTTTTTTGTGCAGGCGGGTTTTTTCATTTTTATAATTTATTTTTTTATTTATTACTTTTAGTGGTTGTAGTATGTAACCGATGTAACAACTAACTTTTATCACAGATAATGTCTAGTATTGAAAATTGAAAAAAGAATGGTTGCTAACTAACTTTTTAGTATTACAGACATAATCATGTTGTACCTTTTTTAAATGCTTATGATAAGCCCTTTAATTTGATACCCATATTGCAGTATTCAAAACAGATTTTTTTTTCACACCTCTTTATTTGACATCTCACAGCTGCCATGTTTGTTTTTTCAAACGTCACATATCTAAGAACATTGGGGCAATCAAGACAAATCTAACGATGTCTTAATTGTATAAATCCGTTCAGTGGTTTGTGAGATATAAAGTAATAAAAAATATTACATACACACATACAAGATACGCGCAAAAAACATAACCCTTCCTTACAATCGGGTAAAAAGTTAGCTAGCCCTGTACCGCGAGGAACTTTTCAAACATACAATCCACCAGACTCGGAACAAAATTTTTTGGATTACACAACGTTTAGCAGTTTCTACCATTTTTATTAATAGCTGTTACTTTTCTTTTGGCATACAATAAAATACAGAATCACTTACCTGATATCCTTAAATAGGGTCGTCATCGTTATTATCGTCAATTTTATGCCAACTAATTTCAAATCCAGCGGTTTTATCATCACCAAAAGTCATTAGGGTTCCGTATACTAACACCAGGGTCAACATCACGTTCTTTTTTCGTTTTCACGGCAAGCAAAACTGTCAAATTTTGTCTTAATGATAAATAGAGAGCTGCGCTTAGACATGATTTAACGCGCATGCGCGGTGGACATTTTGCGCACCGCGCTGCCCCAGTTCGCGGGGACTTGCTGTGAAAACGAAAAAAAAGAACGTGAAAAAAAAAATAACCCAGTGGGAGATTTGGCACAATATTACTAGCACTACCAGATATAGGAATTTAGAAGTGACATTGTTAATAAAACTGATTTATTTTATTTAAATTTTGCGTGCTTTATGTTTTCTGTTCGTAGCTTAACTGACCTTTGATGACATGAGATATGTGTTTTGTTTCGTAGATCATGTGTGTTTTTAATCGACTTCAAAAAGGAGGAGGTTCTCAATTCGACAGTTTTTTATTGTTTGTTATCCGATTACTCGCAGACAGCTGGACCAATTTGAAAAAGAAAATGTGTTTGAAAGGGTATATTTCCAGATTGGTCCCATTGTCATCAAAGTTTGGATCTGATGATGAAATCTAGGAGAAATCGAGGGAACTATTCAAATATTAAAGACACACCTATAGTAATTTGGGTATATTTTGAAGTAATTCTAATTAAAAACATCATTGAGTGAAATGGAACTGATGACGAAGACCACAGATGACCAGCGGAGCTATACTTACATTAAATTTAAACTGTCGCTTTGTCAGTCATGGTGTCAGTCCGCTTAAGACCACGGCCGGTGCAACCTGGGCGAAAGGTATAAATATTGCGGGTGCGATCTGAGTAGGTACTGTGTTCGATACCTGATTTTTCGCTTCCGTTAAATCATGTAATGGAATTGATGGTCTAGTATCAGGTGAACTCCTCAAAAATCAATCAACCTCAAAAATAACGCAACATTTTGTGAAAATAAATAAGCAGTTTAGATTTTGCTATTGTAACATAAAACAACTATAAACCAATAGACTAAAAAGTGAGAAATAAAAACTTTTTCACAAAAAAATAAAAACCAACTTCCAAAATAAATATAAGGTACTTACTTAAAAAACAAATAATAATCTAGGTACAACAACAAAAAATAATTTAACATTTTGAAGTTGATGCATAAAACTTATTTAACTACATTTCCTGGCACCAACTTCAAAATGTTTAATATTATTTCAATTTTTTTAGAGAATGTTCGAGTATAATGCATCCCTGACCAATTTTCTATCACAGTGGTAATAAAAAACTGGTCCTGTCTTTCTAACCGCATTTATCTCAAACTGTATGAATATATTATTTTTCGGTATTGTAGTAGGTACCGGCTTGAGAATAGTACCACCCCATTTCTTCCTGTGGGTGTCGTCAATGCGAGTAATGGATGATACACCGGAAGACGGGCAGCAGCATTCTCTGCGTATTTTAAAGCCTTACTAGGTTCTACTGGGGAGACCCGTGCTTAGGAATGGGACATCATATGGGTTGATATGAAAAATATCTATATTATTAAAATAAATACGAAAGTTTGGATGTATGAATGTATGGATGGATGTTTGTTATTCAATCACGTGATAACCGTTGGCTTAGAGATAGATCAAAGCCTGGAATTGCTTAAGGAACTTATTATCCCGAAAATAGTGCCCGCGGGATAGATTTGCGCAAACGATTTACATGCTTTATCGCACCATCATCCGCGCCACTTACAGTCCGTTGTAGCTTCTTTAACAAACAGAGCATACGACCTATGCGACCCCGAACACTTGGAGGGTGAACTTGCACACGTTCGGGAGGTACTAAGAAGCAACGGATACAAGCATAACCTTCAACGTCCAAAGAGCAGAAAACCAGAAGTAAATGCCGACAGAGTGCCAGCTTTCATGCCATACATCAAAGGAGTTACGGACAAAATTGGAACAGTATTGAAGAGTTACTCCATTAAGACTGTATATAGTCCGCACTCCAAGGTTTCGAAGCTTTTACGAACGGCAAAGGATGTTATTCCGCTCCAAACACCCGGCGTGTACAAGGTGGATTGCAGTTGCGGTAGTTCCTATATCGGACAGACCAAAAGGACAATCGCAGACAGGGTCAAGGAACATATCGCTGCTGTAAAAAACCATCAAGTTTACAAGTCTGCTATCGCTGAGCATTTGTTGGAATCAGGACCAAACCACTAGATAGAATTGCATAAGCCACAGGTACTTTCCACCGATCGCCACTATTATTCCAGGATAGTACGCGAGGCGGTTGAGATCAAGAAGTATAAGAACTTCAACCGAGAAGATGGATACTGGCTCTCACCATCTTGGAACCCTGTTATCAACAAATGTAATCGTAGCCGTTAAGAGTAAAGACGTTGTAAGTGTAGTGTGTAGAAGTACCGACAGTACAAATTATCAAAATTATCAAGACCAGGCGAGGGTAGTTGAATAACCCCGCGCCTCACGGAGACATCGCTAAGCTGCCATCAGTCGACCCGTGACCACGATCGGTGCAATTCGATCGAAACGTCGGGTAAATAAAAGGTTCGTACCTTTAAATAATTCACGCGATTAAGTCCCGAAATATAACTAATATTTATGATAATTGTCTATAAAACATAAATAATTGCTTTGTCTACGCAAGTAGATGACGTATCGATGACGTACCCCTAGTAGGTACCAATATTCTGTTTCTAATACTATGCTCCCATTAAAAAGTAGTGAGTCGTCTTATATGTAACAAATAGTCAAGCTTCAACTACAAATACAATAATTGCATTTTTGCTGCGTTTATTTTCAACTACAAAGTAAGTAAACAAACTTAAGGGTACGTAACTGAGTGATGGTAAGCAACGTTACCATATTCGTTATATACCTAGTCTAGCCATAAATATTGTTACGAAGAAAAAACATTTTCTTTTATTGCAAATAATATTTATTACTTTTACAGTGTGTTAGTTTAATACATAAATAAAAAACAATTCAAAATATAAAAAGCTTATTCGAAGTGGTCTCCATTGGCTGCAATACAGTCCTTTAAACGTTGAGGCCAGTTATCAATAGAAGCACGCACTCTTTCCATGGGAAAATTCTTCACTGCCAATCGTATGGATTGTTTTAGGGACTCCAAATTATCATGGCGTTTAGAGCAAGCCATACTCTCTAAAACTGACCATAAATCATAATCCAGCGGATTAAGATCGGGACTAGACGACGGCCAGTCTTCAGCTCTGATGAAGTCCGAAACGTTCACTTCCGACCAAGACTGCGTGGACCGAGCTTTATGACCCGGCGCTGAGTCTTGTTGGAAGGACCATACTTGGTTATTGAACATGGTGTTGTTAAGGGGTTTAACTACCTTCTCAAGAATGGTATCTTGATACACTTATGCCGATGTTTTGATACCTTTTTCACAAAAATATGTCTCAGTCACTCCTTCATAGCTAACACCCCACCAAACCATCACTGAAGTCGGATAATGCCCACGTTGCACTCTGTCGACTAATTGGGAAGCTTCCTTAGAGCTTTGAGCATAAATACGGTCATTTTGTTTGTTAAAATGTTGCTCAACTGTAAAGATTTTCTCATCCGTAAACAAAATTTTTCTGTGACCTCCCTTTGCGTACCGCTTCAGTAGTTGCTTCGATTTTACCACCCTATTCTTTTTTAAATTATCAGTTAAAAAATGACCAGTGCGTCTCTTATAGGCTGCAAGTCCTAAGTCATCTTTTAAAATGCGTGACATGGTTCTGGGTGCTATCTTCATCTCCCGAGATAAAATCTTTTGCTTTCGGACAGGATTTCTTCGAATTCTTTCCCTTACTGCTTTGACCACCATTTTCGTACGAACACTACGTGGACGGCCAGATCTTTTTCTGTCACAAACAGAGAAGGTCTCATTGTACCTATTAATAGCCCGGTACACAAACATTTGACTAATACCAAGCGTATGGAGAGTTTTAAAAATTACATTCGGCTCCATACCAACTTAGTGTAATGCAATCACAGCGATTCGGTTTTCTTTATCACCCCACTCCATTTTAATATAGCAAAATATTGTACAATGTATTGGCGCCAAAATTAGAAAATACAATGAACAATCGTATAAAAATGACAGATTCCAAATTCAAATGTAATATCTTTCTTATTTTTAATTGTAACAGTATTTATGGCCAGACTAGGTAGATAATCTCTCTCCGGTCGTTTCGAATTTCCGTACGATCAGACTAGGGGATTGAGGGAATGAATCCTCTGTCTGTGTACACACTAGTGCTCTGTAATATCTCCATCGTAGCTATGATGAGACAACCGAAGCCAGTTACGAGACCATAGAAATTATCAAATCCAAATTTTGAAACCCGAAAGACGTGCTGGGTATTGACCAACTTTCACACATAAAATTTCTTTTAATTTCACAACTAAAATGTTGTTGCAGGCTTATCGTGATTACCAAAGCTTTCAAAAGACTGAAAGAAGAATGTAATATTTATAACAAAAACTGATAACGTTTAGTATAAAAACAACACTATTAATATCAAACTATTATTCTCATTCAGTTCCCCAACATGTCTGGTAATATCATCCTCGTCTTCTGCGCTCAGGCGCTCTTCGTGCAGGTATTTTTATATTTTTAATTGTATACGAGTAGCTCGCCATATGAAGCGTAGTTTGCCAGTCTAATACTATTTTTTTTTATAGTCTGCACTGAGCCAGTGCACCAGCCGCGCTGCAGTTGCTGCCTCTCCCGGTATTGCTGCCCCCGCCTTGGGATATGGTCTGCCATATGGTTTGACAGCATCTAACGGCCTGGCTGCTCCTGCTTTAGCTTCTCCGTACGGGCTGTCTGCCCCTTGCGGTTTCGCTGCGCCAGCTATGGACTTCACTCCTACCAGCGGCGGTGGGCTGTCCGTCACGAGCTCTTCAGCCATCGCCCCTATCGGCCTTTCTGTTGCATCTGAGAACGTTTATGAGGGTATCCTGACCTCGGCTGGAGAAATGCCGTTCGTCGGTACTGTGGTTGTGGAGGGCATACTGCCTACTGCTGGAGCTGGTGCCATCAATCACGCTTGCGGTAATGGTATCAACGCCATGTCAGCCGAGACCACCGCCTTCGGTCCCGGCTACATTGGAGCCATCACTCCCGCCGCTCCTCTCGCAGGTATGGTTCCGGCTGCTGCCATCGCCACAGGTCTCGGTGCCCCTGCCTTTGGCTATGGTCTAGAGCGTAATAGCCTGGCTGCTCCTTGCGATCTGGCCCCTGATATGGATTTCACCCCCACCAGTGGCGGTGCACTACCCGTCACTAGCGCCTCAGCCAACGCCCCTGTCGGCCTTTCTGTAGCATCTGAGAACGCTTATGAGGGTATTCTAGCCGCGGCTGGAGAGCTACCGTTCGTTGGTACTGTGGGTGTGGAGGGTATACTGCCCACTGCTGGAGCTGGTGCCGTTAACCACGCCTGTGGCAATGGGATCAACGCCATGGCCGCTGAGACCACCGCCTTCGCTCCCAACTATCGTGGAGCCATCGCTCCCGGGTCCCGTGGAGCCATTGCTCCCGCCGCTGCTATTGCTCCTGGCCTCGGCGCACCTGGTTTTGGTTATCGTGCCGGATGGGCTGGCAGAGGTTGTTCTCTCTGAAAAGTTGTATTTAGTAATTGTAAACTGTGATTAATGAATTATTCAATAAAAAAACCTAGACACACTACACTTGTTTTTTTTTTATTTGAAAAAAAAACCTTTTACATTGTATATTCTACAAAATATAGATTGATTTAATCCCGCATAAAAAAGAAGATAATAATATGTCATGAGTGTGTTAGATATGGTGTTATATGGCTATGTAAATAGCCATATATATAATCAATCCATGTGTTGGATTTTGATATCTACTATGTAGATGTGTTTTGGAATATTGATTGTTCCAGTTTATGTGATGTTGTATAAAACCGAACGAAGGTTTGATGGAACTGTTTTATAAGTTTGAGAGGTGGTCTGGAGTCGGATGACGGTGTAACCATCACAATGTATTGACTGGTTATCATAGCGATGATTATAAGATCATCCGTGTCTGCAAAACTATGTTTGGTAGTTATATTATACTGTATGAAATACCTACTTGTGGCACAGAACAATTCAAAGATCTAATAAACCAATTATTTATATTATAGATGTACCCACAGATATTTTAGGATGATGTTTGTATTGTGATTAATACTGTGTCAGTTGTTTATGATGCTTATGATATTAGATATGAGAATGCATTGCAGATGTTGGAATGAATATACTAAATGTAATTGCAACTGATAATATCAATAACGAATTAGACTAGACTCTTTTACCACAGATGTACTTAGTCTAATGTGGGATCCTACCCACATATGTAGGTATTTGATGAAACAATATTGTTAATACAGTTATTATTTGTATTAATTGGATAATGTAATCTAGTGTCTATCTGTTTTATATAAATTGTTGTATAACGATCTAAATGTCGAATTATGTTAGAAAACACTGCTAATATCAATAATGTACCTAAATAGTTATAACTGTGGGATTCTACCCACATGATAAAAATACGAGAGAAGCCTTTATAAGCAGTGTAACATTCTGACCTAGCCTCTTTTCTCTGGTGTCATTCGACGGCGAAGGTACGATCCTTATTCAAAGTTACTTTATATTGTTTCTATTGTATTGTATAAATAGTGTTTTTCTATACTATGTATAATGTTTGTGTATACTAGCTGATTGACTGATGAAAAGATATTGCAATGTGTCTAATTATCTATTGTCCTGTAAGTTGTGAATCATCTGCCTTGTAGTAATATAGTAAGACATTGCAATGGTATATCTAAGTCTCAGTCAATTAGATACATTGCAGATTGCTTAAGTAGATATCATATTAGCAAATGTATATGGCAAATGTTTTATTAGGAGATGGCCTAGTTTTCTTATCACTTCTTTTCCTAGGCAATAGGTCCTCTTGGAAGTGACAATAGCATACCTCCCTACTCCAATTCCTTGATATAACCAGAGTGAATAGTATTTTGACAATATAATGCTGATTGCCATTTGTTACTTTGTATTATTCTATACTACCCTGAATAGATACCCCGACAATACTGAACTGTGATAGGAACCTTAAACAATATACAGACACACAAATTACATCCTGACATTTCTTAAACAGAAAATAGTCTTCTATTTCTATTCTATTCTAATTAAGATACTGTTCTGTAGAACCATTATCCCTCAGTAAGTACTGGTTATGACTCATTAGGTTACATTCTCAAATGACACACAAGTAGTCAATAGACGTGAGATAGTATATTGTAGTTATATATCTATACAAGCTTTACATACATACAATTGCTACGATATACTCGTAGCAATTCTATCAAAGCTTTTCTTATAATTATCAGCTTACACCTTCCACAACCTCTACGTTCCCTACAAGCTTCTAACAAGTGTATAAAGAATTTTCGCTGTTTTTTGTTTATGTGCATAAAGCGGTTGTTATGTTATACAAGCTACTTTTGAAACCAAAAAAAAAGGAGTAATATTCCTTTCTTTTTAAATAAAGTACACATATGCATTTTTTTTTTAACGTTTTTGCTCCTGTTTTACAAAATTCAACAGCATACGCCACTTGTCTCTATTTATAACCGCCTACAAAAAATATGGTTATGTGTTTGACCTATATGTATGTATATAAGTATATATGTATGGATGTATGTTGGCAATTTTCTCGAATGTTGATAAACTTTCGCGATTTTTAGACATTATGAAAATATATATATTTGTAATATCTTAATCGCGTGAATAATTTAAGGTAAAATGTGAGTCTACCCGTGACCACGGCCGTATATTTTCATAATTTTCTCGAAAGGTATTTAGCTGATTAAAAAAAGCTGCGTAAAACATAAGAATGAGTCTGCGAAATTTGCATTCAGTGGTCGGGCGGTTCATTTTTCTTAAATCATTCAATTCGTTTTTAAATATTTAAAAAAAAATCCACTAATGTCTAAGAAACCTCGCTAGACTCAGTATAATCACTACATAACTACTAAAAACTTGGGGTTTTCAGGGTTGTCAGGTGAATAAAAACCCACGCTAAGCCATTGATGGTATAAAAATATAATATACTAGCTGTCCCGGCGAACTTCGTCTTGACTCTTTTTTTTTTAAATCGGGTTCAATTGTGAATCTAAACCATCCTCGAATCCCCTTGAACTCACACAAAAAAAATCATCAAAATCGGTCCAGCCGTCTAGGAGGAGTTCAGTGACATACACACGCGCATAAGAATTCAAATTCGAATTCTTTATTGTACACATAGAAAAAAAAACAATCATCAGTACAAAAAAAATTGTAATTATGTACAAAGGCGAGCTTAACTCAAAATTGAGTTTTCTACCAGCAAACCTTTGAGCTCTAGAGTAGAATGACATATAAAAGTAATCGGAAGGGTAACAATAAAAGAAAAGAAAAATATAAATTAAACCATGTTTATAAATAAACAGTAAGTACATACTTACATACATAGACGTATATTATTTCAATATCATATAATATACCTTAATAAATACATATCATATATAAATACATATCATGTATAAATACATAAAACATACACTTACATATTAATATTACATAAATAAAATATTACAATAAATACTTATTTAGATAGAGTGAAAATATTCTTTTGCGTTTTTTTTTTAAATGTTAAGAGTTAGGCTGTCGCGTAAATGGTAAGGAAGAGAATTCCAAAGCCTCACCGCTTTTATGGTAAAAGAGCTATCGTAATAGCTGGAGCTGTGAGCACTCAATAGAAGAGAGGAGGTGGAACGACAGGGTTTACCCCTGGGAGCAAGAAAATTGAAGCGCTCACGTAGATAGGAAGGAGACTTAGGATTGTGAAGTATAGTATAGAGAAGAGAAAGAATGTGTGAGTTACGACGCTCCCGAATCGGTAGCCACTTTAGATTTCTCCGAGATTCAGGTCGTATTTACGTAATCCGAAAATGAAACAGATACACAAATTCTGCAGACGTTCAAGTTTGTCAACGAGTTCCTCCCTAGCATCCAGAAAACAAACATCGGCATAGTCAATGTGTTAAAGTAGAAGAGATTGAGAAAGAGTAACTTTAGTTTGGAACGGTAAGAACTTCTGAAGACGTTTGAGAGATTGAAATGAGGAAAATAATTTCCTACATATTTCTGTAATGTGGACATCCCATGAAAGATTTGAGTCTATAAAGACACCAAGATTTTTTACACTTTTTGTGGAAAGGAAGATTCTGGTGATCCAACAAATTTAGCATATATCTGCCATCAATAATAATAGCTTGAGACTTATCTGGGTTGACTACAATTCCAAATTTTTTAGCCCATAAACTTAATTCCTCAAGGTCATTAATAATTGTAGTACCAGTAATTTCATCAGCTTTAAAATGACTATACAATTGCAGATCGTCTGCATAGAGATGGTACTTTGAAGATAGGACCTTTGTAATTGCATTTATAAAAATGGAGAAGAGAAGAGGAGAGAGAACGCCACCTTGGGGTACGCCAGCGGTCAAGTCTTGCCATTCAGAGAAAAGATCATCACATCGAACAGTCTGCGAGCGACCCCGAAGATAGTAATTAAACCAGGAAACTGCAGAAGAAGAAATATTCAGAGAAGCTAGGATGCCTAAAAGAAGGTCAAAGTCAACTGAATTGAAGCCACTGCTAAAATCCAAAAGAACCATAATGGTCAGTTGTTTGTTTTCTATGGCCCGTCTTATATCATCAGTTATTTTAATAAGGGCGGTTACAGTGCAGCTGTGACCACGTCGAAAACCAGACTGAAATGGGCTTAACAGGCCGTTAGAGGAGAGATAGAAAGACAGTTGGCTATAGACAATACTCTCAAGAACCTTGGATATTATGGGAAGAATAGAAATAGGGCGAAACTGAGATGCAACTTCGTATGCGTCAATTTATTGCAACATTTTTTATTACGGCTACCTATTTGTCGTAGCGTGATGTTATATAGCCTATAGTCTTCCTCGATAGATGGGCTACCCAACAGATTTTTTTTTATTCGTACCAGTAGTTCCTGCGATTACCGCGTTCAAACAAACAAACAAACAAACTCTTCAGCTTTATAATATTAGTATAGAGGTATATTTAATGCCAGACTGCTAAAATAGATTCTATACTTTAGACCAGTAGCATAAAATTCTATAATACCTATGTATTATAGAATTTTATAAGCTACTGCTCTTAATCAACCGTATTGAAACGGCCGTGGTCACGGGCATATTATTGCCCGACGATTTAACCGTATTGCAACGGTCGTCCGTTGCAATATGGTCGTAACGTCGAACAATAAAGTAAAGGTATTTAGCCTTAAAATAGTTACGCGATTAAGATACGTAGCTTATAAAATTCTTAAATGAGCACAAATCGAAGACGAACATAATATGTAGAGTGTAAGTACATTTAAATTTATATAGGTGAAATTAGACTTTGGTTGATCTCGAACACACCACTGTGGTAATCAGCGCCCCTAGGTACATATCATAAACATGAATGGAATAGAATGACAATCGAGTTGAAAGATGTCGTACGGCTTGCAAAACCACAAATATGAAAAATTTTAATATGAGATGTTAAAATAGGGGAACTTAGGATTCCGTAGCCAAAACAGCAAAATCGGAAGATATATAGTTTCGTCATGACCGCCTATCACAGGCATTTTATTCAAAAACTGCATATTGTATAAGAATCCGCACATTTGCTCAGAGACTGTTAATGCTAGGAGGCTATAATTTTGCATGGATACACATATTATTTACGCCGACAAAGTGAAAAAATAAACTCCTTTTTAGAATACCTCCCCTATATGTAAAGGGGTATTATTAGATAGGTATTTCAAAAAGGTTTAGGGGTTGAGAAGACGATTTTTAGATTTAATGATCTGTTTGTAAAATATTAAGCTTTAAAGTGCAAATTTTTGTTAGAGTCAAGTGTGTGTCCCCTGTCAGCTAAATGGTTGGTGTTGGGTCTGTGATAAAATCACGATAGTAGTATCTATAGTGAAACTAAAAGGAAAACTATCACAGCTTAGTAGAAGTTTACAAGTTTACTCGTAAACTTGTAAACTTCTACTAAAACATCTGAACAAATGAGAACTAACAAAATTTTCGTACAAATTCCATTGAAAAATATTATTAAGTAAATATAACGTTGTTAGTATGAAACAGAAACAACAGAAAACCCAATTCTCACATTGTTCAGAAGGGGGGGGGGGACCTACGGAACCCTACAGTGCGCGTGGCCCGACGTGCAATTGCCCGGTTTTTTTTTCAGTAAACATTTAGGCACTTCATTCGCAGATATTTTATTGAGGTTCCTAGAAACTCTGTTGATTATGAGAATATTTTTGAAAATAATCCCTACAAAAGTTGCAAAAATGGTGTCCTTCTTTTAAACCGTTTGAATAGAAAAATATGAAAAAAATTACAAATGTAACGCTTAATAAATACTTTCAAATAACATTATTTTCAACATGATCTAATATTCTGTCTCGGAGTTATTGTCGAAAAACTCTCTATTGCTGATGCACTCTTTCAGATTGTTTTTTTTTATATGTAGTGCATTTCTTTGTAGTTAAAGCTGCGGAACCCTATTCTTAGCATGGTCCGACATGCTCTGGCGCGGTTTATTTCATAATACTACGAGTAAGTATACGTTGTTTTAAAACTTTTGCGATTTTTATGTATAAAACATTGCAATTGGATCGAAACGTTATCGCCAGGTAAATAAAAGGTTCGTACCTATAGATATTTACAAAGTGCAACACAAAGGTGTAGTCGAATTCAAGGGTTGTTTAATTTGCAGGCCAGCCCATGATACTGAGTGAACAAACCTAATTTTACCAAAATCAGCGTCCTCAAAATTTTATTTATTATTTTTTAATTTGTTAATTACCTATAAAATATATATAAAATTCTTTGTCCTGAGTGACTGCCTGACTGTGCAGAACGTATTCCTTATATAATGTAGGCATCCGATAAGAAGGGATTTTTGGAAATTCATCCCCTAAGGGGGTAAAATTGTGATTGTAAGTTTGTATATAACTCCGTTTAAAAGTTAAATCAGGCCGGTTAATTTTCTTTCATACGCTGAAAGACGTGTTTCTTTAACTATAAAGGAAAATTTGGCATACATGTTTTTTTTTTTAAAACACGACTCCCGCAGTAGGTTACAAGCCCTGTGTCACGGGGGACTTTACAAACATACAAGTCACGGACACAAAGTACACCCAGACCCGGAACAACAATTTGTGGATCACACAAAGTGGTGTCCCGTGTGGGAATCGAACCCACGACCTCTTGCGTAGCAGTCGAACACACTCCCACCGCGCAGGTATTAAAGATCCCTACCTAATAGTAAGTACCTACTACGACATACCTATTACGTGATCAAGCACCAAGTTCTTTAAAGTCAGGTGTAATATCTTATCAAATGCAGGTTATTGAATAATTTTTCATGCATTCCTATCAATTGTCACGTAATTCTGTATAATATCGATAATGACGTTATTTTTATCGTAATATTCAAGTATAAAAGCGGTAGGCTCAAAAATTAAATCATTCAATTCATTTTTGAGCTTGTGATCACAACACAAATTAGTAATTAAAACAAAATGGCCGCCAAAGTCTTTGTTGCATTCTGTGTTTCTACCTTTGTGGTGCAGGTAAGATTTATTCAAGGAAATTGATAATTATTACTTTATCGAGTGTTTCAACGCGTTATAAACACAGTGCAACGAAAGAATATTAAAATAAAAGCTATCATCCTTTATTTTTGCACAGATAAATGTTTAAGTTAATGTAAGGACGGAAACTTTCAACACCATTAATTTCTCTACAACAGTAATGACAGTTTAGTCCCTTAAGATTACTTGCCATTTAGGACCGTAAATTTAAGACTAACAATAAATTCATCTTTCCAGACCATCTCAGCCCAGTGCAATCCTTTCTTAGTTGATGAACTTGCTGTAGCTGGTGGACCGCTTGCATATGGACCTGGAATGATAGCCAACAATCTCCCATACGGTGCAGGTGCCTTTGGTGCATACGGCGGCCCGGCCCCTGGCTTCGCTCCATCCAGCGGCGGTGCCTTCTCAATTACCAGTGTTTCCCCTATCTCTCCCACCGGCATCTCTGTAGTCTCAGAGAACGCAATAGAAGGTATTCTAGCTGCCGCTGGTGAGCTGCCATTCTTGAGCGCTGTGGCTTTTGAAGGCGCTTTACCTTCAGGTGGTGCTGGAGGCATCAATTACGGCTGTGGTGGTGCCATTGGTATTGTGAGCGAAGGTGTCGGTCCTGCGCATGGTCCTGCTATCGCTCCAGCTGCAGCTATGGCTCCTGGCAGATTTGGTTATGGAGCTGGTCTCCCCGCTCCTGGTTTCCCTGCCCCTGGTCTAGCCTCAGCTGGTCTGGCTGGTCCAGGTTTTGGTTATAATGGTCTAAGATTGTAAGTGGTTGTAATTATATTTGTTGAGTTTTTATTTGTCTAATTGTGTAATTAATAAGAGTAATAAATTAAAGATAATAACTAAATTTATTTGGTTTATTTTGTATTGCCTATATCTGTTCTACTATAACTTGCAAAACAATTTATCATAATAAAATTAATACACCTACTAATTTTATTTTCGACATAACATTGTATTTGACAGTACCTAATATTTTCGAAGACGGTCACTCATCTAATAGTTGACAGTAGCACTCATGATCATAAAGAATTATGCCCAAAAGTTTCTTGGCAGCGTCTTCTCATGAGCTTTATACTTGTTAAATTAATTACTCATACACCGTAATTTTGTAGTCGTTTGAACTCCATATTTTAGACAGATTACTATAGAAAAATGACACCCAGAAACAGAACATACAATCGTGCTCATCACACCAAGGCTTATCCTGAGAGGGAATCGAATCCACGACCTCTAGACCTACAAGCATATGTGGACTGCGTGGAACAGCTATACAGGATGATTTGTAATATACTTATAACCTCCACCTCATGGCTTGTACATTAGACCAAATAACATCTTAATATATATATATTTTTTTTAATAATACAAATTAATCCTACTACCTACTTTTGTCACATAATCATCTACAACACATGTGTAAGATCCCGGATCAAAATGTTTAATTGTCAGGTTAAGGCACTTGTCCCACCTAGATGAGAGAGAAGCGAGTGAACTACAAACGAGTTTGCGAGCAGCGAAAAGCGAGTGTGTAGTTTTGTCGCTGGTCTATAAACGAGTGAGCGACGCGACGGGCGATAAGTTGCTCCACTCGCTCGTGGCCGCCGAAACCAGTCATAAGCGTTTAAGCGAAAAGCACTTTAATATTACTCGTACAATCAAATTTCGTTTGTACTCAGTATCTAGTTATCTACGCTTTAGCACAAAAACAGAGAGTACCAAGGGTAAGCTCCTGTATGTATCAATACTTTTATGCTGAAGGCATAAAAGTATTAGGGCTAGGGCTGTCAACTCTGATGATGATGCCGAAAAATAAAAATAGTCGTGGTGTTGGAATGTGTATATAGTAGGTTCTGTACCAGTCGGCTGAAACAGAATCCTTCGGTTTAAAGATTATTTTTTCTGAAAAAGAACAGATACTTACATTGAGATTTTCAAAAAAAAAAATAATGAAAAAAAGCTTGAGAGGTGTCAAGGGACACCCGGATGGAACGAAGTTCTTATCGTATTTTTTTTTATAATCTTCGCAACACCTTACTGTTCAAAGCGAAATAGAAAGCCAAAACGAAAATAACTTACAAAAAGACGATTGTATACCGAAAGCTTGAACCCACAACTTCGTCAAATTAGATGTTCATATCTTACGCGCACGCCGCACGGCTTGTGTGTGTCAAAAAGTGTCGTTACAACTTTTCGTGAGATTTTTTTCCGTCTAGCCCCCTTTCACAACGCGCGATCAGGAACTTCGTTCCAATTATGTCATCGTTAAAAATCTATTTGAGTTGGCAATATTACGTTACGAACAATTTTTGGTGACATATTCTAATAAATGCTTTTCATACATAAGTAAGGTTTTACTATTTGTTACCTCATCTGGAAATTGGTTATACAGTTGTGCACCTTCACATAGTAAATTCTTCTTTCCATAGTCAGTTCTGGATTTTGGTAGTTGCAGTTTGTGTCGTCGTCGTGTGTGGTATGGGTGTGATTTGTTTTTGAAATTGAGTTGTGAATGTAAATTTTGAATGGAGGAATTGAATGGTAAAATAATAAAATTTGCGATTATAATATTATTTGCAGTTGGTAAACTAACTGCGACTTATGTTTATTTACGGGGACGACAGCTTTCTAACAGCAAAGTTAAGTGTGTCCCGAGATTCGCCACGGGGTTCAACAAGCGTAAATCTTACCCACCCTAATAACTACTTACCACGCGGCTTTTTTTAAAACAAAACAAAACTGTCTAGTTTATTAAAAAACGAAAACGAAAATGACCGTTTTCAACACGCTTTTATTAGCTTGGTTAAATACCAAGCTAAGGTCTCTATGCAAAGGAATCTTTGAACGCCACTAACTTTAAAACGTTAGATCGAATTGAAACTACGCAAACATATCTAGAACTGATGACAATACACTAATTTAATATATAGATAATAGTTTAAAAACTAAAAAATACGTAATTAAACAAACAAGCGTAAGTGTTATACAAGTTTGAAATAAATAGCACCTTGGTCTCTGTTTCTACTCTTTGTGAGATTAAAACGAGCTACTAACGAGCGACTAGGAGCTTCTTGCATGTATTATCAAAATTATACTACGATACTACAACTACTGGTACGCTAAAGGTTCATTTCCGTGCATCGCTGCCGATCGTGAGCCGCGAGCGGCTTACGACAAGCGTCTGACGCGCGCGGCCGATGCGACAATATTCACAGTGCGCGCGCAGCTTACGACAGTCCTCGGCCGCGCGCGTCTGTCGCTTACCTCGGAAACGACACCATACATTCTTAAACTCTGACTATTGTCGCATCGGCCGCGCGCGTCAGTCGTTCGTCGTAAGCCGCGGGCGGCTCGCGATCGGCCGCGATGCACTGAAATGAACCTTAAGATAACAACAAGAATCTCCATTTCATTTTGACATTTGGACGGTCATTTGAAAAAACTAAACTTGTCTTATGAGGGTGAAATAAGAGTACACAAACCGCAGGGCTGCTTTGTGGCGAGCTGAATGTGCGTGGCGACACTGCGGTCCCGATGCCTCAGAGAGTCGGTCAGGGCCTCGTCTCCCGCTTGCCTTTATTGGCCGGCAGAATTGGAATACACAGAGCGCCCGCAGGACTCTCAACTCTGTTTTGCCTTAATCGGCTGGCCAGAGGGAGGTCTCCAGAGCTTGTATGTATGTACGGGGGTGGAAGTGTCATTTTCAAGGACATAACTACGCGGAAACCCGCTCACAAGCCTTCTTCGTGATGGTGAAACCGGCGCCGCACCACTCGACACCCCAATCTGCTCACACCCATGTTGCTCCCTGTCGCCTGTTTGGCTGTATGCCTGTGGCGGCCAGAAGGGGGTGTAATGTGCAGCAGTGACTGGGTGCCGCTTCTAATTGCACTTGCCAACTAAGTTATAATACGACGCTAGCACCTACAATCATTTCAAGTGTAACATTTTTCTTTTAATAGGGAGTATTAAAAAAAGTATTTGCAAACATGTAACTTTTATTTTTTATTATGAATTTGTTGACTATTAAAACAATTCAACAATTTAAACGAGTATTATAGATATATTTAAAACATTAACAACTTTTTAGAGAGCGCAACCACAACCTCTGCCAGCCCATCCAGCGTAGCCGAAACCTGGAGCGGCAAGACCGGGAGCGATGGAAGCAGCTGGAGAAATGCCAGCGAGAGGAGCAATAGCAGCTGCAGGAGCAATGGCTCCAAGGTAGCCGGGAGCGAAGGCGGTGGTCTCGGCGGCCATGGCGTTGATCCCATTGCCGCATGCGTGGTTGATGGCACCAGCACCAGCAGTGGGCAGAACACCCTCTACACCAGTAGTACCAACGAAAGGTGCCTCTCCTGCCGCGGCTAGAATACCTTCATACACGTTCTCAGATACTACGGTGAGACCGATGGGAGCGGCGGCGGAGGCGCTAGTCACAGGTAATGCACCACCACTGGTGGGGGTAAAGTCCATGGTAGGACCAGCGAAACCGCAAGAGGCACCTAGACCATAAGGAGCAGCCAAGCCGGGAGCAGCTAGACCGTATCCCATGCCATATGGTTCCAGACCATAGCCAAAGACGGGGGCACCAATGCCGGGGGTAGCAGCTACTGCAGCACGGCTAGTGCACTGACTTAGTGCAGACTGTAAATAAAGATTTCTGTATTAGATTGAAGAACGAAAATAAAAATTCTGATTTGATTGAATATGATATAAAATATTACCTGCACGAAGAGCGCCTGAGCGCAGAAGATGAGGATAATCTTTGCAGACATATTGTTAATGGTGCGATGAAAACGAGAATGATGTTCAGGTCGCAAACAGCTATTTTTATATATACTGTTATCAACTTCAACAATAATAAATATTATGTATAAAGTAATTATTACGTAAAAACTTATGCAAGACAGATAAGCCTATAAATAGGCAATAAAAAAACTTTTTCAAAACATTATCATGTTTTATTATGACATGGAATTTTCAAATCGATACTATTTCAATACGTGCGTTTGTTATAAAAGTGGTCAGTATGGAATTCTTTAATCAGTCGTAAACATTTTAAAATAACATGAATACCATTACTGTCCTCTTGCTCTGCGTCCAAGCTTGCTTGGTACAGGTATGACATATTGAAAAATTTAAGTATTCATCATAATACAAATTCTACATCAGATTCAGTGTAAAAGCAAAAAATAATATAGGTACAACAACGAAAAATATTAAACATTTTGAAATTGGTGTCTAAAACATAAAACTACATTTCCTGGCATCAACTTGTAAAGACTGTTCTCTTTTATAATCTTTCTTTTAAAAAATTATGTCTTAGACTGCGCCAGCGTTACATGCTTGCTGTTCAGCAAGTAAATAATCCAAAAATAGTATATTGTACATCATATTATTTCATTTCATACCAGCTAATTGTTTCTCTTGCACATCCAGTATTTATGAGTCATTCTGACTTATATTTAAAGGGAGCCATTTTTTTGTTCGACATGATTCAAACCTTTATAATTTTTACACAAATCATAGATCTAAAATTGACCACAATTCAAAAGTCAGAGCTTACGAAAACAGACGATTGTATTTTTTATTATTGTTTCACAGAATGTCTTCGGTCAATGCATGGGTAGACTAGGCGCGGCTATTGCCCCAACTGCCGCTATCGCTCCTGCCGCTACTCTTGCTCCATATGGTGCCATTGCCCCTGCAGCTCCTTTAGGCTACCCCGCTGCAGGCTGGGCTGCCCCATGCGGAGCTATTGCTCCTTATGGCGGTGCCGGTGAAGGTAACGTGGCTGTATTTGGTGAGCTACCCGTAGCTGGTTCTACCGTCGTTACTGGTCAGGTGCCGATCATGGGTGCTGTAAGATTCAACGGCCCTGTGCCCGCAGTTGGTACTGTGACTATTAGTGGTCAATGCGCATGCGGTTGCGGCGCTGGTCTTCCTTATTTGTATTAAGAATAAAATGTTACGATAGTTATAATTATCAAAATTATAAACGATAACTTTTGGAATTATAGAAAGTTTAATTTATTATCCCGCTACATAAAAGTGAGTGTTATAAGTTTTGAAGCCTATGTTGGTCATAGGTTAATATGAAATCGAGCTCATTTAATCTAAATCATCCAATTGCAAACCCTTATTATGAAATTTCACATTAATAAAAAAAAATGTTTTTAACGTGGAAATTTTTCTTCAAATAAGAAACAAAGAGAAAACGAGTATACCTATTAAAGAGAAATGCCAAACTTTAATTTGGTACAAAACCAGGTGCTCCATGACACTATTGCACCAATCTGTCGCCAGAACCGCTACCCATTGACGATGGAAAATTGCCACTTGGAAAACGTTGATTCAATAACCAGTCAGTCACAAAATGAGACACTAGCGTCCAATTACTAATACCAGTATGGGCTATTATCGCGCTTAACAAACATAGGTAGTTACAACACATATAACATTAAGTGTAAATAAAATGGGTCCGGCCGTTATGCTCCCATTCCGGGTTGCCCCCGGCCGGTATGCCCCCACATTAAAAAAATTGTTGTTCCGGTTTGCCCCCGGCCGCGTTGCCTCCATTTTCTTTTTAACAAGAGTTTTGAGCAAATACTGTTGAAAACAAAAGTGTTTTGATTTAATAGGGATAGTTTTTGAGTATATTCTGTAAGGATTTACCCAAACTAAATGAAATTAAAATAATGCTGATTTTGAAAATGAACACTCTTAGGTTGCTCGCTCATAGTTTAGACTACCTACCAGAGCTCAAACGTGTTTTTGAAACAATAGAGATAAGATAGATGACCGGGAGCAATAAAAGGGTAGCGCGCCCATTGTCCTTCCACCTGGTGGTGCTTCTACCTGAGAAAGGAATTTCCGAAAGAATAGCTAATTGCATCCTTTTCGCTCGTGCTTGTATATTGCAAATATGCAAGTGATAACATAGGTTAACCGGTCAGTGTGTCGTTTCAAAATGTCGAGTGAAGGACCTTCTTCCTCTCAGGGACTACAGCGTAATTATAAGCTAATTAATAATAAAAGAGGTGGAAAGACGTTATTACATGCGGGACATTCGTACATATTTAAAAGAAATAGTAAATTTTCAAGTGTATGGGTGTGTACTAAGAGAAGGCATGAAAAATGTACCGGCTCGGTGAAAATAATTAACATTAGTGATAATGCTCAAATACAAATGAAGCATTCCAGCCACTGCAAACCAGATTTCATTAAGAACGAAGTGGGTGTAGTCATGGACAAAATAAAGAAGGAAGTTACAACTAATTACACTTCAGTAAAAAAAAATTATGAAATGCGAACTGCTGAGTTGAAGAACAAAGGTTTCGATGCAGATATTCCAATCTACACAGATGTTAAAACCACACTATATGATCATCGCAACAGAGCTTTGAAAGTACCAAAAACTAGATTCAAAGAGCCATGTGATGTCATAATTCCTGAGAAATTTCGAACACATATTTTGTTTGATTACAAACAAACTGACAGCAGAATTATTATATTTACTGCTAAGAAGGCTTTTACTGAAATAAAAAACGTGAGTTACTTTTTCTGTGATGGTACTTTTGATTGCTGCCCATATCCGTTCAAGCAAATTTTTACGATACATGCAGATATTGGGTGCAAAAATACAAGTGATACTAACGTAGTTCCCATGTTTTATGCTCTTCTCATAAATAAAGAGAAAGATACATATAAAAAAGTGTTCACTCTAATAAAAGAAAATTTACCAGACTTCAACCCATCTAAATTCATATTGGATTTTGAAATGTCTGCAATCCTAGCAATAAGTGAAGTTTTTCCACAAGCAAGCATTCATGGATGTTTTGTACACTTTCAAAGAAGCTTATACAGGAAAGCAAAATCTTTGGGATTAATGGAACACGAAGAGACAGCAGAATATATTAAGCTATGTGCCAGTTTAGCATTCCTCCCTAAAGAAGATATAGAAGATGGTTGGTTAGCTGTAATGGAAAACAGGTACTTAAATATTTTTTTTGTTTTATTTTCAGTTAGCATATTATAATTTTATTATCAAACTAGCGGCCGCCCGCAACTTCGTACGCGTGGGGTCAATTATTTATAAATTTCATAGTAACGTTGAACCACCGTTTTACCCCTAAGGGGGTAAATTTACAAAAATTTTTCCTTAGTGCTTCTCTACATTATAAAATGAACCCCTGTGCAAAATGTCAAGTTCCTAACCCATAAAGTGTAGGCCCTGCGTTGATATATCAGTCAGTGACCTTTCGCTTTTATATATATATATATATATATATATATAGATTATAAAAACGTGCCAGTTTTTAAGATTTATGACAATTAGCTATGTATATAACTGCTGAAATTTGGTTTCAGTTACTCAGATGAACAAATCACAAAATTTAACGATTATTTCGTTGAGCAGTGGCTTGAACCTGAAGAGATGATAACAAAGTGGTGTTGTTATAAGGAACGTCACAGAACTACCAATTTAGTGGAGGCCTGGAACCAAAGAATTCAAATCTACCTGGGTCGTCTGCCTTCTTTATTATCATTTTTAGAAATGATAGACCTAGACATTTGCACTTACGATACAGCACAAGAGAGGTAGTCAGTTAACTATCATATTTACTGTATTACATGTATAAAAATAAAAACTGTTTTGGATGTACTTCATAACTTATCATGTACAATAATTATGAAATATAATAATTAATGATTAATATTATTTACTACTCTGTATTTACATATTATTTTTAAATGTTTTTTTTTCTTAAACATAATGTGTATTTCTTTATACAGGCTCCAGCGTGATGAAATATCAATAAGTAAGAGGACGACGAAAAGTAAAAAGAATGATGAAGCTATTGCCAAGCTGACAGCAGAATACGATGAGAAAAAAATTCCTATTATTTCGTTTTTAAGCAATATACGTCCCTTTGTCGTGTTGAAACAAAAACTGAAACGACACAAATAGGTAGGACCATCATGATTTTGGTTGATTTTTCTATAATATTTTTTTATTAAGTACATTTTTTTTCTACAAACGTTTGATTACGAGTATGTAAAGATTATAAAAGGTAGTACGACTTATATTTGACCTTTGTTGATTTTTCTATTATATTTTTTTATTAAGTACATTTTTTTTCTACAACCGTTTGATTATGTAAAGATTATAAAAGGTAGGACGACTTATATTTGACCTTTGTTGATTTTTGTATTATATTTTTTTATTACACTTTTTTCTCTATAAATGTTTATCAATGTTGATTGTGTAAATATTACAACTGATATACCATGCTGATTGTGATATTTAACATATGTTTTGTTTGATTGGTATTGTTACCGCATTACTTTAAATTAATAAAGATGATTATACAAACAAGAAAGTGACTTTTACTTTTGAAAAATCACCTAAAACATTGTAGATGGATGTAGACAACCCCTCATCACTGCATCTACCTAATGTACATTAGCTACACATGAGTCATGATTATACTCTTAATTTCCATTTATTACTTTAACAATTGTCTACTCAACCGTACTGAATCGAATATCATGACAAAAAGAGAAACTACGGGGGCAACGCGGCCGGGAGCAAACCGGAATAACAAATTTTTTAATGTGGTGGCACGCCGGCCGGGGGCAACCCGGAATGGGGGCATAACGGCCGGACCCAATAAAATTAATAATAATAATATCTTGGACAACTCACACAACGCTATCTGATCCCAAACTAAGCAGAGCTTGTACTATGGAAACCAGACAACTGATAAACATACTTATATATTTCTAAATACATACATATTATAGATAAATACACCCAGACACAGAATAAACCAACGTGCTCATCACACAAAGTTTTATTCTGGATGGGGATCGAACCCACGACCTCTTGTGTAGCAGTCGGATACACTCCCACCGCGCCACAGAGGCAGTCAATTGACTTGTACCCACTAACGTATAACGGTCAAGTCACACAACATTAACTATAATAATAAAGAAATCGCAGTAAGGAACCTTAGACTTGGCACGACTTTGTCTAGATTTAATTACTTTTTAGAGAAAACAAGCAGCTCCATCGAGACTTGGCTAGTTTTTTACAGAATGTTTTTGGTTTATCATTTTATAATTAGTGTTTCATAAATAAGTAATTTTTCTTATAATAATCGAATCGCATGTTGCCTTTACCCTCTTCTGTATTTTTGTAAGTTGATGCTCCCATCCACATCGTAGAATGCTAATTCATTTAAAACTTGATTATCCAGTTTTCCTCCTATGGTTATTGCTTACGTGAGTTTCATGGTGTAATGGTTGCAACACCTTACTGTATTTATACAAATATATTGTAAAAAATGGCATTAATAAAAGTTGTTATGAGTTTTTATTGCCAAGTTCTTTTATCACGGCTTTACTCTTGTGAACTTGGCACTAAATGTAGAATCATTCTATTCCAAATTTTGTCGTTGACGTTCATAAGCGTTGCATTTGTAACCTAAATGAATAAAGTATTTTGACTTTTGACTTTTTTTTTTCTTCTAGAAAACTAGGAAAAAATGTTAAAGTTTGAAATTTTTGCTAATGAATAAAAACTAGCTCTTCATTTAATTTTGTAGAACAAAATCCATATATAGAAGTAAAAAGCAATTTTAAGTTATGCGTTTTAGTTGTAAGCGGTTTTTTAAAAAGATTTACCCATTTTTTATAATATTAAACTATGGAGAAGAAACTACTTCTTTATCTGCCCAATGTGACTATTCATTCACATCGGAGTCTAAAACACCACTTGAAGCGAGTTGTAGGTGAACAGAAATTGATATTTAAGAAATATAATAAGAAATTGAGTTCACGACCATCTTGACAAAACTAGAAGCCTGCTTAAACTCAAGACCATTTTGCCCCTTGAGTGAGAACGTGGAAGACCTAGAATTTTTGACGCCAGCTTATTTCTTAACTAGCAGGGCATGGTTAAGCATCATCAAGACACCAGAAGATGCTCGAACAAGATGGTAACTAACAAGAAAAATGTTCGTGGAAATTTGGAAAAAGTGGAAACCGGAATATTTAAGTCAACTAGTAGCCAGAGCTAAATGGCTCAAGCCGCATAAATACCTGCACATCGGCGACTTGGTGGTGATTCAAGAAGATCACCTTACTACCGGAAAGTGGCTATTGGGCAGAATCACTGAAATTCACCCAGTAGAAGATGGATACATTTATTTTTTTTAAATAAAAAACGGCTACATGAAAAGGTCTATTACAAAACTATCCGTCTTGCCCATCTACAACAACAAACGCACAAATAGCGACGAAGGGAAGAAATCTGAAACAAAGGAGAAACATTAAACAGACTTTAAAAGCCCCAAAACAAAAAGAAAGCCAAACTTTATCGACCTAGTTATGGCACTACTATACCTACTGTGTCCCGTAACGGCTATCAACACAACAAACATTATCGAAATTCAACAAGGAATGCATTCCGCTAAACTGTCTAACATTAGTTGCATGTTGAATCATCCGAGATGAATTGGAATAGCATAGAAACGTTTGGCAAATTCACCTATCATCTGCAAAACATCTGTACAAAAATAAAACAACGAACACAGTGTGATGTAATATAACCACAATTACGTCACACGTTTATTGAACTTGAACGCTACAACTGCATGTTGCTGAATACGCAAGGAAGCGGGAACATGAGAAGTAATCGCGGCCTTATCAACGGTGTCGGTTCCATCGCCTGTTCGTTGTTTGGAGTATTGGATGACTAATTCCCCAAAAATAACGAAGAATGAGTACGCAAACGAGAATTGCATCTTAGAACAAAATATATCACTACGGCAGCTTGGAAAACAACTGGAACAAGTCAAGACTACTACAGCAGAAGTTTTCCCGATAGATCGTTTGTCAAACCACAACGTACATCAATATGTCTTGTTGTACATATTAGCGCAGGCAGCAACTATCCAGTGCAGGCGTACTAAACAAAGCAACGTCGCCTATACCGCGAAGCGATATATTGCAATTTTATAATCCCTTTTAATTTTAGCAATGTTCTACACATTTACCCAAGTGTAACATTTTACATTTGTATCAACTAGTTTCATTAAATACTTTTTATTTTTTTTAATTTCTATTATTTTAAATTATTTTATTTGTGAGTGGACAAGATGTACGAGTTACACCGCATTAACCTTTTACACCTACGTCACACCTGCGTAAGTTGGTCCAATTACAATAACAACGCTCAGCATTTTAGAACTAAGCATTGTTATATTATACAATAATAATTTAGTAGCAATAAACCTGTTTACCGTATTACACCTCTACTCATTTCAACAAACAAACATTTTACGAGCTTCGGCTTATCACTAACAAATAATCACTGTTGGGTTAAAACCTCAACAATATCTAAGTGAACCCAAAGCTGTCTAACAAAAGGAAAGGTTATTTAGCTTCTTTGAACAAAAATAAAACCACAGCATTTGCTAATAAATCATTTATTTCATTTTGTGTAGATCAGACAAAGTTTAAATTAGTATCCACATCCACACGAGCATTGGCCGTTGATAAAGACACAGCTAGAAGCTGGCACATTGCCACCGAAGCTCACAGCGCCCAAGACAGGCACCACACCAATGATAGCAGTGTTACCAACGACTGGCGGCTCTCCATCTACTCCCACGTTACCTTCACCGGCGCCGCCGTATGCAGTTACGTTTGCTGCTCCATAAACTGATCCATATAAGCTGATACTAGCGTTACAAAGAAGCCCTGCATCTCCAAGACTGCAGCGGAGGCACCTCCGCAGCCAGAGTTTAAATAAATGAAGCGATGACACAACCGTTTTGACTGAATACGGTCTAAAAAACAATAGGTTAATTAAATAGGACAAATAATTCAAGCTGAGAACTATGAAATAAATTCAGAAGAGGTATTGTTAACAGTACTAAACAAGCTTTGATGCAGAGCAGAAGAATAGTAAAGGTATTTGTTTGTGTTCAAAGACGAGCTGAAAACTGAATGATGAACAACAACTGTCTCGCGTTTTTATACTTGAAACAATTACAACTAATAACTCAGTACTAGGTTGTGTTATCGAAGTACGTGACTGAACTATTTTGTTCAAAACTGAAATATTTTTTGCAAATTACACAAACACTATTTCATTGACCAAGCTCAATGTACCTGAAAACAAAAATCAGTATAAAAACCACCAGCAAGCCTACTGAAAATCACTCCTCTCAGCAATCGCACCCTAACGGATAATATGCCAACTATATAACATGTCTGCCAAGGCTGTCATTATCTTCTGTGCCCAAGCACTTCGCGCTAACGTAAGTACAACTAAATTCAGGTGATATTATACAAACTGTTACTATTTTTTCCTGTATTTAACATTAGTAATAATACGCAGTAAAAGCAAGTAGTCGCCTCCAGGATATACACTCCACATTTAAAATTATCATTAGTATTGATTTCGATTTCATCGTTTCAATGATTTTAGTGATATAACCCATTTCTTAGGGTTTTGTTGCCAAAATAGCAAAACGAAACCCCATTACTTTCGCCATTTCCGTCTGTTCATTCGTCCGCAATTTAACTCAGAGACTGTTGGTACTAAAAAGTTGTAATTTAGTATGGATGAACATTTCACTTACGCCGACAAAGTAGTAAAACAAAACAAAGAAATAAAAATAAAGGGTAGTTACCTCCCTACTTGTAAAGTGTACATGTGTTTTATTTTCTCACCTTTTTTCTTTTTTTTTTTTTGATCTGGCGGGAAAAATTCCTTACGAACACCCCCACCGTCCGGGGAAGACGGTGGAGGTAGTGTGGGGTTTGCACCCACTAAAAAACCCGCCGTGTATCGCCCGCCACCTTCGCGAACGGGCCGCCGGAATTTGTTATATCGTCGGCGGCCCGCCCAGTGGCAATGCCCGGAAGCGATGTTATTGCATTCCGGGCATTTCACACCTACGCGGCACCTGGATACACACAGGGTGCCGCGCCTCCACGGAAGGCCGCGGGCGGGGCACATTACCCCGTACGCCCGCCCGCAGCCCCACCTTAGGCGGCATCAGGCGCAGATATGCGCGCCGACGCTGCCCGGTTCGCCGGCGACGGAGCGGATCCGCCAGGGAGCTCTCTTCCCTGACGCGCTCCGCCGCCTCCTTCTGCGAGATGACGTCCTCGCAGAAGGATGCGACCGCATTCCACGACCCCTCGCCCCGGACCATGGACAGAACCACGGCCGGCAACGAGAGGTCACTTCCGACCACTGCGGTGAGAACTCGACGCTGCCCCTCCCAAGCTGGACAATGCTGGAGGGTGTGTTGCGCCGAGTCCTCACCGCAGTCGCAGTGGTGGCAGCCAGGACTCGGTTCCCTCCTAGCGACCGTGTGCAGGTACTTCCCGAAGCACCCGTGCCCGGAAAGGACCTGCACCAGCCGGAAGGAAAGGGTCCCATGCTGCCGCCCCGCCCACTCCTCCAGGACCGGCTGGAGCGCCTCCACGGTTCGGACACCTGCCAGTGGAGTCTCCAGTCGGTCCTGCCACCGGGCCATGATTGCCCGGTGGGCCTCACCGCGCCAAGCGCGAAGCTCCTCGGGCAGGGGCACCGAACCCCCTGCCCGAACCCCCACCGCCCGCCGATACACTTCGGCGAGCACTTCCGCCTCCAAATCCCACGGGGGTGTGCCGGCCAATGCGCACGCCGCCTCTGCAGACACCGTGCGGTATCGGCGTATGGCCCTGACCGCCATGGTCCGCTGGGGTCTCCCTAAGCGGACCCTATTCTGGGCGGTCAGGGACGCCGCCCACACGGGTGCGCCGTAGAGAGCCATTGACCGCACCACCCCCGTGTACAACCGTCTACTCGAGGCACTAGGCCCGCCCAGGTTCGGCAACAGCCTCCCCAGTGCGGACGCAGTAGCCTCGAGCTTAGGCGCCAAAATGCGGAAGTGCTCGTCGAAGAACCACCGCCCGTCTACCACTAGGCCCAGATACTTCATCTGGGCCCGGACCTGTACGAGGACCGAGCCGACGGCAATCGAGGCGCCAGCAGGTGGACCGCGACGGGGCCCATGGAATAGTAGGGCCTCCGTCTTGGAAAGGGCCACCCTAAGCCCCAGCGCCTCGATGCGCCCGACCATTCGGGAAATCCCTAGGTTGGCCAGGCGCGCCGCCTCCTCAAAATTCCCACCCCGAGCCGTGATGAGGGTGTCATCCGCATAGCAGATGACCCCTATCTCGGGGGGGAAACCGCACCGCAGGGCCCAGTCGTAGCCGATATTCCACAATAGGGGCCCCAAGACAGAGCCCTGTGGAACACCGCACGAGATGTCCCTGCGGATTACCTCACCCTCTCGGTCCTCGTACAGGATCCTTCTGCCTTCGAGGTAGTCTGCCACTAGCTGCCTCAGGTACGCGGGCACTCCATGATACCGGAGCGCCTCTCTGATGCAGCTGAATGGCAAAGACCCGAAGGCGTTGGCGATATCGAGAGATATCGCCAACATCACTCCTCCACCGGCGACGGCCTCCTCCGATGCGGCCTTCAGGCGCAGAATGGCCCCAACGGTCGAGCGCCCAGCACGAAAGCCGAACTGAGCGTCCGACAGATCGGGGCCGACCTCGTTCAAATGCCGAACGATGCGGGTAGCGAGAATCCTCTCCAGCAACTTCCCCGCCTCGTCCAGCAACACGATAGGCCTGTAGGCCGCAATTGAGTCGGGAGGCCGTCCCGGCTTCGGAAGGAGCACCAGCTTCCCTGCCTTCCAGCAGTCAGGGAACCGTCCGGACGCCAGGCACACGTCGAACAGTCCCCTGAGGTGGTCCCCCATGTGGTCGAGGGTCAGGGCTAATACCCGGGCGGGAATCCCATCCGGCCCGGGGGCGGTGTTCTTCGAACGCATTCGAAGAACAGCCGCGCCCACCTCCGCTTCGGTGACAGGCGGCACAGTTGTGTCGGCCTCCCGGTCATCAGTCTCATCCTCGGAGACCATCGCCGGGGGCGTGTGCTCTGCCTGCAGCGGGAATAAGCCTTCGACCACGTCCGCAAGGAAGCTGGGCTGGAGAGCCTCGGTAAGGGTGGGGCCCGCCGAGCGGAGCTTGTTCAGCACCGCTCGATATGGGCGACCCCAGGGGTCACGGTCGAGACCCTCCAGCATCTCCTCTCTCGCCCTCTCCTTGGCGCGACAGATAGCCAGCTTAAAGGCGTCCCTCGCCTGGCGAAACGCCTCATAAAGCTGGCTCTCCTCCTGGACATCGCGATGACGAGTCCGGCTGCGGGTATAGGACCTCCGCGCACTGATGCAAGCGGCGCGGAGGGAGGCAAGCTCCGGGGACCACCAATACATCCCCTTCCTCTGGGGGCGACGTCGTGAGCGGGGCATGGCCGCATCGCAGATCTGGCGAATGCGGCCAGCTATGACGTCCACCTCCTCGGTAGAAGACGGAGACGACCATGATGCCACGATGGCCGCCTCTTCCAGCAGGTCCCTGTCCAACGCGCCCACAGCCCACCGCGGAAACCGAGGCGTTCTGCGCGCCGTGTGACCCCTACCTGGGTCCTGGATCCTGGAAGACCGGGAGAGCTCCAATCGGATATATCGGTGATCCGCGAGCGTCTCCACCTCATCCAGGACGACCCAGTTCCTTACTCGCGCTTCGACGGCAGGGGTAGCGAACGAAAGGTCCACTATCGACCCCCCCAGCCGCCGAACGCAAGTGTCGGTTGCGCCTCTGTTTAGGAGACAGAGACCCATCGACGCCGCCCACTTTTCCGTAGCGTCTGAGAACGCTTACGAAGGTGCTCTGGCTGTAGTTGGTGAACTGCCATTCATAAGCGCTGTAGCTTTAGAAGGCGTATTGCCATCTGCTGGTGCGGGTGTTGTCAGCTACGGTTGCGGCAATGGCGTCACTGCTATCACAAGTGATTACGGCAACTCCGCTGGAGCTATCGGTATTGGATCAGCCGGTATCAACTCTGCCGCTTACGGGTACGGTTCAGGGTTAGCAGCTATTTCTCCCGCTGCCGCTGGCTACGGCGGCTACGGTATTGGTCGTGGATGTGGTTGTGGACTGTATTGAAATGAATCCACGGCACGGATCTCTAAAAAATATTGATGTTTACTAAAAGTTTTGTTTATGAATAAAAGTATTCAATGAGAATATATTTTGTTTCTATTTAAACACCAATAGCAGTATGTATTAAGACCACTTTTGTCCGCGTGGTATCGGTTTTCAGGATATGAACTTAGTATCTCTTTATTGAATTTCATCTAAATTGGTTGAGCGGTTTAGGCGTGAAAATGTATCAGACGGACAAAGATACTTTTACATTTATAGTTATAACCCCTTAATCGCATAATACCAGAATCGCTAAATATCAGATTCGCAATATACCAGACTCTCAAAACATCAGAATCGCTATATACTAGTTATGCAAAATACAAGACACGCAAAATAGCAGATTTTGTACAGTCAAAACGAAATTTAATTGAAACAATTGACATTACCTTAAGACTAAAGACAAATAGGCTATTAATAATAATCATTCCTAATTAGTAATTCCAATCTTTGTAGGCACACTTCTACCGCGATTTCATTAGTGACGCAAGCTGTAATAATTTTATTAATTTTGTCATCTTTCTCGATAAATTTTAAGTTTCGCTTCTGGCCTGGAGAAAAAACAGCATTCTTCTTTATTTTTACATCCTGTAAAAGTGCCTCTTTCTTCAATAATATAATAAACTGAAATAGTGTCGGTTTAGGCGGAATCTTAGTATTTATGCGTCTGTGCCATCCCTCTATAGCATTTGTTGTACGATTTTTTTCTCCAAAGCAAGAAAAAATATCTGCAGTTATTTTTTGTAACCACTGACTTTCAAAATATTCTTTGAATTTATAAAATATGTCAGTTTTTGGTGCTATTTCGCATATATGTAAATATAACTCTGGTTTCAAATGTTTGGGCAATAAAGCTAAAATTGTGCAAAGTGTGACGACACGCCGTTCTTCAGTCCTTTTTCCGAAATTTAGCTTTTTACTCATGCGATATATAGCTTGCATGTAGTGATAGTAACAACCTTTAATTTGAGCGTTTGGAAATATTTCAGTGACAGCTTGTATTACAGCTATTTCATAATCACATTTATACACCGCTATGTTCATCTTGAACTGTTCTTTTAAAATGTAGAATAGACGTTTGTATGTGTTTTGACATTTTTTAGGAAGCAGTACGTAAATTATTGGTACAAATGATACAACATTCGCGTTGGGAGATAAGTCAACATGGAGTGTATATACTTTATAAAATGGTTTTGGCGTTATTCTGAAAGTCCCGTCTCCGTAGTACACATAATTTCTCATAATCAACTCTCTGGCGCTAGAAGTCCCAAATATTATAATTTGGTCTTCATGCCCATCACTGTATAAAAAGAAGTTATCAACAATATGGTCTGGCAACTTAACTTGTGCAGGTGTTTTGAAAGAAGTGCTTTTTAATTTAAGAAATTTACTGCGGGTTCTATAAAGGGTATCTCTTTTACTAGCAAAGTTCGGTATTTCATGTTCTGCTTTTATCATTTCAAATTTAGGTAGCGCATTAAAAAAGTTCTTTTCATATATTTTTTGGACAGATTGAAAATCAGAGCATACCTCTATTTTACATGCATCAATGGTTTCATCAATTAAGTTACGCACATAATCAGCACTACAAATATGGGAAGGTTTTTTTACAATCTCATTGTCTTTATTTAGAGTAACCGATGTATTGCAAGTCTTTTGATTATAACAGCGCCAATTTGTAGACCCAGATTTATTTTTTAAAACAAAATTATAGCGGTAACCATCACAGAGGAGTGCTGGTTTTCCCTTATTGCTTTTTATGAACTTTAATTTCTGACCACTGTTCATTTTAATATAAATATTGTAACAAAATATTTGCAATAGTACACCAACGACAATGTTAGAAAGATAAGTGTCATCTGATTATCATCTTATTTTCTAAAGCAAAAGTGGCCAGTGCAGTTTATAATAAATAAGGTTACGACCTTTTCTGTATAACGATCTCATTTTATCTATCGTAGCAAATGCTTTGAAATTTTCACTCTGATGAAGTTATAATATTATTACAGTATAGTCTGAATTCAACTAATTACGACTGTACTTCTGCTATTTTGCGTATCTGGTATTTTGTATAACTGGTATTTTGCGAATCTGGTGTTTTGAGAGTCTGGTATATTGCGAATCTGATATTTAGCGATTCTGGTATTATGCGATTAAGCGGTTATAACTAGCTTTCAAGCGCGGCTCCCTTTTGTGTGCGATAAAAAGTATCGTATCTCCTTCCCCGGGACTCAAACCATGATCTCAAAATATACCAATTTTTATGTAAGTCGGCTGAACGGTAGATGCGTGAAAACGTAACTTTATACATTTAAAATTATAATTAGTATTGATTTCGATTTGATCGTTTCGATGATTTTAGTGATTAAACCCATTTCTTAGGGTTTTGTTGCCAAAATAGCAAAACGGAACCCCATTACTTTCGCCATTTCCGTCTGTCCATCCGTCCGCAACTTAACTCAGAGACTATTGGTACTAAAAAGTTGTAATTTAGTATGGATGAACATTTCACTTACGCCGACAAAGTAGTCAAACAAAACAAAGAAAAAAAAATAAAGGGTAGTTACCTCCCTACTTGTAAAGTGTACATGTGTTTTATTTTCTCACCTACCCCATCGTGTGTGGTATCATTAGATAGATAATTAAAAATATGGATCCGTTGTTGAAATATTAGGTCTCATAGTGCAAATTTTTGTTATAGTCAAGTGCCCCCTCCATTGCCAGCTAAATGGTTGTTTTGGGAGATGTAAAAAAAATCATTGTAAAAGGTACAGGATGAAATTAAAAGAAACATATAAATAGGTTTTACTAGTTTACGAGTAACCGCCAACCAAGTGAGATATAACAACATTGCCGTACGCCGTAAATTCCATTGGCAATCACATAAAAAACGTTGCTAGTAGTATGTAACAAAATCAACAGAAAACCCACTTTTTGTATCGCATTTGTACTGGACAGCTACGAAAAGCGTGGCCCGACATGCAATTGCCCTGTTTTTAAGAGATGATTTTCGCTTTTAAACTAAAGGCTGAAATACGAGTTTCTTTATTTACAACCTCAAAGGCAAATCTAACTTCAAAATTAATGTAGTTTCATACACAGTTGTAACCCCTATTTTATGGATTGGTTTTGCAAAAGCGTGGAAGCATGAGTTTTTTTTTGTATTTTTTCACTTCAAATTTTCTATCAAATCCAATTATTGTATTTTCAAAGATCCAACTTAAAAACTAATGTAGTTTCTAACAAATTTGCAACCTGTTTTTTGCCCAATTAAGATATAAATTTCCCAAAACGCTGATAAAAGTTTTTCTTTACTTACGACCATAAAGCCAAATAAAAAAAATCACAGATTAAACTACAAAACTTTTAAAAAGTTTTACACAATTTTTTACACCCCTTTTCATCTTCTTAGGAAAGGAATTTTCAAATAAAAATCTCAATCTCATCGGATGCCTACATCATGTAAGTAACATGTCCTTAAAATTTATCGTATCTGTGATGAGCGGTTTAGGTTGCGCATTGATCCATCAGTCAATCTGTCAGTCAGTCAGGACAAGAATTTTATATGTAATGATATAAAATTAGCTTTAGCCCGTGGCACCGCTCGCGTGTATGTTGGTTATCGCGATAAAAACTAATTCATGTTCTTGCCTGAGACTTAAGCTATCTTCATACCAAATTTTATTATAATCGGTTGAGCGGTTTAAGCGTGAAAACAATATAAACAGTAATAGATATACCAAATTATTTTTACATTTTTATTTAGTTTTTCCCTGCGGATTTGCTTCCGTTAAGTTTAAGTTTGAAACATGGAGTTTTTGCGGTTTTCCGATTTTTTTTCGAATGAATCCTCGGACTTTAACGAAAAATGCACGAATTGGTTCATTTCAAGTTTTGCGCTTAGCAACAGATTTAGCGCTATTTCTAGATCGCTCGCGGCTTCGTCAGCGTGGATGATTTTACCCCGTTAAGGGTTTATTTGCTTTCAAACGCTAAAAGAGGTGTTTCTTCATCCACAAAATTAAATTTTTACGGATTTTACTATAAAACGGACCAAGTAAATTTGTATGTAACAAATTTGCAACCCCTAATTCACCCCCTTATAGGATGATTTTTTGAAAACGTTTAAACATGTTTCTGTTTATTTTAAACCAAAACACACGTATTTGTATATTCCAAACCAAATTTAACAAATCTTACTATAAAGCCGACGAAGTTCCAAATAAATTTGCCAGCCCTATTTTACCCCTTGGGGTAGATTTTCAAAAATGCCCAAAACCGTAGTGCTTTATTTAAAACCAATATTATAAATATAAAGTTTTAAAGATCTAACTTCAAAACTGATGGATTTTGATAAAAACTTACAAACCGTAGTTTACCCCTTTAGGGGCTGAATTTTTAAAAACGCTTAAACATACGGGTTTCATTATTTTAAAACAAAAAGCCAATTACAAAACTTTACAGAACAAACTAACAAACAAACTACAGTTAAAGAATGAATTTCCAAAAATCCCTTCTTATCGAATGCCAACATTATTTTAAGAATAGGTACGTCCTCGAAATTTCGCGTCTCTACGATCAGCGGTATAGGCTGTGCGTTGATCCATCAGTTATATATATAGACTAGCATTTGTCTTGAAAACTATCAACATATAAATGAGAAAACAAATTTCGCATTTATATTATGTTACAACTCACGCTTTCCCAAAGTCTATCGGCAACGAAGTGATCTCCATGGTACTGCACTGCAAGAGTCAAATAATAACTTTTATAGGCATCTTAAATCTTTTTTTAAACTGACGGAGTTTCATACAATTACGTGACGGAGTTACACACATAAACGCATAATTCCTATTTAGGCTTTTTAGAAGAGAATTAAAAAAAAACGCTTAAACACTTGTTTCATTATTTTAAGTTATAAAGCAAGAAACGAAATTGCATAGCGCTTACTTCAAAAGTGACGGAGTTTCATACAATCTTGCGAATCCTATTTTCTAAATTTCTTGTAGATTTGCAACAAGTTGAACAATTAATCGCTGTCCAAAACGAATAGTGAAGATGATGAAACGTGCAACTAAATATACGTACCGATACCATAAACAGTGAAACACAAAGTTGTCAAGTAAAGAAAAATGGTCTTTATCCCCTTTGAACAAAAATAAATATACTATGTACACTTGCTAATAAAATATTTATTTCATTATTTGTACAACCAGATGAAATTTGAATTAGTATCCACATCCACACGAGCATTGGCCGTTGATGAAGACACAGCCAGATGCTGGCAAGTTACCGGCGAAACTCACAGCGCCCAAGATTGGCACGGCGCCGATGACAGCGGTGTTACCAGCGACTGGCAGCTCACCAGCCACTGCCACGTTACCTTCACCGGCGCCGCCGTATGCAGCTGCGTTTGCTGCTCCATATCCTGCTCCATATCCGATGATACCAGCGTTGCCAAGCCCATATCCTGCACCTCCAAAACCATATCTTAAGCCGGCAGCAGAGGCACCTCCGCAGCCAGCGCCGGAAGAAATGGCAGCAGGAGCGATGGCACAGCCACATTGACCGAACACATTCTAACAAACAAAAACAGTAGGTTATTATCAGATACCGTGTCAAAAATACGCACTGAAGTAGGGTTTCGAACAGTTGAAAGTAAGTACCAATAGTGCTTAGTTTAAACTGTTTGAAACCATATATCAAACAAAGACCGTAAACCACATAATGCTCTTTGATTACATAAGACCAGGAAATTCAATATCTTACTCACCTGTACCAAGCAAGCTTGGATGCAGAGCAGAAGAATAGCGAAGGTGTTCATGTTTGATTTTTGTTTGTGTTCAACTAGGAGCTGAAGACTGAATGATGAACAGCAACCGTCCCGCGCTTTTATACTTGACACAATTACTGATACTAGGTTGTGTTATCGTAGTACGTGATGTGTATTATTTCGCTAAAAACTGCAATATTTATCACACGTTACACAAACACTATTTCGTAGACGAAGTTCAATGTCACTGATAACACAGTTTAGTATAAAGCTAGCAGCAAAAGTACTGAACATCACTCTCGTCTCAGCAGTCGCACCAAAACAGCTAATACATCAACTAACATGTCTGCCAAGGCTGTCATCATCTTCTGTGCTCACGCGCTCCTCGCTAACGTAAGTACAAAGTCATAATTTCAGATGATTTAGTCCTATTTTTGAATTTAGCCGAATTTATAAATAAGTTTTATTCCAGGTGGCATTCAGTCAGTGTGTATATCCTGGAGGCGACTACTTGAGAGCTTTCGCTGCTCCATCAGCTTCGTCATGTGGTGCACTGGGAGGTAGCGGCCTGGCTTACGGGGCCGGTTTTGGAGCTGGCCTCGGCAACGGCTGTGCTGGCGCCGGGCTGAGCGCCGCTCGTATTGAGGTGGCTCCAACCAGCGGCGGCGGTCTACCTGTCACCAGCACTTCCGCCATCGCTCCCACCGGCATTTCCGTAGCGTCTGAGAACGCTTACGAAGGTGCTCTGGCTGTAGTTGGTGAACTGCCATTCATAAGCGCTGTAGCTTTAGAAGGCGTATTGCCATCTGCTGGTGCGGGTGTTGTCAGCTACGGTTGCGGCAATGGCGTCACTGCTATCACAAGTGATTACGGCAACTCCGCTGGAGCTATCGGTGTTGGATCAGCCGGTATCAACTCTGCCGCTTACGGGTACGGTTCAGGGTTAGCAGCTATTTCTCCCGCTGCCGCTGGCTACGGCGGCTACGGTATTGGTCGTGGATGTGGTTGTGGACTGTATTGAAATGAATCCACGGCACGGATCTCTAAAAAATATTGATGTTTACTAAAAGTTTTGTTTATGAATAAAAGTATTCAATGAGAATATATTTTGTTTCTATTTAAACACCAATAGCAGTATGTATAAAGACCACTTTTGTCCGCGTGGTATCGGTTTTCAGGATATGAACTTAGTATCTCTTTATTGAATTTCATCTAAATTGGTTGAGCGGTTTAGGCGTGAAAATGTATCAGACAGACAAAGATACTTTTACATTTATAGTTATAACTAGCTTTCAAGCGCGGCTCCCTTTTGTGTGCGATAAAAAGTATCGTATCTCCTTCCCCGGGACTCAAACCGTGATCTCAAAATACACCAATTTTTATGTAAGTCGGCTGAACGGTAGATGCGTGAAAACGTAACTTTATACATTTACAATTATAATTAGTATTGATTTCGATTTGATCGTTTCGATGATTTTAGTGATTAAACCCATTTCTTAGGGTTTTGTTGCCAAAATAGCAAAACGGAACCCCATTACTTTCGCCATTTCCGTCTGTCCATCCGTTCGAAACTTAGGATAAAAAAAATTGAAATCCAGACTCAGGAATCGAACCAGAGACTTAAAAAAATCATTGTAAAAGGTACAGGATGAAATTAAAAGAAACACGTAAGTAGGTTTTAATGGTTTACGAGTAACCGCCAACCAAGTGAGATAAAACAACATTTCCATACTTACGTCCATTGGCAATTACTTAAAAACCGTTTCTAGTAGTATGAAACAAAATCAACAGAAAACCCACTTTTTGTATCGCATTTGCAATTGCCCTGTTTTTAAGAGTTGATTTTCGCTTTTAAACTAAAGGCTGAAATACGAGTTTCTTTATTTACAACCACAAAGGCAAATCTGACTTCAAAATTAATGTAGTTTCATACACAGTTGTAACCCCTATTTTATGGATTGGTTTTGCAAAAGCGTGGAAACACGAGTTTTTTTTGTAATTTTTCACTTCAAATTTTCTATCAAATCCAATTATTGTATTTTCAAAGATCCAACTTAAAAACTGACGTAGTTTCTTACAAATTTGCAACCTTTTTTTTGCCCAAATCAGATATAAATATCCCAAAACGCTGATAAAAGTTTTTCTTTACTTACGACCATAAAGCCAAATAAAAAATCACAGATTTAACTACAAAACTTAAAAAAAAAAATTCACACAATTTTTTACACCTCTTTTCATCTTCTTAGGAAAGAAATTTTCAACTAAAAATCTCAATCTCATCGGATGCCTACATCATGTAAGTAATATGTCCTTGAAATTTCTCGTATCTATGATCAGCGGTTTAGGCTGCGCATTGATCCATCAGTCAATCTGTCAGTCAGTCAGGACAAGAATGTTATATGTAATTATATAAAATTAGCTTTAGCCCGCGGCACCGCTCGCGTGTATGCTGGTTATCGCGATAAAAACTAATTCATGTTCTTGCCTGAGACTTAAGCTATCTTCATACTACATTTTATTTTAATCGGTTTAGCGGTTTAAGCGTGAAAACAGTATAAACATTAATAAATATACAAAATTATTTTTACATTTTTATTTAGCTTGCATTAATAATAATAATAATAATATCTTGGGACAACCCACACAACGCTATCTGATCCCAAACTAAGCAGAGCTTGTACTATGGAAACCAGACAACTGATAAACATACTTATATATTTCTAAATACATACATATTATAGATAAAAAATAATTTCTAAATACATACATATTATAGATAAATAACATTAGTTTATCCCTGTGGATTTGCCTCCGTTAAGTTTAAGTTTTAAACAAGTTTTTGCGTTTTTCCGATTTTTTTTCGAATGAATCCTCGGACTTTACAAAAAATGCACGAATTGGTTCATTTCAAGTTTTGCGCTTAGCAACAGATTTGGCGCTATTTCTAGATCGCTCGCGGCTTCGTCAGCGTGGATGATTTTACCCCGTTGAGGGTTTATTTGCTTTCAAACGCTAAAAGAGGTGTTTCTTCATCCACAAAATTAAATTTTTACGGATTTTACTATAAAACGGACTAAGTAAATTTGTATGTAACAAATTTGCAACCCCTAATTCATGGAATGATTTTTTGAAAACGTTTAAACATGTGTCTATTTATTTTAAACCAAAACACACTTATTTGTATATTTCAAACCAAATTTAACAAATCTTACTATAAAGCCGACGAAGTTCCAAATAAATTTGCCAGCCCTATTTTACCCCTTTTGGGGTAGATTTTCAAAAATGCCCAAAAAACCAATATTATAAACCAATATAAAGTTTTAAAGATCTAACTTCAAAACTGATGGATTTTGATAAAAACTTACAAACCGTAGTTTACCCCTTTAGGGGCTGAATTATTTTAAAACAAAAATCCAAATACAAAACTTTACAGAACAAACTTACAAACAAACTACAAATAAAGAATGAATTTCCAAAAATCCCTTCTTATCGAGTGCCAACATTATTTTAAGAATAGGTACGTCCTCGAAATTTCGCGTCTCTACGATCAGCGGTATAGGCTGTGCGTTGATCCATCAGTCATATATATAGACTAGCAATTTTGTCTTGAAAACTATCAACATATAAATGAGAAAACATATTTCGCATTTATATTAAGTTACAACTCACGCTTCCCCAAAGTCTATCGGCAACGAAGCGATCTCCATGGTACTGCACTGCACGTCAAATAATAACTTTTATAGGCATCTTAAATCTTTTTTTTAAACTGACGGAGTTTCATACAATTACGTGACGGAGTTACACACATAAATGCGCAATTCCTATTTGGGCTTTTTACAAGAGAATTAAAAAAAAACGCTTAAACACTTGTTTCTTTATTTTAAGTTATAAAGCCAGGAACGAAATTGCATAGCTCTTACTTCAAAAGTGACGGAGTTTCATACAATTTTGCGAATCCTATTTTATCTTTTTACTCTTTAGTCAAAATTTTAAGTTGGTACTAACATTTCTGTTAGTATGTGCTAAGCTATGGAGAAGAAACCATGGACTTCCATGACTGCTGAATGAGACTATCCTTCCACCTTTATGGTAATAGCTTTTAAAACCTAAATATCTTGTAGATTTGCAACAAGTTGAACAATTAATCGCTGTCCAAAACGAATAGTGAAGATGATGAAACGTACAACTAAATTTACGTACCGATACCATAAACAGTGAAACACAAAGTTGTCAAGTAAAGAAAAATGGTCTTTATCCTCTTTGAACAAAAATAAATCTACTATGTACACTTGCTAATAAAACATTTATTTCATTATTTGTACAACCAGATGAAATTTGAATTAGTATCCACATCCACACGAGCATTGGCCGTTGATGGAGACACAGCCAGATGCTGGCAAGTTACCGGCGAAGCTCACAGCGCCCAAGATTGGCACGGAGCCGATGACAGCGGTGTTACCAGCGACTGGCAGCTCACCAGCCACTGCCACGTTACCTTCACCGGCGCCGCCGTATGCAGCTGCGTTTGCTGCTCCAAATCCTGCTCCATATCCGACGATACCAGCGTTACCAAGCCCATATCCTGCACCTCCAAGACCATATCTCAAGCCGGCAGCAGAGGCACCTCCGCAGCCAGCCCCCGAAGAAATGGCAGCAGGAGCGATGGCACAGCCACATTGACTGAACACATTCTAACAAACAAAAACAGTAGGTTAATATCAGATACCGTGTCAAGAATACGCACTGAAGTAGGATTTCGAACAGTTGAAACTAAGTACCAATAGTACCTACTTAGTTTTAACTGTTTGAAACCACATATCATACAAAGACCGTAAACCACATAATGCTCATTGATTACATAAGACCAGGAAATTCAATATCTTACTCACTTTTACACAATTCAATATCGTACCAAGCAAGCTTGGATGCAGAGCAGAAGAATAGCGAAGGTGTTCATGTTTGATTTTTGTTTGTGTTCAACTAGGAGCTGAAGACTGAATGATGAACAGCAACCGTCCCGCGCTTTTATACTTGACACAATTACTGATACTAGGTTGTGTTATCGTAGTACGTGATGTGTATTATTTCGCTAAAAACTGCAATATTTATCACACATTACACAAACACTATTTCGTAGACGAAGTTCAATGTCACTGATAACACAGTTTAGTATAAAGCTAGCAGCAAAAGTACTGAACATCACTCTCGTCTCAGCAGTCGCACCAAAACAGCTAATACATCAACTAACATGTCTGCCAAGGCTGTCATCATCTTCTGTGCTCACGCGCTCCTTGCTAACGTAAGTACAAAGTCATAATTTCAGATGATTTAGTCCTATTTTTGAATTTAGCCGAATTTATAAATAAGTTTTATTCCAGGTGGCATTCAGTCAGTGTGTATATCCTGGAGGCGACTACTTGAGAGCTTTCGCTGCTCCATCAGCTTCGTCATGTGGCGCACTGGGAGGTAGCGGCCTGGCTTACGGTGCCAGTTTTGGAGCTGGCCTCGGCAACGGCTGTGCTGGCGCCGGGCTGAGCGCCGCTCGTATTGAGGTGGCTCCAACCAGCGGCGGCGGTCTACCTGTCACCAGCACTTGTGCCATCGCTCCTACGGGCATTTCTGTAGCGTCTGAAAATGCTTACGAAGGTGCTCTGGCTGTAGTTGGTGAACTGCCATTCATAGGCGCTGTAGCTTTAGAAGGCGTATTACCATCTGCTGGTGCGGGTGTTGTCAGCTACGGTTGCGGCAATGGCGTCACTGCTATCACAAGTGATTACGGCAACTCCGCTGGAGCTATCGGTATTGGATCATCCGGTATCAACTCTGCCGCTTACGGGTACGCTTCAGGGTTAGCAGCTATTTCTCCCGCTGCCGCTGGCTACGGCGGCTACGGTATTGGTCGTGGATGTGGTTGTGGACTGTATTGAAATGAATCCACGGCACGGATCTCTAAAAAATATTGATGTTTACTAAAAGTTTTGTTCATGAATAAAAGTATTCAATGAGAATATATTTTGTTTCTATTTAAACACCAATAGCAGTATGTATTAAGACCACTTTTGCCCGCGTGGTATCGGTTTTCAGGATATGAACTTAGTATCTCTTTATTGAATTTCATCTAAATTGGTTGAGCGGTTTAGGCGTGAAAATGTAACATTTATAGTTATAACTAGCTTTCATGCGCGGCTCCCCTTTGTGTGCGATAAAAAGTATCGTATCTCCTTCCCCGGGACTCAAACCATGATCTCAAAATATACTAAGTTTTATGTAAGTCGGCTGAACGATAGATGCATGAAAACGTAACTTTATACATTTAAAATTATAATTAGTATTGATTTCGATTTGATCGTTTCGATGATTTTAGTGATTTAACCCATTTCTTAGGGTTTTGTTGCCAAAATAGCAAAACGGAACCCCATTACTTTCGCCATTTCCGTCTGTCCATTCGTCCGCAACTTAACTCAGAGACTGTTGGTACTAAAAAGTTGTAATTTAGTATGGATGAACATTTCCCTTACGCCGACAATGTAGTAAAACAAAACAAATAAAAAAAAAAATAAAGGGTAGTTACCTCCCTACTTGTAAAGTGTACATGTGTTTTATTTTCTCACCTACCCCATCGTGTGTGGTATCATTAGATAGATATTTAAAAATATGGATCCGTTGTTGAAATATTAGGACTCATAGTGCAAATTTTTGTTATAGTCAAGTGCCCCCTCCCCTGCCAGCTAAATGGTTGTTTTGGGAGATGTAAAAAAAAATCCAAAAAATGCATTTCTGAAAGATAAAATAATTTGAAATCCAGACTCAGGAATCGAACCAGAGACTTAAAAAAATCATTGTAAAAGGTACAGGATGAAATTAAAAGAAACACGTAAGTTGGTTTTAATGGTTTACGAGTAACCGCCAACCAAGTGAGATAAAACAACATTTCCATACTTACGTCCATTGGCAATTACTTAAAAACCGTTTCTAGTAGTATGAAATAAAATCAACAGAAAACTCACTTTTTGTATCGCATTTGCAATTGCCCTGTTTTTAAGAGTTGATTTTCGCTTTTAAACTAAAGGCTGAAATACGAGTTTCTTTATTTACAACCCCAAAGGCAAATCTAACTTCAAAATTAATGTAGTTTCATACACAGTTGTAACCCCTATTTTATGGATTGGTTTTGCAAAAGCGTAGAAACACGAGTTTTTTTTGTAATTTTTCACTTCAAATTTTCTATCAAATCCAATTATTGTATTTTCAAAGATCCAACTTAAAAACTGACGTAGTTTCTTACAAATTTGCAACCTTTTTTTTGCCCAAATCAGATATAAATATCCCAAAACGCTGATAAAAGTTTTTCTTTACTTACGATCATAAAGCCAAATAAAAAATCACAGATTTAACTACAAAACTTAAAAAAAAAATTCACACAATTTTTTACACCTCTTTTCATCTTCTTAGGAAAGAAATTTTCAACTAAAAATCTCAATCTCATCGGATGCCTACATCATGTAAGTAATATGTCCTTGAAATTTCTCGTATCTATGATCAGCGGTTTAGGCTGCGCATTGATCCATCAGTCAATCTGTCAGTCAGTCAGGACAAGAATGTTATATGTAATTATATAAAATTAGCTTTAGCCCGCGGCACCGCTCGCGTGTATGTTGGTTATCGCGATAAAAACTAATTCATGTTCTTGCCTGAGACTTAAGCTATCTTCATACTAAATTTTATTTTAATCGGTTTAGCGGTTTAAGCGTGAAAGCAGTATAAACAGTAATAAATATACAAAATTATTTTTACATTTTTATTTAGCTTGCATTAGTTTATCCCTGTGGATTTGCTTCCGTTAAGTTTAAGTTTAAAACAAGTTTTTGCGTTTTTCCGATTTTTTTTCGAATGAATCCTCGGACTTTACAAAAAATGCACGAATTGGTTCATTTCAAGTTTTGCGCTTAGCAACAGATTTGGCGCTATTTCAAGATCGCTCGCGGCTTCGTCAGCGTGGATGATTTTACCCCGTTGAGGGTTTATTTGCTTTCAAACGCTAAAAGAGGTGTTTCTTCATCCACAAAATTATTTTTTTACGGATTTTACTATAAAACGGACTAAGTAAATTTGTATGTAACAAATTTGCAACCCCTAATTCATGGAATGATTTTTTGAAAACGTTTAAACATGTGTCTATTTATTTTAAACCAAAACACACGTATTTGTATATTTCAAACCAAATTTAACAAATCTTACTATAAAGCCGACGAAGTTCCAAATAAATTTGCCAGCCCTATTTTACCCCCTTTGGGGTAGATTTTTAAAAATGCCTAAAAACGCTTTATTTAAAACCAATATTATAAACCAATATAAAGTTTTAAAGATCTAACTTCAAAACTGATGGATTTTGATAAAAACTTACAAACCGTAGTTTACCCCTTTAGGGGCTGAATTATTTTAAAACAAAAATAAAAATACAAAACTTTACAGACCAAACTTACAAACAAACTACAAATAAAGAATGAATTTCCAAAAATCCCTTCTTATCGAGTGCCAACATTATTTTAAGAATAGGTACGTCCTCGAAATTTCGCGTCTCTACGATCAGCGGTATAGGCTGTGCGTTGATCCATCAGTCATATATATAGACTAGCAATTTTGTCTTGAAAACTATCAACATATAAATGAGAAAACATATTTCGCATTTATATTAAGTTACAACTCACGCTTCCCCAAAGTCTATCGGCAACGAAGCGATCTCCATGGTACTGCACTGCACGTCAAATAATAACTTTTATAGGCATCTTAAATCTTTTTTTTAAACTGACGGAGTTTCATACAATTACGTGACGGAGTTACACACATAAATGCGCAATTCCTATTTGGGCTTTTTACAAGAGAATTAAAAAAAAACGCTTAAACACTTGTTTCTTTATTTTAAGTTATAAAGCCAGGAACGAAATTGCATAGCTCTTACTTCAAAAGTGACGGAGTTTCATACAATTTTGCGAATCCTATTTTATCTTTTTACTCTTTAGTCAAAATTTTAAGTTGGTACTAACATTTCTGTTAGTATGTGCTAAGCTATGGAGAAGAAACCATGGACTTCCATGACTGCTGAATGAGACTATCCTTCCACCTTTATGGTAATAGCTTTTAAAACCTAAATATCTTGTAGATTTGCAACAAGTTGAACAATTAATCGCTGTCCAAAACGAATAGTGAAGATGATGAAACGTACAACTAAATTTACGTACCGATACCATAAACAGTGAAACACAAAGTTGTCAAGTAAAGAAAAATGGTCTTTATCCTCTTTGAACAAAAATAAATCTACTATGTACACTTGCTAATAAAACATTTATTTCATTATTTGTACAACCAGATGAAATTTGAATTAGTATCCACATCCACACGAGCATTGGCCGTTGATGGAGACACAGCCAGATGCTGGCAAGTTACCGGCGAAGCTCACAGCGCCCAAGATTGGCACGGAGCCGATGACAGCGGTGTTACCAGCGACTGGCAGCTCACCAGCCACTGCCACGTTACCTTCACCGGCGCCGCCGTATGCAGCTGCGTTTGCTGCTCCAAATCCTGCTCCATATCCGACGATACCAGCGTTACCAAGCCCATATCCTGCACCTCCAAGACCATATCTCAAGCCGGCAGCAGAGGCACCTCCGCAGCCAGCCCCCGAAGAAATGGCAGCAGGAGCGATGGCACAGCCACATTGACTGAACACATTCTAACTAACAAAAACAGTAGGTTAATATCAGATACCGTGTCAAAAATACGCACTGAAGTAGGATTTCGAACAGTTGAAACTAAGTACCAATAGTACCTACTTAGTTTTAACTGTTTGAAACCACATATCATACAAAGACCGTAAACCACATAATGCTCATTGATTACATAAGACCAGGAAATTCAATATCTTACTCACTTTTACACAATTCAATATCGTACCAAGCAAGCTTGGATGCAGAGCAGAAGAATAGCGAAGGTGTTCATGTTTGATTTTTGTTTGTGTTCAACTAGGAGCTGAAGACTGAATGATGAACAGCAACCGTCCCGCGCTTTTATACTTGACACAATTACTGATACTAGGTTGTGTTATCGTAGTACGTGATGTGTATTATTTCGCTAAAAACTGCAATATTTATCACACATTACACAAACACTATTTCGTAGACGAAGTTCAATGTCACTGATAACACAGTTTAGTATAAAGCTAGCAGCAAAAGTACTGAACATCACTCCCGTCTCAGCAGTCGCACCAAAACAGCTAATACATCAACTAACATGTCTGCCAAGGCTGTAATCATCTTCTGCGCTCACGCGATCCTCGCTAACGTAAGTACAAAGCCATAATTTCAGATGATTTAGTACTATTTTTCAATTTAGCCGAATTTATAAATAAGTTTTATTCCAGGTGGCATTCAGTCAGTGTGTATATCCTGGAGGCGACTACTTGAGAGCTTTCGCTGCTCCATCAGCTTCGTCATGTGGCGCACTGGGAGGTAGCGGCCTGGCTTACGGGGCCGATTTTGGAGCTGGCCTCGGCAACGGCTGTGCTGGCGCCGGGCTGAGCGCCGCTCGTATTGAGGTGGCTCCAACCAGCGGCGGCGGTCTACCTGTCACCAGCACTTCCGCCATCGCTCCTACCGGCGTTTCCGTAGCATCTGAGAACGCTTACGAAGGTGCTCTGGCTGTAGTTGGTGAACTGCCATTCATAAGCGCTGTAGCTTTAGAAGGCGTATTGCCATCTGCTGGTGCGGGTGTTGTCAGCTACGGTTGCGGCAATGGCGTCACTGCCATCACAAGTGATTACGGCAACTCCGCTGGAGCTATCGGTATTGGATCAGCCGGTATCAACTCTGCCGCTGTCGGTACGGTTCAGGGTTAGCAGCTATTTCTCCTGCTGCCGCTGGCTACGGCAGCTACGGTATTGGTCGTGGATGTGGTTGTGGACTGTATTGAAATGAATCCACGGCACGGATCTCTAAAAAATATTGATGTTTACTAAAAGTTTTATTTATGAATAAAAGTATTCAATGAGAATATTTGTTTCTATTTAAACACCAATAGCAGTATGTATTAAGACCACTTTTGCCCGCGTGGTATCGGTTTTCACGATATGAACTTAGTATCTTTATTGAATTTCATCTAAATTGTTTGAGCGGTTTAGGCGTGAAAATGTAACAGACGGACAAAGATACTTTTACATTTATAATTATAACTAGCTTTCATTCGAGGCTCTCCTTTGTGTGTGACAAAAAGTATCGTATCTCCTTCCCCGGTACTGAAACCATGATCTCAAAATATACCAATTTTTATCTAAGTCGGCTGAACGGTTTATGCGTAAAAACGTAACTCTACATTTAAAATTATAATTAGTATTGATTTCGATTTAATCGTTTCGATGATTTTAGTGATTCAACCCATTTCTTAGGGTTTTTTTGCCAAAATGGCAAAACGGAACCCCATTACTTTCGCCATTTCCGTCTGTCCATCCGTCCGCAACTTAACTCAGAGACTGTTGGTACTAAAAAGTTGTAATTTAGTATGGATGAACATTTAACTTACGCCGACAAAGTAGTAAAACAAAACAAAGAAACAAAATAAAGGGTAGTTACCTCCCTACTTGTAAAGTGTACATGTGTTTTATTTTCTCACTTATTTAAAAATATGGATCCGTTGTTGAAATATCAGGTCTCATAGTGCAAATTTTGGTTATAGTCAAGTGCCCCCTCCCCTACCACCTAAATGGTTGTTTTGGGAGATGAAAAAAAAACATTGTAAAAGGTACAGGATGAAATTAATAGAATCACGTAAGTAGGTTTTACTAAAATATATATATTACGGGTCTTAATCGCGTGAATAATTTAAGGTAAAATACCTTGTTTATTGCCCGACGTTTCGACCGTATTGCAACGGCCGTGGTCACGGGAAGACTAGTTGAGCTCAGCGTCGCCTCCTAATAATGTGTACAAATCGCGAAAGTTTATCAACATTTATAGGTTTTACTAGTTTACGAGTAACCGCCAACCAAGTGAGATATAACAACATTTCCACACGTCGTAAATTCCATTGGCAATTACTTAAAAAACGTTGCTAGTAGTATGAAACAAAATCAACAGAAAACCCACTTTTTGTATCGCATTTGTACTGGACAGCTACGAAAAGCGTGGCCCGACATGCAATTGCCCTGTTTTTAAGAGTTGATTTTCGCTTTTAAACTAAAGGCTACTAGTTTCTATACTTACAACATTCTATAATTATTTACAAATTAACGTAGTTTCATACACATTTCACACAACCCCTATTTCATGGATTGGTTTTGCAAAAGCGTGGAAATTTTAATTTTCACTTCAAATTTTCTATCAAATCCAATTATTGTATTTTCAAAGATCCAACTTAAAAACTGATGTAGTATCTTACAAAAGGGAATGCCCATTAGCAGTATCGCATGTATTTAAGTTGTGCCACAAGTTGATTATACGTAAAATTCTTGTTTCTAATTATAACATTTTTATATAATACCTATATACAGGGTGTAACAAAAAGGTGTGGTCATATTCAAGGGTTGGTATGTGCCCATGATACTGAGTGCACATACCTAATTTTATCAAAATCGGAGTACCCTAAAAAAATATTTACAATTTTTTCATTCGTTTATTTATGAATGAAAAAGTTATTAATTAAAAAAAGTATGACTTAAAAAGTTCTATGCCATAATAATCCTATCGAATTCCGTACCAGAGAAGGTATCATTCTTAAGCCATACGCCTTTCACTACTGAATTTTGACAAAAAGAATATGCTATAACTATGTAATAATAATGCAACCAGCTATGGCACCATGGTAGGTGCAATACTGATAACATACCCTATCCGCTGCTGAAATTTGACCACACCTTTCTGTTACACCCTGTATAAAACGAAAATATTAGTCTTTCAGTTTATTTATTTAGTATTTTTTCGTATGAAGTTATTTTTAACGGTGGTAACACTATTACAAAAATAATATCGTAATATCGATTAGGATTATTAACGATTATTATTATATAATTATTAGAAAGTCATAGAATCACTAAATGTATTAAGGTTCTTGTAATTATATTATAATTACTAGCTGTGCCCGCGACTTCGTTCGCGTGGAAGTTGGGTTTATATTTAGGTAGTTTATGTTACAATTTAACTTCTGTGTAAAACATATTGGAAACATGCTCCACAATGCTCTGTGGCATCTATGGATATTAGGGCCTAGCTCTAATCAGGGCCCGACCTATGGCAAGGCAAGCCAAGCAAATGCCCAGTGCAGCAAAATGAAGGGCGACAAAGTTTATGGCGCCAGACGGTTAGAAGACAAATTATAATAGTATTTTACCAAAATGATTTGCATCACATCAAATATTACTATTATCGGTTTCGGGTTAAATGAAGCCCGAAACCGCCCAAGTACTCGCGCGAAATAGGGCTAGTGTGAGATAAGTTTTTAAAAAAATATCCTGGTTTTAAAACATTGCATTCCCGCGGTACTGTGATGCGTGTTCAAACAAACAGACAACATTCAAACGTTTCTAAAAGATATAGTGAATTAGTATATCTTTTAGAAACGTTTAGTTTAAATACTAAACTACTGTCGTAGCCGAGGATAGAACAAAGTGGCGTGCAATTAGAGAGGCCTATGTCCAGCAGTGGACTGCGATAGGCTGATGATGATGATGATGAACCTGTCGTTAATTAAGATCATCATAAATTCATATCCGTAAATAATATATATATAATACATAATCGTAAGAATTTCATTATTTTTATTTTTTAAATCAATTTACCTGATTCTGTTTAATTTGTATTTAAACGCCATCTATTTTCAAAACTGGATAAGTTTATTTTAATACTTGATGACTTTAAATTAAATTATACTTAAACTATCATGCATATTAAACGTAGGTAAGCAAGGTATTTAACCTAAACGCGATTAAGACCCGTAATATATATATTCATAATAGTTGTGCCCGCGACTTCGTTCGCGTGAAAGTCGGGTTTAAATTAAGGTAGTTTAGGTAACGAAATAACTTCTGTGTAAATATATTGGAAACAGTCCTGTTGACTAAATACTTACTAAATAAAAATCGATCTGTTCTATTCTTTTAGATAAGTAGTTAGTTTGGTGTGCGGCTTAAGAAGTGGGTTTTCTGTTGTTTTTGTTTCATTCTTTCAACGTTATACCTACTTATTACCTAATAATTTTTAATAGAATTTGTACGAAAATGTTGTTACTTCTCATGTGATCGTAAACTTGTAAAGCCTAAGTACTTAACTATGATAGTTTTCCTTATAATTTTAGTATTTATACTACTACCCTGAATTTTTTCACATACCCAACATCAACCATTTAGCTGGCAGGGGGACACTTGACTCTAACAAAAATGTTCACTATAAAGCCTAATATTATACACAAAGGAATCCTTAAATCTAAAAATAGTCTTCACAAACCCTAAATGTTTTTTAAAAGACTTATCTAATGATACCACACACGATGGGGTAGGTAGGTGAGAAAAAAATCACATCCCCACTTTACATATAAGAGCGGTACTCTTAAAAAAATAATGATTTTCAAGATTTTGTTCTTTCACTTTATCGGCGTTAGTAATTTATTCATGCAAAAGTTGCAACAACCTTCTAGCACTAACAGTCTCTGAGCTAAGCTGCGGACGGACGGCCATAAGGGAACTATAAGGGTTCTGTTTTGTCATTTTGGCTAAAAATGGGGTGTATTTCATATAGTGTTACAACGCAATACTAATAATAAAACTGCTGTAACACTTTAGTAAGCAAACACAGAGCGTGTCATGTGTGTCATGCCCGCGAAAATGTCAGATATCCCTAAAGGTACGGTTGATAAACAACGACCCCCCTCCTCCCGTCACCCGAACTACTCACACTTGAACGATGTTGAGCCATTCATTATCGTTGAATTGATGAACACGTAATCTCCAACCATAACCCCAAAACATGATCCTCGATGCACCTGTGTGATGCGTGGTCAAACAAACGGACAGACAGACAAACATTTCTAAAAATCATAGCAATGTGTTTCTTTTTAAAACTTCTTTTACTAAGTATAGAACATTATTGAATACAACGCCATCTACTTTCAAGAATCTTGCCGTTGTTTTGTTGTTCACAATTTGATTTCATAGATGGCGCTACATGTACTTTTTTTACGTGTGTAATGTCTTTTTTTAGACGAACACATCATTTCTGGAAAATGTCGAATACTTTTTAATTATAATGTAATATTGTTTTTAATTTCTACTACGATTAATTCATTACTCTCAGCAGTGCATGCAATACCTATAATTAATTGCATAATTTACTTGATTTTTAATATAAAAAGTAATAACCAAAGTAAATAAGTTACCTACGGTCGAAAAAATAACTAAAACATTCAGAAAAATATTAAAAAAGGATAAAGGCAATTTAAATAAATACAAAAAGAACATATTCAGACATCAGATTCGAGCCTGGGACTTCGTCGTCAAAGTCCGCTAGCATAGCTTCGAGGCTATACTGTTCGCTACTTAACACGTCAAAATAACTGTTTTTATGAAACTTAAAAATGTTGTGTTTAGCTCCTTTTAGTTTTAGCGTGAAGTTATGCATTCCACGGGTTACAATTATAGATAATGTCTAATTGTGGAAATTTTTGTGATAAACCATTATGGTGCGACAAAAAATACGTTGCTACTCGTTCCCCATATACGTTAGCGTAATGATTCATAGTGTAAATAATGTCCTATAGTATTTACTATAAAACTGCAAATTTTCATAAAGATCCGTCAAGTAGTTACTGTTTCATAACGAAAAATAGCTACAGACATTATCCCTTACTGCTTAGCTCCTATGGGAAAAAGCGTGATAATTTATAGCCTAAATGTTAATCTGCATCTATTAGATTGCACGTGCAAAATTTCAACCGAATCTGTACGGTAGTTTTTGCGTGATGCGTGTTCAAACAAACAGACAGACAGACAGACAGACATTTCTAAAAATGCAGCAAAGTGTTTAAATACTCTTTTCGAACATTTCCTAATATTTTTTTTCACTAAGTTCGGCCATGTACAGACACGTGAAATTTACAGTTTTATTATATGTATAGATAAATACTTTCATAATTGTTGCACCGTTTGAATGTAAGGAACGATAATATTCATACACCATACTTTATTTAAAAAACGAAAATATTCTTTGATACCTTTAGATTGAACCGGCTCGATTAAAAATAAGAACATGGTAATGAATTTTAATAAAAAAAAACGATTTGTATAGGATATGATAAAACACTAAAACGTAATGTCATGTCAATTGTTTGTCTGTGCTTATTGCTTGTTTGGCGCCGGTGCATTATGAAAACAGTTTAAAGTATTAATAACAAATAGCTTTTGTTATTTCTCGTGTTGTGTATGATATTGTGGTTACATTACGTGAGTTTGAGATAGAGACTATACATATACATAGTAACAATCAGAAATATTTTGTGAGACAGAGACTCGTACCAATATTGTGACAACTGTGAAGTATTTGTGAGATAGAGATTCGGATTATATATCACTGCAAAGCCGAATTCATAGCCATAAACTAGTGTTACACATCATGTGTACATGTACATACATAATTAATACGCAATATCATAGTTATGTACTATTTTCAAAAAAAAAATGTATATAAATATTTCGATTTACGAAGTTCATCCACCCATATCAATTAAACCCGGCAAATTAGGTAAATCATTGTTGGTTTTTCTGAAAGTATATATAAAGAATGTCTACATAAATTAGTAGTTTTTCAGAATTTTTTTCGAATGAATCCTCGGACTTTAACGAAAAATGCACGAATTTCAAGTTTTGCGCTTAGCAACAGATTTGGCGCTATTTCTAGATCGCTCGCGGCTTCGTCAGCTTGGATGATTTTTAAGCCCCCGTTAAGGTTTTATTTGCTTTCAAACGCTAAAAGACGTGTTTCTACATCCACAAAATTAAATTTTCACGGATTTTACTATAAAACGGACCAAGTAAATTTGTATGTAACAAATTTGCAACCCCTAATTCACCCCCTTATGGGATAATTTTCCAAAAACGTTGAAACACGTGTCTATTTATTTTAAACCAAAACACACGAATTTGTTTATTTTAAACCAAATTTAACAAATCCTACTATAAAGCTGACGAAGTTCCGTACGTTTCGTTTCCAAAAACGTAGTGCTTTATTTAAAACCAATATTATAAGTAATAAAGATCTAACTTCAAAACTGACGGATTTTGATAAAAACTTACAACCCGTAGTTTACCCCTTTAGGGGCTGAATTATTAAAAAAGCTGAAACCCGTATTTCATTATTTTAAAACAAAAAGCCAAATACAAAACTTTACAGAACAAACTTACCCCCTTAAAGAAAGAATTTCCAAAAATCCCTTTTTATCGAATGCCTACATTGTTTAAAGAATGCGTCCTCGAAATTTCGAGTCTCTACGATCAGCGGTATAGGCTGTGCATTGATTCATCAGTCATATATATAGACTAGCATTTGTCTTGAAAACTATCAACATATAAATGCGAAAACATATTTCGCATTTATATTATGTTACAACTCACGCTTCCCCAAAGTCTATCGGCAACGAAGTGATCTCCATGGTACTTAAATCTATTTTTAAAACTGACGGAGTTTCATACGTATGTACATACGTGACGGAGTTATACACATAAACGCGCAATTCTTATTTGGGCTTTTTAGAAGAGCATTAAAAAAAACGCTTAAACACTGGTTTCTTTATTTTAAGTAATAAAGCCAGAAACTAAATTGCATCGCTCTTACTTCAAAAGTGACGGAGTTTCATAGTACAATCTTGCGAATCCTATTTTATCTCTTTACTCTTTAGTCAAAATTTTAAGTTAGTACTAACATTTCTGTTAGTATGTGCTAAGCTATGGGGAGATAACTATGGACTTCCACAACTGCTTAATGACACTATCCTTCCACCTTTATGGTAATAGCTTTTAAAACCTTAATTTCTTGTAGATTTGCAACAAGTTGAACAATTATTAATCGCTGTCCAAAACGAATAGTGAAGATGATGAAACGTACAACTAAATATACGTACCGATACCATAAACAGTGAAACACAAAGTTGTCAAGTAAAGAAAAATGGTATTTATCCCCTTTGAACAAAAATAAATCTACTATGAACACTTGCTAATAAAACATTTATTTCATTATTTGTACAACCAGATGAAATTTGAATTAGTATCCACATCCACACGAGCATTGGCCGTTGATGGAGACACAGCCAGATGCTGGCAAGTTACCGGCGAAGCTCACAGCGCCCAAGATTGGCACGGCGCCGATGACAGCGGTGTTACCAGCGACTGACAGCTCACCAGCCACTGCCACGTTACCTTCACCGGCGCCGCCATATGCAGCTGCGTTTGCTGCTCCATATCCTGCTCCATATCCGACGATACCAGCGTTGCCAAGCCCATATCCTGCACCTCCAAGTCCATATCTTAAGCCGGCAGCAGAGGCACCTCCGCAGCCAGTGCCCGAAGAAATGGCAGCAGGAGCGATGGCACAGCCACATTGACTGAACACATTCTAACAAACAAAAACAGTAGGCTAATATCAGATACCGTGTCAAAAATACGCACTGATGTAGGATTTCGAACAGTTGAAACTAAGTACCAATAGTACCTACTTAGTTTAAACTGTTTGAAACCACATATCATACAAAGACCGTAAACCACATAATGCTCATTGATTACATAAGACCAGGAAATTGAATATCTTACTCACCTGTACCAAGCAAGCTTGGATGCAGAGCAGAAGAATAGCGAAGGTGTTCATGTTTGATTTTTGTTTGTGTTCAACTAGGAGCTGAAGACTGAATGATGAACAGCAACCGTCCCGCGCTTTTATACTTGACACAATTACTGATACTAGGTTGTGTTATCGTAGTACGTGATGTGTATTATTTCGCTAAAAACTGCAATATTTATCACACATTACACAAACACTATTTCGTAGACGAAGTTCAATGTCACTGATAACACAGTTTAGTATAAAGCTAGCAGCAAAAGTACTGAACATCACTCTCGTCTCAGCAGTCGCACCAAAACAGCTAATACATCAACTAACATGTCTGCCAAGGCTGTAATCATCTTCTGCGCTCACGCGATCCTCGCTAACGTAAGTACAAAGCCATAATTTCAGATGATTTAGTACTATTTTTCAATTTAGCCGAATTTATAAATAAGTTTTATTCCAGGTGGCATTCAGTCAGTGTGTATATCCTGGAGGCGACTACTTGAGAGCTTTCGCTGCTCCATCAGCTTCGTCATGTGGCGCACTGGGAGGTAGCGGCCTGGCTTACGGGGCCGGTTTTGGAGCTGGCCTCGGCAACGGCTGTGCTGGCGCCGGGCTGAGCGCCGCTCGTATTGAGGTGGCTCCAACCAGCGGCGGCGGTCTACCTGTCACCAGCACTTCCGCCATCGCTCCTACCGGCGTTTCCATAGCATCTGAGAACGCTTACGAAGGTGCTCTGGCTGTAGTTGGTGAACTGCCATTCATAAGCGCTGTAGCTTTAGAAGGCGTATTGCCATCTGCTGGTGCGGGTGTTGTCAGCTATGGTTGCGGCAATGGCGTCACTGCCATCACAAGTGATTACGGCAACTCCGCTGGAGCTATCGGTATTGGATCAGCCGGTATCAACTCTGCCGCTGTTGGGTACGGTTCAGGGTTAGCAGCTATTTCTCCTGCTGCCGCTGGCTACGGCGGCTACGGTATTGGTCGTGGATGTGGTTGTGGACTGTATTGAAATGAATCCACGGCACGGATCTCTAAAAAATATTGATGTTTACTAAAAGTTTTGTTTATGAATAAAAGTATTCAATGAGAATATTTGTTTCTATTTAAACACCAATAGCAGTATGTATTAAGACCACTTTTGCCCGCGTGGTATCGGTTTTCACGATATGAACTTAGTATCTTTATTGAATTTCATCTAAATTGGTTGAGCGGTTTAGGCGTGAAAATGTAACAGACGGACAAAGATTCTTTTACATTTATAATTATAACTAGCTTTCATTCGCGGCTCTCCTTTGTGTGTGACGTAAAAACGTAACTCTACATTTAAAATTATAATTAGTATTGATTTCGATTAAATCGTTTCGATGATTTTAGTGATTTAACCCATTTCTTAGGGTTTTGTTGCCAAAATGGCAAAACGGAACCCCATTACGTTCGCCATTTCCGTCTGTCCATCCGTCCGCAACTTAACTCAGAGACTGTTGGTACTAAAAAGTTGTAATTTAGTATGGATGAACATTTAACTTACGCCGACAAAGTAGTAAAACAAAACAAAGAAACAAAATAAAGGGTAGTTACCTCCCTACTTGTAAAGTGTACATGTGTTTTATTTTCTCACTTATTTAAAAATATGGATCCCTTGTTGAAATATTAGGTTTCATAGTGCAAATTTTGGTTATAGTCAAGTGCCCCCTCCCCTGCCAGCTAAATGGTTGTTTTGGGAGAAGAAAATAAACATTGTAAAAGGTACAGGATGAAATTAAAAGAATCACGTAAGTAGGTTTTACTAGTTTACGAGTAACCGCCAACCAAGTGAGATATAACAACATTTCCACACGTCGTAAATTCCATTGGCAATTACTTAAAAAACGTTGCTAGTAGTATGAAACAAAATAAACAGAAAACCCACTTTTTGTATCGCATTTGTACTGGACAGCTACGAAAAGCGTGGCCCTGTTTTTAAGAGTAGATTTTCGCTTTTAAACTAAAGGCTACTAGTTTCTATACTTACAACATTCTATAATTATTTACAAATTAACGTAGTTTCATACACATTTCACACAACCCCTATTTCATGGATTGGTTTTGCAAAAGCGTGGAAATTTTAATTTTCACTTCAAATTTTCTATCAAATCCAATTATTGTATTTTCAAATATCCAACTTAAAAACTGATGTAGTATCTTACAAAAGGGAATGCCCATTAGCAGTAGCGCATGTATTTAAGTTGTGCCACAAGTTGATTATACGTAAAATTCTTGTTTCCAATTATAACATTTTTATATAATATATATAAAACGAAAATATTAGTCTTTCAGTTTATTTATTTAGTATTTTTTCGTATGAAGTTATTTTTAACGGTGGCAACACTATTACAAAAATAATATCGTAATATCGATTAGGATTATTAACGATTATTATTAAATAATTATTAGAAAGTCATAGAATCACTAAATGTATTAAGGTTCTTGTAATTATATTATAATTATAAATACTTTCATAATTGTTGCACCGTTTGAATGTAAGGAACGATAATATTCAGACACCATACTTTATTTAAAAAACGAAAATATTCTTTGATACCTTTAGATTGAACCGGCTCGATTAAAAATAAGAACATGGTAATGAATTTTAATAAAAAAACGATTTGTATAGGATATGATAAAACACTAAAACGTAATGTCATGTCAATTGTTTGTCTGTGCTTATTGCTTGTTTGGCGCCGGTGCATTATGAAAACAGTTTAAAGTATTAATAACAAATAGCTTTTGTTATTTCTCGTGTTGTGTATGATATTGTGGTTACATTACGTGAGTTTGAGATAGAGACTATACATATACATAGTAACAATCAGAAATATTTTGACAGAGACTCGTACCAATATTGTGACAATTGTGAAGTATTTGTGAGATAGAGATTCGGATTATATATCACTGCAAAGCCGAATTCATAGCCATAAACTAGTGTTACACATCATGTGTAATACATAATTAATACGCAATATCATAGTTATGTACTATTTTCAAAAAAAAAATGTATATAAATATTTCGATTTTCGAAGTTCATCCACCCATATCAATTATACCCGGCAAATTAGGTAAATCATTGTTGGTTTTTCTGAAAGTATATATAAACAATGTCTACATAAATTAGTAGTTTTTCAGAATTTTTTTCGAATGAATCCTCGGACTTTAACGAAAAATGCACGAATTGGTTCATTTCAAGTTTTGCGCTTAGCAACAGATTTGGCGCTATTTCTAGATCGCTCGCGGCTTCGTCAGCGTGGATGATTTTTAAGCCCCCGTTAAGGGTTTATTTGCTTTCAAACGCTAAAAGACGTGTTTCTACATCCACAAAATTAAATTTTCACGGAGTTTACTATAAAACGGACCAAGTAAATTTGTATGTAACAAATTTGCAACCCGTAATTCACCCCCTTATGCGATGATTTTCCAAAAGCGTTGAAACACGTGTCTATTTATTTTAAACCAAAACACACGATTTTGTTTATTTTAAACCAAATTTAACAAATCTTACTATAAAGCTGACGAAGTTCCGTACGTTTCGTTTCCAAAAACGTGGTGCTTTATTTAAAACCAATATTATAAATAATAAAGATCTAACTTCAAAACTGACGGATTTTGATAAAAACTTACAACCCGTAGTTTACCCCTTTAGGGGCTGAATTATTAAAAAAGCTGAAACCCGTATTTCATTATTTTAAAACAAAAAGCCAAATACAAAACTTTACAGAACAACCTTACCCCCTTAAAGAAAGAATTTCCAAAAATCCCTTTTTATCGAATGCCTACATTATTTAAAGAATGCGTCCTCGAAATTTCGCGTCTCTACGATCAGCGGTATAGGCTGTGCATTGATTCATCAGTCATATATATAGCATTTGTCTTGAAAACTATCAACATATAAATGCGAAAACATATTTCGCATTTATATTATGTTACAACTCACGCTTCCCCAAAGTCTATCGGCAACGAAGTGATCTCCATGGTACTTAAATCTATTTTTAAAAATGACGGAGTTTCATACGTATGTACATACGTGACGGAGTTATACACATAAACGCGCAATTCTTATTTGGGCTTTTTAGAAGAGCATTAAAAACAACGCTTAAACACTAGTTTCTTTATTTTAAGTAATAAAGCCAGAAACTAAATTGCATAGCTCTTACTTCAAAAGTGACGGAGTTTCATACAATCTTGCGAATCCTATTTTATCTCTTTACTCTTTAGTCAACATTTTAAGTTAGTACTAACATTTCTGTTAGTATGTGCTAAGCTATGGGGAGATAACTATGGACTTCCACAACTGCTTAATGACACTATCCTTCCACCTTTATGGTAATAGCTTTTAAAACCTTAATTTCTTGTAGATTTGCAACAAGTTGAACAATTAATCGCTGTCCAAAACGAATAGTGAAGATGATGAAACGTACAACTAAATATACGTACCGATACCATAAACAGTGAAACACAAAGTTGTCAAGTAAAGAAAAATGGTTTTAACCCCTTTGAACAAAAATAAATCTACTATGTACACTTGCTAATAAAACATTTATTTCATTATTTGTACAACCAGATGAAATTTGAATTAGTATCCACATCCACACGAGCATTGGCCGTTGATGGAGACACAGCCAGATGCTGGCAAGTTACCGGCGAAGCTCACAGCGCCCAAGATTGGCACGGCGCCGATGACAGCGGTGTTACCAGCGACTGGCAGCTCACCAGCCACTGCCACGTTACCTTCACCGGCGCCGCCATATGCAGCAGCGTTTGCTGCTCCATATCCTGCTCCATATCCGACGATACCAGCGTTGCCAAGCCCATATCCTGCACCTCCAAGTCCATATCTTAAGCCGGCAGCAGAGGCACCTCCGCAGCCAGTGCCCGAAGAAATGGCAGCAGGAGCGATGATGGCACAGCCACATTGACTGAACACATTCTAACAAACAAAAACAGTAGGTTAATATCAGATACCGTGTCAAAAATACGCACTGATGTAGGATTTCGAACAGCTGAAACTAAGTACCAATATTACCTACTTAGTTTAAACTGTTTGAAACCACATATCATACAAAGACCGTAAACCACATAATGCTCATTGATTACATAAGACCAGGAAATTGAATATCTTACTCACCTGTACCAAGCAAGCTTGGATGCAGAGCAGAAGAATAGCGAAGGTGTTCATGTTTGATTTTTGTTTGTGTTCAACTAGGAGCTGAAGACTGAATGATGAACAGCAACCGTCCCGCGCTTTTATACTTGACACAATTACTTATACTAGGTTGTGTTATCGTAGTACGTGATGTGTATTATTTCGCTAAAAACTGCAATATTTATCAAACACTATTTCGTAGACGAAGTTCAATGTCACTGATAACACAGTTTAGTATAAAGCTAGCAGCAAAAGTACTGAACATCACTCCCGTCTCAGCAGTCGCACCAAAACAGCTAATACATCAACTAACATGTCTGCCAAGGCTGTAATCATCTTCTGCGCTCACGCGATCCTCGCTAACGTAAGTACAAAGCCATAATTTCAGATGATTTAGTACTATTTTTCAATTTAGCCGAATTTATAAATAAGTTTTATTCCAGGTGGCATTCAGTCAGTGTGTATATCCTGGAGGCGACTACTTGAGAGCTTTCGCTGCTCCATCAGCTTCGTCATGTGGCGCACTGGGAGGTAGCGGCCTGGCTTACGGGGCCGGTTTTGGAGCTGGCCTCGGCAACGGCTGTGCTGGCGCCGGGCTGAGCGCCGCTCGTATTGAGGTGGCTCCAACCAGCGGCGGCGGTCTACCTGTCACCAGCACTTCCGCCATCGCTCCTACCGGCGTTTCCATAGCATCTGAGAACGCTTACGAAGGTGCTCTGGCTGTAGTTGGTGAACTGCCATTCATAAGCGCTGTAGCTTTAGAAGGCGTATTGCCATCTGCTGGTGCGGGTGTTGTCAGCTACGGTTGCGGCAATGGCGTCACTGCCATCACAAGTGATTACGGCAACTCCGCTGGAGCTATCGGTATTGGATCAGCCGGTATCAACTCTGCCGCTGTCGGGTACGGTTCAGGGTTAGCAGCTATTTCTCCTGCTGCCGCTGGCTACGGCGGCTACGGTATTGGTCGTGGATGTGGTTGTGGACTGTATTGAAATGAATCCACGGCACGGATCTCTAAAAAATATTGATGTTTAGGTACTAAAAGTTTTGTTTATGAATAAAAGTATTCAATGAGAATATTTGTTTCTATTTAAACACCAATAGCAGTATGTATTAAGACCACTTTTGCCCGCGTGGTATCGGTTTTCACGATATGAACTTAGTATATCTTTATTGAATTTCATCTAAATTGGTTGAGCGGTTTAGGCGTGAAAATGTAACAGACGGACAAAGATACTTTTACATTTATAATTATAACTAGCTTTCATGCGCGGCTCTCCTTTGTGTGCGACAAAAAGTATCGTATCTCCTTCCCCGGTACTGAAACCATGATCTCAAAATATACCAATTTTTATCTAAGTCGGCTGAACGGTTTATGCGTGAAAACCTAACTCTACATTTAAAATTATAATTAGTATTGATTTCGATTTAATCGTTTCGATGATTTTAGTGATTTAACCCATTTTCTTAGGGTTTTGTTGCCAAAATGGCAAAACGGAACCCCATTACTTTCGCCATTTCCGTCTGTCCATCCGTCCGCAACTTAACTCAGAGACTGTTGGTACTAAAAAGTTGTAATTTAGTATGGATGAACATTTAACTTACGCCGACAAAGTAGTAAAACAAAACAAAGAAACAAAATAAAGGGTAGTTACCTCCCTACTTGTAAAGTGTACATGTGTTTTATTTTCTCACTTATGTAAAAATATGGATCCGTTGTTGAAATATTAGGTCTCATTGTACAAATTTTGGTTATAGTCAAGTGCCCCCTCCCCTGCCAGCTAAATGGTTGTTTTGGGAGATGAAAAAAAAACATTGTAAAAGGTACAGGATGAAATTAAAAGAATCACGTAAGTAGGTTTTACTAGTTTACGAGTAACCGCCAACCAAGTGAGATATAACAACATTTCCACACGTCGTAAATTCCATTGGCAATTACTTAAAAAACGTTGCTAGTAGTATGAAACAAAATAAACAGAAAACCCACTTTTTGTATCGCATTTGTACTGGACAGCTACGAAAAGCGTGGCCCGACATGCAATTGCCCTGTTTTTAAGAGTTGATTTTCGCTTTTAAACTAAAGGCTACTAGTTTCTTTATTTACAATATTCTTTATTTATTTACAAATTAACGTAGTTTCATACACATTTCACACAACCCCTAATTCATGGATTGGTTTTGCAAAAGCGTGGAAATTTTAATTTTCACTTCAAATTTTCTATCAAATCCAATTATTGTATTTTCAAAGATCCAACTTAAAAACTGATGTAGTATCTTACAAAAGGGAATGCCCATTAGCAGTATCGCATGTATTTAAGTTGTGCCACAAGTTGATTATACGTAAAATTCTTGTTTCTAATTATAACATTTTTAAATAATATATATAAAACGAAAATATTAGTCTTTCAGTTTATTTATTTAGTATTTTTTCGTATGAAGTTATTTTTAACGGTGGCAACACTATTACAAAAATAATATCGTAATATCGATTAGGATTATTAACGATTATTATTATATAATTATTAGAAAGTCATAGAATCACTTAATGTATTAAGGTTCTTGTAATTATATTATAATTATAAATACTTTCATAATTGTTGCACCGTTTGAATGTAAGGAACGATAATATTCATACACCATACTTTATTTAAAAAACGAAAATATTCTTCGATACCTTTAGATTGAACCGGCTCGATTAAAAATAAGAACATGGTAATGAATTATAATAAAGAAAAACGATTTGTATAGGATATGATAAAACACTAAAACGTAATGTCATGTCAATTGTTTGTCTGTGCTTATTGCTTGTTTGGCGCCGGTGCATTATGAAAACAGTTTAAAGTATTAATAACAAATAGCTTTTGTTATTTCTCGTGTTGTAGATGATATTGTGGTTACATTACGTGAGTTTGAGATAGAGACTATACATATACATAGTAACAATCAGAAATATTTTGTGAGACAGAGACTCGTACCAATATTGTGACAATTGTGAAGTATTTGTGAGATAGAGATTCGGATTATATATCACTGCAAAGCCGAATTCATAGCCATAAACTAGTGTTACACATCATGTGTAATACATAATTAATACGCAATATCATAGTTATGTACTATTTTCAAAAAAAAAATGTATATAAATATTTCGATTTTCGAAGTTCATCCACCCATATCAATTAAACCCGGCAAATTAGGTAAATCATTGTTGGTTTTTCTGAAAGTATATATAAATAATGTCTACATAAATTAGTAGTTTTTCAGAATTTTTTTCGAATGAATCCTCGGACTTTAACGAAAAATGCACGAATTTCAAGTTTTGCGCTTAGCAACAGATTTGGCGCTATTTCTAGATCGCTCGCGGCTTCGTCAGCGTGGATGATTTTTAAGCCCCCGTTAAGGGTTTATCTGCTTTCAAACGCTAAAAGACGTGTTTCTACATCCACAAAATTAAATTTTCACGGATTTTACTATAAAACGGACCAAGTAAATTTGTATGTAACAAATTTGCAACCCCTAATTCACCCCCTTATGGGATGATTTTCCAAAAACGTTGAAACACGTGTCTATTTATTTTAAACCAAAACACACGAATTTGTTTATTTTAAACCAAATTTAACAAATCTTACTATAAAGCTGACGAAGTTCCGTACGTTTCGTTTCCAAAAACGTAGTGCTTTATTTAAAACCAATATTATAAATAATAAAGATCTAACTTCAAAACTGACGGATTTTGATAAAAACTTACAACTCGTAGTTTACCCCTTTAGGGGCTGAATTATTAAAAAAGCTGAAACCCGTATTTCATTATTTTAAAACAAAAAGCCAAATACAAAACCTTACAGAACAAACTTACCCCCTTAAAGAAAGAATTTCCAAAAATCCCTTTTTATCGAATGCCTACATTATTTAAAGAATGCGTCCTCGAAATTTCGCGTCTCTACGATCAGCGGTATAGGCTGTGCATTGATTCATCAGTCATATATATAGCATTTGTCTTGAAAACTATCAACATATAAATGCGAAAACATATTTCGCATTTATAGGTATTATGTTACAACTCACGCTTCCCCAAAGTCTATCGGCAACGAAGTGATCTCCATGGTACTTAAATCTATTTTTAAAACTGACGGAGTTTCATACGTATGTACATACGTGACGGAGTTATACACATAAACGCGCAATTCTTATTTGGGCTTTTTAGAAGAGCATTAAAAAAAACGCTTAAACACTGGTTTCTTTATTTTAAGTAATAAAGCCAGAAACTAAATTGCATAGCTCTTACTTCAAAAGTGACGGAGTTTCATACAATCTTGCGAATCCTATTTTATCTCTTTACTCTTTAGTCAACATTTTAAGTTAGTACTAGTAAACAGTGAAACACAAAGTTGTCAAGTAAAGAAAAATGGTATTTATCCCCTTTGAACAAAAATAAATCTACCATGTACACTTGCTAATAAAACATTTATTTCATTATTTGTACAACCAGATGAAATTTGAATTAGTATCCACATCCACACGAGCATTGGCCGTTGATGGAGACACAGCCAGATGCTGGCAAGTTACCGGCGAAGCTCACAGCGCCCAAGATTGGCACGGCGCCGATGACAGCGGTGTTACCAGCGACTGGCAGCTCACCAGCCACTGCCACGTTACCTTCACCGGCGCCGCCATATGCAGCAGCGTTTGCTGCTCCATATCCTGCTCCATATCCGACGATACCAGCGTTGCCAAGCCCATATCCTGCACCTCCAAGTCCATATCTTAAGCCGGCAGCAGAGGCACCTCCGCAGCCAGTGCCCGAAGAAATGGCAGTAGGAGCGATGGCACAGCCACATTGACTGAACACATTCTAACAAACAAAAACAGTAGGTTAATATCAGATACCGTGTCAAAAATACGCACTGATGTAGGATTTCGAACAGTTGAAACTAAGTACCAATCGTACCTACTTAGTTTAAACTGTTTGAAACCACATATCATACAAAGACCGTAAACCACATAATGCTCATTGATTACATAAGACCAGGAAATTCAATATCTTACTCACCTGTACCAAGCAAGCTTGGATGCAGAGCAGAAGAATAGCGAAGGTGTTCATGTTTGATTTTTGTTTGTGTTCAACTAGGAGCTGAAGACTGAATGATGAACAGCAACCGTCCCGCGCTTTTATACTTGACACAATTACTGATACTAGGTTGTGTTATCGTAGTACGTGATGTGTATTATTTCGCTAAAAACTGCAATATTTATCACACATTACACAAACACTATTTCGTAGACGAAGTTCAATGTCACTGATAACAAAGTTTAGTATAAAGCTAGCAGCAAAAGTTCTGAACATCACTCCCGTCTCAGCAGTCGCACCAAAACAGCTAATACATCAACTAACATGTCTGCCAAGGCTGTCATCATCTTCTGCGCTCACGCGCTCCTCGCTAACGTAAGTACAAAGCCATAATTTCAGATGATTTAGTCCTATTTTTTAATTTAGCCGAATTTATAAATAAGTTTTATTCCAGGTGGAATTCAGTCAGTGTGTATATCCTGGAGGCGACTACTTGAGAGCTTTCGCCGCTCCATCAGCTTCGTCATGTGGCGCACTGGGAGGTAGCGGCCTGGCTAACAAGGCCGGTTTTGGAGCTGGCCTCGGCAACGGCTGTGCTGGCGCCGGGCTGAGCGCCGCTCGTATTGAGGTGGCTCCAACCAGCGGCGGCGGTCTACCTGTCACCAGCACTTCCGCCATCGCTCCCACCGGCGTTTCCGTAGCATCTGAGAACGCTTACGAAGGTGCTCTGGCTGTAGTTGGTGAACTGCCATTCATAAGCGCTGTAGCTTTAGAAGGCGTATTGCCATCTGCTGGTGCGGGTGTTGTCAGCTACGGTTGCGGCAATGGCGTCACTGCTATCACAAGTGATTACGGCAACTCCGCTGGAGCTATCGGTATTGGATCAGCCGGTATCAACTCTGCCGCTTACGGGTACGGTTCAGGGTTAGCAGCTATTTCTCCCGCTGTCGCTGGCTACGGCGGCTACGGTATTGGTCGTGGATGTGGTTGTGGACTGTATTGAAATGAATCCACGGCACGGATCTCTAAAAAATATTGATGTTTACTAAAAGTTTTGTTTATGAATAAAAGTATTCAATGAGAATATATTTTGTTTCTATTTAAACACCAATAACAGTATGTATTAAGACCACTTTTGCCCGCGTGGTATCGGTTTTCAGGATATGAACTTAGTATCTTTATTGAATTTCATCTAAATTGGTTGAGCGGTTTAGGCGTGAAAATGTAACAGACGGACAAAGATACTTTTACATTTATAGTTATAACTAGCTTTGATGCGCGGCTCCCCTTTGTGTGCGATAAAAAGTATCGTATCTCCTTCCCCGGGACTCAAACCATGATCTCAAAATATACCAATTTTTATGTTAGTCGGCTGAACGGTAGATGCGTGAAAACGTAACTTTATACATTTAAAATTATAATTAGTATTGATTTCGATTTGATCGTTTCGATGATTTTAGTGATTTAACCCATTTCTTAGGGGTTTGTTGCCAAAATAGCAAAACGAAACCCCATTACTTTCGCCATTTCCGTCTGTCCATCCGTCCGCAACTTAACTCAGAGACTGTTGGTACTAAAAAGTTGTAATTTAGTATAGATGAACATTTCACTTACGCCGACAAAGTAGTAAAACAAAACAAAGAAAAAAAAATAAAGGGTAGTTACCTCCCTACTTGTAAAGTTAACATGTGTTTTATTTTCTCACCTACCCCATCGTGTGTGGTATCATTAGATAGATAATTAAAAATATGGGTCCGTTGTTGAAATATTAGGTCTCATAGTGCAAATTTTTGTTATAGTCAAGTGCCCCCTCCCCTCCCAAAACAACCATTTAGCTAATGGTTGTTTTGGAAGATGTAAAAAAAATCATTGTAAAAGGTACAGGATTAAATTAAAAGAAACATTTAAGTAGGTTTTACTAGTTTACGAGTAACCGCCAACCAATTGAGATATAACGACATTGCCATACGCCGTAAATTCCATTGGCAATCTCTTAAAAAACGTTGCTAGTAGTATGAAACAAAATCAACAGAAAACCCACTTTTTGTATCGCATTTGTACTGGACAGCTACGAAAAGCGTGGCCCGACATGCAATTGCCCTGTTTTTAAGAGTTGATTTTCGCTTTTAAACTAAAGGCTGAAATACGAGTTTCTTTATTTACAACCTCAAAGGCAAATCTGACTTCAAAATTAATGTAGTTTCATACACAGTTGTAACCCCTATTTTATGGATTGGTTTTGCAAAAGCGTGGAAACACGAGTTTTTTTTTGTAATTTTTCACTTCAAATTTTCTATCAAATCCAATTATTGTATTTTCAAAGATCCAACTTAAAAACTGACGTAGTTTCTTACAAATTTGCAACCTTTTTTTTGCCCAAATCAGATATAAATATCCCAAAACGCTGATAAAAGTTTTTCTTTACTTACGATCATAAAGCCAAATAAAAAATCACAGATTTAACTACAAAACTTAAAAAAAAAATTCACACAATTTTTTACACCTCTTTTCATCTTCTTAGGAAAGAAATTTTCAACTAAAAATCTCAATCTCATCGGATGCCTACATCATGTAAGTAATATGTCCTTGAAATTTCTCGTATCTATGATCAGCGGTTTAGGCTGCGCATTGATCCATCAGTCAATCTGTCAGTCAGTCAGGACAAGAATGTTATATGTAATTATATAAAATTAGCTTTAGCCCGCGGCACCGCTCGCGTGTATGTTGGTTATCGCGATAAAAACTAATTCATGTTCTTGCCTGAGACTTAAGCTATCTTCATACTAAATTTTATTTTAATCGGTTTAGCGGTTTAAGCGTGAAAACAGTATAAACAGTAATAAATATACAAAATTATTTTTACATTTTTATTTAGCTTGCATTAGTTTATCCCTGTGGATTTGCCTCCGTTAAGTTTAAGTTTAAAACAAGTTTTTGCGTTTTTCCGATTTTTTTTCGAATGAATCCTCGGACTTTACAAAAAATGCACGAATTGGTTCATTTCAAGTTTTGCGCTTAGCAACAGATTTGGCGCTATTTCTAGATCGCTCGCGGCTTCGTCAGCGTGGATGATTTTACCCCGTTGAGGGTTTATTTGCTTTCAAACGCTAAAAGAGGTGTTTCTTCATCCACAAAATTAAATTTTTACGGATTTTACTATAAAACGGACTAAGTAAATTTGTATGTAACAAATTTCCAACCCCTAATTCATGGAATGATTTTTTGAAAACGTTTAAACATGTGTCTATTTATTTTAAACCAAAACACACGTATTTGTATATTTCAAACCAAATTTAACAAATCTTACTATAAAGCCGACGAAGTTCCAAATAAATTTGCCAGCCCTATTTTACCCCCTTTGGGGTAGATTTTTAAAAATGCCTAAAAACGCTTTATTTAAAACCAATATTATAAACCAATATAAAGTTTTAAAGATCTAACTTCAAAACTGATGGATTTTGATAAAAACTTACAGACCGTAGTTTACCCCTTTAGGGGCTGAATTATTTTAAAACAAAAATCCAAATACAAAACTTTACAGAACAAACTTACAAACAAACTACAAATAAAGAATGAATTTCCAAAAATCCCTTCTTATCGAGTGCCAACATTATTTTAAGAATAGGTACGTCCTCGAAATTTCGCGTCTCTACGATCAGCGGTATAGGCTGTGCGTTTATCCATCAGTCATATATATAGACTAGCATTTGTCTTGAAAACTATCAACATATAAATGAGAAAACATATTTCGCATTTATATTAAGTTACAACTCACGCTTCCCCAAAGTCTATCGGCAACGAAGCGATCTCTATGGTACTGCACTGCACGTCAAATAATAACTTTTATAGGCATCTTAAATCTTTTTTTTAAACTGACGGAGTTTCATTCAATTACGTGACGGAGTTACACACATAAATGCGCAATTCCTATTTGGGCTTTTTACAAGAGAATTAAAAAAAAACGCTTAAACACTTGTTTCTTTATTTTAAGTTATAAAGCCAGGAACGAAATTGCATAGCTCTTACTTCAAAAGTGACGGAGTTTCATACAATTTTGCGAATCCTATTTTATCTTTTTACTCTTTAGTCAAAATTTTAAGTTGGTACTAACATTTCTGTTAGTATGTGCTAAGCTATGGAGAAGAAACCATGGACTTCCATGACTGCTGAATGAGACTATCCTTCCACCTTTATGGTAATAGCTTTTAAAACCTAAATATCTTGTAGATTTGCAACAAGTTGAACAATTAATCGCTGTCCAAAACGAATAGTGAAGATGATGAAACGTACAACTAAATATACGTACCGATACCATAAACAGTGAAACACAAAGTTGTCAAGTAAAGAAAAATGGTCTTTATCCTCTTTGAACAAAAATAAATCTACTATGTACACTTGCTAATAAAACATTTATTTCATTATTTGTACAACCAGATGAAATTTGAATTAGTATCCACATCCACACGAGCATTGGCCGTTGATGGAGACACAGCCAGATGCTGGCAAGTTACCGGCGAAGCTCACAGCGCCCAAGATTGGCACGGCGCCGATGACAGCGGTGTTACCAGCGACTGGCAGCTCACCAGCCACTGCCACGTTACCTTCACCGGCGCCGCCGTATGCAGCTGCGTTTGCTGCTCCATATCCTGCTCCATATCCGACGATACCAGCGTTACCAAGCCCATATCCTGCACCTCCAAGACCATATCTCAAGCCGGCAGCAGAGGCACCTCCGCAGCCAGCCCCCGAAGAAATGGCAGCAGGAGCGATGGCACAGCCACATTGACTGAACACATTCTAACAAACAAAAACAGTAGGTTAATATCAGATACCGTGTCAAGAATACGCACTGAAGTAGGATTTCGAACAGTTGAAACTAAGTACCAATAGTACCTACTTAGTTTTAACTGTTTGAAATCACATATCATACAAAGACCGTAAACCACATAATGCTCTTTGATTACATAAGACCAGAAAATTCAATATCTTACTCACCTGTACCAAGCAAGCTTGGATGCAGAGCAGAAGAATAGCGAAGGTGTTCATGTTTGATTTTTGTTTGTGTTCAACTAGGAGCTGAAGACTGAATGATGAACAGCAACCGTCCCGCGCTTTTATACTTGACACAATTACTGATACTAGGTTGTGTTATCGTAGTACGTGATGTGTATTATTTCGCTAAAAACTGCAATATTTATCACACATTACACAAACACTATTTCGTAGACGAAGTTCAATGTCACTGATAACACAGTTTAGTATAAAGCTAGCACAAAAGTACTGAACATCACTCTCGTCTCAGCAGTCGCACCAAAACAGCTAATACATCAACTAACATGTCTGCCAAGGCTGTCATCATCTTCTGTGCTCACGCGCTCCTTGCTAACGTAAGTACAAAGTCATAATTTCAGATGATTTAGTCCTATTTTTGAATTTAGCCGAATTTATAAATAAGTTTTATTCCAGGTGGCATTCAGTCAGTGTGTATATCCTGGAGGCGACTACTTGAGAGCTTTCGCTGCTCAATCAGCTTCGTCATGTGGCGCACTGGGAGGTAGCGGCCTGGCTTACGGTGCCGGTTTTGGAGCTGGCCTCGGCAACGGCTGTGCTGGCGCCGGGCTGAGCGCCGCTCGTATTGAGGTAGCTCCCACCAGCGGCGGCGGTCTACCTGTCACCAGCACTTGTGCCATCGCTCCTACGGGCATTTCTGTAGCGTCTGAAAATGCTTACGAAGGTGCTCTGGCTGTAGTTGGTGAACTGCCATTCATAGGCGCTGTAGCTTTAGAAGGCGTATTACCATCTGCTGGTGCGGGTGTTGTCAGCTACGGTTGCGGCAATGGCGTCACTGCCATCACAAGTGATTACGGCAACTCCGCTGGAGCTATCGGTATTGGATCAGCCGGTATCAACTCTGCCGCTTACGGGTACGGTTCAGGGTTAGCAGCTATTTCTCCCGCTGCCGCTGGCTACGGCGGCTACGGTATTGGTCGTGGATGTGGTTGTGGACTGTATTGAAATGAATCCACGGCACGGATCTCTAAAAAATATTGATGTTTACTAAAAGTTTTGTTCATGAATAAAAGTATTCAATGAGAATATATTTTGTTTCTATTTAAACACCAATAGCAGTATGTATTAAGACCACTTTTGCCTGCGTGGTATCGGTTTTCAGGATATGAACTTAGTATCTCTTTATTGAATTTCATCTAAATTGGTTGAGCGGTTTAGGCGTGAAAATGTAACATTTATAGTTATAACTAGCTTTCATGCGCGGCTCCCCTTTGTGTGCGATAAAAAGTATCGTATCTCCTTCCCCGGGACTCAAACCGTGATCTCAAAATATACTAAGTTTTATGTAAGTCGGCTGAACGGTAGATGCGTGAAAACGTAACTTTATACATTTAAAATTATAATTAGTATTGATTTCGATTTGATCGTTTCGATGATTTTAGTGATTTAACCCATTTCTTAGGGTTTTGTTGCCAAAATAGCAAAACGGAACCCCATTACTTTCGCCATTTCCGTCTGTCCATTCGTCCGCAACTTAACTCAGAGACTGTTGGTACTAAAAAGTTGTAATTTAGTATGGATGAACATTTCACTTACGCCGACAATGTAGTAAAACAAAACAAAGAAAAAAAAATAAAGGGTAGTTACCTCCCTACTTGTAAAGTGTACATGTGTTTTATTTTCTCACCTACCCCATCGTGTGTGGTATCATTAGATAGATATTTAAAAATATGGATCCGTTGTTGAAATATTAGGACTCATAGTGCAAATTTTTGTTATAGTCAAGTGCCCCCTCCCCTGCCAGCTAAATGGTTGTTTTGGGAGATGTAAAAAAAAATCCAAAAAATGCATTTCTGAAAGATAAAAAAATTTGAAATCCAGACTCAGGAATCGAACCCGAGACTTAAAAAAATCATTGTAAAAGGTACAGGATGAAATTAAAAGAAACACGTAAGTAGGTTTTAATGGTTTACGAGTAACCGCCAACCAAGTGAGATAAAACAACATTTCCATACTTACGTCCATTGGCAATTACTTAAAAACCGTTTCTAGTAGTATGAAACAAAATCAACAGAAAACCCACTTTTTGTATCGCATTTGTACTGGACAGCTACGAAAAGCGTGGCCCGACATGCAATTGCCCTGTTTTTAAGAGTTGATTTTCGCTTTTAAACTAAAGGCTGAAATACGAGTTTCTTTATTTACAACCACAAAGGCAAATCTGACTTCAAAATTAATGTAGTTTCATACACAGTTGTAACCCCTATTTTATGGATTGGTTTTGCAAAAGCGTGGAAACACGAGTTTTTTTTGTAATTTTTCACTTCAAATTTTCTATCAAATCCAATTATTGTATTTTCAAAGATCCAACTTAAAAACTGACGTAGTTTCTTACAAATTTGCAACCTTTTGTTTGCCCAAATCGGATATAAATATCCCAAAACGCTGATAAAAGTTTTTCTTTACTTACGACCATAAAGCCAAATAAAAAATCACAGATTTAACTACAAAACTTAAAAAAAAAATTCACACAATTTTTTACACCTCTTTTCATCTTCTTAGGAAAGAAATTTTCAACTAAAAATCTCAATCTCATCGGATGCCTACATCATGTAAGTAACATGTCAGGTTGCGCATTGATCCATCAGTCAATCTGTCAGTCAGTCAGGACAAGAATTTTATATGTAATGATATAAAATTAGCTTTAGCCCGCGGCACCGCTCGCGTGTATGTTGGTTATCGCGATAAAAACTAATTCATGTTCTTGCCTGAGACTTAAGCTATCTTCATACCAAATTTTATTATAATCGGTTGAGCGGTTTAAGCGTGAAAACAATATAAACAGTAATAGATATACCAAATTATTTTTAGATTTTTATTTAGTTTTTCCCTGCGGATTTGCTTCCGTTAAGTTTAAGTTTGAAACATGGAGTTTTTGCGGTTTTCCGATTTTTTTTCGAATGAATCCTCGGACTTTAACGAAAAATGCACGAATTGGTTCATTTCAAGTTTTGCGCTTAGCAACAGATTTGGCGCTATTTCTAGATCGCTCGCGGCTTCGTCAGCGTGGATGATTTTACCCCGTTAAGGGTTTATTTGCTTTCAAACGCTAAAAGAGGTGTTTCTTCATCCACAAAATTAAATTTTTACGGATTTTACTATAAAACGGACCAAGTAAATTTGTATGTAACAAATTTGCAACCCCTAATTCACCCCCTTATAGGATGATTTTTTGAAAACGTTTAAACATGTTTTTGTTTATTTTAAACCAAAACACACGTATTTGTATATTCCAAACCAAATTTAACAAATCTTACTATAAAGCCGACGAAGTTCCAAATAAATTTGCCAGCCCTATTTTACCCCTTGGGGTAGATTTTCAAAAATGCCCAAAACCGTAGTGCTTTATTTAAAACCAATATTATAAATATAAAATTTTAAAGATCTAACTTCAAAACTGATGGATTTTGATAAAAACTTACAAACCGTAGTTTACCCCTTTAGGGGCTGAATTTTTAAAAACGCTTAAACATACGGGTTTCATTATTTTAAAACAAAAAGCCAATTACAAAACTTTACAGAACAAACTAACAAACAAACTACAGTAAAAGAATGAATTTCCAAAAATCCCTTCTTATCGAATGCCAACATTATTTTAAGAATAGGTACGTCCTCGAAATTTCGCGTCTCTACGATCAGCGGTATAGGCTGTGCGTTGATCCATCAGTCATATATATAGACTAGCATTTGTCTTGAAAACTATCAACATATAAATGAGAAAACAAATTTCGCATTTATATTATGTTACAACTCACGCTTTCCCAAAGTCTATCGGCAACGAAGTGATCTCCATGGTACTGCACTGCAAGTCAAATAATAACTTTTATAGGCATCTTAAATCTTTTTTTTAAACTGACGGAGTTTCATACAATTACGTGACGGAGTTACACACATAAACGCACAATTCCTATTTAGGATTTTTAGAAGAGAATTTAAAAAAAACGCTTAAACACTTGTTTCTTTATTTTAAGTTATAAAGCAAGAAACGAAATTACATAGCGCTTACTTCAAAATTGACGGAGTTTCATACAATCTTGCGAATCCTATTTTCTAAATTTCTTGTAGATTTGCAACAAGTTGAACAATTAATCGCTGTCCAAAACGAATAGTGAAGATGATGACTAAATATACGTACCGATACCATAAACAGTGAAACACAAAGTTGTCAAGTAAAGAAAAATGGTCTTTATCCCCTTTGAACAAAAATAAATATACTATGTACACTTGCTAATAAAACATTTATTTCATTATTTGTACAACCAGATGAAATTTGAATTAGTATCCACATCCACACGAGCATTGGCCGTTGATGGAGACACAGCCAGATGCTGGCAAGTTACCGGCGAAGCTCACAGCGCCCAAGATTGGCACGGCGCCGATGACAGCGGTGTTACCAGCGACTGGCAGCTCACCAGCCACTGCCACGTTACCTTCACCGGCGCCGCCGTATGCAGCTGCGTTTGCTGCTCCATATCCTGCTCCATATCCGATGATACCAGCGTTGCCAAGCCCATATCCTGCACCTCCAAGACCATATCTTAAGCCGGCAGCAGAGGCACCTCCGCAGCCAGCGCCGGAAGAAATGGCAGCAGGAGCGATGGCACAGCCATATTGACTGAACACATTCTAACAAACAAAAACAGTAGGTTATTATCAGATACCGTGTCAAAAATACGCACTGAAGTAGGGTTTCGAACAGTTGAAAGTAAGTACCAATAGTACTTAGTTTAAACTGTGTGAAACCATATATCATACAAAGACCGTAAACCACATAATGCTCTTTGATTACATAAGACCAGGAAATTCTATATCTTACTCACCTGTACCAAGCAAGCTTGGATGCAGAGCAGAAGAATAGCGAAGGTGTTCATGTTTGATTTTTGTTTGTGTTCAACTAGGAGCTGAAGACTGAATGATGAACAGCAACCGTCCCGCGCTTTTATACTTGACACAATTACTGATACTAGGTTGTGTTATCGTAGTACGTGATGTGTATTATTTCGCTAAAAACTGCAATATTTATCACACATTACACAAACTCTATTTCGTAGACGAAGTTCAATGTCACTGATTACACAGTTTAGTATAAAGCTAGCAGCAAAAGTACTGAACATCACTCTCGTCTCAGCAGTCGCACCAAAACAGCTAATACATCAACTAACATGTCTGCCAAGGCTGTCATCATCTTCTGTGCTCACGCGCTCCTCGCTAACGTAAGTACAAAGTCATAATTTCAGATGATTTAGTCCTATTTTTTAATTTAGCCGAATTTATAAATAAGTTTTATTCCAGGTGGCATTCAGTCAGTGTGTATATCCTGGAGGCGACTACTTGAGAGCTTTCGCTGCTCCATCAGCTTCGTCATGTGGCGCACTGGGAGGTAGCGGCCTGGCTTACGGGGCCGGTTTTGGAGCTGGCCTCGGCAACGGCTGTGCTGGCGCCGGGCTGAGCGCCGCTCGTATTGAGGTGGCTCCAACCAGCGGCGGCGGTCTACCTGTCACCAGCACTTCCGCCATCGCTCCCACCGGCATTTCCGTAGCGTCTGAGAACGCTTACGAAGGTGCTCTGGCTGTAGTTGGTGAACTGCCATTCATAAGCGCTGTAGCTTTAGAAGGCGTATTGCCATCTGCTGGTGCGGGTGTTGTCAGCTACGGTTGCGGCAATGGCGTCACTGCTATCACAAGTGATTACGGCAACTCCGCTGGAGCTATCGGTATTGGATCAGCCGGTATCAACTCTGCCGCTTACGGGTACGGTTCAGGGTTAGCAGCTATTTCTCCCGCTGCCGCTGGCTACGGCGGCTACGGTATTGGTCGTGGATGTGGTTGTGGACTGTATTGAAATGAATCCACGGCACGGATCTCTAAAAAATATTGATGTTTACTAAAAGTTTTGTTTATGAATAAAAGTATTCAATGAGAATATATTTTGTTTCTATTTAAACACCAATAGCAGTATGTATTAAGACCACTTTTGTCCGCGTGGTATCGGTTTTCAGGATATGAACTTAGTATCTCTTTATTAAATTTCATCTAAATTGGTTGAGCGGTTTAGGCGTGAAAATGTATCAGACGGACAAAGATACTTTTACATTTATAGTTATAACTAGCTTTCAAGCGCGGCTCCCTTTTGTGTGCGATAAAAAGTATCGTATCTCCTTCCCCGGGACTCAAACCATGATCTCAAAATATACCAATTTTTATGTAAGTCGGCTGAACGGTAGATGCGTGAAAACGTAACTTTATACATTTAAAATTATAATTAGTATTGATTTCGATTTCATCGTTTCGATGATTTTAGTGATTAAACCCATTTCTTAGGGTTTTGTTGCCAAAATAGCAAAACGGAACCCCATTACTTTCGCCATTTCCGTCTGTCCATCCGTCCGCAACTTAACTCAGAGACTGTTGGTACTAAAAAGTTGTAATTTAGTATGGATGAACATTTCACTTACGCCGACAAAGTAGTCAAACAAAACAAAGAAAAAAAAATAAAGGGTAGTTACCTCCCTACTTGTAAAGTGTACATGTGTTTTATTTTCTCACCTACCCCATCGTGTGTGGTATCATTAGATAGATAATTAAAAATATGGATCCGTTATTGAAATATTAGGTCTCATAGTGCAAATTTTTGTTATAGTCAAGTGCCCCCTCCCCTGCCAGCTAAATGGTTGTTTTGGGAGATGTAAAAAAAATCATTGTAGAAGGTACAGGATGAAATTAAAAGAAACATTTAAGTAGGTTTTACTAGTTTACGAGTAACCGCCAACCAATTGAGATATACGAGTAACAACATTGCCATACGCCGTAAATTCCATTGGCAATCACTTAAAAAACGTTGCTAGTAGTATGAAACAAAATCAACAGAAAACCCACTTTTTGTATCGCATTTGTACTGGACAGCTACGAAAAGCGTGGCCCGACATGCAATTGCCCTGTTTTTAAGAGTTGATTTTCGCTTTTAAACTAAAGGCTGAAATACGAGTTTCTTTATTTACAACCACAAAGGCAAATTTAACTTCAAAATTAACGTAGTTTCATACACAGTTGTAACCCCTATTTTATGAATTGGTTTTGCAAAAGCGTGGAAACATGAGTTTTTTTTTTTTGTAATTTTTCACTTCAAATTTTCTATCAAATCCAATTATTGCATTTTCAAAGATCCATCTTAAAAACTGACGTAGTTTCTTACAAATTTGCAACCTTTTTTTGTTCAAATAAGATATAAATTTCCCAAAACGCTGATAAAAGTTATTCTTTACTTACGACCATAAAGCCAAATAAAAAAAAATCACAGATTTAACTACAAATTTTTAAAAAAAGTTTTTACGCCCCTTTTCATCTTCTTAGGAAAGGAATTTTCAACTAAAATCATGTAAGTAATATGGCCTTAAAATTGTTCGTATCTATGATCAGCGGCTTAGGCTGCGCATTGATCCATCAGTCAATCTGTCAGTCAGTCAGGACAAGAATTTTATATTATGTAATTATATAAAATTAGCTTTAGCCCGCGGCACCGCTCGCGTGTATGTCGGTTATTGCGATAAAAACTAATTCATGTTCTTGCCTGAGACATAAGCTATCTTCATACCAAATTTTATTTTAATCGGTTGAGCGGTTTAAGCGTGAAAACAATATAAACAGTAATAGATATACAAAATTATTTTTACATTTTTATTTAGCTTTTTTATTTAGTTTTTCCCTGCGGATTTGCTTCCGTTAAGTTTAAGTTTGAAATATGGAGTTTTTGCGTTTTTGCGAATCCTCGGACTTTAACGAAAAATGCACGAATTGGTTTATTTCAAGTTTAGCGCTTAGCAACAGATTTGGCGCTATTTCTAGATCGCTCGCGGCTTCGTCAGCGTGGATGATTTTTAAGCCCCCGTTAAGGGTTTATTTGCTTTCAAACGCTAAAAGAGGTGTTTCTTCATCCACAAAATTATTTTTTTACGGATTTTGCTATAAAACGGACTAAGTAAATTTGTATGTAACAAATCTGCAACCCCTAATTCACCCCCTTATGGGACGATTTTTTGAAAACGTTTAAACATGTGTCTATTTATTTTAAACCAAAACACACGTATTTGTTTATTTTAAACCAAATTTAACAAATCTTACTATAAAGCTAGAGAAGTTCCAAATAAATTTGCCAGCCCTATTTTACCCCTTTTGTGGTAGATTTTCAAAAATGCCCAAAAACGTAGTGCTTTATTTAAAACCAATATTATAAATATAAAAATTTGATAAAAACTTTGGCGGGGTCACGGCGTGTTGAGGTGTTAATAAAAGATGGCAGTGGACTGTATAATTATTGTATTGAGAAACAAAGAACAAGTACAACTGTTAGTCGCGGCTACGTAAATATGAGGAGAAATAAATGGTACAAATATGAGGTGCGCGAGCGCGGCTGTGCGTTGAGTAGTCTAAGAGATGACTGGACGCCGGCGCTGCGGTGCGGCGGCGGGCGCGTCGATCGGGGAGTCCCGCTCCCGCACCCCGCCGTTCCGTCCGCGCCGCCTGTGTTGAGTGAATGACTCAACATACTCCCCCGGTTGAAGTATCTTCAACAACTGTAACTGGAAGGGGGCAGATTGTATTAAAGGCTCGCCGAATAACACCCTTACGTGTGCGGATGTCGGCGACTCTCGCGATGCCGTCTCTGCCGGGTAACACCTGAATGATGCGTCCTAAAAGCCACAATAAAGGCGGTGAGCTTTTATCTTTAATGATAACGAGCATTCCCTCTTTGAGCTCGCCCGAAGAACGGCACCATTTTGTTCTCTCCTGGAGCCATGTGATATACTCATGAGAGAAGCGAGCCCAAAAATGCTGCTTTAAACATTCGATGCGCCGAAACCGTTGTAGGCTGTTAATGTTGAGGGTTTCAATCTGCTGATGCGGCAACATGGTGAGAGATCGTCCAATTAAGAAGTGAGCTGGTGTTAAGGGAGTGAGATCTGAAGGATCATTGGAAATAGGAGTTAGAGGCCGAGAATTTAGAATGGCTTCCACCTGTATAAGACATGTAGCCATCTTTTCAAAAGTTAAATTTGTCAAACCAAGAACGCGCCTAAGGTGATGCTTAGTGGATTTGACAGCAGACTCCCATAATCCTCCAAAATGTGGAGTATAAGCTGGTATGAAAGAGAAATGTATACCAGGATCAACGTCATTAAGATGCAAATGTTGTGAAAGAAGGTGAGCCAGTTCGTTGAAAGCGCCAACGAATGTAGTGCCATTATCTGAAAATATATTACGTGGTTTACCCCTGCGAGCAATAAACCTATTCATAGCAGCTAAGAAAGCGTCTTTCGTGAGGTCTGACACAAGTTCGAGATGGACTGCTCTTGTAGCTAAGCACACAAACACACAAATGAAACATTTGACGAGTCTGCAACCTCGACCCTTCCGGTCAGCTATCATGATTGGACCTGCATAGTCCACCCCTGTGTCTAAGAAGGGAAACTCTAAATGGAGAAGTTGCTCTGGAAGGTTACCCATGATTGGTTGAACTGTAGTCGCCCGAATCCTACAACATTTAACACACTGATGTGTGACCTTTTTAGCCAAGTTTCTACCTCCGATAGGATAGTAGTGGTGGCGAATCGTGGCAAGTAAAAGCTGAGGTCCAGGATGCATAAGTCGAAGATGATACATGTGAAATAATAATTTACAAATGATATGAGAACTTGACAAGAGAATAGGATGTTTCACATTGTAATCATAAAACGAGTTGCTCAACCTACCACCAACTCGAATCAAACTACATGATGTGTCAACAAATGGGGATAATGCTAAAAGTTTATTTTTGGCAGGTAATTGTTTACCTGATATTAATAAATCATACTCCTCAGGAAATGTTTCTTGTTGACTATGTTTCAACAAGCAATTCAATGAAGTAGTCAACTCTTTGCTTGTAAGTGACCTAGATTCTAAAGGTTGTTTTTTGCATTTATTAATAAACCGTATGACATATGCCATTACACGTTGTAATTTGTTAAAATTTGAGAATTTTGTACATAATAAGGATATCGAATTTTCAATTGGATATATATTTACATGAGGTGATGCTATAGTTACTGTTTCCTGTGAATATGATTCACCCTGATTATGAGATTCGGGGAATTGGGGCCAAGAGGAAGAATCTTTTTTAAGAAATTGGGGTCCTGACCACCACAATGAACTAGACAATAGTTTGTCAGCTCTAAGTCCGCGCGAAGCGAGGTCTGCGGGGTTTTCAAGAGACGGAACATAACGCCATGTACGCTCTCCCACAGAGTCTTGTATCTCCGAAACGCGATGTCGAACAAAGGGCTTCAACTGAGTTGGTGATGTAGACAGCCAACCTAAAACAATTGTCGAGTCACACCAAAATATTGCTTCGTCAATATGCAACGATTGACGAACTTTGGTATATAACCGTGTACCAAGCAATGCAGCACAAAGCTCGAGTCGAGGCATAGTTGTCGCTTTGATCGGAGCTACTATGCTTTTAGCGGCAAGAAGATGAACACTGATTTGTCCCTCCTGCGAGACACTGTGGACATAAACACAAGCACCGTAAGCTTTCTCGGATGCATCGGTAAATACGTGGAGTTGTATTGAACGTGGTGACTCACATGAGATCCATCGAGGAATTTGAAACTTATTGAGAAGCGGCAAAGTGGACTGAAATGCACTCCAAATGTGCTGAATGTCGTCAGGAATGCACTCATCCCAAGAACACTTGGAAAGCCATAGTTGCTGCATTATTAATTTGGCCTCCACAATACAAGGCACCACTAGACCAATCGGATCAAAGATCTGCGAAATGATGGACAAGACTTGACGCTTTGTTACCTTGCCAGTGGGAGCCAAATGTATGGAAAAAGAAAATGTGTCACTTAGGCATTTCCAGTTAAGTCCAAGAGTTTTTGACATTTCGTTATCACTCAAATCGACAAAATCAGAGGCACACTGGTCAGAGTTGGAAAGAGCCTGCAAAACCTCTCGTGAATTTGACTGCCATTTCCGAAGATTGTATCTCGCTGATTGAAGAATAGCAATGACCTTACGACATTTGTCTATGGTTCCTTGGATAGATGACTCACCCGACAAATAGTCATCAACGTAAAAGTCGTGTGCTATTGTGAAACGTATAGCTGGATCAGGACACTCCCTAGATAATTGCGTTAAGCATCTAGTTGCCAAAAAGGGTGCCGAAGCAGAACCATACGTCACGGTATTTAAGGTGAATGTTTTTAATGGATGTCTAGGATCCGACCGCCAAAGAATTTTTTGTAACGGCCTGTGAACAGAATCAACGAGAGTCTGTCGGTACATCTTCTCGATGTCTGCGCTTACGACAATTTTATGCTTTCTAAAACGAAGTAATATAGAAAGTAAATCGTCTTGCAGAGACGGACCAACCATCTGTATGTTGTTCAGCGACTTACCTAATGTTGTGGTAGCCGACGCATCAAAAACAACTCTCAGCTTTGTGGTGGTACTCGACTCCTGTAAAACACCATGGTGAGGTAAATAATACGATGGTTCTGTATTACGTGTTATACGAGTGCTGTCAGACATATGCTCTAAGTCAATGTACTCCTGCATGAAGTTGACATATAGGTTTTTAAAGTGTGGATCTCTGGCCAGACGACGTTCAAGAGATAAGAACCTGCGTTTGGCCATACCATATGAATCGCCTAATACATTAGGTGATTCCTTAAGAGGGATATTGACCACAAACCGACCATCTGGGTTGCTATAAGTGGTATCTGTAAAGAGTTGTTCGCAAGCTCGCTCTTGACCCGTTAATGTATGTTTTGGGTCTATTGAATCCAGTTCCCAAAAACGTGTCAGGTCTGTTGGTAAACTGTCAGTGTGCATACATTGATGAGGAGATGAATGTTGTTGGTATACACCGCCCGACATAAGCCAACCAAACTTTGACTCAATCAAAGTGGGCATATTTTTACCTAATGCGATACGATTCGCGCCTATGATACTCCAGAATACTTCTGCGCCGACGAGTATGTCAATCGAAGACGGTATGTAGTATTCAGGGTCAGCAAGACGAATGTTCGTAGGTATCCTTATGTTGCTAATGTCAACAAAGGAATTAGGTATCGTTGAAGATACCTTGGTCAACACAAAGCATTCAATATCGATTTCGAAATCGCTATTTCCTGATTTTAATGAAATTGTACATCCTTGCGAACAATTAGAAGACTGAGAATTGATACCTATTACCTTGGACTTGGTAGAGTAGGTAGGAACTTGAAGCTTACGAACAAATTCTTCTGAAATGAAGTTTGCCGTGCTCCCGTTGTCAACGACGTTGACGTTGACGGCCACCCTTGGAGTGCATTACCTGCACGAGCGCTGTGGAAAGTAAATTTATCCGAGATGTAGCAGAGTGATTAGCTGATAGTGCAACATATTGCGTGTTAGGGTTGTCACTGTCGACATGTAACAACGTATTGTGTTTTTCACTACAATATTTGCAATGTCCCAATTTGCACTTATGGACATCATGACCAGGACGAAGACAATTAAGACAAATATTATTAAATGTTTGAGCTTTTTTAAGACGAGCCTGTGCTGAAAGACTTTTAAAACTATCACAAGAAAAGACAAAATGATTCTGTTGGCACATAGGACAAGAAAAGGATTTTGATTTATTATTATTATTTGTGTGTGCCACAAAACCTTTACAAGACTTATTATTATTTTGCATGCCTTCACTCTTTGATTTTAAAAAACTAGACTCCTCAAGTGTCTCTAATAAGTCAGCCCTGTTACTAAGAAAATTGATGAAAATGTTTAGTGTTGGAGGATCAGATAAAGTGTTTCTATGCTCCTCCCACTCACGATTCGTCACCTGATCTAATTTAATAGTCATAATATGGATTATAAGTGTGTCCCAATATTGAACGGGTTGATCAAGAGTTGATAAGGCTCTGAGATTTTTATTTGTTGTATCAATTATGTGACGTAAAGACTTACTTGACTCTTTACTGATGGGATGCACATTAAAGAGAGCTTGCACATGATTGTTGACAAGACTCAACAACATACAAACCGTAGTTTACCCCATTAGGGGCTGAATTTTTAAAAACGCTTAAATATACGGGTTTCATTATTTTTAAACAAAAATCCAAATACAAAACTTTACAGAACAAACTTACAAACAAACTGCAGTTAAAGAATGAATTTCCAAAAATCCCTTCTTATCGAATACCAACATTATTTTAAGATAGGTACGTCCTTCAAATTTCGCGTCTCTAGGATCAGCGGTATAGGCTGTGCGTTGATCCATCAGTCATATATATAGACTAGCATTTGTCTTGAAAACTATCAACATATAAATGAGAAAATATATTTCGCACTTATATATTATGTTACAACTCACGCTTCCCCAAAGTCTATCGGCAACGAAGTGATCTCCATGGTACTGCACTGCACGTCAAATAATAACTTTTATAGGCATCTTAAATCTTTTTTTTAAACTGACGGAGTTTCATACAATTACAATTACTATTTAGGCTTTTTAGAAGAGAATTAAAAAAAAACGCTTAAACACATGTTTCTTTATTTTAAGTTATAAAGCAAGAAACGAAATTGCATAGCGCTTACTTCAAAAGTGACGGAGTTTCATACAATCTTGCGAATCCTATTTTCTAAATTTCTTGTAGATTTGCAACAAGTTGAACAATTAATCGCTGTCCAAAACGAATAGTGAAGATGATGAAACGTGCAACTAAATATACGTACCGATACCATAAACAGTGAAACACAAAGTTGTCAAGTAAAGAAAAATGGTCTTTATCCCCTTTGAACAAAAATAAATATACTATGTACACTTGCTAATAAAACATTTATTTCATTATTTGTACAACCAGATGAAATTTGAATTAGTATCCACATCCACACGAGCATTGGCCGTTGATGGAGACACAGCCAGATGCTGGCAAGTTACCGGCGAAGCTCACAGCGCCCAAGATTGGCACGGCGCCGATGACAGCGGTGTTACCAGCGACTGGCAGCTCACCAGCCACTGCCACGTTACCTTCACCGGCGCCGCCGTATGCAGCTGCGTTTGCTGCTCCATATCCTGCTCCATATCCAATGATACCAGCGTTGCCAAGCCCATATCCTGCACCTCCAAGACCATATCTTAAGCCGGCAGCAGAGGCACCTCCGCAGCCAGCGCCTGAAGAAATGGCAGCAGGAGCGATGGCACAGCCACATTGACTGAACACATTCTAACAAACAAAAACAGTAGGTTATTATCAGATACCGTGTCAAAAATACGCACTGAAGTAGGGTTTCGAACAGTTGAAAGTAAGTACCAATAGTACTTAGTTTAAACTGTTTGAAACCATATATCATACAAAGACCGTAAACCACATAATGCTCTTTGATTACATAAGACCAGGAAATTCTATATCTTACTCACCTGTACCAAGCAAGCTTGGATGCAGAGCAGAAGAATAGCGAAGGTGTTCATGTTTGATTTTTGTTTGTGTTCAACTAGGAGCTGAAGACTGAATGATGAACAGCAACCGTCCCGCGCTTTTATACTTGACACAATTACTGATACTAGGTTGTGTTATCGTAGTACGTGATGTGTATTATTTCGCTAAAAACTGCAATATTTATCACACGTTACACAAACACTATTTCGTAGACGAAGTTCAATGTCACTGATTACACAGTTTAGTATAAAGCTAGCAGCAAAAGTACTGAACATCACTCTCGTCTCAGCAGTCGCACTAAAACAGCTAATACATCAACTAACATGTCTGCCAAGGCTGTCATCATCATCTGTGCTCACGCGCTCCTCGCTAACGTAAGTACAAAGTCATAATTTCAGATGATTTAGTCCTGTTTTTGAATTTAGCCGAATTTATAAATAAGTTTTATTCCAGGTGGCATTCAGTCAGTGTGTATATCCTGGAGGCGACTACTTGAGAGCTTTCGCTGCTCCATCAGCTTCGTCATGTGGCGCACTGGGAGGTAGCGGCCTGGCTTACGGGGCCGGTTTTGGAGCTGGCCTCGGCAACGGCTGTGCTGGCGCCGGGCTGAGCGCCGCTCGTATTGAGGTGGCTCCAACCAGCGGCGGCGGTCTACCTGTCACCAGCACTTCCGCCATCGCTCCCACCGGCATTTCCGTAGCGTCTGAGAACGCTTACGAAGGTGCTCTGGCTGTAGTTGGTGAACTGCCATTCATAAGCGCTGTAGCTTTAGAAGGCGTATTGCCATCTGCTGGTGCGGGTGTTGTCAGCTACGGTTGCGGCAATGGCGTCACTGCTATCACAAGTGATTACGGCAACTCCGCTGGAGCTATCGGTATTGGATCAGCCGGTATCAACTCTGCCGCTTACGGGTACGGTTCAGGGTTAGCAGCTATTTCTCCCGCTGCCGCTGGCTACGGCGGCTACGGTATTGGTCGTGGATGTGGTTGTGGACTGTATTGAAATGAATCCACGGCACGGATCTCTAAAAAATATTGATGTTTACTAAAAGTTTTGTTTATGAATAAAAGTATTCAATGAGAATATATTTTGTTTCTATTTAAACACCAATAGCAGTATGTATTAAGACCACTTTTGTCCGCGTGGTATCGATTTTCAGGATATGAACTTAGTATCTCTTTATTGAATTTCATCTAAATTGGTTGAGCGGTTTAGGCGTGAAAATGTATCAGACGGACAAAGATACTTTTACATTTATAGTTATAACTAGCTTTCAAGCGCGGCTCCCTTTTGTGTGCGATAAAAAGTATCGTATCTCCTTCCCCGGGACTCAAACCATGATCTCAAAATATACCAATTTTTATGTAAGTCGGCTGAACGGTAGATGCGTGAAAACGTAACTTTATACATTTAAAATTATAATTAGTATTGATTTCGATTTCATCGTTTCGATGATTTTAGTGATTAAACCCATTTCTTAGGGTTTTGTTGCCAAAATAGCAAAACGGAACCCCATTACTTTTGCCATTTCCGTCTGTCCATCCGTCCGCAACTTAACTCAGAGACTGTTGGTACTAAAAAGTTGTAATTTAGTGTGGATGAACATTTCACTTACGCCGACAAAGTAGTCAAACAAAACAAAGAAAAAAAAATAAAGGGTAGTTACCTCCCTACTTGTAAAGTGTACATGAGTTTTATTTTCTCATCTACCCCATCGTGTGTGGTATCATTAGATAGATAATTAAAAATATGGATCCGTTATTGAAATATTAGGTCTCATAGTGCAAAATTTTGTTATAGTCAAGTGCCCCCTCCCCTGCCAGCTAAATGGTTGTTTTGGGAGATGTAAAAAAAATCATTGTAAAAGGTACAGGATGAAATTAAAAGAAACATTTAAGTAGGTTTTACTTAAAAAACGTTGCTAGTAGTATGAAACAAAATCAACAGAAAACCCACTTTTTGTATCGCATTTGTACTGGAAAGCTACAAAAAGCGTGGCCCGACATGCAATTGCCCTGTTTTTAAGAGTTGATTTTCGCTTTTAAACTAAAGGCTGAAATACGAGTTTCTTTATTTACAACCACAAAGGCAAATTTAACTTCAAAATTAACGTAGTTTCATACACAGTTGTAACCCCTATTTTATGGATTGGTTTTGCAAAAGCGTGGAAACATGAGTTTTTTTTTTGTTTAATTTTTCACTTCAAATTTTCTATCAAATCCAATTATTGCATTTTCAAAGATCCATCTTAAAAACTGACGTAGTTTCTTACAAATTTGCAACCTTTTTTTGTTCAAATAAGATATAAATTTTCCAAAACGCTGATAAAAGTTTTTCTTTACTTACGACCATAAAGCCAAATAAAAAAAATCACAGATTTAACTACAAAACTTTAAAACAAGTTTTACACAATTTTTTACACCCCTTTTCATCTTCTTAGGAAAGGAATTTTCAACTAAAAATCTCAATCTCTTCGGATGCCTACATCATGTAAGTAATATGTCCTTAAAATTGTTCGTATCTATGATCAGCGGTTTAGGCTGCGCATTGATCCATCAGTCAATCTGTCAGTCAGTCAGGACAAGAATTTTATATGTAACTAGCTGACCCGCGCAACTTCGTCTGCGTAAATTTTCCCTTTTTTCTTTTTTCTCCCTTTTTTTTTACAACGTTTTTCATTGCTGCTCCGCTCCTATTAGTCGTAGCGTGATGTTTTAACCTATAGCCTTCCTCCATAAATAGACTATCCAACAATAAAATATTTTTTCAATGCGGCCCAGTAGTTCCTGAGATTATCGCGTTCAAACAAACAAACAAACTCTTAGGGAGATGAAAAATTGATGTTGGCCGATTCTCATAGATACCGGATAAGCACAAAAAATTTCATCAAAATCGGTCAAGCCGTTTCGGAGGAGTATGGCAACGAAAACTGTGACACGAGAATTTTATATATTGGATGATATAAAATTAGCTATAGCCCGCGGCACCGCCCGCGTGTATGTTGGTTATCGCGATAAAAACTAATTCATGTTCTTGCCTGAGACTTAAGCTATCTTCATACCAAATTTTATTTAAATCGGTTGAGCGGTTTAAGCGTGAAAATAATATAAACAGTGTAGGGATACTTATCCACACACATACATACACTATATCTATCTATTTACACTTAGCAATAACGTAATATAAATATTTAACATCAATACGATCATCGGCTTGTCGTAAGAAATTTATCGATATCAGTTATCGACAACGCCTCATCACTACCACTCCAATGCATATAACGCAGGCTTATGTACTGGCCGGCGACGCACGCGCCGCCTGGCGGAACAGATGTCAGAGTCGTTTGCTAACCTCGACGCCGTGAACACGTTGTCGTGTCGCAGCCACGCGCTTCTCTGTATCGCTTGATGGACATTATTACTAGTGATTTTATATTGCTTTATACGCTGTGCTTAAGCTTGCGCCTTTCCCTCTTGTGCCTTCTATGTACTTGCTAAACGAGCTATTGTAGTGATAATATAGTGTTGAGTGTATGGACGCCGAACTTGAACAATATACGTCGGTACTGTGAGTCGAACATTTTTATTTACTCTCCATACATAACCCTAAGTACAAAACCTACTCTTTATACTACACTGGTGACCCCGACAATGAGCACTAAAGCGGATATAGGCGACAGCGAGCCACACCCAAATCCTAGTGATGGGGCTAGGTCGACAGCAAATATCGATGTTTTTAAAGTGGGTGTCAGAGTGCCACCGTTCTGGGCCGAAGAGCCAGACATATGGTTTGCCCAAGTTGAGGGTCAATTTGCTATTTCGGGCATTACGAACGACCATACCAAATTCAATTACATAATTGGGCACCTCGACAACCAGTACTCTCGAGAGGTAAAAGACATCATTGTCAATCCCCCTACGACGGACAGATATAATAAACTGAAGACCGAGCTTATTAGGAGGCTGAGCGCATCGAAAGAGAATAAGATAAAGCAATTATTGATGCATGAGGAGCTAGGAGATCGCAAGCCATCGCAATTTCTTCGCCATCTTCGTGGTCTTGCAGGCCAAAACGTACCAGGCGAGTTTTTGAAGACGATTTGGATCAGCCGATTGCCACATGGGATCCAAACAGTACTCGCAGGGCAACCGGATACTGCGTCGTTAGAAGATTTGGCGGATATAGCTGATCGAGTAAATGATCTTGCATCTTCAGTGCCGAAAGTTGCTACAATAAACGACGTCCCTGGATCAGTCATTAACGACCTGGCCAGGGAAGTTGCTGAGTTGCGGAAGCAGTTCCAGAAGCTGACATTTGAGCGTAACGGACGTTCTCACTCCCGTTCTTCAGCGCGACGTAACCGAAGCACATCTAGACAGCGATCGGACTCCAACTATCGCAAATTCCCGCTTTGTTGGTACCACGGGAAGTTTGGAGACAAGGCGGCGAGATGTATCCAGCCCTGTGACTTCAAGTCGGAAAACTTCAAGGGCGGTCGGTAATGGCGGCTAACGATTGCCCTACATCTGCAATTGGTCGCCTATTCGTAACCGATAGATCTTCGAGTATGCAGTTTTTGGTCGATACTGGCAGCGACCTCTGCGTCTTTCCCCGAACCGTGCTGCATGATCGCCGTGCAAAGACTAGTTACAGTTTGTGTGCTGCAAATGGTTCAGACATTTCCACTTATGGTTATATACATTTAAGTTTAGATTTTGGCTTACGTAGAAGTTTTAAATGGCGTTTTATAGTTGCTGATGTAACTAAACCGATTATTGGTGTAGATTTTTTGAATTTTTATAACCTGATTGTAGATTGTAGAAATAAGCGTCTTATAGATAATTTAACTTCTATTACAACAACTGCATCCATAGCTAATTGTAAAAACATTTCTTCGGTAAAAGTGGTAAGTGGTGAGTCGCGGTTTCATAAAATTCTCGACGAGTTTCCCGAGATCACGCGACCAGCCGGTACACATCACACAATACCACACAACACTGTACACCACATCCGAACCACTCCAGGACCTCCAGTTGCTTCGCCACCTCGTCGTTTAGCGCCTGACAAACTTAGAATTGCCAAAAAAGAATTCCAGGACATGTTGGCTAGCGGGACAGCAAGGCCATCTGAGAGTCCATGGTCATCCCCGCTGCATTTGGCGCCGAAGAAAAACAACGGATGGCGTCCCTGCGGTGATTACCGCCAACTGAATGCTCGTACGGTTCCTGACAGATATCCGGTTAAGCATATCCATGACTTCACTCACAACGTCTCTGGATGTTCCATATTCTCAACGTTAGATTTGGAAAAAGCTTTTAACCAGATACCTGTCAGTGCTGAAGACATTCCCAAGACAGCCATCACGACACCATTTGGGTTATTTGAGTTTCCCTTTATGACGTTTGGTCTTAGGAATGCTGGCCAAACGTTTCAACGTTTCGTGGACGAAATGACCCGCGGTCTTGATTTCGTTTATTGTTTTCTTGACGATTTTCTGGTCTACTCGCGCAGCGCCGAGGAGCACGAACAGCATTTACGCGAGGTGTTTAAGCGCTTAAAAGTGTATGGTATGCTGGTGAACACTTCTAAGTGCGTTTTTGGTGTGAACGAGGTAACATTTTTAGGATATCTCATTTCAGAGCGTGGATGCAGACCTCTTGATACCAAGGTGAAAGCTGTAAGAGAATTCCCGCCTCCTTCTAACGTGCGGCAGCTGAGAGCCTTTTTAGGAATGCTCAATTTTTATAGGAGATTTCTCCCTCAGGCAGCTGAGATTCAAGCTCCACTGCATGCTTTGTTAACAGGGTCAGTTAAAAATTCGCAGCCGATCAACCTTATTGGCGATACGTTGGGAGCGTTCAACGCTTGTAAAGACAGTCTATCTAACGCTGCCTTATTGGCCCATCCAGATTGCACCGCCAAACTAGCTTTAGTCACGGATGCGTCCGATAAAGCTCTTGGCGCAGTTTTGCAGCAGTTCAAGGATGGGTCTTGGGAACCCTTAGCTTTCTTTTCAAGAAAGTTAAGTCCTTCCCAAACAAAGTACTCGCCTTATGACAGAGAGCTTCTTGCCATCTACGAGGCCATTAAATATTTTAGACATATGCTTGAGGCTAGGCACTTCATTGTCTATACTGACCACAAGCCGATAAGTTTTGCTTTCCATGAAAGGAAACACAACTGTTCTCCCAGGCAGTATAGACACTTAGACTTTATTGCCCAGTTCACAACTGATATTCGACACATATCCGGCAAGAATAATGTAGTTGCCGATGCTCTGTCGCGAATCGAGGAACTGGAAATGCCTGTAGACCTTGAGGCATTAGCTCGAAGTCAAGGTTCTGATGAAGAATTGAAGCAGTTGATAAATGAAGGCTCGTCATTAGACCTTCAAAAACTGGTAGTCCCTGGAAGCTCTGAACATCTATACTGCGACGTCAGTAACTCAAATTCCAGGCCCTTTGTTACAAAGCCTTTTAGAAAGCAGGTTTTTGATAGCTTGCATTCTCTTAGCCACCCTGGCACAAATACATCGGCCAAATTGGTAGCCGATCGTTTTGTTTGGCCGGGGGTTCGTAAAGATTGTAGGAGGTGGGCGCGCGCATGTATACAATGTCAGCGGGCAAAAGTAAACCGACATGTCACAGCACCTCTCGGTACTTTTAAATTGCCACGGGCCCGTTTCAAACAGATCCATATTGATCTAGTTGGACCTATTCCACTATCACAGAACTATCGGTACTGCTTAACGGCAGTGGATCGCTTTACGCGATGGCCGGAAGCAGTGCCGATAGAAGATATAACTGCGGAGACTGTTGCAAAAGCCCTTCTGTCGACCTGGATAAGTCGGTTCGGCACGCCAACAAACATTACCACAGATCGCGGGCGACAATTTGAGTCGGCGTTATTTCAATGCCTGTCTAAGCTGGCTGGTTTTGAACACAAACGCACGACCGCCTACCACCCGGCCTGCAACGGTTTAGTCGAGCGCTTTCATCGCCAACTAAAGGCCGCAATAGTTTGCCATGCAAATGATAGGTGGACTGAGTCATTGCCGTGGATTTTATTAGGTATAAGAACTTCTTTTAAGGAAGACTTACAAGCTTCTTCTGCGGAATTAGTTTATGGAGAGCCATTAAGACTACCCGGAGAGTTCTTTGAGTCCGCAACCACAGGAAGCACTGATTTATCGGATTTTTCTGCTAGGCTCAGAAATTTCGCGAATAGATTGCGACCTGCGCCAACGTCACACCATGGTCAGCCCAGAGTATTTGTTTACAAAGATCTTGAGACCTGTGATTACGTCTTCCTTCGTGAAGACGCATCAAAAGGTTCTCTTCAACCTGCTTACTCTGGCCCCCATAGAGTAGTCACTCGGGGAGGTAAAACATTTAAGATAATATTTAATGGCAAAGAGGCGACAGTATCCATAAACCGACTCAAACCGGCTTTCATACTGTCTGTCTATAATAAAGAACCCGTACCTCGAGATTTACAAAATTACACCACTCGTTCCGGACGTCGGGTGAGATTTACAGATTTTTATCGCCCTTGACGGTCTCTGGTGGGGGGTGGTGTAGGGATACTTATCCACACACATACATACACTATATCTATCTATTTACACTTAGCAATAACGTAATATAAATATTTAACATCAATACGATCATCGGCTTGTCGTAAGAAATTTATCGATATCAGTTATCGACAACGCCTCATCACTACCACTCCAATGCATATAACGCAGGCTTATGTACTGGCCGGCGACGCACGCGCCGCCTGGCGGAACAGATGTCAGAGTCGTTTGCTAACCTCGACGCCGTGAACACGTTGTCGTGTCGCAGCCACGCGCTTCTCTGTATCGCTTGATGGACATTATTACTAGTGATTTTATATTGCTTTATACGCTGTGCTTAAGCTTGCGCCTTTCCCTCTTGTGCCTTCTATGTACTTGCTAAACGAGCTATTGTAGTGATAATATAGTGTTGAGTGTATGGACGCCGAACTTGAACAATATACGTCGGTACTGTGAGTCGAACATTTTTATTTACTCTCCATACATAACCCTAAGTACAAAACCTACTCTTTATACTATAACAGTAATAGATATACAAAATTATTTTTACATTTTTATTTAGCTTTTTTATTTAGTTTTTCCCTGCGGATTTGCTTCCGTTAAGTTTAAGTTTGAAACATGGAGTTTTTGCGTTTTTCCGATTTTTTTTCGATTGGATCCTCGGACTTTAACGAAAAATGTACGAATTGGTTCATTTCAAGTTTTGCGCTTAGCAACAGATTTGGCGCTATTTCTAGATCGCTCGCGGCTTCGTCAGCGTGGATGATTTTTAAGCCCCCGTTAAGGGTTTATTTGCTTTCAAACGCTAAAAGAAGTGTTTCTTCATCCACAAAATTATTTTTTTACGGATTTTACTATAAAACGGACTAAGTAAATTTTGTATGTAACAAATTTGCAACCCCTAATTCATGGAATGATTTTTTGAAAACGTTTAAACATGTGTCTATTTATTTTAAACCAAAACACACGTATTTGTATATTTCAAACCAAATTTAACAAATCTTACTATAAAGCCGACGAAGTTCCAAATAAATTTGTCAGCCCTATTTTACCCCCTTTGCGGTAGATTTTTAAAAATGCCTAAAAACGCTTTATTTAAAACCAATATTATAAACCAATATAAAGTTTTAAAGATCTAACTTCAAAACTGATGGATTTTGATAAAAACTTACAAACCGTAGTTTACCCCTTTAGGGGCTGAATTATTTTAAAACAAAAATCCAAATACAAAACTTTACAGAACAAACTTACAAACAAACTACAAATAAAGAATGAATTTCCAAAAATCGTTTCTTATCGAGTGCCAACATTATTTTAAGAATAGGTACGTCCTCGAAATTTCGCGTCTCTACGATCAGCGGTATAGGCTGTGCGTTGATCCATCAGTCATATATATAGACTAGCATTTGTCTTGAAAACTATCAACATATAAATGAGAAAACATATTTCGCATTTATATTAAGTTACAACTCACGCTTCCCCAAAGTCTATCGGCAACGAAGCGATCTCCATGGTACTGCACTGCACGTCAAATAATAACTTTTATAGGCATCTTAAATCTTTTTTTTAAACTGACGGAGTTTCATACAATTACGTGACGGAGTTACACACATAAATGCGCAATTCCTATTTGGGCTTTTTACAAGAGAATTAAAAAAAAACGCTTAAACACTTGTTTCTTTATTTTAAGTTATAAAGCCAGGAACGAAATTGCATAGCTCTTACTTCAAAAGTGACGGAGTTTCATACAATTTTGCGAATCCTATTTTATCTTTTTACTCTTTAGTCAAAATTTTAAGTTGGTACTAACATTTCTGTTAGTATGTGCTAAGCTATGGAGAAGAAACCATGGACATCCATGACTGCTGAATGAGACTATCCTTCCACCTTTATGGTAATAGCTTTTAAAACCTTAATTTCTTGTAGATTTGCAACAAGTTGAACAATTAATCGCTGTCCAAAACGAATAGTGAAGATGATGAAACGTACAACTAAATATACGTACTGATACCATAAACAGTGAAACACAAAGTTGTCAAGTAAAGAAAAATGGTATTTATCCTCTTTGAACAAAAATAAATCTACTATGTACACTTGCTAATAAAACATTTATTTCATTATTTGTACAACCAGATGAAGTTTGAATTAGTATCCACATCCACACGAGCATTGGCCGTTGATGGAGACACAGCCAGATGCTGGCAAGTTACCGGCGAAGCTCACAGCGCCCAAGATTGGCACGGCGCCGATGACAGCGGTGTTACCAGCGACTGGCAGCTCACCAGCCACTGCCACGTTACCTTCACCGGCGCCGCCGTATGCAGCTGCGTTTGCTGCTCCATATCCTGCTCCATATCCGACGATACCAGCGTTACCAAGCCCATATCCTGCACCTCCAAGACCATATCTCAAGCCGGCAGCAGAGGCACCTCCGCAGCCAGCCCCCGAAGAAATGGCAGCAGGAGCGATGGCACAGCCACATTGACTGAACACATTCTAACAAACAAAAACAGTAGGTTAATATCAGATACCGTGTCAAAAATACGCACTGAAGTAGGATTTCGAAGAGTTGAAACTAAGTACCAATAGTACCTACTTAGTTTTAACTGTTTGAAATCACATATCATACAAAGACCGTAAACCACATAATGCTCATTGATTACATAAGACCAGGAAATTCAATATCTTACTCACCTGTACCAAGCAAGCTTGGATGCAGAGCAGAAGAATAGCGAAAGTGTACATGTTTGATTTTTGTTTGTGTTCAACGAGGAGCTGAAGACTGAATGATGAACAGCAACCGTCCCGCGCTTTTATACTTGACACAATTACTGATACTAGGTTGTGTTATCGTAGTACGTGATGTGTATTATTTCGCTAAAAACTGCAATATTTATCACACATTACACAAACACTATTTCGTAGACGAAGTTCAATGTCACTGATAACACAGTTTAGTATAAAGCTAGCAGCAAAAGTACTGAACATCACTCTCGTCTCAGCAGTCGCACCAAAACAGCTAATACATCAACTAACATGTCTGCCAAGGCTGTCATCATCTTCTGTGCTCACGCGCTCCTCGCTAACGTAAGTACAAAGTCATAATTTCAGATGATTTAGTCCTATTTTTGAATTTAGCCGAATTTATAAATAAGTTTTATTCCAGGTGGCATTCAGTCAGTGTGTATATCCTGGAGGCGACTACTTGAGAGCTTTCGCTGCTCCATCAGCTTCGTCATGTGGCGCACTGGGAGGTAGCGGCCTGGCTTACGGTGCCGGTTTTGGAGCTGGCCTCGGCAACGGCTGTGCTGGCGCCGGGCTGAGCGCCGCTCGTATTGAGGTAGCTCCCACCAGCGGCGGCGGTCTACCTGTCACCAGCACTTGTGCCATCGCTCCCACCGGCATTTCTGTAGCGTCTGAAAATGCTTACGAAGGTGCTCTGGCTGTAGTTGGTGAACTGCCATTCATAGGCGCTGTAGCTTTAGAAGGCGTATTACCATCTGCTGGTGCGGGTGTTGTCAGCTACGGTTGCGGCAATGGCGTCACTGCTATCACAAGTGATTACGGCAACTCCGCTGGAGCTATCGGTATTGGATCAGCCGGTATCAACTCTGCCGCTTACGGGTACGGTTCAGGGTTAGCAGCTATTTCTCCCGCTGCCGCTGGCTACGGCGGCTACGGTATTGGTCGTGGATGTGGTTGTGGACTGTATTGAAATGAATCCACGGCACGGATCTCTAAAAAATATTGATGTTTACTAAATGTTTTGTTCATGAATAAAAGTATTCAATGAGAATATATTTTGTTTCTATTTAAACACCAATAGCGGTATGTATTAAGACCACTTTTGCCCGCGTGGTATCGGTTTTCAGGATATGAACTTAGTATCTCTTTATTAAATTTCATCTAAATTGGTTGAGCGGTTTAGGCGTGAAAATGTAACAGACGGACAAAGATACTTTTACATTTATAGTTATAACTAGCTTTCATGCGCGGCTCCCCTTTGTGTGCGACAAAAAGTATCGTATCTCCTTCCCCGGGACTTAAACCATGATCTAAGTTTTATGTAAGTCGGCTGAACGGTAGATGCGTGAAAACGTAACTTTATGCATTTAAAATTATAATTAGTATTGATTTCGATTTGATCGTTTCGATGATTTTAGTGATTTAACCCATTTCTTAGGGTTTTGTTGCCAAAATTGCAAAACGGAACCCCATTACTTTCGCCATTTCCGTCTGTCCATTCGTCCGCAACTTAACTCAGAGACTGTTGGTACTAAAAAGTTGTAATTTAGTATGGATGAACATTTCACTTACGCCGACAATGTAGTAAAACAAAACAAAGAAAAAAAATAAAGGGTAGTTACCTCCCTACTTGTAAAGTGTACATGTGTTTTATTTTCTCACCTACCCCATCGTGTGTGGTATCATTAGATAGATATTTAAAAATATGGATCCGTTGTTGAAATATTAGGTCTCATAGTGCAAATTTTTGTTATAGTCAAGTGCCCCCTCCCCTGCCAGCTAAATGGTTGTTTTGGGAGATGTGAAATAAATCATTGTAAAAGGTACATTGTCAAGGAAATACGTAAGTAGGTTTTACTAGTTTACGAGTAACCGCCAACCAAGTGAGATATAACAACAATTTCCATTCGTCGTAACCATTTGTACTGGACAGCTACGAAACGCGTGGCCCGACATGCAATTGCCCTGTTTTTTAAAAGTTGATTTTCGCTTTTAAACTATAGGCTGAAATACGAGTTTCTTTATTTACAACCACAAAGGCAAACCTAACTTCAAAATTAACTTAGTTTCATACACAGTTGTAACCCCTATTTTATAGATTGGTTTAGGATTGATTTTGCAAAAGCGTGGAATCACGAGTTTTTTTGTAATCTTTCTTCAAATTTTCTTACCAATTCAATTATTGTATTTTCAAATATCCAACTTAAAAACTTGGCTTGACTTTTTTGCCCAATTATGATATAAATTTCCAAAAATGCTGATAAAAATTTTTCTTTACTTACGACCATAATACAAAAATCACAGATTTAACTGCATAAATTTAAAAAAAGTTTTACACAATTTTTACACCCCTTTTCATCTTCTTAGGGAGGGAATTTTCAAAAATCTCAATCTCATCGGATGCCCTACACCATGTACGTAATATGACCTTAAAATTTCTCTTATCTATGATCAGCGGTTAAGACTGATTATTGATACGGCAGTCAATCAGTCAGTCAGTCATGACAAGAATTTCATATAATTACTAGCTTTAGCCCGTGGCATCGCCCGCGTGTATGTTGGTTATTGCGATAAAAACTAATTCATGTTCTTGCCGAGACTTAAGCTATCTTCATACCAAAATTTTATTTTAATCAGTTAAGCGGTTTAAGCGTGAAAACGTAATAGATATACAAAATTATTTTTACATTTTTATTTAGCTGGCATTAGTTTTTCCCTGCGGTTTTTTTCGAATGAACCCTCGGACTTTAACGATAAATGCACGAATTGGTTCATTACAAGTTTTGCGCTTAGCAACAAATTTGGCGCTATTTCTAGATCGCTCGCAGCTTCGTTAGCGTGGATGATTTTAAGGGTTTATTTGCTTTCAAACGCTAAAAGACGTGTTTCTTCATCCACAAAATTAAATTTTCACGGATTTTACTATAAAACGGACTAAGAAAATTTGTATGTAACAAATTTGCAACCCCTATTTTACCCCCTTATGGGATAAGGGGGTAAAATCGATTTAAAATTGATTTTCCAAAAACGTTGAAACACGTGTCTATTTATTTTAAACCAAAACACATGTATTTGTTTATTTTAAACCAAATTTAACAAAGCTTACTATAAAGCTGACGAAGTTCCAAATGAATTTGCCAGCTGTATTTTTCAAAAATGCCTAAAATCGTAGTTATTTATTTAAAATCAATATTACAAATATAAAGTTTTAAAGATTTAACTTCAAAACTGACGGATTTTGATAAAAACTTACAAAAACGCTGATACTCCTATTTCATTGTTTTTAATTAAAAAGCCAAATACAAAATTTTACAGAACAAACTTACCCCCTTAAAGAATGAATTTCCTAAAATCCCTTCTTATCGAATGCCTACATTATTTAAAGAATACGTTCTCGAAATTTCGCGTCTATGATCAGCGGTATAGGCTGTGCGTTAATCCTTTTGTCTTGAAAACTATCAACATATAAATGCGAAAACATATTTCGCATTTATATTATGTTACAACTCACGCTTCCCCAAAGTCTATCGGCAACGAAGCGATCTCCATGGTACTGCACTGCACGTCAAATAATAACTTTTATAGGCATCTTAAATCTATTTTTAAAACTGATGGAGTCTCAAACAATTACGTGACGGAGTTACACACATAAACGCGCAATTCCTATTTGGGCTTCTTAGAAGAGAATAAAAAAAAACGCTTAAACACTGGTTTCTTTATTTGAAGTTATAAAGCCAGAAACGAAATTGCATAGCTCTTACTTCAAAAGTGACGGAGTTTCATACAATCTTGCGAATCCTATTTTATCTCTTTACTCTTTAGTCAACATTTTAAGTTTGTACGAACATTTCTGTTAGTATGTGCTAAGCTATGGGGAGGAAAGTAGGGACTTCCATGACTGCTCAATGAGACTATCCTACCACCTTTATGGTAACAGCTTTCAAAGCCTAAATTTCTTGTAGATTTCAACAAGTTGAACAATTAATCGCTGTCAAAACGAATAGTGAAGATGATGAAACGTACAACTAAATATACGTACCGATACCATAAACAGTGAAACACAAGGTTGTCGAGTAAAGAAAAATGGTCTTTATCCCCTTTGAACAAAAATAAATCTACTATGTACACTTGCTAATAAAACATTTATTTCATTATTTGTACAACCAGATGAAGTTTGAATTAGTATCCACATCCACACGAGCATTGGCCGTTGATGGAGACACAGCCAGATGCTGGCAAGTTACCGGCGAAGTTCACAGCGCCCAAGATTGGCACGGCGCCGATGACAGCGGTGTTGCCAGCGACTGGCAGCTCACCAGCCACTGCCACGTTACCTTCACCGGCTCCGCCGTATGCAGCTGCGTTCGCTGCTCCATATCCTGCTCCATATCCGATGATACCAGCGTTGCCAAGCCCATATCCTGCACCTCCAAGACCATATCTTAAGCCGGCAGCAGAGGCACCTCCGCAGCCAACGCCTGAAGAAATAGCAGCAGGAGCGATGGCACAGCCACATTGACTGAACACATTCTAACAAACAAAAACAGTAAGTTAATATCAGATACCGTGTCAAAAATACGCACTGAAGTAAGATTTCGAACAGTTGAAACTAAGTACCAATAGTACTTAGTTTGAACTGTTTGAAACCATATATCATACAAAGACCATAAACCGCACAATGCTCTTCGATTACATAAGACGAGGAAATTCAATATCTTACTCACCTGTACCAAGCAAGCTTGGATGCAGAGCAGAAGAATAGCGAAGGTGTTCATGTTTGATTTTATTTGTGTTCAACTAGGAGCTGAAGACTGAATGATGAACAGCAACCGTCCCGCGCTTTTATACTTGACACAATTACTGATACTAGGTTGTGTTATCGTAGTACGTGATGTGTATTATTTCGCTAAAAACTGCAATATTTATCACACATTACACAAACACTATTTCGTAGACGAAGTTCAATGTCACTGATAACACAGTTTAGTATAAAGCTAGCAGCAAAAGTACTGAACATCACTCTCGTCTCAGCAGTCGCACCAAAACTGCTAATACATCAACTAACATGTCTGCCAAGGCTGTCATCATCTTCTGTGCTCACGCGCTCCTTGCTAACGTAAGTACAAAGTCATAATTTCAGATGAGTTAGTCCTATTTTTGAATTTAGCCGAATTTATAAATAAGTTTTATTCCAGGTGGCATTCAGTCAGTGTGTATATCCTGGAGGCGACTACTTGAGAGCTTTCGCTGCTCCATCAGCTTCGTCATGTGGCGCACTGGGAGGTAGCGGCCTGGCTTACGGGGCCGGTTTTGGAGCTGGCCTCGGCAACGGCTGTGCTGGCGCCGGGCTGAGCGCCGCGCGTATTGAGGTGGCTCCAACCAGCGGCGGCGGTCTACCTGTCACCAGCACTTCCGCCATCGCTCCCACCGGCATTTCCGTAGCGTCTGAGAACGCTTACGAAGGTGCTCTGGCTGTAGTTGGTGAACTGCCATTCATAAGCGCTGTAGCTTTAGAAGGCGTATTGCCATCTGCTGGTGCGGGTGTTGTCAGCTACGGTTGCGGCAATGGCGTCACTGCTATCACAAGTGATTACGGCAACTCCGCTGGAGCTATCGGTATTGGATCAGCCGGTATCAACTCTGCCGCTTACGGGTACGGTTCAGGGTTAGCAGCTATTTCTCCCGCTGCCGCTGGCTACGGCGGCTACGGTATTGGTCGTGAATGTGGTTGTGGACTGTATTGAAATGAACCCACGGCACGGATCTCTAAAAAATATTGATGTTTACTAAAAGTTTTGTCTATGAATAAAGATATTCAATGAGAATATTTTTTTTTTTATTCAAACACCAATAGTAGTATGCATTTAAACTACTTTTGCCCGCTTGGTATCGATTATCACGATATGAACTTACTATCTCTATAATGAATTTCATCTAAAATGGTTGAGCGGTTTAGGCGTAAAAACTTAAGAGACGGACAAAGATACTTTCACATTTTATAATTATAACTAGCTTTCGTGCGCGGCTCCCCTTTGTGTGCGATAAAAACGTAACTCTACATTTAATAAATTAGTATCGATTTCGATTTGATCGTTTCGATAATTTTAGTGATTTTACCTATTTTTAAGGGGTTTTGTAGCCAAAATAGCAAAACGGAATCCCATTACTTTCGCCATTTGCGTCTGTCGTTCTCAACTTACCTCAGAGACTGTTGGTACTAAAAAGTTGTAATTTAGTATGGATGAACATATAACTTACGCCGACAAGGTAGTAAAACAAAACCTTGAAAAAAAAATTTAAAGGGTACCTCCTTACTTGTAAAGTGTAAGTGTGGTATCATTAGATAGTTATTTAAAAATATGGATCCGTTGTTGAAATATTAGGTCTCATAGTGCAAATTTTGTTATAGTCAAGTGCCCCCTCCCCTGCCAGCTAAATGGTTGTTTTGGGAGATGAAAAATAAAAACATTGTAAAAGGTACAGGATGAAATTAAAAGAATCACGTAAGTAGGTTTTACTAGTTTACGAGTAACCGCCAACCAAGTGAGATATAACAACATTTCCACACGTCGTAAATTCCATTGGCAATTACTTAAAAAACGTTGCTAGTAGTATGAAACAAAATAAACAGAAAACCCACTTTTTGTATCGCATTTGTACTGGACAGCTACGAAAAGCGTGGCCCGACATGCGATGGCCCTGTTTTTAAGAGTTGATTTTCGCTTTTAAACTAAAGGCTGAAATACGAGTTTCTTTGTTTACAACCACAAAGGCAAATCTAACTTCAAAATTAACGTAGTTTCATACACAGTTGTAACCCCTATTTTATGGATTGGTTTTGCAAAAGCGTGGAAACACGAGTTTTTTTTGTAATTTCGTGCTTCAAATTTTCTATCAAATCCAATTATTGTATTTTCAAAGATCCAACTTAAAAACTGATGTAGTTTCTTACAGATTTGCAACCCTTTTTTGCCTAAATAAGATATAAATTTCTAAAAACGCTGATAAAAGTTTTCTTTACTTACGACCATAAAGACAAATAAAAAAAAACACAGATTTAACTACAAAACTTTAAAAAAAGATTTACACAATTTTTTACACCCCTTTTCATCTTCTTAGGAAAGGAATTTTCAAATAAAAATCTCAATCTCATCGGATGCCTACATCATGTAAGTAACATGTCCTTAAAATTTCTCGTATCTATGATCAGCGGTTTAGGCTGCGCATTGATCCATCAGTCAATCTGTCAGTCAGTCAGGACAAGAGTTTTATATGTAATTATATAAAAGAAGCTTTTGCCCGCGGCACCGCCCGCGTGTATGTTGGTTATCGCGATAAAAACTAATTCATGTTCTTGCTTGAGACTTATGCTATCTTCATACCAAATTTTATTTTAATCGGTTTAGCGGTTTAAGCGTGAAAACAGTATAAACAGTAATAGATATACAAAATTATTTTAACATTTTTATTTAGCTTGCATTAGTTTTTCCCTGCGGATTTGCCTCCGTTAAGTTTAAGTTCGAAACAAGGAGTTTTTCCGATTTTTTTTCGAATTAATCCTCGGACTTTAACCAAAAATGCACGAATTTCAAGTTTTGCGCTTAGCAACAGATTTGGCGCTATTTCTAGATCGCTCGCGGCTTCGCCAGCGTGGATGATTTTTAAGCCCCCGATAAGGGTTTATTTGCTTTCAAACGCTAAAAGATGTGTTTCTTCATCGACAAAATTAAATTTTCACGGATTTTACTATAAAACGGACCAAGTAAATTTGTATGTAACAAATTTGCAACCCCTAATTCACCCCCTTATGGGATGATTTTCCAAAAACGTTGAAACACGTGTCTATTTATTTTAAACGAAAACACGCGTATTTGTTTATTTTAAACCAAATTTAACAAATCTAACTATAAAGCTGACGAAGTTCCGTAAGTTTCGTTTCCAAAAACGTCGTGCTTTATTTAAAACCAATATTAAAAATATAAAGTAATAAAGATCTAACTTCAAAACTGACGGATTTTGATAAAAACTTACAACCCGTAGTTTACCCCTTTAGGGGCTAAATTTTTAAAAAAAGCTGAAACCCGTATTTCATTATTTTAAAACAAAAAGCCAAATACAAAACTTTACAGAACAAACTTACCCCCTTAAAGAATGAATTTCCAAAAATCCCTTCTTATCGAATGCCTACATTATTTAAAGAATGCGTACTCGAAATTTCGCGTCTCTACGATCAGCGGTATAGGCTGTGCATTGATCCATCAGTCATATATATAGACTAGCATTTGTCTTGAAAACTATCAACATATAAATGCGAAAACATATTTCGCATTTATATTATGTTACAACTCACGCTTCCCCAAAGTCTATCGGCAACGAAGCGATCTCCATGGTACTTAAATCTATTTTTAAAACTGACGGAGTTTCATACGTATGTTACATACGTGACGGAGTTATACACGTAAACGCGCAATTCCTATTTGAGCTTTTTAGAAGAGAATTAAAAAAAAACGCTTAAACACTGGTTTCTTTATTTTAAGTTATAAAGCCAGAAACGAAATTGCATAGCTCTTACTTCAAAAGTGACGGAGTTTCATACAATCTTGCGAATCCTATTTTATCTCTTTACTCTTTAGTCAAAATTTTAAGTTAGTACTAACATTTCTGTTAGTATGTGCTAAGCTATGGGGAGAAAGCTATGGACTTCCACGACTGCTTAATGACACTATCCTTCCACCTTTATGGTAATCCACTTTTAAAACCTTAATTTCTTGTAGATTTGCAACAAGTTGAACAATTAATCGCTGTCCAAAACGAATAGTGAAGATGATGAAACGTACAACCGATACCATAAACAGTGAAACACAAAGTTGTCAAGTAAAGAAAAATGGTATTTATCCTCTTTGAACAAAAATAAATCTACTATGTACACTTGCTAATAAAACATTTATTTCATTATTTGTACAACCAGATGAAGTTTGAATTAGTATCCACATCCACACGAGCATTGGCCGTTGATGGAGACACAGCCAGATGCTGGCAAGTTACCGGCGAAGCTCACAGCGCCCAAGATTGGCACGGCGCCGATGACAGCGGTGTTACCAGCGACTGGCAGCTCACCAGCCACTGCCACGTTACCTTCACCGGCGCCGCCGTATGCAGCTGCGTTTGCTGCTCCATATCCTGCTCCATATCCGACGATACCAGCGTTACCAAGCCCATATCCTGCACCTCCAAGACCATATCTCAAGCCGGCAGCAGAGGCACCTCCGCAGCCAGCCCCCGAAGAAATGGCAGCAGGAGCGATGGCACAGCCACATTGACTGAACACATTCTAACAAACAAAAACAGTAGGTTAATATCAGATACCGTGTCAAAAATACGCACTGAAGTAGGATTTCGAACAGTTGAAACTAAGTACCAATAGTACCTACTTAGTTTAAACTGTTTGAAACCACATATCATACAAAGACCGTAAACCACATAATGCTCATTGATTACATAAGACCAGGTAATTCAATATCTTACTCACCTGTACCAAGCAAGCTTGGATGCAGAGCAGAAGAATAGCGAAGGTGTTCATGTTTGATTTTTGTTTGTGTTCAACGAGGAGCTGAAGACTGAATGATGAACAGCAACCGTCCCGCGCTTTTATACTTGACACAATTACTGATACTAGGTTGTGTTATCGTAGTACGTGATGTGTATTATTTCGCTAAAAACTGCAATATTTATCACACATTACACAAACACTATTTCGTAGACGAAGTTCAATGTCACTGATAACACAGTTTAGTATAAAGCTAGCAGCATAAGTACTGAACATCACTCTCGTCTCAGCAGTCGCACCAAAACAGCTAATACATCAACTAACATGTCTGCCAAGGCTGTCATCATCTTCTGTGCTCACGCGCTCCTTGCTAACGTAAGTACAAAGTCATAATTTCAGATGATTTAGTCCTATTTTTGAATTTAGCCGAATTTATAAATAAGTTTTATTCCAGGTGGCATTCAGTCAGTGTGTATATCCTGGAGGCGACTACTTGAGAGCTTTCGCTGCTCCATCAGCTTCGTCATGTGGCGCACTGGGAGGTAGCGGCCTGGCTTACGGTGCCGGTTTTGGAGCTGGCCTCGGCAACGGCTGTGCTGGCGCCGGGCTGAGCGCCGCTCGTATTGAGGTAGCTCCCACCAGCGGCGGCGGTCTACCTGTCACCAGCACTTGTGCCATCGCTCCTACGGGCATTTCTGTAGCGTCTGAAAATGCTTACGAAGGTGCTCTGGCTGTAGTTGGTGAACTGCCATTCATAGGCGCTGTAGCTTTAGAAGGCGTATTACCATCTGCTGGTGCGGGTGTTGTCAGCTACGGTTGCGGCAATGGCGTCACTGCTATCACAAGTGATTACGGCAACTCCGCTGGAGCTATCGGTATTGGATCAGCCGGTATCAACTCTGCCGCTTACGGGTACGGTTCAGGGTTAGCAGCTATTTCTCCCGCTGCCGCTGGCTACGGCGGCTACGGTATTGGTCGTGGATGTGGTTGTGGACTGTATTGAAATGAACCCACGGCACGGATCTCTAAAAAATATTGATGTTTAGGTACTAAAAGTTTTGTCTATGAATAAAGATATTCAATGAATTTTTTTTTTTTTTATGCAAACACCAATAGTAGTATGTATTTAATCTGAACTTACTATCTCTATAATGAATTTCATCTAAAATGGTTGAGCGGTTTAGGCGTAAAAACTTAACAGACGGACAAAGATACTTTCACATTTTATAATTATAACTAGCTTTCGTGCGCGGCTCCCCTTTGTGTGCGATAAAAACGTAACTCTATATTTAAAATTATAATTAGTATCGATTTCCATTTGATCGTTTCGATGATTTTAGTGATTTTACCCATTTTTTAGGGTTTTGTAGCCAAAATAGCAAAACGGAATCCCATTACTTTCGCCATTTGCGTCTGTCGTCCTCAACTTACCTCAGAGACTGTTGGTACTAAAAAATTGTAATTTAGTATGGATGAACAAATAACTTACGCCGACAAAGTAGTAAAACAAAACAAAGAAACAAAATAAAGGGTAGTCACCTCCCTACTTGTAAAGTGTACATGTGTTTTATTTTCTCACTTATTTAAAAATATGGATCCGTTGTTGAAATATTAGGTCTCATAGTGCAAATTTTGGTTATAGTCAAGTGCTCCCTCCCCTGCCAGCTAAATGGTTGTTTTGGGAGATGAAAAAAAAACATTGTAAAAGGTACAGGATGAAATTAAAAGAATCACGTAAGTAGGTTTTACTAGTTTACGAGTAACCGCCAACCAAGTGAGATATAACAACATTTCCACACGTCGTAAATTCCATTGGCAATTACTTAAAAAACGTTGCTAGTAGTATGAAACAAAATAAACAGAAAACCCACTTTTTGTATCGCATTTGTACTGGACAGCTACGAAAAGCGTGGCCCGACATGCAATTGCCCTGTTTTTAAGAGTTGATTTTCGCTTTTAAACTAAAGGCTACTAGTTTCTTTATTTACAACATTCTTTATTTATTTACAAATTAACGTAGTTTCATACACATTTCACACAACCCCTATTTCATGGATTGGTTTTGCAAAAGCGTGGAAACGCGAGTTTTTTGTTTTAATTTTCCCTTCAAATTTTCTATCAAATCCAATTATTGTATTTTCAAAGATCCAACTTAAAAACTGATGTAGTATCTTACAAAAGGGAATGCCCATTAGCAGTATCGCATGTATTTAAGTTGTGCCACAAGTTGATTAAAACGTAAAATTTTTGTTTCTAAGTATAACATTTTTATATAATATATATATAAAACGAAAATATTAGTCTTTCAGTTTATTTATTTAGTATTTTTTCGTATGAAGTTATTTTTAACGGTGGCAACACTATTACAAAAATAATATCGTAATATCGATTAGGATTATTAACGATTATTATTATATAATTATTAGAAAGTCATAGAATCACTAAATGTATTAAGGTTCTTGTAATTATATTATAATTATAAATACTTTCATATTTGTTGCACCGTTTGAATGTAAGGAACGATAATATTCAGACACCATACTTTATTTAAAAAACGAAAATATTCTTTGATACCTTTAGATTGAACCGGCTCGATTAAAAATAAGAACATGGTAATGAATTTTAATAAAAAAAAAACGATTTGTATAGGATATGATAAAACACTAAAACGTAATGTCATGTCAATTGTTTGTCTGTGCTTATTGCTTGTTTGGCGCCGGTGCATTATGAAAACAGTTTAAAGTATTAATAACAAATAGCTTTTGTTATTTCTCGTGTTGTGTATGATATTGTGGTTACATTACGTGAGTTTGAGATAGAGACTCCATATACTTCCATATACTCTCCATGGTACTTAAATCTATTTTTAAAACTGACGGAGTTTCATACGTATGTACATACGTGACGGAGTTATACACATAAACGCGCAATTCTTATTTGGGCTTTTTAGAAGAGCATTAAAAAAAACGCTTAAACACTGGTTTCTTTATTTTAAGTAATAAAGCCAGAAACGAAATTGCATAGCTCTTACTTCAAAAGTGACGGAGTTTCATACAATCTTGCGAATCCTATTTTATCTCTTTACTCTTTAGTCAAAATTTTAAGTTAGTACTAACATTTCTGTTAGTATGTGCTAAGCTATGGGGAGATAACTATGGACTTCCACAACTGCTTAATGACACTATCCTTCCACCTTTATGGTAATAGCTTTTAAAACCTTAATTTCTTGTAGATTTGCAACAAGTTGAACAATTAATCGCTGTCCAAAACGAATAGTGAAGATGATGAAACGTACAACTAAATATACGTACCGATACCATAAACAGTGAAACACAAAGTTGTCAAGTAAAGAAAAATGGTATTTATCCACTTTGAACAAAAATAAATCTACTATGTACACTTGCTAATAAAACATTTATTTCATTATTTGTACAACCAGATGAAGTTTGAATTAGTATCCACATCCACACGAGCATTGGCCGTTGATGGAGACACAGCCAGATGCTGGCAAGTTACCGGCGAAGCTCACAGCGCCCAAGATTGGCACGGCGCCGATGACAGCGGTGTTACCAGCGACTGGCAGCTCACCAGCCACTGCCACGTTACCTTCACCGGCGCCGCCGTATGCAGCTGCGTTTGCTGCTCCATATCCTGCTCCATATCCGACGATACCAGCGTTACCAAGCCCATATCCTGCACCTCCAAGACCATATCTCAAGCCGGCAGCAGAGGCACCTCCGCAGCCAGCCCCCGAAGAAATGGCAGCAGGAGCGATGGCACAGCCACATTGACTGAACACATTCTAACAAACAAAAACAGTAGGTTAATATCAGATACCGTGTCAAAAATACGCACTGAAGTAGGATTTCGAACAGTTGAAACTAAGTACCAATAGTACCTACTTAGTTTAAACTGTTTGAAACCACATATCATACAAAGACCGTAAACCACATAATGCTCATTGATTACATAAGACCAGGTAATTCAATATCTTACTCACCTGTACCAAGCAAGCTTGGATGCAGAGCAGAAGAATAGCGAAGGTGTTCATGTTTGATTTTTGTTTGTGTTCAACGAGGAGCTGAAGACTGAATGATGAACAGCAACCGTCCCGCGCTTTTATACTTGACACAATTACTGATACTAGGTTGTGTTATCGTAGTACGTGATGTGTATTATTTCGCTAAAAACTGCAATATTTATCACACATTACACAAACACTATTTCGTAGACGAAGTTCAATGTCACTGATAACACAGTTTAGTATAAAGCTAGCAGCATAAGTACTGAACATCACTCTCGTCTCAGCAGTCGCACCAAAACAGCTAATACATCAACTAACATGTCTGCCAAGGCTGTCATCATCTTCTGTGCTCACGCGCTCCTTGCTAACGTAAGTACAAAGTCATAATTTCAGATGATTTAGTCCTATTTTTGAATTTAGCCGAATTTATAAATAAGTTTTATTCCAGGTGGCATTCAGTCAGTGTGTATATCCTGGAGGCGACTACTTGAGAGCTTTCGCTGCTCCATCAGCTTCGTCATGTGGCGCACTGGGAGGTAGCGGCCTGGCTTACGGTGCCGGTTTTGGAGCTGGCCTCGGCAACGGCTGTGCTGGCGCCGGGCTGAGCGCCGCTCGTATTGAGGTAGCTCCCACCAGCGGCGGCGGTCTACCTGTCACCAGCACTTGTGCCATCGCTCCTACGGGCATTTCTGTAGCGTCTGAAAATGCTTACGAAGGTGCTCTGGCTGTAGTTGGTGAACTGCCATTCATAGGCGCTGTAGCTTTAGAAGGCGTATTACCATCTGCTGGTGCGGGTGTTGTCAGCTACGGTTGCGGCAATGGCGTCACTGCTATCACAAGTGATTACGGCAACTCCGCTGGAGCTATCGGTATTGGATCAGCCGGTATCAACTCTGCCGCTTACGGGTACGGTTCAGGGTTAGCAGCTATTTCTCCCGCTGCCGCTGGCTACGGCGGCTACGGTATTGGTCGTGGATGTGGTTGTGGACTGTATTGAAATGAACCCACGGCACGGATCTCTAAAAAATATTGATGTTTAGGTACTAAAAGTTTTGTCTATGAATAAAGATATTCAATGAATTTTTTTTTTTTTTATGCAAACACCAATAGTAGTATGTATTTAATCTGAACTTACTATCTCTATAATGAATTTCATCTAAAATGGTTGAGCGGTTTAGGCGTAAAAACTTAACAGACGGACAAAGATACTTTCACATTTTATAATTATAACTAGCTTTCGTGCGCGGCTCCCCTTTGTGTGCGATAAAAACGTAACTCTATATTTAAAATTATAATTAGTATCGATTTCCATTTGATCGTTTCGATGATTTTAGTGATTTTACCCATTTTTTAGGGTTTTGTAGCCAAAATAGCAAAACGGAATCCCATTACTTTCGCCATTTGCGTCTGTCGTCCTCAACTTACCTCAGAGACTGTTGGTACTAAAAAATTGTAATTTAGTATGGATGAACAAATAACTTACGCCGACAAAGTAGTAAAACAAAACAAAGAAACAAAATAAAGGGTAGTCACCTCCCTACTTGTAAAGTGTACATGTGTTTTATTTTCTCACTTATTTAAAAATATGGATCCGTTGTTGAAATATTAGGTCTCATAGTGCAAATTTTGGTTATAGTCAAGTGCTCCCTCCCCTGCCAGCTAAATGGTTGTTTTGGGAGATGAAAAAAAAACATTGTAAAAGGTACAGGATGAAATTAAAAGAATCACGTAAGTAGGTTTTACTAGTTTACGAGTAACCGCCAACCAAGTGAGATATAACAACATTTCCACACGTCGTAAATTCCATTGGCAATTACTTAAAAAACGTTGCTAGTAGTATGAAACAAAATAAACAGAAAACCCACTTTTTGTATCGCATTTGTACTGGACAGCTACGAAAAGCGTGGCCCGACATGCAATTGCCCTGTTTTTAAGAGTTGATTTTCGCTTTTAAACTAAAGGCTACTAGTTTCTTTATTTACAACATTCTTTATTTATTTACAAATTAACGTAGTTTCATACACATTTCACACAACCCCTATTTCATGGATTGGTTTTGCAAAAGCGTGGAAACGCGAGTTTTTTGTTTTAATTTTCCCTTCAAATTTTCTATCAAATCCAATTATTGTATTTTCAAAGATCCAACTTAAAAACTGATGTAGTATCTTACAAAAGGGAATGCCCATTAGCAGTATCGCATGTATTTAAGTTGTGCCACAAGTTGATTAAAACGTAAAATTTTTGTTTCTAAGTATAACATTTTTATATAATATATATATAAAACGAAAATATTAGTCTTTCAGTTTATTTATTTAGTATTTTTTCGTATGAAGTTATTTTTAACGGTGGCAACACTATTACAAAAATAATATCGTAATATCGATTAGGATTATTAACGATTATTATTATATAATTATTAGAAAGTCATAGAATCACTAAATGTATTAAGGTTCTTGTAATTATATTATAATTATAAATACTTTCATATTTGTTGCACCGTTTGAATGTAAGGAACGATAATATTCAGACACCATACTTTATTTAAAAAACGAAAATATTCTTTGATACCTTTAGATTGAACCGGCTCGATTAAAAATAAGAACATGGTAATGAATTTTAATAAAAAAAAAACGATTTGTATAGGATATGATAAAACACTAAAACGTAATGTCATGTCAATTGTTTGTCTGTGCTTATTGCTTGTTTGGCGCCGGTGCATTATGAAAACAGTTTAAAGTATTAATAACAAATAGCTTTTGTTATTTCTCGTGTTGTGTATGATATTGTGGTTACATTACGTGAGTTTGAGATAGAGACTCCATATACTTCCATATACTCTCCATGGTACTTAAATCTATTTTTAAAACTGACGGAGTTTCATACGTATGTACATACGTGACGGAGTTATACACATAAACGCGCAATTCTTATTTGGGCTTTTTAGAAGAGCATTAAAAAAAACGCTTAAACACTGGTTTCTTTATTTTAAGTAATAAAGCCAGAAACGAAATTGCATAGCTCTTACTTCAAAAGTGACGGAGTTTCATACAATCTTGCGAATCCTATTTTATCTCTTTACTCTTTAGTCAAAATTTTAAGTTAGTACTAACATTTCTGTTAGTATGTGCTAAGCTATGGGGAGATAACTATGGACTTCCACAACTGCTTAATGACACTATCCTTCCACCTTTATGGTAATAGCTTTTAAAACCTTAATTTCTTGTAGATTTGCAACAAGTTGAACAATTAATCGCTGTCCAAAACGAATAGTGAAGATGATGAAACGTACAACTAAATATACGTACCGATACCATAAACAGTGAAACACAAAGTTGTCAAGTAAAGAAAAATGGTATTTATCCACTTTGAACAAAAATAAATCTACTATGTACACTTGCTAATAAAACATTTATTTCATTATTTGTACAACCAGATGAAATTTGAATTAGTATCCACATCCACACGAGCATTGGCCGTTGATGGAGACACAGCCAGATGCAGGCAAGTTACCGGCGAAGCTCACAGCGCCCAAGATTGGCACGGCGCCGATGACAGCGGTGTTACCAGCGACTGGCAGCTCACCAGCCACTGCCACGTTACCTTCACCGGCGCCGCCGTAAGCAGCTGCGTTTGCTGCTCCATATCCTGCTCCATATCCGATGATACCAGCGTTGCCAAGCCCATATCCTGCACCTCCAAGACCATATCTTAAGCCGGCAGCAGAGGCACCTCCGCAGCCAGCGCCTGAAGAAATGGCAGCCGGAGCGATGGCACAGCCGCATTGACTGAACACATTCTAACAAACAAAAACAGTAGGTTAATATCAGATACCGTGTCAAAAATACGCACTGAAGTAGGATTTCGAACAGTTGAAACTAAGTACCAATAGTACCTACTTAGTTTTAACTGTTTGAAATCACATATCATACAAAGACCGTAAACCACATAATGCTCATTGATTACATAAGACCAGGAAATTCAATATCTTACTCACCTGTACCAAGCAAGCTTGGATGCAGAGCAGAAGAATAGCGAAAGTGTACATGTTTGATTTTTGTTTGTGTTCAACGAGGAGCTGAAGACTGAATGATGAACAGCAACCGTCCCGCGCTTTTATACTTGACACAATTACTGATACTAGGTTGTGTTATCGTAGTACGTGATGTGTATTATTTCGCTAAAAACTGCAATATTTATCACACATTACACAAACACTATTTCGTAGACGAAGTTCAATGTCACTGATAACACAGTTTAGTATAAAGCTAGCAGCATAAGTACTGAACATCACTCTCGTCTCAGCAGTCGCACCAAAACAGCTAATACATCAACTAACATGTCTGCCAAGGCTGTCATCATCTTCTGTGCTCACGCGCTCCTTGCTAACGTAAGTACAAAGTCATAATTTCAGATGATTTAGTCCTATTTTTGAATTTAGCCGAATTTATAAATAAGTTTTATTCCAGGTGGCATTCAGTCAGTGTGTATATCCTGGAGGCGACTACTTGAGAGCTTTCGCTGCTCCATCAGCTTCGTCATGTGGCGCACTGGGAGGTAGCGGCCTGGCTTACGGTGCCGGTTTTGGAGCTGGCCTCGGCAACGGCTGTGCTGGCGCCGGGCTGAGCGCCGCTCGTATTGAGGTAGCTCCCACCAGCGGCGGCGGTCTACCTGTCACCAGCACTTGTGCCATCGCTCCTACGGGCATTTCTGTAGCGTCTGAAAATGCTTACGAAGGTGCTCTGGCTGTAGTTGGTGAACTGCCATTCATAGGCGCTGTAGCTTTAGAAGGCGTATTACCATCTGCTGGTGCGGGTGTTGTCAGCTACGGTTGCGGCAATGGCGTCACTGCTATCACAAGTGATTACGGCAACTCCGCTGGAGCTATCGGTATTGGATCAGCCGGTATCAACTCTGCCGCTTACGGGTACGGTTCAGGGTTAGCAGCTATTTCTCCCGCTGCCGCTGGCTACGGCGGCTACGGTATTGGTCGTGGATGTGGTTGTGGACTGTATTGAAATGAATCCACGGCACGGATCTCTAAAAAATATTGATGTTTACTAAATGTTTTGTTCATGAATAAAAGTATTCAATGAGAATATATTTTGTTTCTATTTAAACACCAATAGCGGTATGTATTAAGACCACTTTTGCCCGCGTGGTATCGGTTTTCAGGATATGAACTTAGTATCTCTTTATTAAATTTCATCTAAATTGGTTGAGCGGTTTAGGCGTGAAAATGTAACAGACGGACAAAGATACTTTTACATTTATAGTTATAACTAGCTTTCATGCGCGGCTCCCCTTTGTGTGCGACAAAAAGTATCGTATCTCCTTCCCCGGGACTTAAACCATGATCTAAGTTTTATGTAAGTCGGCTGAACGGTAGATGCGTGAAAACGTAACTTTATGCATTTAAAATTATAATTAGTATTGATTTCGATTTGATCGTTTCGATGATTTTAGTGATTTAACCCATTTCTTAGGGTTTTGTTGCCAAAATTGCAAAACGGAACCCCATTACTTTCGCCATTTCCGTCTGTCCATTCGTCCGCAACTTAACTCAGAGACTGTTGGTACTAAAAAGTTGTAATTTAGTATGGATGAACATTTCACTTACGCCGACAATGTAGTAAAACAAAACAAAGAAAAAAAATAAAGGGTAGTTACCTCCCTACTTGTAAAGTGTACATGTGTTTTATTTTCTCACCTACCCCATCGTGTGTGGTATCATTAGATAGATATTTAAAAATATGGATCCGTTGTTGAAATATTAGGTCTCATAGTGCAAATTTTTGTTATAGTCAAGTGCCCCCTCCCCTGCCAGCTAAATGGTTGTTTTGGGAGATGTGAAATAAATCATTGTAAAAGGTACATTGTCAAGGAAATACGTAAGTAGGTTTTACTAGTTTACGAGTAACCGCCAACCAAGTGAGATATAACAACAATTTCCATTCGTCGTAACCATTTGTACTGGACAGCTACGAAACGCGTGGCCCGACATGCAATTGCCCTGTTTTTTAAAAGTTGATTTTCGCTTTTAAACTATAGGCTGAAATACGAGTTTCTTTATTTACAACCACAAAGGCAAACCTAACTTCAAAATTAACTTAGTTTCATACACAGTTGTAACCCCTATTTTATAGATTGGTTTAGGATTGATTTTGCAAAAGCGTGGAATCACGAGTTTTTTTGTAATCTTTCTTCAAATTTTCTTACCAATTCAATTATTGTATTTTCAAATATCCAACTTAAAAACTTGGCTTGACTTTTTTGCCCAATTATGATATAAATTTCCAAAAATGCTGATAAAAAGTTTTCTTTACTTACGACCATAATACAAAAATCACAGATTTAACTGCATAAATTTAAAAAAAGTTTTACACAATTTTTACACCCCTTTTCATCTTCTTAGGGAGGGAATTTTCAAAAATCTCAATCTCATCGGATGCCCTACACCATGTACGTAATATGACCTTAAAATTTCTCTTATCTATGATCAGCGGTTAAGACTGATTATTGATACGTCAGTCAATCAGTCAGTCAGTCATGACAAGAATTTCATATAATTACTAGCTTTAGCCCGTGGCATCGCCCGCGTGTATGTTGGTTATTGCGATAAAAACTAATTCATGTTCTTGCCGAGACTTAAGCTATCTTCATACCAAAATTTTATTTTAATCAGTTAAGCGGTTTAAGCGTGAAAACGTAATAGATATACAAAATTATTTTTACATTTTTATTTAGCTGGCATTAGTTTTTCCCTGCGGTTTTTTTCGAATGAACCCTCGGACTTTAACGATAAATGCACGAATTGGTTCATTACAAGTTTTGCGCTTAGCAACAAATTTGGCGCTATTTCTAGATCGCTCGCAGCTTCGTTAGCGTGGATGATTTTAAGGGTTTATTTGCTTTCAAACGCTAAAAGACGTGTTTCTTCATCCACAAAATTAAATTTTCACGGATTTTACTATAAAACGGACTAAGAAAATTTGTATGTAACAAATTTGCAACCCCTATTTTACCCCCTTATGGGATAAGGGGGTAAAATCGATTAAAAATTGATTTTCCAAAAACGTTGAAACACGTGTCTATTTATTTTAAACCAAAACACATGTATTTGTTTATTTTAAACCAAATTTAACAAAGCTTACTATAAAGCTGACGAAGTTCCAAATGAATTTGCCAGCTGTATTTTTCAAAAATGCCTAAAATCGTAGTTATTTATTTAAAATCAATATTACAAATATAAAGTTTTAAAGATTTAACTTCAAAACTGACGGATTTTGATAAAAACTTACAAAAACGCTGACACTCCTATTTCATTATTTTTAATTAAAAAGCCAAATACAAAATTTTACAGAACAAACTTACCCCCTTAAAGAATGAATTTCCTAAAATCCCTTCTTATCGAATGCCTACATTATTTAAAGAATACGTTCTCGAAATTTCGCGTCTATGATCAGCGGTATAGGCTGTGCGTTAATCCTTTTGTCTTGAAAACTATCAACATATAAATGCGACAACATATTTCGCATTTATATTATGTTACAACTCACGCTTCCCCAAAGTCTATCGGCAACGAAGCGATCTCCATGGTACTGCACTGCACGTCAAATAATAACTTTTATAGGCATCTTAAATCTATTTTTAAAACTGATGGAGTCTCAAACAATTACGTGACGGAGTTACACACATAAACGCGCAATTCCTATTTGGGCTTCTTAGAAGAGAATAAAAAAAAACGCTTAAACACTGGTTTCTTTATTTGAAGTTATAAAGCCAGAAACGAAATTGCATAGCTCTTACTTCAAAAGTGACGGAGTTTCATACAATCTTGCGAATCCTATTTTATCTCTTTACTCTTTAGTCAACATTTTAAGTTTGTACGAACATTTCTGTTAGTATGTGCTAAGCTATGGGGAGGAAAGTAGGGACTTCCATGACTGCTCAATGAGACTATCCTACCACCTTTATGGTAACAGCTTTCAAAGCCTAAATTTCTTGTAGATTTCAACAAGTTGAACAATTAATCGCTGTCAAAACGAATAGTGAAGATGATGAAACGTACAACTAAATATACGTACCGATACCATAAACAGTGAAACACAAGGTTGTCGAGTAAAGAAAAATGGTCTTTATCCCCTTTGAACAAAAATAAATCTACTATGTACACTTGCTAATAAAACATTTATTTCATTATTTGTACAACCAGATGAAGTTTGAATTAGTATCCACATCCACACGAGCATTGGCCGTTGATGGAGACACAGCCAGATGCTGGCAAGTTACCGGCGAAGTTCACAGCGCCCAAGATTGGCACGGCGCCGATGACAGCGGTGTTACCAGCGACTGGCAGCTCACCAGCCACTGCCACGTTACCTTCACCGGCGCCGCCGTATGCAGCTGCGTTTGCTGCTCCATATCCTGCTCCATATCCGATGATACCAGCGTTGCCAAGCCCATATCCTGCACCTCCAAGACCATATCTTAAGCCGGCAGCAGAGGCACCTCCGCAGCCAACGCCTGAAGAAATAGCAGCAGGAGCGATGGCACAGCCACATTGACTGAACACATTCTAACAAACAAAAACAGTAAGTTAATATCAGATACCGTGTCAAAAATACGCACTGAAGTAAGATTTCGAACAGTTGAAACTAAGTACCAATAGTACTTAGTTTGAACTGTTTGAAACCATATATCATACAAAGACCATAAACCGCATAATGCTCTTCGATTACATAAGACGAGGAAATTCAATGTCTTACTTACCTGTACCAAGCAAGCTTGGATGCAGAGCAGAAGAATAGCGAAGGTGTTCATGTTTGATTTTATTTGTGTTCAACTAGGAGCTGAAGACTGAATGATGAACAGCAACCGTCCCGCGCTTTTATACTTGACGCAATTACTGATACTAGGTTGTGTTATCGTAGTACGTAATGTGTATTATTTCGCTAAAAACTGCAATATTTATCACACATTACACAAACACTATTTCGTAGACGAAGTTCAATGTCACTGATAACACAGTTTAGTATAAAGCTAGCAGCAAAAGTACTGAACATCACTCTCGTCTCAGCAGTCGCACCAAGGCTGTCATCAACTTCTGCGCTCACGCGCTCCTTGCTAACGTAAGTACAAAGTCATAATTTCAGATGAGTTAGTCCTATTTTTGAATTTAGCCGAATTTATAAATAAGTTTTATTCCAGGTGGCATTCAGTCAGTGTGTATATCCTGGAGGCGACTACTTGAGAGCTTTCGCTGCTCCATCAGCTTCGTCATGTGGCGCACTGGGAGGTAGCGGCCTGGCTTACGGGGCCGGTTTTGGAGCTGGCCTCGGCAACGGCTGTGCTGGCGCCGGGCTGAGCGCCGCTCGTATTGAGGTGGCTCCAACCAGCGGCGGCGGTCTACCTGTCACCAGCACTTCCGCCATCGCTCCCACCGGCATTTCCGTAGCGTCTGAGAACGCTTACGAAGGTGCTCTGGCTGTAGTTGGTGAACTGCCATTCATAAGCGCTGTAGCTTTAGAAGGCGTATTGCCATCTGCTGGTGCGGGTGTTGTCAGCTACGGTTGCGGCAATGGCGTCACTGCTATCACAAGTGATTACGGCAACTCCGCTGGAGCTATCGGTATTGGATCAGCCGGTATCAACTCTGCCGCTTACGGGTACGGTTCAGGGTTAGCAGCTATTTCTCCCGCTGCCGCTGGCTACGGCGGCTACGGTATTGGTCGTGGATGTGGTTGTGGACTGTATTGAAATGAACCCACGGCACGGATCTCTAAAAAATATTGATGTTTACTAAAAGTTTTGTCTATGAATTTTTTTTTTTATTCAAACACCAATAGTAGTATGCATTTAAACTACTTTTGCCCGCTTGGTATCGATTATCACGATATGAACTTACTATCTCTATAATGAATTTCATCTAAAATGGTTGAGCGGTTTAGGCGTAAAAACTTAAGAGACGGACAAAGATACTTTCACATTTTATAATTATAACTAGCTTTCGTGCGCGGCTCCCCTTTGTGTGCGATAAAAACGTAACTCTACATTTAATAAATTAGTATCGATTTCGATTTGATCGTTTCGATAATTTTAGTGATTTTACCCATTTTTAAGGGGTTTTGTAGCCAAAATAGCAAAATGGAATCCCATTACTTTCGCCATTTGCGTCTGTCGTCCTCAACTTACCTCAGAGACTGTTGGTACTAAAAAATTGTAATTTAGTATGGATGAACATATAACTTACGCCGACAAAGTAGTAAAACAAAACAAAGAAACAAAATAAAGGGTAGTCACCTCCCTACTTGTAAAGTGTACATGTGTTTTATTTTCTCACTTATTTAAAAATATGGATTCGTTGTTGAAATATTAGGTCTCATAGTGCAAATTTTGGTTATAGTCAAGTGCCCCCTCCCCTGCCAGCTAAATGGTTGTTTTGGGAGATGAAAAAAAAACATTGTAAAAGGTACAGGATGAAATTAAAAGAATCACGTAAGTAGGTTTTACTAGTTTACGAGTAACCGCCAACCAAGTGAGATATAACAACATTTCCACACGTCGTAAATTCCATTGGCAATTACTTAAAAAACGTTGCTAGTAGTATGAAACAAAATAAACAGAAAACCCACTTTTTGTATCGCATTTGTACTGGACAGCTACGAAAAGCGTGGCCCGACATGCGATGGCCCTGTTTTTAAGAGTTGATTTTCGCTTTTAAACTAAAGGCTGAAATACGAGTTTCTTTGTTTACAACCACAAAGGCAAATCTAACTTCAAAATTAACGTAGTTTCATACACAGTTGTAACCCCTATTTTATGGATTGGTTTTGCAAAAGCGTGGAAACACGAGTTTTTTTTGTAATTTCGTGCTTCAAATTTTCTATCAAATCCAATTATTGTATTTTCAAAGATCCAACTTAAAAACTGATGTAGTTTCTTACAGATTTGCAACCCTTTTTTGCCTAAATAAGATATAAATTTCTAAAAACGCTGATAAAAGTTTTCTTTACTTACGACCATAAAGACAAATAAAAAAAAACACAGATTTAACTACAAAACTTTAAAAAAAGATTTACACAATTTTTTACACCCCTTTTCATCTTCTTAGGAAAGGAATTTTCAAATAAAAATCTCAATCTCATCGGATGCCTACATCATGTAAGTAACATGTCCTTAAAATTTCTCGTATCTATGATCAGCGGTTTAGGCTGCGCATTGATCCATCAGTCAATCTGTCAGTCAGTCAGGACAAGAATTTTATATGTAAGTATATAAAAGAAGCTTTTGCCCGCGGCACCGCCCGCGTGTATGTTGGTTATCGCGATAAAAACTAATTCATGTTCTTGCTTGAGACTTATGCTATCTTCATACCAAATTTTATTTTAATCGGTTTAGCGGTTTAAGCGTGAAAACAGTATAAACAGTAATAGATATACAAAATTATTTTAACATTTTTATTTAGCTTGCATTAGTTTTTCCCTGCGGATTTGCCTCCGTTAAGTTTAAGTTCGAAACAAGGAGTTTTTCCGATTTTTTTTCGAATTAATCCTCGGACTTTAACTAAAAATGCACGAATTTCAAGTTTTGCGCTTAGCAACAGATTTGGCGCTATTTCTAGATCGCTCGCGGCTTCGCCAGCGTGGATGATTTTTAAGCCCCCGATAAGGGTTTATTTGCTTTCAAACGCTAAAAGATGTGTTTCTTCATCGACAAAATTAAATTTTCACGGATTTTACTATAAAACGGACCAAGTAAATTTGTATGTAACAAATTTGCAACCACTAATTCACCCCCTTAAGGGATGATTTTCCAAAAACGTTGAAACACGTGTCTATTTATTTTAAACGAAAACACGCGTATTTGTTTATTTTAAACCAAATTTAACAAATCTAACTATAAAGCTGACGAAGTTCCGTAAGTTTCGTTTCCAAAAACGTCGTGCTTTATTTAAAACCAATATTATAAATATAAAGTAATAAAGATCTAACTTCAAAACTGACGGATTTTGATAAAAACTTACAACCCGTAGTTTACCCCTTTAGGGGCAAAATTTTTAAAAAAGCTGAAACCCGTATTTCATTATTTTAAAACAAAAAGCCAAATACAAAACTTTACAGAACAAACTTACCCCCTTAAAGAATGAATTTCCAAAAATCCCTTCTTATCGAATGCCTACATTATTTATAGAATGCGTACTCGAAATTTCGCGTCTCTACGATCAGCGGTATAGGCTGTGCATTGATCCATCAGTCATATATATAGACTAGCATTTGTCTTGAAAACTATCAACATATAAATGCGAAAACATATTTCGCATTTATATTATGTTACAACTCACGCTTCCCCAAAGTCTATCGGCAACGAAGCGATCTCCATGGTACTTAAATCTATTTTTAAAACTGACGGAGTTTCATACGTATGTTACATACGTGACGGAGTTATACACGTAAACGCGCAATTCCTATTTGAGCTTTTTAGAAGAGAATTAAAAAAAAAACGCTTAAACACTGGTTTCTTTATTTTAAGTTATAAAGCCAGAAACTAAATTGCATAGCTCTTACTTCAAAAGTGACGGAGTTTCATACAATCTTGCGAATCCTATTTTATCTCTTTACTCTTTAGTCAAAATTTTAAGTTAGTACTAACATTTCTGTTAGTATGTGCTAAGCTATGGGGAGAAAGCTATGGACTTCCACGACTGCTTAATGACACTATCCTTCCACCTTTATGGTAATCCGCTTTTAAAACCTTAATTTCTTGTAGATTTGCAACAAGTTGAACAATTAATCGCTGTCCAAAACGAATAGTGAAGATGATGAAACGTACAACCGATACCATAAACAGTGAAACACAAAGTTGTCAAGTAAAGAAAAATGGTATTTATCCTCTTTGAACAAAAATAAATCTACTATGCATGTACACTTGCTAATAAAACATTTATTTCATTATTTGTACAACCAGATGAAGTTTGAATTAGTATCCACATCCACACGAGCATTGGCCGTTGATGGAGACACAGCCAGATGCTGGCAAGTTACCGGCGAAGCTCACAGCGCCCAAGATTGGCACGGCGCCGATGACAGCGGTGTTACCAGCGACTGGCAGCTCACCAGCCACTGCCACGTTACCTTCACCGGCGCCGCCGTAAGCAGCTGCGTTTGCTGCTCCATATCCTGCTCCATATCCGATGATACCAGCGTTGCCAAGCCCATATCCTGCACCTCCAAGACCATATCTTAAGCCGGCAGCAGAGGCACCTCCGCAGCCAGCGCCTGAAGAAATGGCAGCCGGAGCGATGGCACAGCCGCATTGACTGAACACATTCTAACAAACAAAAACAGTAGGTTAATATCAGATACCGTGTCAAAAATACGCACTGAAGTAGGATTTCGAACAGTTGAAACTAAGTACCAATAGTACTTACTTTGAACTGTTTGAAACTATATATCATACAAAGACCGTAAACCACATAATGCTCATTGATTACATAAGACCAGGAAATTCAATATCTTACTCACCTGTACCAAGCAAGCTTGGATGCAGAGCAGAAGAATAGCGAAAGTGTACATGTTTGATTTTTGTTTGTGTTCAACGAGGAGCTGAAGACTGAATGATGAACAGCAACCGTCCCGCGCTTTTATACTTGACACAATTACTGATACTAGGTTGTGTTATCGTAGTACGTGATGTGTATTATTTCGCTAAAAACTGCAATATTTATCACACATTACACAAACACTATTTCGTAGACGAAGTTCAATGTCACTGATAACACAGTTTAGTATAAAGCTAGCAGCATAAGTACTGAACATCACTCTCGTCTCAGCAGTCGCACCAAAACAGCTAATACATCAACTAACATGTCTGCCAAGGCTGTCATCATCTTCTGTGCTCACGCGCTCCTTGCTAACGTAAGTACAAAGTCATAATTTCAGATGATTTAGTCCTATTTTTGAATTTAGCCGAATTTATAAATAAGTTTTATTCCAGGTGGCATTCAGTCAGTGTGTATATCCTGGAGGCGACTACTTGAGAGCTTTCGCTGCTCCATCAGCTTCGTCATGTGGCGCACTGGGAGGTAGCGGCCTGGCTTACGGTGCCGGTTTTGGAGCTGGCCTCGGCAACGGCTGTGCTGGCGCCGGGCTGAGCGCCGCTCGTATTGAGGTAGCTCCCACCAGCGGCGGCGGTCTACCTGTCACCAGCACTTGTGCCATCGCTCCTACGGGCATTTCTGTAGCGTCTGAAAATGCTTACGAAGGTGCTCTGGCTGTAGTTGGTGAACTGCCATTCATAGGCGCTGTAGCTTTAGAAGGCGTATTACCATCTGCTGGTGCGGGTGTTGTCAGCTACGGTTGCGGCAATGGCGTCACTGCTATCACAAGTGATTACGGCAACTCCGCTGGAGCTATCGGTATTGGATCAGCCGGTATCAACTCTGCCGCTTACGGGTACGGTTCAGGGTTAGCAGCTATTTCTCCCGCTGCCGCTGGCTACGGCGGCTACGGTATTGGTCGTGGATGTGGTTGTGGACTGTATTGAAATGAATCCACGGCACGGATCTCTAAAAAATATTGATGTTTACTAAATGTTTTGTTCATGAATAAAAGTATTCAATGAGAATATATTTTGTTTCTATTTAAACACCAATAGCGGTATGTATTAAGACCACTTTTGCCCGCGTGGTATCGGTTTTCAGGATATGAACTTAGTATCTCTTTATTAAATTTCATCTAAATTGGTTGAGCGGTTTAGGCGTGAAAATGTAACAGACGGACAAAGATACTTTTACATTTATAGTTATAACTAGCTTTCATGCGCGGCTCCCCTTTGTGTGCGACAAAAAGTATCGTATCTCCTTCCCCGGGACTTAAACCATGATCTAAGTTTTATGTAAGTCGGCTGAACGGTAAATGCGTGAAAACGTAACTTTATGCATTTAAAATTATAATTAGTATTGATTTCGATTTGATCGTTTCGATGATTTTAGTGATTTAACCCATTTCTTAGGGTTTTGTTGCCAAAATTGCAAAACGGAACCCCATTACTTTCGCCATTTCCGTCTGTCCATTCGTCCGCAACTTAACTCAGAGACTGTTGGTACTAAAAAGTTGTAATTTAGTATGGATGAACATTTCACTTACGCCGACAATGTAGTAAAACAAAACAAAGAAAAAAAATAAAGGGTAGTTACCTCCCTACTTGTAAAGTGTACATGTGTTTTATTTTCTCACCTACCCCATCGTGTGTGGTATCATTAGATAGATATTTAAAAATATGGATCCGTTGTTGAAATATTAGGTCTCATAGTGCAAATTTTTGTTATAGTCAAGTGCCCCCTCCCCTGCCAGCTAAATGGTTGTTTTGGGAGATGTGAAATAAATCATTGTAAAAGGTACATTGTCAAGGAAATACGTAAGTAGGTTTTACTAGTTTACGAGTAACCGCCAACCAAGTGAGATATAACAACAATTTCCATTCGTCGTAACCATTTGTACTGGACAGCTACGAAACGCGTGGCCCGACATGCAATTGCCCTGTTTTTTAAAAGTTGATTTTCGCTTTTAAACTATAGGCTGAAATACGAGTTTCTTTATTTACAACCACAAAGGCAAACCTAACTTCAAAATTAACTTAGTTTCATACACAGTTGTAACCCCTATTTTATAGATTGGTTTAGGATTGATTTTGCAAAAGCGTGGAATCACGAGTTTTTTTGTAATCTTTCTTCAAATTTTCTTACCAATTCAATTATTGTATTTTCAAATATCCAACTTAAAAACTTGGCTTGACTTTTTTGCCCAATTATGATATAAATTTCCAAAAATGCTGATAAAAATTTTTCTTTACTTACGACCATAATACAAAAATCACAGATTTAACTACATAAATTTAAAAAAAGTTTTACACAATTTTTACACCCCTTTTCATCTTCTTAGGGAGGGAATTTTCAAAAATCTCAATCTCATCGGATGCCCTACACCATGTACGTAATATGACCTTAAAATTTCTCTTATCTATGATCAGCGGTTAAGACTGATTATTGATACGGCAGTCAATCAGTCAGTCAGTCATGACAAGAATTTCATATAATTACTAGCTTTAGCCCGTGGCATCGCCCGCGTGTATGTTGGTTATTGCGATAAAAACTAATTCATGTTCTTGCCGAGACTTAAGCTATCTTCATACCAAAATTTTATTTTAATCAGTTAAGCGGTTTAAGCGTGAAAACGTAATAGATATACAAAATTATTTTTACATTTTTATTTAGCTGGCATTAGTTTTTCCCTGCGGTTTTTTTCGAATGAACCCTCGGACTTTAACGATAAATGCACGAATTGGTTCATTACAAGTTTTGCGCTTAGCAACAAATTTGGCGCTATTTCTAGATCGCTCGCAGCTTCGTTAGCGTGGATGATTTTAAGGGTTTATTTGCTTTCAAACGCTAAAAGACGTGTTTCTTCATCCACAAAATTAAATTTTCACGGATTTTAATATAAAACGGACTAAGAAAATTTGTATGTAACAAATTTGCAACCCCTATTTTACCCCCTTATGGGATAAGGGGGTAAAATCGATTAAAAATTGATTTTCCAAAAACGTTGAAACACGTGTCTATTTATTTTAAACCAAAACACATGTATTTGTTTATTTTAAACCAAATTTAACAAAGCTTACTATAAAGCTGACGAAGTTCCAAATGAATTTGCCAGCTGTATTTTTCAAAAATGCCTAAAATCGTAGTTATTTATTTAAAATCAATATTACAAATATAAAGTTTTAAAGATTTAACTTCAAAACTGACGGATTTTGATAAAAACTTACAAAAACGCTGACACTCCTATTTCATTATTTTTAATTAAAAAGCCAAATACAAAATTTTACAGAACAAACTTACCCCCTTAAAGAATGAATTTCCTAAAATCCCTTCTTATCGAATGCCTACATTATTTAAAGAATACGTTCTCGAAATTTCGCGTCTATGATCAGCGGTATAGGCTGTGCGTTAATCCTTTTGTCTTGAAAACTATCAACATATAAATGCGACAACATATTTCGCATTTATATTATGTTACAACTCACGCTTCCCCAAAGTCTATCGGCAACGAAGCGATCTCCATGGTACTGCACTGCACGTCAAATAATAACTTTTATAGGCATCTTAAATCTATTTTTAAAACTGATGGAGTCTCAAACAATTACGTGACGGAGTTACACACATAAACGCGCAATTCCTATTTGGGCTTCTTAGAAGAGAATAAAAAAAATCGCTAAAACACTGGTTTCTTTATTTGAAGTTATAAAGCCAGAAACGAAATTGCATAGCTCTTACTTCAAAAGTGACGGAGTTTCATACAATCTTGCGAATCCTATTTTATCTCTTTACTCTTTAGTCAACATTTTAAGTTTGTACGAACATTTCTGTTAGTATGTGCTAAGCTATGGGGAGGAAAGTAGGGACTTCCATGACTGCTCAATGAGACTATCCTACTACCTTTATGGTAACAGCTTTCAAAGCCTAAATTTCTTGTAGATTTCAACAAGTTGAACAATTAATCGCTGTCAAAACGAATAGTGAAGATGATGAAACGTACAACTAAATATACGTACCGATACCATAAACAGTGAAACACAAGGTTGTCGAGTAAAGAAAAATGGTCTTTATCCCCTTTGAACAAAAATAAATCTACTATGTACACTTGCTAATAAAACATTTATTTCATTATTTGTACAACCAGATGAAGTTTGAATTAGTATCCACATCCACACGAGCATTGGCCGTTGATGGAGACACAGCCAGATGCTGGCAAGTTACCGGCGAAGTTCACAGCGCCCAAGATTGGCACGGCGCCGATGACAGCGGTGTTGCCAGCGACTGGCAGCTCACCAGCCACTGCCACGTTACCTTCACCGGCTCCGCCGTATGCAGCTGCGTTCGCTGCTCCATATCCTGCTCCATATCCGATGATACCAGCGTTGCCAAGCCCATATCCTGCACCTTTAAGACCATATCTTAAGCCGGCAGCAGAGGCACCTCCGCAGCCAACGCCTGAAGAAATAGCAGCAGGAGCGATGGCACAGCCACATTGACTGAACACATTCTAACAAACAAAAACAGTAAGTTAATATCAGATACCGTGTCAAAAATAAGCACTGAAGTAAGATTTCGAACAGTTGAAACTAAGTACCAATAGTACTTAGTTTGAACTGTTTGAAACCATATATCATACAAAGACCATAAACCGCATAATGCTCTTCGATTACATAAGACGAGGAAATTCAATGTCTTACTTACCTGTACCAAGCAAGCTTGGATGCAGAGCAGAAGAATAGCGAAGGTGTTCATGTTTGATTTTATTTGTGTTCAACTAGGAGCTGAAGACTGAATGATGAACAGCAACCGTCCCGCGCTTTTATACTTGACACAATTACTGATACTAGGTTGTGTTATTGTAGTACGTGATGTGTATTATTTCGCTAAAAACTGCAATATTTATCACACATTACACAAACACTATTTCGTAGACGAAGTTCAATGTCACTGATAACACAGTTTAGTATAAAGCTAGCAGCAAAAGTACTGAACATCACTCTCGTCTCAGCAGTCGCACCAAGGCTGTCATCAACTTCTGCGCTCACGCGCTCCTTGCTAACGTAAGTACAAAGTCATAATTTCAGATGAGTTAGTCCTATTTTTGAATTTAGCCGAATTTATAAATAAGTTTTATTCCAGGTGGCATTCAGTCAGTGTGTATATCCTGGAGGCGACTACTTGAGAGCTTTCGCTGCTCCATCAGCTTCGTCATGTGGCGCACTGGGAGGTAGCGGCCTGGCTTACGGGGCCGGTTTTGGAGCTGGCCTCGGCAACGGCTGTGCTGGCGCCGGGCTGAGCGCCGCTCGTATTGAGGTGGCTCCAACCAGCGGCGGCGGTCAACCTGTCACCAGCACTTCCGCCATCGCTCCCACCGGCATTTCCGTAGCGTCTGAGAACGCTTACGAAGGTGCTCTGGCTGTAGTTGGTGAACTGCCATTCATAAGCGCTGTAGCTTTAGAAGGCGTATTGCCATCTGCTGGTGCGGGTGTTGTCAGCTACGGTTGCGGCAATGGCGTCACTGCTATCACAAGTGATTACGGCAACTCCGCTGGAGCTATCGGTATTGGATCAGCCGGTATCAACTCTGCCGCTTACGGGTACGGTTCAGGGTTAGCAGCTATTTCTCCCGCTGCCGCTGGCTACGGCGGCTACGGTATTGGTCGTGGATGTGGTTGTGGACTGTATTGAAATGAACCCACGGCACGGATCTCTAAAAAATATTGATGTTTACTAAAAGTTTTGTCTATGAATAAAGATATTCAATGAGAATATTTTTTTTTTTATTCAAACACCAATAGTAGTATGCATTTAAACTACTTTTGCCCGCTTGGTATCGATTATCACGATATGAACTTACTATCTCTATAATGAATTTCATCTAAAATGGTTGAGCGGTTTAGGCGTAAAAACTTAAGAGACGGACAAAGATACTTTCACATTTTATAATTATAACTAGCTTTCGTGCGCGGCTCCCCTTTGTGTGCGATAAAAACGTAACTCTACATTTAATAAATTAGTATCGATTTCGATTTGATCGTTTCGATAATTTTAGTGATTTTACCCATTTTTAAGGGGTTTTGTAGCCAAAATAGCAAAATGGAATCCCATTACTTTCGCCATTTGCGTCTGTCGTCCTCAACTTACCTCAGAGACTGTTGGTACTAAAAAGTTGTAATTTAGTATGGATGAACATATAACTTACGCCGACAAAGTAGTAAAACAAAACAAAGAAACAAAATAAAGGGTAGTCACCTCCCTACTTGTAAAGTGTACATGTGTTTTATTTTCTCACTTATTTAAAAATATGGATTCGTTGTTGAAATATTAGGTCTCATAGTGCAAATTTTGGTTATAGTCAAGTGCCCCCTCCCCTGCCAGCTAAATGGTTGTTTTGGGAGATGAAAAAAAAACATTGTAAAAGGTACAGGATGAAATTAAAAGAATCACGTAAGTAGGTTTTACTAGTTTACGAGTAACCGCCAACCAAGTGAGATATAACAACATTTCCACACGTCGTAAATTCCATTGGCAATTACTTAAAAAACGTTGCTAGTAGTATGAAACAAAATAAACAGAAAACCCACTTTTTGTATCGCATTTGTACTGGACAGCTACGAAAAGCGTGGCCCGACATGCGATGGCCCTGTTTTTAAGAGTTGATTTTCGCTTTTAAACTAAAGGCTGAAATACGAGTTTCTTTGTTTACAACCACAAAGGCAAATCTAACTTCAAAATTAACGTAGTTTCATACACAGTTGTAACCCCTATTTTATGGATTGGTTTTGCAAAAGCGTGGAAACACGAGTTTTTTTTGTAATTTCGTGCTTCAAATTTTCTATCAAATCCAATTATTGTATTTTCAAAGATCCAACTTAAAAACTGATGTAGTTTCTTACAGATTTGCAACCCTTTTTTGCCTAAATAAGATATAAATTTCTAAAAACGCTGATAAAAGTTTTCTTTACTTACGACCATAAAGACAAATAAAAAAAAACACAGATTTAACTACAAAACTTTAAAAAAAGATTTACACAATTTTTTACACCCCTTTTCATCTTCTTAGGAAAGGAATTTTCAAATAAAAATCTCAATCTCATCGGATGCCTACATCATGTAAGTAACATGTCCTTAAAATTTCTCGTATCTATGATCAGCGGTTTAGGCTGCGCATTGATCCATCAGTCAATCTGTCAGTCAGTCAGGACAAGAATTTTATATGTAATTATATAAAAGAAGCTTTTGCCCGCGGCACCGCCCGCGTGTATGTTGGTTATCGCGATAAAAACTAATTCATGTTCTTGCTTGAGACTTATGCTATCTTCATACCAAATTTTATTTTAATCGGTTTAGCGGTTTAAGCGTGAAAACAGTATAAACAGTAATAGATATACAAAATTATTTTAACATTTTTATTTAGCTTGCATTAGTTTTTCCCTGCGGATTTGCCTTCGTTAAGTTTAAGTTCGAAACAAGGAGTTTTTCCGATTTTTTTTCGAATTAATCCTCGGACTTTAACTAAAAATGCACGAATTTCAAGTTTTGCGCTTAGCAACAGATTTGGCGCTATTTCTAGATCGCTCGCGGCTTCGCCAGCGTGGATGATTTTTAAGCCCCCGATAAGGGTTTATTTGCTTTCAAACGCTAAAAGATGTGTTTCTTCATCGACAAAATTAAATTTTCACGGATTTTACTATAAAACGGACCAAGTAAATTTGTATGTAACAAATTTGCAACCCCTAATTCACCCCCTTATGGGATGATTTTCCAAAAACGTTGAAACACGTGTCTATTTATTTTAAACGAAAACACGCGTATTTGTTTATTTTAAACCAAATTTAACAAATCTAACTATAAAGCTGACGAAGTTCCGTAAGTTTCGTTTCCAAAAACGTCGTGCTTTATTTAAAACCAATATTATAAATATAAAGTAATAAAGATCTAACTTCAAAACTGACGGATTTTGATAAAAACTTACAACCCGTAGTTTACCCCTTTAGGGGCTAAATTTTTAAAAAAGCTGAAACTCGTATTTCATTATTTTAAAACAAAAAGCCAAATACAAAACTTTACAGAACAAACTTACCCCCTTAAAGAATGAATTTCCAAAAATCCCTTCTTATCGAATGCCTACATTATTTAAAGAATGCGTACTCGAAATTTCGCGTCTCTACGATCAGCGGTATAGGCTGTGCATTGATCCATCAGTCATATATATAGACTAGCATTTGTCTTGAAAACTATCAACATATAAATGCGAAAACATATTTCGCATTTATATTATGTTACAACTGACGCTTCCCCAAAGTCTATCGGCAACGAAGCGATCTCCATGGTACTTAAATCTATTTTTAAAACTGACGGAGTTTCATACGTATGTTACATACGTGACGGAGTTAAACACGTAAACGCGCAATTCCTATTTGAGCTTTTTAGAAGAGAATTAAAAAAAAAACGCTTAAACACTGGTTTCTTTATTTTAAGTTATAAAGCCAGAAACTAAATTGCATAGCTCTTACTTCAAAAGTGACGGAGTTTCATACAATCTTGCGAATCCTATTTTATCTCTTTACTCTTTAGTCAAAATTTTAAGTTAGTACTAACATTTCTGTTAGTATGTGCTAAGCTATGGGGAGAAAGCTATGGACTTCCACGACTGCTTAATGACACTATCCTTCCACCTTTATGGTAATCCGCTTTTAAAACCTTAATATCTTGTAGATTTGCAACAAGTTGAACAATTAATCGCTGTCCAAAACGAATAGTGAAGATGATGAAACGTACAACCGATACCATAAACAGTGAAACACAAAGTTGTCAAGTAAAGAAAAATTGAGGTGGCTCCAACCAGCGGCGGCGGTCTACCTGTCACCAGCACTTCCGCCATCGCTCCCACCGGCATTTCCGTAGCGTCTGAGAACGCTTACGAAGGTGCTCTGGCTGTAGTTGGTGAACTGCCATTCATAAGCGCTGTAGCTTTAGAAGGCGTATTGCCATCTGCTGGTGCGGGTGTTGTCAGCTACGGTTGCGGCAATGGCGTCACTGCTATCACAAGTGATTACGGCAACTCCGCTGGAGCTATCGGTATTGGATCAGCCGGTATCAATTCTGCCGCTTACGGGTACGGTTCAGGGTTAGCAGCTATTTCTCCCGCTGCCGCTGGCTACGGCGGCTACGGTATTGGTCGTTGATGTGGTTGTGGACTGTATTGAAATGAACCCACGGCACGGATCTCTAAAAAATATTGATGTTTACTAAAAGTTTTGTCTATGAATAAAGATATTCAATGAGAATATTTTTTTTTTTATTCAAACACCAATAGTAGTATGCATTTAAACTACTTTTGCCCGCTTGGTATCGATTATCACGATATGAACTTACTATCTCTATAATGAATTTCATCTAAAATGGTTGAGCGGTTTAGGCGTAAAAACTTAAGAGACGGACAAAGATACTTTCACATTTTATAATTATAACTAGCTTTCGTGCGCGGCTCCCCTTTGTGTGCGATAAAAACGTAACTCTACATTTAATAAATTAGTATCGATTTCGATTTGATCGTTTCGATAATTTTAGTGATTTTACCCATTTTTTAGGGTTTTGTAGCCAAAATAGCAAAATGGAATCCCATTACTTTCGCCATTTGCGTCTGTCGTCCTCAACTTACCTCAGAGACTGTTGGTACTAAAAAGTTGTAATTTAGTATGGATGAACATTTAACTTACGCCGACAAAGTAGTAAAACAAAACAAAGAAACAAAATAAAGGGTAGTTACCTCCCTACTTGTAAAGTGTACATGTGTTTTATTTTCTCACTTATTTAAAAATATGGATCCGTTGTTGAAATATTAGGTCTCATAGTGCAAATTTTGGTTATAGTCAAGTGCCCCCTCCCCTGCCAGCTAAATGGTTGTTTTGGGAGATGAAAAAAAAACATTGTAAAAGGTACAGGATGAAATTAAAAGAATCACGTAAGTAGGTTTTACTAGTTTACGAGTAACCGCCAACCAAGTGAGATATAACAACATTTCCACACGTCGTAAATTCCATTGTCAAATACTTAAAAAACGTTGCTAGTAGTAAGAAACAAAATCAACAGAAAACCCACTTCTTATATCGCATTTGTACTGGACAGCTACGAAACGCGTGGCCCGACATGCGATGGCCCTGTTTTTAAGAGTTGATTTTCGCTTTTAAACTAAAGGCGGAAATACGAGTTTCTTTATTTACAACCCCAAAGGCAAACCTATCTTCAAAATTAACGTAGTTTCATACACAGTTGTTACCCCTATTTTATGGATTGATTTTGGATTGGTTTTGCAAAAGCGTGGAAACACGAGTTTTTTTTTTGTAATTTTTTACGTCAAATTTTCTTTCCAATCCAATTATTTTATTTTCAAATATCAAACTTAAAAACTGCTTTAGTTTCTTACAAACTTGCCCAAATAAGATATAAATTTTCAAAAACGCTGTAAAAAGTTTTTTTTTACTTACGACAATAAAGCCAAATAAAAAAAAATCACAGATTTAACTACAAAACTTTAAAAAAGTTTTTACAATTTTTCATGCCCCTTTTCATTTTCTTAGGGAAGGAATTTTCAAAAATCTCAATCTCATCAGATGCCTACATCATGTAAGTCCTTAAAATTTCTCGTCTCTATGATCAGCGGTTTAGGCTGCGCATTGATCTATTAGTCAATCAGTCAGACAGGAAAAGAATTTTATATAATTACTAGCTGTTGTCGGTTCTGCAACGACGGGATCTCCATGGTACTGCACCGCACGTCAAATAATAACTTTAATAGGCAATTTTTTTATAACGTGAGTTATATTGTTGTTATTTTTTCCTATGTATCCCTAATTGAAAAAAACAACAACCTATGTTACAATCGCTGATTATGTAGCTTTCTATTGGTGGAACTATATTTAAAATCAGTTTAGTAGTTTAGGCGTCAAAACGTAACTAACAAACACTCTCACTTTCGCATTTATAATATAATTTACAATTAGGATAACTGTTGTCCGTAGCTTCGCCCGCGTGGATGTCTTTAGCCCGTTAAGGGTTGATTTTCGATTTCAGACGCTGAAAGACGTGCTTCTTTATTCACGAAGACACATTTTCACAGATTTAACTTTAAAACTGACGAAGTCACACGCAAACTTGCAAATCTTAATAAACCCCATTGGGGTCGGTTTTTTTAAAAACGCTAAAACACATATTTCTTTATTTGAAACCAAAACGCCAAATAAGAAAAGAATAAATTCACAGATCTAACTTTAAAACTGATGAATTTTGATAAAAAATTGCAACCTCTATTTTGCCCCCTTCGGGATTAGTATTATTATTTTATACAAATTTCACAGATCTAACTTTAACCCCTTTGGTGTTGATTTCCTAAAAACACTGAAATCCGTATTCATAAGTCTTAAAAATAAATGTCGGAAATCTATTTTTAAAACTGACTGAGTTTCATACAATTATGTGACGGAGTTACACACATCAAAAGTGTCTAGGGATCAACATATATTTTTGCAATAACTTTTCTCCTGATTGATTTTTTTTTTTTTATTTCTTTAAGGATTCATCAAATAAAGTGTTTTCGTTTGTCACAGTAACGATAAACCAAGTCACCTTTGCATTAATAAAGAAATTTGCCATTTTCCTAATAAAGGGATTTTTGACATTTGAACCACTAACATTAAAGTTCGAAAAAAAGACTGAAATAACAGTTTTCTTTAAAATGTTATTGGGTAACTTAAACAATTAATAATCCGTGTTTCTACCGCGAACACTAACAACACAAGAACATCGGTTTGGCATACTCAAAATGAGTTCATCCAAATCACGCTGTGGAATGGCCGCCCATGTTCGTTGCAACAACAAAAAAAGGTCTTCTTGCGACTGGATACCCTCCATATTCGGCAGAGCTCTTCTCTGTAGCATATCCCATGCATGCTCAATCGGGTTCAAGTCTGGCGACTGAGCAGGCCAGGGCAGGACATTGATGTTAGCTGCGGCGAGAGTCTGTCTTACAACTCTTGCGGTGTGCGGTCGTGCATTATCATGCATTAACTGAAATAAGGGACCGATTTGCACTTGTAGAGGAACGATGACGTCTGATACAATCGTCTCAGCATAAATTTGAGCGTTGAGGTTGCCTCTGATCCAAATCAACTCAGTTCTTCCGCCGATCCAAATACCCGCCCATACCATGATGGTTCCACCACTATAAGGATGGACTTCCTGGCAGGATTTTAATCGCTGTTGGCGTCCAGGGGTTCTCCAGTGTCGTATACGTCTTGTATCCGGTCTCATACCAAAACGAGACTCATCAGAAAAGCACACGAAACGCCATTGTTCTTCTGCCCAATTTCTGTGTTCAAGAGCCCATTGATATCGAATCCTACGAATGTGCATTGCTATAGGTGGTACCCGTAGCGGTCTTCGGGAATGAAGGTTCACTTCATGCAAGCGGTTTCTGACTGTTTGGTCGCTAATTAAGTTCCCTGAAGAGTGATGAAGCCTCACGGCTAACATCATGGCGGTTATTGTTGGACCTCTTCGAGTTAAGATTTGAATGTATCGGTCTTGTCTCCGTGTGGTGCAGCGATACCGTCCTCCATGGTGCTCAGCCACGGTACCAGTGCTTCGGTAACGTGTCCAAAGTCGACTGATAACACTCTGACTTGTATTCAGAGCTAAAGCCACAGTACGTTGCCGGGAACCAGCTTCTATCATTCCCACGGCTCTGAGCATTTCTTCCCTGCTTAAATGACGTCGCCGCTCCATAATAACGTTGGTTTTAATCAGTAGTAGGGAAACAGTAGCACTAATAATGTCTTCAATGCGTTGTATGTTTTTATAGGGAAAATATTGACAGCTGATTTTCATCTTTTACTCGAATTTGTGCCGTGTGGTGCCGGCTTAAGAATAGTACCACCCCATCTCTTCCCGTGGGTGTCGTCAAGGCGACTAAGGGATGTCACACCGGAGGACGGGCAGCAGCGTCCTCTGCGTACTTAAAGCCTTACTGCGATCACCAACCCGCTCGCCAAGCGTGGTGATTATGGCAATTACCCCCAGGATCTACATACTAGTAGGTTCTACTGGGGAGACCCGTGCCCAGCAGTGGGCCATCATATGGGTTGATATGTACTCGAATTTGATTAACAGTTCCTGATTCAAATTATGAAATGCACCAAAAAGGATCCATATAAATTTATAAAATCATAAATTTATTACAAAGCCACATCTCAATCTCAAGAAATCCGCATAAAAATGCTTGATCCCTAGACACTTTTGATGTGTGTACTTACACAAACTTGCAATTCCTATTTAGGCTTCTTAGAATTTAATTTAAAAAAAAACGCTGAAACACTTGTTTCTTGATTTTATGTTATTAAGCCAGAAACGAAATTGAATAGGTGACATGCTACAAAAGAGCGGAACCTCCTAACATAGGCTAAGCTGCTTAAAAGGAAGCTCCAATCACATACATTGTTATTTACAAATTTTTGTAATCAAATAAAACATTTTGTTTTTTAAAAAAAGCTCTTACTTCAAAAGTGATGGAGTTTCATACAATCTTGCAAATCCTATTTTATCTCTTCATTCTTTAGTCAAAATTTTAGGTTTGTAGCCAAAATACTACCATTTCTGTCTGTATGTGCTAAGCTATGGGGAGGAAACCATAGACTTCCATGACTGCTCAATGACACTATCTTTCCACCTTTATGGTAATTTTATTCTTTCAAAACCTAAATTTCTTGTAGATTTGCAACAGGTTAAACAATTAATCGCTGCCCAAAACAAAAAGTGAAGATGATGCAACGTACAACTAAATATACGTACCGATACCATAAACAGTGAAACACAAAGTTGTCAAGTTAAGAAAAATGGTCTTTATCCCCTTTGAACAAAAATAAATCTACTATGTACACTTGCTGATAAAACATTTATTTCATTATTTGTACAACCAGATGAAATTTGAATTAGTATCCACATCCACACGAGCATTGGCCGTTGATGGAGACACAGCCAGATGCTGGCAAGTTACCGGCGAAGCTCACAGCGCCCAAGATTGGCACGGCACCGATGACAGCGGTGTTACCAGCGACTGGCAGTTCACCAGCCACTGCCACGTTACCTTCACCGGCGCCGCCGTACGCAGCTGCGTTTGCTGCTCCATATCCTGCTCCATATCCGATGATACCAGCGTTGCCAAGCCCATATCCTGCACCTCCAAGACCATATCTTAAGCCGGCAGCAGAGGCACCTCCGCAGCCAGCGCCTGAAGAAATGGCAGCCGGAGCGATGGCACAGCCGCATTGACTGAACACATTCTAACAAACAAAAACAGTAAGTTAATATCAGATACCGTGTCAAAAATACGCACTGAAGTAGGATTTCGAACAGTTGAAACTAAGTACCAATAGTACCTACTTAGTTTAAACTGTTTGAAACTATATATCATACAAAGACCGTAAACCACATAATGCTTTTTGATTACATAACACCAGGAAATTCAATATCTTACTCACCTGTACCAAGCAAGCTTGGATGCAGAGCAGAAGAATAGCGAAAGTGTTCATGTTTGATTTTTGTTTGTGTTCAACTAGGAGCTGAAGACTGAATGATGAACAGCAACCGTCCCGCGCTTTTATACTTGACACAATTACTGATACTAGGTTGTGTTATCGTAGTACGTGATGTGTATTATTTCGCTAAAACTGCAATATTTATCACACATTACACAAACACTATTTCGTAGACGAAGTTCAATGTCACTGATAACACTGTTTAGTATAAAGCTAGCAGCAGAAGTACTGAACATCACTCTCGTCTCAGCAGTCGCACCAAAACAGCTAATTCATCAACTAACATGTCTGCCAAGGCTGTCATCATCTTCTGTGCTCAAGCGCTCCTCGCTAACGTAAGTACAAAGCCATAATTTCAGATGATTTAGTCCTATTTATCAATTTAGCCGAATTTATAAATAAGTTTTATTCCAGGTGGCATTCAGTCAGTGTGTATATCCTGGAGGCGACTACTTGAGAGCTTTCGCTGCACCATCAGCTTCGTCATGTGGCGCACTGGGAGGTAGCGGCCTGGCTTACAGAGCCAGTTTTGGAGCTGGTTTCGGCAACGGCTGTGCCGGCGCCGGGCTGAGCGCCGCTCGTATTGAGGTGGCTCCCACCAGCGGCGGCGGTCTACCTGTCACCAGCACTTGTGCCATCGCTCCCACCGGCATTTCCGTAGCGTCTGAGAACGCTTACGAAGGTGCTCTGGCTGTAGTTGGTGAACTGCCATTCATAGGCTCTGTAGCTTTAGAAGGCGTATTGCCATCTGCTGGTGCGGGTGTTGTCAGCTACGGTTGCGGCAATGGCGTCACTGCTATCACAAGTGATTACGGCAACTCCGCTGGAGCTATCGGTATTGGATCAGCCGGTATCAACTCTGCCGCTATCGGGTACGGTTCAGGGTTAGCAGCTATTTCTCCTGCTGCCGCTGGCTACGGCGGCTACGGTATTGGTCGTGGATGTGGTTGTGGACTGTATTGAAATGAACCCACGGCACGGATCTCTAAAAAATATTGATGTTTACTAAAAGTTTTGTCTATGAATAAAGATATTCAATGAATTTTTTTTTTTTTTTTATGCAAACACCAATAGTAGTATGTATTTAATCTGAACTTACTAGGTATCTCTATAATGAATTTCATCTAAAATGGTTGAGCGGTTTAGGCGTAAAAACTTAACAGACGGACAAAGATACTTTCACATTTTATAATTATAACTAGCTTTCGTGCGCGGGTCCCCTTTGTGACAACGACACTCTATAAAAGAATCTCTAGAAAACGTAACTCTATATTTAAAATTATAATTAGAATCGATTTCGATTTGATCGTTTCGATGATTTTAGTGATTTTACCCATTTTTTAGGGTTTTGTGGCCAAAATAGCAAAACGGAATCCCATTACTTTCGCCATTTGCGTCTGTCGTCCTCACTTACCTCAGAGACTGTTGGTACTAAAAAGTTGTAATTTAGTAGGGATGAACATATAACTTACGCCAACAAAGTAGTAAAACAAAACCTTGAAAAAAAATATAAAAGGTACCTCCTTACTTGTAAAGTGTAAGTGTGGTATCATTAGATAGTTATTTAAAAATATGGATCCGTTGTTGAAATATTAGGTCTCATAGTGCAAATTTTTGTTATAGTCAAGTGCCCCCTCCCCTGCCAGCTAAATGGTTGTTTTGGGAGATGAAAAAAAAATCATTGTAAAAGGTACAAGATGAAATTAAAAGAAACACGTAAGTAGGTTTTACTAGTTTACGAGTAACCGCCAACCAAGTGAGATATACCAAAAAAAACGTTGCTAGTAGTATGAAACAAAATAAACAGAAAACCCACTTTTTGTATCGCATTTGTACTGGACAGCTACGAAAAGCGTGGCCCGACATGCAATTGCCCTGTTTTTAAGAGCTGATTTTCGCTTTTAAACTAAAGTTTCTTTAAAAACTAATTTAAAAACTAATTTTTGTTCTTGCCTGAGACTTAAGCTATCTTCATACCAAATTTTATTTTAATCGGTTGAGCGGTTTAAGCGTGAAAACAATATAAACAGTAATAGATATACAAAATTATTTTTACATTTTTATTTAGCTTTTTTATTTAGTTTTTCCCTGCGGATTTGCTTCCGTTAAGTTTAAGTTTGAAACATGGAGTTTTGGCGTTTTTCCGTTTTTTTTTCGAATGAAGGATTTTAACGAAAAATGCACGAATTGGTTCATTTCAAGTTTTGCGCTTAGTAACGCTGCACGTCAAATAATAACTTTTATAGGCATCTTAAATCTTTTTTTTAAACTGACGGAGTTTCATACAATTACGTGACGGAGTTACACATAAACACACAATTCCTATTTAGGCTTTTTAAAAGAGAATTAAAAAAAAACGCTTAAACACTTGTTTCTTTATTTTAAGTTATAAAGCCAGAAACCAAATTGCATAGCTCTTACTTCAAAAGTGACGGAGTTTCATACAATCTTGCGAATCCTATTTTATCTCTTTACTATTTAGTCAAAATTTTAAGTTAGTACTAACATTTCTGTTAGTATGTGCTAAGCTATAGAGAGGAAACCATGGACTTCCATGACTGCTCAATGAGACTATCCTTCCACCTTTATGGTAATAGCTTTTAAAACCTAAATTTCTTGTAGATTTGCAACAAGTTGAACAATTAATCGCTGTCCAAAACGAATAGTGAAGATGATGAAACGTGCAACTAAATATACGTACTGTGGCAAGTGCGTCGGAAACTCGACCGGCCACTCGTATAAAGCCTCATTAATTGTTAACTGTTTGTCTTGACGTTTCAAAAGTTTGAAATAATGAGGAAAAAGATAATGAAAAAACAATGGGAGAATTGAAGGAAGCGTCAAGACGAATGGTCGAAAAACCGATTGGAATGTAAATGAATAAGATTACAGATTCTCTAATATATAATATCGTTGTGGGCATATGAAACAGTTTTTAATCTCGGCTGAGCACCCCAAAGCAAGGAAGTTCACGTCACACGATACCATAAACAGTGAAACACAAAGTTGTCAAGTAAAGAAAAATGGTCTTTATCTCCTTTGAACAAAAATAAATATACTATGTACACTTGTTAATAAAACATTTATTTCAATATTTGTACAACCAGATAAAATAAATCTACTATGTACACTTGCTAATAAAACATTTATTTCATTATTTGTACAATCAGATGAAATTTGAATTAGTATCCACATCCACACGAGCATTGGCCGTTAATGGAGACACAGCCAGATGCTGGCAAGTTACCGGCGAAGCTCACAGCGCCCAGGATTGGCACGGCGCCGATGACAGCGGTGTTACCAGCGACTGGCAGCTCAGCAGCCACTGCCACGTTACCTTCACCGGCGCGGCGGCGCCGCCGTATGCAGCTGCGTTTGCTGCTCCATATCCGATGATACCAGCGTTGCCAAGCTCATATCCTGCACCTCCGAGACCATATCTTAAGCCGGCAGTAGAGGCATCTCCGCAGCCAGCGCCCGAAGAAATGGGAGCAGGAGCGATGGCACAGCCACATTGACTGAACACATTCTAACAAACAAAAACATTAGTTAAAGAACTATCACGGCTTTTGTTATTGCTTCGTTACAGAGAGCATTTTAACAAATTATGATGTCGCAGGCCGAATATTGAAGTAATTTTTATAGGCATTTCTTGCCAATAACTTTAGAAATACATTAAATGCATTTTTGAAAGATAGAAATATTTGAAATCCAGACTCAGGAATCGAACCCGAGACTTCCGTAGCCAAACCGGGGCCAGAAGCGAACCACCTATCTGAAATATGTTATTAGATTTTGAATTTTTCTATCTCTTGTTGCTCGCGAATTTAGGCCTTCGCAGCGACATCTAGTCGGTAGTTAAAGAACTATCACGGCTTTTGTTATTGCTTCGTTACAGAGAGCATTTTAACAAATTATGTTGTCGCAGGCCGAATATTGAAGTAATTTTTATAGGCATTTCTTGCCAATAACTTTACAAATACAATAAATGCATTTTTGAAAGATAGAAAAATTTGAAATCCAGTATCCATTTGTAAAGTGTGTGGTCTTGGAGGTGCAGGATATGGGCTTGGCAACGCTAGTATTATCGGATATGGAGCAGCAAACGCATCTGCATACGGCGGCGCCGGTGAAGGTAACGTGGCAGTGGCTGGTGAGCTGCCAGTCGCTGGTAACACCGCTGTCATCGGCGCCGTGCCAATCTTGGGCGCTGTGAGCTTCGCCGGTAATTTGCCAGCATCTGGCTGTGTCTCCATCAACGGCCAATGCTCGTGTGGCTGTGGATACTAATTCAAATTTCATCTGGTTGTACAAATAATGAAATAAATGTTTTATTAGCAAGTGTACATAGTAGATTTATTTTTGTTCAAAGGGGATAAGACCATTTTTCTTTACTCGACAACCTTGTGTTTCACTGTTTATGGTATCGGTACGTATATTTAGTTGTACGTTTCATCATCTTCACTATTCGTTTTGGACAGCGATTAATTGTTCAACTTGTTGAAATCTACAAGAAATTTAGGCTTTGAAAGCTGTTACCATAAAGGTGGTAGGATAGTCTCATTGAGCAGTCATGGAAGTCCCTACTTTCCTCCCCATAGCTTAGCACATACTAACAGAAATGTTCGTACAAACTTAAAATTTTGACTAAAGAGTAAAGAGATAAAATAGGATTCGCAAGATTGTATGAAACTCCGTCACTTTTGAAGCAAGAGCTATGCAATTTCGTTTCTGGCTTTATAACTTAAAATAAAGAATCAAGTGTTTAAGCCCAAATAGGAATTGCGCGTTTAGGTGTGTAACTCCGTCACGTAATTGTTTGAAACTCCATCAGTTTTAAAAATAGATTTAAGATGCATAAAAAAGTTATTATTTGACGTGCAGTGCAGTACCATGGAGATCGCTTCGTTGCCGATAGACTTTAGGGAAGCGTGAGTTGTAACATAATATAAATGCGAAATATGTTTTCGCATTTATATGTTGATAGTTTTCAAGACAAAAGGATTAACGCACAGCCTATACCGCTGATCATAGACGCGAAATTTCGAGAACGTATTCTTTAAATAATGTAGGCATTCGATAAGAAGGCATTTTAGGAAATTCATTCTTTAAGGGGGTAAGTTTGTTCTGTAAAATTTTGTATTTGGCTTTTTAATTAAAAATAATGAAATATGGGTATCAGCGTTTTTAAAAATTCATCCCCTAAGGGGGTAAACTACGGGTTGTAAGTTTTTATCAAAATCCGTCAGTTTTGAAGTTAAACCTTTAAAACTTTATATTTGTAATATTGATTTTAAATAAATAACTACGTTTTTAGGCATTTTTGAAAAATACAGCTGGCAAATTCATTTGGAACTTCGTCAGCTTTATAGTAAGCTTTGTTAAATTTGGTTTAAAATAAACAAATACATGAGTTTTGGTTTAAAATAAATAAACACGTGTTTCAACGTTTTTGGAAAATTATCCCATAAGGGGGTAAAATAGGGGTTGCAAATTTGTTACATACAAATTTATTTAATTTTGTGGATGAAGAAACACGTCTTTTAGCGTTTGAAAGCAAATAAACCCTTAAAATCATCCACGCTAACGAAGCCTGTGCAGCAGTTGTTAAAATCGTGGATGAGAAAACCAATCAGTGCCATGAGGTACGGGCCTTGTTAGATTCAGGTAGTCAGTCATCGTTCATAACTAATTCATTAAAACAGAGGTTAGGGCTTCTGAGTCAAAGGGTACCATCAGTTAATGTGACAGGCATCAACAACATGTGTTTCAATACAATGGAAAGGTGTTTAATTACACTGAAAATTAAACAGTTCACAAAACAAATAAACTGTTTAACAATAAATCAAATTTCTACAAACTTACCTTCTGAGGAAGTGGATATCATAAGCTTGGATATTCCACAAAACATACAATTAGCTGATCCGACATTTTATCGTCCCTCTCAAGTTGAATTGTTACTAGGGGCAGACGTGTTTTGGGATCTCATTATAGCAGGTCAAATAAAGCTCGGACACAACAAACCAATGTTACACAATTCATTGATAGGATGGTTAGTAGTTGGTCCAACGATGTGTACCAGTTATGACAAGGGTAACAATATAAACTGTAATTTTAGTCAGGAAATAAAAAATCAGTTAAGCAAATTTTGGGAACTTGAGGAGTTACCCCCCAAGTTACCCTGGAGTCAAGAAGAAATATTGTGCGAAGATCATTTTGTAAAAAATACTCATAGGTTGAACAATGGTAAATTTTGTGTGAGTTTGCCGTTGAAAGGTGATCCAAAGGACTTGGGTGATTCGTTTCCAATGGCATTCAAACGGTTACTCCAGTTGGAAAAACGATTTCGACGGCAACCTCATGTCAAACAACAATATAGCGAATTTATTGAAGAATACAAAAACTTGGGACATTTGTCAAAGATTGAGAGACCTGACGTGGCGAATTATTTGCCTCACCATCCTGTTTTACGTGAAAGTGAAACAACAAATTGTCGTGTTGTTTTTGATGCTTCGGCTCCGACTACTTCAGGTCTTTCACTCAATGATATGTTGATGGTAGGGCCTACGATTCAGGAAGACATCTTTTCAATACTCGTTCGCTGTCGTCCGCATAAGTTTTTGTTAGTAGGAGATATTGAAAAGATGTACCGTCAAATAGTTGTCGAAGAAAAACATAGACCTTTACAAATGATTCTTTGGAGAAATAATGAAAATGAACCTATACAATACTTACAGTTAAATACAGTCACGTACGGAACTTCTTCGGCACCATTTCTAAGTGTCAGATGTTTATTCGAATTAGCTGATTCTTGTGATGATGAATGCATCACCACTATAATAAAACACGACTTTTACGTCGACGATCTATGTACTGGTCATCAGGATCCTGAAAAATTAAAATACATACTTGAATCTATAAAGAACACATTAAAGTCAGCTCAAATGAATCTACGTAAAATTAAATCAAATTGTGCTTACCTTTTTAATAATGATGAAATGTTTCATGACCAAAGCAACATTGAATTTATTAAAGAATGTACTACTCTAGGCATAAAGTGGAACCCGTCCACAGACAAATTAATGGTAAAGTTACCTGATTATAAACAACAGAATATGGAAACTAGCAAGTGCACAAAACGTGTCATTTTGTCACTAGTAGCAAGCATATTTGACCCACTTGGGATTTTTTGTGTCTGCACAGTATTATTGAAGATTTTATTACAAGAACTTTGGTCATTAAAATTACACTGGGATGATGATGTACCTATTCACATTAGAAATTTGTGGCAAAAAATGTTTAAGGGTTTTCAGTCACTGTCATCCTTTGAAATTGATCGTTATTGTATGGGTGGTGAACCAAATCACATAGAAATACATGTATTTTGCGATGCATCGACAAAGGCATATGCCGCCTGCATATATATCCGTAGTATTAATGATGATGGTGTAGTTTCAGTTAAGCTTCTATGCGCTAAGGCTAAGGTTGCACCCCTAAAGCCCACTACAATACCGAGATTAGAATTATGTGGTGCCCTCCTCGGGAGCCGCCTTTGTGACAAGGTCACGAAAGCTTTACGTTGCAACATTAGTAGATACATATATTGGACTGATTCACAAATAGTATTGTCATGGTTAAAAACTACTACACCTGCAAAATTAAAAACTTTTGTTTCAAATCGTGTTACAGAAATTGCTGATTTGTCTCGTCGTGGGGTATGGAGATATGTTCCATCCGCTCAGATTCCGGCAGACTTGGCTTCACGAGGTCTGTCACCGGAAGAGTTGCCTGAAGCCAAGTTATGGTGGAATGGGCCATCCTTCCTGCTCCACGGCGAGACAGATTGGCCTTCTCAGTTGTTAAAGCTAAGCCTAGATTTACCTGAAATTAAGGTAGCAACTGTAACACTAAAGCAACCTAACAAAGATGTTATAGACATTGAAAAATTTTCCAAGTTTAACAAATTAAGAAGAACAGTTGCTTTTATGTTCAGGTTTATACACAATTGTAAAAATTCTAATAATAAGATACAAGGTTCATTAACCGTTAAGGAATTGCAAACAGCTGATGTCATGTTAATTTCCCTTGCACAACTATGTTCATTTGAAAATGAAGTAAATTCTTTAGAACAGGGTAAGCACATTAATATTAAGTCAAAACTTCTAACCCTAAATCCATATCTTGACGCAGAGGGTGTTATGCGCGTAGGAGGCAGGTTAAATAATTCTATGTACGATTACAATAAAAAACATCCCGTGATTCTCGATTCAAAACACTATTTAACCAAACTTTTATTTGAACATTTTCACATACAATTATTACATGCAGGCCCACAGCTGCTCCTTTCAAGCATACGTGAAATGTATTGGCCACTAGGAGGAAGACACTTAGCACGGCAGACCTACCGAAAATGTGTAGTATGTAAACGCGTGAAAGGAGAAGTTGCTGGTCAAATTATGGGAAGTCTGCCATCTCAGCGTATAACGCCAGGGTTTCCATTCCAAATTGTAGGAACAGATTATGCTGGGCCCTTTTATATATTGAATAAGAAGGGCCGCGGCGCTAGGTTACTGAAAGCATATTTGTGTCTATTCGTATGTTTTAAAACAAAGGCAGTTCATTTAGAACTTGCGAGTGATTTAAGCACTGAAGGTTTCATTTTAGCATTTAGACGATTTATATCAAGAAGAGGAAAACCTCTCGAGATTTTTTCTGATAATGGTAGAAACTTTGTAGGAGCTAGTAAAGAGTTAGGAAAGTTTCTTACCGAATTAAGTGACTCTGTGTCAGACAATTTTTCTGGCGAAGGCATACAATTCAGATTCTCACCCGCTTACTCCCCAAACTATGGTGAGCTTTTTGAGGCTGGTATAAAGTCGGCTAAGTTTCATATTAAACGCATTGTGGGGAATATACACTTAACTGCTGAAGAACTTGCTACTGTCTTCGTCCAGGTCGAGGCAATATTAAATTCTCGGCCCCTCTATCCAATTTCATCCGATCCTCACGACCTGTCCCCTTTGTCCCCAGGGCACTTCCTCATTGGAAGACCATTGACGTCACTACCAGCTCCAGACTTGCGAGAAGTCAAGACTCATCTCCTGCATCGCTACGCCAAAATTGAACAAATGCGTCAGCACTTCTGGTCACGGTGGAGCCAAGAATACATTTGCGAACTTCAGCAGCGCAAAAAGTGGCTTGTGAAGAAGCCTAACATGAAACCAGGACAACTTGTGCTGATCAAGGAAGAGCACAATCCTCCACTCAAATGGCCGCTTGGTAGGATCAAGCAACTCTATCCTGGAACAGACGGCTGCAGCAGGGTTGCAGACGTGGAAACAACCAAGGGAACCATCCGCCGTGCCATCACAAGACTATGCCCTCTGCTGGACGAGGGCACTACAGGGCTTGAAGCCCCATAGGCCTTCAAGGGCCGGGAGGTTGTTGCCGCCGCTGCGCTGGCCACACTGGTAGGCGGGGCCAAAACACCGAGTACGACCGACGGCGCGCGAACGAGGCACGAACAACGGGACGCCGGCGCCGCCATTAGGCAGAGCTACAGAGACCACAGCGAAGCGCACACGCTTTAATAAGTTTAACGGTCATACAGATTGTAAAAGTGTTTGTTAAAATATTATAGTTTGTACCAAAACTATCTTTGCTTGAAGAGTCTCCCGAACAGTCCAACACATTGACATTCTACACCGTTACACAAAACATCCAACATGAAAGTTTTGGACAGCGATTAATTGTTCAACTTGTTGCAAATCTACAAGAAAAGCTATTACCATAAAGGTGGAAGGATAGTGTCATTGAGCAGTCATGGAAGTCCCTAGTTTCCTCCCCATAGTTTAGCACATACTAACAGAAATGTTAGTACAAACTTAAAAATTTGACTAAAGAGTAAAGAGATATAGGATTTGCAAGATTGTATGAAACTCCGTCACTTTTAAAGTAAGAGCTATGCAATTTCGTTTCTGGCTTTATAACTTAAAATAAAGAAACAAGTGTTAAAGCGTTTTTTTTTTAATTCTCCGCAATTCCGTCACATAATTGTATGCAATTCCGTCAGTTTTAAAAATAGATTTAAGATGCCTATAAAAGTTATTATTTGACGTGCAGTGCAGTTCCATGGGCATTTATAAGTAAAAAAAAATGCATACGTGCACTGCTTGATGTAAACCCATTAGAATCATGCAGACCTCTATTCAAAAATAATAATATTCTGACGCTAGTAGGCCTGTATATATTAGAAATCTGTCTTTATGTTAAGAAGTTCCCTAACGAATTCAACGATGCTCGTAATAACTCAATAATAGGCAAAAGAGACCCGACTAGATTGTTAACTCCAGCCTGTAAAACGTCTTTATATAAAAAAAATTGTTACTTAATGTGCATAAGAGTATTTAACAAGGTATCTAAGTTTCTCTATGAATTGCCGCTTGCGAAGTTCAGCAAGGAACTAAAAAAGTGGTTAATACTGCACACTTTTTAATCAAAGAATTTTTTGAATATAATTAAAAAAAATACACGTAGCTGTTAATAAGTATTATGAACTAATATATATTTTCTTTTTTTTAAATTTAATTCATTTAATTTTATGAGGAAACTTGACATATTTGTGTTTTATTGTACCAATTTATTTATTTGTGAATTTGAAATGGAATAGCTTAAATAATAAATTTGAATAATGACATATTATAAAAAAATATTGTTCCTAGGAAATATTTATTAAAGATTCATGTATCAAAATGTTATTGTGTTTGCATGCCAAAACTGGTGAAATGTGATGATATAATTCTCTTTTATAACAACAATTTTGTACCACTTTTCTTGCAAATAAAATTATTCTATTCTATTCTTATATTCTATTCTGTTCTATATTCTTCATGGAAATCGCTTCGTTGCCGACAGACTTTGGGGAAGCGTGAGTTGTAACATAATATAAATGCGAAATATGTTTTCGCATTTATATGATGATAGTTTTCAAGACAAAAGCTAGTCTATATATATGACTGATGGATCAACGCACAGCCTATACCGCTGATCGTAGAGACGCAAAATTTCGAGAATGTAGGCATTCGATGATGCGATAAGAAGGAATTTTTGGAAATTCATTCTTAAAGGGGTTACCTCCTTTAACCCCGTTGTTTACCCGTTTGTTCTGTAAAATTTTGTACTTGGCTATTTGTTTTAAAATAATGAAATACGGGTTTCAGCGTTTTAAAAAATTAGCCTACTACGTTTTTATCAAAATCCATCAGTTTTGAAGGAAGATATTTAAAATTTTATATTAGGAATATTGGTTTACCTATTTTACCCCTAAAGGGCAAATTTATTTGGAACTTCGTCAGCTTAAAAGTAAGAGTTGTTAAATTTGGTTTAAAATAAATAGACACGTGTTTCAACGTATATGGAAAATCATCCCATAAGGGGGTAAAATAGAGGTTGCAAATTTGTTACATAAAAATTTACTTAGTCCCTTTTATAGCGAAATCCGTGAAAATTTAACTTTGTGGATGAAGAAACACGTATTTTAGAGTTTGAAAGCAAATAAACCCTTAACGGGGTAAAATCATCCACGCTGACGAAGCCGCGAGCGATCTAGAAAAAGCACTGAATCTGTTGCTAAGCGCAAAACTTGAAATGAACCAATTTGTGCATTTTTCGTTAAAGTCCGGGGATGAATTCGAAACAAATTCGAAAAAACGCAAAAACTCCATGTTTCAAACTGAAACTTAACGGAGGCAAATCCGCAGGGAAAAACTAATCCAAGCTAAATAAAAATGTAAAAATAATTTTGTATATCTATTACGTTGTTACGATTAAACCGCTAAACCGATGAAAATAAAATTTGGTATGAAGATAGCTTAAGTCTCAGGCAAGAACATGAATTAGTTTTTATCGCGATAACTAACACACACGCGGGCGGTGTCGTGGGCTGAAGCAAGTAAGTATTAAAAATTCTTGTCCTGACTGACTGACTGATTGACTGATGTATCAATTACATGATGTAGGCATCCGATGATATTGAGATTTTTGAAAATTCCTTCCCTAAGAAGATGAAAAGGGGTGTAAAAAATTGTGTAAAACGTTTTTTAAAGTTATGTAGTTAAATCTGTGATTTTTTAATTGGCTTTATGGTAAAGAAAATTTTTTATCAGCATTTTTGAAAATTTATATTTTATTTGGGCAAAATAGCGTTGCAAATTTGTAAGAAACTGTAGCAGTTTTTAAGTTTAATTTTTTTTAAATACAATAATTGGATTGGAAAGAAAATTTGAAGTAAAAAATTACAAAAAAAACTCGTGTTTCCACGCTTTTGCAAAACCAATCCAAAATCAATCCATAAACTATGGGTTACCACTGTGTATGAAACTACGTTAATTTTGAAGATAGGTTTGCCTTTGTGGTTGTAAATAAAGAAACTCATATTTCAGCCATTTTAAAACTTTTTTAAAGTTTTTAAAAAGTTTTTCTTTACTTACGACCATAAAGCCAAATGGTCGTAAGTAAAGAAAAACTTTTTTCAGCATTTTTGGAAATTTATATCTTACTAGCTGTCCCGCGCAACTCCGTATGCGTAAATTTTCCCCGTTTTTGCAACATTTCTCGTCGCTACTTCGCTCCTATTAGTCGTAGCGTGATGTTATATAGCCTATAGCCTTCCTCGATAAATGGGCTATCCAACGAAAAAATATTTTTTTAAATCGGACCCGTAGTTCCTGAGATTAGAGCGTTTAAACAAACAAACAAACAAACTCTTCCGCTTTATGTATTAGTATAGATTTGGGCAAAAAGAACGTTGCAAATTTGTTTGAAACTACAGCACTTTTTAAGTTGGATCTTTGAAAATACAATAATTGGATTTAAAAGAAAATTTGAAGTAAAAAATTACAAAAAAACTCGTATTTCCACGCTTTTGCGAAAGCAATCCAAAACCAATCCATAAAATAGGAGTTACAACTGTGTATGAAACTACGTTAATTTTGAAGTTAGATTTGCCTTTGTGGTTGTAAATAAAGACACTCGTATTTCAGCCTTTAGTTTAAAAGCGAAAATCAACTCTTAAAAACAGGGCAATTGTATGTCGGGCCACGCTTTTCGTAGCTGTCCAGTAAAAATGCTATACAAGAAGTGGGTTTTCTGTTGATTTTGTTTCATACTACTAGCAACGTTTTTTAAGTAATTGCCAATGGAATTTACGACGTATGGAAATGTTGTTATATCTCACTTGGTTGGCGGTTACTCGTAAACTAGTAAAACCTACTTACGTGTTTTTTGTTTAATTTCATCCTGTACCTTTTACAATGATTTTTTTCACATCTCCCAAAACAACCATTTAGCTGGCAGAGTAGCAATATTAGGTCTCATAGTGCAAATTTTTGTTTAAGTCAAGTGCCCCCTGAACTTGACTATAACAAAAATTTGCACTATGAGACCTAATATTTCAACAACGGATCCTTATTTTTAAATAACTATCTAATGATACCACACTTACACTTCACAAGTAAGGAGGTACCCTTTATATTTTTTTTTAAGGTTTTGTTTTACTACTTTGTCGGCGTAAGTTATATGTTCATCCATACTAAATTGCAACTTTTTTAGTACCAACAGTCTCTGAGGTAAGTTGAGGACGACAGACGCAAATGGCGAAAGTAATGGGATTCCGTTTTGCTATTTTGGCTACAAAACCCTAAAAAATGGGTAAAATCACTAAAATCATCGAAACGATCAAATCGAAATCGATACTAATTATAATTTTAAATATAGAGTTACGTTTTTATCGCACACAAAGGGGAGCCGCGCACGAAAGCTAGTTATAATTATAATATGTGAAAGTATCTTTGTCCGTCTGTTAAGTTTTTACGCCTAAACCGCTCAAACATTTTAGATGAAATTCATTATAGAGATAGTAAGTTCAGATTAAATACATACTACTATTGGTGTTTGCATAAAAAAAAAAAATCATTGAATATCTTTATTCATAGACAAAACTTTTAGTAAACATCAATATTTTTTAGAGATCCGTGCCGTGGGTTCATTTCAATACAGTCCACAACCACATCCACGACCAATACCGTAGCCGCCGTAGCCAGCGGCAGCAGGAGAAATAGCTGCTAACCCTGAACCGTACCCGATAGCGGCAGAGTTGATACCGGCTGATCCAATACCGATAGCTCCAGCGGAGTTGCCGTAATCACTTGTGATGGCAGTGACGCCATTGCCGCAACCGTAGCTGACAACACCCGCACCAGCAGATGGCAATACGCCTTCTAAAGCTACAGAGCCTATGAATGGCAGTTCACCAACTACAGCCAGAGCACCTTCGTAAGCGTTCTCAGACGCTACGGAAATGCCGGTGGGAGCGATGGCACAAGTGCTGGTGACAGGTAGACCGCCGCCGCTGGTGGGAGCCACCTCAATACGAGCGGCGCTCAGCCCGGCGCCGGCACAGCCGTTGCCGAAGCCAGCTCCAAAACCGGCTCCGTAAGCCAGGCCGCTACCTCCCAGTGCGCCACATGACGAAGCTGATGGTGCAGCGAAAGCTCTCGAGTAGTCGCCTCCAGGATATACACACTGACTGAATGCTACCTGGAATAAAACTTATTTATAAATTCGGCTAAATTGATAAATAGGACTAAATCATCTGAAATTATGGCTTTGTACTTACGTTAGCGAGGAGCGCTTGAGCACAGAAGATGATGACAGCCTTGGCAGACATGTCAGTTGATGTATTAGCTGTTTTGGTGCAACTGCTGAGACGAGAGTGATGTTCAGTACTTTTGCTGCTAGCTTTATACTAAACTGTGTTATCAGTGACATTGAACTTCGTCTACGAAATAGTGTTTGTGTAATGTGTGATAACTATTGCAGTTTTTAGCGAAATAATACACATCACGTACTACGATAACACAACCTAGTATCAGTAATTGTGTCAAGTATAAAAGCGCGAGACGGTTGCTGTTCATCATTCAGTCTTCAGCTCCTAGTTGAACACAAACAAAAATCAAACATGAACACCTTCGCTATTCTTCTGCTCTGCATCCAAGCTTGCTTGGTACAGGTGAGTAAGATATTGAATTTCCTGGTCTTATGTAATCAAAGAGCATTATGTGGTTTACGGTCTTTGTATGATATATGGTTTCAAACAGTTCAAACTAAGTACTATTGGTACTTAGTTTCAACTGTTCGAAATCTTACTTCAGTGCGTATTTTTGACACGGTATCTGATAATAACCTACTGTTTTTGTTTGTTAGAATGTGTTCAGTCAATGCGGCTGTGCCATCGCTCCTGCTGCCATTTCTTCGGGCGCTGGCTGCGGAGGTGCCTCTGCTGCCGGCTTGAGATATGGTCTTGGAGGTGCAGGATATGGGCTTGGTAACGCTGGTATCGTCGGATATGGAGCAGGATATGGAGCAGCAAACGCAGCTGCATACGGCGGCGCCGGTGAAGGTAACGTGGCAGTGGCTGGTGAGCTGCCAGTCGCTGGTAACACCGCTGTCATCGGCGCCGTGCCTATCTTGGGCGCTGTGAGCTTCGCCGGTAACTTGCCAGCATCTGGCTGTGTCTCCATCAACGGCCAATGCTCGTGTGGATGTGGATACTAATTCAAACTTCACCTGGTTGTACAAATAATGAAATAAATGTTTTATTAGCAAGTGTACATAGTAGATTTATTTTTGTTCAAAGGGGATAAGACCATTTTTCTTTACTGGACAACCTTGTGTTTCACTGTTTATGGTATCGGTACGTATATTTAGTTGTACGTTTCATCATCTTCACTATTCGTTTTGGACAGCGATTAATTGTTCAACTTGTTGAAATCTACAAGAAATTTAGGCTTTGAAAGCTGTTACCATAAAGGTGGTAGGATAGTCTCATTGAGCAGTCATGGAAGTCCCTACTTTCCTCCCCATAGCTTAGCACATACTAACAGAAATGTTCGTACAAACTTAAAATTTTGACTAAAGAGTAAAGAGATAAAATAGGATTCGCAAGATTCCAAGCGACGTGCGCCTTCATCGTTGCGCTGTGTTGGAGGACCCTCTGTGACGTCACTGAAAGCTGCCGAGTCACGGAAACACCTCCACTTATGGAATATGCTGTCTAGCGCGGACGAGATTAAAACGTATCTGAGCGAGCTCTGTCCAAACAGGGCTATCACTGTGGAACAACTGAAGACAGCAAATCATTACAACTCGTTCAAAATAGGAGTTCCCGAAGATTGCTTTAATAAATGCTTCTCAGTTGATATTTGGCCAGCAAATGCAAGAGTTAAGCAATGGATTAATTATAAAAAACATATTCCGACACCCGACAGTCAGAAGTTTCAGCCTGAAGTCGGCACTCAGTGAGCCGCGCTTAAGATTACCAACACAATTTCCTGTTTTCACTGTTTTCTATCAAAATGTGCGAGGCTTGAAAACAAAACTACGTGTATGGTACCCAAGCATATTAGTCTCTGACTGTATACTCGTAGCGGCATCGGAAACCTTCCTTGACGCCTCAGTGACCGACGCTGAGATTGTTCCAAACAACTGGACCCTGCTACGCCGCGACCGTGCTACCCCCTGCGGAGGAGTCCTACTAGCTGCAAGACCGGGTGTTGCCGTACGACGTCGTCAGGAGCTTGAGTCGGAACTCGGAGAAGACCTATGGGCTTGTGTAACTTCCAACGGTACCTCTTTTACTATATGTGTAGTCTATATAAAACCTAGCGCTACCGATGCAGTTTACATGAATTTGTTTTGCAAAATTGAATCGTTTGTACTTAAATCTAATAGTAATTTTTATATTCTCGGCGACTTAAACATGAATAGTGCTTCTGACTTTATTAAGAACTATTATTGTTATTTTTTGACATATTGTAATTTGACGGAACATAACAACGTAATTAATTCCCATGGAAGTACTTGACGTAGTATTGGTGCGGGAGTGCATTGATCCGCGTTCTGGGCAGGTGTCCGTATGTGAAACGGAAGGCTTTGTGCCAATTGATCGGCTATATCACCCTGCACTGGAGATAACTGTAACTTTAAGAGTGTATAATCACAAAAACTCCGATCATATGCAGCCAAGTAATATTCGTGTTTCACATGACTGGAATTTCAAGAAACTGGATATTGCATTATTTGATTCCTTGCTCGCGGAAACCTCCTGGGCTCCTGTTCTAGAGTCCAGTGACGTACAAACAGCTACCGATGCCTTTTATAGCATTTTATACGGTCTGTTTGATGTATCGGTACCTAAAAAGAAAAGACGGATAGCTCAATCCCATAGATACCCCGTTTGGTTCAATAGCGACATAATTAGGGATATTCGGTTGAAATCTACTTTACATAGGGCGTGGCTGAAGTCTCGGTGCAACGATTCATATAAATCGTTTTCGAACCTACGCACCAGTTTGAAGAGGCGTATAGCCTACGCGTATAAAAGCCATATGCTTGTCCTGGAGGGAAACTTACAGCGCAACCCTCAGCTTTTCTGGGGCCACGTCCATAGCCTTAGGTCTAAGGGTGGATTCGAGCCGTGCGTCACTTATGAAGACAAATCATGCAAGGGTGTTGAGGCCGCTCAAGCGTTTGCAAGATATTTTGCAAGCGTATTCGTAAACAACTTTCCTACACTAGATAGTAGTGCATGCAGTTCATGTGGGACCCACGGTGTTCATATCACTCTGGCTTCCCTGTCACTCATGGATATTTTCGGCGGCATAAACAAATTAAAACCCAGTAGCTCTTCTGGACCCGATAATGTGCCTAGCTCAATCTTTAAGACCTATAAAACACATCTTGCCCTTCCACTTTGCCATATATTTAATCTCTCGCTAGTAAAGGGCAAATATCCTACCCAGTGGAAGTTATCCCGAGTGACGCCTATCCCCAAGAGTAGTAATAAGAAATCCGTTGCTGAATATCGCCCTATAGCAATTTTATGCGCGCCGGCTAAAATATTTGAATATATATTACACAAAGAAATATATAGACAAGTAAAGCAGTTGTTAGGTGACGAACAGCACGGCTTTAGACCGGGACGTTCAGTGAACACAAACTTGTTGTGCTTGGTCGATTACATATCGAGTGCGATGGATCGGGCATTGCAGGTTGACGTTATATATTTTGACTTCCAGAAGGCTTTTGACAAAATAGATAATGACATATTGTTGCGTAAATTATCAGTCATCGGATTTACCCCCGGGCTTCTTAACTTTTTCTCGGACTATATGCGTGATCGACGACAGTACGTGAGGCATGGTATTTACGTGTCAGAACCCTATCAGACGAAATCAGGGGTAAGTCAAGGTTCGGTACTTGGACCCCTGCTTTTCTTGATCATGATTCATGACTTACCGAGCGTATTGAAAGCTGCCAACTGTCTTTTGTATGCAGATGACCTAAAGCTCTTTCTGGAAATCAAATCCCCTGACGACGCCCTTAGCTTACAAAAAGATATTGACCTTGTGCATGAATGGAGTGTGACTAATAAAATGTTATTTAATATTAGTAAATGTAGTGTAATGACCTTTGACCGCAAACGAAATCCCATTTTACACAACTACACATTAGACTGTGTAAACATAAACAGGACTCAGTGTGTTAAAGATCTAGGTGTAATCTTTGATCGCGGCCTGACATTTCATGACCATTTATCGGAGCTAACTAAGACAGCATATAAGCGCTTAGGATTTGTACTACGCAATGCCAAGGACTTCGAAAACCCGCAGGTTATCAGAACCCTATATAATAGCTTAGTTAGAAGCAAACTTGAGTCGGGTGCATGTATCTGGAACCCATATCAGGTCACCTACACGCGGACAATTGAAAAAGTACAGAAAGTCTTCCTGAGATCCTTGTACAAAAAAATGTATGGGTATTATCCGTACCTGTACCCGACCAAGTTTCTTCTTGGCCAGCTTGGCTATAATTCACTGGAGGTTAGGAGAGTCCGGGACCAACTGGTTATTTGCTGCAAAGTGCTTAACGGACAAGTTGACAACCTGCAGTTACACAACCTTATGTGCAGCCTGTCTGTGCCTAAAGCACCTGGCATGACCGTTAACAGGCGTGGGCAGCTACCGGGCCTTTTCCACATTGATAATGGTCGTACTGTGGCGCGATCTATGTCACCGCTGATCCGTACCCGACGCCACTTTAATGCACTCCTCGCTGCCAATACTGATTGCGATATTTTGTGTGATGTTCCTTGGAAACTTATTCTGACATACTGTGAACATTTAACTGACCAATGGGATAGATCTATGAATGATAATTTGACATACGACTCTGACTACTGACTAATGCAATTGTTTAATATAATTAAGTTGACATTCATATTATCATTTAAATTAATTTTATTGACTTACATATATAATTGTATTATTAATTAATTAATTTTGTTTATCTATGTGAATTGTTTTTGTATATTTATTTTTATATCGTTACACTCAGTGCATGTGAGATAATTGTAATTGTTTTTTTTTAATTCGTTTTTGTCTCAATAAATAAATAAAAAAAAAAAAAAAAAAAAAAAAAAAAGATTGTATGAAACTCCGTCACTTTTGAAGTAAGAGCTATGCAATTTCGTTTCTGGCTTTATAACTTAAAATAAAGAATCAAGTGTTTAAGCCCAAATAGGAATTGCGCGTTTATGTGTGTAACTCCGTCACGTAATTGTTTGAAACTCCATCAGTTTTAAAATTAGATTTAAGATGCATAAAAAAGTTATTATTTGACGTGCAGTGCAGTACCATATGCGAAATATGTTTTCGCATTTATATGTTGATAGTTTTCAAGACAAACGGATTAACGCACAGCCTATACCGCTGATCATAGACGCGAAATTTCGAGAACGTATTCTTTAAATAATGTAGGCATTCGATAAGAAGGCATTTTAGGAAATTCATTCTTTAAGGGGGTAAGTTTGTTCTGTAAAATTTTGTATTTGGCTTTTTAATTAAAAATAATGAAATATGGGTATCAGCGTTTTTAAAAATTCATCCCCTAAGGGGGTAAACTACGGGTTGTAAGTTTTTATCAAAATCCGTCAGTTTTGAAGTTAAACCTTTAAAACTTTATATTTGTAATATTGATTTTAAATAAATAACTACGTTTTTAGGCATTTTTGAAAAATACAGCTGGCAAATTCATTTGGAACTTCGTCAGCTTTATAGTTAGCTTTGTTAAATTTGGTTTAAAATAAACAAATACATGAGTTTTGGTTTAAAATAAATAAACACGTGTTTCAACGTTTTTGGAAAATCATCCCATAAAGGGGGTAAAATAGGGGTTGCAAATTTGTTACATACAAATTTACGTAGTCCGTTTTATAGTAAAATCCGTGAAAATTTAATTTTGTGGATGAAGAAACACGTCTTTTAGCGTTTGAAAGCAAATAAACCCTTAAAATCATCCACGCTAACGAAGCCGCGAGCGATCTAGAAATAGCGCCAAACTTGTTGCTAAGCGCAAAACTTGTAATGAACCAATTCGTGCATTTATCGGAAAAGTCCGAGGATTCATTGGAAAAAAACCGCAGGGAAAAACTAATGCAAGCTAAATAAAAATGTAAACATAATTTTGTATATCTATTACGTTTTCACGCTTAAACCGCTAAACCGATTAAAATAAAATTTTGGTATGAAGATAGCTTAAGTCTCGGCAAGAACATGAATTAGTTTTTATCGCAATTACCAACATACACGCGGGCGATGCCACGGGCTAAAGCTAGTAATTATATAAAATTCTTGTCAAGACTGACTGACTGATTAACTGACGTATCAATAAAAGCAGTCTATACCGCTGATCATAGATAAGAGAAATTTTAAGGTCATATTACGTACATTGTGTAGGCATCCGATGAGATTGAGATTTTTGAAAATTCCCTCCCTAAGAAGATGAAAAGGGGTGTTAAAATTGTGTAAAACTTTTTTAAAATTTATGTACTTAAATCTGTGATTTTTGTATTATGGTTGTAACTAAAGAAAAATTTTTATCAGCATTTTTGGAAATTTATATCATAATTGGGCAAAAAAGCGTTGCAAATTTGTAAGAAACTATAGCAGTTTTTAGGTTGGATATTTGAAAATACAATAATTGGATTTCAAAGAAAATTTGAAGAAAAATTACAAAAAAAACTCGTGATTCCACGCTTTTGCAAAATCAATCCTAAACCAATCTATAAAATAGGGGTTACAACTGTGTATGAAACTAAGTTAATTTTGAAGTTAGGTTTGCCTTTGTGGTTGTAAATAAAGAAACTCGTATTTCAGCCTATAGTTTAAAAGCGAAAATCAACTTTAAAAAAACAGGGCAATTGCATGTCGGGCCACGCGTTTCGTAGCTGTCCAGTACAAATGGTTACGACGAATGGAAATTGTTGTTATATCTCACTTGGTTGGCGGTTACTCGTAAACTAGTAAAACCTACTTACGTATTTCCTTGACAATGTACCTTTTACAATGATTTTTTTCACATCTCCCAAAACAACCATTTAGCTGGCAGGGGAGGGGGCACTTGACTATAACAAAAATTTGCACTATGAGACCTAATATTTCAACAACGGATCCATATTTTTAAATAACTATAAACAGCTAGTTATAATTATAAATGTAAAAGTATCTTTGTCCGTCTGTTACGTTTTCACTCCTAAACCGTTCAACCAATTTAGATGTAATTAATTATAGAGATAGTAAGTTCATATTGTGATAACCGATACCACGCGAGCAAAAGTAGTTTTAATACATACTACTATTCGTGTTTATAAAGAAACAAATACTCTCATTAAATACTTTTATTCATAGATATTTTTTTTAGTAGACATCAATATTTTTTAGAGATCTGTGCCGTGGATTCATTTTAATACAGTCCACAACCACATCCACGACCAATACCGTAGCCGCCGTAGCCGGCGGCAGCAGGAGAAATAGCTGCTAACCCTGAACCGTACCCAATAGCGGCAGAGTTGATACCGGCTGATCCAATACCGATAGCTCCAGCAGAGTTGCCGTAATCACTTGTGATAGCAGTGACGCCATTGCCGCAACCGTAGCTGACAACACCCGCACCAGCAGATGGCAATACGCCTTCTAAAGCTACAGCGCTTATGAACGGCAGTTCACCAACTACAGCCAGAGCACCTTCGTAAGCGTTCTCAGACGCTACGGAGATGCCGGTGGGAGCGATGGCGGAAGTGCTGGTGACAGGTAGACCGCCGCCGCTGGTTGGAGCCACCTCAATACGAGCGGCGCTCAGCCCGGCGCCAGCACAGCCGTTGCCGAGGCCAGCTCCAAAACCGGCCCCGTAAGCCAGGCCGCTACCTCCCAGTGTGCCACATGACGGAGCTGATGGAGCAGCGAAAGCTCTCAAGTAGTCGCCTCCAGGATACACACACTGACTGAATGCCACCTGGAATAAAACTTATTTATAAATTCTGCGAAATTGATAATTAGGACTTAATAATCTGAAATTATGGCTTTGTACTTACGTTAGCGAGGAGCGCGTGAGCACAGAAGATGATGACAGCCTTGGTAGACATGTTAGTTGATGTATTAGCTGTTTTGGTGCGAGTGCTGAGACGAGAGTGATGTTCAGTACTTTTACTGCTAGCTTTATACAAAACTGTGTTATCGAAATAGTGTTTGTGTAATGTGTGATAAATATTGCAGTTTTTAGCGAAATAATACACATCACGTACTACGATAACACAACCTAGTATCAGTAATTGTGTCAAGTATAAAAGCGCGGGACGGTTGCTGTTCATCATTCAGTCTTCAGCTCCTAGTTGAACACAAACAAAATCAAACATGAACACCTTCGCTATTCTTCTGCTCTGCATCCAAGCTTGCTTGGTACAGGTGAGTAAGATATTGAATTTCCTCGTCTTATGTAATCGAAGAGCATTATGCGGTTTATGGTCTTTGTATGATATATGGTTTCAAACAGTTCAAACTAAGTACTATTGGTACTTAGTTTCAACTGTTCGAAATCTTACTTCAGTGCGTATTTTTGACACGGTATCTGATATTAACTTACTGTTTTTGTTTGTTAGAATGTGTTCAGTCAATGTGGCTGTGCCATCGCTCCTGCTGCTATTTCTTCAGGCGTTGGCTGCGGAGGTGCCTCTGCTGCCGGCTTAAGATATGGTCTTGGAGGTGCAGGATATGGGCTTGGCAACGCTGGTATCATCGGATATGGAGCAGGATATGGAGCAGCAAACGCAGCTGCATACGGCGGCGCCGGTGAAGGTAACGTGGCAGTGGCTGGTGAGCTGCCAGTCGCTGGTAACACCGCTGTCATCGGCGCCGTGCCAATCTTGGGCGCTGTGAACTTCGCCGGTAACTTGCCAGCATCTGGCTGTGTCTCCATCAACGGCCAATGCTCGTGTGGATGTGGATACTAATTCAAACTTCACCTGGTTGTACAAATAATGAAATAAATGTTTTATTAGCAAGTGTACATAGTAGATTTATTTTTGTTCAAAGGGGATAAGACCATTTTTCTTTACTCGACAACCTTGTGTTTCACTGTTTATGGTATCGGTACGTATATTTAGTTGCACGTTTCATCATCTTCACTATTCGTTTTGGACAGCGATTAATTGTTCAACTTGTTGAAATCTACAAGAAATTTAGGCTTTGAAAGCTGTTACCATAAAGGTGGTAGGATAGTCTCATTGAGCAGTCATGGAAGTCCCTACTTTCCTCCCCATAGCTTAGCACATACTAACAGAAATGTTCGTACAAACTTAAAATTTTGATTAAAGAGTAAAGAGATAAAATAGGATTCGCAAGATTGTATGAAACTCCGTCACTTTTGAAGTAAGAGCTATGCAATTTCGTTTCTGGCTTTATAACTTAAAATAAAGAATCAAGTGTTTAAGCCCAAATAGGAATTGCGCGTTTATGTGTGTAACTCCGTCACGTAATTGTTTGAAACTCCATCAGTTTTAAAAATAGATTTAAGATGCATAAAAAAGTTATTATTTGACGTGCAGTGCAGTACCATGGAGATCGCTTCGTTGCCGATAGACTTTGGGGAAGCGTGAGTTGTAACATAATATAAATGCGAAATATGTTTTCGCATTTATACGTTGATAGTTTTCAAGACAAAAGGATTAACGCACAGCCTATACCGCTGATCATAGACGCGAAATTTCGAGAACGTATTCTTTAAATAATGTAGGCATTCGATAAGAAGGCATTTTAGGAAATTCATTCTTTAAGGGGGTAAGTTTGTTCTGTAAAATTTTGTATTTGGCTTTTTAATTAAAAATAATGAAATATGGGTATCAGCGTTTTTAAAAATTCATCCCCTAAGTAGGGGTATACTACGGGGTTGTAAGTTTTAATCAAAATCCGTCAGTTTTGAAGTTAAACCTTTAAAACTTTATATTTGTAATATTGATATTAAATAAATAACTACGTTTTTAGGCATTTTTGAAAAATACAGCTGGCAAATTCATTTGGAACTTCGTCAGCTTTATAGTAAGCTTTGTTAAATTTGGTTTAAAATAAACAAATACATGAGTTTTGGTTTAAAATAAATAAACACGTGTTTCAACGTTTTTGGAAAATCATCCCATAAAGGGGGTAAAATAGGGGTTGCAAATTTGTTACATACAAATTTACTTAGTCCGTTTTATAGTAAAATCCGTGAAAATTTAATTTTGTGGATGAAGAAACACGTCTTTTAGCGTTTGGAAGCAAATAAACCCTTAAAATCATCCACGCTAACGAAGCCGCGAGCGAACTGGAAATAGCGCCAAACTTGTTGCTAAGCGCAAAACTTGTAATGAACCAATTCGTGCATTTATCGGAAAAGTCCGAGGATTCATTGGAAAAAAACCGCAGGGAAAAACTAATGCAAGCTAAATAAAAATGTAAACATAATTTTGTATATCTATTACGTTTTCACGCTTAAACCGCTAAACCGATTAAAATAAAATTTTGGTATGAAGATAGCTTAAGTCTCGGCAAGAACATGAATTAGTTTTTATCGCAATTACCAACATACACGCGGGCGATGCCACGGGCTAAAGCTAGTAATTATATAAAATTCTTGTCAAGACTGACTGACTGATTGACTGACGTATCAATAAAAGCAGTCTAAACCGCTGATCATAGATAAGAGAAATTTTAAGGTCATATTACGTACATGGTGTAGGCATCCGATGAGATTGAGATTTTTGAAAATTCCCTCCCTAAGAAGATGAAAAGGGGTGTTAAAATTGTGTAAAACTTTTTTTAAATTTATGTAGTTAAATCTGTGATTTTTGTATTATGGTCGTAAGTAAAGAAAAATTTTTATCAGCATTTTTGGAAATTTATATCATAATTGGGCAAAAAAGCGTTGCAAATTTGTAAGAAACTATAGCAGTTTTTAGGTTGGATATTTGAAAATACAATAATTGGATTTCAAAGAAAATTTGAAGAAAAATTACAAAAAAAACTCGTGATTCCACGCTTTTGCAAAATCAATCCTTTTTTTTTTTTTTTTTTTTTTTTTGGCGGGAAAAATTCCTGACGAACACCTCCACCATCCGGGGAAGGGGAAGACGGTGGAGGTAGTGTGGGGTTTGCACCCACTAAAAAACCCGCCGTGTATCTCCCGCCACCTTCGCGAACGGGCCGCCGGAATTTGTTATGCCGTCGGCGGCCCACCCAGTGGCAATGCCCGGACGCGATGTTGTTGCGTTCCGGGCATTTCACACCTACGCGGCCCCTGGATACACACAGGGTGCCGCGCCTCCACGGAAGGCCGCGGGCGAGGCAGATTACCACGTACGCCCGCCCGCAGCCCCACCTAAGGCGGCATCAGGCGCAGATATGCGCGCCGACGCCGCCCGGTTCGCCGGCGACGGAGCGGATCCGCCAGGGAGCTCTCTTCCCTGACGCGCTCCGCCGCCTCCTTCTGCGAGATGATGTCCTCGCAGAAGGATGCGACCGCATTCCACGACCCCGCGCATTTCATGGGCCTGGCGATCTTTCCTTCCCCTTGGTAAGCCCCCGCAGCGTCTCCGCCACGAAGTCCGCCACCCTCGCGCCGTCTTGACCGGGACACTCTAAGATTCTGGCCCCGGTGTGGGCGTGGCGGAAGGAGACCCCTGCGCCAAGATTGTTGGCGTTAAGGGTCACCCTCGCCTGGCGGAAAATCTCCGCGTAGGAGACGCTTCCACTCCTCTCCGCCTCCGGCGACAGCGTCACGACGACAGCTGCCGACTTAGGCGGAGTAAGTTTAGGCTTCCTCTTGCCACTTTTGTGGGCCTGAGCTGGCAGAACAGCCTCGGCTTGCGCCTTCTTCTTTTTATTTTTTTCTCTGCGCTTTCCACGCCCGACCGTCTGCCACTTCTCACCAGGGGGAGGGGTTGTGACGTCAGCTGGCGCACTGGATACAGCCGCACCCCGCACACCCCTAAGTGCCCGCTGAAGGAGGAATTGTGGTTGAGTAGCCCTCCGTTCCTGTAGTGTGGGAGTGGTCCTCGTGGGCTGCACCACTTTCTTAGCCGGCTGAGAAGCCAGTGCATGGTGCGCCTTACTCAGAGCGACCTTCGGCGCAGCTGCTCCAGCGAATGACTCCACGCGTCCCCCGGAGCAGGGTAGGGGCGTGGGAGATGTGGCCGTATACCCCTGTGGGGGTTTCGTCCTACTCGCCGCAAGCTCCTTAATGGTTTCTAGCCTCGCGTCTAGCAACCCCCCAAACATAATCATTAATTGCCGGCATTGCGCCTCTGTGAAGGTGTTTGCCGGCTGCTCTTCAGCCACTGGAGCGGTTTGAGCCTTACAGGCCAACGCTGAAGAGGCCTGTGTCGGGGGAGTCGTGGCCTAAGAGACCTGCACCGCATGGCCGGGAGTGGATGATGTAGCCGGGGTGGAGCCAACTCTTGCCGATTGTATGTCGGCCCTCAACTGGGCCAGCTCTGCTCGAAGTTCGCCCAACTGACCTTCCAGGCGAGCGTTGTCCGCCAATAGCCGCAGCACAGTATCTGACTCAGTGGCCGTAGCACGCTGAGCCAGCGTTTCCACTACCTCCGTCAATGTGGAGGCAGATTCCTTTAGGCCCTTGCTGAAGGTGCCCTTGAGGTTCCTCGACTTGGTAGCAACCTGCACTATCAAGGCAACAAACTTAGTGGCGGTCTGAATGAGATCCGAGGCGGTTTTCGGGGTACTATCCCCTCCCACCGCGCGTAGATTCTCTAAAATCTGCCCCACTTGATCTTCCGCAACCATCTCCCCCTCCGTACGACCGCGCATGTACAACTCCCGTCGGGAGAACACAGCAGACGCACCTGCCAAATTAGGCTCTTTAGTCTTCTCAGACGCTGGTGTTTGGGGGCGAGAGAAGGGCGTCAATGAACGTGTTCTTGCCCCCGAACCTCCTCTATTGGAGGACCTCACCTTCCGAGGGACTCTAAAGTCTACCTCAGGGAGGTCCTCATCATCGCCGGGTGAACGATTGCGCTTTTGCCGTTCTGTAGCGCGTCCTTTCCAGCTTGCCCGAGCTTGGTTCCCCAACAGCTCCGTCGCTTCATTCAAGTCGCTGATGGAGGACACTGAGCCACGTCGACTCCTGCGTGTTAAGCTCTCCGTGGACCCGGTGAGCACTGGAGACCCCGACCTCGATATTATGGACTCCTCCGCCATTGAAGCTGGCACACGTCCTGCCTGCTTTTGGGGCGCGACCTTCGCGCCATTCTTGGTGCCGGATTTACAGCTCGGCGACGGGCTGTTTTGTCGTGGGTTGTCCCCCCCAGAGTACGTGGGACTGACGGAGCCGACTGGCTCCGCAAGGGATTCCCCGAACGAAGAGCGTTCGGGACCCTCCTGGGTAGAATTACTGTAATCCTTGACCTGCGACATGATTTTTCAGTTTCAAGACCTGCGTCTAGGTAGCCCTTGGGACTGAGATCCCCTCAGCCATTCATCCCATTGCCAGGCACCACAAGCGTAGGATTAGGGTATTTTTTAAAGGGGTTTACTTCCCCGCAGCCCACAAAAGTGGGCTCCCGTTCCTGTCAGTTCAGGGTTACGGGTCGGGCCGGCCGGTGGTCTGTATCAGACCGTGTCCACCATCTATAAATAAATGGTGAACCCGTCGCCCCTCGCCTTTCGTCCGAAAGGCCCAGGGATGGCACCCTCCTACTCTGCCAGAACATTAGCCGTGTGACGGTGGTTTCGCGAAAAGCCGCGAATCCACCAGCACACGTTGCCCGGGGTGCACCACGGGGAGGTTTTCCGGCAAACAGCACCCCTTGCAAAATCAATCCTAAACCAATCTATAAAATAGGGGTTACAACTGTGTATGAAACTAAGTTAATTTTGAAGTTAGGTTTGCCTTTGTTGTAAATAAAGAAACTCGTATTTCAGCCTATAGTTTAAAAGCGAAAATCAACTTTTAAAAAACAGGGCAATTGCATGTCGGGCCACGCGTTTCGTAGCTGTCCAGTACAAATGGTTACGACGAATGGAAATTGTTGTTATATCTCACTTGGTTGGCGGTTACTCGTAAACTAGTAAAACCTACTTACGTATTTCCTTGACAATGTACCTTTTACAATGATTTTTTTCACATCTCCCAAAACAACCATTTAGCTGGCAGGGGAGGGGGCACTTGACTATAACAAAAATTTGCACTATGAGACCTAATATTTCAACAACGGATCCATATTTTTAAATAACTATAAACAGCTAGTTATAATTATAAATGTAAAAGTATCTTTGTCCGTCCGTTACGTTTTCACTCCTAAACCGTTCAACCAATTTAGATGTAATTCATTATAGAGATAGTAAGTTCATATTGTGATAACCGATACCACGCGAGCAAAAGTAGTTTTAATATATACTACTATTCGTGTTTATAAAGAAACAAATACTCTCATTAAATACTTTTATTCATAGATATTTTTTTTAGTAGACATCAATATTTTTTAGAGATCTGTGCCGTGGATTCATTTTAATACAGTCCACAACCACATCCACGACCAATACCGTAGCCGCCGTAGCCAGCGGCAGCAGGAGAAATAGCTGCTAACCCTGAACCATACCCAATAGCGGCAGAGTTGATACCGGCTGATCCAATACCGATAGCTCCAGCAGAGTTGCCGTAATCACTTGTGATAGCAGTGACGCCATTGCCGCAACCGTAGCTGACAACACCCGCACCAGCAGATGGCAATACGCCTTCTAAAGCTACAGCGCTTATGAACGGCAGTTCACCAACTACAGCCAGAGCACCTTCGTAAGCGTTCTCAGACGCTACGGAGATGCCGGTGGGAGCGATGGCGGAAGTGCTGGTTACAGGTAGACCGCCGCCGCTGGTTGGAGCCACCTCAATACGAGCGGCGCTCAGCCCGGCGCCAGCACAGCCGTTGCCGAGGCCAGCTCCAAAACCGGCCCCGTAAGCCAGGCCGCTACCTCCCAGTGTGCCACATGACGGAGCTGATGGAGCAGCGAAAGCTCTCAAGTAGTCGCCTCCAGGATACACACACTGACTGAATGCCACCTGGAATAAAACTTATTTATAAATTCGGCTAAATTGATAAATAGGACTAAATCATCTGAAATTATGACTTTGTACTTACGTTAGCGAGGAGCGCGTGAGCGCAGAAGATGATGACAGCCTTGGCAGACATGTTAGTTGATGTATTAGCTGTTTTGATGCGACTGCTGAGACGAGCGTGATGTTCAGTACTTTTGCTGCTAGCTTTATACTAAACTGTGTTATCAGTGACATTGAACTTCGTCTACGAAATAGTGTTTGTGTAATGTGTGATAAATATTGCAGTTTTTAGCGAAATAATACACATCACGTACTACGATAACACAACCTAGTATCAGTAATTGTGTCAAGTATAAAAGCGCGGGACGGTTGCTGTTCATCATTCAGTCTTCAGCTCCTAGTTGAACACAAACAAAAATCAAACATGAACACCTTCGCTATTCTTCTGCTCTGCATCCAAGCTTGCTTGGTACAGGTGAGTAAGATATTGAATTTCCGGGTCTTATGTAATCAAAGAGCATTATGTGGTTTACGGTCTTTGTATGATATATGGTTTCAAACAGTTCAAACTAAGTACTATTGGTACTTAGTTTCAACTGTTCGAAATCCTACTTCAGTGCGTATTTTTGACACGGTATCTGATATTAACTTACTGTTTTTGTTTGTTAGAATGTGTTCAGTCAATGTGGCTGTGCCATCGCTCCTGCTGCCATTTCTTCAGGCGCTGGCTGTGGAGGTGCCTCTGCTGCCGGCTTAAGATATGGTCTTGGAGGTGCAGGGTATGGGCTTGGTAACGCTGGTATCGTCGGATATGGAGCAGGATATGGAGCAGCAAACGCAGCTGCATACGGCGGCGCCGGTGAAGGTAACGTGGCAGTGGCTGGTGAGCTGCCAGTCGCTGGTAACACCGCTGTCATCGGCGCCGTGCCAATCTTGGGCGCTGTGAGCTTCGCCGGTAACTTGCCAGCATCTGGCTGTGTCTCCATCAATGGCCAGTGCTCGTGTGGATGTGGATACTAATTCAAATTTCATCTGGTTGTACAAATAATGAAATAAATGTTTTATTAGCAAGTGTACATAGTAGATTTATTTTTGTTCAAAGGGGATAAAGACTATTTTTCTTTACTTGACAACTTTGTGTTTCACTGTTTATGGTATCGGTACGTATATTTAGTTGTACGTTTCATCATCTTCGCTATGCGTTTTGGACAGCGATTAATTGTTCGAATTGTTGCAAATCTACAAGAAATTTTAGGTTTTGAAGGCTATTACCATAAAAGTGGAAGGATAATGTCATTGAGCAGTCATGGAAGTCCCTAAGCACATACTAACAGAAATGTTAGTACAAACTTAAAATTTTGACTAAAGAGTAAAGAGATAAAATAGGATTTGCAAGATTGTATGAAACTCCGTCACTTTTGAACGTTTTTTTTAATTCTCTTCTAAGAAGCCCAAATAGAAATGGCGCGATTATGTGTGTTCGCAACTCCGTCACATATAATTAAAAATTTAACTTTGTGGATGAAGAAACACGTATTTTAGCATTTGAAAGCAAATAAACCCTTAACAGGGTAAAATCCACGCTGACGAAGCCGCGGGCGATTTAGAAATAGCGCCTAATCTGTTGCTAAGCGCAAAACTCGAAATTAACCAATTCATACATTTTTCGTAAAAGTCCGAGGAGTAATTCGAAAAAATATCGAAAAATCGCAAAAACTCCATGTTTCAAACTTAAACTTAACGGAGACAAATCCGCAAGGAAAAACTAATCCAAGCTAAATAAAATGGTAAAAACAATTTTGTATATATATTACGTTTTCACGCTTAAACCGCTAAACCGATTAAAATAAAATTTGGTATGAAGATAGCTTAAGTTTCAAGCAAGAACATGAATTAGTTTTTATCGCGATAACCAACATACACGCGAGCGGTGCCGCGGGCTAAAGCTAGTAATTGTATAAAATTCTTGTCCTGACTGACTGATGAGATTGAGATTTTTGAAAATTCCTTTCCGAAGAAGATGGAAAGGGTTGTAAAAAAATGTAAAATCATTTTTTTAAATTTTGTCGTTAAATCTGTGATTTTTTTATTTGGCTTTATGGTCGTAAGTAAAGAAAAAGTTTTATCGGCGTTTTTGGAAATTTATATCTTAATTGGGCTAAAAAAGGGTTGCAAATTTATAAGAAACTATTCAGTTTTTAAGTTGGATCTTTGAAAGTACAATAATTGGATTTGAAAGAAGATTTGAAGTAAAAAAATAAAAAATAAACTCGTGTTTCCACGCTTTTGTAAAACCAATCCAAAACCAATCCATTAAATAGGGGTTACAACTGTGTATGAAACTACGTTAATTGTGAAGTGGGTTTTCTGTTGATTTTGTTTCATACTACTAGCAACGTGTTTTAAGTAATTGCCAATGGAATTTACGACGTGTGGAAATGTTGTTATATCTCACTTGGTTGGCGGTTACTCGTAAACTAGTAAAACCTACTTACGTGTTTCTTTTAATTTCATCCTGTACCTTTTACAATGATTTATTTCACAACAAATCCTAATCTTTTTTCTCGCATGGCTGATATCATTCCAAGAAATAGACGTAATAACACGAAGCTTTGCTTACATCCCGCTAGAACTGCACTCATGCGCAAAAGCATTTCTGTATGGCACCAATAGTATTCAAAAGAAATTTAATTCATTTTAAGTCGGTAAGGCATATTACAGAGTCACTGATTTTAAAGATTCTATCTACACAACTTAGTATAAAAATACATAATCCCCAACCAAATTACTGTATTTACGCTGTTTGAGGTTCTCAGCGGATGCAGCAGGAGCGCAGGTCGTATATCCCGCCACGCAAGCATCAATGACATAATCCGACGGGCTCTGGTCACCGCTGGCGTGCCAGCTGTGATCGAACCAAATGTTTTGACGCGCAGTGATGGTAAGAGGCCGGACAGTATGTCTCTGTTGCCTTGGAGGATGGGTCGGCCCTTGGTAAGGGATGCAACTTGACTCGATACCTTGGCGCCTACCCATCTCCCAAGCACGGCGAATTACGCCTGCGCTGCTGCTGCATCCGCTGAGAACCTCAAACAGCGTAAATACAGTAATCTGGTTGGGGATTACGGATTTGAGCCGTTTGGGGTTGAGACTCTAGGGCCGTGGGGCCCAAGTGCGCGCCTATTATATAAGTAAATTTCCCGACGTCTTATCAGTGCCTCCCGCGACCAGAAGGCTGGCCTTTTCTTTGCACACAGAATTAGCATTGCCATCCAACGTGGCAATGCTGCCAGCCTTCTGGGAACGTTACCTGTTGTCATTGATGGGGAGGAATTCTTTGACGCCTAAACGCTTTTTATTTTATTTTAATTCTGTAAATATCTTGTTTAATTGGTTAGATGTATTATAATTATGTTAAATAAACCATTATTATATTAAAGTCAAAAAAAAAAAACTTAGTATAATTATTTACCATGTTTATATTTTTTCTTTGTTTATATTTGATTTTTTTTTGTGACATTTTAATAATTAAAATGAGAAAGAGAGAAAGAAAAAACAGGAGAATGAATTATTCATTCTATTGTTTTTTCTTTCTCTGGTTTTTTTTGTATCATGTGACCATATTGTATAATACTACTATATTAGTATTTTAACGTGACATTTTAATTTTATTCTATTGTTTTTTATTTAATAGGCTTTATTGACCATTTTGAGGGTAAATGTGACATTTTAATGAATTCTATTGTTTTTTTTTATGTGTAAGCAAAGTTATTAGATTCCATTGAAATAATTATATTCCTAAATAAAATTTGCACGCCATTGTATATGACAAACATGTAAGAACATAACTAACATTGTAACATCATGTTTACGCAAATAAAATTTAATCTTATTTTATCTTATCTTATCATATCTCCCAAAACAACCATTTAGCTGGCGGGGGAGGCACTTGACTATTACAAAAATTTGCACTATGAGACCTAATATTCCAACAATTGATCCATATTTTTAAATAACTATTTAATGATACCACACACGATGGGGTACTAAATTATATGTTCATCCATACTAAATTACAACGTTTTACTACCAACAGTCTCTGAGTTAAGTATAGGACGGACGGACAGACGCAAATGGCGAAAGTAATGGGATTCCGTTTTGCTATTTCGGCTACAAAGCTCTAAAAATGGGTAAAATCACTAAAATCATCGAAACTATCTCGATACTAATTATAATTTTAAATGTAGAGTTACGTTTTTACGCTTAAACCGTTTAGCCGATTTAGAAATTTGGTATATTTTGAGATCATGGTTTGAGTCTCGGGGAAGGAGATACGGAGACTTTTTATCGCACACGAAGGGGAGCCGCGCACGAAAACTAGTTATAATTATAGTAATGGGATTCCGTTTTGCTATTTTGGCTACAAATCACTAAAATCATCGAAACGATCAAATCGAAATCGATACTAATTATAATTTTAAATGTAGAGTTACGTTTTTATCGCACACAAAGGGGAGCCGCGCACGAAAGCTAGTTATAATTATAAAATGTGAAAGTATCTTTGTCCGTCTGTTACGTTTCTACGCCTAAAATTCTCAACCAATTTAGATTAAATTTGTTCAAAATTAGTTAAAATCAAAATTAGTTTTAATACATACTACTATTGGTGTTTAAATAGAAACAAATATTCTCATTGAATACTTTTATTCATAGACAAAACTTTTAGTAAACATCAATATTTTTAGAGATCAGTGCCGTGAATTCATTTCAATACAGTCCACAACCACATCCACGTCCAAAACCGTAGCCGCCGTAGCCAGCGGCAGCAGTAGAAATAGCTGCTAACCCTGAACCGTACCCGATAGCGGCAGAGTTGATACCGGCTGATCCAATACCGATAGCTCCAGCAGAGTTGCCGTAATCACTTGTGATAGCAGTGTCGCCATTGCCGCAACCGTAGCTGACAACACCCGCACCAGCAGATGGCAATACGCCTTCTAAAGCTACAGCGCCTATGAATGGCAGTTCACCAACTACAGCCAGAGCACCTTCATAAGCGTTTTCAGACGCTACGGAAATGCCGGTGGGAGCGATGGCACAAGTGCTGGTGACTGGTAGACCGCCGCCGCTGGTTGGAGCCACCTCAATACGAGCGGCGCTCAGCCCGGCGCCAGCACAGCCGTTGCCGAGGCCATCTCCAAAACCGGCCCCGTAAGCCAGGCCGCTACCTCCCAGTGCGCCACATGACGAAGCTGATGGAGCAGCGAAAGCTCTCAAGTAGTCGCCTCCAGGATATACACACTGACTGAATGCCACCTGGAATAAAACTTATTTATAAATTCGGCTAAATTCAAAAATAGGACTAAATCATCTGAAATTATGACTTTGTACTTACGTTAGCGAGAAGCGCGTGAGCACAGAAGATGATGACAGCCTTGGCAGACATGTTAGTTGATGTATTAGCTATTTTGGTGCGACTGCTGAGACGAGAGTGATGTTCATTACTTTTGCTGCTAGCTTTATACTAAACTGTGTTATCAGTGACATTGAACTTCGTCTACGAAATAGTGTTTGTGTAATGTGTGATAAATATTGCAGTTTTTAGCGAAATAATACACATCACGTACTACGATAACACAACCTAGTATCAGTAATTGTGTCAAGTATAAAAGCGCGGGACAGTTGCTGTTCATCATTCAGTCTTCAGCTTCTAGTTGAACACAAACAAAACTCAAACATGAACACCTTCGCTATTCTTCTGCTCTGCATCCAAGCTTGCTTGGTACAGGTGAGTAAGATATTGAATTTCCGGGTCTTATGTGATCAAAGAGCATTATGTGGTTTACGGTCTTTGTATGATATATGGTTTCAAACAGTTCAAACTAAGTACTATTGGTACTTAGTTTCAACTGTTCGAAATCCTACTTCAGTGCGTATTTTTGACACGGTATCTGATATTAACTTACTGTTTTTGTTTGTTAGAATGTGTTCAGTCAATGTGGCTGTGCCATCGCTCCTGCTGCCATTTCTTCAGGCGCTGGCTGTGGAGGTGCCTCTGCTGCCGGCTTAAGATATGGTCTTGGAGGTGCAGGGTATGGGCTTGGTAACGCTGGTATCGTCGGATATGGAGCAGGATATGGAGCAGCAAACGCAGCTGCATACGGCGGCGCCGGTGAAGGTAACGTGGCAGTGGCTGGTGAGCTGCCAGTCGCTGGTAACACCGCTGTCATCGGCGCCGTGCCAATCTTGGGCGCTGTGAGCTTCGCCGGTAACTTGCCAGCATCTGGCTGTGTCTCCATCAATGGCCAGTGCTCGTGTGGATGTGGATACTAATTCAAATTTCATCTGGTTGTACAAATAATGAAATAAATGTTTTATTAGCAAGTGTACATAGTAGATTTATTTTTGTTCAAAGGGGATAAAGACTATTTTTCTTTACTTGACAACTTTGTGTTTCACTGTTTATGGTATCGGTACGTATATTTAGTTGTACGTTTCATCATCTTCGCTATGCGTTTTGGACAGCGATTAATTGTTCGAATTGTTGCAAATCTACAAGAAATTTTAGGTTTTGAAGGCTATTACCATAAAAGTGGAAGGATAATGTCATTGAGCAGTCATGGAAGTCCCTAAGCACATACTAACAGAAATGTTAGTACAAACTTAAAATTTTGACTAAAGAGTAAAGAGATAAAATAGGATTTGCAAGATTGTATGAAACTCCGTCACTTTTGAACGTTTTTTTTTATTCTCTTCTAAGAAGCCCAAATAGGAATGGCGCGATTATGTGTGTTCGCAACTCCGTCACATATTTGTATGAAAATCCGTCCGTTTTAAAAATACATCTAAAATGCATATAAAAAGTTATTATTTGACGTGCAGTGCAGTACAATGAAGATCGCTTCGTTGCCGTTGCATGTTCGCTTTGGGGAAGCGTGAGTTGTAACATAATATAAATGCGAAATATGTTTTCGCATTTATATGTTGATAGTTTTCAAGACAAAAGCTAGTCTATATATATGACTGATGGATCAACGCACAACCTATACCACTGATCGTAGAGACGGGAAATTTCAAGGACGTATTCTTTATATGATGTAGGCATTCGATAAGAAAGGGTTTTTGGAAAATCATCCCATAAGGGGGTAAAATAGGGGTTGCAACTTTGTTACATACAAATTTACTTAGTCCGTTTTATAGTGAAATCCGTGAAAATTTAATTTTGTGGATGAAGAAACACGTATTTTAGCATTTGAAAGCAAATAAACCCTTAACAGGGTAAAATCCACGCTGACGAAGCCGCGGGCGATCTAGAAATAGCGCCTAATCTGTTGCTAAGCGCAAAACTCGAAATTAACCAATTCATACATTTTTCGTAAAAGTCCGAGGAGTAATTCGAAAAAATATCGAAAAATCGCAAAAACTCCATGTTTCAAACTTAAACTTAACGGAGGCAAATCCGCAGGGAAAAACTAATCCAAGCTAAATAAAATGGTAAAAACAATTTTGTATATTTATTACGTTTTCATGCTTAAACCGCTGAACCGATTAAAATAAAATTTGGTATGAAGATAGCTTAAGTTTCAAGCAAGAACATGAATTAGTTTTTATCACGATAACCAACATACACGCGGGCGATGCCGCGGGCTAAAGCTAGTAATTGTATAAAATTCTTGTCCTGACTGACTGATGAGATTGAGATTTTGGAAAATTCCTTCCCGAAGAAGATGGAAAGGGTGTAAAAAAATGTAAGAACATTTTTTTAAATTTTGTCGTTAAATCTGTGATTTTTTTTATTTGGCTTTATGTTCGTAAGTAAAGAAAAACTTTTATCAGCTTTTTTGGAAATTTATATCTTATTTGGGCTAAAAAAGGGTTGCAAATTTGTAAGAAATTATTCAGTTTTAAAGTTTTTTTTTCTTTTTTTTCCAACGTCTTAACGGTATGTCTAGTCTGAGATATTTATTAAAATGAAAATTCACAATGTTATTAAATACATTTACCTACGAACAGTTTTTAAGTTACATTACCCTACGAACAGTTTTTAAGTTGGATCTTTGAAAGTACAATAATTGGATTTGAAAGAAGATTTGAAGTAAAAAAATAAAAAATAAACTCGTGTTTCCACGCTTTTGTAAAACCAATCCAAAACCAATCCATTAAATAGGGGTTACAACTGTGTACAGTACTCCCAAATTAATAATGCACATGCAGATCTTCGCTAATTGTCGTATTCCCGGAAACACTCGAATCATGGAATCGTAAGAGCCCTAAACAAGGCATTTGCATTTTGCACCTTGTTTAAAAGAGATAGGAGTCAATATCATGTGTGCACAATCGAAAACAAATCGGGCGTTCGGCAGCTGTCGCCGGTCAGCGAAATGTCTGTCAGTCGTCTTTATATATTGGTAGTGACTGCACGTGTTCTCTATTTGTGGAAATATATAGAGCTGCTATTACACACCCTTCTTGGTAAATATAATTTCAACATTAATTAGCTTATTCAGATTTAAATAGTATATTTTGAAAAAAGGAAAATAAATAACATATTTCACGTTTTTTTAATATTAAAAAAATAAAATACCTACATTAAATACATATTAAGTACTAGAAAAACATTTAAAAAATGAGATTTATTTAAATTAAATAAATAGATAAACATGCATAAAAAATATATACCTAACTCTGCCCATGCCATTTTCTTTCAGACGAATTCTTCCAAAATGGATAAATTTAAACGTGGAAAACCGCTTAATTCACAAGCACGGCAAATGGTATTTAATGTGTACCTTTATTTCTTAAATGAAGCCAATGTTTTCAACAGAGACCATGATGGTTATTTTAAAAAAATTCAAGACCGTGTTACAAAAGCTACAGGAATTTCGCGACGAACTTTGAGTAATATCTTAAACGAAAAAAAACATAATCAATCAAAGAAATTTTCTACACCGAAAAAAGGAAGACCTAAAAGTAGATTTCGGCTGGTACTTGATGATTTCGACTACTGTGTTATTCGTAATATGATATACAATTTTCAATTGACGCTGAAAGAACTCCCAACTGTAAATAATTTAAGAATAAAGTTGATCGAAGCTATTAATTTCAAAGGCTGTGCCGAGACTTTAAGGTTGATCTTGAAAGACATGGGGTTTAGGTTTCTGAAAACTGATAATAACAGACAATTACTTATGGAAAAACATGATATACGCCTAAAAAGGATCAAATATCTCAGAGAAATACAACAGCTGAGGAGTTCTGGTAGAAACATAGTATTTATGGACGAGTCGTATGTGCACACATCACATACTAAGGGTAAAACTTGGCAAGATAGCAACAAAAAAGGTATCAAACAACCCATTTCCAAAGGAGAGCGAATAATTATTGTACACGCAGGCAATGAAAAAGGCTTCGTCCCAGGGGCTCTAATGTTACATAAATGTGTCGACTCAGAAGGTGACTATCATAAAGAAATAAACGCGGAACGTTATCAAACTTGGCTACGCAATCAATTGATTCCCAACTTGCCTCCTAATAGTGTGTTGGTAATAGACAACGCCCCATATCATAATAAGCTGTCTGTGAAACCACCAAACTCAAACACATCTAAACCACAAATGACAGCTTGGTTACAACAACACAACATTCCGCATGACCCAAAGAAACTGAAACCCGATTTGTATAAAATTATACAAAGATACAAAGAAAATTACACAGAATTTGCCATTGACCGTATAATGGAGGAACATGGGCATAAAATTATACGATTGCCACCATATCATCCCGATTTTAACCCTATTGAAAATATTTGGTCCCAAATAAAGCAACACGTGGCCAAGAGAAATATTGCAATGACTGTGACGTCAGTTAAAGATGCTATATTAGAAAAAATCAATAAAATAGGACCAGAAGAATGGAAAAAAGTTTCTGATCATGCGGTTCAATGCGAAGATGAATATAGAAAATTTGAGCCAAGAATCGATAGTTATTCCGATAAACTGATTATTTACACAGGTGATAGCAGTGAGGAAAGTGTAAATGAACAAGAGCATAATGAAACTTCTGATGAATCTGCGATGTCGGGAATAGAGGTCTTCCTCGATTCTGATTAATTTTTTTATAATTGTATTATTTTTCTGGAATGATTAGTGCTGTAAACAAATTTGAACTGAGATTTTGATTATATTTTATGTAAACCTCTATTTGAAAACGTTTTTTTCTCCTTCTAATAAAACCTTATGTTATTTAAACCTTTTCCTCCATAATTACACCAACTTCGGTAAGACACTTGAAAACTAATCACTCCAACAATGATTGTAGCGTTTTCGCTATTTACTTACATGGAATTATCGAATCAAATTTCGTTACAGGTAAATCAAATCTGTTTTAGCACAAAACACATAATATATAAAATTAGGCATAGAGAAATAAATTGCTCTTAACCACTCTATATAAATATCGTCTTTCGACGCTCGGGTAATACGACCGTTGCCGAACAATGACGAAGATTTCCGAAGATTTCTATGCGCATTATTACTTTTGGAGTACTGTATGAAACTACGTTAATTGTGAAGTGGGTTTTCTGTTGATTTTGTTTCATACTACTAGCAACGTGTTTTAAGTAATTGCCAATGGAATTTACGACGTGTGGAAATGTTGTTATATCTGACTTGGTTGGCGGTTACTCGTAAACTAGTAAAACCTACTTACGTGATTCTTTTAATTTCATCCTGTACCTTTTACAATGATTTATTTCACAACAAATCCTAATCTTTTTTCTCGCATGGCTGATATCATACCAAGAAATAGACGTAATAACATGAAGCTTTGCTTACATCCCGCTAGAACTGCACTCATGCGCAAAAGCATTTCTGTATGGCACCAATAGTATTTAACAAAATATCGAAATGTTGGCAAGAATTAAATATTGTTGCACTTCAAAAGAAATTTAATTCATTTTTAGTCGATAAGGCATATTACAGTGTCACTGATTTTATTAAAGATTCTATCTACACAACTTAGTATAAAAATACATAATCCCCAACCAAATTACTGTATTTACGCTGTTTGAGGTTCTCAGCGGATGCAGCAGGAGCGCAGGTCGTATATCCCGCCACGCAAGCATCAATGACATAATCCGACGGGCTCTGGTCACCGCTGGCGTGCCAGCTGTGATCGAACCAAATGATTTGACGCGCAGTGATGGTAAGAGGCCGGACAGTATGTCTCTGTTGCCTTGGAGGATGGGTCGGCCCTTGGTATGGGATGCAACTTGCGTCGATACCTTGGCGCCTACCCATCTCCCAAGCACGGCGAATTACGCCTGCGCTGCTGCTGCATCCGCTGAGAACCTCAAACAGCGTAAATACAGTAATCTGGTTGGGGATTATGGATTTGAGCCGTTTGGGGTTGAGACTCTAGGGCCGTGGGGCCCAAGTGCGCGCCTATTATATAAGTAAATTTCCCGACGTCTTATCAGTGCCTCCCGCGACCAGAAGGCTGGCCTTTTCTTTGCACAAAGAATTAGCAATGCCATCCAACGTGGCAATGCTGCCAGCCTTCTGGGAACGTTACCTGTTGTCATCGATGGGGACACGGATAATATAATACTTTACTAGATGGGGAGGAATTCTTTTACGCCTAAACGCCCTCCTTTTTTATTTTATTTTAATTCTGTAAATATCTTGTTTAATTGGTTAGATGTATTATAATTATGTTAAATAAACCATTATTTAATAAAGCCAAAAAAAAAACTTTAGTATAATTATTTACCGTGTTTATATTTTTTCTTTGTTTATATTTGATTTTTTTTTTGTGACGTTTTAATAACTAAAATGAGAAAGAGAGAAAGAAAAAACAAGAGTTATGTCAATGGAATCTAATAACTTTGCTTACACATAAAAAAAAACAATAGAATTCATTAAAATGTCACATTTACCCTCAAAATGGTCAATAAAGCCTATTAAATAAAAAACAATAGAATAAAATTAAAATGTCACGTTAAAATACTTATATAGTAGTATTATAATACTACTACTTTTTTGTATCATGTGACCATATTGTATACAATAACAAAAAAGTTAAAAAGTAGTAAAATCAAAAAAGTAGTAGTATTATAATACTACTATATAAGTATTTTAACGTGACATTTTAATTTTATTCTATTGTTTTTTTTTTATGTGTAAGCAAAGTTATTAGATTCCATTGACATAATTAAATTCCTAAATAAAATTTGCATGCCATTGTATATGACAAACATGTAAGAACATAACTAACATTGTAACATCATGTTTATGCAAATAAAATTTAATTTTATTTTATCTTATCTTATCATATCTCCTAAAACAACCATTTAGCTGGCGGGGGAGGCACTTGACTATTACAAAAATTTGCACTATGAGACCTAATATTCCAACAATTGATCCATATTTTTAAATAACTATTTAATGATACCACACACGATGGGGTACTAAATTATATGTTCATCCGTACTAAATTACAACGTTTTACTACCAACAGTCTCTGAGTTAAGTATAGGACGGACGGACAGACGCAAATGGCGAAAGTAATGGGATTCCGTTTTGCTATTTCGGCTACAAAGCTCTAAAAATGGGTAAAATCACTAAAATCATCGAAACTATCTCGATACTAATTATAATTTTAAATGTAGAGTTACGTTTTTACGCTTAAACCGTTTAGCCGATTTAGAAATTTGGTATATTTTGAGATCATGGTTTGAGTCTCGGGGAAGGAGATACGTAGACTTTTTATCGCACACGAAGGGGAGCCGCGCACGAAAACTAGTTATAATTATAGTAATGGGATTCCGTTTTGCTATTTTGGCTACAAATCACTAAAATCATCGAAACGATCAAATCGAAATCGATACTAATTATAATTTTAAATGTAGAGTTACGTTTTTATCGCACACAAAGGGGAGCCGCGCACGAAAGCTAGTTATAATTATAAAATGTGAAAGTATCTTTGTCCGTCTGTTACGTTTCCACGCCTAAAATTCTCAACCAATTTAGATTAAATTTGTTCAAAATTAGTTAAAATCAAAATTAGTTTTAATACATACTACTATTGGTGTTTAAATAGAAATAAATGTTCTCATTGAATACTTTTATTCATAAACAAAACTTTTAGTAAACATCAATATTTTTTAGAGATCCGTGCCGTGGATTCATTTCAATACAGTCCACAACCACATCCACGACCATTACCGTAGCCGCCGTAGCCAGCGGCAGCAGGAGAAATAGCTGCTAACCCTGAACCGTACCCGATAGCGGCAGAGTTGATACCGGCTGATCCAATACCGATAGCTCCAGCGGAGTTGCCGTAATCACTTGTGATAGCAGTGACGCCATTGCCGCAACCGTAGCTGACAACACCCGCACCAGCAGATGGCAATACGCCTTCTAAAGCTACAGCGCTTATGAATGGCAGTTCACCAACTACAGCCAGAGCACCTTCGTAAGCGTTTTCAGACGCTACGGAAATGCCGGTGGGAGCGATGGCACAAGTGCTGGTGACTGGTAGACCGCCGCCGCTGGTTGGAGCCACCTCAATACGAGCGGCGCTCAGCCCGGCGCCAGCACAGCCGTTGCCGAGGCCAGCTCCAAAACCGGCCCCGTAAGCCAGGCCGCTACCTCCCAGTGCGCCACATGACGAAGCTGATGGAGCAGCGAAAGCTCTCAAGTAGTCGCCTCCAGGATATACACACTGACTGAATGCCACCTGGAATAAAACTTATTTATAAATTCGGCTAAATTGAAAAATAGGACTAAATCATCTGAAATTATGACTTTGTACTTACGTTAGCGAGGAGCGCGTGAGCACAGAAGATGATGACAGCCTTGGCAGACATGTTAGTTGATGTATTAGCTGTTTTGGTGCGACTGCTGAGACGAGAGTGATGTTCAGTACTTTTGCTGCTAGCTTTATACTAAACTGTGTTATCAGTGACATTGAACTTCGTCTACGAAATAGTGTTTGTGTAATGTGTGATAAATATTGCAGTTTTTAGCGAAATAATACACATCACGTACTACGATAACACAACCTAGTATCAGTAATTGTGTCAAGTATAAAAGCGCGGGACGGTTGCTGTTCATCATTCAGTCTTCAGCTCCTAGTTGAACACAAACAAAAATCAAACATGAACACCTTCGTTATTCTTCTGCTCTGCATCCAAGCTTGCTTGGTACAGGTGAGTAAGATATTGAATTTCCTAGTCTTATGTAATCAATGAGCATTATGTGGTTTACGGTCTTTGTATGATATATGGTTTCAAACAGTTTAAACTAAGTAGGTACTATTGGTACTTAGTTTCAACTGTTCGAAATCCTACTTCAGTGCGTATTTTTGACATGGTATCTGATATTAACCTACTGTTTTTTTTGTTAGAATGTGTTCAGTCAATGTGGCTGTGCCATCGCTCCTGCTGCCATTTCTTCGGGCGCTGGCTGCGGAGGTGCCTCTGCTGCCAGCTTGAGATATGGTCTTGGAGGTGCAGGATATGGGCTTGGTAACGCTGGTATCGTCGGATATGGAGCAGGATATGGAGCAGCAAACGCAGCTGCATACGGCGGCGCCGGTGAAGGTAACGTGGCAGTGGCTGGTGAGCTGCCAGTCGCTGGTAACACCGCTGTCATCGGCGCCGTGCCAATCTTGGGCGCTGTGAGCTTCACCGGTAACTTGCCAGCATCTGGCTGTGTCTCCATCAACGGCCAATGCTCGTGTGGATGTGGATACTAATTCAAATTTCATCTGGTTGTACAAATAATGAAATAAATGTTTTATTAGCAAGTGTACATGGTAGATTTATTTTTGTTCAAAGGGGATAAAGGGTCCATTTTTCTTTACTTGACAACTTTGTTACTTCACTGTTTATGGTATCGGTACGTATATTTAGTTGTATGTTTCATCATCTTCACTATTCGTTTTGGACAGTGATGAATTGTTCAACTTGTTGGAAATCTACAAGAAATTTAGGTTTTAAAAGCTATTACCATAAAGGTGGAAGGATAGTGTCATTGAGCAGTCATGGAAGTCCCTAGTTTCCTCCCCATAGCTTAGCACATACTAACAGAAATGTTGGTACTAACTTAAAATTTTGACTAAAGAGTAAAGAGATAAAATAAGATTCGCAAGATTGTATGAAACTCCGTCACTTTTGAAGTAAGAGTTATAACTTAAAATAATAAAACAAGTGTTTAAGCGTTTTTTTTTAATTCTCTTCAAAGAAGCCCAAATAGGAATTGCGCGTTTATGTGTGTAACTCCGTCACGTAATTGTATGAAACTCCGTCAGTTTAAAAAAAAGATTTAAGATGCCTATAAAGTTATTATTTGACGTGCAGTGCAGTACCATGGAGATCGCTTCGTTGCCGATAGACTTTGGGGAAGCGTGAGTTGTAACATAATATAAATGCGAAATATGTTTTCGCATTTATACGTTGATAGTTTTCAAGACAAATGCTAGTCTATATATAATAATGACTGATGAATCAACGCACAGCCTATACCGCTGATCGTAGAGACGCGAAATTTCGAGGACGTATTCTTAAAATAATGCAATAATAAATAAAACATTCGATAAGAAGGGATTTTTGGAAATTCATTCTTTAAGGGGGTAAGTTTGTTCTTTAAAGTTTTGCATTTGGCTTTTTGTTTTAAAATAATAAAATATGGGTTTCAGCGTTTTTAAAAATTCGTTTTTAAAAATTCATATTTAGAATATTAATTTACCTATTTTACCCCTAAAGAGGTAAATGGCTCTATTTTATTTGGAACTTCGTCAGCTTTAAAGTAAGATTTGTTAAATTTGGTTTAAAAATAAATAAATACGTGTGTTTTGGTTTATAAATAGACACGTATTTCAACACTTTTGGAAAAATAGGGGTTGCATATTTGTTACATACAAATTCACTAAGACCGTTTTATAGTGAAACCCGTGAAAATTTGACTTTGTAGATGAAGAAACACGTATTTTAGCGTTTGAAAGCAAATAAACCCTAAACAGGGTAAAATCATTCATGCTGACGAAGCCGCGAGCGATCTAAAAATAGCGCCAAATCTGTTGCTAAGCGCAAAACGGAGGCAAATCCGCAGGGAAAAACTAAAGCAAGCTAAATAAAAATGTAAAAATAATTTTGTATATCTATTACTGTTTATACTGTTTTCACGTTTAAACCAAAATTAAAAATTTGGTATGAAGATAGCTTAAGCCTCAGGCAAGAACATGAATTAGTTTTTATTGCGATAACCAACATACACGCCGGCGGTGCCGCGGGCTAAAGCTAATTTTATATTTATATTTACATATAAAATTCTTGTCCTGACTGACTGACAGATTGACTGATGGATCAATGCGCAGCCTAAACCGCTGATCATAGATACGAACAATTTTAAGGACATATTACTTACATTATGTAGGCATCCGATGAGTTTGAGATTTGAGTTTGCAAATTCCTTCTTAGGGATGGAATTTTCTGTATATTTTTTTATGTAGATGAAAAGGGGTGTAAAAAATTGTAAAAACTTTTTTTAAAGTTAAATTTGTGATTATTTTTTTAATTTGGCTTTATGGTCGTAAGTAAAGAAAAACTTTTATCATCAGCATTTTTGTAAATTTATATCTTATTTGGGCAAAAAAGGGTTGCAAATTTGTAAGAAACTACATCAGTTTTTAAGTTGGACCTTTGAAAATACAATAATTGGATTTGAAAGAAAATTTGAAGTAAAAAAATACAAAAAAACTCGTGTTTCCACGCTTTTGCAAAACCAATCCAATACTAATCCATAAAATAGTAATAATAATTTGTGGTTGTAAATAAAGAAACTCGTATTTCAGCCTTTAGTTTAAAAGCGAAAATCAACTCTTAAAAAACAGGGCAATTGCATTTCGTAGCTGTCCAGTACAAATGCGATACAAGAAGTGGGTTTTCTGTTGATTTTGTTTCATACTACTAGCAACGTTTTTTTAAGTAATTGCCAATGGAATTTACAACGTATGGAAATGTTTTTATATCTCACTTGGTTGGCGGTTACTCGTAAACTAGTAAAACCTATTTACGTGTTTATTTTAATTCCATCCTTTACCTTTTACAATGATTTTTTTCACATTTTCCAAAACAACCATTTAACTGGCAGGGGAGGGGGCACTTGACTATAACAAAAATTTGCACTATGAGACCTAATATTTCAACAACGGATCCATATTTTTAAATAACTATCTAATGATACCACACACGATGGGGTAGGTGAGAAAATAAAACACATGTACACTTTACAAGGGAGCCTTTTATTTTTTTTTTCAATCTTTTGTTTTACTACTTTGTCGGCGTAAGTTATAATAATATGTTCATCCATACTAAATTACAAATTATTATTACCAACAGTCTCTGAGTTAGGTTGAAGATGGACGGACAGGCGCAAATGGCGAAAGTAGTGGGATTCCGTTTTGCTATTTTGGCTACAAAACCCAAAAAAATGGTTAAAATCACTAAAATCATCGAAACGATCAAATCGAAATCGATACAATTTTCAATTCGACCCAGTAGTTTTGAGATTATCGCGTTCAAACAAACAAACTCTTCAGCTTTATAAAATTAGTATAGATTCATGTCAACCGCGAAAGTGTTGTTATTGTATACTGCTTAATTTGAGAAGTCTAGAAATCCCCAATTTTCCTTGTAACAGTAGTCCTGGATGAAATAATGAAGGAAAAGAAACCAAGAAAAATTTCATAATTATTATATTTCTATTTATAGTTTATTACACATTTACACAAATAAAAACTCAACAGTTACAACTAAGACAAGTTACTATCTAAAACATTGGTCCGTAGCCACCTAGACCATTATATCCAAAACCTGGACCAGCTGGAGCCAGACCAGGGGCGGGGAAACCAGATGCGGGGAGACCAGCTCCATAACCAAATCTGCCTGGAGCCATAGGTGCAGCAGGAGCTATAGCAGGACCATGTGCTGCTCCAAGCCCTTCGCTCACAATACCAATGGCACCACCACAGCCATAGTTGATGCCTCCTGCACCACCTGTAGGTAAAGCGCCTTCGAAAGCCACAGCGCTCAAGAATGGTAGCTCACCGGTCGCGGCTAGAATACCTTCTATAGCGTTCTCTGAGACTACTGTGATGCCAGTGGGAGAGATAGGAGAAGTGCTGGTGATTGGGAAGGCGCCGCCACTGGATGGGGAGAAACCAGGGGCCAGGCCGCCGTAAGCACTAATAGGACCTGCTCCGTATGGGAGATTGTTGGCCAACAGACCCGGTCCATATGCGAAGGGTCCACCAGCTACAGCAAGTTCATCAGCTAAGAAAGGTTTGCCGATGCACTGGGCCGCAATGCTCTGGAAAAACAATAGATATTACTTTTTAGGAATCCATACTTCTCAAGTTTATAGAAGACTCGAACGATACACAGAGAGTAAAGAAGAGATGATGAAAAGGAGAGAGAAAAATAAATTACAAGTATATAATGTGTATGTAAATATGAAGATCCTGGTCTTTATTCACTATCTTTTTTTTCATTTTCGCGTCATGCCCGCGCTTTTATCTGTCAAAATCTTGACATTATGGTATAAAGAAAACTGCGCAGACAGCTTTGAGCGCGCATGCGCCAATTCGCGCGGGCTTGCCGCGAAATCGAAAAAAAAACTTAGTGAATAAGGACCCTTAATAGATAATAATAATAATAACAATTACTAGTACTGATTGTAAAGTGTGGTGATTAAATATTAATTGGGATTAAATAAAGTTTACACTTTAAAATATACCCATAAAACTTTAACTGTTACACCTTAGTATTTTTTAAATATAAATAATTGAAAACTTCTTGAACTAAAGTATCTATAATTTTAAGTAGTTACAGGAAAATGTAGAAGAAAAGGCTTACCTGAATCAAAAAGGCAGAAATACAGAAAACAAGGACAATTTTAGCGGCCATTTTGTTGTAATTATTGATTTGTGTGATGATCACAAACTCAAAAACGAATTGAATGATTTTGATTTCGAGCCTACCGCTTTTATACTAGAGTGTTACATTAAATCGATTAGAAAGAATCGTTATCAATGTTAGTTAAACAGAAATAACGTGACTATTGATAGAAATCTGTGAACGTTATTCAATAACCTGTATTTATGATAAGATAATGCACTTGACTATACTTGTCTTATTTTAGAGTTACTAATAGTATTATTATTTAGTTATTCTTAATTTATAAACGATTACACTCAGCAAATACACTGGTTCGATCAACAAAATTTATTTTTGTTGATCGAACTTGATGATTTTAAAAGAGTGGTCCGTGAGTTTTTTGGCAGTTTCTTCTCATGAGCTCTTCACTTGGAACTGCCGAATAAACTCATTTTGTTTTTTTTTTTTTTCAAACAATCATAATTTTATACATTTTTAGTATGTAATAATTTGACGTTTTCAAATAATTATTAATCTGATTTTACGAAATGAAGATATTTGAATTTGAGTTTATAAATTCAAAAATGATTTTTAGGAGTACCTAAAATGACGACACACTGAACTATCATCATTTTCAGAGTAGGCTAGATTACCTACTCTGTGTACGATCTCTGTGAAATCGTTCGGACCGAGTCTATGTAATTAAAGTGTAGGTATAACAAATAGGTACCAGAAACTGACAGAAATTGGCTATAATAATGTCATGGACCAATATAATGTTAAAGTTTTTAAAAAGAACACTAAAAACAATTTCAACACTGAGATACAAGCCTACAAAAGTAATTCCAAACTCCAGACCAACATAATGGATCTCATTAAAGTTTTGGAGCCCACAATTACTTGCACAACAGTTTTCAAAACTAGCCTGCATGATATTGTAGGCTTGATTCCTTAGCCGTCGCATAAATTATAGGAATATCTGAATAACTTAGAACCAGTAAAGTAGATGCAGACGAGAGACTCCATACTGCAGGGTTGGAGGCAGTATATCCGGGTATTTTTCACACGTTCCGGTTTCAATCCGGTCCAGCGCCGTGTACCCGGTGCAAATGTAGCAGGAAAGTGTGAAAGCTACCTGAGTATCCGGTTGCCGGTTGTCTAGCACCGGATTGAAATCGGAACGTATGAAAAGGACCTAAGTTAATGGTCGGAGCAATACTTACAACTAACAATACTACAAGAAAATAAAAAAAAACATTTTTCAAAAATTGCTTAGATATAGATTAAGGACCGGGCACACTTGCACGTGCTATTTCATTGCCAAAGTGTATACTTGAGCTTCAAAGCCAGTTTCATTTAATGGCAAAAGCTGTCGCAATCGCAAATTCCATACGATAGAAAATAGTATTGGGAATTGTAGCGGTTCAAGAATGTAATTTTGGGAACCATTATTAACCCAATATTTTGTGGTGAGCTTGATTAACTGAGGGTAGATTTTTTAAAGAAGTTTGTAAAGTCGGTTTACGGACGATAATTTTACGTGAAGAAAACATTGTAATAAATAAACATGCCCGTGACAGCTTTAGTTCCAATTGTATCACATTTCGCTGCAATCTTCCGCCTGCTTATAGGCTGATACTTATAGGCTGATACTTACACAGAAGAACTCAGTTACTTTTTGGAGTAGGGTTAGGGGTGCCCCTTAAAACCTCCCACCCCCTTCCCTCGAATAGGATCCATTAGTATAAGAATAGCCAGGAAAAGCATGAAAATATTTGTTAATGGTTTTAAAGGTTTGAGATAGATGGCGCTGACAATACGATAGTCACGGAGAACTAAACGGTTTTAGAACTTGATTTGTACGCCATCTAGTACAAAGAGTAAGAACTATTTAATAAAACATTAGTTTAGTCAGATGACCAACGAAAGAAGGACTCTTTATATCAAATCGACTGACCCGACTGGCGACTTTGTTTTTTGCGGACTAGATGGCGGCTTCAAATCAATCATTGTTGAAAATCTTTGTATGTAACATGTCGACTACGCACGTTTTTTTTCGTTTCTGAGATAGATTTTTTTAACTAAAAGGATTCTTAAGTATGTAACGTAGGTGTAGTAAAATTTTACCAGCACATAGTTGGCATAAGAATTTTGCTTTCTATAATTTATGCTTGTAGTATAATTTAGCATCCTTGCGTAAGCACTTGTTAGAAGCTTGTAGGGAACGTAGAGGTTGTAGAAGGTGTAAGCTGATAATTATAAGAAAAGCTTTGATAGAATTGCTACGAGTATGTTGTAGCAATTGTATGTATGTAAAGCTTATATAGATTTAGAACTACAATATACTATCTCATGTCAGGAATATTGACTACTTGTGTGTCATTTGAGAATGTAGCCTAATGAGTTGTAACCAGTACTTACTGAGGGTTAATGGTTCTACAGAACAGTATCTTAATTGGAAGACTTTGTTCTGTTTAAGAAATGTCAGGATGTAATGTGTGTGTCTGTATATTGTTTAAGGTTCCTATCACAGTTCAGTATTGTCGGGGTATCTATTCAGGGTAGTATAGAATAATACAAAGTAACAAATGGCAATCAGCATTATATTGTCAAAATACAATTCACTCTGGTTATATCAAGGAATTGGAGTAGGGAGGTATGCTAGTGTCACTTCCAAGAGGACCTATTGCCTAGGAAAAGAAGTGATAAGAAAACTAGGCCGTCTCCTAATAAAACATTTGCCATATACATTTGCTAATATGATATTTACATAAGCAATCTGCAATGTATCTAATTGACTGAGACTTAGATATACCATTGCAATGTCTTACTATATTACTACAAGGCAGAGGATTCACAGCTTACAGGACAATAGATAATTTAGACACATTGCAATATCTTTTCATCAGTCAATCAGCTAGTATACACAAACATTATACATAGTATAGAAAAACACTATTATACAATACAATAGAAACAATATAAAGTAACTTTGAATAAGGATCGTACCTTCGCCGTCGAATGACACCAGAGAAAAGAGGCTAGGTCAGAATGTTACACTGCTTATAAAGGCTTCTCTCGTATTTTTATCATGTGGGTAGAATCCCACAGTTATAACTATTTAGGTACATTATTGATATTAGCAGTGTTTTCTAACATAATTCAACATTTAGATCGTTATACAACAATTTATATAAAACAGATAGACACTAGATTACATTATCCAATTAATACAAATATTAACTGTATTAACAATATTGTTTCATCTAATACCTACATATGTGGGTAGGATCCCACATTAGAGTTTGTTTAATAAGTACATCTGTGGTAAAAGAGTCTAGTCTAATTCGTTATTGATATCAGTTGCAATTACATTTAGTATATTCATTCCAACATCTGCAATGCATTCTCATATCTAATATCATAAGCATCATAAACAACTGACACAGTATTAATCACAATACAAACATCATCCTAAAATATCTGTGGGTACATCTATAATATAAATAATTGGTTTATTAGATCTTTGAATTGTTCTGTGCCACAAGTAGGTATTTCATACAGTATAATATAACTACCAAACATAGTTTTGCAGACACGGATGATCTTATAATCATCGCTATGATAACCAGTCAATACATTGTGATAGTTACACCGTCATCAGACTCCAGACCACCTCTCAAACTTATAAAACAGTTCCATCAAAACTTCGTTCGGTTTTATACAACATCACATAAACTGGAACAATCAATATTCCAAAACACATCTACATAGTAGATATCAAAATCCAACACATGGATTGATTATATATATGGCTATTTACATAGCCATATAACACCATATCTAACACGGCCATACTGACAAGTGCTGCGTCTCGAAGCACTATAGGTTTAGGGCTAGAATAATACTTAGGTAGGTAGGCACCTTAATCGACCTAACTCTAATGATTTCCTAATCACCTACCTATCTAATGACTAGCCTGAGTTCTAATTCTGTAATATCTACCTAAATGGCCACCTACCCACAAACTAACAAGCGTCTAAACTCATGTTCAGAGTACGATTGATCCGGACCTCAGATGGATTGTTCTCCGTAAGCCCTACATTATGAAACCTCGTCACCGCCGCTTGTGATTGGCTCATAACTAGACATTACGTTGCTTAGCGATATTTTGAATTTTGTCTACCGTGTGAATGTCGTCCGTTCTCACCCGCTGCTAGTGAGAGCACTAACCATCATAATGCTCTATCCGAGCTATAAACACAACTCAAATGCTCCATTATTTTTTGAGCTAACAAAACTCAATTGCTCCATTATTTTTTGAGCTACATATATTTTTTTTTAGTTTTCCAGTGCTCCATTATTTTTTGAGCTATCAACCCTTGAGTTTCCCATATGCTCCATTATTTTTTGAGCTACGTCACAACGGTCACCCAGCGGTTTTTTTTGTTTCGAGCGAGTCGCATCAACGTGTTTCCATCCGCCCGCTGCAAGTGGATAAAGTCAACAACAAGCAACCGTCGACAGCGATTTTACCAGGTTTGCCAAAGGGAAATGCGAACAACCCAACCATCCAGCATCAATAACCTCCATAACATTGTATCATCGTTGTAATGTACTACCACAATCAGTCTTCAGGTTAAGTGTCAAGTCTCAAACACAAGTCTTTAGTCAAAGTTCGATCTTATGTCAATTGGAATAGTTCAATCACAACAACGACAGTCCCTACTACCTACATAACTATCTATACTACACTAACATCTATATAAATAATTATTATTCACCACTATACTACTATATTTCTCACTTGCCATAGTTTACTTGGTATAGGGGTGTTCGTTATATTACGTATCTGAATAAACAACTCGTTATTTATACCTAGTTCTCTTCACATTAGTTATTTAAATCATAAAGCAGCTATTTACGTGTCAATGCTATTTATCAATTTCCTATAAATTACTGTGATAAAGAATTAATGAAAGCGCCATTAATGGCATTACTCTGGTACTGCCTAAAACTCGGCAAATCGATATCACACGTAATAACTTTGCGACTTCCTAACACCCGTATTTATAAACGAGTCATTACTTATTACTTAGCCATTACTTCATTGAGACACGGCTAGTTCTTAAAGAAATATTTTATAGACGAGTAATGTTCCTTACTTCCTTGAGCAAACTAACCAAGTATTACTTATTGCTTAGCAACCGGTGAGCCGCGAAAAACGTTCCTTTACATAAACAAGATTTTATATAAGTTGCAAAATAGAGAGCAAAAAATATATGACGACAAGCTAAAATAGCTAAAACATTTTAAAACTTTAAAAAATAATAATACAGAAATGAATCAGACCAAATTTTGATTTTATCGATATTCTTCAATTTTAATTTTCTGAATGTAACGAAATGCAACATAATTGAATAGTAATGCTACCAAATGAAATAGTCCGTCACACGTATATAAAGTATTTTTGAAGAACTTATTTTTAATTTAGCGTCATAAAACTCGCTTGACGTCGCCCTAGAAATGTCACTATAATATTATAATATTAATTATTGATTTAAAGATTCTCGAATTTATGAGAGATAATTAATTATAAAAGTTATTGTTATAACAATATTTTAAATAATTTATTTGAAATGAAATGTTAATCACTGAAGACATCACCTGTGTTTTACTGTTTTATTTAAAGGAAGTTTTGCTGGTTAAATACGGGCACTATAATTTAAGTAGCAAGGGTGTATTTTATAGGGTCAGCCATCCCGTTGTGTCGACTGCATTGATTGTCCCGGTGAAATCTCAAGTACCACTATCAATAGATTTTGTCAGTGTAGCTAGAAGCCCCTGTCAAGCATTACCCTGATAGTACAACGAACAGAGATGAAGATACAAAAGATGGTTTTGTGACGGTGCAAGGAAAGAAGCGCCGACAGCCAACCATCAAGAACCGCTGCGGCAAAGATAAGGGAACTCTGTGCGCCGCGGCGCCGAACACGCCGGTGTACATCTCGCGCCGGCACGTACCAGAAGTTCCGCTACAAGACGAGGGTGTAGATTCTGGAGTCGCGACGCATAGTACTTATGAGGGAGTGAAGCGTACCTACTGATATAGTTTTAATATATAGTGGTTTTAAGTTGTATTTACTTTTACTAGCACTTCACTTATTGTACTGACATGACAAGTATGTTAGTCGTCAAGGTATAGATTTCTGTGGGCCAAAAATGACTAAAATAAATGTTATATTATTATTATTATTGTATTATTTACCCACTGGCTGGCATAGCGCCAAATAAATTGTTTTTATTTTCCAAACCTTACATATTTTTAAAATATCTGTTAAGAAAAATAACCTCTCCATAAAATTCTTAATTAAAGCTATTACTCAAGTAACGATATCGGTGACTATTGCTTGGCTAAGTATTCTAACGTTTGACGTTTCTTACTTCACTCATTTTCTTGACTATAAAATAGAAACTGTTACTTAAGTAATTACTTTTACTTAAGTAATTGCTATTACTCGTTTATAAATACGGGGGTAAGTGTTGCTTGCTACCAAAATGATAACAGGGTAACGAAAAACAATGACACGACAGCGCAAATAATAATAACGATTAACAATAACTAAAATAGAATATTTATCTAAAATCAAATAATTAACTTATTAAGTTAGCGACATAACTTTTTTTTGTGATACGTTTAATTAATCAAAAAAAATGCTTTGAAAATTGTCAATGAGGCCAAAAATCATCCGCACCTGGCTCTCGATTGTACACGCAAATAACTCCCGACCCCATCAAAAATTGTCTACCTAACCTACCTATGTGTACCTGCTGTGATAATGCCAACAGCCATAATTTTTTTGTTTTTATTTTTTATTTAATTAAGACGACTCCCGCGTTAGGGTAGGGCCTTGTGTCGCGGGGGACTTTACAAACACACAAGTCACGGACACAAAGTACACCCAGACTCGAAACAACAATTTTTGGATCATACAAAGTGGTGTCCCGTGTGGGAATCGAACCTACGACCTCTGGCGTAGTAGTCGGACACACTCCCATCGTGCCACAGAGGCGTAACAGTTAACGCGTAACATAAACGTCCTATGTCACAAAACGAAGTGCGATGCTCGTCGTGAGGTGTTGTTATTCATTACCTAGGTACTAATAACGATAGTTCTAAAAATAAAATACGGTTTAACAATTAGCGTAATAACGTTATCTAATTGGCATCAGACGTGTATTTCCGTAAAATATAATTAAAAAAAACTGTAAATCATTCACAAGTACAAAATAACCACAAATAAATAAGCACTATCTAGGTACCCAAAGTAAAAAGGCAAAACAGTATTTCGCAATTCAGTATTTTAAAACCAAACGGCATCGCAAAGATAATATTGTAGGTACCTAGTTAATAACGTACAGTACTATCATAATAATCATTACCTACATGAGAACTAGCTACAAAATGCTACTTACTTAAACTTATCAAAAAAAAATTATGACAATGACTATGTAGCTACTAAAATAATCGTCATTTCACGAGATCCACGAGTATATTACACAATTACTACTCGTACCTACCTAAACTGAACAGGGAAAAAGAAGTAGTTTTAAAAATCAGTTGTTCAAACATAATATTTTAGATAGATCATGTCTATCATTATAATTTAAACAAGCTATACTTGAAGGTAGGCACCTATTTTTAATATCAATTTATTCCTGTCAGAGACTATTCTGTGATACAACCCTTGATTGTTCACGTTACTTAGGGCAAAAGTAACTATAAATTATGTCCATGTCGCCATAACTCTTACGGTCATATTGACAACTATCTGCTTCGCTCTCAAAGAAGGTAGGTACATAACCACAATTTGTTTTGCCAAATATCAAATCCAGCTACCCGCTCTGCCCTGAGAGATAAGTACCAAGTAAACGATTGACTAGCGACTTATTATTATTTTTCAGTTTCAAAAACATTTATTTTGTAAAGTTTGAGCTTTAGATAAATCTTTAGATTATAGTTTGATCTTTAGATTTTTATTACGATACGATACGGTCTATGTAATTTCATTTTCAAGGCAGTTTATAGCTATAGCTAAAAGTGCTAACACAACTAATTATGATTTATTACCTAATATTTATTAAAGAGAAATAATATTTACTGTAAGAATTACCGTAGGTACAACAAAACTATGTCAATATCGTATATCACGAAGAATAACGTAATAATCGCAAACAAAGTCAAAATAAAAGGAATCAGTAACCACATTTGTTTTGTAGTATTTATATGGTTTAAGTAAGAGTAACATACCACGGTTACTATGAATTTCATCAGCTAATGTATTAAATAAAATTAACGGCAGTATTGTAATAAGTACTGTGTCTATTGCTGCAATATATAGGTATATATATATATAAATATATTTTTATTCATCTCATTTGTCAATGGAAACAAGTAGGTAGGTAGGTACTTAAATTTTCGTAGGCAATTTGAATATTCACATACCATTACTAAAAAGGAAATTTAAACATAGCAACGAAGATAGTATTTTTAAATTAACTTCCAAACCCAACAAATTCATCGTTACTTATTTGAATTATAACTCAGTTACCTACCTACTGCAAACGTAAAACAAACCTCGTATTATTTGATCTGCCAAGGGTAGTTTTATTGCACAAACAGGTACCTACCACCAAATCGAAGTCAAATGTAAGTCAATAAAGATATTTTGTTAATTAACGTAGGTACCTACGTACGTATCAATGTCGATTTTGTAATTTATTCGTTTTTCTATAGTTATTCGAATTCATAATCACGGTAACTCATTAAACAATTCAACTTCAAACTATGTAACATCTTAACAATAATAAACCTCAAAAACAGATAATTTCCTAGTAGTATTATTTTTAATCTATGGCCCATGGCTCAGTTAAGCGCAGGCCACACCGCCAGCTGACGGACGGAGCGGGCGAAGCGGGCGGGTGAAACTACGCGAAATATTGGCGAGCCAAACTTAGGGTTCACACCGAAAACTGGCAGGCTGAGCTGACGAAGGGGGCGGAGCGAACGGAACGGACGGAGCGGGCGGGGATGCGGAAGGGAGAGCGAAAGGATAGCGTTCTGTCCTGTCAGTGCACTGCGCAGTTGCATAGTGCACGTCATTGTTGTAAGCATCATGGAAGAATTTATCGCGAGTGTCCAACAATTTCCTTGTTTGTATAATGTAAAAAAGCTAGCGAAGCTAACAAATCTAGCGGAGCAGGCGAAACGAGGTGAACGAGGAGCTTCGCTGGACTTTCGTTGGCTTCGCTCACGTCGCTCGCATCACTGACCTAGCTTAGCTCGTTAGTTGGCGGTGTAAACCCAAGTATGAAAAGAGGTGAAACGATGTCGTCCGCTCCACCCGCTCCGTCCGTCAGCTGGCGGTGTGGCCTGCGCTTTACTGTTCAAAAGTTAGCACTTGGATGAGTTGGGAACAGAACGTCTAAAAAAAATAAAAATTGGTAGTTTCTAAAATTATAAAGAAAAATAAAGCAAAATTTGAAAATGCAATAAAAAGCTAATTTATAGACAGAAAATCAAACTGAATTAAATTAAACGAAGACAATCCAATCCAAAGACAATAACTTTAGTCTATGGCATCGGAACTGTCAAAGTCAAATTATGTTTACAAATTTCTAATGAAACAAAACCACATTTTTATTTTTATGTTATTTTAGTTATTAAATATGGTTTTTAGCTTGAAATAAGCACATTTAAACAATGAAAATGGAATTATAGTTAAGTGTATATGTGACGGATTTATCAACCACAATATGTCTTTTTACAAAAATGTTATATCGTTGGGTTTATCGACAGGTTTTTAAAAACTAATGACTTTGCAACTATCGATCGGTTTAGAGGTTTGTACCTACTTCTATACAATCGCAGACCCAACAGCTAATATTATGTGGCTCCCATAAAACCGCTTGGCCAATCTGACCACTACCTACCCACTTGTATTATACAAAGTGATCGTAATATTATTTGTACTTTTCTACATTGCCTGTAGTGATAGCATTATCACAGTACCGACAAAAGTACGATGTGTATGCAGGTATTTGTTATCACTTCTCATTATAAAAGGTAAAACATTTAGGATAACCCAAACATGCCCACAAATAAGAGGTTATAAATGTTTTGTCAACCTCCAATCAATGTAAATTGCAAAATATTAAGTTACTAAGCTTAAGTAAAACTTGCTTCTAAATTCATGGCACAGAAACTATCAAAATCTTAGAGCTAAAAAGATTGAATGTTCATGATATGCATAGAAGTACCCAGATTCTATATAATATAACAGTACACATCTTAAGACTAACACATATAGCATAGATAAAACAAAAGTTGATTTAATATAATTTGTTCAGAGTAGGTACCTGACAAACAATTTCATAAGATGTTTAGGATCTTTGTTGTCCTTTCTGCTTATCACTGAGAATTTCCTTGGGTGGGTTGTAGGGTAGGCAGTGAGAACAAAAACAGCCAGTATTGTAGATCATCTTACGAACCAAGCATATGCAAATTGTATCTTAATGGCTCGCTTTGTAGATCATTCTCTGCAGCCTTCCATTGTTTGGTTTGCCAGGTGACAGGAACAAACAGCCAAATTGTTAATCGCTCTGAGAGCGACCCATTCTGAAACTTGTAACAATTGTATTAGCAATGTGATCAGACACAAATCATAAGTGGAACGGGGTTTTTTTCCTTCACTTCCGATGTTAGAAGCTTGTAGGGAACGTAGAGGTTGTAGAAGGTGTAAGCTGATAATTATAAGAAAAGCTTTGATAGAATTGCTACGAGTATGTTGTAGCAATTGTATGTATGTAAAGCTTATATAGATTTAGAACTACAATATACTATCTCATGTCAGGAATATTGACTACTTGTGTGTCATTTGAGAATGTAGCCTAATGAGTTGTAACCAGTACTTACTGAGGGTTAATGGTTCTACAGAACAGTATCTTAATTGGAAGACTTTGTTCTGTTTAAGAAATGTCAGGATGTAATGTGTGTGTCTGTATATTGTTTAAGGTTCCTATCACAGTTCAGTATTGTCGGGGTATCTATTCAGAGTAGTATAGAATAATACAAAGTAACAAATGGCAATCAGCATTATATTGTCAAAATACAATTCACTCTGGTTATATCAAGGAATTGGAGTAGGGAGGTATGCTAGTGTCACTTCCAAGAGGACCTATTGCCTAGGAAAAGAAGTGATAAGAAAACTAGGCCGTCTCCTAATAAAACATTTGCCATATACATTTGCTAATATGATATTTACATAAGCAATCTGCAATGTATCTAATTGACTGAGACTTAGATATACCATTGCAATGTCTTACTATATTACTACAAGGCAGATGATTCACAGCTTACAGGACAATAGATAATTTAGACACATTGCAATATCTTTTCATCAGTCAATCAGCTAGTATACACAAACATTATACATAGTATAGAAAAACACTATTATACAATACAATAGAAACAATATAAAGTAACTTTGAATAAGGATCGTACCTTCGCCGTCGAATGACACCAGAGAAAAGAGGCTAGGTCAGAATGTTACACTGCTTATAAAGGCTTCTCTCGTATTTTTATCATGTGGGTAGAATCCCACAGTTATAACTATTTAGGTACATTATTGATATTAGCAGTGTTTTCTAACATAATTCAACATTTAGATCGTTATACAACAATTTATATAAAACAGATAGACACTAGATTACATTATCCAATTAATACAAATATTAACTGTATTAACAATATTGTTTCATCTAATACCTACATATGTGGGTAGGATCCCACATTAGAGTTTGTTTAATAAGTACATCTGTGGTAAAAGAGTCTAGTCTAATTCGTTATTGATATTATCAGTTGCAATTACATTTAGTATATTCATTCCAACATCTGCAATGCATTCTCATATCTAATATCATAAGCATCATAAACAACTGACACAGTATTAATCACAATACAAACATCATCCTAAAATATCTGTGGGTACATCTATAATATAAATAATTGGTTTATTAGATCTTTGAATTGTTCTGTGCCACAAGTAGGTATTTCATACAGTATAATATAACTACCAAACATAGTTTTGCAGACACGGATGATCTTATAATCATCGCTATGATAACCAGTCAATACATTGTGATAGTTACACCGTCATCAGACTCCAGACCACCTCTCAAACTTATAAAACAGTTCCATCAAAACTTCGTTCGGTTTTATACAACATCACATAAACTGGAACAATCAATATTCCAAAACACATCTACATAGTAGATATCAAAATCCAACACATGGATTGATTATATATATGGCTATTTACATAGCCATATAACACCATATCTAACACACTCGTTCAGATATCGAGCTAACGTGTTTCTTGTTTCTTTTTTTTTATATAAACGTATTTTCTTCATTTTTTTAAACTGTATACATAAAGTTCTATAGAGGCTGACTTATTGCTAAAAGCATTCTCTGCTATACCTTTGAGTGATGCAGAAATAAAATATGTAGGTTTTATAAGAAAATAACTTCAAGTTATCAATATAAAACGGTATATAAATATGTAATAAGTTAAGAAAGCTCTCTGCGCTGCGGACGGACATAGCGAAACTATAAGGTTTTGCCATTTTGGCTACGAAACCCTAAAAATTGGTCATAGGCCTTTGCAGTGCTTTGTCTCGATTGCCGCAAGAGTTGATTATTGATCAAACTATCAATATTAAATAAATTTAAAAATTATATGCAAAAATATTGGACGAAGAATAAAAAAATAAATGATAATGCCACAGTACGAATAACGTGGTTGAACAGTAAAAGCAATATTGGACTAATCATAAAAATAATGTGTCATTGATCAGGCCGCTCAATGCACTGTTAAAATATGCCGCCTGTTTATATTTTAAAAAAATGCAGTTGGATGGATTAAATACTTTTACTTGCAGGCTGGCACTGCCCTACAAAAAAAAGAATTTATTTTATAAACAGAATTCCACATAATTAGTATCGGTAATTTTTTGGAAAAATTATAATAACTTTACAAGTTAGAAGTTATGATTTTGTTGATATAGAAGTTATGATTTTTTATCTTTTAAGCTATTAGGTATTTGAACTTTACTTACTTTACTACTTTAGATTTTTTATTACTAGTACCTAGATCAAAAATCATTTAGTGGTACGACAGCAATGACAATTCCTTCTTGTAGTACGAAGAAGGGGTAAAGTCGCCTTAGTTCGATGCTTAGGTACCATCTGAACAATTAAAGTTTATTTGCTGTCAACGACCACCGTCACGACTTTATTTGTTATAGGTTCATTTTTAGATTAAAAGCAAAATGTAAACCTATTAAGTGAAAAATAAAAAATAAAAAATACTACTAATTATAATAGTTAACATCATTTGCATCAGTCCTAAAACTTAAGTGGCAGTCCCTTACCCCCATATCAAGTTAAGATAAACATTGTAATATTGGCAACTTGAAAAGGGTGGCCGCGATTTTTTATTGCCATCTTTCTTTTCTTCGTATTTACTTATTATTTGCGAACTTGGCATTACATGTACATGTAGAATCCTGGCGTATCACAAGCGCTGTTTAGCATACTAAGGGGTTTTTTTTTAATTTGATAGAGCCAGGAAGTGCCGTGCAGGGTCATAATACATTTTAATTATTTTAACATGGACAGTGTTACATCCTCTTAGTATTACAGTTTGTTTTTTCTTTTTAGGGTTCTATAGCCCAAATGGCAGAACGGAAACCTTATAGTATGATGTCCGGCCATATGCCACAGGCATTTCACGCAAAAACTAGGTACACAATGTATATGACGGAAATTTGGAGTATAGATGCCTTGTATGGCATGGTCCGACATGCTCTTGCCGGTTTTTTTAATGCCACTTACAGGATCACTGCACCAAATTTAAAGGAACATAATAATAAAATACCAAAATACTATGTAAAAATATAAATGTTTATTTAAATAAAAAAAACTATAATAATTTAATGAAGACGTTGATTAATACTAAATTATCTTATACTAATAAATATATGGTTTATTATTATAACCAGATTTTGGTGCAAACGCTGGGTTATATTGTCCATTATTGCATCCACACCCACACTGGCCAGAAATGGTTACAACACCACCAGCTGGCAAAGAGCCAGTAAACTGCACTTTGCCACTCAGTGGCACTTGCCCAGTAACTACAGCAGTGCCAGCTACTGGCAATTCACCAGTAACTGCTACATCACCGTTGCCAACACCACCGTAAGGATTTCCATAGCCTGCAGCTAGATTTGCAGCAGGCATGCCCATTTGAGCAGCAGGAATGCCCATTGAAGCAGCAGGCATACCCATTTGAGCAGCAGCCATACTCATTTGAGCAGCAGGTATGCTTAAACCTTGAGGTCCCATTGGACTAAATGCTGATCCTGGCATACCAGCAGTCAACATTTGTCCCGGTAATCCTACACCAATGTTTGCCGCAGATAAAGCTGTTGGGTTTATTCCAGGCATATTTGGTCCATATACAGGGGCAATTCCATTATTGATTACTGCAGGAGTCGAAATTGTTTGGGTGAAAGCGTACTGAAATAAAGAAATAAATGAGTCGAAATTGTTTGGGTGAAAGCGTACTGAAATAAAGAAATAAATATTGTATTTCAAATACAGTGGTTTGCAATTCTTGCAATTCTTAAAAGTAATAACATAAGAAAAGCTCGTTTCTTTTTCAACGTTTTGTAGACATTTTGATACACGATAATTTACTTATTTATTTGTACAAAAAGGGCATTTATGTTTGTAGCTAGGACAGGCTTTGGTTGGTTATTGTTTAATTTTTTACAAGATTTTGTAACTCTACAATATTACTTTGTATAATATCCCTTGCCTTATAACAGTTTGACTATGTTCAATAATAAAGTTATAGAATTTTGCACAGTTAAACAAATAGTTATTTACCTGAATAAAGAAAATTTGAACGCAAAGTATGACGAAAGCAAACATTTTGAAAAATTTGAGCTTGAAAATATTATTTTAATATTTTATTATATTTTTCTTCAAAGGGTAATAATGGAATGAATATCTACGTTACTGAATCGAATATATATCACAAAAAAATTAAAATGTTTATCGATCAAAGAATTGCATAACGTAATTTTCAATAATAAAAGATAATACATCTGTATTATCTTTTAATTTTTATCTAAATTTAGAAAGGCCTACGTGAGATAACGAATCGTAAGATTTCGCAGCAGACTAATAGATGGCACTCTATGTATGAAATTATTTCGATTGATCGACTGTTTTCTTTTTGGAGGGAACCGAACATTAAATATGAAATGCACTATCATACAAAAAGACCTACCAAATTAAATCAAAACAAACAAAAATAGATCGATATTGAAACAGTCTGAAAAAAAATCTACAATGACAGGTTTCATAGGGAAAACGTACTTTTTAAAAAAAAACCTTTTCTGATTTTGTAAACAGAAAGATCAGTAAGAACGAGTCCATATTAGCTCGGACCGACTGTTTACTTGCTTCAGATTCTCAAGCCACAATTTCGGTCAGGATACTATAATGTGGCGCAAAAGTATTGTCATAGTTTGAATTTGTTAAAATTCTCTGCTAAAATTTGAAAAAAAAATGAAAATAGAAACTCATTTTTTGAAAAAAAAAAAGAGTTTTATTTTTATGAAATGTTTTGAAATTGTATACAATATAGCTAATAGAACGGAGCAACCCCTCATATAGCTCAGGAAACCTGGCCGAATGATCTCTCGTTATGGAGATTTGAACAGGCCGTCCAAGAATGGCGCCCGACTTCTTCCTTTTCACAATAAACCACAAACCTTTCAAAAACAGAGTTACGAGCAACAATTCGAGGTGCCGTAAAATTATCACAGATATGATCAACTCAGGAGGTGGTGATTAGAGCTTTGAGCGATATCAATTTTTCGAATAAACATTTTATGAAATGCTCATTTTTTATTTTTAAGAAAATGTAAGCACCATTTTCTATGCAAAATATGGCATTACTTTTGCGCCCACCAATATTTTGTATAGATATGTTCAAGACAGTAGGAACCTGAGGTGTGAACAGTAGGTTCTTATAACCATCCAACAGTAAATCTATGTGTCTTCTATGTGAACCCGCTCTCTGAGAAAATTTGTAACTTTTAGAACATTTGTTAACTCTTTTTTTCAATAAAAATAAAATACTCTATAGCACCGAATTAGTTCTAAAATAGTTAATAGAAATATCAGAAATTGCAAACAATTGCAATTGCTTACTTGCAAAAAGTAAATATTACAGCCATTGAGCAATGAATTCAAAGATAATGTTTAAAAGTTAAGACAATACAGCACGTGTGAAAAAGATAACAATTATATTTCATAATGATATAAGACTTTAATCACATTCGAGTAATTCTTATCATCTTGCAAAATAGTATTTTAATTATCAATATAAATACTAAGCTTTCACATTAGATATTCATTCAATTCTTTACCTTTGTAACTTCATCAATAATAAAAAAACAAAATGGCAGCTAAATCTGTCCTTGTTTTGTGTGCTTCAGCCTGTTTCTTCAAGGTAAACTAAAAATATGTTTTTCACACTTTTTTCGGTCATAATACTTTCAGTTTTGTATTCTAAAATATAGCAGAAAGATACAAGTTACAATTTATATTTATATTCCACAAAGAAACATTTTAGAGTTTGTTACTCAAACGAGTTTAATTCTGCTAGCAGTAATAATCTGTCTTTAGCCGGTTACTTTGTTGCCATCTCTTTGGCTAAATTAGTACAATACACAACACATTAGTTCAAATTAAAAAATGAAACTTTATTATTTTTTACAGATCATGTCAGCTCAGTGTATCGGTGCTTTAAATGGAGCATTAGCTGCTGATGAGTTAGCACTGGGTATGGGCAATCCCCTTGCTTACGGACCCAGCATTGGAGCATTCGGACAAGCTCCTCTAGGCTTCGGAGCATCAGCCTATGGCGCAGCTCCTGGTTACGGACTTAATGTGGCTCCTTCAAGTGGCGGTGGATTCGCAGTAACCAGTGTATCACCTATCTCGCCAACAGGCATTAGTGTAGTATCAGAAAATGCTATGGAAGGTCCTCTAGTAATAAACGGTCAGCTGCCCTTCCTTGGAGCTATAGCTTTAGAAGGAGCTTTGCCTACAGCTGGCGCTGGTGCTATTAACTATGGTTGTGGTAGTGGGTCTGTAGGTATAGTTACCGAAGGTATTGCCCCAGCTCCAGTCCCAGCGGCATACCCTGCTGGACTTGGCTATGGTGCTGGATTGGCTGGTGGGTATCCGGGATTAGCTGGACCAAGAGCCTTCAATGGTCTAGGAGGCCTAGGAGCTGTTTATTAAATTATTTACTGTTATTTTGTTTGTTGTAGAAATAAATGTTTTAATTTAATATTTATTTGGTGGTTTATTTTGAAAATATTCATGAAAATCAAAGTAATTATCCCTCGTATACAGGTGGTGAACTAAACCAATGCCCTCTGTAAGAAAAGTACCTAGAGTAGTAGATATATTTTTTTTTTTCAGAAATAAGAAAAACTGCAATATTCTTTTTTTATATCACTAGTCAGAGCCGGGAATCAAACCCGCTAAATGAAGAAAACAATCATTCTGTATTTTATAATACAGATTGAAAGCATCAATAATAAGGAACAAATCTCTTTTATAACCATTGCAACTAAAATCTAAGTTAGCGTAGTTTGTAATATCTTGGGACAACTCACACAACGATATCTTATCCCAAACTAAGCAGATCTTGTACTATGGAAACCAGACAAGTTTCTCGATAGTATCTAAGTATAATTTTACTATTTACAATTTAATATTTGAATTAATATATTTAATATTTATTAGTTTATTTTGATCTATTTGACTATTTCCCATAGTACTATTAGTACTAATTATTAGACGTAATAACGTCTGCTTCGTCTTGCCCTTGCCTAAGTACATTTGCAAAATTAATTTCATGGCCACCTTTAATTTTTTGATACAATATTTATTACAGACATTTTTTCTTTTTTTGTTTGATTTGTTACGATTGGTCTTTAGCATTTATATAGCTTTAGATTGGCAGTATGGTATCATATAATACAGTATGTTTATTTTCTAAATACGGCAGGTTAGATTTCCGGCTCTGGCGAGTGTGTGTGTGTGTGACTTTTAGAAAATCTTTGGACACAGTTCTTATTATTTCTAAAAATAAAAGAATGTTTTCTATGTAAAATATGCTAACTAAAAAATATTTAGGAAACTTTCCCTTCGGTTGGCATTTGTTTGGTCCACCCTGTAAATCTATAAGGAAAATAAAAAGGACATTATACTAGACGATGATATTCTAATTTAAGTTGTCATGACGATCAAATCACGCCTTTAATCTTTAATGAACAAATAAATAGTATAACCACAGTCTAATAACATTGTCGTTCGATAAAACCGTTTGATTGCGTCCGTTACGGGGCGAGACGCAGCGGGTGGACGAACCCGACTCAGCGACCGCGAGTCGGGTCCGTCCACCCGCTGCCCCAACTAGCAAAATAATGTCGTATAAATGGTACATTAACGTTTTTTATATAACTTTCAATGAAAGAATATGGTTTTATAATAGTCTTATACACGTATATATAACGCAGGTTTGGGCGCAGATATAGGTACAACAATTAAGTCGTGTAAAGGTCGTCTTATGGTTATATTACACACAGTTACGTTGTGTAAAAGTCGCATAATAGTTCCATACAACTACTAATAAGTCTTAAAAGAGTTACTTTGTGATCCTATTAGCAACAAATACGTTGCATGTAAATCACTTTTCAAGACTGTTGTGCTGGTGTGGATTTGTATGTTTTTTAAAGTTATAAAAAGGTAATTCAAATATTTTAATCATTAGATATTTATATTATTTATTTCACTCAGAGACTGGTGAAAAATGAAGAGTGGTGAGCTTTTATACTTGGGAATTTAACATTTTCGATGAACTATATGGTAATACTGGTTGAAATTTTTAAAGGCCTTCATAATATTTGATATTTCCAAAATAACACATATTAAATTAAAATACATTATGCCTCCAACATCCGCCATAATTCCTTTAGATTTTGGGCGACTGCATTATAACATCTATATAACTATTCTTGATTTCTAAAACCACCACTTCGTTTAATTCAAAAGAATTAAACGAAGTGGTGGTTTGTGGAATGGATTCCAAGAAATGGAAAACCATTTCTTGGAATCCATTAATAGAATTTTGAAGGAAAATGGTGATTGAGTTATAAAAAAGTTTCTAAATTAGCCTTAAACTAATCAAATGACTTATACAAGTCATATTAGAATAACAATTCAAGCTAAAAGTTACATAAACATTAAGTATATGACTTAATACGCCTGTTTGTTATTTAATAGTTAATTACAAAATCATTATAGGACATCGTTATATAAGTATTTTATAAAAGGTTCTTATTTACACAAAAAATGTCCGCTCATGACTGTTATTGGACTGAAACGTTTGCTTGACATAAAGTCTAGTCTTGTAAACGTTGTGGCAGACATGTTACATAATTGTCGTGTAACTTCATTGAAATAACGTTTACCTGACACGTTAATGTGACTTATCTCCTTTACAACTGTTTGGTTACCTCGAAACTGTTTTATGAGCCCTATAAGTCTGTTAGTCGTTTAATTCGAATATAATATAACTGATTTGCTACTTGGGGCGTCTCGCCCCGCTACTCCCGCACGGTTACCCGATGACTAAACTACGATGAACTACTGTATTAGTTATAAGCCTAATTAGAATTTTGTAATCAAAAGTCTTTTAGTTGTGAGAACGAAACACTATAAGTCATATAGACGAGCCATTGCTTAGACTAGCTGGATCTTGAAAAAGTAGTAAAATAACTCTACCGCATTTCCACATGTTTTTTTAAGCACAGCTCTCGCATAAGGGTAAAAGCCCTGTTTCGCAGAGGACCACACAAATAGACAAATCACGGAACCAGTACAGCGGGACTCGGAACAAAATTGGTGGATCACTCAAAATGGTGTCTCGTGTGGGATGCAAAGCCCATTAGCACCCACCCATACCCACTTATTGTGTCACCAAAGCAGTCAGCAGATTTTACCGGTTTTGAGCATTGCAGCACTGGTTATAATAAAGTCTCACAAAAATGTGTTCACCTACTTCGGTTTATTCGATTCCAAATCTGGATAAAACTTTGTAAGTAAGTATTACCCATGACTGTAATCTAAATGTAAGTCGAGATGCAATTTATAATAACATACTAGCGGACCCAGCAGACTTTTTCATACCCTAGAACTCATAGAAACAATTCTGGATCTCTGGATAATTGATATTTATCTCAAAAATAATTTATTTTCTGCAGTATTTATTCGCACTTCGTAGTTTGTATGAAACTTCGTCAGTTTTAAAAATAGGTCGGAGAAAATTCTTATTTAGCGTTTTGGTTTTAAATAAAAAAACGTGTTGCAATGTTTTCGGAATATCCCCCCTTAAGGGGGTATAACAGGGGTTGCATATTGTATGAGACTCCGTCAGATTTAAAGTTAGGTATTTGAATTTTTTATTTGGCTTTTAAAGAAAAAGGGGTTTCAGCGTTTTTGTTAAATAAGTTTTTGCTAAGGCGGAAAAATAGGGGTTTCAAGTATTTATCAATCTTCATCAGTTTTAAAGTTAGATCTTTGCAATTTCATATTAAAATTTTATGGTTTTTTTTAAATAAAGCAACACGTGTTTCAGTTTTTTTGGAAAATCAAATCTTAAGGGGGTAAAATAAGGGTGGCAAGTTTGTATGAAACTTCGTTAAAAGTTAAAGTTAGATCTGTGCAATGTCTCATTTGGCTTTTTGGTTCAAAATAAAGAAACACGTATTTCAGTGTTTTTGAAAAATCACCACTTAAGAGGTAAAATAGGGGGAGCAAGTTTGCATGAGACTTTGCCAGTTTTAAAGTTAAATCTGTGAAAATTTGACTTTGTGGATAAAGAAAACACGTCTTTCAACGTTTGACAGCGAAAAGTCAACGGCGAGATCTATCTTCTATATTAATAAAAATATAGCGCCAAATATGTTGCTAAGTGCAAAACTTGATAATGGCTGAATTAATTCGTCTATTTTTCGCAAAAACTGCATATTTTCTTCAAACTCAAACTTGACGGGGGCTAAACCGCGGGAAAATCTAATCTAAACTAATATTTTAAGAATGTGAAAGTAATTCTGTCTCTCAAGTTTTTACGCTTGAACCACTGAACTCATTGAAATGAAATTTGGTATGGAGATAGCTTAAGTCTCAGGAAAGATCATAGGTTAGTTTTTATCGTTAAGTTCACGCTAAAACCTGTCTGTCTGTTACGTTCACGCTAAAGCCACTGAAAGCGCAAGCTCATGATTATGTATTTTAACATAATCCTTTTTTTTATTCATTTTTTTTTTAGATTTTAAAGAGAAATTAAGATTCATCACTTCATTTCGTTGAATAAAAAAAGTAATATCTACGAGTATGTCAACGCTTACCTTACTCACCTTACTTGTTGACATTTACCATCAGGCGCATAATCTACTCGTGTAGGTAGTGCGCCTGATTGTAAGCTTACTAGCCAATAATAGTATCTGTGCTACTCAAATCCTTGTTTGGCAAAGATCTGATGATGTCAACGCACCGAGATGTGTTTAACATTACTATTTACGGAAGAATAAATGACACAGTTGTGGTTCCAACCAAGACGGCCTATGGCTTAGACCCACTACTCGAAACTTAACCTTAAAAAAGTACCCTTTACTACATCAAATGACCAAATTGACTCCTACATCAATTGACGTGGGAGTGTATCCGACTGCTACGCAAGAGGTTGTGGGTTCGATCCCCACCCAAGATAAAACTTTGTGTGATGAGCACGATGATTTATTCTGTGTCTGGGTGTTATTTGTCTATAATATGTGTGTATTTAGAAATATATAAGTATGTTTATAAGTTGTCTGGTTTCCATAGTACAAGCTCTGCTTATTTTGGGAACCTTTTTCATTGCAGCTCTGCTCCTATCGGCCTATCGTGGTGTTAGCCTTCCTCGATAAATGGGCTATCCAACAGTAAAATAATTTTTCAATTTCAACCAGTAGTTCCTGAGATTATCGCGTTCAAACAAATAAACAAACTCTTCAGCTTTATAATATTAGTATAGATGAGGGGAGTCGAGACCCTGGGACTGTGGGAACCAGGCACGCACCGGTTATACCAGGAGCTGGCCAAGCGGCTAAGAGGTAGCTCTGGTGACCAGAGGGCCGGCATGTTCCTCGGCCAGCGAATAAGCCTGGCCATACAAAGAGGAAATGCGGCCAGCCTTCTGGGCACAATGCCCATGGGCACCGATTTGGAACAAGTTTATTATTTGTGGTCCTTTACTTGTGATTGTAATTTATTTTAATTGAATAAATGAGTATAGATTATATTTTATATTGTCGAGATAAAGCATTCTCTCAGTAAGCCTATGAAAAGTTTTAAAAGTCAAGTATTAGTAGTAGTGTTGCGAAAATTGAATCTGTGAAGTTCATTATAAAGTTGGCATTTGAATTAATTTTACCAAAATTTTAGAACGATGACTTGAATTTGAGATACCGAACTATGAATAAAAAATAATAAAATACATGCTGATATATCGTCTTTTCTGCCACTACTAAAATTTGTACGTCACAGTTGTTACTGAAACCGACGAAATTCCAAGAACACTTATCGACATTACAGATTGTGATTATCTAATAATACAATAACTATATTGCAACTATATTAGAAATAATGTTAACACATAGCTAATTCAAAACAAAGTTGATGATTATAAAAACTTATGGTGCAGTATCAAAAATATCATTCACAATTTTGTATTCAACACAAGTTAATAAAAAAACAAGATGGCCCCTAAGATTTTTTTTGTGTTCTGCGCTTCGGTTTTCATCGTTCAGGTATTAAACTGCTTAATTAGATACCTTCGTGTAATCATTTTCAATAGTTTAAAAATATTTTAGAAACAAAAAAGAAGATTTTGCAAATCTGTTACAACGCCAGCGAGCAGCCTTAGGTAAATAGATTATCTTACAGTTGTATAAGTTATACCCAGAATTAGGTTCACAATAATTTTGAATTGTTTATCGCTTTGTAACATAATTAGTAAAATTTCGCGTTATTCGGACGAATAGAAAAATTTAAAATTGGGTTTCAAAATTCTAACTCTAATTGACTTAAAATCTTTCTAATTTGTTACTTCGAAGACTCTTAATATTAAAAAAAACATAACTCATCTTTCCAGTTGGGTAAAAAATTAGAAAAATGCAAACATTAATTATTATAGGATCTTTTCCGTCCATTAGGGATATCAGATCATCGTCAACATCAGCAGATCTGTCTATAGAATTGTTTGGTTTTTTTTTACAGAGTATCACAGCCCAATGCATTGGAAACGCTGCTGAAGAACTTGCATTAGCCGGCGCTTTGCCATACGGTCCTGGATTAGCTGGTGCAAATTTAGCGGCTGCTAATTTAGCATCTAACAACTTAGCTTATGGAGCATCTCCCTTTGGTGGTTACGGACCTATGGCTCCTGGCTACGGCTTTGGAGCAAACGCTATTGCTCCAACCAGCGGCGGTGGCTTCGCAGTGACTAGCGTCTCACCTATTTCTCCTATAGGAATTACTGTAGTATCAGAAAACGCTATTGAAGGTGCTCTGTCCATAGCTGGAGATCTACCGTTCTTAGGAGCTGTGGCTTTAGAAGGTGCGTTACCTACCACTGGTGCTGGTGGCATCAATTATGGCTGTGGTAGTGGGGCAGTTGGTATCGTGAGCGAGGGTATAGCACCTGCATACGGTCCTGCCCCTGCCATGCCTGCTAATGCTCCTGCCAGATTCGGTTATGGAGCCGGCATGCCTGCGCCAAATTTCCCAGCAGCTGGTTTGACAGCTCCAGGTTTGGGTGTTCCTGGTTTGCCTGGAACAGGTTTTGGATACAATGGCCTCGCTGGCTACGGTGCTATGTATTAAGTTATGAATTTGTTGTACTGTAACTGTTGAGTTCTTTTAAGTATTTGTAATTACATTTAATAAATTAATAAAATTAAATTATTGTTTGTTATTATTCCTCTTCTAAAATTTCTTCAAACTTCGAGAGGTCAGTTTTAATGACTATATAAGATTACAATATCCTGTTATAGTATTATGATGCCGGATGAGTGTAATGAAAAAGATTTTTGAAAAACAACACCTAAAGAGATGAAATCTTTATTTATTTATTTATTCATTTGCATAAATGTGGTACATATTACAGATCTTATTAAAAATACATATTATTGAACCAGCACACTTGCCAATAATGGTATGAAAATTAGATCATTGGTATAGGTAAGAACTATAAAATTTATCAAAATCACAAAGAAATATAATTAAAAAGTGAAATAGTATTAAAAAATTAAAATCAATGCACACCAATGTAATAAAATCCGGTCACTTATATTTAACATGTCTCCTTTCTAAATTATATAATTTACATGGGTATTTATTTCAATATTCTTCAACCGAGTAAAAACATTCGTTTACCAACCAGCTTAGTAACACACTGCAGAACTTTTTATATGGTAGATTTTTGATTGAATTGGGTAAAGCATTAAAGATTAAGGGAGCCATATAAACACAGCTGCGCCTGAACAGTACCAACATAGGAATAGGGATTACAAAATCCAATTGCTTCGCTTTTCTATTACTTGTATTATCTCTTACTTCAAATAATGATGAATTCGATTTGACTAACTTAGCTACTTCATAAATATATATGCCAGAAACTGTTAAAAGTCCATGAGATTTAAATATAGCTCTACAAGATTCGGACCACTCCATATTAAAAATGGCCCGTAAACATTTTTAATACGGAGTGGTCCCAATTATTAGATTTTTTTTATTGTTAGGTGCTGATGGTGATGATATTACAAGGAATCACGTCAATCTATGACACTAGGTTCAATTGCGAATGTCTCGGACAGACTTGGAACGAAGAAATTAGCAATTATGACGAACCTATTAATACACGCGAATTTATGTAGTATCTGAACTACACGCTTTGACTTTTACTCATAGATACATAGTGGTTACTGTTCCATCTTTCGAAAAGCTGGCAGACGTGTTTCAGTATAAAACTGTTGACCATTCTCAGGATGTTCCCGTCAAAGAAAATTGTATGGTTCCCGTCACGATCTAAGGTTCATTTCTCTACATCGCGCCCGATTGCGGCTTACGACGTGCGGCTGACACGCGTGGTTGATGCGACAATAGTCAAAGTATGAGAATATATGACGCTGATTCCGAGGTCTGCGACAGACGCGCGCAGCCTACGACTGACGTAGGCTGCGCGCGACTATGACTATTGACGACTATAGACAATTGGCCGCGTTGCAAGGAAATTAACATTAGGGTGGAAACAGTCATTGCTAGACCACGCGGGCGGAACCGCGGGCATATGCTAGTATACAATAAAATTAACCCGCCGCGTTGTTGTAAAAATGCTTGCATTTCTTGGATTTTAGCTTTAACTTTACACGCCAAATACAGGGTGATTTTTAATATACTAACAACGTCCCGCTCTTGGCTTCTTTACATTACCAAATAACTTGTTGGGTATTTGAGAAAATTAAAAAAAAAAAAAAATTAATTCACCACCTACCACCTACCATTGTCACACAACCATTTACCACACATCTGAGAGACCCTGGAGTAAAACCGATGTTCCCAGTAAAATAGGCTGTAGGTGGTTAAGATATGTGGTAGGTGATTAAGGGTTAATACTCGTATATGAAATATTTTCCAAAGTTATTTAGTGTTATGTAAAGAAGTCTTTAACGGGAGGTTATTAGTATATACGCTTTATCTGTAAGGCGGCATTGATTATTAATATTTTTATTTTTTTTTAAAGATGACTCTCGCATTAGGGTACAAGTGTCGCGGGGGACTTTACAAGCATACAAGTCACGGACATAAACACCCAGACTTGGAACAACAATTTGTGGATCACACAAAGTGGTGTCCCGTGTAGGAATCAAACCCTCCCACCACGCCACAAAGGCAGTGTTATTAGTTTCGCGTTACAAAGTAGCGTACAAAGTTCTAAAGATATACATTTACAATATCAAATAATGGTCTCCTAACCGATTTCAGTTAGGGCGGCTCATCTCATCAGAGACTACGCAGAAGATCAAGTGTATGCGCAGACACAAGTGTACTCTGTATTCCCTTACTCTCGAGAAAGATTAGGCACAGGAGCGAAGGCTTTACGTGCTCTCCGAGGCACGGATGGATATGACAATGTCCGAAAACGGTCACCCATCTATAGACCGACCTCTTTATATGTAAAGAAGACATTGACACAGAATTGTTCAGATTTGTCCTGACTCATTCACTCAAAACTTTTGACAAAGAAAGCTGAAATTTTCGAAAGAGGTTTACTGTGTGATGTAAAAAAGTTGTAGTAACTTTTATAGGCATTTTTTGCCAATTACTTTATTAATACAAAATTGCATTTTGAGAGATAGAAAAATTTTAAGTCCCCCGAAACCTCCGCACATCAAATCGGGCCGGAATCGGAAATCATTTTTTTCTATCCTTTCCTGCACGCCTGCTGCTAGTTTAAGAACTATTACAGCTTTAGTGATTGTTATTGCTTCGTTACAGGGAGCATTTTTTATCTTTTTTTTAAATGACTCCCGCAGTAGTTTACAAGCCCTGTGTCACGGGGGACTTCACAAACATACAAATCACGGACACAAATAACACCCAAACTCGAAACAACAATTTGTGGATCACACAAAATGATGTCCCGTGTGGTAATCGAACCCACGACCTCTAGCAGTCGGATACACTCCCAGCGCGCCACCGAGGCAGTCGATAATTGCGACATTTTTAACAAATTATGATGTCGCAGGCCGAATATTATAGTAATTTTTATAGGCATTTCTTGCTGATCACTTTTTTATTACAATACAAAATTAAGCAATTATTATATTAGTTAGTTCTTTCATTAAGAAAACAAACCTAAATAATAAAGGATTTCTGGAAACTGCAAAACGCAGGTTAAAGTAAGAAAAGGTCAAAGCACGCTGATCAACTTGGAAAGGGATTGGCACCGCCAACTGAACCCGTTCAGTATAATTTGTATAAGACTCCCTGCTGTAACGTACACTAATCGGATTCGTAAGGTACAAGCCTTACGAATCCGATTAGTGTACGTCAAGTTCGGGAGTTTGGCCCCTCTCGGGACAAGCTCCCGAACTTGACGGTGAGGCCATTCTTAATATTATTTAATCATTCTCAATAAAGGATATTCTTTTCTTCCTTTTCCTTTTGATATCAGAATTAATATTTTATATTTAATCATTCGTTACAAGTACTTTAGCCAATATTTAAGCACATATAGTTTTTACCTTTGTTGAAAGTAGATGCTCCTACTATATTGTACCCACTAAGGCTGATTTTGGTTTATCTCATGTTTCAACTTTTTGATCATACAATTTGCATCACTCCTTTAACGTAGTGTATAGTATATTAGTCGCAGCCCTTACCCCCATATCAAGTTTATAAACATTCAAACATTGTAAAATTGAAAAGAGTGGCCGCGAGTTTTTATTGCCAGGTTATTTTCTCCGGCTTTACCTATTATTTGCGAACTTGGCAGTACATGTACATGTAGAATCCTAACGTATCACAATAGTTGTTTTGCACCCTAAGTAAATAAAGAATTTTGATTTTTTTGAATTTAGGCAAGCGGTGCCGATCCTTTTCCAAGTGGATCAGTGTGATTTGACCTCAAGACTTATTACTGTCATTTATCTATATTCTTTCCTGAAAGATAAACATTAAAATGTTTATTTTTCTGGATGAGCACACCATACAAAAATCAGTCACATAATTTCAAGCCAAAATTCAAATATAAATTTGAAACTTAAACAAGTTAAAATTTGTAATGGGCATATAATAATTCGCAACCTAGGACATTTGCCAATTGCAATACTTATTAGATAAGGCGACTCTTGCACATTTACCATTTAGTCAGCAAAATTATTCTCAAACATATGGCCGTGTGTGATACGTGCCATAAAACCATCGAAGTGATACGTTTTGTATAATAACTGAGCACTTAGATGTATATGTTCGTGATTATTATTTTGACCGTGTAACCTTGCAGGCTTAAGTACAAAGGACAATGGCGTCCAGAAAGTACGCTCAAAACCACATTAGGCTGAACAGGGACAAGCTGCGCAAAGAAATCAGTATCCTAATGGGCCACTGTGCCCTGAACAAGCACCTACAGGGGACAACTAGGCGGCTCAACCCACTCCCCCTCAACAAAATCATTTGAGTTCTATATACAATTTGACACGGGAATAAATGCATTTAAACTAGGTAAAGTATGCTTGACCTTTCGACCGGGTTACACCGACCGTGGTCACAAACTGACAGAATTTGTTGTTGGAAACGTAAAAAAAGGGCATTCGATTCGTCTCAGTGGTGTAAGGTCCTATCTGGATTAAGCGCCAGCCCCCCCCCCCCCCACAAACGACCATCCTGGATTCGCTACTTATGTAAAGGGTGCTTGGAATATGAAGACACGTCCAAACACGTAGTAATAAAACGCAAAAAGGTGGCCGAACACCGGGTGAAGCTCCTAGAAACACCATCATCCCTCACCGAGGCTTGAAGCAGTCTGAGGGTACTGCGGGGCTTTCGGAAGTGTTTAGGCTGGCTGAAATGAAACTGACTAGATGCACGTGAACGCACAATGGCCCAATGAGGAGGCTAAGTGCGACACAGCCCCTTTAAAACAAACAAGGGCAAATGCCTATGTCTACTGTGAAACGAAGTCTATCTATTCGGAAGGTAGCAACCTCGTCTCCTCATTAAATATCGTTGAGTTGAGAATTTGAAATCTACTAGCCTTGTCGTGATTATGCGATAATAACTCATCTTTTGATGACCGGCTTATACTACCTGTATTTTGTTTTAATAATTTACGTACTTATTATTAATTACACTATATCTTTACTGGGTACTTATTCACGATCTTAATTCTGTGCCCACGGCAAGCCTGTGCGAACAGTCAAAATCCTGTCATTATGCTAAATGGGGATGCTCACATATGCATCAAGCCGCAAGGGCTTGCTTGTGGACACGGAATAAAAATCGTGAACAAGGCTCTTGATTCAGCCTATGTCCTTGTTATCATTGATCAATACAGTCATATTCTGGGAAAATCTGCTGTTACGGCCTGACCACGTATGTTAAATTTAACAAATTAATCTTATTCTTTGACCTTATTTCCCGGCGTAAGAACGAGTCTTTTTCTCATACAGGGTAAAGTGGAGGGCACCAGAAGGCAAGAGACCGGCGACTATAAGTTTTTTTCTCGATTTTGTATAATAATTTTGCAATTAAATTGGTTACACATTTTTGTAAACGCATATCGAAAATTGATGCAAAATAATCACACGTTTTCAATATAAAAAGTGCGGCAATGCTTGGAAAATGTTCAGTCATTATCACAACCAAAATGGCAATCAAAGTTATTCTGGTCTTCTGCATTCAAGCTGTTTTAATCTAGGTAACTAGTTTTGTCGTATTTCACTAAAGTCAAAAAGGCGGTGGGAGTGTATCCAACTACTACGCAAGAGGTCGTGGGTTCGATTCCCGTCCGTATGTGCCGGCTACCCGGCAACGGGAACATATGAAAAGGACCTCAATGGTGCGTTTCAAAACCGAGTCACATTTGAGTATTAAGTAAGCTTTAAGAGCCTTACTTAACAAACGAATGGGCTTACGAATATTCCAATGTTTGTAAGGCTTATAAATAAGGATTTTAACCCGCGGAAACAGCTCAAAAGTGCAACATTCTTCTCATTACCAAACATTACACAATCCATATAAGCTATCATGCAATAAATATCATAACGTCAAAAAGAAGCATTATCAAAGATCGTGATAAAACTGATCACGTTCGATCATTTATCAACCATATTCTCAGTAATTACTACACTCAATTAAGTAATGTATAAGTATATAACCTAAGAATGTATCATATGTTTCATTGTAGTCTAATTTGTGCAAGAAATATGTCGTCCAATTTAGCAATTTTTGTTGTTATTGTTTGTTTTACTCAGGTTAGTAAGCAGTTTTTAATATCGTAATCTGAAAACGCTATTTTATTTATTAATAATGCAACTACCTGTGCCGTGATCAATGTTGTCCGAAGTGATCTCCAAGGGGAGTGATGTTTTGAAAGAAAGCCAGGAATTTAGAAATCGGTTTGGAGGGAAAGACAAACCAGGATTTCACTTTAAAGCCGGAGGAAGGGTGGATGGAAATTCAGGCGTTTGTAGAACTAAAATGCTAGAGATAAATATTTCTGCACTTTCAAAACACTTAAACATTTGTATTTTGGTCTTAAAAGGCCATGAAGCTTCCTGTATCCATGGCTGGCTATAGGACTATTCAGTTTGGCGTACTAAAAATACTGACAATCTAATAAACATGAAGGAGATAGAAATCTAATAAAAAGACAATTATTAAAAAATAATACTTAACTTGTTTTCTCTTGTTACAGAATTCATTCGGCCAAGCAATCGGATTTGGTAATGGATTAGGACCCAACGGACTAGGCGCTGGAATTGGACTCGGTAATGGACTAGCAAATCCTGCTGGGTTAGGACTAGCTAATGGCCTAGCAAATCCTGCTGCGTTGGGACTAGCTAATGGCCTAGCAAATCCTGCTGCGTTGGGACTAGCTAATGGCTTCGCTAATCCTGGACTTGGAAATTTCGGCCCTGGTTTAGCAGATAACAATTTTGGCCTTAGTAATTTAGGTCCAGGAAATTTAGGTCACCCTGCCAATAATTTAGGCTTGAATGGTTTAGCTGCCAGCAATATTGCTGCTAATAATGCTGCGCTAGCTGGCATGCCAGTTGGATCGTGTGGTTTTGGAGATGTGTCTTTACTTGGAGAGTTGCCAGTAGGTGGTAATACTAATGTGGCCGGCAACGTGCCAGTTATTGGTTATGTTACATTTGAAGGTATTGTCCCTGCTGGTGGCTTAGTCAGTGTTGCCAATGGTTGTGGATGTAATGGCAGCCCATTGGTTTATTAATTTTAAGTTAATATAAATAAATGAGATCTCCCTTAAATTTTTAATGTTTTGGTTAGTAAATTTATGTATAAAATAAAAAAATACTAAAATGAATATCTGTTTTTTTATTTATATTATTCTCAATTTTATAAAACTATAAAATTAAAAATCGTTCAGTTTATTTAAAGACAATTTATTTTGCTACGAATACAGTACATAGGAAAGTCTGTATTGCTTTAAACTTATACATCTAAATAAATTTTTAGCTGTTAAATTATGATAATCAAAGTTTTATTATTAAAAAAAGCTCTCGATAAAAGTACATTTATATTAAATAGGTATACAATACTAACTGTTACCTTAACTGTCTCAAAAGTAAACTATTTTATGAAAGGTGTCTTAAAAAGAGAGGGATACAAAACCGTTTAGGTTTCAAAGAATTCCTCCCCATCGATACCAACTGGCAAGGTTGTTAGTAGGCTAGCAGCATTGCCACGTTGGATGGTAATAAGTACTAATTCTTTGTGTTTTTATTTTAAAGATAACTAGAAATGTGGGATTTTGGTCCTACATTACTAGCAATCCTGTTAACCCCTCCAGCTAAGCTCAATGGCTTGTGTTAGGAGTGGGTTCACGTCGGCAGTATAATGGGTAGGATTCAAACCCGCGCCCTCACGATTGCTAGACCGATGCTTAATCATTAGGCTACCGCCTTCTAATTTAAAATAGTAATTTAAACTTCAAATATCTAAAAAATAACGTTTGGCTCATCATTCGACAGGACTTTAAAAACATTTTAAGGTTTCCTAAAAAAATATGTTAGTGTATTATAATACACTTTACTAATACATACTAAATATTTCTAAATACATACATATAGTCCGGCCATAAATACTGTTACATAAAAACTTTTCTTTTTTTCACCTTTCCAAAGGGTTTATTACTTTTAATTTCGATTTCGCGCCATTTCACATATTTTTTCGTGTTCACTATCAAATTACAATATGGATTGGGTTGTTAAAGAAAATAGAAAATAAAATTGCGGTGATCGCCTTGAACAAAGTGAGTATGGAGTCGTCGGTCATATTTCAGACACTTCAAAAGCTTGGTATCAGCCGTATGTTCGTATAACGTACTATAAACAGATACAACACCACTTCCTCTGTCTTCCTGTGTAAGATCGGGGCGGCCGCGTGCTGTTAGAACTACAAAGGCTGTTAATGCTGTTAAAGCCAGAGTTCGTCGAAATCCCTTTAGGAAGCAAAAAATCTTATTGCGATAAATGAAGATTCCCGCTAAAACTCTGTCGCGTATTATAAAACAAAAGCTTAAGCTCGGTGCTTATTGTCGATATACAGGACATGCCCTAAATCAATCTATACAATTAAAGAGAGTGGATCGATCAAAACGCCTGCTATCGCGATACGCAGGTGAAGGGCACAGAAATATCATCTTTACCGATGAAAAAAAATGCACATGTACGCTCACAGTTCTAAAGAAGCTGCTCAAGTGGTCGGAAAGGTACAGCGTGGTTATTATCCTGCGTCAGTGATGGTTTGGTGGGCCTGTTTTATCAAGGCGTCACAAAGCTACATTTTGTGAAAAAGGAGTGAAAACTTCAGCCAAAGTCTATCAAGAGACAGTCTTGGGTCGTGTCGTGAAACCTCTCAGAAATACACTTTTTAAAAATGTACAGTGGACTTTCCAGCAGGATTTTGCACTTCGTCACAAGGCACGAACTACCCAAGCCTGGCTTGAAACCAACGTTCCGGACTTTATAAGAGCTGAAGACTGGCCCTCACCTAGCCCAGACCTCAATCCTTTCCGATCGTTTAGACTACAAATTATGGTCAGTTTTAGAGGACATGGCTTGCTTTAACGACACGGCGATGTTGAGTCTCTTAAATTTCCCATGGAAGCATTGTGTAAATCCATAGATTCGTCGCCAGACAGATTAAAGGCCTGTATGAAAGCCAAAGGTGGTAATTTTGAATAGAATATTGTTTTTATTTTTTGCTGAGACTTTATTAAATATGTATTTACATATAAGTTTTAGTAATATTACATTACATCATTAAAAAAAAATTGTAACAGATGTTATGGATAAACATTATTCACATATTTTATAGATAAATAACACCCAGACACAGAATCGTGATCATCACACACAGTTTCATCCTGGGAGGGGATCGAACCCACTACCTCCAACTTAGCAGTCATGGTCACTAACCACTAGACCAACTATCACAATAATTATATATCTATTATACTAGATACTAGATACTATTATATATCTATTACATTAGACAATAGGTTACAGTGGGGCACCCAAATATCATGTCTCGCAGCGTATGCTGTCAGCAAAGTTAGACAGCTTACGAACGTAGAAACAGCTCGACTAGTATATTTTGGTTATTTTCACAGCGTCATGTCCTACGGCATATTGCTTTGGGGCAAGGCGGCTGATATACAAACTATTTTTATTCTTCAAAAACGTGCAGTGCGTGCGATATATCAACTAGGAGCACGAGTTTCCCTTAGAGAAAAGTTTAAAGAGATAGGCATTATGACAGTTGCATCACAATATATATATGCAATGTTTGTAAAACAAAACTTACTATTAAACACTATTAAAAATAGTGATATTCACTCTGTGAATACAAGAAATAAGCACAAATTGGTAGGTCAATATCATAGGCTTCATAAAACTCATAACTCATTCATGGGACTAGGTGTTAAATTTTTCAATAAAATCCCAGTCAGCATATCGAGTCTACCAGTAAATAAATTTAAGAATGTAGTCAAGAGACATCTTATACAAAGAGCTTACTATTCAATCGATGATTATTTAACTGATAAAGATAAATGGATGTAGTTCGTTGCCCTATTAATGTATTGTGTTGTATAGTTTATTGCATTTTACTAGGTGAATATTGTTGTTACAGTTTGATAATGTTACATAATACTAGTTAAGAAAACGATTTACTTTTGTAAGTAAAGATTCTGCGTGATAAATTACGGCCATTCTTTTCTTTCCTTTGAAAAACATGTATACTTATTCATTAAGTAGCAGTAAATTGGCCAATATTTAAGCACATAAAGTTTTCACATCGTAAGTGGATGCTACTACTATGTTGTGCCCATTGAGGCTGATGTATCCGATCTCGTGTACTCTTCTAATATTATTGACCTCTTTTTTTTGCATCAGTCCTCTTAAATGGTGTATAATATAATGGTGGCAGCACCTTACCTGCATATACAGAGAAACATTGTAAACATTGGCAATTTGAAAAGAGTAGCCACGAGTTTTTATTGCCTGTTCTTTTCTCGGTCTTTACCTATTGTTTGCGAACAGGCATTACCTGTAAATGTAGAATCGACTTTTCACAAGTGTAGTATTTTGCTTCCTAAGTGAATAAATCATTATTATTATTTTTATTATTATTATTATAATTATTGCCATAGATCAGTAAGAACTACAAGTAGGTCGGTAGGCAGGTATACCATTTAGGTATTAGTTTTTAGCCACTCTCTCATGGTTTAAACAAATTAATGTTATTGAATTAATTTACATTACATTCAGTAGGGACATAGTTTGAATCCCGGTAAAGGACATAGGATAGTTTTGGCGCGATAACCCACATCCGCTGGGGAACCGCAAGCGGAAGCTAGTGAAAAACAAATTAAAATCAAACGAATCAAAAAATAAAAGACAATATAACAAAACCAATAAACAACTTTAATAACTAAAATAAATTAATTACACTCAGTACATAGAAACAGCACTATGATGGTCTGCTTCTAAAATCTACAGCTCCCGTACCACTTGTTGGTATATTGCCATTTATTGATACTGTGCTATAAAATGGCATTTTGCCAGAAATTGTAAAACCACCACCGACCTCTAATTTATCAGCCATTATTGAAAAACCATAATTTTGAGTGCCAGATTTACCATTACCACCATTTGATAAGGCATTCGGATCTCCGAAATTCAACGTAAGAGCTTTTGCTTTCATTCCTGTTGCCACGTTACCATATGGCATAGAATTAACTGCATTGATATTTGCCAGAGAAGGCTCAACAATAATATTTGACAAAACTGAGCCAGCATTTGGCATAAATTTGGCATTTAGATAATTTTCAAATGTTGCTCCAGGGTTACCAATGTTAGTAAATTCGAAATTATTTGCAGTATTTTGTCCTGCAAAGCGATTGTAAGCCGGAAATCCATTTGGCGAGTTTATGCCCTTTGACATCATATCTGGCAATTGTCTGGCATTGTTGGAATATGGCATTGTTCTTCTTGAAACTGTATTTGGCACCCATGCTGATGCTAGCTAAAATGATAAGATAAATTAATTTTAAATTTAGACTTAGAAACAATTTCGAATTTTTAATGGTAAAGTTGCATTGTGAGCAGCGGTGACTCGTTGATAAGGTCAAGGGTTTAAAGGCACGGCATCCAAGAGTAGACTTTGTGTAATGTGTTGTCTTTGCTCAAAAAATATAGTGAGTAAAAACGGACATGTTATAAAACCCAAAAGCATGAAGCCCCTCCAAGAATCAATTAACCCACAGTGGGCCTATTTGATGTATTACACCCGTACACTCCCTCAAATAGTAGGCTTAACTTGTCTTTGTGGTAATAACGTTAAACGTTAATGATTAACTACAGTATTAGACATTGTTCAGTGGTGGCCTTGCCCTTGTCTGTTCACTGATGAATATTGAAACGTGTTTTGTTTAATATATATATCCAGTCGTATTGAATTTCCATTCCATCAGACTATGAGAGTGAGCAATTGTGTCTACGTATTCACCTGTGTACTATAAAACCTTCTGTTTGGTTGGCTAGTTTTTCACGGTGACCGAAATGTCTTTAAACCTTATTATGCAGATATAGGACTAATAAAAATGTTAATTAACTTACCAGCACAGCAACTGTTAATATTAAATAGCAATGCCCGAACATTATTACACTAATGTAGCAATATCAATAACGTCACAGTGTTTTATATGGAAGCAGCGTGATTTGCAAGAGAAAAGCTTATCTTGGAATGATAATAATAAAGGTTGTTACTCAACTGTATATGTTGTAACACTTGAAGAGATTTGCGAAAGGAAATACACAATTGATAGCTGAGATTTCATTTTCGTGATCGATGTAAGTCGAGACAAAATATTACCCTATGAATGTGCAAACAGGATGAGCACGACTCATAAAACCATTTTTCTGCTCGTCATCATATCCATCTTATTAGAAGGGAATTTGTGGGTACAAAAAAAGTACTTTTTGTTGTTTAATAAATTTTGCCACCAAAAGCCCCCCAAGGTAATGCTCAAGAATCATATTATTTATTTACTTATCATGTAAACCAGTACGTAAAAAAAAATAAAGCCTATTATTAATATTCAAGTTAAATGGCAATTTTTGAAGTACGCTTTAATAAAGTGCTCAACCCATGGAGATAGAGTAAATAATGGATGAGGAGTAAATAAAAGTGAAATGAAGGCGTTATTTTTCCTAAATAGGGTGGCCATCTTTTTGTACTTCTGGACATTCAAAGAAATAAACAAATCTAGAGCAACGGAGCCGACTACTTTATGGAAAAATGCTGAATATCGTGTTATGTACTAATATGGAATGTATCTATTTATTTTAATATCTACTGAACTGAACATTTTTTTAAACTACGGAAATCGAGTTTTGATAAATTACAGTTCTGTAAGTATTAAAACGTAATTTTGTTAGCTTAAGTTTGATTTAATTTAATGAATAAACTGTACATTTTTTAAAACTACAGAAATCGAGTTTTGATAAATTAACTGTTCTGTAAGTATTAAAACGTAGTTTTGTTAACTTAAGTTTGATTTAATTTAATGAATAAACTGTACATTTTTAAGAACTACGGAAATCGAGTTTTGATAAATTACAGTTCTGTAAGTATTAAAACGTAATTTTGTTAGCTTAAGTTTGATTTGATTTTTTTTTTTTGGTTATAAATAAAGCCGGTTATGATTCATTACAGTTATATACCTAAATCTTAAATTGTTTCAATATTAAAACACGAACATTGTAAATTTCGCAGAAAAATATGGTCACCCTACTCATCTAGCGCTTAAAGCAAGAATGAAAGAAAACTTGATAATAAACTGAATAGCAACAAATAATAATAAATAAATAATACACAATTTAGGTTTATTACGGTCATTAGCGGTCGTATCAAAGTTAAAGTCGTCGTTATACACATATTAATACATGAAATGGTTCAAATTTAAATCTTGGTATCAAAAATACTTTTTTTTCTAATCATCATCATCATCATCATCATCAGCCTATCGCAGTCCACTGCTGGACATAGGCCTCTCCAATTGCACGCCACTTTGTTCTATCTTCGGCTTCTCGCATCCAGCTCCTGCCAGCCGCTCCGCGTATATCATCACTCCACCTGGCTTGAGGGCGTCCTACACTACGTTTGCCAAGCCGTGGTCTCCACTCAAGAACTCGTTTACCCCAACGGTTGTCGGTTCTTCGGCTAATATGGCCAGCCCACTGCCACTTCAACTTGCTAATCCGGTGGGCTATGTCGATAACTTTGGTTCTCTGCCGGATCACCTCATTTCTGATTTTGTCCCTAAGAGAAACTCCGAGCATAGCCCGTTCCATAGCCAAATTTTATTAAAATTTACAATGTTAATAAATACAAGCTTAATTACCCTACGAACGAACTATATACGTTAGTATATCCTAAGTCTATGCTATATACATATTATCACATTATATACAACTTACCTAGTAAACCACAAAAAAAGGATGATGTAAAAAGGGAGTCAAAAAAAGAATGAGGCGTCGAAGAATTCCTCCCCATCGATATCAACCGGTAGGTATAGAGCCCAGAAGGCTGGCAGCATTGCCACGTTGTATGGCAATGCTTATTCTCTGTGCAAAGAAAAGGCCAGCCTTCTGATCTGGTCAAGACGCTGGGAAATGTCTTTGAATAAGAGGCGAGCACTTGGACCCCATGGCCTAGTGTCTCAACCCCAAACGGCTCAAATATGTAATCTCCGACTAGATTACTATATTTGCGCCGTTTGAGAGTCTCCGCAGATACAGCAGCGCAGGCACAGCTCGCAGTGTTTGGAAGATGGGAAGGCGCTAAGGTGTCGACGCAGGTTGCATCCCATACCAAAGGTCTTTCCATCTTACAAGATAGCAAAGACATACCGTCCGGCCTCTTGTCATCGCTGCGTGCCAAACCATTAGATTCAGCAACAGCTGGCACACCAGTGCTGACAAGAGCCCGACGCATGATGTCATTAAGGCTAGTGTGGCGTGATATGCGGCCTGCGCTCCTGCTGCATGATAGACCATGATGCCCAAGGCTGCCCACGGCTTCTCCACAGTGGCATCGATGAGGAGAGACACATGGGGCACATAAACGCAAGCAGGCGATGCGGAACGTGGTGTCGTCCAACATAGCGCCTATGTTAGACGATGGAAGAGCCTGAAACTAGCCTTTTAAAAGCATCTTTACTTATTAAATTACTTATCATTTATGCAAAATAAGTACCTACTAAAATTAAAAAGTTATGAAATTAAATATTATACTGTTTAAATCTATATTTTCCGGTTTTTACCGTATGCGTATCTTGTATGTGTGTATGCATGTAATATTCTTTATTACCTGATATCTCACAATCCACTGAACGGATTTAAACAATTAAGACGTCGTTAGATTCGTCTTGATCGCCCAAGTGTTCTTAGATATGTGACGTTTGAAAAAAACAAACATGGCGGCTGTGAGATGTCAAAATAAAGAGGTGTGAAAAAAAAGTTGTTTTGAATACTGCAATATGGGTATCAAAATGAAGGGCTTAAGCATTTCAAAAAAGTATAACATGTTAATAACTGTATTACTAGAAAAGTTACTTAGCAACAATTATTTTTTCAATTTTTATATTGACAATAGCTGTGATAAAAGTTAGTTGTGACATCGGTTACATCCTATAACCAATAAAAAGTATTAAATAAAAAAAAATATAAAAATAAAAAAAACCCACCTGCACAAAAAATATGGAAACAAGATCCCCTACATAAATAAATAATTTCATGCAGTCGGAGGCACTTTACTAAGTTTATTGAGATTGACTAAGGCCTCCGACTGCATGAAATTATAGGGATCTTGTTTCCATCTTTTTTGTGCAGGCGGGTTTTTTTTATTTTTATATTTATTTATTTTTTTACATTGTTTTTCATCCAGTATTCAGTTACATAGCCATAATTACAATCAAAAACATTTCGCATAAATGTTAATTTTGCCAGCAACTGGCAATTTGCCATTAAATACCACAGTGCCAGTAACTGGCACAGAACCAGTGACAGTTTCATAATCTGGCAGAACGTTTTCTTCAGTATTCTCAATAACGTCACATTGATCTATTGGTAGTATTGGCAATAGTGGCTGGTTTGGCAATGATATTGGTCTGATTGGCAATGGTAGTGGCATTGGCAGGCACGGAGACATTGGTGCTGGCAGAAATACAGGTGGCAGGAATGTTACGGTATAAAGTGGTTGATAGAAAGGAGCTGGTAAATACATGGGGAAGGCTGAAAGAAAGAATATACAAGATTTTTATTTTAAATTCTAGTTATATGTCATGTCAAACAATATTTTAAAATATGAGCTAACTTTTTATAATTGCTAATAACATTTTTTTTCTTTAAAAAAAAAAAGAAGCAATATGGGAGTGTGGTCCCACATTACTAGCAATCCTGTTAACCCCTTCAGCAAGCTCAATGGCTTGTGTTAGGAGTGGGTTCACGTCGGTAGTATAATGGGTAGGATTCGAACCCGTGACCTCACAATTTAACATCCGATGCCTTAGCCATTAGGCTACCGCCGCTTCAATCAATCAAAATTCAATCTGCCTACAAATCGCTATGCAGTTTGGCAGGTATACAAAAATGTTAAATGTGTCTCTTAAATATTTTATTTTATTTAATATTAAACATTAAATAAATATGAACTTTTTACTACAACTTTAATTAAATATGAACGACTTTACTGCTTATTTGTAAATCAAATATTTTCTGCTGTTGGGTACATGACGAGCCCTTTGTAGCGGATGGCTTTACATTACATTTGGAACAACATGTGAATCTACAATTTTATTTGTCCCGTGTGGAAATCGATTTTACGGCCTCTTATGCAAAATGTACACCTCAAATTTACTTAGAGTTCACTGCTTTAAAAAGTGCGACTTCATTATACAGGGTGTAACAGAAAGGTGTGGTCAAATTTCAGCAGTGGATAGGGTATGTTATCAGTAATGCACCTGCCATGGTGCCGTTGCTGGTTGCAGTATTATTACATGGATATAGTATATTATTTAATTCAGTAGTGAAAGGTGTATGGCATGAGAATTATACCTCCCCTGGTACAAAATTCAATTGGATTATTATGGCAAAGAACTTTTTAAGTCATACTTTTCATAATTAATAACTTTTTCATTCATAAATAAACAAAAGAAAAAATTATAAATATTTTTTTTGGGTACTCCGAATTTGATAAAATTAGGTATATGCACTCCTTTGAATATGACCACACCTTTCTGTTATAACCTGTATTATATGACAACATTAGATACATATTTTTTTTTTGTTTATTAGTTTTTCCTGACTTACACATGTAAATGAGCTATTTCTATGTAGGTAGATGCTGTATGATTCAGAACAAAATTCTATTTACATATTACGTTTTTTTTTTGGTATAATTCTAAATACTATGTTTGTGATACGTAATAATTCTATACAAACATGTAATGCCAAAGGTAAAGTAGGAGAAGGCAATAAAAACTCATGGCCACTCGAGTCAAATTGCTAATGTTTAAAAAAAACTTACGCGGACATCCTTGAATAGGACGCATTGCTTTTGTTAATGGTCCTTCAAAGTAAGTAGATTCATCTATGTATATATCAGGTCCTGCATCAGATTCATCAACAAAATCCTGGTCGCAAGAAGTAATAGGATAAACTTCGATATTCTGTAAAGGCAATAATTTCATTAATTTAGTTAAACTAGTATCTAGTTCTGATATATTGGACTACTAAAGTTGGAACAAAGAAATTTGGAAAAATACTTTTGAAAAAACAAGTCCAATAACCAAATTTTATGGTTTTAGCTTCAGAAATGAGAAGTTCAAAGATCTTCTGCCCGGAAAATATATCAAAGAGATGGAAATAACTTACCAGGGAGTTCAAAAGGGCTACCTCTTCAACAGGTATATACGCTATTATATAATCACCCGCTGGGTAACTAAGAACCGTCTGAAAAGTTTTAGGTAATGGATTTAAAAGCTTAGTAAAAAACAACAGAAAACTATTTAGAAAACCATTATCTTAATTTAAAATATTATTTAGTAAGAGACTAATGCATGGAAACTGTATGTTTGTTACTTCTTCACGTCTAAACGGCTGGAGCGATTTTAATAAAATTTGGTACAGAGTTAGTTGATACCCTGGATTAACACATAGGCTAATATATAATATAATACCGCGGGCAACACCGCAGGGCATAGCTAGTAAACAATATTTTCAAACTTGATGTTTGAAAATATTATTTACTATTTTTATGAAGCGGCGGTAGCCTAATGGCTAAGGCATCGGTCTCGCAATCGTGAGGTCGCGGGTTCGAATCCTACCCATTATACTACCGACGTAAACCCACTCCTAACACAAGCCTTTGAGCTTAGCTGGAGGGCTTAACAAGATTGCTAGTAATGTGGGACTCAATCCCACATTGCTAGTTATCTTTAAAAAAAAAATACATTAAGTTTATTTATTAGGAGTGGATTCACGTCGGTAGTATAATGGCCAGGATTCGAACCCACGACCTCACGATTGCGTAATCGATGACTTAGCCAATAGACTACCACCGCTTCAATCGTAAAAATATAAAAGCAAACTCCACATTTCTTGAAGGTCTAAGTTACGTTACACCCATTTGATCCATAGTTATGCCATAAATATAATATAAAACCGATTTATGCTATAACAGATGATAAAAACAGCAATGTAAAGAACTACATACCTGCAACGCCAGCACTTGAATTATAAACAAAACAAGACCCATATTCGATGCTATTCGAACACAAATGTATAAAACGCGAGACACAGCAATTAACCCACTTTTAAAGTTGCACCTGCCCTATCAGTTTAGTGTGACTTCCTTGATGTAGGTCTTATAATAATAGTAATATAATATTTGCTTGTATGTGTGTTCATTTCTTAATTTAAATATTAGTATTTTTTGTATCCTGAAATTATCTTCTTTAACGAGAACTATAATAAAAAACCAAAATACAATTCTAAATGTCATAATAAATACTAACATTGTCATTTTGGACTTAAGAAATATTAAGACAACATTAATAGGTATTCAGATATATTAAAAACTCAATTCAGTTTTTAGAAATCTCTGCGATTTGATCCTGATTGTCAGAAACAAAAGAATATCATAATGAATTTGAATATAATAATAAGTTCGTGCTGATAATCGATGGATTAGCTGAATGTCAATGTTAGCCATATAAATTACTATAACGTATCTATGTATGTTATGAATTTAGGTATTTGTTTATTTGTATTCAAGTAAGTTTATGTATATTTGTATGTATGTTATGTATTTATGTACATATGTGTATTTTTTTTTTTTAAATGCATTGTATTTATGTCAACAATCTGCACCTACATAATTTTATTTTACATCACCCATAGATTGGCTGGTAGAAAGTGCTTTTAGTATGAAGTCCGCCTTTAAACATAATTTTGTTAAACACATACTACTTACATAATTTAATAAATAAATAAATATTAAGAATGCGAGTATTCTTGATTCTACCCTACCTATCAAAATTGTTCCAGAAGGGCCAAACGTTTTCTTCTAGAATTTATTTTGTGTCATTCTTTGCAGCAGAAACACCCAAAAAAAATATTTCTTGCCTTAGCAGCAGATCAATAAACCGCATTTTAATGATTTTTCGATTCTAGTTTCATTGTTTTTAATTCAAAATATAGGTAATTTTTTTGTTGAATTTCGGTATACCTCCAGTGCTTCGAAGACAGACTTACAAAGAGGTGTAGCAGCGGAAAAAGCTAGAACCTATTTAAAAAATCCATGAACTTTTAGGCGAAACCTAATAATTAAACTAGAGTGAAACAAGTACGTGCCTAATAATAATGTATGAAATTTATCAGAAGTATGTAGCAATAGGCATCATTGTCCTTGTCACTCTTATTGTAAAATATTCATAATAACAAACTGATAGGTGCCATCCTTACCTATGACGCATGGTTAACATAAAACCTTTGTAAAAGTAATAATGATCCTGATTGATCCAACTTGGTATTATCCAATAACTTTTGTGGTACGAAGAGCAAGATGCCTATCATAGAAGATATCACACCACAAGTATTGTTAAAAGGCCCTTACAATATGCGATTTGTCGTTATGGAAACAATGGGATCTAGTTACGAAAAACGCATGTCTCACAATTTCCATTTTGTATTTCCATGAAAATAGTGGATATTGTTACCCTGAGATAACAACTGGGTAAACCATGAGGAACGAAGGTGGGATAGCTCTGGCCATACCCGATGATCCACTGATTGAAGAATTACTTGTCACTTTAAAAAAATAATCAAAACTTTTTTAAGCTTTTAGCCAACTTTATGAGGAGGTTCTCAATTTGGCTGTATTATTTTATGTTTGTTACCTGATTCGAAAACGAGTAAACCGATTTGAAAAGTTTCTGTTTGAACTTTCAGATTAGTCTCATTGTATATGAAATTAGGCTTTGATGATAGAATCCAGGTTAAAGGTATAAATCTCTTTGACCTATCTTATAAGATAGGTCAAAGAGATGAAAGGTTTAAAATAAACAAAAAATAGTAAAAATTTAAAAATTGTTCATTTAATTTATTGTTTTATTCAACCAACATAAAACTCATTAAGGAACAAGGTGTGATGTTAAATTTCTTATCAATATTTTTATTTAATTGAATAAATAAAAAAATAATTTATAATTAAAAAAAAACTATGTACAAAATAACAAATTCAAAATCAACTACAATTGTATGGTGTATTTAACAGAGTAACGGTTTCTGTTATGCCAGCAATTGGTAAACCATTTAATAATGGCAAATTGCCAAAACCTTCAATTTGCAAGTTACTTGCCAAGTCTTTGACAAAGCCAAGCTGGTTTTCCAATTGAATGTTTGTAGCTGGTGATGCATTTTGAAGTACATTTTGATGCAGTGCTGAATTCACTCCTGCGTTATTGCATGGCCAATTATTTGCATTTGGCAAGTTTTTATTATTGGGTAACAGTAGATTATTATTTAAAAATTCACTGTTTGGTATGCCATTAATAGCATTAAAGCCTTCATTTATAAATCGGTCGTTAGTAAAAAAAGGGATATTAATATTGAGATTGTTTCTTGGTAAGCTGTTCGTATTTGGAAAAATAGTATCTAATGGCACATTATTAGAAATTGTGAGAGGGTTATTAATATTACTGACTCCATTAAATTGGACATTACTACTGGATGGAATATTATTACTGGCATATGACAAACCATTTTTTAATATTACGTTTGTTGGCAAATTATTTAAACAGGACATTTCATTGCTAACTGGCAAATTGTTCAAGTAATTTATATTTGGAAAATTATTGGCAATTGGTAAATTATTCATGTTTTGTAAACCATTAGCAATTGGCATATTATTTTGGGGTAAATTGGCATATCCACCAGTTGGAAAAATATTGTTAGCGAGTAAATTATATCCATTCGTAATAGGCAAGTTGTTCTGTGGTAAATTTGCCGGTAAGTTAGGTAACATACCGTTGCCACTTGGCAAAATATTGTTAATTGGCAAGTTATTAATATTGACTAAATTATTAACTGGTATAGATCCCGGCATATTCAGAGGTGCGATGTTAAGCGGTGACAAATTATTCATATTTGGCACAGAATTAGGAGATGGTGTATTCATATTTGGTAGAAAATTAGCTGCTGGCATATTATTTGTATTGAATACATTTTTAACAACATTTGAATTTGGAATGTTATTGGTGAGTGGTACGTTATAAGCATTTGGCAGAAAATTATTCGTTGCGATATTATTGCTAAAAGTTACGTCGTTACTAAATTGCACACCATTATTAACTGGCAATTTTATGGCATTATTACATCCATAAGCATTTGGCATTAATCCGTTACCTGGCATATTTAATGGTAAATTATTTTGTAATATATTATTTGCTGCTAAACTATTTGGCAATCCATAGTCGCATGGTGAGTTTTGTAATCCTAGATTTCCAATTGGCATGTTAATGGCATTATTTAACCCATTAATATTTGATATTAATCCATTATTTGGAAAACTGTTCTGCAGCACATTATTTGCTATCAAGCTGTTTTGCAATCCGTAACCACACGGTGTATTTTGCAATCGCAGATTGCTGATTGGCTTGCTATTTGTCATTGCCAACTCAGCTGGCAAGGGATTTGTCTGTCTTATACCTCTTTTAAAGACTTTCTGTGATTGTGGAATGAAGTGTTGTCCATTTTGTTGTAGACTCCGGGGCAGGCATTGAGAGACAGTTACCTGAAAACAACAATAAGTTTTTTTTTTTTTTAAACAAGTCTGGTAATGGTTAATGGTCACATCGTGTGGTACTTTACGAATGACAGATACCGCACATTCCAATTAAAGAGGTTAAGCAATGTTATCAATGTATTTATAAGGATGTTAGTTTTCTAAATATTTTAGAGACCGTTGAGCTCCAAAAAGCATACCAGGCAGTCAGTCCCACTAGATATGAGAGTTTAATTAGTGCGCATGGCTACGTTATAAAAAAAAAATGCTGACTTCTTGGCAAACATTCTACATTAACTGATCAAAATAAAATTACGGTTTATAAACAAGTACTTATGCCGATAAGGACTTATGGCATGGGGCTGTACCAATAAAAGCAATGTTTAAATTATCCAAAGATTTCAAAATAAAGTGCTAAGGGTTAAAAGCCCCCTGGTATAAAGAAATGAGGATCTTCATCGTGATCTGCAGGTAGAACTTGTTGCATGAAATTAGTGTTATATGTACTGCTTTAGTGTTATTTACAAAAAACACAAGAAGAGAGTATCTTTCCATAAACAATGAGAAGTGTTAATGGACAAATTCTTAATGTGAAATATTGAACTTAGCAGAATAAGATATAACTAAATTACTTATTATTAGTCATAGGACTAGATAGTAACTTTAAAGAAGGAGCCCAATGGATCCACAATACAAATATATACACTGTAATAAAAATGGTATCTTAACCGATGTCGGTTACAGCGGCCAATCTTATTAGAGTCTAACCAACTACGGAGTGGTAAAAAGTCCGATAAAACGGGAATCTGACATGACCGGAGAGAGATTAGGCGCAGGAACGACGGCTTAACGTGCTCTCCGAGGCACGGAGGGGTGTCACAATGTTCGAAAACTGTGACCTAACTATGGACCAGAAGTTGTAAGGAATGAATAATAAAAAAATATGAACAAACCTGAATAAATAGTAACTTTACAAAAATCAAACAATTTATAAACATTTTTTTTTTTTAAAGGAAATCTGATTTATCTCATAACTAAGTTTGACAAATAACTGTTTATCAACTGAGTTATTGTAACGCAATAAGTCTATTTTATATGGTAAAACATTTTATCGAAAAATGTATTTTATCTCAAACGCTTGTTATCAGAAATACGTGATTATTAATTATGTCTTATTTTTAATTAAGAAAGAAAGATGCTGATCTTTCAAAGAGCTGATAATAAAAATGTCTACGCAATTACATATACTCGTACATAAACGATTTAGTGGTGGGTCCAGAGACGATTAAAAAGGGGTCTAGAACCCCCTCACAAGGCTGCCTTGGACCCCTTTCTGTCGTGTCATAAAAATCTCCACGGACCCTTGTGTTGACACATGACGTCATTCGTAGGTAATGTCAAACAATTTTAAGTAGTTTTAGTATTTTTGATTTGATGATTAAATTAGATGTAAGACACACACTATCGTGTATTGTCAACGACATCACTGAACTACACCATTGGGGTGTCGTTTACAATATTTTATAGTTAGATATATTTCGGGACTTAATCGCGTGAATTATTTAAAGGTACGAACCTTTTATTTACCCGACGTCTTGATCGAGTCGACCCGTGACCACGATCGATGCAATTACGATTTAAAAACGATCAAAACGGCGGGTAAATAAAAGGTGCGTACCTTTAAATAATTCACGCGATTAAGTCCCGAAATATATCTAATATGTATAAAAATCGTAAAGTTTAAAATAATAATATTTTATTGGTAACCACACCACTGCCAACTAGTGATGTGTCTATATCTTACGAATGATAAATACTTTCATATCGAAAAATGCAAGTTTTGTATTAGAATGTCATTACGGTGGTGTGGTTACCAAAAAAAGATTGTAAACGTCACCCCAGTGATATCGTTCAGTGGTGTCGTTGACAATACACGGACAGTAATGTGTTTAAGTTATTTATTTTTGAAAAAGGATGAATTGCGAGCTTAATAAAATAAGTCGAATTACTTAATTTTTGAAAGCATCTTGTTAATTAACCAAGTGGGTCCAATTCATTATGGTATCACTTGTGCAATTAAACATCTTGCCAAAGGTTCTCAAAAAGCAATGTACTATTGCTACTCCTGTAACCAAAATACAATTTTAACACCAACATAATTTGTAGACGCCTCAAAGGATTTATATTGGGGTAATAAAGGCTTTAAGAAGCGGCAGCCTAATGGCTAAGTCATCGGTCTCGCAATCGTGAGGTCGTGGGTTCGAATCCTGGCCATTATACTACCGACGTGAACCCACTCCTAACACAAGCCATAGAGTTTAGCTGGAGGGGTTAACAGGATTGCTAGTAATGTGGAACCACAATCCCACATTGCTAGTTATATTTTTTTTTTAAATGTTTATTTTTAAGCAAACATATAGCCCGAAAATTTTAAAACACGTCTGCCCATGTAAATGCACATTAGAAATCGTCATTTTTTGTCATTTATTTTGATATCCGTATTGATGCGATCAAAAGAAAAAAAAATTGGATTTAACCATTAACGTAGAGACCAGGACTGCGCCACAACCTCCCAAAATTGACGCTACTTTGTGGACAATACCTGTCAAAGGACGCACGAGTTTGTTCTCTCTATCACGCTTTGCAGTCAATATTTACTTTTTAATTGAAAGGGATGGCGCGGTCCAGGTCTATACGTCAATGTGTATAATCCCGTTTGAAGCCGACATTCTTTTTTTTAAATAGCATATCATAAACCAGTGATTCTACAACTTTTGATCTCGTTACCCTTTTGATTACTTTAAAACCCATTTTACCCCTGTGTAAGTCGCTCGAACAACGGAGGCCATGCCACCTTCATAACCATTTGCGGGTGTAAATACCCACATGTTGGGAACCACTGACATCTTTATTACTAGTACGCTGAATAGACTGACTACCCCGTACAAAGTGACAGCAATTTCAATCAAACCTATGACAGCCCTGTGAACTCTTTTGAAACAATAATAAATGACCGTTGTTGTTGTCCTTGTTGCACAAGTATAGACTTCCAAATGACCGTCCAAATATCAAAATCAAATGGAAGTCTTACTGATGTCAGCTGTAGCTGTTCCCAATGCTGACCTGCTGGGCAAGCATACTAGTACTATACAGGTCAGCATTGGGAACAGAGGTCATAAGCCTATGTTTATTCATAAGCCTGGGCTCATTTGACAATGCTAAAAATACCTTTTAGGTGTTTATAATAGTAATAATAATAATAATATATTGGGACCACTCACACAACGCTATCTAATCTCAAACTAAGCAGAGCTTGTACTATGGAAACCAGACAACTGATAAACATACCTACTTATATATTTCTAAATACATACATATTATAGATAAACTAGCTGACCCGCGCAACTTCGTCTGCGTAAATTTTCCCCATTTTTGCAACATTTTTCCTTGCTGCTCCGTTCCCATTAGTTGTAGCGCGATGTTTTATAGCCTATAGCATTCCTCGATAAATGGGCTATCTAAAAGTAAAATATTTTTTTTCAATTTGGACCCGTAGTTTCTGAGATTATCGCGTTCAAACAAACAAACAAACTCATAGGGGGATGGGGGATTCTCAGACCTACCCAATATGCACAAAAAATTTCATCAAAATCGGTCAAGCCGTTTCGAAGGAGTATGGCAACGAAAACTGTGACACGAGAATTTTATATATTAGATAACACCCAGACACAGAATAAACCATAATGCTCATCACACAAAGTTTTATTCTGGGTGGGGATCGAACCCACGACCTCTTGCATAGCAGTCGGATTCACTCCCACCGCGCCACAGAGGCAGTCAAGATATGATGGTATAAAGAAGCTAAAAAACAAACTCATGCACCCTAAAACCATAAATACACATTCATTTCTTACCTTTCTACGGAGGAAGTGGTTCGCCTGGCCTCAGGCCATTATGGCTGGGACCATGATTTGGTGAAAAATCCTGGCTTCGTTTCGTATCCATAACAGCGTCTATCAATCAGAACAAACTACGGCATCTGCGTCTTTTACTGCAGCCGTGTATACTTTGTATCATGTTGACAAAGATGAATAGTAACATTAGGAGTATTTGTTTTGACTTTATCATTACGACGACCGGCGACCTGAAGAAGGTCGCTCTCGCTAGGATGAACTGGATACAGAAGGCCGAGTGTTGTGGTGAAAATTAGTAGTGGTATATGTCCAGCAGCTGACTGATACGGGGCGATTGCTTGAGGAGTTGACAGCTTTGGTTTATCAGTCAAATTAACGACTGAAAACCAAAGCTATTTTTCGATAACATATAAGGAATAACTTTCTGTGATCCTTTGATCTCAAGATTCTCCTGATTGCAACTTCAAGACCCTTTGCTAGTTTCGGTTTTAGTAGTTTCTGTCGGCGATTTGAATTTCCGGAAAGTCCTCTGCGTCTTGAAGTATCGTTTCCAACTGATATTTACTATGCTGCTGCTATTTTAAAACATGTGGCTTATTTTCAAAATGCTTCATCAAATTGGAGTTGGCTTTGTTTTTGTTTTTCTTGATTTAATCATGAACTCATTGTGTTTGTTGAATTCAGCACTTTAGTTTAGGCTGGAGGCACAGTAGACGGCGAGTACAGAATTAAAGCTTCATAAACGCGCTGGAGTAATCAACAGATATCGATTACGGACATGGACTATCAGAACATCTTCGGAACAAAGTGGTTCGAGATTTCAAGTCCGCGAGCAATGTCGAACTACTTTGTTTATGTGTCGGTCGTGCGCGCGTTATATGAAGCTTGCAGCTCCTGTACTCTTGGTCTTTTGGAGTTTCTTTAAGGGTCTTCGACAGGCTTACAGTGGCGAAGGGTTCTTAGAATACCATTCTATTTGGTTTCCATTTGAATTGTAATTATTTAATAACATACGTTCAAAAAACCGTGTGGTGAATTCCTTGAAAAAAAATTTAACCTTTTACCTCTGTAAGCTTATGTCACTGATCTACGTAGTTTTACAACTTTAGTGGTTATAAGATCAAATCAATACAATAAGGATATAATTCACTATAGTCATACTTTTACTTGTATTATTTCATTAAATAAATGTTTGTTGAAATTGTACTATGAATTTGGATACGATAATTTTGATTTTTGATGCTATATTTGAAATTTGACAAATTTGACGGATGGTGTTTTTATTTCGTTATAAAATGACTCTACGGAGGTAATATTTACACGGAGTCCATACCTACTTGAAATCAAGAAGTAAAAAAATGATGTTATTTCGAAAATGTTGGACAGTGTAATACCGAATGCAACTTCCCGTAAGTTTACTAGCACGAATCTCTAAACAATGTAAGCACGTTACCACGAAAGCTATTACACCGAAATGAGCTGATATCGAATAATGAAACATCTAAATCATACAAGAAAATCTTATCTTAACATAGAAACCACACGATCTTAAATAACTAAATTTATAATTCACTAATACTTAACGCTGTATTCACACGACCTCAATACACACTGGAAACCATCAATAACCAACCTATAATAATAATAATAATAATAATTTTTTATATTTTTAAATATATTTAATTTTTGTTAGCTATATTTAAAAATGTAATTTATATGTATTTAATTTTAATAAAGATAATAATAATAAAACTTTATTCCCAAGAATATGGTAGTTTACAGGTATTATCAAGTTTTAAGAGTACAGCATATTCTGCCAATGGTGGCGTGCAAATATTTTTACATAAATTAGGTACAAATTGCAATATTAATTTAAATTAGTCATCATTTGAAAAAAAAATAAAAAAAATAATAACAATAAGAAGAAATAAATAATAATTACATAATTTTCATTTTTACATTACAATATGTTATTTTATATTTAAAACATAGTATTTAGAGTGTTTATCATTAATACATTTAGAAATTATGTACATTATTAATAAATCTATCATCTAAGTATTCAAAAATGTTATAATACGTTTTTTCTTGTAATAATACATAAAGAGCCCTGCGAAATTGATTGAGTGGTAGATTTGATACAGTTTCTGGAAGATGGTTGTATATCTTAATGCACATGTGATATGAGTTCCTTCCTATATTTCTAGGTTTACTCTTGGAATTTGAAGTCTGTTTTTATGTCTAGTTCGACTGTTTGCCATATTTCCGAGTCTTGGAAATAGGTCAGGGTTCTTTTTAACAAGGATACAAATTTCTAAAATATATAAACAAGGTAACGGAAGAATATTGAATTTTTTAAACAGGGGTTTACAGCTATCTAAGTAGTCGCACCCCGAAATTGCCCTTATGCATTTCTTTTGCGCTATAAATAACTTATTTTTAGCGCAAAAGAATTTTGGGGGTACATAACAAAATACTTCGACTGTCTAGGTGGCGCGTGTATGACTTCTTAGCCAGAAGATGTGAGTTGGACACAGGACACCACTTCTTGTGATCTTGTTTTAGGTATAAATTGATGTTTTTTTAGGTAGTACTATTAAAGATCAATGACCTTAAATGCGATTTTAAACGTATTCATTTATCTATAATTTTAGAGATATTGCTCTAAAATTGTAGCTACAGTATGAACACCTTTAGGGTACGTATTAGTTTGTTAATTTATTTATTGGTAACATTAGATGTAAATCTTAATCTCCGGGTAGTCTTAAAACCCCGGAATTTTCAGATGAGGTGGTATGTCCACGTTCTGCCAAGGTTGACGAACCCCGCTGAATGACAATTTCTACGCCGATCACTAGTGATGGCACGTATCGTCTTAAGTCAAACGATCGCTGTCCGTTATGAAATTCATTTTACCAACACAAACGTCACACAAAAAGTTAGTCAGACAAACCAAATCATATGAAATAAGAGATAACAGTCTTGTAACTCATTTTAGAATTTTATCAGCTACAGGTCTTAATCGCGTAACTATTTTTAGATTGTATTTGATCTGTATAAGGTTATAATTAAATCAAATCAAATTAAATAAAATACAACAGTCTTGTAACTTATTATAGAATTTAAAATTATTGTGTCGTATTGCAATATGGTCGAAACGTCGGGCAATAAAATAAAGGCCTTTAAATAGTTACGCGTTTAATACCTGTAGCTTATAAATTTCAATAATATGTACAAATCGCGAAAGTTTACAAACACATACTCTTGTAACTGTCCGATAAATAAATCGGTCTTATAGAGAGTCGGTCGAGTTCGTGTGGGCGTGTTTGAATATTTATGTAATCAGGGTCTGAATATGGCGTTTAGTTTTTCGTGCATTAGAGATCGTATAATTTCGGCATTTCGTGTATAGGTAAATTCCTGCCTCTGTGATCACACCACTGTGTGTGATCCAGGCTGGTGTACTTTGTGACTGTGATTTGTATGTTTGTCCCCCGCGACACAGGGTTTGTATCCCACTGCTGGTGTCGTCTTTAAAAAAAACAAAAATAACACACATGACACCGAAATGACCTAATGTTATTTCGGTGTAATAATTTTCGTGATAATGTGCAGAGATTTACATTTTCGAAATCAAGTATTGCACCACTGTTCTGCTTGAAGTCACTATGATCCTTTAAGTTACTTATATTTTCAAGATGCCCCAAGTCGAACCCAAAGTCAAACCAAAACCAAAAGTTCAGAGTTTCTCAAATAAAGATTATCTATCTATCTATATCTATGTATATATATATACATATAATAAAACTGTAAATTTCACGTGTCTGTACATGGCCGAACTTAGTGAAAAAAAATATTAGGAAATGTTCGAAAAGAGTATTCAAACACTTTGCTGCATTTTTAGAAATGTCTGTCTGTCTGTCTGTCTGTCTGTCTGTCTGTCTGTCTGTCTGTTTGTTTGAACACGCATCACGCAAGAACTACCGTACAGATTCGGTTGAAATTTTGCACGTGCAATCTAATAGATGCAGATTAACATTTAGGCTATAAATTATCACGCTTTTTCCCATAGAAGCTAAGTAGTAAGGGATAATGTCTGTAGCTATTTTTCGTTATAAAACAGTAACTACTTGGCGGATCTTTATGAAAATTTTCAGTTTTATAGTAAATACTATAGGCCATTATTTACACTATAAATCATTACGCTAACGTCTATGGGGAACGAGTAGCAACGTATTTTTTGTCGCACCATAATGGTTTATCACAAAATTTTCCACAATTAGACATTATCTATAATTGTAACCCATGGAATACATAACTTCACGCTAAAACTAAAAGGAGCTAAACACAACATTGTTAAGTTTCATAAGAACAGTTATTTTGACGTGGCAAGTAGTGAACAGTATAGCCTCGAAGCTATGCTAGCGGACTTTGACGACGAAGTCCCGGGCTCGAATCCGATGTCTGATTATGTTCTTTTTGTATTTTTTTAAATTGTCTTTATGCTTTTTTAATAGTTTTCTCAATGTTTTAGTTATTTTTTCGACCGTAAGTAACTTATTTACTTTGGTTATTATTTTTTTATATTAAAAATCAAGTAAATTATGCACGTAGGTAAGTTAATTATAGATATTGCATGCACTGCTAAGAGTAATTAATTAATCGTAGTAGAAATGAAAAACAATATTACATTATAATTTTCGTTGAATTAAAAAGTAAGTATTCGACATTTTCCAGAAATTATGTGTTCGTCTAAAAAAAAGACATTACACACGTAAAAAAAAACATGTAGCGCCATCTATGAAATCAAATTGTTCACCGTGATCAAATAATTCCTTATTTGTGAAAACATTTATTAGGGTATAGGTGCTTGAGATGCTGAGTGGCAACATTCTTGAAAGTAGATGGCGTTGTATTCAATAACGATCTATACTTAGTAAAAGAAGTTTTAAAAGAAACACATTGCTATGATTTTTAGAAATGTTTGTCTGTCTGTCCGTTTGTTTGACCACGCATCACACAGGTGCATCGAGGATTATGTTTTGGGATTATGGTTGGAGATTACGTGTTCATCAATTCAACGATAATGAATGGCTCAACATCGGTCAAGTGTGAGTAGTTCGGGTGACGGGAGGAGGGGGGTCGTTGTATGTCAACCGTACCTTTAGGGATATCTGACATTTTCGCGGGCATGACACACATGACACGCTCTGTGTTTGCTTACTAAAGTGTTACAGCAGTTTTATTATTAGTATTGCGTTGTAACACTATATGAAATACACCCCATTTATAGCCAAAATGGCAAAACAGAACCCTTATAGTTCCCTTATGTCCGTCCGCAGCTTAGCTCAGAGACTGTTAGTGCTAGAAGGTTGCAACTTTTGCATGAAAAAATTACTAACGCTGATAAAGTGAAAGAACAAAATCTTGAAAATAATTATTTTTTTAAGGGTACCTCTCTTATATGTAAAGTGGGGATGTGATTTTTTTCTCACCTACCTACCCCATCGTGTATGGTATCATTAGATAGGTCTTTTAAAAAGCGTTTAGGGTTTGTGAAGACTATTTTTAGATTTAAGGATTCCTTTGAGTATAATATTAGGCTTTATAGTGAACATTTTTGTTAGAGTCAAGTGTCCCCCTGCCAGCTAAATGGTTGATGTTGGGTATGTGAAAAAATTCAGGGTAGTAGTATAAACACTAAAATTATAAGGAAAACTATCACAGTTAAGAACATAGGCTTTACAAGTTTACGATCACATGAGAAGTAACAACATTTTCGTACAAATTCTATTAAAAATTATTAGGTAATAAGTAGGTATAACGTTGAAAGAATGAAACAAAAACAACAGAAAACCCACTTCTTAAGCCGCACACCAAACTAACTATCTAAAAGAATAGAACAGATCGATTTTTATTAATAAGTATTTAGTCAACAGGACTGTTTCCAACATATTTACTCAGAAGTTATTTCGTTACCTAAACTACCTTAATTTAAACCCGACTTTCACGCGAACGAAGTCGCGGGCACAGCTATTATGAATATATACCTATATATTACGGGTCTTAATCGCGTGAATAATTTTAGGTTAAATACCTTGCTTACCTACGTTTAATATGCATGATAGTTTAAGTATAATTTAATTTAAAGTCATCAAGTATTAAAATAAACTTATCCAGTTTTGAAAATAGATGGCGTTTAAATACAAATGAAACAGAATCAGGTAAATTGATTTAAAAAATAAATCTGAAATTCTTACGTAGAGGGATATGAATTTATGATGATCTTAATTAACGACAGGTTCATCATCATCATCATCAGCCTATCGCAGTCCACTGCTGGACATAGGCCTCTCTAATTGCACGCCACTTTGTTCTATCCTCGGCTACGACAGGTTGACACACCTATTTTTTAATTCACCAATGTAGACATTATAAAGAAATAAGTTTAGTATTTAAACTAAACGTTTCTAAAAGATATACTAATTCAGTATATCTTTTAGAAACGTTTGAATGTTGTCTGTTTGTTTGAACACGCATCACAGTACCGCGGGAATACAATGTTTTAAAAACAGGATATTTTTTTAAAAACTTATCTCACACTAGCCCTGTTTCAAACGAGTACTTGGGCGGTTTCGGGCTTCATTTAACCCGAAACCGATAATAGTAATATTTGATGTGATGCAAATCATTTTGGTAAAATACTATTATAATTTGTCTTCTAACCGTCTGGCGCCATAAACTTTGTCGCCCTTCATTTTGCTGCACTGGGCATTTCCTTGGCTTGCCTTGCCATAGGTCGGGCCCTGATTAGAGCTAGGCCCTAATATCCATAGATGCCACAGAGCATTGTAGAGCATGTTTCCAATATGTTTTACACAGAAGTTAAATTGTAACATAAACTACCTTAATATAAACCCAACTTCCACGCGAACGAAGTCGCGGGCACAGCTAGTAATTAATAAAAACACCAAAGTACATTTAAAAAAATAATTTATTCAATAAATAATCTTACATTATAATCTTAAATAATTCAAATCTAACTTAATAATATTTCACTTTTACCGCCCTATTTCCTATGACGTCACTTCCAACTGTCAACTGTTGATTAGGCAAAGGAATCATGCCGTCCGGCCTAGAGCAGGAATTACATTTACATGCATTTGCGGCAACCATTAGACTTTCTAAGGCTGACTGCTTTAATGCCTCTGCCGTATTCTGCCTTCTATTACCACTCGCCGGTTTCGCGGGCATTTTTTGTAATACATTAGCAATGGCGCTAAGTTTATCAATTATAGGCACAGTGTTTGCTAAAGCTGATATTATGTTGTTTACTGCTGGCTGTTGCTGGTTGTACGGTATGGGTTGCATTTGCATTTGTTGCAGGTTCTTAATCTGTGACACTGGTATGTTCTGGAGTATTTGGGCGGTGACAGTCTGTAAAAAATGGTTAGGTTTTTTTATAATGTCAAAATGACGTTTAAACATGACATCAGATTTTGGAAATCTTGTTTGTGGTTGTGGGATTGTCGCATAGACGTATAGACCTGGACCGTTCCATCCCTTTCAATTAAAAAGTAAATATTGACTGCAAAGCGAGAAAGAGAGAACTCATACGACCTTGGACAGGTATTGCCCATAAAGTAGCGTTGTCTCTTTCTAGAGAGTGGTCAATTTTGTGGGGTTATGGCGCAGTCCTGGTCTCTACGTCGATAGGTCTGTCGGTCTGTTATTGCCGTCCTAGCTTCTAAACGAATAGACGAATTTAAATACGGGACGTTGTTCTTTATTTTTTAAAGTACCTACTCTCAGTCGTTTTAGTTAAGTAAAGTTTTGTTTTTTTTTAAAGTTGTTACTTAAAAAGATAAAATGTTAATAAGTTATACTTACAGATATAAATAAAGCGTGCAACACAGCCAAACAGATCATCTTCCAAATTGTAGACATTTTATTTACTTTTATTCAATTTAAAACTATTCTTTTCGAATATATTTATGTAAGATTTTATTTTAATTTTTATAAATAGGTCCGTAACAATTATGTGTTTTGAACTCCTAAATAGGAGCGTTGAATTTAGAATAATGTTTCTTCATTTTGAGTTCTGTTTAAATAAGCAGAAGTTATATCTATAGATGTGCGTTATCTATATCAGGAACTGAGATTATCAAAAATACTTATTATATTTTGCAAGCATCTATTACTGATAAGATATATCACATCTAATTAGATAAATTTATCATGGGCAATGATTGTCATTTTTCTCCAAAAAGTTCCTAAAATCAACAGCAGTACCAACTGAATCATTAATAATTTCTACAGATACAGCAGCATCATTTACCACTTCATCATCGACATCATTGGCCTGTATCATCTTGATTAGATGATTAATTAAAAACCGTGTAACAGAAGCCACAATTTTTATACTGGTGAAAAATGTTGAGGACCTAATCAGAACTAATTTTAGTACCATAAACATATACAGGGTGTAACAGAAAGGTGTGGTCAAATTTCAGCAGCGGATAGGGTACGTCATCAGTATTGCACCTACCATGGTGCCATAGCTGGTTGCATTATTATTACATAGCTATAGCATATTCTTTTTGTCAAAATTCAGTAGTGAAAGGCGTAAGGCATAAAAATTATACCTCCCCTGATACAAAATTCGATTCGATTATTATGGCATAGAACTTTTTAAGTCATACTTTTCTTAATTAATACCTTTTTCATTCATAAATAAACGAATGAAAAAAAAAAATGTAGGGTAATCCGATTTTGAAAAAAATTGGTATGTGCACTCAGTATCATGGGCACATACCAACCCTTGAATATGACCACACCTTTCTGTTACCCCCTGTATAGGTCTGGTTGTCCCAATAGCCCGAAAGAAATTACAACAAAAAACCGACTATAATCACAGTTCATTTGCAGGCTTTAGGCGTTTCTTAAGGAGTTTCGTTGTCTGACTCCGCGACTCATCATCAGATATTTACGAAAATTATTTGGGACCATTTCAGAATAAACCTCTTTCGAACAAAAAAAATTTGGAAAATCCGTATGTATGACGGAGCTATGCCGGAATATACATTACAAAAAAACAACGGGTTACACACCGGGATTGCCGGCAAGTGAAAACTTGAACATTATATTACATACTGATGAAATTTGAATAATATTTTTCGATCTTACTGACATTTATTATAAAACTTTAATTATAAGCGGCGGTAGCCTAGGCTTTGGTATCGGTCTCGCAATCGTGAGGTCGCGGGTTTGAATCCTACCCAATAAACTACCGACGTGAACCCAATCCTTTTTTTTTTTTTTTTTGGCCGTAAAAAATGCCTAACGCACACCACCTCCAGCACCCGGGGCAGACGCTGGAGGTAGTGTGGGACCTGCCCCCACTAAAAAATCGGCCGTGTACCAACTCGCCGCCTTCACACGGATAGGCCGCCGGAATTAGCTATTTCTTCGGCGGACCCACCCAGCGGCATTGCCCCATCGGGCATTCCTGCTCCTGCGGCGTCCTGGGTACACACAGAACGCCGCCATCGCGAAAGGCCGCGAACGTGGGAAACTTCCCCGTCCATCACGCCCACAGCCCCACCAAGCGACGTCACGCGCAGCTGCGCCTCGACGTCGCCGTCGCCCGGTTCGCCGGCGACGGGGCAGACTATCCCCGCCGCCTCCTACCACGGGTTGAATTTCCCACGTGAACCCAATCCTAACACAACCTTTGAGCTTAGCTGGAGGGATTAACAAGATTGCTAGTAATGTGGGACTCAAACCCACATTGCTAGTTATCTTTCTAAAAAAAAAAAAAAAAAACTACGGGTTTTAATCGCGTGAACAATTTAAGGTAAAATACCTTGTTATTGCCCGACTGACATAATAATAAAAAAATATGAAGTAATAAATCATAAATCAAAAAATTTTAATAAAAAAGGGAAAAGAATAATTGTTACTCGAACTCGAACTGGGGTCTTCTGGTTACTGGACCGCTCGATTTCCCACCTGAGCTAAAATAACATTGTAGATGGGACATATTGTAGATAAATTACATATTTATGGCTCCGGCTTAGCAGTCAGGGTCACTAACTACTAGACCAACAGGCCAGCCAAATTGGTTCAAATTGATTGGACCAGACTCGCAGTCTAAAAGTCGCTGGTTCGAATCTCACCTATTAAACTACCGACGTGAACTCACTCCTAAGCCCCTAACATAATAATAATAATAATTTCTTTATTATCGTCTCACAATCAACAATCTATACAATATCAATTAACACATTAACAATGATAAAAAAATAGTAATTCTGAAATAGGCGTGTATTTCAGACACCAGTCCTCTCTATGTCGTACTTTTTATAATCAATTTCACATTGCTTCTTTATATATTTTACATTATATTCATCTTTCTTCGATCAGCGATCTTTTTTATTTCTCTGCTTTATGATTCGTTGTAAAAATGTACCCAAATCTGCTTTAACTTCGACGACAACTTTAACTATACGATTATTGTACTAAAATAGAGTTTAGTTTGTGCTACTTCTTTCGGCAAATACCTACAATAACTAAAAACCTACTTATAAACCTTATGACCGTATACTTGTTACTCGAGTCGCTTACTTATAAAAAAGTAAAAGCAGGATGGAGCATTGACGTATAGACCTGGACCGTGCCTTTTAATTAAAAAGTAAATATTGACTGCAAAGCGTGAAATAGAGAAAAAACTCATGCGGCCCCCGGCCCTGTCTCTTTGACAGGTATAGTCCACAAAGTAGCGTTGTCTCTTTCTAGAGAATGGTCAATTTGTGTCAGTCCTGTTCTATACGTTTATGACTAAATAAAACAAAATAGATAGTGCCTGTCAAATACCCAATGTCAAACATATAACATCAAAATTGATTAAAGTAATTATATTTGGTATTTGTATTTTACCATAAACATTCGCTACCTGCGCTGCCTAATGATCAATAAATAAGTAAAAATAAAACTACGATGCACTATACACCCATTAAATTATAAAATTATTGTTTGATTTTTTACACCAATAAAATGAAATATTATGGCACCTGGGTTAGTTACATACTTAAGCCAGTTGAAGACCCTCAAACAAAAGGAACTCCTACAGCCTAAGCTAAGTGGATCACAGTGCTAAATAATACACATGCGTTTATGATAAATCGGAACTTCTTCAATCTCTTCCTCATTACTGAAGATCGTGGTTACTGGAACCCTTTATACGGATAATCTGTCTCCATCAACTAAAGTGTAAAGTAGCCTAGAATTTCGATGAGGAGGTGGATTGTTTCACTTAAGCTTGATCTTCGACTTGGTGGTGTACTACTCAGAATTTAGATATGAAAGACTAAGAACAACACAAATTAGACAAAGCCGGGGATGCTTCCACAAGTTGCGGAATAAAACTTTCTTTAAGAAGTTTACATTTGAACAGTTTATGAAAAATTTAGAGCTAACACAAATCAAGCGAGACTCGATGAAGCTTAAATAAGTTCCAGAGATGAAGTAACTTATATTTTCTTTAAAAAAGACAACTTCAACAGCCGAAAATAATACTCCAAATCCCAGAGAATTCTACAAACATACCTAAACAGACTGGCAACAATATATTTCGGATCACACGAAGCGGTGTCCAATGAAGTAACCGAAACTAAACTTGGTTTAAAATCGTTGTTTCCATCGATGCTCCATCCATACTGTTATTTCTTTTCATCATCATAAGTAATAATGAAGTTGAAAGAAATAATCTTGACGTTATTCTACATCTTCATTCATATGATTCTAAGTATAGACGGTTGTCGTAAAAAGGCCAAAGGTTGTCATGATCCTAATTGCAGACCCTGTTTTGGATATGATCCGGGGCCAGTCAAACCAATTCTTAGATCATAGCCAGAAGTTCTTAGATTTTGCAGAAATTTTACACCTTACCGAATCCTCTCCCAGAGAAAATAATTTATATTACGCTACTTAATCTAGTTATAGTAAAACATAAATGAATAAACTACTAATAAATTCGTTGACAATTCAATGTGTTTTTATGAATTATAATAATGAAAACGTATGTTTTTTTTTAATTAAAACAAAGAAAATGTTGGTCTTAAAATCATTTACTGTGGGTATCCATAGTAAATGATTTGACGACCAACATTTTCTTTGTTTTAATTAAAAAACAACTAGACGTCCTCTGCCGCGGGACGTTTCAAATCACAGACGCAAATATATTCATACTCGGAACAACAATTAGTGGATCACACAAAGTGATGTTCCGTGTGGTAATCGATCCCAAGACTTCTGACTTAGCAGTCATGGTCACTAACCACTAGACCAACAGACTCGTCAGTATGCAGCATATGAAGCTTTACCTACGTAGGTAGGTATTCTATATATTTTGACAAGCATTGAAAACAAAAAAAGAAACAGTCAAGTAACAATAATAATAATTTATTCACTATAAAATAAATAGCCTAAATACAAGGCGGAGGGATAGGTATCTTCTTTAAATACTGGCCTCTACTGCATGGACACGCAGGAGGCAATAATGGCGAGAACGGAGCCATTGCAGACACAGGTGAAGCTATTGGCATAAACGGGTTGGACACAGGCGAAGCAGCTGGCAAATATGGATTTGCCATGTATGGGAAAGGTAATTCAGGAGCATAACTTGGTATTGGTGCTTCCAAACATCCATATCCAGGTCCAATAATAGTAGTAGGTGTTGGCAGAGGAACTGGCATCGGTGGCAACGCTAATTCGTATGGCGCTGCCATAACTGGCATGTTAGGTAGAGCGGCAGCTACTGGCATAGGTAATTCGACAGGTGGTGCCAAAACTGGGCCTTTCGGCATAGCAGCGGGTACTGGCATGGTTAAATCGTAGGGTGCGACGAAGATCGGCACAGGATTGGCACACGGTGGGTTGGCTGGCACTGCTGGCATGCCACATCGGCAAGGTGGCGGGTACGGCAATGTGTACATTTGACATTTTACAGTAACAAACGCGACAAACAATAAAATTATATTTTTTATCATTTTTGATTGTTGTTGTATGATATCTAGTTGTTAACTGTACTTATTGAATAGAACGTGTAAGCTTATAAACAAAAAATATTATCAATTTTACGTAAATTTCAATAATGTAATTAGTTGTATAGTAATACTTATTATCGATATTAACGCAATTTATTGCAGAAATTCTGATTACAACTATATTGTAATTAGATTCTTTAGATAATAGAAAATAAACTAAAACTACTAGCCAAAACTTTGCAACATTGAAATAACAATTCGTGGATCTAAATTCTAAATAGTAAGTAAATAATTTAGAATTCGTTTTGTCGTATTGATCTCTTCTGCTCCTGAGCTTGATACATAGGAGTGTCTGTTGCATGGAATCATCACTTTTAAACGATTGGATGCATGAGTTTTTTAATAGAAAGCTGGTTTACTTAAGCATATTGGTTTATGGCAAGATTTAAAGATTTGTCCAGAATATTTTAATTGGTGAAGTGAATTTCAATAATAATATGCAGTAGCCTCTGCAGTGAAAACACATTATTGTGGCTTTTAGAGTGAGTAAGGTCTACATGGTGCTTATTGAGAATATACTGTAGAGAATGTTGTATTTGTATTATTGTTGCAGTAATTCAGAGTTCTTACCATCTGATACTATTATTGTAAAACCAGGAATTCGGTTTGGAAAAGGTTACACCCTGTTGAGGGTACTTTAAGGCAAACTCTAGAAAGCATTCATGGTAGGACACTTTTGGATGGAGGAAAGAGCTTAAGACCTGTAGTTCCGGCCCTGAATCCGCCATTGCTAACAAAAATTAAAAAACAACATAATTCTTCCAATATTTAATATACCAAAAATAAATAACCTTAGAAATCAAATCAAATTTACAAACTAAAATAAATAATTACATTTATGAGTACAATGTGCCTTAAACGCGGGACATTTCCTGCCAATCCATTTTAAATGGTAGGTGGAGGAATCGGTATTTTTCGTAAAAATTGACCTCTGGCTTGTGGCATATTTATAGTACTAGATACAGGCACTGACATGGATAAGACTGAAGATAAAGCAGGCAACACAGGCTTCGAAGACAAAAATTTATCTTGAGCTACATATTCTCCAATACTTGGTTGAATAACAACCACTCTTTGGGCTACATTGCCTTCAGAAACTGGTCTTGCAACTTGAGGCTGTACTCTTAAAGGTACATCATTAGCTTTCACGACTACTGCTTTAGGAAAAGCTCCCTTATTTCCTCTTACATTAGCGTTTTGCAGCATCAAATTCTTCAATAATGGTATCTCATCAGCTTTCTGCACAAGAATTCTACGATTTGGCACTGCCACTTCGGGGCTTTGTACTAAAACTTTCTTTTGCATTGCTGATTCTGGCTTCTTTATCAACATCTTCGGTGCCAATTCATTTGGCTTTTGAATCGCTACATTCATTGGCATTATGATTTCATTCGGTTTTTGTACGATAACTTTTGTTGGTGGCACCCTTTGTGTAGCTACGTTTCTTGGCATTATTACTTCATTTCGGATCACAGCTCTTGGTCTGCCTGCTTCTATGATAGCATTCCTTTTGGTAGGATTTGACATTTCTGGCAAATCGTTCTTGATATTAGCAGCGTCTTTGATCATCTGTGCTAATTGTTCTGTATTCTTTGTTGATAATATTTCTTTCATTGCTGATGCTAATGCGTCTGGTGGCATCTTTGAGCATAATACTGATGTAAAAGATACTGTTACAAGTAATATAATCGTTTGGTAACTGGTCATTGTTCTGTGAAAGTAAGATTAAGCATGTATTAGTTAAGGAACTTTTCTCATGGGTTTCTCAGCTGCAAATACCACGAGGAGTCAACAAGGATATGAGTAATTAGAAGAAGAAGACGAAAGGCTTATTCGTTGTGTTTTGGACACAAACTACTATTAGACATAAGTACACAGAACATTAGATAGGCTGGTATATAAAACATTATAAAATAGTGGCAGTTAGAGTTTGACCATCAGGATCCCCTTTTATTAAATGATAATCAGTCCCCATAGCCTATGGATACTCTACTAGGATCACCAGGGTGCTAGTTTCTGAACGGAGTTCATACTATGAATAATACCTTGGGACAACTCACACAACGCTATCTGATCCCAAACTAAGCAGAGCTTGTACTATAAAAACCAGAATTCGGGTTCCGTAGCCAAAATGGCAAAACGGAACCCTTATAGTTCAAAAACGTTTAGGGGTTGTGAAGACCATATTTTTTTTTTATAGGGTTTCGTTTGGGAAATATTAAGCTTTAAAGTGCAAATTTTTGTTAGAGTCAAGTGCCCTTCCGTACTCTGTCAGTTAATTGATTGATATTGGGTTAGTGGTTAGTTAGTGAAATTAAAAAGGAAACTATCACAGATTTACGAGTAACAACTGATCTAATGAGAAGTAACAAAATTTTCGTACAAATTCCATTGAAAATTATTACTAAGTAGGTTTAACGTTGTAAATATAACAAATACAACAGAAGGGGGGACTACGGAACCCTACATTGTGCGTGGCTCGACATGCACTTGCCCGGTTTTTTTTATTGTTTACGCTGCTAGCGAACTCGCCTTATACTGTATCTCTTTTGTTTACACATGATCTACATTATATCGTAAGTAACTTCATTGAGTGAGAAAATAGTTGCTCGCTAACCGCCGGCGGTGGGAAAAATATTTGTTACTACTAGATCAACTTGAAAAGCGGCGGTAGCTAATGGATAAGGCATCGGACTCGAAATTGTGAGGTCGCGGGTTCGAATCCTACCCAATAAACTACCGACGAGAACCCACTCCTAACGCAAGCAATTTAGCTTATCAGGAGAGGTTAATAAGTTTGCTAGTAATGTGAGACACGCAATGGGGATTATCCGCATCACTAGTAATCTTTAAAAAAAAAAATTGTTCTACATAAAAACTCTAAGAGGTTAGTTTTGATAATAGGTTTTTGGAGATAGTTTTTGATAAAACTTATAGGACTATATTATAAATGACAAAGTAAATGAAGATGGATGGATTTTTATAACTCCTTCATGCAGAAACTACTGGTCGGATTTTGATGAAACTTCACATACCTAATAGCTTTAAATACTCGTGGTGTAATTGTATAAATAAATCACACAAAACGCGGGCAAAGCCGCAGCGAAAAACTAGTAACCATTGTCAATAGGGATGGACTTTAAATAAAGAAAGACTTACCAGATCAATTTACAATTGATTAGTACTCTGCAGCCTTGATTGAAAATTCTTAATTTCAACCAAACGAATATCAGTTTTTTGAAGTAACCACCACGACTGCTACAATCAGAAGGGATGCTGATAAATATATGAATGTTTCTCACTCTTTTAAATTAAAAATGTATCATTTATCATTTACATTGCAACATTATAATTTTAAGATAATAATTCAGATACTCTCTGATATTGTGTTATCTGAAAAGATTCGTGCCTTATCGTTTTTATTCATCTTATTGTTAAATGTTTTGTAAGTGTTGTTTAAGGGAGTTCCAAGGGTTTTTAAGCTATTGCAAAACTTTTATCGCGCGACTTTGGCGCGGCGACCAAATCAAGAAATTCCGTAACGGAAATAAAACCTAACACCCCAACTACACCTACCATGTAGCTCAGCCGAGCGTTCGCATAACGTATATGTATATGGTACGACTGTACGAAGCTCGCACGTATCGAGACGAACTGCTCCGAAATCGGACGAATACGTAATTGAATGAATAATTTTGTTGGTGTGTAATTACACTATTTATACCTAATTATTTATACTAATTATTTATACCTAAGTATTTTCGTTTTATAAAGAAGAAAAACTTAAAGAGCTAAAAACAACGCTTATCAACGTCAGAAAGATTTGAAGAAAAATTTGATAAAAAATGCTATGCAACAGTTTTACCGCGGCAGTCCCCGGGTGCCACACATTTTATTTTTTTAGGTTTTGTAATACAATGGTAGTACCTACTTACTGTAAAGGGTCATTTCCGTAGTTGGCGACGGAATGAACCTTGAGTCCCCGTTTACGTACCACAGACACCTGGGGCCGTATCATGAATTAGATGCCAAGTGCAGGGAATTTTAAATCCATTGTTGAACTTCACAGATGGCAGTCGTTGAACTGCAGCTGTTAAGTGCAAAAAATTTACAAATATACGCTCGCTGGTTTGGTGACGTCAACACGCCTGCTTTTTGGCAGGATTATGGTACGAAATTAGCTACAGTCTACTATTGACCGGCTTTAGGAGTTCGTTGTACCTGTTGGGTTAGAGTAATGGTTCCTAGCCTTTCAAATCTCGTTACCATTTGTAAGTAGGCAAATAGATTATAATATAATAACCCCTCCAGCTGAGTTCAACGGGTTGTGTCAGGAGCGGGTTCACGTCCGTAGTATATGCATTGGCCCTAAGTACCTCTAAAGGTTTCTTTTTATATTATTACGGTGTCAAACAGGTATATGTACGGCTCACCTGATGTTAAGCGGTTACCGCGTACGTGCGCGTTGCCGACCCATTAAAAATCGATTTAGGTACTCCCTTCTTGAAGAACTATACATATCTTTAGAAAAAATATTTTACCCTCGCGGAGATAAATACCGACAGGTTGGAACCAAGGGTTTAGAGACCCTGACTGCTACTAGCCAGAGGTTTTAGTTCGATTCCCACTAACTAAAATCATTGCGTGGTAAGTCATGATTGTTTATTCTGTGACTGATAGTAAATTATCTATATTAAGTACGCATGTATTTAATTAGAAATATATGTTCAAGTGGTTTATTATAGTGGTATATTGTATTAGACATCCAAAGATATTTATTTTACATCCGCGCGGTTGCATCTGTATTGTAATTAAGAATGTTTTTTTATATTACAAAATTATAAACACGTATTAAACGCAGGTATATAATAATAAAATATAAAACCAATTGGTAACGACATCATTTATTTAACTCTAAAATCAATATAAATTATTAACATAAATACATAATTTACAAGAACGGCGGCTGAAGAGTAACTTGCCGCAAATATTTGCCGCATTGGCACCCGGGAAGACCACATCCGCATCCGCAAGGAGGCACTTCCACCGCAGGCAACAGCCCTACAGGCAACTGGATAGCGGGGCAAGAACATGGCCCTTGGCATGCACAAGGTGATGGCATTCTTGGACAAGAACAAGTGCCTAGACATCCACAAGATCCTGGGATAGGGCAGGAGCAAGAGCCTTGACAGCCGCATGACAAAACCTGGTATTCAGGGCATCCACAATATCCTTGGCATCCACAAGTCGTTAAAGTTGTAGGGCAAGAACAAGACCCTTGGCAACCACATGATAAAATTTGGTATTCAGGGCATGAACATGACCCTTGGCAACCGCAAGGGATTGGGATGCCAGGACATGAACATAGCCCTTGGCAGCTACAAGAAATAGGATTTCTAGGGCATGAGCAAGATCCTTGGCACCCACATGCTGGGATAGGAGGGCATGAGCAAGGTCCCTGACATCCACAAGAAGACACTGGAATTCCAGGACAATTGCATGGTCCTTGGCAGCTACAAACTGGAGCTGGTCCACGACATCCGACAGGAGCTGGATATGGTAATTCAATTACAGTACCTATGGGCCCGTAAGGGTAAGCGGGAGGTATACTTTGACATCCACAGTTAGGTACTTCGATTGCAGCAGCATACTCCTTAGGGCAAGCAGGTATCTTAATAGCTGAAGCACGGCATCCACAATTAGGTCCTGGACATCCACACGGTAAGTCTACAGCAGTGAAATACTCTACATTTGGTACCGCCATCGGAGAGGACAGGAGTCCAAAATTAGGTATTTCCAATGAAGGGAAGAGACATGCTAAAGGATTTAGTTCCAGAGGAATATCAATTGGCCCACGGCAGCCAGGGTAGACAATTTCCACAGGGGCACTCAAAGCTGGTTCGATTATTGGGCCACGGCATCCAGGAATTATGATATCAAGAGGAGAAACAGGCCCTAAAACTGGTTCTATAACGGGGCCACGACGTCCAGGATAGACGATATCCAGGGTAGGTATACCAGGCTCAATTACAGGTCCTAGACATCTAGGAATGCCTATTTCGAAGGGTGGAAGAGGGTCAATAGGACCTCTGCAACCACAATTGATAATGTCTATTATGGGGTTTTGGCAACCACATGGGGGGTTAAGGATGTTCTTTATATTGGCTTTCTTGATTTTAGTTTTGAGTGTTTTTCGTTTAGCTGCAACTGCACTGATCTGTGAAAAAGTAAGACGTTTAATAATTTTTTTTTTGTCTTAGAAAAATAAGATATTTTTTTCTTGCAATAACAACGAGCAAGTGCTAGTCGGAGTCGCAAGACGGAGGGAGTGTGGAAGGGATGCAATGCCTTACAAAAATCGGACGTATATAGGATCGGATAAGTGCGAATCAGACTCCCGCATAGGACGATCTAGGCGGAATTAGGGGGGCAATTGGACCGTCAAGTCATCCATAATATTATAGCCCCGACTTGCGAGCTTATAAGGAGATCTAAGACACAATATTTATATTCAATATTATTACATATCCACATTTCTTACCGAAATGCTTACTGCTATAACCAGTAAAATTGCGATTTTTCCAAAATACATTTTTAATTTTCAATAAAATAGTTTAATACTACTGAAATACTGATTATTTGATAGTTTAATGACTAAAAAAACAATCAATTTGATATTTATACAATAATTTTATTTGATATCACAAAAATTACGTTAAAAATGACATAATTTTTCATAATCAACATTAAATTACAGTGGGTAGGTGTCATAAGTAATTTGCCTAATAGTTTTAATTACAAAACAGATTGTATCTACTTAGTGATTATGTTTTGAAGGGTCATATGACGCACTAAATAATAAAATTACTCTTCGATAACCTTTCGATGTACTTCTGCAAGAAATAAAATTTCAAATTGTTTGTCATCGGTTCTACGAGTATGTAACTTATAGAACTTTTTAAACATGAGAAATGGGAAATGGGGTTGAGTGGCCCGTTGGTCTAGTGGCTATAGTGAACCTGTCAGTTAAACCAGAAGTCGTAGGTTCGATTTCCACCCAGGTTAAATTTTTGTGTCATCATTGTTTATTGTCTTGTCTGGGTGTAATTTATACATACAACTAAACCAATCACCCCTCGAGGCTAATTAGGCAATAAAGGCTCGAGTACCCTAATTTTTAAGCCAAGCTAAGCGCGAGTAGCTCGCATGAGAGGGTCATTAGCCCAATGAATAGTAGTTTTACCTCGTGGGTATAAATACTCAAATTCAATTCAATTCAATTCAATTCAAATCTTTATTTACTCGAAGGTACATTAGGTTGTTACAAACATTGGAATTCAGCATATTCTGCTCCTTGCAGCGTGCAAATGAATAATACATCAAAGGGTGAGAACCCAGGGTCTAGTGGCTAGACCCTGGGTTCTCACCACACCATATGGACCATAACTGCTAAGCCAGAGGTCGTGGGTTTAATTCCCACCCAGGATAAAACTTTGTGTCAAGAGCACGACGGTTTATTCTGTGTCTGGGTGTTAGTTATCTAAGTATAATATATTTTTTTTTTTTTATTCTCTCTTAGGAAAGCTTACAGACTAATACAATTTTAGTATTTATACAGTTACTTGATAAACATGTTGCTAATAACAAGCTTTCACAGATGCATTTTAAAGATTATACAATTCAACACAAAAGCAGATCACGGAAATAACAATTTAACAACAAAAAAAAAATATATAAATAACAGAAAAAAAAAAATTAAGAATACAGAAAAAAAAATGGGAATACAGAAAATCTGAAAGGAAACCCTACCCGTGTATCGTGTATAGGATAGATTCGTCAGGATGGATGAGTGTCTCATTCCATCCTGACGAATCTATCCTGAAGAGTTTGTACACTATGTCTCTTTAGTTTTCAATATTGGAGAACTTGGTCTCCACTAAGTCGGACGGCAAGCTCATTTTTGTGTTTTGATAGTTTTTTCTGGTAGGTGTCACTATATTTTAAAAATATAGTAACTAAATAATAATAACAATAATATCTTGGGACAACTCACACAACGCCATCTGATCCCAAACTACGCAGAGCTTGTACTATGGAAACCAGACAACTGATAAACATACTTAAATATTTCTAAATACATACATATTATAGATAAATAACACCCAGACACAGAATAAACCATCGTGCTCATCACACAAAGTTTTATCCTGGGTGGGGATCGAACCCACGACCTCTTGCGTAGCAGTCGGATACATTCCCACCGCGCCACAGAGGCAGTCAGAAAAAAAGTGTTGTGTTGACATTATAAACAGACACTTCAATTTTATTTATATAGAGTATAGACAGTAGGAGAGATATATGACTGCGTGTAAGTGGTCTTACGAATTGAAAGAGAGAGAGGAAACCGCAGCACACTATCTGTTGGGGTTTGTTAGTGATAAGCCGAAGCTCGTAACATGTTTGTTTGTTGAAATGAGTAGACGTGTAACACGGTAAACAGATTTATTGCTACTAAATCATTATTGTATAATATAAAATACTTTGTTCTAAAATGCTGAGCGTTGTTATTGTAATTGGATCAACTTACGCAGGTGTGATGTATGTGTAAAAGGTTAATGTACGGTGTAACTCGTACATCTTGCCCAATTTCAAAGAAAATAACTTAGTAATTTTTATAGGCATTTCTTGCCAATAATTTTACAAATACAATAAATGCATTTTTGAAAGATAGAAAAATTTGAAATCCAGACTCGAAGGCCTAAATTCGCGAGCAACAAGAGATAGAAAAATTCGAAATCTAATAACATAGTCCAGATAGGTGGTTCGCTTCTGGCCCCGGTTTGGCTACGGAAGTCTCGGGTTCGATTCCTGAGTCTGGATTTCAAATTTTTCTATCTTTCAAAAATGCATTTATTGTATTTGTAAAATAACTTAGGATAATAGAAATTCAAAAAATGTAAAAAAATTAAAATTAAACTAGTTGATACAAATGTAAAATGTCACGGGTAAATTTAAACTGCCTCTGTGGCGCGGTGGGAGTGTGTCCTTCTGCTACGCAAGAGGTCGTGGGTTCGTTTCCCACACGGGACACCACTTTGTGTGAACCACAAATTGTTGTTCCGAGTCTGGGTGTAGGTACTTTGTGTCCGTGACTTATATGTTTGTAAAGTCGCCCGCGACACAGGGCTTGTATCCTACTGCGGGAGTCGTCTTTTTCTAAAGAAAATGTGTAGAAAGTTGCTAAAATTAAAAGGGTTATACAACATTACAATATATCGCTTAGCAGGATAGGCGACGTTGCTTTGTCGAGTACGCGTGCACTGGATAGTTGCTGCCTTTCGCCGTCATCACGGAGCATCAAGGAAGTGATTCCGAGCTCGCCGATACTTGCTGTGGATCTCCTGCGGGGTATTGGTACCGGTCCAGGCGGTGTCTCCGGCGTCACCGTGGGTTCCGTAGAACGTTTCGGTAATTTGCAGTAGGCATATATTGCACCTGCTACCATTTCGGCGCACGCTAGTATATACAACAAGACATATTGATTATACGTCGTGGTATGACAAACGATATATCAGGAAATCTTCTGCTGCAGAAATCCTGACTTGTTCCAATTGTTTTCCAAGCTGCCGTAGTGACGTATTTTGTCATCCAATTCTCGTTTGCGTACTCATTCTTTGTTAAGGGTACAGAGAGATTTATGATGTGGTTTATAGGAGGAATTTTTACTGGCGTAATATCAGCTCGTGCTTGTATCTCTTCTGTGTGCTGTTTGTGGGGATGGATTATAAGTGATTCACTGTGAATTATGCAGTCGTCAGTCAGTGCTATGATCCCTGCCTTCTCTAGATTTTGTATAGAAGTCTGCTGCTCACATATTACTCGTATTGAGCGTTTCTCACAGCAGAAGAAGTATTTATTTATACTGTATAACTCCAACCATATCTCTCGACAGATTTCGAGTCTTGTTTCACATTCTGGTGATTGCTTGCGGTTAAAATAACTTAGGATAACAGAAATTCAAAAAATGTAAAAAATATAAAATTAAACTAGTTGATACAAATGTAAAATGTCACGGGTAAATTTAGACTGCCTCTGTGGCGCGGTGGGAGTGTGTCCTTCTGCTACGCAAGAGGACGTGGGTTCGTTTCCCACATGGGATTCTACTTTGTGTGAACCACAAATTGTTGTTCCGAGTCTGGGTGTAGGTACTTTGTGTCTTGTATGTTTGTAAAGTTGCCCGCGACATGGGCTTGTATCCTACTGCGGGAGTCGTCTTTTTCTAAAGAAAATGTGTAGAAAGTTGCTAAAATTAAAAGGGTTATACAACATTACAATATATCGCTTAGCAGGATAGGCGACGTTGCTTTGTCGAGTACGCGTGCACTGGATAGTTGCTGCCTCTCGCCGTCTTCACAGAGCATGAAGGAAGAGTTTCCGAGCGCTGCTTGACTTGCTGTGAGCTCCTGCGAGGTATAGGCACCGGTCCAGGCGGTGTCTCCGGCGTCACCGTGGGTTCCGTAGAACGTTTCGGTAATTTGCAGTAGGCATATATTGCACCTGCTACCATTGTGGCACACCCTAGTATAAACAACGAGACATATTGATATAACGTCGTGGTATGACAAACAATCTATCGGGAAATCTTCTGCTGTAGCAGTCTTGACTTGTTCCAATTGTTTTCCAAGCTGCCTTAGTGACCTATTTTGTCATCCAACTCTCGTTTGCGTACTCATTCTTTGTTAAGGGTACAGAGAGATTTATAATGTGGTTTTTATGAGGATTTTTTACTGGCGTAATATCAGCTCGTGCTTGTATCTCTTCTGTGTGCTGTTTGTGGGGATGGATTATAAGTGATTCACTGTGAATTATGCAGTCGTCAGTCAGTGCTATGATCCCTGCCTTCTCTAGACTTTGTATAGAAGTCTGCTGCTCGCATATAAATTGAGCGTTTCTCACAGCAAAAGAAGTATTTATTTATACTGTATAACTCCAACCATATCTCTCGACAGACTTCGAGTATTGTTTCACATTCTGGTGATTGCTTGCGGTTTATGCATAGGTTTTCATCGGATCTCATGCGGTACACAGGCTTATTCAGAGAGCGTAGTCGAATCGTACGATCTTGTTGTAGTTCCAGTGCAGTCATTGGTATGTACCTACGAGTCCTTATGCATGTTGATTGCTTTGTGTCGGTGATATGGACTAGGGTGACCATGTCTACGTCCGTTGCGGTATAATTGTGTAAATATCGTAGCTTTCTCTACAACAACATAAATCTCTGTGTCTTTTTTGCCTTCACTTGGAGAAGGTGACAAAGATGTAAATATTCTGTTTAAATATTAGTGATTGGAAGCGCCACGTCATTTGCTAACTGTCCAGAAATCATGTTTAGTTCGTCTCGCATCGGATGTGATGAGGTGTAGGTTCATTCCACCATTGTAAATATTCGTGACGGTGTCCAATAGAGTCTCTTGTATGTTTCTAATATGTTCTTTAAGACTGTTAGCAGAAATAGCTGACAGAGCACAAACTCGTTTGACAGTTCTTGTGTGTTGATTTCTTTCTGAAGTCTGTTGGTTAAGTTAATTAAGTTCAATAGATGCTGATTAAAGAGCTTGTATTACTGCTCAACTGTTTCTTTTAATCTCTTCAGCAAGATGTATACCGCTTCTATTAAAGATGTCTGATTTATCGCCAATAATCTCAAATGATTTTCGTTTGCTTTAATCGAGGCAATGTCCCGTTCATATTTCTCGGCGAATTAGTCATCCAATACTCCAAACAATGAACGACACCGTTGATAAGGTCGCGCTTACTTCTCATGTTCCCGCGTCCTTGCGTATTCAGCAATATGCGGTTGTAGTGTTCAAGTTCAATAAACGCGTGACGTAATTACAATATTACATCACACTTTGTTCGTTGTTTTATTTTTGTACAGATGTTTTGTAGGTGATCGGTGAATTTGTCAATCGTTTATATGCTATTCCAATAGGGCTGGACGTCGTAATATACAACTATATTCCATTCATCTGGGATTAGTTGCATGTTAGACAGTTTATCAAAATATATTTCTTGTTGAATTTCGATAATGTTTGTTGTGTTGATAGCCGTTACAGGACACAGTAGGTATAGTAGTGTCATAACTAGGAATTATAAATGCCATATTCATTTTTACATTGTGGGATGTGAATGACGCATGATAGCTTTCGCAATCTTCGTGTTGCTACTTTTTTTTTAAAAAGATGACTAGCAATGTGGGTTTGAGTCCTACATTACTAGCAATCTTGTTAACCCCTCCAGCTAAGTTCAAAGGCTTGTGTTAGGAGTGGGTTCACGTCGGTATTATAATGAGTAGGATTCGAACCCGCGACCTCACGATTGCGAGACCGATGACTTGATTAATTCTTGTTGAAATAACTTTTCAATTTGTTTTGTGGTGAATTTTGAAAACGATTGAGCATAGAACTAGATTTCTGGAGGCTGTCTTGTTTACGACACAATGCTTCCATCGAGATTCATTTATTTTTCAGGTTAAAAGTGGTAATTCGCGTGAATTCTTCAATGTATCGTGATAGTCCGAATTCTTAACTTTTCAATTTTTGTGACAATGGGTACACGAGAAGAGTACCTCTATCTACTCCGAGGTTGTAGATAGCTCGTAAGCACTCACAGATGACGTTGTAAAGTTTATTGATTTGTGTTGCTGATGGCTGCTGCAAGTTTGGTAGGCCGAAGTGTATCAAGATGCGCTGTAGCTATGCATTTCTTCTTGTAGGTATGATTGAGAATATCCCAACATGCTTGGTAGTTTTCCGAGCTGATGTGTAAGTGCTGTATCATCTTTTCAGCTTCACCTTGCACCTTGCCCTTTAAGAACTGCATCTTCTGAGCTGGTGTAAGGGCAGAATTGTTATGGATAACTTCTGTAAATAGATCTCTAAATGAAATCCATTGGTTGTACGTGCCATTAATTGGGTATTTCAACTTGCGGCGTAGTTTTTTCTCTATAAACTCTGGACCACATTTTGTATTCAAAGCTTTCTTAAGATCCATATATTGCTTTTCAAACCTCTTAAAACGATCTTCGTATGTCTTGTTCTTCTCTCCGTTGAATTCCTTATCTATCTCTTAATGAAAAGAATCAACTGTTGGCCAACGTGTTTGTAAACTTTGTAGGACGTCTTGAAAAAACCCACTTTTCCTAAATATAATCGACTTGTATATTTTCTGCTGTTCTCATAAATGCTTCAGAGTTAAGTAACTGGTTTCTTAGCATGTCGTTCAATTTGCTGTTGCATCCCGTATCTTTCTTTGGGGTGGGTGCATCTTGCAGTTGTTGTTCGCCGACGTTGTTACCTTGAATCTGGCGCCGACGGCTTTCCTCCTCTTGCTCAGTCAGTACTTGTTCTGGTTCAATCGCACTGCTATGTTAATAGGTTGTACCACTCACAGAAGGTTATTGAACCATAGGCTCTTCCGAGAACCATGCCAGCGGCTGCGGCTCCGACAGTTGCCTATATTGTGTCAGGGTAAATTGTTTGATTTCCTCACAGCTCCGAAGAGTTCTCCGAGAGAACTTGTACGAATCGCTTGTAAAGTAAGGATGGTTAGGGTCTACATTTTCCGAGGTTTCATGATGCTTCGCTTGAAGTAATTTGTGTTCTGCCTGTTCCAGCCATCTTTCTTGATGTTGATGCCAATCTTCGTTATGCTGTCGTAGAGGAACCGTTGATTTTCGTAAATATCTGCTGACGACATATTGTTGATTGCTTGTTAGGTCTGAAGGTCAGATGTAAGAGTGCTGTTTTGGCACTCTTCTAACTCTGGTTTTGCTCGATGGACCAAATGTTGGGATTTTATTGCAACAGTGATTGTTTGTTGTTTGTTGGTGATAAGCCGAAGCTCGTAAAATGTTTGTTTGTTGAAATGAGTAGACGTGTGACACGGTAAACAGGTTTATTGCTACTAAATGATTATTGTATAATATAGAAATACTTAGTGCTAAAATGCTGAGCGTTGTTATTGTAATTGGACCAACTTACGCAGGTGAGACGTATGTGTAAATGGTTAATGTACGGTGTAACTCGTACACTATCCAACGTGTAAATTAAATCCCTGTCCGACCCAATAGGAGCATGTAGGTATACTGTTAACAAAAAAAAAAATCTTGGGACAACTCACACAATGCTGTCTGATCCCAAACTAAGCAGAGCTTGTACTATGGCAATCAAACAACTGATATACTTATATATTTTTATATATTTATTATAGATAAATAACAACCCAGACACAGAATAAACCATCGTGCTCAACACACAAAGTTTTATCCTGGGTGGGGATCGAACCCACGACCTCTTGGGTAGCAGTCGGATACACTCCCAACGCGCCATAAAAAAAATTATATCCGTCAAAATGGTTTTTTAATGAATATTATCTAAACTCGGCCACGCTTTGCTGTGGCTTTTAAAGCCAGGAACACTCGCCAGCCTTCCCAGAACATTCTGCTAGTTTCATCACAATCTGAACAATGGTTTCGGAACGCATAGAGAGCATACAGACAAACATTGATTTTTATATAAATAGATTGAAGTTCAAGATTTTAGTAGCCAATTTCATCGATTTTTTTTATCAACATTGTTTTTGTAAGGACTCTTTGCCCATATGACTTTCGTAAAGAAAAAAAATAGGGTATTTTTTAGGTAACAGAAATAAATTAAAAAAACATTTTATTCAACGTAATATATTTTCTAACAATATACTATATCTACAATTTTATACATGGCAACATTTTGTTTGATACAGTCCGCACTACATGCTTTTGAAATATATTATTAAACACAATATAACTTCTGTAAATGTACGGAAAAATATACTCCATTTTTTGTAGCTGAGTAAGAAGAACATCCTAAAATAAGTTATTTGAACAGCTGTTATGGTATTTATTTATGCAATAAATGTATGAAAGGAAAAAAAATATTTGTTTTATTTATATTAAATTATAAAATCAATTTTAATTCAGTAATATAAATCTACTGTACATTATATTTTTTTCTCATACATTTATTGTTAGGTTAGCGATTTTATGTCTGGCAACATTTTTTTACTACTAAATGCAAAAGTGTGACATGGCTCCTTTACAAGCTTATGTTCAAAAACTAGATGATTCTTATTGTTTTTAATTTTTTATTTTTATACATATTAGATATAGAGGGTGTAACAGAAAGGTGTGGTCATATTCAAGGGTTGGTATATGCCCGTGATACTGAGTGCACATACCTATGGCCGACCGCTTAACTCGTATATCGCCTGCGCGGTGAGAAGGGAGCGCGGGGTGATGTTAACGGGTGGGTGAGCGGGGTGCGCGGGAAGTTCTCTGTCCCGCGCACCCCGCTCACCCACCCGTTAACATCACCCCGCGCTCCCTTCTCACCGCGCAGGCGATATACGAGTTAAGCGGTCGGCCTATAATTTTATCAAAAACGTAGTACCCTAAAAAATATTTATTATTTTTTCATTGGTTTATTTATGAATGAAAAAGTTATTAATTCAAAAAAGTATGACTTCAAAAGTTCTATGCCATAATAATCCAATCGAATTTTGTACGAGGGGAGGAATAATACTTATGCCATACGCCTTTCACAACTGAATTTTGACAAAAAGAATATGCTATAACTATGTAATAATAATGCAACCAGCAATGACACCATGGTATAATAATATATAATAATAATATATAATAATAATATTATAATAATAAATTTATTAAGTAAAAATCTTATACAAAATAATATACAAAAATAAGGCAGTAAATACAAGTCGGTAGGTGCAATACTGATAACATACCCTATCCACTGTTGAAATTTGACCACAACTTTCTTTTACACCATGTATAGTACTTAATTGCGTGAATTATAAGGTACGTATCTTTACCCGACGTTTCGATCAAATCGCACTTATCGTGGTCACGGGTCGACTGCTCGTACCTTTAAATAATTCAAGCGATTAAATCCCGAAATATATATCTAATGATAATCATGTGTAAAACTGGTTATATATCTATCAGTCAGTTTTGTGACGTCATAATTAACTATTTCATACAAAACAACAACTGCTTTTATAAAACAAAAGGAAACTTGGTAACGTCAAAACGATTTATGAAATAACTAGCTTACCCACGCAACTTCGTATGCGTCAATTTTCCCCGTTTTTGCAACATTTTTCATTGCTGCTCCGCTCCTATTGATCGTAGCGTGATGTTATATAGCCTATAGCCTTCCTCGATAAATGGGCTATCCAACAGTTTTTTTTTTTCAATTCGGACCAGTAGTTCTGTGATTATCGCATTCAAACAAAGAAACAAACAAACTCTTCAGCTATATAATATTAGTATAGATTATAACTCAACTTTTTCACAGTTGGTTCAAGTCGGTAGTATAATGTGTAGGATTGGAATCCGCGACCTCACAATTACGAGTCCTACGCGAGCCGCTTCCGGTTTTTGAATCCATACTAATATTATAAATGTGAAAGTAACTCTGTCTGTCTGTTACGCTTTCAAGCTCAAACAGTTAAACCGATTTAGATCAAATTTGGTATGGAGATAGTTTGAGTCCCGGCGAAGGACATAGGATAGTTTTTATCGCGATAACCGACATCCACGCGGGCGAAAGCTAGTATCATAGTGTTATTCTCAGAGTATCATTTTGACATTTTATAAAAGAAACATAGTTTTCTTGACAGTTAACATCTATACTAATATTATAAAGCGGAAGAGTTTGTTTGTTTGTTTAAACGCGCTAATCTCAGGAAGTACTGGTCCGATTTAAAACAATCTTTTTTTGTTGGATAGCCCATTTATCGAGGAAGGTTATAGGCTATATAACATCACGCTACGACCAATAGGAGCGGAGCAGTAATGAAAAATGTTGCAAAAACAAGGAAAATTTACTCATACGAAGTTGCGCGGCAGTTATAATGAATACATACAGTTACTCAATTTAAAAAAATGTCACCCAGAAATATCTTATCTAAATTTCAAACATATTCTAGCAACAACCTTAATTTTAATATGTGGTTTGCAGCCTCCTCAGTCCGACCTCGGTGGAGGTGGTTTGCCACTTGCTAAAACTGATTTCATCGTCTTCATCATACTAGGAATGATTCCAATATGCTTATCAACGCATTTAACTGCACATTTTTCAAAATCTATTGTGCATCTGTCAATCTAAAAATAAAAAATAAAAATTAGTAATGTTCACCTACAGTAGGATCAACGTAACTAGGCCGGACTGAAGTAGGCGACAAGTGGTTGCGCAGATGCATTTTTTGGAAGTAAATGGTGACAGGAAGCGGGGGGAGGGGGCGGTAACTAAACCAAGAGAATTAGAGATGCGATTACGCATCACATTGTCATAATTAGTATTACTAACTCATGTTTTTTTGTGATTATTTTCGTAAAGAAATTGTTTTTCAAAGTTTCTTTACTATTTACTGTAACTGTTCTAAATTTAAACTTTTAGGAACTCATATTAAATAGTGTTTATATATTTTTGAATTAAAATGTTGTTAGTATTTTTTATCGATTAAACATAATTAATCGTTTTCGTTGGTAATTTTAGGGTCGCATCTCTATGACATGCGCGAAAGTGATAAAAACCTAACTTCAATCCGGTCAAGTTACGTTGATTGTACTGTAACCAATTTTGAGTAATAGTGGCCAATTTCATCATAGAGTAGCCATCTACGCAAGAGATGTCAAAGTCACAAGTGTGTGTGCATACTCAAGTACACTCTCTATTCTCTCACTCTCATAGTCCAGCATGAAGGGAGAGATTAGACACAGGACCAACTACTTAATGTGCCATTCGAGGCACAGAGGTGTGACAATTTCACATTACCGTTTAGTAACGTTACCTAACCTCACTAATTTCTCAATTTCCATGTTATTTGTGAACCATAGTTAATTGTTATTAATACTTAATTCTTAAAATTGCTAAAGCATATCTGTGTTTGAATGACTTGCTATCTTCTGAGTTAGGGCTATAAAAAAATAATATGTACCGTTTCTTGCTTAGGATCTGGTCCCAATCTATCCCTTGCAGCATCATTGCAGTCCATGACACATCTTTGTAGTCTGTTCTGTAGGTGGTTGATCTCACTCTGAAATTTAAAGAGCAATGATTTTAGGACAAGTCAATACAATAGATATCAGACTTTGCAGAGCCTGTACCGTAAAACCGAAAAGACAATTTATAAAATTCTTACTGTCAAACTGAAGGAATTGTATACAAATTTCCAACTCCTATTGTCAACTGTATAAAAATCTGATTTGCAGCTCAGCAGTTTAGGCTCTGGATGAATCAGTCAGGATTCAACATTGGTTAATTAAGAATAATATTACTATGATTACAAATCAACCTTGAAGAATAATAATAACAATAAGAATATCTTGGGACAACTCACACAACGCTATCTGATCCTAAACTAAACAGAGCTTGTACTATGGAAACCAGACAACTGATAAACATACTTATATATTCCTAAATACATACATATTATAGATAAATAACACCCAGACACAATAAACCATCATGCTCATCACAGAAAGTTTTATCTTGGGTTCGATCCCTATCAAACCCACAACTTCCGGCTGGCCGACAGGCCTTATTTATAATATTATATTCAGCCTGTAATGAATACTAACCTGTACGTAATTATTGGCCTGGTTCAGCGTGCCTGTGCAGTTATCTATACACCCATGTACTCTCTCAAGCGAAGACTCGGGGTCATCACAGCATCTAGCGGCACACCTGTGCATGTCACCCTGAAAACGCGATGGTCCAATCATTAGTATTATTTTCCTTTACATTTCATTAATTTAAGATAAGTACTGATAATTGCTGATCAACATAATTTTTTTTGTATAGTTTGCCAAAAGGCACACTCCATGACTTACTATAAAAGTATGAACCAAAATAAGAAACAAAACAAGGAGAAATCAATATTCTCCTTAACGGAACACCAGTGCACGGGACACCAGATTAGACCATGCAATATTTTATCATTTCAATAGAAATTCAATCAAATGGGAAAGAATCTTTTTATTTAGGAACTTTTAAACTACAACAATGACCGTATCTCAGTCCCAGTGTACCCTAAGCATTATATAAGTCAACGTAAATCTTAATTACATTAAAGTAGCCATGAACCTGAACAGGGCTTCTGCAGGTACACTATTAGGTTGATACAAAACTTGGTGGAAAGTGCCTACATCAGTTTTGTTCAGGTTCAGAGTCAATACTAAATTACTTGTAATCAGTAGAGTAGAATCAACATAACTAGGCCGGACTGAAGTAAGCAACAAGTGGTTGCGCAGATGCATTTTTAAGAAGTAAATGGTGACAGGAAGCGAAGGCCGGGGGCGGTAACTAAACCAAGAGAATTAGAGATGCGATTACGCATTACATTGTCATAATTACTATTACTAATTCATGTTTTTTTGTGATTATTTTAGTAAAGAAATTGTTTTTCAAAGTTTCTTTATTATTTACTGTAACTGTTCTAAATTTAAACTTTTATGAACTTACTTATTTAAATAGTATTTTTATAAGAGTAGTAATTTTAATTAAAGTGATAATAACCTAACTTCAATCCGGTCAAGTTACATTGATCCTATTGTAGGTACTTACAATTTGAATTTGCTGATGCAATGTTTACACAAAGTTGGAACAAAAAATTTATAGAACTTAAAACTACATTTCTTTCTCACACACAGTTCTTATTATCATGAAACGGGCAGAATACATCAAGAAATACCTATTATTTTAATATGAGTTTTGGCGCATGTTTTAAAATAATTAATGTTACAATGATTTTGTGACAAATGAAAAAAGATAATGATTGTTAAAAACACGTTTACAGTTTATAAACTTAAATTTAAAGTTAAGGTAGGTAAGTTAGCTATTGCATAAGCCCCCTCGGTGTTATTATAACCTAACTTACTTGCATTTTTCTTAAGTAACTCTTGTCCAACTCATTAACGAGGTTGGTCATCTCCTGTTCAATTCTAAATCTTTGTGCTTCAACCATTTTGGAGGTTTATGTTATTAAAAACGATTTGGATAATAATTTTGATTAAAATTCATTAAAAAGTCTTCAATCGAACAACGCGCGATACGCTATTGACTGACAGCAATGACATTATCGACATTTCCGGGGCTGCCAAAGCCAAATTTATTTTCCCCCAAAGTTCAAATTAAAAATGCTCTTAATGTTTACAACTTTCACAAGTACAGTCGTGGAATGAAAATATTTAAAATATTAATAAGTTTTTATTTGTGAAACATGTGCGTACATTTACAAACAGGTTGCATTTACTTTTCATCTTCATAAAGTCCAATTTTCCTACCATGTCAATGTTGTCAAAGAACATGTAAAATGAAGGTTTTACTCAGATTAAACTCAACTAAAGCAATAGATGGAACCTTGAATTATTTCAATCGTAATAGAAAATGGCTCTACCACTGTCTAATAAAAGTTACGACTATTTCTCGATTCGCGTAAAGAGAACCAAAAAGGAACTAACATTGCTTTATCTGTGATAATCTATCACATTAATTTCACCTATTGCAATCAGAGGCAGAGATTAATAGGAGTTTAATGAGACAGTTCTATAGTATTTAACCGAGATGGAACGTATTACGTTCCATCTATTCATTTAGTTATATACTCATGTTTCACAAATAAAATTTTATTATTATAACTGAGAGAATTTACTTCAACTATTCATAGTCGAGGAATATTTGTCTAAATAAATTTAAACTCTGTTGTGAAATAAATTAAGAATAAACGAGTTTACAACTGTCTAAAGTGATACATAGTTTGCAAAGGTAACATGATTTTGCAAAGCGTAAATGAGTGTATTTGAAAACTGACGAACATTTTCATTCCGCTGTTCAAAGAAAATCCCCATAAGTGGGAAACGATTCAACACCGTACAAGTCTGAGTCGCTCACACAACAAGGAGAGTACAACTGGACTCTAATGGCATAATCTATTAACCACAGTTAAACATAATGTAATAATTAATAACAATAGCCCCTAAAAAGTACTAAAAAACTAACCCCTAAATACCCGCCCCAATTTACAATTTTTCTCCTAATATTTGAGGAAAAATCCCATAAGTTTGCAATTTGAAATGACAAAGACACTAAGAAAGTTTTTTTATTAACTTATTTTGGGTTCTTACGAATTATTTTAATTAAAATAAGAATTAAGATTGAAATAAAATCACTTTCAATTTTAAGTTATTTTATTGATAAACGATAACAACAAAATAAATAGGTACATAATTAAATTAAATTATGTATATAGTTTTTTTTAGAATCCAAGTCCAGATAAAAATCCGTTCAACAACTCTTGATCAAAATTATAAATTGGTAATTTGCACAAACCGCAACAGGTGTCACAAACTTTACCTTCTGATTCAGCCAAACGATTCAGCCTCTTTCGAATCAATGAGGGAACCTCGTCTAATAAGTCTGGCGTCACAAGACCTGATGGTTTAGATAAATTTGGACGAGTTGTTCTGGTTGAAGGTAACTCTTCAAGTAAAGTTTCAAGTCGAGTCTCAAGTCGCTTTATGCATGGTTTTAAATCTGCAGGGTTGGCTTTAGGCTTTGATTCTATAGTCTTGCAAAGTGGTGCCTCTTTAACCTCTTCTTTACATTTATAATTTAACATTAAAAGTATGTCTTTTGAGCTTGGATCCAAAATTGTTATTGTAGGTGATGATGGAGGCGCAGGAAGAAAATAGGCAATAGCAGTTTCTGGGTAACATTTTGGTGCTGTTCGGTCAAAGTAAGACGGTTGTGCCGTGGCAGTTGGTGTTGGGAACACTAGTTGAGGTCCTGGAGCTGTCGCAGGTGGCCTACTAAGGATTACTTGGGCTTCGGATATCTGAAATAGAATAAAAGTTTCACAACATTCTGTAAATGTGCAATATTGCATAGTAGTTACGTTAACAATACATTACTCGGAAAAGGCACGTTTTCAAAATCTGCAATCAATAATGTAATAAATCAAACTAATTGAGCAGTCAGGGTTTTTTAACGACAAAATTTGCCGTAACTTAAAATAACAATAAAAGTACCTTTAGCAAAAGAAATTGATTTAAAATAAACAAAAAAACGTCGGCCCTCATGTTTAGGTCAACTACACTACGAGTTTAAATTAAAACTACAAAAATTAAAACTATTTTAAATAAGTGCCCAATCAAATTATCTATATTTATGCAATCGTTACACAAGTTTGTAGATTATTTATATTTCTGATTATAATAATTATTGTCAAAGTTAATTGGGAAAGAGTTTTGTAACAATAAATTTATTACTCTGTTTATTAACTATGTATGTTGGATATTTCACTTTACAATTTTTGTAAGTTTGATAATGATTAAGTAGGTAGTAGATTTCGAAAGAATCCTATTTACGTTTTAATTTATAGATTAGTTCTTTTTTCCGTATAATGTAATTATGCCAAAAATTAAACACAACAAGGAAAATAACTACACTTGATACCTAACTATAATTATATACATACCTGTATGCTTGTCCTTTATTAAAGTTTTTTATTTAGATCGTCAACTCTACATAAAAAACCAAATTGGATTGTACAAATGTACCTACCTTTTTTGGTGGAAAAAATGTTCAAGGGACACCCCAAACCCTGAACACCCGACTAAAAAAAGAGAATTTAGGGAGCTTCGAGAGCGGATCATAGACCGTGCTAGATCACTGCAAGAATTACAAAGTTCCTGAAATGTTATAGAATTTTATATTACCGTATATTACCGTATTGCAACGCCCGTGGTCACGGTTGCAATACGGTCGAAACGTCGGGCAACAAACAAAGATATTTGGCCTTAAAATATTATATTTACGCGATTAAGACCCGTAGCTTATAAAACTCTATAATGTGTACAAATCGCGAAAGTTGACGAACATATATTCCTGAAATGAGTTTTCACATTCTACGGACAAAGGTGCAATAAATACGTATGTACCTACGTCGATCCCTGCCTGGTTAACTATGTCGATATATGGGTTACCAAACCGGTAATCATGATTGCATTACATACTTACATATTTAATTATTTTAAGGCCGATATGAAGCATAATATTAGGACATACGTACGTATTTATTCAAGGAAAATGTCGTGGCCGAATCATTGTGGCAGAAATTTGAGTTAAAGCAATGAAACAGAATTTCATATTTTTGGTGATGGTGATTGTTGCGGTAAGATTATTAATAAGTCTCTAATTATTATATATATTTTCAATATTATTTAAAATAGGTAAAGCTTCTAACCTGCTAAAGTTCTTAATTTTCAGATCACATCAGCCCACTCAAGAGTAATTGCTCGTCGCCCTTGCGAAATACCTGCAAGGCCGTTATGTTTTTCCAATATGGCACCATTTCCCGCCTTTATCGAGACCATAGACTACGGCTGTGATTGTCAAATTCCTGAATGTAATGATCAACTTATTCTGCCTCCTTTAGCAGTGGAGTTACCTCGAGGATTGGGTTATTTTCCATCAGCCTTGCCATTCGTTGCCAATTGTTTTGAGCCGGCCATAGATTACTTGACTACTGGAGCGTATTTACCCATTGCTTCTGAGTTTGAGTGTCTAACTTTAGCTGCTCCAATCAGTCCTGAATTGGCACCTTTAGTTAAACCGATTATTCTGTGAAAGTATTATTTTATTAAAAATATTATTTTAAGTATTTTATGTGTTTTATTTTAATTTGTTATCCTGATGATGTTGTGACTACTTCGGTGTTACAGAGAGGGCGTAGGTTTAACAGTTGTGCAAGGTGGTTAAGACTTCCACATAGAACAGACCAATAAGTGATCCAATAACTATTGGTTTCAAAGTTGCATGATTATAACTATTTATTATACGGGAATTAAAGCGCATTGTTTACCAAATTGCTTGACGTTTCGACAGTTGCACCGGCCGTGGTCACAAGCGGACTATCGCAGAGATGTTATGACTCCGTAAGGCCGATGAATCTTTACCTACCCTCACTTTTTTGTTTCTTGAAAAGTTAGGGTCACTGCACACTACACTGATTGTGTCCATGTAAACCGACTGCGAACTAATACGAGGTTTTGTTTTACGAATCACTGGATTCTACGTCACGGATAGTTTGAAGCCCTCTTCCCGATTGAAAGTTATATGTTTTTTAATTTCAATCGCATCACGCACAATTCTTGAATAAAAATGGCGGTCTGTGGAGAGGGTTTTTGGACGATGCAACTCAATCCCGTATAATAAATAGTTATTTACTGGTTTCAAACTTTCAACTGTAGGTGTGTTAATTTCTAAGGAGTATATAACGGGTTTTGAAACTATTTATTTTAATAAATAAGTACTAAAAAGTGCAATTATTGTATTTGTAACTATGTATCAGATAAATTAGGCATGGTATTTGTAGTTTTATGTATTGTCGGTATGTCAGGTATTAAAAATAACAATTACAGTAATAAATCGTTATTGAATGAAAAGCTGCAACAGTTTCTATGTAACTGTATATTTATTTAAACGAGGGCAAGTTTTTTTGCGACTACTGTACCTATTCATCTTCATCAACAACCCATTTATGATGTCCCACTGCTGGGCACGAGTCTCCCCAGTGAACCTACTTATTATAGGTCCTAAGGGTAATTGTCATAATCGCCACGCTTGGCGAGCGGGTTGGCGATCGCAGTAAGACTTTATATAACGCAGAGGACGCTGCTGCCCGTCCTCAGGTGTGAAATCCCTTAGTCGCCTTGACGACACCCACGGGAAGATATGGGTTGGTACTATTCTTAAGCCAGTAAGTACCACATGGCACATTATTTCCCGTTAAAATATACACTATCTAAGTTCGGCAGCGCGTTTGACGTCATAGCCGCGCCGTCTAACCACGTCTGTGATGAAAAAATGATAAGTATTTCCACATTCTTGAAACTTCAAGCAATTCTTTAAATCCCAAAGTAATCTTCAACGCTTAGAGAGTAAAGAAATTTTAATAATAAACGAGACGAGGTTCTCAATTGGGATGTTTGAATATTTTAGGATTCTGTAGCCAGAATGGCAAAAACGGAACCCTTACAGTTTCGTCTTGTCCGTCTGCCTGACTGTCTGTCCGCCCGTATGTCACATTTTACTCAAAAACTACTGTAGGTACTACTACTTTAAGGATTAAATTCAGAGTAGGTCTAGGTGTCTTGTATATTAGCAAACATCTACTTGTGGTACCTACATCATTTCACAGGTATTTTGAAAACATTTTAAAATTTTTAAGAATATTGTTTTGATTAAGGGAATATTTTCAAAAATAATCGCCCCGAAAGTTGCAAAAATTGCCCCTTCAACTTTAAACCGTAAGGTACACTAACATTAGTTAAGATCGTACTAACATTATATGGTTTAAATTTTGTCTGAAATAAATGAATATTATTATTATAAAAATATTTAAAAAAAATACAAAAGACATGATCGGACACCGTCTTCGAGTTATTGGCGAAAAACTGTGCTTCTCAACAAAAGGGGCTTAAGTGTCATGAACATAGGTACCTACGCCTTTTGCGTGCATGCATACGTAGTGCAGCAGAACCCTACCCCTGCTTGGTTTTTCTTTATTTTATGTATGTTCAGGCATCATATGTAGACGGATTTTTAAAATTCGTGTTTTGTTTAAAAGAGGGTTTCCTATTACAACTGGTGTACGGTGGTTGGTCTAAGCAGTAGACCATCTTGGTGGGTAATATAACAGTGTCAGATGTTCCTCCGTTAAATACTGTGTATCGGTTGAAGGGCACTGTACCAATTACCTACTGGGGAAATGATGATCTAAGCATGAACAGTACCTACAAAGCGCAATACGGTAACGTTCAGGGGGTCAATTCACGTATTTAAGCAGTGCAGTTGCAGTTAAGTTTCGATTAAAACGGCCATTTTTGTATTCTTGTAACTTTAGATCGATCTCAAATACGCTTGCGTCAAGTATGCGTCTCGAGAGCGCAATAACGACATTCTAGTACGATGCGCAAGCCTTTTTAAGATCAATCCCAAAGTTATAAGAATACGAAAACGCCGTTTTATTTGAAACTGAACTGCAACTGCACTGCTTTAAATACGTGAATTGACCAGCTGATCTTTGCCAAACAAGGATTTGGGTGGCACTTATACGGGCTAACGTAGCCCTAACCATCAGGCACACGACTTGCGACTTGCCAGTCTCTTCATTTCGATGTATAAAAAAACCTGTCTAATGTTATAATGACAGAATGTTCTCCGAACTGATTTCGGTCACAGTGAATAATCTCAAACAAGACTAGCTAACTTTGTATGAGGTATTAAAGTGTAGGTAGGACAAGTAAGTTTAAAATTTAAGTTTACAAATGAGAAGGTACCTATTTAAACACGTCACGTCGGGACGGAAATTCGGCACAACCGAAGATAGATTTAAAAAAAGATAACTTGCAATATATAAGACATGTTAAATGGTAAAACAAATATTTATTATTGTTATTTATCAATCTAATTAAGCGGCTTATACAAGACACCTAGACTTACTCTGAATTTCATCCATATAGTAGTAGTCCAGTAGTTTTTGAGTAAAATGTGACATACGGACGGACAGACAGACAGACTGACGGACAAGATGAAACTGTAAGGGTTTCGTTTTTGCCATTTTGGCTACAGAATCCTAAAATATTCAACGGTTTAAAATATTAAAATCTCTCTACTCTCTATGCGTTGAAGATTACTTTGGGTTTTTTTTTAAAGATAACTAGTGTGTTTAAAAATGTGGAAATACTTATCATTTTTCCATGATTACACCTGAAAAGTCAGTCTGATAAACAATTTTATCTCCATTAAAATAATCACGCAATTTAGAAAAAAATTTTACTAAGTTAGAAATTATATGAATATCTAGGCATCATCGCGATAAGACACGCACCAAAGATAACTGCCCGTTAAATAATAGAGTAGTATTTATACTTTTTAAATTCATAAAGAGAACAGGCACACACAACCTGTGTTTTATATTATTATTAAATTTACAACCATGAAGTATTTACTATTTATTTGTCTGGCAACTTTGGGAACTCAGGTACGCTATTCCAAACTTCATTTAAATTACATGAGCATAATTAAAAAAATAATTAAGCAGAGTCCCTCTCAGCGGGACAATGAGACAGAGTAATTAAAAATGAATATGTGTGTAGGGCGTAAAAGTCGTTTTTGAGCAGACAAAGAGGGCAAGTTTAATTCCTACTGAATAAAAGAAGGGTTTGCGCAGTGGTCATGTATAAAGGTCGGTTTATGCAATTTTAACATGAGGTTAGGTTAAGCAACGATCACGAAAGTTACGCCCATAGATAGGTGATCATTTTTTAAAACAATAACACCAGATATGCCATTGATTCTGCGCTTGGTATCTCTTACGAAAGTAATAGAAAGCAGAATGCAGTATTTGCGTAATAATAGATGCCTAACTAACGTTTGAAGTTTAGATTTGTATTGATATTTATTAACCAACGAAAATAGCCATTTTTTTAGATAACTAGCAAAGCGGGATTTTAGGTCCCATATTACTAACAATACTGTTAACCCCTCCAGGTAAGCTCAATGACTTGTGTTAGTAGGGGGTTCATGTTGTAGTTTAATTGATAGGATTCGAAACCGCGACCTCACGATTGCGAATTGACGATGCCTTAGCCATTAGGCTACCACCGCTTTAATATCATTTTCGTAGTTGATTTACATTTTTTTTTTCTTTACAGGTTAACACTCAAGTTTTGCGCCCACCATTCAATCTCCTGAACAGACCCGAAGCAATCATAGAAACAGCCAATTACAGAGCACCTACTCCTACAGTCATCAGTGAACCATCATGCAACAACCTAGTACCTCTCCCTAACGTTGTTGCAGAGCCTAGCACTACAATAATCACTGATTGTTCCCCAACAATATGCAAAAACCTAGCAAATACTATACAGCTAATGATTGTCTGCAATTTATTGCAAAATACACAAGGAAGTTCAGAAATGGCCATTCAGTTAGCTGCGCCAATTTTAAATGAAGTTTTATCATCTCCTGCTTTCTCTTGTGGTTGTGCTAATCCTATATATTCCCCAGTAGCTCCTAATTTAGTTTCTCCTAGCGTTATCACTCCTAATATAATTTCTCCTAACGTCATCACACCTAACCTTATTTCGCCTAACATGATCACTCCTAGTTTAATTTCACCGAATTTCGTAGGACCTAGTGGGGTACCGTTGACTCCTAGAGTGGTGGCACCTACTGGCGTATGTCCTAACAGCTTGAATAGCGTTGCTGCTATATCGCCTAGCTTGCCTATTGCAGGTCAAGTGCCTAATACAAATGCCTTGTTGACTACGTTAATGAGTCTTTTAGGTAATATTCAGATTTAGTAATTAAGTTTTGTTGTAGATTTATAAGTGTAATTTATTTTGAATAATTTATTATATGAATGAAATTATTATTTCTTTTTTCTTTTTCCTGTAACACGGTATTTATTTGTATAAACAGAAATGGTGAAAGTATTTACTATATTTTACGTCGATTCTGCTCCTGACCCGGAGGCCTACTCTAATTTAATGAAAACGGAGTTTCGATAAAATATGAGGTGGTGATATAGGTACAGAGTCAGTTACATCAACTCAATCCACTCGTCTCTGAATATCATCTATGGGTTTGGACATTTTTGGATAAGCACAAGTGCTTATCCAAAAATTAATTAGAATAGTCCCAGTAAACTCAAGAAATTTAAGAAAACGAAAATATATAAATTTCATTTGAGAAAGAGAGTGGGCCTACTGGTCAGTCGGTGATCGTGTAGGATTTCAAAAGATTGATCTCATAATGATTGATTGAATCATATGTACATATTTAATGATTGTAGATTTGTTTAGTGAAGTTTTATTAAAAACTTACGTTGAAGTAATTTTTATAGGCATTTCTTGCCAATTACTTTACAAATACAATAATTTCATTTTTGAAAGATAGGAAAATTTGAAGTCCAGACCCAGGAATCGAACCCGAGACTTCCGTAGCCAAACCGGGGCCAGAAGGGCAATTATTGTATTTGTAAAGTAATTGGCAAGAAATGCCTATAAAAATTACTTCAATATTCGGCCTGCGACATCATAATTTGTTAAAAATGCTCTCTGTAACGAAGCAATAACAAAAGTCGTGATAGTTCTTTAACTACCAATAACGTGACTGTTGCTACGTGAAACTTTTTCGTGCGTGCACCCGGTCATCGATTTATAAGACGTTATCACGTCAAAATAGTCATCCCAATAAGTTTTAAATACCATATAATTTGTATCATATCAAATAAATATGTGTACCCACTAGAATTATTTGTTTTATTTTTGCTTACCGAAGTCATAGAACCTCATACGGGCTTGCATTGTGTCTGTAATTTCATCGCCACTGCTCTCTCTGAAAGAAAACAATGGCGACGAAATAAAAAAAACGAAGACATGAAACTCACCATTCCGCAGTGGGCCCGCGTAATGAATTACAGCATGTACCCTCTATGAGAAGATATCTGTGTTCTTGGAGTTGAAAAAATACAATTACGTAGTATTAAATACCCTTTAACGCCGGAGTTGTCCTGTAACTCTTGCGTTAGAATAATCCTTATAAGGACTTTACATACACTTTAACTGGCAGAAAGTATGGGACATACTCGGAACAATACTTTCGCCTTGGGCGTACCAGGAGGTACTTGGGAGTACGTCTTGGCCGTGGCAATGAAAAATGGTGTCCATATCTTCCCTCAAAAATTAATGCTTGATGGAGGTCAACGATAATATTAAAAGCTGAGAGTGTTTATTTGTTTGTTTGAACACGATAATCTTAGGAACCACTGGTTCGAATTGAGAAATTCCCGTAGTGTTAGATAGCCCATATAGCGAGAAAGGTTACAGTCTAAATAACATCACGCTACGACGAAATTGTTATTTACGAGTATATTGACTTAGTGTCTGTTTCTCCCGATATCTATGAATTACCCCATCCTTATATCTATAAATATTTCACTCACATCTAATAAATATTAAGTACAATCTAAGTTACACTTACATAAAGAAAGTCAGACACTAAGCTATACATAAAGAATATTTATTAACTTAATCTTAACTTGGAAGCTGTTAACCTCAATAAATATCTGGGATAGGATTATGGTAGGTACAAGTAATATGTTTCTACGATAATTGGATAAGGTGTTCTCATCAATTTAGATTACGGTCATATTATTAATGCTCACTACACTAGCCTTAGCAGCTGACGCTACAAACCTGAAATTTAGCTAGTTGGCTTTTATAATGTACCTAGGTGAGCACTAGGTAAGAAAAAAATTAAATTCTAAATTAGGCCCCTAGCGGGTAAAATAGGGGTTGAACCGTTTAAATGAAACTCCGTCAATTTCAAAATTTTTTGAAAGCTTAATAAATATTCTTTATGTATAGCTTAGTGTCTGACTTTCTTTATGTAAGTGTAACTTAGATTGTACTTAATATTTATTAGATGTGAGGGAAATATTTATAGATATAAGGATGGGGTATGAAGTACCCCGTAGATAACCAGACACTCATAAGTTGATTTAAGTAACAACTTCGTCTGTGTCAATTTACCCCGTTTTTGCAACATTTTTCATTGGCACTCCGCTCCTATTGGTCATAGCGTGATATTGTTTAACCTGTAACCTTCCTCGATAAATGGGCTATTCAACGTTAAGATATTTTTCAGTTCGAACTAGTAGTTCCTGAGATAGTCGCGTTCAAACAAACAAACTCTTTAGCTTTAATATAATACTAGCTTTCGCCCGCGGCTCCGCCCGCTTAGATATCGGTTATCTCGATAAAAACTATCCTATGTTCTTACCCGGGACTCAAACTATCTCTATACCAAATTTCATCTAAATCGGTTTAGCTGTTTGAGCGTGAAAGCGTAACAGACAGGCAGAGGTACTTTCACATTTTTAATATTAGTATGGATTAATAGCTGACTCGCGCAACTTCGTCTGCGTCAATTTTCCCCGTTTTTGCAACAATTACATTGAAACACCGCTCGTATTGGCATTGGTCGTAGCGTGATGTTATGTTCGAACCAGTAGTTCCTAAGATTATCGTGTCCAAAGAAACAAATAAACACTCTCAGATTTATAATATTAACGTTGATGGAGGCAGCATTCATTTTTGGGGAACGATACGGATAACACTATTTTTCATTGCCACGGCCAAGACGTACTCCCAACCAAGTACCTCCTGGTACGCTCAAGGCGAAAGTATTGTTCCGAGTATGTCCCATACTTTCTGCCAGTTAAAGTGTATGTAAAGTCCCTTTAAGTATTAATCTAACGCAAGAGTAAGGACAACTCCGGCGTTAAAGGGTATTTAATACTACGTAAGATGTAATTTTCCACTCCAAGAACACAGATATCTTCTCATAGAGAGTACAGGCTGTAATTCATTAGACATGCCCACAGCAGAATGGGGAGTTTCATGTCTTCGTTTTTTTTTATTATATCGCCATTGTTTTCTTTCATAGAGAGCAGTGGCAATGAAATTACAGACACAGTGCGAGCCCGTATGAGGTTCTATGACTACGGTAAACAAAAATAAAACAAATAATTCTAGTAGGTACACATATTTATTTGATATGATATAAAATATGGTATTCAAAACTTATTGGGATGACTATTTTGACGTGTGACATATCATCATTCGCGTTGCTTAACAACCAGTCAATAGCGTTAGTTCCTATTATAACGTATGTCGCTGCAATCAACATCCGCTTTTGCTTAGCAAAAATCAATAACGTGACTGTTGCTACGTGAAACTTTTTCGTCCGTTATGTCTTGAAATCAATGACCGGACGAAAAGGTAGTAGTTAGAACTAACGCTATTGACTGGTTGCTAAGCAACGCGAATGATGATATGTCACGACGATAACATGTAAAATGGTTGTTCGTAAACCGATTTTACAGACAACCATTTTTTTACCTGATGGAACGGGGCATCTGTCTACGTAACACAAAACAACGTTGTTTTTATCCTATTCGGTCAAGTTAGAAACCAAAAACCAATTTAATAAAGAAATTCACAATTTCAAACGTACCTAAATTTATCAATAAAAGTTTCCTAAAACAAATCTTGACATTATTTTAGTAATAATAAGGATTGCCATAATAATTATTGGGACAAGGGTCGTAGCAATAAGGGTCGACGCTTATTCCAACAGGATAGTTCGGGGGGTACCCATAGCTAACCTTCGCGGGGTATACTACTTCAGGAATCATAGGCGCACATGAGTCACAACCACAAGACCCAAACGGATTCAAATCATAACCAAAGTTGTTGCAACCACAGCCAACATTTGTTAGAAGACTTGGAAGGAGACTCTGCAAAGTTGGCAAACCATTTCCACAACCACAGTTTCCAATATTTCCACATCCACAATTGCCGATATTGCCGCAACCACAGTTTCCAATATTTCCACATCCACAATTTCCAACATTACCGCAACCACAACCAATGTTAGGAATAAAAGAATTATCACATCCACAACCGATATTGGGAATAAAAGGATTGTCATACCCACAACCACATCCAGCATTTGGGTAAGTGTAAACCTCTGGATAGCCAACACATGTCGGAAGTATTTCCACAATTGGATCGCAAGGTGCAATATAATCACACGGAGTTATTATCGGATCATAAGCATAAGGATTGATGACATCAATCAATGGAGAATACATTGGTGCTTGGATAGTGATGGGATCACATATAGGGGCAACTGTAGCCGGCAATGAATTACAACAAGGAGTATTCATGGTGTTTTCAATAAGATTGCTGACGATTAGTAATTGGAGAGCATTGGCTAATGAATTTGAAACGGAGTTGTCAACAATAGTGGTGGCTACGACTGGTGATGTGGTGGTTACTTGGGTCTGGCAAGGTGAAACCACTGGTGGACAAGGTGGTACTATTGTCTGGCAAGGTGAAACCACTTGTGGGCAGGGTGGTAGCAGTGGCTGGCATGGTGGGCTCAGCAGTGACATGGCTTGCGACTGCGTCTGAAACAAAAGTTAAGTTATTACATTTACACGTGCTAAATTGTATGCTTTGCAGGCGCGGATCCAGAACTACGATCTGGGGTGCCAACATTTGACTTAACCGGTCAAGCGTGTCAAATGGGGGGGGGTAATTGCCTGCTAAAATACCAGTCCGATCAAGTCTAATAAAAGGTCATTCTAGGGGGTCTAAGGGGTGCAAATGCCCAAGCACCCCCCCCCCCCTTGTATCCACCCCTGATGCTTTAATTACTGATCTTTATAGTACTAGTACGCAGGAGTGGCTATTGCTTACAAAGTGACAGAAATTTCAAATTTGGAAGCGAATAACCGTCCTGTGAACTTTTTGTGACACTTATGACAAATGACCGTTGTTGTTATCCTTGTTAGAAGTATAGACTTCCATTTATTTTGTTAAATTACCGTCCAAATGTCAAAATCAAATGGAAGTCTTCATATTGTCGGTGAAAGTCTGTCCAGCGTACCACGTATCAGAGAGGTCAGTAGCTATGCCTGATTGCTGCCTAATTGATTCCTATACACCTTGATATTGCTTCATTGGTGCAATGGTACATACGTTTGCCGTGAAACAACATTTTGTGTGATCCATAAATAGGTGTTTTAAATATGTTATAATAAGTAGATTATACCCATCCTCAATCTGTGAATCACCACGATTGAAGTAGTAAGGAAATGAAAAAAAAACGGTTGGGCACCGACTGAGCTCAGTCGGTGCCAAACTGTCCTGAGGATGCCTCGTGTTGAGGCGAAACACGTGTCGTAGTTTCACTTCGTAGAAGCGGAATATTGCAAGTCAAGGGTCCGGAGGTGCCTACCACTCGACTTGGTAAGAGTACCTGTCACTAATTTTCTTTGTTGCAGGTCTCTCTTTTTTAAATGCGGTCTGTCAATCTATTTCAATTGTTGTATTAAGGGCATTTCCTTACTACTTCAATCGTGGTGATTCACAGATTGAGGGTGGGTGGTGGGATCCTTATAATCTACAAGATGGATTTCCGCCATGTTACGCCTGATTCAATCGGTTATATGTATGTTATAATATGTTTGTAAAGTCTTCCGAAGTCAAGATCGTCACGGAGCTTTGTCCCTGGGACAAAGCAAGGTTTTCAATGCTGATAAGAGAATTACTGAAGGTTGGCCCTTCAGTAATTGGAGAGGATTATGACGAAAAAGGAAAGTTTTCGCCATACAGGATTTTTTTCTGTATTATCTTGACAAACAGATTTAGACATATAGCAAGCAAACTATGCAGAAAGTACGCCCTTTTTTAGGTTTACTTATATATTTTTTGTAAACGTGGTAGCCCTGTATTACTTTATAAACAATCAATTGACGGGCTCAAAGTACAACCAGATTTGGAACAACATTTGACATTTATGAATCACACAAAGTGATGTCCTGTGTTCCAAGAAAGCCTTAGGAGTCTTAGAAAATAAATCTTATAAAAAGTAAGTAAATACACTTACCGCACATAAAAAGACAGCACACAAAATATAAAACGTCGCCATATTGAAAGTTGTATACAATAACATCAATACAACCACTTATATACCCGTAACCTATGATTTCAAAAGTAAATGCCACAATCCAGTAAATAATTTCGTAAATATGATAGTAAATGTTCCAAGAATGGCTTTATTATTATTAAAAATATGAAACTAAAACAAGAATTTGTAATTTTGTGTTAGTAATATCACACTTTATCATAATGCTACGCGACAAGTGCAACCATAAAGAATCGCAAGACTCGCTAGGTTTACCTATCAATGATTAGCTGATTCGCACAACTTCGTCTGAGTAAATTTTCCCCGTTTTTACAACATTTTCCATTGATGTTCCGCTCCTATTGGTCGTAGCGTGATGTTATTTAACCCACAGCCTTCCTCGATAAATGGGCTATCCAATACTAAAAGATTTTAAAATCGTTTAACCAAACAAATTCTATAGCTTTTCAATATTAGCAGCTTTAAATAAATAGGAGATATATAAATAAAATTTAAGTAAGAGGTCTTGAAGGTAAAACAATTACCTATATTAATTTATTTTGCTTATAATGAAAAATAAATAAATGGAAATAAGGCTTGAAGATAGACAGTATCCTGGACATTTTCCAGGATACTATGGCGATAACCGATCGATCGAACGCGGGGGAATCGTAGGCGAAAAGTGTTAGGCAGCCATTACACATTTAATCTAGATCGAGTCATCGAGATCCCGTGATCGTGATCTGCGCCTTGATCAGGGGGTCAATTCACGTATTTAAAGCAGTGCTGTTACAGTTCCGTATTTGAGATCGATCCCAAAGATGAAAGAATACAAAAATGGCCGTTTTTATCGAAAACTACAACTGTACTGCTTTTAATATGTGAATTGGCCTCTTGCACTATGATGATAAACGTGATAGTTTTGTTCTGAATAATAATAAAGAGCATCTCATCTCTAGTTGAATAAAAATGTGCATTATTATAACTAGTTGGTTTCTGAATTCAATCATTGATCAAGATACTTAATCGACAGATGTAATCTGTTTAAATAATTACTCAGAATCACAATCACAGAAATCATAATTTTCTAAGATGAAACTGAGATAAAACACACAATGAAGATGTGTAACTTAAGATAATTACGAAAGATTTTAGATAAAGTCTTATATATCAATGAATGATAACACAAAAGCTAATTATATCAGTAATAACATTGTGCAAAGCAACATGGAGAGGAATGTGGTTATTTTTTTATTGATACAAGCTTTGGTTTTAAGGGTATGTAATTACTATATACCTATGTGTAAAACGCCACTTCTTTCATTTTATTATTGACTTTCTTTTTGCAACATTTTTCATTGCGGCTCCGCTCCGTGGTCGTAGCGTGATGTTATATAGTCTATAAACCTCCCTCGATAAATGGGCAATCCACGAGAAAAATATTTTTTCAATTTGGACCAGTAATTCCTGTGATTGTCGTGTTCAAACAAATAAACTCTTTAGCTTTTTAATATTTGTATAGATTTTAAAAATACTGACGTTTTTAATTTGCACCGACAAATCTATACTAATATGAAAAAGCTGAAGAGTTTGTTTGTTTCTTTGAACGCGGTAATCTCAGGAGCTACTGGACCGAATTGAAAAAATATTTTTCTTTGGGAGGAAAGCTATAGGCTATATAACATCACGCTACGACCAATAGGAGAGGAGCAGCAACGAAAAATGTTGCAAAAACGGGGAAAATTGACGCATACGAAGTTGCGCGGGCCAGCTAGTATTAAATAAGAATTGGAATTCATATTAATATTCTATTTTTTACAGATACCCTCAACAAACGCACAACGATCAATACAACAATATCTACACCTAACAGGACTACCATATGGTCCCGTACAACTACCAGGAACAACCCTTAACACTATCCCAAACAATCAAGCAACCAACCAAATACCAACTACAGGCCTGGCATCATTATCAGCTCTATCTTTACCAAATTTAATAGCAGGGCTACCACAACCAGACAAACCTGCAGAAATCGAAAAGCCAAATCCTAATTTAGACACAAAATTACTCAATAATTTAGCTATAGGCCTACAACTGCTAATACTCAGTAATATTTTAAATACATCCCAAGAACCAGCAATAGAAAAGCCAAAAGAAGTAATATCTGAAACACCACAAGTTCAATGTTATTCACAAAATTTGAATCCAGCTCAAAATAATTATAATCCAGTTCAAAATGGATGTGTTCCAGCTCAAACCAGTTTTACAGCACAAGAAACAAGTTACAATCAACCTCAATATTTTGTGCCTCAATCTGAACTAATGCCTGGTGCAAATTTTGTTGGCGCTAATACTTTTGCTGACCCTAATTTGGCTCAAAATGTGAAGTCTATGAGAACTGGGTTGAATTTAATGTCGCCTTATGAAGCCTTAGGGCCACTATCACTACCTTTTTCGGAGCCAGTCTCTCAGTATTCGCCATCAAATGCCAGAAAAGATTTTCAATCGCCATACCAAATGATAGATCCAAGCAAGGATTATTTTCCAATGAATGATTTTTTTTGATTTTGTAGAATGGATTTTTGTGTAATTTATCTACATCACAGTGATTTTAGTTGCTAAGAAATTAGAATTTAGTTTATGAATTTTTTTGTAAATAAAATGAATTATTAAATGATAATTTTGTTAAACCCGACTTGTGTTGTTGTTCTTGTGGTTAGTAATCCTGACTGCTAAGCCAAAGGTCGTGAGTTCGGTTCTCACCAAGAACAAGTCTTTGTGTGATTCGCAAGATTATTCTGTATTTGGATGTAGTTTATCTTTATTACGTATGGATTTAGAAATAAAGAAGTATGTTTGTTTATCAATATCAGGCTTTCAGAGCCTAGTTTGGGATAAGAGGGCCGTATGTGAGTTGTCCCAAGTTTTTTTTTTTTTATAATATCTTGGGACAACTCACACAACGCTATCTGATCCCAAACTAAGCAGAGCTTGTACTATGGAAACCAGACAACTGATAAACATACTTAAATATTTCTAAATACATACATCTAATATATAAAATTCTCGTGTCACAGTTTTCGTTGCCATACTCCTCCGAAACGGCTTGACCGATTTTGATGAAATTTTGTGTGCATATTGGGTAGGTCTGAGAATCGGACAACATCTATTTTTCATCCCCCTAAGAGTTTGTTTGTTTGTTTGAACGCGATAATCTCAGGAACTACTGGGTCGCATTGAAAAAATATTTTATTGTTGGATAGCCCATTTATCGAGGATGGCTATAGGTTATAACATCACGCTACGACCAATAGGAGCGGAGCAGCAATGAAAAATGTTGTAAAAAAAAAAAGGAAAAATTTACGCAGACGAAGTTGCGCGGGTCAGCTAGTATTATAGATAAATAACACCCAGACACAGAATAAACCATCGTGCTCATCACACAAAGATTTATCCTGGGTGGGGATCGAATCCACGACCTCTTGCGTAACAGTCGTATACACTCCCACCGCGCCACAGAGGTAGTCAATATAGTAGTCAAAATAGTAGATTATTTATTTATAACGGACTTGTGGCCCGCTCCAGCTTCGCATGGACTTTTCTCCACTACAAATAGACGCAGTTTTTATTTTATTTGTTTTCATATGGATCTCTATTTTTTATATAGAATAAAATATAGCCTATACTTCCCGATAATGCAGCTTTCCATATGTGTTTTTTTTAATCAGTCCGGTAGTTTTTGAGTTTATTCGTTACATACAAAAAACATCTTTCCTCTTTATGATATTAGTATAGAAAGTATAGATGATTTCTGTTTCTTATTTAAATCGTCTTTCCTTATTTGCGTCACAAAACAAATTTGTTTGCAAAATTTCAGCTGTTTAATGGCTTGATCTGGGTGTTGAGGAGAGAATGAGTTAATTAGAACTTTTATTTATGTTTAATATATTTACTACTTTAAAACATAAAACTCAATTTGTTTCCAGTAATCCAATACTGGGACAAGTGGATACTCTTGTTCTTGAATACAAACTAATATATATGATCGTAAATTATTAGCTTTAACTAACGTAGCTACGAGTCTTAATCGCGTAAATATTTTTTTTAAGGAGTCTACCCGCGACCACGGCCGTTGCAGTACGGTCGAAACGTCGGGCAATAAACAAAGTTATTTATATTATATTTAGCTTTAAAATAAAATATTTAAGCGATTAGGACCCGTGGCTTATAAAATTCTATAATATAAACTAATATGATAAATGTGAATGTAACGATTTCACAAATTTCATTTCCTAAATTGTTGAACCGACGATATAGTTTGAGTCCCCGTAAGGAAGATAGGACCACCGGTTTACTAATGTTTGTCATAATTTAAAATGCCATAATTTCACATGCCATACCGGTATTTGCCATAATTTCATTAGAAATAACGCTTCAGTTGCCATAATCGTGAAATGACATAAAATGACTTTCACTAATTCCATTGGTCATAATCGATCAAGTGTCATAATAATTTAAATCCATAAATGTATTTGCTATAATTTTCGTTTTCAATAATACCATTTTCCATAACTTTTATTTACCATAATATAAATAAAGATAATATAGTATAAGCGCCTGCAATTTTTATGTTAATGAGTAAGTTAATATATTTTTTGCTATTAACATAGACACAGATTTTTTATTTACAATTAAACCTGAAACTAAACCTCATATGGCGCCTACTTACTAAACTCGACGGAGCCCCGCTTCGCGGGGCTCCTACTTTTGGGTGGTTTAAAAAAAAAACCTAACACGAAGACTAAGGCGGGAGCTCCGCTTCGCTTCGCTCCCGCCTTAGTCTTCTAACCTAACCTATCCGAGTCGGATTGCTCTGAGTCGGGGTGTTAAAGATAATTAATTTCGACCTAACAATATTATGTATTATTTTCATAATTATATCAAATTTTGATTATGTCAAGAGTCGATTATGAGACGTGTTACTTATGGAAACTAATTATTATGATATATGTTGCTATGGAAAGTCATTTTATGGCAAATAAAAGTTATTACTGTTGAGTTGTTAAGGCAAACGTTATTAGTATAAATGATAATAGTGTAAGTAAATATTATGATCGGGGACGATTATGGCAAACAATATTAGTGCAAATTAATTTATGGCAAACGAGAGAATACCAGGACCACCATCTACGCAGGCGGAGCCGCGAGCGAATGAGTTTTATACTATACAGAATTAATGGCCTGAATATAGGCAGGCGTGGCCACTACCTAGAGAAATTAGGAACCCTACTGTCTCACTCTTATTTTTATCATCATCATCAGCCTATCGGAGTCCACTGCTGGACATAGGCCTCACCAATTGCACGCTACTTTGTTCTGTCTTCGGCCAGCCTTACTCTTATTAGGTACACCTCTCATATTATGCCGGATCCACACGTCCGGTTTGCACTGGCCTTGGTCAGAAGCTGACACAGTCAGGCCGTTTGTGACCACGGCTGGTGCAACCTGGTCGAAACGTCATCGGTAAATAATGCGCGTTAATTCCCGTTTATAAAATCTTCGTCTGAGTATTTTTTCCCCGTTTTGCAACATTTTTCATTGCTGCGCCGCTCCTATTGGTTATCGAGGAAGGCTATAGGCTATATAACATCACGCTACGACTAATAGGAGCGGAGTAGCGACGAGAAATGTTGCAAAAACGGGGAATATTTACGCATACGTAGTCACGAAGTTGCGCGGGACAGCTAGTATTATATAAAACTTGCAGAGTTTTAAGCAATTGATCTCATTGCGTCCCGTAGTAATCCGTAATCCATGGTTATTATTGAAAAATAAGTGATGATTACATTTTCAATCATGTTGTGAACAGAATTTAGACTATTATACTGATTAATGAATAAATGAATGAATTATTAATTAATTAATAGAAAAATATAACAAGGTTAAAAAACTACCCATTGGATTGTGTTACTGATTTTGAGTAAACTACTTTCAGATTTGATATATATTTCTTACTAGCTGTGCCCCGCTGTGTTACCCGCGATTTATTAGCCTATGTGTTAATCCAGGGTTTCAGCTAACTCCATACCAAATTTTATTAAAATCGTTCCAGCCGTTTAGACGTGAAGAAGTAACAAACATACACACTCACATACTCACAAACTTTCGCCTTTATAATATTAGTGTGATTATTTACATTACACCAAACAACTTGGAAATTTATTTTATGAAAAAATTAAAAAAAAATTATCCCTTCACGATCAATCTTCTTCACTAACTTTTGTCACATGACCATTTACAAAACATCTGTGGGAGAACCCGTATCAAAATCGATGTTTCTTTGTCAGGTTTAGGGCCTACACCTCACAATAAACAATGATTTTACTCCAGTAAAATAGTCTGCAGTTGGTCCAAAACCAAGTGATAATAACTTACAGTACGATCAAAGTATCTTGACCGGATTGAAGTTAGGTTTTTATCACTTTCGCGCATGTCATAGAGATGCGACCCTAAAATTACTTACGAAAACGATTAATCGATTAAAAATACTAACAACATTTTAATTCAACAATATAAAAACACTATTTAAATGAGTTCATAAAAGTTTAAATTTAAAACAGTTACAGTAAATAATAAAGAAACTTTGAAAAACAATTTCTTTACCAAAATAATCCCAAAAAAGCATGAATTAGTAATACTAATTATGACAATGTAATGCGTAATTGCATCTCTAATCCTCTTTGTTTAGTTACCGCCCCCGCCCCCCGCTTCCTGTCACCATTTACTTCAAAAAAATGCATCTGCGCAACCACTTGTCGCCTACTTCAGTCCGGCCTAGTTACGTTGATCGTACTGTAGCTTGAGTTGGACTATGGCAACCAGACAACTGATAAACATACGGCGGGAAAAAACGGTGGGGTAGTCTAAATATATATTACAATATCAAGATTTCTAAATTACTCGGACGATATTCAAGTAACAGCTGGCCATTGAGCCACGCCCGAAGAACTTGTTGATTTCTGACTGATGAGCTGTAATGTTACATTTATGATTCGATTTTCGAAGCGATCGTTTAATTTTTAAGCTATTGCATAGTTTCTATCGCGGGTCTTGAGCGCGGGGACCGAATCCAGAAATTCCGTAACGAAAAAACCTCACGCTCTCCACTCCGACGAGCATAGCGGTGATACTTTTTAGTTTTGCCATCTATCGATGAATAGCAGAACTTTTAATGACTTTTTTTTTAAATTAAAATAAAAAAAAAATTAAGAAAAAAAAAAATTAAAAACATTGTTTTTTATAATGTTTTTTTTTTTTTAATTGCTTAATTTGATAAAAATGCTATATGCAATAGCTTTACCGCGGCAGTCCCCGAGTGCCACACATTTTTTTTTAATTGATGTTATTAAAGTAATTTTTATAGGCATTTCTTGCCAAAGACTTTACAAATACAATAATTGCATTTTTGAAAGATAGAAAAATTTGAATCCAGACAGCGGGGCTACGGGGGCCTAACCCGTAAAAGCATTAAGAGATAGAAGAATTTGATATCTAGTAACATAGTCCAGATAGGTGGTTCGCTTCTGGCCCCGGTTTGGCTACGGAAGTCTCGGGTTCGATTCCTGAGTCTGGATTCAAATTTTTCTATCTTTCAAAAATGCAATTATTGTATTTGATGTTATTAGTTGTATCAAAATATTACAGTTTGTATCATGACAGGTTGCGCATTGTAATGCTCTGTTTTCCTTCCTTACCGATCTTCAGGGTGAGGGAGCACGCTTACATGTAATAATTTAATTTATATATCTTGAGACAACTCACACAACGTCACCTGATCCCAAACTAAGCAGAGCTTGTACTATGGCAAACAAACAACTGATAAACATACATATTATAGATACATAACACCGAGACACAAAATAAAACATCGTGCTCATCACACAAAGTTTTACCCTGGTGGGGATCAAACCCACGACCTCTTGCGTAGCAGTCAGATACACTCCCACCGAGTCCCACCGCACCACAGAGGCAGTCAAATATGGGTAATACATAATCATCTGTTATTTGATCCTGTGATCTTGTGTGGGAGGGAGTGACGACTAAGCAATATCGCGATCTCTGCGAGGTTAAGCGAAATTACTACTGTTGGTTTATAGATGGGTGACCGTTTTTGATCATTTGGTATCACGCCCCTCAGTGTCTCGGAGAGCAAGTTAAGTTGTCAGTCCTGCGCCTAATTTATCTCCAGTCGTGTCGGGTTCCGTCCCATCGGACAATAAGAGTGAAGGAGTAGATATTGCACTTGTGTTTGCGCATGCACTTTTGCACTATAATAATTTCCTGCGCAGTTGGCTAGTCTCTAATGAGAATGGCGTAACAGATTGGTTAGAATATCAATATTTGATTACCTACTTGCTAGTCTGTGTCAATTTTACCCGTTTTGCAATATTTTTCATTGCTGGGTCCTTATTCACTATCTTTATTTCGAGGTCATGACAAGCCCGTGCGAACTGACGCATGCGCGGTGCGCTCAAGCATGTCCATCGCGCATGCGCGGTAGAGAGCTGCGCTTAGAAATGCACCAACGTGCTGCCCCACTCTTAATAGTCGTTCGTCGTCCTTAAATAGCCTTCCCCAACTAATGGGCTACACAAGAGTAAAATAATTTTTCAATTCGAACCAGTTGTTCTTGAGATTATGGCGTTCAATCAAACAAACTCTTCAGCTTTTTAATATCTAATATATAAAATTCTCGTGTCACAGTTTTCGTTGCCATACTCCTCCGAAACGGCTTGACCGATTTTGATGAAATTTTTTGTACTTATCCGGTATCTATGAGAATCGGCCAACATCTATTTTTCATCCCCCTAAGAGTTTGTTTGTTTGTTTGAATGCGATAATCTCAGGAACTACTGGGCTGCACTGAAAAAATATTTTATTGTTGCATAGCCCATTTATCGAGGAAGGCTATAGGTTATAACATCACGCTACGACCAATAGGAGCGGAGCAGCAATGAAAAATGTTGTAAAAAAAAAGGAAGAATAAAGGAAAAAGGGAAAATTTACGCACACGAAGTTGCGCGGGTCAGCTAGTTATTATATAGATTTGAGAATATAAATAACTAAGATAAAATTGTCTAGATCTCGTGCCAATCGTGAATTAAAATTTCCTAGTAGCTTTTTACCTCAATCACTATAATGATAAGGCATTTATAGGAAACTATGATTTCCGATATTCTTACATTGTTACAAAATACCCCAGCTTATCGAAATGTTTTAACAATTTCTCGTTATAATATCGAAAGAACTCTTAACCAATAGATAAAATTATTAGTATATATAGTTCAATTAGTCTTAAAAATATCATTCAAAACATTATCTATTGTACAGTAACAGTTGTCAAAAAAAAAAACAAAATGGCCGCTAAGTTCGTTGCTTTCGTTTGCATTTCATTCGCTCTTGTCAATGTAAGTATTTTGAAACATTTCGTATTTAGAATCTCTAATTTTATATTTAAAAAGTACAGGTTGACTTCAGAAGCTCCTCCGTTGTTTTTTATCGGTTAAAAGCTAGAAGATTGTATCTGTTTAATAGCTGTAAGGTTTCCGAAGAACCTTTCAAAGCAAAGTTGCAAAGTACAACGCGATAATAACCTCTTTCGAGATGGATTTTACAACCATTCAATAAATTATATCTATAACTTACACTAGCTTATGCCCGTGGTTCCCCTGCGTGGATGCCAGATTGTTACCAAAATATTTTAACGGCAAAGTTTTATACTATCTTTGTACCCCCGTTTTATCCCCTTGGGGCTGTTCAAAAATACTTCGTTTTTGCTTCCCTATGTTAAAAAAGAACCCCTGAGCAAAATTTCGAGTTTCTAACCCTTAGGTATAGAGTTATTGTAACCATGTTCTTTTCTCCGGCTTCACCTATTGTTTGCGAACTTTGCATTACTTGTACATGGAGAATTCCGACGTATAACAAGGGTTGTTTTGTATTTAAAGTACATAAAAAAGAAGATTTTGATTTTATGCTAGTTATCTTACCATATTTCTTAATTAAAATCTTACATTACAGGTAATTCAAGCACAATGCCTGAACCGAATCCCCGGATTAGGTCTACCCGGTTGCGGTTGTGGCCCCAGCATTCTACCAGTTGCCGAAACTCTCATCCCGAACCAAGTCATTCTCCCCAACTATCCAGGCCAGATAGTCGACGTGCCATACGCCTGCGAAACTATCCTGCCGAACCAAGTTGCTATCCCTGCCACTACCACTATCATCCAGGATAGTACTGTTGCCAACAATCTGGCTAATGCGTTGCAGTTGCTTGTTGTTAGCAACTTGCTAAGCAACACTTTGCCAACAGCTAATGAGATTGTTGTCCCAAGTTATGGTCCTGTAATGGATTATGGGTACACTCCCATGGTTAGCTCATGTGGTTACAGCCCCTATAATTACGTTTATTAAGTTAAGAAGAAGATTTCGCTTCAAACCAAAATGAGAAGACGTAAAGTCTGTTCGTCACACGCCTTACTTTCTCAGTTTGTATCTTTAAATCAAAATCAATTATATGCAATAAATAAGGAGCTGAAAGTTCATAATGAAGTTTTAACACATATTATTCTAACTTCACCAAAAAAAAAAAATCGAAAATTATAATAGTAAAATAGCATTAAAATTATTCACACAATTAAGACCCGTAATATATATTTTCATAATGTGTACAAATCGCAAAAGTTTATCAACAATAATAGCATTAAAATAATTTAAAAAACCATAATACCATAAAATGTAATGATTTTAAACAAAAAAAAAACTATTTTTATTACGTTTTGGTTAGTTTGAGCTACAAGTAAAATTTTTGGTCTTCTTGGGACAACTCACACACGCCAAAAATTCATATTTTGTTGTTAATGATATTTATTTTTCTGTTACGGATATTCATTATTTTTTTTCTGATACTAATGTTTTAAATTTTTACGAAATTCAGTTGATAGATGTTTACAAATGTTGTGTTTTAGTAGTATTAAATAAAAGTTCGTCGAATATATTTTTAAATGTTGGTACGGTTGCTAGTCAACCAGTAGTTTAATAAGCAAACACTAACAGCTGTATATGACAGATCACAAAGAATTAATTTCATAAAAAAAAATCCTAAAGACACTGAATTGAAGTGAATGAGTCGGCGGTAGCCTAAAGGCTAAGGCATCGGTCTCGCCATTGCGAGGTCGCGGGTTCGAATCCTACCCATTATACTATCGACGTGAACCCACTTCTAACACAAGCCTTTGAGCTTAGCTGGAGGGGGGGGGGGGCTTAACAAGATTGCTAGTTATCTTTAAAAAAAAATTATTGGTAATGAATGACCTCTTACTGGAATGTCATAATTCTACTTTTTCTATAAATACTACTCAATTCATTTTTCATTCGTCTTGCACAGATAGGTCTTTTGAATTATTTTAAAACATTTGGGAAATAGTAAGTATTTTTGTGTAAGTGTGTAGTATATTTTAGGTAATTATATTAGGTAATTTTTGCCATCATTTATGCAATATAATGTCTGTAAACTTCATACAATTTAAGGTTTAAAAACAAAAAAAACTTCTTTGAAAATATCAGATTGAGAAAGTAAGAAGTCGTGTAATATATCTACTTTATTATCAAATGTGTTTTTATGTAATTAAAATATTTATGTATTATCATGTAAATAAACAATTTATTTGTGCATTTTGACTGTTTTCATATAATGTTCCCTGATGATGTGTTTCCCAACATTCCCCCGATGGTTAAGAGGGTATTATAAATGTCAACCTGTGTCTGTGTGTAGCATCCTAGCTGTCAAATATACGCATATATAAACAACTATCTGACCCGCGCAACAACGTCATTAAACGGGGATAATTGACGCAGACGAAGTTGCGCCGGTCAGCTAGTGTTAAATAAGAAATAAAATCTATACTAATATTATAAAGCGGAAGAGTTTGTTTGTTTGTTTGTTTAAACGCGCTAATCTAAGGATCTACTGGTTCGATTTGAAAAAATATTTTTTTGTTGGATAGTCCATTTATCGAGGAAGGCTATAAGCTATATAACATTGCGCTACGACTAATAGGAGCGGAGCAGCGACGAGAAATGTTGCAAAAACGGGGAAAATTTACGCAGACGAAGTTGCGCGGGACAGCTAGTAACTTATAAAACCATTACAAAAAAAGCTTTATATATTAATAATGCCAGTTCACAATATTAGTACGTGATTTAGCTAGGCAGCTTAATTGCAATTTATCAATTTAGACAATAATATTAACATTATAATCTATGTTAGGATCAAATAATCTGTTATTTGATCCTAACATAGATTATATGAGGGTAGACATATTTTAGACCGGATCTTAGACCATTATAATTTTTATTTAATCTATACCAATATTATAAAGCTAAAGAGTTGGTTTGTTTGTTTAAGCGCCGTAATCTCAAGAACTACTGATCCGAATTGAAAAATTATTTTACTGTTGGATAGCCCATTTATCGAGGAAGGCTATAGGTTATATAACATTACACTATGATCAAAAGGAGCGGAGCAGCAATGAGAAATGTTGCAAAAACGGGGAAATATTACGCAGACGAAGTTGCGCGGGACAACTAGAGTAATATAATTTGCATTAGTTTTCTAACATGGTATATAATATATTAGTGGCAACACCTTACGCCAAATAAACATTTAAAAAATTGGCGATTTGAAATTATTGACCGTGAATTTTTATTGCCTTGAATTTTCCACCGGCTTTACCTATTGTTTGCGAATTTGGTAAATTTAGCAAAACACAAGACGTGTTGTTTTGCATCCTAAGTGAATAAAGAATTTTGACCTCTTTTTTTTTTGCATCAGTCCTCTAATATGGTGAATAATATAATGGCGGCAACACCTTACCTGCATATCTATACTAATATTATAAAGCGGAAGAGTTTGTTTGTTTGCTTTGTTTGTTTGTTTGTTTGTTTAAACGCGCTAATCTCAGGAACTACTGGTCCGATTTGAAAAAATCTTTATTTGTTGGATAGCCCATTTATCGAGGAAGGCTATAGGCTATATAACATCGCGCTACGACTAATAGGAGCGGAGTAGCGACGTGGAATGTTGCAAAAACGGGGAAAATTTACGCAGACGAAGTTGCGCGGGACAGCTAGTGTTAAATATTATTTTTTAACTTATTCATATTAAATTTTCAAATTGGCATTATTTACAATTAACAATTTTTTGCTGACTACTTAATATTATAAATACAATTTACAAATTACATAATAATAAACACAAAACCTATACCTAATATAAAAAACTTATAATATAAGAACTAAATATTTGCAGGAAATATGATTTAAAATGTCGAAATATTCCTCCCCATCGATGTCGACGGAACAGATAATCGTTGCCATGTGGTGCCGGCTGTGCTGTGTGGCTTAAGAATAGTACCTACCACCTCATCTCTTCCCGTGGGTTTCGTCAAGACCACTAAGAGTTTTCACATGAGGACGGGTAGCAGAGTCCTCTGCGTATTTTAATGGTTCTAATAGGGAGACCCTTGTCTAGTAGTGGGACATCATTTGATGAGATTGCTAACGTGTCCAAACCCGTGACCTCGATTCGGTGCAATTCGATCAAAACGTCGGGTAAATAAAAGGTTCGTTTCCTGTTCGTGACCTTTAAATAATTCACGCGATTAAGTTCCGATAAAGAGACTATAATCTAATAGGTACCTATAAAAATGTAGAAAATTTAAAAACAAAGAAAAACATATATACTTCTATATCTATACTCTATACTAATATTATAAAGAGGAAAGATTTGATTGTTTGTTTTATTGAATAGGCTCCGTAACTACTGGACGGGTTTGAAAAATTCTTTAATTTTTTTTTTACAACTCACACACAAAGCTATCTGATACCAAACTAAGCAGAGCTTGTACTATGGAAACCAGACAACCGATAAACATATTTATATATTTCTAAATACATACATATTGTAGATAAATACACATTACATCGTTGTGAAGCTACACTAACGCCGGGTGACATAGGCTATTTTTTATCCCTGTATTCCCACGGGAACGGGAACTACGCGGGTGAGACCGCGAGGCGTCCGCTAGTATTACATATTTTTGTAATTATTTTTTTGAGTTCTGCAAAAAGAGCTCCTGCTTGTGCATATAATCTATTATAGGAGTTTGCTTCATAAGAAAACCAATTGCATGGGCCTCGATAAACACTACGCTCCATCTCACACAGTCGGGTAAATAATATTTTATTCTAGTCTACCATAATTGTGGTCAGAGAGTTACCTACGAAGCAAAACTATACGTGACATTTCTGTCGTTAAGTAATATTCGTTATCTTCCATTTAAAATCACTGTTGTAATATTTACTTGTAACTGTTACTTAATTTAACTATCAAGTACCTTATTGACAGTGTTGAAATTTGATTCCTTCTCCAAAAGCGATACTTTTGCTTTTGTTTTCGTCCATAGCGTTAACTAAGAGGCCCTATGCTTTTTTTATATGAGCATTGGTATTCCCATGATGCCTCACTGCTGGGCACAGGGGTAATTGGCAAATTGCAACGTTTGGCGAGAGGATTGGTGATCGCAGTAAGGCTTTAAAGCAGGGCTCGGAACCGGTTTATAAATAGCGGTTATTATTGTTAATAAAACCGGTTTAATCGTGCTTATCGATTAACCGGTTAATCAAGATACCGGTATTAATCATAACAAAATAATTTTGATTACCGGTTAAAACAGAGAGCGTAATGCTAACCGATAATGTGAGCTGAATTAACCGGTTAAATTCAAACAAACGACTCGTGACGCAAGGCACGGTCGTTCGGTCTCGACCTCACGTCATTGAAACTTACTACTTTTTCTTTCCCACATGTATGGGTTAGACCGTCGTCGTGCGTCGTGTTAAATCATGTTCCCTGCAAAACTATTCCTCATGGGAAAAAGAAAATAAAATAAGATTTATTCTATGTTTGATTAAAATTAAGAGACCAATAAATCGAAATGTTTGATGAAAGGTTGTAATCACCACGCACGCCTCCGTAAAGCGCGGGTTCCGGAAACTACCCTTGCTTGATTTTTATCACTCACTATTACGAAACTGTCGGTACTTCGACACACAACACTAACGACATCTGCACACTGGCGTGTAATATTTGTTTCGACGGTGTGTACACTTAATCATCGCGGGATTTTATGATATTGAGAAACGATATCCATCTTCTAGGTTGAAATTGACGTGTTTTTTTTATTTTAACCTCTGCCCGCGCCATGCGGGAGTAGTAGTGACGGTCAGTGGAGAGAATCTGTGGTTCGTGTAGTTCAATCAGTTCATTATTGAACATATACGCGATTAAGACCCGCAGCTTATAAAAGTCCATAATGTGTACAAATCGTGAAAGTTTACGAACTAATAAGCTTAGAACTTCTTTGGAAGTGCTTGCTAACCAATTACGAAATAAAGTTTTGAATTATTACATGGCCACTACATTACACTTGGCCAGCGGAACTTCCATACGTATCACTAAATACAAAATTTTGTGAGACATGAATCATTTAATACATCTACTGTTGCGTCTACAGACGAATCCGTTAAAGTGGACGATAATGAAAGGATACAAAAGCTCACTACAACGTTGTTATGGGAGATTTCAATGCTAATGTGGGAGTACAAAAACGCGGCGAAACGAAAATTGGACCTAACTGCGTAGGGCGCAGAAATCACAGGGCCCAAATGCTCGTTAATTTTCTACAGTCGTCGGGGCTTTTCTTAATGAATTCTTTCTTTAAGAAGAAGCCTCACAGAAAGTAGACATGGCAAAGCCCCAATGGTGTAATAAGAAACGAGATAGATTTCATCATTACGGACAAGCTGCAAATAATCAGAGACGTCTCGGTGATCAACAGGCTCAATACTGGCAGCGATCACATATTGGTTCGAGGGTCTCTAATTATTAGCTTCAAGGTCGAAAGACTCCAAATAATGAAGCCTATTCTCCGACCTACTGCCCCCCAGATAGCCTCATGCCCCGAAAAGTTCTAGTTGGAGCTACAAAACCGTTTGGCATCGCTGGAAACACAAACGAGAAAACCGACACTGGTCAAAACGCTACAGGATGTATCTTGGAAGTTGTTTCCCGGAAAACGCGAAAAAAGGGAGTCCGAACTCTCACTCGAGATTCTTGAACTAATGAGGGTAAGATCAGACACGCAGATGTCTTTGTCAGATATGAGAGCCATAAACCTGAAGATCAGGAAGCTGACATGACCTGACCTCCTACGCTACAGCACTCGCAACATTGAGATGGCGATCGATCGAAATAGAGGCACTTAAGTTTTTTCACAGCAGCTAGGCAGACCCTGTCTGACAATACCTAACACAGCGAGTGGTAAAACCTCAAGGATATTTGGGGAAACCGAGAGTTTTTATGGACATGTATGCATCACGGATGGCTAAACCTATGGGACTTAGCGTCGATGATCACAGAACCCCACTCACGTGCCACTATACCGAGGGCATATCGGATGTCGATCAGGGCGAGATCGGGGCAGTTTTCGAGCAACTTAAGAATGGCAAAGTGTGATGACAGAATCACTACAGAGCTTTTGAGAGCAGGTGGGACCCCAGTCCTGAAAGAACTAGCAAATCTCTTCAACTCCGTCATCCACCAAGGCTTAACACAAGCGTGTAGCGGGAGTGCGTGGCTCTGTTCTTGAAAAAATTATAACCCCTTGCTGAAGAACTACAGACGAGAGCTGAGCCACGTCTACAAGTTGTTCTCGAGAGTGATCACCAACCGCCTCTCTAGAAAACTCGACGAGTTCCAGCCCCCGGAACAAGCCGGGTTTCGAAAAGGCTTCAATACCGTGGACCACATCCATACATGACTGCAAGACGAATTCAATAGAGCGTCATATCCCCGAAACTGTTCACCAACGCTCTCGAAGACATCTTCAAGACACTTGATTGGACTGGATAGGTCATAAACATAAACCGTGAGTAAATCTCACACCTTTGGTTTGCCGACGATATTGTCGTAGTAGTGCAGTCGCTGGAGCAGCTCAGCGAAATGCTGCACAGCCGAAATGGAGCGTGGGTCTCGGCCGTAGGTAACTTTAACGTGTTACCAGTTTCATAAAAGCAACTTCGAGCAAGATGTCGATAGAAGGATTCAATTGGGTTGGGTAGCGTTTAGCAAACTTCTTCGAGTTTTCACTCCGCCTTAACCGCAATGCCTGAAGGATCAACGTAACCAGCGGGCTATGCAGCGACGTATGCTTGGGAGGATAAAACTCGCAATGAGGTCATCCGACAAAGAACTAAAGTTACCGGCATAGCTCGCAAGTGCTGGACATAGGCATCTCCTATTTTTTGCCACAACAGCCGGTCCTCTGCCTTCCGCATCCAGTCCATCCCAGCCACCTTATTTAGGTCGTCGGACCTGGCTGGGGGCCGTCCTACCTTACGTTATAGTACTCGATGTGGCACAAGCTTGATAAAGTCTGGCATGAAGGCTTGCTATATAAACTGAAAACAATGTCACCAGATCAATTTGCTACTATCCTAGAATCTTACATTTCTAGTAGAGCATTTCGAATACGCCAAGATGATGTTTGTTCTAAAAATAAAGAAATAAAAGCTGGAATTCCACAAGGCAGTGTTCTAGGACCGGTCCTGTACCTTTTATACACCGGTGATACTCCAGAGCTCGAAAATAATGCAATTGCAACCTTTGCTAACGATACAGCCATCGTAGCAGTAGGAAATACCCACAACGAATCAGTAGAAAAGGTTCAAGTAGCCATCAACCAAGTCTTAGAGTGGACGACAAAATGGAGAATAAAACTTAATGAGAGTAAGTCCGTTCACGTTGACTTCACAAATAAAAAAGGTCAATACTGCCCGGTGCGTATAAATGGCCAACCAATACCCTACTCGAATACAGCTAAGTACCTTGGTATGACGCTTGACGCAAAGCTACGCTGGAAATCACATGTCAAGAAAAAAGAGAAGAGCTATCCCTACGCTACCAGAAGAAGTACTGGCTACTGGAAAGACACTCTTCCCTCTCAGTATACAACAAAGTCCTGCTATATAAACAGGTCTTAATGCCAGTATGGACTTATGGTATACAGCTTTGGGGCTGTACCGCTCAGAGCAATCGACAAATAATACAAAGATTCCAGAACAAAGTGCTCAAGGATATTGTCAACGCCCCTTGATATTTAAGAAACTGTGATCTCCACCGGGACCTTAAAATGGATGACATAGAGACAGTTATACAAAAAATAGCTGAAGCACATCAAAGCAGGCTTCAACAACACGTGAACGTCGAGGTAATCCAGCTCCTTGATACCACTGAGTTAAAAAGAAGATTGAAACGGCTGAAGCCGTTTGAATTAGTGTAGTGTAACAGTGACATATTAATTGTAGTGTAAGTGAAACGTAAAAGAACACATGAACAAAGTGACTTCACATATGTAATAGAGACAATAAGATAAGTGTTATTGGACACATTCTTAGATTTAAGTTCTTATAGCAATTTAGGTCATAATTAAATTACTCATTAGTCTTTAGGCTAGATTGTAATCTATATAAAATATTATAATAGATACTTAATTATAAAAAAATAAAAAAAATCGAACTAGTAGTTCCTGAGATTGCCGCGTTCAAACAAACAAACTCTTCAGCTTTTTAATATTAGTATAGATAGTATGTTACTTTTTAAATTTAATTAAATTGTTTTACTTTATTTCACTGTATATCCTTACTATCATCTTTATCAGAAAGTATATTTTCGGCAACACCAAGAAAAAGCGGTTGATTATCCGGTAAGACTTCATTCGTTGATAAGAATTTATAGCATTTTTGTATGTTATGAAATGTAACTACTGATATTTACAATTTCACTCAATTATTATTATGATTCAGTGCGCAAACGTAAATGTTTAACTATACAAATGTAAACATATACAAAATACTCTGTGAATCTGAACGTTGACTAAACAGACGAAACACTCGGTTCAAAAAATTAATAGTGATACGCGTACTCACTAATGTCCTTGAAACTCAAATTAACCGGTTTATTTCGCTGAACAGTATCGAAATTTGTGAAAAACCGGTTTCCCACTTTAAATACCGGTAAATAACCGGTAAAGATAACCTTAACCTGAATTCATTTCGGTTCGGGGTCAATGACCAAAACCGGTTTGGAAATTTAACCGGTTTCCGAGCCCTGCTTTAAAGTACGCAGAGGACGCTAATGCCCGTCCTCCGGAGTGAGTAACCTATCCCTTGGCGAGCAGGTTGGCAATCGCCGAGAGTTAAATAGTTTATGCAATAAAACTCATAGAGCCGTGTAAGTTCCTTAGGAACGCGGTGGTCACGATTGCCATAAAATCGTATCATGTATAGGCTAAAATCGGCTTTAGCGTATATGTCTCGGTGCCGGAGTTGGTAACGCCTACAGGCCGGGGTTGAAGTTTCGCCTAAGACGGTTTTTTTCTCCCTACATTAATTTAAAAATCACAGTAAGGCTTAAAAGTAAGCAGATGACGCTGCTGCCTGTCCTTTGGTGTAAGTAACCTGTCATTTGGCGAGCGGGTTGGCGATCGTAGCACGGTTTAAAGTACACCGAAGACGCTGCTGCCCGTCAGTAACCTTTCACATCCATAATGAATTTCAGGGTGCTCCTAGAAGAAAGCGGGCGGAGGGAGAGTGCGAGTCCTGGTGTATTACTATTCGACGAAAAAAATATTGCCATTGCCTTGTTTTTGATGCTTTTTGCATATTGAGATTCCATATTGTTTTTTTTTATTTTAGTATAATGCTCTATTTTTTAGCTTTTGTAGGCCCTAGACAGATATAAATGTAACCTATCTATGTGTGTTTGTTGCTTTCTTTGACCACTAAATATCTATATAGGAACGAGTGTGAATGTAGTGCCAGGAGGTGGATTGTGAAATATTAAACATATTAATTGCACGACTATTAATTATTGCGTAATCTGATTACATATTAAACTTGAAATTACTAGGAAACGGTGACTAAATTATAATTATGTAGGTTATAAATACATGGTGTACATTTTGACATAATTTCTTTTTAACAATATGGCGGTGAAATTACTGTTTTTGTGTGTGTTGTGTCAGGTATATATTTCAATTAATTATTTAGAAATGTTATTTAATTAGTTACTAACATTTTACCAATGAGTTTTTTGTAAACATTTTAATAGTATCGATATCTCTATCTTAGGGTTTGGAGATAAACTTTCCAAAGATATTATAAAACTTATGATCGTAAACTTTCGCAATTTGTACACATTATAGAATGTTATAAGCTACGGGTCTTAATCGCGTAAATATTTTATTTTAAGGCTAAATACCTTTGTTTATTGCCGGACATTTCGACCGTATTGCAACGGCCGTGGTCACTGGTAGACTGCGTAGAACGTCGGGCAATAAACAAAGGTATTTAAAATAAAATATTTACGCAAGTAAGACCCGTAGCTTATAAAATTATATAATGTTGTAAAACTTGTAAATAAATCCCTACTAGATCCATTAATTTGTTGTTAGTTATCATGATCCAACTCAAATTACGCTATTTTTGTTTTATTGTAACAAAGAAAAATAATGTTATATATTAATCTTTGATTGTCATTCTTCCTTCCAAGGGTTTTCGCAGTTAAAAACTAAATATTTTCTGCAAACATTTTATTATCATCGCACAAGCTTAGAATGACAATCTAGTTTTCTATTGTGATATTCTTGTTGTACCTGTTAAACGATTGTAATTTGTTTTGTGAGTGTTATAAATAAAATAAAATAAATCTTTTGCAGGCTGCTTCATTTGGTGCTACATTGCCCTTAATAACGCCAAAAGCTGGCGTAGTTCCAATTCAACCTTTATCGTCACCACCAACTGGACGTACTTTGCCTTCATCACCAAAAGTGCCATCAAGAGCGAGTTATATTTTAACAGAATATTTAGAATCTCATAATTCTGGAACAGATTTGCCGTTGCCTTCATCACCAACTGGTATTACTCAGAATTCATTACCACAAGTATCACCTAGAGCAAGTGATATTTTATTTGAATATTTTAAGTCTCAATATCCAGAAAATGTTTTGTCATCAACTTCATCATCTACTGGAAATACTCTGCTTCTATCACCAAAAGTACCATCAAAAGCAAGTGATATCTTATTAGATTATTTCAAAACTCAACCTCAACGTTCCAAAGTTTCATTTAAAACTGAGCCAAGTAATGCAAATATTAAACCACCATGTAGTATTTCTGTTTCTTTACCAACTCATTCATATGACACAAAAGCATTCAGTACTGTATCATATCCATTTTCATCTTTACCAGAAGTAGATATCTACAAAACAACTGCTCCTAAAACTTGCCAGCCTATTTATCCACCTATATCCACCTTGCCATCGTTAAATAGCTTTTCATTAACCTCTGCCTCATCTTTACCAACAATTTTAACAGATGCTTCGAACAGAAATGTTAATAGTTTAAATCAAGGATCTAAATTTGCTTCCCCATCATATTTTCTAAGTATAAGCCCTACTCCTGAAAATAAGAACACTGACATTGCTCAAATGTTTTCATCTGCAGATATATCAGTTCTAAATATACCTGAGATTACAATTCCAACTTCAACTTTATGTGCAAAAAGTGTACCTAATATTATGACCGATATTTCTTCGTCTACTATACCATACTCAGATGTGCCATCTTATACACAAATCATACACGCTAATTATTTAAACGTATCTCCCTCCCTTTCTCTTTCTTCAACTTCACTTTTATCTTCTGTAGGCTATATACTTTCTAATCTTATTTATACTTACTTGCCTTATTTAATATCAACCCGAATAAAATCGGGAAAATCAGCGAAGGTTCCATTAAATTCTTATTCTATTCCAAAACAAATTCGGACCTCATCTAGACCATCCATATCATTGAACCCTAAATTAATGTTACCTATTTCCTCTCAAACTACAAATAATCAAATGGCTTGCTCACTTGTAGCCCCCTCTTCTACTATGTCTTATGGACCGTCAACAATGAATTTACAATCCATAGATAAGACTTCACTTTATTATGACTTTTGTTCACCATCTTTTATAACGACGTAAATTTTGTAACGACGTAAACTCTTTTATAAGAGACGTAAATTTTGTATTGAGACGTAAATTTTGTATTTCTTTAAATTAAATTAACTTTTACTTTTATTTTGTAATTTATTTTGTAATTAATTAGTTATTAATATTTAAAGTAGTGACTAGTATTATTAAGAATTGCCTTAATCAGTGTATAAAGTGAGTCGTCCCTGGAGAACGCACAAACTTGCCGATCATCACTGCCGCCAACGGATGAATTTTCAAAAGCTCATCTTAAAACCTGGGGAGTATTTGACTTATTTGATATTAACTAATACTCCACAAGCACATAAATACATGTCTCATCTGTGCATGAGCTTCGTCATTCTCTCACTGGCACCAGTTTTTATCTCTTTCCGCTTGACAAATTGTGGAAGCTGAATTGAAGACCTAAACAATTGGCCCCACACACTCATTTACACACAAAATTACTGTACAATTAGGCAACTAACACTATAGTAATACTATTTAGATATAAAACTTTGTATGTTAGTCTTCAATAGTTTAGGTACTAAGTTTTGAATTAGGTACATACCTACCTCATACCCAAAATCTTAAAAATCCACTAGAATTGTGAATCCACTATTGTGTTTCTTTTAGTCTTTATATTATATTTTTATCATTTTAATATCTTGCTTATATTCTATAGTTGAATTAATTTGTATTTCAAGTTTTCTTTGCATTTATTCTGTAATCTTATATAAATTCTACCTACCCCCTTCTCATTTTTATTGTTTAAACTTTTTTCTTTCTTGTACTTAGCTTTGTTTATTGTGTTACAGGAGTCTAGTGGACTAATCTGACAATGAGCACACACATGATGACTCGCAGGGCAACAGCAAAGGACATGGAAAATAAATTAAAATTAGCGCTACTTGAATTGAAGAAATACAAAGAGGACAACACCCAACTGCTGTCAGAGCGCAGCGACTGTGAAGTAGAAATTGTGAGACTAAATGAGAAGGTAGCTGCACTGAAGAAACAACTTACAGAACTGGACTTACAAAATATGGATCTTCAAGAACAATGTGGCCGTCTTCAACAGGAAATAAACTCTTTTAGTGACTGTAGTGAAGTGTTTTCAGAGTCTCTGAGTCACAATACTGAATTACAACGTGATCTGAACGAAGCTCATAGGACTATAGTTTCCCTTAATCACACAATACAGGCAACAAACAGTAACGTGACTCAGAACCTCTATAGTGAGCTCTTAGGTGTAAAGTGGGTGTCGCACTTAAAACTTAAGTTACTTAGCCGCAAGAAACAGAGAAAATACTCAAAATTAAATAAATTAATAAGCAATATTAAAAAACAAAGTGATAAGTTAGGAAAAGTTAAAACTTTATCTAAAATTAATTCTAAATTGACAAAGGAACATAAAAGACTGCAGTCAGACTTGGACAACTGCAAAGATCAAATGATTGCCAGCAGGTTAATGTATGACCGCCATACACAGGAGCTTAACACACAAATAACGAACTTGCACTCCCGTCTAACAACTCTCATGCTTGAACACCAAACAGAAACTCAAGTATTCATTAACAAGTATGAGGAGGTAGCCAGAGTAGCTAGAGAGGAAACAGAACAATTAACCTCTCAGATTAAAAACAGCCTATGCTACAATTGCTCACTACCACCGTTTATCGGTCAACACAACACTCACACCAATACACGGCAATTACAGAGCAGTAAATGCAGTAAGTCTGACTCTGACTGCAGATTGTTATCTGACCAGCATACTCTGAATTTTACAGAAAATAAAGTTGTGATTTTTTCTGACCAATTAGGTATAGATTTTAGCAGGTTTATTATAGGTCACACAAAGTATAGGGTCATAAATTATTGTTCAACAGGATCAAATTTTTGTAATTTAATTAGTAAATTAAATAATACCACCTTAGATAATAGATCAACAGTTATAGTATTATATGGTGACAGCTTCTCAGTCACAAAGAGAGACATAATTAAATTAACAGAAACTATTACATACATGCATGAAAAAGTAGGTTGTAAGTTTATTTTATGTAGTCTACCTTATTCGCAGTCAGTATCTGATTTACAAAACAAGCATATACAGAGCTTGAATCTTTTATTATATAACAGTACTTACTTACATAGTAAGTATATTTTGTTTTTTGACACGAATAAATTTATTCGTAATTTTATTTTAACGAAAGATAGAATGTATCTTTCCACATTCTACAAAAGACAACTTGCTAAGTTATTAGCATTTAATTTACACCCTGACCTAGGTACAAACAGTACTTTGCAGGATTCATTTAGTGTTAGCAGTTCTACTTTGAATGTTATTAAGACTCCTAGTTTAAACTAGTAAGTCAGACAATGGACAAGCCCACAGGTGGTCTAACTGTAGTTCACCAAAATATTCAAGGCTTATCCAGCAAAATAGAGGAACTCGAATTGTTCCTTAAAATGCACAGTGTTGATATTTGTTGCTTAACTGAACATTGGTTGAAAACTAATGAACTGATATTTAATAATAGTTATTATTGTATGGTTAGTGCATTTATAAGAGAAAGGGCTATACATGGTGGGTCTATGATATTTGTATGCAACAATGTTAAATGTAAGGAACGCAAGGATATAGTACATCTGTCTGTTGAGCGTACTATAGAATTATCATGTGTGGAGCTGGAGAGATATATTATAGTTTGTGCATATCGACCACCACTGAGTGATTTTAACTTATTTGAATCTGTCATGGAAGATGTGCTTAAAAGGGTAAGTTACGGTATTAAGCATATAGTAGTGTGTGGCGACTTCAATGTAAATTTACTTGAACAATCATCTTTGTCTACCAGATTAGTTAACCTATTTAAATCATTTAATTTAGTGTACTTATTTAATGAACCAACAAGAATTACATCACATTCTGCTACTTGCTTAGATAATATATTCTGCAACTGTAGTTATTTTAATGAGGTAATATTGAGTGATTTAACATCAGATCACTGTGGGCAGAAAGTCACTTTTCCCTCACACACAGTGGCCAAAATAGATAAGATCACATGTAGGCCAATGAGTACGGCTCGCTTAGAAAAATTCAATTCTAACGTTTCTGCTAATATTACCAGTATAGATTTCAGCCACTCTGATCCGAACTATCTTTACTCCTCAGTGTTTAATATAATCAAAAGTGAATACAATAATATATTTAAATCAAAAACTTTTTATAAGAATTCTAAACTTAGCTTTTGTGATTGGGCAACTACCGGCATTTATAAAAGTAGAGCTAAGTTATACGAGTTATATGGTATGAAACAATTTAATTTTGATCAAAACTTTATTCAGTATGTGAGAAACTATTCAAAAACTTTTAAAAAAGCTTGTGCATGTGCCAAAGCTTTACTTATTAGTAGAAATATTAAAAAATCTGATAATAAAATAAAAGCCACTTGGAATATTATTAATTCGGAAAGCGGACGGGCAAAGCCTCGGGATAAAAGCTTTGAATTATTAATTAACAAAAAGACTGTTACTGATAATTTAGACCTAGCACAAACTTTCAATGATTTCTTTGCTGACATACCACTAACCACAACCAGCTCCTTGAACGCTTGCCCAGATAAAGCCGAATCACTCTTGAGAGATAATGTGGATCAATGCAATGTACCATTTGCTTTTAAATATATATACCCCAGTGAAATAATTAAAATATTCAAGTCACTCAATTTAAAAAAAACTGCTGATTTATGGGGTATTTCAGTAAAATTAATTCACAGTATAATTACTGGCATAGCGCCACAGTTATCTATAATTTTTAATCAATGTGTTGATACCGGAATGTTTCCTGATCTGATGAAACATAGTAAAGTAATACCATTATTTAAATCCGGATCAAAGAATGACCCAAGTAATTTTAGACCAATATCCATCTTGCCAGCTATTAGTAAAATTTTTGAAAAGGCTATACTTATGCAGTTAGAATCACACTTTAATTTTAATAATCTACTGCATCCCGATCAATATGGTTTTACAAAGGGTCGCTCTACAATTGATGCAGGTACTAAGCTACTGAAACATATTTTTAGTGCCTGGGAAGATTCACAGGATGCCATTGGAGTGTTCTGTGATCTTTCTAAAGCTTTTGATTGTGTGGCGCATAGGACACTTCTCCTGAAACTTAGGCATTACGGTATTAAAGGTACAGCGCTGGATCTACTTGCCTCTTACCTAAGTGAAAGAATTCAATATGTTGATATAGGGGGAGTAAGGTCGTCTGGATCTCCAATTAGTATGGGCGTGCCTCAGGGATCAATACTCGGTCCCTTCTTATTTTTGGTATATATTAATGATTTACCATTTTATGTTAATAACTTTTGTGACATCATTCTATTTGCTGATGACACTTCTCTAATTTTTAAAATCGATCGTAAACTAGAAAATTTTGATAAAATAAATAGAACACTCGCACTAGTTCAAGATTGGTTTACAACGAACAACCTACTTCTAAATCCCAAAAAAACTAAATGTATTAAGTTTAGTTTGCCAAATGTGAAAAGTACTAATACGAGTATAATTTTAAATAATGAGGTGATTAGCTTTGTCGACTCGACAGTTTTTTTGGGAATTACATTAGACAATAGGTTACAGTGGGGCACCCAAATATCATGTCTCGCAGGAAAACTCAGTTCTGCAGCGTATGCTGTCAGCAAAGTTAGACAGCTTACGAACGTAGAAACAGCTCGACTAGTATATTTTGGTTATTTTCACAGCGTCATGTCCTACGGCATATTGCTTTGGGGCAAGGCGGCTGATATACAAACTATTTTTATTCTTCAAAAACGTGCAGTGCGTGCGATATATCAACTAGGAGCACGAGTTTCCCTTAGAGAAAAGTTTAAAGAGATAGGCATTTTGACAGTTGCATCACAATATATATATGCAAACGTTATGTTTGTAAAGCAAAACTTACATTTATATAACAAAAATAGTGATATTCACTCTGTGAATACAAGAAATAAGCACAAATTGGTAGGTCGATATCACAGGCTTCATAAAACTCATAACTCATTCATGGGACTAGGTGTTAAATTTTTCAATAAAATCCCAGTCAGCATATCGAGTCTACCAGTAAATAAATTTAAGAATGTAGTCAAGAGACATCTTATACAAAGAGCTTACTATTCAATCGATGATTATTTAACTGATAAAGATAAATGGATGTAGTTCGTTGCTCCCTATTAATGTATTGGGTTGTATAGTTTATTGCATTTTACTAGGTGAATATTGTTGTCACAGTTTGATAATGTTACTTAGGTACTAGTAAAGAAAACGATTTACTTTTGTAAGTAAAGATTCTGCGTGATAAATTACGGCCATTCTTTTCTTTCCTTTGAAAACATGTATACTTATTCATTAAGTAGCAGTAAATTGGCCAATATTTAAGCACATAAAGTTTTTACATCGTAAGTGGATGCTCCTACTATGTTGTGCCCATTGAGGCTGATGTATCCGATCTCGTGTACTCTTCTAATATTAGTGACCTCTTTTTTTGCATCAGTCCTCTAATATATGGTGTATAATATAATGGTGGCAGCACCTTACCTGCATATACAGTTTATAAACAGAGAAACATTGTAAACATTGGCAATTTGAAAGGAGTGGCCACGAGTTTTTATTGCCTGTTCTTTTCTCGGGCTTTACCTATTGTTTGCGAACAGGCATTACCAGTAAATGTAGAATCGACTTTTCACAAGTGTAGTATTTTGCTTCCTAAGTGAATAAATGATTTTTATTATTATTATTATTATTATTATTAACTTGTTCTCCTGACATAACTGCGTCTTTATCACAAACAACACCATTAATACCTTCAACAGTTACATGTGTGCCTCCGGGATCGTTCATTGATTATTATTCACAATCACAGCTTGGCTCTCAGAACTTACCTTCATCATTCCTACCTTCAGATTCGGAATTTTTCCCACCCATTATAGTCGACCCACCACCAATAGCGCAAGTAAAATATTCAGATAAATCTAAATTTATGCAGAAATTGTTAGAATTGCTATGTCTGACAGAATTAATTAAGGGTAAAGGTTCTATTGATTGGGATGCGATAGAAACGGCCTTAGCATTGTTGTCTGCAATTTGATAAGAGAATATTGAAGAAAGTTTTGCAATAAAATTAATATAAGGTTGGTTACATTGTTTATTTTTTTAAGACAGTCCCTGTAGTAGGTTACAAGCCCTGTGTAGAGGGGGACTTTACAAATTCAATTCACGGACACAATGTATATTCAGGCTCGGAACAATAATTGGATAATCGATAAGAAAAATTGTCAGGGACATCTGTACGGTACTTCGTGTTGCAGAAATATTGCAAATGATAGTTTAGTGAGAAGAAGTTCAACATAAAAAATATTTATTTTAAATAAATTACTTACATCTATAAATTTAATATATTATCGTTTTAATATTAGTGGTTACTTAAACGTTTCTATCAGTATTCTACCATTTTGTAGTTAATATTATTAGTCTAATGATTTAGCCACCACATAAGTAGTGCCGTCCAATTGAAAACTATCACTTTCAAAGTTATTTTCCATCCATGGATAATTATTGGATCCAGCGGATGCGGTATCTTCTGGAACGTAAACTGGTCCATAAGCTACCACTTTTGATTTAGCATACACTGTTTCCACATCTTTAGGTTTTGTTTTTATTCTGTTATTTTTATCAGTGTTGTAATGTGAAGATTTTGCATTAGAATAACTAGATGATTTATCATTTACGTAAGAATCATCAAATATATAATGTATTTCAGGTCTTATTTCGCTTTTGTCTATTTGTTGAGTGAAAAAATCTGGTGTTTCTAAAACTAGTGGGCTACGGAATTGAGTTTCTTTATTAAAATCATTTGCAGTAGATTTTATGCTTTCCATTTGATATTCATCATACATTTGTCTATTTTGACCATAATCTTCTTGTAAACGTCCTGTAAAATCATAATTTTGGTATTTCTGAGGAATATCTGTTTCAATTCTATCTGTTGCGTAGTAATATTTATTATCGTTTAAGTTTTTTAGAATGATCTCTTTATTATTTGCTGCACTGTCAGTAAACGTCGGATAGTAATCATCGATGTAGCCTTCATAATGACCTCCATCATATTTATCTTCAAAGTCGCTCATAGTATAACCGTCTTGAAATATTTCGTTGCTGGAATATTTATTATTTCTATCATCATTACCGAAATAATCTAATGTCTCTACAATCGGATAAGGATAGATATTATTTGTAGGTCTTTCATTGATGTAGATATGGTGAGACGGAATTACGTCACCAACTACTGTCAAAACGTCAGTAGAATTTCTGTTCTGCGAATTGTTCTTTCTTTTATTTTTACGGTTCCTTTTAGGTTTCTTTTTTCTTTTTGGTCTGTTTTCTACAGTAGCAGGTTGATTTACCAATAAGGATTGGTATAGATTTTCATAATTAGCAAACCAATTACTCATCATTGGATTATTGAATTGATTTACATTTGACAAAAATTGGTTGGTCATTTCTTTGGGTGTATTTGGTATAGATTTATGTATGTCATTCATGTCCTGTTTGGAATTTCTTGTTTTTCTATTTTCGTTGTCCATTCCATCGTTAGTTATATCAAAGTCTACAGTTTCTTTAATTTCTTTAGACTTTGAGTTTTTATTTGATTGGTTTTCTGGTTCAATGTTTTTAGTGTCATTGCTGTCAGCCTTTGGTTTTTTACGACGTCTATGAGGTTTCGTATTATTTCTAGCTACAGGTTCTTCTAGAATAGGGCTTTCAGTTGTTTGCTTTCTTTCTTTACTTTTACGCCGTCTAGGTGTCGTAGTTTTGTTTTCATTTTCATCAGCTTCGACATTTGTTGCTTGTGTATTTGGTTTTCGACTATTTCTTTTTGAGGTCGTACTGTTTTCATTAGTACTGTTAAATTGTATAGCATTGCGGTTACTTACAGTGTCATTTTTCTGATTTCTGTCTTCAATTTGCTCAATATTACTTTGTCTTTTTCTAGATTTGGGTTTCTTTTTATTAATCTTTCGTGGACTTTCTGTAACATCATTCGATCCTATTAAAATATTAGAATTGCTTTGATCCTTTACCAAATACTCTGCAGGCACTACTACTTTATTGTACACTAAATTCCCGGGAACTTGATTATTCTGGGTGCCACTCAATATTGAACTATAAGCTCTTGGTTTAAGGTCTGTAGTCGGCTGCACTGATGAAGCCGTCAAAAGCTTGTTCAATATAGCTTGTTTGAGAGTTGAAGGTATTATGTTCAATTGTAGCTGTTGATTTTGATCTGTAACTTGTTGAATATAAGGTTGTATATTGTTTGCCTGGCTTGCAGTAGGGCTCATAAATCCATTTTGTTGGTAAATAGGATATGTTTGAACAGGTATTGCGTTGTTTGCTGATATCTGTAACAAGATTTTATTTATAGTTTTGTAAATAAATTGTACAGCTTGCATGTTGCATTGTATTGTATCGGTGTTGTAGATTTTCCCTGCGGCTTTATGCGTATTAAATTGGATTTTGATTTAAATTTCACACCCTAGTCCACCCCGCTAGGGCTTTAATTCAAAAATCATTTGTAGCGGTACGTTATAATAACTATTTGTCTGCCAAGTGCAATTCAATCCCGTTTCAGGTTTGAAATGTGTGTTGAAATATAAGTCAGTCACGATTTTTAATCATTATTTGAAGGGTTGTACATTTATAATGCCGGAAGTGAAAAAAAGCATTTATTCTAGATGATAAATCTTGTTGTAAGTAAACTACACAACATACACAAAGATATCAAAACTTCCGACCTAATGTTATAAATTTGAAAGTAACTCTGTCTGTCTGTTACGTTTTTACACTTATATTCGCTGAACTGATTTAGATAACATTTGGTATAGGATAGTTCGCGATAACGACCGCCTCTGTGGCGCGTTGGGATTGTATCCGACTGCTACGCAAGAGGTTGTGGGTTCGATTCCCACACGCAACACGACTTTGCGTGATCCACAAATTGTTGTTCCGAGTCTGGGTGTACTTTGTGACCGTGACTTGAATGTTTGTAAAGTCCCCCGTGACACAGGGCTTTCGGAAGTCGTCTTTTTAAAGAAAAAAAAAAAGAAAAAAATAATAACCGACTTCCATGTGGGCGTACCCGCGGGCGAAAGCCAGTATTTTTTTTAGCAGTATGGGATTAGGTCCCACTTTACTAGCAATCTTGTTAACCCCTCCAACTAAGCTCAAAGACTTGTGCTAGGAGTGGGTTCGCGTCGGTAGTTTAATGGAAAGGATTCGAACCTGCGACCTTACGATTGTGAGACCGATGCCTTACCCATTAGGCTACCGCCACTTTAATGATTTAGCTCGCGGCTTCCTTCGCAGTAATTCCGATTATGTAGATATGTACCTCGGAAAAACAAGTCACATAGTTCGAAAACAAAATACAGTCTGTTTATTCAATCAAATGCATTTTTATTTTTGATTTTTTGAACCTAATTAAGATTTTTTAAGAACGCTGAGATTCGTGTTAATTTTTATAGTAGTCAATAAAAAATCGAAATCTATATATCTACTTAATCTATTCCTCTAAAGGACCATTGCCACGGGCGAGAGAATCACGGCGATATTATCGTCGTGCCACCTATTTCTATACACTCTCTTAGAACGTGGCTCCCCACGGCGATGTTGTTGATGTAGCTGAGTGCGAGACGAACGTCATCGTATCGCCGCGCGCTCGCCGCAAGCGCTCCGCCTCGAAAAAGTGACGATCGTCATCATGGACACGCGACAGTTTCGTTACGAATCGCGACGATACGCTGGCGGAGTAATTGCTCGTTCGTGGAGTTATCGGACGATAGTAGAACGCAATAGTCGCCATTCGCCCGTGGAGACGGTCCTTTAAGATACGGTACAACGTTAGAGCTAAAATTGCCTGTACTTCAGTATTTGTTATCCCATATCTTAATCACAAGTGGAACTTCTCAGCAAAATTCCAGAAAAATATAGTAAGGTAAACCACCAAATCGTTGACACCCCTCCAATTATTGGAACTTTAGAGTATAATTTGAAAAAAAAAAACAAAGAAACCGTTGATTTTTAAGTTCAGTATGCATTCAAAAGTGAAATAGTATTCTTTTCCTGTTCAAAATTAGGAATACTATTCCAATAACTAGGAATTTAGAGACAACAGTTGACATTTACTCTTAAAAGTGTCAATAATTAATTGATTCCTAAAGTGACAATAATTGGGTGGTTTCTCCTAGTAGTTATTTCTTTGGTAGGTAGTTTATATTTAAGACAACTCCCTCAATAGGGTACAAGCCCTGTGAATGTTGATAAACTTTCGCGATTTGTACACATTATGAAAATATATATATTATGGGTCTTAATCGCGTGAATAATTTAAGGTAAAATACCTTGTTTTTTGCCCGATGTTTCGACCGTATTATATATATATTTTCATAAAGCCCTGTGAAGTCACCCATGCCGCATGGGTGACTATACAAACATCAAATTCACCGATACTAAGTCACCGAGACTCGGAATCGAACCCACAAACTACAGGTTCTTCTACAAAAGGGCTTTCAGTTGTTTTCAGTTGTTGATCCTGAATCGAACCCACGATCTCACACTCCCACCGCGCCACCAATATTATGTGAGGCAAGCCGCCAGAAAAACTAGTTAAGAATTAAAAACTCACCACCACAATAACTGTCGAACACAGAATTACGTTTAAAAACATCTTCATTATCTTGATTAAAAAAACAACATTTTTGGTTTTGAATATTTCTACTCTATCAATCAAAATCTCTTCTTTTACTACGTGACTATTATATAATAATGATTATATATGTACTTTATGCATCGATAAGCTAATCGATACTGATCATATCAATGTCAGGGATCGATTGAGCACGACTATTCGTTATCATGTTCTCGAGTTGCTTATAAATATTGCAATACTGGCTCGGGATGTTGTAAGATTCTTCTCTGAAATATGTTGGGACGAAAATACACTTAGGCAAATATTTGACTGGCATGTTGGTGTTGTGGTTAGTCCCGCTGACTGCTAAACCCGAGTGGTTGGTTTGATTTCTACCCAGGAGATTTTTTTGTGGGATGAGCACGATCATACCATACTTATTATACTACCGACGTAAACCCACTTACACAAAAATACTTCAAAAAATCATATAAAAAAAAAACAAAATTAAAAATATTTTGTAATAGGAAAAGTATAAAATAAAATTTTAGGACCCCGACCAATAAGAGAAAAAAAATCGTACCTAAGTGCGAATAAAATTCGTTAACATCAATTTAAGAACTGTTGCTTGTCAACACTCATTCTTTACTGACATTTTTTTTTAACTTTACGCGTTACCACAAAATATTATCTAAGAACCATCGCAGACAAATAACACAGCCTTTACAGAAAACCTCATGTGAATCGGACAGACCGTCATTGAGATAAATGGCCACATTCGAATGCACACGCAATCTCTCACCCCAAATGCATATATTCTCCTCCGTTCCATCGTAGATAGAAAGAAAATGAAAATATTGGAAACTTTTTTAAGCCATTCAGGTTGTCTTGGGTTATTCGCGCTATTATTATTATATCACATTGTAAGTAAGATTTGGACTGTTAGAATGATTAATGAATTAAACAATGATTGTTTAATTAATTGAAAAATATAATATTGGCCAAAAACTACCCCAACGGATTGTGTTACTGATTCTGAGCAAACTAATTTCGTTGTATAACAAATAGGTACTAGCTGACCCGCCCAACTAGGTCTGCGTCAATATTCCCTATTTTTGCAACATTTTTCATTGCTGCTCCTCTCCTATTGGTCGTAGCGTGATGTTATATAGCCTATAGCCTTCCACGATAAATGGGCTACCCAACAGAAAAATAATTTTTCAATTCGGAGTAGTAGTTCTTGAGAATATCGCGTTCATACAAACAAACAAACTCTCCAGCTTTATATATACTTAAAAATACATATTTATTATAGTACTAGCTGTGCCCGCGACTTCGTTCGCGTGAGAGTCGGGTTTAAATTAAGGTAGTTTAGGTAACGAAATAACTTCTGTGTAAATACACACATCAAAAGTGTCTAGGGATCAAGCATTTTTATGCGGATTTCTTGAGATTGAGATGTGGCTTTGTAATAAATTTATGATTTTATAAATTTATATGGATCCTTTTTGGTGCATTTCATAATTTGAATCAGGAACTGTGAATCAAATTCGAGTAAAAGATGAAAATCAGCTGTCAATATTTTCCCTATAAAAACATACAACGCATTGAAGACATTATTAGTGCTACTGTTTCCCTACTACTGATTAAAACCAACGTTATTATGGAGCGGCGACGTCATTTAAGCAGGGAATAAATGCTCAGAGCCGTGGGAATGATAGAAGCTGGTTCCCGGCAACGTACTGTGGCTTTAGCTCTGAATACAAGTCAGAGTGTTATCAGTCGACTTTGGACACGTTACCGAAGCACTGGTACCGTGGCTGAGCGCCATGGAGGACGGTATCGCTGCACCACACGGAGACAAGACCGATACATTCAAATCTTAACTCGAAGAGGTCCAACAATAACCGCCATGATGTTAGCCGTGAGGCTTCATCACTCTTCAGGGAACTTAATTAGCGACCAAACAGTCAGAAACCGCTTGCATGAAGTGAACCTTCATTCCCGAAGACCGCTACGGGTACCACCTATAGCAATGCACAATCGTAGGATTCGATATCAATGGGCTCTTGAACACAGAAATTGGGCAGAAGAACAATGGCGTTTCGTGTGCTTTTCTGATGAGTCTCGTTTTGGTATGAGACCGGATACAAGACGTATACGACACTGGAGAACCCCTGGACGCCAACAGCGATTAAAATCCTGCCAGGAAGTCCATCCTTATAGTGGTGGAACCATCATGGTATGGGCGGGTATTTGGATCGGCGGAAGAACTGAGTTGATTTGGATCAGAGGCAACCTCAACGCTCAAATTTATGCTGAGACGATTGTATCAGACGTCATCGTTCCTCTACAAGTGCAAATCGGTCCCTTATTTCAGTTAATGCATGATAATGCACGACCGCACACCGCAAGAGTTGTAAGACAGACTCTCGCCGCAGCTAACATCAATGTCCTGCCCTGGCCTGCTCAGTCGCCAGACTTGAACCCGATTGAGCATGCATGGGATATGCTACAGAGAAGAGCTCTGCCGAATATGGAGGGTATCCAGTCGCAAGAAGACCTTTTTTTGTTGTTGCAACGAACATGGGCGGCCATTCCACAGCGTGATTTGGATGAACTCATTTTGAGTATGCCAAACCGATGTTCTTGTGTTGTTAGTGTTCGCGGTAGAAACACGGATTATTAATTGTTTAAGTTACCCAATAAAATTTTAAAGAAAACTGTTATTTCAGTCTTTTTTTCGAACTTTAATGTTAGTGGTTCAAATGTCAAAAATCCCTTTATTAGGAAAATGGCAAATTTCTTTATTAATGCAAAGGTGACTTGGTTTATCGTTACTGTGACAAACGAAAACACTTTATTTGATGAATCCTTAAAGAAATAAAAAAAAAAAATCAATCAGGAGAAAAGTTATTGCAAAAATATATGTTGATCCCTAGACACTTTTGATGTGTGTATGTTGGAAACAGTCCTGTTTACTAAATACTTACTAAATAAAAATCGATCTGTTCTATTCTTTTAGATAGTTAGTTTGGTGTGCGGCTTAAGAAGTGGGTTTTCTGTTGTTTTTGTTTTATTCTTTCAACGTTATACCTACTTATTACCTAATAACTTTTAATAGAATTTGTACGAAAATGTTGTTACTTCTCATGTGATCGTAAACTTGTAAAGCCTAAGTACTTAACTGTGATAGTTTTCCTTATAATTTTAGTATTTATACTACTACCCTGAATTTTTTCCCATACCCAACATCAACCATTTAGCTGGCAGGGGGACACTTGACTCTAACAAAAATGTTTACTATAAAGCCTAATATTATACACAAAGGAATCCTTAAATCTAAAAATAGTCTTCACAAACCCTAAACGCTTTTTAAAATACCTATCTAATGATACCACACACGATGGGGTAGGTAGGTGAGAAAAAATCACATCCCCACTTTTATAGATATTATTATTATTACATATAAGAGAGGTACCCTTAAAAAAATAATGATTTTCAAGATTTTGTTCTTTCACCTTATCGGCGTTAGTAATTTATTCATGCAAAAGTTGCAACCTTCTAGCACTAACAGTCTCTGAGCTAAGCTGCGGACGGACGGACATAAGGAAACTATAAGGGTTCTGTTTTGCCATTTTGGCTATAAATGGGGTGTATTTCATATAGTGTTACAACGCAATACTAATAATAAAACTGCTGTAACACTTTAGTAAGCAAACACAGAGCGTGTCATGTGTGTCATGCCCGCGAAAATGTCAGATATCCCTAAAGGTAGATACGGTTGACAGACAAAGACCCCCCTCCTCCCGTCACCCGAACTACTCACACTTGACCGATATTGAGCCATTCATTATCGTTGAATTGATGAACACGTGATCTCCAACCATAACCCCAAAACATGATCCTCGATGCACCTGTGTGATGCGTGGTCAAACAAACGGACAGACAGACAAACATTTCTAAAAATCATAGCAATGTGTTACTTTTTAAAACTTCTTTTACTAAGTATAGAACATTATTGAATACAACGCCATCTACTTTCAAGAATGTTGCCGTTGTTTTGTTACGGTGAACAATTTGATTTCATAGATGGCGCTACATGTATTTTTTTACGTGTGTAATGTCTTTTTTTTAGACGAACACATAATTTCTGGAAAATGTCGAATACTTTTTAATTAGAATGTAATATTGTTTTTCATTTCTATTACGATTAATTCATTACTCTCAGCAGTGCATGCAATACCTATAATTAACTTACCTAGGTGCATAATTTACTTGATTTTTAATATAAAAAAAATAATAACAAAAGTAAATAAGTTACCTATGGTCGAAAAAATGACTAAAACATTCAGAAAAATATTAAAAAAGGATAAAGACAATTTAAAAAAAATACAAAAAGATCATATTCAGACATCGGATTCGAGCCTGGGACATCGTCAAAGTCTGCTAGCATAGCTTCGAGGCTATACTGTTCGCTACTTGACACATTAAAATAACTGTTCTTATGAAACTTAAAAATGTTGTGTTTAGCTCCTTTTAGTTTTAGCGTGAAGTTATGTATTCCATGGGTTACAATTATAGATAATGTCTAATTGTGGAAAATTTTGTGATAAACCATTATGGTGCGACAAAAAATGCGTTGCTACTCGTTCCCCATAGACGTTAGCGTAATGATTCATAGTGTAAATAATGTCATATAGTATTTACTATAAAACTGCAAATTTTCATAAAGATCCGTCTAGTAGTTACTGTTTTATAACGAAAAATAGCTACAGACATTATCCCTTACTGCTTAGCTCCTATGGGAAAAAGCGTGATAATTTATAGCCTAAATGTTAATCTGCATCTATTAGATTGCACGTGCAAAATTTCAACCGAATCTGTACGGTAGTTTTTGCGTGATGCGTGTTCAAACAAACAGACAGACAGACAGACAGACAGACAGACAGACAGACAGACAGACATTTCTAAAAATGCAGCAAAGTGTTTGAATACTCTTTTCGAACATTTCCTAATATTTTTTTTCACTAAGTTCGGCCATGTACAGACACGTGAAATTTACAGTTTTATTATATGTATAGATTACGTTACAACATTATGAACTGCGAAAATATTATAAAATTGCCATTTTTGTATGATTTTGTAAATCCGTTTTCAGTTTATAAAATAAAGTAGTCCGTTAGAAATAAAATGATTATTTTTTTAAATAAATAAATTTAAATAAATAAATCATTTATTCGAAACCTACCCATTTTACATTTTTATAAGCCTGACAAACTGCATAGCAGTTTGTCGGGTTTTCTACAAGCTCTTCTCTACTTGCCCTGTGTGTTAGTTTATGTGGGCCAAACCTTGGAAGCTAAACATAAGTACATACAATTATCGAGAAACACATAACCATGCCTTGCAGTCGGGTAAATAGTACCACTTCCTGACGTTCGATTAGGCTCAAATTTGGGACACTAGTGTATCTTTAATGACAATGCAATATTATGGTACTATAGATCTGATCTGAAGATGGAAGGAAGCCTTAAGAACTCCTAAACTAATAAAAAAAAGAAACCTAGCAAGTTTGGGCTCATTTGATTCGTCTTGACAAGTACTTCGAGCCTTGATGTCGAGGGTCTGATGATGGAGCCGGAAGGTGGAACGATGGTACTAAAAAAATAATGTAATGTACTGCCTGCAATCCCTCCCTAAACCCCGTGTTTTTTTTTTTTTATTTTAAAGACGACTCCTGCATTGCTGGCAGCTTCCTCGCACAACGCATCAGCATTGCTATACAGCGAGGAAATTACGCCAGTATTTGTGGAACCATGCCAATTTTTGGATATATTTTAGTTTTATTTAGTCTTAATTTCTAGTTTAAATATAAGTAGTAAATAATAATTAAATAAATTTTATTACATTAATAAATGAATAGTTTAAAAAATATTTTTTTAAAACAAGCTTTGAACAATGACTACCTTCCATTTCATCATCAGACCTTGAACACTGTACAAATGTAAGAGCCTTGACAAGATGAATTTAACGAGCTCAAACACTCTCTCTCTCAGGTGACTGCCTCTGTGGCGCGGTGGGAGTGTGTCCGACTGCTATGCAAGAGGTATGGGTTCGATTCCCACACGGGACAGCGCTTTGTGTGATCCACAAATTGTTGTTCCGGGTCCTAGTACACCCAGGTGTTTGTGTCCGTGACTTGTATGTTTGTAAAGTCTCCCGCGACTCAGGGCCTGTACACTATTGTGGGACTCGTCTTTAAAAAAAGACCAGAGATCTGTTTTTCAATTTGCACAAAGAATAATTGCATTGCCATCCAACGTGGTGATGCTGCCAGCCTTCTGGGTACCTTACCAGTCGAATCGATGAGAAGGAATATTTTGACGCGAAAACATATCTTGCCTTTTTTTAGTTATAAATAACTATTTTGTTATTTTGTAAATAAATTGTTCCTAGATTGTAAGTTTGTGTCTTTTTTGTAAACAATTTGTTAGTTGTAAACAATGTAAATGTTATTGTATATTTGAGTGTGAATAAAGTTTTCTGATAAAAGAGTTCTATGGAAGTAAAAAAAATACATTCATTAAGTAAAAGTACAAATATGTGAGATTTTTCCCTGTTTTTGCAACATATCTCATTGCTACTCCGCTCCTATTGGTCGTAGCGTGATGTTATAGCCTATAACCTTCCTCGATAAATGGGCTATTCAACAGTTAAATATTTTTTCCATTCAGACCAGTAGTTCCTGAGATTATCGCTTTCAAACAAACAAACTCTTCAGCTTTGTAATATTAGTATAGCAGAGTAGTAAAACAAGCAGTGAGAGTCGTCATCATTTTCAAAAACTGCGTGGTGAGATTTTGCAGTTTGGGTAACCTTTACTTAACTTTGCCAAGCCCACAAGTCATTATAGTCTTGTCATTTTGGGCTTGGTGTGTGATATCTTATAATAATGTACAAATACACTCTCTTTAATTAGATATCGTATTAGAGTAAGTGTTCGTAGGGAATGATAAACGATGGTTTAAAACCGCAACGAAAAATAGAGATGAATAATAGAGTTTTTGTTTTTCATATTATAGTCTTCTCCTACATAGGGGAATAGTCCGTGTTCCCAAAGATCCAACCCGGTATCTAGACTGATCCGGGATCTTTGGTCAACTGTTCCAGTTCCATCATCATCATCATCATCAGCCTATCGCAGTCCACTGCTGGACATAGGCCTCTCCAATTGCACGCCACTTTGTTCTATCCTCGGCTTCTCGCATCCAGCTCCTGCCAGCCGTTTTGCGTAGATCATCACTCCACCTGGCCTCCAGCTTGCTAATCTTGTAGGCTATGTCGATAACTTTGGTTCTCTGCCGAATCACCTCATTTCTGATTTTATCTCTAAGAGAATCCCAGTTCCAATACCAGTTCAAACCTATCTAGGTTTGAAAAAAACTTAACTAGGTTCTTTAAAATTGGAATATTATCGGTATTTAATCGCGAGAAATATTTAAAGACGTTTCGATCGAATTGCACCGATCGTGGTCACGGGTCGACTGATGGTAGCTTAGCGATGTGTGCGCGCGTGAAGTTTTTCAACTACCCTCGCCTGGTCTTGATAATTTTGATAAATTTTACTGTCGGTACTTCTACACACTACACACACACACTCACTCACACACACACACACACACACACACACACACACACACACACACAACAAAATTATCAGTGTACTCAGTGGTCGAAATTCTACTCTTCTGTCTTATATATTTGTGTGCGAAATTTCATACTCCTCCGTGCGCGTAAGTCTCGTTAAAAGGGGTACAACCCTTTTGCTTCACGGTTTTGATTTAATTTTGACATTTGACGGTCATTTGACAAAATTAAATGGAAGTCCATGGAAGTCTATACCTACACTTATGTTAACAACCACTGACGTATAGACCAGGACTGACGAAAACGTTTTAACAAAAAAATATTACCGTCTTCAAAACTAAATACCTACAAGGCAACTAAAAAGCAAAAAATAATACACCTAGAATAACAAAAACAAATTAAACATTTTGAAGTTGGTGCCATGAAATAGTAGTCTTTATGTTTTGTTCGGCACCAACTTCAAAATGTTTAATTTGTTTTTGTTATTCTAGGCACAGATAATATAATACTATACTAGTATTCTAGGTGTATTATTTTTTGCTTTTTAGTTGCCTTGTAGGTATTTAGTTTTGAAGTCGGTAATATTTTTTTGTTAAACAGTTTTTATTTCTCACTTTTTAGTGTTTTGGTTTGTAATTCACTAAAGTTACAATAGGCTTATGTCAACTGCTCAAATCCTTTTACAAAATATTGCTTGCCCCGATGCAGGGCCGTTAATTGTTGAGGAGTTCACTATCAGCTCTATTACACTGTGTAATAGTAGGTAGTATGACAAGAATAAAGTGCTACTCAATACCATATTAAAGTAACTAAATCGCAAACTGTGAAATACTATGAAATATACCTAAATCACTGTAGGTTTGCCTTTAATATTTTAAGAGTTCCCTCGATTTCTCCAGGATCCCATCATCAGATCGTAATCTGATGATGGGACCAACTTGGAAGTATACCCTTTCAAAAACAAAAAGAAATTTTTAAATCGGTCCAGCCGTCTTTGCGTAATCGGTGAACAACAAATCATACAAAAAAAAAAAACATGCAGTCGAATTGAGAACCTCCTCCTTTTTGAAGTCGGTTGAAAAGTAAATGTTGACTGTAAAGCGTAAAAGAGAGAAAAAACGGGTTGCACTCCGGGAGTGCCGGCAGAAGTGAAATCTTGAACATTAACGTTGTGTATTTTTGAATATTTTGGAATGGTAAACCAAATAATTGTCAAAAGATTCTTTATTACGTACCATTAATAACTATTAAATTAATAAAGACAATTATTACGTATGAATTGAATATACTAAACACAGCGACACAACAGCGAACAGCAGCTGACTGTTTCTTTCTCGCTCGGGTACACTCATATCAACCCATAAGATGGCCCACTGCTGGGCACGGGTCTCCCCAGTAGAACCTACTAGTATGTAGATCCTGGGGGTAATTGCCATAATCGCCACGCTTGGCGAGCGGGTTGGCGATCGCAGTAAGGCTTTAAGTACGCAGAGGACGCTGCTGCCCGTCCTCCGGGGTGAAATCCCTTAGTCGCCTTGACGACACCCACGGGTAGAGATGGGGTGGTACTATTCTTAAGCCGGCACCACACGGCCTAACTTACTACCTACGAAAAAAACTGTGTCCGGTGCGAGAAGTTTTCACTTCAAAAACTCGTGCGGCCTTTGACAGGTATTGTCCACAAAGTAGCGTTGTCTCTTTCTAAAGAGTGGTCAATTTTGTGAGATTATGGCGCAGTCCTGGAGGCGTTCACGTATTTATAGCCGTACAGTTGCAGCGCAGTTGCAATTAAGTTTCGATTAAAACGGCCATTTTCGTATTCTTGTAACTTTGAGATCGATCTCAAAAACGCTTGCGCACCGTACTAGAATGTCGTTATTGCATTCTCGAGGCGCATACTTGTCGCAAGCGTATTTGAAATCGATCCCAAAGTTACAAGGAAACAAAAAATGTGTGGCACTCGGGGACTGCCGCGGTAAAGCTATTGCATAGCATTTTTATCAAATTAAGCAATTAAAAAAAAAATGTTTTCATTATAAAAAACAATGTTTTTAATTTTTTTTTTTTTAATTTTTTTTTTCTTTAATTTTATTTTTAAATTACAAAAAAAGGATTTTTTTTTTTAAATTATAACAAAATGTTTTTAATTTTTTTTGTAATTTAAAAAAAAGTCATTAAAAGTTCTGCTATTCATCGATAGATGGCAAAACTAAAAAGTATCACCGCTGTGCCCGTCGGAGTGGGAAGCGTGAGGTTTTTTCGTTACGGAATTTCTGGATTCGGTCCCCGCGCTCAAGGCCCGCGATAGAAGCTATGCAATAGCTTAAAAATGGCCGTTTTAATCGAAGCTTAACTGCAACTGCATTGCTTTTAAATACGTGAATTGACCCTCTGGACCGTGCCATCCCATTAATTAAAAAGTAAATATTGACTGCAAAGCGTGACAGAGAGAAAAAACTCGTGCAGCCTTTGACAGGTATTGTCCACAAAGTAGCGTTGTCTCTTTCTAGAGAGTGGTCAATTTTGTGAGGTTATAGCCACGAATTGATTACTTACCTACTCTGTAGTTATAGCGCAGACCTGCTCTCTGCGTCAATGATAACAATAACGGCCATTTGTCATAAGTGTCAAAATTGTTCACATGACGGTCATTCGATTCGACATTTGAAATTGCTGTCACTTTGTACGGAGTAACCTGTCGAGCGTAAGATGGACTATGGAGGTCAGTGGTGACGTGTGTTTATTGCTCGAGCGGCATAGGTACGTGTGAAGGTTACTTTCAGTCCTTTAAGCATTTTATGATTAAGGTTTTTTTTTTAAACAACTCCCGTAGTAGGGTACAAGCCCTGTGTCACGGGGGACTCTACAAACATGGGTCACAATTTGTGAATCACACAAAGTGGTGTCCCGTGTGGGAATCGAACACAGTCGGACACAGTCCCACCGCGCCACAGAGGCAGTTGAAAGGGTTGCACGAAATTACATCACCAAAAATAAACTCAGATCACATTAAAACATAATTTATTCCAACAACAATCAATCAAATCAACAACTTCTCTAACTCAACAACTATACTCGTAATCAACTTAATCAGACTGCTCAACAACCCAGTACCATCAGTCAAGCCACTCAACAAATTAAGTACTAGATTCAATACTTGCGATACTAATCCCAACAACAATCCCGGAGCAGCCAATACATTAGATCTAAATAGAGAAATTAATACACTTATATATAAGAATAAAACAGAAGCAAGGTCTGTCAATGTGGCATATAACAGAGGTAAAGTACAGCCGAAGTAAGGTAGTAAAGCTGGTGTTAAATTCTGAACGATGTTGGAGAGGTTGTTCAAGTTGTTGATGAGGTTGATCAAGAATGGTATGAGAAGGCAGGCGAGTTGATTGGCGACTGGTAAAACAGTTGATATCTCGTCGAAGGCGAGTCTTAGGGCTGTGACGGAGTAAGCTGGGATCATGGCGTTGGTTTGGTGAACCTGTGAAGATTAAGATTTTTGTAATATTTTTTGGAACGAAGTTCCTTATCGCGCGTTGTGAAAGACGGAAAAAAATCATACGAAAAGTTGAAACGACACTTTTTGCTATAGTAAGCTATTGTACGCCGTGCGTGTCAATGCCATGCCGTGCCATGTTTCTGTTTCTCTCTCTCTCTCTTATAAAAAGCAAGCCAGATATTTTGATTTCGTCTTTCTATTCCGCATTGAACAGTGTGGTGTCGCGACGATTATAAAAATAAAATAAAAAAAAAACAAAAAAAAATGTAGTTATAAACTTCGTTCCATCCGGGTGTCCCTTGACACCTCTCAAGTTTTTAAGACGCCCGTTTTAAGTCATAAGACCTGTGTAGAGGTTTGACTTTATGAACACTAATACGACTTAACGACTTATACGATAAGTCATATTAGTGTTCACAAAGTCTATAGTACTATATCTATTTATAGTACACCTACTATATTTTTCACTACGTCACTATATTTTTCATGTCATATTACTTCTTTTTATAATTTAATTATTGATAAAAAACCAAATTAACAAAAAAAATAATAAGGAATTAATGGTTGGTAGTTTAAATTCTAGTTTTATTTATTAATCAGACTTTTAGATTTTTTGTTTTTTTTAGGAAACAAGCCTAAATAGGCTTGTTTCCTAAAAAAAACAAAATATCTGCGGTCATCAAATATCTTTGTAAATACAAAGATATTTGATGACCGCATATAAATGCCTTGTGTGGGTATTAAAACCTCATAAAGCAATTTATACTCGGTCATCTGATCCCAAACTACACCTGATCTATTAAAACCAAGCAACTGATAAACATATGTCTGAATAATAAATACATAAGGTTTACACACAGATAGAATAAACAATCGTGCTCATCATACAATGACATAACATGGATGGAAATTGAACCCACAACCAACCTGCAGCAGTATAAAGACTTTGAAATCAGTTAATAAAAGAACATTCAGTACAAAATTCATTCGTAATACATCGATATTATTATCAAATGAATCTGATGCGAATGCTTGTTATAAATCTATAGGCACTAATATTATAAAGCTGATGAGTTTGTTTGTGTGGTTGAGCGCGATAATCTCAGGTACTACTGGTTCGGATTTAAAAATCTTTAAGTGTTAAATAGCCCATTTATCGAGGAAGACTATAGGCTATATAACATCACGCTACGACCATTAGGAGTGGAGCAACAATGAAAAATGTTGCAAAAACGGGGGGAAATTGACGAAGTCAAAGATACGCGGTAGTCACAATATAACCCGGATAATAAATCCTTTTTACTTTATAATCTTGGCTATAGCAGATTTACCCATTGAAAAGAAGAGAGAGATTTTTGTCATTTAAAATATGAACATTACCAGTATACATCTATTCTTTTACAAAAACTTGAATATACCAACCTGACAAACGACACACAACGCAAAAACAACAATAACAGAACGCATATTTGACGTTAAAATATTATTAAAATAATAAGCTAAAACTATTAATAAGTTATGAGTTATTTTTCTACGTTAATATGTATTTATATGCACCTGTTATCATAATGTGCAATGCGTTACAAAATTATGTTATGTAAGTCTATCTTATAATCAAATATCTGATTAGTAGTTTAATGTACTAGCGGACGTCTCGCGGTTTCACTCGCGTAGTTCCTGTTTCCGTAGGAATACAAGGATAAAAACTAGCCTATGTCACCCGGGGTTAATGTCTTCCCAACGGTGAAAGATTTTTTGAAATCGGTCCATTACTTTTTAAAATTATTCGTTCTAAACAAAAATACAAATCTTTCCTGTTTATAATATTAAGTTATAGAAGTATAGATTTGTATATAATATTAATGTTATGTTTATAGAAAGAGTCGTGGGTTCAAACATAACCACAGATGCATAAAAGAGGTATAATAAGTTGAACACTTTGAGTTTTAGCTATGATTATGCCAAAATGTTTGACGTTCATAATTAAGATTACGCATCAGTGTCTAAGGCGTTAGGTTCTAACAATTAGGTCTTGACCTAGTTATGCTGCCACTAATATCACTCTAATATCTTTCAGCACATTCAAATTTATAAATCACTAACTACCTGCCACGGTCATATCGTAGATTTTACACCATGAGTTACATTATTACAATTTTCGTAGGGATCTCTAATATTTTGAACAATTAAATGTAGCCTATCTTACTCCCCGATAATGTAGCTTTCTAATGGTGAAACAATTTTTAAAATCGGTCCAGTAGTTTTTAAGTTTATTCGTCATAATAATGTAATAAAATATGGCATTACAGCTTATGTCTTAAGTCCCACTGCAAAAATTTTACCACATATTATTATCACGAACGCGAAGCACACCAACTCTAGACTGCATGGGTTCCAGTGAGAGTGCATGTGATTATTGTGAGACACCACTCTGTGTGATCTACAAATTCTGAGGCTGGAGGAACTCTGTACCCCTAAAAACTTTTTTTTACAAAAAACATCTAACCGATTTCAATCAGTTGATTCGCTGGCATTTATTTAGGAGTTCCGTTATCTGTCTCCGAAACTCATCATCAGATCTTTACGAAATTTATATGGTATCATTTGGGAATAAACTATTTTCAAATAAAAAAAAGAATTTTGAAAATCCGTCGATATAGGACGAAGTTGTGTACATAAAAAATACATAAAAACATCTGAATTGAGTTTGATTTTATAAGAGATTGTGTTTTTTAAGCCGGTTAAAATGTAATTTTATGAAGTCTCAGCGACACAAGGATTTTTTTTTCGTGTGTTTTTTTTTTTTTAAGACGCCCAGCAGTAGGGTACAAGCCCTGTGTTGCGGGGGATTTTACAAACATACAAGTCACGGACACAAAGTACACCCAGACTCGGAAAAATAATTTGTGGATTATACAAAGTGGGGTCCCGGGTGGGAACGAACCCACAACCTGTCGCGTAGCAGTCGGATACACTCCCACCGCGCCACAGAGGCAGAAGTATTCGGAACAACAATTTGTCGATCTAACAATCTCACAAATTGGTAAGCCCTCAACACTGGTGTACAGTCGGAAGTTGGGTTAGAGGGATATAATTCTCCTCTGTGAGATTGGACGAAGTATGGACGATACCACAACCCACTGCGTTGTATAGAACACTATTCTTCTTATCTCTTTTTTAAACATAGTTATGTATAGAAGTACAGATGGATAATAGATAGAAGTATACATTATTACACTTATGTTTATAAGTATAGGTATATATTTTGAAATGGTATGTTTGTTTGTAGTTTTCTCGAAAGCTAGTAATCCGATTTAGATAGGGTTTTCGCTATTCGACAGCTTATTTTTCTGGGAAGATTTTAACGTATAAAACGTTGTATAGCTTATAAAACACTAGAGATATAGACTAAAATTCGGTAATGTGCTTAATCATTTTTTTTTCCTTGATATTTATTTGAAAACGGTTATTGTTAAAACAAGTTATTAAGAATTCGAGCAGATGAATACCTACTCAAACACAACTTTATAGTAAAAGGTTAAAACACATCATGTTGTCACTGTCACTTTAACGTAAATAGTAGAGACGTAAATTTATTTTGAGAACGTCTTAAATCAATAAAGTTTATTTAAGTATTCGAGATAAAGTCACAACAAGTATAAAGTTCAATTTACTTTCTAAAATCGAAGGAAGTTTTCCAAACATACATTTAACGGACTTAAAGTACATTCAGACTTTGTACTTCGTTTTTATGGAACGTCTCACAGAATTTGACATAGAATGACTTTATATTTTAATGTCAAGTTCACAACAGGCAAAACCGATGGGAAAAGAACTTTGTATTATGAAAATATATATATTACGGGTCTAAATCGCGTGAATAATTTAAGGTAAAATACCTTGTTTCGACCGTATTGCAAATGCCGTGGTCACGGGTATCCACCCGAGACCACGGCCGTTTTTACACGATTAAGACCCGTAATATACATATTTTCATAATGTGTACAAATCGCGAAAGATTATCAACATTTAAAAACTTTGTAACAAAGCTTATGACCATATTTTTTAAGTGCCCATCAGGGTGAGGGTCAATTTGCCGCTAGAGGCACTGGGATGGGTTACGCAGGTTGTTGTGAATATTTTGCAGTAAGTATCTGAAATGAGTTATGGCAAATATGAGCTACGGGCCATTGAAGTTGGGAATGTGAAAAAAACACGATAGTAGTATATATATTGAAATTAAAAGGAAAACTATCACAGTTCAGTAGGCTTTACAAGTTTACGAGTAACAGCTGATCAAATGAGAAGTCCCATTGATTTTTTCCGAATAAAACGGTATTGCACTTTGGCATGCTCGATATTTATACGGCACGGCTATAAGGTGTTATAAATTTATTTTTTTATTATAATAACGTAGATTTATCAACATTTGTTAACACCATTACATTTTATAACAATATCAGTAGAAATAACAGATAGTTTATGTAACAAACAATTAAAGGTAAATACAGCATTTACAGAAAATAAACAGCTAAACCAACCTGCTAACTAAAAATGAGTTAAGAGTATTTTTGATATAGTATTATTCTGAGAAAGATACTTCATCAGGACAGATCTTCCGGTATATCCTGATAAGATCAGTTTGATTCGCTTCAGAATCTAGGTAATAATGAGTTAACACCCAGATGTGTTCTTCTACGTAGCGGATAAAGAGGCGTTATGCAATTCCGTGGATATCTAGCTGGTACACGATAGCTCACTTTGCATCATTGCAGCATGCACTTGGTAGGAAACCTAGGACTTCAATAGGGTATTTGACTAAAGTCAAATCAGCCTCTTTTTAAGAAACGTCAAAAACGAGCCACTCTGTACAAATTTGTATGGAATACTAGCATATGACGTCACGTTTTCTATGGTCAAATTATTTACTTTCAGTGTTTCTCTTTATGATTATAAATTAAGTAATACATTAAATTAATAAATGAACATATTTTTCAGAACACTTCATGACATATTTTTACCTAGTTATTTTAAAATATTCTAATTTGAAGTAGTCAAATACCCAATTCTAATTTTATATCAAAATTTTTGCATTTTTTATTTGGAAATTTTACCTAAAACACATGCCTAGGTTACAAATTAAGTCACAATTCCTAGATTCGCATAGAAATTACTATTTCTTACATATTACGAAAATACGTAAAACAAAAACTATGTAGAAATTTAATGTATTGTAAAATAATTATCAAAGATAATACTTACTATCTTATGTATGAAATATTATTATGAAAGTTATATGTATATAAAAGTATTATTTACCGTGGTTAATGTATTGTAAATATACTTTTAGGAAAGGTTGTACATTAGTTTTTTACTAAACGTAAATAGTTTAGTCAAAATGTCTAAAATTAGTTTGATTATTTTTTCTGTAGCTTGTGTTGTCTTTATAACTGTAAGTACCCATTTAATACATATATATACATATCAACTCATATGATATCCCACTGCTGGGCACAGGTTTCCCCAGTAGAACCTGTTTATTATAAATTCTGGGGATAATTGTAAATAATCACCACGCTTGGCGTGCGGGTAAGCGATCGCAGTAAGGCTTTAAAGTACGCAGAGGACGCTGCTGCCCGTCCTCCGGTGTGAAATCCCTTTGTCGCCTCGATAACTCCCACGGGAAGAGATGGAATGGCACTATTCTTAAGCCGGTAACACTATACGGCAATAGTTTTTAATTCACAGACGTCTGTCTGATTCATTTGTTTATTAAAACTGTTAGATAATTCTTAAACATTTATAAATTAACATTTTTTTATCACGTTTTATCTCGAATCGTTACTATTAGATCAGGAGTTATGATTTAGTCCCATTCGAGAATACGAGTTGTAGGTCGAAGCCATGGGTCGTCTTTGTGGTTGCTCGAACAGTGTCAGTTATTCTTTCGTGAAATAGTAATGTTAAGATTTACGAACTAATGTCTCAAATGAGGAGCGCGGTGCGGTGACATTCAGATCTTTGCTTAACAAGCATTTGGGTGGCATTGATACTGTTATGGACAACGCGTGACGCGCGACCATCAGGCGCACGGCCTGCTCGTCTCTTCATTTCGTAGTATAAAAACAAAGATATTTAGATGATACTAATAAAATTAATTGCATTTCTACTCGTATCTTCAAAAGATTATGAAGATTAATTAGGTATTACATAATGATGCAATATAAACATAATTATCTCGTTACTTCTCATATCATCACGTTTGCCTCGAGGTGTTGTTCATGTACTGTCTTAGATGAGGGATCGCGTATGACTAAGTGTAGACGATCAAATTATTTGTTTTATTTCACGTGTTTGTCAAATAATTTGATAGTCTGCGGCCTTGTTTGAAATGTTTGTCAAACAATCTACGTGTTTGTTGTGTTTGGCGACCCATCAAACACGATTTCAATCCAATTGAAATCGTGTTTGATGGGTGTTTGACAAACATGTTTGATCGTGTACGGCTGTGCTTGTCAAACATTTTAATCGTTTACAGGGCGCTTCTGGCACGTTGTTTGACAAACACGTTTGATGGTATGTTTGAACGCTTTTGCTAATGTTTGAAGAAAATGTGAAATTTGACAAACATGTTTGACAAATATAATATACTTGATCGTTTACAGGGCCCTGTAGTCCTATTCAGATAGAAAATCCCAAACCAAAATGTCAATACTAATACAGAGGTTTTTTTTATTGTGTTACAAAGAAACAACGTGACCCAAGAGAATAAAATATCTCGTTTCTACCATGATTTTCTACCATTGTTGACATTTCGGGTCATTTGTTAACCCCTCCAGCGACCTCTCAATTGCAAATCCTTCATTCAATCAACATCGAGGCATACATGCAAGATCAGCAAGGTGCAACGTCACCACTGTCGGACTGCCTCTGTGGCGCGGTGGGAGTCAAGAGGTCGTGGGTTCGATTCCCACCCGAGACATCACTTTGTGTGATCCACAAATTGTTGTTCCGAGTCTGGATGTACTTTGTGTCCGTGACTTGTATGTTTGTAAAATCCATGAAAGTCAGGAAAAAGAGAATGCATTCGTGTTTGCGTATATACTTGTGCACTATATTATATATTTCGTAGTTGGTTAGCCTCTAACGAGATTGCCCGCTATGCCCAAAATCAGTTAGATAAACCATTATTACAACGCTATATGTTTTTTCTTTTATTTCAGACCCCAGTATCAGCAAACGCAAGCGTACAACTCCCAGCCGTTTATCCCTTAGTCAACATATTACTTCCTCTCCTGAACAATGTCTACAATCTTCTTTTATCTCTTCTCTCCATCTTTGATACTCTTCCTTCCAATATCTCCTGCTTAATTCCTGTCGATCTTGGCGCTTTGGAGACGTCGTTGCTGAAGCTGTATTCTCAAGCTTTGGCCATAGTTAATTTCTTAAGGTAAGGAGAATTCTGTTATGGCCTTCTTTGACACAAATTGAAGCGCATTTAGAAAGTCCATATTCAAAAATATGTTTTTTTAGTTCACTAACCATTCAATTATTATTTTTTAAGAGATCTTTCACTTAAAGGTCCTTCAAAGAACTTTACAAACATGGATTTTGTTGACTTGAATTTTTTTAAAGACGACTTCCATAGTAGTTTATACAAACCATCTGTCGCTGGCAATTTCACAACCAGACTAACATGAATGGTATAGTGTTTCAACCGTCTTCTTAACGGCTCATATTTGGGTCCGGCTCATATCCGAGTTTTGTACAATTTACCAAAATATTTATAGAGAATAAGCATTACTATACAGTGTGATAATGCTGCCAGCCTTCTATATATATCACCTCATTTTCCCTTAACACCTTGTTTGTTTAAGTAGATTGTAAATAGATAGCTTTTGATTATACAATGAATATTCTTGGTATAGTGCAAACCTGAAAGTAGTTTGCTCAGAATCAGTAACGCAATCTAATGGGGTGATTTTTGGACCGTGTTATATTTTTAAATTAATTAATTCAATAATCATTCTAACTGTTCAGACCCTTTTTACAATATAATGTGAAATTTTATCATCACTTATTTTTCAATAATAACCATGAGTTACGTACTGCGGGACGCAATGAGCACGACAGCCCGAAGAACACTTGCATGGCTTATAACTCTGCCAGTTTTCAATCCATACTAATATTATAACCATACTAATGTTACGCTTTCACGCTCAAACAGATAAACCGATTTAGATGAAAGGAGTGGTCCATTTGTCCGTACATTTTAGGCCCAGAAAGGACTAACACGAAACGATGCTTGTTTTGAAGATAAATGACTACTCTATTACCCTGTATTATTCTTTTTACCATAAAACTTGGTGGAATTGAGATACGAGATATTTAAAATGGAAATGATTTCATACCAAAAAACATTACTAGCAATCCCGTTAACCTCTCTAGCTAAGCTCAATGGCTTGTGTTAGTTGCACAAAGTCTCGTTCTTACCTAATTATAACATATTCAATTCCTTTTAAACAAGTTATACTCGTTCAACTCGGAACTGTAAAATAATGGCAGGTCAGTTTGCCGCCATTTTTACAACACCAAATAATAAAATCAATGAATGAAATGGAATGAAATGAATAACAACACGAATGACATGACAGATGAAAAAAGTGTTGCAAATGCTTTGAAAAATTATTTATACTATCGATTTATAAACAAAAATCGATTGCGACCAAATAATTATACAAGACAATTATATTAAATTACTAAATATATTTCCAAAATAATTGATTTCCAAAAAAATTTATATTACAGTAATAAAGATATTTTATTTTTACTAACAATTTCTACCTATCAAACGTCGATAAAACGACGGTTGAAGCTTGACTTTTTAAAGCTGGCAACATAAAACAATTAACCGCCATTACCGTAACCTAAGAATCAAATTATAATAATCTTTAAAACTAAAATCTTTCCCCCAAGTTTTATCAAAAAATGAAAACCACTTACAGATTTCAAAAAATATTTGTTTAATTTTAACGTTTCACAACTTTCTGTCCGCTATGGGCCGTATTTGGTACATGTCCTTTGGTATGGAGATAGTCTGAGTGCCGGGGAAAGACATAGGATAGTTTTTATCGCGATAACCGACATCAACACGTGCGGAGCCGCGGGCGAAAGCTAGTATTCTCATATTCTTTTTTTAAATAGAATTCTTAAAGTAAAAACAATATCCAAGTTTTGCAGTATAGCAAAATTAACCTTGTATAGTACCTATCTGACTGAACGATATTGTTATTAACCTTTTTTTTTATCTTTGACTATCTTTGACTATTTATTTTGACTATCTCTGTGGCGCGGTGGGAGTGTATCCGATGGGAGGTGGTGGGAGTGGGTTCGATCCCCACCCACGATAAAACTTTGTGTGATGAGCACGATGGTTTATTCTGTGTCTGGGTGTTATTTATCTATAATATGTATGTATTTAGAAATATATAAGTATGTTTATCAGTTGTCTGGTTTCCATAGTACAAGCTCTGCTTAGTTTGGGATCAGATAGCGTTGTGTGAGTTATCCCAAGATATTTATTTATTTATTATTTCTCAGATCTTTACCAGAATACGCCATAGGAGCCAACCCTAATACGCCTTCAACTGGAGTGGTTAACATGCAGGGTCTTCTGACAACCCTGATAACAGCAATCAGTGAGATTTCTGAGGATATCCTGATCACCATTGGTGGTGGACTTCTACCAGGGTTGCTGCAACTTGTAGTGATGGTTGTGAAAGCGTTGCTGACTCTGTTGCTGTAGAATGTTATGTTGTAAGTTATAGAGGTTATTTAAATAAATGTTTTGTTGCATAAATGTTGTTTTTTTGTGGATGACAATGGATGGATGGATTTATACCTACATTATTTTTGTAGTTTCCTTTAAAAATCAACACCAGGTGGACGGATATACAAACTTTAACTATGCCAAATATTATTTTAAATATTTTAAAATCTTAACCAATATTACAAATGTGAAAGTAACTCGGGACAGCCAGAGCTAGCAGACAGACAGCTTTCTGTTACGTTTTCACGCTTAAACTGCTAAACCGATTTAGAAGAAATTTGGTATGGGGATAGTTTGAGTCCCGGGGAAGGACATAGGGTAGTTTTGACAATCGCAGGCGAAGCCATAGCATAATGTTTTGATGTTTTATTGGTGACTTTTTTTTAGGATAGAAAGCTCTATTTGTACTGAACCATTTCAAACGGTAAGGCTAGCACTGATTATCTCTGTGTCGTGTATAATAGTGGTATATCCAGAAATTGGGTTTTGAGCCACCAGGTTGCTCGAAGCCCTTCAGCTGTTACGCAAATGCCCACTAATTATCACTTGCATGTTCTCAACGTTCGAAGAAAAGAGTAGATCTCACACAACGTCATCTTATTCCAAATTAAGCAGACCTTATACTATGAACCTGTAACCTGAAAACAGATAAACATATTTCTAAACATACTTAATATAGATAAATTACATACAGACACAGAATAAACCATCGTGCTCATAACACAAAGTTTTATCCTGGATGGGGATCGAACCCCACAACCTCCGGTTTAGCAGTTAGGGTCACTAACCATTAGACCAACAGGTCAGTCAACTTAAACTTACTACAAAGTTTCAAAATTAATGTGGAGGAATTATTTGAACAAAAAAATGACACATTTCACAAAAAAATCAACTTCTGTACAGTACCTACACTTGTTTGCTTTTCTACATCCTACACTGGGAATGTATTAGAAGGGCCCTTCCTCAAAAGAATCTGAATATAGAACCATAGAACCAAATGAATTTCACAAGCATTACATACACTCATAGCTGGACGTTCCACCACTTTTGTTCCGAAAGTAGGTACGTCCCTATCCTTGTGTACTCAAAGTATTTTATACTAAAAATGTCTGCTGATTTCAATTTTAGAATTTAAAGTATGACGCAAATTTAACTCCTTAAATAGATATCTATTTCAGTTCTGTTCACTCTGTGACGTCAGACTTTGTATTTACGTCACTGATTGCGTCGCAAATAGAACAGATTAAATTATACCAAGGGATGTGATACGAAACTTTCAATAGCAACTTACCAAGCCATATTTGAATGCTTAACTAGATACCTACTGTATCTGTGCATGGGGTGGCGTGAATAAAACCATACTTATAGCTGCCAAAAGAGCTCAAAGAGCGATTTTATAAGTATTGTCTTACTTACTGTTAAGGCAAGTGGTGTTCTATCTGTAAAAAAGATTTATATCTGTGAAATTTGAAGACGTTATCACAAAAAAATGTACCAAATTTACCTGAGACATCTAAAAAGCTGCGCGCGGCCTCGGATGAAAACAACTTTTGGCCAAAAGCATTTGAACTGTCTTGCTCGCAATAAGTGTACAAAGTAATGAACATCAAAAAATCAAATAATAGTAGAAGGTATAAAAAATCTATAATCATTGGTTATTCTCACTGGACTATGATGATGACTATGATGTATTAACAGTTGTTACCTGATGCACTAACGTATAACAACAAACACGCATGTACACACACACACACACACACACACACACACACACACACACACACACACACATACACACACACACACACACACACACACACGCACGCACGCACGCACGCACGCACGCACGCACGTACGCACACACACACACACACACACACACACACACACACACAAACACACATCCACCCACCCACACACACACTATTTTTTACTTTGTTACTAACTACTTACATATAAAATGTTTGAATGATATTATAAAATGAGGAAAAACTGTCTCCTGCAACACAGTTTTTACTATTGCAAGAGTCAAAGAATCCCAACATAATCTAAATATCTAATCTAATAATCTGAATCGCGGCAACGGTTTCAGCGATTTTCATGAAATTTAGCATGCATAGTTAAATCCATAGCTAGGTTTAATTTTTTGAAAACGTCGCTTAAAAAAAACGAGCAATGCTCAGTCATCCAGGTACTGTACCTTATTTTATGTCAATAAAGAATTATTACTATTATGTTTATTTTTTATCTCTCTCTTTTGGAGGGGTAGTTTACATGTCATGCGGGCGTAAGCCAAGCGTGACACGTTATATAGAATAGGTTGATGTTAGTGATGAGGATGTAAGAAACTTGCGGGTGATGCGGCAGGTGTTCAGAATGGCGGATTTTAATAATATTTTTTATTAATATCAATCGTATACTCAGAAAATTTGAATATTTTTTCACAGCATCTCTTGGAAAAAGAAATTGTATATTTATCTTATTGTTATTTTGATCAAAGGGGAAATAACTAAGGTCAGCAAAATATTGGCTTGGAGTTAGAAGATAACCTCGAAAGAGTTATAATTTTTTATTGAATTGTGTTATTGAACAAATTGGAAACTGGAAAGTTTTTGGATAATAGGTATTTAATATGAATCAAGTTGTAATTGTATAGCTTTTCGAAATATGAATGTGGTTATAAACAAAGTTTTCTTGTTGTTATGTTACTTAGTTCTAAACAGTAACATAAGTTCGTCAAAAACGCAACTGTTCATAATTCTTCAATTTGAATCGGTAAGCTCAATTGTAATTCGTTGTGGTTTTTCAAAATAGACACTGTGAATCGTTGTAAATATTTCGATGCTTCAACTGATCCAGTAGTTGATGATGGTACCAACTTGAAAGACGCGGGTTCGAATCCTGCGTCAAATTTCATATCACTATCGCAAACCTATTTCAAGTTCCTGACAAAGATACGAATAGTCGACGTTACTGTTATCCAGATGATCTACAAGAATAATAGAACTTAGTAGTGATCTTCAGTTACTCTGTGTTTTTGTTTTAAGAACCTGCACCCTGCGGCGAAGTTTCTTCATCATCGCGCCAGTACGTCATCGACAAACATACCTTGGAGTAAAATACACTGCCATCCGTAACGCAGAATCAGTTTTCATTAGTCTTCAACAAACGCAACATTGCTTCACTTTAAAAGTTAAAGCTGATTCACCGAAAAAATGGTTAAGTACTTTATTTAAGCATGGGATTGATCGATCTCAGCCTCTCATACATAACATTGCCACATCGACGGATTGAATACTATTGAACAATTCAAAAACATCATAGGAGAACAATGGGTTGTCGGAGTGCCTCCAACAGAATCAAAAATTCTTTTCTTGGTATGGAATCAATCAAAACAAGACTTTTGTAGAATATGTCAATGTGATTAGAATATGGATGGATAAGAACGATACAATTAAGTTGCTGTACATCATTGACTCGACTGCCTCTGTGGCGCGGTGGGAGTGTATCTGACTGCTACGCAAGAGGTCGTAGGTTCGATCTCAATCTAGGATAAAACTTTGTGTGATGAGCATGATTTTTTATTATGTGTCTGGGTGTTATGTATCTATAATATGTATGTATTTAGAAATATTTATGTATGTTTATCAGTTGTCTGGTTTCCATAGTACAAGCTCTGCTTAGTTTGGGATCAGATAGCGTTCTGTGAGTTGTCCCAAGATATTATTAATATTATCATTACGATTGGGGGGATCAGTGATGAACGTGTAAAAGAATATATCAAATGGAACAAGGATATGCATTACGAAATCGTTGTTTTCCATGCATTCAATAAAGACTTGAAAAATATTGTCATTTCTGTAGCTGCGTCTTTCTTCAAGAGCCGTTGCATCGTTTATGGTACAAACTTTATGACGCCACGGATATTTCTGAGGAGTTTGACTACGACAACATCAACGCTGACAACTTTCAATTAAAAATCAATTGAAATCTTATATCAAGTTGAAGTTTACCAATACTTTCCGACAAGACGCAGTTACTTTGCAAGAAATCGAAAAGTTGACGCAGCTCAGATATCGACTGCTTAAACAGTTGACATCGGAAACAGATAACTATATATTCCCCACCGTTGACTTGGAAATTAATAACTCAACTTGTTCCACCCGCATTCGAATCAGCAACCTTTGGATTTGTAGCGTACCGAGGTTAGTCACTACGCGTCAAAATAAGCGGTCGCTTTCTGCGCTCCCCACCGCAACGACGGCATCGTTGACTATCGACGTAGTATAGCGCCTACCAATTTACTACTAGCAATGGTGCATATTTGTGTAAAGACACAAATATGTGGTGCATATTTGTGTAAAGACACAAATATGTGGTGCATATTTATGTAAAGACACAAATATGTGGTGCATATTTGTGTAAAGACACAAATATACATCATTGCTCGTAGTAAATTGGTAGGCCCTATCATCGTAATCGGAGGCGTTCGCTTAATACTTAAACATGTTAAGTAATAAGAAGTTTAATAATGACTTTTTATTATCAAACTTCTGGGAGTAAATTTTTTATTTTTTATTTTTATGATGTTTGGTACTAAGCAAACGCCTCCGAATTCTACACTTAATTCTGAACAGTCTGTCTCAGAATCTGATCTAGCTAAAGGAAATATTATAATCACTAAGGCATCGGTCTCGCAATCATGAGTTCGAATCCTACCCATTATACTAACGACGTGAACCTACTCAAGCCTTTGAGCTTAGCTGGAGTGGTTAACAAGATTGCTAGTAATGTGGGACTCAAGCCTACATTGCTAGTTATATTTTAAAAAATAAAAATATAAAAAAACAACATGAATGTGACCATAGTTTACAATACTCGTCATGTCACGAGGACTTTAAAGAAACTTTATCGGATTGGAAGGATATTAAGAAAGCCAACTTTTCTACTGTTAATGAAAACATAATATGAACTATGAGAAGTGACCTGGAGTCACTTCTCATGGTTCTTATGTTCTCATTAATAGAGTTCTTATGTACCGTTATGAAGGAAAAAAAAAAGAAATGGACTCTCTACAGGCTGAGAACGAATCTCTAAAGGACAATATGATTAAGTTGTCCAACGAAGATGCTGAGATAAAAAAGTCAGCTCACTCCATCTTTAATGAATATAATCAACGCTTGAGTACATTCGAGGAGCGGATGACCAATCAAAGAACAATAAAAACCCTTGAAGTGAAGATTAACAACAAAATTCAAAATTCTTTATTCACTTAGGATGCAAAACAACTCTTGTGATACATTAATTCTACATTACATGTAATGCCAAGTTCGCAAACAATAGGTAAAGCCGGAGAAAAGAACCGGGCAATAAAAACTCGCGGCCACTATTTTCAATATTGCCAATTTTACAATGTTTGAATAATTGAGGGTAAGGTGCTGCGACTAATATACTATACACCATGTTAAAGGACTGATGCAAATTATATTATCAAAAACTTGAAACATGAGATAAAGCAAAATAAGCCTTAATAAATGGGTACAATATAGTGGGAGCATCTATCTATCATCTATCTATATATCAACCTAGAACTACAAGCTAGTCAGTGCAATTTGGAGATCTGTAATGTTCCTGATTAACGTGAGGAGAACTTGTTCGTCTTACTTGAGGAAATTGGTAAAAAAATCAACTCGAAAATATCACGGGACGAAATTACTACCATACACGGTGTGCCATACGCCTCCTATAGTGAGAGATCAAAAATATTGTTGTCAAGTTTAAAAAATATTTCACTGTTAAATAGCCCATTTATTGAGGAAGGCTATAGGCTATATAACATCAAGCTACGACCAACAGGAGCGGAGCAGCAATGAGAAATGTTGCAAAAACGGGGAAAATTTACGCCGACGAAGTTGCGCGGGACAGCTAGTGTATTTATAAGAATATTATTAGTACAAATATGCTTATATTTTTCCTTATAGGACTACTTTGATTATTGGGACGATAACAGAGGTTGGGACCTAGTCGGTTACGGTTTTATAAAGCGATAGAGCTCCGAAAACATTATTTATTTATTTAAAACTTTATGCACAAAGTTGTACAAAGGTGGACTTAATGCTAAAAGCATTCTCTGCCAGTCTACCTTAGGGTGATGTAGAAATGGAATGTGTAGGTGCAGTAACCTAATTGTAAAATAAAAACTTCCTTATTATTCTTACATAATACACAAATGTGTCCGCAGTCGGTTCATAATGTCGGCCTACAATGCAATGATTGTTTTGTGCATTTTGATGTTATGTGTTTCACGTGAGTACAGATATAAATAATGTTATAGTTTCCGCTCTATACAATGAGAAAGAATTAATGACTACAACAAGATTTTTACTTCAAGAAGTCATATAAAAAAAAGAAAATGGAAATATTGAAAACTTGCAGAGTTATAAGCATTCAAGTTGTCTTGTGTTCTTCGCGCTATCGTGCTCATTGCGTCTCGTAGTACGTAATCCATGGTTATTATTGAAAAATAAGTGATGATTATATTTCATATCACATTGTGAACAGGTTTTGGACTGTTAGAATGATTAATTAATTAATTAATGGTCCAAAAACTACCCCATTGGATTGTGTTACTGATTCTGAGCAAACTACTTTCAAGTTTGAACTGTACCCAGAATAACGTTGTCTAATCTATACTAATATTATAAAGCGGAAGAGTTTGTTTGTTTGATTGTTTGTTTGTTTGTTTGTTTGTTTAAACGCGCTAATCAACTGATCCGATATGAAAAATTCTTTTTTTGTTGGATAGCCCATTTATCGAGATAGGCTATAGGGTATATAACATCACGCTACGACTAATAGGAGCGGAGAAGCGACGAGAAATGTTTCAAAAACAGGGAAAAATTACGCATACGAAGTTGCGCGGGACAGCTAGTCAATATAATATTTATCCACTATTATTTTACCAATATCATATTTTGAATAATTAACAAATGGTTTATTTGAATTTTACATTTTTACAATATTTATAATTTGAGAAGTCCATTAGCAATTAAGTATCTTATTAAGCAAAAAGAAAATTTTCAATTTTAATAACTACAAGCTAGATAACCCTACGTACGAACTATATACATACTATTAACATTATTTACAACTTACCTAGTAAACTACAAAAAAGAGTTAGGCGTCGAAGAATTCCTCCCCATCGATATCTACCGGTATAGTGCCCAGAAGGCTGGCAGCATTGCCACGTTGTATGGCAATGCTTATTCTCTGGGCAAAGAAAAAGCCAGCCTTCTGGTCACGAGATGCACTGACAAGACGCTGGGAAATGTCTTTGAATAAGAGGCGAGCACTTGGACCCCATGGCCCGTCTCAACCCCAAACGACTCAAATATGTAATCTCCGACTAGATTACTATATTTGCGCCGTGTGAGAGTCTCCGCAGATGCAGCAGCGCAGGCACAGCTCGCAGTGTTTGCCTGTGCAGCTCTTTAATTACTATTATAACAAGATTTTGACAGCTCGCGCAAGTGACAACGAAATTAAAGGTTATGTGTCATGAATAAAAGAACCCTGTATTATCTTTTAATACGATTCTTTTTTGCACCATCCTCTCAGTTCGATTCATTTTAACATTTATTATTGCGAAATAATAACAACATGATTTTAGCAGCAAATACCAATATAATTATTTCTAAAATCGTAAGCTAGTAGTTGACGGTTACTATGAGACGTGATGTTAGTTAACGGCAACAGATAGACGCTTGAAATATTAACAGTAGGTATATTGAGTTATATTAATCACTTTAAAAATAAATAGTTAAATTAACAACATAAAATAAAAATTTAAGTAGGGCTCACACATGTTTTTTTTTGCCATTTTTATAGGTGTGTATATTTTATAGATGTAATAGTACGGAACCCTTCGTGCGCGAGCCTGACTCGCATTTGGCCTCGCCTTTTTTTAAATTTTCTTGAAGATGTTATATACTCTACTTTTAGTAGTCACTATTATTTGCTTTCCTCGTATTATGTAAAACAAACAAATTGTAACATGCTTGTAAACCTTATTGAGAGAAATAAACGTTATTATTATTATTATTATTATTATTATTTACCGCACAGAATAATCATCATCATCATCATCAGCCTATCGCAGTCCACTGTTGGACATAGGCCTCTCCAATTGCACGCCACTTTGTTCTATCTTCGGCTTCTCGCATCCAGCTCCTGCTATCCAACGTAGTGTAGGACGCCCTCAGGCCAGGTGGAGTGATGGTGATTTACGCAAAACAGAATAATAGTGACTACTAAATGTACTCATTATTATTATGTACGGTGTATCGATTTTACGTCATAATTAGTAGGAATAGGAATTATAATTATGAGTGCCTAAAGTGATAAATAATTTATAATCATTTTGTAATTTTTTCTGACTTACAACCGTTTGTTCGCGGCCATTTCTGTCATGACCAAGGAGCTTATGATGAAAACTGGAGACCAAACTCAAAATACGTAATTTTGCCTAAGGTTTATCATGTCGTCCCACTAAGAAACAGAAAAACAGTCTCGTAAAAATGTCATACATCACAACAAATACTCACATTGACTGTGACTCTTTCAGGGATCCAAGCGATGCCAGATAGACAGGGGGAAGTAGATCGCCAAGGATTTGCTCTGCTTGAAGGGATTGTAAACTGGCTCACAGGAACCAACTCTACGACAGATGATTATCATGAAGGATATACTTTGCCAACATTGATTTCTGAAGTAACATCACCAATGCCAGTAACTACCACCGAAAACTTCATAGAAACTGAATCGGCTACTGTTGCTAATGAAAAGACCAATGAAAAAATTGGAAGCTTAGATGATTTTTCTGAAGTAACATCACTAATGCCAGTAATTACCACGGTAAACTTCGCAGAAACTGAATCAGCTACTGTTGCTAATGAAAAGACCAATGAAAAAATTGAAAGCTCAAATGATTTTTCTGAAGTAACAATACCAATGCCAATAACTCCCACGGAAAAGACCTTTAGCATAATTGTATGCTCTGGACCAAATAATTCACGCATATTCATTTTCGTGTCTATCGGGGCTTGTATTTTGTTACTGATTCTTCTAATTGTTATTAAAATGTACTGTCTCCCGTGCAAAGCTAGCAAAAAAATAACGGTGTAGATGAATCTTTTATTAAAATAGTTGAAATTAAAATTAAACAAAACTAAATGGACTTCAAATGAAAAGCCTAAACAATATAGAACTGGTATAGATTTAACTTAGGCTCCCAAGGTAGTAAGGGAAGAATTTGTTGGAATTAAATAGTGTAAGGTGGCTAATAAATATTAACGTTTAAAAAATCTTAGTATTTTTTTATATAACTTTTACTAGCTGACCCGCGCAACTTAGTCTGCGTAAATTTTCCCCATTTTGCAACATTTCTCATTGCTGCTCCGCTCCTATTGGTCGTAGCGTGATGTTATATAGCCAATAGCTTTCCTCGATAAATGGGCTATCCACCTGTGAAATAATTTTTCAATTTGGATCAGTAGTTCCTGAGATTACCGCGTTCAAACAAACAAATTCTTCAGCTTTATAATATTAGTATGTGTATGTGTGTACATGTTAGTCAATAAACTTTGATAGTGATAAAACTGAAGTGTTTCTTATTATTTGCATCCTACGACAATCGAAAGCTCCCTGTCCTGAATTACATTTAGATATATGTTCTGTCTGCTCAGAGATTACTAGGTCAATCAGTAGTCTTCAAGTATGACCAAAAGAACCTAATTACTTGGAGCTCACTAGACTCCTTCTTCACCTTCAGCGCTAGCCAATCTTATTTCTCTTATTCTGGACACCTACTGAAAATACTAACAGAGTTGTACTTAACAGTTGACGTAAGCTAAATTACTAACCCGAACACTGACAGTAACAGGTTATGAAAATATATATATTACGGGTCTTAATCGCGTGAATAACTTAAGGTTAAATCCAAGTTTATTACCCGACGTTTGGCCATGGTCTTAATGTGTACAAATCGCGAAAGTTTAGTAACATTTAGTAACAGGTTTCAAGTTTGGTATTACTGACACAATAATTATTTTGTTTTCAATGGAACCGTTCTTATTGTTATGATCAAAACAATGGATTGTAAAAGTAATAGTAAAAAACTTCACCTATGGTTACTCTTTTTTTTGTAATCGACTTCATTATTTTGGAAAGATTTATAAATTAAAACCAAAGTTATAATTTCAGACTTATTATTTTACAACTTTATTTTTTTAGTTATACAAAAAAATATTATACAGTAAAGATAAAGAACAGTACGTTTATGTAAAAGTAACATTTTCGAGATAAAAACAAAAAAAATACTTTAAGGTAATAAACTCCTTATTTGTTGATGACTGCCTCTGTGGCGCGGTGGGATTGTGTCCGACTGCTACGCAAGATGTCGTGGGTTCGATCCCCCCATCCAGGATGATAAAGCTTTGTGTGATGAGTACGATGGTTTATTCTGTGTCTGGGTGTTATTTATCTATAATATGTATGTATTTAGAAATAAATAAGTATGTTTTTCAGTTGTCTGGTTTCCATAGTACAAGCTCTGCTTAGTTTAGGATCAGATAGCGTTGTGTGAATTGACCCAAGATATTATTATTATATTATTATTCATTAATCAAATATTTTTTCAGGGTACCTACTCCGATTGTGATAAAATTAGGTGTATACATGTATATTACATGTGCGACAAAACATCCAATCAAAGATAGTAAAAATAGTGATGTACTTGGATGATGATGTAAGATGATCAATACTAGAAATAGGCATAAATTGTGTGTTCCTTACCATCGTCTGCAAAAGGTTCAGAACTCATTTATGGGACTTGGTATCCTTTACGATAAGCTATTGTGGTAGGTGCGTCGTGGATTCGACCTGCCGCCTGCATAAAGCCTCATTATTCGTTAACTGTTGGTCTTGACGCTTCCTTCCATTCTCCCAATTGTTTTCTCATTTTCTTCTTCAACGCTTCCTTCAATTCTCCCAATTGTTTTCTCATTTTCTTCTTTAACGCTTCCTTCAATTCTCCCAATTGTTTTCTTATTTTCTTCTTCAACGCTTCCTTCAATTCTTCCAATTGTTTTCTCATTTTCTTCTTCATCAATATTTCAAACTTTTGGAACGTCAAGACAAACAGTTAACAAATAATGAGGCTTTATACAGTCGGCAGGTCGAATCCACGATGCACCTGCCGCACTACCATTTGATTCATTCAAATCGAAAAATAAGAACGTCCTCATTCAGAAAGCTTATTATTGTGTAGATGATTATTTAAATGATAAAAACCCATGTTCGTAATCGTAATGGTGAACATAGGAGTTATGAATTTTATTTTTATGAATAAGAGTTTTTGAACATTTAAATTAATTGTATATTGTTTTCTTATTTTTGATTTGTGTAAATGAATAAGTACTGTAAAAGAATGATATAAAATTCATAGTCGTAGTAAATAATAATAATTATAATAATGCAGAAATGTATTTGGGTTAAATATTAAAAATTTAAACCATTTATCAACTAGTGGTCACAAGCGGGTGCAACCTGGTCGAAACGTCAAGCAATTTTAAGGTAAACAATGCGCGTTAATTCCCGTATAATAAATAGTTATAATCATGCAACGCGAAAGTTTAAATGTTAGTATTAAAACTTTTGTTTGTGTTCTATATTCACAGAGTGACTAGATAATTGAAATTGTTAGTAACGACCGCTAGGGTCGTACTAAATTATTTTAGGTGATTATTACAACTCATAGAAACCTATGAGTTGTAATGTCATCAATCATGTCAATCGTCATGCTCACTAAAATGTCATTGCTTGTGGTGGCGGTGTGGGCCGGGTCGTCTTCCTCCTGATGAAGGGATGATAACTGACCCATGCGTCATACTCGTGAACGGGTGCTACTTGGGATGACTGGTTATTATCATCTTAAAAGTTTATTTTTTATTAATGTTTCATAAATATTTGTATATTGAGCGGTTTTTCTGACATTAATCGAATCGCATGTTGCCTTTACCCTCTTCTGTCATTTTTGTAAGTTGATGCTTCCATCCACACCATAGAAGGCTAATTCGTTTAAAACTCGATTGTACCCACTTTACATCCTATGGTTACTGCTTACGTTAGTTCCGTGGTGTAATGGTTTCAGCACCTTACTGACATAACTGTGTATATACAAATATGTTGTAATAATTGGCATTTTAAAAAAGTGGTCTTGAGTTTTTATTGCCAAGTTCTTTTCTCACGGCTTTACTCTTGCGAACTTGGCATTAAATGTAGAATCATTCTATTCCAAATTTTGTCTGACGTTCATAAGCGTTTCATTCTGTAACCTAAATTAATAAAGTACTTTTGACTTTACTTTGACCCGTATGAGGGAAATACCCAAGCAATCGATTTTATCGTTATGCAACTATCCTCTACAGTTGGCAAGTATCCCTATTTTGAGAAGTCAATTAAAACATAATTTTCTCAAAACCTATATTAATTATGTTTTCAAAAATAGACTGACAGTAAAGATTTCAAAAGTGGGGCACCGGGGCACCTATCTGGATTTTACCCTATTAATCATCCTACACGTCTGCCTTGGAACAAAACTAATTTTCATGACGTACAATGTTTCAAAATGATAGAAGTAATGGATTTAATTATAGACAAATACTTTAATATAAAATTTCACGAAACTTGTACTAAGTTCATAATTGCTTTTTTCATTTTCGTATCGTATACAAAAGTTTTGTATTATACGTCCACTCCCTAAAAGCAAATTCTGTTATAACATAACATACGGTTTCTGTAATATTACTGAGCCAATATAGAATTAAATGCATTATTGCGGCTTTTAAAATGAAAAGTAGGGGTCCAATGACTTGAACCCCGCGATATTATCAGATTATATTTTGAAATATCCGTCAAGCTGTGGTCGCTATTTAAAAAAAAATCTAAATTCTTTATTCACTTAACATGCAGAACAACTCTTGTGATACATCGGGATTCTACGTTTACATGTAATACCAAGTCCGTAAACAATAGGTAAAGCCGGAGAAAAGAACATGGCAATAAAAACTCGCGGCCAATTTTTAAATTGACAATTTTACAATGTTTGAATGTTTATAAACTTGATATGGGGAGGTGCTGCCACTAATATAATACCCACCATGTTAAAGAACTGATGCAAATTATATTATTAAAAAATTTGAAGATGGTACAACATAGTTGGAGCATTTACTTACAACAAGGGTAAAAATTATAAATATTGGCCAAAGTACTGGTAACGAATTATTAAATATTAATTTCTGACTGTTCACAAATGCGTTGATGTCTCATTATCTTACTTGATATAGTCTTTCTTATTGCTATTAAATGCTAATACGAGCTCATTTAAAATACGTTTACAGCAAATACCTACTGAGTTAAGCACTTACAAAAAATATTTCACAATACAGGCGTGTAAATTCCTGGTCCTTGTAAATTGGAAATTTGATGACGTAGGTATTGACAGGATAATTTTGGACCCATTCACGTTTTGTCCACTTCCTTATCACGTATGGTCACGTGACGAAAGAGCTAATTGTGACTAGAGCACGGCTTATGTGTATCTAATACCATCATTTATATAAAGTTCTGATAGCTTTTCGAATAATGATCTCAAATAGGGTAAAGGATACGAGACGCGTGATAATAGATGATTATTCATATTAGATGAATTTATTTTATTTATAGCTAAGATTAACCAAATCATTTGGTCAACCACATGACATGTACTTATTCGAGGGCTATACGTCAGAGGTCGTGGATCGTTTTAATTTAAGATTCTTCATTTTCATTGAAACATCAAAGTCAAAAAGTAAAAGTATTTTATTCACTTTTGTTACAAAATGCAACGCTTATGAACGTCAAACAAAATTTGGAACAGAATGATTCTACATTTAATGCCAAGTTCGCAAGAATAACTCCGTGAGAAAAGAACATAGCAATAAAAACTCATGGCCAATGCCAATTTTTACAATATATTTGTATATATACAATGTTATGCTAGTAAGGTACCTACTCACGCAAGCAATAACCATAGTACGTAAAGTATATAGTCAAGTTTAAAATGAATTAGTCTCTTATGGTGTGGATGGGAGCATCAACTTACAAGAAGTACATACATACATATACATATCAACCCATATAATGGCCCACTGCTGGGCACGGGTCTCCCCATTAGAACCTACTAGTATGTAGATCCTGGGGGCAATTGCCATAATCGCCACGCTTGGCGAGCGGGTTGGCGATCGCAGTAAGGCTTTAAGTACGCAGTGGACGCTGCTGCCCGTCCTCCGGTGTGAAATCCCTTAGTCGCCTTGACGACACCCACGGGAAGAGACGGGGTGGTACTATTCTTAAGCTGGTACCACACGGCTAAAGAAGTACAGAAGTGGGTAAAGGCAACATGCGATTTGAACTGACTATTACAGGTCTTTAATAGTCAATTCGAATCGCATGCACCCACCCCAAGTAGCCCCTGTTCACGAGTTTGACGCTTGGGCCAGCCATCATCCCCTTCGCCATATTGAGGGAAGGAAGACGACCCGACCCACACCGCCACTAAAATGTGATATTTTAGTGAGCATGACGATCTCTGACATCTCATAGAAACGAAAATAACCTTAAATAATTTAATGAAGTACGATCGCAAGTTGCCGTTAATAACAATTTCAATTATCTAGGTACTATCTGAATATGCAATGCAAACAACATTTTATTATATAATACAGATACATTATTCTGCATTTTTATATCTACGACCATAAACTTTCACATGCTTTACATGACAACATGCTTGTTTTTTCGTACAACAAGCATGTTGTCTACCATAACGGCTGTAGTTCTACTTATTGCTATTATTGGGACATCATGTTAGTTCGCCTATTAATTGTTCCTGTGAGCCGTAGTCTGCTTTATTTAACACTAGCTGCCCCGCGAACTTCGTCTTCGTTTTCCCCGTTTTTGCAGCATTTCTCATTGCTGCTCCGCTTCTATTGGTCGTAGCGTGATGTTATATAGCCTATAGCCTTCCTCGATAAATGGGCTACCCAACAGATTTTTTTTTTAATTCGGACCATTAGTTCCTGAGATTACCGCGTTCAAACAAACAAACAAACTCTTCAGCTTTTTAATATCGGTTTATATTATTTCCTTAAGAATGGTGATGACACTTTTCCTCTGTAAACTGTTCTTAATTTTATCATGCCTAACTTGCATTTAAAGTATTTACGGATTCTTTGCTAGAGACATTCTTTACACAGAAATAAAACCTCAAAAATTATACGATTTTAGTATGGTAATTTTTATTAAATATAATAGTAACGGTGGACCACACCTATCATTTTTAATAATTTATACGATCTACTATCGTAAAATTTCTTTGAGTATTTATATAAAAATCCACTTTGCCCTCCACCATTATTGTTCCAGTTATTTGAGTTGCTGATGTATTTTCTATCAGCTTAAGCAGCTTCTATAACAATAATGATTCGAATCGTTGCACCAAGCGAAGAATAAGACAATACAGCTACTAATCTGTACTAAGGCCACTCTTGAGTTTCTATTTGCATGAAGGCCTAAGATTATTGAAATAGTATCTAGATTATTGTATCTTTAAGCAACGAAGTACTTAAAAATCACTCTAATCATCAGATTTTTAGCTAACTTACCTTATAATACCGTACCAAATAATGTGCCTAATATTTTTTCTTCCGCAGAATTATCGTCAAAAATGTAACTTCTGGAGACTGCCTCTGTGGCGCGGTGGGATTGTGTCCGACTGCTTCGCATGAGGTCGTGGGTTCGAACCCCACCCAGGATAAAACTTTGTGTGATGAGCACGATGGTTTATTCTATGTCTGGGTGTTATTTATCTGTAGTATGTATGTATTTAGAAATATTTAAGTAAGTTGTCTGGTTTCCATAGTACAAGCTCTGCTTAATTTAGCTTTGTGTGAGTTGTCCCAAGATATTATTAGATACCTATTAAGATATTATATTCAGCTACGTCCAACAAATAAAGTGTTTTTTTTTTATTTGAGAAAAATCTCCAATGTTGTGATAATTATATATTTCGGGACTTAATCGCGTGAATTATTTAAAGGTACGTCACGGGTCGCACGACCCGTGACCACGATCGGTGCAATTCGATCGAAACGTCGGGTAAATAAAAGGTTCGTACCTTTAAATAATTCACGCGATTAAGTCCCTAAATATATCTAATATGTATATAAATCGCGAAAGTTTAAAAGCAATAATCTCCAATGATAAGATAAAAACTCACAAACAACTAGAAGAAATAGGTAACTGTTTTAGGCTCTTTATCTTGATATCTTTTGCTGGATAAGTTTCTTCATTCATCTGTTGGTACCAAAACAAGACCAAGATCCTACTTCGAAATTGAAATTGAATCTTGACTTTAGCCTGTTTCAAAACTGACGACATTATTTATTCACTAGTCTTGAACGGTGCCAAAATAGACCAAGGTCAAGGTATCAACGAAGAATTATTCGTATCAAGTGTGTCTAATCTTGAGACACTGGAGCTTGGACGCTCAATCAAACGATATTTTTGATTAACAAGTTAGTTTAATTTGTTTCTTAATGTTTACAATGTAAATGTTAGATTTTACCACATTCGAAACCTTAGCTCGATATAATGCAATGTAATTGACAGCACCTTCCCAATATAAAACAAAGTATGTAGATTTTTTCCATTAGTAAATAAAATAATTCGTTGTACCGCCGATTTTGTTGCGCCCTACAAAATTAACATAGCAACTCGTGTGCAATGTGGTACGGTGAAGACCAGGCGTTGACAATTGTAACATACCTATCGCACTATTAATTAAAATAATAACGCTTCAGTTAACGGACCTTTATTGATAAGATTTTCCCATTTCGATGACGTCAAATGAAGCCAAACAAAGAAATAACTGAAAAAATGTTTGAGGAAAACTATAATTTATTCATTGTTAATATTGTTATCGGTTTATAAAAAGTGTAATATAAGGACAATACGTTATTAATCACATTTGTGTTTTTACGCAAGTTTTTGGTCAGAATATTATTAGCAGTCCTGAAAAATAAGGTACTTTAATCTGAGAAGAATAGAGTGATAAATTTTGTAACCGCAATAGGGTAGATGACTGTCAAGTCAAATCAGTATCTTTTTAAGAAACGTCAAAAGAAAGAAGAAGAAAGAAAATACATTTATTTTGTGCAAAGCACACGAGATCACTGAATAAACATTTGGCTGAAATACAATTACAGACTCAATAACAATGAATAATGAATAATAAAATTTAATAATGGTAATAATATAATTAACAACTATTAGTAAGAATAATAAATTTTCTTTAGAATATCACAAGAAAATGGGCGTCTCGGGGCTGCACCAAAATTATGCGCTCCGTATTTATATGAAAAACAAATCAATGACTTCATTATTTCTTACGATAAAATCATCTAATTTTAATGTTTATAAATTCATGACCACGTAAAGTTGTGGGGAACTATTGTTTGAAGAACCGATAACTGTTGGGGTAAACGAGTTCTTGAGTGGAGACCGCGGCTTGGCAAACGTAGTGTAGGACGCCCTCAGGCCAGGTGGAGTGATGATTTACGCAAAACGGCTGGCAGGAGCTGGATGCGAGAAGCCGAAGATAGAACAAAGTGGCGTGCAATTGGAGAGGCATATGTCCAGCAGTGGACTGCGATCGCCTGATGATGATGATTGTTTTTTAAAACAGTTTTGCAAATGCTATTTCTTGAATAGTGTTAAATAATTTATTGATGTCATCTACCCAATTAATTGTCGGTTAAAACAACAGGCGTGGTCATTTTTATCCAAAACGACTTCCGATGATATATTTTTTTTACATCACAAGTAACACAGGTCAGGCATATCATTAGACAGGTCTTTCAAAAACATTTTAAGGTTTTTAATACACTTTTTTGATTAAGTGAATATTTTTGGAAATAATCGCTCCGAAAGTTGCATGAATTGTGTTCCCCTTATCTTCTAAACCGTGTGACCAAAAAATATGAAAAATATCTAAAAATGAATAAAACATCAAAACTTTTTTTAAAACCTTAACATGTTTTTAAAGGGTCTGTCGAATGATGTGCCACACGTTAATATTTGATAAAAAAAAAATCAGCTTCTGTTACATGTACAAGAGTCGCCCCTTATTTACCGCCCTTATTTATAGTTACTATAATATTTTCTATTTTATATTTACAATTAAATCAACCGACAATATTATCGACCGACTTCAAAAAAAAAGAAGGTTCTCAATTCGACTGTATTTTTTTAAATGTTTTTACCTGACGACAGGACCGATTTAAAAAAAAATCGTTTGATACCTCCAGATTGGTCCCATTGTCATCAAAGTTCGAATGGTGATGAGATCTTGGAGAAATCGAGGGAAACTTTTCAAATGTTAAAGGCACAGATAAAGTAATTTGGGTATATTTTGTTGTAATTCGTGTATTTACTCTTAAATCACCATTGACTAAAATGGAACTGTTAATGAAGTCCAGAGATGACCAGCGTAACCAGCGCCTCCATCAAATCATGTAATGGAACAGATAGTCTAGTATCAGATGAACTCCTCAAAAATCAACTGCCTTGTATCGCAAACCGCAACTTTTGTAAAAAGAAATGAGCAGTTTTGATTAAGCTATTGTAGGTTTAGGTTTAAAGACATTTATTCTCATAAAGACATAATGTTATATCACTTACATGAGAACACAAACTTTAATACAACAATATTATTGCATTAATTATCATACTTAACTTATAAACAAAAAAAGAAAATAAAAGAAATAACCATTAGCAATTTAGTATGACATGTCGGGCTAGTCGCTTTTTAAAAACATCGAACGATACTGTACTTTTTATATCCGAGGGTATTTTGTTAAAAAGTCGCGCACCTTCGTATGTTATTGCTGTTTGGCCGTAATTTGTTCGAGTCTTGGGTAAAACGATAAGACTCGCGCGTCGAGAGCAGGGGCGACCAACCTGTTTTCGTATTGTTAGTTGTAGGTCGCTACGGACTTTGTTGCTCATGATTTTTTTGATAAGTATGCAAGTATTGTAAATATATAGTTGTTTGAGGGTCATTAATTTAGTTTCTTGGTAGATTTCTGTGGTTGGTGTTCGACGGTTGTAATTAAAGAGCGTTTTTATTATTTTATTTTGTAGTATTTGTAGTTTATCTAATTTAGTTTTGGCGGCACTTCCCCAGATTTCAACAAGGTATAAAAGGTGTGGTTTTACTAAGGCATTGTAGATGTTGAAACGTAGGTGACGAGGTATGTATTTGACATTAAACCTAAGGCAGGCAAGTAGTGATATTAGTTTAGTTGTTAGATGCTGAATGTGACTATTCCATGTTAAATTAGTGTCTATGTTGAGTCCAAGATATTTTTCATTAGTTTTTTCGTGCAGAGGGATATTATTTATTTTGAGAGGTGTGAAAGTCGGAATTTTTTTGTTTTTTGCTTTAAAGATTATATAGCTGGTTTTAGAGATGTTTATAGTTAATAAGTTGTATCGAAACCAATCGTATAGGATATCAAGGTCATGCTGGGCTTGAAGGATTAGGTCCTGGATTGACGAACCGAAATAGAAAAGACATGTGTCGTCGGCGTATAATGTTAAATTACCATGTAAGCCTAATTCGTGTATGTTATTCATATATATCAAGAAAAGCAGAGGACCTAATAATGTCCCTTGTGGTATTCCACAAGAAACCGGAAGTGGGGAACTTTGGGTATTGTTATCTGTTTTTACGATCTGTAGTCTGTTGGTTAAATACGATTGGAAAATATCGAGAGCTGTACCAGTAACGCCGATGACTTCGAGTTTTTTTAAGAGCAGTTTATGACTTACAGTGTCAAACGCCTTTTTTAAATCAATAAATACGCCTAATACAATGTCTTTTTTATCGATGTTCTGTTTAATTTTAGTAATTAAGTCAATTGTTGCCGTAAGTGTATTACTTTTAGCTCTAAATCCGTGTTGTCGCTCGTAAAAGAAATTAATAGAGTCCAGGTGATTTTGTAGCCGAGTATGAATTACCTTCTCGAGAATTTTTGACAGTGATGGCAATACTGAGATTGGCCGGTAGTTTCCTGGGTCAGTGACCGGTCCTGATTTATAAATAGGTGTAACTTTAGCTATTTTAAGTGAGTCTGGAAATAATCCGTCATGTAATAGTTTGTTTAAGCTTAACGTTAGCCGATTTATAATTAAATTCTTTACACATTTTATTACTTTAGTACTGATACCGTCGAGACCGACAGTACTATTCGAATCAAGGTTTTTAATTATATAAAGGATTTTTTTTTCGTGACATGGCTCTAGACTATTTAATTGCTTATTTTGTGATGGCTTGGGTAGTGCGTGGATATAATTATAATGAAAGTCTTTTGGGATTTCATCGGCAAGGCGTGGCCCTATGGTAGCGAAAAAGTTATTAAAAGTTTTACACATCTGATAAGGATCTGTGATTTCTGCTGAGTTGACAATAAGTTTGGAGGGTGCGCGCCTTTGTTTTCTTTTATTATTCGTTAGGGTATTTAGCAAATTCCACTGTTTTTTCGGCCTTCCACTCAGTTTTTCGAACTCTTTGCTGTAATATGATTTCTTAGTTTTCAGAATTAACTCCTTCACTTGGTTTCGTTTGGTGTTGAACTTCCCTTTCAGGACTTCATCGTCGGGATTGTTCTGTAGGTCAGTCCATATGCGATTTCTTTCATTAATTTCAGCTATTACGATTTTGTTTATCCATTCTTTTTGTGGTTCATTGATGATTTTAATCTTTGCAATTTTGCTCTCTGCGATATGTATATTGATACTGATATTGTAACATAAATCAACTGCAAACCAATACACTAAAAAGTAAAAAATAAAAACTTTTTACAAAAAAGCAAAAAAAATATTTAAGTACAGTAAAAAATAATTAAACATTTTAATGTTGGTGCCTAAAACATAAAACTACATTTCCTGGCACCAACTTCAAAATGTTTCATTATTTTTTGTTGTTGTGTGTTTTGCTTTTTAGGTGCCATATATTTAGTTTGGAATTCAGTTTTTATTTTTTTGTAAAAAAAGTTTTTATTTAGCTTTAAAACTAAGTGTTTGCTACTACAAGACACCTTCACCAAATTTAATCAATATTCATTGGGTAGTCTTTGAGCAAAATGCCTGTGTCATACGGACGGACAGACAGACGGACATGACGAAATTATAATAATTCAGTTTTTGCCATTTTGGGTACGGAACCCTTAAAAGTAGTCAGCCCACCTTTACCATAGTGGTAGCTTTGCTTAACCTCTAGTCCGAGAGCTGGTCGTAATTTTTGTGTAGGTATTTGAGTCACGCTGCAAACTTGTCATATACTTCTTCTCTAGTACTCAAACCGAGAATCGTAGATCTTGCTCCCCAGTCAGATCTAAGATCCCTCTATAGAGGGGCTAAATAAGCTTTTATATTTAACTACGATCTAACGACTATTGTCCTACCGAAACAATCTGTACAAAAAACATTTAAACATTTATTCTTAATTATAAATATGGAATATTTATTTTTTATGTAAAATCATTTTGTAAGCAGGCTTAGTTTAGAACCTGTCTAAATAATCTGGCTTATTAATTTTTTCACATTTTAAATTTAAAATCACAAAAAAACGGACATTACGAAACTATAAGGGTTACGTTTTTGCCATTTTGGTTCAGGAACCCTAAAAAATAAAATATGGTTATTTTACTCATTACCTTTGTTACAGCCCTGAATTATTTCAAATATATTATAAACCATTTTTTACATGTTACAACAAAGGTACAAACTTTATAAAGCGTTGTCTACATTCACTCGAGAGTTTCGCGAGAAATTCCAATTAACATTTTCTATTCCAAATATCTAGACTAGCTGTCCCGCGCAACTGTCTGCGTAAATTTTCCCCTTTTTTATAATCTTACTAGCTGTCCCGCGCAACTTCATATGCGTAATTTCTCCCCGTTTTTGAAACATTTCTCGTCGCTTCGCCGCTCCTATTAGTCGTAGCGCGATGTTATATAACCTATAGCCTTCCTCGATAAATGGGCTATCCAACAAAAAAAGAATTTTTCAATTCGGACCAGTAGATCCTGAGATTAGCGCGTTTAAACAAACAAACAAACAAACAAACTCTTCCGCTTTATAATATTAGTATAGATGTTACTTCTAATACCTCCAAGAATATGTGTACTAAGTTTCATGATGGTCGGTTGAGTAGTTTTCGCGTGAAAGCGTAACAAACAAACTTACATTCACATTTGTATATTAGTATTTATTGATTTACGACGAATACGTCCCGAGAAATACAGGGCTTTCTAAACTTTCTTCCTTCCTTCCTTCTCTCTTCAAAAAACGGACCAATAGGAGCGGAGTAGGAATGAAATATGTTGCAAAACGGGGACAATTTACGCAGACGAAGTTGCGCGGTTCAGCTAGTATACTAATACAACTAACCAGCATAAATTGTGCAGACTGTGCGACCAAGCTTAGAATAACAATCTAGTTTTCTATTGTAATATTCTTGTTGTACCTGTATAACGATTGTAATTTGTTTTGTGAGCCTAATAAATAAAATATAAATAAATAAACTCTATTCGAGAACAACACGAGAGTCAAAACGTACCTTTATTTTTTTTTTGTTATAACGAGGGTTGACGGAACTACGGTCCCTGAGGCTAAGTAATTTATCAAACAAATAGTTTCACAGTAGGAAGGACAAATGGTCCTAAATTTGTCAAAAACTTTGCCTTACAAATCTTGGATAATTTTATTAAAGCTTTTGTGTCACTGTCAGCGGATTTAGATTACATGTATCCAAATTGTATTTGCTTTTATATATTTAACTTACGAGTAAGTATATCTACTTAAATAATCATAACTATTTATTATACGGGTATTAACGTGCATTGTTTACCTTAAAATTGCTTCTTCTTCTTCTTCTAGTCCGCTTGTGACCACGGCCGGTGCAACCTGGTCGAAACGTCAAGCAATTTTAAGATAAACAATGCGCGTTAATTCCCGTATAATAAATAGTTATAATCATGCAACGCGAAAGTTTAAATGTTAAATAATCATGTTCAAAAACTAACGAACTGATTCGTTATCACATAGCTTAAACTACTGAAGGTAGGAACATGAAATTTGGCCATGAAATTTCAAGTTCAAGGAAGGAAGGTTTTTAATATTCCACCCCTGAAAGGCATAAATTTATTGATTCACAATGACAATTTAATAATGAATTTGAAATTAAACTTTAACTCAGATAATACCATGGATCGATAGATTAAAAAGACTAGATAATATATTTTATGTGTTGTATACAAAATGTGAATGTGACCATTCATTTGTTACGATCTCAGATCAAATACTACTAGATATATACCTAGCGTGTCCACCTATGTTTTTCTCACTTCCACATTTTAGTGTTACCAGAAAGAAGTCATTACCTGTTATTTAGGGTAATTTTGTCATAATATGATCAATTGGATCAAATATGAGACGTCAATGATTTCAGCGTGCCGAAGGCAGCGCGGTGGAGCGATTGATATACTTATTACTTGTGTACCTAACTAATATGAATTAATTGCATAATAGGTCAAATACCACTCACTGTAATACTACGATTTTTATTTTTCCAACTTAAGTGTAAAATGCGCAGCTAAGTTTTTAGGAATGTCATTATAGGACTACGTAATTGTAATATAGTACTTATATTGGACTGTGGTTTACACTACTTCAACTACCAACCAGAACCAGTTCTGATGAACGGCTGGCAGCCTAAGTTATTCTGTCGGCTTTCGCAAAGTATCTCTTCGTTTTGTAACTTAGAATATCAAACTTTTATAAAAATCATATTTTTTTCAAAATTACATTATTTTCAAGGTTTGTTTGTTTTATAAATTTCATAATTAATAATAACACTAACTTTTCTTTATGAATAAAAAGGAAAAACAGGTTTATTATCAGTGATTGTGAAATATTTAAACTATAGATATTACTGTTTAATATTAGATAAAAGTTCCCGTGATCGGTTCATTCATGTATAAATCAAGAAATTCCAGTGAGTGAAACCTCCTAATTTCTCATTACAGACCAGTGCTTACTGCTATATTATGAAATACCACCATTTTATGATATGGTTAACCACATCGCGAAATGTTTAATTCTACGATTCGACCACGACTTAATAATAATATCTTGGGACAACTCACACTACGCTATCTAATCCCAAACTAAGCAGAGCTTGTACTATGGAAACCAGACAACTGATAAACATACTTATATATTTCTTAATACATACATATTATAGATAAATAACACCCAGACACAGAATAAACCATCGTGCTCATCACACAAAGTGTTATCCAGGGTGGGGATCGAACCCACGACCTCTTGCGTAGCAGTCGGATACACTCCCACCGCGCCACAGAGGCAGTCGAACTTACTTACAAGTCGACTTAGGTATACAAGTTCCCAACGTCAACCGTTGGGCCGCGGCCCGCCGTGCACGATCACCTGGTCTAGTTGGAGGATCCTCTCTTTATGTAGAAGGGACGTAACACCTGCACTCCACACATAAATCACGTAAGGATGATTTGGGTGATTTTTTGTCTCCCCTATCTTAGGTTACATAAGATCCACCCACTTCTTAAGTAAGATTCTATCTTAGTTTGTCAACAATGGAATGTTTTTTTAAAATAGAATCAATTATACTACATTTTTTAATAGGTAACTCAGGTTACTTTTATTTGTATCTGATATAGATTACCATTATATTGCTCCTGTGGCGCGGTGGGAGTGTATCCGACTGCTACGCAAGAGATCGTGGATTCAATTCCCACACGGAACGCTACTTTGTGTGATCTACAAATCGTTGTTCCGAGTCTGGGTGTACTTTGTGTTCATGACATGTATGTTTGTAAAGTCCCCCGCGACGCAGGGCATAAACCCTGCTGCGGGAGTCTTATAAAAAAATATTTTATTTTTAGACGAATATCTAGTCAGATATATTTCGGGACTTAATCGTGTAAATTATTAAAAGGTACGAACCTTTTATTTACCCGATGTTTCGATCGAATTGCACCGATCGTGGTCACGGGTCAACTCTTTTCTACTAGTAGACCCGTGTCCATCCAATAATTAACGTGATTAAGTCCCGAAATATATCTAATATGCATAAAAATATCGAAAGTTTAAAAACAAGAATATCTACTTTTTAGAATAACATTATTATAATGGAACTAGATTTCTAATATTGGGTATCGACTTACAAAAAATCATAAGTAAGAATGGGCCAATCCCCCCCTCACCCCCAAGGTAAGGGCATGTAGGGATGTTTTTAAACCCCGCCCATCTCTTTGTGACCGTTATGTAATTAATTGGGCCCAAACTGATTGATGTTTTTTTTCAAAAGAAATCTAACAATGTGGGTTTGAGTCCCACATTACTAGCAATCCTTTTAACCCCTTCAGCTAAGCTCAATGGCTTGTGTTAGGAGTGGGTTCACGTCGGTAGTATAATGGGTAGGATTTGAACTCGCGACCTCACGATTACGAGACCGATGCCTTAGCCATTAGATTCGATTGAGTTCTTAAATAATCTTAGTACTAATTTATGACCTGATACTAAGCTGTAATAAGCAAGTTTTTTTTTATAATAAAAAAAAATATTAAGAAAAATGTGTTACAAAAAACATACAATGGCAGTAAATATATAATAACATCTATTTAATAACATCTTAGGACAGCTCACACACGGTCATCTGATCCCAAACTAGGCAGAGCCTGTACTTTGGCAAGCAGACAACTGATAGACATACTTTTAAGTATATTATATATTTATTATAGACTAGCTGTCCCGCGCCACTTCTGCGTAAATTTTCCCTGTTTTTGCAACATTTCTCATTGCTGCTCCGCTCCTATTGGTCGTAGCGTGATGTTATAACCTATATCCTTCCTCGATAAATGGGCTATTCAACAGTAAAAGATTTTTTAAATTCGGATCAGTAATTCCTGTGATTACCGCGCTCAAACAAACAAACTCTTCAGCTTTATTCAGCAGACACAGTGCTCACAATAAAGGTTTGTCCTGAATGGGAATCGAACACAATTAAATAATTTCAGACAAAACCACAAATAGACATTAGTCTATACTTCTATACTTATATTATAAAGAGGAAAGATTTGATTGTTTGTATTGAATAGGCTTCGAAACTACTGGACGGATTTAAAAAATGCTTTCATCGTTGTGAAGCTACACTAACCCCGGGTGACATAGGCTATTTTTTATCCCTGTATCCCCACAGGAACGGGAACTACGCGGGTGAAACCGCGAGGCGTTCGTTAGTAAGAATATAAAATTGATGTTTTCAATGTGTTTGTAGCTACCCGCTACGACGTAGTTCAAACTACGTCGTAGCTACGTCGTAGATGTCTACGCTTGATCGATTCCGGAAAATTTGAAATAAGACAATTTTACACAGCTAATACTTTTGAAAAAGGACTAGCGGTTTGAAAACCACTTGCTCTCTTATCGACTTGAACCCACTTTGTGAAAATATTTATATTACGGGTCTTAATCGCGTGAATAATTTAAGGTAAAATACCTTGTTTATTGCCCGTGACCACGGCCGTTGCAACATGGTCGTCATTTTTTTCATGCAATTAATACCCGTAGTATTTATATTTTCATAATGTGTACAAATCGCGAAAGCTTATCAACATTTTGAACTCACTCCTAACTCAAAGAATTTGCTACCAACATAACTAGCAACATTTCTTTTTAGAGCTAACCTGCAATCTGAGTCTCAATCCCACATTACTAAAAATCTTTGACTGCCTCTGTGGCGCGGTGGGAGTGTATCCGACTGCTACGCAAGAGGTCGTGGGTTCGATCCCCACCCAGGATAAAACTTTGTGTGATGAGCACGATGGTTTATTCTGTGTCTGGGTGTTATTTATCTATAATATGTATGTATTTAGAAATATATAAGTATGTTTATCAGTTGTCTGGTTTCCATAGTACAAGCTCTGCTTAGTTTGGGATCAGATAGCGTTGTGTGAGTTGTCCCAAAATATTATTATTATTATATTAATCTTGTTAACCTTTCCAGCTAAGCTCAAATGCTTGTGTTAGGAGTGGGTTCACGTCGGTAGCTTAATAGGTAGGATTCGAACCCGCGACCTCACGATTGCGAGACCGATGCCTTAGCCATTACCCCCAGGATCTATAATAAGTAGGTTCTACTGGGGAGACCTATACCCAGCAGTGGGACATCATACTAATATTTTAATATATATCACTAACAATCTTTTAGAGATAATGCAGAGATAGGAACAAGCGTAATAAATAGTAAATCAAGAGAAATTAAATGTATTGTAAATCATAAATCGAGAAGCTAGTATTAGCAATCGATATTCGAACTCGCGTCCTATCGATTACGAATAATTCATTTAACATTATGCCACCGAAATTTGATCAATGATCACCCATCATTTTCTAAACCTTTGTAAGATTGCTTAACCTCTATCGACCTGTTTTCTCGCTAATGCGTTATGAAACTATAATATAAATTATATACTATATATACATATATATATACAAAATTAATCTACAAATTACTAAAACACTACAGTTAATTAATCTCTTGCGTATGGCATTAGGCGACAATCGTACTATATGGATACATGCCTTATTCATCGAATCTAGTGACGTCACTGTGTATTTTGGCACATCCATTATAGGCGGTGAAATTGTAAGGGCGGATGCACAGTGGAGACGGATTATTGCGACAGAGAATAATTACAATTCTTTAAAAAAAGATAAATGTCAATAAATAAATATTTACATCCAACTTACACATGGCCATCTGATCCCAAACTAAGCCGAGCTTGTACTATGGTAACCAGACAACTGATAAATATATTTACCAATGGGATTCAAACTCGATTGCGACCTCTCGATTGCGAGTCTAATGCCTAACCAGTAGACTAACGCGACTTCAATTATTTAATTCAATTCAATTCAAAAGTCTTTTTTCACTTAGGATGCAAAACAACACTTGTGATACGTCAAGATTCTACATGTACATGTAATGCCAAGTTCGCAAACAATAGGTAAAGCCGGAGAAAAGAACCTTACAATAAATACTCGTGGCTACTGTTTTCAAATGGCCAATTTTACAATGTTTGAATGTTTATAAACTTGATATGGGGGTAAGATGCTGCCATTAGTATACTATACACCATATTAAAGGACTAATGCAAATTATATTATTAGAAAGCTGGAATATGAGATAAAAAAAACAGCTTTAGTGGGTACAACTTAGTAGGAGCATCTTACAACTAGAGTTATATACTATTATTTTCTTTATCCCGCGGTTTCGCCTGCTTGACCCCTTACGGCCGTTCCTAACGATCGAACTGGAAATAATATAAAAATAATATATTGGGACAACTCACACAACGCTATCTGATCCTAAACTAAGCAGAGCTTGTACTATGAAAACCAGACAACTGATAAACATATTTATATATTTTTAAATGCATACATATTATAGATAAATAACACCCAGATACAGAATTTTAAAGTTTTATGCTGGGTGAGAATCGAACCCTCTTGCGTAGTAGTCGGATATACTCCCACCGCCACAGAGGCAGTCAACACGAGGAAATCTATGGATTGATTTGACTACTAGATAAATATATTTGACATAAGCTCCATACAAAAATATATCAAAATTTTATCTCTCCAAATCCGTCGATGGATAGATTAATAAAAAAAATGGCCGTTAAGTCCTTTTTATAAGTTCCGGTTTCAATCCGGTGCTGGATACCTACCCGGTCGCCGGCTAATAATAAAATAAAATTAACACATAAATACATAACTTTTACAATACAACCAGAATTAATTTGAAGTACAAAATTTAAAGTTACTATTTGTTATACTAGCGCGCAACTTCGTCTGCTAACCTTTCTCATTGCTACTCCCCTCCTATTGGTCCTAGCGTGATGTTATCTAGCCTATAGCCTTCCTCGATAAGTGGGCTATCCAACAGTGAAATATTTTTTTAATTCGGACAAGTAGTTCCTGAGATTACCGCGTTCAAACAAACAAACAAACTCTTCAGCTTTATAATATTAGTATAGATAATGTATGGCGACCGGACCGGACTGACGCCGTAACATGTGAAAGCTACCGTACATCACCATAGACTTCGCGCCGGGTACCCAGAGCCGTAACGTGTGATCCTTTCACACGTTACGGCTCCGGGTGAGTCCTTAGTGTTCAACTTTCCTTAAATAATTTCTTATCCAATAAACACATGTTCCAAGAAACCTATCTTCAAAATTTCAGCTTCCTAGATTCAAGGATTTGGGCGTTGATGATTAACTGAATGTGTCAGGACTGTCATTTTTATATTCACAAGATTATCTCATCCACTCTCTGTCGGTCTGTCTGTTTTGTCAATTTCATTCCTGAAACATTTACCCGAAAGCTGAAGAGTTTGTTTGTCTGTTTAAACGCAATAATCTCAGAAACTACTGGTTCGAATTGAATCTTATTTTAGTTGGATAGCCCATTTATTGAGGGAGCCTAAAAAATGCTTCGGACCAGTAGTTGCTGAAAGTAGACATATAGGTAACTAATTCAGATCAAAATTAATTTTTGTTTTTTTATAAAAACTAGCTGTCCCGGCGAACTTCGTACTGCCTCTTTTTTTGTGAATCGGATTCAAATTTGAACTTAAACCAGAAGCACAGAAGAATTATATAATGTCTTATACTTAGATAAAAACGGGGGAAATTTACGCAGACGAAGTTGCGCGGGTCTGCTAGTAATGTATATAAAGATAGAAATCAATATCTTCGGTCTTAACATACACGAGTATCTACTTTTTTGCATTCATGCCCAACACTAAAACGAGAATTACATTGACCAAGTTAGTTTATAATATATTAAAAATAAGCAACATTTTTATCCACCAATAGCGACATTTAACCTTTGCCCTTTTCTGTTTCAATCGCGCCGTCTTTTCTACCCAAATGAAATCGCCCTTATGACACCCTACCATGCGCACTCCAGCCGCTCTTGATATGGATCGTCCGCCAGTTCAAGACGAACCCTCGACGAGTAACCATGCATCGGTGAGTAACCACCCTGTATTACATATTTACTTTTGTTCCAATTTTGAATTTAAATTTAGAATGCCGCTTCGAAAATAGTTTGAACTTCAATTGGGAGTTTTCATTTTAATTTTTAATTTAAATTTGGTGGCGTTTTTAATTAAAATTTGGAGTTTAAAATAAGTTGAACTTTTTAGAATAGTTGTTTGAATTTTGTGGTGAATTAAAAAAGGAGTGCGTTTTTTAATAATGAAAGGTATTTTATTTAATTCAGTAACTACGATTTTTAAAAATACTTAAATTGGTATTTGGAACGTGTTTTTGTCTTTCTTTGTTCGATTTCTTTTTTAAATGATGTTAACATTTGCTTTTAAAATTTAAACTTCGTAATATAAAAAGTGTTATTTTGTGTAGATTTTTTTATTTTGTTATAATCTTTATTAAAGCATTCAAATTGATACTTTAAAATGTCTATTATATTCTGAGCACGTAGCCCTGCGGTAGTGATTGGGCTATTTTTAAGAATTCTTCGTTGACCTTTGACAAATTTATTTTAGGATTTTATTGGCTTTATTTATGCTTTAAAGGTGAAATGCCTCGTGAACCATTTCGATTTGAGTCAATGATTTTAAGGCCGGTAACAAAGGCTGAATATTTTTTTTACGCTATCTTTTGCACACTTCTTTTCTCGTGTATAACTTGTTAGATCCCTTTGTGGGTGGAATTAAGATATAGTGTATATTCTTAGTGCTCTTTTAAGGTATATGCATGGATCATTTATCGATTGCGCGTCAATACCAAATAAAAATGCCAATGATTGCGTTATAGGATAGGAAAGAATTAATGGGTATTATTGACCGCCCTATTCGGTTCAATTCCCATCCAGGGTAAAGCTTTGTGTTATAAGCATGATTGTTTATTCTGTGTCCGGGTATAATTTATCTACATCAGTTGTCTGGTTGGCTGTGCCTAGTTTGGGACTAGATGGCCGTGTGTGAGCTATCCCAAGATATGATAATATTAATTTTAACTTATACATAATAATAATATAATAATATCTTGGGACAACTCACACAACGCTATCTTATCCCAAACTAAGCAGAGCTTGTACTATGGGAACCAGACAACTCATAAACATATTTATATATTTCTAAATATAATTATACACATTATAGATAAATAACAACCAGACAGAATAAACCATCGTGCTCATTACACAAAATTTTATCCTGGGTTGGGATCGAACCCACGACCTACGGCTTAGCAGTCAGAGTCACTAACCACTAGACCAACATTATTTCAAGCTTCCATTGGTTTCTGGTTAGGACATATAGTGATCAGTCTTAGAGAATCTTTTCCTGACTCAGAGTTCACAAAGCTGATTAAGTATCAGCGAGTACTAGGAGAGCTGATGGTAATTTTTGGGTAGGTCCCTTTAGTACATACCTGTGAAACAGTTAATGCCCTCATTAACTGTTTCACAGGTATGTACTTAGCTGTTAGCCATTTATAAGAATTTTCACTCGTGTTACATTTGATTAAAGATTGTTTAAATGTATTACATAGGCACATAGCCTGCAGAATACGATGTTTTCCACATGTAAAGGGCATTTAGAATAAGATCTACTTGTCATTTTTTCTATGTAATATTATAACATCAATAAAATCTTTAAATAAAAATACCTCCCTTAAAATACCCAAGTACAGAACCACAGACCCGACTGGGGGATAACGGGTCTAATTGATTAACCCTTTTTTTTAAGAAATATTTTTTTGCAAAATATAAATATTTTTTATAAAAAGACGACTCCCGCAGTAGGGTGTAACAAGGGTGTACAAGCCTTGTGTCGCGGGGGACTTTACAAACATACAAGTTACGGACACAAAGTGGTGTCCCGTGTAGGAATCGAACCCACGACCTCTTGCGTAGCGGTCGGAAAGACTTCCACCACGCCACAGAGGCCACCTTTATGCTGGAGACATTTTGATTTTTTTTGTTGTGACTTAAAATTTAACATTTAAAGTGTGAAAAAATAATAAGCCAGATTATTTAGTCAGGTATTAAACTAAGCCAGAGGCAGTGATTATACCAACACAATACATGATTCATTCAGTTATGAGAAACAATGTAATATTGTATAGGTATTATTTAGTAATAACGGCGCCATAACCGCAGGGGGTAAAACATTAACAAGAACGGGCAAAATTTATATAGGGAAATCATGAGGTAAGAATTATTAAACGATATATTCTCTCCAGGTGCGAATAGTAACTAAGCTTCTGCTTAGTTACGATTCGCACCTGGAGAGAACAGTAACCTGTTAAAATGCTCTCTGTAACGAAGCAATAACAAAAGCCGTGATAGTTCTTTAACTACCGACTAGATGTCGCTACGGGGGCCTAACCCGTAAGCATTAAGAGATAGAAGAATTTGATATCTAGTAACATAGTCCAGATAGGTGGTTCGCTTCTGGCCCCGGTTTGGCTACGGAAGTCTCGGGTTCGATTCCTGAGTCTGGATTCAAATTATTCTATCTTTCAAAAACGCAATTATTGTATTTGTAAAGTTTTTGGCAAGAAATGCCTATAAAAATTACTTCAGTAACCTGTGTTACCGGAGTAACACTTTCAAAAACGAAAAGTTCCATCCCCTATTTCACCCCCTAAGACCTCGCAGACTACAAACTTTTCATCGACCGATAGTTTGGTCGGGCTGTTAATCAGTAGGACCATGTATGGAAGTGCGCTTTTTACACCGATTTTTAGGGATCCGTAGCCAAAATGGCAAAACGGAACCCTTAAAGTTTCGCCATGTTCATCCGTCCGTCCGCTTAAAATCTGTAATAATTTGCTTAGAGACTGTTAGTGCTAGGAGGCTGTAATTTTACATGGATACACATATTACTTACGCTGACAAAGTGAAAGAATAAAATCTTGAAAAAAAAAATTATTTAGGTTACCTCCTCTATTATGTAAAGTAGAGGTGTGATTTTTTTTTCTTACCTGCCTCATCGTGTGCGGTATCAAAGCTTTAAAGTGCAAATGTTGTTAGAATCAAGTGCCCCCCCCCTGCCAGCTAATTGGTTGATGTTGGGTATGTAAAAAAAATCACGGTTGTAGTATATACAGGGTGTAACAGAAAGGTGTGGTCAAATTTCAGCAGCGGATAGGGTATGTTATCAGTATTGCACCTACCATGGTGCCATAGCTGGTTGCATTATTATTACATAGTTATAGCATATTCTTTTTGTCGAAATTCAGTAGTGAAAGGCGTATGGCATAAGAATTATACCTCCCCTGGTACAAAATTGGATTGGATTATTATGGAATAGAACTTTTTAAGTCATACTTTTTTTAATTAATAACTTTTTCATTCATAAATAAACGAATGAAAAAATAATTAATATTTTTTTAGGGTACCCCGATTTTTATAAAATTAGGTATGTGCACTCAGTATCATGGGCACATACCAACCCTTGAATATGACCACACCTTTCTGTTACACCCTGTATAGTAAAATTAAAAGGAAAACTATCACAGCTAAGTAGGCTTTACAAGTTTACGAGGAACGGCTGACCAAATGAGAAGTAACAAAATTTACAAAAACCACAATAACAAAATTTAAGAAATGTACAAGTTCCATTGAAAAATATTAATAAGTAGATATATCGTTGTAACTATGAAACAAAAACAACAGAAAACCCACTTCATAAGCCACATTATTCGGATGGAGTGGGGTGGTGACTACGGAACCCTACATAGTGCATGGTCCGACATGCATTTGCCCGGTTTTACTAAAATGTTTGGTAGATGATTAACTACACGATTTTCTTCTAACTATAATAGCGGCCGACTGCTTAATCAGTACGGCGCCCTTCCAAGCGCGCACACTGCCGATAGTTTAGTCCAACGACTACTGCCCAACCAGATCAAACTATGAGCAGATTAAAAAGTTTCTAGTCTGCGGGGCCTATTAGGGGATAATATTTTTCCTTTCAATGTTTGTCAATTGAAGAACTTAACTTTTGCAATTAGTACACTTTTTGGTATGGGTAAAAAATGTTAAACTCGCGTCAGGACACGTGACCTGATCGAAAATTCGTAAGACGGAGGGAGAGCAATGAAAACTGATACAATATCATTAGAATACAAAGCTAAATTTGTAAAAACCATGTTATTATAGCTCAGATGGGAAATCGGGCGGTCTAGAAACCAAAAGACTTGCGTCCGAGTAACGATTATTTTTTTATTTTAATTTTCGATTTTGGTTTTTTGATTTTTGATTTATTATTTCGTATTTTTTATTGTAAGTCAGTGGGACCGAAAAATATTATTTAAATTTCATCAGTATGTAATATAATGTTCAAATTATCACATCTGCCGGCACTTCTGGAGTGCGACCCGTTGTTTTTTTTTTTACTTCCTCCTCCCACATCTTCTGAAAGGCATCCAGATCGTTACGCCAGCATTTCGTTACACTGCCTCGACAGCGGTATTAGTACAATTTATTAATTTATTAGTAAAACCGGCCATTCCGGCCCCGGTTTGGCATATGGAAGTCTCGGGTTCGTTTCTTGGGTCTGGACTTCAAATTTTTCTATATTTCATAAATGCAATTATTGTATTAGAATACTTTTGCAAAAAAAGTATTCCAAAAGGCTGTACTGAACTAAATTTTATCCGTGGTCTATCTAAATTTCTTTCATTTATTTGTTTAAACGGAAGAGTTTATTTGTTTAAACGCGCTAATCTCAGGTACTACTGGTCCGATTTGAAAAAAAAATGTTTTGTTGGATAGCCCATTTATCAATGAAGGCTATAAGCTATATAACACCACGCTACAATCAAAAGGAGCTGAGCAGCAATGAGAAATGTTGCAAAAACGGGGAAAATTTACGCAGACGAAGTTGCGCGGGACAGCTAGTTTAATCTAAACCTGGTCCTAAGAAATACGAACACAATAAAAAAAAAGAAACAAGCAAGCCAGAAAGATATATAAGAAAATTAAAGAAGACTCGAGCGATATCGGTGTATAGTACATCCCACGGCAAAATTATACAAACCGGCCATACCGGCCCCGGTTTGGCATATTGAAGTCTCGGGTAGTTCTTTAACTACCGGCTAGATGGCGCATGCGAGTGCCCAACTCGCGTGCATGAAAGGATAGAAAAAAATTGAAGTCTAATAACATAGTTCAGATAGGTGGTTCGATTCCGGCCCCGGTTTGGCATACGGAAGTCTCGGTTTCGATTCTTGGGTCTTATTCCAAAAGGCTGTACTGAACTAAATTTTATCCGTGGTCTATTTAAATTCCTTTCGATTCTCGTCAACCTAAACCTGGTTCTAAGAAATACGAACACAATAAAAAAAAAAGAAACAAGCAAGCCAGAAAGATATATAAGAAAATTATGGAAGACTCGAGCGATTTTGGTGTACATCCCACGACAAAATTAATTTAAAACAAATAATTAATGCCGTATAAATTTAGTCTTCCATATCTTCCTTTGATCTAAGATGTAAAGGATCTCTTTGTAATTGTTAATTAAATTATAGTTACTTATGTTTTAATCTACAACTGAATATTCAAAGAGATACCTTCAAATACCAATAGGAAGGTAACTGTCTACCTGTCTGTTATTTTGTTGATGACTGATCTGAGGGAGACATAAATTAGTAGGAGTTATAAAGGTATAGACAATTATTATTAATATTTTTGATTTACGAATAGGCTTGTTTCCTGGGTTAACAGAAAATAATAATAATAATATTTTTCGGACAACTCACACAACGCTATCTGATCCCAAACTAAGCAGAGCTTGTACTATGGAAATCAGACAACTGATAAACATACTTATATATTTCTAAATACATTCATATTATAGATAAATAACACCCAGACACAGAATAAATCATCGTGCTGATCACACAAAGTTTTATCCTGGGTGGGGATCGCACCCACGATATCTTGCGTAACAGTCGGATACACTCCCACCGCGCCACAGAGGCAGTCAGAAAAATCAAAAAGACTAATCTATATTTATACTAATACTAGTTGTCCCGCGCAACTTCGTCTGCGTAAATTTTCCCTTTTTTTATAATCGTATGTTACTTCTAATACCTCCAAGAATATGTGTATAATATGTTTCATGATGATCGGTTGAGTAGTTTTCGCGTGAAAGCGTAACAAACAAACTTACATTCAAATTTATATATTAGTAGGGATTATAAAGAGGAACGATTTCATTGCTTGTTAATATTGAATAGGCCCGGAAACTACTGAACGGATTTGAAAATATCTTTCATCGTTGTGAAGTTACACTAACCCCGAGTGCCATAGGCTATTTTTTATCCCTGTATTCCTACGGGAACGGGAACGCGGGTGAAACCGCGAGGCGTCCGCTAGTTAATAAATAAACCTGACATTTAAACTGCGAACAGTTATGTCTCAATTAAATTTAGTGTTAAATTGATTTTTAGGGTTCCGTAGCCGAAATGGCAAAAAACGGAACCCTTATAGTTTCGTCATGTCCTGTCTGTCTGTCTGGAGTATTTTAAAAACATTTAAAGGTTTTTAATAAACTTTTTTGATTGAGTAAACATTCTTGGAATTAATAGTTGCAAAAATTGCACACCCCCCCCCCCCCTTAACTTTTGAACCGTGAGACCAAAAGATATGAATAAAATGACAAAGGGCATAAATGCCTTGAACATACACTCTTCTGCTGATGCAATTATTTAAGGCTGCGGAACCCTAAACTGAGCATGGTCCAACATGCTCGTGCCCGGTTTTTTAAGTCTACATTAATTCACATTAATTCTGAGGCCATAAAAGCGTAAGTGGAGTAACGAGACACTCAAGACAGTCATTGCGTTTCTCGAGCGTATAACAGAGCCATATTTTTTGGATTATTACCTTATAAAGCAACTATTGAAGACACTAAAAAGAAAAATTAGAGCCTAATGGATTATTATCAAATCAAATTTAAGAAACATTAGCGCCAATTTTATCGCCAAGAATGGGCATTGACGTTGACCGGTCAAGTGTGACCACTCTATATAACGCGTAATTTACGCCAACGCCATATTTATTGTGAAGATAGACATTGACGTTTCCGTTAAAATTGAATTTCCCTAAGACTACATCATAATGATAAAAAAGAGTCAAATGGATTCTCAATAGAAAAAATCTAAACTGCGATTGCCAAGCTCTTTGTTTGTACTATTAAAAAAACTGCAAGAACATAACATTTCAATAAGTTAACAATTTCAAATTATTTTAGACTAGGGGGCGCCTCGCGGTTGCACCCGTGTAGTTCCCGTTCCCGTGGGAATACAGGGATGACAAAAAATGGCCTATGTCACCCGGGGTTAATATAGCTTCACAACGGTGAAAGAATTTTTCAAATCCATCCAGTAGTTTCGGAGCCTATTCAATTCAAACAAACAATCAAATCTTTCCTCTTTATAATATTAGTATAGATTATAGGTTTTTCACACATATATTACACGCAGCCAGTTTGGCTTATGTAAAATAAACATTACCACGTTTTACAATAATACAAATAACCTATATAACACAACCTCCTTAATCAGCTTCACATAATCATAAATAATAGATTTTTGATCGATGTCAAATTGTAACACTTTTTTCCGTGTAGCCTCTCAGCTCGCAAACTGGAACGAAGTTCACGTTCCAAAAACGCTTTTCATTTGGCATCTTACGTCATCATCTTACCCATCTTTTTGACCCACAGCACCACGATGGCAGTGACCGCGGTGCTGGTGCTGGCCGTAGCCGGCACAGCCCACGCATGGGGGGGACTCTTCAACCGGTTCAGCTCCGACATGCTGGCCAACCTTGGATATGGGAGGAATGGGTACCGCCACTACCCCTATGGACAGGTAAGGAATTGAAAGAAAAAAACATGTTTATTTCGGCCTAGACCTAAAAATATATATAACTGAACAGAAAACAGAAAACTGAATTAAAAGGAGTTAAAACTGCAAGTAGGCACAGTATTCTGCTCCGCAAATCCATACCGAAGAGGTCACCACCTCAACAAAAGCTAGGCAAGACGTCCAGCGCTGATGATTTTAAATGAATTCTTGCTTGACATTATAGTAAAAGTAATGTAATAAAAATTCTGTGCCTCCTACGTCTTCCCCTTAGCACCTATACATAGACGGATCCTAGGGGGTGGGGCACGCCTCCCCTCCAGACGGTTGTTTTGCGTACTGAATTTCTTGTATTGTATTGAATTAGTTTGCTCATATGCCTCTTGTGCATATGAGCAAACAAATTCAACACAACACCGCACGAGACGTCCCTGCGGATTACCTCACCCTCTCGGTCCTCGTACAGGATCCTTCTGCCTTCGAGGTAGTCTGTCACTAGCTGCCTCAGGTACGCGGGCACTCCATGATACCGGAGCGCTTTTCTGATGCAGCTGAATAGCAGATACCCGAAGGCGACAACATCACTCCTCCACCGGTGTTGGCCTCCTCCAATCTCCCTCAGACGCAGAATGGCTCCAACGGTCGAGCGCCCAGTACGAAAGCCGTACTGAGTGTCCGACAGATCGGGGCCGACCTCGTTCAAAGGGCGGACGATGCGGGTAGCGAGAATTCTTTCCAGCAACTTCCCCGCCTCGTCCAGCAACACGATAGGCCTGCAGGCCGCAATTGAGTCGGGAGGTCGTCCCGGCTTCGGAAGGAACACCAGCTTCCCTATCTTCCAGCAGCCAGGGAATCGTCTGGACGCCAGGCACACGTCGAACAGTCCCCTGAGGTGGTCCCCCATAAGGTCAAGGGTGAGAGCCAACACCCGGGTGGGAATTCCATCCGGCCCGGGGGCGCTTTTCTTTGAACGCATTCGAAGAACAGCCGCGCCCACCTCCGCTTTGGTTACAGGCGGCATAGTTGTGTCGGCCTCCCGGTCATCGGTCTAATCTTCGGAGACCATCGCCGAAGGCGTGTGCTCTGCCTGCAGCGGGAATAAGCCCTCGATCACTTCCATAAGGAAGCTAGACTGGAGAGTCTCAGTAAGAGGGGGGATTCCGAGCAGAACTTGTTGTTCGTGTTGTTTTGCGACCCGACGGGATGTAAACCACTCCTAACTCAAGCTATTTAGCTTAGTTTCAGGGGTCAACAGGATTGCTAGTAATATGGGACCCAATCGCACATTACGAGTTATCTATAAAACAAATATCCAATTTGGATAAAGGTAAAAATTCCAAATCACCGTCATATAGTTTCGATGTCACGAGCCTTCGCCTAACCTCATATCCTAAGTTATTATTATGTCAACCTTTTTTAAATTATGAAAGAAAATTATAAATATTTCGGAAAAACAACACATTTTAACACTTAGCAAACAATTCATGCAATTGAATACCACAAAATTAGGATTTTGTTCAGCGTTACACCAGACGGCCAGCACCCTTTACAATTATTCTTTGTTTACACCTTTAAACAAAGAGTATTAAATGTTCCCTCCACAAATACGTTACCAAAAAACCCGTAAATTCAAATCAAGGCCATAATTACGGGTACGCGTAAATCTGTACATAATTGACGCGTAAATCTCTGGCAGTTACGGGTCATTGTGCATTACGTGGGCGTAAAGGTCGCGTGATCTTAATTAATGATTATTTATAGTAAAGGATTTTATGGATAAATAAATTTGGTGGAGATTATCTGTGTCAGATTTTGGGGTACTAGGGACCTGCGAAGGCTTCGCCCGGAGTCTTTCCCTATTTTTGTTTTTATTTAAAATATTAAAACAATTAAAATGTAAAAATATCCAAAACAAGATAACATTCCCATTTAATATCATTCAGTCGGAGGCTTTCGTCTTTTTGCAGGCAGGTGTTTTTAATTTAGCTACGTTGAGTTTTTAGTATTTCATATTCCAAATTTAATTTAAATATAAAAGTTGTTAACATATATTTGTTATCAGCTTTTAAAATTCTTTATTTTAATACCCCACTCGATAGGTCTTGAAGATTTTTTTTTAAACTTAAGTACCTATATCGATGTATATTGGCGTCAAAATTATTCCATTTGATTTTTTTTTTAATTAGCACCCCACTGGGTACTTTAAAATTTACTAAGTCTCATAACTAAGACGAATCCAACACATCTCAAGGTAAAATCCATCAAGCTATTTAGACTCAAGGGCGTGTCAAAGAAATGTACATACATACATACATACACTCGAAAAACATAACCCTTTTTGCGCAGTCGGGTAAAAACAGGGAAAAAATGTTAAAAAACTCACAACATAGATTTCACAAAGCGCTGTCCCGAACAAAACATTTCCATAAAGGGAATGGAACCCAACATTTTTACTCAGTAATAGTACACTGTACCACTGTTTGTGCTTGTTTTGTGAATTTTTTTTGTATTTGTGGCTTAAAACGGCAAAAATAAAGTATAATTCTTTTTTAAACTTTTAAGACGAAGTCCGTTTAAGATAAAGCCGCGGTAGGCTTTATCTTAGACGGATTTTTTCCTAAAAGTTACTGAACTAAAAGAATCCCTTTGTACCTAATTGTGACAAAACCTTACCTACATAGATACACAGTTTATAAACAAAGAAACGTTGTAAACATTGGCAATTTGAAAAGAGTGGCCGCGAGTTTTTATTGCCTGTTCTTTTCTCCGGTTTTACCTAGTTTACGAACAGGGATTACATTAGAATCACGACTTTTTGTAGTATTTTGCTTCCTAAGTTAATAAAGAATGGTTGATTTTGAATAAACATGTATTTTTATTTTATTCTTTTTTAAATATAACTAGCAATGTGGGATTTTGGTCCCACATTACTAGCAATCCTGTTAACCCCTCCAGCTAAGCTCAATGGCTTGTGTTAGAAGTGGGTTCACGTCGGTAGTATAATGGGTAGGATTCGAACCCGCGACCTCAGGATTGCGAGACCGATGCCTTGGCCATTACGCTACCGCCGCTTAAGATTTCATACAGGTTCTAACCTAGTACAGGCACCAATTTAAGTACCTAGTACTTTTGTTTATTCTTAGAATTCATTTGTAACTTTGTACTTTTGTATATGAAATATGAAAATGATTCAAAGATATGGATTAGACATTCAGCCGAACTTTAACTGATGCCCGATCTCCCCTTCCAAAATTACTGATACAACTTAATACCTCAAAATAAAATGTCTGGTTGCTGCAGCAGTGAGTGCCTCTGCCTCATAATATATTCACTTATCCATAACCTATTAGTAGGTATATAAGAATAGTTATAGATATTAGTTTGTTAATTAAGATTAGGTTATGATGAGGCTGACATTATTAAAAAGCCTCTTTAAGCAATAAAAGACTTAAAAAAAAAAAAAATGTCAACGTACAGCATGTTTTTCCTCGTTGTAGGGCGCCGACCCATTTACATATATATTGTGTTAACACCCTGTCTCTTTCCCCCCTTCTTACAATGACTACTACAACTAATACTCCATCTCTCTCCCACTAGGAGCCGGAGGAAGTGTACGCTGAAGCGCTTGAAGGCAATCGCATTGATGATGTCATCGACGAGCCAGCTCATTGCTACTCGGCGCCGTGTGCTACTAATGGGGATTGCTGCCGTGGGCTTCTGTGTTTGGATACCGGTAAGTGCTTTTACCTACCCAGTAGTCTTACTAAAATCGAACCTAAGACAATTGCGTTAAAGATTTATAAAACAATAGGGTATTACACCCTTTTTTTAAATAGTATTACAATTCAATTCTATAATACTAATACGCTACTAAAAATTACAAAAAAAATGAAAATTTCACGCGTAGTTTGACGAAAATGCTGGACGCAGTGGGCGCCATATTGCTTTGTGGTCATGACGTCAGTTACGTATTTGAATGTCAAATCATTCAATAACAATAAATTATTTTACACTTACCAAGTAATAATATGCCTTTAAATGATTTTAAAAATATATATTCGTGCATAATTTTATATGTTTTAGTATTTATAATCATCAAAATGAATACTAAAAGTAAATGATTTGAAACCAGAACATAATGACGTCACAATGTTAAATTGCATACAAATCTGTACAGAACAAATCGTTTTGACATTTTATAAAAAAGATTCTGATTTGACTTGACATTCAAATACCCAGTTGGCTATGTACCTAAACACACAAAAATAATAAATACAAGTCTAAATGCCGATCAGTTGACATTTGACACTTTTTAGGTTAAATAGCCGTATGACTATCGACGTATAGATGTGGACCGCGCCATATTTCAATTAAAAAGTAAATATTGACTGCAAAGCGTGAAAGAGAGAAAAAACTCGTGCGGCCCTGTCGCGAGCATTGTCTATTTCTAGAGAGTGGTCAATTTTGTGAGGTTATAGCGTTTACGTCAATGCGTATGGCGTAATAACATGGAGTTGAGCTGCCATTATTTTTACAGTTCGGAGTTTTTTATACTCCGAGTGTAATATGTAAATAAATAGTTGTTTACGTAATAATTGGATAAGAACGAGACTTTATGTAACTAAAGTGTACAACAAATACTTGACACTGGAAGAAATTAGCCGTTAAAACGGCTAGATTGCCATAAATTCAAAGAAGAAGAAAAGGAAGAAGATGTAATAACATGGCGGCTCTATTGTTACATTATGTTTTAAAACAAATTTAAAAAACTGAAACTTAAAATTATTTTTAAAATTTATTTTGTTATTTTATGAAAAAAGTAACATTTTTTAACTGCTTTTTGCCTAAACTATGTCAATTTCTAGATTTTTTTCTCATATAGGTACCTAGAGTAAAATACCCTATTGTTTTCAATTAACATAGTAGGCAATTTATACGGCTTTACCGTTAATAGAAATGTGTTTTTGTTCGGTCTGATACAGGGATGATTCAACAAAAGAACAGTAGAAAAATTCAAAATTGGTTTTGATTTAATTTGATTCGAAAACTAACAGTCGGTCAGTCGGTTCGGTAGTTCCTCCAGTTCTTCTAGGCTTTATTATTTATATGTAAATAACGACATCAAAATAGAACCCCAGTGTATTTTTACCATAAACGCCATACTAAATACAGATTTTAATACCTTGCCTTAAATATTCTACAATCACTATAAATCAAATACATAACGTGCTACAAAATACATGTGCACCTAATGGCTCTCAACGCGAGTGTTTCAGCAGCTGAGTTCGCGTGAAATATTGAATGCGACTGAAATGTAGTGGTACTAGTGATACTCGAATGAATTTCACATTTATTTTTTTTTTATTTTTTTTAAGTGAGTATTTGTAATCAAAAGTATCCTGTATGTTATTTTATCGCAAACAAACAAGTTTCAGCACTGTACAATGCGATTATATTGCAATTACAGCGCGTTTTATACGCTATTAATGTGTATTTGTAAGGTTCCTTTGTGACACTCTGGAGACCCAATATCTGGCGTCAATTCATTTTTCGACACTATTAAAAATAAATCCTGTTAAACTTAATTAAATGCCTCCGATTGCATGATGATTATAAATAATAAAATATATTTTGTTTCCACGCTTTTAACTACGCTTATAGTAACCGTAATAGCAGCACTAAATACAAAATTAAAACATAAATAACCATCTAAAAATAACCCAGTATATTCTACAATCGCTATAAATCAATTGTGCTACAAAATACATGTGCCCATAATGGCTCTCAACGCGAGTGTTTTAGCAGCTAAATTGGCATGAAATATTGAATGCCACTGAAAATGATGTACACTGGTGCTTGTGAAATGTAGCGGTACTAGTGAAACTCGAACGAGTTTCATATTTATTAGAAAAAGAAAAATATTCCAAATTTCATTCATATTCCGTTTAGCTGTTATTGAATGATAGAGTTCATAAAAAAATATTAAGATTGTTATTAAGTCTTGTCCATGTTCATCAATAACTTCAGATTCCATAAGCTAGTTAGCTACTTAGGAAGTTCTCATTAATAAAATCGAGCAACCAAAACTTTAACCACCTAAGAATTTCATAATGCAACTAAAATCATGCAATTTTTGAAACATTGGAGATAACCGTTAAGCTAGGGGACTCTTAAATATAGCCTCAGAAATTGCAGTCCACCGTATCACCTCGTTTTTTCTCAAAGGTTTTTCAAAGGATTGGCCATAAACTCAACCTTGGTATAAATGAAAGGAAGGTCTCTCCTTTCATTACAGCTAGTGAGATTAAGTGCTCTCTAAGGTGTAAGCTTCTAGTATTAGAGTATGGAATTGTGTCATACAAAGTATGTTATTTGCGGAAAATAACATAAATATAAAATAAATATTATGTGTCTTATTCTAGCATAGAGCCCATTCTATTCAGTCTCACCTAAAAAGAGAATGGGTCAATCATTCTGGTACTTTTAATATCTCGATGGAATGAAATTGAACAAATTTCATTAATATATTTTTCATAACAAAACTCGAAATACATTTCAGGATAAATTGGTATAAAAGAGTCAAACAATTTAGTTCAATTGATACTTTAAATCCAAATCTTACTTAATACGAATTTACTTATTTCCGAAGTTCTGTCGAACTATATACTTATTCCAAATCCCTAAATCATTTTGCTAGTTAGGTTGATTAATGATCCTAATGTAATGGGATTCATTAACACAACAAAGAGAGCCATTTCGCGTTAACTATTTTGATCGTTACAATCAAAATAGGACCTTTGCTTTAAATAGGACTATTCAGCCTTTGTTGGTCTACATTATTGACTGAGAACAAGTTATACATTAAAGGATTTTTTCACAGACTTCGCCAGCGTGTTTACCACTTAAACCACTTTTCACCCACTTTTTCAACTTCCACTAATCGATATCATTTCCGAAACTCCAACTCCAACTTCCACCCTCAGGGGGTGGGAATTCAGAAATGTTTGTTTAGGCAAGGAGTTGTCATTACTTTCTGATCAACTTGAATAAACATTAAGTAGGTGCTTGTTAAATCGATGAGATCGAGTTTTCGGACTGTTTTTTTTTAAAGACGACTCCAGCATTTGGTTACAAGCTCTGTGTCGCGGGGGACTTTACAAACATACAAGACACGGACACAAATTACATCCAGACTCGGAACAACAATTTGTGGATCACACAAAGTGGTGTCCTGTGTGGGAATCGAACCACCGAAAAAAGGGAGCGACCTCTGGCATAGCAGTCGGACTCCCACCACGCCACAGAGGCAGACAGTGTTACATACACAATAAATATACCTTTTTTATGCTACTAGATGAAGAGACGAACAGGTCCTGATGGTAAACATCACGCTAGCCCATAACAGTATCAGTGCCATTCAAATCCTTGTTTGGTAAAGATCTGAATGTCACCGCACCGCGCTCCTCATTTGAGACATTAGTACATAAGTCTCATTTTCCCAGTAATTATTCACTTGCTACAGTGCTCTTTAATCGAAACACAGTTATGTGTTAACATCACCATTTGACGGCAGAATAACTGACACTGTTGTAGTACCTACAAAGACGGCCTTCTATGTGCTTGGTATTTTCTGGCCAGCACCGCCATCTTCTGTTCTTTTCACTTCAGAATTTCAACTCGCTGGATGAAAAACAATCGAGTATACAATAGTAGGGCCACAGTTCTCTCAGTACTTGAATAATTTATTATAATATTATGTAAAACGTCCTCGGATTTTCTATTTGTGCACAAAGTTAAAAGAAAAACACAGTTTATTATATTAAAGTTGGAAAGAAAGAGATTTGAAAGGACAGATTCATTTGGAAAAGAAAATGAAAAACATTCACTTTGTGTATCTTAGATGATAAATTCTTTGTGAATTTTTTATGGCTTCGCTTTGAAATAGGAATTCCTACTTTATTTATGTCGAGGAAACTGACAGTTTTTATTCAATTGTTAGAAAAGGGGTTATTACTTTTGATTTGCATGATTATAGCGGATTCCTTTCGATCACAGCTATCAATCTCATAAGACTAGCAGTACTAGGAGTTGATATACACAAGTGTATGAGCAGGCACAAGTGCACTCTCTATTTTCTAACTCCCATAGACCAACGGGACGCAAATCCGACACAATCGGAGTGAGATCGGAGAGAGCATAGTATGGACGGCTAAACGTGGTCTCCGAGTCATGGAGAGGATGACATTTTTTGAATACGGTCACCCATCAATGATTCGGCAAGGTACCATTGCTTAATCTTTATGGGTACGACTGCCTCTGTGGCGCGGTGGGAGTGTATCCGACTGCTACGCAAGAGGTCGTGGGTTCGATCCCCACCCAGGATAAAACTTTGTGTGATGAGCACGATGGTTTATTCTGTGTCTGGGTGTTATTTATCTATAATATGTATGTATTTATAAATATATAAGTATGTTTATCAGTTGTCTGGTTTCCATAGTACAAGCTTTGCTTAGTTTGGGATCAGATAGCGTTGTGTGAGTTGTCCCAAGATATTATTATTATTATTATTATTAATCTCGCTTATCTTTGTTGCCCTCTCATCAATCTATCTCAAAGAAAACTATAAAGAGAGACCAGGTCTCATCCGCACGTTAGTAGGAGCGTTTGACTTCCTTGGGAGGTCCGTAGCTACTACGTGGACAGCTGGTACAGAAACTGGTCTATTTTTAATCAGATATGTTGAATCTTAAGCAATCATATACTACTATTGGATGCTAGCTGACCCGCGCAACTTTTTTCATTGCTGCTCCGCTCCTATTGGTCGTAGCGTGATGTTATATAGCCTATAGCCTTCCTCGATAAATGGGCTATCCTACAGTGAAAGGATTTTTCAATTCGGACCAGTAGTTCCTGAGATTATCGCGTTCAAACAAACAAACTCTTCAGCTTTATAATATTAGTATGGATAATGTCAAATCATAGATATCAACATGAATTATCGTGATCTATACTAATATTATAAAGCGGAAGAGTTTGTTTGTTTGTTTGTTTAAACGCGCTAATCTCAGGAACTACTGGTCCGGTTTAAAAAAAATCTTTTTTTGTTGGATAGCCCATTTATCTGTACATAGGCATAGGCTATATAACATCACGCTACGACTAATAGGAGCGGAATAGCGACGAGAAATGTTGCAAAAACGGGGAAAATTGACGCATACGAAGTTGCGCGGGACAGCTAGTCTTGAATATTTACCTTTAGATTGTTGAACGCTTTGATACTTTCCGAAACTAAAACTATACTTAATAACTAAAAATAAGAACTGTTAAACTAGAAAACATAGACTTAGAAATTAACATTTACAAAAAAAAAAAAAAAAGGTAATTATAAGAGATGTTACAACAATTGGTCTTATTTATTTTAGTACAAGTAATCAGTCCTCCGTCTGTTAACCTTAACCACCTACAGACTATTTTGCTGGAATAAAATCGTTGTTTATTTTGAAGTTAGGCCCTAAACCTGACAAAGGAACATCGATTTTACTCCGGGGTCTCTTAGATGTGTGCTAAATGGTTGCTTGACAGACGTAGGTGGTAGGAGGTGAAGGGTTAATTGTATTTTTTTAAGCTATTGCATAGCTTTTATCGCGGGCTTTGAGCGCGGCGACCGAATCAAGAAATTCCGTAACGAAAATAAAACCTAACACTCCCCACTCCGCTTACCATGTAGCTCGGCCGAACATTCGCTTGACTTATATGTATATGGTACGAAGCTTGCACGGATCGAGACGAGCAGATCCGAAGTGAAATGAAAAAAAAAATATAATAATTATGATTGCATAAGTTGATAAAAAATGCTATGCAATAGCTTAACCGCGGCAGTCCTCGAGTGCCACACATTTTTTTTTTTCAAAAGTGATATTGCGAAGTTATTTTGTGTAATGTAAAGAAGCCAAGAGCGGGAGGTTATTAGTATATTAAAAATCATCCTGTATACATATTTTTGATCTAATTGGACTTTCTGCGAAACATGCTTATTAAAAAATATGACTATTTTAATATTATTTCAAAATAACGGCTTCCTACGCACCAAACCCAAAAACATCCAACCTAGGTATCAAATAAAACGCGGTTAATATCCATTAAAATTGTTAATTAAAACGCCTAATTCTCCGGTAGCACCTAAAAGCTTGCTAAAAGCTACCTAAAGCTTCTAGTAGTTAAAAGTAATTAAGTGTACGTTCGCAGCTGACATCTGACACTTTGCTAAGTGGTGTTGGTAGCAAATGTACTCGTAGTTTGAGTAATTAACTGCTATACATACAAGTTTAGTTTAAAAATGAAATTGAGTTCCGTAGCACTCCTATTCTCCCTAGCTACTCCTAATAAATAAAAAACTGGGAGTGCCGGCAGAAGTGAAAGCTTGAACATTTGTTGCGCATTTTATATATTTTGGAATGATAAGGGATTTTTTTTATCAGTATAAAAGTACTTTAATTTGTGTGATTAAATACAATATTCATCTATTACAATCTATTAAATACAATATTAGCTATCGTACACAAACTTGACAATTTAAAAAATGACAATGACAACGACATAACAATTAAAAAGTTTATCTCAGAAAAAATTACATACTGATGAAATTTGAATAATATTTTTAGATCTAACTGACATAATTATAAAAAAAAAATCACAAATCAAAAAACCAAAATCAAAAATTAAAATAAAAAGGGAAAAAATAATCGTTACTCGGACTGGGGTCTTCAGGTTTCTGGACCGCCCGATTTCCCACCTGCGCTATAATAACATTGTAGACGGTGGCGAAATTTACCTTCGTATTCTAATGATATTGTAGCAGTTTTACATTGCTCTCCCTTCGTCTTACGAATTTTCGAACAGGGTCAAGTGATCCTGACGCGAGTTTAATATTTTTTTACCAATACCAAAAAAAGTGCACAACGCTGCTAAAGAAGTTTTCACTCAATAATATATTGGGACAGCTCACAAATCGTCATCTGATCTCAAACTAGGCAGAAAATGTACTATGGTCACCAGACAACTGATAAACATATACATTTCATAATACATACATATACAATAATTGCATTTTTGAAAGATAGAAAAATTTGAAATCCAGACTCAGGAATCGAACCCGAGACTTCCGTAGCCAAACCGGGGCCAGAAGCGAACCACCTATCTGGACTATGTTACTAGATATCAAATTTTTCTATCTCTTAATGCTTTCGGGTTAGGGTATAAATAAATTTTTCTATCTTTCAAAAATGCAATTATTGTATTTGTAAAGTCTTTGGCAAGAAACGCCTATAAAAAAAAATTACTTACATACATACATAACTATACCTTCTAATATTATAAAGTTGAAGAGTTTATTTGTTTGTTCGGCAATAATCTCAGGAACTACTGGTTTAAATTTAAAAAAATGTTTTAGTTTTGGATAGCCTATTTATTGAGGAAGGCTATATTACATCACGCTTCGACCAAGAGGAGTGGAGCATTGACGCATTGATGATTGAGGAGACGGGAAAAATTTAAAGACGTATATCATTAACTAACTGACCCGCCGAATCTTACTCATCACGCAAAGTTTAATAGAACCATGAATTATTTTACTTTTTCTATTGCGAATCCGATTTTTAGACCGTCAGCAAATAGTTTACAACTATTAATGAGGTTTCATGTGAGGTGATCATATCCTCGATCCACCTGCCACAGTAGCCTAATGCTAAAAGTAAAAAAAAAGTCAAAAGTCAAATATACTTTATTCATTTAGGTTACAAATGCAACGCTTATGAACGTCAGACAAAATTTGGAATAGAATGATTCTACATTTTTAATGCTAAGTTCGCAAGAGTAAAGCCGTGAGAAAAGAACTTGGCAATAAAAACTTATGCCCACTTTTTTAAAATGCCATTTTTTACAATATATTTGTATATATACAGTAAAACCAGTAAGGTGCTGCAACCATTACACCATGAAACTCACGCAAGCAATAACCATAGTACGTAAACTGGTATAATCAAGTTTTAAATGAATTACAAAAATCACAGAAGAGGGTGAAAGCATCGGACTCGCAATCGTGAGGTCGCGGGTTCGAACTTTATCCATTTACTACCGATGTGAGCCCGCTCCTAACACAAGCTATTTTGCTTAGCTGGAGGGTTTAACAGGATTGCTAGTAATGTGGGACCAACAAATGGACACTGCTAGTTTTCTATTAAAAAAAAAAAGCAATGGCCCAGCAGATACAGTCTTATACTCTCTTATTCCAAAATAAAACTTTCTAACTGTAGTAGTTTTCAATTTACTTAGTTAACGGTGACTTTAATGATTAATTTTAAGAGTTAACGTTCCTCAAAAGGAAAAAAACGGAACCCTTGTAGGATCACTTTATTGTCCGTCCACCCGTCTGTCTGTCAAGATCCATTATCTCGGACACACGTGAAGGTATCGATATGAAATTAAAATTAAATACTCAGGTCTAACAGTCCCATAAAGCAGTGAGAAGATCAAACTTCTAATTTAACGTAAAAAAAGATACGGCCGTTTACGAAGCAAAAAACATATATTTCACACTCTCAAGGAGTCAAAATTTACAGAGTATTTTCCGTTGACCTAAAACTATAAAATTACAACTCAATACCTCCACGCATTCCCGAAATATAGGGTTTTGACAGACAGGCACCTGCTCGACCAACGGCGAGAAAAAGAGTAGCGATTAGCGATTTTATCGCTCAAGACACGTACATACTTAAGTAGATCCCGTGTAAACAAAAGAGATACAGATATTAATAGTTGATCGCTGAGTGTACACACTGCCGGCGAGTACTCCCTCTATACTGCATCTCTTTTGTTTACACGGACGGGATCTACAAAATACGTCTGTTGTACGTTTCTTGAGCGATAAATCGCTACTCGCTCCTCGCTCATTGTTGTTGGTGGGACAGGTCCTAAGGGTGCCGTTTTTTCCTTTTGAGACACGGAATCCTCAAAAACAGAACATTATTAAGGGTAGATTACGCAAAACAGGGTTCAGCTCTCTCAAAAATTGATACAGAAAACCTAAATGTTAGGACACGAAAAAAATTGTGTCACTTGTCAAAGAGTTTTTTTAGTAGATGATAAAGATATATAAGTATTGTCATAGTCATGGCGTTCGTAATCTAACACATGTACGAAAAAATATTCTACTTTATTTTGACCTCCGCTCCTGCGCACTGTGAAGTAATTGGTTGTGTGTTGCTGTGTACGTAGCGCTAAATAAATAATTCTCTCAGTGTAATGCCCCCTTAAACTACTAATGGTATAAGTCCTGTCGTAAAACAAACAAAGAAATACAAAACTCTCATAGAACCATTCGCCCCATAAAGGTTCTATGAACCTAATACTAACGCCTATATAACTCCAAAAGCGACTTTAGTCATTAAAATGTCATTTCGTTAGTAATAAAACTAAAAGCGGTCTATTTTTAGACAAAAGTAACTATTAATAAAATTGCTTTAAGTGGTGTTGGGTCGTGCTATGTAGAGGGGGATGGGGGTATAATCACCCAGCGTAGCCTTTGGGTGCGGTGTACGTGTAATATAAGAAAATGCTTTAATTATGCGGTAATTATGCAATTTTATTTAGCACCAGGGGAAAATGCTACACTGTGTGTTTGATTTTAAAGTCTATAGCTGTTGCCCGCAACTTCGTTTGTTTTTTTTTGTTGATAAACTTTTGCGATTTGTACACATAAAATTATAATATTATATATATATATATACAAAATTCGATATATATACCTCCTCTGGTACAAAATTCGATTAGATTATTATGGCATAGAACTTTTCAAGTCACACTTTTTTAGTTAATCACTTTTTCATTCATAAATAAACGAATAAATCTACTAACATAATACGAAATATTTTATAAGGGTACTCCGATTTTGATAAAATAAGGTATGTGTACTCAGTATCATGGGCATGACATACCAACCCTTGAATATTTGATTTTTTTTTTTTTTAATTGAAATTTTTCCAAACTATAATCTATTTCTGTGCCAAATCATGGCCTTAGTTATTGAATAATGCTGCAACGGGGTAATGAATCTCCTTTACCCCGTTGAAGCGTTATTCAATAACTAACAACTATCCATCCATACAGAAATACATCCAAAGTTCCACATAAAATAATAGTATTCAATGGCCGGTCCAGTAGCATTCCAGTCCAGTCATTGAATCTAGGGCTGGAATGATACTGGAATAATGTAAACCGGCACTAAAATGTTCCCACTTCAATAAGTAATCCAGTCCAGTAACTGGATTGCCGGTCTACTTTTTTATTCCAGCGCGTCCATCCCAGCGCTACTGGAATAGTGTAGACAGACAATCCAGAACTGGAGTGAATATTTGACAATGGAAATGCATTGTTGTTTTGTGCAACAGCTTTTAAAACACAGGAATAATATAGACAATATAATCCAGTCCAGCGCTGACTAGATTGATTCGCAAGACTACTAGATTGGAATAAGGTGAACCGGGCATTAATGTCTGATTCTAATGAATAAACTTCCCCTTACAAAATTTGCCTTGACATTTCTGGTATTCATTGTAGCAATGTAATATATTTTTTTAAAGACGATTTCCGCAGTGTGGTAAAAGCGGTGTGTCGCGGGGGACTTTACAAACATACAAGTCGCGGACACAAATTACACCACACAACAGACTCGGAACAATAATTTGTGGATCACACAAAGTGGTGTCCCGTATGGGAATCGAACCCACGACCTCTTGCGTAGCAGTCGGAGACACTCCCATCACGCCACAGAGGCAGTCGAAAATTCGGTCGTAACGACTAATCTATTCAAAGATTAGCCGACTACCCGGAGATAGTATAGTATACAATTATTTCCGCAGTTACAATTCCTTGGACACTTAGTCCGGTGGGGTGAAAATTCGACACGACCAGGGAGAAGAACGGACAGCTTAATGTGCTCTTCAAGAGTAGCAGGGGACATTTTTAATAACAATAATAATAATAAAAATCTATAGTCACTTAGGAAGCAAAATATACACTTGTGAAAAATCAATTTACTTGTAATACCTGTTCGCAAACAATAGCTAAAGCCGGACTAACGAGGCAATAAAAACTCGCAGCCAATCTTTTCAAATTGCCAATGTTTACAATATTCAATTTCTTTGATTGTAAACTGTATATGCAGGTAAGGTGCTGCCACCATTATATTGTACACCATATTAGAGGACTGATGCAAAAACAAGATAAAAACTTGAGAGGTGTCAAGGGACACCCGGATGGAACGAAGTTCCTTTCGATTAATTAGTGAAGGAATTGTAATACAATTTTATTTTTAAAATAAAATAAAATACACGTTATGATAAAAAGTGTCGTTACTACTTTTGGTCTTAAAGTGTCGTTACAACTTTTGGTCTTAATTTTTTCCGTCTAGCCCCCTTTCGCAACGCGCGATAAGGAACTTCGTTCCAAAATAAAAAATATTAAATGAAGAATGCTGGATGAGACTGGATTTATCAACCTCAATGAGTACAACATAGTAGGAGAAGAGAGAGAAGAGAGGATATTTTTGAAAACGGTCAACTATCTATAGACTAACATTGCATGCATTTCAAAGTGCTTAGTCACCACTAAATTATGAGCCCTAAAAATCATCAATATAAATGTTGATAATCTTTCTCGATTTGTACACATTATCTTATATATAAAATTCTCGTGTCACAATGTTAGTTACCATACTCCTCCGAAACGGCTTGACCGATTTTTATGAAATTTTATATGCATATTTAGTAGGTCTGAGGAACGGCTACTATTTATTTTTCATACCCCTAGGTGATAAGGGTTGCCCACCCCTAACCTTTATAACTATACTATAATATTTTAAAGCTGAATAGTTTGTTTGTTTGTTTGAACGCGATAATCTCAGCAACTACGGGTACTAATTAAAAAAATCTTTTACTGTTAGATAGCACATTTGTCGAGGAAGGTTATAGGTTTTATAACATCACGCTACGACTAATAGGAGCGGATCAGCAAGGAAAAATGTTGCAAAAACTGAAAAAATTTAGTCAGCTAGTGAATATATATATATATATATATATATATTACGAGTCTTATTTGCGTGAATAATTTCCAAAACCATAATGCAACGGCCGTGGTCACTGGTAGACTGAGCCGACTCGTAACCACGGCCGTTGCAATACGGTTGAAACGTCGGGCAATAAACTAGGTATTTTACCTAAAATTATTCACGCGATTAAGACCCGTAATATGTATATTTTCAAAATCTTCTACATAAGTAGAGAAAACCTTATTCCACAAAACTTTAATTTACCACCAACTATTTCAAAGTACCTTTTACTTTACTGTCAATCAAAATACTAGATACATATATCGTAATCGTAACATACTACTAGTACGTGTATTACATACAATAACAGGTATTGTACTCGTAACGTATTTTGTTATACCCTCGTTCGACATAATTAGATTGTCATATGAAATTGTATTTTCTGAATAGCAATATTACATGTAATATTGTATTTTATGTGTCGAATATGTAATTTATTTTGTAATATATTGTATAAGTAATAGTCTTTTTATGCGGTTTTGGCAAGGTACTTTAGTGTTTCGACGTATTTCAGAGTTAGAGGCGTACGTGATATTAGTTGCCGAGCTGATCGAGACATTTTTAACGTTATATAACGGCTATTACTGTCAGATATATAGCTAGAATATCATCTTCCATAACTTTTACAAGAAAAGTGTTCTTAATAAATTGAAAAACCCAAATATTATGCAGTCGAAGGCATTAATGGATCTCGATGAACTTAGTATAGTGTCCCCGACTGCATGATATTTTATTATGTAGAAGATCTTTTTTCCGTCTTTTTTGTGCAGGCGGGTATTTTGATTTTTTTAAATACTTTTTAGTGGTTGTAGGATGTAACATCTAACTTTTATCACAGCCATTGCCAAGTATTAAAAAAATAATGGCTAACTAAATATTACAGTCATCAGTTTTTGAAATGTTTACGACGAGCATTAATTTAATACCCATATTGCAGTATTCGACACAATTCTTTTTTCCACACCTCCTTATTTTGACATTCTCTGTTGCGTAGCAACCAATCAATAAAATTATTTTTAGACACTTTTTCGTCATCGATTTATAAGACGTTATCATGTCAAAAAACATCGTTATTAAATCGATATCTCTAATCTTATCTGCGTTGTGGATTACGGACGTATTGTATCCCCAGTACTGGATTCAGAATTATTTCGTAGCGAGGCAAAAACTTGATGATACTTGTATAACAAAAACGTGCTTACGATGCCATTGTGAGTACTTCTCGGGACGGGGGATGGAGGGTGCAAATCATTTTACCCTATTGGGCGCCCCTATTAACACAGCAGTTTGTACTACTTCAACATGCCATTAAGATTTTCGTTTAATTTTCATACCCGGCGCTAGCCTATTGGCTAAGGGATCGCACTCGCAATCGTGAGGTCGCGGCCGACGTGAACCCACTCCTAACACAAGCCATTGAGCTTAGCTGGAAATTTTATAGGCATTTCTTGCTAAAGACCCTACAAATACAATAATTGCATTCCTGAAAGATAGAAAAATTTGAATCCAGACTCAGGAATCGAACCCGAGACTTCCGTAGCCAAACCGGGGCCAGAAGCGAACCACCTATCTGGACTATGTTACTAGATATCAAATTCTTCTATCTCTTAATGCTTACGGGTTAGGCCCCCGTAGCGACATCTAGTCGGTAGTTAAAGAACTTTCACGGCTTTTGTTATTGCTTCGTTACAGAGAGCATTTTAACAAATTATGATGACGCAGGCCGAATATTGAAGTAATTTTTATAGGCATTTCTTGCCAAAGACCCTACAAATACAGTAATTGCATTCCTGAAAGATAGAAAAATTTGAATCCAGACTCAGGAATCGAACCCGAGACTTCCGTAGCCAAACCGGGGCCAGAAGCGAACCACCTATCTGGACTATGTTTCTATCTTTCAGGAATGCAATTATTGTACTTAGCTGGAGGTGTTAATAGGATTTGCTAGTAGTGTAATTGTGATTCGTGTTATAAGTGCGTCATACTAACAAGGTATCGAATCAATACGACAAGTTAAAAATACTTAAATCGATTTTATGACGCAGTTATTTATACGAGATGCTAATATGGGTCGGAGCAGACGTCATTGCTGCTGGGGCACCCCCTCCCTTCTCAGATCTCGTCTTGCGTTCCTCTCTTAAAGAGGAGACGAGACAAAGAGAACAATTACAAGAGTACCTACATATGTCGATTATTCGAGAGTACTTACATATTTCGGTCCCCTGAAAAAAATCTTAATAACCTTTTATCAGGTGGCAACAAGATCCGGGCTTGCAAAACTTGGGTCATGCCACTTCTTATGTACTCCTTCGGCATACTAAAGTGGACTCAGACAGAATTAGACATCTTGGATCGAAAAGTCCGCACACTGAAGAAGTCATACCGAATGCATCACCCGCGTCCATCTGTATCCCGCGGAAGGGTGGGGGTCGGGGTCGGGGTTTGTTGAACTTCAAGTCCCTTCATGACCGCGAGATATATAATCTCAGTGAATATATCCTGCATATGGACGTGGGTGTGCTTCTCGCAACTTAGTCGCAGTGAGTGGTCAAAGGGCTAACCCCGCTCTCCTTGGCTAAAGATAACTGGCGCAGGGCTGTAGTACTTGGTATAAGCGAACGCAGGGATGTATGCTAGAGCAAGAAGCTTCACGGTAGGTTCTTTCGGGCTATTCATGGGCCCGATCTGGACCTACTGGCGTCCGTGGCCTAGCTGAGATTCGGTGACCTCTTCGGAGAAACCGAGGGTTTTGTCTGTGCAATGGCTGACGAAGTTATCGTGACGACTAACTACTGGATATATATCCTGAGGGATGGCACTGTTGTTGCCAACAAGCCTGATATTATGTTGATAGAACGATCAGAGCGTCGTGCAATGATCGTCGACATAACCATCCACTACAACGAAATCTCGTGAAAGCCGAAAAAAATAAACAAATTAAATATCTGGATTTGGCGCACAACGTTGATTCGGTGATCATTGGACCGATAGTCGTCTCCGTTAATAGTTTGATTGCCAAGAGCCTCGACCAACACTTTGATAGGTTCGCGTTAGGCAGTTGGATCAAGCGCGTGATGCAGAAGGCAGTACTTCTAGACGCGGATCGCATTGTGAGAAGTTTGCTATCTCTGGAACCGTAACCACCGGTAGCTTGGTCCCTATACCCGACGCCGGTAGGACACTATTTTTTAGATATATTTAATTTTAGTTAGTTACACAATATATAAGAAGCCGAAGATAGAACAAAGTGGCGTGCAATTGGAGAGGCCTATGTCCAGCAGTGGACTGCGATAGGCTGATGATGATGATACAATACATATAAATTAGATTTTTAAACATAGGTAATGTTTAAAAATCTAATTTCTATGTATTGTATTTTAATAAAGGAATAATAATAATATATTCTCATCTATTGGTTAGAATTGAAAAAATCTCTTCGTGTTGGATAGTTAAATTATCGATAAAGGCTTATATAACAGCACGCGACGACCAATAGGAATACATGAACACGATCAATAGGTGATACAAAAACGGTGCAAATTGAAGCAGAAGAGGTTGCGCGTGTCAGCTAGTTATTCATATACCTTTAAATAGGTATATACAGACTCGAACCTATATATTTCAAACGTATTTATTTAAGTATTTTTATACGTCAATCGCGGAGCTGTGGAAATGATGATAGCTCAATTGGCCGCCATTTTAACAATTCCTCGAAAAATATTTTATATAATTAATCCGCCAGTAACACTGCGAAGGCGCAAAAAATGTTGAATGTATTTTTTTAATTAGCAGAAAGAGGTTGTTAATGTAATTGGATAAAATGGCGCGTGTTCCTTGTTATAATATAATGAGAACCATGCTCGAGGCGAAATGGCAAATCCGGTAGAGAGTATTAAACTTAATTAGAACGACGTACCTAGTATTTTGTTTATAATAAAAATAATATCTTGGAACAACTCACACCCCTATTGATTTTAAACTTTCGTGATTTTTAACCATTTTAGATACGAGTATATTGCGGGACTTAATCGCGTGAATTATTTAAACGAACTAACCTTTTATTTACCCGATGTTTCGAGCGAATTTCACCGATCGTGGTCATGGGTCGGCCCGTGACCACAATCGAATAATTCACGCGATTAAGTCCCGAATATATATTTAGCTCACACAACGTCATCTGATACTATGGCAGGCAGACAACTGATAAACATACTTATATGTTTCATAATACAGATATAGGTATAGATAAATTACACTCAGACCCAGAATTAACCATCGTGCTCATCACACAAAGTGGGGATCGATCCCAAAGCCACCGGCTTAACAGTCATATACAGGCCAGTTAGATAGATACCTAGTATTTATTGTTAAATATTCCTAGTATTTTTAAGCAGACCTAGTATTTTTCTTTAAGTAGGTACGTATACCTAGTATTTTTCTTTAGTTCAACATATTTAATATTTTTCTGCAAATGTTTCGTTCTTTCTTTCACTTAGATTAGGTTCTATTGAAATTACGTAAAGGCGCTTAATATATTGTACTTATTTGCTTTTCCTACGGCTCCGCCCACGTAACCCCTAAAGCTCCCTAAAAACCTTTCAGAACCCTGATCTACCTCACAAAAGAGTTATAAAATTATATACAGGGTGATTTTTAATACACTAATAACCTCCCGCTCGTGGGTTCTTTACATTACACCGAAAAACTTAGTAATAAAATTAAAAAAAAAAAAATATGACAAATGAACCCTTCACCACATACTACCTACTTTTGTCACACAACCGTCTACCACACATCTGTGAGACCCCGAAGTAAAATCAATGTTATTTTGTCAGGTTGGGGACCTCACAATAAACAATGATTTTACTCTAGTAAAATAGTCTGTAGGTGGTTAAAGTCATAACTCCAAAAACAAGTGGTAGGTGATTAAGGGTAAATATATTAAATATTTTCCAAAACTGATATTACAAAGTTATTTAGTGTTATGTAAAGACCACTGTTATGCCACGACCGGAAAGTTATTAGTATTTTAAAAATCAACCTGTATTCTACGGGTCTTAATCGCTTGAATTTCGTATTCGTTAACGAGTGTTATCTGTACTAATATTATAAAGCTAAAGAGTTTGTTTGTTTGTATGAACTCGATAAGCTCAGAAACTACGGGTTCAAATTGAAAAAATATTTTATTATTGGATAGCCCATTTATCGAGGAAGGCTATAGGCTATACAACATCACGCTACGACCAATAGGAGCGGAGAAGCAATGAAAAATATTGCAAAAACGGGGAAAATTTACGCAGACGAAGTTGCGCGCATTTTATTTTATTCCTACTAAGTATCGCGCGCGGCGCTGCTCACCGTCGTCATTGGTTGTCAGGACAAAAACTGGAGGGGAAATAAAAACTAGCGGACACAAATTATGCAACTTTCGGGGCGATTATGTTCAAAAATAGTCGCTTAGTCAAAACAGTTTATTCGAAACCTCACAATGTTTTCAAAAGACAATATTTTAGCTTCTGTTACATGTATCGAGTGCCCCCACCTCCTAAAAATATTTATTTTTATTATTTAGCTATCAAACTAAGTAGCGGCTACTACAAGACAACTTTTTACCAAATTTAATCAATATTTATTTTGTAGTCTTTGAGTAAAATGCCTGTGATATATGGACGAACATGACGAAACAATAAGGGTTCCAGTTTTGCCATTAGGTACTGTATCTGTGGCGCGGCGGGAGTGTGTCCGACTGCTACGCAAGAGGTCGTGGGTTCGATTCCCACTCGGGACACCACTTTTTGTGATCCACAAATTGTTGTTCCGAATCTGGGTGTACTTTGTGTCCGTGACTTGTATGTTTGTAAAGTCCCCCGCGATACAGGGCTGTACCCTAATGCTGGAGTCGTCTCGAGAAATACCTTTTTTATTGCCTGACGTTTATCTCTCTATCTCTCTCTCTCTCTCTTACTACAAAATTTCAACTTTCTTTCCAAGGGTTTGGACAGACTTTTGATGAGTGATTGAATGAGTCAAAATTTTAAATTTTCTTGCTAAGGAACTGCGGTCCAATATAACTATTTCTTTTAAAAACATGCAATGACGTCTGCTCCGACCCATAACTGCGTCATAAAATCGATTTAAGTATTTTTAACTTGTCGTATTGATTTGATACCTTGCAAGTATGACGCATTTAAAATACGGATACAAATACGACGTTTGGTATATACCTATTATAAACCGTGAACGCGTACTTAAAAAAATATACTAGGACCAAATAAAAATAATAATAATAATAATATCTAGGGACAACTCACACAACGCTATCTGGTCCCAAACTAAGCAGAGCTTGTACTATGGAAACCAGACAACTGATAAACATACTTATATATTTCTAAATACATACATATTATAGATAAATAACAACCAGACACATAATAAACCATCGTGCTCATCACACAAAGTTTTATCCTGATCGATGGATAAAACTTTGTGTGATGAGCACGAATCATGGATGATCGAACCCGTAGCAGTCGGATACACTCCCACCCCGCCACAGAGGCAGTCGTCTGATATGAATACCTACACTATTGTTTTGAAGATTTCTGTTGATGTCTGATCACCCCCCTGTGAGGGTTTGACTAACCAAATCAGCCTCCTGTATTTAATTATTTTTTTTAATCTAGCAATGTGGGATTGTGGGAACAACCACTTTTAAAAGCATCGGTAGCCTAATGTCTAAGGCATCGGACTCGCAATCGTAAGGTCGCAGGTTCGAATCCTACCGATTATACTATCGACATGAACCCACTCCTTACACAAGCTATTGAGCTTAGCTGGAGGCGTTAACAGGATTGTTAGTAATGTTCCCACATTCTGTTAACGCCTGGATTCGAACCCGCGACCTCACGATTGCGAGACCAATGCCTTAACCTTAAAATTTCCCCTTTTTTAAATGATATCCACTGTCTCTTTCTAAGCATACTGTTAAACCATGATTACCATAATCACAAAAGAGAAGGACGGTTTCGCAAAATTTCAAAGTTCTCTTTACTTCTTCTGTAACAAATTTACAGTGTTGACAGCAATCTTCAGTTTAACCTTCTTGTGTACGTCCCAATGGAAGCATAGTCAACGGTACCACAATTTTGGGTACATCCACATGGGGTACATTGGGTACCAGTCAGAATGGGTACGTTTCGAAGGCTTTCAAATACACGTATCGTCAATGGCTACCATTAGAATTAACTTACCAAAAAGAATAACTGGTGGTTAAAAACGGACGAGGATGTTTTTGTATAATTAAAACTCGATTACAAAAAACTTAATATGCCATAGAAAGTAGGTATATTATTTTAAATGAAACGTTTGCGGACAAAAGATTAAATTACTGTAATAAAATATGTAATGAGTTCATTCAGCTATTCTCCGGAAAGCTTTCACTTGAAAAAATAAAGTTTTACAAACCTTATGTACACATTCAGATTGAAAATTCTAATTTCCAATTTGTGTAAGTAAATATGTACTTAAATTATTCATTTATTCAAAAAAGGTACATATTAATTTATTTGAGTTAAGTGCTACTGCGTTAGATAAGCTTTTAGAAAGTGCCACTGTTTCTGAAAGCTTTTACTTGGCGTACATATATTACTGGGGCTAGTTTTCAAACCTTGTAGGAAATATTAACATCTTGGGCAACTCATGCACGAAAATCTGATCCCAAACTAAGCAGAGCCTGTATTATACTTATACAGGGTAATTTTTAAGGGTATTTAATAAGCCCTCTTAAAACTCTTGGCTTCTTTACAATACACAAATAACTTCTGAAAAACAAAATGTGTGACACTCGGGGACTGCCGCGGTAAAGCTAAAGCATAGCATTTTATAATTATTATAATTATTTATTTATGCAACTTTTTTTTTCATTACATTTCGGAGCAGCTTGTCTCGATCCGTGTGAGCTTAGTACAGTTGTACCATATACATATACGTTAAGCGAACGCTCGGCCGAGCTACATGGTAGGCGGAGTGGGGGGTGTTAGGTTTTATTTTCGTTACGGAATTTCTTGATTCCCGCGATAAAAGCTATGCAAGAGCTTTATTACTATCTACTTTTGTCTCACAACCATTTACCACACATCTGTAAAACACCGGAGTAAAATCGATGTTTCTTTGTCAGCTTTAGGGCCTAAACCTCACAATAAACAATGATTTTACTCCAGTAAAATACCCTGTAGACAGTTAAGGTCATAACTCCAAAAACAAGTGGTAGGTGATTAAGGGTAAATATATTAAATATTTTCCAAAACTGATATTACAAAATTATTTACTGTTATGTAAAGAAGCCACGAGCGGGAGGTTACACGCGCAACTTCGTCTGCGTAAATTTCCCCTGATTTTTCAACATTTTTCATTGCTGCTCCGCTCGTATTGGTCGTAGCGTTATGTTATATAGCTATCCAACAGTAAAAGTTTTTTTCAATTCCGACCAGTAGTTCCTAAGATCATCGCGTTCAAACAAACAAACGAACAAACTCTTCAACTATAATATAATATCTTGAGACAACTCACACAACGCAATCTGATCCCAAACTAAGCATAGCTTGGACTATGGAAACCAGGCAACTGATAAACATACTTAAATATTTCTAAATACATACATACTAAAGATAAATAACACCCAGACACAGAATAAACCATCGTGCTCATCACACAAAGTTTTGTCCTGGGTGGGGATCGAACCCACGACCTCTTGTGTAGCAGTCGGATACACTCCCACCGCGCCACAGTGGCTCCCGTATATTTTTACTAAGACATGATGATATTACACTAATAATCCACCAGTCCACTCCGAGGTGGCAGGAAGCCTGGTGATCTGTAATACAAGTTTTGTATGAAACCTACTTTAGACACCAGCTCTCACAAAGGAATTATGTATACTGTATTCAATTACCTCTAAGAAAGTTTGTAACTATCTTTGTAGAGAAACAAAAATATTATTAATATATTTCTAAGTACACCGATACATACATTAGGTATAGATTACACCCAAACAGCCACGGTGGTAATGTGTCCTAGTTAAAATTAAGAGCATGATTTGACTTTTGTAAGATTCTGCGTGATGAATAAAGGCCATTTTTTTCTTCCGATTGATATCAAAATTAATATTTTATATTTAATCAATCGTTACAAGTACTTTGGCCAATATTTAAGCACATAATTTTTTTACATTTGTTGTAAGTAGATGCTTCTACTATATTGTACCTCCTACTAAGACGGATTATAGTTTATCTCTTATGTTTTAACTTTTTGATAATACAATTTGCATCAGTTCTTTAACATGGTGTATAGTATATTAGTCGCAGCAACTTACCTTATCAAGTTTATAAACATAAAACATTGTAAAATTGGCAATTTGAAAAGAGTGGCCGCGAGTTTTTATTGCCAGGTTCTTTTCTCCGGCTTTAAAAATTGTTTACGAACTTGGCATTACATGTACATGTAGAATCCCGACGTATCACAAGAGTTGTTTTGCATCCTAAATTAATAAAGAATTTTGAATTTTTAACCCATCTTCTCTTTTTAGGCATAATGTCAAACCATAGTTACCACAATCACGAAACAGAAGAACGGTCTCCCAAAATGTCAAATTTGTTCTATTTACTACTTCTGAAACAAATTTATAGTGTTGACAACAGTCTTTTGCATCCTTCTTGCGTACTGTTATATCCCTCAATAGTTAGACATATTGCCACTCATGCTATCCACACAAATTGCAAGGTAACACATATCACTCAGCAATGCTGAGTGCATACAGGACGCGACAAGTCAGTCTGCGTTACACTCCCGGTTGAGACAGTTGTTTCTAGACCCTTTCAAAAAAAAAAAACAAAAATGGTTTATTCGCTTAGGAAGCAAAATACTACACTTGTGAAAAGTCGATTCTACATTTACTGGTAATGCCTGTTCGCAAACAATAGGTAAAGCCCGAGAAAAGAACAGGCAATAAAAACTCGTGGCCACTCTTTTTAAATTGCCAATGTTTATAATGTTTCTCTGTTTATAAACTGTATATGCAGGTAAGGTGCTGCCACCATTATATTATACATAATATTAGAGTACTGATGCAAAAAAAGAAGTCAATAATATTACGAGATCGGATACATCAGCCTCTATGGGCACAACATAGTAGGAGCATCCACTTACAATGTAAAAACTTTATGTGCTTAAATATTGGCCAATTTACTGCTACTTAATGATATTCATTTTTGGTAATTTCTATCTTTCAACAATAAACTCTGTATCCTTCAATCACGTGTTCCTTTTTTAAAACGCCAACTGAAAGGGTCCCTATAACAGTACGAACAGATGAAAGTATAGTATATAGTACACAAACAGGCCAGTCAAAATATTTTGAAAAGGTAACCATTTATATAACACCAAAATAAGCCGTAGGTAAGTCAATTTCCTAAACGACTCCGTCCCTATATAAACAATTCATTAAACGAAGTTTACTGAGCAAATTTTGTGTTTGTACATTTTTAAAGAGCCCAGAATCTCCCCGGCCAAATAAATTACCAACTAATTTGAACGTTTAACATCAAGGTTTTTGGCTTTTTAGTTATTCATTGGGTACGGAAATGTGGTTTTTATAGTACATAGCTTTTGTATATGAGTCTGCTTATATTCGCAGTTATTGTAATACTGAAAATTCATTATCTTATCTTATATATCTATCTAATATATACAATTCTCGTGTCGCGGTGTTTGTAGTTAAACTCCTCCGAAACGGCTTGACCGATTGTCATGAAATTTTGTGTGCATATCGGGTAGGTCTAAGAATCGGACAACATCTATTTTTCATCCCCCTAAATGTTAAGGGTAACCCCTACATTATTTTTTTTAATTTTTAGATATTGTTTTTATTTTTTATTATACAGCATTAAAAAATACATAGGTACTATTTTCAACCCTCCACGACCAACCCCTATTTTTTATTTTTTAATTATAAACTTTAATTTGCTAAAACGGGCAAATTTGATGCAGACGAAGTTGCGAGGGTCAGCTAGTACTATTATAAAATTGTAAAGTAGCTGTGTCTGTACATTAAAGATATTAAAAAAAACCGGCAAGTGCATGTCGGGGTACGCACAATATAGGGTTCCGTAATCCCCCCTCCAAATTGTTTCATACTACTAACAACGATAAATACCTAAGTATTTATCAATGGAATCTGTACGCAATTGTCGTTATTTCTCACTTGGTCTGCTGTTACTCATTAAATTGTAAAGCCTACTTAGCTGTTGTAGTTTTCCTTTATTTCGCTTTGTATACTACTAACGTGATTTTTATCACATACCCAACATCAACCATTTAGCTGGCAGGGGGGGACTCTTGAGTCTAACAAAAATTTGACTTAATATTTTAAAAACGGATCCCTAAATCGAAAAATAGCCTTTACAACCCCTAAATGTTTTTGAGAGAAAAAAATCACATCCCCACTTTACATACATACATACATACATATCAACCCATAAGATGGCCCACTGCTGGGCACGGGTCTCCCCAGTAGAACCTACTAGTATGTAGATCCTGGGGATAATTGCCATAATCGCCACGCTTGGCGAGCGGGTTGGCGATCGCAGTAAGGCTTTAAGTACGCAGAGGACGCTGCTGCCCGTCCTCCGGGGTGAAATCCCTTAGTCGCCTTGACGACACCCACGGGTAGAGATGGGGTGGTACTATTCTTAAGCCGGCACCCCACTTTACAGTCACGTAATGAAAATGTTAACCAACTCTAAACCAATCAGAGACCCAAATGCGGTAAAAAAATTCGATCGCGTTATCGTAAAAACAATTCGAACTCTACCTACTTTTATCGCGGACTTTGAGCGCAGCGATCGAATCAAGAAATTCCGTTACGAAAATAAAACTGGGTGTTAGGTTTTATTTTCGTTACGGAATTTCTTGATTCGATCCCACTCCACCTACCATGTAGCTCGGCCGAGCGTTCGCATAACGTATATGTATATGGTACGACTGTACGAAGCTCGGACGGATCGAGACGAGCTGCTCCGAAATGTAATGAAAATAAAAAAAATATTATTTAACTTAAGCACTTTAAAAAATAGGTTGATAAAATATGCTATGCAATAGATTTACCGCGGCAGTAGGTACACAAGGGCCAGACATTTTCTTTTTTTTAAAAAGACGTCTGCCGTAGTAGTCACGGGGGCTTTACAAACATACAAGTCACGGACACAAAGTACACCCAGACCCGGAACAACAATTTGTGAATCTTACAATATGGTTTCCCGTGTGGGAATCGAACCCACGGCCTTTTGCGTAGCAGTCGGACACACTCCCGCCGCGCCACAGAGGCAGTCAAAAACTATTTATAATATGTTGGTACTTACAAATTTGTACGGAACCCTCAGTGGACGAGTCCGTATTATAGCCAGATAGTCTTTAATAGTATAGAACGATCACATCCACATTGGTCCCTGTGGAAAAGTTCAATACATGAACTCGTAAGACTAGTGTCGTAGTACCTATTTTTACCCGACTGTAAAGAAGGGTTATGTTTTTCGCGCGTATCTTGTATGTATGTATGTATGTAATATTCTTTATTACCTGATATCTCACAATCCACTGAACGGATTTGTACAATTAAGACGTCCGTCGTTAGATTCGTCTTGATCGCCCGAGTGTTCTTAGTTATGTGACGTTAAAAAAAAAAAACATGGCGGCTGTGAGATGTCAAAATGAAGAGGTGTGAAAAAAAAGTTGTTTTGAATACTGTAATATAGGTATCAAATTAAAGGACTCATCTTTAGCATTTCAAAAAGGTATAACACTTTACTAACTTTCATCGAGATTCATTAATGCCTCCGACTGCATGAAATTATTTATGTAGGGGATCTTGTTTACATCTTTTTTATTCAGGCGGTTTTTTTTATTTTTATAATTTATTTATTTTTTTTAGATATAAAAATGTCATATCATATCATATCATATCAACCCATATGATGGCCCACCGCTGGGCACGGGTCTCCCCAGTAGATCCTGGGGGTAATTGCCATAATCGCCACGCTTGGCGAGCGGGTTGGTGATCGCAGTAAGGCTTTAAGTACCTACGCAGAGGACGCTGCTGCCCGTCCTCCGGAGTGAAATCCCTTAGTCGCCTTGACGACACCCACGGGAAGAGATGGGGTGGTACTATTCTTAAGCCGGCACCACACGGCAATAAATTTCTAGAAAAATGTAACATTCCAATATTTATACTTATTTTCAGAGTTGATACTAAAATAACTTCCGTTTCAAAAGAAATCCTATCAAAACTGGTTACAATAACGGATCCTCGTTCGCTTTTATCTCTACATTTATAACTATCGATTTATAATTCACTACGCAGTATTAAGGGTTCCTTCACATTAGCGTTTTTTCGATAGTTCGGGCTATACACGATTTTGATATATCCATATTCCATACTAATATTATAAATGTGGAAGTAACTCTGTCTGTCTGTCTGTTACGCTTTCACGCTCAAACAGCTTAAACGATTTAGATGAAATTTGGTATGGAGATAGTTTGAGTCCTTGGGAAGGACATAGGTTTTTATCGCGATAACCGACATCCACGCGGGCGGAGCCGCGGGCGAAAGCTAGTATATATATACTAATATTATAAAGCTGAAGAGTTTGTTTGTTTGAACGCGGTAATCTCAGGAACTACTGATCCGAATTGAAAAGTTCACCGTTAGATAAACCATTTATCGAGGAAGTCTATAGGTTATAATAACGCTACGACCAACCAACAGGAGCGGAGCAGTAATGACAAATGTTGCAAAATGGGGAAAATTTGCGCAGACGAAGTTGCGCGGGTTAGCTGGTATAATCACACTAATATTATAAAGGCGAAAGTTTGTGAGTATGTGAGTGAGTATGTTTGTTACTTCTTCACGTCTAAACGGCTGGAGCGATTTTAATAAAATTTGGTTTGGAGTTAGCTGACACCCTGGATTAACACATAGGCTAATAAACCGCGGGTAACATCGCGGGGCACAGCTAGTACACTACTAAATTAAGAGACGAACAGATCGTCCGCCTGTTTATGCGTCACGCTAGCCCAGAACAGTATTCTCTTCAGTATTCGTAACTCACATTATACTCCTGGATTATGAGAGTTTGGGAATAAATGTTTAAGTCTGAGCAAAAGATCAAGATATAACGCATATTTTTGCTGCCTCTGTGGCGCGGTGGGAGTATGTCCGACTGCTACGCAAGAGGTCGTGGGTTCGATTCCCACACCACTTTGTGTGATCCACAAATTGTTGTTCCTAGTTTGGGTGTACTTTGTGTCCGTGACTTGTATGTTTGTAAAGTCCCCCGCGACACAGGGCTTGTACCCTAATACGGAAGTCGTCTCTAATAAAAAAAAAAAAAAAATCATTACATTTCAAAAGAACGCCAGTCTGAAAGTACCCTTACAACACAAACCCTCAGTAAATACTAAAAGGAAATTGAGAACGGATCGGGTCGGATATGAGTCGGAATTAGTAAATCCGGCTTTTTGGAAAAGGCGTTTGATGTTGGCTCGTATTTTTTTTGGTATTGGTCTGGTAATTGCTTGTCAAAGTCAAAGAAAATATTTAATCAGTTGTCTTTGATATGGCTTCGTTTGTGTGGATTTAGGTTTGTTTATTTATTTGGAACTAGCTTTCGCCTGCGGCTTCGCCCGCGTGGATGTCGATTATCGCGATAAAAACTATCCTACGTCCTTCCCCGGGACTCAAACTATCTCCATACCAAATTTCATCGAAATCGGTTTAGCTGTTGAGCGTGAAAGCGTAACAGACAAACAGACAGACAGTTACTTTCACATTTATAATATTTGTATGGATAGTATTTATTACAACTTTATATATAATCTGAATCTCGGGTCTAGCGACTTTCATGAATTTTTGTATGCAGGGTTTCGGGGGAAATAAATCGATTTCAGGTTTCATTTCTAGAAAACGTCGTTAAAAAAAAATACCGAGTGAAACTGGGTCATCCAGGTACTTTTAATAATGTACCTAAGCAGATTATTTTCGATCTGTCAATGTACGTGTTGTCAATATGAAAAATATTAATTTACTCCTGGTCTCTAAAGTATAGAATATATGTTACAGTAAATGTGATGAAATAAAATTATGTATAATAGCCAGTTATTGTGAATAATGATAATAAGATTGACATAGATGATTGGTGATGATGGGATTAATGATGACACTGATAATTTATGAGGATGATGATAAACTGTCAAGTTTGTATTGGACAAACTTTTTCGCCCAGACCTTAAGCGTAGATTACGTGAAACAGGGTTCGTCTTTCTCCAAAATTTAAATAGAAAACTTAAATACTAGGACACGAAAAAAATTGTGTCACTAGTCAAAGAGTTTTTCTAGTAGATGATATAAAGAAATTTAAGGATATGTCTTAATATGATCCCGCAAATAAATCTTGAAGTTGCGGAAAAATGCAAAAACGAATTTTTTCGTATTGTCATAGTCATGGCCTTAGAACACACATATAGCATGGCGTTCTTAATCTAACATATGAAGGAACGAATATTTTACTTTATTTTGACCTACGCTCCTGCGCACTGTGAAGTAATGGTTGTGTGCGGAAGAGCAAGAACGGCGATCGAGTCGCTGTGTACTTAGCGCTAAATAAATAATTCTCTCAGTGTAATGTCCCCTTATGAATCACATCTTCTCCGGCGGTGCCCTTACGTAACAAAGCGCTAGTATCTAAGTTCATCACCACATCCTCGTCTGCTGCTGCTTGTGTAGTGCCAGTGCTTTGTTACAGAGGGCAGAGACCTCCCTCGGCGCGAGCCGCGCTTTGCTTAAAATGGATAGCTGTTATGCATAATGCCTAGGGATTATGCATCGAAACCAGTATGTATGTGTGTTCTCTTTGTCCACAGAGGATGGTGGGCGCTGCCTGCCAGCGTTCGCAGGAAGGAAGTTCGGCGAGATTTGTAACAGGGAAAACCAATGTGATGCTGGCCTGATCTGCGAGGAAGTTGTGCCTGGTAAGGAGTTCCCTTAACCAGTTTTTACTTTATTCCTTCGTCATCATCAAGCAGTGATTTTCATACCATTTTATCATGATCATGTTCCAGTATGTGGAGGCAATTACTACCTACATATTGCGCTGATTAAAAATAACTTGGATATAGGATAGGAAGGCGAAATGATGATCATGATAGCAGAGATATGTTGGGAATTAATAAGTCCTAATGCGTGATAAAGACTGGCGTTTTATTGTCATATAATGGCTTATGGATTACCAGATCTAGCAATTTGAAGTAGGTACTGCTTAGTTCTCTCAAGACGGCCTTTGTCAAATACCTAGGAAGCTTATTTAGAAGGCGCATTAACGTACTTGGTATTTAAATAGTGTCCTTATTCACGATCTCTATTCCGTGTTTGTGGCAAGCCCGTGCGAATAGGCACATGCGCGGTGGGCTCAAATATGTCCGTCGCGCATGTCCGTTCGCAGGGGCTTGCTACGGACACGGAAAAAAAAATTGAAAATGGACCCGGTTTGAAATGTGTTCGTTACAACACAATACAGCGCTATAGCCCAACTTTATGCTGGCCTTCCACTGCGAAAGGGTAATGAGTAGGAAGTAGCTGAGCAGAAAGGAGTAAATAGTCTCACTATCCATCAAGAAAGGGTTTAAGTGAAAAATAGGTTACACCTTCTAATGCCAGTCAGCATGTTAGTGAAGTTCTGGGAAATTTGTCTTCACGGAGTCCGTTTAAAAACCCATCAACTCTGTGACCACTTTTGTTACTCTTTGTACTCTTTTGCTCCGTTCCGTTTGGTCATTCACAGGGGAAGAACTTCTGTAAAATTTGCCGTTGCGAGTTAAACGGAGTCTGTACAAAACCCGCTCCGCTCGCAGTGGAAGGCGGCCATTAGTTCAGAACTCTTTCATGTCATGACACGCGCTAAGCCGCATGACACGCCCTTCTGTTTGACGAAGGCTTTACGGCCTCATATGAACTCAAGCTTTTAGGAACCTTTAGTCAGTTGCAAACAAAGTACCTACATATTCTTCACGATCAAAGTAACCTACTTCACATGATGTATGCCTAATTCACTTTTAATCTTCAAAGGAGAGATGCACGTCTGCCGTCCACCATCTTCCGGCCGCAAGCAATACAATGAAGACTGCGCCTCATCCAGCGAATGTGACATCACCAGGGGACTGTGCTGCATCATGCAACGTCGCCACCGTCAGAAGCCAAGGAAGGTAAGACCTGGATCTTCAGAAGTAGCACACAACAAACACTTCATCCAGTCAGTGTGATATCACTAGGGGTCTATGCTGCATCCTGGAATGTCGCCACCGTCAGAAGCCAAAGAAGGTAAGACCTGGATCTTCAGAAGTAGCACACAACAAACACTTCATCCAGTCAGTGTGATATCACTAGGGGTCTATGCTGCATCCTGCAATGTCGCCAACGTCAGAAGCCCAAAAAGGTAAAACCCTGGATCTTCAGAAGTAGTTTACAGCAAATACCTCACCCAGTCAGTGTGATATCACTTGGGGTCTATGCTGCATCCAGGAATGTCGCCATCGTCACAAGCCTAGGAAGTTAAGACCCTGGACCTTTAAAAGTAGTATACAACAAACACCTTATCCAGTCAGTGTGACATCAGCAGACGACTGTGTTGCATCAAGAGCACCACCGTCAGAAGCCAAAGAAGGTCAGCGCTTGGGCCTTCAGCGAGTGTGACCATGCAACGTTAACACCGTCAGCAGACCGTCACCGTAAGATGGACGGCTTTTGTCCGGGGTTCGTTTATAGGGATCATAGAGTTATGATTAGCTCAGAGCAGTGACTAGGATTCTTAACAGAACTTTGAAACTCTCAATCAGGATCTGTCGACGATTATGTGGCCTTCTTCCAAAGAGGAAAGCTGGATCTATTCTTCCTCGTGAGACCCAAAAAAACAGTACAGATGTTGGGACCTTCCTTATAAAATTAGAGAAACGTTGTACAACAATTTATAGATACAGTTCACATTGTCACAAGATTATGAAAAACTCTGTTTGACTCTTAAAATTTCCAGTCTAGTTGTACTTTGTGTTCGTCAGTTAAATGTTGGTAAAGTTCAACTTCATAGGTCTTGTACTCTAGACTTCAGAAACGGAGTTGTCTCTAAAAAGCAAAGTTTGAGTTTTCGAAACGATTAATCTAAATTACCTACTAATGTTGTAAAGCTGAAGAAATAGTTTGTTTGCTTAAGCGCGCTTATGAACACTATTGGTTCATATTGAAAAAATATTTTAGTGTTGGATAGCCCATTTATCAAGGAAGGCTATAGGATTTACAACATTGCGTTAAGATTAATGACAAATGTTGCAAAAAACCTGAAAATTGACGCATTCGAAGATGCATGGGCCAGCTAGATGAACTATAAGTTCTTTAGTTTCTCTCTTGTGGGATTTGATCAGTCTTTGCTATATTTTTTTGTCAAAGTAATCGGTATTTCCACGAAGTTAACTGATTTTGACATATTCTTAACCGAAAGAAAAACATGAAAGCTAAGAAATATACAAATAAAACATTCTTAGAATTCTGTGAACGAATTTACTTTAGTCGATTGAGTTTTATTTTCATTTCTAAAAGGTTTTTTTTATTAAGACCTTTCTGTAGTCTGAATAGAAATAACATATTTTCTTTAGAACTGTTTTTATAGAAATCGTGAGGATTTCTGTTCGCGACACAATATTAAAGCTAAGAATAACCTAAATCCATTCAGGCACGGTTTATTCAAAGCGCTAAGAGGTGAACAAAACAATATCATCATAAATTTCTAACTACGTCTAATATAAAGATTAAAAGTAAGGACGAAAACTTCTCTCGGGCGGGACACGACCCTGGAGCCCTACTCTAATTGCGTATTAAATTAAATTTAAATTTTTTTTTTTTTGATAGTAGTCATACTATCAAAAAAAAAAAAATTTATAAGTACTGACCATGTAAAAAATATGTCAAAAAGTGTTCTGAAAAATCATGTTCATTTAATAATTTAACGTTTTTATTAATTTTTAATCATAATAAGAAACATAAAAAGTAAATGATTTGACCATAGAAAATGTGATCATATGCTAGCAGGCCGTGTGGTACCGGCTTAAGAATAGTACCACCCCATCTCTTCCCGTGGGTGTCGTCAAGGCGACTAAGGGATGTCACACGGGAGGACGGGCAGCAGCGTCCTCTGCGTACTTAAAGCCTTACTGCGATCGCCAACCCGCTCGCCAAGCGTGGCGATTATGGCAATTACCCCCAGGATCTACATTCCAGTAGGTTCTACTGGGGAGACCCGTGCCCAGCAGTGGGACATCATATGGGTTGATATGTATGCTAGCATTTCATACAAATTTGTACGAGGCGGGTCGTTTTTGACATTTCTTAAAAAGAGGCTGATTTGACTTCAGTCAAATACCCTATTCAATAAAAACGTAGTTTCGATCAAAAATGAGGTAATATACCTACAGAACCAGGAACATCTATTTAATACAATCGTTCCAGAAAATTGTAAAAGTGTTCAAACTTTGTGCATAACCAAAAATAATTAGAATAGCAAAAACTTAGAAAAAATTATGGCAGAAAAATTCATAATTTCTATTTTTTTTTTAATTTTAAAGAGACGACTCCCGCAGTAAGGTACAAGCCCTGTGTCGCGGGGACTTTACAAACATACAAGTCACAGACACAAAGTACACCCAGATTCGGAACAATAATTTGTGGATCACACAAAGTGGTGTCCCGTGTGGGAATCGAACCCACGACCTCTTGCGTATCAGTCGAACCGTGCCACAGAGGCAATTTCGTTTTAAAGAAACAGAGTAGGGCTACTATGAACACCTTCCAAAGTTAAACAAAAAAATGTCCGAAATTAAGATGACGATATTTCGTACATAAATATATAACTACTAGCCTGTCATAGGCTAGTAGTTATATATTTAAATATATATTTTCCAAATTTAATTTATTCTGATCCAAATTTTGTCCGATGTACATAAGCGTTGTATTCTGTAACCTAAGTGAATAAAGTACTTTTGACTTTTTCGACTTGTCACTTTTCTTTAGTGTTACAATGTTAATGTCTAATAAAAACTGTTTTTAGTTTATTTATTTTTATTCCCTTGTCCTCAGAGCTGTGGTTACTTCAAAGAGCCTCTTGTCTGCATCGGTCCAGTGGCCACAGACCAGATCCGTGAATACGTCCAGCACACCGCCGGCGAGAAACGCATCGGCAGCGTTTACAAATTCCACTAAAAAACAAAAATTACGCGCTTCGTAAAATGGTACACGAATTACGTGGAATTCCGCGTAATTACGGTAATCTAACAACATGGCTGGATATTTTTATTAAGTTTTTCAAATTAAGTTTACGACAGGAATTATTGTTTTTTTTAATATCGTGTACCATTTGACGTAACGAAAATTAAAAGACATTCATTTTTACATCTATTTTACTAATAAAAATTAATAAAACTAAACATCTATGATTTGCTAAAAAATAAAGCTTACCCAATAATCTTAAGTTTTTATTAGTAAAAAAGAAAAAAAGTAATTTTTACGAGTTCTCCATAAATCACGAACAACTCGTAAAATTATTTAAAGTCACTAAATGAAAGATTTTGTAATTACGCTCATATAAAATTCGTAAAAAATGTAATTTAAAAAAAATATTTGTTATTTTTTATTAATTATTACGATGATTTTTAATTTTTTTAATAATGTGCGTAATTACAAAATGAAAAAAATGGATTTAAAAAATGAAAATTTCGCTTCGGAAAACGGTTAACGATGCAGCATTTTATTTAAAAAAAGGCTTTATAAAAAATAGTAAAAAAAGATCATAGAACAAAATGCGACATATCATTTTTATGTTATTATTAACGTGTAGTATTAGAAATATCGGAAAATAAATGTTTCATTATTAAATACTTATGAATGTCTTTAAAAATTAGTATTTACAACGACAATTGTCGTGTCTTATTATATAATGAACATTTTAATGTGTTTAATCTCTAAATAAATATGAATAGATTAATATTAAAATAAAATTAATTAAGTCTTCAATGAAACATATACATATCCTGCTGGCTGAGGCATTTATAAATTATTAGAAGTTATTGATGTTAAAATAATGAAAACTATAAACTAAACATATCATTATATTCTAGTCTTAAGATAAGAAATTAATATAAGTATAATATATTTTATTTCTCGCTTACATTATAGTAAAAATTCTTAAACTATGCTAGGTGCCTAGGTGTTACATATCAAAAATAAAACTTTTTTTTAATAAATCTAGCTGTAATATCACATTTTTATCATAAAATATATTCACAATTTCCAAATTCAGATGTTAAAATTTAGCCTAAGAGCTGTGAAGTCCACCTATTTTCTGAAACTATATAAAAAATATATTTTTTCGCCAAAAATATGTTAAAGATATATAATATCTTCTCCGATGTTTTACGTTTAGGCCTAAATCAGTGTTGACCGTAACTGTTGATACCGTGTGTTGTTAGCTATCATAAGACTATGTTGTAAACCTTGTGTATTAAAATATGTGTTATAATTATATAAATTATGTCAGCAATGTCGTTTTTATTAACCCTAACCAAACTAGAAATATGTTATATCCTTTAAAAAAAAAAATTGAAGGATCATCGAGTAAGTTAAGTGATCCTGGTTGACCGCGTGACAACGGCAAACGTTGAGAATATTGTGAATCTTACGCCATTAAGGATTTGAACCAATCTCAATATTATTAAAAATTAAATCAAAGCACACTAATCAGATTCGTAACGTAATCGCCTGGCCTCAGTACTAGCTCACAAATACTCACTAAATTCGTAAAAAGAATTCATTGGAAATAATTATTTGTTATTTTTAATAAATTTTAAAATTTATTTTTTTATTGTGCGTAATTACAAAATGAAAAAAATGGATTTAAAAAATGAAAATTTATATATTAATATTATTTATATATGGTATTTTACTCTAAATGAGAAAAAATCTATAAATTTATTATTGAGATAGTTTATGTAAAAAGCAGCCCGAAAATGTTAGTTTTAGTTCATAAAATAACTAAATAAATTTTAAAATTCAATTCAAAGGTTTCAGTTTTTTTAATCAGTTTTATAACACCATGAAATAGTAGCCGCCATATTACTACGTCATACTGCTGTGTAAACTAAAAAGTGTCAACTGTCAACTGATCGGCGTAATTTTCATACAAAACTTCAGCACATTTGTTTACACAGCCAACTGACGTCATATCCACAGAGAAATATGGAGTCCACTGCGTCCAGCGTTTTCTTCAAATTACACGGGAAATTTGAAAATGTAAAATTTTATTGCATTTTTATGACACTTATCGATTAAATAAAAATGTTGTGTTTTTTATTAGCTAATTACCATAATAGAATTTAATTGAGACACTTTTTGAAAATGGGCGATACGAGTTGATCAGTGTTTTTTTTGACCTTTATACATGTAGAACATGTAGATACCGCTACAGACAGGTACCTCAGCAAACCGGTTCTTAGTTTTAATTCAAAATGGCGTCATGGCGCAGCAGTCGTCAACGGTAGAGAGTGTGTCGCAGCGTGCATGTCATTCAGGATGTGGCTCTTGGGCTTTCAGCAGCAAGGCTAAAGCTTAATTTTGTTTTAAACAATGCGTTACAGTTTTTGTATCATACAAATATTGCATTAAATTTGTAGGGATTATAAAACCTAATGCAGACTCATCTATACTTATATTATAATCTATATGAAGAGTTTTGTTTGTTTGAACGAGATAATCTCAGGAACTACTGGTCTGAATTGAAAAAATATTTTACTGTTTGATAGCCCATTTATTGAGGAAGGCTATAGACTATATAACATCATGCTACCACCAATAAGAGCAGAGCAGCAATGAAAACTGTTGCAAAAACAGGGAAAATTTACGCAAACGAAGTTGCGCGCGTCCGCTAGTCTCTCATACAAAGTGATGTTTTGTCAGCAAATTTTACGGTCTAATTATACGTAAAGCTTCATTACAGAGAAGTTTCAAAGGTTTTATCGAGTTACCAACGCGTTACCCCTATTATTCTTAGAACAAAAGAAAGTCGAACCCTTAGGCTACAAGTAAAGTAATTATTAAAGCTGGACACGAATTACCACGACCGATATAGAAGGCTTTGAACAGACCTGGGATACAGGTCAGGAAAATATAGTCAGGTGGAGAATCTCTGCGGGTACCAACCTGAGTTGTTGTGACACTAGGACCCATCTTATAACATGTCCTCTGTGCCCAATTACCTGCACATAGGAGGACTCGATGGCTGCCTCCGACATACAGTTGACGGGCCGCGTTCTGGACCACATCTATTTAATATTTATTGCCTACAATGGTTGCTGTCGTAACGCCAAGAAGATAGCTTGAATGGTTTTGCTTTCTTCGTAGTGGTCTGGCTAAATGAAAATGATATTGCAAGTTTTGTTTCAGCACCAACTTTTATTTTCTTTGGTATATTTATGGGAAAGATACCTACGAGTATTAGTTAATATAAGTGTGATTTTTGCGTGAAATACTTACAGGAAAAAATCCAAAATTCAGTGTTTTTTTTTAAGACGACTCCTTCCTCTTTGTGTCGCGGGGGACTTTACAAACATACAAGTCACGGACCCAAAGTACTTACACTTAGACTCGGAACAACAATTTGTGGGTCACACAGAGTGGTATCCTGTGTGGGAATCGAACCTACGACCACTTGCGTAGCACTTCCCACCCCGCCACAGAGTCAGTTGTCGGGTACAATTTTTCATTTTTTTTTTTTAAGCTAAATAGCAATGTTGTTACTGTTGTGTAGCGAAGCTAATTTGCTTGTGTTCACAGTGGATATACGACGGCAGTAGTTATAATGGATAGGATTCGAACCCACGACCTCTCGATTGCGAGTCCGATGCCTTAACCATTAGGCTACCGCCGCCTTATACTTACTTGATATTTCAACGGAAATGCACATAACGTGATCACGATATCAATGCTGTGAATTATAAAACAGTACTGTTGCATTATTTATTGACATTCTATTTACCCAACTACAAGGCAGAATATTGTTTTTCGCGCGTATCTTGAATGTATGAAATATTCTTTATTACCTCCTATCTTTCAAACCACGAGACGGATTTAAACAATTAATATGTCGTTTGATTTGTCTTGACCGCCCAAGTGTTCTTAGTTATGTGACGTTGGAAAAAACAAACATGGCGGCTGTGATATGTCAAAAACAAGAGGTGTGAAAAAAAAAGTTGTTACAAATACTGCAATATTGGTATCAAATTAAAGGGCTCATCGTAAGCATTTCAAAAAGGTATAACATGATTATGACTGTAGTACTAAAAATGTCTATTATTTTTTTTATAAGGACCCAGCTTTTGCCATCTTTTTTCGTTTTCGCGGCAAGATTTTGACAGTTAGACGGGGGGGGGCGTCTAACTGTCAAAATCATGTCTTAATGGTAAATAGAGAGGGAAATGCATCGCGCATGCGTGCGGACATCTTTGAGCGCACCGCGATTGCGCCAGTTCGCCCGGGCTTTGCCGCGAAAACGAAAAAAAACATAGTGAATAAGGTTCTGTAAAAGTTAGTTGTTACATCGTCGTTTATAACATAAAAAAAAAAAAAAAAAAATATTACAGACTCAAAAATAATAAGGTTCTGTTAAAGTTAGTTGTTACATCGTCGTTTATAACATAAAAAAAAAAAAAATATTACAGACTCAAAAATAACGTATTGTTTGGGATTTTCTCTATTATTTTGCAAGCCACGCCATACGCTACATTTTTCATATAAGTAATTACTTGTTACCTTATAAGTATACATATAAGTAATTACTATTTACCTATTCAAATTCTATTTATCCAATCTCAATAAATAAGGGATGAGATAAAACAACAATCCAACAAGCAACAATCATATCCATTTATTTATCCAAAGAACGGCGGAGGCGGTGGCGGGGGTGGTGGACCAAACACAGGAGGATATGGGCCATAGCCGTACCCTCCATAACCGTACCCGAAGCCGTAGGGACGCGGTGGGGGGTACCCAGGATAGAATACACCACCGCCAATCCAGTGGCTTGAGATGCTCTGGAAAGAAAACAAATGCCAAATTAATGAGGTAAATATCATGACGAAATGGATCTAGGAGCCAAATATTTTATGTTAACGTGTAACAGAAAGGTATAGTCATATTCAAGGGTTGGTATGTGCTTAAGGGTACCCCTAATTTTATAAAAATCGGAGTACCTAATAAAGTACCTAGCCGAGCTTCGCTCGGTATTTTTTTAAACAACAACATTACAACATTATATTTCCAAAAATCAAAGTTTTACAATTTACTAAGGAACGTTCGAACATCAAACTATAAACGTCGTTTTCTAAAAATTAAACCTAACTAGATCCATTTATCGCCCCCGAAAACCATAATATTTCATAAAAAATTGGAGCCGTTTTATATATACAAGAATTGCTCGTTTATAGGTTTTAATATACATTATAAGACACAGCGTTCGTTGACACGAAGTACCTATATACCTATAAATAATACTTACATAATATTTACAATGACCAAACAATCCGAGCCAAAAAAATACGAATTGTGAATCAAATTAACACTATTATATATGAGATGACAATAGCCAAAAAGTGATATTTTTGTTTTTAACCTTTGCACTTGCCTCCGGTTATCACAGTGTCAAAAGATTTTATCAAAATTTGCTAGTTTTCATCCATGATCTTGACCATTTCTGCTTGGATGTCGGTTACCGCACTTACCCCAAAAAAAAGTATTTTAGGATGCCATCTATCTTTTTAAAAAATAATTAATATTTCTTCTTCTTTAATACAATTATTCTCCAAATTTAGAGAATGTTATTTCTGTTTGTTTGTGACTAAACGGCCGAAAATATTCTAATGAAACTCTTTTCAGCCGTTTAGTCACAAACAAACAGAAACACTTTCGCATTTTTCTATCTATTTTATTTTGACCCGTATGTTACAAGCGTTGCAGCAGCGAGGCGGAGTCTAAGCCTGAAGTTTTTTCAATAAAATTATGTGAACAGTATGTATTACTAGCTGTGCCCCGCGGTGTTACCCGCGGTTTATTAGCCTATGTGTTAATCCAGGGTAACAGTTAACTCCGTACCAAATTTTATTAAAATTGCTCCAGCCGTTAAGACGTGAAGAAGTAACAAACATACACACTCACATACTCACAAACTTTCGCTTTTATAATATTAGTGTGATTTACGATTAGGATTACGAAGATAGAAGAAGAAGAAGCTAGATTACGAGGAACGTACGTGAATGTAACGTACACAGTGATAGTCACACATTTCCTATACAATCACACTAATATTATAAAGGCGAAAGTTTGTGAGTATGTGAGTGTGTATGTTTGTTACTTCTTCACGTCTAAACGGCTGGAGCGATTTTAATAAAATTTGGTATAGAGTTAGCTGACACCCTGGATTAATACAAAGGCTAATAAATCGCGGGTAACACCGCGGGGCACAGCTAGTTGTTTATAAGTGAAGACTTGTAATTGGCTTTTTGTTTGTATTCTGTCATTTTCTTTCATAAATGTTGTAGCTGTTGGTTATCCGAAGTCAAATAAATAAATCAATATAGATTAAAGAAGTCAGTCGTATTAAATTACTTGTGACTTCAATTTGACTTTTATAACTGCAATAAAACTTTAGCAGTTCTTTAACAATTTTTTTTTTTTTTTTATAAAAAGACGACTCCCGCATTAGGGTCCTAACCCTGTGTCGCGGGGTACTTTACAAACATACAAGTCACGGACACAAAGTACACCCAGACTCGGAACAACAATTTGTGGATGACACAAGGTGGTGTTCCGTGTGGGAATCGAACCCACGACCTCTTGCGTAGCAGTCGGACACACTCCCACTGCGCCACAGAGGTAGTAATTACAATAATAAAATATGTAGGTATTTATAACCATTTATGAGAGAGTATCTTTAAAGCTATTACTTAAGGACTCCTACGTTATTTTCCGTAATAAAATGAATGTACCTAATTTTATAAAGGTCAATTCCTACGGCCACAAAGTAGGTACACCCAAGCTCAGAATCAACATTGGGTCTCACAAAGCTCTGTTCTATGTGGGAATCGAAATTAAAATCTCTTTCAATTCACCCCGAGCTATATAAATTACCTTTTTACTTCAATAAATAAGTGAACCTATGTGGAGGGCAAGGTGTTAAGTCCCTCCAACACAAAGGAAGGATCCTCCGACCAGGCGAGGTGATCATGCCTGGCGAGCCGCGGCCCAACGATTAACGTTGGGAACTTGTATATATAGTTAGCAGCTGTGAAAACTTCTATATCGCGATTCAGGATTTGACGCGAGCTGTCAAGTGTCAGTATATTTATATTATTACTAGCTGACCCGCGCAACTTCGTCTGCGTAAATTTTCCCTTTTTTCTTTTTCTTCCTTTTTTTTACAACATTTTTCATTGCTGCTCCGCTCCTATTAGTCGTAGCGTGATGTTTTAACCTATAGCCTTCCTCCATAAATAGACTATCCAACAATAAAATATTTTTTCAATGCGGCCCAGTAGTTCCTGAGATTATCGCGTTCAAACAAACAAACTCTTAGGGGTATAAAAAATAGATGTTGGCCGATTCTCATAGATACCGGATAAGCACAAAAAATTTCATCAAAATCGGTCAAGCCGTTTCGGAGGAGTATGGCAACGAAAACGGTATTCTCTCGTTTGCCATAAATTAATTTGCACTAATATTGTTTGCCATAATCGTCCCCGATCATAATATTTACTTGCACTATTATCATTTATACTAATAACGTTTGCCTTAACAACTCAACAGTAATAACTTTTATTTGCCATAAAATGACTTTCCATAGCAACATATATCATAATAATTAGTTTCCATAATATATCTGTGTCGTATAAACAATAAATTAATAAACCACACTAGAACAGCCCGTACAACTTATGAGAAGGATATATTACAAGCCGGACCCAAAAAATTCTACTCTTACATTAGAAAACAGTTGTCATCAAAGATTAGCATACCAACAGTCTTACATAACAGGCTAGGACAGTTAGTGACTAACCCCTACGAAATTGCAGAAGCCTTTGCAGATCAGTTTGCAAGTGTATACCAGGTGGAACAGCAAGCTCACCTCCCAGTCCTAGATCCATCACTTCGTGTTGAAGACCCCATTGAGGATATATTATTTACAAAAGCTGTAGTCCAAAAAGCCATCACAGAAATGAAAACAGATTCGTCACCGGGGCCTGACGAAGTACCTGTACTGATTTTACAGAAATGTGACCTTTCTCAATATCTGGCCACAATAATGCAAACATCATACGACACTGGAGTACTACCGGATTGCTGGAAGAATGCAACAGTGACCCCTATATTTAAGAAAGGGAGTAAGTTAGAACCTTCAAACTATAGGCCAATAAGTCTTACAAGTGTGATATGCAAATGTATGGAGAAAATTGTTGTCAAGCATATAAGAACCTTCCTGGAAAAACATCAAATAATACCTGCACATCAGCATGGATTTTGCCCTCATCGCTCTACTGTATCTAATCTCTTGTCTTGCCTGTCTTCTTGGACAACAGATTTCAATAAAAGAGATCCTATTGATGTAATTTATCTCGACTACGAAAAGGCTTTTGACAAAGTTCCAATAAAAAGGCTCTTACAAAAACTAGACTATGTGGGAATACGTGGGAAGCTATTAGAGTGGATAAAAGCCTTTCTACAGCAGAGAATACTCCAGGTGCGTGTAGGTGACGTAAAATCAGAAGCAAGAGAAATATCCAGCGGTGTCCCGCAGGGATCGGTCCTTGGCCCAGTACTATTTATTATATACACCTTCGATCTCCCCCGTTGTGTATCATGTAACGTCAGTATTTTTGCCGATGATACTAAAATCTTTGCAAACCCATTAGTCGACCATGACCGTCTTCAAGCCGACTTAGACAAAATTGCAAACTGGTCAAAGGATTGGCTCCTCAATCTTAATACTAAGAAATGTACTGTGCTGCATATCGGCAAACGCAACCCTCGAGAAACCTATATGCTTGGAAGCTCACAACTGGAAGAGGTTAAGACACAAACAGACCTGGGTGTGATTATTGCCGAAGATCTGAAATGGGAACATCATATATCAATGATTGTAAAAAAAGCCAAGGCCTTAATCTACCTTACTAGAAAAGCATTCGGTATCTTAACACCAGACATGATGCTCAAAATCTACAAAACTTTTATTAGACCACTGTTGGAATATGCGTTTCAGGTTTGGAGTCCATACTTTAACAAAGATATTGAGTTCTTAGAAAAAGTACAGCGTGGCTTTACCAAAGTACCTAGGACACTAAAGAGAAGACCATATGAGGAACGCTTGAAGATACTAAAGCTCACAACCTTGAAGGATCGAAGAGATCGTGGAGATCTAATAGAAACCTATAAAATCTTAAACGGACATTATAACATAAACCATTTTGACAAACTCTTCACACGTAATGAAAATGTTCACTTGAGAGGACATCACCTCAAATTATGTACTACCTTCTCAAATAACAATCCTCACAAACACTTCATCTCCAACAGAGTGGTCAGAGCGTGGAACAAACTCCCAGAAGAAGTAGTTTCTACACGAAATACCAATGAATTTAAGAACCAACTAGATAGACACATTGAGTCCTTTGGCACATGAACTCGGATACAGGCATACATCAGTTGCATGCAACTGCTTGCCTGATTAATAAATAATAATAATAATAATAAGTAACACGTCTCATAATCGACTCTTGACATAATCAAAATTTGATATAATTATGAAAATAATACATAATATTGTTAGGTCGAAATTAATTATCTTTAACACCCCGACTCAGAGCAATCCGACTCGGATAGGTTAGGTTAGAAGACTAAGGCGGGAGCGAAGCGAAGCGGAGCTCCCGCCTTAGTCTTCGTGTTAGGTTTTTTTTTTAAACCACCCAAAAGTAGGAGCCCCGCGAAGCGGGGCTCCGTCGAGTTTAGTAAGTAGGCGCCATATGAGGTTTAGTTTCAGGTTTAATTGTAAATAAAAAATCTGTGTCGTATAATATTGCAGGCGCTTATACTATATTATCTTTATTTATATTATGGTAAATAAAAGTTATGGAAAATGGTATTATTGAAAACGAAAATTATAGCAAATACATTTATGGATTTAAATTATTATGACACTTGATCGATTATGACCAATGGAATTAGTGAAAGTCATTTTATGTCATTTCACGATTATGGCAACTGAAGCGTTATTTCTAATGAAATTATGGCAAATACCGGTATGGCATGTGAAATTATGGCATTTTAAATTATGACAAACATTAGTAAACCAACGAAAACTGTGACACGAGAATTTTATATATTAGATATGTGGGTATCGCCACACCTAAGATAGGTTTTCTCGCGCATTCATCAAAACAAAAACACTAGTTAAACGGGGTATCATAAGAACTTTTTCGCCGTTTTATGTGTCTGTAGCATGCATATTAGTATGGTAGTCTTTATTGACCGTCTCCACGGGTGAGAGAATCGCGGCGATAGTATCGTCGTGCCACCTGTTTATATACACTCTCTTAGAACGACGAGTGACTGAGTGCGAGAGAAACGTCATTGTATCGCCGCGCTCTCGCAGCGATAACGACGCGCTTTCGCTGCGAGAGCGCGGCGGGCGCGCCTTGAAAACGTGGCGATTCTGTCGTGGCGACGCGGCGATTCCGTTACGAATCGCGACGATACGCTGGTGGAATAATCGCTCGTTCGGATGGTCCCTTTATGCAAGTTTGTTTTGTACTTCATTGCCGTCAAATGACCTCCAAAGTGGAGGGGAGAGTGCGTTTACCCCTAATCACTAAAATATGTTTAGGTACACTTTTAGGACTTTGAAACATATAATTAATTAAACTCTTACCTGAATTAAAGCTAAAATCAAAACCACTGATCCAAAAAATCTCGCCACAAAATACATTTCGAATTTACGCTTCTTCCCTTACAACTAATAATAGAAAAATATTACGCATAAGAGTCGCAATATATACCTTAAGTCGCCAACACATTTTGCTGACCGCAAAATTACGCGAAGCCTTATTACAAACGTTTAAAACCTGTAATACGATGATTTTGATTTTACGCGTCGCGTAATTCTGTAGCGATATCACCAATACATTTTGCTGGCGACAAAATTACGAAAAGTCTTTATACGAAACGCGTAAGGTCGGTAATGTAATGATTTTGATTTTACGCGACGACTTTCCTGTGGCGATTTATCGATTGTCGTACTGTTTGATTTGACATATATATGTGAAACTGTATATAGAGATCAATGTGTTTAATGTATGTCTGTATGTTTGTTGTCATCGCTTCTTTTAACGACAATTGTCACGTTTAAGTGTCAAATAGAATTTAGAATTATGTATTCACATTAGCCATCGTTAGGAGTAAAAATATTTTAATTCGTCATACTGGGTGTTAAAATAATAATTTTAGTGGGATTAAGCATATTTGTTGAACAAGAGGTTAGAGGTTCGATATAAAACTTTGTGTTCGTTAATTGTATGTTTGTTATGTTTTAAGAGGACTTTTTTTTTTTTTATTTAAAAATGACAACTCCCGCATTAGGGTACAAGCCCTGTGTCACGGGGGACTTTACAAACATACAAATCACGGACACAAAGTACACCCAGACTCGGAACAACAATTTGTGGATTACACAAAGTAGTGTCTCGTGTGGGAATCGAACCCACGACCTCTTGCGTAGCAGTCGGACACACTCCCACTGCACCACAGAGGCAACTTATTACAACATGTAAGCAAAAAAATCATAAACAGATATTCATCGAACAAAAAAGGAATAAGGCAGGGATGTCAAACATGCGACCCGTTGAGCATATTATTGCGGCCCGTATTTTGAAAACTGCTAGATAATACGGCCAGCAAATATGTAAAACGCAAAACGATTTGAACTACACTCTTCCTGTCAACCCAGAAGGGGTCAATGATCATTTAATTTCACAAGACTTTCAGCTAGATAATGTAATAAACAAGTTATGCTGGAAAACTAACAATTCAAAATGGGAGAAATTCTAAAACCCCTCCCAAAACCTCGTCTTAAAAACTGCCAAAGAACATAAATTCTGCCTTTATACTAGAACATATGCCTGAGCCATCGAAGATTGCAGAAGTTATTATGATTGCTAAACCTGGGAAGCCTCCTTATTAAGCAATAATAGACCCATCTCCTTGTTACCTGTGCTATCAAAATTATTTGAGAAACTGTTTTTAAACGATTAAAACCAATAAACGACGAGAGGAACCATATATTATACAAAATCACCAGTATTGGATTTAGAAAAAAACAGTCAACGATAGACCAGAAAAGTCAAGAAAGTCAAAAGTCAACGTACTTTATTCTGTTGCATAGCCCATTTATCGAGGAAGGTTGCAGGCTATATAACATCACGCTACGACGAATAGGAGCGAAGCAGCAATGAGAAATGTTGCAAGACTTTGCTGTTTGGCTTTCTGTTAGGATATTGTAAAAAGTTTGATGGTTCTTTATGTTGTCTACTATAATAGATGAAGGAGGTAGTACCTTTTTGACTACTGGTGCCAAGTCAGAGTTGATTTGCCGCTGGCTACTTGTACCAGCTTGTGTCGGAGGCTTTGTGTTCGACCTTGAAGGCTTTAAATTTGGCCTTTCAGGTCTTGGACGATTTGCTGTAAATTCTCAGTTTCAGCCTTTTCCTTCCTTTAAACAAAGTATTTTACGTTTTGTACATTTGCAACTGGGTCATGGCGACGACCCCGATCACTACGGGAAATCGAGGTTTATTTCAGATCAAAAAATGATGAACTTCTTTATTTTTCAAGAAAGATGCGTTGATTTCTTGGATATGCATATAGTATTAAATGAGGCTTTAGATTAAGTTCAGATGCTATCATTTTTTCAAGTATAAATATTATATATAAATATAATGCAGCCTATAGCCTTCCTCGATAAATAGGCTACCCAACAGAAAAATAATTTTCCAATTCGGACCAGTAGTTCCTGAGATTACCGCGTTCAAACAAACAAACTCTTCCGCTTTATAATATTAATATAGATTTAGATCAAGAGGATTCAAATTTCAAATAAAAGTTGTGTACAAGCGAGCAGAAGCGGCGGTAGCCTAATGGCTAAGGCATCGGTCTCGCAATAGTGAGGTCGCGGGTTCGAATCCTGGACATTATGCTACCGACGTGAACCCACTCCAACCATACATAAACAAGCCATAGAGTTTTGCTGGAGGGGTTAACAGGATTGTTAGTAATGTGGAACCACAATCCCACATTGCTAATTATTTTTTTATTTAAAAAAAAAAATAGTATTGAGGTCAGTGGGATCAAGTCACTCGTATTTGTTTTGTTACCTAAGTTTGCTTGTTAATTATTACGCCTATTTCAGATAATCTAAAGTTGTACGCAAAAGAAACAATAGGAATATAATACCTATTGTTTCTTATGGTAATACCGACTTGTAAAACTTGTTTTCGATATTATATTACTTAATTAGAATACTTACTTATTTGTATTTTGCAAGTAGAAAACGACGCAGAAAATTGGTTGAAGTTTAACTGAAGAGTAAGTGCGAACGAAGGTATACATACCACAGTAGTTTAACATTATGTTAATGTTAAATTGCTTACTGACCCATAAAGGCTAAATCGTAATTTTCTTTTTTTTTCTTTCTTATAGACGACTCCCGCATTAGGGTACAAGCCCTGTGTCGCGGGGGACTTTACAAACATACAAATCACGGACACAAACACCCAGACTCGGTACAACAATTTGTGGATCACACAAAGTGGTGTCCCGTGTGGGAATCGAACCCACGACCTCTTGCGTAGCAGTCGGACACACTCCCACCGCGCCACAGAGGCAGTCATTGTAAAGAATCCTGTTCTTTAAAATAAAAACATCACTTGACATTGAAATACCTAATTGATGTCCTATAATGACATCTTTACATACTATTATTACAAAACAAACATGCAAAGTATTTATCAATCATTAGTATTCATTACTACATAGGTAATGTAACAGGTTAAATGCGAGTCGGACTTGTTCATTGAGGGATCGATATCCCTTATTTTTTTTTAATAGGATATTAAGATGACTTGGCACAAACTTGACTGGTGTTATTAACCAATCAAGTGTGACACGCGCGGTATTACCCCTACCCACAACGGCAGCAAATACTACTCAGGTTTGAATAAAATTTTTAAAAAAACTTAAAACTTTTAAATTTGCGCGCGGTACTTGACTCGCATCCCAGCAGATTCGATTGAGCAATATTTTAGCGGAGGTGGTAGATGTACCGGTGTTAAATCTTATGCCTCCCCCCCCCCCCCCAATCGCATCTCAATATTTGCTGGTTTTAATATTATATACCACTTTACATTTTACGAGAGGTAAGTTTAATCCATTGGCAGTCTAACGGCCGGTCTCAATAATCTAGCTATCGATGGATTTGGCTACTCGAGGTAGAATTTTGACATATTTTGTATGGAGCTTATGTCAAATATATATCCGATATTACCAAATCGGTCGATAGTTAGATTATTGAGACCGGCCGTTAGACGTACCATAACTGTGAGTTATTCTTCCATGAAATAGTAATTTAACGCATGCTTCGGTTGAGTGAAATGAGGAGCGCGGTGCAGTGATATTGTTGCACAGCGTTTGACCTTACTGCGATCGCCAACCCGCTCGCCAAGCGTGGCGATTATGGCAATTACCCCCAGGATCTACATACTAGTAAGTTCTACTGGGGAGACCCGTGCCCAGCAGTGGGACATCATATGGGTTGATATGTATGTATGTATGTATGTTTGACAATGTTGATACAGCGGTTGATACAGTGGCTGATACTATTATGGGTTAGCGTGACGCGCGACCTTCAGAAGCATGACCTGCCCGTCTCTCCATTTAATTGTATACAAAAAAACCCTAAAAATGCCAACGTAATCCCGTCACTAAGACTCCGCTATATTTTCATGTGACCTTCTGTATCAAGGCTGTATCATTTAAACCGTAACAGCATTTCACTTAAATTAACTACCCTAGGGAACCCTAAAACATAAACTGAGGTAATTACTTATAACTATTGATATTATTACTTTACAGGGGATATACCACAATAATTAAATACGGAAACCATATGAATGTAAGTTATAAGTGCTAAATAAATTCTGCTTATGTTATAGGTTTTTTTTTTTTTTTTTTAAAGATAACTAGCAATGTGGGATTGAGTCCCACATTAGTAGCAATCTTGTTAACCCCTCCAGCTAAGCTCAAGGGCTTGTGTTAGGAGTGGGTTCACATCGGTAGTATAATGGGTAGGATTCGAACCCGCGACCTCACGATTGCGAGACCGATGCCTTAGCCATTTAGCTACCGCCGCTTCAAATAGGTACATGAATGACTCTCTTCAACAACGGCCAATTTTGAACGGTGTAGGTAAAACCAATCCAAAAAAACGTTGCGAGCTGTAGAACTCAATACAAGACGATGTGAGTGATAAAATTGTCAAAATTAAAAATATATTTTTTTACCTTCCACAGTTGGGTCCTGCCCTGTATCGCGGGGAACTGATACAAATCACACCCAGACTCGGAACACGAATGTCCTTATTACTGTTCCGAGTCTGGGTCTATGCTTTTAACGCAAATTAATGTTAAATATTGTTTTTTAAATAATGTTACGTGTCAGGATGGTAGGTTCGAATAACATGCCAAATTCCGCAATGACGTCTTTATACCCTGTGGGCTTGTACCATACTGCGGGAGTCGTCTTTAAAAAAAAAAAGTATCAAGTTTATAAACATTTAAACATTGTAAAATTGGCAACTTGAAAAAAGTGGCCGCAATTTTTTTTTGCCAAGTTCTTTTCTCCGGCTTAAGCTATTGTTTGCGAACTTGGCATTACATGTACAACATGTACAATCCCGACGTATCACAATATTTGTTTTGCGTCCTAATATTTTTAAATACATACCTACTTATTACAGACGCACTGACATGCGCAATTTCGTCTGCGTAATATTTCCACGTTTTGCAACATTTTTCATTGCTTCTCAGCTTCTATTGGTCGTAGCGTGATGTTATATAGCCTATAGCCTTCCTTGATAAATAGGCTATCCAACAGTAAAATATTTTATCAATTTGAAGCTCCGGTAGCCTAATGGCTAAGGCATCGGTCTCGCAATCGCGAGGTCGCGGATTCGAATCCTACCCATTATACTACGGACGTGAACCTACTCCTAACACAAGCCATTGAGCTTAACTGGAGGGGTTAACAGGATTGCTAGTAATGTGGGACCAAAATCCTACATAGCTAGTTATTTTATTTAAAAAAAAACAGTTTGGTCCAGTACTCAGTTCCTGACATTATCGCGTTCAAACAAACAAACTCTTCGGCTTTTTATTATTAGTATAGATATAATACCTACTCCTAAAGTAATTAAGTTTAAATGTTAGTCGTTATATATGTGTCTTTAACCTTTTCATATTCAAATTAAACCTAGATTTTATTTTTAGAATAGAAAATAGACTTAATCTAGTCACTTGAAAAAATACAGAAATTTACACCTTACTGCTTAAAGCAAAGCGCCTAATATCCCTTGATAATGTATTATTTAAGAATTTAATTATTGCAATATTGAACCTTACGGCGTTTAAAATAAGGTGTATTTTAAAATGCGAAGTGATGTCCCTGAGTTAGAACAGGCGTGACGTAAACAGGACGAACATGGATGAGAAATGATATCGATATCGATAATATTCGATAAACTGATTTTCTAAAATAATGCATTATTATAAATATCTCGAGACAACTCACACACAATCATCTGATCCCAAACTATGCTGTCTGTAGGTAAGAAAACAACCAAACAACTGATAAAAAACAGTCAGGGGGTGCCTGTTCGTACAGTCAGGGGGTTGCCTGTTCGTAACTTGTCCGGTTGCGAAACAGGTGGCTTCGGGTACGCAACCCCGACTTCCCGAGCCGCCAATCCCTGCACTCCCAACCATCCCTGCACATTGGTGTCCACTGTCCTCCCTTTCCTTTCCTACTACTTGTGATAGCATCTAGCGACCGGGTAGGTACCACAGCTTGGCTTATTTTGATCGTATAGCAAATATGCGTTCCGACCAAAGAGCTAAGTAGCCGATATCCCTCCCTTCTTCCAACTATCCCTTCCACATGAGCTGTCGGGTCGCATTGAGGTTCGGAACAGGCGGTGTAGGAGTTCTCGCGGATCCGTAGGGCGTGACGGGTTGACGGGGGGTTCAGGGAGACCCGGTGGGAATGGTTACCGTCGGCCACCTGCCGGTCAGTAGGGGACCCGAACCCGGGAATATCCCACCTGGGAGGCTGTCCCGCCAACCGGCGAAAATCCCACATACTGCTGCCGAGCCGGGAGGGAGACCGGAGTGGATCCCGTTAGTGGTATGCGGGGGGGCACCGGGGGCCCTTCCGTGCCCCGCGTCAGCCCTTCATACAACTCGCGGACCAGCCGGGACTTACGCCCCGCCCCCTTATCTGAATATCACTGTGGCCCCATACCTCATATAACCCCTTCCCGATATATATCTCTAAGAGAAGGCTTTACACGGCGGACACCCTATCCACATTTAAAATGGATTTTTGCAATGTCAGGGGTCTTCATAGCAACCTTGACGCTGTACACCACCACCTTGAGACAGCGCGGCCTGCTTTGCTCTTTTTAACGGAGACGCAGATATGTGCCCCGGATGACATCTCGTACCTTAAATACCCCGGCTACGAATTGGAGCAGACATTCCTTCGGAAAGCCGGGGTGTGCGTGTTCATACGGAGCGATATATGCTGTCGCCGCCTTTGGGGCCTCGAACATGTAGATCTGTCCATTTTATGGCTTCGCGTTGACCATGGGGGACTTACCCGTATCTACGCGTGCCTCTACAGATCTCCTTGCAGTGATTCGGGGTCGACTCTACTATTTGAGAACGTCAAAAGGGGGATTGACCAAATGTTGGAGCAGTGCCCATCCGCAGAGGTGGTGGTCCTCGGTGACTTTAACGCTCATCATAAAGAGTGGTTGGCATCGAGGACCACCGATCTCCCAGGTAGGACCACTTTCAACATGGCCTTGGCCTATGGTCTCTTACAACTAGTAATACAGCCCACCCGTATTCCAGACGTTGAGAGCCACAAAGCCTCCTTGTTGGACCTTCTGCTGACAACACATCCACGCGGATACAGGACGGTCGTCGATGCTCCACTTAGTTCGTCCGACCACTGCCTTATCCGCACTGAAGCCCCCATTGCGCGACCCGTCCGCTCTCCAGCGAATGGTTCCCGCAGAGTCTGGCGATATGAGTCAGCAGATTGGGATGGACTCCGCGAATTTTTCGCGTCCTACCCTTGGAGGCAGCTTTGCTTCTCCACAGAGGATCCCGACGCTTGTGCGGACTGCATCACGGATACGGTGCTTCAGGGAATGGAACTATTCATTCCCAATGCCCGAATTCCCGTTGGCGGTCGTAGTCGCCCCTGGTTCAACCAGGCTTGTCGAGTGACCGCGCGCCTGAAACAGTCTGCGTACTTAGCCTGGAACGATGCCAGGAATCGTAAGGATCTGACCGTGAATGTTGAGAAACGTAAGTTCAACGCCGCCTCCAGAGCCAACAAGAAGGCTATTGCTATAGCAAAGGCAGATCACATTGCCAGAATTGGCGAGCGACTTCAAAGGCATCCCTCTGGGAGTCGTGCATTCTGGTCGCTCGCCAAAGCTGCACAAGATAACTTTTGCCAGTCCAACCTCCCACCACTGCGCAATTTCGATGGCAGTCTGGCCCACAGTGCTAAGGAGAAAGCCGATCTCTTGGGCCGACTCTTCGCCTCTAACTCGACTTTGGATGATAGAGGAGCCACACCACCTTCCATCCCAAAGTGTAAGAGCTCCATGCCAGAAATACGCATCACGCAACGTGCGGTTAGGCAGGAGCTCAGGCTCCTTGATACCCAGAAATCGAGCGGGCCGGACGGCATCCCTGCAGTGGTACTTAAGACGTGCGCCCCTGAGTTGACCCCCGTTCTGACGCGCCTCTACCGCCTCTCATATAAAACCGGAAGGGTTCCATCTTCGTGGAAGGTCGCCAATGTCCACCCTATTCCCAAAAAGGGTGACCGGTCAGACCCGTCAAATTACAGGCCGATAGCGATAACATCCTTGTTATCAAAAGTGATGGAGAGAGTTCTCAACACCAGACTCTTGCGGTATCTTGAGGAGCACCAGCTGATAAGCGACCGCCAGTACGGCTTCCGTTACGGTCGCTCAGCTGGTGATCTCCTTGTGTACCTCACGCACCGCTGGGCTGAAGCCTTGGAAGGCAAGGGCGAGGTTCTTGCTGTCAGCCTCGACATCGCTAAGGCGTTTGACAGGGTCTGGCACAAGGCCCTTCTATCGAAGCTTCCTTCTTATGGAATCCCCGAGGGGCTCTGCAGATGGATCGCTAGCTTTCTGGACAATCGGAGCATTATGGTCGTCGTTGACGGTGCTTGTTCCAGTCTGAAATCCATTAATGCTCGCGTTCCACAAGGTTTGGTGCTCTCCCCAACACTGTTCATTCTGCATATCAATGATATGCTGTCCATAGAGAACATACATTGCTATGCAGATGACAGCACGGGTGATGCGCGATATACCAGCCAACAGAACGTCCCTCGGAGCATTGTTCAGGAGAGACGGTTGCAACTTGTGTCAGAAGTCGAGGACTCTCTGGGGCGGGTCTCCGAATGGGGTGAAAGGAACCTGGTTCGATTCAACCCCACAAAGACACAAGTATGCGCGTTCACTGCGAAGAAAGACCCATTTGTCGTAGTGCCACAGTTCCAAGGAGTTACACTCCGAGTCACCGAGAGTATTGGGATCCTCGGTGTCGAAATCTCCAGCAAAGTCCAGTTTGGGAGTCATTTGGAAAGTAAAGCCAAATTGGCGAGCAAAAAGGTGGGTGTCCTCAACAGAACGAAGCGTTACTTCTCGCCGGCACAGCGACTTGTGCTCTATAAAGCGCAGGTTCGACCGCACGTGGAGTACTGCTCTCATCTCTGGGCAAATACTTGCTCGATCCATTTGACTCCCTCCAAAGGCGAGCTGTTCGGATCGTTGATGACCCCAATCTCACGGACAGACTGGAGTCTTTACAGCAGAGGCGTGACTTTGGTGCACTTTGCGTACTCTACCGTCTGTTCAACGGGGAGTGCTCTGAGGAACTGTTTGACATGGTGCCACCGTCACCTTTCTACCACCGCACCACTCGACATCGTAGTAGGGTTCATCCATTCCACCTGGAAACAATACGGTCCTGTACGGATCGATTCCGGCGTTCTTTTCTTCCACATACGTGTAGACTCTGGAATGAACTACCTGCTGCGGTGTTTCCCGAGCGCTACGACATGTCTTTCTTCAAACGAGGTTTAAAGAGAGTTTTCACTTCACGGTAGGCAGCGGCTTGGGTGTGTCCCTGACATTCCTGTAGTCCATGAGCGGCGGTTACCGCTTACCATCAGGTGGGCCGCTGGCTCGTCTGCCAACCATAGGCAATAAAAAAAAAAAAAAAAAAAAAATATTATTTTTTCTATTTATTATACGGGAATTAACGCGCATTTTTTACTTTAAAATTGCTTGACGTTTCGACCAGCGGGTCAATTCACGTATTTAAAGCAGTGCAGTTGCAGTTCAATTGCAGTTAAGTTTCGATTAAAACGAAAGTTTAAAGTGACTCAGTGGTGACCAAGCAAATCAGGATATCTGCGAGGTTAAGAATCGATATCCCTATCGGTCAACAGACCAGAGAGAGATGTCATACACACCTCCATGCATCAGAGAGTATGTTATGCTGTTGGTCCTGCGTACAATCTCTCTCTGGTCGAGTCAGCAAGATCGATGGTTTATCTTAGTCTCCTTGGCACAAAGAGTAGTTTTTGAGAAAACAGTTGCCTTTTTATGGAGGGTATAACCGATACAAAATCAATCAGAATATTTTATGCTATCGCGGGCTTTGAGCGCGGCGACTGAATCAAGAAATTTCGTAACGAAAAAAACCTAACACCCCCATCTCCGCCTACCATGTAGCTCGGCAGAGCGTTCGCCTAACGTTTAGGTATATGATACGATTGTACAAAGAATCGGACGGAATATTTTTTTTTTGGTGTGTAATTACACTATTTATACCTAATTATATATACCTAGCTATTTTCGTTTTATAGAGAATAATAACTTTAAGAGCTAATAAGAATAAATTGTGAACGTCAAAGGGCATATTATCAGCGTCAGAAAGATTTGAAGAAAAATGAAAAAAAAAAATTGCATAAGTTGATAAAAAATGCTATGCAATAGCTTTACCGCGGCAGTCCCCGAGTGCCACACATTTATTTTTTCTTATTATCCCAGTATATTAAAGCTGCAGACATTGTTTGTTAGAACACGCTAAGCTCCGAAAATACTGGGCTGTTTAAGATAAAATTTGGTATTTGACACACGAGAACGATTAAAGACGCATGTGAACATTCAGTGGGGTGGGGAAACCACTGGTGAAAATTGAGTAAAATTTATATATTTTTTATAACTAGCAATGTGGGATTGTGGTCCCACATTACTAGCAATCCTGTTAACCCCCCCAGCTAAATTCTATGGCTTGTATTAGGTAGGCTCATGTCGGTAGTATGATGGCCAGGATTCGAACCCACGACCTCACGATTGCGAGACCTTAGCCATTAGGCTACTGCCGCTTTGAAAGTTTGTCGTAGTCCGGTAAAAGTTTTTGATAAAAGTTCTACTTATTTTCTATTAAATGCAGACATTAAAAACTGTTATCATTAGACTATCGATACTAGGTAAAAAGGATAAAAATCTATCGATACTTTTAACCCAAATTATCGATAACACTACACCACTACACAGTAAGTAGTTACAGCGCATCTGCAGCGAGTTGCAATCAATGCAGCTTGCCCGGTTGCCCGGGTGTACCAACTGTTATTGCGTCATCGAGTTTGGGGGATGGGTACCCCCCCTTCCCCCTTTGTGGGAGGACAGGAATCCTATATTTACTGCCTTTGTTCCTGTACACTGTAGGCGGTATTACCTTTGATATTTCAGTAGCGAATCGTTTGTAATTTGAAAATCTTTTATATGGCTTCAGTTAGAAAGTTCGAAATCCTCTCGTTAAGTTTTTAATCCATCTCACATTAGGTTTTTAACCACGATTTACCCGCCATTGTTTGACAAACGACTGTAGCCTAATAAATAACTAAGGCATAGGTCTCGCAATCGTGAGTTTTTTTTTTTTTTTTTTGTTATTTCTTCAGGGTAACAAACACTTGCGCAATCATGCATAAGACTAACAATATCACTACATAGTATAAAACAAAGTCGCTTTCTCTGTCCCTATATCCCTATGTAAGCTTAAATCTTTAAAACTACGCAACAGATTTTGATGCGGTTGTTTTTAATAGATAGAGTGATTGAAGAGAAAGGTTTATTTATATAATAACATCCATTAAATAGTGGAGAAATAAGGAGCGGAGCAGCAATAAGAAATGTTGCAAAAACGGGGAAAATTTACGCAGACGAAATTGCGCGGGTCTGTTAGTTTCTTATAAAACCATTAGGTAATTACGCAACCAGCACTGTTATCAACAAAATAATACATTACAGAAAAATTAAAAAACAAGCAAAGTTTAACAAATAAGGTTCATATACTCTACGTCTAAACATGCGATATGGAGACAGTTTTATGTAAATTACAGGCAAATGTCAGAAAGTTTTTCAGAAATACATTTTTTAAATTGACTGAGTGACAGAACAAATAGGTCAATATCAGCAAAGTGATTATTGTAACTCTTCATTAACCGCCTCAAAAGCGCTCTTTCTCCTGCGTTGGTTTTTCTCCGCTTATGTGCAAACAAACAATGTGTGTAAGTATCACGAATACGTTGGGAACGACTCGGTATACGAAGATATATACGGTTTTACGTTGCAATCCTACTCATTAAACTACCGACGTGAACCCACTCCTAACACAAGCTCATAGCTTAGCTGGAGGGGTTAACAAGATTGCTAGTAATGTGGGACTCACAAGATGCGTCTCACCTCATAAGGAAACACCTATACACATCCTATGTGGCTGCGAGGTAATTCATCAAACCAGGTGCCAGCACCTTGGAGGGCACTTAATCACACCTGACGACGTTAAGGCCACTCCACCAAGATGCATAGTCGACTTCATGGTCAGACTAAATCTTGGAGATGTCCTTTAAGGAAGAAAGAGGCGTCACAATAGATCTTTTAGGTCGCAGCGACTTCTGGGCTATATATCCCGACCTCTATCCAGATACACTACAATGTGGGATTCAATCCCACATTGCTAGTTAAAAATGTTGATAAACTTTCGCAATTTGAACACATTATGAATGTATTTATATTACGGGTCTTAATCGCGTGAATAACTTAAGGTAAAATACCTTGTTCATTGGCCGACGTTTCGACCGTATTGCAACGGCCGTGGTCACGGGTCGACGTCGGGCAATAAACAAGGTATTTTACCTTAAATTATTCACGTGATTAAGACCCGTAATATATATATATATATATATATTTTCATAACTGCTAGTTAACTTTTAAAATAAAATAAGAAAAAAGATTGAGATAACTGAGGAGTATCGCATGTTTGATACACTGCTCAGTATTTCAAAGGAAATTCTTTTTTTTTAAAAGACGACTCTCGCAGTATTGTACAAGCCATGTATAACGGGGGACTTTACAAACATACAAGTCACGGGCACAAAGTACACCCAGACTCGAAACAATAATTTGTAGATTACACAAAGTGGTGTCCCGTGTGGGAATCGAATCCACGACCTCTTGCGGTCGGACACACTCCTACCGCGCCACAGAGGCAGCGCTTTGAATTCGAATTAGATTTTAACAAAGTTTTTTCTCATAAAAACATTTGTTTTGTAAAACAAACTGAAAAAACATACCCTTCCTTTCGGCTTCGACGTAGTCGGGTAAAAAAGTAACTTCCTTTTGTAAATGGAATTATTGGTTTTTGATGTGACATTCCTCATTGTACTTTGTAGTAACTAATTATATGAAGAATAGGACCGTGATGAAAAGGATGGAAGCCCACTTAGTTTCCTCAAACTTGAAGCTATTTTCTTGACTGCCCTGTTGGTCTAGTGATTTGTGACCCTGACTGCTAAGCCGAGGTCGTGGGTTCGATCCCCACCCAGGATAAAACTTTGTGTTTTGAGCTCAGTGGTTTATTTTGTGTACAGGTGTAATTTATCTATAACTAGCTTTCCCCGCGGCTTCGCCCGCGTGGATGTCAGATATTATAATAAAAACTATCCTATGTCCTTTCCCGTAACTCAAACTATCTCCATACCAAATTTCATCTAAATTGGTTTAGCTGTTTGAGCGTGAAAGCGTAACAGACAGACAGAGTTACTTTCACATTTATAATATTAGTATGGATATGTATATATTTTGAAATAATTAAGTATATTTAATTTTATCAGTTGTCTGGTTGCCATAGTTTGGATGTGTGCAAAGATATTAACATTATTGCACAAAATTTTGAAGCGGCGGTAGCCTAATGGCTAAGGCATCGGTCTCGCAATCGTGAGGTCGCGGTCGGGTTCGAATCCTACCCATTATACTACCGACGTGAACCCACTCCTAACACAAGCCTTTGAGCTTAGCTGGAGGGGTTAACAAGATTGCTAGTAATGTGGGACTCAATCCCACATTGCTAGTTTCTTAAAATAAAAAAAAAATAAAAAAAATATCTAAATTGGACCAGAATCTTCGGCTTCTAAGTTATGTACCTGAAATAAATGCATTTTGTATTTTAGCGCTTCGAAACAAGTAAATTCCAAGTGTTATTTTTAGGTATTGGAGGTTGTTTTACAATGAGCTAATTTTAAATTTAAAAAAAATGGATAATTAAGGTTCTTTCTGTGAATCAGTATATCCTCGGTACCCATTTTGTCTTTCCTCGGTACCCACTTTGCAGCACTTTAAGTAGGTATAACTCACGGACTCATCAAAAAATAAAAATAAAAAATAGATATAGGCCCCTTGTTATTGGCGCCCCATTCAACATAGCAGTTTGAACCACTTCAACATGAACTTTTAAGTATTTTACCCTCTATTGTCGTAGCATCCATGTATTTTCAGCAGTATAATAAGCTTAACAATAGTCTTTTAGATTTTATCTAGAATGAAAACCAATATTTTGCTGAGCACAAAAGAAGTAGTTGTTATAAAGCGCCTACACAAACATTTATAGCAAGAAAACACAATTACGCAGTAACGTGTTTTTGCTATGAAGTTTAATGTAGGCGTTCCAACCGTTATTGTTTGCATATTATTATAATATTGTACAAGAGAAATTGTGCATATTTGAAACGATAAGGGTTGAAACTTTCAATCCCTGGGGCTCTGTGTTGCTGTTGAAAATTAAACTTATGAGTAATTCGTTTATATTTCCTCAAATGAACTATTGTACTTTGTTTGTTTCCGACGCACGAATGAGTATTTTTATTTTTTTCATCATGACGTTAATTCTTTAGGGTTCCGTAGCCAAAATGGCAAAAACGGAACCCTTATAGTTTTGTCATGTTCGCCTGTCTCTCTGTATGTCACAGGCATTTTACTTAAAGATTACTTAATGAATATTGATAAAATTTGGTGAAAATGTAAGACACATTTTCACCAAATTTTATCAATATTATAGTATGTAGTAGCCGCTACTTAGTTTGACAGCTAAAAAATTAAAATAAATACTTTTAGGAGGAGCACTTCATACCTGTAACAGACGCTGAATTAAATATATTTCAAGGTTTCTAATAAAAAAAATTAATTGAGTGAATATTTTAGGAACTAATGGAGCTGAAAGTTGCATAAATTGTGTCCCCCCCCCCCACTTAACTTTTGAACCGTGTGACTAAAAATAACTCAATGACAGTATATACGATCATGTCCAAAATCATTTCAGTTTAAAGAATTTATAAAGCGATTTTGTGATTTTTTCATATTTTTGGTCACACTGTTCAAAAGTTAAGGGGGGAGGACATAATATGAGCAACTTTCGGAGCGATTATTTCCAAAAACATTTACTTCATTCAAATATAATAATATAATAATAATATCTTGGGACAACTCACACAACTATCTGATCCCAAACTAAGCAGAGCTTGTACTATGGAAACCAGACAACTGATAAACATATCTACTTATATATTTCTAAATACATACATATTATAGATAAATAACAGCCAGACACAGAATAAACCACCGTGCTCATCACACAAAGTTTTATCCTGGGTGGGGATCGAACCCACAACCTCTTGTGTAGCAGTCGGATACACTCCCACCGCGCCACAGAGGTAGTCAAAATTCAAATAAAATATTAGAAACCTCAAAATGTTTTTGAAAGACCTGTCGAATGATGTGCAACACGTTAATGTTTGCTGGAAAAAAAAACTGTTTCTGTTACATGTATGGAGTAAGAGCATAAATATTTTTAAGGGGGGCCCTTAAAAATATGTATTCTTATCATTCTATCATCATCGTCATCTATCAAACTAAGTAGCGGTCACTACAAGACACCTTCCCTCCTAATTTCATCAATATTCATTGACTAGTTTTTGAGTAAAATGCCTGTGACATACGGACGAACAGACATACAGACAGACAGACGGACATGACGAAACTTAAAGAGATTCATTTTTTTTGCCATTTTGGCTACAGAACCTTAAAAAGGAAGTAATAAAATCAAAAGAAATTGCCGTTTTTTGCCAATGTTAACACTCGCATTGGAACTAAAACCCTATTACCCTATTGGTTTCACCTTACAACGGATGTCTTTCGATCGTTTGCCGGACCGGTATCCGACAGTCAAGGGTAATTCACGATCTTTATTCCGTGTCCACGTCAAGCCCGTGCGAACTGTCACAATCTTGTAGAAAATGTAGAGCTGCGCTTAGAAATGCATCAACTCGCATGCGCTGCGGACATTTTTGAGCGCGCCGTGTCATTTATGACACACTTTTCCATTTACCATTGAAAGGATTTTGACAAGGATTTTGACTGCCTCTGTGGCGCGGTGGGAGTGTGTCCGACTGCTACGCAAGAGGTCGTGGGTTCGATTCCCACACGGGACACCACTTTGTGTGATCCACAAATTGTTGTCCCGAGTCTGGGTGTACTTTGTACGGACACAAAGTACACCCAGACTCGGGACAACAATTTGTGGATCACACAAAGTGGTGGCTTGTATGTTTGTAAAGTTCCCCGCGACACAGGGCTTGTACCCTCGTGCGGGAGTCGTCTTTTAAAAAAATAAAAAAATAAAAATTGCACGGGCTTGTAAATAAGGATTATGTGCGGTTAGCACACTCATGGCAAGCCATACTATATCTATACCTATACTTCACCTTTGGAGAACGATGGAAGTTGTTGCATTAATTCAATAGATTTGACGCCCTCATCAACATAGCAGTTTGTACAGTACGATCAACGTATCTTGACCGGATTGAAGTTAGGTTTTTATCACTTTCGCGCATGTCATAGAGATGCGACCCTAAAATTACTTACGAAAACGATTAATCGATTAAAAATACTAACAACATTTTAATTCAACAATATAAAAACACTATTTATATGAGTTCTTAAAAGTTTAAATTTAGAACAGTTACAGTAAATAATAAAGAAACTTTGAAAAACAATTTCTTTACCAAACCAATCACAAAAAAACATGAATTAGTAATACTAATTATGGCAATGTAATGCGTAATCGCATCTCTAATCCTCTTGGTTTAGTTACCGCCCCGCCCCCCGCTTCCTGTCACCATTTACTTCCAAAAAATGCATCTGCGCAACCACTTGTCGCCTACTTCAGTCCGGCCTAGTTACGTTGATCGTACTATACCACTTCAACATGCCCCTTTAACGTAGCGCCTGGGGCGTGTCCCTAGCAGCAATGAGAAATGTTGCAAAAACGGGGAAAATTGACGCATACGAAGTTGCGCAGGTCAGCTAGTAGGTACATTTATTAGGTACTAGCTGTCCCGCGCAACTTCGTATGCGTCAATTTTCCCCGTTTTTGCAACAATTCTCATTGCTGCTCCGCTCCTATTGATCGTAGCGTGATGTTATATAGCCTGTAGCCTTCCTCGATAAATGGGCTATCCAACAAAGAAAGATTTTTTTTAATTCGGACTTGTAGTTTCTGAGATTACCGCGTTCAAACAAACTCTTCAGCTTTATATTATTAGTATAGATAAATTCGCAGCGTCGACCTCCGATTAAAACTCCGATTTAAAAGTGTCGGAGCCAAAGTCGGAGTCGGAGGTAAAAAAACAATCGGAAATTCCGACCTTTCGGAGTCGAAGTTGAAACTCAGTAACATCCCTGGTACGTGGTAGAATGGTCCCATAGTTCTTATAATAAAATTTTCTTTTTAAAGCGAAGCAATCTGAATCAAATAGCAAGGATAGAGCAATAAAACTGTAGTTAGGAGATAGCAATTTGTCTTCTAACTATCATAACTTCGTATTTTAACCTAGTTTTATTTTATGACTAATGTAGTTAGTTCTTAGTGTTATTATACCGTTATGACTTTACCATTAGGGAGGTAAGCAGTTAGACAAAACTAATATTACGTAATTCACAACCTCATAAAGCAGAATATTTTTTTTTGTTTTTTATTGGGTAAACAAACAATACTTATCACAATAACAAATGGTTAAAATAGTATGATGTTTAACCATATGATTGTGACATCCACACCGTTTAACACCGTTTTAAAATAGTACAAGCTGCAAGTGGTGCTTAGATTATTATAACAATTTTTTTATCATTTTATTAAGCTATTGCATAGCTTCTATCGCAGTCCTTGAGCGTTGAGACCGAATCCAGAAATTCCGTAACGAAAAGAACCTAACACCTTCCACTCCAACCGGCACAGCGGTGATACTTTTTAGTTTTGCCATCTATCGGTAAATAGCAGAACTTTTAATAACTTTTTTTCTTTAAAAAAAAAATTTTTTTTTAAAGAAAAAAAAAGTAAAAACATTGTTTTTTTATAATTAAAAAAAACTTTTTTTTTAAATATATTTCTTTTTAATTGCTTTTTATTAAATAAAAAAAAAAAAACATTTTTAATTGCTTAAGTTAATAAAAATGCTATGCAATAGCTCAGTCCCCGAGTGCCACACATTTCTTGTTTTTAGCTGTAGTGTGAATTATTAATATACATAAAGCTAGTTACTTATTTAAATTAAACTAATTGTTTAAAGGCACCCACAACATTCGCGTGGATATCGATGTTACTGAAATTGCAGTTATCTAATTCTGAATAGTTTCTGTTTTAGTAGTTATCTGTATCCATGGTGCAGTGCAAGTGGGTATGACAGCTGTGATAGAGGTTGTTGGTTCGATTTTCGGTGATTAATAAATTATTGCCAATATTCTTGGTGCAGGTAGGTGCTTTGTTTCCCGTGATTTGTGTGTGTTGTCCTCCACGACAAAGAGTACCTACTATTTTCTTTCTTTCTTTCTTTCATAAGATTATGTTTTTAAATTTCCAATAGGGTATTTGACTGAAGTCAAATCAGCCTCTTTTTAAGAAATGTCAAAAACGACCCGCCTCGTACAAATTTGTAGGAAATGCTAGCATATGACGTCACTGTTTCTATGGTCAAATCATTTACTTTCAATGTTTCTTTTTATGATTAAAAATTAATAAAAACGTTAAATTAATAAATGAACATGATTGTTCAGAACACTTTTTGACATATTTTTACATGGTCAGTATAAAATATTTTATTTTGATGGTAGTCAAATACCCAATTGTATCGCATGTCGCTGCAGTCGCCAAAACATTGAAGACATTGTTTTAAACAATCATGCCTGTGATAGCCTTAGTGCATTGCATTTCAGACTATTAGCAGGCAGAACGGACGTGTGCGTAACATGAGCGGTGACGTCACACGTTTTCGTGATTGCAGCTGGTCATCTATATTAATATTATAAAGCTGAAGAGTTTGTTTGTTTGAACGCGGTAAACTCAGGAAATACTGATCCGAACTTAAAAAATATTTTACTGTTGGATAGCCCATTTATCGAGGACACGATCACGCTACGACCAATAGGAGCGGAGCAGCAATGAAAAATGTTGTAAAAATATCTGATCCCAAGCTTAGTTTGGGATCAGATAGCGTTGTGTGATTTGTCCCATGATATTATTATTATAAGACGTTATTACATCAAAAAAGGACTGGAGGACTGATCCCTCCCCAAATGTATGTAAGTCCTCGTGTATGTGTTAAAATTAATAACTTATAGCAGTTGGATGTTCTCACTCAATCCTCTTGTGGGTCAATGCACCGAGACAGGTTTTTAGGATGTCCACAAACATACGCACACTTCAAACGGAGGTTTTAACAGGACTTTGTGAAGTAACACTGTTTTATGTTATCTATATCAACAAGACGGCCATTTTTATAGCACTAAGGTGACATATAAACACACGACTTGTGTGATGTTACCGTAAGTAAAGTAGAGAAATTAAAACGTTAAGGTAATAGGGTTATGGTATCTCATCCAGGCGTGGATCCAAAGGGGGGCAACAGGGCCAAATGCCCGACTCGACTGAAATACCATTTTTGGAGGAATTTGATTAATTTGAGACTAGACGGGCGATTGCCTCATTACACGAATTTTCTCACAAGAGAGAGAGAGAGAGAGAGAGAGAGAGAGAGAAGTGTCAATTTACCCCCCCCCCTCCCCCCTAGAACAAAGTTTTGGATTCGCGCTTGCATCAGAGGCTAACCAACGCAGGATATATATTATAGTGTACAGTGTATACAGGCTGATTTGTAATATATCATTGTCTTGAAAATTCAATTTAAAAATGTGTACGAAATATTGTTACTTTTCATTTGATCAGCTGTTACTCGTAAACTGGTAAAGCCTTCTTAGCTGTGATATTTTTTCAAATAATTTCATTATATATACTACCGTAATTTTTTTACATACTCAACATCAACCATTTAGCTTGACTCTAACAAAAAATTGAACTTTAAATCACAAACAGATTCCTAAATCTGACGATGATCTTCCCAACCCTTTAGGGGTTTTTAAAAGACCTATCTAATTATACCCCACACGATGGGTTAGGTGAGAAAAAAAAATCACATCCCCACTTCACATATAGGGGAGGTACTGTGGCAGGTGCGTCGGAAACTCGACCGGCCACTCGCATAAAGCCTCATTAATTGTGAACTGTTTGTCTTGACGTTCCAAAACTATGAAATAATAACGAAGAAGAAGATCAAAAAACAATTGAGAGAATTGAACCAAGCGTCAAGACGAATGGTCAAGGAAAAGAATTAAAATGTAAAGGAATAATATTACAAGTTATTTAATATATAATATCGTTCTGGGCTTAAGAAAGTGTTTGATTCCTCATCCCCGAGAGTAATAATCCCGGCTGCGCACCCCAAAGCCAGCAAGAGGTTCACGTTACAGTACCCATCCATGCAAAATTACAGCCTTCTAGCTCTAACAGTCTCTGAGCAAAGCTGTGGACGGACGGACGTACGGACATGGCGAAACTATAAGGGTTGCGTTTTGTCATTTTGACTACGGAACCCTAACAAAAGCGGGGAAAAATGTGGTGAACGAAATTGTACATAATTTTGAATCAATTTTGGGAAAATTCGGTTCTTTTGCCCTTAGCAACATTGGTGATGAATCTATACTAATATTATAAAGCTGAAGAGTTTGAACGCGATACTTTCAGGAACTACTGATCCGAATTGAAAAAAATTTTGAAAAACTTTCACTGTTGGATAGCCCATTTATCGAGGAAGGCTATAGGCTATATAATATCACGATACGACCAATAGGAGCGGAGCAGCAATTAAAAATGTTGCAACAACGGGGTAAATTTACGCAGACGAAGTTGCGCGGGACAGCTAGTTGTCTCGCGCAACTTCGTCTGCGTGTTATCAGATGATAAATATACCTTTGAATGATCTGCAAAACAGTATTCGTCTACAATTTCACATGTCTTACGTCGGCTCTACACGTTGACTCCAACCAACGTCGGTCACAACGCCACTCCAACATATGGATCTAGAAAATAGCAAGGCAAGCGGAGTTGGACGTTGGGGTCAAAGTGTAGAGCCAGCGTTAATATTTATAAAAGTAATAAAAAATACTAAAATGAAATGATTTGACATTAGAAAATTATGACGTCATTATGTTAAATTGTATACAAATTGTTACAAAGCGAATCGTTTTGACATTTTATAAAAAGATACTTATTTGACTTAACATTCAAGTACCCAATAGGCTTGTTTCATAGGTAAACAAAAAAAACCAAAAGACTAATCACTTCATCCATACTAATATTATAAATGTAGAGAGACAGACAGACAGACAGACAGAGTTACTTTCAACTCTGTCTGTCTGTCTGTCTGTCTGTCTGTTACGCTTTCACGCTCAAACAGCTGAACCGATTTAGATGAAATTTTGTATGAAGATAGTTTGAGTCCCGAGGAAGGACATAGGATAGTTTTTATCGCGATAACCGACATCCATGCGTGCGGAGCCGCGGGCGAAAGCTAGTAGTTTATAACAAAGTCGCTTTCTCTGTCCCTATATCCCTATGTATGCTTAAATCTTTAAAACTCCGCAACGGATTTTGATGCGGTTTTTTTTAGTAGATAGAGTGATTGAAGAGGAAGGTTTATATGTTTAATAACATCCATAAATTTTATACCCTTGCGAAGATAGCGGGCCGCTAGTTGATACATAAACCTGACATTTAAACTGCCAACAGTTAAGTCCCGATTAAATTTGGTATTAACATTTGATTTTTTATCATTGTTCATATCATAAAAAGGAGTGATTTGACGAGAAAAAAGCAGTGAGTTCATAGACAGATATTTGGATGAGATTTCCATTGAAAATCTGCGTTTTGACATTTCTTAAAGAGCTGTTGTTTTGACTAGTTGGAAACTAGCCCATTGTATAAAATTTGTGTCCATGACTTGTATGTTTGTAAAGTCCCCCGCTATACAGGGCTTGTACCCTATAGCGGGAAACTACTTCTAAAATAAAATAAAAGTTTAAAAAACTAAAAAAACACACTTTTAGCACGCACTAAAAATTACAAAACTTTCATTTGATACCCTTAACAGGTGGGTGGATTTCAAACAGCCAGTCCGCCATCTTGGGGAGGCCGCCATATTGGATTTGTAATGACGTTTCTTAGCTAGTCATGTATTGTCATCAGAACTCAGAGCTTGTGCAAAATTTCATCCTAATCGAAAACCGGGAAGTGGGTCAAATTAAGATTCCAAGATTTTCTTACATACCTACATAGTTAGTTGACAAGTGAAGCCAATAAAAGCGTGTTAAAAACCAAGAACACAGCCATTTTTATGACCGCTTGATGGTAATAACTCCAACTACTCGTAATATTACATTTGTGAAAGTAACTATGTCTGTCTGTTGTTTTCACGCTTAAACGGCTGTACCGATTTAGATGAAAATTATTATGGAGAGCTAGCTAGTTGTGTACAAGATGACTTTTAATTCAGTCGACAAACTTCGAGGAGTTATGTTACATATAACCTCCTCAATGACTTAGTTTACATTTTTATCGAAAGACCATGAAATCTGTAACTTTTTTTACAATTTCAATAGGGTAGTTGATCACAAAAAAAAATAATGAATTTATTTTATACAAATTAGACAAAAGTAAGTCTTAAAAGTCGATCGGTTCAGTTCGATCGAAACGTCGGGTAAATAAAGGTTCGTACATTTAAATATACACGCGATTAAGTCCCGAAATATATCTAATAGGTCTTAAAATGCTTTGTTTGTCCACAATTTAACATTTGTTTTTGAATTTAAAAGCATGGAAACGTATACTATAGTCCGGTCAATTTAGACCAAAAAATGAGAGTGAAGTTACATAAAGTCCCAACAAGCTGAATTTTAGTGAAATTGTTCAAAATATAATTATAAACAATGTCTAGAAGTTCCCCATCATTTCCCTGTGAGGAAAAAAAATAATTCAAGGTCAAAGGTCAAAAAAAATAGTTTTTCGCGATTTTCAGCAAAACGGTAAGTTTTATCATAAAAGTACTTCAGACAAAAATTGTAGATCATAAAATTATCTAAAAAAAATGTATCAATACTTTTTTTCTTACGAGCCATCGTTTCTGAGACTAAACGATTCAAAAAGTTATAAAAGTTGTTATCGTCATAATATGCATGAGTACGCCTCGTATATACATCTAGAGTTGTAATATTTTATATAATATATATATGTATGTATATATATATTATATATTAAATGTTTAAATATTTTTCTATCGGTCATTGTAACTTATACTTACAATATAAAATATACATAAGTTTTAACTACAAGAATATCAGGTAAAATAAAACCCAGTCCCTTAATCTATAAGCCAGTGTATAATAAATGAAATACTGTTAGTCTTGAGCGTCACTCTGTAGTGAAAACACGTGTTTATCCAAACCTATATTGTGCTGTTTTGAGTTTTATATTAAAAATGTCTGAATATTGTTTTATTTGTGCTAAACTTTTAACTGAAAGTGAAGTTGTTACTGTTGAACGTGGTATGAAGACATTAATTAATGCAAGTATCGAAAGAGCTGATGATTTTTCGGAATATCTCCAAAATCAGAAATCTGTGACAATACATGAAAATTGCCGTAAAAAATATACTCGAAAGTCTTCTATTGCTGCAGCTAATAAAAGACAACGTGAAGAACAAGAAGCCAGTACATCCACAGCAAGTCCTCCTCGTACTAGATCACGTATCAGTGAATCAGCTTTTTGTTTCAAAGAACTATGCTTATTTTGTGGCGAGAAATTAAATGAAGAGAGTGAAAGAAGAAAATCGTCAGATTTTAGAATCTTCAGATTACACTACCTCATAGGTGGCGTGGAAACGTGTGCATATTATGACGATAACAACTTTTATAACTTTTTGAATCGTTATATCTCAGAAACGGTGGCTCGTAAGAAAAAAAGTATTGATACATTTTTATAGATAATTTTATGATCTACAATTTTTGTCTGAAGTACTTTTATTATAAAACTTACCGTTTTGCTGAAAATCGCGAAAAACTCATTTTTTTGACCTTTAACCTTGAATTATTTTTTTTCCTTACAGGGGAATGATGGGGAACTTCTAGACATTGTTTATAATTATGTTTTGAACAACTTCACAGAAATTCAGCTTGTTGGGACTTTATGTAACTTCGAATGTCTAAATTGACCGGACTACTAAAAGTAATTATAGGAAGTTATGACGTCACAGGTTGCTATTCCATACACATTTCTATAGAGCTTGTCGTTTTGACATTTCATAAAAAGGGACTGAGTTGACTGGCCGTTCAACATCCGTATTGGCAATATTACAGGACTAGCTGTCCCGCGCAACTTCGTATGCGTAATTTTCCCCGTTCTTGAAACATTTCTCGTCCCTTCTCCGCTCCTATTAGTCGTAGCGCGCTATTATATAGCCTATAGCCTTCCTCGATAAATGGGCTATCCAACAAAAAAATAATTTTTCAAATCAAAAAGATTTACAGGTACATATCTCCTATCAATTTGACGAATGAATTCAAAGTCAACCTGTAAATAGATTAGACATGTAATTACCTCACTAATCTTTCATAACACATGCAACACTCATTACTCTCCTTTCTACAATCGGTTTACTAAAGAAGTCTTATATTAACACGGCTGCAACTTAAACTTTTCAATAACAGTAGTTACAATTGAAAACCTACCTAAAACTTTACGACATAAGACTTAAAATCCTTTGTCTTTAAGACGAAGACCATTTCAAAGGAAGATGAGCTTTGTGTTTAAAATCATATGGGTCATTTTTCTTTGGATTATATTAGTAGTTATGTCGTTTTATTTTTGATGAATACACAGCCTTCGAAGTCTTTACTTCGCAATCGTGTAATATAAAGGTGACGACACATTGAGTTTTATTGATTTGTTATATTTACTAATGGTTGTGCTAAACGGTAGATTATACCAGGCGTGGATCCTATCATGTTTTGGAGGGGGTGGGACTCTTTGAACACCGGTCAAGTGTGAGTAGTTTTGCTCCTCAACGCGGACCAAATGTAATCAAGGGTAATTGCGCCTGTTCCCGCCCCCCCCCATTATATTCGCGCCTGGATTATATTCATAAAAAATCTTAGTAAACGCGTAAGACTGATTTTAATAAGTACTTATCTATAGAATCCATTGTTTACAAATCTATACAAATATTATAGAGCTGAAGAATTTGTTTGCTTGGTTGCATGCATTTTTTTTTTCTTTTATTCTTTTTTTAATGGTAACTCGCAATGTGGGATAAGGCCCACATTGCTAGCAATCTTGTTAACCCCTCCGGCTAAGCTCAAAGGCTTATGTTAGGAGTGAGTATAAAAAAAGAAAATGAAAATATTTAAAACTTGCATAGTTATAAGCCATTCAAATTGTCTTGTGTTCTTCGTGATATCTTACTACATCATCTGATCCCAAACTAAGCAGAGCTTGTACTATAGAAACCAGACAACTGATAAACATACATATATATTTCTAAATACATACATATCTATACTAATATTATAAAGCTGAAAAGTTTTTTGTTTGTTTGTTTGAACGCGGTAATCTCAGGAACTACTGGTCCGAATTGAAAAATTCTTTCGCTGTTGGATAGGCCATTTACAGAGGATGGCTATAGGCTAACATCACGCTACGACCAATAGGAGCAGAGTAGCATTGAGAAATGTGTCAAAAATTGGGAAAATGTACGCAGACAAAGTTGCGCGGGACAGCTAGTTATAGATAAATAGAGACCCAGACACAGGAAGGAAGTTAATATATTTTTTTTAATTTTTTTATTACTACTTATTATATCAAACTTTTTTCCCAAGCACTATTTAAATTTCATCAAAAGTTGACAGCGCTTGAAACAAACAACACAGACAATGGTGGTTGGGCATTTTATTATGGACTAGCTGTCCCGCGCAACTTCGTATGCGTAAATTTTCCCCGTTTTTGGAACATTTTTCGTCGCTGCTCCGCTCCTATTAGTCGTAGCTCGATGTTATATAGCCTATAGCCTTCCTCGATAAATGGGCTATCCAACAAAAAAAGATTTTTTCATATCGGACCAGTAGTTCCTGAGATTAGCGCGTTTAAACAAACAAACAAACTCTTCTGCTTTATAATATTAGTATAGATGTTTATCTACATAAAAATTGCCGTGTCCAGAAACGAGACCCTTTTAATAACATTTCATTAATTTCGAAAGTAATAATAAGCTTTATTTCTCTTTTTACGTACCTATAGCATTAGCAAAAAATATAAAAAAGATAATATTATATTATTTTTATATTTTTTTTCTAGCTGTCCCGGCGAACTTCGTACCGCCCCATTTTATATTTTTCATAAAAACCTTCTACAGAGTAATAAAAAAAAATAAAAAAAATGAATGAAATAGGTAAAGTCGTTCTCTAATTATCTTGTGACCAAGGGAAATAATTATATATATATATATATATATATATATATATATATATATATATATATATATATATATATATATATATATATATATATATATATATATATATATATATATATATATATATATATATATATATATATATATTTAGGAGACTCCCGCAGTAGGGTACAAGGCCTGTGTCGCCGGGGTTTTTACAAACACACAAGTCACGGACACAAAATACACCCCGACTCGGAACAACAGTTCATGGATCACACAAAATGGTAACACACATATATATATATTAGATTGCAAATCCAGAATTATTTTATATCGTTAGTTTTTGGACATTGCCGAGGCATCTGCTCAAGGTTTTTCTTAAATTTAATATTATGTCAGAGTTTAGGGAGGTACTTAACTACTATGCGTTTCAAATGAGTTGATAACTGTCATGATGACATTTCGATTCGCATTACGACTGCAACTTTATTGTATAACGTAAGGTCAGCAATAAAATGATTCGTAAAAAGGTGTCATTAGTATTACACAGAAGTACCTACCTACTCTAATGAATTATACATAAACACTGTATTTTACTATTGTTATGTTTAGTTAAAAAAAATCACAAAAGACCTCAAAATTGTAGAATATTCTTATATTTTGCCTATTTACTTATTTCTGTTTGGTTTTATAAATATATGATAGGTATATTATGACAAAGAAAAATGTTAGGTACTTAATTTATAGAAAATAAATATTACGTCCGTCCCATTACAATACACATGCGTACTTAACCGGACTTGGGAGTTTTTGTTGCTAGCGGTACAATTTTGACAAGTACAGAGTGAAGTTGTCGCGATCGCGATTATCTTCTCATTTGAAACGCATATTACATTCAGATATAGTGAAAGTCAACTTTAAAACAATTTCGACAACCTTTATAGTTTTAAACCCAAATATTAAACAACCTGTGGAACAGAACACACAACCTTAGCGAGCACCTGCGTACACGCAGCCTTATTCAATCAAGCATTCAAGTCAAGGCGAAACCAGTCGAGAGCTCGCATCCGCGGGAAACAGACGTATAAACGTCTGTAAAACAAACTTACTAACAAATATACAACAAAATAATGTATTTAAATGTCAAAAATATTGAATAAACAAAGCATTTTATAAGTTTTTTTAATCATCTGTCAAAAATTTTGAGGTTATGTTTTATTTTTAATTTGTGAAGTGCAGTGTTGTGTTCTGTGTTTCATTCCAGTAAGTATTTTTGTCATTTTTTGTTAAATTTATGTAAGAATTGGTTATTTTTTTATTATTTATGGTTCCAACCGTACTTTCAACACATTTTCGTAAGGGATTCTATATACAATGTTAGCTTTATTATGATTAACAAACTTTAAGCATTATATTTTACTTACTTAGTTTACTTACATAAGTTTCAAAGCTCAAAGACTTAATGGAAGTTTGAAATTAAGTTAATGTATGGTTACTTTGTACCAAAAAGTTTTTATAGCTAACCTTATCATAATCTGTCATAAACTTTTTTTAAAAAAAGAAGAACTGTCATTGATTAGTTCCAGGAACTTGCTTGAATTTTGAACATGAGAGAAAGGGATGGGTGATTGTAGTAATGTGTGTGAAAGGGATAGCTTTAGTCTAGTGTGAATCAGTAAACCGTTTTAATCTTTGATGTATTGGAACTTAATTAGGGTTTAAATAACAGTTATGTAACAGAAAACTTGAATTTAATCATAGATATTGTAGAGTTATAGTTTAATTATCAGTTTGAGTACTAAGGTGTATATATCCGAAAGTACTTGACTGATTTCGATGAAATTTGATCTGGAGATAGTTTGAACCTTGTCTTTATAGCGGTTGTGTTTATTGCGTTTAGGAGTTTTTGCGCAAGGCTGCTGGATACATATTTATTGTATAAAGATGATAAAAAGAGCTAGGTTAAGCAATGCTTCCTTAGTCGGAATTATAGATTGGTAATCATTTTATAAATTTAGAGGCCTGAACAGTGGGTCACATTATTCGTAACTTCTTATTAGAAGTTATGAATTAAGTGACCCACTGTTTAGTCCATATATAGAAACTAGCTAACCCACTCAACTTCGTCTGCGTAAATTTTCCCCGTTTTTGGAAGATTTTTAATTGCTTTTCCGCTCCTATTGGTCGTAGCGTGATGATATCTAGCCTATCACCTTCCTTGATAAATGGGCTATATAACAGTAAAATATTTTTTCAATTTTGATCTGTAGTTCCTCAGGAACTACTGGTCCGAATTGAAAAAATATTTAATTATATTATCGCGTTTAAATAAATAAACTCTTCAGCTTTTATTAAGTATATATCTATACTAATAATAAGCACGGTTAGTTACTAAAAATGTTTATTACTAGGTATCTAAATTAGATAATAAGTTTTCTCTTGTAAACGAGTAATCTACACTTTATTAGTTCATACTAATATTATAAAGAGGTAGAGTTTGTGAGGTTGCAATGGGTTATCTATGATTCTACTGAACCGATTTTAAAAAAAAATTGCCAATCGAAAGCCAATTATAACATTACAATATGATCAATAGGAGCGGAGCATCGATGAAAAATGTTGCACAAACGGAGCAAAATTAATAATAATAATATCTTTGGACAACTCACACAACGTTATCTGATCCCAAACTAAGCAGAGCTTGTACTATGGAAACCAGACAACTGATAAACATACTTATATATTTCTAAATACATACATAATTATAGATAAATAACACCCAGACACAGAATAAACCATCGTGCTCATCACACAAAGTTTTATCCTGGGTGGGGATCGAACCCACGACCTCTTGCGTAGCAGTCGGATACCCTCCCACCGCGTCACAGAGGCAGTCAAATTTACGCAGACGAAGTTTTACGGGTCAGTATTTTTTAGAGAAATAGAGTTACACATAAACAAAAACAAGCCCAGTCCGGAAGATGTCTTTAAAAAAGCAGTTTCTGAAAAACTTATTAAGCTTGGAAATGTCTGTATACGAAATGCAGAATATGAGAATGCACTTGTGTTGGCGCACATCCTTACTTATGCACTTTAATATCACTTGCATAGTTAACTAGACTACAACGTATTTTCTTAGAAACTGTCTTTTATTACAACAAAATGTACTATTCCGTGTCCACGGCAAGCCCATGCTTAACTTTCAAACTGTCATAATGGTAAATGAGGAGATGTGCTCTATGATTTGTAATATGATTATGAATAAGTATAGTACAATATGTACCTACATAAAAGTGTTATTTTTTTATTTAAATTTGAAAATAATTAATATTGGACCAACCGCGAATTGGACCAATCGCGAATTGGACCTATCGCGAATTGGACCAATCGCGAATTTGACCAACCGCGAATTGGACCAACTGCGAATTGGACCAACCGCGAATTGGACCAACTGCGAATTAGACCAATCGCGAATAAGGTGTATTGGACCAATCGCGAATTGGACCAATCGCGCCTAAAGGCTCACAAATGCATCAAGGCGCTTGCGCGGCGCTCAAAAATGTCCGCCGCGCATACGCGTTGACGCATTTTACCATTATGACAAGAATGTCCCATTTTTTTTTGAAGACGACTGCCGCATATTGTACCAATCCCTGTGTCGCGGGGGACATTACAAACATACAAGTCACGAACACAAAGTACATCCAGACCCGGAACAACAATTTGTGGATCACACAAAGTGGTGTCCCGTGTGGGAATCGAACCCACGACCTCTTGTGTAGCAGTCAGACACTCCCACCGCGCCACAGAGGCAGTTTCTAATTAATCTTTGGATAAGCACAAGAAGTTCGAACCAATTGACTGCCTCTGTGGCGCGGTGGGAGTGTGTCCGACTGCTACGCAAGAGGTCGTGGGTTCGATACCCACCTAGCATAAAACTTTGTGTGATGAGCACGATGGTTTATTAAGTGTCTGGGTATAATTTATCTATAACTAGCTGTGCCCCGCGGTGTTACCCGCGGCTTATTAGCCTATATGTTAATCCTGGGTGTCAGCTAACTCCATACCAAATTTTATTAAAATCGCGCTAGCCGTTTAGACATAAAGAAGTAACAAACATACACCTTTATAATATTAGTGTGATATGTATGTATATAGATATAAGTATATTTATCAGTTGTCTGGTTGCCATAGTACAAGCTGTGCTTAGTTTGGAATCAGATGACGCTGTGTGAGTTGTCCCAAGATATTATTATTCTAGAATGAGTGGTTTTAAATTTTTAATAGATGTTCCTGACTCTGTACATCACCATAATCGATATTTGATCGAAACTTCGTTTTCATAGAATTAGAGTATGCCTCTAGGTATTTAGGGGTATAATCCTATCAATCAGAGTTACTTTCGCAATATAATTGTAGGGATTGCTGCAGAAGCCCTGTTTATAATGTGTGGCGCAGTGGGAGTGTGTCCGACTGCTACGCAAGAGGTCGTGGGTTCGATTCCCACACGAGACACCACTTTGTGTAATCCACAAACTGTTGTTCCGAGTCTGGGTGTACTTTGTGTCCGTGATTTGTATGTTTGTAAAGTCCCCCGTGACACAGGGCTTGTACCCTCATGCGGGAGTTGTCTTTTAAAAAAAAAAAAAAAAATATCTTGGGACTACTCAAAGCTATCTGATCCCAAACTAAGCAGAGCTTGTACTATGGAAACCAGACAACCGATAAACATACTTATATATTTCTAAATACATACATATTATAGATAAATCACACCCAGACACAGAATAAACCATCGTGCTCATCACACCAAGTTTTATCCTGGGTGGGAATCGAACCCGCGACTGACGTGAATTGTATATGCTTAGGGTACGATGGGACTGACATACGCTTTGCGGTTTAAAAGACCGTAAATATAATAGAATTAAAAAAAAAATGTATAGATTTTAGTAGCTATAGTCTATGAATGTGGTTGACCTTAAACAGCTAGATTTCTTTATATTTACTTTAAAACATGATTGTGAAATGACATCATTGATATTATTCTTAGTACCTACTCATTGATATTGCTTCCATCTCATAAACTGGTATTATTGTATTTAAGTAATTTTTATAGGCATTCTTGCCAATTACTTTACAAACACAATCATTGCATTTTTGAAGGATAGAAAAATTTTAAGTCCAGACCCAGGAATCGAACCCGAGACTTCCGTAGCCAAACCGGGGCCAGAAGCGAACCACCTATCTGGACTGTGTTACTAGACCTCAAATTTCTCTATCTTTCAAAAATGCAATTATTGTATTATTGTATTTGTAAAGTAATTGGCAAGAAATGCCTATAAAAATTACTTCAATATTCGGCCTGCGACATTATAATTTGTTAAAAATGCTCTCTGTATCGAAGCAATAACAAAAGCCGTGATAGTTCTTTAACTACCGACTAGATGTCGCATGCGAGGGCCTAAACTCGCGAGCATCAAGGGATAGAGAAATTTGACGTCTAGTAACATAGTCCAGATAGTTGGTTCGCTTCTGGCCCCGGTTTGGCTACGGTCTCGGGTTCGATTCCTGGGTCTGGACTTCAAATTTTTCTATATTTCAAAAATGCAATTATTGTATTTGTAAGGTAATTGGCAAGAAATGCCTATAAAAAATACTTCAAGGAATTATAATACAAGCCGTGTCACTCACAACTTCAACCGAGTGAAAATTTAGAAAATAATATTCCACGGGGACAAACATTCGCAACAACAACATTTTTTCGGGATAATAAGCCTACGTGCTATTCCAGACTATAATCTACAGTTGGAACAACGTAACTAGGCCGGACTGAAGTAGGCGACAAGTGGTTGCGCAGATGCATTTTTTTGGAAGTAAATGGTGACAGGAAGCGGGGGGCGGGGGCGGTAACTAAACCAAGAGAATTAGAGATGCGATTACGCATTACATTGTCATAATTAGTATTACTAACTCATGTTTTTTTGTGATTATTTTCGCAAAGAAATTGTTTTTCAAAGTTTCTTTAGTATTTACTGTAACTGTTCTGAATTTAAACTTTTCTGAACTCATTTAAATAGTGTTTTTATATTGTTGAATTAAAATTTTGTTAGTATTATTAATGTATTAAACATAATTAATCGTTTGCGTAAGTAATTTTAAGGTCGCATCTCTATGACATGCGCGAAAGTGATAAGAACTTCAACCCGGTCAAGTTACGTTGATCGTACTGTATCTCTGTGTCAAATTTCATCCAGATCTGATCACCCGTTGTGACGTGATTGAATAACAAACATACATACAAACGTTTGCATTAATAATTTTATCGCGATAAAAACTTCCCCAGGAATTAAAACTATCTCCATATCAAATTTCATCTAAATCTGTCTAGCTGTTTGAGCATGAAAACTGAACACAGACAGACAGACAGACAGAGTTACTGTCATATTTATAATATTAGTATGGATAGCTGCCTGCCTCGGTTTTATACCTTGAGTTACATTATTGCAATTTTCGTAGGGATCTCTAATTTTCTTGATAATAAAATATAGCCTATGTTACTCCCCGATAATGTAGCTTTCTAATGGTGAAAGAATTTTTGAAATCAGTGCAGTAGTTTTTAAGTTTATCCGTTACATACAACAATACAAAAATACTAATCTTTCATCTTATTAATATTATAAGTATAGATATAGACTAGTATAACCCCATACAACTTCTTCTGCGTCATTTATCCCCGTTTTTGCAACAAATTTCATTGGTGCTCCACTCCTATTTGTCGTAGCGTGATGTTATATAGCTTAAAGCCTTCCTCGATAAATGGACTTTCCAACACTAAAATATTTTTTCAATTGGAACTAGTAGTTTCTGAGATTATCAAGTCAAATAAACAAACAGAGTTTTTAGCTTTATAATCCATACTATCCATACTAATATTATAAATGTGTAAGTAACTCTGTCTGTCTGTCTGTCTGTCTGTCTGTTACGCTTTCACGCTCAAACTACTGAACCGATTTAGATGAAATTTGGCATGGAGATGGTTTGAGTCCCGGGAAAGAACATAGGATAGTTTTTATCGCGATAACCGACATCCACGCGGGCGAAAGCTAGTATTAGTATAAACTAGCTTTGGTCTGCGGCTTCATCTCTTTGTCAAAAAGCATAAAATAAACTGTCTCTATATTTAATTTCATCAAACCGCCCAAGTATAATACAGGGATAAAAAATAGCCTAAACGAGCCTGTCACCTGGGGTTAGTGTAGCTTCACAATGATGAAAGAATTTTTCGAATCCGTCCAGTAGTTTTGGAGCCTATTCAAAACAAACAATCAAATTTTTCCTCTTTATAATATTAGTATTGAAGTATAGACTAGCTTATCCAAACAAACGATTAAACTCTTTAACTGTCATAAAAAAGTTCTTTAACCCCCCCCCCCCCCCCCCCTCCCCTATGGGGTGAAAAAAAGGAGGGGCGTCATATCTTGGGACCACTCACACACGGCGATACTTGGTAGAGCCTAAACTATCATATACTTATATCATCATAGTACCCATATGATGTCCCACTGCTGGGCACGGGTCTCCTCAGTAAAACCTACTTATTATAAATCCTGGGGGTAATTGCCATAATCGCCACGCTTGGCGAGAGGGTTGGCGATCGCAGTAAGGCTTTAAAGTACGCAGAGGACGCTGCTGCCCGTCCTCCGGTGTGATATCCCTTAGTCGTCTTGATGACACCCACGGTAAGAGTTGGGGTAGCACTGCCGGTATCACACGGCGTAATACCAACAATATTTGATACCAGCTGTCCCGCGCAACTTCGTATGCGTAAATTTTCCCCGTTTTTGCAACATTTCTCGTCGCTACTCTGCTTCTATTAGTCGTAGCGCGATGTTATATAGCCTATAGCCTTCCTCGATAAATGGGCTATCCAACAAAAAAAGAATTATTAAAATCGGTCCAGTACTTTTTGAGTTTATTCGTTACATACAAAAATAGAAATCTTTCCTCTTTATAATATTATTACTAGCTGTCCCGCGCAACTTCGTATGCGTAAATTTTCCCCGTTTTTGCAACATTTCTTGTCACTGCTCCGCTCCTATTAGTCGTAGCGCGATGTTATATAGCCTATAGCCTTCCTCGATAAATGGGCTATCCAACAAAAAAAGAATTATTAAAATCGGTCCAGTACTTTTTGAGTTTATTCGTTACATACAAAAATACAAATCTTTCCTCTTTATAATATTATAGTGTAGATTAAATATACACATATACAATAGTCCAGATAGGTGGTTCGCTTCTGGCCCCGGTTTGGCTACGGAAGTCTCGGGTTCGATTCCTGGGTCTGGACTTAAAAATTTTCTATCTTTCAAAAATGCAATTATTGTATTTGTAAAGTAATTGGCAAGAAATGCCTATAAAAATTACTTCAATATTCGGCCTGCGACATCATAATTTGTTAAAATGCTCTCTGTAACGAAGCAATAACAAAAGCCGTGATAGTTCTTTAACTACAGACTAGATGGCGCACGCGAGGGCCCAAACTCGCGAGCATCAAAGGATAGAAAAATTTGAGGTCTATTAACATAGTGCAGATAGGTGGTTCGCTTCTGGCCCCGGTTTGGCTACGGAAGTTTCGGGTTCGATTCCTGGGTCTGGACTTAAATTTTTTCTATCTTTCAAAAATGCAATTATTGTAATTGTAAAGTAATTGGCAAGAAATTCCTCTAAAAATTACTTCAATATGCACATATTCCTACATGTAATAGTGAAATTACATCCAGGCATAGAAGATCATGCTCATCACACAAAGATTTATCTTAGATGGGAATCGAACCCACGCTTTCTGACTCTGCAGTCACAGTCATTAACCACTAGACCAAGAGATCAGAATAGTTCTTATCCTATTAAAACTATTTTTATAATAATTCTTAAACATTTACACGTGTAATCGTTTCTTTTATTGCGAAATCAAAATGGCTATTAAATATAATAATAGATCAGAGATAATAATTAAATTATTAGCCATAATAAAGAGAATAAAACGTTTAATGACTGCAATAAATTTTATGGGATAGCCATTTCTTTTAATACTTATTTAAGTTTTATTGTCGCATTTAATGCATTCAACTACAAGGCAGAGAGAGTACAGAAAGTAAGTTTCACACGAATAGTTCGTGAGAATCTTTATGACCGTTCTGCGTGTTGCGCGAGTCGCTGCGCTGTAACGTATTTTAAGACGATCGCGGGCATTCGTACCTGCGCAATCGCCATTCGGAATGGTCACAACGATTCTTACGAACTATACCTCAGGAGGCCTACTCTAATTCAATGAAAACGAAGTTTCGATCAAAAATGAGGTGGTAATATACAGAGCCAAGAATGTCTGTTTAATCCACTTGGTCCAGAAAATCGTCCATGGGTTCGTACTTCTTGTTCTTATCCAAAAATTAATTAGAATAATCCCAGTAAATTTAAGAAATTTAAGTAAACGAAAATTTATGAATTTCGCTTTAAAGAAAGAGAGTAGGCCTACTGTTTATGCAACGTACAGACATCGCGGACCCAGAATCTCGAAATACTTTCAGTATCGAAAGCTCCTGAGTCGTGGTGCTCTCTGAGGTATGAAGGGGTTTGACAATATTCGAAAACAATCGCCACTGGCTCAGTGACTTTCGATACTGATTTATTTCGAGATTCTGGGTGATGCCGATATAGTCAATGGCTGCCTTACAATAAAGCTACATGAATTTCGTTTGATCGGCATCAAAAAATGAACATATTCAAAAAAAAAGTTCTATAACGTTAGTTTTAAATATATTTTACATAATTATAGTAATTTCTTGCAGGTTACTTCACACACATGTTATTTTACGTAAAAATACAATCTTGCCTAATTTCATTGGCTTCGCTGATGACGGTTTGCATCGCATCGTGGCTTTCATCACAAATTACATAGATACAGATGCCCATCTGTATCTATGTAACTTGTGTTGTTGCGTCCTCACAGGCAAAATCAAACAAATTTAAATGCGCACTGCATCTAGATACAGAGCGCATATAAATTTGAGAGTAAAGAAAATAACGCATAACTTTAAAAGATTATTGAAATTTAATATTATTGTTAAATTCGAAATTATTTTTTAAATAGCACTTTACACCACTGTTTAAAATTCTCACAGTTAAATTTTTAACGTTGTTTTGAAACTTACTTTCTGTATTCTTGGTATTTTGTGATAAAATACTCTTGTAATGTTTTTTTTACTATAAACACGGATTTTATTATACGACTGCTGTGTGCTTGTAGGTTCGATTCCCACATGTGACAGAGTTCTGTGAGGCCCATAAACGTTGGTTACGACTCTGCGTCCTTTGTGTCCGTTAAATGTGTTTGGAAAGTCCCCCACGACACAGGATTTGTGTCATAGAGAAGGGACTGAAATTTATATGTTTTAAAAAAAGGAAAAAATAATAAGCTTTTATTTAATGGTGCGTTCAGACGCCTGACAAGCATCCCGGCAAGCAGGTCGACACGGGCCCGCTCACAGTGGATCGAAATTAAGATTTAGAGGACTTAGGCATTTTATTTTTAGGTGCAATTTTTTGCCTGGAAATGGCTTGGGTAATCCTTAGGTAATGCTCAAAAATACCATCTGAGGTAATTTGCATTGAAAACCGCTTTTTTGCGTAAAAAGTTATAACCATTTCCAGGCCAAAAAAAATACACTTAAAAATAAAAACCCTAAGTCTTCTAGAGCTGAATTTCTATCCACTGAGCGATGCGATCGTACAAAAAACTGTTAACAAACAGGCAGCAGCATATTCACGCCTATTCACAGGCTCGCTCGTTCGTGCTCGTTAAATGTCACTTTGAACGCGAGCGTGTGAACCCACCAAGTTCTAGAAAGTCAAAAAATCTTTAAATAAATGTAACCCATCAATTTACTACGTTTAATACCATGTTAATCTATACTAATATTATAAAGCTGAAGAGTTTGTTTGTTTGAACGCGATAATCTTAGGAACTACTGGTCCGAATTGAAAAATACTTTTACTGTGGGATAGCTCTCGGCGAAGGCTATAGGTTATATAACATCACGCTGCGACCAATAGGATCGGAGCGGCAATGAAAAATGTTGCAAAAACGGGGAAAATTGACGCATACGAAGTTGCGCGGGACAGCTAGTCTACCTATAAAAACCAGGCAAATGCATGTCGGGCCACGCACAATATAGGGTTCCATAGTCCCCCCCCCCCCCCCATCCGAAAATAATGTGGCTTAAGAAGTGGGTTTTCTGTTGTTACTCTTACTTAGCTGTGATAGTTTTTGTTTCAATTTCACTATATATTTATACTACTGCCGTGATTTTTTTCACATACCCAACATTAACCATTTAGCGGGTAGGGGGGGGGGACACTTGACTTCAACAAAGTTTTCAGCAACATTTTCATTTTATGCGGCCGTGGTCATCCCATCCACGGCCGCGGTTTTACGCGATTAAGACCCGTAGCTTATAAAATTGTATAATGTGTACAAATCGCGAAAGTCTACGAACATTTATAGATAGAGTGATTCAAGAGGAATGTTTACAGTTGGATCAACGTAACTAGGCCGGACTGAAGTAGGCGACAAATAGTTGCGCAGATGCATTATATGGAAGTAAATGGTGACAGGAAGCGGGGGGCGGGGGCGGTAACTAAACCAAGAGAATTATAGATGCGATTACGCATTACATTGTCATAATTAGTATTACTAACTCATGTTTTTTTGTGATTATTTTCGTAAAGAAATTGTTTTTCAAAGTTTCTTTAGTATTTACTGTAACTGTTCTAAATTTAAACTTTTATGAACTCATTTAAATAGTGTTTTTATATCGTTGAATTAAAATTTTGTTAGTAATTTTAATCGATTAAACATAATTAATCGTTTTCGTAAGTAATTTTAAGGTCGCATCTCTATGACATGCGCGAAAGTGATAAGAACCTAACTTCAATCCGGTCAAGTTACGTTGATCGTACTGTACATGTTTATACATCATTCCACGGGTGGGACTACAACCTACATCCCTAGTTATCTTTTTTTGAAACACAATTAAAAACTGGTCGACTAATTGGCACATCTCTAGTTGAACGATGAAAATAAAAAATAAAAAATCTATCACATGACGATGTTAAAAGTGCATTGCTAATTTAAATTGATTATACATTTATGCTGATTATGATTTTAAAGCAATTTTATTATAATTTCATGTTTCATAAAATAAGCTATTATGTTCAATTAATTTTATTTTAAAAGAGATATTACCTGCGGCTCCGCCTATGTGATGTCTTCGTAATAAATCTTCATATTTTTTAAACTTGTTTCAATCATATTTTTTAATTTATAATTATAAAATTTTAATATAGATGTGTCTGTATATTGAAGACTAGCTGTCCCGCGCAACTTCGTTTGCATACATTTTTCCCGTTTTTGCAACATTTCTCGTTGCTACTCCGCTCTATTTAGTAGTAGAGCGATGTTATATAGCCTATAGCCTTCCTGGATAAATGGGCTATCTAACAATGAAAGATTTTTTTTTATTCGAATCATCATCAATCGTAGTTCCTGAGATTACCGCTTTCAAACAAACAAACTTTCAGCTTTATAATATTAGTATAGATATTTAAAAAACTAGCCTAGATCGACTAATTAAGGGTTGCTATGAATGTTGATAAACTTTCGCGATTTGTACACATTATAAAATTATATATACTACGGGTCTTAATCGCGTGAATAATTTAAGATAAAATACCTTGTTTATTGCCAGACGTTCCGACCGTATTGCAACGGCCGTGGTCACGGGTAGACATTTTACCTTAAATTATTCACGCGATTAAGACCCGTAGTATTGATAATATTGCAAAAACGGAGAAAATTGACGCAAACGAAACTGCGCGGGTCAGCTAATACAGTATTATATGTATGTAATAAGAACAACCCTTGAATTTGACCACACGTTCCTGTTTCAAGATAAAAAAACATAAATGTACATTTTAACTGCATACAAAAATATTTCGCATAGGTTGTAAGCAATTCAATATAATCAAATCAAATCAAATAATTTATTTGCTAACAATGTAGGTGTACAAAATAAGGTCTTAACATAAATTAGTCCTAATACATTGTACCTTACGGCATACAAAAATTTACATAAAAGTAAATTTTGGATTGCTAGTTTATACATTTTAAAGAATAAAACATTTTTTTTATAAAAATAAAATGTAAAGTAATATACAACAACAACAACTTAATCAAAACTTAATATAATAAGCATTTGTGATACAATAAGGAAAATTCTTTAGATACCTACTTATTATTTATAAGCCTATAGAAATACATTGGTAAACAAATAAATTGCTAAACATAAAGACTTCTTCTTCTATAAATACTGATTTGTAAAATACTAACAATCTCCCGCTTGTGGATTCTTTACATTACATAAATTGGTAATATTACTGATGTTTAAAAAATATATATATTGATAAACTTTCGCGATTTGTACACTTTATAAAAATATATATATTACGGGTCTTAATCGCGTGAATAATTTAAGGCTAAATACCTTATTTCTTGCCCGACGTTTCGACCGTATTGCAACGGCCGTGGTCACGGGTAGACTACCTATGACCATGGCCGTTGCAATACGGTAAAAAAAATTAACCATTACCTACCCACATACCTCCTTTTGCCACACAACCACGTCTGTGAGACTCCGGAATAAAACCTTTTTAGGGTTCCGTAGCCAAAATGGCAAAAACGGAACCCTTTTAGCTTTGTCATGTCCGTCTGTCTGTCCGCCATTGACAATGGGTGGAGTGTTCTACAAAATCTTAATCATACTTTATGTGAATCTATACTTAATATTGTAAAACAGGTAAAGTTTGTGAGTTTGTGAGGTTGAGGGGTAATCTCTGGATCTACTGAACCGATTTTGAAAATCCTTTTACCAATAGAAAGCCATGTTATTTGTGAGTGTCATAGGCTATATTTATTTGCCCGTGCTAAGTCGGGGCAGCCAGTTATTTCTTAATTAAAGCTAACTCTAACAACAACAACTCAACAATAAACTTCAAGTTACAAAGTACTTTTTATACCGAAAAAATGTAAAATTTCCAGGCGAATGAAGTCGCGGGTAATAGCTAGTTAGACTTAATTAATTTCACACGCAGTCAAATTAACATTTATTACATAATTACTACTTTGGTCAAAATAGACCACACACCTTGAAGAAAATAACAAAAAAAAATCAAGTTAGAATCGGATTTGTATAATACCTAATGGTTCCGTATAAACAAAGATCCTACCTATTATACTACCGACGTTAACCCACTCCTAACAACTGGAAGGGTTAACAGGATTGCTAGTAATATGACTAATGTGGACCACAATCCCACATTGCTATTCTAGTTACCTATCTTTAAAAAAAAAAGGCCGATTATAGAAGGAAAGCTTACTATGGCGAATTGAGTGTACACATGAGGATTTGGGTGCTAAAACGCCCTTCCTCCCAACGACAAAAAAGGTAGGTTACACAGTACACATTTTGGCTGGTGTTCCCCCCCCCCCCAATGATGTCCAACTGCTGGGCACGGGTATCCCAAGTAGGACCTACTTGATATAGATCCTGGAAAAAATTCGCCATAATCGCGGTAAGGCGGGTTGACGATCGCAGTAAGGTTTAAAGTACTTCGAAGACGCAGCTGCCCGTCCTCCGATGTGAAATCCCTTAGTCGCCTTCAGATGGGGTGGTAGGTACTATTCTTTTTTTTTCTTTCCGCGGACGCTTATCTATACTAATATTATAAAGCGAAAGAGTTTGTTTGTTTGTTTGTTTAAACGCGCTAATCTCAGGAACTACTGGTCCGATTTGAAAAAATCTTTTTTTGTTGGATAGCCCATTTATCGAGGAAGGCTATAGGCTATATAACATCGCGCTACGACTAATAGGAGTGGAGAAGCGACGAGAAATGTTTCAAAAACGGGGAAAAATTACGCATACGAAGTTGCGCGGGACAGCTAGTCTATACTAATATTATAAAGCGGAAGAGTTTGTTTGTTTGTTTAAACGCGCTAATCTCAGGAACTACTGGTCCGATTTGATAAATTCTTTTTTTGTTAGATAGCCCATTTATCGAAGAAGGCTATAGGCTATATAACATCGCGCTACGACTAATAGGAGCGGAGCAGCAATGAGAAATGATACAAAAACGGGGAAAAATTACGCAGACTAAGTTGCGCGGGACAGCTAGTAGAAAAATATAAAAAAAACTGGTTTTACTTGAAAACCAGTTAATCAAGGGAATGATCAACCACATCACCAATTAATGAACATTTTAGTGACTTCCCCTTATGTTTTGATGGTGATGACGGACTAAGAATACGAAGAGTCATCACCCATCACCCCATCTCATCCAAAGGGTGTCAGAGTCAGGGAAATACACTGCAAACATAAACAGTGCGAAGAGAGGGAAACTCGAAACAAAACCTGGTATGGTACCTTCCGTAAGACACGAGTCAGGTCCTGCTGCCGATCTGGTGCCGCACGTATTGACTAGTCATTGACTGCCTCTGTGGCGCGGTGGGAGTGTATCCCACTGCTACGCAAGAGGTCGTGGGTTCGATCCCCACCCAGGATAAAACTTTGTGTGATGAGCACGATGGTTTATTCTGTGTCTGGGTGTTTTTTATCTATAATATGTATGTATTTAGAAATGTAAATATGTTTATCAGTTGTCTGGTTTCCATAGTACAAGCTCTGCTTGGTTTGGGATCGCGTTGCGATAGCGTTGTGTGAGTTGTCCCAAGATATTATTATTGTTGTGGGTTCTGTCAGTTAGGTCGAGAGGGTGATGCAAGTTCTGGGCAAGCTTGCGTCACCTACCCAGGCGATACAGCGTCCGTGGAGAGGGTAGTCACCAGCGAAAATGCTGAGGCTCTTGTGACACTGTTTTAATCATCAAGGTCCTTATTCACTATATTTTTTTTCGTTTTCGCGACAAGCCCGCGCGATCTGGCGCATGCGCGATGAGCTCAAAGATGTCCGCGCACATGCGCGATGCATTTCTAAGCGCAGCTAAACCATTATGACAAGATTATGATAGTTCAGAAACGCGGACTTGACGCGAAAACGAAAAAAAAGATAGTGATTAAGGACCCTGATCAAGATAGTATAGGCCAATTATGATGACTCTTATGTTTATAGCCTATAACTCGAAAGTCTAATTCTAGGACAATGTTTTATACACTAAAACCTTTCCAGAAACATATCCTGTCGAATAATGAAAACCTAATCCAAATCGGCTCAGTAGCTTTTAAGAAAATCGCGAACATAGATACGTACATACGCACGGTCAAACACTTTTTTCAAGTTAGTTAAAAATGGAGCTTGTCTAGATTCCGAAGTCATTATTATTATTTTAAAATATTCTTTTTGAAATATGGAACCCTAAAACCCCATAAAATAACACGGAAATACTACGTTTCGTGTTATTAAATACTAAAGAAGACTTATGATTATTTTAATTACCAATCACTGCACGGGAATCGAACCCGCTACGGTCTGGTGATAGCCACCGATGCGTTTGAAATCAGTTTACGGTATTGTACTGTACAGACATACATACTCAATGATTTTATGGTGTAAGCGGTCGAGCGAAAAATACTTACGGCCGGTCTCAATAATCTATCTATCGATGGATTTGGCTACTAGAGGTTGAATTTTGACATCAATATTAATATTATAAAACTGAAGATTTTCTTTGTTTGTTTGAACGCGGTAATCTCAGAAACTACTAAGCCGAATTGAAAAATTCTTAAACTGTTGGATAGCCCATTTATCGAGGAAGGCTATAAGCTATATAACATCATGCTACCACCAATAGGAGCAGAGCAGCAATGAGAAATGTTGCAAAAACGGGGAAAATTTACGCAGACGAAGTTGCGCGGGATAGCATATATGGAGCTTATGTCAAATTCACAGCTCTAGTAGCCAAATCCATCGATAGATAGATTATTGAGACCGGCCGTTGGTAGCTTTACAGACATATTTCCTCATATATCTTTTTTAAAGAGTCACTGTTACTGGCGATCGCGGAGATTGACATATCTGGATCCTTATGGCTTATTCACGATCTCTCCGTGTCCACGTCAAGCCCATACGGAACTGTCAAAATCATATCATCGTCAATCAATATATTGTGCATGCACTGCGGTAATTTTTGAGAGCGCCGCGCATTTGTGAGCAGACTCCCCATTTATAATTATGACATGATTTTGAAAGTTCCGTATGAGCTTGCCGTGGATACGGAAAAGATTGTGAATACGGACCAAGCGAGGTTAATCAAAGTCCAGACCAGAGAAGTCGGTTGAAAATTGTTATAATAATAACAATTTTCAACCGACTATGATAATATATATAAATGATAATAGTATCATATACATTAGTACAGTAGTTGCATTGCATATCATCGATTACCAAGCAATCCTTACGTTCTAAAAAGCAATGTCACTGAACCCCACACTAGGATTCCCTGTGTCGTGAAATTCAGTTTCTTCCCTATTTTAGATACAAATTGTTTAGAAATTTAGGAGCAAGACAGTTTCTATAAAATTACATCTATTTTATATATAAATGTACAATTGTAAAATTTGGTGTGATTATGCCCCATCCCCATGAGTAATCGGAACTGTGACCTCTTAAGCAACAATAAATAATCTTAAAAAAAATAAACGGTTGTCTGTTAAGTCGGTTTACGGACGATAATTTTTCGTGATAACGTCATAAAAAATCATTGAAGACGTTGGATTAAACAACCATGCCTGCGATAGCATTTTTTTAAAAATTCCAATTGTATCGCATGTCGCTGCAATCGCCAAAACATTGATGACATTGTAATAAACAACCGAACGGCCAGAATATTTCAGCCTATTTACGTGAGGGACGTTATCAGATCAAAAAAAGTTTTTACAGTTTTCTTAAAAAAGTTATTTATAAATTGTATATGTAGGTGAGGTGCTTCCACTATAATATTATATACCATACTAGCTGTCCCGCGCAACTTCGTATGCGTAAATTTTCCCCGTTTTTGCAACATTTCACGTCGCTACTCCGCTCCTATTAGTCGTAGCGCGATGTTATATAGCCTATAGCCTTCCTCGATAAATGGGCTATCCAACAAAGATTTTTTCAAATCGGACCAGTGGTTCCTGAGATTAGCGCGTTTAAACAAACAAACAAACAAAGCAAACAAACAAACTCTTCCGCTTTATAATATTAGTATAGATTAGAGACTAGCTGTCCCGCGCAACTTCGTATGCGTAAATTTTCCCCGTTTTTGCAACATTTCTCATTACTGCTCCGCTTCTATTGGTCGTAGCGTGATGCTATATAGCCTATAGCCTTTCTCGATAAATGAGCTATCTAACAGTGAAAGAATTTTTAATTCGAATTAGTAGTTCCTGAGATTACCACGTTCAAACAAACAAACAAACTTTTTAGCTTTATAATATTGGTATAGACGCAAAGGCACGAGATTAAATAATAGACAAAACAGGATATGATATTAAATACTAGCTGTCCCGCGCAACTTCGTCTGCGTAAATTTACCCGTTTTTGAAACATTTCTCATTGCTGCTCCGGTCCTATCGTCGCTCGTAGCGCGATGTTATATAAAAGGGCTATCCAAAAAAAAATATTTTTTCAAATCAGAACAGTAGTTCCTGAGATTAGCGCGTTTAAACAAACAAACTCTTCCGCTTTATAATATTACTATAGATATAGACTTCAATGGTACAACATAGTGGGAGCATCCATTTACATTGTAAAAACTATAATGTGCTTATATATTGGCCGAAGTACTGCTAACGAATGAACTGATACTACGTAGAGTTAAACTAGTAGTATTAAAATACTCGTCTCAAGCCTTAAGTGACATTTTTCCACGCAGAAATATCAACGTACATATTTCTCAAGTTATTATTATAGCGGGCTTGTTATGCCATGTTACTGGTGCTATTATAGTTGTTATGATCTGTTTGTCTGTCGGGATCAACTAGTACTGCTGACATACTTGTTTAAACAGTGGAACAAAGTGCCAACGGGTTTGTTGTATATCTTGATTTAGCCCGCGGCTTCGCCCGCGTGGATGTTACTTATCTAGATAATTACTATCCTATGATCTTGCCCAAAACTCAAGGTATATCCATACCAAATTTCATCTAAATCTGTTCAGCGATTCAAGCGTGAAGACGTAACAGAAAGACAGAGTTATTTTCGAATAAGGTGATAAATGAATGGATGAAGTTGGATGCGACTTTTGTAATTAAATAGCTAGTTTAATCGGAATTGTAATAAGCTTTTTTTTGTGAAAGTCCGTTCAGCTGTTTTTAAGATATTCAACTTTTTATCTAACCTTAGTTTAGACGCCATATTGGATGATAAAATTGTAAAAAAAAAAATTCATAAGACTGTTAGGAGACTTGATTGTAGGCGTCACACCACCAAGCAGCTTTAGGACCACAAAATGTCTGTTCATAAAGATCCTAACGTCACTGCACCGTCTTCTCATATGAGACATTAATATGGGCTAAGGCATCGGTCTCGCAATCGTGAGGTCGCGGGTTCGAATCCTACCCATTATACTACTGACGTGAACCCACTCCAAACACAAGCTATTGAGCTTAGCTGGAGGGGTTAACAGGATTGCTAGTAATGTGGGATCAAAATACCACATTGCTAGTTATCTTTTTTTTAAAAAAAAAAAAAAAAAAAAAAAAAAAAAATTAGTTTCTAAGTCGACAGCAATTAGGTACACTTTGCGATTATGGCAATTACCACCAAGACCTATAATAAGTAGATTCTACTGGGAAGACCCGTGCCCAGCAGTAGGACTTCATATGGGTTGATAACAGAAGATTAACTGGCACTGCAGCCTATGACTTAAATAATAAAATATAAAAACTTTTTTTTCTTTTCAGGTATTATCAGAAGTGATCAGTGCCTAGTGTTTGGAGGTGTTTAAAATTCAAGATGGCGGTTTTAAAGTTACTGTTGTGTCTATGCTTTATACATGCAGCTGTTGCTAAAGGTAAGGTTATGTTTAAATTAAAAATGAAAAAAAAACAACTTGTTTTGTAGTTTGTGTCTATGTACTGGTGCCAAATGGCTTCAATTTACGAAAGGGTTCATTATGTACTGGTGGTGAAATTGTAACAGCTTCAAATTACGAGAGGGTGGTGGATTCAATAGTTTAATCTATCAATTTCACAAATTAGGGCAGTGGCGAATCCAGGATTATGAAAGGATTATGACCCCGATGAAGGTTAGCTTCAAACCCTTTGTGGACTCCGATCAGGATCCTCCTTAAGGAACGGTGTGAATGCGTGTAAAGCCTGCGAAAACCATCTACGTATCATCATCGGCTGCTCACTGCTGGACATAGGCTTCACCAATTGCACGCCGCTTTGTTCTATCTTAGGCTTCCCGCATCTAGCTTCTGCCAGCCGTTTTGCGTAGGTAAATCATCACTCCACCTGGCCTGAGGGCGTCCTACACTAAGTTTGCCGAGACGCGGTCTCCACTCTAAAACTAGTTTACCCCAACGGTTGTCGGTTCTTCTGCTAATATCCACGTATACTCTGTTCGTTTTAGGTTAAAAATAAATATAACCAAACAAACCATAAAAAAGTTATTTACACACATTGTAACGAAAGTATTTACAATAGCTGACCCGCGCTACGTCATTTTCCCCCGTTTTTTGCAATATAGTTTGATGTTATAATATAACCTATGTCACTGCACATTACACTGATTGTGTCCATGTTAACCGACTGCTAAATAATACGAGGTTGTGTTTTACAAATCAATGGATTCCACTTCACGGATAGCTTATATTTTATGTTTTTTTTTTTAATTTCAATGGCTTCACGCATTATTCTTAAATAAAAATGGCGATCTGTGGAAAGGGGTTTATGGACGAGGTAAATTAAGCACGTTAATTACCTTATAATAAATAGTTATTTTTAAATTCATAACGACGAACGTTCGCGGTACCAATGTAGACTGTAGAGCAGCCATTTAAGGTTTAACTATTTTGTTTTTTTTTTTTTTATTAAGTACTTCATTCGTAGGTACCACTGTGCAGCCAATACGTCATCATTAGTATCAGTTGGCCAGTGTGCCAACATACACGCTTCGGCCGAAAAGCATTACCATGAAATTGTTTTATTTCGATTCGCTCTTCTTACTACTCGTAAAATTGTTTTTTTCAAACGTCACATATCTAAGAACATTTAGGCGATTAAGACGAATCTAACGACATCTTAATTATACAAATCTGTTCAGTGGATTGTGAGATATCAGGTAATAAATAAATATTACATACATACATACATACGTAACGAAAATAACTTAACACCCCCCACTCCGACCGGCACAGCGGTGATACTTTTTAGTTTTGCCATCTATCGATGAATAGCAGAACTTTTAATGACTTTTCTTTTAAATTTAAAAAGAAAAAAAACTTTTTAAAGAAAAACAATTAAAAACATTGTATTTTCATAATTAAAAAAAAATTTTTTTTTTTTTTTGCTTATGTTGATAAAAATGCTATGCAATGCAATAGCTTTACCGCGGCAGTCCCCGAGTGCCACACATTTTGTTTTTTTTGTCATTTAGTATTCATTTCTTTTTTTTCATTAAGTACTTCATTCGCACCACTGTGCAATACGTCATCATTAGTATCAGTTGGCCAGTGTGCCAACATTCACGCTTCGGCCAAAAATCATTACCATGAAATTGTTTTATTTCGATTCGCTCTTCTTACTACTCGTAAAATTGCCGTTTTTAGTGCGAGCGTGAAAGCATTAATTTATTTATATGTATGTAACGTTGCATTTAATTTCATTGTGCTTTGTTTTCAACACCGAGAGATTTACCACAGAATATTGAGATACAGAACGCAAACTTTATAGTATATATATAGGCACATCAAGTAGGGTATAATCAAGAAATGCTACAGTTTGTCTCTCATATTTATGTAAATCGATGATTGTATCTAGTTTTGTGAACCAATTAAAAAAAAAAAAAAAAAAAAAAAAAAAAAATGGTACCTGCTGACCTCTATTGTGTCAAATTCTCTGACTGTCAAGTCAAATCAGTATCTTTTTATGAAACGTCAAAACGATGTGCCCCGTACTAATTGGGTGGTTGACTACAATAAAAGTAAATTATACTACTTTTTGTAACTTAAATATAATAATAATAATAATAATATCTTGGGACAACTCACACAACGCCATCTGATCCCAAACTAAGCAGAGCTTGTACTATGGAAACCAGACAACTGATAAACATACTTATATATTTCTAAATACATACTCGTACATATTATAGATAAATAACACCCAGACACAGAATAAACCATCGTGCTCATCACACAAAGTTTTATCCTGGGTGGGGATCGAACCCACGACCTCTTGCGTAGCAGTCGGATACATTCCCACCGCGCCACAGAATATAAAAGTTAGACATATGCTGTCGTTGACTTTTTTGTAGGCATTTTCAAGCTCCACATCTTTTATCTAGAACTCAAAAATATATCTTTCATAGTTAAGGCAGCGTTCGTAAGAAACGCTTTCATTCTACCGTTTTTTCTCCGATTCACTTTGCAAAACGGACTACCACGTAAAAGCCTTTTTATTTTTCGGTTTTTTATATATCCTATGACACTCAGCAATAACGTGGCTTTCTATTGGTGAAAGAATTTTTAAAATCGGTTCAGTAGATCCCGAGATTACCCCTTACAATTTAACAAATATACAAACACACAAACTTTACTTCTTTATAATATTAGTATAGACTAATCAAGTAATAGTATTAGATATATTTCGGGACTTAATCGCGTGAATTATTTAAAGGTACGAACCTTTTATTTACCCGACGACGATTAAGTCCCGAAATATATCTAATATGTATAAAAATCACGAAAGTTTAAAAACAGGTAATAGTAGATCTTAAAATGCTCTGAAAATAACTGTTCTTTTACAATTTAACATGTTTTTGAATTAAAAATCATGAAAAAAATACTAAAAGTAATGATCTGACGATAGGAACTTATGACGTCATAGGTTGCTATTACATACACATTTCTATAGAGATGGTCGTTTTGACATTTCATAAAAAGAGACTGATTTGAATTGACAGCCAACATTCCCATTTAAATAAAAACAGATAAACTAGGTACGTTATTATTTTGTATGATCAAATCATTTAATATTTATATTTGTTTTAATGTTTATATATTCAAGGTTACGCAAATTTGTGGAGAAACATTGTTTTTCAGAATAGTTAGGCAAATATTTCCTGAATAGTGTAAAATAATTTATTGTTATTGTAGTCATCTACCCGATTGTACGGAACTACAACATACAAATTATAAATATAGTCATGACAGATATTATGACCATGATATCTATTTAAATATAAAAAAGTATGTTTGTCTGTCTGTATGTCCTCTATGGGTTTCGAAACCATTGATCAGATTGTGATGAAACTTTGGCAAGGTGTTCTGGGGATGCCCGCGAATATTTCTGTCCAAAATTCTGTGCCATTGTAGCTACTAAATAGATTCACGGAATAGAATGAGTCATCAGAAAACAAGTTTAATTTTTCAAGCTCGTTTTGGAAATAAGTAATAATAATAATATCCTGGGACAACTCACACAACGCTATCTGATCCCAAACTAAGCAGAGCTTCTACTATGGAAACCAGACAACTGATAAACATACTTATATATTTCTAAATACATACATATTATAGATAATTAACACCCAGACACAGAATAAACCATCGTGCTCATCACACAAAGTTTTGTCCTGGGTGGGGATCGAACCCACGACCTCTTGCGTAGCAGTCGGATACACTCCCACCGCGCCACAGAGGCAGTCCAAGTAGGTAGGTAACTAATCCTGTCATGTACCGGGCGTTATTTACTGTTAAGTACTTAACAAATTTCCCAAACCGTTACATTTCTTTGTATTTGCAAAATTAATTCTATATAAAAGCTATTAAGAAACGCTCTTAAGACAGGATCGAACCCAAGGCCTCCGCGTGGGCATCCCACCCACACGCACATATAATTAAATATCACAATAAGTTTTTATACCCAATGATTCACTGGATAACGGTAACTGCGGTTCATTGGTCACGCGTTCGATGTGCGGTCCTTAAATGGGTTGTTCGTTATTTGAGAATACAATGTAGGTACTACATATTTTTATATTAAGGTTTATGTACACTGATGTGGTAGAGCAGAAACCTTATTCAGGTTCGCCAATGCTCGGTCACGCGTATGTCATAAACAAACTTTAGCCTAGTCGTTAAGGCATCGGATTCGAATCATCATCAGCCTATCGCAGTCCACTGCTGGACATAGGCCTCTCCAATTGCACGCCACTTTGTTCTATCTTCGGCTTCTCGCATCCAGCTCCTGCCAGCCGTTTTGCGTATATCATCACTCCACCTGGCCTGAGGGCGTCCTACACTACGTTTGCCAAGCCGCGGTCTCCACTCAAGAACTCGTTTACCCCAACGGTTGTCGGTTCTTCGGCTAATATGGCCAGCCCACTGCCACTTCAACTTGCTAATCCGGTGGGCTATGTCGATAACTTTGCTTCTCTGCCGGATCACCTCATTTCTGATTTTGTCCCTAAGAGAAACTCAGAGCATAGCCCTTTCCATAGCCCGCTGAGCGACTTTGAACTTGTGGACCAGCCGTACCGTCAGTGTCCACGTTTCGGCTCCGTATGTCATGACGGGTAGGACGCACTGATTAAAGACTTTAGTCTTTAGACATTGTGGGATCGACGATGAGAAGATTTGACGTAGCTTACCAAACGCTGCCCAACCTAACCGAATTCTCCTGTTCACCTCGTCCTCGAAGTTGTTTCTACCTAACTGCAATGACTGCCCGAGGTACACATATTTTTCAACAACTTCGAGAACGGCGCCGTGCACCGCTATCGGTTCCGGTAGTACATGTTCATTGAACATGACCTTGGTTTTATCCAAGTTCATCCGTAGGCCGATGCGTACAGAGGAGTCAGCCAGGTCATTCAGCATTCGTTGCAGGTCCTGCAGCGTTTCCGCCATGATGACAATGTCATCTGCAAATCGCAAGTGAGAGATGTATTCACCATTGACGTTGATGCCCCGCCCTTTCCAGTGCAGCGTCTTGAACATATCCTCCATTGCATTTGTGAACAGTTTCGGGGAAATAACGTCCCCTTGCCTCACTCCTCGATGCAATGGTATAGGCTTTGTTTGCTGATTCTGTACTTGGACGGACATGGTGGCGGCTTCGTAGAGACATCTCATCACTTGGATATATCGCCAATCTACTTGGCATCGCTGCAGAGACTCCAGAACGGACCAGATTTCAATCGAGTCAAAGGCCTTCTCATAGTCCACGAATGCTAGACACAATGGCTAAATAAACTCCTGGGTCTTTTGTATAATCTGCCGCACTGTGTGGATGAGGTCTATGGTGCCATATCCGCTCCGAAATCCAGCCTGTTCCGGTGGTTGGAATTCGTCAAGTCTTCGCGCAAGGCGGTTCGTGATGACTCTTCTAGGGATTCAAATCCCATACATCATACTATCGACGTGAACCTACTACCTATAGTAGGTCTAAGCCATAGACCGTTTTGGTGCCATAACAGAGTCAGTTATTTTTCCGTGAAATAGTGATGTTAATCTATCACTCTGTTTCGGTTGAAGGGCACTGTAGCAAGTGTAATTGCTAGGCAAATGAAATTTAAGAACTAACGTCTCAAATGAGAAGCGCGGTGCAGTGACATTCTAATCTTTGCCCAACAAGGATTTGGGTGGCACTGATACTGTTATGGGCTAGCGTAACGCTTACCATCAGGCACACCTGCTCGTCTCCTCATTTGGTAGTACAAACAAACTGGTTAAACAAGCGATATAGCTTAGCTGGAAGGATAAACAAGATTTCTAGTAATGTGCACCTCCACATGAGAAATCATCATGGCAGTTCGGCGACGACTGAGCTCTATATCCTACTGAAGTCTAAAAATACGTCGGGCAATAAACAAAGGTATTTAGCCTTAAAATAAAATATTTACGCGATTAAGACCCGTAGCTTTTAAAATTCTATAATTTATAAAAATCGTTGTCTTTAAAGTCAATTTACCGACGATAATGTTACGTGATAACATCATAAGAAACCCTAAATGACATATCGCCATTCACGTTGCTTAGCAACCAATCAATAACGTTAGTTCCAATTGTATCGCAAGCCATGTTAATGCAATCGCCATTCGCTGTTGCTTGGCAACAAATCAATAACGTGACTGCTTGGCAACCAATCAATACCGTGACTCTTTAGCAACCAATCAATAATGTGACCGTTGCTTAGCAACCAGTTAATAACGTGACCGTTGCTACGTGACACTTTTTCGTGCGTGCAACCGGTCATCAATTATATAATAGGTACATGATAACTTAGATATTCCAAATTTTGAAAACATGGCCTAATTGAGCATAACTATGCCATGCCTGACGCTGGTTTCTTCTAAATGGTTAGTCTTGATTAATTTGAATAAACATACATACACACACACACACTTTCCATGTTTCAGATAAAAAAACAGAATGTTGCACATAATTTTTGCATATTTTCCATTGTGTTACGCGCTAGTGGGCTAATACCTTTGCTTTTTATAGTTCCCTTCGATAACCTGCATTCCATTCAATTAACAACAATATTATGTTCATTCCCATGAAATTATAAGTAAGCATCGTTTACCTTATTACATTAGGAAATCGTTATAAATTTACATTAAATCAATGCTATTTCCCAAACACTGGTTCGTTCAATAAAATCATTACTGCAATATAATTTAATGATTTCATCCTATGCCTATAAGTTCCTATCATAACTTTTACACTTGAAACTGCCGCCTAAATTCTTTGACCGGGTGCACGCACTTAAAAGTGTCATGGCCCGTCACGTTCCGCCTGCTGATAGGCTGAAGTATTGTGGGCGTCGGGCGCATGCGCCCGGGTCCACTCATAGGCATGGTTGTTTATTACAATGTCATCTATGTTTTGGCGATTGCAGCGATATGCGATACAACTGGAAATTAATGTTTTTATTATGACGTTATCACGTTAGATTTTCGTCCGTAAACCGATCTTTTTTTTTTAAAGACTTCAAACAATCACTGACTTGGTTTTACGAAGTCTATTTTATGGATAGGTACCCAGTTACAATGCAACCAAATGTGACGTCATAGTTGCATGCAAGACTTGTCTAATGCAATCGCGCCTTTAACATTACCTTTGGTTCCAATGCAAGCAATTTGTACCTACGCAAATGTGACGTCATACTTGCTTGTGACACTTGTCTAATGAAATCGCGCCTTTAACATTACATTTGGTTCCAATGCAAGCAACTTGTACCTACGCAAATGTGACGTCATAATTGCATGCAAGACTTGTCTACTGTAATCGCGCCTTTAACATTACCTTTGGTTCCAATGCAAGCAATTTGTACCTACGCAAATGTTGAAAAATATAAAAGCAATTGCTATATCTGTCCTGGCCACATCATTATTAACACCATCATCATCACCAGCCAGTTCACTGCTGAAAATAGGCATCTTTCAATTAACGCTATAACACTACGCAGCGCTATCCCAGCGCCATCATTGGTCCATCTGGCTGGAGATCGTCCTTACCTAACGTAGAAACAGACATATTATGCTAAATGCGTATTCCTTTTCAAAATAAAATGGTTGTATCCCACTGCTTATTATACATACAGTACAACCTACTTATTATAGATCCTGGGAGTAATTGCTCTAATCGCCACGCTTGGCGATTGGGCTGGCGACAGTAAGGGTAAGGTAAGGTACGGTAAGGGTAGTTTAAAATACGCACAGGACGCTGCTGCCCGTCCTCCGGTGTGACATCCCTTTAGTCGCCTTGACAACACCGACGAGAAGAGATGGGGTGGCACTATTCTGAAGCTAGTAGGTACCACACAGCCTATTAATGGGAAGAAATTTCATTAAAGATACAATGATAATGACCCGTTTCTATTGTACAAAAGAAATATCATGCAACTAACATTAATAGTACGAGTCACACTGTGCAAAACTCCAATTAATCTTAACTAACTGTCCGTAATTATGATTAATGTTGCACAGTGGGCAGAAATATGTAGGCGTGGAAAAAAACTCGTCCCATAAATGTGATAAATGTAAAACATCATAGTGTGGGCGAAATGTCATTGCGAGGATGAATAACAAGAATACTGGTCCTGTTATCTTATGTGTTATTTATGTTACCTACCGGGGACGAAGGCTTTTTCTTGCGGTAACTCAATATAAAAATACCTATTTTTAAGCTATTGCATAGCTTCTATCGCGGGCCTTGAGCGCGAGGACCGAATCCAGAAATTCCGTAACGAAAAAACCTCACGCTCCCCACTCCGACGGGCACAGCGGTGATACTTTTTAATTTTGCCATCTATCGATGAATAGCAGAACTTTTAATGACTTTTTTTTAAATTAAAAAAAAAAAAAAAAAATTAAGAAATAAACAATTAAAAACATTGTTTTTTATAATGAATTTTTTTTTTTTTTAATTGCTTAATTTGATATAAATGCTATGCAATAGCTTTACCGCGGCAGTCCCCGAGTGCCACACATTTTTTTTTATTTAATATGATATGAAGAGATGAGCAGGTCCTGTGCCTAATGGTAAGCGTTACGCTAACCCATAACAGTATCAGTATAATAATAATAATATCTTGGGACAACTCACACAACGCTATCTGATCCCAAACTAAGCAGAACTTGTTCTATTAAAACCAGACAACTGATAAACATACTTACATATTTTTAAATACATATATAATTTAGATAAATAACATCCAGACACAGAATTAATCATCGTGCTCATCATACTGCCTCTATGGCGCGGTCGGAGTGTGTCCGACTGCTGCGCAAGAAGTCGTAGGTTCGATTCCCACACGGGACACCACTTTGTGTGATCCACAAATTGTTGTTCCGAGTCTGAGTGTACTTTGTGTCCGTGATTTGTATGTTTGTAAAGTCCCCCGCGACACAGGAATTGTTACCTACTGCGGGAGTCGTCTTTAAAAAAACATTTTTTTTTTATCCTGTGTGAGGGATCGAACCCGTCTTGCGTAGCAGTCGGATACATTCCCACCGCGCCACAGAGGCAGGCAAGTATCAGTGCCACCCAAATCCTTGTTTGGCAAAGATCTGAATGTCACCGCACCGCGCTCCTCATTTGAGACATTAGTTTGTAAGTCTAATTAGCCCAGTCATTACACTTGCTACAGCATTCAATCAAAACACAGTATCATGCTAGACAAGGTTCTTTGTACCTTTATCATTAGGTACGATTCAAAGGGAAGAAGAAATAATTGTAGTAAAAGGACCATTCACCAATGTATCTACATATTTTATATGGTCTGCAACTGAGTAAAATAGTGAGAAGAAAACTTAAAATAAACATAGTGGATTAAAAGAGGAAGCTTTTTTTGAAATACGACACCCGCAGTAGGCTACAGGCCCTGTATCGCGAGGGACTTTACAAACATACAAGTCACGGACACAAAGTACATCCAGATTCGGAACAACAATTTGTTGATCACACGAAGTAGTGTCCCGTATGGGAATTGAACCCGCAACCTCTTGCGTAGCAGTAGGACACACTCCCACCGCGCCACAGAGGCAGTCGACATGGACGTCGATTTTGGACCAAAACATAAAATCGAAAAGTCAACGTGTGTTCCCAGAGTTATCACATGGTTTATTTAAAAGAGCACCTGAACAAAAATGTTTTCATTGAAATAAATAAAATCTGCCTCACAGAAATCTAGATAATACATAATGAATCCTGTAATTATAATTTGCCAGCAACGATGTATAAAATTAAATTAAATTGCTGCCCGCTAGTTTCACTAAAAAATGGTAAACTAATTAAAATATTTTTGTTTGTTTATTTTATTCACTCTTGTACTCGGTTTTTTAAAAACAAAAAAAAGAAATTGTTAAATTGAAAATCAGTAATTTTGTTATTTGATTGGTGTACGGATTTTACAGGGTAAACTAATCTATAAAACTCAATGTCTCGTCTGTCAGTCTTTAAGTCAACTGCTTATTTATATGGTTAAGTTTTCGTTTTTTTGTTACTCAATAATTATGTTAGATATTTAAGTAATGGCTATGTTAAATAAATCTATGTTATACTCTTGGACCTGAATAATTCGTATGACGATAATGGTGGACGAAGAAAATTATATACATTTATAGGCGCTTAGCCGCGGGCAAAATCTGAAATATAATAATACATAATAACAATACAAAAATAAAATATTCCCTGCATGGCTTACATGGCTATGACAGCCAGCTGGTGAGTGACGAGGTCCCATCTAATACACAAAACTCATATTTACCTTAAGCCATCGTGTATTTTATTTACTTACCTTTTTATATTCTTATAACTATCAAGGCGGGTAACACATTACTAGCAATCATGTTATCCCCTCCAGCTAAGTAAATTGCATGTGTTAGGACTTGGTTCACGTGGGTACTTGATGACTTTATAAGAGTAGCCTATGAGTAGAGAATTCGATTCCAATTTTTTTACCGATCCAGGGATCTCTGGATTGGCGGAAAGCACTCTTATGAACCCGGGATAATCCCGAGATTTTTGAATGTTAAAAATCATGACTGCCTCTGTGGCGCGGTGGGAGTGTATCCGACTGTTACGCAAGAGGTCGTGGGTTCGATTCCCACCCAGAATAAAACTTTGTGTGATGAGCACTATAGTTTATTCTGTGTCTGGGTGTTGTTTATCTATAATATGTATGTATTTAGAATACATAAGCATGTTTATCGGTTGTCTGGTTTCCATAGTACAAGATCTGCTTAGTTTGGAACCTGCTTTGTGTGAGTGGTCCCAAGATTATATTTTTTCAGAATTTGCAATAGCAATTATAGTTTTAAATAAGTTTATTGAAATAGACACTAGCGTCATTTAGTTTCACAAAATAAAGATATTTCAGTTTGGTAGTTTAATGTGTAGTTCCGATACTTCGTCTATGAAGGCAGCGAGTAGGCACACAGGAGGTATACAGTGAGTTTTTAGTGTAGGCAGTCCCCACATTACTCTCAGCGCCTGGTGCAGACACAATAGGTAGTATCGAAAGAAAAATAATTAGTGTACTTAGTGGTCTTAACCACTGCGCTACTCTGAGCTGTTTAAAGCAGTAACATTTCGAAAAGTCAACGACGTAATAACTTTATACCGTTACTGAGATCAAGAAAAAACTGAAACTGCTTCAGTAAAAAAAAACCGGACAAGTGCGAGTCGGACTCGCCACCCGAGGGTTCCGTACAAATTTTTAGGTACATATTATTAATAGTTCAGGAATCGAATCTCGCAGTTTCTTAATGACTATATTTTTTATGATTTTATTACAAAATGATATAATTACAAAGCTTTCAGGCTTTTTTCTATATTTGTAGTATAAGACGAAATTAAGTACTTGCCAAATTTTATAGTTCTACGTCAATGGAAGATACCCTATAAATTTTGATTCCTTTGAGAGTTTCAAAATGTACGTTTTTTACTGCATAAATGGCCGTATCGATATTTTTTTAACGTTGTCAACAAAGGGTTTCGTTTCTTCCTTTTACGTTCACAAATGAGTGTGTTATCCTTTTACTCTCATAGTCCAACAGGATAAAAATCCCATACGATTGGAGAAAAATTGGACACAAGACCAACGAATTAATGTGAAAGACAATGCACTCTCTGTTCTCTTACGCCCATAAGGAAAAGTTACATCGTAACTCCTGCGCAGTTGGCTATATAATAATAATATCTCGGGACAACTCACACAACGCTTTCTGACCCCAAACTAAGCAGAGCTTGTACTATGGAAACTAGACAACTGATAAATATACTTATATATTTCTAAATATATACATACTTAATTAATAGATAAATATAATAATAATAATATCTTTGGACAACTCACACAACGCTATCTGATCCTAAACTAAGCAGAGCTTGTACTATGAAAACCAGACAACTGATAAACAGACTTAAATATTTCTAAATACATACATATTATAGATAAATAACACCCAGACAGAGAATAAACCATGGTCCTCATCACGCAAAGTTTTATCCTGGGTGGAGATCAAACCCACGACCTCCGGCTAAGCAGTCAGGGATTCTAACCACTAGACCAAGATACCAGTCAAGTCTATGATGAGATTGAAAGCCGTGACCAATATCGATCAAATTATTAGTCATAGCTTATAAATAAAAATGATAAATCGTTAACGGTATAAATATATAACCAGACATATAAAAACATACAATCACTTATATAAAAGTAGTTCTAAGTGGCTATTTAAACAATTTTTGTTCAAGGTCATTGCACCGCCCAAACATGTGAAGACAAGTTTTTTGGCCAGCCTCAAACTTGTTTGGCACAATGTGCAAGCTGTGGGTGACATTGCGAAATATATGGTCACAGTGTAATTACTAATAGTTGGAAAATTTGGGAATATTTTGACATCACAAGTAGATAAATATTCATATAGCGTGTCATATAGTCATATAGTGTGTCAGTTAGTCAATCAGTTTATTCTTAAACAAGATATATCTAATATATAAAATTCGCGTGTCACAGTTTTCGTTGCCATACTCCTCCGAAACGGCTTGACCGATTTTGATGAAATTTTGTGTGCATATTGGGTAGGTCTGAGAATCGGACAACATCTATTTTTCATCCCCCTAAGAGTTTGTTTGTTTGTTTGTTTGAACGCGATAATCTCAGGAACTACTGGGCCGCATTGAAAAAATATTTTATTGTTGGATAGCCCATTTATCGAGGAAGGCTATAGGTTATAACATCACGCTACGACCAATAGGAGCGGAGCAGCAATGAAAAATGTTGTAAAAAAAAAAGGGGAAAATTTACGCAGACGAAGTTGCGCGGGTCAGCTAGTTTAATAATAATATATTGACTGCCTCTGTGGCGTGGTGGCAGTGTGTCCGACTGCTAGGCAAGAGGTGATGGGTTCGATTCCCACACGGGACACAACTTTGTGTAATCCACAAATTGTTGTTCCGAGTCTGGGTGTACTTTGTGTCCGTGAATTGTATGTTTGTAAAGTCACAGCGTAAGTACACAGGGCTTGTACTTAATGCGGGAGTCGTCTTTTAAAAAAAATGTAAAAAATAGAACCAAAACGAATTGCTTGCAAGTTATGAGCTAACATAATACAAAACAAAGTTTGTTCCACATGTGTCTATAAATCCGCTAACTCTTCCTAAACCATACACTACGGAAGTCGTCTTTATAAGAAAAAAAACAGTAGCAAATTGTACCAGTCCCGCAGTAGCAACCGAAACCACAATTTTGAAGCGGCGGTAGCCTAATGGCTAAGGCATCGGTCTCGCATTCGTGAGGTCCCGGTTTCGAATCCTACCCATTATACTACCGACGTGAACCCACTCCTAACACAAGCCTTTGAGCTTAGCTGGAGGGGTTAACAAGATTGCTAGTAATGTGGGACTCAATCCCACATTGCTAGTCATCTAGAAAAAAAAAAAAAAAAAAATTGTCCCCAAGACCTTTGTGTAGTACCTACCAAGTGGGAGTGGTACCTACTCGCGGACTGAGGGTTCCGTACATGTGTATTAGTGTTGCACATGTAAATGTTTATATAAGTAATCTCCTCACAACGAAACCACAGAAATGAGAAATAATTATTGATAAAATGCATCTCCTTGTAAAGTACCATTTTCTTAAATTTGCTACTTACACTAATGAATAGGCAATTTAATAAAAAACATTATGCTAGAAACATTTTTTTTAAAACGACAATAGTTTTATTTTATAAAGATACTAGCTGTCCCGCGCAACTTCGTATGCGTAAATTTTCCCCGTTTTAATATAATATTAGTATAGATTGAAGTAATTTTTATAGGCATTTCTTGCCAAAGACTTTACAAATACAATAATTGCATTTTGAAAGATAAAAAAAATCGATTCGTAAGATTGAAAAATTTGAAATCCAGACTCAGGAGTCTGGATTTCAAATTTTTCTACCTTTCAAAATGCAATTATTGTATTAGTATAGATTGTTCCAAAAACTGAGCGCATTCGCTACGGGGTGGTGCGAAGAGGGAATGAATGCTCAAGGTTATTTGATCAGGGTATGGCCTTAAAGTAATTCGAGGACGCTGCTCGTCCTTCGGTGTGAAAGTAATATCTATCTTGATAATATCCACCGTTATCACCTATTGACTTTAAAAAGGGTAAATGAGGTCCACTTCGAGTCTTTAAGATACTCTAGTTACACCATATGGTCCTTTTTAGAAAGGTTAACTACTGGTACGAAAGCAAAATGTAAAAACGGTTCCGTTTGCAGAATTCGGGACAAAATGGAGGTTATATTTGTAATTTTAGGGAAACACTCCGAAAACGAAGAGAAATCGCGTTGATTTTATTTGCGGAAACGAAGCGAAAAAATGTTTTTTCTAATTTCTTAGTTTTTTATAGGGCCTAGGGCTCGTTAAGTGGTCTAAATCTATACTAATACTAGCTGTCCCGAGCAACTTCGTCTGGGTAAATTTTCCCCGTTTTTGCAATTCTCATTGCTGCTCCGCTTCTTTTAATTATAGCGTGATGTTATATAGCCTATAGTCTTCCTTGATAAATGGGCTATCCAACAGTGAAAGAGTTTTTCATTCGGATCAGTAGTTCCTAAGATTACCGAGTTCAAACAAACAAACTCTTCAGCTTTTTAATATTATTAGTATAGATTATAAAGCTAAAGAGTTTGTTTGTTTATTTGAACGCAATAATCTCGGGAACTACTGGTTCGAATTGAATATTATTTTACTGTTGGATAGTCCATTTATTGAGAAAGGCTATATAACATTACGCTGCGACTGTTAGGAGCAAAGCAGCAATAATTTATGTTGCAAAACCGAGTAAAATTGACGCATACGAAGTTGCGCGGGTCAGCTAGTTTTATTATAACAATATCTACGAGTATAAACATATAAAAACGACGCACATAAAATGGCGCCACGGGTCGCGAGGTCAAATTAAGGAAATAAAAAGAAAAAATGTTGATAGAATATTCTGTCCCTTATAAATTTTGCTTTTAGATAATTGCCAATTTTTGTGTTACTTAGGTGTATAAAGACAATATAGAAACAGTACTCAAACATAAATTTTCGAAGTGTTTTAGTGACACACTCATATAATCACACTAGCAGCCCGCTCAGGCTTCGCACGGACTTTCACCACTATATTATTTCTTTTTTAATGCGACTCTCGTAGTTATAAGCCCTGTGTCGCAGAGGACTTTACAAACACCTACAAGTGACGAACACAAAGTACGCCCAGACTCGGAGCAACAATTTGTGGATCACACAAAGTGGTGTCCCGTGTGGTAATCGAACCCACGACCTCTTGCATAGCAGTCGGATACACTCCCACCGCGCCACAGAGGCAGTCTACAAGTCTACATACATATGTATGTACGCGTATCCAAAGGAAATTATCTATCTGATGGTGAAACCCGCTTCATAATTTGTTACTTGATTTAGGAGGAGTTAGCGGATATACAAACACATGCGGAACAAACTTTGTTTTAACAAACTTTTATAACTCGCAAACAATTGGTTTTGGTTCTATTTCTACATTATTTTTAAAGACGACGCCCTCATTAGGGTACAAGCCCTGTGTCGCGGAGGACTTTGCAAACATACAAGTCACGGACACAAAGTACACCCAGACTCGGAACAACAATTTGTGGATCACACAAAGTGGTGTCCCGTATGGGAATCGAACCCACGACCTTTACCGTAGCAGTCGGATACACTCCCACCGCGCCACAAAGGCAGTCTACAAGTCTACATATATATGTATGTACGCGTATCCAGAAGAAATTATCTATCTGATGGTGAAACCCGCTTCAAAATTTGTTACGTAATTTAGGAGGAGTTAGCGGATATACAGACACATGCGGAACAAACTTTGTTTTAACAAACTTTTATAACTCGCAAACAATTGGTTTTGGTTCTATTTCTACATTATTTTTAAAGACGACGCCCTCATTAGGGTACAAGCCCTGTGTCGCGGAGGACTTTGCAAACATACAAGTCACGGACACAAAGTACACCCAGACTCGGAACAACAATTTGTGGATCACACAAAGTGGTGTCCCGTGTGGGAATCGAACCCACGACCTCTTGCGTAGCAGTCGGATACACGATAGTTGGATAGTTGACTACAATAAAAGTAACTTATTATACACTAATGAGGTAATAGTACATCTTTAACACGTTACAATTTAACATGTTTTCGTATTTAAAATCATGAAAACGAATACTAAAAGTAATGATTTGACAACAGGAACTTTAAACGTCATAAGTTGCTATTCCATACACATTTCTATAGAACTTGTTTTGACATTTCTTAAAAAGAGACTGATTTGACTTGACAACATCCCCAATCTTTTAAAACACTTTTTCTTAGATGGCTGCTAAATAAAATCAAATTAACTTAATTCTAAGTGCTAAAATATTTCAATAAAAATACGTTTTTTCGCTGAAACATAAAGAAGACATCTTTAAATGGTATTTTATTAATAAACTACTTATTATTCAGCGCTGTGCGATTACCCTGAGTAGAATTCTGATCAGTTTGTAGTAAAATATACATCAGTAATACAAGTCTGAATACTAAGATCACATCATAATATTAAATAGGTACGAAAGAGCACATTTTTTTTTTAATGGCTACCATGCCGTTGTCGACAATTCTGCCAATGTCAGATGTGCGATGGAGTAACGTGTATTTTTTTTTTTTAACTAATCGAATATACCGAAAAGTATGTACAAAGGAGATTAGATTCTGGTTTCATATGTTTTAGGTATTATGTAGTCAATTTTTAATAAGTAGTTTATAGATATAGTAAATTGTAGTTTGAATTAAATAGTAACCCTATCAACAATTATGACATAACTAGCTGTGCCTAACGGGAGATTTCATTAAATACCGCCAAAAAATATGAAAAAAAAAAACATTGTTTCGGTCATCTCTACCTACAGACGCCTCATCTCTCTCTATCGACTCCGCATCTCTCTCTATCGACTCCGCATCTCTCTCTACCGACGACTCCTAGGTTTATTTTTAGTTTTAAGTAGTTTTAAGCATCTACCGTTTTCCTGTAAATATAGTCCTCTAATCTTAATCTAAGCTTTAATTTCACTACAGTTTTTTAATCCAGATTTAAACGAAAAAATGTTTTTTTTTTCATATTTTTTTTGTTTTTTTAATCCAGATTTAAATGATTTCTTGCGAATAAAAAATTACTTGATACTAGCCAAGTCATCACTCTCCCTCGCGGGAGATTTGGTAAGAATCGGCTCGACCCCCCCCCCCCCCCCTTCTTCATGAAATTAATGAACTCTTCACTACTAAGTTCAACCATGAACGATACTCGAACGCCATTGGTCGATTCCTGAGGCCTTATAATGCCAAGTTGGATAGCTTGTCTGCATAATAAGCTAATCAATATTGCATTGGTGCATTCGATCGAAACGTCGGGTAAATAAAAGGTTCGTACCTTTAAATAATTCACGCGATTAAGCCCCGAAATATATCTAATATGTAGAAAAATCGAATTGCAAACCGAATTGTTTAGGTATTTAGATTTTTATCACATAACATTAAAAATGGCTCCGACACGTGAGACAAAAACTTAATTATCTTCAAAACGACTGAACAGATTTTCATCAAACAAAGCTAAAAACAATCCCAATTAAACTATCTTTCTCATAAAAAAACTACATCAAAATCAGTCTATCCATTTAGGCTTATAATGCTAAATACAAACATTCAGTCAAAACAATATCCAGACAGACTTTTGCATCACGGTTTTAAAAAGCATGGCGCCTGTCCACATTCCTACAGTTTATCCTACGTTTATCAACATTTCTAGAAATATAATAATAACACAATAGCTTACAGCAGCTTTTAACTTTTGAAAAATGAAATAATAACAGGTTTAATACATGTAAAAGATGGGAGAATGGGATAGTACAAGTCATGTACCTACGAAGATATTACACACCTTTGTTTGTGTTGCAAGGATGACTTTTTAAAATTAATTGGAAATAAGACGTTTTTATTTCAAACTTTTTAGAGATTTCTCTACTCTACTCGTGTGTAGATCAGGCGGTAATTCACGTAATTAAAGCAGTGCAGTTGCAGTAAGTTTCGATTAAAACGGCCATTTTTGTAACTTTGGGATTATGATTTTTTAATTCGGGCCAGTAGTTCTTGAGATTGCTGAGCTGCGGCAGTCAGGATTTCTTGGTTGCCTATTTCGTGGTCTTCCATACACCGTCATACGTTCGAAGCTGACTAGTACGTGCCCAGCGTAAAACCTACATAAGCTGGTAAAGTGATTACACTTCTTTGATCACAAAATCGGATAATAAATACCAATTCCACCTAACCTTCTACAAATTTCTTGTTGAATAATTACTCTAATTTGATTTCCAACAAAATTTAACTTCAAACGGTTTCTAAAAGCTGTTAAATTCGTTGGAAACCTTCGTTTATATATTCAGGAAGCATACTCCTTTGCAAATGGATGAAAAGATTTTAGGAAATATTAAAAAAAATGCCTCCCATTTTTGTGAAAAATGTTTAAGCATTTGTTTTTGTGTGGATGACAGCCCGCTGTAACTACTGACAGCTTTACTTAAAGGCTTTTATAAAATTCATTTTTTACAAATTCTGTTATTTTTACCGTCCCAAGATATTACCTATATTTGCGTTTGGGGTAAGAGGTGTCTGCGCGCGCGTGTGTGTGTGTGTTACAATTTTTCTCGGATACGGCTGGGCTGATTTCAAAACGGTTTTTTTCGTTGTTTACTATAGTTCAAGAGGGGAGCGCCACATGTTTAAGAAATCAATTTCACGACATATTTCGTTAATTCTACTACTTACCTTACTTTAAGTGCTAAATAAATTATTAATATAATAATAATAATATAATAAAAATATTTTACCGTATTGCAACGGCCGTGGTCACGGGTAGAATCAGAGTCTACCCGCGACCACGGCCGTTGCAACGTCAGACAATAAACAAGGTATTTTACCATAAATTGTTCACGCGATTTAGACCTATATTATAATTTTATAATGTGTACAAATTGTGAAAGTTTATCAACAGTAATAATAGTATTAATATTCGAAAAAAATAACCTGCCTCTGCGCCAAACGCTAAGGAATCCAGCTGACACACGGAAGGGTATTTCTTACTAGTGGAGTAAGAAATACCCTTCCGTGTGTCAGCTGGATTCCGGATTGTTACGTAATATAAAAAAAAAACAGTTTTACTAAAGGTCTTGCATTTTTTGACGCTCTCCTCCCAGTCTATTAATTACAACTAGAATGCGAAAGTACCTAACCTAACTCCTGTTTGTATTTTACGATTTCACGCTTAAACCGTTAAACCGATTTAGATGAAATTTGGTATGGAGACAGGTTTTGTCTCGTGAAAGCTAGTGTTTAATAACTCAGCAAATTTTAAAAATCTGTGGGTAGTGTTTGATAAATATATACAAGTAAATAAAAGCATTAGAAATACATTTCTTGTTAAATGTCTGCACTAGTTATGTGATATTTAAGTAAAAACAGCGAAAACCTCTTAAATAAATATCTTAAAAACGTAAATAAAGTGCAAAACATCATTTAAAGACGAAACTCATAAAAAGTTTACAAGTAATAACTGCAAAAAATTACTTAGATAACCTTGTTCGAAATCAAGGTTGTCGCGAAATAGAATAATTATTTTTTCAGATTTTTTTTAAAACTTTTACAGCTTTCTAGAAATGTCAGAAGGTGTAGGTGATAAACAAAAAATTAAGAGTTTCTGAGCTAAGTTACGAACTGACGGACGGACGAACACGGCGAAACTATAAAGGTTCCATATTTACTACAGAACCCTAAAACTGTGTGTTCCTAATGAGAAGATTAAGCAACGTTATGTCAGTCTATATGATATAGTTACGAACTAACGGACAGACGAACACGGCGAAACTATAAAGGTTCCTTATTTACTACAGAACCCTAAAACTGTGTGTACCTAATAAGGAGATTAAGCAACGTTATGGCAGTCTATATAATATAGTTACGAATTGACGGACGGACGAACACAGCAAAACTATAAAGGTTCCTTATTTACTACAGAACCCTAAAACTGTGTGTACCTAATAAGGAGATTAAGCAACGTTATGTCAGTCTATATGATATAGTTACGAACTAACGGACGGACGAACACGGCGAAACTATAAAGGTTCCATATTTACTACAGAACCCTAAAAGTGTGTGTACCTAATAAGGAGATTAAGCAACGTTATGTCAGTCTATATGATATAGTTACGAACTAACGGACGGACGAACACGGCGAAACTATAAAGGTTCCATATTTACTACAGAACCCTAAAAGTGTGTGTACCTAATAAGGAGATTAGGCAACGTTATGTCAGTCTATTTGATATAGTTACGAACTAACGGACGGACGAACACGGCGAAACTATAAAGGTTCCATATTTACTACAGAACCCTAAAAGTGTGTGTACCTAATAAGGAGATTAAGCAACGTTATGGCAGTCTATATAATATAGTTACGAATTGACGGACGGACGAACACAGCAAAACTATAAAGGTTCCTTATTTACTACAGAACCCTAAAACTGTGTGTACCTAATAAGGAGATTAAGCAACGTTATGGCAGTCTATATAATATAGTTACGAATTGACGGACGGACGAACACAGCAAAACTATAAAGGTTCCTTATTTACTACAGAACCCTAAAACTGTGTGTACCTAATAAGGAGATTAGGCAACGTTATGTCAGTCTATAGATGGCTGATCGTTCGACATCGACAATCTATACTAATATTATAAAGCTGAAGAGTTTGTTTGTTTCGTTTGTTGAACGAGATAATCTCAGGAACTACTAGTTCGAATTTAAAAAATCTTTTAGTGTTGGATAGCCTATTTATGACTAACTAGCTGTCCCGCGCCACTTCGTATGCCTCATTTTTCCCCGTTTTTGAAACATTTCTCGTCGCTTCTCCGCACCTATTAGTCGTAGCGCGATGTTATATAGCCTATAGCCTTCCTCGATAAATGGGCTATCCAACAAAAAAAGAATTTTTCAAATCGGACCAGTAGTTCCTGAGATTAGCGCGTTTAAACAAACAAACAAACAAACTCTTCCGCTTTATAATATTAGTATAGATAGGAGCGGAGCATTAATGAAAAATGTTGCGAAAACGGGGAAAATTGACGCAGACGAAGTTTATGTTTTATACTCGTTTAGTGTAACTACGAGTTCCCCTACTTTTATCATAACGGAACACCCACCAAATACCTTTAATTTTATGGAACCCCGAGTTCATCACAGAGGGGGGGAAGTAATAATAATATTTAATTTATTTTCTCTCACAAAGGTTAATCTCAAAATCTGACATGGATCTCAATTTATTTACCAAAAAAAATGTTCTCTCTATTGGTAATCTAAATGAAATAGCTACGACTAAACTGAACTATCTTATTTGGACACATTGGAATTATCCAACGTGTTTTCTTGTTGTCTTTGTTATTCTTTGTATTTATTTATTCAACATTTCAAAAAAAAAAAAACTGTACCCTGGGGGAACTGTTTTCTACGAAACCCCTGAGTTTTGCCAAAAAAATATGCAGTCGAATAGCGAAACCTCTATCCTTGTTTTTCCAAAGATACATACTGACGTTATAGAATTTTATAAGCTACGGGTCTTAGACGCGTAAATATTTTATTTTAAGGCTAAATATCTTTGTTTATACGGTCGAAACGTCGGGCAATAAACAAAGTATTTAGCCTTAAAATAAAATATTTACGCGATTAAGACCCGAAGCTTATAAAATTCTATAATTTGTACAAATTGCGAAAGTTTACGAACATATTTATACATACTTACGGCTCAAACAGAGGCCCACCTCTTTTCAAGCCTATATTAAGTGACACCCCTAGCTACAAAGGCTACGGTGGCTGCTTAACGTCAGGCGGTCTGTTCGCTTATGTGATTTCAGTAGCAAAAAGTAGCGGATATATCGAGTATTTAATCTAATAAAAACTTCCTAAATCTTGAAGTGTTGAAAAATTGCGATTTAAAACTATTAATAGTAGCAAGTGTAATTACTGGGCAAAGGAGACATAAGAACTAATGCCTCGAATCAAAAGCGCAATGCGGGGACATTCAGATCTTTGCCATATTACAGTTGGATCAACGTAACTAGGCCGGACTGAAGTAGGCGACAAGTGGTTGCGCAGATGCATTTTTTGGAAGTAAATGGTGACAGGAAGCGGGGGGCGGGGGCGGTAACTAAACCAAGAGAATTAGAGATGCGAATACGCATTACATTGTCATAATTAGTAATACTAATTCATGTTTTTTTGTGATTAGTTTGGTAAAGAAATTGTTTTTCAAAGTTTCTTTAGTATTTACTGTAACTGTTCTAAAGTGTTTTTATATTGTTAAATTAAAATGGTAGTATTTTTAATCGATTAAACATATTTAGTCGTTTTCGTAAGTAATTTTAGGGTCGCATCTCTATGACATGCGCGATAAAAACTTCAATCCGGTCAAGTTACGTTGATCGTACTGTAGGATTTGTGTGGTATTCATTTTTTTTAATGATTAAGTATGATAATGGGGTTTTTTTATTGAGATTACAATCTAGTCTTAGACTAATAAGTAATTGTGTTGTAACTTAAACTGCTAGGGTGAATATTTTATAATATTAAGAGTGTGTCCATTAGTCACTTTTCTTATTGTGTCTAGTAAAGGTCAGACACTTTGTTCTTGTGTGGGTGTGTATCCGACTGCTACGCGAGAGGTCGTGGGTTCAATCCCCACCCAGGATAAAACTTTGTGTGATGAACACGATGGTTTATTCTGTGTCTGGGTGTTATTTATTTATAATATGTGTGTGTTTAGAGATATATAAGTATGTTTATCGGTTGTCTGGTTTCCATAGTACAAGCTCTGCTTAGTTCGGGATCAGATAACTTTGTGTGAGTTGTCCCAAGATATTATTATATCACTTAACACTAGTCTAGTTAGTAGTACTAGTTAGTCTAGAGAGTTTAGTCCACCTAAGCCTTCGCACTACTGTGTATCAATTAGCACAGTCTAAAATTAAAAAAAAAAAGCCTTCGCACTATGTCTGTGTTGCCGAGGAGTTGGATAGCCTCGACGTTCACATGTTGAAGTCGTTGTTCATGAGCTTCGGCATACTTTTTTATAACATTTGCAACAAAGTCAACCTTCAGGTATTCAATATGGTAAAGATTATTTATGAGCAACGCGTGACGCATAACAAGTATGCCTGATGGTAAGCGTCACACTAGCCCATAACAGTATCATACATACATACATATCAACCCATAAGATGGCCCACTGCTGGGCACGGGTCTCCCCAGTAGAACCTACTAGTATGTAGATCCTGGGGGTAATTGCCATAATCGCCACGCTTGGCGAGCGGGTTGGCGATCGCAGTAAGGCTTTAAGTTCGCAGAGGACGCTGCTGCCCGTCCTCCGGGGTGAAATCCCTTAGTCGCCTTGACGACACCCACGGGTAGAGATGGGGTGGTACTATTCTTAAGCCGGCACCACACGGCACATAACAGTATCAGTGCCCCCCAAATCCTTGTTTGGCAAAGATCTGAATGTGACCGCACCGCGCTCCTCATTTGAGACATTAGTTCGTAAGTCTCATTTGGCCAGTAATTACACTTGTTACAGTGCCCTTCAACCGAAACACAGTGATGTGTCAACATCACCAGATATTTCACGCAAGAATGACTGACACTGTTGCGGCACGGAGCAAGATGGTCTGTGGTTAAGACTTGCCGCTGGTTGGTATAGATTTGGTGTCCTATCTACGATGTCTACGTGTACCTCCTGCGAAGTATATATTCAATCAATCAATCAGCCTGTAGCGGTCCACTGCTGGACATAGATCTCTCCTAAATTACGTCACAACATCCGGTCCTCCTCCTTCCACATCCAAAATATATATTAGCTAGTAGCTGTCCCGCCGAACTTCGTCTCGACTCTTTTTTTTTTTGTAAATCGGGTTCAATTGTGAATCTAAACCATCATCGAATCCCCTTGAACTCACACAAAAATTTCATCAAAATTGGTCCAGCCGTCAAGGAGGAGTTCAGTGACATACACACGCACACAAGAAATATATATATAAAGATTTAATCATTCGTTACAAGTATTTTGGCCAATATTTAAGCACATATAGTTTTTACCTTTGTTGTAAGTAGATGCTCCTACTATAATGTACCCATTAAGGCTGATTTTAGTTTATCTCATGTTTCAACTTTTTGATAATACAATTTGCATCAGTCCTTTAACATGGTGTATAGTATATTGGTCGCAGCACCTTACCCCCATATCAAGTTTATAAACATTCAAACATTGTAAAATTGGCATTTTGAAAAGGGTAGAAGCGAGTTTTTATTGCCAGGTTCTTTTCTCCGGCTTTACCTACTGTTTGCGAACTTTATTCACTTAGGATGCAAAACAACTCTTGTGATACGTCGGGATTCTACATGTACATGTAATGCCAAGTTCACAAACAATAGGTAAAGCCGAAGAAAAGAACCTGCAAATAAAAACTCGCGGCCACTCTTTTCAAATCGCCAATTTTACAATGTTTGAATGTTTATAACTTGTTATGGGGGAGGTGCTGCTACTAATATACTATAAACCATGTTAAAGGGCTGATGCAAATTGTATTATCTTACAAGTAAGTCAAAGTCCATATTATGAAGCCTTTTTTGTGCACTCGGTATTTAGTTTTACGACTCAATCTTCCGGATGAAGAAGGCAGACTAGAGGGAGTTACTGCCAAAAAAAGCTCTTTGTTCTGATGTACTCAACCGTAGAATTAACGTATCGTACTAAAATAATTAGATCTTTTGTTTTGTAACGTTACAGTTAGAGTAACAATGGAATAGTGCCTTATAATTTATGCCCGAAAATTAATTTCATCCAATTCTAAATTGCCGATCCATTAAATTGATTATTGTTGGAGAGTGATTGTTTTGTTTAAGGTATTTTAGGTATTTTAGATAACTGATAGAATCAGGCGTCATAAAGCGGCATCCCATCTCTCACCGTCAATTTGTGAATCCTAACGATTGAAATAGTAAAGCAATACCCTGAACATAGATAGACAGACCGAATACCCAAAGTTGAACATCACCGTCACGCGAAGTACCTACTTACCCACATTTCCGATATTGAGTGAAATCATTTGCAATCTTATTAAAAATCAAATCTTTGTGCAAAAAGTCTTCATATTCGCGTTGCTTAGCAACCAGTTAATAATTTTAGTTCCAATTTCAACACATATCGCTGAAATCGACATTCGCGTTGCCTAGTAACGAGGACATAACGTGAGCGGTGACGTCTTACGTACCCTGCCATAAATAAATATTTAATAATAAATTTATAAGACGTTATCATGTCAAAAAACTGATTCAAACGTGTGCTCGTATAATTGAGGCTAATGCAAGTCAAAAACAAAAAATTACATATTTTTTTATCTGAATGTTACCAACAATCGTTCATGATTGATATTTCGGAACACTTTTGTTGTATATATTTTGTCCAATATGTGATTTCAGTATGTAGGATTTTGTTACTAATGTTATTTTTCTCACAATACATTGTTAAATTCGTGAGCTCTAACCTTCAATACGCGCATACATAACCAAAGTTAAGGTCAGTCAATTATATAAGTACAGTTAGGTGCATTATTATGTAAAGAATTAGGTAGATAAATGATAGCAAGCAATGGTAGCGATATCATTTTCATATCGTATGTGATGGTGATGACAGTGATGTGTCATTTGTTTCCAATTGGGTTAAATACTTTAGTTGATTTGAAACATTTTTGTTATTTTTGAGGCTACGTAGACGACTTTTCACCAAATGTTGCCTATGTAAAATATTTATTGTGTCTTTCTACGTCAATTATGTTATAAAAAAGAAGCAACTTTAACCTTTTTAGAATAAACCTCTTAAGTGTTGTTAAGTAAGTTGAAATTAAACTAATACTAATACGTTTTTACCTACATATCAATTTTTTTTTCTAGTATTACAGTTGAATAGGTAGTTTCTAATACTAATACGTTTTTACCTACATATCAATATTTTTTTCTAGTATTACAGTTAGTTTTGGTTTTTTCGACACCGTCTTCAAAATGTTTTTTTTTTTTGTTATTCTATATTATTTTTTGCTTTTTAGTTGCCTGGAATATTAAATAGTTTCGGTCGTCATTTGTGGTCTTCATCATCAGTGCCACTACACACACAGTGGTTTTCGAAAGTAAATGTACAAATCACTATAGGTGTGACTTTAATATTTGAAGAGTTACTTCGATTTCTCCATAATCCCATCATCAGATCGTGATCTGATAGGGACCAACTTGGAAGTATACTCTTTTACACAAAAAGAATTTTACACAAATCGGTCTAGCCGTCTTCGCGTAATCGGTGAACAAACATACAAAAAAAAACATACCAGTCGAATTGAGAACCTCCTCCTTTTTGAAGCCGGTTGCAAAATGGAACAACATTTTGTGTAACATACTTAATTTAAAAGCTCTGAGTTTACTTATAACTTTTATACTGACGCGTTGAATTAAAAAAGCTTTTTACAAAAAAATATTACCGACTTCAAAAATATACAAGGCAACTAAAAAGCAAAAAATAATATACTTAGAATAAAAATAAAAACAAATTAAAAATTTTAAAGTTGGTGCCATGAAATAGAAGTCTTTGTGTTTTATTCGGCACCAACTTCAAAATGTTTAATTTGTTTTTTTCATTTGCAAAATGTTTCATCTTTGTGTAATCGATGAACAAATATACAAATAAATAAAAAAAAACATACAGACGAATTGAGAACCTTCTCCTTTTTGAAGTCGGTTGATAAATACAATTTGACACGGGAATAAACGCGTTTAACTTAGGTAAAATATTTACCTTATGCTTGACGTTTCGACCGGGTTACACCGACCGTGGTCACAAGCTTATGTATTATTGTATCTGAGTGTACTTACCTCAACATACAATAGTGAGATCGTCATCTAAGGAACTGTGACATAACGTCATACAATAGAACTTCAAGGTTTTACTTCATTGAAGCTTAGAACATGACAAATCTTGTCTTGTATCTAGTTTTTATTAACTTGCTTTCTACGTATATCTTATTATCTTTTCTTTTTGTGTTTATTCAGCATTTTATTGATAAATTAAACATTTTAAATGAATAAGGAAAAATTCGCCCGGGCGGGATTTAAAACGGCGCGCGACGAGCGGTAATCATAGAGGTTATAATACGTGGCCTTCAAAAAAGATGGTTCTATGTTTCACCCGTTTATATGTTGACGATTTTCTCAGAAACTATTGAACCGATTTTAATGTGCTTTTCACTATTCGATTGCATATTTTTTTGGGAAGATTTTAGTGTATAAAACGTTGTCCTAGCTTATAAAACATCAGAGATATAGACTAAAACATAGTGAGTCAACAAAATTTGAATACGGTGATGTGCTTGATATTTCTTTTTCTTCTCGAACAGCTAATTTTTCCTAAAATAGTTATTTAACGTGCACATAAAGTATATCTATACTAACATTATAAAGCGGAAGAGTTTGTTTGTTTGTTTGTTTAAACGCGCTAATCTCAGGAACTACTGGTCCGATTTGAAAAATATTTTTTTTGTTGGATAGCCCATTTATCGAGGAAGGCTATAGGGTATATAACATCGCGCTACGACTAATAGGAGCGGAGAAGCGACGAGAAATGTTTCAAAAACGGGGAAAAATTAAGCATACGAAGTTGCGCGGGACAGCTAGTATTTTTATATCATTGCATGAAAAACTGAGCAGGTCGTAAACCTGTAAGGGCTAACTCATAACAGTATCAGTGCTACCCAAATCCTTGTTTGGTCAAGATCTAACGTTCTCGACACTGCACTCCTCATTTGAGACATTAGTTCGACATTACTGGAATAAAATAATATAATAATATCTTGGAACAACTCACACAACGCTATCTGATCCCAAACTAAGCAGAGCTTGTACTATGGAAACCAGACAACTGATAAACATACTTATATATTTCTAAATACATACATATTATAGATAAATAACACCCAGACACAGAATAAACCGTCGAGCTCATCACACAAAGTTTTATCCTGGGTGGGGATCGAACCCACGACCTCCGGCTTAGCAGTCAGGGTTACTAACCACTAGACCAACAGGTCAGTAGATAGTATAGGTACTAACCCATAATTACCTACCACTTGTTTTTGGAGTTATGTATGACCTTAACTATCTACAGACTATTTTACTGGAGTAAAATCATTGTTTATTGTGAGGTTTAAACCCTAAACCTAACAAAGAAACATCAATTTTAATTCTGAGTCTCTCAGATGTGAAGTATTGAGGATTCCATTTTTGTTATGTTGGCTACGGAACCCTAAAAATACATTACGATTTTTTTTAACGATGAAATGATTAGTAATGTGTTTCTTTTAAAATATAGTACCTACAGGCTCAGCCTATTTTAGGATCAGATGACCATGTATAAATAGTTCTAAAGATGTTACCTACCCTAAGATGAAGGTTGGATGCATTCGTCTTTTTTCTTAAAATTCATTTATCACACTAATATTATAAGGCGAAAATTTGTGAGTGTGTATGTTTGTTACTTCTTCACATCTAAACGGCTGGAGCGATTTTAATAAAATTTGGTATGGAGTTAGCTGACACCCTAGATTAACACATAGGCTAATAAACCGCGGGTAACACCACGGGGCACAGCTAGTACAATCTAAAGTATAAATAATAATAATAATATAATATCTTATAATAATATCTTGGGACAACTCACACAACGTCGTCTGATCCCAAACTAAGCAGAGCTTGTACTATGGCAACCAGACAACTGATAAACATACTTATATATTTCTAAATACATACATATTATAGATAAATAACACCCAGACACAGAATAAACCATCGTGCTCATGACACAAAGTTTTAGCCTGGGTGGGGATCGAACCCACGACCTCTTGCGTAGCAGTCGGATACACTCCCACCGCGCCACAGAGGCAGCATAAATAATCTTAAGATCTTAAACGGCAGGACAAAATGACGTAATTGTGTGTAGGAGACAAGGTTTTACGTAGGACAACACATTATCTCACAAAAATCAATCTTAACGCCTTGTTATAGAGCTCAATTTCTTTTACATATATAGTACAAGTACAAAGTTATACGTGCAGTTTGACAAATGGAAAACAGTCTTTATTTCTCTAGAAATAAGGTTGAGTATGGTGTTGGTTAGGTGTGTTCATATGTTGCCTTTTTGGGCTATGGTCATGTATGCAATGTAGGCGTCAGTTGTTAGTAATGTTGAAAGCTTTGTATGGAGGATTTTTCTTGTGTAGGAATGACATAAGGTGTTCATCACATAAGATACTTTCCCTGCCGCTGGTTTTTTTTAATTAAAATAAATTGGAACACAAAATAACAAATGGAATATATACATAAGAGTTATCTCTTATGTATATATTCCTTGTAGTGTTAATTCACACTACGAAACGCTGAAATATTCAAGGCTGCGGAACCCTACACTTAGCATGGTCCGACATGCTCTTGCTGACGTGTAAGTCATCTTAGTAAACTCAACTCATAGTCCGGGACAGCAGAATAACAATAGGTACAGAAGAAAACCTGCATTGCTCATTGCTTATTACTACCAAAAAGCGTTGCTTTAAGAGATCTTGCGAAGTTTTCTACCGAGTAAGTAATCATTTTTAAGACAGTTATTTAAAGAGTTTTTTAGCCGATTTTAATTTAAATGTATATACTCAGGTTATACTTACACATCAGGTATTTAAAAATGATTAATTTATCCGCATTTAGGAAGACATTAACTGCACTTACCCAACCTTCCAACCAATCACTTACTGTTTAAAAAAGTAACGCAGCGATTAAACTATCCAATGTGTTTAACCTTTTATACGATTTAAGAGTACATAGTATCAAATAAAAGTGGCGAGTGAGTGGGTATACAGCTAGTAGGTACGTTTTATTTGCTTATTGTTGGTAAAATGAGCCCTAATTAAATACGCGGGTGTCTCAAAATATATTCACAAGACAAACCCCTGAATACACAAACGATATTTTAATATTGAGTCGTGCTAAAATGTGCTCAAACTTTTTCTGTCATTGCTCTTCACATCAGCCTGTATCGGTCCACTGCTGGACATAGCCTCTGTCAAACAGTGGATAATTAGAAAAATATATTTTCTTCCTATAGGGCAGCCATTACACGCTCAATCCAGATCGTGATCTGATCAAGTTGATTCAAGATTGATATATCTTGATTCGGCTAGTTGTAAGATGTCGCGATCCGTCAATCCAATTTGTTACACAGTCAATTTGGATCAAATCACTGATCACGATCACTGGATCTCGATCTAGATTAAACGTGTAATGGCTGCCATAGAGCACTTAAAATTTTGTTTTTAAAAATGTTTATTTTTTAACTATTTGTTTATTTGTTGTTTTTAATGACCTGGTCGCTTAGACCTTTAACCTTTAAGACACGTTTTATTTTATTTTACAAAACAATGCATTTGCATTCGTAGAGTATATTTCTTTGGTAATTTTACACGATAAAGCTGTAAAAATAGCGACATGTTAGTTTCGTCTCAGCGCATAATGTCCTTTTCTCCAAGTGTCCCGTTTTTGCAACATTTTTCATTGCTGCTCTGCTCCTATTGGTCCTAGCGTGGTGTTATATAGCCTATAGCCTTCCTCGATATTTCAATTAGGACCAGTAGTACCTGAGTTTATCGCGATCAAACAAACAAACAAACTCTTATAGCTTTATAATATTAGTATAGATTTTAACGTATACCTACTATAATTTTGTAACATTCAAAAATCCTGGAATTACCCCGGGGTCTCCTGTCACTGTCACGGTGCATACCGGTTATTGAAAAGATAACTAGCATTGTGGAATTGGATCCCACATTACTAGCAATCGTGTTAACCAGCTAAGCTCAAAGGCTTGTGTTAGGAGTGGGTTCATGTCGGTAGTATATTGGGTAGGTATCGAACCTGCAACCTCACGATTGCGAGTCCGATGTCGCCGCTTTGAAAGTTTGTCGTAGTCCGGTAAAAGTTTAAAAAAAATATATTTCTTTCCTATTAAATGCAGACATTAAAAACTGTTATCATTAGACTATCGATACTAGGCCACGCGTTCACCCAAAATCATATAAGGCTTCGTCCACAATCACGACAGAACTGTCGCAATTGCGACCCGAATAACGTCAGTCAGTTCCGCTAACATAGGTATATGGGTGTCGGGCTGTGTGCAATATCCCTTATTTGGTATCCATTAACCAAGATAGGTGCGGCAAGTTGATTTTGTGACTAAACTATGTAAAATACTGTACAATGACAAAGCATATTGAGGGCGACGATGTCTAGCGTAAACAGGAAAGAGTTACTGGTTGACAGATATCTTCTTCTTCTTCTTCTTTGAGTTTATGGCAATCAAGCCGTTTTAACGGCTAATTTTTGCCAGTGTCAAGTATTTATGCGCTTATTACATGCACAAAGTCTCGTTCTTAGTCAATAATCACGTATTCAAATCATTTTCTACAAGTTAAACTCGGAGCTGTGTAAAAATAATGGCCGGTTAATTTGCCGCCATTTTTACAACTCCTTGACAGATATCAAATCAAGATGACAGATGAAACTGACAGATGTCAAATCTATACTAATATAATAAAACTGAAGAGTTTGTTTGTTTGTTTGAACGCGGTAATCTCAGGAGCTATTGGTCCGAATTAAAAAAATATTTTTCTGTTAGGTAGCCCATTTATCGAAGAAGGCTACAGGCTTTATAACATCACGCTACGACTAATAGGAGCGGAGCAGCAGCAAAAATGTTGCAAAAACGGGGAAAATTTACGCATACGAAGTTGCGCTGGTCAGTTAATCATAAATAATTAAATGATAGCGTCTTATAAATCGATGAACTCACGGGAAAATGTCACGTTCCGCTCACATTCGGCCTGTTGACTGGTTGCTAAGCAATAATGGCGATATGTCATCAATGTTTTCTTAAAAAGTGTCAAGTTATTCAATGGTTGCTAAGCAACGTGAATGACGATATGACATATAACGTTATCACAGAATACCCTAACAAAGTATCATCATGATCTGATCAATGGTTTCGTAACGCATAGAGGACAAACATACGGACATTATTTTTTATTTATATGTATAGACAGATAGATTGACTATATGGAATGTTATCTCAGTGTACCTGAAAGATTTTTTTTTCATTGGACTGCCTCTGTGGCGCGGTGGGAGTGTATCCGACTGCTACGCAAGAGGTCGTGGGTTCGATCCCCACCCAGGATAAAACTTTGTGTGATGAGCACGAAGGTTTATTCTGTGTCTGGGTGTTATTTATCTAAAATATTTATGTATTTAGAAATGTATATAGTATGTTTATCAGTTATCTGGTTTCCATAGTACAAGCTCTGCTTAGTTTGGGATCAGATGACGTTGTGTGAGCTGTCCCAAGATATTACTATTATATTAATTCATTATAGAAATTATAGTACAAGGCATCAAAACTATTATAAAAACTTCGAATCTTTACGCCCAGTAATTTTCGCAACTGCCAGAGATAATTAAAAAAGCAAGTTGCTCATAAACTAAAGAATTAAATGCAACAACTAATAAAATGTATTGCTGCTATCATGTATACTGGTAATAGCACTTTTAACACTATTATTTTTATGTCAAAGATTAAAATAGTTTAATAATACAAGGTTATTTTTGGTATAGTGTAAACCTCAGAGAGAAATCATATAAAAAAAAGAAAATTTAAATCCATACTAATACTTACTACTATACTACTATACTACTTACTACTATACTACTTACTACGGGACACCACTTTGTGTGATCCACAATTTATTGTTCCGAGTCTGGGTGTACTTTGTGTTCGTGACTTGTAGGTTTGTAAAGACCCCGCGACACAGGGCTTGTACCCTACTGCGGGAGTAGTCTTTTTAAACGGACACAAAGTACACCCAGACTCAGAACAACAATTTGTGGATCACACAAACACTGCGCCACAGAGGCAGAATTTTTGTATGTAACGAATAAACTCAAAAACTAAAGGACCGATTTCAAAAATTCTTTCTCTTAAGGTGAGTATAGACTACAACATTTTCTGGAGCATTTCTGTGTAATGTAACGTTCTTACGAATGATACAATACAGGTAAAAGCTCAGTTTCTAAAGCATTTCCATGTAATGTAACGTTCCTGCGAATGCTCGGCGTTATGTTACGGGTAAATGCTCACAGCGAGTGTGCATTTACCAACATTTCGTTGTACCTTGCGTTCATTCTTTTTTGAAATGTCGGACCTACAAGCTGCGTGTGCTGCGTTTATCTTGAGGAATTATATTAGAAGAAAAAAGAAAAATAGAAATAGAAGATGGTGGCAAATGAACTCACTCATGGCTCGACGAAATGTTACACCAATACGCTCGACGAAATGTTACACCAATATGCTCGTTGGTTTGTAACAAAAAGGCCAGCGTGCTCGACGTTTAGTTCGTAAGAGGATGATACACTACAACATATCATAGAGCGGCTCGTTGTTCTGTTACAAGTAAATGTTGTAGTCTATACTCACCTTTATAGTAAATGCATTATCGGGAAGTAACATAGGCTATATACATTCTCAAAAAAATAGAGGTCCATACGAAAACTGCGTTTATTTTTAGTTGAGAAACGTCCGTGAGAAGCCGGAGCGGGCCGCTATATACAGGGATAAAAAGTATTATGCTACTTTTAATCTATACTAATATTATAAAGCGGAAGAGTTTGTTTGTTTGATTGTTTGTTTGTTTGTTTGTTTGTTTGTTTAAACGCGCTAATCTCAGGATCTACTGGTCCGATTTGAAAAAATATTTTTTTGTTGGATAGCCCATTTATCGAGGAAGGCTATAGGCTATATAACATCGCGCTACGACTAATAGGAGCGGAGAAGCGACGAGAAATGTTTAAAAAACGGGGAGAAATTACGCATACGAAGTTGCGCGGGACAGCTAGTCCCTGTATATAGCGGCCGCGGCCGTAGGACAGCACCCGGGGATAGTGTAGCTTCCTAACGGTGAAAGAATTTTTGAAATCGGTCCCGTAGTTTCTAAATTCGTTACATACAAAAATACAAATCTTTCCTCTTTAAAATATTTGATATTAATTAATATTTAGGTAATATTAGTAACGTAGTAGTAAAACGTCACGATTAAAAATTTAATCACGACGTTTTTATTGTGGATATAAGTTTTTAAAAATCCCAGTTGTTAGTTTTTATTCCAATGCTCAAGAATAAGGGTTATGTTTTAGTACGAGTTGTTTGCTTGAACTAAAAAATGGTTGTCTGTTATGTCGGTTTACGGACGATAATTTTACGGGATAACGTCATAGTAAAACATTAACAACGTTGTAATAAACAACCATGCCTTTGACACCTTTTTTGTTCAATTGTATCGCATGTCGCTGCAATCACCAAAACATTGATGACATCTTAATAAACAACTATGTCTGTGACAGCTTTAGTAGACCCGGGCGCATGAGCGCGCTTGCCACAATACTTCAGCTTATCAGTAGGCGGAGCGTGAGCAGTGACGTCACACTTTTTTACGAGTGCAGCCGGTAATCGTTTTATAAGACACTAGCTGACCCTCGCAACTTCGTCTGCGTAAATTTCCCCCGTTTTTGCAACATTTCTTATTGCTGCTCCGCTCCTTATTTCTCCACTATTTCATGCATGTTATTATACTCGTACATATAAACCTTCCTCTTTAATCACTCTATCTATTAAAATAAACCGCATCAAAATCCGTTGCGTAGTTTTAAAGATATAAGCATACATAGGGATATAGGGACAGAGAAAGCGACTTTGTTTTATACCATGTAGTGATTATCATGTTAAAAAGATTGTTATTATAATTTATTTCTTATCCCATTTTCATGCAAAAACTGTCTATTTTCATACTCTTTGGCCATTTTATACAAAAATAAATAGTATTTTAAACGCACCTGCAACTTCGTATTAATTAAAATTGCGACTTGTCGTAATGTATGTCTCCACACTAATTGGATTTTAAATAAGATTAATTTAAAAGGGAATGTATTTTGATTCGTTTGTTTGTTACATTCTCGGGAACGGCTTAACCAATCTTGATGTACTTTTTATGGTTTGTGTTGATAATTAAGATAGAGGCGGTCTGTCTGTTGTAGAATTTATTAAAGTGTACTTTTATATGAATACTAAGAAAAATAAAGTCAAGTATTTTAACACGTTTATTTTTATTTTATTTTCTTTGTTAAAAAGGACTTCGATGTCTCAAGGGAGATAAGGAAAGTAGTAGAAAAACAGCGGCCATATTCCTCTAGATTAGTGTTTCTCATAGTGGATTCCGTAGAAAAGTTACCAGGGGAACTCTGGTAACTTTAAGTAAAATATTTTGTTTGGAAATTTTGAAAAAGAAAATAGTGATTGCCTGCGCAAATATCTTTATTTCGTAAAACCAAAATATTGAAAACGTCAAAATAATACATACTAAAAGAATAAAAAAATATAATCAAAAAAAAAACTAAATGAAAGAATCAAGGAATGAAAAATCGTTTATTTCTCACAGATACAAATATCTACTTAAAAACAAAAAAATTACAACTAAGTAGGTACTTACACGTCGTATCTGCGACAAACGAGGTTTCCACTCAGCATAAATGCCATGTTGTGGCATGAGCCACAACACAGCGCTGGTTTTCAGTGTGAACCCCAAGTGACATCCGAAACCATTAAGGTATGATGCATGCGGCAAGAGTAAAAATTACTTACGAAAATGATTAATTATGTTTAATCGATTAAAAATACTAACAAAATTTTAATTCTACAATATAAAAATACTATTTAAACGAGTTCATAAAATTAGAACAGTTATTGTAAATACTAAAGAAGGTTTGAAAAACAATTTCTTTACGAAAATAATCACAAAAAAATTACAATGTAATGCGTAATCGCATCTCTAATTCTCTTGGTTTAGTTACTCCGCGCCCCCCGCTTCCTGTCACCATTTACTTCCAAAAAATGCATCTGCGCTACCACTTGTCGCCAACTTCAATCTGGCCGAGTTACGTTGATCCAACTGTAAGGGATAGTCCAGCTTACTAGTTGTCCCGCGCAACTTCATATGCGTAAATTTTCCCCGTTTTTACAACATTTCTCATCGCTGCTCCGCTCCTATTAGTCGCAGCGTGATGTTATATAGCCTATAGCCTTCCTCGATAAATGGACTATGTAACAGTGAAAGAATTTTTCAATTTGGATCAGTAGGTAGTTCCTAAGATTACCGCGTTCAAACAAACAAACTCTTCAGCTCTCCAATATTGATTTGATGGTTGCCGGACGGTCGCTGAGCGATCTATTTTCCGCAATGTTGCCCGGACAATTTTATTGTTGTTTCAGCCGCCCTCTATTTTATTGTTGCCGGGTTGTAGAGACTGGATCATGCGCCATACAATTGCAGGCATATTGCCATTATTGGCCGAGCAATTAGTTGCCAATAGTGCCGCCACCAATTGCCGTAAATTGGCCCTTTTAGAAGCCCCTTTATAGAGATCAGTGATGCATCATCTTAACAGAAGAATCTTCTTGTGTCACACTACTCTTTGTAGGTACCTAAGTTCATTACACTCTGTAAAGTTAAAATAGAAACCTGACTGACTGTATAATTAATTACAATAATATCGTGACCACACGCAGTATGTACACAAAATACTAAGACTACAGAAGGTTACTTTCATATGTACCTTGCTCGAGCAATGGACACAAAAACATCTTAGCAATGGGGTATTTCGGTTCCACATTACTAGCAATCCTGTTAACATCTCCAGCTAAGTTCAAAGACTTGTGTTAGGAGTGGGTTCACGTCGGTAATATAATGGTTAGGATTCGAACCCACGACCTCAGGATTGCAAGACCGATGCCTTAGCCATTAGGCTACCGCGCTCAAACACAACATCTTTCTCGAACATGGAATTTCTGGTCGCATTTGCGAGCTTGAAGCTGAGATCTACTACATAGAGCGTACTTAGGCGCGGGTCAAGCTTAGCTCAAAGTCCCTATTCACGATCTTTATTCCGTGTCCATGGCAAGACCGTGCGAACTGTCAAAATCTTGTTTATAAATATTGGCAGAAGATAGAACAAAATGGCGTGCAATTGGAGAGGCCTATGTCCAGCAGTGGACTGCGATAGGCTGATGATGATGATGAAACATTGGCAATTTGAAAAAAGTGGCCGAGAGTTTTTATTGCTATGTTCTTTTCTCCGGCTTTACCTATTGTTTGCGAACTTGGAATCTAGAAATCTTTAGAATCCCGACGTATCACAAGTGTTGTTTTGCATCATAAGTGAATAAAGAATTTAGATTTTTTTGAACGGGAAATCTTGAGCTTGTTTCTCACATCCTATCTACGAACCTGAGGTCATGAGGACAGTCCTGGTACCTGCTCTCCTGGGAGCCATCAACGTTACTTGATACCAAGAAGACCTATGGCTTACATAGACGTACCACCGGTAATATATGTTTATGTTCGGAGATTCTGTGTCCGCTCCGATGCCGCTGATGTGGGCGATTCTCGAGCGAGGCATGTATGAAGGTTGCCTTCTGTGCTTTCAGTGTTTTTTGGTATGTATGAGAACAGAATAACTTTATGTAAATGCATTGTTAAACATAAAACCTTATGGCATACATAATAAAGATCGTGTTTAGAAATGTTTTTGATCTAGGTTTTTTTTAATAAATATTTAAAAATATTTCGGCCGTGGTCACTGAGTCCACCCGTGACCACGGCTGTTGCAATACGGTTGAAACGTCGGGCAATAAACAAAGGTATTTTAGCCTTAAATAAAATATTTATGCGATTAAGACCCGTAGCTTATAAAATTCTATAATGTCTGTACAAATCGCGAAAGTTTACGAACATTGCTATCTGATCCAAAACTAAGCATAGCCTGCACTATGGCAACAAGACAACTGATAAACATTTATAAATACCTACATTAATATTATTGGTAAATGACAACCTAAACACAGAATAAACAATCGTAATCATCACACAAATTTTTATCCTGGGTGGGAATCGAACCCACGACCACGGGCTTAGCAGTCAGGCTCACTAACCACTAGACCAACAGGCTAGCCAATACTGTCAAAATCAGACAAACTCATTCGAAAATCGAAATTAAACCATAAATAAGTAAACTTACAATAGCCGCCATCTTAAATCACAGACTAAAAACAATTTACTTTTTTTATTTATTTCTCGTATAATGCGTTCAGTGTTGCCATTAGAGAATATTTTTCTGCATAGTTTTGTGCCCGCGCTTGTTAATTATGGGCCAAGTTGCCAAGTAACAATGTGTTTCTCAGAATTGTAGGCGACGACGCGTGTAATACATATATGTGGTGTATGTAGGTAAACTCGTTACTTGAGTGTATTCTTATTTTTAAAAGGTGTACAATAAGCGTTGAAATTACAAAATGAAGGCTTCATACAAACTCGTTCAAGCAAACCACACTTAGGTCCTTTTAGGCGAATGTATGGCAACGGGACCGGACGGACGTCGAACCGTCGAACCCACCTACCCGGCGCCGGATTAAAACTGGAATGTGTGGAAAGGGCTTTAGGCAGACATTACACGTTCAATCTAGATCGAGATCGCGTGATCGTGATCAGTGATTTGATCCAGCTTGACTGTGTAACGTGTTGGATTGACGGATCGCGACATGGTACAACTAGCCCAATCAAGATGTATCAGTCTATTGCGATCCGCGACCTTGATCAGATCACGATCTGGAGGCCTACTCTAATTCAATAAACACGAAGTTTCGATCAAAAATGAGGTGGTACAGAGCCGGAAACAATAATTAAATCGACTCGTGTCTAAAAATCGTCTGTGGGTTTGAGGTTCTTGTGCTTATCCAAAAAATCATTGGAATAATCCCTGTAAATTCAAGAAATTTAATCAAACGAAAATTCATGAAATTCGTTTTAAAGAAAAAGAGTAGGCCTACTGGATTGAGCGTGTAATGGCTGCATTAATAGACAATTCACGGACTACTCTATAGAGCGTGGCTAGGTTTAGCTCTAGGTTAACTTCTCAAAAATATGACAAAGCCTAATCCTGAATGTTGAAAAAATATTGGTAGATATACATCGTGAGTTTGTAGTCGTTTAAGAGCTGAAAATTTTGAATTCCATATTAATAAACTAGTCAGTTTAACATTTTTTATTCGACTGCAAGATAGGGTTATGTTTTTCGCGCGTATCTTTTATCTAGGTATAGGTATGTATGTTTTTATGTACTAAGTAACAATCTTTTAAACCACATTTATTATGTCATATCTTTTAAACTATAAGACGGATTTATACAAATAAGACGGCGTTAGATTTTAAAAACAAACATGGCGGCTGTGAGATATCAAAAACAGGAGGTGCGAAAAATAAAGTTTTTCGAATACCGCAATATGGGTATCAAATTAAAGGGCTCATTGTAAGCATTTCAAAAAGGTAAAACATGATTATGATTATAACTGTAATAATAAAAAAGTCAATTAGTAACCATTCTTTTTATAATTTTCAATACTTGGCCATAGCTGTGATAAAAGTTACTTGTTATATCCTACAACCACTTAGAAGTATTAAATAAAAAATAAAAAAAGAAGATCCCCTATATATGTAATACTAGCAGACGCCTATCGGTTACACTCGCGTAGTTCCCGTTCCCGTGGAAATACAGGGATAAAAAATAGCCTATGTCACCCGGGGCTAGTGTAGCTTCACAACGATGTAAGAATTTTTCAAATCCGTCCAGTAGTTTCGGAGCCTATTCATTACAAACAAATAATCAAATCTTACCTCTTTATAATATTAGTATAGATAGTATAGACAAGCTGACCCGCGCACCTTCGTCTGCGTAATTTTTCCCTCTAGTATTATATAAAAACGGTCTACACCACACCTCACTCTTTAACCAGCTCCAAAAAAAGTGGTTATAAATACTATCGGCAATTGAGCTGACAGGCAGGTAATATAAATTTCCCTGGAGAATCAAAGTAAAACAAACTTTCATGTTCCCTATCTACACCCGTTGTCCCAACGGGCCACATTGAACCTAAGTCATTGAAACCACCACGATAATAAATTTGATCTACTCAACAACGCGCTGGCAACTATTATTAATCAAAATCAAATGTTCCAAAAAACGGTGGATACGATAACAAAACAATACGAGAACCTTCAGTTGAAAACAAATAATTTAGAAAAAGAAAATAATGAGTACAAAAATCGCGTATTAACTCTTGAAAAAAAACTGGACTCCGTCGAAAAAGCAACCCATGCTAGTACGATGGAAATAAGAAACTTACCAATGCAAACAAATGAGAGTAAACAGGTCCTTTCCGATATAGTTAAGAACATTAGTCTGGCATTGTGTCCCGAGAGGCCTATTGAAGAGTCTGAGATCAGAGAACTGTACCGTGCTAGGTCTGGAACCATAATAGTAGACTTTACAACAACACTGCGTATGGAGACCTTAGTTTCAAAATTTAAGTCATACAACAAAGCTAGGCGAGAAAACAAACTAGCTTCATTCAACACCGAACAACTTAAACTCATGGGATCGCCTCATACATTATATCTATCAGAACACCTAACTACGAAAGCTAGACGCATATTCTACATCGCAAGGGAAAGTGTAAAAAACCATAAGCTTGCGGCTGCATGGACGGCATATGGAAAGATCTACGTCAAGTTAGATGATACCTCAAAACCAGTCAGAATCGAAGAGGAATCTGATATTTGTAAATTGACAAAGTGACTAGATTTTGATCTGTCTAGTTACACGTATCCGCCAAAAACTTACCACTGTTATGCATGCTTTATTTCTGTTTTTGAACTATTCTTCATTTGCCATATTCGGCTAATTAGTATTAAGAGTAGATTATCCTACTATAGACTTACACCTACCTACAAACTCATCTCACATTATAAAACACAGACCTTGCATATACACACAAATAATTTACACACAATCACACATAAATCATATAATAACCATAGACATAAACATTACGTACTACATCTCCTGTCAACAAAAAATCGGTCTCCTAAGCTGAAGCAGTGTCCGAGTCTGGGTATTCAACAATTATCCTTTATAATAATAATTGCCACGCTTGCCGTGGCCATACAAACAAACATCAAGACTAATGCAAAATATTGAACGCTTGAACTCGGACTTGGACGCGCTTCGAGTGGCGGACGAGATCGTATGTGACGTAGATGAACTTAAAAACTATGTTACCAACAGAAATAGTTCCATAAATATACTATCCCAAAATATACGTAGCATAAATTGCAATTTATCTAATTTTATTACACTTATGCAAAGAACGGGTTTATCGTGGGACGTATTAGTGTTGACAGAATGCTGGCTTCCCTCTTCTAAAAATATACCTCCCCTTGAGGGTTATAATCACGTTGCGACAACTTCACATAAAACCCAAAATGAGGGTGTAGTAATTTACTACAACAAATACCTGAACGTAACTTATGAAGAACCAGGATTGAGTGATGGAAATTACCTCCTATTAAAATTAAACAGACAAACATGCATCATTGGCATTTATCGACCTCCCGGCCAAAGTAATATTACTAACTTTATCAACAACTTAGATCAAATACTTCTAAAGCTAAAATCATACAAAAATATTTTTTTGTGTGGTGATATAAATATTGATATTATCCCTCAAACTACTGACAAAAGCTCCTATGAATATTTAAACATGCTGGCAAGTCATGCCATGCTCTCCTGCCATCACACTCCAACCCATGGTCGCGCATGCCTAGATCATTTTATAATAAAATCAAAATTAAGCGTCACTTGTCTAATACTAAACTCATCGATTACTGACCACCAGTGCGTAGCCCTAAGCTGCTCACACATCCCCATGTTAAAATACACAAATAGGCCCACATATAGAACTGACTTTACAAACCTAGACATGTTATTACAAAATATAAATTTCCAGCCAATTATAGATTGCTATGATGCCAATGAGGCAACGAGTCTGTTCCAAACTACATTAACTAATGCAATAAAGGAAAGCTCCAGCCTTACTCCCACCCCCCGCAGGAAACGTATATATAAGCCATGGGTTACAAAAGGACTACTGCGATGTATGAAGAATAGGGACAATCTACTAAAAAAACTTAAACGTGATCCCAACAACGAGGTTCTAAGCATTACATATAAACGCTACCGAAATTATTGCACGTCTATCCTTAAAAAAGCTAAAAAAACCTTTGATAAATGTGAGATTGACAAAACAAAAGGTGACACAAAGCAGTTATGGAAAGTAATAAAAAATATTAGTGGTGCTAGTCGCGAACCTGATCATGCCCACAACCTCCTCTCAGTGGGTGATCCCCAAGTAACAATCAATAATATCAACACTGTCTTCGCAAACGTAGGTAAAACACTAGCAACTAAAATAATTTCCTCTGCATCGAATACACCAGATAAACTCAGCTCATTCCCTACATCCCAAGTCAACTCGCTTCTTCTTTTCCCCCCTGACGAACGTGAAATTAAGAATGTTATTATCGGATTAAAGGCTACTGGTGCCGCAGGGACTGACCTTATTACAAGCAGCATCCTAAAAAGATACGTGAATCTCATTTCCCCTTCAGTCACGCATATCGTTAGATTATCCCTCACAACAGGCGTCTTCCCAAAGGTCTTTAAAACTGCTATCATAAAGCCAATCTTCAAGGATGGAGATAGAGATAGTGTCGACAACTATAGGCCCATCTCCATTTTACCTACACTATCCAAAGTCTTAGAGCGTATTATAAACCACCAACTAGTAAAGTTTTTGGAAGCACATTTACTGATATCGCCGGCTCAATTTGGCTTCAGGAGAGGAAAATCTACAAATGATGCTGTGCATGAGCTGGTTAGTTCGGTCATAAAAACCCTCGATGTAAAGAAAAAATGTCTCACTATATTCCTCGATCTAGCCAAGGCGTTCGACACTGTCTCTATCCCACGCCTCCTGGCCAAATTAGAGAAGCTCGGCGTGCGGGGAAAACCGTTGAAATTGATGGAAGACTACCTAACCCAAAGAAATCAAAGAGTAAGGATCGATGGGTACATAAGTGATGAACGTCCGGTGGAGTTTGGTCTTCCCCAAGGCAGCATAACCAGTCCGACATTATTCCTGACGTATATCAATGACCTATGTCAACTGTCGTTACACAAAGGCAAAATCCTATCCTTCGCTGACGATACGGCCCTCTTTTTTAGCGGTGATACATGGGAAGAAGTATTCTATGTAGCCCAGTCGGGCTTCAACTTAGTATGTGACTGGCTGAGGAGTAATATACTAACCTTAAACGTCAAAAAAACTAAATACATTGCTTTTGCACATAGAACCCATAATCTCCCCCCACCATCACTTACCATAACTGCACATAATTGCCACTCGGTCTACTCACAGTGCTCATGCCCTCCCCTCTTAAGAACAGATAAAATAAAGTATCTCGGTATCTACATAGATCAGGTTCTCAATTTTCGCCCCCATATAGATACTCTCGTATCCAGACTCCGTAAGCTTATCTACATATTTAAAAATCTAAGGTCTGCAGCAAATCAACAGACCCTAAAGTCGGTATACTACGCCTTGGCACAGTCAATAATCGACTACGGTATTACTTCGTGGGGTGGTGCAAATAAAACCCATATAATAGAGGTTGAAAGGGCCCAACGTGCCATCCTTAAAGTTGCAGCAGCTCTTCCCTTTCGTTTCCCAACAGTAGAACTTTATAAAAAATGGGATGTTCTAACGGTCAGACAATTATTCATTCTACATATTATTCTCAGAATGCACTCTCAGCTAAATTTCGATTCGACACTAGTAAAAGACAAAAGACGTAAAGATAAAGTATGTATGCCTGTAAGAGTAAACTCGTCACATGCCCAAAACTTCTTCTACTTTCTGGGTGCATACCTTTATAATAAGCTAAACCATACTCTAAAAATATACCCTATGACCCGACAAAAATGTAAAATCACCGTCATCCGTTACCTAAAAATGCTAGACTACCAGGAAACAGAAAAAATGCTATTGCCTCCCAGGTAACTATACCCACCTTTCATTCTAAATAAAAATGCCTATTCCTGTTGTTTAACAGTTCCATGGTTATTATGTTATACACACACACACACACAAACACACACCACACATTCCACACACACCACACATATCACCCACACCACACATACCACACACACCACACATATCACACACACCATACACACACTACACACACCATACGCACTAAACACACCACACACACCAAACACACCACACATACCACAAACACTCACACCTACCTACTACACATAAATGTTATTTCTATAAACCAAAAACTTAATGTTATATAACATACATTTCTCATTCCAAGATAACTAGCTTATGTAAACTTAAACTTAAATAAACTTAAGTAAGTTAATGATTACCTACAAATATTCTGCGGGTGGAGGCCTGGTGACCTGTAATACAGGTTTTTTCTAAAAACCTACCTCAGGCACCAGTCTCCCACTATGTTACTATCAAATACACTATGCAAAATATGTTTAGACCTAAGGTAACTATTGTGGAGAGAAATAAATATATATTATTATTATTATTAAGTACTACTCGTATTTTTTTGTTATTAGCCGATGCCCGCGGCTACACCTGGAATAATATCTAGAATAAGAATAAAAAATAATTTATTTCAACACATTTACCATTTTACACATTAATACAAATAACAGAACGTACATGATAAAATTACAACACATTAACAATAGTACCTGGATGACCGACTTCATTCGTTTTTTTTTTCGACGTTTTCTAAACATGAAACCTAGCTAGATCGATTTATCGCCCCCGAAATCCCCTGCATACTAAATTTCATGAAAATCATTGGAGCTGTTGCCGAGATTCAGATTATAAATATATAGGTATTGAGACGTGAGATTGCTAGCTGCCTCTGTGGCTCAGTGGGAGTGTGTCCGACTGCTACGCAAGAGGTCGTGGGTTCGATTCCTGCACGGGACACTACTTTGTGTGATCCACAAATTGTTGTTCCGGGTTTGGGTGTACTTTGTGTCCGTGACTTGTATGTTTGTAAAGTCCCCCGCGACACAGGGCTTGTACCCTACTGCGGGAAGTCGTCTTTAAAACAAAAACAAAAAAAAATTAAAAAAAAACTTTGGGGTGCGTAGCCGGGATTATTTCTTCAAGGGATGAGGAATCAAACCCTATTTCATTTGCCCAGAAACGATACTATATATTTAACAATTTGTAATCTTACCAATTTACATTTCAATAGTTTTTCAGACCATTCGTCTTGACGCTTCCTTCAATTCTCTCTATTCTTTTTTCGTTTTCTTCTTCCTCATTATTTCAAACTTTTGGAACGTCAAGACAAACAGTTAACAATTAATGAGGACTTATGCGAGTGGCTGGTCGAGTTTCCGAAGCACCTGCCACAGTATATACAAGAATTGCTCGTTTAAAGGTATAAAATAAAAATAAAAATACTGACTCACCAGTACCGGTAGTGGTGAATCTGTATCAAAAGGCATAAACAAGTTTATGAGCGCGGCAACGTTCGTACGAATTGCGCCTGTTGACAAAAGCGTGTTATACGCGTCTGCATGAACTTTAAAAAACGAGCTTATACGCACGTCTAAAACGCTATAAATGTTGATAAACTTTCGCGATTTATACACATTATGAAAATATTATGACTGCCCCTGTGGCGCGGTGGGAGTGTATCCGACTGCTACGCAAGAGGTCGTGTTCGGGTTCGATCCCCACCCAGTATAAAACTTTGTGTGATGAGCACGATGGTTTATTCTGTGTCTGGGTGTTGTTTATCTATAATATGTATTTATTTAGAAATATATAAGTATGTTTATCAGTTGTCTGGTTTCCATAGTACAAGCTTTTAGTTTGGGATCAGATAGCGTTGTGTGAGTTGTCCCAAGATATTATTATTAATACTACGGGTCTTAATCGATTAAGACTCGTAATGTATATATTTTCATAATATAATACGCTAGTCTGAAACCGCTCTAAGTGCTATTCCAGACTAAAATTTATCTCCGTTCAAAATCCTAGCGTAATTGAGTTACAAAAATTCATCCATCCATCCATCTAAACTTTAGTTTATTATTTATTGTTGTTAGTAAACCTACTAATATTATTTATAAATGGGAAAGTTTGATAAATTGATTTAAGAAATTCATAAATTGTAAATCTTAGGAACTTTTTATAAATCTATACTAATATTATAAAGCTGAAGAGTTTGTTTGTTTGAACGCGGTAATCTCAGGAACTTAGGTCCGAATCAAAAAATTATTTCTGTTTATCTGCTAGTTACTCAATTTATCGAGGAAGGCTATAGACTATATAACATCACCCTACGTCTAATAGGACATATATTTATACATATATTTTCACTTCGAACTTGTCGGTTCTGAGATTATCGCGTTCAAACAAACAAACAAGCAAACTCTTCAGCTTTATAATATTACTAGCTTTCGCCCGCGGCTCCGCCCGCGTGGATGTCGGTTATCGCGATAAAAACTATCCTATGTCCTTCCTCGGGACTCAAACTATCTCCATACCAAATTTCATCAAAATCCGTTCAGCCGTTTAGGCGTGAAAGAGTAACAGACAGACAGACAGACAGACAGAGTTACTTTCGCATTTATAATATTAGTATGGATTATAGATACTAATCGAAGAGTTTATTAGGCTATATAACATCACGCTACGACCAATAGGAGCAGCAGCAATGAGAAATGTAGCAAAAACGGCAAAATATTACGCAGCCCAGTCGCGCGGGACAGCTAGTTAATAATAAAAGCTTATTCTTAAGACTATAGGTAATTCTGCAATATGGGACTGGCCTGGCCCTGGTGTAGTGGTTAATGATCCTGACTACTAAGCCGGAGGTCGTGGGTTCGATCTCTATCCAAGATAAAACTTTATGTGATAATAACGATGGTTTATTGTTTCCACGCAACTTCGTCTGCGTCAATTTTCCGCGTTTTTGCAACAATTTTCATTGCTGCTACGCTCCTATTGATCGTAGCGTGGTGTTATACAGCCTAACAAACTCTTCGATTAGTATTTATGCTAATATTATAAAGCTGAAGAGTTTGTTTGTTTGTTTGAACGTGATAATCTCAGAACCTACAGGTCCGAGGTCAAGATATATGTATAAATATATGAATGTAGATATGTTTGGTGGTCATAGTACAGTAGTTCTGCTTAGTTTGGGATCAGATGCCGTTGTGTGAGTGATCCTAAGATTATTATTCTGTCCCTGTTTTCCAAATAAATTAAAAAACCATCTTAAATTCAATTCAATCTATAACAGTTGTGATCTAAGAACTCTTCGCCACTATAAAATACAGAGGTTTATAGCTTAGCTTACACAAGCTCAAAAATATATAGCTACAAAACAAAATATTTGATAAAGCACTTGCCCCACCGACGGCGAGCAAGCGACAAGCGGTTTAATCGCTCAAGAATCGTACCTACATACATATGTATGTAGTCTATAGAGATCCCGTATAAACAAAAGAGTTACAGTTAATAATACTCTAGACCGTTCTCACTGCCGGCGAGTACTCGCTCTATACCAGGGATGTTACGGAGCTTCGACTCCGACTTTGAAAAGTCGAAACTTTCGATTGATCTCACACCTCCGACTCCGACTTTGACGTTGACACTTTTAAATCGGACGTTTTAATCGGAGGTACGTAGCGTGCGGCGACCGCTCCTCCAAGCTAATTTATACATCACACTAATATTATAAAGGCGAAAGTTTGTATGTGAGTGTGTATGTTTGTTACTTCTTCACGTCTAAACGGATGGAGCGATTTTAATAAAATTTGGTATGGAGTTAGCTGACACCCTGGATTAACACATAGGCTAATAAGCCGCGGGTAACACCGCGCGGCACAGCTAGTAGGTAATAAATGTATGGTGAAAAAATTCTCACAGATTCCCTATGATCGCGGGTTCGAGTCCTGCACGAGCGATTTTTTCCTTCACACATTTATAATAATAATTATAATAATTTATTTATTTGTTAGAATATTGTAGTTACAAGGTGTTACAGATAGAGTGTACATAATATTCTGCGGTTTCTAGCTTACAATTTTTTACAAAACATTATGAACAGTATGACTGAATAATGTTTCTTTGTACTATTTTATCTTTTTTTTTTTAATAAAAAGATAACTAGCAATGTGGGTTTGAGTTCCACATTACTAGCAATCTTGTTAACCCCTCCAGCTAAGCTCAAAGGCTTGTGTTAGGAATCTTATTTTAACATTCTTAGTCTTATTTCAACATGTTTGTCTTCTCCCACCGCCTCCGATTCCGATTTCGACTCCGACATACTAAATTCCTACTCTATACCTGCTGCATATCTTTTGTTTACACTGACGGGCTCTTTAATATACATCTATTGTACGTTTCATCATCAGCCTATCGCAGTCCACTGCTGGACATAGGCCTCTCCAATTGCACGCCACTTTGTTCTATCTTCGGCTTCTCGCATCCAGCTCCTGCCAGCCGTTTTGCGTAAATCATCACTCCACCTGGCCTGAGGGCGTCCTACACTACGTTTGCCGTGCCGTTGTCTCCACTCAAGAACTCGTTTACCCCAACGGTTGTCGGTTCTTCGGCTAATATGGCCAGCCCTTGTTCAACTTGCTAATCCGGTGGGCTATGTCGATAACTTTGGTTCTCTGCCCGATCACCTCATTTTGTGATTTTGTCCCTAAGAGAAACTCCGAGCATAGCCCTTTCCATTGTACGTTTATTAAGCAATAAAATCGCTACTCGCTACGCGCCGTTGGTGGGACAGGTGCTTAAGCTATCTGAAATATAGTTGCACCGCCACAGTAACTTCAGTTGTGTGGAAGGGATTGCGATAACAAACAATCAGCGATTTATATGTAAAGGCGTCAAAGAGATCGTATCGCCTTTCCTATACTTCGATGTATTGCTGTATCGTGTTCCTGGCTTTGAAAATTCTTGTTTGCTTCTAATCCTAAACATTTTAATTTTTATTAATTTATAAATATAGTTTTATTTCGCAGTTTAAGTTACGATTTTTCTACTAATTTAGTAGGTTTGCAATATATGTTCGTAAACTTTCGCGATTTGTACACATTATAGAATTTTATAAGCTACGGGTAATAAACGTCGGGAAATTAACAAAGGTATTTAGCCTTAAAATAAAATATTTACGCGATTAAGACCCGTAGCTTATAAAATTCTATAATTTAGTAGGTGTTAAAATAATATTGGTAGACTACATAAATACAATTCAAACTTATATTTTCTCCGTTTTGCAACATTTCTCAATGCTGCTCCGCTCCCATTGGTCGTAGCGTGATGTTATTATAGCCTATAGCCTTCCTCGATAAATGGGCTATCCAACTTTAAAAGATTTTTTCAATTCGAACCAGTGGTTCCTGAGATTACCGCGTTTAAACAAACAAACACAAACTCTTTATAATATTAGTATAGATGTGAAAGTAACTCTGTCTGTCGCGTAACGTTTTCACGCTTAAATCACTAAACAAATTTAGATGAAATTTGGTATGAAGATAGGTTGAGTCCCGGGAAAGAAGTTTTTATAGCGGTATTCGATATACACACGAGTGGAGCCGCGGGCGAAAGCTAGTTTCCAATAAATTTTAAACGATTATTTTGAATACCTCATGTATCTACCATTTCTTTTATTAATAAGCTTCGCTTTTAAAGTATATTATACCTGTAATACCTAAGTGTATTTATAAAAAAGATTCATTACGAAGATATATTTTAATTGGCGGTAGCCTAATGGCTAAGGTATCGGACTCAGAATCGGGATATCGCGGATTCGAATCCTACCCATTATACTACCGACGTAAACCCATTCCTAACACAAGCTATTGAGCTTAGCAGGAGGGGTTAATCGGATTGCTAGTACATTACTAGCAATCCGATTAACCCCTCCTGCTAAGCTCCAATCCCAATCATCTTTCTTAAAAAAATAAAAATAATAACATGTAAAATTATTACATCAATAATTCAAAGCTGCGCTTGATATTAGTAGAAATTAGCCGAGACATCATCTAGATTACTACAAAACGAAGAAAACCTCCTTACATCAATCTAGCTAAAAAATTGCCACAATAAAAAATAAAAGCTTGCAACGTTGACCGAGGCGGGAAAAAAGTAAAATTGACACCGGTTTAAAAATAGAACATGTTTCTCCACCTTCGTTTTTTTTTGCGACATTCATATTTTCTCTTGAACCTTGTCTTTTAGCCACAGAATGTAAGAATAGTAGATGCGTATTATATTGCCCACAGATAATAATTATTTGCTATTTTAAACATTGATGGCCTAAGAGTGAAATGTGCTTAGTTTTAAGTAGTAACCTACTTATATTTTTTATTACTAAGTACTGGTTTTTATTACTTGTGTCTGTCGAAGTTTTTGTAAAGCAGTATTTAAGTTTATAGTATAATTCAATGCTGTCAGTGATTGACAGAAATTATGTAGTGTTTATGGGTATTTAAGGAACGAAATTACGTTATTTTGTAACAACATTATATTTATTTACATTGTTTTAAGTTAATTGCATTTCACATGCGGCTCCAACCGCGTAAATGGCCGTTAACAGGATAAAAATTATCATATGTCCGGGGATTAAAATTAAATCCATACTTAATTTTTATCAAAATCGGTTAAAATGTAAATACGTAATCGATGGTATTATATGAACTCTTTTTAAACATATATATTCTTGTGTAGATAGTGGAACTTTTTCCCAGTTAGCTAATTAAAGAAATAAAGCAAGCAAATAATGGGTGTTATTTATCTATAATATGTATGTAATTACAAAATATATAAGTAGGTATGTTTATCAGTTGTCTGGTTGTCATTGTACAAGCTCTGCTTAGTTTGGGATCAGATAGCGTTGTGTGAGTTGTCTCAATATATTATAGATTATTATATAGCTACAATCGATTTGAAATATACAGTCGGAGTCACTTTATTAAGATTGTCGTAATTCATTAATGTCACCGACTGCATTGCATTTATTGTACGTTTATGAAGGGGGTCTACTTACCTTTGTTTGATTCAGGCGGAATATTTTTGTGTACTAAAAAAAATAAAATTGCCTGACTTTAATATTTTGGGTACCTACTTTCCGGAGGGAGGGGATTGGTTTGGTTCTTCATGTATAAATAAAGTCGTCTACTTTCCTATTTATTATACATCATATTTCAAGATATCGCTAGGGTTATACTACTCATCAGGCTTTTCCTAAAAGCGAAACTACATTTTACAATTTATTTTTTTATGTAACACGCCATTTCTATTTCTTTCTATAGTCTATGGATGAAGAATGTTTAAAAAAGGTTTTAATACAAGGTATCTTTGCACATCACGGAGGCATTACAACAATTTGTTGACTGTGACTTATTACAAGCTTGACTCCATTTCTCTTCAGCCTTTAAACATGCATTGCGATTTAAATTACAAAGAAACTTGTTTTACGCGGGAATATCTGTGCGTCATTTTTGTTGTCAACCAATTTTTAAAAATAGAACGTAATGTTTATTGTTTTAATTTCCTTTTTTTAATTCTAACGCAAAATGAAAGATGTTTGAAGGTTAAGTTCTGTGTGTGTGGGTGTGTAAGTGGCTTTATTTTTTTTTATATAAAAAGATACTTTAATTGAGATGTTCCTAGAATTATTTATTAAAAATATGTAGAATTATAGAATTTTCTTGATTTTTTTAATATAATCCAGAATTATTTGAACTTTTTTTAAAGAAGACTTTTCGTGATTTTGTGTCTATGAGCGTTCTATAAAGCTTTTCTTCTGTACTAGAAGTGTTTTCTGCTTAAACTTAGTCTAAACCCAAAAAACATAGGTATAGAAGACCGGCTCACACCTAAACAAAACTCCACGTACACATAGACGCGCATGAACGACGAACTCAACGTGCAGTCTTGGTTGATAATCGATTGCATTCTCTATCTGTATTCTTTTTTTGTAGAGAGCCTGTTATATAAAGCATAACTTATGTTATAAATTAGACAGGTACAGATACCTGTCTAATTTGTGAGCCAAGTTACGCCTCAAATATCTAAGTTTTAGTACCTACACCTGAGGACCTATACTCCCTCCCATACCGTAATGCATTATAGGACATCAACGCAAACGAAGCCAGTAAAATCTAAACAATTTTACAGTTAAATGACCGTTACATTTTATTACATTTTAAGTGTAAATTAACAATAAAACGATCAATAACGTCAAGATTTATATGAGAGATTGATTAAGGCATTTTTATGACTACAAGATCAGTTCGTATCATTCTATCATTATGGCTTTTCTATACGCCATTTTGTAAACGACTAGCTGTTTGCTAGGCTTCGCCTGCGTAGATGGCTTTATCCCGTTAAAGATTGATTTTGGTTTTCAATCAAAATGCTGAAACAGGTGTTTCTTTATTTACAACCATAGATCTAACTTCTAAACTGAAGTTTCATACCAAATTGCAACCCCTGTTTTACCCTCTAAGTGGTTGATTTTTCAAATACGCTAAAACGCGTTTTTCTCTATTTATAAAGTGCCAAATTTAAAAAACGAAATTTTACATGTCTAACTTTAAAAAAATTACAGAGTTTCATACAAAGCTGCAACCCCTAGTTAAGGGGTTGAATTTCCAAAAATCCCTTATCGGATGACTATAATATTATAAAAGGAATACGTTCTCAAAATTTCACAGATTTGGGATCAGCAGTTTAGGCTGTGCGTTGATCCATCAGTCAGTCAAGACAAAGAATTTTACATTTAATAATAATAATAATATCTTGGGACAACTCACACAGCGCTATCTGATCCCAAACTAAGCAGAGCTTGTACTATGGTAATCAGACAACTGATAAACATACATGTATATTTTTAAACACATACATATTATAGATAAATAACACCCAGACACTGAATAAACAATCGTGCTCACCACAAAGTTTTATCCTGGGTGGGGATCGAACCCGCGAGCTCTTGCGAAGCAGTCGGATACACTCCCACCGCGCCACTGAGGCAGTCCATATATTATATAGATATTAATTTAATTGGAATTCTAATTTACTATTACACTTACTAAAACAGGTGGAGATACATAATTTACTATATTGGTCCACATTAAATAACTGTACGATAATTCATTGACCATAATTGGTAATATTGCTGGCGATGAACTCGATGAACATAAACAGGTCATCAATATAAACTCGACTTTATTTTCACATATCATTAATTTATAATGGTATTCTTGATTGTACAATAAATATATAAATATGTTGGAATAACTCAAACACGGCCGTCTCATTTCAATCTAGGCAGAGCCTTTACTATGGTAACCAGACAATTTTAAACGTAATCCTATTATTCAAATCTGTACTAATAAAGTTGAAGAATTAGTTTGTTTATATGTTTGACCGTGATAATCTCAGGAACTACTAGTCCGAATTGAAAATGTATTACACTGTTCGATAGCCCATTTAGCGAACAAGGCTATAAGCTATATAACATTACGCTACGACTAATAGGAGCGGAGAAGCAATTAAAAATGTTGCAAAAACGGGGAAAAATAACTTAGAGTTTTGTACTTTTTATGAATAAATGAGTATGTAAAAAACTGGACTGAAATTGTAAGGAATCTAAATGTAATTAAAGCGTTTAGATTCACATTGATCGTGCGAGGGTGCTGAATTTGTAGATATTTTGAGTCTAAACTTACAAATCTATACCAATATTATAAATGTGAAAGTAACTGTAACGCTTTCATGCTCAAATAGCTAAACCGATTTAGATGAAATTTGGTGTGGAGCTAGTTTGAGTCCGGGGGAAGGACATAGGATAGTTTTTATCGCGATAACCGACATCAACGCGGGCAGAGCTGCGAGCGAAAGCTAGTTTTTACTTTTTTATTTTAGCCGGCAATGCTTTTAATTATCTAACAACTTTTACTTTGGTGCTATTTATTCGATGCAGTGAAGTAAAAAAAACGTGTTTCGTTTATTATTGGATCTTATACACATAAGATTACATATTTTAAATGACTGACCCATTGGTAGTAGTTAGTGACCCTGTCTGGGTGTAATTTATCCAAAATATGTAAAAATGTATAAATTATATATTTATACATTTTTACATATTTTGATCATATACTAAATATGTATTGTATGTTAATCAGATGTCAAGTGGCTATAGTAGGAGCAGATGGATATGTGTGAGTTGTCCCAAGATAATAATTTATTAAAAGTCTTTACCCATTTCGCCATATTTTCCTTTGAAACATAGAAATAAATAATCAAGATATTATTATATCGCCATCTTATTATGTAAAGTCTCGTCTTCATTATTCAAATTTTCCCAAGCAATTAATACTACAAAAAGTTCTGTATCATCATCAGAATAATACATAGGTACCTACAGGTCGTGCGGCTCGCAGCTCAATAATAAATACATAGACACGCGCGTGCGTAGATCGTCAATGTGTCAGATGGGGTCATTCGGTACCTCCGAATGACCCCAAAGAAGATTCTATATCTTCTTTGGGGGACTCTTTCGAGGGACATTTCACGAAGTTTTTTAAGTGATAGGGGCTCATCTGATGGTAAGCGATACCGCTGCCCATGGATATCTGTGACACCGGAAGCATAGCTGATGCGTTGTTGGCCATTTAGAAAGGCTCTTTTTTTAAGGTCCCGAAGTCATATCGATCTGAAAATGCTGCTGACGGTCATAGATTCCCTAAGATAGTAAGTAGTTAGTGCAGAAAATAGTGTTAGAAATGCACTGTAGTGGATTGCCAATTGTCGAAATGATGAGGATGATATTTAGATGTTTGTTGCGTTGTGCGATGCTAAAACTCAGCTGAGGGAATTAGTCCGAACAACTCCTCGGAACACTCCTCATAGAAGAAGTTTTTGCGCGGCCTCTCGAAAACAAAAACCACAGAAAACCCACTACTTATACCGCATTATTATGTTGTACGTAGCCCGACAAGCACTTGTCCGGTTTTTAATATTCACACTGTATATTTTATCAAAATTTAGAAATATGCAAACAAGTTTAGCAGTGAACCAGTGACTGCATAATAGTAAGTATTGCATTTTGACACTGCAAACATATTTGCTACTCGGGATGTTTCGATCGATCGCCAAGATACGGAAGAGTAAATGTTCACGGAACTAGAATAACACTATAAAATATTTAATCAGTTATATTTTTTGTAAAAAACTTTTTATTTCTTACATTTTAGAGGGTTGGTTTGAAATTCCCTGATGTAATAATAGAGGTAAAAATTTTTTCAAGAACTTAATTTCGAGGGGATTTTATAAAAGTTGTGGGAAATTCAAATGGTCATCAGCAACAAAGTTTCGGTTGTCATTCAACCGAGATCCGGTATGAAGCGCATCTATGAGTGCGTGGGACTTTTTTCACTCGTTGTAAAAAGCCGACCTTCTTTACCTATATATTCTGTGGTATCATCATACCGATAAGTATCTAGTGTATAAAGAAATGTGGGAACTCGGTGAGAAAAGATATTTATCTATTGACATACTTTAATTATAATTTGTAATAATAACTGGCTGTCAAGATTTAATTGCAACATGAAAGATGCATGTTTGTAAAAAGGTGCAAATACAAGCGCTCAGAAAGCGACGTCTTAAAATCTATACAATTGACTTGTTTTTTTATGTCAGTGTCGCATCGCCGGCGTCAACAGATGAAAGCAGCGAATAACATTTTTCTCTTTTTCACTCGTGATAATTAAATCATGCTTTCCTAATTTTGCGACTTTTTTTGACATTGCAATATATAGGTTTTAGATGAGTTCATCAGTTTCATTGACCATAGAGACCAGGACTGCGCCATAACCTCACAAAATTGACCACTCTCTAGGAAGAGACAACGCTACTTTGTGGATAATACCTGTCAAAGGCCGCACGAGTTGTAAAAATGGCGGCAAAGTGGCATGTCGCTATTTTTACAGCTCCGCGTTTAAAGTGTAAAACAGTGTAAAATACACTTGAAATACATGATAACTGGACAAGAACGACACTTTGTGATTGAAAGAAGAAAACTAGAAAGAAATTATGCTTGAAACTGGCGTATGCACATAATGTGCGAGCCATAATCTCTACCGATTAATATTGGAGGGAAGAGGGAAAAAAAAGGCCGCACGAGGTTTTTTTCTCATTATTTCTCTCAATATTTACTTTTTAATTGTTAGGGATGGCAGCACGAAGTTTTATATTCTCTTTGGATGGCACGGTCCAGGTCTATACGCCAATCATCAGTTTGCCGTTTTTAAATATCGGATGTTGTTTATGTAACCTTTATACACCTTTTTACTTAAAGACTGAGATATGGCTGCAGATTCGCATCGTTCATCGAGTATTGTAATAAAATCATGTTTTTATATACAATCATAAAAGGGGCAATATGTTTTGGCCAGTCTGCCTATCAGATTTTTCCCGCTAGTATTTTTAATTAAAATAATATTAATCGACTAAAAAAAATCTCACTTGTTATTACAATGAAATACTCTCTTCTTTATAAAAATAGACGTAGAGAACTTGAAAATCGATAGGTGCCTTTGCACACTTGCCCGCAAGGCCGCAACCCCTTCGCAGCCAGGTGTAAGCCGGTAATATTTTGTTACGTTATTACGTTCATGGCGTATTTTCATCATTTAAATATCAAATTTTCTGTACATGATAAACTACTTCTGCCTATGCAAATGTGCTCGCAGTCGGAGTTGCCATCGATTAAAGTTTGTTTAGGTCGGAGTCTACAGGATGATTTTGAAAGGAGATCTGTATATTTATAATGCAATCTGTATAATCATCATCAGCCTATCGCAGTCCACTGCTGGACATAGGCCTCTCCAATAGCACGCCACTTTGTTCCATCCTCGGCTTCTCGCATCCAGCTCCTGCCAGCCGTTTCGCGTAGATCATCACTCCACCTGGCCTGAGGGCGTCCTACACTACGTTTGCCGAGACGCGGTCTCCACTCAAGAACTCGTTTACCCCAACGGTTGTCGGTTCTTCGGCTAATATGGCCAGCCCACTGCCACTTCAGCTTGCTAATCCTAATCTGTATAATAATATTTATAAAATGACAGCTCAATTTGCCGCCATTTTCACACCACCATAGTTTTAAACCTATTCTTATGCAACGACAACCCATCAGTCAGCCTATCGCATCTCATAATCACACCATAAATAGTTCTCATGACGAGTCATTCACACAATTACTTCGGTTACTCGAATGATAGGATCGTACGACATAAACTAGATTAGATTTTAATACTGTAATTTAAGAAAAAAAATCTCACGATCCTAATCTCTATGGGACATAGATAATGCGCTTATTAGTCCATATTAGTCATATACCATAGATAAAATATATTAGGTTTTAAATTGCACTATTGTGAAAATCCTCTCACAGAAGAGGATCATAGAGCAGTGGCGAAGGGTCCTTAGAATACCATCACTGTCGGTTCCCCTTTAGATTATAGTTATTTAGTATTATAGGTACAAACAACCATGTTCAGTAACGTACTATGCGTTTCAAATAAGTTGATAACTGTCATGATGACATTTGGTTTCGCGTTACGACTGCAACTTCATTGTATGACGTAAGGTCAGCAATAAAATGATTCGTAAAAAGGTGTCATTAGTATTACACAGAAGTACTTACTTACTCTAATGAACTATATATAAGCACTGTATTTTACTATTTATTATGTTTTAGTTAAAAAAAAACTTATATTTAATAAAATGAATATTCTTATATTTTGCCTATTTCCATAATTATGTTTGGTGTTTATTAAATAACTAGCTGTCCCGCGCAACTTCGTATGCGTAAATTTTCCCCGTTTTTTGCAACATTTCACGTCGCTACTCCGCTCCTATTAGTCGTAGCGCGATGTTATATAGCCTATAGCCTTCCTCGATAAATGGGCTATCCAACAAAAAAAGATTTTTTTTAAATCGGACCAGTAGTTCCAGAGATTAGCGCGTTTAAACAAACAAACAAACAAACAAAGCAAACAAACAAACTCTTCCGCTTTATAATATTAGTATAGATAAAGAATATTAATAATAAAAGAAAAATTTTATGTAGATAGGTACCTACCTAACATTTTTCTTTATTATAATATTATTAATAAAGAAAAAACCTACATAGTTCAAAGAAAATAAATATTACGTCCATCCCATTACCATAATACACATACGTACTTTACCAGACTTAGGAGTTTTTGTTGCTAGCGGTACAATTTTGACAAGTACAGAGTGAAGTTGTCGCGATCGCGATTATCTTCTCATTTGAAACGCATAGTATGTTTTTGTATTGGGTTACCTCAGAAAAATTTGAACCCTTCGCATGTTGTCATAAAGTTTTATACATAGAGTATGGGAGACATATGATTACGTGTCACGGAAAGGATCCGTTTACAAAAGAGGATCATAGAGTTATTATCATAGACTTCGGATTATTCTAAGTCTATGGTTATTATAGATAGAGTATGGAAGACATATGATTGCGTGTAAGTGTAAGGGTCTTACCAATAGAAATGTCCTACCCATTACTGACGTGAGCCCACTCCTAACACAGGCCTTTGAGCTTAGCTGGAGGGGTTAACATGATTGCTAGTAATGTGGGACTCAATACCACATTCATCAAAAAAGGAATAGGTAGGAGGAAAAGGAACCGCGTTACCCTATCTATCTCTATCTATACAAAATGCATGGTGATTTTTAAAATACGTCTCGTTCGTGGTTTCTTTAAATAACACGAAATAACTTTGTAATATCAGTTTTGGAAAATATTTATTCTATTAACCCTTTATCACCTACCACTTGTTTATGGAGCACCTTAACCACCTACAGACTATTTTACTGGAGTAAAATAATTGTTTATTGTGAGGTTTAGGCCCTAAATCTGACAAAAAGCATCAATTCTACTCCGTGGTCTCATGATGTGTGGTAGGTCGTTGTGTGACAACAGTAGGTGGTAGGTGTGAATGGTTAATTTGATTTCTTTTTTTTAATTTTATTACCAAGCTATTTGGTGTAATGTTTGTAACAATTATTTTCTGCACATAATGTGCATGCGTGAGAAAGAGATGATGAGGTGCTGTGGTTTTCTTTCTCTTTCTCGTCCAGTGAGAACTAGCTGGCTTTTTCCCCTACTATATCTATAATAGCTATAAGAACAGGACACGCGGAGTTGAGAAAATCTCGGCCAACTATCCTGTAGGCCTACTCTCTTTCTTTAAAACGAAGTTCATGAATTTTCGTTTGCTTAAATTTCTTGAGTTTAAGAGGACTATTCTAACTAATCTTTGAAAAAGCACAAGAAGTTCGAACCCATGGAAGATTTTCTGAAACAAGTGGATTAAATAGATGTACCTGTGTTGGTATATTATTATTTTAATCGAAACTTCGTTTTCGTTAACATTTTGTTTTAATTCATCATTATTTCTTAATGTTTTTAAAAGCCACGATTGAGTGGTTATTAGTATATTCAACCTGTAGTTTTGATAATTCTTAAAAAGACACTAATTTAAAGTGACAATCATCTAGCCCAGTGTTTCTCAAAGTGGGTTCCGTATTGAAGTTATCAGGGTTCCGCGAATAATTCAGAAATTTTGAAAAAAGCAACTAGAAAACACGTTTGATAATTACAATGCGTCCAGTTATTCATTGCATCTGGTATTTGACGGAAATATAAAACTTTCGCGATTTATACACATTATAGAATTTTATAAGCTACTAATCGCGTAAATATTTTATTTTAAGGCTAAATACCTTTGTTTTAGGGCACAACGTTTCGATCATATTGCAACGGCCGTGGTCATAGGTAGACTGACTAATCACGGCCGTTAAAATAATATATTTACGCGATTAAGACCCGTAGTGTTTATAATTTTATAATGTGTACAAATCGCGATCGAGCAATAAACAAGGTATTTTACCTTCAATTATTTACGCAATTAATACCCGTAGTATATATAATTTTATAATTTGACAGATGTTCTGTTATGTAAAAATTTTGGGAACCCCTAATCAAGCCTTGAGGCGTTCATCATTCACTTGTTCACCAATTTCTAGCTCAAAACATGATAAAATAGAGGTCTACTCTAAGACCTAGGTCAACTTTCACGTTGAGTAGGTCATCAATCACACTGGCGACTAGTCGGACGCGTATGTGTACTAGATAACTGACCCGCAGTCTTTAGGTCAAGTAAGGGTGTCGGTTGACTTGCGATTAGTCGGGAAATCAACATTTAACACTTCGTGGACAGGACGTGATTTTACGTCTTTATTTCAGATTTAAATACGACAGAACGTACTATCACGTTCAAAACGGAATATTATTGACGGCAAAACGATGAATTTAAAGGCGAAAATTCGTTTCAATGTGCCTTGTGTCACAATGTATGGAACACTTCAAACCAGGTTCATTTCCATGCATCGCGGCCGATAGCAAGCCGCGCGCGGCTTACGGCGAACGGCTGACGCGCGCGGCCGATGCGACAATAGTCAGAGTATGAGAATGTATGGTGCCGTTTCCGAGGTAAGCGACAGACGCGCGCGGCCGACGACTGTCGTAGGCTGCGCGCGCACTCTGAATATTGTCGCATCGGCCGCGCGCGGCTCGCGATCGGCCGCGATGCATGGAAATGAACCTTTACTGTTACGTAGACTTACTTTTTGCCATTTTAAAAATTAGCTCAACTATTAGTGACAAAACGTATGCAGACGATGACGTGATAAAACGTTTACGTCATATTGTATTTTATTGATATAATATTATTCAACATGGCGAATCGATACGTCAAATCTTTTTGTATGGAAATTTATTGTGTCATTCTAGAAAACAATTTAAACTGAGACCGTCCGCAAACGTGTTAATTTCAAAATTTCAAATTCAATATTATTCCTTTATGAAGTAAAAGCAACGCTTCTGATAAGTTTTCTATTTCTAGGTAGATTTAGTAGTAAGTGCGCAAAAAAGTACCCAAATTCATGGCGTAAATGCAATGCGCAAATTCATTCATAGTCAAATACATTGCGCCTGAAGACGCAGTCTCAGGGTCCAGGTGCGCTGTATTTATCTTAACATCGGTCAAATGCGAGGGGGTGCTAGACCCCTCGGAGCACCTTCCTGTCAACTAGCACTAAATGTATGGCGAAGACTTGGAAAATTCATACGCGCGGCTCATTGCCCCACCCAAGGTGGGGCAATGAGCCGCGCCTGTCAGGGGCGCAGTAGAAGTGCATGCGTGGGATTCGATTCCCACACAGGACACCACTTTGAGTTGTCCACATACTCCTGTTTAAAGTCTGAGTGGAGCACAATGATTTCGGAATAAGTTTTTTTGACATGATAACGTCTTATAAATTAAAGACCGGGTGCACACACGAAAAAGTATGACGTCACCGGTCACGTTCCGTTGACAGGTCGCTCAGCAACGCGAATGGCGATATGTCAACACCTTATTGACTATGGCCGACGGGCCCATGCGCCCGGGTCCATTAAAGCTGTCCCAGGCATGGTTGTTTAAAACAATGTCATCAATGTTTTCTTGTAACCGAATTTACAGACAATCATTTTTTTTATTATTATTTTGTTTAATAAATATTTTTCTTTCTTTCCAGGTAAAAACCAGATTTCTACAATATTTGAAAACAACAAATCATTGGTACGTAGCCGGCCTAAACTTCGTTCATGTTACCTAAGCCTCTCACGATTGCCTGTAGGGCCTAATTTAGGCTACAAGAGCCAGACTTGTCGGTACTTACTCACGTATGTTCTTGAGATAATCTTAATCAAATTACTTTATGTATGATAATGTTTTCTCAACGATTGTATAAATTAGATTACATTAATTTTAAACGAGTATAATTGAAGTAAAAATGGCGGTAAAGTGAACTGTCGTTATTTTTAAAGCGTTTTGATATTGTCGATTTTACTTATAGTGTTTAAAATAATCCCTACTGTACCTACTGAAAAGACTGTGTAGACATATTATCTATACTAATATTATAAAGCGAAAGAGTTTGTTTGTTTGTTTGCTTTGTTTGTTTGTTTGTTTGTTTAAACGCGCTAATCTCAGGAACTCCTGGTCAGATTTGAAAAAATCTTTTTTTGTTGGATAGCCCATTTATCGAGGAAGGCTATAAGCTATATAACATCGCGCTACGACTAATAGGCGAGCGACGTGAAATGTTGCAAAAACGGGGAAAATTTACGCATACGAAGTTGCGCGGGACAGCTAGTCTATACTAATCTTATAAAGCTGAACAGTTTGTTTGTTTGTTTGAACGCGATGATCTCAGGAACTACTGGTCCGAATTATAAAATTCTGTTTTTGAATTAACTGTTGGATAGCCCGTTTATCGAGGAAGGCTATAAGCTATATATAACATCACGCTACGAGCGGAGCAGCAATGAAAAATGTTGCAAAAACGGGAAAATTTACGCAGACGAAGTCGCGCGTGTCGCTATTAACAAAATTATGATACCAGCTGACCCGCGCAACTTCGTCTGCTTAAAATGTAAAAAAAAATGTGTTCATTTTTCCTTTAAAATCTTATAAAAATGATAAGATTTTAAAGGGAACAATGAACAATATAATTCCGACATTCTTCAAATAATTGAGATAGAATCTTATGTAATAAGACGGACGAGGTTCGAGACCTCTTACGTACCCTCATGGGGTAGGGGGTATCAAAAATAACCAAAATCATCCCTATGTAAGTAATTAATGTAACGCTTCTTTCACGTATCACAAAAAGATACTGATTGAGTTGTAAAAATGGCGGCAATCTAACATGTCGCTGTTTTTACAGCGCCGCGTTTAACGTGTAAAATCACAGAAGAAATATACTCTACGTGTGCAAAATATAGTTTAAATACGTGATAACTGGGTAAGAACGAGACTTCGTAATTTAAGGGGGCACTGAAAGAATTATTTATTTAGCGCTACGTAAACAGCGACACGATCGCCGACCTCGCTCTTCCGCACACAACCATTACTTCACAGTGCGCAGGAGCGCAGGTAAAAATAAAGTAGAATATTCGTTCGTACATATGTTAGATTACGAACGTCATGACTATGAGAATACGAAAATGCTCGTTTTTGCATTTTTCCGCAACTTCAAGATTTATTTGCGGGATCATATTAAGACATATCCTTAAATTTCTTTATTTCATCTACTAGAAAAACTCTTTGACTAGTGATACAATTTTTTTCGTGTCCTAATATTTAGGTTTTCTATATAAATTTTTGAGAGAGCCGAACCCTGTTTCGCTTAATTTACCCTTAAAGTAAAAACCGGCGAATGCACAGAATGTGCGATCCTTGATCCCTACCGAATAAAATCGACGGGAAGAGAAAAAAAACCGGGCAAGAGCATGTCGGACCATGCTCAGTGTAGGGTTCCGCAGCCTTGAATAATTGCATCAGCACGCCCTTTTGTTGAGAAACGCAATTTTTCGGCTATAACTCAATGACGGTATATCCGATCAGGCCAGGTGGGGTGATGATTTATGCAAAACGGCTGGCAGAAGCTGGATGCGAGAAGCCGAGGATAGACCAAAGTGGCGTGCAATTGGAGAGGCCTATGTACAGCAGTGGACTGCGATAGGCTGATGAAGATATCCGAACATGTCCGAAATAATTTTAGTTTAAAGTATTTATTAAGCGCTACCTTTGTGGTTATATTTCATATTTTTCAGTCACACGGTTCAAAAGTTAAGGGGGGGACAATTTATGCAACTTTCGGAGCGATTACTTCCAAAGTATTCACTCAGTCAAAAAAGTTTGTTAGAAACCTTAAAATGTTTTTGAAATACCTGTCGAATGATGTGCCACACGTTGATGTTTGCTAAAAAAAAAATTCGGCGTTTGTTACATGTATGGAGTGAAAAAAAAAAAATAGAGGGGGGAGCCCCTCCCCCTCTATTTTTTTTTTTTATTTTATTTTGCTATCAAACTGAGTAGCGTCTACTACAAGACACCTTTTAAGCAAATTTTATCAATTTTCATTGAGTAGTCTTTCAGTAAAATGCCTGTGACATACGGACAGGACATGACGAAACTATAAGGGTTCCAGGGTCCATTTTGGCTACGAAACCCTAAAAAAATACTGATTTTCCTTATCATTAAAATACCCAATTACGTCCAATGACACACTGTACAAGACTGACAACTTGTACACTGACAAGTTGTCACCACAGGACATCATTATAACCCGTAGCATGCCTAATATGGTCCACTTACAACGACCACTCATCTACCTGGTTCTAAACAGCCAGTATATACATATGTGGTCGAGACACGTTATTTTCTACGCATGCAATTTCTATTGCCCTATAGGTCATGCATGTATGTCTCTATGTTACCTACTTACTGGACCACACAGACTAGTAATTACGAGTTAGGGATGTGCTTTATGTAGTCAGTAGTGCTGTGTTGTGGCTCATGTCACAACATGGCTTTTATGCTGAGTAGAAACCTCATTTGTTGCAGATACGACGTGCAAGTATCTACTTATTTGTCATTTTTTTGTTTTCAAGTAATTGCATCTGCGACAAATAAACGATTTTTCTTCTTCTTCTTCTTCTTCAATAGTCGTATATTGTAGTAGTTGGTTGTGTTGACTACAAGACCGGTGTTTACGCTAGTATAATAATAATATCTTGGGACAACTCACACAACGCTATCTGATCCCAAACTACGCAGAGCTTGTACTATGGAAACCAGACAACTGATAAATATACTTATATATTTCTAAATACATACATACCTACTACAAAACTTCTCGACTAATCTTACCACAACACTCCTTACTATTCTATAAACTAATATTATATAGCTGAAGAGTCTGCTTGATTGAATGCGATAATATCAGAAACTACTAATACGAATTGAAAAAATATTTTACTGTTGGATAGCCCATTTATCGAGGAAGACTATAGGCTATATAACATCACGCTACGACCAATAGAAGCGGAGCAGCAATGAAAAATGTAGCAAAAACGGGGGAAATTGACGCAAACGAAGTTGCGCGGGTCATCTAGTAAGTTATAAGCGGCATTTGTTTATTCGCAATGCACCGGTCAGGCTACCAACTTGTTTAAGCAATAAATGGTACTTTAGACTTGTACTTAACGACTATAACAACGGCCATACGAATACATTAAAGAGGAAATATTTGCACTTTGCAACGTGTACTAGTAAGGTGTGGTCAAATTTTAACTTGGAACAGTAGGCCTTATAAAACTATTTATTATAGGTACGGGAATTAATGAGCATCGTTTACATTAAAATTGCTTGACGTTTCGACCTGGGGTACGTATTTAAAGCAGTGCAGTTGCATTACAGTTGCAGTTAAGTTTCGATTAAAACGGCCATTTTCGTATTCTTTTAACTTTTGGGATCGATCTTAATAACGCTGGCGCACCGTACTAGAATGTCGTTATTGCGCTCTCGAGACGCATACTTGACGCAAGCGTATTTGAGATCGATCCCAAAGTTACAAGAATACAAAAATGGCCGTTTAAAATATGTGAATTTACCCGCAGGTTGCACCGGCCGTGGTCACAAGCGGACAGCCGTATAATAAATAGTTATAATTAACGCAAAAGTTTAAATGTTAGTAGGCCTTTTTCTCTAAAATGAAATTCATGAGATGATTTTCATTTTCTTAAATTTCTTAAGTAGCCCAGTCAGATTATACAAATAGAAGCCCTAAAAGCGCAAAACATAATGTAAAACTGGATTTTTGGTATATTATTTAAACCCCTTAGGGGAGTGTGGAACAAGCAGAAAAAATTTGTGCTGACTTGCATAATACGTGAAAATCTATCAAATTTTCGCACTTGTGTCAGTTTTTGCAGCTCAAATTTAAAACTATGGTTTTTTTACATAAAAAATATGTTCGTCATTTTGAAAGTATATTAAATTTCAGACAATACTAATCCAATCACAGGTCCACATGTCTTAGAGTTTTTGATATGAAGCAACTTTACATCGCGTTTTGCATTTTACTGGGGTAAAGTTTATTAAATACTAGCTGACCCGCGCAACTTCGTCAGCGTATTTTTTCCCGTTTTTGCAACATTTTTCATTGCTGCCCCGCTCTTATTAGTCGTAGCGTGATGTTGTACAGCCTATAGGCTTCCTCGATAAATGGGCTATCCAACCGTAAAATATTTTTTCAATTCGGACCAGTAATTCTTGTGATTATTACGTTCAAACAAACAAACAAACTCTTTAGCTTTATATTTTTAGTATAGATGTATGAATTGTCCCAAAAATATTAATTTATTAAAGCAAACACCAAGAGAACAATAGACAATATTTTGTGCAAAAACGCAATAAAACTTAAACAACGAGGTAACCCAAGTCACATTTCTATTTTTAAATGTTCGCCATTGTGCATATAAACATAATTTCTAACTGATATAATAATAATTTATTGAACACACCTGCTGCCCCATTTGCATACAAATTCAGTCTACCATGTCGTCTGGTTTCCCTTAGGTAATAAAAAGTGTAATGGATAAAAACTGGGCGAGATTAAGTCGGAATTGCACGAGATGGGTTCCGTCCGTAATTCTTGTTTGTTTAAGCAAATATGCACGTTAAGACGGCAAAATGTTATACCGCACAAATGACTTGCACAAAACGCTAGTTTGTACACAATATAAGCATGTATTTATAGATGCTTCAGTATAAATGCCCAAACGTTTACACCATCCAGTTTGCAACGCAAGTTTTTGCGTCAATTTTTGCATTAACTGTTTGCGCATGCAAGTCGCTATGTGTAGCCAGACTCTATAACTGCGAAAATAACATGCAATTTTTATATTGTTTTTAAGCTATTGCATAGCTTCTATCGCGAGCCTTGAGCGCGAATCCAGAAATTCCGTAACGAAAAAACCTCACGCTCCCCACGGGCACAGCGGTGATACTTTTTACTTTTGCCATCTATCAATGCAGAACTTTTAATGATTTTTTTTTTAATTTAAAAAAAAAACTTTTTTAATTTAAAAAAAAAAAAATTTAAAAACTAAAAAAAAATTTTTTTTTAATTGCTTTAATTAAATTTAAAAAAAAAACATTTTTTTTTTAAAGAAAAAAAATATTCAAACATTGTTTTTTTATAATTAAAAAAAAACACTTAAAAATATATATATATATATTTTTAATTGCTTAAGTTGATAAAAATACTATGCAATAGCTTTACCGCGGCAGTCCCCGAGTGCCACACATTTTTTATTTTTTTCTATTTTGACGCCCATACGAAGTTGCGCGGGACAGCTAGTTTATAATATTAGTATGGAAGGATATGGATTTGCCGTGTGTTACCCGATTAAGAATGTAGGTAACAAGTGCTACTTTATCTCTTCCCGTGGGTGTTGTCAAGGCTACTGGGGAGACCCGTGCCCAGCAGTGGGACATCATATGGATTGATGTGTAAAATATTATTTGTTGTTGTAGCATTTATAATAAGTAATATCAACACACTACAGGAACATTTTAAGTTTCTATCTATAATGGTCCGATGACAGAAAGACTGACGTATAGACAGACAACAGAGCCGTAGCCGTATATAATAGGGTTCTATTGGCATCCGTTAAAAACGGAACCCTAAAAAAGGACCATAGTTGTATAATATAGGGCTTATACATGTTACCTATTGAAATAGGTTAAAAGGATAGAGCCGTAGCCGTATATAATAGGGTTCCATTGGCACCCATTAAGTACGGAACCCTAAAAAGGACCATAGTTGTATAATATAGGGCTATTATAGGTACATGTTACCTATTGAAATAGGTTAAAAGGATTAATAGTGATGTGACATTTATCAAGAAAATAAGTTGGTATCGATAATATCTCTTAACCGATTTCGGTTACGGTAGCCAATACGCAGGAGATATTATAGTGCACAAGTGTATGCGCAGACATAAGTGCACTCTCTATTCTCTCACTCTCATAGCCCGATGGGACAGAAATCTGACACGACCGAAATAGATTGGGCGCTGGACTGACGGCTAACGTGCTCTCTGAGGTACGGAGAGGTTTGACATTTTTCGAAAACGGTCACCCATCTATGGACCTACAGTGGTAACGTTGCTTAATCCCGCCGGCTTTCGATTTTTTTTAAATATAACAAGCAATGTGGGTGACTAGACACCTACCTCGCATTTTATGGGTCACCCCGATTTCCACGCAATTTTTTTGTTTTTATTAAAAGATGACTCCCGCAGTACAAGCAGTACAGTAAAAGCCCTGTGTCGCGAGGGTCTGTACAAACATACAAGTCACGGACACAAAGTACACCCAGACTCTGAACAACAATTTTTGGATAACACAAAGTGGTGTCCCGTGTGGGAATCGAACCCACGACCTTTTACATAGCAGTCGGATACACTCCTACCGTGCCTCAGAGGCAGTCAAAATTTGGAAACCCGTAATTAGCAAAATTAAATACGGGGTAAAAAAGCTCCCGTATTAATCTATACATCCTAATATTATAAAGCTGAAAAGTTTGTTTGTTTGTTTGAATGCGGTAATCTCAGGCACTACTAGTCCGAATTGAAACATTCTTTTACTGTTGGATAGCCCATTTATCGAGGTAGGCTATAGGCTATATAACATCACGCTACGACTTATAGGAGCGGAGCAGCAATGCGAAATGTTGCAAAAATGGGGGAAATTTACGCAGACGAAGTTGCGCGGGACAGCTAGTAATTAATACAAATCCCGTCATAGCTGGCGTGAACAGCTAAACACGGACTGATGCCGTCAAAGTGAAATTTAAAATAAAATATAATGTTAAACTATAGTAAAAAGATTTCTGCACAAAATATATATGTATTAACTTTTTACAGAAAAATATATAATTCCTGTAAAAAAAAAATAAAACCTGTATTTTTAATGCTGGTAACCCTTAAATCAAGAAGTGGCAGGTGTCAACACATTACTAGCAATCTTGTTAAGGACGAGCTGGTGGGGTCCAGCTAAACTAAATTGCTTGTATTTAAAGTTGGTTCACATCGATAGTTTGCGACAATTTTTACATTGCGACTACCTCTGTGGCGCAGTGGGAGTGTATCCGACTGCTACGAAGAGGTCGTGGGTTCGATCCCCACCCAGGATAAAACTTTGTGTGATGAGCACGATGGTTTATTCTGTGTCTGGGTGTTATTTATCTATAATATGTATGTATTTAGAAATATATAAGAATGTTTATCAGTTGTCTGGTTTCCATAGTACAAGCTCTGCTTAGTTTAGGATCAGATAGCGTTGTGTGAGTTGTCCCAAGATATTATTATATTAGATATTATTATAGTATAATGGGTAGGATTCGAACCCTCGACCTCTCGAATGCGAAGCTGATGCCTTAACCGTTACTCTACCGCCGCTTTACTCCGGCTGCGTCCTGGAAATAGAGAGTGCACTTATACAAATACAAATACAAATACAAATATTTTTTATTTGCTATAAATAGGGTGGATACATGAAGTGGTCTTATAAGTAGTTTACATTAGTAGGTACTAGCCTATTTAGCCATTATCAATAGCATGCAAATATTGATCACTTAAAACTAGATATTAATTATAAAATGATTTTCTTTGTATATAACCATTACCACATTTATTTTCTACTCTTAAATAACTTTATTATCAAAGAACTCCTCAAGTGTATAGAAAGTTTTCTCGGTAAGCCAAGAACCAAGAGCTGACGGAAACTTTTTTAGAGGTAGTAATTTTAAGTTAGTAGGGATTTTATTATAAATTTTAACACACATTGCATAAAAATTTTTTGGAACCGACTACTCTTAGGAATCACGCCCAATACAAGCCGATCAGGATTTCTTGTATTTACTCTGTTTGTGGTATCTTTTGCTTGCTTAAACAATTCAGGGTGATGTTTAACCATTTTTCCTACTTCTAAAATATAAAGGCAAGCAAGAGGGAGTATTTTTAATATTTTGAAGTGAGGACGACAAGATACATTTGGTGCAATGTCGCAAATGGACCTTATGCACCTTTTTTGGGCAACAAAAGCCTTTTGTATGTCTGTACCATTTCCCCAAATCAGCAAGCCGTACCGCAGCACTGATTCGACATATGCAAAATAGGCTGTGCACGCTGTTTCCTTATTTGCAACTTTTGCTAATTTGTATCTACAGAGCAAAAGAAAACCCATTTATTTTGTTGCTTACTTTTTCTATGTGTTCTGTCCAATTTAATTTATTATTAATAATAATTCCTAGAAATGTCAAGTTATAAGTATTTAGTAAGGTATGTCCGTTAAAATTTATAGAAATGTCATGACTTTTTAAATGATTAAAATTAATTATGTTCGTTTTAGATAAATTAACTTGTAGATTATTATTATTCAGCCATTCAATAATTAATGTCAACGTATTGTAGATATCCGCCTCATGTAGGGTTGGCGTCATACTTTTATTAGTGGTAACTATAATCGAGATGTCGTCAGCAAATAAAATAGTTTTGTAGTGTGTAACTTTGGACAAATCATTTATGTACAACAGAAAAAGAAGTGGTCCAGTACGTTTTTATCCACTTTAGAGCTGGTCCCCTAATTCCGTACATCTCGAGCTTTTTTAGAAGTTTTTCATGTGATACAAAATCGAACGCCTTAGACATATCTAGGAATACCACTGTAGTATAATTCTTGTCGTTTAATCTCTGAAGAATATCATTTACAAGACAGAAAGTGGCATCTCTAGTGGATTTATTTTTTTGGAATCCTTATTGATACTGATCAATTATATTATGTTTAATTAGATATGCTGTTAATTTGTCGTGCATTACCTTCTCAAATACCTTCGAAAATATAGGAAGTAATGTAATAGGCCTGTAATTGTTAGCATCATTTTGGTCCCCTTTCTTATACATAGGTTTCACTACCGAATATTTGAGTTTAGTGGGAAATGTTCCAGTTCCTAGTGAAAGATTGACGAGATATGTTATTATCGGTGTTAATTGGTTGCTACATAATTTAATAACCCTTGTACAAATGGAGTCGTAGCCTTCAGATTTTGTATTAGAGAGAGACATTATTAACCTATGAATGTCATACTCAACAACAGGAGACAAAAACATAGAGCCTGACTGTTTAAATTTTAAATGTGTGCTACGAATTTCACTATTTATTTTATTTGTAGTGCCAATGAAGTGCTCATTAAAAGTATTCGCTATTTTTGTAGGATCTGTGATTGATACGCCATCTTTAGACAATTCTGTGACATACTTTCCAGTATTTACACAACTCGTTTCAGTTTTAATCACTGACCAGGTGGCCTTGCAAATATTTTTACTATTTAAAACAAAGTTTGTATTTGCAAGCTTTTTTGCAGTGACTACACATTTTTTGAAGAGCTTATTAAACTTCAGGTAATTTTGTTTATCTGTTTTACTTTTAGTAGAATAGTATTTATACCGTAGCTTCCTTTTGTGTGTACAACTTTTTGTAAGGCCTTTTGACATCCAGTTGCACTTGTGTTTTCACGCACTATAATATGTCCTGCGTAGTTGCCCAGTCTCTAATGAGATTGGGAAAATTAGGTACAAAAGGTAATAATAATAATAAGGGCAGAAGCAGAAGGCAGTACTTCTGGACAAGTTCCGCATTGTGATGAGGTTCCTTTATCTGGGGCCGTAACCACCGGTAGCTTGGTCCCTGTACCCGATGCCGGTGGGACACTATTTTTTATATTTTTAAATGTATTTTTTATATTTATATTTAAAAATGTAATTTATAAGAAAAAAACGAAAACAAGTGAATAATTATAATAGCATTTACTTCAGATTTTTTTTTTATCCATTTTGATTAGTATTACATAGGACTTACAAACTATATTAGTAAAATTATTTTATTTTTATAATTTTAATTAATATTCATTAAATTATTTCAATTCATATCATTTCCATTATATTTATTAATTATTTTAATTCATATATATACTTATATTTTTTTAATTTCTGCCGCCATTTTGCCTACCAGGTATACAAACATGTACATGGGTCCAATGCCACATGAACGGGCAGTCAGGCCTGTCCGCAATTGTTTTCAGGATACTGTTGGTGCTCCCACTTAATGCATCAGGGATACGGTTCTCTTACGTAACATTGTATAAAAACTTCCAACTCGCTACGAGTGGCGCTAATGGTGGGATGCTTTAAAAATAACATCGACTTACACCACCTCCCTATAACACCGTTACCAACTGAGCATTTTTTCTTGGACCGTTCCTATAAATGGACCGTCCCATAAATAAAAACTAAATGTTACAATCGCATTCGTCTGCAATGCTAAGATGTTCGTGTAAGCTGCGTTCTACATCTAGAGATGTAGAACGCTGTGGGTTTCTTCGTTAGTGTGTGCTGTTTTAAAAGTTCTACGATATCAGCTAAACTTATAACTATATACAGGGTGTAACAGAAAGGTGTGGTCATATTCGAGGGTTGGTATGTGGCCATGATACTGAGTGCACATACCTAATTTTATCTAAATCGGAGTACCCTAAAAAAATATTTATTATTTTTTCAATCGTTTATTTATGAATGAAAAAGTTATTAATTAAAAAAAGTATGACTTAAAAAGTTCTATGCCATAATGATCCAATCGAATTTTGTACCAGTGGAGGTATGATTCTTATGCCATACACCTTTCACTACTGAATTTTGACAAAAAGAATATACTACTAGAACTACGGCACCATGGTAGGTGCAATACTGATAACATACCCTATCCGCTGCTGAAATTTGACCACACCTTTCTGTTACACCCTGTATACTCTATTCTATACTAATATTATAAAGAGAAAAGATTTCATTGTTTATTTGTATTGAATAGGCTCCGAAACTACTGAACGGATTTAAAAAATTCTTTCATCGTTGTGAGGCTACACTAACCCTGGGTGACATAGGCTATTTTTTATCCCTGTATTCTCACGGGAACGGGAACTAAGCGGGTGAAACCGCGGGGCGTCCGCTAGTAACTAATATTTTATAGCTGAAGAGTTTCTTTATTTGATTGAACGTGCTAACCTCACTATTAGTTACAATTAAGAAATTATTTTATTAATGTAGGATATCCGATTTATGGATTTATAACATCACGCTATGGCCAATAGGAGCGGAGCATCAATGAAAAATGTTTTAATAACGGGAATAATTTACGCAGACGACGTTGCGCGGGTATGCTAAAACAGAAGGCATGTAGACAAAGCAAATTTCTCGCAATATAAAACAAAAACCTCGCGATATTTTCTTTCACCGATTTTGAGCAGGTGATAAAACAAAATCGTACAATGTCCTGCCCGAGTTTGAACCCGCAACCTACGCTTAAGCCACCATAGTTTCTTACTAAAAAACGCGTGTTACACAATCGGCATTGAAGACAAAAAAATTGTAAGAAAACATCGCAATGTGCTAACTCTTAAACTCGCCATTCGACAAAATTTGGCGTAAACTTACGTTAAAACTTTGACTGTCTCGGTGGCGCAGTGGGAGTGTGTACCACAACTCCTCAAGAGGACATGTATTCTATTCCCACACGGGACACCACATTGTGTGATCTACTAGTTGTTGCTATAAGTCTGGATGTACTTTGTCCTTGTGTCATATTTATTGCCTCTGTGGCGCGGTGGAAGTGTATCCGACTGCTACGCAAGAGGTCGTGGGTTCGATCCCCACCCAGGATAAAACTTTGTGTGATGAGCACGATGGTTTATTCTGTGTCTGGATGTTATTTATCTATAATATGTATGTATTTAGAAATATAAGTATGTTTATCAGTTGTCCGGTTTCCATAGTACAAGCTCTGCTTAGTTTGGGATCAGATAGCGTTGTGTGAGTTGTCCCAAGATACTGCTGGAGTTGTCTTTAAACAGACGTAGGGCACTATACACGCGGGCAAAGTCGCGGGTAAATGCTAGGTCATAAAGGTCACTCAACAATAAAACATGTTTTATAATTAGCCTGTTTATTAACGCTAACGATAAAATGCTATTAAATTTTATGTCTCAAGAAAAACACTAACATATTACTGTATCACTTATAACCTACATCTTGTATGTATGCCATAAACTTTGAAAAAACTTTGTTCTATTTGTAATACACAACATGTTCCATATATAGTACATGTCCCATATATGGAACTTGTACTATTTGTGGAACATATGCACCTGTCTTAGAGCTAGAAGTATGAAGACAGAAGTTGTATGGGGTTCCGTAATTCAATGAGAAAGTGTACTTTTAGTTTTATATTTTTAGTTTATTATTGACTGCCTCTGTGGCGCGGTGGGAGTGTATCCGACTGCTACGCAAGAGGGTTCAATCCCCACCCAGGTTAATTTATTCTGTGTCTAGGTGTTATTTATCTAAAATATGTATGTATTAAGAAATATATAAATATGTTTATCAGTTGTCTGGTTTCCATAGTACAAGCTCTGCTTAGTTTGGGATGAGTTGTCCAAAGATATTATTATCTATACTAATATTATAAGGCGGAAGAGTTTGTTTGTTTGCTTTGTTTGTTTGTTTGTTTGTTTGTTTAAACGCGCTAATCTCAGGAACTACTGGTGCGATTTGAAAAATTATTTTTTTGTTGGAAAGCCCATTTATCGAGGAAGGCTATAGGCTATATAACATCGCGCTACGACTAATAGGAGCGGAGTAGCGACGTGAAATGTTGCAAAAACGGGAAACATTTACGCATACGAAGTTGCGCGGGACAGCTAGTTATTTATACGATTATACTCAGCTAGTTTTTATAATTAAAAGCTTTTCACTCTATAATCGATGGAACATTTTTCAATTAATAGGCCAGGTGCCTCCAGTCCGGTTCCAACAACCTGTCCGTGGTTGGCTATCCGCAGTAGGCGGTAACTACCTAGATTACCTTGTACGACCTAGAACTACATATGTGATCTAAAAGTCTAGATAAATAATGTTGGTCTAGTTCCTGTTGAGGTTAAGCTATGTGTCGCTGGCGGGTTGATGGATGGATGATCGTTTTATACGCAGTTGCTTCTTTTTTTTAATTTTTAAAAACTTATTTATCTTAGGGTAGGATTTCCCAAACTGGGTTCTGCAGAACCCTGGGATGTCAAAGAATAGTTACCAGGAATCCGCAATTTTTTTTTTAATTTTGAAAAATGTCGTGATTGCCTGCTTTGAAAGTACAAGAATAAAACGAGAACATGTTAGATAAATTCAATGAGCAATTATGATAGTTCACATTTCATATCATATCATTGATTAATATCAAATGAGGACTTTGGCTGCTCAGGTCCTATTGATCGTAACGTGATTCGATTCGTAGATTTTTTCAATTCGGACCAGTAGTTCCTGAGATTATCGTGTTCAAACAAACAAACTCTTCAGATTTAGGAGTTGTCCTATAATGTATTTACTGCCTAATTGTTGTATATCATTTTTTGTAAAAGATTTTTACTTAATAAATTTATTATTATTATTATTATTAATTAATTTATATTATTAGTATAGTTAAACAAAATCTATATAAATAAAAATCCATGTTTGTCTTACAGATTTGTCCGTTTGTCTCCTATCCGATACGAAACCATTGATCAGATTGTGGCTAAATATTAATAAGTCTTCTGGGGACGCACGTAGTAGTATCTAGTAGGTGTATTATAGAGAGTTCCCTGACTCAATGGTGACCAAACAGATTGAGATATCTACGAGGTGAAACAACGTTACCATAGTCACCCTATAGATAGGTGACCGTTTTCGAAAAATGTCACACCACTCAATGCCTCGGAGACAAGGTGCAAGGGCGGTGGGCCATGTGTGACCCAAACGGCCAAGTGTGAGTCGCTCGCATGACAAGGGAGGGGGGTGCATTTGATTCAACACTGGTACACCAGCCACCACCACCGAGGTAATTCCCTATCAAAACACGCCGGTACAGTGTCAAAATACCACCAAAAAAGGAATTTCAGACGAGTCGGGGGGGGGGGGGCAACATCGGTTGAAAAAAAACACAAGATCCACTTTTTTCAAATATGTTATATATTTGAAAAAAGTGGATCTTGTGTTTTTTTTCAAAGAGGTCGCAATAATAAGTGCAATGCGCAGACGCAGCCAGTTGTTGCGCGCGCGCATCACATCCGGTGTCGTTGCGAAAGCGCCGGCGCGTGACTGGAGTGTCAAGTTGGAGTTGTCTGGTGACGTCATTATGATATTATGCGCTTTGATGTAACCGACTTATTGTAACAGAACTATAGTTTGTTTTATTATATGTTTTAACTTAGTGATCGTCCGAAACTTCGGTTTCGGTTTTGGTTTCGGCTAAGAAATCTAGATTCCGCCTTAGTTTTGGTTTCGGTCAAAAATTGTTAAAAGGTACACAATAATTAAAATATTCGATTAATGTATGTAGTATATGTATAAGTCTAACTGAATGTTGTTTTTTGAAATTTTACTTTAGTATATACAAGGTGGTGATTGAGTCAAATCCTTGCAGGGGGTGATCAGACCATGATACAGAATATTTTTATGTTTGAAGAAAAAGTAAGTGTACCTTCTGATTATACACGTTTTAATTCATATATTTTGAATCATTTAAGCGTTTTTGATAAAAGTTGCATTGTTACCTAAGCTGGAATAAATATGAATTAATAAAAAAAGAATGGTTACAATGTGAAATGATTACACAAACATACCTACAAACATACATACATTTTTTATTTCATAAATCTGTTTAGAAGCCCTATTCGATCGCCATATGTGAAAATCACGCAACTCCAATAAAATAACATATCCACATGTATCGAATAACATACTTTTTTGAAGTCTGTTAAAAATGCACTAGATTTTAGGATACAGCAGATTTTTTAAATATATTTATGTAAGTTTTAGTTTCGGCCAAAACTGAGAGCAAGGCCGAAAGTTTGGTTTCGGTTTCGGCTAAAAACCGTTTTGGTCGGGCACTATTTTACTATATATCTAAGTGTACTATTATACTTTTGGCTAGTAATTTTTTACGGTTAATTTATTCATAAAATAAGGTGATTAAAATGAAATCGTATCCTTCTTTACGAGTTTTTAAAATTTGATTTTTTTTTTTTTTTTCAAGATTACTAACAATGTGGGATTGTAGATCCCACATTACTAGCAACCCTGTTAAGCCAACTTTTTGGAAAGACGATCAAAGTTGTCGATGCTGCCCAACCTCGCTTGACCACAGCATCATTTCTCACCACCACAGACCCATCACAGTCACCTTTATTTAACAACAAAATCCACCTTGTTTCTCACTGGCCATATTGCAAACATAAACACACAAATATACTAAGAATACGTAGACATAGACACAAAGTTGCACAATTATTCGGTCACCGAGCTCTCTCTGGTCACTTATTGTTTCCGTGTTTAGTGACTCAAGGCATAAGTGGTAGCGGGGATGGAAGATATCAATCCTGTTTTAAGTAAAAAGGTGTAGATAGATTACATATGACTGGCCGGTTGGTCTAGTGGTTAGTGACCCTGAATGCTAAGCCGGAGGTCGTGGGTTCGATCCCCACCCATGATAAAACTTTGTGATGAGCACGATGGTTTATTCTGTGTCTGGGTGTAATTTATCTATACTAATATTATAAAGAGAAAAGATTTGATTGTTTGTTTGTTTGTATTGAATTGGCTCCGAAACTACTGAACGGATATGAAAAATTCTTCCAACGTTGTGAAGCTATACTAACCCCAGGTAACAGAGGCTATGTTTTTCCCTGTATTAACGGGAACTACGCGGGTGAAACCGCGAGGCGGCCGCTATCTACAATATGTATGTATTTAGGGATATTTAAGTGTGTTTATCAGTTGTCTGGTTTCCATAGAACAAGTTCTGCTTAATTTAGGATCAGATGACGTTGTGTGAGTTGTCCTTATTACATAAATAACATTCCATCTTTAAAAACGGCAATATTGCAATGTTACGGTATTATAAAAAGACGTAAAAGTAGGAAAGCATGATTTAATTATCACGAACGAAAAAGATATAAATATAATCCGCTGCTTTCATCTGTTAACACCGCTGATGCGACACTGACATATAAAAATTTGGCTAATTGTCTAGATTTTAAGGTGTCGTTTGCTGAGCACTTGTAACCTATCTACACCTTCATAGTTTTCTTATGCCATTGCAAATATGGGGCAATTGAAAAATTATCGTTTTTAGGATTCCGTTGAACCGTAGAATTTCGGATGAATGGACATCATCCGTCTGTCCGTAGCTTAGCTTAGAGACTCTAAGTACTAGAAAGATGTAATTTGGCCTGGATATATAGAGCCTATGTGATAAAATAAAATCTTGGGGATCGTTTAAACAAAGTTGCACAATTATTCGGTCACCGAGCTCTCTCTGGTCACTTATTGTTTCCGTGTTTAGTGACTCAAAGTATGAGCGGTAGCGGGGTTGGAAAATATCTACTTACATAGTTAAAATAAAAATTACTTAACTGTTTGAATCAGTCATAGTCGGCCAAACAAACCAGCATACAGGAAAAAATCAAAGTAAAGTTTCGGAATCAATTTTGACTGCCTCTGTGGCGCGGTGGGGGTGTGTCCGACTGCTACGCAAGACTCCGATTCCCACAAGGGACACCACTTTGTGTGATCCACTAATTGTTGTTCCGAGTCTGGGTGTACTTTGTGTCCTTGACTTGTATGTTTGTGAAGTCCCCCGCGATACTAGGGCTAAAAGAAAAAGAAAAAAAGAAGAGTCAGAAACGTTTAATTAGTTGATCTAGGTTAGTTTCTTTATTTAGGGTTCCATCTCGCTATGTCTGTCCGTTCGTCTGCCCGTTCGCCCGCGAAAACTATTACAGCTATGTACGATTTACAAGTTTACGAGTAAAGGCCAATCAAATGAGAAGTAACAACATTTTCTTACAAATTCTATTGAAAATGATTATTAAGTATTTATAACGTTGTAAGTATGAAACAAAAACAAGAGAAAACCCACTTCTTAAGCCGCATTATTCGAATGGGGGGGGGACTACAGACCCCTACATTGTGCATAGCCCCATTTTTATATTTTTAATGAACAGACACATTTACTTTACAATTTTATAATAGTAAAAATCGCTGTCGCCTATCGCTTTCTCCAAACACTAACCTACCGTTTAACCCTAGCTTCATCCGATAAGGAGCTTCCCTAAGTTATGTAGACGCTGAGCCATAAATCTGGCCATATACAGTTGAATAAATTAACTGTCCTCTACTATACTAGCCGGCCATCTTTACCATACTAACTCTGACCCCCTTTTTGTACCCCTTAGGGGTGAAATTTCCATAAATTCGTTCTTAGCTTACATCCTCTTGTTATCTGTACTAACTAGCTGATGCTCGCAACTTTGTCTGCGTCAATTTTACCTGTATTAGGAATTTATATAAAAATACTAAAATCACCATTAAGAAATCTATACTAATATTATACAGCTGAAAAGTTTGTTTGTTTGTTTGTTTGAATCTTTGTTTGAATTTTGAATTTGAATGTTTGTTTAAAACTCAGGAACTACTTATCCGAATTGAACAATTATTTCACTGTTGGATAGCTCATTTATTGAGGAAGGCTATATGCTATATAACATCACGCTACGACTAATAGGAGCGGAGCAACAATGAAAAATGTTGCAAAAACGGGGAAAATTTACGACGAAGTTACGCGGGACAGCTAGTCTATATATATGAATGAATATTTGTCTGTCTGTCTGTATGTCCTCTATGCGTTTCGAAACCATTGATCAGATTGTGATGAAACTTAGCCAGGGTGTTCTGGGCTATGCCCGCAAATGTTTCTGGCCAAAAAAAGGCACAGCGTAGCGTGGTCAGTATTAAATAAAAAACTTTACGACCTATACCTATTCAAAAAAAAAAAATCGGTCGAGCCGTTTCGGAGAGTTCGACCACAAATGATTATAAAGTGGGAGAAAATTGATTTTTAATATACTAATATCCTCCGACTATAAGCTTATTTACAGCACACTAAATAATTTCATAATATAATTTAAAAAAAATGCATTTTAACCTTTCACCACCTACCACTAACTTTTGTCATCATCATCATCATCATCAGCCTATCGCAGTCCACTGCTGGACATAGGCCTCTCCAATTGCACGCCACTTTGTTCTATCCTCGGCTTCTCGCATCCAGCTCCTGCCTGCCGTTTTGCGTAAATCATCACTCCACCTGGCCAGAGGGCGTCCTACACTACGTTTGCCGAGACGCGGTCTCCACTCAAGAACTCGTTTACCCCAATGGTTGTCGGTTCTTCGGCTAATATGGCCAGTTCACTGCCACTTCAGCTTGCTAATCCTGTAGGCTATGTCGATAACTTTGGTTCTCTGCCGAATCACCTCATCATTTTATCCCTAAGAGAACTTTTGTCATACAAACAATTAAAACACATCTGTGAAGCCCTGAGTCCACAATCTTTATCAAGTTTAGGGCCTAAACCTCACAATAAACAACTATTTTACTCCAGTAAAATAGTCTGTAGATAGTTAAGGCCATAACTCCAAAAACAAGTCGTAGGTGATTAAGGGTTAGTATATTAAATATTTTCCAAAACTATTTTTTTTAAAGACGACTCCCGCAGTAGGGTACAAGACCCGTGTCGCGGGGGACTTTACAAACATACAGAGGATCACACAAAGTGGTGTCTCGCGTGGGAATCGAACCCAACCTCTTGCGTAGCAGTCGGACACACTCCCACCGCGCCACAGAGGCAGTCTTACAAAGTTATTTAGTGTTATGTAAAGAAGGAAGCCACGAGTAGGAGTTTATTAGTAGTTATATTTAATAATATGGTTGTCTGTTAGGTTTAAGGACGATAATTTTACGTGATAAAGACGTATGAAAACATTGATGATATTGTAATAAACAACCATGCCTAACAGTTTTAAGCTATTGCATAGCTTTTATCGCGGGCTCAGGCTTCGAGCGCGGCGACCGAATCAAGAAATTCTAATAATAAAAAAATCCGTAACGAAAATAAAACCTAATACTCCGCCTACCATGTAGCTCGGCCGAGCGTTCGCTTAACGTATATGTATATGGTACGACTGTACGAAGCTCGCACGGATCGAGACGTGCTGCTCCGAAATGTAATGGAAAAAAAGAATAATAATTAATTAATTTAAAAAAAATGTTTCTTTCAATTTTTTTTTTAATAAATTTATTAAAAAAAAAGGAAAATATTTAAAAAAAAAGTTTTTTTTTTAATTGCATAAGTTGATAAAAAATGCTATGCAGTAACTTTACCGCGGCAGTCCCCAAATGCCACACATTTTTTTTATAAATCACGTTTGTATAATATTATAGTGAAATTAATAGGACAACTATCACAGCTACTTAGCTGTGATAGTTAGGTTTTACTGGTAATCGAATGAAAAGTAAGTAATAAAAAGTTTCGTACAAATTCCATTGAAAATTATTACTAATTAGGTATAACGTTGTAAGTGTAAAACAAAACAGAAAACCCACTTCTGAAGCCGCATTTCGGATCTACGGAACCCTACATTGTGCGTGGCCGAACATGCACTTGCCCGGTTTTTTTTATTATAAGATTACGAATCTGGAATACGAATAATTTTGCGCGCTCAACTTCAATCAACATCATTCCGACGTCCGAAAAAAAAATTTCACTATTAGATAGCCCATTTATCGAGGAAGGCTAAAGGCTATATAACATCACGCTACGACTAATAGGAGCGAAGCAGCAATGAGAAATGTTGCAAAAACGACACGACAGCTAGCTATAGATAAATAACACCTAGACACAGAATAAACCATCGTGCTTGTCAAACATCCCACCTTATAATATCTACTTACACCTAAATTAACATGTAAACACAGTGTTGTAAACTTGTAACCGCTTCGGTTCACAGCACATCTCCTGCCTTGTTATACTTTATTGTTCTAAACAAAGAAACTACGGACGGACGGACAGACAGACGTCTTTGTGTAACAGGTCAATGATCTCAGGAAGAGTTTTGATAGGACTTTTTAAACAGGATCGTAAAGTTACTATGAATAATTGAGCTTTAGATGTTTAAGTATAATACGGTTTTTCTATGCCGTGTTGTATTTTTCAAAATTATATCACTACGGGCTTTTGGGCGGTGTCTTCATCTAAACGGATATGTAAAAAGAAAACACATTATTTCAAAATTATTTACGGTTTTAGGAATTTACGGTACCCTTGAAATATTTTTTTCAAAATATACCTACACGTAGTTAAGGGCAACAGCTTTTAATTAAATTCTTATAACTCTGTTTAATTTTAAATCAATCTTCCAGCATATTTGCTTATTCTGATTAATTATAAATGTACTTATTAGAAATCTTCGTAGACTTATAATGTAAATAGCACCCAACATAATCATTCTTTGAATAATTTATTTCCTAATTGATTTATCTATACTAATATTATAAAGCGGAAGAGTTTGTTTGTTTGTTTGTTTAAACGCGCTAATCTCAGGAACTACTGGTCCGATTTGAAAAAATATTTTTTTGTTGGATAGCCCATTTATCGAGGAAGGCTATAGGCTATATAACATCGTGCTACGACTAATAGGAGCGGAGCAGCGACGAGAAATGTTGCAAAAACGGGGAAAATTTTGGTTAGGTTTGAAAACAGATCCCAACAATTATGGCCTATATCGGTCCTTCCGGTAATCTCGAAAATTTTTGAAAAGCTTATTTACTGTCGTCTGAATAAATACTTAAACGAAAAAAAAATTCCTAATCGACCAACAGCATGGATTTAGACAAAAAGCAAATACTTTATCAGCCACAATTGACCTTATTACAAATATAAACACAAATATCGATCTAAAAAATATTTGCCTGGGTATTTTTATAGACCTGAAAAAGGCATTCGACACGGTTTCTCATCCAAAGCTTTTAGAAAAATTAAATAACCTTGGAATCATTGACACAGCCTACGACTTGCTAAAGTCTTACTTGTCAAACAGAACTCAAATTATAAAAATAGGTGATTATGAAAGTTCGTCTCAAATAATTACATACGGCGTCCCTCAGGGATCAATACTTGGCCCTCTCTTATTCCTTATTTACGTAAACAATATTAATCAAATAGGACTGACAGGATATTTAACTTTATACGCAGATGACACAAGTTTATTTTATTTTGGTAATACAATAAATGATGTTATAAATGAAGCCCAAAATGATCTAAATATATTAAACGAATGGTTCCTTCACAACTTATTAACTATTAATACATCAAAGACCACTTACATGATATTTAGCGCTAAAAATAAAAAGATTCCACTGTATCCGGACCTAAAAGTCAATAATTTTATCATTAATCAAACCAGTAAGGAAAAGTACCTCGGGTTAATATTGGATGATAAACTGACCTGGGCACCCCATATTGAAAATGTGAGATCAAAATTAACATCACTCTCTGGAGCTTTTCGTAAAATGGGCAGCTGCATTCCACCGAAAATAAAACATACAGTCTATAACTCGTTAGTAAAACCTCATTTAGAATATCTCATTGAGATCTGGGGATCAGCATCAAAGACTAACATTAAATATTTACAGACAACGCAAAATAAAATAATTAAACGACTATTTAACCTAGACTTTCGGACACCAACAAAAATGCTATATGAAAAAACCAAATTTCTTGATTTGTTACAACTACATACATATAGTGTAGGCATATTAATCAAGAAAATATTGGACAAACGCATACTGACAAATATTAGTCTTACAAAAAAAACTTATACACACCACCTAAGAAATCAAAATAAACTAATGTTACGCCACCCCAGGACTGAAAAATACGGGAAAAAGAATATTTTGTATCAAGGGGTACAATTGTACAACAAACTCCCAAATGAAATCAAGGAATCTAAAAGTTTTAATATCTACAAAAGCAAACTAAAAGATCACGTTCTACAGAAGTACGCTATTACATAAATAATAATGTAAAAACAAATAAAATAAAAGAAAATACAATAACATAGACAAATAAAAAAAAAAAAACATATAAAAAAAAAAAATTGTGAGCTCCTAAACTATACCGAACAAAATAACTCGCACGTTACAGCTTGGCAGAGATAACGCATACACGCGACGAACACATTCACAGCGCGACAAGCGACGATACACACGAGAATGGCCTCAAAATACCCTCAATATACTTTTTTTTTTGTCAAATATTTATCTTGTCTTATAAGCTAACTCGACCAAATGTTATTATTTAGTTTTTTTGTGATTATTATATTATATAATTGTTAAAACTAACTAAAAAAAATAAAATAAACTTTACTATTCTTCTTTCACAGTGTTACGTTTATTAAGTGCCTAGTGATATTTAATAAAGTGTTTACGCATGCTCCGTCACAGGACAATAAAATCACTTTTGTAATATAAATCTCATGTAAGCGAACTATTGTATGTTCTTATGAGAATAAAGTTTCTTTAACACGAAAATTTACGCATACGAAGTTGCGCGGGACAGCTAGTTATTGATAACCAGCTGTCCCGGCGAACTTCGTACCGCCCCGTTATTTATTTTTCGTTATTTTCTTATTTTGTTTATACGTAAGAACCTTCTACAGATTATTAGAAAACTAAAAAATAAAAATAATGAAATCGGTAAAGTCGTTCTCTAGTTTCCAAGCAAGGGAAACACGGATATATTTTTATATAATTATGTACTAGTTGACCCGCGCAACTTCGTATGCGTGAATTTTCCCCGTTTTTACAACATTTTTCATTGCTGCTCCGCTCCTGTTGGTATGTTATATAGCCTATAGCCTTCCTCGATAAATGGGCTATCTAACAAAAAAATATTTTTTCAATTTGGATCAGTAGTAGTATTTTATCAATATTCATAATAGTCTCTGAGTAAAATGCCTGTGACATACGGACGGACAGACAGACAGACATACAGACGGACATGACGAAACTATAAGGGTTCCGTTTTTTGCCACTTTGGCTAAGAACCCAAATAAAATCAGCCTGTTTAAAGTACTTGCATTTTTTGGCGTTCCCCTCTTGGTTCATTATGTTTTCAAGTTTAAATCGGTGAACCGATAAGATGAAATTTGTTATGGAAATAGTTTGAGGCCCGGAAAAGGGCATTGGATAGTTTTTATAGAGAAATCCACGCGGGCGGAGCTGCATTATATATATTCACTAGCCGTCCCGCGCAACTTCGTATGCGTAAATTTTCCCCGTTTTTGCAACATTTCTCGTCGCTGCTCCGCTCCTATTAGTCATAGCGCGATGTTATATAGCCTATAGCCTTCCTCGATAAATGGGCTATCCAATACAAAAAGAATTTTTCAAATCGGACTCGTAGTTCCTGAGATTAGCGCGTTTAAACAAACAAACAAACTCTTCCGCTTTATAATATTAGTATAGACTAGCTATCCCGCGCAACTTCGTATGCGTAAATTTTCCCCGTTTTTGCAACATTTCACGTCGCTGCTCCGCTCCTATTAGTCGTAGCGCGATGTTATATAGCCTATAGCCTTTCTCGATAAATGGGCTATCCAACAAAAAAAGAATTTTTCAAATCGGACCCGTAGTTCCTGAGATTAGCGCGTTTAAACAAACAAACAAAGCAAACAAACAAACTCTTCCGCTTTATAATATTAGTATAGATTAAATTATCTACATCTATCTTCTATCTATATCTATACATATAATAAAACTGTAAATTTCACGTGTCTGTACATGGCCGAACTTAGTGAAAAAAAATATTAGGAAATGTTCGAAAAGAGTATTCAAACACTTTGCTGCATTTTTAGAAATGTCTGTCTGTCTGTCTGTCTGTCTGTCTGTTTGTTTGAACACGCATCACGCAAAAACTACCGCACAGATTCGGTTGAAATTTTGCACGTGCAATCTAATAGATGCAGATTAACATTTAGGCTATAAATTATCACGCTTTTTCCCATAGGAGCTAAGCAGTAAGGGATAATGTCTGTAGCTATTTTTCGTTATAAAACAGTAACTACTAGACGGATCTTTATGAAAATTTGCAGTTTTATAGTAAATACTATAGGACATTATTTACACTATGAATCATTACGCTAACGTCTATGGGGAACGAGTAGCAACGTATTTTTTGTCGCACCATAATGGTTTATCACAAAATTTTCCACAATTAGACATTATCTATAATTGTAACCCATAGAATACATAACTTCACGGTAAAACTAAAAGGAGCTAAACACAACATTGTTAAGTTTCATAAGAACAGTTATTTTGACGTGGCAAGTAACGAACAGTATAGCCTCGAAGCTATGCCAGCGGACTTTGGCGACGAAGTCCCGGGCTCGAATCCGATGTCTGATTATGTTCTTTTTGTATTTTTTTAAATTGTCTTTATCCTTTTTTAATATTTTTCTCAATGTTTTAGTTATTTTTTCGACCGTAATAACTTATTTACTTTGGTTATTATTTTTTTATATTAAAAATCAAGTAAATTATGCACGTAGGTAAGTTAATTATAGGTATTGCATGCACTGCTGAGAGTAATTAATTAATCGTAGTAGAAATGAAAAACAATATTACATTATAATTAAAAAGTATTCGACAGAAATGATGTGTTCGTCTAAAAAAAGACATTACACACGTAAAAAAAAAACATGTAGCGCCATCTATGAAATCAAATTGTTCACCGTGATCAAATAATTCCTTATTTGTGAAAACATTTATTAGGGTATAGGTGCTTGAGATGCTGAGTGGCAACATTCTTGAAAGTAGATGGCGTTGTATTCAATAACGTTCTATACTTAGTAAAAGAAGTTTTAAAAGAAATACATTGCTATGATTTTTAGAAATGTTTGTCTGTCTGTCCGTTTGTTTGACCACGCATCACACAGGTGCATCATGTTTTGGGGTTATGGTTGGAGATTACGTGTTCATCAATTCAACGATAATGAATGGCTCAACATCGGTCAAGTGTGAGTAGTTCGGGTGACGGGAGGAGGGGGGTCGTTGTTTGTCAACCGTACCTTTAGGGATATCTGACATTTTCGCGGGCATGACACACATGACACGCTCTGTGTTTGCTTACTAAAGTGTTACAGCAGTTTTATTATTAGTATTGCGTTGTAACACTATATGAAATACACCCCATTTTTAGCCAAAATGGCAAAACAGAACCCTTATAGTTTCCTTATGTCTGTCCGTCCGCAGCTTAGCTCAGAGATTATTAGTGCTAGAAGGTTGCAACTTTTGCATGAATAAATTACTAACGCCGATAAAGTGAAAGAACAAAATCTTGAAAATCATTATTTTTTTAAGGGTAGGTACCTCTATTATGTATAATGGGGATGTGATTTTTTTCTCACCTACCTACCCCATCGTGTGTGGTATCATTAGATAGGTCTTTTAAAAAGCGTTTAGGGTTTGTGAAGACTATTTTTAGATTTAAGGTTTCCTTTGTGTATAATATTAGGCAGTGAACATTTTTGTTAGAGTCAAGTGTGCTGACTCCTTGCTGCCAGCTAAATGGTTGATGTTGGGTATGTGAAAAAATTCAGGGTAGTAGTATAAACACTAAAATTATGAAGAAAACTATCACAGTTAAGTACTTAGGCTTTACAAGTTTACGATCACATGAGAAGTAACAACATTTTGGTACAAATTCCATTAAAAATTATTAGGTAATAAGTAGGTATAACGTTGAAAGAATAAAACAAAAACAACAGAAAACCCACTTCTTAAGCCGCACACCAAACTAACTATCTAAAAGAATAGAACAGATCGATTTTTATTTAGTAAGTATTTAGTCAACAGGACTGTTTCCAACATATTTACACAGAAGTTATTTCGTTACCTAAACTACCTTAATTTAAACCCGACTTTCACGCGAACGAAGTCGCGGGCACAGCTATTATGAATATATATATATATTACGGGTCTTAATCGCGTGAATAATTTTAGGTTAAATACCTTGCTTACCTACGTTTAATATGCATGATAGTTTAAGTATAATTTAATTTAAAGTCATCAAGTATTAAAATAAACTTATCCAGTTTAAATAGATGGCGAAAAAGTTAAGTGAAAATAGATGGCGTTTAAATACAAATGAAACAGAATGAGGTAAATTGAAATTGGATATGAATTTATGATGATCTTAATTAACGACAGGTTCATCATCATCATCATCATCAGCCTATCGCAGTCCACTGCTGGACATAGGCCTCTCTAATTGCACGCCACTTTGTTCTATCCTCGGCTACGACAGGTTGACACACCTATTTTTTAATTCACCAATGTAGACATTATAAAGAAATAAGTTTAGTATTTAAACTAAACGTTTCTAAAAGATATACTAATTCAGTATATCTTTTAGAAACGTTTGAATATTGTCTGTTTGTTTGAACACGCATCACAGTACCGCAGGAATGCAATGTTTTAAAAACAGGATATTTTTTTAAAAACTTATCTCACACTAGCCCTATTTCGCGCGAGTACTTGGGCGGTTTCGGGCTTCATTTAACCCGAAACCGATAATAGTAATATTTGATGTGATGCAAATCATTTTGGTAAAATACTATTATAATTTGTCTTCTAACCGTCTGGCGCCATAAACTTTATCGCCCTTCATTTTGCTGCACTGGGCATTTGCTTGGCTTGCCTTGCCATAGGTCGGGCCCTGATTAGAGCTAGGCCCTAATATCCATAGATGCCACAGAGCATTGTGGAGCATGTTTCCAATATGTTTTACACAGAAGTTAAATTGTAACATAAACTACCTTAATATAAACCCAACTTCCACGCGAACGAAGTCGCGGGCACAGCTAGTAGATACTAATATTATAAAGCTGAAGAGATTGTTGGATTGTTAAATGCGGTAATCTCAGGAACTACTGATCCGAATTAAAAAAATCTTTTACTGTTAGATAGCCCATTTATCGAGGAAGGCTATAGGCTATATAACATCACGCTACGATCAGTAGGAGCGTAGCAGCAATGAGAAATGTTGCAAAAACGGGAAAAATAGCGCGGCACAGTTAGTTATTAATAACCAGCTGTCCTGACGAACTTCGTACCGCCCCGTTATTATCTTTTTAGTTGGGGTGATTATCGCGTCCAACTAAACATACAAACTCTTCAGCTTTATAATATTGGTATAGCAGTATATATCAATATATAAAATACTTATATCAAACCCATTTGTGTGACCTGATGAGGGTACTTCTAAATTTTTTTTAAGGTGACATTAGGTGGGCATATTATGTGTATAGATTATAGAGAAAACTTCGTTCAAAGCTGAGGTAGGCCACTAGTCCTACAAAAAAAGAATATAAGTTCGATAATTTCTGAAGCTGGATGTATAATTGTTACTCTTTTACGCGGAAACTACTGCACGTATTTTATTAAACTTTACATTAACGTAGTTTATACATTAAAATAGCACATGGCTATATAAATCAAAACTAACGCGGGGAAAGCCGCGGGGTAAGGCTAGTCAATATGTAAACAAGACAGAAGTTAAATGGATGTCAAATGATTTGCAATAGCTTTTAATTTATTAAAGAACATCACTGTTTAACTATGGTGACCATGAAGTGGGACGTACAGAACTATTTTCTATTTGTACTAATTTTAAATTAGCAAGTTATCTATCCTGCTACCCTATTGCAACGGCCGTGGTCACAGGTAGACTACATAAACAATACGGTCGAAACGTCGGGCAATAAACAAGGCATTTCACCTTAAATTATTCACGAGATAAAGACCCGTAGTATTTATATTTATTTATAATGTGTACAAATCGCGAGATAAACTTTCGCGATTTGTACACATTATAAATAAATATAAATACTACACATTTAAAGCATGCTATCTACCTCGATTACGGTGGCTTTCTTATAAAAAAAGCACACATATCTAACTTTCGCTTAAAACATCTGAATATACATGAAATTTTTGTATATATTTTTTTTATTTATTTATAATATACATGAAATACGTGTAAAATCAATAAGACATAGTCTTTGTTTAGTCAAAGTATACAAAAAATACCTGACAATAGTAGAAATTACCTAAAAAGCTGACTAAATTGTTATCAATTTAAAACGAAAAATAAAATAAAACATATAAGAAGTAAAATTTGTGAGTTTGTGAAGTTGTAGGGGGTAATCTCTAGATCTACTGAACCGGTTTTGAAAATTCTTTTACCAATAAAAGCCACGTTGTTTGTGAGTGTCATAGGCTATATAACATCACGCTACGACCTATAGGAGCGGAGCATCGATGAAAAATGTTGCAAAAACGGTAGAAAATGACGCAAACGAAGTTGCACGGGTCAGCTAGTACCTAATAAGAAAACAATGACTTACTCATATTACATAAACACTCGGAATTATTATGTATAGGTTACTAGCTTTCGCCCGCGGCTCCGCCCGCATGGATGTCGGTTATCGCAATAAAAACTATCCTATGTCCTTCCTCGGGACTCAAACTATCTCCATACAAAATTTCATCTAAATCGGTTCAGCTGTTTGAGCGTGAAAGCGTAACAGACAGACAGACAGACAGAGTTACTTTCACATTTATAATACTAGCTTTCGCCCGCGGCTCCGCCCGCGTGGATGTCGGTTATTGCGGTAAAAACTTGCCTATGTCCTTCCTCGGGACTCAAACTATCTCCATACAAAATTTCATCTAAATCGGTTTAGCTGTTTGAGCGTGAAAGCGTAACAGACAGACAGACAGACAGACAGACAGAGTTACTTTTACATTTATAATATTAGTATGGACTAGTATGGATTAGTATGGATTATATTATATATTATATTATATATTATAATATTATATACTAGCTTTCGCCCGCGGCTCCGCCCGCGTGGATGTCGGTTATCGCGATAAAAACTATCCTATGTCCTTCCCAAGGACTTAAACTATGTCCATACCAAATTTCATCTAAATCGGTTTAGTTGTTTGAGCGTGAAAGCGTAACAGACAGACAGACAGACAGACAGAGTTACTTCCACATTTATAATATTATATATAGTATATATAGTATGGATAAATATAAGTTTTCTTAGCATGCAAGAAATCTAGCACGCGAACTATAGCACTAGGCACCATTCATATCTATAGCGCTTCCTGGTGACAATCTTATATAATATCTAGCTAATATAAATACAATATAGCTACAACACTACTACTACTGTTACTATAAAAATGAGGAGTGATGAAAATAGGGGCAAACCGACCTGAAAATATACGAAATACTTGAAGAAGAAGATAAGACATACTTGCTATACTATATACTAGCTGTAAATACGTGTAAAATTGAAAAGGCTATCTTGCATCTGAAGTGTATTACTTGCCAATTCCTTTATTAATACTATAATTGCATATTTGAAATATAGAAAAACTCCAGTCCACTCAAAGTCCAGATCCAGGAGTCAAACCCGAGTCTTCCATATGCCAAACCGGAGTCGGAATCGAACCATCTGTATTAAGATAATAAACACATATAGTCGTTAAAGCGGCGGTAGCGTAATGGCTAAGGCATCGGTCTCGCAATCGTGAGATCGTGGGTTCGAATCCTGCCAATTACACTACCGACATGAACTCACTCCTAACAAAAGCCATAGAGCTTAGCTGGGGGGGTTAACAAGATTGCTAGTAATGTGGGACTCAATCCCACATTGCTAGGTTATCTATTACACAAAAAAAAAAATAACGGATTATGTATTTTATTTTCGAGCGAAACTTCCTTTTTTTCTTTTAAGAATAGGCCTTCTGTGACGCTCTAAGATTTTACTTTCGATTTTCACTTTCATAACTTCGAAATCCGTTCAATTCGTTCCACAGGTGACAAAGAAAACCGTTACGCCATATTCGTTCTAGTTTATATATGGCAAACTGACACATAGTAATCGTATGTGACGTTTAATATTTCGAAAGTCAACTTTTGACGCTGGATCCACAGAATAGCATTGGCACCAACATTGGGACGAGTGTTGTTTTAAACCCACACGTTGGACGGGTGGCGTTGGCGTTGGGTGGGACCTACAATATAATCAACGTAACTTGACCGGATTGAAGTTAGGTTCTTATCACTTTCGCGCATGTCATCGGCCCTAAAATTACTTACGAAAACGATTAATTATGTTTAATCGATTAAAACTACTAACAACATTTTAATTCAACAATATAAAAACACTATTTAAATGAGTTCATAAAAGTTTAAATTTAGAACAGTTACAGTAAATGCTATTTGAAAAACAATTTCTTTACGAAAATAATCACAAAAAAACATTAGTTGGTAATACTAATTATGACAATGTAATGCGTAATCGCATCTCTAATTCTCTTGGTTTAGTTACCGCCCCCGCTCCCCGCTTCCTGTCACCATTTACTTCCAAAAAATGCATCTGCGCAACCACTTGTCGCCTACTTCAGTCCGGCCTAGTTACGTTGATCCAACTGTACATTGGGGCTAATGTGTGGAGCCGTCAGAATTCTCTGCGAATCTTCAACCTTCAACCACAAATTACTGACTTTAATTGTTATTTTATGTTGTCTAATACTCGTATCTATCATTACATAACATACAAACATTCGTACAAATTAAGCCACTTCTAAATAGACTCGCGACTCGCCTTTCAAAATGTCTAAATTCGACCGCCTCTGTGGCGCGGTGGGAGTGTGTCCGACTGCTACGCAAGAGTTCGTGACTCACACGGAACACCACTTTGTGTGATCCACAAATTGTTGTTCCGAGTCTGTGTGTATTTTGTGTCCGTGACTTGTATGTTTGTAAAGTCCCCCGCGACACAGGGCTTGCACCCTACAGCGGGAGTCGTCTTTTAAAAAAAATACACAAATACATTTATTAAATACATTTAAAAACGACTTGATTTTGAAAGAAATTTCACCCCTTAAGGGTTAAATTTTCAAAAATCTAACTAATATTTTAATAGACAATTCAATCGGCTCATAAACTTTTCAGTTATGAGAAGACACAATTAATATAGCACACTTTTTTTTTGTTGAATATTTGTCCTACAAAATCCTTATATTATGGTCTACACACATCAGTCCACCGCGGTGCGGATAGTTCGTCGTCCGTTCCGTTCTGCTGCGCGCTCGCGTGTGAACTGCCCTTTATGTTATCGCTAGAATAATGGACGAAACAAAACGCAACGTGATTTAAAACATGAGAAATATACGAGGCCGGCTGTGCGGAATGATTTTAAAGCAGATATCGTTATAGTGTTTAATTAGGTAGTAGCTTTTTTAACCACGACGCAAAAAGAGTTTGCCTGTGTGTGTCTTTTTGCGTCTGGTTGTATCAGTGGCGGATTTTATGTTTTAAGTAAAAATGTGTAGATAGTTTGTTTGGGCATGATAATCTCAAGAACTACATGTCGGAATTGAAAAATTCTTTTACTGTTGGATAGCTCATTTATCGAGGAGGGCTATAGGCTATATAACATCACGCTACGACCAATAGGAGTGGAGCAACAATGAAAAATGTTGCAAAAACTGGGAAAATTTACGCAGATGAAGATTTGGTTACAATAGTATTGCTCTGTCTGTCTGTCCAATGACATTAAAAAAAATATAATATCTATTTTTTTTTCTTAAGTCCTTTTTATACGTTCCGGTTTCAATCCAGCACCGGGTAGCCAGCGACCGGATACCAGGCGCAAAGTGTATGGCGATATACGGTAGCTTTCTTTCGGTCCGGTCGTAATACATTCTTTCTTTTTTTTTATCTTTTTTTAAAAGATAAAGAAACTAGTAATGTAGGACTGTGGTCCCACATTACTAGCAATCCTTTACCCCCCCTTAAACCCTCAGCCAGCTAAGCTCAAGTCGGTAGTATAATGGGCAGAATTACAACCCGCGACCTCACGATTGCGAGACCGATGCCTTAGCCATTAAGCTACCACCGCTTTATGCCGGACACCCGGTTTCAATTCGGAGCCGGAACGTGTGAAAAGAACCTTTTACGAGATACGATCGAATTTCGAAAAATACCGCGCAACTTCGTATGCGTTAATTTCTCCCGTTTTTGCAACATTTCTTATTGCTGCTCCGCTCCTATTGGTCGTAGCGTGATGTTATATAACCTATAGCCTTCCGCGATAAATAGACTATCCAACAGTAAAATAATTTTTCAATTCGAATCAGTAGTTCCTGAGATAACCGCGTTCAAACAAACAAACTCTTCAGCTTTATAATATTAGTATAGATGAGGTAACAAAACGCATTGGAGTTGGACTGCACTAACCTGTTTCGCCAGATTTTAGTTGTTGACCCGAAATGCTGGTTTTAAGATTTCTTAATATCGATTAAGTTTTTATTGGGATTTCAACCTGTTTGCTCCAATGACGATGTAAAACCTCATTGGTTTTCTGATAATACAGACATCTTTTGACTGCTTTTACTTGATATCTTTCCGTAGTTATTAGAATTCTCTTTGAAGTAATTTTGAAACGCATTTCTTGCCAATTACTTTACAAATACAATCATTGCATATTTGAAAGACAGAAAAATTTGAAGTCCAGACCCAGGTATCCAACCCGAGACTTCCGTAGCCAAACCGGGGCCAGAAGCGAACCACCTATCTGGACTATGTTACTAGACCTCAATTTTTTCTATCCCTTGATGCTCGCGAGTTTGGGCCCTCGCATGCGCCATCTAGTCGGTAGTTAAAGAACTGTCACGGCTTTTGTTGTTACTTCGTTACAGAGAGCATTTTAACAAATTATGATGTCGCAGGCCGAATATTGAAGTAATTTTTATAGGCATTTCTTGCCAATTACTTTACAAATACAATATTTGCATTTTTACTACGGAAGTCTCGGGTTCGATTCCTGGGTCTGGACTTCAAATTTTTCTATCTTTCAAAAATGCAATTATTGTATTTGTAAAGAATACTCTTTGTTGATATCATAGGCATTTAAATCACAATGGCAAGGCAATGAATGCATCCCAAAAACTGCATAATTGACACAAATAATTAAATACATATAAATTGTAGGCAATGCGCCTCTAACACAAGTTATTTTAAATAACTTGTATAACCCGCCTGCATAAAAAAGATTGAAACAAGATCCCCTACATAATTATATAATTGCAGTCGGAGGCGTTAATGAATCTTGATGAACTTAGTAAAATGCCTACGACTGCGTGAAATGGAAGTACATATTGAAAATTGAAGAAAAAATTGTTGCCGACTAACTTTTTTAGTATTACAGTCAAAATCATGTTATACCTATTTGAAATGCCCTTTAATTTGATACCCATATTGCAGTAGGTATACAAAACAACTTTTTTCACACCTCTTTATTTTGACATCTCACAGCCGCCATGTTTGTTTTTTTCAAACGTACATATCTAAAAACACTTGGGCGATGAAGACGAATCTAACGACGTCTTAATTGTATAAATCCGTTCAGTGGATTGTGAGATTTATTTATTTATTTATTTATTTATTTATTGCACAAAACAAGTTACAATTTTGTAGGTATCAAATATATAAATCGCTATCTTAAGTCTAAATTGAAACTCAACATATGTGCATACAGTAAACACAAATATATCTACTATACATTATAATATAGGTAACTTAAATTAGATTGAGTATGAAATTATGTGTACATACATGATGATAACAAGAAAAGTAAATTAAATACAAGCTTACAAGTGGGTATTGGTGGGTGCTATTTAGGGAGTTCAGTCCGACGCAGAAAGTTGTGGCTTGGGATAGAGGATATCTTTGACAATTTTCATGTACGAAATAAATCTGGGATTAAAAATATCCAGATTTAGATTGCTTGTTGCCAGTTCATTGTATTGTCGCGCCATCCTTACTAGTGGGTTAAAATATGATATGTTGTTTTTGAAAATTTGTAAAGCGAAAAGATTAATATGGTTAGATCTACGTGCACTATATTTAATATTCAAGGAAATATTTGAAAGCAGTGTAGGGGAGTCAATTATGGAATGAATTATTTTATACAAGTAAACAAAGTCAAAGTATTTACGACGCGTATCTAGCGAGTTTACTCCAAATTTTAACAGTCTTAAATCATAACTAGGGCACGAGCGAACTTCTTGCTGACGATAACATAAAACCCTTAAGCACTTTCTTTGAATCCGTTCTATATCGCCAGTGTGGACCTTGTAAAACGGAGACCAAATTGGAGAACCATATTCTAAAACACTCCGCACCAGAGCAAAATAGGGATAAAGTACGCTACGAGGTTTCTTAAAATCCTTAGTTGAACGTAGAACAAAGCCAAGCAGTTTGTTAGCTTTCGTTATAATATACTGGTAATGAGGTCTGAAAGAGAGCTTATCGTCAAATAGAATGCCCAGGTCTTTGACGACTGTGGCCCTCTGAAGAATCTGTCCATCGATGATGTAATTGTTAACAATTTTGTTACGTTTATTTGAGAAAGATATAGTGAAACATTTACTCACATTAAGATACATTTTATTTGATTTACACCACTCAGAGACAGTGTGCAAGTCTTTCTGCAAACACAAGCAGTCATTGAGTGATATGATTCTGGTAAATATTTTGAGGTCGTCGGCGTACAAGAGACATTGGCAGGACAGACGCTCGATTAGGTCATTAATAAATAGAACGAAAAATAAAGGACCTAAATGTGACCCTTGTGGCACCCCAGAGGATACTATCACAGGTTGAGAAAAATATCCTTTTAACGCAACTAATTGACTTCGGTTACTGAGATATGAGGACAGCCAACGAAGTAAATTACCCTGAATGCCGTAAGACACAAGTTTCTTGCAAAGCAAATTATGATTCACTTTGTCAAAAGCTTTTGAAAAGTCAGTGTAGATGGCGTCCACCTGACCGCCCACCGCAAAATTCCTGCAAAGATAATTCTTGTATTCCAAAAGATTCGTGACTGTAGATCTGTTTTTTACGAAGCCGTGTTGTTGCTCCGAGAGAATGGGCTTAACGTGACTGTACAGAGAGTGGTATACTAAGGACTCAAATAATTTGGCAAAACAAGACAATATACTTATAGGTCTGTAGTTTTCGCAACGCGACTTGTCACCATTTTTGAAGATAGGGGTTATATACGCAGTTTTCCATCGTTGTGGGAAGATACCGCGACAAACTGACTTATTAAATATAATACAGAGAGGAATCGAGAGTTGTTTGGCACATAACTTAATAAAAGAAGGCGGCAGCATGTCGGGGCCCGCACCCTTGCTTATATCCAATTGCTGAATTTTGTGTAGGATATCATTGTCAGTAAATGAGATACAGGACAACACAGTGTCCAGGCATGTGTTGGTGACATTAAAATCCGAACCATTTACTGAGGAAGAAGAAGAATCATTACAGTTCGGTGTCTCGAAGACAGATCCAAAGTACGCAGAAAAGAGTTCGCAAATTCCCTGACCACCTGTTGAAGATGACTCACCCATAGACATTACTCGAGGCATTGAGGTATGGTTGCCCTTCCTATTGTTTACATATTTCCAAAACAATTTAATGTTCTTATTGATAGAGTCTTCCGTGGAGGCTAAATATTGTTTATAACACTCATTAGCTAATTTATGACACCTTGAGCGAAGTAATGAGAAAGTATCATAGTCACGAGGATTATTGTATCTTTTAAAAAGCTTGTGATATTTTTTCTTCTCCTGGTGACATTTGATTAAACTTTTACTGTACCAACTTGGGAACGTTTGATGTTTAAGCTTCCTCAACGGTGTGTGTTTATATATAATATCAAACAGAACTTTATAAAAAACATCTGTACATATGTCAACATCCACGGCACATAAAAGTTCGTGCCAAGGAGTCGAATCTAACTCCGTCTTAATGCACTCCAAATTACATTTTGAAAATAACAGCACTTCACGTGGGCATTTAGCGAGACCTTTTGTTTTATGGGGAAATGTTACCTCAATTGCTAGAGCCGGGTGGTGCTTATCAACTAAACTCAGGGGAAACGTATCGCTTACAGAGACGGAGTCCAAATTTGATAGAACTAAGTCTAAGATTCGCCCGTTCTCGTTTATGACACTATTGTATTGTTTAAAACTGCAAAGTGCAATTAACTCCTTCAGTAACTGTAGCTTTTTAGAATTTTTAACCGCGCTTGAGTCAACCGAAGAGTCTGTAAGTAGTTCAGGGGTATTAAAATCGCCTATAAGTAAGAAGCTGTCATCGGGATGATCGTGTAACATAATTTTTTGACAATTAGAATAGAATTCATCAATCTTAGCAACATCAATATTAGGAGGCAAGTAGCAGACACAAACATTCGTATTCGGTACACCGCTCTCATCTGACACTATTGTGAGCCAGATATCCTCCATACCAGATTGCCACGACAATTGGTGAATAATTTTAAAACTTTTTAGGGTAGCGATGAGCACGCCGCCCCCCTCACATTTGGATGAAGTTGTGCTCTCGCGATCTCGTCTAAAAACGTTATAGCGACCATCAATAACCTCTCCGTCGAAAACACCCGAATTAAGATTAGTTTCCGTTAGACAAATAATATCATAGTTACTGTTTAATACATTTATATAGAACTGTGTAAGTTTACTACGTATTCTATTAACGTTTTGGTAATAGAAGCTAATCATTTTTAGTTTAAAAGTAAACAAATCATAAAATTTGTATAATGAGGTGGATTACTTTAGTTTATTCAAATCATCAATGTTTTTTACAAGTATTGCAGAGCTTTTCTCATCTTTACGTATATAAATTTGCCCAAAGCGTACCCAGACAAACATGAATTTCATATCCTTGCAAAACTTGCGAGCGCTGCTATGTAATTCTTTGATTTCGGGAGATAGATGTTCCGACAAGTAGATTCGCTGAGTATCGCCTGTTGACCCAATATGTATTGTTGCAAGTTTTTCGTTAGGATGAGCTTTATTAAAGCGCGTTGCAGACGACAATATGAGATCACGAAGTCTTTGTGAGGAAAGATTAATCAAAATATTGCGTGGGCGCTTTGATGACGGATCCATTTTGGCAACGCGGCGACAGGATCTCACATCGCTGTCGGGAACATCAACTTGCAGACTTTCACAAAGCTTTTTAAACATAACCATCAAATTTTCATTTCTATTTTCGGGAACTTCGTGTATCTCCAAGTTTAAATTTCGGGAAATTCTTTCCATATTAGACAATTTGGCCTCTAACTTTTGTATGGTACGTTTAGACTTGGAAACTTCCTCTTCCAGGTGTTTAATTTGAGTGTCCCGTTTATTAAAATCAGATTTTAAATCCAAATGTTCCGCAGAGATAAAATCAGTTGTAGCGGTAAATTCACTTTTGAGTTTCTCCACCGCTCTGTTGACCTCCACCGATACCATTTTCTCCACATCCTTCTTGAGCGCAGATCTAAGGTTAACCATGATTGCAGAGTCGGGGGCCAGTTTAATGTCAAAAAGTTTACTAATACTCTCCATAGTGACCGGTTCATTTGCTAAGTCAGCGCCTGATGAAATAGTGTTAGCAACGCTTGCGTTAAGAACTGCGGGCTCAATGGTTTGAGACGGCGGCGACATGTTCATCGATTCGTCCGATAGATCAACATCTCGGTGTTGTCGACGCTGTGTGCTATCGCTGGATTTTCTTTCTGTCACATATTGGCAATAAGGGCATCTTAAAGAAGCTGCCTGTTTAGTAGTTAAGTTGCTGCAGTCTTCGGCTGTTAAATTTAAGCATTCATAACAGTACTTCGAGGAGCAAGTATTACATTTCAGGAATTTAGACCCATTTGTATCTTTTGTGCATCCCTGGCAACGCATCTTGGGTGTGGTAGTAAAAGCAAATATTTCCAAATAAAAAATAAAAAAAGAAGGAATAAAAAATTTACGATTTTTTGGTGAATTTTGTGTACGTCCTTAGTTGACGTTATTGTAGGCTCGATTGAAAAGCTCAAAAACAAATAGTCGAGACCAGGAATCGAACTCGAGTCGCTTGAACAAGAGGCCCACACTATAGCACCCAAGCCACGGCGTCTACGAACTTTTGGCTTAATAAACAGTTCAGTATGGTATAGTTAGCGAATGTTGCATAGGAGGGTAAACTCATAAGTAGATTGACAAAACAACTGAACGATAATCACATTTACCCACAACAATAGTTTGCTCACAATATATATCTTTAGTTATTTCACAATTGTACTTCACTTATTATGTACACTGTTGTAGTTTTTTCACTGATAAAAACTGTTGTTTCAACGCACAGTATGGTACATAGCACTGTCCAAGTAGTTAAGGTTTTACTGTCTTTTTTATTTTCTAAACACTAGATGTACACAAACGCGTCTGCTTCGTAGAAAGAGTTTTGACAGCTGATATAGGTATCAGGTAATAAAGAATATTACATACATACATACAAGATACGCGCGAAAACATAAGCCTTCCTTACAGTCGGGTAATTATGATAGGCATTTTCTACCAGTCACCTCTAATTCCAACAACCAGTCATTTGTGCCACCAACAGCGATAAAGCAAGCAACTATAAGCGATTAAAAACAACAAATGATAATAGTGTTTTTTTTTTTTTGTTTTGTAAGATGTTTAGAGCAAGAATACCAACCTTGGATGTCAAATTCGCAAATAAAACTACAATAGGAATCTATACTCATATTATAAAGCGGAAGAGTTTGTTTGTTTGTTTGCTTTGTTTGTTTGTTTGTTTGTTTGTTTAAACGCGCTAATCTCAGAAGAGAAGAACTACTGGTCCGATTTGAAAAATTCTTTTTTTGTTTAATAGCCCATTTATCGAGGAAGGCTATAGGCTGTATAACATCGCGCTACGACTAATAGAAGCGGAGTAGCGACGTGAAATGTTGCAAAAACGGGGAAAATTTACGCATACGAAGTTGCGCGGGACAGCTAGTTAATATTATAAATCTCTTCAGCTTTATAATATTTGTTTGTTTGTTTGAACGCGGTTATCTCAGGAACTACTGGTCCGAATTGAAAAAATATTTTTCTGTTTGGTAGCCCATTTATCGAGAAAGGCTATAGGTTATATAACATCAGGTTACGACCAATAGGAGCGGAGCAGCAATGAAAAAAAATGCAAAAACGGGGAAAAGTGACGCATACGAAATTGCGCGGGTCAGCTAGTCTAATATATAAAAATCTCGTGTCACGGTGTTTGTGGTCGAACACCTACGAAACGGCTCGACTGATTTTAATGTTTCTTAGTATATTAAGGAAGACTTTTTTATTTTATTTTTAATTTATGAGAATAGGTCGTTAAGTTTTTTTTAATCGCGATTTTAGTATTATTGTAGGAATTGAAAAAAATGGTGCTAATTGACGCAAACGATGTTGCGTGGGTCAGCCACATAGTAACTTATAAATAGGTATCATAGTAACAGTTGTAATGAGTCGTTAACAGAATTGAAGTTAAAATCCGTGTGTTTTGTTTCAGGTTCAGAATCGAAGGTGGAATGTACTCCAGAGGTGATGAAGGTCGTCGTCCCCATGGATGGAGACAGGCAGATCTCCTATCTAGACCAATACAAAGGTAAGATGTTATACTAGACATCATGGATGTAACCAAGATCATTTTCCAGGAGGGGTTTTCTTAATTGGGGGGGGGGTGATAGTACAATTGACTAATCACCGGCCAAATGTGTACTGTGTACATACTATTACAATTACGGGGGAGGGGGGGGGGGGGTCAACCCGCAAATCACCCCCTGGATACGCCCATTCTGGACATTTATTAATAACTGGATTAATCCCGCGGCTCTGCCCGCGTCTTGACGGACCCCGTTTCATCCCCTTAGGGGGCGAATTTTGGAAAATTCTTTTTTAACAGATCTCTACGTCATAATGACTACCTGCGCGGCGCAATTCGTTCAGTGGTTTGCTTGCTCGGGTAGTAACGGTTGTCTTTTATATACAAGATGTCCAACGAAGGTTATCCCAATAAGATAATGTTTAAGGTAATTTCTACCTTAAATATTGTATATACAATATTTAACTGAAATAATTAAAAAAAATTGAAAGCAGTTCGTATTATTTTTTAAATCAAAATGAAGTCTTCTTTCAATTAGAAGTTTTATCTACAATATAAAAGGTACCTACTTATTATAGAATTTGTGGTCTTAATCGCGTAAATATTTTATTTTAAGGCTAAATACCGTCGCAACGAGCGTTGCAATACGGTTGCCCCATCTATATATATAAAAATGTTATGTTGGTTTGTGTACGCTTCAAAAACTCAGAAAGTTCTGCACCGATCGAGCTGAAATTTTAGCATGATATATAATCCGCATCAAGGATTGTTTTTATATCCACAAGTATTGCAAAATGTGCCACAGCGAAGCATGGCAGGGTACAGCTAGTAGCTTATAAATTCTATAATATTGTGTACAAATCGCGAAAGTCTACGAACATATACTTCGACTGCCTCTGTGGCGCAGTGGGAGTGTGTCCGACTGCTACACAAAAGGTCGTGGGTTCGATTCCCACACGGAACACCACTTTGTGTGATCCACAAATTGTTGTTCCGAGTCTGGGTGTACCTACTTTGTGTCCGTGACTTGTATGTTTGTAAAGTCCCCCGCGACACAGGGCTTGTACCCTAATGCGGGAGTCGTCCTTAAAAAAAAAAAAATCTTAATGTACTTTCCCACCGTATGACATCCCCCTTAGAACCTGAGGTATCTAAATTCCTTTCTCATCTTTTACATATTACAAACCTTATCCCGCCTGAACCAATTTCCTCCATACATTAAAATATTATACCACGCATAGTATTATTTACCATACTTCTATTAGCCTAATTATAACTTGGTAGTTTCCCTCGGTTTCTAAACCATGACGTTGACAATGCAAATCAAAATGGCGGACTAATTAACATGAGAACCGAGCACTTTCGCTAACACAATGCCTTATGGGAACCAGTCTGCTTTATTCGCAAATATCTTGCCTAGCGTTACAATTATTTATTTTAACTTGTTTGGGTAGTGTCATAAGATTCAAAATCCTATGCTAACTTTAGTTTTTTTTTTAAGAGTACTCCCGCAGTAGGGTACAAGCCCTGTGTCGCGGGGAGCTTTACAAACATACAAGTCACAGATACAAAGTGCACCCAGACTCGAAACAACAATTTGTCGATCACACAAAGTGGTGTCCCGTGTGGGAATTGAACCCACGACCTGTTGCGTACACAGTCGGAAGCAGTGAACTAATAATATTAAACCTAAATGCTAAAGTTAGTTTGTTTGTTGGTTACGCTTTCACGCCTAAACCGCTAAACTGATTTTTTTTAATTATTTCACCAATAGAAAGCTATATTCTCAGCAAGTAATATAGGTTGTTTTCATTTTATTAGAGATCTCTACCAAAATTACAATAATGTAACAAGACAAGGGCGGACCCAGGATTTCATTCTGCAAAAGTGACTGCCGATGTTTACGACGAGAGGGGGGGGGGGGGGAGTTCCTTCTGGGGGAGGCACATAAAACAACCGTGGGGAGGGGGGCATGTCCTCCGAGCGTCCGTGCGCCTCTCGCGTCCTTGATCCGCCTATGACCCAAAATATCAAAATTATCTAGGTAATAATGATAACAATATCTGCCATTTTGTTATTTGTTAAAAAATGTAGGTTACTATGGAGATCTCTTTGACACGTTATTTAACGTGCGTTGCCATTTTGCTATTTGTTACATAAAACAACCGTCAGGGGGGGGGGCACGTGCACCCGTGCGCCTACCCCCGCCCCCTCTGGAACCGCCTATGACCCAAAGTATCAAAATTCTCATATAATGATAACAAAATCTGCCATTTTGTTATTTGTTAAAAAATGTAGGTTACTATGGAGATCCCTTTGACACTTTATTTAACGAGCGTTGCCATTTTGTTATTTGTTACAACATTCAGATTACTATAGAGATCCCTTTGTTGCCGACAGACTTTGGGTAAGTGTGAGCTGTAACATGTAAATGCAAAAACATACGAATTATTGCGATAACCGATATAAACGCGAGCGGAGAGGCGGCGAAAGCTACTAATATTATTTTGACTGCCTCTGTGGCGCGGTGGGAGTGTATCCGACTGCTACGCAAGAGGTTCGATCCCCACCCAAGATAAAACTTTGTGTGATAAGCACGATGGTTTATTCTGTGTCTGGGTGTTATTCGTCTATAATATGTATGTATTTAGAAATATAAAAGTATGTTTATCAGTTGTCTGGTTTCCATAGTACAAGCTCTGTTTAGTTTGGGATCAGATAGCGTTGTGTGAATTATCCCAAGATATTATTATATTATAATGTGAAAGTAACTCTGTCAGTCTGTTACGTTTTCACGCTCAAACTGCTGAACCGATTTAAATGAAATATGGTATGGAAATAGTTTGAGACGCGGACGGAGCCGCAGGCGAAAGTTAGTTGCCTGGAGAAGTATAGAAGTCACTTGTTCGTGCTTCTGTAGGTAATACAATAATGAAAAACATTAATGAGAACCTTGTAGGGATGCAGGTCTCGTATTATTAATAACCTATGGGCCCTCAGGGAAGCCATGATAATTCTAAAACAGAACAGAGAAATATAATTAGAAAGGCGTATTCAAATGCGTCACAAAAATCCCTTAATACCAAATACATAAGCGGTTTTTTAAATTCTTGCAAAAGACAACTAACAACTGTCTATAATGTGACATGACTTATTACAGTTCAATAAAACGTACCCTCACAGGGGTCAAATCCCACTCCAAATGAAAATCTGGATGAATTGAACATGACTGCCTTAGTGGCGCGGTGGGAGTATGTCCGACTGCTACGCAAGACGTCTTCGATCCCCACCCAGGATAAAATATTGTGTGATGATCACGATGGTTTATTCTGTGTATGAGTGTTATTTATCTATAATATGTTTGTATTTAGAGATATATTAGTAAGTTTATCGGTTGTCTATTTTCCATAGTACAAGTTCTGCTTAGTTTGGGATCAGATAGCGTTGTGTGAGTTGTCCCAAGATATTATTATTATTTACGTGTATGCATACATATGGCTACGTATGGCTACGTTGACGTAGTCTGCTGGCAGTACCCATTGTGTGTACCTGCTTAGCAAAATTCGCACTTACTAATACGCCTTGGGATTCCTTAACTCTCTGGGTGCTCAATAACCAGAGGTTGATATTTCTTGTTCCAAATTAGGCAAATTAGTTTATTATTGCGTATTATTTGTAAATAGGACCTAAGTTATATGTTATTATATTAGATTGTTGCACGTTTTGGGTATAACTGTAAGTGCAATAAGCAGTTAAAAAAATAAATAAATGCAGATATGCAGCTTGTAATATAAAGTGAGGAATAGAATAGCGTTCGCAGCAATTTATATAATACTAGCTGTGCCCCACGGTGTTACCCGCGGTTTATTAGCCTATGTGTTAATCCAGGGTGTCAGCTAACTCCATACCAAATTTTATTAAAATTGCTCCAGCCGTTTAGACGTGAAGAAGTAACAAACATCTCACACATTCAGAAACTTTCGCCTTTATAATATTAGTGTGATGTTGTATTAAAACAATTTGCAATAAATTATAAGAATTTAATGTGAACAACGCTCATGTTATAACAGTTCATAGTAGCTCCAGTTGTTGTATCTGGGACATTATAGTAGAAATAAAAAAAAATTGGCTATCAACAATCTGTACATCTGTAAATACATCACCCAAAGGTTGGCTGGTAGAGAATGCTTTTAACATAAAGTCCACCTTTGTACATTATTTCTGTGCATAAAGTCAAGAAATAAAAATAAATTAAAAAAAATGAAAATCGATCGAATCTTAACAAATAGCTATATCAATAAATATCATGTATAATGTAAGTTAATGCACGGGCAACAATAATTCCAAAGCAAAACTGACTTGATAGCCTTTCTAATACTAGGCTCAGTTCTATGTGTTCTTCTAACCTTGGTCAATTATTTTGGCCGGGCACTAAATCCTACAGATATTTGATAAGGGGATATATTTAATTATAACTGAACGTGACCAAAATATAGATATTAAATTGTAATAAATTTGATTACTGTGTTCTTGTTATATTTGTTATATTTGACTGCCTCTGTGGCGCGGTGGGAATGTCTCCAACTGCTACGCAAGAGGTCGTGGGTTCGATCCCCACCCAGGATAAAACTTTGTGTGATGAGCACGATGGTTTATTCTGTGTCTGGGTGTAATTTATCTATAATATGTATGTATTTAGAAATATATAAGTATGTTTATCAGTTGTCTGGTTGCCATAGTACAAGCTCTGCTTAGTTTGGGATCAGATGACGTTGTGTGAGTTGTCCCAAGATATTATTATTATTATTATATATTTAATATTAGCTTTTGTTGTTGATTGGACCAGCGTAAACCTTGAAAAATAATAATTGTTATAGGTGGACCTATAAAATACTAGCTGTCCCGCGCAACTTCGTATGCGTAAATTTTCCCCGTTTTTGCAACATTTCTCGTCGCTACTCTGCTCCTATTAGTCGTAGCGTGATGTTATATAGCCTATAGCCTTCCTCGATAAATGGGCTATCCAACAAAAAAAGTTTTTTTTAAATCGGACCAGTAGTTCCTGAGATTAGCGCGTTTAAACAAACAAACAAACAAACAAACTCTTCCGCTTTATATATTAGTATAGATTATTTTTAATGCTTTCTGATATGACTTTAATGTAGAACTTAATTATGTTAATATTTTCCTAAATAATAACTTAATATTAGTGTGAGTCGCACTTAAGAGTACGGGTACTGGGGGAAGGGGGGCAAATGATTTCACATTTTCAAGTGTTCGTTCATGCCCGCCCTAGTATCCTTAGCCGGAAGACGCTTTCGGCGCCCCCTGACCTTAAATAGTCATACTTCCTATCTATACAATTTGCATCAGTCCTTTAACATGGTGTATAGTATATTAGTCGCAGCACCTTACACCCATATCAAGTTTATAAACATTCAAACATTGTAAAATTGGCAATTTGAAAAGAGTGGCCGCGAGTTTTTATTGCCAGGTCCTTTTCTCCGGCTTTACCAATTGTTTGCGAACTTGGCATTACATGTACATGTAGAATCCCGACGTATCACAAGAGTTGTTTTGCATCCTAAGTGAATAAAGAATATTGAATTTTTTGAATATATATAAAATTATTAGCTGTCCCGCGCAACTTCGTCTGCGTAAATTTTCCCCGTTTTTGGAACATTTCTCATTGCTGCTCTGCTTCTATTGGTCATAGCGTGATGTTATATGTGGTGCCTATAGCATTCCTTGATATCTATCCATCCTGGACCTGGACTATCCAACAGTAAAAAAAATTCAATGCGGACCAGTAGTTGCTGCGATTACCGCGTTCAAACAAACAAAGCCTTGTGTCGCGGTGGACTTTACAAACATACAAGCCATGGACACAAAGTACACTTAAACTCGGAACAACAATTTGTGGATCACACAAAGTGGTGTCCCGTGTGGAAATCGAACCCCGGATCTCTTGCGTAGCAGTCGGATACACTCCCACCGCGCTACAGAGGCAGTCAATAGACAGTCAACATTATTGTTGCATGGTTAGTATGTAAATATATATATATATATATATATATATATATTGGTAATGGTCCATACCTATACCTCAATCTAAGTTATCCCAATATTTCGGTACTCTCATTAATTTATTTTGTTAAATAATACAATTTATACAAGATATTTAAAAACTACTGACGACTGCCTCTGTGGCGCGGTGGGAGTGTGTCCGACTGCTATGCATGAGGTCGTGGGTTCGATCCCCACCCAGGATAAAACTTTGTGTGATGAGCACGATGGTTTATTCTGTGTCTGGGTGTAATTTATCTATAATATGTATGTATTTAGAAATATATAAGTACTCGTATATTTATCAGTTGTCTAGTTACCATAGTACAAGCTCTGCTTAGTTTGGAATCAGATGACGTTGTGTGAGTTGTCCCAAGATATTATTATTGGATATTATTATTACTCTAAATTACATCTACAATAATACAATATATATAAGATATTTACAAAAAGAAAATAAAAAAGGGAGGATACAAAACCGTTTAGGCCTCAAAGAATTCCTCCCCATCGATGTCAGCTGGTAGGTAACGTTCCCAGAAAGCTGACTGCTTTGCCACGTTGGATGGCAATGCTAATTCTTTGTTCAAAGAAGAGGCCAGCCTTCCGGTCCTGGGAAGCACTGATGAGGCGTCGAGAAATTTCCTTAAAAAGGTGGCGAGCACTTGGGCCCCACGGCCCCAATATTTCAATGAACTAATAAGATTCTTATACTTGTTCTAGCCTTCAAACCTTGCCAACCGGAGCTGGATGGGAAGACAGCGACGTTTGTGCTGGATCTTCAGGACCCTCACAAGTGTGGGGTCACCAGGGTGCTGCATAAAATGACTGTAAGTGTAAAATCCTTCATAATACTGTTATTTAGCTGTCGCGTTTGTCGATTTCTTAAAAGGAGTTTGGCATTAAAGTTTTTATCTCCCAAGAACTGCTATAACAGGTGTTTACCCAATTCGATAGTGTGATGATGATAATGATGGTGATGACTAGTGATGAGTATTTTTTTTTAAAGATAACTAGTAATGCGGGATTGTGGTTCCACGCTAAGCTCAATGGCTTGTGTTAGGGCTGGGTTCACGTCTGTAGCCTTTGATTCGATTCAAATCGCCACCTGACGATTGCGAGATCGATGCTTTAGCCATTAGGCTACCTATAACTATGTGACAATAAAAACAGCAGTACTTTTGCGAGTTCACTCAAAGTAGAAAAAATGGCAATTTTGATATGCAGGTAGTTTGCGGTGCAGATAGCGCGGGTCAGGGAGTCCTCAGCCAGAAGGTTGGTCCTGGCAGTTGGAACGGCCAAAAGCACAGGGCGCCTCAGCCTTCCTACATATCTGTTCGGTAGACAAAAACTTAAGCGCTGCAGCATTTGTGGAATATGATCTATGTCACGAATAACTTTAATTAAATGTATGATAAGCATAGGCGGATCAAGATCAATCAAAGGATAGATGGCGCATGTGATAGGCCAGCATCAAAGGATAGAAAAATTTGAGGTCTAGTAAAATAGTCCAGATAGGTGGTTCGATTCCGGCCCTGGCTTGGCTACGGAAGTCTCGGGTTCGATTCCTGGGTCTGGACTTGAAATTTTTCTATCTTTCAAAAATGCTATTATTGTATGTTTTTTATAAAATACAAAAGCCTTACTGGCTTTTGTATTTTAAACAATAAATTAAAAAAAAAACTCCTGCTGCATAAACCACCTACCTGCCCAAAGTAAGCTTCTTAGGACAAGTAATTGTCGAGATATCCTGTTCAGTCAGGTTTCTAATACTCCCTAAATAATAATTCGGACTAATAAGTGAATATGAAGGGAAATTTCGTCTCAGGCGGGACTTGAACCCCCGACCTTAGGGGTATCGGTCCTAAGCCATTACCATCTTCAGCACCGAGACATGTCCGCCAATGTCGAATTTAAGGGGCGTCTAAACGAGCCATTTTTTACGGCAATTTGTGGCGGCACTATTGGCAACCAATTGCTCGGCTAATAATGGCAATATGTCTGCAATTGTATGGCGCATGATTCAGTCTCCTAAACGGGCTACACAACCCGGCAACAATAAAATAGAGAGCGACTGAAACAACAACAAAATTGGCCGGGCACCATTGCGGAAAATCGATCGCTCAGCGAACGTCTGGCAACCATCAAATCAATATTGGAGAGTACTGCCATGTTGCCGGCCACAGCATTGCCGCCACAAATTGCCGCAAATGGCCCGTTTAGACGCCCCTTTAGTCTCTACATGATACGGTTTTATGGCAATCGTGACGTCATCCACCGCGTTCCTAAGGAACTTGTACGGCTTAGTGAATTGTAGAAACCATTTAAACATAAATAGTAATACTCAAAATGACTAATCGCATACTTTTCTCTTCATTTATAACTAAAATTTACACAAATATCTCAAGCGTAGATTACGTAGATAATAATAGTGTCAAAAACCTCTGCTCAACAAAATTATTCTTAATAACCTCTAGGTTTACGAGTTTAAGCACTAATTACTGTAGTAATTAATGCCTAAAACTACTAGGTAACCTGAAAACTAGTCCCTACGGCCTATTAGAATATGAAATGTACTAGATATGTAATCTAAAAACATAGTTGAAGAGACGATGGCAAAAGTTTTGAAGGTTTATGGAATGAAAATTGAAGTGGAAAGTATGTTTTTGAGTGGTGGCTTTTTAATTTAGAGACTGAATGGTCATATAGTCACCTAGTCAGGATCGATCGATAAGGAAATTGAAAATAAAATATTAGGAACAAAAAAAGGTAATAAAACATGTGTAATGTGTAGGCTAGCATAGTTTTTCAGTCAAGTTCAATTTCAGATTTCGTTTATTTTTTTACAATGTTAAGAAGTCAGTTTTATTGTACTTTTTATGAGTTTTAAGCATTTTTCTGCAAATTTATACATCTTTATATGTATAAAAAATAGGAAAAAAAGAAGGAAAAAATGACGTATAAGATAGATATGCTTTAAAATAAATAAACACGACCAGAGGATATAAGCATAAATTTTGTCAATTGATATTACGGAGTCTTACGAAGTAGGCCGAATGACGCACGACAACTTCTGTTTTTTTTTTTTTGTTTGTCTTGTTTATGCATTGACGTATAGGCCTAGACCGTGCCATCCCTTTCAATTAAAATGTAAATATTAACTGCAAATCGTGAAAGAGAGAAAAAACTCGTGCGGCCTTTGACAGGTATTGTCCACAAAGTCAATTTTGTGTGAAATTATGGCGCAATCCTGGGCGAAAACGAAAATATGGCGTATCATGATTTTTTGGGCGAAAATGGTTAAAGAAAAATTTGTCCTAAGTTTTATTAATTCGACATAGACAACATAAAAAGGCAATATACGATAAAAACTTTTTAGGCATGGCACCAAAAATATATAATAAATTACCTAAATATATCTTGGAAAATAGTGATATAAATTTGTTTAAGAATAATGTAATTAATCTTTTACTAAATGAGGCATACTACACTGTTAAGGCTTATGTGTCGGATAATAATATCAGCATATAATATTGTTTAATTTGAACCTTGTTTTTATTATTTATTAATTTAATCTATTGAAATTGTAATAATTGAAATAATTTGAAATTTTGGTGTATTCAATTCTGACATTCTTAGAGCTAATTTTGTATACCTTAACGGTAGGACATAGTGCACTACACCATGTAACAAATATCATCTGTAACTTACCTATGATCCACAAATAAATAAATAAATAAATAAAAAAAAAAAATATTCGAACCCGCGAGACTTCTCCGAAATCTAGCGAAACCCATTAGATGGCGCGACGATTGCCGTAAATTCTGTTTCATTTTCTGTAAAAAATATTATTATAAACTATAGTTTTCATTATAAACTTTATTTATTAGGTACCAGTAATGTAGGATAGCTCCCTGCCTACATCTGCGACGTTTGATGACTACACTATGAACTGTCCCTGAAGGAACAAAACAATGTATGAACTGACTCGTTTTTGTACCAGAATATGTTTGTAACTCACATTAAGCTACTGAAATGTTAATTTGACGTGAGATTTTGCGTTTTATAGACTTGGAAATTGAACGAACTTTTTGACGATGTGTGTTTGTGTTTTATGAAAGTTATTGTTGAATTGTTAAGTGCGTGTGATCTTATTTACATGGTACACTAGCTTTAGGTATATATTTAAAGGGTCCGAGGGTTTCTGGTGTCAGTGGCGTGTCCCCGTGGGGGGGGGGGGGGTTATTATATATTTTTTTTTCTCATTTATCCCATCGTCTGGGGTATCTGGGGTATCTTTTAAAAATATTTAGGGGTTTTGAAGAACATTTTTAGATTTAGGGATTCGTTTGAGAAATATTAAGCTTTAAAGTGCACATTTTTGTTAGAGTTTGTGAAAAAACCTTAATGTAGTAGTATATACTTAAATTAAAAGGAAAACTGTCACAGCTCAGTAAGCTTTACAATTTAACGAGTAACAGCTGACCAAGTGAGAAGTAACCAAATTTTCGTACAGATTCTATTGAAAAATACTTATCTAAGGTTGTTAGTAGTATTAAACAAAAAATCTTGAGAGGTGTCAAGGGACACCTGGATGGAACGAAGTACTTATCTTATTTTTTTTTATATAATCGTCGCGACACCACACTGTTCAATGCGAAATAGAAAGACGAAACGAAAATAACTTAGATGTTCATATCTTACGCGCACGCCGCACAAATTGTCGAGTGTGTCGAAAGTGTCGTTACAACTTTTAGTCTTAATTTTTTCCGTCTAGCCCCCTTTCGCAACGCGCCATAAGGAACTTCGTTCCAAAAAAAAGAGAACCCACTTCTTAAGCCGCATTAATCGGATGGGGGACTACGGAACCCTACATTGTGTGAGGCCAGACATACATTTGCCGGTTTTTTAAGAACCCCGTGCAATTCAAAAAGTCTTCTGGGAAATCCTCAGCAGGTAGTTCACTCTACAGCCTGTTTATGCTCTGACTCAAGTTATGTGATATTTTCCAGGGTAAACGCATCTACTACCACAAGATAGTGATCGAGGGTGCTGCAGGCAGTCGCGAGGTGGTCACCGCGAGGTGTGTGGTGCTGGGCAAGCAGAGAATCAGCAGGGACGTGCATCCTTTCCCCTTAGACTTCGATGAACCTGAGTGAGTGACTTTTTTTTTTTTTTATAGTTACCTAGTAATGTCGCTGACTGCCTCTGTGGCGCAGTGGGAGTGTATCCGATTGCTACGTAAGAGGTCGTGGGTTCGATCCCCACCCAGGATAAAACTTTGTGTGATGAGCACGATGGTTTATTCTGTGTCTGGGTGTTATGTATCTATAATATGTAGGTATGTATTTAGAAATATATAAGTATGTTTATCAGTTATCTGGTTGCCATAGTACAAGCTCTGCTTAGTTTGGGATCAGATGACGCTGTGTGAGTTGTCCCAAGATATTATTATTATTATTAATGTGGGATTGAGTCCCACATATAGCAATCTTGTTAACGCCTCCAGCTAAGCTCAAAGACTTGTGTTAGGAGTGGGTTCACATCGGTAGTATAATGGGTAGGATTCATACCCGCGACCTCACGATTGAGAGACCGATGCCCCAGCCATTAGGCTACCGCCGCTTCATTTATAATTCATTCATTCATTTTTGATTTTTAATTCAGTCGACAAACTTCAGGGGGTAACCCCTCGTGTACATAGGCAAGATAATAAAAAAATATAATTAAAAAAATATTTGCCTTAAAATATTTAGGCGATTAAAACCATCACACTAATAATATTATAAAGGCGAAAGTTTGTGAGTGTGTGAGTGTGTATGTTTGTCACTTCTTCACGTCTAAACGGCTGGAGCGATTTCAATAAAATTTGGTACGGAGTTAGCTGACATCCTGAATTAACACAGCGGTAGTAGTTACAGCTAGTAGTTACATATCATTTTATCTGGTCATGAATTTCATTCAAACTCTGATAAATCGTTAGCAGTTTGTGCTAAACTGCTAACGATTGTTCGTTTGTCTAATAAATTTAAAAAGGCGTAATATGATGAAAATCTATTTTAAATTGATTATTTTGAAGATAATCTTAACACTCACCCTTGATCTGAATCCCAAAGTTTGATGGGATGATAGTATCTTTTTATGAAATGTTAAAACGACACGCTGTTTAGAAATTTGTATGGAATACTGAGGTGTGACGTCACAACTCAGAATCGCTAAATCATTACATTTAGTATTTGTTTTGATGAGTATTCTTACACACGTTAAATTGTGGAATAACACATTTATTCAGATCTCGTTATGACGTGGGTCCTGATTACTGACATTTAATTTATTTTTACTAAAGTCATCATGCCAAATGAAAAAAATTGACGGACCTACCACTCTCAGTTGAAAAAAGGACAACCTGCACAGCAACAAAAGAAATCAGTTTGAAAAGTAATAAGTTTTTCCCATACGATTGTCCTTTAAAAAAATACAAATGCTAGATTTCTCTTTTTGTTAAATATCTACTTAATCTTGAGTCTTTTCTTCAAGATTTTGTGTCCATTAATTCGTTTATTGCTATTATTTCAGTATTCTGAACATCACCCGTTACGAAGAGGAAACAGCAGCTTTGCCAGTGATCGGCGCCATCGTTAAACAAAACGGAAAACAGTAAGTTTAAACTCATTGCCATGTTACCCACGGCTCTATATTCATACTTTAAAATCGCGATTCAGAACTAACAGCGCCATCTATTGAACAATCGTTGTTTTAATACTATCGTTTTTATAATAGTGTTAACCCTTAAAATTGGCGGTTCCATTGGCTAATTCCGTGATGTCCCAACTCTCGCTTTCTATGAGAAAGCAAGCCAGTTATTTTCGTTACGTCATATGGAAAAAAGTGTCGTTACAACTTTTGGTCTTCATTTTTTCCGTCTAGCCCCTTTCCGCAACGCGCGATAAGGAACTTCGTTCAGAAACACGGGCACGCCGCACGGCTTACAACTATAGCAGAAAGTGTCGTTACAACTTTTGGTCTTAAAACGTGTCGTTACAACTTTTGGTCTTAAAACGTGTCGTTACAACTTTTGGTCTTAATTTTTTCCGTCTAGCAACGCGCATTAAGGAACTTCGTTCCAATTAATAATAACACGTCAGAGTATTCATTGTGGAAAATTTCCTTAGTTCCTACTTTTTTTTTTTTTTTTTTTTTTCCTTGTATTATCATGCAATCAGTCGTTTGACTATAAGCAGATGTGATGAATGCTTCATGCGTTGAGGGCGCTACTCCCAGTGGAGTCAGCCCTTTCATTTAGCAAATCTAATGGTCAAAGATGTCCCGTCGCTTTTTAAGTCAACGTATAGTTTCAGGGATGGTAAGTTGACCAGCAAGTTCATTTGGGTGCTTTTGCAGTCGTGATTTGTAACTAGCTTCATGGGTTTTTGCTTCGTGTGTAACCATAGGTACGTTCAGGTTTTCGTGGACCTCTGCTGTTCTAATAAACCAGGGTGCGTTAGTCATTTGCTTTAGGATGTAATTTTGTACCCTTTGTATCTTCATCATATTTGAGGAACTAGCGCTGCCCCATAGCTCTATCCCATAGGTCCAAATAGGCTTTAATACTGTTTTGTACACTAGTAACTTATTTTCCAGAGACAATTTTGTGTTTCCTAGTAGCCAATAGAGGCCCTTGTAGTTTAGGTTGACTTCATCCCTTTTTTTTTCGATGTGTTTTCTCCAGGTAAGTCGACGGTCTAAGTGCATGCCTAAGTATTTGACTACATTGTGGTGTGGTAGTTGTATGTCATTTAGGGCCACTGGAGGACAGTCTTTCTTTCGGAGGGTGAATGTTACGTGAACGTTAGTTCCTACTAAGGAAATTAATGGGACTTGGGCAATTAATATCAACCAGAAAGCACATAGATTGGTTCAGCATCTGGAACAAATTTTCCAACCCAACGAAGTTAACACAGAGGAAACAATGTTAGAAACAACATTGCATGATCAATTAGACTGCCCATTTGTAGTAATTAGACCATCACACTTGCCCGGTTTGTTTTACTTAATAAAAGTATTTTTCCATTTCCAGGGTATCAGGCGAAATCTCCGTGACTCCGGGGACACCCCTCACGATGGAGATCTTCTTAAACGAAGAGTCTGCTCCGATCTACGGTCTCTTGGTCAATTATATGCATGTCACCGACACTGGAAAACAACAAGAAACCATTATATTGAATGGGTAAGTTCTTCTGCTTCGTTGCTACACTCTTGGCAGAGTCGTGGTCGTCTTGTCAGGGTTGGTGACACGCAACCAGTTGTCGCCATTCCTGTTACGCTGCGATCATCCTGGTACATTCTTAAAGTGGACCATTTAGTGCCACTTTCATATTTAACTAGGTTTATGAATACCCTGAAAATGTTAAGAGGAGGTAAGTGATTTTCTAGCAAGTTTTTATGGTTTATTTTACCCCCTAAAGGATTGATTTTATTTTTAAAACGTTTGAACACATTTCAATATTTCTAACTGAGAATTTATCTATGATAATTTGAAACAAAATAAAAAAAAAATAAGACATGTCCAAAAATCCCCAGCGCAAAAAAAGATGGAAACAAAATACCCTTCAAATTTAAAAGTTCATAGGGATTCATTAATGCCTCTTGAAGGGTTTCTTCTTTCCACATTGTTTTGCGCGAGAGGTGTTTTTTTAAGAATAAAAATAAGAATCATTTATTTGTTCAAATATGGGTGTACAATATTGTTGTTGTTACATAAAGTGCTAGCCATATTTTCTTTTTTTACATTTTATGATTGTCTTCTTCTTTCACACCCGTAAACACACAAATTGCCGTAAAAAATGGCCCGTTTAGACGCCCCTTAATATGGATTACTTTGAAATTCCAGTTGCTCAGTGGATCCCTACCTATTCGACAACTTCGTGACTTCGGATGGTGACACGCTGTCAGCCAAGTTCAAAGCTTTCAAGTTTCCTGACACCACGTACGTCCAGTTCAGGGGAACCGTCACTGTCTGCCTCGATAAGTGCCAAGGGGTGAGTAAATTTAAAAATTATGAGGGAACAGATGAACATACAATAATGGCATTTTTGAAAGATTGGATAGATGGTGCAAGGAAAAGCCTGACTCGCGTGCTGGAAGGATTGAAAAAATTGAGGTTTAGTGAATGGTCCTGGATAGACGGTTTGATTCCCGCCCCGGTTAGGCATACGGAAGTCTCGGGTTCGATTCTTGGATCTGTACTTCAAATTTTTCTATCTTTCAAAAATATTTTAAGATGAACATACATACTAACAGCAAACGCCCTAACCTATAGTATGGAGTTTCTGTTATGAAGCGGCGGTAGCGGCTATGGCATCGAACTCGCAATCGTGAAGTCGTGGGTTCGAATCCATTTACCTATACTACTGACGTGAACCCACTCCTAACACAAGCCCTTAAAAGCTTTGAAAAGTGTTTGGAGTGAGAACCCCTCCAGCTGCTTTAACAGGATTGCTGGTAATGTTAGTTTGCTAGTTATCTTTAAAAAAAAATACATAAAGATCAAAAACATATACCTACCGCTCCTTCCGTAAAAATATGAAACAGTGTATTTTTTACAATGGCGGCTAATTGACTTTTTATCAGTGATGCGTGCAACGTCTGATAAAACTTGTAGGTAATTCCACAATATTAAAAATTCTAAAGTTAGTGAGGATGTATGTATGTTTTGTTCTCTTTCACACGAAAACTAGTCTAAGTATAGGTGGGTAATTCACTAGGCTCAATCTCGTGTCAAAATTGTGGTTATTTTTTATACCAAAAAATCCACGTGATTTTAGTAGGGGTTAGACTAAAACATCACCAAGTATCACCAGAGGAAGGGGGGTCAAACAGTTAGTCAAAAGCATCGGGAATAGATGATTAGATTATGATTCAATTTTTTTTTATTTTTTTTTTGTTAGATTGGCACTATTACCATTTTGGCGCTGAGTTTTAGTTGCATCTGTTATTTAGATTAAATACAGTGCTGTTTAAACTAGATCATATATAGTTTGTATTGCGAATTGTATAATTGATAAAAACTTCCAAGAGTTTGTTTAGATAAGTCTTCAACTGAAGTTAACATCCCGAAAAAGAAGGAAATATTGACTAAAAATCCTCATTCAAATTTGAGAGAAATAGTCGCTGTACTTTCTGTGTTTTTTTGTAAGTCGATCGCAAATTCGACGAGGCCAGATTTGTGGAAAGAAATTTTTTGGATTTTGCACCAAGATAATGCGCCTTCGCACAAGCACTTCGCACATTTTTGATTAAAAACTCAACAAATACGATCGAGTAAACACATAATTCATTAGATATGGCTCCAGCCGACTTATTTCTTTCCCTAATCTCAAATTACCAATTGCAGCACTCGTTTTCATTCGGTAGAAGACTTAAAGAAGAATTCTCGGCGAGAACTGAACTCAATTACGGAAAAGCGTTTAACATGTTTTTGTTGATTGCATTATTCGTTAGCGTACTAAGTGTATCGGGTCTTTCAGAAACTTTCCGTCTTTCATACTTTGAAGGCGATAAATTTAGATGAATAACTAACATTTTGTGTATCATAGATCAAATCCGATACTTTCTTGACAGAGTTACTACTCTGTCAAGAAAGTACCGGAAAGTAACATGTACTCCGTACTACTTTGATATACTTAACAGAGTAAGCAGTACTGACCACATGTTACTTCTATTTTAAATGCAAAAGTTTAGATGGAAGGATGTTTGTTACTTAATCACGCGAGAACAGCTGAACGGATCTGGATAAAATTTGGTACAGATATAGGTTATAATCTGGAATAGCAACAGTATATATCGTTATCCTGAAAAAAGTAAAATGTCCACACAAACGAAGTCGTAAATATTCAACTATACTAGACTTAAGTAACCCTCTAAGAAAATGATTTTACTTTAAACTATGTAACTAATGTTTCCAGGTGAAATGCAGTAACGGGCAGGTAGCGTACGGCCGCAGACGTCGTGAGATCTCCTCCGGCGGTGACTCCAACAAGGTGTATGAGGTGTCCCTCACTACTTTCATCAAGGTGGACTATGAGAAAGGACAGGCAGAAGCAGGTTAGATTACATAACTTTGTGAAATAGAAATAAAATAAACAGTATAACTATTTATTTTAACGCGCATTGTTTACCTTAAAATTGCTTGACGTTTCGACCAGGTTGCACCGGCCGTGGTCACAGGCACTTGTGACCACGGCCGGTGCAACCTGGTCGAAACGTCAAGCAATTTTAAGGTAAACAATGCGCGTTAATTCCCGTTTAATAGTATGTTCTAAAGTGATCTGAATTCTATACAGAATTATATGTAATATACTAATAACTACCCGCTCGTGGCTTCTTTATATTACACTAAGTAACTAAGTTATAAAAAAAAATTAAAAAAATATTAACTAAAGTAACCCTTCACTACTACACCTACTCGGAGTAAATTCGAATTTTTTGTCAGGTTTCGGGGCTAAACCTCACAATAAACAACGATATTCCTCCAGTTAAATAGTCTGTAGGTGGTTAAGGTCATAACTCCAAAAACAAGTTCGTCGAAGTTGGCCGAATGGTTCTATAGAAAAACTATGGCGCTTATTATTATTTTAAGCTTTTGAAGAAACTATAAATGTAATAAAATTAGACCAAAATTGTCGGAAATTGGAAAAAATCAACAATTTAGTTCTTTAATGCATAAATAAAATAATTATCTATTTAGAACAAGAACCATTCATTTAATTAACAACACAAAATACCAGAATTTTGTTTTATACATCTCATTTCAAAAGTTAAGTAGTACTGGCAGTGTTGCCAGTTTTATTTTTCAATTTTAAACACTTAATATTTTTTTTTACAGAAGACATTGTTGGCCTCCTTCGTCACTTGAGAGTAGCGAACCAACGACTTGGCGCAATGGACGGCACCCCAGCGACCGTAGCGGAACATACGTCAGACAATAGACTAATATTTGTGAACACAGACGACCAACATCCGCAAGTTCTGGAGTCCACCTTACAAGCTAACAAATCAAATATGGCGGTGTATAGCAGCTTTTTAATAATAGCTTGCTTATTAGTTCTGTTCAAGTAAATAAAATTTAAATTTGATTTTATAATGGCAACATTTGATACAAAAAACTGAATTTATATAAGGCGTTTTATTAATAAAAAGATTTGTTAAACAGCTGTAATTTAGTAGACATAAATTCTATAAAGAAAGATTAAAAAATAAAAACGTCAATCAATTAGCGCCATTGACAGCGGTAATATTTGGAACTAATCCGCTCGACCATAAACAATTTTTTTTGTTAATCTTTAATTATTTGCTCATTTTTTATAAATCTTTTGCCAAATACTTACCTTTTTTAAAGTTATCAATTTTACACCATTCCTCTAGATATTTTCACAATTTAGATGTTAAATAAAGTGATTTAACGTTAATAATGTAAGGACGTAATTAATTTAGTTTAGATTTTAATACCAGTGTAAAGTTAAACGCACATTGACCACTAAGTATAGAGCTGTGTGGAACCTCATAGGATAACTCAATAATTATATATATTTTCTAAAGACTTAATCAAAAATCTACTATTATTAGGTACCTACATAAAGTTCACAAATTATTCAGCAAACGAATACCCCAACCGCTCCATGAAAATATCAAAAATATGGAGTTTACGTTATGAAGCGGCGGTAGCCTTATAGCTAAGACATCGGTCTCGCAATCGTGAGGTCGCGGGGTCAAATCTTACACATTATACTACCGACGTGATTTACATAAACCCACTCCTAACACAAGCCATCGAGCTTAGCTAGAGTGGTAAATAGGACTGCTAGTAATGTGGAGCCACAATTCCACATTGCTAGTTATCTTTTAAAACAAATTAAAAAAAAGAATAGCCTACCTGAAGTCAATATTATTTAATAATAATAATATCCTAAGACAACTCACACAATGTATCTATCTCTTTGCACGAGACGTCTAAAAATCCGTCCAGATGATAGATTTAGCATCATACTGTGAGCTACATGTCGTTATTATATTGATTTGTACTTATCTGGTTTATATCAATACTAGCGGCCCGTCCCGGCTTCGCACGGGTGGACACGGGATCCCTCATTTTTTTAGTAATTGCGACTATAAATTGAAATGTAAGCTATCCTATCTCTCAAGATGGACCAAACTGCATATTGCGTGCAAATTTGAACGAAATCTGTTAAGCGGTTTAGGAGTCCATCGCGGACAAACATCGTGACAGGAGATTTATATATATTAGATGATATGTCGTAAAAAAAACACAAGACCGCTTACCAAAGCATCTATGCAACTTAAACTTCATTTTATTCATTCATAAAATTATTTAATTTGTCCTTTTTCTAGTTTATCAAATATCTAATGTGCGTTTGACTACTAAGATATAATGCTAACGCATTTAAATCCACTAGTCTTATATTAACTGTTCAATAGTAACTCGGACCAATAATGAACTAATTGTGAATATAACATAGTGTGCTTCAACTAGTAAGATCTCTATTTATGTCGGCTTGCAACACTAAGGCAATCTTTTATTTAATGTATCTATGGTACATTCTTTTCAAATATTCAAATATATTAAAGTATTTATTTTTAATTACAATTTTGGTTTCAAACGATTTTAGCAGTCAATAATTTATAATTATTGTCTTAAAAAACCCAGTTAAAGCTCACAGTAAATATTATAAACTAATTTTTTTTTTATTTTTTTTTCAAGTTTTTCTAATTTCAATAGTGTTTACGTAACATTAAACTATTATAAGAGTATTTTTTTCTCGTAATTTACGTATTTCTGACTCGTTAAATATAATTATGGAATAAAAACCACAAAACATAAAAAGATTGTCTCTACTTAATGAAATACTACCTACACCACTAATGTAAATATATCAATGCTTACCCCATAATTATAGACGTGATGAACTTACCCTTCCACAACAAACTGTTTACCAAAAACAGTATTTTTAAACAATTTTAATGTACTTTACTTGGTGGATAATACATATGCCTGTAACTGGTAACTTTGCTTAACAGCTTCTTGCATTGTGGACCATATTGTCATGTATACCTATGCGTTACCTGGCATGCCTATATATGATTTTGATTTACTGCCTTCCATTAGGCTAGATAATTATATTTTTTTAAGATAAAAAATAATAGTATCGTATTTATTTACAGACTAACTATATTATATCCATCGAGTAAAGATTAAACATTATATTTTTTTTTTTATCTTAAAATATTGGCCATATTTTTTTTTTTACTTTTAACTAAATAGTTTATATTTTTGGTGCTTGCAATACTTATTTTCACGTTTTGTGATTACTCTAATTTAGCTTTTTATAGGACCCCTTTTACAGATCATTTTTATGAAATAAACAACGTTGTGTCTTTTTATTTTCTCTTTTAAGAAGAAGACAACATGATTTATTTAGTATCTCACTTTTTTCATGATATCATTTTTGGGACAAGGTGTAGGGATCGGGGACAGGTTTGGTTTTTTTTTAATACATATTTAATCTGTTTTTTTTAAATACTTATTATATTTGTGTTCGTTTTCATTTGTAAAAGGGATCCTATGCCTAACTTTAAGGTTTAGAAAATTAATTATAAATAATAAATGAAAAACCCGCAATTTGTCGTTTTATTTTATAGACAGCTTCTTCCTACCACTGATTGAAAGGCAATACCGCAGAGAGCACGTTAAGTCATCAGTCCTGCGCCTAGTCTCTCCAGACATGGTGGATTTTATTATGAGAGGTAAGGAATGTAGTAGTCTATACTTGTTTGCACACACACAGAGAAAGAAAGCGAGTTGCCGAGCGCCTCGTCGAATACTCAACGTGCACACCCGCTGTAGTTATATCCTTGTCTGTCACGAAACTAATAGCACGCAATAAGCACAGTCGGTGCGACCTGATGTAGTTCAACCCTTAATTGCCTTCGCTTTTGAGACGAAATTTCGGAACGCTTTCGAAACATAGTGGTCTGAGTCCCCCCCCTCAGACTCGACCGGATGACCTTTTTTGGGGAATTTGAGATTTAGGCAGGCAATTGCCTCCTCTTGGTGAAATAAATAAAAATGCACCGCCCTCCCCAGTCATGCGAGCGACTCACACTTGACCATTTAAGCCAAAAATTGCCCCCCCCCCCCCAGAACAAACTTCTGGATCCGCGCCTGAGCAAGGACACAGAATCTGACACACACACAACATATACCTAACTATACTCAAGCCGAAATGAATGCCAAATATTTAATTACATATTATAACAGAATTACATATTGATATAAAAAAATGAGCCATATTCGATTAAATAAAACAAAATAATAAGATTTCAGTCTTTTAATAGAACCATTATTAATAATATCGATCTAACAATATAGGTACAATGAAAAATAAATCTTAATTGTAATAGTAAAGAAACATCACATTATCAATACACATTATTATTTTCAAATTACGTATTATTAAAAACCGTTAAAAATGAAGGACGTTCGAAAATTTAACATATGAGGGTACCTTCAAAAAATTAAAACTAATATATTGTTTGTATTTTGTTCTTTTATGTCTTATCTTGAATATAATAAGAGGAAAAGAGAACACTAAAATAATAGTTTGTTTCTTGTTATAAAGTTGCTACTAGCGCCATCTACATCTCGTTTCGTTTTGGACATAATTCATTAAAAATTATGTTGGTATCTACCTATTTAAAAACGCATAGTGCTCACATAGAACCTTTACAGAACCCACATTAAAAAAATACAAAATCCATTCGTATGTAATTATGAAAGAATGAATGAATGGACTAATAAATGAACGAAACGAGTGAATGAGTTCATTGTATCATCACGATAAACTAATAGGAAATAAGACAAACAGTGATTTGTGTAAGTTTTTAAGAGCAATTCAATTTTCCAAAAGATTTTTTTTGTACAAATATAACTCAAACTGCATTATTTATTTCGCTGCCGCCTACGTAAAACTTCGGAACTTATTTTTGAAACATTTTTGGAGAGCCGTTTTAAGTTTGTAAGTGCATATTTCTAACAAAAATAATAATGTATTTGAAACATGCCTACTGAAATTTGAATATATATTATTTATTATTTCGATTATTTACGTTGGGGGCCTCGATTTATATTTATCACTGTTACTGTAGTAATACAGTAGCGACAGAAATACTTTTAAGTACGTCTCAAAGAAAGTAGTATTTTCGTTTGAATATTGGAGAATTTTGTATTGCTATACCTATTGCAGACAATTTGAGTGAATAAGGAACAAAGATATGAAATATAATTATTTTCTAGATAATAATTAAACAGGAGCTTATTATAATTATAACGAATAGTCCAAATAAAGCAATATATTTGAAAATATATTGAAATATATTGCTTTAAGTACCATACAAACAAGTGTGTGTTCTAATTTTAGTTAATAATTAACAAATTAACTACAATAACACTGTATTTATGATTTATGACCAAAAATAATTCAAATGTTAACGTTATTATATTTCACACATCCTGTATACACAATAAAACAATTCCAAAGTGGCATTATAGTGACAATCTAATAACTATTTAGTAATATTATAATTCAGTAATATAAAAAAAATATCGTACAATTAATATTTTTCTATTGGCAGACATGTTTTTGAATCGGTTTTTCATTCAATAGTCATGAATATTGAATGAAAGACCGGTACAAAATATTACTACACTGTATTTTTATTAAACATTACAACATATGCTTATATTACAGAAAATATATACAAAGCTGATTGTTTTTCATGGAAGAATAAAAAAAAAATATGGCAACTTTTGTTCGATAAAAATAATATTTTATTTATTTATGTTGTTCTACACAGGTTTGGAATTAGTCGTAGCTTTTGCGCTAAGTGTGTATTTGAGGTACTTGGTTTATGTGAATGAGTGACCGATGATGAGTTTGAAAATTGAATGAATCAATGAATGATTACTAAAATTGTAAGCGATGTAAATTGTGCTTACTAAAATCAGAGAAATATAAACCCTTTCACTTCAAAAATGTATGTATGAAAGAATAATTTTATGGATCAATGGACGGACGGAATATAAAAGAAAATAAATAAAAAAAATAATTAGAGTTATTTCAAGTACCTCACAATATAGAATCTACAATACAAGATCATAGGAATCTAAGTTTGGTCATTTTTATTATAAAAACTAGTAGGTTATGCCTACGCTGAAATTAAAATACTAGCTTAATTAATTGAATTAATGAATTGCGTCAATGAATGAATGATTAGGATATGGCCAAAATATGCCAGATTTAAAATATATAATTTGAAATTTGAATGGGTCGAAAATTTTGAGATATAATTATCGATTCATAATTAGGCTAGTATTTATCCAACACATAATTGGGTATCTTGAAATCAAAACACATAGTCTACTTGGCACATACACTAAAATATCAATACTACTTCATTAAAAAATATCGTCGTTATTGGCAAGTACGTTATAATTTAGAATTTTACATATCGTCTTGAAATATCTTTATTGCTGACATTATTAAGATTTCAATTTGATGACAGTGAGCTAACGGCGTTGAGTATTCAGTCGTAAAATGGATAAACTCACACCTCAAATTCATGTGATTGATACTATACATTGTTTTTATAATTTAATAATAAATTTAGAGGCGCATCTTATTTCTATTTTTGACACTTACAGGCTTTTGCAGTAATTGTTTAAAAATAGGAATTTATGCCTTGATTATAATAACATGATTCTGTCATTAAAATTGGATTTTCATAGTTTATAGTTTTATTCGTCAAATTTAAGAGTATTTTTTTAATAATTACGTTATAATCACAAATAATTACAATTATAATCTTGATTTAGTAAGAGAGCATTATAAATTTACATAATATATTTTACATATTTAATAATTACATCAAATTGATATGAACAAAAGTAAATTTTCACAAACAGATTCTCAAAAAATATCTCGTGTCGGGGTTTTTTGTACGTCCGCCATTCCCGTCCCGACACATGACATAACATTGGTTTTTAAACGATTGAATGATTTTTTACCAATTAAAACCTAACTAAAACCGTAACAATCAAGCTAATTTTAAAAAATAATATCTTAATTCGTTTGGCGCTACTATGCCACAAATACATACACCCAATTTATAATATCCCATAAATTGCTTTAGGGGTAATAGTAACAAGTTTTTTATTCAATACGATTTTTTCCGTACTATTAAGAATGGAAATGAATGAATGGTTGAATGATAGAGTGAATGAGTTATTTGAAAATACCCTTTTGTTTTAAAATTGAACTACGACTTCATAAGGAACTACAGCCCTGAAAGTTTTGACAAACCTTTATATAAATCTAAACGTACTAATTACGTTGACTACGCAACTATCGTTTAGAACGAACCGCATCGTAATTGTCACAGCAGACGAACTATAAGTCCCCCGTAATATTTAGTCCGAAAGATATTTATATGTGCGTTAGGGCTTTAGTTTAAAGTACTTATTTGCTTTAGTTTACAAGTAGTTACTCCGAGTTAGTCAGAGTAGTGAGTAAAATTGTTGTTTTTTGCTGTTTTATGGATATAACAGTTACTACAATTTGTTGATTATTTTACTATAATAGTAGGAGAGCTGGCACGAATTTTTGGGTAGGTATTTGAGGCAAGCTGAAAACTTGTCAGATACCTCTCCTATTATACCCCAACACGGAATTGCAGACCTGGCTGGTGAGTAGCGGGGCTAAATCAACCCCTACATTTTTAAAAATATTTTTTTTTTATCTAAAAAAATATATTTGAGGCAATACGCAATTTATAAATGTTGCAGTGTAATACTTTATAAATACGAAAAAAAATAAGCCAGATAATTTAATCGGGGTTTTAACATTGCCAGACGCGTGCAAAAATATTTTGCAAAAAATTATAAAAAATGTTTTTGAGGCAGCTTGAAATTTTAATGGAGTGTTATTTATAACTAAAAAATAAGATTCCCAAAAAGACAGATCATTTCGGTGGGGCTTTCTACCTGCCAGGTGATCAAACAAATAATGAATGGGTACGAGCGTGTAATGCTATAGACAAGCTGTAGTGTGAGAGAGAGCGCATAACGACAGCTGTCTTCGTTCTTACTTGCCACGTTACTATTGGCTCTAGCGAGGCCACGTGACTTACAATAACCCATGAGGTTTCTAGTTAAAATTTCGGAGTAAAAAATATAAAATTTTCTGAATTTGTACTAAAAACATTTTGCTTAAAAGTGATTGTATTATTTATGGACATATTTTTGTGACTTCTTTTTAATTTTCAAAAATTAGTCAATTTTAATGCGAATTGAAACGTAATAAATTGTTTAAATATTTGATATTTCCGCAATTTTTTTTATTTTTTGAAGACAAATTAAAAAAAAAAAAATTTTTACCAATTTTTGTTCCAAAATGAACCAATTTGACCAAGATTCTTATTATTACCCCTACATTCAAAACTAAAAATTGTTTTTTTTTTCTCTGGCAATATTCTTAAACAAAATTTATACGGATTTTTTTTTTTTGTCTTAAAATTAATAAGGGTTACGTATTAAAAAAAGCAATAATTAAAACAAATAACACTGTCGGTCAATTTAAGGAATCGTGCTCCATTTATATTTGATGTATTTTTAAATCCATAAATTTCGCAAACGAATTGTTCTAAGACTGGCAAAATTTCATCACGCGAACCGGTAACATACGCAACTCCAAGATCTGCTTATGCTATCGGATAATTTTAGTTATTCATCAATATTTTGTATGGTCTTATCTTGCCTTTTTGAAAAAATGATGGATTGTAATCGCATCCTGTTAATGCATGAAAACCAGGTAAACTCGTACATACAGATGGTCCTAATTCAATATGTAGTTTGGATATATGATGAATAATATTGGAAGAACGAAGACAGCTGTCGTTATGCGCTGTCTCTCACACTACAGCTTGTCTATAGCACTACACGCTCGTACCCATTCATTATTTGTTTGATCACCTGGCAGGTAGAAAGCCCCACCGAAATGATCTGTCTTTTTGGGAATCTTATTTTTTAGTTATAAATAACACTCCATTAAAATTTCAAGCTGCCTCAAAAACATTTTTTATAATTTTTTGCAATATATTTTTGCACGCGTCTGGCAATGACAAAACCCCGATTAAATTATCTGGGTTATTTTTTTTCGTATTTATAAAGTATTACACTGCAACATATATTAATTGCGTATTGCCTCAAATATATTTTTAGCGAAAAAAAAATTTTATTTTTTTAAATGTAGGGGTTGATTTAGCCCCGCTACTCACCAGCCAGGTCTGCAATTCCGTGTTGGGGTATAATAGGAGAGGTATCTGACAAGTTTTCAGTTTGCCTCAAATACCTACCCAAAAATTCGTGTCAGCTCTCGGACTATAAGCATTGCATCAATTCGGGCAAAGTGTCCCCCTAGAAATGTTTCTTATAGGACTTATCAACAGCTCAATCCACACACATCAATAGTGTAAAAATGTGGAAAAAATCCTAAATATGATGACGTCATAAGTTCTAAATACAACTATAATTTACAATAAATTTTAAAGATTTAGCACAGCTTGTAGAACACATCTCCGAAACTTTTCTTTTCATAATACATTTACCTGCATTTTTGAGTATTATAATTAGATTTTTTTTTATCAAGACCACGTGAAAACCATAAGCATTTTAAAATTTCCGTCATTTTATAAAATGACACACGCCGGACGCGTATTTAGAAAATACCGAGCAAATTACACAAGAATTAGTAATGTAGTTTAAGACTCAAACAATTTTTAAATAATTTCAACTGAAATATACCGTTAGCCACGGTTTGACTTCACTGTATTATGGGTTAGTTTATTTATTATTTTGTTATCTTATTTATTACTTTGAATAATATCTCAATTTCATATTCGTTATATTCATGTTAATTTTATTATTTGTATTAGGGGTATGTACGTATAAAATGTTCGTAATTACTGAATTTCCCAAAAAGATCAGAGTCTACAACAAAAATAGACCGCTGACGGATCGATTTATTGTCCGATTTCAATAATAATAAAAAAAGTAAATTGATCACTTAAATTGAAAAATTGGCACCAATTGTAAAAATTTATAGCGGCAAGATTAGCATAGAGTCATGTTTACAAAAAAAAATATAAAACAGTGTTGCAAATTTTTTCACACTTAAATTTTCACCTATTAATTAATAATATTACTCAACTATAAGTAAACCTAGCAACTACTAAAATCCAGAATTATATTTTCTAGCTTAATGAAACAACTAACATTTTGAAATTAATAATCACGATAATTATTTATTAATTATTACCACAATTATTATAAATAAAACTAATTATTATTAATTGTAATAATTATCAATAAATACCATAATATTATTAATAATAAAAATAATAATTATTAATTGCAACAATTATCAATAACCAAACTATTAATAATTATTATAATAATTATTTTTAATCAGTAACCTGTTTTTCCGACCCACTTTGCCACCCCGAATCCATAGTATTAGTATCACTATAACAATGTATATGATTTATATTACCTTTTAGTATTTCTTCTTTAGATTCCCTCACCGGTTCATATTGGGAGTCAGGACCTAGGCATTTAGAAGATTCTGGATCATTTGAGTACACTTGATCTGGTGTACCATCATCAGACAATAATGATTCTTCAGTATTAGGAGATAAAGGCGATATTTGGGTGAATGTTTTCGGCTCAGATTGCCTAGTTTCTTTAGGCTTAGGACTCGATTTAAGACGTAAAGGCGAAATATGTGAACGTTGGCCTTCCATTCGCATGCTCGAGTTTAGTTCACTCATTCGTTCAATTCGATCGCTCAACTTAGAATCATTCAATCGTTCAATTCTTGATTCGTTTATTCGTTCAATCCGTGAATCGTTCATACGCTCGCTTAAACGAGTTTCGTTCATACGTTCACTGATTCTGGAATCGTTCATTCGTTCTATACGCGGGTCACTCATATCGCAGCTTCGTGAGTCATTTAATCTGTCACGAGATTCATTCATTCGGTCACTTAAACGAGTTTCGTTAATTCTGTCACGTTCACACAAACGACTTTCATTCATTCTTTCACGTTCACTCAAACGGGATTCGTTCACTCTGTCACTGATTCTAGAATCATTCATCCGCTCGCTCAATCTAGTCTCATTCATTCGATCACTGATTCTTGAATCATTCATGCGTTCCATACGCTCACATCTTTCATTCAAACGATCTCTAGAATCATTCATTCGCTCACTCAACCTTGTCTCATTCATTCTATCGGAAATTCGTACATCTCTATCATTCAATCTATCTCTGGAATCGTTCATTAGCTCACTCATTCGTTCCCGTTCAATTCGTTCAGTCATTCGCATAGAATTATTTAATTGTTCAATTTGATGTTCAGTTAATCTTAGAGAATTATTCAAAGCTTGACGCATTTTTTCTTGATTCTTGGCATGTTTTTCTTGGCGGGGTCTTCTTTTTGACCCCACTTGGGGTTGAGGTCTTTGCTGGCGGGTCAATGTGAAAGATCCCGTGTCTGATTCTGAAGTCGATTCTGGGTGATTCTCTATGGTACCTACTAAGGCTGAAACGTTTGCGTTCATGCAGCATTCAGCCTGAAAAAAATGATTTTATTTCAATAATTTAATATAACTGTTATTGCCGACTACATTTTATATTCGCGAAACGAAATTCATATATTTTTTGTAGATTAGGTGATAAAATCCCGAGCAAAGAAAATCAATTCAACACATTCGTTCATGATAATTATTGTTTGCTAATGCAAACGCGAAAACTTAGCGAAATTTCGTTTCGGAGAAAATAAGTAGGCCTACAGAACGAAAACGCGATTTAATATGATACAAGTTTTAATAAAATGTAGAAAAATGTTGCAAAAACTGGGAAAATAGACCCAGAAGAAGTTGCGTGGATCAGCTATTTTGGCATATAACAATGTTTACTAACCTTAACGGACACATTACAACAGCTAGAAACATCGGCGAAGTACACTTCAGACTCAGCGTTCTGATTAGAAGCGAGCTGACGACAATCTTGCATTGATGACCTGTTAATAAACAAGAAAACATTCATATGAGTCCATCTGTTTAGAGCTATGGTTCCCAACCAGTGGTCCGTGGACCACTACCGATTTCAAATTTCGCGGGCGACATTGATTCCTGTACCTATAGCGATTTAAGTATACATATCAACTTATATGATGTCCCACTGCTGGGCATGGGTCCTGGGGGTATGCGCCATGATCGCCGCTTGGCGAGCGTGTTGACGATCGCAGTTGCGGCGCCAAGGTACTACGAGAACGCTGCTGCCTTCTTAAAGTGGTGGATGCAGGATTGTTGTTTGGAGGAGCTGAACCAGATAGAGCCGTTGTTGCTCCAATTACGCGAATGAAATGAGTGAATGGTGAATGACATGGGGGCCTTGAGCCCCCTAGCTCCCCCCTGAATCCGCCACTGGCTCCTCCGCTGTGAAAATCCCTTAGTCGCCTTGACCACACCCACGGGATGAGATGGGGTATATTTTATAGTAATCTGTGCATTTACTGCTCAACAAAAAAGTCTAGTCGAAAAAAAGTGTTTAATTTTGTACATCGTGGTCCCAAAGAAATCAAAGTGGTCCCTTGTCACGGAAAGGTTGGGAACCATTGGTTTGAATGGAGCGGTGTAGGTTCCGAACGCGACAATTTAAACATCTTTCATCAGTTAAACACCCATTAAAAATCAGGTGCTCGTGAATGTTCTGCCACTACAGCACTAGATTTTTAACCTTTTGACCGCCAGGGACGTGTATGGACGTCAAATGAAAACCTGCTGTGAAGTTTATCACTTAATTTTAAACTGTTTCAATAAAAAAATAAGTTTTTACATTTTGAAACATCTGGCGTACGGGTTTCATTTATTACTTAATTTGTTAAGGTCAAATTTACAAGAAATACGTGTCGCATAATACATACAAATAATACGAATTAAAAGTAGGAAAAAAAACTTAGAAAACACACAAAAAAACTTATAAAATAAAAACTTACAAATATTGCATAAGAAATAGATTTAAAAAGTAATGCACAGATGATGTATTTACACTAAAAATACGTGTTTTAAGGGATCTAACGTCTCATCTTACGTTAGATCCCTTAAAACACGTATTTTTAGTGGAGAGGGGAGGGGAGGCAAGCCAAATCACGATATATACCTAAATAGAAATTTCGCCAAAATGACCTCATATCTATACTAATATTATAAAGCTGAAGAGTTTGTATGTTTGAACGCGGGAATCTCAGGAACTACTGGTCCGAATTAAAAAAATATTTCACTGTTGGATAGCCCATTTATCGAGGAAGGCTATAGGCTATATAACATCACGCTACGACCAATAGGAGCGGAGCAGCAATGATTAATGTTGCAAAAACGGGGAAAATTTACGCAGACGAAGTTGCGCGGGACGGCTAGTAATTATTATACGCCCTAATTATAAAGCTTCAAAGATACTAAAAAAAAAACAGTAAATATATTTTTAAATTGTTAAACACGTTTATGGTAATAATTCTCTTACCTAATAGGTGAGTGTTTGTCATTCTGGAAGCCCAAATTCTCTTTGCCTTGTTTCTGACAAGAGTCGACGCTCTGATCTGAAACTGAAATACCAGCACATTTAAAGTCTTTATCATTCATTCATTCGTTCTTTTTTAGTTCATATTTCAGTCACACATTCTCAGTCACTCAGAGTCGATGCAATATTTTCGATATCGCGTCATGTAGCTGAGCGGTAATTGGTTGATAATCCCGCGATAAATTACAAAACAAAAACCCGGCTGTTTAAAATTAATAGCTTATATATTTTGGCGTCAAAAATGACTAGCCTGTTGGTCTAGTGGTTAGTTACCCTAACTGCTAAACCGGAGGTGGTAGCTTCAAAACTTTGTTTGTTGAACACGATGGTTTATTCTAAGTCTGGGTGTAATTTATCTATACTAATATTATAAAGTTGAAGAGTCTGTTTGTTTGAACGCAATAATCTCAGGAACTACGGATCCGAATTGAAAAATTCTTATACTGCTGGATAGCCTATTTATTGAGGAAGGCTATAGGCTATATAACATCACGCTACAACCAATAGGAGCGGAGCATCAATGAAAAATGTTGCAAAAACAGGGAAAATTTACGCATACGAAGTTGCGCGGGACAGCTAGTATAATAATATGTACGTATTTAGAAATAATTAAGTATGTTTATCAGTTATCTGGTTGCATAGTACAAGCTCTGCTTAGTTTGAGATCAGATAACGTTGTGTGAGTTGTCCCAAGATATTATTATTATAATTATATTTTTCTAATTTTGGTGTACCCAGTGTCACTCTTACAAATGAGACAAATCTAGCGATACCTCTCAAGCTAGAATCCATCACCAAAGAAAGCCACGTTATTTATGAGTGTTATAAGCTACATAACATCACGCTACGACCAATAGGAGCAGAGCAACAATGAAAAATGTTACAAAAACGGGGGAAAATGACGAAAAGGAAGACAAATCTATACTAATATTATAAAGCGGAAGAGTTTGTTAGTTTGTTTGTTTAAACGCGCTAATCTCAGGAACTACTGGTCCGATTTAAAAAATTCTTTTTTTGTTGGATAGCACATTTATTCAGGAAGGCTATAGGCTATATAACATCGCGCTACGACTAATAGGAGCGGAGCAGCGACGAGAAATGTTGCAAAAACGGGAAAAATTTACGCATACGAAGTTGCGCGGGACAGCTATTTAACCAATAAAATAAGAAATGTACTCACCTTTACTGCCAGTCTTCTGATGCAAACATTCAATTGTAACATTATCATCAGTCAACCTACAATCTCTATGCAAATTACTTGCACTCATGCCCAATCTTTGACACCTATATGGAATTAAATGTCCTCTCAACGTATTAAACCTCGCTTCCGGCAAATGGCTCATATCTTGCATCACTTCCGGTGGATAATGTCCAATAGTCCCCATCTGAGTCATATGTGCCAATTCCGGATTCATCATTGCCAATTCCGGATTAATTCGAGCCAATTCCGGATTCATTCGAGCCAATTCAGGATTCATTCGAGCCAATTCCGGGTTTATTCGTGCCAATTCCGGATTCATCCGAGCTAGTTCTGGGTTTAGGCGGGTTAGTTCGGGACGGTTGATGTCGGGATGGCGTGGATGGTTGTCGGGTTGGTGCATTAGGTATGAGTTTCGGCAAGTGTGTGGTTGATTGTGGTCGGGACGGTCTATGTGGTGATGGTGGAGTAGAGTTGCGGCTGCTGGGTCTTGATGGTGTAGGTGGTGTCTAAAAAAATAAATGGTTGTAAGGCATTTCATTTGTTATTAAACGAGCAATTCTTGTATATCTATACTAATCTATACTAATATTATAAAGCTGAAGAGTTTGTTTGTTTGAATGCGGCAATCTCAAGAAATACTGATCCGAATGAAAAATTATTTTCTGTTGGGTAGCCCATTTATCGAGGAAGGCTATCGGCTATATAACATCACGCTACGACCAATAGGAGCGGAGTACCGTTGAGAAATGTTGCAAAAACGGGGAAAATTTACGCGGGACAGTAGCTAATATACTGTTTAATATACTAGGAAACTTAAACTTGGTGTATGACCTATGTCAAGTTTAGGTTTCATAGGACACAAAAGATACAAACCTGCTGCCACTTCTCCCCTGTGGACTGTAAGGAGGGGGCGGTCCCCATACTCCGGTGGCTGCGTCGAAACTTCCACTCGCCTCCCCGAATTGTTCCTGAGTGAAGTTGCCTGGTGGGAAGTTGGGTTGAGCCTGGAAAGAAAGAATCTAGTTAACAGACAATTTTGCAAATCTTCGGGTTGAATGACCCAAACCAAAAATTGTACTCAATTTTTAATGTCTTCAGAAATGTTACGCTATTTTATAATATACTCTCATTATCGAGTATATTTTCCCACATTTTCTGGAAAATGTGTGTGGATTCGGGTCCTTACCCCAAATTTCTTGTAAATTTACCCACATTTTCAGAGTAAATTACCCCGATTTTTGAGAAGATTTTTTTACATATTGGAGAAATTTCCTCGAATTCCGGTTGCCCCCAACGTACCTGCGCGAGGTTCCCTCTAGATCTTCCAGAAACCGTATGCTTTGTCGCCTGAGATCTTACATTTGCGCATATTCTGCTGAATTCTTCTTCGTAATACGTATATTCTCCCAAACTTGGGGTAACAGACCCACATTTTCGGGTAATTTATACCCCTTTTTGGGATTAACAGGCGCCACTTTCAGGTTATCACACCAATATTCTTTGAAAAATACTTACTTTCTGGGAAAATACTCACATGTCTGGTAAATTACCCGCATTTTGGTAGAATATTTCTTCCATTATAAGGTATATTCGCCACATATCCGAAAAAATTACCCCACTTAGCGGGACAATTTTATTTGTAGATTCGGGTAACAACTACCATTTTTTTGTAGTTACCCTTATTTTAGGTAAAATTATCCCACCTTCGGGTAAATTTCCCTATTTTGAGGGAAAATTTAACTTTATTTTCTGGTGATCCCTAACGTACCTGCGCGAAGCTCCCCTGCTGGTGCGCGAACTCGCGGTGCTGCGCGAAGGGCTGCTGGTGCACCTGCGCGCGCTGGAAGGGCTGCTCGAAGTTGTGCGCGTAACGCGCGTCGTAGCCCGCCTGAGGGGGGGGCGCCTCTGTCTCGCAGAACCCGTACGCGCTGTCGCCGGACTGCGGGACTCCGCCCATGCGGCAACGGGAACTACGGACGAAAGGAAAAATCCTTAGTAATAATGCTATGACATACGAATGCTAATAATCTTCTTATAGCAATGCCGTCCAACAGACGAAGACCTACACAAAAATTAGACCTTGGCACAAAACTACGTTACTCTCACTCTGTGAAAACTACTATGCGTTTCAAATGAGTCAACTGTCATGATGACATTTTGATTCGCATTACGACTGCAACTTCATTGTACGACGAAAGGTTAGCAATATGTTCGTAAAAAGGTGTCATTACTATTACACAGAAGTACTTATCTACTCTAATGAACTATACATAAGCACTGTATTTTACTATTTATTATTAAATAGAAATTTTTGTTAAAAAAAAATATCACATCTGCATAAAAAACCACAAAAGTGTAGAATATTCATATGTTTAGCCTATTTACTTATTTCTGTTTGGTGTTCATCTATACTAATATTATATATATATCGTTTATTTCTCACCAAAACCGAATTACATGAGTACTTAATTTAATAACAAAAATTTTACAGCTATAGTGAAACCAATTTCGGTTATGGATCGCTGGTGCCTGATGTAGGTATAAAATTACCTGTATCACAGGTCACCAGGCCTCCAATCAGAACACAGAACTACAATTACAATAGCTATAGACTAAACGTTTGGGTACAGCAAGAAAACAAAATTACAATTAAGGGTGAGTGGGTGACTGAGTATGTGCGTGTGTGTGTGTGTGTGTGTGTGTGTGTGTGTGTGTGTGTGTGTGTGTGTGTGTGTGTGTGTTATAAAGCGGAGGAGTTTGTTTGTTTATTTAAACGCGCTAATCTCAGGAACTACTGATCCGATTTAAAAAAATCTTTTTTTTTTGGATAGCCCATTTATCGAGGAAGGTTATATAACATCGCGCTACGACTAATAGGACCGGGGTAGCGACGAGAAATGTTGCAAAAACGGAGAAAATTTACGCATACGAAGTTGCGCGGGACAGCTAGTTAAATAATAAAGAATACCAATATAATAATAAAGAAATGTTAGGTACATAGTTCAAAGAAAATAAATATTACGTCCGTTCCATTACCATTCACATGCGTACTTAACCTGACTTGGGAGTTTTTGTTGCTATCGGTACAATTTTGACAAGTGCAGAGTGAAGTTGTCGCGATCACGATTATCTTCTCATTTGAAACACATAATACCTAATAACTTTACTTCAAAAGATTTCCTTATAGTTCCGTGTTGTAAATTAATTCAAGGTAAAGATTTGTTAAAGCACATAACTAATTATTTAGTGCAAAGTTTTATACACCCATCCAAAAAAAATATGCAGATGAAACCCCAAAAATATCGGATTGTTCCCAGTAGTTCCGCGGAAGAAGTTCCGTGGAGGAAGTACTGGATTTTTTCCCAGTAGTTCCGCGGAACAATAATCGATTAAATATTAATATTTTTTATTCCCAGTAGATCCACTGTACCTTTCTTTTATTTAATGTAGAACTTTTCCATTTTAGTAATAAGACACGAATCTAAATATATTTAATAAGCTGAATGAGGAAATAATTAATGTAAATAAAGAATACTCAATACTACAATTTCGCCTGAAATGAGTTGTATTTGTATAATTTCTATGAAGTTCCCACTTTCGAAACTGGTGTTATTTCTTTTTTTTTATAACTGTTGGAAAACGATGACATTTTAATAAGTGAATGCTTTTTAAAGTGGCCAGTATTACCATTTTTTGTTAAGGAGTATGAAGGTGCATACATCAATATTTTATAAACGAAACTAATGGGACTCAGATTTCCCATAAGTTCCGTTGACGGAACTACTGGGAATAAACCAAATAAAAAGGATTTAATGGTTGAAAAATCGAATGTTTAATTCTTACTTCTGACTGTTACTCCTGGGCCAAGGGAACCAACTCCACGCTGACGTCTTTCTTCCAGTACCAGGATTTGGAGAGTACAAATTTCCTATACGACCTGAAAGAACAAACAATAGGTTTAAGCAAAAATACTTTGACTGAAAATACCTCAAAGAAAATCGATATCAATATACTTAATACCTGGTGCCCAAAATCGGTGCTGGAGACTAATGTCCCAAGCTGGCTGAGTAGGATGACATTGTGCACAGCAACTGCAATTGCTCTGAAAAACAAACCAGGATCCAATAAGTGGTAAAAAGTGGCAGGCCATTATCGAAGGCTGGCCTGTGAGACAGCGGGTGTTAGTATCACGGATGTAGGCCTTCGCCCCAAAATTGCAAAAAGGTGCACACAGTACTCATTTGGTTAGTGTTTAACAAATAAATATACATCTATGTTGGTGTTTAGTCTATTGTACCACCTAGTCCCCCCCCCACTCCCCGAAATTACGAAAACCTTTCTCGAAAATGTTCTTGGGTATGTCCATTCACAAGTATTATAAACCCCAGGAGATATTATAACCATCAGTTCTATCGCTATCGTGACTGCTTATTACCAGGCAGGCATTAAACTTGTTTGCCACCTTTGTAATATTACTAAGGATTCTAACCTGGACTTGTCTTCCAGCTGCTGGAGTAGTCTGTCCAGCTGAAGGCCTATACAAAGACCTGCATCGAAGCTCCAGTTGTTCCCAGTACATCTTCTTGCGTTCATGACTGAAACAAATACCAATAGTATACTAGCTGGTCGCAGTGGATGTTGCTATCCAATTAAAATAACAATGGATAGAAGATACACGCGTTTATCTTGTGGAGAGCAAGGTTTTACGTAACTCCAATACAAAGGGAGGATCTTCCCACCTGGTGAGGAGATTGTGCCTGGCGGGCTACGGCCCAACTGTTACCTTTGGGATTTCTTTACAAATAGCTAGCAACTGTAAGAACTTCAATATTCATTCGGTCAATTCCTGAATCGCGTCAGGAATTTACCCGACCTTGTATTACGAGTATATTGGGTTCTGCCACGAATTTATAACGACTCTTTTTGTGTCTGGAAGCCTTTATTATTATTCTAGCCCTTGTTTTTCTTAAGTACATCCTCAACGAACAATAGGATCGTAAGCATTAAAAATGTGGAAGATGATTATTTTCTCCAGAAATTATGTCCTGAAATCCATTATTCGCTTTTATACTAGAAATATTTACAAAATATAGGCACCTTTTTTTTCATATTCGTTAGCATGAAACACGCGAAGCTCATCTATTTATTTTTAAACGAGAAAACCAGACAGACACCAAACCACTAAATCCAATAAAGTAAAAAAATAACGGTGCAAAAGAAACTTTTTACTGTCTCATGTCTATGTACTATAAAGCACTCCAAAAAGGTCAAAGCTCGCAGTTTATAACCTAGTTCCATACCTCTAAATGACACTTTCACCATAACAACGGTTGCCAGGCAACCACATATGAAACAAATTTGATTCGTCTTCGTGTCATAATCGGACAGTACATTGGTAGACATACAAGTGATTTTTTACATTATATTAATTTTTAATTTTGTGTTTATTAAAATAAAAAAATGTCGCAGTTACACGCTAATTACAGAAGCAATACGAGTCAAATATCTCATATGCGATCTGGTAGTCAACTTATAAATGAAACTTTTGAATTGACTGATGACGAATTAGTGCAACTAGTTAATGAAGGAAAACACCAAGTCAAGGTGCTTAATATTGAAAACGAGATCTTAGAAAAAGCTATAATGAGACTAGATCCAAGTCTAATGCAAGGTGTCGCACAAGCATTGGAGCTAGCATCGAAAATGCAGAGCAATTCATCATCTTTAAACGTGGGTAGTTTTACAAAATCTCAGATATCTAAATTCGCATTCGGTGACAGTATTCAAAGTCCATCAAAAATAATGATGAGTCCATCAAAGGCATCTACACGAAAAGTTGAATCTTCAGCCAAATTAGGTGGCACTATAATGGTTGGTTCGGGGCCAAGAATCAATATTCTAGAGAGATCTGAACTAGTTTCAATAGAAATTGAAATTTTAATTAAAAATCTAGAGAAAGCAAGAGCGAATGCTGCTAAGAAACATGGTTTATTAAGAGCCCAATTAGAAGAGGTAGGTCTCAGAGTGAATGATATAGAAAGAGCAGAGAAAATGTTCAATCAAGATGTTATAATAGATGGTTGGGACAAAATAGCTCAGAGGATACCTGCTGAAATTTGGATTAGGTTCATGACTGAATGGGTCAAAATATGCGATAGTCAAATAGGGAAGTTACGACTTAGAACAAGTACTTTAAACACACAACACAGCAAATTGAAAGGACAGATTAAAGTCAAGGAAGAACTAAGTGAAAGTTTAAGACCGGTGGAATTTGAAAAAATGGCTATTGAAAACTCAGAATGTGTCAAACTAATAGATCAAAAGCTACAACAGTTAGTAGGTCTGAAAAAGATGACTGGTGATGCTAATCTAAATTTAACTATACACAAAAAAGCGATGATGGTACAGAATCAATATTTGACAAGCGTTTTGAATACAATAAAGCAAAAAGATCAACAGACAATACAGTTGGATAAAGAGAAAGATATCATTCAAGTGCAAGCAGATAGTTTAGCTCAAAAATTAGAAGAAATAAAGCGAGTAAGAATGGCTTATGAAGTCCCAGATGTAATGGACTATGTACGAGTAAAAGCTGAAGTGACTGATCTTAGGAATTCTATAAGAACTTTGGAAAACAGACTACGTATACAACAGATAGCTCTGGCATCTTTACATAAGCAATTGAATACGATATCGATGAAAGAAATTATGAGTGATCGGCATGAAGATTTGTATTAATAAGATGGTAGCCATATTATTTAGTGGAAAAGAATTCTAACGACTTTGTAATAGAGTTGGAAATTGATTAACAATATACTTACTGCTTAGTTTAGCCAGCAAGTTTTAATATAAATCTTGTATTCAGGCTTATTTTAGCCAACTGCTCTCAAATCAAAAGAGTATATGGTTGTATAATAAAATATTTTTTCAATATCATTAATTTTATTTCGTACCACAGAGAGCTTGTACTATGGAAACCAGACACTGATAAACATACTTATATATTTCTAAATACATACACATTGTAGATAAATAGGTAACACCCAGACACAGAATAAACCATCGTGCTTATCACACAAAGTTTTATCCTGAGTGGGAATCGAACCCACGACCTCTTGCGTAGCAGTCGGACACGCTCCCACCGCGCCACAAGAGATTATTGCAAAATAATATAATGTAAACTACCCAATTTGCGTGAAAACAGAAGTTCGTCGCTGTCATTCTGAACTTTATTATTATCCAAATTTATTCAAGGTAGCGTGTTTAGCTACTATTAATAATCCCACAATTCAATAGCAATGAAAGCATTTTGAATATTTAATTTTATGTATACATTCGATTGTGACATTAGCATTTTGATTTTATTGAAGCACGTGTTTTTGACTTAATAAATGCAAACTGTTGTACGTTACTCAATTTATATTGTAATCATACTTGGAGCAATGAAAGCTAGATCGCAGGATAGGCGGGGTACGTGTCCCCCCCTGCCTTCCCGAAGCCTGACGGTTGCTTTGTTAATTTCTTGAATTTCTTTGCCCCCCCCCGGACGAATTTATTTGGGCCGCCCACCCCCCGCGTGCGTGCAACTTAAACACTTGGCCGGTATCGGAGAAATAGCCTTCCAAAATGAAGAATTACACCATTATATTATACACTATACTTAGAGGACTGATGCAAAAACATGAGATTGGATATGTCAACCTCAACTCAATGGGTATAACATAGTAGAAGCCATTTACAATTAATTACAATGTAAAAACTATATGTGCTTAAATATTGACCAAATTACTGCAAATTAATGAATAAGTATAAATGTATTCCAAAAGAAAGAAAAGAATAACCTTAATTTATAACGCAGGATCTACACTTACAAAAGTAAATCGTCGAATACCTAAGAAACATTTTCAAACGACTATAGTCTCGACTCGTATAGTAACGCCTATAGTAATTATAAAAATGCACTTCACTAAGTTCATCGAGATTCATTAATGCCTCCGACTGCATGAAATTATATAATTATGTAGAGTTTCCATCTTTTTTGTGCAGGCGGGTTTTTTTATTTTTTAGTAGTTGTAGGATGTAACCCATGTACAACTAACTTTTATTACAGCTATTGTCAAGTACTAAAAATTGAAAAAAGAATGGTTGCTAACTAACTTTTTTAGGATTACAGTCATAATCATGCTAATACCTTTCTGAAATGCTCAAGATGAGCCCTTTAATTTGATACCTATATTGCAGTATACAAAACAACTTTTTTTTCACACCTCAGAGCCGCCATGTTTGTTTTTTTCAAACGTCATATATCTAAGCATACTTGGGCGATCAAAAGGAATCTAACGACGTTATAATGTGAGATATCAGTTAATAAAGAACATTACATACATACATACAAGATACGCGCGAAACCTTCCTTACAGTCGGGTAAAAACTCCATGTGCTTAAATTTGGCAAGTTACTGCTAATTAATGAATAAGTATAAATGTTTTGCAAAAGAAAGAAAAGAATGGCCTTAATTTGTCATGCAGAATCTTTACTTACAAAAGTAACATTATCAAACGACTATAATCACAAAAATAATACAGACGTAAAGTTTACTAGTAAAATTTACATTCCTATCAATATAAAGTGATAGGTATGTAAATTTAAGAGTAGATTACGCGATACAGGGTTCGGCTCTCTCAAAAATTTATATAGGAAACCTAAATATTAGGACAAGAAAATAATTGTGTCACTAGTCAAAGAGTTTTTCTAGTAGATGATATAAAGAAATTTAAGGATATGTCTTAAAATGATCCCACAAATAAATCTTGAAGTTGCAGAAAAATGCAAAAACGAGTTTTTTCGTATTATCATAGTCATGTCGTTCGTAATCATATGTACGAACGAATATTCTACTTTATTTTTACCTGCGCTCCTGCGCACTGTAAAGTAATGGTTATGTGCGGAAGAGCGAGGCCGGCGATCGTGTCGCTGTGTACGTAGCGCTAAATAAATAATTCGCTCAGTGTAATGCCCCCTTAAATTTAAAAATATCCTGAATCGCGCAAGCTATGTTTTCACAGATGATATATATAAAAGCCGCAGTTGAACACCTCGCCTGGTGGGAGGATCCTCCTTTTTTGCTCAGTAGTGAATCCAGGGATTCGTTTAGCGCATAGACTAATATATAATAATTGGTTTTAATTGGGTTGGGTTGGGCAAGGTTGATTTGACCAAAGAAAAATACACATACACTAAAGAAAAAAAAACACATAATTTTGAAAAGGTAGAAGGTTGGACTTCTTATCCTTTCCCCACCTCCCACCCTTATCTAAACTCTAAAGATTGTACTATGCGTTTCAAATGAGTTGATAACTGTCATGATGACATTTCGATTCGCATTACGACTGCAACTTCATTGTATAACGGCAATAAAATGTCAGCAATAAAATTATTCTTAAAAAGATGTCATTAGTACTCTAATGAACTATACTTAAGCACTGTATTTTACTATTTATAGATACGTTTTAGTTTTAAAAAAATATCATGAAAGACCACAAAAGTGTAGAATATTCTTATATTTTGCCTATTTACTTATTTCTGTTTGTCGTTTATTAAATATTAAAGAATACTAACAATATTATAGTAAAGAAAAATGTTAGATACATAGTTCAAAGAAAATAAATATTACGTCCGTTCCATTACCATACACATACGTACTTTACCCGACTTGGGAGTTTTGTTGCTAGCGGTACAATTTTGACAAGTACAGAGTGAAGTTGTCGCGTTCGCGATTATCTTCTCATTTGAAACGCATAGTACTTAAGCATGCAGCTGTACGCAGAACACATTTGGCCAGTGTTTAATCAATTCGATCAATCCGAAAAACAGAGATATATTTGCAAAATCTCTACTTTACGAGAAAGCAACTTTAAGTTTGTCTTAAATGAATTTTTTTCTGTGCACTTAACACATTTGAACAAACAATATTATAGTCTGTCTTCATCAAGTATAGATTTTGTAGATGTAATTATATAGTATTTTTTATAGGCATTTCTTGCCAATTACTTTATTAATACAATAATTGAATATTTGAAATATAGAAAAATTTAAAGTCCAGACCGGGGCCGGTTTCGAACCACCTATCTGGACTATGTGACATGTAATTTTGTTTTTCGGATATGTCGATATTTTTTTTTATATATAAAGATAACTAGCAATGTAGGATTGAGTCCAACATTACTAGCAATCTTGTTAACCCTTCCAGCTAAGCTCAAAGGGTTGTGTTAGGAGTGGGTTCACGGGTAGTATAATGGGTAGGATTCAAACCCGCGACCTCACGATTGCGAGACCGATGCCTTAGCCATTAGACCACCTTCTGCTTCTTTTTGTACCACCTGAGCATCGACATTACGAAAAATGATCCTGGGTGCGCACACGCCAATGCATGGAAGAACTCCTACCTTGGACCTGTTGGGTGGGATTCTGACCTACCTGAGCAGCTGGTAGGCGAGCATGCAGCTGAAGATACAGACGAGTACAGCGCTGACTGACAGAGCGAACACGCCGCGCAGGCACCAGTACAACGCGCCGTGTACTACGCCGCAAGCTGATACGCCCTCGAATACGCAGTGGGCGCCTGGGGACAACACTAGTGTTATGACCTTTTATTTTATTTGGGGAGCTTACAGCTATAGCACAAATAGTTTCATAAAATACATTACTAAATGCCAATAACAAACTACCACAGATGGACAGAATACAATCTACTTATACATCAATTATACGTTACAAATGTTTATACAGCTAAATAAAGCCTAATACGGTATTTACAATAGGTTAGGTACTCTGGTGACAAACATTTTGGTCAGTAAAGATCTAGCACCTCCAGCACTTGTAGTAAATAAATCAATACAAGTTCAATAATTTAAACAATCACAATAACTGTCATTGTTTAAATTATTGAAGTCAGCGGAAACTCTCGGCAGATAGCTATTACTCCTAAAGTTGGTATGACATGAAGGGATGTATAGCAAATCGTTGTTGCGCAGTCTTCTGAATGGTGTTCTTAAGTTAATTTCATTAAGAAGATTCGGGCAGTCAATTTTACCTTGAGCAAGGCTGAGCAAGACATTTATATCTGCAATATTACGTCGTACATACAGATGTAAGTTAAGTAGTTTTACACAGCGTTGCTCATAGGTAAGCTCGGCTGGATGACAATATTTAAAAAATCTATTACTGTTGGATAGCCAATTTATCGAGGAAGGCTATAGGCTATATAACATCACGCTACGACCAATACGATCGGAGCATCAATTAATAATGTTGCAAAAATGGGGAAAAATTATCCAAACGAAATTGCGCGATTAGATTTTAATGACTTTATAACTGCAAATATGGATGTAGGTACAAAAGTTTTTTTTTACTGACTTTAGTAAGGCATTTGATTGCATTAATCATTTGTTACTTATAGGATAAGCTAAACAAAGCCGGGACAAATGGTAGCTTATTAAGATAATTTTCTTTCTAAATAAAAACAGATCCCAGGATGTAGCATTTAAAGGTTTCAACTTTGCATGAATGCAGAATCCCTTTGGCGTACCACAAGGATCTTTATTAAGACCAGTACTTTTTGTAATCTTTTTAACTATATATATTCAATTCTGTTTTCAAATTGTTTCTAAATTACACACTTAATCATCGAATCCTTAACAAAAATATATACATATATGATATAACATTTATAGATAACAACGAATGTTGTGCAGTCACCGTAATTTTCTTAAATAGATTTTGCTTCACTATTATATAGTAGTATAGGACTTACCCTCATCGTCAGGAGCATGTTGAGTGTCTGGTGGGTTAGAATAGCAGGTGCAAGTTCGAGTCAGTTTGGTGTACTCGCAGAACTTGAGGGTCTGAAGCCTGAAACAAATGGAAATATTATATTATATACAGAATGGTTTTTAAACTACTAATAACCTCCCGTTCCTGGCTTTTTAAAATAACACTAAATAGCTTTGTAATATCAGTTTTTGGAAATTTTATTATATTAACTTGCTGTGGGTGTCATAAAATATATATTTTTTTTTATCGAGGTAAATAAACAGTGACACAAGTTAATTAATAGTATTACAAAATCATGGTTATCATTGTGACACCAGCGACATTTACCACATTTAAAAATAGGAGACAGCAGCGTTCTCGAAGTACTTTAAATCCTTACTGCGATTGCCAACCCGCTCGCTAAGCGTGGCGATTATGGCAAATACCGCCAGGATCTACAATAAGTAGGTCCTACTAGGAAGTTCCGTGACATCATAAGATTGTTATGAATGAAAATAATACTGCATATATATAAAAATAAGCATACAAAATGTTTAAAATCACAAAAGTAACATTATGATTTTGGGAGAAACCAGAAGAAGAAGAAATAATTTATTTCGTTATAAAAAATACAATTTTACACACCTAAAATAACAACACATTACCAATATCAAAGAAAACACGTCCTTATATTTAAACAGATAATTATATCGAAAATAGGACCTAGTTCAGCATATGCCAGGCTAACGCCTGACGCCGATTTTTACTTTATGTTTTGTTTTTTAAACACTTTTTTTTTTAAATAACACAATAAAAAATAAAATAAATAAAATAAAAACCCACACAATTGTTGTAAACAGTAGTAGTAGTGGCCGTTGGAGGGACTATACATGTTGCAAAACAAAAGTATTGTATTGAATCCATACTAATATTATAAATGTGAAAGTAACTCTGTCTGTCTGTCTGTCTGTTACGCTTTCACGCGCAAACTACTGAACAGATTTAGATGAAATTTGGTATGGAGATAGTTTGAGCCTCGGGGAAGGACATAGGATAGTTTTTATCGCGATAACCGACATCCACGCGGGCGGAGCCGCGGGCGAAAGCTAGTAGCATATATTTTGTATCGAAATCCATCTGAAGGCCATATATGTAAGTACCTATTACCAAGAAGCAGTAGCAGTGTGTAGTGTAAATGTGTGATGTATGCAAGAGTGAGGATCCACAGCAGAAGTGTGCAGCGTGTAGTGTAAATAGAACCAAAAGAGTTATTTTCAGTACTTACTTGTTCATATGTATCACAGTGGTTGTGATTGTGACAAGAACGCAAGTCAACGCGCATACTAAGCAACAAGCTCCTACCACTTTGATCTGTGAACAAAAATGTATATAACATATATTATTAACAAGCTTTTATAATAATAACTAGCTGTCCCGCGCAACTTCGTATGCGTAATTTTTCCCCGTTTTTAAAACCTTTCTCGTCGCTTCTCCGCTCCTATTAGTCGTAGCGCGATGTTATATAGCCTTATAGCCTTCCTCGATAAATGGGCTATCCAACAAAAAAAGATTTTTTCAAATCGGACCAGTAGATCCTGAGATTAGCGCGTTTAAACAAACAAACAAACAAACAAACAAACAAACTCTTTCGCTTTATAATATTAGTATAGATAATATCTTGGGACAACTCACACAACGCTATCTGATCACAAACTAAGCAGAGCTTGTACTATGGACACCAGACAACTGATAAACATACTTATATATTTTTAAATACATGCATATTATAGATAAATAACACCCAGACACAGAATAAACCATCGTGCTCATCACACAAAGTTTTATCCTGGGTGGGGATCGAACCCACGACATCTTGCGTAGCAGTCGGATACACTCCCACCGCGCCACAGAGGCAGTCAAACTAAAACCAAAAAAAATAATATATCTAAAAAATTGGGACCCCTGGGCATGGTTCCACAGATGCTGGCAGCATTTCCTCGCTGTATAGCAATGCTGATGCGTTGTGCGAGGAAACAGCGGGTCAATTCACATATTTAAAGCAGTTCAGTTGCAGTTCAGTTGCAGTTAAGTTTTGACTGCCTCTGTAACGCGGTGGGAGTGTATCCGACTGCTACGCAAGAGGTCGTGGGTTCGATCCCCACTCAGGATAAAACTTTGTGTGATGAGCACGATGGTTTATTCTGTGTCTGGGTGTTTATCAGTTGTTTGGTTTCCATAGTACAAGCTCTGCTTAGTTTGGAATCAGATAGCGTTGTGTGAGTTGTCCCAAGATATTATTATTATGATTAAAACGGCCATTTTTGTATTCTTGTAACTTTAGGATCGATCTCAATAATACGCTCGCGTCAAGTATGCGTCTCTAGAGCGCAATAACGATATTCTAGTACGGTGCGCAAGCGTTTTTAAGATCGATCCCAAAGTTACAAGAATACGAAAATGGCCGTTTTAATCGAAACTGCAACTGCACTGCTTTAAATACGTGAATTGATCCGCTGGAAGCTTTTATTAACTCTAATTGTATGAACTATGGATGTAGTGGAAATCTTCAAAATGTATTTTTTAATTAAATAACTAGCGGACCCTCGCCACTTCGTTAGAGTCAATTTCCCCCGTTTTTGCTTTTGTTTTGTTTTTTACGCAAAGAATGGAGGGAGGAGAAAAAAGGTGGCATTAATGAATAAACTTAGTATTGCTCATCCGACAGCATGATATCTATACTAATATTATTAAGCTGAAGAGTTTGTTTGTTTGTTTGAACGCGGTAATCTCAGGAACTACTGATCCGAATTGAATTGAATTCTTTCACTGTTGGATAGCGCATTTATCGAGGAAGGCTATTCCCCGTTTTTGCAACATTTCTCGTTGCTACTCCGCTCCTATTAGTCGTAGCGTGCTGTTATATAGCCTATAGCCTTCCTCGATAAATGGGCTATCCAACAAAAAAATATTTTTTTGAATCGGACCAGTAGTTTCTGAGATTAGCGCGTTTAAACAAACAAACAAACTCTTCCGCTTTATAATATTAGTATAGATTTTTAGAAGTGTCGCCGAAAACTTTTGCTGTAAAGATCTTGAATATTTACCCGACTCCGCCAGAAGAAGTTATGATTTCGACACTCTATAGCCCAAACGGCTTGACAGATTTTATAATGCGAGGTGTCGTTGGATTCGTTTGACATAGGCTATTCAATTTTTCAGTTAATTAATATTAGCAGTCAGATTTTATTTTCAAATTCATTTGCAAAGGTGACATATGGGAATCGAACCCACCTCTTGCGTAGCAGTCGTACGTCGCAGTCGCACTGCACCACCGAGGCAATGATATCGACATATTTTCAAAATCATGCACATCAAGCGTCATGCTAAATGAATGACGAGACGAACATACTTTTCTTACCATATAGCTGTATCTGTTTCGACGTCTGGCTAAGCTCATGATACAGACGCCAGTCAGGACCAACTGAAACAATAAATAGATATTATATAAAAATGAATCCCTATAGAAAACGACTGTACCGATTTCATTCATTCTTTATAGAGTTCCGTAGCCAAATTGGCAGAAACGGAACCCTTATAGTTTCGTCATGTCTGTCTGTCTGTTAGTCTGTCTGTCCGTATGTCACAGGGATTTTACTCAAAGACTACTCAATGAATCTTGATGAAATTTGGCGTAAAGGTGTTTTGTTACTGCCGCTACTTAGTTTAATAGCTAAATAATAAAAAAAATGTCACTCTATACATGTAACAGTGTACATGTAAAAATGTATTTTTTTTCAACAAACATCAACGTGTGGCACATCATTCGACAGGTCTTTCAAAAATGTTTTAAGCTTTTTAGTAAACATTTTTGATTGAATGAATATTTTTGGAAATAATCGCTCCGAAAGTTAAATCGTGTCCAACTCCCCCCTTAACTTTTGAACCGTGTGACCAAAAAAACATGGAAAAATTCACAAAGATAGCGCTTAATAAATACTTTAAAATAAAATTATTGCGGATAAGATCGGATATACCGTCATTGAGTTATTGCCAAAAAACTGCGTTTCTCAACAAAAGGGCGTAAGTGCCATTAACATACGCTCTTCTACTGATACAATTGTTCAAGGCTGCGGAACCCTACACTGAGCATGGTCCGACATGCTCTTGTCCGGTTTTTTTTTAATTTTCTAATACTCTGCAGAAGGTTTTTTTTTTCTCTTCCCGCCGATATTAGTCGATTATAGCTCGTACATTCCAGTATATTTTCTTTCAAATTTACTTCTCTGAATCACAAAGTCTCGTTCTTATTCAGTTATCACGTATTTAAAATATATTTTGCACACGTAGAGTATATTTGTTTTGTGATTTTACACTTTCCGGGAATATTCCTATACATTTGGCCTACCTGTGTAACTTCGTTACATAGGTAGGCCAAATTCTGTCATTATAAGGCCAAACTCTCCATAGAGGCAGGCACAATCTAAATAATAATAAAAATAAATAAAATAAAAACTTATTTATTCGTTAAGATAATGCACACTACAAAATAAGTATGTATGTATGTATAATAAGTACAGTAGGTAACAAAAATCTTTAAATGCTGCAGCAGCAACAGCTTTTCTTCTCCCCCCCCCCCCTCCTACCATCATGTTACCAAAATAAGACACTTTCTCTATCATATAAAGCCGACACTCACCATAGCAGCGGGCACAGCGGCCGGCACAGTCTCCAGGTGCTGCGGCGAGGCGGTGTAAGCTCGCAGCAGTATGTGCTGTGCGGCGAGCAGCCCGCCCAGCGCCGCGGCCAGCGCGCCGCAGCCCACACACCACCACGCGTACTTCCTACGGCGGCAGCTGCCATCGTTGCCGTTACAGCCGACGGATGCTGGAAAAAAAGAAGAGGTTTTATGTCTTCTTCTTCTTCTTCTTTGAGTTTATGTCAATCTAGCCGTTTTAACGGCTAATTTCTGCCAGTGTCAAGTATTTATGCGCTTATTACATGCACAAAGTCTCGTTCTTAGTCAATTAACACGTATTCAAATCATTTTATATATATATGGAGCTGTAAAAATAATGGCCGGTCAGTTTGCCGCCATTTTTACAACTCCCGGGTTATATGTCAATTGTCATTTGTGTCAACTATCATTAATGTCACTTTCGTGACAGTTTAACACGATTTGAATTTTATTTCACTCCGACCATTAACAGAGAACCGGGTCCATAATCATATGTTTTTTTTCGTTTACGCGGCAAGCCTGCGCATTTAACTGTCAAAATCTTATCATAATGGTAAATAGAGAGCTGCGCTTAGAAATGTATCGTGAATGCGCGCGGACATCTTTGAGCGCACCGCGCATGCGCAAGTTCGCGCGGGCTTGCCGCGGAATCGAAAAAAAACATAGTGAATAAGGACCCAGGACTGCGCCATAACCTCACAAAATTGACCACTCCCTAGAAAGAGACAACGCTACTTTGTGACCAATACCTGTCAAAGGCCGCACGAGGTTTGTCTCTCTTTCACGATTTTTTAATTGAAAGGGATGGCACGGTCCAGGTCTATATGTCAATGGCTCCGACCGGGTGTCTAACCGTAAATTAGGAGAGGACTATGTCTAGCAGTGGACCGATTCAGGTGATGATGAAGGTGATGATGGTATTGGTGGTCCTACTGTACTAGATGCGATTAACAGTATATATATAATATGGCGACCGAGCAAATCGAGATATCTGCGAGGTTAAGCAACGGTACCACTGTCGGTCGAAAGATGGGTGACCGTTTTCAAAAAATGTCACGCTCCTTCATGCCTCGGAGAGCACGTTAAGCCGTCGGTCCTGCGCCTAATCTCTCTCCGGTAGCAGTGGCGGATTCAAGGGAGCTAGAGGGCCTTGAGCTCCAAAATCGTTCACCATTCACCCCGTGTAAGTGGTGCAACAACGACCCTATCTGGTTCAAACCCCCCAATCAACAATCCTGAATCCGTCACTGACCCCTTATTTCATCCAGTGAATAACTCGTACTGAGCGCCTAGCCACAGCACCCTTTTTGCCTCAATTTGGCACAAAACCGATAACGTATTACAAAAACCGTTTTAACTTGATCGATCATTCATCATTCGATAAAAACTATCTATCGATATACTCTATTAAATTAAGTTTAAAACGGTAAGTAGTAATTAATTTCTTTTGCGTTATAAAAACCAACTGAATTGAAATATAAAAACTGGGCAAATGCATGTCGGGCCACGCACAATGTAAGGTTCCGTAGCTGCCAAGCACAATAATGCGGTATAAGAAGTGGGTTTTCTGTTGTTTTTGTTTCATCCTACTAAACTAAAATTAATAAGCAATTTTCAATGGAATTTGTACGAAAATTTTGTTACCTACTTCTCATTTGGTCGGCTGTTACTCGTAAACTGGTAAAGCCTACTTAGTTGTAATAGTTTTTCTTTTAATTTCATTTTGATTTTGAATGAATTTTTCTCATCTCTAAAAACAACCATTTAGCTGGCAGGAGGAGAGGACACTTCACTCTAACAAAAAAAAATACTTTAAAGCTGATTATTTCACAAACAGATTCCTAAATCGAAAAGTCATATTCACCACTCCTAAATATTTTTAAAAGGTCTATCCAACAATGTTGTATCTGAAAAAATTACACCCCTACTTAAAATGTAAAGGTAGGTACCACAAAAAATATAATTTTCGAGATTTGATTCTACCACTGTCGGCGTAACTAATGCTAGAGTTTCTGAGCAACCTGGGGACGGACAGAGAGACGGACATGGCGAAACTATAAGTGTTCCATTTTGCCATTACGACTACGGAACCCTAAAAAAGAAAAAGATATTCTTACTCCTCCTTTTCTTTCAAAAATACCAAATAGGTTAAAGTCCCGCGTCGCTTGAGCAAACATACAATTAACATACAGACTCGGACACCAGACTTCCCTAAGAAGAACGAACGCCGAACGCTTCTATCTTTACTTCTGGGGACTTAGGCCTCTACTCCCCCCCCCCCTCCTTCTACCTTGATGTATAGATGTAGAGCTCAGTGAATATAGACATAGACTACATAATAAAATTACTAGTAGTACTACAACAACTTCGTATGCGTAAATTTCCTTAATTTTTTATAACATTGTTAATTGGTGCTCCGCTCCCATTGGTCGTAGCGTGATGTTATATAGCATATAGCCTTCCTCTATCTAAGGGCTATCCAACAGTAAAATAATTTTTCAATTCGGATCAGTAGTTCCTGAGATTACCGCGTTCAAACGAACAAACAAACTCTTCAGCTTTATAATATTAGTTTATATAGTATAGATATATACTACGGGTCTTCTAACTTTCGCAAGATTTCTCTTGACGCACGAATACACGAATACTATTATTATTTTTTATGACCGTGGAACCATCGACAATTCGTGATCTACAATTTTGAACTAAGTAGGTACTTCACTTATTTTTTGTTATATTTTTTTTCAACGAGCTATTTATACTACACATACAGTAGGATCAACGTAACTTGACCGGATTGAAGTTGGCGAAAATTGGTTGCGTAGATGCATTTTTAGTAGTAAATGGTGACAGGAAGCGGGGGGCGGGGGCAGTAACTAAACCAAGAGAATTAGAGATGCGATTACGCATTACATCGTCATAATTAGTATTAATATTACATCGTCATATTAACTTTCTTTAGTATTTACTGTAACTGTTCTAAATTTAAACTTTTATGAACTCATATGTATAGTATTTTTATATTGTTGAATTACAATTTTGTTAGTATTTTTAATCGATTAAACATAATAAATAGTTTTCGTAAGTAATTTTACGCGAAAGTATTATGAACCTAACTTCAATCCGGTCAAGTTACGTTGATCCAACTGTATACGGCCTAACTACTCTGTTTCTTTAAAACGAAATTCAGATTTTTTTGTTTTCTTAAATTTCTTAATATTACGGGGACTATTCTTATTAATTTTTGGATAAGCACAAGAAGTTTGAACTCATGAACGATTTTGTGGAACGATTGGATTAAATAGATGTTTATGATATTAGATGATGATAGACCTCATTTCTGATCGAAGAGTAGGCATACAGGTGGCTACCATCATCACAACCCCATTTGTTTTACTTTTAATGTTTTTATTTCTAAATATAAAAAAAATAGTATTACCAAAATATGGCGGAGGTGGTACGTAGTGTTGAGCCACATCTGCCGCAATAGTCGACCTCGGAGTCGAGACTTGATATTGTACAACTTGCATAACACCACACGCTTGCATCCCTAATAATTCACAAATCCATTCATATCACTATTCAATCCATTATTTTATTTCACACAATTCACTTAACACAAAAATAATCATTTCCCGCCAATTTAGTTTTGTTTTCAAACACTACTACAGATAAAATATTATTGCACTCAGTAAAGGATCTTTTAAAACTCGCGCCTTTTCTCAAAAATCGATATTTACACCCCAAGCCGTGCGTAAAGCACAATGACCTTTTTACACATATCAACAAATAGTATTTTATACAGTCACTAATGTTTAACAACGCTAACACTTTTACATAAATAAAAAAAAGAATAATCAATTCCAAATTTAAATTCCTGTTATTCAATCGAAATATTTTTATTTCTTCCCTCCTTTTATCACTATTTTCTTTTTTATAACACAAACAACACTTATTTTCATTACGTAACACGAAATTAACAATAATTATATTGAAAAGCTTTTATTATTTAATGTTTTAGACAGAATAAACATCGCATTACATTACAGAGTTTACGTTTAGGTTATGTGATTTGACAATGGCGCCGCGCAGAAGCAGTAGATTCTTTGTAATGTCCAGGTAGAAAGGTCTTAAATTAAACAAGGAATGGTGAGTTATGGATTTATTTGTATGAAGTGCACAGATAAAGCACCTTATTTTTATAGAACAGGTATGTAACCTACTTTGTGCACATATTTTTTTTTTATCTATGGATTTAAAAAAAAGTATAAAAGAGTATTTGCGTGGGAAATATTTCGACCACATGCTGTTATCTTTGTTATTTTAGTTACGTTTTCTTTGTTGAAATTTATAGATGGCCGGAAAACGTTTTCAACAATGAATTCCTTTGATGTCAAGTCGTAACTAATTTTATTGAAATACCTATACGTTTACGCGAAAGTAAACAACAATAGATTTGAGTTGACAGTTTCGGTGCAACTACCTGACGTAACAAAAAATCGGTCAAATTCAATGACTGGTTTTTGCGAGTCATTTTTCTTGGTACAATTGAACTTAACCATAAATATGCCGGTTATACTTTTCATTGTGTTTTATATCTATACTAATATTATAAAGCTGAAGAGTTTGTTTGAACGCAGCTATCTATATCCGAATTGAAAAAATCTTATTATTATATTTATTAAATCACTGTTGGATAGCCCATTTATCGAGGAAAGCTATAGGCTATATAACATCACGCTACGAGCAATAGGAGCGGAGCAACAATGAGAAATGTTGCAAAAACGGGAAAATTTCCGCAGACGAAGTTGCGCGGGACAGCTAGTTCGTTTATATATGCGGCAAGCTTGGCTTACTGTAGTAACTTGTCACCCTAACGAGCTTTGACGATACCCAGCTATCATAAACGGCAAATATTATTAGGGTGGTTAATACTCAAACACGCCGAAAGATGACAACTGGTAGAGATCGATTACGGTCTGCAATCTATACTAATATTAAAAAGCTGAAGGGTTTGTTTGAACGCGATAATCTCAGGAACTACTGGTTCGAATTGAAAAAAACTTTTTTTGCTGGATATCCCATTTATCGAGGAAGGAATCTATAGAACATCACGCTATGACCAATAGGAGCGGAGTATCAATGATAAAGGTTGCAAAAACGGGGAAAATTAACGCAGACGAAGTTGCGCGGGTCAGCTATACTTAGTAGTACATAATTATGCTACCCGGCTTATATCTCTTACTCACCCACATTTTTTCAAGATAAATCTACAATCCTATCTGTTGGCTAGTACCAATAGTTAGTAATACTAGACTATGACTTATTCTGTGATAATACAGCTTTTGGAAGAAAGGAATTGATTGATTAACAGCACATTAATGGGTAGGACCGGGATTAAAAATATAAGTACATACTGTATAGGGGCGTCTAAACGGGCCATTTATTACGGCAATTTGTGGCGGCATTATTGGCAACTAATTGCTTGGCCAATAATGGCAATATGTCTACAATTGTATGGTGCATGATTCAGTCTCCTAAACGGGCTACAAAACCCGGCAACAATAAAATAGAGGGCGACTGAAACAACAACAAAATTGTCCGGGCAACATTGCGGAAAATCGATCGCTTGGCGATCGTCCGGCAACCATCAAATCAATATTGGAGAGTACTGCCATGTTGCCGGCCACAGCCTTGCCGCCACAAATTGCCGTAAAAAATGTCCCGTTTAGATGCCCCTTTATTAGACCATCTAAAATAGACCCCCGTAGCAACGAAATACCTCAAAACTAACAGAAAAACAGCCAATAACTTGCACCTATCCAATAAATTCCTTACGTACAGTTAGTTTATGAAAAACACTTAATATACAACATAATACTGAGAAAATTGATCGTGGCTATCTCGTTTCAAATTCCTGTGTTCCTGGCATGCAACTGGATCGGGAATGTAGTCTATGGGTAGAGTGCTAATGTCATCAATCTGTCATTACTTCTTACTGCATTCTATTGAAACAACTACCTGCACGAGTTGTAAAAATGGCGGCAAACTGACCGGCCATTATTTTTACAGCTCCGAGTTTAACGTGTAAAAAAAATGATTTGAATACGTGATAATTAACTAAGAACGAAACTATGTGCATGTAATAAGTGCATAAATACTTGACACTGGCAGAAATTAGCCGTTAAAACGGCTAGATTGCCATAAACTCAAAGAAGAAGAACTACCTGCACTTATCGAATGTAGGATCAGTAATCTATAATATGTCAGGTATGTAATTGGGGTAGATCACTACATATCAACCCATATGATGTCCCACTGCTGGGCACGGGTCTCCCCAGTAGAACCTACTGGTATGTAGATCCTGGGGGTAATTGCCATAATCGCCACGTTTGGCGAACGGGTTGGCGATCGCAGTAAGGCTTTAAGTACGCAGAGGACGTTGCTGCCCGTCCTCCGGTGTGAAATCGCTTAGTCGCCTTGACGACACCCACGGGAAGAGATGGGGTGGTACTATTCTTAAGCCGGCACCACACGGCAATAACTATTGCCAGTTTAAATGTCAGATTTATTTACTAATTAGTCTTTTGGATTTATCAGGAACAAGCCTATTATCCGAACGCTGACTTAGTTTATCCGAACGTTGTCGCGAATTCGTTGGTCGCTGCCGCTGTACATAGGTAGGTGTCGAGCGTGTTGAAATGTTTTACATTTCAACGTTAATATGTATATAATAGATATTAGATACATTGCGGGACTTAATCGCGTGAAATTATTTAAAGGTACGAACCTTTTATTTACCCGACATAAAAACAGTTAATATGTATGTCAAATTTGAATATACTGTACTGTTTTTATGTAACAGATGTTGTTCATGTTTGATCATTTAATTTTAATTTTCTTTTTTTTTATTAAGGGACTTTTACGTTTAACGTATGTCAGTCCCATCATACCCTAAACTTAATTATAATTCCTACTACTACTAGATCAAAAGTTTAATCTTGTCCCAAAAAACCCATATTTCGATTATCCGAACTACGGTAGGTACTCGTATTATCACACTATTATTGTAAAGGTGGCAGTTTGGGAGTAGATATGCTTGTTACTTCTTCATGTTTAAACGGCTGGAGCGATTTTAATAAAATTTGGTATGGAGTTAGCTGACACCCTGGATTAACACATAGGCTAATAAACCGCAGGTAACACTGCGGGGCACGGCTAGTTATATATAAATGTGAAAGTAACGTGTTACCTGTCTGTTACCTTTTCAAGCTTAAACCGCTGAACCGGTTAAGATGAAATTTGGTATGGAGATAGCTTGAGTCCCGGAGAAGAACATAGGATGATTTTTATCGCGATAACCAACATCCACGCGGGTGGAGTCGCGGGCGAAAGCTAGTTAAATAAAATTAAAAACACTGAATATGAACTTCTTACCATTATTTCTTCTGTTGGTAGCAGTGAGGGCGCTAGTCGGGGGTCTAGGGGGTAGCGCAGGGGGTGTGTCAGTCTTCGCGGGGGCTGGGGGTCCAGGCTCGTCCGCGCATGCGTACTGAGCTGATCCCGGCTTGCATGTGCATGCTACTTGGTACTGGAAATTTAAACAAAAATATCAATCAGAGGAACCCCTTAAATACTGAAAATTTAAACAAAAAATAAACTTAAAAACTAAAACATCCCGTCGCAGTTGGAGGTATTGATGAATTTTGTTGAACTTAATATAGTGCCTCCGACTGCATGATATTAAATATGAAGGGTGTCTTGCTACAGTCTTTTTGTTGGCGGTTTTTTGTTAGTTTTTAAATGTATTATTTTATTTAGTGCGTTTTTATTCCTTTTAAAATAAATAATAATAATAATATCTTGGGACCACTTACACAACGCTACCTGATCCCAAACTAAGCAGCTATATTCACTATCTTTTTTTTCGTTTTCGCGGCAAGCCCGCGCGTCTAACTGTCAAAATCTTGTCATAATGGTAAATAGAGAGCTGCACTTAGAAATGCATCAACGCGAAATGCGCGGCGCGCGGACCTTTGAGCGCACGGGCTTGTCACGGACACGAAATAGATCGTGAATAAGGACCCTGCCATGCCACCGTGCTACCGTCCGGTTGAATAGATCGTGGGATAGGTAGGATACGAAATATCATCGTGTGTTCGCTCACGTCTTTTGCCTGTAGATATTATACACCCTAACAAGATATTTACTTCAAGAAATCATATAAGAAAGAAAATGAAACTATTAAAAACTTGCATTTTTTCATTATAAGCCATTCAAGTTGTCTTGTGTTCTTCGCGCTATCGTGCTCATTGCATCTCGTAGTACGTAATCTATGGTTATTATTGAAAAATAAGTGATGATTACATTTCACATCATATTGTGAACAAGATTTGTACTAGAATTATTAATAATAATAATATCTTGGGACAACTCACACAACGCTATCTGATCCCAAACTAAGCAGAGCTTGTACTATGGAAACCAGACAACTGATAAACATACTTATATATTTCTAAATACATACATATTATAGATAAATAAACCCAGACACAGAATAAACCATCGTGCTCATCACACAAAGTTTTATCCTGGGTGGGGATCGAACCCACGACCTCTTGCGTAGCAGTCGGATACACTCCCACCGCGCCACAGAGGCAGTCAAAGTAAAGATTGATTAATTAATTAAAAAATATATAATGGTCTAAAAACTATCACATTGGAGTGTATTACTGATTGAGCAAACTACTTTCAGGTTTATATACCCACAATAACATTGTATAAGCGTGTTTAACGCCTGTAAAAAGTTGCGAGTAAAACTTACCTTATGCAAGTCGGAAGTGACAGAGGCGCTAGTATCACACTCAGGGCATACTTCTGGCGCTGGCGAGCTCCTCGCTGACGTCACGTCTCCCAGCGACATCGCTGGTTCTCCCGAAAGTCACAGTACTACTGGAATAGAAAGAGTAGCAATTAGACAAAATAAAACTACAAAAAAAATTAAAGACGAAGTAGATACCAATCAGACAAAGTTACCCTGTGTACCCGAGTCTAGAACTCAGCTTGGTCAACCCCACTGACATAGAGACGTGGACTGCGCCATAACCTCACACATTGACCACCACTAGAAATAGACAACTTTGTGGACAATACCTGTCAAAGGCCGCACGAGTTTTTTTCTCTCTTTCACGCTTTGCAGTCAATATTTACTTTTTAATTAATAGGGATGACGCAGTCTTGATCCATACATCAATAGTCAACCCATTTGGACGTCATAGATGGTCAAGCTTAGGGGACGAATAAAACCAACCGTTTATTCAGTGAAGGGGAAAAAATTAAATTAGCAACACTCGAGATAAAAACATTCCAACACGGACTATTCGTCCTCACAAATCAACAAATTAAAAACGAAATTCTCAACAAGGCACTCCAACAAAATTCCTGTGCCATACAATATGGCGCGCAAAAAAGTGAACTCTATGGCTGCAAAAACAACAGTTAATCCGCATACATCCGGTCCCTATGGCCGCATCCGGCGCGACCAGCTGTTTTAACCGACTCTTCAACTAAAGTATTATGCGATACCAGCTGTATTTTACTGAATGATAAACTAAGTAAATGAATGAAATAGCTCATTTAATTTGCATGATATTAGTGACAGCTGCTAAATTGAATGTGCTCGTAAGTGTTTTGTTTTTTTTTGGCCTTGTCATTGAGAAGTAGGACAGCGAAATGTGGTCAATGTTTACATATGCCGAATCCATAAAAACGAATAAAATCAGTTAAGGTGGTAATCTATGTTTTGCCATAAAGATGAAGAAAACGTATTCTGTGAAGATTTCTCTACAATTTATGCTGGATTCAAAGGGGGGGGGGGGGAACAGAGGCAATTGCCCTCCCCCCAGACTCGACTGACTGACTTTTTTTGGAGAATTTTGACACTACCAGTTTTTTTTTTTAAAGATAACTAGCGATGTGGAATTGTCGTCCCACATTACTAGCAATCCTGTTAACCCCTCCAGCTAAGCTCTATGGCTTGTGTTAGGAGTGGGCTCACGTCGGTAGTATAATGGCCAGGATTCGAACCCACGACATCACGATTGCGATACCGATGTCTTAGCCATTAGGCTACCGCCGCTTCAGTATGTTTTGACAGGCAATTGCCCCCTACTCGGCAGTGATGGCTAATGTACGGGTGATTAACGCAATTGCCTCACACTTGGCCGTTTGGGTTACATGTTGCCCCCCCCCTCCCCTTAACAAAGTTCTGGATCCGTGCCTGTTTGTACTATAAAGCTATTTCTCCATGTAGAACTCAAAACTCACTCTGGACTATTCGTTTCACTATGGTGGCATGTGCCGTGTGGTGCCGGCTTAAGAATAGTACCACCCCATCTCTTCCCGTGGGTGTCGTCAAGGCGACTAAGGGATTTCACTCCGGAGGACGGGCAGCAGCGTCCTCTGCGTACTTAAAGCCTTACTGCGATCGCCAACCCGCTCGCCAAGTGTGGTGATTATGGCAATTACCCCCAGGATCTACATACTAGTAGGTTCTACTGGGGAGACCCGTGCCCAGCAGTGGGCCATCATATGGGTTGATATAATAATAATATAATAATGGTGGCATAAGTTACCATAAATTCGCGACCTATTACGATCTATTTTCAAATTACGTGATCGATCTCGTTTCGCGACCTTTGCCAGTCGGCGGTCGTTCCGAATGGGTGCGCCCGCGCTAAGATTGGAAACTTATGAGAATGGGTGACCAAATATCAAGGTGATTTCAAATCCGCTTGCAAGAATTAGGTCAATGTCCTGTCTGTGTATCTACTATTGTTCAATTTAGAGGGAAATTGAAACGGATATCCGGTTTACTTACAAACCATAGATTTATAGAGGGAGTTATAAAAATGACCGCGAACTGATCTGTCACCATTTTCACAATTCTCCATATATCTTGAGAAATTAATATACATTATAAATATTTTTTTTAAATGACGACTTCCGCATTATTGCACATGCCTTGTGTCGCGGGGGACTTTACAAACATACAAGTCACGGGCACAAAGTACACCAGACTCGGAACCCACGACCTCCTGCGTAGCAGTCGGACACACTCCCACTGCGCTACAGAGGCAGTAGTAAGAAGTACGTGTAAAATAAATAAAAGTCTTGGTACATTATTACTTGACACTAGCAGAAATTGCCTAAAAAATCGAATAGATTGACACCAATTCAAGTAATGAAGCCACTATTAACACAAATTTACACCAAATGTGGAGTAAGATTTGACAGTTTAACAAATATAATTTGAGATGCCGGACCAAGAATCTGACATTAAACTATAATAAAAGGTTAATCCTCGTCCCTTTTTCGGGGTAGGGGGGGGAACAAGCCCCAAATTCCCCTTAATGCATAAATCAACAGTACCATTAATAATAATTTGTTTGCTCTTTTCATGCAGCTAAACGTTTACTGTTAGATTTTGTGCTCAATAAACATTGATCAAACTATGTTTTAGATTGATGTCAATTACTATTTATTTATGTCTTTTTTGTTAGCTGTGTAGGTGTAAGTGAAAGACAGAATAGCATTATAATTGACTAGCTGTCCCGCGCAACTTCGTATGCGTTAATTTTACCCGTTTTTGCAACATTTCTCATTGCTGCTCCGCTCCTATTAGCCGTAGCGTGATGTTATATAGCCTATAGGCTTCCTCGATAAATGGGCTATCCAACAGTATAAGAATTTTTCAATTCGGATCAGTAGGTCCTGAGATTACAGCGTTTAAACAAACAAACAAACTCTTCAGCTTTATAATATTAGTATAGACTAGCTGTCCCGCGCAACTTCGTATGTGTAAATTTTCCCCGTTTTTGCAACATTTCTCGTCGCTACTCCGCTCCTATTAGTCATAGCGCCATGTTATATAGTCTATAGCCTTCCTCGATAAATGGGCTATCCAACAAAAAAAGAATTTTTCAAATCGGACCAGTAGTTCCTGAGATTAGCGCGTTTAAACAAACAAACAAACAAACTCTTCCGCTTTATAATATTAGTATAGATATAATTGTCGCATGTTATGATCGATGACCCGTTGAGAACGGCTTGACCCATTTCGGTGATTGTTTTTGTTAGGCAAAGTTCTATGAATACTATTATTAATATAATAATAATATCTTGGGACAACTCACACAACGCTATCTGATCCCAAACTAAGCAGAGCTTGTACTATGGAAACCAGACAACTGATAAACATACTTATATATTTCTAAATACATACATATTATAGATAAATAACACCCAGACACAGAATAAACAATCGCGCTCATCACACAAAGTTTTATCCTGGGTGGGGATCGAACCCACGACCTCTTGCGTAGCAGTCGGATACACTCCCACCGCGCCACAGAGGCAGTCAAATACCACTGAAAAGGTCTGAAATATCGATAGTTGTTTTGGATAAAAAACACAATTATATATGTGTTGTGAAATTGCACCCGAGCCGAGGTGTCTAAAAATGGTGGCATTTATTTTTTAATGAAAGTGTTAATTAAAAAAGACAATTAATAAAAACAAACGGCGGAGTCCAACAAACGGCGTAAATATGCAGGGCTCAGCAACACCTGCATATTTGAGCCGTTTGGAGTCGAGACCCTGGGACCGTGGGGACCAGGCACGCACCGCTTATACCAGGAGCTGGCCAAGCGGCTAAGAGGTAGCTCTGGTGACCAGAGGGCCGGCATGTTCCTCGGCTAGCGAATAAGCCTGGCCATACAAAGAGGAATTCAGCCAGCCTTCTGGGCACAATGCCCATGGGCACCGATTTGGAATAAGTTTATTATTTGTATAAATGAGTATATATTTATTAATAAAAATATTTATACAACCGCTTCACTTCAGCGTAAACTTAAAACAACTCGAAAATTAAATAACAGCCGCCATTATTAAAAAAACGATATTTCAATCTTTTAAATTTCGATCGGCACAGATCATAAGTGAATGACGGTGAATGAATGATTGAACGATTACGCGCGGTCAGTGACCGCTGCGGAGTGGTTTGTCAACAATTCGTGAGGTTTTTTTTGTTTTTTAAGCGTGGGAGACGCGTTAATAATGCCTAGTTGTTTGTAGGGATGTGATTTTAAACGTCCATTTTTGTTTAAGTACAATAAACTTCATATCTATACCACAGATAATATAATACTATACTAGTATCTATACATTAGTATAAAAACTAGGAACAGATTTAAACAAACAAACTCTTTCGTTTTATAATTAATATTATAAAACGGAAGAGTTTGTTTGTTTAAACGCGCTAATCTCAAGAACTACTGGTCCAATTTGAAAAATTCTTTTTTTGTTGGATAGCCCATTTATCGAGAAAGGCTATAGGCTATATAACATCACGCTACGGCCAATAGGAGCGGAGCAGTAATGAAAAATGTTGCAAAAACGGGGGAAAATGTACGCATACGAAGTTGCGCGGGACAGCTAGTTATTTTATAAACAATTATTGCAGTAAACAAGTCTGATTGTACTTAAGTAGGTAGTAAATTGCCGACCTTTTCTTTGTAGGTTCCTATTTAGCTACATTTACACGTTCATTACCATATCATTAGATGACCTAATGATATAACACTACATTAGATCATTTAATCGCAACGGGCAAAAAACTTGAATCGTGGAAATTGCTTTTCTTTTCTTTAGTCACTTAACAACTACCTCGGTGGCGCAGCGGTAGTACATACGTTTGCTATCCAAGTGGATGTGGGTTCGGTTCCCATTCGGTACAAAGCGCTGAGATTCTTATATGTTAGTTCGGAGATTAGGTGTTAATTGTATGTTTGACATAGGGGAAAATCCGGGCGACATAGGGGATTACACTACCCTAAATCAAGGTGTCCTTGAAAATTTGTTAGAGAATTAGGGTCCTAAATCTTATTACACCTCTCTTTTTAAGGGTTTAGGTACTATTACTTATTCTGTGGTTTAGGGTCCCTAATTTAGTGTAGTATAATAATCGCATTTGTACTTTAGTGTAGAAAGCAAATCATCAAGATCACAAATATCTGCCACAAATCATCTAGCTGTCCCGCGCAACTTCGTCTGCGTAAATTTTCCCCGTTTTTGCAATATTTCTCATTGCTGCTCCGCGCCTAATGCGTGCGTGATGTTATATAGCCTTCCTCGATAATTAGGCTATCCAATAACACGCCTCTGTGGCGCATTGAGAGTGTGTCCGACTGCTACGCAAGAGGTCGTGGGTTCGATTCCCACACGGGACACCACTTTGTGTGATCCACAAATTGTTGTCCCTGGTCTGGGTGTACTTTGTGTCTCTGAATTGTATGTTTGTAAAGTCCCCCGCAACACAGGGCTTGTACCCTAAAAAAAATTAGTAAAATAATTTTTCAATTCGGATCAGTAGTTCCTGAGATTACCGCGTTCAACTAACTCTTCAACTTTATAATATAAGTATAGATATATAACTACTAGCTTTTGCTCGTGGCTCCGTCCGCGTGGATGTCGATTACCGCGATAAAACCCTATGTCCTTCCCGAGGACTAAAACTATCTCAATACCAAATTTCATCTAAATCGGTTCAGTGGTTTAAGGCCGTACCCTGACCAAATAACCTTGAGCATTCGTTCTCTCATCGCCGCCCGTAGCGAATGCGCTCAGTTTTAGGAATAAAATCTTTATAAAATATAATTTTGGTCGTTTGAAAAAAATGTTTCTAACATTATATTATTTATTAAATCCATTAGTGTAAGTAGCAAATCCAAGAAAATTGTACTTTACGAGGAGATGCATTTTATATAATAATTATTTCTCATTTCTGTGGTTTCGTTGTGAGGAGGTTAAATAAACATTATACTCCTTTAACGAAAACAAAATCTACCATTTTGAAGTCAAAAAGTATTTTTATTAGTTGATATTTCTTTTTGGATAAAGAGCAGATAGCTCCACAAAAGTGCACAAAAAACGGCTAGCGCTGGGTTTTGCACAAGGAAGCGCCTTAACATACAGAGTTACTTTCAGATTTAAAATATAACTTAGCAGACACCCGCGACTTCGTACGCGTGGATCACTTTCCGAGCCACGGCCCCTCCGTGCCACGGAAACCATGACCGTGACGATTTTCGAAAACGGTCACCTATGTATTCACCGACAGCGGTAAAGTTGCTTAACCATGCAGATATCTCGATCTGCACGGTCGCCACTGAGTCAGTACCCAGGAACCCCTAATGGCGTTCCGAGATACCTCGTCCGTTATATATAAGCTTTTCTTTTGTTGAGGCAATCCCCATTCGGAGGCGAGCGGCTCAATTTGAGGGAATAAAATACCATAGCAAGGTAACGTGATTATTAGCTAACATCGGCAAAATCTCCCCAAAATTAAAAAGATATTTCATTCCTCGAAATGAGGATCAACAAAAAAGGCTATAATCTCTCTTTCAACACGCCGCAGTTTTTTGGTTTGGGTTTTATAATACGCAAAAGTTGAGCAGATATGGATAAAAAAATATCTATAGGAGCAGGTATAATAATGGAATTTTATATTTACGAGATGTGTATCCAATCACAAAATGGGAAAATTATTTATTAAGACCTAACCTACGATATGAATTGTAACAATGGCGGCAAACAGACATGTCGCTATTTTTACAGCTCCGTGTTTAACGTGTTAAATATGCTTGAAATCTATACTAATATTATAAAGCTGAAGAGTTTATTTGTTCGTTCGTTTGTTTGTTTGAACGCGGTAATCTCAGGAACTACTGATCCGAATTGAAAAATTATTTTACTGTTGGATTGCACATTTATCGAGGAAGACTATAGGCTATATAACATCACGCTACGACCGATAGGAGCGGAGCAGCAATGAGAAATGTTGCAAAAACGGGGAAATTTTACGCAGACGAAGATGCGCGGGACAGCTAGTAGGTACGTGATAACTGGACAAAACAAGAGAACGAGACTTTATGATTCAAAGAAGAAAACTAGAAAAATGAGAAAACGAGACTTTGTGATTCAAAGAAGAAAACTAGAAGCAGAATAAATTTAAGACTGGCGGATGCACAGAATGTGCGAGCCGTAATCCCTATCTATTAATATCGGAGAGCCTACCTTTTAAAATGGCAATACGTAAGACGCGTCATGCCAAAAAAAAAACCTATGCTATAAAGTTGTGAAAATGGCGGCAAACTGAGCTGTCATAATTTCCACAGTACCGCATTTAAAATGTGAAAATTAAAATAAAAAATCAGTGACGTCGAGTCTTTGTGCAATTAAAATGTACAATAATTATGTAAGTAACTACTTTAAATTGGCAGAAATTAGTTGAAAAATCGTCCAGATTGGCATCGACTAAAAAATAAGAAGACTGTTATGCGCTAAATACAATTTTATACAAATTGGAATGGGGTAGTGCTGGACAGTCGTACATACCCAGGCGCGAAATCAATGGGAGTGCAACAGTTCTACCGTTATGTCAAATTGTTTATTTAGATAAACATTTTGCTAATTATGTGCATTTATCCGTGCGTTACTCAGCGCTAGGTGTCAAGCCTAGCTTATGATGAGGTGGTGACCTTTTCGGTACGGGCTTGCGGAACAGCATACTGTGCTTACAGTACGATCAACGTATCTTGACCGGATTGAAGTTAGGTTTTTATCACTTTCGCGCATGTCATAGAGATGCGACCCTAAAATTACTTACGAAAACGATTAATCGATTAAAAATACTAACAACATTTCAATTCAACAATATAAAAACACTATTTAAATGAGTTTAAAAGTTTAAATTTAGAACAGTAACAGTAAATAATAAAGAAACTTTGAAAAACAATTTCTTTACCAAACTAATCACATTATGACAATGAAATGCGTAATCGCATCTCTAATCCTCTTGGTTTAGTTACCGCCCCCGCCCCCCGCTTCCTGTCACCATTTACTTCCAAAAAATGCATCTGCGCAACCACTTGTCGCCTACTTCAGTCCGGCCTAGTTACGTTGATCGTACTGTACTATTCCTATTATAATTTGTTATGTGTATTTTTTTTAATTCTTTTGTTTAAGTATATTACTTGTTGTACACATGTTGTTGCACTGGCTCAGTCCGAAATAAATGTTTTTTCCCTTTCTTTCGTTTCAACAGGAACAATTTTTAGAAAGAAAACCACAGAGCGTATATAAATACAGCGTTAGATATTTGTGGAGAAAACGGTCTGTTTCTTGGGAGGAGATTCGCCCCGAATCCCCCCCCCCCCTCATTCCTGGGTGAGCTTATGGGTGTTTGATCATAAAACCTTAACAGACTGACAGGAATTCTTTCTTATTTATATGATAAAAGTAGGTATGAACCAACGAGACGTTGCGAGGTGTTATTTAATATGCCCGTCACAAAGCGAGCATTTGCGCTGTCAGTACTTGCAAACGAATACGAACACGGGAGATTGCAAATACCTACTGCGCGAATGCTCGCCTTGACTGCCTCTGTGGCGCGGTGGGAGTGTATCCGACTGCTACGCAAGATGTCGTGGGTTCGATCCCCACCCAGGATAAAACTTTGTGTGATGAGCAAGATGGTTTATTCTGTGTCTGGGTGTTATTTATCTTTAATATGTTTATCAGTTGTCTGGTTTCCATAGTACAAGCTCTGCTTAGTTTGGGATCAGATAATGTTGTGTGACTTGTCCCAAGATATTATTATTATTGTAAACCAGTAATAATAAGTTTACCTGCTTTGTAGCAAGGTACAAAGAATTTACCTGCTATAGAACTGCACATTGCGACTTGTAAACTAACAAAGGCAGGTAGATACATTTCATTATTTGTTCGACTTGCAAGCATTTTTATTGTCAAAGGAAAAAGGTTCTTTTTCAATAAACTGTTTGTGTGTATGAAGTTTTTTTTAAATAGTGAGGTGCCAAATTCAGCCCATCAGGTGGTAATTTGAGTTGGGGATAAGTAGGTAAGTATTGTTAATTTTTAACCAGCTTCAAAAATATTGGTTCACTGTTTCATCCTTATGTATATTTGCGATTCCTCAGCAACCATTGATCCGATTATTTTTGAAGTAAAAACTTTTTTAGCGGCGTTGTGCACTTTTTGGGATCGGTAAAAAATGTTAAACTCGCGTCAGGTCACGTGACCTGATCGAAAATTCGTAAGACGGAGGGAGACTGCTACAATATGATTAGAATACGAAGCAAGTTCGGTTCGGTGCAAGATTCTATGCTACGCTGAAAAAATGTTTCACATACCGTGCCAGGTTTACAGGCTATTTTTCCGACAGGACGTTCAAGTGCATCCTCTTTGACCTTGCTGCCGGCCAAACGCGCACTCGAACAAAGCACACACAGACATCTAACACAGAGGGTGCCGATTTAGTCAATTAAATCCTTGATGAAGGGGGGTGATCAGACCATGATACTGAACCGAAATTTGTGAAAATAAGACCTTCATTTTTGGTTCATAAAAATGTTAACCAAAATTCCAATCCGAAGATCCTGGCTTCAACCTGCGACAGCTGATTACCATCAAATTGACAAATATGTTGACAAACAACAACTCTTTTCGCTAGGTAAAGTACAAGATCACATGTTGAAGTAATAATTAATCGTTTTTGGTTTTAATAGAGAGAGATGTTGAACTTCACTAAATGTTTTATGAAAACCTACTTTATTTTCAAAAAATTGGGTTCAGTATCATGATCTGATCACCCCTCTTCAAAGATTCGACGGACTAAATCGGCACCTTGTATAGTGGTCTGAAGTGGTCTGTAATTCCGTGTTAGTGAACCATGTCTAGGTATATGTGCGTTGCACGAGAAGAAGTACCTACGTATGAAGATAATCTTCTTATTTTGTAACCAGATCTAGATCTGTCAGCATTTCAACTCGTCATTAATGGACGGCATTTTTACGAAATAAATACAACATTAAACTAAAATGTACGTAAAATACTTTCTCTTGGCCTCACTCTATGTGAACTTAAACCTATTGTCTTTGCTTCACCTACAATTTACTCTATGGATCGTACTATTACGCTTTCTAAAGAAAAAAATAATGGCGCGGACGTTTAACCAACACACAATAAGTAAAAATATAAGCTTTTAAACTAAATTGTTTGTGATTTTTTTCCTATTAGTTTGTGCTTAGTTTAGTAAATAATTATAGTGTAGTTTTTGGTAATTGTAGATTCGTTATTTTGGTAATTCCCATACAAAAACAAAAGCAGGCACCGAAATTTTTGTTGCTTGTTTTTGTTTTTGTATGGAAATAATCTCACAACTGCTTATTTATCGTTATAAATTATATATTTGACTGCCTCTGTGTGAGTGTATCCGACTGCTACGCAAGAGGTCGTGGGTTCGATCCCCACCCAAGATAAAACTTTGTGTGATGAGCACGATGGTTTATTCTGTGTCTGGGTGTAATTTATCTATAATATGTATGTATTTAAAAATATATATGTATGTTAATCGGTTGTTTGTACAAGCTCTGCTTATTTTGGGATTAGATAGCGTTGTGTGAGTTGTCTCAAGGTGTTATTATTATTATTATTATCATAAAATAACAATTGTGCTTTTGATATGGGATAGGTGCCATTGATCCCTGGTAGATTTCATGCTTTTTTTTTCAAAGACTATCTGATGAAATCGCCAGAAACCGGTGCAATCAGGTGATACATAATGCTAAACGCCGTTATATCTTCGATAATATTTCTTCTTCATCTCCTGCTGATATCTGTAAGTTTCTAGGTACTTTTGGTTTAGGAAAAGTGCAGCATCCTGATCCACCGACGTCTATTACTTTGCTAACATTTAAACTTTCGCGTTGCATGATTATAACTATTTATTATACGGGAATTAACGCGCATTGTTTACCTTAAAATTGCTTGACGTTTCGACCAGGTTGCACCGGCCGTGTCCGCTTGTGACCACGGCCGGTGCAACCTGGTCGAAACGTCAAGCAATTTTAAGGTAAACAATGCGCGTTAATTCCCGTATAATAAATAGTCTATTACTTTGAACAATCTTAATCGTCATTTCTCTACTTCCTGTACATTAGATTGTGTTAGTACTAGCCGAATAATGGATTAAACTGCCGGTTTACCTCGTCCCGCTATCAATTGTTTTTTATTTTCTCCAATAGCATTGACTGTAATAAAAAACACGTTTTGAGGGGATGCAACTGATATTCGATCGATGCCAGTCTTTGAACATAGACGTATCACGATATCTTACCGCTCTTGAGCCTTATGTGATTAAGACGTTAAGTTAAATCGTCCGCGAAGCGTCCGTGGCGCGCGCGGACTTTGTCCGACAACGTCGCGTTTCCGCCAACTGCGCGTTTTACGCCGGGGCAGCGGAGACAAAACGCGCCGTAGTCACAAATCAACATTTTCATGGATTACTTGATCGTACGAGAAAAATTTGGCGCCGAAAGTTCTTAGTTTTTTTTTTAAATTTATTTATTGCACAATGTTGTTTACAGGTAGTCCTTAAACATATGTACATACATAACCCGTAAGGGTGCTGCAAAACTTACAAACTAATTAAGTTAATAACTAGATGTTAAGGAACTTTGTTTATGAAATCGAATAAAATATAAATATATTTATATTATTATTCGATTTCATACAATTCACAAATATAATATTATTCTTCCAAAAACTCTTTAATAGTATGATAGCATTTTTCGTGTAGCATCAGTTTTAGTTTATTTTTAAATATATCAATATTTCCTGTGGTTTTCAAGGAATCTGGCAGCTTATTATAAATATTAATACATCGATACTGTGGGCTATTTCTATATATTTCTATTCTGGGTACTGAGAGTGCTAATTTATTGTTTTGGGGTTTATTTTTGTCAAAATTAAATAAATACATAAATACTTTTTTTGACAAATATTTCCAAGATATATATATCGATGGCAAGGTTAATATTTTTTCTTTAACAAAGTGAGGTTTACAAGATTCTCGTAGTCGAATTTTATAAATTATACGTATGCACTTTTTTGAGTGATGAATAGCTCTTGGACATCTGATTTTGAAAAAGAACAGTTTATGAAGATTTTAAGCAAGATTATTTCATCATCTTTTAAACTAATTGTTCTTACCAACGTTTTTAATTAAGAGGCATTCTCCCTCTCAGAGGTCGACGCTCCTTTAAGGAGGTCAATTAACATCGCGAGGACAATTGGCGAAATTGTGTCATTATACTTGTGAGATTGTTGCTTTAGAGATCCTCTATGTGGCAATTGATGAAATCTTTCAAAGACTTGGTGGTGTTATTCAGTGCGACGTGTAAAGCAGGGGCAACATCCAGCTGGGGCAAACCAGTACTTGCCCCGGGCGCCACGCTTAAGGGGCACAAAATGGCATGTAGAAGGCAAGGCAAATCGGGTGAAATGATTTGCACCACCTCCCACGTTTTATAGTAAAGGACGCTATCATTTTTTTTTTTTTAAATAACCCTTGATACTACTATGTACTACTATACTATAAAAGTAAATTTGTGCTTTCGATATGGGATCGGTGGCATTGATCCCATGAAATTTCGTGTTTTTTTTTCAAAGACAATATCAGGCCTGCTCTAATTCAATGAAAACGAAGTTTCGATAAAAAATGAAGTGGTGACATACAGAGCCAGGAACATCAATTTTATTCATTCCACTCGTGTCTGAAAATCGTCTATGGGTTCGGGCTCCTTGTGGTTATCCAAAAATTAATTAGAATAGTCCCCGTAAACTCAAGAAATTTAATAAAACGAAAATTCATGAATTTCGTTTTAAAGAATATTCAAAATCGCCAGTAACAGGTGCAATCAGGTGGTACCTACGTAATGCTAAACACCGCTATATCTTCGATAATATTTCTTCTTCATCTCCTGCTGATATCTGTAAGTTTCTAGGTACTTTTGGTTTAGGTAAAGTGCAGCATCCTGATCCACCGACGACTATTACTTTGGACGATCTTATCGTCACTTCTCTACTTCTTTCATTAGATTGTGTATAGCCGAATGGTGGATTACATAGCCGGCTTACCTCGTCCCGCTATCAATTGTATTGGCATGTTAAAGGGGCGCCAAATCGGGTGAAATAATTTGAACCACCTCTCACGTTCTCCGCGAAAGTGAAGGACGCTATCATAAATTTATTGCCCCACTTCGAAATAACCCTAGATATGGCTCTGGTGTAAGGTGGTGCCTAAGTCCACCACCTTTTAAGTGCCATCTAGTGCTATCAGCTATGATACAACTTTGTGTTGTCCAAACGATGGAATCAGAGGCAATTTTAATGATTTGACTAATTACATTTTTATATTACCGACGTAATTTTGCTAGTAATTATATACCGAAAGAATTTTATTTCTTTTTTAAAAAGATAACTAGCAATGTGAAATAATGGGTTCCACATTACTAGTAATCTGTTAACCCCCTCCAGCTAAGCTAAATAGCTTGTGTTAATAGTGGGTTCACGTCGGTAATATAATGGGTAGGAAGGATTCGAGCGCGCGACCTCACGGTTGTAATGGTGATTAAGAAATCAGTGGCTCAGTAGGAAAATTCAATGTTCTGTTACTTCCAATTGCAAAAACGGGTCGGTCACCTAATGAGGGTTATCCACTGAGTCTTTCCTAGACCCTAGCGACATCCAGGTGTGGATCCAAGGGGGGGAGGGGGGGGTGCAACTGATATTCGATCGATGCCGGTCCTTAAATATACACGTATCATGATATCTCACCGCTCTTGAGCCTTACCCCCGCTTCCCCAGACTCGATTGAAAGATCATTTTTTGGGAGTTTTGACACTACGGTTTGTTTTTACAGCTTGGCAGTGGTGGCTAGTGTATTGGTGTTGAATCAAATGCCCCGAATCATACAAGCAACTCAAGTTTGGCCGGTTGTGTTACATGTTGCCCCCCCCCCCCCCCCCGAACAAAGTTCTGGATCCGCGCCTGGCAACATGAGACAAAGATATCATTGAAACTCTAACACCCGTATTTATAAACGAGTCATTACTTATTACTTAGCCATTACTTCATTGAGACATGGCTAGTTCTTAAAGTAATTACTTAGAAAAACCTATTTTATAGACGAGTAATATTCCTTACTTCCTTGAGCAAACTAACCAAGTATTACTTATTGCTTAGCAACCGGTGAGCCGCGAAAAACGTTCCTTTACATAAACAAGATTTTATTAAAGTTGCAAAATAGAGAGCCAAAAATATATTACGACAAGCTAAAATAGCTAAAAAAATTTAAAACTTTAAAAATTAATAATACAGAAATTAATCAGACCAAATTTTGATTTAATCGATATTCTTCAATTTGAGTTTTCTGAATGTAACGAAATGCAACATAATTTAATAGTAATGCTACCAAATGAAATAGTCCGTCACACGTATATAAAGTATTTTTGAAGAACTTATTTTTAATTTAGCAACATAAAACTCGCTTGACGTCGCCCTAGAAATGTCACTAATATTATTTATTATTTATTGATCTAGAGATTCTCGAATTTAAGAGAGATAATTAATTATAAAAGTTATTGTTATAACAATATTTGAAATGAAATGTTAATCACTGAAGACATTACCTGTGTTTTACTGTTTTATTTAAAGGAAGTATTGCTGGTTAAATACGGGCACTATAATTTAGGTAGCAAGGGTGTATTTTATAATGGTTGAAAGCCCGCAAGCCTAAGGCCGGGGTCAGCCACCCCGTTGTGTCGACTGCATTGCTTGTCCCGGTGAAATCTCAAGTACCACAATCAATAAATTTTGTCAGTGTAGCTAGAAGCCCCTGTCGAGTATTACCCGGATAGTACAACGAACAGAGATAAAGAAGATACAAAAGATGGTTTTGTGACGGTGCAAGGAATGAAGCGCTGACAGCCAACCATCAAGAACCGCTGCGGCTGCAGCTAAGCTAAGGGAACTCTGTGCGGCGCGGCGCCGAACACGCCGGTGTACATCTCGCGCCGGCACGTACCAGAAGTTCCGCTACAAGACGAGGGTGCAGATTCTGGAGTCGCGACGCATGGTACTTAAGAGGGAGTGAAGCGTACCTACTGATATAGTTTTAATATATAGTGTTTTTAAGTTGTATTTACTTTTACTAGCACTTCACTTATTGTATTATACTGACAAGTATGTTAGTCGGCAAGGTATAGATTTCTGTGGGCCAAAGATGACTAAAATAAATGTTATATTATTATTGTATTATTTACGCACTGGCTGGCATAGCGCCAAATAAATTGTTTTTATTTTCCAAACCTTACATATTTTTAAAATATCTGTTAAGAAAAATAACCTCTCCATAAAATACTTAATTAAAGCTATTACTCAAGTAACGATATCGGTGACTATTGCTTGGCTAAGTATTCTAACGTATGACGTTTCTTACTTCACTCATTTTCTTGACTATAAAATAGAAACTGTTACTTAAGTAATTACTTTTACTTAAGTAACTGCTATTACTCGTTTATAAATACGGGGGTAAATATACGTGTACGTACATCAGATGGTATTAATAACATTTTTTTTGCTTTAATTTCAACAGTTCGCTGTACTGATACAATGCATCTTTGTTCAGGAACCGGTATTTTATCTTCTGGGCTCATTTACTCACAATACGGAAATATACTTTACTTTTGTAGAACTGTATCGTTTGTGGTCGAAGTACATAATATGACCTTTCTGATGATTATTTTTTGTGAACATTTGATACAGTTGTGGGCGTTATTTTACGAGCATCATTTTTGACTTACGAAAATGGCTGAAGGGCTGTAGGTAAACTCCCACATGGTTGTGTTTAACGTGAGAAATGACTGAGACTGCCTCTGTGGCGCGGTGGGAGTGTGTCCGACTGCTACGCTAGATGGGTTCGATTCCCACACTGGACAGCATTTCGCGTGATCCACAAATTGTTGTCCGTGACTTGTATGTTTGTAAAGTCCCCCGCTATACGGGGCTTGTACCCTATTGCGGGAGTCGTCTTTTTTAAAATAAAATAAATAATAATAAGTAGATACAGTAGACAGTGTTTGAGTGTACAATAAAAACATAACAGTCGTGAAAATAAGAGGAAACTAGGCAGATTCACGTGTTAAAAATGCAATAATTTTTATTAAGAAAAATTAACCAGCTTCAAGGTAAAAAAAATATTAACCACATCACTGAACGCAAATTTCGCTGACTCACTTCTATGTTTTAGTCTATATCTCTGCTGTTTTAAAAGCTAGGACAACGTTTTATACGTTTATAACGATTTATAACCTTCCAAAAAAAATATGCAGTCTAATAGAGAAAACCTCATCCCCTGTTGCCCCCCCCCCCCCACTAACCCTCCCCGTGCCTCTAGTAAATTCTTGATAATGGCAAAAATTGACTGAAAATCAAGTCAAATATAAGAAGAGAGCGCGCGTAATAAACAATGGCGTCATTGTCATCTCGGTTGATATATGTAATAATAAAAATGATTGGACCGTTCTCACAGTCATCAAAATAAGTGTCGGGTTACTTCGCTTGGAACTAATAGTGTGTAGCGAGGCCATTGGCTCGGCTCTTTACTCTTTGGTCTGTTATTGTTTATGGAATGTTAGCCTGAATGCATGTTACTTTTGCTTTGTTTTTTAATTTTAGTAGCCGCGAGACGCCATTTGCAATTATTCGCACTTTCGCTGCGTAGGTATGTGCAAAATTCAATAACTTTTTATGAGAATCTCATGCGGTTTTAAATAAATCGAAAACTTTAAGTATCCATGCTAACTACTATCCATACTAATATTATAAATGTGAAAGTAACTGTCTGTCTGTTAACTTTTCACGCTTAAACCGTTGAACAGATTTAGATGAAATTTGGTATGGAGATAGTTTGATTCCCGGGGACGGACATAGGATAGTTTTTATTACCATAACTGACATTCATGCGGGCGGAGTCGCGGGCGCAGGTACAAAGTATCTAACCTAACCTAACTTAAGCAAGTATAAGAACATCATCCCATTGAAATACATCATCAATCTAAATTCTAGTGTAAGAACTGGGTCCACGTTTGGAACCGCAACTTCTCGCATTGTGTTGGTGTCAATCTAGACTAATATTATAATGCTGAAGAGTTTGTTTGTTTGTTTGAACGCGGTAATCTTAGGAGCTACTGTCCGAATTGAAAAAAAAAAATTGATGGGTAGTCCATTTATCGAGGAAAGCTATAGGCTATTTAACATCACGCTATGGCCAATAGGAGCAGAGCAGCAATGAAAAATGTTGCAAAAACGGGGAAAATTTAGGATCCTATAATTAAGCATCTAATATGTAATCTAACTACCGCTACCGTATTTTTACTACAAATTAGTACCTACGATTAATACTACAATTAACTAAAGCATTGTAGACAGTAGGTAGGTTAGTTTAGTTAGTTTCATCAAAATAATAGATAGAAATAAAACAAAAACCCCCCCCACTCGTCTCAATTGGATCCGCAATGAAATAACAAAATCGTTGTTGTTGCCATAGACAAATGGAAAAAAGTCTTTAACCTTTTATAAAAAAAGCTAACTACCTGCTTATGGTCATTCAAAATGAGAGTTCTACTTTTAACAGGAAATGAAAAAGCAAATGTTCGGAAGATCAGTTAATGGGTAAAATAATTAGTTGCAATCGTAATGATTGCTTGTTTTGTAATTAAACGACTCATTTTAATTTTTTGCTTTTATTTATTTATGGTACATTGTTGCCAACGGTAAGGTTTTTTGGAATAAGTTCTGAAAAAAACTTGTCAAAAATGGGACAATTTAAATACGTTTACAATAATTTCAAAAATAATATATTTTGTAATGCTCTGAATTCGCTTTTTTGCATGGGAATAATTTATTAGGTTAGCGACTCCTTATCTTAAATATGGATTAGATTTAAAGCAAAAAATTTAAACCGTTTAAAAAAAAATCACAAACTTGTTCTTTTTAGTAGTTTTAAGCGTAAAAAACGGAAGAGGTTTTTATTTAAAATTCGAACAATATTTTTTTATTTTTTTATTCGATAACATTGACCATCATACCATTTTAAACTATTTGCTGTCTAATGAAGCACGCGTTGGCATCAACTACTAACAACTCCATGTGTTCGAGACTTGATTATCGTAAAAACTAGCGTCCGTCGCCTATTAAACTATTCTTGTTAAGCCACAGTATGGAGTGAGCAGCTGACACATACCAAACCTTTTTACAAGAAAAAAAAAACAAAAAAAGTTAAGTTGAATATCAGTTAGTTTGTAATGACAGGAATAGTCAACATAAGAATTTTAACTGCGACCGTTTGTTGAAGACTTAGTTTGTTAGTCTTATACACATTTCCTTTTCAATTCTAGTAATTGTGTGTAGTTTAAGTACATCTGTATTTATCTTTACTCATAATATCTATATTAACGCGGCGGTAGCCTAATGGCTAAGGCATCGGTCTCGCAATCGTGAGGTCGCGGGTTCGAATCCTACCCATTTTACTACCGACGTGAACCCACTCCTAATTAAAGCCATTGAACTTAGCTGGAGGGATTAACAGGATTGCTAGTAATGTGGAACCACAATCCCACATTGCTAGTATTTTTTTTTGTTTTTTTTTTTTTTAATACTGAACTGCTCGTTTACTTAGACGCGCTGATCTCTTAAAGTACTGGACCTTTCAAATTCTTTCTAAGTAACTTAAATCTTGAAGATGGACATAGGTTACATTTAATTGAGATAATTCAGCTCGGGCTCGGAGTGCCAGGGAACAATCAGTAGGTATTATAAATTGAATTGTTTAAAGATATTTTTCTTTTTTCAATCTTAGTTTTTTCATTAATAACGCCGAGAGAGAAAAATGCCCAGTTACATTTACTACCAATCCCTACTAATATATAAATGTGAATGAAAGTTTGTTTGTTACGCTTTCACGCGAAAACTACTCAACCGATCATCATTAAACTTTGTACACATATTCTTGGAGGTATTAGAAGTAACATAAGATTATAAAAAAGGGGAAAATTTACGCAGACGAAGTTGCACGGGACAGCTAGTTTGATATAAGTTTGTATAATGCTTTACTTTGAGAAGCCAAACTTTGAATCTAACCATTTCACACAAATTTAAATTCAACGGCGGCGGCGGCGGCGGCGTGGAGTAAAAATTAGGTACACCATAGTATAAAATAGATACCTTTATAAAAGAAAAAATAGCGAGAAGAAAAAGAAGTACACAAGTTAGTTTTAGGGTTTCGTACCTAAAGTGGAAAAACGGGACCCCATTACTAAGACTCCGCTGTCCGTCTGTCTGTTACCAAGATGCATCTCATGAATCGTGATAAATAGACAGTTAAAATTTTCACAAATTTTCTGAAAATCCTCGTGGTTTATAAATGCTATATTATGTAGGTATTATGTTAATCTGTATTTTAAATCATATCATATCATATCAACCCTTATGATGGCCCACTGCTGGGCACGGGTCTCCCCAGTAGAACCTACTGGTATGTAGATCCTGGGGGTAATTGCCATAATCACAACGCTTGGCGAGCGGGTTGGCGATCGCAGTAAGGCTATAAGTACGCAGAGGACGCTGCTGCCCATCCTCCGGTGTGAAATCCCTTAGTCGCCTTGACGACACCCACGGGAAGAGATGGGGTGGTACTATTCTTAAGCCGGTACCACACGGCATAAATATTTTAAATGATAAATAAAAAAATACTAAAAATAGAATAAAATAAATATTTAAATGTTTAAGTATCTCATATAACAAACGTGATTTTTTGATTTTTTGCAACATTTCTTATTGCTGCTCCGCTCCTTATTTCTCCACTATTTAATGGATGTTATTATACATATAAACCTTCCTCTTCAATCACCCTATCTATTAAAAAAAATCGCATCAAAATCCGTTGCGTAGTTTTAAAGATTTAAACATGCATAGGGATATAGGGACAGAGAAAGCGACTTTGTTATAAACTATGTAGTGATTATGGTACGGAACCCTGGGCTGATTTATCTAAAATCTTCTCACGGATAAATTCAATATGAATAAAATCATAATCTCATACGCCACTTACTAAAACCATATAAGATAATATTATCATAACTATTTGCAATATAAATTTTACGATACATACCAACCACAGATATAAAAGTTGGGGATCGCCATAAAATAAGTACTACACAGAACGATCCAATCAAAATTCGGAGCAAGTCCCCATATAACCAGCTTATTGCCATTCAAGTATTATGTAAAGGGGAGGGGAGGCAATAGATGCAATTCCCTCTATCAGACTCGACTGAATGATCTTTTTCTTGGAGAATTTGACATTGGATCGGAGTGTTTAGGCAGGCAATTGCCCCTCGCCCCCTCCGTAGTGGTGGATGGTGTGCCAGTCTTTAATTTTTGTCCGAAAAAGGTTTTATTCCGAAATGGTCCCATATAAATTTTGTAAAGATCTGATAATGAGTTTCGGAGACAGACAATAAAACGCCTCGATATGTGCCAACAAATCAACCGTGATTGATTGAAGTCTGTTATACCTACCTATGTTTTTTGTAAAAACAAATGTTTTCATTAATATTGCCTTGTTATTTTCTCTAGCTTTACCTATTACTTGCAAACAGGCATTATTTTGAATTTTGTTTAAAAATAGAGTTAGGTGATATGTTAGTTTATTGCCTATCATCAGTACTGGTATAGTTCTAATGGATATGAGCATGATTGGTGATTGAGCGTGAACTGAATATTGAATTGGTCGGAATTGAAATTGCGCGAGTCAACTTTGATTACGCACGAGATGTACAAAGTAGAACATCGTATCACTACATAGTATAAAACAAAGTCGCTTTCTCTGTCCCTATATCCCTATGTATGCTTAAATCTTTAAAACTACGCAACGGATTTTGATGCGGTTTTTTTTAATAGATAGAGTGATTGAAGAGGAAGGTTTATATGTATAATAACATCCATATATTTTATACCCGTGCGAAGCCGGAGCGGGCCGCTAGTATAAGATATAAATGAGTATAAACGTTTAAATGTCTCTAAAGTAATTCAAAATGACCTACTTATAGAGAAAACCGCATCCAAATCGATTGTGTAATTTAGATGCACTAAGTGTGTTGTTAATTCAGACATAGAAGACAGCTTCAACGGCTATTACACTACCCTGAATAAGGGCCCTAAATCGAGGTGGCTTTGAAAATTTGTTAGAGAATTAGGGCCCTAACTCTTATTACACCTCTCTTTTTAAGGATTTAGGGTCCCTGATTTAGTGTAGTGTAATAAGCGCATTCACTATTAGGCGAACAACTTCGCATCTTCAGCGTCGCCAAGCCTCCATTGAAGGGCCGTAGCTAAGCAATAAAAAAAAAAGACCTGAGGCTATCGCTTATTCGTTCGGCCTGCCAACCATTTGGCAAAACGTTGAATTAGTTGTACAGTAAGCTGCCATAAGGGTTCCCATTTTCCAGTTTGTGCCCATATCTTCATCCGATGAGAATTTAAGTTAAAAACCTTGACACGGATTTTGCATTTCGCAAGATGGCAACCCTAGTCAAGATAAAAGTTTGACAAACAGTTTTGTTTTTACTGCTATAGTTAAATATTAAGTACTAGTTATAACTACTCGATCTCTTTAGTATTATGAGAAAGATAAATAATATATAAGTAATATTTATATTTATTATACTAGCAGTCCTGCGCAACTTCGTTTGCGTAAATTTTCCCCGTTTTTGCAACATTTTTATTGCTGCTCTGCTCCTGTCCTATTGGTCGTAGAATGATGTTATAAATCCTATAGCCTTCCTATAACAGTAAATTATAGGAACTACAGGTCCGAATTTAATATTTTTTCAATTCGGACCTGTAGATCCTGGGATTATGGCGTTCAAACAAACAAACAAACTTTTCAGCTTTATAATATTAGTATAGATAATAAAGATCCTATTTTATCAATAAAATAAGATTTTTACCATACATGTAACCTAAAGTTTAACTAGTTTTAGACTGATAAACTGAAACAACTTTATTATTAATTTAACTATTTAATGTAGGTAGGGAATGTAAAATCAGTAAGTAACTACATACCTACATAACTAAACTAAACCACGGCAACATTACCGTGACTAAACTACACTGAATTATGACAGTCTAACTCTACTAATTCGTTATACATTGCTGGTTGGCGTAAAGGTATTGGATAGAAGTAACACCAAGTCAGCAATGTATATTGATTTAGCGTGTCCTAATTACTTAGGTTTACTTTAGTGAAGTAGGGTTTACATAAGTGTCAAAAACATTTAGATAGAAAAGTACCTATTTTATTATCTGTGAAAGAATAAACAAGGCGCCACACTAGCAAACTTTTATGATAAAAAAATGAAGCACAGATCATCCTTAAAACATCCTCGTTACCGGTCCGCTAACAACTAACGAAATTACACCACAAGGCTTACTTTCAAAACTAGTTTATCGCGATGCCTTTGTTCTTCACCGGTCATACTTTAAAATCACACGCCCAAATTACTAAAATTACATTTATTTAACGAATAAATAACCTAAAACTTACCATAAAAGTGTTTAAATCACAAAATCCTGTTTTCGAAACGTAGCACACCTTTTGCACACCACAAAACTATTTCGAAACAGTTTTATAAATGAGAACACATGTCAAACTACCAAAGCTTGCACATTCACTGACTAGCAACACAATATTATAAATATTTGTGCATTTTTCATTTAAAACATTGAATTTAAGTTACTAAACTACCAAAAAGTTTTTATCAGCACGCGTACAGTCCGCGTCGCGTCGTATTTTCACTGGATTTGACTCGAGTTAAAGATATTTTTACCTGCGATGGCAAAAAAAGTTCGTCCGCTCATGGAGCTTAATTGATTTCCGCAAGCAACTTTATATCATAACACTAGTGCAACACAGTCTAAAATCCTTTGTATTAATTAAATTGCATGAGTGTGACCATAGTTCTCAGGGTTCTTGATCAATATTAAACCTTATTACATTACAATAAAGCTTAATTTAGAGTATTTACGTTTATAAAGCTTGGTCTTAAGTCGTGTGCATTGTAGATATATTGTGGGCAGTTGGCTCGTAACAATGGCTCCCAAAGTTTTGACCCATGGTCGTGGGTGGAGTTTTACATCGTTTATCAGTTAAAAATGAATGTTTCGATTATTGCCACGTAATGTTTAACTTGAAATTTTATTAATGTTTTCTTAGAACTAGAACAATAAACTCTTTGTTTGTTGAATATGATTCAAATTAGTAACATTTTGTTTATTAAATAATAGATCAACGTACACTAAGTACCTACACCCAGATTGAGAAATAGAACTAGCATTTATGGTTCTCCGTAAGTTTTGTATATGAGAATCGATCCTATATCCTCTTACATCGTATGCACTACTACTATTCCACTACGCCACCGATGTACTTAATTCATATAGTTCGTGAGTATTTTTGTGAGGTACATGGGTTGAATTTTGTTTAATTTGAAATGGAAACCTAGGTACGTTTTAAACACACCTTTCCAGAACAATATACAGTCGAACAACGAAAACCGCAACCAAATCGGATTAATAGTTTTTTATTTATTCATACATACACACAGTGACCTTTTCATAAAGCCGGTTAAAAATTAATTAGAAAATTGCCATGTCAATCTCAATCTGTCGAGGATTGTACCTATTTTTCGCCTGTAAAAATGTCACAATTTTGCCCACATTCAGCGGTAGCGGCAAAGTTCCCTCGGTGGGAGACCCGCGTGCGTGCCCTATTTAACTAGACATTGATGGATGAATGGATGGTCTCATTTTAGACGCAACGAAGTCAGATTGGTGGTAAACATAATGATTTGGATTTATTATTAGATGGATGGATATGTTTGAAAACAAAGCGTAAGATTTATGGACGATTATTTTTATTGTTTTGTACTCAAGGAGACGAGTCTTCCAAAATCCATACTAATATTATAAATGTGAAAGTAACTCTGTCTGTCTGTTACGCATTCACGCTCAAACAGCTAGATCGATTTTGATGAAATTTGGCATATGGAGATAGTTTGAGTCCGGAGGAAGGACATAGGATATTTTTTATCGCGATAACCGTTATTCACGCGGGCGAAAGCTAGTTACTAATAAATAAAATAGTACCATAGCATTAGTATAAACGTGAATAGCGACGGTAGCCTAATGGTTAAGGCATCGAACACGTAATCGTGAGGTCACGGGTTCGAATCTTGCCCGTTTTGCTACCCACGAAGATTCCGAACACATTAAATTTAGCGTAATCCCACATTGCTAGTTAACTTTTTAAAAAACCTTGTCTTAAAATTACAGATAGCTTTCGGACAGACAACTAAAAGAAAATGTGGAGATTGGTACATCAGCGAGGGTAAATTACGATTCTACTGTCTAGAAAAGATTCTAGGCTATTGAAGTTACAATCTTCCCATAGTTGGACCTAGAATAGAACTTTACTTACCTAGATTTCGATTATGGACCTTCACTGTTGACTAATTGACTGGCTGTTTCTTGGTAAAAGAAGATGAACTTTTGGGCTTCCGTCCGATCTCTCTCTGGTCACGTTGAATTCGAACATATACTTTGACGGCAAGCAAGTGCCCCAAAATCCAAAAAAAACAGAATCAAAAATTGAATTAGCAACGTGCAAATAAGGAAACATTCCTCCCTTATAAACGTTGGCAATAAACGAAGATTTTTGTCAAAATTTAAACAATAGACTTTTGTTAAATTTTACTTAAGTTTAAACGTAAATCAAAGGAAATATAACTATGAGATAATACATCACAGAAGCAAACACACAACAACAACTCACGAATAAAGTTTAAAAAAAAGAAATTCCCGTAACAGATCCTGATTTAATGACAATGATGATGATCTTTATTATAAAGTGAAACTTTTATGTAAGGCAGTAAGTTACAAAAATCTTTGAGTATCACTGGTAAGCGCCGTGGCAGTGCCAAACAGGTTTCAAGTAGAAATAATAACAAGCGTTGGATACGAATTAACCGTACCGAAATGTTATCTACACCCGTTTTCAACCATCTGGGAAAAAAAACCTAGCGTGTAAAAGATGATTTGCTTGCGAATTTACTTTAGTAATTTTTTCCAATAAAGTTATGGAATAAGTTACGTAAAATGTTTAAGTAACTAGTTACTTGAAAACAGTCAAGATTTAATCTTTGAATCTGCTTACATATTGCAACTAGGTTACCCACCTATTACATTATGTAGATTTGTGTGTTATTCAGTGGGGAATAAGCTGCTTCGGCACTTGTACAATGTGTAATTTGACCCTAAAGGGCGCGTAAGTTAACAATGCAAAAAAAAATTATATCTGTCAAAATGATTTCTATTGAATGAAAAACGAAATGTGTAAATTTTCATGATTTTTTATCAACATTGTATAAAATCTCTTTACAATGAAAACAATCTTTTCCACCTCCACATGTATTCCCACCACTACCGACAAAAAAAATGACGTTTTTGTTTTGTTTTTTTCTTTTTAAAGATAACTAGCAATGTGGGATTGTGGTCCCACATTACTAGCAATGCTGTTAACCCCTCCAGCTAACGGGAACATGATAGGTACCTACCTAACAACACATTAACGAATGGATCAGGAATTAAATATACACCCTATTAGTGGGTAATTATAAGAAGTCCTTCGATTCTGGATACCTACCTATACATATGTTTTCACAGATAAAATAGGTAAACCAGTAGTTAGTTGTAAGTAGGTCATGAAATGATCAGACTGGCCTGTTGGTCTAGTCGTTAGTGGCCCTGATGCTAGTCAGAGGTCGTGGGTTCGATTCCCACACGGGACACCATTTTTTGTTATTCCGAGTCTGGGTGTCACATTACACCCAGACTCGCAACAACCGTCTGTGACTTATGTTTGTAAAGTTCCCCGGGACCCAGGGTGTGTACGTATATCGCAAAGTTTAGGTACCTAAGTATTTGGGGAACCTGCCTCCTCGAAATCCTAGTTAGACTTTAGAAAAATAAAATGAAAGACTCGCAGATGAAAGAGTCAATTAATTGCACTCACTCTCACCGACCGTCTCTGAATCGTACCTAGGCTTTTACTAAACAAATTCTATGAAAAAGAATTCTATGAACAGTGAAATGATGTGTGATTTAAGTTGGAGCGAAATATAATTTTGGCGCCCTAATATTGGTCAAATATGATTCGCACTTACGACAGGGGCAGAGGTGCAAATCAATTACGCCCGATACCGCCCAACAACCCAACCCGTAGGCGATGCATAGGTTCCTTAGCCGGGGGGCGCCATGAAGCGGTCACTCCGTTCGCCTGTGAACTGGCCGGTTATGGGGCCGGCCCTGCCTATGGATAATATCTACCAACAATCTGCTTCTTCTATGTCCCACTCATTCTTCTGGATTCGTCGGTATCTCTTTCCTTGTTCAGTCTGTTTCCCTCTGGAATTCGCTGCCCCCCGAAATTAGACTGGCACCTAATCGTCTTAATTTTAAATGGAAAGTACGTACTCTGTTCTTTGATGAACTAGTTAAATCACCTCTACATTTGTAACTTTTATGTAACTAGCTGACCTGCGCAACTTCGTCTGCGTAAATTTTCCCCGTTTTTGCAACCTTTCTTATTGCTGCTCCGCTTCTTATTTCTCCACTATTTAATTTATTATACATATAAACCTTCTCCTTCAATCGCTCTATCTATTAAAAAAACCGCATCAAAATCCGTTGCGTAGTTTTAAAGATTTGGGCATACATAGGCATATAGGGACAGGAAGGCGACTTTGTTTTATACTATGTAGTGATTTATGTATGTATGGTATGTAAGTATTTATGTAGGTACCTATATATGTATTTATGTAGGTATATTGTGTATTTATGTCAGAATGTTTAATTGGGATTTGTTATACTATTTTTTTTTTAGTTTTATTTGTTTGATTGTATGTAATATCAACAGGTTTACTGCATCTACATACTTTATTTCTACATCGCCCTAAGGTAGACTGGCAGAGAATGCTTTTAGCATTAAGTCCGCCTCTGTACAACTTTGTGCATAAAGTTTTAATAAATAAATACATAAATATCCTAGCTTAATTGCATTTGGAAAAACTCGAGGTCGTAATAGTTCTTCAGAACACGACCAGATGGCGCATGCGAGGGCTTAACTCGCGTGCATCAGGGGAAAAAAATTTATGTTTAGTGACATAGTTCAGAGATGGTTGGGCTTCTGGGCTGCGGTAAAGCTGTCGGAAGTCTCGGGTTCGATTCCTGGGTCTGAACTATAAATTTATCTTCCATGTATAGTGTATTACACCCATTTTTAAAGTGTCTCAATTAAAATCTTTAGTGGTAATTAGCCACTAAAAATACACAGCATTTTTATTCAATGGATAAGTGTCATAAATAGTATTTAAATTTTACATTTTAAAATTTCCTGCGTAATTTGACGACACGCTGGACGCAGTGGACGCCATATTTCTGTGGTCATGACGTCACTTGGCTGGGTAAACAAACGTGCCGACATTTTGAATGGCATTTACGCCGATCATTTGACAGTTGAGACTTTTAGTTTATCAGTTCTATAACAGATAAATAAAACTGAAAATTTTAAATCGAATTTTAAAACTTATTTAGTTATTTTATGAACCAATACTAACATTTTCGGGCTGCTTTTTACCTAAACTCTCTCAATCATCATCATCATCATCAGCCTATCGCAGTCCACTGCTGGACATAGGCCTCTCCAATTGCACGCCACTTTGTTCTATCTTCGGCTTCTCGCATCCAGCTCCTGCCAGCCGTTTTGCGTAAATCATCACTTCACCTGGCCTGAGGGCGTCCTACACAACGTTTGCCGTGTCGTGGTCTCCACTTAAGAACTCGTTTACCCCAACGGTTGTCGGTTCTTCGGCAAATATGGCCAGCCCACTGCCACTTCAGCTTGCTAATCCGGTGGGCTATGTCGATAACTTTGGTTCTCTGCCGGATCACCTCATTTCTGATTTTGTCCCTAAGAGAAACTCCGAGCATAGCCCTTTCCATAGCCCGCTGAGCGACTTTGAACTTGTGGACTAGCCGTACCGTCAGTGTCCACGTTTCGGCTCCGTATGTCATGACGGGTAGGACGCACTGATTAAAGACTTTAGTCTTTAGACATTGTGGGATCGACGATGAGAAGACTTGACGTAGCTTACCAAACGCTGCCCAACCCAACCGAATTCTCCTGTTCACCTCGTCCTCGAAGTTGTTTCTACCTAACTGCAATGACTGCCCGAGGTACACATATTTTTGAACAACTTTGAGAACGGCGCCGTGCACCGCTATCGGTTCCGGTAGTACATGTTCATTGAACATGACCTTGGTTTTATCCAAGTTCATCCGTAGGCCGATGCGTACAGAGGAGTCAGCCAGGTCATTCAGCATCAGTTGCAGGTCCTGCAGCGTTTCCGCCATAATGACAATGTCATCTGCAAATCGCAAGTGAGAGATGTATTCACCATTGATGTTGATGCCCCGCCCTTTCCAGTGCAGCGTCTTGAACATATCCTCCATTGCATTTGTGAACAGTTTCGGGGAGATAACGTCCCCTTGCCTCACTCCTCGATGCAATGGTATAGGTTTTGTTTCCTGATTCTGTACTTGGACGGACATTGTTGCGGCTTCGTAGAGACATCTCATCACTTGGATATATCGCCAATCTACTTGGCATCGCTGCAGAGACTCCAGGACGGACCAGATTTCAATCGAGTCAAAGGCCTTCTCATAGTCCACGAATGCTAGACACAGGGGCTGATTATACTCTTGGGTCTTTTGTATAATCTGCCGCACTGTGTGGATGTGGTCTATGGTGCCATATCCGCTCCGAAATCCAGCCTGTTCCGGTGGTTGGAATTCGTCAAGTCTTCGCGCAAGGCGGTTCGTGATGACTCTTGAGAACAGCTTATAGACGTGGCTCAGAAGAGAAATAGGTCGGTAGTTCTTCAGCCGGGTCTTATCTCCTTTTTTGAAGAACAAGACGACTACGCTTCTACTCCACGCCTCCGGAGTTCTCCCTTCGAACAGGACAGCATTAAAGAGCTTTTGGAGCTCCCTCAGTACGGGTTTACCTCCAGCCTTTAACAGCTCTGTTGTAACGCCATCCTCTCCAGGGGCTTTTCCATTTTTTAGCTGTCTAAGAGCCAGCACGATTTCGTCAATGTTGACTTCTGGCAGGTCTTCGGTGTAGTGGCGTGTTAGAGTGGCTCTAGGACCCTCATCTTCTGGATCAGGTCGAGATGCATGCGAAGCGTATAGCCGGCCATAGAAGCCTTCCACTTCGGAGAGGACTGCCGGCTTCGAAGAAACGACTTCTCCACTTGTTGTGGTCAACTTCGTCAGGTGGCTTCTTCCAAGAGATTGTACGAGCACTTTTGACCCCCGGTTCTGCTCGATCGCTCTTTTAATCAAAAGAGTGTTGGAGCACCGAAGGTCGTGTCGTATAAGCTTGTTGATCTCTTGGTTTAGAGCGCGCTTTTCCGACGAAGTGACGGGTGGGTTTTCGCGTCGTTCCTTCATTAGCCCTAAAGTCCTTTCCGAAAGCTTTGACTTCTTGCCCTTACGCTGCATTTCACAAAATCTCGTACCTTCTTCCCTGAGTATCCGAACCACATTTACGAGCTTCTGGTTTACGTCTGTTGTGGTTTCCATGGCAGCAAATCGGTTATCCAGGTTTGACTGGAACGCTTCGGATCCTATCATGGTTTGGAGCAAAGTAGGTCGGAGCCTGGACCTCATCAGACGGGCACGTTCCGCCTTGAAGTCGATATTCAGAGAGCCTCGGACAAGTCGGTGATCACTACCGGTATTAAACCTGTTGATCACGGTGACGTCTCTAAATATATGCTTTTTGTCCGTCATGATGAAGTCGATCTCGTTTTTCGTCATAGTGTCGGGGCTTTGCCACGTCCACTTCCTTTGGGGCCGTTTCTTGAAAAAGGAGTTCATCAAGAGAGTACATAAGGTGGCCTGACTCGAGGGTTATGGTGTCCTCTCCCTCTCTTCGGACTTCACTTAACCCGAGGATATGCCACCTAATCTTCCCAAGTTCCACCTCAAGTTGTGCCAGATGCGAGTCTAGCCGTAGCGTGCGTCCGTTATACGTCGCCAGGGTCAGTCGGTTGTGGTGGCCTTCCGTAGCCCGGAGATTCTTAGCACCCCCCGCCACGCCGTTACCGTGGACGCCACCATGTCCAGGAATAGCGTGACTGTCGGGAACTGGGGGCCGTGGCTTTTGTGCTTGGTGCATATGGGGGTAATGCCCATAATCGCCACGCTGGGCAGGCGGGTTGGCGATCGCAGGGCGTAGCTCTCGCATCAGTGACGCTGCTGCCCGTCACTGACCTGTTACTTTAGCTACGCCTTAAATTGGGATGGTTATACCGCCACCAGCCGGTCGCCAGAGCCTCGTTCGTTGTACAGCAGGATGTACCGCGTGCAGGTGAGGTTGGCTTGGAGCGAAAGATGGTGATGCGCCCCCTTACATCCCTGCGCCCCCTTACATCCCAATAAAACTCTCTCAATAATAAATTTATAATTTTTTTTTCCTATACAGTAAAATACCCTATTGTTGTATTAATAAAGTAATTGGGAAGAATTGCCTATAAAAATTACTATAAAATGCTGCCCTGTCACTTCCCAATGAGAATATTAACCAATAAAGGGATGTGAGCCCCCTAGATGAATTACTGAAAAAATAGATCCATTGCTGCAAATAAGCGTTCAATGACAAAAATACAACTAATAAATAGATAGTCTATATCGAGCAAGATAGAAACATTGTCCTGCTTCTGGTGTAGTGGACTAAAAATAAAACTACAATTAACAATGATTATTATTTATTTCATTTCTACTTAGAACTAAACCATAAATTATAAACTTTGTTTGCAATGACATTTTTCTTTTTTTGTCTATTGGTAGAGGGCACGACTGTTTTCTAAAGGTTGTAAAAAAAACTGATGGTCTTCTTGTGCCAGAATTCTCGGTAATATCACAGATATAGATATGATATAGATTGCGAATGTGTATCTAATTTCCATGTCCTTTTATGTATAAATTAGAATCTCTTTTGCCTACTGAAACCTTCGAAATTTAAAAAGCGGCGGTAGCTTAATGGCTAAGGCATCGGTCTCGCAATCGTGAGGTCGCGGCTTCGAATCACACCTATTATACTACCGACGTGAACCCACTCCTAATACAAGTCTTTGAGCTTAGCTGGAGGGGTTAACAAGATAGCTAGTAATATGGGACTCAATCCCACATTGCTAGTTATCTTTTGTAATAAAAACCCAATTACAATACGTTTATTTCCCTTGAAAGAATTTCCTTGCGGTGGTTCTTCGATATGTTTCATCAAGATAGGTTCGGCCGTTTCGTAGATTACTAATTTACATGCAATGTTTTCACTGTCATTTTTGACTTTAATTGTTTCTCCAAGGAGTTCTAGAAGTTTTTTTTTACTTATTTTCGTACTAATCGTATCTACATCTATCTATATCTATCTCAATGTCATATTCTTCGTCATCTAAGCGCTGCTCTTGGTACCCGGAACCCAAGGTTCAACTTTGGGCTTGGTGGTACTATAAGGAGTGTATTGGCCAGTGGTACCAGATAGGTTCTCTGTGAAGTCTGTCATCCATTTATAGTTGGGGCGGGCAGGGTCCTAAAACAAGTAATGTTATTAAGATATGTGCATCTCCTAAAAACAAAGATTAGGGCTTCGTCTATATTTTTTTAGTAGGAATGTGAGTCGCATATTTTTCGCAATGTGCGTCGTAGTCTAGGGTACCATAATCGCGTGAGGCGCAAGGGTGGGGGGGAGTTGGTTCGATAAAATCACGAAATATCATAAAGGTAGAAAAGGTGTAGTGAATCGTCTCGTGGCTCTACACACTAGATCGTCGTTATCAATGGTGCCCCCTTTCCCATTCTGCGTCGTACGAGCAAGTCGTACTTGACCAGTGTTGGACCAATTGCACCTTGTTCGAAAATCTTGAAAATTGTTAAGATATAATTATATTTTTGTACCAAATAATACAAGTATTGGGTTAGTAGTTTAGGCGATCCGAGACAAATGCTGATGAATTGGAATCGTAAGATGAAGGTAAATATATAATATTCAATAAGAATTTATTATAAGTCTGTGTGTACCCTTATGTTATGATGCGACTGTCATCTTAGGTCCCACGTTTTATTTTTCTTTATTTATTATAAAGAAAAATAAAACGTGGCGTTATAGCTCCCAAACAGACTTTGATACAATAGGGTAGATGACTGTCAAGTCAAATCAGTATCTTTTTATGAAACGTCAAAACGATGCGCCTCGTACTAATTTAAATGAAATACAAAACGATGACGTCATTCTTTTGTTTGGTCAAATCATGTAGTTTCAATGTTTGTTTTGATGTTTATAAATTCATGACAACGTAAAATTGTAGAGAAACATTGTTTTCGTGTTGTATAGTGTAAAATAATTTATTGTTATTTTAGTCATCTACCCAATTACGAATTTACAAAGTTATAAAGATAAATCATTACAGTTGGATCAACGTAACTAGGCCGGACTGAAGTAGGCGACAAGTGGTTGCGCAGATGCATTTTTTGGAAGTAAATAGCGGGAGCGGAGAGCGGGGGCGGTAACTAAACCAAGAGAATTAGAGATGCGATTACGCATTACATTGTCATAATTAGTATTACTAACTCATGTTTTTTTGTGATTATTTTGGTAAAGAAATTGTTTTTCAAAGTTTCTTTAGTATTTACTGTAACTGTTCTAAATTTAAACTTTTATGAATTCATTTAAATAGAGTTTTTATATCGTTGAATTAAAATGTTGTTAGTATTTTTAATCGATTAAAGATATTTAGTTGTTTTCGTTAGTAATTTTAGGGTCGCATCTCTATGACATGCGCGAAAGTGATAAAAACCTAACTTCAATCCGGTCAAGTTACGTTGATTGTACTGTAGCTTGTTGGTTTTCAAAGTTAAATCATAGACAAATTATTCCTGTTACCTTATGTGGTGGCAGATCAGACTTGTAGTGTAGCCAGCCATACCATTCAGCGGGAACCTGAAAACCAATTTAGAGTGGTTCACAAAAAGTTCAAATCTGGTTTCAATTTAGGTTTCGATCATGGTGTCTTCTCTCACCAGAGTCCGAGTATAGTGCACAAGTGTGTGTGCTGAAACCAGTGCACCCCCTCACTCTAATACTTCTGTAGTTGTTTTGTTTTTTTTTTAAAGATAACTAGCAAAGTGGGATTGAGTTCCACATTACTAGCAATCTTGTTAACCCCTCCAGCTAAGCTCAAAGGCTTGTGTTAGGAGTGGGTTCACGTCGGTAGTATAATGGGTAGGATTCGAACCTGCGACCTCACGATTGCGAGACCGATGCCTTAGCCATTAGGCTACCGCCGCTTCAAAACACTTTGTTCGACAGAAATCCAATGTACCAGAGAGATTGGGCATTGGACCAACTGATGTGACATTTTTCTAAAATGGTCTCCCATCTATGGCCCAACAGTACTAACTTATCTTAACGCTAAACTTCTGAAAGAACACAGGCCACGTCTGTAAAGTCGGTTTACAGACGATAATTTTACCCGATAACTACATAAGAGAACATTGAAAAAAAAAAAAAAAAAAAAAACAAGCCGTCACAGGCATGGTTTTTTATTACAATGTCATGTAATAAAAACTATGCCTGTGACAGCTTTTTTTTTTAAATTTCCAATTGTAACGCATGTCGCTGCAATCTCCAAAACTTTGAAGACCTCTCCCTGTAACAGCTTTAGTGGACCCGGGCGCCCAACGGCCACAATACTTCAGCCTATCAGCAGGCGGAATAGACCTGAGCGGTGACGTCACACTTTTTCGAGAGTGCACCCGGTCATTGATTTATAAGACGTTATCACGTCAAAAAAGTGATGTGATACGGATTTTTTTATTTTTCCATGAGGCATCGGTCTCGCAATCGTGAGGTAGCGGGTTCGAATCCTACCCATTATACTACCGAGGTGAACCCACTCCTAACACAAGCCTTTAAGCTTAGCTGGAGAGGTTAACAGGATTGCTAGTAATGAGGGACTCAATCCGACATTGGTAGTTATCTTTAAAAAAGGGAACTGATACCCCATATTTTGTTTTAGAAGGCCTTGGATTGCAGCTTATATTGTATCTGGCAATGATATATGATTATCCACAAAACTAGAGAGCGTGGATCTATCTAGCTGCCCCCCCCCCTCCAAATGTACGAAAACATCAAATGTACCTACCTCTGCCGTTAGGACAGAAATGCATTTAATTTCGTTTTACATCCAGCGAGACCCTTTTATATTTTAGTACTTAAAAAAATGAAAAGCATATAAGGAGATACTCCCTACAATAGGTATACCTTTTAAACTATGCATTATGTTTCCGAAAATCTATATTAATTCGTACGTTTGTTTTCGTACATTTGGAGCAGTACAAGAAGCTAATCGTCTATACCGGTTTCGTTCCTGTAGCTCAGGGGGGGGGGGCAGCTAGATAGAACCACGCAATTAGAAATGGCTCAAAATTTTAATAAGGCTTCATTTTCTCATGATAACCAAAACAAATCAAGCCACAGGTAACGGCTAAATCTATACTAATATTATAGAGCTGAAGAGTTTGTTTTTTTGTTTGAACGCTGTAATCTCAGGAACTACTGATCCGAATTGAATAATTCTTTCACTGTTAGATAGCCCATTTATCGAGGAAGGCTATAGGCTCTATAACATCACGCTACGACCAATAGGAGCAGCAATGAGATATGTTGCAAAAACGGGGAAAATTTACGCATACGAAGTTGCGCGGGTCAGCTAGTAGATTATATATTTACCTGACTGCCATCATAGTTCATGCCGTATTTATCAGCGTACTCAATCCAGCGGTTCCTGCCGTAGAAGTAGCGAGGGTTCTCAAAGTACTTGTTGCCATATTTATCTTCACCTACCAGTGTGCCGTCTTTAAGTTCATCTTGTCTGTGAATTAACAACATTTCAGTTTAAAAGATGTCAAAGAAAATGATCTCTTCTTCATAATAACAGTAACAGCTTTATAACAATATGCATTTTCGAAAAGGTCACAAGTCAGATTTTTTTTAGAACACACCTTATCCAGAATTTTATTTATGGGGGACACAATTGGTCAAGTGTGAATTGTTCGCATGATGGAAGGGTGGGTGCTTTTGATTCACCACTGGTACACCAGGCACTACCACCGGAGGAGGAGTTCTTTGATAATAAAGTTATATAAGAGTAGAAAATAAATGTGGTAATGGTTATGTACAAAGAAAATCTTTTTATAATTAATATCTAGTTATATGTGATCAATATTTGCATGCTATTGATAATGGCTAAATAGGCTAGTACCTACTAATGTAAACTACTTAGAAGACCACTTCATGTATCCACCCTATTTATAGCAAATAAAAAATATTTGTATTTGTATTATCAAATGGTTGAAACATGAGATAAACCAAAATCAGCCTTAGTGGGTACAATATAGTAGGAGCATCTACTTACGACAAAGGTAAGAACTATATGTGCTTAAATATTGGCCAAAGTACTTGTATATACATAACTAAAACGAAATAACAAGAAATCAGGATAAAGAGGCTATTGAAGTTGTATGTGATTAGCTCACAAATAATAAAGGGGGTGCAAATAAGCAAGCACCAATGGGGAAGGAGTTATATCACCTTTAACCCCCATAAAATGGCTGTTTTACTACCATGGGATTCCAAATATGATGAAGATACAAAGGGTACAAAATTACATCCAAAAGCAAATGACTAACGCACCCCAGTTTATTAGAACAGCAGAGGTCCACGAAAACCTGAACGTACCTAGTGTCACACGAAGCAAAAACACCCAAATATACCAATACCAATACAAATCACAACTGCAAAAGCACCCAAATGAACTTGCTGGTCAACTTATCATCCCTGAAACTATACGTCAACTTAAAAAGCGACGGGACATCTTTGACCATTAGATTTGCTAAATGAAAGGGCTGACTCCACTGGGAGTAGCGCCCTCAACGCATGAAGCATTCATCACATCTGCTTATAGTCAAACGACTGATTGCATGTAATACAAGAAAAAAAAAAAAACTTCCATCGGAGTTAATTTCTTACAGGTTGGGAATCTCAGTCTTATATTTGCTAAAGGTGGTATCTTCCCCATAATATAGCATTGACTAGCATTTTTAATTGTATTAATATAATAATAATACCTAATAATATCTTGGGACAACTCATACAACGCTATCTGATCCCAAACTAAGCAGAGCTTGTACTATGGAAACCAGACAACTGATAAACATACTTATATATTTTTAAATACATACATATTATAGATAAATAACACCCAGACACAGAATAAACCATCGTGCTCATCACACAAAGTTTTATCCTGGGGGGGGATCGAACCCATGACCTTTTGCGTAGCAGTCGGATACACTCCTACCGCGCCACAGAGGCAGTCCGTATTGTGTTTTAACTCTCTACAAATAAATACAATTGAAGTTTCTCTTTGTAATACCAAAATAACAGTTTTGATAACAAAAACACAATTTTTTTGTCTATCTGTTTGTTCCGGCTAAACCCTGAAACAGCTGGACGGATTTTGACTGTAGACAGCTGAGGATTTAAGGAGTAACTTAGTCAGGGTGTCCACTGCAAATGTTCAAAAAAAATCCCTGACTTTTCCCTGACTTTCCCTGACCATTTTTTCAAATTTCCCTGACCAAATACTTCTTAGAAAAATTAAGAGAGCCAAAAATTTTCAACATTTTTGAGTGCAGGCTTTTTAAATGGTTACTCAGCAAATTAAAAAAAAATCAAATATAGCTGTCTTTTTGGAACTGAACTTTAAGACTTTTTTTACAAATAATTGTAAGATAACCAACAAAAACAAAACGTTTTTTTTGTGTGTTTTTTTAGGTCTAGGGACTTGGACTTTTTTTAGTTAAGACGCCATTCATTTATTACGCAAGATGATTTTGGGCAGTTTTGACCCCCTTCCCCCTACATTAGAAAAATAAGAATCGGTTGACCCTTCCCCCTGTTTAATATTTATTACGTAAGAAACTGAAGGAAAATATGAATACACGGTTGTTTTGAATTCTTATTTTGCAAATAAACAATTTTTTGGAACGTTTGTTTGGTAGGTACTAGGTTAATTTTTATTTTTTAATCCCCGACGCAAAACGAGTGAACCGATTTGGATGCGTTTTTTTTTCATTTGAAAGCAGACTTAACCCCGAATCAAAAGACAGCTCCGGACCATCTGAAGTTAGAATAAACACAGATGGAAGGATCCAAAACCGCGATAGGCACGGGAGCAGGAGTTTATTGAGATGATCTCAATATTAAGATATCTACTGCTTTGGACAGAAGAAATACGATTTTCCAAGCAGAATGCATTGGGCATAACCAAAGCGGCTCAAACAGTCGCAGCCAGAAATGCAAAGATCTAAAAATAAAAATTGTAACCGACAGCGCTTCAGTGCTACAAGCGCTGTCAAAAACCAGCATAAGCTCGACCTTTATTCAAGAATGTCATGAATCACTTAAGGCCGTTACCCAAGATAATGAAGTGACCCTGCAATGGATAAGGGGACACAGCAATTCAATTGGAAATGACGCGGCGGACGAATTAGCGAGACGGGGATCTAAAATGAACATCCACGCCCCGAACCGATAATGCCCTTACCCCAAGCCCAGGTACGAATCTGGCTGCGTGAGAAAACAGAGAAAAACCAGCAACTGGAATGGGGAAAAAACACCGGTTGCAGACAAACGAAAGAGGCGATTCCAACAGCGCCCAGAAAGTACGCTCGGAATCTAATCAGACTAAACAGGGACAAACTGCGAAAAGCAATAGGCATCCTGACAGGCCATTGTCCCCTCAACAAGCACCTTCACACTATCGGGATCACAGATTACCCACTGTGCAGAGGGTGTATGGAACATGAGGAAACGCCCAAGCATGTAATCATGGAATGCACCAGTGTGGCCGAGCACCGGGCACAGTTCCTAAGAACACCGTCATCCCTCCCTGAATCCTGCATCAACCTGCGGGGGATGCTAGGCTTATGGGAGTGTTTTGGCTGGCTGGAGTGAAAAGAACTGACACATTACAACGTACGCACAATGGCCCAATCAAGAGGCTAAGTGCGACATTGCGGCCCCGTTAAAACAAACAAACAAACAACCCCCGACGCAAAAGGAGGGGTGTTATAAGTTTAACGTGTGTCCGACCGATTAAACACGGTGTTTTTGTTTGAAAGCGGATATGGCCGAGATGGTTAGCCATAATTTACGAATATCTGTCGAGGCGTTTAAAGATCATCAGCTCATATCTTGCTTTACAAGGAGGTCTTGTCAACTTTTACGGGTCCGATTGAATTCAAATTTGGTGTACCTACTGTCACTTCGTTGGAATTTCCAAAATATGGCAAACTTTGACTTATTTTTAGTCTGCGGTATACTCAACTCATATCATACTCTACAGCAGATATATCGTATTCGTTTTAAGGGTTCCGTAGCCAAAATGGCAGAAAGCCCTTACAGTTTCGTCATGTCCGTCTGTCTGTCTGTCTGTCCGTATGTCACAGGCATTTTACTCAGAGACTTCTCATGGAATATTAATGAAATTTGGTGAAAAGGTGTCTTATAGTGGCCGCTACTTAGTTTGATAGCTCAATAATAAAATAAATATTTTCACTCCATACATGTAACAGAAGCTGAAAAAAAAGCTGCACATTGAGTAAATATTTTTGGAAATAATTGCTCGGAAAGTTATTAACTTTTGAGCCGTGTGAGCAAAAAATATAAAAAAAATCACGAAGGTAGCGCTTAACAAATACTTTAAACTTAAACTTAATTGAGTTATAGCCGAAAAACTGCTTTTCTCAACAAAAGGGCGTAAGTGCCATGAACATACGCTCTTCTGCTGATGCAATTATTTAAGGCTGCGGACCCCTACACTGAGCATGGTCCGAGATTTTCTAAACATAGAAACCTTGAAAAAAAAAATGTCAGCTTCTGTTACATGTATGGGGATATTATTATAAAAATGTTTATTATTATTATTTAACTATCAAACTAAGTAGCAGCTACTACAAGACACCTTTTCACTAAATTTCACAATTTCAAGATTCATTGAGTAGTCTTTGAGTAAAATGCCAGTGACACCCGGACGGACAGACAACAGGTGGACATGACAAAACTATAAGGGTACCGTTTTTGCCATTTTGGCTACGGAATCCTAAAAGTTAAAAGTTTTTTGTCGAAAATAAAAAACTTTTTATCCAATTGCATTTAAAAAAAAATGATTTTTTTTTTTAATTTTTATCGATATTTTCGTTAAAAAGCTAATTAATTTCAGATACAAAAACTGCAGCTACTATTGGTTTTTATTTTGAAATTGGCTGTACAACCATTTTTTTAAAAGTTACAGCCTGTTGAAAATCACCCCAGAGGATAGAAACATTTCAATTAATTTTACAAAAAAACAAAATATATTTTAAAGAAAACCTATTAAAACTAAAAAGGAGTAATTTAATTGTGACAAAAATGATGCTCCAACAGTTAGAGTTAATGTCATTCTGGGGCATGAATAAATAATATTTCTCATTTTACAATCACTGGAAAATGTTGTGGTAAGTTCCTCATTTTTCCCTGACTTTCAAGGTGGCTCCCTGATTTCACTGACTTTCCCTGACCACCTTGAGCTTCCCTGACTTTTCCCTGACTTTCCCTGACTTTCCAGAATGTGGACACCCTGTTAGTCTAATTTTAACATCACGCTAACATCTAGTTCCAATGCTGCAGACACTGCTAGTTACCGCGGACGATGTCGCGAGTACAGCTAGTTTTAAATGTAAAATAAAAGGCTTTTTAACATAGTACTCTGAAAGGACTGATATACGGGCCACTTCGTACAGTCGATTATATACCATTGTTGTAACAACATTGCTAACTTTGTTATGATATAGAATTTGAAAGCTTTAGTAACTCCCACAACAGCTGTTGTGATTCTGTTTATTAATTAATATATGTGTATAGCTTCAGATAAAATTTAATTGCGCAAACGATTTTCAAACCAAAATAATGAAAACATAACCTGTTAACAATTACATAATAATGTGTTTTCCTGCTTACCTGTATAGTTTATACAAAGATGCTCTAATCCCACCATTCTGGCGGATGATATTAAAGAAGTTGGCGACTTTATCGAGCGCTAATATCTTGCCCAGAGACATTTTTTCGAAAAAATCTACGATTTCTCGTCCAAAAATATTGAATTGACGATTTTGACATTGACAATTTCAACAATTTGACATCAAAATTGTATTGCGCATGCAAATTATTAAATTCTACCCAAATGTATCTGTATTTCTACTACATTTTTTTTTTTTACACTATTTGTATTACTATACATCTAATATATAAAATTCTCGTGTCACAGTTTTCGTTGCCATACTCCTCCGAAACGGCTTGACCGATTTTGATAAAATTTTTTGTGCTTATCCGGTATCTATGAGAATCGGCCAACATCTATTTTTCATCCCCCTAAGAGTTTGTTTGTTTGTTTGAACGCGATAATCTCAGGAACTACTGGGCCGCATTAAAAAAATATATTATTGTTGGATAGTATTTTTATGGAGGAAGGCTATAGGTTAAAACATCACGCTACGACTAATAGGAGCGGAGCAGCAATGAAAAACGTCGTAAAAAAAAAAGGGAGATAAAAGAAAAAAGGGAAAATTTACGCAGACAAAGTTGCGCGGGTCAGCTAGTGTTGTTATAAAATGAATACTAATGAACTGCCTGAGCACTGCTGACCTTACACCGGCTACGCCACTCGTCGCCCGTGTGGATCTAGAATAATGCTCGTCCCAACGTTGCCGCCAATGCTATTTTCTAGATATATATGTTGGGCTAGTGGCATTGGACCAACGTTGGAGCCAACGTGTGCAGCTGGAGTTACTTAACTACTCGTATATAACTATTGAGTTAGGCGCCATTCATTTATTACCTAAGATGATTTAGGGGGGAGGGAAGACCATGTCTTGGGGGTGGGGAAGGGTCTAATCTTGATATTTCTTACGTAAACTCATAAAAACGCACAAAGCTAGGATTATACTTCGAAAAAGCAGGCGGAGACGTGAGAAAAGAAAAACTTTAAAATGATTACATATTTCTATTCTAATATTATAAAAAGCTGAAGAGTTTGTGTTTGTTTGAACGCAGTAATCTCAGGAACTACTGGTCCGAATTAAAAAAATATTTATTTTTGGATAGCCCATTTATCGAGGAAGGCTATAGGCTATATAACATCATGCTAAGACCAATAGGAGCGGAGCAGCAATGATAAATGTTGCAAAAACGGGGAAAATTTAAACAGGCGAAGTTGCGCGGGACAGCTAGACTTTAATAAGAACACAGTAAAATATTTTTTCAATTTAAACCAGTAGTTCTTAAGATTATCGCGTCCAAACTAACGAACAAACTCTTCCGCTTTATAATATTAGTAAAGATATGTGTATGTATACACATATCTTTACTAATATTATATGCCGTACCACATATATGTATACATATCTATACTAATATTATAAAGCGGAAGAGTTTGTTTGTTTGCTTTGTTTGTTTGTTTAAACGCGCTAATCTCAAAAACTACTGGTCCGATTTGAAAAAATCTTTTTTTGTTGGATAGCCCATTTATCGAGGAAGGCTATAGGCTATATAACATTGCGCTACGACTAATAGGAGCGGAGTAGCGACGTGAAATGTTGCAAAAACGGGGAAAATTTACGCATACGAAGTTGCGCGAGACAGCTAGTTTTCTATAGATTTCTATCACTCTTTTTTAACCCAATTATTATGTTTATAAAGTATATTCAAGGTAATTAATAAAAATAACATGAATGATTTGTACTTTCCATTTTATGATTTTATTAAAAATAAATACATATTATTAACATTTTTTTTTCTTCTTTTTTTTCTTTTTGATGTTTTCATTTTCTACAGTACTTTCAATAATGTCTTCCATAGGCTCTGAAACTATTTTTTTGAGTTTTTTCTTTTGACTAACAATCATTTCTTCATCTTCCTGAATTACTTCTATATTACTAACATATTTTCGTTTAGATTTCTTAGATTTTCTAATAGTATTTACATCTTTTAAACTGGTAACATCGTCATCTACTGTCATTTCATTATTTTCAAGCAAAGGCACTCCATCTGATTCAGCCACATTAGAACCTTTATTTACATTTTCCATTTGTTCTTCTTCATTACTGTTATGGCGTTTTCGTTTCTTCTTTTTCTTTTTGGTTTCTTTGACTTCAGAATCACTGTTTAAATTCATGTCTTCAAAAACCTCATCTTTCAATTTTTTAGCATGGGAGTAGCCACTGAATCTTGATTGTGTTAGCAATAAAGCCTCTTGTTGGGCTATCCTTGCCAGTTTTCCAGTAGCCTTCAGACCATGCCGAGCTCCTCTGCAACAGAAAAAATCATTCTTATTATACTGTTAATGTTGAACAGTTTTTTTGAGGGCCTATTGAGGAATCCAGGGTTTATTTTTCTTGATCCAGCTGTAGGTAGGTTAACACTAAAAACCACTTGTACAGGAGGCCTCCAATACTTTTAAAGAGTGCATGACCCCTTAGCACTTCCCCCTGGATCTAATACTGATGGCAAGCGGTCAATTGTAGAAGGCCTAGATGCAGTGAGAATTAACACATTAAAGTAGTGAAATTACATGTTATTGAGTTGCTAAAAAAACTATTTCATCTTTATTCTGAAACTATGTTTACTTTTTGAAGGAAGGCATACTGCAACCTCAAGTGAGTGTCTTCGTTATTTTCTTACAAAAAAGTATTTAGTCCTTAAGTTTATACTTACTTATGGGCTGTCCTGCCCTCACAAGCCTTAAACAACTCCTCGTCAGTCATCTTAAACACATCTCTCTTTTCTTCCTCTCCTTCCGACTCTGATTCTTTCAATTTCTCCACTTTACTCCCTCCACTAGTTAACACGGCAGTTCTGACAAAGAAGTCGGAATATTGTTCTTCATTTTCAGCATCTTTTGGCTTTTGTTTTAGTTTCCATGTACTGTTTGTAATTTCAAAATCATCTTTTGTTTTGATTTTTTTGGTTTTGCCATTCTTTTCTTTAACCTGAAGCAGAAAAAAGGTTAAACTAACAATGTTTTGTTGAAAAATACTTAATTTAAATTTATCTACATTTGCTGTCCTCTACGGCTTCATGGTGGGGATATTTACTTTGCAGTAAACAGTAGTTATATCACAAAATAAAATTTCTAATATTATATTATATGTATATATATGTTATAATTTTATTTTTAATTATTAGGAGGTAGGCTATAAGGCTATATAGCATCACGCTACCACCAATAGGAGCGGAGCAGCCTATAGCCTTCCTCGATAAATGGGCTATCTATCAGTAAAAGACTTGTTTAATTTGGACCAATAGTTTCTGAGATTATTGCGTTCAAACAAACAAACTCTTTAGCGTTATAATATTAGTATAGACTAGCTGACCCACACTTTCATCTGCATCAATTTTCACTTAATTAAAAAAAATACTTTACAACCTATTCTCATACCCACAAACACCGTGAATTCAAATAATCCATACTAATATTATAAATGTGAAAGTAACTCTGTCTGTCTGTCTGTTACGCTTTCACGTTCAAACTGTTAAACCGATTTAGATGAAATTTGGTATTGAGATAGTTTCGAGCCCTGGGGAAAGACACGATAGTTTTTATCGCTATAAACTTATACCATCTGGTCAAACCAGGTACCAAGCTACAATAATATAGACAGACAGACAAATAAACAGGGCCAAATCAATAATACCTTTTGTATATATTATGGCAAAGGGGAATGCATGCCACTTATCCCCTACAATTTTTATTATCCTCGATGACCTTCATTGTAGATTTTAAACTAAGGGTAAGGTACCCTTAGTTTTAATAAATAAAAAAAAAACATAGCACCGCATACCTCTACATTACTAGCAGCTTTATCATAGAGAGCCGTCCACCAGTGCTCATTGAACTCAGCAGCAGGATCATGCCCTATACCAGCTGCACTACGTTTCAGTTTTGGTTTCAATGCTTCAGATATGCCATTTTCATGCCTCCCTAAGCCTTTACCTGAAAGATTATAAAAAATGTTTCATCAGAATTGGCGTCAAGTGTACAATATATATTTTTTTATATAGGACCGTGTGCCTAGTATGTTATAATCCAATGTTATGTTACTATTGAAATGGTAATACTACACATATTACTTTTAGTAACTATGTGTAGAAGGCCCAAGATATAAACACATGGCAGTGTCTGAAAGAGGTCTTTACCTTATAGAGGGTTTTGGTGTAAACTTTAATTTAAAAAAAAAATCTTAAAAACTTTTTTTAAACCCAATAATTAAAGACTTTTATTTTATTAATACTTTAAGTACATATTTATTTTGTTCTGAAATTAGTCTGTTTGTGCCTAGATTACGATAAGAGTTTTCAAGGCTTTAAACAAAAAATACCACACACTAAGTTTGAAGAGACATGTAAAGTGAAGTGTTTAAAGTGGCGGTAGCTTAATGGTTAAGGCATCAGACTCGCAATCGAGAGCTCACGGGTTTGAATTCTACCCGTTGTACTACTGACGTGAACCCATTCCTAACACAAGCCATTGAGCTTAGCTGAAGGGGTTTAAAGGATTGCTAGTAATGTGGGACCCAGAATTTGACATTGCTGGTTCAATTAACAAAAAAAGTTACATTATTTTTGCTCCAGCTTTTTCTCACGGATTCGGTCGCATTGTTTGTTAAACTTTATTCGGATGTATAAACTACATTACTCTAAAGTTTCATCAAAATCCATTCAGTAGTTTTTGCACACAACAACAAACATCCATCTATCCCCACAGCCTTTCGAATATACAAGTTTAGTACGACACTTACCATCGGTCCAGCCGTATTTCTCCAACTGCTTTCGAGCGAAATCCATGTGATGAGTTTAGCAGAAGTCTAAACGTAGTTGATAATAATATAATCCCGTTGTTATCTTAATTTATTTATTGTGTATTACTATTAACCAATTACGATAACATAACCTCAAAAAAAAACTAAAAACATGCTGTCTCTAACATAACAACTGTCAAATTTAATTTACAGACTTTTGACAGCTGTCAACTGTCAATTTTTTTTTGTTTGATTATTGTGTTATGATAACTTGGCTTTTGAGATTCTTATTATATCAAATTATTGAAAAATTATATGGTGATGATTGAATCGACCTCGGCTTGGGGTCAGTAAAGTGACACTGTTGGGTCGGTAATAATTCCTGGGCTGGGTAAAATTTTCTTACAGGTACCTACAGTATTATAATTATAGTTTTTACATTGGACTATTGGGCATAGGTGTGGGTTACGGGTTACACATTCACTATCTTATTTTATGACTAGTTACTTTTTCTGATCTGAAAAAAAAAACAGAGAGGTATGTATCTGTTTTTTGTCTATACAATATTATAATGAGAAAAGATTTGTATTTTTGTAAGTTTGAAACGATTAAATTTAAAACCTGCTGGACCGATTTAAACAATTATTTCTCAAAAAGAAAGCTACAATATCGGGGAGTCAAAAATAAAATAAAATATTTTGACAGCATTTAAAAAAAAAAAAATTGGCCTTTTTTATCTTTTTGGTTTCCCTTAGGGCCAGAGACGTAGCTACCGCTATATCAGTGATACGGGGATCCCGAACGCACAAAACAATTATTATATTAATTAACCTCAGAGGCGTACCCAGCTTTGGACCCAGGAAGGGGCAACTAGATTTTTTTAAAACCTAGACATTTCACTGTACAAGAAGAGGGTAGGTATGCATCGTGTATTTCACTGTGCAGGCAGAGAAGCAGCACCCTTGGACCGTCTTCCGTAGACTATGGTCGAGCAGTCTCCACGAACGAGCGATTATTTCGCTAGCGATCGTTGCGACTTGTGAGGGAATCACCGCGTGTCCCCGATGGAATAGTCACGTTATCGAGGCGGGGTGCCTGCGTTTGACAGCGCGCCTTTGCCAGTCATTGCCTTAAAAGCCGATGTCATATCAACCGCACAGGTCATAATATAGTTAGTAAGTGATCTACTAAATAAAAATATGAAATGCGCGTATAAGTCTCGAATGCTTTATCTCTACCACACCTACTACCTTTCTCTATCGCACAGACACTATCACTCATAAGTCTTGTCCCTTCTAGGCGCTTATAAATTATTGAAACAAAAATATAAAATCATTTACTATGCAGGGGCGTGCGTTCTAAGGAGGCGGAGTTATTCACACACTCACGTGGTTCGGGCGCAAGCGTTTTTTGTCCAAACGGAAGTATATCGGACTTTTGGCCAGTACTTGGGCATTCGGGTTTCGGGGGGGGGGGGGGGATTTTCTTCTCGCTTCGATAAAACTTACGTCATCCATGTATGTAACTGACCTTTCATAACCAGTTACGAACATGGGATTTAAGATGACCGTTATGATTAATGACCCGTACCAGACTCCATCACCCATTGCTTAAAATATGCGATCTTGTTGTAAACATCGACGATCGATCAACAACGACGTATAGACCTGGACCGCGCCATCCCTTTCAATTAAAAAGTTAATATTTCACTGCAAAGCTTGAAAGAGAAAAAACTAGTGCGGCCTTTGACAGGTATTGTCCAAAAAGTAGCGTTCTCTTTCTAAAGAGTGGCCAATTTTGTGAGGCTATGGCGCAGTCCTGGTCTTTACGTCAATGGTTGTAAAAAAAGGAGTAATAAAATAAAAAATATATATTTTTGATAAAAGTTTATTTTTGTAAAAATTAAATATTTTTTCACCACTAATTCATCTCTACGCAATATTAATCACTATATGTATTTAAATTACATATCGATTTTGGAATAAACTTATCAACAAAGAATAAAATGCAAGAGACAATAACTTTACACAGGTACTTACTGTGGATGTACAGATAGCAACAAAAGTCAACAGGGTAGATAAATGTCAAAGAAAAACTATACGCTTCATACAAGTTTGTATGAAATACAAAATTATAACGTCACAATTAGAAAGGGTCAAATTATTTACTACATTTAAATGTTTACAAATTCATTTTGACAATTTTCAGATTTTAGAATTTCAGAACAAGTATTATTAAAAAAATAAAATTGTTTACTGTTAACTACCCATATAAAACTTTTGTTTCTAACCGTAAATAGACGTAATATTTTACAGTAAAAATACATTCTAATTTTGAAATATATAAAAAAAACATTTTTAAAAGGTCAACCAAATTTTTTGAGAATTTCCGAAAAAGTAATTATTGATGATTATTTTACTAACATACTAACATGTATTTTATTACAGTTTTCGCTGATAAGTACATTAAAATTATATAAATCGTGTACACACCTAATATTATCAATCTTTAAGATTAAATAATTTAATAACTGATCTTAATACGCCTTAAATATGCCCTTTTTGTAAAATAATAGTACGGCATGCCAGTTATTAATAGTCGCATATATTTTGTCTTTTTCTAGCTTATCTCATTCCGAATAAGGTAAAAAGAGAGAAAATATATTAAGAAAAAGGGTGCTCTTTCCCTTGTTAAAAGTAATTTTCTTATTTATTTGATGGCAATTTAACCGATTTTTTGTGTTTTTTTTTATTTTTTAAATAAGGACTTAGTAACGTATTCTTTCCGCCTGCGGATTTAAAATACATTTACATATGTATCGCTATCACATGAAAATGAATAAATTTTACAAATCTACTCACGATAGATATAATTTTAATAATAAATATATATATTTTGTTCTTAATTGTACTTGGTTGAGCTACCAGCGGTCTAAATGAATGTTTATTTACAGTGATGAGGCGATAACACACCAAATATGCATACAAATGAAATAAATAATAATATAATATTATTAAGAAGCGGTTGTAGCTTAGTCGTGAGGTTGCGGGTTCGAATCCTACCCATTACACTAAATATACTTTCATAATATCAATATTATAAAATCGTAAAAGCCGCTATTTCGTTACGCAAATGTTAAACGTTGAAGTCTTAACGTTGAAGTTTTACCACTTTTTATAACCTTACTAAAAAAATATTATAAAAAGTAACAAAGAAATTTTGATGTATTTTATAACAATAACAAGTTACCGTAGCACATCTGATGGATGTATAGTCCGTCCAGAACAGTCTAAAGGTTTAACCTTACACACTCAACCGATGATGCGTTAGCACTAGCACTTTGACTAACCAAACAGACGCGGGCGCATCTGATGTGCTAGAACCCTAAATCCTTAAAATTATAACATAATTTAAAAAAAATGGGGAGCTAAAGTAACCCACCACGTCATTATTATTTTTTTACACATATTTGGTGTGTCATTCTTTTTTTTATTAATCTAATTAGTTATAATATAATGATATACAAAATTGTACGAGATCTACATACATTACAATCGTCTTTATCTATAATCAAGTTGATTTGTTTTATAAATACATAGATATATATTCGTTGTTAACAAAAAGTTCCAATTCATATTTGAGGTTGACTTTGGTTATTGATAAAATGGACACTTAAAAAAAAAGGGAAAATATTATCAACATAATTGTCAATTATTATCTCATTAATTAATTTATTATTAATAATTAAATAAACGAGTTCTTATTTAAAATTAAAAACATTAACTCTCTCACAGTCACACTGTCTTAAAAAACTAAACGCTACGATGTGTTTTCTATTTCTAATATATTCATATTTTTAATATCTTCATATTTTACCTACACTTTATTATATTGAAATTTTGTTTCTAAATATTTAATATGCAAATTGTACCAAAGAGCAACATAGCAAAGCATTCAATGTTTCTATCATTATAAACTCAATTTGCTCTTCTTGGCAATTAAAAAAAAATGAATACCATAGACAAGAAAAAAAATTGCAATCGTAACTATTGACGTATAGACCTGGACCGCGCCATTCCTTTCAATTAAAAAGTAAATATTGACTTTAAAGCATGAAAGAGCAAAAAACTCGTGCGGCCTTTGACACGTATTGTCCACAAAGTAGCGTTGTCTCTTTCTAGAGAGGTTATGGCGCAGTCCTGGTCTCTACGTCAATTGATCGTAACCTGTGAAGATAATATATCTTTATGAAGTCCATATCGTGAATTTCTACATGAAGTCAAATTATTTGACTTTTATCACAGCTGTCGTAAAAAGATGGTCAAATAATTTGACTTCAAGTAAACATCCAATAGTATAAACTTAATTTAGATACTATTATCAAAGTACCAACATTAAATATTCAGAAACAATATAAAACAATAAAAAGCACAATTCAGTCATAACTATGCCATCATCAAACTTTAAGCCGAGTATCACATTAAAAACATATATAAATAACAAAAAGAAAATGTACACCATCAAAGTTTTACTTTTTAAATGGCAAATTTTGATTTAAACAGCCTATTAAGTGCTTTTTAAAAATATTAGGTTTGCGCTCGAATATGTACTCAAACGTATCTTCGCAACTTCATTTTAAACAGCCGGCCTCAGTACCTTATGTACAGATACCTATCTGTTATATTACTTGCTAGAAACAGCCGGTGTTAATAATTTATCTATCGATGGATTTGGCTACTAAAGAATATTTGACATAAGCTCCATACGAAATATGTCAAAATTCTACCTCCAGTAGCCAAATCCATCGATAGTTAGATTATTGAGACCGACCGTAAGTGACATTTGTGGGGCCTAGGCGGATCCGGGGGGACACTTGCCCCCCCAGACGGTTGTTTTGTGCACCGAATGTCTTGTATTATATTAAATTTCTTTGCCTATTAACCTGTTGTGTCCTCCCCCCCTCCAGGAACGATTTTGTTTTAGGGTTGCCACACCAACCGTCGTGTGTGCGACTCACACTGGATCGGTGTAGGGCGATATGAAATGCACCCCCTATTGTAAGCCCCCTCCTCCAGAATGAAATCCTGGATCCGCCCATGCAGACAGTTACTGATAGTTAAGTAATTGAGCCTTAAGACGTATACAAATCTCATCCTGTCGCCGTCACTTTAAGGTAAATAGAAGAGACAGGAATAAATTGAGAATGAATAAGACCTGTAGAGCGTGCTTAGGGTGATACTTAGACAGTGCATGCAGCTTTGTTTAGGTTGGAGGGAGAATATAGAAATGTGGCCACATTTACCTCAACCAGGCAATGTGGGGTGGGCGGGAGGTGTATTTGATTCAACTCCACTACACCAGCATTGGGGGGAGGGGGGCAATTGCCTGACAAAACACACAGATCCAGTGTCGAACAATTCCCCCTGTTGCCCTCCCCCTTGGATCCGCGCTTGGACTTAGAACAGGTTAAAAGAGTTTACAAAAAAACTTGACAAACATGCTGACCGTTGAAATGATTGGTTTTAGCGAAAGCTTAGAACCAATCTTCACTCAAGTGCTCACTTAAGTGCTCTCTATTATTTAAGTATTACGACGTTAGAAAGGCTAGACCAACAAAAAAATACTCCTTCGTTTATGGCTAGTTTCACACATTGGCCTTAACGTTAGTCCCAACTGAACTCGACACAAAAAGATGAAACGCCAAAATTGGGCCTAATGTAAAGTCAAATCAGTATCTGTCCATTAAGCTACCGACGTGAACTCACTCCTAACACAAGCCAAACAGTTTAGCTGGAGGGGTTAACAGGATTGCTAGTAATGTGGACCACAATTCCACATTGCAAGTTATCTTTAAAAAAATGCAATAAAACATTATGACGTCATTGTTCTGCTCTCAAATAATTTACTTTTACAATTTATTTTAATTATTATAAAACTAAAACATGTTAAATTGTGGAGTAATATATATTTTCAAGCTCATTTAATTTAAGGTACCAAATAAGGCTCAATATTGGCGTTACAAATTTTTTTGTGACGTGTGCCGCTGGGACCAACGTTGGGGCCAATGTGTGAAACTAGCCATAAACGAAGGAGTATTCTTTTACCTGTGTCACAATGACAATTCGGGTAACATTAACAGTAAACATCAATTTGTACTTGGCAACACTAGCAAGCTTCCAAATTCAAATGATCCTATAAAATCCTTCCATTTATAAAAGTTTCTTTTATTACTTTGTATCAAAATACCGAGAGAAGAACACCTTCATACATACATCATTCGTCTTGTTCTTTTCATGGCAATGTAGCTAATAATGTGTTGGCAAGACATCGTTCACGGACACGGAATTACAGAACAATTTTTTAAGGCCGCCTTTTCAAGTCCCGCCTATGACGGATTTTTCCTCCATATATTTAATATAAAAATCAGCAGAAAAATGCAATTTATAAGAAGTAATGTCCAGGTTCAACGTTATCAAAAAAAATGTTGAAATGGTTACTGCAACGAACGCACACAGAGCCGTACAAGTTCTCCGGGTATGCGGTAGATGGCGTGACGATCGCCAATAATAATAATAATATAATATATATTTTTAATAACATATCTGGGGACAACTCACACAACGCTGTCTGATCCCAAACTGAGCAGAACTTGTACTATGGAAACCAGACAACTGATAAACATACTTAAATATTTCTAAGTACCCAGACACAGAATAAACCATCGTGCTCATCACACGACGATCGAACCCACGACCTCTTGAGTTGCAGTCGGATACACTCCCCCCACGCCACAGAGGCAGTCAATAATTGTATATAAGGAGACTAAATTCGACTTTGGTGGACATTTCTCGGTACTGGAGTTGGTACCCTAAGGGCCGCGGGTTCAAGTCCCGCCTGAAACGAATATTTCCTCTATACATTAAATTTGTATGTACAAAAACTTCAGATCACTTTCTTTGAAAAGCGTTCCGAGATTCCGTGAACGATGTCTACCTTCTGCACTCGTTATTTTGTCTGTAAATTGTAATCACTATGATATAACTAAATGGTGTCAACATTATGAATAATATACGAAAAGTCAAAGTATTTGACGTTGAAATTATTCATGTGAGCTTCATCTGTCACCTTCATCTCTTTCTAAATGAGGTATCCAACCCTATTTAGAAAGAGATGGAGCTAAAATGAATAATGATAATTATATCTTGACACATGTACACGATATTGTTCAAAATGTTGACTCCATGTTATATATACTTTATTTCTATGATAATAGTTATCATATTTTTAACAGAAACTCTTACAATACTAACTTTTCAACCCAAAAATCTATAAAAAGCACAGGATGTCATCTTAATCTAAATCAAGCTGTCGAAATTTTTGCGACTTTCTTTCTTAAAGGAGTGAATAACGTAGATTAGTGCTGTTACACAATTCGATAAAGATTTGTAATATCGATATTTTAAAAATACATTCTTAGCGTTGTTTTTTGTCAACATTTAGAAGCCTGTTATAGCCGTCTTCAAAATATTTTAGAAAAAGAATATGAATGTTGTTAGTTAATTTATTTTCAACTCTATTTCAAGGTACATAGAGTTCATAATGCATTGGTCAAAATAAAAAAAATGCCTTCTGTCTTTTAAAGGTTTAAAAAAGTAACGAAAAACAAAATAATGTATAAATTATAATTATTATTATTATATAAAAAAAAACTGATAGATCTCAATATTAATAATAAACGCTATTTTATCTAGTGAATGTTTCGTATTCTACTTTTACAATAAAATATAAAACTATTCACTAATTAAAACGCTGTTAATAAAGTAAGAAATAATGTGTCAAAGTTTAAATACCATTTTTGGCTCGGATCACGGATGAACTGTCTGTAAAAACGCAACAAACAAACAAATTATTCTTCATTATAGAATTTTATAAGCTACGGGTCTTAATCGCGTAAATATTTTATTTGAAGGCTAAATACCTTTGTTTATTGCCCGACGTTTCGACCGTATTGCAACGGCCGTGGTCACGGGTAGACTGCGAGCAACGTCGGGCAATAAACAAAGGTATTTAGCCTTCAAATAAAATATTTACGCGATTAAGACCCGTAGCTTATAAAATTCTATAATGTGTACAAATCGCGAAAGTTTACGAACATATAAATTATTCTTCTTCAAACATCAAGCAATATCGACAAAAAATCATCGACATAACCTCAATTTTCAAAATATAGATATCACAATTATCGACACAATACAACACTAATCTCCACTTCACTCCTTTGTCTCACACTATAGACTATGAGAGGAAGATAGGGGGGATACCTTCTCTCTATTCTTCTTCTCTGATGCGTTAGAACCGGTATTAAGGGATCCCGACCAGTCTGCTAGTTGAGAGACTGGCCTATAGAACCTGCTAGAAGTCCGGTTGAAAACTGGTAGTAGTTCGTTCGCTTCGTTTGTTAATGCCTGTAAAAAATACAGATTTTTTTATTACATACTATACTAATATTATAAAGCGGCAGAGTTTGTTTGTTTAAACGCGGTAATCTCAGGAACTACTGGTCCGAATTGAAAAAATATTTTTTTGTTTGATAGCCCATTTATCGAGAAAGGCTATAGGCTATATAACATCACGCTACGAGCAATAGGGGCTGAACAGCAATGAGAAATGTTGCAAAAACGGGGGAAATTTACGCTTACGAAGTTGTGCGGGACCGCTATGAGATATATTTCGGGACTTAATCGCGTGAATTTTTATTAAATCGTTAATGGAGTTTTTCAACCCCCCAATGGTATTGATAATTTTACAGTACAAATTATCAGACTTAGTTGAAAAACCTCGCTTTTTTTTCTTTTTATATAATAGCATAAAGCGTATGTTCATGGCACTTACGCCCTTTTCTTGATAATGGTATATACTTTCATGTGCAAAATAATTTTAGTTTAATGTATTTGGAGTGCCCCCCTAACAATAATCAATGTAATCAATATTCATTGTGTAGTTAAATGCCTGTGACATACCGACGGACAGACAGACGGATATGACGAAACTATGAGGGTTCCGTTTTTGCCATTTTGGCTACGGCACCTGAACAAGGCTTAAAAGAAAAAAGAAGTTTAATTACCTTTAGATATATGACAGCATCAGTGCCGTACCCCTCACAAGACATGAGAGTCAGGTCTCCGTGGAAGTAACGAGCGTATAACCTCGAAATGGGCAGACCATAGCCATAACCTGAAACAACATATTATAAAACGCATTATAAACCGTTAAGCGATTCTGAAGTTGGAATTTTTTGAATTTTGAATTAAGTTGGCGGCTTAACAATGCAATGAAAAATTAAAACTACCTACTCATTAAAACAGACAAACTTGTCAAAATTAACATAATTAAATTCATGTAGGCCGGTAAATCGGTGTTCTGCTCCGCAAACCTTTATTAAAAAAGGTTGCCATTTCAACTTAAGCTAGGCGGAACACCCAGCACTGATTTTCAGTTGGCAACCTTGGTTATTGACACACGGATCATTGCATTTTGAAAGATATAAAAATTTGAAATCCAGAATCAGGAATCTTTTTTAATAAATTTAATTACTTCAATATTCGGCCTGCGTCATCGTAATTTGTTAAAATGCTCTCTGTAACAAAGCAATAACAAAAGCCGTGATAGTTCTTTAACTAACGACTAGATGGCGCTACGGGGGCCTAACCCGTAAGCATTAGGAGATGGAAGAATTTGATATCTAGTAACATAGTCCAGATAGGTGGTTCGCTTCTGGCCCCGGTTTGGCTACGGAAGTCTCGGGTTCGATTCCTGAGTCCGGATTTAAAATTTTTCGATCTTTCAAAATGCAATTATTGTATTTGTAAAGTCTTTGGCAAGAAATGCCTATAAAAATTACTTCAACACGGATCATTGACGTATAGACCTAGACCGCGTCATCCCTTTCAATGGGGATGTTGACTGTCAAGTCAAATCAGTCTCTTTTTATGAAATGTCAAAACGACAAGATCTATAGAAATATGTATGGAATAGGAACCTATGATGTCATAAGTTCCTATCAACACATCATTACTTTTAGTATTCGTTTTCATGATTTTAAATTCAAATACACGTTAAATTGTAAAACACACACTTATTTTCAGAGTATTTTAAGATCTACTATTACCTGATTAGTATAAAATAATTTACTTTAATTGTAGTCAACTACCCAATTATAAATAAATACTGCAAAGCGTGAAAGAGAGAAAAAACTAGTGCGGCTCTGTCTCTTTGACAGGTATTGTCCACAAAGTGGCGTCGTCTCTTTCTAGAGAGTGGTCAATTTTGGGCGGTTATGCGGCCAGTTCACGTATTTAAATCGGTACAGTTGCAGCGGCCATTTTCGTATTCATGTAATTTTGGGATCGATCTTAATAACGCTTGCGCTCCGTACTAGAATGTCGTTATTGCGCTCTCGAGACACATACTTGACGCAAGCGTATCGCGAATTATCTTGGGTGGTGATCGAACCCACGACCTTTTGCGTAGCAGTCGGATACACTCCCATAGAGGCAGAAAACTCCCTCTATTTTGTACAAGCCCTGTGTCGCGGAAACTTAACAAACATACAATTCACGGACACAAAGTACACCAAGACCCGGAATAACAATTTGTAAATCACACAAGCGGTGTCACGTGTGGGAATCGAACCCACGACCTCTTGCGTAGCAGTCGGACACACTCCCACCGCGCTACTGAGGCAGTCATTTACTTTCTAATAGGCTTTTTTCCTGGGCAATCATAAAAATTCAAAAGTCTAATTAGTAAATAAAACTAGCATTTGAACTACCAACTATTAATTCCTTGAAGTAATTTTTATAGGCATTTCTTGCCAATTACTTACAAATACAATAATTTTGAAAGATAGAAAAATTTGAAGTCCAGACCCAGGAATCGAACCCGAGACTTCCGTAGCCATACCGGGGCCATACATATCATTATATAAAAATGTTATAATTAGAAACAAGAATTATACGTTTAATCAATTTGTAGCACAACTTAGATACATACGAAACTGCTTATGGGTATTCCCTTTTACTTATCTTTGGACTTTCTTGTGTTCTGTACACTTCTACGAAAAAAAAAAACCTCACCAGCCAAAGGCACTGTGTGCGAGTCTGACTTGGAAGGCTGAGGTGCTGTACTATACATGTACTTGAAGAGTAGGTCCGTCACACTTCGCGGAATACCACCGCCTCGGTCTGTCATCTGGAAACGTTCAATAAATAAATATATATCTTTGGGAAAATTCACACACAGTCAGATCTTAAACTGGGACAGAACCTGTACTATAGCAACCAGACAACTGATGAACTTCCTGTCTTTATCTTCTTTATATAATATGTATGTATTTAGAAATTTAAAAGTATGTTTATCAGTTGTCTGGTTTCCATAGTACAAGCTCTGCTTAGTTTGGGATCAGATAGCGTTGTGTGAGTTGTCTCAAGCTATTATTATTATTATTATTATATATATAATTCGACTGTACGTGTGTATGTCACTGAACTCATCATCCTGTGTCGCGGGCGACTTTAGTACACCCAGACACAGATCAACAATTTATGGATCACACAAAGTGGTGTCCCGTGTGGGAATCTAACCTACGTAGCAGTCGGACACACTCCCACCGCGCCACAGAGGCAGAGTTTGTTGTATGTGTATTTATTTGGCACGCTTTAGACCCCAAATGGCTTGATGGATTTTAGCTTGAGATAATCTATCGCTAGATTCGTCTTAGTTGTAAGAGTGACACAGGCTACATCAAAATAAGAAACAAATTTAAAAAAACAAATACCAACAATGCGGGTTTTGACCTCACATTACTAGCAATCTTGTTAACCCCTCCAGCTAAGCTCCAAGGCTTGTGTTAAGAGTGGGTTGAGTTGTGGTGATTGGGTCTGTAGTATAATGGGTAGGATTCGAACCCACGACCACAATTGCGAGTCGGATGCCTTAGCCATTAGGTAGGTTACCGCCACTTCTTCAATTTTAAGCTGTTTGTTTTTTGTTTTGTACTAATTTAGCTTGTTTAAGGGTTACGCGAAACGGGGTTCGGCTCTCTCAAAAAATTATATAGAAAACCTAAATATTAGGACACGAAAAAAATTGTGTCACTAGTCAAAGAGTAGTAGATAAAATAAAGAAATTTAATTTTTAAATGATATGATCCCGCAAATAAATTTTGAAGTTGCGGAAAAATGCAAAAACGAGCATTTTCGTATTGTCATAGTCATGGCGTTCGTCATGTAACATATGTACGAACGAATAATCTACTTTATTTTGACCTGCGCTCCTGCGCACTGTGAAGTAATGGTTGTGTACGGAAGAGCGAGGCCGGCGATCGTGTCGCTGTGTACGTAGCGCTAAATAAATATTTCTCTCAGTGTAATGCCCCCTTAATTTAAAATTACCTTAACGGAGACATCCTCCCTTCCTTGTATAACGTTGACAGTGATAGGGGGTGGATTGTCATGCTTCTCCATTGTAGCTCTCATCGAGTTCTTGAACAGCTCGAACAGCATGTGGTAAAGGTGTGATGGTACGTATACTATGGGCATTGGCCGCTCGCTTGGTACTGGAAGAAGAAGTGGGGTTGAAAAAATGTAGTTCTTATAATAATATCTTGGGACAACTTACACAACGCTATCTGATCCCAAACTAAGCAGAGCTTGTTCTATGGAAACCAGACTACTGATAAACATAATTATATATTTTTAAATACATACATATTATAGATAAATAACACCCAGACACAGAATAAATCATCGTGCTCATCACACAAAGTTTTATCCTGGGTGGGGATCGAACCCACGACCTCTTGCGTAGCAGTCGGATACACTCCCACCGCACACAATTTTATAGGGTTAAATATGTCGCACCCTTAGTAAAGTAAGGGCAGATCGTTTTTTTTTTTCACACTGCTCTCACAAATCATGTGGCTCTCTATTGGTAAAAGAATTTTCGAAATCGGTTCAGTAGATTCAGAGATTACCTCCTACAACACAAACTCACAAACTTTACCTCTTTAATATTGATAAAAGTTTAGAGCTAATGTGTGTATTCGATCACTGAGGTATGTATTCGGGGTTGATGTGCAGAGATAAATAATAGTCCGAAATAAGATATACGTTTTAAGTATAGTATTATATAATCTGTGGTTATATTAACCAACTAGCTGTCCCGCGCAACTTCGTCTGCGTAAATTTTCCCCGTTTTTGAAACATTTCTCATTGCTGCTTCGCTCCTATTGGTCGTAGCGCGATGTTATCTAGCCTTCCTCGATAAATGGGCTATCCAACAAAAAAATATTTTTTCAAATCGGACCAGTAGTTCCTGAGATTAGCGCGTTTAAACAAACAAACAAACTCTTCAGCTTTATAATATTAGTATAGATTACACATGGGATAGTAGGGAACGAGCTCTACACAACGACTGGCTTAAGGGTAGATTACACGAAACAGGTTGCGGGTCTCTCAAACATTTATATAGAAAACCTAAATATTAGGACACGAAAAAAATAGTGCCACTAGAAAAAAAGAGTTTTTATAGTAGATTAAATAAAGAAATTTAAGGATTTGTCTTAATATGATCCCGCAAATAAATCTTGAAGTTGCGGAAAAATGCAAAAACGAGCATTTTCGTATTGTCATAGTTATGGCGTTCGTAATCTAACATATGTACGAACGAATATTCTACTTTATTTTGACCTGCGCTCCTGCGCACTGTGAAATAATGATTGTGTGCGGAAGAGCGAGGCCGGCGATCGTGTCGCTGTGTACGTAGCGCTAAATAAATAATGCCCCCTTAAAGGAGGGCCGTGGTAAGCGACGCCGGGCGATGACGACATTCATTACACAGAAAAACGCGTCAGCAATACCACTACAAAAGTATAGATTAGGAATTAAGAGACACCATTTTAAAATGTTCTTACTGTTTGGTATAAGCCAAATATATACAAATATAAAATTAGTCATAATATAGTATCATAAATAGCTAAAGTTGTACCCTTTTACTTTAGCATTTATTAGTATTTTTTAAGGATTTAATTGCTGGCAACATTGATTTGCCAGAAATACATTTTTAGGTGCACACAACATTGCAATTGCATGTCAATATTACTTCCGTTCAGGTTTTATGAGCTCACTGACAAAATAGCTTTTTACAAAATTACAATTACAAGAATCAAATGTCTTCACCGACACCTACCTCCGTGTTGTAACAGCTGAAGTTCTGGAGACGCCAGGTAATACCTGTCGCATAGAAACCTGGCGTTTTCATACGCGTCCTTTACAACGCCAACTACGTCACACGCTGGATCTATAGAGCCAATATGTCGGCCGCCATTCTCGATGCCGTTAACTGATCCCTTTTTAGCGCCTATTTGTTCACCGAAGAGTAGTGCTGGGAAAAAAATATGATGTCGTTAAAATTTCAGAAACTAGTACATTTTCTAATCGGATATGTTTTACTGGTAGGTCTTAAGCCATAGGCCGTCTTGGCACAATAATTTCAGTTATTCTGCCGTGAAATAGTGATGTTAATACATCAGCGTGTTTTGGTTTAAGGGCACTGTAGCTAGTGCATATTACTGAGCCAATAAGATTCAGGCCCCGACTAAACCAAAGCGGAGACGAGACGTGCAGAGCTGAGATGTGTTTTAATAAACCAATAGAATTCGTTATTCACACATTTCGTCTCCATTCTGCTTCAGTGGATACCACTGAGCGGATATGTATCATATTTGTATGGCGCGATGGATGCGAAGGTGTGAGCTGTTTTTCGCTGACATTGAGCTAAGCCGTGGAACAAGACGGAGATGTAAGTTTTGCCTCGCAAGCTGATGACGGCGCCCAGTGGAGACGAGATGTGTGCGGGGTGCAGTGAGTGTATTCTTCTTCAGGTAAAAGGTAGTGCTATCTCCTTCATTATACTTTTTAGTAATATCGATATGGCTGAGAGGTTTCCAGTCTAGCCACTACAGTTTTGATGGATACACCATAGCTGAAAACATATCTACTCGTCTCCGCTTCGGACATCTCCGCTTTCGTGGGGTCCGACCCGTATGAACTAATGTCTCAAATGAGGAGCTCGTGACATTCAGATCTTTGCTAAACAAGGATTTGGGTGGCACTGATACTGTTAGAAGACATTGAGAATAAGTCGATAAAAGAAAAGGACAATCAATATTTTTTATATCAAACATAAAATCTTTAAAATACTCACTATGCTGGTTGATCAACATTCTGATAGAAATCCTACTCATGTAGAATCTGTCGAGGAAGTATTGTATAGAGTTCTCTGTACCAGGATCCACTTCATGGGATTCCTTCAGCTCGAGAACACCCTGGGCCATCGTTTGGACCACGTCGGCGTGTCTGTTGCGAATGTGGACTAGGCGTTCGCAGAACCTGTAGAAATAGTGTGTTTTGAATTAAGGGGTATTACACCGAGTGAATTATTCATTTAGCTCGTCCGCACACAACCATTACTTGCCAGTGCGAAGGAGCACAGGACGAAATACAGTCGTATATTCGTTCGTACACATGTTACATTACGAATGCCATTACTCAAACTTACAAATTTATTTGTAATATCTCTTAAAACATGTAGTACAACGCCATCTAGCGAGCAGCCATTAATAGACCATAGATGGCGCTGTACCAAAAATTGCCATGAGTAGTACAGAATGTAACCTTAAAGGGGCGTCTAAACGAGCCATTTTTTACTGCAATTTGTGGCGGCACTATTAGCAACTAATCGCTGGGGCCAATAATGGCAACATGTCTGCAATTGTATAGCGCATGATCCAGTCTCCTAAACAGCTACACAACCCAGCAACAATAAAATAGAGAGCGACTGAAACAACAACAAAATTGTCCGGGCAACATTGGGGAAAATCGATCGCTCAGCGATCGTCTGGCAACCATCAAAGGAGATTACCACGTTGCCGGCCACAGCATTGCAACCACCAATTGCCGTAAAAAATGGCCCGTTTAGACGCCCCTTAAGCCTAGGCGCGCAATAAGCAGTCAGGTTGCGCAGCCTGGATCAGTTTATAGCAGCCAATCGACACTGACGTCACAGGTGATCATTTCATCAATTTCCGAACAGAAAATACGTGTGGCTGCTACGACAAGTGCGCGCAGATGGACGGCAGCTACATGCGTTTCACCTGGCAGCCTCCTACTCGCTCTGGCTGCGTGCAACCACTGCCTGCCGCGGAGTCAGAACCATTTTTATAGCTGCGGCAGCCAAGATTCCGTGGCTGCCTAGCGCTGCTAGGCAAGCGACATTCCGCGACGCCTTCCAAACAAAGTGGACTGTAATTCTATGTCCATGTGCAATAACTACGTGTACGAGCTATGTAGGCTGTCTTCCGTACGCTCGGTATTTGGGAAGTCGCGACTGGCCGGTGTTATTGTAAACAAATCCTTATGGCATTATTAAGTTTGCTTCAAAGATTTTCAGAAGGTGAGGGTATGATATGACGTCATAAGCGGATTATTAACATGCCGCCAACACGCGGTATGTACCTTTACGTTTTGACATCTAGCCAAGCATGGAATATGAATATTATATTTTGAGAACACGGTACTCTATAAATAGATGAATTACTTGGTTCTAATGCTATTAATAGTGATGGTTATGTGGGCAGTTCTACCATAGACTACCGACTGACAGTGTGACAGCAGTGTATGACGCAACCTAAATAAGTTTAGTATCAACACTATCAATACAACACAACATTACGAAATCGAATTATCTACTTGTCATAAAAGCGACAATAAAATAGTGCAAAAAAAACAACAGATGGCACAATGAATCATCACTTAATCATTGACCGACCACTGAAACCAGAATAAAGTAATATTTTGAGTTAAAACAGTTTTGTAGGTAACAGTATTTAGTGTTTGTGTTATGTGTGATAAATGTTAATAGTGAGGTAACTCGAGCAGTACCGCATCAGCTCGCTTACTTTGGGGTACGCTGAGTTAGGGGTGTCCTGTAATCGAAATCCCAATAAATCTTCAAGAATACAGATAAAAATACTCACTGACTTAAAACAGGCGGCTTCGGATCACTCTGCTCGAACTGTATGATCTCTTCGAAAGATCTCTCATACCACTGGTTCACTAGACCTACTGAGGGCATCCGTAGTAAATTTTCTGGTAATAATGCTATCTCCTTCATTATATTTGCTAGCCTGCAACAAAGAAAGAGATGGATATTAGTTTCGGAATATGTGACGTGTGGGGGGGTTTTACATGGAACTATTGTCTAAACACAGGTCAAATGTGATCTGATGATGAGATCTTGGAGAAATCGTGGGAACTCTTCAAATAATTAAGGCACACCTATAGTAATTTAGGTATATTTTATTGTGATTCTTGCATTTACTCTTAAAAAGCACCATTGAGTGAAATGTAACTGATGATGAAGACCACAGACGACCAGCGGAACTATTCAATCTATACTAATATTATAAAGTTGAAAAGTTTGTTTATTTGTTTGAACGCGGTAATCTCAGGAACTACTGACCCGAATTTAAAAAATCTTTCATTTTTGGATAGCCAATTTATCGAGAAAGGCTATAGGCTACATAACATTACACTACGACCAATAGGAGCGGAGCAGAAATGAGAAATGTTGCAAAAACGGGAAAAATTTACGCAGACGAAGTTGCGCGGGACAGCTAGTAATAAATATAGCGAGTTGAGATCTGAGTACCGTGTCCGATACCTGATACTTCGCCTCCATCAAATCAAGTAATGGAACTGATAGTATAGTATAGTATCAGGAGAACTCCTCAAAAACCAACGGCTTGTATCGCAAACCGCAACATTTTGTAAAAATATATGAGCAGTTTGGATTATGCTTATTGTAACTTATATCAACTACAAACCAATACACTAAAAAGTGAGAAATAACAGCTTTCTTACAAAAAAGTAATAACCGACTTCAAAAATAAAATATGATATATGTTCGTAAACTAGTCTACCCGTGACCACGGCCGTTGAATTCGGTCGAAACGTCGGGCAATAAACAAAAGTATTAAGCCTTAAAATAAAATATTTACGCAAATAAGACCCGTAGCTTATAAAATATAGTAACTAAAAAGCAAAAAATAATATAGGCCCAATAACAAAAAATAATTAAACATTTTGAAGTTGGTGCCAAACATAAAACTACATTTCCTAGCAGTATAGATTTATAGGTGCATATAATTATATTGAAAGGCATATAATTTCAATGCAATAAATTTAACTGTAACCATTCGTATTAATTATTACTGGTATAATTAGTTATTGATACCTATTAATAATTTTATTTACCTCATTTCACAAACAAAATTCATTTTACAATTCTTCATTTGATTTACGGCAGTTATCAATATTCTATCTATTCGTCGATTTGGCTACTAAAGAATATATATTTGACATAAGGGGGCGTCCATAAATTACGTGAGGTGATTTTGGCGGATTTTGGGCTTCCGCCTCTGGTGAGACATCGTGAGATTTGGCTTGATCCCCTCCCCCTCACTGATTCACACTTGACCAGTGTTGAGTCAACACCTAGTCAAGGGTAAGTCGCTCGCATCTTGAATGAACGTCAAAATCAGTAAAAAATTACAAAAAAATATATTTTTATTAAGTACATTTAATCCAGTTTTAGATGGTTTCGTGCGAATAAAAAATTAAGTGAGACCTAGACCTAGACGCCCCACGTGAGATTTGGTGAGATTCGGATCCTCCATAACACCTCAAGGAAATAAAGAACACCTTCTAAGCTCCACACAAAGAAAACCGGACAAGTGCGAGTCGGACTCGCCCATCAAGGGTTCCGTATAAATTTGTAGTGTACATATTATAAATAGTTAGTTTTTTAATGATTATATTTTTTATTATTTAATTACAAATTTATAGTTTTCAGACTTTTGCCTCTACTTGTAGTATACTTGCCCATAGTTCTGTAGCCAACAGAAAATCCATACTAATATTATAAAAGTGAAAGTAACTCTGTCTGTCTGTTACACTTTCATGCTCAAACAGCTAAACCGATATAGTTTGAGTCCCGGGGAAGGACATAGGATAGTTTTTATCGCGATAACCGACATCCACGCGGGCGGATCCACGGTCGAAAGCTAGTATCCCATAAATTTGAATTCCTTGAGAGTGTCGAAATGTACGTTTTTTGCGGCATAAACGGCCGTATCCTTTTTTTATGTTGTCTTAGAAGTTTGATATTTTCACAACTATAAGGGACTGTAGACCTGAGTAAATGGTTTAATTTGAACTCGATACCACCACACGTTTCCGAGATAAAGAGTCTAGACAGACAGACGGACGGACGGACATCCGTTTTTTCCTTTTAGGTACAGAACCTTAAAAAATACAAAATATGACAAAAATCTATCTCTAGTAGACACCCCCCCTCCCCTAAAAAAATTAGTTATAGGGCCCCTTTAAGGCAAGCTACGTTCTTGCTAGTCACCTATCCTACCAATTTGGTGTACCTAAGTATCAATTAGTCACCCACCTACGTAGTAGTAAACAAACAAGTTGCATAAAGTTACCATCTGATTACGAAGTCACAGAGTGACTCTTAGCGGCCTTGTGGTACGAAAACAATGTGTCATGTGCCGAGACACAGACACAAGCGGAGCGATTTGTAATGATAAACAAAACGCTCTTTAAAAAAATATATTATGACCAATATATTTTCGTAAACTTTCGCGATTTGTACACATTATAGAATTTTATAAGCTACGGGTCTTAATCGCTAAAATATTTTATTTTAAGGCTAAATCTACCCGGCCACGACCGTTGCAATACGGTCGAAATCTCGGGCAATGCCTTAAAATAAAAAAATTACGCGATTGAGACCCGTAGCTTATAAAATTCTATATTATAACCAAGATTTATTGTAATGGAATCCACGCTATGAATACTGCATTCAGTATTTAAATGTCAAGTCAAATGAGTATCTTTTCATGAAAAGTAATATATTAATCTAAGCACCACTTCCAGCTTGTACTATTTTTGTCACAAGCAATAATTTTGTATAACATCATACTATTTTAACCATTTGTTATTGTGATATTGTTTGTTTACCCAATAAAAAAAAAAGTCAAACAATTAGCTTTGTAGAGATTTGTAAACATAATAACACCATAATTTTTTGGTGTCAAATCGTTTAATTTTATTGTTTATTTTGATGATAATAATCATGAAAATAAACAATAATAAATACTAAAACGTGTTACATTATTAAATAATGGCGTATGATTACATAATAAGTTGTAACACAATTTTGTTACTGATATACATAGTGAAAATATTTGATTTTAAAAGCATTTATGTTATTTCCGTCTCTTTCTAAATAGGGTCAAACCAATTTTATTAAGAAAGAGATGAACTGACACGTGGTACGTCAATTATATTTTGACGCTTCTTCACAAAATTCTTCAGCATTTGGACTCCATATACTTTGGTAACGAACTAAGAGCCGCGGTTAAAAATGCCACAGCGAGTTTCGTATTCAAATCGAGATTTTTAATCAAATTGAGTTTCTTGATTATGTCGAATAATAGAAAAAATCCAGGGTTTTAATATTGACGGCTTGACTCCGCCGTTGGTCACACTCGGCCATCTGGTCCCAAACTAGGCAGACCCAGACACAACCCAACCCAGACACTATGTGGGAATCGAGCCCACGGGAATGGAACCTTTGGTTCAGCAATCAAGGTCACTAACCACTAGAGCAACAGGCCAGTCGCATGTATACCTATGATGGATCGCTATCGCTAATACAATGTCCTCAGCCTCACCCAACAAACATACTCGTATTAATGTTTATCTCAAGGATATATCCGGAAACTTCCAGATGTATTGCTGACCCTACGAAGCCGATAAAGGATAAACAGACATACATCGTTATATTTGACATTGATGTAGTGTGTATAAGTATTGATTTGGAGATTCAAACTTCTCCCTTCACAATTGTGCGTCATTGCTGCCACATTTAAATATAGCTCGAAAAAGCACGAGATGTTCCTGGAAGATATTGACTACGTGGCGAAAACCTGAGCCGCCCAATGACTAAGCGTGGTATTTTGTAGACCCCCTCCCCTATTAGAATAGGTCACGTAGTATGGGTACGTTCCTTTACTAGTAAATCTACCAAGCCGTAGAAATCGTTATAATTATAACTATTTAATATACGGGAATTAACGCGCATTATTTAATTTAAAATTGCTTGATGTTTCGACCAACCTGGTCGAAATAATGCGTGTTAATTCCCGTATAATAAATAGTTATAATCATGCAACGGGAAAGTCAAAATGTTAGTATCGTTAAAATTGACATGCAAGTGCGAGAAGCAACAGATAGTTGTCATTTACATAGAGAGATTCAAGGGGGCAAGGGTACACGTGCCCCCCCCCTAGACAGTTGTTTTTTGTACCACATTTCTTGTATTGAATTTATTTCTCAGTGCCCTCGTCAACTTCCCCCAGAACGATGTTTTTACCATGTAAACCGATTACTATAGTCGGGTTCTTACATCAAAACCAACAGGAAAAAAGTCCGCGTTGTCCTATCAGTCGGACCGCTCGGACCACGCTGTCAGTGGGTGTTGGTCTACTCAAGTGTAGTAGTTAGTACGGCGGACTGTTGAGCCAGTGGTCGCAGTCGTAGTCGTGTGAGTTGGTGTGAAGGAGGGGGGCGAAGTTAAAAAAAATGTTACAAAAAAAACAAATACCTGACTGGTAGCTCCTTTCTCAGGAATAGGAAGGATTTCCTCTCGCACGCATTTAAACCTGAAACAAAATAAAAAATCATCAGTATTTAATTCACATTATTCCCATTTTAGTAATTGAGGTTTAGATCCCCTCCCCTGAAGTGATTCAATTAAATAATTATCCTGTGTAGGTACGGCTATGTAGCTCTCATACAAGATGTTAAAAAAATAACTGCAAGGATTTCGAGTGCTTGATCAGTATCAGAAAACTGTGAAAAAAAAACCATACCACGTAGTAAAAACCATATATGTAGCATAATATTGTTTTGTACACCGTACGTACAAGCACTTTTGTTGGGAACCGGCCATCTGTGCCTAATTTGTGACGAGAACCAGAATGCGATGCAGATCGCGGCGTTAGCGAAGTCCCCCATACAGTGTAAATAACAATATTACGCAATATATAATTGGACGTGAAAAAAAAGCTCAAAATTTTAATAATGTGCTAGTTTTCTGATACTAATCATCAGGCACGAGAAATTCTTGTATATTATATACAAGAATTGATCGTTTAAAAATATATAAAAAAATCGTTGGAGCCGTTGCCGAGATTCAGATTATATACATATACTAGCTGACCCACGCAACTTCGTATGCGTTAATTTTGCCCGTTTACCCGACTGTAAGGAAGGGTTATGTTTTTCGCGCGTATCTTGTATGTATGTATGTAAGTATGTATGTAATATTCTTTATTATCTGATATCTCACAATCCACTGAACGGATTTATACAATTAAGACGTCGTTAGATTCGTCTTGACCGCCCAAATGGCCCAACAAACATGGCGGCTGTGAGATGTCAAAATAAAGCGGTGTGAAAAAAAAAGTTGTTTTGAATACTGCATTTCAAAAAAGTATAACATGATTAAAAGAATGTTATTAAAATTTTCTATACTTGACAATAGCTGTAAAAAGTTAGTTGTTAGGTACATCGGTTACATCCTACAACCACTGAAAAGTTTACATATAAAAATTTATCGAGGCAGGCTATGGGCTACATAACATCACGCTATGACCAATAGGAGCGGAGCATCATTAAAAATGTTGCAAAAACGGGGAAAGTTGTTATAAAATACAAAACAAAAATATTATACAATTATCTTGTACTATGCGTTTCAAATGAGTTGATAACTGTCATGATGACATTTTGTTTCGCATAACGACTGGAACTTCATTGTATGACGTAAGGTCAGCAATAAAATGAGTCGTAAAAAAGTGTTATTAGTATATTTACACAAAAGCATTGTATTTTACTATTAATTATATTTCAGTTAAAAAAAATATAACGCCCGACTGAAAGGCCACTAAAGTGTAGAATATTCTTATATTTTGCCTATTTACTTATTTCTGTTTGGTGTTTATTAAATAATAAAGAACACTAATAATATTATAATAAAGAAAAATGTTAGGTAGGTACCTACATAGTTCAAAGAAAATAAATATTACGTCCGTTCCATTACCATAATACACATACGTACTTGGGAGTTTTTTGTTGCTAGCGGTACAAATTTGACAAGTACAGAATGAAGTTGTCGCGATCGCGATTATCTTATAGTAGTACTTTTTATAAGTAGGTACTTACGTATTTATTTTCAACATAAACAAAGCGTATCAACGACCGTTAAATCCAACAATAACATGTTTGATAAACAAATAAGATAATAGCTGATATTACTGTTATAGTGTATTATCACTATGTTTACCTAAACAGTTTGTTAGTATTATACATAGATACTCGTATGTTCAGGGGCGGATCTAGGATATCATTCGGTGGGGGGGGGGGGCTCGAAAAGTAAATGGCAGTGCCGGATCTAACATGCTTACGACGGTAAGGGACGATGCATTTTGTCCCGACCCGAAATCGGTCAAATGTGAGTTGCAGACACGACGGGGGGGCTGAGAGCCTAAAACTTAGTTCAGGGGGAGTACAAGTAATTTGGTAAATACAAAAAACAACCGTCTGGAGGAGGGGCACGGGCCCCGTGCCGCCTATGGATATGTTGACAAGTGAATCGAAAAACAATTAGGTATTTACAAAACTATATCTATACTAAGTAATATTATAAAGCTGAAGAGTTTGTATGTTTGAACACGGTAATCTCAGGAACTACTGATCCGAATTGAAAAATTATTTCACTGTTAGATAGCTCATTTATCGAGGAAGCCTATAGGCTATATAACATCACGCTACAACCAACAGGAGCGGAGCAGCAATGAGAAATGTTGCAAAAACGGGGAAAATTTACGCAGACGAAGTTGCGCGGGACAGCTAGTACCTAAATAAAAATGAATCCCTATTCCCCTTGGTTACGAGATAACTAGAGAATGACTTTACCTATTTCAACCTTTTTTTTTTTTAATTTTCTAATACCCTGTAGAAGGTAAGAAACTTTAAAAAAATGGTTGTCTGTTAAGTCCGTTTATGGATGATAATTTTACGTGATAACGTCATAAGAAAACATTTATGACATTGTAATTAACGACCATGCCTGTGACAGATTTTTTTTCCAATTGTATCGCACGTCGCTGCAATCGCCATTAACATTGATGACATTGTAATAAACAACCATGCCTGTGACAGCTTTAGTAGAAGGACAATAGACGGCCACAATACTTCAGCCTATCAGCAGGTGGAACGTGTGGGACCGTGACACTAAGCCTATCAGCAGGCGGAACGTAAGGGACCGTAAGACTTAGCCTATCACCAGACGGAACGTGACGGACCGTGACACTTTTGCGTGTGTGCAACCCGGTCATAGGTTATCGACAAAAATAAGAAAATAATGAAAAAAAAATAACGGGGCGGTAAAAAGTTTAACGGGTCAGCTAAGCTTTTTTTTTTTAAAGAAAAGACGACTGCCGCAGTAGGCTACAAGCCCCGTGTCACGTGGAACTTTCTAAACATACAAGTCTCGGACACAAAGTACACTCAGACCCCGAACAACAATTTGTGGATCACACGAAGTGTGTCCCGTGTAGGAATCGAACCCTCTTGCGTAGCAGTCGGACACAATCCCACCGCGCCACAGAGGGTTGAGTTAGTTACCTACACCATTTATAACTAAACAACGGGTGGACCTATTTTCATTGATATTTGATATGTTGAATTTGTCTCCGTCCCAAATAACAGAATAACTATTAAAACATTGGTAAAATCCATTTAAAAAAAGACGTAAGAAGCAGTGCGAAGTTCGTCGAGACTTTTTTGAAAATCTATACTACACTGCATTTGTTGTACTGTGCAGTGCCAGCACTCTTACAGATAACAACTTCGGAACAAACTGTTCCCAAATTCCCGTGTCTTGGGCTAAAATTTCGGACGCTTAGTTCTCAAAAGATACTAATTTTGTCGGCGTATTGTTGGCAATACTGCCTTTTCCCACATGTGTACACTAACGCCAGCTAAGTTTGCGAGTCTGATGTTGGGGCATAAGCTGCGCACAACTCGAATTAATTAATTTAGGTATCGGGGGGGATGAAGGAGACGGGCGGGGAATGACGACCCTGCGCTGCTACACTCGAATACAACTTCACGAACGCAAACTTACGTGGCGCGAATTGTACGTAGCTACTCTATGTTTAGAATAAAAACCAAAGCTTCTGAGTCCTGTGCAATCCCACGTCCATATATCTACCTAATATTATTAGAATAACAAATGATACATAACTGTTTAAACAGTCAATATGTATGTTAAGTGATTCCTAGTACGTATTTGTATTCCACTGCACCGATGGTATACATCTCGTGCACTAATACATATGGGCTTCGTAGCGCATTCTATTTATTTGACTTAGCCCATTGCGCGGGGTCTCAGATCGCAGAGCTACAGTTCTCGCAATATAACTTGACCGGCTTAAAGTTAGGTTCAATAAGACGCGTATGTGATGGAGAAACGATCCTAAGATTACTTACGGAAATTATAAATGTTATTGAATCGAATTGAAAATAAATTAAATCTTCAATCATAAATAAAAAAAATGTAGCTAGAAGCTAGCTGGCTACATAAAGTTTAAGTATAATACAGTTAAAGGAAATACTAGAGATAGTTCGGAACAATATAACAACCAATCAACAATTGACTGCCTCTGTAGCGCGGTGGGAGTTTGTCCGACTGCTACGCAAGAGGTTGTGGGTTCGATTTCCACACGGGACACCACTTTGTGTGATCCACGAATTGTTGTCCCAAGTCTGGGTGTAGGTATTATGAAAATATATATATATTACGGGTCTTAATCGCGTGAATAATTTAAGGTAAACCTTGTTGTTTCCTCGACGTTTCGACCGTATTGCAACGGCCGTGGTCACGGGTAGATTATTCACGCGATTAAGACCCGTAATATATATATATTTTCATTATGTGTACAAATCGCGAAAGTTTATCAACATTTATGGATGTAGGTACTTTATGTTCGTGACTTGTATGTTTGTAAAGTCCCCCGCGAAACAAACATGTACCCTACTGCGGGAGTCGTCTTTTATTAAAAAAAAAACAATTTACATTAGTAATATTGGTAATACCGTGTTGTTAGTAAATGCAGTGCGGAATCTTTGGTATCTCTAATTCTCTATGTTTAGTTACCCACTAGTTAAAAGAATCCTAGGGGAAGACATTGGGCGCAAATCAGTTACGAAGAAGATTACGAAGATGGATCGTTTATTAACACTTTAAGATTCAATAAACAGAGAAAAGATCCAAAAAAAGACTAATTTCTCTCCCCATTACGTTCTAGTTAAATAATAATAAATTCATATACGCATATTGGCTATTTCATCCTACAATGGCTAACAATTTTCTGAGCCAACGATTCAGAAAACCACTTAGGTACCTACTAGGGACTGGGGTAATAGATTTACGACTACTGCGAAAGAGGCCGTGGGTTCGATCCCACACCAGATTTAATTCTGGGGGGCAATGGGCAAAAAAAAAACACTCTGGGGGAGGACCAAGAAGCAAATCGAGAGATAAGTTCATACTATAACTGCCAGAAATGACTGTAGATAATATTGGCCAGATAGCAATCAACACAAAAATAATAAGATGGTAAACACAGTAACAAAGAAAAAAAGGCTTCAAATAAGTTATGCCTTTAATCTATATTGTAAAACTATAAAACTAAAGAGTTTGTTTGTTTGTTTGGACGCGGTAATCTCAGGAGCTACTGATCCGAATTGAAAAATTATTTCACTGTTGGATAGCCCGTTTATCGAGGAAGGCTATAGGTTATATAACATCACGCTACGACCAATAGGAGCGGAGCAGTAATGAAAAATGTTGCAAAAACGGGGAAAATTGACGCATACGAAGTTGCGCGGATCAGCTAGTCAAAAATAAACATATAATACGCAGATAAATTATTATGATAATAAATAACAAGTTATCGATACTCAAGTGTATTATTTACGCCCAAATTCGTGAAATATTTACGACAAATTCCCAATATTTATTGACAAATACTCGTAGATAACATAAGTTGTGCGTAAAATACATATTTTTGTTATCAATATCTAATCATAAAATCTGTTATAGAGACCCGACGACGCTTATTTTTATTAGGGTTCCGTAGTCAAAATGGCAAAAACGGAACCCTTATAGTTTCGTCGTTCAAGGTTGCGGAACTCTACACTGAGCGTGGTCCGACATGCTCTTGCCCTGTTTTTATTTTTGAGGCTGACTGTAATCTAGCTCATTCTTTAACCAATTTATTTAGTGTCAATTAAGTATTAATCGGAGAGTAAGAATTAATTGGGTATTTGAATGTCAAATCAATCAATAACAATAAATTATTTTACACTTACCAAGTAATAATATGCCTTTAAATGATCTTAAAAACATATATTCCTGCATAATTTAATATGTTTTAGTATTTATAATCATTAAAATATATACTAAAAGTAGATGATTTGAAACCAGAACATAATGACGTCACAATGTTAAATTGCATACAAATCTCTACAGAACGAATCGTTTTGACATATTATAAAAAAGATACTGATTTGACTTGACATTCAAATACCCAATTGCGAATGGATCAAACAAGCTTCTAACAAAGAATCCAGCAACGGGAGTTGTGAAAATGGCGGCCATATGACCTGTCATTATTTTTACAGCTATTTGTAAGAAGTATTTGAAATACACGTGATGAATCGATAAGAACGGGACTTTGTTCAGTTATGGTGTACAATAAATAACACACAGCTCCGCATTTGCAAATACATACGTGCAATATATCGTATTTTAATTCAAAATAACTACGCAAATTTATATAAAAAAATGAGTGGCACTCGGGGACTACCGCGGTAAAGCTATTACATAGCATTTTTATCAACATAAGCAATTATAATTATTCATTTATTTTTTATTTACGCAGTTTTTTTTCTTTTCATTACATTTCGGAGCAGTTCGTCTCGATTCGTAGGCGTACCATATACGTTAAACGAGCGCTCGGCCGAGCTACATGGTAGGCGGAGTAGGGGGTGTTAGGTTTTATTTTCGTTACGGAATTTCTTAAATCGGTCGCCGCGCTCAAAGCAAAATAAAAGCTATGCAATAGCTTAAAAAAAACATGTAAATCGCATAAAAGTGGCCATCACCTTAAAAGAACGTAAATCGACAGAGAAACCGTTAGACGTTTAATTTTATAATATTACTAGCTTTTTCTCCGCGGCTTCGGCTGCAGTTCCCCTATAAAAAAAATCTTTGAAGCGGGTTGTATATCGGTCAAAATATGAGCGCAATCGGTGAAGAACTTTTGAGTTTTTAAAACGTACACAAACCAACTTAGTACCAACGCATACTTTAACCATGCTAATATTATAAAGCTGAAGAGTTTGTTTGAACGCAATAATCTCAAGAACTACGGGTCCGAATTGAAAAAATCTTTTACTGTTGGATAGCCCATTTATCGAGGAAGGCTATAGTCTAAATAACATCACGCTACGACCAATAGGAGCGGAGCAGCAATAAAAAATGTTGCAAAAACGGGGAAAATGTACGCAGACGAAGTTGCGCAGCTGTAGTATATAGATACACATTCATATTAACTGGACTTTGAACGACTTATCTAAAACCAATCCATCATTCATTGCGTAACGCGATCAAAGGATAATGGGACTTAAGTGTCAAAGATTTGACTGTCAATGATGACAGATTGCATTGGCTATGAATCAAGTGGAACGCGGAACTGAAGATGGCGGCAAAAGCGACATTTTATTTTATTTCACAGCTCCGCTTTTAACGTGTTTAAATAGATTTTTTGTTCAGTTAAAGTGGCTGTCGAAGGACTTATGGCCGCTGGAACAAACGAGTCCTAGAGTAAAGACTGTGACCTAATATACGTAAGGTAGGACGACCCCCAGCCGAGTGGCTCGACGACCTAAAGGTTGCTGGGACGGACTGGATGCGGAAGGCAGAGGACTGTATGATATGGAGAAAATTAAGAGAGGCCTACGTCCAGCAGTGGACCGATACAGGCTGATGATGACGATGATAAAATCTATAATAATTGCCACTGGCAGAACCTGTCCGTGTGGTGACAGGCGTTAAGGATACATACGTCACCATCCCCCTTTTCTCCCATTGAGCAGCTGCAACCAATGCCTATATATGAAAAACTTGAAATCAAACCCTATATCTTAAATGTTCGTAAACTTTCACGATTTGTACACATTATGAAATTTTATAAGCTACGGGTCTAATTTTATAAGCTTAAGGCGGCGCTGAGCTGAATCAGTCTACCCGTGACCACGGCCGTTGCAATACGGTCGAAACGTCGGGAAATAAACAAAGGTATTTAGCCTTAAAATAAAATATTTACGCGATTAAGACCGGTAGCGTTTAAAAAACCCTATACCAATCCGTCTGGCCAGCGTAGTATAGTAGGCCACAACCTCTTTATGGAGCCACACCACAAAAGACTGCCCCCAGTTCCCAGTAGTCTCGCTATTCCCGGCCAAGGTAACGGTCGGGGTGACGGCAGGACAAGGAGTGCAAAGAATCTTCGGGCTAAGGCAGGCTACCATAAAAACTTGATCTTCGCGATGTACAACGCAAGCAAATGGCAGCTTATGCGGAGGCGGCAATTAGGAGAGGCCTATGTCGGATGTCCAGCAGTGGATCTATACAGGTTGATGACGATGATGATGACTGGCAGAATTTAGCCGCTTTTGCCATTAATTCAAAAATAGAAAAGAAGGCGTATACGCAAGCAAATAACTCGGTTTATGTGACATCATTGTATTCATTAATCAGTGCTCTGCGTTATTGTATTCAAATTTAATACATCTACTACAACAAACAATATACTTACAAAAAGCGCTCTTACATCTATACTAATATTATAAAGCTGAAGAGTTTGTTTTAAAACCGTTTATCTTAAAAACGGCTGGACGGATTCATCAAACAAATCAAAGAACAATCACAATTAAAGCAGGTTTCTAATAAAACAAAAATCTTTCAAATTAGTCTATGGATGGCAACATATTCCCACAGTATTGATTAGAGTATGAAAATTTTGTTAGTATTTTTAATCTAACAATTAAAATTAGCGAAATGAAACCCAATGCACTTTGTTATGATGTTTTGAAAAATTGTCTAAATATGCACTTGAGACGAGATGATAAACTCGTGATATGTGTAGGTGAAAATGACAATAACTTAAAGCAACTCTCATCTCAATTGCGATCCCTTTTTAATACATTTTGTAATACTATCATAATACTCAATGTTCTTAAAAATGACTACTTAGATTCCAAGAAAATTAATTATAGTATAAAAAATTTGTGTAGCAAATATAATAATTGTCACTTTGTGGATTGCAAATCACCCAAGCAATCTAACATATGTAAGTCAATAAATTATATTATAGACTGCTATGATTATGAGGAAAAATATTTAAACCCTAAACAGATTAAAAAGCGAATCATGAGTAGCAAGCCCAGCCTTATAAAAAATGCTAAAATTAAAGAACCGAAGAAAGGGACGATTCCTTTCTACTTTAAAAGTACATGCAGCATGCCGACCCAGAGTGATAATAACCATTTAAGCTCGGCACTTAAAGGAACTATTCCCTATTATTTTCCCGTAATTAATAAAGACGGTAAGTTTTTTCGAGCCAGACAGTGATTCGGAATTAGTACACAGTAATTTTACAATATTACATCAAAATATAGCAAGTATTTTACAAAAACAAGGAATTTTAGAATTGACTCTACAAGAGCTTAGAGAATTAGAAAACGACCCGGATGTCATATGCCTTAGTGAAACTTTTATTAAAAAGGGTCACGAGTCATATGTAAAAATGTACAACTACAACATGGCAGCGAGTTTTTGCAGGGAAAAACAAAGAGGCGGAACTTGCATCTTAACAAAAAAGGGTCTAATTTATAAAGAAGTACAACTTACCACCAAACTTGCCACAACACATACATTTGAAATTTGTGGTATAGAAGTCTTATCTAGCAATTTACTGGTTATCTGTTTGTATCGCACACCTCAATCCGATCCTACAATATTTCTGACCAAACTAGATAATCTTTTATATTTAATAAGTAAGAAATATAAATCGAAAATTCAAATAGTTATAACAGGCGACCTCAATATAAACACGTTAAAGGCAGGTAATTTAACAAACCAATTTAAAGATTTAATATACAGCCACAACCTGAAAATTCACATTGATGTACCAACCCGCAAGTCATCATGTATCGACCACATCCTGAGTAACATCCCAAATGCGTCTACTTCAGTGTTACCATTGCACCTTTCTGATCATGACACAGCTCAAATGATTAGTTTTCCTATAAAAAATCTAATACTAAAACCAGTCAAGTACTACATATTTAGAAGAGACTATTGTTTGCATAATATAAATAAGTTTAGAGAGTGTCTATGTGGACTCTCTTGGTCAGATATACGTGTAGAGCAGGATGTCAATAAATCATTTAGTGACTTTCATAACTTATTTAGTCTTTTCTACAATCTTTGCTTCCCAAAATTAAAAATTATAATAAACTTATCCGATAAAAAGAAACAAAACTGGATAAGTAAAGGTTTGAAACGTAGTTGCAAAACTAAAAGATTACTACGTTATAAGTATTATAAAAATAAAAACGCTTCAAATAAAAACAAATATTTAAAGTATTCCAACTTACTAAAAAAATGCATATATTCCTCAAAACAGTATGCAAATATCAGGTGTATAAGTAATAATAAAAACAAGTGCAAAGCCACATGGACTGTTATTAAAAGTGAGGTACATAACAAAAACCCTAGAGATAACATTGAAAATATTAAAATAAATAATACAGTTATTACAGAACCTACAGAAATAGCAACAGCCTTTAATGACTATTATATTAGCTTGGCACATAAATCAGCTCTTAGACATTCGATCAACAATTCACTTAATAGAAATAAGAAAACCAACTCAATGTTTCTTATCCCAATGTCTGAAAATGAAGTCGCTAATGAAATAATGTCATTAAACAACACTAATTCGGCAGGCTATGATGACATTAGTACGAAAATTATCAAAGCGTGCGTCAGTGAATTATCTGGTATTCTGACATACTTAATTAATCTTTCTTTTTCATCTGGAGTCTTTCCAGATGCTCTTAAGCTTTCTATTATTTTGCCTCTACACAAAAAGGGAGAAAAATGTGAGTTAAGTAACTATCGTCCAATAACGTTAATACCTGTGATGTCCAAAATATTTGAGAAATGCATGTACAAAAGATTAGATAGTTACTGTAATAAATTTAATATTCTTAGCGAGAATCAGTACGGATTCCAAAAACATAGGTCTACAACATTGGCAGCTTTTACTCTTATGAAAGAAGTTTTGACAAATATTAATAATAATAGTCTTACAACAGGTCTCTTTTTTGACCTATCTAAAGCCTTTGACCTAGTATCACATGAAATATTGTTACGTAAGTTGGAAAATAATGGAATAAGAGGACCTACATTGCAATGGCTGTCATCGTACCTAAATAACAGACAGCAACGTGTAGTAATTTCAAAAATTGATGCGAATAAAAACATGACACCGTACTCATCAGAATATAAAAACAATAGCTGTGGCGTGCCACAAGGCAGCGTACTAGGCCCTATCTTGTTTTTATTATATATAAATGACATAGTTGATATCACACATCATAAATTAATTTTATTTGCTGATGACATATCTATTGTTGTAACAACCAACAAAAAGACACAAACGGTTAAGGAACATGAAACAGAAATAAATAATACAATATACAAATTAATTAATTGGTTGGACATGAATAATTTAAATATAAATCTTGACAAATCTACATACATACAATTTAATAAATCTTACAATAATAAATATAATTTAATATTTGACATTCCAAAACTAAAAGAAGTTACTAATACCAAATTTCTAGGAATAGTGATAGATGAACACTTAAATTGGAAAATTCACGTAGATAACGTAGCGTCAAAAGTAAATAAGTTTGTTTACGCTATTAATCAGATAAAAAAAGTTACCAATATAAAGACGGCTATACTATCCTATCACGCATATATTGAATCGTTGTTGCGTTATGGACTTGTTGTATGGGGGAATAGTACCGACCAAAATAGGGCCTTCATTGCACAGAAAAAGTGCATTAGAGCTATATCTGGCATTCGATATGACGAATCCTGTCGACCCGTTTTTGAAAGACTTGGCTTGTTACCACTTCCTTCTTTATATATATTTGAAGTGAGTATGTTCCTAAGGAAACATCAAAATCTATTTACAACTGTTAACGAAAATGTACCTCGAAATAGACGAGATCAACATAGACTTGTGTTTGGCAGTGTACCTAGAAGTGCAAAATATAGCAACAATTGTCTGGCTATGTGTGTCCGAGTATTTAATAACTTGCCATATAATTTAAAGATTTTGAGTCTAAGAGAATTTAAAATAAAAATATACGAGTGGTTGAATGAAAATAGTTTCTACAGTTTAAGGGAGTTTTTAGATAAGAAACACTGAAGTTTTTGCATGCTTTGTAATCTAAGCTGAAACATGTCTGCACATACCCAAATTGTACCACCTTTTATACCATGTTTTAAAAAGCAAATAAATATTATTATTATTATTATTATCGATTAAACATAATTACATAATCGTATTCGTAAGTAACTTTTGAATAGGAAATCGTTTGAACTTCACACCTGCAGAACTAACATCGGGCAACATTGCCCTGTCTATCGCATGATGAGTTCTTGTAACGCTGTTCGAAACGATGTTGACTTATTCAATGGTTCTATCGCCTCCGTTAAAAATAGGTTAAAACTTTATCAAAATGTTCCTCTTAAACAGTAGTAGCAGGTGACACATTTTAAATTATAAAAGTTATGACACCTTATTAAAAATGCATGCTGTGTTTGCATATTATAGCGCATAATTAATCATATTTAATTAGCAGATGTTTCATGTATCTTTCTTAGAATTGTATTCAGTTTTGCAGACCATAATAATTAAAAAAAAAAAAAAAAAAAATAACTTTAGGGTCGCATCTCTATGACATGCGCGAAAGTGATAAGAACCTAACTTCAATCCGGTCAAGTTACGTTGATCCAACTGCATTTCACGGAGGAATAACTGACACTGTTGTAGTACCACCAAGAAGGCATATGACTTAAACCTACCACCAATTTTCTCATAACTTGTACCTAAATTATTTTAAACGTAGGAAAATCCTTAATTAATGGACATACTCTTTATGAATCACGTCGTTAGTGAGATAAGGAGTGGGGGTACTTCCCTGAAACTATGTCAATGTTAGCGATACCAAATTTAAGTACAGTAAATGTGAATCATAGCGCTCGCGTATTTATAAAGTACCTAATTGGAGAAGAAACCAAGAAATGCCTATAAAAATTACTACAATATTCGGCCTGCGACATCATAATTAGTTAAAATGCTCTCTGTAACGAAGCAATAGCAAAAGCGGTGCCGATAGTTCTTTAACTACCGGCTAGATGGCGCTTGCGAGGGTCTAACTCGTCAACAGAAAAAATTGAGGTCTAGTAACATAGTCCAGATAGGTGGTTCGATTCCGGCCCCGGTTCTGGACTTAATTTACAAATTATTGTATCTTTCAAAAATGCAATTATTGTATTAATAAGAGAGAACCAAAGTTATCGACAGCCTACCCTATTAGCAAGCTGAAGTGGCAGTGGGCTGGCCATATTAGCCGAAGAACCAACAACCGTTGGGGTAAACGAGTTCTTGAGTGGACACCGCGTCTCGGTAAACGTAGTGTAGGACGCCCTCAGGCCAGGTGGAGTGATGATCTACGCAAAACGGCTGGTAGGAGCTGGATGCGAGAAGCCGAAGATAGAACAAAGTGGCGTGCAATTGGTGAGGCCTATGTCCAGCAGTGGACTGCGATAGGCTGATGATGATGATGTATTAATAAAACAAACAATTATCCTACTTCTTTCCACAGTATTAAATAAAGTCTCTCCCGGTATCTTAGCTCTTTTGAACCACGCAACGGATTTGAATGCAGTTTTCAGCAATAGATAGTGATTCAAGAAGAAGGTTTAGAATGGGATGGATGGCTACGTGCCATATCATGGTTTTTTATACCTTGAGTTACATTATTGTAATTTTCGTAGGGATCTCTATATTTTTTTGGACAATAAAGTGTAGCCTAATTTGGCTTTCCTTTATTGTCTGAGACTCCCCGATAAAGTAGCTTTCTACCTAATGGTGAAAGAATTTTTAAAATCGGTCCAGTTGTTTATGTGTTAAGTCGTAACAAACAAACAAAAAAAATCAAAAAGTCAAAAGTCGAAGCATCGGAAATATAAAATATTTACGCGATATATATAAAATAAAATTCTAAAGTAGTGTTGATTACAGTGGATAAAATGAGAAAGTTCTAAAGATTAATCAGACGTGGGGAACAGGTTTGTTTTTAACGAGTTATTTATAAACAAACCTGACGTACAAATACTAGCGTATTAAATACGACAAATGAAAAAACTTTCAACGACTTTAAAAGCAATAAATGATCTGTTTTCCAAACCGGAAAACAGCTGGTAATGCACTAAATCTAAATAGAAAGGAAAGAAAGAAAATATATATTTACTAACTGTCCCGCGCAACTTCGTCTGAGTAAATTTTCCCCGTTTTTGCAACATTTCTCATCGCTGCTCCGCTCCTATTGGTCGTAGCGTGATGTTATATAGCCTATAGCCTTCCTCGATAAATGTGCTATCCAACACTAAAATAATTTCTCAAATCGAATCAGTAGTTACAGAGATTATCGTGTTTAATCAAACAAACAAACTTTCAGCTTTGTAATAGGGGGGGCCCCTTTACACGAAACAGGGCCCGGCTCTTTTACTTAGTTTCATATACACACAACACATATGTGCGAACGAATATTTGACTTTATTTTGTCCTGCGCTCTGTGAAGTAAGTAATGGTTGTGTGCGAGGGGGTGGCCGTGACGTTGTGTGCGTAACGCTAAATGAATAATTCGCTCGGCGTAATGCCCCCTCAAGGGGTGCCACATGTCAGGTTGCGCGAGCTACTTGGGGCTATAATCGAGTGAAATGAAATCCACCCCTCATAGGCCTTTGGCAAAAACTTGATGATGGCGCCCCACACCTTCGTGTGGGGCGCCCGCCATCATCAAGTTTTTGCCTCGTCTCGAAACACTGTTACTGCGTACTATGGTGCTACTGCGTACTATCATATGGTGCTACTGCGTCCTAAGCTGCTGCAACGTGCCGGGAACTCCCTATTACCATTTACCTTCTCATTTAGATCCAATATTAGTATTAATTAGATGCTTTATAATATAGTGTGAAAATGTACCCAGTAAGTCATTTTTTGACATAAACATGTCAAAATAAACAAATTGAACCAAATAAATGTCTCCAATTGATTTTTTTTATTTTCAATCTTATGGTGTTGAGTTAGGGACTATTCACAATTTTCTGACTTAAATTTTGTCGTAGTACTTTTGGGTATATATTAATGGTATACACCATAATGATGGTATTTATTGTTATGTAATATTGAAGGAAGGAACTGCATAGAAAATGTCTTTCGTTAATAAAATTTTGGTGTTTGTCGCTGTCATTTTCGCTATGACTATGGTAAGTTACAATAATTTTGTAAGTACTATTTAACCACTATTTTGTATATTAGTAACAACGTAAAAGGCCCCTCCCTTTACATTGTTACTAATATACATGTTAAGTTTAACGTATCTGTGGTATCGTACAGCCAAATCTTCAAAATGGCTATCCATATAAATCGATACTAACATTTAAACTTTCTCGTTGCATGATCATAACTATTTATTATACGGAAATTAACGCTTGATGTTTTTGTGACCACGGCCGGTGCAACCTGGTCGAAATGTCAAGCAATTTTAAGATAACAATGCACGTTAATTCCCATATAATAAATAGTTACATATAAATCGATGTTGGACAAGTGAAAAGACTAATGCGAGCGGCGATAATTAGCCGGTGTCGATTAAAATGAAACGTGAATCCCCGTCGTAAGCCCGTTCTCATCAAACACATGTTTGGGGCGCCATTATCAAGTTTTTGGTACGCCTCAAATAATTCTAGATCCGGCATTGTGTAGGTTTCCTCTATGGTACTAGGCAAGGCTGTAATGTGTTACGTCCTGACCTGATAGAAGACGTGTCTTTCCAGTGCGGATTGGTGGTTTATGCTACAAACTCTACTCAAAGATTAGGGAAGGAAGGGGTCGACTATGTCTTACTTTTTCTTACAAGGGGTTGGGAGGGGGTCTTGACAGTTCTTACATAAGATCGCTTAAAAGCGAAAAGTTAAGATTATATTTTGAAAAACCGCCCGAAATGGATGAGTATGGAGGTAAAAACTTAAAAATAAAACCAAAAGCGATTATGTATGTACCTATTACAAAAGACGTTCCTAAATATTGTTTCTTAGAAAAAAATTAATAAAAAAACCTTAATTTTTTTTTTCCTTAAGATTCTAACCGGGAGAAGGGGGTCGGCAGATTCTTATTTTTTCTTACATAGGGTAGGGTACATAAATTGGCCAAAATCGTCTTACGCAATAAATGAATGGCGCCCTATCAGCTGTTTCGCAAAAGCCGCTAATGCTTCGTTCAATTCCTTTTTCCATTTCCAGGTCTGTGAATCCCACTATGGGTATGGGGGCTGGGGAGGTCGTGGCTTTTATGGAAGAAGAGGATACTGGGGCGGAGGTTACGGCGGTGGCGGTTACTGGGGTGGAGGTTTCGGCGGCGGTTACTGGGGCGGTGGCTACGGTGGTGGGTTCTATCGGCCACCGCCTCCAATTTTTTGGGGATAAATAAATGATTTGTTCTGAATGTGAATCACTTTTATTTTTTAACTGTAAATATGGGTTTTGCCTACTGCATTTTCAAAAATAATTGGCTAAGTAAGTTACATCAACTTTAAGTTTATAACACAATAACGGGCGGGCCGATTATCATGATTTTTTACTTGTTTCAGTATGAATTCCCTTTTTTGAAAAAATAATAACAATTTTTTAAATTCAATTTACTTTAATTGCCCGGGCTTTAGAAAATAGTACATATTGATTCATTAAAAAATTGTCGAATTTCCGATGGCTTGTTTTTTTATTAGGACAGAAAATTTCCTTCGATTTTTCCAGGGTCCCATCATCAGAGCTTAACATGATGACAATAGTCCCATTGTCATCATGTTAATGATGCCAATGGGACTATACCTAATTGAAAGTATACATTACCAAAAAAAAAAAAATTGCAAATCGATCCAGCCGTCTTCAAGTAGGTAATCAAGTAACTAGACCTCCTTTATTTGAATTCGGTTAAAAAGATTATAAAAAAAAAAAAAATAATTACTTACCTATGTTCGACAATTCAACTTTTTGCTAGAATTAGTGAGTAACGAATTGCCAGAACTGCATCGCGAAAACATGTTGTTTGACTGTTTGCGTGACTCATATTCATTCAATTATAATGATTCTAGAAGATCCGCCAGGCCAAATATAAATAAACACATTTGTTTAAAATAAAATCCTAAACCTTAATACTACACGACCACTTTTTCAAAACAGGCAAACATTTGTACAACAAATGAGAGAGAAAGTAGGAGTCGAAATGTATCACGAAGTCAAAAAGACGGCAGAAAATAGAGAGAATTGGAAATTGCATCATTGAAAAAAACGAAGCTCTTTAAATACAGAAGAAGGAAAACCTATAATTGGAACTATAAAAAAAATGGTGTTTAAATGCCGAGTCAACCAAGAACATCATCTTCATGAAACTTATCATTTTTTTTTTAATTTAAGGTGAGGAAACAATTGTCAAACTCAAGGTACGCCGGGACCTACCTTGAGTTTGACAATTGTTTCCTCACCTCAAATAAAAAAAAATGTCGTCTCGGAGTGAGCCGAGAAGATGTTTTTTAACTAAGAATACAGATTTTGTTTGAACGAGGTTGAGTCGAGTCGAATTTTTTTCGAAAAAAAGCTTAGAATATAGAACTTGTACGGAATGTATCATTTTGTCATTTCTTAAAAGACATTGATTTGTCTTGACAGACTTTTTTTGACGTAGAGGAAACAACTTCGTTATATTATTTTTTTCGATAGGCAAATAAAATAAAATTGTTTAATTATTCAGACAATACACTAAGAAAGTGTAATGGCTCCATAACATTGCCATAATGTCTGAAGCTAGGTATCTCTATTTCTACATTGTCATGCAAGGGATAAGTCATAATGATAATCATATCTTGGGACAAGTCACACAACGCCATCTGATACCAAACTAGGCGGAGCCTCTTCTATAGCAACCAGAGAAATACATACATATTATAAATTTATGAGGAACGCACTATCAAAACTAATATTATAAATGTTAAAGTAGCTGTATAGCTGTTACGTTTTCATGCAAAAACCGCTGAACCGATTTAGATGAAATTTGGTATGGAGATAGTTTGAGTCTCGGGAAAGGACATAGGATAGTTTTTATCTATGTACACTGACACCTACGCGGGTAGAGTCGATTATAAAAATGACTTTAATATTGTGAATGCGTCATCGTAATTGTTAAAAATGCACTATCAGTTCCTTCAAATGACCTCTTATTATAATTGAGTGACAGTGACAATACAACAATGGCAACAAATATGTATAAATATTGATATATTTCACATTTACGTCAAAATGTCATCGTAAGTACTGAAATAAAGTATCGGAGTATAGTACTCCCGTGTAAGTGGTGTGATGATAAGCAAAATCAAAATTAATTGTCAAGAAATGCCTATAACAATTACTCAATATTCGGCCTGCGACATCATAATTTGTTAAAATGCTCTCTGTAACGAAGCTATAACAAAAGCTAGATGGCGCATGCGAGGGGCCAACTCGCGAGCATCAAAAGATAGAAAAAAATTAGGTCTAGTAACATAGTCCAGATAGGTGGTTGGATTCCGGCCCCGGTTTGGTTACGGTCTGGACTTCAAATTTTTCTATGTTTCAAAAATGCAATTATTGTATTTGTAAAATAAAATCTACTCCAACAATCGAGCCACCCGCCCCCCCCTCGCCTCATGCCAAATTCCTGGTTCCGCCACTGGCCACGCAACACCGGTACTAACATTTTAACTTATTTTCTAAATACAATGAACTCTTACTGAAAAACCGGGCAAGTGCATGTCGGGCCACGCACAATGTACGGTTCCGTAGTCTCCCCCCCCCCCCCCCCTTCAGAATAAGGCGGCTTAAGAAGTGGGTTTTCTGTTGCTTTCGTCGTTATACCTACTTAATAATATTTTTTAATACGGGGGGGGGGGGGAGTTACACTTGACTCTAACAAAAATTTGCACTTTAAAAATTAATATTTCAGAAACGGATCCCTAAATCTAAAAACGTTCTTCGCATTCCCGAAACTTTTTAAAATACCTATCTAATGATACCCCACATTACATATAAGGGTACACTCAAAAAATTGTCGGCGTAAGTAATATGTGTATCCATGCAAAATTACAGCCTTCTAGAACTAACATGCGGACGGACGGACATGGCAAAACTATAAGGGTTCAATTTGTCATTTTGGCTAAGGAACCCTAAAAACGGTATTTACAGTATCTTCATAAAACAATGATAAATTATGTCCGATATTAACAACACATTATTTTAAAGTAATTTGAGTAATTTGACATCTGTCATGTGATTCATGTGTCACAAACAGCTGATAATTTACGTTCGTAAATTGCCGTATGACAGTTGACACCTGTCAAATTACGTAGATATGTCTATGACGTAAGTTAGGTTAAGTCCGCTTTATGCTTAATAATTTCATTGTTGTCAGTTTTATCGTAATCAGTATTATGCAAGGTGTAATAATTTATTATCTATGAAGAGGTTAATCTTCTAGCAGCCCCACTGCCATTTGTTATCGGTCGAAAACCAGGTAATTATTGATAAATTCGTAATGAGTACTTGTTGTTATAATATTATACAAATAATATCTTGTGACGACTCACGCAACGCCATCTGATCTCAAACTAGACAGAGCATGTACTATAGCAAACAGACAATGATAAACATACAGCTACAACTAAACTAAAGAGTTAAAGTAAGTATAAAGCTGAAGAGTTTGTTTGTACTCGATAATCTCAGGAACTTTTGGTCCGAATTGAAAAATTCTTTCACTGCTGGATAGCCCATTTATCGAGGAAGGCTATAGGCTATATAACATCACGCTACGACCAATAGGAGCCGAGCAGCAATAAAAAATGTTGCAAAAACGGGGAAAATTTACGCGGACGAAGTTGCGCAGGACAGCTAGTTATTGATAAATTCGTAATAAGTACTTGTTGTTATAATATTATACACATAATATCTTGTGTCGACTCACGCAACGCCATCTGATCTCAAACTAGACAGAGCATGTACTATAGCAAACAGACAATGTTAAACATACAGCTACAACTAAACTAATATTATAAAGCTAAAGAGTTTGTTTGTACTCGATAATCTTAGGAACTGCTGGTCCGAATTGAAAAATAATTTTATTGTTGGTTAGCCCTTTTATCGAGGAAGGCTATAGACTATATAACATCACACTACGACTAATAGGAGCGGAGCAGCAATTAAAAATGTTGCAAAAACGGGAAAAATTTACGCAGACGAAGTTGCGCAAAATTTTGTAGCGCGAAGAGTAAGAAGGTAGAACATATAAAAGGTAAAAATAAACTTTAAAAATATATTGTTTTTCCTCTCACCTATGTAAAGAAATAAAGAACAGACCGATATATAACAAGATAACACAACACAATAACTTATACTTATTTATTATCCAATCCTGATAAACACAGCAGTTAACAGTTAACGCAGCTACCATAAATACTAACCATATTGTGGGCCGATCTGTTTGCCATTAAAAGAAATTCGCTATAGATAAGTTTCATGAAGATTGAACTAAATCAGCGGTTCCTAACCTTGTGATATCGTTACCCCTTTTGACTATCTCTCTCTCTTCCCGATTATTTATAACATATGGTGGTCAACCCTCTTTTCGTTCTTCCTACACTTCGCCCTGTACCTGTAAGCCTACTCTTTTTCTTTAAAATGAAGTTTATAAATATACGTTTACTGAAATTTCTTAAGTTTACGAAGACTATTCTTATTAATTTTTGGATAAGCACAATAATTCGAACCCATAGACGATTTTCTGGGGTGAGGAGATAAAATAGATGTTCCTGGTATATTACCACCTCATTTTTGTTCGAAACTTCGTTTTAATTGAATTAGAGTAGGCCTCCTGACTTCGTCATCAGAAACATTGCATGTCTTCACTGTCTAGAGCGTCTTAAGTCTTCTCCTGGGTTTTGGTCTGTTACCCCATTTTCGTTCACGCATTGCAGTCAATATTTACTTTTTAATTGAAAGGGCACGGTCCAGGTCTATACGTCAATGGTAACAGGGATATCAATAACGGCTATTTGTCTTATGTGTCAAAAACACAGGACGGTCATTCGATTCGACATTTGAAATTCCTGTCACTTTGTACGGGGTAGTCAGTTTAAGGACTATAGAGGTCAGTGACGTGCGCATATCGAGATCTTTTTCTACAATGACGTCACAGATATTTAACTTCATGGAAATTTATCAATTAAACTTATAACGTACGTCAGATGTTACGTCAAATTAGGAATTTGGCGCGCGTGGGTAATACGCGTGGAATTTGGAGCGGGTAAACAAAAACAGGAAATTTATTTTTGTTTGTATTATAATTAATTAAAATTGAAGTGTTTTTCTAAAGTCAAAATTGAAATAGTGATAGAATGTTTAGGTACGAAATAATCTTTTAAATTCGTCTATGATGTTTGTACGTTAACCATTATAATATCTTGGGAAATAATAATAATAATAATAATATCTTGGGACAACTCACACAATGCCATCTGATCCCAAACTAAGCAGAGCTTGTACTATGGAAACCAGACAACTGATAAACATACTTATATATTTCTATATACATACATATTATAGATAAATAACACCCAGACACAGAATAAACCATCGTGCTCATCACACAAAGTTTTATCCTGGGTGGGGATCGAACCCACGACCTCTTGCGTAGCAGTCGGATACACTCCCACCGCGCCACAGAGGCAGTCAACCATTAACCATAGAGTTAACTATTTTGATAGAACTATCAATGTCAGGTACCCGATATTAAAGAGCAGGGACCGTACCAGGGGGCTTAGACAAATGACACACGCTTCTCTGTCCACACACGCTAACGCGAAAAAATGTATGCATTTGACATAAGGTTGACAAAACGTCACGCGACTGTTGCTGAATTTGTAAACAAAAACCAACAGTAGCGTGGGAGTTGTAAAAATGGCGGCAAACTGACCGGCCATTATTTTTACAGCTCCGAGTTTAACTTGTAAAAAATGATTTGAATACGTGATAATTGACATAAAACGAGACTATGTGCATGTATTAGGTGCATAAATACTCGACACTGGCAGAAATTAGCCGTTAAAACGGCTAGATTGCCATAAACTCAAAGAAGAAGAAGAAGAAGAAGAACAGTAGCGTGTGCGGAAAAATAAGTGTGTGGCATTTGTCTGAACCCCCTGGCATCTAAATGATTTGCCAAGTGCAGGGTAGTTCAACCTGACGCATGTCAGTTGCTGTCAATTGCAAAGAATTGACAAATGGATTTAGGTCGCTCGCTAGTTTGGTGATGTCATCACTGACTCGTTTGCTTTTTAGCATTTTTTTTTTTTAGTAAATACATTGCAAAAGGCAGATTTAATGCTCTACCAGTAAACCTTTGGGTAATGTAGGAAAAGATGCTAATTCTTATTACAAAATAGGAAATGAATATAATAATAATATCTTGGGACAACTCACACAACGTCATCTGATCCCAAACTAAGCAGAGCTTGTACTATGGCAACCAGACAACTGATAAACATACTTATATATTTCTAAATACGAACATATTATAAATAAATTACACCCAGACACAGAATAAACCATCGTCTCATCACACAAACTTTTATCCTGGGTGGGGATCGAACCCACGACCTCTTGCGTAGCAGTCGGAGACATTCCCACCGCGCCACAGAGGCAGTCAAATATATACTACGGTTACAATTATGGTGCGAAATAAGCTGGACAGTCTACAATTAACGGGCTATAAAATTTCATGGCACGGCCCCTGATTTACATATAAGTACGCTCTTTCAGTTTAAATAAAAATTAAACTTTTTCAACTAAACACGGTTTTTTATACTGAAGCTGAAATTGATGTGAAAGTTTTGCAACGAAGTTGCTTAGCAACCATTGGCAAATGTATTTAAGATTAAATGGTTGCTAAGCAACTTTGTTAATAAACATTTCACATCAATTTTGTTTTTTGTATAGCTTTGAAGCCAAGGGAAAGTAGCGATTTAAATTTATCTATATACTGTAATTTAAACATTCATCGTTTCATTAATTATTTTCAAAGAGCGCCGTCTTGTTGACTCAACGCCAAATGCTTTACCTGTTCTGTGACGTAGGATTAGGGTTGCCATCTGTATCGGAATTAGTAAGATAAGTCCTGGGCCTCTAGACAAAATGGCATTCTATTCGATTAGAATTTACGCTAATCGAATAGAATGACGTCGTTGCGCGCAACACTGTAATACCATGGCATTTGTCTAGGGGGGCTGTTCTATCAGACTTAGAATACTATATTTTCAGAAATGCCTAATAGGATTTTGGAACTGAAATAAATCAGCGGCGAATCCATCGATGTGTCTTAAGCTGCGTTTATAGCTGTTTTTCTATACAAATGAACAGTCGGATATATCTAACCTTGACTTTAATAACTAAGTTGCTTAGCAACCATTGACAAAAGTATTAAAAATACTGTATGGTTGCTAAGCAACTTTGTTATTAAACATTTCACATCCATTTGGGCTTTACATTTTGAACCAGCAAAATATAAACCCCTTCATACTGATATGGTAGCATTAAAGAAAAACAACTTTCGAAATAATATATTGCAACCAAAATGACGTATCAGTTGTATTCGATTCGACAAAAAGTCAATTTCGACCAAAATGGCCTTTCAATTGTTTTTCATTTTCACCATCCGTTTTATCTATACTAATATTATAAAGCGGAAGAGTTTGTTTGTTTGTTTAAACGCGCTAATCTCAGGAACTACTGGTCCGATTTGAACAAATCTTTTTTTGTTGGATAGCCCATTTAGATAGTTTTTTTTTTATACTACTTTGAATTTGACTTTTGTTGTTTGTTGTTTTTGCAACATTTCTCGTCGCTGCTCCGCTCCTATTAGTCGTAGCGCGATGTTATATAGCCTTCCTCGATAAATGGGCTATCCAACAAAAAAAGATTCACAGCTAAACAAATCGTAGTAAATCGGTGAGTGATAAAATATCCCAGGCAAATAAATTACAAGTCTTCACATATTGAAATCATATTAACATGTTACTACTAGTGAAGAAACACGTGATATACCTAGTAATATATAATATAATATCTTGCGACCACTCACACAACGCTCTCTGATCCCAAACTAAGCAGATCTTGTACTATGGCAACCATACAATTGATAAACATACTTATATATTTCTAAATACATACATATTATAGATAAATAACACCCAGGCACAGAATAAACCATCGTGCTCATCGCACAACATTTTATCCTTTGTGGGGATCGAACCGACGGCCTCGGGCTTAGCAGTCAGTTAATTCATCCATTAAAAAGAATAGATTAACATTTATTACATTTCCTTACTTATTATTATTATTAAATTACACTGCATACTTATATCACATGACTTAGATTATTGTTTGAAGAAATCAAGGTTTATACATATAAATCATCCAAAAGAACAACACAACACGACCTTTCTTCGATTTCGAGTCCGGTGCCTTAGCCTTAGGCTACCGCCTAATTTTATTATTTGTACTAAAAAATGATGCTTGTCCTGGATTTTTCATTTCCTTGATGGTAAACACAACTTGTGACGTCACGTGAAATTTGTCGAAATGTTAGTTACGCTATATTTTATAACGGAAAGTTTCAATGTCTTGGCACAGAATCATCTGATGTAATTTTCTTTTAAATTTCACTCATTTTGAAGAGTTTGTCGCTTAGGTACACCTGATACTGCAAAACTGAGATCTCTGAATGTGAAAATACATTAAATGCGTGCGAAACTCGTAGGACCGAGTCTATTTCTTTTTTAAAGATGTAACTAGCAATGTGGGTTTGGGTCCCATATTACCAGCAATGCCAATATGACTGCCTCTGTGGCGCGGTGGGAATGTCTCCGACTGCTACGCAAGAGGTCGTGGGTTCGATCCCCACCCAGGATAAAACTATGTGTGATGAGCACGATGGTTCATTCTGTGTCTGGGTGTAAATTATCTATAATATGTATGTATTTAGAAATATATAAGTATGTTTATCAGTTGTCTGGTTGCCATAGTACAAGCTCTGCTTAGTTTGGGATCAGATGACGTTGTGTGAGTTGTCCCAAGATATTATTATTATTAATGCTGTTAACCCCTCCAGCTAAACTAAATTGATTGTGTTAGGAGTGGGTTCACGCCGGTAGTATAATGGGTAGGATTCGAATTCGCGATCTCACGATCCACCACCGACGTTGAGGCCAACGAGTGGAGCCGGTGTAAAGCTCACGAGAAGAAGCTACCAAGAAACTCTTAAGCTACTCTTAAAAAATCATCAAGATAAAATTACAAAATGAATTATGATTGGTTGTTATCATTTTCCACTAACGTCATTAACGCCCACACCTTTTGAAGGCGTGCTCTGGATATGAAGTAAGAAAAAACAATGGATATATCTAATAGACAGTTTATTTTCTCATTCATTTAGAACCTGGTTTTCCAAAAAAATGCTATTTTTACAGCGGGTAATGAATACCCGTTACGCCAATTATATCAAAATTGTATACTTTTGACTGCCTCTGTGGCGCGGTGGGAGTGTATCCGACTGCTACGTAAGAGGCCGTGGGTTCGATCCCCACCCAGGATAAAACTTTGTGTGTCTGTGCCTGGGTGTTATTTATCTATCACATGTATGTATTTAGAAATATATAAGTATGTTTATCAGTGTCTGGTTTCCATAGTACAAGCTCTGCTTAGTTTGGGATCAGATAGCGTTGTGAGTTGTCCCAAGATATTATTATATTATTATTTTACAGTATTTTTGTGAGCGACTCACACTTGGCAAAAATATGTAGACAGAGAGGATGAAAATTAGCGGGTAAAATTTCCTTAAAATCGTAACATCTCATAATAAACCCAAATGATGTCCAGTGGGACATCATATAATAAGTAGATTCTACTGAGGAGACCAGCAGTTGCTGGGCACGGGTCTCCCCAATAGAACCTACTTATTATAGATCCTGGGGGTAATTGCCATAATCACCAAGCTTGCCAAGCGGGTTGGTGATCGCAGTAAGGCTTTAAAGTACGCAGAGGACGCTGCTGCCCGTCCTCCGGTGAGACATCCTCATTAGTCGCCTGGACGACACCCACAGGAAGAGATGGGGTGGTACTATTCTTAAGCCGGTACCACACTGCCAAAATCGTAACATATGAAAGATAAATTAGACGTCTCCGAGCGTGGTCTCGGTGCCTGAGTTGGTTGACAGCGTAGGGACGGACCTCCAACGATCGCCGGATTGAAGTGCAACATAGTATTAAATTCAAATTATTTATTGCACACACGAAAAAAAGAATACAAGCAATAGTATATCTTATACAAAAAACAGTTTGTACAAAGGCGAGCTTAACTCAAAATTATGTTTTCTCCCAGCAAACCTTTGAATTGTAGAGGAGAATGTTTTAGAAGAAGAGAGGAGAAAGAACGGCAGGGTTTACCCCTGGGCACAAGCAACTCATAGCGTTCACATAAATAAGAAGGAGAAGTGGGATTGTGAAGAATAGTGTAAAGAAGAGAGACAATGTGTAAGCTACGACGCTGCCGAATCGGTAACCACCTCAGATTTCTTCGAGATTCGGAAACATGGTCGTATTTACGGAATCCAAAGATGAAGCGGATACACAAATTCTGCAGACGTTCCAGCTTGTCAACTAGTTCCTCCTTAGTAACCAGAAAGTTGTTTAACGTGATCAAATAGGTTAGGAACCACTGATTTCGAAGGATCGGGAAAATCGTTATCTAAATGCCGCGCTTGCGTAACGAGCTAAGTTAAAGGTTATCCTCATCATTATACAACTGGTCATATGACAGATTATGAATGAGGAATTATATCTTCGAGTATTTTTTTAAGACGACTCCCGCAGTAGGTTACCCGTGTGGGACTTTACAAATATACAAGTTACGGACACAACATACGGTGTACACCCAGACTCGGAACAACAATTTGCCCGACTGCCTCTGTGAGTGTGTTCGACTGCTACGCAAGAGGTCGTGGGTTCGATTCCCACACGGGACACCACTTTATGTGATTCACAAATTGTTGTTCCGAGTCTGGGTGTACTTTGTGTCCGTGACTTGTATATATACTCTTTTGTAAAGTCCCCCGCGACACAGTGCTTGTATACTAATACGGGAGCCGTCTTTAAAAAATATATATATATATATATAATTAAAAAATATAATTAAATTTGTGTATCACACAAAGTGCTGTCTTGGTGGAAATCGAATCCGCGCCACAGAGGCAGTCTTTTAACAAAATGTTCTTTTCAATCGTTTTCCTATTGCTGAGGATCGTGGCTCCTTATCAGACGATTAGTGGTCTGCCTCCAGCTAATCCGGTTCGTAGCCTAGTGAAAGGAGGCGCGGACAGGTAACTCCAGTTGTTCAGAGAGCTGGTCCGCCCAATGATTTGGGTTTCGACCTCTGGGTCTTCTGCCGGACCTTTCCTATTTCAACATTCTTTTTTTTTATTCTTTCTTAGGGTGGCCTTTATTTTGATACCCATATTCACCTAATCCGAAGAAAAAAACTTTAATCACGTCTGACGGCCGGCGGCCATATTATTTTGAAAAAATAAAATGATTTTAATAATTATAATCCGTTTAGAAGTTTGATGGAATCAAAATCGAACCCACAACCTATGGCCAACCATTAGTTGGATTTCCGCGCTTCTGATTGGGTCATTGTGAGTTAACCTCTAATTTATGTCCGTTATTTGTTAAAACAAGCTAAATTATTACAAAGCAAAATCCCAACTGAATAAAATTTATAACAGAAATATTTTGGCGACCAAAATCCACCATTTTTATTTTGATGTACACACATCAAAAGTGTCTAGGGATCAAGCATTTTTATGCGGATTTCTTGAGATTGAGATGTGGCTTTGTAATAAATTTATGATTTTATAAATTTATATGGATCCTTTTTGGTGCATTTCATAATTTGAATCAGGAACTGTGAATCAAATTCGAGTAAAAGATGAAAATCAGCTGTCAATATTTTCCCTATAAAAACATACAACGCATTGAAGACATTATTAGTGCTACTGTTTCCCTACTACTGATTAAAACCAACGTTATTATGGAGCGGCGACGTCATTTAAGCAGGGAAGAAATGCTCAGAGCCGTGGGAATGATAGAAGCTGGTTCCCGGCAACGTACTGTGGCTTTAGCTCTGAATACAAGTCAGAGTGTTATCAGTCGACTTTGGACACGTTACCGAAGCACTGGTACCGTGGCTGAGCGCCATGGAGGACGGTATCGCTGCACCACACGGAGACAAGACCGATACATTCAAATCTTAACTCGAAGAGGTCCAACAATAACCGCCATGATGTTAGCCGTGAGGCTTCATCACTCTTCAGGGAACTTAATTAGCGACCAAACAGTCAGAAACCGCTTGCATGAAGTGAACCTTCATTCCCGAAGACCGCTACGGGTACCACCTATAGCAATGCACAATCGTAGGATTCGATATCAATGGGCTCTTGAACACAGAAATTGGGCAGAAGAACAATGGCGTTTTGTGTGCTTTTCTGATGAGTCTCGTTTTGGTATGAGACCGGATACAAGACGTATACGACACTGGAGAACCCCTGGACGCCAACAGCGATTAAAATCCTGCCAGGAAGTCCATCCTTATAGTGGTGGAACCATCATGGTATGGGCGGGTATTTGGATCGGCGGAAGAACTGAGTTGATTTGGATCAGAGGCAACCTCAACGCTCAAATTTATGCTGAGACGATTGTATCAGACGTCATCGTTCCTCTACAAGTGCAAATCGGTCCCTTATTTCAGTTAATGCATGATAATGCACGACCGCACACCGCAAGAGTTGTAAGACAGACTCTCGCCGCAGCTAACATCAATGTCCTGCCCTGGCCTGCTCAGTCGCCAGACTTGAACCCGATTGAGCATGCATGGGATATGCTACAGAGAAGAGCTCTGCCGAATATGGAGGGTATTCAGTCGCAAGAAGACCTTTTTTTGTTGTTGCAACGAACATGGGCGGCCATTCCACAGCGTGATTTGGATGAACTCATTTTGAGTATGCCAAACCGATGTTCTTGTGTTGTTAGTGTTCGCGGTAGAAACACGGATTATTAATTGTTTAAGTTACCCAATAAAATTTTAAAGAAAACTGTTATTTCAGTCTTTTTTTCGAACTTTAATGTTAGTGGTTCAAATGTCAAAAATCCCTTTATTAGGAAAATGGCAAATTTCTTTATTAATGCAAAGGTGACTTGGTTTATCGTTACTGTGACAAACGAAAACACTTTATTTGATGAATCCTTAAAGAAATAAAAAAAAAAAAACAATCAGGAGAAAAGTTATTGCAAAAATATATGTTGATCCCTAGACACTTTTGATGTGTGTAGTTACCCAATATCACTCTCACAATTGTGACGAATCTAACGATAACCTCTCAAGCTAAAATCCATCAAGCCATTAGGCTCTAGATCGTGCCAAAGAAAAAACATACATAAGTACATACACTCGAAAAACTTAACCCTCTTACGCAGTCGGGTAAAAAAGAACAAAGCCACAAAATAAACATAAAGTACGACGACGCTAAAGTTGTAAATGAAAATTCGATTCCGATTCTAATATTTTTCATACCCATTCAGTTTTTTTTTGTCACTTCATACCAATCTCTAAATCCAGACTGGAATCGAGTATCAAAGAGTAACAAACCTATTGTAACAGTAACTGGACACTATGTAACAACAAGCGGACACGAGGTGTAAGGTAACAGGGAAACATTACACCGCTGTGAGTTAGGCGTGAAGCGATGTGGTAACGTATTGTTGCGACAGCGCATGTGGTAAACTTTACTATATCAGTACTGATGGCGTTATACGTAGCTGCTACCTTCTCCAGAACTCATTTTAGACCATCAATTTAACCTTTTAACTTCTTCAATGCCTATTTTAAATAAAAGTAGCATTAAAACTACTAACGATTGATTCCTTATTTAATTTTGTGTTAAATTGTTTTTTTTATCATTAATATTATTTTTATTATATCACTAATATTATAAAGCTGAAGAGTTTGTTTGTTTGTTTAAACGCGGTAATCTCAGGAACTACTAATCCGAATTGAAAAATTATTTCACTATTGTATAGCACATTTATCGAGGAAGGCTATAGGCTTTATAACATCACGCTATGACCAATAGGAGCGGAGCAGCAATGAGAAATGTTGCAAAAACGGGGAAAAATTTAGGCAGACGAAGTTGCGCGGGACAGCTAGTCATATCCTAAAAAGAAGCGATTTGACTAGACAAAAATAGTCCGGTATTTGTATGAGATCTCCATATAAAAACTGCGTTTTGACATTTCTTAAAGAGTTGTTGTTTTGACTAGTTGGAAACTAGTCCATTTAAAGGACCGCACAAAATGAGCTCTAAAGAAGTCTATTCTTAGAAATATTTTAAACTTTAATAGGATTGCGTTAGAAGGTTTTTACATAATATCGTATGTATTTGAAGTCAGGTCGTATTTTTATTATCTAGGTAGAACTTGAACTACCTAACGATTAGTTATCTATCATTGACATAACCCCATTAAGGCTATTTATACATAGATAATAATACAAAAACTAATATTATCTAAACTAAACGTATAACGCAAACATCACGATAAATGCTATTATTGTGTTAACAACTAAACATAGGTACATAAATATCGCATAATATTTGCAATAACAAAAGGTTTTACTTGTTATTGTTATATGCTCATTCGAAATGGTAGGTATAGATGACGAGATTATAATACATTATATAGAAACACCAAAGAGCCGGACTGTATAAAAAAAACCCCGAAATGAGATAACAAGTTGGTTACTTATACTATAATATTAGAAAACTGAAGAGTTTGTTTGTTTGAACGCGGTAATCTCAGGAACTACTGATCTTAATAGGGTATTTGACTGAAGTCAAATCAGCTTCTTTTTAAGAAACGTCAAAAACGACCCGCTTCGTACAAATGTTGTATGGAATGCTAGCATATGACGTCACGTTTTCTGTGGTCATATCATTTACTTTTAGTGTTTCTCTTTATGATTATAAATTAATAAAGACGTTAAATTAATAAATGAACATTTTTTTTAGAACACTTTATGACAAAAATATGTCATAAAGTGTTCTAAAAAAAATTGTTCATTTATTAATTTAACATGGTTAATAAAAAATATTTTATTTTGATAGTAGTCAAATACCTAATTGAAAATTTCTTTCACTGTTTGATAGCCCATTTATCGAGGAAGGCTATAGGCTATATAACATCACGCTACGACCAATAGGAGTGGTACGATCAAGCAGCAATTGAAAATGTTGCAAAAACGGGGAAAATTCACGCAGACGAAGTTGCGCAGCGTGTCAATTCACGTATTTAAAGCAGTACAGTTGCAGTTAAGTTTCAATTAAAACGGCCATTTTCGTATTCTTGTAACTTTGGGATCGATCTTAAAAACGCTTGCGCATCGTACTAGAATGACGTTATTGCGCTCTCGAGACGCATACTTGACGAAAGCGTATTTGAGATCGATCCCAAAGTTACAAGAATACAGAAATGGCCGTTTTAATCGAAACTTAACTGCAACTGCACTGCTTTAAATACGTGAATTGATCCGCTAATCAGCTAGTAATATTATAAAGCTGAAGAGTTTGTTTGTTGTGCGATAATCTCTGGGACAAAAAATAGGTCAGTTCGTAACAAATAAACCTATAACAAGACAATTTAATTACCAAGAAACTGCCTAGAACCAGGAAAAACTCCAACACATCTAACTATCTTATAAAAAAACAAACTGATTATTTTTAAAATAATTATCTTCCGCGCGACCGTGAACGAAGCGATTGACGTCCATGAAATTTTCAACTGGAGCACCGATAAAATAATATAGTAGAGATATATACAATCTATACTAATATTATAAAGCTGAAGAGTTTGTTTGTTTGTTTGAACGCAGTAATCTCAGGAACTACTGATCCGAATTGAAAAAATCTTTTACTATTGGATAGCCCATTTATCGAGGAAGGCTATAGGCTACATAACATCACGCTATGGCTAAAAAGAGCTGAGCAGCAATGAAAAATGTTGCAAAAACGGGGAAATTGACGCATACGAAGTTGCGCGAGACAGCTAGTAAATAATATAATAACGACTTAAAAATAAACAAGCAGAAGTAGGTACTGCCAAAAACTTATCTCCAACTACGAAAATAGGTATGTCTCTTAATAAATGTTGATAAACTTTCGCGTTTTAAACATATTATGAAAATCTTTATATATATATTTCTTGTGTGCGTGTGTATGTCACTGAACTCCTCCTAGACGGCTGGACCGATTTTGATGAAATTTTTTGTGTGAGTTACCCTTGAACTCACACAAAAAAATTCATCAAAATTCGAGGATGGTTTAGATTCACAATTGAACCCGATTTACAAAAAAAAAAGAGTCCAGACGAAGTTCGACGGGACAGCTAGTATATATATATTACGGGTCTTAATCGCGTGAATAATTTAAGGTAAAATACCTTGTTCACACTTCCGACTCCAACTCTGACAAATCAAATTTCAAAACTACGATTCCAATTTGAATTAGTAACCACCCTAGTTAACCCCCCCCCCCCCGAAAAAAATGTAGAAGGAAGTCAAATAAGGATTGTAGTAGGGCAGTGGTTCCTAAGCTTTTTGATATCTTTACCCCTATAAACTAAAAAGGTACCTTTTAGTTTATAGGGGTAAAGATATCAAAAAGTTTAGGAACCACTGCCCTACAACAATCCAATTAGTTAAGTAAGCAATCAGTGTCACAGTAGAGTATAGAGGCCTCACCTAGTTTACGTCAATTTAGACTGAATACATTAGCCAAATTGGGTTACAAAATGAAGGCAAAATCAAATATTCTTCTTCTTCTTTAGTAAAATAACGCGTACACATGCCTATGGATGTACACAGAGGAGGATTTCGGGATTCAAAACAGTTATTTTTTTGTACAACGAAATGAAGAGAGGAACTGGTTGTGCGCTTGATGGTAAACATCACGCTAGCACATAACAGTATCAGTGCCATCCAAATTCTTGTATTGTACTAGATCAGGGGGTCAATTCACGTATTTAAAGTAGTGCAGTTGCATTATTAAAATATATATATTACGGGTCTTAATCGCGTGAATAATTTAAGGTAAAATACCTTGTTTATTGCCAGACGTTTCGACCGTATTGCAACGGCCGTGGTCACGGGAAGACAGTCTTCCCGTGACCACGGCCGTTGCAATACGGTCGAAACGTATATATGTACAAATCGCGAAAGTTTATCAACATTTAGTGCAGTTGCAGTTCAGCTGCAGTTAAGTTTCGATTAAAACGGCCATTTTTGTATTCTTGTAACTTTGGGATCGATCTCAAATACGCTTGCGTCAAGTATGCGTCTCAAGAGCGCAATAACGACATTCAAGTACGGTGCGCAAGCGTTTTTAAGATCAATTCCAAAGTTACAAGAATACGAAAACGCCGTTTTAATCGAAACTTATCTGCAGCTGAACTGCAACTGCACGACTTTAAATACGTGAATTGACCCGCTGAATGTCACCGCATCGTCCTCATTTGAGACATAAGTTCGTAAATCTCACTAATTACACTTGCTACAGTGCCCTTCATCCAAAATACAATGATACGTTATCATCATCTACTACTAGCTGTCCCGCGCAACTTCGTATGCGTAATTTCTCCCCGTTTTTTAAACATTTCTCGTCGCTTCTCCGCTCCTATTAGTCGTAGCGCGATGTTATATAGCCTATAGCCTTCCTCGATAAGTGGGCTATCCAACAAAAAAAGACTTTTTCAAATCGGACCAGTAGATTCTGAGATTAGCGCGTTTAAACAAACAAACAAACAAACAAACTCTTCCGCTTTATAATATTAGTATAGATTTAACGGAAGTAACTATTTATTATACGGGAATTATAATAAATAGTTACTTCCGTTAAACAGGAGGGGCAGGTTGCACCGGCCGTGGTCACAAGCGGTTGTGACTACGGCCGGTGCAACCTGCCGTAGTCACAACCGCTTGTGACCACGGCCGGTGCAACCTGGTCGAAACGTCAAGCAATTTTAAGGTAAACAATGCGCGTTAATTCCCGTATAATAAATAGTTATAATCATGCAACGCGAAAGTTTAAATGTTAGTATTTAACGGAAGAATAACTGACACTGTTTGTGGTACCAGCTAAGACGACCCATTGCCAAAATAAAAATTAATAAAATTGTCATAATTATACAAAATCCGTCACACACTTAAAACGCCTATTATATACTACCCTAAATCAGGGCTCTAAATTGACGTGGCCTTGAAAATTTGTTAGATAATTAGTGTCCTAACTCTAATTACACCTTTCTTTTTAAAGATTTAGGGTCGTTAATCTCGTCGTTTATCGTTAATCGTTTAATCGTTTTGGCTGGTGTTATTTTGTCAAGGGAAAAATTTGATTAAGCGCATCACTAACTCCTAAATTTATTTATATCTCTGGAATCTTATAACTTAGGGAAACGTTTTATAACATTAAAATTTGCCCAGAAAAATATGCAATCGAATAACGAAAACCCCATCTAAATCGGAATAGTATATTTTGAGAAAATTACCAACATACATATCGATCAAACAAACACCCAACTTTATTGGAATCGACAAAAACAACAATAAATAAAAATACGACTTCATAGAACTGTATATTGTTACATAGTTCATAAAATTAACACCTTATACGTATAATATGGGTGTAAATTTGTATGTTTGCCTGTTAGCTTATTTATGTGACGTTAAGTGACAAATACGTAAATATGATATGCGCGAAGGCGTAATATTTATACTTGTGTAGTACCTAAATGTTAAGCTATTTTCGTGTTGTTTATTAAAACGATATCTTTATTAATTTTCATACCAGTAATTGAACAGGGGAACTGGTCGTTAGCCTGATAGTAAGCGTCACACTAGCTCATAACATAAGCTCTATCCAAATCTTTGTTTGGCAAAGATCTGAATGTCACCGCACCGCGCTCCTCATCGGAGACATTAGTTCGTAATTACACTTGTTACAGTGCCCTTCAAGCGAAACACAGTGATGTGTTAAACGTCTTCCAGACGGTTGGAAACAAACGTACCAACCAAGTACCAAGTAATTTGGTTTACAACAGCCGTCTACACTGTTGGAAACAAGCAAGGTCACCTTGGTGGGAATAAATATTGCTATAAATGTCATCAAAATCGTTTAATTTTCACGGTAGATACAGCATTTTACTAGCTACGCCATAGATTAAAGAGGTCAAGTAAAATAGCCGTTGATAAGCAATCGAGATCTAAGCTATATAAGCGGAAATAAGCTAGTTTCTAATATACCTAATTGATATTAATATTAAAGTCATATTAAAATCATCAGAATTTCTATTAAGTATGAAATTAATTTGATAAGCTAATGATACTAAATATTTAATAGGACTTGCAAAAATGACTTTAAACTGTATTTTAATAGATACTCGTGAAAGTACAAGTAATTAACATTTTTTTAATATTAAACGGCTTCCGCAGTACAAGCCCTGTAAACGGGGGACTTTACAAACGTACGAGGGTGGATCGAAATATTCGCGGCCTACCACATAAATACTTGACTTATTTTAATGTAACTGACCTCATTCGATTTGTTTACTCTCTGGTTGTCACATTGTAAAATTCTGTCACAATAGCATTATCTGTTTTTAAATTAGACTGAATTTTGTGAGCCTAAGTGCAGCGTTTTTAAAGAATGGAGAAAATTGAGCAACGTGCGGTCATCAAATACCTGTTTAAAAAAAAACTGACTCCAAAAGAGATTCACGAAGATATGTCAACAACATTGGGGGAATCTGCTCCATCGTATACGACTGTGAAAAAGTGGGTTGCAGAATTTAAACGCGGACGAGAGAGTATTGAAGATGACCCTCGCTCCGGCCGGCCTACGACGTCTACGACTGAAGAAAACATTGGGAAAATCTGTGATCTGATATTGGCAGATCGGAGATTGACCATCAGGGAGATTGCTGACACTATTGGCATCTCATATGAACGAACACAAAACATCATAGTCAATGAACTTGGATTTTCTAAGGTTTCTGCGCGGTGGGTCCCCAGATTGCTTTCAGTTGAACAAAAACGAATACGGCTCACGATTTCTCGCGACAGTTTGGAAATGTTTGAGACTGATCCACAAGATTTTTTGGACAGATTTGTTACAATGGATGAAACCTGGGTACACCACTACACCCCAGAGTCAAAACAGCAATCCAAGCAGTGGAAAAAACCTGATGAACCGACTCCAAAAAAAGCCAAAACAATTTTGTCAGCTGGCAAGGTGATGGCGTCAGTTTTTTGGGATGCTAAGGGTGTCATCATGGTGGACTACCTTGCAAAAGGTGAGACTATAAACTCTGCTTATTACTGCACCCTTTTACGTCATTTGCGTGAAACGATCAAAGAGAAAAGGCCAGGACTACTCAGCAAGAAAGTGTTGTTCCATCAGGATAATGCACGCGTTCACACGTCTGTTGAATCAATGGCTCAAATTCGTGATTGTGGCTTTGAATTACTGCCCCATCCCGCCTATTCCCCTGATTTGGCACCTTCAGACTTTCATTTATTCCCAAACCTTAAAAAACACCTTGGAGGTCAAAAATTTTCATCAAATGAGGAGGTTGAAACCGCGGTGTTTGACTTTTTTGAAGGCCTTGAAGAAACTTTTTTTATGACCGGCATACAGGCGTTGGAAACCAGATGGAAGAAGTGCATTGAGTTAAGTGGAGATTACGTGGAAAAATAAAATTACTTTTGTTTATATTTTATATTGTTTTCTTGCTGAGGCCGCGAACTTTTCAATCCACCCTCGTACAAGTCATGGACACAAAGTACACCGAGACTCGGAACAACAATTTGTGGATCACACAAAGTGGTGTCCCGGTAGAATCGAACTCTTGCGTAGCAGTCTCTCAGCAGCTCTCCCACCGTGCCACTGAGGCAGACATTGTAATTATATCGTGTGGTAAGACGGGATACAGTAAGGATTTCCCCACAAATTGAACATAGGTTTTTTGTTACCACCCTTTAGGTACCTACTGCATGTTACAACATAGGGTCGATCATAAATCATATGACGTTTTGACGTGACGCGCACGAAAAAGTGTCACGTTACGCTTTCGCTGATAGGTTGAAGTATCAGCGAATGGCGATTGCAGCGACATGGCATACAATTGAAACTAAGTTATCAGCCAATTAGCTAATGGCGATTGCAGCGACATGCGATACAATTGGAACTAAAGCTGTCACAGGTATGGTTATTTAATACAATGTCGTCAATGCTTTCTTATGACGTTATCACGTAAAATTATCGTCCGTAAACAGACTTTACAGACAACCATTTTTATAGCCACTTTTTAACCGTCTCTCCCCCTTGGTGAGGCTTTAGACTCCCCCCCCCCCCTTATCAAAGATCGCGTGTATTTTTGGTACCAAATAACCCAACAATTTTCACACAAGTGTGAGTTTCCAACAACGGTGGTATAACCCCCTCCCCCTGCTGATCTTTAGTGATTTACCCGAACCCATAATAGTAGGTAGGTACTTGATACTATTAAAACAAGAACAAAATTAGAAAACAAGAAGAATTTAAACCAAATTTATTACCGGTACTACCGCGTTTTTATTGTACGTACTGAATTTATTTTCAAATAACAATAGCAAACGTGAGAAAAGATGTTATCATATCTGAATAAGATAATAGGGATGTTGACTGTCAAGTCAAATCAGTCTCTTTTTATAAAATGTCATAACGACAAGCTCTTTAGGAATGTGTATGAAATAACAACCTGTGACGTCATAAGTTGGTCGTCGTCATCGTCAAATTATTACTTTTGAAAGAAAGAAAGAAAGAAAGAAATAAATTTATTTTGTCCTCAAAAGAAAAGAATAAATACAGTAAGTAGTACAAATTCAATTAATAGTAGTATCGAGAGACAAAAATGGTCCTAGCTCAGCTAGATTGCAACTGCGCTTAATGAAGAGCTGCGCTGGTATTCTGCTAAGACCAAAGTGACGACACGAACATTAACCGTCAATATATAATAGGAAAGTATACAATAAATATAAACAGAAAAAATAAAGTTTATATAAGTAAGACTATATTTAAAAATAGTAAAAATTAAAAATAATAATAATAATAAAAAAGCATATTTTATGGGTAATTTAATTTTGTAATATTATTTTGTTAAGGTTAGTTATTATTTTGTAAAGTGTAAATAGTATTGAACGCAGCCAAATCACGCGGGAAACGTTTGACAGATTCGACCATAGATTTTAAACTTGCATTTGACGTTAGAACTTGGAGTTTTTCGGTTTCGACTGAATTTAAAGTTTTTACCAAGTACCCATTAAAATGCCTAAACTGTATTAAATAGTGCGTACCTATGAAAACTGCAGATGAGCAATAAAATTTATAAAATTTACATGATTTATCATTGGAATGATAGCGAGGAGCGCTCATTGAATAAACGGCATAATTTCAAGAATTATTAGGTCTGTTGTGTCTGTAAGTCTAGCAATTGTTGTTTATACTTTTTGCTAAAAGTATGAACAGATTTCAGCGTACGTACAGGCGGCGAAAGATCGTTCCAACAACGAGTAGCGGCAAGCTTAAAACTCCCACGAAAGGCTGCAGTACGATGTCTTGGTGTAACGAGAAGGTATGTTGAAGCTCGTGTATTATGCTTGTTTATATCACTGGACCAGCTTAATTTGTTGTATAGATAATCAGGCTTCTTGGTTAATATTACACCAAAGAGCAACGTAGCTAGATGAAGCTTCCTACGGGTAGACATTTTCATCATGCTTCCATCATTAAGAAACGGGGTAATATGAGAACGTGGTGGCACATTAAAGCAGAACCGAGCACAAGCATTTTGCACCCGTTGTATAAGTCTTTCAGTTTTACTAAGTAAACAGCTACCATATACTGTGTCAGCATAATTTAATTTTGACAAAATTAAAGACTCACACAGCATAATGCGAGTCTCCATGTCAACATATGGCCGCACCCTATAAAGTAGCCTCAAGCGGTAAAAGCAGTTACGGACACATTCAAGGATGTGGGTTTCAAATTGTAGTAACCCGTCAAAGACTACTCCAAGGTTGCGAGCTTCCAACACTTGCTCTATAGGGCAATCACTAAGCCTCAAAACGGGGATACTGCTCTGCATCTTTCTTATTATATCCCCAGACCCCATGATTAAGAACTTTGATTTATTGGGATTGAGAACTAATGAATTCCTAAATGCCCAGTCTGAGATCCTAACTAAATCTTCATTCATTTTTATTACAGATTCGGAGCAGTCCTTTGGATGACAGGACATATATAGCTGAAGATCATCAGCATACAGATGATAGTTGCAGTTAGTTAAACACTTTGTAATGTCAGCTGTATAAATAATAAATAATAAGGGCCCAAGTATGGAGCATTGCGGAACTCCCCTAGTCACAGGATATATGGTAGATGTTGCCTCACTACTATTTCCACTATTAGGTAACTGCACAAACTGAGAGCGACCACTTAAATAACTATCAAACCAACGAACTGTTTGTGCATCACAGCCAGAATATGATAACTTTGACAGCAGTAAAGGAATGTTAAGACAGTCAAAAGCGCGTGAAAAATCAAGTAGTGTAAGCAAGGTCCCCTTGCCCTGATCTCTGGCCTCAAGTATATTATCAGTGATTTCAATTAAGGCTGTGGTAGTACTATGACCTGTACGAAATCCTGACTGTTTTTCAGGTAATATCTTTAAATGTTCTACATATTTCCTAAGCTGGATGCTGACCACCTTTTCTAGGATTTTAGATAGGCAGGGTAGAAGGCTGATCGGCCTGAGATCCTTTGCTGTACAGGGATTAGATGTCTTAGGTATAGGTTTAATTATAGCCACTTTCCAGAGGTCTGGAAATGTAGAGGTAGAAATAGATTTGTTTATAATCTCAGTAATGGCAGATAGAGTGTCTGGTAATGACATAATAATCATATCAAGTGAGATGCTGTCAACTCCCACAGCATTAGACTTCAAGCTTTTAATTATTTTTAAAACTTCCTCTTCATATGTCAATTGAAGTTGAAAACAGCCCAAACCAAATTTGTTATATTCAAAATAGGTTAAGTCAGATAAGGTGACTGCTCCACTGCCTGGTACATTCAAAAAGTGTTGGTTTAAAACATTAGGATCTTTACATGAAGGGGGCAAATTAAAATCTTTATTACCTTTGTAGGATATAACTGACTTGATGTTATTCCACAATTTTTTGGGGTTCTTAATTTGCTTGTTAATGCTGGACTTAAAATAAGCACGCTTTTCACTATCTATGGCAGTCCTAACTATATATTTCAGTTCCTTATAACTATCAAAATGGGTGTCCAATTTGCTGCATTTATAACGCTGATGATATTTGTCTCTTAGTTTGACCATATCATTGATTGTGTCAGTAATCCAAGGGCATTTTCTGTCTCTTATCAAAATTCTTTTTAACGGGGCATGGAGATCAAATAAAGTTAGCATGTAAGAGTTGAATGTCTCAATCATAGCATTAACATCATTTAGGCTTGCAATGTGACTCCAGTCAATTCTACTAAGATCCTGATAAAATATGTTGTGAATTATGTCCCTTATAGGTCTGTAACAAATCCACTGGGTAACAGGCTTCACAGTCTTAAAATTGAATTCTGTTGTAACCATTGCATGCTGACCGAGCTCTGGGATATGTAGGACAGAGGAGCCACATACCTGAGCATTAGTACAGACCAGGTCAATTAGTGTTTCACTGTGATCTGTGAAATGGGTAGGTTCAGTAATTATATTTCTGAGACTGGTGCTCACCAGAAAACTAGTGAGTTGATTGGTTTTAGTGTCATTAACATCCAGCGTATTAATATTAAAGTCCCCCAAAAGAAGAATAGAGTCACTGGATGCTAAAGAAGTGAGACTGTCAGTGATTGCATCTAAGAAAATGTTAACATCCAGCCAGGGTGGTCTGTAGGCTGTGCCAATAATCATGGTTTGTGAGTTCATGGTTAGTTTGATCCACATTTGCTCAACCATAGGTGCGCGTGGATGTGGTATAGTGCGAACGTTTAGGCCTCGCCTCACATAAAAGCCGACCCCGCCTCCGCGGCCTCTCAGGACGTTTGGCGGGCGAGGCTCGTGTCTAAGTCGGTATCCGGGTACCGTAGGAGCACGGCCTTCTTCTCCCTCCCTGAGCCAGGTCTCGTTGATCGCCATTATGTCCACCGAAACGTTGTTCATAGCAATAATAAACTCTTCCTGCCGCGAACCCAGCGAACCCGCATTATATAATCCAACACGTAATTTTTTATTAATTTTCATTATAGTATAAGACTTTTAGTATGTAAATATAGTTTATGTTGAAATTTAAAAGTATGATTTGTGTATTTGTTACGTTTAGTGTAAAAGTATTGCATTATTTTAGTAAGATAATATTTATATATTATAGATTTATAGCACTGGTTGTACATTGGATATGTTAAGAAACATTTATTATAGTTTGGTATACTAATATTTATAAATTCTGATTGATTTAATAACATTGATATGTAATGACTAATGATTAACAATACAATAAATAAATATATAAGTATGATATCAGTAAATAGGTATATAGTATCTAGTATGTTTGACCGCATGTATATTATCTAGGTAGAGGTTTCCTATGTAATTGTTATTTAAAATATCTAATAGAGAGGTAGACCATATTTGTTTCTCATAGTTCATATTAAGGAAACATAATGTAAATAGTGTAAAAACGTTAATTATTAGTATTACATTGATGTACACAAGTATGTAGCTTACATCTAAATTTTGCATTATTAAAATATATATAGCACAAATGTTTTTTACTGTATAGTTATTAAAATTAATAATAAGTAGAATTAGTAAATACTTGAGTAAAAAATCAACCAGAAATGTCTTTAGTAACATCATTTCCAAAAACCCGAGTGAGGTCGTCTTCAGAACGTATCGCCATAGTGCGTTTGCCGTCACTTTGTTTGGCTAATATTTTTTCACCTTTTGTCCAGGTGTAACGCCAGCCCAAGCGTTCCGCGGCTAGACGGGCGCGGTAAAACAGATGTTTGTTTGTACGCGTGAGCCTCTCGTTGAGGTAGAATCGCGTCGGCGGCGTCTGCAGGCCGAAGTCGGCCAATTAATACTTTTAATAAATAATAATAATAATACTCTTTATTGTACAGTAAATATACAAGAACAAGGTGGTATACATTGTATAACTTACATGAAGGTACAATGGGCGGCCTTATCGCTAATAGCGATCTCTTAAAGGCACCTTTTTTTAATATTTGTTTAGCAACATTTTTAGTATTTGTTTTCATGTTTTGAAATTCAAAAACATGTTAAATTGTGAAAAAACACTTATTTTCAAAGCATTTTAAGACCTATTACTGCCTAATTTGTATAAAATAATATTTTTTCTTGTAGTCAACTACCCAATTAATGACGTTTCGATATACATACATATTGTGAATATCTCCACTATCATACAGAGTGATTTGTAATATACTAATAACCTCCTACCCGTGGCTTCTTTACATTACACCAAATGTGTTTATAATATCAGTATTTGAGGGGGGGGGGGGGCAGGGGTGGCACGGAAGGCTGCATTTGAACGACGCCGATACACAAGTTTGAGTCGTTCGTGCGACAGGAGGAGATGCATTTGATCGACGCCTGATATATCATGGGGGGAGGCAATTGCCTAGGTCGGGGGGGGGGGGGACAAAGTTGCCCATGTTGCCACCCCCCCCCCGGATCCGCGCCTGAATCAATAGATGTTCATATCAATCGAAGACAATGAAACTCCCAGTGGGGTTCATAAAAAACCTTATCAGATCATGTTTACAATCAAATAAATCTCCTTGAAAGCGACACACTTTGATAACAAACACCTCACGCACTCGTGATAACGACGAACGATATTTATTCAATCGTAAACAATGAAATGGTTGACGCAAATCGATTTAAGAGAATATCGGTAACGATATCACACATCATAAAAAGGCAATCATTTAATACAAGCAATTTAGGTGTAATAGCGTTTTAGATTAGCGTGTTGAGTGCATAGAGATAATATGTACCTACTACTAACGTATTAGAGAAGCTATCTGGAACAAAAACCTTCACCCTTTTTCTCTAAACGGTTGTAAACAAGCGTCCCCACCAAGGTGACCTTGGTAATTTCCAACCATATAGAGTATGAAGAGTTATGGACGGATGTTGTAAACCAAATTATGTGTAGACGAAAACAAAATCTGTTGAGGCACACCAAGTCCCCACCAAGGTCACTTTGGTGGGGACGCTAGTTTACAACCGTCAAGAACATGCATAAATGTCGTCTAATGAAACGATTCAAATATATAGCGCTTGATTGTATTTAAGGTGAAAAGGTAGTTGACGCAAATCGATTTGAGAGAATATAGGTATCGATATCACACATCATAAAAATACAACTGTTAGTACAAGCAATTTAGGTGTAATAGCCTTCAGATTAGCTAGTTGGGTTAACGACATTGCTAATGGATGGTACAAATTGCGATTTATTTTTAACCGGTTACTAAAATTTGGTTTAGTGTTTGGCCCGTTTGTCTTATCCCTACCGGCAATGTGTATAAAGGCTTCCCAAACCTTTAACATAATGGAATACCCACCTTCTTTAAATTAATATTTAATTCGTCCCTCAGTCTTCGACCCCTCTATCGAAAAGTAGGTATACATATAATAGATGCTGTAAACATTCCCCTTTGTTAAGCAGCATGGTGATGAAACAACAATGGCCACTCGATACCAATCTATTGACTCTCGACACTTACTCGTGGATTACCTTATCGTGTTAACCTTAAATAAAGGACAGACAATACTCTCAATATTTAGATACATACTATATAAGTAGGAGATATTATTATTATAGACGTTTAGAGATATAAAAAAAGACGTTTTTCAAAAAACATATTTCTCGGAAACTACAAATGATCCAGTTGAGGAGAGGAGAGGTCTATCCGGGTTTTACAATAAAAACCCCATTTTTCGGACCATCCGTTCGAAAAATGGGGTTTATAAAACACTGTGAGCAACACCGATTTCGAAGTAATTTGCCAAATGCAAAGAAATACTGAAAAATTTAAGACATTAGGTACACACGTGACCTTTATAAATACACGTGAGCAAAGTAATTATAATTAAAGTAACTATCGGACACATTAAAATACCGTTATATAATCTTAAATAAATCAGATACGCTAAATTGTTTATCGTTCGATAGTTACGACTCGTGTTTCCTCTGCTATGCCACAAATAACTAGGCAACAGTGCTTCTGCACTGAAAATTAAGAGGTATTTCTCGATACTGGGGCTAAATTCAGCGGGTAACATTATTTGGTGGACATTTTTAGGGGGCATTACACTGAGAGAATTATTTATTTAGCGCTACGTACACAGCGACACGGTCGCCGGCCTCGCTCTTCCGCACACAACCATTACTTCACAGTGCGCAGGTCAAAATAAAGTAGAATATTCGTTCGTACATATGTTAGTTTACGAACGCCATGACTATGACAATACGAAAATGCTCGTTTTTGCATTTTTCCGCAACTTCAAGATTTATTTGCAGGATCATAATAAGAAGAAATGTTCTTAAATTTATTTATTTCATCTACTAGAAAAATTCTTTGACTAGTGACACAATTTTTTTCATGTCCTAATATTTAGGTTTTCTATATACATTTTTGAGAGAGCCGAACCCTGTTTCGTGTAATTTACCCTTAAGTCAGTCGTTGTGTAGAGCTCGTTCCCTACTATCCTATGTGTAATTGGTTAATATAACGTATATCTTATTTCGGACTATTATTTATCTCTGCACATCAACCCCAAATACATACCCTTAAAGGTCTTTAAATATCATATTTTCGCTTAGAAACCACTAGCTGTTGTCCGCGACTTCGTAGAGTGAGAAATTGAATAATATACCTATATATATATATATATATATATATATATATATATATATATATATATACCAAGGATTTTCCGGGATAAAAAGTTTTGGTTGACGTGCTAACGTTTTATAAATTGACTAGCTGTCCCGCGCAACTTCGTATGCGTAATTTTTCCCCGTTTTTGAAACATTTCTCGTCGCTACTCCGCTCCTATTAGTCGTAGCGCAATGTTATATAGCCTATAGCCTTCCTCGATAAATGGGCTATCTAACAAAAAAAGATTTTTTCAAATCGGACCAGTTCCTGAGATTAGCGCGTTTAAACAAACAAACAAACAAACTTTTCCGCTTTATAATATTAGTATAGATGACCAGGTCCAGTCAGACACTGAAGCTGTCACAGGCATGGTTGCTTATTACAATATCATCAATGTTTTCTTATGACGTTGTCACGTAAAATTATTGTCCGTAAACCGACTTTACAGACAACCGTTTTTTTTTTAAAGATAACTAACAATGTGGGTTTGTGGGTCCTACATTACTAGCAATCCTGTTAACCCCTCTAGCTAAGCTCTATGTCTTGTGTTAGGAGTGGGTTCACGTCGGTAGTATAATTGGTAGGATTCGATTCTGCGACCTCAGTATTGCGAGTCACATGCCTTAGCCATTAAGGCTACTGCCACTTCAAAGTTTGAGTTCCTGAAATTACTGATAGTTTTTATCGTGATAACCGACATCCATGCGGGCAGAGTCGCGTGCGAAAGTTATCATTATATTTCTTTGAAAATACTTTAACCTTCTACATTATCAAATGGCATGCCAATCGATTAAAAGTGCATAGTTAATAGCGCATGCTAATCCGCATGCTGCATGCCACGTGATCAGGTCAAGTGGTTAACTGTTCCGAGTGAGAATCACTGTATATTATTATGTAATTTAATTATACAACTAATACATTGTATAACTAGCTGTTACTTGAAGCTTCGCTCGTTTAAATGATTTTACCCCCTTTAAAATGTTAAAAGACGTGTTTATTTATTTAATCATCATCATTATCATCAACCTATCGCAGTCCACTGCTGGACATAGGCCTCTCCAATTGCACGCCACTTGTTCTATCCTCGGCTATATTTAATACCAAAAATAAATTTTCACAAAACTTCGAACTAAGGTATTTTCATACAAATTCACAACCCCTATTTTATCCCCTTGAGGGATTAAATTCCAAAAAACCTTTCTTAAAGGATGCGTACAACTTAAAAGTCCTTATCTATCAAAATTTCAGTTTTGTTGCCCCAGCGGTATAGACTCTGCGTTGATAAATCAGTCAGTCAGGACTCAGGACAAGCAATTATATGTATAAGCATAACATAAATGGTATAAGAAAAGAATGGCCAAGAATTTTTACCCGACTGCGCGACGCAAAGGAGGGGTAATGTGTTTATCAGCCAATGTATGTGTGTTCCTTTGTGGCACTGTACAGACCAAACGCGTGGGCCGATTTTGGTGATTCATACGTCAATCGATTCGTATTATTTGTGATATATCTAGATCACTATTATTTAGATAATTAATATCTATACTAATATTATAAAGCGAAAGAGTTTGTTTGTTTGTTTAAACGCGCTAATCTCAGGAACTACTGGTCCGATTTGAGAAATTCTGTTTTTGTTGGATAGCCCATTTATCGAGGAAGGCTATAGGCTATATAACATCACGCTACGACCAATAGGTGCGGAGCAGCAATGAAAAATGTTGCAAAAACTGGGAACATTTACGCAGACGTATTTGTGCGGGACAGCTAGTGTGTCATAAAATACGGTTTATATATTCGACATTTCAAGACTGGCCTGTTGGTCTAGTGGTTAGTGACAGCTAAGCATTCACAACCTTCGGGTCGTGAGTTCGATCCCCACCCAGGATAAAACTTTGAGTGATAAGCACGATGGTTTGTTGCGAAAGAGTTTGTTTGTTTGCTACGCATTTTACATTACGCATACGAAGTTGTGCGGGACAGCTAGTCTTTAAATAAGTATAATATATGCATATTATTTTCATAGATGGAGACGAAATCTCCGTGCGAGGCCGGTCGAATCACTAGTTTGGGTATCATTTTAGTGTACAATTATCATATCGAAATACTACCTAGAAACCTTATTTTTGATATAGATATGAAAATATGCGAAACACGCTATATCTAAATGTAGGCAAGGTTGTTTAATACTGATAGTGAAATTGTGTAACTAAGCAGTAATGTAAATAATGTATGAAATAAATAAACGCAATATACATGTGATATTGATGAGCACGATGGTTTATTCTGTGTCTGGGTGTTATCTATAATATGTATGTATTTAGAAATATTTAAGTATGTTTATTAGTTGTCTGGTTTCCATAGTACAAGCTCTGCTTAGTTTGGGATCAGATAGCGTTGTGTGAGTTGTCCCAAGATATTATTATTATTATTATTATATTTGTTTTCACGGTACCTACTTCGTCTTTGCATGTTCCATAACGAGCTGTCCCATGCAACTTCGTCTGCGTAAATTTTCCCCGTTTACATTTTTCATTGCTGCTCCGCTCCTATTGATCGTAGCGTGATGTGATATAGCCTATAGCCTTTCTCGATAATTGGAGTATCCAACAGTAAATATTTTTTCAATTCGGACCAGCAGTTCCTGAGATTACTGCGTTCAAACAAACAAACAAACTCTTCAGCTTTATAATATTATACTTAGTATAAGTATAGACAAGAATAACAAAGAATTATCTAATTTGTCGTGCGGTACCGGCTTAAGCATAGTACCAATCCATATTTTAAAGCCTTACTGCGATCACCAAGCGTGGCTATTATGAAAATTACCCTCAGGAGCGCTGTCAAACACCAGAATAAACTCGACCTTTATTCAAGAATGCCATGAATCACTTCAGGCCATTACCCAATATAATGAAGTGACCCTGCAATGGATAAAGGGACACAGCAACTCAATTGAAAATGACTCGGCGGACGAGCTAGCCAGACGTGGCTCTAAAATGAAGATCCACGGCCCCGAACCGATAATGCCTTTACCCCAAGCCCAGGTACGAATCTGGCTGCGTGAGAACAGAGGAAAACCACCAACTGGAATAGAGAAATAATAGCGGTTGCAGACAAACGAAAGAAGCGATAAGTAGGTTATATTCTATCAATGCTATTTTCTAGATCCACAGGTTGGGGGAGTGACGTTGGGACCGAAGTTGGGACCAACGTCTGGAGCTGACCAATTAGTGTACTCTCAAGTCGTGTGGTAGGCACCCCCTTGAAATATTCCACTTTCACTTCCCTCCCTTTACGTGGAAACGGAATATTGCAAGTCAAGGGCCCGGAGGTGCCTACCACTCGACTTGGTGAGAGTACCTGTCACTAATTTTCTTTGTTACAGGTCTCTCTTTTTGAGTCCGGTCTGTCAATCTATTTCGATTGTTGTATTAAGGGCATTTCCTTACTACTTCAATCGTGGTGATTCACAGATCGAGGGTGGGTGGTGGGATCCCTCCCTTATAATCTATTAGCTTTCGCCCGCGGCTCCGCCCGCGTGGATGTCGGTTATCGCGATAAAAACTATCCTATGTCCTTCCTCGGGACTCAAACTATCTCCATACAAAATTTCATCTAAATCGGTTTAGCTGTTTGAGCGTGAAAGCGTAACAGACAGACAGACAGACAGACAGAGTTACTTTCACATTTATAATATTAGTATGGATAGTATGGATTATTAAATAAGACATAGTCAAGTAATTTTTATAGGCATTTTTTGCCAATTACAAAAGATAGATTTTTTTTCTATTATTACTGGGTCTGGACTTTAAATTTTTCTATCTTTCAAAAATGCAACTATTGTATTTTTAAAGTACCTAATTGGAGAAGAAACCAAGAAATGCTTATAAAAATTACTACAATATTCGGCCTGCGACATCATAATTTGTTAAAATGCTCTCTGTAACGAAGCAATAACAAAAGCCGTGATAGTTCTTTAACTACCGCCTAGATGGTGCATGCGAGGGCCCAACTCGCGAGCATCAAAGGATAGAAAAATTTGAGGTCTAGTAACACAGTCCAGATAGGTGGTTGGATTCCGGCCCCGGTTCGGCTACGGAAGTCTCGGATTCGATTCTTGGGTCTGGACTTAAAATTTAACTTAACTAAAATGCAATTATTGTATTTGTAAAGACATAGTGAAGCGGCGTTAGACTAATGGCTAAGGCATCGGTCTCGCAATCGCGAGGTCGCGGTTTCGAATCCTACCCATTACACTACCGACGTGAACCCACTCCTAACACAAGCCATTGAGCTTAGCTGGAGGGGTTAATAAATGCTAGTAATGTGGGACTCAATCCCACATTGCTAAATTGCTCTTTAAAAAAAAAAAAGTCAAACACCTACCAACCTAAATCGTCTAACGTAATTAATGAATGGCACCTAATCTAGTTTGACTAAAAAAATACAAAACACGTGTTATTTAGTTTTAAAATTATCAACACAATGAAACTTTCAAGGCAATATACCTATTACATAATGTGTTAAAACAACAAGTTTATCAAGTCACGTCAGTGTTTACTGTAATTGTTACACATTATCGTTTTGTTTAACTATTGTACAATTTAATGTGTTATATATTTTTATACTAAATTTGCCTGCGACTTCATTCGTGTGGAAATTGAAAAAACTTATCTATACTAATATTATAAAGCGGAAGAGTTTATTTGTTTGTTTGTTTAAACGCGCTAATCTCAGGATCTACTGGTCCGATTTGAAAAATTCTTATTTTGTTGGATAGCCCATTTATCGAGGAAGGCTATAGGCTATATAATATCGCGCTACGACTAATAGGAGCGGAGAAGCGACGAGAAATGTTTTAAAAACGGGGAGAAATTACGCATACGAAGTTGCGCGGGACAGCTAGTATCTTATAAAATTATATATACTACGGGTCTTAATCGCGTGAATAATCTGTTAGATAGCCCATTTATCGAGGAAGGCTATAGGCTATATAACATCACGCTACGACTAATAGAAGCGGAGCAGCAAGGAAAACTGTAGCAAAAACGGGGAAAATTGACGCAAACGAAGTTGCGCGGGTCAGCTCATAGATAAAGTTCTTTATTTTTTATATTATGTTTGCTAGCTTCCGCTCTCGGCTCCGTTTGCGTGGATGTCGTCATCACGATAAAAACTATCCTATGTCCTTCCCCGGGACTCAAACTATTCCCATACCAAATTTCATCTAAATCCGTTCAGCAGTTTAAAAGCGTAAAGAGGTAAATAGACAGACAGAGTTAATTTCACATTTATAATTTTAGTTTGTATTTGTTTAAAAAAGCATTTTAACTATACTTATACCTAAATGGATGTAAAATGTTTAATAACAAAAATTGCTTAGCAACCAGTGACAATAGTATTAATTATGAATGGTTGCTTAGCAACTTTGTTATTAACATTTCACATCCATTTCGGCTGAAATGTTTAATAACAAAGTTCGTTAGCCACCATTGACAAAAGTATTAATTATGAATAGTTGTTAAGCAACTTTGTTATTAAACATTTCACATAGGTACATTTCAGCTTTAGTAAAGCGAATCCATACTAATATTATAAATGTGAAAGTAACTCTGTCTGTCTGTCTGTCTGTTACGCTTTCACGCTCAAACTACTGAACCGATTTAGATGAAATTTGGTATGGAGATAGTTTGAGTCTCGGGGAAGGACATAGGATTTTTATCGCGATAACCGACATCCACGCGGGCGGAGCCGCGGGCGAAAGCTAGTGTTTTATAAAAATATCCTATGTTATGTGAAAAGGTAACAAACAGACAGAGTTAGTTTAACATTTATAATATTATAGTATGGATGATTATTTATCAGATGACCTGTGGGTCGCGTGCGTAGTTTTGGGGGGTGTGTGACCTAATGTAAGGAGGCATGAATATACAATAATGATAAAAGGTCAACGGACTAGATGTGCCTTAATTATAAAGAAATAACTATTAACCCCTTCTTTCGTAGTACTTTAGTAACAGTATTTTTTTAAGACGACTTCCACAGAAGGTTAATAGCCCTGTGCCACGGGGGACTTTACAAACATACAAGTCACGTACACAAAGTACACCCAGACCCGGAACAACAATTTGTGGATCACAAAATGTGGTGTCCCGTGTGGGAATCGAACCCTCTTGCGTAGCAGTCGGACATTCCCACCGTGCCACAGAGGCAGTCAAACATAGTAATAGTTTTGAATTCGTTACACTTCAGCCGAAATAGATGTGAAATGTTTAATAACAAAGTTGCTTAGCAACCATTCATCATTAATACTTTTGTCAATGGTTGCTAAGCAACTATGTTATTAAACATTTCACATCCATTCGGCTTTAACATTGTTAAAAATGCTTTAATAAACGTAAGTAACGTTTTTATCGCTATACGTGCGAAAGCTAATTACTTAATCCATCATTTTTCATTTTCTAGCAAGTCTTAAGTTATTGATTTACATATACATACATATCAACCCATAAGATGGCCCACTGCTGGGCACGGGTCTCCCCAGTAGAACCTACTAGTATGTAGATCCTGGGGGTAATTGCCATAATCACCACGCTTGGCGAGCGGGTTGGCGATCGCAGTAAGGCTTTAAGTACGCCGAGGACGCTGCTGCCCGTCCTCCGGGGTGAAATCCCTTAGTCGCCTTGACGACACCCACGGGTAGAGATGGGGTGGTACTATTCTTAAGCCGGCACCACACGGCTAAGTTATTGATTTACTATTTAGAAATAGAAGTACGCAGTAAACCACGTTAATTAACTTGAATTATATATTGCTTAACAATTTCAAGGCCTAGTAAAACATTGATCATCAACAATTTCAAGGACACTGGACTCACTGGACAGGACTGCCAGCTGTCGCAAAGGTGGTCAACAATTATTGATTTAGGTATATTTTTTTTAGTAATGTTATAATCACTTTGTTTAACTGGTTTAGCAATCAGCGTCACTAACAACTAGACCAACATATATTATATACTTTTGGTTGATAAAACGTACAAGTGTCAAACCAATCTTGGATTCCTCACCCCCACCTCCCCTCTCGAAAACAAAATCCGGATCCACTATCATTGGCCGTTTATCAGCTTCTTAAAGACGTAGTTTTTATCAATACATTACAATATAAATACTACTAGGTCCTAGGTAAATAAAAACGAATGTAAGGTCATATCAATTTGTACAGATAGACTCTAGACGCATAAATTTTACTATATCGGCCTTTCTTACAACTTATTGTGACTCGTATTACCTTTACGAGTTCGCAACGTACATATATTTAGATATAAAAAATAAATAGGTATTTATTAGAGACTAGCGGACACCTCGCGGTTTCACCCGCGTAGTTTCCGTTCCCGTGGGAATACCGGGAGAAAAAGTAGCCTATGTCACCCGGGGATAGTGTGGCTTCAAATATTTTTTGAAATCGGTCACGTAGTTTTTAAGTTAATTTGTTACATACAAAAATACAAATGTTTCTTCTTTATAATATTAGAATAGACATACATAGATATGCCGAACTATTGTATAGTATAAAATAAATCATACAAGTCATGGCCGATTATTAGGTCGACTAATCGGCCTTTTTGAAAACGAATAGTCGGCCAAATGAAAGTAGGCCCATCTCTTATAGTTAATTTAATTAATAATAACAGTAACATTAACTTGGTACAACTTACACCACGCTATCTGATTCAAAACTAAGCAGAGCTTGTACTATGAAATCCAGACAAATTATAAACATACATACAAATTATATGTATATTTCTAAATACATAGATATTAAAGATAATTATAATAACACTCAGACCCAAAATAAACCATCATAGTGCTCATTACATAAAGTTTTATCCTGGGTGGGTCGAACCCACAACCTCCGGCTTAGCAGTCAGGGTCACTAACCACTAGACCAACAGGCCAGTAACCATCATGTTTTTGTCCTGTATTGCGTTGTTTTACTTGCGTCAATTTATAAAATCATAAATGTCATAACAACTCGTCACAAATGTGGCTCATATGAGTCATAATATGAAAATTAAACCTTGTACTCGAATACAGTTGGATCAGCGTAACTCGACCGGATTGAAATTAGGTTTATGCGACCATAGAGATGCGACCCTAAAATTACTAAAACAATTAATTATGTTTAATCGATTAAAAAATACTAACAAAATTTTAACTCAACAATAAAAAAATACTAGGTATATATGTTTAGGAGTTTATAAATGTTTAAATTTAGAACAGTTACAGTAAATATGCACTAAAGAAACATTTAAAAAAAAAATATTTACGAAAATAATCCCCAAAAAAATGAGTTAGTAATACTAATTATGACAATGTAATGCGTAATCGCATCTCTAATTCTCTTGGTTTAGTTACCGCCCCCGCCGCCTGCTTCCTGTCACCATTTACTACTAAAAAATGCATCTGCGCAACCACTTGTCGCCTACTTCAGTCCGGCCTAGTTACGTTGATCCAACTGTATCTATGATATAAGATATGTCTATTATCTGTGGTCCGCGTGTATCCTTGTAGATATATGATTTTATCAAACCTAAGTACTAATACTCATTGGTGGCATCCTTGTTTACCACCTAGGAGTACAATCGTAAGTATTATACGCCTTGGGATAATCCACTTATTGATAACTGATAAGTGATAACAAACAAGTGATAAAGTATAGCGTGATGTTTTTGTATATATCTTTTTAAATCAATGAAAGCCGATGACAATAATACTTCTTGGAAATATCACTTATTGTGATTTCGTTTATGTTATGATAAGTGATGATACTAGAGATGCACATCTCTAGTATCATCACTTATCATAACATACGACTATAATATTGGCCGACTATCCAACTGGCCGAATAGTTGGCTGTCAAATGGTCGACTAGTGCTAAGCTCAACCGTTTTCATTAATACATTTGTCAATGGTTACTAAGCAACTTTCATATTATTCTTTTCACATATATTTTAGCTTTAGTATAGTAATAACCTTATTTGTTCTAATTCCTATTTCTTTATAGTGGTTTCGGTTTTGAAGAGGTTAAAATTACAGTACGCTTATAAAAGGTTTAATGAAATTGTAAAATTCAAGGGTCGAAAAATCAAAATTGGTAACCGAGAATCTTCAATTTGCCACCTTGCAATACACCTGTCAATTAATACTTTGATGTTATTTATACTTCTTGGAGCGAGATTTTTTTCGTAGTTATTTAGTAACCTCCATAGGTTACTAAACGACTACCTTCTAAAAATATTATGGTAGCCTTTTACATCGAATTGCCCAAATTATTTTTCATCTATACCTACTAATCTTATAAAGAGGTAAAGTTTGTGAAGTTGTACGGGCGGGTAATCTCTGGATATACTGAACCGACTTTGAAAATCCTTTTACCAATAAAAAGCCACGTTATTTGTGAGTGTCATAGGCTATATTTTATTGCCCGTGCGAAGCCGGGGCGGGCAGCTAGTTTACATTAAAAATAGAAATCTTAGAAAATAACAAAACTAGTATGTAGACGTATTTCCCTTTGTAACACAGATCGTAAATATAAACCAAAGTTTAAACGCGAACATATAGGAATACTTAGACAGAACAATTTCCGGTAGGAAGGAAACAACATCGACTCAAGGAGAATTCTCGAAACATCTCGGTATGAGCAATACAGACATACCTGTATTGTATATATGTCTACTTGTTTATTAAACATACCTACCATAAAACAGAGAGTACAGAAGGTAATCTTAATCTATACTAATATTATATAGCTGAAGAGTTTGTTTGTTTGAACGCGGTAATCTTAGGAACTACTGATCCGAATTGAAAAAATATTTTACTGTTGGATAGCCCATTTATCGAGGAAGGCTATAGGCTATATAACATCACGCTACGATCAATAGGAGCGGAGCAGCAGTGAGAAATGTTGCAAAAACAGGGAAAATTTACGCAGACGAAGTTGCGCGGGACAGCTAGTAATTAATAAGGGGCGTTCATAAATTACGTTAGGTATTTTGATTAGCATTTTGTAACTGGTACTTTCGTGTTCGTCAGCGATGTTTATTCGATTTTCTTTATGTACAAACTACAATGTGTGTTTTTATGCCAAGTATCTGACTCTCAAAATCTATTTTAGATTACAATGCACAATCATCCTGTTAGTATAAACTAACAAAAGAACAGTCTAGTCTAAACAAAAATATACTGAGAGTACAGAACCACAAAATAAAGAAAGAACAGAAGGAACGCTCATGTATGTACCACGACTTTTATACTTACATTCACACGCGCTCACATAACTTACATCCGCAGCGATTGAGCGTAGATATAGTGACGATATCTATGTGTGCGTACGTCAAGAGCGTTTTGTATGAAGCTTTCGTTCTTACGGTATTCTGTGAGGGAGTCTACATACATAAGCGGGTCGGCACATACATCATTCTTTTTTACCGCCAGGCTGTGCCGATTGATGCCGGACATTGTACGTTGGGAAATGCCGAGCGGCTTTTTTCCCGAACTTTCAATATTTCACGCTATGAAGTATCGATAATATTTTAATATTATCAAAAATCTTCAGATTCGAATTTTGATTAAGTAACCGTTTTATGAAAAATTAAGGTAATTACTATAATTTTCAAAAAATTTGCAGCTAGTTATCACATATAGGCTCGAAGGGGAAGGGGAGAGAGTGGGTTCGGAAAAAATCCCAAAGTTCACCAGAGGGGGTGGTATAATGGAAAAACACGTGTAGTTTTTGCGAGCGACACTAGACCAGCGTTAGACCAATTGCACCCCCCATCGTCGAAGACTCACAATCATGTGAAAATTGTTGGGTTATTTTTCATACCAAAAAACACAAGTGATCTTTGGTAGTCTAAAACCTCACCAAATGGGAGAGGGGGTCAAGATAGTGGCCAAAAAAAACATCACGTGATTTATCTGTCCCCTTACCTTCTGTACTTTCGGTATTTTGTAGATTAATGGTTCAAGTCATCGCGGATATACCTCTACATTCACAATTGAATAATGGGACCAGACACGTGCGAAATGAACACAATAAATTTGAATTGTTGTTATGGAGACAGGGTATCATACTTCTCGAAGGATTCCTCTCTGGACTAGTTTTTTACCCGACTGCGTAAGAAGGAGGGTTATGTTTTTCGAGTATATGTATGTATGTTCGCAAGCTCTAGAGCCTAAATGACTTGATGAATTGTAGCTTTAGAGGTATCGTTAGATTCGTCTCAGTTGTGAGATTAAAATTGCCGTAATCAACAATTTTATAAAAAAAAATTGCTGATTTTCGCGCCAAAACATTTCAGTTATTAGTTTTAATTTATTGTTCTGTAATAATTTATTTATTTAGCCCGTAATACTGGGTGAGAGATTAAATCTTTATGGCTGTATCGTTTGGTTCGTTTGGCTATAGGATGTCTCTCAACTCAATGTGCCTTTTGGCAAAGGCCTCCTCCATTAGTTTCCATTGCTTCCTGTCTTGAGCAACTCTCCTCTATTTGGGTCCCGGGGTAAGTTTCAGTTCATCTTCCCAACGCATTAGTTTCGTCCTCGACGTCTTTTGCCATCTCTTCGATACCAATTCGTTATAATTTGGCTCCACTTTTCTTGTGTAGATCCCAACATACGGCCGGTCCATAATTTACCTTGTTAATAATAATGAACCGATTTCAATGAGGACACAACCAAGGGAAACATTAAACACATCACCGATTAATGCAAAATTTCACTAATCTTATATTTTAGTCTACAGCTCTGGTGTCTTATATAAAACTTAGGACCAACCTTAAAACACTAAAAACCTTACCAGAAAAAGAACAGCCGAATAGCAAAAACTTTACATACATAAGCTAGTTATCTTTTATAAAAAATAATGACTGCCTCTGTGGCGCGGTAGGAGTGTATCCGACTGCTACGGAAGAGGTCGCGGGTTCGATCCCCACCCAAGATAAAACTTTGTGTGATGAGTACGATGGTTTATTCTGTGTCTGGGTGTTATTTATCTATAATATGTATGTATTTAGAAATATATAAGTATGTTTATCAGTTGTCTGGTTTCCATAGTACAAGCTCTGCTTAGTTTGGGATCAGATAGCGTTGTGTGTAAATTATCCCAAGATATTATTATTATTATTATTTAGGGCCCTGATTCGGGGTAGTGTAATAGCCGTTTAACTCCTACTAAGGGATTGGACTGATTAGAATGAAATGTGTCACCGTGGGTGTCATCAAGGCGACTCAGGGATTTCACTCCGGAGGACGGGCAGCAGCGTCCTCTGCGTACTTAAAGCCTTACTGCGATCGCCAACCCGCTCGCCAAGCGTGGCGATTATGGCAATTACCCTCAGGATCTACATACCAGTAGGTTCTACTGGGGAGACCCGCGCCCAGCAGTGGGCCATCATATGGGTTGATATGTATGTATGTATGAATGAAATTGTCCCTGGCCCTGGGCCGTGGGCCCACAATTGAACCTGATTCACGAAAAAAAATACTTCGCTGATAAACTCGCCGGGACAGCGTATTGTTCTCTATGTTTAGATACCTTGTATTTATTTCAGAAGACGGTATGTAATAGTTTTAGTACGGTTTATTCGTGGATTCTAGGCAATGCGTACATGATGCATCTAACGATTTTAATGCACCACATTTATCACTATCTGCGTTATATCAGACGCCAAGCGAATAGTAAACAGGAAACTAGATACAATACCAACCAGAATCAAGCAGATTTAATTGAAAATAGACGGTACTGCGATGACGTTTTTACATATTACTAGTTGCCTGTAGCTTCCCACGAGTGTAATTTTTCCATATAATTAAAAAAAAAACCATAGGTAGGTACCTACTATATTATAAAGCTGAAGAGTTTGTCTATCTGTTTGGTTGAACCTGATAATATCATAAACTACTAGTTCGAATTAAAGAATTATTTTACTGTTGGATAGCCCATTTATCTAGGAAAGCTATAGGGTATATAACATCACGCTACGACCAATAGGAGCGGAGCATCAATGATTTTTTTTGCAAAAAAGCGGAAAATTGACTCAGACGAAGTCGCCACAGAATAAACAATCGTGCTTATCACTGGGTGGGGATAGAACCCATGACTTCTAGCTTAGAAGAATTGTACTGATAGTCGTCTCCGTTAATGGTTTGATTGCCAAGAGCCTCGACTAACACCTTGAGAGGCTCGCGTTATACGGTTGGATCAAGGGCCTGATGCAGAATGCAGTACTTCTGGACACGGCTTGCGTTGTGAGGAGGTTCCTTTCTCTGGGGCCGTAACCACCGGTAGCTTGGTCCCTGTACCCGATGCCGGTGGGACACTATTTTTTATATTTTTAAATATATTTAATTAATGTTACCTATTTTTAAAAATGTAATTTTTATGTAGTAAAAGAGAATAATAATAATATCTTGGGACCACTCACACAACGCTATCTGATTCCAAACTAAGCAGAGCTTGTACTATGGAAACCAGATAACTGATAAATACACTTATATATTTCTAAATACATACATATTATAGATAAATAACACCCAGACACAAAATAAACCATCGTGCTCATCACACAAAGTTTTATTCTGGGTGGGTATCGAACCTATGACCTCTTGCGTAGCAGTCGGATACACTCCCATCGTACCACCATACTATAATATTTAGTATGTGATTTTAACAGCTGCAATTTGGTTTAATCTTAAATGTTCTTTCTTTAACGATGCTGTTTACTGCGTAAGTGATACGTCATAATGGCTTTTGTGTTTGTTACGCGAACCATTTTACGGCATCCCGTCTATGTATACATTAATGTATGTATATAAAACCTTTTCTTATATATTTTTGTGGTACAGCGTCTGCGGAGTACGGACTTTGTAATTAAAAAAAAACAAACTCAAAAAAAAAGTATTGCACATAAGCTATTTTAAAAGGTAATTGTTGGCTACGCAAGTCTCGGGTTCGATTCCTGGGTCTGGACTTCAAATTTTTCTATCTGTCAAAAATGCAATTATTGTATTTGTAAAGTAATTGGCAAGAAATGCCTATAATAAATACTTCAATATTCGGCCTGTGGCATCATAATTTGTTAAAATGCTCTCTGTAACGAAGCAATATCAAAAGCCGTGATAGTTCTTTAACTATCGGCTAGATGGCGCATGCGAGGGGTCCAAACTCGCGAGCATCAAGGGATAGAAAAGTTTGAGGTCTAGTAACATAGTCCAGATAGGTGGTTCGCTTCTGGCCCCGGTTTGGCTACGGAAGTCTCGGGTTCGATTCCTGGGTTTGGACTTCAAACTTTTCTATCTGTCAAAAATGCAATTATTGTATTTGTAAATTGTTGGAAACGTCAATTTTGAAAAATATCTGTTGTTAGGCGGCAGTTCCGAGTGTAAATTTCATGAGAAGAAGCTGCCAAGAAACTCATGTACACATAACACTCTTTTAAAATCATTGCATTTGTCTTTTTGGTTTTAAATAAAGAAACAAGAGTTTTAGCATTTCTGGAAAATCAACCTCAGGAGTAAAAAAAAGGGGTAATTTTGTATGTTTTGTATGATCTTTGACAATTTGTATTTATTTTATTTTTCATCTATACTAATATTATAAAGCTGAAGAGTTTGTTTGTTTGAATGCGTTAATCTCAGAATCTACTGATCCGAATTGAAAAATTATTTCACTGTTGGATAGCCCATTTATCGAGGAAGACTATAAGCTATATAAGATCACGCTACGAGCAATAGGAGCTGATCAGCAATGAGAAATGTTGCAAAAACGGGGAAAATTTTACCCAGACGAATTTGCGCGGGACAGCTAGTCTTAAATAAGATAACTAGCAATGTGGGATTATGAGTCCTACATTATTACCAATTCTGTTAACCCCTCCAGCTAATATTAGGAGTATTAGGAGTGCTCAATAGCTTTTATTAGGAGTGAGTCCGTAGTATAATTTTGGTAGGATTTGAACCCGCGACCTCACGATTGCGAGACAGAAACATGTGTTTCTTAAGGGGGGCAAAGCCGCGAGCAACAGCTAGTTCATTATATCCTTCAACTGCCGGCAGTTACTTACATAATATATATATTTAGCACGTTAGTCAGAGAATAATAATACTTTATACTGTTTGCAATAAAATATTCATAAACAACATGTCTGAATACCTAGAAGTTAAACTTAATAGAAATCTATTTACAATATGACTGAATCGCCTGTTGCTCTAGTTGTATGTGACCATGACAGCTAATCCAGAGGTCGTGGGTTCGATTTCAATCCAGGATAAATCATTGTGTGACGAGCACGATTATTCTATGTCGGGTTGTAATTTATCTATAACTAGCTGTACCGCGCCACTTCGTCTGCGTACATTTTCCCGTTTTTGCAACATTTCTCATTGCTGCTCCGCTCCTTTTGGTTGTAGCGTGATGTTAAATAGCTTTCCTCAATAAATGGGCTATGCAACAGTGAAATAATTTTTAAATTCGGATCAGTAGTACCTAAGATTACCGCGTTCAAACAAACAAAGAAACTCTTCAGCTTTATAATATTAGAAATATATGTTAAATAAGTTTTCTGGTTGCTATGGCGTAGGTTCTGCCTATTTGGTATCAGATGACTATGTGTGAGTTGTCAAAAAATATTATTATCTATAATCACTACATAGTATAAAACAAAGTCGTTTTTTCTGTTCCTATATCCCTATATATGCTTAAATCTTTAAAACTACGCAACGGATTTTGATGCGGTTTTTTTTAATACATAGAGTGATTGAAGAGGAAGGTTTATATGTATAATAACATCCATATATTTTATACCCGTGCGAAGCCGGAGCGGGCCGCTAGTTTATATTATAAAGAGGTAAAGTTTGTGAGTTTATAGGGGGTAATCTCTGGATCTACTGAACCGATTTTGATAATTCTTTTACCAATATAAAGGCACGTTATTTGTGAGTGTCATAGGTAATATAAGATCACGCTACGACCAATAGGAGCGGAGCATCAATGAATGGTTAATTTTACTTTGAAAAGTTATTACTGTGGGTAGAACACTAACCCTATATATATATATATATAGGGTTAGTGTTCTACCCACATATTTATGTTTGTTTGTCTGTTTGTTTTAACGGGGCCGTAATGTCGCACTTAGCCTCTTAATTGGGCCATTGTGCGTATACATATATATACTTATATTATATATTATACTTGCATATTAACGTACATTATTAATACATGTGGTTAATGAGTCCGAACTAAATTAACCTTGAGTTCCCACTTCGTTAATCATTTCGTACTTGGACATTAATATAATCATGTTATTTAATACCAGCTATTGCGGCGTCATCTGCATTATGTTTATTGTTTATAGCCTATATGATATTCTGATGTATAAATCACATTACTGTAAAGTTTCATCGAAATCCGTTTAGTAGTTTTTGCCAAAAAAAGTAACAAAATTCTTCCTTAGAATTTCTAAAATACAATTTTCCAGATTTATAATATTAGTAGGATAGGATATTATTAAGCCATATAAAATTGATTATCCTAAAGGTTCATTTCCGTGCATCGCGACCGATCGCGAGCCGCTCGCGGCTTACGACAAGAGCTGAGGTAAGTGACAGACGCGCGCGGCCGACGACTGTCGTAGGCCTGCGCGCGCACTGTGAATATTGTCGCATTGGCCGCGAGCGTCAGCCGCTTGTCCTAAGCCGCGAGCGGCTCGCGATCGGCCGCGATGCTCGGAAATGAACCTTTAGGGAGGCCACCAGAGTCGATTTTCTGAGGTACACATTGCTGAACATAATTGTTTGTACCTATAATACTAAGTAACTATAATCCACAATTTGCATCAGTCCTTAACATGGTGTATAGTATATTAGTCGCAGGACCTTACCCTCATATCAAGTTTATAAACATTCAAACATTGTAAATTTGGCAATTTGAAAAGAATGGCCGCGAGTTTTTATTGCCAGGTTCTTTTCTCCGGCTTTACCTATTGTTTGCGAACAGGCATTACATGTTAATGTAGAATCGACTTTTCACAAGAGTAGTATTTTGCTTTCTAAGTGAATAAACATTTTATATTATTTTTTTTTTTATCTCCCTTTTGGGGATAAATTACGTGGCGTATGCGGGCCTCTTTTTTTGTGTGTTTGGCGGGAAAAATTCCTTACAAACACCCCCACCGTCCGGGAAGATGGTGGAGGTAGTGTGGGGTTTGCACCCACTAAAAAACCCGCCGTGTATCGCCCGCCACCTTTGCGAACGGGCCGCCGGAATTTGTTGTACCATCGGCGGGGCATGCGGGCCTAAGCCAAGCATGACGCGTTAAATGGAATATGCTGATGATAAAGATGATGATGTGAGGAACTTTCCAGTGATGCGGCAAGTAATTATAATTATAGAACAGAGTCGGCCGGCGACAAGTGTGTAACAACTCTATTATATTTCTCAATAAAGACTATTTTCCTTCCTTTGTTTTCTAAGTTTTAATGCCTTTGAATAACACATTTAATTTACTTATTTATCCTACAATATAGTTCATTAATCTATGCTAATATTATGAAGCTAAAGAGTTTGTTTGAACGCGATAATATCAGGAACTACTGGTCCGAATTAAAAAAATCTTTTACTGTTGGATAGCTCATTTATCGAGGAACGCGCATTTATAGGCTGTATAACATAACGCTGCGACCAATAGGAGCGGAGCAGCAATGAAAAATGTTGCAAAAACGGGGAAAATTTGCAGACGAAGTTGCGCGGGTCGGTGTATATTTTTGATCCAAAATTTATAGTTCCAGACTGACTGACAGATTCATCAACGCCTAGCCTGAACCACTGGGGCTACATACCTTAAATTTTGACAGGCATCTACTAAGAAAATATTTTTGGAAATTCGACCCCTAAGGGGATAAAATAGGGGTAGCAAGTTTGTATGAAACTCTGTAAACTTTGAAGTTGTATCTATGATAATTGGTATTTGGTTTTAAATAAAGAAACACGTGTTCTATCTTTTTGGAAAAACAACCCTTAAGGGGGTAAAATAGGGGTGCAACTTCGCAATTTGCATGAAACTTTGTCAGTTCTTAAGTAAGATCTGTGAAACTTTGTATTTGGCTTTGACAAAACACGCGTTTCAGCGTTTTTGGAAAATAAACCCTTAAGGGTAGAAATCACGCGGGCGAAGTCACGAGCAACAGCTGGTATTCTAATATAATTACAGTTGTTTGTCACAGACTGTCTTCCAGGCAACAAATTATCATTTAGCTGGTGTAACTGCAACCGTAATGGACTAGGAAGCATTATATCAATCAGAAGTGCTCGTTATTCCTTTTATACTGACTCAACTGACCTTCAGAGGAATAAGGCCCTAAGGGTCTGGACTGGATAGGTTGACGTTGATTTATACAGGACTAGCTGCCTACCCTGGCTTCGCATGGATGTCATACTGTAGTTTGTTATACCTTGAGTTACATTATTGTAATTTTCGTGAGGATCTCTAATTTTTTTGACAATGAAATATAGCCTATGTTACTCCTCGATAATGTAGCTTTCTAATGGTGATAGAATTTTTAAAATCGTTCCAGTAGTTTTTAAGTTACATACAAAAATACAAATCGTACCTGTTTATAATATTAGTGTAGATAGGTTGTCATGTCACGGTCTGAAAAAAATATATAGAATAGCACACTACGACGTCATATGTTGCTTATATGCTATCGTCAAATTACTTAGGGGTAGTCCATAAATCATGTGATGCTTTTTAGCCACTTTTCACCTCCCCCCTTCTGGTGATACGTGGTGAGGTTTTAGACTAATGAGGACTCAATTTAATGATGGATTTCCGCCGTGTGCTTGTGACGCCTGATTCAAACATATACGAAATCAAAGTCAAAGTCAAAATACTTTATTCATTTAGGTTAAAAATGCAACGCTTGTGAACGTCAGACAAAATTTGGAATACAAAGATTCTACATTTAAGAAGAATATATATATTATGGGTCGGTATATATGTTACCACGGCCGTTGGAATACGGTCGAAACGTCGGTATTTACTCGTAATAAACAAGGTATTTTACCTTAAATTATTCACGCGATTGAGACCCGTAATAAATATATTTTCAAAATGTGTACAAATCGCGAAAGTTTATCAACATTTAAGAAGAAGTAAGTCAGTAATTTTACATAACCCGTAGCTAAATCAAAATTACATCTCCATGACTAAATATTTCCGGACCAAACTTGCTGCTTTAATTGAGCATAATACCTATCTATAGGTACTTAACTAACAAAAAACAGATCACCATTTCAGTCAATTGACGAATATAATAGAAGAGTTAGATTCTCAAACGAATATACTAGAATGTTCTCTTAAATAAAAACATCCAGATTTTGTTATATAATCGGCGTTTAGATGCTGCTTATACTATGCTCACATGGCAAAAGAATCGGCTAATACAGATGACTGATTAAAGACCATCTAGCATGATCAGTGGTCCAGGATTGTCGTTTGGCTTGAACCAGATAGGGACGTTGTTGCACCACTTACACGAATCGAATATTGAAAGTCTACCTGTCATGTCTCATGACCTACAGTGCCGAGACGTGGACTACTGTTGGGCTAGTCAAAACCTTAAAGTTGCGCAGCGGGCTATGGAGCGAGCTATGCTTAATGTTCCGCAATCAGGTTATTCAACAAAGAACAAAAGTTATCGACATAGCTCGCAGGTTAAGCACGCTGAAGTGGCAATAGACTGGCCATAACGGCCGAAGGACCGATGCCCGCTAAGCAAACGACTCCTAGAATGAATGACTTTGTAAAGGTAAGGTAAGACGAACATCAGCTATATGGATTGCACTGGATAAGGAAGATCGTAAACTACGAGAGGCTTATATCCAGCACAGGACCGATACAGACTGATAATGAAAATTAAAAGCATTGTGACAGACTTTATATTTCCATTGACCCCTCAAAAGGTTGAATTACCAAAATAGGCTTACAGTGCAGAGCCAAAAAGTGCGAAATTCATCAGCAAAGACATGATGTATTGTATACCGACTTTTTATTATCGCAATAACAATAAAAGAAATGCTTAATAGCCAATACAGAATTTCGTATCTTCAAGGAATTTGCCCACATCTTCAGGATCATGTTTACGATTAAGGTCAAGTGAAGGACACAACAACAAGGATTAAATTGTGTTTGACTTCTACAATTGGGTATTTGACTCCTATCAAAATAAAATATTTTAAAATAACCAGGTAAAAATATGCCAAGAAGTGTTCTAAAAAATATGTTAATTTATTAATTTAATGTGTTACTTTATTTATAATCATAAAGAGAAACACTGAAAGTAAATAATTTGACCATAGAAAACGTGACGTCATATGCTAGCATTCCATACAAATTGTACAGAGCGATTTTGATGTTTCTTAAAAAGAGGCTGATTTGACTTTAGTCAAATACCCTATTTGCCCTTGACTCATAGATCCAGCTAAAACTTCAAGGTAGTAATCAATTTCATGGAAAAGTACCAGGAAATGTAGTTTTAGTTTTTAAGGCACCATGTTTTAAAATGTTTATTTATTTTTGTTGTTATACCTTTAGTATTCTTTGCTTTTTAGTTACCATGTATTTATTTTTGAAGTCGACTTAATATTTATTTTATAATAAGTTTTAATTTCCACTTGTTACTGTGTTCTTTTGTAATTGATCTAAGTGTAAAACGAGTCCCGCAGTAGGGTACAAGCACTGTGTCGCGGGGTACTTTACAAACGTACAAGTTACAGACACAAATTACACCCAGACTCGGAACAACAATTTGTGAATCACACAAAGTGGTGTCCCGTGTGGGAATCGAACCACGACTTCTTGCGTAGCAGTCAGAAACACTCCCACCGCGGCACAGAGGCAGTCAATATAAACTGATCTCTTACAAAATATTGCTTTTCGCGATGCAAGGCCGTTAATTTTGGAGGGGTTCACCTGATACTTGATTATCAGCTCCATTACTTGGTGTGTTGGAGGGGAAGTATCAGGTATCTAATATGGTACTCTGATCGCAACCTAAAATATTTATTATTAAATCCTTTTGCTGGACATCTGTGGTCATCATCAGTTTCACTTCACTCAATTGTGCTTTTTGAGAGTAAATATACCCAAATTACTATAGGTATGCCTTTAATATTTTAAGAGTTCCCTCGAATCCCATCAGATCCTAACTTTGATGACAATGGGTTAGCCGTCTTTGAGTAATCACGTAACAAACAATAAAAAAAATATACAGTCCAATTGAGAACCTCCTTTTTGAAGTCTGTTCAATCTTGGTGAAAATAAGCTGTTTAAGAGTTTTATGATAAAGTTTCGCGATTTGTACACATTATGAAAATATATATATTACGGGTATTAATCGCGTGAATAATTTAAGGTAACATTGTTTATTGCCCGACGTTTCGACCGTATTGCAACGGCCGTGGTCAGCCGTGACCACGGCCGTTGCAATACGGTCGAAACTCTAAACTTTTGTCATCGAAACAAAAATATATAGGTATTTTCATAATGTTTAATAGTTGGTGTAAACGGCAATTAGTTCGCTGACACATTTCAGTATTTGTTATCAACCAATTACAACTAATAAGTGTACTATGAGCTAATATTTCAAAGAATTTCTCTCATCTGCCAAAAACCAATGCGAATTTACGGCAACATTACATCGTTACAACAATCTCTATAGAAACAGCAGTGTTACAGCATAAATCTTGCTATATTTTCGTATAGTTCGTAGTAGTTTAGCATCAACGCTAACGCTCAGTGTGCGTACATTGAATTAAAATACTAGAGCCTAATATATTCAATTAACTTACTTTTAACGCGTAGTCCGCGTTATGTTGGATTTTTTTAGCCTACTAGCTGTCCCGGCGAACTTCGTATTACCTCTTTTTTTAATTGTTTACCTAAGAACCATCTACAGTAAATAAGAAAACAAAAAAAAGGATGAAATAAAATATATAAAATCGGTAAACTCTCTAGCTATTTCGTGAGCAAAGGAATTAGATATTCATTTTTTAGGGTTCCGTACCCAAAGGGTAAAATGGAAAGATAATGGTTGGGTCTTTTTCCTTTGTGAACGAGTCCGACTCGCACTTGGCCGGTTTTAATATACATATATAGATAGACAGATAGACTAGCTTCCATCGCAACTTCGTCTGCATCATCCCCGTTTTAGCAATTAATATCCAATTTAAAACAATACTTTACAACTCATTCTCATATCTACCATATTAACAAAAAAAACATTTTTTTTTTATTCTATCGAGCCGTTTCGAAGGAGTTCGACCGTGACACGAGTTTTTTTTTTATATTTGAAGATATACTATTCTGCTGTCAAAATCCGTTCCGTGTTTTTTGTTTAAAAGAGCAACAAATATTCAATCATCCTCAGAAACATTCAGATTTATAATACGGGCTGTTTCTAGCTATGTGTTATTCCAGAATATAATCTAGCGCAGTTTCGTCTGCGTCAATTTTCCCCGTTTTTGTAACAATTTCCATTGCTGTTCTGCTCCTATTTGTCGCAGCGTGATGTTATATAGACTATAGCCTTCCTCGATAAATGGGCTATCCATCAGTAAAATAATTTTCATTTTGAATCTGCACTTCTTGAGATTATCGCGTTCAAACAAAATCTTCAGCTTTATAATAATATTAGTACCTATCTAGAAGCTTTTTTTATCTTAAAAAGATAACTAGCATTGTGGAATTGTGGTTCCAAATTACTAGCGATCCTGTTAACCCCCCTAGCTAAGCTCAATGGCTTGTGTTAGGAGTAGGTTTACGTCGGTAGTATGGTAGGATTCGAACCCGCTACCTCATGATAGCGAGTCCCATGCCTTAGCCATTAGGCTACCGCCGCTTCAAAGTTTAGTATTTACATAGAGCGTTAGTGTTATTAGTACCTATAGAACTTTAGTTTTTCTATCTCATGGAATTAAGTGTACAAATCTTTGTTCCCCACAAATCTTCACCACAACTATACGACAACTTGTTGATAAACTATCAAACCGAAATCCTGGCATTCATTCAAAACGTTTCTGTCACTAAGACAAGTTTATTCAGAAGTTATTTTGAACACAAAGACGATTTCTGCATTTGTATGCATCCTTATTGTTACACATATGTTGATCAAAAGCCATTGTTTTCACAAATATCTAGTTGTAATCTCATAACTGAGTGCTCGAATGAAACACAAAAACATGTAAACAGGTCGCTGGTCTAGTACCTGGGTTCCCGTATTGGCTTTTTTTGAATATCTAGCAATGTTGGATTGTGGATCCCACATTACAAGTAAACCTCTCCAGCTAAGCTCAATGGCTTGAGTTAGGACTCCTGTTTTTGCAACATTTTTCATTGATGCTCCGCTCCCATTGGTCGTAGCGTGATGTTATATAGCCCACAACCTTCCTCAATAAATAGGCTATAGACACTAAAAGATTTTTTTCAATTCAAACCAGTAGTTCCTGAAATTATCGCGTTCAAACAAACAAACTCTTCAGCTTTTTATTATTATCTTTTAACAGAGTTATAACTTTTAAACTTACGCGTTGCATTATAAATACAATTTGACACGGGAATAAACGCGTTTAATCTAGATAATGTATTTACCTTATGCTTGACGTTTCGACCGGGTTACACCGACCGTGGTCACAAGCTGACTTCGGTCGGTGTAACCCGGTCGAAACGTCAAGCATAAGGTAAATACTTTATCTAGATTAAACGCGTTTATTCCCGTGTCAAATTGTATTTTTAACAGAGTTGTCCGATTTCAATATTATTCTCAAAAGCATCCATTTTAGTCGTAATAAAAAGCAGAAATGCATCACCTTATCAGCCTAAACCATACCACGTCAAACTATGACTAATAAAACGCGAAATTATAAAGAGAAATATAGTTTTTTTACGCTTATTATCAACAGTAGACACGTGAGTATCACGAGGTAGGTATTGTCACATAATACATTACATCCCTACTAATATATAAATGTGAATGTAAGTTTGTTTGTTACGCTTTCACGCGAAAACTACTCAACCGATCATCATGAAACTTTGTACACATATTCTTGGAGGTATTAGAAGTAACATAGGATTTTAAAAAATAAAAGAAAGGGAAAATTTACGCAGACGAAGTTGCGCGGGACAGCTAGTAGATAATAATAATAATATCTTGGGAAAACTCCCAAACTAAGCAGAATTTGTACTATGGAAACCAGACAACTGATAAACATACTTATATATTTCTAAGTACATACATATCTACACTAATATTATAAAGCTAAAGAGTTTGTTTGTTTATTTGATCGCGTTAATCTCAGGAAGTACTGGTCCGAATTGAAAAATTATTTCACTGTTGGATAGCCCATTTATAGAGGAAGGCTATAAGCTATATAATATCACGCTAGGACTTATAGAAGCGGAGCAGTAATGAAAAATGTTGCAAAAACAGGAAAAATTGACGAATACGAAGTTACGCGGGTAATCTCGTTAAGGTATAAGTTGAGATCGTTCATACTCGCGTCTATGTGTGTGTTGTTTGTTGTTGACCAAGAGTTCTAATGCGCTTATTACACTACACTGAATCAGAGACCCTAAATCCTTAAAAAGAGCGGTGTAATAAGAGTTAGGGTCCTAATTCTCTAACACATTTTCAAGGACACCTCGATTTAGGGCCCTGATTCAAGGTAGTGTAATAGCCGTTTAAGACCGGTTTCTGTTCATATTTATTGTAGTTTGTTTACAATATAACATGACTCACTGATAAAATTAAATAGCAACAACATATTGTACTTTGATCGCATCAAAACATTAACTTAGTAAGTAGACATAACACGTTGTCACTGCAAACACATGTTTGTTCAATATTATATAACTTGTTATGAAGGCCCTTCCTTTTTATGTTTTTAGCAGTCTAAAAGTTTGTATTTACTAATGTTCCACCATAGCACCTAAACTACTCATTCGATTTCGATAAATGAGGTGTCATTTTTTATTAACTACCGGCTAGATGGCGCATGTGAGGGCCCAACTCGCGAGCTTGAAAGGATAGAGAAATTTGAGGTCTAGTAACATAGTCCAGATAGGTGGTTCGATTCCGGCCCCGGTTTGGCATACGGAAGTCTCGGGTTCGATTTCTAGGTCTGGACTTAAAATTTTTATATCTTTCAAAAATGCAATTATTGTATTTATAAAGTAATTGGCAAGAAATGCCTATAAAAAATCCTAAAAAAGAGGTGTCAATAAATTCGATATTATGGTACAGGTGACAAAGCTACATTTTCTTCCAATATGATGATCACATAGAGTTTAAATGCTAAGCATAAATGGTACCAGCTGACCCGCGCAACTTCGTCTGCGTCAATTTTCCCCGTTTTTGCAACATTTTTCATTGCTGCTCCGATCCTATTGGTCGTAGCGTGACGTTTTATAGTAGCTCCTGAGATTATCGCGTTCAAACAAACAAACTCTTTAGCTTTATAATATTAGTATAGATTATAGCTGTTAATTTGACACACATTTGTTGAGTTCGTTCACCTTGTATTACTTAGGCTTACGGTAACAATTAGCAATATTACATAATTTACAATGCTGAATATTCTTTCAGTTACAATAAGTTAGTGAAGGACAACGTCGAGAGAACCGATGGTTATATGTGACTAGCTATCCCGCGCAATCCCGTAAATGTTCCCGTTTTTGTAATATTTCCCGTTGCTGCTCCGCTCCTATTGGTCGTAGCGTAAAGTTATATAGCCTACAGCCTTCCTCGATAAATGGGCTATCCAATTGTGAAATAATTTTTCAATTTGAATCAGTAGTTCCTGAGATTACCGCGTTTTATAAATGTGAAAGTAACTGTCCGTCTGTTTGTTTTCACGCTTATTAGCTAAACCGATTTAGATGGAATTTGGTATGGAGATATATATACATATATATACATCGTTGCTAGTTAATATTTAATTTACGAATTTGCAGTGACGTGAGAACCCTACAATTTGGCTTGTTTGTAAACATTTCACATCGTGCGCGGCTTTAGTAGTTCTTAATTGTAGTATAATTCGAGGATTTCCGGACGCAATTTTATTTAACAGAACCGGATCTACGATTTTTCCGAATAGAAACTTAGTTGTAACGACCTTTTGAACCAGTTTGAATGACATTACTACAAAAATGTTATAAAAAAGGATATTTTGAAATTCGTTTAATGACGTCTACGCTTTTAAACCAAATAAAAGATTGCCAGTAAGAAAAAAAATGGTAGTCTGTAAAGTCGGCTCACGAAACGATAGTTATTTTTATGTTCGTTAACTTTCGCGATTTGTACACATTATAGACCGTATTGCAACGGTCGCCACGGGTAGACTATCCGTGACCACGACCGTTGCAATACGGTCAAAACGCCGGGCAATAAACAAAGGTATTTAGCCTTAAAATAAAATATTTACGCGATTAAGACCCGCCGCTACTTATAAAATTCTATGATAGTTAATTTACGTCATAAGAAAACATTGATGACATATCGCCATTCGCGTTGCTTAACAACCAGTCAATAACATGACATTTTTAAGAAAACATTGACGATCTATCGCTATTCGCGTTGCTTAGCAACCAGTCAACAGGCGGAACGTGACACTATTTCGTGAGTGCAGCCGGTCATCGATATTATACCTATATGACGTTATCACATCAAAAACATCTGGGAAAAATAAAAAACTGTCTGATGGCGGAAACGATAAAAACAAGTTTATTTTGAATAGACCGTCAATGACCATGTCGTCCTACGTCACGAGCCGCATTATATCATTCTTTATATAATCCGAACAGGAAGAGTTCTATTTTTAAACTATAGGCGAGTTGAGTTGTTACTGGCAACATTGACCTAGTCAATTTAAACTATGGCTTCGCGCCAAAATGATGGAATATTAACATAATAATTGGATTTTAGTGCTTCCGTAAGAAATTGCGTCAGGAAGGTGATGAAATTTGGCTAAATTATAGATTACCTGGATGACCGAGTTTCGCTAGGTATTTTTTTTAACGATGTTTTCTTGAAATGGAACCTAGCTAGATCGATTTATCGACCCAGAAACCCCCTGCGTAGTAAATTTTATGAAAATCGTTGGAGCCGTTGCCGAGATTCAGATTATGTATATAATAATAATAATAATAAATATTAATAATTGTGTCACATAGCCTTTAGATTAAAGTGTCTATTGGGCCTGCCAAAAGACCGAGACTCCATAGTAGATTTTTTTTTTTAGCAAACATCAACGTGTGGCACATCATTCGACAGGTATTTTAAAAACATTTTAAGGTTTCTATCTAATAAACTTTTTTGATTGGAGTGAATATTTTTGGAAATAATCGCTTTGAAGGTTGCATAAAATGTCCCCCCCCCCCCTTAAACTTCGAACCGTGTGACCAAAAAATATGGAAAAAAGCGCTTAATAAATACTTTAAACTAAAATTATTTCGAATAAAATCGGATATACCGTCATTGAGTTATTGCCGAAAAACTGCGTTTCTCAACAAAAGGGCGTACGTGCCATGAACATACGGTCTTCTGCTGATGCAATTGTTCGAGGTTGCGGAGGTCCGACATGCTCTTGCTCGGTTTTTCGTAGTTAACGTTTACCAACTAATATATTTGACGTTTACCAACTAAAATTCCATTTATTGATTAATTTGTTTGTACAAGAAGACACGAAAAAATTGTGTACGCACGACTTTAAAGTGAAGTTCGCCATATCGTTTGAGGATAAAGCCACACAAGGAACAAACATACGAACCGAAAGCGGTATAATTATATCACGGTTGGTCATTGCCCATTGGCAGAATGCATGCGTACGTGACCGTAGGCATACACGACCGTAAACAAGATTGGCATTGATACACAATTATTAGGAAATTGGGTAACTTCATTTTGTGATTATTGGACATTTATTGTATACTAGCTGTCCCGCGCAACTTCGTATGCGTAAATTTTTCCCGTTTTTGTAACATTTCTCGTCGCTACTCCGCTCCTATTAGTCGTAGCGCAATGTTATATAGCCTATAGCCTTTCTCGATAAATGGGCTATCCAACAAAAAAAGAATTTTTTCAAATCGGACCAGTAGTTCCTGAGATTAGTGCGTTTAAACAAACAAACAAACAAACTCTTCCTCTTTATAATATTAGTATAGATAGTCTATAATATATATGTATATAGAAATATATACCTAAGTATGTTAGCCGGGCACAAGAAAGAGAGGCAGACCAATCGCCCGGTGGAGAGACAATATAATTCAAGTGGCTGGCGAACAGTGGATGAGCACAGCAAAAAATCGAGACACCTGGAAATCTCTAGAGGAGGCCTTCACCTTCGACACGAGGGGTTCTTGTTAATTTAGTTATAAACTTTCTTTTCTCTGCGTATAATAATGTAGTAGATACGAGGGTGGATTGAAAAGTTCGCGGCCTCAGCAAGAAAACAATATAAAATATAAACAAAAGTAATTTTATTTTTCCACGTAATCTCCACTTAACTCAATGCACTTCTTCCATCTGGTTTCCAACGCCTGTATGCCGGTCATAAAAAAAGTTTCTTCAAGGCCTTCAAAAAAGTCACCCACCGCGGTTTCAACCTCCTCATTTGATGAAAATTTTTGACCTCCAAGGTGTTTTTTAAGGTTTGGGAATAAATGAAAGTCCGAAGGTGCCAAATCAGGAGAATAGGCGGGATGGGGCAGTAATTCAAAGCCACAATCACGAATTTGAGCCATTGATTCAACAGACGTGTGAACGCGTGCATTATCCTGATGGAACAACACTTTCTTGCTGAGTAGTCCTGGCCTTTTCTCTTTGATCGTTTCACGCAAATGACGTAAAAGGGTGCAGTAATAAGCAGAGTTTATAGTCTCACCTTTTGCAAGGTAGTCCACCATGATGACACCCTTAGCATCCCAAAAAACTGACGCCATCACCTTGCCAGCTGACAAAATTGTTTTGGCTTTTTTTGGAGTCGGTTCATCAGGTTTTTTCCACTGCTTGGATTGCTGTTTTGACTCTGGGGTGTAGTGGTGTACCCAGGTTTCATCCATTGTAACAAATCTGTCCAAAAAATCTTGTGGATCAGTCTCAAACATTTCCAAACTGTCGCGAGAAATCGTGAGCCGTATTCGTTTTTGTTCAACTGAAAGCAATCTGGGGACCCACCGCGCAGAAACCTTAGAAAATCCAAGTTCATTGACTATGATGTTTTGTGTTCGTTCATATGAGATGCCAATAGTGTCAGCAATCTCCCTGATGGTCAATCTCCGATCTGCCAATATCAGATCACAGATTTTCCCAATGTTTTCTTCAGTCGTAGACGTCGTAGGCCGGCCGGAGCGAGGGTCATCTTCAATACTCTCTCGTCCGCGTTTAAATTCTGCAACCCACTTTTTCACAGTCGTATACGATGGAGCAGATTCCCCCAATGTTGTTGACATATCTTCGTGAATCTCTTTTGGAGTCAGTTTTTTTTTAAACAGGTATTTGATGACCGCACGTTGCTCAATTTTCTCCATTCTTTAAAAACTCTGCACTTAGGCTCACAAAATTCAGTCTAATTTAAAAACAGATAATGCTATTGTGACAGAATTTTACAATGTGACAACCAGAGAGTAAACAAATCGAATGAGGTCAGTTACATTAAAATAAGTCAAGTATTTATGTGGTAGGCCGCGAATATTTCGATCCACCCTCGTATTAACGAATAGTTAATAAATTATAGTATAGTATAAATATTAGTAAATAATTTAATTTCACCGTAGCAAATATAGTGTAGTGTAGATAGTTTATGTAGATAATTTACCGTAATATAAGTAGAAATAAGTATTTGCTTTTTTTATATTTTGTATTTTTTTTATAACAAGAAATAAAAGGCTTTTTTATTTTTATTTATTTATTTATGTTAGCCAGTTGTCTGGTTTCTATAGTACAAGCTCTGCTTAATTTGGGATCAGATAGCGATGTGTGAGTTGTCCCAAGATATTATTATTAGTATTATTAATACTAGCAGTCTCGCGCAACTTCGTCTGCGTAAATTTTCCCCGTTTTTGCAACATTTCTCATTGCTGAACCCATACAGGATACACTGCCGCCCTATGGCAGTACACAAAAGTACTGAAGTGCATACGAGTATGGCGGCCTCTGTGGGGTTCGATTCCCACACGTGACACCATTTTGTGTGTTCCACAAATTGTTGTTCCGAGTCTGGGTGTACTTTCTGTCCGTGAATTGAATGTTCGTAAAGTCCCCCGCGACACAGGGCTTGTAACAAAATGCGGGAGTCGTCTTAAAAAAAAAAACCATAACGAGTTAAAGTCCAAAGTAGGTATAACACTGGGAATTTAATCGCCCAACCCTTTAAAACACAACAAAGGGTGAACCTTTGTCTTTGACCTTCGTTTGATGACTTATATCGATCGGCGACATTTTTGGAACATCAAACACCATTCTCAAATAAATTTTATACATACGTAATGTACCTACTAGTAATAATATGTACATATAATTTCTCCACAGAGGAAATTAAAATCCATTTCGAAATTGACCTTCGACGACTTTGAATTGGACAGGCTTCGGGCGATCAACTAATGCGACTAAAACGATTTCTAGTACTTAGTTACGTAGGGTTATGGTCTCGTAAAGTACCTATTGTTTTAATGTTCTATGGCCATGGTACCCAGCAGAGACGAAGGGTTACATTTTCACTGAGGTAACCCGATACGAATATGTATCTTGTTATAGACGGTTTTCGTACGTACATCTACACTAATATTATAAAGAGGAAAGATTTGTATTTTTGTATGTAACGAATAAACTCAAAAAGTACTGGACCGATTTTAATAATTCTTTTTTTGTTGGATAGCCCATTTATCGAGGAAGGCTATAGGCTATATAACATCGCGCTACGACTAATAGGAGCGGAGCAGCGACGAGAAATGTTGCAAAAACGGGGAAAATTTACGCATACGAAGTTGCGCGGGACAGCTAGTATTAACTAAATACAATTTAAAGGGAAACCGAAAAGAATGTCATGCTAAGGACCCTTCGGCACTGGTACCCAGTTCTTTTTTTAATTTATGGGAAATCGATCCGTTTTATTTGCAATTTTCAGCCAGTGTCATGTATTTATTGTACATTTTAATTGCACAAGTCTCGTTCTTATCGATTTATTAAGTAATTCAAGTATTTTTTACAGGTTAAACGCTGAGTTTCTGAGGTGAGCTCAGTTGTTGAGGTTTTAAACTGCCTGTCTACCGAAGCAGACTGTTGTAACAATAACCAATAGAATCGTCAAAATTGCATAAAAACTCCGTTTCGCTTCTGTGAATAGTTTTTTCTTCTTTTTCTGTTTGTTTGTTTCTTTTGATGTAAATCTAGTCATTTACCACCTATTTATTTCTTCCTTTGAACTTCAACAGCAAAGTAGGCTCGGTTGCGATTGCACGATTTAATATATTTTCACACATTACATGAGCTGTGAAAATGATGAAAGCTCTCAGTTTGCCGCCATTTTTACAACTCTGATATCCCTATCAGGTTCTAGGTAGTTCAAGGTTCTAGGACTTCCGGACTCCGTACCTACATTTCGTCTATTCTATTGAATCCATTCAAAATTCTGCATTCGAATAGCGAATTAGATGGAGTGCATTCCTATACGTTAGGGTTGCCAACTTTTATTAGAAGAAATAGAGGTAAATAAAGAGTGCGGACTTATAAAGACAGTATCATTTTTATTTATAGCCGATGTAAAAAAGGAGGAGATTCTCAATTCGGATGTTGGTTTTTTTTATGTATATTTGGGCATAACTACGTCAGACATAGACGCATTTTCAAAATGTTTTTTTTTGTTCAAAGGGGTTTATTCTGAAATGATCCGATGATGAGTTTTGGAGAAAGACACCGAAACTCCTCAATAAACCAACCGTGATTGTCAAAAACATGTACATTTTTAAAAAGCTATTTTTTACAAAAGAGTATTTAAGCGTACGTTTATTCTATTAATGTTATATATTATAGAGTACGTATACACGATATAGATTACGATATTCTATTTTAGAGTACGGTTGGCAATTGGCAACCCTACTATACATATACCTCAAGAATATAAGCACTACCAGTATAAGTGTATAATCTATGATAAGCACTCTCTACCGAGAGCTTAAACCTTTGACGGGTCAAACAGAGCACCATTTTTTGGAATCAGTAAAAGTAAAGATTTGCCTTTCATTCCAATATAAAAGAGTTTTGGTTTGCGTTGCAACTGTTGGAAGTGTCGCTAGCAATGTAGTACAGTACGATCAACGTATCTTGACCGGATTGAAGTTATGCGCTTATTACACTACCCTGAATCAGGGACCCTGAATCCTTATAAAGAGCGGTGTAATAAGAGTTAGGGCCCTAATTCTCTAACAAATTTTCAAGGCTACCTCGATTTAGGGCCCTGATTCAGGGTAGTGTAATAGCCGTTTTAGGTTTTTATCACTTTCGCGCATGTCATAGAGATGCGACCCTAAAATTACTAACGAAAACGACTAAATATGTATAAAAATACTAACAACATTTTAATGCAACAATATAAAAGCACTATTTAAATGATTTCATAAAAGTTTAAATTTAGAACAGTTACAGTAAATACTAAAGAAACTTTGAAAAACAATTTCTTTACGAAAATAATCACAAAAAAACATGAGTTAGTAATACTAATTATGACAATTTGATGCGTAATCGCATCTCTAATTCTCTTGGTTTAGTTTTTTACTTCCAAAAAATGCATCTGCGCAACCACTTGTCGCCTACTTCGCCTAGTTACGTTGATCGTACTGTAATTGACGAACACAATACTAACACTTGGCTAAATCATTCCATTAGCATAGTTATCAGGTTTACTTTATAGCGTAATAACGCGTCACTAAGGTTACCACATTTTGTCCTGGATTCGGCCGTCTAATCGTTAAAACGCAACAAATCTACCTCGCCTGGTTATTGTCGGAAACAATTAGATTTGCTACAAAAAAATTGTTAAAACATCTAAGTATATTTTTTAACTAGCTGTCCCGCGCAACTTCGTATGCGTAAATTTTCCCCGTTTTTGCAACATTTCACGTCGCTACTCTGCTCCTATTAGTCGTAGCGCGATGTTATATAGCCTATAGCCTTCCTCGATAAATGGGCTATCCAACAAAAAAAGAATTTTTCAAATCGGACCAGTAGTTTCTGAAATGAAATGAAATGAAATTATTTAATTCACACAAAATAGAGTACATAGTAGATGGTCAGGTACATTTATGGTCCTTCTATTTTGCCATATGCGGCATGTGAAAGTACTTGTAGTTTTAACATTCAAAAAAGATCATACACATACAAGGATCATACCATAATTATATTTAATAGAAAATGTGACACACCATTAATTTAACGATAGTTACATTAACAAATATAGTAGCATACAAATAAGTTTTATAATATTAACAATATGTGCGATTATTATTATTTTTTCAATTCACTAATGTTATAATAAGTCTTTTCGATCAACCAGCTTTTCAAACATTTTTTGAATTTATGTTGTGGCAGTAGTTTAATGTCATCAGGTATTTTATTATAGATAGTTACACACATAGCATAGCAATTTTTTTGGTATAGAGTTGTTTTTGGCTGCGTGTCCAGAACAAGCCTATTCGGATTCCTCGTATTTCGAGGGAATTTGTCCTTCGCCGCAATAAATAGGCTTTGGTTACATTTTACAAAAACGCATACCTCGTAAATGTACATGCATGGTAGGGTTAATATGGCAAGTTTTTTAAAATGAGGCTTACACGACACATCAGGAGAAATATTTACCATGGCTCTGATACAACGTTTTTGTGCTAGAAAGACTCTGTTTACGTCGCAGAGATTAGCGCGTTTAAACAAACAAACAAACTCTTCCGCTTTATAATCCATACTAATATTATAAATGTGAAAGTAACTCTGTCTGTCTGTCTGTCTGTTACGCTTTCACGCTCAAACTACTGAACCGATTTAGATGAAATTTGGTATGGAGATAGTTTGAGTCCCGGGGAAGGACATAGGATAGTTTTTATCGCGATAACCGACATCCACGCGGGCGGAGCCGCGGGCGAAAGCTAGTATTAAGTATAGATTCACAACCTAGAGTAAATTAGATACCAATGTAGGCTAACTGATTGAGGCACCCATGTCTTCTATTCAGTAAGATACAAATTTTCATTTCATTATCATTTCAAAACATTGCTAGATTATTTAAAAAAAAAAAAGTACTTAGATACTACACTAAAAGTAAAAACTTCAGAATGCTTAGTATGACTAAATGATAACAACTGGGTATTTATCCCCGCGGGGGTAAAGAAGGCTGTATAATTCGCCCCCCCCCCTCCTCGTGAAAGGTACTCACACTGAGAGCAATGTCATATATTTCACTTTCACCTTTTACCATTAATTATTAACGATACAATAATAATTACAAAAATCCCTATCACTAGTTATTACTGTATAAAAATTGGCCTCACACAAACATGTATACCTAATCCACTGAACAGGACAATTAATTATAAACAATTAAAACTGAAGTACGTATGAATGCGGTATATTAAACACATTCAAGTATATCTGTTAACCCACTTAATGAGGATGTGGAGCAGTTTATTTTTAGTTACTGACTGACTTGCATGTTTACAAACGTTATTTCTTTTATTTTTGAAACAAATGCCCACCTCTTTAGATACCTTACAGAAAGTAGTTATTTGGAGGCACTCACCTCTATGGTACATTGTACGCTGGACTGGCTAAGCTATACAGAGTGACAGCAATATGCGGCAGTAGCTTAATGGCTCGCGATCACTTAATGGTTACTCACGCTTAATGGTTACAGGTTCGAATCCTACCCATTATACTACCGACGTGAACCCACTTCTAAGACAAGCCTTTGAGCTTAGCTGGAGGGGTTAACAAGATTGCTAGTAATGTGGGACTCAATCCCACATTGCTAGTTTATTATTAATAAAGTCCTGGCAAATATTTACATACATTGTGTAGGATTTCACATACAACAACAATGCATTTAATCAGAAAATGTTAAAAATGTATGATACCAGTCTGTACCTACTTACTTATCTTAAAAAACATAGTTTACATGAGTCTAAGATAAATATTTATTTTTCACTACAAAATACGATTGTGTACATTATTTGTAAATATTTAAAGTTATGGAGTTACTTTAAAGAACTGACATGAAAAGAAAAGAAAAGAAAATAAACTAAAATTAAAAAAAAAAATAGGAGCCTTTGTTTATATTTAAGTAGTAACAGCTACAATACAATTCATTCACAAATTGTATTATTCATGACCTGACAATATAAATAAAACATATTGGACAATGGAATTCTGATTATAATGAATAAAATTATATACCTACAAATTTTTATGCAATCTAATTTACTAAATTAAATATTTTTATACATCAATACTCAGTTAAATAGGCTGAAATATTGATTATCATTGCATTTTTATAGTCAGTTAAAATTGATAAAAATAATTTATTAAACTCATGAAAAAGTGTAGTTAAACATCATATTGTGAATTAAAATGTTATTGAGGTATTTACTTACATAGATTTTAATATCATAATAATAATGGGCAATGTTTTAGGATAGACTACATCATAAAATTTATAAAAACATTTGTAGAATGCGTAATGCAACCTGTTCCATCAATGCATAATATTGATGTTCTTATTTTTAAAATATGTGCATTAAAAAATAATCTGGATGGAGACATGTAATAAGGCTCCAAAACGGTTGCTTGGGCCAGAACCATTTAAAAAAACCAAAATATTAAGGTCACTCGCAAAAAGCCCGAACTGACCTTGACATGGCGAAGTGAACATAATTATTAAGATTTCGTAATATTAATCATACGTCAATATAAATAATAAAAACACTTACCAAAATCTATAAATTGTTTTATAGACAGCGGCGAGGGGTTGAACTGCGAGTAAAAATCAAGCATTTTCGTAACATTGCTGAAAATAATCGCTAACCTCATCTTGAACAACTTTAACAACGTTTATTACACAGAAAGTATTTAAAAATCACGTCAAAACAAATTCACAGTCACAGGTAAATGGAACACATATTTATTAAAGTAAAAATGGATTAAATTCACGCCGGCATAGACTTTCCTCACTCGTGCAAATTTTAGACTGAACTAGTGTTGTCCATTTCTTACTTTTATACAGTGACGTAAACTTGACGTAAACATGAACTTTGATCAGCTGCGTTGCGCTGTGACAGTTCTGTTATTGTTTATTTTTAAAAACCACAATGTTATGCGACTAGAACTAAAGATTGTATTTGTCTTTCTTCTTTGTTAATTGACGCAACATATTATTATATAAGGCGCCATTCATATAATACGTAAGACGATTTAAGAGGGTGGGGGGTTGAGAACGTGGCTTTCTATTGGAAAAATAATTTTCAAAATCAGTTCAGTAGATCCAGAGATTACTCCCTACAACTTCATAAATTAACAAACTTTACCTCTTTAAAGAAATATAGATTAAGACGTTTATTTTTGAGGTAATTACATGCACATGTGAGTTTATATTGTTAACTATTTTATGGTTTTTATTTTTAGCAAGGTTATTTTTTTTTAAATATTCCGTGTTTCTTTCCCTTACTGGAGAGCAACGGTAAAAGTCTTTCATTGCAAGATCTTAGTGGCCATAATATATCTGCCTCACAGTTAAAATATCTTAGTAGAACCCAGTGGAACCTTTCATCAGATAGGAGCATGTTTTGTAGAAAAAACTCAAGTCAAATATTTTTTTAATGACATCGGATGCATTTTTGGATATGTTGATATTGTCTAATGTGTATATTATCAACAATACCAACAAAATGTCATATTTTAATAATTAATTTATATAATTTTAACAAAAAAACTAAACATCGCTTTTCTATAACATGCGAGGAGTTAAGAACGTGTTACAGAACCTTTCTCAAGGCTGGCCAAGTAACATTTTACGAACTGTAACAAATGATTGTATGGTTTATTAGTTTCATCTGCAAGCAAAGAGTATAAAAACCTCTTCCCACAAAGCAAACTTAAGTTTGACACACAAGTCTGACGACAGATATAGAGAGATCTATTTCGAACTTGATTCGTTATGAAAGCCAAAATGCCTTAATTGTCAATTTAGTTACTATACCTATTTTTCTGAGTTGTGATTTAGGAATATACCTATATGAGCCACGAAGGTGACAATGTGAGTCCGTGGATGTATTGTCCACGTTTTTAAAAAGTTAGTAATATTTTCATAAAATTCCAATTAACACGGCTGTCACAAAACAATTATAACTACCTTCTCTTTATAAATTGATAAACAAAAAAGAATACAATGTAGACAATTCGAAATTAATTGAAATAACCACAAGAAACAAACAATTTCAATTATATAACAATTCATTGCAAATAGAACAGCGAAATTTCTCGGTACTTCATATAAAAAATAAGTTCAATTATCTCAAAAATCATACATGTATGATACATACATGTAGAATGTATTTAGAATATATTAAATAATATAAAAACACCAGTGGCCACTTGGTTGAATTTTGGCTGTAGACTAGTGTAATTGTGAATATTTATTTATTTATTTAAAATTCAATTACAACACCATTACAGTTACCCAATTTGATGTTATGAAGGTAACAGACAAATTACATTAAACAAAAAAAAATGACACTAATATTGAAAATACAAAAACGCTAATATAAAACAAAGCCGCTTTCTCTGTCCCTATGTCCCTATGTATGCTTAAATCTTTAAAACTACGCAACGGACTTTGATGCGGTTTTTTTCAATAGAAAGAGTGATTAAAGAGGAAGGTTTATATGTATAATAACATCCATATATTTTATACCCGTGCGAAGCCGGAGCGGGCCGCTAGTAAAAAATATGATTGTGATAAGTTATTAGCCTCGAGATAGCTCTGAACCTTATCTGTGAATCTCGACAGGCTCAGATGAAATATGTCAATGTCTTTGTCTTTTGCTGTATAATTTATGTGTTGTATAGCACACCACATTGCCGCAAATATAAGGAGGTTAGTCCTTGCCGTTGTTACTACAGTAATTTTAACATTAAACGAAAAATTGGACTTATAAGTATATGCATCTGCAGTAAAACATAATAGTTGATAAAATTCATAGTAAAAACCAGATTTATTTGTTTAGGAAATGAAGTACCAGAAACTCAGAACCTAATCAAAATAAACCAATAATCGTACAACACTATTACAACTGGTTGTGTGTGGTAATCATTTCGTTCAGAAATCAAAATAATTTGACAGCTAAAATTATATATTATATTTTACTACTTAACAAATAACAAAAAGTTTATTATTTGAACTATTATTTATGTATTTTTTTTATATTTAAACAATTAAAAGCTTTCTTTAATAAACTCTTCTAAATTGCCTGTGTTTTAGATATTTTTTTTTTCAGTTTTATTTATGGCAATCTAGCTTTTAGAAAGGATAATTTTTGCCAGGGTCAATTATGTAATGAAACAACACTTTCACTGCATTTATTTCAAGTATTTAGAAATGTTAGACAAGGAGCTGAAAAATAACGACAGGTCAATGTGCCGCCATGTTTACAACATCCTGGCAAAGGTTGGCAAGTTGGCAACAACATTGATAGCCAGTTAGTATTTATTGGCAGCATGACATTACGTAGAGGTCCAAGCGACCAGGTCATTTAAATCCAAAAAAAATAATTATAGGCAGCATGTAGCATGTATTTGACATGTATTGTCATGATTGTCAGTGTTTGTTGTCAAAATGTTTATGTAATTTTTTTTTCGCATGTGATAGAGGTACTGATAGAAAATTGTAGGAAAGTATTTTAATAAATCTACAATGTTAAAACATTGACTATAATAATGCTAGGATATTTTTCGATTAGTCTTATTGCTAAATCATTTAATTTTATATCAACAAGATGTGTGAGTCGAGTAACTTTTAATGAATAGATATATTTTATGACCCTTTGCTATCACTCATAGTTACAAATTTATTATATCACTAGGTATAGATCATTAACTGTAGTTAATCACCCAATAAATAGTGATATTTCACGGTCATTTGATATCATTCTTATTAGTAAGTGTCCGTCTCCATATCTGAGAGTAAGTATTTACTTCATGTAATTATTTCAAACATTTAAATTCACGTCTAGTATACTTAGATAATTAACCTGTCTCCTCTTAAAATAAAAAATAGGTTAATTTACAGTTAAAAAACCGGTCAAGAGCATGTTGGACCTTGCTTAGTGTAGGGTTCTGCAGCTATTTCTACAAATAAATGCACTACATATGAACAAAATATGGGCCAAAAAATAGCAAAAGAGCGTATCTAAATGTGCTCACTTACATCCTTCTTTAGAAAAGGGTGGTTTTTTGGCAATAACCCAAAAACGGTATATCCGATTAAGTTGAAAATAATTTAATTTGAAATTATTTATTATATATATATAGAAAATATATATTGACATTAAAAAAAAAAATTAACATTTTTAAATGTTTTAAAACACCACGCCTCAAAAAAAACATCCGCTTGTTACATATATATGAAGTGAAATTTTTATTATTTAACTAAAGAATCTATGTTGTGGGTTATACAAGACACCTATACTCCTCGTCCATATATGTACACTGTTTATTTTTTTAAGTAAATTGCCTGTGTCATACAGCCAGATACAGTTGGATCAACGTAACTAGGCCGGACTGAAGTAGGCAAAAAGTGGTTGTGCAAATGCATTTTTTGGAAGTAAATGGTGACAGGAAGCGGGGGCGGGGGCGGTAACTAAACCAAGAGTATTAGAGTATTACCAACTCATGTTTTTTATGATTATTTTCGTAAAGAAATAGTTTTTTAAAGTTTCGTAAATATTTACTGTAACTTCCAAATTTAAACTTTTATAAACTCATATAAATAGTATTTTTATACTGTTGAATTAAAATTTTGTTAGTATTTAAATTGATTAAACATAATTAATCGTTTCCGTAAGAAATTTTAGGGTCACATATCTATGACATGCGCGATAGTGATAATAACCTAACTTAAATCCGGTCAAGTTACGTTGATCCTACTGTAGATAGACAGACGGCCATGACGAAACTATGAGGGTTACGTTTTGGTCATTTTGGCTATGGAACCCTAAAAAGTCAGCACTAGTGAGCCGTAAAAATGTTCACAATATGACATCTGACTTAAAAGAATAGTGGAATAAAAGATATTATTCTAACACCTAATAATTTGGGATAAGAACCGGAGGATGACAAGTTGGCTCATCTCCGGTTAGAAATTAAGAAAAGAGTAGAAAAGATCATCTTGTCCAGGATTTAAGATGATTTACATGTTGCCCAATGTAACCTCCTCCTCTCCTCCCCAACCTCTGTAGAGACAAAAAAATTATTGACATTTAAAGAATTGGTATAATAATACAATTGTTTTGGACCAATGACCAAAATAAGGTTGCTGGGATGGGCTGGATATGGAAGGCAGAGGACCGGATGTCTTGTCCAGCTGTGGACTGATGCTGGCTATAAAAGGGATGAAGGAGGGAATTGAGCAATGTATTGCAAATGGTAATGTTAAAGAAATACGAAAATAATTTGTCTGGGTACTACTTTTTTTTTTTTTTTTTTTTCTATTGTGTGTGTATTTACAATCAGTCCTGGACTATAAGCAAATCTAATGAGCGCAGGATCTGGGTACTACTTAAAAAAATAATAATTATTAATTATTATTTTTTTATTTATGCGATTCATACAGACGTAAATAATGGCTTATGATCAACAGCTCTACTACGGAAATTTAAAAGCATTGCAGAAATAGAATAATATTATTTGACTGATTTTGGGTATGGAAGATACCACAAATTATTTGCTTAATTTCTTCTACCCTAAAATCATCTTTTAAAACAAATGCAACTTATAAAAACAAAAAATTTCTTATTTCTTTATATGCTTTTTAAATTATCCTGCTTGTATTGTTTGTGAGATGTACAATTTGCTAATACGTAATATTTAGTAATCATGAAAATTAAATATTAGTTTATTTTTCATTGACAATATCTATTTACTATCTATTTTTTCCTAATAACTCGATTAATATTAATTGAATTAAAAATACTAATGGGAAAAATCTGATAGGCAGACTGGCCAAAACATATTGGGCTCCTTACAATTGCATATGAAAACATGATTTTATTACAATACTCAATGATCGAAGAGAATCTGCGACCGTATCTCAGTCTAATAGAGACTAGTCTTGTATTGAATTGTTAATTGTAAAATCTTACACCCCCATCAGTATGGGTACCCTCGTAAATATATACTTATTTATGAGTACTAGTGGGCTTTTGTTGGTTTTTAGGGGTCCGAACCTTAAAAGGGAAAACAGACCCCTTATAGGATCACTTTGTTGTCTGTCTGTATGTCTGTCTGACAAGACACTTTATCTCAGGAACTTGTGGAGGTATCGAGCATTAAGTTAAAATTCAAACTTCTAAGTTAATACAGTAAAATGATACAACAGTTTATTTTAAAAACTGCGAGACTGAATTCCTGAACTATTTATATTATGTACCTACAAATTTGTACGGAACGGTCAAGCCACGCAAAGCACCCCAGTCACGAACCCCTTTTGAAATATATTTAAAATATATATTTTACTTCAATTAAATAGTCTGTAGGGTGGTTAAGATCATAACTCCAAAAACAAGTGATAATAGGTAAATGTTAATTAAATATTTTCCAAAACTGATATTGCAAAGTTATTTAGTGTTATAGAAGGAAGCCACGAACAGGAGGTTATATTACAGATCACTCTGTATAAACTAGTTGTGCTAAAAAACTTTTATATTTTAAAAAACGTGTTGTGTGCACACAATATAGTATAGTTGTAGAGTGTTAAGAATAGACGCGGATCCAGAACTTTGTTCGGAGGGGGGGGGGTAACTTGTGACCCAACCGGCCAAATGTGAGTCGCTCGGATGACGGGAAGGGTGCATTTGATTCAATATTGATATACCAGCCACTGCTATCAAGGGGGGGGGGGGGCGCATCTGGTTAGGAAAAAATTACTTAGTTGCGCGCCGAACGCACGACTCCCTGGATGTTGACTACACCCGCCGGTCACTACACACGCCTACCTCTTCCAATCCCCAACCTTTGTTTTTTTTTAACATAGGAACTGTCAGTCACGGGCGTACCCATTTAGGGATTTGGGGGTTGAAATCCCCCCAAAATTGCATAAAGGTTGGCCAGTGTTTACTCACTTTCCACCAACCATATCCGGATCGTACGTTTGGCCCAACTGTTGAAAAGTTTAGCAGCCTTGCTATAAGATTATGTAGTCGATTTTATCTCATTTCAAAAATGTCTTTATTTCAGATGTCCCACAAAGTGTTTGTTTATGGCACACTTAAACAAAATGAGCCGAATCACTATTGGCTGTGCAACCCTGACAACGGACTGAGCACATTTATTGGGAACGCTACTACAACTGCCAAGTACCCTTTGATCATCGCCACAAAGTATAATATACCGTTTTTGTTAAAACAACCTGGTACTGGATATTTTGTTAAAGGTATGACTATGGTGGTGGGGAGTGGGGGGGGGGGGAATCAGCCTGGGCGCTACATTTAAGGGTAACCTTCCCCCATCGTAAGAATACTCGCATAGGTGCCGATCCTAGGTAGAGGCGGCAATGGGAGATTTCAACAGTTTTATGTCTTAGGCCTCAATTACGGAGACGCTGGGCGTCGTGCGTCGCGTTTGGCTGCGCGGCCCGCACTGAATTCAAACATACAGTAGGATTAACGTAACTTGACCTGATTGAAGAAGCGCAGATGCATTTTTTAGTAGTAAATAGTGACAGGAAACAGGCGACTGCGAGGCCTTAGCCATAATAATGGTTTATTCTTTCCAGGTGAAGTGTATGAAGTAGATGATAAAATGTTATCTAAATTGGACATCCTAGAAGACCATCCAAATTACTATATTAGAGAATATGACGATATCGAACTCACAAATAAGTAAGTTATCACTTTTGTTATTGTAGGGGGTATTTATAGGGGCAAGGGTCGAACCGAATCTCACCAAATATCTAAGTAATTGATATTGTGATAATATGTTGATGATAGTGTGATATATGTATATAGGCTATATAAAATCACGCTGCGAGCAATAGGAGCGGAGCAGCAATTAGAAATGTTGCAAAAACGGGGGAAATTTACGCATACGAAGTTGAGCGGGACAGCTAGTTTATTATAATGTGATTAATTCAGGTTATCCATTTTAGTCAAAGTGATTATAAATAATCACTTTTACTAAAATGGATAGCAAAATGGCATGAAAATCACATAAAATCTAGTTTAATCACTTGATTGAGACTATAGATCTATATTCTATTCTATGATAAGAAGAAACAGTTACAAATAACCTTTATTACTACTTACGAGCAAGTCTTTTAAGAATGTGGTATATATATTTTTGGTGTCATACAAAAATGTTACTTTCCGATTAATCAATTTATTTATTTACAAATCAACCCATATGATGTCCCACTGCTGGGCATGGGTCTCCCAAGTAGAACTTACTGGTATCTAGATCCTGGGGGTAATTGCCATAATCGCCACGCTTGGCGAGCGGGTTGGCGATCGCAGTAAGGCTTTAAGTACGCAGAGGACGCTGCTGCCCGTCCTCCGGTGTGAAATCCCTTAGTCGCCTTGACGACACCCACGGGAAGAGATGGGGTGGTACTATTCTTAAGCCGGTACCACACGACATATTTATTTATTTAAATATGTCTAACTCTACTTTTTTTTCTAGACATCCTAAGAGGGAATTAGTCAAATGTTGGGTATACTTCCTGCAGAAATTCAAACCGGAATTGTTGAATTTCCCAATGATGGCAGACTACTCATCGTCAGGTCCTCATGGAAAGCCATATTTGGAGAGGTCTAAAAGAGATCCTACTTCTCAGTATGATACGAAAGTCAGTGTGTTAAGTACTTGCCCGAAACAAGAATAGTCTATGGATAGTTTACATATCTCGGAGGATAATAATCTCTTTGGTAAGATTGTAAAGTGGATTAAATTCGGGCCATTGAAGTATTTTACTATGTATAGGTAACGCAGAAGACACTGGTCAGATTATCGTGCAGTGGCGGAACTAGGATTTGGGGGTAGTGGGGATTTAACCCCTTCTGAAAAACCCAAGATATTAGTTTTGAGGGGCTTCACTCTGTGAAGGTATGTGTTATCGAGGAAAAGCGCTCTTAAGGGAGGACTTTGATATTTGAGGGGGGAGGGGTGGGGGGTTAAGACCTTTATTATTCCTCCCCCCTTCCTCATATCTAGTGCTATCCTGCATGAATAGTATGTCTATATGTGAAAATAGTTTCCATAGAATTTTGATAAAAAAAAAAAAATAAACTCATTAAATTAATAGATGAACATATTTTTTCAAAACATTTTTTTGTTGTTGTGGATCCATTGGGCTCCTTTAAAATAACGAGCTAGTCTTAAAACTAATAAGTAATTTAGTTTTATCTTAATCTGCTAAGTTCAATATTTCACTGTAAGAATTTGTCCATTGACATTTTTCTCATTATTTATGATAAATGAAAAGACACTCTGTTCAGAACATTTAATGACATATTTTTACACGGCTATTATAAAGTATTTTATTTTGAGGGTAGTTACATACCTAGTTTCTACAGTGCCCTGAACCGTAACTCAGTCATGTGTTAACATAATTATTTCCTCTGATGTAACTACAGTACTTGAAAATCCTTGCCATAAGATAAATTCGTTTAGCGGTTTCAGTACATAAAATAGTATATTATACTTCAATGGCTAGAAAAGAATTGCAGTATTTACTTATTTAATGCCAGTAGCGGTAGCTTAGTCATAATCTATGGGAATTGGCATGACAAAATTTTATTAATATCTCCTATTCAGAGGCGGATGTAGGATTTAAATTTACGGCGCGGGCACTAGAAGCAAATGACAGTGTCGGATCAAACATGCTTACGACGATGGGGGGGTGCATTTAACCCGATGCCCGCCAAGTGTGGGTTACACGCACGTTGGGGGGGCATGATGGCTGGATAAGATGCAAATAGGCAAAGAAATAAATTTGGTACACAAATCCACAAAACAATCGTCTGGGAGACACACGTGAGCCCCCCCCCCCCCCCCTCCCCTTTTTATATATAGGAAATAATCAAAAGAATTCTCCCGCTGTGGGCACGAGCGGGAGCAGGACTTACTGACTAAAACCCCCTGTTCCTTCTTTCGCCCTGGTGTTCCGGGAGCACGGTAACTCTTTCGAACGATCCCGCACTCCCGGTGGGCGGCCCAATGGGGGCCCGTCACTTCCTGACACCTCTATGAAGTGCGCGTGGAAAACTAGCGCGCTGTCGACCCGGGCCTGGTCCTTAGCTAGATGGCGAGCTACCCATTGCTCGTCGTCCGCAGACCCGCGTCTACGGCGGCCGGATCATCCCTTGACACGCGTCGCCAGGGAAGTATCACGCGGCGGCTGGGGCGTGAGGACCGACTCTCTCACGCGTTCCGCCGTCTCCTTGTGCCCCTCCCCTGGATCCGCCTTTGCTCCTATTCTTTTCTATTGGCTGTTATAAAAAAAAAAATGCAATGATTCGGTTTTTACTTTATTTTAATTTTTTATTTCGTTTTTTTTTAATTAACTAACATTTTTTGGCAATAACCTAACACATTGATTTGGTTATGGGTTTTATGTTTAAGTTTTTTTATAATTATTATCTTGTCATGTTGTGCGTTAAAAAGTAATGTTAAGCTTGGTGACAATATATAAAAGGAGTTATGACTGACCTGCTGCTGGTCGTGGATTCGATTCCCTCCTCGCCGATGTTGATACAAAACAAAACCCCCGTTGATGCCGATTCGTTTCTCAGTTATTATTTGCAGCGACTACACTGTATACGGGAATTAACGCGCATTATTTACCTTAAAATTGCTTGACGTTTTGACCAGGTTGTACCGGCCGTGGTCACAAGTGGACTGTCTGTGAAGATTCCGTAAGGCCGATGAATCTTCACCTACCCTCACTTTTTTGTTTCTCGAAATGTTAGGGTCATTACACAGGACACTGATTGTGTCCATGTTAACCGACTACGGACTAATACGAGGTTGTGTTTTACGAGTCATTGGATTCCACGTCATGTATAGATTGAAGCCCTCTTCACGATTGAATGTTCTATGTTTCTTAAATTTCAATCGCTTTACGCACAATTCTTGTATAAGACCGGGCAAGAGCATGTCGAACCATGCTCAGTGTAGGGTTCCGCAGCCTTGAATAAGCAATAAATATTAATAATGAAGCGTTAGCAGAAGACCGTAAAATCATGGCACTTACGCCCATTTGTTGAGAAACGCAGTTTTCCGGCAATAACTCAATGACGGTATATCCGATCATATCCTAAATAATTTTAGTTTAAAGTATTTGTTAAGCGCTACCTTTGTGATTGTTTTCATATTTTTTGGTCACGGTTCAAAAGTTTATTAGAATAGAAACCTTAAAATGTATTTAAAAGACCTGTCGAATGATGTACAACATGTTAATGTTTGCTGAAAAAAAAAACAGCTTCTGTTACATGTATGGAGTGCCCCCCCTAAAAATATTTGTTATTATTATTTAGCTATCAAACTAGTGTCTTGTAGCGGCCGCTACAATACACCTTTTCATCAATATTTATAGTCTTTGAGTAAAACGCCTGTGACGTACGGACGTACAGACAGACAGACAGACGGACGACATGAGGAAACTATAAGGGTTCCGTTTTTGCCATTTTGGCTAAGGAACCCTAAAAATGGCGATCTGTAAAGAGGGCGTTGTGCGCGTTAATTCCCGTATAATAAATAGTTATAATCATACAACGCGAAAGTTTAAATGTTAGTAGGTTAAATTACTAATTTGTGGCGCGGTGGGAGTGTCCGACTGCTTCGCAAGAGGTCGTGGGTGCGATTCCCACACGGGACACCACTTTGTGTGGTCCACAAATGGTGTTTTATTTTAAAATGTCATAAGAGGTTTAGTGTAAAGTTTGTGGGGTGGTAACACCGGTCCCGTGGTAGCCATCTTGTTTAAGGAATGTTTTGCACTTTAAAGCGGCAAAACATTCGTCTCACAGATTTTGTTTACAAATATTTTTTGGTTGCATTTGAAATCTCTACAACTTGGTTCTAAAACTTTTAGTCGTAGAACCTAAAATAACAAAGTCGGTCGTAAATAAATAAGCTTAGATTTTTGCATCCCCAAAAGTAACATTTTTCTTTTTAGCGATTTTTTTTTGTAAATTTGTTAATTTTTGTTTTATTTTTTCAGCGCAAACGAATCCACTATCGACGATCTGGATGATGACGTGATTATAAATTAAAAAAAGTAATGATTATAGATAAATTTATATTTTTGTAACATTCCCTTTCGTACTGATGTCGTATTTTTGTTATATAAATGAATACAATTGTTATTGATATTAAAAAGTATTTTTAGTATTATTAGAATTTTTAATTACACAGACTCTCGTTCAGGAGGCCAATTCACGTATTTAAAGCAGTACAGTTACAGGGCAGTTGCAGTTAAGTTTCGATTAAAACGGCCATTTTCGTATTCTTGTAACTTTGGGAGGGATCGATCTCAAATAGGCTTGCGTCAAGTATGCGTCTCGAGAGTGCAATAACGACTAGTACGGTGCGCAAGCATTTTTGAGATCGATCCTAAAGTTACAATACGAAAATGGCCGTTTTAATCGAAACTTAACTGCAACTGTACTGCTTAAAGCAGTACAGTTGCAGTTAAATTAAATACGTGATTTGACTACCTGGACACAATCCACTCGGCCCGAACTGCCTGGAGTGCGGCACTCCAGAGGATTTGCTCCACCTATTGGTGGAGAGTGTCAGAACAAAGGTGTTATGAGATACTATGATTAGTACGTTTAAAATATTTATGTTGGATGTTGGGGCATTCATAAGTATCTTAGCTAAGCCGTTGTCTGAAGTAGTACCTTAGTTTTTTTAGATAAGGTTAATCTTAGAAATAATGTGTAATTAATGTAGGTATAAGTTTAGGGTACGATGGAGCTGGCATGGCTTAACTGGTGTCAATAGGTCCTAAATAAAAAAGATTTAAAAAAAAATCTCGTGGGGCCACTATTTCCGAATATTGTGAACAAATGTAATTTAAATTAGTATGGATGATGGCTGAATGGGAATGAATGGAACCCCCCCTCCCCCCCGCCACCCACATTGCTAAAAGGTTGGTGTTTAGTCAATTGTACCACCTAAATTAAAAGTCCATGAAGTGATTTTGTTTGACGTGATAACGTCTTATAAATCGATGACCGGCTGCACGTACGAAAAAGTGTCACTTACCGCCTGCTAATAGGCTGCGATACAATTGGAACTAAAGCTGACACAGGCATGGTTGTTTAATACAATGTTTTGTTTTTGTTTTTTTTTTACAAAAAACCATTATTTATTTTAAATACCAACAGACAATTCTTTAACTGCCATTTTACCGACCCTGTAATCACTTACAAAAAGTAAAGTTAAAGTTTTATTTCATATTCATAAAGTATTATTATAAAATTTCAAGCCAACATAGTACCCCACCTAATAATCATTATCAATATATAGGTACCTATTTTAATGCCTCATTTGCAATAGTACACCAACGACAATGTTAGAAAGATAAGTGTCATCTGATTATCATCTTATTTTCTAAAGCAAAAGTGGCCAGTGCAGTTTATAATAAATAAGGTTACGACCTTTTCTGTATAACGATCTCATTTTATCTATCGTAGCAAATGCTTTGAAATTTTCACTCTGATGAAGTTATAATATTATTACAGTATAGTCTGAATTCAACTAATTACGACTGTACTTCTGCTATTTTGCGTATCTGGTATTTTGCATAACTGGTATTTTGCGAATCTGGTGTTTTGAGAGTCTGGTATATTGCGAATCTGATATTTAGCGATTCTGGTATTATGCGATTAAGCGGTTGAAAAGCGTACTACTGCGCAATAAGACGTAGGTTCGATTCACCATGGGACACCACGTTGTGTGATACGCAAATTGTTCCTAATGTGAGTGTGGATACTTTGTATCCGATAATTGAATGTACATATGTAAGTGCCTTTTTTATTAAGAAAAGAGAGATATTACTGACACATGCTCATACCTAAGTGTTACTTTACCAACCCAGTTAGTGACATCAAAGTTTCATTAAAATGGGTTTAGTAGTTTTTACGTGCAGGAGCTGCGTGTCACTTAAATGGCGAGAGATGTTTGTGGGGATTTTTTTTAAATTTATTTATGGTAAAAAGGTAACCCGCCCATAGTGAAGAAGGCTTTACCTTTTACTTTCTAGGTACCTTTTTTGACACGAGTATAAACAAAAAAGAAAATACTTATTACCCGACTGAAATAAGAAACTTATTTTTTGTTCCATGTCAAGTAAAAAAAACACTTCTAAATTTAGCTACATTGTATCAAGAGCTGTCATTTTTTATACCTACGCCTGTGATTGTTCCATTCTTTCCACTTGACAGAATTTTAGCATTTAGTGTGCTCTATCTTTTTTATTATAATACGAAAAATGACGAACGTACACTATGACTAATGCTAAAATTTTTAATATTCTCAGGCTGGACAGTGATCGCAGTTTCATGCTTTTCTGCCAGCTGGGTAGTTGTGTTAGGTTATGGAAAACTGTTATTGAATGATAATATAACGTTTAAGACTGAAAACTGTATTAAAATGAAGATCTATACTAATAAGAACAATACTTCAACGCTAAAGCTGCTTATTGCGGCCAATTTAGCTGGAAAAAAGGTCGAACTTATTGACGCTTCGTTCGAAGGTAAGTTCATTTTCCTCAATCGAATGAAAAATTCTTTAAAATATCCATATTTGGTTAGTAATGCTAACTACAATTGTAAAAGCATGTTGTTTAATGCACATTTCATACTGTTTATGTTCTTTTTATTGTTTTTTTATACTCAAAAAATATTTTGAAAATGTGCTGTGAACAGCAAAACCGCAAGGATCAATACTTACATCAAGTTGCGTCAGTAATGTAGGTAGGTATTACTTTTTAGATATTTTCCTGGTTAAGAAAAAAAAAACTAAAGTAATTCTACCCTGTCTAAAAAGTTTCCATATGTTTACTACTTTGAAATACTTTTTTCAGCATTTTCTTGTGGTTTTGGCGCAATTCATTTTATTATCGTATTCTATATTTATATCCATGTTGTAGTAGATTATTGTATTATAAAAACTTTATTTTAAGACAAATAGATTAGAAGTTAAAAAAACTTTACATTTTTTTTTTAAAGCTGCATGCTGTACTGCTTGTACTTAGTTAACCACAAAATACCAGGAGTACAGAAGGTAATCTTCATAAAACTGGAGTTCAAACGATGCACACAGAATCTTAGTACATTTTCCATCCAAAGTGGGTTGTAATTCTGTTTCAAATTCAAATTTTTTACCCAACTAATTTACCAATTTGCTACTTGAGTTAGCTATTTTAATCTTTTGACCGCCACATCAATAACAAAAATCTGTGTTCCCCGCTCCAGATTATGTAAAAATGTACTATTATTGATGTGTCATACCGTCGGTGGCGTTGTCAGCATGTTTTCATTTGACGTCCATACACATCCCTGGCGGTCAAAAGGTAAAGAGACCGTTAATGATGGATAAGTTATTAAAAACCACCGTAGGGAAGCAAGAGTAATAATGATGTCTATGTGTATGTGGCTCAAGCAAGATAAGTATGAGGGTTACCTTCTATACTCCCTCTATCCAGGTGCGGATACAGAACCTTGTTTTGTGGGGGGGGGAGGGGCAATTTGACTCAACTGATGATGTGTGAGTTACTGTTTGATTCAACATTGGTACACCGGCCAAAACACACCGGTCTAGTTTCAAATTATTCCCTAAAATAAAAGGTATTTCAGTCAATTCTATGGGACAGTTGCCCTTTATTCCTTTTTGTAATTAAATATGATTAAAAACATTAAACTTTTTTTTTTTTTTTAAACCAAAATTTTAACTATCAATGTGGGATTTTGGTCCCACATTACTAGCAATCCTGTTAATCCCTCCAGCTAAGCTCAATGGCTTGTGTTAGAATTGTCACATCGGTAGTATAATGGGTAGGATTCGAACCGATACCGAAGCCATTAGGCTACCGCCGCTTCATTTCTAGTAATGTGGGACCCAATCCCACATTGCTAGTTATCTTTTTTTGTAAACACTTTATGACATATTATTGCATGGTTAACATAAAATATTTTATTTAGATAGTAGTCAAATATTCTAAATGTTGTATTCTTACTAAAATACTTTATGTTAAGAAACTAACCCTCAACTCACATCAAGGCACTAACTGGTTCTGGTAATGAGAAGTCGCTTGTGATTTCAGATGATATATTCGCAGGGCCTCGAGCACTCCCCCTGTTGGAAGTGGACGACAACTTGAGCTTCTTTGCCAGTAACGCTGCAACGCAGTACCTGTTTCCTATATTGGATCTGTCGGAGAATGGACAATGGTATGTAGTTATAGCAGATAGCAAGCATGGACTAAACAAAGACCATTTATGGGGTGTGGTTTAGGCGGTACAATTAATATTGATATTATATACTAGCTGTCCCGCGCAACTTCGTCTGCTCATTGCTGCTCCGCTCCTTTGGTCGTAGCGTGATGTTATATAGCCTATAGCCTTCCTCGATAAATGGGCTATCCAACAGTGAAAGAATTTTTCAATTTGAATCAGTAGTTCCTGAGATTACTGCGTTCAAACAAACACACAAACTTTTCAGCTTTATAATATTAGTATAGACTAGCTGACACGTGCAACTTCGTATGCGTAAATTTTCCCCGTTTTTGCAAAATTTCTCATTGCTGCTCCGCTCCTATTGGTCGTAGCGTGAAATTATATAGCCTATAGCCTTCCTCGATAAATGCACTATCTAATAATAAAATAAATTTTTAATTTGCATCAGTAGTTCCTGAGATTACCACATTCAAACAAACAAACATTAAAACTATTTAATTCCAGTCGTAGCATGATGATTTTTCCCCGTTGCTTTCGCAATTCTCGGGCCAAACATGTACTATGTTATACCGTATACCTTTTTGCAATTTGCAGCGGGGGGAAGGCCCCCAAATCCCCCCCTAAGTACACCTATGAGTCGTAATCAAATAGTAATGGAATATTTGTGTTAAATCAGAATCTAAATGAATGATTACTTTTAAACAATAATGATCAATTATTTTCTTTGTCCAGCCAACAGACACTAGAATGGGAAGCCACCCGTCTTCACCCAGCAGTGAACACGGTGTTGACATCAAAGACCGTCCCCTCAGACCTGAAACAAGCATTGCAAGCATTGCTGCAGACCCTCAACGGTACTTTGGAAAAGCAGCAGTATATACTTGGGGTATGTTGATTTATTATTGAGGCTGATGTATCCAATCTCGTGTACTCTTCTAATATTATTGACCTCTTTTTTTTGCATCAGTCCTCTAATGTGGTGTATAATATAGTGGTGGCAGCACCTTACCTGCATATACAGTTGATAAACAGAGAAACATTGTAAACATTGGCAATTTGAAAAGAGTGGCCACAAGTTTTTATTGCCTTTTCTTTTCTCGGGCTTTATGTATTGATTGCGAACAGGCATTACAAGTAAATGTAGAATCGACTTTTCACAAGTGTAGTATTTTGCTTCCTAAGTGAATAAATAATTTTTATTATTATGTATGTCGTTTCCATATCACGGGACTATGGAGTCCCGGTCATTTGGGAGGCGTGCGTGGGGCCGAAGCCAACACGTAGAGGCCCGTTAGACACTTTAATCTAAAGGCTATGTGACACAAACCGGCGAATATCGTTGTATACACTATATAAATGTACCCAACGACATTCCCCGGTTAGTGTAAAAACTATTGTCAAAAAGTGGTAGCTAAGAAACTGGGTTATGGAGGTGATGTGTTAGTGGAATGGTTAGCTGGTACTATTGAAGAACTATGGCGCCTGCCCTGCAACACATGGTAAAAACACACGGACAAATGGGCAGGCGGTGACTCGTCACTCACTAGATGGGCCCCCTTCTGGCCGCCACAAGCATACAGCCAAACAGGCGACAGGGAGCAACATGGGTGTGAGCAGCTTGGGGTGTCGAGCGGTGCGGCGCCGGTTTCACCATCACGAAGAAGGCCCGTGAGCGGGTTTCCCCGTAGTTATGCCCTTGAAAATGACACTTCCACCCCCGAGCATACAAGCTCTGGCGACCTCCCTCTGGCCGGCCGATTAAGGCAAGACAGAGTTGAGAGTCCTGCGGACGCTCTTGGTGTTCCACTCCCGCCGGCCAGTGAAGGCAAGCGGGAGACGAGGCCCTGACCGACTCTCTGAGGCATCGGGACCGCAGTGTCGCCACACACATTCAGCTCGCCACAAAGCTGCCCTGCGGTTTGTGTACTCTTATTTCACCCTCATGATACATTTTTTATTGGTGCCATAAGGATTTCAAGAGCTGCTACTATGCCCTCAGAGTGTTGCGTTAATCTCATATAGGGAGACAACGACTAGCCCCGAGGGGTTTATTATTATTATTATTATTACATACTTATTATATACTTTAAAATGTTTATATTGTGGACAACTCATCCCCCCAATATTATAGTAATTTTTATAGGCATTCCTTGCCAATTACTATATTAATACAATAATAGATTTTTTTAAAGATAGAACATAGTCTAGTAGCATAGATAGGTGGTTCGATTTCGGCCCCGGTTTGGCATACGGAAGTCTCGGGTTCGATTCCTGAATCTGGACTTCAAATTTTTCTATCTTTCAAATATGCAATTATTGTATCTCTTTTGTTCGACAAGTGCCTAAATAGGCACGGAAAAGAGAAAACTCTCCCCCCCAACATATTTTGATGCTAAAGGACAATGAATAAAAAAAATATTATTACGATTTAAGACGTAGATAATAGTTAGTAAATAGTATGTAATAATATGTATAATTATTTTTTTAGAGATGAATAGCAATGTCGAATTGTAGGTCCCACATTACGAGCAATCTTTTTGACCCCTACGGCTAAGGTCAAACGCCTTTGCTAGGAGTGGGTTCACGTCGGTAGTATAATGGGTAGGATTCGAGCTCGCGACCTCACAATTGCAAGTCCGATGCCTTCAACACAGCCGCTTTTAAGTTTAAGAAGTAGTACGATACGAGACATAGGGAATAGTAAGTAGTTTGTGATATAATTGTGTGCACTTTTTCCAGGAGAAACTCTCAGCGGCTGACATATCCACATGGAGTACACTATACCCTGTTTATTATAACAATGATCTCAAACAAACATACATGGTGGATTGTACCCACATCGTCCGGTGGATTGAAGAGTTGGCCAATGCTAAGGCTGTACAGGTATGTTATATATGCATGTATACTAAAATGATATAAAGTCTGTTATAAATGTTGATAAACTTTCGCGGTTTGTACACATTATGAAAATATATATATTACGGGTCTTAATCGCGTGAATAATTTAAGGTAAAACACCTTGTTAATTGCCCGACGTTTCGACCGTATTGCAGACTACCCGTGACCGCGGCCGTTGCAATACGGTCGAAACGTCGGGCAATAAACAAGGTATTTTACCTTAAATTATTCACGCGATTAAGACCTGTAATATATATATTTCACAAAGCCTGTTATGTTTTCATTGCTGAACTACAACTACAATCTATACTAACATTATAAAGCTGAAGAGTTTCTTTGTTTGTTTGAACGCGTCAATCTCAGGAACTACTGGTCCGAATTGAAAAAATCTATTTCTGTTGGGAAGCCCATTTATCGAGGAAGGCTATAGGGTATATAACATCACGCTACGATTAATAGGAGCGGAGCAGTAATGAAAAATGTTGCAAAAACGGGGAAAATGTACGCATACGAAGTTGCGCGGGACAGCTAGTTTTCAATAATCTGGCAATAAAAAATGTTATATTTCACAATTAAAAGTATTTAACAATTTATCAAAAAAAAACTAAAAGTAATGATTTGACGATCATGAGTTGTGACGTCACGCCCTAAGTATTTAATACAATTTGCTAAAGGGTTTGTCGTTTTGACATTTCATAAAAATATACTGAATTGACTTAGCAGTCATCATCTCCGTTTCCCCATATATCCATCCAAAATACTGACTATCTCCACAAATTTCTACCTCCAGCTTTTTAAAGATTCGTAGCAAGAAACACGTAACGAGTGACAAAAATATTCATTGCTGAAAGTGTAGGGTTACATTTACACTAAGGATGTTACGGATACGGATATAAGAATAATATTATATCGGTTTCGGTTACGGATATATATACACTAGAAACTGATCAAGCATGATTACGACGGGAAGTGGGGGTGTGCATTTCGTTTCACCCGACCAGCTAAAAAAATAAAATCGTTTATGTATTTGGATAGAGGCCGGGATATATGTATAGCCCGGAAGTCGCTGCGACCTAAAATATGGGAGGGGGGGGGTAGACCAATTTTTTTGGGGCACCTCCCCCCGTCGTGCCTATCTCAATTCACATTAGCCGGTCGGCCGAAAAGAAATCGGGCACTCAGTGGCGAAGAGTCCTTAGAATACCATTCTTTTCGGTTTCCCTTTAAATTGTTTTTAGTTAATATAATAACGTTTAAACAAAACCGTCTTTAACAAGATACATTTTCATATCGGGTTACTTCAGGACAATGTTAACCTTTCGCCTCTGTCGGGCCCAATAGGTAAGGCAATAGGGTAAAGAAATTCAATACAATACAATAAATTCGCCACAGAAAACAACTGTCCGGGCGGGAAGGAGGGGGGGGGGACTTGCCCCCGTTCCCGGATCCGCCTATGGATATAGTTATGAGTCAGCAAAATTTGTATTCGGATGTGCTTAATATATACATTTTTTTTAAAAAAAGAGCTTACAATACTTCTTATTCATCCACAGGAAGCAGTGAAGCAATGGGGTGGTTCCGCCACTGGACCCTTCGGTGCTACATCAGCACTTGGTATCCCACAAGTCTCTAGTTTGGTGTCTCCTATAAGGTAAGTGATAAATATAAACTTCATGTTACAGACTGCACAACATAGGCATACCCAGAATAATTTAGGGGGGGGGGGGTCGTTTAGGCGGTATAACAGGCTAGTTTCCAACTAGTCAAAACGAGAACCTGCTACCTTTTTCTCTACACTACCCAAAGGTTGACTGGGAGATAATGCCTTTGATGAATTGAAGAAGTATGATGACGGTTATATAATTCTCCCCAGCACGCCTGTAGAGGAAGCTGGTCCGACGCCAGAGGAGGTGGAATCAGCCAAAGACAACTGGATCAACGGCCTGAAGAAGCTGCAAGCGCCTCTCAAGCAGGAGAAACTGGTGTAAGTATACATAGTTAGGTATCTTATACTAAAACCAAAATAGACGCGAAATCTATACTAATAATATAAAGCTGAAGAATTTGTTTGTTTCTTTCAACGCGATAATCTCAGGAACTACCGGTCCGAATGAAAAAAATATTTTACTATTGGATAGCCCATTTATTGAGAAAGGCTATAGGCTATATAACATTAGGCTAGAAGCAATAGGAGCGGAGCAGCAATGAGAAATGTTGCAAAAACGGAAAGATTTTTTCCATTCGGGTAAGTAAAGGGTGATTTTTTAAGAGGTATAGGATTTGATTTTCAAAAAAAACACAAAAAAATTGAAAAATTTGATGAAATCTTTATTGGAATCGATAGAACGATCAATATAATTTAATGTTTGAAGATGATTTCATGCAAATGCTGGCCGCGGCTCCGGTTTAGATGGCCCATTCGCAAGGCCCAATTTCGGCACACTCTCTCCAACATATCAGCCGGTATATCACGAATAAATGCTTCAATATTGGCTTCCAGTGCGTCAATCGTTGCTGGTTTATCCCTGTAGACATGAGCCTTAACATGGCCCCACAAGAAATAGTCCAAAGGCGTTAGATCACACGATCTAGGCGGCCAATTGACGGGCCCAAAACGTGAGATAAACTGTTCACCGAAGGCGGCTCTCAATTGGGCCATTGTTTCGCGTGCCGTGTGGCATGTGGCACCGTCTTGTTGAAACCACATGTCAGGCATGTTCAATTCTTCCATTTTGGGCAAAAAAAAATCGCCAATCATCACACGGTAGCGCTCGCCATTCACAGTAACGTTACGGCCATTGTCGTCTTTGAAAAAGTACGGCCCGATGATGCCACCGGCCCATAATCCACACCAAACAGTACATTTTTCGGGATGCAGTGGTAGTTCTTGCAATGCTTCTGGCTGGTCTTCACTCCAGATGCGGCAATTATGCTTATTGACATATCCATTCAACCAGAAATGAGCTTCGTCGCTGAACACAATTTTTCGATAAAAAAGTGGATCTTCCTCCAACTTTGCCAATGCCCATTCACCAAATGTTAGACGTTGTGGGAGGTCGTGTGGCTTCAATTCTTGCACCAGCTGTATCTTGTAAGGTTTTACACCCAAATCCTTTCGCAAAATTTTCCACGTAGTGGAGTAACAGAGGCCCAATTGCTGCGAACGGCGGCGAATCGACATTTCACGGTCATCACTAATACTGGCGGATACAGCCGCAATATTTTCTTCGGTCCTCACTCTACGTATGCGTGTTCGTGGTTTAATGTCCAATAATGTAAACTGGGTTCGAAATTTAGTCACAAGCTTCCGAATAGCTGCCTCAGTAGGCCGACCAAACTGCCCATAAATTGGAAGAAGTGCGCGATGCACTCTCTTAACCGAGCATGCATTTTGATAGTAAAATTCAATAATTTGCAAGCGTTGTTCGTTCGTAAGTCGATTCATGGTTAAATTATAGACCAAACTGAACAAGTTTGACAATGACACAAGACACGATTCACGCGTGATCTGTCAAAAACAGTGTTGCCAAAAAGATACCAGCAAAAAAATCACCCGTTAGTTCCTGAGATTACCGCTTTCAAACAAACAAACTCTTCAGCTTTATACTATTAGTATAGATATAAAAGGTGAAGCTGACATATCAATGCAGGGCCTAAACTGTAAGGGTTAGAAACTTGAAAGTTTGCACAGGGGTTCCTTTTATAACGTAGAGGAGCACTAAGAAAGGATTTTTGAAAATTCACCCTCTAAGGGGGTAAAACGGGAGTGCAAAGTTAATATGAAACTTTACCGTTAAAATATTTTGGTAACAATCTGCATATGCTAGTGTAGATATAAATAAAAATTGCCTCAATGACAGTGTGTATGAATTGTGTATTATTAGTATGTATTATTTAGTTTTAAATTGTGTATTTGTATAATGAATTTGAATATTGAGATGAGAAAAAAAATGCATTTTGCAGATTACCAGTAAAAGATCGCAAAAATATACTCATCACATCAGCTCTACCTTATGTCAACAATGTACCACATTTGGGAAATATTATTGGTTGTGTGCTCTCCGGTGATATCTTCGCTAGGTAAGTAACCTTAGGGGTTATCTTTATATATATATATATTTCTTGTGTGCGTGTGTATGTCACTGAACTCCTTCTAGACGGCTGGACCGATTTTGATGATTTTTTTTGTGTGAGTTCAAGGGGATTCGAGGATGGTTTAGATTCACAATTGAACACAATTTACAAAAAAAAGAGTCGAGACGAAGTTCGCCGGGACAGCTAGTAATAATAAAAGTAATAGTAGGTCCACTGAAGCGGAGCGTAAAAGTCGCCAAAGTCATTCAATTTTGAAACGCCCTTAACTCACATGCTGTCTCTGTCCCTTAAAGGTGAATTAGCAGCGACAGATTAAGAAAAACTTTTGAGCACGACTCAAATTTAAACATAGTTTGAGTGGTTTATTCCATCTTGTTCACCCTGGAATTACTGCACCCAGGTGATATCACCCAAGTGAATTGAGTTGACTTTGTTGGACTGCCTCTGTGGCGCGGTGGGAGTGTGTCCGACTGCTATGCAAGAGGTCGTGGGTTCGATTCCCACATGGGACACTACTTTGTGTGATCCACAAATTGTTGTTCCGAGTCTGGGTGTACTTTGTGTCCGTGACTTGTATGTTTGTAAAGTCCCCCGCGTCACGGGGCTTGTACCCAAGTGCGGGAGTCGTCTTTTAAAAAAAAAAGAAAAAAAAGTTAACAAACGTGGCGTCATTTGTTCACCCAGATGAACAAAGTGGAATTAACCGTTTTATTGTTTGAGTATTCAGGGGTTAACTCAACATAATCCATCGACTAAAATATACTATTGTTAACTCACTGCTATCTATCATAGTTTTATAATCAGTTGTTTTTTAATTAATGGTCCTTCGAGCCGCAGCCCGAAGGACCATATCCATTTTTTTCAGTATTATAATTAAATTGCAGGTACTGTCGATTGTGTGACTATAACACCCTCTATATATGTGGTACGGATGAATATGGTACTGCTACAGAAACTAAGGTGAGATATTTTAACTATTTTTATGGCGAGCTTTGATCACGGCGACCGAATCAAGAAATTCCGTAACGAAAATAAAACCTAACACCCCCCACTCCGCCTACCATGTAGCTCGGCCGAGCGTAGCGCAGGAACTACTGGTTCGAATTGCAAAATTATTGAATAGTGTTGAATAGCCCATTAATTGAGGAAAGCTGTAGACTATATAACATCGCGCTACGACCAATTGGGGCGGAGCAGCAATGAAAAATGTTGCAAAAAAAGAGGAAAATGACGTCAGCGTGTCAACAAATGCGTGTCAGCTGTTAAATATAAATTTGATAACAACTAAAGGGTCTTTCAAATAGAGCGGGTCGATATTAATAATCTGTGGCGGCCATTTTGATTTGGCGGCATCTGTCAAATCTGTTTTTTCTTATTCAGTCACTGATGCCAAATCACCATGGCAAGTTACACGGTTGAGCAGCATGTGCAAATGATAAAACTTTATTATGAAAATGAGTGTTCGTTAGTGAAAACGTTGCGCGCATTGCGCCCATTTTACGGCAGACGCGGTGGCCCTTCAAAGTCTACTCTCCAACGATTGGTGACTAAATTCGAGACGACCGGTTCGGTAAACAACCGACCAACACCTTTACGTCAAAGGAACGCCAGATCGGCCGAGAACATCGCCGCTGTACGTGAGAGTGTTCAGGAGACTCCGAAGCAGTCGATTTCTCGCCGTGCACAAGAACTCGGCCTTTCGCAGACTTCAACTTGGAGAATTTTGCGTCGGGACTTGGGTCTGCATCCATACAAGATCCAACTGACCCCGGAGCTCAAAGTTAATGACCATAGACAACGCCGTGTGTTCGCTGAATGGGCGTCGGAACGCTTGGAAGAGGACCCCGATTTTGGCCAAAAAATAATCTTTAGCGACGAGGCACATTTTTGGATGAATGGTTCTGTTAATAAGCAAAATTGCCGTATATGGGATGACCACAACCCACATGAGGTTCACCAGATAGCAATGCATCCACAAAAAGTAACTGTTTGGTGCGGATTTTGGTCTGGCGGCGTCATTGGTCCGTACTTCTTCGAAAACGAAGTAGGCGAGGCCAGCACCGTCAACGGTGAGCGCTACAGATCAATGATAAACAATTTCTTTTGGCTTAAATTTAACAATATGGACGTGAATGACATGTGGTTCCAGCAAGATGGCGCTACTTGCCACACAGCGAACGACACAATCGACATTCTGCATGAACGGTTTGCGGGTAGGGTTATCTCTCGCAGAGGTGACGTGAATTGGCCACCAAGATCGTGTGATTTGACTCCGCTAGACTTTTTCTTGTGGGGTTTTCTGAAGTTTCAGGTCTATGCCAATAAACCACATTCGACCGTTGCCCTGAAAGCCAACATAACGCAGGCCATCGCTCAGATTCAGCCGGATCTATGCAGCAGAGTCATTAAAAATTGGACCTCTCGGATTTGTGCCACCATGCGAAGCCGCGGCGGACATTTGAACGATGTCATATTTCATGCATAATGGCATAAACGGGCCTTTCAAATAAAAAATAAATTTCGTTAATATCTCACACACATCTAGTTTTATTCAATTTTAACATCGACCCGTCTTTGTTGAAAGACCCTTTATATTTCACATTACCAACATTTATCTAGCAAACTGAGTAATTTATGGCTGCTGGTTTGCTATATTTGATATATTAGTTATATTTCGGGACTTAATCGCGTGAATTATTTAGAGTCGACCCGTGACCACGATCGGTGCAATTCGATCGAAACGTCGGGCAAATAAAAGGTTCGTACCTTTAAATAATTCACGCGATTAAGTCCCGAAATATAACTAATATGTATAAAAATCGCGAAAGTTTAAAAACAATAATTGCTATATTTGAATCAGTCCTTTTTAGGGTACCATAGCTAAAATGGCAAAACGGATCCCTTATAGTTTCGCCATGTCTGTCCGTCCGTCCGTGTGTAGCTTAGCTCAGAGACTGTTAGTTAAACTCTTGATATTTTTTTTTTGTACTTCTAGGTTTGATTTTTTTTTCTCACCTACGCCATCGTGTGGAGTATCATTAGATAGGTCTTTTAAAAATGTTTTTAGCCTTAACTATGTTATTTGTATACAGGCTCTAGAAGAAGGCGTGACCCCGCGAGAGATCTGCGACAAATACTTTGAGCTGCACAATGCGGTGTATCGCTGGTTCAATATCGGTTTTGACTACTTCGGGCGTACCAGCACACCGCAGCAGACAGAGTAAGTCAACTTTATAGGGCAATTTACCCATAATGGTGTGCAATTGTATCCGTAATTTCGGGAAATTTACCCAAGTTATGGGTAATTTACCCACGACCAGGGTAAATTTTGTCGATGTTATGGGTAATTTTCCCGTAATAATGGATATTTTTCCACGGTTGCGGGTAATTTCGCCACCATAGCTACCTTTTTGCCATAGTTGTGTGTAGTTTAGTCTATAAATATGGGTAGCATTTTAAGCCTATCCCCCTCCCCCCACCAGTCTTGCGAGCGATTCACTCTCCCTCAATCGTCCTCCTAAAAATTCCGAATCCACGCCTAAAAAACCATAATTATTTATCATTTTAACAAAATTATGTTGGATATAGTGGCATCACTTTGTAAAACTTGCCAGGTAAAAGAACTTTTTTTGACCTTAGTATAGTCAGATATATGCGACATGGCTGTACCCGGTAGAAAAGGGGGTAGATGAATTTAGGGTTCATATACATCGTTGAAAAATTAACACATTCTGCGAATACAATAATTGCATTTTTGAAAGATAGAAAAATTTTAAGTCCAGAGTCCAGAACCTGGGCCGGAATCGAACCACCTATCTGGACTATGTTACTAGACCTCAAATTTTTCTATCCCTTGATGCTTGCGAGTTGGGCCCTCGCATGCGCCATCTAGTCGGTAGTTAAAGAAAACATAGTCCAGATAGGTGGTTCGCTTCTGGCCCCGGTTTGGCTACGGAAGTCTCGGGTTCGATTCCAGGGACTTCAAATTTTTCTATCTTTCAAAAATGCAATTATTGTATTTGTAAAGTAATTGGCAGAAAATGCCTATAAAAATTACTTTAACGTTCTGCGAAATTTTAAAATTATCAACTTTATATTTTTGCCTCTTTAGTAAACCTCAAAAATGGTTCTCTAGCGAGAACCATTTTTGAGGTTATTATCTTAATCTTGGTATTTTTTTAGAATACCTGGTAAATTCTTATTTTTGTTCACAGAATTTGCCAAAAACTGTTCTTGAAACTTCGCGACAATGGCTTCGTGAACTCCCAGACAGTGGACCAGTTATTCTGTCAGAATTGTGACAGATTCTTAGCTGACAGGTATTATATAGCATTCTAGTTAAAATTAGACTTAGTCCTTTTCAGATATTCCGGTTTAAATCCGGCGCCGGTGAACGTATGGCGACCGGACCGGACGGACGCCGGAACAAGTGAACTGTGATAATGATGATAGGTTAGATTGTCGCTGTTATGACAACTCTAGTATTTTTTTCTCTTCCCGCCGATATTACTCTGTAGGGATTATAGCTCTCACATTCTGTGCATTCGCCAGTTTCAAGTTTATATTCTTTAAAGTTTTCCTCTTTGAATCACAAAGTACCAGCTGTCCAGCGCAACTTATTCTGCGCAAAATTTTCCCCGTTTTTGCAACATTTCTCATTGCTGCTCTGCTCCTATTGGTCGTAGCATGATGTTATCTACCCTATAAGCCTTCCTCGAAAAATAGGCTATCCAACAGTGAAAGAATTTTTCAATTCGAATCAGTAGTTACTGAGATTACCGCGTTCAAACAAACAAACTGTTCAGCTTTATAATATTAGTATAGATTTAAAGTATTTTTTGTACTTGTAGAGTATATTTGTTCTGTGATTTTACACGTTAAACGCGGAGCTGTAAAAATAGCGACATGTTAGTCTTCCGCCATTTTTACAAATCTAGTATATATTTTTACTATGTTTTTTTTCCTTTCTTTTAGGTTTGTGGAAGGCACATGTCCCCACCCCGGTTGCTTGTACGAGAACGCTCGCGGCGATCAGTGCGACAAGTGTGGGAAGTTGATTAACGCCATAGACCTGATAGACCCCAAGTGCAAGGTCTGTCAGCACACGCCGTGCGTTAGACCCAGCGAACAACTCTTCATTGAACTCGGACAGGTACGTTGTAGGGAAGTGAGAAAATGTGGGTAATCTACTCCAAATTGTGGGGTAATTTACTCGAAATATGAGGAACTTCTAAAATTATGGGAGATGTAATTTAGCCCAATAAGGTAATTTCCCCAAATAGTGGGTAATATACTCTAAAATATAGGGTGATTAACACCAAGTGTTGAAAATTTATCTCAGAAATATGAACAGTTTACCAAGGTGGAAAAGACTACCCCAAAAAGTAGGAATTTTAACCCTAAGTGTGGGACATTTACCTTCAAATGTGGAAAATTTTCCTAAAATCTAACATTTCCCCAACGTGTGGGCAAATTACCCCTTAGGACTTATGGAAGGCACGTGTCCCGGCCTCGGGTAAGGGAACGCGTGCGTGATCAGTACGATCAATATTGAAAGTTGATCAACGCCATAGACCTGATAGACCCCAAGTGCAAGGTCTGTCAGCACACGCCGTGCGTTAGACCCAGCGAACAACTCTTCATTGAACTCGGACAGGTACGTTGTAGGGAAGTGAGAAAATGATGATGATGTTGGAAATTTACCCCAAAATGTAGGTAATCTACTCCAAATTGTGGGGTAATTTACCCTAAAATATGGCAATATTTACTCGAAATATGAGGGAACTTGTAAAATTATGGGTAATGTAATTTAACCCAATAGGGTAATTTCCCCAAATAGGGGGTAATATACTCTAAAATATAGGGTGATTAACACCAAGTGTTGAAAATTTATCTCAGACAGTGGACAGTTTACAAAGGAAAAGACTACCCCAAAAAGTAGGAATTTTAACCCTAAGTGTGGGACATTTACCCTTAAATGTGGCAAATTACCCCTTAGGGCTTGTGGGAGGCACGTGTCCCGGCCTCGGGTAAGGGAACGCGTGCGTGATCAGTACGATCAATATTGAAAGTTGATCAACGCCATAGACCTGATAGACCCCAAGTGCACGGTCTGTCAGCACTCGCCGTATATCAGAACCAACGAACAGCTTTTTATTGAACTCGGACAGGTACGTCGTAGGGAAGTGAGAAAATGATGATGATGTTGGAAATTTACCCCAAAATGTGGGTAATCTACTCCAAATTGTGGGGTAATTTACCCTAAAATATGGGGTGATTAACTCCAAGTGTGGGTTAATCACTCCATATTAAAACTTATCTCAGAAATATGGACAGTTTACCAAGGTGAAAAAAAATTACCCCAAAAGGTAGGAATTTTACCCCAAGTGTACCCTTAAATGTTTGAAAATTTCCCTTAAATCTGGCATTTCACGCTGTGCGTCAGACCCAGCGAACAGCTATTCATTTAACTTAGATAGGTATTTGGTGAGGAAAATTACTGATTTGTAAGGATGTGTGAGAAACTTACCCCATAAATGTAGGAACTTAACTCCCGAAAAGTGGTTAATTATTCCGATAGTAGGGGTAATTTACTCTTAAATGTGGGGGTAATTTACCCCAATGTGAGGGTGATTTCCTCAAATTGTTGTGTTTGCCCCCAAAAATCCTGAAAATTGACCTTAAAAAATATAGGCAGTTAACCCTAAAAGGTGGGAAAAACTATGCCAGAAGGTGGTAATTTAATGCCGAAATGTTAGAAAGTTACCCTAATATCTGAGAATATTTCCAATTGAACGTGTAGACAAATTACTCCTAAGGGGTTGTGGAAGTCGCAATTGATTGGGGTTACAAATGTGGCACTGACTAACAGGATAAAATATTGGGTAGGTAATTCTCCCAAAATGTTAGAAAATATACGCCAAAATTTTTTTTTTTAAAAAGACTACTCCCGCGTTAGGGTACAAGCCCTGTGTCGCGGTAAACTTTACAAACATACAAGTCACGGACACAAAAAACACCCAGACTCGGAACAACAATTTTTGGATCACACAAAGCGGTGTCCCGTGTGGGAAACGAACCCACGACCTCTCGCGTAGCAGTCGGACACACTCCCACCGCGCAATGTGAAGTTACCCCAAACTTTGTCCCACAGCTGGAACCCTCAGTCCGCACGTGGATAAACGCTAACGAGAAGAACTGGTCTCCGCCCGCGCGAGCTGTGTCGCGCGCCTGGCTCAAGGAGCCGCTGCGAGCTCGAGCGGTCACCCGTGACCTCAAGTGGGGGGTGCCTGTGCCTACTATAGAGGGGTACCAATCCAAGGTACGTGGATTAACATCAAAATAACTGATCTGGGGCGAAGTTCCGTATTTTTTTTGGTTTTGAGTCTGTTATTTTCATAATTTTAGATGAATAGATAGAAAGTATATAGATAGTACTTGATTATACAGGTTGATTTTTAAAATACAAACAACATCCCGCTCTTGGTTTCTTTACATTACACCAAATTACTTCGTAATTCAATAAAAAAAAAAAAATTAAACCTTCACCACCTACCATTTACTTTTGTCACATAACCATTTGCCAAGAATTCTATTCGATTAGCGTAAACTCTAGTCGAATAGAATGCCATTTGTCTAAGGGGACAGCCGCCTTAGACAAATGGCATTCTATTCGATTGTACATTTTTTATAATCGAATCTATATAGTTTTTTTTTTGTTTATTACCAACAAAACGTACGACGCAGCCGTTTCCAGATCATTCGGGGGTGATCAGCGTTATATGCTGTATTATATTGTGTTTGTTTGTTTTGTACAGGTATTTTACGTATGGTTCGATGCACCGATCGGATATATGAGTATAACACAAACCGCTACGAATAATCAGTACGAAAAATGGTGGAAACCTGACAAGGAATATGATGTAAGTTATTTTGTTATTGTATCTATAAAACAATGTGATATTGTCTAGGCATTTTTTCCCCTGATTATTTTGATTTTTAAGTATTTTTTGTTAATTTGAACATATTGTACAACATATATATTTAATCCCTGCCCGATCCATTAATGTATCGTGTTCCAATTCGATAAACAAATAACCTAAAAATGTTTTTTCTTGTCGACGGCGTAAAATATTGCTTTGATAGGAGTCCTTACATACAAATTTTAAAAATGTACACATTTCGGAGAAATTGGGTACTAAAATCGTGAATTTTTATATTTTTTTTTTTCTATTTTTTTTTTATTTTTTTGGTATTAATGAAAGGTTATTTATAATAACCATTTATTTTATCTTTTAGTTATTCAAATATTTACGTACACCATAAAAATATTAAAAAAAAAAAAAAAAAAATCCTATCCTATAATAAAAATGTTTATTCAACAGGTAAAGTTATACCAATTCATGGCTAAAGACAACGTTCCGTTCCACGTGATAATGTTCCCTGCGACGTTGCTCGGCGTCAACGAGGGACATGTACTTGTCAGTCATATTTACGCTACAGGTTAGAAATCTAATATATAAAATTCTCGTGTCACAGTTTTCGTTGCCATACTCCTCCGAAACGGCTTGACCGATTTTGATGAAATTTTTTGTGCTTATCCGGTATCTATGAGAATCGGCCAACATCTATTTTTCATCCCCCTAAGAGTTTGTTTGTTTGAATGCGATAATCTCAGGAACTACTGGGCTGCACTGAAAAAAATATTTTATTGTTGGATAGCCCATTTATCGAGGAAGGCTATAGGTTATAACATCACGCTACGACCAATAGGAGCGGAGCAGCAATGAAAAATGTTGTAAAAAAAGAAAAAAAAAAAAAAAAAAAAAAAAAAAAAAATTAACGCAGACGAAGTTGCGCGGGTCAGCTAGTTTAACTATAAAATGTATTATTTAACTAGCTGTCCCGCACAACTTCGTATGCGTAATTTTTCCCCGTTTTTTAAACATTTCTCGTCGCTACTCTGCTCCTATTAGTCGTAGCGCGATGTTATATAGCCGATAGCCTTCCTCGATAAATGGGCTATCCAACAAAAAAAGAATTTTTCAAATCTGACCAGTAGATCCTGAGATTAGCGCGTTTAAACAAACAAACTCTTCCGCTTTATAATATTAGTATAGTAGATAGTGTTCATTAATTACGTGATTATTTTTAGTCATGTTTTGACCCCCCCCATCGTCAAGTAACTTACAGTAGGATCAAAGTAACTTGACCGGATTGAAGTTGGCGAAAAGTGGTTGCGCAGATGCATTTTTTAGTAGGAAATGGTGACAGGAAGCGGGGGGCGGGGCGGTAACTAAACCAAGAGAATTAGAGATGCGATTCATAATTAGTATTACTAACTCAAAAATTGTTTTTCAAACTGGACAGACTACCGCCGACGACAGTAGTACAACGTAGTTTGTTTGTTTGTTTAAACGCGCTAATCTCATTAACTACTGGTCCGATTTGAATTAATATTTTTTTGTTGGATAGCCCATGTATCGAGGAAGGCTATAGGCTATATAACATCGCGCTACGACTAATAGGAGCGGAGTAGCGACGAGAAATGTTGCAAAAACAGGGAAAATTTACGCATACGAAGTTGCGCGGGACAGCTAGTTTCCCATATGAAAGAAAGAAAATCATATGAAAGTCTATACTATGGACTGTCTATAGCTTTAATAAAATGAAAATTTACAATGCTATTAAATACATTAAGCTAGATTATTTATATATTTCTAAATGCATACATATTATAGATAAATAACACCCAGACACAGAATAAACCATCATGCACATCACACATAGTTTTATCCTGGGTGGGGATCGAAGCCACGACCTCCGGCTTAGCAGTCAGGGTCACTAACCACTAGACCAACAGGCCAGTCAAAAATTAAATAAATATAAATGGCGACTTGATGGCGCCAAAATGTTTCAGTTAATAAATTTAAGCAGTCAAGAGGCCTACTCTAATTCAATGAAAACAATGTTTCGATCAAAAATTAGGTGGTAATATACAGAGCCAGGAACATCTATTTAATCCGCTCGTTCCTGAAAATCGTCTATGGGCTCGAACTCTTGTGCTTATCCAAAAACTTGCTGAACCGCGCAACTTCATATGCGTCAATTTTCCCCGTTTTTGTAACATTTTTAATTGCTGCTCCGCTCCTATTGATCGTAGAGTGATGTTATGGAGCCTATAGCCTTCCTTATCAAATGGGCTATCTAACAGAAAAGTATTTTTTCAATTCGGACCTGTAGTTCCTGAAATTGCCGCGTTCAAACAAACTCTTCAGTTTTATAATATTAGTATAGATTAATTATAATAGTACCTATAAACTTAAGAAATTTAAGTAAACGTAAATTAATGAATTTCCTTTTAAAGAAACAGAGTAAGCCTACTGTTTTTTTTTTTAAATTTATTATTGTATTTAATTTTTATTACAGAATATCTAAACTACGAAGACGGCAAATTCTCAAAATCTCGCGGTGTTGGCGTTTTCGGTAATGACGCGCAACAGACAGACATACCGTCAGACGTGTGGCGGTTCTACCTCGCTAGCATTAGACCTGAAACTTCAGACTCTAGCTTCAGTTGGACTGAGCTAGGTACTAGGTAAGCATAGCCTTGTTTTAATTTTTTTACACATGTACCCCAAAATAGAAGTGTAAGTTTTCAGGGTTTCTGTATTTACACGACTGTACTAAAAATAGTTTCTGTATTTACACGATTGTATCAAAAACAGTTTCTGTATTTACACGACTGTACTAAAAATAGTTTCTGTATTTACACGATTGTATCAAAAACAGTTTCTGTATTTACACGACTGTACTAAAAATAGTTTCTGTATTTACACGATTGTACCAAAAACAGTTTCTGTATTTACACGACTGTACTAAAAATAGTTTCTGTATTTACACGATTGTACCAAAAACAGTTTCTGTATTTACACGACTGTACTAAAAATAGTTTCTGTATTTAGACGACTGTACTAAAAACAGTTTCTGTATTTACACGACTTTACCAAAAAACAGTTTCTGTATTTACACGACTGTACAAAAACAGTTTCTGTATTTACACGACTGTACAAAAACAGTTTCTGTATTTACACGACTTTACCAAAAACAGTTTCAGTATTTACACGACTGTACAAAAACAGTTTCTGTATTTACACGACTGTGCCAAAAACAGTTTCTGTATTTACACGACTGTACCAAAAACATATTCTGTATTTACACGACTGTACTAAAAATAGTTTCTGTATTTACACGATTGTACCAAAAACAGTTTCTGTATTTACACGACTGTTTTAAAAATAGTCTGTATTTACACGATTGTACCAAAAACAGTTTCTGTATTTACACGACTGTACTAAAAATAGTTTCTGTATTTAGACGACTGTACTAAAAACAGTTTCTGTATTTACACGACTTTACCAAAAACAGTTTCTGTATTTACACGACTGTACAAAAACAGTTTCTGTATTTACACGACTGTACAAAAACAGTTTCTGTATTTACACGACTGTACAAAAACAGTTTCTGTATTTACACGACTTTACCAAAAACAGTTTCTGTATTTACACGACTGTACTAAAAACAGTTTCTGTATTTACACGACTGTACTAAAAACAGTTTCTGTATTTACACGACTGTAACAAAAACAGTCTCTGTATTTACACGACTGTACTAAAAACAGTTTCTGTATTTACACGACTGTACTAAAAACAGTTTCTGTATTTACACGACTGTAACAAAAACAGTCTCTGTATTTACACGACTGTACTAAAAACAGTTTCTGTATTTACACGACTGTACTAAAAACAGTTTCTGTATTTACACGACTGTACTAAAAACAGTTGCTGCATTTACACGACTGTACTAAAAACAGTTGCTGCATTTACACGACTGTACTAAAAACAGTTTCTGTATTTACACGTCGGTACTAAAACAGTTTCTTTATAGGTTGTCTGTCTGGTTTTACGTTTGTATACATTGAGGCGAATTCAAATATGTCTGTCTTTAAACGTGTCTTTTTGTTATTTTTAGGAACAACTCGGAGCTCCTCAACAATTTGGGCAACTTCTGCCACCGTTCGCTGTCATTCTGTTTCAACATGTTTAAAGGAAAAGTCCCAGATTTGGTGCTCGAGCAAGCTGATTATGAATTGATCGCGTTGGTTAATAGAGATGTCATTGGTGAGTTCTTATCTCTACTTATACAGGGTGATTTGTAATATACTAATTACCTCCCGTTCGTGGCTTCTAACTCTTCTAAACGTGGCAAATAACTTTGTAATATCAGTTTTGGTAAATCTACACTAATATTATAAAGAGGAAAGATTTGTATTTTTGTATGTCACGAATAAACTCAAAAAGTACTGGACCGATTTTAATAATTCTTTTTTTGTTGGATAGCCCATTTATCGAGGAAGGCTATAGGCTATATAACATCGCGCTACGACTAATAGGAGCGGAGCAGCTACGAGAAATGTTGCAAAAATGGGGAAAATTTATGCATACAAAGTTGCGCGGGACAGCTAGTATTTAATATATTAACACTTAATCATCTACCACTTGTATTTGGAGTTAATACCTTAACCACCAGATATGACTTATTTTACTGCAATCGTTGTTTATTATGTGGTTTATTTATTTATTTATTCATTTGCATAAATGTGGTACATATTACAGATCTTTAAAATACATATTATTGAACCAGCACACTTGCCAATAATGGCATGCAAATTACATCATTGGTATAGGCAAGAACTATGAAATTTATCAAAATTACAAAGAAAGTGAAATAGTATTACAAAAAAAAAATCAACGCACACCAATGTAATAAAATCCGGTCACTTAAATTTCACATATCTCCTTTCTAAATTATAAAATTTACATGGGTATTTATTTAAATATTCTTCAACCGGGTAAAAACATTCGTTTACCAACCAGCTTAGTAACACACTGCAGAACTTTTTATATGGTAGATTTTTGATTGAATTAGGTAAAGCATTAAAGATTAAGGGAGCCATATAAACACAGCTGCGCCTGAACAGTTCCAACATAGGAATAGGGATTACAAAATCCAATTGCCTCGCTTTTCTATTACTTGTATTATCCCTTACTTCAAATAATGATGAATTCGATTTGACTAACTTAGCTACTTCATAAATATATATGCAAGGAACTGTCAAAAGTCCATGAGATTTAAATATAGCTCTACAAGATTCGGACCACCCCATATTAAAAATAGTAGTAATAAATACTCCATATTTAGGCTCTACAGCTTACAAAGAAACATCGATTTTACTCAAGGGTCTCACAGATGTGTGGTAAATGGTTGTGAGACAAAAGTAGGTGGTAGGTGGTGAAGAGTTAATTTGTAATTTATTTTAAAAAAATTATATTAGAAAGTTATTTAATGTGATGTAAAGAAGCCAACAGCGGGAGGTTGTTAGTGTTAAAATCGACCTGTATACATTTATAAAGTAGTTGCATCTGTTATGATGATTTTTTTGTAAGAGTTGCTACTGGCATCATTCTGCACAGGGGATCAATTCACGTATTTAAAGCAGTGCAGTTGCAGTTAAGTTTCGATTAAAACGGCCATTTTTGTATTCTCGTAACTTTGGGATCGATCTCAAATACGCTTGCGTCAAGTATGCGTCTCGAGAGCGCAATAACGACATTCTAGTATGGTGCTCAAGCGTTTTAGAGATCGATCCCAAAGTTACAAAATACAAAAATGGCCGTTTTATCGAAACTTAACTGCAACTGTACTGCTTTAAATACGTGAATTGGCCTCCAGGTCGAGCAAGGGACTGGTTGTAAACCAGCATCAGGCATCTCGCCTGGCAAATGCTAGGCTATGTCCTGTTTTCGGCATTACTACATGTTATCTTCCACTTTTTTTTTCTTTATTACCGTTTTTTATTGTCTATGGAGTTTATTTTTATTTTTTTTTACTCGCAACTTCGTCTTTGCAAACGTTTTGCAACATTTTTCATTGCTGCTCCGCTCCTATTAGTCGTAGCATGATGTTATATAACCTATTACCTTCCTCGATAAATGGGCTATCCAACAGTAAAATAATTGTTCAATTCGGACCAGTAGTTCTTGAGATTATCGCGTTCAAACTCTTCATTCATAATATTAGTACAGATTTCTAACCATAGTAACTTTTCTACGAAATCCTATTTGGGAAATCCTGCTGTACTGAATTGTTTATTAATATTTTCCCAGCATACGTCCAGCACATTGAGAAGGGTCGTCTCCGCGAAGCGCTAAGACATGTGATGAGCATATCCAGGATTGGCAACCAGCATATGCAAGCTGAACAACCCTGGGTACTGCTGAAAGGATCTGACGATGACAAGTAAGTACTACAAACGAATCTCCTTCTAAAACCATTAGGGTATTCTACTTCGTTTAAAATGTTTCTTTCTTGAATAAAAAGCCACAAAAACAAATATTTCGGCATAAATCTATTGCATAGCATTTTTTATCACTTTATGCAATTAAAAAAAAAAAAAAAAGAAACATTTCGGAGCAGCTCTGTCTCGATCCGTGCGAGCTTCATACAATCGTACCATATACATATACGTTAAGCGAACGCTCGGCCGAGCTACATGGTAGGCGGAGTGGGGGGTGTTAGGTTTTATTTTCGTTACGGAATTTCTTGATTCGGTCGCCGCGCTTAAACGCGATAGCTTAAAAAATAAAAAAATTAACATTTTTTACAAGAGTAGTATTTTAATTCCTAAGTGAGTAAGAATTTTTATAATTATTATTATCAATTATCACTTTTTTTACAGGCAACGAGGAGCAACAGCCATTGGTCTCTGTTGCCAATTAGTGGCACTACTATGTACATTACTGGCACCTTACATGCCAGAGACGAGCAGAAAACTTAGAGAACAACTCAATATTGATGCTGTTAAACTTAGGATTAACCCTGAGTAAGTATAATTGTTTTAAGTTTACATGCATTACATTATTGATTGCCTCTGTGGCGCGGTGGGAGTGTATCCGACTGCTACGCAAGAGGTCGTGGGTTCGATCCCCACCCAGGATAAAACTTTGTGTGATGAGCACGATGGTTTATTCTGTGTCTGGGTGTTATTTATCTATAATATGGATTTAGAAATATATAAGTATGTTTATCAGTTGTCTGGTTTCCATAGTACAAGCTCTGCTTAGTTTGGGATCAGATAGCGTTGTGTGAGCTGTCCCAAGATATTATTATATTATACATTTTTGCTTAAGTTTGTATTGCTAGTTATCTTTAAAACAAAATGGTTGTCTGTTAAGTCGGTTTACAGACGATAATTTTACGTGATAACGTAATTAGCAAACATTGATGACATTGTAATAAACAACGATGCCTGTGACAGCTTTAGTGGAACCGTGAATGCGTCCGAAGGCCACAATACTTCAGACTATTAGTAGGCGGAATCGCCATTCGCGTTGCTTAGCAACCAGTCAATAACGTGACTCTTTAGCAGCCAATCAATAACGTGACCGTTGCTACGTGACACTTTTTCGTACGTGCACTCCGCTATCCATTTAAATATTTTTGTAACAATTTTCAGGAACCCGTCGTTACTACAATATATACCATCAGGCCATGTTATAAACAAACCTGAACCATTATTCGCTAAGATAGAAACTGAATTACTGGACACACTGAGGGCCAAGTACGCGGGCACACAGAGTGATAGAACTGAAAGGGAGAATCAGGTAAAAAACCTTCATACAACCCCCCCCCCCTCACAAATGAACTCTCCCCACCCCTTCGAAATGTCATCCACTACCCGAAATCTTACTCACACCCAAATTAAACCACCATATCTGGATAGAGGCCGGGATATATGGCCCGGAAGTCGCTGCGACCTGAAAGATCTATTGTGACACCTCTTTCTTCCTTAAAGCATATCTCCAAGGTTTAGTCTGACCATGAAGTCGACTATGTATCTTGGTGGAGTGGCCTTAACGTCGTCAGGTGTGATTAAGTGCCCTCCAAGGTGCTGGCTTCTGGTGTGATGAGTTGCCTCGTCAATGTCACCTATACCCCCAAATTGGTTGTCTGTAAAGTACAAACAAGCGGCGGTAGCCTAATGGCTAAGGCATCGGAGTCGCAATCGTGAGGTCGCGGGTTCGAATCCTACCCATTATACTTCCGACGTGAACCTCCTCGTACAACGATCCTTACAAGTTTGTATAAAATACAATAATTGCATTTTTGAAAGATAGAAAAATTTGAATCCAGACTCAGGAATCGAACCCGAGACTTCCGTAGCCAAACCGGGGCCAGAAGCGAACCACCTATCTGGACTATGTTACTAGATATCAAATTCTTCCATCTCTTAATGCTTACGGGTTAGGCCCCCGTAGTGTATAAAATACTAGCGTATGACGTCATCATTTTATTGATCAAATAATTTACTATTGTTTTGATTTTGATGAATGAGAAAATAATAAATAAGCTAAATATAAATAAACTATTTAATTAATAAATAAAAAAAAGTATTCTGAAAAACATAATATTTTTGACGTGACAACGTCTTATAATTCGATGGAGCCGGCTGAACGCACGAAAAAACATGACTCATGAGGCGTTACCTCGCTCTGAGGCGTTCCATTTAAGTGCAAGCGAGAGCGCGGAACGAGCGACAAAGAGGCACAATCGGCCTCCGCGTTCGGCAGCGTTCGACATCTGTCTCTCTCCTACTTGAGTGAGCGATGCGTCCGCGTGGACAGCTGCTATACAATAATACATTTACATGTTTTCGTAAAAACTATGTACATTGTAAAAATAAATAAATAAAAATTGACTGAAGTAACTTGATCAATTCAATTGTGATTTCCATTTACCTCCTTCTCTATATCCATACAAATTATCTATCAAACAAATCACTCACAAATCGACTCACAATCGTGAGGTCGCGGTTCCGAATCCTACTCATTATACTACCGACGTGAACCCACTCCTAACATAAGCCTTTGAGCTTAGCTGTAGGAGTTAACAAGATTGCTACTAATGTGGTTCCAAACCCACATTACTAGTTATTCTATATATATATATATATATATATATATATATGCCGAAACCTAGCACATTTACCTCGACTTCCGTTAGTTGATTTTAGAAAGATCCAAAGTTCTATTAATAATAATAATTTTTTTTTTTTCAGAAAAATGGCATCACACCTCCCACATCTGTTTCAAATATTGCCGAATTAGAAAAAGCTATTGCTGAACAGGTAAACCAATTATTTTTTACACTATTGCAAAGTTACATCAGAATCCGTTCAGGTTTTTTTTGTTATTGTACAAGAGCAACAAATGTGGTTTTCATTTTAATAATAACTAGCTGTCCCGCGCAACTTCGTATGGGTACATTTTCCCCGTTTTTGCAACATTTCTCGTCGCTACTCCGCTCCTATTAGTCGTAGCGCGATGTTATATAGCCTATAGCCTTCCTCGATGAATGGGCTATCCAACAAAAAATATAATTTTTCAAATCGGACCAGTAGTTTCTGAGATTAGCGCGTTTAAACAAACAAACAAACTCTTCCGCTTTATATATTAGTATAGATATCTTGGTAAAATTCATACAATGCCATCTGATCCCAAAAACTAGCAATACAGATGCCATTAATAGATCTTACATTTTACATGTTGTCAAATACCATATTCTAAAAACTATATAATACTAGCTGTCCCGGCGAGCTTCGTCTCGACTCTTTTTTTTTTTTGTTAATCGGGTTCAATTGTGAATCTAAACCATCTTCGAATCTCCTTGAACTCACACAAAAAAATCATCAAAATCGATCCAGCCGTCTATGAGGAGTTCAGTGACATACACACGCACACAAGAGATATATATATATAAAAATTGTAATTTGCCAGGGCAACAAAGTGAGAGAGCTGAAAGCGTCTACAAAAGACAAGTCAGTGTGGCAGCCGGAAGTAAAGAAGCTGTTGGAGCTGAAGAAACAGTTAACAGCTGCACAGGGCGCCCCTCCACCTGCAACTAAGGTATAACAAATCCCTTATAACTTTAGTAAACTATCGTATGTTCAAAAACGCATCTTTCAGGCAAGCGATTTAGATATAGAAATGTGTGTAATTGGGTAATAAAAGTAAATTATTTCATACTAATCAGGTAAAAATAGATCTTAAAATGCTCTGTAAATAAGTGTTATTTTACAATTCAACATGTTTTTGAATTTAAAAGCATGAAAACGAATACTAAAAGTAATGATTTGACGATAGGAACTTATGACGTCATAGGTTCCTATTCCATACACGTTTCTATAGAGCTTGTTGTTTTGACATTTCGTAAAAAGAGACTGATTTGACTTGATAGTCAATATCCCCATTTGTTGTTTTTAACATGCTTTCATTAGCTACTAGCTGTCCCGCGCAACTTCGTCTGCGTAAATTTCCCCCGTTTTTGCAACATATCTTATTGCTGCTAGGCTCCTTATTTCTCCACTATTTAATGGATGTTATTATACATATAAACCTTCCTCTTCAATCACTCTATCTATTAAAAAGACCGTATCAAAATCCGTTGCGTAGTTTTAAAGATTTAAGCATACGTAGGGATATAGGGACAGAGAAAGCGACTTTGTGTCAAACACCCAATTTATAAACACCGGCCATATCTATACTGTGTACCTTATAATTTGTTGTTTTTAACATGCTTTCATTAGCTACTAGCTGTCACGCGCAACTTCGTCTGCGTAAATTTTCCCCGTTTTTGCAACATTTCTCATTGCTGCTCCGCTACTATTGGTCGTAGCGTGATGTTATATCCAATAGTGAAAGAATTTTTCAATTCGGACCAGTAGTTCCTGAGATTTTCGCGTCCAAACAAACAAACAAACTCACAAGTGTAGATATTATTTTATATAGTATGTTTGTATGTTAGAATGTAACGAAATCTTTGAACGTGTTTTTCACTAACTTCAGAACGTAGGATTTAATTGAAACTTCGCATACTTATCAAGGACCGATTACAATACAACTCGATAAAAAGGGATTTTTGAAAATCCATCCCCTAAGGAGGTAAAATAGTGGTTCTAATATTATATGAAACTCCGCCAGTTTTGAAGTTAGATGAGTGTAATTTCGCATTTGGCTTATTGATTTAAAATAAAGAAAACATGTTTCGGCCTTTTTGAAAAACCCCAAGGGGATAAAATAGGGGTTGCAAGTTTTTATAAAACTTCCTTAGTTTCATAGTTAGATCTGTGAAATATCCTATTTGGTTTTCTGGATTTTTGTAAACAACTTAAAAATTGAAAAATAAACGTTTAAAAAACAAAAAATCACGCTTTTGTAAGATTGAGAGTATGTGAGTTTGTAGAGGGAACCGATTGAAAAATCATTTAAATGTTGATAAACTTTCGCGCTTCACGCGATTAAGACCCGTAATATATACAGGGGGTAACAGAAAGGTGTGGTCAAATTTCAGCAGCGGATAGGGTATGTTATCAGTATTGCACCTACCATGGTGCCATAGCTGGTTGCATTATTATTACATAGTTATAGCATATTCTTTTTGTAAAAATTCAGTAATGAAGGCCGTATGGCATAAGAATTATACCTCCCCTGGTGCAAAATTCGATTGGATTATTATAGCATAGAACTTTTTAAGTCATACTTTAACTAATTAATAACTTTTTCATTCATAAATAAATGAATGAAAAAATAATAAATATTTTTTTAGGGTACCCCGATTTAGATAAAATTAAGTATGTGCACTCAGTATCATGGGTACATATCAACCCTTGAATATGACCACACCTTTCTGTTACACCCTGTATATACTAGCTGTCCCGCGCAACTTCGTATGCGTAAATTTTCCCCGTTTTTACAACATTTCTCGTCGCTACTCTGCTCCTATTAGTCGTAGCGCGATGTTATATAGCCTTCCTCGATAAATGGGCTATTCAACAAAAAAAGATTTTTTCAAATCGGATCTGTAGTTCCTTGGATTAGCGCGTTTAAACAAACAAACAAAGCAAACAAACAAACAAACTCTTCCGCTTTATAATATTAGTATAGATATATATATATTTTCATAAAAAACTTTTAACCTATAGAAAGCCCCGTTATTTGTGATACGCTATAATTATAACATCACTACAACCAATAGGAGCGGATTATCAATAAAAAATATTGTGAAAACAAGAAAAAATTACACAAACGAAGTAGTTTAAAGTTTTAAAGTCAAAAAAGAAAACTTACAGGCTTTAAGTTTTTTTTAGTAAAATAAATACAGCTAGTACTTAGAATAGATAAGTAAGGCCAGTTCAAAATATTCACAAATATAAATTGTAATATATTCACTGCCTCTGTGGCGCGGTGGGAATGTATCCGACTGCTACGCAAGAGGTCGTGGGTTCGATCCCCACCCAGGATTAAACTTTGTGTGATGAGCACGATGGTTTTTTATTGTGTCTGGTTGTCATTTATCTATAATATGTACGTATTTAGAAATATATAAGTATGTTTATCAGTTGCCTGGTTTCCATAGTACAAGCTCTGCTTAATTTGGGATCAGATAGCGTTGTGTGAGTTGTCCCAAGATATTATATTATTATAGATATTATTATAAATGATATATTGCAGCCTGCATCTAGCAAGAAGGCAGATGCTAAGGAGCGCCTCGCTGCGAGCCGAGGGACTCCAGCGACTCAAGCGTCCGGCGACTCAGTAGCGGCATTAGAAAAAGCTATTGCTGAACAGGTAATACATAAATGTTGATAAACTTTCGCGATTTGTACACATTATTAAAATATATATATTACGGGTCTTAACTGAGTCTACCCGTGACCACGGCCGTTGCAATACGGTCGATACGTCGGGCAATAAACAAGGTAGTTTACCTTAAATTATTCACGCGATTAAGACCCGTAATATATATATTTTAATAAGGTAATACATAATTATATAATATGTGTATTTTTTTCCCGGTCCGACCCGAAATGGGCGTGCAGGTATTCTATTAATAATGCTAAAAAAAAAAAAAAATATTATACTGTCAAAACGATATTTTCTTTGAAGATTAAAATTTACTATTTTAGTACCCAATTTCATTGATAAGTGTAAATTTTCAAGATTTGTTATCAATATTTAAGTTTAAAATGTATGGAGCAAAAAATTGTCTCAGGTGTGTCCTCGAACCGCAGCTAAGGTCATTACTAACTCCAGCACCAAGACATGTACGCCAACTTCGAATTTAAACGGCTATTACACTACCCTGAATCAGGGCCCTAAATCGAGGTGGCCTTGAAAAATTGTTAGAGAATTAGGGCCCTAACTCTTATTACACCGCTCTTTTTAAGGATTTAGGGTCCCTGATTCAGTGTAGTGTAATAAGCGCATTAGCCTCCACATGATATTATGGCAATCGTCAATCCAGTGACGAAATCATCCAACGCGTTCCTACCTACCCCTGGTGGCGGGTTCAAGTCCCGCCTGTGTCAAAATTTTCCTCCACACATTTAAAACTTATAAGTATAAAATTTTGACTGCCTCTGTGGCGCGGTGGGATTGTGTCCGACTGCAACGCAAGAGGTCGTGGGTTCGATTCCCACACGGGACACTACTTTTATTGATCCACAAATTATTGTTCCGAGTCTGGGTGTTCTATGTGTCCGTGACTTCTATGTTTGTAAAGTCCCCGACACAGGACTTGTACAAGAGTCGTCTTTAAAAAATATATACATATTAGCATAAAAAATGCTTTAAAATTACAAAAAGTAAAATTATCAACATTGTTTGTCTAAGTACACTTCCAACAACTACAATAAAAACAATTTTTTATACCTTCGCAAGTCTCGATTTAAAAAAAAAAAAGAAACCTCAACTGCACTTCTAGAGTTAGCTATGTTAACAGACAGTTAACGATAGATGAGTTATTAACGGCCAGTCTCAATAATCATATCATCATAAACCTATCTATGGATTTGGCTACCAGAGGTAGAATTTTGACATATTTTATATGGAGCTTATGTCAAATATATACCTCTAGTAGTTCTAGTAATAGTTAGATTATTGAGACCGGGCGTAAGACAGTCTGTTAGTTACTTTCACATTTTTAAGTTTCCGTTTGAATTTGTCTTATTTTTTAAGCTATTGCATAGCTTCTATCGCGGGCCTTGAGCGCGGGGACCAAATCCAGAAATTCCGTAACGAAAAAACCTCACGCTCCCCACTCCGACGGGCACAGTGGTGATACTTTTTACTTTTGCCATCTATCAATGAATAGCAGAACTTTAAATATTTTTTTTTTTCAATTTAAAAAAAATACTTTTTTAAAAACTAAAGAAAAATTTTTTTTTTAATTGCTTTTTTTAAATTTAAAAAAAAAACAATTTTTTTTAAAGAAAAAAAAATTCAAACATTGTTTTTTTATAATACAAACACACTTAAAATATATATATATATATTTTTTTAATTGCTTAAGTTGATAAAAATGCTATGCAATAGCTTTACCGCGGCAGTCCCCGAGTGCCACACATTTTTTTGTTTTTTTCCTCTTCCCTCCAATTTTTATCGGTACAGATTATGGCTCGCACATTATGTGCATACGCCAGTTTCAAGAATCATTTCTTTCTAGTTCTCTTCTTTCAATCACAAAGTCTCGTTCTTGTCCAGTTATCACGTATTTCAAGAATATTTTACACTGTTTTACACTTTAAACACGGAGCTGTGAAAATAGCGACATGTCAGTTTGCCGCCATTTTTACAACTCCTTTGAATTTGTTGTATCTTTTTATTTCTTGTTACCAGGGTGACAAGGTGAGAAAATTGAAGGCTTCAACAAAAGACAAGTCAGTGTGGCAACCCGAGGTGTCAGTGCTTCTTGATCTGAAGAAACGGCTCGCCTCTTTACAAATCAACTAATATATGAAATATATAACATATTTATTACACATATTATGACTTTTATTTATTACTAACTTGTTTATTGTAATAATTTAAAACTGCCGTGAGTTTTTATTGCCAAGTTTTTTTCTCACGGCTTTACTCTTGCGAACTTGGCATTAAATGTAGAATTATTCTTAATTTTGTCTGACGTTCAAAGGCGTTGGATTCTGTAACCTAAGTGAATAAAGTACTTTGAGTTTGACTTGGCTGTGCCCGCGCCCTCGTCCGCGCGAAGTTGCAATGATGCTCACTCCCTATAGACGATAGCGTGATGATAATAGTAGCCTAGTTACTTCTTACAACATCAGCTGTCAGAGAGTGACAAAACCCATTTAGCTGTTTCGTAGTTTAGTCTGAACAAAAAGACGAACAGACAGACAAAAAATAAAAAAGTATTTTGTTATGAAGTACCGTATATTTAGTAGAAAACTGTTATTTTGACATTACAAACAGCCATTTCAATTTTTTTTTTTGTATAGAATACTTGTCCCCCTTCGTTTGCGACATGGATGTACCCAGAATTAATTTTCGAGGTGGTGGTGGTTTTAGGAGTTAATATTGACTTAAACAACGGCTGAATGTTTGCCGACCTTTTTGCAATTAGAGGGGGGTTCAAACCGTCCTCCCCATGGGTTTGGGGGGGGGGGGGGTCAAAGCCTCCTCTCCTGGATTGGGTGGGGTCAAACACTCCTACCCTGGGTTTGGTGGGGGAGTCAAACCCTCCTAACCCTGGGTTGGGGGGGGGGGGGGGTGTCAAACACTCCTCCCCTGGGTTAAGGGGGGAGTCAAACCCTCCCCCCTGGGTTTGGGGGCGGGGGGGGGGACTCGAACGCCTACCTAACCAAAATTAACTTGACTGGTACTAGTGATTAGTGACCCTGACCGAAAAGTTCATTGTCTACGTGGTATTCGTGGGTTTCCCTATATAACCATATACGGAACCCATATACCCAGGATAAAACTTTGTGTGATGAGCACGATCAAGACAAGACGTTGTGCGAGTTGTCCCAAGACATTATTATCTATACTAATATTATAAAGCGGAAGAGTTTGTTTGTTTGTTTGTTTAAACGCGCTAATCTCAGGAAGTACTGGTCCGATTTGAAAAATTCTTTTTTTGTTGGATAGCCCATTTATCGAGGAAGGCTATAGGCTATATAATATCGCGCTACGACTAATAGGAGCGGAGTAGCGACGAGAAATGTTGCAAAAACGGGGAAAATTTACGCATACGAAGTTGCGCGGGACAGCTAGTTGTTATTAAAAATAATAATATTTTTTCTAATCTTTACGGATGTTTTTCGAATTTGTTTTATAATTTATACTGTTTAAAGATATTTACATTAATCATTTTATAGTTTACATGTAATGCCTGTACGTTTTGAGCATTTATTATGTTGTAGGTATGTTGTTCGGTGTCTGGTTATCCTACCATTTAAGATACTATGTTATTTAGAAAAAAATAATCCTAAAAATTTACTCTTTCGATTGGTATCGCAAAATGCAGGTTTTTATATTTAGTAGGATCTATTCCTGGCCTAGACAGGTGATTATTTAAACATCTTTAAATGCAGTTCGAATAATTTTTAATATCAAAATGTAATCTTCTTTCAATAAAACGTTTTATCTACAATGTTTTAGGTACTTTCTCACCGTGTGGCATGGCCGTAGACACCCTGTAGATATGTATGTTTATTTAGAAAATAATTAGATGCAATGGCTTAATCATAAGTGGTTATTGTACCGTAAATAGTGAATAGGTACTTAACTACTAAGTGTAGTAATACATTGTTCTTTGTAAAGAATGTTCTTTGTATGACTAACAACAAACTGTTTATCATTAGCTACAGTAAATATCTAGTCCTAAATATATTGAACTTTGAACCTTATTTACATTCTAGATCAGGGATGTTACGGAGCTTCGACACCGACTCCGAAAGGTCGAAACTTCCGATTGATTTTATACCTCCGACTCCGGCAATCGGACGTCTCTTTAAGCTAATTTATGCATAACTAGCAGTCCTGTGCAACTTCATCTGCGTAAATTTACCCGTTTTTGCAACATTTCTCATTGCTGCTCCGCTCCTATTGGTCGTAGCGTGATGTTATATAGCCTATAGCCTTCCTCGATAAATGGGCTATCTAACAGTGAAATAATTTTTCAATTCGGACCAGTAGTTCTTGAGATTACCGCGTTTAAACAAACAAACTCTTCAACTTTATAATATTAGTATAGATAAGTGTATGAAGGAATGAATTCTCACGGATTTCCTATGGTCGTGGTTCGAATCCCCCTCGAACGACTTTGTCCTTTACACATTTAATATGACTCAATTATTTTCCTTTTTTTATCGTAGTTTCTGATGCCGATGTTGGAGGAAGACAAGATAGTTGGACAGATATTTAACATTTGTAAAAAATACAGGAAACAAAAAGCAAGTACAACTATCTTGTCTTCCTCCAATTTTTCTTTCTTGCAATTTTTTGCAATTGCAAGAAAGGTTGTAGTGCCAAAAGTGGCTGTAAAAAAGTAGGGTTGCAGTGTTCTCCAGCGTGTACCAATTGCCAAGGTGTCTCTTGCTCAAATGTTCAATAAAATACAAGAGAGGAAGATTCATGTGATTTTGATGAAGAGACAAGTGATTCATCTTCATTTGAACAATTTCTTAGCATTCATCAACAGGAAGAAAACATTATTGTTGAAGTTGAATATGAAGAGTATGCGTCAGAATAAAGTAATAAAAAAAAGTTAGAACCACAGTTAAACTCAGTAATTCATAACAAATAATCTTCATACTATTATTTAATTATTGTTCCTGAAAATAACGTCATGAAGGTTCGTGGAATAGGCCTACCGGGGATACCACGTTAAAAAAAACGCGCCGAGTACACTACCTCACAGGTGGTGTGGAAATGTGTGCATATTATGTAGAACGTGATTCTTACAAGCGCAATATCTGGGAAATAGTGGGTCTTAGAGAAAAAATTATGGGGACCATTTTTATAGAGAATTTTAAGATCTACAACTTTGCTCTGAAGTACTTTTTCGATAAAACTTACCGTTTTCGAGAAAAATCCAAAAAACCTAAAATTTTGACCTTGGGCCCCGAATAACTCCCTTAGCACACATGGGACTGATGGGGACTTTTGACACTTTATTCCTTGTGGTAAACCTAAGGTCTCTACGAAGATTTAGCTCTGTCGGAATTTTCTTTATTTCAATTGTCTAAATTGACCGGACTAAATACGAAATTTAGCCTTAGCAGTTTATTTTTGAAGATAATTAGCAATGTGGGATTATGGGTTACATGGGTGGCGTGCAATCCTGTTAACCCCTCCAGCTAAACTCAATGGCTTGTGTTAGGAGTGGGTTCACGTCGGTAGTATAATGGGTAGGATTTAGGCTGTCGCCGTTTAGATTTGGGGGTTTAATCCTTCATGAGCATACCTACCCAGGATCATGGGGGGGGGGTGTTGTAGTCATTTCGGGGGGGTTTTCAACCTTAATCTGTATTCAGTAAAACCGAACTTCCGAAGTTGAAAAGGTACAATTATTTAAATCTAAGGATATGATTGTTATATGTTATTATTTTGTGAGCATGTACTTTCTTTGCCTTCAGGGAACTGACATGTGCATGGACAAAGAGTTCCATAAAATAAAGAGAAAAAAAAAGCTTTCGCCGCGATGTGGTCGATATGTTCAGTAAAAGATGTTTTAATTTCATACAATACGCCTAGGTCCAACCATGTTGACTTTGTTTATTGGAGTACCGTTAAAGTTATATGAATAGACAAAAGGTTGTTTTTTCCGTGTGTAGCTTATCATTTGACATTTAGTCACATTTATATTTGTTTTATTCTTAGCTTAATATACAAGTAAATTGTCCAGATCTCTTTGAAGCGCGATACAATCTTCTATGCATCTAATGGTGTGAATTTTTTTTAATCGTTGGCGTACATTAAATGTTTTTATACAATCTGAAATGTCGAACTATTATAGTAAACATTGTAGAATAGGGGCCCCAAATGCGAACCTTGGGGGACTCCGCTAGGTATATTAATGAAATTTGATCGATGTCCTCCTATCACTACTGCTTGACATCTGTTGGATAAGTACGATTGGACCCATCGTAGCAAGTTTCCACGTATTCCTAGCCGAAATAATTTATTAAGCAAGATGAGGTTGATGTTATCAACTTGCTCACCCTTATCCATATTTTGAAGAACATACTTTGAGAAGCATAACAGGTTTGAAACTGTAGATCGTCGTCTTAAGAAACCATGTTGTGTATTAGGTATACCTGCCGCTATATATGGGTACACGGCATCATATACAAGTTTCTCGAATATCTTCCCCACGGTGTTTATTATGGAAATACCTCTGTAGTTCTCTATTTTAGTAAGAAACGACATTAGCCCTTTTCCATGCCTCTGAAAAAACGCCCTCTTTTAAAGAAGTATTGAAAATAATAAATATGGGAGTAGAGACAGATGTGGAGCACTTTTGCCAAAAAATAGAAGGAATGCCGTCGCATCCAGGTCCCTTATCGATGGGTAGTGCTTTCAACGTTCTTCCTATTGCAGGTAAAGTAATTTGTAAACTTGTGATAATATATTAACATGTGAAACATTTGAAAGGCTATCACCATGAGTATTGGAATGATCGACTACACTGTAGAAAAAAACTGTTAAACGCTTTTTAAAAGACCTGTCTAATGATATCCCACACGATGGGGTAGGTGAGAGAAAAAATCACATCACTACTTTACGTATAGGAAAGATAAATAAAAATGTTTTTCAAGATTTTATTATATAACTTTATCGGCTTAAGTAATATGTGTATTCATGTAAAATTGCAGCCTTCTAGCACTAATAGTCTCTGACTTAGCTGCGGACGGACAGACATAAGGGAACTATAAGGGTTTTGTTATTTAATATTATGAATATTTGCTGAAGTGTTTGTTTGTTTGTTTGAACGCGGTAACCTCAGAAACTGCTGATCCGTATTTGAAAAATTATTTCACTGTTGGATAGCCCATTTATCGAGGAAGGCTATAGGCTATATAACCCCACGCTACAACCAATAGAAGCGGAGCAGCAATGAGAAATGTTGCAAAAACGAGGAAAATTTAGACGAAGTTGCGCGGGACAGCTAGTTTTGGATAAAATTGGGGTGTACTTCATGTAGTGCAACAACGGAATATTTATAAAATATTTCTCAGATTTTTCCTTCGTTGCAAATATATACAACTAAAAATGCTTATATAACTGTTGTAGTAGTGCTTTAGTAAACAAACACGAGCGTGTCATGTGTGTCATGCCCGCTAATATGGCAGCGTCAGATATATGGATAATCTGAGGATATATTATAGGTAATGCTAATCTATGGGCAGCGTCCAAATAGGTCAAACATTAGAAATGTTTTCAATGGTTTTTTAAAAATTAATTTGGATTCTGCGTTTTTATATGTTTTCTTCGTTACAATGCAAGCAAAAAAAAAAAAGACATGCTCCTCCCCCAGACTCATGAATTTTCAAACATTCTCCATACATTTGGTCCGCGTTGACAGACAATAACCTCGCACTTCCCTCCTCCCGTCCCGAACTACTCACACTTGGCCGATGTTGAATCATTTAATATCGTTGAATTGATGAACACTTTATCCCCAACCAGTACTTATTATATTATCTGTGTTATAGGGCAGATCCTATAAATTGTTAGGTATGCCATTAAATATAAGTCCACACATTGCAAAACAGCTCTGTTTGTAAAGCTCTGTTCTAGAAATTTTGGCAAAACAATTCTGTCTGTGTTTCTCAAGTACAAGTCTTTGGCTTTGTTAAACAGATCTTTAATTAGTTTTGTAAATTTGGCAATTTGAATGCTTGGCAATGTAAGTACCCGTAACTTTTTCAAAAGAGGTTTGCAGGATATCCTAGGTGCTACCCCACAATTTTTTTTTTTTTGGAGCTATGTAAGCCCTGTTTACTTCGGTAGAATTGCCCCACAGAATCAAACCTTATTTAAGTACAGAGGCAGAGGCTTCATATTCACTCGTATGCACTCATGACAGTATTCTCAGATGAAATGCTTCTTAATTTAGCTAAAACATCATGAGCCTATCGCAGTCCACTGCTGGACATAGGCCTCGCCAATTGCACGCCACTTTGTTCTTTTTTTTTTTTATCTATCTTCAGCTTGTTCTATCTTCAGCTTCTCGCATCCAGCTCCTGCTAAAGCTAAAACATAAACAAAACCATTTACTTTGTCTACATGTAACTTCCAATTAATATTTTTGTCCAAAACTATACCTAAAAACATTGTATGATCTACTTTCTGAATAACAAAGTCATTATGCATTAGGTACGTTCAATTTTTTGGGTTTACGCCCGTATGAGATAAATTGAATGTATTTAGTTTTCGTAAGAATAATATTTAAATTATTATCATCCATCCAATTCACAACAGATATAATAGATTTATTGATGTCAGAATTATATAGTTCAATATTATCAATGTCAGTATTAAAATTGAAGCAGACGAAGTTGCGCGGGTCAGCTAGTATTCTATATAACCAAACAACCTGTTTAGGTTGCGCTCTAAAATAGTAGCTTAAAAGCTATATTTTCATACACTTTATAAAATGAATATATTAAATATTATCTATGGCGGGTAATACCCCGACTGTCAAGTTAAATAAATCAAGTTGCAGACACATTGACAATCTCGAGATTTTGTAAAAACACTACTACTAACAAAGTTAGTTGTATTGCATATCACAAGCGTACCCAGAATCATTTATTTGAGGAGGGGAGGAGGGGTGTCCGTCATTTTTGAAGGTCTTTTAGGTGGTATAATTGACCGAATACCGGTATATATTGATAAGTTGGCTAGTGTCTGGCTGTAAGTTGGCTGTTTTGTGAATTCTGGTCTCAATATTTTTGTAGTAATATATTAGTATTCAGTTTGATTTTGCAGTCGTTTTGGAGCCGAAAATGTTGAACTCCATATCAATAGCTTAGATTTTTTTATAAAAATTGAAATAAATGTCCTTTACGGAAAATAAATAAGCACTTCTACTAATGCTACTCGATTCAAAAATAGGCAGAAGGATGTTAAGATAGATTATATTTATCGTTTTCCACCACCCAAAAGAGCCGGACGCGCCGATTTAGGCAATTTAAAAAAAAAACGTAAAAGACTATGTTATCGATATGGAGTTCTAAATTTTCGGTTCCAAAACGACTTCAAAATCACGGTGTTAAGTACATCTACTACTACCAAGTAGATTGTATATCAGACTTACTTTTTGTAATTTTGAAGAATTTTTTTATGCCAAGTTTTAAATACTTATTTACGTATGGCCAACGACGTTAGGTCAGATTCCCTGTGCTCTCTGGTTCGAATGCTCTTTTATGGAATTTGTGCCACCGCCGGCGAGTAACGAGGCGAGCAACTATCAACTATTTTCTCGCTCAAGAAATGTACAATAATTCCCGTTTATACAAAAGAGATACAGTATAGAGCAAGTTCTTGCCGGCGGCAGTGTGTATGTATTTTTTTGTTTATGTTTCGATATTCATTTTTATTGACGCTTCTCGCGACATCTATCCCCAACCTTTTCAACTAAACAGTTTTCGCCATCTATCGCAAATCCTTTAAACTTGGTAGTATGTTATCTTGTCAAATCAATAATTGATATGAATTCTTTTCGAAATTTATATAAATAAAAATATTACTAAAAATATTACTAATCCAAAATTAGTACTATAATAAATATAAAAAAATATTTACAGATGCTTTCTCACCGTTAGTGGGGCCAGTGCCTTATCCCTTTAAAATATGAATCAGACGTTTTATATAAAAGCGCATTTGGAACAACGGCTGCAACCGGGAACGGAAGCACTTGGCATGAGTGGGAGTAAAGCAATGCGATATAATGAACTTGATGTTGTTTCAGTTTAAAATTACATCTGCGTTAGTCAGTGTGCATTTGAACTTAATCTACAAACAAATAAATCATTCAGATAGCAAATTACTCAGTACTAACTGCAGGGGTGTTAAATAGTAAGTACCTATTCAACACAGTGTTTTTATTTTTAATTAGCTGTCCCGCGCAACTTCGTATGCGTCAAATTTACCCGTTTTTGCAACATTTTTCATTGTTGCTCCGCTCCTACTAGTCTTGGTTTAATATTATATAGCCTATAGCCTTCCTCTATAAATGGGCTACCCAACAATTTTTTTTTTTCAATTCGGACCAGGAGTTCCTGAGATTAGCGCGTTTAAACAAACAAACTCTTCAGCTTTATAATATTAGTATAGATACAGCATTTATTAGCGGTCAGGGTTATCAAAATAAACTTTTCAAATCATATCAGCTCATAATGTAGTATAAAATAAATTCCGGCGTTTATTTTTTTTGTTATTACTTATCTGTTTGTTTGAAGCGATAATCTCAGAAACTAGTTCGAATGGAAAAAGTCTTTAAGTGTTCGATAGCCCATTTATCGAGGAAGACTATTATAGGCTATATAACATCACGCTACGACCAATAGGAGCGGTACAATAATTATTTAACAGTAAAATATTTTTTCAATTTGGACTTCCTGAGATTATCGCTTTCAAACAAACAAACTCCTCAGCCTTATAATATTAGTATAGATATTGCTTTTATCTATTTATTATTATTTAGGTATATATCTTTATAATAAAAAATAAAAACACTTTATCCTCTAGCACACATACACACCCACACATACACACAAACACATACGCATACACACTCACGCACAAGCACTGGCATTATTACTGTTTATTGGAATTTATATTTTAAGATCAACTAATTTCTGTCTGCAATTTAAACTATGTTAATATAAGTGTTTAAGTTTTCGCATTTAAGGTGCTAGATATTTAGGAATGTCACTAATACTTATAAGTGCACATCCCAGCACACTTCCTTACCTAAGGGGTGGTAGGCGCGAATCAAGAACCTTATTCTGGAGAGGGCAATATTTGGTTCAACCGCCCAAATGGTGAGTCACTCACATGACGGGGATGGTGCATTTGATTCAACATGGGTACCAGTGGCGAAGGGTCTTTAAAACACCATTATTTTCGGTTTCCCTTTGAATTGTAGTTGCTTAATACTTTAGGTACAAGGAACCGTATCCACCAAGATCGATATATGGTCAGGTTACCTTAGTATTTCTTTATACTTTCGCTACTGGTAGGTACACTAGGCACCACCGCCGAAGGAGGCGGGAAAATTGCCTGTCAAAACTTACCGATCCAGTGTCAAACATCTCAAATTCTCCAAAAAAACCCGGTTGCTCCAACCCCTCACCCCTTGTATCCTCGCCTGAAAGGAACACGTTAATTTTCTCACTTCGGAACGCGCATTCGTGATATCGAAGTTTTCTATTTAAATTAGGTATTTGTGTTCCATTGTTTTGATATGAATCAATGAGTAAGCAGGCCCTCGTATGGTTAAGTAGGTACTTAAATCACTTTATCACAGACTTTGCTCACGTACCTACTCATGTCAAGTAATAGCCCTATGACGCGTTATTTATCATTCACTAGCTGTCCCACGCAACTTCGTCTGCGTTAATTTTCCCCGTTTTTGCTATAGTTTTCATTGCTGCTCCGCTCCTGTTGGTTATAGCGTGATGTTATATAACTCGATAAATGGACTATCTAACATTAATAGAATTGTTCATTTCGAACCAGTAGTTCCTGAGATTATTATAAACAAACAAGATTTATAATTAATATTATAAAGCTTGTTTGTTTGTTTGAATAAGTATAAGTATGTAGAAGTAAAATAAAGGCGTTTTGATGCAGTCCAAAAAAAAAATCAAGATTTTTAAATAAAAAAATGGTTGTAGTGCCTCACTCGACATAGATAGGTATAGTGTGTCGCGGACTTTTTTGTAGATATTTATAAGATCTACAATTAATTAGAACATTTTATGGTTCTAACTTTTATAGTTTGGGCAGCATACGCAAAATAAGTAACTTTTCTGGTTGATTTTTTACACCTTGTGTCCAAAAAACCGAAATATTTTACGGAACCCTATTTTTTTTCCCAAAATAAAATGTAGCCTATGTTACTCGTGGATAATGTAGCTTTCGAATGGTGAAAGAATTTTTAAAAACGGTCCAGTAGTTTTTGAGCCTATTCATTACAATCAAACAAACATACAAACAAAGTTTTCCTCTTTATAATTTTTTTTTTTTTTTTTTTCTTAAAAAGACGACTCCCTCAGTAGGGTACAAGTACAAGCCCTGTGTCGAACATACAAGTCACGACCACAAATTACATCCAGACCCGGAACAACAATTTGTGGATCACACAAAGTGATGTCCTGTGTGGGAATCGAACCCACGACCTCTTGCGTAGCAGTCGGACACACTCCCACCGCGCCATAGAGGCAGTCCAGAATATTAGTGTAGATATGTTGAAGTGCTGTTTATAATTGTTAAATACAGCTAATTTTGTTGATTTACATTTACAAAATCTATTTTGGCTATCATCAAAAATTTAAATTTCTCTTGAAACCGTATAAAAGTGATTGTGATAGCGTTCTTATATGATAATAGTAAATAAAATATATAAATGTATTGGGACGACACAGCGTCATCAGGAGGCCACTCTAATTCAATGAAAACGAAGTTTCGATCAAAACTGAGGTGGTAATATACAGAGCCAGCAATATCAATTCAATCCACTCGTTCCTGAAAATTGTCTATAGATTCGGACTTCTTGTGTTTATCCAAAAATTAATTAGACTAGTCCCTGTAAACTTAAGAAATTTATGTACCTAAACGAAAATTCATAAATTTATTTTTGAAGAAAGAGAGTAAGCCTTACTGATCCTAACTAAGCAGCGCTCCAGTCAACTGATAAACATATTTAAATATTTCTAAATACATCCATACCATACTTAGATAAATAACACCCAGACTGACGCATTTCCACAATCATTTTCCGGTTTACTTAACACCGGTCAAGTGTGAGTAATTCGCGCGACTGGGGGCTGGGCACCCTGACACATAATAAACAGGCCAACGTCTGGCTTAACAGTGAAGCAATTTTTAAATTAATTACTTAATTGTTTCTGTTACAGCTATTAAAATGAGAATTATTCATCTGCCCAAACTAATGAGAGATGAAGAATCAGAAGACTTCTGCTTGAAAGACAGTTCTATCGTAATCGATGGACACAGCTTTTTTTACAACAGCTACGAAAATGCTCGCCTACCTTTCGTATTTGGATCAGAAGCAAAGGAGCACGCAAGATACGTACGAGTTAATCAATTACTAAAATTTAAAAAAGCAAATGTTAAATGCTATTTCATTTTCAAAGGCGGTGATAACAATATAGACGAGAAAATCCAAAAACTGAAAAGGATAGAATTTGACTTTGAACATAATTATAAATTCGTTCCACCAATATTTATGAGAGAAGTATGTCAACAAATGCTCGAAGATTCTGGTATTAATTATGCTACATGTGTTACTGAATCGAAGAATGACATTGTGGCTTTAGCTCAGGCGTTGGATTGCCCAATAGTCACCAATAACGTAGAGCACTGCTTCAAGAAAGTACCGTATATAATGATCTCGACGTTAAAGTACACTAATCCTAATAACTACATAATGTGTAAACAATATAAACTTCAAAATTTTCTCGAAAAGCATTCCTTAACGGAAAAAAAGATGGCCATATTTGCTGCTTTGTCGGATGTTCATATATTTGAGCAAGGACGGTTTGATAATCTATTACAAGAATGGGAAGTGCTTGAAGAGGACATGTATGAGCGGAATAAAAAAATAATAAAATGGCTTTCAGCACACAATGAAGATGACATTTTGGCCAAAGTTTCGAATTTTCTTTCAAACGAAACTGAAAATGATAAGTTTCAGAATCAAATAGAACATATTTTGGACAAGATGTGGATTGATCATTGGGGCGTCGTTTCGGAATATCTCTTCAACGATTGTACAATTTCTATAAAGCATCCTGATCCATTCTGGTTCGAGAAGGGAGTGGCGTCACAAAGAATTGCTATACCATATATTAATCTCTACAAACATCAATTTATACAAGGTTCTACGGCTACAGAAAATAAAACTACTCCAGATAGTATAATGCTCTCAATGGATATAATATTATATGCTTACGGCCTGTTGACAAACTTCCAAAAAGGTGTAATTACTCTTTACCAAGACGCTGAGAACTATATCCAAATAAATACAGAAGATTTGAATATTAGAAGACCACCTTATGAACATCGCGAATCCGTATTTGTTAACGGATGGCAAGATTTAAAGGACTTGGCATTGTTTGAGCACTTTTTGAACGAGATTAATATAAAATCACACGTGATAAATCGGTTTCCTGTAGAAGCCATGATGCTGTTGATCAGTTTAACGTATTTTGCTCGCAAAAAAAGAGCTGAAGGAGTAGACGTTACGAAAGAAGTAATATGCGCTTTGGTTTATTATTCAATGACGCATAAACTAAGGCTATTTGAACTTCATGGCAAAAGCTGGTACCGAAAAAATTTGATAGATGAAAATGAGTGTGATATTTTGCAACGAGTTACAGAAAAATATTTTCTGCTGGATCAAGGCGAGGTGATGGAAATTTTTGACGAGAACACATTGAAACCATTGACTGAGCTGCAATACTGCATACTGCACATGAGTTACCTAAACGTCCTATGCGGGACACCGTATATGCCGATCAAATATCATAGATTTATCAATTGCACCTTTCTATACAAGTTGGTACGAGATATAGGGGACCGTAACGTCTATGAATTCATTGCGGGGCTATTTAAAAATACTCCAACTGTTTTGTCATCGATAAAGTTGTTGGTAGGCTGTTATAAAGAACTGTTAAATCAATAGAGTTAAGAATGTTTGTTTTTTAAATGATGACTTCTGAGTTTTCCGGCATTTCCACAACCCCATTTTCAGTTTAAACAACATTTTTACGTTTTCCTCTGAATCTTTATATTAAAGAGTATTTTATAGATTTTAAATAGTTGACCATAGCAAGGTTATTTTAGTTTTTAAGTAGGTCAAGATATTTGTTAATTCGTTTGATCTGATTTGTAATAAATTATACTTAACTGTGTCTTTTATAGGTTACTTCTGATCAATCAATCATCTTCTTAGCCTACAGACTGTACATCTGGGTAATTATTCATGATCTTTTCTCCGTGTCCTCGTCAAGCCCATGCGGAACTGTCAAAATCATGTCATAATGGTAAATGGAGAGCTGCGATAAAAATGCATCAACGCGCATGCGCAACGGACATTTATGTGTGAGTGTGAGCACACTTTCCCATTTTACCACTATGACAAGATTATGACAGTTTGCATGGGCTTGCCGTGAACACGGAATAAAGATCATGATTAAGGACCCTGAAGGAGTTAGACTGATCGGTCTCAAAATGCCATATTAAGAGTACTTATAAGAAAAAATACCTACTTTCTTGTTCGAATAAAACCTGTACCTACTCAAATTACAAAGTATTACAATTTATAAATATTAGTGTTTTATTTAACCCATTAATTCTTATTTTAGCGTTATGGACGTTTATGTTCGATTTTCCAACCTGTTCCTGCATATTTCGAAAAGCTGCATTTGTGTAGGATACGAACTTAATATTAAAAACATGACACTAACCACTTTTAAAATAATAAGTACATATGGATGTACCCAGCTTTTGATCCACTGATGGTGGGGGGGACAAGATTTTTTTTGAGTTTAGTCCCCATTTTCAAACGCGCGCCATGCTCAAAAGAGTCGTCAGGACAAAGCTACGGTTTTTAGAACTGTTTTTTTTACATAAATTACACCAGTCATAGCTCGGTAGGAGACGGAGGGGGGGGGGAGAGAAGATACCTCCTTGGCACTTCTGATAAGCTAACACTGCTCCAGAGGAGAAGAGGATTTTCAAAGTGACATTTAGGTACGTTCGATAACATGCAGCATAAAAAGTCACTGCGCTAGTAGGGTTTGTGCCATTGAACAGGCTAGGGATACCACCAAAATTCACGCGGGCGTTTTGCAATGGACCTTTCTGGATATCTATACTAATACTAGCTGACCCGCGCAACTTCGTCTGCGTAAATTTTCCCCATTTTTGCAACATTTTTCCTTGCTGCTCCGCTCCCATTAGTTGTAGCGCGATGTTTTATAGCCTATTAAAAAAACTACCAAAACCTCTGTACAGAGATTAACCGGCAAAATTGAAATGCTGCAAAAAAGTGGCCGCGCGCTACAACAAACTATATACCTAAATTGACATCATAATGAGATATTTTCGTTTGGATGCGTACAAAAGCTATAAAATATTTTTTAGTATTAGAATAGAGAAGATAAATAAAACATATATTTTTACTAGCTTCCGTCCGCGGCCTCGCCCGCGTTAGGTTTGGATTGCCATTTCACCCCCTTGAAGATTTGCTTTAGGCTTTGTATTGGATGCCTACATCATAACAACTATCTGTGTGTATCTTCCGTCCACACGCCTCGAGGACGTGCCCCTACTTTGCGCACATATTTACGTGGCATATCTGAATAACAAAAAATATCGTATTATGTAGATGATATATGAAGGGATAGATGCCTCTAAGGGCATCTATACTCATAAAAACCGGGGCATCTATCCTTTTTTGAAGGGATAGATGCCCTCCAAAATATTAAATAAAACATGTTAAAACATGACAAAATAATATATAAAAACTTTTATTTGATACATTTACACTTTAGAAAAACAAAAATATAGGTACTTACTAGATAAAATCAAAAGTTTCAAGCGCAATTAAGTCTGAGTCGAACCAAATCCACCAATCTGTTGTCGATTGAAATATGTTTTGCCTCAGAACTCGCGACAGGTCCACTCCAGCGAAGCGCTCGGCACAAGACGAAGTTGTGCGGGACAGCTAGTGTTATTATAATTGTTTAAGTTTTCTCATTTAAGGGTCTAGATATTTAGGAATGTCACTAATACTTATAAGTGCACATCCCAGCACACTTCCTTACCTAAGGGGTGGCAGGCGCGGATCAAGAACCTTATTCTGGAGAGGGCAATATTTGGTTCAACCGCCCAAGTGGTGAGTCACTCACATGACGGGGATGGTGCATTTGATTCAACATGGGTACCAGTGGCGGAGGGTCTTTAGTACACCATTCATCAGGTTTCCCTCTGAATTGTAGTTGCTTAATATTTTAGCAACTGTGTCCACCAAGATCGATATATGGTCAGGTTACCTTAGTATTTCTTTATACTTTCGCTACTGATAGGTACACTAGGCACCACCGCCGAAGAAGGGCGGAAAATTGCCTTTCAAAACTTACCGATCCGGTGTCAAACTTCTCAAATTTGCGAAAAAAACCCGGTTAGAATAAGAATACCGAAATAGACAAAAACCCGGTTGTTCCAACCCCTCACCCCTTGTATCCTCGCCTGAAAGGAACACGTTAATTTTCTCACTTCGGAACGCGCATTCGTGATATCGAAGTTTTCTATTTAAATTAGGTATTTGTGTTCCATTGTTTTGATATGAATCAATGAGTAAGCAGGCCCTCGTATGGTTAAGTAGGTACTTAAATCACTTTATCATAGACTTTGCTCACGTGCTCATGTCAAGTAATAGCCCGATGACGCGTTATTTTTCATTCATATGTTGAAGTTCTCTTTGTAATTGTTAAATATAGCTAACTAGCTTTCGCCCGCGGCTCCGCCCGCATGGATGTCGGTTATCGCGATAAAAATATCTATGTCCTTCCTCGGGACTCAAACTATCTACATACAAAATTTCATCTAAATCGGTTCAGCTGTTTGAGCGTGAAAGCGTAACAGACAGACAGACAGACAGACAGAGTTACTTTCACATTTATAATATTAGTATGGATTTTGTTGATTTACATTTTCAAAATCTATTTTGGCTATCATCTAAAATTTAAATTTCTCTAGAAACCGTATAAAAGTGATTGTGATAGCGTTCTTATATGATAATAGTAAATAAAATATATAAATATATTGAGACGACACAGCGTCATCAGGAGCCCACACTAATTCAATGAAAACGAAGTTTCGTTCAAAACTGAGGTGGTTATATACAGAGCCAACAATATCAATTCAATCCACTCGTTCCTGCTTATCCAAAAACTAATTAGACTAGTGGGGACTAGTCTAATTATTTTTTGGATAAGCACAAGAAGTCCGAACCTATAGACAATTTACGGGGGTAAACTTAAGAAATATAAGTAAACGATTCGAAGAAATTCATAAATTTATTTTTATAGAAAGAGAGTAAGCCTACTGATTCTAACTAAGCATAGCTCCAGTCAACTGATAAACATATTTAAATATTTCTAAATACATCCATATCATACTTAGATAAATAACACCCAGACAGACGCATTTCCACAATCATTTTCCGGTTTACTTAATATCGGTCAAGTGTGAGTAATTCGTGCGACTGGGGGCTGGGCACCCTGACACATAATAAACAGGCCAACGTCTGGCTTAACAGTGAAGCAATTTTTAAATTAATTACTTAATTGTTTCTGTTACAGCTATTAAAATGAGAATTATTCATCTGCCCAAACTAATGAGAGATGAAGAATCAGAAGACTTCTGCTTGAAAGACTGTTCTGTCGTAATTGATGGACACAGCTTTTTTTACAACAGCTACGAAAATGCTCGCCTACCTTTCGTATTTGGATCAGAAGCAAAGGAGCACGCAAGATACGTACGAGTAAATCAATTACTAAAATTTAAAAAAGCAAATGTTAAATGCTATTTCATTTTCAAAGGCGGTGATAGCAATATAGACAAGAAAATCCAAAAACTGAAAAGGATAGAATTTGACTTTGGACATAATTATAAATTCGTTTCACCAATATTTATGAGAGAAGTATGTCAACAAATGCTCGAAGATTCTGGTATTAATTACGCTACATGTGTTACTGAATCGAAGAATGACATTGTGGCTTTAGCTCAAGCGTTGGATTGCCCAATAGTCATCAATAACGTAGAGCACTGCTTCAAGAAAGTACCGTATATAATGATCTCGACGTTAAAGTACACTAATCCTAATAACTACATAATGTGTAAACAATATAAACTTCAGAATTTTCTCGAAAAGCATTCCTTGACGGAAAAAAAGATGGCCATATTTGCTGCTTTGTCGGATGTTCATATATTTGAGCAAGGACGGTTTGATAATCTATTACAAGAATGGGAAGTGCTTGAAGAGGACATGTATGAGCGGAATAAAAAAATAATAAAATGGCTCTCAGCACAGAATGAAGATGACATCTTGACGAAAGTTGCGGATTTTCTTTCAAACGAAACTGAAAATGATAAGTTTCAGAATCAAATAGAACATATTTTGGACAAGATGAGGATTGATCATTGGGGCGTCGTTTCGGAATATCTCTTTAACGATTGTACAATTTCTATAAAGCATCCTGATCCATTCTGGTTCGAGAAAGGAGTGGCGTCACAAAGAATTGCTATACCGTAAATTAATCTCTACAAACATCAATTTATACAAGGTTCTACGGCTACAGAAAATAAAAATACTCCAGATAGTATAATGCTCTCAATGGATATAATATTATACGCTTACGGCCTGTTGACAAACTTCCAAAAAGGGGTAATTACTCTTTACCAAGACGCTGATAACTATATCCAAATAAATACAGAAGATTTGAATATTAAAAGACCACCTTATGAACATCGCGAATCCGTATTTGTTAACGGATGGCAAGATTTAAAGGACTTGGCATTGTTTGAGCACTTTTTGAACGAGATTAATATAAAATCACACGTGATAAATCGGTTCCCTGTAGAAGCCATGATGCTGTTGATCAGTTTGACGTATTTTGCTCGCAAAAAAAGAGCTGAAGGAGTAGACGTTACGAAAGAAGTAATATGCGCTTTGGTTTATTATTCAATGACGCATAAACTAAGGCTATTTGAACTTCATGGCAAAAGCTGGTACCGAAAAAATTTGATAGATGAAAATGAGTGTGATATTTTGCAACGAGTTACAGAAAAATATTTTCTGCTGGATCAAGGCGAGGTGATGGAAATTTTTGACGAGAACACATTGAAAACATTGACTGAGCTGCAATACTGCATACTGCACATGAGTTACCTAAACGTCCTATGCGGGACACCGTATATGCCGATCAAATATCATAGATTTATCAATTGCACCTTTCTATACAAGTTGGTACGAGATATAGGGGACCGTAACGTCTATGAATTCATTGCGGGGCTATTTAAAAATACTCCAACTGTTTTGTCATCGATAAAGTTGTTGGTAGGCTGTTATAAAGAACTGTTAAATCAATAGAGTTAAGAATGTTTGTTTTTTAAATGATGACTTCTGAGTTTTCCGCCATTATCACAACCCCATTTTCAGTTTAAACAACATTTTTACGTTTTCCGCTGAATCTTTATATTAAAGAGTATTTTATAGATTTAAAATAGTTCACCATAGCAAGGTTATTTTAGTTTTTAAATAGGTCAGGCTATTTGTTAATTCGTTTGATCTGATTTGTAATAAATTATACTTAACTGTGTCTTTTATAGGTTACTTCTGATCAATCAATAATCTTCTTAGCCTACACACTGTACATCTGAGTAATTAATCATGATCTTTTCTCCGTGTCCTCGTCAAGCCCATGCGGAACTGTCAAAATCATGTCATAATGGTAAATGGAGAGCAGCGATAATAATGCATCAACGCGCATGCATGCGCAACGGACATTTTTGATGCAATGGAAAAATGGGAAGTGTGAGCACACTTTCCCATTTCACCATTATGACAAGATTATGACAGTTTGCATGGGCTTGCCGTGAACACGGAATAAAGATCATGAATAAGGACCCTGAAGGAGTTAGACTGATCGGTCTCAAAATGCCATATTATGAGTACTTATAAGAAACATTACCTACATTCTTGTTCGAATAAAACCTGTACCTACTCAAATTACAAAGTATTACAATTTATAAATATTAGTGTTTTATTTAACCCATTAATTCTTATTTTAGCGTCATGGACGTTTAAGTTCGATTTTCCAACCTGTTCCTGCTTATTTCGAAAATTTCAATTTCAATTTGTTTCATAACAATGTTACATTGTGTTGAAAATTATACAAGTCTTTATGAATGAAATTATAAATAGGACATTAACATTAAATATAGGTAAATTAATAATAATAAAAAATAAAAAAAAAAGCTGCATTTGTGTAGGATACGAACTTAATATTAAAAACATGACACTAACCACTTCTAAAATAATACATAGATATACACAGGGCCGGATTAACCCTATAAGGGCCCCTAGGCAATGCAATTCTCGGGCCCCTTTCCTTTACCCTTTTCTTACTTCTTAAAATACATTTTTCTATTACAATTGTCGAGTCGATCAGATCGACTCCTTTGGTATCCTGTTACTTCAATCTCATAAGTGATATTGCAACAATAACTACAACTATAGCATCACCTCAGATGCCTGACACATGGCTTTTTGCTTTCAATGAAATGATCTTAATGAATAGGTTATAGATATAGTTAAGTGATGATCCAGATCTCATTATGGAGCATGAAAGAGAAATAAGACGCGACGCGGTTAATTTCAATTTATTCTTGTTAAATGCAATAAAATACAATAAACGAAAGAAAATTGTTTTGTGAAGCACAATAAGTTTAAATAGCAACTCTTCTAACTTTTTTAGAAACAAAATCGTTTAAAACGTCTTGCAAGTTGACCTTTTCTAATACATCATTTTCAATCGCCATTATCGACAATGAATTTAAACGGTTCTGTGATATTGTTGAACGAAGACAGATTTTTATTAATTTTGAAAAATTTCGTTCACCTGTGGCGTTTGATATCATCATAATCTTACTTAACTTAGTTATCTGTCCCCGCATCCTATAATTGTAAGATGAAGTTCTTGAAATGCACCATCTCGTTTATAAACTAGGGTTTAATGTCCTCAAAATAATGTTTACTAAATTTTGTACAAGCCTCTATAATTTCATCGTGGGACTTTGTCAAGAAATCTGTTAGAAATCCAAACAGATAATAAATTTCTTGATAAGCTTCTAGTCGCCGCGACAATTCTGCATGTAGTATGTCTAGTACTGGCATATATGTTTCAATTTTTAACTTTTCTCTTCCTCTGATCACAACTTCTTCTGCAGATCCGTCATCGTAATGCCTTTTCCTTCTTCGCACATGCTAATTTTTATCACTATATTCGGTATTAGTTTTCTCATTCGCTGTTAAAGCAAAAAAATCTTAAGCGATTTTAGAAGATCGACTGCCGTTCGAAGTTTAATAGTTGGTTTTTGTAAAGATATACTGACTCCATTGATTCGATCCAGTATGGCAGCCCAGAATATTAACATTACGACATTTTCCTTTTTTCGGAATCCTATAATAGACATCTAGCCTCGTAAATCGCTTCCGATGTCTGAGTCTCATCATCAGCAATAGACTGCAAAGCTTTTTGAAAACTCTTATAACCTTTTCACAAAGTCTTAATCGCATCGGCTCTTGCATACCACCTCGTGTCGGACATTTTTTTAGAACTAATGAGGAGGATTTTTTACAATTATCTTCTTTTTTGAGATGTTGAAGCATAATTGCCCAGCGATGAGTTGACGCTGAAAAAAAGTTGTACAGTTCCTGTACAAATCCAAAGAATGAGATTGCTCCAATGCAGCTCTCCGCAGCACGTACTACAACCAAATTCAATGAGTGCGCTGCACATGGAACGTAGTGTGCGAGGCGATTTATTTTTTTAATATGCGCCTGTCGACCATTGTAACAACCAGACATATTTTAAGCATTATCGTAGGACTGACCTCTTGCATTATTTATATCAATGATATAATAACTTAAAAATTTAAAACTGTAACAGCTAGTTCTTCCCCTTTGTGACTTACAATAGGAATAAATGTGAGAAAACGTTCTGCTACTTCTCCATTTGACAAAACGTATCTCAGCATTACAGTCAACTGATCGGTATGAGATATGTCTGGAGTCGAATCGACGCTTATTGAGAAATATTTGGCTTCAATAATTTCATTAACAATAAATTTTAAAACCTTACTACCCAATATTTCAATTAGTTCCTCGCAAATCGTTGAAGATAAATATGATTGTCTTCCTTTTCCAACTCTATATTTGGCCAAAGCTTTTGCAGCGTAAGGGCAAGAAGTCAAAGCTTTCGGAAAATACTTTAGAGCTTATGAAAAAACGACATGAAAACCCACCCGTCATTTCGTCGGAAAAGCGCGCTCTAAACTAAGAGATCAATAAACTTATACGACTCGACCTTCGGCACTCTAACACTCTCTCGATTAAAAGAGCGAACGAGCAGAACCGGGGTTCAAAAGTGTTCGTACAATCTCGTGGAAGAAGCCACCTGACGAAGTTGACCACAACAAGTGGAGAAGTCGTTTCTTCGAAGCCGGCAGTCCTCTCCGAAGTGGAAAGCTTCTATGGCCGGTTATACGCTTCGCATGCATCTCGACCTGATCCTGAAAATAAGGGTCCTAGAGCCACTTTAACACGCCACTACACCGAAGACCTGCCAGAAGTCAACATTGACGAAATCGTGCTGGCTCTTAAACAGCTGAAAAATGGAAAAGCCCCTAGAGAAGATGGCGTTACAACAAAGCTGCTAAAAGCTGGAGGTAAACCCGTACTGAGGGAGCTCCAAAAGCTCTTTAATGCTGTCCTGTTCGAAGGGAGAACTCCAGAGGCGTGGAGTAGAAGTGTAGTCGTCTTGTTCTTCAAAAAGGGAGATAAGACCCGGCTGAAGAACTACCGACCTATTTCTCTTCTAAGCCATAATGTCTATAAGCTGTTTTCAAGAGTCATCACGAAGCGCCTTAGGCGAAGACTTGACGAATTCCAACCACTGGAACAGGCCGGATTTCGGAGTGGATATGGCACCATAGACCACATTCACACAGTGCGGCAGATTATACAAAAGACCCAAGAGTATAATCAGCCTCTGTGTCTAGCATTCGTGGACTATGGAGAAGGCCTTTGACTCGATTGAAATCTGGTCCGTTGTGGAGTCCCTGCAGCGATGCCAAGTAGATTGGCGATATATCCAAGTGATGAGATGTCTCTACGAAGCCGCCACCATGTCCGTCCAAGTACAGAATCAGCAAACAAAATCTATACCATTGCATCGAGGAGTGGGGCAAGGGGACGTTATTTCCCATGTACTGGGTGGCGCAAAAGTAGTGGCACTAAAGAAAATACTTTTTTTTTTTTATATGACATTTTCTGTCATTCTGTTGTTGAAAATTGTGTAGTGAACAAATGTAAAATACACTGAAAATAAACATGGACCGTTTTACTCCCCAAGAACGTGGAATAATTGTGTCAATGTTCTTACGGAATAATTCATCAGTGATAAGAACACAACGTGAATTTCGTCGACGATTTCCCCACCGTCCGGCACCGATTGGTCGCACAATTCGACGCTTTGCCACACGCCTTGAAGCAACTGGCTCAACATTGGATAGACCTAAGTCTGGGAGACCAAGAACAGGCCGTTCAGCTGAAAATATCGATGCTGTGCGCGAAGATGTGGAAGAGTGTCCAGAAACATCAACGAGGCGACGTGCCACGCAATTGGGCATTTCCAGACGGACCCTGCAGCGTATTTTGGTGAAAGACTTAAAGATGTTCCCGTATAAAACTCAAATGACTCATCAGCTGCTGCCTGCTGACCACCGAGCTCGTCTAGATTACTGCCAGCGCGTCATAAACCTCAACCTTGAAGAGGATGATTTTCCTTCAAAATTGGTTATGAGTGACGAAGAGCATTTCCATCTCTCAGGGCATGTCAATAAGCAGAATACTCGGTTCTGGGGCACTGATAATCCGCGCATTATTCAAGAAATACCTCTACACCCACTAAAAGTTACTGTATGGTGTGGCATCTGTGTTGACAGAGTGATCGGACCCTATTTTTTCGAAGACGCTGGAGGCAATGCGATAACTGTCACTGGAGAACGCTACAGAACCATGTTACGTGAGTTTTTGATACCCAGTTTGGACGAATTGGGGCTGGAGCACATCTGGTTTCAACAAGACGGCGCTACGGCACACACAGCGCGCGACACTATGGACTTAGTGAGGGACGCTTTTCCAGGCCGAGTTATCTCTCGTTTTGGCGATTTGCCTTGGCCTGCAAGATCACCCGATCTGACCAGTCCAGACTTCTTTCTTTGGGGTTTTTTGAAATCTCGGGTGTATGTGAACAAGCCACAGACTCTCGCAGCTCTAAAAGAAAACATTCGTCAAGAAATAACGAACATATCGCAGGAAGTGTTACGGCAAGTTATGCAAAATGTCATAAATAGGGCTCAAATGTGTATCAACTCTGGAGGTCACCATTTAAAAGACATCATCTTTAAATCCTAATGGTACGAAATTTAATGGCACAAATATACATTTAAAAAAATCTAAATCTAGTTATCTAATTTAGAAAAAATGTTATAGCTGAACCAAATAGGGTCTTTACTTTTGCGCCACCCAGTACAACCGGAACCGATAGCGGTGCACGGCGCCGTTCTCGAAGTTGTTCAAAAATACGTGTACCTCGGGCATTCATTGCAGTTAGGTAGAAACAACTGCGAGGACGAGGTGAATAGGAGAATTCGGTTGGGTTGGGCAGCGTTTGGTAAGCTACGTCAAGTCTTCGACTAAAGCCTTAAGACTAAAGTCTTCAATCAGTGCGTCCTACCCGTCATGACATACGGAGTCGAAACGTGGGCACTTACGGTACGGCTGGTCCACAGGTTCAAAGTCGCTCAGCGGGCTATGGAAAGGGCTATGCTCGGAGTTTCTCTTAGGGACAAAATCAGAAAAGAGGTGATTCGGCAGAGAACCAAAGTTATCGACATAGCCTACAGGATTAGCAAGCTGAAGTGGCAGTGGGCTGGCCATATTAGCCGAAGAACCGATAACCGTTGGGGTAAACGAGTTCTTGAGTGGAGACCGCGTCTCGGCAAACGTAGTGTAGGACGCCCTCAGGCTAGGTGGAGTGATGATCTACGCAAAACGGCTGGCAGGAGCTGGATGCGAGAAGCCGAGGATAGAACAAAGTGGCGTGCAATTGGAGAGGCCTATGTCCAGCAGTGGACTGCGATAGGTTGATGATGATGATATTTGGCCAAATGCGAACGAAGGAACGAATCGTACTCCGCGAGTAGTTCTAAAATTCCCAAATAATTGCCAATATGTTGAGACCCAACAATTTCATCGCCACGAAATGTTAATCCACGAAATGATAAAAAATTAATCACTGAGACTCTTTCTTTGTTGAAGGCGATTTCCAAAGAGGTGTCATTTCAGCCGTGAATACGCTGCCTACTAATCAGTGTCTGTTCACATTCTCGGTGCGTTGCACTATTCTCATGGGCTTGTATTCCATGCAATACATTTTTCAATCAGAAAATCCTGTTTTAAATTGCGACTGGGAGTTATAAACTCCACCAAAAAGAACACACGGAAAACAGTATACTTTTTCATCAAAAGGGTGAATACATCAGCCACTCTCGTTTAATGTTACCACCACTTATGTTTCCGATAAAACATTGATTGAGAATAAATCTTTTGTTATCCTCGTATTGTCGGCTTGAAGCAGAAAAGTCACACTCAAAGTGTTAAGATTCGTTAGGATCATTATTTAGTACACCAAAAATCTTGTACTTCAATATTTTGTCTTATGCCAATGTCATTCTGGTAGTCTCTCTTTCGCTTTTTTCGTGTCCTAACATTTAAGTTTGACAGAGCCGACCCCTATTTCGCGTAATCTACCTTTAGACAAGTGAATGACGTAACATAAAATCTCGCAATCAATTTATTAAACTTACTTACCTATTTGATAACTTCAGTTTTTGAATTACACTCGTTTTTTATCTCGCCGATTTTCTCAAGGCAGTCTTTAAAAAAAAAAATCTAATAGTCTGATCCAAGTTCCTAAGTTTTTACTTTTAGATTTAATACACGGTCGGAAAACTCACAAATCGCAATTACAAAAACTTTTCATCTTATAGCACCTACAACACAACTACGAATAAAGGATTACCCAATGTAAGTGAAGTATTTTAGTAGGTATCTACTATTCGTAATTCGTAAGTTTTGAAACATGGAGTTCAGCAAAACTTTTTGAATTTGTTTCAAAATCGCAAAACTCACAAATCGCAATTACAAATCAAGCATTTGGAACCTATTGTTTACAACATTCAATACGCTACGGAATAACAGGACGCATCCAAGCCGATTCCCCGCCCTACGCGAATGAAGCGCATTACGCGTTCCGAATTAACGCATACCTTACCTATATCCTCAAATACAGGAATTTTTAGTTTTACTATGTATGAAGCCTTTCATCAAATGACAACATGCGTGGAAAAAAATAAATAATATTGAGGCAGTGTACAAATTTTCAAAAAAAAAGTCAGTTCGATGAAACGTTTTTTTTTCAAGGTGCGTGCACGGGGCCCCTAGTTGACGCTGGGCCCCTAGACAGTTGCCTAATCCGCCTTATGGATAATCCGGCCTTGACTCCAACTAATGCAGATAACTATACTGGACGACGACTTCAAACTATACTGGAAGATACCCGTTTGAAGAAAAAATAGTTATGCGTCAAACCAATTTTTGGAGTTGTGTGGAGACAAACCTGCACAGATTTTGGAGAGGATTGTTACCTAAGATGATACATGGGTTTATTACTTTAGGCCTGAGTCCATGCAATGGCACAAAAAGGGGACACCACCGCCATAGAAATTCCAAGTGTGGGAGTCGGCGGGAAAGTTGATAGCTAGTTTATTTTGACTGCCTCTGTGGCGCGGTGGGAATGTATCCGACTGCTACGCAAGAGGTCGTGGGTTCGATCCCCACCCAGGATAAAACTTTGTGTGATGAGCACGATGGTTTATTTTGTGTCTGGGTGTTATTTATCTATACTAATATTATAAAACGGAAGAGTATATTTGTTTGTTTGTTTAAACGCGCTAATCTCAGGAACAACTGGTCCGATTTGAAAACATATTTTTTTGTTGGATAGCCCATTTATCGAGGAAGGCTATAGGCTATATAACATCGCGCTACGACTAATAGGAGCGGAGTAGCGACGTGAAATGTTATAAAAACGGGTAAAATTTACGCATACGAAGTTGCGCGGGACAGCTAGTCTATAATATGTATGTATTTAGAAATATATAAGTATGTTTATCAGTTGTCTGGTTTTCATAGTACAACCTCTGCTTAGTTTGGGATCAGATAGCGTTGTGTGAGTTGTCCCAAGATGTTATTATTATTGTTTTTTGGGATTGTGAGGGGATAATACTGATGGATTACAAGGAAAAGGGAAGGACTATAATCGACGAATACTACGCAACGATGCTAAAAAAATTAAAGGAGGCCATCAAGGAATACCGTCGAGAAAAAATGTGTGTTGGTCTTGCAAGACAACGCGCTGGTTTACAAGAGCAGAGTTGCAAAGGTTGCTCTGCACATGGCTTCGAATCACTAGTCCACCCACCCTACAGTCCAGATCTGGCCCTAAGTGATATTTATTTGTTCCCCAATTTAAAAAAGTCATAAGGGGAAGGAAATTTTCGACGACAATCAGATAAAGGAGGCAATTCGAGCTCATTTTGAGGCAAAAGATAAAAAATATTCTTACGATGGTTTAGAAAAATTGATTCGTAGATCTAATAATCACCCTTAAGCTGAAAACATCCGCGTCACATGAGAGGGCTAGAGAGAGTGGGCCTATAATACTAATTTCTTTGTTTTATCCACGAACCACTTGAGAACAATTGAACAAAATTAGGTACCTACAACGCTAATTTAAAATCACACGGAAGAAAGCAGGGGAAACATGTCTGTAATGGGTAATATTTTTTTTTTAATTTTTTTAAAAATATAACTAACATTGTGGGATTGGGTCTCACATTACTAGCAATTTTGTAAACCCCTCCAGCTAAGCTCAATGGCTTGTGTTAGGAATGGGTTCACGTCGGTAGTATAATAGATAGGATTCGAACCCGCGACCTCACGATTGCGAGACCGATGCCTTAGCCATTAAGCTACCGCCGCTACATTATTAACGTTAAAAGTAAAACAGGCTATTTTAGGTTGTACCACGCTATGATCGGTAAGAGTGAAAAAGGAATAATAGAGGAACTCTGGGTGGCTACGGTACGACACTAGTCTTATAGAACTAAAATGTAGCATATATTAATATTATATAGGTATTTGTGTGGCGTACTTTGTATTTTAATGTAACATATTATTACATATATTTTTTAAATTAAACAAAAAACAAACTTTTTTTTTATTTTTTTATTTTTTTTTATTTTTATTTTATTTTGGTACAAACAGTCATCAGAATACAAAATAACAAAAAATATAGACTTAATGTAAAGACAAAGAGTACCCAAAAGAAAACAATTAACAGTAATTGTGCTTAAATGCTAGCGGTTAAACATATAAAACATATAACTAATTATAAAGTAAAAAATTAAAATTACATAGGGAAAAACAATCGTAAAAAATACATATCTATGTGCTGCTAGGGGTGTTCGTGTTTCAATTGCAGCATTAGTTTAGATTTTAGAGTGTTCAATGAGTTGTTAAAGAGGTCTATGTCATGAAATTCTTTATTATATAACGTAATCGAGCGAGTAATAAAGTTGTTGCGGGTATAATTTTTATGAAGCGATGGCGGTACGAAGGTGTCTAACTTTCGAGAGGGACGGACGGGAAGACGAGCATGGGTGATGAAGTTAATTTTGGAGAGTAATGTTGAAGAATCTATTTTGTTATTGAGAATTTTATAAAGGGTGACAACGTCAAACTGCTTACGGCGATTTTCTAAGGAAAGAAGGTTGTATTTATTTAACGATTCATCGTAAGTACTGTCGGTAATGGAGTGTCGATAATTCATAATTTTAATGAATTTTTTTTGTACCCTTTCTATGCGATCGATATGACATTTGTAGAAAGGGTTCCATACTGAGCAACCAAAGTCTAATATTGATCTGACATAACTGAAATATAAAAGTTTTAAGGTAATTGCATGTTGAAACGGTTTAGTAATTCTATTGATAAAGCCCAGGATCCTAAAAGCCCTTCCTATGATATTATCAATATGTGCGTTAAAGGAAACCTTGTCATCCATTACGATGCCGAGATCTCGGATAGTGTGAACACGCCTTAAATAACTGTCACCAATATGATAATCATATTTAATATTGTTTTTCTTTCGTGAATATGTCATAATGAAACATTTATCCGTATTAAGGTAAAGTTGATTATCAGCACAGTATTTGGATAAGGATACTAGGGTATTTTGAAGATCCTGACAGTCTGAGACTCCAGTTATATCTCTGAATATCTTGGTATCATCAGCGTAAAGTAGATGATGAGTGTCATTGAGGTGGTCGCCCATGTCATTAATATATAAGGAAAAGAGTACAGGACCAAGATGGGACCCCTGAGGGACGCCAGAGGGAACAGGCAGGTAGCTAGAGCAATAACCCTTAAGACACACCGCTTGCGAACGATTCCGTATGTAGGAGTCCATCCATCTCAGTAGGTTACCGTGTATACCAATGTTCTCGAGCTTTATAATTAATAAGTCATGATTTATTTTATCGAATGCTTTCGAGAAATCGGTATACACGACATCCACCTGTAGGTTAGAATCCATGGCATTCAATAAGTAATCTGTAAAAGTTAACATATTCGAGTCTACGCTACGTAATTGAATGAAGCCATGTTGTTTGTCGGAAATGTAATTACGAACCGCGTAAGACAATTGTGTAGTAACTATTTTTTCTAGGAGTTTCCCTAAAATACTTAATTTAGATATAGGCCTATATTGTGTTATTAGATTAGTTTGTTGATTTTTTGGTATGGGAGTTATGATAGCTTGTTTCCATAATGAAGGGAAGATCCCCGTGGAAACAGATCTTTGAAATATAAGGTGAACTGGTTTCAGTAGTTCATCAGCACATTTGGAAATAAGTATCGGATGAATACCATCAGGTCCCGCACTTTTGTGAATGTCAACTTGTTTCAGTTCTTTAAGAATTATTTTCTCGTCAATGTTTATACAGTCAAGGTCAACTACGGGCTGATGCCTAGGCTTGGATGAAATCGGGAGATTACCATTGAGAGCTGTTCTAACAAAAGTTGATTGAAAGTGTTTATTAAAAGCTTCGCAGATTTTCTCACCATCCGACAACATAACACTATCATAAATCATTGTTTGTGGAATCTGCCCAGATTGTCGTTTTGATTTAACATATGACCAGAAAAATTTAGGGTTGGATTTTATTTTCTGTTCTGAGTAACATAAATAATTTCTGTAGCATTCCCTCTCTAATTTATTTAATCTTTTTCTTAGAAGAGAAAAGGTATCATAATCTGATCTACGGCCATATATTTTCCATTTCTTATGGAACTTACGTTTTTCATTCGTGAGTTTAATTAAGGGACGCGTGTACCAGGGAGGATGAGAATTAAAACTGTTGGAAATGTAACGTGTTGGTACGAATTGAACAATCAGTTCATTAAGAAGTTGATAAAATAAAGCTACTTGAGAATTTACATCATTTATGTTTGAAAATATAGTATCCCAGTCAAAAGATTTAAGGGCGTTCTTAATCGAGTCATAGTCAGCTCTAAAAAACATTTGTTTGAGGAAGTAGTTATTTTTTAACGGAGCTTGTATGGATATAGGTAGATCAAAGCTTAAGGCTTTATGGTGTGGGTCTTCCGAAACAAGAGGGGCGTGAGGTGTATTAATTTCACAATAAAGATTACAGAATACGAGATCCAACAGACGATTGTTAATATTAAAATGAGTGTTAAATTGGTTTAATAATGCGAGGTTCATAAAATCGGAGGTAATGTTCGATAAACAGTCATTACTTGATTGTATAATCAAACTATTCGAGTTGTCATCATATGTCCAAGTTGCTTTTGTGACGTTAAAATCTCCTAAAACAATAAAAATATCATGAAGGTTAGAATGAATCATATTAGTCACTCTGTCGTAAAACGATTCTAATAAATACTGGTGGCGAGGGCCGTGCGGCACATACGTACATATAATGTGTAGATGAACCTCAGACACAGAGTTTGCATTGCCGGCCGCTTGCGAATAGCTGTTTAGCCGTATACTTATCAATAGTTCGTCGGCTGGCGGAGGCGCACAAAAATCGAACCGCGCGTTTGGCGATAGTTCTCGGCGCACGGCCACTACGACCCCTCCCCCACGGCTGGAACCACTTATATCTGGATCACGATCACATCTATATACCTCATACCTATCATCAAAATATTCAGAGCCATAAAAGGAATCATTTAACCAAGATTCTGTTAGGCAAATGACGTCGTAATCATTCATCAGAACACTTGCGAAAAATTTCTGAGATTTAGTCCGTAACCCTCTTACGTTTTGGTAATAAATGGAAAGGAATGTTTTAGGATTCATGGTAACGGTATTATAAGGTTAAAAAAGTATACAACAAAATAACTATGATAGCCGACGTTCACGTACCGCCATGTTTTTATTGTGGAGTAATATACTGTTTTATATTTTAAAAGTAGGGTAATATCAACTCTTTGAACACATAAGTAACCTGCACAATCATATAGAAACAAAAACATTTTTAACACAATATAGATATAAAATAATAGGTAAAAGTATAATATATAAATGGTAAACAGTAACAATAATAGTCATTTAATTTTTTGAAGGTCAGATTCATTTATAATGACAATTGATTTTGCTCCCTCAATTTTACGTAAAAGAATTTTACAATCATTCAACCAGATAAATTTGTAGCCTAATTCTCTACCCTTTTCCCGTGCTTGTCGATATAGTATTTTGTTTTGAGGTGACAGATGATCGTTGATAAATATGGGTGTAGGTACACCGTCGATGTCCAAATCAGCCGTTGTTAATCCACGTCGAGCACGCACAGCAGCAAGCAACTCCCATTTGCGTTTTCGTTGAATTAATCTCACTATTATGTTGGGTACTGCCGATGGTTTGCCGGAATGATCCATCGACTGTTTATCACTAAACACTTTATTTGACTTGTCAAGAGGAAGAAAACGTCTCACTCGGTGAACATAATCAATGTCAACATCAGTCAGGGAAAAGCCAACCTTTACAGCAATTCGGTTCAATATACTTTGTAGGTTCTCGTTCTTGTGAAATGGAACCCCTGAGATTTCGAGGTTATTTTTCCTTCCTTCTTGCTCCTTATCATGTAACTTTCCTGAGAGTGAAGTTACCAGGGACTTGGTAGAATCGAGTTCCTCTTGTAATCGCCTCATATATATTTTCATATTATCATTTTCAGTTTTTTGTACCGAGTAATTATTTATTAGGCCGGTTTGTTCTTGCTGTAAGTTGCCGAGCGATTGTTTCAGATTAGAGACTTCGGAGTGGATAGTGCTGAATTCTTGTTGAATTTTCGACATATTTTCACTCAACAAACCTTCGAAGGATGACATCATCTGCTGTTGAAATTCTTTGAAAGATTCCCTCAGTTCCCGACGGAAACCTGCCATTGATGAGTCCAAATCCTGTTTAAGTTGTTTGAATATATATTCTTCGGTTGTGGGTGATTTCTTTTTACGTAAAGAAACATTTTGATTTGGGTCTTCATCTGTCTGATCCATGAGAATTGGGTTGGGCATGATTCGTCCACTTTTTTAATCGGAGAACACTTAACACACAGCACAACGCACAGTTTTTAATAATGCGTAAATTTATTTTATTTAGAATCCGAAAAAGTTACAATTTGAAGGTAACAAGTATAAGAATGGTAAGTAGTAGGCGCCGCGTGATATTCGTACAGCCAATAGGTTTATTTTGCGTGAGCGAGTATGAATGTCACCTGTCCTGCTCGCTCGAGGGTGTGAATAGACGTAACCGCTGCTTCCTTCTTTGTTTAACACGCAGAACCCGTTACACTGACGCAAGCAAAAATCTACTTTATGTTTTAAAGAAAAGGTATTACTTTGAGTCGTAACTATAGCAAGGATGTAGGAACACAACCAGATACAAGTCTAACCGCAAAGACACTTGGAACGCGAATGAATTTTTAAATGTATTACTAGGTAAGTATACTATATCGCAAAAAAGACAAAAAAAACAGTTTGCTGAACACAACCGTTGCATAGGGAGCATGCCGCCCGGCTTGCCTCGCGGAGCTACCGGCAGGACTTGGTACGGTGCCGACATAACCGCCCACCTCGTATATCATTCCGTAAAGACTTATGGTACTCGACTCGCCTCCCAGCAACCCTCGGCGGTGGTGGTGTAATGTACCGGTGTTAAATCTTATGCTCTGCCCTCTCCAGTCATGCGAACAACTCACACTTGACCAGTTGAGCCAATAGTTGCCCCCCTGAACAAAGTTTTTTGCGTCATATTCGAAGACTATGATACCTACTGTTCGCTATAGCACAGATAATATAATACTACTAGCTGACCCGCGCAACTTCGTCTGCGTAAATTTTCCCTTTTTTCTTTTTCTTATTTTTTTTTTACAACATTTTTCATTGCTGCTCCGCTCCTATTGGTCGTAGCGTGATGTTATAACCTATATAAATGGGCTATCCAACAATAAAATATTTTTTCAGAGCAGCCCAGTAGTTCCTGAGATTATCGCATTCAAACAAACAAACAAACTCTTAGGGGTATGAAAAATAGATGTTGGCCGATTCTCATAGATACCGGATAAGCACAAAAAATTTCATCAAAATCGGTCAAGCCATTTCGGAGGAGTATGGCAACGAAAACTGAGACACGAGAATTTTATATATTAGATACTAGCTTTGGCCCGCAGCTCCGCCCGCGTGGATGTCGGTTATCGCGATAAAAACTATCCCATGTCCTTCCCCGAGACCCAAACTATCTCCATACCAAATTTCATCTAAATCGGTTCAGCGGTTTGAGCGTGAAAGCGTAACAGACAGACAGACAGACAGACAGAGTTACTTTCACATTTATAATATTAGTATGGATAATCGACTTAAATGTTCGTACACTTTCGCGATTTGTACACATTATAGAATTTTATAAGCTACGGGTCTTAATCGCGTAAATATTTTATTTTAAGGCTAAATACCTTTGTTTATTGCCCGACGTTTCGACCGTATTGCAACGGCCGTGGTCACGGGTAGACTGGAGTCTACCCGTGGTTTGAGCCATTTAATTGTTTAAAGATGGTTTTATTGTAAAAAACATAACCTAAAACCTAGTCATCATCAGCCTATAGCAGTCCACTGCTGGACAATTGGAGAGGCCTATGTCCAACCTAGTCACACATGTGATTTATTTCCAAGTTTCCAAGTTTGGTTAATTTTGTTGAATTTTGATATTGGATTCTAGCTGGTGCAAGGTGTCCCAGCCTAGCTTATGTTGTTTTTGTGTTAAAAAGGCTATTTTTGAATTGTCTAAGTCGTTCCCGTGGTAATATTGTGAACACTTGATTAAGTTAATTTTTTGCCTTTGTCTGTGTTATAATTAACTAAATTTTAGTCCAACTGACCAGTAAGAATTAGAATAATTCTTATTAATAACTGTATTTTTTTTTAATTTTAATTTTTACCATTCGTGCTGGAAATGGACATTTTCAACAACAAAGGCCTAAATTAAAAAAAAATGCTGTAAGTTCCCAATTACAAGATATGTCATCCAAACAGACGGAGGACTTATTACTTGTAATAAAATAAATAAGACCAATTTTTGTAACATCTCTTATATTTATCTATTTTTTATAAATGTTCATTTATTAGTCTATATTTTCTAGTGTAACAGTTTTTATTTTTAGTTATTAAGTATAGTTTTAGTTTCGGAAAGTATTTATTAAAATACTTTTTACTTTCTAGCCTGAAACACAGGTTTAAACCTAGTTCAGGCAAATACTTAACTGTGCTATTTGTTATTGTTATATAAGTTTTATATAAGTTTATTGTACCTTTACTTTCATGAATAAATTATTATTATTATTTATAAAAAAAATACCATTGTACAGATCCTGATCCTGAATCTGATCAAAATCGCTGGCAACTCTTTCGCGCTGCTGCTCATTGAAGTCGTCAAGAGTACAATCCAATCTATACTAATATTATAAAGCTGAAAAGTTTGTTTGTTTGTACGCGGCAATCTCAGGAACTACTGGTCCGATTTAAAAACATCTTTTTTTGTTAGATAGCCCATTTATCGAGGAAGGCTATAGGCTATATAACATCACGCTACGACCAATAGGAGCGGAGTAGCAATGAGAAATGTTGCAAAAACGGGGTTAATTTACGCATTCCGTATGCGTAAATTAAACCCGTTTTCGTTGCGCGGGGCAGCCAGTTATAAATATGGGGAACCCTTTATAATAATCTAATAATATATAAGTTCTCCATAAATTTGCCTGGCTGGCTTACACAATCCATTAAACAAAGGTTTATTTATGTAATTCATTACATTAAACTTTGTCTGCGTAAATTTTCCCCGTTTTTGCAACAATTCTCATTACTGCTCCGCTCCTATTGGGCGTAGCGTGATATTATATAGCCTATAGCCTTCCCCATGAAATGAGCTAACCAACAGTAAAGATTTTTTTAAATTCAGATCAGTAGTTCCTGAGATTACCGCGTTCAAACAAACTGGTCAGTTTTATGATATTAGTATAGATTGTATTGACTCAGAACCTAAAAATAAGAAATTTCGTTAAAAAAATATTATTGGGGCGGTACAAAGTTCGCTAGACAGCTAGTTAATAAACCATAATAAACCGTTTCGAAGTAGTCCGACCACAAACATTGTGACATTTAATTTTTATATAGGTACTAGCTGTCCCGCGCAACTTCGTATGCGTAAATTTTCCCCGTTTTTGAAACATTTCTCATTGCTGCTCCGCTCTTATTAGTCGTAGCGTGATGTTATATAGCCTATAGCCTTCCTCGATAAATGGGCTATCCAACAAAAAAAGAATTTTTCAAATCGGACCAGTAGTTCCTGAGATTAGCGCGTTTAAACAAACAAACTCTTCCGCTTTATAATATTAGTAGGTATAGAAGTATAGATTAGAAGATGTGTGTATTTAGAAATACACAAGTGAGTATATGTGGGACGTACGACCTATATCACGAAGTCCCAACATTGCCAATTTTACCCGACTGCATCAGAAGAAAGATTGAACAAAAAAAAAACTGCAATAGCTTGATTTCGCGTTTATGATATTGAAAACCACTTAAAATGCATTGCGAGGATCTTACAGTACGATCAACGTAACTAGGCCGGACTGAAGTAGGCGACAAGTGGTTGCGCAGATGCATTTTTTGGAAGTAAATGGTGACAGGAAGCGGGGGGCGGGGGCGGTAACTAAACCAAGAGGATTAGAGATGCGATTACGCATTACATTGTCATACTTAATTAGTAATACTAATTCATGTTTTTTTGTGATTAGTTTGGTAAAGAAATTGTTTTTCAAAGTTTCTTTATTATTTACTGTAACTGTTCTAAATTTAAACTTTTATGAACTCATTTACATAGTGTTTTTATATTGTTGAATTAAAATGTTGTTAGTATTTTTAATCGATTAATCGTTTTCGTAAGTAATTTTAGGGTCGCATCTCTATGACATGCGCGAAAGTGATAAATACCTAACTTCAATCCGGTCAAGTTACGATGATCGTACTGTAGCGTAAGTAGGTACAAAGGGACTTTTTCTCAAAAATGTGTGGAGGGAACTATCAGGTTAAAGCTCAAATTAAAAACTTCTGAGTTTCTACCCTATTCCACGGGACAATTTGGGGTTTCCCCTCGATACTCTAAAAGGTTTATTATATTTGGTGGTTTGTTCATTTGCATCCTCCCGTTTAAAACAAACAAACTATTGTTTTTTTAAACAATATTAGTATAGATTTGTATGTTTATTTAGAAAATAATCAGACGCACAATAAGTGGTGATTGTTCCGCAAATAGTAAGTAGGTAATTACTAAGTAAAACATTGTTCTTTGTATGACTAACAACAAATTAATTTTGAAATTTTATCAGAAGCGTAGCTAGTCCTAATTATATTGAACTTTGAACGTTATTTTACATTGTAAATACCTATGCATTGTTTAACTAAGATCATATCCGGACTTTCTGTCACCATAAATATAATTTTTACGAGCTGTCCCGCGCAACTTCGTATGCGTACTTTTCCCCCGTTTTTGCAACATTTTTCATTACTGCTCTGCCCCTATTGGTCTTAGCGTGATGTTATATAGCCTATAGCCGTCCTAGAGAAATGGGCTATCCAACAGTAAAATATTTTTTAATTCGGACCCGTAGTTCCTGAGATTGCCGCGTTCAAACAAACAAACTCTTCAGTTTTATAATATTAGTTTAGATTTAAGGCTGTCCCAGCGAACTTCGTACCGCCCTGTTATTTTTATTTCGTTTTTGTATGTAAGAACCTTCTACAGAGTACATAATAAAAAACTAATAAATATATTGGATGAAATCGGTGAAGTCGATCTCTAAATATCTCATGGCCAAGGGAAACAGGGATTCATTTTTAATGTATAGAAGATATGTATATATTTAGAAATATATAATACACCTAAGTATTTTTATCAGTTGCCTGGTTGCCATAGTACAAGCTCTGGTTAATTTCGGATGAGATGACGTTGTGTGAGTTGTCCCAATTCGCTTCCCACTGTCCCTTTGTACCTACGCTTAAATCATCTAAACTAACCAATGCATTTGATGCGGTTTTTAATATCGTAATACCTATACGAAATTAAGCTATTGCAGTTTTTTTTTGTTCAATCTTTCTTCTGGTGAAGTCGGGTAAAATTGGCAATGTTGAGATTTCGTGATATACTTAGGTCCTACGTCCCACTCATACTTACTCACTTGTGTATTTCTAAATACTTAAAATTTGAAAAGTAATACTATTCATAAAGCAAAAACAGTTCTAAAATCGTAGCTTTGTCCTGATGACTCCTTGGCGCGCATTTGAAAATAGAGACACAATTTAAAAAAAATCTTGTCCCCCCACCATCAGTGGATCAAAAGCTGGGTACATCCATATGTACTTATTATTTTAGAAGTGGTTAGTGTCATGTTTTTAATATTAAGTTCGTTATCCTACACAAATGCAGCTTTTCGAAATAAGCAAGAACAGGTTGGAAAACCGAACTAAATCGTCCTTAACTAAAATAAGAATTAATGGGGTAAATCATCATCATCATCATCATCAGCCTATCGCAGTCCACTGCTGGACATAGGCCTCTCCAATTGGTTAAATAAAACACTAATATTTATAAATTATAATACTTTGTAATTTGAGTAGGTATAGGTTTTATTCGAACAAAAAAGTAGGTAATGTTTCTTATAAGTACTCGTAATATGGCATTTTGATACCGATCAGTCTAACTCCTTCGGAGTCCTTATTAATGATCTTTATTCCGTGTTCACGGCAAGCCCATGCAAACTGTCATAATCTTGTCATAGTGGTAAAATGGGAAGGTGTGCTCACACCTTCCCATTTTACCATTGCATCAAAAAATCCGTTGCGCATGCGAGTTGATGCATTTTTTGTCGCAGCTCTCCATTTTCCATAATGACATGATTTTGACAGTTCACACAGACAGACACGGAGAAAAGATCATGAATATGGACCCAGATGTACAGTGTGTAGTCTAAGAAGATGATTGATTGATCAGAATTAAGTCACAACCTTTAAAAGACACAGTTATGTATAATTTATTACAAATCAGATCAAACGAATTAACAAAGATCCTAACCTATTTAAAAACTAAAATAACCTTGTTAAGGTCAACCATTCAAAATCTACAAAATACTATTTAATATAAGGATTCAGTGGAAAACGAAAAAATGTTGTTTAAACTAAAAATGGGGCTCTGAAAATGGCGGAAAACTCAGCTGTCATCATTTTTAACGCTCTGTATCTTTAAAATTGAAACAAAGCACACCATATAAAACCTCATTCTTAACTCTATTCATTAAACAGTTCTTTAAAACAACCTGCCAACAACTTTATCGATGACAAAATAATTGGAGTATTTTTAAATAGCCCCGCAATGAATTCATAGACGTTACGGTCCCCTATATCTCGTATTAACTTGTATAGAAAGGTGCAATTGATAAATCTATGATATTTGATCGGCATATACGGTGTCCCGCATAGGACGTTTAGGTAACTCATGTGCAGTATGCAGTATTGCAGCTCAGTCAATGTTTTCAATGTATTCCCGTCAAAAATTTCCATCACCTCGCCTTGATCCAGCAGAAAATATTTTTCTGTAACTCGTTGCAAAATATCACACTCATTTTCGTCTATTAAAGTCTTTCGGTACCAGCTTTTGCCATGAAGTTCAAATAGCCTTAGTTTGTGCGCCAATGAATAATAAACCAAAGCACATATCACTTCTTTCGTAACGTCTACTCCTTCAGCTCTTTTTTTGCGAGCAAAATACGTCAAACTGATCAACAGCATCTTGGCTTCTACAGGGAACCGATTTATCACGTGTGATTTTATATTAATCTCGTTCAAAAAGTGCTCAAACAATGCCAAGTCCTTTAGATCTTGCCATCCGTTAACAAATACGGATTCGCGATGTTCATAAGGTGGTCTTTTAATATTCAAATCTTCTGTATTTATTTGGATATAGTTCTCAGCGTCTTGGTAAAGAGTAATTACACCTTTTTGGAAGTTTGTCAACAGGCCGTAAGCGTATAATATTATATCCATTGAGAGCATTAAACTATCTGGAGTAGTTTTCTTTTCTATAGCCGTAGAACCTTGTATAAATTGATGTTTGTACAGATTAATATACGGTATACAAATTCTTTGTGACGCTACTCCCTTCTCGAACCAGAATGGATCAGGATACTTTATAGAAATTGTACAATCGTTGAAGAGATACTCCGAAACGACGCCCCAATGATCAATCCTCATCTTGTCCAAAATATGTTCTATTTGATTCTGAAACTTATCATTTTCAGTTTCATTTGAAAGAAAATCTGAAACTTTAGTCAAGATGTCATCTTCATTGTGTGCTGCGAGCCATTTTATTATTTTTTTATTCCGCTCATACATGTCCTCTTCAAACACTTCCCATTCTTGTAACAGATTATCAAACCGTCCTTGCTCAAATATATGAACATCCGACAAAGCAGCAAATATGGCTATCTTTTTTTCCGTTAAGGAATGCTTTTCAAGAAATTTCTGAAGTTTATATTGTTTACACATTATGTAGTTATTAGAATTTGTATATCTTAGCGTCGAGATCATTATATACGGTACTTTCTTGAAGCAGTACTCTACGTTGTTGCTCAGTATTGGACAGTCGAACGCCTGCGCTAAAGCAACGATATCATCCTTCGATTCAGTAACACATGTAGCATAATTAATACCAGAATCTTCGAGCATTTGTTGACATACTTCTCTCATAAATATTGGTGAAACGAATTTATAATTATGTCCAAAGTCAAACTCTATGGTTTGCAGTTTTTGGATTTTCTCGTCTATATTGTTATCACCGCCTTTAAAAATGAAATAGCATTTAACATTTGCTTTTTTAAATTTTAGTAATTGATTAACTCGTACGTATCTTGCGTGCTCCTTTGCTTCTGATCCAAATACGAAAGGCAGGCGAGAATTTTCGTAGCTGTTGTAAAAAAAGCTGTGTCCATCGACTACGAGTGAACAGTTTTTCAAGCAGAAGTCTTCTGATTCCTCATCTCTTATTAGTTTGGGCAGATGAATAATTCTCATTTTGATCGCTGTAACAAAAACAATTAATTATAGATCACTATTTTTCGATTTCCGCTTTGGAGTACAAACACAAGCCCTGTACCGCAGGGACTTTACAATCATACAAGTCGAGGACACAAAGTACACCCAGACCCGGAACAACAATTTGTGGATGACACAAAGTAGTATCCCGTGTGGGAATCGAACCCACGACCACTACACCTTTACGACTTCTAAATTGGTTGAGCCTACTCTTTTTTTTTACTTAACTCTTTTTTTAGTGTTAATAAGCGGCGGTAGCCTAATGGCTGAGGCATCGGTCTCGCAATCGTGAGGTCGCGGGTTCGAATCCTACTCATTATACTACCGACGTGAACCCACTCCTAACACCAGCCTTTGAGCTTAGCTGGAGGGGTTAACAAGATTGCTAGTAATGTGGGACTCAATCTCACATTGCTAGCTATCTTTAAAAAAAAAAATTTGCTAGTTCATTTTCTTTAACTTTTTAATTTATTTTTAAAATAAGTAGTTGAATTGTTACATTAATATTAGTGATATTAGTAGGTACCTACCTAATGAAATATAAAATAAATGAGAATTATTATTTGAGAAGACTTTCAGCCACTAAATTCTAGAGTAGTTAATACTTATATTTTAATAAATATATTTTCAAAATATATTATTATAATAAATATATTTTGAAAATTTTATTCAACAACATTAGCTGTGGCTGTCGGTATATAACTACGTACAATACAAACAGCACTTTAAAATATTAATGATCAAAAACACGTCATCGGGTTATTACTTGACATGGCCACAACCTATGTTAGAAGTAGGTACCTACCTAAATCATGATCTGCCTAAATCTCTAGATCCTGAAAACGACGATGTCTTAATTCTAATTAAATGTGAAAACTAAAAACTAAAACACCTAAAATAACCTAGTTGAAGAAACCGCCCAAACTCTTACACAATGGCTTGAAGATCATTCAGAAATAAACTCAAATCTATGTAAATAAATTAAATATACCATCCGAGTGAGATCGAACCTACGACCTCATGTGCAGCAGTCATAAACGCAACCACTACACTACCAGGCATCAGTGGCGGAGGGTCAATACAACACCATTCTCTTCGGTTTCTCTTTGAATTATACTTACTGAATATTACAGGCTAATTCACGTATTTAAAGCAGTACAGTTGCAGTTAAATTGCGATTAAAACGGCCATTTTCGTATTCTTGTAACGGATATTTTTGTATTTTTGTAATTTTGGGATCGATCTCAAAAACGCTTGCACACCGTACTAGAATGTCTGTCGCTCTCGAGACGCACATTTGACGCAAGCGTATTTGAGATCGATCCCAAAATTACAAAAATACAAAAATATCCGTTTTATTCTATATCTTGGGACATATTGGGACAACTCACACAACGCTATCAGATCCCAAACTAAGCAGAGCTTGTACTATGGAAACCAGACAACTGATAAACATACTTATATAATAATAATAATAATATGGTGAAACCGGCGCCGCACCGCTCGACACCCCGCGCTGCTCACACCCATGTTGCTCCCTGTCGCCTGTTTGGCTGTATGCCTGTGGCGGCCAGAAGGGGGCCCATCCAGTGAGTGGCGAGTCACCGCCTGCCCATTTGTCCGTGTGTTTTTACCATGTGTTTGCAAGGCAGGCGCCATAGTCCTTCAATAGTACCAGCTAACATTCCACTAACACATCACCTCCATAACCCGGTTTCGTAGCTACCACTTTTTGACAATAGTTTTTACACTAACCGGGGAATGTCGTTGGGTACATTTATATAGTGTATACAACGATATTCGCCGGTTTGTAAACATAGCCTTTAGATTAAAGTGTCTAACGGGCCTCTACGTGTTGGCTTCGGCCCCACGCACGCCTCCCAAATGACCGGGACTCCATAGTCCCGTGATATGGAAACGACATACATAATAATAATACTATAAATATATTTCTAAATACATACATATTATAGATAAATATCACCCAGACACAGAATAAACCATCGTGCTCATCACACAAAGTTTTATCCTGGGTGGGGATCGAACCCACGACCTCTTGCGTAGCAGTCGGATACACTCCCACCGCGCCACAGAGGCAGTGCAATCGAAACTTAACTGCAACTGAACTACAACTGAACTGCAGTTGCACTGCTTTAAATACGTGAATTGACCCCCAGCAAGATATCTTTTTATCGAGTTCCCTCAGGAAAATTTAACCCTACGCATCTGCCCGGCATTCAAAAGAAAAAAAAGGTAAGAAAAGGAAAGGTATAATTGTCTATGTACAACGTAGTTGTATCTACACAAACTATTGCCCGTGATTTCGTTGCGTGAAAATAGCCTATGTGCTATTCTAGACTGTAATCTATCTCTGAGCTAAATTTCATCCAAATCTGTTGTAGTGATTGAAAAACAAACATCCCTTGGTCTAAAATCTATACATATAATAAAATTGTAAATTTCACGTGTCTGTACATGGCCGAACATAGTAAAAAAAATTATTGGGAAATGTTTGAAAAGAGTATTTAAACACATTCCTACATTTTTAGAAATGTCTGTCTGTCTGTCTGTCTGTCTGTTTGTTTGAACACGCATCACGCAAAAACTACCAGACATATTCGGTTGAAATTTTGTTTGTGTATTCTAATAAGTCTGGATTAACATATAGGCTATAATTTATCACGCTATTTCCCATAGGAGCTAAGCAATAACGGATAATGTATGTAGCTATTTATCGTTATAAAACAATAACTACTTGACGGATCTTCATGAAAATTTGCAGTTTTATTGTAAATACTACAGGTCATTATTTACACTATGAATCATTACGCTATCGTCTATGGGGAGCGAGCAGCAACGTATGTTTTGTCGAACCATTATGGTTTTTCACAATTTTTTCCACAATGAGACATTATTTACAATTGTAATCCATGAAACAATAACTTCACGCTAAAACTATAACTATAATTATATAACTATACTAAACACATTTTTAATTTTCTTAAGATCAGCTATTTTAATCGATTTTGTAACGGTTGCAGTGATCTAACGGCACAAGTAGCGGTCTGCAACAAGTAAGATCGGAGGATCGAGTCTCAAGTATTGGGGTCTCTTTTTGTGTTTCTTTTTATTCTTTTTTAAAGTATTTTTCTAATTGTATACTTATTAAACAAGCTTTATTTTTGACTTTAACATGTTTACTTTGTTTAACAAATTTTCATATTAATCAATCACTTTCAATAGGCACCTTTATCATTGTTTTGCATGAATCGTGATTATGTTATGAATGTAGAAATTAAAAACAATATAACATTACAAATAAACTACTTGATATTTTCTAGAATATATGTATGTTAGTTGCTTAAAAAAAATGAAAGATTAAGTCCGTGTTATATCAAAAAAATAAAACACGTGGCGCCATCTGTGATTCGATTTCTTCTGAGTGCCAAAATTGCTTACCTACAAATGTTGATAAACTTTCGCGATTTGTACACATTATGAAAATATATGTATTACGGGTCTTAATCGCGTGAATAATTTAAGGTTAAGGTTACGTTTAATATGCATGATAGTATAAGTATAATTTAATATAAAATCATAAAGTATTAAAAGAAACTTATCCAGTTTTGAAAATAGATGGCGTTTAAATACAAATTAAAAAGAATCAGGAAAATTGATTTAAAAAAAAAATGTGAAACTCTTACGTAGAATGAATAAATTATGATCTTAATTTACGACAGGTTGACACACCTATTTTTTGATTCACCAATGTAGGCATTATAAAATAATATTTAAATCCTTTAAAGTGAGTGAAAAAAAATATTTAAAAAAGTTTAAACACATAAAAGATATCTGAGTATATCTTTCAGAAACGTTTGAATGTTGTCTGTTTGTTTGAACACGCATCACAGTACCGCGGGAATGCAATGTTTTAAAAACAGGATATTTTTTAAAAACATAACTCACACTAGCCCTATTTCGCGGGGGACTTTACAAACACGGACATAAAGTGGGTGTACTTTAGACTCGGAAAAGATCGCTCGGGCAGGACTCGAACCCGCGATCATAGGGAATCTGTGAGAGTTTTTTCCATCATACCTTTATTACCTATGTATAAATTAACTTAAAGGAGCGGCTAGGTACCTCCGATTAAAACGTCCGATTTAAAAGTTGGAGTCGGAGGTTTAAAATCAATCGGAATTTTCGACCTTTCGGAGTCAGAATCGAAGCTCCATAACACAAAATTTCACGCGAGAAGTACTTGGGCGGTTTCGGGCTTCATTTAACCAGAACCGCCTAAGTACTCGCGTGACGGGGGAGGGGGGGAATTTTTCAATATTAATTATAATTTGATGTGATGCAAATCATTTTGCTAAAATACTTTTTTGTCGAGGTGCTAAGCATGGTAATTTTTATAATTTGTCTTCTAACCGTCTGGCGCCATAAACTTTGTCGCCCTTCCTTATGCTGCACTAGGCATTTGCTTGGCTTTCCACCTGCCACAGAGTATTGTGGAGCATGTTTCCAATATGTTTTACACTGAAGTTAAATTGTAACATAAACTACCTTAATATAAACTCAACTTCCACGCGAACGAAGTCGCGGGCACAGCTAGTATATAATAATATCTATACTAATATTAAAAAGCTGAAGAGTTTGTTTGTTTGTTTGAACATCTCAGGTACTACTCTGAGTCTGATTTGAAAAAATCTTTTTACTGTTGGATAGCCCATTTAACGAGGTTGGCTATATGCTTTATAACATCACGCTACGACCAATAGGAGTGGAGCAGCAATGAAAAATGTTCCAAAAACGGGTAAAATTACGCAGACGAAGTTGCGCGGGTCAGTTGTAAAAAATAAACGTTAGATTTGTCCTATACATTTAAGAGCTAATATGATTTGTAAAGTTACTTTTGGTAAGCCACTTAACTGTATGTTTTAAAAATAATAAAAACACTAAGTATGTTGAAAGATACTCACAATTGAACACCCCTGCAGTTAAGTAATTTGTATTCTCAATGCGTTGTTTCTAAACCAAGTTCAAGTGCACATAGGTACGTAATTTTAAACTGAACTGTAATCATATAGTTCACTCTAACGCATTGCCTTACTCCCACTCCAGCCACCGTTCCTGGTTGGAGGCATTGTTCCAAATGCGGTTTTATACAAAACGTCTGATTCATAAACAGTAGGATCAACGTTACTAGCAGTAACTAGGCCGGACTGAAGTAGGCGACAAGTGGTTGAGCAGATACATTTTTTGGAAGTAAATGGTGATAGGAAGCGGGGGCGGGGGCGGTAACTAAACCAAGATAATTACAGATGCGATTACTCATTACATTGTCATAATTAGTATTACTAAGTCATGTTTTTTGTGATTATTTTCGTAAAGAAATTATTTGTCAAAGTTTCTTTAGTATTTACTGTAACTGTTCTAAATTTAAAATATAAGAACTCTTTTAAATAGTATTTTTATATTGTTGAATTACATTTTTTTAGTATTTTTAATCGATTAAACATAATTAATCGTTTTCGTAAGTAATTTTAGGGTCGCATCTCTATGATATGCACAAAAGTGATAAGAACCTAACTTAAATCCGGTCAAGTTACGTTGATCCTACTGTAATAAAGGTTTAAATACTCGTTAAGTTGTAAAGCCTACTTAGCTATAATAGTTTTCTTTTTAATTTCACTATATATACTACTACCGTGATTTTTTTTACATACTCAACATCATTTAGCTGGCAGCGACGCTTGACTCTAATATAAATTTGCACTTTAAAACTAAATATTTCACAAACGGATCCCTAAATCGAAAAATAGTTTTTTTTTTTTTTGTTTTTAAAAGATCTATCTAATGATATCCCGCACCATAGGGTTGATGAGAAAAAAAAACCATATGCCTACTTTGCATATAAGAAAGGTACCCTAAAAATTTTTTTTTTTCAAAATTTAGTTTTTTCAATTTGTCGGCATAAGTAATATGTGACCCATGCAAAGTTACAGCCTTCTAGCACTAACAGTCGCTGAGCTAAGCTTTGTACATGGTGAAACTATAAGGATATATAAACATTTTGGCTACGGAACCCTAAAAAGGTTTCATACCAGCGATAATAGAGAATCTGTTCTTATATCGTTAACCATACCTTTATTAAGTATAAATTAGCTTATAACACTATATATACCACAATCTATTCATTTTTGTGGTAAAGGGGCGTCTAAACGGGCCATTTTTTACGGCAATTAGTGGCGGCAATGCTATGGCCGGCAACATGGCAGTACTCTCCGAAATTGATTTGATGGTTGCCGGACGATCGCCAAGCGGTCGTATTTTCCGCAATGTTGCCCGGCCAATTTCGTTGTTTTTTCAGTCGCCTTCTATTTTATTGTTGCCGGGTTGTGTATCATCCATCATACACTTATAAACGTATTGCCATTATTAGCCGAGCAATTAGTTGCCAATAGTGCCGCCACAGATTGCCGTAAAAAATGGCCCGTTTAAACGCCCCTTTATGCACTTACTAAGAAACTATAACACTTTCTGGTTTGGGCTTTGACAATTAAAAAAAATAATATTCTAAACACGTTTTTAAAAACAGAACGTTAAACGGAACGGGAACCATTCCTCCAGCAGAAACTGTTTTTGTGAAATAACTTAAAATTTATCAACGCAGCGCAGTTAAAAATTCTGCGCATCAATTACACGAGCTCGAAAATTAATTTAAAATACTTTCTTAATTAAATGAAAAATTTTTTGCTGGGGGACCGATGGAACCCGGGACTTCACTTATAGCGGTAAGGAATCAATTTTACTTCTATCAGTATTTTTATAAAATGTCGTGGGTGTCAATGTGCCTGCAACTTAACTTATTATTATCTGAATGAGTAATGACCGTCGGGTATTACCCGCCATAGATAATATTTAATAAATATGTTTATTTTGTAGTATTTGAAACCAAAGCCTTTAAGCTGACACTTATAGAGTGTTATGTTTAGGTAATTTGTTCACATTGAACTCAAAATATCGGGTACAATATTAAATATTTATCAGAGACGAAGGGTTATTTTGTTGAGGCAATCCCGCAGCAGCTGGATTGCCAAAGTACTCACTCTGGTCGTTTCTTCGTCGATCTAATTCACCTCCTCCCTCCTTTGTGAGAACTACTCACACTTGGCCGGTGTTTATTCAAATTGCCCCCCTCTTCCCTCAGAACATGATCCCCGATCCGCGCCTGGTGCTTGAAGTGAAGTTTAGGAATTTTATTTTTTATCCCGGGAAGCCATGTTGTGAGGTTACTAGAGAAACGATTCATTTGTTACACACAAATAAATCGTTTGTTTGTTGTTTGTATTAGAATGTGCCTAAAACATTAAAACAGAGAGATATACATAAATAAATCGTTTGTTTGTTTCTTTGTTGTTTGTATTACAATGTGCCTAAGACATTAAAACTAGAGTCAGTAATTAAGTATAATTAGATCTAATGTATTTTTAATGGCTTTTATCATATTTTAATGTGTTTTTAATTTATGTAAGTGTTTTCAATGAAAGTAGGTTATGTATATTAATATTTCTGTTTGATAAAATTAAACTAACTCAATGAAATAAAAATCTTTTTTACTACAAAATATTAACGACTTCAAAAATAAATACAGAGCAACTAAAAAGCAAAAAAACTTTTTAACAAAAAATATTACCGACTTCAAAAACAAATTAAACATTTTGAAGTTGGTGCCATGAAATAGTAGTCTTTATGTTTTATTCGGCACCAACTTCAAAATGTTTAATTTGTTATTGTTATTCTAGGTATATTATTTTTTGCTTTTTAGTTGCCTTGTATTTATTTTTGAAGTCGGTAATATTTTTTGTTAAAAAGTTTTTATTTCTCACTTTTTAGTGGGTTGGTTTATAATTCACTTAAGTTACAATAGGCTTATGTCATTTGCTCAAATCCTTTTACGAAATATTGCTTGCCCCGATGCAGGGCCGTTAATTGTTGAGGAGTTCACTATCAGCTTTATTACATTGTATAATAGTAGTATATCGAGATTAAAGTGCTACTTAATACCATATTAAAGTACTTAATTGATTCGCAAACTGTGAAATATTGAATAGGTCTGCTCGTAATTTTTGGTCTTCATCATCAGTTCCACTTCACCATTTGGTGTTTTTTAGGAGTAAATGCACGAATCACTATGAAATATACCTAAATCACTGTAGGCCTGTATACCTAGAATAACTAAAACAAATTAAACATTTTGAAGTTGGTGCCATGAAATAGTAGTTTTTATGTTTTATTAAGCACCAACTTCAAAATTTCGATTTCTCCAGGATCCCATTATCAGATCGTAATCTGATGGCCAACTTGGAAGTGTACCCTTTCAAATACAAAAATATTTTTCAAATCGGCCCACCCGTCTGCGTAATCGGTGAACAAACATACAAAAAAAAATACAGTCGAACAAAAATCCGACACGACCGGAGAGAGATTGGGCGCAGGCGAACAAATCTTCACCTTCTATCGTTGTGTTTTCAACCGACTTCAAAAAGGAGGAGAGAACCTCCTCCTTTTTTGATTTTTGATTTCTGTTCCAATGGGTTATGAAAGTGAGGGAATATAGAGTGCATTTGTGTCTACGCACATAATTGACCACTATATAATATCTCCTGCATAGTTGGCTAGTCTCCTCACAAAGCAATTGCTTAATTTGCTTGTGGGCTAGACGCGCAGTGACTTCTATGTTCGGGTCGAACCCTGTTTGTGCAATGACTTTTAAAACGTTACTGCGGCCGCCACAAACGTAGTGGATTCTAAATAGATATACGCTGAGCTTCTCTATATTCGCAGCGACTTAAGATCGTGCTGTGGCATCCAACTCGATCGGCAGTTTCTCGGTTGCTTATCTTATAAGTTCACGCAATGCTTGTAAACTTGCTCAGTAAATTCCACCATCACGCTACACCCCTCTATATTATGATCGCGTTGTGGTCCACAGCTCATTTAATGTTGGATGAGTGACTTCTTAATCGTTGCATCTCTTTGCTTAGGGAGTGGCTTTTAAGATTGATTTTTTGATTGGCTCCAATTAGTTGATTGGCTCGTAACTGAACGCTGCACTTGTCAGCTTATGCAATGACTAAGCGCTGCTTGCGCAGTGACTTTTATGATCAAGTAGTAGGTAGTAGCTACTTGCTGCTTAATCAGATCAAAGGAAAGAAAAGGAGTAGGTACCTCTGCTTGCACAGTAGGCCCCTTGTTCGTTTAATGACATTTAAGATTAGCTCGCTTGCGCCATTGCACGACCTAGCGAGCGAAAGACAAGACAATTTCGAAGTCATTACTTATAATATAAAACTTCGTAATACTCGTAGCACCGCGTTCATGGTACCGCGCCAATAGTTCAATTCCTTCTTTTATTTTTTATATGGCATCCATGACATCTGCCAAGGCGACAATGTCAAAATCAATTCGATTCAATTTTGGTGACGACAGATATGCAATGATCGCTCGTGTGTAGGTATGTTAATATAAACGAATCTTTAAAATATTTGAGGTTGAACATGTGACTAAAGTTATAAAACAGTTAGGATTGAAGTAAACAAATAATAAACATAAAATAATTAAATTAATGATCTTGGAAAATAGTTTAAATAAAAAAAATGGAATAAAAATTAATAGAAATGTTGTTTTCTTAATATTCAGTTACCCCTCTTGTATGTAAATTTTAGTTGAGTTGAGTAGTTTGAGTTGTAGAAATGGCGGCAAACCAACATGTCGCTATTTTTACAGCTCCGCGTTTAACATGTAAAAACACAAAACATTGTACTCTACGAGTGCAGAATATACTTGAATTACGTGATATTTGAATAAGAACGAGACTTTGTGATTCAAAGAAAAAAACCTTCAGAGAAAATAAACTTGGAACTGACTTCGAAACTTTGTGATTCAAAGAAGAAAACTTGAAAGAAAATAAACTTGGAACTGAAATCGAGACTTTGTGATTCAAAGAAGAAGACTTGAGCTTGATACTGAAAAAATTTAAACATAAAACTGGCGAATGCACAGAATGTGTGGTGTGAGCCTTAATCCCCACCGTAGACAAACGTATCCGAAAATGTCAAAATCAAAACAGCTATTGACAGCCTGTGACATTTACCTGACAATTCGCACGCGTCATTTCCAAATTAATTGTTGTCTTTTGTGCGTCGAGTGTTTTCTCAATTATAAAACCGATTTATCATTAAAAGTATTATGGATATAAGTGTGCAGTTATTCGATAGAATATGTCGTGTGTGCTTAATACAAACTACAGAGTTGAAATCATTGTTTTCCAAGACAGAAGGTGAAGAACGCAACTTACTGGAAATACTTTCCTTTACTGCTAATATTGATGTTAAAATCGAGGATAGCTTGCCGAAACAAGTTTGTAATGCTTGCGAATCTATTATGTGCAAGGCTGATGCGTTTAAACGCCGTTGCCACGAATCTGAAGCTATTTTAAATAATCATTGTCTCAATGCCTCGGTAGTAAGTGAATCGTCGATTATTGCCGAAAATTGCCCAATAAAAGATGAAAAAACAGATTTGAAGCAGAAATTAAGTGAATACGGTACTTTTTTGTCATCTATCACTACAGATATGGGGTTTAAAGATGGATTTGACAAGAAAAACATTGTGTTACAAGATTTTTCAACAGCAGATACTAGTTTAAACAAATTTTCTGTCACTAAACTACCTGAAAATTACGAGCAATCAGTTAAAAAAGAGGTGATAAACAATTTAGAAGAGGCAAATGACTTTATAGATCACTTTGACGATGGAGACCAGTATGAAGTTCCAATTGAAGTAGAATGGACCAAAAAAATCCCCGATAAAGTAAAAAGTAAACCTAATAAAATTGGTATTCGCTATGAATGTTACTGTGGCACCCAATTCTCAAATAAAGAGAAATACAAATTACATTTAAAAGAAAAGAAATGTAATGCATACCAAATTTTGAAATTGAATAAAGAAAAATGTATTAAATCACAAATTCAGTGCCCAAAATGTGATAAAGTATTTACTACTCCAAACTCTTGGAAAGCTCACCAACGTACCCATATTAACGAAACTCCAAATGACACTAACCCAGAAACGTTCCAATGTTCGTTTTGTTTACGCCAGTTCAAGAATAAAAATTCTTTAACAGCCCACATTCAGCGTCATGAAGAAACAGATAACATAAAACATGTTTGCGAAATTTGCAAACGTGAATTTAAATACAAGGCATATTTGGAAAATCATATGTTAACTGCACATTCTAAAACAAATGGCTTTACTTGCGATATATGCGTAGAAAGTTTTTTGAATAAGGAGGCTTTGGAAGTCCATAAAAAAAGCCATGACTCAGAAAAGAAACACCGTTGTACCATTTGTAATAAAGCATTCTATATGTTGTGCACCTTAAAAGAACATATCAGGACTCATACGGGAGAGAAACCGTTCTTGTGTTCACAGTGTGGTAAAGGATTTAGTCAGAAGACTAACTTAGCACAGCATATGAGAAGACATCAAGGATTAAAACCATTTAAATGTGAAACTTGCGAAAAGGGGTAAGATTCGTCTTTATTTTTACGGCTTATGTGATTATTTGGCGATTATGGATAATGTTATGCCGGCTCCAGACTCTCGCGAGGCGTGAGGTGTAGAGGCACTCGGTACTAGTCTTGACGAGTGGAGGCTGCAGAAGTGTTTGCCATCCACACTCTCGATTTATTTAGTTGCCTGCTACGTCTACCACAAGACAGACGAGATTAAAGTGACTACATTAGCTACTTTATGTGCCAACTAATATTATAATGTCTTGCGCACGAGAGTGTGGTTAATTCTCTCGTCTCATCCCCTCGTGTCTTAAGACTCGCGCCCAAAAACCAACACAAAACGGAGCGACAGTGAGGCGAAGCGAGGCGAGGGAAGACGAGGGGATTTGAACGCACCACCCTCACTCTAACACTTTACTCAGTTAATTTGAATTCCTTTTTTTGTATTTTATAGCCTTTTGCTTGCTTTTATGATACTACTAGATGTTGCCTGTGACTTTATTGGCGTAAAAAAATAAATCTTATTTAAGCCACCTAATCAACACCAACATCTAAACTTCCGCATTTATAATATTAGTATACATAGATTATGATTTATGAGTATACTTTCAATATCATATTTTTGGGACAACTAACACAACATCATCTGATCCCAAACAAAGCAGATAACTGATACTTATAAATTACTAAATAGGTACATACATATTATGGTTATTACACCCAGACACAGAATAAACCAATGCTCATCTCACAAAGTTTGGTGGGGATTAAACCCACAACCTCACTTAGCACTCAGGGTTACTTACCAGTAGACCAACAGGCCAGTTAATATTGCCAGGCCAGTTGATAAAATCTATACTAATATTATAAAGCGGAAGAGTTTGTTTGTTTGTTTAAACGCGCTAATCTCAGGAACTACTGGTCCGATTTGAAAAATTATTTTTTTGTTGGATAGCCCATTTATCGAGGAAGGCTATAGGCTATATAACATCGCGCTACGACTAATAGGAGCGGAGCAGCGACGAGAAATGTTGCAAAAACGGGGAAAATTTACGCATACGAAGTTGCGGGGGACAGTTAGTGTTAAATAATAGTGTTTATGATTTATGACGCTTTAACTCTGAAGGTCGCCTGTGTCAACATTTTTGTCACCCAGATCATAAGATTTGCATTTTGTCTGTCACTATGATAAGCAGAGCCCTATCAAGCCATTTGGGTTTTATTGGGCTGTGTGAGTGTGATTTGCAGAGGAGGGATGGGGACTGCAAATTCCCGTGCAGGCTCCTGGGCCCGGATGATGAAGGCAGCCTCTTTGCCCTTATATATCTGAGTGCAAGCAACTATGCCCACCCCTATAGCTTGTTTGTCATGTTTGTTTGTTTGTTCAGGTTTTGGTCATGGTTCATAAAAAAATAGTCATTTCACTAGACCAAAATAGACAATTGGCATTAATTTGTGACTGATTGAAGCTTCGTTTTTAACCAAAAACCAAAACACTTTTCGGCCATATTTTTGTTTTCGGCCCTAAACCTGAAAAAGCTTTGGCTAAGCCGAAAATCTGAAGTTTGTCAATTGTCGTGCGTCAATCGGGCTCGACAATAAGATTTTCGTTTCCTTCTTTAGTGTAAAACATAAGTTTTCTCTGTACAGCGGGAAATATTAATAATTAAATCATTTTTGTTTTTGGCGGAATATAACAATAAAACCGAAACATCTTTTTCGATATTCATTTACTCAACTATTTCTCGATATATTCCGGCCAAAGGCCAATTGGCCGGAATATCTATTTTAATAGGCATAGTAATTTTTATAGGCATTTCTTGCCAATTACTTTATCAAGACAATAATTGTATTTGAAAGAGAATATTGAAGGTCAGACTTTGAAGACATAACGCTTTGCCGGAGCTCGAAAGTCGAACCATCTAACCTGAACTATGTCACTAAACTTGTAATTTATTGCACATGGTAAAACGATTGGAAGTCTCGAGTTCGATTCCTGGGTCTGAACTTAAAAAAAATCTTTCAAATTCAATTATTGTATACTAGCTTTCGCCCGCGGCTCCGCCCGCATAGATGTCGGTAATCGCGATAAAAACTATAATAATAATATCTTGGGACATCTCACAACGCTATCTGATCCCAAACTAAGCAGAGCTTGTACTATGGAAACCAGACAACTGATAAACATACTTAAATATTTCTAAATACATACATATTATAGATAAATAACACCCAGACACAATAAACCATCGTGCTCATCACACAAAGTTTTATCCTGGGTGGGGATCGAACCTACGACCTCGTGCGTAGCAGTCGGATACACTCCCACCGCGCCACAGAGGCAGTCGACTATCCTATGTTCTTCCCCGGGACTCAAACTATCTCCATACCAAATTTCATCTAAATCGGTTTAGCTATTTGAGCAAGAAATCGTAACAGACAGACAGAGTTACTTTCACATTTATATTATTAGTATGAATACTATAAAAAGGCTATAAAAAAATATCTCATTTTTCAGATTCGTCTCCAAAGGTGAACTAGATGCCCACCTTCGCAAACACAGCGGTGCACATCCATTTGTCTGCGATGAATGTGGAAATGGCTTTACCACATCCAGTGCATTAGTCAAACACCGAAGAATCCACTCTGGAGAACGTCCATACCTATGTGATTTATGCCCAATGAGGTTCGCTGCATCTGGTACGTTGAAGAATCATCGTAGAACACATACTGGGGAGCGACCATTTCAATGTTCTTATTGTGAAAAGGCATTTGTTCAACGTAACGATTTGATTTCACATATAAGGTGTCATACTGGTGAACGGCCATATGTTTGTACTCAATGTGGGCAGTCCTTTAGAAAGGCAAGTGGATTGAAGACTCATGTTAAGATGCATATAAAAGATCCCGTAGTTGGCGTTAATGCTATATTGACTGGTATGCAGTGTCCTGAGCAGTGATTCTACTCTAAAATTGACATACCTAGGCGCGGTTCCAAGGAGGACAACAGGGGCAATCCCCCCCCAGATGCATGAATTTTCAAGTGTTCGCAACTACTCATACTTGCCCCCCCCCACACCCAAAACATGATCCTGGATCCGTGCCTGGATATACCAAACCTCCGATTAGAATCGCGATTTACGACCGGTCTCAATAGCTTATCCACCGTTAACTGTCTGTTAAAATATCTAACTCTAGTAGTATCCGGCCGCGCGTCATATAATACCGTGAGTACAGAACGTAATTTTCATATAACGCGTGCATTTCGGAACGCCTTCCGAACAAATGTCTTGTGGTCTTTAATGGGACATCGTTCGTGAACACGGGTCCGTGATGATGTCTTAGGTATGTACAGTACGATCAACGTATCTTGACCAGATTGAAGTTAGGTTTTTATCACTTTCGCGCATGTCATAGAGATGCGACCCTAAAATTACTTACGAAAACGATTAAACGATTAAAAATACTAACAACATTTTAATTCAACAATTTAAAAACACTATTTAAATAAGTTCATAAAAGTTTAAATTTAGAACAGTTACAGTAAATAACAAAGAAACTTTGAAAAACAATTTCTTTACCAAACTAATCTCGAAAAAACATGAATTAGTAATACTAATTATGACAATGTAATGCGTAATCGCATCTCTAATCCTCTTGGTTTAGTTACCGCCCCCGCCCCCCGCTTCCTGTCACCATTTACTTCCAAAAAATGCATCTGCGCAACCACTTGTCGCCTACTTCAGTCCGGCCTAGTTACGTTGATCGTACTGTATGTATGAATAATGACTAAGTACAGAATCTCGGTATTTTGTGTGTGATTTAGTGTCGGAGCCTAATGGCTAAGGCCTCGCATCAGACATGAACCCACTAACACAAGCTATTGAATTTAGCTGGGGGTCAATTCACGTATTTAAAGCAGTGCAGTTGCAGTAAGTTTCGATTAAAACGGCCATTTTTGTATTCTTGTAACTTTGGGATCTCGAGAGCGCAATAACGACACTCTAGTACGGTGCTCAAGCGTTTTTATTTTTTATCCCACAGTTACAAGAATACGAAAATGATCGTTTTAATCGAAACTTAACTGCAACTGCACTGCTTTAAATACGTGAATTGACCCGCTGGAGGGGGAAAACAGGATTGCTAGTAATGTGGGACCACAATACCACATTGCCCGTAACGTCCGATATTTCGGACAATTTGCCCAAAAGTCTTGATAGGAAAAATGGAAAATTGTTCTGTATTTTTTTCAAAGGATAGCTAAATACCGTCCATATGCATAATCATATTTATTTCTTTTGTGCAATTTAAGTAGTCTTCTCCATTTGTTACCTTTTGTACTCTAGGTATTTTGCGCTAATGCTATCTGTCTACTTTATGTCTATAGTATTATAATTTTAATTATTTAAGTTTGTGTCATATCAACTGTAATGTATGTTTATTAATCGGGACCAATTTTAGTTTGATTAATTTGATTTTTATGTGATTAATTTAATTGTGATTGCTTATTGTTTATGTTCGAAGTGCAGCTATAAATGTAACACTCAGTTTCTGGATTTTTAAATCAAAATATGGCCGAAGGGAGAATTGTTTTTTGACGTAAGACCATTTTGGCCAGTTTAGGACACCCTCCCTCCCCTATGTAAGAAAAAATAATATCGGCCAAGTGTGAACGCGCACGACTGAGGAAATTTAATGCGGTTCAATATATTCTATTGGCGGGGGGGGGGGGGATTTAGATTCCTCTAATGCCCCCCCCCCCTCCCTGGGTAGTGTGCCCATGGAACAGGGAACAGGAGTAACATCAAGCTTGTTAAGAAAACATGACGGATTGCTCTCTGCAGGGCCCGATCTAGCCATTTAGCTGCTCCGGGCAAAATCATTTTTGCCGCCCTCTTCACACTGTCACATCGTTTTCCGTGCAAGCACTTGGCACCCACAATAAAGAATGTCACCAATTTGCCGTACAGTATACTCTATTAAAAGCAAAATAAGACGGTAAAATTCTTTTTTTGATACGTTTTGTATCTTTCCTAAATATTAAGTTGTTTAGGTAGGAGCGTACGGAGCGGGGTTCTCTAACCGCTGTGACGTCACAGCGCTCCACTCAGTGCACGCTCGACTCCTAACCTGCGTGCATGATTTTTGCGCCGAAAATTGTTTAAAAGGACAATTAACATTTATGACATCGTGTGTTGTGCCCAAGTGCTCAAATGCTCCCAAAAGTTAACCTGCAATTTTGCCGCCCTTTATTTTTGCCACTGGCAATGCCATGTTATTCTAGCTCTCTTTATTTTAAATACTCAATGATCTCTTGTTTATATATATTTTCTATTATATTTTGAAAATGACATGTAATAATTACCTAATCATGTTGTTATGAAAAAGACAACTTCAAGTAATAATAAGTTTCGTTTATAAATTAAGTTATTATAGGAAGGTCCGCAACTACAGCAAGTGTTATCCTGCTACAAGGGAAATATAGCTTTTTTAATGACAGATACGGGGAGGTATTCAAAAATCAATATTATTATTATTACTAGCATGTATTGTCTCTTTCTCTACTGTTCTCTGTCAGTTGCAGTATAAAGGGGCGTCTAAACGCGCCATTTTTTACGGCAATTTGTGGCCGGCAACATGGCAGTACCCTCCAATATTGATTTGATGGTTGCCGGACGATCGCTGAGCGATCGATTTTCCGCAATGTTGCCCGCTTAATATTGTCGTTGTTTCAGTCGCTGACTATTTTATTGTTACCGGGTAGCTTGTTTACGACACTAGATCATGCGCCATACAATTGCCATTACCATAGATTAGACATATTGTCATTATTGGCTGAGCAATTATTTGCCAAAAGTGCCGCCACAGATTGCCGTAAAAAATGGTCCATTTAGACGCCCCTTAAGGCCAACATTCTTCAAAGAAGTCTAACACGACTCGCCACCTGCGACGAGATCTACCGCGATGTCGCTTGTCATTTTGTGGGGTTTAATTAATGTTTTGTTTGGCCCAAAAGTCATCTGGCATAAGACACGTGTCGGGCTAAGTCACATTTTACAGTGGCAACATTTTGTTTTTAAAAGGTAACTAACGAGTATAATTTTCGAGTGTTGTCAGTCATCAAAAACTATATAGTTCATGTCCCTCCGTATCAGAAGGGCAATTTAGTAAAATGTCTTTGTAGGTTGGTCGTCATAACGGCAAAATGACTGACTAGTAAAACGTCTGAAATTTCAAATCGTCATACTAGTAGAACGTCTGAAATGGAAAATGTCATGTTAGGCAAAAGGACTTGGCTGTACATTCAAGCCTAATGCATTCTATAAAAGTAGGTATTCTACTCCAGATTAAATACTCCTTTGTTTTCCTTATTATAAATGGGACTGGCTTGATCTAGTACTGGCCAGTTTTAGATGTAATAATATGACAATCAAATCATGTCTATCAAATATACAATTTAAATAGGTATATTGTTATATGGAGAATTGTTTTACATTTTTGCAAATATAAAATGGAAGAAAATAAGGACCAGTTTATTTTTATAACCAGTCAAAAGGGTAAAAATGTTTTACTCCGAGATTGTTATAGATACAACCAGAGTGTTAAAAATAAGAATGGTACGAGTTTTTGGAGATGTTCAAAGAGAGATGAGTGCAGTGCTTCTTTGAAATTGAACGCGAATAAAACAGAAATCATCCGGGAAATTTTACATTCATGCAAAAGGCAAAAAGAGAAGAATGAATTCGATTATATAATGGATAAGTGTAAAACGGAATGTTGTAGAAAATTTACTCCTGTTACGAAAATATTTGAGCATCACTTTGCAAAATCTAATCTCGACATCTGGCCATGCAGTGACTCCAAAAAAGATACATTATATCGAGCTCGGCGAAAATTTTTGCAAGTTCAAAAAACTGATTTTTCTAATATAAGTGAAGTTGAAATACCAGCATTATTAGCCAATGACTTTCTTTATTGTGTGGATGGGACGGAAAATGACAAAATATTTGTTTTTGTAACAAAATTTATTCAACGAACAATGGCGAATTTAAATAATGGTGATGCATGGTATTTCGGAGACGGTACTTTTAAGGTTCCAATACCATTCTACCAATTATATTCACTTCATGTTGATATAGACAGTTGTAAGGAGACCACCAATGTTGTACCTATAATTTTCATGTTGTTACCAAATAAAACACAATCTACTTACGAACGAATGTTTTCCATAATCAAGTATCGTTTCGGAATTGCCATAAAACATTTCAAATGTGACTATGAGGTTGCACAGATCAATGCTTTTCAAATAGTATTCCCCGATTCAGAACTGACAGGGTGCTACTATCATTTTAACCAGGCGGTAAGGCGCAAATCTCGTAAATTGAATGTAACTAATACGAAACAGGGAAGAGAGATAACACGATTGTCTGCCAACCTTCCACTGCTTCCATCAATATTTATTCATGAAGTTTGGACTAAAATTACCGAGGAAGCAGTACAAATAGAATCTAATTGCATTTCTGAATTTATTAAGTATTTTAATAAACAGTGGATTGTTAAAACCAAGCCGAACAATATCACCTGTTTTAAACAAAGACACAGAACCAATAATGCATTAGAGGGATGGAACAGGCGTTATAATGCTAGGGTGGGACAAAAAAAGGGTTTACCGTTATATATTCACGCACTGCGTAAAGAAGCTAAATGGCAAGAATTTAAATATAAACGCAAAATATTTGAGGGGCAGAAACGGAGGAAGAATGACCGTATTTTTGATGCAAAATATAAAAGGGAAGTGAGAAAATTGGAAGAAAATGAAATTTCCCCCTATAATTTTTTAAAACGTGTGACTCATTTAAATCGCATTATTTTCGGAGACGATTGCTAAACTACAAATTGCGCGAGCAGTTTGTAAGTGTTAATTAAATATCTACCTTATTCCGTTTCTACAAGTACCTACAAGACGCAGACCGGCGCGCATGTTCAAACCGGTTTTCTCGAAGCACGTGATTTATTTTTTAATCTATAACATTTCTAAATGTTACTAGGTTCAGGAAAAACATTTTTGTTATTATAGAAAAATATATAATATTTTAAATTTATCTTTGATTTATTTTGTTTATCAGTGTACAAGGTCTTTTGCCTAACATGACATTTTCCATTTCAGACGTTCTACTAGTATGACGATTTGAAATTTCAGACGTTTTACTAGTCAGTCATTTTGCCGTTATGACGACCAACCTACAAAGACATTTTACTAAATTGCCCTTCTGATACGGAGGGGTTCATGTGACGTTATATCTGTGAAAAGCGGTATAAGTCCTAAATGAGGCGAAAAGTCCAGTGCCCTGGAAATTGTGACATTATTGCTAACTTTATTTTCAATGGAATGCTTGATTTTAAGAACATTTTTTTATATTTCTTTTTGACAAATGTGGTTTGGTACCCATAGAGTAGGGGACACATGTAAGACTGGGTGGTTAGTTGGATCAACGTAACTCGACCGGATTGATGTTAGGTTCTTATCACTTTCGCGCATGTCATAGAGATGCGCCTGTAAAATTACTTACGAAAACGATTAATTATGTTTAATCGATTAAAAATAATAATAAAAAAATAATTCAACAATATAAAAATAGTATATATTTGAGATGATAAAAGTTTATATTTAGAACAGTTACAGTAAATACTGTCTTCAGTATTTACTAAAACTAAACTAAACTTTCTTAAGTTTAAAAAACAATTTCTTTATGAAAAAACACTAAAAAGATGAGTTAATAATACTAATTATGACAATGTAATGCGTAATCGCATCTCTAATTCTTGGTTTAGTTTACTTTTCGCCAACTTCAATCCGGTCAAGTTACGTTGATCCTATTGTAAGTAGAAATGTCTAACGAATAGAAAGAGAGAAAAAACTGCAGTACCTACCCTATCTTGGCGCACGCCCAATAAGACCCACAGATATACGAATGATAGTAACAGTAAAAAAATAATCTGTCAATCAAAAAGATGTTATTTTCTGCACTTAATCTATCTATTTAATACCTATAAACGAGCAATTCTTGTATTATATGTATGTGTGTACCTGGATGACCGTTTTTTTAACGACGTCTTCTAACAATGAAACCCAGCTAGATCGATTTATCGCCCCCAAACCCCCTGCATACTAAATTTGATGAAAATCGTTGGAGCCGTTGTCGAGTTAGATTATATATACAGGGTGTAACAGAAAGGTGTGAATATATATATATATATATATATATATATATATATATACGTATACATTAAGAAAACGTCGTTTTTTCAAGCAATGAATTAATGCTACAATATCATTAGAATACGTAGGTAACTTTCGCCGGGAAATCGGGCGGTCCCGAAATCAGAACACCCCGGTTCGAGTCCAGGTGATAATTTTTACCTTTTTCATTAAATATTATTTACCTATATTTCATCACTGTAATTCGTATATAATTTCCAAAAAACACGTATTACCAAAAAAAAAGGCGAGCATCCAGGTACTGCGTGAAAGAGATAGTTATGGTTCTTCAGTTTCCTTCTCTTTCTAGTTAAGAGACAACTGGTTGTCTCCCCTACTCTATATATAATAACTCTATGCTTGTACCCCTAATATTTTATTAGAGGCACAGATTTACTGTCTAATATTGTTTATATATAGTGGCGGATCCAGGATTGTCCGTTTGTTTGGGGGGGGGGGGATGGACAAATAGACAATAGATTTGGGGGGGGGGGCTTGAGCCCCCTACCTTTTCCCCTTGGACCCACCACTATATTATATACAGATATCAAAATGTCTCATCTGAATGTACTTGTATAAAGTGTATTTAATTATTGAGGATGTATAAAACAACAATATACATTTCTAAAATATTTTCTTTTTTATTATTTAGACAACCCAAGGTATTACTGCCGATATAAGCAGATCCAGGGGGGTCCCCCCTCTGACGGTTGTATAGTGTACAAAATGTATTGTATTGAATGTTTTCGCCCATTTGCCTCCCCCCCCCACGTATATTTGCGGGTACCACCCTCGTGCGTTCAACTCACACGAGCAATGTCGGCCTAAATGCACCCCCCCCCCCCATTTCATTTGGGGGGGGGGGGTGAGGCAAGTAGCAGTGCTGGATCTACCATGCTTACGACGGGAGAGGGGGGGTGGGATGTCTTTCGTTTCACATACACCTGCACGTGGGGGCACATGCCCTGCGCCAAATGCTTAATGTTTCAGTTTTCTGTAATTTTCACCGTTTCAGATTTTTGCTATTCTTGACTCAGTGGCGACCAACAGTTCGAGTAATCTGCGAGGTTAAGCAATGGTACCACTGTCGGCCCATAGACTGTCACACCACTAAGTGCCTCGAAGAGCACGTTAAGCCGTCGGTCTTGCGCCTAATCTCTCTCCGGTCGTGTCGGATTTCCATCCCATTTCCATCACATCCCACGAGATTGAGGGAATAGAGAGTGCGCTTGTATCTGTTATGCACTATAAGGGTGCTCGCTTCCGGCGAGCATTCGCCTGTTATGTAACGTTACAGATCCGTGCTTTACATCGGTGAGGGAGAAGAAACGAGCATTACAATACGCAATCTGTAATACCTATATCAAAAACTAGCTGTCCCGTGCAACTTCGTCTGCGTAAATTTTATCCGTTTTTGCAACATTTATCATTGCTGCTACGCTCCTGTTGGTCGTAGCGTGAGGTTTTAGTCTTCAGCCTACAATTGAACCCGATTTACAAAAAAAAAAGGAGTCGAGACGAAGTTCGCCGGGACAGCTATTTTTTTTTTTTTTTTTTTATAGTATTGGTATAGATTAATTGGTCGCTTCGAAAATCGAATCATAAATGTTATATTACAGGCGCATACTCGCGGTGAGGCAGGCAGTATTGTAATGAAATGCTCGAAATGTAATCATAAATGTTACATTACAGGCGCATGCTTGTCAGTCAGGAAGGCAGGATTGTAACGTAATAGTCGAAATCCATACTAATATTATAAATGTGAAAGTAACTCTGTCTGTCTGTCTGTTACGCTTTCACGCTCAAACAGCTGAACCGATTTAGATGAAATTTGGTATGGAGATAGTTTGAGACCCGGGGAAGGACATAGGATAGTTTTTATCGCGATAACCGACATCCACGTGGGCGGAGCCGCGGGCGAAAGCTAGTGTAATCATAAATGTTACATTACAGGAGCATGCTCGCGGTGAGGCAGGCAGTATTGTAATGTAATGCTCGAAATGTAATCATAAATGTTACATTACAGGCGCAAGCTTGTCAGTCAGGAAGGCAGGATTGTAACGTAACAGTCGAAATAGAATCATAAATGTTATATTACAGGAGCATGATCGCGGTGATGTAGGGCCTTACCTCCTGCGTAGTTGGCAAGTTTCTAATGAGATTGACCGCCGCAGTTGATATCGGTTAGGAGACCAGCTTAGATAAGTGCAACTTCGTCTGCGTAAGGTTTGCCCGGTTTTGCAACATATGTCATTGCTGCTCCACTCCTATTGATTGTAGCGTAAGTTATATAGCCTAAAGCCTTCATTGATAAATGGACTATCCAGTAGTAAAATAATCTTCTAATTCGGACCAATAGTTCCTGAGATTATCGCGTCCCCAACAAACAAACTCTTCAGCTTTATAATAATAACTAGCTGTCCCGCGCAACTTCGTCTGCGTAAATTTTCCCCGTTTTTGCAACATTTCTCATTCCTGCTTCGCTCCTATTCGTCGTAGTGTGATGTTATATAGCCTATAGTCTTCCTCGATAAATGGGCTATCCAATAGTGAAATATTTTTTCTATTCAGACCAGTAGTTCTTGAGATTACCGCGTTCAAACAAACAAACTCTTCAGGTTTATAATATTAGTATAGATAGAGATGTGTAATAAAAAACATCGGAACAGAAAATAAATTCTTTATTTTTAATAATATCCAATTTCATCAGATTAACGTAGTCGATTTGAATAAAAAAAGAAAAAAAGTATTACATACCATCGTAAGTTTTTTTTTTCTACTAATTTCACGCAGAATTTAATCGGAGGTAAAAAAAATATCTTTTAATCTGTATTGAGATCGTAAAATACATCACAATGTTACATTGCCATTTTAAAATATTTTAAAAAGTATTGCCATGATTGAGGTGCTTACACCAATTTTAATGCTAAAAATATCAAATTAATAATAAAAATAATAATTAATATTTACATATTTTTTGAATAATACTGCCAGAAATATTATTATTGTTTCTGGCTTATAAAAAAAAGTTGGAATTTGAACACAAAATTATGCAAAAATCGCGAAGGTGTAAGTCGCCCTCATAAAAAATTTCTAAAACTTTAATCTAAACCTATTTTATTTATTTACAATACACTGCACTGAGGTAACGACTTCCGGTCGGAAGCCTTTGTACTGATTCTTTATTTCCTGTCTAAATTAATAATATTAGTAATATCATATTGTGTCGAATTATTTTTTTGTCTAAACGCTTTACGTATCTAGGAATCTAATATAACAATATCTTATATATGTAATAACTATTATTATTATTATTTATTATTAACAATGGTTTTCGATTATTGGCACGTCACTGACTCGGTGTAATAATTGTATGAAATAGTGGAATTGCATCAAAATCGGTCCAACCATAGCGTTCAGGGGATTTATATCAATAGATATAAAGTCTAACGCCTTCTTATATCAATCCAAATTATATCACATTCTTTTCAATTGACCGATAATTATGCAAAAAACACGCAAAAATAAGATAAGATTCATAAAAAAATATCCCTGAAAAAAAAAACTATTTCATACAATTAATACAAATATTAAGACTAGGTTTTTTATACCTTCATTTTGCTTAGAAACATTATTATTTTTAATTATTGAGCGATTCACTTTTTTTGGCCAGATTTTAATTCGAATTTCGAAAATTAAATTTGGAGAAAAAGGTTTTAATAATGTTTATAAGTAAAACGGCCATCATAATACAGACACGATGCAGACTTTCGTCCCCAAATTCTAACGTTTTATTTAAATTCTGACTTATACTGAAAAGACAAATTTTACGATAGTTTATTTTCCGCGTAGTGTTGTTAGTGTGAAAATGATTAAGTGTTGCCAGAACGAAATTAATGACATCATTAACAATGTCACAGAATTTTGAATTCGAAATTTAAATGTTATATAGGGCAGAGCATTACAATTCCATATTTAATACGAGAATCGTTTAATACTTAATTCAAATTTGGATTATGTAATCTCTTGATTCAAAATTAAGAATTTTTACATTCTTATTTTTTCTTTTTAATGAGCGTTGGTATAGTTTTTTTAGCGAATCGCATAGCTGTCTTTTCTGCATAATTAAGAACTTTAGAATACGGAACCCATTGAATAATTATCAAGGACCTGCAGTTACTAAGTACTAGTTATATAACGAAAATACGCGTTATTCATTTGGCAGTTTTTAAACTTTACTTTTGTCAAATTTTGATTATGGAACAACAAATGATTTTGCATCTCACTCACACCTATGCATAGTGGTGTCTCAGCTACTTTTTATTGCATTGATACAGTTTGATCATAGAATACGTATGTTATTTTTTTAAATTACAATTTGACAAAAGTAACAACAAATATAGCTGCCATAGATAATACTATTTAAAAAAAACTGCAGCGTTTTATGAACTTAAGCACGTTTCTTATCTTAGTCTATAGAAAAAAACATAAAAAATAAGCTATATGCAAATATAACGAATACAAAAATAATAAACTTCGTAATCACATTTTAATGTTATAGGCCTAAGAGGCCATGGCTCAAAATAAAAAAAAAATAGGCAGAATACAATACTTTTTAAATTTTAGAATGGTAATGTCAACTTCGACTGATGTACTCTCAATCTGAGAATATCTCAAATTGAGAGGCCGTTTAAAGCCATGACCTCAAGTGACAGAAATTGGCCTTTATAAAGTCACAGAAAAAAGTAGGCTAGCTAAAGTTAGCCGTAGCTGCCAGCCAAATTAAGTAAATATTGCGAAGAAAAAAAAAACTTTTTTTTCTATGGATTTGACAGTAGTCTCACTACTGTCAAATCAAAGGAATTAATTCGGTAACTCTACGATAGATGGCACTTTATAAAACTAGATACACTCAGCTTACTGGTGGATTACCTTTGCCGTTTTGTTTTTTAAAACAAATACGGATGACAACTTGACTTCTCCGTTTTTAGCGCGAACTGGAAAAAAAAGTTTAAATTCAGATTCGTTTATTTCAATTCTGTTTTTGAGGGTAGGGGCGTAGGGAGGGGGTAGGGTAAAGCTCAATCTTTAGTAATATTTTGTAAGTCAGTCAGAATTTATAGTTTAAAACCCCTAAAATTTTTAAAGTAATTATTTAATGACCCCTTTTATAAAGTAAGTCGACATAAAAAAAGATAGCAGGCCCAGAATGGACACGCATTGCAAAGGACAGGGAAAAATAGAAAGATTTAGAGGAGGCCTTTGTCGGAGGACAAGCTGTGAAAGAAAAACCAGTCGCCGATACAGTAATAAAGGCTTATTTTATTTTTAAATAAAGTACTACTAAAGTGTGACCTTTGAATACCCCCCCCCCCCCCCCCAATATCCAATAACTAAACAAGTCGTTTTCGCGCCCTGACTGAGACGTGTCATTATTTCGTTCTGTAAAAAAATATATTTACTCAACTTACCCCATCATTTAGCGCTAGCCTTTTCCAAGAAGTCCATTTTCAATTTCAATTCTATTAGAAAAAGTTGTTTTTGGAGCGAAAAAATTTCTTCTTTCTGTCTCAATTCCATGTTTAGAATTTTCATTTTTGCTTCGTGCTCCCATATTGCATGTTGCCTTTTTGCAGTAAAGTATAATCTCTCTTCTTCAGTCGCAGTACCGCAATCATGTTTGATCTGCTCTTCCATCTTCTCTTGACTCCTATCGTGTCCATTTTTTCGTTTGATTTCGTCTAAATTACTCAAATTTAATGGTGTATTTGACAATTCGTTTAATTTTTGAAGGAAATTCTGCTGTATTCTAGCTTGCTCGATCGCTTGGAGTGGGTTTGTTAGTATGGGTAAAGAGGGTATTGGTAGTGGGGTAAGGGGTAACTTGTGAGGCGGTGGGGTAGGAGAGGACTGGGGTATGATTTGAACTTGGGGTTCTAATACGTTCGGCATCGTGTCTTCGCTTTCGTTCGTACTCGATAATCGACCGTTCGACATCTGGAAAAAAAAAAAAAATCTATACAATTGACTTAGTTTTTAAATAGTACGCTGGCGCTAAAGATGAAAGCAGCGAATATTTTTTTTCGCTCGTTATAATTAAATCATGCTTTCCTACTTTTACGACTTTTTTTATAATAGTGTGACATTGCAATATATAGATTACTAGCTGTCCCGCGCAACTTCGTCTGCGTAAATTGTCCTCATTTTTTAAATATTTCTCATTGCTGCTCCGCTCCTATTAGTCGTAGCGCGATGTTATATAGCCTATAGCCTTCCTCGATAAATGGGCTATCCAACAGAAAAAGATTTTTTCAAATCGGACCAGTAGTTCCTGAGATTAGCGCGTTTAAACAAACAAACAAACTCTTCCATTTTATAATATTAGTATAGATCTATGTGTGCATTAGTTTGGCGTTTTATGAAATCGAATGTTGTTCATGTAACCTATCTACACCATTTTACTTAAAACATCAATGGTTTTTTCACAGACTGGTTTTTCATATTCTGCCTCCTTGACGTGGCGCAGTGAGTATGTGTACGATTCACTGACCTTTATAGTAAGTCGTACGTTAGACTGGCTACATGATACAAAGTGACAGCAATTTCAAATGCGAAATTGAATGACCGTCCTGTCAACTTTTTTAATACTTATTACAAATGGCCGCTGTTGTTATCCTTGTTGTACCACCGATAAAAACAAGACTTCCATTTGACTTCCAATTGGAAGTCTATATTATGACAAATGACCGTTTTTGTTATCCTTGTTGTACCACCGATAACAACAAGACTTCCATTTGACTTCCATTTGACTTCCAATTGGAAGTCAAATGGAAGTCTTGTTGTTATCGGTGGTAGCCTGTCCAACGCACTAGTACTATCGAGTCTTGACATCGTAGTGAAAATATATGGACGGCCAAACTAAATTAATTAGATATGTAGATATTATTGCTTGACATGAAACAGTCCCACGACTTGAACGAGTAGTGTTTGTCAGTGTACAGAATCATACCTATTAGGATTTACGTTTTGACTACCAAAAATTTGCACTTTAAACTTTAATATTTTACAAATAGACCGAAAAACAGTCTTTACAGCCCCTAAATGTTTTAAAAGACCTATCTAATGATACCCTATGATGTGTATTGTTCACTTTATTGGCGTAAGTAATATGTGTATCCATGCAAAATTTTAAAGTCTCCTAGCAAAGCTGCAGACAGACGGATAAGGCGAAACTATAAACTGATACTGAGACTAAGACTGCCTCTGTGGCGCGGTGGGAGTGTATCCGACTGCTACGCAAGAGGTCGTGGGATCGATCCCCACCCAGGATAAAACTTTGTGTGATGAACACGATGGTTTATTCTGTGTCTGGGTGTTATTTATCTATAATATGTATGTATTTAGAAGTATGTTTTCCATGGTACAAGCTCTGCTTAGTTTGGGATCAGATAGCGTTGTGTGAGTTGTCCCAAGATATTATTATTATTATAGATATTATTATAAAGGTTCCGTTTGAAGGAAACGCTAAAAATGCGAGTGGTACCTCGTACTCTCGAACCAAAGCCAAGCCTATGCGTTGAGTGACCCACGGCTTTGGATTCCTAGCTAAAGATAAATATTTTTAAAGACACCTATTTAAACTTACGTTGACAGGCAGACAGTCATCATCCTTGACGCTGTGGCCTCCGTCCGCGCTCGTTGTAGGCTCGCCATCCTCTTCTGAAACAATGACAGGTTAAGCAACCTTACCACTGATGACTTTATCAAACAGTCTCATTCTTAAATTAATAATTCAGGGCGTACATAAGTGGGACACTCATAAAGTTTTGAGAAACTTATTTTAATTAAGTCTTTTCATAGAACTCTCCACAAGCCTCTATACAAAGTTTCATGCGTCTGAATCAATTTTCGAAACATTTTTTCCAGTCCACCGCAGACATCTCTTCCAAGGCCTTCTCGAACGCTGCTAGCGCGTCTTCCGGGCGATAAAGACTTTCAGCAGAATATTTGTTTTACCATTTAAAGTCGATCAAATGGTTTTAGGCCACATTTAAAATCGTAGGAAATTAGAAAAAATTTGCACGATAATGTCTCTATGCAGATCCATTTTTAAATGAGACACGATGATTTGGCTTATAAAAAAATGTGGAGGGAAATTAGAAATTCGAACAATACTAACTTAACGTTACTTTTAAATAACCATTTTTTTTTTCAAAATAATTAAAAGTGGCCAGTGCCTTATACATAAAAACTTTTTATCGCAAAACTTTCTGAGTGGCCTGGTATTTGGGAATGAAGTGATAAAAATGAAACAATTTCACAATAGTAATACAGGTGATTTGTAATATACCAATAACCTCCCGCTTGTGGCTTCTTTACATTACACTAAACAACTTTGTAAGATCAGTTTCGAAAAATATTTAATATTTAAAGCCTTAAATATTAAGTTATGACCAAAACAAACCACAGACTTCTTTTACCGGAGTCAAATCGTTGTTCATTGTGAAGTTTAGGGGCCTAAATATGACACAAAACAACGAGTTTACTCCGAGGTCTCACAGACGTATGGTAGGTGGCTATTACAAAAGTAGGTGGTTAAGGCTTAAAATATATATCTTTTTCTAAACAGATATTACAAAGTTATCGGGTGTAATGTAAAGAAGCCACGAGTGGGAGGTTATTACTATTTTACAAATCATATGTATAAATAGCCTTTTATCAAGTTTTTTCTTTTATACCCAGACTTTTGTAAATGACCTAAAACTGTTTCTTCAGGAATATCGTAACTACTAATAATGTCGATCTTGTTCCACTTTTTCAAAGATGACACTGATTTTATCAGGCAGGGCGTCCAGAGCTAGCCTCATCCTTCACACTAAAATTTCCAGACTTGAAACGCTTGAACCCCATTAGGTCCTTAAAAATAAAAATTTTATTCGCGGCGTTAGTCGCATTTTTACCTTGTAATAAAACTTTAAAATATACCGAATTTCTGAGTAACTTAAGTTCATTTTGCTTGCTTCAAAATCAATTGAAAAATGGCGGGAACTAGTTTTTATTTATTTATTGCATCTTCAGAATGTCAACATTTAATGGTATTAAATCAGCCAGTTACATTCAGTACAAGCAAAGAGGTTTGATTACTAACAAAACATTCAAAATACAAAAATACTTTTGCCCCTACTTATTATTAATGTGTCATGAACCACATCTTTCACGCTATCCATACACCATATTTCATTAAAATCGGTCAAGGGGATTAGGCTCGAAAGTATAATAGAAACAGAGTGTTTTCGTAAATTATCACTACATAGTATAAAACAAAGTCGCTTTCTCTGTCCCTATATCCCTATGTATGCTTCAATCTTTAAAACTACGCAACGGATTTTGATGCGGTTTTTTTTAATAGATAGAGTGATTGAAGAGGATGGTTTACATGTACAATAACATCCATTAAATAGTGGAGAAATAGGGAGCGGAGCAGCAATAAGAAATGTTGCAAAAACGGGGAAAATTTACGCAGACGAAGTTGCGCGGGTCAGCTAGTTGAAAATAAATCTTAATAATTCTATCAAACCATTTGAACAGTCATGATTTAAAGTAATGACGTTGAAAATGAACAGTATTTTTTTCAATTTTTTTTTTTTAACTAGTAGTTTTTTATTATTATTTTTAAACAGTATATTTTTAATAGATATTAGATGTAGATAGTATCGATGGTTCAGAGCAAGCTAATTTCGATTTCCTGCGCAGGTTACCGACCGAAGTTAATTGATTTATTTTTGTAGATATTATCTATAGATATATCGACGTTAACCGTTCAAAACTCGCTAATTTCAAGTTTGTTTCTCGTACTAATTATACCAAAATGCATTTAATAGTTAAATTAATATACATATGTAAATATATTTTTTGTTTGGCAACCCGATTAATCTTAATGATCTATTTTATATAAAAAGCTGTTAAATTGAAATATTATTTCCTTGTATTTAATGGAGTTAATTGATTTTTTGTGTAATCGTCAATTACCACTTTAAAATGACGGCTATTTAGTCCTTCTTTTTTTGTTTTGTTTAACTTTTTCAATTAAATATATATTATCCATAAGTTGCCTGCCTCGGTGGCGTAATGGGAGTGTGTATGATTGTAGAGAAGTTGTGGGTTCGATTCTATCTCTATACCAAATCTCATTTAAATCGTTTTAGCTGTTTGAGCGTGAAAGCGTAACAGACAGACAGACAGAGTTACTTTCACATTCATAATATTAGTATGGATTATTGTAGTAATTTATTGTTATTGCTTGAATTTACATTGAAATAACTGTAATAGTGTGCTTCTAATGAATAGGGTTATAACCCTATTCATTAGAAGCACAGAAATTGTTTATTATTATTATTACCTTTGACATCAAGTGGGTGTATGTTTTGCCAGAGCATGCCGTCCAACAAGCTGGGTGGCTCGGACTGCACTTGCTGAAACAATAACGAGTAAAATATTATTAAACCTGTAAGGGGGCGTCCATTAATTACGTGAGGTGTTTAAAGGGAGGAAGGGAGGGTCGAACTGAATCTCACAAAGGTCTTGGCAAATGTCACGTAATTTTTTATTTGCTATAAAATATATACCTGTTTATCTAAAAGTGGATTCATTTTTAAGCTATTGCATAGCTTTTATCGCGGGCTTTGAGCGCGGCGACAGAATCAAAAAATTCCGTAACGAAAATAAAACCTAACACCCCCGACTCCACCTACTATGTAGCTCGGCCGAGCGTTCGCTTAACGTATATGTATATAGTACGACTGTACGAGCACGGATCGAGACGAGCTGCTCCGAAATGTAATGAAAAGAAAAAAAATTACTGCATAAATAAAAAAATTGTATAAGTTGATAAAAAAATGCTATGCGGCAGTCCCCGAGTGCCACACATTTTTTAATATTTTTTTTTTCATAATGATTTAAGCGATTTTGATATTGATTGCACACTTGACTAGTGTTAAGCTATATGTGAAATATTTAAATTTTATTAGGAAGGGGGGAGGCGGCAAGCCGTATCTCACCGGAGGGGATCCGAAATATGGCAAATCAGCAATCCTATGATCAAGAATGGCTAGATTTGTAGCTCCTTCGCGCAAAAATTACTAAACGGATTTTGATGAAACTTCACAGTAATTTAGTTAATAGAATTGAGCACGTAGATTATAAAATTAAACATAACAGTTTTTTCCAAATTATGTGAAACACAACACATGATTTTATAAACTACTAGCTTTCGCCCGCGGCTCCGCCCGCGTGGATGTCGGTTATCGCGATAAAAACTATCCTATGTCCTTCCCCAGGACTTAAACTATCTCCATACCAAATTTCATCTAAATCGGTTCAGCTGTTTGAGCGTGAAAGCGTAACAGACAGACAGACAGACAGACAGACAGAGTTACTTTCACATTTATAATATTAGTATGGACTAGTTGTCCCGCGCAACTTCGTCTGCGTAAATTTTCCCCGTTTTTGCAACATTTCTTATTGCTGCTCCGCTTCTTATTTCTCCACTATTTAATGGATGTTATTATACATATAAACCTTCCTCTTCAATCAGTCTATCTATTAAAAAAAACCGCATCAAAATCCGTTGCGTAGTTTTAAAGATATAAGCATACATAGGGATATAGAGACAGAGAAAGCGACTTTGTTTTATACTATGTAGTGATAGACACATAGGATTTTTGAAACACTTTTTTCAAAAGATTATCCAAATGAAAATTCTTGAGCCTATGAAAATCTTTTTAATATTTGCATGTGTGAAAAGGGGTGGGGAAGGATGCCATTGACACTTACAGTAACATCGGCCAAGAGCCAAGATGAAGGCTCTACCTAGGCATTCATATTTAAGGTGGGGGGGACTAATCCCCCAAATACTCCCCGCCTACCCCTCCTGGTTACGCATATGCACGTACCTGTGTATCGTGGGCGCGCATTTTACACTTCTTCTTATAGTTCTCGTACCACATCTTGACTTGCGCGGGAGTTCGCGGCCGATCACCGCCGCAGCGTTTATTCACCTCCTCACATATTGTTGACCACACCAACTGAAATATTAACGTTACAATTAACTAATTAAGTACTTTATGGCTATATGGCAACCCCCTTCCCGCGTGTTAGCACAGTGCGAGCGATACAAGAAGGCCTTCTGCGTTTAGGCCTTTTTAGGGTTCCGTAGCCAAAATGGCAAAAACGGAACCTTTATAGTTTCGTTATGCCCGTCTGTCTGTCTGTCTGTCCGTCCGTATGTCTTAGGCATTTTACCCAAATACTACTCAATGAATATTTTATTTTATATACATACTAGCAACTTCGTCTGCGTAAATTTTGCCCGTTTTTGTAACATTCTTCATTGCTGCTCCGCTCCTATTGGTCGTAGCGTAATGTTATATAGCCTATAGACTTCCTCGTGGATATAAATATAATAATATACATGGGATATCCAATATTTTTTCAATTCGGACCAGTAGTTCCTGAGATTATCGCGTTCAAACTTTAAACAAAGCTCTCATCAGTTTTATTATATTAGTATAAATAAACCTTTTATTGGCAATAGTTAATAAAAATAAAATCTCTCTTCTTTATAATTCAATAAATATTAATATTACCAATAAAATTGTCAACTTAACATATAATTATGTCAGCCTAATTTGATTAATTTATACTTTTATACTCAGGTCAAGATATCCATAAAAAAATATTCATGAGAAAGCACTACAATACAGTATAATAAGTATATTATTTATTGGTATCTATAAAAATATAGATATACCTATAAATTGTAGCTCGCAGACTCGAAATATGGAAGTCTTGTATTTTAATAAAGTAAAAAAAAACATGATTCGGCGTTATAAGAATTTTAAAAGCAATCGGGCGTCGCAGTCGCGCTACTTCGTCTGCGTAAACTTTCCCCGCTTTTGCAACATTTCTTATTTCTGCTCCGCTCCTATTCGTCGTGGCGTGATGTGATATAGACTATAGCCTTTTTCGATAAATGGGCTATCCAACAGTGAAAGATTTTTTCAATTCGGATCAGTAACTTAAGAAAAAAGCAACAAAATTTAAAGCTAAATATTACACATCGCTGTGCCATTTTTTGGCCAAAGACATGCGCTTGCGTCTCCAAAACTCCCCGTTAAAGTTTCATACAATTTGATCAATGGTTGCGAAACGCATAGAGGACATACAGACACAGACAAACATTCATTTTTATATGTAGAAGATTAGTATGGATAAAGAGGAAAAATTTGTATTTTACTTAAAAACTACTGGACCGATTTTAAAAATTCTTCCACCATTAGAAAGCTACATTATCGGGGAGTAACATAGGCTATATTTTATTGTCAAAAAAATTAGAGATCCCTGCGAAAATTATCATAATGTAACTTGAGTTATAAAAAAATACGACATGATCCGTGGGAAGCCGGGGCAGGCAGTTAGTATTAAATTAAAATTAACGACCTTACTAATATGTATAATTAAAAAAACTCACGTAGTTATATAACTGGCTTTGCGAGTTCATATTTGTTGATGGTCTTGTTAACTGACTTTCTTAATGTCCTATGTCAATGAATTAAAATAAATATTCGCTTAACTAGTAGCCGACTACATATTCAAATATTTGCTGATATACAAGTATCAAATTCATGGTTAGTTTTACAAAATATCGAGAGTGCAGAAGGCCTTGGTAGGTACGTAGCTGGGATGTTACGGAGCTTCGACTCCGACTCCGAAAGGTCGGAACTTGTGATTGATTTAACAACTCCGACTTCGGCTTCGATACTTTCTAATCGGAGGTACCTACCGTGCAGCGGCCGCTCCTATATGCTAATTAATATACCTATAATAAAAGTATTAAGGAAACATTGACACGGATTTTCTATGATCAAGCCCGTCCGAGTGATGTTTTCTTGCACAAATTTAATATGAATTTCTGAATTATTTTTATTTTTATATCTTACTAGCTGTGCCCCGCGGTATTACCAGCGGTTTTTAAGCATATGTGTTAATCTAGGGTGTCAGCTAACTCCATACCAAATTTTGTTAGAATCGCTCCAGCCGTTTAGACGTGAAGAAGTAACAAACATACACAGTCACATACTCACAAACTTTCGCCTTTATAATATTAGTGTGATGTGATTAGCTTTCCCGCGCAACTTCGAATTTTTTCAATTCGGATCAGTAGATCCGAAACAAACCAAGTCTCTCAAAACTCTTCAGCTTAATAATATTAGTATAGATTATCTCAAGACTTATCTCAACATATTTGTCTTCGTCCACCACATCCGACTCCGACAAACCAAATTTAAAACTCCGACTCCGACTTCGGTTCCGATAAAAACTCCGTAACATCCCTAGTACGTAGGTACCTCGCTCAAGCAACGCAGAGTTGTAAAAACGTCGGCAAACCAACGTGTCGCTATTTTTACAGCACCGCGTTTATCGTGTAAAATCGCCGAAGAAATATACTCTAGGTACTAGTGCAAATGCAATGTTTTCTCCGCATTTAACGTGTAAAAATTCAAATAAGATAAGACGTCACTTAAAGGTCCAAGCGACCCTGGGGGCTTAGACAAATGACACACGCTTCTCTTTCCACACACGCCAACGCGAAAAAATGTATGCATTTGACATAAGGTTGACAAAACGTCACGCGACTGTTGCTGAGTTTGTAAACAAAAACCAACAGTAGCGTGTGCGGAAAAAGAAGTGTGTGGCATTTGTCTAAGCCCCCAGGTCATTACAATCCAAACAACGCACACATACTTAGGGACAATGACCTTTATAGTAAGTCGTACGTTGGACTGCCTACCCCGTACAAAACTGTCTACCCCGTACAAAACTGCCTACCCCGTACAAAACTGCCTACCCCGTACAAAACTGCCTACCCCGTACAAAACTGCCTACCCCGTACAAAACTGCCTACCCCGTACAAAACTGCCTACCCCGTACAAAACTGCCTACCCCGTACAAAACTGCCTACCCCGTACAAAACTGCCTACCCCGTACAAAACTGCCTACCCCGTACAAAATTGCCTACCCCGTACAGAACTGCCTACGCCGTAAAAAGTGACAGCAATTTCAAATTCCGAATCGAATGACCGTCCTGTCAACATTTTTGACACTTATGACAAATGGCCGTTGTTGTTAACCTTGTTACATAAGTATAGATTTTCATTTGTTTTTGTTAAATGACCGTCCAAATGTCAAAATCAAATGGAAGTCTAGTTAACGGTGGTAGCCTGTCCAACATCAAGGTTTAAACTCAAGTCGGCAGACAAGTTGCCGTGTGGTGCCGGCTTAAGAATAGTACCACCCCATCTCTTCCCGTGGGTGTCGTCAAGGCGACTAAGGGATTTCACCCCGGAGGACGGGCAGCAGCGTCCTCTGCGTACTTAAAGTCTTACTGCGATCGCCAACCCGCTCGCCAAGCGTGGCGATTATGGCAATTACCCCCAGGATCTACATATCAGTAGGTTCTACTGGGGAGACCCGTGCCCAGCAGTGGGCCATCATATGGGTTGATATGTATGTCAAAAATATCAAGTCGGCAGAATTGTCGGCACCGGCATAGTTGCCATAAAAAAAAAAAGAATAATAAACTCAAGTCGTCTAAATATAAATAGTGCGGGGGTTCCGCGGCGCGACGCAGGGTTTGGTCAGACCAGACTCGCGGTATCTAAGTCAGGTCTCAGTATTCAGGGCTGCTGCTGCCGTATTAGTTGAACGTGAGTGATTAGTATAATTATATATTTTTAACTTAGGCATTTATAATTTTCATGACACCTTTTATAATATAGTACTAAGGTAACTGGATTTGTTTTTTAAAGTTTCCCCTACCCCTTGTCAGCAAAAAAGATGAAAAGCTCGCCCCATCTCTCGTCTCTAGACTGCCTCTGTGGCGCGGCTACGCAAGAGGTTGTGGGTTCGATCCCCACCCAGGATAAAACTTTGTGTGATGAGCACGATGGTTTATTCTGTGTCTGGGTGTAATTTATCTATAATATGTATGTATTTAGAAATATATAAGTATGTTTATCAGTTGTCTGGTTGCCATAGTACAAGCTCTGCTTAGTTTGGGATCAGATGACGTTGTGTGAGTTGTCCCAAGATATTATTATAGATATTATTATTATTATTATCTAACGAAAACATAAGTTTTGAAGTATTTCATTTGATTCAACACGTGTGATCTACTATTTTTCATACAAATATTCATTGCTGAATTTAATTCTGGGTTAAATTCTATAAATTTATATATGATAGAGAAAGTCCGTGCGAAGCCGAAGCGGGCCGCTAGTTTATTATTATAATGGCAACTGCAGTTCATCTTGATGAATGTAAACAACTTGGTCTAATTACTGCATTTTATTTTCATAAAATTTTAGTTTCCAATTTGTTTTTCATTTTTTTTTGTTATTATTGCATAGTGCCGCTAGGGAGGAAGTACCATATTTTTTGTTTTTTTAATAAAAGATAACTAGCAATGTGGGATTGTGGCTCCACATTACTAGCAATCCCGTTAACCGCTTTAACTAAGCTCAATGGTTTCTGCTAGGAGTGGGTTCACGTCGGTAGTATAATGGATAGGATTCGACCCGCATCGGCCTCACGATTGCGAGACCGATGCCTTAGCTATCAGGCCACCCCTTCTTGGTGTTTATGAAATACTACGTCTATGTGAGCGTTCCTCGAGCAAAGTAAAATTCAAATTCGAATTCTTTATTGTACACAAAAAAAAATACAAACAATAAGTACAAAAAAAAGTTATTATGAACAAAGGCGAGCTTAACTCAAAATTGTTTTTTCTCCCAGCAAACCTTATAACCAATATGAGTTTACCTTCTGTACTCTTGGTATTTGGTGTTAGTTTTGCACGTGTATTCATTTGTGTAGGGTTGCCAAAGCGTTGTATCGATATGTGATATTATGGCTTCTGTTTGTATCGATATATTGTAATATGACCATGTTTTTTTATACCACGACGGTGGCAAACAGGCATACCCGCCCGCCTGGTGGTAAACGCTCCTATGGACGCCTGCAACTGCAACATTACAGATGTCACGGGTGCGTTCCCAACCCTTTAAAAAACGATTTACTACCCTCATGAAAAACCCCAGACTTTAGCAAAATCCTGGACCGGGATCTCATTCCATAACCAAGGCGTTCCTGGTAGGAAGTGTCACAGGAAATTTGCATATATTCTTTTTCGTTTTCAAAAAAAATTTACCTGATCGTTTTTAAACGTTCGCGATGTTTACACATATTAGAATACTAGCTGACCCGAGCAACTTCGTCTGCGTAAATTTTCCCTGTTTTTGCAACATTTCTTATTGCTGCTGCGCTCCTTATTTCTCCACTATTTATTGGATGTGATTATACATATAAACCTTCCTCTTCAATCACTCTATCTATTAAAAAAAACCGCATCAAAATCCGTTGCGTAGTTTTAAAGATTTAAGCATACATAGGGATATAGGGACAGAGAAAGCGACTTTGTTTTATACTAAAATATTTAAAGGTACGAACCTGTACCTGATCGTCTATTTCTTTTTTTTTGTATCACATTTTCATCTAAACTAATATTAAAAATGTGCAACTTTGTCTGATTGTCGAATCGAATCGGTTCAGCGGTTTAAGCATGAAAACGTACGTTTTCATGCTTAAACCGCTGAACCGATTGAGTTGAAATTTGGCATGGAGATAGTTTGAATCCCGGGAAAGGATATAGGATAGTTTTTATCGAAATAATCGAAATCCACGCGAGCGGAGACGCGGCCGAAAGCTAATTCATAATACGAGTACAATTAAAATTAGTTATTACTAATTTTTACTACAATTTTTTTTAATTAATATATAATAATAATAATAATATCTTGGGACAACTCACACAACGTCATCTGATCCCAAACTAAGCAGAGCTTGTACTATGGCAACCAGACAACTGATAAACATACTTATACTTATATTTCTAAATACATACATATTATAGATAAATAACACCCAGACACAGAATAAACCATCGTGCTCATCACACAAAGTTTTATCCTGGGTGGGGATCGAACCCACGACCTCTTGCGTAGCAGTCGGAGACATTCCCACCGCGCCACAGAGGCAGTCTTTAACGAAGAAAAAACTATTTTTTCACTAGTTAAAATGCTGTTATTGAATATTTTGAAACAGGGGGTGTGTTACAAATCAAGGCGCACCTACCGTATGGTGAAAATATCGTTTAAGTTCAGAATATCAAATTCCCATAATGTCCAACGGTTTCAGAATGTGACATTACCTGAATGTCCAATTCCCAAAATGTTCAATTACCAGAATGCCCAATTACCACAATGTCTAATTCCCAACAAGAAGGTGGTGATTATTAACATGAGACCCTTGAGCGTTTTTAATAATTACTTAAATAAATGCGAAACACTGAATGTAATTCATTCAGGGATCATTTTTTTGTGGAGAAGTTGTTTACGAATAAAGAATTTGTAAGAAATCAAATAAATATGAAAATATCGCAATGTGTTGTATCGATATTCCGCATTCTGTATGCAACTTTAATCGTACACGTTACAATTTTTAAATATAATAATAATATGTTGGGACAACTCACACAAAGCTATCTGATCCCAAACTAAACAGAGTTCGTACTATGGAAACCAGACAACTGATAAATGTACTTATCTATTTGTAAATACATACATATTATAGGTATCACACAAAGTTTTTATCCTGGGTGGGGATCGAACTCACGACCTCTTGCCTAAAGACTACACAATGAATATTGGTGCACAGATGTCTTTTTTATGCCACAACTTAGTTTGATATTTAAATAATAAAAATAAATAATTGGGGGGGGGGGGGGGGGGGGGGATTTTTGGGAGAAACGTGCTTTTTTTTAAAAAATGTAATTGTGTTCGTTTCTGCATTTAAAGAGGATTTGCCTTTAAACCCCGTCGCGAATTAAAAATGACGTTTTGGAGTAATTTCAAGTATTATATAACTTTTAAACTTACGCGTTGCATTATAAATACAATTTGACACGGGAATGAACGCGTTTAAACTAGGTAAAGTATTTACCTTATGCTTGACGTTTCGACCGGGTTACACCGACCGTGGTCACAAGCTGACTGTATCCGTATCATATCAACCCATATGATGGCCCACTGCTGGGCACGGGTCTCCCCAGTAGATCCTGGGGGTAATTGCCATAATCGCCACGTTTGGCGAGCGGGTTGGCGATCGCAGTAAGGTTTTAAGTACGCAGAGGACGCTGCTGCCCGTCCTACGGAGTGAAATCCCTTAGTCGCCTTGACGACACCCACGGGAAGAGATGGGGTGGTACTATTCTTAAGCCGGCATCCGTATCAAATTGTATTTATTACAGTCAGCTTGTGACCACGATCGGTGTAACCCGGTCGAAACGTCAAGCATAAGGTAAATACTTTACCTAGATTAAACGCGTTTATTCCCGTGTCAAATTGTATTTACTTGACATATTTTGAATGATCCATTTTTATAAATTCCCAAAAGCATTAAGGACTTTCAACTAAAATACATATTAAAAGTTAAATTTAAAATTTAAAAATAAAAGTGTTTAACCGAACCCATACCATAAAGCTAGTATACCATAATAAGTTAACAACTGCGCATCAATATTCTAAATAATATGACACTTGTATAATTTGCATTATAGTGAAATACAAAACCGAATAGTTTAGAAGTTATTGCTGACAAGACAGACTGACAACGCGTGTATGGTGTTGCCTTCGAAACCTATTGTTGATATATGATATATATTTATATATATTACTAGCTGACCCGCGCAACTTCGTCTGCGTAAATTTTCTCTTTTTCCTTCCTTTTTTTAAAACATTTTTCATTGCTGCTCCGCTCCTATTAGTCGTAGCGTGATGTTATAACCTATAGCCTTCCTCGATAAATAGGCTATCCAACAATAAAATATTTTTTCAATGCGGCCCAGTAGTTACTGAGATTATCGCGTTCAAACAAACAAACAAACTCTTAGGGGTATGAAAAATAGATGTTGTCCGATTCTTAGACCTACCCAATATGCACACAAAATTTCATAAAAATCGGTCAAGCCGTTTCGGAGGAGTATGGCAACGAAAACTGTGACACGAGAATTTTATATATTAGATTTGGTTAATGGTTTTGTACGTTGGTCTGCTCATGTTATCTATACTAATATTATAAAGCGGAAGAGTTTGTTTGTTTGTTTGTTTAAACGCGATAATCTCAGGAACTACTGGTCCGATTTGAAAAAATCTTTTTTTGTTGGATAGCCCATTTATCGAGGAAGGCTATAGGCTATATAACATCGCGCTACGACCAATAGGAGCGGAGTAGCGACGAGAAATGTTGCAAAAACGGGGAAAATTTACGCATACGAAGTTGCGCGGAACAGCTAGTCTATACTAATATTATCAAGCGGAAGAGTTTGTTTGTTTGTTTAAACGCGATAATCTCAGGAACTACTGGTCCGATTTGAAAAAATCTTTTTTTATTGGATAGTCCATTTATAGAGGAAGGCTTTAGGCTATATAACATCACGCTGCGACCAATAGGAGCGGAGCAACAATGAAAAATGTTGCAAAAACGGGGAAAATTTACGCATACGAAGTTGCGCGGGACAGCTAGTGTACTATAAAGCTGAGGGTTTGTTTGTTAGTTAGTTCTCCGATAGTGTTGGACCGAATCTGATATGTGTGCAGACAAAAGCAGCTCTTCCCCGCGGCATCTCCCGCGTGTAAAAGATATATCTATACTAATATTATGAAACTGAAGAGTTTGTTTGTTTGAAAGTGATTATCTCAGGAACTAGGTACTGGTCCGGTTTGAATTTTTTTTTACTGTTGGATAGCCCATTTATCGAGGAAGGCTATAGGCTATATAACATCACGCTACGACCAATAGGAGCCATCATAGCGTGATGTTATATAGCCTATAGCCATCTTTATATGAGATGATGAATGGCCTATCCAACAGTAAAAAGATTTTTTTAATTCGGTCCAGTAGCTCCTGACATTATCGTGATCAAACAAACAAACAAACTTTTCAGCTTCATAATATTAGTATATACTAGCTGTCCCGGGCGTAACTTTTTCGTCTGCGTAATTTTTTCCCGTTTTTACAACATTTCTCATTGCTGCTCCGTTCCTATTAGTCGTAGCGTGATGTTATATAGCCTATAGCCTTCCTCGATAAGTGGACTATCCAAGAGTGAAATAATTTTTCAATTCGGACCAGTAGCTCCTGAGATTATGGCATTCAAACAAACAAATTCTTCAGCTTTATAATATTAGATTAGATAAACATCCAGACACAGAATAAACCATCATGCTCATCACACAAAGTTTTATCCAGGGTGGGGATCAAACCCACGACCTCCAGCTTAGCAGTCAGGGTCACTAACCACTGGACCAACAGGTCAGTCAAATGTAGTGATTCTTTAACAAGAAGTGGTAGAGTCCTACCTGGTACGAATTTAACAAAATAGTGGCACTGTACCAACAGGCCAGTTAAGTGTAATGATTCCTTAACAAGAAGTGGCAGGTCCTACCTAGTATGATTTTAACATAAAGACATTATTGGTCATTAATAATAATAAAATAGATAATTACCTCGTCCTTGAGTTAAAATAACAATCAGTTTATCAACTGTTGGTAGGTATAATACAGTTAATATTTGTTTTATCATAATTGAAGTAACTACTGCTTGTGATCAAAATGATAACTGTATATTACTAAATTCTTCCGGAATGGAAAAATAAACGTTAAAATAGGTATTTGTGCGTTTAGCATCTCTCTTTTTTTTTTTTTAAGTAATGTAGCAATGTGAGATTGAGTCCCACATTACTAGCAATCTTGTTAACCCCTCCAGATAAGCTCAAAGGCTTGTGTTAAGAGTGGGTTCACGTCGGTAGTTTAATGGGTAGGATTCGAACCATCTATCCTAATCTATACTAATATTATAAAGCTGAGGAGTTTGTTTGTTTGTTGTTTGTTTTGAACGCGATAATCTCAGAAACTACTGGTCCGAAATTCTATCACTGTTGGATAGTCCATTTATCGAGGAAGGCTATATAACTTCACGCTAAGACGAATAGGAGCCTAGCAGCAATGAAAAATGTTGCAAAAACGGGAAAAAATACGCAGACAAAGTTGCGCGGGTCTGCTATAATATTATAAGTACCTACTTAAGTTTGTGAGAATGATGGATAAAAGTAATGGTTCCATATCAAACAGTATACTGTTTAACAACTCGGGTGTAGAAATTATTCGTAGTATTTATACTGTGCTGAACTTTACGACCGCACTCATCACACTTGGTGTGTTAGGTGCAATACTCTACCCTGAAAAATCGTGATAATTCTCTACCCAGTTTGGATATGAATGAGTAAATATGACACAACAGATTCTATATAGTGAGAAATCCATTTCTAACAGTAACCGTACAGGAGGTTGTCCTGTCGCAATATATATCGAAGTCCCGCTAAAAGTTACTGCACAGAACGTTATCCTTCATTTCGAAAAAGTTATGATAATCATCGCATAATCGCGGTGGCGTGCTATCAGCACCATGTTCCATGTTTAGCAGTATACTGTTGTAGTACCTGTTTGATTCTATTCGTTGCAGTGCCGCAGCACATTGCGGTGATGTGCCATCAGCTCAGTGACGGTTCCATGTCTAGCAGTATACTGTTGAATTACCTGTTTGCTTCTGTTCGTGGCGTTGTTGGATCTGCCCTGCCGCAGCACATCGCGGTGGCGTGCTATCAGCTCCAGCACGGTGCGTTTCTCCAGTTCTGTGAAGTTTTTGGAGCGTTCCTTGTGGCCGCGGCGAGCGCGGAACGATGATGCTGCACTTCGTGTTGACATATCACTCTGTAGACAAAGAAATAGGCGTTTTTATTCCGATTCTGCAGTCGAAACAGAACGTCAATAGAGAAAATAAAGCAGCGGTAGATTAAAGTATTTTCTTTTTTTTTAAGATAACTAGGAATGTGGGAACGTGGTCCCACATTACTAGCAATCCTGTTAACCCCTCCAGCTAAGCTCAATGGCTTGTGTTAGGAGTGGGTTCACGTCGGTAGTATAATGTGTAGGATTCGAACCCGCGATCTCACGATTGAAAGACCGATGCCTTATCCATTACGCTACCGCCGCTTAAAGTTTAAGGTATTGGTGTTACAATCGAGCCACTACCATTACAAAAACAAGCGATTTAGTTTCAAATATGTTTAACACGTATTGGTTTGTAAGACTGTCTGTCCATTGTAACGTAGCGATACTGCGGAGTAGAGAAACGAAGAAATATATAGTGAGAAATATATATATATATATATATATATATATATATATATATATATATATATATATATATATATATATATATATAATATTATATATATATATAATATATATAATCTAATATATAAAATTCTCGTGTCACAGTTTTCGTTGCCATACTCCTCCGAAACGGCTTGACCGATTTTGATGAAATTTTGTGTGCATATTGGGTAGGTCTGAGAATCGGACAACATCTATTTTTCATCCCCCTAAGAGTTTGTTTGAACGCGATAATCTCAGGAACTACTGGGCTGCAGTGAAAAAATATTTTATTGTTGGATAGCCCATTTATCGAGGAAGGCTATAGGTTATAACATCACGCTACGACCAATAGGAGCGGAGCAGCAATGAAAAATGTTGTAAAAAAAAAAGGGAAAATTTACGCAGACGAAGTTGCGCGGGTCAGCTAGTAATATATATAATAATCTTCTGACTCGCATTAGTGTGAAAATTGATGGGTTAATTTTTGTACCGTATCACCAAGAGGCAGGTATGGTCAAAATGAGGCTAAAAACATAACGTAATTTATGGACGACCCCTTTCTTAATTTTGTATTTACGTTTCTGTTTACGCATAGATAAGTAATAGGCCCCTTCCTCAAAATGTGGCTAAAAATATCACGTGATTTAGGTATGGAAGGCCCCTTTATTAATTTTGTATTTACGTTTTTGTTTACGCATAGATAAGTAATAAAGAATTAAGTAGGTAGGTAGGTATATACCTATGGCTTAAAGCCCACATACTCTTGTCACAGCCAGTCACGGATACGACAAAATGTCAATGCCCTCAATTTAACTGTAGTTCGCTAAAAAGTATCTTTAATAAACTGATTACTTTACCAATACACGTAGAATTCTCATTAGAAAACTTGTAATGACATAGTTTTATCAAAACTGGTTCATCTGTTTTAGATTTTAAAGTAACATTTATGTAAATTGCCTCGCAATGTATAAAAACATGTAATGTAATCATTAATCTATAGGTACTTAATATTATTTAGACTGCCTCTGTGGCGCGGTGGGAGTGTGTCCGACTGCTACGCAAGAGGTCGTGGGTTCGATTCCCACACGGGACATCACTTTGTGTGATCCACAAATTGTTGTTCCGAGTCTGGGTGTAATTTGTGTTCGTGACTTGTATGTTTGTAAAGTCCCCCGCGAAACAGGGCTTGTACCCTACTGCGGGAGTCGTCTTTAAAAAATAAAAAAATAACTATAAATGCGAAATTTTGGATGTATAGATGTTGTTATTCAATCACGCAGCAATATGTGAACGAATCTGGACGACATTTAAAACAGAGTTAGATTATAGTCTGAAATAGCACATAATTATGCTACAGTACGATCAACGTATCTTGACCGGATTGAAGTTAGGTTTTTATCACTTTCGCGCATGTCATAGAGATGCGACCCTAAAATTACTTACGAAAACGATTAATCGATTAAAAATACTAACAACATTTTAATTTAACACTATTTAAATGAGTTCATAAAAGTTTAAATTTAGAACAGTTACAGTAAATAATAAAGAAACTTTGAAAAACAATTTCTTTACCAAACTAATCACAAAAAAACATGAATTAGTAATACTAATTATGACAATGTAATGCGTAATCGCATCTCTAATCCTCTTGGTTTAGTTACCGCCCCCGCCCCCCGCTTCCTGTCACCATTTACTTTCAAAAAATGCATCTGCGCAACCACTTGTCGCCTACTTCAGTCCGGCCTAGTTGATCGTACTGTACTTTTTATCCCGAAAAAAAAAGGTTCCAGTGAGATAAATTTGCTTTTCAAATTTATTTATCACTAGCTGTCCCGCGCAACTTCATCTGCGTAAATTTTCCCCGTTTTTGCAACATTTCTTATTGCTGCTCCGCTCCTGTTGGTTGTAGCGTGATGTTATATAGCCTTCCTCGATAAATGGGCTATCAAACAGTGAAATATTTTTTTAATTCGGACCAGTAGTTCCTGAGATTACCGCGTTGAAACAAACAAAAAGCATTCAGCTTTATAATATTAGTATAGATTAAAAAGTGGCAACAGCTACTATTGAAGTAATTTTTATAGGCATTTCTTGCCAATTGCTTTACAAATACAATAATTGCATTTTGAAAGATAGAAAAATTTGATATCCAGACTCGGGAATCGAACCCGAGACTTCCGTAGCCAAACCGGGGCCAGAAGCGAACCACCTATCTGGACTATGTTACTAGATATAAAATCTTTCCATCTCTTAATGCTTGCGAGTTAGGCCCCCGCAGCGCCATCTAGTCGGTAGTTAAAGAACTATTACGGCTTTTGTTATTGCTTCGTTACAGAGAGCATTTTAACAAATTATGATGACGCAGGCCGAATATTGAAGTATTTTTTTCTTGCCAATTACTTTACAAATACAATAATTGCATTTGAAAAGCGGGGGCCTAACTCGCAAGCATTAAGAGATGGAAAGATTTGATATCTAGTAACATAGTCCAGATAGGTGGTTCGCTTCTGGCCCCAGTTTGGCTACGGAAGTCTCGGTTTCGATTCCTGAGTCTGGATATCAAATTTTTCTATCTTTTAAAATGCAGCTACTATTGAATATTGGAAACTTAGATGTAATATCTAACAAATTTCGGTCCTAGCGCCCAATCTCATAAGAGAGGCTACTCTTCCATGCCTGCATCAGATCTTATCGTATAGAACGCGAAGTGCTCATTCAATGTGGTGTACTTTATTTCAGCGGAATTAAAATCCGACTGAACGTGACGCTTCGACATTGTATATATCAGAGTTAATGGAGTTATGACCTTAACCACCTATAGACTATTTTACTGGAGTAAAATCGTTGTCGTCGATTTTTTTTTTTTTTTTTTTAAAGACAACTCCCGCATTATGGTACAAGCCCTGTGTCGCGGGGGACTTTACAAACATACGAATCACGGACACAAAGTACACCCAGACTCGGAACAACAATTTGTGGATAACACAAAGTGGTGTCACGTGTGGGAATCGAACCCACGACCTCTTGCGTAGCAGTCGGACACACTCCCACTGCGCCACAGAGGCAGTCAAAAACTAAGTATAGTCTGTATAGTCAAAAACTAAGCCTTAGTCACACATAAACTAATACAGGATGATTTTTAATACACTGATAAAAGTCTTTTAAAAATCACCCTCTTTTGTACCAACTCGGAGATGTGAATATGATAAAAGCTCAGTTTGCCACCATTTGACTGCCTCTGTGGCGCGGTGGGAGTGTATCCGACTGCTACGCAAGAGGTCGTGGGTTCGATCCCCACCCAGGATAAAACTTTGTGTGATGAGCACGATGGTTTATTCTGTGTCTGGGTGTTATTTATCTATAATATGTATGTATTTAGAAATATATAAGTATGTTTATCAGTTGTCTGGTTTCCATAGTACAAGCTCTGCTTAGTTTGGGATCAGATAGCGTTGTGTGAGTTGTCCCAACATATTATTATTATTTCTAAAATTCTTTAAATCACCACAATATTTAACATTCATGTTTTTTTTAAAATTTCGTTTCATAAGCGAGCACAAACAGGTCGTATCATGCTCTTTAAAAAATGTTACCATATGCAAAAAATACTACAAAAAATCTACCGCGATACATAAATAAGAACTAATTAGAAATTAAGATGGTGTTGACAAAACTTGTCTACGAAATGTCTGACCATAAAAAAATTATTAATTTATGACATTATTATACCTAGATACGCTTTAAAATAAATAATTACTACTAATAAAGTAGCTATATTTCTTGTTAATTGGTAACCTAATTATTATTTTATTTAGTGTAACTGAACAAAAAACGCTAATAAGTACAGAATTCTACAGGAGTTGTAAAAATGGCGGCAAAATAAAATGTCATTATTTTCTTTTGTCATTGTTTAATGTGTAAAATTCTAATTCATACCTTTAAACGAGCACTTCTTGTATATATATATAACTAGCAGACCCGCGCAACTTAGTATGCGTAAATTTTCCTCGTTTTTACAACATTTTTCATTGCTGCTCCGTTCCTATTAGTCATAGCGTGATGTTATACAGTGTATAGAATTCCTCGATAAATGAGCTATCCATTAGTTAAATAATTTTTCAATTCGGACCCGTAGTTTCTGAGATTATCGCGTTCAAACAAACAAAACTCTTCAGCTTTATACATAACTAGCTGACCCGCGCAACTTCGTCTGCGTACATTTTCCCCGTTTTTACAACATTTCTTATTGCTGCTCCGCTCCTTATTTCTCCACTATTTAATGGATGTTATTATACATATAAACCTTCCTCTTCAATCACTCTATCTATTAAAAATAAACCGCATTAAAATCCGTTGCGTAGTTTTAAAGATTTAAGCATACATAGGGATATAGGGACAGAGAAAGCGACTTTGTTTTATACTATGTAGTGATATTAGTATAGATCTGAATCTCAGCAACGGCTCAAACGATTTTCATGAAATTTAGTAAGTATGCAGGGGCTTTTGGGGCCGATAAATCCAACTAGCTAAGTTTCAATCTTAAAAACGTCGTTAAAAAAAATACCATCCAGGTACTATACTTAAAATACGTGATAAATTTATAAGAACGACATTTTGTAATTCAAAGAAGAAAACTAGACAGAAAATAATCTTCAAACTAGCCGATGTACCTAATGTGCATTTATTTTTTTTTGCAAGAAGACTATAAAAGGCTTTACAAGTTTACGAGTAACAGCTGATCAAATGAGAAGTAATAAAATTTTCGTTTAAATTCCATTGAATATAAACGAATAAGCATGAAACAAAAAAAATCAGAAAACCCACTTCTTAAGCCGCATTATTTGGATGGGAGGGGGCGGGGAGGACTACGGAACCCTACATTGTGCGTGGCCCGATGCCCTTTCCGGTTTTTATTTATACACCGTGATATTTTAGTCGTTTTGGAGCCGAAAATGTTGAACTCCATATCAATAACCTAGTATTTAAAAATATCAGTTTAATAAAATACATTTATTTTAATAAGAAATGGCCTTAAATTGCCTAAAGCGGCGCGTACTTTAGGGAGGTGGAAAACTATAAATGACTTCTACCATATGATCGAAGTACATATTCATATTAGGTAGGTACGTGAAATCAAGTAGCATTACATTAATTTCAATTTTTATACAAAATAACTTTAATTTTTCTCTTAAAACTGATATTTTTAGGGTTCCGTGGCCAAAATGGCAAAAAACGGAACCCTTATAGTTTCGTCATGTCCGTCTATCTGTCTGTCCGTCCGTATGTCACAGGCATTTTACTCAGAGGCTTCTCAATGAATATTGATGAAATTTGATGAAAAGGTGTCTTATAGTGGCCGCTACTTAGTTAGTTAAATAATAAAAATAAATATTTGGAGGGGGGGGGGGGCACTCCATACATGTAACAGAAGATTTTTTTTTGGCTAACATCAACGTGTGGCACATCATTCGACAGGTCTTTATAAACATTTTAAGGTTTCTAATAAACTTTTTGATCGAGTAAATATTTTTGGAAATAATCGCTCCGAAAGTTGCATAATTGTCCCCTCCCCCTTAACTTTTGAACCGGGTGGCCAAAAATATGAAAAAATCACAAAGGGAGCGCTTAACAAATACTTTAAACTAAAATTATTTCGGACATGATCGGATACACCGTCATTGAGTTATAGCCGAAAAACTGCTTTTTCAACAAAAGGTCGTAAGTGCCATGAACATACGCTCTTTTACATATGCAATTATTTAAGGCTGCGGGACCCTACCCTGAGCATGGTCCGACAACGTGCTCTATTTTTTATAGACTATTAGATTTGGAGTTCAAAATGTTCGACTTCAAAACGACTTTAGAGAGTTGTAAAAACGGCTTGTCGCTAACTCATAATGTCACAATGTTTACAGCTCCGCGTTTAACGTGTAAAACAGTGTACTTGAAATACGTGTTAACGAGACAAGAACGAGACTTTATGATTAAGGCTAGATTACGTAAAACAGGGTTAGGCTCTGTTAAAAAAATATATAAAACCTAAATATTAGGACATAAAAAAAAATTGTGTGACTAGTCAAAGAGTTTTTCTATTAGATAATATAAAGAAATTTAAGGATATGTCTTAATATGATCCCGCAAATAAATCTTGAAGTTGCGGAAATATGCAAAAACGAGATTTTGTCATATAAAGCGGAAGAGTTTGTTTGTTTGTTTGTTTAAACGCGCTAATCTCAGGAACTACTGGTCCGATTTAAAAAAATCTTTTTTTGTTGGATAGCCCATTTATCGAGGAAGGCTATAGGCTATATAACATTGCGCTACGACTAATAGGAGCGGAGCAGCGACGAGAAATGTTGCAAAAACGGGGAAAATTTACGCATACGAAGTTGCGCGGGACAGCTAGTCTAACATATGTACGAACGAATATTCTACTTTATTTTGACCTGCGCTCCTGCGCACTGTGGAGTAATGGTTGTGTGCGGAAGAGTGAGGCTGGCGAACGTGCCACTGTGTACGTAGCGCTAAATAAATAATTCTCTCAGTGTAATGCCCCCTTACAGGAAGAAAACTAGAAAGAAAATATAATTGAAACTGGCGAATGCACAGAATGAGCGAACCATAATCCCTATCGAATAATATCCGAGGAAAGAAGAAAAAATTCATCATCATCATCAGCCTATCGCAGTCCACTGCTCGACATAGGCCTCACCAATCGCACGCCACTTTGTTCTATCTTCGGCTTCTCGCATCCAGCTCCTGCCTGCTTTGCGTAAATCATCACTTCACCTGGCCTGAGGGCGTCCTACACTACGTTTGCCGAGACGCGGTCTCCACTCAAGAACTCGTTTACACCAACGGTTGTCGATTCTTCGGCTATTATGGCCAGTGTATACCTATAATGTGCTATTCTGATATATAAACTACATTACTAAAACTTCGTCAAACTCCTATAAGTTGTTTTTGCGTAAAAGATCAACAAGCAACCATCCTCATACATTTTCGCATTTATATTAGTAAGATCTAACAAGAACACAAAGCCGGAAAACCCGCTTAAATACCCCAAAAAACTTAAACCCGTACAATAATAAACCATTTACCTATATTTTAACATTATTAATAATAATAGAGACCACAATACATAAAATAATGATATTAATGATCAGACTTTTGACATTTAAAAAGGTAAACTAAATAAAGTTGGTTACAAACCAACGACAATAATATTGTATTTGAATGTCAAGTCAAATCAGTAGCTTTTAAAGAAACGTCAAAAAAAAAATTGTGTGGCACTCGGGGACTGCCGCGGTAAAGCTATTGCATAGCATCTTTTATAAACTTATGCAATTATATTTATTTTTTATTTATGCAGTAATTTCTCTTTCTTTTCATTACATTTCGGAGCAGCTCGTCTCGATCCGTGCGAGCTTCGTACAGTCGTACCATATACATATACGTTAAGCGAACGCTCGGCCGAGCTACATGGCAGGCGGAGTGGGGGGTGTTAGGTTTTATTTTCGTTGCGGAATTTCTTGATTCGGCCGCGATAAAAGCTATGTAATAGCTTAAAAATCGCTCTGTAGGGATTTGTATGCAGTAGGGTATTTAACCATCGACGTAGAGACCAGGAGGCCAATTCACGTATTTCAAGCAGTACAGTTGCAGTTAGGTTTCGATTAAAACGGCCATTTTCGTACTTGTAACTTTGGGATCGATCTTAAAAACGCTTGCGCATCGTACTAGAATGTCGTTATTGCGCTCTCGAGACACATACTTGACGCAAACGTATTTGAGATCGATCCCAAAGTTACAAGAATACAAAAATGGCCGTTTTAATCGAAACTTAAGTGCAATTGCACAGCTTTAAATACGTGAATTGATCCCCTGGACGGCAGCGCAACCTCACAAAATTCCACTCTCTATAAAAGAGAGACAGCGCTACTTTGTGGACAATACCTGTCAAAGAGGCAAGGCCGCACGATTTTTTCTCTCTTTCACGCTTTGCAGTCAATATTAAATTACAATTGAAAGATGGCGTGGTCCAGGTCTATACATCAATGATTTTAATGTGAAGTCATTTGACAGTATCTATACTAATATTATAAAGCGGAAGAGTTTGTTTGTTTAAACGCGCTAATCTCAGGAACTACGGGTCCGATTTGAAAAATTATTTTTTTGTTGGATAGCCCATTTAACGAGGAAAGCTATAGGCTATATAACATCGCGCTATGACTAATAGGAGCGGAGCAGCGACGAGAAATGTTGTAAAAACGGGGAAAATTTACGCATACGAAGTTGCGCGGGACAGCTAGTCTAATAATAAAACGTCAAAAAAAAAACGCCCTGTAGAGATGTCTTGTGACGTGATAACGTCTTATAAATCAATGACCGGCTGCACTCAGGAAAAAGTGTCTAAAAAAAGTAACATTATTGATTGTACAACGAATGGCGATTGCAGCGACATGACATGCGATACAATTGGAACTAACATTATTGATTGGTTGCTAAGCAACGTGAATGTCGATATGTCACCAATGTTTTCCTATGACGTTATCACATAAAATTATCGTTCGCAAACCGACTTTACAAACAGACATTTTTTTAAAAAAAAACGTCAAGTACGACTCGCTCCATAGAAGTTTGTATGAAATGCGAGCATGTGACGTCATGTATTCTATGATCAAAACAATTTACTTTTAGTATTTCTTACTATGATAAGTTAAAACTAGATGGACATATATTTTCAAAACCATTTTCTGACTTATTATTGCATGGTTAATATAAAATATATTATTTTGTTAGTAGACAAATACCCAAATTAACATAATGACGTCATAAAGCCGTGTGGTACCGGCTTAAGAATTGAACCATCCCACCTCTTCCTGATGGTGTCGTCATGGCGACTAAAGGATTTCACACCGGAGGAAGCAGCAGCGACCTCTGCGTATTTAAAGCCTTACTGCGATCGCCAACCCGCTCGCCAAGCGTGGTGATTATGGCAATTACCCCCAGGATCTATAAGTAGGTTCTACTGGGAAGACCTGTGCCCAGCAGCGGGCCATCATATGTGTTGATATTATATGATGACGTCATAATTTTTTGGTTCACTACGGACGTCAAAAACTTTAAGTATTTATTTTGATGATTAAAAAACTAAAACATGTTAAATTGTAGACGAATACTAGGGTAGACTGGGTACGGTTGTGACAATTTAGGTTTGACTGGCAATAATTTTGTTAATTTATTAGTTAGGTGAGACAAAAATTACTTAAATCGTAGCTTGTACATTTGTCCACATAAAAATACTGACATTTTGTCTCAAAATACGCTGTATTAGTTATAGCATCAAATTAAAAAAAAAAAAAAAAATGTCACAACCGACCCCACCCCAAGGACGGTTGTGACAGTGGTTGGGGTCAGTAGTGACAGGTATATAAACATGTACAGAAATTGTTTATAATGATTTTTATTGTTAAAAATATTTAACATTTCACAAAACTCTTTTGTTCCATATAAAGTTTACATTTATATATCAAATTAAATTAAGTCTACTCTTATAATTAATAAGGCACCGCAACATAATCTGTTATTATAACCATCTTCTTTAAAATCATAAAATCATTACTTCGTCATAAGCATCCTTGTATTGACAAATATCAGACCGTGCTCTTTCAGTCTTCCGCAAGTGTTATCTGGGTATCTAAATGCAAAACCATAAGAAAATATACGTCACAACCGTACCCAATACATTTGTCACAACCGTACCCAACGCAGTATGTCTGAAAACAATAAAACACCACGACTAACCTAAATTATCTACATAAAAAGTAATCATTTGTAATTAACTACTAATATTCAATTTAGAACAAAAAAATATTTGCCATAGCATATCTGTATATCAATAGAAGTAAATATTAAAAAAATCCGACCAAGAAAACTTACTTTTGGCTGTTAAAAAGCAATGTGGCCTCCTGCTTTTGCTTACGTCGCGCACCGGCTAATGCAATATGGGGCAACATGTGTAAACACACATTGCGCTTCTTTTTTCCCTTACACTCTTTCCCGAATTCCGTATAGATTCGCGGTTATAACGACTGTCACTACCGTACCCTGGCACAACCGTACCCAGTCTACCCTATATTATAATTGACGATTAGACAAAGGTACTTCCCCTCTGTGGGACATCCTGTATATGTAGATCAAACATTATTGTGAGTATGTAAGATTCGGAAAGTTAAAAACAGTCCCATTTATCAATCTATCAACATCTACAATGAACTACAACTAATATTATCAAGCTGAAAAGTTTGTTTGTTTGAACGCGGTAATCTCAGGAACTACGGATTCGAATTGAAAAATTGTTTTACTGTTGTATAGCCCATTTATCGAGAAAGGCTATAGGCTATATAACATCACTCTACGACCAATAGGAGCGGAGTAGCAATAGGAAATGTTACAAACCGGGAAAAATTTACGCAGACGAAGTTGCGCGGGACAGCTAGTCCTGTATATGTAGATCAAACATTATTGTATATGTAATACTTCCATATTTTATTTATTTATAGAAAGTGACTCGCTCTTAACTAATTGATGAATATAAATAAATGCTAAATAGAAGCACTAATAATATTGATCTCTAAACCAATGTGGGTACGGCGACACTGGTTTATGTCCGCGCATATTAATTACTTACTAGCTGTCCCGTTTTTGCTAAATTTTCTAATTAATGCTCCGCTCCTATTGATCATAGCGTGATTTTATATAACCTATATATAGCCTTCCTTGATACATGGGCTATCCAACACTAAAATATTTTTTCAATTCGGACCAGTAGTTCCTGAGATTATCGCGTTCAAACAAACAAACTCTTCAGCTTTATAATATTACTAGCTGTCCCTTGCAACTTCGTCTGCGTAATTTTTCCCTGTTTTTGAAACATTTCTTATTGCACCTCCGCTCGTATTGGTCGTAACATGATGTTATATAGCCTATAGCCTTCCTCGATAAATGGGCTATCCAACACTAAAATATTTTTTCAATTCGAACCAGTAGTTCCTGAGATTATCCCGTTCAAACAAAAAAAAACTATTTAGATCTATACATCATTCACATTTAGTATCTATACATATAAAAAATCTTTTTTTGTTGGATAGCCCATTTATCGAGGAAGGCTATAGGCTATATAACATCACGCTACGACTAATAGGAGTGGAGTAGCGACGAGAAATGTTGCAAAAACGGGGAAAATTTACGCATACGAAGTTGCGCGGGACAGCTAGTTTATAATATTATTATAGGCTATATTAACAGGCCTGTTTGACTGCTTGGTCTGTTAGATCAAATAGCGTTATGCGAGTTGTCCCTAGATATTATTATCCTAATTTTCCAATTTATGGTACTGAGATGCTCATATTAAAGCAAAACCGGCCCAGTTCGAGAATCGAAACCGGAACACGTCGTCTGGCAGTCGTTGCCTTAACCACAGCATTAACCATGTAATCAGGTGATAAAGTCAATAAACTGGTACATTAAGCGGCAGCACCGAAATAACTTATTTTTTTATGGGCTTAATGATGGCTCCACAATCGAGAGCTTAAAACTTTATGAGTCATAAATTAATGGCAATTATAATGTTAGTTTATTAATGATTTGTGGTTGATTTTGTATTTTTAAGACGTCGGCTACTTGTGCGGTATACCCTGGTATGCCCCTGGTGCCGCTATGTCTGTTAAGATGTGTAAAAAAAACGGTTGTCTGTAAAGTTAGTTTACGGACGATAGTTTTACCTGATAACATCATAAGAAAACATTAATGACATATCGCCATTCGCGTTGCTTAGCAACCAATTAATAACGTTAGTTGCAATTGTATCGCAAGTCATGTCGCTGCAATCGCTATTCGCAGTTACTTAGCAACCAATCAATAACGTTACCGTTGCTTAGCAACCAGAAAAAACGTAAACCTTTTTCGTGCGTGCAACAAGAAAGAAATATTAACCCTATCCGTGGTCTCCTAAATCCAGTCCCGACCCGAGATCAGAGTTAGGTTGGAACGAGATCAAATTTTAGGTCAAATCATTTCAACAGATACCGCCTAAGTCCCTCGTGTCAGGGCAGTGGTGAAAATCAATTTGGAGCCCCAGATGGCATTAAACGCCCTACGTTCCTTTGTTGGAGGACGCTTTCGCGACCCCTGTCCTATGGCTCCAAGAGTGGTCGCCCCATTCGCCTTACAGCCCTGTATAGGACTTTAAAAAATCAGCAGGCCCATTAAAAACACATTGAAGCATGAGATAAGAAAGCCCCAGTTTAATAAATATATATTAAATATATATTAACTTAATAATATATTTTTAATGAAATTTGTACGAAAATTTTGTTACTTCCCATTTGATCAGCTGTTACTTGAAAAGTTGTAAAGATTAAGCTGTGATAGTTTTTTGAATTTTTCACATACCCAACCATTTAGCTGGCAGGGGGGGAGGGGACCACACTTGACTGTAACAAAAATTTGCATTTGAAAGCTTAATATTTTTCAAACAGATTCCTAAGTCTAAAAGTGACTTTCCAACCCCTAAATGTTTTTAAAATATATATCAAATGATACCACACACGATGGGGTAGGTAAGGAAAAAAATAATCACATCCCCACTTTACATTATATACCCTCGTTTTTTATGATTTTAGTCTTTCACTTTGTCGGCATAAGTAATATGTGTATCATCAATAACAGTCTCTGAGCTAAGCTACGGACGGACATGGCGAAACTATAAGGGTTCCGTTTTGAAATTTTAGCTACGGAACCCTAAAAAGTCGATAATCTATAAACAGCTAAACCGAATATGGTGAAACATACCTTTAGCTACATTTACACAATTTAAACGAATTTATGACACCTCTTTTGTGAAAATTTTTCAAGCCGTTTTGACTACAGAGTATGCCAGAGGAGTAGACATATTAAACATCTACCTCTGTGGCGCGGTGGGAGTGTATCCGACTGCTACGCAAGAGGTCGTGGGTTCGATCCCCACCCAGGATGTATTTAGAAATATATAAGTATGTTTATCAGTTGTCTGGTTTCCATAGTACAAGCTCTGCTTAGTTTGGGATCAGATAGCGTTGTGTGAGTTGTCCCAAGATTTATTATTATTCACTTTATTTTTTTTTCTTATAAATTACATTTTTAAATATACATTTAAAAATATAAAAAATAGTGTCCCACCGGCATCGGGTACAGGGACCAAGCTACCGGTGGTTACGGCCCCAGAGAAAGGAACCTCCTCACAATGCGAGCCGTGTCCAGAAGTACTGCCTTCTGCATCAGGCCCTTGAACCCACCGTCTAACGCGAGCCTCTGAAGGTGTTATTATTATTATTATTCCCTTTATTTAACATTTCTCTAATTTTTTACACTATTAAATATTTATATAAAAAAATAATAAAAACATTTAATTGTATAAAAAACTGCAAACTCACCGGTGTCGGGTACAGGGACCAAGCCACCGGTGGTTAGGGCTTCAGGGAGAGGAACCTCCTCACAATACGTGCCGTGTCAAGGAGTACGGCCTTCTGCAACAGGCCCTTGACCCAGCTACCCATTATTATTATTATTATTATTATTATAATAATATATTGGGACAACTCACACAACGCTATCTGATCCCAAACTAAGCAGAGCTTGTACTATGGAAACTAGACAACTGATACATACTTATATATTTCTAAATACATACATATTATAGATAAATAACACCCAGACACAGAATAAACCATCGTGCTCGTCACACAATGTTTTATCCTGGATGGGGATCGAACACACCCTCTTGCGTAGCAGTCGGATGCACTCCTACTGCGCCACAGTCATTATGTACGTCCAATTTTGACATTCAGACGTCCACACCATTTAGATTTATAGATGCATCGTCAGTAGTCGTTGACATAATATTCAAATTCGCAAAGCAATACCCAAGATGGACGATCAGCATGGAATATTTGACACTAATATAACTGTTCCAAATAACGACATGTCGAAAATCGGGTCATTGTGCGACGAAATAGTCGACGCGTGTATACAAAACCTGTCGTTTAACGCTAGCTATGTGAAATCTAGTTTTTTTTCTAACTCAAAATAAGTTCTAAATGTTAAATTTATAATACCAGTTTGGGACCAGTTGTGATATAGTCAGATTGCAAATTAACTGTATGTATGTAGGTATACTTGAATATTGAATATTGGTTAATTATGTGGAGTGATTTTGTAACAAATGAGTATAATATGAAGTATTACGAAGTTTTATATTCTCTTTGGTAGGAAGGCCGTCCATGACCCATTAAGATATCTTGGGACAACTCACACAACGTCATCTGATCCCAAACTAAGCAGTTTGTAGATTGAGCTTTAAAGTGCAAATTTTTGTTAGAATCAAGACACAATTTATGCAACTTTTGGGGAGATTATTTCCAAAAATATTCACTTAATCAAAAAAAGGAACTGTTTTTTAGAAACCTTAAAATGTTTTTTAAGTCCTTTCGAATGATATGTCACACGTTTTGTTTGCTCAAAAAAATGTTTTGAGCAAACTAGCGGTACGGTACGGTAACGGTAGCCTAATGGCTAAGGCATCGGCCTCGCAATCGTGAGGTCGCGGGTTCGAATCCTACCCATTATACTACCGACGTGAACCCACTCCTAACACAAGCCTTTGAGCTTAGCTGGAGAGGTTAACAAGATTGCTAGTAATGTGGGACTCAATCCCACATTGCTAGTTATCTTTAAAAAAAAAAAAAAATATGTTTTGAGCTGGAAAAAAATTGTTGACCCCCTAAAAATATTTATTATTTAGCTATAAAACTAAGTTTTATGAATATATATTATGTAGCCTTTTAGTAAAATGCCTGTGACATACGGACGGACAGACAGACAGATAAACATGACGAAACTATAAGGTTTCATTTTAGCCATTTTGGCCACGGAACCCTAAAACTAAGAATGGCCATAAAAACTTTGTCACCCCCGATCACCACCAAACCACCTTAGTGAGTCCCTACGTCACAGAAAAGTTTGTAGCCTCGAAGATTTAACACAAGTTTTAATTTTAGACTTAACGTTTTAAGCTGTACGTTAATGAATCAGTCAGTCAGGACAAGTATTGTGTAAAAAAAAAAAAATGTGTGGCACTCGGGGACTGCCGCGGTAAAGCAATTGCATAGCATTTTTATCAAATTAAGCAATTAAAAAAAAAAAAATATTCATTATAAAAAACAATGTTTTTAATTTTTTTTTCTTTAATTTTATTTTTAAATTACAAAAAAAGAAATTAAAAAAAAAAAAAAAAAATATTTATAACAAAACAATGTTTTTAATTTATTTTTCTTTAATTTTTTTTTTTTTTTTAAGTTTAAAAAAAAGTCATTAAATGTTCTGCTATTCATCAATAGATGGCAAAACTAAAAAGTATCACCGCTGTGCCCGTCGGAGTGGGGAGCGTGAGGTTTTTTCGTTACGGAATTTCTGGATTCGGTCCCCGCGCTCAAGGCCCGCGATAGAAGCTATGCAATAGCTTAAAAAATAATCTACCCTTAACGTCGTCAGGTGTGATTAAGTGCCCTCCAAGGTGCTGGCTTCTAGTGTGGTGAATTGCCTCGTTTGGTTTTTTCAAACTTCACATATCTAAGAACGATCGCCCAAGTGATCTTACTTCTTAATTGTTTAAATCTGCCTTGTGGTTTGGATTAAACCTTATGGGGTAATAACGAATAGTACATACATAGGTACAAGTTACGTGCGAAAAACATAACCTTTCCTTGCAGTCGGGTAATTATTTATTTATTTAACAACATACGCTGGGTTCGGCTGCAAAGACAATTCTTTACAGGCGAAACCAAACAACATACATTATAAACAAAATCCTTAAACTTGTACATAAAATTATACTTAAAATCTATACTAATATTTTAAAGCTGAAGGGTTTGTTTGTTTGTTTGACCACGGTAATCTCAGGAACTACTGATCCGAATTAAAAAAATATTTCACTGTTGGATAGCCCATTTATCGAGGAAGGCTAAAGGCTATATAACATCACGCTAACAATAGGAGCGGAGCAGCAATGAGAAATGTTGCAAAAACGGGGAAAATTTAAGTTGAATTTTCGATCAGGTTACGTGTCCTGACGCGAGTTTAACATTTATTACATATCCCAAAAAGTGCATAACGCCGCTAAAGAAGTTTTGTCATAATGTTTTTTTTAATGAATAATATATTAAAATTCAATATTTTAGTACCCAATTTCGCCGCCATGTTTAAATTTTCAAGATTTGTTATCAACATAAGGACTCTTTACAATCTCTCAATCTCTTTACAATTTAATTTTTTCCATCGCCGCATGTCTTGCCATGTGACGTCAGTACAAGAAAAAAAAATATCATACATTTTTTAAAACAATAATGTAAATCAAATAGGAACTTGATACCTAACACACATTAATGTATCAAACAGGGATTAAATTTAAATGTTTAATAGATCTGCTATTCTGACTATAACATTTTAATATTTTTTTTTAAATAAAAAAGATAACTAGCAATGTGGGATTGAGTCTCACATTACTAGCAATCTTGTTAACCCCTCCAGCTAAGCTCAAAGGCTTGAGTTAGGAGTGGGTTCACGTCGACTGCGGTGAGGACTCGGCGCAGCACACCCTCCAGCATTGTCCAGCTTGGGAGGGGCAACGTCGAGTTCTCACCGCAGTGGTCGGAAATGACCTCTCGCTGCCGGCCGTGGTTCTGTCCATGGTCCGGAGCGCGGGGTCGTGGAATGCGGTCGCATCCTTCTGCGAGGACATCATCTCGCAGAAGGAGGCGGCGGAGCGCGTCAGGGAAGAGAGCTCCCTGGCGGATCCGCTCCGTCGCCGGCGAACCGGGCGGCGTCGGCGCGCATATCTGCGCCTGATGCCGCCTTAGGTGGGGCTGCGGGCGGGCGTACGGGGTAATCTGCCCCGCCCGCGGCCTTCCGTGGAGGCGCGGCACCCTGTGTGTATCCAGGGGCCGCGTGGGTGTGAAATGCCCGGAACGCAACAACATCGCGTCCGGGCATTGCCACTGGGCGGGCCGCCGACGGTATAACACATTCCAGCGGCCCGTTCGCGAAGGTGGCGAGCGATACACGGCGGGTTTTTTAGTGGGTGCAAACCCCACACTACCCCTACCGTCTTCCCCGGACGGTGGGGGTGTTCGTCAGGAATTTTTCCCGCCAAAAAAAAAAAAAAAAAAAAAAAAAGAGTGGGTTCACGTCGGTAGTATAATGGATAGGTAAAGCAATTATAAGTAATAATAAAAGTTCTTTATTTACTAATGAAGTTAAATACTACACTTGTGAAAAGTCGGTTAGATATGCCTATTTGCAAACAATGTGGAATTGTAGGTCCCACATTACTAGCAATCCTGTTAACCCCTCCAGCTAAGCTCAATGGCTTGTGTTAGGAGTGGGTTCACGTTCACAAAGGCTATCGCCTCTTAAAATACATCCAAATATTCAAAACATCCAGCCATTCTCCAAAACTATCATGTTTTAAAATCTGAGGATTACTTAGATATAAATGCAATAATTTAATTTTTGAAAGATTTATGGAAATAATTGAGGTCTAGTAACATAGTCCAAATAGGTAGTTCGATTCCGGCTCCTGATTGGCATACGGAAGTCTCGGGTTTGATTCCTGGGTCTTGACTTCAAATTGTTCTATCTTTCAAAAATGCAACTATTGTATAAAGTAATTGGAAAGAAATGCCTATAAAAATACTATTATATTCGGCCTGCGACATCATAATTTGTTAAAATGCTTTCTGTAACGAAGCAATAACAAAAGCCGTGATAGTTCTTTAACTACCGGCTAGATGGCGCATGCGAGGGCCCAACTCGCGAGCATGAAAGGATGGAAAAAATTGAGGTCTAGTAACATAGTGCAGATAGGTGGTTCGATTCGGGTCTCGAAGTCGATTCCTGGGTCTGGACTAATTTTTTTTCTAAATGCAATTATTGTGTCTATAAAGTAATTAAACTATAAAAAATACTATTACTTAGGTACTTATCAAATAACAGTTATTGAGAAACTTGCCGGAAGCATACAGCAGTTATAATTATGTTAATTTATATATTATAGAAAACCAACATTCATTGCTAATTATAAAATACATGGTCAGTAAATAATCTAGTTTGAATATTAACATATTTGAAAAAAATATAGCAGTTTTTGCGAACGCTTTCTTGATAGGAATCAGTTGTTATTTATGTGGTGATTCGATCGTTTTTCAATATGCGATAGCCATCGCGCTCGTGACAAAATAGCGATGAGGTTATAGCACTTTGTTTCGGTTAAATAAATGATGGGTTACCATGAGTTAAAGGAATTTTGCTACATCCGTGTCGCATGAGCAGATTGAAATATAATGCGAGGATAAGCAATTAAAAGATATCGATGTGCGGGAATACATACTTCTAAAGTTGTCTCAACGTAACTTGGCCGGATAGAACTTGGCGACAAGTGGTAGCGCAGATGCATTTTTTGGGTGTAAATGGTGACAGGAAGCGGGGGGCGGGGGCGGTAACTAAACCAAGAGAATAAGAGATGCGATTACTTACATTGTCATATTTAATATTACTAACTGTTTTTTTTTTGTGATTATTTTCGTGAGGAAAATGTTTTTCAAACTTTCTTCAGTATTTCTTTGGTAACCGTTGTTTTTTCAATTTTCAACACTTGTCTAAAATTTTTCATTGGTACTCCGCTCCTTTTGGTCGTAACGTGATGTTATATAGGCTAAAGCCATCCTCGATAAATGGACTATCCAATCAAATTCAATTCGAACCAGTATTTAACAAACTCTTCAGCTTTATGTAGTACCTATAGATCAGAATAAACCACCTTTTTCATCACTCACATGTTTATCCTGAGTGATGATCGAACACACGACCTCTGACTTAGCAGTCAGGGTCATTACTCACTAGACCAACAGGCCAATCAATTTAACACCTGGTTTATTCAAAGCTTGTCAGAGCAAAAAAATAAACTAATCAACTGTCAAATCTATTGGTAGGTGTCATTTGGGTCGCTGTTATGTCAAAATCATGTTTCATCAATTTTTTTGTTTAATCCTCAGAATCGAAACTAATCTTATAAATGTGAAAGTAGTCTGTCTGTTACGTTATCACGCTTAAACCCCTGAACCGATTTAGATTAAATTTGGTATGGGGATAGTTTGAGTTTTGGGAAGGGACATAGCATAGTTTATATAACTGCCTCTGTGGCGCAGTTTGAGTGTATCCGACTGCTACGCAAGGGGTCGTGGGTTCGATCCCCACCCAAGATAAAACTTTGTGTGATGAGCACGATGGTTTATTCTGTGTCTGGGTGTTATTTATCTATAATATGTATGTATTTAGAAATATATAAGCATGTTTATCAGTTGTCTGGTTTCCATAGTACAAGCTCTGCTTAGTTTGGGATCAGATAGCGTTGTGTGAGTTGTCCCAAGATATATTATATTAAACCCGGGTTTAGGGGTAAAAAATATTAAGTTTACTCTAATTCAATGAAAACGAAATTTCGATTAAATATGAGATGGTACCTAATATACAGAGCTAGGAACATCTATTTAATCCACTCGTTCCTGAAAATCGTCTTATCCGAGTTTTTTTTAAAGATAACTAGCAATGTGGGATTGAGTCCCACATTACTAGCAATCTTGTTAACCCCTCCAGCTAAGCTCAAAGGCTTGTGTTAAGAGTGGGTTCACGTCAGTAGTATAATGAGTAGGATTAGAAACCGCGACCTCACGATTGCGAGACCGATGCCTTAGCCATTAGGCTACCGCCGCTTTTTTATCTAATATATAAAATTCTCGTGTCACAGTTTTCGTTGCCATACTCCTCCGAAACGGCTGGACCGATTTTAATGAAATTTTTTGTGCTTATCCGGTATCTATGAGAATCGGCCAACATCTATTTTTCATACCCCTAAGAGTTTGTTTGTTTGTTTAAACGCGATAATCTCAGGAACTACTGGGCCGCATTGAAAAAATATTTTAATGTTGGATAGCCCATTTATCGAGGAAGGCTATAGGTTATAACATCACGCTACGACCAATAGGAACGGAGCAGCAATGAAAAATGTTGAAAAAACGGGCAAAATTTACGCAGACGAAGTTGCGCGAGTCAGTAAGTTATTATATATTATTAGTACAGTCCCAGTAAATTTAAGAAATTTAAGTAAACGAATTCAAGAATTTCGTTTATAATAAAGAGAGTAGGCTTAACCCTCGTCCTAACCTATGATCCTGTATAGATGAGGCGAATAGGGTATTTGACTAAAGTCAAATCAGCCTCTTTTTAAGAAACTTCAAAAACGAGCCGCTCTGTACAAATTTGTATGGAATGCTAGCATAATGACGTCACGTTTTCTATGGTCAAATTATTTACTTTCAGTGTTTCTCTTTATGATTATAAATTAAGTAACACGTTAAATTAATAAATAAACATATTTTTTAGAACAATTCATGACATATTTTTACCTGGTTATTTTAAAATATTTTATTTTAATATTAGTTAAATACCCAATTATGCGCGAAAGAATATGCGCGTAGGCTAGTAATGGCTAAGGCATCGGTCTCGCAATCGTGAGGTCGTGGGTTTCGAATCCTGCCCATTATACAACCGACGTGAACCCACTCCTAACACAAGCCATAGAGCTTAGCTGAGTGGTTAACAGGATTGCTAGTAATGTGGGACCACAATCCCATATTGCTAGTTATCTTAAAAAAAAATACTAGCTGACCCGCGCAACTTCGTATTTTTTCGCGCAAATTTTCCCCGTTTTTGCAACATTTTTCATTGCTGCTCCACTCATATTGGTCGTAGCGTGATGTTATAAATGGGCTATCCAACAGTAAAATATTTAATAAATTTGGACTAATAGTTCCTAAGATTATCGCGTTTAAACAAACAAACTCTTCAGCTTTATAATATTAGTATAGATTTTTTGACATGGCGAAACTATAAGAGCTCCGTATAGCCATGTTGGCTACGAAACCCAAAAAAAATGGAATGTTATACAAAAGAAAAACGTCTTATTATTGTGAAACTCATTAGGTACAAAAGTACAGACAGCCACACCACCAGACATGTATCTGGCGGTGAGGCTGTGAGGCAGCAACGATTACCAGACCAAATCATCTCACGAAATTCTGATGACAACTGGTCACCAAGATCATGTGGTATTTAACGCCGTACCATTTATTTCTTTGGGTTTTTGTTAAATCTCAGGTTCATGCGAATAAACCAGAAACAATTCCTGAGCTCTGTGCCGAGATTCAATGCGTTATCAGTGAGATACACCCAGATCTTTGTCGAAAAGTCATGGCAATTAATTTTCCAAGACTCTCTCAAAAAAAAAAAATGTTTACACTTTTGACGTGACAACGTCTTATAATTCGATGGAGCCGGCTGAACGCACGAAAACATGACTCATGAGGCGTTACCTCGCTCTGAGGCGTTCCATTTAAGTGCAAGCGAGAGCGCGGAACGAGCGACAAAGAGGCACAATCGGCCTCCGCGTTCGGCAGCGTTCGACATCTGTCTCTCTCCTACTTGAGTAAGCGATGCGCCCGCGTGGATTGACATAATTGTATTTATGCGTACAAATAAATGTAACTTGATCAATTCAATTGTGATTTCCATTTACCTCCTTCTCTATATCCATACAAAATATCTACCAAACAATTAAAATTTTCTTTTGAAAAATGGAACCATTCCATCAGTATTTTCTTATGACGTTGTCACGTTCAACTATCGTCAGTAAACCGACTTTACAGACAACCGTTTTTTTTTAATCGCAACAATCATAGGTGACAGCTGTCAAGTTTCAGAGCTTTAATCCTGTATGTCTGTCTGTTACGCTTTTACGGTCAAACAGCTAAACCGATTTTTATAAAAAATGATTTATTCACTTAGGAAGCAAAATACTACACTTGTGAAAAGTCGATTCTACATTTACTGGTAATGCCTGTTCGCAAACAGTAGGTAAAGCCCGAGAAAAGAACAGGCAATAAAAACTCGTGGCCACTCTTTTTAAATTGCCAATGTTTACAATGTTTCTCTGTTTATAAACTGTATATGCAGGTAAGGTGCTGCCACCATTATATTATACACCATATTAGAGGACTGATGCAAAAAAAGAGGTCAATAACATTAAATTTCAATGAAATTTGGTATGGAGATAGTTTGAGTCCCGGGGAAGGAAATAGGATAGTTTTTAACGCGATAACCGACATCAACGCGGGCGGAGAAGCGGGCGAAAGCTAGTAATATAAAAAATTACTCACATTTACACAGGTTAGGAATAATCCTCTACGGTTTAAGAACTCCCTTAACTCTATGGTTAATACATTGACAAACATTTCAGAAGATTTTTTTTTTATTAATCCTTTATCTGCGATGAATAGTCATCGTGTAAATTGGTTACTGCACGTGTAAGAGGCTATCAACCTACAGAATATAATGTATAGATATCGTTTAATGCAAATGCGATGATGTCTTAAGAAAAATCTAGGCATAAATAATGTGGCCGCAACATGTTTAAAATTATAAAATAAACGGTCAAGGGTGAGTCGGTCTCGTGCATACAAGCTGATTATATATAATTTGTTACCAAAAAGGTGTGGTTCAATTTCAGCAGTGTATGAACCTAACGTGGTGAAAGATCTAATTACACTAATACAGCATAGATCTTTTTACCCGACTGCAAGGAAGGGTTATGATTTTATCATAATTATTAGGTCGTCATGGCTGTCTGTCTGTCTGTTCGTTTGTATGTCACAGGCATTTAACTCAAAGACTACACAATGAATATTGATGAAATTTGGTGAAAAGGTGTCTTGTAGTAGCCGTTACTTAGTTTGATAGCTCCACACACATGTAACAGAAGCAGATTTTTTTTAGCAAGCTTTAACGTGTGACACATCACTTAGGTCTTTTAAAAACATATCATGAAATGATGATTAAAGACACACACACACACACACACACACACACACACACACACACACACACACACACACACACACACACACGAACGCACGCACACGTACATACTCACATCAAATATTATTATGAAAGTATTTCTGTTTTTTCCCTAAAACGCATGTATTTCTTTTTGTTTTTATTATTCTCATTAATATTTTGATAATTTTAGGTACCGCATGTAATAAGAGACTACTCTAATTCCGAATGTATCTTTGTCGCAACTAAAGTACCTATGTATTAATTTAATGTAATACCTACATTTTAGTTATAATCAAATTATCATTTTTACTTTAAGTTAATATTCCTACTAATATATAAATGTGAATGTAAGTTTGTTTGTTACGCTTTCACGCGAAAACTACTGAACCGATCATCATGAAACTTTGTACACATATTCTTGGAGGTATTAAAAGTAACATAGGATTATAAAAAAAAGGGGAAAATTTACGCAGACGAAGTTGCGCGGGACAGCTAGTAATTTATAATTCATAACTTGAAATCAATTCTATTACATTGTTATAGCGTAAGTGACTTACGCTATAACAATGTAATAGACACTGTGTCTTTAAACACAGGTTACTTAACTTATCAGAAGAGCTCCCACACTCAATGTATATTGTATATTGTAATAGTGAAAAATAAAAATAAATGTTTTTTTTTTAAACATATTAAGGTTTCTAATAAACTATTTATCGAAAGTTATAATAAATAATAATAATAAATTATTTATTTGCACAAATGTTGGTACATCTGTGGTCTTATATATTACTAGCTGTCCCGCGCAACTTCGTATGCGTAATTTTTCCCCGTTTTTGAAACATTTCTCGTCGCTTCTCCTCTCCTATTAGTCGTAGCGCGATATTATATAGCCTATAGCCTTCCTAGATAAATGGGCTATCCAACAAAAAAATATTTTTTCAAATCGGACCAGTAGTTCCTGAGATTAGCGCGTTTAAACAAACAAACAAACAAACAAACTCTTCCGCTTTATAATATTAGTATAGATTAAGTTCTTACAACTTCAGTCAATAGTGACATGCAAATATTATTTCATTTAAATACGATTTCTGCTGAATTTGTTTCTTATTACCTTATGCATAATACGAAAAAAATACATTATTTTTTTTAAATTAATTACACAATATGAATAATTGTTCTATAAAATTACAAATTGGTACATAGGTCCATTTATCACATTTATGTCAAGAAATAAAAATTATAATAATACTAAAAATTAATAAAAAAACATGTCAAAGAGTTATAATTTTGTTACATTACATATCATTCAGAAAATCATTTATTGAATAGAATGATTTCATTAATAGCCATTGCTTAAGTTTCCTGATGAATATTTTAATAAATTGTGTCACCCCCTCTTATCTTTTGAACCATGTGACCAAAAAATATGAAAAAAAATTACAAAGCTAGCGCTTAATAAATACTTTAAACTAAAATTATTTCCGATATGATCTACCGTCATTGAGCTGCTCTTCTGCTGGTGCAATTATTCAAATCAGATTTTTCATATGGGCATTTATTTGTAATAACGGCTGCGGAACCCTACACTGATATGGCACGACATGCTCTTGCCCGTTTTTTAAGCACACTTTCACTTGTAACAACATACAACAAATTATTGTATCATAATCATGTTTTAAAACAAAGTAATTTGGCAACTTGGAGGTGATTTGATGGAGTAGAATTTCGAATATATCGCCATCTATCGGAAAAATAATAAAACATGTTATAAGCGTGTTTTTCTAGCTTTTTACCCGACTGCAAGGAAGGGTTATGTTTTTCGAGCGTATCTTGTATGTAGGTATGTAATATTCTCTATTACCTCGTATCTTTCAAACCCCAAGACGTATTTAACAATTAGGTAGTTGACAAATAAAAGTAATTATTTTATACTAATTGGGTAATAGTAGAACTTAGAGTGTTTTGAAAATAAGAGTTCTTTTACAATTTAACATGTTTTTTAATTTAAAAATAAATAGTTAAAGTAATAATTTGACGATAGGAACTTATGACGTCATATGTTCCTAATCCATACACATTACTATAGTGCTTGTCTTTTTGACATTTCACTTGACAGTCAACATTCCCATTATGACTGCTCAAGTGTTCTACAAATCAAACATGGCGGGGCTGTGAGATGTCAAAGACGAGAAGAGGAGTGAAAAAAAGTTTTTCGAATATCGCAATATAATTAAAGGGCTGGTCGTTAGCATTTCAAAAAAGTATATCGTGATTATGACTGTAAGTTAATCAGCAACGATTCTTTTTTGAATTTTCAATACTTAACAATAGTTGTGATAAAAGTTAGTTATTACATACTATAACTATTATAAAGTATTAAATAAAAAATAAATTAAAGACATAAAAGAACTCGTCTCCTCGAAAAAAGTGCAAACAAAGTTCGATGAACGTAGTAAAGTGCTTCCGACTGCATAATCTATACTAATATTATAAAGCGGAAGAGTTGGTTTGTTTGTTTAAACGCTCTAATCTCAGGAACTACTGGTCCGATTTAAAAAAATCTTTTTTTGTTGGATAGCCTATTTATCGAGGAAGGCTATAGGCTATATAACATCGCGCTACGACTAAAAGGAGCGGAGCAGCGACGAGAAATGTCGCAAAAACGGGAAAAAATTACGCATACGAAGTTGCGCGGGACAGCTAGTTTTATATATGTAGGGTATATTGTTTGCATATTTTTCGAGGAGGCGATTTTTTTAACTTTTGATAATATTTTTTTTAAAAAAAGCGGGCAATTGTATGTCGGGCCAATCACAATGTAGGGTTCCGTAGTCCGCCATCGGAATAATGCGGCTTAAGAAGTGGGTTTTCTGTTGTTTTTGTTTCATACTACTAACAATGATAAATAATCCTAGCTGTCCCGTGCAACTTCGTCTGTGTTAATTTTCCCCGTTTTTGCAACATTTGTCATTGCTGCTCCGCAGCTATTGGTCGTAGCGTGATGATATATAGCCTATAGCCTTCTTCGATAAATGGGCTATCTAACAGTATAAGAATTTTTCAATTCGGACCAGTAGTTCCTGAATCGCGTTCAAACAAACAAACTCTTCAACTTTATAATATTAGTACAAATATAGAAGTATAGATTGCGTCAGGGTTTAAAAATACAGTAACAGACAAACATATTGAATTATAAAATATTTTATTCAATCAATATTTAAATAGATAAAATAGTCATAAACAGGTTATTTATACGTAAAAGCCTATTAAAAGGAATATTTGTTTTAGAAATTGTTTTAAATCGCCGAAATTCTAGACTGAATTATAACTTTATTCAAATAGCCATTTTAAGTGTATAAGATCATAATAAAATCGTATCTTTTTCAAATTTAAATTTATAAAATTTGGAAAATACTGTTATTTCTGTGTTATAGCTTTTACCTGCGATTTCCCCGTTTAGATATAGCGATAATAATGTTAATGTTAAAAAGGTTTCCTAACCTTTTTATCAGAGCCCGTTATTATGCTTTTATTATAAGAAACGGTTCTTTTTCTAGTTAGGACTGAGGACAAGAATGTCTGAAAGTAAGTAAACTGGCAAATACGACATTGGCCATTTTGAGGGTTCCGTAGGCGCTTCTGGCCCCGGTTTGGCTGCGGAAGTCTCGGGTTCGATTCCTGAGTCTGGACTTCAAATTATTCTATCTTTCAGAAATGCAATTATTGTATTCCGTAGGCAAAATGGTAAAAACGGAAAACCTTATAGTTGAGTCTTATCCGTCAGTCTGTTCGTATGTCACAGGCATTTTATTAAAAGACTAACCAATGAATATTGATTAAATTTGGTGAAAAAGTGTCTAGTAATAGCCGCGTCTTAAACAAGGTAAACTAGCAAATACGACATTGGCCATTTTTAGGGTTCCGTAGGCAAAATATTAAAAACGTCATGTCGTCATCTCTGTCTGTCTGTCTGTCCGTATGTAACAGGCATTTTACTGACTACCCTATGAATATTGATAAAGTTTGTTAAAAAGGTGTCTTGTAGTTTTTTTTTATAATTTCCCCTTGGGGATAAAACCTCCCCAAAAGGGGGTTTTATGTGAAAATACAATACGCTCTGCTATTTGATACAGAGTGGTTCCTTGTTAAATTCTTAATATTCAATTAACATATTATTAATTTGGTTGGACTTGTTCGGTTCCAAGTGTGTGTGTGTCTTGTAGTAGCCGCTACTTAGTTTGATAGCTAAATGATAAAAATAAATATTTTTACTACATAGAGAGAGAAGTCAGAGTCGGAAGTGAAAAATGAATCAGAAGTCTTTTGCAGTCGGAGTCGAAGCTCCGAAACATCCCTGATAAAAGCTGATGATGATTAATCTAGTTTTTAAATTAATTTTCCCTTGAAAATCTTCTCCATCTCTTCCTTGACCAACGCACATAGTCATCTTCATAGGATCTTCTTTAACTACTACCGGTTCTATCTAAATACTATACGTTCCCCTTGACATGTTTTTACACCTACCAGGGGGACGTGACACTATGTTGAGAACTACTGACCTAGTATAATCATATGTCTGTCCTGTCTGATTACTGTTATTTAAAAAAGGATCCTTATTCACGATATTTATTCCTTGTCCACAGCAAGCCCTTGCGAACTGTCAAAATCTTGTCATCATTTATAGTGGGTGCTCACTCAAAAATGTCACGTTGATGCATTTTTAAGCGCAGCTCTCGTATTATAATCTATAGCATCTCTCCATTTACAAATATGACAAGATTTTGACAATTCCGCATGGGCTTGCCGTGGACACGGAAGAAGAAGATCGTGAATAAGGACCCCCGTAAGTTATGTGTTTAAGCAGCACTAAACTTGTGATTACTAAAATCAATTCGTTCTTGAAGCAGGTAATAATTAGGTTTAAATTATAGATAAGACTAGTAACATGTATGTAGATTAAGTGAAAAAATAGCCTAAATATTACTAGAACTAAAAACTTTTATTGACTGGTTCAATGATTATCGAGTTTGTGTGATAGAGGTGGGACATATATCCGTATAAATGTCCGGTTATTTATTTTTTCCGGATACATTTTAATACACGTTTAGCACAGCACTTGATAACAGGCGTTATGCAAACACAAAGGCTTAATAGAGTTGTGAATGGTGACAAACTGAGCTGTCAGAATGTTCTGTATTTATCGTGTGAAAAATACATCAAATATATGCAAAATTCATTCGATCATGTAATAAGTAATAAGTAATAAGTTTATTTCCAGAAAAAAATACTGTTGTAGTTATTATTGTTTAAAATTATTATTCTATACAGCAAGTACTTATTTGTGATATTTGACAACAATATAATGTCAAGACATTGGCAGAAACTAGTTGGAAAATCGGCTAGATTGATATCAAGTCTACGGAACTGTGGGACAGATGACAGACACTGACGATTTACCTAAAGATGACAAAACATCTTTAGTACAGAAGGACGTCTGGAATTTTAATTTACAGTCTTAATTTAACTTATACGATTACGACGACGAATTGAAATTTCGAATGTACGTAGATGTAGACATGTATCCGGACGTCCGGAAATTAAACTTACAAGCTAAATAATATCACCTCACTATTATTTTTTATCGCTTATTGCTAACAGTATTATAATTTGAAGTCATAGAATCAATTACTGCATCGAAAAACCTAGATCATTACACTGAAGCTATTAATATCCAAACTAATACTATGTTAAAGTAACGGTCTGTCTGTTATGTTTTCACGTTTAAAGCTAAACCGTTTGAGATGAAATTTGGTATGAAAATAGTTTGAGTTCCGCGAAAGGACTTAGGATAGTTTTTCTCCATAACCATCACAATTAAACTAGCTCCCTTTTGATAAGCACATTACCGAATGCAAATTTCGCTGACTCACTCCTGTATTTTAATCTATATCTCTAGTGTTTTATAAGTTAATACAACGTTTTATACACTTAAACCTTCCCAGAAAAATAAGCAATTAAATCCCTTCTAAATCGGATCATACATAAATACATGCGACAAACATACCGGTCAAACAGAGAACCATATTTTTGAATGCGGTTAAAAATGCTATCTTATTACGCTCCCCTTGACATTTTACACCCCAATAGGGGGCCATGCCATTAGGTTGAGAACTTCTGAACTAGTATAATCATATAATTATGTCTGTCTCTGATTACAGGCAAGTTATGTGTTTAAGCAACACTAAACTAATAATTACTAAAATCAATTCGCTCTTGGAGCAGGTTATAATGAGTATTAAATTATAGATAAGACTAGTAACATGTATGTAGATTAAGTCAAAAATTTGTCTAAATATTTCTAGAACTGAAACTTTTATTGAACTAGTGATTATCGAGTTTGTGTGCTAGAGGTGGAACATATATCCGGATAGATGTCCGGTAATTTATTTTTTCCGGATACAATTAAAGTACCTGTGATTATAGAGTTTGTGTGCTAGAGGTGTGAGATAACCGGATAGATGTCCGGTATTTTTTTTCCGGTTACATTGAAAGAACAAGTGATTATCGAGTTTGTATGCTAGAGGAGGGACATATAACCGGATAGACGTTCGGTTATTTTTTTTTATCCGGACACATTGACTAACGGTCGACTAATCCACGTAAATTTCTGTTCACAATACCTTGTGACCTATGTACCGACTTGAAACTAGAGAAAAACTCCACTATGGCAACTAAACGACTGATAAACATACTTATATATTTCTAAATACATACATATTTTAGATAAATTAATAATAATAATAATAACTTCTTGGGACAACTCACACAACGTCATCTGATTCCAAACTAAGCAGAGCTTGTACTATGGTTACCAGACCACTGATAAATATACTTATATATTTCTAAATACATACATTTTATAGATAAATTACACCCAGACACAGAATAAACCATCGTGCTCATCACACAAAGTATTATCCTGGGTGGGGATCGAACCCACGACCTCATGCGTAGCAGTCGGACACACTCCCACCGCGCCACAGCGGCAGTCAATTACACCCAGACAGAGAAAAACTAACGTGCTCCCTAACCACTAGATAACTTAGGTACAGGTATTAAATATCGTGTATTTGTGAAGATCCTTGAATTTGATCACATCTTTCTGTTACATGTATAACAGGCCGTAAGATTATATTACATATTCGAACGCAAAGTCTATAAGTACAAATATCCGGACATCCGTATTTCCTTACATCCGGATAAAATTAATATAACATCACTATTATCTATGACCGAAGACTATAAGTACCTATTGCTAACAATGTTATAATTAAAGTCAACGAATCAATTACAAAATCATTACATTGCTATGCACTCTAGCACTAACAATCTCTGAGTTAGGCTGCGGACGGACGGACATGGCGAAATATAAGGGTTTCGTTTTACCATTTTGGCTACGGAACCCTAAATAATAGTACCCACTATACAATTTGGATATATAATAGTAAGTACCTGAATGACCGATCCTCGCTCGGTTTTTTTTATAAGACGTTTTCTAAAAATAAAATCTAGCTAGATTGATTTATCGCCCCCGAAACCCCCTGCATACTAATTTTCATGAAAATCGTTGGAGCCGTTGCCGAGATTCAGATTATACCTATATATATATAGGTTTAAACAAGAATTGATCGTTTAAAGGTATAAATAAAACAAAGTCGCTTTCTCTGTCCCTATATCCCTTTGTATGCTTAAATCTTCAAAACTACGCAACGGATTTTGATGCGGTTTTTTTTAATAGATAGAGTGATTGAAGAGGAAGGTTTATATGTATAATAACATCTATATATTTTATACCCGTGCAGCCGGAGCGGGCCGCTAGTAAGATATACAACTTGGCATTTAATGCACTAAAGTGTGCTGTCCTGGTCTCTATGTCAATGTTTAACCTAATCTTTCTATCTATTCGGTTGCCGCTGAGTCATAGACAACTTTTTATTTATATAGATTACTTAGTCTACCAAAGAAAATCATAATCATAAAAATCATATTAATCAGCCATAAAAAACCAGCCTAATTTTTGAATATTTAAAAAAAACAGTTAAGTGAGAGTTAGATTCTTGCACAGGGGGTTCCGTTTTGTGATGAGCACGATGGTTTATTCTGTGTCTGGGTCTTATTTATGTATAATATGTATGTATTTAGAAATATATAAGTATGTTTATCAGTTGTCTGGTTGCCATAATACAAGCTCTGCTTAGGTTGGGATCAGATAACGTTGTGTGAGTTGTCCCAATATATTATTATACCAGCTGACCCGCGCAACTCCGTCAGCGTACATTTTCCCCGTTTTTGCAACATTTCTTATTGCTGCTCCGCTCCTATTAGTCTTAGCGTGAATGATATATATATATATATATATATATATATATATATATCACGATATATATATATATATATATATATATATATATATATATATATATATATATATATATATATATATATACACTGACGGACTCATAAACTGCATCAAAGTTCAGGTTTACTCTAAAAGGATTTTTTTATAATAAGTATGCAAACTTTTTAGATTAAATTATATAAATATGGAAAGACTGGCTCTTAATCTTAAAAAAAAATTAAATTTAAAAATAGAACTGCGGTAAAACAAATGAATATAGCCGGGAAAAGAAAATTTACTCGTAGTATCAGATTTGCGTGTTATTTATAGCAAAGTTTTAAATTAATTCTCATTGATTTTTTTTGTTTGGTCAATTGAATTATTGTTACCAGCATAATTGTTGGGTTAGTTTTTTAACACATCGAGAGTTTTTGAACCATAATATGGATACTTCGTCCGAACAAGCGGCACAAATTGTAGCATTGGTGCGGGAGGGCTTGGATCAACGAACGATTGGTAGAAATTTAAATTTAAACCAGTCTACGGTTTGTAGAATATACAGAAGGTTTGTAGAGACAGGTTCTTACAGGAGGAGACGTGGTACAGGCAGAACTCGAGCAACCACAGGTCGTGATGACCGATTTATTGTTACAACTTCCCTGCGAAATCGTTTCCTCACGTCAGTTAACATCAAAACCGAGCTTAATGAAGTGCGCGAAAAAACGTGTGTGCACGAACAATAAGAAGAAGGTTAAAGGAAGCGGCTATCACCCCTTTTAGACCAGCAAATGGTCCAAAGTTGTCTGCAGCTCACAGACAAGCTCGCTTAAGATTTGCGCGTCATCACCTGAATTGGACAGAAGAGCAGTGGGCCTCTGTATTGTTCACGGACGAGTGTAGGACATGTTTATATGGTGCAGATGGTCGCAGAAGAGTCTATCGTCGACGTGGGGAGCGATATGCTCAAAGTTGCATTGAGGAGCGTGTTCCTTTTGGAGGCGGTTCATGTATGGTCTGGGGTGGCATATCGATGAACGGGCGAACAGAACTTGTGTTCATAGACATGGTCCGTCAAAACGGTAATAGAGGGGGTTTGACAGCACATCGCTACATAACAGAGATATTAGAAGATCACGTGGTGCCTTACATGGGATTCATAGGCGAAAATTTTACTTTAATGCAGGATAATGCCCGGCCGCATGCAGCTGCACAAGTTCAACATTATTGCGAAGAGGTTGGGATACGTACAATGAATTGGCCAGCACGCAGCCCGGATCTTAATCCCATCGAGCATGTTTGGGACAATTTAAAAAGAGCTGTATATGCGAGAAACCCTTCGCCTACGACAGTGGCAGCACTAAGAACAGCACTTTCAGAAGAATGGGACAATATTCCGCAAGATCTTTTAAAAACCCTTATAAAATCTATGCGGAACCGATTAGAATCCGTAATAAGGGCACGTGGGGGTAATACACCTTATTAAAACACAAATAAACCCTTGCATAAAGTTTGTGTCTATTGTTAAAACCAATTTTTTAATTAAACAATTTTTCCTTAAACTTCTGTTTTTTCTTCAAAAAAGGTCTTAAGGTCCTTTCCAGTACATAAACTTAAACTTAAAGATATGATCCTACGCTGTTTTAAAGTTCACGAACCAATCTAGAGGTTTCAATTTAAATCTGTATAGAAAGTTTGCATACTTGGTTAAAATATTTATTTCAAAGTCGTCTATTACTTTGATGCAGTTTATAAGTCCGTCAGTGTATATATATATATATATATATATATAGCCTACCTCGATAAATGGGCTATCCAACAGTAGAATAAATTTTCAATTCGGACCAGTAGCTCCTGAGATAATCGCGTTCAAACAAACAAACTCTTCAGCTTTAGTTTTCTTTCAGCCCAGGTCATCTACTCGTGACCACGGCCGTTGCAATACGGTAACATATATATTTTAATAATGTGTACAAATCGCGAAAGTTTATCAATATTTATATATTTTTTCTAAAGAACGGACCCCTAAATTTGAATCTTAAATTTAGTCTGCCAAGGTTATTTGATACGACTAGTCTAAATTTACAATACCAGTTAAATACTTAACGCAGACATAAAACCAATAAAAGTTGTATAGCCATATATAGGATGTGGTTCAAATTTTTTTTTTTTAATTTATTTAAATTTTTGATATGTTACGACAGCCTCAGAACACAGTGGTAGTAAATACGGCGATTGTGCCAGAGGTCTTAGGTTCAATTCTCATACGGGACAAAAGCTTTTGCATGGGGCTCCGCCAGCGTGTACCTATGTTAACGGGATAAAAACTATCCTATGTCTGCTCTAGGGACTCACGCTCTCTTTATACTAAATTGCATCTAAATCGATTCAGCAGTTAGAGAGTTACACGGTTAGAGAGTTTCACATTTATAGTATTAAGTTTGTATACAATTATGTTAGCTTTAGAATTGTGATTTAAATCATACAATCTTAATGCCATTAACATTTTTGAATTACTAGTAAATTCATTGGTAATTATTCTCCTTCTTGCTACTAGTAGTTGTCGGGGGTGAAAGCCCGAATCTTCGGATTTTAATTTAGATTAATTAATTCATCAAAAAAAATTTTATTTTTTTTTCAAAAATTTCGTTTCAATATCATTGTCTGATCACCATGCAAGGATTCAACTGATTAACGGCCGTTTTAAATAATCTATCTATTGACTACCTCCTAGAGATAAAATTTTGACTTTGATTTTGTATTTGTAAAGTAATTGGCAAAAAATGCCTATAAAAATTAGGTACTTAAAATTTTGACATATTTGTATGTAGCTATGTCAAATATATAACTCCAGTTGCCAAATCGAGCAATAGATAAAGTGTTTAAAACGGCCGTTTATCGGCACCCTGTAGAGACCGGCCGATAAGAATCGATTAAATAAGTCCACTATACCACGGGGTCTCATCACGAAGAAACAGAAATGTAGGTCAAATAAATATCAACAGATGGCGTTATAAGTATCGATTTGATATTGAAGTTTTTTAAAACTTGGAATATCAGAAGATAGGTACTAAAAATATGTCTTATTATTTTTTTTATTATTAAGCTATACAAGGGGTTGTAAAATAATAGGTTCCTAAATCAAATTTCCATAACTTTACAAAAGTCATAACTCTAGCGGCAATTTATTTGTACTACGTTATAATAGGCACAACTTAAACATTAAACTGGTTCAATCTAACAATAGATGGCACTATTTGGGAATTCCGATTCTGACCATACCTGGTCTACATTTTGTTGATATATTTTACTTATTTTTCGACGAGAAGTAAGAGTGATATGAAGTTGTAGTAAATTATAACTAGAGATAAAAGAATTGGAGGCTTTTAAACCCCATAAAAGAACTAGACTCCTGTTCCATTGCCCATCATGTTCTGGGGGGAGGGGGTAACACCGGCCAAGAGTGAGTTAGTTCACGCGATGTGGCGAGGGGGGAGGGAGGGGGTTAATAAGTACATAATCATACACTTCCCCTCAACGCCTTAGGCAGGACCCGCTATTGAATGTGTATTTTTACCCGACTACGGAGGGTAATGTGTTTGACGTGTATGTATATGTATGTGATTTTGATCAATTTTGATGATTCATACGTCGATCGATTCGTAATAATCTTGTAAAGACATGACAGCAATTGAAATTCAAAATGGCGACAGCCAGACGCCATATTGTGATAAAGAAAAAAAATAAAGTCAACCAACTACTAAACAAAGACTCAAGACTGACTCGTTGGTCTTGCGCCTAGTCGCTCGTCGGTGGTGTCGGTTTTGATGGGTTTCTGCCCTATGACTCCATTAACTTCTATTGGGCTATAACTAGGGACAAGACTACTCGTCGATCCTGCGCCTTGTCCCACTCAAATTTTATGATTTATTGACACATTTATGACTCATTGATCCTGCGTCAAATCCTTCTTCAAATTACCAAAACCAACCGGACAGCCGAAGTCCATGTTTTTGCGAACGAAAAAAAATATTTGAAATAAAAATGCATTTTAAAAATAATAATCAAGGTCAGGTTATAAATAGGCACGTACCAGCGGTGTTTTCAAAGACGCCGGCTTCCGATCAAATGTACCGACCGATGCCACAAAATGCCGAGAATAGAGAAAGTTAGCTCATAATAATGTATTATTATTTATACCTGTAGACGCGCACAGTTAGCGCGACCGCCCGCGCTAAGTCAATAAACTTTGGGTTATACAATAAGTAAAACACACCTTTTTGTAGTTTGTTTTAGATATGGTTGCTAAAGCTAATAATGAATTAATTTATATTGAATGCCATACCTGTATTACAATTTTACAAAGTAACCGAAAATAACGAATGCACGGTTAGCCAATTATATAATAATATTCCAAAAAAAAGCAATGCCCGTGAACGATGTATATGCAGTCTAAAGTACGTAAAGCATGCATTGTATGAAGCATGCCTTCTGTAGTGTCGTTATTTTATGTCGGTAGGGCCAGTCGGGCGGTCGGGCGGTCGGGCGCTTAAACCAGTAATGCCGACGCATTGCTACACTACCCTAACGGTTATACGACACAACTTAAAATTTGTTTCTTTTTGAATGAGCCTACTAAAAACGTGATTGTTAAGTAATAATGTTGTTTTAATAGACATTATTTTTTTATTATTTTTCGTATTGTTTACCCGAGGAACTAACTTTCGGATCGGTCAAGGTTATCTTACAAATAGTAAATACGTAAATATACTAAATAAAATGGGACTAGACTATATTGTTTTTTATATTTGAGTTGATAGCAATCTACCCAACCTATGAGTTTATGCCATTTTCGGTCCAACAGTGTGGTTCGTTTCCGAGTTATGCGCAAATTTATAAAAAAAAGGACATAATGCGAAAAATCGAAAAATACTTGCATCAAAGCTGAACAATGTACCTATTAACTTTTATTATTTTTTTGATTGAAAGCACTGTTTTCGAGATATGAGCAAATTCATAAAAATACAGTGTCTCTTTTTTATAAATTCGCTCAAACAGCGATTTTATACTTTGTCCCATACATTATCTAGTATTGGTGCAAGTGCAAGTATGTGCATCTAAAAGACAGACATACTGCGCCTAGTACCACAGTCCTACTCAGCTCGAGACGAAAATCCATCAAAATCGACATAACCGAAGAGGGACTAGGCGCAGGATCGACGAATCGGTCCTGCGCCTAGTCACAGTCCTACAAAACGAAAATGCATTACAATCGACATGTCCTGCGCCTAGTCACAGTCCTGCAGTACGAAAATGCATTATAATCGACATGACCGAAGAGGGAATAGGCGCATGATCGACCAATCGGACCTGCGCCTAATCACAGTCCTACAGTACCTACGAAAATGCATTACAATCGACATGACCGAAGAGGGAATAGGCGCAGGATCGCCCCAATTGGTCCTGCGCCTAATCACAGTCCTGCAGAACTCAGGACTAAAATCCATCAAAATCGAAATGACCGAAAAGAACTCGATCGACCAGTCGGTCTTGCGCCAAGATAATATTCGATATTTACAAATCAATGCATCAAAGAGGCCCCGCGAGACGTGCAGTACGGTGCTTCGACACGGGATCACGGGGACAAAATAATGTTGAGTTGTGTCATTTTTACCCGACTGTAAAGAAGGGTTATGTTTTTCGCGCGTATCTTGTATGTATGTATGTAATATTCTTTATTACCTGATATCTCACAATCCACTGAACGGTTTTATACAATTCACACGTCGCCGTCGTTAGATTCGTAATAATTGCCCAAGTGTTCTTAGATAGATGACGTTTTTAAAAAACAAACATGGCGGCTATGAGATGTCAAAATAAAGAGGTGTGAAAAAAATTGTTTCGAATACTGTAATATGCGTATCAAATTAAAGAGCTCATCTTAAGCATTTTAAAAAGGTATAACATGATTATGACTGTACCTAATACTAAAAAAGTTAGTTAGCAACCATTGATTTTTCAATTTTCAATACTTGACAATAGCTGTGATAAAAGTAAGTTGCTACATCAGTTACATCCTACAACAACTAAAAAGTATTAAATAAAAAAATAAATTATAAAAATAAAAAAACCCGCCTGCACAAAAAAGATGGAAACAAGATCCCCTACATAATTATACAATTTCATGTAGTCCGAGGCATTAATGAATCTCGACAAACTTAGTAAAGTGCCTCCGACTTTATTTTTTTATTTATTAAACGTGTATATCTTATGAAGTATGGGGCGCAGACCTACCTACCTTTTTGTTCTCAAATTTCTGGTTTCTACAAGATCAATGTGATCACAGGGTCAAAACTTTGAACTCCTATATGACACAAACTATAGGGCATAGACTCACCATGTTTGTACTCAAACTTCTTGTTTTGATTGATGAGATCTATGTGACTATGGGGTTAAAACTTTGAACGCCTATATCACACGAACTATGGGGCGTAGATCTACTTTGATTCTCTCTCACACTTTGTTACTCGTTCAAACGAGTTTGATTACAAATAAGGTTGGTTTGGTTGGTTGGTACAAATAACCTATAGTTTGTGTGGCTGTGAAATAGGCGTTCAAAGTTTTGGCCCTGCGATCACGTAAATCTCGTCAAAACAAGAAGTTTAAACGCAAACAAGGTGGGTCTGCGCCCCATAGTTAGTAAGATGTAGGCGTTTAAAGTTTTGACACCGTGATCACATAGATCTCATCAAAATAAGAAGTTTGAGTACAAACAAGATGGGAATACGACTTATAGTTCGTGTGATATAGGCGTTTAAAGTTTTGACCCCGTGATCACATAGATCTCATCAAAACATCAAGTTCGAGTACAAACATGGTGGGTCTACGACTTATAGTTCGTGAGGTATAGGCCTTTTAAAGTTTTGACCCAGCGATCACGTAGATCTCGTCAAAACAAGAGGTTTAAAAAGAAACAAGATGGGTCTGGGCCCCATAGTTCGTAAAATATAGCCGTTTTAAGTTTTGACCCCGTGATCACATAGATCTCATCAAAACATCAAGTTTGAGTACAAACATGGTGGGTTTACGCCCTATAGTTCGTATGTTATAGGAGCTTAAAGTTTTGACCCCGCGATCACGTAGATCTCGTCAAAACAAGAAGTTTAAGTAGAAACAAGATGGGTCTGCGCCCCATAGTTCGTAAGATATAAGCGTTTAAAGTTTTGACCCCGTGATCACATAGATCTCATCAAAACATCAAGTTTGAGTACAAACATGGTGGGTCTACGACCTATAGTTCGTGAGATATAGGCGTTCAAAGTTTTGACCCCGCCATCACGTAGATCACGTCAAAACAAGAAGTTTCAGTACAAACAAGATGGGTCTGCGCCCCATAGTTCGTAAGATATAAGCGTTTAAAGTTTTGACCCCGTGATCACATAGATCTCATCAAAACATCAAGTTTGAGTACAAACATGGTGGGTCTACGACTTATAGTTCGTGAGATATAGGCGTTCAAAGTTTTGACCCCGCCATCACGTAGATCTCGTCAAAACAAGAAGTTTCAGTACAAACAAGATGGGTCTGCGCCCCATAGTTCGTAAGATATAAGCATTTAAAGTTTTGACCCCGTGATCATATAGATCTCATCAAAACATCAAGTTTGAGTACAAACATGGTGGGTCTACGACTTATAGTTCGTGAGATATAGGCGTTCAAAGTTTTGACCCCACGATCACGTAGATCTCGTCAAACCAAGACGTTTAAGTAGAAACAAGATGGGTCTGCGCCCCATAGTTCGTAAAATATAGCCGTTTAAAGTTTTGACCCCGTGGTCACGTAGATCTCGTCAAAACAAGAAGTTTAAGTATAAACAAGATGGGTCTGCGCCTTATAGTTCGTAATATATAGGCGGTAAAGTTTTGACACAAAGATCTTAACAAACCGGAACGACGAGGAAATCTTAAGAAGGGTTCCTCGTCCTTAGGTAAGTAAGTAATTGAAATGAAGTAGAAAATCCCGATTTTCATAAATTTTAGCTAAGAACATTCGATCAAGTCAACTTTCAATCAAAAAAACTAAATCAAAATCGGTTCATCCGTTTGGAAGCTACGTTGCTACAGACAGGCACACAGATACATCATTAAGCAGATACGCGTTAAATTTATAACACTCGTCATTTTTGTCGAGGGTTAAAAAAAGAGTTAAATACCTACTCCCGATGTGGTCGTTAATGAATATTTACAATAAAATTATTTAAGGACTCTGACAGTTACACTCTCAAGGCCCGTATTATTAAAACGATCTCAAACGTAAGATCGACCTTGAACACGAGTTCGAGACTCCGTTCTATTCAATAGATAAGTCATAATGCAAAAAAATAATATTTTTGCCATTGATATCGTCACAGATAATATAATACTATAAAATCGTCGTTGATTATGTCAATTTTAATCCTAAATTGTGGATTTTGTGAAATTATGCATAATCTTTTCACGATTACATTTAAATAAGTATAAAAAAATGTTCTCTGACAATAAACCAAGACCAAAAAGATGATTGATGTAAGTATAACATTTTAGACAAGGGTCACCCATCTATGCACCGACTGTGGTAAACATTCCATCATAATAGAAGTAGGTTCAACTTTGAGGTGTACACCGACGAGTTACTTTAGCAATAACAAATTCGTTTAATGTAATTATGTATTAGTAAATGCCTATTAGGGTCAAATTACAATATTTTTGAGGTCTGCACTCGAATGACGTCATTTAAAGCGATTTTCTGCGTTATTTGTACGGGCGCGATATAAGCTATCTATACATGTTTATTAATTAGTGCCGTTTAGTAAAACGCTAACCGCACTTAGAAGGGAACTCAGATGATATCGTTCTTTAGAACGAATCTGAGCTTCATCTATTAATACGGACTTAAGCACGGCCGATGACCGCGTAGTAGCATAGCAACCAACTTTATTTCCAAGTAAACACACGACCTAGAACAAACCAAGCGGAGGCCTCAATTTTCATCCCTCGATGTTTTTACCGCCATCTTTTGGCGACTTTAGTAAGGAGGGCCATTAAAATCAATCAGCTGTAGCCTGAATCACTAGATGTCGCTTGCTATGCACCACTGCTAATGCCATCTAACGTCTCCGTAAACGAGCCCGAAAACGAGCCCGAGTTAGGACGATCGCATTTCTTTGTATGGGATGAGGTATCTGTACTAGTATAGTATTATATTATCTGTGACTATACTATGCGTTTCAAATAAGTTGATAACTGTCATGATGACATTTAGTTTCGCATTACGACTGCAACTTCATTGTACGACGTAAGGTCAGCAATAAAATTATTCGTAAAATGGTGTCATTAGTATTACACCGAAGTACCTATCTACTCTAATGAAGTATATATAAGCACTGTATTTTACTATGTATTATGTCTTAGTTAAATTAAACATCACGTCCGACTAAAAGGCCACTAAGGTGTACAATAATCTTATATTTTGCCTATTTACTTATTTCTTTATCATTACATAGTATAAAACCATCGCTTTCCCGGTCCCTATATCCCTGTGTATGTTTTAATCTTTAAAAATACGCAACGGATTTTGATGCGGTTTTTTTTAATAGATAGAGTGATTGAAGAGGAAGGTTTATATGTATAATAACATCCATTAAATAGTGGAGAAATACTGTTATTTTTGTGGTTTCTGATGTGAAGTCGTCAATGCGGGCCACGGGCAGTAATGAATAAATCAATACTACTGGATCGATTTTAATCATTTTTTCAGTGAATGACATAGGCTATATATTTTATACCAGTGCGAAGCCGGAGCGGGTTGAAGCCGCTCGTTAAATAATAAAGAATACTAATAATATTATAATAAAGAAAAATATTAGGTAGGTACCTACATAGTTCGAAGAAAATAAATATTACGTCCGTTCCATTACCATACACATACGTATTTTACCCGACTTGGGAGTTTTTGTTGCTAGCGGTACAATTTTGACAAGTACAGAGTGAAGTTGTCGCGATAGCGATTATCTTCTCATTTGAAACGCATACTATGTCATGTTATGTGCGACCGTTAGTGAATTTGTTAATCACCGATAGTCCTAGGTATCCAAAAATTAAAACATCCCATACATATTACTTAGTATAAAAAAAATAATTTAAAACTAAAAAAACCCACCTGCAAAAAGACAGAAACAAGATACCCTTCATATTTAATATCATGCAGTCGGAGGCACTATATTAAGTTGAACAGAATTCATTTATGCCTCCGACGTTTTTAAATTTATTTTTTTATTTAATACCTAACTTTTAGCCGTTGTAAGATATAGAGTGATTTAACAAATACTATTTGTTTTATTATTAACGTTGTTTTTTCATTTTTCTATGATTTGTCACTAATCTATACTAATATTATAAAGCGGAAGAGTTTGTTTGTTTGTTTAAACGCGCTAATCTCAGGATCTACTGGTCCGATTTGAATAATTCTTTTTTTGTTGGATAGCCCATTTATCGAGAAAGGCTATAGGCTATATAACATTGCCCTACGACTAATAGGAGCGGAGAAGCGACGAGAAATGTTTCAAAAACGGGGATAAATTACGCATACGAAGTTGCGCGGGACAGCTAGTGTTAGAATAAAGTTTTATTCTAACACTAGCTTTCGCCCGCGGCTTCGCCCGCGTGGGTGTAGGTTATCGCGATAAAAACTATCCTATGTTCTTCCCCAGGACTCAAACTATCTCCATACCAAATTTCATCTAAATCGGTTTAGCTGTTTGCGCGTGAAAGCGTAACAGACAGACAGACAGAGTTACTGTCACATTTATAATATTAGTAAGTATAGTAAGTATAGTATGGATGTATGGATTAGTTGAGCTGCGCAACTTCGTCTGCGTAAACTTGTCCCGTTTTGCAACATTTCTCATTGCTGCTCCGCTCCTATTGGTCGTAGCGTGATGTTATATAGTCTATAGCGTTCCTCAATAAATGGGCTATTTAACAGTGAAAGATTTTATCAATTCAGATCAGTACTCCCTGTGATTACCGCGGTCAAACGCACGATGGTTTATTCTGTGTCTGGGTGTATATAGAAATATATCTATCTACACGGCTATCCAACAGTGAAATAATTTTTCAATTCGGATCAGTACTTCCTGAGATTACCGCGTTCAAACAAACAAACAAATTCTTCAGCTTTATAATATTAGTATAGATGTATATTATGTGTATAGTTAGTAGATAAAAGTCCGTGTGAAGTCGAGACGGGCCGTTAGTCTATATCTATACTAATTTTATAAAGTGAAAAGATTTGATTGTTTGTATTGAATAGGCTCCGAAACTACTGGACGGATTTGAAATATTCTTTCATCGTTGTGAAGCTACACTAACCCCGGGTGACATAGGCTATTTTTTATCCCTGTATTCCCACGGGAACGGGAACTACGCGGGTGAAACCGCGAGGCGTCCGCTAGTTATATATAAAAACATTTTACCTAGACAGGTGTGCAGTCATCAATATTAATATATGCATAAAAGAGTTAATTAATGCATTTCATCGTCTATAAACTAATGATGACGGGCTAGCGCAAATATTTAGAAAAAAATAAACCCGTTACACATGTGGGAATCGAATTCTGGTCAATTAACTGGCATTCCAAGGCCATTACATTACACGTGTAATACAAATTTAAAAATATATATCACTTATTAACTGTTGCCATCTATTTCGTTGGCATGGAAGAAAAATATATCCCACGGAAACTATTCATTTTTTTGGGGGAAAAAGCCTATGTGCAATCCCAGACTATAGTCTATCTCTGTGCCAAATTTCATCCAAATCTGTTCAGCCGTTTTGGCGTGGTTCGATAACAAACATCCATCAATATATTTAAACTTTTGCATCTATACTAATATTATAAAGCGGAAGAGTTTGTTTGTGTGTTTGTTTGTTTGTTTGTTTAAACGCGCTAATCTCAGGAACTACTGGTCCGATTTGAAAAATTCTTTTTTTGTTGGATAGCCCATTTATCGAGAAAGGCTATAGGCTATATAACATCGCGCTACGACTAAAAGGAGCGGAGTAGCGACGTGAAATGTTGCAAAAACGGGGAAAATTTACGCATACGAAGTTGCGCGGGACAGCTAGTTATAGATAAATAACACCCAGACACAGAATAAGCCATCGTGCTCATCACACAAAGTTTTATCCTGGGTGGGAATCGAACCCACGATCTACAGCTTAGCAGTCAGGGTCACTAACCACTAGACCAACAGTGATACAATTTAGATGGAGTTTTCGCTATTCGATAGCACATTTTTCTGGGAACATTTCAGTGTATAAGTCCTTTCAAAAGCAATTCTTCATCAATTAAACAACAACACTTCTAAATTATTTGCAACTAGCTTTCGCCCGCGGCTCCGCCCGGATGTGGTTATCGCGATAAAAACTATCCTATGTCCTTCCCCGGGACTCAAACTATCTCCATACCAAATTTCATCTAAATTCAATAGATGAGGCTAAGTATGTATATGACGATTCTCCGCTGCTGAATCATATCGCGGCTCACCCGACAGGCCTGTTTCCAACATATTTTTATTTATTTCCAACATATCGGTTTAGCTGTTTGAGCGTGAAAGCGTAACAGACAGACAGACAAACAGAGTTACTTTCACATTTATAATATTAGTATGGGTTAGTATGGGTATAGTATATATAGTATAGTATGGATTGCAACACAATTGCAATAATGCTGGGCACGGGTCTCCCCAATAGAACCTACTTATTAAAGATCCTAGGGGTCATTGCACTAATCGCCACATTTGGCGAGCGGTTTGGCGATCGCAGTAAAGCTTTGTTTTTTTAACAAGACGTGTCCCACAGCAGTTACTAGGGTACAACTCTTGTGTCGCGGGGGACTTTACAAACATTTAGTTCGCGGACACAAAGTACACGAACAACAATTTGTTAATCACACAAAGTGAACTCCCGTGTGGGAATCGAACCCACGACCTCCTGCGCAGCAGTCGTACACTGTAACCTCACCGCACCACCGATGCAGTTATTTTAGGTTAATTGGGATGGTTCAAAAAAATTCAAAATTCTTTATTCACTTGGGATGCAAAACAACTCTTGTGATACGTCGGGATTCTACATGTACATGTAATGCCAAGTTCGCAAACAATAAAGCCGGAGAAAAGAACCTGGCAATAAAAACTCGCGGCCACTCTTTTCAAATTGCCAATTTTACAATGTTTGAATGTTTATAAACTTGATATGGGGGTAAGGTGCTGCGACTAATATACTATACACCATTTTAAAGGACTGATGCAAATTGTATTTTCAAAAAGTTGAAACATGAGATAAACTAAAATCAGCCTTAGTGGGTACAATATAGTAGGAGCATCTACTTACAACAAAGGTAAGCAGAGGTTTTAAACTTTAGTTACTGTTATATGTAGTAATTTTATAGACATTTCTTGCCAATTACTTTATTAATACAATAATTGCATTTTTGAATGACAGAAAAATTTGAAGTCCAGACCCAGGAATCGAACCCGAGACTTCCGTATGTCATGCCGGAGCCGGAATCGAACCATCGATCGGGATAGTCCCGATCGGTGGTTCGATTCCGGCCCCGGCAATAAACCTCAAATTCTTCGATCCTTTCTGAATGATACGGAGGTCTCGGGTTCATTTCCCGGGTCTGGATTTAAATTTTTTTTATCCTTTCCATTTCAATTCTCTTTAAAAATGCAATTATTGCATTTAGTTACATTGATGAAAAAAAACTTTTTTTTTAATCTATCCTAATATTATAAAGCTGAAGAGTTTGTTTGTTTGTTGGTGATAATCTAAGGAACTTCTAGTCGAAGCGGAGCAGCAATTAAAAATGTTGCAAAAACGGGAAAAATCGACGCAGACGAGTGCGCGGTTTATCTATAACTACTGCTGCTTTGCTCCTCTTGGTCGTAGCGTGATGTTATATAGCATATAGCCACAATACGACGGGCTATCCAACAGTAAAATAATTTTTCAATTCGGACCAGTAGTTCCTGAGATTATTGCGTTCAAACAAACAAACTCTTCAGCTTTATAATATAGGTATAGATAACATAGGTATCTTGTTACTTTTTAAACTTAGTAATCATTACCAATATCTTAAATTGAAGTCACGTTTCTTAGCTAAATGCAAATACATACCATTCGAATATATTAACATAATAGAAGTGAATATTAATAATATAACATTATATCTTAAATTGTTGACTTTATCGTTTAAATTAGTTTTATTTTTCGTTTTTATTAACTGTTAGAGTGGGGATAACCCTACACGTGTTATATACAGCGTGTTGTTTGTTAGGTACTAGTGGTTTGCCCCGACTTCGTCCGAACTTTCTTCCACCTGGTGGCGAACCTGGCGGGTAGGACAGAACAAAAAAAAAGCCCGCCTGCGCAATTAAAGATCCCCTACATCTATACTAATATTATAAAGCGGAAGAGTTTGTTTGTTTGTTTAAACGCGCTAATCTCAGCAACTACTGGTCCGATTTGAAAAAATCTTTTTTTGTTGGATAGCCCATTTATCTAGGAAGGCTATAGGCCATATATATCACTCTATGACCAATAGGAGCGGAGCAGCAATGAGAAATGTTATAAAAACGGGGAAAATTTACGCAGACGGAGTTGTGCGGGACAGATAAGTAGTTTTATATAATAAGCAGTAATTGTAACTAGCTTACAACCGTGGTTCTGCCCGCTCGGATTCCAGTATTACTTGAACTTTCTAATGTATAGCGTTGCTAATAAAAAGGAGATCAATCTAAAACAGTTATGAGAGCTTTTAATCTCCTACCTCCTCCTCTTAAAGCTTAAAATTTCACAGGCGAATCCCCAAATCTAATAATAGTCATCACAACCCCTAAACTACTAGAAAACCTATCTAATGATACCCCACACAATGGGGTAGGTGTGAATAAACTTTACATATAGAGAGTTACCCTCAAAAAAATCATTTTCAAGATTTTATTCTATCACTTTGTCGGCGGAAGTAATATGTGTATTCATGTAAAATTACAGCCTTCTAGCATTAACAGTCTCTGAGCTAAGCTGCGGACGGACGGACGGACATACATGGCGAAACTATAAGGATTCCGTTTTGCCATTTTGGCTACGGAACCCAAAAAACATGTACAAGTTCCTTCGCTACAGTCATCATCATATCATCCTAAAAAACATGTACAAATTCCTTCGCTACAGTTATCATCATATCATCCTAAAAAACAAGATCGAACGCCTTTGACAAGTCCAGAAATATAATTTTACACAGGAGTATTTCTACTAGGTATATAGTACTGAACAGCAGGCTTATAACACAGAAAAGTAGACTCAGTAGAATTTGGGCCTGAACTTTTAGCCTCACCCCTTACCTCGCCAAAACTAGCCGAGACTGTTCAAAACTACATGTTTGTTATTGACTGTCAATCTATTTTTAAAGTCTATGGTTGTCGCAATACCCGCATAAATAATGCAAATGTCATATTAGTTGTCAATAAAGTGACAACAATTATGCTGCATTCACATTCATACGCTTCCGTTCAAAGCTATAATATAATATCTTGGGACAACTCACACAACGTCATCTGATTCCAAACTAAGCAGAGCTTGTACTATGGGAACCAGACAACTGATAAATATACTTATATATTTCTAAATACATACATATCTATACTAATATTATAAAGCGGAAGAGTTTGTTTGTTTATTTGTTTGCTTTGTTTGTTTGTTTGTTTGCTTTGTTTGTTTGTTTGCTTTGTTTGTTTGTTTGTTTGTTTAAACGCGCTAATCTCAGGAACTGCTGGTCCGATTTAAAAAAATATTTAATTTTTGTTGGATAGCCCATTTATCGAGGAAGGCTATAGGCTATATAACATCACGCTACGACTAATAGGAGCGGAGTAGCGACGAGAAATGTTGCAAAAACGGAGAAAATTTACGCATACGAAGTTGCGCGGGACAGCTAGTCTATACTAATATTATAAAGCGGAAGAGTTTGTTTGTTTGTTTAAACTCGCTAATCTCAGGAACTACTGGTCCGATTTAAAAAAATATTTTTTTGTTGGATAGCCCATTTATCGAGGAAGGCTATAGGCTATATAACATCACGCTACAACTAATAGGAGCGGAGTAGCGACGAGAAATGTTGCAAAAACGGAGAAAATTTACGCATACGAAGTTGCGCGGGACAGCTAGTTATATATAAATAACACCCAGACACAGAATAAACCATCGTGCTCATCACACAAAGTTTTATCCTGGGTGGGGATCGACCACGACCTCTTGCGTAGCAGTCGGACACACTTTCACCGCGCCACAGAGGCAGTCAACGAGCACGAAGATGAGCACAAACGTGCTGTTTGTGAGCTGCTTGTTTGGCTAGCTTGTCGTGCTGTTCTAATAAGGAATGTTCCTATCAATAAGGAATGTTACAGAGCTTCGACTCAGACTCACTTACGATTGATTTTACGATGCCGACTCCGAGATTTTCAAATCGAGCGTTTTAATCGGAGGTACCTAGCGTACGGCAGCCGCTCCTTTAAGCTAATAAAATATTAGACTGCCTCTGTGGCGCAGTGGGAGTGTATCCGACTGCTACGCAAGAGGTCGTGGGTTCGATCCCCACCCAGGATAAAACTTTGTGTGATGAGCATGATGGTTTATTCTGTGTCTGGGTGTTATTTATCTATAATATGTATGTATTTAGAAATATATAAGTATGTTTATCAGTTGTCTGGTTTCCATAGTACAAGCTCTGCTTAGTTTGGGATCAGATGGCGTTGTGTGAGTTGTCCCTAGATATTATTATTATATGATTATTAATTTATACATAACCTAGCTACCTGCCCTGGTATCGCACGGGTGTAATGTCGTAGTTTTTTATACCTTGAGTTTTATTATTGCAACTTTCGTAGGGATCTCTAATGTTTTTTGTCAATAAAATATAGCCTATGTTACTCCTCGATAATGTAGCTTTCTAATGGTGAAAGAATTTTAAAAATCGGTTCAGTAGTTTTCAACCTATTGGTTTTCTCAAACCAACTCTGACTCCGATTCCGACAAACCAAAATTTAAAACTTCGACTTCGGTTTCGATAAAACCAACTACGTAACATCCCTAGTCTGAATGTACTAACTAATACAACGCGAGTTCGAGCAATGCAACGCATACATCAATTCTCGGAACGCTTTCCGAATAAACTGGTCCAAAGTGGTCTAAGATTATTGTAGGTGAACAATGTCTGCCTCGGTGGCGCGGTGGGAGTGTATCTGACTGCTACGCAAGAGGTCGTGGGTTCGATTCCCGCACGGGACACCACTTTGTGTTATCCACAAATTGTTGTTCCGAGTCTGGGTCTAATTTGTGTCTGTGACTTGTATGTTTGTAAAGTCCCCCGCGACACAGAGCCGTAACGTAACTAGGCCGGACTGAAGTAGGCGACAAGTGGTTGCGCAGATGCATTTTTTGGAAGTAAATGGTGACAGGAAGCGGGGGGCGGGGGCAGTAACTAAACCAAGAGAATTAGAGATGCGATTACGCATTACCTTGCCATAATTAGTATTACTAACTCATGTTTTTTTGTGATTATTTTCGTAAAGAAATTGATTTCAAAGTTTCTTTAGTATTTACTGTAACTGTTCTAAATTTAAACTTTTATGAACTCATTTAAATTGTGTTTTTGAATTAAAATGTTGTTAGTAATTTTTATCGATTAAACATAATTAATCGTTTTCGTAAGTAATTTTAGGGTCGCATCTCTATGACATGCGCGAAAGTGATAAGAACGTAACTGTAATCCGGTCAAGTTACCTTGATCATACTGTAAATAAAACTATAATTTAAACGACCAACTATTAATTCCTTATTAATTATGGTGTTAAATATGATTTTTTTATCATTAATCATAAGATAAAAAGAAGTGATTTGACTAGAAAAAAATAGTGACGTCATAGTCCGGTATTTGTATGAGGTCTCCATATAAAATCCGCATTTTGACATTTCTTAGAAAGTTGTTATTTTGACTAGTTCTATATAAGCATTGTATGGAATGACGTTTGTGCTATTGTAAAAATGGCGGCAAACTGACCGGCCATTATTTTTACAGCTCCGAGTTTAATGCGCTTATTACAACACTACACTAAATCAGGGACCCTAAATCCTTAAAAAGAACGATGTAATAAGAGTTAGGGCCCTAATTCTCTATCAAATTTTCAAGGCCACCCCGATTTAGAGCCCTGATTCAGGGTAGTGTAATAGCCGTTTATATTGTAAAAAATGAATTGTATAAGTGATAATTGAATAAGAACGAGACTTTGTGCATGTAATATGAGCATTAACACTTGACACTGGCAGAAATTAGCCGTTAAAACGGCTAAATTGCCATAAATTCAAAGAAGAAGACGTTTGTGCATCGTAATTTATTGAAATTCGGATTTTTAGATAATTATGTTTTTAGGTCTGAATAAATGAAATAATCTATACTTATATTATAAAGCTGAAGAGTTTGTTTGTTTGTTTGAACGCGGTAATCTCAGGAACCACTGATTCGAATTGAAAAGTTATTTTACTGTTGGATAACCCATTTATCGAGGAAGGCTATAGGCTATATAACATCACGCTACGACCAATAGAAGCAGAGCAGCAATGAGAAATGTTGCAAAAACGGGGAAAAATTACGCAGACGCAGTTGCGCGGGATAAATAAAATACTTAGCATAAATTTATTAAATTAAGATCAAAGCATATTTTGTCATTAAAATTAATTTGTAAAAATACGTTTTATTTAATACAAAAATAATTTCTCATTACACTTATTTTTTATTGTTTTACAATTTAATGTAGTTAATTAATTTTAAAAAATGTGTCAACCAATTTACAGTCTATTTTAAGAGGTTTAATGAAATAATAAATTAGTCATTTGAAAATAACTAAATACACGTAGGTACTTTCAATAAAACATACATACATATCAACCCATATGATGGCCCACTGCTGGGCACGGGTCTCCCCAGTAGAACCTACTGGTATGTAGATCCTGGGGGTAATTGCCATAATCGCCACGCTTGGCGAGCGGGTTGGCGATCGCAGTAAGGCTTTAAGTACGCAGAGGACGCTGCTGCCCGTCCTCCGGAGTGAAATCCCTTAGTCGCCTTGACGACACCCACGGGAAGAGATGGGGTGGTACTATTCTTAAGCCGGCACCACACGGCACTTGCAATAAAACGGGATGTAGAAAATTGATCACAACCGAAGAAACCAAATAGTATTTGTAAATGTAGAACATTATCTGTCAATATTAAAGATTGGTTGGGTTGGTACAAAGGTAGCGCTTATTAGATACTTGAAACTAATATTATACTGACGCCGGCAGAGAGTTCCACTTTAGCTGTTCGCATAACGAACGTATTACTGGGCAAATCTAATGTATAAAATTCTCGTGTCACAGTTTTCGTTGCCATACTCCTCCGAAACGGCTTGACCGATTTTGATGAAATTTTGTGTGCATATTGGGTAGGTCTGAGAATCGGACAACATCTATTTTTCATCCCCCTAAGAGTTTGTTCGTTTGTTTGAACGCGATAATCTCAGGAACTACTGGGCTGCATTGAAATAATATTTTATTGTTGGATAGCCCATTTATCGAGGAAGGCTATAGGTTATAACATCACGCTACGACCAATAGGAGCGGAGCAGCAATGAAAAATGTTGTAAAAAAAAAGAGGGAAAATTTACGCAGACGAAGTTGCGCGGGTCAGCTAGTTAGACTTATAAATTAATGTCTCAAATGAGGAGCACGGTGCGGTGATATTCAGATCTTTGTCAAACAAGGATTTGTGGCACTGATACTGTTATGGGCAGACGCATGACCTGCTCGTCTATTTATTGCGTGATATAATAACACTTTTTAAGAAAAGCCGCCTTCAAATGAACAAATGCAAATTTTGCTGACTTACTCATATATTTTAGTCTATATCTCTGGTGTTTTATAAGCTAGGACAACGTTTTATACACTAAAACCTTGCCAGAAAAATATGCAGTCGGATATTGGAAACCGCATCTAAATCGGATAACTAGTTTTCGAGAAAATCGAGAATATACATACCTACACCCAAACATATATACATACTGGTGAAACAGAGAACTACCTTTTTGAAGGCGGTTAAAAAAAAGCAAGAAGACTGTATAAGTAAATAAACGCCGGGAAAACCTAATAAATGAATAAACTATACATAAAATTACTAATAAAAAACTGTACCACCTAGAACGTAATTCTAATTATTGTTTACGTTTTTTGGGGACAAGTTTAGGTATTACAGATTGTTGTGACTAACACGTGCAAATAATACATGATGCCAATTTTTGTTTTGTTGTGACTCATATTTTAGAACAAAAGTTTCCTCAGGTTTAAACCCCTGGAATAAAAATTGAGAAGAAATTAGAAGTTTAATTTTTTTACAGCTTTATGGGACTGGAGACCTGAGTACCTATTTGGTAATGGTTTCAATTCGATACCTCCGCGCGTTTTGAGATAAATGGTCTTGACTCTTGACAGACACGGACAACAAAGTAATCCTATAAGTGTTCCGTTTTTTCCTTTTGAGGTACGGATCCCTAAAAAGAAGAAAAGGAAGAACCCTTATTTATTTTCCTCTTCAGCATCTGTTTTATAAACGTCCGTATAACGGTCGTAAATTAACTGGGTAGAGCTGGTGTTTTGCTAGGGCCAAAGTGAACATATGCATTGAACTTTCAGTAGCCAAAGTGAAAAAACCTATCCTATGTATTTTGAAGGGCCTTCAAAAAAACGATGAATGTATTTTAGCGATTTTCTCGAAAGCTAGTGATCCGATTTAGATGGGGATTTCGCTATTCGACTGCCTATTTTTTAGGGAAGGTTTTGGTGTATAAAACGTTGTCCTAGCTTATGAAACGCCAGAGATATAGACTAAAACATAGGAGTCTGCCAGCGATTTTTTTTTTCCGTGAAGCCGGTTCATTATTCTTCAAATAGTTCTAATTATATAAACTAGCTGACCCGCGCAACTTCGTCTGCGTGAATGTTTACCGTTTTTGCAAGATTTTTCAGTGCTGCTCCGCTCCCATTGGTCGTAGCGTCATGTCATATAGCCTATACCCTTTACCCTTCCTCCAGTACCAGTAGTATCTAAGATTATCGCGCATTACTAAACAAACAAACTCTTCAACTTTATAATATAAGTATAGATTATTTCATTTACTCAGACCTAAAAACATAATTATCTAAAAATCCGAATTTCAATAAATTACGATGCACAAACGTCTTCTTCTTTGAATTTATGGCAATTTTGCCGTTTTAACGGCTTATTTCTTAATTAATGCTCATATTACATGCACAAAGACTCGTTCTTATTCAATTATCACATAAACAATTCATTTTTTACAATATAGACGGCTATTACACTACCCTGAATCAGGGCCCTAAATCAGGGTGGCCTTGAAAATTTGTTAGAGAATTAGGGCCCTAACTCTTATTACACCGCTCTTTTTAAGTATTTAGGGTCCCTGATTTAGTGTATAAAATAGTAATAAGCGCATTAAACTCGGTGCTGTAAAAATAATGGCCGTTCAGTTTGCCGCCATTTTTACAATAGCACAAACGTCATTCCATACAATGGGCTAGTATACAACTAGTCAAAACAACAACTCTCTAAGAAATGTCAAAAGGCAGATTTTATATTTAGATTTCATACAAATACCGGACTATGACGTCACTATTTTTTTTCTAGTCAAATCACTTCTTTTTATGATATGATTAATAATAAAAAGTCCTATTTAACACAAAAATTAAGAAGGAATTAATCGTTGGTCGTTGAAATTATAGTTCTATTTACATTAGGATCAAGGTAACTTGACCGGATTGAAGTTAGGTTCTTATCACTTTCGCGCATGTCATAGCAATGCGACCCTAAAGTTACTTACGAAAACGATTAATTATGTTTAATCGATTAAAAATACTAACAAAATTTTAATTCAACAATATAAAAATACTATTTAAATGAGTTCATAAAAGTTTTAATTTAGAACAGTTACAGTAAATGGTAAAGAAACTTTGAAAAACAATTTTTTTACGAAAATAATTACAAAAAACATGAGATAGTAATACTAATTAGAGATGCGATTACGCATAACATTGTCAGATGTAATGCGTAATCGCATCTCTAATTCTCTTGGTTTAGTTACCGCCCCGCCCCCGCTTCCTGTCTCCATTTACTTCCAAATAATGCATCTGCACAACCACTTGTCGCCTACTTCAGTCCGGCCTAGTTACGTTGATCCAACTGTACTTTTTAAACTTTTAGATATTTTTGTTTACCTAAGAAACAAGCCTAATTTGCGAAATGGTTCTTAGGGTAAGGCACCTGTCCCACCAACCGAGAAGCGAGTAGGTAGCTAATTTATCGCTTAAAAAACGTACGATCCCGTCAGCGTAAACAAAAGAGACGCAGTATAGGGCGAGTACTCGCCGGCAGTAGGAACACTCAGCGATCAACTATTAATATCTGTATCTCTTTTGTTTTCACGGGATCTACATAAGTATGTACGTTTCTTAAGCGATAAAATCGCTACTCGCTTTCCGCTGTTGGTAGGACTGGTGCCTAAGCCGGAGAAAAGAACAAGGCAATAAAAACTTGCCACTCCTTTCAAAATAGCAATGTTTGCAATGTTTTAAGTTGTCAAGCTATACATTAATCACTGCTAACCCTAATTGCTATTAATTATGCAATTTGAACGTGGGAACCAAATATATTTGCTATAGTTTCGACAGAGCAAAATGTTTCTCACTAAAGACTTCCTATAATAATGAAGGAAGTGTAATGTGTAAACCACTTCCTTATCCAGTTAACGGGGTAAGTTTTAAGTATCAAATTATAAAAAACTAGCGAACGCCTCGCGGTTTCACCCGCGTAGTTCCCGTTCCCGTGGGAATGTCACCCGGGGTTAGTGTAGCTTCATAACGATGAAAGAATTTTTCAAATCCGTCCAGTAGTTTCGGAGCCTATTCAATACAAACAAACAATTAAATCTTTTATAATATTAGAATAGACTACCTGACCGGGGCAACTTCGTTTGCGTCATTTTTCCCCCGTTTTTGCAATATTTTTCATTTATGATCCGCTCCTATTGGTCGTAGAGTGATGTTGTTATGTTATCTATACTAATATTATAAAGCTGAAGAGTTTGTTAGTTTGTTTCAAAGCGGTTATCTCAGGAAGTACTGATCCGAATTGAAAAATTATTTCACTGTTGGATAGCCCATTTATCATGGAAGGTTATAGGCTATATAACATCACGCTATGACCAATAGGGGCGGAGCAGCAATGAGAAATGTTACAACGGGGAAAATTTACGCAGATAAAGTTGGACAGCTAGTTTGTTATAAAAAAGACGACTCCCACAGTACAAACATACAGGTCACGGACACAAAGTACACCCAGACTCGGAACAACAATTTGTGGATCATATAAAGTGGTGTCCCGTGTGGGAATCGAACCCACAACCTATTGCGTAGCAGTCGGACACACTCCCAGCGCGCCACCGAGGCAGTGTTATATAGCCTTCCTCTTTAAATCGGCTATCTAACAGTAAAATATTTTTTCATTTCGGGCCAGCAGTTCCTGAGATTATTGCGTTTAAACAAACAAACAAACAGGCAAATGTGTCCAATTTGGATCAATTGGCCGTATTCGAGTTGTCCCAAGATATTAGAGATTATTTATATATATGTGCAAATCGCAGTGATACATAAAATAATCATTAGGTATTAATTAACAAAAATTAAACTGGTAAAGTTTTTTGTTAGTGTCATAAAATCCCATTTAATTTAATGGAAATAAGAAACATCGTTAATTCCGTCTCGGAATTTCATTTTATATGCATTTGATATTAGTCTTTTAAAATGTCAATTTAGTCATTGATAGTTCGGTATTAGCAATGATCTTTAACTAAAAAGGCGTAGATAGGTTATTAGCAATGATCTCTTAACTAACTAAAAAAGCTGTAGCCTAATGGCTAAGGCATCGGTTTCGCAATCGTGAGGTCGCGGGTTTGAATCCTACCCATTATACTACCGACGTGAACCCACTCCTAACACAAGCCTTTGAGCTTTAGCTGGAGGGGTTTACAAGATTGCTAGTAATGTGGGATTCAATTTTAGTCCCACATTGCTAGTTATCTTTAAAAAAAAATAAAAAAAAATGTGTGGCACTCGGAGACTGCCGCGGTAAAGCTATTGCATAGTATTTTTATCAACTTAAGCAATTAAAAAAATATATATTTATTTTTAAGTGTTTTTTTTAATTATAAAAAAAACAATATTTGAATTTTTTTTTTCTTTAAAAAAAATTGTTTTTTTTTTAATATAAAAAAAGTTTTCTTTTTAAATAAAAAAATAAACATTAAAAGTTCTGCTATTCATTGTTAGATGGCAAAAGTAAAAAGTATCACCGCTGTGCCCGTCGGAGTGGGGAGCGTGAGGTTTTTTTGTTACGGAATTTCTGGATTCGGTCCCCGCGCTCAAGGCCCGCGATAGAAGCTATGCAATAGCTTAAAAAAACAAGCGCTCAGAAAGCGGCACCTTAAAATCTATACAATCGACTTAGTTTTTTATATGTCAGTGTTGCATCAGCAGTGCCAACAGATGAAAGCAGCTGATTACATTTTTCTCTTTTTCGCTTGTTATAATTAAATCATGCTTTCCTACTTTTACGACTATTTTTTAATAGTGTGACATATCTATACTAATATTATAAAGCGGAAGAGTTTGTTTGTTTGTTTGTTTAAACGCGCTAATCTCAGGAACTACTGGTCCGATTTGAAAAATTCTTTTTTTGTTGGATAGCCCATTTATCGAGGAAGGCTATAGGCTATATAACATCGCGCTACGACTAATAGGAGCGGAGTAGCGACGAGAAATGTTGCAAAAACGGGGAAATTTACGCATACGAAGTTGCGCGGGACAGCTAGTATACTAATATTATAAAGCGGAAGAGTTTGTTTGTTTGTTTGTTTAAACGTGCTAATCTCAGGAACTACTAGTCCGATTTGAAAAATTATTTTTTTGTTGGATAGCCCATTTATCGAGGAAGGCTATAGGCTATATAACATTGCGCTACGACTAATAGGAGCGGAGTAGCGACGAGAAATGTTGCAAAAACGGGGATAATTAACGCATACGAAGTTGCGCGGGACAGCTAGTTGCAATATATATGTTTGCTATTAATGTTGATAAGCTTTCGCGATTTGTACGCATTATAAAATACCTTGTGTATTGCCCGACGTTTCAAAACAAATTATTCACGCGATTAAGACCCGTAGTACATATAATTTTATAAAATACTAGCTGACCCGCGCAACTTCGTCAGTGTAAATTTTGCCCGTTTTTTCAACATTTTTCATTGCTGCTCCGTTCCTATTGGTCGTAGCGTGATGTTATAACCTATAGCCTTCCTCGATAAATGGGCTATCCAACAATAAAATATTTTTTCAATGCGGCCCAGTAGTTCCTGAGATAATCGCGTTTAAACAAACTCTTCAGCTTTATAATAGTAGTAAAGATTAACCTTAATGGCATATCATGGAATTGTTAACTCAATTCTAAGATATGGTGTTATTTTTTGGGGACAGTCGACGTATAGGGAGCTTGTGTTTAAGATGCAAAAACGGTGTTTGCGGTCAATGTGTGGTTTAAAAACTAAAGACAGTTGCACTTTTACCGTCACTTTACATCTTAGAAACTGCATTTTTTGTAAAAACTAATCCACATCTGTTTGAAAAGCTATCAAGTGTTAAGAAAATCCCAACAAGTGCACAATATGCAAATCAACTTTGTACCTTAAAATGTAAAACTGCATTATAATCAAAGAATTTTTTGAATATAATTACAAAAAATACCCGTAACTCATTTTTTTTAGTTCCAAACCGATTACAAATTCATGGTGTATATGTCTTTTAATATATAAAAATCTTGCGTCACTGTGTTTGTGGTCGAAGTCCTCGAAACTTTTCCCCGTTTTTGCAACATTTCTCGTCGCTGCTCCGCTCCTTTTAGTCGTAGCGCGTATTATATAGCCTATAGCCTTCCTCGATAAATGGGCTATTCAACAAAAAAAGATTTTTTCAAATCGGACCAGTAGTTCCTGAGATTAGCGCGTTTAAACAAACAAACTCTTCAGCTTTATAATATTAGTATAGATTTTAAGAAAATATGCTAATATGCTAAGCTCGTATGAAGATTGCCTCATGTATTCTTGGTATTCCGTTCTTTGGAGGACTTGGGGTAGGGGGTGTACCTGGCCTTAGGTGGGGCTGCGAGCGGGCGTACGGGGTAATCTGCCTCGCCCGCGGCCTTCCGTGGAGGCGCGGCGCCCTGTGTGTATCCAGGAGCCGAGTAGGTGTGAAATGCCCGGAACGCTACAACATCGCGTCCGGGCATTGCCACTGGGCGGGCCGCGCCGACGGTATAACAAATTCCGGCGGCCCGTCCGCGAAGGTGGCGAGCGATACACGGCGGGTTTTTTAGTGGGTGCAAACCCCACACTACCTCCACCGTCTTCCCCGGACGGTGGGGGTGTTCGTCAGGATTTTTTCCCGCCAGACCATAAAAAAAAAAGGGGGGGGGGGTGTACCGAGTCAAGCCCTTCCTCTTTTCAGCCACTGTCCAGAAATACGAAGTTACATGTAATGTATGAACCACAGGACTAATTAAGTGATGATTGTATCATCTGTACAAACCAGTGATCTTTGACATTAGAAGCGAGCGATCTACTTCAGGATTGAGGTCAATAATTACAAATCTTAATTTATGAACGTTTTCTATGTTAGGGACAAATTAAATTACTACCTGGGTACTAGTTTTAAGGGAAGATTACACGAAGCGGAATACGGCTCTGTCAAGAAATTTATATTGAAATCTATACTGATGACTGCCTCTGTGGCGCGGTGGGAGTGTGTCCGACTGCTACGCAAGAGGTTGTGGGTTCGATTCCCACACAGGACACCACTGTATGATCCACAAATTGTTGTTCCGAGTCTGGGTGAATCCGTGGGGGTGTACTTTGTGTCCGTGATTTGTATGTTTGTAAAGTCCCCCGCAACACAGGACTTGTAATATACTACGGGAGTCGTCTTAAAAAAAAACTTGAAAATTAGATGAATTTCGATTTGTGTTTTTTTAAGGTGATCCGATCTAAAAACTTACAGTATAAGCACGTATAAGAATGAACGATAAATTTATCGATAAAACGACGAATACTTCTCGGAAACTACTCTAACGATTTCGATCAAATTTTGTAAGTACATAGAGTTCGTCGTTTGTGTGATCCACAAATTGTTGTTCCGAGTCTGGGTGTACTTTGTGTCCGCGACCCCGCGATACAGGGCTTCTAACATACCGCGGGAGACGTCTTTATATAAAAAAAAAGTTAAAAATTGTGTAACATATACATCTATACTAATATATAACCCTTTCGGACCGGCGCTCAAACTACAAAGAAATTTGTAATTTTGAACTTGAATCTTAGGTAATTTGGGGTCTCAGATTACGAATCTGCTATAATTTTCCAGATTTTCCGCCGCCATCTTGGAAAATTCATATATCAACAATTGTATCATACTGGGCCCTTTATTTCCTACGTACAATTGTGAGTTGTATCAAATTCGGACCAACACCTCATTTTTACGTTTTTCTGAAAAGAGACCATGAATGAAATAAACATGAAAATTACAATATTATTTATTAGAAATCAGAAACACATCTTTATACTAGTTATATTAATGATAATCAACAAATGTTTTTCGCTCCAAATCATCTTCAGTCTTGGAAATTGTATAGGTACACCCGAGAATGGCATGTATTCCAAAAAACTTCTTTACATCCAGTAAAGAACAAATAGGTTTCATCTGTGTACCAGTATTGGCCATTTATTATTGATTTGTGGTCAAAGCCATATTTTACTTGACAGTAAAAAAGCGCTTGAAATATTCGTATGGAGTTTTAATATCGTCTGGATCACGAACAGCCTCTTCTGGAAGAGCCTCTTTTGCCATCCTGCTAGCATACTTATAGGTATGTTATCGTCATCCCTTTCCTATCTGTCACTTTCTTCGTCTTTATTAGAAGAAGAGGAGTTGAAGATTCGGGGTTTTCTTCATTGACGTTGTCCAAATCGATTTCGTCATTGTCATCGTCTTCGTCCCCAGAGTCATTGAGCATCTCTGCGATAGCAGCGTCGTTTAAAACCGGAAATATGGTTCGGAAACTGTAAAAAATGAATAATCATTAGAAACCTATAATACGCATGAGGTCATGCAGGGCCCACGTCGATACAATTGTGTCATTAAAGTTCGTTAAACCGTTACGCCAAAGTGTTTGCTTGCAAACAGTCACTGTTGTCACAAAAACATTCTATGTTTAACTATTTTTCTAATCAATAACTCGTATATTACTACACTTACAAAACAAAACAATAGTAGGTACTTACTTTCGCCAAGTCGGAAAACGAAATCAGTGGCGAACTGTAGATGTTGAAACCGGCTCGCCAACTGCGCGTCAGTCAAAATTTGCACGGGAGCTGAAAGTTCGCTTCCCGCGCAATCGTACGATACTAGGCCCGTCCACTGCCAACGTAAAACTAATGAGCTATACTCAATTTTGTGACCCGCACAATTGTATTGGAGCGATCCGAAAGATCGGAAGAGTTTGTTTGTTTGTTTGAACGCGCTAATCTCAGGAACTACTGGTCCGATTTAAAAAAAATCTTTTTTCGTTGGATAGCCCATTTATCGAGGAAGGCTATATAACATCACGCCACGACTAATAGGAGCGGAGTAGCGACGAGAAATGTTGCAAAAACGGGGAAAATTTATGCATACGAAGTTGCGCGGGACAGCTAGTCTATAATATGTATGTATTTAGAAATATATAAGTATGTTTATCAGTTGTCTAGTTTCAGGTAGCGTTTTGTGAGTTTATTATTATATATTATTATTAAAATTATTATTATTTTGTTCTTTTGTTTTACTCGGTCTCATTGGCCGGTGGAACTGATGGCACGGGCCTGAGCCAAGTGGGCATCAGTGTGATGATTGGAAGTTATTATTATCATTATTTAACATATCAACTCGACACTGCTGGCACAGGCTCCTGTGGAACCTACTTAACTAGATCCTGGGGGTATTTGCCATAATCACCACGCTTGGCGAGCGGGTTGGCGATCGCATTAAGGCTTTAAAGTACACAGAGGACGCTGCTGCCCGTCCTCCGGTGTGACATCCCTTAGTCGCCTTGACGACACCCACAGAAGGTGGGGTAGTACTATTCTTAAGGTGACAGCACAGCAAATTTCTATGTTTCTCTGAATAACAGTCACACCAAAAAATGCTCCCCTATAAAAGTTTTTATCTATACTAATATTATAAAGCTGAAGAGTTTGTTTGTTTGAACGCGGTAATCTCTGGAACTACTGGTCCGATTTGAAAAAATTTTTTTGTTGGATAGCTCATTTATCGAGGAAGGCTATAGGCTATATAACATCGCGCTACGACTAATAGGAGCGGAGCAGCGACGAGAAATGTTGCAAGAACGGGGAAAATTTACGCATACGAAGTTGCGCGGGACAGCCACCTCAAGCACTGTGCTCATCAAGCAAAGTTGTATCCTGGGTGGGGATCGAACCCACGACCTCCACCTTAGCAGTCAGGGTCACTAACCACTAGACCAACAGGCCAGTCATATAACCTTTCTACAGAAGTTGTAAAAATGGCGGCGTTATTATATTTGTTAGTACTCGTATATAATTAGGGAAATTATTAATTTTACCGCGTGTATGAAATAGTACAACTACCGAATCAAGTACGAATCTAAATATTAATGTGATAACGTATCGATGACCGGATGCACACACGAAAAAGTGACACGTTATTGATTGGTTGCTAACAAACAGCGAATGGCGATTGCAGCGACATGGGATTCAATTGGAACTAAAGGTGTCACAGGCATGGTTGTTTATTACAATGTCATCCGTAAACCTACTTTACAGATAACCATTTTTTTTTTTAATTTACTCTCTTAGTAAGGTACCAGCTCTATGGCGTAAGTCTGTTGGTGAAAATTGATATCAACTAGAATATCTTGATATCTTCACAAATAAGTAGATTTATGGCTTAATTTGGTAGACTAAGAGCAAAATAGGTAGAAAAGTTTGTAGATCTGGCAATACTGAGTCGAACCCACTTCCTCTTGCGTAGCAGTCGTACACATTTCCACTGCGCCACCGAGCCAGTTATAAGTCTTCTTTGGTCCCCTTTTTTAACCGCAAAAGGTGCTTCACCGTTGATCCGTATGTATGTATGTTAGCGATTTTCTCGAAAGCTAATAATCCGATTTAGATTGGGTTTCCAATATCCGACTACATATTTTTCTGGGAAGGTTTTAGTGTATAAAGCGTTGTCCTAGCTTATAAAACACCAGAGATATAGACTAAAACATAGGAGTGTGTCAATGAAATTTGCATTTGGTGACGTATTAGTATAGAGTTGCGAAAATGGCGGCAAAATTTTCACAGCTGAATAAAAAATCAGCGAAGATTGCCATCAACAGCAAAAATAAAGAGAATATTAAATTAATCTGCTACCTAAGCTTATTAAAAAAAAAGTACATCAAATCATATTTACGATACTGTAAAGAATATTGAACTGTGCGCTGCTGTATTTAAAGTTCATATTTGAATGGCACATTTCAGGATTAATACAAATTCGCGCGTAATTTGCATTTTGAAGTTTGTCAAATTGACAATTATGCATTATTTTTTAAATTAACTTATTATAAGATTACAGACCGTAGATTACAAAAGGTTATATTCATTCCTACGTAGTACGCTCGAGCAACAGACACGGCATTTCGGACCACTTTGTTTCAAAGGTGTTTCGAGATTGCATATCCACGAACGATGTCTTTGTGTGTCGCTTAAGTGCGTTTGTATTAAAGAAGTCAAGCAATGTAGACCAGGTCTATAAAAAGATGGGTCACCATTTAGCAAAAACCAGTATTTTATGCAGCATAAAAATTTGCTTTGTTTTCATTTATACAAATAAAATTGCAGTTTAGTAAGTCAGAATTTGCTTGGATATACATCTGACAATTGATCTGAGTAGGTTTTACCTAAATAATTTTATCTAATAGCAGTTGCTATGTGAAACAAAAAATATTGTACTAAATCTTGTATCCATCTTTGGTAATAATAACAGTAGCATAATGTCATAAGATTCCTAAGTATTAGTTTATTTTAAAATGTCGCTATTTACCATTTTAATGATAATTTCCTTCACCGAATGAGTCAATTATATTTAAAATTTAGTAGTCCTTATAAAGTGACAATGTTACATAAAATATTTAATCACAGATAAGTTAATTACAACAATTTAACAATTTGATAAGTTAGTGATACTTATCTAAAAGATTACTGTTTAAAAAAAATACTTCATGTTTTTAATGTATAGTTAGATAAAATTTAACTATAAAAAAAGATATGGCTAAAATGTAGTCAGATTAAAATTATTTTATTTGATTAATAAGTAAATTTAAGAAAGAATTTGATGTTATGATAAGACTTCACGGTGCTTATTTATGTTTTAAGTCCAAATTATAATAATAGAGCAGAATTGTTTTTCTTTTAAATAAAATCTGAGTTTAAAAAATAACTATTTTAAAGTTTTATTAGTATGAATAGATAATTAGAAGTAGACAATATGGTATTTTTATTACAATTAAAAGTAGGTTAATTGTGTTAGTGATTAAACCCAAATTAAACTATGAATAACAAAAAAATAATCATTTGTACATAATGTCCATTTTTTTTTTCCAGGTATATCCAAATAAGGTTTATAGATTTTAATATTAAATTAGGTTTATTAGATATTACACAAATTAATAATTAATTAATTTAAATTGATATTGATGACCAGAAGCAGAGATTTAACTAATTTTAAAAACTGTAAATAAAAATAATAAAATATAAACTTACCTATTTATGGTGTTGTCATTTTTTTCACAATATATTTGCAGTGACAATTTCGCGTACAGCCTATAATTTATTACACAACTGAAGACACAATCTCCTGATTATTATTTTTATATGATAATAAACTTTGCATATGGTTAATGTGTATTATCAAGCAGTTTACACCCAATCAAGGGTTTAAATATGAATTTTGTACTAATATAGATAAAGAAACAATTACGTTTTGATAAGTAACGATTACAGTTAGGCGTTATAATACTATACACCGAAAACTAATGTGGGCGCGCGTCCTCTCGCTAATGTATGCGCCGTCGAGCGAATAGTAATAAAATTATACACGGCATAGCGTCGAATTACGCGTCTCCCGCTTTTAGTTAAAAGGTTAACAGCCAATTGACTACGGTTTTTTTTAATCAGTTAAAAATACAGGCACTAGCTTACTACATAGTGTATGTCGTACTCACCGTCGCTAGCGGGTCGCATTCCACCTTTCCCGATGTGCGTGGGCTCTCATTTTCATCTTGTTCACGTAATACCACTTTACGAATATCTAATATTTTGGTATCAAAATGCAAGGAAGTATAAAAAACTAGGATGACCACTGTTACATTACAACTGTCAAAACTGAACTTCACTCGGGTACTTGTGCCAAGTGCCATAGACAAGGTTAAGTTTTATAAATAGATTTGGAGTTGCCTATTCGATAACAGATGGCACCAGCAGTGTCAAAAATATTGCAAGCATAACAAAACTGTAAAGCTTAATGATTTCCTGGAATAAGCTATATTTTCATGAAGTTTGTGAACCAAATTCAGAGATTTACTTTTCACTGCTTACAGATCCTTATCGTCTGATTTCAGATGTGTCGTAAAAACAAGCAATTAATTATTGTGTAGTTAGGTACCAGAGATTGTTGATTACTTTGTAGATAGTACTAGTTTAAGGACATTCAGACTTAAAGCGATTTGCATAAATATTAAGTAAATAAACAACCTATGTAGGTAAAATGCGTTTACCAATAAGTTACATTAAATTTGTGTAAATAAAGTTAACAAAACTGCGAAGTGCGTCAACTGTGCTAAATAGATGATCCATAACATTATCATAGCTATGATGTCGGTTAAATAAATAAGATCATCTTTAAACATATTCGGACAAAGAATACAATTGGAACAATTATTTATTTATATGTAACCAGTCATTGACACCTACATACATGTGACTATGATGTTTTCTACTCAACGCTAGATGGCGTTAGTAGTTTATAAAACTAGAATAAGTATTAAAGAAGATGACTTCAATAGATTTCATAGCATTCTTTTCTACTTGTCTCTACTAGAAGAAGGTAAACATATGTGTAATAGGGTGAACAGATAGCATTTTACAAAAATTATACATAGGTACTAATCCTACTATTTTTTTTAAGTTTTATTTTATCTTTTATCTATTTAAAGGCTAATTTCTGCCAGTGTGAAGTAGGTAGGTACCTAGTCAATGCAACAACACACTTTACCTGCATGTACAAAGTATTTTTACATGATGAACGTGGACCTGTAAAAAGACGACAGGTTAGCCTGCCGCCATTTTTACAACCTCTAATAATATTAAAAATGTCAAAGTTTGGATGAATGGATGTTAGTTTCGCGAGAATGGCTGAACGTATCTGTATAAAATTTGGCACAGAGACAGATTATAGACTGGAATAGCAAATATGCTACTTTTTACCCCGGAAAAATGCGTGGGGTAAATTTATATTTAAAAATTTCAAACGCAGTTCCGGGCAACTACTAGGTAGTAATCAGAATCAATAGACTAAGAAGGCCGTAGTAAAAACTCAAAAATAATTTTACTGATTAGGTATAGGATTAGGTGAATGTTAAGTTCATATAAACGAGGTGGCAGTACCTACTCGCAAATTAGTCTGGACGCACACAAGACTGACGAGGACTATATTTCTACTTTTTTCTATTAATACAATAATTGCATGTTTCTAAGATTACCTAGGCGGAGGAGGGGGGGGGGGAGGGTAAACGACAATCCATCATCATCATCATCAGCCTATCGCAGTCCACTGATGGACATAGGTCTCTCCAATTGCACGCCACTTTGTTCTATCTTCAGCGTCTCGCATCCAGCTCCTGCCAGCCGTTTTGCGTAAATCATCACTCCACCTGGCCTGAGGGCGACCTACACTACGTTTGCCGAGCCGCGGTCTCCACTGAAAAACACGTTTACCCCAACTATGCTATTGCTACCTACTAATAACGTAGTAGGTATGGCATAGGGGTTCCTTAGATTCGTTTACGCAAATGAGATCGATTGATCACCAAATCTAGAGCTTTCTTGCCATGGGCGTACCCAATCGGGGGGGGGGGGGGTAGAGAGGCAACTTTCGCATAGCTTCGTCCTGTATGGCAATCTAAAAATATTCCGGTCCATATTCCATCTCGCGTCAACTCCAGGCTATTAAGCACTGTCTAAAATCTCCAACGTAGATCTGTGAATCTAACGATCAACAGTTTCAACGTCGCAAGTGGAACTGGATCGGCCTGACGCTCCAAAGGGACCCTAAACTCATACCGAGACAAGCCCTAGAATGGAATCCCTAAGGAAAGCAAAAGCGTGGCCGCTCTAAGCAGACCTCCGCGGACAATCATCGCAGACACGAAGAACATTGGGAAGATCTGGAGAGAAATAAAGCTTAAAGCTCAAGACCGACCGTGATGGCGGCGCACTGTGGACGCCCTTTGCGACGTCATTTGTACGAAAATTTTGTTACTTATTTGATCAGCTGTTAAGGGCAGATTACGCGAAACAGGGTTCGGCTCTCTCAAAAATGTATTTAGAAAACTTAAATATTAGGACACGAAAAAAATTGTGTCGCTAGTCAAAGAGTTTTTCTAGTAGATGAAATAAAGAAATTTATGAATATGTCTTAATATGATCCCGCAAATAAATCTTGAAGTTGCGGAAAAATGCAAAAACGAGCTTTTTTGTATTGTCATAGTCATGACATTCGTAATTTAACATATGTACGAACGAATTTTCTACTTTATTTTGACCTGCGCTCCTGCGCACTGTGAAGTAATGGTTGTGTGCGGAAGAGCGAGGCCGGCGATCGTGTCGCTGTGTACTCAGTGTAATGCCCCCTTAATTAGCTGGCAGGGGGGGGGGGGGGGGAGACACTTGACTCTTACAAAAATTTGCATTTTAAAGCTTAATATTTCACAAACGGATTTCTTTATTCAAAGCTCAAGACCGGACGTGATGGCGGCGCACTGTGGACGCCCTCTGGCCTATCTAGGATCACAGGAAAATAAGTTAAGTAAGTCCAGGTACACACTACACAGTCTAATGTAGCCATAATGAGGGCTACCGTTTTTGTGCTCACCAGTTGGCGCCACTGTTGAGTCAAATCTGGCTGTCAAAGTCAAGTTATATTTAAATCATTTAAATAAAATCTATATTAATACATGTATTATAAAGCTAAAGAGTTTTCTTCTTTGTTTATTTGAAAGCGATAATCTCTAAAAAAAAAAAATACTGTTAGATAGCTCATTTATCGAGAAAGGCTATAGGCTATATAACATCACGCTATGACTAATAGGAGCAGAGCAGCAATAAAAAATGTTGCACAAACGGGAAAAATTTATGCAGACCAAGTTGCGCGGGTCAGCTAGTGCCTTATAATAACCGTACCGTATTAATATAGAGCATGCCGCAGTATTCCGCAGTCCCGTTTTACTAAGAAAAAAGGAGTTATGTTTCCAAAAGATACTTACAGTCAAAAACAGTTTAGTAAATATGCGTAAGTTGTACCCTTTTAAAACACCGAAATTCATGGACCCGTAGCTCATATTTGCTTTAATTCGTGTATTGCAAAATATTCACAACAATAATAATCTAATATTATAAAGCAGAAGAGTTTGTTTGTTTGTTTGAACGCGATAATCTCAGGATCTACTTGTCCGAATTGAAAAAATATTTTACTTTTAGATAGCCCATTGATTGAGGAAGGTTATAAGATAAATAACATCACGCTATGACCAATAGAAGCGGAGCAGCAGTGAAAAATCTTGCCAAAACGGGAAAATTTACCCATACGAAGTTGCGCGTGTCAGCTAGTTAGAAATAATCCTGCGTAACCCATCCTTACCAAACGCTGCCCAACCCAACCGAATTCTCCTGTTCACCTCGTCCTCGAAGTTGTTTCTACCTAACTGCAAAGACTGCCCAAGGTACACATATTTTTAAACAACTTCGAGAACGGTTGGGTTGGGCAGCGTTTGGTAAGCTACGCCAAGTCTTCTCATCGTCGATCCCACAATGTCTAAAGACTAAAGTCTTTAATCAGTGCGTCCTACCCGTCATGACATATGGAGCCGAAACGTGGACACTGACGGTACGGCTGGTCCACAAGTTCAAAGTCGCTCAGCGGGCTATGGAAAGGGCTATGCTCGGAGTTTCTCTTAGGGACAAAATCAGAAATGAGGTGATCCGGCAGAGAACCAAAGTTATCGACATAGCCCACCGGATTAGCAAGTTGAAGTGGCAGTGGGCTGGCCATATTAGCCGAAGAACCGACAACCGTTGGGGTAAACGAGTTCTTGAGTGGAGACCGCGGCTTGGCAAACGTAGTGTAGGACGCCCTCAAGCCAGGTGGAGTGATGATATACGCAAAACGGCTGGCAGGAGCTGGATGCGAGAAGCCGAAGATAGAACAAAGTGGCGTGCAATTGGAGAGGCCTATGTCCAGCAGTGGACTGCGATAGGCTGATGATGATGATGATGAACCCATCCTTAAACCATGAAATTTGACATTTCGTAGACCTGACTCTATACTAGCGCCTCTAGCGGTGAATTCACATGAGGTAGCCCTCATTCGCACTCTTTTTGTGCGTAGTTTTCTTTTCTTTTGTAACTGCTATCGCTGATCGGTCTACCTATCGACTAAAAACCGGGCAAGTGCGTGTCGGGCCACGCACTATGTAGGGCATAGTCACCCCCTCCCCTATCCAAATAATGCGGCTTAAGAAATGGGTTTTTTGTGGTTTTTGCTTCATATTAACAACGTTATACCTACTTATTAATAATTTTCAATGGAAATAGAAAATGTTGCTACTTCTCATTTGATCAGCTGTGTGTGTCAACTTGTGAAGCCTACGTAGCTGTGATAGTTTTCCTTTTAATTTCACTATATGTATATACTACTACCATCATTTTTTTTCACATACCCAACATTAACAATTTAGCTGGCAGGGGGGGAAGGCACTGGACTCTTACAAAAATTTGCACTTTAAAGCTTATTATTTCACAAACGGATTTCTAAATCTAAAAACGGTCTTCACAACCCTGAAACGTTTCAAAAGACTTATCTACTGTGGTAGGTGAGAAAAAAAATCATATCCCTACTTTATTTAAGATTTTATTCTTTCACTTTGTCGGCCTAAGTAATATAGGACTGCTACGCAAGAGGTCGTGGGTCCGATTCCCACACGGGCCACCACTTTGTGTGATTTACAAATTGTTGTTCCGAGTCTGGGTGCACTTTGTGTCCGAGACTTGTATGTCTGTAACTTCCCCCGCGATATAGCGCTTGTACCCTACTGACGGAGTCGATTTTGTATAAAAAAAAATGTGTATCCTTACAAAATTAAAGCCTTCCATCTCTCTGTGCTATGTTGCGGACTCTGAACGAAACTATTACAGGTTCAGTTTTGCCATTTTGGCTACGGAACCCCTTAAAATTGGGAAAAAGCGGAGCATCTGGCAACTCTAGGTGTCAAGTCTATCAAAACCGAAATCCTGGATTGTTCAGTTAAAGTCAAAAGCACTATAGCGAAACTGCAGCGTAGTTGCGCTACGCGACGTGGCCTGGGTAACATACTTCTCACTGTTTCTAAAGAAAGATAACGCACAGAAACAGTGGAAAGAATACACCACTCTCCGCTGCAGTATCGCTATAGTACGTTTTGACCTTAAAGCATTCTCCCCCCAACCTATCTCCCCAAACTAACCGAACTAAAATCCGTAATTGGCAACTGATCAGCTTTATTGAACCTATTTTTTTTATCCGGACTACCAAAGACTCAACCTATGAATTCATTCATCATTCATCATCATTTGTTTAAGCGCCATATTTAATAACAGTCACTTTTGAAAATGGAAAACAAAAGAAGCGAACATTGCCAAACTAAACTGTGTAGTATGCTAAACGGTTATTGATACCATCGTTATTGTCTATGAGCGTTCCAATTTTAAATATGCTTGCAAGAGGTATGGAGTCGACGTACGTGTCAATATTTTTTTAAGAATTTAGTTTTAATTTTTTTAGCCATAGCCAGTTACATTTTTAACACCAGATGTTAAAAGTGTTGGGGGTGTTACAAGTCTGTTTATGGTGACGTAGCGCCTAATCGGATAGACGAAATTGGATGATCTCAGTTTTATTTGATGAAAATCATTTTTTTAATGTTTAAGTAGCATTATCTATAATATATATCTATATAGATTGTCAATACAGAGAGATTTTTCTGTAACATTAATATAAAAGTAAAAACATGAGATAAATATTAATGAAAAAAAAAACAACGTCTTATAATTCGATGGAGCCGGCTGAACGCACGAAAAAAATGATGCGTTACCTCGCTCTGACGCGTTCCATTGTAAAAATAAATATTTAATATTTTGCAGGCTGATAGGTAGTGAGCGTTACGTATGCCTCGCCAGTAGCAGATCCAGGGGGGAGGGAGGGTCTAAAAGGCCCTGTTGCTAACCTCTATTACACTAATATTCATAAGTTATTATGTAGGTACTGTGTGTGCCTCTCATTCTAGAGTACTTAAGGTAATTTTTTACCATCGGGAAGGTTAGGTACTTATTCTAGAAGGTGTTATGGTCTTAGCTTAGTGTTTTTGATTATCAATCTGTAGCAGCGGATATAATATTCAGGATTTCAACCATCATGAATAAATACTTGTTTCTATATATTTTTTCTGTACCTAAACGACGACTCCACACCACCATTGTTAAACCAATCCGAATAATCAATACAAGATGGCCGCTCCAACAAATTGGTTCAATGACGAGGCATTAACTAAATAATGTTATTTACATATTGTTCTGTCACTTTACACTTTATTATTTAATCTGGACTTTTGGAGATCCGTTGGTTGAGAAAATCCTTGCGAAAAGGATTCTGTAATCAGTGGATGAAAATATCACGTTTTATATGTTTTCAATCCTACTAATATTACAGTTGGTCTGTCACGCAAAAACTAAATACTAAATGGATTAAGGGTAAAATACGCGAAACAGGGTTCGGCTCTCTCAAAAATTTATATAGAAAACCTAAATATTAGGACATGAAAAAAATTGTGTTACTAGTCAAAGAATTTTTCTAGTAGATGATATAAATATATTTAAGGATTTGTCATATTATACAGCAAATAAATCTTGAAGTTGCGGAAAAATGTAAAAACGAGCATTTTCGTATTGTCATAGTCATGGCGTTCGTAATCTAACATATGTACGAACGAATATTCTACTTTATTTTGACCTGCGCTCCTGCGCACTGTGAAGTAATGGTTGTGTGCGGAAGAGCGAGGCTGGCGATCGTGTCGCTGTGTACGTAGCGCTAAATAATTAATTCTCTCAGTGTAATGCCCCCAATTAAGACAAAACTGTACAGTAATGTATTCTATAGGTACTTACTCAGAATTGCACATAGGTTTTGAATATCAAACTTAATTAAAGTAATGTGCGACGGTTGTCCTTTATGATGGTCCTAATGAAATATAAATGGCGCTAAAACATTTATGTAAGTTTATACGGAACTATCTTTATTTCTTTCAACACCAACTCTACTGCAAAGCTTCCATAGATAATATCACTGTGCGTTTGTTTGGAAATTTGACGCGATTGTCTATGGTCTATTGTTTTGTTTTACACAAGTCATGGCGTCTCATTGAGTGTTGGAAATTGATCTGTTCACACTTGCCACATCCGGTTATATTTTACGATTTAAATTATATGTTTAGCATAATTTGTTGTAAAGATAAGTGATCTTCTAAATAGTGTGTAGTCATTTTATTGAAAGTGAAATGTAAATCTATTTACTAGTATATAAAAATAACATTGGACTACAAAAGGAGCTAAAACTTATTTGATTTTGTATTATAGATACCAAAACGGACACAAAGTACACCCAGATTCGGAACAACAATTTGTGGATCACACAAAGTGGTGTCTCGTATGGGAATCGAACCCACGACCTCTTGCGTAGCAGTCGAACACACTGCCACCGCGCCACACTTCCCTTCTATAAAACATTAAGGGTAACATTGCTTAACCTTGTTGAAGCTGCTGAGTCACGAACTCTTAAAAACATTTAAATAGGTACCTACTCGTAAATTAATCTAGAATTACAATATTGCTAGTTAACTTTATAAGAAAAAAAAATCTAGACATAATCAATTTAGACTCAATAGCCCAATCAAGGAAACCAAAGATTATTTCCATTTCCTTGAAGTTAGAGACAATAGACAAATTCTAAGTAATCTATGCTATTGTTAGAACAATGGCATGTTTCGTATATCGACTACACATACGAACATGCACGTAGGACTCGTCATACGGTATTTAGCTATTTGAATTAGAATTAGGCGACGCGAAGCTGGCCTTAACCGACTTCGGAAAAAAGGGTTCTGTGTTAGCTTGTTTATATTTTCTACATCTGAGGTAAATATAATAGTATTATGTGTATTAAAAAATGGATTTATATGTCATTGGATAATAGCGAAAACAGGATTATTGCGAAAATCCTGTAGATTATAGAATTCCGCTATCGTCCTAACAATTTTCCCAAGTCGGTGATTCATATCTGTCCAGATTAAAGTTTAATGTTCTCACTGACGTTTAGAAAAACAATAAACACGTTAAATTATAAACAAACACATTATTTCAGAATATTTTATTACATATTATTGCATGGTTCGTATAAAATAATTTAATGAGTCAAATACCCAATTTGCAATCGCGGAGCTGTGCTTAAATGACAGTTAAGTTTCCCGCCATTTCCACATTGATATTAGGTTAGTATTACCCGAAATTACTAGCCACCATGACTCAGCCTCATAAAACCTTACCATAGCTACTTAAAACAATATTAATACTCAAACAGGTGTCTATGGTTAACGCTCATAAACTCGATGATTGCTTCCGATTTAATTGTGCGGTGAATTCTAATTATTTTATTGTTTCTTAGTAGCTTGTAGATATTAAATCGGTCGTAAAATATTCATTGATGATATCAATGAATAGTTTATGGTTCAAGACTTGGGTTTTCTGTTTACTAATCGGTTTCTCTAAGATCTTTATCTCACATTGACCAGGACTGCGCCATAACCTCACAAAATTGACCACTATCTAAAAAGAGACAACGCTACTTTGTGGACAATACCTGTTAAAGGCCGCACTAGTTTTTTGTAGTCAATATTTACTTTATAAATTGAAAGGGATGGCACGGTCCAGGTTTATAAGTCAATGGTATCTCAATAGATACCATTGACCTGTAGACCTAGACTGCGCCATAATCTCACAAAACTGACCGCTCTCTAGTAAGAGATAACGCTACTTTTTGGACAATCTTTGTCTCTTTAATGTTTTGCAGCCAATAATTACTTTTTAATTTAAAGGGATGGCGCGTTCCAGGTCTATACGTCAATGATAGAAACCTAGTAATCAAATGAAACAGGTCACAACTATCATTGAGCTTTCATGTGAGATGTTCGATCACTCGACACATCCATCACAGTACTTACCTGCTGTTGGGATTGAAAACCATATTTACCTCCTGTTTTTGTTAAAATCACCTGATATAATTTTAAGACAAAATGACTGTTCCGTCTTTAAGTATCTATTGTTTTCTTTTTAATATTTTTTAATTTCATGACAATCTATTATTTCCAGCCAATTCTACCAGTATCAGATGCTCATGGGTCCCGCCAGAATTCTTTCAGGGCACCTACACTACACGGAGATAAATTTAATTTAAAAATTGTCCATACATCCTAAACTAAAATTATTATTATTTATTATTATCCCTATTATAAAATAATACATTTTCACAACTTCCTGTTTGTTACACTGATACTGTAGCTTAACTTCACGTAAATTTTATGCAGTGACTAGCTGTCCCGCGCAACGTCGTATGCGTAAATTTTCCCCGTTTTTGCAACATTTCACGTCGCTACTCAGCTCCTATTAGTCGTAGCGCGATGTTATATAGCCTATAGCCTTCCTCGATAAATGGGCTATCCAACAAAAAAAGATTTTTTCAAATCGGACCAGTAGTTCCTGAGATTAGCGCGTTTAAACAAACAAACAAACTCTTCCGCTTTATAATATTAGTATAGATGTAGAGAACCGGACTGTGCCATAACCTTACAAAATTGACCACTCTCTAGAAAGAGACATCGCTTCTTTGTACTGTCAAAGAGACAAGGCCGCACGAGATTCTACTCCTTTTCACGCTTTGCAGTCAATTTAATTGAACGGGGGGGGGGGGGGCGCAGTCATGTTCTTACTTTTCATTTTTTTAACGATAACGCGCAATGTAGGATAGTATGTCCCACATTACTAGCAATCCAGTTAACCCCTCCTGCTAAGCTCAATGGCTTGTGTTAGGAGTGGATTCACATCGGTAGTTTAATGGGTAGGATTCAAACCCGCGACCTCACGATTGGCAGTCTGATGCCTTAGACATTAGGCTACCGCCGCTTATTAGTTTCAGGCAGTATCCATAACCAAAAATCTATGCTCTTACGGCCGGTCTCAATAATCTAACTATCGATGAATTTGGCTACTAGAGGTAAATATTTGACATAAGCTCCATACTAAATATGTCAAAATTCTACCTCTAGTAGTCAAATCCATCGATAGGTAGATTATTAAAACCGGCCGTTAATAATATTACTCTGTAGGTAATAGAAAAAAAATCCTAAAATAAAAAGGTCATCATAATTTCAAACAAAGTTTTCCTGTTTTAAAAGAGCAACTAGCGCCCCAAGCCTGTCTTAAACACTAACAAGCCGTACTAATAATAATAAACTGACGTTATCAACAAGAAATTGTCAAACGAATCACGTATAGAGTCTCGTTTCTAATGAATCGGCCATAAATCAAACGCACCGGCTGCATTGCTCAATTTGACATCTAGGCATTTGACGTTGATATTTATTTTGGCGGGATTTTTAAGGTTATGTCGGTTCCTGTTTGTCTGTGGTTTTAAAAACAGTTGGCAGTTTTAGAATTTCTTTCGAATGATAATCGGACTGGGACACTTGGATAACGTAATAGTTCATTCAAATTAGAATTTCACATATTTTGAATTACACATATTTTGAATTAGATATTGTGTCCACTTCATATAAAATTTTAAAAAGCTCGCAACATAAATCGATGACCGGCTGCACTCACGAAATAGTGTCTAAAAAAAGGTCACGTTATTGACTGGTTACTAAGCAACGCGAATGGTGATTCCGCCTGTTGTTATTGAGTATTATGGCCGTCTACGTCTACGTGTGTGGGTCGACTAAAGCTGTCACAGACATGTTTGTTTATTACAATGTCATCAATGTTTTCATAAGACGTTATAACGAAAAATGATCGCCCGTAAACCGACTTTACAGACAACCATTATTTTTTATATAAATAGGTACTAGACAACTACACAATGACATTGGATCATAGATGTATTTTTATTTTTTATTTAACATTTTTTCTTTCGCGATTGCTGATCTTGCTTACCTACAATTATGGGCATTTTATTCTTGAGTTTTATCAGTTAGGTACCTATTAACTAATAAAACTCAAGAATAAAATGCCCATAACGATAGGTAGACTAGGTATGTACTTAAGTGATTACTATTTGCCTCTCAGCAGCCAAGCAATAACCTTCACAAGAGGTACGCGATTACAATACATAAATAGCTAAATATAACCAATAAAATAATTAAATGCTATTAAAATATCAATATCCTTATATCGTAAAATCGATTCGCAAAATTGATTTCTAATCGATAATCGAGCTATTTGTATGCCGCGTATGTAGGACTGTGGTTCTAAAAGATTTTGTTTGTCGGGTGAACTTAGAACCGCTGGAGCCCTTCTCCAGTGGTTTTCGAATAGCATTCCCAATGAAAATATAAGACTTTTATTAGAAATAACCCTAATAAAGATTTAGTAAAAAACACTGCAGTCGCATAAAGTGTACTTCTACGATATTTAACTAGTCTGGCCTTAAATACTGTTACTTAAAAACTTTTACTTTTTCAACTTTTTAATTACTTTAATTTTGGAATGCGTTTATTTTTTTTAAAAGTTCTTTCGATTTCGCGCCATTTCACATATTTTTTTGTGTTCATTATCAAATTACAATATGGATTGGGGTGTTAAAGAATATAGGATTGCGGTGATCGCCTTGCACAAAGTGGGTATGGAGCCGTCGGTCATATTCCAGACACTTCAAAAGCTTGGTATCAGCCGTATGTTCGTATATCGTACTATCAACAGATACAACAACACTTCCTCTGTCGAAGACCATAAAAGATCGGGGCGGCGTCCTTATAGAACTACAAAGGCTATTAATGCTGTTAAAGCCAGAATTCGTCGAAATCCCATTAGGAAGCAAGAAATCTTATCGCTAGTAATGAAGATTCCCGCTAGTACTATGTCGCTTATTATAAAACAAGACCTGAAGGTCGGTGCTTATCATCGATATACAGAGAGCGGTCAAAACGCCTTCTGTCGCAATACGCAGGTGAAGGGTACAGAAATATCCTCTTTACCGGTGAAAACAAATTCACGATTGAAGAGCACTATAAGCAAAGTGTACGCTCACAGTTCTAAAGAAACTGCTCAAGTGGTCGGAAAGGTACATCGTGGTCATCATCCTGCGTCAGTTTCTTCACGTTTAAACGGCTGAAGCGATTTTAATAAAATTTGGTATGGAGTTAGCTGACACCCTGGATTAACATATAGGCTAATAAACCGCGGGTTACACCGCGAGGCACAGCTAGTTGTGTTCATGTAAGTGACATCTTGTCTTTTTTGAGAATAAATATATTTAAATCCAGTCTCATTTGACTAGTAATTACAGTTGCTACAGTGCCCCTCAACCAACAACAGTGATGCGATATCATTACTATTTCACGCAAGAATAACTGACACTGTTGTTCCCACCAAGCACCTATGTTAAAGACCTACTACTCGTAAATGCGTTGTCTTTTAAAGGAAAGAAACAATGAGAAAAGAAACAAGCGGCGGTAGCCTAATGGCTAAGGCATCGGTCTCGCAATCGTGATTGTATTTGTATTTGTATTTAAGGTCGCGGGTTCGATTCCTACCCATTATACTACTGACGTGAACCCACTCCTAAAACAAGCCTTTGAGCTTAGCTGGAGGGGTTAACAAGATTGCTAGTAATGTGGGACTCAATCCCACATTGCTAGTTATCTTTTTTAAACATAAGAAAGAATAAAAATAAGAATGGGGTCACTGTCACAAAAACTTTGAGAACCACAAAATCATCAATCAGTTACTAACCGATGCACTAGCAACTTTGCATACAATACAACCAACACATTTGGCGCGCAATCGTCTGGTAATTGTCCGCCATTTTGGGGCGTTCGCGCCAAACCATTGTGACCAATTTGTAACAATAGCACCCAATTACTTTAATATTAATTAGTAACGCTATTTAATTGTGATTTGGACAATTTATTTTAATTATTATTATTTTATTGTTCTTTATTTTATTATTGTTATTAGTAGAACGAAGTAGCTATTGATGTCATATACAAGAACATAAAATACCTAGAGTACAGAAGGTATCTTTCATACATAGTAGGTACATCGCCCTAGCAACTCACACATAGACATCGTTCATGGATACGGAATTCGATATTTGAAAGTCAAGTCAATTATGTATATTTTTATGAAACGTCAAAACGTTTCGCTCTGTAAAGATTTGTATGCAGTTTAACAATATGACGTCATTATACTCTCGTTTCAAATCTATTTATATAATAATAATAATCTTTATTTCATGTTCAGAAGGTTACATAATTAGTGTGATTGAGATCTTCTTTTAAGTATGCAGTACCTGGATGACCGAGCTTTGCTCGGTATTTTCAGGGTTCCGTAGCCAAAATGGCAAAAACGGAACGCTGATTTTATAATTGTCTGTTTGTCCGTCCGTATGTCACAGGCATTTTACTCAAAGACGTCTTGTAGTAGCCGCTACTTAGTTTGATAGCTAAATTATAAAAATAAATATTTTTAGGCACTCCATACAATTAACAAAGGTGAAAAAAAATCAGCACAAATCACCGTGTGTGGCATCATTCGAAATATCTACTTAATAATATTTTTCAATGGAATTTGTACGAAAATTTAGTTACTTCTCATTTGATCAGCTGTTACTCGTAAACTTGTTTTCTTTTTAATTTCACTATATATACTTCTACCGTGAATATTTTCACATACCCAACATCAACTATTTAGCTGGCAGAGGGAGTGGACACTTGACTCTATCAAAAATTTGCACTTTAAAGCTTAATATTTTACAAACGGATCCCGGAACCTAAAAATCGTCTTACCAACCCCTAAACGTTTTTTTAAGGCCTATCTAATGATACCCCACACGATGGGGTTGATGAGAAGGTACCAGAAAAAAAAGGTTTTTCAAGATTTTATTCTTTCACTTTGTCGGCGTAAGTAATGTGTATCCATGCAAAATTACAGCCTCCTAGCACTAACAATCTCAGAACAAAGGTGCGGACGGACGGACGGGCGAAACTTTAAGGGTTCCGTTTTGCCATTTTGGCTACGGAACCCAAAAAAAACGGGCGAAAGCATGTCGGACCATGCTCAGTGTAGAGTTTCGGAGCCGTAGCCGTATGAAAAAATCCGATTTGCGTAATTGCACCAGCAAAAGAGCGTATGTTCATAGCACTTACGCCCTTTTGTTGAGAAATTCAGTTTTTCGGCAATAATAATATAATTTTTGTTTAAAGTATTTTGTTTAAAGCGCGAGCTGTTTTGATTTTTTTCGTACTTTTTGACACGGTTCAATCGATAAGGGGCTGGGGAGGACACAATTTTTGCAGTTTTCTTTCAATGTGTAATAAAAGTTTATTAGAAACCCATGTTTTTAAAAGACCTGTCGAATGATGTGCCACCCGCTGAAGTTTGCTTAAAAAAATGTTTCAGCTTCTGTTACATGTATGGAATGCCCCCTTTAAAATATTAATGATTATTATTTAGCTATCAAATTAGTTTGATAGCTAAATAATAAACATTAATATTAGTGGCTACTACAAGACACCTTCAATAAATTGAATAGACAGACAGACAGACAGACGGACATGACGAAACTATAAGGATTCCGTTTTTGCCATTTTGGCTACGGAACCCTAAAAAGGAAAAAAAAAAATCATCTGGACTCAACCCGGGGTCTTCTGGTTTCGGGACCGCCCGATGTGCCATGAACATACGCTCTTCTGCTGGTGCAATTATTCAAATCGGATTTTTTCGTACGACAACGGTTGCGGAACCCTACACTGGCCTTTTTTTGGTAAATCGTATTTTTTGGAAATTATATTTAGATTATCAAATGATATACCTACTAATGAAATTTGAATAATATTTTTCGATCTTACCGACATAATAATAAAAAAAAATTAAATAATAAAGCACAAATCAAAAAACAAAACTCAAAAATAAAATAAAAAAGGGAAAAAATAATCATAAAATAAATATAAAAAGAAAAAACATATGTTTCATTCGGATTCGAAACGGAGTCAGCTGCTTTGTGGATCGCCCGTTTCCCACCTAAGCTATTAAAACAATGGACACCGCGGCGAAATTTACCTTCGTATTCTAATGAGCAGTTTTTCATTGCCTGAAAATACAGATAGAACGACGTTTTTCAAAAATGAAACCTAGCTAGATCGATTTATCGCCCCCAAAACCCTCTGCATACAAAATTTTGAAAAAATCGCTGGAGCCGTTGCCGAGATTCGAATTATATATACATATATATAATTACAAGAATTGCTCGTTTAAAGATATAAGATGTATATTCCATAACCAAAATTATACATGATCTATAAACCTTAAGGCTTATTTATTTTGATGACTATAAGACTAAAAAAACATTTATAGAAAAACATATTTTTAACCGACTTCAATAACAGTGAAGAGTTTCGTTGTCTGTCTCCGAAACTCATTATCAGATCTTTACAAAACTTTTATGGGACCGTTTCGAAATCGATCAAAAAAATAATTTTGGAAATTCGTAGATTCGACGGAGTTATGAAAGAAAGAAAGAAGAAAGAAAAATCGATTATTTGCCACAGATACAATTAGCTACTTAAAAACAAATAAAAATTACAACTGAGTAGGTGCTTGCACGTCTTATCTGCGACAAACGAGGTTTTCACTCAGCTTAAATGCCATGTTGTGGCATGACAGCGCTGGTTTTCAGTGTCAACCCCAAGTGACGTCCGTAATCCAATTTCCCATTTTGGCTACGGAACCCTAAAAATAAACACCATGGTTTCACCATGTCCGTCCGTCCGTCCGCAGCTTACATCAAAGACTCATGAATACACATATTACTAACGCCGACAAAGTAAAATGATAAAATCTTCAAAAAGTTTTTATTACGGTACCTCCCCTATATGTAAAGTGGGGATGTGATTTTTTTTCTCATCTACCCCATCGTGTGGGCCACATTATTCGGATGGGGGGGTGGGGGACTAAGGAACCCTACATTGTGCGTGACCCGACATAGACTTGCCCGGTTTTTTCACAATTTGCGGGTTCGATTCCCGGTCCAAATAAGCGATTATTTAAAAATCTTTGAAAACAGTACGAATTATTGGTAAAATGCCTTCTCTACTCTCGTTATTTTGTGGTTGTGTTTAGAAGTAACCATCAGAAGTATTTTGTAAGAGGATGCGTAGAAATAATACGATGAGTTAATGACATCAATTAAGTATCAACATCTACGAAGACCATACATTTTATCATGTTACTGGCTGTCCCGCGCAACTTCGTTTGCGTAAATTTTCCCTGTTTTTGCAACATTTCTCATTGCTGCTCCGCTCCTATTGGTCATAGCATAATGTTATATATGGGGCTATCCAACAGTGAAATATTTTTTCAATTCAGATCAGTAGTTCCTGAGATTACCGCGTTCAAACAAACAAACAAACTCTTCAGCTTTATAATATTAGCATAAGTAGTTATATTGTTGTAATACAATAGATGGTCTCCTAACCGAATTCGGTAATGGTGACCAATCTCATCAAAGGCCACCAATTACGCAGGAGATAGGTATTACTTACAGTGCACGAGTGTGTACAATCTCTCTTCGGTCGTGTGAGATTGCACTTCTCAGATACAAGTGAAATCTCATACGACCGATTGGGCGAGAGAAAGGTTAGGACTAACGGCTTAAGGCGCTTCCCCGTGCAAAACCCAGCACTAGCCATTTTTTGTGCACTTTTGTGGAGCTATCTGCTCTTTATCCAAAAAGAAATATCGACTAATAAAAATACATTAAACTTCTACATATTTTTGACTCCAAAATAGTAGATTTTGTTTTTGTTAAAGGAGTTTAATGATTATTTAATCTCCTCACAACGAAACCACAGAAATGAGAAATAATTATTGATAAAATGCATCTCCTCGTAAGGTATCATTTTCTTTGATTTGCTACTTACACTAATGGATAGACAATTTAATTAAAAACATTATGCTAGAACCATTTTTTTGAAACGACCTAAATTTTATTTTATAAGGATTCCAATAACTGTGCGCATTCGCTACGGTGCGGCGAAGAGGGATCGAATGCTCAAGGTTATTTGGTCAGGGTACGGCCTTAAAGTAATGTCTGAGGCTTGGGGGGGGGTGACAATTTTCGAAATTTAAAGGTCTTTATGTCGCTGGTCTATCTGGCTACCTTAAGTTTACCGAGTTGGGAAGGACTCGTGTTGCAGCATAAATAGGGTGAGGCCTATTACCAATAGTGGACCAATAGAAGCTGCTAATTATGATCTATATATATAAATCAACAGGCCGGCTCGAAGGACCAAGTTTTTCAAAATTTTATCTAAGTATATGAATTGTCAGATCGGCTCGAAGGACCAAATTTTTTTTTCCAATTTTTAAATCTTAACTCTGATCATTTAGGTACTTTTATATATATATATTTTTTTTTTAATTTAAAAGATAACTAGCAATTTGGATTTTGGTCCCACATTACTAGTAATCAGAACCATGTATTTTATTCATACTTAGTTAAGTAGCGTGGGCAATGTTCGCCATTTTAATATTCAGTCCGTTATTAATATATGCTAATGAGCTACAATTATACGAACTAAATATGCATATCAATTGCGTTCTCTTTTAATCGTTGATGACGTCAGCAGTGACGTCACTTTAAAGCATGAACTTAATTATTATTTACGGGTCACACATGTGATCTGATCGGGCCATCTGATCTCAAACTAGGCAGAGCCAGTACTATGATAATAATAATAATATCTTGGGACAACTCACACACCGCTATCTGATCCCAAACTAAGCAGAAATGGACTATGGAAACCAGACAACTGATAAGCCTACTTATATATTTTTAAATACATAAATATTATAGATAAATAACACTCAGACACATAATAAACCATTGTGCTCATCACACAAAGTTTTATCCTGGGTGGGGATCGAACCCACGACCCCTTGCGTAGCAGTCGGATACACTCCTACCGCGCCACAGAGCCAGTCAAATGTCTAAACTATGGTACTAGACAAAGAGCAAACTTACTTATAAATTTCCAAATACAACCCGCTTAAGACGACTGACACCCACGGGAACTATCTCTTCCTATGGGTGTCGTCAAGGCGACTTAGGGATTGGCCACCGGAGGAGGGGCAGCAGCGTCCTATGCGTATTTCAAAGCCTTACTGCAATCGCCAACTCACTCGTCAAGCGTGGCGATTTTGACAATTACCTCCAGACCTATAAATGCCTAAGTAGGTTCTACGCGGGACACTCGAGTAGTGGGACATCATATAGGTATGATATGTATACATATTTTAGATATCTATGCTAATATTATAAAGCGGAAGAGTTTGTTTGTTTGTTTGTTTGTTTAAACGCGCTAATCTCAGGAACTACTGGTCCGATTATAAAAAAATCTTTTGTGTTGGATAGCCCATTTATCGAGGAAGGCTATAGGATATATAACATCGCGCTACGACTAATAGGAGTGGAGCAGCGACGAGAAATGTTGCTAAAATAAGGAAAATATACGCATACGAAGTTGCGCGGGACAGCTAGTTTTAGATAAATGACAGAGACAGAATACACAATGATGCTCATCACACAAAGATTCACCCTGGGTGGACATTGATCTCATGATCAGGCAGAGGGTTTAACTAACACTAACGATAGATCGAAACTTGGAAAGAAACTCACAAATAGTTACAAGGGATTTATAATCCTTTTTTAGATCAAACGTAGAAAAAACTGTTTTGTTATTCAATGACTAGCTGTCCCGCGCAACTTCATATGCGTAAATTTTCCCCGTTTTTGCAACATTTCTCGTTGCTGCTCCGCTCCTATTAGTCGTAGCGGGATGTTATATAGCCTATAGCCTTCCTCGATAAATGGACTATACAACAAAGAAAGAGTTTTTCAAATCGGATCAGTAGTTCCTGAGATTAGCGCGTTTAAACAAACAAACAAACAAACTCTTCCGCTTTATAATATTAGTATAGATTGAAAGACGAGCAGGTCTTGCGCCTGATGGTAATTGTCACGTTAGCCCATAACAGTATCAGTGCCACCCAAATCCTTGTTAAGCTATTACATAGCTATCTATCGCGGGCCTTGAGCGTGGTGACCGAATCCAGAAATTCCGTAACGAAAATAACCTAACAACCCCCACTCCGACCGGTACAGCGGTGATACTTTTTAGTTTTGCCATCTATCGATGAATAGCAGAACTTTTAATGACTTTTTTTACATTTCAAAAAATTAATTTTTTTGAAAGAAAAAAAAAATATAATTAAAAAAAAACCTTTTTTTTTTTAATTGCTTTTTTAAATTTCAAATAAAAAAACTTCGAAAATTGAAAATAATGCTATGCAATAGCTTTACCGCGGCAGTCCCCGAGTGCCACACATTTTTTTTTAGTCTCATTTGTCCAGTAACATCACTTGCTGCAGTGCTCTTCAATCGAAACACAGTCATGTGTTAACATTACTATTACATGGAAGAATAACTACACTATTGTGGTACCAACCAAGATGGTCTATGGCGTAGACCTACCACCGTTCCACCTGTCTGGAGTCTGTAGGTCTAGTAAGCTAACAGTTTTAATATTCCATAGTACCTAGGTGGTCTTTCATTGTTCACTCTACCTCAATATCCGATTCGACATTATAATTCATAAAACAACACTATCGGCCCAAAAATATAAATTACTTTACATTAAAAATCAATAACTGATTCTTTAATAAATTCGTCAATATATCCGTTTGGTATGACCTAATTATCATAATTTATAGATTTGTGGGCGTGCCATAGACTACCGGACGCTATAGAGTACCGTTTACAGATAAATTTTGTCTATGCTATCTATTTAAAAAGAAGGTAAAATGCCAAAGACGCCCTTTTACTTGCTTAGATTCTCTTAAAGCTTACATAATGAGTTGTCATATTTTTCCCAGCTTCGCGTTTAACGTGTGAAACTTCATGAAAAAGTGCAAACTCTGTGAGTCTCTTTGAGCAGATAAAGTGGTAACAGTATAATAAATACGCGACATTACTGGCCGAAGAACCGATAACCGTTGGGGTAAACGAGGGGTAAACGAGTTCTTGAGTGGTGACCGCGGCTCGGCAAACGTAGTGTAGGTCGCCCTCAGGCCAGGTGGAGTGATGATCTACGCAAAACGGCTGGCAGGAGCTGGATGCGAGAAGCCGAGGATAATACAAAGTGGCGTGCAGTTGGAGAGGCCTATGTCCAGCAGTGGACTGCGATAGGCTGATGATAATGATGATGATGATGATTACTGGCAGAGACGCCATGGCCCAACGATTGATGTTGATCACCTGTAATAAATAGTTTTATCAGCTGTGAGAACATGGCTAGCGCGATTCAGGATCTGTCAATATTTTTACTTTGTACTGACAAGTAATTTGACGTTTGTATATTTTTTAAGTGGTTACAGATACAGCCACATTCCAAATACAGGTTCAACAGTGGCGAATCCAACCAAGTTGGACCCCGCAAACAAAGTTAACACTTACTTACCCCCATAATCATAATACGTTATACAGCAGCAGGGAATGTTAAATCATAGTTTTTTTATTATATTTTCAAAACAAAAATAATGTAACATTCGATAGTTAAAATACTGTTACATTTTGGCTAAGTGCCTAAACCAAAAACACTGTTAACTGCATTCATACATTCATTTGCTGTCAGTACATCTTCCGTGAAGGCACGCAAAGACGCGATCTAGCATAAGGCTGCTCACTAAATAAAAAAAAACGTACAAAAACAGATGATTGTGGCATGTGTCACTTTGACAGTTATTTAAATATGGCGGCGAGGTGATTGATAATGAGAATCAGGTGGGATAACCGTTGTTGTTGCATTACATCATTCGTAACTACTCGCAAACACAAAATTATCATCTTCTTTTTAACCTGAATTAATCCCCCCCCCCTCTTAACTTAAAAATAAATACTGGCACGTCCAGCTTTAAACCACTGAATGGACGTAGGTATCCGTTCCGTTATTAACAGATTTTTAAAATTCCCACTTCATGAAGGTTTCAAATTATAATCAAAGCTTTAGCGCTAGTTTTAATATAGCCATGGAATAAAGGAATACTATAGCGAAATGAGTTGTCATCATTTTCACAGCTCCGTATATATTTTCCCCGTTTTCGCAACATTCCTCATTGCTCCTCTGCTCGTATTGGTCATAGCGTGATGTTAAATAGCCTATAGCCTTCCCTGATAAATGGGCTATCCAACAGAACAAGAATTTTTCAATTAGGATCAGTAGTTCCTGAGATTAGCTCGTTTAAACAAACTCTTCAGTTTTATAACATAAGTATAGATACGTTACGATTGTGCTAGCGTTTCACGTTAGTCCTTTGGCGGTTTGGGCTTCCCAACAAACTATAAGGCAAGCTACGCCCCGAGTGCAAAGTAAACCCAAGTCTTTGTTCAGTTAAAGTATACAAGAAAAAAATCACACTTTTAGAAATTGGAATAATCAATAATTGCATTTTTGAAAGATAGAAACATTTAAAGTACAGACCCAGGAATCGAACCCCAGACTTCCGTGTGATTAGTCATACGGAATTCTGGAGTTCGATGCCGGACCATATGTCGAACCATCTATCGGGACTATGCCGCTAAGCCTCAAATTTTTCTATCCTGTCAGGACTTCAAATGTTTCTATCTTTCAAAAATGCAATTATTGTATTAATAAAGTAACTGAAAAAAAAATAGAATTAAAATAATTGGCTAGATTACCATCAACTTAAAAATAAGAAGAAGAAGACTTAGGGAGACCAGGGATGAACGCATGATGAACGTAACATTTTTTTTTTTTTTTAAAGACGACGTTGGGAATTTATAAACATACAAGTCACGGACAAAAAGTACACCCAGACTCGGAACAACAATTTGTGGATCACACAAAGTGGTGTCCCGTGTGAGAATCGAATTCACGACCTCTTGCGTAGCATTCGGACACACTCCCACCGCGCCACTCACTAAACGTTTTGACAGAACTGGAATATCCGAGTTTATCATTGAAGACAAGATCAATGATATATGTGATGAATTTAATTTTAAGTAAATTGTAAATACTCAGGCAGCATATTTTTCCGCGTCGGTTAAATCTCTTCGCTATTAGAATATTATCGGGACATATTCGCGTGAAATATTAAAAGGTACGAACCTTTTATTTTCCCGACGTTTTCGTCGACGTCAGGCGACCCGTGACCACGATTGGTGCAATTTGATCGAAACGACAGGTACCTTTAAATATTCCACGCGATTAAGTCCCGATAATATTGTAATACTTATTATGACGCAAGCTTAAATCTACTATGACAAAAATAAGTACAACTGAAAAAAACGGTCTTTTGAGATATTTTTGCGGCACCTTCTCCGTAGGTCCATAGTGTCGTGCGCGCTAATAAGGTAGGTAGGCAGCCATAAATGCAATCAACTGGTCACGAACTCATTTGTTACGTTCAACCCGCGTTACTTTCATACCAGATATCCCCTAGCTAATTATAATATTTATAATTAAATTACCACCACTAGGTAACACAACACAAATATTATATTTTATTACCTACTGATTAAAAACTAATAAAATAGAACTAAAAAGAAATAAAAATCAGAGAGGATTGTTCAACGACCACCTGTATGCTATAAAAATGATTTTAGGTTTTATTAAAATCTATTTTTACGATAATATGAAGAAAGTCGTTATCATGAATAAAGGGACGGTTCCAATAAAGTTTTTTTTTGTAGGTAGGTTAATAATACACGATAAACTGTGAAATTAATGACAAATCCGTTTGCATTTTCACATCACAACTCGAACTCTATATGGTATTAAAATTGAATTTTAATACCATTTAGTTAACTAATGAGCATAGTGACAATGAATCCGTTAGTGTCAATGATTATTTTTCTTAATATTTTTTAGTTAATATTACTTTAGCCAATTTTCCCGATAATTTCTGTCATTGTTAAGCATTTATCACTTTAACTGCATGACGGCGCAGTCTCATCATTTAAGGTCGCTCTCAATAATCTAACTATCGATAGATTTGGCTACTAGAGGTAGAATTTTAACATATTTTGTATGGAGCTTATGTCAAATATATAGCTCTAGTAGCCAAATCCATCGATAGTTAGATTAATGAGACCGACCGTTAGTCAGTTTACAACTCTATGGTAGAGTTTCTACTATAGGTTAAAGAAATAGACTATAGAGTTCTGTGACAGTGTTTTTTCAAATATAAATTTATAACATTTTTAAATTCCTTTTGTGAAAACAACCTCAACCTTAACATCTAATAATTATAATTGCGGCTCGTCAATGCTAGCTAGCATAATACTTATGCTTAACACGTACAGTCGGCAGTATAAAGACAAGGCGCATAGCGTTGCATCACAATGCAACGGAACGGAGACCATCGGGCCTCTAATTGATTTGTCTTTGGTATTTCACTGTCGCGGCATTATCTATGGTTTTATATTACGTCATTTTGTCAAGCTGACGTTGACTTTGTGTACCTACCTACAGGAAACATTTGTAAATAAAATTCAATGACTTATTAAAATTATAGTCGATGTAGTCGCCTTTTTCCTGTTTTTTGTTCTTTTTTTTAGTTTATGGCAATCTAATCGCAGCTAATTTCTGTCAGCGATAAGCAGCGTTTATTTGCGCAAGTTTTCGTTCTTAAAAATCGTTACGACGCCTCCACGTTCTGAACAAGTAAAAATTATTGTTTATTTTCACTTGTTTGCGGAACGTTCTTCACTTTGTGATTTGATGCAGTTTTCATAACTCTTGAAGATCATCCCTTTCAATTAAAAAGTAAATATTGACTGCAAAGCGTGAAAGAGAGAAAAATCTCGTGCGGCCTTTGTTTGACAGGTCTCTACGTCAATGAGACCTTAGTCTTAAATTTCTTAGGATACATTATCATAAAAAAGCAAAAAAAAAAAACAAATCGATCAGACAGTTTGACAGCAAAATGGCGGGAAATCGAACGAAATAGTCTTCCCAAGACAGTTTCTAAGAAATATCTTACGTGAAAATTAAATTAAATGTAGAGTTACGCTTTATTTTATCGGCACAAACTGCACTTTGACGCGCCGCCGACGACGCCCGATTCCAATTAATCAATTACCATAACATAAATACGTGCGCGGCGGCCATTTTAAGTGAGCCATTTCGATTAGACCTGTCAGTTTTGGCTCAAAATAAGGAGAGTACAGAAGTCAGAGTCGTGGGTGTACCACGATTTTTATACCTACAGTTGGATCAACGTAACTAGGCCGGACTGAAGTAGGCGACAAGTGGTTGCGCAGATGCATTTTTTGGAAGTAAATGGTGACAGGAAGCGGGGGGCGGGGGCGGTAACTAAACCAAGAGAATTAGAGATGCCATTACTCATAACATTGTCATAATTAGTATTACTAACTCATGTTTTTTTGTGATTATTTTCGTAAAGAAATTGTTTTTCAAAGTTTCTTTAGTATTTACTGTAACTGTTCTAAATTTAAACTTTTATGAACTGATTTAAATAGTGTTTATATATTGTTGAATTAAAATGTTGTTAGTATTTTTAATCGATTAGACATATTTAGTCGCATCTCTATGACATGCGCGAAAGTGATATCATGATAATAAATCAGAATACCTTTGTATCTATAACACATTTCCGAAGTTTTAAGGTAGGTAGATTAAGTAACATTTTATCAAAACATTATTATCTCCCTATTTAAAACTCTTTTTGCAAACCCCTAAGCTCAAGCAACACCGGTAATTATTAACATAAATATCAATTATTAACATATACCATATCCTTTTCAATTAAAAAGTAAAAATTGACTGCAAAGCGTGAATGAGAGAAAAAACTCGTGTTTTTATCCAACCATAGACAATGAGCGCTCACTTTTTTCACGATCAAGGCAAATCGCTTGCGCTGCTTGACGTCATTGGGGTGGGGGGGGGGGACAACTGCCTCTCAATCAAACGCGGATCAAATGTATGGCGAAGACTTTCAAATTCATGCGCTTGAGTACGTGGATTCGTTGTTGACCTGTGAGCCGACATTTTGTACCTGTGTTGTGTTTTGTACTTTGTAATTCACATCAAAGACGGATGTTATCTTTGAAACGCGCGACGCATCGTGAGTAGGACGGTAGCCCTTTTTAAATTATTTTATTTTATGTCAGACGTCAGTGGATTTTGGTATTTAAATGGGCATATTTGTTTATATTTTGTGGATTTGAACGTAAATGCTGTTGTTGTTACGAAACATCCATTAATTGTTGTTCGCATCTATTTTTTTTTAATATAGATTACCTTTAATAATATTATAAAGCTGAAGAGTTTATTTGAAAACGATAATGTCAGGAACTACAGGTTCGAATTGAACAATTCTTTATTACTGTTGGATAGCCCATTTATCTAGAAAGGCTATAAGCCAATAGGAGCGGAGCAGCTATGAAAAATGTTGCGAAAACGGGGGAAATTTTCGCAGACGAAGTTGCGCGGGTCAGCTGGTTACTCAATAAGACGCGATTGTGCAGGGGCAGGTGTCCCCCTCTCCCACCAGCATCATCATCATCATCATCATGAGCCTGTATCGGTCATAGACCTCTCCTAATATTCGCCACAACATCCAGTCCTAAGCCATCCCAGCGACCTTCTTTAGTTCGTCAGTCCACCTATTTGGGGGCCGTCCTACCTAACGTTTACCAAGTCGCGGTCTTCACTCTTGTTCTCGTTTGCTCTAGCAGATAGGTATGACCAGCTCATTGCCATTTCAGCGTGCTTAACCTGCGAGCTATATCGGTAACTTTAGTTCCTTGTCGGATGACCCCATTGCGAATTTTATCCTTCAAAGAAACTCCAAGCATAGGTCATTCCATAGCCCGCTGCGTGACTTTAAATTTGTGACCTAGCCCAACCTGCTCTGTGGCGCGGTGGGAGTGTGTCCGACTGCTACGCAAGAGGTCGTGGGTTCGATTCCAACACTGGACACCACTTTGTGTGATCCACAAATTGTTGTTCCAAGACTGGGTGTAGTTTGTGTCCGTGAATTGTATGTTTGTAAAGTGCCCCGCAACATAGGGCTTGTACCCAACTGCGGGAGTCGTCTTTAAAAATAAAAAAGTAAAAAATCGTAAATGAGGATCAAAATAAAGCAACCAAAATCATTAGTTCTGTCTGGTAGTTTTTGCGTGAGGCGTGTTCAAACAAACAGACGGACAGACAGACAGACAGACATTTCTAAAAATGTAGGAATGTGTTTAAATACTCTTTTCGAACATTTCCTAATTTTTTTTTCACTATGTTCGGCCATGTACAGACACGTGAAATTTACAATTTTATTATATGTATAGATAGATAAATACCACCCCGACACAGAATAAACCATCGTGCTCATCACACAAAGTTTTATCCTGGGTCGAACCCACGACCTTTTGCGTAGCAGTCGGATACACTCTCACCGCGCCACAGAGGCAGCCAAAAAAATTACCTTCATCTCATGTTTTCAAATAAGTTTTATTTTTAACATTTGAATGAATTTTTAAAAACAAAGGTCATATAGCGACCGCAGTATATAGGAGCATCTAAACTGGCCATTTTTTACGGCAATTTGTGGCGGCACTATTGGCAACTAATTGCTCGGCCAATAATGACAATATGTCTACAATTGTATGGCGCATGATCCAGTCTTCCTAACGGGCTACATAACCCGGCAACAACAAAATAGAGGGCGACTGAAACAACAACGAAATTGTCTGATCAACATTACGGGAAATAAATCGCTTATCGATCGTCCGGCAACCATCAAACCAATATTGGAGAGTACTGCCATGTTGCCGGCCACAGCATTGCCGCCACAAACTGCCGTAAAAAATGGCCCAGTTAGACGCACCTTATAGGTTACAGAAATACATTGATAATTTTTAGAAAGTTTAGGGTTCGAATACATCCATCATTACTTATACAATATTTCAGGTTATTTGGTACATTACAGTGTTTTTTCATTGTTATATGCAGTACAAAGTCAAAATTAAAAGTACTTTATTCACTTAGGTTACAGAATGCAACGTTTATAAACGTCAGACAAAATTTGAAATAAGTAGAATGATTCTACATTTAATGCCAAGTTCGCAAGAGTAAAGCTGTGAGAAAAGAACTTGGCAACAAAAATTCATGGCCACTTTTTTTAAATGCCAATTATTACAATATATTTGCATATACACATTTATGCCTGTAAGGTGCTGCAACCATTACACCATGAAACTCAAACTTACCGGATATTATCAAATTTTAAATGAATTACCCTCCTATGGTGTGGATGGGAGCATCAACTTACAAAATTTATTAAGGTTCTTCCAAAAGATGGAAAACAGTTAAGTAAGTCCAAGCCACATATTAAACATAAAATTTTGTTATTTTTCTTTATCAAGTTAATATGCGTTATACTAGTATGCTCAATGCGTAATCTTGTAATGGCTATTTCATCCCTTCTGCAATTAAATACTTATGGGGCTTAATCAAAAACAAATTTTCGAATTTTAAATAATTTCAGCTTTACGCGACTTTGACTTCAAATTTGCGCGCGGACATCTTTGAGCGGGCTTGACGCGAAAACGAAAAAAAGATGGTGAATAAGGTACTGCATTTTTCTTTCTCTTCTAGTTAAGAGACAACTAGCTGGCTGTCTCCCCTACCCAATCTATTATAAGAGCAGATTTGAAACTCCTACTTACCTCCTTCTAATGACCAATCTCGCTAAACGTCATAATATATCTATGCTAATATTACAAAAGTTAAGAGTTCGTTTGTTTCAACGCGATAATCTCAGGAACTACGGGTCCAAATTGAAAAATTATTTTACTGTTGGATTGCCCATTTATCGAGGAAGGCTATAGCTTATATAACATCACGCTACGACCAAAAGGAGCGGAGTAGTAAAGAAAAATATTGCAAAAACATTTTTGCAATATTTTTCATGTGTCTATGTCCTGTGAAAGTTGTAACAATGAGTTTTAAAATGGCGACAGACAGACCTGTCATTATTTTTACAGCTCCACGTTTATCATGTAAAAATACTTGCAAATGCAAATATAGTGTCTTGTTAATAATTTAGACCTTTATTATCATAAATAATACAATATATACAAGATATTTATAAACCACTCTAAATTATAAATATAATAATATTAATATTTACACTATGTACAAATTACTACATAAAATAAAATTAAAACAAGCAGGCGTCATAGAATTCCTCCGCATCACTATCGACCGGCACCGTGCCCAGAAGGCTGGCAACATTGCCGCGTTGTATAGCAATGCTGATTGCTGATTCGCTGAGCGAAGTACAGGCCAGCCTTCTGGTCATGTGAAGCATATAAGTGTGTTGTTGCATTGAATACTTGACCCTGGCAGAAATTAGCCTTTAAATGTAATTATTAAAAAAAAAAACACTGACCTCTGTACTAGTATTAAGAAATACATTAAATGTGATTATTGTTTTAAACTTTCGCGATTTTTATACATATTACATATATTTTGAAACGTAATCGCGTGAATTATTAAAATATATATATACTAGCGACCCGTCCCGGCTTCGCACGGGTGGACTTGGGATCCCTCAATTTTTGCAATTTGCAATAAAATAAAATTGCGACTATTATTAAAGATCTAAGCTATCCTATCTCTCAAGTTGGACCAAACTGCATATTGCGTGCAAATTTGAACGAAATCTGTTAAACGGTTTCGGAGTCCATCGCGGACAAACATCGTGACAAGAGATTTATATATATAAGATGTATATATACATATATTTAGTCGACCCGAGACCACGATCGGTGCAATTCGATCGAAACGTTGGGTAAATCAAAGGAATTATTTAAAGGTAAATCATACCTTTAAATAATTCACAAATAATCTAGTACATTAAATGTGTCCTAAAACCAGCAAGACAGTCCTCAGGTTTAGTCATGGCCGAGAGTTCTTCTTCCTGTTTAAATTTATGCAATCTAGCCTTTTTAACTGCTAATTTCTGCCATTGTCAAGTATTTATTGTTCACTATAACTGCACAAAGTCAACAAGTCAGACAACCATTTTTTACAAGTTAAACTAGGGGCTGTAAAAAAAATGACCGGTCAGTTTGCCGCCATTTTTACAGCTTCAGCCGAGAGTTAAAGTGTAGGTACAAACAATAAATACTTAACAGTAGAAATTGTCTAAATAATCGGCTATAAATAGCACCTAAAAAAAAATAAGATCGATCTTGCTTACCACCATAAAGCGCATTGTGAAAGTTAAAACATAATTATTCAAATGTAATTGATTATGCTGATTATTTCGTACGATCGGCTTCAATAAGGTTAATGGTAGAAAGCTATCATCATAATTTTGATCCTCGTACGCGATAACCTAGTAAATCAATTCATTATTGTCCTTTACTACAATAATAATGATCTTCTAACTGATTTTGGTCACGGAAACTAGGAAACGGCTCAGTGTTATTTTACTCTCGTAGTCCAAAGAAAAAAAAAAAAACCATTATGAATCCTCAGTTTAATATCGTAAAGCGTAGCCCTAGTTATCAAGCTGTACAGATAAATAATAAATTGCCCACAGATATAAAATACTCTCTATGTACAGGTTCTTTTAAATGTTAAATTAAAGCATTTCTGTTGAGTAGGTACCTCTATGACATAAATGAACTGCAATTATACTTATTCTAGTATAACAATTTTAGAAAATATAAATAACGTATATTAATGTGGGTAGATTTAATTTATATTGTTGCATGGGAATGTTAAAATGACATGTATTATTGTTATTTAGTTATTCTAGTCTTTTCTTTTTTTCAAAAATAAATGTATTGTATAGATTAAATTAAGGTGTATTGCTTAAATGACATGTATTTTAATTATTATTTTGTAAATTACTTTCATCTTTAAAAATTGTGTATTATTAGGTATAATTAAAGTTGTAGGTAATATATATGCAAACAATATAATATTGTTCCTGAATAAATGAAATGAAATGAGACGGAAATCCTACGGAAAAAGAGGCGTAGGATCCACCACAGCTTGACGTAGGTACTCTCCAAGACCGTTCATCATCAGCCTATCGCAGGCCACTGCTGGACATAGGCCTCTCCCATTGCACGCCATTTTGTTCTATCCTCGGCTTCTCCGAGACCCGTTATTTATTAATTACATAATAATATCTTGGGAAAACTCACACAACGCCATCTGATCCCAAACTAAGCAGAGCTTGTACTATGGAAACCAGTCAACTGATAAACATACTTATATATTTATAAATACATACATATTATAGATAAATAACACCCAGACACAGAATAAACCATCGTGCTCATCACACAAAGTTTTATCCTGGGTGGGGATCGAACCCACGACCTAGTCGGATACCTCCCACCGCGCCACAGAGTCCAAGAGAGCGTTAAGCTCTCAGCTAACGGGGATTAAGACCGCAAGATGGAACTGCCAGCAATAGGTATGTGACTCAACATCATCCCATGCAGTATTTTGCACGTTCCAATCAACTGATCACATTATGCTAGCATATGATCAGCTAGTCTGACATTTTTGAAAAATCTTTGAACTGAAACTAGTATCGTGGCATAACTTCACAGATTTCTAGACCCCAGATTGCTCCTGTATCTACCTAATTCGTAATATTTGCTAAAGCTGAATAGTTTGAACGTTTAAACTTCGAAGGTACGATCGTCTCCGCCTTCAATGTCCTTTTCTCGAAATGTCCTTTCTTTAAATGTCCTTTCTTTAAATGTCCTTTCTCAAAAAACCTTTCTCGAAATGTCCTTTTCTCTAAATGTCCTTTTCTCCAAATGTCCTTTTCCCTAAATGTCCTTTTCTCTAAATGTCCTTTTCTCAGAATTAAAAAATATTTAGTATTTAGTTTTTTTATTTTCAGGCAAATATTTTAATGAATCCTTATATAATATTTGTCAGTTTTTTTTTTCAAATAATCAATAGCATTGTACTAACTGTAACTTAATAGGTAGATATATAAAAAAAACATTACTTCACCACGACAAATTCAACTACAAACTAATCTAACCATACTTATTAGGTAGTCAGTCAAATATAAAATCAACTAAATATACATTAAATTCCACTTCATATAAACAGTGGCAGTATACATATAGTTTATTTTGTTCATTTTACTTTAATGAAATTTGGTATAAAGCTTAAAGCTTAAGTTCGATTTTTTTTTGGAATCAAAACTTAATAATGTTTATTTATAAATTAATCTAATGCATAAAAAATATTGTTATGTGTTGTAGGTTACATTTTTTGAATGATGTTCATCTTTCATTGGCTGGTCCTACAGCCCAAATAGTTGAAAAGATTTCATTATGTGAGGTGTCTTTTTTGTTCCTCCTTACTTCTCTTTCTTTTTTGTTTGGTTCGTGTCAATTGAAAAGTGACATTTTAATTCACAATTTATTAGAAGCCGTTCGGTTTATGTTGTTTGACGTATACCTAGACTGTACTACGCCACTGAGGCGTTTGTGTTAGAACTGCTACAGGATTGAACGAGTTTTTTTTTATATTAACGACAAAATCTTCCGTTCCTACCTATTTGATTTCATTGAATAAACTCAATATAATAAAAATCCAGGACACGTACAATTTGTCGATTATTCCCCGAACGCATGATCGGCGGCGTTGTAAAGAAATTAAAAAGAAATAGGGCCATAGACAAGCGGACAACTCATTGTCAATGCCGCGGTGCTTCAAAGAAGGTTCGTTGCAAGTAGAATTTTCAATGAATTGATTGACTTACTCCGTGACAAGATGGCCCGTTTTGATTATTTAAAAACAGTAATTGTTTGAATTTTAAATTTAATTACACTCAGTGCTACTGAATTGACTATACAAAGCGGATAAAGGCAAAGAAAGTAGGTACCTACCTACCTACATAAGAGTCGTGAAAATAGAGGCAAACTGCGATGTTTTCATTTTCACAGCTTTGCGTTTGATGTATGAAAAATAGTTACGTACGTAGGCAATGATGTTTTAAGTAAAAAGGGGTAAGCAGATAGGTTACAAATGCTCAGTAAGCGGCACCTTAAATACTATACAATTGACTTCTTTTTGCATGTCAGTGCCGCATCGCCGGCGACAACAGATGAAAACAGCGTGTTACATTTTTCTCTTTTTCACTCGTGATAATAAACCATGCTTTCATGCTTTTACGGCTTTTTTAACAGTGTGACATTGCAATATTATATTATACTAGCTGTCGCTTTTATTGTCGATTTCTCGTCGCTACTCCGCTCCTATTAGTCGTAGCGTGATGTTATATAGCCTATAGCCTTCCTCGATAAATGGGCTATCCAACAAAAAAAGATTTTTTAAAATCGGACCCGCAGTTCCTGAGATTAGCGCGTTTAAACAAACAAACAAACAAACAAACTCTTCCGCTTTATAATATTAGTATAGATTAGTATAGAATAATATGTAGCTCAAAAGCGTACAAAACAGAGACAAATAAACATGACTTATTCATTTATTTTTTTAAAAAGACGACTCCTGCAGTAGGGTACAAGCCCTATATCGCGGGGGACTTTACAAACATACAAGTCACGGACACAAAGTACACCCAGACTCTAATCCCAAAACAATAATTTGTGGATCACACAAAGTGGTGTCCCGTGTGGGAATCGAACCCGTACCTCTTGCGTAGCAGTCGGACATACTCCCACCGCGCCGCGCCACACAGGCAGTCAAATTTAAAAACTAACTACACTGTACAAAGATCGTAATTTATCCCTCTATCAATAGTTCGAACATTCCTCCTCATAAAAATACCTATTAGTACTTAATGTCTATATAATGCAGATGAGAGCTTCCGAAACAATGGGATCACACGTTACAGACTCAATAAATATCCAAATCTCAATAGAACAATTGATTTGATTTCTAATCACGTATAGAGTGGCGCCATTGTATTTTTTCCTGTCAAAAATCTCAAATCCTACCGGAATTTATTAAAAAAGTATGTTACAATAACTTTTTATTATTAATTTCTTTAAAAAAAATATTAAAGGCGCCACGGACGCCCGCGTTGTCAAAAAAACGAAACAATGCTGATTATTTAAAAATATGATTTAGTTATCTATGGTCTAGCTATTTAGTATGCGGATTGAATAATAGATGGCGCCGTGTTAATAAAAAATGGGATAATAGAAAATCAATAGAGTATTCAATTGTTTAAATTACGATTAAGATCGGGAAGACAACTCAAGAAACGATTTCTTGTTAACTGTATAAGCGTTTTCTGAACTACAAAGTACCAATTTTAATATACATATAATTATTATTTTATTTTATTTGAATTATATTTTTGCCTTAGGTATTCTTCTTTTTGAATTGACGGCGAATTCTCAGATAATTTCTGTTAGTGTCATTTATGTCATTAATGTACCTACACTTTATCTAGACAAAGATTCAATCTGAGCAGTTCCGAATTTTAACGTGAGAAAAATAACAGAAATACATAGGTCTCAGAATACACTGTATTCTGAGACATGGGTATAGGTTCTCTATGCAGGTACCTACATAAATAAACTGTACACCAATTAGGTACTGAACATTGACTGAAAAATAAGAAAATAATTTTCCTACGCAATAATAATATTGATGATATGATTTAATATTTAAAAAATTATCATTTTTTTAGGGTTCCGTAGCCGAAATGGTTAAACGAAACTTAGCTCCGGAGCTTAGCTCAGTGACATTTTATCAATTTTATCAATTTTGTATGGATAACACATATACGCTGACAAATTAAAAGAATTTAAAAAAAAATCATATATACCCCATCGTGTGGGGTATCATTAGATAGGTCTTTGAAAAACATTTAGGGGTTGTAAAGACTATTTTTCAAGTTAGATTCCTAAACCGAAATATTAAAATTTTGCCGTTTGTGAAATATTAAGCTTAAAAGTGCAATTTTTTGTTAAAGTCAAGTGTCTCACTCCCACCGCCAGCTAAATGGTTGATTTTGGGTATATGAAAAAAAACACAGTAGTAGTTTAGTATATACATATAGTGAAATTAATAGGAAAATTTCACAGCTAAGTAGGCTTTACAACTTAACGAGTAACAGCAGACCAAGTGAGAAGTAACAAAATTTACATAAAGATTCCATTAAAAAACAAATGTTAGTTAAAACCCACTTCTTAAGCCGCATTATCGCTTGACTGCCTCTGTGGCGCGGTGGGAGTGTATCCGACTGCTACGCAGGAGGTCGTGGGTTCGATCCCCACCCAAGATAAACCTTTGTGTGAGCAACGATGGTTTATTCCGTGTCTGGGTGTTATTTATCTATAATATGTATGTATTTAGAAATATATAAGTATGTTTATCAGTAGTCTGGTTTCCATAGCTCTGCTTAGTTTGGGATCGGATGACGTTGTGTGAGTTGTACCAAGATATTATTATTATTATTATTCGGATGAGGTACTACGGAACCCTACATTGTGCGTGGCCCGATATAGCCCTTGCCTAGTTTCTTTTATACAACGAAATGAAGAGACGAGCAAGTCGTGCGCCTGATGTTAAGCGTCACGCGTCTCCCATAACAGTATCAATGCCACCCAAATCCTTGTTTGGCAAAGATCTGAATGTGACCGCACCGCGCTCCTCATTTGAGACATTACTTCATAAGTCTCATTTGCCCAGTAATTACACTTGCTACAGTGCCCTTCAACCGAAACACAGTGATGTGTTAAGTTCACGGAAGATTAACTGACACTGTTGTGGAACAGGCCAAGACGGTCTAGGGCTTAGGCATACCACTCATCTATACCTACTTATATTAAAAAACTGAATAGTTTTTTTGTTTGAACGCGATAATCTCAAGAACTATTGATCCGAATTGAAAAATTCTTTCGCTGTTGGATAACCCATTTATCGAGGAAGGCTGTAGGCTGTAAGACATCACGCTACGTCCAATAGAAGCGGAGTAGCAATAAGAAATGTTGCAAAAACGGGGAAAATTTTCGCATACGATGTTGCGCGGGACAGCTAGTATATTATAAAGCTGAAGAGTTTGTTTGCTTGAACGCGATAATCTCAAGAACTACTGATCCTAATTAAAAAAAATCTTTTACTGTTGGATAGACCATTTATCGAGGAAGGCTATAGGCTATATAACATCACGCTACGACCAATAGGAGCTTAGCAGCAATGGGAAATGTTGCAAAAACGGGGGAAATTTACGCAGACTATAGTTGCGCGGGACAGTTAGTAATAATATATTGACACAAGTAAACTTAGACATCATAATGTTTCTCATACAAATCTTTACTGAGAGTAACTATAATTTATATGTTTCATAAAATGGAACTGATTTGACTTGACATTCAAATAAACAAATTGTTGATTTAATATAAAGTAATAAGCACTGCATAAACCCATAGTAAATACAGATAATATATTCTTGGTTGCCACATAACGATGAGTGAAGTGCGCTTCAGATATCGCCGAGGGAACACCGCTATGAATTTTATGCATCGTTTGACAGCCTTCCGGGATAGGGACGGGGGAATTCTAGCGTCGATATCGACACAGAATACCGTACAGAACAAAAGCTTCATACAAAGCGCTCTTGATACACGCGCACATAGATATCGTCACAGACGCGAAGAATCGTAACGAGACGGCCCAGTCACAGAACGAGTACATACCTACATTAGCGTAAAAGATAACATTGAAGGATTAAAAATCGTTTTTAACTTATTTAAAGAGGAGGTGGTGCCCAATTCGAATGTTTATAATGAATGTATGCAAACGTTATGTTTGTAAAACAAAACTTACATTTATATAACAAAAATAGTGATATTCACTCTGTGAATACAAGAAATAAGCACAAATTGGTAGGTCAATATCATAGGCTTCATAAAACTCATAACTCATTCATGGGACTGAGTGTTAAATTTTTCAATAAAATCCCAGTCAGCATATCGAGTCTACCAGTAAATAAATTTAAGAATGTAGTCAAGAGACATCTTATACAAAGAGCTTACTATTCAATCGATGATTATTTAACTGATAAAGATAAATGGATGTAGTTCGTTGCTCCCTATTAATGTATTGTGTTGTATAGTTTATTGCATTTTACTAGGTGAATATTGTTGTCACAGTTTGATAATGTTACTTAGTTAAGAAAACGATTTACCTTTGTAAGTAAAGATTCTGCGTGATAAATTACGGCCATTCTTTTCTTTCCTTTGAAAAACATGTATACTTATTCATTAAGTAGCAGTAAATTGGCCAATATTTAAGCACATAAAGTTTTTACATCGTAAGTGGATGCTCCTACTATGTTGTGCCCATTTAAGGCTGATGTATCCAATCTCGTGTACTCTTCTAATATTATTTACCTCTTTTTTTGCATCAGTCCTCTAATATGGTGTATAATATAATGGTGGCAGCACCTTACCTGCATATACAGTTTATAAACAGAGAAACATTGGCAATTTGAAAAGAGTGGCTACGAGTTTTTATTGCCTGTTCTTTTCTCGGGCTTTACCTATTGTTTGCGAACAGGCATTACCAGTAAATGTAGAATCGACTTTTCACAAGTGTAGTATTTTGCTTCATAAGTGAATAAATCATTTATATTATTATTATTATTGTGGGCATAACTTTTATTCATTACTAGCCTTCGCCCGTGACTCCGCCCGCTTGAATGTCGGTTATCGCGATAAAAACTACCCTATGTCCTCCCCCGGGACTAAAACTATCTCCATACCAAATTTCATCTAAATCGGTTTAACTGTTTGAGCGTGAAAGCGTAACAGACAGACAGAGTTACTTTGTCATTTATAATATTAGTATGGATTAGTATGGATCAAATTCTTTTTTTGTTCGAAAGAGATTTATTCCGGAATGGTCACATATAAATATCGTAATGATCTAGCGATGAGTTTCGGAATCAGGCAACGAAACATCTCACTAAGTGCCAGCAAACCGTGATAGAAGTCGATTACATGTTTTTTTTTGTAAAAAGTTTTATCGATAAACTCCCATCCCTTTAACCATGGGGTGAGTTACAAACGAGAAGCATTAGCATAACAGATCCGACACAGAAATTGATTTAAATGCCACGTGAATTACTCAAAGCTTTGTATTCAGTTATGGGGTGTAATGGTGTTGGAGTGACTTTATTGCGGTTTGTTATTTGTTTGTTATTTGTTCTCGTTGTGATTATGTTAAAGAGAAAAATGATAAAATAATTTTATGTTATTTTGGGATGATTTAATCATCTTTTTGGATATCCTATTAGGTACTAATATCTATTATAAATACAAAAGTTTTTGATTATCGATGGATACCCAACTAGCAAAATAATGTCGATTAAATGGTACATTAACGTTTTTTATATAACTTTCAGTGAAAGAATATGGTTTTATAATAGTCTTATACACGTATATATAACGCAGGTTTGGGCGCAGATATACAACAATTAAGTCGTGTAAAGGTCGTCTTAGGGTTACATTATACACAGTTAAGTTGTGTAAAAGTCGCTTAATAATAATAATATTATTAATAATAAAATTGTATTTATTTTCTCTCATCACAAAGGTACACAGTTTAGGAAATAAAAGATATTGATCAGACAAAATTCCTTTGTGAGATACTGGTGTCTGTGGTAGGAAAAGAATCCTGTGTTACAGATCACCAGGCTCCCACCTCCTGGACATAAACTTGGATCACATTGCTTTGACAAGTACTTAATCTAAGCTGAATATAAAATAAAGATAAGATAAGATAAAAAAATAAAAACTATGGCAAGTATAAATAAATGCAAATCAAAATGTGTGTGTGTGTGTGAGAGAGTGTGATGTGTGTGTGTGTGTGTGTGAGTGTGTGAGTGTGTGTGTGTGTGTGAGTGTGTGTGTGTGTGTGTGTGTGTGAGAGTGTGAGAGTGTGAGTGAGTGAGTGTATGTATTTATGTCAGTACGTATTTTAATAAATAGATAGATGTGCTAGCTTTGTTATCTCAGTGGCACAAGTAGGTTTTCTGTATCGTCATAGGTTAGGTTTTGTAGCCATTCTGTTAATACTTTTTTTAATTTATATGTATTAAGGGGGTATATAGAGAGAATAGCATTAATTTTATTATATAAGTACGGGCCTAAGAAGCAGTAAAAACGATGTGATAACGTTGTTTTGTAAGTTATGTCTGTTTGAAATATTCTATATTGCCTACGTTTCCCTGCATTAGTTAAAGGATCATAATTAGTTAGTGTGTGTGACTTTATAACTAGTCGAAGAATAAAAAGTTGCCTTACTGTAAGGACATTAGACTTTTGGTATAAGTCTGTTGTGGGGTACAAGAACGGTAGGTAAAGTGCCACCTTTAACACTGCCCTTTGTGCACGTTCTAGCTTTATCAAAGTGGATTTAGCAGCACCTCCCCAGGACGTGATGCAGTACATCAGTATTGACTGGCATAGGGCAAGATACGTTGTTATTAGGACATTCTTGTCACATACATGTCGTAAGTTTTTGAAGATGTAAATTAGTTTCCTAGCTCGGGAACTTAGTATATCTATGTGTGCTTGAAAATTTAAGTTCTTGTCAATTACAATTCCTAAGTATTTGATTGCATCAACTATTTGAAGTTCCTTGCAGGTACATGGAGAGGTAACATTACGGTTATGACATAGATGTGCAAAGATGGGTTGAGATGCCTCAGAATGCGGGTTCCTATAATTTGATCGGAAAGCAATGTATTTGGTCTTATCGACATTCAATGATAGGAGGTTGCAGTTAAGCCAACTAGTAACTCGATTCAGGCCCTCTTGTGCATTCTGATACGTATCTCGCCACGAATCGCCATTAAAAATTAATACAGTGTCGTCTGCAAATGTGACAATTTTTCCAGTGTTAGATATATTTAATTGGCAAAGATCGTTAATAAATACTAGGAACAAGGTTGGCCCGAGAATACTTCCTTGTGGGACGCCAATGTCTATAGGAAGATCATGACTACGTACACCTTCTATCTGAACACATTGTGAGCGATCTGTGAGGTAGCTGGCAAAAAACTGCAGTTGTATGCCACGCACACCCATCCGTTCCAGTTTACCGAGCAGTAGTGGGACAGAGACTGTGTCAAATGCCTTGGCTAAATCTAGAAAAAAGGCTAATACTTTTTTCTTTTTATCCATATTAGTGACTATATGATTTGTAAGCTCAAAAACCGCGTCATCGGTTGACTTGCTCCTGCGAAAACCGAATTGGGAATTCGAGAGCAAGTTCTTGGTTTCCAAGTACTTATATAGTCTGTTGTTAACAACTTTTTCAATGATCTTTGAGAAGCCAGGAAGAATGGATATGGGCCTATAATTATTCACACAGTCTCTGTCACCGGTTTTATAAATTGGATGAACAAGTGCACGTTTGAATGCTTTTGGAAAGATGCCGGACGAGAATGCTAAATTACATATATAAACAAGCGGTTCAACTAAAATACTTTTGTATCTTTTTATGAATTTGTTGGAGATACCGTCTAAGCCAATTGCGCAATCATTTTTGAGTTGAGTTATGATTAAGTCTATTTCATAAACATCTGTCGGCCGAAGTACAAATGACTGAGATTGGTTCACCAGTTGGTAGGGTTCATTCACGTTTAGTAAGTTTGTCGTTTGTAAATTTCCTCCAATAATTTTTCCAATATTAGTAAAATATCTATTAATTGCGTTAACTGATTCTAACTGGTTATTGTTAGTTATCAATTCTAATGCTGGGATTCTGCTTTTGTTAGTGTACGTGATGTTTTTAATGACTTTCCAAAGTTGTCCAATGTTATGTTTGGCATTATTAATTTCTAATTTATCATATTCTCTCTTGGCCTTTTTGATTAAAGAATTAGTGTAATTGCGATAGCGTGTATAGGTTAATTTATGAATTTCGTTACTTGGATCTTTTTTTGTCTTCTGATATAATTTGTCCCTATTTCTTATACACTTTAGTATCCCCTTGGTAATCCATGGTTTTAGAATGTTTTTACGTATGGGGGTACGTCTGATTTTGGTGCAAGATTCTAATTATTTATTTAATGTTGTAATAAAAAAGTCAACAGCGTTATTTACGTCACCCATTGAAAATAATTGACTTAGATTTATTTTATTTAGGGCTTTGTCAAGAGAGTCGTAATCTGTAATTTTGATATTTTTTATGGATTTATGGGTATCGGGAAGCATATCAATGCTAAGTATGACGGTGTAGTGGTCAGTTATGGTCGTATGCGCAACAAAGCATTTTGCAGAAAGTTTGGTTTTGAGGATGGCGTGGTCAAGACATGTATGAGTATGTGTTGGAATACAATGGGCAGGTAACATGCCATGTGCGGCCAAGAGATTCAGATAAGATTCTGCTCTATTGTCTTTTGTCGTGGGTGCAATATCGAGATTGATGTCTCCTGTAATAATAATATTTCTAAATGATGCAAGACTGGTTAGTATATTATTTAATGATTCTAAGAATTTAAAAATGTTTTTTTCACCGGGGCGACGATATATTGCAAGAATGACAGTGGTCGTGTTTATTTTTATCATAAGACAATTAGCATCCTCGAGATGAGGTTCTGATATATTATAGCTACTTGGGGACTTCAAATAGACCACCACACCCTCATTTTGCGTCTTGTTGACTGTAGTTGACGCGTGACTATAGCCTTTCAACTCCGGTATGCGATCGTTGTTATGAAGCCAACATTCAGTCATTATGATTAAATCCCATACGACATTAGAGCTATGCAATAATGTTTCGAAGTGTAACATATTACAGTTGATGCTTCTAATATTTTGTACAATCATACTTAGAGACGAATTGACTGGATATAGCATGTTGGCACAAATATTTTCAGGATCACATGAAAAACTTTTAGCTATTGATAAGCCATCCAACTACTAATAAGTCTTAAAAGAGTTATTTTGTGATCCTATTAGCAACAAATACGTTGCGTGTAAATCACTTTTCAAGACTGTTGTGCTGGTGTGGATTTGTATGTTTTTTAAAGTTATAAAAAGGTAATTCAAATATTTTAATCATTAGATATTTATATTATTTATTTCACTCAGACACTGGTGAAAAATGAAGAGTGGTGAGCTTTTATACTTGGATATTTAACATTTTCGATGAACTATATGGTGATACTGGTTGAAATTTTTAAAGGCCTTCATAATATTTGATATTTCCAAAATAACACATATTAAATTAAAATACATTATGCCTCCAACATCCGCCATAATTCCTTTAGATTTTGGGCGACTGCATTATAACATCTATATAACTATTCTTGATTTCTAAAACCACCACTTCGTTTAATTCTTTTCCATTTCTTGGTATACAAGTCATATTAGAATAACAATTCAAGCTAAAAGTTAATAAACATTAAGTATATGACTTAATATGCCTGTTTGTTATTTAATAGTTAATTACAAAATCATTATAGGACATCGTTATATAAGTATTTTATAAAAGGTTCTTATTTACACAAAAAATGTCCGCTCATGACTGTTATCGGACTGAAACGTTTGCTTGACATAAAGTCTAGTCTTGTAAACGTTGTGGCAGACATGTTACATAATTGTCGTGTAACTTCATTGAAATGACGTTTACCTGACACGTTAATGTGACCTAAATCCTTAAAAACTATTGCGTCTCTTTAAATACTCCTTTACAACTGTTTGGTTATCTCGAAACTGTTTTATGAGCCCTATAAGTCTGTTAGTCGTTTAATTCGAATATAATATAACTGATTTGCTACTTGGGTAATAATAATATTAATATATTTCGACAACTCACACAACGTCATCTTATCCCAAACTAAGCAGAGCTTATACTATGGCAACCAGACAACTGATAAACATATTTATATATTTCTAAATACATACTTAATATAGATAAATTACACACAGACACAGAATAAACCATCGTGCTCATCACACAAAGTTTTATCCTGGGTGGGGATCGAACCCACGACCTCTTGCGTAGCAGTCGGATACACTCCCACCGCGCCACAGAGGAAGTCAGGATGTTTTTTGTCTCTCATTCTTCTTCTTTTTTTTTAATATACCTAACTAGTAATGTAGGATTTTTGGTCCCAAAACCACCATTGGGCCAACATTGGACTTAACTTAGGCATATGGGTTCCAGGGGGAGGGGGGGGGGCAGCTGACTTAACGTTACCGGAACGGGAGCGGTGACGTCACACTTCTTCGTGAATGCAGCCGGACATCTTTATATATATATAAAAGTAGAATCTGACTGACTGACGTATCAAGGCAGGGCCTAAACTATAAGGGTTAGAAACTTAAAATTTTGCACAGGGATTCATTTTATAACGTAGAGGAGCACTAAGAATGGATTATTGAAAATTCACCCCCTAAGGGGGGTAAAACGGGGGTGCAATGTTAGTATGAAACTTAAAACTACTTGCTAACCTCTGTGGCGCGGTTTGAGTGTGCCCGACTGCTACGCAAGAGGTTGTGGGTTCGATTCTCACACGGGACACCACTTTGTGTGATCCACAAATTGTTGTTCCGAGTCTGGGTGTACTTTGTGTCCGTGACTTGTACCTATGTTTGTAAAGTCCCCCGCGACACAGGGCTTGTAATCTACTGCGGGAGTCGTCTTAAAAAAAAAAAAAACTCGTTACAATCTGGCATTCACGCGGGAGCAGCCGCAGACATTATGCTAATCGATTTATAAGACGTTAGCACGTCAAAAAATCAATTTAGCTACCCTTTGCAAATAAATCTAGCCCTTTTTATAGCATTTTAACCTCAAAAAACGCCGTAAAGACTAGATTTAGCTGGAGAACGCTTTCGGCTCGTTCCGTTGCCTAGGACGGATAGGATATATAGGATAGGATGAATGGAGCGGCCGCTTCGTTCATCCTATGTGTACAAGCTGCCCTGCAAACGGCATCTGCCGTAAAGTTTTCTCACTTAAACACAATTAATCTTGTTTACAACTACAGGGCACATAGATCTCATGGGGCGTGGCCGCCATAAGCCAGGGGAGTGATACACATTAACTGCACGCTATTGAAAAGCCGTTGATTCTATGGTGAGCCGATGGGATTCATATAATAGGTGTTAAACGGTTTATGGTTGTTTTTTTTTGTTTTTGGTTCGTGGATGATGGAGGCCTCTGTGGCGCGGTGGGAGTTAATCCGACTGCTACGCAAGAGGTCGTGGGTTCGATTCCCACACGGGACACCACTTTGTTGTTCCGAGTCTGGGTATACTTTATGTCCGTGACTAGTAAGTTTGTAAAGTCACCCGCGACACAGGGTTTGTAACCTACTGCGGGAGTAGTCTTTAAAAAAAAAAGATTGTTATTACGGTAAATAATAGCCTATGTTTTTATTGAAGCTTCATAACATCTTCATGCCGAATGTCATCAAAAACGGTGCAGTATTTTAGCCGGTAATAAAACCTTTTGTTTCAGGCAATCTTACGCCTCAATGTCTGCATAGAAGATTGAGTAAGCCTAACATTAAATTTGAAGAAATTTTTTACAACCGCATCCAAAAAGGTGTTTGACTCTTATTGTTTTTAAACTTTCGCGATTTTTATACATATTAGATATATTTCGTGACTTAATCGCGTGAATTATTTATATTTATCATTCGATTAAGTCCCGAAATATATATCTAATGTGTTTGACTCTGTTTGACCCGTTCACGATTTTCTCAAAAGCTAGTGATCCGATTTAAATAGGGTTTATCCGTCTCGGTCGCTTGTTTTTCTGGGAATGTTTTAGTGTATAAAACATTGTCCTAACTTATAAAACACCAGAGATATAGACAAAAACACAGGAGAGAGTCAGCGAAATTTTCATTCGGTGATGTGCTTGATATTTTTCACCTTATAGGCGGTTCTTTTTCTCAAAAAAGTTATTAAACGAGTCTTTGATCAATATTAGGTATACCTACTTACTTATTGGAAAGGTAAATACAAGCTACGTGTTTCTAACAGTAGTTTCAAATTTGTACTTAAATTAAATTCGACATCGTAATATTAGAATACCAATGTTCAATGTTAAACATGATGAGAAAGGGATTGTCTGATAGAATGAAAATCTTAAAGAAGAACACAAGAATAACAAAAGACATCATAGTGACAATTGGGTATTTCACAACTATCAAAATAAAATATTTTATATCTACTACCTAACCATGTAAAAATATATCAATACGTGTTCTGAAAAAATATATTCATCTATAATTTAATCTATTTATTAATTTTTAATCATAAAAATAAAAGTAAATCATTTGACCACAGAAAACGTGACGTCATATGCATTTCATACAAATTTTGTACGGCGCGAATCGTTTTTGACGTTTCTTAAAAAGAAGCTAATTTGACTTCAGTCAAATACCCTATTAGAAAGCTGATATGGAATGGGGTCTTCATACAGGTAGAGGAAATGAAAAATTGTCAAAAAAGATATTATATTGGTAAGTATTATTTTGTAATAACTTTCGGTTTCGGTTTAAAGAATATATTCTCATAAAAAACATTACATTTTCTTAAAATGAGAAAAGAATTTTAAATATTTTTTTTAATAACATTTTTGGTACATGCAAAAGTTAAGTTATAGTTTCTGTAACATAGGTTTTCAGTTTATTTTTAAACATGTTAATATTTTCACATTCTTTTATTTCATTTGGCAGTTTGTTGAACAGCTGTGCTCCTTCATATAGTATTGTTTTTTTATCATAGTTCGTGCGTGGTTTAGTTAACTGTAGTTTGTGTCGGTTTCTTAGATGGTGTGTTGTTGTTTTTTTATGTAATATTGTGTTTGTTTGAAAGAATTTATTGAGCGCTAACTTTATGATTTTTTGCATTTTTTTGGTCCCACGGTTCCAAAGGTGGGGAGAGGACACAATTTATGCAACTTTCGGAACGATTATTTCCAAAAATATTCACCTAAAAAAGTTTATAAGAAGCCTTAAAATGTTTTGAAAAGACATTTCGAATGATGTGCCACTAATTGATGTTTGCTGAAAAAAAAAATCCGATCAAAAAATTATAATTTAGCTATCAAACTAAGTACAGGCTACTACAAGATACCTTTTCACAAAATTTAATCAATATTCATTGTGTAGTCTTTGAGTAAAATGCCTGTGACATACGGACGGATAGACTAGGGTATAAGGGTTCCGTTTTTACCATGTAGTCTACGGAACCCTAATAAATTAGCATTTGTTTATGCGCTTATCTAAAGTTAAGCGTATCAATTTTATAAGGCCCCAATCTTGTTGACACATGTCACAAAGTCACTTTGACAGGCAGCTAAAAGACCTGACAGGCGTATTAACATTCGCTTTTAATGCAATGGACCCTAAATTATGAAACAACAATTAATTTGTTAACAAAAGGCGCGCTAAAATGATCGCGACGCCCTCTTTTGGTGACTATTGTAGTTATTCAATGAGTTAAAATGGGCGGGAGTGAAAAACGGTAGTTTTTGTTACATATCAAAGAATATTGGGCACATTAACTGCATGAATACACGAATTGTGTCACGAGACTAGGTATCTTCCATTAGTGTTTTAAAATGACATAAAGACTCCTATACTATACCTATTGTACCTAATAATACTAGTAGGTAAATAATGTACGACTTAAATTGCTAATTATATTATTAAAGCGCGGGTCGGACTCGGGCATAAAGGGTTCAGTACCTTTATCTATACAACATTAGACGCTATAGTAAAATATCGAGCAAAAAACGGCAAAAAAATTTCGTTTGTTGTATGGGAGGCCATCAACAAATGTGATTTTTTGTTGAACTTAAATATTTATTTTATGCTGTTTTTAGTATTTGTTGTTATAGCGGCAACCGAAATACATCATCTGTGAATTCAACTGTCTAATAGTTCATGAGATGGAGCCTGGTGACAGACAGACGTACAGTACTTAGATAGTCTTAATAATAGGGTCCCGTTTTACCCTTTAGGTACGAAAACCTAATTTCCTAACCGGTTTCGATCATGACCGGAGCTATTATTGTCCCTACACATAAACAATTGTATGAGCAACGTAATTACGGTTGATGGGTGACCGTTTTTGAAAAATGTCGCACCAGGTACACCCCTCCGCACTCGGAAAATATGTTAAGACAATGATGTTTTAATTAAAAAGGTATAGATAGGTTACCAGCTCTCAGTAAACGGTACTTAAAATTTAGTCAGTTGACCAAGTTTTTATATGTCAGTGTCGCATCGCCGTCAACAGATGAAAGCAACGATTACATTTTTCTCTTTTTCGCTCGTGATAATTAAATCATGCTTTACGACTTTTACGACTTTTTATAATAGTGTGACATTACAATATACAGGGTGTAACAGAAAGATGTGGCCATATTCAATAGGGTAGATGACTGTGAAGTCAAATCAATATCTTTTTAAGAAACGTCAAAACGATGCGTCTCGTACTAATTTATATGAAATACAAAATAATGACGTCATTCTTTCGTATGCTCAAATTATTTAATTTCAATGTTTGTTTTGATGTTTATAAATTCATAACGACGTAAAATTGTAGAGAAACATTGTTTTTCAGAATGTTTTTGGAAATGCTATTTCCTGTATAGTATAAAATAATGTATTGTTATTGTAGTCATCTACCCAATTCAAGGGTTGGTATGTGCCCATAATACTGAGAGCACGTAACTAATTTTTATTATTATTTCATTCGTTTATATGAATGAAAAACTTATTAATTAAAAAAGGTATGACTTAAAAAGTTCTATGCCATAATAATCCAATCGAATTTTGTAGCAGGGTGGTATAATTCTTATGCCATACCTACGCCTTTCACTACTGAATTTTGACAAAAAGAATATGCTATAACTATGTAATAATAATGCAACCAGCTATGGCACCATGGTAGGTGCAATACTGATAACATACCCTATCCGCTGCTGAAATTTGACCACACCTTTCTGTTACACCCTGTATATGTTATCTATGTGTACATTAGTTTGCCGTTTTTAAAGATCGAATGTTGTTTATGTAACCTATCTACGCCTTTTTGCTTAACGAACGGTCTCAATAATATATCTATTGATGGATTTAACTACTAGAGGAATATATTTAACTAGCTGTCCCGCGCAACTTCGTATGCGTAATTTCTCCCCGTTTTTGAAACATTCCCGCTCCTATTAGTCGTAGCGCGATGTTATATAGCCTATAGCCTTCCTCGATAAATGGGCTATCCAACAAAAGAAGAATTTTTCAAATCGGACCAGTAGATCCTGAGATTAGTGCGTTTAAACAAACAAACAAACAAACAAACTCTTCCGCTTTATAATATTAGTATAGATAATAATGTTTTGGGACAACTCACACAACGCTATCTCATTCTAAATTAAGCAGAGCTTGTACTATGGCAACCAGACAACTGATAAACATACTTATAATATTTCTAAATGCATACATATTATAGACATTACACCCAGGCACAGAATAAACCATCGTGCTCATAACTCGAACCCACGACCTTCGGCTTAGCAGTCAGGTTCACTAACCACTAGACCAGTCAATTAAATCATGCTTTCCTACTTTAACGACCTTTATTAGTGTGATATCTAATATATAAAATTCTCGTGTCACAGTTTTCGTTGCCATACTCCTCCGAAACGGCTTGACCGATTTTGATGAAATTTTGTGTGCATATTGGGTAGGTCTGAGAATCGGACAACATCTATTTTTCATCCCCCTAAGAGTTTGTTTGTTTGTTTGAACGCGATAATCTCAGGAACTACTGGGCCGCATTGAAAAAATATTTTATTGTTGGATAGCCCATTTATCGCGGAAGGCTATAGGTTATAACATCACGCTACGACCAATAGGAGCGGAGCAGTAATGAAAAATGTTGTAAAAAAAAAAGGGAAAATTTACGCATACGAAGTTGCGCGGGACAGCTAGTTCCAATATAAAGGTGTGCATTTCATTTGCCGTTTTCAAAGATCGAATGTTGTTTATGTAACCTATCTGCACCTTTTTAGGATTCCGTAGCCAAAGTGGCAAAACGGAACCCTTATAGTTTCGCCATGTCCGTCCGCAGCTTAACTCAAAGACTGTTAGTGCTAGAAGACAGTAATTTTACATGGATACACATATTACTTATGCCGACATAGTGAAATAATAAAATCCCCTATATGTAAAGTAGGGATGTGATTATTTTTTCTTACCTACCCCATCGTGTGGTATATCATTAGATAGGTCTTTTAAAAACACTTATATATATAGGTACGATAGCCATCACTTACACGAAATTCTTGCAGTTATTTTTTTAATAAGGTGTTAAAAAAATAACTGCAAGAATTTCGTTTATTAATTAGAAGAAAACTATCACAGCTAAGTAAACTTTACAACTGAATTACTAAAAACATAATGACTGCCTCGGTGGCGCAGTGGGAGTGGGTACGCAAGAGGTCGTAGGTTCGACTCCTACACGGGACACCACTTTGTGTGATCCACGAAATTGCTGTTCCGAGTCTTGGTGTACTTTGTGTCCATGACTTGTATGTTTGTAAAGTCCCCCGCGACACAGGGCTGGTACCCTACTGCGGGAGTCGTCTTTTTTTTTTAAATGCCAAAAATCATGTCGATACCTTGCTGTAAACTAGTAACCTATCTACACCATTTTGTTTAACGGCTGGTCTCAATAATCTATGTATAGATCGATTTGGCGACTAGAGGTATATACTTATATTTGACATAAGCTCCATACAAAATATATAAAAAATCTACCTCTAGTAGCCAAATCCATCGATCGATAGATAGATAATTAAGACCGGCTGTAAAACATCATTACGTTAAGGTATCTCTTGCGCGCCTAATCTATCTCCAGTCGTGTCGGATTCTCGTTTCATCAGCCTATGACACTGAGACTTAGAGTGTAAAGAGTGCATTTGCACATGCTCGTACAAACTCTATTAACGATTTATCCTAAGAGAAATAAATTTAAAAAACCCGCCTGCACGAAAAATATGCAAACAAGATCCCCTACATTAAGTAATATCATGCAGTCGAAGCCATTAATGAATCTTGATGAACTTAATATTATGCCTCCGACAGCTTCTTTTTACATCTTTTATTGGTTTAAGGATTTAACCGGTATAACAACTAACTTTTATCACAGCTATTGCCAAGTATTAAAGATTAAAAAAAACATACAGACGAATTGAGAACCTCCTCCTTTTTGAAGTCGGTTGAAAAATAAGAATGGTTGTTAATTGACTTTTTTAGTAGGTGTTACAGTCATAATCATATTATTGGTACCTACTTTTTGAAATGCTTACGATGAGCTCTTTAATATAAAATGTTTTTTTCGAATACCGAAATATGTTCCGGTATTCGAAAAAAACATTTTTTCCCACCTCTAGTTTTTGATATCACACAGCCGCCATGTTTATTTTTTTAAACGTCACTTACCTATCTAAAAACATTTGGGAGGTCAAGACGAATCTAACGAGCGACGTCTTACAGTACGATCAACGTAACTAGGCCGGACTGAAGTAGGCGACAAGTGGTTGCGCAGATGCATTATTTGGAAGTAAATGGTGACAGGAAGCGGGGGTCGGGGCCGGTAACTAAACTAAGAGAATTAGAGATGCGATTACGCATCCCATTGCCATAATTAGTATTACTAACTCATGTTTTTTTGTGATTATTTTCGTAAAGAAATTGTTTTTCAAAGTTTCTTTAGTATTTACTGTAACTGTTCTAAATTTAAACTTTTATGAACTCATTTAAAGTGTTTTTATATTTTTGAATTAAAATGTTGTTAGTATTTTTTATCGATTAAACATTATTAATCGTTTTCGTTAGTAATTTTAGGGTCGCATCTCTATGACATGCGCGAAAGTGATAAAAACCTAACTTCAATCCGGTCAAGTTACGTTGATCGTACTGTAATTGTTTAAATCCGTCTTGTGGTAATAAAGAATAGTACATACATACAAGATACGCGCAAAAAACATAACCCTTCCTCGCAGTCGGGTAAAAAGATTAAAAGACTTTGCTTCCTCGAACAAGATTTTGTGACTTTTCGATCCCAATCACTAGCCAACTGGCCACCCAAATCTCACAATAACAAACAATTCTACAAACACTTACGAACAGATGTGCGACTGTACATCACGCCAGCTAATCTGGGGGCGTGGCAGAGAGACAGGCCCGCGGGGCTGTACAATGTCACAAATGTTGAGGCGATCATTGCTAAAACGATCAGCTGCTTGTATTACCATGGTTATTATGTATAATAGGGTACAATCACGCCTGCGTCATCGGTTAGAGGTTACTATGGTTTTATTTTATAAATTTGACGTTTTTTTTTTATTGTCTATGATTGCCAGAAGACCCAGCGAGCCACCTAATGGTAAACTGTTACCTACCGCCGCTCATGGACTTTAAGAATGTCAGGGCACACCGCGGCTTGGGTGTGCCTACTACGCGGAGTGAAATCTCTCTTTAAACCTCTTTGAAGATGTACATACACGACTGTCTTAGCGCTCGGAAAACACCGCAGCAGGTAGTTCATTCCAGAGATTTTGTGTGGCACTGATATCTACTGTTGTGCCAAAGTGACCGCTCGCCATCAAGCTTACGACCTGCTCGTTTCTTCATTTCTTTAAGAAGAATGACCCGCCTTTAAGAAAATAAAGTATCAAGCACATCACTAAATGCAAATTTAGATAACTGAGTTCTATGTTTTAGTTTATATCTCTGGTGTTTTATTAGCTAGGCTAACGTTATATACAACAAAACCCAGAAAAATAAGCAGTCGAATAGAGAAAAGTCCATCTAAATCATATCACTAGCTTTCGAGAAAATCACAAACATACATACATACGGGTTAAACAGACAGAGAACCATATTTTTTGAAGGCATTTAAAAAATATCTTGCACTAAAGGTTAAGGTACCTACCTACGTCTCCATAACCGATTTCGGTTTCTCAAAAGAGAAAGTGAAAATGACCGTTTTATTTAGTCCACTGGAAATTTGGGACCCAATTTACTCTACGTACGTCGATGCAATTGAGAAGGTTCAGCAAAAGTTCCTTAAAACGCTCCAATATAAGTGTCAAATGCAACGCAGATCGTACTCTGAAGCTCTTAAACACCTGAATTTAATTACTTTGATGTCTAGACGTATGTTGCTCCAGATCATGATGTTGTATGGACTAGTTCAAAGCAATTTTGACTGCCCAGAACTAATAGAGTTGTAAAAATGGCGGCAAACTGACACGTCGCTATTTTTGCAGCTCCGCGTTTAAAGTGTAAAACAGTGTAAAATATACTTGAAATACGTGATAACTGGACAGGAACGAGACTTTGTGATTGAAAGAAGAAAACTAGAAAGAAATTATAGTTGAAACTGGCGTATGCACTTAATGTGCGAGCCATAATCTCTTGGTACCGATTAATATTGGAGGGAAGAGGAAAAAAAAACTAATAAATATTTTTTTTTTATTTATCTCATCAAAGGTTCTTCACAGCTGACAATAATTTTATTGTTTACAATGTAGACTGAACAATACGCCAATTACGAAGAACATGCGTTCATTAAAATGAAATAAATTAAACCTAGAGTAAACAGATGCAAGGTCTAATCAAGAGATTTACGTAAAAGATGCTTTCAATGTGTCAAGAACTACTCTATGGTTTTGCGTGTACTACGTGTGTGTGTGTGTGTGTTGTGTGTTTTAGAGTTGAGAGGAGTGCTGAAAGGGTCAAGTGACGAAAACTTTTTATTATATGCTGGTATGCGAATAAGTGGAGACATTTTTGAGTAGTTAGTCGTGGTTGTTGCGGTAGCCAGTAATGATGTGTGTCTGGTTCGCCGAGAGGGAACGTTAAATTTTATTGTTTCTTGCAATTCCCTGCTGTCAAACTTAAGATTGAGTAAGTAAGTAGTAATGTTTAGAGTAGGTAATAATATTTGTTACATGGTGCCCCGATCTGATATGAGAAGAGGGACGCGCAATTATCTGCTCTTTGCTACAACTTCTAGTGGTACAAACGCGGGCGCCTCTCCAACGTTTAGTTATTAAGATTTATAATAATAATTTTGTTAACTTAGATATATTTGTTACAAGCCGCCACTCATTTAAAAATGCTGCACTTCATATTCTTAGAATGACATAACATTTCTGATATTGATAGTACCTAATGAAATCTAGTACCTAAGTATAAGTATTACATAACCAACTTAGCTTCACCTCACTTACCTTACTTATCTGTACCTTTTGGCGGTAGCCTAATGGCTAAGGCATCGGTCTCGCAATCGCGAGGTCGCGGGTTCGAATCCTACCCATATTACCGACGTGAACCCACTCCTAACACAAGCCTTGGAGCTTAGCTGAAGGGGTTAACAAGATTGCTAGTAATGTGGGACTCAATTCCACATTGCTAGTTATCTCATTTAAAAAAAAAACCTACTTATCCAACTTAGCTTCACCTTTCTCACCTTACTTATCTGTAACTTTTAACTAACGTAGTAATAAGTGGAAACGTAAATTCTGTAATTTATATAATGTATAATTGTTTGTTATCCAATAAAGTATAAAAATAACATAGATTTTCTCTCTGTGTGCCGACGCCGCATCTCTACCCTATAAGCCCCGCATCTCTACCTACCAGCCCCGCATCTATACCTGCCGACGCCACATTCATCTGATTAATAAGTTTTATTTTTAATTTTAAGTAGTTTTTAAGTTTTTCTGTAAATATAGTCCTATCTTAATTCTAAGCTTTCATTTCACTGATACCTACGGTAGATACCAGTGGCGGAGGGTGCTTAGAAGTTTAGAACACCATTACTTTCAGCTTCCCTTTGGATTGTAGTTACTTAGTATTATAGGTACAAAGAACTATGTCCAACAAGATACATTTTTGTATCAGGTACCTTTTGCCTCTGGCAGATACTTAAACACACTTGAAATTTACAGAACAAAACCTAGTCGTCATTGAAACTGCTCACCATTTCTAAAGATTGTAATAAAAAAATATTTTACAAAAATAAACCCAAACTCGAAGGGTTATCTGAATTAGTTAAGACATCCCTATGGCCGTCTTCCGACTCCATCATCAGAACAGCTCCATCGTAACATATTACTTATTATACTCCAAATTGAAGCCCAATCGGATGTCTAGAAGTGGTTGGACCAAACACAAATGATGTTTTATTTAAAGGTGTAGATAGGTTACATATATCTACCTACAACATTCGATCTTTAATAACAGCAAAGTATTGAATGTCTGAGTTTAAGTCGTGAATGGGTGCTACTTGGGGTGACTGGTCGGCCTTGTCATTATCATTTTATAGGTTTACTAGTCCGGCGCAACTTCGTCCGCGTAAATTTTCCCCGTTTTTGCAACATTTCTCATTGCTGCTCCGCTCATATTGGTCGCAGCGTGATGTTAAATAGTCTATAAATGTGCTATCCAATTGTAAACGAATTTTCCAATTCGGATCAGTAGTTCCTGAGATTACCGCGTTCAAATTTTTTAATATAATAAAGTAAAAAATAAAAAAATAAAAAATTAAAATAATAGTTTTTCTTTTAATAATCGAATCGCATGTTGCCTTTACCGTCTTCAAATTTTAGGTAAGTTAATAATAATAATAAATTAATAAATTAATTAAGTAAAAATCTTTTACAAAATAAGATACAAAAATAAGGCAGTAAATACATTATAATATCAAGTTATATGATAATATTTTAGGACATACCTACACGGTCATCTGATCCCAAACTAGGCAGAGCCTGTACTATGGCAACCAGACAACTGATAGACATACGCATAAAATATTATATTTCTAGATATACATATTTTTGAAATAAAATTATAAATAAAAGTAATTTTAAACAGCTTTTAACAGTAGAGACATACAAAAATCTTAATTCTTAAAAATAAAATTACAATAGGTATTACAAATAGTGATATGCCTAATTAAGTAATTGAAATTGTTATTAGATATACCCTGAACTAGGTTAAACATAAACCTGTATCTCAAGTGTTAACTATAAACATATAGGAATTAATGTTTCTAAATCGCATAATAATATTTACATAACTACATATTTTCATAAACAGTAAAAGTAAATAATTATAAATAAAGTGTCATATTACGCTGTACATAATCTATTACACTAAAAATATTTGCATCGTTTGAACTGTAAATTAGGGCAAAAATTGTTATATTACTCTATGTCACTACTGTATGTCAGTTTCAAGGTTTTAATGCAGCGCATACAATTATTTCTAGGTCAAGATGATGTTTATTAAATAGTAACAAAAGATATGGATAGTTTATAAGATACCAATAAATAAGCCAAAATAGATGGTGTTTATATGCTTACTAAATAATTAATTAATTATAGGGGGTTTCGTAATCAATTGAATTGATGTATTTGTCTTCGGCATATTTTCTTGCCGGGCAACTTGTATTGTATCCCCAGTTTGATGGTCACATTTCTTTTTAAAACGTATACACGTTGCACAATTTGGTGGAATATCTTTATTGCTGCACTCCTTAGACGAATGGCCAAGATTTCCACAGTGGTTACAAGTGGGACTGGTTTCTCGGCAAAACTTAGCTGCGTGACCAAACTGCTGACAATATTAAAGCACCTGGTGACTAACGTGAAGTCTCTAACAGGGCATGACGTCCAATTTATAAAATGCGTCTTTGATTGATCAAAGTTTTTCTTATGTTGGCCTGGACTTCCAATATATAATTACACTAGCTTTCGCCCGCGGCTCCGCCCGCGTGGATGTCGGTTATCGCGATAAAAATTATCTAAATCGGTTTAGCTGTTTGAGCGTGAAAGCGTAACAGACAGACAGACAGAGTTACTTTCACATTTATAATATTAGTATGGATGTTGGGAGGCTTTTGTTTCCAGATTTGTGACTTAATTTGACAGTCTTTAGAAAGGACTCGCGCGTTTCTTTCGGAAACTTATCAGCAAGGTTTTGCTCAAATACACAGTCAAATACTTCTTTTTCACTGAGGGCTACAGGGACACCAATGACAGCAATCCTAGGGCGGCGTTTCGTTGGTTCTTCTACAGTAAGGCCAGAAGAGGCAAGTTTCTCAGACTTCTTCAATTTTTCAATGTCATTTTTAGACTCCGTACTGATAAGAACCCCTCCATTTCTTACTTTTTTCAGGGCACGGATGCGTAGTTTTAGTTCTTCAGGTGAAATTATTTTTTGCACTAAAGATTTCGTGTCATCACTTGTTTTGGTCTTATCGCTGGGATAGATGGCCACAGAACTCAAATTGATGCTCCCATCCACACCATAGGAGGCTAATTAATTTAAAACTTGATTATACCCACTTTACATACTATGGTTATTGCTTGCGTGAGTTCCATGGTGTTATGGTTGCAGCACTTTACTGGCTGTATCTATACAAATATATTGAAAAATAATAAATTATAAAAAACCCGTCTGCACAAAAATTATGAAAAAAAGATCCCCTACATAATTATATAATTTCATGCAGTCGGAGGCACTTTACTAAGTTCATCGAGATTCATTAAAGCCTCCGACTGCAGCATGACATTACAGCAATTGTCAAGTATTGAAAATTGAAAAAACAATGGTTGCTAACTAACTTTTTTAGTATTACAGTCATAATCATGTTATACTTTTTTGAAATGCTTAAGATGAACCCCTTAATTTGATACCCTTAATGCAGTATTCTAAACACCTTTTTTTATCTCATGTTTGTTTTTTTCAAACGTCACATATCTATTTGGCTAATCAAGACGAATCTAACGACGTCTTAATTGTAAAAATCCGTTCAGTGGATTGCGAGATATCAGGTAATAAATAATATTACATGCAAACATACAAGATACGCGCGAAAAACATAACCCTTCCTTTTAGTCGGGTAATAAGAAAGGAATTTAAAAAAGTGACCATGAGTTTTTATTGCCAAGTACCTTCCTTGCTTACGGCTTTACTCTTGCGAACTTAGCATTAAATGTAGAATCATTCTATTCCAAATTTTGCCTGACGTTCATCTTAAGCGTTGCATTTGTAACCTAAATGAATAAAGTACTTTGACTTTTGACTTTTGTCACACTATTATAAAAAATATGTTTGACATGCTCACAACAAGCCCTTTCATTTGATATGTTAAACGATACAGTTAGTATATTAAATTACGGTACTAGTATAGTATTATATTATCTATGTGTGATTACTGTTAGTTTAAAAAGATCTAGTTTGCCCCCAAAAGTGGCTCTCAAATTCAAAAATCTTTTATTTAGTTTATGCGTCCGTGTTTGGGTCACAAAAATACTTAAGTTTACTAAATTTGAACATAATCGGTCCTATAGACTCGGAGCAAATTGGCTGTGACAGAAGAACAGACAGAAACACGAGTTTCCGTTTTTTCCTTCTGAGGTACGGAACCCTAAAAAGTTGTAAAAGTATGAAAGCATGATTTAATTATCACGAGTGAAAAAGAGAAAAATATAATCCGCTGCTTTCATCTGTTGACGCCGGCGATGCGACACTGACATATAAAAACTAAGTCAACTGTATAGATTTGTAGGTGCGCTTTCTAAGCGCTTGTAGCCTACCTACCTACTCCTTTTTACTTAAAACATAATTAAAGTATTTTTTATAGGCATTTCTTTGCCAATTTACAAATACAATAATTGCATTTTTGGCAAAAAAAATGCCTATAAAAATTACTTCAATATTCGGCCTGCGACATCATAATTTGTTAAAATGCTTTTTGTAACGAAGCAATAACAAAAGCCGTGATAGTTCTTTAACTACCGACTAGATGGCGCATGCGAGGGCCCAACTCGCGAGCATCAAGGGATAGAAAAATTTGAGGTCAGTAACATAGTCCAGATAGATGGTTCGCTTCTGGCCCCGGTATGGCTACGAAAGTCTCGGGTTCGATTCCTGGGTCTGGACTTTTGACTTTTTCTGATTTTTCTATCTTTCAAAAATGCAATTATTGTATTTTTAAAACACAATTGCCGAACACACAAACATTGCAAGTTAAATAAAAGCTTGTAAAAAGCATCTGATATTTAATTGAGCAGTTTCATTGTCTGTGTCCGAAACTCATCATGAGATCTTTACGAAATTTATAAGGGACCATATTGGAGCAAAACAAAAAAAGAATTTTGAAAATCCGTATATTTATGACTAAGTTATACCTACCCATTGACGTAGAGACTAGAACTGCGCCATAACCTCACAAAATTGACCACTCTCTAGAAAGAGACAACGCTACTTTGTGGACAATACCTGTCAAAGGCCGCACGAGTTTTTTCTCACTTACACGCTTTGCAGTCAATATTTCCTTTTTAATTGAAAGGGTTGGCACGGTCCAGGTTTATACGTCAATGGCCCCAATATACATTAAAAAAAAATGAGAACCTCATAGAGAAAATACATGAAATACGTGCAGAATACTTAAAATAGTCTTTATGCCGTTAAAGTGAAAGTACTTGACACTGCCAGAAACTGGCTGGAAAATCTGTTCTAATTGCCATTAGTACAAAAGTAAGAAGAAGCAAAAGAGAGCCTGTAGCCTACTATTATAACTCAATAGCAAAACAGCTGTATTTTTATTATAACAAATGTAACTTTATGTCTTTGGTATAAGGTTAATATTTCAATGCAGTGACAACAAATACTTCCAGTTTCTATTCTGAAGATATTCGCTTGATATAGATTACAGAGTATTATAGACTTTATGATTTTGACATAAAGATCTATTTCGTTTGTATGTGTAACCTAAATATAGAATTATTTGCACGACACGCCCCTAAAAGTGAAAAGTAGAGTGACTATGCAAGGTTATTTTAACGGACAAAAACTATTTACATTAAAAATATCGAGGTAATATAACTAGCAAAAAGCGGTGCTTTAAGAAGGTTCACAAAATTTTGTACCAAGTATAATTTTTAAGACAGTTGTTTATAGAAATTAGCTTTAAGTCGCATTTTTTTAAATGTGTATAAAATAATATTTATTTAATAGATAACACATCTAGACATAAATTTAAATTACTATATCGTAGTCCAAACCTGAAAGTGTCAAAGAAAGAGTAGTTTCTTAGTAAATAGTACCACAAAACTCATAGGTTGTGGGATAGTGTTAGGGCTCGCTTCGCTCGGAGTGGGAGTGTGTCCGACTGCTACACAAGAGGTCGAGGGCTCGATTCCCACACGGGACACCACATTGTGTGATCCACAAATTGTTGTACGGAGCCTAGGTGTACTTTGTGTCCGTGACTTGTATGTTTGCAAAGTCCACCGCGATACAAGGCTTGTACCCTACTGCGGGAGTAGTCTTTTTAAAAAAAAATGTCAACATAGGACAACTCATGCAACGCCATCTGATCCCAAGCTAGACTGAGCCTGTACTATGGCAACCAGACAACCGATAAACATACTTATATATATATACATACATATTATAGATATATTACACCCAGACACAGAATAAACAATCGGGCTCATCACACAAAGTTTTATCCTGGGTGGGGATCGAACTAACCACTAGGCCAATAGGCCAGTCATAGGGTCTAATAAGCAGGCCGGATCGTCAATAGAGTGTACTGAGCGGCCGCTCCAGGCAGGACAGGGGGCGCCTAAAGCGTTCTTTGACCGAGGAACCTAGGGCGCCAAATGCTACCAAGGGACGCTAAATTGTCGTTGTGAACCTACTTATATTGGCGGTATAGGATGAAATAATTCCCCCCCTCCGCCCCTATCGTACGTGTGACTCACATTTGATCGATATCGAGGCGCTAAAATTTGGCCTCGCTTGGGCGCGGATCCAACAACAGCGGGTGCAACAGGGTAATTGCCCTCCCCCCTTCCCCAGAATCGACTGAAAGACCATTTTTTAGGAAATTTTGACACTGTACCGGTGTGCACCACTTAAGGCTGTGGTCACTGGTGTACAGGTGTTGAGTCAAATACTCCCCTCCACTGTCATGAAAGCGACCCTCCCCCCCCCTGAACAAAGTTCTGGAGGGGATAGCCTGGCCTAGGGCCGCACTGCTAATAAGACTATTTATGTTACAGATACTTACTTTGTTTAGCATACTTACATGAGATAAAACCGCTGAAGGAAACGGGATCACTTGCACACACGGGAGCTATCCACTAACATTATAGTCATCAGTTCATCAGCCCTAAAATAAAATGAGGTGACGTAGCGGCAAGTTGTCTTTAGCCGTCCACATCTTGATTTTTATCTCTGTGGTGCAGTGGAAGTGCGTATTACGGCTGCATAGAAGGCTGTGGATTCGAGTCCCATACGTGACACCACTTTGGGTAGTCCATTAATTTATATTCTGAGTCTGGGCGTCCTTTGTGTAGCTACAATCAAATTTTTACTCGATTTCGAGTGAATTTATCGAGGAAACCGTATACCCGTAACTGTGAGTACAACCGTGATAAAACTTTACTTACTGTCAGTAATCTATAAATGGAATTGAACAGTTGAATTACAAGAAATGACTGTTAATAGAAAGTAATAACAAACTCTATTTTTTTTAATGTAAAAGATGATCTCCAAAACACTTAGGTCATACACACTTAGGATGAAATTTAGCATGTAGGAAAGGATTTTTATGTGTTTTTAGAAAAAATACATAGAATATTGATCACACATTCTTTAATAATAATAATTTGACATTATTATAGGCCTTACTATAACTAATTATTAATTTATTTTACATATTATTTTATAATCTATATTTGATTTCGTTCTTTTTATTTTTTACAATTTGTTGAAATATAAAAATTGTGTGGACATTGTTGACTTCCTTAAACGCGCATGAAGCTTCGAAAGTTTTGCATGTGTGGAGAGAGACGTTCCGTAATATTTTATTTGCAAAAATGTGGTGTAACAATAGGTGTAATGTTGTATGAATAGACAACAAGAAAAGTGCAAGAGTGTGCTTTAAGAGTATGCATTACGCGCGATTGGATAAAAATCAAGTTAAATTAAAAAACTTTTAAGTATTTTTAATTTAACTTAATTGGGCTGTCAACAAGTTGGTTTTTTTTAAGAATTTTTTATTCTTCAAAATTACCAACTTGTTGACAGCCCACCAGTGATGAAATGAAAAAAAAAACACATTTCGTAGATATGTACTTTAAAATCAAATCGGCAATAATCACACAACTTTTTATTTCACTCATAAAACCTAACCCCCTTATTCATAATACTTTAAAGACAACATTTTAACTAGCGAATGGTTTGTCTTCTTCTTCTATTTTAAAAATGGAATGACCTAGCTGTGGCTGCGACTTAATCCGGGAAAAATTGCAATTGCTCTCTCGTTATAAACGTTAGCGATATAATATAAGTAGCCTTAGTTATTCCTTACATCCTCAGCACTTCGATGGTGAAAATCCTGTCAAAATCCGTCCCGTCATTTCGGAGATTAGCCAGAACTAACAGACAGACAAAAATAACAAAAATTGTGTTTTTGTTAAGTACTACATATACTTTCTTAAGCATTTAATAAAAAAACTATTATTTTGGCATTACAAACAGACACTACAATTTTATTTATTTGTATAGGTATACATATATATCAAAAACAGAACTACTCAAAAATGTCGGATGCACAGAATATGAAAGCCATAGTCCTCCAAACGAAAAAGACAAAACATTCGTCAATTAAAATATTGTAATTAACGTATTTTAAATAATTGGGAAACGGCCGGTCTCAATAACTTTTCTACCGTTAACTGTCGATTAAAATAGGTAACTCTAGTAGCTAAACAAATATTTATAGTGCCGTCGATATTTCGGGTGGAGATTTAGTCAGTTGAATCCTTGCATGGTGATCAGACTATGATACTGAATCGAAATTAAAACGGGTCACGTGAGGCTTGAAGGGAAAATATCAGGAAATATCACCAGGAGGGAGGGGTAGGGGGGGGGGGGCATTGGTGAGCATGAACTCACACTCGTGTGAAAATTTTTCGGTTATTTTTTGTACTAAAACAAATACCTACACGTGATATATCTATGGGAGAGGGGGGGGTAGTACTAAAACCTCACCAAGTATCACCAAGGGGTTGGGATGGTCTAAAAGTAGCTAAAAAACATCACATGATTTATGGACGACCCCTTATCTGTCTGGTATCTACCGAAAAAAAACAGCAACTTAAAAAAAACGGTTCAGTATCATGGTGATCACCCCTCTACAAGGATTCGACGGTCAATTTCAAACAGAAGCATATCTTTAGTCTATGATCTGCCCTCCCATAAGTTGGTAAATTGTGAAGATCGTATCTATCTAAGGATTGATTATTGACAAGCGATAAGCGCAGAGTAGATTACAATTTCAAACTTCGATAGAGAAATTTGGATTAGGATTGGTTATGAATGCAGGAGCCTGGTGATCTGTAGATAGAAATCCTTTCAGGTACCTAAACGTAAAAATTACCGTTTCACTAATAACGTTTACTATTTTAACAGACAGTTAACAGTCGATAAGCTATTGAGATCGGCCGTAAATCACCAATCACTACACAAATTAACTAGGCCTCGATTGATAATGTCTCATATTATTCGAACTCATGGCCCCCATACGGGATAGTGACGCGTCATAAATAGGGCTGCCACTGTGTCGCGGACTCAACACTTCGCGGTCTAATCGATCGATTTTGGATGCGCTTAGAAAGGCGGAGGATTGTGATTGGAGTAAACTGCCCGGTAGTGGCTGTTGGCGTTCTAATCTGGAAATAAAATATAAGAATTATTATTTGTTAGCAAGTTATAAATATATCGTGGAATTGTCAAAATGGCGGCAAACTGAACTGTCAGTTTGCAGCTCAATATGTACCTATTTATCGTAGAATGCTGTTTTTAAAACTACTTACAATAATAATATATCTTGGGACAACTCACACAACGTTATCTGATCTCAAATTAAGCAGAGCTTGTACTATGGAAACCAGACAACCGATAAACGTACTTATATATTTCTAAATACATACATTATTATAAATAAATAACACAGACAGAATAAAACATCGTGTTCATCACACAAAGTTTGATCCTGGGTGGGGATCGAACCCATGACTTCTTGCGTAGCAGTCGGATACACTCCCACCGCGCCACAGAGGTAGTCTGTGACAATAAAACTATAATCTATAATCTATTCATCTACTTTTGGTTCATCAAAAGACAGAAAAAAAACGAAGCATAGCTTCGTAGGTAGGTACACACGGTTGACCTAGGTCATTTTTTATTCATTTTTCATTTTTGTATGAGTACCTAGTAGGTACTATATATACTTAGGTTTAAAATGTTATGCTTTGATTAATCTGGGGCTTATATCATGTTTTGCCCGTCTGGGCGTTATTGCTCAGAGCACTAAGGAGGAAAAAAGGAGGAAAAAAGGCCTGTCCGGGCGGACAGGCCTTTTTTCCTCCTTACATATATTTAACTAGCTGTCCCGCGCAACTTCGTAAGCGTATTTTTTTCCGTTTTTGCAACATTTCTCGTCGCTGCTCCGCTCCTATTAGTCGTAGCGCGATGTTATATAGCCTATAGCCTTCCTCGATAAATGGGCTATCCAATAAAAAAAGTTTTTTTCAAATCGGACCAGTAGTTCCTGAGATTAGCGCGTTTAAACAAACAAACAAACAAACTCTTCCGCTTTATAATATTAGTATAGATATACAGGATGTTTGGAAGATCGATGCGAAGCCGTAAAGCGAAGCTAGTATAGACTATTTAGATCCATTTGAGCTAAATTTGTCTTGGACAATTTTTAGCAAATTTTATTATTTTTTGATACCAAAACCCAAAATTTTGCAGTTAGTTGCGAATAATGGCCAGTTTAAAGGATAAATCATTTATGTTTTATTTAATTTTATTAAAGTCACATTACTTTAAACAATCTAATAAAACATGATTAGGGCTTTATTTGATATGAGATATTTTTTTTTTTACAGTAACTTAAAGTTTATATTGTATTTTTTTTTAATTTATGAAATCCGTATTTTGACGACATTAAAACAAAACACGAATTTACTTTTTTGTTTAAATTTTTTAAAAATTATCTGGTTATTGTTGTTTCTTTTGAGGCATTAACCACGCAGATAACTCAAAAAAATATTGAAATTAGGGTCTACACTACTTTGCTCTGTAGACCATTATTCGCAACTAACTGCAACATTTGGGTTTTGTCGTCAAAAATAAATAAAATTTGCTAACAAAAAAACGTCACACTTCGTCTTGACACGTTTAGTTTAAACTAGCTGTGCCCGCGACTTCGTTCGCGTGAAAGTCGGGTTTAAATTAAGGGAGTTTATGTTACCAAATAACTTCTGTGTAAATATGTTGGAAACAGTCCTGTCGGGTGAGCCGCGATATGATTCAGCAGCGGAGAATCATCATATAGTCAACTATTGATAGCTTCAACACCCAATAGCTTTGTGAAAATGAATAAGTACCAAACACAGACTCTTTAGGTATTCGTTTACTGTGTTTTTCTGTCATTAATATGTGTTATTTGTGTCTCTTTTCTTTTTGTCTATTGTTATTTTTATTATTTTACTGTTTTATTTATTGCTTTTTTTTATCTTCTGCGTGACTTTTCCTGTTAAATTATAATAATGTCTATACATGTGTCTTCTGTGTACTAAATAAAAATCGTTCTATTCTATTATTTTATATAGTTAATTTGGTGTGCGGCTTAAGAAGTGGGTTTTCTGTTGTTTTTGTTTCATTCATTCAACGTTATACCCACTTAATACCTAATAATTTTAAATAGAATTTGTACTAACATTTTGGTACTTCCTATTTGATCAGATGTTTATCGTAAACTTGTAAAGCCTAAGTACTTAACTGTGATAGTTTTCTTTATAATTTTAGTATTTATACTACTACCGTGATTTTTTTCACATACCCAACATCAACCATTTAGTTGGCAGGGGAACACTTGACTCTAACAAAAATGTTCACTATAAATCCTAATATTACACAAAGGAATTCTTACATCTAAAAATAGTCTTCACAAACCCAAAACGCTTTTTAAAAGACCTCTCTGAGAGAGTGCCTCTCTTATATGTTACAATGATGCAAGTAAGAAAAAAAGACATGGACTTCCTCTCCCCCAGACTCCGCGTTGACAGACAAAGACCCCTCGCCCCCCTCCTCCCGTCACCCGAACTACTCACACTTGGCCGATGAGTCATTCATTATCGTTGAATTGATGAACACTTGATATCCAACCATAACCCCAAAACATGATCCTCGATGCACCTGTGTGATGCGTGGTCAAACAAACGGACAGACAGACAAACATTTCTAAAAATGATAACAATATGTTTATTTTTAATACTATTTTAAAACTTCTTTTACTAAGTATAGAACATTATTGAATACAACGCCATCTACTTTCAAAACCAGTGAAGTTTCTTCTAATACTTAATGTTTTTTTATTAATTTAAGCAATTTAATTAAATAAATAGGAGAATGTTGCCACTCAGCAAAAAATAAATCCGTCATCGTAAGCACCTATACCCTAATAAATGTTTTCACAAATAAGGAATTGTTTGATCACGGTGACCAATTTGATTTCATAGATGGCGCTACACGTTTTTTTTACGTGTGTAATGTCTTTTTTTTGAGCACGAACACATCAATTCTGGTAAATATCGAATACTTGTTAAATTGGAATGTAATATTATTTTTCATTTCTACTACGATTAATTCATTACTCTCTGCAGTGCATGCAATACCTATAGATATCTTACATAAGTGCATATTTCACTTTATTTTTAATATAAAAAAATATTAACTAAAGCAAATAAGTTACTTATGGCCGAAAAAATAACTATAACATTGAGAAAAATATTAAAAAAGGACAAAGACAATTTTAAAAAAATACAAAAAGAACATAATCAGATATCAGATTTGAGCCTGAGACTTCGTCGTCGTCAAAGACCGCTAGCATAGTTTCGAGGCTATACTGTTCGCTACATACCTCGTCAAAATAACTGTTCTTATGAAACTTAAAAATGTTGTGTATAGTTTTAGCATGAAGTTATGTATTCCATGGGTTACAATTAAAGATAATGTCTAATTGTGGAAAAAATTGTGATAAACCATTATGGTGCGACAAAAAATACTATAATACAGTAATAATTCATAGTGTAAATAATGTCCTATAGTATTTACTATTAAACTGCAAATTTTCATAAAGATCCGTCTAGTAGTTACTGTTTTATAACGAAAAATAGCTACAGACATTATCCCTTACTGCTTAGCTCCTATGGGAAAAAGCGTGATAATTTATAGCCTAAATGTTAATCTGCATCTATTAGATTGCACGTGCAAAATTTCAACCGAATCTGTACGGTAGTTTTTGCGTGATGCGTGTTCAAACAAACAGACAGACAGACAGACAGACAGACAGACATTTCTAAAAATGCAGCAAAGTGTTTGAATACTCTTTTCGAACATTTCCTAATATTTTTTTTCACTAAGTTCGGCCATGTACAGACACGTGAAATTTACAGTTTTATTATATGTATAGAAGATGGTTTTAAATAGTCTATACTAGCTCCGCTTTACGGCTTTACATCGATCTTCAAAACACCCTGTATAAAAAATGACAAAAAGTACTATGCGTTTTAAATGAGAAGATAATCGCGATCGCGACAACTTCACTCTGTACTTGTCAAAATTGTACCGCTAGCAACAAAAACTCCCAAGTCGGGTAAAATACGTATGTGTATGGTAATGGAACGGACGTATTATTTATTTGCTTTGATAAAATTTTAATAGTATTCTTTATTATTTAATAAACTGCAAACAAAAATATGGATTATGGCAATTACCCCCAGGATCTACATACCAGTAGGTTCTACTGGGGAGACCCGTGCCCAGCAGTGGGCCATCATATGGGTTGATATGTATGTATGTATGTATAAACAAAAATAAGTAAATAGGCAAAATATAGGCCTAAGTCTTTCAGTCAGTCGTGTTATTTTTTAAAAATAAAACTTAAATATATTATTAAATAGTAAAATACAGTGCTTATATATAGTTCATTAGAGTAGGTAAGTACTTCTGTGTAATACTAATGACACCTTTTTACGAATCATTTTATTGCTGACCTTAGGTCATACAATGAAGTTGCAGTCGATATGCGAATCAAAATGTCATCATGACAGTTATCAAGTCATTTGAAACGCATAGTAATGAATAACATCCTGAACGCCTGTTCATGACAGATAAAAATCTCACCTAAATTGAAGATTCTGTTTCTCCATCTGATGATGTTGCGTCCTAATCGCGAACCGGTTCACGTGGACGGGTATAGGAACTACAATCTTGGTCCCGGAACCGTTCTTGCTGGAGTGGCTCCCTGAAGCCAGGCCGGCTTTCACTCGTTTCCACTTGGCTCTTCGGTTTTGAAACCAAATTTTAACCTGGATAGAAAGTTTTGGTTATTTTTGGACATGGTGCAAGATTTTTATCATAGGAATCTTAGGTAGATAGCGAAGATAAATATAATGGTCTCATAACGGATTAAAAAAAAATCTAAATTCTTCATTCACTTAAAATGCAAAACAATTCTTGTGATACGTCGGGATTCTACATCATTTCAGTTACGGCGCGGCGGCGGCGCAACTTCGTCTGCGTAAATTTTCCCCGATTTTGCAACATTTCTCATAGCTGCTCCGCTCCTATAGATCGTGACGTGATGTTATATAGCCTATAGCCTTCCTTGATAAATGGGCTATCCAAAAGTGGAATAATATTTCAATTCGGATCAGTAGTACCTGAGATTACCGCGTTCAAACAAACAAGCAAACTCTTCACCTTTGTAATATTAGTATAGACTAGCTGTCCCGCGCAACTTCATCAGGGTAAATTTTCCCCGATTTTGCAACATTTCTCATTGCTGCTCCGCTCCTATAGATCGTGACGTGATGTTATATAGCCTATAGCCTTCCTCGATAAATGGGCTATCCAACAGTGAAATATTTTTTCAATTCGGATCAGTAGTTCCTGAGATTACCGCGTTCAAACAAACAAGCAAACTCTTCACCTTTATAATATTAGTATAGATTAGCCAACTACGCAGGAGATATTATAGAGCACTAGTGTATGCGTAAACATAAGTGCACTCTCTATTCCCTCACTCTCAAAGTCCGACGGGACATCAATCCGTCACGACCAGAGTGACCCGACCGCTAAACGAGCCCTAGGCTGCGACATCTTATTTGTAAACGGTCACCCTTCTATGGACCGATAGTCATCACGTAGCTTAACATTACATACTTATATCTCGATCTAATCTGTCGCCGTCGCGTCATGAACCACTCACAAGACAGGTCGACATGACAATCAAGACGAGACCTCTAGACGAGTCGCTTAAAGTGTAATCGAATAGAATGACAATCGAATAGAATAACGTCAGAATGATGTCGTTGCGCGCGCACTTCTGATAATCTCATATTAGCACGGTCGCGGTCGGTCGGAGTTTAAATATTGTTCTAGAATGACGTAATAAATTTTCAATAAAAGATTTAACGTTTCGAGACGTTGTGTTGAATGATATATATTTTTTAAAAGACACACCAAGGGTTTATCACGTCATCGTTTTCATACGTTTTGTCACTAATAGTTGAACTAATTTTTGAAATTGTAAAAATGTAAGTATGCTGATACTTAGTAGGATTTTGAATTTTCGGTTATGTTGTGACACAAGATTTATTGAAACGAATTTTTGCCTTTAAATTCACCGTACTGCCGTAAATAATAGGTATTCTGAATTTGAACTTTAGGTATTGTACGCTATGCCGTATGAACATCTCAAATTATGGCATAAAATTCCGTACTGTCCACGAAAGTGTTAACAATTTTCATATTTACTGTGTTGCGCGCGCAGCGACGTCATTCTATGCGATTGGCATTCTATTCGATTACAATATAAGAGCCACTTGTCTACAGGTCAAGTTAGACGGTGAGTAGATACGAGTCCTACACCAAAGTGGAACATAATACCATACCATTTGTTTATGGAGCTGTTTTTGAACTGTATTTGCAGCTGACATTCAATTGCCTCCCACATAAGATGTTACACTACTCCTCTTGTATATCCTCGATACCTAACAATACTCTTAGTACCTACGGCAGGCCGTATTTGAAAAAAATGATTGTCGGTAAAGTCAGTTTTGTCGATAGTTTTGTGTATGTACCGAATATTGTATTAAATTTGATCTCTTGCAGCTTCTCCTATGCCCTGTCGTAAGCATGTTAGATCCGTCCGGCACTGCTATTTGCTTCTCAGCCCCCCCCCCCTCCCAGAATCTAATCCTGGATCCACCCCTGCTCGCCACATAAAAATAATCCAGGGCCCTTAAACAAATCGCATTTTATTCGATTACAGTTTACGATAATCAAATAGAATGGCGTCGTTGCGCTTAGCAGTTTGCGTTTATATGAGATTAGCACCTGCAACGATACAATTCTATTCGATTATCGTAAACTCTAATCGAATAAAATGATATTTGTCTGGGGCCCTGGGTGAAATACCACCTACAACGTTTGACGTAGCAGGGTCACTAACTACTAGGCTAACAGTCCAGTTATTCTTCAGACCAAGATTTCCATATGTGTTCCTAATATTTTCTTGTTTTAATACTTACTTGTACTTCACTAAGTTTTAAAGCGGACGCAATTTGCGACCTCTCAGTAAGGCTGAGGTACTTCTTGGCATGGAACTCTCTCTCCAGTTCGAGGAGCTGTTCCGATGTGAAGGCGGTTCTTCTTCTTCGCGCTTTGCTCTCACGGGGAGTGTCTGATGAGTCTTCAGGGTCCGGTTCTGAGTCGTTACCTGATGAGAAATTTAATGGGTTAATTGTAATGTATTAATATACGTAATGTATAAAATATACAGGTGAAAACCACTCCTTTTGGCTTCACCGAGGGAAAGATACCTCTATTCGATCTGAAAAAGTAAACTATCCTTTCAATAATACGACTTCAAATATAAATACAAGGTAACTAAAACTCAAAAATGCAATTATTGTACTCGTATTAACATTTTGAAGTTGGTGCCAACAAATGTGGGTTTTATTTTTATTACTAGCTGTCCCGCGCAACTTCGTATGCGTAAATTTTCCCCGTTTTTGCAACATTTCTCGTCGCTGCTCCGCTCCTATTAGTCGTAGCGCGATGTTATATAGCCTATAGCCTTCCTCGATAAATGGGCTATCCAACAAAAAAAGATTTTTTCAAATCGGACCCGTAGTTCCTGAGATTAGCGCGTTTAAACAAACAAACAAACAAACAAACTCTTCCGCTTTATAATATTAGTATAGATAACATTAAGTATACTACGGGTCTAAATCGCGTGAATAATAGGTAAAATACCGTTTATTGCTCGACGTTTCGACCGTATTGCAACGGCCGTGGTCTTGGGTAGACTCTACCCGTGACCACGGCCGTCGCAATACCCTTACAATTATTCACGCGATTAAGACCCGTAGTATATACAATTTTATAATGAGTACAAATCGCGAAAGTATATCAACATTTATAGTTTTTACGTTTTATGCATTAACTTCAAAAATGTTTATTAATTTTTATTGTTGTACCTCTAAGTATTATGTCTTGCTTTTTAGTTACCTTGTATTTATTTGAAAGTCGGTTTAGATAATATTGTGTATGTTTTTATTTCTCACTTTTTAAAGTTAGTTTGGAATTTATCTAAGTTACAATAGCAAAATGACAACGGCTCGTTTACTTTTAGGAAATATTCCCTGCAATCGCCATTCGCTGATAGGCTGATACTATCAGTATTCAGATATCAGAGAGATTTCGGACTTCAAGCCATACATACCTACATCTGAAAGCTCTCTAATGACATAGCAAGTTAGCTTATTTTCTAATTAAATTACTTCAAGGGCAAGTAGCCCTCGGTGCAATTAAATCACACATGTAGCAGATTGTAAATATGTTTGGTGATTTAGTTTATAATTTCATTTTTTAAATGCGAGATTAAAGATTATTTCAATATGTATCCCAGTAAATAAGTATAGGTTGCTTACAAGTTGACTTCAGGGATCATTAACGTAATTATCTAGATTATTAAAATCTTTTGATTATACAGAGTGTTTGGAGGGTGAGTAGCCATAGGAAAATGGTTGAAAGGTGATGCTTTTGGCCTATTGGCAACCTGTTGTGCCTTTTGTTTTTATTATTAAAAGACGTCTCCCGCATTAATATATTATATGGTCTTAATCGCGTGATTAATATAAGGTAAATTACCTTGTTTATTGCCGGACGTTTCAACCGTATTGCAACGGCCGTGGTCACGGCTTGAGTAAGCGCGATTAAGACCCGTAATATATATTTTCATAATGTGTACAAATCGCGAAAGTTTAAAAATGGCGGCAAACTGACATGTCGTTATTTTTACAGCTCCGCGTTTAAAGTGTAAAACAGTGTAAAATATACTTGAAATACGTGATAACTGGACAAGAACGAGACTTTGTGATTGAAAGAAGAAAACTAGAAAGAAATTATACTTGAAACTGGCGTTTGCACATAATGTGCGAGCCATGATCTCTACCGATTAATATTGGAGGGAGGACGAAAAAAAAATGATGACAGTTTAGTTTTGCCGCCGTTTTCACAACTCCCTGTCATTGTATTATAATCCGTCTAAACTGCTGAATTGTTAAAAAAAACATCTAAACACAAATTGCTCCTGCATTTTAATCGTCTCTAAATGCTTCGCAATAAAAACGCCGCCATTAGTACTAAACGCGGGAAATGGGGAGTCAGTCGACCAATGACTAATAGCTCTGTTGACAGTTAGTGAAAGATTATTTTTTAATAGTTTTCTTTTTTTATCAAGTTTTTAATACTTTTTTGTTTTTATATTGCGTCAATTTGGAATCTGAAAAAAAAAAAATCTCTACTTAGGGACTTAATTAAACATTTTTTGATTTAGTAGGTATATTTTGTAAAAATGTAATGCAGTTTAGGTTCTCATAGCAATATCCAAATCCAAAGTCTTTCCTAAAAGCAAAACTAAACATACCTAACTAAATTATCTAACGTAAATTTTCGTAGTTCAAAATTTTTAAATATGTTTTGACGGAGATTATTTTATTTTACTTTTGCAAGCATACAAATTTCAAATCTATTGTTAAATTAGATTTGTTAAATTCTGTAATAGGTTTAGATTTGGCCATCAACAATCAACTAAAATAAGCATCTTGTTTTATGAAACAGGATGCTTGTTTTAGGTTTTAGCTTTAGGTTACTTAAAAAAACTTTAAAACCTTATTTTCTTAGACCATAGACAACTTTACAATAAAAAAGCGCCCTCTCTAGAAGTGTCACAATTGACCTTTGTTTTTCTCCAACCGTTATGTCCCCTCAAAGTTTTTGTGCCCGTCTGAAATGGGTCATAAAAAAAGTCGGCCGCTTTCGCTGTGTCATCACCACGCCCATATTCGGCCATCTAATTTGAGCTGATTGAGCGATTGGGGGAAACATTGATGGGATACATTTTATCTGATTTGGACTAAACTTGATCGTTTGACTGGCATAGTGTGGTATTTTTTAATCAATTTAAAAAAGTTGAAAAAATAAACTCAAAATTATGAAACAGATTGGCTAAGGCATCGGTCTCGCAATCGTGAGATGGCGGGTTCGAATCCTATCTATAATGCTACATATGTGAACCCACTCCTAACACAAGCCATGAGCTTAGCTGGAGGAGTTAACAGGATTGCTAGTAATGTGGGACCAAAAACTCACATTGTTAGTTATCCTTAAAAAAAAATAGGGCAAGCATAGAACTATGGATCCCTTCCAGAAACTGCAAATTTAAGTTTTCCTAAACAATAACATCACGAGTGCCGGATGATGACGCGTTTTATGTTTTTTTTTAATTATTACCAAGTTTTTGAGGTAAACCTCGTATCTGCCAAGGAAAAAGTTTAAAATATTGTGCAAAATGGCTACTATAAGATGTCATTAAAGTCGCGCTTGATTTCTGTTTTTTTTTTCTGGTCGGGTGGTTTTAGGGATATTTAATTACCCTTCCTTATCAGATTTATGGAGTTTGTTAGGAGAGCAACTGACATCTTTAGGGTTCCGTAACCAAAATGGCAAAATGGAATCCTTATAGTTTCGTCATGTCCATTTGTCTGTCCGTCCGCATGTCACAGACATTTTACTCGAAGATTACACAATGAATATTGATTAAATTTTGTAAAAAAAAATATTTTTTAGTAGCTGTTACTTAGTTTGATAGCTAAATAATAATAATAAATATTTTTAGGGGTTGGGGGGGCACTCCATACATATAACAGAAGCAGATTTTTTTGGGCAGACCTCATCGTGTGACGCATCCTTCGACAGGTATTTTAAAAACATTTGCAAGTTTTATAAAAACCATTTTTGATTAAGTGAATATTTTTGGAAATAATCGCTCCAAAAGTTGCATAAATCGTGTTCCCCTCCATTCTCTTTTGAACCGTGTGGCCAAAAAATTTAAAAAAAAATGAGAAAGGTAGCCCTTATCAAAATACCTTAAACTAAAATATCGGACATGATCGAATATACCGTCATTGAGTTATTGCCGAAAAACCGCATTTCTCAACAAAAGAGCGTAACTGCCATGTACATACGCTCTTTTGCTGATACAATTATACAAATCTGTTTTTTTTTCGTAGGTACGGCAACGGCTCCGACATGCTCTTGCCTCGTTTTTTTTTATTTAATTTTGTTATTATCGACGTAGGTATGTTCTTTTTTTAATGTAATACCGATATTTGGAACAACACCAGGGTAGAAAGAGTGTATGAAAAGTTTCCGTCGAAATGTGTTAAATATAGGTGGCATTACAGTCGCAAATGGGTAAAATATCTCCAATCCGTCTATAAGTATATACTTTTATCTACACTGTGGAGGGCTTTTGAACTATTATACATGTTCGTAAACTTTCGCGATTTGTTCACATTATAGAATTTTATAAGCTACGGGTCTTAATCGCGTAAATATTTTTTTCGACGTTTCGACCGTATTGCAACGGCCGTGGTCACGGGCAGACGTCGGGCAATAAACAAAGGTATTTAGCCTTAAAATAAAATGTTTACGCGATTAAGACCCGTAGCTTATAAAATTCTATAATTTTGAACTGTTGTTTACAGCTTACAATTGTACACCTTTTTACCCGACTACTTACGGAGGAGGGTTATGTGTTTGACGTGTATGTATGTGTGTTCCTTTGTGGCACTATATGTATAGACCAGACGCGTGGGCCGATTTTGATGATTAATACGTCAATCGATTCGAGTGGCACTAAAGATATGATATTGTAATAGAGAAAAAAATAAAATCAACTAACTACATCGTGGTGTAGGTATATTTAAAATCTTAATGAGGTTTCTTAAAACATTTTTTACTTAAAATAACCGTTTAGCATATACCTATAGCGATTTAAAGTTTGTTACCAACTATTTTCACTAAAATTTTCGGTAGTTACAGTTATTACATTACGTTACATCTTACAAATAAGCACTAAAAAGTACTTATTAGGTAAATAAAAAAATCATTGAAAATGAACAAACTACAAGAAAGAACAGAACAAACAAACCACAAACCAAAAGACAGTCTGAGGCATTTTAGAAAGTTCATTGGGATTCATAAATGTCACCTATTGCGATGATTTGAGCATGCGGGTTTTAATTTTTAAAATTTATTTATTTTTAGAAAAAAATATGGTAGCTTTATAATCTTTTAACTTAAGATGATACTTCTTTTATCTACCCTAAACTTACAGTGTATGGGGAGAGACCATCTCTAGTAGGTACCAGTAGTAGGTATACCTATACCAATATTATAAAGCTGAAGAGTTTGTTTGTTTGAACGCGGTAATCTCAGGATCTACTAGTCCGAATTAAAAAAAATATTTCTCTGTTGGATAGCCCATTTATCGAGGAAGGTTATAGATATATCACGCTACGAGTCTACGACTAATAGGAGCGGAGCGGCAATGAAAAATGTTGCAAAAACGAAACGAAATTGACGCATACGATGCACGGGTCAGCTAGTCTATACTAATATTATAAAGAAGAAAAATTTGATTGTTTCTTTGTATTGAATAGGCCCCAAAATTAATGGACTGATTTGAAAAATTCTTTCATCGTTGTTAAGCTACACTAACCCTGGGTGACATAGGCTATTTTTATCCCTGTATTCCCACGGGAACGAAAACTACGCGAGTGAAACCGCGAAGCGTCCGCTAGTATCTTATATAACTACTGATAGAATTCCAATCAATGTTAATTGCTATTGACAATTTATCGTTTAGAATTCTTAATCAGTTGTAATTATATTAATTAAATCAATCAAACACTTACATATGTATCGTTTGCTTGTAAGTAATTACAAGAATCAAGGTAATTAAATTTAACCAAAATGCTTATTCTTGTTGACCTGACCAGGGGCTGTTCCATGAACATCTAAATTATTTGCCAAATGCAGAGGAATGTCAGTCGCTGAAATGCTGTTAAATACAAAGAATTGACAAATAAACAACAGGTCGCTCGTTGGTTTGGTGACGTCATCACTGAGGCAGGATTATGGTACGAAATTAGCAGGACAGTTTATTGGAACGAAGTTCCTTATCGCGCGTTGTCAAAGGGGGCTAGACGGAAAAAAAATCATACGAAAAGTTGTAACGACACTTTTTGCTATAGTAAGCTATTGTAAGTCGTGCGGCGTGCGTATGTTTCTCTGTCTGTCTCTCTCTCTCTCTCTCTCTCTCTCTCTCTCTCTCTCTCTCTCTCTCTCTCTCTCTCTCTCTCTCTCTCTCTCTCTCTCTTATATTTTCGTTTCGTCTTTCTATTTCGCATTGAACAGTGTGGTGTCGCGACTATTATAAAAAACAAAAAAAAAAAACGATAAGAACTTCGTTCCATCCGGGTGTCCCTTGACACCTCTCAAGTTTTTTTTTTTCGTTTACAATGAACCGGCTATAAGAGTTAAGAGTTGATGGTAAGGCCCCAAGAGGTCTTCTCTAATTCGATTAAAACGAAGTTTCAATCAAAAATGAAGTGGTGGTCTGGTAATATACAGAGCTAAAAACATTGATTCAATCTACTTATTCCCGAAAATTGTTTATGGATTCAAACTTATTGTGCTTATCCAATGATTAATTGAAAAAAAAATGGCTGTCTGTAAAGTGGGTTTACGTACGATAATTTTAGGTGATAACGTCATAAGAAAACATTATTGACATTGAATAATCAACCATGCCTGTGACACGCTTTTATTTCCAATTGTATCGGATGTCGCTGCAATCGCCAAAACATTGATAAAATTTTAATAAACAACCATGCCTGTGACACGCTTTTATTTCCAATAGTATCGGATGTCGCTGCAATCGCCAAAACATTGATGACATTTTAATAAACAACCATGACTGTGACAGCTTTAGTGGAACCGGGGAATGCACCCAACGGCCGCGGTACTTCAGCCTATCAGCAGGTGGAACGTCACCAGAACATGAGCGATGACGTCACACTTTTTCGTGAGTGCAGCCTGTCAAAAAATTTAATTTGGTATAGAGATAGTTTGGATGCCAGGAAAGGACATACGATAGTTTTTATCGTTATAAGTAGGTTAGTGAGATCCACGCTGGCGGGGCAGCTAGCGGATGATAGTAAAGTTCAATGATGTTTTAAGTTAAAAAGTGTAGGTAAATGGTTATATGAACAACATTTGATCTTTAAAAACGGCTGTCTAACCATTGACGTATAGACCTGGACCGCGCCATCACTTTCAATTAAAAAGTAAATATTGACTGCAAAGTGTGAAAGAGAGAAAAAAACTCGTGCGGCCCTGTCTCTTTGACAGGTATTGTCTACAAAATAGCGTTGTCGCGTTGTCGAGAGTTCTAGTTAATTTTGTGAGGTTATAGCGCAGTCCCTATACTTCAATTGTCAGATACCTTATTGACACTTATATAACCTATATATTTGTACAAGCCATAACCCCTACCAAGTAATATTGGCGGGAAGAGAAAAAAAAAACCTTTAAGCAATGTCAAACAAAGTCGTAAAAGAAGGAGAGCATGATTTAATTATCACGAGTGAAAAAGAGTAAAATGTAATCCGCTGCTTTCATCTGTTGACGCCGACGAAGCGACGCGCGACGCTAACATATAAAAACTAAGATTTTGAAGTGCCGTTTTCTGAGCGCTTGTAACCTATCTAGATACACCTTTTTACTTAAAACATCATTGGTAGATATAATAATTACAACTAACACCAAGAGGAACAAAGCTTAGGTGGTCTAAAAGTATATTGAGATGACAAATTTGAAAAAAAATCAATCCAAACAGTTAAAATTCCTGAACGAACGAACATTGGCAGCTCAAACGACACTTAATATGTGTAATTTATATTTAGTACTTTATAAATCACATTAAATAACTGATAAACAAATAAATCAGACATTGTTAAGGTGTGTTTCCAATAGCGATATTATACATAGGCGGATCCAGGATTTTATTTGGGGGGGGGGGGGAATGAAAGGAAAATGGCAGTCATCTAACTTACGACGGGGCGGGGGTCCACCAAAAATATTCGTTGTGGTACAAGAGACAAATGGACAAAGAAATTTGGTACCTACACGGAGTGGGCACGTACCCCCGTGCCCCCCCCCACCTGGATCTGCCTATGGCGGTATAAGTCTTTGACTTTTGACTTAATAGACCTCCAACACTCCAACCTCCTTTTTTTTATAGATATCTAGCAATGTGGGATTGGGTCCCATATTACTAGCAATCTTGTTAAACTGTTTACCCTTCCAGCTAAGATCAAGGGCTTGTGTTAGGAGCGGGTTCACGTCGGTAGTACAATGGGTAGGATTCGAACTCCTGACTTCACGATTGCGAGTCTGATGCCTTAGCTTTAGGTAGATATATGTAGCTCATCAAAATCGGTTTAGCCATTGATGAGCTCATTGATTACCTTGTCAACTCTTAACTATCGTAATAGCATTGACACATTGGCAACCGAAGAGGATTCAAGGGCAACTGAAAGAAAATCTATACACATAAATGAAATTGAAGTGTCTGTTTGTAATGCCAAAATAACATTTTTTTACTAAACGCATATGATAGACTAGCTGTCCCGCGCAACTTCGTATGCGTACATTTTCCCCGTTTTTGCAACACTTTTCATTACAGCTCCTCTCCTATTGGTCGTAGTGTGATGTTATATAGCCTATAGCCTTCCTCGATAAATGGGCTACCCGACAGTAAAAGATTTTTTCAATTTGCAGCAGTAGTTCCTGAGATTGATTCAAACAAAAAACAAACTGTTCAGATTTATAATATTAGTTTAAATAACAAAAACATTTTTTTTTTTGTCTGTTGACTAAGGGTCTAGGTGTAGGGGCTATAGGGGTCAGGGGTCATAGTTCTAATTTAACCTAACCCATAAATTTATCTAATTGATGAAAATATGATTAGTTGCAAAATGTTTTTTTTTTGTGAGCTTGTTTTTGAAACCTATGTTTATAGATATTTAAAGAAAAAATGTATATATTTTTAGTGCACCCCCTTTGCTACACCCATTGACGTACAGACCTGCACCGCGCCATCCCTTTCAATTAAAAAGTAAATATTGACTGCAAAGAGTGAAAGAGAGAACAAACTCGTGCGGCCTTTGACAGGTATTGTCCACAAAGTAGCGTTGTCTCTTTCTAGAGAGTGGTCAATTTTATGAGGTTATGGCGCAATCCTGGTCTCTACCTTAATGGCTACACACGATATATTCTTTATCTTATTATTTTTGACATTCCAGCCAATTTCTGTCAAAGTAAAGTATTTATTGTACCTACACTTCAAATATACAAATACTCGGTCTTACAGATTTTTCGCAATTCGACAAAAACATTTTGTAACCGAACCCTTATTCCACATTTAAAATTCGTATGTCATTCAAGGAAAACTGTCAATGTGACAGTGTGAAAATTTAAACTGAAATAGAACGTGATCGCAATTTTTAGTGACGTCTTTATTGTAATCGATTCATCTGATTCGACTAAAATGCATTCGAGTTTACAAACGATTTAACTCGCCGCTCGGTTCTAAATTTAAAATTCTAGCCGCGATTATGGCGGGGCTTTATGCGTTTACAAATTTATAGAATGCAGTTGTGAGAATACAATTTCTGTTTGTTGTGTTGTTATTATTTAGTTTCTGGACGGTAAATTGAAGATGGCGGATCTTACAATTCATTTGGCGCGTTCGATAACTGTCAATCGGTGTTCCTTCGTAAATAAATATATTTATTTGCTATAGGGATCTTTTGTTAAATGTTTTTCCATGAAAGTTGTTAAATGCAAACTCTGTAAACAGGTTGTGGTGAAAATAAACTGCTTTAAAAATCTATATGTAGGTGTTTACCTACATAATTAGGTATATAAAGCCAGTTCAACACAAAATATATCTCATAACACATTGGTAGTCAAGGAACAAAATAGACATAGGTAGTGTGGCAATAATATCTATACTATCTATACTAATATTATAAAGCTGAAGAATTTGTTTGTTTGTTTTAACGCGGTAATCTCAGGAACTACTGATACCAATTGAAAAATTGTTTCACTGTTAATTAGCCCATTTATTGAGGAAGGCTACAGGCTATATAACATCACGCTACAACTAAAAGGAGCGCAGCAGCAATGAGAAATGTTGCGCGCGTAAAAGGGTACATACTAGGTATAATAAAAGATTAGAAGAAAGGAAGATTTAAAGAAAATAAAGATTATTATTATAATTTAAAACAGTAACATACAGATTTATTATTTTTATTCATTTAGAAGCTTTGGTGATTTAAAATCTTTAGAACTCTATCCCTCCCGACGACGGCTAAATATGCTCTCTGACAAACTGAGAAGCGTGTCATTTTTAGAAAACTGACTTTTACTGCAATCGTCTACTTTTTTTTTATTTTTTTTTTTGTTTGCAAACTGGATGTTACAGCGAAATTGATGCACAAAAAAAATATAATTACATTAAGAGACGTAGCTGAACACCCTTCTAGGTGCGAACACGGCATGCAATAATAATTGTCGCTTCTAACACAGTATACTATTAAGTTAACAAAAAAAAAGACAGTCAATTAAAAGGGGATTACAAACTGAATTAAAAGAATGATTTAATCGTAATGGCAGATGCATTAAACTAGTCCAAGTCATGAAGCCAAGAAGACATTCTTTCAGCCATCATATAATTTTAGGAAATTTTATTAGAATCATGCTAAAGGTGAGTGTTGGCATAGAGCTTTAGAACTAACCTATAAAAATGGAGTTGTAAAAATGGCGGCAAACTGACATGTCGCTATGTTTACAGCTCCGCGTTTAAAGTGTAAAACAGTGTAAAATATACTTGAAATACGTGATAACTGGACAAGAACGAGACTTTGTGATTGAAAGAAGAAAAATGTGTGGCACTCGAGGACTGCCGCGGTAAAGCTTTTTGTAGTGAAATGAAAGTTTAGGGTTAAGATATGACTATATTTACATAAAGAACTTAAAACTACTTAAAATTGAAGATAATTTAGAAAACCGATGCTGGCGGAGATGCAGCGCTGGTAGGTAGAGATGCGGCGTCCAGGCGGAGATGCGGCGCTGGTGGTTAAAGATGCGGCGCTCGTAGGTAGAGGCGCGGCGCCGATAGGTAGAGGCGCGGCGCCGGTATGTAGAGGCGCGCCGCCGGTAGGTAGAGGCGCGGAGTCGGCAGGTAGAGGCACGGCGCCGGTAGGTAGTCGAGACGCGACGTCGGCAGGTAGAGGTGCGACGCGTCGTAGAGGTGCGGCCCGGTATATAAGAGAGGCGGCCCGGTAGGTAGAGAGGCGACGCCGGTAGGAATGGTCTCTTTCTCTTAATTTCCACTTGGAGAGTTTTCCTTCTCTTTTAGAGAGCTGTTTTTTCACTGCCCCTTCTTTGGATTTTTCTTCATAAAGAAAACTCTCTAGAAGCAACTTAAAATTTTAAAGCATATCTTATTTTAAATTTAGGATTTACGCACAGCCAGTTTCAAAATGTAGTTCATACTTTACGAATAACTCTATGCTTATCTTGTTGTCATAGAAACCATAGAAAATATTTGTCGACATGACAGATTTGATTTATGAAAAATAATTGTTTACAATAAATATTACAGACATGTTTAAGAAGAGATATGTTATTAAAAATGGCGAAATACTTACATAGCTAATATACCTATACAGAAATGCTACGAAATAACACTACAAGGACATATATATATACGAGGTAAGAATTATCACTACATATTGCATAGCATTTTTATCAAATTAAGCAATTAAAAAAAAAAAAGGGCAGTGGTCACGGGTAGACAATATTTACCTACGCGATTAAGACCCATAACTTATAAAAATCTATAATATTCTATCATAGACAAATGAAGTTGTTAAAATGACGGTAAACTCAAGGCAAACTGGCATGCCATAATTTTCACAGCTCCATGTTTAACATTTCACTACGGCATGGCGAGTCATTTAATTCCCGTATTAGACTTACCATGTTTGCGGTACGACTTCTATTTCCCGTGTCAGTTCTGACTTCAATAGAGACCTGGAAATTCATCGCTGGTATATTTTTAAGCTATTGCATGGCTTCTATCGCGGGCCTTGAGCGTGGAGACTGAATCCAGAAATTCCGTAACGAAAATAACCTAACACCCCCACTCCGACCGGCACAGCGGTGATACTTTTTAGTTTTGCCATCTATCGATGAATAGCAGAACTTTTAATGACTTTTTTTTTAATTTAAAAAAAAAATAAAGAAAAAAAAATTAAAACTATTGTTTTTTATAATTAAAAAAAAAATGTTTTTTAAAAATTTAATTGCATAAGTTGATAGAAATGCTATGCAATAGCTTTACCGCGGCAGTCCCCGAGTGCCACACATTTTTTTCAACCAGTTTTTTTTTTTAATTTATTATTAAATCATTAAAACATACAATTAATAAATAATCATAGCACAAATAAACCACTAAGGTTTGTCCTTATGCTACGGAAGTCGGATCTCAATACAATTAACGCTAAAATCTAAATGTAGGTATTTAACAATATCGGTAAATCTAATCGATTACTACTTACTATACAACAGTGTAGTCGTAGTGTGAATCGGTAAGTTACATCATTAAGTATAATTCTCGAAGTTGTCTAAAATATGATTAGACAGATTCGATTAGATAGTTTACACCCATAAACTCAGCTGCCGTCGCATACGATATTTCAATAGTTATAGGTTTTTTTCAAAATCTGTGATTTTAAGGGAAATCACCGTGGCGCATAGAACAGATTCAGTGTTAGGGATGAGGTATACATGTTAATATTTTTATATTCATTAAAATCTTGTTTAATAAAAATTATTAAAAGTGGCGGTAGCCTAATGGCTAAGGCATCGGTCTCGCTACCGTGAGGTCACGGGTTCGAATCCTACCCATTATACTACCGACGTAAACACAGGATTGCTTACTAGCAATCCTGTGCACATTGCTTATTTTAAATAATTAATCTTATTTTAAAAAAAAATCAGTTGAGTAATTAAAATATTGCTAAGTTGTAGGTAAGGTGCTTAAATTTAGACAAAATTAGGTACAACACAACTCACTAGGTATGTTTGACCACAAATTCAAAGGACATAAATTTTCCTCTAAAAAAGGACATAAATTGACATAATACATAATTATTGGAAACACGAACAGTTACATATCAATATATGACACAAAAATATACCTAATTGTGAAAACAAATGTAGGTACTCACTCGTTATTTGACTACTATAAAAACTTGTAAATCGGTTTTGGAAAATATTTAATAAATTAACCCTTAAGCACCTATCACTTGTTTTTGGAATGATGACCTTAACCACCTGCAGACTATTTTACTGGAGTGAAATCATTGTTTATTGTGAGGTTTAGGCCCTCAACCTGACAAAGAAAAATTTATTTGAATCTGGGATCTCTCAGATGTGTAGTGGTCGTAACTGCTTACTATGCTGCTTATAATTATCATCAAGCGAAACGTAAACTGTTTTGCCACCGCGCTACCTCAAAAAAATAAGAAAAAAAAACATGTGACAGCTGTCATTTGGTCACAAATTCGCGCCAAATAACAACAGCTCGTTCGGATACGCGTCAATTTTACGGTACAGATGCGTTCTAGTGGCGTGAAATTGTCTTTTTAATGTCAAGCACCCATTTCTAATTGCATTATTTGTTGATTTTCTGCTAAAATCGGGGATGAGAAACGCTAAACGGTTTTGCTTTCAAATTAAACAAATCGATTAATAATAATAATAACAAATATTACATCCGAAAGTTTTATGGTGTAGGTAGATAGGTTATAAGCGCTAAGCAAGAGGCACCTAAAAAATAACTATACAATATTGACCAAGTTTCTATATGTTTTTTTTTAAAAGTTAAATTATTAATTAATATGTCAGTGTCGCATTGCCGACGTCAACAGATGAAAGCAGCGAATTATTTTTTTTTCTTTTTCCTTCTTTTACGACTTTTTATAAGTGTGACATTACAATATATTGGTTAACTATGTGTGCATTCGTTTCATTGACGTATAGACCTGGACCGCGCCATCCCTTTCAATTAAAAAGTAAATATTGACTGCAAAGAGTGAAAGAGAGTAAAAAAAGTGTGGCCCTGTCTCTTTGACAGGTATTGTTCACAAAGTAGAGTCGTCTCTTTCTAGAGAGTGGTCAATTTTGTGAGGTTATGGCGCAGTCCATATCTATACGTCTATGATTCGTATCCCGTTTATATAGACCGAACATTGTTTAAGTAACCTTTATAACATAATTGGTTGTATGAATGTTTGTTGCTCTTTCACGCAAAACTATTAAACAGTGAGAGTCAGGCCGGGCTTTGCCACGGTCTGTGGGGCTTGTCCTTGCTTTGACCACAATCTTTTTCGGACATCCTTAACGTAAGTGACCTGTTTTTCATCACCCGTAAACAACCGTTTAAGAAATGGGTCGGAATTATTACGTTTCAACAAAGAATCGCGAATACGTTGCATTAAGTTTATCTCAGTGAGATCATTGTGGTGTCCAAATATCAAGTATTTTCTTGTACCCAGACTTTTGTAAATGACGTAAAATTGTTTTGTGATCAACATTCAGTTCTTCAGCAATATCGTAACTATTAATATGTCGATCTTGCTCCGCTGTTTCAAAGATGGCACTGATTTTATCCATTACAGGGCGTCCAGAACGAGCCTCATCCTTCACACTCAAATTTCCAGACTTGAAACGCTTGAACCACATTTGTGCTACTCGTATTGATACCGTATTAGGTCCGTAAATTGCACAAATTTTATTCGCGGCGTTCGTCGCATTTTTACCTTTTTTGCAATAAAACTTTAAAATGTACAGAATTACTTCATTTTAATAATAATCAATACGTTCATTTTGCTTGCTTGAAAAACAATTGAAAAATGGCGGGAACAAGTTTTTTTCTTATTTATTGCATCTTCAGAATGTCAACATTTAATGGTATTAAAACCAGCCAGTTACATTCAGTACAAGCAAAGAGGTTTGATTATTAACAATACATTAAAAATACGAAAAAACTTTTGCCCCTGTACCTATTATAAGTAATATTTGGCTGGATACGCCAGATTTATAGTGACCCTGACTGCTAAGCATGAGGTCGTGGGTTCGATTCCCACCCAGGATAAAACTTTGTGTGATGAGCGCGATGGTTTATTCTGTGTCTGAGTGTTATTTATCTATAATATATACATATTATTTATAAAACCAGACAACTGATAAACATACTTATATATTTCTAAATACGTATGTATTTAGAAAATACATACGTATTTAGAAATATATAAGTATGTTTATCAGTTGTCTGGTTTCCATAGTACAAGCTCTGCTTAGTTTGGGATCAGATGATGGGATCTTAGTGTGAGTTGTCCCAAGTTATTATAGATATTATTATTATTAATTGTGATTTTAATTTTGTTAGGTACATTACCTGTTTAACCGATTTTAAATGGAGGAAGTTATTTTTATGTACCTACTGGTTTGGGCATAAACTCCGTCATATAGGTACTATAGACGGATTATTATTCCGAAATGGTCCCATATAAATTTCGTAAAGATCCGATAATGAGTTTCGGAGATATACAACGAAACTCTTCAATAAATGCCAGCAAATCAGCCGCGGATTCAGAATTTTTTTCAGGGTAGGGGGGGCAACATATGACCCAACCGGCTACAGTACGAACAACGTAACTAGGCCGGACTGAAGTAGGCGACAAGTGGTTGCGCAGATGCATTTTTTGGAAGTAAATGGTGACAGGAAGCGGGGGGCGGGGGCGGTAACTAAACCAAGAGGATTAGAGATGCGATTACGCATTACATTGTCATAATTAGTATTACTAATTCATGTTTTTTTGTGATTAGTTTGGTAAAGAAATTGTTTTTCAAAGTTTCTTTATTATTTACTGTAACTGTTCTAAATTTAAACTTTTATGAACTCATTTAAATAGTGTTTTTATATTGTTGAATTAAAATGTTGTTATTATTTTCAATCGATTAATCGTTTTCGTAAGTAATTTTAGGGTCGCATCTCTATGACATGCGCGATAGTGATAAAAACCTAACTTCAATCCGGTCAAGATACGTTGATCGAAATGTGTTTTAATTATACCTAAGTTTACTAGCTGTCCTGCGCAACTTCGTCTGCGTAAATTTTCCCCGTTTTTACAACACTTCTCATAGCTGCTCCGCTCCTGTTGGTCGTAGCGTGATGTTATATAGCCTTAAGCCTTCCTCGATAAATGGTCTATCCAACAGTGAAAGAATTTTTCAATTAGAACCAGTAGTTCCTGAGATTACCAAGTTCAAACAAACAAACTCTTCAGCTTTATAATATTAGTATGGATATACCGAAAATTAAAGAAAGTAGGTATATTTATGTATACTACTTAGGTATTCATTTTTGTTTTTTTTCTGAGTTTTAGGGTTCCGTAGTTTTTAGAACGCCGGATTAAGGAATATTGGTGTGGGTTTATTCATGAGAAAGGTAGTTTAATCAGGATTATTCTTAGCTTTGTTTCATCAAAATCGGTCCAGCCGTTCTGATAATCAACTCAGTCTCAAGTGTCGGGATTTTTATCTGTAGCTGTACTAGCTGAACTTTGCAACTTATTTTTCAATTGATACAAAAATATTAAAATAGGGGTAAAAAAAATACTTTACAACATATTCTTATACCTACAAAAAATAAACTTTTTTTAATATAAAAGACAACTCCCGCAGTAGGATACAAGCCCTACTGTGTCGCGGGGAACTTTACAAACATACAAGTCACGGACACAAAGTACACCCAGACTCGAAACAACAATTTGTGGATCACACAAAGTGGTATCCCGTGAGGGAATCGAACCCACGACCTCTTGCGTAGCAGTCAGACACACTCCCGCCGCGCCACAGAGTCGTTTCGGAGGAATTCGACCACAAACACCAAGGCACGGCATTTTTATGTGATGATACTGTGGCTGATAGAAGCCTAACGATGAAATCAGTTGCGGGGATAGGTATTATACTTGCCGCATGCAAGGATAGACTCTTCACAGAGACTCTTTTAAATAGTATAACGGTTCAAGAATTTAAACAATAAAATACATCAAAAATAGCCTTCCAAAGTTTAAGTTAGATACGTTTTGGTGACTTATTAACTTAAACTTAAACATACGCATGAAAAACATTACCCATACCTTTGTATCCGTGGGTAACACGTTATAGTTCGCAATAGGTCGGGAAAACGCCTAAAGAATAATTCTGTCTTTGCTCGTCAAAAAAGTTATGTTTGTCCTAGAGCAAAGAGCATAAAACCTTAGGGCGACTATCCGCCTAAGTAAGCAGGGCGACTATCCTTTTTGATACGAATACTTGCCTTTTTTATTCCCGAAATAAATAAAAACTTGTTAACAATAACACGTAATAAACAGTGTAATTTAAACTGTAATACATGCAATGAAACAAAAGAATTACTGAAACCGCACTCAGTGGTAAACATATTCAATAGAAATTACTCATCAATATAATTTCGACGCCCGTCAAAGTAGCGCCGCGGAAGGTTTTGCTCACACCGACAAAACACTTGCGCCTTCTCTGATGGTTTACATGGCAATAAGGTCTACAAGAAGGATACTTCTAACGATAGTAAAGGTCTTTCACCACCAATATCCCTAACATAGTGTATTCAAAACTGGGGCAACTATCCCACTGGGGCATCTATCCGGGTTTAACCCTATAGTGCAAACCTGAAAGTAGTTTGCTCAGAATCAGTAAAACAATCCATTGGGATAGTTTTGGGACCATGTTTTATTTTTCAATTAAATAATTATTCAATCATTAGTTAATTTCTTCTTTCTTTCTTCATTAATGTTTGAATGATTAATTAATTAATGAGAAATGTAATCGTTTACTTATTTAACCATGGATTGCATACTACGCGATGCAATGAGCATGAAAGAAAAAAAAAAAAAAAAAAAAAAGAACTTATGGCATCTCTTTAATGGCTTATAACTCTGCAAGTTTTCTATGATTTCTTGAAGTGAAAAATTTATTGGGGTGTCTGAGCTGTGCGTTATACGAAAAATAACGATTTTTTTTAATTCGGATCAGTTGTTTTGTGAGATTACCGCGTTCAATCATAGAAATTCTATAATAATACTAGCTGACCCGCGCAACTTCGTCTGCGTAAATTTTACCCGTTTTTGCAACATTTATCATTGCTGCTCAGCTCCTATAGGTCTTAGCGTGATGTTATATAGCCTATAGTCTTTCTCAATAAATCGGCTATCCAACAGTAAAATATTTTTTCAGTGCGGCCCAGTAGTTCCTGAGATCATCGCGTACAAACAAACAAACAAACTCTTAGGGGATGAAAAATAGATGTTGTCCGATTCTCAAACCTACCCAATATGCACACAAAATTTCATAAAATCGGTCGAGCCGTTTCGGAGGAGTTCGATTACGCACCCCGTGACAGGAGAATTTTATATATTAGAAGTAGTATACTTAGATTAAAATTTTAAGACAAGACAAGTGGGTACCTACCTAGCCAATTTCGTCGAAATGTGTAAATTTTCAAGATTTTTTATCAACATTGTTTGTATAAATCCTCTTTACAATCAAAAACAATCTTTTCCGCCTCCACATGTATTCCCATAGTCTTATGGGAATACATGTAGAAAAACAAAATAATCTTTTTTTTCGCCATTAAATTTTAAAAAAAATACATAAATCGAATGGGAACATGATACCTAAAAACTCATTAACGGGTCGGACAGGGATTACCTAAATATACCTACCTACCTACATATTGTACCTATGTATAGGTACCAGAATCTCAAGATCAATTAATCAGCCTGTTTCGGTCCACTGCTGGACATAGGCCTCTCTTAACTTACGCCACAAAATCCGATCCTGAAACGAATCTCATGAAACGACTATAATTTTAAAGTTGTGATTTTTATATGGCAATGTTATCTGATAGGTACCTAGTTGTCAAAGTTTTTGGACGCCGTCGAGTCCTAGACCTCTCATAAATAGTACCTACTAATAAAGTAAACTTCAAACCTGCATTAGTTTCTTCACCTCCATCACTCTCTGCTTCACTCCCAACACTGACAGGACTCTCTCTCTTTTCTTCCTCTCTATTTTCCCTCACTGGCCCCGGCACAGCTCCCAAAACCCTCGACAGCCATGGCTCAGGATAACCCAATAAAAAAGGGAAACCATTTTGTTGCAAAAATGGCGCGTAATATCTCATCTGATTTAATCCTTCTAATCTCTCATTCTCTTCTTCTTCTGAATTTCTAGAATTTTCTGAGATATTATTCTCTATGTCTATCTCCGGTGATTTTCTTTCTCCGATTAAGGATTCTATAGAAAATGGTTTAGGAATTTTCTTTTGTGTTTTCGTTTCGCTTATTTCTATTTTGGACTCCATTTTCACTATGATATTTTTTAACACTTAATTTAACACCATACACAGTCTTTGATAAAGTATTTTATTATTTAAAACACATTAGGATGTCTGGTTTTTCTTCAGTCACTACGCAATAAATTTTAAAAAACCATAGATTCTAATTTTCACCATCGGATTTAATTAAATTACTGAGAATATCAGCTAAATTAAAAAGTTAATGTTCTAACAAGAACTAAAAATTTGAAATTACACATTTGAAAATGGAACGGAACGTCCTTCCGCCGCGAGATTCCCGCGTAAACTCATGACTAGCCCGCCACGCCCATACGGGGTGTTGTCAAAACGTTATTTTATTTTATTAGTGAACTAACCGCTGGACGAGCGATTTTAGACTTTATGGCTACCATCATAATGCTACCGTCATTATCACGAAGAAGCGTTCTATAAAAACCTATCAGAACTTCAGTTATAGCTAAAAATAACCTTTATTACTTTATATTAAGGATGACTTTCCCTAAGCAACAAATCATTCACTAATTCATCTACCCTTAGTCTAAATTGAACTCTGTTCCTTCAAAATTAGATTCTAAATGCATCGTCCTCGCTTTCAGATGTAACATTTGGATTCCAAGCAACGCATGATTGAGAACACTTTTGTGTCTTGCCAAACAGGGATGGCAATAATATACTTTATAGGTTAGACGGAGATGGCGCTGGTGATATTTGTGCTGGCAGTGTACACTGGTAATTGGTGGTGATCAGAATGTTTTGCCAGTGTCAGCACTCGGTATAAATTTCATCGTTTTGTGCCCCGTTTAGTGTGAACTTGTTACTTACTTTGGGTTTCTCGAATGGACGATTTATAGACAGTAACTATTTCAAATGGATGTCTCTATTGATAGGTAGGTAAAATACATATTCTGATATGGTTATCCTTCACTTATAAATATCGCGACACAGGGCTTGTACAATAATGCGGGATTTGTGTTTAAAAAAAAAAATATGATGATTCTTTTATACAACAACATACCAACCCATATGATGTCCCACTGCTGGGCACGGGTCGCCCCAGTACCTAGAACCTACTTATTATAGAACCTGGGGGTAATTACCATAATCGCCACGCTTGGCGAGCAGGTTGGCAATCGCAGAAAGGCTTAAGTAAACAGAGGACGCTGCTGCTTCGTCCTCTTCGTACGCCGAAGCCCGTCTTCGGCGTCTTTCGGTGCGAAATCCCGAAGTCGCCTTGACACCCACGGGAAGAGATGGAGTGGGACTATTCTTAAGCCGGTATCACACGGCATGATTCATTCTTTTAGGTATGTTTCCCATAAATTCTTATTTACCGGTTTTGGCTCTATATAGGTATATTGGTACGCAGTTTGGCCTGTCGCCCTAATAAATTACTCAGATAGGTTACTAATAACAGGTATTGTTACCTATGTTAGCAACAATAGGTATGTTACTGGGCAATAGGCCATAGGCAGCGACTTGGTAAATGTATAGAAAGTCGCTGAGATTAACTGGATGCGGAAGGCGGAGGACTAGATGTTGTGGCGTAAATTACTTAGGAGAGGTATATGTCCAGCAGTGGACCGATACAGGAATATTTTAACTGCCTCTGTTGAAGAGGTCGTGGGTTCGATCCCCACCCAGTATAAAACTTTGTGTGATAAGCACGGTGATTTATTCTGTGTCTGGGTGTTATTTATCTATAATACCTATGTATGTATTTAGAAATATATAAGTATATTTATCAGTTGTCTGGTTTCCATAGTACAAGCTCTGCTTAGTTTGGGATCAGATAGCGTTGTGTGAGTTGTCCCAAGATATTATTATTATTGACTGATTGAGATCAAACTTAAAACTTACCGCTATTTTTAACCGGCTTTAAAAAATATGTTTTTCAATTTGATCAGTACCTACCTACCTATGTGTACTTAGCCGTGTGGTGCCGGCTTAAGAATAGTACCACCCCATCTCTACCCGTGGGTGTCGTCAAGGCGACTAAGGGATGTCACTCCGGAGGGCGGGCAGCAGCGTCCTCTGCGTACTTAAAGCCTTACTGCGATCGCCAACCCGCTCGCCAAGCATGGCGATTATGGCAATTACCCCCAGGATCTACATACTAGTAGGTTCTACTGGGGAGACCCGTGCCCAGCAGTGGGCCATCTTATGGGTTGATATGTATGTGTACTTAATTAAAGATAGCTTGTAGTGACTTTTGTTATTCGACTGCATATTTTTTTGAAAGGAAATGCACTTAATCTACGTGTTATATCAATTAGCACTTTTCTTAATTTTTATTTAAAGATTAAGCAGACCGACGGCCTCACGTGCTCTCCGAAGCAGGAGAAATGTGTCATTTTCAAATACGTTCACCCATCTAAGTATGGGCGAACAGCGGTAACGTTGCTTAAAATCAATTGGCTCAATCGCAACTAATTCAGGAACATTTCTAGTTATTTTTTTATTATCGTACTAATGAACCAAGCCAGTAAATTCAAAGCAAGCACCACAGTAGAGCCAAGTTCTCGTCATTAGAGAGCAATTTGTTCCCTCCCCCCAGCACTTAGCCGCAGCCCCCCTCCTAAATTGATTGTGGCTATTTCCCGCACCGATGTTCTACAACATAATTTACGACATATTTGCTTCAATAGAGGTAATAAATTGAATATCATAAAGTTTTGTTGTGGTTTTCCGAATGGAGAACTTTGTCGTAGGTATACAATAACAAAGCTTTTTAAAATGTTTTCTGGTTTTCTATTAGAGGTTTTCGAAGTTCTTTTGTTAGATTTTTTTGGTAAAAAGGTTATCAAATTAATTTAATTACCTATGTAATGTTGAACGAATAGTGGTGGCTTTGTAATTTTATATTTTACTAGCTGTGCCCCGCGGTGTTACCCACGGTTTATTAGCCTATGTGTTAATCTAGGGTGTCAGCTAACTCCATACCAAATTTTATTAAAATCTCTCCAGCCGTTTAGACGTGAAGAAGTAACAAACATGCACACTCACATACCTACTCACAAACTTTCGCTTTTATAATATTAGTGTGATTAGTGTGATTTTAAAGACGACTCTTGCAGTAGGGTACATGCTCTGTATCACGGGGGACTTTACACGGACACAAAGTCCACACAGACTCGGAACAACAATTTGTGGAACACACAGAGTTGTGTCCAGTGTGGGAATCGAACCCGCCACAGAGGTGCCACAGTCAAATGATGGCTCTGCCGTGAAGTTTCGGGTTCAAATCTCATGCAGGCGAGTGCGCACTTACCTACCAATTTTTTTAGCCCACGACAAAAACAGGGGTAATACGTTTAACATGTATATCTATTTATTTGTACCTATATCTGTGTGTCTGTCTGTAGGTACGTGTGTTTAGGTAGATAGGTATATGTCATCTCGTATCTAGCAAACGAATAGACTCACCAATTGTGATGCTGATAAAAGCAGAAGCAAAATTGCGTAACTAACCTAAGACAAAAAAAATAAAATGGTTGTTTAATGAGGATGGTTCTTAGCTTTGTTTAAAGCAAATCGATTCAGCCGTTTTGAAAATAAACTCACGTGTCGAAAGTCAAATTCAAACTCAAATATCTTTATTTCGTAAAATCAGGTTAATGATTATTTGAAAACATAAAATTAATACATACCTACTAAAAAAAATATAAAATTATGATTGTTTGAAAAAAAAAACGAAATGAGGTTAGGCGGCAGTTCCAAGTGTAAAGCTCATGAGAAGAAGCTGCCAAGAAACTTATGGGCCACTCTTTTAGTATTTTTTTTTAGTATTATTATTATTATTAAATTCGAAAGAATATGACATGTCTGTGGCGCGGTGGGAGTGTGTCCGACTGCTACGCAAGAGGTCAATTCCCGAGGGTTCGATTCCTACACGGGACACCACTTTGTGTGATCCACAAATTGTTGTTCCGGGTATGTTTGTATGTTTGTAAAGTGCCCTGCGACACAGCTTGTACCCTAATGCGAGAGTCGGCTTGCATGGTGCATTAGATAGGTACCTATAATTATACCGTCGGTATGGGGCCCAAGGTCTGTCTAGTAGTTATAGGATTTTCATACTATGGGACTATGATTATGGGAACTTACTTTTTAAGTAAATATGCCTATTAGATTTTTAAACTACTTAGTCTTTGTTAAGATTGTTGAAAGGACATTAAGACTAATTTCCGAAAGAATTAAGAAATTAATAACAATTTTGTTTTTTGGTAGTTAGGGTTAAGTAGGTATTTGGTTTCTTTTTACTCGACTGTAAGGAAGGGTTATGTTTTTCGCGCGTATCTTGTATGTATGTAGGTATGTAATATTCTTTATTACCTTATATCTCGCAAACCACTGTACGGATTTATATAATTAAGAAATCGTTAGATTTGTCTTGACCGCCCAAGTATTCCTCTTAGATAAGTGACGTTTAAAAAAAAAATAACATGGCGGCAGTGAGATGTCAAAATAAAGAGGTGTGAAAAAAAGTTCTTTCGAATACTGCAATATGGCTATCAAATTGAAGGGCTCATCGTAAGCATTTCAAAAAGATTATATACCTACTAAAAAAGTTACTTAGTAACTATTCTTTTTTAAATTTTCAGTAGGTAAGTAGGTACTTGACAATAGCTGTGATAAAAGTTAGTTTGTTACATCCTACAACTACCTACTCTAAAGTATTAAATAAAAAAAATAAAAAAAAAACCGCCTACACAAAAACGAAGGAAACAAGGTCCCTTACACAATTATATACCTACATAAGTAATTTCATGCTGTCGAAGGCACTTTACCAAGTTCATCGAGATTCATTAATGCCTTCGACTGCAAGATATACCTAATATAATAATTATTGTTTAGGGGATCTTGTTTCCATCTTTATTGAGCAGGCGAGTTTTTTTTAAATAATCTTTTGTCTATTCCTTGGATAGTTACAACATTGCTTCACGTCACTGATCGCGAACTCTAGGTAAATATCCTATAATTCTCTGAATCAGAATTCATACATACATATCAACCCATATGATGTCCCACTGCTGGGCACGGGTCTCCCCAGTAGAACCTACTAGTATGTAGATCCTGGGGGTAATTGCCATAATCGCCACGCTTGGCGAGCGGGTTGGCGATCGCAGTAAGGTTTTAAGTACGCAGAGGACGCTGCTGCCCGTCCTCCAGTGTGACATCCCTTAGTCGCCTTGACGACACCCACGGGAAGAGATGGGGTGGTACTATTCTTAAGCCGGTATTCACTATTTATTTATTTTATAAACTTGGGGGTAAGACGCTGCGACTAATATACTATACACCATGTTAAAGGACTGGTGCAAATTCTATTATCAAAAAGTTGAAACATGAGATAAACCAAAATCAGCCATAATGGGTACAATATAGTAGAAGCATCTACTTACAACAAAGGTAAAAACTTTAAGTGCTTAAATATTGGCCAAAGTACTTGTAACGAATGATTAAATATAGAATTTTAATTCTGATATCAAAAGGAAGAAATGAATGGTATTTATTCGTCACGCAGAATCTTTACTTACTAAAGTCAAATCATGCTCTTAATCAATGTGACAATTAAAACAAAATTCACCCAAGCATAATAAAGTAACAAGGAGGAAGCAACTAGATCCATTTTTCTTTATCATTTAAATATTCATCCACTGTATAATAACCTCTACATATAAGTTGATTTTTGACTACCTTTTTTAACTTTATTACTGATAGACTCATAATACTAGCTAGTATCTTATTAAATACTCTCACAGAAATACCCATAAATGAATTATGAGTTTTATGTAGCCTATGATATTGACCTACTAAGTTGTGCTTATTTCTCGTGTTCACCGGGTGAACGTCACTATTTTGTGATATAAATGCATATTTAGTAGGTATAACAAACATAATGTTTGCAAATATATACTGAGAAGCAACTGTCATAATTATCTAGACTAATATTATAAAGCGGAAGAGTTTGTTTGTTTGTTTGTTTGTTTAAACGCGCTAATCTCAGGAACTACTGGTCCGATTTGAAAAATTCTTTTTTTGTTAGATAGCCCATTTATCGAGGAAGGCTATAGGCTATAAAACATCGCGCTACGACTAATAGGAGCGGAGTAGCGACGAGAAATGTTGCAAAAACGGGGAAAATTTACGCATACGAAGTTGCGCGGGACAGCTAGTTTCAAATAAAATTCACATTTGCTAACATGATTCATCACACTGGAAAGGGGTCTAATTGTCCACCGGAAATCACTCACCATTCAGCTTAATCACAAAATCTATGACGCCCATTGTCCTTAGTTCTTCCAGACACTATAACTACGCCATTTTTATTTAGCACAGCCTTTTTACGATCAAGTAATGAATGATCTATTGTTCTAAATTTATAGTCGCAAACGCATACGTATTGTTTAGCAAGTTGATTTAGATGAGCATTGTTATGGGAACTTAGAACGAGACTAGACTGGAAAAGGTTTTAAAAGATTGTTTAAATAAAGTGCTGGAATATTTGACTGTGATTTAAATAGCACAATCGAACGTACGTTGGATTTTGATAGGTCTTTTTTATAGAAAGTCCGTTTATGTTATCGATGCCTCTTGGCTTGATGATAGCCTGTCCAGTCAATTTTGATCTCCGTTTCTACATAGATTACTGACGTAGTTTCTACCTGTTATCCTTCTTAATAGGCTTTCTTAAAAAGTCATTAATACTTTTTTGAAACGCCTGTTTTTCGGGCTGTAGATAGGTACCTATTATAACTGCAATTAATCAGATATTCAATATGACAGACAGCTTATTTTTATTAGATACTAACTGACCCGTGCAACTTCGTATGCGTTAATTTTCCCCGTTTTTGCAACATTTCTCATTGCTGCTCCGCTCCTATTTGTCGCAGCGTGATGTTGTATAGCCTATAGCCTTCCTCGATAAATGGGCTATCCAAAACTTAAAATAATTATTCAATTCGGATTAGTTCCTGAGATTACCGCGTTCAAACAAACAAACAAACTCTTCAGCTTTATATCATTAGTATACCTACTTAGATTACAAGCTATATAAAACTTAGGTAGGCAAGCAAAGTCGCTACATAAATCGCTTAAAAAAAAACAATAATTATTTCAAATCATTAAAGCTCCCAAATCCCTCTGAGCCTCTGACTGACTCCTACGACTGCTCTGTGGAGTTTATCCGATAAACTCCCACTGCGAAGCAATCGAACCCACGACCTCTTGCGTAGCAGTGGGATAAATAAACTTTATTTATCCCACTGCTAAGCAAGAGGTCGTGGGTTCGATTCCCACACGGGACACCACTATATGTGATCCACAAATTGTTGTTCCTAGTCTAGGTGTACTTCGTGTCTGTGACTTGTATGTTTGTAAAGTCCCCCGCAAAACAGGGCTTGTACCCGAGTCGTCTTCATAAAAAGAACACTAGAAAACAGGCTGTTTAAACTTTCAATGACAATGTGGCAGAAAATATTTGCGAAGAGTTGGCTTAAACATTTATTATTTTTAAACTTTCGCGATTTTTATACATATTAGATATATTTCGGGACTTAATTAGTCGACCCGTGGCCACGATCGGTGCAATTCGATCGAAACGTCGGGTAAATAAAAGGTTCGTACCTTTAAATAATTCACGCGATTAAGTCCCGAAATATATCTAATTAAACATTTATAAATGTTAAACAACGTTATGTTGTTAAAAACCGTAAAAAGAGAACAAGTTGTTCAGTCACCAATTCCAACCTAGTCACAACAAAACTTGCTACACGACTTAGGTCCTTTTAGCACACAGATATTTAGGGATATAGGTGCCTAGGGATATTCACACGCTTGGAACTAAAAGCAAAACGTACCTACGTAGGTAATAGTGATAAATTTAGACACTTAGTGCAATTGCCATACACTTTATCACGCATACGCCTTCCGCATTCAATATATTCCTCTCAGATTTTCTGCTAATTAAATCCGACTACGAAGATTTAGAATTAAAATAACTTCTGTGAAGAGAAAGCCTCGATTCTATAAGCTTTATTTATACACTGAATCCGACGATTGATTTAAAGCCATTATTTTATTCCAAAGGGTAATCAAGTTTTTTTTTTTTGAAGCGACGGTAGCCTACTAAATGTCTAGGGCAACGGTTTCGCAGTCGTGAGGTCGCGGGTTCGAATCCTACCCATTATGCTACCGACGTGAACCCACTCTTAACGCAAGCCTTTGAGCTTAGCTGGAGGGGTTAACAAGATTGCTAGTAATGTGGGACTCAATCCAACATTGCTAGCTATCTTTAAAAAAAATAGTATTTTTCGAAACACGTGTTGGTACCTACAGTTGAAGATGGCCGATAGGTGAAAGTTGAAACGAACTAGGTACTTTGAAATTAATCTTAACTGACGGTTATTAATGGGCGTCTGAACGGGCCATGTTTTACGGCAATTGGTGGCGGCACTATTGGCAACTAATTGCTCGGCCAATAATGGCAATATGGCTGTAATAGTATGGCGCATGATCCAGTCTCCTAAACCATAACAATAAAGAGCGATTAATACAATAAAATTGGCGGGGCAATATTACCCACCTACAGAAAAACGATCATCCGGCAACCTATCAAATCAATACAAATCAATATTATAGCAGTGGCGGAAGGTCCTTAGAACACTTCGGTTTCCCTTGGGATTGTAGTTAGGTACCTACTTAGTATTATAAGTATAAAGAATCATGTCCAGCAAGAAATATTTTTGTATTGGGTTACCACTGAAAAATTTTAACCCTTCGCCTATGGGCCACAGAAAACATATTTTGCTATAGGTATTCGGGATATTACTGCAATGTTGCCGGCCACAGCATTGCCTCCACAAATTGCCGTAAAACATGGCCCGTTTAGTCCTATTTTAGACGATTGGTTATTAATATTATTATATTTCTTAACACCAAAAAAATGACTTAGGTATAAGCGAACTTAATAAACCTTATTGAATTATTAATTATAATGTTTTAAGTTAAAGGGACCTTACTCTCCTGGACTTCTCGACCTTTTCCTTAAATTAAAAACAATGTAAACCGAAACGTTTTGAATTGCAGGAGGAAGTATTTTGGTCAACGCTGTGATATTAAGTAAGAAGTAGGTACCTACACACTACGAGTAATAAAATAGTTATAAAAATGACGGCTAACTGAACTGTCACTATTTTTTCCGTTTTAAAAAGAAAGAAAAAAAGGTATTTAATTAGCATTTAGTCCTACATAAGCACACACATAAATATAATATTACAACAATTGGTACCTACCTACATTAGCAGCCCTGGTTTTCAGCTACAACCCAAGGTAAGCCCTTTTTTTTTTTAAACACAAGTCACGGACACATATTACACCCAGACTCGGAACAACAACAATTTGTGGATAACACAAAGTGGTGTCTCGTGTGGGAATCGAACCCACGAACTCTTGCGTAGCGCCACAGAGGCAGTCAACCACCTTAATAATAGACATACCTACCTACCTAAGTTTGTAGGTAGGTATATTAAGATTTAATGAGTATTGTGGGAAAAACTAACGTTGTATATGACAATACTGACAAAGGAATTTACAAAATGCCCAAGAGCTTCTCAGGGGATAACTTTAGTCGATCGCGGCCCCACACCGCCAAATTAAATCACCCATACAAAGATAATCAAATAATATCGTTATCTAACGCGTAATGTAAACAAATCACATTTGCAAACATTAACGCGTATAGAAAACGGACCATTATGCACCCTCCACATAAATCCACAATAATATAATAATCTTATTCATAACAAATTTAATGCCGCCATTAAATTAAATATTAAAACACGCTGTGCATTGCTCAACAGCCCGCGCAAATTGCTTTCGAAAATCGAATTATTCACCATCTCTTTCGAAACTTCATATGAACGAAAGAGATGAACATAGTTATGTTATTTCGTTTACTTCGTTGTTCTGTAAGTAATGAGCGGCGTCACGCCCCGCAATCAAAACCGTGCGCTACGATTGGTCGTTTAATAGGGTTCGAAATTTGAAACGCTTGTTATTTTTTTTTCGGTCGTAATTTTCTTTCATTAGCAGTGTGCATGACGACCGGCACTCAGCCGACGGATGATTTTTAATCTTGTTGAGAATATACGTCTCATTAATTTATTTTGCGGCTGATTTCATTTTGAGGTTATAATTTTAGTTTCTTTGTTTACTGAATAAGCACATTAGGTAATACCCACTTACGTAGGTACTTACTATGAATAGTTCTATTCTATTTTATAGTTCACACGGTAGGTGTTAACCTAAAAAAAAAACTAAGATTTTATAAAGTGAACTTCCTTGCTACTACCTACCCTACTTCCCTACTTACAATTAACTAGGTAGGTAGACCTACCTACCTATAGGTACCTACCTACTTATACCTAGATATGAGATACGTAAGACACTATTTGGGAACGAAATGAGGTATGAAGGTGGGTATGAGGTATTAAGATGTAGGTAGGTACCTACTTAGGTAGGTAGGTTAAGTTTTATACCCAAGAGTTCAGTTTTATCAGTTCTCTAAGTAGGTCTCTTATTTATAATGGCTAGCTATAACACTGTAAGTATTTTAACGAACTTTAATTTGAAAATGTAATGAGAAATAAAACAAATTATTTGGTTTAGATTACCAAAATAGGTCCACAGGTACCTAGGTAACATATTAATTTTTGGTTGGCTGCCTCTGTGGCGCGGTAGGAGTGTGTCCGACTGCTACGCAAGAGGTCGTGGGTTCGATTCCCACACGGAACACCACTTAGTGTGATCCACAAAATTGTTGTTGCGAGTCTTGGATCACACGTCGCAGTGAAGCCCCATTTGGAAGTCAAACCCAAATTCTTTTTCACGCGCTTAGGTAGGCATGAGGCAGTCCAATATTAACATTGAACTGATGAAAAAATAGACTTGAATAGGGTGTAGGTAGATACCTAATCGTTACATTTTACCAGCAACTTAATAAGATAGGTAGGTATACTTAATTAAGAGTGTTATTAAGCTATTGCATAGTTTTTATCGCGGGCTTTGAGCGCGTCGACCGAATCTAGACATTCCGTAACGAAAATAAAACCTTACACACCGCAGTCCCCCTACTATGTAGCTCGGCCGAGCGTTCGCTTAACGTTCCTACCCATAATGTGTATATGGTACGACTGCACGAAGCTCGCACAAGTCGAGACGAGCTGCTCCGAAATGTAATGAAAAGAAAAAAAAATTTTTTTTTAAATATACCTACAATTTAAAAAAATATATTTTTATTTTTTAGTTTAAAAAACTTAAATTTCTTAAGTTTACGGGAACTATTCTAACAAATTTTTGGATAACTAAGCACAAGAAGTCCGAACCCATAGATAATTTTCCAGAACGAGTGATTGAATTGATGTTGCTCTTTAAATATCACCTCATTTTGATCAAAACATCGATTTCATTGAATTAGACTAGGCTTTAAGGTCTTGCGTCTGATGATATCGCGTCACGCGTCGCCCATAATAGTACCTATCAATGCCACCCAAATCCTTGTTTGGCAAAGATCTAAATGTCACCGCACCGCGATCCTCATTTGAGACATTAGTTAGTATCTAAGTCTCATTTGCCAAGTAATTACACTTGCTACAACAGTGCCCTTAAATTCAACCACAGTCAACTGAAGCAGTGATGTGTCAACATCACTATTTCACGGAAGAATGACTGACACTGTTGTGATAAGTACCCACCAAGACGGCTTGTGATCTACCTAGGGTTGCCAAACCTACCTAGGGTTGTCGTGCTCTAAAATAGAGTATTGTACCCACTCTATAACATGTACTTATCTAGATACCTACTCTATAATCTATAACACTAAAAGAGTACAATAAAATACTCTTTTTTTCCACAATGTTTACGCCATCCCTTTCAATTAAAAAGTAAATGAAAGAGTTCACCAAGACGGCTTGTGATCTACCTAGGGTTGCCAACCGTACTCTAAAATAGAGTATTGTACCCACTCTATAACATGTAGGTACCTACTCTATAATCTATAGGTACCTAACACTAAAAGAGTACAATAAAAAAAAAATGTGTGGCACTCGGGGACTGCCGCGGTAAAGCTATTGCATAGTATTTTTATCAACTTAAGCAATTAAAAAAAATATATATATATTTTTAAGTGTATTTTTATCTAGGCTAATAAACCGCGGGTAACACTGCGGGGGCAGTGTTACCCGCGGTTTATTAGCCTATGTGTTAATCCAGGGTGCCAGCTAACTCCATACCAAATTTTATTAAAATCGCTCCAGCCGTTTAGACGTGAAGAAGTAACAAACATACACACTCACATACTCACAAACATTCGCCTTTATAATATTAGTGTGATTATAAAAAAAACAATGTTTGAATTTTTTTTTTCTTTAAAAAAAATTGTTTTTTTTTTAAATTTAAAAAAAGCAATTAAAAAAAATTTTTTTTTTTAGTTTTTAAAAATTTTTTTTTTTAAATAAAAAAAAAACATTAAAAGTTCTGCTATTCATTGATAGATGGCAAAAGTAAAAAGTATCACCGCTGTGCCCGTCGGAGTGGGGAGCGTAAGGTTTTTTCGTTACGGAATTTCTGGATTCGGTCCCCGCGCTCAAGGCCCGCGATAGAAGCTATGCAATAGCTTAATAGGTACTCTTTTTTCCACAATGTTTACGCCATCCCTTTCAATTAAAAAGTAAATAAAAGAGTTTATGTCCACAAAGAAGCGTCGTGTCTTTCTAGTGATTGATCAATTTGTGAGGTTATGGCGCGGTCTCTACGTTAATGGTCTACGAAAAATAAGAACCATCCATAATAATTGTTTTCTATCAAAAGTGTCAAACAGTCTTGACTTTATTGATTGAGTACCTAAATATCATTTAGTTCCAGTGACGTAAGTACCTACTGAAAAAAATAAATTCTATTTGCACCCTATTTACGGCTAATAAAAACTAAACAAACTCTCAATTCTGTAATTAATTCACCGAAATTTTGATTTCCCCATTTCACTATCCAACTGTCAAAAATGTCAAGAGACCGTCATTTCTGGCGAAAAGAGTGCGAAATCAAAACATTAGAAATACAAGCCTGATTCACACTTTATATATTCTTTACTCCTTAATACATAAAGTTCAAAATCCTCTGTCATATGTGGCAAAATAATGTTGTATCAAATACGCTTGGGACTTATTACAAATTGCGATTTAAACAAAACTTATGGCGTAGTTAATAAAGTTGATTATTGCTTCATTCAAGTATAAAATTAGGTTTGCAATAATATTACATTTGTGAAGCGTTTCGAAATTCGAATGCACTCAAATAGTGATGTGAGTTGACGTTCGGAAACGCGTAGCGAATGTATTGTAATTTTAGTTATGCTCTAGGGAAGGATAGACCCAAGTGTTTGTTGCAAACATTTGCAATTCATATTTATGTTTTGAATATTTTATTTGAGAGTTTTTTTACTGTGAGGGAGGATAGTACCATAATTTAAATTTAGAACGGTAATATTGTAATTGTTTTTTTTTATTTGCTGTCTCTTAATCACAAGCACAAAACACAGCGGAAATGACGAAAAACTGGGCTGTCATCAATTTCGCAAGGTCCCTAAGGACGTAAGGACTTTTGTGCTGTTTGTTTGTCTGTAAATTCGGTTTACTGACGATAACTTTACGTCATAAGAAAACATTTATGACATTGACTAACCAACCATGCCTATGACACCTTTTATTAAAAAATTCCAATTATAGCGCTTGTCGCTGCAATCACCAAAACATTGATGACATTATAATAAACAACGCCCGGCGGCTACGATACTACAGCCACAGATAATATAATACTATACTAGTACTTCAGCCTATCAGCAGGCGGAACGTCACCGGAACGTGAGCGGTGACGTCATACTTTTTCGTGAGTGCTTTTGATTTGATAACGTCTTATATGTATAAGACGTTATCAAATCAAAAGCACTCCGTTCCAACCCTAGTGTCCATAAAGGTACTAAGTGGGTACTTATTACAGAAATAATAGCAGCATTTTAGGTAATTTATTTTAACACATCATCTGAAAGTCTAAAACCGTTTTTATTTTGAAACTTGCAGGTAGATAGGTAGGTACCTACTGCAGCTTAATTTGGTAATTTATTTTTGGTATATGGACATCAACGTAACAAGACCCTCATTACCTTCGTGATGATGCTTCATTTTAAACAGGTACCTAATTAGAATATAATTAAGAAACTCCGTAATTAACTCAGTATCTATTTTAAAATAGTCGAACCAAAACCTCAAAATACTTAGGTGGTGAGATACTTATGTATGTAGGTACCTAATCTATACTAATATTATAAAGCGGAAGAGTTTGTCTGTTTGTTTGTTTGTTTAAACGCGCTAATCTCAGGAACTACTGGTCCGATTTGAAAAATTATTTTTTTGTTGGATAGCCCATTTATCGAGGCTATAGCTATAGGCTATATAACATCACGCTACGACTAATAGGCTTGGAGTAGCGAGCGACGAGAAATGTTGCAAAAACGGGAAAAATTTACGCATACGAAGTTGCGCGGGACAGCTAGTGTAAGTATAATTTGGGCACTAACTATCTAACTTCTATGCAGAAAGCCGTCTGGCCTTCGAACTAGGGTTGCCAACCGTACTCTAAAATTGAGTACCCTATGTATTGTACTCTACCTATGTCATGAAGGCGTACTCTATAATCTATAACATTAATAGAGTACGCTAAAATACTCTTTTTTTACACAATGTTTACTAGGTATACTAGTGCCAGTCATCAGATCACCAGAGCTGCAAAAAGAACCAACAAGTACCTTTGTATATAAATGATAGTCTATAATTACACCTCAATTCACGTATTTAAAGCAGTGCAGTTGCAGTTAAGTTTCGATTAAAACGCCCATTTTTGTATTCTTGTAACTTTGGGATCGATCTCATATACGCTTGCGTCAAGTATGCGTCTCGACAGCGCAATAACGACATTTTAATACGGTGCACAAGCGTTTTAAAGATCGATCCCAAAGTTACAAGCATACGAAAATGGCCGTTTTAATCGAAACTTAGCTGCAACTGCACTGCAATTGTACTGCTTTAAATACGCGAATTGGCCTGCTGGACTGCGCTATAAACCGACTCCCGGCCACGCGTGTCCTATCGTTTATTTTCCTTCGGCAATACCTTCGGCTTCGGCCCCGAAACCCAGCCGAAGCCGCCGTAGGGGCCATTTTTAGCCGCAATTGGCCGAAGCATAAGCTTTGGTCGGACACTATTTACCTATAATTATAATAATAATGATCTGAGACTGAGACACATTTACCAGCACAAATGCTCTTATTAACTGACTTTGGTGTTTTCTAGAGCAAAATATTTTATAATGCACTGGTAATGTACCTGCACATATAGGTACGTATTAAGTACTTATAATTCTATTTTACTAGCTGACCCGCGCAACTTCGTCTGCGTAAATTTTCCCTTTTTTCTTTTTTCTTCCTCTTTTTTTTACAACAATTTTCATTGCTGCTCCGCTCCTATTAGTCGTAGCGTGATGTTATAATCTATAGCCTTCCTCGATAAATGAGCTATCCAACAATAAAATATTTTTTCAATGCCGCCCAGTAGTTGCTGAGATGCGATAATCTCATTCAAACAAACAAACAAACTCTTAGGGGTATGAAAAATAGATACCGGATAAGCACAAAAAATTTCATCAAAATCGGTCAAGCCGTTACGGAGGAGTATGGCAACGAAAACTGTGACACGAGAATTTTATATATTAGATAGATATAGCCCCTACGTTTTACGCACTCGGGTAAAAATACCAAACATTCGACTCACCCGCAGTACCATATATAAGCACTTCATTTTTTCAAAAACATTTCTATTAATTTCTTCAATTTTGTGTGACAAAATGGCGACAAAAGTCGTTCCGTTACGCGCAATAAATCTTGACGTTATTAATTATACCATTAGTAACTGCGTCCAAAATAACTTGATCTTTCATTAAATTGCTGGAGATTATTTATAGAAGACCACCCCTAATTGGTTCTTCATGTACCTTCTATAAGTATATATCTGAATTTAATAAGTAATACCTATTCATGTTCTTATTTTGATTTGATTACTATTTTCCCGAATATCAAGCCAATTGTTGCCAGTGAAAAATATTTAATAAACCAATGTTTCCCAAAGTGGGTTCCGTAGAAAAGTTACCGGGGTTCCGCGAAATATTTTTAAGATATTTTGAAATAAAATCATGATTACCTACCTACATAGAAAAAACAACAAAAATATCAAGAAATCATCACCATCATTGGCATATGCCATCTTGATCAGATGACTAACTCAGCTTCACAAGAGATTCAGCATTTTTGGTGGTGACTACCCTCTCCACGGACGCTGTATTGCTTGGGACGTGATTTAGGTGGCACAAGATGCTCAGAATTTGCGTCAGCCTGTCGACCTAACTGACAGAACCCACAACAATGACTAGTCAATACGTGCGGCGCCAGATCGGTAGCAGGACCTGACTGTCTTACGGGAGGTATCATACCGGGTTTTGTTTCGAGTTTCCATCTCTTCGCACTGTTTATGTTTGCGGTGTATTTCCCACAGTCATCTCTTACGACACCCTTAGGATGAGATGGGATGATGACTCTTTGTATTCTTACTCTGTCACCACGCGGTCGAAATTCCAATCTATACTAATATTATAAGCTGAGGGTTTGTTTGCGATTATCTCAGGAACTACTGGTCTGAATTGAAAAATGAATTTTACTGTTGGATAGCCCATTTATCGAAGAAGGCTATAGGCTATATATCATCACGCTACGACCAATGTGTATGGGTATACTTACACATGTGGGCCACATAACTTTTTTGCAATCTCTGATTTTGGAATTGATAGACTGGACTGAATTATCCCTACATTAAAAATGTTTAATTTAATTTAAATTCTCTTCCATAATTTAATTTGTATTCTTGAATATAACAATGTTTTTTATTTAATCCATACTAATAAAGTAACTCTGTTTGTCGTCTGTTACGCTTTCACGCTCAAACAGCTGAACCGATTTAGATGAAATTTGGAATGGAGATAGTTTGAGTCCCGGAGAAGGACATAGGATAGTTTTTATCGCGATAACCGAAATCCACGCAGGCGGGGCCGCGGGCGAAAGCTTGTAATTTAAAATGCGTTAATGGGCAATTTTATAGTGAAATTGGCAATGATTATTGACTACTAGAAGGAATTGAAAGTTGAAGTAGGTACTAGAAGTAAGAGTTGAGGTGTTGCTGAAAATCAGCGTTACAGCGCTTTACGTGTGTAGCTTTAGGCTGAGCAACAACTCTTTTTGATAAGTGCATTGACGCACATTGCAGGACTTTGTGGTAGGTACCATTTTGTAATAATAATGTATTTTTTATTGTTTTTAAATTGTATATTGCAGTGTAAATAAATATATTATATTATAAAACTGTGATAAAATTGATTGCAGAAAGATTTGTTATTGTTATTATTTTTGGAACGAAGTTACTTATCGCGCGTTGGGAAAGGGGGCTAGACAGAAAAAAATTAAGGCCAAAAGTTGTAACGACACTTTAAGACCAAAAGTTGTAACGACACTTTAAGACCAAAAGTTGTAACACTTTTTTTATCATAAAGAAAAAAAATTAAATTTTATTATAATTCCTTCACTAATTAATAGAAATTAACTTCGTTCCATCCGGGTGTTTTTTTATATGGTTATTTTATTACTATCTATTGTTATTATTACTTGTTATATTTTTGTTTTATTGTATCTAATGTGCGTCAATATATTTATTTTCTTTCTTCTCAATCGCAAATTATGTACATACCTCTTTAATTGTATCGCAAGCGTCGCGGGTTCGAATCCTACCTATTAAACTACCGACGTGAACCCACTCCTAACACAAGTCTTTGAGCTTAGTTGGAGGGATTAACAAGATTGCTAGTAATGTGGAACCCAATCCTACATTGCTAGTTATAATTAAAATAAAATTTTAAAAAATTAGGTTATGCTACCATTGCTACCTTTCGCATTAAGAAAGCAACTTTGCTGATGGATATTGTCCAATTACTTCTATAGCATTCAACCAAACAAATAAACAATAAAAAAACTCCTTAGCTTTATAATATTAGTATAGATAACTACACAAAACTAATACCCCAAAATATTAACATACAAAACCTCTTTATTCTCACTCACTATTGTCAACACAAGATCAAAGTCTGAGGTAGGGGAGTTCAAATAAAACTGGCCGATTTTAATGGGTCGTGTCATTTTGCGAGCGCACGTTAAGTAAAACGGAACGCGGCCGGAAGCCACGCCCCTTCCGCCGAGCTGTCATCGTGACAGCGCGCCAAATTACATGCCACAGATTATACCACTAATCGAAATTGTGTAAAGAGGTTGGGATTTAGTTTTTGTGGGGTCTGTTCTGTTTTTTTGTTTGTAGATATTAAAGCTTAGGTGAGTACCTACCTAGTTTAGTCTCTTTGCCGATATTAGATCTATAACTAGGTATATACTTATAAATAAAAAGTAATGCCAAATGTATTTAAGTGTATCAAAATACCTCATAATGTTTCGATAAGACAAGTTTTAATATTATAATTTTTTTTTAATTTTACTCCCGCAGTAGGGTACAAGCCCTGTGTCGCGGGAGACTATACAAACATACTAGTCACGGACACAAAGTACACCCACACTCGGAACAACAATTCTTGCGTAGCAGTCGGATACACACCCACCGCGCCACAGAGGCAGTCAAAAACAAATAACAATATGAAAGAAAATGTTCGATTTTTTTTAAATGCCATTTTTATTTATTGGGAACATTGTCGTATTACTTATAAAGGGATGATTTGTTCACATCTACTTCATTAGTAGGTACACCTACAGCCATGCTGGTCAGAGGCGGGTAGCTAGTCCATAATTCTTAAACGGCCGTTTTTACATATCTATCTTTCGGTGGATTTGGCTACTAGAGATCTATCTTTAGTAACCAATCATCGAAAGATAAGCTCCATACAAAATATGTCAGTTAAAGCTTACTGACTGACTGACATATCAACGCAGGGCCTAAACTTTAAGGGTTAGAAACTTGCACAATGGTTCCTTTTATAACGTAGGGGAGCACTAAGAAAGGATTTCTGAAATTCACCCCCTAAGGGGGTAAAACGGGGGTGCAAAGTTAGTATGACACTTTGCCGTTATAATATTTTGGTAGCAATCTGGCATCCATGCGGGCGAAGCCACAAGGGCATAAGCTATATTTATACATATATCTCTAGTAGCCAAATCGATCGATAAATAGAATATTAAAAATGGCCGTAAGTTATATATTAGGTACCTAAAGATACACGATCTTTAGGTAATACCGTACCTATATGACTTTTTGAAAAACGACCACATTAATCAAATTCAAATTCTTTATTGTACACACAGAAAAATAACAAACAATATTACAAAATACATAGTTATCATGTACAAAGGCGAGCTTAACTCAATATTGAGTTTTCTCCCAGCAAACCTTTGTACCTATGATAGAGGACACTCCTCTTTGTTACAAGACAATAAAATATAATATACCTACCACATTATGCTTTATTTAAAAGTTGCAAGGTAGTTAAAGATCTGGAGGCCTATACTAATTCAACGAAAACGAAGTTTCGATCAAAAATGAGGTGGTAATATACAGAGCCAGGAACATCTATTTAATCCACTCGTTCCAGAAAATCATCCATGGGTTCCAACTTCTTGTGCTTATCCAAAAATTAACTAGAATAGTCCCCGTAAACTTATGAAATTTGAGTAGGTAAACAAATTCATGAATTTAGTTTTAAAGCGGGCTTGGTTTGCGGGTCAATTCACGTATTTAAAGCAGTACAGTTGCAGTTAAGTTTCGATTAAAACGGCCATTTTTGTATTCTTGTAACTTTGGGATCGATCTCAAATACGCTTGCGTCAAGTATGCGTCTCGAGAGCGCAATAACGACATTCTAGTACGGTGTGTAAGCCTTTTTAAGAACGATCCCAAAGTTAAAAGAATACGAAAATGGTGAATTGACAAATGTGAGAAATAATAAATAATAGAATAATGGATAATAATGAAAAAAATAAACAACATAAACTTAGGACATATTTAGTAACAAATTATCGATGTTTACAACATAATGCTTGGTTCACAACACGCGGCCACAAATTACAGGGTACCTGCTGTGCAGACATGGCATTATCGTGTTTGTATTGATCGTTAACTGTGTTGGGTGCCAATGTTTGGACAAAACGTTGGTAGGTATATTACATAGACAAAATATAGTTTTAGTCTTTGTTTTAAATATGATATCTTCATAATCTCGGATGCAGGCGGGGATACAAGGGAGGGGGGGGCAACAGGGGCAATTGATAAACAGGCTCGATTAAATAATTTTTTATTTGGGGAATTTAGGAATTTTGACACTGGATCGGAATGTTTAGGTAGGCAATTGCCCTTCCGTGGTGGCGGATATGGTGTATCGGTGTTGAATCAAATGCGCCCCCCTCCCAGTCATAGGAGCGACTCACACTTGACCGGTTGAGTCAAATATTGCCCCCCCCCCCCCCCTATACAAAGTTCTAGATCTGCGCCTGTTCGAATGTGATGCACATGCCTGTTCCTGACCTCCTTCATAGCGTGACCTTTGCAGTCGATGATATTTCAAATTATTTCTTAATTATTTTTATTTGACGAATATAAATAAATGACTTGAAACGTTACATTGGAGCTCCAAGGGAGGAGGTGGTTTTGAATCTTTAGTTTTTACCTTAGGGCTCCATCCGTTTCTCTTGTTATTTCAGTAAGTTTGTGCAATACACGTCACAACGAAGAAATCAATATTTTATTTTTAACAGCTCGTTGTCACTGCATTTTATAATTGCATAATTTGATTAATAAAGAACCTAAAAGACATATATTTAATTCATTATTTCAGCTTAAGGTGTTTATAAATAATAATAATATCGTAAGCAGAGCTTGTACTATGGAAACCAGACAACTGATAAACATACTTACATATTTTTAAATACATACATATTTTTGGTTAACTGCCTCTGTGGCGCGGTGGGAGTGTGTCCGACTGCTATGCAAGAGGTCGTCGGTTCGATTCCCACACTGGACACCACTATATATGATTCATTAATTCCGAGTCTGGGTGTACTTTTTGTCCGTGACTTGTATGTTTGTAAAGTCCCCCGCGACACAGGGCTTGTACCAAAATGCGGGATTCGTCTTTTAAAAAAAATAAATTAATTACACCCAGACACAGAATAAATCATCATGCTCATCACACAAAGTTTTATCCCGGGTGGGGATCGAACCCACGACCTCCGGAGTTAGCAGTCAGGGTCACTAACCACTAGACCAACAGGCCTCATTTATTAAACCTCGTCATTTTTATGTTTTCTTTATATTAATTTCAATCAAACATTTGTACCAAACATTGGCCCGTTGGTGCCAACATGGGAACCATAGAGTACAGAGCAGTAATCGCCATGTGGTCAAGCAAACTGCTAATTTGTTTATTACATGTAATTTGTGTGCTCTGTTTGTTTTAGTTCATAGAGCTTATTAAACGATAGAAGTGGCAATTTAAAAACCCAGAACCGACTGGGTCGGTGGTGCAGTACCTAGTAGTATGTTGTGTTATGTAAGATGTGGATGTCGATTCTCACACGGGACACCATTTTGTGTGACAAACTTTTTTTTTTTTTTTTTTAAGAAATGACTACTCCCGCAGTAGGGTACAAGCCCTATGTCGCGTGGGACTTAACAAACTTACAAGTCACGGACACAAATTACACCTAGACTCAGAACAACAATTTGTGAATCATACAAAGTGGTGTCCCGTGTGGGATTCGAACCCATGACCTCTTGCGTAGCAGTCCACCCATTGTTTGTTTGTAAAGTTTCTTTCCAAAAAAAAACTCCGTTGCAACTGATTCTAGCTAGAACACCCTATCAGAACCATCAGCACCATATCAACCCATATGATATCCCACTCCTAGCCACGGGTCTCCTCAATAGAACCTACTTATTATAGATCCGGGTAATTGCCATAATCGCCATGCTTGACGAGCGAATTGCGATCGCAGTATATTTTTATATTTTTTTTATTTTTTTTTGATATTTTTTTTTTTTTTACAGACGACTCCTGCATTAGGGTACAAACCCTGTGTCGCAGGGGACTTTACAAACATGCAAGTCACGGACACAAATTACACCCAGACTCGGAACAACAATTTGTGGATCACACAAAGTGGTGTCCCGTGTGGGAATCGAACCCACGACCTCTTGCGTAGCAGTCAGACACACTCCCACCGCGCCACAGAGGCAGTATGGTTTTAAAGTACACAGAAGACGCTGCTGCTCGTTCTCCGGTATTAAATCCCTTAGTCGCCTTAACGACACCCACGGAAAAAGATGGAGTGGTACTATTGTTAAGCCGGTACCACAAAGTTTATTATTTGAACAGATTCTGTGCCGTGATTCGTGTGGAGTTACTCTTCCAAAACTTTAACTTTTTTTTCACTTGATCTCACTTTAAATGTGAGACTAAAGATAAACATAGGATACACTGCAAAGAAAGAGAACCAAAAATACGCCTTTCGCACTAGGGTGCAAACCGTTTGTCGGTGACTTTACAATGGACTAGTGTTCATTATAAAATGTTGTATTATCCATAAATATTTTTGTTCGGAGTCCGAGACTAGGCAAAGTATACTCAGTTTCATAGATTTATCAATAACACAAAGTTTTGTCCAATGCAAGAATAGAAATCCATGATCTCTCTTGCAGCTGTCATACGTACTACTGTCATTTTTTTTTTTCATTTTAAAAAATATAACTAGCAATGTGGAATTGTCGTCCCACATTACTAGCAATCCTGTTAACCCCTCCAGCTAAGCTCTATGGTTTGTGTTAGGAGTGGGCTCACGTCGGTAGTATAATGGCCAGGATTCGAACCCACGACCTCACGATTGTGAGACCGATGCCTTATCCATTAGGCTACCGCCGCTTCAAGTTCAAAAATTGAATTATGAACACGATCAACTACTGAATTGAAGTTTTCGTTTTGCAATTAATGAAAAATGACCGCCTCTATATAATTTCTCGTTCTATTCTCACAATGTGTATTCCAATCAATATATAATTCGATAATGAATGGTCTTCGTTGTATGCTTAAGTATCAATTCACAATTGTTAAATTAAATGTTTCCCAAATTCATAAAAGCAGGGGACATTTAATGACAGACCATAGACAATCACCATGAAAATATTTTTAAAATACCAAGTAAGTACCTGCCTAACAACTTCTCACAGAGGTTTTTTTTTAAATTGTTGTACCAGCAGTTACATAATTCTTTATTCGCTTAGTCAGCATAATACTACACTTGTGAAAAGTCGATTCTACAATTACATGTAATACCTGTTCGCAAACAATAGGTAAAACCGGAGAAAAGAACAGGCAATAAAAACTCGCGGCCACTCTTTTCAAATTGCCAATGTTTACAATGTTTCTTTGTTTATAAACTGTATATGCAGGTAAGGTGCTGCCATCATTATATTATCTATACTAATATTATAAACCTGAAGAGTTTGTTTGTTTGTTTGAACACGGTAATCTCAGGAACTACTGATCCGAATTGAAAAAAATGTTGCATGGCCCGTTTATCGAGGAAGGCTATAGGCTATATAACATAACAAATATCAGGCTAGAAGCAATAGGAGCAGAGCAGCAACGAGAAATGTTGCAAAAACGGAGAAAATTTACGCAAATGAAGTTGCGCTGCAAAAACAAGAGGTCAAAAAATTTAAATGAAGAGTACACGAGATTGGATATATCAACCTCAATGGGCACAACATAGTTGGAGCATCCGCTTACGTAAAGTTTTTATGTGCTTATACATTGGCCAATTTACTGCTACTTAATTAATAAATATAAATTGTAAAGTGTAAAGACACTAATTACTACACTATTTGATCCATTTTTTTTTCTTTTTTTTTATTGGGTCCCACATCGCTTGCAATCTTGTTAACCCCTCTAACTAAGCTCAAAGACTTGTGTTAGGAGTGGGTTCACGTCGGTAGTTTAATGGGTAGGATTCGAACCCGCGACCTCACGATTGCGAGACCGATGCCTTAGCCATTAGGCTACCGCCGCTCCGAAACTATTCATAAGGTTAGGTTATGATGGGACTGACATACGATAAGCGTAAAAGTTACTTAATAAAGAAATGGTTAACTGTAAAGTCGACTTACGGACGATAATTTTATTTTACGTGATAACGTTATGAAAACATTGTATTAATCACCATGCCTGTGACATTTTCTTTTTTTTTAATTTATCGCATATTACTGCAATTCTCAAAATATTGATGACATTGTTATAAACAACCATCACTGTGACAGATTTAGTGGACCCGGGCACATACGCGAGCATGCACCCGCGGCCTCTATATTTCAGTCTCAGGCGGAATCGCTATTCCTGTTGCTTAACAACCAGTCAGTAACGTGACTGCTTAGCAACCAATCAATAGCGTGACCGTTGCTACGTGACTGCTTAGCAACCAATCAATAACGTGACCGTTGCTACGTGACTGCTTAGCAACCAATCAATAACGTGACCGTTGCTACGTGACTGCTTAGCAACCAATCAATTACGTGACCGTTGCTACGTGACTGCTTAGCAACCAATCAATAATGTGACCGTTGCTACGTGATACTTTTTTGTGCACGTTAACACGTCAAAAAATATTAATAAATATACTTTTCTGAAGCAAAAATTGATTGGTTTGTCACAATCGATATTTCAATCAGATTGTTCTTATTTTTGAGTTGAATGCAATCTAGCCAATTACCCTGCTGATTTCTGCTAGTGTCAAGTGTTTATTGTTCACTTTAGCTTCACAAAGACTGTTCTACAGATTTTACCCCTATTTTATGTATTTTCCCGCCTGATTTGCGAAAATGGCAGTTAACTGACCTGCCATTATTTTCACACCTCCGCGTAACGCCAATTTAATGAACTAATCTATACTAATATTATAAAGCGGAAGAGTTTGTTTGTTTAAACGCGCTAATCTCAGGAACTACTAGTCCGATTTGAAAAATTATTTTTTTGTTGGATAGCCCATTTATCGAGGAAGGCTATAGGCTATATAACATTACGCTACGACCAATAGGAGCGGAGCAGCAATGATAAATGTTGCAAAAACGGGGAAAATAGACGCAGACGAAGTTGCACGGGACAGCTAGTAAAAAAATAACACAGCCGTGGTGAACATCTACTACCTAGGTAATATTCATTAACGTAGAGACCATGACTGCACCATAACTTCACAAAATTCACCACGCTCTAGAAAGAGACAACAAAGGCCGCACGAGTTTTTTCTCTCTTTCACGCTTTGGAAAAGGTTGGAAAGGGTTGGCACGGGCCAGGTCTATACGTCAATGGATGTAATGGCACACTGGTCTAGTGTTAGTTGTGTATTAGACGGGGTCTAGGGGTGCCCCAAACAAAATGATTAGTCTTGGGGGGGGGGGGCACAAAACGATACGAGAAATTCGGTAGCTACACAAAATAATCATCCGGGGGGGCACGTGCCCCCATTCCCCCCCTGTGTCCGCCTATGATTATTTAGATTAGTACGATTATTAAAGATAACTGTTACTATCTATTAACTAAACACCATGGAAATAATTCGATAAAGGGTCAACAAGCAACCCCTGTATTGTTATTCAATCAACCATAGAGAACTCTCTAATATAATGGCCGGGGGTGAGTAGCGGAGGGTGACATTATACTACTCTTACAGAGCGAAGGGGTTACAAGACTAACTGACTAACTTACTACCTATTTTACTAGACGAAGAAAATGGTCAACTCACTATTGGCTTTCAGGAAAAAATACGATTGCTTTTTAGTCTTTAAAAAAAATAAATAGAATCCACTATTATGTGTGGGCTTACCTAGAAATATTTTGCAGTCGGCCAAATGCGAGCTACACGGGAGGGGGGGGGGACTAATAAGTCCATGGAGTTATGGAAATTTAAGAGGGTGTCCATAAATTACGTGAGACGTTTAGGGGGGGAAGGGGTTGAGCTAAATCTCACCGTGGGGGGGGGGGGGTGCTCACGTGGTCTTTCCAAAATTCACGTCATGTTAAAAGCTATTGAAGTTAGTGTGTACTGACACTGGCAGAAGTTGACTGAAAATCAAGAAGAAGAAGAAATACATCCATAAACAATATTAACTCTAAAATGGCTGCCTGCCTTTCTTCGTCATTCGAATTTCGAACTATCATTAAAATAAAGCAACACAATTCAAACAAAGAATTCAAATTAAAATACCTGACAGTTAGCGTGACAGATGACAGTCAATCTATTTGTCTTTGGTTTATTTATGGCATATTTATGTCTAATTTTGTGTTGCGTTACAAATTAACACAGTCGTCAAAGCTTAACGGCATTAGTGATCGGTAGTAATAGGGCTGTCATTTATTTGTTTTAAATGATTTCCGGCGTAGAATTAGAATTGGATAGTGGTGTGCAATTAACACTCGATTAGAGTTAATTTTTAATGGATTAATGGTTTTAATTAATATTGGTGGAAGATCCAGGAGGAGTTCTCCCTCGATTCCACCCAGAAAGTATCTGTGTACTCTACCATTTATTTTTTCTCAAAACATAAAGGCTACTTTCAGAGGGTAACCGAGGTCCCGTAACAACTAACTTTTATCACAGCTATTGTCAAGTATTGAAAATTAAAAAAACGAAAAGTAGCTAACTAACTTTTTTAGTATTACAGTCATAATCATGTTATACCTTTTTGAAATGCTTAAGATGAGCCCTCTGATACCCATATTGCAGTGTTCTAAACATTTTTTTTTTACATCTCTTTATTTTGACATCTCCTGGTTTTTTCAAACGTCACATATCTAAGAACACTTGGCCGATCAAGACGAATCTAACGACGTCTTAATTGTATAAATCGGTTCAGTGGATTGTGAGATATCAGGTAATAAAGAATATTACATACATACATACAAGATATGCGCGCAAAACATAAACCTTCTTTACAGTCGATTATACATACATACATACATATCAACCCATATGATGGCCCACTGCTGGGCACGGGTCTCCCCAATAGAACCTACTGGTATGTAGATCCTGGGGGTAATTGCCATAATCGCCACGCTTGGCGAGCGGGTTGGCGATCGCAGTAAGGCTTTAAGTACGCAGAGGACGCTGCTGCCCGTCCTCCGGAGTGAAATCCCTTAGTCGCCTTGACGACACCCACGGGAAGGACAGTCGATTAAAAATACACAAATTCAAAAGATCTGTCCATTCGATGAGCAGCTATGATACCACAAAAATGCAAGCTTAGAACTCCCCTCTATTACAGTCGGGAATTAAAAAGCTCAGCCCTAACTCTATAGGAACTGTCAAAGTGATTGATACAAATAGGCGGGAAATTTTGACGTTCGTTTTGGCGCGCAGACTAAGTACTTACGTTTCGTTTCGCAGCGGGATTTAACGACTAACGACCAATCGATGTTACATTTATTTTTTTATTGATTAATTTGCAGACGTGAATCGCTGGTTCAAAATAAGCGGGCGAGTGCGTGCTTAGTATGATTCAGCATGGACGTATAAGTATTATTTTTGATGGGGAGGGGGTGTCAAGTCCAGGATAAATAACACTGGTCAAGTGGGAGAGATGCTCCCAAGTGCAATTGGAACTTGCAAGGCGGATGGGGTTGCGAATTTGCAAGGATAAACTTACACCAAATTTGATGTTAATTTTTAACAGGTGAACGTCTTAAATTTATGATGACGGACTAGATAAAGATAGAGATATTTTTATTTAGTTAAAACATGAGTGTATTGTACAAGTTTGTTTGTTTGTTTGTTTGAACGCGCAAACTCAGGAACTACTGGTTCGAATTGAAAAAATATTTTTCTGTTGGGTAGCCCATTTATCGAGGAAGGTTATAGGCTCTATGCTATAGGCTATATAACATCACGCTACGACCAATAGGAGCGGAGCAGAAATAAAAAATGTTGCAAAAACGGGGAACATCTACCTACGCATACGAAGTTGCGCGGGACAGCTAGTCATAAATACAGTTTCAATTTATAATATGCTATTATCTAAAATTTCTGAAATGTTATAATACGCTTGGCTTAAAAGTATAGGGAGGAATTTTCATAGACATGGCAACTTCGTCTGCGTAAATTTTCCCCGTTTTTGCAACATTTTTCATTGCTGCTCTGCTCCTATTAGTCGCAGCGTGATTTGATATAGCCTTCCTCGATAAATGGGCTATCCAACAGTATAAGATTTTTAAATTCGGATTCGTATTTCCTGAGATCATCGCGTTCAAACAAACGAACTCTTTCTACTTCTACCCTTAATCGTTACACCTAACTAGATTATTTGTATATAACTATGAACTTAATAACTTTTTTAAGCCAACTATGCAGTAGATATTATAGTGCACCAGTGTATGCGGAGACACAAGTGCACTCCCTTTTCCCTCACTCTCTTCCGATGGGACGAAAATCCGACACGACCGGGAAGAGATTTGACGCAGGACCGATGGCATAAACTGCTCTCCGAGGCACAGAGTTGTGTGACAATGTTCGAAAACGATGCATCTATGGACTGACAGTTGCATAACCTCGCAAGTATTTTGACATATTTTGTTTTGAGCTTACGTCAAATAAATAGCTCTAGTAACGGAGTTGTAAAAATGGCGGCAAACTAACCGGCCATTATTTTTACAGCTCCGAGTTTAACTTGTAAAAAATGATTTGAATACGTGTTATTTGACTAAGAACGAGACTTTGTGCATGTAATAAGCGCATAAATACTTGACACTGGCAGAAATTAGCCGTTAAAACTCAAAGAAGAAGAAGAAGAAGAAGAAGCTCTAGTAACCAAATCCATCGATAAATAGATTATTGAGACAGGCCGTAAGTTGCAAACACACCAAAGTCATCCATTCAACACAAACAGCTGTCAGTCAATCCAATTTTAGCCGCAAACTTGCCTTTACGTCAAAGCGAAGGCGCGAAAACACGCCATTTTATGTCTCATTGACATTTAAAGCCATAACTTTAAACAGTAAAGTAAAATGTTGCGACAGTAATAAACTGTAAGCGTTGAAGCATGGAGCTGACGTTCGAAAACAAATTGTTTAATTGCCTCCTTGCATGTTATAAATAGTGGCGGGATTTCTAATTAAAGATGATGACAGAGTTTTTAATTATGTGGCTTTTTGTTTGGTACCCATAGAGTGTTAGTAGGTACTTAGTAACTACGAAGTTTTTTTTTTTTTAATTTTATATGGTATAGAGCAGAGGTTACCAAACTTTTAAAATACCTTTTGAAATTAATTTAATTTGTAATTAAAATGAAAAAAATTTAAATTCTAAATTTGTGAAACGAAATACTTATTTCGCGGAAACCTGCTAACTTTTCTACGGAACCCCTAGGTTCCCAGGGAACTCAATTTAGGAAACGTTGGTATAGAGTAGGTTTCCCGCTCAGGGCTATCTCCACCCCACCTAGTAAACGCCGCGCGTCGGTACCTACTGAAAGGCCGGCGCTCATATTTTGTACATTTTGCCCGTTTTTGCAACATTTTTCATTACAGCTCCGCTCCTATTAGTCGTACGTAATGTTATAGCCTATATAGCCTTCCTTGATAAATAAGGCTATCCAACAGTAAAATAATTTTTCAATTCGCACTTGTAGTGTCTGAGATTATCGCGTTCAAACAAAACCTCTTCAGCTTTATGATATTAGTATAGATTTGTAAATATCATTTGCCCAGTAGGTAATGTCACTTGCTACAGTGACCTTCAACAAAAACACGGTGATGTGTTAACATTACATTTCATGGAAGAATAACTGACAGACACTGTTAGGTACCGAACCGACCAAGAAGGCCTACGGCTTATACCAAACAGGCGCTGAAACAATCGCCCTCTACCTTGATAGCCTCTGTGGCGCGGTGGGAGTGTATCCGACTGCTACGCAAGAGGTCGTGGGTTCGATCCCCACCCAGGATAAAACTTTGTGTGATGAGCACGATGGTTTATTGTGTCTGGGTGTTATTTATCTATAATATGTATGTATTTAGAAATATATAAGTATGTTTATCAGTTGTCTGGTTTTCATAGTACAAGCTCTGCTTAGTTTGGGATCAGATAGCGTTGAGTGGGTTGTCCCAAGATATTATTATTAGATATTATAGGGGGCTAGAGCCAGCGCTGCTTAGTAGCAGATATGACTTCAATAGGTATATACTGTGGCTCACTTTCATAGGCTTCTTTGTTTGCGCAGTGGCATATATGGGTGCTATCCCCCTGCCTACACGATGAAATACACGCCGTACCCTCTTCTCGCGTAGTGACTTTTAGATGACGCTGCGGCCTACATCTCACGCAATAGCTTCTAAGCCCAATGGTCAACTTGTGCAGTGACTTCTACATATACTGTAAATGTCACTTTTAAAATCCTCTTCTCCTCCGGCACCGACTCAGCTCATCCGGAGGGGTCTCTTCTCCCCCCTACCTTCGCCCTCTTCTTGTGCTGTGACTGGTGTAATTTATGTAAAAAAAACACGTTTAAAAATCGTAACTCTAGTTCTGACGCTTGGCGCGCCAACTAAAAAATGGAGACCCAGCTAAAAAACAATCTGATTTGCCCCCCCTCCCCCCTACATTTGGTTCAAAAGCTGGGCACGCCTATGCGTGCTAGTAGGTACTATTAAAGAGGTCAGTGCCGTAGATGCGTAACATGCTGATATGATAAGTTATTTGTTTCATTATCACTCCTTTACATAAAAAGCTCTTCTAGGTAGAGGAGCTTTTTATGTAAAGGAATGTATTATTTTTTATGTGTAGGGACACATGAGATAAAAGTTTTAACAAAAGGATTAAACTGATTTTTATGAAACAATCTCTATGAAACACCACACGGAACTCAGGTTTCAATAAAAAATATATATTTAAATTAGAGCCACGCACGGTCAGGATCGAATCCAAGAGGGGGGGCAACAGGGACAGATACCTCCCAGACTCGACTGAAAGACCTTTTTGACACTAGCATGGTGTGTTTTCACAGGCAATTACAGCCACCTGCATCGGTCGTGAATCAAATGCACCCCCCCCCTCTCGTGATACGAGTGACTCACACTTAAAAGCCAAAGGTTGCCACACCCCTCTGAACGAAGTTCACAACACAAACAACTTCGCAAATGACAATGTACCCACTGTCACTGTTTTCGTACCCACTGTCATTTGCATTTAAGAAATCAATTTAATATAAAAATATAAATTTTGATTTTAAAAATAATTCGTATTCAAAGATTTTGAAATATTGGCCGTCCGTACCGGGTATGCAACCTGCAAAATATGAGCATTAAAACATAAACATTCTGTATTTTTACGACACTAATGGAAAGTCATCATATACGACAATACAATCAATACGATTATTTTTTGAAAACCATACCATTTAAAATTTAAGTTAAAATAATTACACCAAACTACATTTTAAAAAATGCTCAAAGCGTGACTATGAGAATATTCTCGGATCGAGAATGTTCTGAAATATTCTCATAAGTTTCCAAAGTTACCGAAACATTTTAGGTTTAAAGACATTTATTTCGCCAGTCATTTAAGATAACTTAAAATTAAATAGTAGCTACGATACTAAACATTTCCTCCGCCTGAAGTTGCAGAGCTGCTCACTCCCTATAGACGTTAGCGCTATGATAGGTAACCTAAGTTACCTATAAAATATATATATTACGGGTCTTAATCGCGTGAATAATTTAAGGTAAAATACCTTGTTTATTGCCCGACGTTTCGACCGTATTGCAACGGCCGTGGTCACGGGAAGACAGTCTTCCCGTGACCACGGCGTATTTAACCTTAAATTATTCACGCGATTAAGACCCGTAATATATATATTTTAATAATGTGTACAAATCGCGAAAGTTTATCAACTTTTAAGTTACCTATAACTTTTTTTAGTTTAAATAATGGCAATCTAATCTATTTAAAGGCTAATTTCTGCCAGTTCGCCATACGTTTGGTCCGCGTTGACGGTCAAACTACTCACACTTGGCCAGTGTTAGGTCAAAGTGCCCCAACAGAACATGATCCTGGAACCGCGCCTGCTTCCTTGCCTTGCCATCAAAAGAAAAAAAACATTTCAGAATATTGTCAATAAAGGTTGAAAATTACTTGCACTTATAATTTTGACTGTATACACAACGCAATTTTAGACATGCACTACGAGATTGATAAATAAATAAAAAAACCCGCCTGCACAAAAAACATGGAAACAAGATCCTCTACAGAATTATATAATTTCATGCAGTCGGAGGCACTTTATTAAGTTCATCGAGATTCATTAATTTGGTAGGATGGTTGTAGAATGCAACAACTAACTTTTATCATTGTTTTATGATAACTATTGAAAATTAAAAAAGTTTTTAGTATTACAGTCATTACCATGTTATACCTTTTTAAAATGCATAAGATAAGCCCTTTGATATTCTTGATATCCTTTACAGTACTCGAAACAACTCACACACAACTTTTCACACCTCATTATTTTGACATCTCACAGTCGCCATGTTTGTATTTTTCAAACCTCACCTACAGTTGGATCAACGTAACTAGGCCGGACTGAAGTAGGCGACAAGTGGTTGCGCAGATGCATTTTTTGGAAGTAAATGGAGACAGGAAGCGGGGGGCGGGGGCGGTAACTAAACCAAGAGGATTAGCGATACGATTACGCATTACATTGTCTTAATTAGTATTACTAATTCATGTCTTTTTGTGATTATTTTGGTAAAGAAATTGTTTTTCAAAGTTTCTTTATTATTTACTGTAACTGTTCTAAATTTAAACTTTTATGAACTCATTTAAATAGTGTTTTTATATTGTTGAATTAAAATGTTGTTAGTATTTTTAATCGATTAAACATATTTAGTCTATACATATATAGTATTTGTATCTAAGAACACTTGGGCGGTCAAGACGAATCTAAGGACTCTGACGAGGTCTGAATTGTATAAATCCGTTCAGTAGATTGTGAGATATGAGATAGGAAATAAAGAATATTACATACACACAAGATACGCGCGAAAAACATAACCCTTCCTTACAGTTGGTTCAAAACAGATTTCAGAGCATTGTCAATAAAGATAAGAATTATTTTTTATTTAGTAGGTAGGTAAATACAAAATATAACATCAAAATACTTAAAGATCTATCTTTCTGCTGATCAGGAATATGAAAGACAAAATCATTTCAGAGTTTTGATCAATAAGGTCAAAAATTCTTACACCTGTATGGATAACTAGCTGTCCCGCGCAACTTCGTCTGCGTAAAATTTCCCCGTCTTTGCAATATTTTTTAATGCTTATTTTTTATTGCTGCTCTTCTCCTATTGGTCATAGCGTCATGTTATATAGCCTATAACCTTCCTTGATAAATGGGCTATCTAATAGTAAAATATTGTTTTCAATTCGGACCAGTAGTTCCTGAGATTATCACGTTGAAAGTAACTCTTCACCTTTATAATATTAGTATAAATTAAAGTATGAAATAGTGATTTTTATTAAAAAATTGTTGTCTGTAACTGTTCACGGACGATAATTTTACGAGTTAACGTCATAAGAAAACATTTATGACATATTCGCGGTGCTTAGCAACCAATCAATAACGTTAGTTCCAATTGTATCGCATGTCATTTCGCTGCAATCGCCATTCGCTGTTGCTTAGCCGCCAATCAATAACATGACTTTTCTTTAGCACTTTTTCGTACGTGCACCCGATCAATCTATACTAATATTATAAAGCGGAAGAGTTTGTTTGTTTGCTTTGTTTGTTTGTTTGTTTGTTTAAACGCGCTAATCTCAGGAACTACTGGTCCGATTTGAAAAAAAAATTTTTTGTTGGATAGCCCATTTATCGAGGAAGGCTATAGGCTATATAACATCGCGCTACGACTAATAGGAGAGGAGTAGCGACGTGAAATGTTGCAAAAACGGGGAAAGTTTACGCATACGAAGTTGCGCGGGACAGCTAGTGATTTATAAGACGTTATCCCGTTAAAAATATATAGGTACTGTGACAGGTGGGTCGAAGATAATCCAGCTCTCTCACGTTAGACCTCATTGTAGTAGATGAAACTCATTAACAGAATAAAAAGAAAGATGCCAATAGAGAATTGCAAGTTTCATGGCCGACTGATTCGGGTCGTTTAAATGTGATTAGATTTATATAAAATATTAATACTAAGTGGTTAAGAAATGTGTTTTATAGAATATGTGAATTGATGTTGACAATGTAATAAATGATGATATAACTAATAAATTGTATTAGCTTTGGGGAAATCGAGAAGTTTAATTTAAAAGCCCGATAAAAGTTCTGAGGAACACCCCCGGTACCTGCTCAAGAGCTGGCCTGATGACTACAGTACCTACAGATAAGCGTTATTCGATGTGGTAGGGGAGTTCCGTAAGAGGTCCAAAATTTTCATTATTTTTTCGGTATAACGTACCGTTTTCGAAATAAAAGCTAATTTAGAAAAACAACCTAGTGTAGGATTGAGTACGGAGTAAGGAATACAAGCCCTCTCCCCGTCCCCTCTTCCCAACCATGAAGGGAATAGCTGAAAATCCGGCAAGAGAGAGAGATTAGGCGCAGGACCTAAGCGCAAACTTATCCAAAAAAGTAATCATGCAATTTTATAATTAGGTATTCATCGATTTTTTTACCTACATTTGATGACTACTTTATGATAATCGCCGTAATTACTAACTACTTAAATAAAAACTTCTTAACAAAAAAATATTACCGACTTCAAAAGTAATACCTACAAGGCAACTAAAAAGAAAAAATAATGCACCGAGTATAACAAAATATAAAAAATTAAACATATTGAAGTTGGTGCCATGAAATAGTAGTCTTTAGATATGTTTTATCGGCACCAACTTCGATTATCATATAGTAGTCATCAAATGTAGGTAAAAAAATCGATGAATAATTATAAAATTGCATGATTATTGATCAGATCGTGATCGATCTGATGACAATGGGACCAACTTGGATGTATACCCATTCAAACACAAAAATAATTTTTCAAATCAGTCTAGCCGTCTTTACGTAATCGGTGAACAAACATACAAAAAAAAAAGACTAATTGAAACCTCCTCCTTTTTCAAGTCGGTTAAAAATGTAGCGTTGTTGTTGGGTAAAAAAGTAACTTAACTAACCATTGTTAGTTAGATGTCTTTCTGTCCAACTGTGCTTAGCATATCACATTTCAACATATTTTTTTACATTACAAATTATTAGGTTAGGTTAGGTTTGAAACATTTAAATGGTATTTAAATGCTTTTAAGAAGATCTCATTACAAATTGATTAGCAAAAATCCAATTACCTACTTGTTTTGTTCAAAACACTAGAATTCTTATGAATTCTAGTGTTTTGAACAAAACAAGGATTTATCTGGAAACATTCTTGGGAATATTCCCACTTCGTATGTTCTCCCAGAGAACGTACTGTACATTTGCGTTATGACAGTAAAATCTTTCATAAAAAACAAACATTTAAAAGGCAAAATCACAATATCATCCAGAAGTATAAAGATCGAAACCAGCAATATAACCACTCAGTTTTTAAATTCATTTCAGAGAATATAAAAGATGCGGAAAGTTCAAGGAAATTTACCATCACATACCTAAACACTGAAATATACGCAGTATTTTTCGTCTAAACACTGAAAAATATGCAGTACCTAGTTGGGCCTAGCGTCGTGATTAAAATACAAATTGTAGATATTTTATTATAGGTATTATGTAAAATTTCGTGGTAAAAAATAAAGGGACCCCTAAAGACCCCTTTATTTACGATACTATGTAATTTAGAAAAAAAAATCTGATTGACCCTTTGGTTTGGTTGGTTTTTCACTTATGGCAGATTCGATTCAAGGTCCTACAAGCGATAGGCAGGTCCTATTGCGATGGTTACCTATGTGTAAAAAAACCGCTAAATGAGAACTACTTAACTCCTTCTTACTAAAATTAGTTAACTACCTACCTCTTATGTGAATGCACAGTTTTATTTAAAGCGAACGACTTGAGCACTGTTAAAATAAATTTTATTGAAGTCCTTTGAAAATTCATTTTCCCCAAAATTATATTTCTTTAAAATAGTTTGTATCTGTAGCGACATCTATTGTCGAATAGCAATGTTTTAGTTTAATGTGTATACTGTGACATCTAGCGATGAGTAGCTATTTCCAAGGTCACATGAAGAAAATCATAGACAATATAATAAATCATTCATCTCATTCTAAATATAACCGTACCCACGAAAATGAATTGGAATCTGATCAGAATAGTATGGGATCTATGCATTTTGAATTTGGTTGGGTTGTAGGTCATTTAAATATTTATGTTCAGAAGCTATAAAACGTTTGATTTTTCTATTTGAAAAATATATGTGTAATTTTAAAATACTAGCTCATGAATTTGGTTAATTTATATTTTTGTTAAATTATTTTCATTTTATTTACGGTAGTATAAAATTTAAAATATGAACTTGTGAAATCTTTTTAATTGTATATTCTGAACACACCTATGCAGCGACAAGAAAAAAGAACAAAAATAAACACGTCAGCTGTCAAAATTTGTTGTGTCATGTCGGTGTAATATTTTTGTTGAAAACCAAATATTGTGAACTGTCCTAATTAAATAAATATTCACGAAAAGTTTATAACTGAGCTAGAAGACTCCTGTTACTGCGGAATAACGATGCATTGGTTCGGAGGAAGCATCGCCGAGGCGGTAACTTTATCAAAACAAAAAAATGCTATTTTCGTCGTTTTTGTAGAAGGTATTCTTTTATTTTTTTATATAAATATCTGTAGAAATCATTACTACGTCATACCTATATGTAAAAATTGTTATAATGTTCATAATTTTGTTTTCTTTAATAGGTCAAATTATGTCAATGTTTGGAGGTTATCCTAATTGTTATGACGTGAAAATGTCGTAAGTTTCTAGTTGAGCAAGAGTCCTGACGCTTCTTGCACGTCCTTGACTTCCTTTAATATACCTCAGTTTTAACCAGACCTGTTATTCGCAAGGCAAGATCTTCTTCAATCTTAACTTGTGACAAAGTCCAATTTGAAAAAGAAACTTAAATTTCTTTGTCTTTGATAAACGCGTTTTCATGCCATCATGGGCAAATGCATAAATATTTTAAGCATAAACAATAAACAAACAACTGTTTAAGTCTTACTATTGTATTCAAGCACTCATGCTTGATTTGTTTAAACAACTTTGCAATAACAGTTATGAGTTATTAATATTAGCAACGTTTTTTGACACCATTGCTATTTAGCTACCAACATTCCTTAAAATTAAAACCTCAGACATGTCAGATAAAAACTTAATCTTCAAAGAATCCTAAATACCATCTAAATTAAAATAACATCCTAATAAAAAAACCACTTCTAAAATCTGTCTGTTCATTTGGGAACTATGATTAGACAAATACTCATGTTAAACATATCCTAGCACCTGCTCCTTTTGCATTGGGGAGTTTTCTCATCTATCTATACACATAATATGTCTATAAACCATGTCAACACTTTCACAGCTGCTAATGTATGGGGTCTTTCCTCAGAATGTCAATCACATATCAAGTATGTGATCAACTGGATGATCATCCATTCATGTATTTGGTTCGTTTGTTTTAATGGGGCAGCAATGTCGCACTTAGCCTCTTGATTGGGCCATTGTGCTTATGTTATATCGTGTCAGTTCTTTTCACTGTAGCCAGCCCAAATACTCCCAGAAGCCCAGCATTCCCCGCAGGTTGCTTCAGGGAGGGATGACAGTTTTTTTAGGAACTGGGCCCAGTGTTCGCCCACACTGGTATATTCCATGAGTACGTGCTTGGGTGTTTCCTCAAGTTCCTCTGCACAGTGGGCTATATGTGATCCCAATGGTGTGCAGGTGCTTGTTGAGGGGACAATGGCAATCAGGATGCCTATTGCTTTTAGCTGTGTGGTTGATGTGCAATCCTAACCAAGCAGGTTTCTTTAGCATACATTGTATCATTCATCGACATACCGTGCAGGGTGTGGGAGTGAGAACGGGTTTTGTAGGTTGCGGCGTCAGTACTCACAACGCCGCCGATTCAATTTGATGATAGAGTTTTATTATTTTTATTTTCAAACCATATTCAAGATTAGTTTGAAATATTATATTAATAATAATAATCTTTAAAATTCAAAATTAGTAGCCAAATCCATCGATAGGTAGATTATTGAGACCGGCCGTTAGTGACGCTTTTAAAAATATGTGCATTCATCAATTTTAAGTAAAATTGGTCAACTAAGCCAATTTGCATACAATTTAGGGGAATCTAAGATGTCACATTGTATTCTGAAATTAAATTTGTTTTACTAAGAACACTGTGAGTTCAAAACTGAACCTTCATACAAACAAAGCACATATAATGCATACCTACTACTGTTGTATTGCCCGACGTCGTCGAAACGTCGGGCAATTTAGCCTTAAAATCAAATATTTACGCGATTAAAACCCGTAGCTTATAAAATTCTAAAATGTTGTAATTACATAATTAATTAAGAATGTGTTTAAAATACCTATTTTTTTGCTTTAATATTAGAATGTTATATTTTATTTTATATTCTTATGTTAGTGGCATTTATGTTTTTTAAGAATAAATTATTAAACCATCAATCCTGCTTAGATCACTTTCTCAAGGTTTTAATTTTCAAACTTACGCATTGCATTACATACACAATTCAACGTAAGTTTGAAAATTATAATTAACAATAATTATAACTTTCAAACTTACGCCTTGCATTATATACACAATTCAACATTAGAATAAATGTGTTTAAACTAGGTAAAGTATTCACCTTATGCTTGACGTTTCGACTGCGTTACACTGACCGTGGTCACAAGCTGAGAGTCGAATTATGTTTGTTAGTGCATTGCCCAAGCGATACATTATAAAACCATAGAAATAGAGAATGAACTAAACATACCCTAGCAAGGTATGAAGTAAATACAGGCAGAAACGAGCGGCGTTAGCCTAATGGCTAAGCCATCGGACTCGCAATCGTAAGGCCACCAGTTCGAATCATACCCTACTATACTACCGACGTGAACCCACTCCTAACACAAGCCATTGAGGTAAGCTGGACAGGTTAATAAGATTGCTAGTAATGTGGGCCCAAAATCCCACATAGCTATCTTTAAAATAAAATTTGTATGGCCAGCTGTTGTCTCTTTCTAGAAATCTGATTGGACCATGTCAATATACATAATGAAGTCCTGCGCAACTTCGTCTGCGTAAATTTTCCCCGAATTCACTACATGTCTCATTGCTGCTTTGCTCCTGCTGGTCGTAGCGTGATGTTATATAGCCTTTAGCCTTCCTCGATAAATGAGCTATCCAACAGTGAAGATGAAGATTTTTTCAATTCGGATCAGTAGTTCTTGAGATTACCACGTTCAAACAAACAAACTTCATCTTTTTAATATCATAGTATAGATGAATCTATACATTGGGTCTATACATATTATAAAGCTCAAGCGTTTGTTTGTTTGTTTGAACGCGATTCTCTCAGGAACTACGGGTCCGAATTAAAAAAATATTTTACTGTTGAATAGCCCATTTATCGAGGAAGATTATAGGCTATATAACGTCGACAGACGCTACGACCGCAAACAGGGAAAATTCACGCATACGAATTGCGCGGGTCATCTAGTTAACAATATACACATTGTCTCTTTCTAAAAAGTGGTAAATTTGATTTGTTGAGGCTATTGCTCAGTCCATTCTGTATGTCTATGAATGAAAGTATTCCACAGTCAGACCGACCCAAAATTATCTACTAACAAGCTAAATTATTACAAAACAAAGAACTTTTAACTGAAATATTTAAAAATATATATAGGTATATTATTACAGTTGGATCAACGTAACTCGGCCGCATTGAATTTCTTATCACTTTCGCGCATGTCATAGAGAGACGAAAACGATTAATTATGTTTAACCGATTAAAAATACTAACAAAATTTGACTTCAACAATATAAAAATAATATTTATACGAGTTCATAAAAGTTTAAATTTAGAACAGTTACAGTAAATACTGAAGAAAGTTTGAAAAACAATCCCTTTACGTAAATAATCACTAAAAACATGAGTTAGTAAACAATGTAATGCGCAGTCGCATCTCTAATTCTCTTGGTATAGTCACCGCCCCCGCCCCCGCCCCCGCTTCCTGCCACCATTTACTTCCAAAAAAATCATCTGCGCAACCACTTGTCGCCAACTTCAGTCCGGCTTAGTTACGTAGATCCTACTGTATTTGATGTCCCCAATACCTCTCAATCTAAAATTCATCAAGCCATTTAGGCTTTAGAGGGAGCTAAAGAAATATACAAGCATACATACACTCGAAAATCATAACCCTCCTTCTTGCACAGTTGGATAAAAAGAGAGATTAGAAATAGTAGAATTTAACTGCAACTTTAACCATTAAAAAGCTTAGTGCCAATGACAGTTGCACTATGTAGCGAGTCTGGCATAGAGCCAGGAGTAGTAGTTGGCAATATGTACGTTGACTCATTGACAGGTGCTGTTTCTCTTGTTTATTTAAAAAGAGATGCAAGTTTGTGATTCATTCATAAGCTGCATGTATATAAATAAACCTTAAAAAATCATTGGTATCTTACTCAGGCCTATCCTATACAGAACTTTGGCATGACAAGGTGGAGCGTTGCATTTGATTTAACTCTGGTCCACCAGCCACACCGACCAACACTCCACTCCAATGTCTAAATTTTCAAATATCTCCAAAAAAAGCGGTTTTACTCGAGCCTGGGGGAATTGCCCCTATTGCCTGCCCCCCCCCCCCTGGATCCGCGCCTGGTCCTACTAATTTATAAATTTAAAAGGATGACATTTAGTACACATTATGAAAATATATAAAGGGTCTTTCAAATAGAGCGGGTCGATATTAATAATCTGTGGCGGCCATTTTGATTTGGCGGCATCTGTCAAATCTGTTTTTTCTTATTCAGTCACTGATGCCAAATCACCATGGCAAGTTACACGGTTGAGCAGCATGTGCAAATGATAAAACTTTATTATCAAAATTAGTGTTCGTTAGTGAAAACGTTGCGCGCATTGCGCCCATTTTACGGCAGACGCGGTGGCCCTTCAAAGTCTACTCTCCAACGATTGGTGACTAAATTTGAGACGACCGGTTCGATAAACAACCAACCAACACCTTTACGTCAAAGGAACGCCAGATCGGCCGAGAACATCGCCGCTGTACGTGAGAGTGTTCAGGAGACTCCGAAGCAGTCGATTTCTCGCCGTGCACAAGAACTCGGCCTTTCGCAGACTTCAACTTGGAGAATTTTGCGTCGGGACTTGGGTCTGCATCCATACAAGATCCAACTGACCCAGGAGCTCAAAGTTAATGACCATAGACAACGCCGTGTGTTCGCTGAATGGGCGTCGGAACGCTTGGAAGAGGACCCCGATTTTGGCCAAAAAATAATCTTTAGCGACGAGGCACATTTTTGGATGAATGGTTTTGTTAATAAGCAAAATTACCGTATATGGGATGACCACAACCCACATGAGGTTCACCAGATAGCAATGCATCCACAAAAAGTAACTGTTTGGTGCGGATTTTGGTCTGGCGGCGTCATTGGTCCGTACTTCTTCGAAAACGAAGTTGGCGAGGCCAGCACCGTCAACGGTGAGCGCTACAGATCAATGATAAACAATTTCTTTTGGCTTAAATTGAACAATATGGACGTGAATGACATGTGGTTCCAGCAAGATGGCGCTACTTGCCACACAGCGAACGACACAATCGACATTCTGCATGAACGGTTTGCGGGTAGGGTTATCTCTCGCAGAGGTGACGTGAATTGGCCACCAAGATCGTGTGATTTGACTCCGCTAGACTTTTTCTTGTGGGGTTTTCTGAAGTCGCAGGTCTATGCCAATAAACCACATTCGACCGTTGCCCTGAAAGCCAACATAACGCAGGCCATCGCTCAGATTCAGCCGGATCTATGCAGCAGAGTCATTAAAAATTGGACCTCTCGGATTTGTGCCACCATGCGAAGCCGCGGCGGACATTTGAACGATGTCATATTTCATGCATAATGGCATAAACGGGCCTTTCAAATAAAAAATAAATTTCGTTAATATCTCACACACATCTAGTTTTATTCAATTTTAACATCGACCCGTCTTTGTTGAAAGACCCTTTATATTACGGGTCATAATCGCTTGAATAATTTAAGGTAGAATACCTTGTTTATTGCCCGACGTTCAGTCAGTCTACCCGTGACCACTGCCGTTGCAATACGGTCGAAACGTCGGGCAATAAACAAGGTATTCTACCTTAAATTATTCACGCGATTAAGACCCGTAATATATACATTTTCATAATGTGTACAAATCGTGAATGTTTATCAACATTTATTTACACATTTTAAAATCTGGATTAACCCAAAGGATCTTCTGATGATAGCCAAAACCGTCAGGGCAAAGCCGTGAAAACTAGTAACAAAGACTAGATCATGTGGTTTTATTTTGGCCAGTTTTTGCCCCGCTCCCTCCCCTAATTAAGAAAAAATATCACCTACCCCATGTTTAATATTTATTACCTACGTAAGAATCTGAAGTAGGTAACAAAATGTTCTTTTTTCATAGAATCAATTATTGTTTCATGTTAAAAATACCTTGTTTATTGCCCGACGTTTCGACCGTATTGCAACGGCCGTGGTCACGGGAAGACAGTAATTTCCATCTTTATATTATGTAATAATGTGTTGTTCCAGGTGAGAATGATCTCTCAGTGGAGATGGCAGCAACAATCGACGACACAGCGGTAGAGACCCGCCTGTCTAACCAGACTAACTTCTTGGCTGTAAAACTGAAGAGTGGTTCCGCTAACTATACCCACTTCGCTCAGATCTGTATCCTTTAATATACATCACGGATTTATACGGAGGTTTTTGGAACGAAGTTCCTTAGCGTTGCGAAAGGGGCTAGACGGAAAAAATTAAGACCAAAAGTTGTAACGACACTTTTAGCTGTGTCGTTACAACTTTTGGTCCTAATTGGAATTTTATTACAATTCCTTCACTAATTAATCAAAAGGAACTTCGTTCCATCTGAGTGTCCCATGACACCTCTCAAGTTTGTTTCTATGAGTTTATTTATTAAGCGTTTTGTTCCGAACATTTACAAATTTTATCCTTACTGCTTGAGTTAGGTACATATCTATAGTCTATACTAATATTATAAAGCGGAAGAGTTTGTTTGTTTAAACGCGCTAATCTCAGGAACTACTGGTCCGATTAAAAAAAGTATTTTTTTGTTGGATAGCCCATTTATCGAGGAAGGCTATAGGCTATATAACATCACGGTACGACTAATAGGAGCGGAGTAGCGACGAGAAACGTTGCAAAAACGGGGAAAATTTACGCATACGAAGTTGCGCGGGACAGCTAGTAATATTATAAAGCTGAAGAGTTTGTTTGTTCGAACTCAGTAATCTCAGGAACTACTGATCCGAATTGAAAAAATATTTCACTGTTAGATAGCCCATATATTAAGAAAGGTTATAGGCTATATAACATCACGCTACGATCAAAAGGAGCGGAGCAGCAATGAAAAATGTTGCAAAAACAGGGAAAATTTATGCATACGAAGTTGCGCGGGACAGCTAGTTTAAAATAATTCATAAAATATCTCGTTGTTTGGTGTGCCTTACGGCATAGGCCTCTTCCAAAGACTTTCACTGTTTTCTATCTGCCACCACTTTCAGCCAATGACCTAAACTTATTTTTAGTGTGTCCTCCCATCTTCTTACTTTGGGACCTCGGCTTCTAAACCCATCTCTTGGGTACCAGGCAGTAACCTGTTTACCCTATTTTTCAAAGTTGAATGGTAGCAAGTGTCCAGTCCATCTCTATTTTAGTTGGTCGATACGTGATAGGATGTTTGTTAGTTTTGTTTTGCGCCATTTTAGAGTTACTTATAGTATTATTAAGTTATATTTGATTTATAAACGTTTACATTCACCAAACGTTCAGTAAAATTATTTCTCAATCACTCAATCATCAATTGCTGAACATAGTAAATAAATACATTTCGTGGTGTTGTTAAGTGTCTAGTACAGTATGTTCCGCCTTGGCGGCATGCAAATGTTATATATTATTAGACACATCATTTTTATTATCTTACAATCTATACTAATATTATAAAGCGGAAGAGTTTGTTTGTTTAAACGCGCTAATCTCAGGAACTACTGGTCCGATTTGAAAGATTATTTTTTTGTTGGATAGCCCATTTATCGAGGAAGGCTATAGGCTATATAACATTGCGCTACGACTAATAGGAGCGGAGCAGCGACGAGAAATGTTGCAAAAACGGGGAAAATTTACGCATACGAAGTTGCGCGGGCCAGCTAGTTATCAATAAATGTCTAAATATTATATTATCACTAAATTATTTTAATAAATTATTTAAATTGTAGCATAAACAATAAATAATAATTAAGTTAAACAGATAAACAAATCGGAGCCCATTAAGCATTAACCATATTGCTATCTAATAGGTATTCGTTAACAGTGTAAAATGCCTTAATTATTAAAACATGTTTTAACTCTTTTTTAAATAGATTATAATAAAAACATTTTTACCTGTTAAAAAAACACCCGTTACATGTAGTGTAGAATCATGGCGTATCACAAGTGTACGATTTTCGTGAAAGTTTACGAAAATCGTACACGGTTGCGGGTCTTAATCGCGTGAATAATTTAAGGTAAAATACGGTCAAAACGTCGGGCAATAAACAAGGTATTTTACCTTAAATTATTCACGCGATTTAGACCCGTAATATACACTTTCATAATGTGTACGATTTTGTTTTTAATAACGTTTTTTGTTCTCCCTAGTATCGGGTTTTATAATGTACACATATGGACTTGTAAACCCTTGTTTAACAATATTTTTTTTAACTTCAAAACCAGACCAATTCGTACCAGTGCCGTCGTTATTCTTCATAGGTAGGAATGGTACTCCATTAGAGGTGGTCTGCGCAGGAGTGCAGGCATCGAACCTAGCTACCAGGATCGACAGGATATTAGCTGAACACCGTAAGTTTAATATATCAAAATTAACTCATCTATACTAATATTTAAAACTGAAAAATTTGTTTTAACGCGGTAATCTTAGGAACTACTGGTCCGAGTTGAAAAAATCTTTTTCTGTTGGATAGCCCATTTATCGAGGAAGGCTATAGGATATATAACATCATGCTGCGAAAATTTATGCATAGGTACGAAGTTACGCGGGACAGCTAGTCTATACTAATATTATAAACCTTGAAGAGTTTGTTTGTTTGTTTGAACGCGCTTATCTCAGGAACTGCTGGTCCGATTTGAAAAAATATTTTTTTTTGGGTAGCCTATTTATCGAGGTAGGCTATAGGATATATAACATCACGCTACGACCAATAGGAGCGGAGTAACAATGAAATATGTTGCAAAAACGGGGAAAATTTACGCATACGAAGTTGCGCGGGTCAGCTAGTTTTTTATAAATGTCTAGCGGTCCATCAAGGCTTTGCACAGCCTTTTGTCAATTATCTGTACCTATCAGAACTTCGGAGAAAACATTGTAAATTACCCTTTTTGGAGAATAGCGGAACCAGACAGACAAAATTAAAAAAAGAAAAACTTTTTTGATACAAGTAATTCAATTCCATTTAATTGCGAATTATGGATGTTACAATAGAACATCTGCCTCGGCGGCGGTGTGGGAGTGTGTGCGACTGCTGTGCAAGAGGTCGTGGGTTTGATTCCTACATGGGACATCAATTTGTGTGATCAAGAAATAGTTGTTCCGAGTTTGGGTGTACGTTGTGTCCTTCAATTTTATGTTTATAAAGTCTTACGCAACACAGGGGTTGTTTAGTACCCTACTGCGGGAAACGTCTTAAAAAAACTATCTTGGATTCTTCAGCCAAATCAGGCGCGCCGCCCCTAGTTTCATGCATTTTGAAGTCCTTACCATCCATTTGGTCCGTGTTCTCTCTCCACCCATACACCCATCGCCACAACCATATTAGCATCGATCAAATGCGGACCATACTCCCGCAAAGTACTTAAACTTGGCCGGTGTTGACTGCCTCTGTGGCGCGGTGGGAGTGTATCCGACTGCTACACAAGAGGTCGTGGGTTCGATCCCCACCCAATATAAAACTTTGTGTGATGAGCACGATGGTTTATTCTGTGTCTGGGTGTTATTTATCTATAATATGTATGTATTTAGAAATATATAAGTAAGTTTATCAGTTGCCTGGTTTCCATAGTACAAGCTCTGCTTAGTTAAGGGATCTGATAGCGTTGTGTGAGTTCTCCCAAGATATATATAAATTGCCCCCTCCCCCTCAGAACACGATGTCATCATGAGTCAAGGCTCCCCTCCCCCCAAAACATACTTCAATTTTATTTATTAACATACATTTTCTCTCATCAGACACCGAAAACAAACCCATCCAGCCGTCCACTTCAAGTGAAAATGTAAGAGAAGAAACTGTGAACTTCCTGAGGACTGAAGGTACAGTGTTCACACAGAAACCTGGTGATAATAAGGAGATAACCCCAGAGAAGAGCGTTGCTGAGAAAAAACCCGCTGACAGTGTACCAGGTATGGAATATGAACCCACATAAAAAAACCGGACAGGTGCTAAAATCGGACTCGCCCACCAAGGCTTCCGTACAAATCTGTAACCCACTTAAAAAAACCCAGACAAGTGTTAAAATCGGACTCGCCCACCAAGGGTTCCGTACAAATTTGTAACCCACATAAAAAAACCCAGGCAAGTGCTAAAATCGGACTCGCCCACCAAGGGTCCCCTACAAATTTGTAACCCACTTAAAAAAACCCAGACAAGTGTTAAAATCGGACTCGCCCACCAAGGGTTCCGTACAAATTTGTAACCCACTTAAAAAAAACCGGATTAGTGCTAAAATCAGACTCGCCCACCAAGGGTTCCGTACAAATTTGTAACCCACTTAAAAAACCCAGACAAGTGATAAAATCGGACTCGCCCACCAAAGAATCGAGTCTCGTAGTTTTTAAAGGCCGTACCTTTTTTACCCGTCTGCGGAGGTGGGTTATGCGTTTGACGCGTATGTACCTATGTATCCTTCCAATGTTCCTATGGTCCGCTCATAACTCCTCAACGGCTGAACCGATTTTAATAAATTATACTTCACATTAGATTCGTCTCGATGTCGCGAGTGTCACTGAGTACATAAAATTCTTAAAAAATCTTAGTTGGTGAGTTTATGCGCTTTATTGTCTGAGAAAAGAGACATCAATCTAGAGTGGGGTATCATATTAAAGGCCATTAAAAGGCGAATTCGAAAATGTATATAATCCTTATGTTTAAAATAGTGTTGGAATGACAAATAATTAAAAAAACAACGTTAATAATGAAACAAATCGTTTTTATGAAATCGCATTTTAATCATTTTACAATAACTAAACACAAAAAAAATCTAAAACCCGCTTGCAAAAGATAGAAAACAACCCTTTAAATTTAATATTTAATTTAACATAGAAGTTTGATTTTTTAGACCTGAGTATAAAGTGTTAGGCTTTAATTTTTAACTCGATGCCTCGACGCTTCCGATATAAAGGGTCTTGACAGACGGACGGACAGACAACATTGTGATCCTATAAGGGTTCCGTTTTTTTCCTTTAGAGACAAAAAAGTTAAAGTTGACAATAACAAGTCACAGTTTTAGGGTTCTGTGTTTCTGGGTTGACTTGTGTCGCGGAGACTTAACTAACATACAAGTCACGGACACAATGTTCACCCAAACTCGGAACAACAATTAGTGAATCATAAAAAATGGCGTCCATTTTATGTGATCCTGTCTTATGTCTCCGTCGCGGTGGGAGTGTATCAGACTGTTACGCAAGAGGTCGTGGGTTCGATCACCACCCAGGATAAAACTTGTGTGATGCGCACGATGGTTTATTCTGTGTCTGGGTGTTATTTATCTATAATATGTACTTATGTATATATAAGTATGTTTATCAGTTGTCTGGTTTCCATAGTACAAGCTCTGCTTAATTCGGGATCAAATAGCGTTGTGTGAGTTGTCCCAAGATATTTATTATATTTCAGAACCTTCCGCTCCTCCAGCGAAGGTAGCCAAAACTGACGACTCACCAGATTACGAGGTAGTGTGCAAAGACGACGTTTGTGTCAGACAACCTAAGACCAAAGTAGACGAGGCTGGGCCATCGCAATCGAAAATAACGCCTCCAGTTGAACAGGTAATGTATAACGAAATGCAGTGGCTCCCAAATTCTTTGACATAACTCCAACATCGGCCAAGTGTGAGTAGCTCGAACGACGGGGAGGGGATGCAAATTAATTTTAACATTACGCACAGTATGACTGTCTCACACGGTGGGGGGGGGGGATTTATGCCACCTTCGTCACCCCCAGAGAATGGCTACAAAAAATAACCTGAACATTTTCACACTACTGTACCTTAATTTTATTATTATGTAGTGTGCGTTATCTCACTGAATAAAAAAGTTTTTATTTTTTTATCTTACAACGACGGAGGGGGGGTGCAATTGATTCAACGCCCGTCAAGTCTGAGGAATCACGATCCGCGCGTGATTTCTCACTATACTCTACTTTGGAAAGATCACTCCTTCTAGTGATCTTTCGAAACCTATAAAATCTAAAATAATATTAAAGGGAGATAATATCATCCGAATTACCGGTCTCCCACTTCGAGCTTCACGTGATTAATGGAGGATCCCTAATCTGCGAGCCAAATCTTAAGATTTACCATTTAAATTGTGGTAACAGTTTCAAATTAACAATGCTCGCAGAACTTTTTGAACTTTTACCATTAAGACTTGGCAAATCTTAAGGGGGCATTACACTGAGAGAAATATTTATTTAGCGCTACGTACACAGCGACACGAGGCCGGCCTCGCTCTTCCGCACACAACCATTACTTAACAGTGCGCAGGAGCGCAGGTCAAAATAAAGTAGAATATTCGTTCGTACATTATGTTACATTACGAACGGCATGACTATGACAACGTTTTTGCATTTTTCTGCAACTTCAAGATTTATTTGCGGGATCATATTAAGACATACCCTTAAATTTCTTTAATTCATCTACTAGAAATACCCTTTGGCTAGTGACACAATTTTTTACGTGTCCTAATGTTTAGGTTTTCTATATATTTTTTTGAAATTGGTCCTGTACTTTTTAAGTTTATTCGTTACATACAAAAATATAAATCTTTCCTCTATATAATATTAGTATATATATATACTAGCTGACCCGCGCAACTTCGTCTGCGTAAATTTTCCCTTTTTTTTTTACAACATTTTTCATTGCTGCTCCGCTCCTATTGGTCGTAGCGTGCTGTTGTAGCCTATGGCTTTCCTCGATAAATGGGCTATCCAACAATAAAATATTTTTTCAATGCGGCCCAGTAGTTCCTGAGATTATCGCGTTCAAACAAACAAACAAACTCTTAGGGGGATGAAAAATAGATGTTGTTCGATTCTCAGACCTACCCAATATGCACACAAAATTTCATCAAAACGGTCAAGCCGTTTCGGAGGAGTATGGCAACGAAAACTGTGACACGAGAATTTTATATATTAGATATATATATATTATTATTATCTACACTAATATTATAAAGATTAAAGATTTGCATTTATGTATGTAAGAAATAAACTTGAAAACTACTGAATCGATTTAAATTATTTCTACAAAAATTCTTTGTTTAACCATTAAAAAGCTACAATAAAGGGTAGTAACATAGGCTATATTTTACTGTAAAAAAAATGGTTGTCTATAAAGTCGGTTTACGGACAATAATATTACGTGATAACGTCGTAAGATAACATTGTAATAAACAACCATGCCTGTGACAGCTTTAATTCCAATTGTATCGCATGTCGCTGCAATCGCCTTTCGCCGATAGGCTGATAGCTTTATTTCCAATAGTATCGTATGTCGCTGCTATCGCTATTGGCTGATAGCTTTAGTTCCGATTGTATCGCCATTCTAAAAGTGTCACGTGACGCTTTCACTGATAGGCTGTAGGCTGAAAATACTTATAGGGTGACAACCCTATAACATAACGTGACATTTTTTTAATGAGAGATCCCCACGAATTCATGTTATTAGTTTTAAAGTATTCTGTTTTTTTTATTAGACCCAGCTGGAACCAATGGATACTGAGACGGGCGGCAGCGTAGAAGAGAAGATGGAGCGAGCCAAGGAACTTATAGAAGCAAGAAGGAGGGAAAAAGCTGACAAAGAGAAGGAGGTCAGTACTTCTTCCTCTATTTTATTTAGGAAACAATATCTTTACAAATACAATAGTTGCATTTTTGAAAGATATGAAGTCTAGACCCAGGAGTTCGATTCCTGGGACTAGACTTCCCGAGACTTCCGTAGCCAAACCGGGGCCGGAATCGAACCACCTATCTGGACTATGTTACCAGACCTCAAATTTTTCTATCCCTTGATGCTCGCGAGTTGGGCCCTCGCATGCGCCATCTAGTCGGTAGTTAAAAAACTATCACGGCTTTTGTTACTGCTTCGTTACAGACATCATTTTAACAAAAGATGTCGCAGGCCGAATATTAAAGTAATTTTTATATTTTCTATCTTTTAAAAATGCAATTATTGTATTTGTAAAGTAATTGGCAAGAAATGCCTATAAAAATTATTTCGAACTAATATCTGTCATATTGGCCGCAGAAACCGACATCGGTTACGGTAATCTCATTAGAGACTAGCCAACTGCGCAGGATATATTATAGTGTACAAGTGTATGCGCAAACATAAGTGCACTCTCTATTCTCTCGCTCCCATAGCCTAATGGGACGGAAATCCGTCACGACCGGAGAGAGATCGAGCGCAGGACCGATGGTTTAACGTGCTCTCCTCAAGGAACGAGTTCCATATATGTTTTTTATTACTTGTTATCAATCCTTATTATGTTGTAGTGTAGGATATGGAAAAAATCCTAGAATGATTATAAAGTAATGGATTTCGCTTTCGTCCTAGCAATTTTCATTTTTTTTTTTTTATGTATATGACCATATTATATATTTAGGTTTTTCATTGAGATTACAATCTAGTCTTAGACTAATAAGTAATTTTGTTGTAACTTAAACTGCTAGGGTGAATATTTTATAATATTAAGAGTGTGTCCATAGTCACTTTTCTTATTGTCTTCAGGAGAATTGACGAAATTATGCAATCGATTTTTTTTTGACAGATTTTTGCTTTTGATTTCTAAAATACAGTCCCACTTGAGAAGAGGAACACCTAATATTTTTTTAATAAATAAATTTATAAATGACTAGTAGTTAAAATGAAAATAAAAAAAACTTTTTTTGTATGAAAAATAACACCATCATCAAAATAATTACCTCAAATATTTTAGCAACAATTAAAGTCCGTGACGCATCGCCATTAATTGAAAAGCAGGTGTTTACGATTTTTTATGTTGTATGGCACTCGGCTGCCGCTGCCGCGGCACGCTCGCTTCGCTCACAGTTCTAACCTCACCGATCCGATTTAGTGCCATTGATAATTTGCTGCACAATCAGTATTTTTTACTGTGTATACATATTTTAATTGATGGACGATAAGTTTTGTAATGTACATTTAAAAATATTTCTATATTAATAGGCTGACAAACAGAAAGAGGTGGATCGCCGCGCGCAAGGTAAAGGTGTTGCTGAATTAAAGAGATGGCAAGCTGATCAAGAACTGAAGCAAATTCAGGTATAGAATAAAATTTGATTGATTATTTTGGAAGAAAGTAAATAAATATTTTTATTTCGTAAAAAGCTAGAAGTCGTGGATTCGACCCCCACCCAGAATACAACTTTGTGTGGTGAACATGATGTATTATTTTTATAATATTTATGTATTTAAAAATATGACCCACGCAACGTTCGTCTGCGTTAATTATCCCCGTTTTACAAAAACGAATTTAAAAAAATCATACAAAAATACTTAAATCGCGATAAAAAAAAATACTTTACGCCCTATTTTCATACCTACCATATAACAAATATTCATTAAAATCTGTCAAGTCGTTTCGGAGGAGTTCAGCCACAAACATCGTCAGACGAGATTTTTATATATAAGACTAGACGACACCCACGACTTCGTACGCGTGGATCCCGTTCCTGCGGGATCATCTATACTAATATTATAAAGTTGAAGAGTTGGTTTGAACGCGGTAATCTCAGAAACAACTGGTCCGAATTAAAAAAAATATTATATCTGTTGGGTAGCCTATTTATTGAGGAAGACTATAGTCTATATAACATCACACTACGACCAATAGGAGCGGAGCAGCAATGAAAAGTGTTGCAAAAACGGGGAAAATTGGGAAAATTAATAGAAAGATCATTTTACCATCTTCTTGATGACCAATTTATTCTAGAGATTAATAATAATAATAATATCTTGGGACAACTCACACAACGTCATCTGATCCCAAACTAAGCAGAGCTTATACTATGGCAACCCAGACACTGATAAGCATACTTATATATTTCTAAACACATACATATTATAGATAAATAACACCCAGAGACAGAAGAAACCATCGTGTTCATCACACAAAGTTTTATCGAACCCACAACCTCTTGCGTAGCAGTCGGATACACTCCCACCGCGCCACAGAGGCAGTCAATGATCATAGCTAGATGCTTATATCATCATCATCAGCCCGTATCGGTCCACTGCTTGACACAGCCCTCTCCTAATTTCCGCCGTTGTGGCAGAACCCGGTCCTCCGCCTGCATCCAGTCCATCACAGCGTCCTTCTTCAGGTCGTCAGTCCAGGCTGGGGGTCATCCTACCTTTGCTCCATCGGCCATCGTTCCTTCGACAAATACGGCCAGCCCATTGCCAGGCATGCTTAACCTACGAGCTAGAACTTTAGTTCTTTATCAGATGACCTCATTGCGATTTTTATCCTTCAAGATGGTTATAGCTATGACGAAATTATGAATGGTATCCTAACCGATATCGGTTACGGCAGCCAATCCCATCCGAGAAATGCCAACTGTGCAGGAGATATTATAGTGTACAAGTGTATGCGCAGACACAAGTGCACTCTCTATTCTCTCACTCTCATATTCCAATGGGACGGAAATCCGACATGATTGGAGAGAGATTTGGCACAGGATTTCGCGTTTCGAAAACATTAGAAATCAAAGTTCTGAATTTATATGATGACTGTATGCTTTTTTTTTCTTAATATTTTTATTGAATTACTAGCTGTCCCGCGCAACTTCGTCTGCGTAAATTTTCCCCGTTTTTGCATATTTCTCATCGTTGCTCCGCACCTATTGGTCGCAGCGTGATGTTATATAGCCTATAGCCTTCCTCGATAAATGGGCTATTCAACAGTGAAAGAATTTTTCAATTCGGATCAGTAGTTCCTGAGATTACCGCGTTCAAACAAACAAACTCTTCAGATTTATAATATCAGTATAGATATGTAGGGATGGTCTATAAAAGCCTTTTATTTAAAAAGTTATGACAAAAAGTATTTTTCTTCGGATCTAATTCGCGTCTGTATTTTCAAAATACTTGAATGGCTCCAAATCGAAATCTTGTACCCCTTCACAACCGTTGCACCATCTCCATTTATCTCCTCCGATCTCCAGGAAGAGCGCAAACGGGAGAAGATGGAGAACAACCTGGTTCGCCAACGTATCTTAGAACAGATCGCTCAGGACAGAGCCGAGAGGAGAGCGAGAGACGCGCCTACTCCATCCGCACCGCCTCAACGGGACGTCGAACCTGCACCTGCTATAAGTACGTAAACTTATTCATTTTTTCTTTTTGTAATTTTTAAAGCATTTTTATGCTATTTTTTTCATACATATTAAATGTTTGAAGGAAAAATTCGTCTCAGGCTTGAACCTGCGACCTTTAGCTCTTACTGGCTCTAAGCCTTTACGGAGAGACGGGCTACACTGACAAAATCTCTTGATGGTGGTATCTGAGATTTCACTCATTAGGCTACCGCCGCTTCAAAAAGCTTCATCTGGGAAAATTCCCATTTTGTTGACAAAATTCAGTAGTATTTATTATCGTGTATATCCCCAGCGCCAGGCGACAGCGGCTGTCGCGCGCGCATCCAGTTCAAGTTACCCGACGGTACATCGCACACGGCACACTTCGACGCGGACGGGCCTCTAGGAGACGTGCAAGCCTATGTCGCTGATAATCTACAGGTATGTTAATTGCATTGACGTATAGACCTGGACCGTGCCATCCCCTTCAGTTAAAAAGTAGGTATTGAATGCAAAGTGTTGATTGCAAAGGGTTGTAAGCCTTGATGTTTTAATCAAAAAAATCAAGGCTTAGCCTTGATTTTTTTTATTAAAATATATGAACAGTATGTACTATTTAAGATTTTCTTTTTTTTTTAACGTATGTGAAAGTAACGTACACAATCATAGCTTCCCTATACAATTGTTTATAAGTGATGACTTGTAATTGGCTTTTTGTTTGTATTCTGTCATTTTCTTCCACAAATGTTGTAGCTGTTGGTTTTCCGAAGCGAAATAAATAAATAAATAACAGACATAACAAAAGCCGTGAAAGTTCTTTAACTACCGACTAGATGGCGCTGCGAGGGCCTAACTAGCGTGCATCAAGGGATAGAAAAATTTGAGATGTAGTAACATAGTCCAGATAGGTGGTTCGCTTCTGGCCCCGGTTTGGCTATAGAAGTCTCGGGTTCGATTCCGAAGTCTGGATTTCAAATTTTTCTATCTTTCAAAAATGCAATTATTGTACTATTTAAATGAGTTCATAAAAGTTTAAATTAAGAACAGTTACAGTAAATACTAAAGAAACTTTGAAAAACAATTTCTTTACGAAAATAATCACAAAAAACATGACTTAGTAATACTAAATAAGACAATGTAATGCGTAATCGCTTCTCTAATTCTCTTGGTTTAGTTAGCGCTCCCGCCCCCCGCTTCCTGTCACCATTTACTTCCAAAAAATGCATCTGCGCAACCACTTGTCGCCTACTTCAGTCCGGCCTAGTTACGTTCATCCAACTGTAGTCTAGTTATGGCAATAATGAGACTTCGTTCCGGTAATATTCCATCGAATGAGAGATTCTTCGCTCAGTGGCACTCAGAACAGACGTGTCTCAAATTATTTTTGAAATCAAATAAAATTCGAAGTGTTCAAACAGTTAATACCAGACCTTACACCATTGATCTTAATTCATAAAACAAATTGAGGTGAAGTTTTGCATTGGATTCGTGACGAGGTAAATCCTCTTCACCACCTCAGATGAAAGAGACGGGTTCATAATATTTCTAACCCATTCACCCGTCAATAATTATCTTTGCCAACATTACATAGAACTATCACCGAACCACGCCCAACTGCTGGAAGTGGCCTTGGTGTACATGGCGGTTCACAATCCAACTTATCGACCTCTGAACTATTAGAGCCTGCCGACGTACGTAATATTACTTCACGCATTAAACGAAAGCATAAAGATTTATAAGAAAGAGCATAAGACATTAAAGAAGAATTGAACGAAATACACTTGCAAATGGCCCAAATCATAGATTTTATGAAATCTTTCGACGCCAACCAAAAACAATTTATGGCATAAATAACTTCTGATATTACATCTATTAAAGACCCATAGACCGACATAAAATCTACAGTTAATAGTATTATCACTGAACAAAGAACTATCAAATTAGATATGATGTCACTAAAACAAAGAGAAACCATTAAATTAATAATAAGTAGAATTAGTAAATACTTACTTAAGTATTTACTAATTCTACTTATTATTAATTTTAATAACTATACAGTAAAACGCATTTGTTTTATATATATTTTAATAATGCAAAATTTTGATGTAAGCTACATACTTGTGTACATCAATGTAATGCTAATGATTAACGTTTTTACACTATTTACATTATGTTTCCTTAATATGAACTATGAGAAACAAATATGGTCTACCTCTCTATTAGATATTTTAAATAACAATTACATAGGAAACCTCTACCTAGATAATATACCTGCTGTCAAACATACTAGATACTATATATTTACTGTTATCGCACTTATATATTTATTTATTGTATTGTTCATCATTAGTCATTACATATCAATGTTATTAAATCAATCAGAATGTATAAATATTAGTATACCAAACTATATTAAATGTTTCTTAACATATCCAATGTACAACCAGTGCTATAAATCTATATTATATAAATATTATTATACTAAAATAATGCAATACTTTTACACTAAACGTAACAAATACACAAATCATACTTTTAAATTTCAACATAAACTATATTTACATACTAAAAGTCTTATACTAAAATGAAAATTAATAAAAAATTACGTGTTGGATTATATAATGCGGGTTCGCTGGGTTCGCGGCAGGAAGAGTTTCTTATTGCTATGAACAACGTTTCGGTGGACATAATGGCGATCAACGAGACCTGGCTCAGGGTGGGAGAAGAAGGCCGTGCTCCTACGGTACCCGGATACCGACTTAGACACGAGCCTCGCCCGCCAAACGTCCTGAGAGGCGGGGTCGGCTTTTATGTGAGGCGAGGCCTAAACGTTCGCACTATACCACATCCACGCGCACCTATGGTTGAGCAAATGTGGATCAAATTAACCCTGAACTCACAAACCATGATTATTGGCACAGCCTACAGACCACCCTGGCTGGATGTTAACATATTCTTAGATGCAATCACTGACAGTCTCACTTCTTTAGCATCCAGTGACTCTATTCTTCTTTTGGGGGACTTTAATATTAATACTCTGGATGTTAATGACACTAAAACCATTCAACTCACTAGTTTTCTGGTGAGCACCAGTCTCAGAAATATAATTACTGAACCTACCCATTTCACTGATCACAGTGAAACACTAATTGACCTGGTCTGTACTAATGCTCAGGTATGTGGCTCCTCTGTCCTACATATCCCAGAGCTCGGTCAGCATGCAATGGTTACAACAGAATTCAATTTTAAGACTGTGAAGCCTGTTACCCAGTGGATTTGTTACAGACCTATAAAGGACATAATTCACAACATATTTTATCAGGATCTAAGTAGTAATTGACTGGAGTCACATTGCAAGCCTAAATGATGTTAATGCTATGATTGAGACATTCAACTCTTACATGCTAACTTTATTTGATCTCCATGCCCCGTTAAAAAGAATTTTGATCAGAGACAGAAAATGCCCTTGGATTACTGACACAATCAATGATATGGTCAAACTAAGAGACAAATATCATCAGCGTTATAAATGCAGCAAATTGGACACCTATTTTGATAGTTATAAGGAACTGAAATATATAGTTAGGACTGCCATAGATAGTGAAAAGCGTGCTTATTTTAAGTCCAGCATTAACAAGCAAATTAAGAACCCCAAAAAATTGTGGAATAACATCAAGTCAGTTATATCCTACAAAGGTAATAAAGATTTTAATTTGCCCCCTTCATGTAAAGATCCTAATGTTTTAAACCAACACTTTTTGAATGTACCAGGCAGTGGAGCAGTCACCTTATCTGACTTAACCTATTTTGAATATAACAAATTTGGTTCGGGCTGTTTTCAACTTCAATTGACATATGAAGAGGAAGTTTTAAAAATAATAAAAAGCTTGAAGTCTAATGCATTGGGAGTTGACAGCATCTCACTTGATATGATTATTATGTCATTACCAGACACTCTATCTGCCATTACTGAGATTATAAATAAATCTATTTCTACCTCTACATTTCCAGACCTCTGGAAAGTGGCTATAATTAAACCTATACCTAAGACATCTAATCCCTGTACAGCAAAGGATCTCAGGCCGATCAGCCTTCTACCCTGCCTGTCTAAGATCCTAGAAAAGGTGGTCAGCATCCAGCTTAGGAAATATGTAGAACATTTAAAGATATTACCTGAAAAACAGTCAGGATTTCGTATAGGTCATAGTACTACCACAGCCTTAATTGAAATCACTGATAATATACTTGAGGCCAGAGATCAGGGCAAGGGGACCTTGCTTACACTGCTTGATTTTTCACGCGCTTTTGACTGTCTTAACATTCCTTTACTGCTGTCAAAGTTATCATATTATGGCTGTGATGCACAAACAGTTTGTTGGTTTGATAGTTATTTAAGTGGTCGCTCTCAATTTTTGCAGTTACCTAATAGTGGAAATAGTAGTGAGGCAACATCTACCGTATATCCTGTGACTAGGGGAGTTCCACAGGGCTCCATACTTGGGCCCTTATTATTTATACAGCTGACATTACAAAGTGTTTAACTAACTGCAACTATCATCTGTATGCTGATGATCTTCAGCTATATATTTCCTGTCATCCAAAGGACTGCTCCGAATCTGTAATAAAAATGAATGAAGATTTAGTTAGGATCTCAGACTGGGCATTTAGGAATTCATTAGTTCTCAATCCCAATAAATCAAAGTTCTTAATCATGGGGTCTAGGGATATAATAAGAAAGATGCAGAGCAGTATCCCCGTTTTGAGGCTTAGTGATTGCCCTATAGAGCAAGTGTTGGAAGCTCGCAACCTTGGAGTAGTCTTTGACGGGTTACTACAATTTGAAACCCACATCCTTGAATGTGTCCGTAACTGCTTTTACCGCTTGAGGCTATTTTATAGGGTGCGGCCATATGTTGACATGGAGACTCGCATTATGCTCTGTGAGTCTTTAATTTTGTTAAAATTAAATTATGCTGACACAGTATATGGTAGCTGTTTACCTAGTAAAACTGAAAGACTTATACAACGGGTGCAAAATGCTTGTGCTCGGTTCTGCTTTAATGTGCCACCACGTTCTCATATTACCCCGTTTCTTAATGATGGAAGCATGATGAATATGTCTACCCGTAGGAAGCTTCATCTAGCTACGTTACTCTTTGGTGTAATATTAACCAAGAAGCCTGATTATCTATACAACAAATTAAGCTGGTCCAGTGATATAAACAAGCATAATACACGAGCTTCAACATACCTTCTCGTTACACCAAGACATCGTACTGCGGCCTTTCGTGGGAGTTTTAAGCTTGCCGCTACTCGTTGTTGGAACGATCTTCCGCCGCCTGTACGTACGCTGAAATCTGTTCATACTTTTAGCAAAAAGTATAAACAACAATTGCTAGACTTACAGACACAACAGACCTAATAATTCTTGAAATTGTGCCGTTTATTCAATGAGCGCTCCTCGCTATCATTCCAATGATAAATGTAAATGTAAATTTTATAAATTTTATTGCTCATCTGCAGTTTTCATAGGTACGCACTATTTAATACAGTTTAGGCATTTTAATGGGTACTTGGTAAAAACTTTAAATTCAGTCGAAACCGAAAAACTCTAAGTTCTAACGTCAAATCCAAGTTTAAAATCTATGGTCAAATCTGTCAATGTCAAACGTTTCCCGCGCGATTTGGCTGCGTTCAATACTAATTACACTTTACAAAATAATAACTAACAAAATAATATTACAAAATTAAATTACCCATAAAATATGTTTTTTTATTATTATTTTTATTTTTATTTTTTTTTACTATTTTTAAATATAGTCTTACTTATATAAACTTTATTTTTTCTGTTTATATTTATTTTATACTTTCCTATTATATATTGACGGTTAATGTTCGTGTCGTCACTTTGGTCTTAGCAGAATACCAGCGCAACTCCTCATTAAGCGGAGTTGCAACCTAGCTGAGCTAGGACCATTTTTGTCTCTCGATACTACTATTAATCGAATTTGTACTACTTATTGAATTTTTTTTCTTTTGAGGACAAAATAAATTTATTTCTTTCTTTCTTTCTTTCTTTTTCAAAAATCGGTCGATTCTATAAAAATCCAAGAGACACACCAAACAATTCCTTTCTTTTGAACCGTGTGACTAAAAAATGTTTAAAAAATTAGGAAGGTCTAAAACGATCGGATATACTGTCATTGAGTTATTGTCGAAAAAATGCGTTTCTTAACAAAATGGCGTAAGTGCTATGAACATATGCCTCTGCTGGTGCATATATTCAAATCGGATTTTTTTATACGGCGACGGCTCCGGAACCCTACACCGAGCATAATACGACATGCTCTTGCCCGGTTTGTTTTAAATGCGGCTTAGGCTTAAAAACGGACTAACATGATAAAAGTGTACCGATATCTCCGGCAGATGTCCCGCTCGTCGTTCTCGCTGTGGACGGCGTTCCCGCGGCGCGAGCTGACGGCGCCGGACGCGTCGCTGCGCGGCCTGCAGCTGGCGCCGTCCGCCGCGCTGCTGGTGCTGCCGCGCCGCGCCGGGCCCGTCGCCGCGCCGCCCAACAACTTCTCTAACGTGTATGGTGAGTGCTGGCCTATACGCATTTTGGGAACAATTGACCCTCATTTTAGGGGTAATTACCCATTATTTTGGGGTAATTTCCCTTTGTTTTGGGGTAATTTCCCATCATTTTGGGGTAATTTCCCTTTGTTTTGGGGTAATTTCCCATTATTTTGGGGGTAGTTTCCCATTGTTTTGGGGTAATTTCCCATTGTTTTGAGGTAATTTCCCATTGTTTTGAGGTAATTTCCATTTTTGGGGGTAATTTCCCATTGTTTTGGGGTAATTTCCCATTGTTTTGGGGTAATTTCCCATTATTTTGGGGGGTAATTTCTCATTATTTTGGGGGTAATTTCCCATTGTTTTAGGGGAATTTCCCATTGTTTTGGGGTAATTTTCCTTTATTTTGGGGGTAATTTCTCATTATTTTGGGGTAATTTCCCAGTGTTTTGGAGTAATTTCCCATTATTTTCGGGTGCTTTCCAATTGTTTTGGGGTAATTTCCCATTATTTTAGGCTAACTACCCATTATTTTGGTATTGATTTTCTTTAAATATTGGAGAATATGTCTTAAGTGTTTTAGAAGAAAATATTCCCCCATTTTCAAGGACATTTTTCGACTAAAAGTTCTTTAACATTGGGAAAACTTTCCAATGTTAAAGAACTTTGTTTTTGGTAAATTTTCTGTAATTTGGGAAAAAGTTAACCCGTGAAGAAGTTTCCTATTTTTCGGGTAGATTTCCACTAATATTCAGGATATTTTTTTTTCATATTAAAACAACATTTTTCCATTAACTAAAAAAAAAACACTATTTTCAGATAAATCTCATTTTTTGGTAAAATTCCCTCATTTTCGGCTAAAATTTCCCTGATGTTAGGGAAAATTTCCTATAAATTTAGTTTTTTTGGGAATAATGCTCAACATTCTCCCTATGGTCAACATTCCGCCGGCGCAAGCTATATATTATGTAGGCATATTGGGAAAAATCACCCATGAATTAGATTGATTTCCCACGTTTTTAAACTTCCGCAATTTTTATACATATTAGATATATCGCGTGAATTATTTAAAGGTACCTTTTTTAAAAGGTTGAGGATGATATTTCGTGACTGTGAGTAAATTCTATAATATAAATTTCCACCCACAATTTTTTTTTATTTATTTATTAGGTCCACCAACAATTGCTTACACTTGTTAGTGTAAACAGTTGTTGGTGATCGCAATTTAGCTAGGCAACCCATTACCGATTCATCAATCTTGACAATATCTAATATAATATAAACTTTGTTAGGATCAAATAACATCTGATATTTGATCCTAACATATCCTCTATTACATACCCTCAGACAAAGCGAAGTCTAGTTTTAGTATTCAATGTTTTCTGTAAGGATACTAGATAAACAGAGATACAAAAAGAAACTGGACAACAATGTAAGTTTCGCGAGTGAGTCGAAATGGAGTTCTATCTAATGGGCGTACGGGGGGTATAAATCATTCGATACGGCCTAAATACCTCGTGTGACGGGGGGGGGAGGGGTAGCAAATCATTTCACTCGATAGCACCTCTAATTACTTCGCGCGACGGGGAGTGGCAAATAATTTCACTGGATACCGCCGAAATACATCATGTGACGGTGGTTTTCGTAATTTCGCGGGGGGGGGGGGGTAAATTAACTAGACTGAACACCGGCCTACTGTGTACCTTCATCATCAGCCTATCGCAGTCCACTGCTGGACATAGGCCGCTCCAATTGCACTGTGTACCTATCTTTTTGAAATTGGGAGGGGTTTTTGAACACGCAAATTTCCCCTGGGTACGCCCATGGTTCTATTAAGCTGAGAGAGAAGGTCTTGAGGAATCACGCTCCGTGGCGACAGTCTAAGACGTCCGTTACTCAGTGACGACAAAGCTGATCGATATCTAAGAGCTATCTACGAATGCACTATCAGCCCATAGATGACTTTCCTCCAGATCCAATCCAGTCATCCAAAATTTCGCTTACAAATATGTAAATATAGTTACATAAAATTTCCCATTTCTTTCGTTCCAGCATTCCTCACGCAACTCTTCGCAACCCTCATATTACAACCAACACAACAATTCTACGAGTGGTTGCGCTCAAGGTTATTCCCGCCAACCGCCCCCGCAACTTCCCGGGAACCAAGCCCATCAGTTCCACAACCTCCGCAACCAAACCTCGGCAACGTCCGTCGCCGGGGAAACATTCACCGTCTACCAAGCGACAGGCCTACAGATGATGACAATAACACATGGAACGGGAATTCAACTCAGCAGATGTAGTAAGTGAACTCTGCAATACCAATTAAACTCTGCAAACTCACTTATGATACTTTGTAATTGTAACTGAAGCCTTTTAAAACATATAACTGTTTTATTTTACAAAATTAGAAAATGAAAAGGCAATTATATAATTATACGCATGTTTTTTAAATGTTTTTCTTTCAATGCTAGAGCGAGACGCGATATCACTAATATTCTATGTCCCTGTTTGTCTCGAATTGTGCGATTTTGTAATATAATATAGTTATATGCTGTGGAATTGAAGATGTACCTTTCAATTGTTTGTTTTTCGGTAAAATAATAATACCGAAAGTGATAATTTGAAATAGGGAAAAAGAGTGAGATTGAAAACAAGAAAAAAGTTATTTACTTACAAATTAATATTATATCAGTAAATAGTTGCACTGAAAATTTTCTGTATAATAAATACCGTTGCATCTGTTACTGCAAGCCACAACTCTGCAAACTCACTTATTATACTCTGCAAATTTGTTTATTAAGAAATGTTTTGTAAGTGTTATTAGGATATTGCAATGTTCACTTATGACTTGTTAGATATAAATGTTTTAGCCATACTTTAGCAATATACTCTGTAATTTGTGATGGTTAAATTGAGTTGAATTATTGACTAAGTTTCATAATAACTGCTATTTTATGTATACCTACACTTTTATGTTATTACACTATTTAATAGCTACAAGGAAAACGAATACGCATTTAATTCTCGAATACTCAAACGACACTTAATTTTGAGTCGTGCTTTAGTAATAACAAAATCTTTCTGTCGCTACTATTGACATTTAAGTGACAGTGACAGAATGAGAGTAAACGACTTCACAAAATTGAGTGCCTTGAGTATTAGACTGCAAGATTGCTATTTAATATCACGCTAGAATTTTAAAAACTCTGCAACATCACTTATATAAATTAATTAACAATGCAGACTAAAATATATCAAATATAAAATCGTGTTCTTCAATTTGATGTGAATCTTGACATAATACGTCGACCAAATAAAATGAAAATGTGTTCGTGAAAAAAATTGAAAAATTTTCAAAAATGTTTTCATAAAAATGTAATAATATTTCACATTAATGTAATTTATTTTATATATTATTTTTATTCATAACTCGAACCAGTGTTCACGAAACTAAGTCAATCCATTCGATGCTTCGTCTAGTATTTATATTAATAGCATATTACATAATATTATTTATCTTCTATATACTTTTTGTGTTCAGTGAGGGGCACAGGTACAGTAAATACACAAAACATTAGGTGATTTTTTATAAGCGGCAGATTTCATGTCCACGATACTAAGTAATGCCCAAAAAAATCGTTAAATCGGCAAAAGTAATTACTAAATTGAAGGTTTTTTGAGATTTAGAATTAGCTTTTGTATAGTACGAGTTTTCTATATATTTCGAAGAAATTTCCTAGTTAACGACTAATCGTCACATCAGCAAATAAAACAATGCCGGAGAAGTTGTTAATATTGAATGGTAAATCATTAATGTATACTAAGAATAAATGGGACCGAGAATTGATCCTTGAGGCACCCCTGTACTAATTAGTAATCTAGACGACCTTTACTTCGACTATATCAATACATTGAATTCTTTTAGTAAGTTTGAAAGTTAGTAGATCAAATCCTACACCTGTAATACCATAATGCCTAAGATTTAGCAAAAGTGTCCTATGCTCCACACAATCAAAAGCTTTTGAAAGATCACAGAAAACACCACTGGCATCCTGCGATTTTTTACAGGCACTAAAAATATTTCAGTAGCGTACGTCAACAGTAGAGCGACCCTTTGCGAAGCCATATTGATTGTTATGCAGTATATTATTAAAATTAAAGTGTGATTCTAACTGCATAAGTATGGCCTTTAATAATGTTTTCTGTAAATCAATAATGATGAAAAAAGCAATGGTAATTTAAAGTATTATTTACTTTATTTTATTTATATATTTTACTTACTATTTTTGATATATTGTATCGGTATTTTTGTGTAGATATTACCGCATTGAATGGGTTGACTGTTTTCTAGTTTAGTTATAAACTACTACAAAAATTTCGTTGTAATTTATATGAAAATAAATATTTGTTAAATGTATTTCAGTTGTTTTTTTTTAAGATATATCACACTTCACACTAATATTTTAAAGGCGAAAGTTTGTGAGTGTGCGTGTGTATGTTTGTTACTTCTTCACGTCTAAACGGGTTTAGCGATTTAGCGACATAGACTAATAAAACGCGGGTAACGCCGCAGGGCACAGATAGTGTACTATATTTCAGTGTCAAAGTTAGGGTTTTGGTTAAGAAGTGATTTAGCCCAACTGAAGAACTTGAGATTTTAATTAAGCAGGAACTTGATCACGATGAGTATAGATTTTATATTTTTATTATACAAACACCAAAAACCTTTTAGGCAGAGGGGGTTGAGGTACTCGTTGGGTAATGTGTCCAGTTATGATAGTTCTCATTTCATTTGGATTACGTACCTACCAAAGCTATCGTGTGTGAAATCGCCGCTAGAGACGCTAGTAGTAGAGTCACGTGTCCGAAATTTCAAATTTCATAGTCTGTGGATGGGTAAGGCCCTCCACCAAAGCAGAAAAGACGAGCGGAGCGGAGATGTGTTTTAAAAAAACACTAGAAGAATATGCACGTGACTCCAAAATGGACAAAAAAAAATTGTTATTACATAATTATTTTTAAAATTATCATGTAATAGTAAATTAAATCATCAAAGGCTGTTTTTAAATTCCCTCGCAAATTTCCAAAACGCATCGCTATTGGTGGCACAAAACATGACGTCAATTTACACTCGACGTCTTCGGTCAACAAGTTATTTGTATGGTTTCGCGTGGTTATTTATATTGTTTCGCGGTTGTTTCATATTAAGTTATAGGTTTACTGTGTTAGAGAATGAAATCATTGTGAAGAAAGACTGCAACCAGTATTGTCAAAGCACAATCGGATTATCTTCAAAATATATATATTTATTATGATTTTACGTCTGCTGGACTCGGGAGTTAAAGCTGCGAGGTGTTATCACTTTTTTCAGGTTCAAGGTTTCATTCAGCGGTAATACTCTTATGAATAAATTCCTATGTGGTATTGAGAATATCTTTACGAATTTTTCGTAAACTAGGTTATGTTTTCGACGAGGTTTGTAAACAAAACAAGTATAGGTAAGTAAAAACGATTCATATATGTATTTTATCACTTTTTTAATGTCCTTACTTACTCGTACATTAAAATGATCTTCACAACAGTATAACAGTTTAAACACGATACATTGTCTCTTCGCATCGCTTTGCACTACTATTTCTTTATCATATGCATCTTTCGGCTTAAGGAAATATATTTTGTCAGGTGCAGTTTTGTTATTTTGGCACATTATAAAAATTGTGTCGTTCTTAACATATTTATAACAAGCTTTTCTGTGCTTTTCCATGGTATTAAACTCATTACTTTTTAACTTTTAGTTACTTTGTGAAACAAACACTTTGTTGTTGACATCCAACTTCTGTAATCTTACGTCACAAAATAAGCGCGGCAAAATGGCCGCGTTTAAGTCGCCCAAAAATTATAGTGATTTTAATATATTATTTTTTTAGTTTAATGGTTATATTTTAGATGTGTTATATATATTTTTTGGTAATGTATAATTATATAATTAGGAAAAAATACGTGCATTCCCTATTTCGTAATTTACACATCTCGTCTCCACTCAGGTGGATGCTGACTTGATGCTGCATGACCACTGAGCGGAGATGTATGATATTTATATAGCGCGATGAATGCGGAGATGTGAGCTGGGCCGCGGTACATGTGAGTGTTGTCGCGCAAGCTGATGACGGCGCGCAGTGGAGAGGATATGTGTACCGCGTGCATTGAGCGGTACGCACGATAAAATCGCTACTTGCCTTCCCGCCGTTATTGGGACAAGTGCCTGCGGATGTTAACTAGGTTTGTCACAGTACTGAAGGATTTTCACAATTAAATAAAAAACAAAATCCGCCATCAAAATGATTTATTTCCGGCTTTTAGAAACACTTATAAATAGATGTACATTAATTGTCCAGTTATATGATCTATGACATGACATTGAGAAAACACAGATCCTTATGATAACCTAACATTGACATACATACATATAAGACTCCCATCATACATAAGAAGTTGAATGATTGAATTACTTACAAAAGGGTGAAGACAACATATGATCATTTTATGCTAAAAAAAATAAGTTACTAAAGTAGGGACAAGATAATAGGTCACTTTTGACATTTCATCAAAATTCAACAACGTAACCTTGTAACGGCGGGCATAAAATAAGAACTGCACAATTGCTTAACTTTTTTCAATTACGTTTACATATTTATTGTAATAATGACCGATACGAGTAATTTTACGATTTGCTTTCACTAATAAACCATTCTAAACATAATAAACAATTTCTGATCTAAAGAACTGAACGTCGTTACAATGTTGCGTCAGTCAACCCTTTTTCTTTTTAAACACTAGGGATGTTACTCTAAAAATCGAAAGCTGATAGGATTGTAAGTTGAATCGAATGCAATGATTACTTGTGAAGAAAAATCACCATAAATTTATAACCACGTTGTGATTATAATAAAACCTAATTATACATATTTATTATTCTTTTAACTAACTATGAAAATACAAAAAAATAACTAAATATAAATATAGTTGGGTGCAATTTAGGTGGATGTTGCTGGCAACACCAGTGCCTGTCGATGACGCATGTCATGTCGCCATAACATGATGATGACGCAGTCTTTTGTTGTTGTGCGAAGTGACTGTGCGTTTTTGGTGTGCTCTCTGTTATTTTCTTCTGATCCGGCTTTTTCATTGAACTGATCTTACTGACTACGTTTACCTGGCTATAAATTGGACTCCGATTGCTTAACGATTATTAAACAAGAAAAACATTACAGTCTTACTATGTCGAAACGAGGGAAAACTCTAAACAGTCAATCTCGCGAACTAGTGCTGAAATTGTACAATTATTTTGGACGTGAATCAGTTAGGTAACGATGGGCCTCTTTTACCATTGAAACCACCGAGAGAATGCGTTGCCGAAGCATTGGGAATAGGGAAGAAGACAGTAACTCAAATTCTGAAAGAGAAATACGGACCATCAGGCTCAGAAGATAATACTTTACGTACACCGAAAAAACGAAAGAGGGACAAGAAAATTGTTGACATTGATAATTTTGATGCTGCTGCAATTCGCAACCACATTTATGGATATTACTCGAGAAAAGAATATCCTACACGGGAAAAGCTATTGAGTTCGTTAAAAGGCGCAGGCTTATTTTTTGGAGACAAATCGTCTCTATCAAAGGTTTTGAAATCGATTGGCTTTAGATTTAAAAAATCCGACAAGCGGAAAATCCTGCTAGAACGCTACGATATTATTTTGAAGAGAATAACATTCTTACGTCAGGTAAATAAAATTACGGATTGGGACAATGTCGTGTTTATTGACGAAACATGGTTGAATGCGAACCATACGGTTGCGCGGACATGGACCGATGATACAGCGGCCTCCACCTCAAAAGTTCCATCGGGAAAAGGAGCCCGACTTATTATATGTCACGCGGGATCAGCTTCTCAAGGTTTTATTCCAGACTGCCTCCTCGCATTCGCCTCTAAAACTACAACAGATTACCATGAGGAAATGAACTTTGATGTTTTTAAAGAGTGGTTTGAGAAGCTGCTAGTCAGCTTAGAAAACCCATCGAAAATTATAATGGACAATGCTCCGTATCATTCTGTACAAGTTGATAAACCACCAACTCAAGCAAATAAAAAGCAAGAAATTGTCTCGTGGCTGGTAAGAAATGGTGTGGAGGCAAGTCCAACTTTATTAAAAGTTGAGTTGTTAAATCTGGTAAAAGCAACTAAGCCGTCCAAGCTCCGCTATGTAATCGATGAACTAGCCCTAGAGCATGGACACGAAGTTATTCGATTGCCTCCCTACCATTGCCAGTATAACGCCATCGAGCTTATTTGGGCACAAATAAAGGGTCATGCAGCGCGGAACAATACTGAACCACCCTTCAGTACTGCTAAAATGATGACTCTGCTACAAACTGCATGTGCAGAAGTCACTACAGAAGACTGGCGAAAAGTCGTGGAGAAGACAAAGAAAATAATTTTACAAGATTTTGAACGAGATGTGAGAATAGACAATATTATTGAAAATGAATTAATAATATCTCTGAGTGCTGACAGCAGTGATGAAGATAGCAGTTCCGATAGTTCAAGTGAATAAAAGCAATTTTTTTGTTAAATTACGTAGGTACTTGTCTTATTTTGCTCCTTTAATTTATGAAAGAAAAAATAATAATGGGACAGGGATTCGCATGATCATTTTTAAAATTCACATATGTTTCAAGTCTGTATCGATTCATTCGATTCATTCATTTAATCGATGTTTTTAAGCAGGTCACCTCACTATGAATATAAAACTGACATCTGTCAAAAGTGACCTATTATCTTGTCCCTACTTTAAAAGTAGCAACCGTTCACGAGTATGACGCATGGACCAGAGGACTACGTTGAACAGTCAGCAGAAAAAAGTCACTATAACCTGCGTTACCTAGCATGGCTGTGAGTTGTTATTGTCATGTTTTTGAAAAATGCATGACGCCATCATTTTCTAACCCTTTTTTGGCGAAAATCAGATATGATCACAGGACATCTTTACCTGGCATTATTTAAACTAAAAGTATTACAGATTAATCGCAAATTAAGTGACATACAAAGCCCTTAACAACATAATAGTCATCAAGAATTTTTAAAGGACCCAAATTAGGAGCCTTTCAGAAATTTTTTTTTGCTTTTGGCACTCTAAACAATTGTGGACTCGTAAAATATAAAAAATAGAAACTCTTATAACTAACATAACTTTCCAAGAAAGTTAAAACAAATATAAATCAGACTACAATTTAATTCGATTTCTTTAAAAATATACAAAAATATGGCCGTTAGATCACAAGTGAGACTTAAGAGTAAATCTTCCTTTTAAACTCATTTTCATTAGTCAGTAGAGAAAGAATGATTCTAAAAACGCATGCCCTACATCGTTCACGAGCATGGCGAAGTCAGTTTTTAACACATTTTAAAAATGGAGGATCAATTCGATTGTATTTTTTTATGTTGTTAATGAAATGTCAACTAATGAAAATGAGACTAATGAAAAAGCTGCGCTTTTGTAACAGAAGATGAATAAAGTAAACAAAAAATATAACAAAACTTGAAAGTTGTCTTTGGCCTAAATCTTATAGATTTAGTTACTTAAATTTAGTGATTGATACTGTAAGTATAATTTAAGAATACAATACAATTTGAGCTTTGGATTCTTTAAATACTCATTGACAGCGGCGGCCTTAGCAATTTGGTTTATAGCCAGCAGGGCAACCGCCTGGGGCCTTGCTATTGCATTCGTGAAATAACGAGCAGGAAAATATTAATTACTAGCTGAACCCGGCCACGCTACGCTGTGTCTTTTTGGCTTAGGAGACGCCCCTCCAAAACACCCCGTGTATTTGCAAACGACACCCCAGTGGTGTCGTTGACACTACACGGAACACCCTGCCTTAGTTTCATAACAATCTGATCTATAGTTTCGGAACGCATAGAGGACAAACATAATTTTTTATTTAATAGAAGATAAATCTTCTAGTAAGAATAACATCTGACTTCTGATTGACATGAATTTTATAAAAAACTGGATATCACTAGGTTTTTTTTAACACCCCACACAAACCTACTAACCGAAAAATTCTTGGTGATATTCTTGTAAGAAAAAGGTGTCACAATAGATCTTCTAAGTAGTAGAGGCTTCCGGGCATTACATCCCGGCCTCTATCAATATAATATACAACCTTCGACATAAACGGAGATCCTATTATGAATTTAAAGGATATATAATTATGTGCGTCTATTTGTGAAATCGTAGATTTGGATTTTTTGTTTGAAAGGTACTTTTGGGATGATTCTCAGCTTTCTTTAGTAAAAAAAATCAGCCATATTGAAGATAATTAATCAAATTTTTGTCTAACGCACCGGGGTTTTTTAGGGTCGTAACCAAAATGACAAAAACAGAACCCTTATAGTTGCGTCATTTCCGTCCGTCTGTTCGTCCGTATGTCGAATTGAAGTATATGTAGGTGTCTTGTACAAGCCGCTACGAAAGTTGAAAAAGTGTCAACTGTCAAATGATCGCCGATACAAAACGTCAGCACATTTGTTTACCTAGCCAAATGACGTCATAACCACAGAGAAATATAGCGTCCACCGTGTCCAGCGTTTTCTTCAAATTACGCGGGAAATTTTAAAATGTAAAATTAAATGCATTTTTATGACACTTATCGATCGAATATATTTTTTTTAGTGGCTAATTACTACTATAGTATTGAATTGAGAAACTTAGGTGTCTCAAAACTCAAATATGGGTGTAATACCCTATTGTCCTCTCCCCTGTTACTTTTAATTTACATAATTAACCCAAAAAACATTAGACTATATAACTAAGGCCGCCCCCGTCTACCTATTTCATAAGAAATATATATTCTAGTACAGCAGCATTCATAAAATACATACTAATTATAGGATATTTTACTCGTATATCTAACAAGTAACTTACAAACTATGGAACTTATCATAAGGTAACGACTACAGAAAATAAACAAACTCGCCAAAATTTCAAGTAACTTGAAATAACATTTTTTTAAAGTAATGAAATAACAAAAATAGCTTTTAAAGTAAAACATACATCAATAGCGCCATAATGTCGGTACAAAATGAAAAAAAAAATGATTATAAACAAATAATTTTGTACTTAGACCTAACACTGTGTTTTACACTGAAAGCATTACAAATATACTGCACAAAAAGGAAGCGCTTATGCAATACTAGTGGCCCACCTCCAATTCGTACAAATTTTGTGCACTTTGTATACCTATATAATATAACTAGCGGACCGCCACTCAAAAATTATGTTAAAAATACTCTTAATGTTGACTAATGAAAGACAATATCTTAAAAGCCGGCCTTATTTTTTTTTAGAAATAATGTTATTACTCGCGTATAATGGATAACTTTAAAACAAGTTTAATGACGCGAATTTGAGAAGTGTTGAATTTGATTGTAGTTTCAAAACGATCAATTTTGTTCCCTTTTATTTTTTGTTCATTGCGTTCTTTCCTTAGGAATCGCATCTGTCTTATTAATACTAAATTAAGGTAGACATTGACTTAAAAATATTCGTTAAACTAAGCCTATAATAAGGTAACACTAATAATGCAGAAGCACTATTAGTGTGCTAAAAATCCTATTACTACCATTTACAAACTTATAAGTTTTTATAGTAATTAAAAAAAAAACTTAATTTAGAAAAAAAAAAATGAAAAAATAGTTCTGTATTATTTGACATTTTCTTACCTGGTGTCTCACTAGCGCACTCTCATGAGGAGATTGATTCTCACGCACCTGGTATAAAAAAATGTCCAAATAAAACAAAACAAAAAATAAAAAAATCAAAAGAAAATTAAAAACCTAAATTTAAGAATCTTCAATTTGAAAGCGAAAGAAAATTATCAAACAAGCTTCAGAAAAACAAAAATAAAATAAAACGTATTATTTTCTTTTAATGTTTTAACGAGAAATGTATTTTTGCGTGTCAAAAAAAAACCTATCGAAGACGTCACAAAGTGGATATTTCGAAATTAATCACGTAAATGTCTACGAAATGCGACACGATTAAAAACGTTAAAAGAAACTAAAATTATTACCTATGGACAATGTAAATGCAGAAAATAAACACAAAATGGCAGTACACAAATAGACATCGGAATGGCTTCTTCTGTGGTAACTTTTGAAAATAACACTTCCACCACGAAGCATAAGGTTCTGTCAGTCTCCTGGCGAACGAATTTAAGCAAGTTGGGAATCCTGCAGAGGTGCCCTTAGGATATTACCATTCGATTTGTTTGTTTTATCAATTGAGTATGTTGAAAATTTATCAGTTTTTGGACATGGACATGTAAGACATGTATACGATGGATGACCATCGGATATAATTTCAAAAAAAAAATATTTTTCGTTTTTTTCTCCACTCCTCAAAACCATTAAAACCTGCATTTATAACACCTACGTCAACAGCGGACGGCACATAACAGCGAACGAGACTAGAGATATATCAGAGAAAAGGTAAAAATATAACCAAACCGAGAAACGCCTACGATGAATACTGTATGTACTTTTCTAGTTTAAGACTTTATTTCTCATTAAAAGAATACAATTCACTTAACTACAGAAAAATGAGCTTATTAATTTAATTTTAGCCCTTGGGCGTACGATCAATCTTGCTTCTGGAGTACATATACTAAAATTGGAACCTACGCCAAAGGTATTAATATCTATAGGAACATTGCCTTTTGCAGCGAAATTATTGCATCAATTGAAATGAGACTTGAAACTAAAATAACAACGCCTAGGAGAAGAAAGGACATACAAAGGGTCATGCCAAAAGTTTCCGAAAACTCAAAAATCTAATTTCAGGCTAATGATTTTATTATCGGGTTCAACCTAAGCACCTTAACAGCTTCCTGTTCATCTAAACCACATTAATTTTACAATAAATATTTTGCTGGGCTGGAATCCTCACTTTGGCCACTTTTAACTCCTTGGGCACAAACTATCACATTTAATTGCTTAGTATCACACTAGCAAAGTGCTCCACGTTACAGGTAATTTAAGGTTTTTTTGTGAATAATATTGTTGCTAATATGGATAGAAAAATACCCGTTACAGTATTATTCATAGATATGACAAAGGCATTCGATTTTGTCGATCACGAAATACTTCTTGCTAAATTATATAGGTATGGAATCAGAGGCAATATTTTAAACTTGATCAAATCCTACTTAACCAACAGAAAGCATCTTACGAGTGTCACAAAAATAAATACTTACACCAAAACTGAAACAGTTTGTCTATCTAAACAAAGACAAATAAAATACGGCGTGCCCCAAGGAAGTGTACTCGGACCATTACTTTTCCTATGCTATATAAACGATCTTCCTAAAGTTGTTCCACACCCTATGACTTTGTTTGCTGACGACTGTACTACGGTATTTATTGGTAAGGACATGACAATATTTGAAAGTGACATAAATAATAGTTTAAAATTAATAATTCAATGGTTAGAAGCAAATAATTTAAAAATTAACCTTAATAAAACTCACATAATGTCATTTAAACAAAGAACAAATTCTGTTTACCTTAATATTAATTATGAACAAATTTCAATAGCTAAAGTAGATCATACAAAATTTTTAGGTATCTGGTTGGACGAAAATATGACGTGGAAAGTACACATTGAAAACTTAATTAAAAAACTAAACCAATATTATTTTGTTCTTCATAATTTAAACAAGGTTGCAAATCGTGAAACTGTTCTTTCTGCATATCACGCTTATGTCTCTAGTACACTCAGATATGGTATTATTTTCTGGGGCAATTCTTCAGAAAGAGAAATTGCATTCAAAACGCAAAAGAAGTGTCTTAGAGCAGTATGCGGGATTAAAACGACAGATAGTTGCAAACCATATTTTATAAGTTTAAAAATTTTAACTCTTCCATCGCTTTATGTTTATGAAGTGGCTATTTTTGTCAAAGTTAACTTGAATCGTTTCGAAACTCTTACAAATAGACGTCATCAGGGTACACTACGTCTGAAACAACATCAAACTGCACTTTTTTCTAAGAGTTTCCTAGGTATGGCACCTAAAATCTACAACAAATTGCCAAATTGTATTAAGTGTCTAGATAACCTTAATCGTTTTAAGACAGCACTCCATAGATTTCTGGTGAATAAAGCGTACTACACAATAATAGATTTTTTAAATGATCAATAATCCCGACATTCGTTTTGTTTTTGGTGTAATAACATGTTAAGTTGATTTACTTATTAATTATATAAATTGTTTTTTTTTTTTTTTTTTTTTTTTTTTTTTTTTAATTAATTATTGACATGTTTGATTTTAAATTGATCTAATTGAATTATTTATGTTATTTTTTAATTGTTTTTCTATATTATTCTATTAACTTTAGTGACTTTACTTCTTTTTAATTTTATATAATTTACATTTTTTTTTTGTTTAAAACATATTTGTACGCCTTACATAGGCGAAACATAGTGAGACGATTGTATTTTAATGTTTTAACCATGTACCTATGTTCCACAAAAAAATTTATTTGATTTGATTGATTTGATTTGATTTTTTTGTGTGCTTTAAGTTCGCGCAGGCTTTCGTAGGAGAGACTTATCTTTAAAACATCATAACTTCCACTGTCGGCTTGATACAGGATCATCTAATATATAAAATTCTCGTGTCACAGTTTTCGTAACCATACTCCTCCGAAACGGCTTGACCGATTTTGATGAAATTTTTTGTGCTTATCCGGTATCTATGAGAATCGGCCAACATCTATTTTTCATACCCCTAAGAGTTTGTTTGCTTGTTTGAACGCGATAATCTCAGGAACTACTGAGCCGCATTAAAAAAATATTTTATTGTTGGATAGCCCATTTATCGAGGAAGGCTGTAGGTTATAACATCACGCTACGACCAATAGGAGCGGTGCAGCAATGAAAAATGTTGTAAAAAAAAAGGAAGAAAAAGAAAAAAGGGAAAATTTACGCAGACGAAGTTGCGCGGGTCAGCTAGTAGTTTATATAATCAAGTTTCGTATCCTGTCAGTCCTTACTGTAAAGGTCACAACAAACGCTTATTTATGAAGGATGAATTGTCTATTAAACTCCACATTTTTATATATCTCATTCGTCGACATTCGATAATATATTTTTCGACAGCTTAAGCATTTTTCTGAAGAAGCGCGCTTGTCTGCCGACCTGTCTTCGCCTCTTCCACAAAAATATCTGAATTCAGCTAACTATCGCTTGTGAACAAACAGACTCACCATAAGCTGTGGTTATAAGTTCAAAATATTCTGAGGCTTGAAGCTTTTTTTATAGCCCAAATAAGCAAAACAAAAAAATCTAATGGAATGAGTTTCATTGCAGTAGCTCTAAGTCCTTTCGAAAAAATGACAACTATTTTTTTATGACAATATAAACAGCATTAAGCAACGTTCTATATATCAGTGTCTATCTAAAGTACCCAGCAACCTTTCATGAATATTCATATAAGTACAATAACTAGTGGTCGCTTGTGGTCAAAAATCCACTATAATTAATTTATATATATATATATTTTAATATTAGCATTACACACTCCTTCTCTATATAAACTTTGTGTGCAAAATGTTATACTGCTCCGTCCGTGCAATTCTCGGTAAAAGGGGTACTACCCTTTTGCTTCACGTATTAAATAGATAACTAAAATGCTTTTACAGCCATACAGTTAAAGACGAACAAAAAAAAAGACAACAGATTGGGCGTCCCTCAAGGAGCTATAATGGATCCGTTTGTAAATGACTCCTAACCAACACACAACTATCTAATACCAAAGTAAATACTATATAATATAAAGCATAAATCAACGAAAATACTCATAATACGCTAAATACCTATTAAATGAAAATAAAATGACAAAGTTTTGAACACAAATATGCTGCAAAAAGTTCAATTTGTCTTTGCAATGTAAAAATAGGCAATAATTTCTAAGAAGCGCTTTGATTCATTTTACCATAATTTTTTTTGGACATTTCAATTTGGTCCAACTCTTAACACAGTTCTGTGCTTATCTAACTATAGATAAATATCGTCATTCTGTAAAAAATCTACTACTCAGTCAAAATCTCATGCTGCCCTTAACTTAACATGCTTCAAAATATAAATAATGTTAAGCCGATCTTTCTACTGCAAGCCATTATACTGCAAGCGGAACGGAATCAATGCTAAGTCCTTACAACTCGTGATGATTTTTATAATGACCCTTCTATGAAAAAACAGTTTTATTACTTTTACACGGTTTTATTTGACTGCCTCTGTGGCGCGGTAGGAGTGTGTCCGACTGCTACCCAAGAGGTCGATTCCCATACGGGACACCACTTTTTGTGATCCACAAATTATTGTTCCGAGTCTGGGTGTACTTTGTGTACGTGACTTGTATGTTTGTAAAGTCCCCCGCGACACAGGGCTAGTACCCTACTGCGGGAGTCGTCTTTTTAAATAATAATAATAATAAATAAAATATTACACTTGAATACTAGCACATTTCGGAAGCCTTTTAATTTTTACAGACTTTTCGTATACACGAGGCAAAATATTTCGCCCTACTCTTGCTATTGCAAGTCCCTGATTACCGAAAAGTATATAAATAGTAAAATAATTGTAATATATTCACAGAACAATAAAAACATTTTTTCTTCGCCCATACTAAAATATATATTCGTCAGACTGCTAAAAGCTATTCTTGAAAGTTTCATTCATCACCACAAGGCATCACCTTATATGGTTGCAGCACCTTACTTGCTAACATAATTGAATACAAACAAATATTATAATAATTGACATTTGAAAATAGTGGTCACAAGATTTTATTGGCAAGTTTTTTTCTCACTGGCTTTATATTTTGCGAATTTGGCATTAAATCTAGACTTGATACTATACCAAATATTGTCTGATATTCATAAGTTTATTTTGTTAAACAAGTGCATGAAATACTTTGAAATTAACATCGGATTAGCAATCGATAGATCGTGGATTCGTATTCTTACCGATGAAAACTTAATTCCGAACACTAGCAATTTAGCTTAGCCGGAGGATTTAACAAGATTGGCATTAACGTGGGACCAACATTGTCAGAAACCTTAGAAATAAGTACATTTTAGACCGACTTCGACCGTCACCAAGAACTCTTAGACCGGAGTTCTCTTTTCTGTTAGTTTAAATTTATCAGAGAGAGTTATTAAAACGTTAATTGATTTCCGTTGACCTAGTATCTGTTTTGATTAAAAAGAAAGTCTATTGGCTCATTTTAAACATGACTGGCATGATGACATGACATTCGTTTGACGTTGAAGTGCCGGTAGTGGGGCAGTGAGTCTAATTCGGCAAGCGACAACACGTCTACCAGTAGACGCCGCTATTGTTATGGTCGTATGTGCAAAGCGTTAGTGTGCTTTTAGGGATAGTGATGCAGTGGCATTTGTGTAATCGAAATTATTGAATCAGTTAGCCTTGCTCGAGGTATCCACATTCATATGATCGATTACCATTTTCCATAATGTTAATTCGAATATTGGGCCGCTAATAGCTCACAAGGCCACCCTGACGCTGAATATGCCAATATTTGTTTTGGCAAGTTTTAAATAAAAATCAACCCTAATAAAACTATGAAAAAGCTTCTTGTAATAAATATAAAATTATTAACCAACCAATGTGCTCGTACTCGCATTAAAAAATCGACATAGGAAAAGTTATACACTTTATTTTATTGATCAAGGAAAAATATGGTCTTCAAAAGTTTCAGCTATTTTTATTGCCTTGTTCTTTTCTCCGGCTCAACAGTTACTTTGCGAACTTGGCGTAAATGTAAATGTGGAGCCATGTCACTTCTATAAAGTATTTATCAAGTGTAGCTTTTGTTTCCTAAGTAAATAAAGAATTTTGAATTTGAGTTGAAAGATGTTAATATTGTTTTTTGTAACCAAAATTAACATCATCATCAAAATCGTCATCGCTATCGCTCTCAAAGTTAACATTCAAAGTTTGCCGAAGATTAGTCGCGTGATCAGTCTTTTCATCTTCTTCAGAAGAAGAAACGTCCATATTGTCAACGTCATAAACTATCCATTTTTTGAAATAACTCTTGCTTAACTCTAACCAGTTATTCGGCAATAGTTTTTGCAAATTAACTTGTATATACTGCCCTTTATTTGAATGTGAGGATTTCTTTACGTCAACAACGCCATATAATTCAAATTCAAATCCATATTCTTCATCATTTGCATTGGAACTGAATTTGATATGTTTATCTTTAATCGCTACATCATATTTTTCAGTTATCAGCAATATTTTTAATGTAACTTTGTTTTTGTTTTGACGCCAAACAACTTTAGGTTTCCTAAGAGGATCTGTTTTAACTATTTGTGAATTATTAGCTTTTGGTTTTTCTACTTCTGCGATTTTAGTATTTTTGATATCACCTACTATACATTTCTTGACATCACCTTTTATTAATGTCAACCATTTTTTGTTCATGACTTTGTTCAATTCGATTTCTATATATGTATCTCCATTGATATGAATCGATTTATCACCGTTAATGACACCGTAAAGTTCAAATTGAAAACCGTATTCAGTATCTTTCACTTTCGCTTTAAATATGATTTCTTTATCTTTAATAACCAATTCGTATTTGTCGGTTATTAATAGTACTTTTATAGTGACGTTAGTTTCATTTTGACTCCATGTTAATTTTAGTTCTTTTGACATAATTTCGTCTAACAATGTTATAGTCTGATCACTCTCTGAAACGGACCATCGATCAGATTCGATGTTTGAATTTGATGTAGCGACATTTGTTACTTTATCAGATTTCGTTTGCGATGTAGTCTCCTTTTTTACATCATTCGAATAACTTTTAATGGGATCCGATTTAGCTACCGGTTCTTTACACTCAGATATAACTGTCTGAGACTGAGTTATCCCACCCAGGAGCATTGACATACCGTTTACAACATCCCATCTATCGTCATCATAAACGCTATTCTCGTCAACTAAAGGAACGGATCTAATTGGACCTTTGAGTAAGTTAAATAACGCCTGCTGATTCATTTGAAGATTATCTTTAGATTCGCCAGATATCCCACTTGAATTAGCAGTTTTTTTTTCTCTCTCTGTGCTTGGAATTTTATTTATCAAAGCTAATTGACTGTCTTTACTGGGCTCCAAATCCTGTTCAGGTTTATCTCTCTTTGTTTCCTGACTTTTGACCTCTTTAGGAGATTGTTTAGCCATTATTTCTTCAGCTTTTTCAATATCGTTGGCTGCCTTAACAAATTTCGATTCAGAAAGAATTTCGCTTGATGAAGGAGACGTTACTTCTCTTTTCTTGCTGTACGATTTAAGAAATGAGGGAACTGATTTCCGTTTTTCTTTTTCAGGTGTATTTTGTACGGGTATCTCCTTATCAGAGTTACACTGATTAACTTCATCATTTTTATTTTCTTTTAAATTATCTTCTGTAGAATCATTGTCATCGGAAGATGCTTTTACATCTTTTTCAAGAGTGATAGTATCCAAAAAACCGATTTCATCATTTTCCTCGGCCAAATTGGCGTCAATCATCAGCTTATTGATATAAACATCGTCGGCGTAAGTATCGATCAATCCAACGCCATATTTGCTACCTCCAGTGAATTTAGCATTTTCTTTAACAAACCGTCTAGCCCATAAATATTTTAAATCAGCCCCTGAACCGTAAAATTTATCGACCAGCCAATTAGTGCTGAACTCCGACCATTCTTCCCCAACCGGCTTAATGCCAACAAGCCTACATTCAATCGCTTGGAAAGGTAACTGGGCAATTATTTTTTCAGTAATACTAAATATTTTATTGACGGGAACAATGCTCCAATCACCTAAATCAACAAAAAAGCATTCTACTTTACTGCTGTCAATAACTTTATCAATTCTTGCCCTTTCATACGAAGAGTCATCGGGAAACTCAGCTATAACAATATCTCCTTCTCTGGCGTCGCCAATAGGCTCAGGATTTTCTGATATATAATGTTTAATATCTTTTAGTAGAAGCTTCAGACAATCTTGGAATTTGACATGTTGTACAAAGAATAAATCCGGAGTTTTAGCGTATAAGTAATATACAGGAGAGTGCCCTTCACTTTCTAGATGTGCCCATCTTACTTTTGGTAAAACTTTAATCGGTTTAGCAACTTCGATAACTTGTGTTTGTACTTCAGTTTTCTGCATAAATGTTAAATGTTCACCAAGCTTTTGCAAATCACTGATGTGATTAGGATTATTTACCGCGTGGCCATCTAAAAGCTCATTTTTAAAGTTATTCTTAACTACCGTCTCGTTTAACGAAGATAAGTCTTGACAAGCTTCTAGCGTGTCGACAAATACACAATTTCCGATAACTAATGATATATGGCCTCTCATGTAAAGATCTTCGTTCTCATCTGTAATTTTCTTAAGCTGGCTTACAGCTAGCTTCGAATAAGTTATGTCTCTATCTTGTGGCGCCATATTAGCCAATATAACTTTGACAACATGACTGTTGATTGCTTTTAGTTCATCTGGTAAATGATATAAGCAAGTATCACGGGCCATTTCATATTTCTCTTCATCAAGGAGGTTTATTAGCATAATACTTGGTATATTACGCTCAGTGTATTTAAGCACTTTCATAACTTGACACCGAGCGAAAAGGCTTTGTTTAAGAGATACTGCGCATATGTCTCCGGGTTTTGCTATACCATGAAGTTTGCGATTAGCTTCTTTACTGTAGTACATGCCTAGTTTAATAGAGAGACCACTGTATGTCTGTGGATACTTTTTAATCCCGCTGACGGTAGTACAAGAAATAATTCTAGCAGAATATTGCACTGCGGAATGGTAATATAACATTTTAAACATGATGACACCTTCTTTAGGTACCCAAGCGACAGGTTCGTCGAAATCTTGGAATATAGCGTGTCTCTCTCTACAATGCCAAATGTCTGGACATTTACCTATTTCTAAAACATTTTTACATAACGGAACGAATTTTTTAGCTTTCAGCAAATCTTTTTCCGCCATAACAGTGGTACTGATCTGATCCAAAGCATCCGGGACATTATCGCTACATCTTTTAATAAAATTAAGTATTTTAGGCAATTGTTCCACATTGTTATTTTCAAGGAAAATTTTAATTTTCACGCCAGCGTTTCGGCTATCGAAAATGGACGCATAATTATCGATTAAGACGGCAAATCTTTTGCAGAACATTGAGAATAGTTCTGGTAAAGAAAAGTGTATCAAATAATTAGCATCAGTTATATTTATGTGAGTCAAATTACTGTCACAGCAAACTAATATGGGTCCTATTAAAGGCTCTTTATACTCGCTTAGAGCTAAATCTATACTATACAAATCTTGGATTGTCATAGTACTATCACATGCAAACACCACGTGTTTTAAATTCGTCAATGTTTTCTCAATAAGTTGTACTTCATCATCAGACCTGCAGGCTATCACAGTCTTTTTAGATTTATCAATTTCTTTCAAAAAGTTAACAACAGCATCTATTTTTTCATCCTTCTGAAGGAAAGCAACAGTCGTATCGACTTCTGAATACAAAATGCATTCTTCAAAAGCCCCTATACACACAACAGAATCCGGCGCTTTTTTAGCCAATGACGACATTAAATTGCACCAAATTCTAGATGTGACTACATACTGAACTTTAACCTCTTTATTGGCGCGGCCTTTCAACATCTCTTTTACTTTAAAAAGGCAGTATTTAAGCTCGTTTTGATAGACCTCTGATATGCGCTCACAGTCATCTATGACGAAAGTATTCAAATTACGTAAATCAAGGCCTAAATTTTCGCGCAACAAATGGACTAGTAAAGTCGGTGTGCATATCAAAACATCGCAACCATTTAGTATGGTTGTGCTTATCATAAGATCAGTCAACCCTGCATAGCATGCAAATATACGGGCTGTATGGAGAAACATTTTACATATTTCCTCAACGTGAGAAACTAAGTTCGCAGTGGCACAGACTATAATACATGTTAAAGGAGCAACGGAAAGATCTGCTAAAGATTTTTTGGAATCACTCACTAAACGGCAAACTGCTGGCAAATAGCCTATTGTCTTACCACTTCCCGAAGGACTTACTAGGAATAAGCTGTGGCCTCTCAATATCGTAGGCCATGAGACTGTCTGGGGCCTCATAGGTTTTTTTATACCCATGTTTCTAAGAACTATATGAATATTAGAACCGAATGAAATATCTCTCATGTTGCTTACTGGTTGAATTCGATTGGATTTCTTAGTATGTACCATTAATGTTGGACTGACTAGTTTATCAACAAACACAGACTTACTGCCATCCAAATTTTTGAATGGATTAACATTATTTTCGACACCATTAATGGCCATTTCTGGTTCGGTTTTGACTTCCTTTTTAATACTGTTACTTAAATCTAACTTATTGACTAAAGCTGTAATACTTTCAGAATCAGAATCATCACCTTGTATCAAGTTGCTGTCCGTTTCTGCAGTTGACGTGCTGTCATTCATTTTAGCAATTTTCTCTTTTAGGAACTTCATTTTTCTTTCAACTGATGTTGGTGGTTGCTTTTCAGTTACAGTATTCTTCACATTTTCATCAATCTCCTTGGTTAAATTCTTGACTGTATTGTTGATTTTGTCTTCAATGGTTTTTGGTTTTGTTTTCAGTTCCAAAATGTCCAAATCATTTATGTTATTTTCTGAATCTGTTCTATGAAACATGTTAGGTTTTATCTCAAAGTTTGTGTCTGTATCTTCTTTCTTAACTTGTTTCTCTTCTGGTGGTTCTTCTTTATAAACAATTTCAACTTCTTTGAGATGGTACTGTGTTGGGTTGAGGCCAGCAGGTCCAAAAGCTATGACTTTTTTGTCTTTGTTGACTACTTTTGAGTTCACTTTTCCTAAAAATACAAAATAAAAATTTTACAAATAAAAATCAGGTGATGGTAATAAAAAAACAAAACTCCTTAAGTAAATACCTAATTACCTAGCATGATAGATAACATTAATGCCCATGTCAAATTGTATAGTATGAAAAAAGTAATGTAAATAAAAATGAAAATACCAACAATATATATAACAGATTAGACAGGATTTTTGTACACAATGTAACACAAAAGTGTAAAGTTATAATTACAAAATTAATGATTGAACTTACCTTTTTTATTTATGTTTTTTTTAGGTTTTTCTTCAAAATCAATGTTTTTGTACAAAGAATTTTCTTCAGTTTTTTTAATATCTATGTTTTTATTGTTACGTTTCTCATCAGATGTTTCATTCTTAAGTGTAACTGTTTGACTTTCAGAGCATGTACCTTGAGATTTAATCAAATTTAACTTCTTCATTAATCCTGTGTTTACATTATGCGCACTTTTAAAAGTTTTCGTGCAAGCTCTGCCTGCTGACTCTTCATCAATGTCCTTACAAGCGTTTAAATCGTTCATCTGCTTCCGCAACAACAATTGAACATGGTTATTACGTTCTGACAAATCTAAATTCCTAGGAGTTGCAGTCTCTTCCAATTCAACGGTGTTTAGAAAAACAGATATTTGTTCGTTGAAAATGGTTTCGATGTATTTCGTATTATGGTTAAACAATTTTATTGATTGTCTGATCTTGTTGATAACACCTACAGTTGTTATGTAGTCTAATTTTGTCTGTAAGTCCTGGTGGAAATGCTGTATGTCTTCAGCAACAAAGCCCGTGTCGAGTAGTTTTTGAAGCAAGCTAATGGTTGTGCCATCTTTCATTTTTATAATGAAGTCCCCATATTTGTGTAGGTTGTCATCAAAAAGTGAAGTTCTGGAAAGACAAATTATTTATATGAAAATCAGGTTTTCAAGAAAGTAGGAAGCTTGCCAGTATTTCACACAAAAAAAAGCATTGTCATTAAATGTGACACTAGTGTTTGTTTGTTTTATTGGGCTGTAATTCACTTAGCCTCTTGATTGCGCCATTGTGCATACATTTGTGTCACCAAATATCAACCCTATATAAATAGTGAGGTAATTAGGACATGATCACCTCATACATGATGACCCTTTAAGGCTTCATACAATATTTAATACCCCAAAATACCTGTTGAGTCCCACTTGGTATTTTAAATCAAACAAAATAAAGTCATTATACAATATATGTTCGTAAACTTTCACGATTTGTACACTTTATTAAATTTTATAAGCTACGGGCCGTGGTCACGGGTAGAGTCTACCCGTGACCACAGCCGTCGAAACGTCGAGAAATAAACAAAGGTATTTAGCCTTAAAATAAAATATTAACACAATTAAGACCCATAGCTTATAAAATTCTATAAAGTCATTATACATCTGTATTCTTCACTTATTTTTTTTTCCAATATATTGAAGTCCTACCTAATACTAACTTATTTACTACAACACATCACAACGCTTCCCTCACTTAAAACTTTATTATACCCACTTTACATACTAAGGTTACTGCTTTAAGTGAGATTCATGGTGTACTTGTTGCAGCACTTTACTGCCATAACTGTGTATATCTGTATATACATATATATATATATATATATATATATATATATTGTAATAAATGGCATTTTGAAAATGCGGCAATAAGTTTTTATTGCCAAGTTCTTTTTCTACGATTTTACTCATATTTATATATATATAATAAATGGCATTTTGAAAATGCGGCAATAAGTTTTTATTGCCAAGTTCTTTTTCTACGATTTTACTCACATATATATATATATATATATTGTAATAAATGGCATTATAAAAATGCGGCAATGAGTTTTTATTGCCAAGTTCTTTTCCTATGATTTTACTCTTGCGAACTTGGCATTAAGTGTAGAATCATTCGATTTCAAATATTGTCTGATGTTCATATGTGTTGCATTCTGTAACCTAAGTGTCTTAGAGTACTTCAACTGTTACTTATGCATGCACATAACTTGTGGCTTATCATATCAAGTGATACCCTGGAGTGCTAACCAAAACCGCTGACTCGGTAAATCAGGTCAGATCTCGATACCTATATAATAGCCAGCCAGCAAGAAATCTATCCATTGGGCCAGTGATATATCGCATTATACACTTGTTTATTATGATTATGTGATAACGAAGCTCTTCGTAATAGATGCTTGATGTCTACTTACAGTAAAATATGAGTAAAAAGAAAACTATTTACTAACGTTTTGTCCAAGAAAGTTACAGAAAACCGCACTTCTGAAGCTTCTAGTAAGATTTTCTTCATCGCCAAAAACACCGCCGGCAACCACTCTTTACATCTTTTGGTATTTATATTGCCCTCAAAATCTATAGAAACATCGAGAGGCAAAATCCCATAAAGGCCGAGTTGCTCAAAATGCACGTTGTTTTCTTCCCCGTCTTTCTGTACAAGGACCCATATTAAATGTGGGTTGATATAATGTAGAATATCTACTTTATATTCATCAAGACCCATTGCCGCTAATTTTGCATCAGTTTTAAAAAAATCACAAAGAAGCAAGAAAAGCTCTACATCGGACACGCAAAGTTTTTCCGCCGCCGTCAATGATGCCGTCAATCACAGAACAAATATACTCCGTCAATCACAATAAAATGTACTCTGTGGTCAATCAATCAATCATCATGGCAAGAACAGTGTGGCCAAGGCAATATTCCAAACTTGACCATAACTTTTCTACTAAACGAAGTTTATCGTGCAATAATTCTAGTCAAATAGATTAAAAAAAAAACTTCATAATAGTAATATTGTTGGCAATAAAATAATAACTTTATTGTTATTCAATTGATCCACGCAACTTCGTATGCGTCAATTTTCCCCATTTTTGAAACATTTGTAGCCACTTTAGGTATCTATCACACGTATGACTATAGAATATATTTACACACCTACATCAATTGATATCTACACATAAATTACTATATTTTTTTATCTACCTATCACTATCTACTTATTTACAATAATATTTAATATATAATAATTGGTACCTGGATGACCGAGCTTTGCTCGGTGTTTTCAGGGTTCCGTATGGACATTCCGTACGGACGAACAGACTATTATACTATAAGCGTTCCGTTTTTTGAAATGCCAAAAAACGGAACGCTTATAGTATAATAGTCTGTTCGTCCGTCCGTATGTCACAGGCATTTTACTCAAAGACTTAACAATGAATATATTGATACAATTTGGTGAAAAGGCGTCTTGTAGTAGCCGCTACTTAGTTTGATAGCTAAATAATAAAAATAAATATTTTTTGGCATTCCATACACATTTAAAAAAAGCTAAAAAAAAACAGCAAAAATCACTGTGTGGCATCATTCGACAGGCCTTTAAAAATATGTAAGGTTTCAAATAAACTTTTTTGATTGAGTTAATATTATTAGAAATAATTGCCTCGAAAGTTACATAAATTGTGTCCCCTCCCCTTATGTTTTGAACTGTGTGGCCAAAAAATAATAGAAATTTAATAGGCATTTTTTGCCAATCACTTTATTAAAAAATGCAATAATTGTATTAAAAATCATAAAGGTCAACTAAAACAATTATTTTCGACATTATCGGACATACAAGAAAAGGGCGTAAGTGCCATGAACATAACGCTCTTCAACTGGTGCAATTATTCAAATCGGTTTTTTTCGTACGGCAACGGTTGCGGAACCTTACACTGATCTTTTTTTGGTAAATCGTGTTTTTTTGGAAATTATATTTAGATTATTAAATGACATACTGATCAAATTTGAATAATATTTTTCGATCTTACCGACATAATAATAAAAAAAAAATGAAGTAATAAAGCACAAATCAAAAAACAAAAATCCAAAGTTAAAATAAAAAAGGGAAAAAAATATCGTAAAATAAAAAATATATTTCATTCGGATTCGAACCGGGGTCATCAGCCTCATGGATCGCCCGTTTTCCTCCTAAGCTATTAAAACAATGGAAATCGCGGCGAAATTTACCTTCGTATTTTAATGATATTTTTACAGTTTTTCATTGCCTGAAAATACAGATAGAACGACGTTTTTTAAAAATGAAACCTAGCTAGATCGATTTTTCGCCCCCGAAACCCCCTGCATACTAAATTTTAAGAAAATCGCTGGAGCCGTTGCCGAGATTCAGATTATATATAAATATATATTTAAACAAGAATTGCTCGTTTAAAGATATAAGATATTCACATTCCTACAAATTAATATATTTATTTCATTTACACAACATAATAACTAGCTAAAATTATAACATATACTTACACAGATAGATCAAATTATTTGGTAATATAGTCTACCATACATACATACACCTACTTGTCGTGTTATGGAGACGCGCGGGGCCGCGCTGTGGCTGTCGGATTTATGCATTGACTCGCGAATCCTGTGTCGGCGCGTCGATCTGATACTCCTATCGTTTGCTTAAGCGTAGTATTGTAATTTTATGTTTGCTAGTCTATCGCTGTGCTCCAGTACTATTTCTCTACTATTTCTCTTTCTATATGTATGCTTCCTAGTTTTTATTCTTCGGTATTATGAACTATTTTTATAAGTGAGACTGTGCTAGTAAACTATTTCTTGCTGTGACTATAAATGCTTGTATTTATTTATTCGCCTACAACCGTAAGTACCATACCGCCCAACCACCATACATTTTTCATTGCTGCTCCGCTCCTATAGGTCGTAGCGTGATATTAAATAGCATAAAGGTGTGCGACAGATTTCAACAGTCATTTTTGAGTTATTCATCATCAGCCTATTGCAGTCCACTGCTGGACATAGGCCTCTTCAATCGCACGTCACTTTGTTCTATCCTCGGCTTCTCGCACCCAGCTCCTGCCAGCCTTTTTGCATCACTCCACCTGGCCTGAGGGCGTTCTACACTACGTTTGCCCAGACGCGGTCTCCTCTCAAGAACTCGTTTACCCCAACGGTTGTCGGTTCTTCGGCTAATATGGCCAGCCCACTGCCACTTCAGCTAGCTAATTCGGTAGGCTATGTCGATAACTTTGGTCCTCTGCCGAATGACCTCATTTCTGATTTTGTCCCTAAGAGAAACTCACCAGCCGTACCATCAGTGTCCATGTTTCGGCTCCGTATGTGATGACGGGTAGGACGCAGTGATTGAAGACTTTAGTCGGTCTCGCAATCGTGAGGTCACGGGTTCGAATCCTATCCACTATGCTACTGACGTGAGTCCATTCCTTACACAAGCCATTAAACTTAGCTGTAGGGGTTAATAGAATTGCTAGTAATGTTGGACCACAATCCCCCATAGCTAGTTATCTTTAAAAAAAATACAATGTGTTTATTTTGTTTAGTTTCGTGGCTCTTATGGTAATCTTCCGACTCCATCATCAGGCCAGCTCCATAGTTAGTATGTACCTTAATATTAAATTGTCACCGAAGCAACGCCAGAAAACCAAATTTCCAATTGAACATCAGGATATTATTTTAGCTTCTAAGATTAGACCCGATCAAACAGACATTGCAAGTTCTTTGTTTAATTTATAATAAAATTATTTTCTTAATTAGTTCTTAACATTCAGCACCTATATATTACATATATATCACCTCAAAGGTAGACTGGCTAATAATGCTAAAACCCTATGGCATTAAGTCCGCCTTTTGCAATGTAATTGTAGGAAGTTTTAAATAAATAAATAAAACCAATAAACAACATTTGACTAACATGACTAACATTTAAAGTTAGCCAGCTTGTTGTTCATTGAATGTAAAAAATATTTTCTATTCGTCACACTATTGAGGTCAATATATTAATCAATGAGCCTGTATCGGTCAACTCTTAATTTACTCTACAACACCCAGTTCGTTCCTTCAACTATTGAGGTGTTCTAGGAAAATTAGGAACAAAACAACTTAAATTTAAAAAGCCGAAAAAATGTGACGGACCATTTTGAACATTCTATTTTTTGTTGAACTAAGTCACCTGATCAGTTAGATGTCTTCTTTTACGTGTTTTCTTTCAAATTAATATATAAAATATTTAAAAATAACCACTTCTCTACACGTCTGTACCAAAACGTAATTAATAATCATACTCATTTAAGAATGTAGCATAATAATACTCGTTAATGTTCAATTTATGTAACCTTTGAGAGAAATATTTTTTTTATTTAATGTAGACATGTACCGGGAGGCCGCTTTTTCATAGCATTTTAATTTAGTCGGTTAATCTTTGTATAGAGGATAAGGTGGGTTTTTTAGTGTTATTATGTAAACGGAAGCATATTTTCAGCTGAAATTTTGCATACATATATTTATTAATATTCACTGAAAAGTAATTTAACTATTAATTTAACCGTTAAATCGTTGACAAGGAGTTAATTTTAAGTTCAAAATAACTTAGTCGGTTGAAACAGAGTATCGTTATAAATCATATATGGGTTGAAGTAGGTTTATGAAGTTTTGTGGGATTATGAGAATAAATCAGAGATATAAACAAAAAACCATCATTGGGTTTCTAGGTCTTTCCAAGCTGATTTCCTTTTTAAAAATGGCTCTCATAATTATAAAACGGTGTAACTATATTGAAAAGAAACAAGTCCTAAGTTCATGTTAAAAAAATAATACAATATTTCATTAAGTAGTTTGTGAGATCTAGCCAACAGCAAAACGTTACTCCAGCAAAAACTCAATTAACATGAATTTGCGTGCACATTTCGCACAGATTAAAAGCTATCTTCCAACCTAATTTATATCCAGAAAGGTCCATTGCGAAGAAAAAAATCTGCTGGAGTAACGTTACTGCACCAGAATCTATTCTTCTGGGATAACTCAAAAACGAGTGGATGCACAAATTTAAAAAGTTGCGCACATTTCAACGGCACGTTGCACTGAAAACCTGTATTATTCATATCCTGAAAGGAGACAACATTCCGCGGGGGCACATGAATGTGCGAGGTATAATCCTTAGCGAGTAATATCGGCGGGAAGAGAAAAAAAACTTTGCAGTTTTGTGATCTTATACTGCCAAAGACTACACCTTCTTGTAAGAATCGTCTTACGTATTATATGAATGGCCCATAAACTACTAACATAGATCTCAGTTTGCATATGGCGACTATTTTATTGCAAATTTGTGAACGTGACTGAATTTTCGAACGCATATGTTTTTTTTAATTGTCATCATCGTTTTCGCAAACGTCAAACATTGACAAGTCGGCAATGGTTTCGTGGCCAAAAACAAATTGCGGTTTTAAATATATGATTTAAATCGCTATATTACTGTTATATTTATTCTAACATCTCGAAAGAAAACAGGTAACAATAATACTTTATTATTTTTTGTTTCTAGATAATGTTTGACAAGTACAGTTGACAATTTTTAGAGGATGTTTATCCGTTGTTCATTTTTATGTAGAACTGTTTTGTGTTTATTTCGATAATTTAGCGTTGTTTCATAAAATTATCGAAGTAATTATAATCTAAATTCATTTAAGGGTTTTAAAAATTGCTGTCTATACATCAATTATTTGCAAAAAATACGTAAATAGAACAAAATTGTATATGTTTCGGTCGCTTGTTTTACTGCCACTATTTATGTCCCATTATTTCAAGGCATTAGTTAAGTGATAAGGCCTATCGGACACTCAACAGTATAACGGTAAATCATAAATGTTAACGCAAATATGACATACAATAGGTAATACGATTTATTAAAAATTGCCAACTTCCACACTAGAAAAAATCCCCTAAAGGGAAAGTAGGGAATACTTTGTATGGGGGGAAGTTTCAACCTCCAAATCCTCTCCTGGATACGTCCATGAGTCAGGGAGGACATTTACGATCAGGATTTGATTGTGAGGAGGGGGCCCGAGAGGCAAATGTCAGTGCCGGATCTAACATGGTCACAACGGTCGTGGGAGGATGAGGATGTACAAGAGGCAAATGAGCAAACCAATCCAATACAATACAAAAAAATTAGTACACATAACAACCATCTGGGGCGGGTGGCACATACTACCATGATTTGCCTATGTTTACGATTGTATGTTTGTAAAGGTCCTACAATACAAGATGTAAGCCCTACATAGCACCATCTTTACTAAGGCATAAATGCTGTAGTACGGTATAAATACAGTACTTTAAATTTTTCCTTATTATATGTTAGTTTTTTTTTTAGTTAACAAGCAATGTAAGTTGCACATTACGAGCAAACATCACCCCACCGGCTTGTTAGTGTCTACAGCAATTGCAAGTCCAATGCCTTAATTACTTATTTAATTAGCCTTAATTAATTAACTGTTATTTAATTTAAAAAAATAGGTATTCTGGCAGTGCTTTTTACGTACAGGAAAAGTGAACACTTTTCGTCAACAGTGTAATCATTATCGCAAAATATTATCTACTCAACAAATTAACACACAATCAGTTTAAATGAAGTATGGATAAACTAATTGAAGTAGTTTGTGGTATTATAAATAAGATGTACTTGACTATAGTGTTAATAAATTACTCTAAATAGGAAATAGTAAAGTGTTCATTTAACATCTGAATAACTAGCTGTTGCTCGTGACTTCATGTCTGTAAAAATATAAAAAAATATATATCCCATTGGAACAATTTTCCAGGATAAAAAGTCATAGGGTACTTTTTATCCCAAAAAATGTTCCTGCTATTCCAGACAAAAAAAAACAAATTTCATCCAGATTAATTTAATCCATTGTAATAGGGTATTTGACTGGAGTCAAATCAGCCTCTTTTTATGAAATGTCAAATATGACCCGCCCCATACAAATTTGTATGAAATGCTAGCATATGACGTCACATTTTCTATGGTCAAATCATTTACTTTTTATGTTTCTTTTATGATTTTAAATTAATAAAAACGTTAAATTAATAAATGAACATGATGTTTAGAACACGTTTTGACATATTTTTACATGGTCAGTATAAAATATTTTATTTTGATAGTAGTCAAAGACCCAATTGAATAACAAACAATCCATACATCTCAACAGATGGTGTCATTGTTTATTATACTAATAATAGCTGTCCTGCGCAACTTCGTATGCGTAATTTCTCCCCCTTTTTAAAACATTTCTCGTCGCTTCTCCGCTCCTATTAGTCGTAGCGCGATGTTATATAGCCTATAGCCTTCCTCGATAAATGGGCTATCCAACAAAAAAAGATTTTTTCAAATCGGACCAGTAGATCCTGAGATTAGCGCGTTTAAACAAACAAACAAACAAACAAACAATCAAACAAACAAACTCTTCCGCTTTATAATATTAGTATAGATTATAAAGAGGAAAGATTTGTATTTTTGTATGTAATAAATAAACTCAAAAACTACTGGACCTTTTCTTTTGGATTCCAAAAATTCTTTTACTTATACCAAGCTGCATTATTGAAAAATAACATATGCTATATTAAATTCTCGAACAATTTGAGATCCTTACGAAAACTGTGTTTATATATAGTGTTGAAAAATCTGTGCAAAACCATAGTAGGCTGCTAGTTAATTGTAAAGTCAGCTACTTTATAATGATTGATTTTAAAAAAACAGCAACCTTGTTAATAAAATGATTTGGTATACTGATAGTTTATTAGCATAATAACACAACATATATTACTAATCATTATGATAAACAATATGCATGCAGCCGAAGCTGTGGACATTAGCTAGTATATTAAATACCTACATACAATTTTTTTTTAATAATACATTTTGGATATATTTTCAGCTCAAAATGGGTGTGGCAGTGAGCAAATACTCGGAGTTGTCTTCAAATGAATTGCTGACAAAATTCTGTTCTACAGATGTGATCTGTCCAAATGATCCCTTCTGGAACCAGCTACTGGCATTCAATATTAATCCTCCTCAAAACTCGTGAGTTCATGTTAAATACTAGATTTTTATATATTGTCTGAAATATGATGATGATGGAAGACATGAGTGGATCCAAGATTTTATTCTGGCGCCGCTTCACCTCGAAAAAGGTCTCACGAGAGGATAAGGTAGATAGCACCCAACACCTACCAAGCTCTACTGGGAGGAGGGGGAGATGGCATCTGGCAAAAAACCCAAATAGGGGGGGGGGGTCAATGAAACAAGAGGTCAATGGGCAATTTTTTTTTTTTGTTTTTTTTTATTCCAAGATGGAGGGGAGGGGTGTCAAAAAGTGGCTAAAAACATCATGTGATTAATGGACGACTCCTAAACGAATACAGAGAAAAGAAAAAAACTAAAAAAATATTGATATGGCACAGATCCATAACGTTTACAATTACCTTAAGCTAAACTTAAAACTAGCTTATCTTAGGAAACTGCGACAGATAGGTCCTCACTCACCGTATTGCTGTTTTGCGGTCATCACAGCGCTGATTTTCAGTGTGAACCTTAGGGGGTCGCACAGACAGGTTATTTTAACCTTTTGTCCAAGCTTTTACATAAATTAAAAATTAACTTGCGCTTATATGTGCTTCATTTTAAAACTAATCTATAAGGTAACTACTCAATAAAAAAAAAATAACATGTAGGGGCGGCATTGACATATAGACCTGGACTGCGCCATAACCTCACAAAATTGACCACTCTTTAGAAAGGAACAACGCTACTTTGTGGACAATACCTGTCAAAGAGACGGGGCCGCAAGATTTTTTTCTCTTCTTCACGTTTTGCAGTCAATATTTACTTTTTAGTTGAAAGGGATGCCTCGGTCCATGTATAGACCTGGGCGCCATCCTTTTTTGCGATTCCTTCATCCCTTTCGCCAGCCCTTTAAGCGTCAATGAGGGGAGTTACCCTGAAAAAAAATGTTTTCATGATTTTGTTTAACCACTTTTTTGGCGTAAGTAATATTTATATCCATGCAAAATTACTACTTTCGACTGCCTCTGTGGCGCGGTGGGAGTGTGTCCGGCTGCTACGCAAGAGGTCGTGTGTTCGATTCTCTCACGGGACACCACTTTGTGTGATCCACAAATTGTTGTTCCGAGTTTGGGTGTACTTTGTGTCCGTGACTTGTATGTTTGTAAAATCTCCCGCGACACAGGGCTTGTAACCAAATGCGGGTGTCGTCTTTAAAAAAAAAAAAAATACTAGTAGTCGACGGCCTGACATGGCGAAACTATAAGGGTTCCGTTTTGCCATTTTGGCTACGTAACAACATTTTCGCTTTCTACATATAACGTGAATATCATTAACGCTATTAAGTATATCAGCCAACTAAATTACTTTATTTATTTTTATTTTTGAGTTGTTGTTTCTGCTAATTTTTGCCAGTGTCAAGTATTTATTGTAGGTACACACAGTGATTTGATGACAGACCCTCGCTGCGAGACTACCACTCGCACTTGGCCGATTTTTGTTATCATCAGTGGATTTTTTGTCCGGGCCTACCCGTCAAATCAGCTACTGGGTTTATCATCACACAGTTTATCTGCAAAAATATGCCAAGTTGTGAAAATGAAATTCCGGCCCGTAGCGGATTGCAATTATTGTTTTTAAACCTTCGCGATTTTTATACATATTAGAGCTTTCGCCCGCTGCTCCGCCCCCGTGAATGTCGGTTATCGCGATAAAAACTATCCTATGTTGTTTTTAAACCTTCGCGATTTTTATACATATTAGATACTAGCTTTCGCCCGCGGCTCCGCCCGCGTGAATGTCGGTTATCGCGATAAAAACTATCCTATGTCCTTCCCCGGGACTCAAACTATCCCCATACCAAATTTCATCTAAACCGGTCTAGCTGTTTGAGCGTGAAAGCGTAACAGACAGACAGACAGAGTTACTTTCACATTTATAATATTAGTATGGATATTTCGGGACTTAATCGCGTGAATTATTTAATGGTACGAACCTTTTATTTACACGACGTTTAGATCGAATTGCACAGGTTCGTACATTCAAATAATTCACGCGATTGAGTCCCGAAATATATCTAATATGTGAAAATGAACTCAGTTTGCTGCAATTTTTCATCTATGAAAATAATAAGAGGTGGAAAAATATATTCATTTTCACACCAGACATAATGTCTACATTTTGAATAGATGTTTATGACAGGAATAGTTTCCAACTATAATAATATATATAGTCAAAACAACAACTCTTTTAGAAATGTCAAAACGCAGATTGTTTATGGAGATCTCTAAACAAATAGCGGTCTATGACGTCACTATTTTTTTCTCGTCAAATCACTTATGAAATGATGAATGATAAAAAATCCAATTTAACACAAAATTTAATAGGAACTTAACTGTTGGAAGTTTAAATGTCAGGTTTATTTACAAACTAGCTGTGCCCCGCGGTGTTACCCGCAGTTTATTAGCCTATGTGTTAATCTAACTAAAGTGTCAGCTATCTCCATACCAAATTTTATTAAAATCGCTCCAGCCATTTAGACGTGAAGAAGTAACAAACATACACACTCACATACTCACAAACTTTCGCCTTATAATATTAGTGTGATAACTCTTTCGTTTTTTTTTTGTTTACCTAGGAAACAAAACTATTTTCAAGTTGTTAGTGTGCTTTTACCTATCTTTACTTCTTCTTACACTGAAACCAACTTACTATTATCTGTTTTTTCTTTAAGGACGTGTAAAATGTATTATCACGTAGTGATAAAAATGTTTGATACTTTACCAATTAGTAATATAAAAAAATATCCGGACAAGTGCGAGTCGGACTCGCCCACTGAGGGTTCTGTACAAATTTGTAGGTACATCTATCTATAATCTATACTAATATTATAAAGCTGAAGAGTTTGTTTGTTTGTTTGAATGCGGTAATCTCAGGAACTACTGGTCTGATTTGAAAAATTCTTTTTTTGTTGGATACCCATTTATATAACATCGCGCTACGACTAATAGGAGCGGAGTAGCGACGAGAAATGTTGCAAAAACGGGGAAAATTTACGCATACGAAGTTGCGCGGGACAGCTAGTAATATTATAAAGCTGAAGAATTTGTTTGTTTGAATGCGGTAATCTCAGAAACGACTGGTCCGAATTGAAAAAGTCTCTCTTCTGCTAATCCAATTATTTTAAGGCTGCGGAACCCTACACTGAGCATGGTCAGACATGTTCTTGCCCGGTTGTTAAATTTTTAGGTAAAAGTCATTCTGTACATCTACATTCGTCTGGCGTGTTGGTCTAGTGGTTAGTGACCCTGACTGCTAAGCCGGTGGTCGTGGGTTCGATCCCCACCCAGGATAAAACTTTGTGTAATGAGCACGATGTTTTATTCTGTGTCTGGGTGTTATTTATGTATATGTATGTATTTAAAAATATAAGTATGTTTGTCAGTTGTCTAGTTTTTATAGTACCTACAAGTTCTGTTTAGTTGGGGATCAGAAAGCGTTGTGTGAGTTGTCCCAATATATATTATACTAGCTGTCCCGCGCAACTTCGTATGCGTAAATTTTCCCCGTTTTTGCAACATTTCTCGTCGCTGCTCCGCTCCTATTAGCCGTAGCGTGATGTTATATAGCCTATAGCCTTCCTCGATAAATGGGCTATCCAACAAAAAATATTTTTTCAAATCGGTCCAGTAGTTCCTTAGATTACCGCGTTTAAACAAACAAACAAACTCTTCCGCTTTATAATATTAGTATAGATATTATATTATATTAATAATAGAACCCGAAAATATTTATATCTAGTCGTAAAGGTTTATCTCTGAAACTTTTTTGATGAAATTTCGGCATTGTTTTTCAAAGATATTTTTTTTTTTTACAAATTAATGAAGATGCTAATTTGGTTACAGGGAGGAGCAATTGATGTTCGATTCCAGCACAGAATCGCTGCTACAGAAATTCTTGCAGAATAACCCACAGACCGGCAACCTGGGATCACTCGTCCAAGTGTTTATCACCAGAGCCACTGAGCTACTAGCCGCGCCTAATAGTGACAAGTAAGTATTTTATCTTAAACTAGCTGTCCCGCGCAACTTCGTCGGCGTAAATTTTCCCCGTTTTTGCAACATTTCTCATTGCTGCTCCGCTCCTATTAGTCGTAGCGTGATGTTATATAGCCTATAGCCTTCCTCGATAAATGGGCTACCCAACAGAATAAGAATTTTTCAATTCGGACCAGTAGTTCCTGAGATTGCCGCGTTCAAACAAACAAACTTCAACTTTATAATATTAGTATAGATAGACGGATAGTACATTAAGCTGTAGTTCTCGCAGTTTCCTCTTCAATTAAATTGACAGGAAATTGTGAACGCTTACTTTATTTAGTTGACAATTTGTTGATTATCGACTGCCTCTGTCGCTCGGTGGGAGAGTGTCCGACTGCTACGTAAGAGGTAGTGGGTTCCATTCCCACACGGGACACCACTTTATGTGATCCACAAATTGTTGTTCCGAGTCTGAGTGTACTTTGTGTCCGTGACTTGTATGTAAAGTCCCAAGCGACACAGGGCTTGAAACTAACCGCGGGAATCGTCTTTAAAAAAAAAATGTTGATGTCAATTTAGTTGACATTTGGTTGGACCCTGAGGACTAGAGATCCACATCCACCAGCACATGCATATGCAGTCGATGTCAATGCTTACCATCAGGCATGCTTGGAGTCAAAAGCATAGCTATATTTTACAAAAGAAAATACTCCTTTTTTGGGGCAGTTGTGGACAGTTCTGTGAGCTTAATTACAGAAGTACATATCAACCCATATGATGTCCCACTGCTGGGCGTGGGTATCCCCAGTATATCCTATTACTTACGCAGAGGACAGTGCTGCCTATCCTCTGGTGAGAAATCCCTTAGTCGCATTAACGATAGCCACGGGAAGTGATGGGGCATTACAGAAGTATTAAAATAAACAATAAACACCCAAAAAATACAATTTATTTAACCTAAAATTTAATAATACATTAATGTTCTGCAAGATTTTTTTTAATGTTACCGTAAAACAGTAATTTATACCAATACATAAATACATAACCCTTATTCAAAATACCATAACAACAGTATTTTAACTACCGAATGTTTTTTCTTCTTTTCTATTTTGAAAATGAAATGAAAAACAAAGACAATATGAATGAGGCCCGGCACGCGGCCACGTCAACTGCATATTTCGAGAACCTTGCTGCTAGAGCGCCATGTTAGGAGAATGTACTTAACATAGGTGGGGGGGGGGGGGGGGGGGTCATGCTAATAGGGCGCCAAATCGCTTCACCCGATTTGGCACCCTTCAGCATGCCATTTGGCGCTCCTTAAATGTGGCGCCCGGGGTATGTGTAACCTAACCATCAAGTCCTCCTGTATGCAGGAGGTTAGGCACACAGGACACTTTGTAAGATGGGTCATTGCTTACGTTGCACTGCACAGGCAATACAGGTTGGTTCCGTAGAGAAGCCCCCTGGCTGGTATAGGCCTCCTTCAACATTTTCCAGATTTTTCTTGTGTTTGCTTTCCTCGTCCAGTCTTTCCCAGCAGATTTTTTTAATTTCATCTATAGTACGATCAACGTAATTTGACCGGATTGAAGTTAGATTTTTATCACTTTCGCGCATGTCATAGAGATGCGACCCTAAAATTACTTAAGAAAACAATTAATTATGTTTAATCGATTAAAAATACTAACAACATTTTAATTCAACAATATAAAAACACTATTTAAATGAGTTCATAAAAGTTTATATTTAGAACGGTTACAGTAAATACTAAAGAAACTTTGAAAAACAATTTCTTTACGAAAATAATCACTAAAAAACATGATTTAGTAATACGAATTATGACAATGTAATGCGTAATCGCATCTCTAATTGTTTCGGTTTAGTTACCGCCCCCGCCCCCGCTTCCTGTCACCATTTACACCAAAAAATGCATCTGCGCAACCACTTGTCGCCTACTTCAGTCCGGCCTAGTTACGTTGATCTAACTGTATCCATCGTTCTCTAGGGCGTCCTCTGATTCTTTTGCCACTTGGGCCTGACCATTCAGTCGCTAGTTTTGTCAATCTTCCATCTGTCAATCTCGCTATGTGGTCAGCCCACTTCCACCGCAGGCGTTCCATATGCGGCAGACCGTCGTTTTGGTTTTTTTACGTATATTTTCGTGGCCAGGGGAAGGATTTTCAGCGGGTTGGACAAATGGGTTTTAATTAACGTATTATTAATAAGGCACCTGTCCCGGCGATGAACGAGAAGCGAGTAGCGATTTTATCGCCCAAGAAATGTACAATAGATGTATGTTTTAGATCCCGTCCGTGCAAACAAAAGAGATACAGTATAGAGCGAGTACTTGGGGGTTGTTTTAGTATTACGTAACGCAACTTGGGAGGGGGGGGAGGGTCTTGTAAAACGTTACGATGACTTACAGGTCCAGGAGAAGAATTCGAACAATGCGTTACGTAACATTGTTTTTTATTTAAATAAAAACTAAGGAATTAAAATCTCCCATGTTGGCAATGATTGTTTGCACCCACTCGTCGCGATTTTCATTTGGGTATTACGTAACGTTTAGGGAGTGCGAGAGGGAAGGTACAGTAAAATTTTACGGCGTGTTACATAGGGGGAGAGTCAAAAATCTTCGAAAATGGCGTTACGTAATAGTTCAACGCCCCCTCGCCGGCAGTGTGAACCGTCAGCGATTAACTATTAATCATTTTTGATTACACGATACAGCGGTTACTTGAGCGATAAAATAGCTACTCGCTACTCGCTTTCCGCCGTTGGTGAGACAGTGCCTAAGGGGTATAGCACATAAACATTACCGTTGTTACATATCTTCTGTGGACAGTCTATAGTTTAAATTTATTACTTTATTTTTAAATTCTTTCTTGCCGCTTTATAGAGAGTAACCAGTACATGGGACGGGATGAGCGATTTTGGTGATGTAGCTCCTGAAAAAAATATACAATTATTGTCACTTCTGTGGTTATTGAAATGGAGGCAAACTAACTTGTCGTATACATGTACAGTTAGTTATGTAAGTGGCTCACCAAAGCAACATTTAAAATAATCAATTCTTAAAAATAGATCAAACCATATTTTTTGACGTGATAACGTCTTATAAATCAATGACCGCGTGCACTCAGGAAAAAATGTTCAAAAAATGTCACGTTACTGATTTTTTTGCTAAGCAACAGCAAATGGCGATTGCAGCGACATGACATGCGATACAATTGGAACTAACTTTATTGATTAATTGCTAAGCAACGCGAATGGCGATATGTCATGAATGTTTTCGTATGAAGTTATCACGTAAATTATCGCCCGTAAACCGGCTTTACAGACAACATTTTTATTTAAATTCTGTACTATTTTTTTAACTGTAATGTATGTATGAATCACCATAGATATACAAATAGTCTTTTTAATTACCGAAACCGCAATTATAAAATAATATCGGACTAGCGTCATATTCTTTTATACAATGTTTTAAAAAATAACTGCAATAATTTCGTGTCCTTTATCAGTATCACTAAACTTGCACATTACAAAACTCTTGCGTTTTTTCGTTTTTTTAATTAGGCATATATTTTAATTTATTTTTTTATTTGCTCAAGATTTTTTTTGTATAATGCTAGTTTTCTGATATTGATCAAGCATACGACATTCTTGCAGTTATTTTTTAACACCTTATGTACTAGAAAACTTACAATCACCAAGCGTAGGGATGGGAAACATATTTCGACAACCATGAGTCGTAGACCTACCGTATTGATAATAATAATATCTTGGGACAACTCGCACAAAGTTATCTGATCCCAAACTAAGCAGAGCTTGTACTATGGATACCAGACCACTGATAAACATAGGTACTTATATATTTCTAAATACATACATATTATAGATAAATAACATCCAGACACAGAATAAACCATCTCATCACACAAAGTTTTATCCTGGGGGGGGGGGGGATCTATGACCTCTTGCGTAGCAGTCGGATACACGCCACAGAGGCAGTATTTTTTTTTTTTGATTACTCATGTCTAATTTATGCCAAACTAGGCATAGCCTGTACTATTTATCACACAAAGATTTATTATGGGTAGGAATCGAACCTTTGGCGTAGCAGTCAGGTTCACTAACTAGACCAACAGGCCAGTTAATTTGTATTCAGACTTCATGTTTTCACGAGTTCTGTAGTCTATTAGTATATGAAGGAAACTCACCGTTTTTGTACTCAAAGTGTACTGGGATGCCTTCTGAAAAAACAATGTTATTAAAGGTTCATTTCCGTGCATCGCGGCCGATCGCGAGCCGCGCGCGGCTGACGCGCGCGTCCGTTACTACAATAGTCAGAGTGCGCACGCAGCCTACGTCAGTCGTCGGCCGCGCACGTCTGTCGCAGACCTCGGAAACGGCGCCATACATTCTCATACTCTGAGTATTGTCGCATCGGCCGCGCGCGTCAGACGCTTGTCGTAAGCTGCGCGCGGCTCGCGATCGGCCGCGATGCACGGTAATGAACCTTTAATTCTTAACAAGCCTTCATTAGCTCATATATGTTCGTAAACTTTCGCGATTTGTACACATTATAGAATTTTTATAAGCTACGGGTCTTAATCGCGTAAAGTCTACCCGTGACCACAGCCGTTGCAATACGGTCGAAACGTCGGGCAATAAACAAAGGTATTTAGCCTTAAAATAAAATATTTACGCGATTAAGATCTGTAGCTTATAAAAATTCTATAACTTCATTAGCTCAATCAGTTTGTAACGTAATTAAATAATTTTAACCCACTTCCTGGCAAAAAACATTCAATCTTTTTTCTCATAGAATCCTAGCAATGTGGAATTGTGGGTCCCACATTACTAGCAATCGTGTTGACCCCTACAGCTAAGCTTATGTTAGTTATAGCTTGTGTTAGGAGTGGGTCACGTCGGTAGTATTATGGTTAAGATTCAAACCCGCGAGCTCACGATTGCGAGTCCGGAACCTTAGCCATTAGACTACCGCCGCTTCATTAACTAATGTTATAAATGTGAAAGTAACTCTGTTACGTTTTTACGCTTAAACAGCTGAATCGATTTAGATATTCGCTATAAAGATAGTTTGAGTTCCGGGAAAGGACATAGGATAGTTTTTATCGCAGTTTTGTAATAATTATATAAATAATAAAAATGATTTATTCACTTAGGAAGCAAAATACTAAACTTGTGAAAAGTCGATTCTACATTTACTTGTAATGCCTGTTCGCAAACAATAGGTAAAGCCCGAGAAAAGAACAGCCAATAAAAACTCGTGGCCACTCTTTTCAAATTGCCAATGTTTACAATGTTTCTCTGTTTATAAACTGTATATGTAGGTAAGGTGCTGCCACCATTATATTATACACCATATTAGAGGACTGATGCAAAAAAAAGAGGTCAATAATATTAGAAGAGTACACGAGTATACATCAGCCTCAATGGGCACAACATAGTAGGAGCATCCACTTACGATGTAAAAACTTTATGTCCTTAAATAAAGTTACTGTACCTGTTTTAGCAGGGACGGTTGTGAAATAATATGGTAGATTTTCATAATTGAACGTTCCGGTGTTTCCTTCTCCTGTTGTACACAGATAAGACAAATTATACATGTTATTTAACTTCATTTTGACTACTTCTACAATCTATACTCCGTTCCAATTACCAAGACCCTTTTGGGCTGGCAAGTTTTTATGAATGAATGGGTTTTTTAAAGTTAGATCTGTTTTGTGATTTTTTATATTTGTCATTTATGTTTCAAATAAAGAAATACGTGCTTCGAAAATCAACACTTAATGGGGTAATTGCAATTTTGTATGACACTCTGTTATTTTGAATATGAAGATAGATCTACATAAATTTATATTTCGCTTTTTGGTTTTAAATAATAAACACATATTTAGCGTTTTCGGATAATCAGCTCGTAAGGGTAACGTAAAAGAAAAATAATAGAAACAGTTTTAAATAGTTCAGGGTCCCTGAACTATTTAAAACTGTTTCTATTATTTTTCTTTCTTAGATACGATAATACACTATGACGTTGACAGATATTTGCCCGAAACATATACAGGGTGTAACAGAAAGGTGTGTTCATATTCAAGGGTTGGTATGTGCCCATAATACTGAGTGCACATACATAATTTTATCAAAATCAGAGTACCCTTAATAAATATTTATTATTTTTTCATTCGTTTATTTGTGAATGAAAAAGTTATTAATTAAAAATAGTATGACTTAAAAAGTTTTATGCCATTATAATCCAATCGAATTTTGTACCAGGGGAGGTATAATTCTTTTGCCATACGCCTTTTACTACTGAATTTTGACAAAAAGAATATGCTATAACTATGTAATAATAATGCAACCAGCTACGGCACCATGGTAGGTGCAATACTGACAACATAACCTATCCGCTGCTGAAATTTGACTATACCTTTCTGTTACACCCTGTATGATCCCGTGGACAAAATACAAAGGACCAGTAATGCGGCGCCCATCTGACATGCCTATCACTAAACAAGTTGTCTCCACATTTTATGGTATCTCAACACACATATTTGGGTTTGACCATTGACAATAAATTTCATTGGGGACCCCATGTCGATCGCGTATGTGTCAAACTACGATCTATTTTGTCAAAACTATACGTGCTTAAATGCAAACTACCCTATAATACACTTAGGACTATATATTTTGCACTGGCAGACTCGATGATTAATTATGGCATTAGTAGTTATGGACGTACATACAACACCTATATTGCAAATATTTATAAGCTACAGCTGAGCATACTGAAAACAATCGTACCCGCCAATATTAAAAATAAATTCAAAGACGACGAGAAGGGTTTGTTTAAATACTGTCGAATAATAAGTGTTTTTGATAAGGTGCGGTTGTCTTTAGTGTGCGAGGAAGTCAACAACTTAGTGAATATGGAAAAACACGTAAGACCCAAATCGTTGCGTTGCTTGTCATACTTACCTACTTATAAGACACCAAAAAATACTAACGTTTACGGGACGCGAACGTGGGAATACATGCTGCCTCAGATCATGAATGACATACCCATCGAAATCTGCAATAGTCTAAATGCAAAGAACTGTAAGTCTGTCTTAACCAAACATGTTCTAAATCATTATTAAACTAGTTATGTGCATTTATACTTAGTAAGTACCTATTTGTATATATTGTACCGAAGCGTTGTCTGACGTACCACTGTTAAACCCTCGATGGTTTGTGTGGTACGTATGAATCTACCCATTGTACTGTTTGTAACATGGATAATAAATTAAAAAAAAAAAAAAAAAAAAAAAAATATACATTTTAATGCATTAAATAAGCAATTCTTGTATATACAGGGTGTAACAGAAATGTGTGATCAAATTTCAGCAGCGGATAGCATGTTATCAGTATTGCACCTACCATGGTGCGATAGCTGGTTGCATCATTATTACATAGTTATTGCATATTCTTTTTGTTAAAATTCAGTAGTAAAAGGCGTATGGCATACAAAATTTACCTCCCCTGGTACAAAATTCGATTGGTTTATTATGACATAGAACTTTTTAAGTCATACTTTTTTTGATTAATAACTTTTTCATTCATAAATAAACGAATGAAAAACAAAATTTATTAGGGTACTCCGATTTTGATAGAATTAGGTATGTGCACTCAGTATCATGGGCCACCAACCCTTAAATATGACCACACCTTTCTGTTACTCCCTGTATATAATTTGAATCTCGGCAATGGCTCCAGCAATTTTCATGAAATTTAGTATGCAGAGGTTTTCGGAGGCGATAAATCGTTCTAGCGTCAAAAATACTGAGCCGTCCAATAATGCGATATGATTTGTAGTTCATATAGAATCTTTTAGAACTTTAATTTGATTTTTTTCGGATATCAAAGTACTCTATTTGTTGTTGTTTGTCTGAATACCGAGGATCCATTGTAATAGCTACGGGGTGCAGACCTACCGTTGTCGTATTCGTATGGAAATGGCGGCGGATCCGTTGTAGTCCTTTCTGAAAAAAAACACACTCTTACTGTTACTTCGTTTTTAACATGTATGGGACATACTTGCGACTATATGGTGTATATCTGTTCTTTCCACTGCTGCACCCAACTTTATTTATCCTGGCCATGGTGGGGTATAACATTAGAGTCAGAAGAGACCTGGTAATCGTTTCGTACATGTTCAGCTTACTTAGGGGGAAAGTGCATAATGCGGACATCTTGGGATGTGAGGCGTCGAAGACAGCCACGGCTGTTGAAGGTGCCGCGCGCTCGAACTAATTTGTTAAGCGAGGCTCCGCTAATGCGTGTACTCCGTACCTTCAACCTAATAGCCGTGGAGTTAGACCTATTCATTTGTACTCTGAGTGAATTCAGAAGGGTAGCATTATATATTATACTAGCTGACCCGCGCAACTTAGTCTGCGTAAATTTTCCCCGTTTTTGCAACATTTCTCGTCGCTACTCTGCTCCTATTAGTCGTAGCGCGATGTTATATAGCCTATAGCCTTCCTCGATAAATGAACCCAACAAAAAAATAATTTTTCAAATCGGACCAGTAGTTCCTGAGATTAGCGCGTTTAAACAAACAAACAAACAAACTCTTCCGCTTTATAATATTAGTATAGATACTAGCTGACCCGCGCAACTTAGTCTGCGTAAATTTTCCCCGTTTTTGCAACATTTCTTATTGCTGCTCCGCTCCTTATTTCTCCAGTATTTAATGGATGTTATTATACATATAAACCTTCCTTGTCAATCACTATATCTATTAAAAAAACCGCATCAAAATCCGTTGCGTAGTTTTAAAGATTTAAGCATACATAGGGATATATATATAGGGACAGAGAAAGCGACTTTGTTTTATACTATGTAGTGAAGTTATGGAATTTAGTATTAAGTATATGTACATACCTATAAATCAATTATTTTGTTATAGGTAGATTATTTTGTTACACTATCGCTTTGGGTTTAATCTGTAATAGTAGTTGGAGTAAATAAATTAAAAAAAAAAAAACAACATATAATGTGATTAATGTCATCTTTTGACTCTGTGGCGACCGTTACCAACGTTTCTCCTATCGGTCCATAGATGGGTAACCGTTTAAAAAATGAACACCCCTCCGTGACACTAATTCCTAAAATACCTTATAATTAGTCAAAGTATAATTTAAAAATAAATGTACAACGACGAACGAAATCCAATGAAAAACTTTTTAACCTTTTTTTTTTATTATACTCAGTTTTTTTGTCTCTCCTGTGACATTAGCTAAACGTCAATTACCCAACTTGCCTGTTAAACGTAGATATTGTTATAGGTAATTATAAGTTACTATACCTGCTGTAGAGCTTGTTGTGTAAAAATATGCTTTTCGATCATTACTGGTCTTCACGATTTGAGCTTCCAGAGTTACCCACAGAAGAGACACAAACAAAGCAAGATATATCTTCATGTCGACTGTTGCGTTCTACGTTCCACAGGAATGTGTGCCGTGGTCTGACACCGATCTATTTTATAGGTTAATAGAAACATGTTTTCTTTTTCCTATTATGTTAGGTATATTTTATTCTCACAATCACAATGTACAATTGTGTAATAAGTAAAACATATTATAGACATTTATATACGTAGGTTAAATATTATCCCGCTATCTTAAAGCAAAAAAAGATAATAATATTGTTTTTATTAATAACTAGCGTTTGCTTCCGGCTTCGCTTGCGTCCTGCTTGGTTATATTTTCTCTATTAAAATACATACATACATATCAACCCATATGATGTCCCACTGCTGGGCACGGGTCTCCCCAGTAGAACTTACTAGTATGTAGATCCTGGGGGTAATTGCCATAATCGCCACGCTTGGCGAGCGGGTTGGCGATCGCAGTAAGGTTTTAAGTACGCAGAGGACGCTGCTGCCCGTCCTCCAGTGTGACATCCCTTAGTCGCCTTGACGACACCCACGGGAAGAGATGGGGTGGTACTATTCTTAAGCCCACTGCGGTACCACACGGCAAAATATAATCTATTATATATTAATTTCAAATTCTCATCTACCTATTTGCCAAAGGACAGAGCACCTCTTTTTTTTTAATAAATATATATTTAGTCTGTTCAAAATTTAGTTGTACATATTGTGGTTGTTGTTATTTAATTGCCATACGATAATTAGAAGTACTTGGTTCAAGTTAATCGTCGTGCCACTCCATCATGAGATCAGCTCCAAGTTACCAAGTTATTATAATAATATAATAATAATATCTTGGGACAACTCACACAATGCTATCTGATCCCAAACTAAGCAGAGCTTGTACTATGGAAACCAGACAACTGATAAACATACTTATATATTTCTAAATACATACATATTATAGATTTTTTTTTTTTTTTTTTTTTTTTTTTTTTTATTTTTTTTTTTTATAAAGACAACTCCCGCAGTAGGGTACAAGCCCTGTGTCACGGGGGACTTTACAAACATACAAGTCACGGACACAAATTACACCCAGACCCGGAACAACAATTTGTGGATCACACAAAGTGGTGTCCCGTGTGGGGATCGAACCCACGACCTTTTGCGTAGCAGTCGGATACAGTCCCACCGCGCCACAGAGGCAGTCAGAATTATTGTGTTGTCTTCCAAGCTGCATTTCATGCAAAATTTCATTACGATACGATAATCAGGGGTAGGTTGAAATTGACTTCCAAGATTCCACCACATTGTTTGTTACGTAGTTAGTTAGTTATAAATTAAGCTACTATAAGCGTATTTAAAAAACCTAGTTGCCTAATTGGTCTATTCAATAGCAAATGATGAATTATTAAAAAAAAATGTCATGTAGGAACCATGGTTTTTAGAATTTCAAAAGAAATTTTTGTCCAGTTAGATCTCACTTCTTTTACTAGCGAAACCTTGGTATATTTTTATTTTTATGTTTTTAACGGGATCTCTGTAACGAAACAATATTAAAAGATTTAACTTATATCAGACAACTCACACTAGACCATCTGATCTACTATGGGAACTAGACAACTGATACTCGTATACATACTTATGTAATTCTAAATACATATATCAAACACAATCAAAAATTCTTTATTCTCATATGAAGCAAAAAACTAGACTTGTGAAATGTTATGATGATTCTACATGTAGATGTATGCCTGTTCGCAAGCAATAGGTAAAGCCGGTGAAAGGAACAAGGCAAAACACTCGCGGCCACTCTTTTCAAATTGCCAATGTTTACAATGTTGTTTTTTAAAACTGTATTATATGTACAGGGTGTAACAGAAAGGTGTGGTCAAATTTTAGCAGCGGATAGGGTATGTTATCAGTATTGCACCTACCATGGTGCCATAGTTGGTTACATTATTATTACATAGTTATAGCATATTCTTTTTGTCAAAATTCAGTTGTGAAAGGCGTATGGCATAAGAATTATACCTCTCCTGGTTCAAAATTCGATTGAATTATTATGGCGTCGAACTTTTTTAGTCATACTTTTTTTAAATAATAACTTTTTCATTCATAAATAAACGAATGAAAAAATAATAAATTTTTTTTTAGGGTACTCCGATTTTGATCAAATTAGGTATATGCACTCAGTATCATGGGCACATATCAACCCTTGAATATGACCACACCTTTCTGTTACACCCTGTATATGTAGGTAAGGTGAGGAATATTAAAAGACTGGTGTAAAGGAAAGAGATAAAATGATATAAAAAAAGAAGTTTTAAGATTCAATATATAAACCTCAATGAATCAAATAGTAGGATATAATTATCCTAGATGGGAATCGAACCCACAACCTCTAACTTACAGTTAGAGTCACTAACCAACAGACCAGTTGATTTGCCACGTTATTTTCACACTATAGACTTTCTTTCAAAATTAGGCTCAGTAATTTCAAAGAGGTCGATTTTTTTGAGATTTCTTCTTCTTCTCTTTTTGAGATAACTTAAATTAATACATATTTCTGACAAGGGTCTGAAATATGTAACTATTTAAGTTATTTAAGAAATGTAAGTGTGATGTTACATGAAAGCAAATTAATGAAAAAGCCTTTAATTTGTTTTCATAACGATTTTTCATTTTATTGTTTTGCCCCTAAAATGGCCCTCATGGTAATCTATAGGTTACGAATTATCTTTTGTGTTTTTCCAAAATATTAGGCTCAGTAGCTTCGGAGCAACATGAAAGAAAATTATTCCACGGGAACATTTTTCCGGGATAAAAAGCAGCCTATATACTATTCCTGACTAATATATCTCTATTATAGTAATTTTTATAGGCATTTCTTGCCAGTTACTATAATATATTCGGCCTGCGACATATTTTGTTAAAATGCTTTCTGTAACGAAGCAATAACAAAAGCCGTGATAGTTCTTTAACTACCTGCTAGATGGCGCATGCGACGGCCCAACTCGCGAGCATGAAGGGATAGAGAAATTTGAGGTCTAGTAACATAGTCCAGATAGGTGGTTCGACTCCGGCCCCGGATTGGCATGAGGAAGTCTCGGGTTCGATTTTAAATCTTTCTATCTGTCAAAAATGCAATTATTGTATTTATAATCTATCTCTGTTCCAAATTTCGTCCAGATCTTTTCACCCGTTTTGGCCTCATTAAATAAACATTCATCCATACACCCAAACTTTCGCATTTATAATATTAAGTAGGTATAGATATGTAATAATAATATCTATAATATCTTGGGACAACTCACTCAAAGCTATCTGATCCCAAACTAAGCAGAGCTTGTACTATGGAAACCAGACAACCGATAAATACTTATATATTTCTAAATACATACATATTATAAATAAATAACACCCAGATACAGAATAAACCATCGTGCTCATCACACAACGTTTTATCCTGGGTGGGGATCGAACCCACGCCCTCTTGCGTAGCAGTCGGGTACACTGCCACCGCGCCACAGAGGCAGTCAAAAGTATAGATGTGCTGTGCTATTCTGAGTAGTTTCTCTTTGAGTAGTTTTTGCTTGAAATAGCAATAAACATCCAACCATTTCCAAAAACTTTTAAATTTGTTTTATTAGAAGGATTAAAATAAATCAATACCCAAAAAACAATTATTGCTAAAATAATTTTATACAATCATCAAAAATCTATTAACTAACCTTAATCTAATATTAATTTATTTAATAGTAAAACCACTAAATCTATTGGTATTGGTTACATCGTTTAGAAGTTTATTATATATTTATTTTTCTACAATGGTATTGGGTGCAGCTCTGCGCTCCTAACTAGGTTACTGAGTAACCTGTATGAAGGAGTTACAGTTCCGATCCCTCGTGTATTATATACTTTGGTGATAAAAAAAATATTATTTATATTTTCCGGTACAATATTATAATGAAAGTAAAATCTATGAGGAGTTTGATTGTTATTGTTGTATCTTCGGTGGACAGACCCACTATTTATCCAAAATTATTACTTTTATCTTCCATTGTAGTTTGGCCCGTTAAAGATGTCAGTGAGTATGTGTGACGGTAGGTACTGAATTGATTTATTCCCTGAAAAAAAGATGAACTTGTTTATTTACGGAAAGCACGTTAATGCCTAGTTTACGCGAATTAAGAGAGAATTATTTATTTAGCGCTACGTACAGAGCGACACGATCGCCGGCCTCGCTCTTCCGCACACAACCATTACTTTACATTGCGCAGGAGCGCAGGTAAATAATCTATATATACTTATACTAACTGACCCCCGCAACTTCGTCTGCGTCAATTTTCCCCGTTTTTGCAACATTTTTCATTGATGCTCTGCTTCTATTGGTTATAGCGTGATGTTGTATAGCCTATAGCCTTCCTCGATAAATGGGCTATCTAACAGTGAAATATTTTTTCAATTCGGATCAGTAATTCCTGAGATTACCGCGTTCAAACAAACTAATAAATGTCAAATAGTTTAATAACACAATTTGTAACTTCGTCGTAAATCGTCTTTTAATATTTAATAATAATAATAATTATGTAAATGTTTAATTACTGGCAACATTCCGTTGCAATGCATTTAATTGGTGCAATAAATAATCACACACTTCCGTGTTATCAAGCTGTTAACTCGGCGTCCAAATTACGTTACATAATTACAATTATCATGACTGAGTGGTCTCATTGGCAGTCACTAACCCCAAGACCAGCAGCACAGTCGAAAGGATAATAATAAGTCACAATACCTGTTAGAAACGGAGGTTTATTAGCTTGATTGGATGTTCCTTTTCGAGAGGCCGCCACAGTCCACAGAAAAGACACAAACAGTACCAACAACATGAATATTCGCTGCATGTTGACTACCGAGTTGTTCCAAGTTCCACAGGACTATGTACTGAGGTGGAACAACGATCTCCCTTATATGTGTAACCTGTTCTCAATGGACAAACCTGGTGGTATTTACCATTCAATATTTTTTATCCTTGTATAGTCGAAGTCAGAAATGGATTAAAATATATAAAAACTCAAAAATATTACTATAAGTATTATACGAATGATATTTCGTAAAATTGTATGGCGTCCGCCTTAACATCTATACTAATATTATAAAGCGGAAGAGTTTCTTTGTTTGTTTGTTGTTTGTAAACGCGCTAATCTCAGGAACTACGGGTCCGATTTGAATTTTTTTCGTTGGATAGCCCATTTATCGAGGAAGGCTATAGGCTATATAACATCGCGCTACGACTAATAGGAGCGGAGAAAAATGTTTCAAAAACGGGGAAAATTTACGTAGACGAAGTTGCGCGGGACAGCTAGTTATAGATAAATTACACCCAGGCACAGAATAAACCATCGTGCTCATCACACAAAGTTTTATCCTGGGGATCGAACCCACAACCTGCGGCTTAGCAGTCAGGGTCAGGCCAGTTCATCTTTATTATTGACAGTTAATGTACCACTTTTGTACATACTGCTTTGTTTCTTTTGTAACTTGTGATCAATTTGCCACACCCCGTTTTCATGAAAGAACGTTTATATAACCACTAGCTGTCCCGCGCAACTTCATCTGCGTAAATTTTCCCCGTTTTTGCAACATTTCTCATTGCTGCTCCGTTCCTATTGGTCGTAGCGTGATGTTATATAACCTATAGCCTTCCTCGATAAATGGGCTATTCAACAGTGAAATAATTTTTAAATGCGGATCAGTAGTTCCTGAGATTACTGCGTTCAAACAAACTCTTCAGCTTTATAATATTAGTATAGATTTTCAAATGGCTAACACTTTCATTAAACCTCTTTAACAGACTGTAAAAAAATAGCAAAATATCAGGTACCATATAAATTTGTTGACACATGTACAATATATTTTTAAAAATAAATTACATTAAATTGTACAAAAATGTCGCTATTTTATAATCTTTTTTTATTAAATAAAACTTATTTACAAATAAAATTAAATGACAAAATACGCTTTGATCTTTAACTAAACAAGTTATTCTATTTTCTTTATTATTATTTCATTTATTCAGATCTAAAAACAAAATTATTTTCAATCCTAATTTTAATAAATTACGATGCCTAAACTATCCATAGAATTATGTCAAATACTAGCTGTGCCCCGCGGTGTTACCCGCGGTATATTAGCCTATGTGTTAATCCAGGGTGTCAGCTAACTCCATACCAAATTTTGTTAAAATCGCTCCAGCCGTTTAGACGCGAAGCAGTAACAAACATACACACTCACATACTCACAAACTTTCACCTTTCTTATATTAGTGTGATGTGAAATGGGTAATATACAGTCCATCAAATCTAAGAGGTACCGTTTGACGTTTCATATTTTTCAAACCGAAACAACTTTGTTCATACGTACATTATTCAGTTTCGATAACCTTTTTCATAAAACCATGAATTTAGAAAGATTTCATTATTGTATCTAAAAATGTACAATTCTTAATATCTAAATGTAATTGAAAACTTTCAAACAAAGCAAAATAACACATATTTACACAGTAAATAATTTCTAATAGTTATATTCTTGACCTCATTACAAAGTTACGAAGTTAGGTCACTGCACGTAGTGTTGCGACTCTTCGGATACACTTGTATGCAAAAAAATCGTTTACATAATACGAAAAATCGAATGTATTATTTACAAATTACACTTGACAACCAAACAAATATTTTTTCATGTGAATGGGATTTATCTCACATATTACGATTACATAACTAAATAGTTATGTAATCGTAAAATATGAGATAAAACCCATTCACCAAAAATACGTATTTATAAATCAAATATATTTGCTTCTTTAAAAAGTTGTCGAAAGCGATTTGTCGATTTTTGATTTTCGCGCCCAAATAAGTCGGGGTTTCTCGCGCTAACGCTGTCGAAATAGTAAATGGAGTCAGGGATAGTGTTTTTTACATTTATTTTTGTGTATGATAGTATGGGTTTGCATATTACAGAGAAATAAACAAATTTTTAACAAGCACATCCATTGATTTTACAATTACAATTTTTTCTTCTAAGTCTTATTTCTACGTCTAAAACTAATAAAAATAAGGTATGTAGAACCCATTCACAAAAATGTTGTTGCCTGATGTTATAAATTAACGACGTTACTGCGCGACCGCATAATGCACTGAATACACAGATACCCTAAAATAAATTAATTTAATTATTTTTAGGTCAATAGGCAAAATCGCATGTGTCCAAGTCTCTACAATTTTTTTTTTCTGGCAACACTGCCAACTACAAGCGCACGCGGTCCGCTCGGTCGGTTCGGCGTCAGCAGTCTCTCGCCATCTTGGAAGCTGACTGTGCGCGTACTTGCTTTCTCGTTTGTGTTTTACAATTTGTGACTTGGCTATTACTTTTCTGGACTGATCATTCTTTATCCGTTTACCTTGGCAATATTTATACTGGACTCCGAACTAAGCAAGTGTTTATTAATAATGTCGAAAAGAGGACGTACTTTGAACAGCCAGGCTCGTGAATTGGTGGTGAAATTACACGAGTATTTTCAGCGTGAATCTCAAAATGGTGGACTTCTACTGCCAGTTACACAAGTTCGGGATCGCGTCGGTGAAGCTCTCGGTATTGGTAGCCGCACCGTTGGCAAAATATTAAGTGAAAAATATGGGCCTTCGGGGAGTGACAGTAACGTACTTCACACACCGAAAAAACGAAAAAGAAATAAACCTGTGACAGGCATCGATGAATTCGATAGTCATGCTATTAGAAACCATATATACGGGTATTTTACAAGAGGCGAATTTCCAACATTGGCAAAGTTATGTGCAACTTTAAAAGATGCCGGGCTGTATAAGGGAAGCATAGAGTCGTTGAGAACGGTAATAACAGGAATTGGCTTCAGATACAAAAAAGTTGACAAACGAAAAATTGTTATGGAGCGACATGACATAATTATGCAGCGACTAACATTCCTGCGCGAAGTTAAACAAATTATAAACTGGGATAATGTAATATTTTTGGACGAAACCTGGCTAAATTCCAACCATTCTGTGCCGAAAACATGGACTGATGATTCTGAAGCTTCGTGCTCGAAGGTGCCGATAGGAAAAGGTGGACGCCTCATAATATGCCATGCTGGGTCAGCGTCTACAGGCTTCGTGGAAAACTCTTTATTAGCTTTCCAATCCAAAAGCACTAAAGAGTATCATGAAGAAATGGACGCAGTAAGGTTCCGAGAGTGGTTCTTAAATTTATTACAGAATATCCCTCCTAACAGCACAATTATAATGGATAATGCCCCATACCACTCTGTGCAAATTGATAAAGCACCTACGTCAGCCAATAAGAAAGCAGATTTGGTGGCATGGCTGCAAAGAAAAGGAGTGGATGCCGACATGTCACTATTAAAAGCTGAATTATTACAGTTAGTGAAATTGCATAAACCACCAAAACCGACATATGTAATTGACCAATTGGCCGAAGAGCACGGGCACAAAGTCATACGACTTCCTCCGTACCATTGCCAATATAATGCCATTGAACTGATTTGGGCCCAAGTTAAAGGTAATATTTTATAATATTATAATAATAACACGAGTACTTCTAACATTTATAATTTAAACAATGGTTTTCGTCTGCTATCAAATAGTTACATTATTGTTTTACAGGTTATGCAGCAAGACACAACACAAAACCACCCTTCAGTGTCAAGAAAATGGAAGGTTTATTAAAGGAAGCATGTGCCCAAGTTACACAGGAAGATTGGAGTAAAGTAGTACAAAAAACAAAGAAAATAATAATGGACGACTTCGAAAGAGACGTACACTTTGATAATGTAATGGACAATCAACTGGTCATTAATTTAAATGACGATGATGACGAAGACGACGATACTAGTACTAGTAGTGAATAAAAAAATATCCTAAACATTTCTTTTATTTAATTATAACAATTGATTTCTTAAAATTCGGATATTATAGTAATCGATCTCTTAAAGTTCGGATATTATAGTAATCGATTTTTTCATCCCATCCCTATCATTCAATTGTCAGAACTGTCAAACGGTACTTCTTAGATTTGACGGACTGTAGATGGTCAGCTGTTTATTTCAGTGAGGAATATTAAATGTACAAACATGTGTCTTTGACTGTACGACTAGACCCCATTAATAACCTAGCGTCTTAATGCAAATTGTTTTTAATTAATATTTTCCTTAAATGAAAATAGATCGACTGGCCTGTTGGTCTAGTGGTTAGTGACCCTGACTGCTAGCCGGAGGTCGCGGGTTCGATCCCCACCCAGTATAAAACTTAGTGTGATGAACACGATGGTTTATTCTGTGTCTGGGTGTTATTTATCTATAATATGTATGTATTTAGAAATATATAAGTATGTTAATCAGTTGTCTGGTTTCCATAGTACAAGCTCTGTTTAGTTTGGAAGATCAATTTGAAAAGAGTGGCCGCGAGTTTTTATTGCCTCGTTCTTTTTTCCGGCTTTACCTATTATTTGTGAACAGGAATTACATTACATGTAAATGTAGAATCGACTTTTCACAAGTGTAGTCTTTTGCTTCACGATTTTTTTTATTAGCAGCATCAATGAAAAATGCTACAAAAACGAGGAACAATGTCGCAGACGGAATTGCGTGAGTCAGCTGCATACAAAAAAATGAAATTGAAATGTCTGTCTGTAATGTCCAACTAACTAAATAGCTATATGTATCAAAGTATAAACTGTACTTATAACTTACTAGCTGTCCCGAGCAACTTCGTCTGCGTCAATTTTCCCCGTTTTTGCAACATTTCTCATTGCTGCTCCGTTCCTATTGGTCGTAGCCTGTTATATAGCCTATAGCATTCCTCGATAAATGGGCTATCCAACAGTGAAATCATTTTTCAATTCGGACCAGTTTTTCCTGAGATTACCGCGTTCAAACAAACTAAACTCTTCAGCTTTATAATATTAGTATAGATAACAAAACCACAGTTTTTTTTTTTATTTGTGTTTGTTTCGGCTAATCTCCTAAACGGCTAGACGGATTTTTACAAGACTTTCTGTCAGACAGCTGATGTTATAAGGAGTACCTTAGGCTACTTTTATCATCACGCTAACGTCTATGGGTTGGGAGTGAGCGGCACTGCGACTTCTCGCGGACGAAGTCGCAGGCGCAGCCAGTATTAAATAAGTTTACTTTAGCTGTGAAGGAAAATGTCTTAAGGATAATCATTAACTTAAAATTTCGATGTTACTCGTTACCTGGCCAAGTTGTGATTCAAAGGTGAGGTATGTGATTTCCCAGCACAGCAGGTACCATGGTATAGTGGCAAACACTCGGCCATCTGATCTCATTTTAGTTAATGGTAATCTAGCCTATTTAAAGGCAAATTTCTGCCAGGGTCATGTATTCAAATCAACACTATAACTGCATGCTTGATGGTGCCTAAAAAAAAATAGTTCTGGGGGGAACAGATGGTAAAGAATGCCAGGGTCAAGTATTCAACGCACCAACACTATAACTGCATTCGGGGCGGTGCCCAAAAGAAATCGTTCTGGGGGGAACAGATGGTAAATGAAAATAATAGAAATTCCCTCATGAATATATCTGAGTCGATATATGATGATCCAAGGGGCAATTGCCACTCTAGACTCAACTGAATGACCTTTTTTGGGCAATTGAATTTAAGAATTTTGACACTTGCACTGCCGTGTTTTGGCAGACAATTGCCACCCCTACCCCCCACTTTCGGCGGTGGGGCCTGGTGTACCAATGTTAAACTAAGAACATAGTTCTGAATCCGCGCCTGGTTGATTTGGTGCTGAGCTTAAATTATTATACGGCAGACGGCTTGCGAGGCAGGTTGAAAGCTAACATACAGACCCGCGCAACCTCTTCTGCGTCTGTTTGTTTGGTTAAAGAGGTAATCTCAGGAACTACTGGTCCGAATTGAAAAATTCTTCTATATAACATAAGGCTACGACCAAAAGGAGCGGAGCAGCAATGAAAAATGTTGCAAAAACGGGGCAAATTTACGCAGACGAAGTTGTGTGGGCCAGCTAGTTGTTTAAACACTGTTGTAGCCGGTAAAAAAAAAAAAAAAAAAACCTGTGGAGCTGGTGTTAAAGAAGCTCTCACGATGCTCATTCACTTCGGCACAAGAAGTTGATATCTTTTGTACAGGGTAGCCAGTCAAGAGTACTAGTACTACAGAGATGAATGGCCATGACACATGGCTTGTATCCTGTTGCGGGACCTTTAAAAAGTAAAAAAAACGGGTTATCGCCGGCAGAAGTGAAAACTTGAACATTTACGTTATATTTTGGAATGGTTAGGGATTTTTTTTTTGTTATTTATGTGGTTAAATGCAATATTCTTCTATTGCGCTATCGTACACAAACATGATCATTTAAAAAATGACAAGGACAAAAAAAGAGGATAGAAAAAGATAGAAAAACCGGGGCCAGAAGCGAACCACCTATCTGGACTATGTTACTAGATATCAAATTCTTCCATCTCTTAATGCTTACGGGTTAGGCCCCCGTAGCGCCATCTAGTCGTTAGTTAAAGAACTATCACGGCTTTTGTTATTGCTTCGTTACAGACAGCATTTTTAACAAATTATGATGACGCAGGCCGAATATTGAAGTAATTTTTATAGGCATTTCTTGCCAAAGACTTTACAAATACAATAATTGCATTTTGAAAGATAGAATTTTTTTTTTTTTTATAATTAAATAAAAAAACTGATATATTTAATCACAAATTAAAAAATTAAAATAAAAAAAGGATAAAAAACATTTGGACTCGAACCGGTCGGACTTCTGGTTTCTAGACCTTCCGATTTCCCACCTATTTCTATTATAACATTGTAGATTGCGGCGAAATTTACCTATGTATTCAAAAAATCTTACGGTCACGTAATCCCGACGCGAGTTTAACATTTTATATCCATACAAAAAAAGTGCACAATAATATATAATATCTTATAATATCTTGGGACAACTCACACAACGCTATCTGATCCCAAACTAAGCAGAGCTTGTACTATGGAAACCAGACAACTGATAAACATACTTAAATATTTTTAAATACATACATATTATAGATAAATAACACCCAGACACAGAATAAACCATCGTGCTCATCACACAAAGTTTTATCCTGGGTGGGGATCGAACCCACGACCTCTTGCGTAGCAGTCGGATATACTCCCACCGCGCCACAGAGGCAGTCATATCACAATATCGCTAAAGAAGTTATTACTTTAAAAAAAAGAAAAAAAATACCGAAATTAGATAAAGGCCCATTTTCAATGAATTCTTTCTTTACAGTGTAATGCTCGCGTGGCAGACTTTTAACGCTCTCTTCGTTATACGAGCGGTCAGCAAGTATCTGGTCGAAATGGTGCCCGAATATGAGCTGTGCAGACATTTGGACGTGCAAGCTGAACGAAGAGTCGGCAATGGACCTGTCGAGAGAGAGACAGATTCTACGGTGAGTAGAAAACGCCATCTTGGCAGAGCCGTAGCTTGGGGGGAACATTGTGTGTGTGTGTCTTAAACTCAAGTCTAGCTACGGCACTGCGTCTTACGGCCGTTCTCAGTAATCTAACTATCGACAAATTTGGCTACTAAAGCTAAATATTTGACATAAGCTCCATACAAAATATGACCAAATTCTACCTCTAGTAGCCAAATCCATCGTTAGGTAGATTATTGAGACCGGGCGTTAGTGATCACTACCACAATGTCAATATTCTTCCGTGAAATAGTGATGCAGACACATTATACTGTTGTGGAGGGCAAGGTGTTAAGTCCCTCCATTGCAAAGGGAGGATCCTCCGACCAGGCGAGGTGTTCATGCCTGGCGGGCCGCGGCCCAACGATAAACGTTGGGTACTTGTATATATGTATAGTTAGCAGCTGTGAAAACTTCTATATCGCGATTCAGGATTTGACGCGAGCTGTCAAGTGTCAGTTTATTTATATTATTATATGTGGGTACCTATTTGGCGGATAAACTAGTTTTAAGATAGTAATACCTAATTTAATTTGACATATATTATAGACTGCCTCTCTGGCGCGGTGGGTTCGATCCCCACAATTTGTGTGATCAACAAATTGTTGTTCCTAGTCTGCGTGTACTTTACGTCCGTGACTTGTATGTTTGTAAAGTCCCCCGCGACACAGGGCTTGCATCCTACTGCGAGAGTCGTATTTAAAAATAAAAATATTCATTATTCTTTATCTATAGAAGCTTAATAATAAAATTGTAACATTTATTAATTTTGTGATATAATTTCTATAATATCATTGATAGAAATATACCTAAATGTGTACATTTGCATGCTGCTAAGCTAATCATGGTGATACAATTGTTAATAATATAAGATCCCAACCCATTATTCGCAAATAAATAATTGAATTGAACCATGTTGAACGTATTGAATTCACACGTTGACGGATTTCTACTAAAAAATAGGCGTTGGAAGTAAATCCCAATACCATCTCTTGGAACTGACGCTTGAAGTGGTACTAATATCTTGCTTACAGCCTCAAGATGAACCATCACAAGGAACCCCCCTACCGACCCCGGAGGGGGAAACGCAAACCCCCACGTCTCCCAAGCTCATAGGCAGCGAGAGTAGAGTTGAGATGCTGATAGATGCACTCATAGGACTTATTATTGACGTACCTGTCACGTAAGTTATTCTTTTTCTTACTTTTATTTATTAATACAATTGGGTATTTGACTACTATCAAAATAAAATATTTTAAAATAACCATGTAAAAATATGTCATGAAGTGTTCTAAAAAATATGTTCATTTATTAATTTAATGTGTTACTTAATTTATAATCATAAAGAGAAACACTGAAAGTAAATAAATTGACCAAAGAAAACGTGACGTCATATGCTAGCACTCCATACAAATTTGTTCAGATCGGCTCGTTTTTGACATTTCTTAAAAAGAGGCTGATTTGACTTTAGTCAAATACCCTATTGGATTAACGTAACTCGGCGATTGAAGTTTCGTTCACTTTATCTTATCACCTAACTTCAAATCGTTTTCGTCACTAATTTTAGATAGGTACGAGGGTGGATTGAAAAGTTCGCGGCCTCAGCAAGAAAACAATATAAAATATAAACAAAAGTAATTTTATTTTTCCACGTAATCTCCACTTAACTCAATGCACTTCTTCCATCTGGTTTCCAACGCCTGTATGCCGGTCATAAAAAAAGTTTCTTCAAGGCCTTCAAAAAAGTCACCCACCGCGGTTTCAACCTCCTGTTTTTTAAGGTTTGGGAATAAATGAAAGTCCGAAGGTGCCAAATCAGGGGAATAGGCGGGATGGGGCAGTAATTCAAAGCCACAATCACGAATTTGAGCCATTGATTCAACAGACGTGTGAACGCGTGCATTATCCTGATGGAACAACACTTTCTTGCTGAGTAGTCCTGGCCTTTTCTCTTTGATCGTTTCACGCAAATGACGTAAAAGGGTGCAGTAATAAGCAGAGTTTATAGTCTCACCTTTTGCAAGGTAGTCCACCATGATGACACCCTTAGCATCCCAAAAAACTGACGCCATCACCTTGCCAGCTGACAAAATTGTTTTGGCTTTTTTTGGAGTCGGTTCATCAGGTTTTTTCCACTGCTTGGATTGCTGTTTTGACTCTGGGGTGTAGTGGTGTACCCAGGTTTCATCCATTGTAACAAATCTGTCCAAAAAATCTTGTGGATCAGTCTCAAACATTTCCAAACTGTCGCGAGAAATCGTGAGCCGTATTCGTTTTTGTTCAACTGAAAGCAATCTGGGGACCCACCGCGCAGAAACCTTAGAAAATCCAAGTTCATTGACTATGATGTTTTGTGTTCGTTCATATGAGATGCCAATAGTGTCAGCAATCTCCCTGATGGTCAATCTCCGATCTGCCAATATCAGATCACAGATTTTCCCAATGTTTTCTTCAGTCGTAGACGTCGTAGGCGGCCGGAGCGAGGGTCATCTTCAATACTCTCTCGCCCGCGTTTAAATTCTGCAACCCACTTTTTCACGTCGTATACGATGGAGCAGATTCCCCCAATGTTGTTGACATATCTTCGTGAATCTCTTTTGGAGTCAGTTTTTTTTTAAACAGGTATTTGATGACCGCACGTTGCTCAATTTTCTCCATTCTTTAAAAACGCTGCACTTAGGCTCACAAAATTCAGTCTAATTTAAAAACAGATAATGCTATTGTGACAGAATTTTACAATGTGACAACCAGAGAGTAAACAAATCGAATGAGGTCAGTTACATTAAAATAAGTCAAGTATTTATGTGGTAGGCCGCGAATATTTCGATCCACCAAAACGTACAGACGAATTAAGAACCTCCTCCTTTTTGAAGTCGGTTGAAAATAAGTAACCAACTTGTAACCCTCGTACTATACTACGTTCATCTAGATTCAATAATGCCTCCGACTGCATAAAATTATATAATTATGTAAGGGATCTTGTTTCCATCTTTTTTGTTCAGGCGGGTTTCATTTTTATGTGAATTTTTGTGGTCATTCAATTGGTAATATTCGATAGTTTCCATCCAAATGAATCAGTCACAGTCGGTCCATCCACTCGCGATTGTTTATTCGGCAGAAGACGTCGAATAGGTTCATCTGAACGATCGAATAACATTTCAATTGTTCATTCGCGAGGGCAAGTTGATTGTTTATTCGATGATAAATCTGGACGACTGCGATTCATTCGATTGTAGAAACACTGCAACAGGGCTGTGGTGGATAAACGCCTTTATGCAGAAAAGATTTGTATCTGAAAATTTTGTCGGAAATTTCAACAACGTTTTCTTAGTAAGAAAATTTTAGATGGTTCTTTTCCCGTTGGTCTCCCGTTGACGGCCGTTGCAATACGGTCATTCGACCGTCCGTCGGGTAATAAACAAGGTATTTTAACTTCAATTATTCACGCGATTAAAACCCGTATTATATGTAATTTCATAATGGTTCTTTTCCGTATAACAGGGGCTAATTATAGTCTGGAATAACTCTTTTTATTCCAGAAAAAAATACGATTCTTATGGTATAGATGTGTATTTCACAATTTCCAAGCGCTTGATTCTTCTTCACTTTTTTATGTTTTAAATTGTCAATAAACCATAATTTATTTTTAATTTCTTTTGTTCCAGAGACAACACATACTATTTACACCTAGAATGTATAAATACAATTCTAGTTTTAATGTCAGTATATATGTTTGCTGGTGTACACGGACAGACAAGATTGGTTGACACTTCTTTGATATATAGGTAAGTATTGGTTATTTAACTTATTGATACAATAATTAAAATGGCAGACTAGCCAATTACGCAGGAGATATTATAGTACACAAGTGTAGGTGCAAACACAAGTGCACTCTCTATTCCCTTACTCTCATAGTTCGATGGGACGTAAATCTGATTGGATCAGAGAGAGATTAGGCGCAGGAACGACGTATTAACATGCTCTTTGAGGCACGAAGGGGTATGACAACTGCTTGATCGATATTTACTACTACGTATAGAGACACCTTGTAGTAATTTTATCAGCCATCTAAATGAATATTATCGGTACTTAATCGCGTGAAATATTTAAAGGTACGAACCTTTTATTTATCCGACGTTTCGATCGTATTGCACCGATCGTGGTCACGGGTCGACTAATGGCAGTTTGACGATGTCTCCGTGAGTTGCGGGGTTTTAGGACTACCCTCGCCTGGTCTTGATAATTTTGATTTTTTTTTTTTATATATTATATGTGTAAACATCGCGAAAGTTTAAGGGGGCATTACACTGAGAGAATTATTTCTTTAGCACTACGTACACAGCGACACGATCGCCGGCCTCAAAAAAAATATAATATATATTCTCATATTTACCAAATACACAAAAAAATCGTTAAAATTGGTCGAGCCGTTTCTGAGGAGTTCGACTACAAACACTGTGACACGAGATTTAACTTCGTACTGGCTATTTTTTTGTGAATTGGTTTAAAGTGTGAATCTAAACGAATCTCGAATTCACCAGAATACACAAAAAAAAAATCACTTAAATCGGTTCAGCCGTTACGAGGTGTTCAGTCACTTACGCACAGAAGAATTATATATATAAAGATTATGTTATTATTTCAGAACTCTATTCCAAGGTCGCTACGGCATGCACGCCCCGCTGCTAGTGAAGACGTTACTAAACAACCTGTCCAGCATGTTGGCAGCGCCGCCGAGCATGTTCGGCGCACATGCTGGCGGCGGCAGTCTACTCATTAATTTTGCTTGTAAGTCAGCATTTATAATCTATACTAATATTATAAAGCTGAAGTTTGTTTGTTTAAACGCGGTAATCTCAGGAACTACTGATCCGAATTGAAAAATTATTTCACTGTTGGATAGCTCATTTATCGAGGAAGGTTATAGGCTATATAACACAACGCTACAACCAACAGGAGCGGAGCAGCAATGAGAAATGTTGAAAAAACGGGGAAAATTTACGCAGACGAAGTTGCGCGGGACAGCTAGTCATTCCATATACCTAAAATATTAACAGTTAGGGTGCCAAGTACCAATTATTATTACGGTTTTATATAACCACAGTATAAAAAGCGTATACATATATACGTATATGCTTTTTAACTGCTTCTGTGGCGCGGTGGCAGTGCGTCCGACGGCTCCCGCAAGAGGTCGTGGGTTCGATTCCCACACGGGACACCACTTTGTGTGATCCACGGCAAAGTCCAATGCGACACAGGGCTTGTACCCTTCTGCGGGAGTCGTCTTTTCTACTCTTACTAGCTGACCCACAAAACTTCGTTTGCGTCAATTTTCCCCTTTTCATTGATGCTCCTCTACTATTGGTCGTAGCGTGATATTAAGGTTCATTTCCGAGCATCGCGGCCGCGCGCGGCTTACGACGCGCGGCCGATGCGACAATAGTCAGAGTCGCGCGCATCTGTCGCAGACCTTGGAAACGGCATGGGCCGCACGTCGTCAGCCGCGCGCGGCCGCGTTGTACGGAAAAATGAACCTTTAAATAGCTTTTCTCTACAAATGGGCTATCCAACACTAATGGTTTTGAAAATTCGAACCAGTAGTTCTTGAGATTACCACATTCAACCAAACAAACAATTTAGATTAGACTGTTTCGTAACAAGCTGAAAACTTGTATAATCCCTTTATTTCAGCAATATAATTGTTACCACAAAAAGTCAATAATATCATGTATTCGTCTTAAGATTGGTAAATATCTTGCTTCCTACGCTTTAAAACTAAAATCATGTTTAAAAAAATTTAATTATCTACCAGTTTTATGAAAAATAATGTTTGTTTAATAACCTTTTTTTGAGAGAGAGCATGAAGAGTACAGAGACCAACTATCTATCTCGCTCGGTAACCTCTTATTTGCCATTCTGAGGTTCAAACCTTGATATGACTGGACTAATAAGTAAAATAAAGTAATAAGGAATAAGCAACAAGACCTTCAAATTTCAAAACTGCCACACTATACATATTACTAATAATATACTAGCGAAGGTTTAGGTGGTTGGATGATCGTTATTCAATCACGCCACAACAGCTGATCGTATCTGGATGAAATTTGGCACAAATACATCTTTATCCTGAAAAAAATATACGGTTCCCATATTGCTTTAAATATCCCACTTCCAATGGTATACATTGCTTTCAAACTCAAACTCAAATATCTTTATTTCGTAAAATCAGGTTAATGATTATGAATGACTGCCTCTGTGGCGCGGTGGGATTGTATCCGACTGCTACGCAAGAGGTCGTGGGTTCGATCCCCACCCAGGATAAAACTTTGTGTGATGAGCACGATGGTTTATTCTGTGTCTGGGTGTTATTTATCTATAATATGTATGTATTTAGAAATATATAAGTATGTTTATCAGTTGTCTGGTTTCCATAGTACAAGCTCTGCTTAGTTTGGGATCAGATAGCGTTGTGTGAGTTATCCCAAGATATTATTATTATTATTATTTGAAAACGTCAAATTAATACATACCAAAAAGTTTATAAAATTATGATTGTTTGAAAAAAAAAAACAAAATGAGTTTAGGCGGCAGTTCCAAGTGTAAAGCTCATGAGAAGAAGCTGCCAAGAAACTCTTGGGCCACTCTTTTAAAAATCCTCCAAATTCAAATTCCCACGCGAAGCAATCGCGGGCAACAGCTAGGAACTAACAAACGAACCTTTTTCTCCTCAGCCGGTCTATGGAACATGATAACCTTCAACGCAACAACTCGTCCAACAATTTACACTCAACCCCCATTAGACAGAATAGAGTTGCAAGAAAGAGTGAAGAGAGAGCATCCACTATCCAACCAGTCGTGTCTTTTGTTACTGACATTGTCCAACCACTGTATGAACGATGACAATCTGTATAGAAACGCGCTTCTGTGTTGTGAAGATACTGCAGGTTTGTACTTTATATTTTAAATCTTATTTCTTACATTTTCAAATACATGCCATTACACACGGGACACCACTTTGCGTGATCCACAAATTGTTGTTCCGAGTCTGGGTGTACTTTGTGTCCGTGACTTGTATGTTTGTAAAGTCCACGACACAGGGCTTGTACCCTACTGCGGGAGTCGTCTTTTAAAAAAAGAAGTTAACATAATTACATAAAAATAATGACCCTACCGGCACCGGGCACAAGGTTATTATTATTATTATAACCCCTCCTAGACTTATACACTCGCCCCCCCCCCCCCCCCCCAATTAACAAACCTTTACCCCCGTCCTGATTTATTTACAAACCTTACCCTCTCCTAGTCGAGTTTTATTTCCATTAAGTATCATTCAACATTTCCTTTCTCCCCCTCCTCTCTCTCTCTATATATATATGAGAGACACAAAGAGTGTGACAAGAGAGTGCACTCATTAGCCAATTATAAGATGTTTATTTGATTTTTCTATAAAAAAATCTCACGCCCTTCATTAATCTCCTCTATCTTATTTTTCATCTTACTAACCCCCACCTCATTTTTGTCAACCTTTCCCCCCACCATAATGTTTACCTACCCTCCCGCCTACTTTAAAACACACACCTAGTTATCTTTTCCATGACAAATAAGCCCCTAAATTGTCTGTAAGTTTTACTAATTTCCCCTCTCTTCATTTTATAAATTACCTGTCTTTCTCCAATTTTAAACCCCCCCCCCCCCCCCTCATAATAGTGGTAGCTCTTCCACTGATTCTTCCCCTTTTAACACTTCAACTTATGAACCTTGTCGATATTTGGATCTGTTTGCTGTCATTAGGTCAAAAAGCTACTCGCATCTCGTACCCTTTCTCAGATAGGAGGCCTGTTGTTAGTGGGAATGTTATAAAGCTAATTCTGATCATTTTATTACAGAAAACTCAGCGCCTACACCACAGAGGGAATCTAATGGCGGTTCACAAATAACTCCTCCGAGAATTGACATAGCTGCTGTAAGTTTCGTTTGAACTTTCTACAACCGAAAATTAAAAGAATGAGAATCAGTTTCTCTCCTATTATATCAAGTGTATTGATTGATATCTACGTAAAATTAATAACAAAAAACAATAATAACAAAACATATGTACGTAAATACAATAATTGCATTTTTGAAAGATTCCGGGAATCGAACCGGAGACTTCCGTATGCCAAACCGGGGCCGGAATCGAACCACCTATGTGGACTATGTAACTAGACCTCAATTTTTTCTATCCCTTGATGCTTGCGAGTTGGGCCCTCGCATGCGCCATCTAGCCGATAGTTAAAGAACTATAGGCTTTTGTTATTACTTCGTTACAAAGTGCATTTTAACAAAAGATGTCGCTGGCCGAATATTATAGTAATTGTTATAGGCAATTATTGTATTTATAAAATAACTAGCTTTCGCCCGCGTGAATGTCGGTTATCGCGATAAAAACTATCCTATGTCCTTCCCCGGGACTCAAACTATCTCCATAGCAAATTTCATCTAAATCGGTTTAGCTGTTTGAGCGTGAAAGCGTAACAAAACAGACAGAGTTACTTTCACATTTATAATATTAGTATGAATTGGCAAGAAATGCCTATAAAAATTACTATAATAAGTACGTAATATTCACATTCTATCCCTACCACAGGCTATCCTGTAGCCTATCTGGGAGAACAGTACTCAACCACATCACTATTGTAGTTTTTAAAATAGTACCATAAGCCTAACATAATTATGAACATTGTGTAAACCTACAATCTCATTTAAGTACCTAAATAAATATTTATTATTATTATTATTATTATATTCTTATATTTACAGTTACATAAAGCATTATGTGCGACAGCGGGATGTGAACATTCAACACTATTGCTATATTTGATGTTGCATTCCTGCAACGCTTATAAACGACATATCAGCAACGTCGCACAAATTGATGAATTGGTAAGTAGGATTCTATGAGGTGCCGTGTGGTACCGGCTTAAGAATAGTACCACCCCATCTCTTCCCGTGGGTGTCGTCAAGGCGACTAAGGGATTTCACTCCGGAGGACGGGCAGCAGCGTCCTCTGCGTACTTAAAACCTTACTGCGATCGCCAAACCGCTCGCCAAGCGTGGCGATTATGGCAATTACCCCCAGGATCTACATACACTAGTAGGTTCTACTGGGGAGACCCGTGCCCAGCAGTGGGCCATGATATGGGTTGATATGTATTCTATGACGGGGCTTAATTATGAGTCGTTTTATTTTTTACTAGCTGTCCCGCGAAACTTCGTCTGCAATTTCACCTGTTTTTGCAACATTTCTCATTGCTGCTCCTATTGGTCATAGTGTGATGTTATATAGCCTGTAGCCTTCCTCGATAAATGGGCTATCCAACAGTGAAATATTCTTTCAATTCGGATCAGTAGTTCCTGAGATTACAAACAAACAAATAAACTCTTCAGCTTTATAATATTAGTATAGATTTACTTATAATTTTGTGATTTTTATAGCTAAGTTTTTACTGCCCTGTTGGTCTAGCGCATGTGAACCTATTTAGGTGCCATTCATGTATTACGTAAACACCAAATGTAGATAGGTCACTGGTTGGCTTATTTTTGATGACTGGGGGGGGGGGGGGGGTGATTATGTCACTATTTTGAAGTATATAATATTGTATAAATATCGTATTTGTGAAGAATATAATAGATCGGGCGTGTTTTGAGTCAAGATAAATGAAAATTCACATAATATGTGAATTTTCATTTATCTTGACTAAACTTGCTAAAAGTAAGCAAGGCTGTATACTACATATTATGTAGTATACAGCCTTGCTTACTTTTGCTGACAAGGAGGAGGGGGAATTGAAAATGACCAAAATACTGCTTACATTATACTTGAATGACACCTTAGCTGTTTCGGGTATTTTTAAAATCGCTAAATGAGTCCAGATGATGTACGTTTTTTAACAAGTCATACAGAAAACAAAAATTCGACTTCTAAATATTATGCGTTTTAGCATTTCTTATTTCAAATTACATTGGAACATAAAATAGAACATATATTTGCCTCTATTCTGCCTCTGTGGCGCGGTGGGAGTGCGTCCGACTGCTACGCAAGAGGTCGTTCGATTCCCACACGGGACACCACTTTGTGTGATCCACAAATTGTTGTTCCGAGTCTGGTTGTACTTTGTGTCCGTGACTTGTATGTAGGTAAAGTCCCTCGCGACACAGAGCTTGTACCCTAATACGTATCGTAAAAGTATTATTTTGATACTATTTTCTGACTACTACGATCGAGTGTGTGTGGTGAGTTCCCACCTTAATAAAACCTTGTTGTTATATGTTCCATTATATGTGTTAAAGCTACCTTTGTTTTGTCAACAGATAGTACCAATCCTACAAGTTCTATACAATGCTCCAGACAATAATTCCCATCACATATACATGTCACTAATTGTACTGCTTATATTGACTGAAGACGACGCTCTCATCAAAAGTGTACATTTAATTGTGAGTATGAATATCGTATAGGTGTACAGTTAGCTACATAAATCGCTTAACATTTTCAAATGTTTAAACTGTCATAATTCCAAAAATAATGACTATACATGATGATTTAACTTTGTCTTGATTTTAGGTCTGCTATTTGGTTCTTATCTACATTTTTGTGAATATGCGGTATGACATTATTATTATTATTTTTTTTTTTTTTTTTGTGCAGATGCTTTCAAATTTTCAAATGTTAAGCGACCTATGTAGCTGACTGTATATAGTATTATAATTTAGTTATCCTTAATTTATAAACTTTTACATATTATTAATATTAGTATAGATAGTATAGATTTATAATATACTAGCTGACCTGCGCAACCTTGTCTGTGTAAATTTTGCAACATTTCTCATTGCGGCTCAGCTCCTATTGATCGTAGCGTGATGTTATGTAGCCTAAAGCCTTCCTTAATACATGGGCTATCTAACAGTAATAGCATATTCATTCCGGACGAGTAGTTCCTGAGATTACCGCGTTCAAACAAACAAACTCTTCAGCTTTATAATATTAGTATAGATTTATATGTATCTTTGTCTTATCAACAGATGTTAAAAAACCTAACATGGTACACAGAACGAGCTATATCAGAGATATCTCTCGGAGGTCTAATGGTGCTGGTCATATTGAGAGCGTTGCAGTACAATATGGCGAGAGTTCGGGACAAATATCTGCATACTAATTGTTTAGCTGCTATAGCTAATATGAGCTGTGAGTATTTGAGCATAACATAGAGACTGGACTACGTCATACATATCAACCCATATTATGTCCCACTGCTGGGCACGGGTCTCCCCAGTACCCTGGGGGTAATTGCCATAATCGCCACGCTTGGCCAGCGGGTTGGCGATCGCAGTAAGGCTTTAAAATACACAGAGGACGCTGCTGCCCGCCCTCCGGTAGGAAATCCCTTAGTCGCCTTGACGACATCCAAGGGAAGTGATGGGGTGGTACTATTCTTAAGCCGGCACCACACGGCCCACTACGGCGGACTACGTCATAACCTTGCAAAATTAACTACTCTCTAGTAAGAGACAACAGGACTGTGCAAGCCAATACCTGTCTTTTTTTGACGTGATAACGTCTTATAAATCAACAAGCTGACCCGCGCAACTTCCGTCTGCGTAAATTTTCCCAGTTTTTGCAACATTTCTTTGGTCATAGCGTGATGTTATATAGCCTATTGCCTTCCTCGATAAATGGGCTATCCAACAGTGAAAAAAAAAATCAATTCTGATCAGTAGTTCCTGAGATTACCGCGTTCAAACAAACTCTTCAGCTTTATAATATTAGTATAGACGAAAAAGTGTCACGTTATTGATTGGTTGCTTACCACAGCGAATTGCGATTGCAGCGACGTGCAATAAAATCGTAACTAAAGTTATTGACTGGTTGCTAAGTAAAGCGAACGGCGATATGTCATCAATGTTTTCTTATGACGTTATAACGTTAAATTATCGTCCGTAAAACGACTTTACAGACAACCGTTTTTTTTTGTTTTTCAGGTGAATTCAGACATTTACACCCGTACGTAGCACAAAGATTAATATCACTGTTTGAAACATTAACGAAACGAAGAGCTAGACTATGCAGTGAAATTGAAGGTAAGACTTTAAAATATGCTTTATTACGTACTAGCTGACCCGCGCAACTTCGTCTGCGTAAATTTTCTCCGTTTTTGCAACATTTCACGTCGCTACTCCGCTCCTATTAGTCGTAGCGCGATGTTATATAGCCTATAGCCTTCCTCGATAAATGGGCTATCCAACAAAAAAAGAATTTTTCAAATCGGACCAGTAGTTCCTGAGATTAGCGCGTTTAAACAAACAAACAAAGCAAACAAACAAACTCTTCCGCTTTATAATATTAGTATAGATTACGTACTAGCAGACCCGCGCAACTTCGTCTGCGTAAATTTTCCCCGTTTTTGCAACATTTCCTATTGCTGCTTCGCTTCTTATTTCTCCACTATTTAATTGATGTTATTATACATATAAACCTTCCTCTTTAATCACTCTGTCTATTAAAAAAACCGCTTCAAAATCCTTTACGTAGTTTTAAAGATTTAAGCATACATAGGGATATAGGGACAGAGAAAGCGACTTGTTTTATACTATGTAGTGATCTACTGCGAAAAAAATCATTCCGGTATTATTTTTGCAATTGGGTAGTTGACTACAATAAAAGTAAATTATTTTATACTAATCAGATAATAGTAGAACTTAAAATCCTCTGAAAATAACTGTTCTTTTACAATTTAACATGTTTTTGAATTTAAAATCATGAAAACGAATACTAAAAGTAATGATTTGACGATGGAACTTATGACATCATAGGTTGCTATTCCATACACATTTCTATAGAGCTTTTCGTTTTGACATTTCATAAAAAGACATTGTTTTGACTTGACAGTCAACATCCCCATTCTGTAACACTTGGAATGTACACGCACTGGGTATTTCATGAAATGTCGTTTTTATAGTGGAAATAAAAACAGTGCAGTGAGATTTGGTGCCTGTTTATGCTGAATAACATAATATCATACCAATAAGCTTTCTTTAATGGTTTTGAATTGCGAATGTATGAGTATGTAAGGATATAATAAGGGAAAATACGGCAAATAGGTCTCTAAGATTAAAACTACCTTTATGGACAAATTTATCAAAATCGGCTCAGCTGTTTATGCATGTGAATTTAAATGTATGGAGGCAAAATTCATCTCAGGCGGGACTTGAACTCGCGACCTTAGACCCCTAAGGCACCAACTCCGGCACTGAGACATGTCCGCAAAATGCTTTAAAAAGTAATGTTCAAGCATTAATATTAAGCAAAGATACTATATTGTATTTTTTTGTGTAAATAATAGATATTATAATATTTTAGGTGGAGATATAAATAATTTAGAGTTACCACATCAGTCTGAAGAAAAAACTGAAGAAATTGTAAGTTTTTACATATTTTTTTAAATATTTTATATTTAAACGAAAAGCGGTGTGATGAGTTAACGTGTGAGTCTATGGTAGACTCTGACTGATTGACTGTCTCAGCTTGCATTTGAAGCTAATGGAGCTAGAAGCAAAATCAAATCTAATCGAATCCTACCCATTATACTTCCGACGTGAACCCACTCCTAACACAAGCTTTTGGGTTAGCTGGAGGGGTTAACAGGATTGCTAGTAATGTGGGACCACAATCCCAAATTACTAGTTTAGCCGCTTTTTTATATAGGCACTAATAACTTCCCGGTCTTGGCTTCTTTACATTACACCAAATAACTTCGTAATATAATTATTCAACAAATAATTACAAATTAACCCTTCACCACTTACCACCTACTTTTGTCACATAACCATTTACCACACATCTGTGAGACCCCGGAAGTAAAAATGATGATTTTTTTGTCAGGTTTAGAGCCTAAACCTCACATTAAACAACGATTTCACTCTAATTTTGACAATTTCAGTAAAATAGTCTGTAGGTAGTTAAGGTAACACCAAACACAAGTAGTAGGTGATTAAGGGTTAATATATTTCAAAACTAATATTACAAAGTTATTTGATCTAGTACAGTACGATCAACGTATCTTGACCGGATTGAAGTTAGGTTTTTATCACTTTCGCGCATGTCATAGAGCGACCCTAAAATTACTTACGAAAACGATTAATCGATTAAAAATACTAACAACATTTTGATTTAACAATATAAAAACACTATTTAAATGAGTTCATAAAAGTTTAAATTTAGAACAGTTACAGTAAATAATAAAGAAACTTTGAAAAACAATTTCTTTACCAAAATAATCACAAAAAACATGAATTAGTAATATTAATTATGACAATGTGATGCGTAATCGCATCTCTAATCCTCTAGGTTTAGTTACCGCCCCCGCCCCCCGCTTCCTGTCACCATTTACTTCCAAAAAATGCATCTGCGCAACCACTTGTCGCCTACTTCAGTCCGGCCTAGTTACGTTGATCCAACTGTATATTACAAATCACCTTGTACATTTTCAATTCCAGATGGACCACATAAGCGTACTAGACGAAGTACTACGCATGCTGCTAGAGATAATAAACTCTTGCGTGGCTCACCAGTTGTCTAACAACCTGAACGTTGTATACGCGCTGTTACACAAGAGGCATCTGTTTCAGCAGCATCAGCATCATCATCCCGTCGCGCAGAATATTGACATGGTAAGAGATTAATCACATCAACAGGCGTACTCAAACAACAAAATGGCGACCCAGCTGGAAAAATAACTATCGGAAGGCAAAGAAAAAGATGGGGTTGTTTGTTTTAACGGGGCCGCAATGTCGCATTTAGCCTCTTGATTGGGCCATTGCATACGTTGTATTGTGTCAGTTCTTTTCACTCCAGCCCAAACACTCCCAGAAGCCCAGCATTCCCCGCAGGTTGCTGGCTTCAGGAAGGGATGACGGTGTTTTTTAGGAACTGTGCCCGGTTTTCGGCCACACTGGTACATGCCATGATTACGTGCTTGGGCGTTTCCTCATGTTCCATGCACCCTCTGCACAGTAGGCTGTATGTGATCCCGATGGTGTGCAGGTGCTTGTTGAAGGAACAACGGCCCGTCAGGGCTCACCACTCTAGCCTTTGTGGTGGTATTCCGTGACCTGTACGTCTAGATGGGGTAATAGAAATAGCGCGACGCAGCGGATGAATGGGCCTGACTCAGCGAACACGAGTCTGGTCCGTCCACCCGTACGATGAACGACTGTTAGTTATTAGACAGCCAGCAGAGAGCAAAGCGACGGTAGCCTAATGGCCAAGGCATCGGTCTCGCAATCGTGAGGTCGCGGGTTCGAATCCTACCCATTATACTACCGACGTGAACCCACTCCTAACACAAGCCTGTGAGCTTAGCTGGAGGGGTTAACAAGATTGCTAGGAATGTGGGACTCAATCCCACATTGCTAGTTACCTTTAAAAAAAAATACTGGATGAATATGCTACGAATAGAGATATATGGAAAAGGATGGAGGAGGCTTACACCCTAGTAGGAGATACGTCCCATACATACTCGTACATCCATTTGGAAGTCTTTCAAACGTAGACGTTTCGTCAGTGGCCACCTTAAGCTATAATAATTACAATTGGCTAAACACAGGCCAAATGTGTGCTGTAATGTTGGTTTAGGGGTGCGCAGCCATGATCCTTACTCCAGGAAATCAGGAATAAAAAGCTATTTATAACGACATATATTTAACAATATTTAAATATGTGCTTTTTACACTTTTTTCCAGACCGTCCGTCTTGACGCTTCCCTCAATTCTCCCGATTGTTTTTTAATTTTCTTCTTCCAACTTTTGGAACGTTAAAACAAACAGTTAACAAGTAATGAGGCTTTATGCGAGCGGCCGGTCGAGTCTCCGACGCACCTGCCACAGTACCTACCTTTTTGCAAATTTCGGTGAAAGGGGGGTAAACCCCCAAATCGTTCCTCTGAACACTTGTTGTAATAATATGTTAATTTGAACAGGTGATAGGTTACTTCTCGTCGCGTCTACAGCGCGTGCAAGAAGGCGCGGGCGGTGACCTCGGCGTGACTGAAGTCCTCGCGTGCATCAAAAAGGGCGCCGAGCAGTGGTCCAGTGATAGGCTAAAGGTATATCTATACTTCTATATATATAAATATGAATGTTTGTCTGTATGTACTCTATGCGTTTCTAAACCATTGATCAGATTGTGATGAAACTTTAGCAGAATGTTCTGAGAAGGCCGGCGAGTGTTCCTGGTTTTAAAAGCCACAGCGAAGCGTGGCCGAGTTCACCTAGTATACTTATATTATAAAGAGGAAAGATTTGTATTTTTGTATGTAACTAATAAAAAATAATGATAGGCCGATTTTAAAAATTCTTTATAGAAGCTACATTATCGGGGAGTAACAGAGGCTATATTTTATTGATAAAAATTAGAGATCCCTACGAAAATTGCGACAAGTACAGATTACGATTAAGCAGTTTACAACCTCACAGAGCCGTACAAGTGCCTTAGGAACGCGGTGGATGACGTCACGATTGTCATACCGCTATTATCATGCTATGAGTTGCCCCCAAGATCTTATTAAGACATTATTTATTTTCTCCCCAGAAATTCCCAGACCTCAAATTCCGTTACGTCGAAGAGGAACGCCCAGAGGAATTCTTCACTCCCTACGTGTGGAGCCTTGTGAGCTCTTGTGGAGGGGTGTACTGGGCCAGTGAGGGGGGGGCGAGGGCCTTAGGAGACCTGCTCGCGTGCTGATCTATATGTATAACATAACATTTTGTTTTTGTGTAGTGTTGGATATATTCTGGATAGAGTGGCCTTGGTTTGTCACAAGATTGATAGGGTTGTTGATAAATGTACTGGATATCGATTTAGGCAATCGAATCCCCGCGGGAGGGATCACACCATGATACTTTAGCGAAATCAATAAAAAAAAAAAAAAAAATTATAGAAATTGTACTTACATTTTTATAAAGCCATTGTTAGTACATTGATTGGCCAGTTGGTCTAGTGGTTAGTGACCCTGACTGCTAAGCCGGAGGTCGTGGGTTTGATCCCCACCCAGTATAAAACTTTGTGTGATGAGCACGATGGTTTATTCTGTGTCTGGGTGTTATATCTACAATGTGTATGTATTTCAGTTGTCTGGTACAAGTCATAGTACAAGCACTGCTTAGTGTGAGTTGTCCCAAGATATTATTATTAGATATTATTATTAACTGCGTGTTGTCTTCGAATTCGACGAAAAAAAATGTACAAATTTTTTAGTGATTTCGGTAGAGTATCATAATCCCCTCCCGCGGGGATTGGTCTATCGCTGAAATTGGTTGCTAGAGTTATAGAATTTTGACATATTTTTTATTTGAAGCTCATGTGAAATATATATCTCGATCCAAATCGATCGGTAGATAGAATATTGAAAACGGCCGTAAATCGGCATCCAGTGTTTGAAACTCTGTAATAAGTCAGACAAGTAATTATATATATTTACATAGTTATATAATCACTTGTCCTAACTGACTGACTGAATCACTAATGCGGAGACTAAACCGATGCGGCTACAAATCTAAAATGTTAACAGTTGATTAACAAAGGAAAGATTTTATGGAAATTGGTTCCCTAAGGGGGATTCATTTTTATTGTTATTTTTAATTTTATTTACTAAATTTAATTCAAAATTAATTAATTGCAATACTTGTTCATAAAATGTTATACTACAATTATGTACCAAGCATATTTGTAAAATAAATATCTTTTTAGTCTTTATCAATATTGATTTCACAGAAATACACTTTAATAACGATAATATTATTTTTCGATAATATCATTATTCAATTCATTAAAAATTCTATAGTACATATTATTTAGATTTTGCTATCAATAATATCATTGGTATTAAAAAAACATGATTTTCCATCACACCCTATCAATATTGTGACTAATTTAAGGTTAGCTATCGATATATCTTTATCGATAATGACACAACACTAATTTTGTGTTCATGTAATAGACCATGTCTTGTATAAAGTCTTTTATTATAATATAATACTAATATAAAAACTGATATTTTAAATTTTATTGAGTATTTTTTAGACAAGTATAATCCGATAGGACGGATGTCTGACACGACTTTGTATAAAGTCTTTTATTATAATATAATACTAATATAAAAACTGATATTTTAAATTTTATTGAGTATTTTTTAGACAAGTATAATCCGATAGGACGGATGTCTTATTATATTATTAGGCGCAGTGATTAACTGCGTAGAGATAAATCACTAATGATCGCGGTTTGGATCCTAAAAATCTAAAATCAAAGTTATACATACAAAATCTCTACTTTACGGGAGAGCAATTTGAAGTTTGTCTTACACAAAATTTGTTTTTTCCATACGCCAAAAATTCTACAGTTTATAATATTGTTTGTTCAAACGTGTTAAGCACGAAAGAAATAACAGCAAATTTTGTGTAAAGCGGCTCGCTTTACACAAAATTTGCTGTTATTTCTTTTACACGGTCAATTTTATAGGGACAATACTACTGACTTAACATAATATGCAACAATAATTCTGATCAATATACTACTTACAAATACAATATAGATGTAAAGATTTTTATTACTTAAAGAACATTACAGTCCATTTATTGAGCATACATCTATGCTAATATTATAAACCTGAAGAGTTTACTTGATTGAACGCGATGATCTCAGGAACTACTGGTCCGAATTGAAAAAATATTTTACTGTTGGAGATCGAGGAAGGCTAGGCTATATAACATCACGCTACGACGAATAGGAGCGAAGCAGCAATGAATAACGTTGCAAAAACGAGGAAAATTTACGCAGACGAAGTTGCGCGGGTCAGCTAGTCGTTTATAAATAGTAGTTTACTTCACACAATTGGATATTTGACTACTATCAAAATAAAATATTTAAATTAACCATGCAATAATATGTCCACAAGTGTTCTGAAAAAATATTTTATTCACCAAATATATTATCAATATCGATATTGACTGTGTAAGGTAGGCTTAAGAACTTTATATAGCTCTTCTGTAATGTAGATAATTACTTGTTTAGTTATTTTTTTTTTAATGAATAGATAACCTGCAATGAAAAGAAATTACGACTATGAAGGCATTTGTGACAGAACTGGCGAAGGGTCAGGTTGATTTTTAAAATACTAATAAGTGGACATTATGGGAAGTAGACATCGTGAGAAGCGAACATAACGATAAACAGACATTTTGGGAAATGGACATTTTGAAATCTGGGTGTATTGGGAAACAAAATATTTTGGTAAGTAATTACAAAGGTTCTAAAGGCTAGAAGTGTTTTATACTACAGCCATCACAATACAAACTCTTTCCCCTGATGGTACCCTGGATTATTTATCAGGGGCTAGGGGGTCAGTCCAGGTGTAAGAGGGGGTCCACCATGAGCGTAGCTTGCCTTAGAGGGGACCCTAAACGACCAAAAGGCTAATGCAAAACTGCTGGCACAAATGTGTGCAATTTACTCTTCTTTAGTGTGTCGCTAGCATTGGGGAAGTGGGAGCTTGAAATCGTTGGGGGGGGGCGGTTAATTGATACTATTTACGCCCTTGTAGTCCACTGACCATTAAAACAGGACGACGAGAAACCCTGAACCAACCACTGCCCTATTATACTCCCAAACTCAGCAACTCAATTTCTTTCTAAGCTGACTTCTACAAGAAATTGCACATTATATTTGCTGGTGGAAACTCCTATTAAGAACCAGTTCATTAGGCCTACTAATTTAACGAAATTAATAATTTTATTTCTTAAGTTTACGGGGACTATTCTAATTAATTTTTGGATAAGCACAACAAGTTCGAACCCATGGACGAATTTCTGGAACGAGTGAATAAAATAGATATTCCTGGCTCTGTATATTACCACCACATTTTTTATCGAAACTTCGTTTTCATTCAATAAGAATAGGCCTCCAGATCTGGCAAGGCGTGACAATTAAAACTAAACCTTATTTTTCGTGAAAAACAGTTGAAAATAGCTTGACAAAACCTGCATGTGTGTGTTAAATAACAAATTCAACCGTATTCCAGACTCATTAAGGTTTATTATTGATTGTTATCTTATCAGTCTAGCCCGATATAGGATATAATCTAATCATATAATATATACCTTCCCCTTTTGTATTAAATACTAGTAATAAACACACTGAATTATTAGCATAAGGTATGGTATAGCATAATTTTGTTTAAATATCATTGTATTTTTTAAATTTATTAAAATGGTGTAATAAATTTAATGTATGTGTGTGTCCAAACGAATTAACAGACTTACATGCGGTTTTTTGATTAAGAAAGGTAATTTAATTGGGATTGTTCTTAGCTTATAGCAAATTATAAAATATTAAAATGGCGAATGGATTTTTGGCGCCAAATTAATTGAATTATTTTATGCAGTCGGGTTTTTTGTTTTGGAACATTTAGCTTGTTTTGTAGCTTATCACAATTTGAAGTTTCTCAAAAAATATTGTAAATAAACTATTATCAGTTATATTTAAACAGATATGCTATACCAGTAGTTTCTAAATAAACCTAAAGGTTACAAATAATAAAAAATGTATAAAATTGTTTGTTAAAATTATTTGACAATGCTACGAACTTTGATAATCAAAGATATTAAAGCATTGTAAAATAATTTGAATGTAATGTCTGTACTCCTAGTTCGGCATCTCAACTTGAAGTTGTTAAACTGTCAAAACTTACACACAATTTGCTGTAAGTTGATCTAAGCGTTGAACATACAGGGAGAAGCCATTTTGTTTTATAGGTACTGCGTATTCTGTATTTTTATTATGCCCGATTGGCACTCACTTCTTGAAGTTCCAACAAGCAATCTGTTTATGTGAAAGAGATTAAAGCGTACGTTGAGGCTTTTTCATTTTATTTATTTCATGAGTTTTTATCTTTTTACATTTAAATTTATTACTCGTCTAATTTATTATTTTGTAACTGTTCATATCAATGTTAAATATTTAATTATTCTTAACCCAAAGTTTTTGTATTTTTATGAAACGTCATCGGCTCTATATTTTGTTTTATTTTTTTAATATTGTAACATTTTAATACTGTAAAAATACTTTCTTCGGAGCATTTCAAGACGCCTGAATATTGTGAAATAATTTATTGTGATTTTAGTCAATTCGTCTTGTATGTACTGCACTATTATGTGAAATGATATGAGCAGTTCATTTAACCATTGATAAACGGTAGATTCCGTTGTACCACAAAACTCCAAGACAAAAGGCAGGAAAGAACGGTTTCAAACTAGCGTTTTATACACACATGCGTAACTAGTACAAGCGTTGAAGCGCTTATAGGCTGGCGGTTCAAGCGAACACGCCGGAATATGCTCGTGTAGGTACGCGAATCCGGTTTTAAGCGGAAAATGTAGCCCGCGTGTAATCGCGCGTATACAGAATAAACGCTTGTCTGAAACCGCCTAAGCCTCATACGTAGAGCGAAGTACGTATGAGGATTAGGTTCTGAACTCCCGATGTCAAGTGGTTATGCTATATTTAATTTATTGTAGATTGTAATTAATCGCAATATAGGCTTAATGAACAATAAATAAATGATATTTAATTAATATGTGTGTTTATTTGTACTGCACTAGCTTAGTTCGTGGTTTAGCCCACATGGAAGTGTGACAAACGCAATATTAGCAAAATCAAAAAATACCCTGTCTTATATTTCGGTATAATAAAGATGCATTTTTTAAGTAAGTACCTATATGTACATTTTCTCTGTAGGTACTATGTACCTCCATACCAAACTAACTCAATACCAAATTTCATCTCAATCGGTGTAGCGGTTTAAGCGTAACAATGTAAGAAACAGAGTTACTTTCACATTTGAGGAGAGTCTTCAAAAGGGAATAAAGGCATGCTAGGAATTTGTTTTTTTTTAAATAGGAAATAATGATAAAGGAAACACCCTCTAGTGGACATAAAAATAGTGTTACTATATAACCTCCTGACTTAACATTTCACCAAATAAATTTGTAATATCAGTTTTAGAAAATATTTAATATATTAAACCTTAATCATCTACCATTTGTGATTGACTGGCCTGTTGGTCTATTGGTTAGTAACCCTGACTGATAATCCGAAGGTTGGTGGGTTCGATCCCCACCCAGGATAAAACTTTGTGTGATGAGCACCACCTCCTTTATTGTCTGGGTATTATTATTATTATTATTATTATTTTTTAATGAGAACTGGGTATTATTTATTTATAATATGTATGTATTTAGAAATATATAAGTAATTTTATCAGTTGTCTGGTTTCAGATAGTGTTGTGTGAGTTGTCCTAAAATATTACTATTATTATTTGTTTTCTGAGTTATGACCTTACCACCTACAGACGATTTTACTGGAGTAAAATCATTATTTATTGTGAGTTTGATTTGATTTATTCATGAACAATTTTTACATTGTATTTGAATGTACTTAAATGTCAATTAGGATAAAGAACGCAATAATAAAAATAATAGTAATAATAATAATAAGACCACAATAATAATTAAATTAAACGGCTGAGATAGAACAAAGTGGCGTGCAATTGGAGAGGTCTATGTCCAGCAGTGGACTGCAATAGGCTGATGATGATGAATAATTAAATTCGGAGTGATACAGAACCATCAATTTTACTCCAGGGTCTCATGGATGTGTAGTAAATGTTTGTGCGAAGTGTCACATAACCATTTACCAGTAGGTGGCAGGTGGTGAGGTGTTAATTTGGATAAAGTTATTTTTCAAAACTATTTAGTGTAATGTAAAGAAGACTAGAGCGGGAAGTTCTTAGTATATTAAAAATTAGGTAAGTGATAAAATATTTTGAATTATTCTATTTTTCATTCAATAAGTGTAAATACCTTCTAATAATCTAGTTTATTGTTTATAAGGTCATAAAAAATTAAAATATCTTCATTTGTAAAGGCAAAAGTAATATCCCATTTTTTAATGATACCTATGTAAAGTATCCGCTTTTGTGATAGGTAATTGTTTATAGATTTATGCTCTTTTGAATTGCACATTTAAATTTACTGGTTACTTATGTTCTTTATCTATTCTAATATTATAAAGAGGAAAGATTTGATTGTTTGTTTGTATTGAATAGGCTCCGAAACTACTGGACAGATTTGAAATATTCTTTCATCGTTGTGAAGCTACACTAACCCCGGGTGACATAGGCTATTTTTTATTCCTGTATTCCAACAGGAACGGGTACTATGCAGGTGAAACCGTGAGGCATCCGCTAGTTTAAAATAATAATTGCTTGACAATTTTATAAGTGTATAATTAAACAACACAACACAATTTGAATAATCAATTATTATTAATATCTGTCTGTTGGTTAAGTGGTTAGCGACCCTGAGTGTTAAGCCAGAGAACATGTGTTCGATGTCCACCCACAATAAAACTGTATGTGATGATCAGCATGATGGTTTATTCTGGATGTGTGATGACCATGATGATGGCTTATTCTATGGTGTTATTTATCTATAATGTATATATTTACAAATATAGGTATATTTGTCAGTCGTCTGGTTGCCATAGTACAAGCTCTGCTTATTTTGGGATCAATCTATGAATTGTTTCAAGATATTTATTTATTGTTATATTTTTTGAAAAAAGAAACTCGTCGATGAATGCAGCATTCTAGGATCCAGGGGGGCACGGAGGCATAGGTTGATGATACATTTGCCGCTTGTGATCCCCCTTTTTGGGGTACCAAACTCCCGTCGTGCATGTAACTCACTCGGCCGGACAAACGAAATCTAAATATTCTTGGGGGGGTAGGGGGGCACTCCTTATACTTAAGTAATGGAAGCTAAATAAATGTTTTTGAGTAATCATCAACGTGTGGCACATCATCCACAGGGCTTTTAATAACATTTAAAGGTTTCGTGTTTATTTTAGGAAACAATCGCTCCGAAAATTGCATAAATTGTGAAAAAAAATAAAAAGATAGCGCTTAACAAATACTTTAGACTTCAATTATTTTGGACTTGGTCGAATATACCGACATTCGAGTTATTGTAGAAAAACTGCGTTTCTCAACAAAAGGGCATAAGTACCTAAAACATGTGCTCTTCTGCTGGTGCAAATTGTTCTAATCAGACTTTTACATACGGCAACCGGGCTAGAGCATGTCGGACCCTGCCAAAGACTACAATATAATAGACCATACCTACTCAGTGTAGGTACACACCACATACTGCTCGTTTTTTTTCAGTATCACAGTAAATAAATACCTCATAGAGACTTGTCTCAACATAACTTGGCCGGATTGAAGTTAGTCGCCATCGCCAAAGTCGCTTCGTCGCTACGGCCATTAGATGCGTTTTTGTGACAAAACTGCGGGGTGCGCGGGGGGCGGTAACAAGACTAGAGATGAGGATTCACTTAATTGTTGTGCACTTACGTAATTACTCGATTATCGATTATTTTCCTAATTCATTAGATACGAATAATATTCGTATCTCTTTTATATTTAAAATTAGTAATGATAATTAAAATATATTTAATTACATATTTTGTTGCTATACCTTAGAGTAACAAACAATAAACATAACATTACATGCATACATATATAGTACATTTTTTTTCTTTTTGATGGTTTTTTACAAAATTATCTACCTATTACAACACAAACAACATGCACCTTTTATAAAATATTTCAAAAACGAACCGTTATAGAACATCATAAATTACATAATTATCCTACAAAATTCCATACATTATAATGGTTGTCACCTCGAGTCTGTCACGTGACCGAATCCCGGTTTTGAGAGTACATTGGGTTTATTTTATTGAAATTTAATTTACATTTACGTTTACGTTAAATAAACAAACGATTTAATTTAAATATGACCAAAATAAAATGACGTGCACAGTTTTTTGGGGGTATGGTCGACTGTTATAGCGACTGTTTTTATGAAAATATATACGGAATCCGGTCGATGGATAGACTAGGGGATAGAATCTATCTGTCATTTTAATTAACATTTGAACACAAGCTTCAATTATATAAATATAATAACAGATAGACATTATTGAAAAAAACAATTTTACCTTAAATTTAATCGATATAACATTTTATTTAAAATTTCGAATAGAATTCGCGCACCTCTAGCGATGACGCTCGTTTCCGCTCTTTCAGTTACTTGTCGACTCTCGTTGGTTGTTCACGTCACTCTCTTTCTCTCCGTACAGTCAGTTACAAAGTTGTTATTGTTTTTATTATTATTTCGTGTTAAGTTTGTTAGTGTTTTTGTTTATTCTTTTTGAACATTAATTAAAAATGTCGAAAAGGAATATCGTCCTTCATCGCCAGGCACAGAAAATCATATGTAACGTTGCCCAATTTATGAAGAAAGAAAAAAAAGATGGGGTCATAGATATCAATGCCGTACAGCGCAGAGTAGCTAAGGCTACCGGAACATCCGAGAGGACGGTGCGTCGGATTTTATCCGAAGGAAAAGCCAATGAAGTGATTTCTGCTTTTCGCACGCCTGGGAAAACAAGGAACAGGGCCAAACCAATCACGGGACTGGATAATTTTGATCAAGGTGTGATCAAGCGCTACATACACCAATTTTACGAAACAGAAAAGCAAGTGGTCACTATGAAAAAGCTTCTGGAGAAGGTGCAAAAGGACCTAAATTTTACAGGATGTCAATCTAGTTTAGGAACGATTACCAAACGTTTAGGTTTTAAGTGGCATAAGACAAAAACCAATAAAAGAGTTTTAATTGAAAAATCAGAGATTCGATTAAAACGAATTTTATATTTGGAGGCAGTAAGGAAATACAGAGACCAAGGACGCCCCATTGTTTATTTGGACGAATCGTATGTGCATTCGTCGGACGCAAAGGTTCAATCCTGGTCTGATGGTTCTAGCCAGGGGTTAAAGCGGACTATTGGTAAAGGGCAACGTGTTGTCTTTGTGCAAGCTGGTTCCGAAGCAGGATTTGTTCCCAACGCCCTGCTCATGTTTAAATCGGGTACTAAAAGTAGAAACTATCACGATGACATGAACTACGCAAATTATGAAAAATGGATTGAGACAGAACTAATCCCAAATTTAAAACCCAACTCCGTGGTTGTAATGGATAAAGCACCTTACCACAACAAATTGTCAAATCCTGCGCCTACGCCAATTTCCCCTAAGTCGGAGATGGAAATTTGGTTAAAAGAAAAGGGGGTTCCTTATGAGAAGTCAATGCTTAAGCCACAGATGTACGACTTAATCAATCAACATAAGGATGCACACACGCAAAAATATATTATTGACGACGTTTTCGCACGACACAATCATAATGTTTTGAGGTTACCCCCATGCCATCCCGACTTAAATCCTATTGGGATGGCGTTGGCTGCAGTAAAGGGTTATGTTGCATCAAAAAATGTGCAATCGAACTTAAACCATACCATAGATTTAATTAAAGAAAAACTTAGGATGATGATGGCGCAGGAAGAGTGGACAGCTTTATGCAATAAGGTAAAGAAGGTTGAAGAGGAATATTGTAAAAGCGACCATGTCATCGACAGAATGACTGAACGATTCCTCATCGTGGTAGGCGACAGCTCAGGATCAAGCTGTGACAGTAACAGTGACAGCGACTGGATCGATGACGACGAAGACGTACAAGGCACATCAGATTGAATAGAGGAGAAGGAAGTCTTTACTGCCTACCAGTGACTATTGCTATTCACATGTGAACTTCAACCGAGAAAAATGATACCGTTAGTTAATATCATGGAATCCTGTGAATAGCAAGTGTTTTCTTTTAACGCCGACCCAGTTTTACACACCAGTGTGCAGATATCCTTAAGGCGGAGACATACTATTGTGGTGTGGATTGTCGGTACGCGCCAGAAGCGTATACCCATACGCTTCTGGGTGTGCACATTAATGTCGCGTGTTGTGGCGAATTCTGACTTATTTTTCTGAACAGTGTCAATCTGAATAATGCATCGATAGCACGTTTAGCAGAGGACCTTCAACTTTTAATGTTGAAGACACATTTTTTATTATTTTTAACTCTACCTACTTTTAAAAGATTTTAGTAATTTCTTACAAAACGCTTACACGTGCGTTGCGTAAATATTATTTGTTGTTTAATTATACATTTTGCATTGTACCTACCTACCTAAGCTGAAAAATAAAAAAATATGTCTACGCAATATATTGTTTTACTTAGATTAGATATATTTAGTATTAATCATTGGTTTTTGGTACCATATAATACCCTATGTTGACGCACGAGTTCATTTTATTCATCCGACGTCTATACATATTTAATCACTTGTCCTGACTGACTGACGGACTGACTGACTACTACTACTAACCCGCTAGAGTTACAAACCTAAAATTTGGTAGTTGATACCTTTTATGTTGTAGGCATCCACTAAGACAGGTTTCTTAGAAATTCGACCCCTAAGTGAGTAAAATAGGGTTTGCAGGTTTGTATGAAACTCCGTCACTTTTAAAGTAAGATCGGTGAAATTTCGTATTTAGTTTCAGTGTTTTGATCAAAAGTGAAAACCAACCCTTAAGACAGTAAAATCATTTACGCGGGCGAAGCCGCGGGCAACAGCTAGTTATAAATAAACAAAATAGGTAGGTTGGATTAGAGTACCTACTAATCATGAACCGATAGGCTACTGACGCGTTACAAAACACCACACCACAATGGTATGTTTCTGCCTTAGTGTTGTATAACTCAAAAATACTAACAGTCCCTTAGTGAGTGACATTTATTACATGGCATTTCATAGATCCACGGTCTATTGAATTATATACCTAATTTAATTGATTTGAGCTAATTTGTAATTAATCAATGACGTTTTACATAAAGACACGTTTTACGCACTCTGTTTTGGTAAGGAAATTGCCTCAAACGCACTTAGTTTGAGCGAGACGCTTAGATAGTCTTTTACGTGAGAGCGAAAGAGAGAACACTATCGCAATCGCTGCCGTCGCTGCGCGCCTATTTTTCCTGACTCAATGTTAGCCTATGACGCGTCTTTATGTAAAATGTCATTGGTACAAATAACTAAAGTTTACATTATTACATTCACATGTCATAAAAGAAAACAATTTATTATGAAACAAACGTGCTCCGTGTTTATTATTTTGGTAGCGACTGTACCTGCGCGAACTTCACTGTTGGCTAATGTCATGTTGGCAAATGAACGAATGGAAAAAAATCAATCCGGTCAAGTTACGTTGAGACTGCGTCGAGACAAAGACAACTGTAGAATCGCAATGTTTTTTTTTTTTCTTCTCTTCCCTCTTCTCTCCAATATCAATCGGTAGAGATTATGGCTAATATGCCAGTTTCAAGTATATTTTCTTTCTAGTTTTCTTCTTTCAATCACAAACTCTCGTTCTTGTCCAGTTAACACGTATTTCAAGTATTGATTGAACAAACGCGGAGCTGTAAAAATAGCGACATGTCAGTTTGCTGCCATTTTTACAACTCTCGCAATGTTCAATCAATTTTAATTTTCCCGCCATAACATTCATAGACATAGAGAATTGGGCACAGTAACGTAGTTTGTGAAAATAAATAGAAATATGTAATAATAATGTCATTAGACAAATCAAAATTTAAAAAAGAAAATAGGCACATTTTTATCTTGAAATAAATAGATTATATTAACGTGTATAAAAATAATAATGTATACAATAGACAATTTTTACTTCCTTCCGATTTAAAATCAAATCAATCGACAATCATGCAAGTGTTGTGAACGAAGTGCGTAAACAAGACTTAATTTATTTTATAAAATTAAGACTTTGTGGATAATAATAAAATGAACCGAAGTCTTAAATGACTATAAAAATATCAGTTTAGCTTTTGTGCATTTATTAATATTTGTGAAAACTTGAATAGGTACAAGGAAAATAATAAACGTCACTTGGGTGAGTGCATTATTGTTTTCTTATTATTGTGTATTAAATAAATGCAATATGTTAATATAATTTTATCCCAAGACATCTATTTCCACCTAAGTTTCTTGTCGTTCAAGCTTTTTGTGTATTTTTTTTTATATCGTGTAGATAGGTATATATTTGTGTACGTGTGTCGCATCACAAGTTTTATTATTCCTTCTAAATGATATATTTAAAAAAAAAACTTTTAAACATCACTTATTTTAATTTTTGTTAAAAATATAGCTGTTATCTATGTTTTGTATGTTTTAAACTATAAAATAGGGTAGTGTGTATTGATTTTTTTGACACTTTTTTATTTTAGTTTATTTCTGTGAGGTTTTTAGTTGTGTCTTGTTATTTTCTTTTCATTAATAAAAACGTCTATTTATCACTGCAGAATTGCTCAAGAAATAAATGAAGATTCTTAGAGCATAATCTGGTGAAGTGCTACCGGATCATAATATCATTCTATATTTAGAAAATAATATTTTTTCCGTCTGTTGTTGAGTTGAAAACCATTTTGATGTAATAAATATTACTTTATATTTTTTCTTTTTTTCTACAGAACTAAAAAAGAAACTTCTTTTTGTTTTTATATAATCTTAAATTATCATCTGTTATTCTTTCAATTATTATTATTAATAAGTCAAAAGATTGAAGTAAAGATTTGAAGTTAAAAACACAAGCACTGGAAAAAATAAAAACTTAATTTTAAAACAACAGAAAACTACATAAGTATTTTTTTATAAGTATAAACTCTTCGAATGACATTAAAAAATATGATACATGTATAGCCAACATAATCAATTGTTTAAAAACGTATTTCATTCAGCTATGCTGACTGCTATGGGTACTTTTAAGGCTGACAATTTTGCTACATTGAAAGACACTGTATCACTTAAGTGCATCATACTGGAACAACTCTTCAGATTCTATAATAATTAGTTAACTCTGTCCATGGTCCACTTACACAAAAATAATAATAAATAATGTAATTATTAAGCTTTTTATTTTCAAACTATATGGCGCATACATTACTTTAATGATAACAGTTACATTAGTACTAAGTTTAGTGTTAGTTCAGAATTGTCTTATTCTTAGATAACTAGTTTTATGGTTTGAACCCCATCTGGGTGTAAGCCTCCTCCATCTCTTTTCATGTTCCTCTGTTATTTGCAATTTTGATCCAGTTTGCACCTGCTACTAGGGTTGCCACCTTTTTTTGGTGCGCATAAAGTACTTACATTGGTTAATAAAAGTTGAAAAAAGTATGTTGTGTTAAAATAAAGTACAATTAATTTTACAGTATAATTAAGTTAAGTTTATTTTTTTGAATAAATATTAAAATTGAATTCTGGAGAATTAAACCAAATATAATAAAGTTTTTTTGCATATGTTATACTCCTCATAAAGTATATTGTACAATTACCCAAAATAAAGTATATTGCTTTATTATAAAGTACGGGTGGCAACCCTACCTGCCTCTGAGACTATGTCATCTGGCTATCTTTTCTTTGGCCTACCTACATTTCTTGTACCTAGTGGGCTAGATCAGTTTGTGACTTGAGCTGTCCATCTTTCATCAACCTGCCACTTACACAATGAAAATGTGAAAATTTTAAGGTATTTTAAATGAGGAAAGATGACTTCATGTTTTCGACTGGCCTGTTGATCTAGTGGCTAGTTGCCTGATCTAACTCAGAGGTCATGGGTTCACTTCTCATTCCACACAGGACAAACCTTTGTGTGATGAGCTTGTTTTTCCAAATAGTTTGTCCTGTATCTGGGTGTAATTTCTCTATATTACATACTAGCTGACCCGTGCAAACTTCGTTTGCGTCAATTTTGTCAATTTTGCTCCCCTTCTTTTAGTCGTAGCTTTATGTTATATAGCCTATATTCTTCCTCGATAAATGGGCTATCCAACAGTAAAATTATTTTTCTATTCCGACCAGTAGTTCCTGAGATTATCGCGTTCAAACAAACAAACAAAATTTTCAGATTTATAATCTTAGTATACCTAGTTGGGCCATAAGTTCTGTTACAAATGAAAATGCAATTTTTTTTAATGAATACATATTAATTAAAATCTCAGCTAAAAATAAAAACAATATTCTATTCAAAATGGCCACCTTTGGCTTTTAAACAAGCTTTTAATCTGTCTGGCCACAAATCTACGGATTTACGCACTGTTTCCGTGGGAAATTTCGCCACCGATTGCTCCAGAGAATTTTTAAGAGTCCTAATGTCGCCGTGTCGTTTAGAGCAAGCCGTGTCCTCAAAACTGACCGTAATTTGTAGTCTAAAGGTTTGAGGTCTGGACTAGATAAAGTCCGGAACGTTGGTTTCAAGCCAGGCTTGGGTAGTTCGTGCCTTGTGACCAGGTGCAGAGTCCTGCTAGAAAGTCCACAGTACATTTTTAAAAAGTGTATTGCTGAGAGGTTTCACAACACGGTCCAAGACTGTCTCTTGACACACTTAGGCTGAAGTTTTCACTCCTTTTTCACAAGAATGTAGCTTTGTAACGCTTTAATAAGACACGCACCAAACCATCACTGACACAGGATGATGACCACGCTGTACCTTTCCAACCACTTGAGCAGCTTCTTTAGAACTGTGAGCGTACATTTACTTATCATTTTGCTTAATGTAGTGCTCTTCAAACGTCAAATTTTTTCATCGTATCGTGACAGAAGGCGTTTTGATCGATCCACTCTCTTTAATTGTATAGACTGATTTAGGGCATGTCCTGTATATCGACGATAAGCACCGAGCTTCAGATCACACTACGACCAATAGGAGCAGATCAGCAATGAAAAATGTTGCAAAAATTGAGAAAATTGACGCATACGAACATTGAGTTTATCTATATAATTAAAATGGTTACATAAATCAATTATAAGTACTAATTACATCCTACTAATATTATAAAGCCGAATGTTTGCGAGTGTGGATGTGTGGATGTGTAGATGTGTGGATGTTTGTTCCTCTTTCACGCAAAAACTACTGAATGGATTTTAATGAAACTTTACAATAATTTAGCTTATATATCAGAATAACACATAGGCTATATTTTATAAAGATTTTGTGTAAATTGTCCAAAATATAACGATAAGTGTCAAGTAAGTAGGAAAAAAATCTACAATCGGCGACATGTTTTGGCGTGCGCCGCAAATATCGTTGAAGTTGCACATATATAATGTATGAACGATATGTTTATCATAAATAGTCCTACAAAAAAGTCCGCGACAGCATATGTCTATCTCTTATGTGGTAGACTTACGCGGGTAAACCGCGGGGCGCAGATAGTCACACTAATATTATAAAGGCGAAAGTTTGTGAGTATGTGAGTGTGTATGTTTGTTACTTCTTCACGTCTAAACGGTAAATTCGGTATGGCTTAGCTGACACCCTAGATTAACACATAGGCTAATAAACTGCGAGTAACACCGCGGGGCACAGCTAGTTAACTATAAACAAGACTTATACTACAGTTGATCATGTGCTTTTGTTTATGAAACCGCGAGCAAAAGCTACTACTGATATTATCTGTTATCGGAATACCGAGGCGTAGTATCCTACATCCTATGAATCAAAACCTTACTAATATATTCCATCAATTAACTTATGTAAGTATAATTATCTCGTACTACCCACAGTACTATCACAAAATACCCTAGAGTGCAGAAGGTAAGTTGACTACGTTTTTATTTTATTTCTTTTAATTTATAATACAAAATCGCCAAACTGTATACATGCCTTTGAGCTTAGCTGGAAGGGTTACCAAGATTGGTAGTTTTTTTATTTAAAAAAAAAATAGTTTGTTGGCGAAAATGGTACTCTTAAGACTAGTCACAATAATATAATTATTTTAATGTCGACAAAAATTATTACATAGTTACATAACTTCACCAACTTATAGTAAAAAAATATTTATCTGACATCAAAGAAACAAATCAACATTACTCGACAAATATCAAGCAATGCTAACAAGCTTTTCTTGAGTTTTTTTTAAGCTATTGCATAGCTTTTATCGCGGACTTTGAGCGCGGCGACCGAATCAAGAAATTCTGTAACGAAAATAAAACATAACACTAACACCCCCCTCTTCGCGTACCATGTAGCTCGGCCGAGCGTTCGCTTAACGTATATGTATATGGTACGACTGTACGAAGCTCGCACGGATCGAGACGAGCTGCTCCGAAATGTAATGAAAAGAAAAAATAACTTACGCAATTAAAAGAAAAATTGTAATGCTATGCAATAGGTTTACCTCGGCAGTGCATTTCAAATATATTTTAAACTTTGCTCGAGCAGCGCACGATTCTAAATCCCGGGCCACTTTGTTCTAAGATTCCGTGTCCGTGAACATGTCAATTAGGTACTCGACAAATAGGTAAATAAAATTTATCTACATATTAATCAAGCAATGTTAACAAGCTTTCCTTGAGTTTTTTTTTTTACATTATTTTTCAAACTGCTCGAGCAGCGCACTACTCTAAATCCCGGACCACATTGTTTTAAGACGCCGTGCCCGTGAACGATGTCTAAGGCCGCTTTTATACGTCCGGTTTTTTTCAGCAGACGCCGGATGGATTTTTTTACCTGACTTAGGTACAATTTTGTATGGCTAAGGCACATGTCCTACGGCCGCATGACGGCGAGTATTATTGCATCGCTCCAGAAACATACAATTAGACATTAGACATTTATTTCTGAAGAAAATTACAATTGTGATATTCATCAACGCTATAATAACATTTCTTAAGATGTGCTTTAAACCTACTTTTAAAGGTTCTGTGGTTTGAAATCATTTTGAAATCTGAATCTAATTTGTTGTGTAAAATGATAGATGTATGGCCCATTGTAGATCTAGTCCGTGTTTACAAAAGAGATGCAGTATAGAGTGAGCACTTGCTGGCGCAGTGTGAACGGTCAGAGATCAACGATTAGTATTTCTTTTTTGTTTACACGATCTACACGTACTGCAACTACGTACGGTTGTCTCAATGTAACTCGGGCGGATTGAAGTTAGGTTCACATCACTTTCGCGCATGTCATAGAGATGCGACCCTAAAATTAATTACGAAAACAATTAATTATGTTTAATCGATTAGGAGTAGTAACAAAATTTTAATTCAACAATATATACAAAATAAAATAAAATGGGGAAATAATGGATGTATAAAAGCTGCCTAAGGCTTAAGATCTATTGAACATGCTTAGGTTTAGCTCCACTTTAACTTAAGTAGAACTTGACAAAGCATATTCTGACAGCAAAGGTTTTGTAAAGTCACCTCAGCTGCTCGAGCGCGTTTGTTTAAAGCTTTTCTTCTGTTCTCTCAGTATTTGGTGGCACAATGAAGTCTGCATAATGTCACAGCATGCATAGGAATGTGACCTGAATACCATAACAATTAAGTTAGCTATTTGCATTGCATCATCACATGTTCATTAGAGCAATTAGTTAATGGATCGACTATGTACTTAAGGATTAGAGTAACGTATGACTAATGTATTTCATTAGTCCACTATCTGCTTATTGGTTGTGTCTCTAGAGTAAGAAGGATTAAGGTATTCCACGGCGCAATATGAGGGTAGTAATAAAAGTTTTATGTGTGTATGTTTGCGGCATCGTAGCGCCCAAACGGATTGACTGATTTGAATGCGGTTTTTCTTATAAGAAGGCTAGATTATTTGAGATGATTCTTAGCTTTGTTTGATGAAAATCCGTTTAACAGTTTTAAAGATATTCAACTTTTTGTCTCAAGTTTTGGTAACGTTACGTTAACTAATATTAAAAGCTAGTTTTTGTTAGTGTCAAATCAAAGTGTAGATACATTTTTTTGTCACTTCAATTGTAATATATTTAATTAACGCGTTTTCACAAATTAGGCAAATAGCAGACGTATCAACACGGAAAGGGATCGTTACCGTATCGCCTCGCCGTCAACTGTTCATGAGCTTGTCCCAAGACGAGGCGATTCCATTACGAATTCGATTAGTGTGCGTTGCAATATGAAGTTTCATACAAATAATACTAAACCGCTTGAGTTAATACTGTGCCGATCCCTTTCCGAGAGTTAATCAGTGTGCTTTGACCTTTAAACACGGAGCTGTGAAACGACAGATTCACAACTCTAACGAACAACACAGAAACCTCATTGCTGAGCCTACACTTTACTATCAATTTTATCCGCATTTACATCCGCGGTTGCGCATGCGCAACATCTCTGGTGAATACGCTTCACTTGCACAAAATCTTTGCGTTCTTTTTTTTTTTATAAAAAGATATGTGATGTGGGATTGGGTCCCACATCACTAGCAATCTTGTTAATCCCTCCAGCTAAGTTCAAAGACTTGTGTTTGGAGTGGGTTCACGTCGGCAGTATAATGGGTAGGATTCGAACCCGCGATCTCACGATTGTGAGACCGATGCCTTAGCCATTAAGCTACCGCCGCTACATTCTTGTGGCCCTTGTCCGCGGAAGCGACGGAAAAACCACACCTGCTTTCTGAAGTCGAGAGACATTTGGCCGCAAGAAAAAGTCCTCCTCCAGTAAGCAATCTGGTTTCAATTCTCATTAGTCACCGATGCCATTGGATTATGAACCTAGTTAGGCCAAAGCCCATGCACGTAAGGCGATAAAACAAGAATGTAGTTTATCTCTGCGGCATGCCGCCGATATCATGTTTTACTACGCTTGCCTGATTAACTGTGAACTGCAGGTGAAGGAAGTTATGTGCGATGTATTACTAAGGAAATATCTTGTATGGAATGGCGGGAATGTCTTTTATATACCTACGCTAGGCTTAAGCATACAGCTAGGATGCTTAGCTAGTTTTTTTGTTTTGTTAAAAAATCGTATAGGTACATAAGTAAATAGGAAGTACTGTCTTACTACTTAGGCAATGATATCGATCTGTAGAAAAAAATACTAACTTAGGTATTATTAGGATTCCGTAGCAAAAATGGCAAAACGCACGGAATATAGTTTCGCAATGTCCGTCCGCGGCTTAGCTCAGAGACTGTTAGTGCTAGAAGGCTGTAATTTTGTATGGATACACATTAGGGCTCGTGATGACAATTTTTAGATTTAGGGAACCGTTTGTGAAATATTAAAATTTAAATTTCTGTTGGAGTCAAGTGACTCCCCTCTGCCAGCTTAATGGTTAATTCAAATTCTTTATTGTACACACAAAAAAAATACAAACAATAGTAGGTACAAATAAGTAGGTTGTGAGTAGCCCGACATGCCCTTGCATGGTTTTTTTTAATTTCCTTTAGACTATCGTATAAAGAAAACTAAGCTGTAAAAATAATGACAGTTCAGTTTGCCGCCATTTTCAAAACTCGAGAATGTTTCTAAAAAAAATTAACACTACTTATTTATTAAAAAATGCGTTCAATTTTATTTTTTAACAAAGACTTTGTTTCTAGCAAAGTTAGTAAAGAGTCGAAAAGTGGCAGATGCTAGTAGAGTTTTAATCCAAGGAAAAATGCGGTTTCGTGTGGAATAACTAAAAATAAGTATGCGAAACCGTTTTAAGTACATTTGCGAAGTAAATGAACATAGACATTGATGCATATTACTGCAACGTTATTTACGATATAACGACGGCAACTAACATGATAACTTTATTAGCTATCAGGCTGAATGATTAATTTCCTGAGACAGATATATGGCCGACGTCAAGGTTAGTTTATCTGTGGAGCCAGATGATTTAGATTATATACCTATTATAGATTATTAGGAAGGGATTCCACTAGCAACCAGAAGTTTCACTTCGTGGAAGCGGAATGTTGCGATAGGGACGGATCTAGCGGTGGGCAATTCGGGCCACTTGCCCCGGGCGCCACGCTTAAGGGGCATGTTGAAGGGGCGCCAAATCGGGTGAAATGATTTGCACCCCCCCCCCCCACTCCCATCGTAAACAAGTTCTCCGCAAAGGTGAAGGGCGTTATCATCAAATTTTTGCCCCGCCTTGAAATAACCCTAGATCCAGCACTCAAGGGTCCGGAGGTGCCTACCATTCGACTTGATGAGAGTACCTGTCACTAATTTTCTTTGTTGCTAGTCTCTCTTTATGAGTGCAGCCTGTCAATCTATTTCGATTGATGTATTCAATTCAATTATTTATTCATTTCCCAGGATCTACATACTAGTAGGTTCTACTGGGGAGACCCGTGCCCAGCAGTGGGCCATCATATGGGTTGATATGATGATGATTTATTCATTAACAATTTTTACATTGTGTTTATAAGAATATGCAAAATTTATTTCACAAAATAGAACATTAATTTAGAATAATAATAATAACAATACTTCAATAAATAAAAATAACGAATTAAAAATGTCGATAATTAATAAAAAAACCAGAATAATTTCGGAAGGTTAAAATCACCTTTGAAATTTAAATACCATGATTTTGCAGTCGTTTTGGAGCCGAAAATTTTTAACTCCTTAACAATAACCTAGCCCATAGAAAATATCAGATTAATAAAATCATAAATTTTAAAATATTTTTTTTATAAAAATAACTTGAGAGGTGTCAAGGGACACCCGGATGGAACGAAGTTCTTATCTTATTTTTTTTTTATAATCTTCGCAACGGTATTCTCTCGTTTGCCATAAATTAATTTGCACTAATATTGTTTGCCATAATCGTCCCCGATCATAATATTTACTTGCACTATTATCATTTATACTAATAACGTTTGCCTTAACAACTCAACAGTAATAACTTTTATTTGCCATAAAATGACTTTCCATAGCAACATATATCATAATAATTAGTTTCCATAAGTAACACGTCTCATAATCGACTCTTGACATAATCAAAATTTGATATAATTTTGAAAATAATACATAATATTGTTAGGTCGAAATTAATTATCTTTAACACCCCGACTCAGAGCAATCCGACTCGGATAGGTTAGGTTAGAAGACTAAGGCGGGAGCGAAGCGAAGCGGAGCTCCCGCCTTAGTCTTCGTGTTAGGTTTTTTTTTTAAACCACCCAAAAGTAGGAGCCCCGCGAAGCGGGGCTCCGTCGAGTTTAGTAAGTAGGCGCCATATGAGGTTTAGTTTCAGGTTTAATTGTAAATAAAAAATCTGTGTCGTATAATCATTTATTAATCAACATAATTCAAGTATAGATAAGTAATAAAAAAAAAATTCTGAAAGTAACATTATTTTAAATTTAAGTTGGAGGCCAAAGCTCTCAAAAACTCTTCTTCACTGTAATTATTTTTATTTATATTATGGTAAATAAAAGTTATGGAAAATGGTATTATTGAAAACAAAAATTATAGCAAATACATTTATGGATTTAAATTATTATGACACTTGATCGATTATGACCAATGGAATTAGTGAAAGTCATTTTATGTCATTTCACGATTATGGCAACTGAAGCGTTATTTCTAATGAAATTATGGCAAATACCGGTATGGCATGTGAAAATATGGCATTTTAAATTATGACAAACATTAGTAAACCCTTCGCAACACGACACTGTTCAATGCGAAATAGAAAGACGAAACGAAAATAACTTACAAATAGACGATTGTATACCGAAGGCTCGAACCCACAACTACACAATTGTCACCAATACTGTGTACCGAATTTATGCCTCTAGACCAAATCGACAGGTGACTTCTTCGTCAAATTAGATGTTCATATCTTACGCGCGCCTCACGGGTTGTGTGTGTCAAAAAGTGTCGTTACAACTTTTCGTGAGATTTTTTTCCGTCTAGCCCCCTTTCACAACGCGCGATAAGGAACTTCGTTCCAAAAATAACCTTAAATTGCCGATTTTTATATAATTTCAAAGAAACCAATACTTACAGTTTCTTATCTGACCGTGTTTTAGGGTTCCGTATGGCAAAATGGCAAAAACGGAACCGTTATAGTTTTGTCAGATCCGTCTGTCTGTCTGTTCGTCCGTATGTCAGGTATTTTACTCAAATACTACTGAATGATTATTTATGAAATTTGGTGGAAAGGTGTCTTGTAGTAGCCGCTACTTAGTTTGATAGCTAAATGAAAAAAATAAATGAAGATATTTTTTTCAGCAAATATTTTAAGGTTTTTAATAAACTTTTTTAATTGAGTGAATTTTTTTGGAAATAATCGTTCCGAAAGTTGCACAAATTGTCTCCCCACCTAACTTTTGAACCGTGTGACCAAAAAACATGAAGAAAAAACCGGGCAAGATCATGTCGCCTTTAAACGGCATGTTTGGCGAGGATTTTTAACTTTAAGAACAAATGTAATTTTAAAAATTGTACTTTGCTAAATAAATAAATAAAAAATAAATATGTCGGACCATGCTCAGTGTAGGGTTCCGCAGCCTTCAATAATTGCATCAGCAGAAGAGCGTATGTTCATGGCACTTACGCCCTTTTGTTGAGAAACTCAGTTTTTCAACAATGACAGTATATCCGATCATGTCCGAAATAATTTTAACTTAAAGTAACACTCTATACTGAGCATGGTCCGACATGCTCTTGCCCGGTTTTTTCTAACTCTGATCGCTAACCGATCTACTAATCTTCTAGAAAACAAGTGGGGTTTAGGGCGTCCCGCTCATGACACCGTGGTAACGGTCTGGCAAAACTTTAACAAATCAGTAGGAGTAGTGAAAATAGAAAAGAAAGAAATAAAAGAAGCATTTATTTGTTGGTGAAATGGCGGCAAACAGCTCATCGGATCGGATGCGGAGCTGTCATCATTTTCCCCCATACCCCCCCCCCCCCCCTGCTCCTATTAAACGTGTAAAAGTGCACAATGAATACTTACACTGGCAGAAATTGACTGAAAAATCGGCTAGATTGACAAAAACTCAAAAATAAGAATTCAGTACCTAATTACAAATTTTAAACGTCGAAGTGTACCGTCGTCATCGGACACCGTTGTGTTGCTTTATCAAGCCAAGCCAATAGACATGCTTGTGCATTGAGTGAGGTGCCATAATCGACAACTCAATTATTTATCCATTGACCCGCTTCCGATGGCTCTTCATAAATTCTTCCGACGTTACACTCTCATATTTGGTCGAGAACACAACTTGAATCCTAATTGAAGCCATTTTATCACACCACCATTTTAGTTTGTCATCGTTTCCCGCCATATTTTCGTGCAGTGAGTGACGCGAAATGGGCCGCGAGAACCGTGTGTTCGAAATTTAAAAAGTTTTTTTATTGTGTTTTTTGGAATTGCCAGCAGTCAAATGAGTATTATATTACGTCGTGTGTAAAATCTATATATTCTTTAATTTTAAAAGTTGGTGAATGTGTTTTTTACTATGCGGTGTGTTTTTAAACGGATTAAATGGTAATTGCCCTTGACCGATACTTAATTGTTTATTAGACACCTAAGTAGGTATTTGTCACACAGCTAAGTATTATATGGTATTATATTTCCTTAGGGGTCATGGTCTTCCCTGTTCTTCCTTATATGTGGTGACTAACTTGAGATATTTATATTAATCTGTAGATCGGCAACAGACAAGCAGTATTATTTAAATATGACTTAGATTTAAATACGACTATTAGATTACCGATATTTTGAGTACGCGCTTGTGGTAGCTCCCATGGTGTTGCCAGCTTTATAATACGGTAATATAACTGCTAAGGTGTAATAATTCATGTGCCACTCTATTTACCTCATTTTAAGACCACAAGTTACATAAGTTTTCATCCAAATAAATTTATTTTATACCGCAGGATATATTATTCAGTTGCGGTACTATTTAATATAATGCTATAATATGTGGCGAGACTTGTAACCGCTAATAGGTATTGGTCTATCAACGCTAGTCGCTGTATCGGTATTGACGATATCCTACTAATATTATAGATCTGAAAATATACAGCGTGCCGATTAGTTGTATGTTATGGGAGAAATTCACTAGGAAGGAATTATCAAATTCGTGTTTATGCACCTATACATATAAACATATAATACAGACTGTTTTATAACTTAAATATATCCTTAGATTACGTGTACGAATCTATCCCGAATTCTCAGACGTTAAAAAAGAAATTAGACAGCAGGTCGACGCACCCGTTTTGGCGGGAAGCCAGCGATGCACTGCCTGTGCAAACTGCACATCTAGCAGTAGACAAAGACAATAAACATGGAATAGAATGTTTGTGACTTCTAATTTTGAATTTTATTGCACTCCGTACATTTCGTTCGTTCGTTCTCAAGTCTTCATTTGAAATATCAAATGCTGACTTGAGATTCAATTTATTATAAGGCAGTATGCGTAAAATTGTTTTTATTTTGCTCTGGCAAGTGGTTCGTCATCATTAATAAATATTTTTAGTGTTTTAATTTGTTTTATGAAATAGATTCTTAAAAGTAACGAAATTTTCTGATCACAATCGGCGGAGTTTTCTATTATATCCTAGGCGAATACGGAAACGTTCTAAGCATGGTTAGCGGATCGATGTTACCGTGAATAAATGTTCCAAGGAATGTTTATTTCTAGATTTTGTTTTTTTAAGTTTTCTTACCGAAGAGTATTTTTTATTCACTCAATGGTATTATTACTACAGTATGTATTAATACTACACTAATGTAGTAATAATACCTACATATTACTACATAAGTACAAGACTATAATGATCAACATACTCGTAAACTGATATTAGACGTCCATTCTATTCATATTATTACATCAGTATTACAAATCATTCCCTTGACTTCTTCAATATGTTTTAACTCTCAAACTAGTAACAAAACTAACTGGCTGTTAAACTCTCCACAAATAACTTGTAGAAAATCAGTTACTCTCTGTGAAACTGTGAACAATTTCAACAACAATCCACTGTTAGTTCTTTACTTGTCAACCATTCAAAAACGGTGTTACTCTTTTGTCTATGACTCGGCCAGTAATAAAGCTAAGCAAATCTAACTCGGCCATACTTTACGGTTTACCCTTCAAAATAAGAATAACGTACTTTTCTCTGATGTTTAATTTTAACATTAAGTCGTAAAGACGATAATAATCAGCTTTATGATAGTCGTTTCAACAATAAAAGTTAACAACTGTTATGTTTTGTAAGCTTCGGAAGTAATTCATGTTGGTTTTATTCCTAAAAAAGGATTTAGAAGATATTGTTTTTGAATTCAGTCGTAGCCTTTATTGACTACGCCTTTCCCAGAACTCACTTACTGACTAAATAAGTGAGTAAGTAATTCATCAAAAACTGATGCACTTATAAAGCTAAAGTTTGGCAAATGTAGGTAGGAGATAATAACAATTTAAGAGCAAACAGTTGCTTATTAACTCATTGGTTTTATACTCAAACGAATTGTTTATTAATTGTGTCTGCGAAAAACAGTGTAACAGTGTTAATATTAAGATATTAACACTGTTACACTGTTGTTTTGTTGTTAATACGGCGGGTCAATTGACAGTCCTGCTAATTTCATACTAGAATCTTGCCAAAAAGCAGGCGAGTTAGTGATGACGTCACCAAACCAGAGACACCTATTGTCTGTCTATTTGTCAATTCCTAGCACTTGACAGACAGCAATTCAGCGACTGACATGCGTCAGGTTCAAACAAGAAGTTGAACTGCCTTGCACTTGGAAAATAATTAAGACATTCATGGCAGTATGTACAATGTTATCACAACATGCATGAATTAATTTTTTATACCTGCTGTTAATTCTTTAGACTCCAAATAGCTGATCTTAACCATGACATAGACAGATATGAGTCATTAGTTTCAGCTTTAAATGAGAGTGTTAGTTATTTGCGCAACCTTGGACTGTTTTCAGGATAATCACGTGAACTTTTGGCCACATGTTCCTTTTATATTTAACGATTTATCGTTGGTAATTTTGGAATTTTACAAGTCAATGTAGGTACAAAATAATGTCCGAATTTGAATTCAGTCTTTTCAGTGGTTTGAGCTTTCTCTACACTATTTTGAGACTAGGATTCGACCGCGGCTTTGCCCGAGTTGGTATTTGCGATACAAAGTGTCATCACATTCACCATGTCCAGCCATTGTGCAATTTACCCAGAGCAAACAAACACTCAGAGCAAAAAATCCGATTACTTGAAATTAACTGTAAAAATTTGTAAGTAACTTACGAGTATATCACTCCCACAATTTACCCAAGAGGCATAATCCAATGACAGGTTACGTGATGAAATCCACTAGCACTGACGTCTAGTACTAGTACGCTGTACTGGCTTAAGTATCAATGTTCTGTAGGCTACCCCGTACAAAGTGACAGCTATTTCAAATGCCGAATCGAATGACAAATGGGCGTTGTTGTTATTCTTATTACACAAGTATAAACTTCCATTTCATTTTGACAAATTACCGTCTAATGTCAAAATCAAATGAAAGTTCTGTTGTTGGCGGCGGTAACCTGTCCAGCGTACTAGTGCATAAAGAGGTTATATTTCATGTATTTTCACCTATTTGACAGATGACAGTTCGCCGCCATTTTCCCAACTTTTGTAGACGCCATTGTTCAATAGTAGCGAAGTGGCATATAATGTTGCCTACATATCCAATCTTGAATATTAAAAGGATTGTCTAAGTGTTGGCTATTGCCAAAATCATCTTCAGGAAAGAGGCGACGACGTACTAAATTATAATTCAGTATATGATGGAGATACAGATAAAATTCAAATCAAAATTACATTTCAGGCATTTATCAGGATCCGCAAATGCAAGACATTGATACTTATGTTACTAGTGCCTATAGGCACCTACGTACTAAAGAAAGTTTCTTGCTGTATTCTGAATGTTTTGCACAAATAGTCCCACACGTCCTGGGTCGTACCATGAACACTTATAGCCTAACAATTGTAGAGAAAATTAAACTGTCCGGCTAATTTCGTACCATAATCTTGCCAAAGTAAGCGAGTCAGTGTTGACGTCATCAAACTGGCGAGCGACCTGTTGTCTAATTGTCAAATCTTTACACTTATCAGCAGTTCAACGACTGACATGCGTCAGGTTCGAACTTGAAGTTGAACTGCCCTGCACTTGGCAATTAAGACGTTCGTGGTACAGCCCCTGTTATGCACAAATTTACCTATAGAAAATGTAATTATACACAAATTTTCATAAATCTTCATCAGCCGTTATACAGGTGCGATGAAAGGCCAGCTTTCAGTATAGACATTCAATAGCAAAAGGAAGTATACTGTACGAGTAGTGGCCATGAGTGAATTGCTCATTGCATTGTCTTTAATATGTATCTTGAGCGTTTCCCTGGCGGGAAATACAGAGTTCCTTAGAGGTTACTCTTTGTTTTATAATTATAATCTGTACTAATATTATAAAGCTGAAGAGTTTGTTTGTTTGAACGCGATAATCTCAGGAAGTACTAGTTCGAATTGAAAAAATACGCTACGACCAATAGAAGGGGAGCAGCAATGAAAAATGTTGCAAACACGGGCAAAATTGACGCAAACGTAGTTGCGCGGGTCAGCCAGTGACAAATATAATTATAATAAATGTGCACTACATGTTAGTGCTTAACCTACCTACTTACTCATTGTCCTGCCATCCATGCTAATCCAAAAAGCCTTATCGTCGGCATGTAGCAATTTTGTAAAAAAAACGGTCATTTGAAGCTGCGGCGGCGGTTGACGATAGTCTAGTGATTAAAGCATTGGATTTGTAATCGAGAGATCATGAGTTCGAAGTCTACCCATTATGCATCGTGAAGCCATTCTTAACATAAACAATTTAGCTTACCCGGAGGCCAATTCACGTATTTAAAGCTGTACAGTTGCAGTTAAGTTTCGATTTAAACGGCCATTTTCGTATTCTTGTAACTTTGAGATCGATCTCAAAAACGCACCAAATGGCCATTTTAATCGAAACATAACTGCAACTGCACTGCTGTAAATACGTAAATTGACCGCCTGGAAATATAACAAAATTATGATTGAGAATTTGTAACTGCAAAAAGAGAAAATTAAGTTTTTTAAAATAATTGGGTACTACGATTGTTTTAATATAAATGTATTTAATTTAAACTCAAATGTTCTCTTTTTTCATACGATATGATCTTTTTACAAAATCCTATATACATATATAAACACTTTCATATTATTTAGTTATCCCAAATACAAAGTAATAAATCGAGATTCCAAATACGTAAGTTAAAAAAACATGCCATCTATCACTACTACGCCCTATTTTTATCTCTGAACCACGCGTATACTGTATCAAACATTTCATAGCGTACTATAATTAAACATATGACTTCCCCGAAAACCGCGCATTTTCTAACATCTCTCAGGTCAGTTGCCGCGGACGTCTTGTGATCGTCTGACGTTACAGGACTCGGGAATAACGCTCGAACACCAAACGGTTACAATTTTAAATTCAAATTTCGAATTTCACCATATAAATAGAGCATCTCTAGTCTATGATCTATTTATACGGCCAGTCTTTAAAGTTTAAATGTTATTTAAAAGAGGAGGTTTTACTTATGATTTTATTATCAGTGGAAGTGATTAGTGGTGAATTGTTTATGTGGTTTTGGCGATGTCCGTTCGCATGTTTGGTGACGGAAATAGATAAAAGAAAGAGTCGCGCGAGTGTTGACTTGTCAACAGTTCAACTGCATCCAATCTTAAGCTATTTTTAATTTCTAAACACAAAGATGTTTCGTCAGATAGAGAAATACACAACGATGAATTTTGTTATTATAAATGAGTACAGATTTTCTTTAGAGTGAATGGTTAAAAGCTTTTTGTTGTCAAGAATATTTAAATCTAGATAACAGGTTGTTTGTTTTGGATCAAGGTTTTTTAAACAACTGCTTTTGATTTCAATCAAAGTCCAAATTGTTTTCTTTGCACACTTCTGCTTCTTGTTATTTATTTTTCTGACGCGTCATGGTATTATACTGCGGATCGTGCGCATTTTTAAAAACACTTTGGCCAATCAGGCTTCCAACATTCCAAATTAGGTGCGTGAAACTGAACGTAATACTTTCCAATCACTAGATAGTTAAAAAAATCCGTGTTGCAAAAATGGCGGCAAAATGAGCTGTCATCATTTTCACAACTCCGCGTTTAACTAAAGTTTTTGATGTTTTCTAATGATTTCCCTTAAATTCCATCCGACTCTTTGTGCAGTTTAACTATCTATACAAAAACTTGCCCGAAGTGCATATCGGGTCACGCACTATGTAGGGTTCCGTAGCTACCCAGCACAATAATACGGTATAAGAAGTGATATTTCTGTTGTTTTTGTTTCATGCTACTAACAAATTAATAATATTATAGAATTTTATAAGCTACGGGTCTTAATCGCGTAAATATTTTATTTTAAGGCTAAATACCTTTGTTTATTGCCCGACGTTTCGACCGTATTGCAATAAAAATAATGTAAACAATAATTGACATATAGACATGGCTACTTGCATAGCCATGTCTGTTGTTATAATATAAACAAACTGTACCCAAGTACCTACTCCTATAATATAAATGTATTCTGTTGTAGACCATTATGTGTTACAAACATTGTTCGCGTTACTTAGGACACAATTATTACATAAAGATATGTCTATTTATGTAGCCCTAACTCTCACTCGCGTTTATCGTGGAAAATACTTATAACATTGCAACATTTCCCTATGTAGGAATTCAAGATAAACGTTATTATAGCAGAAATTAGATCAAATCAGCTAGATCTACAAAAAAAATACGAAAAAAGCACAATTTCGAAATGCAAAAACGGAACGGGAAGCCCTTTTGAAAATGGAACGCATGTCATTCCATCAGCGCGCGAAAGTTATGACCAGTTAAAGTTGACTGATGTACCTACACTATTAAAAAATGCAAGTTTTGTTTATTAAACTGATGTGTTGGGGCTGGTTAGTTACTCTTTTAACGGCTACCAACGTGAAATGAAGGTATTTTGGTAATGGTAGATTATAATATGCTATTTTCTTTTGGGCTGATTTTAATTTAGCCGAAATTTAACTAATTTCTGCTAGTTTTATGTTTATCTACATTAATATTATAAAGATGAAAGATTTGTAATTTTGTATGTAACGAATAAACTTAAAAACTACTGAACCGATTATAACAAATCTTATCACCTTTAGAAAGCTACATGATCGGGGAGACAGGCTACAATTTATTGTCAAATAAAATTGAGATCTTTACGAAAATTACAATAATGTAACTCATGTATTAAAAAACTACAATATATAATTATACGGCAACCGCATAAAGATTCGTTCTTATTAACTTAATACCAATTACTTTATTAATACAATAATATTATAACTGTAATATTCGGCCTGCGACATCATAATAAAATGCTATCTGTAACGAAGCAATAACAAAAGCCGTGATAGTTCTTTAACTACCGGCTAGATGGCGCATGCGACGGCCCAACTCGCCTGCGTGAAAGGATAGAAAAAAATGATTCTAGGACACCTATACTACCTTAGTATAGAAGTTGTAGAATATCTATCGTATAACTATAGAATATACCGAAATTATTAGAATATTTCGATTTTGACTATTTTAAAATCCGTTTCTTCTAAACACGATATCAGCATAAAGTACTATCTGTCTCCAAGTAAATTTCAATGGTATTCGATAACGTATCTAAAGGTAATGTAGTTTCCTAACATAGAAAGGTTTTATCTTTATGGAACATACAATTATGCAGTCATTATGGGGCGCCAACGCCATCCACGCTAAAATGCATTTAAGTGCCTGATAAAGTTACTTCACATTAAAAAAACGCCTACATTTAAAATTTGATTATTTAAAAAACGGCTGAACAGATTCACATCAAACAAATTTTCTAAAATTTTTATAAATATTAATCCCAGAGCCCAAATCCTTGGACTTAGGATGCTGAAATTGACTACTTATATCTGAGTACAAATACTGGGGGGTAAGGCCAGATGTAAAGGCGTTGCCCCCTCCCCATGACTTTAATAATTAACCTTTTTATGTGATTGTTTGAAAACGTCACTTGGATAAAAATATATAATCGGCAGTTTTAAGTGTCAACCTCATCTTCTGTTTTCTTTAAGACATCAACTAGTGTGTTATTAATTAAGAATAGATCCTGATAGAGGCATGTTACTGTCGTTACCCCTCCAGAAAAAATAATTCAGGAAAGTAGCTGGTGTAAGGCATTACCTACCCTCAAACCTTCATATTTTTTTTTCGTGTGCTAAAATCCCCACGGATTTAATCCGTCGTGGGCAGGACAATGTGGATACGTCAGATACGAACTAAAAAATCATACAATGTTCCGTCTTGTAGGTCCATGACCGGAGTGGAGGGTGTCCCTTGCGGAATAGCTACCTTCACCTCTGGCGGAATCATTAATTATACTACATAGCTGACCCGTTAATTTTCTCCGTTTTAGCCTTCCTCAATAAATGGGCTATTCAACACAAATATTTTTTCAATTCGAACCAGTAGTTCCAAAGATTATCGCGTTCAACCAAACGAACTGTTCTGCTTTAAAATATTATTATAGTACCTATAGGTTAATACAGGACATTGATGGGTTTTATCACAAATCAACACATAAATAAGCAATATGGCTGAATATATGCATCTACCCATAGGTATGATATTTCATACACACACCTGTTTTCCTCTTTGTAATATTTCCTGGTTAGCTAATTTAAATGACAGACTTCAAGAATTAAGCATAAATCCATTCTTATATTAAAAATTACGAAAGTAACACTGAAATTCTGTTTGTTATCTTTTGACGCTTCAACTTATAACCCGATTTTGATAAAATTTAGTAAGAAGGCTAGCTACAACCAACCTATACTCAGTCGAAACCGGAGACTAAAGCTATATGACTGGCCTGTTAGCCTAGCGGTTAGTGACCCTGACTCCTAAGCCGGAGGTCGTGGGTTCGATCCCCCACTTAGGATTAAAACTTTGTGTGATGAGTACGATGGTTTATTCTGTGTCTGAGTGATATTTATCTAAAATATTTATGTATTTAGAAAAATATAAGTATGTTTATCAGTTGTGTGGTTGCCATAGTACAAGAAGCTCTGCTTAGTTCGGGATCAGATGGCGTTGTGTGAGTTGTCACACGCATAAAAAATAACCTCGAATATTAAATATAGAACATTTTACATAATGTTACATTTTAGGCTTTTTCTTCCATTTAAGATCTAAGTTATTTAGAAAAAAAAAAATACAATGGTTTAACGACCCTTTCGATTGGTATCGTAAAAATACAAGTGATTTTTTTTACATTTTCGGTTCGATTCTTTGTTCAGACCGAAAAAAATCTTTAGGTAAATGCATGTAATTTTTTTTTAAATCAAAGTGAAGTCTTCTTTCAGTAAAATGTTCCATCTACAATATCTAAGGAACTTTCCCTCCGTTTGGCATAGTTTTGGGACATCCTGTATATTAAAAAAAACATACATCTGTCAAAGAAGAATTAAGAATAACGTGTATCTGTCAAAATAGTAGCAAATCTCCCAAATAACGTAAACTATGTTACATAACGTCGTTGCAACGTTTGGGCAGCGTCCAACTGTCGCGATAAGAATGAGGAAATGACTGAAATAGATGCTTGTATGTTTAATCCTAATATATGCATCTGTTATATATGTGGGAGACATTTTGATTCAAGTACATTATACCTGCGGCTTCACTCGCGTAGATGTTCGGTCATTGTTTTTAAACTTCGTCACTTAATTGCGTTAATATTTTATAGGTACAAACCTTTTATTAACTGACGTTTCGATCGAATTGCATTGATCGTGGTGTACCGACGGTTCGGCTGATGGCAGCTTAGGGATATTTCCAAGAGGCGCGATTGATAATGGTGCTGTCGGTACTTCTACACATTACACTTACGATGTCTTTACACTGAGGTGGGGCGCCGAGCGACGATTTCATTTACATTTCATAGTGAGAGCCGGTTATCCATATTCTGGGTTGAAATTCTTGTACTTCTTGGTCTCTACCGCCTTGTTCACTATCTAGAAACTAATGGCGAAAGGTGATATGGTCCTGATTCCAAAAAAGGTTCGTACCTTTTTTAAAGACAATCGGAGTACAGTTTGATCAACGTAACTAGGCCGGACTGAAGTAGGCGACAAGTGGTTGCGCAGATGCATTTTTTGGAAGTAAATAGTGATAGGAAGGAAGGGGGCGGTAACTAAACCAAGAGAATTAGAGATGCGATTACGCATTACATTGTCATAATTAGTATTACTAACTCATGTTTTTTGTGATTATTTTCGTAAAGAAATTGTTTTTCAAAGTTTCTTTAGTATTTACTGTAACTGTTCTAAATTTAAACTTTTATGAACTCATTTAAATAGTGTTTTTATATTGTTGAATTAAAATGTTGTTAGTATTTTTTATCGATTAAACATAATTAATCGTCTTCGTTAGTAATTTTAGGGTCGCATCTCTATGACATGCGCGAAAGTGATAAAAACCTAACTTCAATCCGGTCAAGTTACGTTGATCGTACTGTAGCTTCTTTAGTCGCTTTTGACGATTATCGAAAGTGAAATTAAAATCGATTTAACAGAACACCAAAATCGCTATAACAACAATAAATATTATTGTCACTTTAACGCTTTGGATCTCGATGTATTTACTTTTAGCTCTTCATGACTCAGTATCAAGTCTAAATTTATTTCGATTGCCCTTTTACATTTACGGCTTATTTCTACATGAAGCCATATTCAAAGATTTAATGGCATATCTCCCTTATTTTCTTTTAGATTTTTTGCATATTTATACCTATGTACTTACCTACGTTTTAAATGTATGAAAAAAATCCTCGAGAGGGGCTCGAACCAGTGCATTTCGTATCCTTCCCATTTGAAAGTATATATTCAGATAATCAGGGCAAAATGCTTAAAAATGTCAATAATTCTAAATTATTGCAACAATAATGTCTATAGTACCTAATTATACAAATTCATAGGACAAGCAATGGCCTTATATCGGACGTCACATAAAAAGATTTTATTTATTTTATTAATGACGTTAATACAGTTTAAAAACAACCAATCTGTGGGTATATTTATTACAACTACTATTATTTACAATATAGACAATAATTTGTTACTATGCAGAATTTCAGACCTAAGCTAAGTACAAAATGTTTGTGAGACACTCCATAATGTACTAAAGAAACACTCAGCAAAGACTGAGTACTTCTATTCAACAAATCTGGTCAGACACATATTAATTTCTCCCTGAAGAGATGTACTAAAATAAAATCAACGCTGCATTTCTCGATGTGCATCCATGTTTTTTTTGGCGTCTAATTTCGTCCGCGCCACGAACGCAGTATGCGCAAGAACACCGCGCAGTTCTAAACTCAAATCGTAGATTACCGCCAATCCGCCATTTTGGTAAATATTTGGCTTCCATTTGTAATTAAATTAAAACTAAAAGTGTTTAATATTTTGTAAATAAAAGCTTATGTTTTTAAATGTTTTGTAATAATACTAATTTGATTTTTGAGTGATTAATATTTTAATTATTATTTTTAAGAGCGTATTTGAGTCCTGTATCGTGTCGGTCAGAGGCAATTTCTGTAACTTTTTAATTTATGAGTGTTAAGTGATTTGATATTGTGCCTAAACTCTCAGTGACATATACTTTTCGAATAACAAGACAGTGTTTCAAAGGTGTTTGTGTCGTATGATATATTTAGAAGAAAATGGGGAAAAAGAAGAAAAATAGTGGGAAAAAGGGGGGGAACCGTTTCTTCCGATGGATGAGAAGGTAAAAACTGAAATTATTGAAGTGTGTGATTAACATTAATATTAAATAAATAATTATATTGTCTTAGGTGTTTGTCTAACTACGTGAGATGCATGAAGCTTGTACTACCTTACCTATAAACAAGTTTGGTTTGATTTTATAGCAAACTAACATGAGAGTATTTACGTAGGAAATATTGATCACGGTTAGAGAGAGATTAAACACAGAATCGACATATATATCTTCAGATCGAAAGTTTTCTTTTCTCTTCATGCCGTAAAATAGTCACCGTATTTATTTGTTATTGTTATTTGAATGGGTACAGCATCAATTACCATCTTCAGATCCACCGTACCTCTGGCCGTACTTCTGGTGGTACGGTGGTAACTTTTATTTTAAGCGATACCACCGTATGAAGTGACCCAGTGTTGTAATGGGCAGTTCAGATCAATCAGAGAACCTCCACTGAGTGATGGATGAGCAAGGAATTTGGGGTATTTCTTGAATGAATAAAAATGCATTTCGTCCATAATCGAATTATCCTATTTTTAATAGGATAATTCGATTATCGACGAAAAGCATATGTTTGCTTATAAAAAAATTTCATTAATATTTATTTTATGTTTTTCACATCAATAAATTCTTTTTTTTTTTAATGTATTAATTTTATGGCAAACTATCTGTCCAAGCAAACGTCGTACAGCTCTGAATAGATACTCTGTTTCTTTAAAACGAAATTCTTGAATTTCCGTTTCCTTAAATTTCCTAAGTTTACAGTGACTATTCTAATTATTTTTTGGACAAGCACAAGAAGTTCGAACCTATGGACGATTTTCTGGAACGAGTGGATTAAATAGATGTTCCTGGCTGTGTATATTACCATCTCATTTTTGATCGAAACTTCGTTTTCATTTAATTAGAGTAGGCGTCCTGTTATGTTTTTTTTTCGTTTTTCGAAAAAAGAATGGATGAAATCGGTAACGTCGTTCTTTAGTTATGCCGTGATCGAAAATAGGGATTCATTTTTATAAAGATTGTATTAAAAACTATAATTTTATTATAGTTATAATATGATTGATTTTTTAAGCCTATTCATGTTTTATTTTATTTTTAATAAAATGAAATATCTATCAATACTTGTTTTAGAAGAATCAAAACTTTTGTACCTATATCTGTGAAATAGTTTGTTTTTATATTTTTTTCGTCCATTATAGAAGTTTGACATCACTATTAGTCAGTGATATCGTTTACCTTTAAAATACCTACCATACCACCAGGGGTACGATGGGTCTGACGGGAAATTTCCTAAGATTTCTTCTCTTTCTTTCTTCTTTCTAATTAATTATGTAAAAATTAGAAGAAACATATAAACAAAATACAAACACTCGCTTATTTTTTTCTCATTCATCTACAAATACATGGCCCACGTCACATCCATCATCATTGCCATCTCTATAACTCTAGACTCTAGAAGTACGGCATACTGGAGCTCTACTCTAGCGACACGCAGTTCAATTCGATGGTTCTGACGGTACAGATAAATTAATCGACCCTTAAGAGAATAAAAATAAAGGAATACCTGTCTTCTGCAAACGACCACCTGGGTAGTTTAATCGTCATCAATAGGAGGTGCAGAATAGGCAATGAAGCTCCAGACAGTATATTCGTCCGTGGAGCAGTTTACAAGCCATGATGAGCTGATCAAGGCTTCGTCTTACTTCAAAAGAATTAAAGCCTGACATTCCTACGTGGTAGTTAGTTTATGTAGATGATATGACAGCAACATCCATTGATGTTGCTATCATATCATCTACTTGTCCTCCCTCCTCATGCGTCTTAGTTTAAATGTCAACTTTTCAACATAAGAAAGGTTCCTAATCACCTAAGTACAAGAATGTATACAATAACCCCACCCTGGTTGCGTATAGGTGGAGTTATATTTCAACATACAGGAACTAATGTTATCAGTTCATTATCAGTGTTGATAACAACTCATTGAACTTTAAGTTGCACCAATAGCCGCGTAGTAAGCTTTATCGATTTTTTTCAAACATTATTGAAACTGAGTATAATAAGTAATATGAGAGGACATTGAGATATTTCTACTATATATTTAAAGATAAAACAAACGATTTATTTTTCTTGTAAGTTTTACTTTATTCTAGTACTAGCAGGCGTAGATCTAGAACTTTGTTCTGGGAGGGAGGGAGTGCAGCATTTGACTCAACCGTTCAAGTGTGAGTCGCTCGCATGACGGGGGGCGGTGGATTCAATTCAACATCGGCACACCATCCACCACCGAGGGGGGGGGGGAGGCAATTGCCTGCCTAAACATTCCGATCCAGATTCGCACGGATTTTTCTCCATCTATCTATACACAAAATATGCATTATATAAAGTACCTAGATGACCGGCTTTTTTTTAACGACGTTTTCTAAAAATGAAACTTCGCTAGATCGATATAAAGATCTAGATCGAGATTCAGATTATATGTATAGGTATATATATACAAGAATTGCTCGTTTAAAGGTATAAGATACTTCCATAAAAAAATGTCCAAATGATAGTGAAATGAAGACAGCATCAAAGTCCGCTGCGTAGGTAGTTCAAAAGATCTAAGCGCATAGACAGCGGGAATCGACTTTGTTTTATACTATGTAAAGATACTGAACTTGATACTCGTACAAATACAATAATTGCAATTTTGAAAGATAGAAAAATTTGAAGTCCAGGCCCAGGAATCGAACCCGAGACTTCCGTATGTCATGCCGGGGCCAAAATCGAACCACCTATCTGAACCATGTTACTAGACCTCGAGTTTTTCTATCCTTTGATGCTCGTGGGTTGGACCCTCGCATGCGCCATCTAGCCAGTAGTTAAAGAACTATCACGGCTTTTGTTATTGCTTCATTACAGAGAGCATTTTAACAAATTATGATGTCACAAAATTTTAAGGTCTCGTCCAGATAGGTGGTTCGATTCCAGCCCCGTTTTGGCTACGGAAGTCTCTGAATCGATTCCTGGGTCTGGACTTCAAATGATTCTATCTTTCAAAAATGCAATTATTGTATTTGTAAAGTAATTGGCAAGAAATGCCTATAAAAAATACTTTGATACTCGTAATTGTATTTTTTTATTAATTACCTACTCTAATAATACGTAACATTCATTTCTTGCCAGATTCCTTCTCATCTACTCTACGTTTTGTAACTGGGGATGTTGAGTTAATTTTAAAGATAACAAATGAGTTTTGACTTCGACACCCCGCGTAGAAGTTGGTATGACTACAACGTTGTGACGTTGTAATTTCCCATTGTCGAATGACTTTAGTATTTAAAGTTATTTTAATGTTAATTATAAATTCTTAAACACATTAAATTGTAGATGAATATATTTTTGCCAAACATTTAAGGTGTATCTGTCTTTGATAATATGTACTTACTTCATAAAAAATATTGTTGTCGTCTGTGGAACTTACTTAGCCTTACAAACCTTCGCAGTAGGTATATATAGAAAGGCAACACAGACATAACCATAAACGACATGACAAAACAAAACTTAAAAAAACTACAAAAATCTTTTTGTGTAATATCATGGCGAAAGCCACAACGCTGAACTATTGGTACAAATGAACTTTATTACATAATAATTTATGATTTTAATGAGAATTTTTGATAAACTATGTATGCTAATCATACTATTAAAGTTATTAGTTAAAATAATGTATTGTCTTTAATTGTTATAGTACCTAGATGACCAAGCTTTGCTCGGTATTTTTTTTTCAACTTTCATGAAAATCGTTTTAGCCGTTGCCGAGAATCAGATTATAAAAACATATAAACAATAATTTCTCGTCTAAAGGTATTAGATAGGTAGATTGTATTAGAACTGGCGCACAAAGGCCCAATCAGGAGGCTAAGTGCGGTTTTCTGGTTCGCCCAGGAAAAACTAACTAACTAACTATATTCTAAGAAATGTATTAGGTATATTATAGATAGGTATTTTAATATTATTAGGTACGTGTAATTTTTTTTATTCATTATTCGCAGATACGACTTGACCGTAAAAATATTTATTATTGATTAAATAGATGCACACACGCATGTTCCTCTGTATAAGCTTCTTATTGGCATATTTCATAATTGTTCGTAAGCTCTTCAAATAAAATAATAAATAAACTAATGCCTACGAAATTCAAAATAACCTATTCTTCTAGCAATCTATTTAATAATTATATAATTCTGGCTATCTAGCCAGAAGTACATTGAAACATTTCAATATTTTTACTGAAGTTGCAAGGAGTTGCAAAAATGTTGTTTCACGTTTTTGATCTCCGCTGATATAAGTGGAAAATACGTTAGATCGCGTTTTCGTGCTGTTAAAGTGGTACAAAAAACACTTTATCAGAAATTGCCTAATAATTCGGCTAGATCGCTCATCAACTCAAATACTAGCAAGTTAGGTATATACAAAAGCCAGCAAATTTTAAGTTATTTTCGTAAAACTTTTACTGCCATTGTATTCAGCGAAAATGCCAATTTCAAACTGTTAAATGACTCCGTGTGGCTGGCTTCCAACACAAAATGACTTTTGGTCTAGATTTATAGTTGATTTTGTTATTCCGGCAGTTTCCAGTGTACGTTGCATTTCGGTATTTTGTAGCATGAAAGAGTTTCCGTATAACTGTTTGGCGAAGGAAATATATCGCCTTTTGACGATTAACCTCCTTGTAAAAATGCATAGTATCTCGACCTCATTGACCTGTAAAGGAATAGTACGCTGGACTGGCTACCTACAAAGTAACAGCAGGGAGTTGTAAAAATGGCGGCAAACTGACATGTCGCTATTTTTACAGCGCCGCGTTTAACATGTTTAACAGAGCAAAATAAACTTGAAATACGTGATAACTGGAAAAGAACGAGACTTAGTGATCAAAAAAAAAAACTTGAAGCTGGTGTATGCACAGAATGTGCGAGCCAAAATCCCTACCGAATAATATCGGAGGGAAGAAAAAGAAAAAAAACCGGGCAAGTGCATGTAGGGCCACGCACAATGTAGCGTTCCGTAGTTCATCCGAATAATGCGGCATAAGAAGTGGGTTTTCTGTTGTTTTTGTTTCATACTACTAACAATGTTATTTATATAGGTATTATTCAATGGAATCTGTACGAAAATTTTGTTACTTCTCACTTGGTCTGCTGTTACTAGTTAAGTTGTAGATAAAGCTTGCTTAACTCTGATAGTGTTCTTTTAAATTTCACTATATATACTACTACTGTGATTTTTTTTCACAAACCCGACATCAACCATTTAGCTGGCAGGGAGGGGCCAGCTTAATGGTTGATATTGAGTTAGGTTATGCACACAACTCTAACAAAAATCTTGCACTTTAAAGCTTAATATTTGATGATCCCTAAATCGAAATGTCTTTACAACCCTTAAACGTTTTTAAAAGACAATAAAGACCAACTGAAAAAATATATTCATCTATAAATTAAACAAGTTTATTAAGTTTTAATCATAAAATAAAAAAACTAAGTAAATGTTTTGGCTATAAAAAATATGACGTCACATGCTTGTATTTCATATAAACTTGTACGGAGCGGGCAGCTTTTGACGATTCTTAAAAAGAGGCTGATTTGATTTCAGTCTAATACCCCGTACCACTTTGATTGAAAGGTGCTCCGTAATTTTGGAAATTACATATCCGTTCGTTGCTCGAGCAAAGTACTTACGAATACAACAAAATACCGAGAGTACAAATATTTCCTTCTGTACTCCGTATTTTGTGATACCATGCTATATATCCTGCCCGCGTAGGTGACTGGTCCATTGTGGGTCATGTTGCGACAGATTTGGTTCGACCCACGCAGAGATCACAAATTTATGGTACCGCTTAGTACGTTGACCAGGAAAAAATGCCTTGTCATGCCCATAAACGAAATAATTGGTTGTTTTTTTTGCAAACAGAACGGTCAAAGGATAATTTCCAGTTTTTGAAATCGTGAAAATAGCGGCAAACTGAGCATTGTCATAATTTTCTCAGTTCTATGTATGAAAATAGGTACATACTTGAAATAAGTGTATCTACCTAAATTCCAAAGGTGTATTTTTTAGTAGGTAAGGTACCTATAATAAAAATTGGCTTACCCAGAATATTTTTTCGGGGCGGTGGTTAGATGGTACTTACCTTTTTGCAATTTGCGAGGGATAGACAGCGCTCATAGGCACGAAATCTCCTTCGATACCATAAGTATATCCTAAGTTTATTTTTGATACTCACTGTGTTTCGTGATAGTTACTTGGGAGTGGGTAGTGGGCATATAGCTCGGAAACATGATTCGAGGGCCACAACGGTATTAGAATGGAGGCCTTGGATTAAAAAAAGACCAAGGGGTAGACCACAAATGCGATGGAAGGATGATATAAGGAAAACTGACCGAGTTAGATGTCGCAATCTGTAGGAGGCCTATATCAAACTGGTCGAAAATAGCTGAGAAGAAAGAAAAAAGAGACTTGGGATTAGATTTGGAGAGCATTTTCTCTCTCTTTCACCTATAATTCATTCACGAAGGTTTAAAAAGGTAGTGCAAGTTAATCACTTAAATCCATATATACAAATTTTAAAAGCCAAAAAAAGAGAAATTAAAAAATCAAAAATCATAATTTTCCAATACGCTGGAATACAGTATCTGGTTATGTTATATGGAAGAAAAATAGACCATAGTGAAATGTGCTGTGGATGTTGCTCCCCCCTGCAGCAGTTGCTGTTGCCCCAGCATAACAATTTACACTTGCTGACAGTGTCGGCGCTAGTCCCGCTGACAAAGCCATGATGTCTGGGAAAATGTCCGCGCCGGCCATACTTGCTTGTGCCGTTCTGTTGAAATATACTGTTTAAGGGTAAGCGTAAAAATAACATCGTTTTACTCTATTAACGTTTTCTTATCCGTTATATCATAATTACCCATTTATTAGCCACACATAACAATTTTCCGATCGTTTGTTCGACAACTGATGCGAGAAATTGTCAAGCTTTTTTTACGAGGAAAACCTATGGAAACTTGTTTGAGGAAACGATTTGATGAGCTCTATATAACCTATAAATTATTAGTTATTTGTTGTAGTGCCCTGTTGTTTTGCTGTGGACTGTGATTTCAATTATGTGGGGTAATGGTAGCTGCTGTATGTTGTTGTGCTTGTAAATATGTTTTTTTTACACGAATGTCTCAATAAGAGGGAGAAGTGTTATTTCAGGGTTCATGTATTCTTTATTTCATCATAATTTTAAACCCCTGAACAGATTTAGAAGGTTTAGGTTAGGGTAGTGTAGATAGGTTACATAAACAATGCAATGTCACACTATTAAAAAAAGTTGGAAAAGTAAGAAAGCATGATTTAATTATCACGAGTGAAAAAGAGAAAAATGTGCTGCTTTCATCTGTTGACGCCAGCGATGCGACACTGACGGAAATTTGGTCAATTGTTTAAACTCTAAGGCGCCGCTTGTTGAGCGCTTGTAACCTATCTAAGTACATCTTTTTACTTAAAAGATAATAGCGGATAACATAAGCTGACCTAGCTTATGTTACTCGGTTATTTTTTTAAAAAGCAATATGGTTGTGTGAGGTATCACGAGATTCGTCTCAATTGTGCCTTCACAAATATATTAATAACTTGTGTTGCTTATGATTTAGATTAAATGCCTTTTCTTTCTTTCAATTTCTTCTCTTTGACCTTCGGAGCGAAAAGATGTCGAGAAATGTACAAAAATAGTAGGTATACCTACTCCAAGTCCTTGTGTGTCGTAGACATAGACTGGACTACTATTGACCTATGATTGCTTTGTCTCTCACGCTTTACAGAATGTATTTACTTCATTCCTGAAAGTATCTATGTTTGTGTTTGTGTCCTCGACCAAATATGTACACTGGCACTGTGCCTTGCGGCAGGCGGGACAGGCGACAGGACACAAAACAATGATATGACATAAGACATATAATTGACTATTGTATTGCATCCGTTCATAAACAATCGTGAATAGGGTTGTCAATGACACTGACGTGCGTAGCGTTTTGCGTTCAACGCATTCTGTGAAATGTGATACGAAAAGGAAACATGATCGTAAATAAGAGTTTATTGATCGAAAATTTGAAAACAATGTGGTAGGAAAAATGCCTCTTCTTTTATGTGTGTATCTCTGTATATCTGTGCCACACATTGTCAAGCCTATGAAAAGTAACCAAATCGATAAATATGAATTGTAATATTATGCACCCCTGACCGTTTATACGTCAAAAATCATATATAACCTTTTGTTGTTGAAGATAACAGATACCTGCGGAATGAACTTTTTGAGTAGCGATTCGATTACTACCTATAAAAATTGTAACTCAGCAATTTATGCTAGCCACTGAAGCTGATGGTGAAGTACCAGATGAACTCCTCAACAATTAACGCCTCTACGCCTAACGCATCGGGAAAACAATAATGTTGATAGTTGACATTAGGCTACTGTAACTTAGATAAATTACAAAACGACTCACTAAAAAGAGAAAAAAAACGACCAAAAACATAAATAAATATTTTGAAGTTCATGCCTATTAAAACATTAAAAAACTACTATTTTATGACACCAACTTGAAAATGTTGAAAAAGTTATTATTTTTTGGTCGTTCAATATTATTTTTCGCTGTTTAGTTACCTTGTATTTATTTTTGAAGTCGGATATTTTGTAAAAATTTTGGTCAGTAAATTAAAATAAAATCTTAACTGACAACCCTACAATTAGGTGAGTCATTAGACTAGGCCTCGCCTCCAAGCTATGTTTATCGAAAACTCATTTACGTACAGTGGGCCGGGACGCAGGAATTATGCATCGAGGTTTTTATTTATTAGCAGGCATCTATCTGTTAGTGTTCATAAGTGTGGTTTTAAGACAATCAACCCATAGGCCATAAGGCAGACCTCTGAGAATGTGTACCTACTGCTACTAGCGTAGGTAGACATTCTTACGGCCGGTCTCAATAATCTAACTATCGATGGATTTGGCTACTCGAGATATATATTTGACATAAGCTCCATACAAAATATGTCAAAATTCTACCTCTAGTAGCCAAATCCAGCGATAGGTAGATTATTGAGACCGGCCGTTAGAGGTGAGGCAAAAGCTCGTTCACCTGCCAAGTGTGAGTTGCTCGTACAACGAGGGGTCGGTCGGCGTAGGCGCGGATCCAAGATCTAAGGGGTATTGCCCAGACTGGCCAATTTTCAAGTTTCGCCGTTGCACGGGCGACTAATACCTGCGTTTCGTTTTGATGCCGATCCAATGTACTTCTCGTCGCGCGAACAACTTACACTTGGCCGGTTGGCCAAGTTTGTTTGTTTGCCTTTCTTGTCAGTTGTTGTTGCCATTGTGCCTTGCAGACCTCCCCCCACCCTTCAGAACATGATCTTGGATCCTTAAACTTGCCATTTGGCAAGCCTTTCCCCTTCAACATGTTGCTCAGGGGCACGGGCCTTGTATGCCACCCCCCTCCCCTCCCGCATAGATCCGACACCTAAGTCGTAATACACTCCCGGGGGTACTAAGGTAATAGGTACTGCAAATTCGTGGATGTCACGAGTCTTCTAATTCTGGTTCTCAAGATGATTTCCTCAATCATCTCCACTTTCTTTAAATATATTATCTATTTGTACCTACACAATGTATTAATAAATATAATAAATTAATGAGGAGGGAATCCTCTAGAAAATTATTGTGATGCATGTTATAGACCTTGCATCCACTTCAACACAATGGTCATAACCCATAGACAACATAGTGACCTAATTTGTCCAATTGTTGTCGAGATAACTGTGTTTACCGTTGCTATACCTGCGTGAATGTCAATTATAATGTTAAAAAAAACATGCTTGCTTAAAAGTAATTAACAAAATCGTTCTTCAAAAATGTCATGTGCCTTTGTAAACAAATTAAGCATCGGTCTTGCGCCTAATCTATCTACGATCGTATCTTGTTTCTGTCCTATGGGACTAAAGGGTACACTTGTGTCTGCTCCTTCACTATAATCGTTTTCTTCATTATTTTTGAGCAATGGTGATAAAAATGAAAAATGGTGTAGTAATCACGAGTTAACTGTTTAAGCAACTGGGTTAATAAAGAGGTCATTAGTGCAAGACATAGCAGGAAGTAGCCCATTTACTCAATAATGCTATCAAGAGTGCTTGACTGCCTCAGTGGCGCGGTGGGAGAGTGTCCGCGCTGCTACGCAAGAGTGGGTTCGATTCCCACACGGAACACAACTTTGTGTGGTCCACAAATTGTTTTTCCGAGTCTGGGTGTACTTTGTGTTCGTGACGTGTATGTTTGTAAAGTCCCCTGCGACACAGGGATTGTACCCTACTGCGGGAGTCGTCTTCTTGTGATGTGGTTATTGCTCCTGTGTGTAAAAAATAAGTACGTTTTTGACCGCCTTTAAAAAAATGTGGTTCTCTGTTTCACCCGTATGTTCCATGTTCGCGATTTTCTCGAAAGCTAATGATCGGATTTAGATGGGGTTTCGCTATTCGACTGTTTATTTTTCTGGGCATGTTTTAGATATAGACTAAAACAGGAGGGAGTCAGCGAAAGAGTATCTATGAGAAAGAAAATCATGCAGTCGAATAGCGAAAACCCCATGTAAATCGTACCAATAGCTTTAGAGAAAATCGCAAACATATGGGTCAAACAGAGAATTACCTTTTTAGGGTTTTAGAAGTCTGTTAAAAACGTAGCTAGCATAAAAAACTAAGTCATCTCACGCGTAGCTCAGTTTAAGCGCTTATTTTTTATAGTTCAACAACACTACTCAATGAATTTTGATTCGGTTTTCACTATAGTTTAGATAATTTCTTCTGGAATGTTTATTTATAAAATACATAAATATTATATCAACAGAAAGTGGAGAAAATTTTACATATAAAAGGGGAGGTCGCCAGTACTGTTATATAGCAACAAGAATAACTGTCTCGATTATAAATTATCGATTCGCATCGCCGTTACGAATACTAAATAAGTGAGCTTCCTCCTACATGCTGCTTTAGATGGATGTAGCGGCTAGCGCAATTATATAAATGCAAATATATATTAACTCATTTGCAAATCAAACTTAATTAACAGAGAAATGGTTGCGTGTGTCCACGATGTCGCTTTCGGTTAAGAAATCATCTCATCACTTTCTATGTATTCATTTATTAGTACGAGTATAGAATAAAATAAAAAATATCAAATTAGTGTCAGCAGGCGTCGTAGAATTCACACCGCTATCGACCTTTATTGTGCCCAAAAGACGGGCCGAATTCCATGAAGGTATAAAAAAAGTGCCTAAATAAAGATAGCATACTTTTCTACGTTGTTTTTTTTTAATGCAAAAGAAAAGAAAAAGCAATTAGAGACTGCTTATACGGCCCTACTATGATGAGCCATTTGCTAAGTATAGGGTAATCTATACTAATATTATAAAGCTGAAGAATTTGTTTGTTTGTGTGAACGCGGTAATCTCAGAACTACTGGTCCGAATTGAAAAAATCTTTCACTGTTGGATAGCCCATTTATCGAGAAAGACTATAGGCTATGTAACATCACACGCTACGACCAATAGGAACGGAACAGCAATGAGAAATGTTGCAAAAACGGGAAAATTTACGCAGACGAAGTTGCGCGGGACAGCTAGACATTATATAACTATAACTAAATGATGACTTGTATGTTGATACAGATTATAATATAAGATAAACAGCACCTACTTACATACAGAAAACTTAAATCAGGTTATTTTTTACTCTATATGGAGCAGGATGCTGACTGTATAATATTATACTCATAGATTTATGTTCTATGATCGCATAGCAACTCTTATCTACTTTTTTTATTTTTGATGGCTTTAGCGACTCGAATCATCAAAAAGCTTGTTTGGTTGTAAATACATACATAGTATATTTAAACTTTAAATTTCCTTAGCTAATTTTGAATCTTAAAGCAGTTAAAATTATTCCAAATATTTAACATAATTTTCAAAACTATTCCCAGTTCCTAAATAAACTCACTAACATTCCATAACAAAACTAAAATTAACAACAATTGTTTACATACCAGTTCAAAGATCAAAAATAACACCTAAAATAAAGACTTCTAAACATCTGTTACGGAATAGTCATCACAGGGCACGTGCCATCGCGTACACCATCAAACATAAACATTTGTACCGTTCCCAGTCATAGTCTGGCCTAAGTCCCCCTCTTTTACCATCAGTACCACTTCACACCTCATTTAAAACGCACACAACAACTTTCAACTTAACTATAACCATTGCCGTCTTTATTCCCGTCCATAACTCGTATGTCGACTTCGAACGGGCGTTGGACACGGTAGACATCAGTAATACCGGTTCGGATTTGAGGTCGAGCGTTACTTGATACTTCAATTTCGAATACGCGTCATACGGTTGCACCGCCCACGATAGGCAGACGTGCGTCGGCGCAGTAAACTCCATAAACTCGTAGAGAAATTGGAAAGAGTTCCTCAAGGACCAAAAATAGGTCCTAAACTTTAAAAGTTTAGTGAGCGTGTTTTTTTTAATTTAACTTTAATTTATTGTGTGTAATAATATCTCTTCGACACTTTCTGAAGTGAAATTAGATTCCCACGGGTTTTAAGTGATTGTTATAGTGAGAACCGAGTGTAAGAAATGATTTGATCGTTATACGCTATACAAAATGAATGAAATGTGTAAGTACTAAGATTAAGTTTGAAGATTTTTTTTGTGTGTCCATTTAAAAACTTTTGCCATATTGTTTGTTTCGAATCCGATTTTGACGCGCTTATTATAAGGTTCTAATTAGCGTGAATTTTTAAATGATGAATCATTGGCTTTGGTCGATTTAGTGAAATTTCTTTCATTAATTCCGTTCAAGGTTCTAGCGATTTATTTTTGAGGTCATCTTTGTTATTTTTTCTTATGCTTTGATAAGTTTTTGCGTCTTTCTTGTTCTTGCGATACGTTTATTATTAAATGATTTATTATTTGAACTAACCGCAAATTATGTACTTTACATCACTTTATTTAAAAAATATGCAATTACATTGGCTTTACAGTCTGTCTATCGTAGGATATGATTGGATTTCAATGTCGATTATTATTTTTCATCGCCCAATTCTTCACTTTACCAGAACAAATTGAGTTGACGACGTATATTCATCGTTATTCAACAACAAAAAAACATTTTTAATAACCTAAGATTGCATTTTAGTATTTATAAATCTAACAAAAAACTTTATAGGTACAATGTTGCATTGTAATTTTTTTAGGGCAAATCACAGAACTTTAGACAAGCCGGGTTGCGTGGCTTAGATACTTATATATTAACTACTATGTGTCAGGCAATATGCTTTGGTACTTCAATGGTATAAATATAGGTTTTTTTTTTCTTTTTTAGTCTCACTAGTAATACAATAATTGCACTTCACTGATCCGGCCGGAACTAAGCTGCACCTAGTTTCTCCATGTGAGTGAAACATCTACATGTCTCACTCATGTTGGGACGAGCCTTATTCTCGATCCACAGTCCACACGTTGGACGAGTGGCGTTGTTTGTAAGTGGGGGTTAGCTTTAGTTTTGGAACTGTCTCACAAACATTCATTGATTTGGTTTTTACGAATTAACCAATCATTATATAATATTAGTGAACATTAGGTCATATAGAACTCAGGGTGCTCAAAGTTCTATAACTTTGAGGTTCCTGAATTCTAGATGACCTAATGTTTACTAATATTTTCCCTCCCTTAGAATTTTCACATTATATTACAGCATTTATTTTATTGAACGAACCATCGTGTTTGATAAAATACGTTAACACTACTATTATAAGTTCTCTAAAACAGGTAATTTTAATTCATTGAAAGATAGTTTTCACGTCGCTCGAGCCTAGAGCGCCGATTCTCTAAGGTTAAAATTCCTAAGAAATGTTTGCAGAAAGATGAATAGCATTTTTCACGTACATAACTTAGATAAGAGATGAGATAAAATGACATGATTAGATAATGTAGTGCCTCAGAAATGAGGTTTCAATGAACGCGTAGCGTAGCAGACCAATTTATTCCTAATAAGATCAAATTGAAAAATAATAAGGCTTGTCTTGTTATTTTGCTTAACGCCCAACAAACAATAAACTACGCTAGTAGTTTTATACTCTTTGATACAAATAAAAGTGTATTTTTATCATTAAAATAGTATTGTACTTTACCTCAGAATGATAACATACTTTACAGACATTATTGTCTACTTGATATTTTGCCTCAACCACCAGGAATTTTTCAAAAATCTTATCATGTAGTTTTGGTTTTTATCGTATTCAGTGCAATGACCCCTGTTCTGTATGATTTTCTTTTTTGGAGATTGGGTATTCACTAGTTTGACACATGAAAAATCTTTATTTACATTTACTTTTCATGTAACATGGTCTGATTTTGCTATTCTTTCCTAAATACTTTTAAGCTTATGTTCTTTCGATTTAAAAAGCAATTCAACAATTCTTTTATATATTAAGAAGAATATTTCAGTTGTGTTGTATAGAATATATTTACTTTCAATATACCTTGTAAAGGTATATTGAAAGTAAATATATTCTATACAATATATTCTATATCTTGGAAAATATTAACATCTCTTATGAAATGTCATCTATTGACGCAAGTTGTAAGTCTATAGTCATTCTAATAGGTTACTTGTCTTGTTAAACGAACGTCTTGAGGAGACAACATCACAAAATCTCAAAGATACAGAAGGTAAGCTTCATACGTTCCTTGCTTCAGCAATCATTTATTGATACGAAATTACAGACACTTTGTTCGGAAGACGTTCCGAGATATCGTTCCTGAAAATTATGTCTATGTATGCGTTGCTGTGGTATGCGTTGTATCAAGGTTATCTTCTTTTATTATTATTATTACTAGCTCATGATGTCCCACTGCTGGGCAAAGGCCTCTCCGACCCAAGGCATTCCGGCTCGTCCCGCCATCTCTTTCTGGGCCTGCAACGCTGTCTTTCTATTTTCTAGCCTCCACTTTGTGATTGTTTTGACCCATAGCTCATTCGACATGCGGTTGATCATAGATGTCTCCGGCCCAGTTCCACTTCAGCCTTGCAGCTGCTTGGCCAACGTCATTTATTTGTGTTTTGGAGCACAGGGTTGAATTTTGGGTTTTTCCCTGTCCTCCGATCGGAACTAATTTGTAGGAGAAGCGGGAATATTTTTTGCCAGATCTCGTCTTGACGCGGTGTATTAGTTTACCTTCTGTACTATGCGTGTTTTGTGATTACTTTCTTAAGACGGTGTCACCTATTCTTAGTTGGTAGGTACATTTCTATGTCTATGTGGATGATTTCGTTATTGCTGCATTGCACCAGTGTTGTGTCAGGATAGTTTAAATTCATATGACGGTAATATTTGCTAGTCAAATGTTGTGGGTAATAGCTGTTAAAAGCTTGATTTCGTAATCAAGCTTTTAACATTTTATTCATTCATTCGTATGAATGAATGAAATGTTTTGAAACTTAGATAATATTGCAATAGGTATTTTATTATTTAACTAGCTGACCCGCGCAACTTCGTGTGCGTCGTTTTCCCCCGTTTTTGCAACATTTTTCATTAATGCTCAGCTGCTATTGGTCGTAGCGTGATGTTATATAGCCCATAGCTTTCCTCGATAAATGGGCTATCCAACACTGAAAGAATGTTACAACTCGAACCAGAGAGAGAGATTATCGCGAGCTTTACTTCCCTCTGGTTTTGTACCGGTTATATAATGACTATATTACCGATTTTATTTACCATCCAAAAAGAAAGAGTTTTGACACACGGAAGATTCAATTTCAACTATTGTAAGACTTTTTCTGGGTGTGTTTCTTACCACGCACATGAGTTCCTTTTCAGTCAAGATTCACATCTAGGAACTGCCTAATTTATATTTTTGGAAAGTTGTCGATGATTTCACGATGACTATCTCATACGGAGTTCGTCACGTGGTATCGTTTATTAAATGTCCTAAAAAGCAAGTAATGGAACAAGAATTTAAAGAATCCAACTTATGACTTTGTTTTCTTATCTTAGCATCAATATTTAACAATGCATTCATTGAAAGAGGCGCTGTTGTTTGCTAAACATTTTAAAAAATATATCTTCACGACATTTTGAGCTCTATCGCGGTTATTTTAAGAGTTTTATTTGCTTATACCAATATTTTTTTATATTACCCCATATTTAGTCACAAGTCATCCTTACTTTTTTAAATTTTCTTCAGAGCCCCTTTATCCCATTTTCGTTTTACGTAAATATATAAAAAATAAAACCAAGTGCGAGGCGGACGCTCACACGAAAGGTTCCATATCAGGAGGCCTACTCTGATTGATTGAAAACGAAGTTTTGATCAAAAATTAGATGGTAAACTTAAGCAATTTTAGAATACGAAAATGTATGATTTTCGTTTTAGAGAGAGGAGGCTTACAGGGCAGACCCACAAAAACTAAAACGTTTATCGTATTATTTGTTGGTATAGAGTCTATTAATCTCTAGAAAAAAAAAATAAGGGGTTCTTTAGAGAGAGTTTTTTTTTTAAAGAGATGAATAAAGCCGGCCAAATGCGAGACCCATATAAAGGCTTTTGTCTGTACCATCAACTATATTTAACAAACGCCAAAAAATACTTTTCTCGTATTATTATGTTGTTTTAGCAGCCATAGTAAAACAAACAGTTTAAAAATTTAAATACTTAATACGCCTGAAGTACAAGCAATACGCGTGCGCCTGCGCATATGCGTGTCTTGCACCCAAAACGCGTCATACATAAACGGGTAGAATACATAATGAAATAGCGCACGAGTTTGTTTTTTGTTTGATCATTTAATTAGTAGATACTTAATTATTTATAATTAGTTCGACTTACCGATGTAATAACGAGTGTCTACATCTAGGTATGTTACGGTATAGGAATACTTATATTTTTAAGTTATTGATATTTAGCCAATTTATGATTAAGTACCTTTATTGTGATACTGGCTTAAGAATGGTGCCACCCCATCTCTTCCCGTGGGCGTCGTCAAAGCGACTAAGGGATTTTACACTGGAAGATGGGCAGCAGCATCGTCTGCGTACATAAAAGCCTTACTGCGATCACCAAATCGCCAAGCGTGGCGATTACAGTAATTACCCTCAGGATAAGTAGGTTCTACTGGGGAGACCCGTGCCCAGCAGTGGTATATCATATGGGTTGATATGATGGTTGGCATTGATACGAATCTGTCTGGACGGATGTCGGACGAGAGGGATTGAGATAGATGGAGCACCAAACAGCATCTGTGGTGCGGTGGAAGTGTATCTAACTGCTGCTAAGAGGTCGTGGGCTCGATCCCCCACCCAGGATAAAACTTTGTGTGATGAGCACGATGGTTTATTCTGTGTCTGGATGTTATTTAGCTATAATATGTATGTATTTAGAAATATATAAGTATGTTTATCAGTTGTTATTTATTATTGCTTAGTTTGGCATCAGATAGCGTTGTGTGAGTTGTCCCAAGATCTTATTATTATTATTAATCAAAGTCAACAATTTGACTTATAGTAAGTATTCAATAGCATATACCCATTTAGATAGATACAGTATAAACAGGTTACAAAATCCTGCAATAGGATCCAATACCAATTAACCAATTTCGCAATTGGGATCAATCACAGGAACTATTTGTTCGAATTGAAAAATTATTATACTATTGGATAGGTCATTTATCGAGGAAGGCTATAGATTATCACGCTACGACCAATAGGAAAAGGACGCAGACGAAGTTGCACGGGATATGCTATTTAACTTTGTTTTTCCGGAAAAATAAATGTTTGAAAAACTTAATAGACGTAAAACACATTCGTTATTATGTTCAACAAGAAAATATACAAAAGTATTTAAATTTAATGAAAAATAATTTAATAAGTGCATTGTCGTGATACTTTAATATTTGAAGCCTTTGAAACTTTTTATGAAGTCGGATTAACTATTAACACTAGTAATTGTCTGTTTGCTCATAAATTATATTAAGTTAGAAGCATTTACAGGTTTTAATCCGGATTTAAATATTATAAGAACATTTTCAAAGCAAATCGCCAATTATTATTTTCATATTGTTTTGTAGAATTATAAAAATACGTTTTTATTGATTTTGTTCATATTACTTAAAATAATTGAAAAAAATTGCAGTATTTTACAAACTACCCGGGATTGTTCTACAACAATCTGGTGATCCCGCGGGCGTATCCATATTAACATAATATTGACTCAAAATCGCACTATCTATTCCTGTCACTGTTCATAACACCCTTTATAAACACACTAGCAAACTAGCGACACTTTGGACCGTTTTGAACAGTTATTATTTACTGCTTACAGCTGGATACTTTCGACTTCTCTCCCAAAAAATCATCTTCCTAGTTTTGATTCTCCATTTCTCTACACCACCAGTTTGCCGAAAACGAAAGCCGAATCTTTTCATTCAAAAACAACAAGTAAATCTAATATATAAAATTCTCGTGTCACAATGTTCGTTCCCATACTCCTCCGAAACGGCTTGACCGATTCTCATGATTTTTTTTATGCATATTCCTGAGAATCGGCTTCTATCTATTTTTAATACCCCTAAGAGTTTGTTTGTTTGTTTGTTTGAACACGATAATCTCAGGAACTACTGGGCCGCATTGAAAAAATATTTTATTGTTGGATAGCCCATTTATCGAGGAAGGCTATAGGTTATAACATCACGCTACGACTAAAAGGAGCGGAGCAGCAAGGAAAAATGTTGCATAAACGGGGAAAATTTACGCAGACGAAGTTGCGAGGGTCAGCTAGTGTACCTACTTATAAAAATACAAATGATTGGCGGTAAATACTTTACTTCCTTAATTTAAATAATGTTTCAACAACATTATTAATTTCTTTTTTATTACTTTGAACACCGTTCACGACAACTAAGGCGGTTTATATAAATTTATATTTGAACATAAAAACTAATTTATTGTCACATTGCACTTTCATTCAAGTTTCGCATGCCATAAATGGGAATAGCGTAATAAAATAAATACTTTTTACTCACTTACATTCCGGATAAAGCAATCGCAATCGGTTGGCTTTGAAGGGAAAGTAGAAATGTCATTTGCACTCCATTTCTCCGATTGTCTGGTTACTTAACTAACTTTAATATCATTTTAATTTTATTAATTTAAATATGAACTTCTTACAAACTCAATTTGATTTTTTTTATTTTATCATAGACACATGTGAAGTAAAAAATAATTGCTACCATAGATCTTACTTTTGTTTTTTAAACTGCCGGACGTAATTCGGAGTCAATTGAGCTAATTGTTTCACAATTGGCTTTTAAATTAAATTATCGCGATGTTGATTGTCGGTAAAGACAAGAACGTAAAATACACGCTTTTCTACGAAGTTAATGGATGCATTTTGATGAGAATGAATTACCAAAACGTGTAGGTTACATAGCACTAAAGTTTTGTTTAATATGGCGGCAAAAGCAAAGAAGTACTTTAGCTGGATTGGATTAAGTTCCTTCTTATTTTCTCGGTCATAGGCTGTGTTCCGGCATAGATTGCCTTATTGGATGTTCCGGTGTCGTACACACACATACAGTACTTATACTTGTCGTCTGTTAACTAGTTACTCAAAGAGTAATTGTATAAAATAATGATGAACGATATTGGATCTCTAACATCAGCCAATAAACGAAGTAGGTATGTCTAATAAATGTCCCTAACATGATTTTATTTTTTTACACAAATAAACAAAAATAATGTTTTTCAATTTTCAGAGATTCTGTAAGCACTTTTGAAACAAGCCATTGAATTTCTGAAACAAAAAAAAGATTCATGGTAATCTAGCCAATAATCTACAACTAGTTATTATAAACAATCATTAGGCCTTATCGACCTAAATAGGTATACGTTAATAAGAAGCTGTAGCCGCCATTTTCACAACACAAAAACACAGTACATTTGTGTAAAAAAACCTTTTCTCAGCTGAGCTTGAACAAAAAAATATCTACTCGTGTCATGAACCTCGCAAATCTCGCGATGCACGTCTGATCGAATGGCGGGAAACAATATTGTTTTTACAGTTATTTGAGCTAGCCATTACTGTGAGCGCCGCTTTAAGGCTGATAACTTTAGCTACTTATTTGAAATAACAATATTTACCGTTTCTGTTTATCGAAATTAATTTTCTATAGCTTTAATTCTAAAGTTCTTTTGGAATTTAGTTCCTGATCGCACGTTTCATTTGTTTGCGGCCTGAGAGGCTTGATGAAAAGGAGTGTAACATTTTGACATCGATAAAAAATATGTTTATTTTATCTCCATGGTAACAATTTTTAACAATAAAAATGACACATTTTTAAAATTTTATAGGTTAGCTATTTCGTCCGCCTATTGTAGTATCCACTTGTAAATATTACCTCGCTTGTAAATTGTTTCCTTGTCTATTTTATTTCATTTCCATGAACGACATGTTTTTTGTTGCATATATATTAATATTTTTATATACATTATGTATGTGAAATTTTACTGACTTCCAATGAAGTGCAGCTCCTATCAAAAACGGAGTAAATAGTATTAAATGATTAATTATTTTTATGTACTTCATAAAGTTATTATCGCCATGTTACCCATCCACGCTCTCAAACTTCACATTATTAATATTATAATTAACAATTCTTCTAAAAACTTATTCAAAGAAGCAGTTTAGCTTAGCGATTTTATCTAACAATTCGGCCACAATTCCCAGCTTTATATCTTCCCCATCTTGCTTCATCGTAAATTAACATCTAAAATACCGTTTTATAACTCTCAATGAAAAAACAAAGTACATTATTACAATTATACAGTCTCATAGAATATCTTCAGTAGTCACGAATTTAGCCGAATGAGGTCTTTGAACTCAAGTAATAATGAATTGTTTTACGTAATTTTATGTTTTAGGAAGGCTTGTGCATAATCTAAGTTTATTATTCTTCAGTATAAAAATTGATTGTGAGTGAATTGTTGAAATTGTGGGAGAAAAAAATTAATAACACGTGCGACCTGTTCTCAAAAAAAAAATGTAGATAATCATAGATATTTAGCGGGAATCGTGAAACTGGCGGCAAACTGAGCTGTCATCATTTTCTCTGTTTTGCGTTTTACGTGTGAAAATACTTAAAATATGTGAAATCGTTCGAATGCTTTTGCAGATAAAGTTCACAATAAATACTTAACACTAGTTGTCATATAAACACTGGAGAAAAGCTTATGACTTGGTACTTACTTTTTCTTTTACTGTTTTAACGTTTGCCACTTGAAACTTTTTTTTATTTTTCACCTATATTCGGCTAAAGTGTGTGGTGAGTGTATACTTTGAGAATATGGTACTTAAATCTAGTTATGAGATTTCACATGTAAACCTGAAACTGTCAAAAAATACTTTTCATTAGACGTGGGCGTTATTTAACGTAACCGATTGCAATAACTGCTTACGAGCCTAGTAACTGCATACGTAGTTACGCGTAAGCGGTGTAACCGATTATTTTCACATATGCAGTTTCGTCTTCGGTACATTCGTGTGCGTAAGCTTACGAGGTTAATCGTATCGTGGCGGTCACGATCACGAGCCAAACGCATCGCGGCTCGCTCGTCACGTTCGGCATGTGTGTGTGTGCCGAAACGTATCGCACACACTTGCCGCGGGCCGTGATGCGTTTGGTTCTTGCTCGTGACCGCCGGGCCATGCCGGCCGCATGTTGCATCTGTTGCTGTGTACGTTACGTACCCTCTAAATTGTTCAAAATAAACAAATAATGCCGATGTAGTAGTGTGCTTTTCGCGCATGAGATTATCAGAGACAGTTATAAATGCAAATTAGCAATATTAGCATGCAGCAAGGTGCATTTTATTAACCTATTATTTTAGAATGAATTAAATTTTGGAATTTTTTAAAATTAAAATTGATAGGTTGAGTTGAATTATTGATCAGTCCAGTTGACGACTGTTATTGATGCGTGCGTCGTATTATCACGATTTTATTAAATAAAGTCTTTATATATGTAATACGGAAGTAGAATAGGTACATAATATACTCATATTACTCATACTCATATAGATTTTTGAATTGATTTTGGTGAATAGAGTGTGACCTTTTTATTTACGGTGCATATTAATATTAATATACACCGTATATAAACAAGTCACACTCATAGTACATTAGAAAATACTTGTTTCAGTGAATTAAAGTGTATATAAATATAAACCGTAAATAAATTAAAAAACTGTAATTTGTAATTCTATAACTATAATATAAATCCCTACACAAAACAAAAAAGCATTTCCAAATGACTTCACAATGTAATATATTAATGTTAAGCTATCTAACCAAATACCTATTTCAAATTTGCATTCCCTTCCTTCATTTCCTGCTCAAGGAATACTTTAAGAATTTGCAATACAAGGTAGATACAAAAAAACAGTTACAGTTACGAAACCGAGTAACAGATTCATTCAAGTAATCGTGTGTCAATTCACAATATAGGTACACAGAAAAATAACTATTTACAAAAATAACTAGTCACGAAACCGAGTAACAGATTCACTCAAGTAATCGTGTGACAATTCACAATATAGGTACACAGAAAGAAACTAGTTACAAAAATAACTAGTTTCGAAACCGATTATGCGAAATCAAGAAACTACTTACAACTGCTTACGTGAAAAATACGTTACGACCCAAGTCTACTTTTCATCAAAATTTGCCGCCATTTTCACATGTCAAAGTTTTTTTCGTCACATATTATCACATCGCTTTCACAATCGCTTGCTAGTCATCTTTCATTCAAAAAATGAAGAGGAGTCCTGTACCCAGTCGTGAGAGTTTACAGTCTACCTACGATAATGACGAATGAGTTAATTGATATGAAACTTTACTTTCTACATCAGATAACATGTGAACAATGTCACATTAGAAGGGAAAAGAATTGTTTTTAAGTTTTTAAAGAATAGACAATTACATAAGATACAGTTTATTATGAGAGAGTTTGTAACAATGGGACAATATATATTATATTTATGGTACAGGTGTTATTTATTGATGATAAAACATTGTTACGTCTTTATTATAACATTATAAGTTAGTACCTAATTTGTTATGTAAGTAATGTGTGGTGCTCGGGTATTCTTACACCCGGCTTATTTATTAAAAAATAAAAAAGCCGCCATGTAAGTTTCGCGCATAGACAAGAAAAAAAAATTATAATAGCCATGTATTCCCTATCACGTTCAACCATTGATATCTCTGCGGGGGGAGAGAGTGCTTCATAATTCAGAATGGTCTTTGGTAAACCTCCCCCCCCCCCCCCTCCCTGGATAAAACATTGGACTGTGGACATGTCATTTTCCGAGACTTAACTAATTTTAAATTTAGTACGAGAAAAACGTCTCATTAGTTAAAAAGGGGTTATTTATTGTTATAATTATACCTACTAGAAATTCTAAAAAACAAATCTATCTCTTGGGAACCGTAATTCTTTTTATATTATTTAGATTAAATAGGCTATGTGCTATTCCAGACTATAATCTACCTCTGTGCCCAAGATCTAGAGTCTTTTTGCCGTGATTAGGTAATAAATATCTATCAACAACTAAAATGTCGCATTTGTAATGTCAATAAATAAGATTAATAAAGAATTTTATTTGTACACATCCATCGTCAGAGCAATTTTACGCTAAACCTGGAGAAAATAACTTACGCAATAGGGAAGTAGTTAAACGAAATTTTTACGCAATCTGTCGATGATTTTTATCGATTCCTCATTGCATACGATAAACGATCGATTGTTTTAATCGAGCGTTAAATCGATTTTGCTTTCTACCGCCTTTATGAAAGTGTAACACGATTTTTCGTGCAATATGTGAGACACGAAATTGTTGATCAGCTGCTTTTTCTAAACGTAAATCTTATTACTTCCCCATTACCGGTTAAGTTGATAATGGTGCTCTATGGTGTCAGGTGCGGATTCAAAGGGGCAAGTGCCCCAACAGACTCGACTAAATATCTTTTGGGGGAATTTGAGAAGTTTGACACCAGACCGATGTGTTTCGGCAATTGCAAGTAGTTGATGTACTGATGTTGGATCAAACGCACCCCCCCCCCCCCTCCTCCGTCAAGCGAGCGACTCGCACTTCGCCAGTTGTGTCAAATTGCCCCCCCCCCCCCATCCGCGCTTGCATGGTATCTAAAGTCTCTTTCCGTGTTTTGAATGTTGTTGAATTCTAAGCCGCAATGACCACAATTGATTTTTGACGTGATAACGTCTTATAAATCGATGATCGGCTGAACTCACGAAAAAGTGTGACGTCACTGCTCACGTTCCGGTGACGTCAAAAAGTGCCGTTACATGCGATACAATTGTTTAAAACAAAAATATCACAGGCACATCCAATGTCATCCATGTTTTTTTATGACCTTATCACGTAAAATTATCATCCGTAAACCGACTTTACATATCAACCCATAAGATGGCCCACTGCTGGGCACGGGTCTCCCCAGTAGAACCTACTAGTATGTAGATCCTGGGGGTAATTGCCATAATCGCCACGCTTGGCGAGCGGGTTGGCGATCGCAGTAAGGCTTTAAGTACGACAGAGGACGCTGCTGCCCGTCCTCCGGGGTGAAATCCCTTAGTCGCCTTGACGACACCCACGGGTAGAGATGGGGTGGTACTATTCTTAAGCCGGCACCACACGGCATTACAGACAACCATTTTTTATGAAAAAAGAAACCGACTTTACAGACAACCATTTTTTATGAAAACAAATCGTACTATTTTTTTACCATACCATGACTATTATAGCTCCAGTAGAAATAGTCAAAACTTTCTATGGAGTGATTACTTGTTTTTGAAGCTTTGACTGAATTTCAGAAATTCCGGGCATCCAAAGTAGCTCGCGTAATATCTATCTATGTCTGAGTATATCTCTAGTAATATACCTAGATATAGTCTTTGCTCTAGTTACCGTTGCGGATTATAAATTCCTGTGTTCACGGGCAATTTCATAGAAGGCGGCATACGGCACAAGACGCATTGGCTTAGATAACAGTAACGTCGATGAAGCGTGCTGTGCCGATGAGCTGACGACAGACCTAGGCATGTAACAAAATATCGATAGAATTATCGATATTAAAAATGTTAGGTGCACATACGTTGCCCGTACACGCTTTTTCAATATTCAAGTTTGTTCCAGAGAACTGGGTGACACTGGTTGGTTTAGACCGTCAAAAATTTCAAAAACATTGGTTGAACACTTTTAAGGATTTTGTACCCAGGAAGGGTCCAATGAAACCCTATTACTAAGGTTCCGCTGCGTATCTGTCCGCCCGTACGTTATTAGATGTTTTAGCGTTTGTTAAATTCCTGTTGCACGGTACGAGATTTTTCACATGCGAGTCTTGCTCATCCTGGGCTAGTTCATTAAGATGTTTTGTGAGCGTTAGTGAACTATCTCGATAATCAAATAAGAAAATATCATTAATTTTTGGACTGCTCATTTTCTCGACGCAATATAACTGTCGTATTCTTAAAAAAAACGCACATTTAATTTTTATTTTTTTCGATATCGATACCGTGTAGTACATACCTAACCGTCCCGTTGGACAGACAGACAAATTGCTCTATAGCACGCAAAAGTAGATTACTGCCGGTCAAATGCTCTGACTTCTTACATACATGCCTAGTTACGGTACAATCATAGTTAATACATCGTCTGAGTTGAAGATTAGTAACAATAGATTAGATGTAATGTAAGTACTAGCTTTCCTATAGTTCCTTTTTTAACAGATTATTGTTACTAAAATATTAAAACAAAATTATCATAGAGCTTCTTTTTACAAAATATCGCGCCATTTTTTACATCAAAGTCAAAGTAAATGTTTCACTTTATTTTATTTGTATGTTCAGTTGCGAAAATGGCGGCAAACTGAAAATACATGAAATATCCTACGTGCAAAATAGACCCTGTGCGGTGCAATTAGTTAAAGTGTAGGTAGGTACTTAAAATAAATACTTATCGCTAGCAGGATTTGGGCATCAGCTTAAACATCAAGAAGGAATGTCCCGCCAATTTTAATGTCAATTTTTTGACGTGATTACGTCTTATAAATCGATGACTGGCTGCACTCACGAAAAAGTATCACGTTCCGCCTGCTGATAGGCTGAAGTTGGTTGCTAAGCAACGCGAGTGGCGATATGTATAAGACGTTGTCACGTAAAATTGTTAAATTATCGTCCGTTAACCGACTTTACTTAACTTAAACTTTTTTTTGTTCTGCATCGGCCTATTGGTTCTGTATATCCACGATCAGTCGTAATCAGCCCTGTTTTTAATAAGTTTAAACTGTTTATCAGCTTCTTTGATATTGTAGTGATAATTCTTACCTCGTATATGTATATATGTCCTTGTAGTGTTATTTCGTTCGCATTTCTGTATATATTAGTTATATATTTTGCCATTAATTTTATTATATCTCTTCTTATGTAAACAATTATTTTTCATACATCAAATCTGTCATGTCGACAGATATTTTCTATGGTTGCTATGACAACAAGATAAGCATAGAGTTCTTTATAAAGTATGGTCTACATTGTGAAACTGGCTGTGCGTAAATTCTAAATTAAAAATAAGTTAAGCTTTAAAATTTTAAATTGCTTCTAGAGAGTTTTCTTTATGAATGCAAAACCGAAGAAGAGTCAGTGAATAACCAGCTCTCTAAAAGAGAAGGAGTGAAGAACCAGCTCTCTAAAAGAAGAGACCATTCCTACCGGCGCCGCCTTTCTACCTACCGGCGTCGCCTCTCTACTTACCGGCGTCGCCTCTCTACTTACCGGCATCGCCTCTCTACCTACCGGGCCGCCTCTCTACTTACCGGGCCGCCTCTCTTATATACCGGGCCGCACCTCTACGACGCGTCGCACCTCTACCTGCCAACGTCGCGCCACTACTACCTACCAGCGCCGTGCCTCTGCCTACCGGCGCTGTGCCTCTACCTACCGGCGCCGCGCCTCTACTTACCGGCGGCGCGCCCCTACATACCGGCGCCGCGCCTCTACCTATCGGTGCCGCGCCTCTACCTACGAGTGCCGCATCTCCGCCTGGACGCCGTACCTCTACCTACCAGCACTGCATCTCCGCCAGCATCGGTTCTAAATTATCTTTAATTTTAAGTAGTTTTTAAGTTCTTGTAAATATATGTAGTCCGATCTTAAACCTACCCTTTCATTACACTACAGTTTGGCGCCCATCAAGCATACCACCCACGACCCTTCTCAAAATTCTGAAATAAATACTTGCACAAGTATACACCGCTTTTAGCATAATTTGGCTGCGACTTTGGAAGACCATCCTTCACCTCACCGCTTCTCATTGTAGTTTCTCATCGTAGTCTCATGCTTTATCTATATATTTTTCTTTCCTTGGCTTTTAGTTTTAGTTTGTAGTTTTCTAGCTTTTAGTTTTTTTTACTAGGTCTGAACATTTTTCTCTTTTTGTCCTACTGTCGTGTCGGCCTACTATATTTTTCTTCCCTCTCGTTTTCTTTAGTTGACTATTGTTAATAATTGCTATTAAGGTTGGCGCAATTTGTTTAATTAATCATTCCTTATTATTTGGTTCCCCTCGGTTACTTTAACTTTAACTTACTTATTGATTTAAACGCAAATCAATATTACAAGATTTAATATGGAACGCGTAATTGATTTTAATCTATTAAACAAACCAGAATTAGACTACGAAGTTGTGATCAGAAATGAAGATCCGGCTAATACGGTCCAAGGTCTTCGCAAGCAAATTCAGCGTCTAGCATTGCTCCTACCTTCGGAGGATATTATCGATTCCTCCCTTCCGATCGCTGAAGATGCAGACCAAATAAAATGCACCTTAGATTATGTGGAAACCAAAATAAGTTCTGGCAATACTAAACTTGGGAAAAAAATAAATTCTTTTTTAAACCACTTATTTTTCAGGCTGCAGCGTATTGACACGGACGTGTCCAATATTGATTCGTCTGTCTTAGAAAAAATAGGACAGTTAAAAGAAAATTTCTCATTGCTCGAAAAAAGGTTTGAGGCTTTCAAATCTACTGAACCGATAACAGGTGACAATGAATGGGCAGAATGTCTAGATAACCCTTCCCCACCTACTGTAGTCAATACTTCGGGAACAATTTGCCCTAAATCGTTAGGAGAGCTTCGAAAATTTGCATTTAGTGGTAAATCGTGTCCAAAAGCATTTCTATTAAAATTACATGAATTTACAACCTCACGCGGAATTCCAAGACAAAATTTAGTAAACCATGCTTCGGAATTCCTTGCTGATAACGCTCTGCATTGGTTCCGTTTCAAAAAAAACAGAAACCCTTCTTTAACATGGGAGGAAACATGCACCTGCCTAATAAAGGATTTCTCAGACTATGATAGTGATTTTAAACTACTAACATTTATTAGGAACCGTACTCAAGGGGAGAAGGAAAGCATTATCGTTTATGTATCGTTAATGTTTGAAATGTTTACACGTTTAACCAACAAAATAACTGAGGACGAACAGTTAGAAATTCTTCTTCGAAATATTCGTCCATGTTACTCTGTTTTTGTAGCGTTAAAGAAAGTGGACTCTATCGATTCTTTAGTTATGACTTGTCAAAAATACGAGGAATTTATAGATAAAGATCGCAACTTTAAAGAACCTCAAAACGATGATAACCCTCTTACTGCAGAGTTTAATTATAAGCCACCGGCTAGTGCAAGAGCACCCACTAACAAGTCTTATCCGTCTCATTCCCAATGTAAAAATGCTAACTCTTTTAATTCTTCTTACAGGGGTAACTCTCAAGCAGGTTTCACCCAAAGGAACCTTCCTCCGAGGGTATTTTCAAACAAATATCCATCTTTTGATGCGTCGCCCTCTAAGACTGTTAACGTCACTTCTCACAGTCTCGTCAGTCCCTCTCAGTTTAGAACGAATTTATTTTGCCCTCGATGCCGCACTAATGGTCATACCTTGAGAGGTTGTTCCCAGCATAGATTTCTTATTTGTTTCCGCTGCGGACTTAAAGATGTAAAATCCACACACTGTCCAAATTGCAATACTCCCTCGCAATCTACTTCGTCTCATCCTACTTCAAAAAACTAATAAATGACTTGAACAATAATACTAAATTTCACAACAATGATTGGCAAAATTGGCTAGAAACAATTAAAAATTTCTTTACCTGTTATAGAACTTCTTCGGTTCTTTTCGACAAGGAAAAAGATTCTTTACGTCCCTATCTAAGAGTACAGATTAATGGTAAAACATTTTCTGGCCTGTTAGATAGCGGAAGCTCGGTTACTATTCTAGGCAATAACTCACATCTTGAGATTTTAAAACTCGGTTTCCCATTGTTCAAGTCTAATCCTATTACTGTCTCTACTGCTAATAAACATAAAGTTAAATCTGTCGGATATTTCGACCTTCCTTTGACTCTGAATAATCAAACTCATATTATCAGAGCCCACGTTTTTAAAGAAATGTTCCCATCTCTTATTCTCGGTATAGACTTTTGGAAAAAGTTTGGTCTAGTATCGAAGATTTTTTCTGATACCTCAAAACTTAACTTTTGCTCGTCTATTGATAGTGATACCGATAAGGTTTCAGCTTACAAAAATCTCTCGGATTCTCAGAAAACAATTGCTGATAGTGTAATCCAGCGATTTAAAGAGATTTCGTTCGAGTTCAGGGGTGAACTTGGTCGCACTGATTTAATTTGTCACAAAATAGACACGGGGGATACTCTCCCTATTAGACAAAAGTGCCCTATTAGATAGACTTTCGCCTGAGAAGCAAAAGGCACTTATCAATGAGGTTGATAACATGATTAAATGGAAAGTTATTGAAAAATGTGAAAGTCCTTGGCTCTCACCCGTACTTATAACGCCTAAGAAAAATGGTGAATGGCGTTTTTGCATTGATAGCAGGAAACTGAACTCAGTTACTCGCCGTGACGCATACAGCCTTCCTCTGGTTAATGAGATCCTTGATAACCTTAGAAATGCGAAATATCTCTCCAGTATTGATATTGCAAAGGCATTCTGGGAATTACCTCTGAATCCCGCCGATAAAGACAAGACCGCGTTCTATGTTCCAGGTAGAGGCATGTACAGATTCGTAGTAATGCCATTTGGTCTCACTAACGCGCCTGCTACACAACAACGTCTTATGGATAGGCTGTTTACTCCTGACTTTGAAAATAAAGTGTTCTGCTATTTGGACGATATAATCTGTATTTCAGAAACGTTTGAGGAACATATTTCACTATTACTCAAAATTTTTGAGAAAATATCTTTCGCGAAACTAACAATTAATTTTGGAAAAAGTCAGTTTTTCAGAAACGAGTTAAAATATCTTGGCTACATCGTTGACGCTCATGGTCTACGTACTGATCCGGCTAAAATCGATGCTATTTTACAATACCCCACTCCAACTTCCCGTAAGGAGGTAAGGAAGTTTCTCGGTACTTGCACTTGGTTTAGAAGATTTATCCCTAACTTTAGTTCTATTGTAGCCCCTATCAGTCAATTGACCTCTTCTAGTAAAAATGCCCCAAAATTTGCTTGGAATTCAGAAGCAGAGGCCGCATTTCTGAAACTAAAGGAATCGTTGGTGTCTACCCCTGTTCTTGCTTGCCCTAATTTTGACCTTCCTTTTGCAGTTCATTGTGATGCGTCTAATTTTGGTATAGGAGCTATGCTTACTCAAATTCAGAATGATAACGAAGTCGTCATAGCTTATATGAGTAAATCCCTTAATAAACATGAAAGAAATTACTCTACAACTGAACGCGAAACATTAGCCGTTATTATCGCCCTTGAACACTGGCGTTGTTACTTAGACTCTGGCAAACAGTTCACTGTTTATACGGACCACGCCGCTCTCAAATGGTTTAGCAATCTTTCAAACCCTTCTGGCAGACTAGCTAGATGGACTGTACGCTTATCATGTTTTAATTTTTTTCTCAAACATAAAAAAGGTAAAGAAAATCTTGTTCCAGATTTACTCTCACGGGATAGGTCGTTCGACGTCGACCCAGCCATAGATACTATCAAGGCATGCCCAGTGTTGGCGAGTAATGACTCTTTCCAACAAGCACAGGAGTCGTATGAAAAATTGATTCTTGGAGTGCGGAATAAACCTGATCTTTATCCTAACTATACTCTTAAGGATGATAAAGCTTACCGTTGTATTCATTCTCCTTACGCTATAAACGATGATTTTATATGGAAAGAAATTCCTCCTCCCTCTGCAAGGGAGTCCTTGATTAAGGAGGCACACGGTTCCCTAAACGAACCGCATCTTGGCATTTTCAAGACATATAAAAAATTATGCTTACTTTACTATTGGACTGGCATGTTTAAAGATATAGCTAAATTTATTACTAACTGTGAAAAATGTTTATCTTACAAGCATTCTAACCATTCTCCCTACGGTCCTATGGGCAAATCTAAGGTCTGTTCAAGACCTTTTCAGGCCATATCCTTGGATTTAATGGGTCCCTTTCCAATGACAAGACGTCGTAATCAATATATTTTAGTTATAAATTGTACATTTACTAAATATACCTTCATTTTTCCTTTGAAGCGTGCCACGGCAGTTGACATCATTGATAAACTCGAGAACCAGGTGTTCCTTATTCATGGAGTCCCACAGACTATACTTACGGATAATGGGGTTCAATTTCAATCTCATGAGTTTCGTAATTTACTTAACAAATATAAAATTCCCTACCAGTCTTACACGCCCTATTATTGTCCTCAGGTTAACCCCACCGAAAGATATAATCAAACTATCATTACGGCTTTGGCTTCTTTAGTGGGAGACTTACATCTTTCGAAAACTCAATTTGCTATGAATAATGCAGTGAATGTAGTTACTGGTTTTTCACCAGCATTCTTAGTGTTTGGTCATGAGTTAATAACTTGTGGTTCCCTGTATGCACAAAATGTCAGTACTGATGAACTGATATTTTTACCTCGTGATATTTATGCAAATAATTTAGGCCTTTTGTCTACAGTTCACGACAAGGTCCAGACTGCTCTTTACGTTTCTCACCAAAAAAATGCCTTACGTTATAATTTGCGGCATCCTTTTAGAGAATACAATGTGGGTGAGACAGTTTGGCGTAAGAACTATGTGCAAAGTAACGCCGGTACATATTTTAGTGCAAAATTGGCTCCGAAATTTGTTAAGGCAAAAATTATCCAAAAGCTCTCGCCGCTTGTTTTTATTTTGGAAGATCATACCACCGGGTATACGGGTAAATGGCATGTGAAAGATTTTAAGTTGTAATAAATCACAATTTTTTCTTTTACCGAGTAAATAATTATGCTAATTTTTCTCTTCCCTTTTCTTTTTACTTCCTTTTCTTACTTTATTAATTTTTTCTTTTTATCTTCTTTTATTTCCCTTCCTCATTTTCTCTCTACTTGTCTTTTTCTTCACGAGCGGGTTATGACTCCTAAAACAAGCCCTCATTCCCTCTATTTCTATTCCTTTGACTTGCACACTTGGCGGACTTTAATGTCTCTAGCCTTGTTGTCGGGTCTCCTTGCTCATAAGCAACTTGACTTGTGCCTAACTTGGAACGGCGCAATACTTCTTCTTCTTCTTCTACTACTGAGCTTCTTGTGCTCAAAAGGTACTAAATGTACTTCGTAATTTTGGAGACTCTTGAGCTCCGTCTTCATCTTTTGCATTTCTATTGCATTTATGTGACATTTCCCTGGAGTACGCGTCATTGAATGTGAACGCTACCCCGCTTTTGTTTGGTGATGGATACTAGGTTATTTATGTTTGTATGAGTATGTTTGCTGTGGGATTTTTGTCTTTCCAACTTCAAAGATAAGGAAATTTTCGTAAGTCGAAAATTTTCCGGGTTTTTGGGGTAATGTAGTGATAATTCTTACCTCGTATATGTATATATGTCCTTGTAGTGTTATTTCGTTCGCATTTCTGTATATATTAGTTATATATTTCGCCATTAATTTTATTATATCTCTTCTTATGTAAACAATTATTTTTCATACATCAAATCTGTCATGTCGACAGATATTTTCTATGGTTGCTATGACAACAAGATAAGCATAGAGTTCTTTATAAAGTATGGTCTACATTGTGAAACTGGCTGTGCGTAAATTCTAAATTAAAAATAAGTTAAGCTTTAAAATTTTAAATTGCTTCTAGAGAGTTTTCTTTATGAATGCAAAACCGAAGAAGAGTCAGTGAATAACCAGCTCTCTAAAAGAGAAGGAGTGAAGAACCAGCTCTCTAAAAGAAGAGACCATTCCTACCGGCGCCGCCTTTCTACCTACCGGCGTCGCCTCTCTACTTACCGGCGTCGCCTCTCTACTTACCGGCATCGCCTCTCTACCTACCGGGCCGCCTCTCTACTTACCGGGCCGCCTCTCTTATATACCGGGCCGCACCTCTACGACGCGTCGCACCTCTACCTGCCAACGTCGCGCCACTACTACCTACCAGCGCCGTGCCTCTGCCTACCGGCGCTGTGCCTCTACCTACCGGCGCCGCGCCTCTACTTACCGGCGGCGCGCCCCTACATACCGGCGCCGCGCCTCTACCTATCGGTGCCGCGCCTCTACCTACGAGTGCCGCATCTCCGCCTGGACGCCGTACCTCTACCTACCAGCACTGCATCTCCGCCAGCATCGGTTCTAAATTATCTTTAATTTTAAGTAGTTTTTAAGTTCTTGTAAATATATGTAGTCCGATCTTAAACCTACCCTTTCATTACACTACAATATAAGTAAGGACAAATTGCCTTTTTCTCTAGTTAAGTGTATTGACTGAAGAGAGATTACCCTTGTTGAACTCTCGCCACAGCTTCTGTGCCAAAAACTCATCCATATTTGAGTATACTAAATTATAATATTTAAAGTTACTCGAAAAGCTGAATGTAATGTATATTTCGTTGCAAAATCACACAGAAACTTGCGTGCCGTCGCCAATAAAGGGTGTACCCATTGGATTTCACCTAAATTGTACCTACAACCCATAGAGTAGGGCGTGTCATGCCGTGCCTTACACCATTACGAGGTACTACATTCAATTTCAATCAAATAAAAAAAAAACACCGGTCAAGCGCGAGTTAGACTCGACGATAAGCTTATTTTTTTACCCGACTGTAAGGAAGGGCTATGTTTTTCGCGCGTATCTTGTATATATGTATGTATGTAACATTCTTTATTACCTGATATCTCACAATCCACTGAACGGATTTATACAATTAAGACGTCCTTAGAATCGTCGTGATTGCCCAAGTGTTCTTAGCTAAGTGACGTTTGAAAAAAACAAACATGGCGGCTGTGAGATGTCAAAATAAAGAGGTGTGAAAAAAAAAGTTGTTTTGAATACTGCTATATGGATATCAAATTAAAGGGCTCATCTTAAGCATTTAAAAAAAGTATAACATTTTTTAAATGCTTAAGATGATGATTTTAGAAAAAGTTAGTTACAGTACGATCAACGTAACTAGGCCGGACTGAAGTAGGCGACAAGTGGTTGCGCAGATGCATTTTTTGGAAGTAAATGGTGACAGGAAGCGGGGGGCGGGGGCGGTAACTAAACCAAGAGGATTAGAGATGAGATTACGCATTACATTGTCATAATTAGTATTACTAATTCATGTTTTTTGTGATTATTTTGGCAAAGAAATTGTTTTTCAAAGTTTCTTTATTATTTACTGTAACTGTTTTAAATTTAAACTTTTATGAACTCATTTAAATAGTGTTTTTATATTGTTGAATTAAAATGTTGTTAGTATTTTTAATCGATTAATTGTTTTCGTAAGTAATTTTAGGGTCGCATCTCTATGACATGCGCGAAAGTGATAAAAACCTAACTTCAATCCGGTCAAGATACGTTGATCGTACTGTAGCATCCATTCTTTTTTAAATTTCAATACTAGACAATAGCTGTGATTAAAGTTAGTTGTTACATCGGTTACATCCTAAAACAACTAAAAGTATTAAATTAAAAAAAAAATAACCCGCCTGCACAAAAAAGATGGAAACAAGATCCCCTACATAACTATATAATTTAATTATGTAGGGGATCTTGTTTCCATCTTTTTTGTGCAGGCGGGTTTTTTATTTTTTTTTATTTATTTACTTTTTTCGAGAAGAATAAGTAACTAGTATTTTTAGTATTTTATTTCAATTGTACACTGGTGTATGTGCTTTCTCGTGACTTGAAGATTTGAGTGTATTAACTTTTTGTTTTACAAACATTATTCTGATGAAACAATCATTCAATATACGAAATTGATTGATAAAAAGGTATTGTAGGCATTTTTACTTAAATGCCGTAGGCATTGACATTTACAACATGTGTAGGTAGGTAGATACGTTGTCAATAGAAGGCAAGAGCTCATTTTTAAGATGGTTCTCGATGAATTCGAGGTTTTGTTTTAGCCAAATGAAGTTTGCTGTGCTAAGAAAATTATTTCATCAATTTCGTACTTACCTAGTCTTAATTCACACACTTCTATAGTATGTTGTACAGAGGTCAGTATCCTAACTATAACCTATACATATAATTATAAACATAAAAGTCCTGGAGGCCTACTCTGCCCTGCCTTAGCTAAAGAGCATATCTTAATTAGAGAAGTTTTTTAAAAAAACGGCCTTATACAGGCTGATTCGTAATTATATCTGCTAATAACCGTGGCTTTTTACATAGCACTAAATAACTTTGTAATATCAGTTTTGGAAAATATTTAATATACCCTTAATCACCTACCACTTGTTTTTGGAGTTATGACCTTAACCAACTACAGACTATTTTACTGGAGTAAAATCGTTGTTTATTGTGAGGTTTTGGCCCTAAACCTAACAAAAAAAACATCGATTTGACTCCGGGGTCTCTCAGATGTGTGGTAAATATTTGAATGACAAAAGTAGGTGGTGAAGGGTTCATTATTATTTTTTATTTTTCAAAAATTTTAGGTAGATTTGGTGTAATGTAAAGAAGTCAGGAGTGGGAGGTTATTAGTATATTAAATCACACTGTATAATTTATAAAAAGTCGATTTTCTCAAAACTTCTCCAATTCAGATATTGCTCTTTTGCTTAGCAGGACAGTAGGTACTCTAATTCAATGAAAACGAAGTTTCGATAAAAAATGAAGTGTTAGAACAGAGCTAGTCAAGTCAATTCACTCGTTCCCGAAATGTGTTCAATACAGACTTATTGCACTTTTTTTTAATTGAATATTATTATCAAACGTAACTTTAAGAATACAAAAAATTATGAATTTTGTTTTAGAGAAAGAGAGTAAAGGTTCATTTCCGTGCATCGCGATCGATCGCAAGCCGCTCGCGGCTTACGACAAGCACTGATACTGACTCCATTCCTCATCATCTAAGAAAACGAATTTTAGAAAGAGATTTCTTTTGTGATTTTAACTAGGGTTTCCTGAAGTCGTATCATATAGTTTTCTTAACTTCGGTAGGGGTAGAGGGGGGTAGTTAGTACAATTGACTAAACAGCGAGAAAACGACTACCTACTGTGAAACCAAATCTCCCCCCTGGGTACGCCCATTATGCTAAAGGCTAAATCTATAATTAATTAATTTCTTCTTCGGTCTATGTATGGTTTTTTTGTTTTTTAATCACACGTAAGTACTTTTTGTGTTTTGTGAGCTTATTGTGTGCATAAAATTAATGTGTTTATTTGAGCTTGTAGAAAAAAATATGTCAAGAAAGTCGTGAAAATATAGATTTTGTAATAGTCAGACCAATAAAAAAAATTCTGACTACACACTTCATATTTGCAAATATCTAAGTTATGTATACTTAATTAATGCAATTAATTGTTATCTAAATGTATTACTATGTAGCTACATCACTGTTACGTAGTATGAATCATATCCATATTATGTAAACTTGTATGATTGTTTGAAAAAACAAAATTATTTAATTTTTAAACAAACATCTTAACTCATTTACCATAGATAGTACAGTAGTAAATTAATATTGTTACTGCTACTAAATAATAATACAGTAGTAAAATAATAATGTTAATGCGAAAATATATTAAATGTCAAATGCGCTTTCTTCAGGATTACCATGTGTTAAAAATATCTCTTTAATTTCCCTACTTTCTTGACAAACGATATCCCCATTTTCAAATTACTTTAATTACAGTATTTTAAGTATATGTTTTATTTTATATTTATTTATTATAAAAAGAAACATTCGATGATAAAATACTGTTATTATCATATGAATGAGGTTGTACCTAATGCTTTAATTATAACTTGGGACTGCATTACTTTAGCCTTATTGGCGCAAATGTTTAACATCACTTTAAAACTAAAAACGAATACTTACAAATTGGACATGGGTAATAAATTTTCACAAGCTTTTAAGCTTCTAACTTCTAATAATAGACCATGACACAAAATCATAAGCTTTTGACGACCAATGTTCCATAATTGCAAAATATTTTAAACTTAAAAAAAAAACATCATCGTTCTTTCTGGTATTTTTTGGCGTAACGCCAATTTCCGCTTAGTCATTCACTATAAAAAGTTAAGACTATTTACAACTTTGGAACATTTGTCATCTTGTCATAGTTTAACTTTGCAACCATCGTCTCACATGAATTGTTTTTTTTTACAGCGATCTCCCGGATGAAGAGGACAAGAAATCGCCTGTCCTGCTCTTAGGCGTCAACAAAATATCTGACTCTCCTTCCTTTATACGAAGACGGTCTATTGAGCCAAATACCTCAGGATCCATACGCTTTTTTAGACCACCGAAGTCAAAATACACCAGAGGTCTTCATGGCGACGAAAGATTGGAAAAAATCAGGCAGGACCTTCTAGTCCATAAAAGCAAACCTGATAGGTACATTCCTACGGACCATGAGGTCTCAGTGGAGCCTGAAGAAGTATGTCCAAAGTTGAATTGCGTCGGAAGTTGCATTTGTGACAGAAAGCAGAGCTCGGATCGAGGATCTTTCTCGTTCCAGAGACCAGAACCTTGCCCCCAAAGAGAGGAAGAATCAAAAGACTTTTCGGAAAACGAAATCGAATTTAAGTATACAGAACACATTCCCCATTGCCAGCCCTCTAGTAGCAAACAAAGCTACAATATCACCCCAAAATCAACTGAACGCAGACATTTTTTACTAGCGAATCTTAATGAGAGGTTTCGTAAAACTTTGAGTTTAGATTCACGTAAAGTTGAAACCAACCGTATACCTTTAAGCCTCCCAAAAGAACCCAGACCAAAATCTTTAGTTAACACCAGCAATATTTGTGTACAATATAAATCTGGCGATCCCTTTATCGCTACTAATTTTAACAAGGCTAGTCAACCAAAGAAAAAACGAAAATCTTTTTTTTCCCTCGACACATTTTTTGACTCAAAAAAGTCTGATACATCGTCCGTTGACGATTACTGCTCATCTAAATATAAGCGTTTTGAGCTCGAAAGTGATGATTCTCCTCTATTTAAGAGAGAAAATAAAGAAGAAAAGACACCAGACCTTTTAAATTTACCCGTGATAATAGATTCAGTAAGGAAAAAGCAATCCGATACTAGAAGACAACTAGAAAAGCTAGAAAACCATTACTATAAGAATATTCATAAGCCACAGACTGTTATAGATGCTGTCCCTAAAGACGCAACAGACGTACAAGGAACAAGTGGACATACCAATCATTTATACTTCGATGAGGACGTCGAATATATAGAACCAATAAGAAGTACGTTTACAAGTCAGAGCACTTTGATACTGGATAAGAAGTCAACTGAAAATTTGAAACCTGATTCAATTTTAACTATCAATACTGATGAGACTGATATTCGGTTACCAAGTTCTACAGTGTCTCCTAAATCGACTGTTGAAGATTTTGACAGCATAGGACCATACGAAATTGAAGTTAAGGAATCTGATCTTGTTAAGGCCGCTAAAGAATTGACTGTAAAAGTGATGGATAAGTCAGTGGATTCGATCGGCAGCTGCTCGCTAGATGTCGACGCTAGCACAGATTTTTCAGGTAAATCCGTGTTGTAAATGTGTTTGGCTTTTGACGTTGTACTGTAGCTATGGATTCAGTTAATTTAAATTTGACTAATGTACTTAGATTTCGTCTTGTAATATTCTGGATGAGTATTGTCATAGTAATATTGAAACTTTCGGGATTTGTTAATTATTGTTTTTATATTGAAATAAAATAATGCCCTACGCTACGATAACTCAGTATTTTACCAATTACTATTTTTTGGATTCAGTGGCGGATTTAGTATGGGCGTTAGGAAGGTAGTTTCTGAAAGAAGGTATTTTAGACCTACCGTATATGTGTATTTTTCTTGATAAAATCTACCTCCAGGGGGTGATACCAAATCATTTAAGTTAGCTTTAAAAACGCAAAATCCTGGATGCGCCACTGTTTGAATTTATGCACATGCACTTGAGTTAACAATTTTATTATTTCATCGTTTGTTTGTTCAAGTGTGTAAATATTACTTTTGTTAAATTCTCATATTCTTCTGTAAACGCTGTAGTTCTTGTTTCTTTCTTCTGAATCCACGTGTTGTGTATGTATGGCATGGGTTGTGAATATTGGCTCATTTTCATTACTATTTGTATGTTTATCTATTTTTGAGTTTATTTTAAAAGTTTTATTAATGTGTAGGTAGATTTATAGATATACTTTAAAATCCCCTTTATTCGTTGTAGAATGTTGTTAACCTTTTAGGTTCATGTGTTACCCTATAAAAAAGGTTGTAATATGCTCAATTACATAATATTATTAGAAGTCTTAATAGTAACCTATTTAATTATTTTTATTTGTGTTTCTTACTTTTAAGATGAGCTCTGCTAATTTTAATTTCATATTAAATAATATTTAATATCATGTGATCTGTGTTTTCTTTTTTACCTTCTGTATCGTTATTGTGATGTTTTTATATGCTAGTTGTGCTATTTCTACTATTTTTACTTGTAATGAATGATGATTGCTTGCTTTCTTTATTTTTTTTAAGATTTTATAAAAATACTATTTTCTAAGTATACTTGATTGCGTAAACCCGAATAAACATGAACACATCATGACGTCATCGTCATTGGAAGCACAAATTCAACATTCAGGTAAATATACCTACTAGAGAATTGCATAACGAACTTGAACTAACTTTTTGGCACTTCCACCGTAACAAAAAAATAATACTTTTTGAACTCAAAATCCTTGTGCTATTTTAAGGTCAAATGTTGCTAGTTCAGATGAATTCAAATGACCTCAATCAAACCACTAACAATAACTGATATTACAGCTATTAGCTACATACCTTTTTGTAGGTTACTCATGAATATTTCCCTAATATAAAAATTATGCTAATGAAACAAATATATCGATCGTCTTAGACATCACACCACACATACCTGGTTTCTAAAAATCCATAAAATCTAGGTCATTGATAGAAATTGCAAACAATGCAGGTTGCAAAATGCAACTCGCCAACAAAAAGACAATCGGATCTCGTACTTGTACACATATGGATAATCTATGTATTGGCCTCGTTTACTTCCTACGCACTTCTTATAAGCTCGGTCATTGCCGTCATATTGCCTATGTTTAGGTAACACACCTCAGACAAATTATTTCGCAAAATTTAACAACTCACTATCTACCTATCTATACACGGATTGTGAATTTACGAATTCAAAACTCGCCGACCGTGAAACGGAACGGTGCGGACAGGCCGCAAACGGGTGCGTCGTCGTCTCGAGAAAAAAAATAAAAACGTTGACATTTCTTTGTGAACTGATGTCATACTGTCATTATTTAGTTCAGTGAAAATTATTTTGAGGTTTAAAAATATTAGTGCAAATTGTTTATTTGATTGTTCTAAATATTGTATTACTAATTTATGTGTGTTAATTATTTTGGGTAAGTCAAAAGCCGGTTTTATCAATGTCAAAGTGATGTAAAACAAATTACTTTTACCATACCTACTTTTCTTCAAAGTATTTTTCATGTTAAAAAAATAAGTTTTTTTTCAAAACCCATGTTGAGATTGTCTGAAACTGGAATGACGTTGTAGTTTTTAAGATTTACTGTAGCATAGATGAGTAATCCGATTATTTTTATAAGTTCACGGTAAAACGAATCATGTTTCTATATTTTTTATGTTCCTAATTTAAATATTCTGAGATAGACACGTTTTTATGGCCACAAACAATTCTGAATACTTATTTAAAAAACTTTAGACAGACTGCTACAGCACTATAAAATTACTGTGCAGACAATTATAAATTTATTTTATTGTTATAATTTAAAGCTTTTGATATAAAGTGTTTATCTACAATAATACTGCATGATTTCGATCCAAATTGCTTAATTTGAGTTCTTTAACTCCTATGAAACTCCTATTATGTTGTAACAACTTTCAATAAATATTTGTAACCTTTTTTATCTATGAAATATGACATATGCATTTTTATCAATTAATTTGGTTACATTTACGAGAAATTTACAGTCTTATCTATAGATAATCCTATGACAGCAAAGAGTTTTTAATAATATGTGTAAAACATAATCACAATACTGTTGTGAAGTAACCTTGTACTTAAAATGTACTTAGACGATTTTTACATACATTTGAAGTCAACTAGCATGGAACTCTAGTTAGTATGTAGAACATTTTGTTTTGGTATTTAATTTTGGTAGTTAAGTGTTACTGCTGTGTTACTGCCAATGTTATTGTATCTTTAAAACATTGCTAAAACTAGCTGACTTTTTTGCCGAGTACATCATCTCAGATCTAGATGATTAAAACATTGTAAGTTTTGAACCCATTCAACAAGTTGGGTTTTTGAATTTGGGAGCTCGGGAGTCCCTGGGGAACATGGTGGGAAGATCTATTTACATCTAATAAATAAAAATATGTCATGGTGTTTGTGGCTCCTCTGAAATGGCATGCTAAAATCTCGATATCACGATTTTTGTATGATTTGCCAAGATGTGAAAATTATTAATTAGATAAAACATTCAGATATAAGCTTTGTGTTGCAAGTTGTATTTTGTTTGACAACTCTCAATGAGTGCCTGTGTTCTGGAAGACTTCTCAAATGCCTTTTCACAATGAATGTGTCATTGCTTAAACATGACAACATATCTAGTTGGATGCCTTAATGATAGACCTAATTGACTCATTCTGCTAAAATAGTATTTATGTAATTAATGAATGTCCAACTTTTATAGATGTAAAAGATTTTAAGTAGTTATAAGTTACTCACATCTATTATGCTAAATTGATTGTACAGATTTTGATGAAATCTAGCTTAAGTGTATTTTAATTTTGAAATAACACAATAAAGTGTGATCAAAGAGAAGAAATGTAGGTTTCTTTTTCATAATATTCTGTAACTTGGCGATCTGTGTTATCTTGAGCCATTCATTAATGTAGGTTATATCTTATTAGATAGTTTATCCACATGGCTTCACCTGTTTCCAATAAGATTCACTTTGCCTTTACTGTAATATATTTTATTTACAAGAAATTTGTTTTAAATATGCTAATCTCTAATAATTCTAGTTTGATTTGGAGGAAATTTGGTGTGGTAGAATTTTGAGAAAGGTTCAACAAAGCTACAACAAAACAAGCTACTTTTTACTTTGATCCCATACACAATGGTAAAGCCTTGGGCAAAAGCAATTTATGATATAAAATACTTACTTATTTGGCTGTAGATAATCACAATAAAACTAAAATATTACTTAAGGATAATTGTTGTAATCTAAAATAGACTGGCAGAGCTGAGTTAATCTATAATAATGCTTGATGTTGCTTCTGGCTATTAGAGTCGGAGTTCATTAGAGGTAGCGAGAGGTTTGATAAAATTATAAAACCGGTCCATTGTTTCCGAGAAGTTCAACCACAAACGCCAAGTGACAGGAGATTATTATTTATTTAAATAAAAAAGGATACCCCCCCTTAAAATGTTTTGTGTAGAAATAACTTTGACCCTTACTGCCTTGTTCATAAAATTCACTGTCTAAAAAATCTGTAGGTATTTACCACCACAGGGTATTAAAGATGGACCCCTCATCATTAGAGCGACTCACACTTGGCTGATGTTAAGCACGGGTGTTTTTAGGATTATTTTTCGGGTGGATATTTTGTAATTTCATAAGTCATTCAAGTTACCACACAAATGCAATTTTAAGATTTATGATAAGTCTGGCTTTGTTATTCGGAAGAATTCACAGCATTTTATATGATTGTTCAATCTCACTTTTTCACACTTATTACATATTTTGACACCCGCTGGTTTATTATGAAAAAGTTTACTTATTGTGACAGTCATTACTGACACCTTGCTATTTGTACTTTTATTTGCACAAAATATTTGGGATAAAGTTTCAACATATTGCGGTATTACTTTGAAATTGAAATGCAGACACGGTTATATATGGCAGTGGTGGTGGCAGCTTGTTTTGAGAAGGGAGAGAGGGGCATGATAAGGAACCCAAAATTTAGCTTTATCAAGGAAAACACTTTGGTGGGGACTCAGATACTTTGATCGTGGCATGGCTCCAGAACTATGTTCAGGGGGAAAGGATGTGCACTTTATTACACCAGGCAACAGCGCTGGGTCAATTCAGTCTAAATTACCCCAAAAAAGTGTTTCTGGCTATACTTCGAGAAGATTTTTATATTTGATTTATGAAAATCTATTCACCCGTTAATTACGTTGTTACTTTTAACAAGTTATGAATAAAAGTATAAAAAAACATGTGTCCACAGGAGAGATAGGACTTGTGGGAGCGAGTTACTATGTGTTTAGTAACACAAATATTTCTGCAACACATTAAGAAATAAACACAACACAAAGAAATTGTTAACATAGTCATAACATTGACATATATGAGTCAGACTCTAGGCCAGTGTAGGCGGCTTGATCTTGGACTGGTCACAACTTACTTTATGAAAGTAATTTGTTTTGATTTTATTCTATTGTGACAGGACTTCTGTATTAGTTTGTGCGATAGATTATCTCTTGGATAGAATTTATGAGATCATGCGTGTAACCAGGTTGGAATTTGGGGGTTGAACTCCCCCCCCCCCCCCCCCTTCCCAAAATTGCTAAAGGTAGGTATGCAGTAGGTACTTAATTAGGCGATGTTTAGTCAATTGCACAACCTAACCCCCCCCCCCCCCCCCTTCTTAAAAATGATCTTGAATATTGGCCCTAAATTTATTTGCACTTTAAAAATCCCTTGTGACACAGAATTCTAAGTATCGTCCTTAATGTTTCTTCTTCTTCTTCTTCTTCTACACATACCTATGAGCTATTGACCGTCAAACGAGTGGATCTAGAAATGGCGCTAACAAGAGGTTGATGTTAAAAAGTCATTTACACCCTTAGATTTTGTGGGACTCTTTCCAAAAAATGTTAGGGGCATAAAAGCAAATTATAAAGAGCGGATCTACCAATATGATGCAAGACACTAGGGGATGTGTACAGCGCCACTTGCAAACAGCGGTAATTTTGTTGTTACTTACACGTGAATATAAGCATTTCTTTAGTAATTCTGGCCCTAAAGCTCACTAGCCGCTTGGAGTACTCTTGACCTAGTAACTTTTGTTTGAGGTCAGTGGCAGATCCAGAATTTTGTTTTGGAAGGGGGGGGGGGGGGGGGTTAACCGTAGAAGAACCCAACATTTTGGTTTGGGTTGTTGAGCCCTCTAATGGTAGGCCTTATATAAATAAAAACATACACATTCATTGGAGAGGTCAGATACTTTTGGAGGAATTCAAAGGCCTTTTAGCCTCTCTTCTGTATCCGTCAATGAAGCAGGTTGGGGGTTGGGTTGGGAACTTTGTTCTGGGGGGGGGGGGGAGCAACATTTGACTTAACCGGCCAAGTGTGATTCGTTCGTCGCATGACGGGGGGAAGGCGGTCATTTGATCATTTGATACAACGCCGGTACACCAGCCAATACCGCCAAGGGGGCGAGGGGGGCAATTGCCTGTGAAAAGACACTCAAGTGTCGGTCATTCAGGCCGACATTCGATTTTACCGTCAGGTTTCGTCCATTGTTGCCGGTTTGCTGTCGCCCGGCCTAGTGAACGTATATGACAAAGCCACACACAAAAAAGCCGCTCGCTTTTTTCCCGAACATTAATTCACTTAAATTCGATTTTACGGCCCTGCCTGTGCCGAATGATGCTAGCCTGCTTATGTGTGTAAAGCGACTTTTTTTTTTTTTTTTAAAGACGTCTCCCGCTGTAGTGCATGAGCCCTGTGTCGCGAGGGACTTTACAAACAGTCACGTACACAAAGTACACCCAGACTCGGAACAACAATTTGTGGATCATACGAAGTGGTGTCCCGTGTGGGAATCGAACCCACGATTTCTTGCGTAGCAGTCGGACACACTTCCACCGTAATTAGCCCAGATCTGTCCATTTGCGTCATGTTTCCAATAACGCACGATACGTATAATCCTTATAATGTTACTTCTCACTTTTATTATCAATACTACCGTCACGACAACAATCTGTTATCGAATGATAAGCGGTATCGTAAACATGCTGTATTGTAAATTAGTTTTGAAATTGTTTGTTGCCATTGAAGCATGAGTATTACATAATGTGCGACTATTTTATGATTTTTGGGTGCTGTGAGTCGATACTTTTATTATTTTATTATTGTTGTAAAGGATATGGCGTAAGGGACAGTCATTTACGACCTAAATATCGGTGGAAATGTACTTACGTCACTATTGTTGTTAAATTTGAGTGATAGTTTTTGTTTATTTGTAAAATATGGTGAAGGTAAAACGTTTTTATATAAACTAATGGTTCTTTTAAAATAAAGGCTGAAATTTTATTGTCCAACTGTCAAAGTTTTCGTAAATCAAATTCGCATAGAAATTAAAATAAAGTATCATCAGTTTTGCTCGCTTTTTGTGATGAAATAGCCTATAACATTCCTCAGGCGTCAAGTTACTTCCAGACCTAATTTCATCTAAACCGGCACAGTATCATCGGTGATTAGGAAAAGCGCTCATACAATTTCTTCAGCTTCTTTGTATAAAAGTTATTTTTAAACATAGATACTTACAGGTAAAATATAAGAAATCATCAGATATTTACATGTTTCATTAACCACTATACTGGTGTATTAATAGCAAGCATAAAAAAACATTTAATACTAAAATCACGTGTCGAAATTGTAAGTGAAGTAATCTAATTATCTCTACGGTATTTGTAAGGAATTTTTAGTTTCGCGATTTAGATATATATAGTTTTATATGATTTACATATGTGTAACTATTTATCGGCATTATAAAATAGATTATACGGATTTAAAAAAATATTTGAACTATTGAGCACATTGACCAAAAACGTGTCGTGTGAATATTTTATTCTTGAGATCGTAATAATATAACGTTTATATCCTTGAACTTATTAAAATAAATATGCATAATAAATATTAAAATACATTTGTGTCTTCTCTAACTTATTGACCTTGCTATCATCTAAATTGCAGTATTGCTGTCACATTATTAATATTAACATTTCCGTAATTCCAGATACAACATCAGGAAGCCTGAATCTCCTCACACCATCATCAACAACCAGCCGCATCCGAGACTTCACATCACGAATCCAAGAGCGAGCAGCCTCCAATCTTCAACCAAATTATCTCATCACTCCAACCCCCGTAGCAACCCCAGCTCGGACCCCTGAGGACACCACTCCAACTCCAAGAAAACAATCTGAGAATCTCCTAAAGCCCCCTCCAAAAGTTCATATAGACGCTTCAAGTCATAGATCAAGAGGGCATCACAAAAAAAGGGACGAAGTCGGCCAGAAAAAGCCCAGCTACTTAAACTTGGCCTGCTCAGTCAATGGGTATACCAATCTCACAACATATGACTCTAAACTAAGGCAAGACATCAACAAAAGCAGGGAAGCTTCCCCTATAAGACCAATAACACACACTTATCAATATAGAAGCGAAAATAATTCCCTTCTTGTCCCAGTTCCGGTCAGCGCAAATAAACTGCTGGTTCCAACATTTGGTCCTCATGATACTCGTGTTGATTTGACGCAAAAAGCGCCTACTAAGGCGCACACAGACCCTTACTTGGCCACTTCACCCTTTAATGTCTATATGGCGGCTGAAAATAAACAACTAAAAAACGATTTTCTCGGTAACATGACCACCACAAGCCGTCCTTATATTTCTAGTGAGAGCAAAACCTTCGCGACTTCAATGCTCCACAAAACAGATGAGGTAGACAATTCCAAAGAGATTACATTCAAATCCAGTTATTCGGAGACGAATTTCAGGAAAACTGTCACTTCTAATGGCAAGGAAAGCAGATTCAGCTCTGAGTCCTACACGATATCATCGAATGGAGTCTCGAAGCGGGTGGAAATCACCAAGGAAAATGGAGAAAAGCTAACGAGTCCTATGAAAAGTTTTATTCAGCAAAGGGTTGAAAGATTGTACGGTCCTGGAGCTTTGGCGCAAGGTTTCTTCAACCAGAAGCGCCACAAATTGAAGAGTTCCAGCGAGGATGACGAACCGAAAGTCTTAACAGAGAAATCTTTGAATACCCCAGAAAGAATTCCTAAGAAAGTTGAAGAAACTGAAAAACTTTGCACTAGTCCAAATGGAGAAGCGTCTGACGTTTCGTTACCAGTTTTGAGGCATTTGAGGCCAGAATTTAGAGCACAGCTGACAATATTATCCCCAAAGAAGTGTCTGAAAAGTGATTTATCCCCTCAGAAGGTGGAATGTGACATTCCTAAAGTGGAAAAGACTGATGTGGTTGTTGAAAGTGATGTGTCTGTTACAAATGGTGTTTCTGTGATAAAACTAGATGATGATGGTGATGAGACGGTGATTAGTGTTAATGGTGATCAGAATGGTGTGAAGGAGGAAGTGAAAGATGGACATTACTTTTTGGATTTGGAGAAGAAGGAGACTGAGAGACTGTTGGCGTTAGCTGCTACTGCTGAGAAGGAACTGGAAGACTTACAGGTGAGTTTCGTAGCCTTTTCTGTATCTCTAAAACATAGTCTAGTGCAAGTGTATGATCTCTGCTCATAGCACCATTTTGAGTTTGATTGTAATATTTCTCACACAGATTCGGAATATTTTGGGTTAGAGGCCATGATCCGTGTGGGAAAAACATAATCTGTCAATAATAGGTAATCAGGTATAAACTGGATCTAAATAATTTTCAAAATAGAAAAGCATCTGCTGAAAATCGGTGGAAAAAACATCACATCTCTTTTAGACGTCTGCTCTGTCAACGGACACCGGACGGCTTTATAACATTTGGCGCAGGACCAGTGTCCGGTGCGTGTAACTGAGAGAGCCGTGAAACTGAGAACTAAAGATACCACGTATGTCTGCGAATACACCTGTGTGTTATAAAATTTAATATTATGTCCTGCGTAGTTGGTTAATCTCGAGCGGCCATCGAAGTAGGTTAGACGACCTTTAGGAGTCCTCCATCAATCACGTGAGTCTCGAAGGGGGTTCGGAAAAAATCACGAAAAGATGGAAGGGGGAAGAGTATAGTGAGAAATCACAGGAGTTCTTTGGGATCGTGATTCCTCAGGCTTCGCGACGCTAAAAATCAATTGCAACTCCCGTCTTACGAGCGACTCACACTTTACCGGTGTGGGACAATTGAAACCCTTCCCCCCCCCCCGACGTTAGAGACTCACAATCGTGTGAAAATCGTTGAGTTTTTAGTCTAAAACCTCACCAAGGAGAAGAGGGGTTATAAAAGTGGCTAAAATCACGTGAGCCTCGAAGGTGATTCGGAATAAATTGACGAAATGGTCACCAGGGGGAAGGGGGGCATAGTGAGAAATCACAGGAGTTCCTTGGGATCGTGATTCCTCAGACTTCGTGACGCTAAAAATCAATTGCAACCCCCCGTCTTGCGAGCGACTCACACTTGACCGGTATGGGACAATTGAACCCCCCCCCCCCCCCCCCCGTCTCCGACATTAGAGACTCACATATAGACATATAGACGTCCCACTGCCCCTGACCTGCCCCTTTTGAATCAAAACATGCCTTGACCGTTCTGCATATTATAAGCACATGACAATATCGTTCAAGAACACGTCTAATAAAAATTAAAGAATCATATCTAGTCTGGTGAATGTTAAGACCTTAGCCGGTTTGGCTCGCGTTTTCAAACTTTATGTCTTGATTAATCTAAATTTTAATGGCCGTGCATACACCGATTTGACATGGCAAGTGTAATTGAATAACATCCGCTAAATGCGTGTCGGACTCCGAACATGATAGTAGGGGAGACGTGGAACATCAACTTTCAACCAGATGAGACATACATATTTTTTATAACATTTTATTGTTTATAAACACGTCTATGATAGCTGGCCAATCGAAAAGTGTTAGCTATATTTTTTCGATGCTGAAAAAAAAATTGGTATGGACACAGTGTAAATCCTGGCTAAGTACTTATATGGGATAGTTTAATCGGGATACCATCTGTACCCCAAGTTAACTAGTCGTAATTAAAATATCAGTCTTTGTAATGTTCGGACCATAATCCACACTGGCCCACTGCTGATTAATGTATGTCATTATCTCTTCGAAGTTTGGTTCTAAGGTTAACTTAACAAATATTTGTACCGTGGGTTTTTCGGCCAATCTTAAGATTCCCAGGCTCCAAATCTGTCTAACCTTTTTATAATTGTCAGTCCTTGTCTATAAGAGGCACATCTAATTGCTTAGTTTTGTTTCACAATTAAATTCTGTCTGGCAAACTGGTTTAGGTTCAAACTAGGGTTGGCACTTGACACTTGTTGTTGGCGAACTTTTGTTTTATCAGCTCCGCCCACATAATTCTCTTTGAACTTGGGTTTCCTAAAATGCTTTTAATTCCTTGTCTGCATCACAAGAAACCTCTTAAATTTTAGCTTTCTAGGTGCTTGCACTGGGCGTTAACGATAAAATATGTAGATGAGTCAGTACTTCCATTTGTACAGTTATATAGATGACTCTCTTGCTGGGGAATAATATCGATGCGCTAGGACTTTGCAAATGCAATTAAAAAAATAAAGTACATTCAGATTGAAAACCAACACTATTACTCCAGTATCTCAAAATGCGTTGTCCCATAATTAAACTCCATCGAGGATTTAAAATGGGGACATAAACTAAGCTAAAGGACCCAAGATTTCAGTTTGATAGGAAAAGAGGAAATGACTCTTAAGAGCCAGCGCACACATATGGCGAAGCGCAGCGCAGAGCATGCCTACGACTCGGCGATATTCGCGGCAATACGCAGTGCGCGCGGATGCGGACAGTTCGAGCGCGCAGGACACGCATAGCCGGCGCGCCGGATCAACGTGAATGTATGAAAACGCCGCGCCATTTCGGTGCAAACCGGATACGTGGACCATACCACGTTGATGCTTTTCGGCGAACACGGCGAAAGTAGATGCGCGTGATGCGTGATGCAGAGATTACCCCCCCCCCCCCCCACAACCTCACTAAATTTACGTCTTTATAATATTACTAGCTGTCCCGCGCAACTTTGCGTAAATTTTCCCCGTTTTTGCAACATTACTCATCGTATTGCCGATGTTATTTTGATCGTGACCGCTCCTATTGGTCGTAGCGTGATGTTCTTATTGCGTATAGCCTTACTCGATAAATGGGTTATCCAACAGTGAAATAATTTCTCAATTCGGACTAGTAGTTTCTGAGATTACCGCGTTCAAACAAACAAACGTCTTCAGCTTTATAATATTAGTATAGATAGTATAGATTTTTTCCGCTATCGTTTCATTTATTTTGTATGAGTGGCAGCCCTATGGCATCTGTCCGAATCTAAAACGTAAGGTAGGTAATTTGCAATGGGATCCGGTTGTTTTTAACGTCTACCTAAACTTGTAGATTTATTTCTTAAATAACATTTCTGACGGCTTGATCGTAAAAGTCTAAACAAAACTATTATTTACGTAGTTTCTAGTTATGCTTTGCTTTATTTTTTTTTTATAAATAAATATCTTGAGACAACTTACACACGGCCATCTGATCCCAAACTAGACAGAACCGGCACTAAGGCAATACTTACAATTATAGATAAACTAGCTTATGCCCGTGTGGCAATATACGCTATTGCTCAGGTCCTAAGGAAAGTAGCGTGATGATTAACCTAAAACCGAGTCCGGACATGGGAGATTATTCTTCCAAAATTTGAATAGAATATGTTCAGTAGTTTTTGAGCCAATCCCGAAGAAACAAACATACAGGAAAAATCTAAGCATGGTTTGGTATTTAGAAACCCTTAATTAGTCGATCTAGGTTAGATTTTTTGATACAGCTATTTTACAATTTTATAATAGTAGGTACAGATAGATTACACCCAAAGGCAGAATTAACTATTGTGTTCTTCACAGACAGACTTATTCTAGGTGGAAGTCGAACCCACGACCTCTGGCTTAACAGTCAGCGTAACTAACTACTTGACCAGCTAGTTAACAATCCTATTCTTACCAATATAATAATTGCGACAGTGAGTATGAGTCAGAGTATGTCTCTCAATCTATTACATTTTCACTTCTAAACTACTGGGCCGATTTAAATATAGTTTTGTAGAGTTAGGTTTAGATTGTTCTCAGCTCTCTCTCTCATTTTTATCTGGTGCTCACTATGTGTACAGTAGGATCAACGTAACGAGGCCGGACTGAAGTAGGCGACAAGTGGTTGGGCAGATGCATTTTTTGGAAGTAAATGGTGACAGGAAGCGGGGGTCGGGGGCGGTAACTAAACCAAGAGAATTAGAGATGCGATTACGCATCATATTGTCATTATTAGTATTACTAACTTATGTTTTTTTGTGATTATTTTCGTTAAAAAATTGTTTTTCAAAGTTTCTTTAGTATTTACTATACCTAACTGTTATAAATTTTAACTTTTATGAACTCATTTATATAGTGTTTTTGTATTTTTGAATTAAAATGTTGTTAGTATTTTTTATCGATTAAATATTATAAATATTTATCGATATTATCGGTCGCATCTCTATGACATGCGCGAAAGTGATAAAAACCTAACTTCAATCCGGTCAAGATACGTTGATCGTTCTGTATAATTTGTATTCTTATGCGTTATTGTCTAGAAAATGTAATAATAATACAAATTTTCCAATTCAAGTAAATACATCAACTGTTTTATGTAAAAAGTGAAAGAATTATATTAAATACTAGTTGACCCGTAGCATGGTGTTATATAGCCTATAGCTTTCCTCGATAAATGGACTAGCCTACAGTAAAATATTTTTTCAATTTTGGACCAGTACTTCCGGAGATTATCGCGTTTAAACAAACAAACAAACTCTTCAGCTTTATAATATTAGTATAGTCTTGCTGCCTACCTCGTTCAGCTTTATAATATTAGTATAGACTTGCTACCTGCTCCGGCTTCGCACAGGTGTCAGTGTGTTGAGTTACATTATTGCAATCTTCGTAGGGATCTCTAATTTTTTGACAATAAAATATAGCCTATGTTACTCTCCGATAATGTAGCTTAGTAATGGTGAAAGATTTTTTAAAATCGGTCCAGTAGATTTTAAGTTTGTTTGTTACATACAAAAATACAAATCTTTACTCTATACAATATTAGTATAGAAGAATTGAAATGTGGGAAATGTCTATAAAATGCAACATGTTTTATTTGTTCACTTTATGTACCTATTACATTAGTACTGTTGTGATATTTTAATATGTTTCCCATTTCAAGAATATATATTATTCTTAAAAACATTATTTTAAATTTACATTTGACATTGGGACTACTAAGTCACAAAGCGTCACATTTATTAAAATTCTGACCTTCCAAATTATTCTGTTTCTTATTTATGTAAAAATACTTACATTAAATGTATTATAACAGGTGTTATAATATAATACTACAAAGGTGACATAGATAAGAAAATTTAATTATAAAATGTAGGTACCTAACATATTAATACCTAAATGAATTTCTATAATGTTATTTATTTATTTACTAGCTATAACTTGGCCCGCTGCTTTGCCAATGTTTATGCTGTATTATTGACTATCTCTGTGGCACGGTGGGAGTGTATTCGACTGCTACGCAAGAGGTCGTGGGTTCGATCCCCACCCAGGATAAAACTTTGTGTGATGAGCGCGATGGTTTATTCTGTGTCTGGGTGTTATTTATCTATAATATGTATGTATTTAGAAATATATAAATATGTTTATCAGTTGTCTGGTTTCCATAGTACAAGCTCTGCTTAGTTTGGTCCCAAGATATTATTATTATTATTATTAATGATGCATCAAAATCTGTTTAGTCGTTTTTGCGTGAAAGTTTCACAGTAATCCATAGTCACATAGCATTTATAGTATTAGTAGGATTTGATGGGAATTTTAACACTCAAACTGGTAAAATTGGTCTTTAGAGCTACTCATAATATAGTACCAATTACAGCAGACAGATTAATCTTGTTTTAAAAGATATTATTATAATCAAGATTATTATCAAGGTATATCTACACTGACGGACTTATAAACTGCATCAAAGTAATAGACGACTTTGAAATAAATATTTTAACCAAGTATGCAAACTTTCTATACAGATTTAAATTGAAACCTCTAGATTGGTTCGTGAACTTTAAAACAGCGTAGGATCATATCTTTAAGTTTAAGTTTATGTACTGGAAAGGACCTTAAGACCTTTTTTGAAGAAAAAACAGAAGTTTAAGGAAAAATTGTTTAATTAAAAAATTGGTTTTAACAATAGACACAAACTTTATGCAAGGGTTTATTTGTGTTTTAACCCATTTGGACCCAATAGCAAACTGCCGATAGAATTTTTGAAAAATCTTTATTAGCTTATTTATTAGGTGCTATGTAGACATTTTAGAGAAAAAAAATAAAAAAAAGTTTTTTCCTTATATGAAAAAAACCGCCGTCCTTAAATGGGGCCAATGGACTCATGTGTGGTATTTTTCGAAACATCCTTTTTCAACGCATAATGTTTTTATGCACTTCTTGCATTGCCAACGTGCTTTCATGTGGCATACGACGCATCTTAACTGCGACGACAGCTTCTGGGGGAAGTGCCCAACGCTATCTTGACTCATACCTGGCACGAGTGAGGACGATTTTCGTCGCCTCGGATCAGGTTTTTCTATGGCTGCTCTTAGATAGTATCGGGCGATACTTCGGCGAAACTGCAGCTGATCCATTTTGTTTGCTGCCGTCAAAATTTGGAGGCGCCAGGCATTGGATACAGCCAAATCTAGGATGTAGGTAAATATAGTCCACCACCATTTTTTTCCACGTATGGCAGTTCTATAAACTGCGATGGATTGGTCGGCCTGATCAACACCACCCATGCCTTTGTTATAACTTTGGAAGACTTTAGGGATGTTCACGTCTATCTTTTTTCGTTCGGCAGAACTCCATCTTTTTACCTTACCTAGAGGGTTGACAAAATCATGATTTGTACCCATAGTACATACACTATTATCTAGCCAACGTACAAATAAAATTTCATTAGCCGTATCAAATCGATAGTCAAATTCTGCTCGGTTCTTCTTTTTCATGTCTTTGACGGACACCAGTGGACATTTCTTGGTTCTATTTTCTCTCACAGTGCCTGTAGCACGGTACCCAGCTTCAAGCAAATCTCGCAGCAAAGCGTGACTAGTGAAGAAGTTGTCGAAATATACAATATGCTCTTGAGGAACAGCGTTTGTTTTTTCTAAGAGGCCCTTTACAACCTTCGATCCCAAAGGCTCCTTGCTAGTTTCCCCTGTAGACTTTCCACAATATATATCGAAGGCGTAACAATAACCATCAGAGCTTGCAAGCATCCAGTTTTTGTACCCAAACCTCACTGGCTTTCCTCTTATAAACTGTTTGGCAGGGTGACGTCCATAATATTTTACCATGGACTCGTCAACAGATAGATGTTCGTGTATCACACCCCACTGAAGAAATTTCTTCATTACCAAATCACAAAGTGGTCGAACTTTGAACATTTTGTCAGAAGATCCAGCAGCAGTTTCATTATCGCAAAAATGCAGAAACTTTTTTATTTCTACGAATTTGTTCTTCGACATCGATCTGGAAACAATAGGGACACTGCAGTCCTCATCTAGAGACCAATATAATCGTTCTCGTGGTAGAGTGTGATATCCAGTCAAAAGTAATATGCCAAAAAACAGCTTTAGATCGTCAACGGTTAGTTGAAAGTCGTGGTTGTTATGTTGTGCAGCATATAGCTTTGTATTTGAAACAACCATGTCAAATACTTCTTCATCAAATATTCTTTCAAAAATACTGACTGGCGTTTGATCCTTGAGCTCGTTTATAACAATCTCGTTTCGTTGCTGAAGATTACATTTAGTGGGCGAAGTATAACCATACGAACCGTCACATTTACGCCAAAGTGGTTCCTGAATGTCACCTCTCCTGCGTTTTGGTAGTAGTGGTTCATCGTCGCTGCTATCCCATTCCTCGTCGTGCCTTGATTCAAAAATCTCAACCCTTCCTGGGAGATCTCGTGGCAAAGTACTTTGCTGGACATCATCTTCGTCACCTTCTTCTTCATCCGTGAGAATACTGGGGTCTGGAGGAATAGCCACTATGTCGTAACTAACATCAGGATCATCCTCTCGACTCAAAATATTTTCGATGGCCTCCTCGAGACCGTCAAAGTCATTCGTAACGTCAAATGATCGTTTAGTCATAGTTAGTATCGATACTAAACCTGGAAATAAAAACATAAAAAAATGTTATCAATCAGTCCATTGGACCCAATCGGGAACAGCACACTAAAACAGCTCCAGTCATAGTAAATTCACGAAAAATCTAGGTTATGATAGCATTGTTCATTAGAAGAAACTATGATGCACAAGAGATTTACTTAAAATAACTGATTATCTAATCAAAACATAATAAAAAACGACTTACCTTTTTCAAAATATAAATACAATACATTTAATTAATGAAATAGCTATAATTATCCACTTTATGCCACAGTACACAATACTATAATGTTATCGCAAAGAAATATCCTTTGACACTATGATTTTACCTTATAATAATAGATATCTGCAAAAAAAAAAGAAAATGTGGGTACTTTTATACGTGGACCCAATTGGAGCCGGCGGGCTTATATGGGTTAATAAGGTGTATTACCCCCACGTGCCCTTATTACGGATTCTAATCGGTTCCGCATAGATTTTATAAGGGTTTTTAAAAGATCTTGCGGAATATTGTCCCATTCTTCTGAAAGTGCTGTTCTTAGTGCTGCCACTGTCGTAGGCGAAGGGTTTCTCGCATATACAGCTCTTTTTAAATTGTCCCAAACATGCTCGATGGGATTAAGATCCGGGCTGCGTGCTGGCCAATTCATTGTACGTATCCCAACCTCTTCGCAATAATGTTGAACTTGTGCAGCTGCATGCGGCCGGGCATTATCCTGCATTAAAGTAAAATTTTCGCCTATGAATCCCATGTAAGGCACCACGTGATCTTCTAATATCTCTGTTATGTAGCGATGTGCTGTCAAACCCCCTCTATTACCGTTTTGACGGACCATGTCTATGAACACAAGTTCTGTTCGCCCGTTCATCGATATGCCACCCCAGACCATACATGAACCGCCTCCAAAAGGAACACGCTCCTCAATGCAACTTTGAGCATATCGCTCCCCACGTCGACGATAGACTCTTCTGCGACCATCTGCACCATATAAACATGTCCTACACTCGTCCGTGAACAATACAGAGGCCCACTGCTCTTCTGTCCAATTCAGGTGATGACGCGCAAATCTTAAGCGAGCTTGTCTGTGAGCTGCAGACAACTTTGGACCATTTGCTGGTCTAAAAGGGGTGATAGCCGCTTCCTTTAACCTTCTTCTTATTGTTCGTGCACACACGTTTTTTCCACGCACTTCATTAAGCTCGGTTTTGATGTTAACTGACGTGAGGAAACGATTTCGCAGGGAAGTTGTAACAATAAATCGGTCATCACGACCTGTGGTTGCTCGAGTTCTGCCTGTACCACGTCTCCTCCTGTAAGAACCTGTCTCTACAAACCTTCTGTATATTCTACAAACCGTAGACTGGTTTAAATTTAAATTTCTACCAATCGTTCGTTGATCCAAGCCCTCCCGCACCAATGCTACAATTTGTGCCGCTTGTTCGGACGAAGTATCCATATTATGGTTCAAAAACTCTCGATGTGTTAAAAAACTAACCCAACAATTATGCTGGTAACAATAATTCAATTGACCAAACAAAAAAAATCAATGAGAATTAATTTAAAACTTTGCTATAAATAACACGCAAATCTGATACTACGAGTAAATTTTCTTTTCCCGGCTATATTCATTTGTTTTACCGCAGTTCTATTTTTAAATTTAATTTTTTTTTAAGATTAAGAGCCAGTCTTTCCATATTTATATAATTTAATCTAAAAAGTTTGCATACTTATTATAAAAAAATTCTTTTAGAGTAAACCTGAACTTTGATGCAGTTTATGAGTCCGTCAGTGTATTAAGATAATTGGAAGCCTGTATCCAGCGTAATTTGAAAAAAGTAAAGTTAATTTATTGCTACGAGGGTGGATTGAAAAGTTCGCGGCCTCAGCAAGAAAACAATATAAAATATAAACAAAAGTAATTTTATTTTTCCACGTAATCTCCACTTAACTCAATGCACTTCTTCCATCTGGTTTCCAACGCCTGTATGCCGGTCATAAAAAAAGTTTCTTCAAGGCCTTCAAAAAAGTCACCCACCGCGGTTTCAACCTCCTCATTTGATGAAAATTTTTGACCTCCAAGGTGTTTTTTAAGGTTTGGGAATAAATGAAAGTCCGAAGGTGCCAAATCAGGGGAATAGGCGGGATGGGGCAGTAATTCAAAGCCACAATTACGAATTTGAGCCATTGATTCAACAGACGTGTGAACGCGTGCATTATCCTGATGGAACAACACTTTCTTGCTGAGTAGTCCTGGCCTTTTCTCTTTGATCGTTTCACGCAAATGACGTAAAAGGGTGCAGTAATAAGCAGAGTTTATAGTCTCACCTTTTGCAAGGTAGTCCACCATGATGACACCCTTAGCATCCCAAAAAACTGACGCCATCACCTTGCCAGCTGACAAAATTGTTTTGGCTTTTTTTGGAGTCGGTTCATCAGGTTTTTTCCACTGCTTGGATTGCTGTTTTGACTCTGGGGTATAGTGGTGTACCCAGGTTTCATCCATTGTAACAAATCTGTCCAAAAAATCTTGTGGATCAGTCTCAAACATTTCCAAACTGTCGCGAGAAATCGTGAGCCGTATTCGTTTTTGTTCAACTGAAAGCAATCTGGGGACCCACCGCGCAGAAACCTTAGAAAATCCAAGTTCATTGACTATGATGTTTTGTGTTCGTTCATATGAGATGCCAATAGTGTCAGCAATCTCCCTGATGGTCAATCTCCGATCTGCCAATATCAGATCACAGATTTTCCCAATGTTTTCTTCAGTCGTAGACGTCGTAGGCCGGCCGGAGCGAGGGTCATCTTCAATACTCTCTCGTCCGCGTTTAAATTCTGCAACCCACTTTTTCACAGTCGTATACGATGGAGCAGATTCCCCCAATGTTGTTGACATATCTTCGTGAATCTCTTTTGGAGTCAGTTTTTTTTTAAACAGGTATTTGATGACCGCACGTTGCTCAATTTTCTCCATTCTTTAAAAACGCTGCACTTAGGCTCACAAAATTCAGTCTAATTTAAAAACAGATAATGCTATTGTGACAGAATTTTACAATGTGACAACCAGAGAGTAAACAAATCGAATGAGGTCAGTTACATTAAAATAAGTCAAGTATTTATGTGGTAGGCCGCGAATATTTCGATCCACCCTCGTACTAATATAAGACGTGCAAGAATTGGAACTACAAATTAATCCATACTAATATTATAAAGCTGAAGAGTTTGTTTGTTTGAAAGCCTGCATCCATACATGCATCTGTACATGTTCAAAATTGATTAATTCTAAGAAAAGGACATTTAGACAAAATTACATTTCGAGAAAGGATTTTTCGAGAAATGGACATTATGCGCTGAGACGCTTCCTTTTCCTTTTGAAATTGGATACTCTAGGAATAGGATATTTAAGGAATTAGACATTGTAAAAATTGGACATTTTGGGAAATGGACATTTTGAAACCGTTGGACATTCTGAACTTTAACGAAATTATTGTATAAAAAATCAACATAAAGCGCGCGTAAGCACCGGTTTAACCTAAGCAGATACATTTATTTAGCTATGTACGAGTTTGTACACCTATCTTGAAGTAATTTTTATAGGCATTTCTTGCCAAAGACTTTACAAATACAATAATTGCATTTTTGAAAGATAGAAAAATTTGAATCCAGACTCAGGAATCGAACCCGAGACTTCCGTAGCCAAAACGGGGCCAGAAGCGAACCACCTATCTGGACTATGTTACTAGATATCAAATTCTTCTATCTCTTAATGCTTACGGGTTAGGCCCCCGTAGCGACATCTAGTCGGTAGTTAAAGAACTATCACGGCTTTTGTTATTGCTTCGTTACAGAGAGCATTTTAACAAATTATGATGACGCAGGCCGAATATTGAAGTAATTTTTATAGGCATTTCTTGCCAAAGACTTTACAAATACAATAATTGCATTTTTGAAAGATAGAAAAATTTGAATCCAGACTCAGGAATCGAACCCGAGACTTCCGTCAGGATTCAAATTTTTCTATCTTTAAAAAATGCAATTAACGTACCTATCTTGTTTGACCGCTACTATACCATAGAAAGCCCTTACCATTACCACATTCAAGTAAAACAATCAGTCATTCGACTAATTTGTCTACACAGTTAGTACTATGGGATTGTCATTTTTTTTTTCTTACAAAGCTAACTAGCAATGTGGGATTGAGTCCCACATTACTAGCAATCTTGATAACCCCTCCAGCTAAGCTCAAAGGCTTGTGTTAGGAGTGGGTTCACGTCGGTAGTATAATGGGTAGGAATCGAAACCGCGGCCTCACGATTGCAAGACCGATGACTTAGCCATTAGGCTACCGCCGCTTCATTGTCATTACTATATACAAAAATCCTTTTATAAAACAAGCTTTTTTTTTTAAAGACTCCCGCATTATGGTGCTAGCCATGTGTCGCGGGGGACTTTACAAACATACAAGTCACGGACACAAAGTACACCCAGACTCGGAACAACAATTTGTGGATCACACAAAGTCGTGTCCTGTGTGTTAATCGAACCCACGACCTCTTGCGTAGCAGTCGGACATACTCCCACCGCGCTACAGAGGTAGAGGACATAAATAATGTTGGAATGTATACGTTTTCAGAGCCGTGAAGACGTGAGCGAGGAAATCTTGGGTTTTCTACGTGCCGCGTCTGGCAAGGCGAGGCTTCTTGCTACGCAGAAGATGCAGCAATTTGAAGGTAAGCAGTACTTCTTGTATCCCAAGTCAAGCGCGAAACCCCTCATCGTTTAATCTCACCTCAGACTCTACACAATATATATTAAACAAACTCGTCCAAATATAAACTAGCTACAAGCTAAAAAATGTAACAAACGCAAACCTGTTAAAAACCTAAATAGTTTATTCATCTAAACGGACCAAGGATAATTTTCTGACAAGGGGATGAATTCGCTTGTAATGGCTCACCATTGGGTATATGACTACAATAACAATAAATTATTTTACACTATACAGGAAATAGCATTTGCAAAAATATTCTGGAAAACAATGTTTCTCTACAATTTTAAGTTGTCACGAATTTATAAACATCAAAACAAACATTGAAACTACATGATTTGACCATACAAAAGAATGACGTCATTGTTTTGTACCTATTTCATAAAAAATAGTACGAGACCGTTTTGACGTTTCTTAAAATGATACTGATTTCACTTGACAGTCATCTAGCCTATTACGAGCGAATTGACTCCCTGTGCCCGAACAGACAGAAAAAAACGAAACATAGATTTGGTCCCAACCAAAACTATATTTTGTTTTTTTTATACCTTTTGTTTGAGTTTAAAACAAAACGTAAATAAAGTAAAATATAAAGTACAATAAAGTTATCAAAAACTTGATAACTATATTGTACTTTTATAGGTTACATTATTACTTACTAACGGCCCGCTCCGGCTTCAAATATATGGATGTTATTTTACATATAAACCTTCCTCTTCAATCACACTATCTATAAAAAAAACGCATCAAAATCCGTTGCGTAGTATTAAAGATTTAAGCATACATTGGGATATAGGGACAGAGAAAGCGACTTTGTTTTATACTATGTAGTGATATATAAGTTTCATCAAAATCGTTTACATATGGGTATATACAGCTTGAGCTCCGAATTACATGCCGCGCCGTACATTAGACAGCTCAAGTGGAATGGTCGCAACAACGGGCAACTCTACAAAAGCCAATCTATAATAATATTATAAAGCTGAAGAGTCTCTTTGTATGTTTGTTTGAACGTGATAGTCTCAGGAACTACTGGGTCAAATTGAAAAAAATCTTTTACTGTTGGTTAGCCCATTTGTCGAGGAAGGCTATAGGCTATATAACATCACGCTACGACCAATAGGAGCGGAGCAGCAATGAAACATGTTGTGCGTGTCAGCTAGTAATAATATTTTTGTTGTGTATTCCAGGGCTCTGCTACAACAATATAAACGAGCGGCGGGACGAGCCGTTCCCGACCACTTTGGAAGACCTCCAGGGCTTCTGGGATATGGTGTGCTTGCAGGTCAACAACGTGGACGCTCTCTACAGACATATAGCTGAGCTTAAGGCTAATAACTGGCAGGAGGTAAGGTTTACGATGGTGTTATTTTTAACTCTGAGGTCACCCGTGGCCACTAATGAGGTTACCGGTGACCTCGAATGGTCCATGTTCATATTTTCTCTTAGTTATTCAATGTCTTTTCTGTTTCGTATTCAAGTTCGTTGAGGTCACCGGTGACCTCGATAATAGATTTTAAATGGTTTATTGAACATGATTTAAAAACTTTGTCTAAGTCTCATTTTTTATTATCATAGAAGTCACTTATGGGCATAAGTGACTTCTATAACAATCAACAAATTATAGATGTTTATCGTCTCCCGGAAAAAAAAAATGTTTGCTTCATAAATTTAATATTATATTGAATACACTGATATGAAATATATGAAAATACAACAAAACCATTTCTTCTTTTATCAAATTTCATAAAAATGGATCAATATTGTGTACTGCGCAGTTCTATGCATTATCATTTATTAACATTACTCAGTTATCCCAACAGTTCCTAAAATCATTTAACATGGACCCTGCCAAGATTTCTTTTAAGGGGGTGCAGCCCTTTTTTGGTGCAAGATTTTCATAGGGGAGCAACACTTTAACTATGTACGATTGATGTATGATTTTTCCGTGTACTTCGTATGTTATAGATGCAAAAACCTATTGATTATTCATGATCTATTTTTTAAATAATGATTCATTAGTCTAGTGGTTAGTGACTCTGACTGCTAATCCGGAGGTTGTGGGTTCGATCCCCACCCAGGATAAAACTTTGTGTGATGCCCACGATGTTTTATTCTGTGTCTGGATGTAATCTATAATATATGTATTTAGAAATATATAAGTATGTTTATAAGTTGTCTGGTTGCCATAGTACAAGCTCTGCTTAATTTGGGATCAGATAGCGTTGTGTGAGTAGTTCAAAGGTAATATATTATTACAAGTTTTGAAGCGGCGGTAGCCTAATGGCTAAGGCATCGGTCTCGCAATCATGAGGTCGCGGGTTCGAATCCTACTTATTATACTACCGACGTGAACCCACTCCTAACACAAGCCTTTGAGCTTAGCTGGAGGAGTTAACTAGATTGCTAGTAATGTGGGACTCAATCTCGCATTGCTAGTTATCTTTTTTATAAGGAAAAAAAATGGTGTCCCGGCGAATTTCGTACTACCTCTTTTTTATTAATCGATTCAATTGTGAATCTAAACATTCTCGAATCCAGTGGGCAGACACAAAAAAATCATCAAAATCGGTTCAGCCGTTTAGAATTTCCGACAGACCCCCGGCCGTTAACATTCAACATGTCACTTTACAGCTAGCAGTAGCTCCTAAACAGAAGCCCGCTCCCTCCGGACCAGCCTCAGCACCTCAAGGCCGAGCTCGAGCTCGCGCTCCGCAACACGTGAACGAGAAGTCGCGACTAGCCGCCGAGAAGAGAGAACAGGACAGGAAGGCCATGTTGGAGCACCGGAGGTGAGAGACTGACATACATACATACTAGATAACATAGATGTACCCGGGATTATTGACTAAGTGGGGAAGGGGGGGGGGGATTTTACTAAAGCCGTAATGAATTATACTAAAATCAGAATGAATGTATAAAATATTTAATAACAAAGTTGCTTAGCAACCAAAGAATATTAAATATTGAATGGTTGCTAATGATTGACTTTAGGGGCTTCTAAACGTGCCATGTTTTACTGCAATATGTGGCTGCACTATTGGCAACTGATTGCTCGGCCTTCGCAATAACAGTGTTGCAATTGTCTGCATTAGTATACCCATGATGCAGACTCCTAAACGGGCAACAATAGGTGACGAAATTACACATTGTTGCCGCAAAATAAAATCATGAGCCGATGCTGAAAAATGGAATCAAAACGAGTCACAATGTGAAACTCCGATGAGTTTCACATTTTCACACGTTTTGATTTCATTTTTCAGGATTGAACCTGACAACACAATTATCTGAATATAGCAATAAATCACGGCGTCACTCACAGCAATCTTCATGTCGCATAGAAAAGGATACACTATGCCATAACAATAGAAAGCGACTGAATATTGCTGAAAATCGATCGTTTTGCGATCGTCCGGCAACCTTTTAATACAATATCGGCCATATGTGGCCATACCAAACATGTTTAGCTCCTGCTTGAAATGTTGCCGGCCCCTGTATTTCATCCACATATTGCAGTAAAACATGGCCCGTTTAAAGACCCATTTAATACAGTAAAAGACAGGATAATTTTGTAGTGGGGGGGGGGGCTTAAGATATAAAAGGTAACAATAACAATGGCCAAAGTAATATCTGCGAGGTTAAGCAACCACTGGTCCGTGACTTCCGTTTTCGAACATTGTCAAAGCCCCTCTGTGCCTCGGAGAGCACGTTAAGCCATCGTTCCCTCACATTGGACAATAAGAGTGTAGGAATAGACTATCTATATATCACTATAATAATTCCTGTGTACTTGGCTAGTCTACAATGAGATTGGGAAATGTAACCGAAATCAGTTGTACTTACTCTATTTAAAGAAACTATTTTTATATGTTAGCTCTCTCAAACTGGACTTTAGTAACAGTAAGGTTTTTCTTCAAATACCCTCTTTTGCACTTTGTGTCCAAACTATACAATATCTGGTAAATACATATTATTTAACACCCACCGTCCGTTCTCAATTTGACTTATAAACCTAACCCCAGTATCGACATAATTTATTTGTATCTGTAATTTAAAAGACAAAATCTCATACTGCCATGCTTCATAAAATAGGAATTAGACGTTCCAATTGTATGTTACACTAGCTGTCCCGCGCAACTTCGTATGCGTACATTTTCCCTGTTTTTCCAACATTTTTCATTACATCACGCTCCTATTGGTCGTAGCGTGATGTTATATAGCCTATAGCCTCGATAAATGGGCTACCCAATAGAAAAATATTTTTTCAATTCGGACCAGTAGTTCCTAAGATTGCCGCGTTCAAACAAACAAACATACTCTTCAAGTTTATAATATTAGTTTATATAAAAATTAAAAATTTATAAAATATTTTTTTCGTGGCACGCCTAATTCCTATTTTATGAGTTACCTACGCAACAATAATTCAAAATTTGTTGGCCATCTGTCTGTTTGTCACAAATGTGCGACCCACTATGTTAGTTTAAAAAAAAAATTGTATTCTAATAAACATAAATGTAATATTCCAGACGAGTAGCCCGCGAGCGCCAGCTGCAGTCTCGAGCCGGCACCAGCAACGAACTGCACAGAGTCATGGGCGAGGGGAGTCAGGTGTGTATACTACTATATATTTCTATTATATTTTGTAAGAGCAATAGTGGCCAAATAACAGTCTGGGCTTGCGGGTTCTCAAAATGGTTGAAGAAAATCATGATTAATGTTTATATGACATACACATAAGATATCAACATCAAAGTTTTCAGAATCAGGAATTATTAGGACTGAGATCGATCTTTCACTGACTATTATTTGTAGTCAACAAATAATAGTCAGTGAAAGATCGATCTCTGTGCATTTTGAAAAGACCAATGGAATCAAATGCTCGCAATCGTGGTCGCGGGTTCGAATCCTACCCAATATACTACCGACGTGAACCCACTCCTAACACAAGCCTTTGAGCTTAGCTAAGGGGGTTAACAAGATTGCTAGTCATGTGGGATCAACAATCCTACATTTATAAAAATAAAAAGATAAAAAGCAGTTATGTTAAATTCAGTTAACATTTTACAACGTATGATTATTGGTTGTGATTTTTCTTTTCATTTATTTATTCATAAAAAAATCTTTTTTTTTTCATTTATTAGGTTTGTTGTAGTAACATACATTATGCTAGATTACCCTACGAACTAATTATATACAAACCATTAACATTATTTATAACTTACCTACTAAACTACAAAAAACTAAATACAATTGTGTTTGAATGTGCTTAATAACTAACAACAAAAATAATATAATGAATTGAAAAATAAAGAATAGAAGTCAAAAATCAAAACAACAATGTCAAAACTTAACGATTAAAATAAAAATTACATAAAAAAATGTTTTTTTGAAAAAGATTTGTTTGTTTCTTTTATACATAAAAATTAAAATGTATGGAGCAAAATTCGTCTCAAGCGGGACTTGAACCCGCGATCTTAAGGATGCCTAAGGAACATGTCCGCAAAGTTCCTTAGGAACGCGGTGGATGAATTCGACTTTGGCGGACATGTTCCTTAGGCATTCTTGATCGCGTGTTCAATTCCCGCCTGAGACGATTTTTTCCTCCATACATTTAAAAAATATATATTATATATCAGACTACTTTGTCTTTTACCCATAAACTACATACTAGCCCAAATTTCAACTTCTTAAGTAATTCGTTTACGAGATTTTGTGTATAGATAAGTTATATTAGTTATTTATGTATTTCAGGAGGTAGAAATTTTCGTGGGCAAGACAGCGAAGCCATCGAAAGTGGCGCCCAAAGGTGATTGCAAGAGTGCGCAGGATTCTATCGACTCGCTGCCAGAAGAGAGCTGATTATATTATCCCTAGAGTATAGATCCATGTCTTGTATACTGTGCGAGAATTATTTTTATATATACAGCTAGAAAATGCCGCTTTAAATTATGTTTTTAATGAAATTATGAGAAATTTTAATTTTATTAATTTTGGTATGATTTTATTTTATAAAATATGGTCATAAAAATATTTTTGGTTGCAATATGTCGACCGTATTGAACCTTATTGCGGTAATAGTCAAAAGTGAAATTCGTTTGTTTAAAATTTTTAATCATGTTTTTCATAAAATCAAAAATATACAAAAAATAATCATCAATTTATATAAAAAACATCGGCACAGTCTACAAGATGTTATAAAAAGTCCAGTTTTTGAATGAATTTGTAAGTTATGTATGCATGTAATTTAAAAAAATAATGAAATTATGATACTCAACGCATTAGAAACATGGAATCGTATTATTTTTAATTTTTATTCACAATAAATTTCTTGTTTTACTCGCATTTTGTTTTGTTGTTTACAGTTTTTATTCGATTTTTTAAAATTAGTAATATTTTTTACATTTGGCAATCGTGTTTCAGCATTTTTTCATGAATCCAAATATTAGTTCTAAATTATCACTGGTAGGAGCGCCACTAGTAAGTTGAATTATGAAATATATTTTTTGTTGCAATTTTATCACATAAGCAATAATGCTATCTAATAGGCTAATCACTATTGACATTATTGCAATTATTGAAAATCAAAAAAACTTACTTGAGCACTAACATAATACAGTTCGTATTATGTTAGTGCTCAAGTAAGTTTTTCAAAATAGTCAAACTACGACCTAATCATCCTGTTGATGTATGCTACTATCTACGCCTTTTTAGAAAAAAAAAAAATAGAAAACCATGATTTCTGACAGATTTGAAGACAACAGTGATCATACAACTAACGCCATCTAGTGCACAAATCGAATATTCTAGATCGCGGTATCGAAGTTTACACATCATTTATCAGTCATATTATTATCGTCTTAGAAATTTGCTAGTAATGCATTGCTTTAAATGTACGCCATTTATGCATATAATATGTGCTAAAACAAATACTTTTAACCAAATGAATTTAGATCACAAGCTTATCATAATTTGAATATAATTTCATAATAGAACATATCGAATAAAATTGTAAATGATTCTACATTTTATTTTAAAATCATTCATCTTTTCATAAATAAAAGCTTTGCACACGTGGTCGACTGTTTATAGTCTTAGTAATGCATAAATAGACAGAATTAGTCGCACATGTGTATCGAAATATCAAAATCAAATACGATTTTACACATTCCTCAAAAATATATATTTTAATGGACATTGTATGATAAATTGATAATAAATATTCTCGCATTTCGCTATAATTGTAAATATAAAAGCGTAAAAATAATGTACCAATCAGGCATATTTCTTATGAAATAACATTTTAAATAACCTGCATCAGATTTAAAAAAAAATTGATGGAACATCTCCCGCTTTTTTAACATGTACAAATGGATTCCTTGAGCGCATTGCTCTGAATAGCTTCAATATAATTAGAGTTATAAACTATTTTATTTGATCAGACATTTTATGTAGCAATCATTGGTGAAGCGTGATGCAGTTTATTTAAAATAATCTATAATTAACCGAATTAATAAAGAAAAACCTACTTATATGTTATATCTTCACTAAGCTACTGCGATCTTCGCAATTTTTCATCGAAACCTTTAAATGTCGTTATGTATTTTGGGCGGTTTCACATTGTTCAATAAATTGTTATTACAATATTACAATAGAATAAACGCACTTCTCTAATCTAAGTGTTATAACGATCTAGCACATGTATTATATTGTTTCACAAAGTTAAATAGACCGCAAAAGACCGGATTACTATTTCATAAGAATATTAGTAGATATCATTGAGCAATGTGATAACTTCTTTTAAAAGCGCTAGACACGCAAAATCCTCGCTTATTTATTATAATATTTCCTATCAAATAATTATTATACGGCTAAAACTAACTATTACTGCTCAAAAAATATATTTTATCCAGAAAATATATAATACTGCGAGATATCAACCAGGAATGAAGACAATTTTTAATAATATTAGCACGCTTTAATGCGAAGTTTGTTTACAAATAACACATATTATTATTGATATGTAAACAAATTTTTCATGTCTTTAAATCCCTTAAAAATAAAAAATTGCTGGAATATTGAATATTTTTTTTGAAATTACTTATATTTTTAATATTAAACCAATTTATTATTTTTATAGAGAGAACATTCGTGAATAATTGTTTATATAACTATTACTTGAAATATATGCCTGATATTGAATTTTTTAAACCTATATGTTCCATATATTTTAGGGAAAGATTATAAATTAGACTTTTTTATTTGAATGATATCACAGTCGTTGTGCCCTATTTTATAAAATTAAATAATGTGACTCATTGCCTTTAAACGTGTCATACAATTGCGATCTGCCGAAACATAAAACCAGTTATGTCAATTCAGTTGTTTTTTTTATTAGCGAGATGTTTTTAGTGAAAACTTGATCAGATTTATTATATAAAGGTTTTTATTGCTTGTGGTGTAACGACTGCGGTATACAGGTTCTTAGTGAGGAATTTGAAAACAAAACGGACTGGGAATTTATAAATAATGTTAAATTGTATGTTTGTTACGTTGTGTATGCTAGTGTGTTCGATATTGTTAATGATTTTGTGAGAGTTGAGGTTTTGTAGTCGTACTTTCTGAGGTACATCGCGGGAATATCAAATTATTGATTTCGAAGTCTATTTAAAACCCAATGTATTTTTTGTTTCGAGTACAAATGCAACCAATAACATCGGACGCTTCTTCTAAACTGTTTTTGCCGTCTGGCAAAACGTGTTTCGTAGAAAAAGTACCATACATCCATATTATGAGTAGGAATTTTGAAATTGAACCAGTTAGGGCAAGCGAACATTTTTTTTATTTTATGTAACTGTGAGTCCGCAATGTATCTTAGAATTTTATGCATATTATTAGTTAAGACACCTAATTGAGTTAATATTAATTTGTACAAAATTTACAGTTTTTGAAATATTATGTGTATATTAATTTTTTAACATGGCAACAAGCATTTATAGTAGCAGTACGCCTAGCAAGTAAAATGCAAGTTTCTTAGAAATATAAATGCTTTACTCACTATACCATATTATAATTATGAAATCGAATTAATTAAAAAATAATTTAAAATGATACAAAAAAATAAAGTAGGTGAACACAAATTATTAAATAATGTTGCCATGTATATAAACTTTTTATTTATTATCTGCTTTTACAGAGATTCTGGTCTGGATTCTTTTATTTATTTTAAAACATTTCAATAATAATTATCACTATTGTTAGGCGAATTTACTAAATCTTAAGTCACTATATTTATTGTAAACACTAAATAAACAAATATATATATTTATTAGCAATATTTTTTCTAAATTTGTAAAGAAAGAGCGATGTAAATTGCTGTACGTATAACCAGTACAACAAGTTATAACAAAATCATGTTTATGTTATTTATTAAACCAAACGCGGTTTTCTTCGACGCTTGCCATCTTCTGCGACCTGCTCGTCTCTTCATAAGTGGTACAAAAAAAAACATGTACCAACTTTCTAAGCCTATTGTAACATTAAAAAATGGTTAAAATATACCTACTAGCAATTATATCGTAATTTCCTCAATAATAGAGATCCCTAGTAAATATTATATCAATGAGAAAAATAACATCAATATTAAATATTTTATACAAAATAATCTCGTTGTGTCAGCGTATTACAATTAATAAACCTGTATTGAACAAAAGTTAAAATTTCCGCTGTAAAATATTTTTTACAATAAACATCATGACATTGGTTCTTTGTGTGTTATTTTTGCAAGTTCTACATTGAAAGATCCCGAATTGGTACTAACTTATAATCACTCTAGAGTAGTAAGAATTTACCAACCCTTGGCTCAATTTATACCGCCGCGGAATGGAACGGAATGGAAGTTTTTGTACATCGCATAATGAACTTTATGTCAAGTGTATAACAAACAAACTAACTACGAGCCTAAAAAAAGTCGCGCGCCTTCCGCGGAATCCTCGCGCATTCTCGAGAATTCTCCGGTATCGTCTGTGGAATCCGCGGGAAGTGGCGCGAACGGGGGAAGTCGTCACAGTAGTGCGAAGCGTCTACGAAAACAACTACTACGAAAACGACTAAACAACGGAACGTCCTTCATGCCCACTCAGGAATTCGCTGGAATGCTCGGGAATTCGCGGGAATGCTCGAGCATTCCAGCGAATTCCTGCGTCATGAGGCGAAATTGACGCTTCCATTCGGCGGCGGTGTAAATTGAGCCTTAGGCACCCCATTAACAACGGCGAGGAGAGAAAAGAGATACATATAGTATTAATAGTTGACCGTTCACACAGCCGGCAAGTGCTCGTTATATACTGCATCTCTTTTACACGGACAGCAAAATGTTGTCGAATTTAAATAATAAAGTATTTTAGAAAATTAGTTGTCCTCCGTGTAATTGTTGCGCACATTTTTAAATTTGTGGTGCTGATAGTTTTGAAGTTATTTCACAAAAACAGTGTCTGCTAGAGGACCGTTCCTCCAGTAAAATGTCATGTCTTTTAAGGGATAAACTGAAATACGTTTTAGCTACATAATTTGTTGTAAATGTTGCAACTTATTTTGAATAATTTCTTTCTTTGAGAAACGTTGGGGTTTTGCTGGATCTATGAAACAGTAAGGCGAATACTTATGATTTATGGTATATTCTTTTCTGTCAATCAATTATTTTTCTTGATAAGTCCAGTACCTACGCCAATCATGCTAGGAGTTGTGCCCGTTGGTCCGCTAAGCAGTGACAACATGTTTTGGTGAACAGCCCTATTCTGAAAAGGTGTTTATTTAAGGAGACAGTGGTTTGTGGCTCGTTACGTTGTCTATTGCCTTACGCAGATTGTCCCTGGTTTGCTTGGTGAGATTGCAAGTGACTCTATTGTACACCATTGGGATCGCTTCTTTCGTGTCTGAAGCTACATGTCAGTTGTTATTCCATTCTACAGGGAGGGTGTTTTCTGCTATCTCACTCGGGATTTTTTAAAATTATATCTTCGGACTACTCCGGCCGACTTAATATAGTTGCCAGGTTATAATAGATACGACATATTCATAGTTTTGTGATTTCAGTTGCTGTTTACTACTCTGTATTAATATATGGGTAGTTAGACAAGAGAAATTAATTTAAATATAAACGTACCCTGTTGACTGTGGAACCCTAATTGATTGAGTTTTTTATGGACCATATTTATGTATCTTTTGTTGCGGGAAAAGGCTAGTAGTCTTTAATATTAATACATAAAGTTTATTAGTAACGTTTTAGTACACTATATAGATAAAACTATGTGAACAGCTAGTATTCAATAAAATCATTTTAAACATTTTTTTAATTATATCATCCGTGTGGGGGGAGAGGGGCGGGGTGTTAAAGACCCTCGTGTCATACATTTTATCTAAATGTGCTGTAATTCAAAGTAGTAAAACAGCAACATAAAATCACTTACAAAAATCCGCAGCCAATAATAGTATTCATACAATTTTAAACTTATGCCTTCTAATGAAAGCGTATGCCGACGTTAATTTACATAGTAATTTTACATTTTTTTAATATGGCAACACTGAAGCTAATTTGACGTACAAACAACAGTGTTGCCAGTTAATCGTCGTAGACAACAATAAATCACATCAAGGTATATTCATTTTCGATTTTACATTTTTATTTATACAAGAAAAATAGATGTTAATTATACTAGGGTCACGTAATGTTTTTGGAACTTTCATAGACAATATAGGCACAGACATACTTATACATTTATTTTGACTATGACAACAGAATTGATCACTATAATTATGTTCAGTACATATTTATAAGTCTGAGAAGACACATCTGAGTTTAGACTAGCCAAAGCATTATGTTTTAGTGAATTTCCAGTTTAAAAAAATGGGGGCAGACGTCACTGAGGCTACATTTTATTAACTGGCTTCTAAAAAGAATTCAATTAGATGATTCTCTTCTATAAATCGATTTGGAAAATTCTAGATTTGTTGGAAAGGTGATACCTTTAAGGGATATACTGAAATACGTTTTAGCTACATCATTTGTTGTAAATGTTGCAACTTATTTTGAATAATTTCTTTCTTTGAGGAACGTTTGGGGTTTCGCTGGATCTGTGAAACAGTTAGGCGAATACTTATGATTTAGTATTCTTTCCTGTCAATCAATTATTTTTTTCTTGTTAAAGTCCAATACGCTAATCATGCTAGGAGTTGTGCCCGTTGGTCCGGTACGAAGATGAGATGAAAAGGTGTTTATTTAAGGAGACAGTGGTTTGTGGCTCGTTACGTTGTCTATTGCCTTACGCAGATTGTCCCTGGTTTGCTTGGTGAGATTGCAAGTGACTCTTTTGGACACCATTCAGATCGCTTCTTTCGTGTCTGTAGCTACATGTCAGTTGCTATTCCATTCTGCAGGGAGGGTGTTTTCTGTTATCTCACTCGGGATTTTTTTTAATAATATCTTCGGACTACTCACGCAAATCTGATCTCAAACTAGGCGGACGCTTCCACCGGTATGCATCGACCGTGGTTCTAAGATGGGTTAACTTGTACTAAATTTGGTGCAATTGGGTCGAATGTTATGCAACCCATAATCTTAACACTCACCTGATATATTGATAACTTCGCACACTAGTCGGCCGACTTAACCTTTTGTCCGCCAGGGACGTGTATAAACGTCAAATGAAAACGTGCTTACGACGCCACCGACGGCATGACACGTCAAAAATATACTACTTGTTTGCTGTTAAAAATAAACATACTAAAATATGTTTGTCGTGTTTCTTTTTTCCTATTATTTATTGCTTAGACATATTTATAATATTATTACACAGAGATACATAACAATTAGCCACTCTGTAATAGGAAAAATTCACAAAGTAAAAGCCATCCACGCCACAAACTCGAAGAGCCGTAAGCTAGTGATGAATAAGGAAAACAATTACGATAAAACTTTATAAAATATTTTACGAAAACAAATGAATCGTCTATTTGGAAACCGGCCTATCTTTATTGATAAGTAACATAAGGGAACATACCCATACTACGTGACCCGTCCTGATGGGGTACTTCCCAACCCCATCAGGACATTCTTCAAAATACCACGCTTGGTCAACGGGGCGAGGGGTGGGCTTAGATATTCGTCACGCAGTCATGCAATATCCTCTAGAGAAATCTTGTGCTTTATCGAGCTATATATATATAGCACTAGCTTTCGCCCGCGGCTCCGCCCGCGTAGATTACGGTTATCGCGATAAAAACTATCCTATGTTCTTCCCCGGGACTCAAACTATCTCCATACCAAATTTCATCTAAATCGGTTTAGTAGTTTGATCGTGAAAGCGTAACAGACAGACAGACAGAGTTACTTTCACATTTATAATATTAGTTTGGATAAGCCCACGGTTATGTACGCTATTGCTCAGGTCCTAAGGAAAATAGCGTGGACATAGGAGAGTATGCTTCAAAAATTTGACTATTCAAATTTTTGAAGCATACTCTGGATTGGCGCCTAAACTACCTACAAATTATAGAATTTGTTAGGTAATTTAGGCGCCAATCCCGAACAAGTAGACACGAAAAAAACTAAGCATGGTTTTAGATTTAGAAAACCTTAATTAGTCGATCTAGTTTAGGTATTTTTTAAAAATCTTCAATGTACAGACGCAGCAATTTTACAATAGATGGCGCGCAGCGTTTGGCGCTTTTTAACCTTACAGGTGGCAACACTGACCCACGTACGTACACGGACGTCAGCTGATTGAAAACTACCAGTTTGTAGTTGTCAGTGTTATCATCTGCATCGTAATTACGGGAAATGTACCCAGGCGCTGGGTCAAGGTGCGGGCCCGGGGCAATTGTCCTCCCCAGACTCAACTGAAAACCTAATTTTTGGGAATTAAAAATGTTGACTCTAGACCGGTGTAATTTGACAGGCAATTGCCTCCCCTCGGCGGTGGTGGCTGATGTACCGATGCTGAATTAAATTCCCCGGCATGCGCGCCCTCGCCCTCACGTCATGTCACACTCGGCCGCTTGAATCAAATAGCTCGCCCCCCCCCCCCCGCCCCAGAACGAAGTTCTGGATCCGCGCCTGTATACACCGTAATGAGGCCAAATCTACCACCTACTGCTGAAGTACATACGACAACTGTGACAAAAACTACCGTAATATGTAGGGTTTCGGTTTGCAAAAAATGATTTAACCACTCTGGCACCGAGCCTCGTCGAATTTGTTCATATGTAGCTTATATTCTACGTCGATTCACTGCAGGGCCGGACCGTCTATGGGGCGAACAGAGCTGCCGCTCCAGGTGCATAGGTCTGGGGGCGCCGAAAGCGCCCTCTGGCTAAGGAACGTAGGGCGCCAAATGTTATTTAAATATTAGCACCCTCTTTGTCGTAAATGCGACTCACACTTGACCAATATTGAGGCGCTAAAATTGATTTCTCTCTAACCTAAATCTGGCTTCAGACAAGCAATAGCAATAATCGTCATGACTAAAAAATCTTAAAAATCACAAAAGTGACTTTTATTTATTCAAAGGTAGGTTATAAATAAAAGAAACAAATAAAACAGAATCTTCGCTTTATTCAGCAATTTCCAGTTGAAAATAATAATCAACAAAACTAAAGTGAAATTGATGAGATGACTTTTTACAAACATTTTTTTATTATACAGCGTTGATATTTTAAATAAGATTCGTATCGTCGCGGTGTGTGTTTACACATACGTACACATAAACCGCGAAGTTACAACATACCTGTATACATAATACTTTAATATTTTTTAACTAGCGAATGTTTTGTCTTGTTCTAACCCATCCGGAAAAACAAAGACAAAACATTCGCTAGTTTATAAATACTGAAGTATTATGATAAAGGAGCACAATGTATACAAGACAGACGACTGTCAGCAGTACAACTATAATTAGTACGATTGAGAAACTTATAGAGGTACTAAATCGTAACCACTTTATTAAGCGTATTATTGTGGCCCCAACAATATGGGAGCCAAATCGTATTTTTAACACATTCCATCACTTTGTACAACTATATGATAATTCCTATACAAATATACGTACTGCAGTAACGTATCACTGCTATCGAACAAAAATAAACCACTAAAAAGTTTTATTTTGCGTTATGCGTGCCCCTACACACGATATACGAAACGCGCGCACGACTCGATCTTCACATAGCATAACTAGAATAAAACCACAATGCTTTTTTACATAAAATATCGTTTTTATACACATACCTACATGCACACAGATTATTTTTCTTATTTTTGTTACTTTTTTTCTTTTTGCAAATTTCTAATAATGCGTGAGCTGAACAGACATAACATAGGCATACCCATTAGTGGGGATAGTCCCCCTTTTACATCTAACATCTCCCTCCATTGGGTATGCCTATGGGACATAATATTTTGTATTCCGAAAAAGAAACTACATGTATAACAATAAAAAAATGTTTCGAGACCGCTTACAATGCTTTTTTTACTCAAAAATGCGATCAAAAAACAATTTAGCCGACACATAATGTAACAAAAACGCAGTTATAATTTGTTTATTTCTACCTAACTACTACGTGTATCGCCTACACGTTTATTTCTAATAATTTGAATGGACACACTCTCCCTAATATTCTACATTATACCAATTTAAATTTTATACATTTATATAAAATGACTGCGAATTGATACCATTGAACAAATTGATCACAATATTGGTGTAATAACATGATAAATGTTAATACAGGCGTACCCAATCAGGAATTTGATAATTCTCCCCCCCCCCCCCCAAACGGTTTTAATTTTAGAGTCACCCCTCCACCTTACATAAAATAACCCTGGGTACACGTATACATTGTTAAGATTTACAAAAATAAAAGAATCCGATGACCTAAAAAAATCACTTTTTTGGAATCATTCTCACTAGCTATTGTTTGGCTAAGCTCCATGAAAGTATTGAAAAAAAAAACCTCTTTCTATTTTCACTACTACTTTCTCTGATTCAAAAACAGTTAAAGATTAGTATCCCCTGCATCACCCACTTACATTCTCCGTCTCACTCTATCTTATAAATTCAGTCTCGCTTTCACGCGGGGTACAGGGTTACAACTTCTAGAAGACTTCGTTAAATGAAAATGCTCTTCTGTCTGTCACTGTTACTTTAACCTGATTAATATTAACATAAATATGAGTATCGGCACGAGTCTTGACCACAGATGATATTATGCTCACAACTCGCGCCGGTAAGTATAGGTACGTCTCAAAGTTAAGCCCTGTGTGGCTTGATTTTGTTTTAGGTTAACGCGATCGACACGTTTAAGACGTTTGGCGCTCCGATTGGCCCGCTCCAGGCTCTTAACCAATCAGAGAGCCAAACGCGGTAAACGTTTCGATCGCGTTGACGTAAAAACTCGCACTCAAGGTACTGTATGAGTACTATGACGTAAATGTTTTAAAACAAACATTTATTGAGAAATTGTCCAGTACTAATCATTTTAGGACGTTTTTAGTCTCATGCTATCCCTGTCACTCTAAGGTAGATTAAAAAGACAGAAATACTTTTAATGACGGTTGAATTTTAAACAAATGCAGATTAAACAAATGATCATGTTATTACATCCAATATTGTATGAGGCATACAACCAAATAACAAAGCGAAATACAAAATATTTTAATTAAGTATTTAGTGAATTGTAGTTTCTTTTATCAGTTTAAATTCACATCTATAAGATCACCGCTTTCATTTTTTTTTCTTTCTAAAAACTCAGTCTATATCGGGTCTCTCAATTGAGAGGGTAAATTTACTAGCGATTGCATTATATAGATGACCACCGACATTTTCTTTTCAATTTCGAGGGTACACGAATATTTTTAGGGTTTTATTTGCAAGAAAATAAATTAACATTTTTTTTTATTCGCATACCATGGAGTATAGATATCAGGAGGAATATAAATTAAGTAAATATCAATGTATGTTTGACCTCTATGCGTTCCGAAACCATTGATGAGAAAGTGATGAAGGACGCCCGCGAGGGTTTCTGGCATCATAAAGCCAAAGCGAAGCGTGACCCCAGCCACGCTTCGCTGCGACTTTTGTGCCAGAAATTGTCAGGAAGTGCCATGAAGTGGTTGTTTGTGCCAGGAATGTTCAGCTAGTATTTTATATGGGAGAGCAGTTTGAAAGTGTCCAGCCATAAGCTGTAAATAACAATTAGGAACTGTCCAACGTGGCACTGCAGCAGTTGTAGTGTGCGGATTGGTGGAATTTTGACCATATTGCTACTGTAGAGGAACCATTATATAACGCATTGTGACTGGTCTGTTTGTCTAGTGAAGAAATCGTGGATACATCCCACCCAGGATAAATATTAGTGTGATGAAAATGATTGTTTATGCCGTGTCTAGGTGTTATTTATTTATAATATGTATGTACTTAGAAATATATAAGTATGTTTATAAGTTGTCTAGGCATGGTCTGCCTAGTTGTATATATGTCTATGTACGCTTTTCCTACATAGAGATCTTCCTGATCTCTATACTCCATTAATCAAAATAGTGTAAGAAAATGGCGGCTTATGTCATCAATATAAATAAATCGGATAGCTTTTATATTGAAAGCGTGTCTTAATATAGTTGCTAGGTTATAATAGATACGACATATTCATAGTTTTGTGATTTCAGTTGCTGTTTACTACTCTGTATTAATATATGAGTCGTTAGAAATTTAAATATAAACGTACCCTGTTGACTGTGGAACCCTAATTGATTGAGTTTTTTATGGACCATATAATATAAATACATAAAGTTTATAAGTATGGTTTTAGTACACTATATAGATAAAACTATGTGAACAGCTAGTATTCAACAAAATCATTTTAAACATTTTTTTAATTATATCATCCGGGTGGGGGGGGGGGGGGGGTGTTAAAGACCCTCGTGTCATACATTTTATCTAAATGTGCTGTAATGCAAAGTAGTAAAACAGCAACATAAAATCACTTACAAAAATCCGCAGCCAATAATAGTATTCATACAATTTTAAACTTATGCCTTCTAATGAAAACGTATGCCGACGTTAATTTACATAGTAATTTTACATTTTTTTAATATGGCAACACTGAAGCTAATTTGACGTACAAACAACAGTGTTGCCAGTTAATCGTCGTAGACAACAATAAATCACATCAAGGTATATTCATTTTCGATTTTACATTTTTATTTATACAAGAAAAATAGATGTTAATTATACTAGGGTCACGTAATGTTTTTGGAACTTTCATAGACAATATAGGCACAGACATACTTATACATTTATTTTGACTATGACAACAGAATTGATCACTATAATTAAGTTCAGTACATATTTATAAGTCTGAGAAGTCACATCTGAGTTTAGACTAGCCAAAGCATTATGTTTTAGTGAATTTCCAGTTTAAAGAAATGGGGGCAGACGTCACTGAGGCTACATTCTCTTCTATAAATCGATTTGGAAAATTCTAGATTTATTGGAAAGGTGATAACTTTAAAGAGATCAAGTCTGGATAAATCAAGGGAACTCATCAATTATTGTAGGCACGCTTAACAGTTTGAGCATTTTTATATTAAATCGTGCCTTTTTAAGGTAAAACTGAATTTAAAATTGGTGATGGAAGAATTTCAGTTTCCCCTGGATCCGTAACTGTGAATTTCACTAACATTATGCTTTAAATAGCCGAGTTATGAGAACAGAATGATAAAAAGTAGTATTTTTTTTTAGTTTTATCTTATATTAATTAAAATTCTGCAGAAGTAATTAATCAATATATTTTAGTGATCTCATAATCGTCTCAGTGTGTATACACCACGTGACCATCGACAAAACTATTTTTTTTTTCTTTCATCCAAGCACTGGTCCTGCCAGTGAACAAAAACAATTAAGTAAATATTTTAATTATTATATAATACACATAAAACTATATAATACACAGTAATGCGGTTATTATTTTACACATTTTTTAATTATTTTTATTTAATTTTTTTATGCTCATACACGTTTAAATATACACTCGACGTAGTTACGCGCGCTTTTTATACAATTAAAAATGAAAAAAAAAAAAAAACAAACGAATGCGTTTTCTTTTTTTTTGCTAAAAACTGGTGAGGGCGTGCCAGATGTAAGAAAAAACTGTATCTATACTAATATTGTTTGATTTGATCAGTCTACGAAACTACTGGGCCGATTTAGATGAAATTTGACATGAAGGTACATCCAAGTTTGAGGAAAGATGGTAGCTAAACTACCTGGTATTAGCTTTATTTGAAGAAAATCTATTCAGCCGTTTAAAAAATAATCAGCTTTTCGTCTCACATGCCTCAGGTTTTTTATTATTAAGTGCCGAAATTATCTTTTTTGTGCTTGATTTGACGAAGAATAAAAAAGTAATGTTTGTCGGCACCACTTGTACATAGGAAAAATTGCGACAATAAGACGTTTTTCAGTAATTAAAATAAAATCATGACTGAATGATATATTGACGCTTAGTTTAACCCATTAAAGGGTTAAAATGTAGCACAAAGATGTGACGTATGTAATGGCTAAGAACGATTTTTTTTTTAATTCAAGCCCTAAATAGGGCGGGGTTTAATTTAAAAAAAACAAACAAAGTCAACGCGGGGAAGACACGTGGATTAGATAGTGTTACAATAAGAAGAGTTACATTTTAAGTCTAATTTTGAAGTTAATGACTATCTAGCAGATATTCCAGCCAATATCTGCTAGTGTCAAGTATTTAACTTTAACTGAACAAAGTCCCAGTGGTACGATTTTTTATTTATTTTATTTTTATTATTTATTTATTTGCATAATTAAAATAGGTATAGGTATAGTTATAGGTGTTTTTGGAAGTATTTTCACACTTTGTGAAAATGATGACATACTAAAATTTTATATATCATAAAAAACACGAATTTCAAATTTCGGGAAAATTCGTTTCAGGCGGGACTTGAACGCGCGACCGATAGGGGACCCTAAGCCGTTACCAACCAGCACCGAGTCATATCCGTCAAAGTCGAAGTTTAGCCATAAAAATTACAAAAAATAAAATGACTGAAATTTAAATAAATTTGGATTGAGAAATTATATTCACTCGTTTTTGCAAGACTGTCCGAAAAATACGTTTATTTTGGATATTCGTTGCTTTTTAAATCGGCTTCAAAAAAGTGTTTGTTTGCGATTTTTTCAAAAAATACTTATCATATACGGAACGGGATTTTCGCTATTTGACAGTTTATTTTTCTGGAAAGATTTTAGTGTTTAAACCGTTGTTCTAGTTTATAAGACACCAGAGTTATATAGACTAAAACATATGAGTGAGTCTGATGCCTGATAATTTTTCCCATGTTTTTTTTATATGTAAATGAAATTGGATTGGCATCTCGTCTTTACACAAAAAAGGGGTGTCATGCATTTAGGGTTTTTTGTAAGTTCGTGAGTTTCTTTTTTTATTAAATGTAATCTGGCGCACCCTCACACAATTTGTTCAATGTATTATCTATGTCACAGCCTTAAATAACTTTACAAGCATGTATGCTAAATGTAACTATAATTTGAGACGCAGCAATTTATAACGACTTGAAAATGTATATCCATATACCGCTAGAAACCATTTTATTGCACAACTTTTCGGTCAACTCTTTTTGTGAGTTGTAGGCAATTAAAAAATATATTAAATCTAGTTAGTTTTCATTTTTGAAACGGAAAAGTTTTGAATAAAAAGTTCTGTTAAACATATGAATAACTCTAAATAGTATCAAATAAATTTAATATTTTTTTAATTGGTCAGCAAGAGTACTAGTTGAATAGAACAAGTACTGGCCCTACGATGCGTTTGGTTATGGCGGTTTCGTAAGGCCACTTCATAGTATTGTCTCTTTCGTCTGGACTGATGTTCACACGTCGTAGAAAGAGATAGATGGATTTTTATTTCAGTAGTATTTATCGATTAAATATTTAAACGCAATGACCTCTACAGTAAGTCGTACGTTGGATTGGCTACCCCGTACAAAGTGACAGCAATTTCAAATGTCGAATCGAATGACCGTCCTGTCAACTTTTTTGACACTAATGACAAATGGCCGTTGTTGTTAACCTCGTTACACAAGTATAGACTTTTCAAAATCAATTGACTTTGACAAAAGAGCGTCCAAATCTCAAATTCAAAGAAGTCTTGTTGTTGCCGGCGGTAGCCTGTCCAGTGTACTAGTACTATAGAGGAGTGTTCAAACATCACAGTTTTGAAACGCCGTTAACTCTCATGCTATCACTGTTAATTAAAGTTGAATAGTTGAGACAGAAATACTTTTAAGCAATACTCAAAATTAAGTATCGTTGTGCAATTAAATGTTTTCTAGATGATATTAAAGTTATATATTAAAAAAAAACTATGTCTTTTTAAAAGCCCAAGTATCGAATATGTGTATGCCTACCCAGCGGGGATTAAGCTTTATATACAACAAATACATAAGCGTTCAAGTCCATAGTAACATTATTGTATACAAATTTGAGATCCACCCAAATTCGACATATCGGAGTAACATCCATCGAAATTATAAGGTAACTTTTTTTTTAGTAAATTTTGCAATTTTAGTGAGTAATTTTTTTTTTTTTTAATCACTTCTCCCCGATCGTCGAAATCGGTCGAATCGTATCCACTAAAGATTTTTTTTACATTTTTCAGCATTACGAAGTCGAAACAAGATTTTGACGCCACTCTTTAGCACAAATCGGTGAGACTTATAGATTCAAAGTTCGGGGTCACTAAAAAGCCGACGCTGCGTTCGTCGTCTAAAATTCACTAGTCGATAGAATGAGAGGGCGTTCGGTACATCAGCGTACGTGCGGCGCGTGACGTCACGTGACCTCCATGGGCGCGTCGGGCTCGGGCGCGGGCGCGGGCGGCGGGCCGGGCGCGGGCGCGGGCGGCCGCGGCGGGACCAGGCGCGCCCGCGTCGCTTTCAAGGCCTGGCCTGGAGCGAACGCTATAGTCTGGACGTTGGCCACGCTCCGCGGTAACGCTACTCCTTTGTGTAGTAGATTCGCGACTAGCCGTGGACCTTCGGCTCTCAGTGGGACGGCGCGAGATCGCAGTTGCAACTGTTGCCGTACGGGCATCACCAGTTGACGTCCGTCCAGACTGAGATTGACTCTTCGCTTATCGTCGACTCGCGGAGGCGGTTGACGGACAACGTTGACTAAATGCGGCCCTTTGCCTAATTGCCCGCCTTTGATCTCGAATAACTGAGCGACGGATCCGGGCGCGGTTTTTAGTAAAGCTGTGGGAGTTTTTCCGTCTAATGATGCTAAAGAAACGACTGCGGGTAATCCGGGTAGCGATCTATTTTGGGCCAACAGAGCCGTTCGCTGGCTTTGCGTGAGCGGATGCGCGTGTAGTACCTTCAGCTTGGATGGTGCGACATGGTGCAAGTGCGACGGTGCGACCACTAGTGGTGCGTGCACGTGCTTGTGGGCCAGTTGGACTACGGGTGCGACTCGACGGGTTGCGGTTGTTGATACGCTGCCTACTACGCTGCTTGTGCTGCCGACGCTGCTTACGCTTGTCACGCCTGATACTGTAACAATGATATTTTACATTTATCGAAAATGACACAATTCCAATAAAAAATAATACGATCAATCGCGGTTGGCACAAAAAATATACAAATAAATTTAATATAATCAAAAATAAAAATAGTTATTCACCACTTCTATAATCAGTATACCTTTGAAGAATTAATAAAGTAGTAACGCCTTTGGTTTATTATATTCAGACTCTATATGGAATACCTGTGCCAAATTAAAAAAGTTACGATGTCTAGAATACATCTGTCAAATTAAAAAAAATACAAATACGAGTCCGGCTCTAGGGCTCATTCAAGGATCTATACCTGGGATACCTGTGCCGAATAAAAAAATAAGTTATGCGGGATCAGAATATTGGCTAGTTAAAAGGTTGTATTACTGGGATTCCTTTGCCAAACAAACGTGAAACCAGATTTTGGCTACTCCAAAGCCTCTTTATCTGGAATACCTTTGCCATTAAAAAAAACAAGTACGACAGTTGGCTCGTGGCCAGTCTCTACACCTTTGACAAATAAAAAAAAAAAGCAGGAAAACAGATGTTAGCTTATCCAAAGGTAAAGGCTGATATTGGGATGCCTTTGCCGAATTAAAAAATAAAAAAGAATGCGGAGACGTTGTAACCCGCCATATTAGATACTTCACATCAAAAACAAAGAAAACATGGTTATTGCACAATAAAACGCACCTGTAACCTCTCTCCCATGTTGTACGGGCACCGCGACAGCCACAGGCGGAAACGGTCCGTTTTGTACCAGCACGCCCGCTTGACTCGACAGCAGATGGTTTTGTAATCGAACCTGGAAAAAATAATGGTTGTCTGTAAAGTCGGTTTACGGACGATAATATTACGTGATAACGTATAATAATGATTAAAATGTTCAATTTTATCGCATGTCGCTGCAATCGCCAAAACATTGATGACATTGTAATAAACAACCATGCCTGTGAGAGGCAATCGGCAAGCCCCCGACGGCACCCCTTTGAGGGGAGTGCGGGCTCAGAACTCGAATTCTGACTAATGATTCAGAAATTCTGACATCACGCACCCTTCGCCATGCCCTCAAAAGTCCAAGATCGCGTTTTTGACCCCGCCCCCCCTTATCTGCTCTCTCGGATTCTCTGCTTGGTCAAACGTCGACAGTTCCTAAGAGGCATGATACGAAACACATACCTTCAAGCTCTCAGAGACAGCGACAGTGACGATCTGCGGCTGTTGCGCCTGCGCCTGCGTGTGAGGCGTTACGTCGGCGTGCACGACGTGCGTGCCGTGCGCGGCGTGCGCGACGTGCGCGACGTGCGCGGGCTCGCGCCGGTGAGCGCCCGATGTTATGATGTGCTTCTTTAGCGGAGAGTGCTTCGTTTGTACCGTTTTTAGTTGGACGCCGTGTGGTAGCTGAACCTGGAAACGAATGTATTGGTTATTATGATGATAATTTAAACGTTTATCTCCCTTGTTCATAATACATTAAATAACGGTAAATTTTAAAGTCTCCGAGGAACACAAGATTTTGGTTTCGAACAAAGGTCGTCCCCAACAAAGGTAGGTTTCATCAAAGATACTTGGGGGAATGGGAGGGAAGAAAATTGGGGAAGATTGGAGTGACAGGATAATGGGTAAATTGGGAAGTGGGTGGTTGTAGACATTGACATAAGGGCGTGGTGGAAGAATGAGGCAACGGAAGTGTGGCGAGGGTAGAGTAGGGTGAGGAGAAAAAATGGGGCGAGGAGAGAATGGGGAGTAAGGGGATTGTTGAGTGTGGTGGTTGGAGTGTGGGGAATGGAGTAGTGGTGTATTGGACATTGGTGAGAGTAGGGGGGTGATTGGATGGTGTAGGGATTAGAGAGTGTGTGGGGATTGGAAATAATGGAAATGTGTGGATTAGGTAAAGTGGGGTGTGTAAGGATTTGGTAGAGTGCGGTTTTTAGGAATTGGTGAGGGAAGGGGATGTGGGGATTGCTCTGTAGGGATTGGGGAAAGTGGGGCGTGTAGGGATTGGGGGATATGGAAGAGCGGGAATGTGGGGATTCGGGATAGGGAGCGTGGAGATTAGGTAGTAGGGTTGTAGGGATTGGAAAGAGTAGGGGTTTAGGGATTGAGGATAGTAGAGGGTATTAACCAAAAAACTAACCTCTTCAATGGTGTCGTCCTTCCGTTTGCTATCGACCTTGACAGTGGTGACCTCGTTGACCTCCTCCACTATGATGTGCTGCGTGGGCACGGGCGCGGGCGCGCACTTGTCATGCGCGTGGGCGCGCGCGGGCGCTGCGAGCTTGACCGCGGCTGGGGGGGGGCGCAACACGTCCACGTATATCGGCTCTCTAGGCGCCGGGGCAACGGTTACGTGGCTTGAACCGAATGAATCCGCCTGGAATAGAACAAATAATATTATTTACCTCGCTTACTAATATCCTTTAGCTTTCCTCAATAAACGGCCTCCTTGTAACATTCACATAAATTTAAAGACCCCGTGAACTTTGTATTGCCTAAAATTGATTTAATTGTAGACTTTTATTGAAAGTAATTCAAAGTGACATCAACCTCAATTTCATATATCATCAATATTTCCAATACCATATTTTTCATCTGTAGTAATATTGTAAAGAGAAAAGATTTGTATTTTTGTAATGAATTAACTCAAAAACTACTGGACCGATTTAAAAAATTCTTTCACCGTTGGGAAGCTACACTAACCCCGGGTTACATAAGCGATTTTTATCTTTATAAACGGGAACGGGAACTACCGCCCGCGAGTTTAAAATAAACCATCAGTTCACGTCTCGGGGGTTTACGTTCGAGCTTGAAACGACAACCCCCTTGTATGCGGCAAGAATCTTTATTTGTCATAAACAAAATAGTCTAGTTTGCGTCGGGAGTTAAAAAGACACCCTTAGTTTAAAACAGGGATTAACAAGACACCTTGTTTGCTTCGATGGTCCAACACATACCACCTGGTCTGCATGGAGGGTTAAATGAAGTCTCGACCCTATCTATATGTATATGCGTCAAGAATTTAAAACACACCTCATTTGTGTCTAATAATAAATAAAATGATGTATACCTTTCTCTTCCTCGGGCCAGAGTCGGTACGCCCCTCCGAGCTCTGGCCGTGCAATAAAAAAGAATCCTTGTCGTCCACGTTGTTGACCAGCTCGTCCAGAATGTCGTCCGTGATGGCGATCTTCTTGTCCTCCTCGTCCGTCAACGCTTTTAAATCCGTCTCCGATAGGATGCTCTCTACTTGCGCTTCTGTTAAACCTGTGGAAACATACAATAAATTATTGTAATTATTTTATTTAAATAAGAAAACTAGAAATGTGGTATTGTGGGTCCCACATTACTAGCAATCCTGCTAATCAATGGTTTGTGTTAGGAGTGGGTTCACGACGGTTGTATAATGGGTAGGATTCGAACTAGCGACCTCACGGTTGCGAGTCCGATGCCTTAGCCATTAGGAATTAGTTATATTAAGAATACTGAATAGCTAGCATTTCTGTATAATCTATACTAATATTATAAAGCTGTAGAGTTTGTTTGTTTGAACGCGTTAATCTCAGGAACTACTAATCCGAATTGAAAGTTGGATAGCACATTTATAGGTTATATAACATCACGCTATGATTAATAGGATATGAGCAGAGATGAGAAATGTTGTAAAAACGGAGAAAATTTACGCTTACGAAATTTCGCGGGACAGCTAGTATGCAACATGCAACAATAGTATGTTAGGTGATTTGTAAGAATTACTTAATATATGTTTTGACAATGAAAATTAGATCCAGATATAAGTTTACGCTCAAGATGGAAATTCAAGATAAAATTTAAAAATATTGCAGTTTATAAATTTCACTGGATTGGTATGTAAAATTAATATGGTGTAGGGTAAACCTACCCCAGTCGGTAGTGTGCCTCACTTGCAAATCTGCCCCACTTGTAAAATTTAAATTTTCAAAAATCTCCGGTGTAATTGGCTGGTCTTTACTGAAATGAGCCGCCTGAACCGAAACAAACCGTATCACTAGTTCGTAACCCAAGTAGACCAAGTACTGACCCGTGAAGTTATCAGTCAGCAAGTCATCCCCACTGACGTCCAAGCTGGCGGCGCTGCAGTCGGCGCCGTGTCCAAGCTGCGCCAGCGTGAACTCTGCGCTGGTGAACGTGCCCGGCGCGCCCGGCGCGCGCAGCTCGATGGAGATCGGCGTGTCGAGCGACACGGGGAACTGCTCCTCGTGCTTGTCTTCGCGCGGGGGGGACGGTGGGGGGGTTTTTGGTCGGAAATGTAACCTGAAATAAACATTTAACTCGTTTATTGTACAGTCTTCAGAAATTGAACGTTCGGAGAGAGAGTCACTATTGTTAAAAGTATTAATGATGAATGGTTGCTGAGCAACTTTGTTATTAAACATTTTACATTCATTTCGGCTATAGTATATTATATAGAGCGACAGCGGACCTCAATCGACACAGCCGGGTGGTAAAATCGAATGATGTGCCGGCCCGAATGAATTATACTCAATACTCAATTGTTTATTTGCATGCCACAATGTATATTTAGGTGGTAAAAATATAAATTAGAGAACAATAGTGGACCCTGTCAGTCATTGCAAAAATTTTAACATATAATGTTTAAAATATATTAAGTATTAAGTCTAATAGAAGCTTGTTTGTATACCTGTAAGGTGAAACATAGTCATACTTTACTATTTGTAACAACTTTATTGTACTATCTATGTTTAAACAATATATACCTATGTATAAATATGATTATGATTATTATTATTATAAAAAAATTAAAATGGTGTATCTATTTTGTCTGTATTGTAAGTGTAGATTGAAATTTGTAAAGTCTATTTTTATAGTAGTTTTTATTTTGTAAGAATTCTTTGTTGATGAAAGACTTTGTTGGTAAATGGGTTTATTCTATTTTCATTTCTTATGTAGTCCATTAAGATCTACAATAAACTACCAGATAGTTTATTGTAGATCTTAATGTACATTGTGTAGAAGTTAGATCAGTTAATTTGATTTTATGGTGTAAGTTATATTCTGTTAGGTCGCCTTCTCAGGTTCTATAAACTACAGGGTGTTTTTTCACAAATTTGCATGTCTCCAACAGTGGCGAAGGGGCCTTAGAACACCATTAATTTCGGCTGCCCTTTGAATCCTACTTACATAATCTTAAAGGTACAAAGAACTGTGTCCAGCTAAACATACTTTTGTATTGGGTTACCTTAGAAAACTGTGGACTCTATGTTTAATATATTTATTTGGAGGAGTTTTTTTTGTAGTATGAATAGGGAAGGTGCATCCATACTGCATATATGAGGCATAGTAGGTGACAAAAGTAGTTTCAATATCAGTGGTCTTTTTGACTTTCTTAATAACTTTAATAATAATAGATTTTGGATTATTTTGATTTTATTTTAACTACCGATGACGCCACACATGTGTACTAGTTGGTTGCACTCTCACATATAGTATCTCAATATTATTTGAAATAAAACCATAACTGATCTATCAACACAGAGCACAGTTTCTCTATTAAATTTTATTGAGTTGGACTATTTATTTATGGATTTTTGTAAATACCACTTAAGGGCGTTAAGTAGGAGTTAGCTGACGTATCATTTGTTTTACCTTTTATTGACACCAACTGCAGAAACTATACTAGTTGATACAATATCTATCCTTTCCAAGTCCTTTGTGACACATTGGTTACTCTCTAGTGCAGTCAATGACTAATAATTTAGGAAATAAAAAAATCTCTCTAGTTTGACCTTACCTTGGAGAAGCAATGAGAGCTGGGACTGCTGTATACAACGTTGATCAGTTGATTCTCGAATGGCACAGAAGTTTTGAATCTAGATATATTCTGTATCCATTAATTTTATGTCTGTAAAACCCCACCATACATTGATTTTGTACCCTAACCCGGGAGTTACCACTTTTAAAAGTAAATATACCTAATTATAATAAGCTAAGACTCACCATTTTTTAGTAACTTCATTGAATAACTTCTCAAACTCCTTCTCAACAGGTTGTAAACTCTCGTCCGAGTCGTAACTGCTATCACTACACGCACTATACGCTCTTTTGCGCATCACATTGTTTATATTGTCCGTCACAACACTGTCTATAGTCCTTGCACTAAATCTAATATCACTTTTAACACTGTCTTGTATGACGTCCGGCAAGCTGTCCGTTTTATCGGACAGCATGTTTGGGCACAAGCTGTCCGCTTTGTCGGACAGCATGTTTGGGCACAAGCTGTCCGCTTTGTCGGACAGCATGTTGGCGCACTCCTCGTCGGTCGGTTCAGTTTTGATGTCGGGGAGTTTGATCTCGACGTCGGGCGCTGGTTCCGTCCATAAGTCGGGGTTTTTCGAGAGGTGTCTTCTGAACGCGTGCCTCCATGGATATTTCCCGCTTGTGTGGTAATCTCTCGACATTTCTTTTGGCGTTCTATGTGCCTTTGTTTCGAGTTCCACCTGGAATTAAATATGTTTATATTAGTCACATATTATCATTAAACTTTGAATTTATAGGAAATTAAACCTTATAGATGAAAGCCCGCATGCAATTATTAATTACAATAACTACATACAAAACTAATTTTATAAACGAGGAAATAAGGACAGAAATTAAATTACGAATGAAGGTTTATATACCTACTGGAAATGATAGATAGATTTATTGAAACCGGTCGTAAGTAGTATAGACCCGATTATGTTGTTGGACGCTATTATGTCTCAGTACAACAAGGACAAATGACTTCAGTAATCGCACTCAGACTCCAATTCAGAAACTAGATTAGTATTGTAACTGGCACGATATGTTTGTACTGTGTCTGTTTTTTAAAAGTAATGACAATCATCACAGACAGAGCTATCATCATTTTCACAGCTCCTGTGAAAATAATAATAATAATAATAATAATACTCTTTATTGTACACTAAATATACAAGAACAAGGTGGTATACATTGTATAACTTATATGTAGGTACAATGGGCGGCCTTATCGCTAATAGCGATCTCTTCCAGGCAACCTTTGGATGGATAGAAACAAATTATCTACAAGAAATAAATAGCGGTAGTGTACAGCATGAATAAATAATATAGGTATATTATTACATTTAGCTATATACATATATTTAAGTATAATAATCTAAACTTATCAAAAAATTAGAACAAAATAGATATTTATAGTTTTAAGTAGTCAGATAATGAGCCTTCAACATCCTTTTAAACGATATCAACGACTGAGCACGTCTAATAGGCAAAGGCAATGCATTCCAAAGTCTTGCTGCCTCAACTGTAAATGATTTGTCATAAAATCGTGTGGAATGCACTGGAATTTCCAATCTCAAATCCTCCGATGACCTCAGGGACCTCGAATGTGTGTCATGCAGGAACTTGAAACGTTCTTTGAGATACAAGGGAGTGAAAGGATTAAAAAGTATACTGTACAGCAATGAAAGAATGTGAGTATTCCGACGAAGACGAATTGGGAGCCACTTGAGCTCGTTACGGAATTCTGAAACGTGATCATATTTGCGCAAGCCAAATATAAATCTAATACATAAATTTTGGAGACGCTCAAGTCTGTCAAGTTGCTCCTCAGTGAGGTCAAGATAGCTGGCATCAGCATAGTCAAGTATAGGTAGAAGAAGAGACTGTGCCAGCGCAATTTTAGTGGTAATGGGGAGAAAGTTGCGGAGTCTTCGCAAAGACCCTGTAGATGCAAATAACTTACGGCTGATCTCTTGCAGTTGAGGACCCCAAGATAAGGTTTTGTCAATGAGAACGCCCAAGTTCTTTACAGTGTCGCTAATCGTTATAGAGGTACCGTTGAGTGTAACTTGTGGCAATTGGTTCCAATCGATTCGCGAAATCATCCTCGGGCTACCAACTACGATAACCTGAGTCTTCGACGGATTAACCTTCAGGCCATGGTGGTTGCTCCATTCACATATACGCTCCAAATCCGTGTTAATAATTGAAAAGGCTAGTGGCAACTGTCGCAGTGGTGCTTGTGTGTAGATTTGAAGATCATCTGCATAAAGGTGGTAGGATGAAACTAATTGGTTAGAAATAGCATTTATAAAAATTGCGAACAGCAGAGGAGAAAGAACGCCACCCTGCGGTACACCAACCGTTACATCGCACCAGGAAGAATAAGACTCTTCAATGCGTACGCGTTGTCGGCGACCAGACAGATAACTATGAAACCAGTCAATAACCGTTGGAGATATGTTGATAGAGCGTAGTATACCAAGTAGAATATTGAAATCAACAGAATTGAAGGCATTACTGAAATCAAGTAAGGAAAGGACTGTTAGATTTCCTTCTTCCATGCCTTGTCTAATATCATCAGTAACACTAACAAGAGCTGTAACCGTGCTGTGGGCAGAACGGAAACCGGACTGAAAGGGATTGAGGAGACAATTTTGAGATAGAAATGCACTAAGTTGGGAATGGATGAGTCGTTCAATTACTTTGGAAAGGAACGGTAGTATAGATATTGGTCGGTATTCTGAGAACGATAAAGGATTTGATTTTTTAGGAAGAGGAATTATTTGGGCATCTTTCCATATTCGTGGAAAGAAACCGCTGGTAATGGAAAAGTTCAAGATGTTTGTTACGATAGGAAGAATCTGGTCAAGGATAGGCAAGATCATGTTACGGCTGATACAGTCAGTACCTACTGCATTAGATGTAATTGACACTACGCTCTTTCTAACATCACAATCAGTAAATTGATTCAGAACAAAAGGAGGATAGTTGGGTGATGGAAGTGATGAAAGATGATTCAATGTATTAGCTTTAGTGGTCCCATCAAAATTGGACGAAGAACAGAAATGCATATTAAGTGCGTTTAAGTCGATTGGTTCACGGATGGGGTCTTGTCTGGATTTTCCAACACCCAACGTTCTAAGAAATTTCCAAATTTTAGCGGGCTCTCCATTCTCAACCGAGGTGTGGATATGTTGGCGTTGTGCATTTCTACACACCTTATTGCAGTGATTTCTTATAGCCACATATCTTTCTCGGTTAGTAGAAGTAGGTCTACACTTATACTTATATTTGGCTGCGATTTTCTTATTCATTATAACTTTAATCTCGTCAGTAAGCCATGGTGACGGTAAATGCTTAATTTTAATTTCGCGGATCGGAGCATGCACATCATACAACATAATCAAGTTTGAATTAAAAATATCAACTTTATCATTGACACATACGGATCTGTACAAAGGATTCCAGTCAATATTGCTGGCATCCTCTCGAAGTAAATCGATATTCATACCACTAAAATTACGCTGTTTAAGAATTTTAGGTTTGACCTTAGGCGGTCGAAGTTTATAGGAAAGGAAAATTAAATCATGATAGGAGAAGGCATCAGCCGAGCATTGGCCGTGCTTAGAGACAAGATCAGGTGAAGAAACGAAGATGAGATCAAGAAGAGAAGGAGTAGAATTGGGAAAATTATGAGTAGCATTCAGGGGGAGAATAGAAAGATTACAGGATTGTATAGTATTGTAAAGAGAGGAGGAACGAGAGTCGTTTTTTAAGAGACACGTGTTGAAATCACCCATAATGACTATATGGCTGTAAAAAGGAGATAGATTTTCTAGGAGGCGTTCGAAAGAAGAGAAATAGTCGATACGCAATGAAGGGCAGTAAAAAACTCCGAGTAAAACTTTGTTATGATGAAGTTCTACTTCTACAAAAAGATGCTCGCCTGCATTTTGTGGAGGTGGCTGTGCTGATATGTTTACGATACGGAAAGGAATATGTGTGCGCAAGTACATTGCTACACCACCACCAGCACCGGCAGCGCGATCATTTCTAATTAAATGGTAGCCTGGTATAGAATAAGAGCTGGAGGGAAGACATGGTTTTAACCATGACTCGGATATAAGAATTCCATGGATATTGTTGCAGTCAAAACTGGCCAGCATATCAGAGAAATGGGCGGGAATACTCTGGGCGTTAATATGGACTACATTGAAGTTCCTAGGGACATCAGAGAACGTGGATTGGAGTGTTTCACCAAGAGATGGGATACTGACAAAACTATCATTGGTGCTACTGATGACAGAGTGAAAACTCTCATTATCACTTTTATTATCAATATCCAACATAATAAATAAATAAGATTAAGAATACAAATTAAATTATTATATAAAAAAATAAAATAAACAATATATAAATATCTCTAAATAAATGTTTATAAATACGAATAAGAACGTGAAAAACTAAAATCAGTACTATCCACCCACCAGTTGAATGTTTTATGAAGAGAAAACTTAAAAACACAAAAAAGTAAACAGATAATTAATAGTAATTTAACAATCAATCAGCAGGGTCCGGTATAAAAATTCAAACCAATTAAATGTGTCAAAAAGACTCGTATCCAAAACTCCAACACACATTCATGTGTCAAATGAAACTGACATAAATGACTACAAATAATTTACGTCAAATGGTGACACAAGTTTGTTATTTTTTGACAGCCAAAGTTTTCAAAGTTTAATTAAAAATGGATTGTGATAATTTAGTTAGCAAATGTGGAGGTAGAACACGATATGCTTCGAAAGAAGGTGGAATTGTAATATATTTTAAACTTATTACCCGGATCCTGCAATTGTGATACGCTTTTAGCGAAAAACAACAAGTTTATAACTTTTTGGCGGTAGCAGCTCGACGAGGCCTTTGGGTGTTTTTGGGTGCTTCTGTCTGCTTCACAGCCTCCAAGTTCGGAATGTTATTGAGTTCCTGAAGAGAAACTATACGATGACGTGACCCATTGGCACCAATGACATAGACAAAACCATCCCGCGTCCAGCACTTGTTGACTCCGTATTTTTCTCGCGCAGACATAAATGCTTCATGTCGGGGCTTAGTCAGGAACTCAGACAAAGTCACTCCTGAGCCCTTCAGCTTTGTCTTTGTGAACCAAATCTTGTCTCGCAAAGTTACATTTTGGAACTTGATGAGTATAGGCCTTGGTTTGTGTGTACTTGAAGGTCTCCCCATCCTGTGACATCGTTTGATATCAGAAACTGAGAAACTGTCAATATTAAGGTGTTGCTTGACAGTATTGATGACAACCGTAGCCGTGTCCTCGGTCTTCTGCTCTTCTACACCATGAAGAAGGAGTATTTTGTGACGACCACGCATCTCAATGCTATCAATCTGTTGTGCTAGCTTCTCCATCTGGCGTTGAAGTAAATTTAAGGATTCCAATGCGAATGTCTTAAAAGTATTGAAGTCTGGTGTTATGGTGTCTCCGTCGGTGAAAGTTGATGCATTTGTAGCCTTCTGCAATCTGGACTCAAAGTTAGTGATTCCTTCAAGAAACATTGTCCTTAAGCTGGCAAAAGATTCCTGCATGCTTTCCATGACTGTGTCAAGTGTTGTTGTCAAAGTAATAAGTTGAGTTGTAGGAGATAACACTCTATCTGGTAGGTCTGGACTGCTATTAGTTAAGTTTGAATGTATACATAAAGTAAAAAACTGTTGTAAAACTATTAAAATTTATGCTAACTACCAGCAAAAAAAAAAAAAAAAAAAAAAAAAAAAAAAAAAAAAAAAAAAAAAAAAAAAAAAAAAAAAAAAAATAGCTCACTTTGCGGCATTAAACATGAGAAAATTAAATCGGTTGTCTGTAAAGTCGGTTTACTGACGATAGTTGAACGTGACAACGTCATAAGAAAATACTGATGAAGTGGTTTCATTTTTCAAAAGAAAATTTTGATGAGGTAAATGGAAATCACAATTAAATAGATCAAGTTACATTTATTTGTACGCATAAATACAATTATGTCAATTTTTATTTATTTATTTTTACAATGGAACGCCTCAGAGCAAGGTAACGCCTCATTTTTTGCGTGCGTTCAGCCGGCTCCATCGAATTATAAGACATTGTCACGTCAAAAACATAAAATACATCGAGTTACCTCCTCGTCCTTCTGCCGCCTGTAATGATGCGAGTGCGCGAAGCTGAAGGGCAGGCTGGTGAGCAAGTCGTCCAGCGGAGTGCGCGTGCGGTCCAGCGCCACGCGGCCGCCGCGGGTCACTCGGCGCCGCGCGAAGCCGATGCAGCGCGGCGAGCCGCCGTTGGACACGTCGCGGAGGGATGTTAACGTGTACCTGGAGTTGTATACATTATTGTAAATACTACATACTTTTAAAAACAAAAACTCAACTGTTTAAATCATAGACTTAGGATATACTAGTAGACGAACAAAGAGCTCATTGACGTGTGACGATTTTTGATTTATCAGTGCATGTATGAACTAGTGACGAGATGTCGAAAAGTCGACCAATATCACATAAACGCAAGGCGAGTTGGGAGTTCCTGTCATTCAAAATGGGTTACAATACTATTAATTTGTTTTCTCTTTCTTACTTGTAACACTCATATAGAAGTATCATCTTGCTTGCACACTATGTTCGTCTATACGTTAGTATATTCGAAGTTTATGGTTTAAATAAATCAAATGAACAATTGAGTAATCAGTCTCCACAATTCGACACAAGACTAAACAGGTTTAAACTATTATACTGGACTGGACTGGGCTACACCGACCGTGGTCACAAGCTGACGACTCTAAACGTGTTTATTCCTGTTTCGATTAGTGTCAGGTTGTTCCACGGCCAAGTCACACGGAATTTATAAGAAATTTAACATTATGACTTTATAATTTCTGGATACTTTCAGTATTTATAATAAACTAGCTGTCCCGCGCAACTTCGTCTGCGTAAATTTTCCCGTTTTTGCAGCGTGCAAAGCATGATGCAATATAGGCTATAGTCTACCTCGATAAATGGGCTATGCAACAGGGAAAGATTTTTTCAATTCGGATCAGTAGTTCCCGAGATTACCGCGTTCAAACAAACAAACTCTTCAGTTTTATAATGTATTAGTATAGATTATTTTCATATATTTTCATATTTTTTAATTGAGCCCGCAAACCTCACTGAGTACCCTCATGCATCTTTACATAACAGTGCACAACACAGATAGGTACAAATCCTAATAATTATACATTCAGTCAAAAAAGTATCGGAAATGGCTAATCCATTTCCGATCCTTTATGGTTTTTTTTTGTAAGATTGGTACAACTGTTGTTAATTTTGGCGCGGAGTTTGAGTTGCATATATGTTATTCAGATTTAATACAATCCTGTTTTTAGTTAAATATTATTATAAATTTTTATTAGTCCCTGAAAATATTACAGAAGACTTATGGTAAATCGACTTTATCAAAAACACGTTATGAATAGTACAAAGCGTTCGACATATGGTAGAAGATTCGCCCCTATGGTAGACCATTTACGTTTTCACCTTAAGTTAACATCGCTAAAGTGTAAGAAACAGTGACTGAAAATCCTCATTAAAGATGAGACATGACAAATTTTGTCTCACCATAGCATTTTAAATAATCAATTGGGTATGAAACATGTTGCCGCTCGAACGTCGACTGTTTTTCACTCGAAATTCTTGCTGATGGTCAAACGGCAAATAAAGAATATTATTTGAGTGTCAGGCGGCGTTTAAAAGAGCAAATTCGACGAAAAAGGCCAGCTTTGTGGAAAGAAAATTCTTGGGATTGTGCACCACGATAATGCGCCTTCGCACAAGGCTATCATTGTTAACGAATTTTTGACCAAAAACTAAACAAATACCATCGAGCAACCACCTTATTCACCAGATGTGGGTCCAGCCGACTTCTTTATTTTTCCTAAACTCAAATATAATCACTTTGTGGTACTCGTTTTCATTCGGTAGACGACATAAAGGAGATTATTCGTTTCTGAAGAAGCTTACTTAAAAGGCGTAAAAATAAATATGGAAGAACATCTCACATTTTGTGTATTATTGATCGTTTCCCGGTACTTTCTTGACAGAGTAGTATACCATAGTTTTATAAATACAGCGTGACTTACCTATGCCTCTCGTCCAGTTCATGTTCGTACATTCCCTGTTTTGAAGGATCCTCTGGGTCCACCGGGTCTCCGTACAGTGTTGACGTTGGCTGAAAAAATAACATACATAGCATAAACAACCTATCTATATCTATTAAAAAATAACCTTGAAAATCCTTTAAATGTTAATCAAAGTTTAACAACCCAACATTAGCAGATTCACAGGAAGGGGATTGACTTTACCTAGCAGGAACCAGCCTTTCTCAAAATAATTACTGGGCCAATGCAATCTTCATTGACTGCCTCTGTGGCGCGGTGGGAGTGTATCCGACTGCTACGCAAGAGGTCGTGGGTTCGATCACCACCCAGGATAAAACTTTGTGTGATGAGCACGATGATTTATTCTGTGTCTGGGTGTTATTTATCTATAATATGTATGTATTTAGAAATATATAAGTATGTTTATCAATTGTCTGGTTTCCATAGTACATGCTATGCTTAGTTTGGGATCAGATAGCGTTGTGCGAGTTGTCCCAAGATATTATAATTATTCATTTATCTATTGCAACGTAAAACAGTAAATTGTCATCCAACTATAACATTAGTGCTATCTACAACTTATTACTGCTACAGTTATATAAAAGAGAATTATAAAATAAATGTAACTTCTTTTATAGCTATAATTGTTGTTATTTTAGCTATATTTTAGCTCAGTAAAGTAATAGGTTAGTTATAGTTATAGGTTACAGTTGAATACAGTAGTATAGTTTTTTACTAAAATGGGTTCACATAAATTTAAAAAAAGTTTTTCATTCAGGCCAAAAATCCTTAAAACTATAGTATCTAAAAGCAAGAATATACAATAAAATTCATACCATTTCATAATAACACCCTGGCTTCCGTCTAAAAGCGAACGGTCCGTCGTCAGGCGGAGTCGCGGTCTCCGCTCTGGTGGGCTCCTCTTCAGATGATGTGTACACGCCCGAGTCTGGGGAGACAACCGATCGACATGCTAACACATATACACAAACACTCGTCTCATCACCAAAACAGACAAAGTTACCCGAACATATAAAAAATCGTGATCTCCAAAAATACCGGTCCCACCAGATACTAGCCAACTACTCCGGTGGAATTATAGTGTATACGATTACACAAGTACACTCTCTATTCTCTCACTCTCATCCGACACGACCGGAGAGAGATTAGGCGCAAGACCGACAGGTTAACGTGCTCTCTGAGGCAGGGAGGGGTGTAACATTTGTCGAAAACGTTCACCCATCTATGGATTGACAGTGGTAACGTTGTTTAACTTCGCTTACATCTCAATTTGCTCGGTCGCCAATGTGTAACCAATCATAATTAGAAACTCGTCGTAATAAATTTGGTACTGGCTTCCTGACTTGGCATTTGAAAAAAACATCACGATTTAATATTGTTTGAATGACTTTATTCGATGATGATAAAACAATCTGCTGGATTAGTGTTTTGGTGATTTTGTTTTTATTAGATCTGAAAACCTACCTATTTATTTTAAATTGTGAATAATTTAAATGTATCTTCCAATCACGTTCAAATTCGAATGTTTAGTACAAAAATTTGGATGTTGCCAGAATAATAAAAGTTAGTGTTGCCATGTTGAAAATAACAATGTTGCCAAATGAATAAATAGAACTTAACCTTTGCCAACCCGTATTGGAGTTTGGCCGTCCCCCGCGTTTCGAGAGTCGTGCGTGGGCGTGCACGAGCGTGCACGGTGCATGCACGAGCGTGCACGTGCATGCACGGTAGAATACGTACCTCTAGGCCCCTGCACAGTCCCGGGCGCGGGGTGTCTGTGTTTCCGTCTCTTGTAAGGTCGTTTCTCACGCTGTAAGGCAACACGACAACATAATATCGTACTCGCTCACATATTTTTCTTTTAAATTTAGGAGAGAGTAAAATTTGTTTGGGCTCGCGGCTTTCAAATTTCAAATTTTATTATCCCGAGTAATTATTATTATTTGACTTCAAAATTGAAAGCGGACGAACAAACAAACATACACTTTTTTTAATAAAACCAGATCTTATTTTAACCTAGGTATTACTACTGAAGATGCGAATATACCAAACCTACTAACTAAGATAGAATTCGATTTATAATGACTGTCGAGTCAAATTAGTTATTTTTCGTGAAAATTAAACGATACTCATTAATTAATGCGTACAAAGATAAAACACACAATCATAAAAGGAATCAAGTGATCTCATATTGAAGTACACATTCTTCTTAAAGAAAAATTATAGAATATTTTATTTTATTGTAACAAATTTCTCGGTACTAAATTACTAAACAATTTGTTCAGTTACTTATGTATTTCTTTGTAAGTATCAAGGTCACCTTTAGTAACTTCAAGCCAATTTCAAAACTATACAGGTTGATTTTTAATATACTAATAACCTCCTTCTCCTGGCTTCTTTGAAAAATATTTGTTCTTGAACCACTTGTTTTTGGAGTTATGACTTTAACCACCTACAGACTATTTTACTGGAGTAAAATCGTTGTTTACTGTGAACTTTAGATTTAGACTCTAAACCTGGACAAACATCGATTTTATGTAAATGGTTGTGTGACAAAAGTAGGTGGTAGGTGGTGAAGGGCTTAATTGTTTTTTTTTCTTTTCATAAGTTATATTACGAAGTTATTTAGTGTTAGGTAAAGAAACCAAGAGCGGGAGGTTATTAGTATATTAAAAATCACACTGTACATTATACTTCAGGGGCTGAATAAAAGAATGGATAAGGCCCCCTCACTTCAGAGGGTCACATAATCGAGACATTCATTCAACAAAAGTATAAGAACCTATATATAGTCTCATGCTATCTCTGTCATTCTGAAATTCAGTCCATACTGTTAAATACCTACTTGAAGTTAAAAATGTTAACTTGATTTTGAAGTCCATTTAACTCTTACTATTCAGACGAAAGAGACAGACATATATTCAAGAAGTCAAGTATTTTTACTTTAAGTAGGCATTCATAGCGAGGACAGTAACTGCCGAAATACTGTTCTGTAAGCGTCAAATAACGAAAACGCTACGTAAGGAAAGTTTCGTACAAAGACGCTCGAGCTACTCATAGATATCACAGGCAGCAGATATGATGACGGACGGATTCAGAATTTTGAGGCAGCTGAGGAATCCAAGACTTTACTTTGGAGTGGATGGGCCTGACCTCGCTGAAGGTTGTATCATAAGTGCAATAAGTAATAGTGTTTAGTGTATAACTCGAGGGCTGGAAGAAACGAGTCAGTGCGGCAAGCGCTCGCGACGGGCGGCTGTACCGCAACAGCTCGCTGGCATCGGGGTACGCAGAGTTAAGGTGTGTCCGGAATAATAAATATGTGATTTGATTTTAAATATGAAATGTGTAGGTAATAATGTATTGTGAACGGAATAAATTAACTTGCATACTTTATTATATTAGTCTGTTTGCAATTGTTCGCAATTTAAAAAATACTAAATAATAAAAAATATATGTATATATTTTTGCCTACACGTGTGAAAATAATGTACAACATTAATTACGTATAATGTAGGTAATATTCTATTGAAATAGTTTAAATGAATTCTAATAAATGTGACTTAATACTAGAAAATTGCTTGATAGAAACTTAAATCTCTGTCTGGAGTGTGTCACATGTCATATCAATAATAGTACCTGGATGACCTTTGAAGCTTTGCTCGGTATTTTTTTTAAAGAAGTTTTCTTAAAATGAAACCTAGCTAGATCGATTTATCGCCCCCGAAACCTTCCGCCTACTAAATTTCATAAAAATCATTAGAGCCGGATTCAGATTATATAAATACATTTCAATTCTTGTACAAAAACTACTCGTTTAAAGGTATTAGATAGATGATAAGGATTCGACACTGCGACCTCACGATTGCGAATCCATGTACATTTCTAAAAAAAACGTAATGATCAATAATGACTCAATATTTATTTTTATTGTTCATTTTGTGATAATCCTTGCATATTTTGCGCTGCATTAAAGAAGTTACCCCACTATTACTTACTTATTACACTATGCCTGTTTAAAAAAAAATACATATACACGGGAGGAGTTCGTTTGCAAAATGCTTCATATCCTTAGCCTCCCTTGAATAAGTCATGGATACTGAATCTCGTTCCACTTTGTTACTATAGGCCGACCGCTTAACTCGTATATCGCCTGCGCGGTGAGAAGGGAGCGCGGGGTGATGTTAACGGGTGGGTGAGCGGTGTGCGCGGGACAGCTCTGTCCCGCGCACACCGCTCACCCACCCGTACACCGTACACCGCGCAGGCGATATACGAGTTAAGCGGTCGGCCTATAGTCCTGTCCTGTAGTTCCTGCGAGCGATGTCTATATGTGCTTTGCTCGAGCGAAGTACATATGAAACTTTCCTTACTACGGCTACATCTTATAGCTGAATATACGAGTGTTAATAAGACATCATAGTGATATTTTGGCACTGGTACCTGTCTAGGTTGATCGACTGGTGTGGGAGGTGGTCTTGGCGGATAGTGTGGTAACTGGTACGCCTCGCGACGGAAGTTGCTTGATGATATCGGCACCGTTGGGTATGCTGGCCTGTGGGTAGAAAATAGAAGAAAAATGTATAGCATTTGGGTAAAAAAGATACGCATTTTAAATTTATAAATTAACCTTAAGTTTTTCACTCGATTGTGGAAGAGGGATGTGTGTATGTATGTATTCTTCTTATGCTCCTATGCCCGCTCATTACTCCTCAAGTGCTTAACCAATTTTAATAAATGATACGTCATTAGATTTATCTTGATGACATAAGTGTCACTTGGTACATTAAGCCTTAAAAAATCCAAATTGCGGATTTCATGTGCGTTAATAAGCGGGCTAATTATTTTTTTTCTAAGATTCTCGTTTTTAAGACTCTTGATAGTTGGATAGTTGAGTTATATTTTCGGACTTGTTTAGAATTAAGGGAAATAAATAAATACATACAGTTTTCTTAATAAAAAAAATAATGTTTGAATATGGCCCCACTAGATAGTCCATGATGGGATTACTGACATGACACTATTTTGTTTCAGTAGTTCCATGCAACAATATTTTGGTTGCAGAATTCCCATTGACGTTATCATCATATGTACTCTAGTCTCTAAATCTCACTCTTGAAAATTTATAGGTTATGGTCATTTGACCATATCAACCTCCATTCATCCATCAACTTCCAGCATCAAATGCCATAACTAAAAATTAACTAACGGCAATTTAAGTTATGGAATTCCCTCCGAGGTTAATTTAACAGCACACATAATATTATACATGGGAAGACTCAGACACAATTGGAGAGGGGGGATGGACTCAATGATGGAAATGGAGTCAATGAGCCTCTTCCCCTCTTGATTTCGGCAGTGGCAAGTAAACTGTTGGAGTGAGGAATGTTGAGGCAGTGACCGAGGGGAGGCGGGCGCGTACCTGGGCGGCGGGTCGGGCAGCATCTGGTGCGCGAAGTCCCCGGCGGCGTAGCGGCGCTCGGCGATGAGCGCGGTGAGGCGCACGAGGTCGCGCTTGGCGCTCTCGCGCCGCGCCACCAGCTCCAGCAGCGTGAGCGCGCGCGCCAGGTCTCGACGCAGCTTCAGCATCTTCTCGTACGAGCTCTCGTCGTTTTTCCTGGAACAAACGTGTCTTACGGTTATACCTGTCATCTGAATAACAAACGAAGGGCAAAAGCAAAAGCTAGTTCATACAAGAAAATAAGGATTATCAGAGCCCTCCTCAATTACAAATAATATAATTACATAAATTGAATGAATGCTCTTAATGACCCAAAGAAAATGGTTACATAACTTATATTACACCAGTCTTTAACTACTCAAATGGATTTGTTGATTTTTCTATACACGTAACATCCTCTAAACTTAGGACCCTAGATGCCCATTACTGAAATCAGTGGCGAATCCAGGAGGAAGACTAGAGGACTCAAGCCCCCCCCTAAAATCATTCACCATTCACCCATTCCATTGGTGTGAGAAGTGCAATAATGGCCCTATCTGGTTCAAGCCGCTGCCAAACAAAAATCCAAACAACAATCCTGAATCTGCCGTTTACAAGAATATTCCAGAATGCCACGCTTTCCTAGTCCTTCACTACCAAGATACTAATTTTATGCACTCACAACTTCACAACTCTTCCGCAGTAAACGAGATCTTCGAAGCTTCGCTTTTGAACAGACTCCTAAATAGGTTTTGACTTGCCATATTCCCTCACACTATAGAACTCAAAACAAGAATGCTCACCTGTTCTTCCTGGTCTGCATCTTCTCGGTGCGCCGCCTGAACGCGAGGTAGGGGTTGTTGGTCGACTGGCCCGGCCTGTTCTCAGTCTTCACTGACAGGACCAACGGATGTTGCTGTAACAACCACACATGGTATGGTTTAATACACATGCTTGAAAAGAAAAACTTTTCTAGTACAAATGAACATGGAGCTATAACTCAGAATTCTTCAGGCCTATCTTATGGAAACGTTTTAGATCAGCTCACAAAATTCTGGGTGATGAAAATGAGTAATTCTGTAACCGGCTGCAAGCGGCAGAACCTTAAGGCAGCTGAAATGCTGCTGAGGCACAGTCTAAATCTAAGCTTTAAACGACTGAATGGATCTTCATCAGTTTATTTAAATAAACTAAGTTATAGCTAAGAACCATCCACCCGTCCATCCGTTTAGGTAACAACGATACCACTAATGGAACTAAAAATCTGATGATCTTCCAAATTGAATGGATTTTCAAACATAAAAACCATCCCAATTCATTAGCTTTCAAATAAAAAACGCCTTCAAGAGCTACAGTGTCACAGGCACATAAGAGAGGCTTTAGACTAACAGCCTTCTGTTTTTATGACGAAGGTTTAAAGGGGGGAGGAGGGTTAATAAATAAAAATGTACCAACATTTCAACTACATACACTAACCGTATTGAGGCGTTTGTTGAGCCAGTAGTCGTAGACGGCAATGACCAGGTCGTCGTTCCGCTCCAGAAGCAGTTTCGCCTCGTTCAGCGTCACAACCGTCTGTCCCGAGCTCTTCTCCAGCTTGTCCATCATCTGTTCGAACTTTAGCTCTGGAAATATGGAAACAGAAACTTGACAAAACTATTTACACTTTTTTCTTTTGACGACCATCTTGTAGATTTCGGCAAACCAAAAGCAGATTAGCGCAGAGGGCCTAGTTGCAAACGAGCATAAGGTTATTGTCTGGCATGTGCTGAGCTGGATCCTCTACTCTCTTACTACTGGACTCATGCTCTGCTACTGACTTACTTTTGATTTGCTAAAGCTTTAAGGAAGATCGTCGGTTTTTGAGAGGCTCCTACGTTCAACAGGCAGAAGTCCTTTGAGATGGGATGGGACACATAGCGAGGACACTACACTGTAGGCACAGTGTAGAGACGTGGAACGTCCAATTCATTCCACCATCCCTTTCTGAGCCAGCTGCGTGGACTTAGTATTTTGTAGAATCAAACTATAGCTATTTTGGCATATGGTTCATTCGACGTAGTTCATAATTCACAGCCACTTCAGTTTTGTAGGTTTTCTTTGTGGTCAGCATATGTATTTAAGTTTTAGCACACAAGATTACATTTAAACGAAATATTGACCATTAACGTAAAAACCATCACATTAACTTTCGCGGTTTTGATGCGGCAGCATGATAACTATGCATTAAAAGCCGCGTTTTAAAAATGAATATATTTTGTATATTTGTCTGTTAACCAACTCAGTCACATTTGATGTGTTTGATTTTGCGAGAACTACATGAGCCCTTAGAATAAATGATCGAAAGTTAATATGATGCTTCTTACGTTATTGGTTAAATCTTATATCATATCAGGTTGTCAATTAATTATCACTTGCAGGCGAGTAATAGCGATAGAACACTTTCAAGCACGACTGGAAGCTGGAAGTATCGTTTGAGAGTTAAAAGACGAAGATAACGGAATGGTTTTCCAAAAATGGGATGATTCATTGTTTCAACGATAGGAAACTATTGTACCTACGATGTGGTTGAATGACTTAACCTATGACTTGAAGTGAGCGTCAATTTTTAATAAATGCTATTCTTGATGCGTGCGTCACGCGTGCAGTCATGGGTCACACCGGGTGAACTTATGTGCATTACATAGACAAGTACGGGCAGGCGTGAATACAGAATTTTGCTTAGATTAGGGAGAGGAAACAGGAGCGGAGTCGCTTGTATCCTGTAGTCCTCCCGCTTATATCCACCGCTATTAAAGATGGGCAATCTGTCCTGATATTTTTTTTTTGATTTTAACCTTTATGTGATAGTGCAAGAATTCATTCGGCATGGGCACAAATACCAGTCCACAATGCTTGGCAGTTTAGCCTTATTAGATATTGCCACAAGGGTAAGTCTCTATGTCCCTGTTCCTCTTATTCGATAAATGACTAGATCACTAGAGTATAGTAGCCAAAATATTTACCTGTGAGCTCGGGATGCCTCTGCTGTTTCAGCCACCGTTCGTCCTCCGTGTCGATGTCGTACTCCGGCGCCTCTTGTTCCTCCCATAGCGCTGTAACAATAATACGCATACTGATTTTTTTTGTATAGGTATAGGTAGTAGGTACTGCTGCAGCTAATGCAGGTGTTCCTTAATACTGCATTAATGTTGGTTATGAAAAAGTCCTTTTCTAAACTCAAAAAAAAGTTCACCATACCACCTTAATAGGTGTTTGTTTGTAATCATACAAACAAACTTGTCGGTATAGAATTACCCCTAACTTATAAAGAGGAAAGATTTGTATTTTTGTATGTAACGAATAAACTTAAAAACTACTGGACCGATTTTAAATATTCTTTTACCATTAGAAAGCTACATTATCGAGGAGTAACATAGGCTATATATTATTGCCAAAAAAATTGAGATTCCTATGGAAATTACAGTAATGTAACTCATAACACCATATGACACCCGTGTGAAGCCGGGGCAGGCAGCTGGTTCATAATACTTTAGTAACAGCAATTTAACAAACGCGTTGTCTTTGTTTTCATTCAATTTACTAAATATAATAGAAGAAGACAAAACATTCGCTAGTTAGAATGCTGTTACTAAAGGTCCGGTTAAAGGCGATCTAAAGTTTAGATCATCTGACTAAAGTCTCGTACTGAGCGAATTACTTTAGATTCTAAAGCAAGTCGCCCCGGAAGGCAATGGAATTCCAGAATTCCAATAGATAGATAGAACAACGATATTAAGCATCGCGGAACCGCAAGCAGATCTACAGATTCCATCGCTTGGGGCTTAATTTACTCCAAAAGTAATATCTGTGCCAAAAGCATTTATCACTTATATCCCGCAAAGTAAGTGTGTTCCTATTTAATAATGCGACTGTCTCTGTGGCGCGGTGGGAGGGTATCCGACTGCTACGCAAGAGGTCGTGGGATCGATCCCCACCCAGGATAAAACTTTGTGTGATGAGCACGATGGTTTATTCTGTGTATGGGTGTTATTTACATGCATATATATTTAGAAATATATAAGTATGTTTATCAGTTGTCTGGTTGCCATAGTACAAGCTCTCTTTAGTTTGGGATCAGATTGCGTTGTGTGTGTTGTCCCCAAGATATATTATATTAATATTAAAAGCATTAACCACATATGTATCCCGCAATATGTGTGTGTTCCTACTTCATAATATAATCTCAAATATTTAAACTAAATCATACTATGTATAATAGAAGGATTGGTATTTTCCTTCTTCCTTGTGCGTTACAGTTACATTATGTGAGCTAGAATAGGTATACAAAATATACACAAATGCAACTTAATTGCGAGACGTTGTTAAATATTATTTCATCACTGTCACTTTAAGGTGGATAGTAGCGACAGAAATACGCATGAGAGGATCCTAAAGTCGAGTTTGATTATTTGGAGCATGACTATTAGATTTTTTTTAAAGATAGCATTGTGGGATTGTGGGTCCTACATTACTAGCAATCCTGTTAACCCCTCTAGCTAAGCTCATTGGTTGTGTTAGGTTAGGTTCACGTCGATAGTATAATGGGTAGGATTCGAAACCGCGACCTCACGATTGCGAGACCGATGCCTAAGCCATTAGGCTACCGCCGCTTTTCGCTTTTTCACTACAGAATGGTAATAATGGCAACCTTATATCCACTGCTGGGAAACAGGCCTCATCTCTGAGATAGGCCACGAAACGGGCCGTAATCCACTTACGCTAGCCTACTGCAAATTTATGCATATCACAATGTCTTCGAAAGTCCCTTCTACAACATGAGGATTATCGAAGATTCCTCATTATGTTTTCCTTCTCTGATGAGACGAGTAGTAAACTTACCAGATAAAGTTTGGATATGAGTCCTACGCGAGTTTAGTCGAGAGCGAAATACAAAAGGAAATAGGTATACAGTACCTATAGTATTTTATCCTAACCAGGAAATTAAACACGAGTATGCTAAGGAAATATAGAATGAATGTCTGTCGTCTGTCAAAAGTAAACGTGCTGTACGTAGGTAGGTAGGTACAATTCGCACCACGTAAGTTTGCGTTCGTGAAGTTATATTCGAATGTAGTTCTGAGCAGGCTCCTCATTCCCCGCCCGTCTCCTTCATCCCCCCCGATACCTAAATTCGAGTTGCGCGCAGCTTACGCGCCAACTGTGTACTTGATTGTAAGACGCAGAGAAAATGTAAGCAATGTGGTAGTTTCAGGAAAAAACGTCTTTGGGAAGAATTAAAACTATTAGTGTAATGTTTATACATAGCAACCTCGTGTCACGGTGCTTGTGGTCGAACTCCTTCGAAATGGCACGACCGATTTTAATGTTTTTTTTTTTGTAAGTATGAGAACAAGTCTTAAAGTATTTCACTATTTTATTCTTGTATGAATTACAAAGACGGGATAAATTGACGCAGACAAAGTTGAGTGCGTCAGCTAGTAATAACATAACATTACAATGTCCCTACGGCAGGGATACGAATACGGAGTATCCCACTTTGATTCATTGACAGATCCACTAATGGATCTGTTTCCACTTTTTGTTACACACTAATCCATTACCGCAATGAATAATTTCCCAGTCCTTTTTATAATTCAGTATAATAGACATTATTCAAATATTTTGTAGAATTAACTTGTTTCTATATCTGATATTCATTTGATTTTCCCGATGTTCATTTGTTTTTACCAATTTTTCACGTTTGAACAAAGAGGAGCATTTGCTACTAGATAAATAGTTTATCGGATTAGGGTGAAAGTAGAATCAAATCCATTGATGGAACAAAGTAGAACAATACGTAAATTTAAATCGATCGATTGATTAGAGTGGAACAAAAAGTGGATACAGATCCATTAGTGGATCTGTTTAGTGGATCAAAGTGTAATATTCCAAGGATACAGGCCTTCTCTCTGAGGCCATCAAGTCTTGGTCCTAGCACACCGATTTTCTCATTTTTATTACATTATGTCGCTTCATCAGTTATATTTTTAAAATTATTTCGATGAGTTATCGTCTGTCTACAGGTAAACGTGAGTTTAACTAAGCGGAATACTGGCGGAACATTAATTCATGACAAATAAGTAAAGTCCTTATTCAATTCAAATAAAGTTATAAATCGTATGCAGGAGACAGACATTTGCTATAGCGAACAGCAATGCGTGTTCCTGCTAAGTGGATTCGCTAGAATTTGCAAACGCTCCGGGCTTCCAGAATTTTCGATTAATTTTACTACGAACTGTCTATCCATTTATTTTTCGATGGATATAACAAAAGTGCTGTCTGATGTTCTTTAAATTAAAATAAATGTTTTACAATCCTTTTAACAAAATAATTTAAAAAAACATTATCCCCATAGAATACTTTCTTTGTTTTTCTTATCTATTTTAAAAACCCGACGCAAAAGAAAGGATGAACGTGTGTATCGTAGCGCTCAAAGGAATGGACAGATGTGGATGCTATTTATATTAAACAAAAAAAAACCCATCAGCAAGAAGACGGAAACAAGATACCCTTCACATTTAAATCATCCATTAGGGAATCTTATTGAACTTAAAAATGTGCCTACGACTGCATGATATTAAATGTGAAGGGTTTGTTTGGTTTGTTTCTGTCTTTTTACAGGCGGGTTTCTTTTTATTATTTACGTTGTTTTTATAGCATTTAAATTTTCAAATTACATCTAAATATTTGTTATCAGCTTTTAAAATTCTTTATTTTGATGCCTCACTCGATACGTTTCGAAGATTTTTTTTTAACATAGGTTATTTTTGGTATAGCGCAAAGCTAAGACACCCCAAAAAGATTTTTACTTTAAGAAATCATATTTTTTCATCAATTATTATAGTATTGCCCATCCCGACTAGTTTATTATTTAATTAATGAATAGCCGTTAAACTATTTTAAAAGATAATCTACGTTTCGTCTCACGTATCAAAGGTTTTTAATGTTAAATTATCTGGAACGAAATTACTAAAAAGTTATTTTTTGACTACATCCACATTAAGTCATCTAAGATCAAACTGTAAATACAATGGATAATTCAGCAATGCATCGCTTTAGCTAGCAGATAAGAATTCATCAAGAAATTATTGAGTGCGACTCGACGAGACTTCATGGTTTAGTAGAAACTAAACCATCTAAATCTAAGACCTAACCACAACCGAATCTTGTATCTACAGCACGTCCGTTTCACAAGACATTCGTCATGAATGTGCGAGCTGCGGCTTACTATGCGAGAGCGAACGAAGCATCGAAGGCCAAGTAGGTACGTCTAACAGCTGACGGCGACGGCCAACGTAATCGAATAACCAGACGTGCGAGTCTCCAGACGCACACGTGGTAAGATCCCCGGGATATAAATGTGTTGAAGTATTTATAAATTCCGTGATGAATGGAATGTCGGAGATTGTTGTCGCTAAGCCAAGACTATTGTAACTATGATATATGGTTTAATTTTAACTGTTTCAGATTTTTTGATTAACAAAAACATGTAAGTATGGAAAAGTCACAAAAACGCCTAACGACCTATATAAGTACCGGAAATGAAATTTTAAGATGGGAAAAATCTACTATTTTCTCACGTCAAGTATTAGAGCTTAGGATAGAAAGCTTTACCGAAGAAGAGTGAGTCTTATTTGCCCCCCCGACTATCTGCTTGCGGAAGGGCTTGATGACGACTTTTCAATGAGATTTTAGGGAATAGGGGAGCCGCGAATGAAGCAAAATGCACGCTTTTTATTATACAGAACTCGCACGAGTGTGTCGCAAGCAAAAATTAGTAAATAAACAAAGAATTTTGAATTCGAGCTAAATACAAAATTCATTTAGGTAGCAAAATAATAACATTTGCGATAAATCACGATTTCACAAGTACATTTGATGCCAAGTTCGCAAAGCAATAGGCAAAACAGAAGGAAGGAATAAGACAATAAAAATTCACAGCTACATATGCAATGCCAAAAACTTAGCCAATAGCTATTTTCGTAAATCTTCTAACAGGAGAGCAGGTCACCCGAAAACGTACAACAATCGAAATTGCAAATGGCATATAGGTACGAGCAAAAGAGCAACAAAAATCTGCGTTACGTTACATTCATCCTGCATTTTGATGAAAAATGAATGAAACATTTAACTGAATTATTCAACTTCACACTTCCAGTGACGCAGATTTTCATATATGGCAAACAACATTTTGAATTGACGTCATTGGATAAAAGTAAAAAAGAAAATACTGTTAAAAGTGCGAGTTACAAATTATTTACATTATCATACCTACTCATATTATTAAAAAGCTTAAAAGCTGCATTTCTGTATTTTTGTAAGATTTTAGAATTAAATTAAAAAGATTGCTAGTAATGTTGGTCGCACATTACCCCTCCAGCAGCTAAACTAAATTGTTTTTATTAAAAGTGGGTTCACGTCGGTAGTGTGATGAATGGATTCGAACCCGCGACCTCTTCATATCGAATCAAACTGTATCGTTAATAGCAAAATCTATAAAATGGTTTCTTTCCAAACTAATCGTTTTTGGAATAGAAGAACGTGAACTACATTCTAAATCATTTTATAAAAATGTTACTTAGCGTTACTTTTTTTCCAAATGACACCTTCGTGCAATCCCTGTTAAGCTACAACATTTCAAACAGTTCTGCCCTGGGGCCGTACCATGAACTCCTATAGCCGGAATCCTGCCAGAAGCAGGCGAGTCAATGATGACGTCACTAAGCCGGCGAGCGACCTATTGTATATTTGTCAATTCTTTGCACTTGACAGCAGTTCAACGACATGAGTCAGATTCAAACATGAAGCTGAATTGCCCTGCACTTGGCAAATAAATTAGATGTTCATGGCCTCTGTATTTTAAACATAATGTGTCTTTATTAGACTTTTTGTTTTAATTAGACTTTTCTCCACTATATATAAATGCAGTTTTTTGTAGGGATCTCAATTTTTTTGAGAATAAAATATAGACTATGTTACTTCCCGATAATGCAGCTTTCTATAAGTGAAAGAATTTTTGAAATCGGTCCAGTAGTTTTTGAGTTTATTCGTTACATACAAAAATACAAATCTTTCCCCTTTATAACATTAGTATAGAAGCATAGATTAGTATAGATAATTCTGAAGACTGACATATCGTCAGATCTATTCGTACAACCTTAGTCACGCTTACATCAGTCGTTACGCACACATACACACTCATATACACACTAATCGCGTTCAGTATTAAAGCGGTTTTGTTAGGTCCCTTCCTTGACTTCTATGAGTAATACCTACTTATCTATCAAATGGAATTTGTGATATTGTAACTTACAATAGGAAAAAATACTATGGTTTTAAAATCGCTCTATTCGTTCGAAAGCTACGATGGTGGGCAACAATGACCTCTATAGTACGTCGTACGTTAATCTGGCTACCCTGTACAAAGTGACAGCAATTTCAAATATCGAATCGAATGACCGTCATGTCAACTTTTTGACACTTATGACAAATGGCCGTTGTTGTTAGCCTCGTTACACAAGTATAGACCTTAAATGGAAGTCTTGTTGTTGTGGGCAGTAGCCTGCTCAGCGTACTCTAGTACTGTAAATAGAGGTCAGTGTTTGGCACAGAAAAACAGGATACACGCCTTAAATATGAAGAAAACGGTTCCTATTATAGAACGAGAGGAGAGCGCCGAAAATGCAGGCATTTTTATAAAAGCTGATTTTCAGGGTTCCGTAGCCAAAATGGCAAAAACGGAACTCTTATGATTTCGTCATGTCAATCTGTCTGTCTGTCCGTATGTCACAGACATTTTACTCAACACTACTGACTGATGGTAATGTGATTTTGATAATATTCTACACCGGTTATTTCAATTAAATATAGCATGCCCGCATGCTATCCCTACTAATATATAAATGTGAATGTAAGTTTGTTTGTTACTTTCACGCGAAAACTACTCAACCGATCATCATGAAACTATGTACACATATTCTTGGAGGTATTAGAAGTAACATAGGATTATAAAAAAAAGGGGAAAATTTACGCAGACGAAGTTGCGCGGGACAGCTAGTATTTAATAAATTTAACGAGCACGATTAAATAATACAACTTTAACGCATGACTGACGCGCCTGGTTACAAAATTTTGCACGATTGATAAACGTAAAACTTATTTAATATACTGCTAGAAAAGTAAATTTAAGTTCTAAAAAGCAGTTCAACAATACTGTTAAGATCATTCAAAAAAAAAACTGACTCTGCGCCAAACGCTAAGAAATCCAGCTGACTGACGAAAGAGTAATTCTTTACTCTACTAATGTGACGTAATATCAAAAAATCAGCCTTTATAAGGTACTTGCATTTTTGGCGCTCTACTCTTGGACTATAAGGATCAAAAATACGTTTAGCGGGCTTAAAATTTATACATTATTGCTCATATAGGGACTTTGAATAGCTATCGAAAATCAAAATCTTTTACTTTTAGAGATAACTTAAATAATACCAATCTGTCGTGTTATGTATCTGTTAACACCAATATATAAAGCGTGTTTTAGTGTTGTTTTTGAAAAAATTATACTTATGTATAATTTTTTAACCTCTTATCACTGGAGGCACAGAAACAGAAATAATAATATGCCGACTCTCTAGAATTTAAGCCTTAATTGCCGACATAATTCACCTAAATTCAGAGTAGGTATATGCTTACCCCATTATCCAGCTATCATATACCAAAACATTTACATATTTACGCATCAAGTGTGGAACGATTGTACCCAGAGTTTTAACAGGTTACCGTCGTGAAAATCCCCCTCTACGATAAATCACGTTTTCAACATTGTACAATGAAAGCCCTTAGACCAGGGCTTCTCAAACTTATTTTTACAATGACACCCTTAGGAGTTGTTGATTTTTTTTCGACGCCCCCTAGCAAAAAGTGGACAATTCTAGCCTAGTGACAGTTTACCAAAAACAACTTCAAATAACATATATTTTTTATTAGAACCTAAAAATAAAAACAAAATATATAATAGTGAATTTAAAATAGGTACAAAAGATATTTAGCTGGTTACTAATGAGAAGAACGGTGCTTGCATTTTTGAGCATAGCTTCTTAAAACGGGGCTCATGTTTGGATAGTCAAAATGCGAGCAGCGCTTACACAACTCGGCCACATTGGTACCTGGGATTCAATTCACGTGTTTAAAGCAGTGCAGTTGCAGTTAAGTTTCGATTAAATCGGCCATTTTTGTTTTCTTGTAATTTGGGATCGATCTCAAATACGCCTGCGTCAAGTATGCATCTGTACGGTGTGCAAGCGTTTTTAAGTCGATCCCAAAGTTACAAGAATACAAAAATGGCCGTTTTAATCGAAACTTCACTGCAACTGAAATGCAACTGCACTGCTTTAAATACGTGAATTGACTCGCTGGTCTATAGACAGGCAATCTACGTGGATCGCTTTGCGATGCCTCTGGGATAACTCCGCGACACCCCAGGGTGGCGGGACGCACACTTTGAGAAACCCTGTCTTAGACAGACAAACACAAAATACAGGGAATACAGAAGGTAACATGCATCCTCGTTAAATTACGACATTGTTCATGGACAAGAATCTAATACCAATTCAGATCACATGGTTCTTTAATGAAGAGACGAACATGTCGTGCGTGAAGACCTGATGGTAAGCGTCACGCTAGCCCATAACAGTATCAGTGACACTCAAATCTTTGTTTGGCAAAGATCTGTTTGTCACCGCACTGCGCTCCTCAATTGAGACATTAATTCGTAAGCCTAGTAATTTCACTGCTCCAATGTCCTTCAGATGTTAATACATCACTATTGTACGGAAGAATAGCTAACACTGTGGTGGCACAACTTCAAGGCGGCCTATGGCTTAAACGGCTATTACTACCCTGAATCAGGGCCCTTAATTGAGGAGGCCTTGAAAATTTGTTACAGAATTAAGGCCCTAACTCTTATTACACCTCTCTTTTTAAGGGTTTAGGGTCTCTGATTTAGTGTAGTGTAATAAGCGCATTAGACCTACCACCTTTCGGAAGGGTTCGTAAGGCGTTTGTCAATGTGAACGGGCATCGAGCGCGCATTTGACCTTCAATACTTTCGATATATTGTGCATAAACCACTAAAAATACAGAACAAAAGCTACACGCTACAGCTACACTGAAAATACACATGTGCATAGACATCTGCTTAGTTCAGAGTTTGCGTGTCCGTGAACGATGTCCATTTGTGCGTTGTCTGAGCATAATACGCACATCTAATAAATAAAATTCTCGTGTCGCGGTGATTGTGGTTAAACTCCTCCGAAACGACTCGACCGATTCTCATGAAATTTTGTGTGCATATTGGGTAGGTCTGAGAATCGGACAGCATCTATTTTTCATCCCCCTAAATGTTAAGGGTAGTCCACCGCTACTTTTTTTTTAGGTAAATTTTTATGTTTTTATTTTTTATGATACCGGATTCAAAAATACAGACAACTCTGAATTTTCACCCTTCTAAGATCAACCCCTATTTTTTTATTTACCCCTATTTTGCAAAAACGGGTTAATTTGACGCAGACGAAGTTGCGAGGGTCAGCTAGTAATATTATATGAAGCTTATTATCTATACTTTTGATATTTTATCCCACTACGCTCAATATGTGTTGACCCTAAAATAAAAAAAAAACTGCAACACAAAGTTACGAAGGGTTCCCTGAACGGTTACGTATCAATTTCAATATCCGTGGGGGGATGTCGCGATAACATTTTATTATAAACCTTAAAACTACACCGTTAAGGTTTAATTCCACTTGTCGAGTTTATATTGAGTGGGTGGTCAGGCGCAAATGGGTAGGTGAACGTATTCCAACAAATATATGAGTTAATTGGTTTATTGAACAAAAACATTGGAATTTATATTGAATTTCCTGTTCGTACCAATGATTACATTATTTAAATGACTGGCTTTTGTCTGTGGATCTGTCCTCGTGATAATCTATTGCGACAAATGTTTATAAATTTACAAATGTTTATTTGTCGTTACAGTTTATTTAGTTAATAAAATATAATCTACTAGCTTTTTGGATCTAAGCTTAAATTTGACAGAAAACAGAAAATACTTTAAAACTTTTGATTCCTTGTGTATCGAAATGTACGTTTTTTGCGGCATAAACGTCCATTTTTTTTTTACGTTAACTTAGAAGTTTTATTTTTTCACAGCTTCAAGGGACTGGAGACCTGAGTAATATGGTTTTAATTTCAACTCGATACTTCTACGCTTTCGTGAGGTAAAGGATCTTGACAAACAGGCAGGCAGACGGAACGACGGACAACAATGTGTTCCGTTTTTTCTTTTGAGGTACAGAAGCCTTAAAAACGAACTGAGTTTATTGTCTACAAAGAAAGGTTGTCGTGTACCATATCTCTAGCTAATCCAAACTGATATTCATCAACACACAACGTCATCTGATCCAAAATAAGCAGAGCTTCTACAATGGCAACCAGGCAACCGAAAAACAAATGACATCCTCGCAATTTGAATGAAACTAATGAAGACTGATACAATCTACGCGATTGGTGCCATAGCGTCGTACGAAACTTTATCTGACCTTGCAGCTACGTCTACAGATCTATCATGGTCCCGGGAACATGGGAATTGGTGTCAAACGATATATCATATTGGTGTCAAATCAATACATCTAACAGGAACGTTCTAAGTCCACTATAACATCTATTTGTATGTATGTTGTATTATACACTAGCTGACCCGCGAAATTTTCCTCGTTTTCCCATAATTTTTCCTTGTTGCTCCACTCTTATTGGTCGTAGCGTGATGTTATATAGCCTTTCTAGATAAATGTGGGCTGGTCTAAATGGGCTATCCAACAGTAAAATATTTTTTCAATTCGGACCAGTAGCTCCTGAGATTATCGCGTTCAAATAAACAAGCAAACAAACATTCTCTTCAGCTTTATAATATTATAGTATAGATATCAACCATCCGGAAGGAATTTTCTAATTGGTTGTAGAAATCATATCAAAATCCGTCCGGATATACAGACGTCCCAGCAAACGACTTTACTATAAAGTACATATTTTACTTATTGCAAGAACGTCATAATTAAAAAATACTCATTTTACAGGAGGCCAATTTAAACTTTGAATTCGATATATTCATAAAAAAAACACAAACAGGTTAAACCTTTTTGTAATGTTTGTGTTGGTTATTAGTGCTTAAAATCATGGCATCAAATTTTTGTAGGTTCTCGGCGTATACTTTTGCGCATCTGAGAGAGAACAATATTCAAATGAACACATACCGCCCAGCAACAGTGTGCCGTTACGATTTTTATACATCTAGCGACCACAAGTGACGTTGTCACTTAAGGTCGCTGTGTTTGTCGTTATGGTACTAAAAAATATACTTGTCAAGTTTTCATATTTTCGCAAAAATACGAGATCTTGCAATAAGTGAGCGATATGTATAAGGATACAACGACTATAGTTCGTAAAATATAGCTTGATACCTGTGACTTTAGAGACTACGTTTAAAAGACTGCTACAATAAATTTGTTGTTGGAAAAGTTTTAATTTTTTAAATATTAATAAGACATTTGTATAGAAATCTAGAACACTTTTTTCAAATAGAACTTGTTATCAAGGAGATACTAGTATAAACAAAGGTAATTTAAAATATTTATTATATTTTATTATTTATATTTTTTTGTTAGCTTACTTCGTAAACTCTTTTCGCAGCCTGGTAGGGATGTGTAATCGACTGGCCAGCGAATATCGATAAAATAAATGTATGACAATTTCATTAATATAAATTGTATAAATGATTATATCTAATCGTTTTTTCACAACGAATTCGTATTTTTTTAGTCTTGCAATACCTACTGCTTTCGCATGCAGCGATCAAGCGGGCGCCATCTTTTTTGAGTCAGTACGAGTGCCCACGCCTTGTATACGCTACCGCTACGTGATTAATATTGTTTTGTCGTTATTACTGTTGCTTTGTTAAGTTTTGTTGTTATTTCTAGTTATTTGTTTTTTTTTTGCACCACAATGCCGAAAAGAACAAAAAAAACTGTTTTGAATAGCGAAAGTCGCGAGTTTGTGATTCGTTTGCGTGAGTATTTTGAGCGCGAGAATCAAAATGGCGGACCGCTACTACCGTTGGAGCAAGTGTGCAATAGAGTTGCTGACGCTCTTGGTATCGGACGAGCTACAGTGTCTCGAATTAGCAAAGAAAAGTATGGAGAATCGTCAAAGGAGATGGTGGCCGAAGATGAGGGAGGTAAAATATTATCGACTCCTAATAAAAAAAGGAAGAGAGTTTCGCCAGTCACCGAAATTGACGACTTTGATGCTGCCGCAATTCGAAATCATATATATGCGTATTACGCACATGGTGAATTTCCCACTTTAAAAAAAGTATCCGTTTCGCTTAAAGACGCGGATTTATTTAAAGGAAGTCCACCATCGTTGTCCAAAATATTGAAAAAAATCGGCTTTGCTTATAAGAAAAGCGATAAAAGAAAAATTTTAATGGAGCGAACAGACATTGCTTTGACCCGAATTGACTTTTTGCGCAAAGTCAAAAATATAACAGATTGGAATAAAGTGGTTTTTCTTGATGAAACATGGCTCAACGCAAACCACACTGTTTCAAGATCGTGGACAGACGATAAAGCGGAGTCTACCACCAAGGTGCCCGAAGGCAAAGGACAAAGATTAATAATTACTCATGCGGGGACATCGTCTGGTTTTGTGCCCAATTGTTTACTGGCGTTTAAATCAGTAAAAACAACAGAGTACCATGAAGAAATGGATTTTACAAAATTTAAGGAGTGGTTTGTAACTCTTCTAAATAATTTGAGTGAACCACATTTTATTCTGATGGACAACGCTCCGTATCATTCAGTACAAAAAGATAAGGCGCCTACGACAAGCAATCGTAAAATTGAAATTATTACTTGGCTGCAAAACAAAGGAGTAAAAGCCGACAACAGCATGCTCAAGAAAGAATTGCTAAGATTAGTAAGCATTCATAAGCCCCCCACTCCAAGATATATTATAGACGAAATTGCAAAGGAAATGGGCCACACCGTCATCCGTTTACCACCATATCATTGCCATTACAATGCAATAGAACTAATCTGGGCTCAAGTCAAAGGTTCGTATAATCTAAAAAAACATATATAAAAAGCTTACAAAGAATGTAGTAGGTTTTTTGTTTGATCGAATACCTTTTTTTTCTAGGTTACGCTGCCAGACATAATGTAGCACCGCCTTTCACAGCGAACAAAATGTTGACATTACTACATGAAGCTTGTGTACATGTAAATGCTGATGATTGGAAAAAGGTAGTTGAGAAGACAAAAAATGTGATTCAAAAAGATTGGGAGCGCGATATTCAATTTGACAACATATGCGATCAAGAATTAATTATTAATCTACAGGACTGCTCCAGTGATGAATCAGAATTCGACTTGGAAGTTGATCTCGGCTGTACACCATTTGACAATTAAACTTTTAAATACCTTCAAATTCATCTTTCATTTCCTTTTTTCTTTCTTTCAATATCGTTAAAATGTATTTTTTTTAATAAACTCATTCCATATAAATATCGATAAAATACGAAAGACGTCCCATACCTATTACATGTCATTCTGACAAACGTCACAGGTATCAAGCTATATTTTACGAACTATAGTTAATTATTGTTTTTAAACTTTCGCGATTTTTATACATATTAGATATATTTCGGGACTTAATTGCGTGAATTATTTAAAGGTACGAACCTTTTATTTACCCGACGTTTCGATCGAATTGCACCCATCGTGGTCACGGGTCGACTGACGTGTGTCACGGGTGACTAGTTAATGTTACTGAACATTAAAGAACCCAGACACGTGAGTAAATAAGTTGGTTATCTTAAACTTAACGTGCCTTTAGATTCAGAGGCACATTTTTTAAAAACGATCATCCATCTGTGGACTGACAGTGGTACCATTGATTAACCTCACTCCGATCTGCTCCGTCGCCACAGACTCGCAAACTCCTCTGCATTAATAGAATGCTTAAATCTCTGCTATCTTATAGCTCAAAGAACATATTACAAGAAGATTTCACACATTCTGCAAAAATAAACCAATTGTTCAAACGCACTCGCAACTCAAAACTACCGAAAATAATTTCATAAAACAAAGCTAAGAATCATCTTAATTAAACTAGTTTTCACAGACTCTTCGGCCTCGGCTTAAACTTTACATAATGTTGTCAAATTGTATTTAATTTAGTAGCTACTTGTTTTTACACGTACATGTAATCATTTTATTTTTTCTGTTTTGTCGAAAATAAATTAATTTTTCTTTCTTTCTTTTCTAGTAGCAGACAACCGATATATTGAGTACTTAATGTCAGATAACACCACCAGGATTACATACAGAATATTCAGTATCACGATTGAACAATAAACGCCATAGAACAACACCTATTAAACCAATATGATATCGACTATAGGTAGACATGATCGATTTCTAGCCATAATAGAATTGGAAATTGGTTTCAGGTGGCGAACCACTGAGTTCAATAAGAGATGTCAAGTATGTTTATAGTTCCAGTTGGCATTTGTGGTTGGAGATACTGCTAGGGTACTCTACCTCAAAAGGAAAAAACGGAACCCTTATAGGATCACTCGTGATTCTGTCTGTAAGTTTGTCACAGCCAATTGGTTTGTATAACCGCTGAACTAGGTTAAGTTTGAAAATTTCTTATCCTAAACTAATATTATAAATGTGAAAGTAACTAGCCTGTCTGTTACGTTTCGCCCCAAGCTAAGTGAACGCTAAGCCGATTTAGATGATGACTACCGGGAATTAAGGACATAGACATAAAGATTTCTAAATCTGTTTAGATATACAGTAGAGATTAAAAAAAACGGATCTTCTGTTCTTCCTCATCCACATTAGTCGACAACGTCATGGTCTCACTAAAACTTCCTTTTAAACTCACACTTTTGCATTTTGGGCAAGTTTGCTAGAACTAAGCTTTACACCTCTCGTTTTTTCCTAAATAACTAAAGTGAAAAACAAACAAAAATAAATAAATAAATAACAAGACATAAATAAGGTCAATTCTATAGCAAATAATAACAAAATGTTGGGTGTTTAACAAATCCAAAAAAGGTTGGGCAAGAGAGAAGATCCGAACAGCCCAAAGAGAGAAGTGTAAACACTTAAAAAACAAAATTGTTCTTGATTGAGAACAATAGATAGACGTAGATCTATTCTACTGAATCAAGAACAATTAGACGTCACAGCAAAGGACAGAAACGAAGGAAACCTCACAACATAAGGTCATTATTAAGGGTAGATTACGCGAAACAGGGTTTGGCTCTCTCAAAAAATTATATAGAAAATCTAAATATTAGGACACGAAAAAAATTATGTCACTAGTCAAAGAGTTTTTCTAGTAGATGAAATAAAGAAATTTAGGATATGTCTTAATATGATCCCGCAAATAAATCATGAAGTTGCGGAAAAAGGTAAAAACGAGCATTTTCGTTTTGTCAAAATCATGGCGTTCGTAATCTAACATGTACGAACGAATATTCTACTTTATTTTGACCTGCGCTCCTGCGCACTGTGAAGAAATGGTTGTGTGCGGAAGAGCGAGGCCGGCGATCGTGTCGCTGTGTACGTAGGGCTAAATAAATAAGTCTTTCAGTGTAATGCCCCCTTAAGGGCTTATATTCAGCGTTTAATACTACCCAAATAGCCGCTGCTAATAATGTTTTACTGGACATAAATCATGATTGATAGTTGTTTGCTACTATTTCATAGTTAACTGTGCGAACCCGTGCCAAATTTGTGACTGGAATGAATTGTTTTATGTTCAAAATTGTTTTATTGTGTTAAACATTCCTAGAACTTTTTAATTAAAACTCTTGAAATCCTGAAGGAATACACCTGAACCCTTTATTATTTAGAACTATAGTATCCACGCGTCTAAGTTAGGAAAAAGTAATGGCTGTTATCACCAAGCAGTTTTTGAGGGTTCCGTACCTCGAAAGGTGAAAATGAAACCCTTATAAAATCACTCTCTTGTACGTCTGTCTGGACATGTCTGTCCGTGTGTCACCACCGATTTTCTCAGGAACAGAGGGACCTAGTAAGCTGAAATTTATACCAAATAGTACCTATTAGGTGTATTAAAATCAAGGTCCTGAGTCAACATGATAAAAAGATATGGGCAAATTTAGATTTTTGTGAAAACAGTACCAAAATTTAAGTACCTAATTTACAACTTATTTTATTTTTCGGAATTTTCTCTTTACTTGTGCTGTAAGACATTGCTTTTAACCAAAATTGACAAGTCGAAAAGCTATATGGTAGTTTCCGGTAACCTAGAATCTCGAAATTTTGAAAAAAAACAAGGTCTTAAAGCACAAATAAAGGAAAAAAATCCAAAAAATGGATATCCCACTAGTGTGACACTTCACTTGAACAACAGATTGGATTATCCCACTAGGTAATATCGGTCTCGTTGGACATTACAATAGAGTGGACCACATGGTCGGAATAGACTTAACTCCCTTATTTAAAAATAAAAACATCCTTTAAAACTTGATGCCCTAGACACCCAACAGTCTGCTACCGAGCACCCTAAAAATGTTTAACATCGTTGCCTTTAATTTCCCCTCAACGGCCCAACAGGGCTGGTTTAATTGAATATAATAAGATGCCTTTGTGTTCAATATGAAAAATAAACTAAAATAGGGCTCTACAAAAGTATAAAGGGATGCTGTGATGATTTGATTACTTAACAAGGCGAAGGGAAGAAAAATTAAGTTTATAATAGTGTTACAGTGGTTCCGTAATTTAATTCTATGTTTGTGAATATACTTCTTTGTATAATACTAACTTAAGCACGCGACTTCGCTTGATCACCGCCTTGTTTTGAAAGACTTTCTTGTCCCTGGGAAAAATCACAAAATAGACCTCTGCAAAATTTCCAAGGCAGAACCTGTACTACGGCAACCAAACAACTGATAAAAATATAGGTATTATAGATAAAAGACACCAATACAGATTAAACCAACGTGCTGTATACAAAGTTTTATCATGGATGGGGATTAAACCCACGACAGTCATCAGGCTTAGCAGTCATAGTCACTAACCACTAGACCAAAAGGCCAACCTGAAAGACTTTTTTGTCCCTGGTCGAAATCACAAAAGAAACCTCTCTGCAAATTTTCGGCTGTCTAGCTTCAAGGGTTTGGACTGCAAGTTGAAGGGTAAATGAATGACTCAGGATTTCAATTTTATAAGATAACACTTATCTTATAGGGTTCATTTTCGTTTGCCATTTATACATATACCCAGGAACCTAGCCGAATTCGCTATAGTCCATGATTTACGCATGCGAATATAAACTTTAAAACACTTTACATACATACTAATTTCCTTTACCATACTATAAAATGGGCTACATTGCAGCCGGACACGTGTCGGTCAACAACAAACTGAGGCGCCAGCCCCTTCACAAGTCAAAAACATACAGTTACTTTTATACAAAAAGTGACCTGTAAAAATCTTTGAAAAGGCGGTATGGAGCTTTTGAAATTAACATGTACCTGCGCAACTGCTTGTATGAGCGTTCGTTAGCGGAATACTGAACGAGATTCTTCTTAAAAAGAATGCGGTTTCATGACTAATGGAGCCTAGCGTAAGGTTGCCAATTTAAGAGGTTTCCTCCTAAATTGAGGGGGAAATGTGTGGGGGCGAGGAGACTTTAGGGGTTTTGTATCTTTAGAGGTTTCTTTAGGGACTTTTGTTTTTTTTTTTGGAGTTAACAAAATCGGCTATAGCTGGGGTTGGGTCAGTTTGCGCGTTTGACTAGCGCTTAATAGTAACGTAAATTGAAAAAAAAAGCATGAAAAAAAACTCGACACTCTTGTTTTTTTCTATTTTTTTTTCAGAAAAGGTAAAATATAAATAACTGAACGTAATAAAACATTATTTCAATTTCTATCGATTGTTTTCCGGTAATTTTAATAATTTTTATTAAAAAAGGGTATTTTCGACGTATAACATTATTGAACAGATTTGCCACGGCTAATGCTCACCAGAAGACGGGCCTCAGAAGCAGGATCCTCTGCGTATTTTAAAGCCTTAATGCGATCGTCAACCCGCTCGCCAAGCGTAGCAATTAAGGCAATTACCCCCAGGATCTATAATAAATAGGTTCTACTGGTGAGTCCCGTGCCCAGCAGTGGGTCATCATGTAGGTTGATATGTAATACCTTTCGCCCTGAACCGAAATGTTTCGGCAAAGCATTTGTTTCTATTTTAAATTTTATTACGTAAACGCCTAATTTATACATTAACTTCTCACATAACAACAACTGACTCTCACTGCATCTGTCTAAAAACAAAACAGAACACATACAAACTTTGAAACACAACCAACCAACCAAACAAGAGGCGACAGGAATTCGCCGTCCGTAAATCTAACATTAGTGAGTGTTACCAATTATTTCATATTATTTATACAACATAAACAAATATTAATATCAAATTGTATTTAACGATAACTACCTAATAAATGTTTATTTTCATTAAAAAAAAACACCATTAAAAAAAACCTTTTTATGGAGGTTTACTTTTGAAAAAAAAAACGCTTTTTCCAGCGACTGCGACTGCGGCTGGTTATCCTTCTTTACAGAGATTTTAAAATTATTTGGAAACATTTTATTTTAATTTGGGGAAAACCCAAAATAAGTGTTGGCAACCCTGGCCTGGCGTATGTATGAAAAACTTGTTTATTGCACAAAATACTTGTGGCTTTCATAGCAATGAATGTGTTGTAAAAAAATATACGTCGGTACACATTCTGTCTCTTTGTTTTTAATCAAGCTTGCGAGTTTCCAGGAAGATGTCGATGGTATCACAAAATACCGAGACTACATAGTAACATCATGACGACAGGCCTGTTGGTCTAGTGTTTAGTGATCTTCAATGCTAAGCCAGCGATCGTGACCCACGTGTGGGTTCGATCCCCACCCAGGATAAAACTTTGTGAGATGAGCACGATTGTTTATTCTGTATCTAGGTGTATTGTATCTCTATATAGTATAGCTGACCCGCGCAACATTTTTCATTGCTGCTCTGCTCCTACTGGTCGTAGCGCGATGTTATTTAGCCTATAGCCTTCCTCGAGAAATGGGCTATCCAACAGTATTTTTTTCAATTCGAACCCGTAGTTCCTGAGATTATCGCGTTCAAACAAACTCTTCAGCTTTATAATATTACTATAAATTTAGAAATATAAAAGTACGAGGGTGGATCGAAATATTCGCGGCCTACCACATAAATACTTGACTTATTTTAATGTAACTGACCTCATTCGATTTGTTTACTCTCTGGTTGTCACATTGTAAAATTCTGTCACAATAGCATTATCTGTTTTTAAATTAGACTGAATTTTGTGAGCCTAAGTGCAGCGTTTTTAAAGAATGGAGAAAATTTAGCAACGTGCGGTCATCAAATACCTGTTTAAAAAAAAACTGACTCCAAAAGAGATTCACGAAGATATGTCAACAACATTGGGGGAATCTGCTCCATCGTATACGACTGTGAAAAAGTGGGTTGCAGAATTTAAACGCGTACGAGAGAGTATTGAAGATGACCCTCGCTCCGGCCGGCCTACGACGTCTACGACTGAAGAAAACATTGGGAAAATCTGTGATCTGATATTGGCAGATCGGAGATTGACCATCAGGGAGATTGCTGACACTATTGGCATCTCATATGAACGAACACAAAACATCATAGTCAATGAACTTGGATTTTCTAAGGTTTCTGCGCGGTGGGTCCCCAGATTGCTTTCAGTTGAACAAAAACGAATACGGCTCACGATTTCTCGCGACAGTTTGGAAATGTTTGAGACTGATCCACAAGATTTTTTGGACAGATTTGTTACAATGGATGAAACCTGGGTACACCACTACACCCCAGAGTCAAAACAGCAATCCAAGCAGTGGAAAAAACCTGATGAACCGACTCCAAAAAAAGCCAAAACAATTTTGTCAGCTGGCAAGGTGATGGCGTCAGTTTTTTGGGATGCTAAGGGTGTCATCATGGTGGACTACCTTGCAAAAGGTGAGACTATAAACTCTGCTTATTACTGCACCCTTTTACGTCATTTGCGTGAAACGATCAAAGAGAAAAGGCCAGGACTACTCAGCAAGAAAGTGTTGTTCCATCAGGATAATGCACGCGTTCACACGTCTGTTGAATCAATGGCTCAAATTCGTGATTGTGGCTTTGAATTACTGCCCCATCCCGCCTATTCCCCTGATTTGGCACCTTCGGACTTTCATTTATTCCCAAACCTTAAAAAACACCTTGGAGGTCAAAAATTTTCATCAAATGTTGAGGTTGAAACCGCGGTGGGTGACTTTTTTGAAGGCCTTGAAGAAACTTTTTTTATGACCGGCATACAGGCGTTGGAAACCAGATGGAAGAAGTGCATTGAGTTAAGTGGAGATTACGTGGAAAAATAAAATTACTTTTGTTTATATTTTATATTGTTTTCTTGCTGAGGCCGCGAACTTTTCAATCCACCCTCGTATGTTTATCAGTTGTCTGGTTCCATAGTACCTACAGTAGGTATATAGTAGTATATAGTAGCTTATAAAATTCTATAATGTGTACAAATCGCGAAAGTTTACGAACACATCTTGCAAACATCACGCTGTCAACATATAGGCGAAGTTATTGTATCAGCTGAACGAGCACCAACTTACACCTGTTAATTAACAAACTTGGTGTACCGATTGCGAAACTTCTAAGTTAATCAGACGGCTGACAATAGAAGCTGTACACTCTATCGATCTCTGTTATACTTGTATAGAATTTGAAGGTCTATGATTATGTGACGACAGTGAGGTTAAGCAATATTGATGGGAGGATTTAAAACAAAACAATTGGAAGACATCGTCATTGTTTTTGTGATCAATGATTATTGATCATCAGATTTTGTTTGCATTTCTATTCCTTTTCGAACGTGACTGTGACTACCGTATATGCCGATGTATCAGTCGTATCAATAAAACGGGGGTTAGTAATTACACCCCCCCCCCATCCCATTCCTTGTCAGCGACAAATACAAATTTGTGAGAGCGACTCGCATTGATAATTTGGGCACCTGGCTCCCACAAAAATCTTGATACCGGGGCGTTTAAGGCAAGCTATGCCTCTGGTGACTACACATTAAGGTGAAAGGACTACCCGTGATCAAGACCGTTACAATACGATCGAAACGTCGGGCAATAGAAACGTATTTAACGTGATTAATATCACTTGGGTACAAATCGCGAAAGTTTAACAACTTAAGGAACATAAAAAAATCGGTTTCATTCGATCGAAACGTCGGGAAAACCACATACATATTTACGTCAAACACCATTCTATTCATTTTATAATTCCAAGTCTCTCAGGGGAGATTTTAATGTGGTTTCTTCCGCCATGGAGGGCATTATGCGGAATGTTTCACCACTGTAATAATATATTGTGCGGTTTTAATATACGAAAAACGAGGGAAAATGCCGCCGCCCTTGTAATGTCTGGTACTCCGTTCTTGCTGCGTCAACCCTTTAAATTAGTTTTACTTGTTTTAGTCAAGGGTAAAACTGGGTTCTTTTAAGATGAAAATGACCCTTCAAGACCAGCTATGGGTGTGAAGATAATGCTTTGGACGTCCATAAATTACGTCAGGTGATTTTTGCGGATTTTTGAGAGACAAGGAAGGGTCCCTTTCTCTAGTGATATATCGTTAGATTTCGCTTGGTCCCCCCTCTGTAATCTTGACGAGAGAATTCACACTAATTCAACACTGAATTAACGTGGGTGAAAACCGGTCAAAAATTGATTTTATTGAGATTACGCTCCAAGGCGTGACAATGTTTGAAAACGTTCACCCATCTATGTACCGACAGTAATAACGTTGCTTAACCTCGCAGATATTTCGATCGGCTCGGTCCTCACCGTGTCAGGGGGAAGAATTTAAAGATCAAGAATAGATATAGGATAAGCTAAAGAGCCAAGCAGGTAAAAGCTAGTCTACAATAAATCTTTAAGTATTATACCTAGTCTGGCCATAAATACTGTTACAATTAAAAATAAGAAAGATATTACATTTGAATTTGGAATCTGTCATTTTTATACGATTGTTCATTGTATTTTCTAATTTTGGCGCCAATACATTGTACAATATTTTGCTATATTAAAATGGAGTGGGGTGATAAAGAAAACCGAATCGCTGTGATTGCATTACACAAAGTTGGTATGGCGCCGAATGTAATTTTTAAAACTCTCCATACGCTTGGTATTAGTCAAATGTTTGTGTACCGGGCTATTAATAGGTACAATGAGACCTTCTCTGTTTGTGACAGAAAAAGATCTGGCCGTCCACGTAGTGTTCGTACGAAAATGGTGGTCAAAGCAGTAAGGGAAAGAATTCGAAGAAATCCTGTCCGAAAGCAAAAGATTTTATCTCGGGAGATGAAGATAGCACCCAGAACCATGTCACGCATTTTAAAAGATGACTTAGGACTTGCAGCCTATAAGAGACGCACTGGTCATTTTTTAACTGATAATTTAAAAAAGAATAGGGTGGTAAAATCGAAGCAACTACTGAAGCGGTACGCAAAGGGAGGTCACAGAAAAATTTTGTTTACGGATGAGAAAATCTTTACAGTTGAGCAACATTTTAACAAACAAAATGACCGTATTTATGCTCAAAGCTCTAAGGAAGCTTCCCAATTAGTCGACAGAGTGCAACGTGGGCATTATCCGACTTCAGTGATGGTTTGGTGGGGTGTTAGCTATGAAGGAGTGACTGAGCCATATTTTTGTGAAAAAGGTATCAAAACATCGGCACAAGTGTATCAAGATACCTTTCTTGAGAAGGTAGTTAAACCCCTTAACAACACCATGTTCAATAACCAAGTATGGTCCTTCCAACAAGACTCAGCGCCGGGTCATAAAGCTCGGTCCACGCAGTCTTGGTTGGAAGTGAACGTTTCGGACTTCATCAGAGCTGAAGACTGGCCGTCGTCTAGTCTCAAGTATGTTTATAGTTCCAGTTGGCATTTGTGGTTGGAGATACTGCTAGGGTACTCTACCTCAAAAGGAAAAAACGGAACCCTTATAGGATCACTCGTGATTCTGTCTGTAAGTTTGTCACAGCCAATTGGTTTGTATAACCGCTGAACTAGGTTAAGTTTGAAAATTTCTTATCCTAAACTAATATTATAAATGTGAAAGTAACTAGCCTGTCTGTTACGTTTCGCCCCAAGCTAAGTGAACGCTAAGCCGATTTAGATGATGACTACCGGGAATTAAGGACATAGACATAAAGATTTCTAAATCTGTTTAGATATACAGTAGAGATTAAAAAAAACGGATCTTCTGTTCTTCCTCATCCACATTAGTCGACAACGTCATGGTCTCACTAAAACTTCCTTTTAAACTCACACTTTTGCATTTTGGGCAAGTTTGCTAGAACTAAGCTTTACACCTCTCGTTTTTTCCTAAATAACTAAAGTGAAAAACAAACAAAAATAAATAAATAAATAACAAGACATAAATAAGGTCAATTCTATAGCAAATAATAACAAAATGTTGGGTGTTTAACAAATCCAAAAAAGGTTGGGCAAGAGAGAAGATCCGAACAGCCCAAAGAGAGAAGTGTAAACACTTAAAAAACAAAATTGTTCTTGATTGAGAACAATAGATAGACGTAGATCTATTCTACTGAATCAAGAACAATTAGACGTCACAGCAAAGGACAGAAACGAAGGAAACCTCACAACATAAGGTCATTATTAAGGGTAGATTACGCGAAACAGGGTTTGGCTCTCTCAAAAAATTATATAGAAAATCTAAATATTAGGACACGAAAAAAATTATGTCACTAGTCAAAGAGTTTTTCTAGTAGATGAAATAAAGAAATTTAGGATATGTCTTAATATGATCCCGCAAATAAATCATGAAGTTGCGGAAAAAGGTAAAAACGAGCATTTTCGTTTTGTCAAAATCATGGCGTTCGTAATCTAACATGTACGAACGAATATTCTACTTTATTTTGACCTGCGCTCCTGCGCACTGTGAAGAAATGGTTGTGTGCGGAAGAGCGAGGCCGGCGATCGTGTCGCTGTGTACGTAGGGCTAAATAAATAAGTCTTTCAGTGTAATGCCCCCTTAAGGGCTTATATTCAGCGTTTAATACTACCCAAATAGCCGCTGCTAATAATGTTTTACTGGACATAAATCATGATTGATAGTTGTTTGCTACTATTTCATAGTTAACTGTGCGAACCCGTGCCAAATTTGTGACTGGAATGAATTGTTTTATGTTCAAAATTGTTTTATTGTGTTAAACATTCCTAGAACTTTTTAATTAAAACTCTTGAAATCCTGAAGGAATACACCTGAACCCTTTATTATTTAGAACTATAGTATCCACGCGTCTAAGTTAGGAAAAAGTAATGGCTGTTATCACCAAGCAGTTTTTGAGGGTTCCGTACCTCGAAAGGTGAAAATGAAACCCTTATAAAATCACTCTCTTGTACGTCTGTCTGGACATGTCTGTCCGTGTGTCACCACCGATTTTCTCAGGAACAGAGGGACCTAGTAAGCTGAAATTTATACCAAATAGTACCTATTAGGTGTATTAAAATCAAGGTCCTGAGTCAACATGATAAAAAGATATGGGCAAATTTAGATTTTTGTGAAAACAGTACCAAAATTTAAGTACCTAATTTACAACTTATTTTATTTTTCGGAATTTTCTCTTTACTTGTGCTGTAAGACATTGCTTTTAACCAAAATTGACAAGTCGAAAAGCTATATGGTAGTTTCCGGTAACCTAGAATCTCGAAATTTTGAAAAAAAACAAGGTCTTAAAGCACAAATAAAGGAAAAAAATCCAAAAAATGGATATCCCACTAGTGTGACACTTCACTTGAACAACAGATTGGATTATCCCACTAGGTAATATCGGTCTCGTTGGACATTACAATAGAGTGGACCACATGGTCGGAATAGACTTAACTCCCTTATTTAAAAATAAAAACATCCTTTAAAACTTGATGCCCTAGACACCCAACAGTCTGCTACCGAGCACCCTAAAAATGTTTAACATCGTTGCCTTTAATTTCCCCTCAACGGCCCAACAGGGCTGGTTTAATTGAATATAATAAGATGCCTTTGTGTTCAATATGAAAAATAAACTAAAATAGGGCTCTACAAAAGTATAAAGGGATGCTGTGATGATTTGATTACTTAACAAGGCGAAGGGAAGAAAAATTAAGTTTATAATAGTGTTACAGTGGTTCCGTAATTTAATTCTATGTTTGTGAATATACTTCTTTGTATAATACTAACTTAAGCACGCGACTTCGCTTGATCACCGCCTTGTTTTGAAAGACTTTCTTGTCCCTGGGAAAAATCACAAAATAGACCTCTGCAAAATTTCCAAGGCAGAACCTGTACTACGGCAACCAAACAACTGATAAAAATATAGGTATTATAGATAAAAGACACCAATACAGATTAAACCAACGTGCTGTATACAAAGTTTTATCATGGATGGGGATTAAACCCACGACAGTCATCAGGCTTAGCAGTCATAGTCACTAACCACTAGACCAAAAGGCCAACCTGAAAGACTTTTTTGTCCCTGGTCGAAATCACAAAAGAAACCTCTCTGCAAATTTTCGGCTGTCTAGCTTCAAGGGTTTGGACTGCAAGTTGAAGGGTAAATGAATGACTCAGGATTTCAATTTTATAAGATAACACTTATCTTATAGGGTTCATTTTCGTTTGCCATTTATACATATACCCAGGAACCTAGCCGAATTCGCTATAGTCCATGATTTACGCATGCGAATATAAACTTTAAAACACTTTACATACATACTAATTTCCTTTACCATACTATAAAATGGGCTACATTGCAGCCGGACACGTGTCGGTCAACAACAAACTGAGGCGCCAGCCCCTTCACAAGTCAAAAACATACAGTTACTTTTATACAAAAAGTGACCTGTAAAAATCTTTGAAAAGGCGGTATGGAGCTTTTGAAATTAACATGTACCTGCGCAACTGCTTGTATGAGCGTTCGTTAGCGGAATACTGAACGAGATTCTTCTTAAAAAGAATGCGGTTTCATGACTAATGGAGCCTAGCGTAAGGTTGCCAATTTAAGAGGTTTCCTCCTAAATTGAGGGGGAAATGTGTGGGGGCGAGGAGACTTTAGGGGTTTTGTATCTTTAGAGGTTTCTTTAGGGACTTTTGTTTTTTTTTTTGGAGTTAACAAAATCGGCTATAGCTGGGGTTGGGTCAGTTTGCGCGTTTGACTAGCGCTTAATAGTAACGTAAATTGAAAAAAAAAGCATGAAAAAAAACTCGACACTCTTGTTTTTTTCTATTTTTTTTTCAGAAAAGGTAAAATATAAATAACTGAACGTAATAAAACATTATTTCAATTTCTATCGATTGTTTTCCGGTAATTTTAATAATTTTTATTAAAAAAGGGTATTTTCGACGTATAACATTATTGAACAGATTTGCCACGGCTAATGCTCACCAGAAGACGGGCCTCAGAAGCAGGATCCTCTGCGTATTTTAAAGCCTTAATGCGATCGTCAACCCGCTCGCCAAGCGTAGCAATTAAGGCAATTACCCCCAGGATCTATAATAAATAGGTTCTACTGGTGAGTCCCGTGCCCAGCAGTGGGTCATCATGTAGGTTGATATGTAATACCTTTCGCCCTGAACCGAAATGTTTCGGCAAAGCATTTGTTTCTATTTTAAATTTTATTACGTAAACGCCTAATTTATACATTAACTTCTCACATAACAACAACTGACTCTCACTGCATCTGTCTAAAAACAAAACAGAACACATACAAACTTTGAAACACAACCAACCAACCAAACAAGAGGCGACAGGAATTCGCCGTCCGTAAATCTAACATTAGTGAGTGTTACCAATTATTTCATATTATTTATACAACATAAACAAATATTAATATCAAATTGTATTTAACGATAACTACCTAATAAATGTTTATTTTCATTAAAAAAAAACACCATTAAAAAAAACCTTTTTATGGTGGTTTACTTTTGAAAAAAAAAACGCTTTTTCCAGCGACTGCGACTGCGGCTGGTTATCCTTCTTTACAGAGATTTTAAAATTATTTGGAAACATTTTATTTTAATTTGGGGAAAACCCAAAATAAGTGTTGGCAACCCTGGCCTGGCGTATGTATGAAAAACTTGTTTATTGCACAAAATACTTGTGGCTTTCATAGCAATGAATGTGTTGTAAAAAAATATACGTCGGTACACATTCTGTCTCTTTGTTTTTAATCAAGCTTGCGAGTTTCCAGGAAGATGTCGATGGTATCACAAAATACCGAGACTACATAGTAACATCATGACGACAGGCCTGTTGGTCTAGTGTTTAGTGATCTTCAATGCTAAGCCAGCGATCGTGACCCACGTGTGGGTTCGATCCCCACCCAGGATAAAACTTTGTGAGATGAGCACGATTGTTTATTCTGTATCTAGGTGTATTGTATCTCTATATAGTATAGCTGACCCGCGCAACATTTTTCATTGCTGCTCTGCTCCTACTGGTCGTAGCGCGATGTTATTTAGCCTATAGCCTTCCTCGAGAAATGGGCTATCCAACAGTATTTTTTTCAATTCGAACCCGTAGTTCCTGAGATTATCGCGTTCAAACAAACTCTTCAGCTTTATAATATTACTATAAATTTAGAAATATAAAAGTACGAGGGTGGATCGAAATATTCGCGGCCTACCACATAAATACTTGACTTATTTTAATGTAACTGACCTCATTCGATTTGTTTACTCTCTGGTTGTCACATTGTAAAATTCTGTCACAATAGCATTATCTGTTTTTAAATTAGACTGAATTTTGTGAGCCTAAGTGCAGCGTTTTTAAAGAATGGAGAAAATTTAGCAACGTGCGGTCATCAAATACCTGTTTAAAAAAAAACTGACTCCAAAAGAGATTCACGAAGATATGTCAACAACATTGGGGGAATCTGCTCCATCGTATACGACTGTGAAAAAGTGGGTTGCAGAATTTAAACGCGTACGAGAGAGTATTGAAGATGACCCTCGCTCCGGCCGGCCTACGACGTCTACGACTGAAGAAAACATTGGGAAAATCTGTGATCTGATATTGGCAGATCGGAGATTGACCATCAGGGAGATTGCTGACACTATTGGCATCTCATATGAACGAACACAAAACATCATAGTCAATGAACTTGGATTTTCTAAGGTTTCTGCGCGGTGGGTCCCCAGATTGCTTTCAGTTGAACAAAAACGAATACGGCTCACGATTTCTCGCGACAGTTTGGAAATGTTTGAGACTGATCCACAAGATTTTTTGGACAGATTTGTTACAATGGATGAAACCTGGGTACACCACTACACCCCAGAGTCAAAACAGCAATCCAAGCAGTAGAAAAAAAACCTGATGAACCGACTCCAAAAAAAGCCAAAACAATTTTGTCAGCTGGCAAGGTGATGGCGTCAGTTTTTTGGGATGCTAAGGGTGTCATCATGGTGGACTACCTTGCAAAAGGTGAGACTATAAACTCTGCTTATTACTGCACCCTTTTACGTCATTTGCGTGAAACGATCAAAGAGAAAAGGCCAGGACTACTCAGCAAGAAAGTGTTGTTCCATCAGGATAATGCACGCGTTCACACGTCTGTTGAATCAATGGCTCAAATTCGTGATTGTGGCTTTGAATTACTGCCCCATCCCGCCTATTCCCCTGATTTGGCACCTTCGGACTTTCATTTATTCCCAAACCTTAAAAAACACCTTGGAGGTCAAAAATTTTCATCAAATGTTGAGGTTGAAACCGCGGTGGGTGACTTTTTTGAAGGCCTTGAAGAAACTTTTTTTATGACCGGCATACAGGCGTTGGAAACCAGATGGAAGAAGTGCATTGAGTTAAGTGGAGATTACGTGGAAAAATAAAATTACTTTTGTTTATATTTTATATTGTTTTCTTGCTGAGGCCGCGAACTTTTCAATCCACCCTCGTATGTTTATCAGTTGTCTGGTTCCATAGTACCTACAGTAGGTATATAGTAGTATATAGTAGCTTATAAAATTCTATAATGTGTACAAATCGCGAAAGTTTACGAACACATCTTGCAAACATCACGCTGTCAACATATAGGCGAAGTTATTGTATCAGCTGAACGAGCACCAACTTACACCTGTTAATTAACAAACTTGGTGTACCGATTGCGAAACTTCTAAGTTAATCAGACGGCTGACAATAGAAGCTGTACACTCTATCGATCTCTGTTATACTTGTATAGAATTTGAAGGTCTATGATTATGTGACGACAGTGAGGTTAAGCAATATTGATGGGAGGATTTAAAACAAAACAATTGGAAGACATCGTCATTGTTTTTGTGATCAATGATTATTGATCATCAGATTTTGTTTGCATTTCTATTCCTTTTCGAACGTGACTGTGACTACCGTATATGCCGATGTATCAGTCGTATCAATAAAACGGGGGTTAGTAATTACACCCCCCCCCCATCCCATTCCTTGTCAGCGACAAATACAAATTTGTGAGAGCGACTCGCATTGATAATTTGGGCACCTGGCTCCCACAAAAATCTTGATACCGGGGCGTTTAAGGCAAGCTATGCCTCTGGTGACTACACATTAAGGTGAAAGGACTACCCGTGATCAAGACCGTTACAATACGATCGAAACGTCGGGCAATAGAAACGTATTTAACGTGATTAATATCACTTGGGTACAAATCGCGAAAGTTTAACAACTTAAGGAACATAAAAAAATCGGTTTCATTCGATCGAAACGTCGGGAAAACCACATACATATTTACGTCAAACACCATTCTATTCATTTTATAATTCCAAGTCTCTCAGGGGAGATTTTAATGTGGTTTCTTCCGCCATGGAGGGCATTATGCGGAATGTTTCACCACTGTAATAATATATTGTGCGGTTTTAATATACGAAAAACGAGGGAAAATGCCGCCGCCCTTGTAATGTCTGGTACTCCGTTCTTGCTGCGTCAACCCTTTAAATTAGTTTTACTTGTTTTAGTCAAGGGTAAAACTGGGTTCTTTTAAGATGAAAATGACCCTTCAAGACCAGCTATGGGTGTGAAGATAATGCTTTGGACGTCCATAAATTACGTCAGGTGATTTTTGCGGATTTTTGAGAGACAAGGAAGGGTCCCTTTCTCTAGTGATATATCGTTAGATTTCGCTTGGTCCCCCCTCTGTAATCTTGACGAGAGAATTCACACTAATTCAACACTGAATTAACGTGGGTGAAAACCGGTCAAAAATTGATTTTATTGAGATTACGCTCCAAGGCGTGACAATGTTTGAAAACGTTCACCCATCTATGTACCGACAGTAATAACGTTGCTTAACCTCGCAGATATTTCGATCGGCTCGGTCCTCACCGTGTCAGGGGGAAGAATTTAAAGATCAAGAATAGATATAGGATAAGCTAAAGAGCCAAGCAGGTAAAAGCTAGTCTACAATAAATCTTTAAGTATTATACCTAGTCTGGCCATAAATACTGTTACAATTAAAAATAAGAAAGATATTACATTTGAATTTGGAATCTGTCATTTTTATACGATTGTTCATTGTATTTTCTAATTTTGGCGCCAATACATTGTACAATATTTTGCTATATTAAAATGGAGTGGGGTGATAAAGAAAACCGAATCGCTGTGATTGCATTACACAAAGTTGGTATGGCGCCGAATGTAATTTTTAAAACTCTCCATACGCTTGGTATTAGTCAAATGTTTGTGTACCGGGCTATTAATAGGTACAATGAGACCTTCTCTGTTTGTGACAGAAAAAGATCTGGCCGTCCACGTAGTGTTCGTACGAAAATGGTGGTCAAAGCAGTAAGGGAAAGAATTCGAAGAAATCCTGTCCGAAAGCAAAAGATTTTATCTCGGGAGATGAAGATAGCACCCAGAACCATGTCACGCATTTTAAAAGATGACTTAGGACTTGCAGCCTATAAGAGACGCACTGGTCATTTTTTAACTGATAATTTAAAAAAGAATAGGGTGGTAAAATCGAAGCAACTACTGAAGCGGTACGCAAAGGGAGGTCACAGAAAAATTTTGTTTACGGATGAGAAAATCTTTACAGTTGAGCAACATTTTAACAAACAAAATGACCGTATTTATGCTCAAAGCTCTAAGGAAGCTTCCCAATTAGTCGACAGAGTGCAACGTGGGCATTATCCGACTTCAGTGATGGTTTGGTGGGGTGTTAGCTATGAAGGAGTGACTGAGCCATATTTTTGTGAAAAAGGTATCAAAACATCGGCACAAGTGTATCAAGATACCTTTCTTGAGAAGGTAGTTAAACCCGGCATACAGGCGTTGGAAACCAGATGGAAGAAGTGCATTGAGTTAAGTGGAGATTACGTGGAAAAATAAAATTACTTTTGTTTATATTTTATATTGTTTTCTTGCTGAGGCCGCGAACTTTTCAATCCACCCTCGTATGTTTATCAGTTGTCTGGTTCCATAGTACCTACAGTAGGTATATAGTAGTATATAGTAGCTTATAAAATTCTATAATGTGTACAAATCGCGAAAGTTTACGAACACATCTTGCAAACATCACGCTGTCAACATATAGGCGAAGTTATTGTATCAGCTGAACGAGCACCAACTTACACCTGTTAATTAACAAACTTGGTGTACCGATTGCGAAACTTCTAAGTTAATCAGACGGCTGACAATAGAAGCTGTACACTCTATCGATCTCTGTTATACTTGTATAGAATTTGAAGGTCTATGATTATGTGACGACAGTGAGGTTAAGCAATATTGATGGGAGGATTTAAAACAAAACAATTGGAAGACATCGTCATTGTTTTTGTGATCAATGATTATTGATCATCAGATTTTGTTTGCATTTCTATTCCTTTTCGAACGTGACTGTGACTACCGTATATGCCGATGTATCAGTCGTATCAATAAAACGGGGGTTAGTAATTACACCCCCCCCCCATCCCATTCCTTGTCAGCGACAAATACAAATTTGTGAGAGCGACTCGCATTGATAATTTGGGCACCTGGCTCCCACAAAAATCTTGATACCGGGGCGTTTAAGGCAAGCTATGCCTCTGGTGACTACACATTAAGGTGAAAGGACTACCCGTGATCAAGACCGTTACAATACGATCGAAACGTCGGGCAATAGAAACGTATTTAACGTGATTAATATCACTTGGGTACAAATCGCGAAAGTTTAACAACTTAAGGAACATAAAAAAATCGGTTTCATTCGATCGAAACGTCGGGAAAACCACATACATATTTACGTCAAACACCATTCTATTCATTTTATAATTCCAAGTCTCTCAGGGGAGATTTTAATGTGGTTTCTTCCGCCATGGAGGGCATTATGCGGAATGTTTCACCACTGTAATAATATATTGTGCGGTTTTAATATACGAAAAACGAGGGAAAATGCCGCCGCCCTTGTAATGTCTGGTACTCCGTTCTTGCTGCGTCAACCCTTTAAATTAGTTTTACTTGTTTTAGTCAAGGGTAAAACTGGGTTCTTTTAAGATGAAAATGACCCTTCAAGACCAGCTATGGGTGTGAAGATAATGCTTTGGACGTCCATAAATTACGTCAGGTGATTTTTGCGGATTTTTGAGAGACAAGGAAGGGTCCCTTTCTCTAGTGATATATCGTTAGATTTCGCTTGGTCCCCCCTCTGTAATCTTGACGAGAGAATTCACACTAATTCAACACTGAATTAACGTGGGTGAAAACCGGTCAAAAATTGATTTTATTGAGATTACGCTCCAAGGCGTGACAATGTTTGAAAACGTTCACCCATCTATGTACCGACAGTAATAACGTTGCTTAACCTCGCAGATATTTCGATCGGCTCGGTCCTCACCGTGTCAGGGGGAAGAATTTAAAGATCAAGAATAGATATAGGATAAGCTAAAGAGCCAAGCAGGTAAAAGCTAGTCTACAATAAATCTTTAAGTATTATACCTAGTCTGGCCATAAATACTGTTACAATTAAAAATAAGAAAGATATTACATTTGAATTTGGAATCTGTCATTTTTATACGATTGTTCATTGTATTTTCTAATTTTGGCGCCAATACATTGTACAATATTTTGCTATATTAAAATGGAGTGGGGTGATAAAGAAAACCGAATCGCTGTGATTGCATTACACAAAGTTGGTATGGCGCCGAATGTAATTTTTAAAACTCTCCATACGCTTGGTATTAGTCAAATGTTTGTGTACCGGGCTATTAATAGGTACAATGAGACCTTCTCTGTTTGTGACAGAAAAAGATCTGGCCGTCCACGTAGTGTTCGTACGAAAATGGTGGTCAAAGCAGTAAGGGAAAGAATTCGAAGAAATCCTGTCCGAAAGCAAAAGATTTTATCTCGGGAGATGAAGATAGCACCCAGAACCATGTCACGCATTTTAAAAGATGACTTAGGACTTGCAGCCTATAAGAGACGCACTGGTCATTTTTTAACTGATAATTTAAAAAAGAATAGGGTGGTAAAATCGAAGCAACTACTGAAGCGGTACGCAAAGGGAGGTCACAGAAAAATTTTGTTTACGGATGAGAAAATCTTTACAGTTGAGCAACATTTTAACAAACAAAATGACCGTATTTATGCTCAAAGCTCTAAGGAAGCTTCCCAATTAGTCGACAGAGTGCAACGTGGGCATTATCCGACTTCAGTGATGGTTTGGTGGGGTGTTAGCTATGAAGGAGTGACTGAGCCATATTTTTGTGAAAAAGGTATCAAAACATCGGCACAAGTGTATCAAGATACCTTTCTTGAGAAGGTAGTTAAACCCCTTAACAACACCATGTTCAATAACCAAGTATGGTCCTTCCAACAAGACTCAGCGCCGGGTCATAAAGCTCGGTCCACGCAGTCTTGGTTGGAAGTGAACGTTTCGGACTTCATCAGAGCTGAAGACTGGCCGTCGTCTAGTCCCGATCTTAATCCGCTGGATTATGATTTATGGTCAGTTTTAGAGAGTATGGCTTGCTCTAAACGCCATGATAATTTGGAGTCCCTAAAACAATCCATACGATTGGCAGTGAAGAATTTTCCCATGGAAAGAGTGCGTGCTTCTATTGATAACTGGCCTCAACGTTTAAAGGACTGTGTTGCAGCCAATGGAGACCACTTCGAATAAGCTTTTTATATTTTGAATTGTTTTTTATTTATGTATTAAACTAACACACTGTAAAAGTAATAAATATTATTTGCAATAAAAAAAAATGTTTTTTCTTCGTAACAATATTTATGGCTAGACTAGGTAACTCGTCGTCATTCTGATTACCTTTTTCCACCACTCTTGGCCTCGAGACTACATACTAGCTTTACTGACTAGTTTTTTTTGTAAGCTCAGTCTTTCGAAAATAAAATCGAATCGAGAAACTAGTCCTTTCAATATTGGTCAACTAAAATGAAATGGTAAACGGTATTCTTTACTGCCGTCGTGGTTACATCTTCGTTCTATTTAAAGAACCACATTGACTTTATTTTGAACTGTTTATAGCGTCTGGCTTTATTTTTAGATATGAGTGTAAACTGTAAATACTTTAAACAAACAATTCATAAAATGTATCGTCAATCATAAATCATAGCTACGGCAGCCATTACCCGGGATCCCGGGATCGGGATCAATGATCTTGATCCAGATTACAACTAGCAAAATCAAGATGTATCAATCGATTGCGATCCACGACCAGATCAGATCACGATCTAGATAGAGCGTATAATGGCTGTCTATGAAACGTGCAAGTCCAACGGCGGCGGTGTCCCCATCTGTTCCCCTCCACATTATCTCAGTCCTTCAGTGTATATGTTTTTTCATTGATAAAACCTACCCTCAGCAAATTAAGGGCTGGTGTCCCGTAACCAAAATGTGGAGGTTTTCTGGGGGGTCAAAACAAAAAGTGATTTAGATTAGATAACTGGGGTCCGAGAATAATGTTGCAATATTTTATCGAGATCCAGAACAAAACCATATTCTATTATATTCTATACCAGTTTCAATGTTTTTATTTGCCATTAAATTGCAAAATCAAAGAAGAAATTTCTACGTAGCTTTCAATCGTTTGAATGAATATAGGGCTCGTTATGATTAATTTTAGAGAGTAGTCACCTGCGAAAACTCTGAGGCTCTTGTGACGCTGTATGGCATATGAAATGATGATAATATGTAGATCTAACCCACTATACGTAGATAATAACAGGCATGTATTAACCCCTGACGCAATAGGTGGTGTATGCTGGTGTTAAGTTTAACTTGTATATCTGTGTGGTCTGTCTGTGTCGTAGCCGCACAAAGAAATTCGAATGGTCGGGTTTGGATGCGGTTTTTTAAAATTAGCCAGTTATTTGAATCGAGATGATTCTTATCTTTGTTTGATGGAAATCTTATTAGCCGTTTGGTGTTTTTATTTTAAATCTATTATTAAGTTAAAGCGGTGGTAGTCTAATGGCTAAGGCATCCGTCTCGCAATCGTGAGGTCGCGGGTTCGAATCCTACCAATTATACTACCGACGTGAACCCACTCCTTACTCAAGCCTTTGAGCTTAGCTAGAGGGGTTAACAAGATTGCTAGTAATGTGGGACTCAATCCCACATTGCTTGGTATCTTTTTAAATGAAAAAAATAAAAAAACAGAAAACAAAGTTTGTTTGAACGCGATAAGCTCAGCTACTGGTCCGAATTGAAAAAATATTTTTCTGTTGGGTAGCCCACTTATCGAGGAAGGCTATAGGCTATATAACATCACGCTACGGCCAATAGGAGCGGAGCAGCAATGAAAAATGTTCCAAAAACAGGAAAAATTTACGGAAAATTTGCGGGTCAGCTAGTATGTTGTACAATGTTGTTTCTACGAGTATTTTTTTTTTCTTTTCTAGACGACTCCCGCAGTAGGTTACAAGCCCTGTGTGGCGGGGGACTTTACAAACTTACATATCACGGAAACAAAGTACACTTAGACTCGGAACAACAATTTGTGGATCACACAAAGTGGTGTCCCGTGTGGGAATCGAACCCACGACCTTTTACGTAGCAGTCGGATACACTCCCACCGCGCCACAGAGGCAGTCATTTGAAACATATCGTACATTCCGACCATCCATATTAATAACACCTTAGATAAATAGGTAGGTTTTTATAATCACTTTGGAATCCGATTAGTCAAATCAGCTTGGCAAGTACTCAGGCGGCAATAAGTAGTATACAGATTAATTTCAAGTACAACGCATGGCCGTTTTTAGTACCGGTGCTAATCAAACATACCTTTATACAAATGTTTATTCCAAATTAAGGGCTAGGCCAAGAAAGCTTAATTACAATAAGGCCCTACATATGGTATAGACACCAAGTCTCATTTTAATAAAGTTTTTGAAGTTTAGCCATTTTTAGGGTTCCGTAACCTCAAAAGGGAAAAACGGAACTCTTATAGGATCACCTTGTTATCCGTCCGTTCGTTTGTCTGTCGCTGGAGGTATCGAGTTGAAATTAAAACCATATACGCAGGTCTCTACAGTCTCTTGAAGCTGTGAAAAAATCAATAAAATAAAATACGTACGTTAATTTTAAAAACTGCGAGACTCGATTCCTGAATTATTTATAATATGTACCTACAAGTTTGTACGGAATAGGTATTTATTAAAGGTTTCTAAGGTTTACATCAGTTATGCAAGCTTCAAAACCTTGATTATATACCTAACTAGCTGTCCCGCGCAACTTCGTCTGCGTAAATTTTCCCCGTTTTTTGAAACGTTTCTCATTGCTGCTCCGCTCCTATTAGTCGTAGCGCGATGTTATATAGCCTATAGCCTTTCTCGATAAATGGGCTATCCAACAAAAAAATATTTTTTCAAATCGAACCAGTAGTTCCTGAGATTAGCGCGTTTAAACAAACAAACAAAGCAAACAAGCAAACAAACAAACAAACTCTTCCGCTTTATAATATTAGTATAGATACCTAATATGTTTGGTCTTATTTTAATCACGTTTTTACACGACTGTCCCTAAAAAAACAAGTGTTTTTAGTTTTTAGTAGGATTTTGAAAATCAGTGAAGTAAAGAATCAGGAATTAATAGGGGCTTGTCTTATAAGCAAAAACATCGTGTGAAATCAACCAATCCTCCCTAGGACCGTAAGCTTGTTCCGCCCCGTCTTATCTTCTAGAGGAGGCCTGAATCCCATCAGCAGGAACGTACTCGTAATTCTAATCATGGACATTGCTGATGATAAAGAAAATCAACAACAAAAATACACATACACAAGTATAAAAACAGCACGTCTATGTTTATCGATGCAGCCGTTTCCGAGTACCGAGTGCGCATATGGACAGATGGTCCGCGGCATATGGCGGACCGCAGCACGTCCGGTGGTATTGAAGGTTTCTTTAATAAACGTTTTATTACTTTCACGTAAGATATAAACTTTATATGTTAACTGTGTATATCTTGTGGAAAAATACTTGAGTACCTATAAGTGTTTAATGTGTGGAAAATACGAAATAGTACCTAATAGCTTTTTATAGTACCTAACTACCTATCTATAGTTATATTGAGGAGTTCATGACTCAGAGGCGACCGACCGAATCAAGATATATGCTATTCTGCTAGGTTAAGCAATGAGAAGCGGCGGTAGCCTAATGGCTAAGGCATCGGTCTCGCAATCGTGAGGTCGCGGGAATCCTACCCATTATAATACCGACGTTAACCCACTCCTAACACAAGCAGTCAGGTGAATGAGAATGTGGGACAACAATCCCAGATTGCTGTTATCTTTTAATAAAACAAATACGTAGGTGGACGTTTTGGGCCGTCCCATCGGACTATGAGAGTGTGGGAATGGAGTGTGCACTTGTGTTTGCGCATATACTCGTACACTATAATATCTCCTGCGCAGTTTGCTAGTCTCGGATGAGATTGGTCGCCGTAACCGACATTGGTTAGGAGACCACAACCAGGGTTTTCTGATCCGGAGTTCTTGAGTGGAGACCGCGTCTCGGCAAACTTAGTGTAGGACGCCCTCAGGCCAGGTGGAGTGATGATTTACGCAAAACGGCTGTCAGGAGCTGGATGCGAGAAGCCGAGGATAGAACAAAGTGGCGTGCAATTGGAGAGGCCTACGTCTAGCAGTGGACTGCGATAGGCTGATGAAATATGATCCAGGGTTCACAAGCCAGAAACTGAAGTACTTACATCTCTTTTTTTCGAAAATGCATAGTTAATGCGAGATAATAGCATGTGATAAAGGCAAGCCAAAGTAACCATTTAATTCAAAAAGCATCAGATAAAGAAAATTGACCGTTTTGCGAGTCATTTACAAAAAAAAAAGCGTTACTTGTTATTACAAAAACAGGTGTACGGAAAAGGACGGTCGCAAATGACGACCTGTCGTGCAAGTTTCAAGAAAGCTGTGAAAATAACGGCCTTTCATTTTGGTGTGTTGCGTCAAATTAACGTCAATATTATTATTCTCTTATTATTCGCCTTCAAAAAAGGTGGTTCGCTGTTTGACCCGTATGTATATATGTATGTATGTGCCATATGTTCATAAATTATGTAAATAGAAGAGCGGAATCTCCTACTACAAGCAATTCTTTGCTTAAAAGGCGATCTCCTATGTAATCTGGTTATGTGAAATATGATAATAAAAAATATTTTTTTTTTATGTTCACGAATTTCTTGAAAGCAAGTGATGATTTGGACGTGGAACTCATTTTTCTAAGCAGATAGCTTATAAAACACCAGAGATATAGACTAAAACATAGGAGTGAGTCAGCGAAATTTGCATTCGGTGATGTACTTGATACTTTTTTTTCCTTGAAGGCGGTTCATTTTTTTTTTAAAGTAATTTTACATGGTTTCGGCGAAATTTTATGCGTTGTTTATTTTAACTAGGACGGACGCCTCATGGTTTTACCCGCGTAATTCCCGTTCCTGTGGGAATACAGGGATAAAAAGTAGCCTATGTCACCCGGGGATAGCGTAGTAGTGTAGTTCCTCAACAAGAAACTCTTCACCCGAGTCGATCATAAAAAACTAAGTAGGTACATGGAAAATATAGAACGCAAGGCAACTTTATACTCTGTAACAGGGATGTTATGGAGCTTCGACTCCGACTCCGAAAGGTCAGAACTTCCGATAGATTTTACACCTCCGACTCCGATTTCGGCTCCGACACTTTTACGCTACATTCTAATTTGTAGATATTAAATCTACGAAGGAAAAATCGCTTCCCATATCTAGTACAAAGAATTCCTTTATTATTTCCATTAATTGCGTCTTATTTTCTTATTAATAATATATTTGTTTTCTAACCACCTCTGACTACGACTCCGATCTCAAATCGACTCCCACAAACCAAATTTAAAAACTCCCGACATCGGTTCAACATCCCTACTCCGTAATAACGATTTATTTATTTATATAATAAACTTTATGCACAAGTTGTACAAAGGCGGACTTAATGCTAAAAGCATTCTCTGTCTACCTTGGGATAATGCAAAAATGAAATGTGTAGGTGAAGTAAACTACACAGTTAGCTGTATGTTAGTTAGTAAAGTTCGCATTAAGCTTGTTCACCCTCTGACGGCGCGTTCCCACTATGCCGTAACCATTAATTTCTCGTTGGACAACAGTCGTCTCTAGCTGTTTCCATTATAACGACTGCCGCGATGCTGTGCTGCCGGTCTGACAATCTGTCGTCACTGCAGTAATGTCGTGGACGACAGTTAGTCGTGTCGTCCTATATGTGAACACTTCCATTTAAATACACGCCACGACGCTTTTATTACGACAAAGTGGGAACGAGCCCTTTGAGCTCAAGTAACCAGGAATGTGATCGCTACGTAAAAGAAACTACAACAAAATTTCAGCTCAGTGAATAACCGTCAGGACAAGACTTTTATATATTGTTGTCATGGCGAACTTCGTACCGCTTATTTTTTTTTGTAAATTGTTTTCAATTGTGAATTTAAACCGTTCTCGAATCCACTGGAACACACGCAAAAGAATTCGTCAAAATCGGTCGAGCCGTTTAGGAGGAGTTCACTTACACACGTACAGTAGAATTAACGTAAAGTACCAAGGAATAAGTCGGTTCTACTGGGAAAACCCGCGACCAGCAGTGGGACATCATCTTTTTTTTAGAGAGGATATGGTGTCCGTAATCTTCAACACAAGGCCATTCATTTCATTTTATTAAAAAATATATTAAAAAATGCTCTATACTCTGCAATCTTCAATAAAACGAGACGAAAAGAACTAAAATTCCATCAAAGTAACGAATAGAAGCTACTTTGGCCAAGGTATTGGAAAAAAATAACCTACACAAAGGTTATAATCCTTTCTAACAAGTCTCACCAATCAATGTCAACTATCTAGGACGGTTCTGTTCAAATAACATTGGAATATAGACTTTATTACTATGACGATATGGTTTATATAGGTCCTTAATATCTGTGTTTGGAAAAAAATGTAAGTAGATATTGAATGGACTGGATAAGCCTTACTCATAATCCCATATTGTTAGTTATCTTTTAAAAAAAAAGACATAAATTACCAAGAATGCCTAAGGAAAGCTTAAAGGTACTTCGCGCAAACAACGGTAAAACGGTTGGGGGTTAAATCCCTCCCTCTTGAAATTGCCAAAAGCTAGGGACATAGTACACATTTGCCCAAATTAAAATAATTCGTCAACTGTACCGTACCACTTAACCTCCCCCCCCCCTCCAAAAACCCCAAAATTACGAAAACCCATCTGAAAAAATGATCTCGGGTACGCCCATGGCACACATAGTGATCGTTCATGGACACGGATTCTCGGAACAAAGTGGTCCGAGATTTTGGTCCGATATAAAGGCTAAAGGTATCTCTTCTATTGTTAATCAGCGAATGTTTTGTCTTCTTCTATTCTATTTCGAAAAAAAAAAAACAAAACAATATCATAAAATCCTGTTACTTCCGTATTATGAATAATAGGGTAATTCTGTATCGTACATAAATTGTATCGATTCTCTAGCTTTTAATTAAAATTCGCGTCGCATATTACAAAGTTACTTCCATGAATCCTGAGTTTTCTCAGTAAGATCTAATTTCCGGGGTAATAATTTCAAAGTTCTGAGAAGGGATGGAGGATATAATCCCGGATTCGCAACGCGACCAGCAACCCCATTTTCCACATACTTAGAAATGATTCATAATACACTGAGTAGAGGTTTAGCTCAGCCCGAGCTTACGAAACTATAATTCAATCCGTTGGTGAATTTTTGATATTTGGTGTGCAACTTTAATATACCAATATTCTAAAGCTGAAGAGTCGGAATGACGTCATTGCGCGCGTAAAACTGCGAAACATTTTCGTGGTTTTGCACGCGCAGCGACGATATTCTATTCGATTAGCGTTTATGCCACTTGTTTAGAGGCTCTGTGCGCTTAAAAACCTCCGACTCCGATGATTATCCTTAAAATCTAAGAACTATCTTGGTTAAACTAGCTTTCTAGTAAAAAATCGCATCAAAATGCGTTTATTCGTTTGAGAGCTACGATGGCACCGATAGAAACACAAACACACAGATATGCCCATTAAAATTATAACAACCCCTGATTTAGCGTCGGGGGTTAATAAACGCAAAAGCTAGTCGTAATACGTAGGTACTGTCGATTTGGCATAGCAATTATTACGCCTCATGGCGTTCGCGTATACAAGGTATAACAGAAAGGCGTGGTCATATTCAAGGGTTGATATGTGCCCATGATACTGAGTGCACATACATAATTTTATGAAAATCGAAGTACCCTAAAAAATATTTATTATTTTTTTAATGAAAAGAGGTATGACTTAAAAAGTTCTATGCCATAATAATCCAATCGAATTTTGTACCAATTCTTATGCCATATGCATTTCACTACTGAATTTTGACAAAAAGAATATGCTATAACTATGTAATAATAATGCAACCAGCTATGGCACCATGATAGGTGCAATACTGATAACATACCCTATCCGCTGCTGAAATTTGACCACACCATTCTGTTACACGCTGTATAATTGACTCATTAAACCGATATAGCAGTGTGACTTTTCCACAATAACACGCTTCATCAAGCGAACGCTTCTCTACTAAATTCTATTTATTTATCTATTAAATAAAATAAATATACAGTAACTTTTCCACAAAAACATGCCCGAATAATCTATACTAATATTATAAAGCTGAAGAGTTCGTTTGTTTCAACGCGGTAATCTCAGGATTACTCAGCGTTGAAACTTTTTTTACTGTTGGAGAGCCAATTTATCGAAGAACGCTATATATATATCACGCTACGACCAATAGGAGCGCAGCAGCAATGAGAAATTTTCAAAAACGGGAAGAATTTACGCAGACAAAGTTGCGCGGGACAGCTAGTGAATGATATTACTAATGTCAATGTTTTAAGTAAAAAGGCGTACCTAGATAGGTTACCTAAACAACATTCGATCTTTAACTACCTCTCACATAGATAATTTAAATATTTCAATGTCACACTTTTATAAAAAGTCGTAAGTAGGAAAGCATGATTTAATTATCACGAGCGAAAAAGAGAAAAATGTAATCAGCTGCTTAACGCCGGCGACACCGACATTTATAAACAAGTCAATTGTATTGTATTTTAAGATGACGCTTTCTGAGCGCTTGTAAACTACCTACACCTTTTTGCTTAACACATAATTTGTCATAACAGTATAACTTCTCCACAAAAACATGTTCTAATTGGGTAACTGTTTAACTGTTTACCATCAGGCTGGAAAAACATATGCCTTGTACACTTGCATAACAGCGCCTTACACGTGATACGCCTTACATGTGTACATGCTAACCGACATGTCTGAATCTGAATCTGATTCTGATTTATATTACAGTTCTGTTTTACAGGCATATTATGTGTATTATAGATACACATAATATGCCAGTATCACATCCATCCATCAAGTGTACGTTTACAGGGTTGATCTAGTAACCGATCTCAGTATAAGTCAGCTAGCCACATCTAGTTATATATCTAAATCAACAACGCTGCTACGTCACCAGATAGCTAAATGGCATTGACTTTTGTTACGAGAACGGGCACAAATATATTGTTGAGTGTTTGATTGTGATATTCAGTTTGTATAAAATACATACACGTGGACTGGGCTGTGATATTTTGATGTATGTTATTTATATTCCCGGCCCACCCGGCCCCCTCTTATATACGCCCATGGTTTTGCTTTCTATTGGCTCAGTCGTTGCCGAACTGTACTGAGGATGCTTCGTGTAGAAGCGAAACACATGTCGAAGTTTCACTTCGTGGAAGCGGAAACAACGAATCAAGGGTCCGGAGTGACTACCATTCGAGTTCCTTTGCTGCAGGTCACTTTTTAATAGCATTACAGACATCAAATGCACTCAGACCCGGAACAACAATTTGTGGATGACACAAAGCGGTGTTCCGTGTCCGAATCGAATCAGCAATCTCTTGAACAACAATTTCATGCACTCCCAGTGCGTCACTGAGGCAACCACAGTATGAATTGATGTTTGTACTACTTACATTTGGTATCACAACAAGCCCAACTTATTTATTAAAAAAATAACTCCGGCAGGATTAAAAGGAATAATCCCTAAATCGAGAGCCTACACAAAATTTAAAATTACAGACTCGAAACAAAATATTGCGAATCCGTATATGAATCAGCCGTTTACCTATTGTGTAAATAATTAATGGCCTAAAAACGTGTTTGACTACTGAAAGAGTACCTCTCCTACGCAAGTCATTGTCCCTTTTGTTAACGTTTAACAGGGCTGCCAATAGTGCCAACTTATTTTATACCTCCAGGTTAGTCCAGATATCTAAAATTATACTAAAGTCGTATAAATGTGGAATGCTTTAAATGTAGACGGCCTAAGAAAAAGTAGACTGATTTTGTGAAAGAATACATGACGAGAAAGGGGTAAGGGGTCGTAGGTACCTACACTGTACACAATTGGCCTGTGTTTAGTCACCCATGACAGAGATAACGTTTGATAGTAGTAGTATAATATAATAAAGAGGAAAATTACATATTGCGTTGAACTCAAATAAATAATTGGCATGAAGATGACATGTTTTAGATAATCCAAAATCGAATGTCATTATACAAATCAAATATGTTTGTCTTTACAATGAATAGAAAAAAAAAACTACGATGACTTCTTGATTGTTATATTTTTAGTTTTTTTAATATCTCATCAATGTTTTCTCTTATGACGTTATCACGGACAGTTATTGTCGACCGTAAATCGACTTTACCGACAACCATTTTTTTAAATCATAAGTTTGGTGAGACATAGGGTTATTTTGGCTGAAGTTAAATTAACATCTTTTTAAGAAACGTAAAAAACGGCCCGCTTCGTACAACTTTGTGTGAAATACAAGCATGTGACGTCACGTTTTTGTGATCAAATAATTTACGAGTACTTTTAGTATTTCTTTTTATGATAATAATTAATAAATACGTTAAATTATAGATGAACATATTTTGCCGGAACACATTATGAAATATTATTGCATGGTTAGTATAAAATATTTTATTTCAATACCCAATTTTGTATTTAATTACACGATTTGGCAGCCCTGGCGTTATCGTAAATAATGGCGGTGAAAAGCGATGGAATTGTTGTCCAATTTCCGTTAGGGACGACGACGTATTACTTGTTACTGGAACCGTAATCCTTTCAAAGGGATACATCATACAAAATTGGCCGAAAATTACCCGTTTTTGTACCATCCTTCTACGAAATTGTAGTACATAGAAAAGTATGTTTTCTCTTTTCGGGTCTTTTTTAAAGGGGTAAGGCGGAAAGAGACCGCACATTTAGCTTGAGGTTCAGGTATACAAAGATTGTTTATGAAGGACAACTCAGTTATTTTAAAAAAGTTTGTAGGTAATACGTGTTTTTGAGACACTGCCAAAAACGTGAAATTTTGATGAGGTCCTATCTACAAGATCGTAACTTGTTTTACATATAGAGCACATAGACGCAACATTCTTTAAGCGTCACATAAAAAATATTACCCTTCAAAATTAAAGAGTACACTGTGCACAAATTGTATAAAATAAATTGAGACAATCATAAAATGTCTGGATAATATCACCTGGCGAAAATTAAGAGGTATTATCCTGGTAAATGTGATTGTTTTTACTTACGCTGCATGTGTATGTGCTGCTTGGGCATTTTGTAATCGGGCGGGTAGCATCTTTCGTAGAACTCCAGGTCGATGACCTGGCATACCTCAGGCGTTGGTATTATCAGGCCAGTGCCTGATATTGCCCTCTGGAGATGGTGTTCCTGTGAACAAAGGAGATTACTTCATTAGTTTAATTTGTTCTAAAAAGTTTTAAAAACTATACAACCTACTATACGACCGCCTGATGGTAGGCTGATAGGACTGGCCTGTTGGTTTAGTAGTTAGTGACTGCGTGTGACCCTGCTAAGCCAAAAGTCGTGGGTTCCATTCCCATCCAGGATAAATATCTGTGTAATGAGCACGATTGTTTATCAACTGTTTGGTTGCTAAAGTACAGGTTCTGTTTGTGGTCAGATGGCCGTGTGTGAGCTGTCCCAAGATATTATTATTATGATATCAGCTTAAATATTATGTCTGTCGGCTTTCAGTCCCAAGTGACCTAAAGGTTAAGAGAGTATTTCACGCAAGTTGAAGTGACGACGAAAACTCTAATACTATTTAAGATGCAAATAATATTGAATAAATATGAGATTAGATTGAATAATACCTACATCTTTTGTATAATATTAACATTATGTATAATATAAAGATTATTTATTATATTTCTCGGAACTATTAAACCCGTTTAGTTTCGTTGAGCGAAATCCAAATAAAGCTAAGCACAATATTTATTGATGTTATTTCCTTTGTATTATTTTCAAGTCGTTTGAACGCTCTTTTTATAACGACTTGGTCTATTCTTGTCTCACTAGCCAAAAAAGGATCGTACGGCTGTCTCATTTACGCAAACGGTTATGCCTCATTAGCGCGAAAAGGAAAGAGAAAAAGTATCGACTTTTTTTAACAAGGATCAATTCCCTTAACAATTATATTGAAGGAAAAGATCACTTTTATTTTTAGCTTTACTTATAAACTGTCCGTGTTAATCTTACCCATTAAAGCTTCGTATTCCCACTCGATAGGTTGAAGTATAAATCAATTCCCTTAACAATTATGTTGAGGGAAAAGGTCACTTTTATTCCCGGCGGGAGAGAAGTAATAAACCTTCAAATATGGTCTGTTCGTCTAGTCATCCAGTAGTTAGTGACTCAGACTGCTAAGTCAGAGATCGTCAAATCGATTTCCAACCGGAATAAATGTTTGGACGTTGAGCACGACATTCTTCTGTGTTTGAATGTAATTTATTGTTATTATAATATCAATAAATTTAATTAGAAATAAGTATGTTGTCTGGCTGCTAAGGTCTTGAGGGGTCACTGACTCAGTAGCGACCTAGCAAATCAAGATATCTGCAAGGTTGAACAACGTAACAACTGTCGGTGCATAGATAGCTGACCGTTTTCGAAAACCGATACAGAGGTTTGGAGAGCATGTTAAGCCAGTCTTGCGCCCAGTCTTATTCCGATCGTGTTGGATTTCTGTCCCATCGGACACGAAAGCGAGGAAATAGAGACTGCACTTGTGTCTGCGCATACACTTAATAATAGTCTATGTCGAGATTGGCCGCCGTAACCGACATCGGTTACGAGACCATTATAAGGTCTTAAGGCTGAAATACTTCCCTCTATTTAATATAATCGGAGGAACAGACAAGCTAGTTCTACGATCGCATTTCCCAGAACTGCATCTGCCATTTCCACAAATAAGTATGTTCAACAACACAGTATTGAGTCAGACATTAATAAGATAAACACGTAGATAGACCAAATGAGAACCAACTGTTTATTTAAATGTACAAACAGAGAACAGTAGTGCCTTTTGAGTATTGTTCAATACAAAAAATGGTCGACAGAGTTCAATGTATTATTGCATTTTGGATGTTTCCCACAACACCTCTTGAATATTAATTTAGTGGCAAAGTAATGAACAAAGTCATATTATGTAGTATAATATGATCAGTCTAAGAATATAATATTCTTCGCCATATTAAAATACTGTTCATACCTGTGGCATAAAAGTAATAAATATAAATTTAAAAAATCAAACTGATCTGAAATCCGACTAGAATATATGTAAGGGATCTTGTTTTCATCTTTTTTGAGCAGGCAGGTTTCTTTTTAGTGGTTGTAGTGTGTAACAACTAACTTTTATCGCAGCTATTGCCAAGTATTGAAAATTGAAAAAAGAATGGTTGCTAACTAACTTACTAACTTTTTTAGTATTACAGTCATAATCTTAATATATATAAATCTCCTGTCACGATGTTTGTCCGCGATGGACTCCTAAACCGCTTAACAGATTTCGTTCAAATTTGCACGCAATATGCAGTTTGGTCCAACTTGAGAGATAGGATAGCTTAGATCTTTAATTATAGTCGCAATCACTAAAAAAATTAGGGATCGCATGCCCACCCGTGCGAAGCCGGGCCGGGCCGCTAGTCATGTTATATATTTTTGAAATCATCATATTCGAAACAACTTTTTTTTCACACCTCTTTATTTTGACATCTCACCGCCACCATGTTTGTTTTTCTAAACGTCAAATATCTAAGAACACTTGGGCGGTCAAGACGAATCTAACGACATCTTAATTGTATAAATCCGTCTGTCAGTGGTTTGAAAGATTTGAGGTAATAAAGAATATTACATACATACAGACATATAAGATACGAGCGAAAAACATAACCAAGATCGTAGACAGTTAGGCAGCAGTTCCGTCTGGAGTAAAGCTCGGACCATCAACTCCCTTGTTAAGGAAGAAAAAGCTCAACCTTGGGAATCATGACTATATGGGGCTCACCTTGGCTGGGGTCTATCGTCCCTACATCTTCGGTATCACGGGCATACAAATGTGGAAACAGATTAACGAAAATGCTTTTACCTAAGATGAAGCCTTGACATGAAACACCAAGAGCACAGAACGCACGCAAACATTGTTCATGAACACAGAATCTCGGAGCACATTGTACGGAAGACGTTCCGAGATTTCGTGTCCGTGAGTGATGTATATGCGTGCGTTGCTCGACCGACGTTTTTTTTCAAATAACTAGTGATGTGAGATTTGGTCGCACATTACTAGCAATCTTGTTAACTCTTCCAGCTAAGCGCAATGGCTCGATGTGTTAGGAGTGGGTTCACGTCGGTAGCATAATGGGTCGGATTCGAACCCACGATCTTACGAATGATGTATGTAGCTTTACTTATAAACTCTCGGTATTAATCTTACCCATTAAAGCTTCGGATTCCCACTCGAGAGGTTGAAGTATAAATCAGAAACTTTCGCACTATTAAAGCGAAGTGGATCCACTCGTAACACAAGCTTTTAGCTTAGTTGGATGGGTTAACAAGAATCTAATGTACTATTATCTAGTGGGAATCAAAAGGATTTCATTCTGGGAACTGGTATATCCATAGAACATTGTTATTATTCTAATCTACTCTAGAATTAAATGATCTAACTTTAATCTCCTATATAAAAGACCCAGTTCAAAACCAGCGTCAGGCGCATATAATATGCGCCCGGCAATAAGCTGAACTGGGTTCCTATTTTGGTGCAGCCATTTATTTTCCGATGTTTTTATTATTATTTATCTCAATATTATATATTGTCTCGTGTGTTGGTTCCAAAATAAATCTATTTTCTTTCTTTCTTTTCTTTCTGTATTTTACCAAATGTCATATTTTATATGGATCGATTGGAAACCCTTCATGGTCTAGAAGGAAGAAAACCCAACCCAAATGATCGATTGTCACATCACATACAATAGGTTCGCATTAAAGAGGTCAAGACAATTTTATTTAAGACCTATTGTCAAACATTTCTCGTCCAGTGTGGGTCAAGCATACGAGCAGATCACTGAACACTGCGTGTGCAGTACAATAATGGGTTTAGGACGCTGATGGGGCTGCCCCGTTTCTGTAGCGCATCAGGAATGTTTGCAGAGGCTAGGACAGATTGTTTTTATACTATAATAAGTAAACGAGTAGCCTCCCTGATGTGTGTGTGGGACAGCACCAACAGTATCCTAAATAACATTATATGCAAGCCAGATTGCCCGATAGTGCGGCACTGGAAAACCATTGACATGGGTTCCAGAGTCGCACTATTCAACGTTAGATAATAGCTTACCTTTTTATGAACTAATTTATTTTTATAAAAAAAATTGACTATAATATAAGTCTCAAAAACTGTCCAAGACGTATTATATAACCTGAACTGACTTAAGATAGTAAAATTAAGGAGATATGTAACTTATAGGTGAAGATCTTAGCTTAGAATATTTTTTTGGAAAAACAAACCGAAAAATGGGTACAAGGTTTCTATGTTAAACATTTTTATCGCGAAAACCAGCAAGTACGAGGGCTTGTATGACAAAGGAAGTTTCACTTACTGTGCTCGTCTCGTTGTCAGTAAAAGTAAATAGGGGACTATGACCATTATTGGCAGTGCTCCATTTCTGTCATGTCATCTACAGGATAGACAAAAGCAAACATAATATACAAGTTATTTCTTAGAACAGGCAAAGAATTACACAATTAGAACATACATATTGAAAGTGAGTTTATAATTTAATGGCTCAAGAGACATGGAATAATAATGAATGATGCATTACTTTCCGGAAGCATTTACTGTGGATTAAATAAAATATAGGCGTACACGCTACGTCGAGAGGGTCCCTAGACCCGCTCGGCATAACGTGGGTTTTAATTTTCTTCACTTTCTATAAATACAATTATGCATGTAGGTATAATACGTATAAACCTAACGAAAAGCTTTAAATGATGACGAAAACCCCACCAAAATCCCTTGCGTTGTTTTGTTGAATTGACGCGGAAGGTAACTTTGATAACGATATAAAAAAAAAAGATTTACTTTTTTTAACTTTTTTTTTAAAGATGACTAGCAATGTGGGATTGAGTCCCACATTACTAACAGTCATGTTAACACCTCCAGCTAAGCTTAAAGGCTAGTATTAAGAGTGGGTTCACGTCGGTAGTATAATGGGTAGAATTCGAATCCGCGACCTCACGATTGCGAGACCGATGCCTTAGCCATTAGGTTACCGCCGCTTTTAAAATATAAGTATGTTTAGCAGTTGTCTGATTGCCATAGTACAGACTTGGCTTAGATGGCGTTGTGTATATATTATTATACATATTTGTGTTTTTAAACTTATTGCTTACAATGGCGGACTTAATGCCAGAGGCATTTTCTACAAGTCAAAATTATCATAATACATAAATATATAAAGGTATACATATATAAATTCATACATTAAATATTTACACCTAATGATTCTGGCAATAAATCTGTGTAAAGTTGATGTATTTTAAATTTAAAAGTGAAACGGGTTGTAGACATTGATTTCGAGAGGAAGGTCATTACATAGAAGTAAAGATATATTTAAAAGAAACTTTTTGAATAAATAGCTATTAATTATTAATATACCAAGTCGTACATGGTGTATTTTTGCCATCGCAAAAAGTAATAAGCAAAATATAAATAAGGGCTGAATGCTATCAGCGTACAAGATTTATTTCTAACAGGATGTAAAACCTTTGTTATTTCTATACTAATATTATAAAGCTGAAGAGTTTATTGTTTGAATGCGATTTTTTTTCTGTTGGACAGCCCATTTATCGAGGAAGGCTATATAACATCACGCTACGATTAATAGGAGCAGAACAGCAATGAAAAATGTTGCAAAAACGGGGGAAATTTACGCAAACGAAGTTGCGCCGGTCAGCTAGTGTAGTAGTAGTAGTAGTATATAAGTGAAGATAATATTACTATTTAGAATTAGTCAGTCCAGTCAGTCAAACAGTTAGTTAACTACATACAATAAATCATACTAGACTAACTCACTTTTAATTATGACACTGTAATATTAGACTATTCCGATATCCGCCAATAACATAAGACTCTATGATGGTAAATTGCCAGTAGGTAACTTGCGTTGAATTAAAATACCAGATAATTATTTTAATTTTAGATATATTTCGGAACTTAATCTCGTGAATTATTTAAAGGTAACCTTTTATTTACCCGACGTTTCGATCGAATTGCATCGATCGTGGTCACAATTCGATCGAAACGTCGGGTAAATAAAGATTAGTAACTTAAATAATTCACGCGATTAAGTCCCGATATTTATTTAATATATTATATATATATATTAAACCGCTAAAGTTTAAACACAACAAATTATTTGAAATTGACGAACTTCTTATGAAAGTGATTTACTTATGGAAGCAGGTAAACATATTTGCGAAGAATTTATCCTGTTATAGTGTGGCCATTAGTGCTGTGCACTCCCTGAGGTATGCACGGCGAGGTGGGGGGCGAAGAAAAAAGTGCATGAGTTCACATGAGGTCGATACATGTCGGACAGATCTTACGATATCAGTTTGCATTTCTAAGGCAAGACTTGTGGCGGGACGTTGCGTTGGTCGGAGGCTATCTATCTGTAATATATACTTACTTTGTTGATTAAAATGTAACCCAAATATACTCATATTTTATTAAAAATATGCAGGTGATAAATAAGAATTGAAAGTTATAATTCACAACAGGACTTGTTTTATTAAACATTTTTTATATTTACAAACAATTATATATTCTAACGAAAGTTATTCTGACATAGATTCTGTTTCAACTTCATCTTCCATTTCGTCATCATCTTCATCTTCCTCTTCGCCACCGGAACTTGAATCAGAGTCTTGCAAATTTATTATGAATGAATCGATAACATTATCGAACCTACTATCGCGACTCCAGTAATCATTTTCATTTTTCTGGACATGATCGTCGCATTTCTGCCATTTTTCCGCCGTGAATTCCGAAAACAATTTATCCAATAAGATTATCTTTTCGTCTAGAGAAGAATTAATATAGTTTTGGGCTATGTTGTTTTTAATATCAGCCCAGACCAACTCGATTGGATTTAAATCTGGATGGTACGGAGGTAAACGCAGAACAGTGTGTCCACTGGCTTTCAGGAGTTCGTCAATTCTATACACGGGTTCTTTTTGTGTATTTTTGATAAGAAGTAGCAGTTGAGCCTTTGACATGGTTCCTGAAAATTCTACATTATGGCGTAGCAACCAGTTCTGCATTTCACTTTTGAGGCTTGATATAGTTGGTTTCTTCTCAATCTGAACGCTGTGGTAAGACGCGTTGTCCATTACAACCACAGAATTCGGCAGCAACTTATCTTTTAACTTTTCATCTACCCACTTATAAAAAGTAGGTCCGCTCATATCTCCTTGATAGTCACCGGTTCTAGCATCGGATTTGAATATAGTCAATGTATCATCCACTAAGCCATTTCGACACCCAGCGTGGAGTATTACTAGTCGCCGTCCTTTCCCAATATCAGCATGAATACCGGGTTCTGACGATGATTGCCAACATTTGCTGGCATGGTGACTGGCGTTGATGTATGTTTCATCAAGAAAATATATGTTTCGGTTTTCCGTTCTGTAATTTCTGATTTGTGTAAGATATTTTTTCCGCCACACTGTAATATTAGGCTGCTCTATAAGGAGATGTCTCTTTGATTTGCATTTTTTGTAACGGTAGCCCATTTTGTGTTAAAGCTGTCTTAAATATTCCCGTCCACAATTCAATATGCCATCCTGTCTCAAACTTGATAGTAACTTACGGACACTTGGTATTTTTTTTTCAACTTCGTAAAACTGATGAATTTTTCTTCTGATAACTCCAAGGTCAAAATCATCCACAACGTGTTTTTTCTTTAGAACTTTTGGTTTTTTTGGCGATTGAAATTTTAATTGGCTTGAATTTTCAATTGATAAATAGCCCGCAGAAATCACATTATGTACGGTTCTTTTGCTGTATCCCGTAGCCTCCGCAACGATTTTAGCAATATTCACGTCATTTTTAAATTCAAAGCTTTCTTTGTCTGCTTTTCTTTTCTTAAAATATTCAGCCACCTTAAAAATGACAGTCTTCATATCACGAGATAACGCACGACCCATCTTTGAATATTTATCTCGTGTGCGTCTGACATAGACAGTCCGATACAAATAACACTACCTGCCGTCACAAGCGTTGACGGCGCACTGACAGCGCAGCAGCCGATTCTAACCCCCCCGTCTCACCGCGCGCATACCTCAGGGAGTGCACAGCACTAATGGTCATACTATAATTCTATTTCGGAACGAATTACGATGGAATTATTATGGAGTTATTTTTACGCACAGAAATGTTGTATAAATAAAATATATTATTCCGTAGACTAAATAATAACGAAACACAACCTCTGTTAAACAAATTGGTTATCATAAACCTCGATATGTTTTTGGTGATAAGGGAATTCTCGAATTAACTTTTAGTAGTAAGACGTAAGCGAGACGCTAATGACAAAGTATAGTATAGTCAACTAATGAAAAAATTGCTCAGGGCATTCAGGTCTTTAGACTAAGGTTGCCCTTTTTTGGTAGAACAAATAAATAGATTTGACTGCCTCTGTGGCGCGGTGGGAGTGTATCCGACTGCTACGCAAGAGGTCGTGGGTTGGATCCCCACCCAGGATAAAACTTTGTGTGATGAGCACGATGGTTTATTCTGTGTCTGGGTGTTATTTATCTATAATATGTATGTATTTAGAAATATATAAGTATGTTTATCAGTTGTCTGGTTTCCATAGTACAAGCTCTGCTTAGTTTGGGATCAGATGGCGTTGTGTGAGTTGTCCCAAGATATTATTATTATTATAATATTATTATTATTAGATTCCTAATACTTCAACAACAATAGGGTATTTGACTGAAGTTAAATCAGTGTCTTTTTAAGAAACGTTAAAAACTACTAGCTCTGTACAAGTTTGTATTAAATATGTCATATTTTCAATAATCAAATCATGAATTTTATTTCTTTCGATGAATAAATCTATACTAATATTATAAAGCTGAAGAGTTTGTTTGTTTGTCAAATACCCAATTGAATTCCTCTTAAATCATTATACTTAATTTAAATACAAATTTCACTGGGCAAAATAGAAATGTGTTTAATAATACATTTTCATCAACAAGCTTCGCTCGGCAACTACGTCAAATGAGTATAATGAATTCATGGAAAAATCTTGTTAGCAGGCACAAAGCTATTTAATTGAAAAATAAACTAAGTGAAAGAAATGCTTTCATAAAATTTTTGCGGTGCCTAATGCACTTAGGTACTACTAGTACCTAGTAGCTTATATTTAAAGCAATAAGGCTTTTTTAAAAAGATTAATGCTTGATTTTATGATTAAAGATGCAAGTTTTGATTGTTAGGCCGCTATCCCAATAGCGCTCTACGCTGGCGTTACTCTTACGTCTGCAAAGCGACAACGCTGCGCTAACGCGACATTAACGTTGCGCGCCCAATATTAAAGCTACCAGCTACCGTGCTGTTGGCCTCCGCTCGTAACCCCTTACCGGTGCCACACGAACAGAGCGGGACGGTGTAATTGTAACTGTTGTCAAAAAACGCAACGTTAACGTCGCGTTTGCACAGCGTTATACCTGCGTAGACGTTGAGGAAACGCAAACGCTTGTAAAACGCAACTAGCGAATATGTGTACGCTGTAAAGTTCTTTATCTTAGAAAAGGTAAAAACAACCATACCTATCTGTTAAACTGGTTTACAAATGTAATAATAATAATAATCTTTATTTGTCACAGATGTTATCATAGCTATTTGGTCCCTTTGCTCCTGTGCTAGTAAATAAAAAAAACAAAGTATTCGTTGGTAGCTACAGTTAAAACACACGTTAAACTTATCATACCAATATTTTTTTTTTGGGGGGGGTTTACAAATAGAACTCCATCTTTTATCAGGACAAGTGACCAGATGTATTTCTTGTTTAGGGCTACACGAAATCTTTTTTATCGGACTAAGGCTAGAAATTATTTCAGAATTTGCACTACAGCCATAAGATAAGTCTTAAGACAAATACTGCATTCATTATCCTAACACAGTTGTAACTAAAACCAGAACAACTTGGATCGGTTCCCGTTTGTTGTCAGCGCGCCCATCACAACACATCGATAAACAAATCCGCATAGTTACGTCACTATATCGAAACAAACACGTGTGGTGACATCACTGCGGTAATATTTTATCGATAACGTAAATATAAAAGATTATTTGATAAGATTTATCGGGTAAAAAGAAAATGTTTTTTTTCTCTTTTGGTATGTGTCTATATGATTGATAATTCTTGGTAACCATTTGATCCCATTAGCGTAATCTATACTAATATTATAAAACTGAAGAGTTTGTTTGTTTGCTTAAACGCGGCAATCTCAGGAACTACGGGTCCGAATTGAAAAAATCTTTTTCTTTTGGGTAGCCCACTTACCGAGGAAGGCTATGGGCTATATAACATCACGCTACGATCAATAGGAGCAAACGGGGAAAATTGACGCATACGAAGTTGCGCGGATCAGCTAGTAATACTTATAATAGCAAACAGATCGAACAGTTCTAGCTTTTCATCAAAATCAGTCTTGTAATTTTTGTTTATAATTTTAAGTACCTAGGATTTCGTTGACTTCTCCTGCACTAGGGTAGGTACATGACCTGGGTCACTTGGGACTTTACAAAAATACAGAAAACTCCTACCCATGAGGAAATTGATATAAGTATCGATATACCATCGCAGAGGCAGTTTTCCGTAACTATCGTACTGCTATGGTCTCCGTGACCATAGCAGTACGATAGTTTAGCGAAAACTGCCTCTGCCCTTAAATTATTATACAATATTCCTAAATTAATCTAGGCACAACATGCCAAGTAAAATAAATATAGGCCTGTATTACAATTTCTAAACGAATTAAGTGACCAATACTTCTGCGAGTCACGCGATTTGGGAAAGGCCGGTCAACAGTGTGACCCGTGCCTCAATTTGGAACGACCCGATAACTACGCTTGGTTCCTTATTGGATCGGCAGGCAACTATGTCACAGAACACTGAGGGTACACCGCCAGCGATGTCTATATTTACGTTTCTTTAAAAAAAGGACATATATAGGCATAACGGTACAAGACCTGTGTCACACAGGTCTTGTACCGTTATGACCTGTGTCACACAGGTCCTGTACACACAGGCTGTGTGTACTCTAAAAACATGATAAACAAAATAAAATACACCTAGATCCCGAGACCAACTTTTTAGGATCTTACATTACTGTCCCATTATGGAATCGAGCCCGGTCAGGCTTTGTTGTCGTGAACCTTCACATTGGTGCGCTTCACACTCCATAGAAGTTCCGTTCTGTTGCCAGTCGAAGTCCAACTATAGGTATACTGGAATTGAGTTTGAGCAACAGGACCCCCAGGAAATCCACTTTCCTAAACATCTCGCAAAACGTCTATTACCAATATGTGAGTAAAATATAGTTTCTCATCAAAATACCTAAAGAAGAATGAGAGGTCTGAACAGGTAGGCCTTGAAAGCCTCCCTTTGTCTAATCATCGAGGTTGAGTAGACAATAATTATGTTTTCAATTAATTCAATATCTCTTTGATAGGTACAACCTGCTAATATCATTTCGTAGTCGACATGATGAAAATGAAATTTCGTAGTTTGGAATCCACTTTTCAACAATGTGAGACGCATTCAATCGAAATAGAAACACATTAGAATTTAACTTATTTGATTGTTTTGCGTCAAAGGGGACGTAACAAATATCGATAGAAAATACACTTGGAATCGGAACCAATAGAATCTGAATCCAGCAACAACCTTGGGCGCAGCCTTGGGCACCGAGGCTATCTCTTTTTGATTTGTCTTAATTAAATCTTGTATTATAGTGATTATGCTTTGCTTTATCTGATGATATTCGTGCCCTTTAACAGTCGAGGGACTATTCCCTCTCTAATAATTCATACAATATATTTCAGCGTTAGCAAGAGAAGGCAGGTCGTGATCACGCCTGAATTATCTGGTGTCTTTTTGACTCACAGATAATTCTTTTAAACACCCGGAGTTTTTTTTATACTACGAAATAAAGAGACACGCAGGTTGTGCACCAGATGGTGAGGGTCACGCTATTCACAAGATTTGAAAACCGATATTATTTCTAGCTACAAATTTAACAGAAAATCCAATCAATCGTGTCACATCAATAACCAAAACAGCTTATTTGTTGAACCACCGCACTTATATCAATGAAAACAAAATTAATGTTGCCGATAAACCACAAGAACGGGGCCGATCCCTTGAAACTAGCCCTAGTTGATAAATCGCTTCCAACATTTGTTTACCCTTTCAAATCATTCAATTTATCATTCAGTATTTACATTGTGTTGTCGTTTGTCATTGGGAATATCATTGTTTGTAATCTGCGATGAAAAACAAGGGTGTTTTAACTTAAGTTTCATGTTTATGTGAGTCTGTTGTCTGGCATAATAGCGTCCAAACGAATAGACGGATTTGGATGTGATTTATTCTATTTGAAAGCTGGTTTAATCGCGATGGCTTTTAGCTATGTTTGAATAAAATACGTTTAGCAGTTTTGAAGATGATCAGCTTTTTAGCTGACGCGTCTGTTTGTAGGATCGTTGCGCAAACTTATGGATGGATTTATGTGTGATTTATTTTATTGGAAAACTTGTTCAAACAGGATGGTTCCTAACTTTTGTTGGTGAACTTTTTATGACAAAGTGTCGTAAGTTATACAGAAACTCTAATAATACAGTTACAGCAACAAATTCAAATATCTACGAGTACCTTTCGTTTCTTTCGTCCGCTTTCCGATATCTCGTATACATATTTGATACCAAAACATGGAACTTTCATTTCCCTTCGGCAATCTGGACAGCGTTCGAATCCGTACAAATCCCATCCCGTTACTCGACTGTATGCGTTGGACCGTACGGTCTGGCTGTTTCAATTACTGTCCTGAGTGGAATCCCTGATAAGAATGTTACGACATCTATTCTAATTCATAGTAAAGCATTGGAGTTACAAATAACAAACTCAATTCGTCTTACGTTCATATGTAAGGTTTTCGTAGACGAGTCCGCTTATGGGATTTGAGACTGAGTTTGAATGTTATAAAAAGAAAAGCTGATTAAATTATCTTCAAAACAACTGAACGGATTTTCACAAACAAACTCATAGCCAAGAACTATTCGCATTGAGTGATTTGAGATAGCAACTTTCACAATTATAATATTAGTAGTAGGTAAACTAATGAAATGTAATGCGCTAAATTGCGGGTAAACGCGGAATAGGCAGTCAAGGATTGACCAGAGTCAAGAGCGCCGCGTAGCGGTTTCCTCTTGCCAGGGACAAAGCGAGGTTTTCGTGGCTGGTGTCCAACCTTCAGGACAAGAAGAAGTAAAATAAAAAAATGGAAAAAAAGAAGGACTCGAAGGAGACGACAACTGGTATTGCATGATATGGAGGCTGTGGGACATATATAATAATATAGAAATCATAAGTACCTTTACTGAAATTATGCATTTGTATTTATGCGCCTGTCCAAATTCATTTGTACAGGCGCCCGAAGTGTGTGGATTTATATAAGCCATCTTCAGTTAACACATACTAATTACTATCAGTAGCACCCGTTCAAGAGCATAACACATAATCCTGTCATGTAACCACTCTCACTAAACAGTAAGAGTTATAACGATAAAAGACGAGTACGCTCATTCATGTTTTTATTTAATCTTATCTAACCTGTATCTTTTCCCAGATGATAATGTAATAACGTAGTTGAAGCTCACAGTTCTATCGACATAGAATATCCGTAATTGCGACAGAAAGTGGATTATTTTTCAAAAGGCGACTGTTTCCTCAAAACCTTTACAACATTATTTAAGAAAACGACTTTTCCTACAAGCTTCAAACTACCTCCACATCTGATTTTATCCGATCCAGTCCATTAATTAATCACGAGGATTGAGTTTTAGAAATCAAATAGAAAGATACACAACGTTTCTTCATACTTGGATGGTGAAGGATAAGAATTCGGGATTATCCTTATTAATGTTATAAACTAGCTGTTCGGCGAACTTCGTACCGCTTCGTTTTTTGTTTTTTCGTTATTATTTTTACGTAAGAACCTTTTACAGAGTATTAGAAATCTAAAGAAAAAAGAATGAATTAAATCGGTTTAGTCGTTCTCTAGTTCTCGTGATATATATACATAGATAGATGCCAAGGCGAGTTAATTTGTTATTTTTTTTTTGACTAAATGAAATATAGGAAGGAGATAAATGGAATTTTGGGAATGGACATAGTGTAATTTTTATCGCAATAACCTAAATAAACGCGGGCAGAAACTAGAAAACTAATACTTTATACTCAGAGCCAAAAGAAAAGCCATTTTGAGCGCGTGGCAAAACTGAGAGATCACAAACTACCTATACAACTTTGTTATGATCTAAGTACAACAATATCTTAAACATTTATTTCTTTACTTTTATTTTAAATACAAACCAGCTGGTTATTTATAACTCATTTTATTCTTTACCTTAATCCTTTTGTTCGTACCACAAAGAGAAATGGCGGCGAGAGCAATTATACTTTTGTATAAAAAGAGTACTCGCATCTAAATTAGGTACCTAGAAATGGAACAAAAAGCTAAAGTCCCGATTGGAATGAAAGTGGAGCATTGAAGAAAAACTGGAAACTTTGTTGAAAACTGAAGATTGTTTTGGAAGCAATGTCGTTGCGTTGAATTATGATTATAATAAAAAAAATAAACGTTTTAAAGTAATTGGTATATATTTCTATTAATCAGTTTTTTGACAGAATTAGTAACATGATCAGATTGATAGAGAGAGATAAAGGAAACAAGTTGTTTGGATATTTTTAATACAATGTAGTTGAGGAATGTTTGAGCAATTTGTGTTATAAAACACTGTATTTTGACCGTTTAGCTTTCGCGAATTATTATACATATTAGATATAATATATCGGGACTTAGTCGCGTGAATTATTTAAAGTATACCTATATCAACATGTTGTGTTGTTGCGTAATTTTAATAAGTAAAAAATACTCCAAATAAATTCGAATAGATTTTTTATACGAAAATCTCAATTAACGAAATTCACATCATTTCGTTATTAAAATGAAATCCGTGCAAGGAGTGTTGAATTTACTGCAAAATGAAATTAAAAAAATCACAAGCACTCCAGCAATTTGCAGTACATTTTATTTGATGAACTTACTGCAAGTTTTGCAAATTTGATTTAATCTTAAAGACTTCTTTAAGATTAAATCAAATTTGCAAAACTTCAATAAACCACGTAACGAGTACATAATGTAGCGAAAAGTATTAACTATCAAATTAGTCTTCAAACCTCTGCCTAACCCATATGTGATGTTACCGAGATGTTACGTAAATAATGTGACATTTCCGCTACATTATGTACAGTACGATCAACGTAACTAGGCCGGACTGAAGTAGGCGACAAGTGGTTGCGCAGATGCATTTTTTGGAAGTAAATGGTGACAGGAAGCGGGGGGCGGGGGCGGTAACTAAACCAAGAGGATTAGAGATGCGATTACGCATTACATTGTCATAATTAGTATTACTAATTCATGTTTTTTTGTGATTATTTTGGTAAAGAAATTGTTTTTCAAAGTTTCTTTATTATTTACTGTAACTGTTCTAAATTTAAACTTTTATGAACTCATTTAAATAGTGTTTTTATATTGTTGAATTAAAATGTTGTTAGTATTTTTAATCGATTAATCGTTTTTGTAAGTAATTTTAGGGTCGCATCTCTATGACATGCGCGAAAGTGATAAAAACCTAACTTCAATCCGGTCAAGATACGTTGATCGTACTGTACTCGTTACGTGGTTTATTGAAGTGCTGCGTAGTTATAGCGATCTTATCAGCCCTCAAGCGGCGAGGTTTCCGTCGAGTGATTTGTATTATTGAATATGTTTGCGTATACTTCAGTTTGAGGATAGGGTTACCTCCCAGAGTATAATGTACATAGGGGAAGTAGCCATATTATACGACACCTACTTATGTAATTTTTACGTAGCCAAGTCATAAAGAAGTTTTATAAATTAAGCCACTCAATACCGGTGTCACGCATCGATCTAAGCCGCCCCATGAACTCTTACAGTCGTTCAACTGTAGACGAAATATAAACTGTCCTGCTAATTTCGGATACACAGCAAAATGTGCAAGTCGCAAAATGTGCAGGATACGCAAATTAGGTTTTACGACCTGCACATTTTGAGATCTGCTCATCCGCGACCTGCAGATTTTGCGATCTGCCCATTTTGCGTAGCCTGCACATTTTGCGACTTGCACATTTTGCTATGTATCCCTAATTTCGTACCATAATTTAGCTAAAAATCAGGCGAGTCAGCGATGACGGCTTGAGGGACCTATTGTCTATTTATCAATTCTTCGCATTTGACAGCAGTTCAACGACTGACATGCGTCAGGTTCAAACAACTGTACTTGGCAAATGATAGACGTTCAAGGTACGGCACCTGGCAAATTTTGTGTATTTCTACCAAATTGTAGATTTGTTCTCTCCTCAACTATTATCTCCATATCTCCAATTACCTCTAAAGACTCACAGAAACAAATTATCAAGTTGCTCTCGGTTATCTGTAATTATATTAAACAAATTGAAGCTAGATGTTACATTTTGACTGAAATTCTAAACCGTTACTACGAACCAATTACCCCCTTACCCTTATGAACTAGAAATGTAGGTTTGTGGTTCCCCCATTACTAGAAATCCTGTTAACCCCTCCAGCTAAGCTCAATGGCTTGCGTTAGGAGTGGATTCACGTTGTACTTTCTTTCATAATAAAACCCTCGCAGTAGAAAGTACAAGTGGTTGGGTTACCCGATGTCATCGACCGTCGTCATCGGAGTGTAAACCACAGTGTAAGGATGCCGGGGCGGGACTTAACGCTTCGCCACACCACTGCTGTAAGAGTACAAGAGTATTCTGTTACTGTCCCTAGAATTACTCGGATCTCGAAGGTTTGTTAGTAAGATGGTGTTTTAATTTTATTTAGAAAAACTTTTTTATATTTTGGTAGACTTTGGCCCGCGTTAAGTTTGATTTTGATCGAAATTTGAAACTCTTTAGAGGTTGATTTTTCAATAATCCGTTGTTAGTGAATGTCTATGTCATGATGACTATAAGTGTGCCAAATTTCAACATTATCTGTTCAGTGGTTTGAGCTGTGCATAGATTTATCAGTCCTATGTTTTAACTCCTAATACCCTAGGCATAAAAACGAAGAATGTTTACACAACATTTTTTTAAAGATAACCAGCTATTTGGTTTTATTGATCCCACTTTACGAGCAATTCTGTTAACCGCTCCAGCTAAGCTTAGTAAGGAGTAGAGTTCACGCCAGTAGTATAATGGGTAGGATTCGAACCAGCAACCTCATGATTGCGAGTCCGATACAATAGCTACTGCCACTAAATAAAAATAAATTGCTTTACCTTATGCTAGTCATTTAATTATTAAATTACGAGATAAAGTTATCAAAAAAAAAAATTGTTCTAAGTACGGTATGGTATACTGGGCGAAGTAAATTAAAATAATACTTAAGTAAAAAGCAAACTAATTATTCCTTAATATTGTTACGGACGAAGAAAATGAATTAGCGCGGTTTGCGGAACAAATAAAAAAAAAAATATTCTTAATAGACTTTTTACACAAATGAGATAAAAGAACATTGTAGTGTAGGTGTATACTGCAACAGGCAGCGGTTGAAGTGAAATGGCAAAACTTTGTATCGTAAGCTTTCTCTGATCAGCAGAGTGATTTAATTTAGAAACATTGTATCTATTCTACTTAGTAGTTACTTCACTATCTCACTTTAAGCTTGAGTTTTGTATAATCGGAAAGCCACAGTGGAATTTCAGTACAACATTTCTTATTACTCACTTATTTCATGTTTTAGGATTTTGTTCTATGATTGATGGATGAATGTTTGTTATTTAATCACGTCAAAACGTCTGAACGAATCTAAATGAAATTTGACACAGAGATAAATTATAGTCTAGATTAGAATGTACTATTCTATTTCAGATTATTTTCTCGAGATAAAGGCATTATATCCTGGAAAAATGTAAGGTTCCCGCGAGATAGATTTGTTTTTTAAATTTCTACATAACGCAGGCAACAGACACTGTAGTTCAGTAGGTATTATTCATATTATTCATCTATACTAATATTATAAAGCTGACTAGCGGACGCCTCGCGGTTTCATTCCCGTGGGGAATACAGGGATAAAAAATAGCCTTTGTCACCCGGGGTTACTGTAGCTTCACAACAATGAGTTTTTTTTTAATCCGTCTAGTAGTTTCGGAGCCTATTCAATACAAACAAACAATCAAATCTTTCCTCTTTATAATATTAGTATAGAAGTATAGATAGTATAGAAGAATTTGTTTGTTAGTTTGAACGCGATAATCTCAGGAACTACTGGTTCGAATTGAAAAATTCTTTTAGTGTTTAATAGCACATTTATCGAGGAAAGCTATAGGCTATATAACATCACGCTATGACCAATAGGAGTGTAGTATTAATAAAAAATGTTGCAAAAACGGGGGAAATGGACGCAGACCAAGTTGTGCAGGTCAGGTAGTTATTAATAAATGCGTTTGCATTAACATTGAGTACAATACTGGAGATCAAGGTTGACAGAAGGTGACTACATTAGTCTGGACATGAATCTTGATTAGTATTTGTAGCATTTGTGTTAGTATGTCGGGAAACACAAAGGAAATATAATGAGAAATAGACGAACTATGCGAACATAGAAGATGAGTTATAATAATAATAATATCTTGGGACAACTTACACAGCGTCATCTGATCCCAAACTAAACAGAGCTTGTACTATGGCAACAAGACAACTGATATACATACTTAAATATTTCTAAATACATACATATTATAGATAAATAACACCCAGAGACAATAAACCATCGTGCTCGTCACACAAAGCTTTATCCTGGGTCAATCAAACCCACGACCTCCGGCTTAGCAGTCAGGGTCACTAACCACTAGACCAAGAGGCCAGTAAATAGACGAACTATGTGAACTTAGAAGCTGACTTATGAATATGGAATATGCAATTGCTTCTAATTGCTGAGTCAGACTGCAAGGAAACTCTTTGAGGCACTTTCAATATTTATTTTTTATTAGCTGTTGGCCGTGACTTCGCTCGCGTAAAAATAAAAAAAAACATCGCACGTGAATAAATAGTATTCTGGGTTAAAAGGTAGCCTATTTGATATTACAGACTATAATCTATCTTTATTCCAAATCGGTTTAATCGGTTTATCGGTTTACCCGTAAATGAATAACAAACATCCATCTAGACATCCATACATTTAAACTTTGCATTTATAGTATTAGTATAGATTGTAATAGTAATAAAAAAACTTTTATAGTGTCTTGAATACAAAAAAAACTACCAAATCCAAGCCGTTATCAAACGACGAAATAGTCTTAATACGGCAATAGATTTTTATTTGATAGATTCAAAACTAAACAACAAAGTATATTCTCAACAAAATACGTCGTAACGTCGATCTGTCTGTAATATATATGTCCTTAAACGCCCCCAGCCTCTCCTTTCGACCTACACAGCGTCGTTGTCTGGAAAATTAGGTAACTAGGCCTTACTAAGCCTCTTTGGAACAGGGATCAAGCTAAATTGTAGTACAATTTAATGAACGAATTAGAAGTAATGACGCTAAGTGTGATGTCTCGGCACAGGACCTGAATATCTTATTTAGATTATATAAGTTTAGTTAGTTTAGTTAGTTATATTTGCTTTCAAACTTTTGTGACTTATATACGGACTTTTATCGCAATAATATAAGAAAGCTAGAAAGTTTGCCTGAACTACTTAATCTCTGGAATTAATGGGAAGGTTTAATAAAATTTGTGAGATAGCTTGAAGTTTTAGGAATGTTGATAAACTTTCGCGATTTGTACACATTATTAAAATATATATATTACGGGTCTTAATCGCGTGAATAATTTAAGGTAAAATACCTTGTTTATTGCCCGACGTTTCGACCGTATTGCAACGGCCGTGGTCACAGGAAGACTGAGTCTTCCCGTGACAATACGGTCGAAACGTCGGGCAATAAACAAGGTATTTTACCTTAAATTATTCACGCGATTAAGACCCGTAATATATATATTTTAATAAGTTTTAGGAAGTACATAATAATACGACTCTCAATATTCTTGCGGTAGAGCCGCAGGGAATAGCTACATAATTAATTTTACCTAAATGAAAACGATTGGACATATGTAAGCGGCGGTAGCCTAATGGCTAAGGCATCGGTCTCGTCATCGTGAAGTCGCGGGTTCGAATCCTATCTATTATACTACCGACGTGAACCCACTCCTAACACAAGCCCTTGAGCTTAGCTGGAGGGGTTAACAAGATTGCTAGTAATGTGGGACTCAATCCCACATTGCTAGTTATATTTAAAAATAAAAATGTATTTTTATGATTAAACTTACCCCGTTAATAAGAGGGATGTAATAGTATAAGTTTAATCTATGTATCTGTCTGGGCTATTATAGCGGCCAAACAGATACATGAACTTGGATGCGAGTTTAAGTTTTTAGGACCGAAAATGTGATCTAAACAGAATAAAGTTCAGACAGTTCATTGAAACCTGATAATATAAGAGTATGTTTCTGCAATAGTTTCATTCTCAATTTGCAAGATACAAATATCGACAACAAATATAACCATTAACGGTCAATAATGAAACACGAAACAAACTCAAAACTTACCAAAGTAAAAAAGAGGTGAAGTAACGGTCAAGATTATCCAACAACTTTAATAAAATAATTACAAAAAATTTCAGCATTTTTATTTAAAAAAAAAATTGTATACAATTTTTCACAGAATTGATACAAAATTAAAAAATAGGCTATTTGAAAATCAAAAGCCTGTGAGTCTGAAAGGATCGCGGGCGGGTGCGCGTAATCAACAAAAAAAAAGCGCCTATGCAAAGCCCCACCATTATCTATTCCGTACCACTGGGCTTTATGTTTCGGACCGCGGTCCGCGTGAACGCTGACAAATTTGAAACGATTTATCGAGCCTCCAATACTTTTCAGAAAACGTGTTCTTTTTTTTAATTTGGATCAAAGATGGCGAGGTCCTTGGGTGAGACTAGGATTGGTTTGCGAAAATGGCGGCTTTCTGAGTTGTTTATATTTAGATAGCTGTGTTAAACGTGTGAAAAATGGAGAGCTTGTATAAATGCTTTCAATGTGAAGATCCCAAAAAAGGTTTAAAGGCAGGACGATGTTGAGTGCAAAGAAATACTTGAGCGATGTACCCAGAATAACTTAAATAGATGCTGTCAGAAATGATGTGTTGAATGGATTCCAATTGCCCTTCAACCTCTCCACTATCAACAAAATAGGTATCCCAAGTTGGTAAGGTGAAATTGGTGAAAACATCCTTTCAAAATTAAGCAAATTTTACGACGACCAAAATGCACATGGCTGTAATCTTATTTTACCGAAACACAGGACAATACAATTTATCCGGCTAATAAATAAGAAATCGAGGAAACGAGGATCAGGACAAATCCATAAACAACAATGTTCCAGCACATTATAAGCCATTATTCTTGTTGAATAATCGTCTTTGACCCCTATATATCACGGTGGTATGATGGGAGTCAACATTACACGAATTAGAACACAATGTAAATGTACTTACATTATAATATATTAGCATAATTTTATGATTATACGACAAATAGGGAGAAATAATTGGTAAGGTGACTTTAAAAAAAAAAAGGATTTCTGGTAACCGCTTTTCACTCGATAGCCATTATCTCAATAACATTTTTAATGATATACTTGACGAGTAAAGCATTCAATAAAATAAAACGAAATACCTCTAAGTTGAACAGCATGACTGGGGAAATTCTTTCGCGTTTCGCATTTGGGGAAACAGAAGAACGGAATTGGCAATGACATGTTATTATAACTTGTGTGACTTGTATTTCTGTGCTGTGTGTGACTCAGTCGTGATATTTCACCTGAGGGAGATATTGTACCCACACAAATATCGTGGAGATGTGAGAGTGGTTGGTAAACGTCAGGTAACCGCCCACAGCCAGGTGGACCGGCGACATAAAGAAGATCGCTGAGATGGACTGGATGCAGAGGACCGGGTGTTGTGGCGAAAATTAGGAGACCTATGACCGATATGGGCTGATGATGATGAAGAAATATCGATTGACGAATATCAACACTTACAAAACTATGTTTTGATTGAAAATTGAATAGATGATAGCGGTAGAATCCAGAACTATTGACATTTGCTCATGAAATGGATACAAACATTTCGTGCGCCTTTTTTTGTTTCCCAAGACTATTCTAAAATGAACTAAGAATAGTCTTCGGACACGAAAAAGTTTAATAGGTCTATTGGACATGTAACAGAATGAGAGGTGGGATATTTTATTAAGTCACGGAAAGACCTTACAAAATACCATCAAACTTGCCGAAATGCTGTGTGCCTCTAAATTCTAAGAGAATGTGGACATAGTGTCTGCGATATTTCCTTATTAAAACATTATGAACGTAACAAAAATTAATTTTATGTAAAACAGGCATAGCGTTCCGTCGTTTAAAAGAGCCCGTTCCACACTTATTTGCATCCTAAAATACGACGCTTTTGTTTTCTTTGAATATTTCGGGTTGGCTAATTTTATATGAATTTGCATGATGGTAATTAACGTGGGTCTTTTGAGGATGTAAGCTGTGCCTTTGTAGTCAGGTAACCGAAAGAGAAACGAAACACCACAAACAAATTTTAGATTTGGGACCACATTACCACAATAAGAATTGGATAGAACGTGATACAGAATTAAACAGTTAGATTAGCTCACTTGAGAATAATGTGGTTATCATTCTTTAATAGTCTGTTCTATACACTAGTTGCTTCAGTTATGCGAGATAGTCTAAACCAATTTATTTTTTGGTTGGCAACAGGATTTTTATCAAACAGACTGTAGACAGAATCAGGCGTCACATGGCGGATATCTATCTTAAATTTATTAAGAAGGAGACCGACCACACACCCTTGATCTGTGAATCCCAGTGGATTGAAGTAGATCAATACAACAGTGGAAATAGATTTACAGACCGAATACCCTCAATTGAAAAAGAGAAAACTACAACAAATGAAATTAGTCACAGGTACTCTTACTAAGGTCCTTTTTGACGGTTCCGAAACTGGGTCCCCGGCGCGTACTGTATAGCGATATACGGTAGCTTTCACATATGCCAGCGTCCAGGTGCCTAATTCGAGGAGCAGGCACCGCCGAATCCCTGATATGCAATATTCGCTTCCACAAAGTGAAACTTAGATACGTGTTTCGCCTCTACATGAAGTCCTTTAGACAGTTCAGCAGCGACTGCCAATGTTAAACGGATTTCAAGCTTTTAAACATTTGAGAATTACATCCAATTTTACAGGATATATAAGGAAGGATCAGAGAACGACATAGTCAAGGCGGCACACGTTTAAGGGTTGTCGGTGTGGCGACGGCGACGTAAGAACCGAGTATAAAGATCTGATAAGAATGGAAGGATAAAACATAATTAGCGCCAACCTAAGACAAGTTAGGATAAGGCCTGAAGAATGATGATTCTATGTTACAGGAGAACATGATAATCAGATTTCTACACTATAGATACCGTTAACGTAATCTCAACCACCATTTATTTAGATTACTGTCCAAATTGTCACAGATAACAGTCCTAGGAGTAAGTTCGACTAGGGACGCAAAAACTTCAAGCGGGATTTACACAATGTGTCAACGGAAAAGAGGGAATACAAGGGTCTGAATGCTTTGCATATTTTTCTATACCGAATAGATGTCAACCAAGTTGTTGTAGCCTAAAGATACTATCATCATCAAGGTATTCACTAGACAATCCTGCAAAAACCTTTTTACTAATGTTATTAGTCAATGTCATTATTCAGTTTTTGTTTTTACGTAGATTAGGACCATTAGATCACAATCCAACAATAATATTACGTAATCCGTGTACCCATAACGCCCAACGGGCAAACAACTACTAAACTAGCCAGAAATGTACACGGCAAGTTTTTGCGAGTTATCCACAGAGTATTTGAACAAGAAACGTGCTCAATAAACAATACATTTTTTTACGATTTTCTATACATGGGTATCATAAAATATGTACTTACTCGTAGTAACAAAAGTACATACAATATGTATCAAAACGTAAAAATACTACGATGCAAAAATGTATAGGGGTTTATTAACCAATAAAATGTATCCGTGAAACTTATATTTCTCTTGGCAGTATATCCTTAAATTCGGGTGTTAAGGGGTCATTGAACTGAGGCCCGGCGGAGCCGCATGGTTACTCGCGAACTAAAGCTTAGTGTGGACGCGTCACGTTTTAGCAAATATTTTTTGTACAAATTTTATGTTTACGATGTGCGAGATAGTTATTTTGGTTAAATGGTTATAAAATTAACGAGGATCGTAATTGATATTTTTTACATGATATAACGCGTTTTGCCTGGGAACCGACTATGATGTGATATTATAAATGCGAAAGTACCTTCATCTCTGTCTCTCTGTAACGTTTTCATCCCCTGGACCAATTTTGATAAAGTTATACTTGTATAACGAAGACTAATTTACCAAACATACTGGTTCTTTAAATAAAATGATTACAAAAATATAACTCAATTATTGGAAAAAAGAGATCCACGAGGTTCTTGGCAGCTTCTCTCTTATCAGTAACTGCCGCATAACATAAGTTCATTCTTTTCAAAATGTACGTTTCCAGACGATCGGCGATTGGCTTTATGAAATAAAAAAATGTTTAGTTAAGTTTATAGAAGTACCGACACACATACACGGCATAGCTAGCAATTGTATAAAATAATCTAAGACGTAGGTATTATACGATATCTTAACAAGACACTTCGGACAAACGGTACTTTAATCATTTCGTTTAAATACGGCGTACAATCAGATAGGCTCTCTGACGTGATTAACTTTACTGTACCTACCCTACAATATTATTATCTGGGGACAACTCACGCAACGTCATCTGATCACAAACTAAGCAGAGCTTGTACTATATGGAACCAGACGACTGATAAACATATTTATATTTCTAAATACATACATATTATAGATAAATTACACCGAGACACAATAAACCATCATGCTCATCAATAAACCACCACGACCTCCAGCTTAGCAGTCACGGTCACGACCTTACTTTCCAAGTTGCAGTAAACATTTCAAAATGACATTTTTTTTTAATCGTATCCTTGTTAGGTTAGCGTTATTCGATCCAGCTGATATTAGAGACGGTTTGCAAGCAATTTACGTGAGGTTAAACCACAACTACTACACTACTACAATGCACTTTGAGGAGTCATTTGAAGACATCAAATTTCAACTCTATGCAAGTTCCGTACTTAATTTATTATATTGCTAACAAACCACAGAATAAATAATAGTACTACCCTTCGTTGAGTTTTAACCCCCGATGCAAACCGAGGGGTGTTACTTGTACTAATGTAACATGTGTTATCAGTATGGCCGTACATAGGATCAGTTTTCGGGTGGGGTTTTCGTATTAGGAGGGGGGGGGGGGGGGTTGGAGTGGAGTAGGTGGCACAATGCCTCTGTGGCGCGGTGGGAATATGTCTGATTGCTACGCATTTGTGTGTTCGAATCCCATACGGGATACCAATTTGTGTGATCCACAAGTTGTTGTTACTAGTCTGGGTGTAATTTGTGTCTGTGACTTGTATGTTTGTAAAGTCCGCCGCGACACAGGGCTTGTACTGCGGGAGTCGTCTTTATTTTTAAGAAAAAAATTTTTAAAATATAATTGGACTAAATACCGGCGAAATAAATATTATAAACGTACCTTTTTGTCGATAAAAGATTTTTTCAAATCTGTCTAGTCGTTTCGGAGCCTATTCAATACAAACAAACAATCAAATCTTTCCTCTTTATAATATTATAGTATAGATAATCATCATCTGTTATTAAGAGATTACTTTTTGTTGGACAACTTTCAATATATAAGTACATCAAAGCATCACTACATAGTATAAAACAAAGTCGCTTTCTCTGTCCCTATATCCCTATGTATGCTTAAATCTTTAAAACTACGCAACGGATTTTGATGCGGTTTTTTTAATAGATAGAGTGATTGAAGAGGAAGGTTTATATGTATAATAATATCCACATTTTTTAATAATAACAATAATTCTTTATTTACCTACATGAACATAGTTACATCAGGTGGTTGTCTTACTACATAGATAGTTCAATATGTTCTGCCTAAACCGAGCATGAAAATATATTTTACAGCAGGTAACATTATTAAGATTTACAATTTAAAAACTCTGACACAGTATAAAAGATTTTTTTCTATTAACCAATTTTTTAATGTTTTGGTAAACTGATTATAAGTTAAATTCTTAATGTTTTCAGTTTAATTAATGTCTTTAATTCTTAATGTTTTATCTTGTTTCTTATCAAATCTTTATATATAAAAATTACGTGTCACATTGTTTGTCCGCGATGGGCCCCTAAACTACTAAACCGATTTTAAAATTGATTTGCACACCGTGTGCAATTTGTTCCAACTTGAAAGATAGGATAGCTTACATTTCAATTTACAGTCGCAATTACTAAAAAAATGAGCCGGGACGGGCCGCTAGTCAAATATAAAAAGTATCTAGATACAAACATCGTGAACTAACGCACATTCAGTACTAGTAATCGACGTTTACACAGCACATGTGCGACCTTCGGAATCGCAGTTACAAGTGTATAGTCGGATATACGGAGTCGTGGCGAGGTATATTTAACATTGCATTAGCCACATATCATTGCGTAATATCGTTTATCTGTGAACTAGGCTGTTGCAAAACTAGATGCTTGTTATTAGGATAAAAAACTACGTTATTCTTTTTATTTTTTCACAAATTATTTCATAAACAAAGAAGTTGATATACATACCACACAAACTATCGTGTATCTTAAGTTGTTGTTTGTGTGCAAAGTTTGACTGTCCTGTTGGTCTAGTGGTTAGTGACCCTGACTGCTAAGCCAGAGATCGTAGGCTCGATCTCCACCCAGGATAAAACTTTGTGTGATGAGCATGATGGTTTATTCTGTGACTGGGTGTAATTTGTCTATAATATTATTTAAGTATGTTGTACAAGCTCTGCTTAGGTTGGGATCAGATGAAGTTGTGTGAGTTGTCCTATTATATTATATAACGTTCAAAGCTCGAGCAACTTATACATAGACATAGCTCACGGACATACAACCTCAGATCTCTTTATTCCGAAGGTTTTCCAAGATTATATGTTAATGTGTTAATGAGCCGGGTTTAATTCAATGCCATACACTGTCCTGTCTTATATTTAATATAAGAAAATGATTTAACAAAGCGGCAGTAGCCTAATGACTAAGACATCGGTCTCGCAGTCGTGAGGTCGCGGGTTCGAATCCTACCCATAATACTACCGACATGAACCCACTCCTTACACAAGCCTTAGCTTAGCTGGAGAGGTTAACAAGATTGCTAGTAATGTGGGACTCAATCCCTCATTGCTAATTATTTTTTTATAAAAGCCATAAAAATACAATGGATGGATTTAAATTTTCAATTTATTTCATAACTATGTTTGCATTGTGCTGAAAATTATACAAGAGTAGTCTTAAAAATTAATAAGGCATTTAAAAATTAAAGATAGATAAATCAATAATCAAAACAAATATCAATAACAAACACAATAACCGCCATAGGCTGATGATGATGATGAAGAGGTGGTAGGTCTAAACCATAGACCGTCTTGATTGGTACCTCCACAGTGACATTTATTCGTGCATGAAATAGTGAAGTTAACACATAACTGTTACAGTTGAAAGGCACTGTAGCAAGTGAAATTACTGGGCAAATCAGACTTTCGAACTAATGCTTCAAATGAAGAGCGCAGTGCGGTGACATTCAGATCTATGCCAAACAAGAATTTGAGTGGAGCTGATACCGTTATAGGCTAACCTAACCATCAGATGCACGACCTGTTCGTCTCTTAATTTTATTGTATAAAAAAATATGACACCACGGGAGCTGCAATACTCTCATATACTGTCTACTGCAGAAATCTGACCATTTCTCTCTGTTACATGTGCAATGGTAAACAAAATACTAACTAAGCGAATGACCCGAGCAACTTCGTCTGCACATTTTTTTCCCGTTTTTATACCATTTTTCATTGCTGCTCCTTTCCTTTTCGCCGTAGCTTGATGTTATGTAGCCTATAGCCTACTTCGATAAATGGGCTATCTAACAGTAAAATATTTTTTAAATTCGGACCAGTAGTTCCTGAGATTATCGCGTTCAAACAAACAAACAAACTCTTCAGCTTTATAACATTAGTATAGATAAAATCTTCTACGTAGAGAATTCTATTAGAAAACGGCTTAGTTTCCGATAAATCTGATATTAAAAGACCCAGTGTCACGTAGCAACACAAGACAGATATAAAAATGTTTTCCCTTTATTGTGTAATACGAGATTTTCTTAAGGAAAACGGATAATATCAGAAAATCGTATGGAAAAATTATATAGCACTTACTAAACTATTTCCATATATACTTATTGTTGTCTGTTGAATGAGTAATGTAATGAATGACTATGTCTAATAGTAATGGTTTCTAAATTATTGAGAAGTTCAAATCTAACATTAAATTGACCTTTCAAAAGGCCAGAGACTAACTTTTAATATTTTCCGACATTTGTTAAAATAAATGAGCTTATCACTACATAGTATAAAACAAAGTCGCTTTCTCTGTCCCTATATCCCTACGTATGCTTAAAAATTTAAAACTACGCAATGGATTTTGATGCGGTTTTTTTTAATAGATAAAGTGATTGAAGAGGAAGGTTTACATGTATAATAAAATCCATATATTTTATACCCGTGCGAAGCCGGAGCGGGCCGCTAGTTGCAAATAAGCGTACAGTCTCCCGAGGGACTTACAAATGACTCGTGTCTCGTGCAGAATTTGAACCCACAAACCTGAATAACCGAGGCTTTGAATCGTCTGTTAGCAGTCTTTAATAAAATGTCCATTTCACTTTATAACCGTGTTTGTAACGACATTTTCTTTTCAACCCCCGATGCAAAGGTGGTGTTGTAAGTTACACTTGTGTCTTTGTGTGTATATATATGGGTATAGTTCATACGAATCGTTGCGAATTATTCGGCGATAGAAAGCCTGTGTAATTGGGATGGTTCTTAACTTTGTTTAACAAAAAGTCCGTTCAGCTGTTTTGAAGATATTCAACTTAAAGCCTCACGTATCGGGTTTTGAAAGTTATGTAAGGGATGATTTCCACCAAACGCCTGGAACGTTCTAACGCATAAAATTAAAAACCCGGTATAAAAAGTTCACTGTTTAGTACAAAGTTGATCCGGCTAAAAATTTTAAATGCTTCTAGGGATGCGATCGTAAAAGTTCGTTCGTAGTCGTCTTCTAGATGGGTTTTACTTACAATTTGGAATGTTTATTACAGATCTAAGAGATACTGTTGCGTTTTATTGTGTGGAATCAGATTATACCTAGTCAGTAAAAGTGAAATGCTTTTAGCTATTTTGGTATCCACCGTAATAGGTTCAGTAGTACAGATCTGCGAATATTGTATTCTCGTAAAATTATCGTTTACCAGCTGGCCCTAGCCACTGCGTCTGCGTCAATTTTCCTCCTTTTTGCAATTCATTTCCCTATTCTCTCATACCTACCAAATTTCAATTGGTTGAGCGGTTTCGGAGGAGTTCGACCAAAATCACCGTGACATTTTTATATATTAGATGATAATGCAACATGGCATTAGACAGACACTATCGAATCGTGGCTGTACGTATTAAAAATTAGAAATACAAGAACCAATGTCTTTTTCCACATAGCCTATTATCAGTTTACTACTATAGCATACCCAAGAAGATAAAAATCCAAGAAAACAAGATTAAATTTTAAAAATCTACGTTTAAAATTTATAACAGCCCCCTTTTATATCGGAGGATAAAACTAGATTTATTTCTTTTAGAGATTTAATTCTAGGTTAATAATAATTATGTAAAATATTCACTATTATTATAAAAATATGTTATTTATAAAAAAAGACAAAGTTCATCATTGGTCGTCGACCTTCCAAGATTATCTAACTCTTCAAAAATTCATTTGCTTCGGCGGTTTGTGACAAAAAATGCAATTTAGAACAGTTTGTTTACCCATTATATGCTCTATTCGGACGGAACAGACGTTAAATTGGCTTGAATTATAACGAAGATGGGTCATTTGCGTAGTTTAAAATGGGACGAGTTTTTAGATAATATCTATTTGATGTCTCTCTTGACTGTAAGAGTTGCTACACACATGTTCTGGCCGGTATCATTCGGCACAGTTGTTAATGAAGCCGAAAATGTGTAAAGTAGTTTCAGTTCGGCACTTTCTGTTCGGCATACCTAACGTGCTTCTGCCGAACCGAACGTGCCAAATCGAGCATATATATATGCTCGATTACCAAAGGAATCGGAAACACTGGCCAGTTTGCTGGCCAGGAAGCTTTCCGCCGATAGCCGATTCCTTTGCTAATCAGTTCACAAAATGACGGAGGACGACCTAAGCCACGTGCACATAATGTGTTACATAATGCAAGAATAAAAGCTCAAACTTCGCCCCAAAAGAATGATAACTTTACACAACTGTTGCAACTGTAAGTACGACAATATAGTATTTAAGCTTTCTATTTGATAGAACCAAGCAGATTACACAGGTGTGCCTCACGTATTGTATGACACTAGAGCTGTAATGTCGTAAGCTCTCTTGCCTGAGAGAACACGTTAAGCTGTGCTGTGTTGTCATAGGTATATACGACAGTCATTGCGGCGGAGTAGGTACGTATTTCAAAAGCATTATTAAATTCAAAACTGCTAGAAATGGCTAAAATTCGATTAGGTTCCTGGGTCATATAGACGTTGTCTTTACGATGGGTATTCGGTTAAAATGAACTCATTTGGTAAAGAGTGCCACCGCTGAAATTAATGACTAATAGCTTTTTTGGAAATCCATACAAATGACCCATACAAAGAACATGAGTCCTTTTTACTGGTAAATAGTAACATATTCCAAGAAGATTAGATATTAGGTACATTTTGGACTACACTATACTCTGCAAAGACGTTAACACTATTGTAGATAGACTCCAGAACATCTAAAACAAGGTTAATTTACCTTTTTCGTTATAAATACAAATAAATAAATACATTAATGTAAACCTTTCGTTTTATGTAACAAAACAAATATTGTGACTAAACATTGCGGTGAATTACTATTTCCGAATGAAATCGGCAACCGAACACAAAACGTCAATGTAGGACCATTCGTGTGTTTGTTTTAATTAAAATCGATACCCATTTATGTTCATTGAAAGCTGCCCGTGATTGGAAATGTTGACAAATATTTTTCATATACAGTACCATATTTTATGCGGTATACCGAAATATATTTTGTTCAAGGCTCGTATTCTATCCAATTTTCGTATGATTGAGATTTTAAATCGGGCACACGTAGACGGGATGAAAATTAAATTGTTAAAAAAGCACTGGAATGCTGAATCATAGAAAAGAATCAAGTGGTATGTCAAAGAATTGCGTGATGGGCAATATTTGTTTAAAACTAATTTGTTTGTGTATAACCGTACATGCCTCCTGATTCCAACCATAGTTGAGTTGAGGAGACGTCGCATTGTAAATTGGAAGCTTAATTACCCTATATGCAACTCGAAGATTAAGTAAACAGTATGCCTCTAGGGAAAAAATATGGAATAGACGAAAATTATGAAAAACTTCCATGTAGTGCCAACGCAGGTCAATGTTGGTAACCTCGAAGTTGTTAACGACTATGTGTACTTGGGACATACAGTCCAGTTAGGTGAATGCAACTTCAACAAAGAGATCGACGGATCAAACTCGGTTGAGCAGCGTTCTAATGATATATGCCTGTGTCTAGCTAGAGACAAGTCTTCAATGCGTGTGTATTGCCAGAAATGACATACGGCCCCGAGACCTGGTCCCTAACTGTTGGCCTGATGCAGAAAATCAAAAGTCGCTTTAGAGTTTCTCTGCGCGACAGAATCTGTAATGAGGATATTCGCTGTAGAACTAAGGTTAGGATTAATAAGTTAAAGTGGAAATGGGCAGGCCACATCGCTCGCAGAACCGACAATAGATAGGTACGGAAGGTTCTTAAGTGGCGACCACGAGCTAGATAACGCTGAACGGCCCCCTAGAAGATGGACTGACGACTTGATTAAGGTAGCAGGGAGCCATTGAACGCAGACCGCTCTAAATGGGTTGCTGTGGAAGTCCTTGGAGGACCATCAGCCTGAAAACGGCCACTGATGAACATAGGCCGTTCATCAGTGGACATTTTCAGGCTGATGATGATACCTCGAAAAGTCATATAATATCCCACGAAATAAGAAGTTCTAAATGGTTTTTCAAAACGAGACATAACTAAGCTTCTATGAAGATCAAAATTTCTTCTGTAATATTAGATACAATCACGAGGATAGAATTGTCAACAAATAAAGTTTTTCCAAGAAACTACGGTAAAAGTGTACACAAATAGCGATAATTGGCTAGACTAGTACCCGTCCCCAGACCCTTGGGAGTGATAAAGAAAGAATATTTCTTTTTCGGTCTAGCACTGGAAATTGCGATGTTTTTTGAAGGGGAAAAAATAATGAAAACCTTTTTATACACCGCATTTTATATGCATAACGAGAAAATTTTATACAGTATGTTGTCAAAAATCCCCTTTTAAAGTTGATCCTTTTGCGGGAACACCCTTTCGTCTTTCTCTTTGAGAATTAAGTTACGCAATCGTGAGAGGGGATCAAGAGGCTGATTCTCAAGTCGATAACAACTTGAAACCACACTTGGATTACTTCCCTGACTTTTGTGGCGTTCATAGCCTAGGGTAACTGCTTACACTTATAAAAAACACTGTAGTAATAAGTTTCAAAAAATCACCAAGTTGAAAATCACATGCTGAGCATTTTCGAAAGATGTGCCTCTATCCCACTCACTCATTCTATATTTTTAACGTTACAAAAATACATAGAATATTTCTTGTCTCAACCGTCAAGATTCAAGATGTCGATATTACAGAAAGAAATAGCTCCAAACCTCCGAAGTAAATTTTCAAGGTCAAAGGTTGACTTTAAGTACTTGTTTGTATGTACACATAGAAATGACTTAAAAGCACTTATTTAGTGGAAAAACACAACCAATTCAGTGACGTCATTTGGAAATCTGCCACTATAAAGTGGGACTGGTTGGATAGATCTTGCCGCATAAACGACCTTCAGACTGAACGCACTCCTGATTGGATCCCAGAACACTGCAAGAGACAGTGCGACTGTCCTCAACCAAGATTACGGGTAGTTTTGGATTTCTTCCAAAAACACTGTCTGTATGGCTGCGAAAAGGAAGAATTCGAAGGCCAGACTTTGATCTTCCTGCAGATGCCGCAAACTCACGACCAATTTGTAATAACGTTTCTACTCCAAAAGGTCGTCGTAAAAGTTTAATTAGAGAAAACCAGTCTAATTAGCATGCATAATTCCACCATAAACATTACACAACATTATGTAAACTACATGCGATAACATAATACTGTGCCAGATTCATTTAGGAACTTTTTCATGTGTATTTTGAGTTTGTTAGGTTTTCCCAGACGTGTCGGGCAAAGGTATTTCTACCTACATTTATGTAGTTATATTTAGACTCGTCTGCGGCAATGGAGCATGCTTTGTTAGACTCCAGGGGGCTATTGACTTCCCCCGCCTTCGGTAAAATGAGACAGAGTACAAGTAAAGATAAAATGAATCCCAAATTTTGATGAAGGCTGCAATAACAACAACTACAAGACTGTGTTAATTCTCAAAATAATTTAGTTTTAGGTAAAATAATATAATAATAATAATATCTGAGGACAACTCACACAACGCTATCTGATCCCAAACTAAGCAGAGCTTGTACTATGGAAACCAGACAACTGATAAACATACTTATATATTTCTAAATACATACATATTATAGATAAATAACACCCAGACACAGAAAAGGGTGGGAACCGAACCCACGACCTCTTGCGTAGCAGTCGGATACACTGCCACCGCGCCACAGAGGCAGTCGAGAGGCAGTCGATAATTTTGTGGTCTTAGTTAAGAATAAAGATAAAAGTACCACATCTGCTGACATCCTCTATTAACAAGTCCAACAACTACAACACTGTCTTGATGTCAAAAGAAAATGTTGTTAGTCAAAATTTTTTTTTCTTTATTATTTACTTTAAAACATGGAGTAAGCAAAAAAAACGAAACCTCACTCAATTCAAAATGGGTTCCGTTATCTTAACGTTGGCATGGGACGCCAAAATTAAGTAGGGTGTTTTATAGTACGGGCGGGGACGGAAAACAGGGAATACCAGATCGATTCCAGAAAGCTCGCCTGCAGGGGATTTCCAAAGGATTCTATAAAAATTCGACATCGATACGCAGTGTGGCAGTACTTTAGGCAAGAAAATAAATGGCTTTATCAGAAACGGTTGTTTTCGCCGTTTAATTTGTTATGTATCAGGATATTAAAGAACAATGACGAGACAAAACGATGGAATGTTTTTGTGTGAACTCGTTGCGTATTATCCTTTTGTAGAGGCCAGAACAGACCTGAATGATATTATATTTATCATTTTCGCGTTTCAAGTTTATCTCATTCATGTGAAGGAATATTTTTTTGGGATACATGATGCAGAAGTCTTTGGCATACGTTGACATCTGATTATAAGAAAGTACTTTTGAATATTGGCGTTGAGTTTCGAATTTCTCTTCTAACGTACAGCTAAAAATTGACAATTAACATATCGTACTAGGACATTCCCAATTTGGTTTGTTATAGCAAAATATGCTATGGGTTTGAGATTGCTCTTGTGGGGCGAGAAAGGATTCGAATGTATGCTTACAGTTAGGGAAAGATTGGGGGAAATAAGTAATTATAAGATGAATACGATGAGACCTCCGCTATTATGACTTGAGCAGAAATGTAATTAGACAAGATAAGTGTATGTAATTAGTTAGAAGCGGCGGTAGCTTAATGGCTAAGGCATCGGTCTCGCAATCGTGAGGTCGCGGGTTCGAATCCTACCCATTATACTACCGACGTACGTGAATCCACTCCTAACACAACCAATTGAAATTTGCTGGAGGGGTTAACAGGATTGCTAGTAATGTGGGACGAAAATCCCACATTGCTAATTATCTTCTTTATGAGAGAGAAAAAAAAAAAAAAAAAAAAAAACTTATAGTGGTGGATGTGGTGGTCTGGTCTACCTACATACTGAATTAGTAAACCGAGGACAAATATTGCTATATCAAAGACTTAAGCGATTTAGAATGCCAGCAGTCCCGGATTAAGCATGCGCGAGATCCCGTAGCACATTCGATCACGGGGCTCTTGATCTGCTATGCTTAGGTTGAGGAGTACGGCCTTAGATATGCGAGGTGATAGGGATTTGCGCAGGCCCCGTAGTAGCAATTGCTACTCTTGGTATATGGTAAACCGGCACTAAATGCCAGATATATAAAGTCTCACATTATTAATCATAATACATTAGTTTAATGTATTAATATGATTAAAATGTGTAGATAAAGACTGTATGTACAAAGTAATAACTAGTTACAAATGGGGGCGTTTCTATGAGACCTCTGAGTTTTAGCAGTGTCATGGTGATTACTTTATAAAAAACTATTTTCTGGCCAAAATAACATAATCGCGATTACTCGTGAAAATTTTATAATGTTTGTTACTTATTTGTGCAAAAACTATTTGACAGATTTTGATGAAATTTTAACATAATATAGCTTGTAATTATGGTCATATATACCCACTTAAAAACAGTAACAATAAGTTTAATAAAACCTACTATAACAGTGACAAAACAGGTAATAAATTGAATAGTGATGAAATCAAATGTTACAGCAGGTTTTCACTTTACAAAATGGCTGCAAAAGACCTCACCCCCGGGCTAGTCATCGTAAAAACATTACAAAAGAACTCTAAGCTTCAATACATTGTTTCTCCTATTTTAGAACAAGTTACAAACATAAAAATAAAACATTTCATTCCGTTCCCAGACCACCCTACGTCGCAAAAGCGAGCTGGTCGTGTCTAGGAATGTTTCTATTAAAACTCTCAAAGTAAATGTTTTTGCAAAGCGCAACTGTGGGCCGCTACTCTATTAATGTATTCACAACTTACGGTATAGCGATTCTGATCAGAGTTTCGAAGGAAGGGTGCTTTTAATGAGCTGTACGGCGTAACATGAGATAATAATCTAGATACTAATATGACGGCACATCGAAGTGATTGGTCGGTTTCCGAACGAACCTTTGACAGATAACATAACACCGCTCGCTGGGAAGGCGGCCATATTGTATTGATCGGTACGTGAGTGCGCTCGCGCCCCACGCAATTCGATGGAATGTCTTGAATCAAACTATATCCGCGCGATCGTGTATAATTACAAGTGTTAAGCATTGGTTGTGATCTCGGTTAGAATGTATCGCTTGTGTACTTAGTGTATTTCATTAAAATACCGAACTCCAGTCTATTTTCCCGACTACCCACATATTATGGCCGATGAATCGGAGGGTGATAACGTGCCACCTTAACCGTGTGCTTTTAAATATTATAAAGCTGAAAAGTTTGTTTCTTTTGTAGCGTCGAATTGGAAAATTATTTTACTGTTGGATAGCCCATCTATCGAGAAAGTCCATAGGTCATATAACATTTCGCTACGACAAATAGGAGCGGTTCAATATAGGCAATAAGGAAATTAAAAAGTAATAGGAGCGGAGCAGCAGTGAAAAATGTTGCAAAAACGGGAAAAATCGACGCAGACGAAGTTGCGCGGGTGAGCTAGTAATTAAATAGTTTGGATTTATTGTGTCTCATCTGGAGCGAATTATCTGTCTCCATCAGTTTCTGTCCGGTTACGAACGTGCAAAACTAACGACGAGTCTTTCATTTGATCGGTTCCTTTTCGAACATACATAGATTCGAAAAAAATAGTCGATAATTTTCCGTGAAAACGTCATAAGAAAACATTGATGACATATCGCCATTCGCGTTGCTTAGCAATCAATCAATAATGTTAGTTCCAATTGTATCGCATGTCATGTGGCTGCAATCGCGTTTCGCTGTTGCTAAGCAACCAATCAATAACGTGACCGTTGCTTAGCAAATCAATAACGTGACACTTTTTCGTGCTTGCACCCGGTTATTAATTTATAAGACGTTATCACGTCAAAAATACTCTCCTTCTGCCGCAGTAAAAACATGTTATATTTTTTTATAAGAACTGCATTTATAATAAAACGATAGTAACAGCGCCACACAAGGCCGTCATGACAACAGTCACATTCAAGCCCATAGCCAGCACAGCATAGATTACAGATCATTGACTGCCGACCAAGTTTGTACGTGGGAATTCCTCGTACACTTGCATCTATAAATAGCTATACTCGACCGTTGTAACGGATACCTAGAACGCCAAGCACCGCGATGATTGAATGATATATCTTTGAACTCATAATTTGTTAAAAAGGTAATGAGAAAAATTGTACCTTTCATCGTTCGATAATTAGCAGTTTCTGACAAAAATAATCATACTTACATTATGAATTCGTAAGTCCGCGAGGATGTTGTTGGTCTGTTGTTGTTTGTTTGTTGCTCTGTCAGGCAAAAACGACTAAACGGATTTTGATGAAACTTTACAGTAATGTAAGTTTATACATCAGAATGAGGAAAGATGGCAAGTTGTTTATAATAATCAACTACCTGTGCCCGTCACTTTGCCCGTGTCAAGTTGCTGTGCTTACAGACGTTAGCGTGATGAGAAAAAAAAATAAAAAAAAAAAAAATACTGAGTTTTTGTTATAAGTCTCATAATTATACTTTCATATTATGCATTTAGTAAAAAGCTGTCATTTTGACATTACAAACTGACACTTCAATTTGATTTATTTGTACAGAAGATGCATAGAGTCCGTTCCGATAACCCGGTAAGTAATTATTAAATTAAAATAAAAAGCAAGTTTACGTCATACATAATATTGTGATTAAAGCCGGCCTTTTAAATATTTTTATAAAACATCACCCAATGGAAGCTTGCAAGATCAAACGGTCAAAACCTTGCATTTTCTGTAAAACCAAAGAAGAATAAAGCCCACGCAAAAAAGCAGTTTACCACAAAAACTTGTTTTTATTTTATTTTATGGGACAATATACGACGTTTTGCGAATTGAACACATAACGTATCGCACATATTTTTGTTATAAGGCGACATTTTTTTTCAGTAATTTAGAGTAACTAACCATTCAGAATAAAAGTAGCAACGGGAGTCAAACCTTTGATTCATCAGATAATATTGCTAAGAAACCTGGATACAAGTAAAACGTGTTTATTAAACACGTGACCGTTATCTGTGTGTTATCTATCTGTTATTTTGTAATATAGTATTTTATCTACGTACTGCTTGACGTCGTAACATCGATGAGATATACTCATTTTCCCACGCTCTTGGCGGGTCAACAATCTAATCCTTAGCCAATAGATAGATTGTGATGCGAACTTCACGTCAATCAATCAACACAAAGTTTACAATTAGAAAATTAGGGTTTATATTATAGTGCTCCATTTACACACGGCTTGAACAGAATATCAGCGGTCGGCATGTTTTGTGCTGCGACTGATGCTGAGTGCAGGACCTATTTGTCTTTTATTTTTATTTATTGTTTGTGTATAACATGTCAAACCTAAATTATTGGGGGGGGGGGGGTCCAAAATCCGTCAAAATCGATAATAAACCTAGCCGATCGACACTTGTTGATGAAGCCGAACATGTGTCAGTATTTTCGGGACGGCAAATAACGCCGAATCCAACGAGCCGAGTAAGGAACGAAAGCTTCACAAAAACGGGCTCACCGACACGAAATCACGGACCACTATGTTTCGAAGAGATTCCGAAGACAATAATTGTGTACGCTGCAAGAGCAAAGTACCTATATATGAAACTCTGTACTCTTGGTGGTTTGTGGTACTACACTATTAAAAGACCGTCAGTAATATTATAAAGCTATAGGAATATTATAAGCCTAGAGTTAGTTTGGTTGAACGGGATAATCTCAGGAGCTACTGGTTTGAATTGAAAAAATATTTTAGTGTTGGATAGCCTATTTATCGAGAAAGGCTATAAGCTTTATAAGTTCACGCTACGATCAATAGGACCGGAGCATCAATGAAAAATGTTGCAAAAACGGGGAAAATTGACGCAGACGAAGTTGCGCGGGTCAATAAACATCGGAATTTTCCATCTATTTTTTTCATGTTTTCCTCTTTTCATTTAAGTGACAACAAGTTAGCTATTTATCACACAACTAATAAATATAAATAAATCAAATGACAAAACACGAGAACATTTTGACAGGCACTAAAATCTATTTCAATCGAGAACATTTTCATAGAAACATTATTTATAACAGTAATAGAATACAAGTGAGTTCTGAAACTACTCGAGGTAACTTTAATACTTTCTACACTAAAGAAAATAACTTTTTAAATCCTCTTTTGCGATGAAATAAGTACTAACTCGCAGGTGGACTTTATTAGATAATATTATACATACGTTCGTAAGTATAAGTATAAAAGAAAGATACGAACGTTTATATTTACTGTTTTCCATTTATTATGAACTCCATAAAAGCTTACGAGTCTATCACATTTTTTTTAATATTAATACTATCATATTATTATAATAATGACTAATATTAAATCGAAAGGCCTTTCTTACGATTCTCTTCTTTGTTTTTTTTACCCGACTGCGTAAGAAAGAGGATTGTGTTTTTCTTTCTTTGGCACACTCTAGAGCCTAAATGGCTTGATGGAATTTAGCTTGAGAGGTGTCGTTAGATTCGTCTCAGTTGTGAGAGTAACATTGTGTACAAGATAATTAGACAAAAATAAAATGCCTGATTTAGAGCGCCAAAATATTTCAGTTATTAATTTCAAGCAGTCGGGTTTTTTGTTTGTTTTGTAACAATTTAACTAAGAACACTTGAGCAATCAAGACGAATCTAGCGACGTAATAATTGTATAAATCCGTCTAGTGGTTTGAAAGATATGAGGTAATAAACAATATTACATACATACATACATACAAGATACGCGCGAAAAACATAACTCTCTCTTCAATCGGTTAAAAAGTATTTTTTTTTTACACAGAGACCGATATACTAATATCCGATATCAAAAACTAACTAAACATCACTAAGCCCTAAGCTCTACACTATTTTCACGCAGTATGAATTTATCCAAATATTTGCGCAAAATAATCCGTCCAATTTTGATTCACGCAGTTATGAAATTTTCATTATCTGATTTGTATTCGGCATAGGCTGTCGATTCTCAACATTTTGCTTTTTGAATCAAACGGGAGGACTATATAATTTTACTTCTATAGTTTATATCCTCAGTCACGTGTTTTTCTGGTAAAAAAAAAGAAAGAGGTTAACCGTTGTTTATTTAAGTATATTGGCCTTATTTGACTTACAAACACTGGTTCGGATAACTGGATAAACAATATAGCAAAGTTAACTAAATGACGACTATTCTCAATATACCAATTCCACCGAATAAGGTCTTAAAATACGAATAAACTAACAGTTGCATCTGCTAAACAATTTAGTTCAAAATATTTACAATTCGGATATTATTTTTTGCAAAACAGACTACCTACTAAAAAAAATATTAAAACGTTCTTAAAACATAAATAATCTATTTAGTTTCCTGCGCAGTGTTCTTATATTCTTACTCAGGCCCCCTTAAACGCACGCACACCTGCGGCTTATTACCCCCGCGTTGAGAAACACTGACACAGGGTACAAATATGATACATAGATAGCGGGTGAGGGGATTCGTTGCCATGACAACCAGACGAGACTAACAAATCAACGTATACCTTACTGAGGGTAGGTGAATATTACTTTATAAAGGATGTAGAGATCATATTAGGCTTAAAGGTGATGAAAGGTTTTTATGTTCGGGTATTGAAATATTCAGTAATGTGAAAATAGGCTAACGTTAATGTATACTCAGACGCTGTAAATGGCTTCATGCCTTTTTAAAGCCTGTCAGAAATGTAGTATTTATTGTATCTTTTCTAATAAAGCTGAAGAGTTTGTTGTCGAATTGAAAAAAAAATATTACTGTTGGATAGCCCATTTATCGAGGAAAGCTATAGGCTATATAACATCACGCAAAGGCCAATAGGAGCTAAGTAGCAATGAAAAATGTTGCAAAAACGGGTAATATTGACGCATGCGTAGTTGCGCGGGTCAGCTTTTATTATTAACTAGTTACTAGCTATTATTATAAACAAGTATATGCCTGTAAAAGCGATTAGTCTGATTGAGCTCTACAGTTATAATTTCGATTTTAATGTCACTTCTAGCAATATTTAAATTAGATTATCAGCTTTCTGATAGCTGTAATTCCAATAAAGTAATCATAATTTACTTACTCAAAACATTTTTATTTAAATACATATTTTTTAAATTTTAGTTTTTGTAGAATGATATAAGATTCAAAAATTGTATTTTCCAGCTTGTCCTTCTTTCATACTTACAGAAATCGGTAATATTGTTTTTTGCATAAATAGCAATTTTTTTGGCCGACAAATGAGTTTTTAGTTTGCTGGATGACGGCGGAATTAGAGTAATTAGTTAGTTTTGTTTTAGAAGTTTTAAGATCTTATTACTATTCACATCTCGTCACGTCTAGAACAACTATGATTTCAAAACCAGATATAACCATTCCTGGAACATCTAAATGGCCTATAATTATATTATAAACGTGCTTCGAACCTACCTTCACAGAATTCTAAGTAGATAACTAAAATTTAATTACACATTAGAGAGTCGTGTTATCGTTATTAATATTCTTGGCAAACTGTTATCATTACGAAGCAGTGGAGATTATAAGATTTTGTATGAAGGGCAGAGAGGAGGGGCTAGAAACCGCTGAGGAACCCAAAATCTTGGTTTCTGAGGACTTGTTCCTGCTGAGAGTAGATTTAGAGCTGAAGAGTTTGTTTGTTTAGTTGCAAGTGTGGTTCGAATTCGTTTTTTTTGTGTTAGTTATACGCCCATTTATCGAGGAAGGCTATAAGCTATATAACATAACGCTACGACCAATAGTAACGGAGCATCAATAAAAAATGCTGAAAAAACGAGGAAAATTGATGCAGACGAAGTTGCCCGGATTTAGGATAAGCGCACATACACTGTTCCGACGGTCCGTGACCGATGTTTGAAAAAAAACTTTATTTTTGCAATCTCGTTGATAATTTGTATACGGCTTGATAATCTACTACGTACTTTTTGCTTCTCTTATTCCTTTAGGTTTACATACCTATAGCACTATCTAATAACTAATACAGCCATTCGACGAAGCTCTCTAGATGGGGTAATAGTGCGGTGGTGGTGGGGCACGATGCAGCGGGTAGACGGACCCGACTCAGCGACCGCGAGTCTGGTCTGCTCCGTGCCCCGCACGATTACCCGATGACTGTACTATGATGATGACGACTGGTATTAGTAATTGACTGTGCCTATAGTATAAAACATCATCAAATAAAAATCATCTAAATTCCATCTCTATTCTGCAAGTATTTTTCCCATAATGTAGTTACGGTCCAACCATACTAGCGGCCAACCGAAACCAGTGCCGGTGTAATGACGTCATTTCTCGTAATAATAGAACGTGCTGCGTGTCATAAGGTCAATGAAATCTACCTCCAACTGGTCTGAGTTCGCTATTTGTATGCAGTGAAATAATACCTGGATATATCAAGAGTAAAAACCTGTCGCAATCAAAATTGTAAAAACCTGCAACTTGTATTTTACTAGATTTTGGCTGTAATTTGTGCATTGTTAGTATGCTCTCTCGCCGCGAGCATTCGCCTATAATGTAATATTTTGATACAACTTGTAAAATCAATAAAAAAATTAAACGATCGCTTCGAAAATCGAATCATGAATGTTACATCACAGGAGCATGCTCGCGGTGAGGGTCGATAGAACATAATTTCAGACCATATTTCACCAAATCCGACCAGCGGTTTAACCGTAAACGAAAAACAAATGAATAAGCTCACTATATATCAAAATGATTAGGGGGGTAACTAGTATTAAAAGCAGCCTACGCGTATACCTAATTTTCTTCCAATAATAATAAGACAAACATATCCCATTTTAAATTTAAAATGACCAGTGTCCCTACTAAAGTGTTAGCCTATTAAAGGACTGGCGGTCTCCCGTATACAATGAGAGATACTGCCAGATTTTCGGAACAAAGTGGGCCAAGTTTCTATGTGATGTTTACGATGTCTATGTGAAAGTCGGTAATGAAGCTAACCTTCTATACTCTCTATTCTGTGTGAAAGATATAGCAAGTAAAGAGGAAAAAAAATGCAAGCAGTTAAAACATTTCTTTTAAAGTGATGTTAAAGAAATAAACGGTCCAATTAGTCGAGAAAGTTAATTGGCGCTCATGAATTTCATTATCCTTCATGAAAAAGTTACACTTTAAAAAAATATGAGTATTTTGAACAGGTATATATAATTACCCTTCGCCTCTATCGTAATGCCTGAAGACCAAGGTATTTAAACACTGCGTCCTGTTATGATCTATGGTGCCGAGAAGTGGACACTTACGGTCTAATAGTCCACAAATTTAAATAGGGCTATAGCGGGCTAGAACAAGGAACTCAAGTTACCGTCATAGCTCGCAGGTTAAGCACGCTGAATCGATGGCCGAAGGAGCAATCGAGTCCTAGAGTGGAAGCCGCGACTCAGTAAACGAAAGGTATGACGGGCCCCAGCCAGATAGAACGACGACCTAAAGAAGGTCGCTGGGATGGACTGGATGCCGAAGGCAGATGACCGGAAGTTGTGGCGGAAATTAGGAGACCTATATCCAGCAGTCAACCGATACGGGCTGATGATGATGATGATATATAATTAAAGGGTCTGTGATTCAGTGGAAACCGAGCAGTTCGAGAAATCAGCGAGGCTAAGCGAACCGAGAGAAGCCGAAGATAGAACAAAGTGGCGAGCAATTGGATAGGCCTATGTCCAGCAGTGGACTGCGATAGGCTGATGCTGATAATGAAGCGAACCGCTGCTTCACTGGCCACAGTTCGTGACGCAATACCTAACCGATTGTCCTTTATTTAAACTTAATTATAATTAACACAATACCTTATCTAAGAAATATATTATACGCTGAATAACTGCTGTCACTTACCTGAAAACAAAAACACAATTGGTTATTATATTGAAATAACAAAAAGCTTAATTAGATAAATGGCACGTGTTAATGAAATTAAATAAACGGTACACGTGTTTTTGCAGCAAATAAATTTGAAGATTTAACGGATTAATTTGATTTTAGCATAATTTCATAAAACTACTTTTTTAAGTAGGTTTTGTGAAATTATCTGCTAATTCAATCATATTGTGTTTTCTTCATACAAATGTTAACTTCCTCTAATATTATAAAGCTGAAGAGTTTGTTTGAACGCACTAATCTACGAAGATATTAATCGGATTTAGAAGCAATTTGGTATGGACGTAGCTTGAAGCTTGAGGAAAGCTAAGGTTCATTTTTATCGCGATTCCATCTGAAGATCGAATCCGAGATGACGAGGGAGGCAAAGCCGCAGGCAAAAGCTCATTATAAGTCCAACTTTGATATAAAGATTGAAATGTACTCAAACAAATACCATTCATATTTTAACGCTAAAGTTTATAAGAATGGATAGTATAATTTGGCTGAAGTTTTCCAGTAACAAATACATCGAAATATTACGCATTTTACATTTTATTTCATACCGCAGGGCAGTAAAAAACTAGTAACTTAATACACACATCCCCACTCACACACACAGTGAACTATACAGGCAGCTGTACACATTGGGCCAATACGCAAACCTGTGAACGCGGTTGGCGGAGCGCTCTTGTTCCTTTGATGTGTGTCCCGAGTCCCAATGTCATTGGGCCAAGGTAATGGGCCAGCATATTGGGCCAATGTGTAGAAATCTATTTGGCTGTATGGTGGTTGTTGGCGCCAACACTGGTATGTAAACCGAATGTCGGTTTTTCGTCACACATCAAAGGATCTTGGCGCGCTCCGCCAACTGTGTTAAGACGTTGGCGTCTGGGCCACTACCATGGCCCAATGTGTACAGCCGCCTTTACACTCACGCATAGTTTATCCAACATCGAACGAGTTTAATAGTCTATTATTTTATTTTTAGGCATAGGACCCGAGGGGACACGCCGTCTGATCCACTAAAAAAAGCCGTTCTTTGTTGAAAAAGATACCTATATGTAATTTGTTGGGGCATTGAGTGAAGGTGATAGTTGAAATTTGATATATTTACGTGTGAAAGGATCAAAGGTTTTTGGGAGATTTTGTTCAATAAGATTATTTAGTATCTATTGGCGTGTAGTGGATTTTGTGTCAGGTAGGCAGGCACTATTAATAACAAAAAATAAAGACACGTGGTAAGGCAAATTTTTAAACAGAGTTCAGTCCCTAGTCTGATCATTTCATTTATTTATTTAATATTCGCCTACAATTGTTACACTTGTTTCTTAAGGGTGCTCCCTCACCGCTAGCATTCACAGTTACAGATCCGAGCATTACAATGCGCAACCTATTATGATACAATCTGTAATATTTTGATACAACTTGTAACACCAATAAAAAAAATTAACGATGACTTTGAAGATCGAATTATAAATGTTACATTACAGGCGCATGCTCATCACTCATCATCAATCAGGGAGGCAATATTGTTTCTCGCTTACAAGAAGCACACAAAAAGTTGGAATGGAGGCGCGCGTGCGGCTCATGAGCCGCGCATTAGCCAGATGTGAACGTAACAACGTAATGCTTGAAAATCGAAATCGAATCATAAATGTTACATTATAGGAGCATGCTCACGGTGTGGGATGGCCCTATACATGCGGAATAAATAAATCAGTGTGTACAATATCAAGCGGCAAACACATCTTTCTTAGAAGTAAAAACATTGATAAGTTTTATGTGTTAATAACATGGAATATTTGGCAGCCAATACCATATATCAATCTAGATCGAGATCCCTTGATCTTGATCCAGATAAACGTGTTGGATTGACAGATCGTGACATGCCGAAAACTAGCCGAATCAAGGTGTATTAATCTATTGCGATCTGTGACCAGACCAATTGATCAGATCACGATCTGGATTGAGCGTGTAATGACTGTCTTTGCTGACACAGTGCTACAATACAGCGGTGAGTGCATGGGAGCCCAGCATTTGGGGGTTGATTCGCCTCACATTCATTCCCCAAGTTCTGGCAAATAAGATTACTTGAGGTGTGTATATTTTTATAATCGACCACCAATTCGATGGAGGGCGTCTCTACTCCGTGGCCTGGTCTCTCGTCTGTCCTCATACATAAACTTCTTTGCGTCTTTTAACATGTTCATTCATACCATTGGAAGCTAATTTCGGTAAATAATTTTACCAGTTATTGGTGGGATTTTATTATACATCAAATTAATTGCGATATCACACTGCTCGCTCATCTGAACTCCTCATTCTGTTACTATCTTTTTTGTTATCCAGCATTAGGGCCAGATTATTAGGTAATCTTTAGGCATAGAAATGAGTTAATCATAACATATGTGTGGAGTTATATGTGATGACCATACTAGCTATCATATAGGAGTGAGCCAGAATTCATCGTTACGTTACTAAATTAACAGAACGAGACCAGCAAACGCGAACCCGTCCCATCTACATTATTTGTGTACGTACGTACTACTAAAATCTGTAAACTCTTCAGTCATCAAGTTCACATGGCCACGCATTCCATATAAGTACTTAAGTACTGCTTATCACATTAGTATGCAGTGGCTAATTGATTACACGCGTACCCCTGGCCTTAATAGCCACCTTTATATAAGAAAGACAGAGGTTGGAGGTTTAAAAGCCCATTGTGATTATTACCTCTTTAGGGCTATTGTTCTCTCATACATTGTCTGGTTTAATGGATCATTTCTATAAAGAAAATGTCAGGGCTAAGAGGTAGGTACTACTCTTTAAGCAAAGTCCACCTGCTTTCGGGAACTTTTCAATGACCACCTGGATGCTCTACTCTAGAATAAATCTATAATATGTAATATTATAAAGCTGAAGAGTTTCGTTTGTTTGAACGCGGTAATCACAGGAACTACTGATCAAAATGAAAAAAAATATTTCACTGTTGAAAAGTCCATTTATCGAGGAAGGCTGTATAACATCATGCGACCAATAGGAGCGGAACAGCAATGAGATATGTTGCAAAAACGGGAAAATTTACGCAGACGATGTTGCGCGGGGGCAGCTAGTTAAATAATAAATAAGGCAACTCGATACAAAAAAGATTTTTGTATCTATAATATTAGAATTGCCATGACGTACTATGGTTACCATGCTTCATTGGCGTTGCTATTTTTTTTTTTTTGTACTTTTGCCTGTTTGCTTGACGTATTTTGAATAACATTTCACGAGTTACAGGATTCAGTGTAATTTCATATGGTGTACTAACCCCATTTCATTCTCGTTAATGTCGGAACTTTTCGACGGTGTAAGGTAATGGCGATTTCGCGGAAAGCAACGAGGCACCACTACAGAATACATAAGTACAGAAGGCCAGCACACAGGTCAATAACAAGTCCAAGCACACAAACGCGCACGTACGTAGTTCTCAAAGCGCGCAGTCTGAGTTGGGTTTCGGCTAAGTCTGACCACAAAATAAAGAGAATACAAAAGAAACTAAGGAATAAAGGACACGCGCGCAACATAACTCACACCCGCAGCGCATTCTCTGGTCCGTCTTGTTCCGATTCTCCGTGCCTGTGACGATACCTATGTGTGCGTGTATCAAGAGCGTTTTATATGAAGCTTTTGCTCTGTACCGTATTCTCTGGTCTGATTGTGATCTTTGTATGTGTGCGTCTATATGTACATGGGCATGTTTTCGCTTGTTATAAATGTTGATAAACTTTTGCGATTTGTACACATTATGAAAATATATATATATATATTACGGATCTTAATCGCGTGAATAATTTAAGGTAAAATACCTTGATTATTGCCCGACGTTTCTATCGTATTGCAACGGCCGTGGTCACGGGTAGACTGCCCGTTTTTTCATATTTTCAAATATTATACATTTTCATAATTTTCGCTTGTTGTTGGGAGCCGACCTTCTATAGGTAGTATTTCGTGCCACGATACAACGAGACACGTCACTGAGACAACGTGATAAGTGCAATGAACTTTTTATGTTACAATTAAGTTATTAGGTATAATGATGATACGAATCTGTTACCTGATATAAATAATAAATTCTATGCTATATTTGGTTTTGCAATCTAATCATTTTTATGCATACGAGTAATTTAAGTGTATATTGTAGTTTTTTTTTCTTTTAAATAAAATAAAATAAAATATTTCTACAATAGCTTGTTGAAACCATGAACCTTGAAAGAATACACTTCTTTTTTCGGGGCTAAAACCTTCGCCAAGAAAAAATGAAACCCTTACAATCTTCGATAAAAACTAAAAAGTTTTCGTCAACCAGTACTAAGAGTCATCTCGATCGATCTTTATCTTCGATGGGGCTTCGAGTTTCAACATATGGATATTAAAACCATATTAGGGGTCGCCTAGTAGTGTAAATGTTCGTTATTTTCATAAATTACTACTTTATTATTTGTATAGATACTTCTAGCAGAGGTGAAAGGTTAAAATTGTCTTAAGGTAATTCAATACTCAATTATATGGTTGGGGAGCCCAAGGCCCAACCAAGTAGCTATCTTAGATATACTCGATGGGGGGGGGGGGGGGGCTATTTCATTTTGAAGATTAATATGGTGCGAAGAAAAAAGGTTTAGAATGTATAATGCTTTAGGAAAAGGGTTGGCGTTTTCAGGTCTTAAAAAATAAAAAATAAACTCGCAGGAAACGGGGATGTCAAAGCCACAAGATGCTCCCATTCAAATTACTTACGATTCAGGCAAGCACTCTTTGGAATTTAAAAAAAGCATCGTCAGCTTAAGAAAACTCTTCCACACAATCTGATAAGCGTGTCTAAGATATCAAGCTGACCAATCTGTTTAATAATCTAATGCGCGCGAGTATCTCTATTGATTTTTTTGACTAAATATTTTGATCAGCTGCCTAATACACGCGTCATAAAGATATATAAAGAGCTAATATTCAGTAGGGGTAATCAACAAGGTACGACGTATCCCCCTTATGTTCTGTTATCTGCCACCCTCGTTTAGCTAAATCCAAGTTAGCTATTTGGGTTTCCTGTCTAATATCATGCTGAAGACAAGGTTCTTTGTACCTATTTCTTATTATTAGGTAAGATATAAGGACCCTCCGCTACTGACTTCTTGTATGAATCAAGTCATTTCTATTCGACGTTGGCAGTGTGTCAATCACTCGGTAGTATGTGTAAAGTTAATTTTAATATATTTAATACTAGCTGAACCGCGCAACTTGGTTTGCTGCATTTTTCCCCGTTTGTGTAACATTTTTCATTGATGCTCCGCTCCTATTGGTCGTAGCGTGATGTTATATAGCCTTTGACACTCAAGAGTAACTTGGCTTTCTATTGATAAAACAATTTTTTAAATCGGTTTAGTAGATTCAGACATTCCCCCCCTACAACCCGGTAAAACTTACAAACGTTACCTCTATAATATTACAGTATACTAGCGGAGCGTTCCGGCTTCGTACGGACTTTTCTCCACTATATATAAACGCTGTTATCGTAAGGATCTCTATTATTTAAAGAATAAAACATAGCCTTTATTACTTCCCGATAATGCAGCTTTCTATAAGTGAAGGATTTTGAAATCGTTCCAGTAGTTTTGAGTTCATTCGTTACATACAAAAATACAAAACTTTCCATTTTATAATATTAGTATAGAAGTATCTATAGATATTTCTAATGCATATTATTAATAAATATTACCTTTTTGCACTCCTTCTACATATTAACTTTAACTGTACCTATCATAGGTCCTCCTCAGTCGGTGTAAAATGAGGTACAAGCTGCGCTTCACGTATAAAAATATAGATACCCTAGCATTCATATGCAACTTCGTTAATAAATTCTAAAGCTTTATACACGTACAGTGATTCAATTAAGTTAATTGGATTAATCGCCGGGGCCACGCGTCCAACCGTGTATGCACGTTGAAAATTGGGGATCCTAAAATTGGTCATCCGAATATTTTGAAACGGTACTCCGAGTGTTAACATGTTTAGCTTATTATGAGTCTTGTTTGTGGAATAGAGTTGTTTTAAAACTAGATTAATACGAAAAGGAAACAGACTTTTATTTTTCAACCGACTTCAAAAAGGAGAAGGTTCTCGCTTCTACTTGTTTTTTAATGTCTGTTACCCGATTACTTGCAGACGGCTGGTTTTGTGTTTGAAAGGGTATACTTCCATCAAAGTTCGGATCTGATGATGATATCTTGGAGAAATCGATGTAAATCTTCAAATATTAAAGGCTCACTTACAGTAATTTGGGTATATTTTTTTGTAATTCGTGCATTTACTCTTAATAAACACCATTGAGTGAAATGGAACTGAAAATTAACCACAGATGACCAGTGGAACTGTTCAATAATAAATATTGCGGGTTGCGATTTGAATATCGTGTTCGATACCTGATTCTTCGCCTCCGTCAAATCATGTAATGGAACCGACAGTCTAGTATCAGGTGAACTCCTCAAAAATCAACGGCCTTGTATCGCAAAACGCAACATTTTTTTAAAAGAAATGAGCAGCTTGGATTACGCTATTTCAACATAAATCAACTACAAACCAATACACTAAAAAGTGAGAAGAAGCTGGTGCCTAAAATATAAAACTACGTTTCCTGGCACCAACTTCAAAATGTTTAATTATTTTTTGTTGTTGTACCTATATTATTTTTAGGTTTTTAGTAACCTTATATTTACTTTGGAAGTCGGTTTCGGTTTCGGTAGTTTCTATTTCTTATTTTATTTATTTTATTTTATTTTATTTATTTAATAATGGCACTCCAACAACAAGTTTACATAAATTAGCCTTATGAACTAAAGTTATCTACTTACATACTAGCGTAAACCTGTCACTTATAGGTGTGCACAGCACTTGCATTTAATGTTACAATGGTCCCCAAATAAGAAGTAGGTACTTATCAATAAAAAGTCATACGTTTATGAGACAAAACAAATTTTACAATGAAATTGAAATTGTATGATTCTATTTCTATTATTAGATACATTATAATATGGAATAATTAATTAATTGTGTGACTTGATTTTAGAAGTAATACATAAATTAAAAATTAATTAATCTAATGTAAGTAACAATTTAAATTATTATATAAACATTAAACATTAAAATTAAGTTATAGAATTCGGATGAATAAAATTAAAATTAAATAAAATACGTAACAATTTTAATAATTAGCTGTTAATAAATTTAAACTAATGATGGATTCATGAGCACTTGTACACATTCACATTTTGATGTAGTACCTACCTAGTGTCACTCTTACATCTAAGACGAATCTAACGATACCTTTTAAGCTAAAATCCATCAATCTATTTAGGCTTTAGACGTTGCCAAAGAAATATACACACAACCTCCTTCTCGCTATTACTTAGGACAGATAAAGGTACTAAAATGTTCTTTCGTTGCAACAGTTCTTCAATGAGCGACAATTGGATACCATATGCATCCAATTGACACACACCGAAGAACTTTTAATGACATACATTAAATTTAAAAGAAGAATATATTTCGGGCCGCACTCGAACGCGCGACAATATAGCATAACTTAGCTGTGAGCGGGGGTAAACAAGATTGTACTTGACTGAGACCTATAGATCGTCTAGTTCGTACTTACTACTTAGGCATAGCTCAAGCTTAGATAACTTGACAAAAATCTTGACAAATCATATAAAAATAAGTTTCTTTATTGCCAGAATTTAACGTATAAAACCACCATTGACCATTGTGTAATCTATACTAATATTATGAAGCTGAAGAGTATGTTTGTTTAAATGCGCTAATCTCAGGAACTACGGCTCCTAATTATCGAGGAAGCTATAGGCTATATAACATAATATACGACCAATAGGAACAGAGCAGCAATGAAAAATGTTGCAAAAACGGGGACAATTTAGGGTCAGCTAGTTTATTATAAATCAGCCCACTGCTAGACATAGGCGTCTCCTTATTTACGCCACAACACCCAGTACTCTACCTTTAGCTTAATTATGAGGTTTTGGCCTAGTATAACACGCTCGCGAGACGGATTGGTAAAGGGTTTAATATCAAGTTTATCATCTCTAGATCATGGTTGAACCTGCTCGACTTTTTCCTTTGTCGCCTCTTACGACACGCACGGAAGAAAAGGGGTGGTAACCCTTTTATTCTTAACGTTCGTAGACAGTCAACGGTCAGTATTTAACCCAACCTTAACTTAAGCTACGACTAAGCACGATCTATAGATCTCAGCTTTATAGGACCATAAGATGATTGATGAAAACGTTCACAATTCCAGAAACTGTCTCATAAATATTAGATATATTTCGGGACATAATCGCGTGAATTATTTAAAGGTACGAACCTTTTAGAGTGTTAGTTTAGAGTGTCTCATAAATATAACTAAAGTTCCTAAAATATAATTATACTATCATAATAATATACAGACTAATGATGAAATACCATCCCACTCGCATAGAGATAACGTCACCTAATTACGTCATCAAACGTAAACACGAGACGAAATGACACGTTAGTTGTTTGCTCATTTTTCACAACTATTAAGTCAACAAGCAGCTTTATGGTAACGTCTGGGGCCCTTCGTGACGTGTCAACGAGTAAGTTTGGTAAGTATAATGTTTAATCTATTAATGCTCCACGATTCAGTGGCGACCGAGTAGATCAAGATATCTGCAAGGTTACGCAACGTTACTATTGTCGCTCCATATGTGACTGTTTTGGAACATTGTCATACCCTTTTGTGCCTAAGCCGTCGGTCCTGCGCCCAATCTCTATGGTCGTGTCTGATTTCTGTCCCATCGGGTTTAGAGAGTAAGGGAATAGAGAGTGCACTGTGTCTGCGCACTCACTTGTGCACTATAATATCTCCTGTGCAGTTGGCTAGTCTCTAATGAGTTGGTCGCCGTAACCGATGCCAGCTACGAGGCAATTAATCAGGATTTAATAAAAATTATTTATTCACTAAGGAAGCAAAATTATACCCTTTGAAAAGTTAATTCTACATTTTAGGTAAAGCCAGAGAAAAGAACAGGCTATGAAAATTCGCGGCCACTCTTTTCAATATGCCTATGTTTTGTATTGTATTGTTTCTTTTTTTATAAACTGTTTATGCAGGTTAGGTGCTGCCACCATTATATTATACATGATATCTTCAGTCAAACTTTCAGTATTTGGACAAGACACAGAGTACAAAAAAGAGGCTCCACTCTAACGCGTTTGAGCAAACGCCTACTACCTCGAACCATTTTGTCCCGAAGATGTTCTGTGTTCCTCAATTATATCTATGTGTACGGCGTTCGAGGCTCTCCTTTTGTACAAGAGAGGTGGGTCACGCAACTCTATAGAAACGTCTTGGGCCCTTCGTGACGCGTCAACGAGTAAGCCAAGTAGGTATAATGTTTAATCTATAGATGTCCTACAATGAGATTTCAGAGGGTATATTCGATGCAGTGAAGTAAATCTATCGTGTACCGAATATCCAGATTGCCTACAGCATGGTTTCCCACTGTGCGTCGCGATCCACGTAGATTGTCTGTCTGTACCAAAGTGATCGAGTCGTGTAAGCGCAGTGCATTAAGACTATCCAAACATAAGCTCAGTTTTGAGAAGCACATTTTCTATTAGTTAGCCAATATCTCTTGTATTTTTTTAATAATTTTGTTTTTGCTCGTAGTTCTAATCGTTAGTATTTGGTAACTTGTCACTAGTCAAAAATTACCCACTAGTAAGTAAAAATAAGTTTGAGAAGCTCTGTTCTAAATCTTTCACTATTTGTGAGAGACTTTATTAGAAACTAGCTGTGCTGATATGTGTGACGATAATAAGTAGCCTAAGTTACTTCTTAAAGAAAGTCCCGTCAAAATCCGTCCAGCCGTTTCGGCAAATTTTATTTATTTGTATAGATCACTGTTAGATGGTAGTCATGACCCCGTAACGTGGTATCTAAATCCGTCTAAGCGCTGCTTATTCAATTGACGCATGAATGGGACGACAGGCAACTTTTGCCTTTTTTCAGTGATATAAAAGTCAGTTTTATAACACTCCCTCTGCTGAGACACGTCCGTTCTCTGCAAGAAGGATACGGGTTGTAATCGACCAGGAAAACCCACAGTGGATTGGTGAATGTCGTAACTTCATAAGTCATCTTTTTTTGACGTGATAATAAATCAATGACCGGCTGCACCCACGAAAAAGTGTCACGACATTGACTGGTTGCTAAGCAACGGTCACGTTATTGATTGGTTTCTAAGCAACAGTGAATGCCGATTGCAGCGACATGGCATACGATACAATTGGAACTAAAGTTTTTGATTTGTTCCTAAGCAACGCGAATGGCGATATGTCATCAAGGTTATCTTATGACGCTATAACGTAAAATTATCGTCCGTAAAACGATTTTACAGACAACCATTTTTTGTTCTAGAACATGTCTGTTATTAAATTATTACGTACCTTGTTCTACAGCCTTCGGGTATACCTACGCCATTTTATTATAAAAGCCTCGAAGAGGCAAGGGTAACGCCCAAACACCGCAAGGTAAGAAATAAGCCAGACATAGCTCGCATGCAGTTTATTTAATACTAGCTGTCCCGTGCAACTTCGTATGCTTCAATTTTCCCCGTTTTGGCAATATTTTTCATTGCTGCTCCGCTCCTATTGGTCGTAGCGTGATGTTATATAGCCTTCCTCGATAAATGTTAGTTCATAGTAGATGAAATGTAATATGTTCTTATTATTTTGTTCTGCTATGTCACACCCTTCAGGCATACAATATATTTTTTTATATATTTAAAGTACATTTTAAAATTACTACATAATATAATAACGCCGTGTGCGTTGTTATATAAAGTAATTAAAAATGTACTTTAACCCACACGATTTAAAGTCGTAGTCTTAGTTGCAAGTTATTTGCTGTGGCGGTACGGTGCTGTTGTAATATATAATGGCTAAGGCATTGGCCTCGCAATCGTGAGGTCACGGGTTCGAATCCTACCCATTACACTACCGACATGACACTCCTAACACAAGTCATTGAGCTTAGCTGGAGGGGTTAACATGATTGCTAGTAATGTGGCATTCATAATCCCACATAGCTAGTTAACTTTATAAAAAAAAAGTACTCAACCGACCAACGGACATATCATTGTTCACGGACAAGAATCTCAGGCCACGAAACTCGAACTTCGAAAGCGTTCCTATATTCCGTTTCAGTGATTCATGCGTGCAATCCATGAAAGTTACGTTCAACAGAAGTAGATACTTTTGATATTTTGTACTAGAAAGATAATATAAGGACAAAAGATACTTGCAACCTAATCCAAAGTAATATGTATTATAAATGTGAAGTAACTTTGTCTGTCACGTTTTCACGCTTAAACTGCTGATCCAATTTAAATGAAATTTGGTATGGAGATAGTTTTAGTTGCGGGAAAGGACATAGGATAGTTTTATCGCGATGACCAACATCCATGCGAGCTGAACCGCGGGTGACAGCTAGTGTAGTATATATTGTAAAATAAAGCATATATTTTATACAACATATACAATATAGTAAATATGATAGAGATACCCACAAGATTTTATGCTAATGGTCTATTATCCCGACCCGGTTTCCCGAGGGGATATTTTCGGGCAGGTCACATGACAGTAATCTATAAAAGATTGCTTCCTACGAATGTAATTCCTTAGACCTTGTTTGACCCACAACCAATTTGTGGTAACAATGCTAACACTACACAGGTACATAAAGTAGGGACAAGATAATAGGTCACTTTTGACATTTCATCAAAATTCAACAACGTAACCTTGTAACGGCGGGCATAAAATAAGAACTGCACAATTGCTTAACTTTTTTCAATTACGTTTACATATTTATTGTAATAATGACCGATACGAGTAATTTTACGATTTGCTTTCACTAATAAACCATTCTAAACATAATAAACAATTTCTGATCTAAAGAACTGAACGTCGTTACAATGTTGCGTCAGTCAACCCTTTTTCTTTTTAAACACTAGGGATGTTACTCTAAAAATCGAAAGCTGATAGGATTGTAAGTTGAATCGAATGCAATGATTACTTGTGAAGAAAAATCACCATAAATTTATAACCACGTTGTGATTATAATAAAACCTAATTATACATATTTATTATTCTTTTAACTAACTATGAAAATACAAAAAAATAACTAAATAGAAAGGTCATTGATGTTGGGTGCAATTTAGGTGGATGTTGCTGGCAACACCAGTGCCTGTCGATGACGCATGTCATGTCGCCATAACATGATGATGACGCAGTCTTTTGTTGTTGTGCGAAGTGACTGTGCGTTTTTGGTGTGCTCTCTGTTATTTTCTTCTGATCCGGCTTTTTCATTGAACTGATCTTACTGACTACGTTTACCTGGCTATAAATTGGACTTCGATTGCTTAACGATTATTAAACAAGAAAAACATTACAGTCTTACTATGTCGAAACGAGGGAAAACTCTAAACAGTCAATCTCGCGAACTAGTGCTGAAATTGTACAATTATTTTGGACGTGAATCAGTTAACGATGGGCCTCTTTTACCATTGAAACCACCGAGAGAACGCGTTGCCGAAGCATTGGGAATAGGGAAGAAGACAGTAACTCAAATTCTGAAAGAGAAATACGGACCATCAGGCTCAGAAGATAATACTTTACGTACACCGAAAAAACGAAAGAGGGACAAGAAAATTGTTGACGTTGATAATTTTGATGCTGCTGCAATTCGCAACCACATTTATGGATATTACTCGAGAAAAGAATATCCTACACGGGAAAAGCTATTGAGTTCGTTAAAAGGCGCAGGCTTATTTTTTGGAGGCAAATCGTCTCTATCAAAGGTTTTGAAATCGATTGGCTTTAGATTTAAAAAATCCGACAAGCGGAAAATCCTGCTAGAACGCTACGATATTATTTTGAAGAGAATAACATTCTTACGTCAGGTAAATAAAATTACGGATTGGGACAATGTCGTGTTTATTGACGAAACATGGTTGAATGCGAACCATACGGTTGCGCGGACATGGACCGATGATACAGCGGCCTCCACCTCAAAAGTTCCATCGGGAAAAGGAGCCCGACTTATTATATGTCACGCGGGATCAGCTTCTCAAGGTTTTATTCCAGACTGCCTCCTCGCATTCGCCTCTAAAACTACAACAGATTACCATGAGGAAATGAACTTTGATGTTTTTAAAGAGTGGTTTGAGAAGCTGCTAGTCAGCTTAGAAAACCCATCGAAAATTATAATGGACAATGCTCCGTATCATTCTGTACAAGTTGATAAACCACCAACTCAAGCAAATAAAAAGCAAGAAATTGTCTCGTGGCTGGTAAGAAATGGTGTGGAGGCAAGTCCAACTTTATTAAAAGTTGAGTTGTTAAATCTGGTAAAAGCAACTAAGCCGTCCAAGCTCCGCTATGTAATCGATGAACTAGCCCTAGAGCATGGACACGAAGTTATTCGATTGCCTCCCTACCATTGCCAGTATAACGCCATCGAGCTTATTTGGGCACAAATAAAGGGTCATGCAGCGCGGAACAATACTGAACCACCCTTCAGTACTGCTAAAATGATGACTCTGCTACAAACTGCATGTGCAGAAGTCACTACAGAAGACTGGCGAAAAGTCGTGGAGAAGACAAAGAAAATAATTTTACAAGATTTTGAACGAGATGTGAGAATAGACAATATTATTGAAAATGAATTAATAATATCTCTGAGTGCTGACAGCAGTGATGAAGATAGCAGTTCCGATAGTTCAAGTGAATAAAAGCAATTTTTTTGTTAAATTACGTAGGTACTTGTCTTATTTTGCTCCTTTAATTTATGAAAGAAAAAATAATAATGGGACAGGGATTCGCATGATCATTTTTAAAATTCACATATGTTTCAAGTCTGTATCGATTCATTCGATTCATTCATTTAATCGATGTTTTTAAGCAGGTCACCTCACTATGAATATAAAACTGACATCTGTCAAAAGTGACCTATTATCTTGTCCCTACTTTAGTAACCTTTATTGTCTGTTTTACATAGCATAATAAGATTTAATCTTCAAGTTTAAAAACAAATAAAAATCAGTCTTAAAAAGGCCAAAAAATGCACGTCATAAAAGCTGATTTTTTGATATGACGTCACATTAGTAGAGTCAACCAATACCCTTTTGTCAGTCAGCTGGATGCCGTTTGGCACAGAGGCATGATATTTTTTTTCGAATGAACTATAATTATCATTATTAAAATATATATATTACGGGTCTTAATCGCGTGAATAATTTAAGAGTCTACCCGTGACCACGGCCGTTGCAATACGGTCGAAACGTCGGGCAAAAAACAAGGTATTTTACCTTAAATTATTCACTCGATTAAGACCCGTAATATATATATTTTAATAATGTGTACAAATCGCGAAAGCTTATCAACATTTATAATTATCATGAAACTGCTTATAGTATTAACTGCAGTATATTAATTACGTTTTACCTTTGTCAGTCGGAAACATTTTGTAACCATGCGCGTCAGTCATTATTAATTACAAATAGTGCGAGTATTAATTATCCATGCAACTCTGGTTACATCGGACGGCTTTTTTGTTTTTTACATAACTACGCATGCTCGTTTTGTTATTTTTTGACAATAATCAAAATAGCGGCTGTACTGTGTATTCGGTGTCGTGAGTCTGTTGTGAATAGAAGGCGTATGTGTTCTATCTGCGCGTACCTACTACCGAATGCGTGATCTGAAATTTAGTATATCCAATGAAGAATATTATCAGAATCACATAACAAAACTCTGTTAGTACAACTCTGTAACAGATGCAGGCAGTAGTCAATTAAAGTCAAGCCAAACGCTAAGGAATCCGGCTGACTGACTGAAGGGTATTTCTTTACTCCAGGAATGTGACGTAATATCAAAATATCAGCCTTCATAAAATGCTTGCATATTTTGGCGCTAGAATCCCAGTGGCACCGGAGCGTCCAAACTGGTACACGAATTTTATATTATTTTTATTAAAAACCTTGATTTATTTAAAAAAAACACCAGCAGGTGGAAGAAAACGTTAATTATCTACAAAACTTAACGAACTTCCATCAATCAAAAATAGAACCATCATAATTAAACCCTTTCGGGCCGTTAGGTTGAAATCTCTAAACTATCTTTCAAATAAAATAGTCCGCATCAAACTAAAAATAATTTTACAGCGTCAGCATCGCCCGAATAAATAACACCTATGCTTACCATCAGGCGGGCCGTAACATTGTTTGCCGCTTCAGCGGTATAAAAAAATCCACAGTTACACATTAAAAAGATTAAACCTATGGTGAATTTTACGTCACAGGTTAAAAAAGAAAATATATCCACAGATACCCTAGACAATTATATAAAAAAACTAGCTGACCCGCGCAACTTCGTCTGCGTAAATTTTCCCTTTTTTTTTTACAACATTTTTCATTGCTGCTCCGCTCCTATTGGTCGTAGCGTGATGTTATATAGCCTATAGCCTTCCTCGATAAATGGGCTATCCAACAGTAAAATAGTTTTTTAATTCGGATTAGTAGTTCCTGAGATTACTGCGTTCACATAAACAAACACTTCAGCTTTATAATATTAGTATAGATTGTTAAAAAAAAATACGGAAGTTATAACATATTACTTGTATCTCCGAGGTGCAATATAACTACTGGAACGATGCCCGTACTTTTTTTATTTCATCTGTAACGTCTGGCCCAATATCGCCTCGGTCATTTACGTAACTGTCGTCTGAGAGAAATGCCGGCGGTGTAATTAAAACGTTTTTGTGAGCGGTTTTGCTGGACTTTGTTGCCAGTCTCGGAAACTGAGGCACAAGTATGGACGGAACTTTTTGTAGGAACAAGGGCCAAGTAATCAAGTGTCTTGAAGTCAACAAGAACGAAAGACTTTCTTTTCTCTTAGTAAGGAGTACATAATTTAAGTGAAACGACTGTAGCAGTCGCAGCTTTTAGTGATAGTGACAGCATGAAAGTAAACTGCGTGTCAAAACTGGGTGACTTTTGAAAATTCGTCCCTTGAATTGTAAACATTTGGCATGGACTGGGTAAGGTCACGAGATAATTTTTGACAGTGACTGACTAATCTGTCAACGCACAACCCTAAGCAAGCTGATGGGGTTGAAATTTATTACGTAGGCATCAGCTAAGAACGGCTCTTTATAAAATGGATGAAACAAGGGGTGAATGTAGGCAAACCTGCGAGGAAAACGTAGTAAAATATAAAAGCAAAAAAAATAATTTACTCACTAAACTCTCAAAAACCTGTGACGCTGAAGAATGAGACTTGGTCATTATTACTTCTTTGACTTCATGTGATTTAATTTACTTCATAGAATTTCACCCTACATAGGTTTTAAATAGTAAAGTCGGTTTATATGGAAATTGATCGATGTTTTAATGCGATTATAAACATCTGTGCAGGCAGAGCCGCAGACAAAATTTAATATCAAATACATATCATATCATATGATGTCCCATTGCTGAGCACGGATCTCCCCAGTAGAACCTAATTAGGACCTGCAGATAATTACCATAATCGCCACGTTTGACAAGCGGGTTGCCGATCGCAGTAAGGCTTTAAAATACCCAGAGGATGCTACGGCCGTTCTCCGGTGGGAAATCAAATATACCTAAGAAATACATGAAATTTCAAAAACAATTTTAAAAGGAACCCACAACATCCTAAATTGTATACTTAACCACTACTTTCAATCCCTAGAGCTTAAAACTTAATTTATAAAGGCCGTTGCCGTAAAACCACCGTAACTTATTGCCAAGTTAATAATATAATGAGGTACTAGACGCGGAATACCAACACTTATAATAATTTATTAGCATTACTTTGAGCGCTGAGAGCACAGAGAGAGATGTTGATTAAAACCATCAACACGAGCCTAAATAATGCGTAGTATCATTATTAAAGTAGTAACTATTAATGTAACTATTTACATTAATAACAATGAGCGGTTAAGGCTTGTATCATGGACGTACCCAGGATAATTTTTTGGGGTTTTAGTAATACCCCAAAAATTGAACAAGACTGCATTCTCGTCAAGCCCTCATTTTTTAATTTTATTTACTGTTTATAGGTCAAGTTCGTTCTACCACATACTCGTCAATACTGCGAATTTGTCAAGCACTCGTCAAAACTGCGTATTCGTGTAGCTCTCGTCAATACTGCGTATTCGTGAAGCTCTCGTCAATACTGCGTATTCGTCAGGCTCTTGTCAACATTGCTAACTCATCAAGTTGGCGAAGAGGGGGGGGAGGTTAGGAACTTCTAAATGTGTACTGTATACCTTACTTACTTTCGGGGAGGTTTAAATCCCTAAATCCCCCCCCCCCCTTTCATACTATGGGTATTCAATTCATCATTGGAAATTGCTCACTTTGTACGGGGTAGCCACTCCAGCATACGACGTACTATAAAAGTCAGTAGTGCAGGTACTTCATTCTAAAGTATCGAGTAAAGTCAGACGGTCGTTGCGTCATTACTTCATTACACATTCTCGCCTACCCTGATCACATTGACCTAGACGTAAAACATAGTCCGTTTGTGACTGTTCAGCTTCGCTCCAAGTGCATAGCCTTTCTATGTTTATTCACTAACAGACTACGTAAGCTCGGCTAGTCCACAATATATCTTTATATATATACATAATAGGGTATTTAATTGAAGTCAAATCAGCCTCTTTTTAAGAAACGTCAAAAACGATCCGCTCGGTACAAATTTGTATGAAATGCTAGCATGTGACGTCACGTTTTCTACGATCAAATCATTTACTTTTAGTGTTTCTTTTTATGTGTATAATTAATAAACACGTTAAATTAATAGATCAAACATTTTTTTTAGAACACTAATTGACACAGTTTTACATGGTTACTATAATTTTTTTTATTTTGATAGTAGTCAAATACCCAATTCTACTGTACGTGTATGTCACTGAACTCCTAAACGGCTGGACCGAATTTGACGATTTTTTTGTGTGTTCCAGCGGATTCGAGAATGCTTTAGATACACAATTGAAACCGATTCACAAAAAAAAAAAATAGGCGGTACGAAGTTCGCCGGGACAGCTAGTAGAGTATAGAAAGTAACCTTTATACAACGCGCGTTCGAGCTACGTATAGACATGGCTCACAGATACTTGCTTTTACTTTAGTGTTTACACTTTGACGATTCATCAATTTTTCAAAGATAGTATATTCTAGCAATTCTGTTAACCCCTCCAGCTAATCTAATTTGCTTGTGTGGTTCACGTCGGTAGTGTACCTAATGGGTAGAATTCGAACCTGCGACCTTACAGTCGCAGTCCGATGCCTACTGCCGCTTTACATTTGTTTGTTCAAAACATTTTAAAATATGGTGAAATAACGAGAATAAAATAATGTGGATAAAATATTTAGCTACCGTTATCGATCAAATCGGCCTTGAAGAGATCTGGTTTCAAAGTCAGAGTATTAGACTTAGCTTGGTTCGAGAGTCTAATTCCAATATCATTCGCATATTCCTTCAGTTTAAGTGTTCCCCGCGGCTCCGCCTCGATACTTCTATAATTGCGCTAACATAATTGGTCAATTAGCCTTAGGGACTCAAAACCTCTCCCCTAAACTATCTGTGTCAAGCTTTTGCAACTAGCTAACTCTAACTCCGAAATTTCGTGTCTTCTTAAGAAAATATGTTTATATTATCTATGTGTGCGTTCTTGAAGCGAACCGTATGTACTTTTGATATCTTGTGCTCATACCGTCCCTCCCTGCGTGCCCTCATTTGAGTTGGATCCATGAGGATTTTTGCACACGTTAAAGAAAGGTACGATAACGGCTAAGTGATAAATGAAGCCGTATAATTATGTACAAGACGTAGCGTGAATAATAAAATAAATGACAAGTCATCAAAAAAGTCAATGTGATTATTAATATTGTTAACACGTTAATTTTTAACACGCTACCTAAGTCGTGTTACGAACAAAATGCTGCCTTAAGTAGTTATACATTGGTAGATATATGATACAGCTATGCGATTGTTACAAAACGCAATGATTATATAATAAAGAGTATGGGAACTCCGCAGGCACTCTATTTCTATACTCTTCAAAAAAATATTATACTTCTAAGTAGCATTAGATTTACAATTCGCATACGTATGACAGTTTTTTCGCTTACATGCATCTAAATCACACAAGGATATTTTGACGATCTATGTTATGAGTTTAGGTTTCCGCACTCAGCCCTTTAATGGACCATTGAGATATTTTGACGTAATATCGTCTTATAAATCGATGACCGGCTGCACTCACGAAAAAGTGTCACGTTATTGACTGTGCTATACAACGCTAATGGCGATATGTCATCAATGATTTCTTAAAAAGTGTGACTGGTTGCTAAGAAACGCGAATGGCAATATGTCATCAATGTTTTCTTAAAAAGTGTCACGTTATTGACTGGTTGCTAAGCAACGCGAATGGCGATATGACATCAATGTTTTCTTATGACACGTATCGTCCTTAAACCGACTTTACAGACAACCGTTTTTTTGTGGAAGACTTGAATGCATATTATATATAAATTATGTTTAAATAAAAAGGAGTGCTAACTTTATCTAAAATAGTATGAGACAGCTGATCTAGAAAGAAATGAGCCATAGATTCCATAATGCCTCTATGGAATCGATCTCAGTAGAAAAAAAAACTGGCTGGTAATCACTAACAAATCTTTGATTGCTTATTTCGAATTCAACGGCAAATTGAATTATGTTATATAATACTATAAAGGACCCAAAAAAGTATTGTTTACACGACGTATCTGTCTGCAACTTTGTAATAAAAGAAAACCAATTAGTCTTAATTAAAATCATATTCATGACAAACGGCTACTGAACCCGAGGTTTTGAACTGCCGACCTTATCATTATCAACTGCTTTAATTAATTAAATAAAAGTATATTTCGACAATCAATAAGAATTTATTATAATTAAAACACAAAGCATTTATTTTTGCCAGTCTAAAGGTTTTTCGTTCAAGAAATTATCGTAACTTTTTATATTTGTATTTTTCCTCAGTACTTATAAATAGTTATCAGCAAGGTTAAGCAACGCTAACTCTATCGGTCTATAGAAGGGTGTGTTACGGTATTAAACCAAAGAATACTAAACTATAAAATTAGGCTGTCAGTCTTGCATATTATCTCTTTCTGATCGTGTCGAATTTCCGTGGACCTATCCCTGGTATGGACTATGTGAGTGAGGGAACACACGCATAAATATGCATAGCACTATAAAAATGTAGTTAGCTAGTCTATAATAAGCTTGACAGAAAGGCATTAGAAGAATAATATGGTAACTATTCTGGCGTCAATGTACAAATACACTGTAATCGTCTGTTAACTGAATTACATGTACGCTTTGGGAAAGTAGATACACCTCTTTGTGAGAGTTGCAATAATACAGAAGATGTGCAACATGTCTTAGTGGAATGTGTGAGAAATGAACCTGCAAGAAGCAGATTAATTAGTTTAATTAAGATGAGCACTCTAGTGCGGGATGTAAGGGGGCGCATCACCATCTTTCGCTCCAAGCCAACCTCACCTGCACGCGGTACATCCTGCTGTACAACGAACGAGGCTCTGGCGACCGACTGGTGGCGGTATAACCATCCCAATTTAAGGCGTAGCTGAAGTAATAGGTCAGTGACGGGCAGCAGCGTCACTGATGCGAGAGCTACGCCCTGCGATCGCCAACCCGCCTGCCCAGCGTGGCGATTATGGGCATTACCCCAAATGCACAAAGCACTAAGGCCACGGCCCCCAGTTCCCGGCAGTCACGCTATTCCTGGACATGGTGGCGTCCACGGTAACGGCGTGGCGGGGGGTGCTAAGAATCTCCGGGCTACGGAAGGCCACCACAACCGACTGACCCTGGCGACGTATAACGGACGCACGCTACGGCTAGACTCGCATCTGGCACAACTTGAGGTGGAACTTGGGAAGATTAGGTGGCATATCCTCGGGTTAAGTGAAGTCCGAAGAGAGGGAGAGGACACCATAACCCTCGAGTCAGGCCACCTTATGTACTTCCGCGAGGGAGACCAAAAATCCCAAGGTGGTGTTGGGTTTCTGGTAAATAAGTCCCTTTCTGACAACGTTGTGGAAATGTCTAGCGTGTCGAACAGGGTAGCGTACCTCATTATCAGGCTCACCGAGAGGTATAGCCTCAAGGTAGTGCAAGTGTACGCACCGACCTCGGCACATCCAGACGACGAAGTGGAGGATATGTTCGATGACATATCGAGGGCCCTCCACTCCACCACTAAGACCCACTACAACGTTGTTATGGGGGACTTCAACGCTAAAGTAGGAGTACAAAATTGCAGCGAATTGGTAGTAGGATCCCATGGATTTGGAAGCAGAAATCATAGGGGGCAAATGCTAGTCAACTTCCTCGAACGGGAGGGGCTCTTCTTGATGAACTCCTTTTTCAAGAAACGGCCCCAAAGGAAGTGGACGTGGCAAAGCCCCGACACTATGACGAAAAACGAGATCGACTTCATCATGATGGACAAAAAGCATATATTCAGAGACGTCACCGTGATCAACAGGTTTAATACCGGTAGTGATCACCGACTTGTCCGAGGCTCTCTGAATATCGACTTCAAGGCGGAACGTGCCCGTCTGATGAGGTCCAGGCTCCGACCTACTTTGCTCCAAACCATGATAGGATCCGAAGCGTTCCAGTCAAACCTGGATAACCGATTTGCTGCCATGGAAACCACAACAGACGTAAACCAGAAGCTCGTAAATGTGGTTCGGATACTCAGGGAAGAAGGTACGAGATTTTGTGAAATGCAGCGTAAGGGCAAGAAGTCAAAGCTATCGGAAAAGACTTTAGGGCTAATGAAGGAACGACGTGAAAACCCACCCGTCACTTCGTCGGAAAAGCGCGCTCTAAACCAAGAGATCAACAGGCTTATACGACACGACCTTCGGTGCTCCAACACTCTTTTGATTAAAAGAGCGATCGAGCAGAACCGGGGTTCAAAAGTGTTCGTACAATCTCTTGGAAGAAGCCACCTGACGAAGTTGACCACAGCAAGTGGAGAAGTCGTTTCTTCGAAGCCGGCAGTCCTCTCCGAAGTGGAAGGCTTCTATGGCCGGTTATACGCTTCGCATGCATCTCGACCTGATCCTGAAAATGAGGGTCCTAGAGCCACTCTAACACGCCACTACACCGAAGACCTGCCAGAAGTCAACATTGACGAAATCGTGCTGGCTCTTAAACAGCTGAAAAATGGAAAAGCCCCTGGAGAGGATGGCGTTACAACAGAGCTATTAAAAGCTGGAGGTAAACCCGTACTGAGGGAGCTCCAAAAGCTTTTTAATGCTGTCCTGTTTGAAGGGAGAACTCCGGAGGCGTGGAGTAGAAGTGTAGTCGTCTTGTTCTTCAAAAAAGGAGATAAGACCCGGCTGAAGAACTACCGACCTATTTCTCTTCTAAGCCACGTCTATAAGCTGTTTTCAAGAGTCATCACGAACCGCCTTGCGCGAAGACTTGACGAATTCCAACCACCGGAACAGGCTGGATTTCGGAGCGGATATGGCACCATAGACCACATCCACACAGTGCGGCAGATTATACAAAAGACCCAGGAGTATAATCAGCCCCTGTGTCTAGCATTCGTGGACTATGAGAAAGCCTTTGACTCGATTGAAATCTGGTCCGTTCTGGAGTCTCTGCAGCGATGCCAAGTAGATTGGCGATATATCCAAGTGATGAGATGTCTCTACGAAGCCGCCACCATGTCCGTCCAAGTACAGAATCAGCAAACAAAACCTATACTATTGCATCGAGGAGTGAGGCAAGGGGACGTTATTTCCCCGAAACTGTTCACAAATGCAATGGAGGATATGTTCAAGACGCTGCACTGGAAAGGGCGAGGCATCAACGTCAATGGTGAATACATTTCTCACTTGCGATTTGCAGATGACATTGTCATCATGGCGGAAACGCTGCAGGACCTACAACGGATGCTGAATGACCTGGCTGACTCTTCTGTACGCATCGGCCTACGGATGAACTTGGATAAAACCAAGGTCATGTTCAATGAACATGTACTACCGGAACCGACAGCGGTGCACGGCGCCGTTCTCGAAGTTGTTCAAAAATATGTGTACCTCGGGCAGTCATTGCAGTTAGGTAGAAACAACTTCGAGGACGAGGTGAACAGGAGAATTCGGTTGGGTTGGGCAGCGTTTGGTAAGCTACGTCAAGTCTTCTCATCGTCGATCCCACAATGTCTAAAGACTAAAGTCTTTAATCAGTGCGTCCTACCCGTCATGACATACGGAGCCGAAACGTGGACACTGACGGTACGGCTGGTCCACAAGTTCAAAGTCGCTCAGCGGGCTATGGAACGGGCTATGCTCGGAGTTTCTCTTAGGGACAAAATCAAAAATGAGGTGATCCGGCAAAGAACCAAAGTTATCGACATAGCCCACCGGATTAGCAAGTTGAAGTGGCAGTGGGCTGGCCATATTAGCCGAAGAACCGACAACCGTTGGGGTAAACGAGTTCTTGAGTGGAGACCGCGGCTTGGCAAACGTAGTGTAGGACGCCCTCAAGCCAGGTGGAGTGATGATATACGCAAAACGGCTGGCAGGAGCTGGATGCGAGAAGCCGAAGATAGAACAAAGTGGCGTGCAATTGGAGAGGCCTATGTCCAGCAGTGGACTGCGATAGGCTGATGATGAGCACTCTAGATTTGGGAATATTTTTGTTAATCCTAGCCAAGCCTCTGTCAGATGCAGCTCAGTTTATATATAAGTTAGTTTAGACAGATAGAATTTTACATGCATTGTATTGTAGACATATGATTAGGTTACTATGGAACCGACGAAATTGTATTTATAAAGGTTCCTATAAAATAAAGAGAAAAAAAAAACATGTACGCTTCTGTTTACTTTCAGCAAAGACAGTAATTCCATCTTAATAAAAAATAAACTCGTGTGTATCAGATGATTGGCTACGGGTAAGCTGATTGGTCAATCTGGCACCCCTCCCATCCTCGTAGGCCATCAGAAAGGCCGCGTTACGACATTATAGCTATGTATGGTTTCGTAGACTTCGTCCTCGAAAACTTTTTGATAGGAATCGCGCGAAGTTGGAAAACCTATAAGAACTTTGAAGGTGCAGGTTTTCCCGAGATGTTTTTCTTGTGACGTTATTTCTTAAAATACCGTCTTAAACTTGTGAAGGTTTACGGTAAATGGGTCTGAAAAATTTTACTTAAAATTTTCCTCTTACCGCTGGCCTGGTCTAACTTTACTAGCCAGAAATTTGCAAGCACATCGGCAAATAGGCTGGTCATTGATTTATACAATCAAGAAGTTAAAGAGATTCCTACAAAACCAGCATAGATGTATTTATTTTTTAATTATGTAAGTATTATTTAATTCGATTCGAATTTAAAAATATCACACTTGTGATATGGGATAATTTACATTTATTTAGGAAGTGCCTACTCCACAAAGCAATAGGTGAAGTCCAAGAAAAGAACAAGGCAATATAAAACCAAGACCACTCATTTTTAAATCGATAGTTTTTAATAAATTCTTTTTTTTTTTTAGACGACTCCCGCAGTAGGGTACAAGCCCTGTGTCGCAAGGAATTTACAAACATACAAGTCACGGACACAAAGTACACCCAGACTCGGAACAACAATTTGGCGATCACACAAAGTGGTGTCCCGTCTGGGAATCAAACCTACGACCTCTTGCGTAGCAGTCGGATACACTCCCACCGCACCAGAGGCAGTCAAAAAAATTCTGTTAGTTATTAAGACGGTAAGGTGCTGCCTCTAATATAATGATTATATTGTATGTATTACAAGTACAATAAGACTAACGTATGATGTTCAAGCTACCCTTAAGGTATTTTTGGTATTTTTGGTTAGAATCTATTTATATAACTAAATATACCTTTGCCATTCCCCCAAAATAGATGACACAAACAGACTCCTTATTTTGGTACACACAAAGGAGACAAGCAGAAAGTTATAAAAAAGTAGATATAACGATACGAGATCGGAAATGACAACAATAATATTTAGCAATATCTAATAATAATGACATCCAATGTAGATATTACAATACACCAGCAAAATGCGCATTTCTGCCTTTTAGTAATGGCAATAACGGATCTGGATCGGATCCAATAGTACGGTACATAACAGTAACAGTTGTTGGGTATCGAGCCCTTGATACCTCTCCATCGATGCTATTTAACAGAGGTTTTCAAAGTTTTGTAGCGTGACCCCATTGAAAGAAAATTAATATTAGTCATGACTCTTCATATTTTGTTTATCAACACCCGCAAAGATTGATTTTTTTTTGTAGTGGTTCTGAATGAAAGCCTTTGGCTTTGAACGCCCCCCTCCCCCCCATGTCCCCATGTGCGATGAGCAGGGCTCCTAAAGTAGGTCTATAGGATGTCTGAAATACTAATCTAAATGTGTTTGTGAGCATAAACCTTAGTCTTTGTTATTTTTATATGTGCCGGCTGGTGTAATCCATACACATGAAGGTGACACTTGTTTACTAAAATTTATTAACATTGAACTTTGTTCAACTGCGTAGTACCTGATTATTGCGCGGTTAAATAAAAATTTGCAGACGGACCACTTCGTAATATTCAAAGGAAAGATAGATATTAATCTATCTTTCTTTCTGATCGATTGTGACAAAAAATGATTATTTGCCAATCGTTGCTCAAAATAATGCTAAAGTGGGGTACTAACTCCCAGCGCAACTTACAATTTGAGAACCACTGTTCTAAAGTACCTATACCTATACATTTCTATTAGGTTTAGTGAAAACATTGGGTTTCAATGCTGTCAGCAGCAGATTTGTATCTAATTTATAACGGTTCTGTATTGAACTATAATTTTACTGGATTTGTCTTAAAGGTTTGTTTACCTATCTCATAAAGTATTCATTGATATTCTGGTCCCATGGAAAAGTACCCCTTTTGACGACACAAATATTTTGCTTGTATAATAACCTCACGTAATGCATTTAGGCCCGCAAATGGAAGAATTTAATATTATAGCCACTTGAGCGTCTCTTTTTCTTTAGGGATGTGGATCCAGTAGCTGAAAAAGCTTTTGCCGAAAGTTACTGTTTTTATTTCAGTGGAAAATCTCAAGTTTTTAGTAAATAGAGAGAAATTCTGGCAGGCATGTCGACTTGTAAAACTGTGTGAAAGTATTCACTAGAGTATTAAAGATAAATTCAAATTTAATTTCAATAATACGTTTATGATTACCTTTCCCAACGACGTGGCTAAATTTAACCAATCATGATCATTAGAAAATTAGCCAAAAAACATTAGAAATCCGCCGTTTCTCCACATTCGCAGGCAATATTCTAGTTAAAAAAAATACACGCGATGGTGATAGTCGTCATCATTGAACGAGAATTACTAATGGCTGTTTTTGCTATCAACTTACGGTCGAATCGTCCAACGTCACTCAGTTTTGAGACGTGGTTAACTCACGGCCTTGTCATTATCATTTTATAAGTTTATTATTTTTTAATTAGTGGTTCATAAATAAGTAGTTTCTTTCTTATAATAATCGAATCGCATGTTGCCTTTACCCTCTTCTGTATTTTTGTAAGTTGATGCTCCCATCTACACCGTAGGATTCATTTAAAACTTGATTATACCAGTTTACGTACTATGGTTATTGCTCGCGTAAGTTTCATGGTGTAATTATTGCAGCACCTTACTGGCTTTCCTGTATATATGACAAACATAATTGTAAAAAATGGCATTTAAATAAGTGGCCATGAGTTTTTATTGCCAAGTTCTTCTCTCACGGCTTTACTCTTGCGAACTTGGCATTAAATGTAGAATCATACTATTCCAAATGTTGTCTGACGTTCATAAGCGTTGCATTTGTAACCTAAATGAATAAAGTATTTTGACTTGACTTGACTAGCTGTTACTGTCACGTGTCAAGACGAACAGTAGCTACAGAAATACATACTTTTGAGCAATTCTCAAAGTATCTTTGTTTATTCAGGAGACCACCATAACCAATGTCAGAAATTACCATATTTAAATAAAAATATATGCACTAACCACATGTCTGTATCTGTAAAAATAAATGTTTTCTTTTCTTTCTAAATGCCTGTTTGGAGATCTATACTAGCAGCTTAAGTAACTCTTTGAAACATTGGAAGGTTTTATAGTACCATAGGACACAAAAAAAATTCGTTGAGAATAGAAATTAACAAAGCAAATGACATCATCACCAAAAACAGTCCTGGAGGCTTTTAAAATTCAATCAGCTCGCGAACCTACGAAAAAATGTCAATCCTGTATCAATGTTAAACAAAACTGTTTACAATTCAAATAATATGCCCATCAGCAAACGGATTACCATATAGGTTTATCGTTTTCGTTTAAGGATACGGTGGTTTGACAGGGTAAACAGGGCAGCTTTTTGTACTGATATACTGATTGCATCAGACGTCACATGATGAAAATCCATGTTATACCCCTCTTGACTCAGAAACTTCTTAACTATCCTGAGGATGCCTCGTGTAGAGGCAAAACGTGACGTTACATTTCGTGGAAGAAGCGATATATTGCATATTTGGAGATGCTTGCCTCTCGAGTTGGTTCTTACCTGTCACTAATTTATCTACCTGTCAATAATTTTCCATTGTTGCAGGTGTCTCAGTTTTTTTTCTTTTTTTTATGGCAACTATGCCGGTGCCGACAATTCTGCCAATGTCAGATGTGCGATGGAATAACTCGTAATTTAGATTTTTTTTTGTCGTTGAACTAATTACAGGTGTCTCTTTTTACAACTGAGAGTGCAATCTGTCAACCTACTTCGATTGTTGTACTGAGAATATTCCCCGATTACTTCAATCAAACTTAATGTGGGCGAAAAAGTATAAAATATCATTGACCAGGTCGCAAATTTTACGAACAGTCGTAGTGAGATAGTGCAGTTCTTTATTTCGCACATATTTGAGAGGTTTTTTTAAGTCGTTACAATGCGGAAATCCGTAATGAAACTATTATTGAGGAAAGAATCTATCACAACGTACGATTTATGTTGGATAACCTGTTCTAGTATGCATAATAGTATAGTACTAGGCATCTTTTGAGAACCTTATATGGTAGAGTCACCGTTTATGGCGAGTCCGTTTTTAGCAATATGAACCATTTTAATCTACTAACAGATTGGGTTGCAATTTGCAAACGTTTTTATTATGACATAGGCATTCGCTAAGAAAGGATTTTTGTAAATTCGATCTAGGGTAAAACATTTGAGGTTTTAAATTTTATAAAAAATAAACTTAACACAGACGTAGCCGCGTGGAAATTTAAGTTATAAAATCTAAAAATAAGTCACTTTTTGGCATACATTTTTGCCTATTTTTTTTCTTTTAAGTCAAGGTGGACAGCGGCCACAACTGTTAGATTAGCTTCGAAAATAATAAGTTTTGGCAATCCCCAAGATCCTACGTATAGGTCGACAGTGGTGCCTATAGACTGCGAAAGGTCAACATAGCATATTTTAATACAAAAAAATAATAATTGAATTTAAATTAATAAATAAGTATTGTTTGAAACTGAATGCAATGTAATTTGAACTCGCAACTCAACAAATAACGCTAGTTTGGTTTCGCGCTCACCTAACAAACAATCGCGATAGCGTTAGTGCCACTTCTTACAGTAGGTAATTTAATTCGAACTTACCTTACGTAAAACATACATAATAAAGTATATTTACAATACCTTATCTTAGACAAAGATACGCGGAACATGTATTATCACTTACCTGAAACAAAACAAAATAAAAATGGTTATTATAATGCATAGTAGGTATTACGAAGGATATACATATACCGGTCATGAAATTTTTGACCCGCTAAAGATGATAAGGTCTAAATCATAGGCCATCTTGGTGAGTAACAAACAAAACCCAGGCTCGAGCGAAGTGTGAGCGCGCATCAAAAATATCTACAACTATGACTAAGATCATTATAAAAAAAATATACAAGTCATTTAGATATCCGTTCCACTTGGATGATACGACAGTTGTATTCTAGTGTTACAAAGTTATATATAACGATGACGCTTAATTGAATAAATTATCATTATTCATTGTAGTAATAGTGAAAGTAAGTTGGCCCATCGTCTGCCATGATCTATTTATAACAAAATACTATTGAATTGGCACTATATGCACTATTAGTAATTACGTTGCTAAATGCATTATAATATACACTGTAATACCCTTATGGTGATTGCCCGATTAGGAATAAGTTTTTAGAAAGCGTTACAAAATGTGGTGTGATATAACTATCAAACCATATGCTGTCCCACAGCTGGACCAGGGTCTCCGCAGTAGAACCTATTTATTATAGATCCTGGGGATACAAGCCATAATCGCCACGATTGGCGAATGGGTAGACGATCGCAGTAAGGCTTGAAGTACGCAGAGGACACTGCTGCCCGTCTTCCGGCGTAAAATCCCTTGACGACACATATGGAAAGAGATGGGATGGTACTATTCTTAAGCCGGTATATTTATTGTACTTTGTTCCCATGTTAAGTAATTGTGTTTTCTATTGCTCAAAATAGCCATCCGAAACGGTTATTTAAAGTTATATCGTTAGTGTCAGTAGTAATTTAGACAAATTAAGCGCCCAGGCAGAAGACGATTTTTTTGTAATATGTAGTGATAATACATCAACTTTCAAATAAATTAAATTCTCCTATGCCTTAGTATGATAAAAATAAATCATCATCACGCTAGTCAGACGTCTACATTTATTATAAATAGCAGCGTAGCTCAAGCGTGGTGCCATTCCTCATTACGTCTGGCGAAATACGATAAAAAAACGTTAGATTTAGACTTTTTGAAATACGTTGCGACATACTAATCAATATCCTTTAAAGCCCACCCCTCACCGCGAGCATGCTCCTGTAAAGTAACATTTATGATTTGATTTCGAGCATGCGCCTGTAGTATAACATTTATAATTCGATTTTCGATCGTTTAATTTCGTCATTGATGTTACAAGTTGTATCGAAATATTACTGATTGTATCATTATAGGTTGCGCATTGTAATGCTCGGTCCTCTTTCCTCAACGATGTAATGCTCGGATCTGTAACGTTACATAGCACTCTTATAGGTCTAATTCGTTTAGAAAAAATCGAAGCAAATGAATGTCAATAAATATATATCTCCAAGTATTCTTTTATTTCAACAATATAATGTTACTTACAATTTAAAAATCCCTAACTCGTGAGACAAAAAGACGATTATTTTCAAAAGGCTGGACAGGCTTTATAAAAGAAAGCCAAGAAACCTTCCCGATGAAATCAGCCTTCAAATAAAATAACCTTATCAAAATCCGTCTATCCGCTTGGGCGAAGCAGACAAACTGATATACCTATATATTTTTTTTTTTTTTTTTATTATTATTATGGTCTGCAAAACTGAATACAATTCTAAGAAAGATACATGAAACATATGTTAATTAAATATGATTACTTGTACTCTATAATATGCAAACAGCATGCATTTTTAATAAAGTGTCATACTAAAATAATCATTAAACTTACACGCCATCTTTTTCGTTGAGGGTTAAAAACAGTCAACAACTGGGCATTCCTCTGGTATTGTAGCTACGGTAACCATTTCGACTTATGTTTCTAACTTATATAATTTTAGATAGTAGCAGTCGATTACTCTGGCTACTAAAAAGTCCGCCCTCTTGGCGAAATCGGTTAGAGCTACAGACTGGCTACAGGCCAGCACTTTAATACGTACATAATGGTATTTCATAACCGATTCTGCTTTAGAGTGTCTGAGTATATGTCGATTGCACCACTATAAACTGAAATAGTGACGGTAATCGGTCTTGCTTTAAATGGGTTATCTAAAAAATATATCTAGACCTGTGTGTGAAAATACCAGAATTTGAATCTATAGGATCTCAGGAACTACTGGTCCAAATTGAAAATTGAATATTCTTGTACTGTTGAATAGCCCGTTTATCAAGGAAGGTTATAGGCTATATAACATCACGCTACGACCAATAGGAGCGGAGTAGCAATAAAAAAATCTTGCAAAAACGGGGAAAATTTACGCAGAAGTTGCAGGATCAGCTAGTATATAATATAAGGAAAGTTTAATTCAAACGCATACATAGACATTCACACACAGACACATAATTTCGGACCACTTTATTCCAAATGTGTTCCGAGATTCCGTGTCAGAAAAAGATGTCTGTGTGCGTTGCTTGAGCAAAGTACGTATGAAATATCTGTTTTATCTATAGTATATGTTATCGTATCTATAGTATTCTTTTATAGTAAATGTGTTTTATATTAAACTTGATCGAACCTAAGTTAGGTTTTGATATAAGTAATGATATCACAATCTAGAGGTGTGTTGTTAAGTGAGTACCTATATAAACATCCGTTATTTATAATTACAAATGAAAAGTATTGAAAAGATAAGCGGACCTATATATTTATCTTTTTACTTACGACGCAGTAATGTCTTTAATTAAATTAAAAGAAAATATAAATACATGTATTCATATTCAAGTTCAGCAATATTGGAATTTCTTTATCCCCTACTAGCTACTCGCCCTGGCTTCATGACGAGTTTTTCGCATTTATAACTTCAAAACCTTTCGGAATAATCCTCCTAATATAATTATTCTCTTTATAATGTGTTGAGTCATTGGATGAACAAAACGCTTAAAACGAATTTATTAAGTATTAGACTAGTAATGAAGTCACCACACAAAAAATAGCTAACTTTCCTTATAAGGAAAAACATCCATGTTTACGGCATTCATATTTTTATAAAAATAGCTTATTTTGTACACCTATAGTGTGAAGACTCTGTCCGCATACATTTCTCCGTCCCTTGCTATATTAGGCCAATCTTTTTGGAAGGAAACTAACCCGTCTCGCTACCTGCGACGATGTCTACCTCATCATGGTTTACCTCTCGATAAAAGACACCAAAAAAAAACCAACTTTTTAAAAACTAAACAAAGAGCACAATCCAATGTTTTTAAATACCAGCTACAATGAAACAATTTAAACAATAACGAGAGCCGTATATTTCGCAATATTTCGCCGGTTCGCATCAGCGGGCGGCTGTACGAAACGTGTATTGTGTGCTCGAGGCGTCGTGAACCCACCAGATATAGATTACATCGGCTGGAGCTGACAGTTGTTTGAAAGCTCGTTATTTCAGTTTTAGTTATGACCTATTTTTTTTTAGATAGCAAATAAGCATACAGATTTGTTTGGTCCGATATCAAAACCTGTGGACGCCTAAGTAACAAGTATTTATACAAATTCGTTGTATACCCATTTTTTAAGGATAAACCACTGATAGAACAGTATATAACCAACGCATCTCTACCATCGTAGATTCCTTGATAACGTCTGATAGTCTTGTTAAATTATTAACTACTAGCTTTCGCCCGCGGCTCCGCCCGCGTGGATGTCGGTTGTCGCAATAAAAACTATCCTATGTCCATTCCCGGGACTCAAACTATATCCATACCAAATTTCATCTAAATCGGTTTAGCTATTTGAGCGTGAAAGCGTAACTGACAGACAGACAGAGCTACTTTTATAATATTAGTTTGGATATAGTATGAATATTGCCGTAATGAAAATCGGCTAATCCCGAAACGTTTGGTAAATTAAAGAGATGTGGAATGTGGATGTTGAAACGGCTGTGCATTGTCTGTAAATCGCTAAAAAACATGTTTCAAAACACAAAAGTACACTCAAATTAGAAAGAAAGATGTGTAGATAAACTCGCAACTCTTTGGATCAGGCACCAACCGAGCAGTCAATAAAAACAGGTCACATTTAGATTAGTACAGCAGTGCGTACCATATGTACCTACAGAAATAAAACGGTCGATATACAAACTTTATGGAGATAACCTTCACGGTCTGTCCACTCTAGTGTTATTAATCTTTGGTACGTCTACACTCTCGCCACGTGACCGTCTGACTCATATTCATTCAACGATAAAAGTAGTGTCAGCTGGTCAGTACGCACTAGGTATTGTTATCGCGAGTTATGTACGATTATCGTTAAATGTACAACGAAAAATGTTATTATTATATTTAGCGTTGGTTATTACTTCTTACATAAGTATTCCCAGGCTATTTTACTGTGTTCTAAGTTTACTTAAACTACGTACGCTATAACTTTTCCAGGAGTTATATTTGTACACATGCACATTTTTTTTGTAGATAGTGCGTAAAAGGCGTGTGATATTTTTTTTTGTATACAATTAAGATAACTAGCAATGTGAGCAACCCCTCTAGCTAAGCTCAACGGCTTGTCTTAGCAGTGGGTTCACGTCGGTAGTATAATGGGTAGGATTCCGCGACCTCACAATTGCGAGTCGGATGCCTTAGCCAAGCCCGAGAAAAGAACAAGGCAATAAAAACTTGTAGTCAATCTTCAAATTGCCCATGTTTACAATGTTTGTTTGTATGCGTATGCAGGTAAAGTGCTACCATTAATAGAGGATGATAATAATTATAAAACTTAAAATTATTATAAATAATTAATACGAAAATTACTTGTACTAGGAGTAATTATTACATGAAAATTAGCTTCAACAGCTACAGTATACTAAATAAACGTTTGTATTTATATCAAACTTGCTGTCAATTTCAAAAAAATTAATTGTGAATCTAAACCATTCTCGAATCTACTGGAACACACACACACACAAAAATAACTGCCCATAAGAACGATATATACATATAAATATTAGGCTACGATTTTTTTTTTATACCAAATAAAAAAAAAATAAAGTTAACATCACGAATACGGTATTCCGGTAAAATAAGCGACCTCGAAATTTAATTAATGGGACTAGAGAATTTTTACAAATATCTACCTCAGTTGGAAATGAGAAATAAGGCATCTGAATTAATATTACGAAAGCATATAAATTCCGGGTAAAGTGAGAGAGACAAGAAAACAGATTTCTTCTTATTTTACCTTAATTAAATTCTTCTAATGATTGTTGTTTTTGGTTATATTTTACTCGTAAAAAAACAATTTATGATATAATTCCTTATGTTCCACAATTTACTCAGTAACTTTAGTAAGAAACAAAAAAAAAATGGTTTAAATAAATGTAATTGGGTTTCGTTGTTTGATGTCTTTCCATAACTCAATTAGGTAAATAATTCAGCAGGTTCTCTGCGGGGGTAGGTACCAGTCCGAGCTATATTGTGGTGCAATACAAATTATGACCCATCTTCAACGTGTGCTCTATGCCCAATCACATGCATGCAAGAGGACTTGATGGCTGCCTCCCATTGTTCAGTTGACGTGACCGCAATGGGTCACATCTATGTATTTAATACTAGCTGACCGGCTAACTTCGTATGCGTAAATTTTCCCCGTCTTTGCAAGATTTTTCATTGCTGCTCTGCTCCTATTGGTCGTAGCGTGACATTATATAGCCTATAGCCTTCCTCGATAAATGGGCTATCCAACAGTAGCTCCTGAAATTATCGCGTTCAAACAAACAAACAAACTCTTCAGCTTTATAAATCTTAAAATAGATTTACTTATTACTACAATGTTTGCTGTCGAAACGCCGAGAACTAAATTACGGTACATAATGAAATTGGGCAAGAAGATAGATGGTATTTGCGGAAGAACAAAAGGTGCCTTTTAACACGACTAACGATATCCACGTAGGCGGAGCCGCAGACAAGAGCTAGTAGGTAGATGATAGAATGGGCGGAGGAGGATTAAACCTTTCGTTCTTAGGTATAACCACCTGGTTATAAAATTTTATGGCGCCAAAAATATGCCTTTTTTTATATAATTTTGATGTATGTACTCACTCCCACAACTAAGACGAATGTAACGAAACATCTCAGGCTAAAATCCATCAAGCCGTTTAGGCTTTAGGGCTTGCCAAATAAATATGTAATACATACATACATACACTGGAAAAACATACCCCTTCTTGCGCAGTCGAGTAAAAATAAATACGTATTCGTACATCGTCAGATAGCTACGCGTCCATTATGTAACAGCGATGGCAATGACAGAAAATAAAACTGAAACAAAACGGGCGATAAATTCTCAGCCGGAACATTCTCTAAAATATGTTCCGAATACTTGTCCCTACATTTTTACTTTGTAAGCCTCCGTATTGGTGGCAGCGTGACGTAGACGAAACCTGTGTCCGTGTCACTACAATGCCTAGTGGCCCATTTTTTTAAGTAGATTATTTCATAGGCCGATTTTCTGTCATTTGCAGTTAGAGTTCAGTGTCATTTACACTTCGAAATTGACGCTCGATGTTTTATTGGCATTTGCCTCTATTCGATACCATTTCAATACCATTCGTAAGAACGTAACATAGTAATGCCGAAAGACGAAATTTAAAATGTTCACATTACAAACATCCACTTCAATTATTTTTTTCTATGAATTCATAATTCAATATTTTTTGTGTGTATCCAAAGTACCAATGTTATAGAACGAAATGGTTTTGACACTTTAGATAAAGCCACAATTAAACTGGCTGTCAAGTACCGTGAACATTTCAAGTTATTGAGTTCGTTTCGCCACAAAACAACTCTTGTAAAGAAGGCAAGCTTCATACGTACTCCGCTCGAGCAACGCACACATATACCTACATCGTTCACGGAACACGGAATCTCGGAACAACTTGGAAAACAATGTGCAAGCTTTGTTTAAAAAAAAACTTTTGCTCTTGGGTACGCGCTTGCGCTTCTTGAGCGCCTTTGTATGAAGCAATAACAAAATACCGAAAGTACAGGTATAGTTCGTAAGAATCTTTATGACCGCGCGGGCGATTGCGCAGGTACGGATGCCCGCAGTAATCAAAAAATACGCTACTGCGCAGCGACTCGCGCGACGCGCAGAACGGTCGCACATAAACATAGCTAACGGACACAAAATCTTGGAACTCTTGAACTAACTGGTCCGAAGTGGTTTGAGTGTGAGATGTCTACGTGTGAGTTGCTCCAGCGAAGTAGATACCTACTTCGTTCGAGATTACCTTCTTCACTGTCGTTATTTTGGGCTTATATTCTGAACTCTTTATATTGTGTGTTACCACGTTGTATAACTACTTCTATAATAATAGGTGCCATTAGAACATTTCTCGAGCTCGAATGACGTCATTTATTTGTTGTTTACGAAGAAAGTAAAGCTTGCTATTATTAGATTCACATATTAAGGACCCTGTATTGATGTTTCTAAAAAAAGCCGTGAAAGTGTAAAGCCACCCCTGACTAATAATAACTTATTAAAGATTGTTTGTAAGCAAAATTATCTTGTCTGCCTATTTGCGTTTAATTTGTCTAAAAAATGTAACGGGTTTTACTACAGTTTCACTGTAATTTAGAGAATTTATTGGAAAAGTTATATAAAAAATTCAAATTTCTTATTTTTTTTACATTTTGAACTGGAATTGGATGTTTTTAAACTGTTGGATAATTTGAAAATTGAACATTTAGAATCTAATGAACTGTAGATAGAATACAGCGAGCTTAGTACAATATTTCCTGAAAAGCCACTGAAAAATTTAAACTGTTGAGATATTCAATTAATAAAATCGAGATCAAAATCACTTTCCCAATCTATAAATTTAAAATCTCTTACATCTAAGTATCTAACAGACGAAAGTTGAAATAGCTTATCGACTTCTCTCTACATTTTCTGGGCACAGTTCCAGCCTCAGTCGCGAGTCCCACGCTCTCAGGGGAAATATTAAAATTATAACTTTGACATACCTAGTAACTTGCATATTGCTGAATGCCATTTTTTATATAAGATGGCAGTCGAAATGCCTGCAATCCAACTAATATTATAAATTTGAAAGTAACTTTGCCTGTTACGTTTTCATGATTAACGTCTGGTCTCAATAAATCTAACTGTCGATGGATTAGGCTACTAGAGGTATATATTTGACATAAGCTCCATACAAAATATGTCAAAATTCTACCTCTAGTAGCCAAATCCATCGATAGGTAGATTATTGAGACCGGCCGTAAGTCGTTGAACCGATTTAAATATGGTTATAGGGTAATAATTACAAGATAGTTTTTATCGGGATAACCGACATCCACGCAGGCGGATCCGCGAACAAAAGCTAGTACGTCTATAATAGTAGGTACATGGACGACCGATTTTCATTCGGCATTTTTTTAAACGACATTTTCTAAAAATAAAACCTATTTAGATCGATTTATCGTCTCCGAAACAACCTGCGTACTAAATTTCATGAAAACGAGATAGATCGAGATTCAGATTATATTTATATTTTTTTTTTTTTAAAGATAACTAGCAATGTGGGATTTACGTCCCACATTACTAGCAATCCTACAATATACTATATACAAGAATTGCTCGTTTAAAGGTATTAGATATATCTACTGTAGCGTTGCTGTGCTTTCATAAATTGCTGTTTTGGACTTGTGGTCCACATGCTTTTATAACAATCAAAATGGCATGAAAAACTAAAATTCACATAGTTATTTTTGAAAGCGCAACGACGATGTACCTATATAATCTCTATAGACTCGAGATTGGAATGAGATGTTGTCATTGTTGTTGTGTTGATGTTGTTTTCGAGATAAATCTATAATAGAACTAGCTGACAAGGCGAACTTCGTACCGCCTTAGCGTAAATTTGATGCACTACTTTATTTTGTATAGCTGACATTCGTAACGCGCTTTTTTTAAAATATGCAAAATTAAATGTATATTTTTCAATCTTACTGAGAGATTTTCTTAATATTTTTTTCCGTAAGAACCTTGTACAGAGTATTAGAAAACTACAAAAAAAAATCAGCCAAATCGGTCAAGCCGTTTTCATGCTATGTCGTGACAACGGAAAACGGGTTTCATTTATATATATATATATAGATAAAGTTGCAACATTTTTTGATTGTTTGAACGCGCTATCGCCGAAGACACTGGGCCAATTTATATTTAATTTGATAGGGAGGCAGCGGCTTTATCACATGCCATGCCTAATTTACAAGAATTGGACGACCTTAGTGTGGTGATTAAATATACTAATTAATGACGTTTGAAACAAGCTTTGAAATTGAAACATATTCAAAAATACAAAACCATTTTCCACCTATATTTAGAAGTACCTAATCATATCACAGATTGAACAGACATGTGTCATGAAAATAAATCTGGTTAATCCACGTGTGACAATTACTTCGTGTAATACCTTAACGTTAGCAAGGTTTTTACACAAAACATTGAGACCACAGAAGGTAACTTCCATAATTATTTCGCTCACGCAACGCTATCATGGACATCTGGAAAAACAAGGAGTTATACACCAGTATGGGATTATTCTAGGATTGAATATATTTAAACTTTCACGTAGACTTTTGCATGATTATAAAATATAAATAGAAACTGGAATTAAGGCACATTATTTACCCTATTTTTTTTTGACGTTTCGCCCAGGTTGCACATGCCGTGGTGACAAGTGGACTATGGAGGAGTGAATATAGTTTTAAAGACAACGCGCCCGTTACATACCTAATGTTGCAGGCGTTCATAGGCTCCAGTAAGCTCTTACTATCAGGAGGGCCGTACGCCTCTGCCGTGATTTTATAAAAACCGTGAGCGTTGTCTATGAATGCGTGCATGAAAGTTACCTTCTGTAGTTTAGTTATTTTGTGTCTTAACGTAGGTAAGGGTCTTATCTGGTGCGGGTATAGTTCCCTACGGTACGGTTCTTTAATTAAGGCTTTACCTGAGAAGATGCGTAACTAAATCCTTGGAGGTTCATGTACGACTTAAATTCAAGGTTGTTTTAATTTTTTTCGTGTCGTAGAATCAAATTATAAGTGTAGTAAACGGTTTTTATTAAGATACATGGGTTTTGCACGGCCTTTAAGTGTAAAACTTATCTCCGAATATAAACCATTTGCTTGCTGACTTGCCCCTTGGAGATTTATTTTTATTAAAAATGGGATTGAACCTATACCGAGCGTGTAGGTACCTACTAATGCTATAAATTAATTAATTTGCTCATAGAAGTTTGACTTAAAATTACACATAATTATACGAGAGAGAGAAAGAAGAATACCTAGACTTTTGTTTATTACTTTTTTTTTTAAACAAAATTTAGACAAAAATACTTGAGCAGTCTTTTTCCCTTTATAAAGAAACATGGTACAATCTTCAAGCAAAAAAACCTTGGAGGGTTCTTAAATACGTTTACTTATCAAACTACGTGACTGTTTCTAGATTAATTCGATTGACTGAATCGCGTATATATCTGACAGGCTATAACGATAACGGCAGTAAGCTGATGCTAATATCAGGGCTCGGAACCGGTTTATAAATAGCGGTTATTATTGGTAATAAAACCGGTTTAATTGTGCCCGTCGATTAACCGGTTAATCAAGATACCGGTATTAATCATAAACGAAAACGAAATAATTTTGATTACCGGTTAAAACAGAGAGCGTAATGCTAACCGATAATGTGAGCTGAATTAACCGGTTAAATTCAAACAAACGATTCGTGACGCAAGCCACGGTCGTTCGGTCTCGACCTCACGTCATTGAAACTTAGTACTTTTTCTTTCCCACATGTATGGGTTAGACCGTCGTCGTGCGTCGTGTTAAATCATGTTCCCTGCAAATCTACAAGCATGCGGCCGTTATTTAGTGTAGGTTAATTATATTTTGTGTGTATATTCATCATGGGAAAAAGAAAATAAAATAAGATTTAATCTATGTTCGCTTAAAATTAAGAGACCAATAAATCGAAATGTTTGATGAAAGGTTGTAAACACCACGCACGCCTCCGTAAAGCGCGGGTTCCGGAAACTACCCTCGCTTGATTTTTATCACTCACTATTACGAAACTGTCGGTACTTCGAGACACAACACTAACGACATCTGCACACTGGCGTGTAATATTTGTTTCGACGGTGTGTACACTTAATCATCGCGGGATTTTACGATATTGAGAAACGATATCCATCTTCTAGGTTGAAATTGACGTGTTTTTTTTATTTTAAACTCTGCCCGCGCCATGCGGGAGTAATAGTGACGGTCAGTGGAGAGGATCTGTGGTTCGTGTAGTTCAATCAGTTCATTATTGAATATATTCGCGATTAAGACCCGCAGCTTATAAAACTCCATAATGTGTACAAATCGTGAAAGTTTACGAACTAATAAGCTTAGGACTTCTTTAGAAGTGCTAACCAATTACGAAATAAAGTTTTTAATTATTACATGGTCACTACATTACACTTGGCCAGCGGAACTTACATACGTATCACTAAATACAAAATTTTGTGAGACATGAATCATTTAATACATCTACTGTTGCGTCTACAGACGAATCCGTTAAAGTGGACGATGATGAAAGGATACAAAAGCTCACTACAACGTTGCTATGGGAGATTTCAATGCTAATGTGGGAGTACAAAAACGCGGCGAAACGAAAATTGGACCTAACTGCGTAGGGCGCAGAAATCACATGGCCCAAATGCTCGTTAATTTTCTACGTTCGTCGGAGCTTTTCTTATTGAATTCTTTCTTTAAAAAGAAGCCTCACAGAAAGTAGACATGGCAAAGCCCTGATGGTGTAATAAGAAACTAGATAGATTTCATAATTACGGACAAGCTGCAAATAATTAGAGACGTCTCGGTGATCAACAGGCTCAATACTGGCAGCGATCACATATTGGTTCGAGGGTCTCTAATTATTAGCTTCAAGGTCGAAAAATTCCAAATAATGAGGCCCATTCTCCGACCTACTGCCCCCCAGATAGCCTCATGCCCCGAAAAGTTATAGTGGGAGCTTCAAAACCGTTTCGCATCGCTGGAAACACAAACGAGAAAACCGACACTGGTCAAAACGCTACAGGATGTATCTCGGAAGTTGTTTCCCGGAAAACGCAAAAAAGGGAGTCCGAACTCTCACTCGAGATTCTTGAACTAATGAGGGTAAGACGAGACACGCAGATGTCTTTGTCAGATATGAGAGCCATAAACCTGAAGATCAGGAAGCTGACATGACCTGACCTCCTACGCTACAGCACTCGCAACATTGAGACGGCGATCGATCGAAATAGAGGCACTTAAGTTTTCTCACAGCAGCTAGGCAGACCCTGTCTGACAATACTAAACACAGCGAGTGGTAAAACCTCAAGGCTGGAGATATTTGGGGAAATCGAGAGTTTTTATGGACATGTATGCATCACGGATGGCTTAACCTATGGGACTTAGCGTCGATGATCACAGAATCCCACTCACGTGCCACTATACCGAGGGCATATCGGATGTCGATCAGGGCGAGGTCGGGGCAGTTTTCGAGCAACTTAAGAATGACAAAGTGCCCTGTGATGACAGAATCATTACAGAGCAGGTGGGACCCCAGTCCTGAAAGAGCTAGCAAATCTCTTCAACTCCGTCATCCACCAAGGCTTAACACAAGCGTGTGGCGGGAGTGCGTGGTCTGTTCTTAAAAAAATTATAACCCCATGCTGAAGAACTACAGACCTACCTCATACCTGAGCCACGTCTACAAGTTGTTCTCGAGAGTGATCACCAACCGCCTCTCTAGAAAACTCGACGAGTTCCAGCCCCCGGAACAAGCTGGGTTTCGAAAAGGCTTCAATACCGTGGACACTGTGGAAACTGTTCACCTACGCTCTCGAAGACATCTTCAAGACACTTGATTGGACTGGATAGGTCATAAACATAAACCGTGAGTAAATCTCACACCTTCGGTTTGCCGACCATATTGTCGTAGTAGCGCAGTCGCTGGAGCAGCTCAGCGAAATGCTGCACAGCCTAAATGGAGCCTCTAGATGTGTGGGTCTCGGCCGTAGGTAACTTTAATGTGAGTTTGATTTGTTTCCAGTTTGGTAAAAGCAACTTCGAACAAGAAGTCGATAGAAGGATTCAATTGGGTTGGGTAGCGTTTAGCAAACTTCGTCGAGTTTTCACTCCGCCTTAACCGCAATGCCTGAAGGATCAACGTAACCAGTGCGTCCTACCTGTTATGACCTACGGTGCCAAGTCATTTATTACGGTTGAGTTAGTCAAAAAAAAAAACAAAATTGTGCAGCGGGCTATGGAACGACGTATGCTTGGGAGGATAAAACTCGCAATAAGGTCATCCGACAAAGAACTAAAGTTACCGGCATAGCTCGCAAGTGTTGGACATAGGCATCTCCTAATTTTTGCCACAACAGCCGGTCCTCTGCCTTCCGCATCCAGTCCATCCTAGCCACCTTATTTAGGTCGTCGGACCTGGCTGGGGGCCGTCCTACCTTACGTTATAGTACTCAATGTGGCACAAGCTTTTGATAAAGTCTGGCATGAAGGCTTGCTATATAAACTGAAAACAATGTTACCAGATCAATTTGCTACTGTCCTAGAATCTTACATTTCTAGTAGAGCATTTCGAATACGCCAAGAGGATGTTTGTTCTAAAAATAAAGAAATAAAAGCTGGAATTCCATAAGGCAGTGTTCTAGGACCGGTCCTGCACCTTTTATACACCCGTGATATTCCAGAGCTCGAAAATAATGCTATTACAACCTTTGCTGACGATACAGCCATCATAGCAGTAGGAAATACCCACAACGAATCAGTAGAAAAGGTTCAAGTAGCCATCAACCAAGTCTTAGAGTGGACGACAAAATGGAGAATAAAACCTAATGAGAGTAAGTCCGTTCACGTTGACTTCACAAATAAAAAAGGTCAATACTGCCCGGTGCTTATAAATGGCCAACCAATACCCTACTTGAACGAAGCTAAGTACCTCGGTATGACGCTTGACGCAAAGCTACGCTGGAAAGCACATGTCAAGAAAAAAACAGAAGAGCTATCCCTACGCTACCAGAAGAAGTACTGGCTACTGGGAAGACACTCTTCCCTCTCAGTATACAACAAAGTCCTGCTATATAAACAGGTGTTAATGCCAGTATAGACTTATGTAAACAGCTTTGGGGCTGTACCGCTCAGAGCAATCGACAAATAATACAAAGATTCCAGAACAAAGTGCTCAAGAATATTGTCAACGCCCCTTGGTACTTAAGAAACTGTGATTTCCACCGAGACCTTAAAATGGATGACATAGAGACAGTTATACAAAAAATAGCTGAAGCACATCAAAGCAGGCTTCAACAACACGTGAACGTCGAGGTAATCCAGCTCCTTGATACCACTGAGTTAAAAAGAAGATTGAAACGGCTGAAGCCGTTTGAATAAGTGTAATATAATAGTGACATATTAAATGTAGTGTAAGTGCAACGTAAAAGAACACATGAACAAAGTGACTTCACATAAATGTAATAGAGACAATAAGTGTTATTGGACACATTCTTAGGTTTAAGTCCTTATAGCAATTTAGGTCATAATTAAATTACTCATTAGTCTTTAGGCTAGATTGTAATATATATAAAGTATTGTAATAGATACTTATATAAAAAAAAAAATCGAAGTAGTAGTTCCTGAGATTGCCGCGTTCAAACAAACAAACTCTTCAGGTTTTTAATATTAGTATAGATAGTATGTTACTTTTTAGATTTAATTCAATTGTTTTACTTTATTTCACTGTATGTTTACTTACTATCATCTGTATCAGAAAGTATATTTTCGGCAACACCAAGAAAAAGCGGTTGACTATCCTGTAAGACTTCATTCGTTGATAAGAATCTATAGCATTTTTGTATGTTAAGAAATGTACTGATATTCACAATTTCACTCAATTATTATTTCATTTATAATTCAGTGCGCAAACGTAAATGTTTAACTATACAAATGTAAACATATACAAAATACTCTGTGAATCTGAACGTTGACTAAACAGACGAAACACTCGGTTCAAAAAATTAATAGAGATACGCGTACTCACTAATGTCCTTGAAACTCAAATTAACCGGTTTATTTCGCTGAACAGTATCGGAATTTGTGAAAAACCGGTTTTAACCTTAACCTGAATTCATTTCGGTTCGGGGTCAATGACCAAAACCGGTTTGGAAATTTAACCGGTTTCCGAGCCCTGGCTAATATTATTCTACGCCAAAACTACTTACTTATATTATTACTTACTCAGTGTGAACACAAAAAACCCGAAAGTACAGAATCCATCATACCACAGAATACTGTACAGAATTTCGTTCTGTACAGTATTCTGTACTTCATACAAAACGCATATGACGCTCGTACACATAGATATCGTCACGGACGCGGAGAATCGAAATATAATAGATGGACCAGAGACAGAGCGAAAGCCACGCTCACGCGCTGCGGATACTCGTATGATATAATCTCAGAAACTTTTATCAAAATCCCCCCGAATATTTACTTCTTGTAAAAAATACCACCAAACTCAACACTAATCAAGAGTGGATCGCTCGTACGACGTGGAGTGGATGCAATGAATAGTTTTAAAGCGATGTGGTATTAAAACAGCTTAAAAATTTCCCCCCCTAAGTCCGCCGAAGAATATTACCATCCGAATTTCCCCCTGAGCTGAAAAAAAAACGCCCATTTTTGCAGGGAATCCCCCCAATCTGGCAACAGTATTGTGTAGTTGATCGAGTGAAGTACATATGAAGGTTATCTTCCGTATGCTCGGTATTATATGGTGTTCAAGTAAAGAAACCTAAGCTAAAACAAATTCGCTGAACAGATTAACCGATAACAAAAGATAACCAAAATAAATCAACGGTCCCATAGAATACTGAAGCCATTAATTAGCCGATCGTATTAATTAATGTAATAACCATGAGCGGAATTAATTAGAGACTGCGACAGAATGTATTTATTATGTAGAATACGTTGCCGCCGCAATGGATATGAGCTAGGATGTAAAACGAGGTGGGTATTGATATCAATGATGAGTAAAGATGAAATGGGATTTTATCGTTTTACACGATACTGTGATAATCAGCAGTGCAGCAGCAGTCGTAGGTACGTCCTAGGCAGGCGCGGATTCAGAACTGTCTTCAGGGGGGGGGGGGGGGTCAGCATTTGACTCAACCGGCCAAGTGTGGGAGGTTTGCATTTGATTCAACACGGGTACACTAGGCATCACTGCCGAACATACCGGTTCAGTGTCAAAATTCTGAAATTCCCCAAAAAAAGGTGATTCATCGAGTCTGGGATTGCCCCCGTTGCACTTCTTCTCCCCCCTTGGATTCCCGCCTATTCCCAGGTATCTACTAGTATAGATGTTACGTTGATGTTACTAGTATATTACAGATAAATTTAAATTGACGAGTTCTTTTCTCACTGGCTTTGTCGCTTTTTGCGAACTGGCCTAAATGTTGAGTCATTCTACTCCAAAATCTGTTAGATGTTCTTATGAGTAACATTTTAAACACTGTGGAACTATTACTACTAAGTATAGATGAAGAAGAACAGTAAATGAATTCAACGGAAAGCCGAGGATGTTCTCTACAGCCAGGAGGCCTACTCTAATTCAATGAAAAATGAGGAGGTAGTATATATCAACATCAATTCAATCGACTCGTTACCATAAATAGTCTAAGGGTTCGGTGTTTTTGTTATCCCCGTAAACTTAAGATTTTTATAGAAATAGAGTAGGAATACCGGACTCTTTGATAACCCAACATTAACAAGCACGGAAACATCAAAGAAAACCGCTTTCCTAGTATGCCTAATATAAAAATAGTATTGTATAGTTTGGCCGCGTCTTTCTAATGCGCGATACAGCGGTCGCAGTCAAACTATAGTTACATCCCCAGCGAGCTGATTTTCGGAAGACAGACTAGCCCCAAGTCTAGAACAAATTTAGACAAAGCTAGGATGATGGCATTCCCTACAAACAGACACGACGTCAGCTCGATTGCTTGGCAACATGTATATTTATGCATTACTACAATATTTGAATCCAAAACTACGGAACGACGCGGATACACTCAGTGCCAAGAATTTATATGTAGTAGGTACACCGTACAAACAAGTATCGAGGTGGACAAAGTACAAGAAACTGCAAAGTACTGCTGTATTAGAGTAGCTTGATACCGCTTAAAAGATACAATAAACATTTAAGTAGGCACAATAAAAACAATAAAAAAATGCATTTTTTTTTTAAATCTCTCTGCACATGCGATAAAAAGTTCAAAATCAAGCCGAACGTATTTTCATGTAACAAAACTGAGACCCATTCCGATCAAATTATTTTTTTAATAAGAACAATCGCATTCCAATCCGTCAAATGTTACAGACAGACACACAAATACACCCGTTAAACATAAAAAGGCCTCAAAAAGGAGGTGGTGTTATAACACCACCTCCTTTTTGTGGCAGGGTTAAAAAACAATAAATGGAAGCCATTAAATAATGTTGGTGTGTCGAAAAAAGGACTTAGTTCGTCAGTAGTAAGGAAGAAATCTTCGCTAAAATCTATACTAATATTATAAAGCTAAAGAGTTTGTTTGTTTGAACGCGGTAATCTCAGTAACTACTGGTCCGAATTGGAAAATCTTTTACTGTTGGAAAGTTCATTTATCTAGGAAGGCTAAAGGCTATATAGCATCACGCTACGACCAATAGAAGCGAAGCAACAATGAAAAATGTTGTAAGAACGGGAAAAATTACGCACACGAAGTTGCGCGGGTCAGCTAGTGATACGTTTTTTTTTTTTTAATAAGATAACTAGCAATGTGGGATTGGGTCCTACATTTTTAGCAATCTTGTTAGCCCCACCAACTAAGCTCAAAGACTTGTGTTAGGAGTGGGTTCACTTTGGTAGTATAATGATATATAATCGTACCAGCGACCTAACGATTGCGAGACCGATGCCTTAGCCATTAGGCTACCGCCGTTTTAATATTTATCGAGGCAAATTGGAATTAAATTTAAGAGATACTCGAAGTTACCGAAACAACAACACTGTTTTTAAAAGATATATACAATATCAACGCGAGCGAAGCAGCAAAGATCAGATCGTATTTTATAAAGATGTAAGTTAAAAAGCTCAAATGCCTCAAAATTAATCTTGTGAAATAAACATTTATCATCGTTAAACTTCCATTCCTAATACTTAGTACGAATATCAAACTTTTACTTAATTAATACCCGCGAAGCCTTGGCGCCGTGATGCCATAAAAATTATAATGTTGCCAACATAAAAAAAGACCGGCAACGTACAAGTCGAACTTGAACGAAAATGGCGTAAGCTCGCTTCACACTTGGCCGATTTCTATTATTTGTTGCATTTCTTTGGAGTTCGAGTTTACCCTTTTTTCCAAGTTTGAAACTTTTATACAAAGTTTCTTGTTTAGCGACCTCGGTAGCTTTTATTATATATACTTATAGGTACGTCACAATCATACACATTTTGTGATAATTACATCCGTCTACTTACTAATGGGTATTTGGAAGATTTCTTTTAAATAATAATCGAAATGTTTTATCTGCTGTAAAATTCTGCGAATACATTTTTCTATAACTCATTCCAAATCGGATGACCTATAGTTCATATTTATAGGAGCTTTATCACTAATTTTCACACTTTTCAACTTGTTTACTATAACTATAGATGAAACCTGGCATCCTCACTGAGTACGGGAATCCTGAAAACTATTTCGTATATTTTTTAACGTACCGAATTATCAATATATTGGTATATGAAGCAGTTATGGTGTAATTATTCACTATCTAACATTATATCTGATAAGTTTATTGGGTACTACATCAAAGAGCGGGCGATAAACTGATGAATATCTAGATCGAAGCTGAAAACGTCTTACGGCAAGTCACGATAACAATTTTGTTTTTCAGTAGACATTCTCACTTAGCTTCACGATCGCTTTTAAGCCTAAACTGTACTGACGGTTGTATCATCATGATCAATGAGCTCGTTGGTACCAACCGATGATTTGCAACTCTTTGCTTTTGGATCTACCCGTTTCCGGTCTTTAGGTGTCATTCTATTGCTGTTAGCCAAGTGCTTCGATTGTATCAATTTGAGACAATTTGTCGGGGGACTTCACAAACAAAAGTAAGTCGTGGACACTACCAGAGAAGGAATAACTATCTGGATTATGTTTACGCGTTCGAGTACTTTTGATAGTACGTAGTAATGATATTCATTTTTAATATGCGCCGCGATTCTTATAGATCGAAATAATTACTACCATTTTAAGGCTCTTGGAAATATACCAAAAATACGCTGGCTGAATGCAGTCATGCAACGACATAGTTTTCTCGCTATTTTGGAAATTCTCATCTATCTTAAAACTGCTTTATATATACGAAAGGAAAGCATGATAATTGGGGCGTCGATCCATCCGGATTTACCCGGAATTGTCCTAGTTTACATGAGCTACGAAGCGCCTGGGCTTCCGAGAGCCCGCGTTGGTTAACGAATGCTAATTACGTAAATATTGAAGTGAAGTAAACTGTTTAAACAAATATAGAAGCATCAAGTCATGTTGTTTAATGAGCAACTTTTTTGAACATAAATATCAACTTCAAAAAGAGATAGAACAGAGCGAGCTTCCTTATTCGATGTAAAGACATCCCCATCATATACGAAACGTCGTAAAAGGGCGAAAGTTTCACCCCTAAAGAGGGTGAAAATTTTGTACAGAAACTGGTCAAGATTTTTATCAAGATGATCATAACCATAGTTATTAATTTCACGTTAACAACAATAAAAATACCTCATACCTACCTATAATTAAATTACAATTAACGAAATTTTCCATTCAATATGCATTTCTAAGCCTCTGCGTATTGGTTAATTCAAAATATATTTATAGACATTATGTATTTGACGTTAATGTGACGTATCTGAACCTAGGTCTAAAAAGAGATAGTACAGAGCGAGCTTCTTTATTCGATGTAAAGACATACCCCATCATATACGAAACGTCGTAAAAGGGCGAAGTTTTCACCCTTATAGAGGATGACAATTTGTACAAAAACTGGTCAAGATTTTTATCAAGATGATCAATATACGAGGGTGGATCGAAATATTCGCGGCCTACCACATAAATACTTGACTTATTTTAATGTAACTGACCTCATTCGATTTGTTTACTCTCTGGTTGTCACATTGTAAAATTCTGTCACAATAGCATTATCTGTTTTTAAATTAGACTGAATTTTGTGAGCCTAAGTGCAGCGTTTTTAAAGAATGGAGAAAATTGAGCAACGTGCGGTCATCAAATACCTGTTTAAAAAAAAACTGACTCCAAAAGAGATTCACGAAGATATGTCAACAACATTGGGGGAATCTGCTCCATCGTATACGACTGTGAAAAAGTGGGTTGCAGAATTTAAACGCGGACGAGAGAGTATTGAAGATGACCCTCGCTCCGGCCGGCCTACGACGTCTACGACTGAAGAAAACATTGGGAAAATCTGTGATCTGATATTGGCAGATCGGAGATTGACCATCAGGGAGATTGCTGACACTATTGGCATCTCATATGAACGAACACAAAACATCATAGTCAATGAACTTGGATTTTCTAAGGTTTCTGCGCGGTGGGTCCCCAGATTGCTTTCAGTTGAACAAAAACGAATACGGCTCACGATTTCTCGCGACAGTTTGGAAATGTTTGAGACTGATCCACAAGATTTTTTGGACAGATTTGTTACAATGGATGAAACCTGGGTACACCACTACACCCCAGAGTCAAAACAGCAATCCAAGCAGTGGAAAAAACCTGATGAACCGACTCCAAAAAAAGCCAAAACAATTTTGTCAGCTGGCAAGGTGATGGCGTCAGTTTTTTGGGATGCTAAGGGTGTCATCATGGTCACATCACCTTGCAAAAGGTGAGACTATAAACTCTGCTTATTACTGCACCCTTTTACGTCATTTGCGTGAAACGATCAAAGAGAAAAGGCCAGGACTACTCAGCAAGAAAGTGTTGTTCCATCAGGATAATGCACGCGTTCACACGTCTGTTGAATCAATGGCTCAAATTCGTGATTGTGGCTTTGAATTACTGCCCCATCCCGCCTATTCCCCTGATTTGGCACCTTCGGACTTTCATTTATTCCCAAACCTTAAAAAACACCTTGGAGGTCAAAAATTTTCATCAAATGAGGAGGTTGAAACCGCGGTGGGTGACTTTTTTGAAGGCCTTGAAGAAACTTTTTTTATGACCGGCATACAGGCGTTGGAAACCAGATGGAAGAAGTGCATTGAGTTAAGTGGAGATTACGTGGAAAAATAATAATTACTTTTGTTTATATTTTATATTGTTTTCTTGCTGAGGCCGCGAACTTTTCAATCCACCCTCGTACATACAATCGGAACCGCAGTAAACAGCCAGTATATTATATAACCATAGTTATTAATTTCACGTTAACAACAATCAGTAAAAATACCTCAAACCTATAATTAAATTACAATTAATGAAATTTTCCATTCAATATTCATTTCAAAGCCTCTGCGTATATGTTAATTCAATATATATTTATAGACATTATGTATTTGACGTCAATGTGACGTGTCTGAACCTAGGTCATATCGGCAGTTACTTAGGCATTATTTCTTAAAAAACCCGCTATAATAGCGAAGGAAATTTATGAAATTGTTATCAGCTACGATTTGGGAATAATGTAGTTGTTGTTTAAAAGTTGGCCATTATTAAAGCTTCAAAATTAAGGGTTTTTAATGTCTAGTTACCATACAAGACTTGCTTGCGACCTATGAAATATAATAAATACAGACTTACACAGTTATAGTACTAAACTTATTTATGTAGGTACCACATTTACCTGGTTATTTGTAATATTCTAATAACCTCCCGTTCGTGGCTTCTTTACATAACATTAAATAACTTGTAATATCAGTTTTGGTAAATGTGTAATATATTAAACCATAATCACCTACCACTTGTTTTTGTAGTTAAGACCTTAACCATCTACGAGTAAAATCATTGTTTATTGTGAGGATCAGGCCCTAAACCTGTCAAAGAAACATCGATTTTACTTCGGGGTCTCACAGATGTGTGGTAAATGGTTGTGGCAAAAATAGGTGTTAGTTGGTGAAGGGTTAATTTGTATTTTTTATATATACATAGGTTCGCCACTGCCACCAAGACGGCCTATGCTCTATGTCATAAAAATCAGTGTTCAATCGGGCATCGCCTCTAATATTTTACAAGTTTGCGCACTCATCGTTTCCTAGAATGGAAAATATAAACATATAGTTTTATCGGTGGCTTATCTAATCGCTTTATAGTGAATGCGTCGTAACGTTAGGTATATTTTGGAGCTGGGTACGGTTTAATGGTATGCAAATGATGCAATTACTCATATGTATATTTACTAGAATTAACAACGAGAAAACCGTATCAAAGGATATACAATTTATATTTAGGAATTCGAAACATCGAATTCCTAAAATTATATATCCTTTAGGTTAAAAAAACAGTAAAAATATATAAGATTATGAAAAAAGAAGTTAAGCGGCAGTTTCAAGTATGAAACTACCATGACAAGAAACTGCCCAGATATTCCTAGACACTTAGTTTGTCAAATTTCAGTTTATCATCACATGTTTGACTGGAGAATAATGAATTGTTATTTAACGCTTTTTTTCCTGCGTAGGATCAGCAAAAAATTAAAAAAAACCCGCCTGCGGAACAATGATGCAAACAGGATCTCCTACTTTATTTAATATCATGCTGTCGGAGGCACAATACTAAGTTCATCGAGATGAATGCCTCCGACTGCATAATATTACATAATAATATGTAGGGGATCCGGAGTTTTTTTATTTTTTATTTAATACTTTTTAGTGGTTTTAGGATGTAACAACTAACTTTTATCACAGCTATTGCCAAGTATTGAAAACTGGAATAAGATTGGTTGCTTATTGACTTTTTTAGTATTACAGTCATAACTTTTTGAAATGCTTACGTTGAGCCCTTTAATTTGATACCAATATTGTGGTATTCAAAAAACTTTTTTTTCACACACCTTTTTTGCCATCTCACAGAAGCCATGTTCGGTTTTTTTAAACGTCACTTATCTAAGAACACTTGGGCGGCCAAGACAAATCTAACGACGTCTTAATTGTTTAAATCTATTACAATAAAGAATATTACATACATACATACAAGATACGCGTGAAAAACATAACCCTTCCTTGCTTATCAGGCTTGTAGTTGCTACCCACCCACTTTCAATATTAGTGTAATCAATGACGACAAATAAACTATTTCCATAGCTAATGAACGCTAGAGATACCATAGGCATCAGCCAAGCGTTACCTAATTATTATAATAGTATATTAACCCGACTTTGACATTGTCATACATAATATAATACATATTTGCATTACCTATATGAATATATTGACGAAATATTAGCATATAATATGTTCAGGTGGCGACAACAGTTTGCGCTTAACACTTTAATATCTTATCAAAATTCGATTACCGAACGTTGTAATTTTATCGTACAAATATTACGGTGATAAAATATATTTAAGATACGGTACAGGCCCATGTACTCCCATGTGAGTCGTAAAAGGAGAGTACTAATAGGGTTGTCACGCTTAAAATTAACTACAGACTTAAAATTGCTGATTTCGATACGTTTCCTATCGCAAACTCTCAGCAGAGCTGGTTGCTAATCCGTCTTCCATACTAATATTGTAAATGTGAAAGTAACTCTGTCTGTCTGTCTGTCTGTTACGCTTTCACGCTCAAACCGCTGAACCGATTTAGATGAAATTTGGTATGGAGATAGTTTGAGTCTCGGGGAAGGACATAGGATAGTTTTTATCGCGATAACCGACATCCACGCGGGCGGAGCCGCGGGCCAAAGCTAGTAATATTATAAATGTGAAAGTGACTTGTCTGTTACGTTTTCACGCTTAAAGAGCTGAACCGATGTACATGAAATTTTGTATAGAGATAATTTGAGTCCCGGGAAAGGACGTAGGATAGTTTTTATCGCGATAGCCGACATCCGCGCGGGCAGAGCCGCGGGCTAGTTAATATTATATAAAACCATGGAATATAGTCTTCAGTTTTTTTTATTAACTTCGTCTTGTTCGCATAGCATAACTATGTAGTACTCGTATGTACTAATGTTAAGAAAAGATTAGCCAGCAATTGAAAAAAATTATAATAATGAATAGAGCCCTTTTTTTGGGTTCCGTACCTCAAAAGGAAAAAACCCTTAGTGGATCACTTTATGTCCGTCCGTCGTGTGTCTGTGAACGCGTGGAGGTATCGAGTTGAAATTAAAACCATATAGGTATTACAGTCCCCTGAAGCTGTGTAAAAATCCAACTTCTAAGTTAACGTAACAAAAAGATACGGCCGTTTAAGCCGCAAAAAAACGTATATGTCGATACTCTCAAGGGAATCAAAATTTATATGGCACTTTCCGGTGACCTAAAACTATAAAATTTTGCAAGTAATACCGTCTTATACTACAAGTATAGGGAAACATTTTCAAACTACACATTTGTAATTAATCATAAAAAATATAGTCTTTTCGTGAACTATTTATAATAGTACCTACAAATTTGTACGGAACCCTCGGTGGGAGAGTCCGACTCGCACTTATCCCGTTTTTTTTTTAATGTTAGTAATGTTTAGACCAGAGTATCGTAAAGAGAAAACCCTTTAAATGCTATATTTCTAAAAACTCGCAAATGTACCAAAAATAAATATTTACAGTTATGACAATTGTAACTATTAAAAGATGAGGCAACCCTAATAAGGGAGCGAATTGCGCCCCCTCCCCGGATTATCTACCTTGCCAGGCAATCAGCTTGTCATGCTAGGTAATTATAACGCTATCCCCTTATGGGTATTTCGTCGACGGGGTCTCATGGTGTATAGGCAAAGATTAAATAGGAAATGTCACAGATTTAGAGGAAGATAGATTCCGCTTCACAGCTAATTACTTTTGACAAAACTGAGCCCTAAATTGGCACTGCAGTCTAAATAGATACATGCACAAGATGCGTGCGTAACGGTACTAATGGTACAGGTTATGCCACAGAGATGAGGAAACATCAAACACATCCTTACTACTGCGAGGCAATTCACCATACCAGGAGCCAGCATCTTGAAAACGCTAACTACCTAAGGATATCCTTTATAAATAAAAAGAGGTGCCGCGTCTTCCGGACATACAACCCAGCCTTTATGCAGATATAATATAAAACCACACAGTTTAATAACTAATATAGTCGTTCCACGAAGCTGTCTAGATGTAAATGTAAATGTTTATATTTGTATTAAGTTGAGATATGTGAGAGAATACATTTCTTAACTTAATGTTGTTGTACCTACTCAATTTTTCCTTTCCGCAAGCGTTAATGTTTACAGATTTTTTTTTTTTTTTTTCTAAGCCAGGAATCACCCGGAGTACAAAAGTTTCATAAAACGCGCTTTTAAGCAACACACACGTACACTATCGCTAGCGAACACGGAATCTCGGACCACTTTGTTCCGATAGTTCTTAGCTGAGGAAATGTATCATTTTATTTTTATCAGTGGCGCCCAAATCCTTGTTTGGCAAAGATCTGAATGTTACCGTACCGCGCGGTATGGTGACATTCCTCATTTGAGACATTAGTTCATACGTCTCATTTGCCCAGTAATTACACACAGTTGCTACAGTGCCCTTCAACCGAAACACAGTGATGTGTTAACTGACACTTGTGTACCCACCTAGACGGCTTATGTCTTAGACCTACTACCGGTATTTGCCTTAAGGTGGCCAGGATTTTTAACTGTCAGTTTTATCTTGCAGTAAAAACTGACGCCTCTTGTAAACTGATCTGAATGTTTTCATAGTACACACACTCAGTTTAAACTGTTCAGCGAAAAGTGATCGTGTGTAGCCACTATTATGTACTTTCCGTATTTTGTGCCACATCTGACTCCAAATCGGTAGAAAATAACATTAGGACAATACGACAACAAAACAACATAATCGAATAAGTAATTAAACATCACGTTGAAAGGCTTGCAAACTCAAAATAATAAGGCAACACTAATTAATGTCAGGAAAACAGCAATAATTAAAGCCAGAATCAACATTTAATTAAATTTAACAATGTTTGTGTTTACAAATTATGTTAGCGAGCTTCCAACAATACGCCATTTTCTATTAAAATACATATTAGGCTTGAAGTTTCCTTTCATTTTTCCATTTATTAACTAGCTGATGCCCTCGGCTCCGACCGGGAGGAAGTAAATAATAACGATAAAAAAATAATTATAAAATAAGAAACCCGCCAGCATATATGCTACATAATTATATAATTTCATGCAGTCGAAGGCATTAATGAATCTCGATGAACTTAGTAAAGTGCCTCCGACTGCTACTTTTTTTAAATGTATCATTCTATAACCACCTACCGCATGTTTTTGGAGTTATGACTTTAACCACCTACAGACTATTTTACTGCAGTAAAATCGTTGTTTATTGTGAAGTTTAAGCCTGACAAAAGACGTGTACAGACGTGTGGTAGGTTACAAAGTTATTTGTTGTAATGTAGAGAAGCGGGAGGTTATTAGATACTACAAATCAGCCTGTGGAGTCCCCTGCGAAACTGCGACATTGAACTTGTACTCTCTTAGTAAGGGAAAACTACCGTATGTATGTTTAAACAGAAACTTCATCGGGATTTACACCAGCTGTAAAGGGCTTATCGTATAGGACTAGCTGTGCCCGCGAACGTCGGCGTGAAGTTGCAATGCTGCTTACTCCCTATACACGTTAGCATGATAATAAGTAGCCTCAGTTACTTCTTACATCATCAATTTTTTTTATTTGCATGGATGAATATAGAGTAGAAAAAAGAGATTCCCAGAGGTCTGGGTACCTCTGAAAGGAGCTTATTGGCAATCTCTTGCCGAACAAATGGGAACGAGTTACTTATGAATACAAAGTAAGAATAAAGATTCCCAGGGGAATCTGTGGGTACCTATGCAAGGGGCGTGGCAATCTCTTGCCGAACAAAATATAGGAACTAGGGGCGCAGTTCCAATTTCACTCTTTCATATTATATAACCAATGATTTTTAGAGAAATTTTCTTTCAAAGGATTCTAAGGATACTTTCACGAATAGCCTATAGGATAAAGATGCTAACGGACAATATAAAGTGGTATTGCCTAACCAATGGATTCAACCAATAGCGGTCGTGCGCTTGCCATTAAAGTAACAATATGAAAATTATGCAAACGTAAGCACCAGAAATCTTTAGTAGAGAAGAAAAATAATTACTAGCAATGTGGGACCCACAATAATCGCACTTGCTAGTTATCAATTATTTTTTTTAAATATGAGTTTCGCTACTAGAGTTAGCTATTTAAACAGATAGTACCCTAATGGCTAAGGGATCGGTCTCGCATTATATTATCGGTACGAATCCTACCCATTATACTACTGACGTGAACCCACTCCTAACACAAGCTTTTGAGCTTAGCTGGAGGGGTTAACAAGATTGCTAGTAATGTGGGACTCAATCCCACATTGCTAGTTATATTTAAAAAAAGAAAAGTAGATGAGACCGGCCGTTAATAGTTAGTCCGGCTAAACAATACCTACAGTACTTACTTTTAACTCTACAGCACCAGAAGCCGATAGGTATGACATTATAGTCCAGTCATTTGGTAGTTTTACCTGGAGAGTTTAGGTAGGCATAAAGGTGGTAGAACATTTATTAATTCATTTCCCAACAATACTATTACAGGCGTTCACCCATTACGATAATGTGGTACATTAAATAATGATGATGACTAACTCATCAGTTAATTATAATTGTGATTAAACATGATTGAATAGTACCTATAATACATCGTATCATTATTTAATAGAGTTAATAGATTATGTTTCTTATTAAAACATCTAGTACCTTTCTCCAGAAACCTTATCAATCGTGCAAAGAAAATGTATTACGCATTATTCCTTTCATTCCTACATTGAAAGAATACAAAATAATCCAACATAAAGGAACGTTGGCTGGAATAAAGGAAGTCTTTTATCGTAACAATAGGTGCCCAATACGATACAATATATCGTACGTCACATACTCAAAGGCTGTCGTATTATTCATAACAAAATGGAGACCGTAAATTAAAGAGTAATCTTTTAGAAAGTCTCTCCCGGTGAACAAAACATCAAAATGTTTTCTCTATAGTCTACCGAAAAACGCTGACTCCGACGAAAACACCACGAATCGTATCGACCGCAGTTACGAACAGTTTTCTCGGATATATCGTACGATATAACCATCTTGTTGCTTTTAACTTAACTATTTGAGGTCAGCGCAATATGTTTTGTCCTTTCATACTCTTCTGTCAAACATCATCACTGTGCTTAATTCTGACCATGCCGTACCATGAACGCAATCATTTCGAAAACTCATAAGCATATGTCTTACATGTATTGCTTGTAAACAAATCCTATAAAACTTCATGATAGCTGGATATGATTGAAGTATTTCTAAACGACTCGATTTGGTGCCCGTTATTTGGGATGTCAGTTTTATAGTGGACTCAAAATTGTATGAAATGTATTCTTCTATTTACAGACATCGTGTGGGCGAAATGGTGATACACATTTAAAAAAACAAGTACAAAAGCCTGCCATTATGGAGGTATTACAAAAATCTAAAAACAAACAATGCCACCGTACATTTTCGGCCATTTTCCATTACGAGAGGTATTCCGACCCGCGACATCCTCTCGCCAAACACGCCGACGCAGGCGGACATTCGACAAAGTTCAAACAATGTTGATATATTGGCCGTTTAACAGGTGTAAAACGGTTATGACTCGCATTGTTTCGCTAAAATATCTTCCGAAACGGTTAAACGATGCATATACATAAGGTGGAATATGTACTTAGTTTGGCATGTTGTGAAGTTTTACGATGGTTTTTAGTGTGGATGGTTAGTCATTGTAAACGAAAAATAAACTGTCCTGCTAATTTCTGCCAAAACGCAGGCGAGTCAGTGATGACGCCACTAAACCGGCGAGCGACCAATTGTCTATTTGTGAATTCTTTGCACTTGACAGCAGTTCAGCAACTGACATGCGTCAGGTTTAAATATGAAGCTGAACTGCCCTAAACTAGGCAAATAAATTAGATGTTCATGGTATAACCTCAGTGCATTTTTTATAGAGCGTGCTGCTTAGTAATAGTACTCACAGCAGTATCAAAAAACGGATTCATCCACCCTTCGCCTTAGGGAAAACGTCACGTGCTCGAGATCCAACCAAGTCATGCTTCAAAATTTACATTATTTGACGAATAAAAAGGTTTTTCATCGCCTAGAACCGGTATCAGTTAACACCAAATCTGGCCATAAGCTTTCAATTCTTAATAGCTATAATTCTGCACATTGACTGCGCCATTACATTATAATCAAATAGCACAATGTTGAAACTCATTCGTTGGCGTTGTAAACGAGGTTTAACTGCACATTGTTTCCGTTAAGCGGTCCTTTCCGAGCCCTTTGTGAGTTGCTTACGTCACCCGTTCTATATCGCAGCTCACCCTAGGGACTGGCAATTTCATTTCATTACGGGCCACCAACCTGTATGTGAAGCATATTGGCAATATTGTCGTTAAATGTATGATTAACGTGATAAATTGACTATTATTATGTAGATAACACTATATGTGGGGAAGAGCTAGTTGAGGACATGGGTAAGTTGGGCAATCGAAATATCTCAGAAACTGTACACCGCACGCTAACACATCAAATTGCGAAAAGAAGCGGTCGCGGGTAAGGTAACTCATTGCGCGACCGCCAGTGTCAAATGGTCGATCAAGTGAAGTAGGTACACATATTATCTGTTTTCAACGATGATTAAGGTTTTGCTGCTTACTTTCAGTTTTACTGCTATGTCCCAAAAACGCTCTAACTGCTCAATTTACCCCATACCCTTCTTGCTCAACTTACCTCACCTATGGGGTACGTTGAGCACATCAGATTTTCTTCACTTAAACGGCTGAAGCTTTTAAATGCGATTAGTTAGAAATGAATTACTATGAGCCATTTTGGCAAGGGGTAAATTACTTACCTATCAGTTATAACAAGTCACTAAGACTTATCCTTAAGAAGCTATGACCGCTCAAGTGAAAATTTGCCCAACCTGCCCCTCCCTACCCTAAGTTTCGAATATGCAGGGAGTTGATCGACGTTATCTTATTCTGTAGGTCTAAAGATGAGGGGTCCGTGAGCGGCCGTTGAGCAGATTGATAAATCAGCGAGGTTAAGCACTGTAGGTTTATAGATTGGTGTCTGTTTTTGAAATCGCGACTTGTTATTCTTAGTAAGTTTTAGAGCCCTTGCCACAGACATAATGTTGATTTCATATGGTAACTAATTCAAGCCAATTTGTGCACATAACAAAAAATTATGCCGATTAAAGACTTCGAATAAAAATAAGCCCTTTGACCTTACATGATTCTATCCATCGTTTGAGAGCTACGTTGCCATAAAACACAGGGGTCAAACTTATATCGTATTATTATGCCGGCGAAAAATCCCACCTCCAAACGTCTAAGTAACGTTCATTGTTTTTTATACAAACAGCTATCATATCCGGCATAAAAATAAAATTATAATCCTTGTATAGCATTTCTATCCGCCCGCCATATCTACGCACACAACTCTGAATACAAATTGAAATATTTATACATTTACTTCATTTAAATGAACATTGAATTACGATTTGGGTATGAAAGGAGGTGTTTTTGTTTTGGGATACATTTTTATGTTTTTTTTTGTGAATGAGCTTTTAATTGGAAATGTTCATTAAAGTGCTGTTTTTGGACTTATTGCGATGTTGTCTGTATACCATCAAAAATATGTGTAAGGATGGTTCAGCTCCAACAAGATATCAAAGTTTGATAGAAACCAGTTTCTGAATATAATTTTTGAGTATCTAGTTCGATCCAGTATTTATTGCGCGACGATCGAACTAACATATAGTTGGTTCGATGTTTTGGACTCGAAAAAGCGGAATTCACCTAAAATGTTGTATAAAAATGGAAATCGTGACTCACAGCTCAAACCACTGCATGAATTGGGTTGGAAAATGGCATTGGCTAATTAAGTTTATTACTATAAGCAGAAGTTGCCTAGACAGTCGCCTAGTTTGAGAAATGCCCATTTAGCGATGATTCCCACAAAACGACTCGCATCGCATCGGATCGGAACGAGTTTTACACGATATTTTGAAAATTCAGATACCAAAGGAGTGAATCGTAGGTTCCAAAAAATATGGATATCGTAGATAAGTTTTAAAATTAAGTAACTAACATAATTCATCAAAGTTATACAGTAAAAACTTTGGTAATGCAGTAAATAACATGGTGAAATTTCGTTCCAAAATGAGAGTAGCTTCAAGTTTTTAATTACTTTTCAACGTGGCAAACATTTAAACAAATTAAAAACCAGTGAAGTGTAGTTCAATTGGCGCACAGGCAGTGTTCCGTGCCATTAACTTTTTACTGAATTAAAGGTATCCTGGAAACGGGGGAGAAAAAGGGGAATGAATACCTTCTGGATATTTAAAATGCATTTGTAGGTACCTATAACATCAGTTTGTATTACATACCTAAGTATATAATACAAACTGATGTTATAGGTACTTGCTAAAGTAAGGGGTTGATTTTTAAACTTAAATGCAAGAAACCGGGCAAGAGCATGTCGAACCATACTCAGTGTAGAGTTCCGTAGCTGTCACTAGAAAGAAATGCAATGCATATGAAAAATACGATCTGAAATATTATGTGAATAATTTTAGAAATACTTATTGGCTCGGAAAATTGCATAAATTATCTTTTGAGCGGTGTGACCAAAAAATATGAAAAAAGGTAGCGCATAATAAATAGTTTAAACTAAAATTATTTTCGACATAATCTCATTTAAGTACAGTCTTTGAGTAATTGCCGAAAAAGTGCGTTTCTTAACCAAAAGGCGTAAGTGAATACGAACCTACGCTCTTCTGCTGGTGCAATTATTCAAATCGGATTTTTTCATATGTAATACATTTATTTCAACGGCTGCCGGAACCCTACACTAAGCATAGCCCGACATCCACTTACCCGGTTTTTTAATCTTTCGAAATGATTAAAGATTTCACAAACAGATTATTTTATTTGTTTCCACGTGGACTAAGTTCAAGTTACAAGGTGAAGTCACAATTCGCCACTTAACATCAAACGAGATGTATGTTTGTTACGCCACCTTTGTGGAATAAACACATACTTTCAGACGGTAGCTTAATGATAATGACGGACATAAAAACAGCTCAACTCAAGAATACTCAAGATACCTTAAGAAAATAACGGTCTCACAGTATCAAAAAAATTGCAGACACATTTTTAACATAATCATATCATACATTAAACATGACGAAAGAAAAAAATGGTTTCTCACGATTCATCGTTACGGACATTTATCTTATTGAGTGCAAAAGTTTCGGAAACCAACCAATTATGAATAAATTTTAATGTTTTGAGATTTTAATTACATTTCATGTACTTTATTTAGATTGGTCTCTACATAAAATTGTTGGTACCTATAAGCCGCTTATCGCATTAACTTTATCGATTTATGATTCATAAATCTTGCTGTTGGTTCTTAATAGGTATACATTTACATAATTGTATCGTTGTACAGAAAAATATTAAAAAAAAATGAAGGCATATAAGCCTCACATGCGCTGTTATAAGGATAATCTGTTACCTATCAGTCAGAATGCGACCAAAAGCACATAGCGATCCGATCGTGGTCACGGGTCGACCCGTGACCACGATCGGACTTTCAAATAATTCACGCGATTAAGTCCCGAAATATATGTAATATCTAATGAGGCTTAACTGAGATTTGGCTTAACCTTCTCCCCTAATCTCTCGTGATCGTGATTGATCAAATTGTATATTTTTGTATAAATAAGTACGTTAATCTGAGCTTGATTTATTATAAAAGAAATGTTAAATTATAATTTTATTTATGGCTAGTTAAAACCATTAATGGTGGCATGCTACTGTATTTTAAACAATTTTGTAGAATGTAGATTATCAGCCTATACATAGGTAAGTAAATTAAAATTCTCATGCTATCACTGTCAATCTAACGTTAACAGTTGTGTCAGGAATACTTTTAGGAGCTTCTTTAAGTATTGTATAAGCAGCCGGGGCTATGGATCTTAATCTATAACCGAACACGGCTGTAAGACATCACATAAACTAAATATAAACTTATGAATAACACTATCAAGGAACTTGCAAATAATCCGTGTGGTCCCTAAGGGATATAGTAATATATGGCGGTAGGAAAGGGACAACGGTAAACTTGAGATACCCAAAAATAAATTGACGACGGTATAATAACCGTAGCGTGTTGGTTTGGTACTAATATAATATAATAAATTGGGTACATGTTATGCTATTATAATTAAAGATTTTTATACAATATTGTTGGGAATACAGTCCATGACATATCGTCATGTTCCTCTGCGTAAAATATAAAGATTTTGGGCTAATTTTCATATTCGAGGTTTTGCACGCGCAACGATGGCACTAAGGGCCCGTTTCTACTTGTCCCAAGGTGCTCTAGTGATAGTTCTGCCACTAAAGCGCCCGATTTTGTGATGCTTAACTGGTAGTACGGGTTCCCTAGAACAAATTTCAAAATGATACATATCAATCTGGAATCGCCATGTTAGCTTCGTTTTGACGAGACGCCCAACTTTATGTATACGACAACTTTACATAGTGGTAAACTAACTGCGGCCTATGTTGATGTAAGGGGATAATAGTTTTCCAACGGCAAAGTTAAGTTTGTCATATTTAACACCTGTTTTTTTCACTAACATACCACTATATAAAGTTGTCGTATGCATAAAGTTGGGCGTCTCGTCAAAACGAAGCTACCATGCCAATTCCAGCTTGATATGTATCATTTTAAAATTTGTTCTAGAGAACCTGTACTATGATGTTGTGTTGTAGAACGATATTTAAATTGTGGGGTGTCGAATCCGACACACGACAAGTGGGAACAGGCCCTTATATTAAACGACTTAAACTATACGCGAAACAAATTGGTTGCAGGTAAAATCGTTGGCCTGATTTTAATGAAATTTGGCATGAAGATAGTGTGAAGGTTGAACCTAGGCCTATTTTTATTGTTATAATCGCCATTAATGCGACATTCCTTCACAATATGGGTAAAAACTATTCCTTAGTAGTAGGTACAGAGTGTAGATATTGCCAACAAAAACTCTACTAGAATAAGACCGAATTGGTTCCATTTAAAAATATATTCCTTGCTGGTATATTTTTCATTAAACCATATTTTCTACTTACTCTCTAATGAGCGTGAAGGTTACATTGTAACTGCTACACTGTATGCATATTATAAACTCATTAACGTGTCAAGATGAAATGTCGCTATATCATTCATTATGAAACAGGCTAATGACGTAATTAATCATGATTGTTTAGGATCACTCGTATTAATTGTAAATTCATGATTATGTTGTTTCTGTTTACTTAATTATGGATTTATATATAATAACATAATATCAAAAATTTAGGCTTATGTCGCCAAAATAGTTAACGATTTATATCTCGAGAATACAATAGCTTAACTTGTAGTCTATTTTCAATTTCAACAACGAAAGTGGGAGTAATCTCTGGTAAGTCGTATTACCCACACAATAATGTCTATTTTTATGACTATACAGGGTATAACTCGAGAATAGATTAAGTACCTTCTTTGAAGCGGATTTTCTCGTATTATTAAGATTTGGCGTGGGCATTGCTATTTTGGATAGATACCTCTATCAATGAAAACTAGGTAGAAATTTCAGACACGCGGCTGTAGTAATTCTATGTATCAGCAACGTTGGGTTGACGGGCTGTGGTGGACAAACGCTTAAAAGAAAACTTATAAAGGACAATTTAAACTAAAGCGTTTTTCCGATTTTTAATTCTACATTTTGAGGTAATGGAAATCTCATCTAACCAAGTAAAAAGCCAAATACATAGTGAAATACTTAATCGTAGTCCTACAAAACTACATATTTCACTTACATAGATCTCATACTACACATCCGTAAAGCCTTCAATCAAAGATAACTCTCAGTCGATATTGCGTTTAATTCCGCATACGAAGTGCCAGCTACAAGCACAAATATGCGAACGAATATACGTTTAAATGTATAACTGATACAGTCAGCGCTCAAATCAGCTGTTTATCGTACGGTACGTTAAGGCGCATGAGTCAACGGCGTAAATTATCTTCATTATAACGCTCACTCGAATAGCCTTTGGTCTCAGTAACTTGTTGTATTGTCATCGTACGTGTAAATCTTTTTATATTGCGTTGTAATTATTTTGTCTATGATTTATTGGTTGGTATTTTATTAGAGAGGTCGTTTTGAGCTTGTGCTTTTAGCTCAAATATAACCATGTAATGTTAAGTTTTAGATAATGTATTGTATACCATATTTTTATTACAGTCAAGCCTAGTGGTGACGATACTACCTACTTATTATGTAATTTATCTAAGCAACTTCTTTTGCTACAAAAACATAAATCTATGATTGCGTCCATTAACACTTTTCCTTAGTTTTTGTTAATAGTTAGGTTTCAGGTGATTTTAAAATGGCGTATCCGGGGCGTATGGTGGATACCAAGGTAATTTTTAATAATAATAAAAAATATTTATTCACTTAGGAAGCAAAATACTACACTTGTGAAAAGTCGATACTACATTTACTTGGAATGCCTGTTCGCAAACAATAGGTAAAGCCCGAGAAAAGAACAGGCAATAAAAACTCGTGGCCACTCTTTTCAAATTGCCAATGTTTACAATGTTTCTCTGTTTATAAACTGTATATGCAGGTAAGATGCTGCCACCATTATATTATACACCATATTAGGGGACTGATGCAAAAAAAAGAGGTCAATAATATTAGAAGAGTACACGAGATTGGATACATCAGCCTCAATGGGCACAACATAGTAGGAGCATCCACTTACGATGTAAAAACTTCATGTGCTTAAATATTGGCCAATTTACTGCTACTTAATAAATAAGTATACATATTTTGCAAAAGAAAGATTTTAAAACAAATTAAATTACTAATTATAATTCTCAAATACCAAAACAACATGGCACGTTTAAAGAAGTAATTTTCTCATTAGTACGGCGGTAATGAGACTTCTGGAATCAAATTTGGGTCCGATTAGACATTAGCAAACATTACCTTTAACTTTGTGTTTCTACAAGCGGGAAAAGGATTCCAAAAACACAAGCGACCATTACGACCCAAAAGCACAGAGAGTATTTCATGTTTAAGTAAAAAAAAAAAAGACGCCTTCATCTTTACAAATTGCAACGTCATAGACAAAACGATTGAAAGACATTACTTTTTTCTGGATAAGTTTTAACTCTCAGGTAGCCTTATAAAATGTACGAACGCACCACGGTCATCTTGAACAAAAACCCGGACAAACTGGTCCCTTCCTTGATGACTGCGTGACGAGCCATGCGCGACGAATGACGTAACGCAGGGCAGGAAGGCACAAAGTAATGACTAACTGCAACTACGCAAGGAAATGACAAGATTTTACCTATTTGGATAAAAGTAGTTAGTAGGTTTGTTAATAATGGACGGATGAACATAGATAATATTTTTACCCAAATCGGTAAAATAACCTATTTAGAATGTGGATCGCATATTTCTAGCCATCGTGTTGACCCCTTCAGCAAATATAATTGTTTGTATCTATACCAATATTATAAAGCTGAAGAGTTTGTTTGTTTGAACGCGGTAATCTCAGGAACTATTGGTCCGAATTGAAAAATTATTCACTGTTGGATAGCCCATTTATCGAGGAAGGCTACAGGCTATATAACATCACGCTACGACCAATAGGAGCGGAGCAGCAATGAAAAATGTTGCAAACACGGGAAAAATTTATCCAGAGGAAGTTGTGCGGGACAGCTAGTTATATATAAGCAGTTTCATGTCGGTAATATACAAATAAGTACTTATTATACACAACCTAAGCCCAATTCCCATTCCCAAGTACACGGTCACTCGGCAACGCGACGTATGTTTATCGCGCAGTGTTGTATTTTCAACCCTGGGCATTGGCAATAGATCACATAATCACATCGAGAGGCCGGGTCACCGGATTGTTAACGCAGGTAAAAAAATATAGGAATGAGGACGCTCATAGGAACAAGGGCTAAAAAAAAAGGTATGATAGTGCACATCTGTATGTAAACCAGGTAACAAACAAACTTTCAAGTTGAATGGTAATTAATAATAATAATATCTTGGGACAATTCACACAACGCTATTTGATCCCAAACTAAGCAGAGCTTGTAATATGGAAACCAGATAACTGATAAAAATACTCATACACATATTTCTAAATACATACATATTATAAACTAGCTATCCCGCGCAACTTCGTATGCGTAAATTTTCCCCGTTTTTGCAACATTTCACGTCGCTACTCCGCTCCTATTAGCCATAGCGCGATGTTATATAGCCTATAGCCTTCCTCGATAAATGGGCTATCCAACAAAAAAAGATTTTTTCAAATCGGACCAGTAGTTCCTGAGATTAGCGCGTTTAAACAAACAAACAAAGCAAACAAACAAACAAACTCTTCCGCTTTATAATATTAGTATAGATAAATTACACCCAGACACAGAATAAACCATCATGCTCATCACACAAAGTTTCGAACCCACGACCTCGTAGCAGTCGGATACACTCCCACCGCGCCACAGAGGCAGTCAACATGATGTGAACGAAAATCAGACGCAGGACCGACATTTGCACATGCTCACCTATGTTCTTTAAACCCATTAACCCCAGATAAACAGTTAATATCACTGTTAATAAACCGTTACTGTAATTAAAAAATTGCAATGCAATTGAATACCACCAGATGAATAAATTAAAGACGAATTCTTAGAAGACTGAATGAGTAATTCCCATTAAAATAGGTGACGCAATTTTTGAGTGAGGCGCATATAAACAGACCGAATTAGTTCAGATTTATTATTTATTGTTATTGTTATCCAATCATGTGAATGTATGTCGGTTATCGCGATAAAAACATTCTATGGATATGGGTCCCAGAATACTATCACAAACGCACGAAATCATTTTCGCATTCATATTTTTTTTTTTAAAGGCGACTCCCGCATTAGGGTACAAGCCCTGTTTCGCGAGGGACTTTACAAACATACAAGTCACGGACACAAAGTACACCCAGACTCGGAACAACAATTTGTGGATCACACAAAGTGGTGCCCCGTGTGGGAATCGAACCCACGACCTCTTGCGTAGCAGTCGGACACACTCCCACCGCGCCACAGAGGCAGTCAATTTCAAAAAGTAATATTAATTAGGATACTTGGGTGACCTTATAAACTTCAATCAAAAATGACAAATGTTATGTTTATGATTACAGAAGAAACATAACGTTGTTAGAATCACTATAAAGACTGATATTTTTCAGCATTTAAAAAAATGTAATGTAATGTATCTTTGCTATTCTAAATTGTATATTTACTAGTTTTCGCCTGCGGCTGCGCCCGCGTGGATGCCGGTTTTCGCGATAAAACCTATCCTATGTCCTTCCCCGGGACTCAAACTATCTCCATACCAAATTTCATCTAAATCGGTTTAGCTGTGTGAGCGTGAAAGCGTAACAGATAGACAGACAGAGTTACTTTCACATTTATAATATTAGTATGGAAGTATGGATATGGATAATCCATAGTACTATGTAATATTATAAATAAAAAAGTTGTTTATTTTCTCTGCTTGCTAGTTTTAACAATCATCTCATCACTCTACTACTCAATTTACGCCACGACACGACACTCGGTACTGTACTCCGCCTTCCATATCCAGTACCTTCCAGCGACCATTTTTAGGTCGTCGATTGTTTAAGGCACCTGTCCCACCTACGGCAAGAAAGCGTGTAGCTATTTTATCGCTCAAAAAACACACACACTTATGTAGATCCTATGTAAACAAAGGAGATACAGATATTAATAGTTGATCGCTGACCGTTCCCACTGCCGGCGAGTACTCGCTCTGTGTTTACACAGAGCGGATCTACACAATATACATCTATTTTATGTTTCTTGAGCGATAAAATCGCTACACGCTTCTTGCTCATCGCCGGCGGTGGGACAGGTGCCTAAGGGTTGTCCTACCGTACGTATACATTTTTCAAATGACTTAAGGCCGGTCTTTACAATCTATCTATCGATGGATTTGGCTAATAGAGCTTATATCAAATATTATAGCTCTAGTCGCCTAATCCATCGATAGATATATTATTGAGACCGGTCGTAAGTTGCTAAACGATTTTTATAATTTAGTTGGCGTAACGTAATTCTAAAATTCCATGCGGAAAATAAACACAAAATGCTAGCTATACTTAAATACGCGAGTAAACATACCTGATATAATAAAGATAACGAATGAGTCAACGGAGACAATCGCGGTAATGTACTTTGATTGGCCTGCGAAATCAGGTCGAATTGCGATTGGGAAAATTTTAAGTACCTTGGGAAGTTGGGACAAACTTTATGTCACTTCACGACTTTTGATATGCGTAGGTTAGGTAAGAAACATACTGTGAACTAGCATTAGCCCGCATACCATATTGACAGAAAGGAACTTTATTTCCTTACTCTAAAAGTTGAAATAAGAAAAAAGCCTACGTCAATATAACTCTCTCTCTCACGTGTGGTTTGAGCTGTGCGTTGATAAATCAGTCAGTCATGGTATCCTTTAAATTTATCGTTTACTATACTTATCCAACAGGAAAATCTTAGTATACCGATTGAGTGTATATCCAACAGTGGTATTAAAGCCGTTCTCAATAATATCCACGAGGATTTCACGACGCACGGACGTGTGTAACATTTTTAAGAAACGGTCACCCAGAGTATCGAGGTCTCGGATGCTTCCAGACCTCGTGATATATCTATGAACACACTTTGCATAACATTCCAGACCTCGTGATATGCTCAGTCGACACGTACCCATCCCCCCTCAATATTAGAAGGATTTTTACATGAAAATTTATCAAGCAAGTCCCCGTTTTTACCTGGCAAGGGTGCCTAAACCATTCCTGCGTTGATCATTTCAACAAATTGTGTGCAAAAAAGGGTCCGAGGGTTTAGAGCGGGCTTTGTGTGAGCAGTCTTTTGTTTGACGTATCGTATACCTAAATCTCGCTGGCGAGAATTACCTGCCTTCCTTGTACCAGCTGTCTCGACACGTGGTTATTTGTAGCATGAATCATACTTAAATATAATAAATTAAAGTGTTGGTCTTGCAGCTGATGACCAGTGCTGGGTGCATTTGTTGTAAGCTGTTGATATTAGTGTAACTGTCAATTTAAATTGCATCGTTTTTCTCTTCTAGTTGATAAGCTTTTCTTTTAATTTACTTTTGGTTTAGGTTTATTACATGATACTTAAGCCCAAAAACATTTTACCATTTTTGTTGGGGCTTGTTTTGGCTGGATACATTATGATGAGAATAATAAGATTAACTTTACTGTATACCTACGAGATAATATAAGGAAAAAACAGAACTATCATTGCAAGAGTTTTTTTTCATTACATACTACGTGTAGGAAATCGCGCTAGTATTATTTTACAAATAATAACACCATGAACAAAACCAATGTTTTAAATAATTTCGATGATAATTACAATGTCGTTTTGAGGAAAATACAACGCAAGTTGTTTACGCAAATGGTAGGTAAACGTGTAACAAGTAATAAATTGTGATAAATACAAAAATACATTTATCGTATGTTTATGTTAGAGATAACCGGAAATAAAACTATATGTTTTAAGGGAAACCTCATACGCTTTAAATTGACTATTTTATGATTCTACTGTAATGTAATGGTAATATATAAAAAAAAATGGTCTAACCGATGTCGGTTACGTCGGCCAATCACATCAGAGACTAGCCAACTACGCAGGAGATATTATAGTGATTGGCCGCAGGATCGACGGCTTAACGTGCTCTCCAAGGCACGGAGGTGTGTGATATATTTTGAAAACGGTCACCTATCTATAGACCAACAGTGTTATTGTTGCTTAACCTCGCAGATATCGCATTACGTTACGTTTGTTGCTCTTTTACGCAAAAACTAATGGGATTTTACAGTTTTTTCTTTAATAGACAACTCTCGCGGTAGCTTCCCGCTTTACAAACATTTAATTCACAGAAACAAAGTACACCTAGACTCGGAAAAACAATTTGTGGATCATACAAATCGAAATGCAGAATCTTACGCAGCAGTTTTACACACTTCCTCCGCGCCACTCGCCATTCAAACTATTCTACTAAATAATATAGTAGGTTTTAATAATATAATAGGTATATAAAGATAATACATAACGCGGCCTAAGCTGCGAGGAAAGCTAGTAATGATTATGCCTCTTAGTTCACTTAAATATTAGGTACAGAATTATCTTTTTTAATCTCATCATACCTTTTAATAGTGTTTTATCTTTATTTTAAAACTTGGATTATAATCGAAAACGTAATGATTACATTTTGTTTGATCAAAGATTAGATATCAATAAATAAACAATAGTCAGTTTAAATTTAACAAAATTACTAGAGAAATAGTCCTCCAATATTTGTGAGGCCCACCGTGGGGCACCAGGTTGTATATACGTCTTCTGTGAAGAGGTGCGTTTCCTCGAGACGACGCACTGTGGGATGAAATCGACTCTTCATACTCATAGAAACTTTTTGTCGCAAATTAAAAATTAAAAAATTGGAATAGCTTTGGTATGTTTCCCTTTAACTCGTATTTTTATATGAAAGTCATAGGCACCTCCATACTTGAGAAAAAAAATGTTTAATTTTTTTTTGTATGGGAGAAAACACATTAAGTACTATATTTAAGAACTGATCGGAACTGAAGGGCTGGTGTTCACATGGCTTATTATACCTAATGTAGCAAACAAGATGACATACAATTTGTGCGCCGATAGGTGCCGCTTTGGAAGTAGCACGTGTTTGAAGTTTAATATTTTTTGTATGTGATTTTTCCCATATTCGATGTAAATTAATGTATTTAATTTGTTAACATCTTACTATTAACCTCTAATGATAGTAAAAGAACATTAAAATAACACGAATTCATAAAAAAAAATATTTCAAAGAACTATAATTATACTAATACCCTCATTTGAGTAATTTCTAAGTAATACATATAAAATTTATTGATTGATAACCGAACCAGAATAAATTAAACAATAGTAGGTAAGTAATTAAAATATTAATACATATTAATTATAATAAACATACTAATTAGGCATACTAATTAGGAGTCTTTTCATAGTTCTATAACTTTTTATACCCGCTTTAATCAAGAATAAACATTTAAAAAATGAAACTGCATGAAATAAAGTACTAAAAACGTTTTTAGGTACAAATATGTATATATTTAATTTAAAAACGTTAAATTAAATAATACTTATATTACCATTTCAGACATCAGTAAATAACAAATCAAAATTTTAATAAAATGTAAACATTACGATTAAGTATGTACCTACGTTAAAAATACAATAACAAAAAAAAAATATAAAAGAGTTAAAAACTAAAAATAATAAATACATCAACTTACAAATTAATAACAAAAAGAAAGACAAAAAATAGTAAATAAAATTAACAATCTTCTAAATCAGAGTCACTGACAGACAGTGACATCTACAAATTCTATTTCTTCAGTAACGTCACTCTCATCGCTATTTTTAATTAGGGGTTTCATATCATCAGTGAGTCTTCCACTCTTCTTCTCTTCTGTATCGGACTTAGCTCCGAAAACTCTTTCCTTGGTTGTCGCAAAGCTGAAGTAGATGTTCCAACACTACACGTCTTGGGATTTTTATTAGAAGTTGATGCACCATCATTCACTATGAGATCAGATTGGGGCTCAAGAGGCTCTGCTATCTCCACTGACATGACAGATGATGCCATCTTTTCTCTCAAATCCTCAGGCCATTTTATATCTTCTTGCAACCATGTTTCATACTTCTTCACAAAAGTATGTCTCGTACGTTGGCACAACCTCCATTTGTTCCTCAACGAACACACGTAAGTCTGACAGTATTGTTTTAAACTTTTTTTTTCAGCTTCTGATAAATCAGTATAATTTAATAAAACTTCAAATAAAACATTAGGTTGTGAGAAACAACTGTTGTTGGCCACGTACATGAAAATGTCCAAATTTGTAATAAACCCTTCCATTATTAACACAATAACGAACAGAACACAAAATTAAGTAAGTAGTTACAAACACGCATAAATACGGGAAGCAACTAACCCATTTTAAAGGAATAACCCTATTTATATCCAATAACTTATATTAGCACTTAATTAGTACTTGTCGGTACTTAATGGGTAATTAATTAATACGATACACTCATAATATGATGACACAAGACTCCTAATTAGTATGCCATTATAATATGTATTACTTAGAAATTACTCAAATGAGGGTATTAGTATAATTATAGTTCTTTGAAATATTTTTTTTTATGAATTCGTGTTATTTTAATGTTCTTTTACTATCATTAGAGGTTAATAGTAAGATGTTAACAAATTAAATACATTAATTTACATCGAATATGGGAAAAATCACATACAAAAAATATTAAACTTCAAACACGTGCTACTTCCAAAGCGGCACCTATCGGCGCACAAATTGTATGTCATCTTGTTTGCTACATTAGGTATAATAAGCCATGTGAACACCAGCCCTTCAGTTCCGATCAGTTCTTAAATATAGTACTTAATGTGTTTTCTCCCATACAAAAAAAAATTAAACATTTTTTTTCTCAAGTATGGAGGTGCCTATGACTTTCATATAAAAATACGAGTTAAAGGGAAACATACCAAAGCTATTCCAATTTTTTAATTTTTAATTTGCGACAAAAAGTTTCTATGAGTATGAAGAGTCGATTTCATCCCACAGTGCGACGGCGACGATATTCCCGCATATGACTACTGCCTAGTGTTGTAAAAATGAGCGCTGAGCGTCGAGCGTTAAACGCTGAGTCGACGCTTTGGAGCGTTTTAGACTCGAGCGTTAAACGCTTGAGCGTTTAAGGCTTGCGAGCGTTGAGAGTTCAGACTTTCATGCTCGAGTTATGCGCTCAAGCGTTCAAGCGTTATAATTTTTAAATGCGGGTAGATAAAAAAATTGTGATAAATAAAAACGTTAGGAGTTGTGGCTGGCGGTAGGTACGGTGAGTATTACTTATCTTTTGACTTTGGTCGTTTAAGCAAGTCCTGTGAGTGAACAAGCAGAAACAATTATATATTGTGTATTTTATTATTATCATTAGGTAGTCAGGAATTGTACAGCAAGTTCAACTAAACCACACTTGTAATTTAATTTAGGCCTTATGGCGTAGATCATATGGCATCATATACGCACATTGTATACTAATAATAAATTAAGTATTTTTCTACTATTATAATATAAATATCATTAAAAATAAAACTGAAATTCTCTTATTTCAATTATACTATCTTTTTTACAGTTTCTCTAGCTATGTAATCTAAGCGCGCTCAAGCTCGAGCCGAGCGCTGAGTCCGGTGCTCGGAAAATGCTTTTTCACTATAACGCTCAAGCCACTGCTCGAGCGTCGAGCGCTTCAGTCGAGTCTCGACTTGAGCATTAGCAATCTGCTTGAGCGTCGACTCAAGCGTTTAAGCGCCGACTCGAGCTTTTTTACAACACTACTACTGCCCCGCGGCTGTTGTAGTCGTATGCCAGAAACAGTCCCATACAAATGAATACTATAAAATGCCGTTTGGCGTTGGCGTCTGCCGCATCCTGAGGAACGAGGTTGTGGCTTTGATTCATACAGGCGACAGAGCTCTGTGAGACCCTTGCTGCTGGTTACATACTACCAGGGCTCTATAATTTACTGGCTAAAAATACTATATGATGTTAACAAGGTGACATCACCTGTACAGAAATAGTAAATCATACCTAAAACCACTAAACCATAATATTTAATATAGTATAGTATAAATGAAGAGCAAATGTTTGTAGAAACTATTGTTTTTCCTGTGGAAGCAAGTTGTAGAAGTTTAAGGAAAGAAGAATGGTCTATTTTTTTTATGATAAACATCAACAGGCAAAGCTGCAAGAAAAGCTTGGATTACATGAATAGGGTTAAAGATAGTAGATAGTTGCATGTAAAGTGGTAGATTCCAAAAATAATACATATCTGTTTTCTTATTATGTATCCATGCAGACAGACCTGTACTGCCTTGCTAAGCCAAAAAGCGGTATCAATCGGAGTAAGTTTTGAGAAAATCAACTTCTTGTAAATTTACAAACAAGATATTTCCTCAAAACTTACTCCTATGGAAGTACCGTTTTTCAGCTTAGCAAGGCAATATGGAACAGCTGGTATGCATTAGCAAAGTAGACAAGAATGTATTTATCACTAATTTTCATTTTACGCCTTCATCAAATAATGCTAATATTATAAATCTGGAAGTTTGTGAGGATCACATATTTTCAGATATTATGGATGTTTGTAGCTCTTGCATGCAAATATTATTTTACATTAATGACCCCGAACCTGACCTTCAACCAGGATAACCAAATGAAGACAAATTTTATATCAAATTTTGTTGATTTATAAACCCACCTATCTATAGGAGCTTGCCCATTGAAAAGTGTACATAGCTATTTTTAAAATTTTCATAACCCTCAATCTTTTGATAACTATACAAATTTATTTTCAACTCATAGTTTTTAACATGGAGATTATGTTTTGGTAGGTTTGTCAACAAATTTATGTTCATGGCCACCTCGCAAGGTATGAACAGGTAAGTCAATATAGGTAACTTAATCTAAAAACCAATAAAAATTGGAATTGAAGAAAGATTATTTACTTAATTATGACAATAATAGGCTTGACCGCAAAAATCTATTCATGGAATATCATTGCCATGCCTTGAATTTTTTAAATCGAAAAAAAATTTAAACCACAAACATGTTTCGATTGGCAAGCTATTATAGTCATGGTTATAAATCAATAAAAATTAATAAAAAAAGATATCATTCACATCTGTTTATCAGATGGGTGAAAGTCGATGTTCCACGTATCCCTTACCACTACATCAAAATAGCACATATGCAATAATAATTAAAGTTAATGTGGTCGAAGCTGAGGTAAAGATTGAGTACACAAATATATTTTTTTTTTTTTATGGTCTGCAAAACTGAATACAATTCTAAGATACATGAAACATCTGTTAAATAAATATGATTAATTGTACTCTATAATATGCAAACACAGCATGCATGGAAATGGAAAGACCCTTCGGACGAGACTTAACCTTCACTGTGTGAAGAATAAGACCAATATGAAAAATTAAAATCAGTTTCAGGTATGTACTTATAACAAACTGATTTTCATATTTTTTTGTAAAACTCACAGTGAGTCATTATAATTGTGTTTTACACAGTACAGCTGTCATGATTGATAACATCATAGAATTAATATGATGCTACATACATTGAAGTTAATATATCACCATGTTATAACAGCTTCCATAAACATAAAGATAAAAGAAGATAACTGATTGTTTTGTTGGTCTATGCTGTATGTTTTGTCATTTTTTTTTACTGGCAATGCAAAAAGAGGCAGGTTAATAAGTTTAAAGACTCTGTGTGCGTTTGTCTGTAGCTTTGCAGCTTTCAAATCAGCCGCACAATTTGAATGCGTTTTTTTTTTTTTTTTTTAAATTGTTCTTAGATATGATTCATCATGATCAGTTTTGCGCACAATCAACTAATTCCATATGCGGTATATTAATGTGCAAACATTAGAACATGTTCTGTGTCCAGCTAAAGTTGGAAGAATCTGAATTTCTGCACAATTATCTTAAATGTTTCTTTAGGGAAGTAATTTGCCAAGACAGTTTATACCTTTACTGTTTGTGAGGTTTATACCTTTATGTTTTGAAGGGGCTTTGTCTATGTCACCCCATAATTGAACCCAAGCCTAGAAAATTTATCTTAATTACTTCACCTTCATGTAGTTATATTTGCATTAATAAAAACAAACCGTAACTGACTGATACATCATCATCAAATTGGTATTAAGGTATTACAGACAAACATTAAAGAAAATTCAACTCCAAAAATAACGAAACTTGGAAATTAAACTTAAAGCTGTGAGGAAAACCGTTTTGTAATAAACAGGAAGGAAAAAAAAATACCATGGCAAAGCAAGATAAAAAATCGTGGTAATTATTAAAATCATGACTCATGTTAGGTAGCTGTTTTGGAGAATATAATGTTAAGTAGGAGTTCTTGTTAAGAAAACAAAGGAACAAGTCCTTTTAACTTCTTAATTAAAATAAATGACTTTGTACTTTGGTATGTTGCATAATTAGAGAAGAAACTTTATGTATTTTAAGAACAAATACGGCAATTATTTAGTTAAATGTTGTTCGTTATTGTTGAAATACATAATAATGTGTCTAAAAATTAAAATCGCTAATAACTTGAAACAGTCGTAATTTATAGAATTGTTGTTATATAAAAGTATGACAAGTATATCAAAAGTGAGGTATTTTCTAATAAATAATGGCGAAAAACATTTACGTTAACGTAAAAGAAGTAGCCATGATATTATAATTTATGTTGCGACGCTTGCCGGCATTCATTGTTTGTAAACAAATAACATATGACCCGGCGTCGGACGTAATATTAATTTAAAACCACAAATTCAGCACAGACTTAATAAAATCATACCAAAATTTCAGCTGAATCCGCAATCAAATAACCGAGAAAACATTAATTAAGTGATTCGAAGTCGTATCTTGTAAAAAATACCATGTGCTCAATTGTCGCGCCAAAATTTGACAATAACTTTCGCAACCAAGTTTCAGTCGAATAATTTTTCAACGGTCATTTCTAATCGTATAAAACGAAAATCCACAAATCTTTGATGTAGGTAGACGGCAAATAATAAATATTTTTCGAAATTATATATTTTCATGAGAAATAATAACGCCCCTAGCGGTGAGAATAAGAAACATAACGTAATGGCCGACACACAGTAGTTTCCGATGACTTAACATCTAAATGCGCAAAATACTTACGCTTTCCTCCTCTTTTTCCATTCCAGAGGGCATCTGAGGTACTGCACGGTTAATCGCCGAGTAGTCCGGTAAATCCGGAAGCTCCTCGGCGAGATATATGGGCATTGGTTTCGACGCATCCAGGGCCCTCGCCCTAAACGAGAGCTTCGACATTTTGTTGACAGAACAAAACACGCTAGCGTCGACACAAAAATGCACTTATAAAACACTTTATAGCTCCACTAGGAGGTCCCAAGGGACCGTAAACTGAACTTTGCACACTCTAGTTCGTTCCCATGATTAATTTTTGCACGCACTCAGTCACAATTAATGAAAAACAATAACGAAACTTTACATATTGAGCGTACTTTACAGAAAGCCATCATGGCGGCTTTCCGTTTGGCGGACGACCATGACCAACTTCCACCTAGTACGACGTGCGCGGGAAGGAAACACGCGGGTGCAATTCCGTCATTTTTTGTACTCTTTATTAAATGGCGTTTAAACTTAATATTTCGATATGAAATATTGTTTATAAAATTATTTAAAATATTAAATTAAATTAAAAGTAAAAATTATCACAACAAATGTAGATAATACGAGTAAAAGTATATAAATGACGCTGGATGTTACTTGTCACACCATAGACTATAAACTGACTGTCTACGTTTCGTTTCACGTAAGAAAAAATCCTTTCACATTTTTATTCGCTTCGTGTTAAATAAATGTCTATTTTTTTCACATTATAAAAATGAAATTCAAGATAAAGGGAATTTATTTATTTAAATAAAAAATATATCAAACGTTCTTAAAAATGTGACCATAGACAGAACATTTTTTGGCAAACGAATGCTTTATTCTTGCACAGTAAAACAAAAAATATTTAAAATTTTGTTGAAACAAATCGCAATTAAATGAGAAACACTAGTATGTATGTAGTTTGGTTTTTCGTAAGAAAAAATACTGGGCTATAAATTGCTGCGTGAAAGCACTTTTACATTACTTAAGTAGGTACCTACTTCTTCTACTCTTGTACCAAAAACTAACAGAGGGAAATTTGAAATATGGGAGTGTGGTGTAGGTAAATGTCTGCCTCAGACTTTAATATTTTTTTTTTCTTTGGGGTTTTCTTCCGTCAGCGTCAGAATGGTTGGTTGCTTAAGGCTAGTTGCTGAACTGCTGTCAAGTGCAAAGAATTGACAAATAGACAATACGTCGCTCGCCGGTTTGGTGACGTCATCACTGACTCGCCACTCGCCTGAGTTTTGGGAGAAATTAGCAGGACAGTTTATTTTTCGTGTACAATGACTAACCATCCACACTAAAAACCATCGTAAAACTTTACAACATGCCAAACTAAGTACATATTCCACCTTATATATATGCATCGTTTAACCGTTTCGGAAGATATTTTAGCGAAACAATGCGAGTCATAACCGTTTTACACCTGTTAAACGGACAATATATCAACATTGTTTGAACTTTGTCGAATGTCCGCCGGCGTCGGCGTGTTTGGCGAGAGGTTGACGCGGGTCGGAATCCCTCTCGTAATGGAAAATGGCCGAAAATGTACGGTGGCATTGTTTGTTTTTAGATCTTTGTAATACCTCCATAATGGCAGACTTTTGTACTTGTATTTTTAAATGTGTATCACCATTTCGCCCACACGATGGCTGTAAATAGAATAATACATTTCATACAATTTTGAGGGATTAGGCGCGCGCAAAATAAATTATAAGGTCGCCTATAAAACTGACATCCCAAACAACGGGCACCAAATCGAGTCGTTTAGAATTACTTCAATCACATCCAGCTATCATGAAGTTTTATAGGATTTGTTTACAAACAATACATGTAAGACACATGCTTATGTGTTTTCGAAATGATTGCGTTGGCATGGTCAGAATTAAGCACAGTGATGATGTTTGACAGAAGAGTATGAAAGGACAAAACGTTTTCTCTATAGTCTACCGAAAAATGCTGACCTCAAATAGTTGAGTTAAAAAGCAACAAGATGGTCAAATCGTACGATATATCCGAGAAAATTGTTCGTAACTTCGGTCGATACGATTCGTGGTGTTTTCGTCGGAGTCAGCGTTTTTCGGTAGACTATAGAGAAAACATTTTGATGTTTTGTTCACCGGGAGAGACTTTCTAAAAGATTACTCTTTAATTTACGGTCTCCATTTTGTTATGAATAATACGACAGCCTTTGAGTACCTATGTGACGTACGATATATTGTATCGTATTGGGCACCTATTGTTACGATAAAAGACTTCCTTTATTCCAGCCAACGTTCCTTTATGTTGGATTATTTTGTATTCTTTCTATGTAGGAATGAAAGGAATAATGCGTAATACATTTTCTTTGCACGATTGATAAGGTTTCTGGAGAAAGGTACTAGATGTTTTAATAAGAAACATTATCTATTAACTCTATTAAATAATGATAGAATGTATTACTACTTGGTACTATTCAATCATGTTTAATCACTTAATTATAATTAACTGATGAGTTAGTCATCATCATTATATAATGTACCACATTATCGTAATGGGTGAACGCCTGTAACAGTATTGTTGGGAAATAAATAAATGTTCTACTACCTTTATGCCTACCTAAACTCTCCAGGTAAAACTACCAAATGATTGGACTATAATGTCATACCTATCGGCTTCTGGTGCTGTAGAGTTCAAAGTAAGTACTGTAGGTATTGTTCAGCCGGACTAACTATTAATGGCCGGTATCATCTACGTTTCTTTTTTTTAATATAACTAGCAATGTGGCATTCAATCCCACATTACTAGCAATCTAGTTAACCCTCCAACTAAGCTGAAAGGCTTGTGTTAGGAGTGGGTACACGTAAACGGCCGCCGTCCTTAATTGTGACGGTGTCGCCGGAGGCGGAGAATAGAGGTGTTACATACGCCAGCCTCTTCAGCGGGGTAAAGAGCGCTCTCTTAGCTGCTGGGGGCGTAGAAGTGAGCTTTCGCCGCTCACAGACCGGGGCCCGACTCCTTGAGGTTCCAGGGGCGGAGGGCGCGAAGAAGGCCGACCTCATAGCGGAAACACTAAGGCGTCTCGCTGGTGGCGAAAAAGGCGTTCGGGTCGCTAGACCGATGAAGTGCGCAGAGTTGCGCGTCTCCGGCCTTGACGACTCCGTGACTTCTGAGGAGGTCCGGGAGGTGATAGAGAAGAAAACTCAGTGCCCTCCCGGAACCGTTATGGTAGGAGATATCCGCCCCGGCCCCGGCGGAGTTGGTGCGGCATGGGTACGTTGCCCTGTCGCTTCGGCCAAAATATTGGCAGAGGCAGGCCGTCTCCTTGTGGGCTTCTCCGCGGCGAAAGTCACCGTTCTCGACGCGAGACCCACGAGATGTTACAAGTGCATGGACACGGGCCACCTGCGCTCGAAGTGCACCAGCAGTTTTGAATGCAGCGGACTTTGTTTCCGCTGCGGTCAACCGGGGCATTTGGCGGTGGGATGCTCTGCCGCTCCCCACTGCCCCGCGTGTGCGGCGGGCAAGCAGCCCGCCGATCATATGATGGGACGAGACGGGTGTAGGCCCCCTAAGGCCTCCTGCCAATCGCCCGCCGGGCCCAGGCAATCCAACGCTGGCCCCAGCACCCAGGCTCCGGTGCGGATGGAGGAGGGTGGGGAAGACGCACCTTCCTAGGACTCTCTCCTTCCACCTAACGGACTGCCGCACTCGCTCCTCGCCTCTGTCGTCAGTGATAGGGGTACCGGACGTGTTGCGCGGTAGGTCCAGGACGCGGTCGCACCCCCTTGCGTGAACTTTATCTCGTGAGGGGAGGCGGTGGAGCTAATCTGCCCCGCCGCCCGCGAACCGAGCAACGTTGAGGCGCAGCCGCGCGTGACGTTGCTTGGTGGGGCTGTGAGCGTGATGGACGGGGAAGTCTCCCACGCTTGCGGCTCTCTGCGATGGCGGCGTTCTGTGTGTACCCAGGACGCCGCAGGAGCAGAAATGCCCGATGGGGCTTTGCCGCTGGGTGGGTCGCCGAAGATATAACAAATCCCGGCGACCGGTCCGCGAAGGTGGCGAGTATGTACACGGCCGATTTTTTTGTGGGGGCAGATCCCACACTACCTCCAGCGTCTGCCCCGGGTGCTAGAGGTGTGCGTTCAGGCATTTTTTACGGCCATTAAAAAAATTAAAAAAAGGAGTGGGTACATGTCGGTAGTATAATGGGTAGGATTCGAACCGATATTATGATGCGAGACCAATGCCTTAGCCGTTAGGTTACTATCTGTTAAAATGGCTAACTCTTGTAGCGAAACTGTTTTTTTTTTAAATAATAGATAACTAGCAAGTAGGAATGGCTAGCAATGTGGGACCCACGATAATCCTTATTGTGAGTCCCACATTGCTAACAATTCCTTTTCTTCTGTACTAAAGATTTTTGATGCTTACGTTTGCATAATTTTCATATTGTTACTTTAATGAACAGCGCACGACCGCTATTGGTCGATTCCATTGGTTAGGCAATACCACTTTATATTGTCCGTTAGCATCTTTATCCTATTGGCTATTCGTGAAAGTCTGAAAGTTGTATCTTTTGTAAGATTTTTTTTTTTTCAAAAAATCATGCTTAGGTAATTCATATATGTAATATGAAAGAGCGAAATTGGAACTGCGCCTCTTGTTCCCATTTGTTCGGCAAGAGATTGCCAATACGCTCCTTTCAGAGGTACCCAGACCTCTGGGAATCTCTTTTTTCTACTCTGTATTCATCTTAACAAATAAATAAAATTAATGATGTAAGAAGTAACTGAGGCTACTTATTATCATGCTAACGTGTATAGGGAGTAAGCAGCATTGCAACTTCACGCCGACGTACGCGGGCACAGCTAGTCCTATACGATAAGCCTTTTACAGCTGGTGTAAATTCCGACGATGTTTCTGTTTAAAAATACATACGGTAGTTTTCCCTTAATAAGAGAGAACAAGTTCAATGTCGCAGTCTCGCAAGGGACTCCACAGGGTGTTTGTAGTATCTAATAACCTCCCGCTCGTGGCTTCTTCACATTACACCAAATAACTTAGTAACCTACCACACGTCTGTACACGTTAATTGTCAGGCTTAAACTTCACAATAAACCATGTTTTTACTCCAGTAAAATAGTCTGTAGGTGGCTATAGTCATAACTCCAAAAACAGGCGGTAGGTGGTTGTAGAATGATTCATTTAAAAAAAAAATTGAAATGTGATAGTACCTACAAAATTATTTAGTGTAATGTAAAGAAGAAGACGCCACGAGCGGGAGGTTATTATTATTTACAAATCACTCTGTGTAAACATACAAACAATTTATAGGCACAAAGTACACCCAGACAACGGGGCCAACATATATGTATCCCACAAAGCGCTGTCTCGTGTGGGAATCAAAACAACCTTTAACTTTGTCATTTTCACTATTAGAATTAGACGGGCCGTAAATTAAGTTAATTCGGTTATTAATACAGTACTTAACTAAAAGAAATAACGATTTACCAGAAGCCGATAGGTATGAGACAAGTGCAACATGCAGTCTACAATTATTACGATGCAAGCAAACACGGGTGTAATCCTTTCCGGATTACCTCGTCACTCTTTGTCACTCTCATTGTCCGACGGGATGAAGTATGACACGACCGGAGAAAGAGATCAGGCTGTCGGTATAAAGGTAAACCTTTATACATAACGCCTGATAACCGATGGAAAACTACTGCCCCCATACATCAACATACTATGCGTTTCAAATGAGTTGATAACTGTCATGATGATATTTTGTTTCGCAATACGACTGCAACTTCATTGTGTTACGTAAGGTCGGCAATAAAATAATTCGTAAAAAGGTGTCATTAGTATTACACAGAAGTACCTACCTACTGTAATGAACTATTTATATGCACTATATTTTACTATTTATTATGTTTTACGTAAAAAAATATTACGTCTGACTGAAAGGCCACTAAAGTGTAGAATATTCTTATATTTTGCCTATTTACTTATTTCTGTTTCGTGTTTATTGAATAATAAAGAAAAATGATAGGTAGGTATCTACATAGTTCAAAGAAAATAAATATAACGTCCTTATTACACATAGGTACGTACTTTACCCGACTTGGGAGTTTTTGTTGTTGCGGTACAATTTTGACAAGTACAGAGTGAAGTTGACGCGATCGCGATTAACTTCTCATTTCAAACGCATAGTAGGCTGTGGTTAGTTTACCAACCGCAAATGAATTTGTACTTAATTAAAAAAATGTTCAACAATTATGGCTTTTACTACAAGCTACTTAGCACAAGTAAAAGCGGTATTCGTTGCATCATAAAAAGCATTTTATATAGGTAAAAAACCCACGGCCTACGTTGATGTATGGGGACAATAGATTTCCAACGTCAATGTTATGAATGCAAATGGCACAACTTCATTAACTTATGATTTTCAATTCTATCACTTAGTTTCAACTTTTTTGATCATCCAGTTCTGGCGACAATACCATCAGATAATTTATCGGTAACAATCTATCATTTACTTTACGGACATTGCAGCATTAGCTAGATTTGCCACATAGGTATATCATTCAATTGACATTCCGTTTGTAATCATGTACTTTTGCCGTCGACTTTACCTGTACTTGGGATATTGGCGGAAAATGTTTCATCGTCGATTGATAAACTAGAATGAATGTCGTCCTATGAATGAACTAGACTGAAAAAGGAGATTGCCATACCCGTCACTAAATTGTTTGCTGATTGGAATAGCTATATTCCAACGTCGATTACAATATTTTAGTGACATTCCAGCATTAATTTCGATCGTTATTGGTCTTCAAGTTTCTAAATAGATATCCCTGATTAAAGTCAAGAGTTATACAAACCTTTGGACGAAATCTCCCGTGAATAACAGTGGTTCAGGTTACTGATCCAACTCACGTTCTTATATAGACATTTGAGGGTAGCTTCATTCAGTTTTCAGGTTTCGTAAGATTTTGAATAAAACCAAAATATACAGAAAGAATGCTTTATTTCCATTAAAAACTATATATACAATAATATTGGCAGCATCCCTCCCGAAGTTTTTCTAAAAAAATAAATCCAGAGCATACATCTTTGGAAAAAAACTAAACAATTATTGTGGTTTTTAAATAAAAAGATGTTAGTCTATGGCAGACCATTAGATTAAAAAAATTAAAAATCGTACCTAATGGTTCAGCGAATAGCGAACCCGATTTAAAAATGCTAAGCTAATATAATTGATGTGAAATGCGTTTATAAACCTTCGTAATATAAAAATAACTAAAATAAAAATAATAGTTCTTATTAATCGTACTACGTCAGAAAGTCAATTTCGGAAAGTTGCTTAGTGTGCAGGAATTAACAGGAACAATATAAGGTCAACAGCGCACTAAGCGATTTTGATTGTCTTGGCGTCGTGTGATTTTTTCAATTAATGAAGTCGTGGTCTGTGATGATAAACATAAAAAAAGCTACGAGATGGCGCTATCATCGCAATAGGCTTAAGATGACTGTTGGTGTCCTTGTCGCTTGTCAATTTAGTTACAAATACGCTAGAGATTTTCATAAAAATTGCGCCATGTTGTAATTCTGTAATAATTTTATACTATGATTTAACTAACTCAAATTTCACATATTATATGTCTCCAACTTATAACATTCACATTCTAAGATTCACATTGACAGAGTTAATACGAAGCGAAACTGCAAAATGCTTATATCCCTATTAAATACGAATTTGTACATTAACAATATAGAGATTACTATTCTACGTAAAATTTTAGAAGCTAGTTTCGATGCGCTTTAACTCTGTCTGAGGTGAATACTGATATTGAATGACGGGATACGATAATAACAGTATTTGAGAAAAGATTTTTTGGTAGAATTCTGTTTTATGGTATTTTATAAATAAACGCGGGCTTAACCTCACTACTTACTTAGGGAAGGTATATGATTATTATATTTAAAAAAAGAGCAAAACCTCTATCGATAACTTTGAACTGTAATTACTAAAAAATATTTGGTAAATTAATTTCTATTTGAAATTCTTTTATGTAAAAATACTTTAATTTCATATGTAATTAGTTATTATTACCTACCTAAGCGTGATGAATGATAGAAATAAATTTTAATATAGTGTTAATTTTTAAAAACAAAGATTATTAATTTAGAAATAGTTCTATAGAATAACTAAGAAAAAACCTATCGCTTCCCTCTTGAACGATCTAAGTATATTACATTTTTTACAGGTGCAAGGCTTCTTCTAATAGTAGGTAGCCCCCTCCCCCCCTCCATGACTTTTTACTCTTAGTCCAGCGCGCTTTTGAAAAATTGTGTACTTCTCACAGACTTGAATAAGAAATATGTGCCTTATACTAGATTCCAGGAGCCGTCAGCATGGCTTAAAGATAATTTTACTTGCAATGTTTTCGCCACAGGTTCTGTACCTTTAGCAAGAATCTTAGCTGTATAATTAAAATACGACAGCCACATGGGCGTACCCAGGATAATATTTCGAGAATAGATTGTTATCAAGTCAAAGATCTCGAGGCCGAGAAAATAAAATAAACAAAATGTTGGGTAGTGTATAGAATTTCCGTGGAGTTTATGTGGTGTGAAATAGACTTAACACTTTATTTGCCTATATTTGGGATTTAACACCCAAATATTTCAAGAGCAACGTTTTTTAGGTTAAACGTCTTTCCATAGTCAACTAAATATAGTGACGAGGGTCACTCTTTAATCGCTCCCTTCTTTATAATAATGCTTGGGCGGATAGAGGATTTGTTTCTGGGGGGACACGAGGCAAATGTAGTGCCAGATGTAACATGCTTACGATAGGGTGTGGGAGGTGCATTTAGTTACGAATAACACCGGCCAGGTGCGTTAGGGGTTTCGAGGCAAATGGACAAAGAAATTCGATACACAAAACAACCGTCAGGGGGTTGGAATAGCTGGATCGGCTGGAACAATGCACAATGCCGGCCAGGTTCGAGCGAGATCAAATGTTGGCGCCCCAATATCGGCCAAGGGTGCAAATCATCATATGCCACGAGGGGTAAATGGCAGCGCCGGATTTAACATACATACGGCGGGGACGGGAGTGCCCAAAAAAAAAAAAAACTTACATGCGCCCCCGTGGATCCGCCTATGCTAATCACTTGACCCAATAGCGTCCCTTGCAAACCAATTTAGTGCCTTTTGCAAATCAATTTACTCTGACCTATGGTGGCTGGAGCGGCCGCTCCGTGCCTGGACAAGCTGGCTCTGACAAAGGAAACTTTTAAATGGACAATGATAATGGAAACCTTTTCGGTTAACAGGTTCGAAATAGCCCTCCCGCCTGACAGTATTTCGATGAGGAGTTAAGAGTTCTCTCATTTGGCAAATAATGGTCTCTTATCCGATATCGGTTTCATCTCTTCAGAGAGTGGTAACGTTGCTTAACCTCGCAGATATTTCGATCTTTTCGGTTAGGTTAGTCAGTACACACAGGGCGCTAGTTTTTACGCCATGTTGCGTAATATTTAGGGAATTGACTACTCCTCTCCCCGAAATTGCAAAAAGGTAAGTAGATACATACACATTTGGCCAGTGTTTAATCAATTGTACAAATTAAACCAATCCCTCGAGTAGTTTCTCATTTGTGCTATGGAAAATGAAGTCATAAAACAAAACAAAAAATAACATCCTCATTTTTTATTTCCCAAATCCCCTATGGAATAAGTTAAATATAGGCAGAGAAGTTGTTATTGACATGGCATAGATATGCCATAAACTGACATGGAACATTTTGTGAAAATATATGATTCCCAATTTGTTCTATGGCGGTAAACTCGGGTCAAGAGTTAGTTATAACTAAGTTCTAACAAAACACAAAAGGAAAATTGTAATGTTTTGTCCTATGACGTCATGTTTCATAGACCAAACGGAAACTGCTCCCCTCCAACACCCGAAAAATGATCCTGGGTATGTCCGAGACTACTAGTTACTGGTCAAATTTCAAACATTTTGTAAACAAGAGGTACCTTACATCAAATCATTGTTCTCAATACCTATCACGTACTCCTAAGCTATACCTAATACAGATTCGTTCAACGACCTACCCACTCATTTTCTACTACAAAAACGAAGAATCATAAAATAATTTTTAGATAATTTTATTTAAATGAAGATATGATTTTCTGGTCATTTTAAAATATAGAAATAATATAACTGCGTACATATGTTACGTACGGTCTTCTATGATTTGATGCTCATATTTTTAAACTAGTAATAACAAGGCATTTACCACGACTTTAATTGAACATTTAACAATAAGATATTTTGTTCTAAAAGATTAAGTTGTCACTAATATTGCTTTAAAATTGCTCTTGTATGAATTCGTAATATCTACTCAAAGGCAACATAAGATAACTAGACCAATCATGAACCATGTCAGGCCAAAATAGATAAGTAATGTCAATCCAGTTGACAAATATTAACTAAGAGAGAACCGGCTGTACATTTGATTCAATACCGGTACACTAGCCACCGCCATAGAGAGGGGCGGGGCAATTGCCTGTGAAAACACACCGGCCTAGTGTCAAAAGGTGTTTCAGTCGAGTATGGAGGGGTGGGAATGACCATGGTACCCCTCCCTTGGATGGTTACCATAAAACACATGTTTGTTTCTTATTTGACCATCCATTCTGATAAAGGTTTTGAATATACTAATAAAATAAAGGGCAGAGATACCTTTATTTTTTTTATAAATCATAGTAAATCTTTTTAAAATCTTAAACTACGAGGCGAAATTGCTATACTTTCATGTGTTTCATAAATATTTTTTTAGAATTTTTTTGATTATCTTTAAAATTCGAAGTCTTAAGTTTGCTTGCTTAAAGATATATATAATATATAAATGGTCTAATGTGAGTTTGGGTGAACTCATCTATTTATCAACCCTTTAGTTTCTCATTCAATTCTTTTTTTTTTTTTCAAATTAATCATATATTTTTTTATATTCTTCTATAGTCAATGATTACGTCAGAAAAGGGGGCGTCAAATATAAAACAAAAACTATTAACGCGAAATAATTTATTTAAATAAATAGAAATCGCGTAAAAGAAGACATATTGTTTATCACATTTTCAAATATCTTGACAATCTCCTGAAGTAACGCTTGATCCTTTTGTGAGGCAATAAGTGCATCGACATACAATTGCGATGCATTTAAGTGCATGGGCTATATTTCAAACTGCGTAAGTAACATGGCGCATAACATGACATACTACTAAGTGCGTTTGCACAAAGCCAGTTAACATTCTGCATATATTGATGTTTCAATGTATATAAGTGCGTCGACTTACTAAACCATGATACATGAGTACACTCAACATAGCACAGAGCCAATATTGAACTAAGTGCATACGAAGTTACTATCAGCATGTATTGAAGTGCATCCCACTATTTCAATGTATTTAAGTGCGTCGGCTCACTGAACCATGATCCCTTGAGTACACCCAACACTGCACTATGCCAATGTTTTTGAACTAAGTGTTTATTAAGTTGCCAATTTGCATGTATATAAGTGCGTCTCATTGTTTTAATGTATAAAAGTGCGTCGACACATTAAACCATTTTCCCTTGAGTTCACCCAAAACTCAGCCAATCATAATTGTCACATATACGACCAGCATTTTGAAGGAATATTCGCTTTTGAGTTTTTATTGTATAAATATTTTAATGTAAGCTGGTTAACTATGGTTTATGTCAATTTAATATAATCAAAATTCTGAGCCGATTTTACACCTTATTTTCCCATTCAGAATAAGATTAGACATACATTAAAAAGATATAGGCAAAATATGTATTTCCTCAGTTGTCAGATTTAAGATGATCTTTTTTCAAAAACTAAACCATTTTGTGTATATTAATTTTGGTTAAGTTTTTTTTCTTGTTTGCTACGAAAATTAATTTTGTTGCAAAAATATACATATTTATTTTTCATACAATGTCAAAAAAACGATTGAGAATTTATATAAACAAATATTTACTAAATTGACATAAACCGTAGATACATATTAACTATTTTTAGAAAGCTTATTAGCTCAATTGTAGATATTTGTAAGTCTTGTGTTAAATAAAGATTAGTCCAGTTTTAGCTGTATTATTTCATTTTAAGTCCTGACAAAACTGTAATTAAAAAACGAAAAACTTTCGTTAATTTTACGAAAAGAATTCAAAACAAAGACAACATATACTATATTTATAATGCTATAAAAAAGTATTTTGAAAAAAAAGGTGTATTATTAATTTTAATAAAATAATTGCAATATATATATTATTTCGTATTGATATCTTGAATATTTATGAGAATGATAATAATTTTGTTTTTTTATTACAGAATTAGCCGGACTATAAATAATTAGGTAATGTTCATTACTACGGAATATCTAAAAATGTACGTAGAAAAAATATTTTGCTACATTTTAACTACACAAAGACGGAAGAACTGATTGGATTTATATATTATTAATTATTATTTCAAATTAAAAGTATTTTATATCTAAAACTGGACTAAGCGTTATTATTTCCGTAATAAAATCAACTTACGTATAGACAGTACAACAATATATAAGTTTACAACCATTATTTACCTGAATCGAAACATTTATTATATCACATTTTGAAATATTAAGAAACCTGGCCGATTCTTTGCTAATATTTGTTTATCTTTATACAAAAATTACTTTTTTTTTCTCATAAATACATTGACTAAAGGGAGCGTGTTCAGACTGTAGGCCAATGTTTGCGAAACTGTTGGGCAACTATCGCCCCACTGTGGGGCAACTGTTGACCGATTGTTGGGCAACTTAAAGCGTTAACGTTCGTATAAGAATTGCGACCTTATAATATATTTATTTATTGCATCCCTTAACTTCTTGTGTTTCTAATTCACGAATATATTTTTTCCTTTATGATAGGAAGCGTGATTTACATAAATATAAGTTTTTATAGTACTTATAATAACATTTCATATTTTACAATTCGTCCATATTGAACATATTATAGCCTAAATTTAGCCCATGCAACTTTTAGCCTTTCTGAACACGCTCTGTTTTGTTCGTGGCGGTATTTTTGAAACCGGCTATTTCAGTTTCAAAATGAACTAGGTGCGAAGGCTAGCGCATTTCAACTAAAACCAAGTTACACAAAGTAATTTATCTACACTTACTATTCTAGCCTTATAAAAAAAAATTAACAATTTTTTTTAACAAATCGCTAACGTCTAACTTAAATAAAAAATCGGACCGATATATTTTTGTTTAAGACTTTTTCGCGCTACTGCTGTTGCGACTAATCGCAGATATGTTTTTATTTTTTGAAGCTGCATTTAGACACACGCTAATTAAAAATATAGGTAATTTGAAAGTCAAATAATTCGTTAAATATTTGTATTATACATTTCTTGAAGTTATATATATTTTTTTATAAGTCAACAATTAAGAAAAGTTACTAGTTTTAGACGTTTAGAACTAGACGAGTTCTAGACATTTTTTTCAAGTATTAATGTCTCCAAATATGCACTAAATATACATGGATTTATTAAACAGTGGTTTAATTTTAAACGGGTAATTTAAAATAAATAATAAAACAACACACTGTTTAACGAATCCATTTATTAAGAATCAATTTTATTTTTCCTTTTTATAACATTTTACAATATTTTAGTGAATATGGGCGAATTAAGGGAAAATAAATGCAAGTTTATAGTTTAAAGACATCGCTCATCGACAGCAAAATATGCAATTATGGTACATTTTATATAGTATGTTACAAAATTCAGCTGAAAAAAAAAAAATAACCGATAGCGTTACTTTCGTTACCTTACCGATGAAACACTGTTAAAAGAAAATTTAGTATGTTCGACAAGATAAAGGTCATTAGGGTTGGCACTCTTTTTCGGTTACTTAACAAAAAAAAAAAAAATACTTTTTCATGGACAATTTTGTAACATTCTGTAGTAAAAAAAAAACTCTGAAAACGTTCGAAACAAAGTGGCCCGAGATTCAGTGTCCGTCAACGAAATATATGTTTGCGTTGCTCGAGCGCGTTTGTATGAAGGTTGCCATCTATACTACCAGTATTTTGTGTCTATGAGCGTTATCTAAAAAAAGCCTAAATAATATTTATTGAATTGTTTTCTCGAAGGTACAGTCGCACGAAAAAGTCACAGCCCCAAACGATACTATATAAAAAAAATTCACAATCGTCTACCTAACGACAACTTAAACTAACTTTCGATACCTATACATCGTTTTTTGCTTTTTAATTATTTTTTTTACCTATTCATTCGTCCAATCACTCATCGCTACGTCATAATATTTTTTATTTTGTATTTTTTAATTTAATATTAACACCTAATCAGAATTATTCATAAGAATCGTCATATACATAAAGATTTTATCGTAATGCGTCGATATCGGTAATATTTGTTCGACGCTCGATACAAGTAGAAGTGAAATTGACAACCCTCGTGTTTACAGAAATGTGACGTCATAACATTGTTCGGTAAAATTCGGTTTTCCGAGGACCGCCAATGTCACTTCTCAAGCACCGTACGATATATCTTGGGCCAGCCAGAAATGGAAAAAAAATACTATAAAAATCTAGACAGGCCCTAATACCTACAAAATATACACTTACATATAAATTATTTAAAAGAAAAATCTCACCATTATACAAACAACAGTCACTGCCGCCAACTAACCGGACAGTTGCGGTTTGTGTCAGTTTAATTTACGGTTTTTTAGTGCATCTTCCGGTTCGTTGTCGATTCATTGTATTTCGAAAAAAGTTTTATATCAGTGTCGTTTTTTATATAGACGAATTAAAAAAAAAGTAAAATCTGTTTATATTGTTCTAAATTTAAAATTTAAAATATGGAACAGCAATTACTGTCACACACGGTACTTTAGTCTACATAAAATATTCGAAAAAAAAAGCGATCATTCTTTTTTCAAATTCAAATTAGACGAAAGAATAGAATCAAGAAATCTTGTAGCTTTAACTGTCATTTTTTTATGAACTATAAGTTTGTGTTTTTTTTTTTCAACTACATATTTTAAACACGACACTGGTATACATCTTTATTACGAAGCCCATACATCCTTTAGGGTGGGTGACGGCGTCCAAGGCCGTTATATTAGTAGCTAGCGACCCCGCACCTAAGTCCCGCCATAAAAATACCAACGCACGATTTTGGCTCAAAATTAATCAGTCCGCAAACCAAACGACACAATCGCACTTTGAAAACTATTTACATTTGAAACGTGCAAATAAATTGTTTAATGATATTTTACATTATAGTGATATCTTGCAATTGTGCCGTTACAGTTTAAAAAATATGATAGTAATTCAAACGTGTTAAAGAAAAGAGCCAATATCGCGCTGAAAGAATAAACAAAAAATAGAGAAGAAAAACAGTTATACTTTTGACAGCCCTGGTTGGATTTGTACGACAGAACTTTCGTACTGAAAAACTTTTATATTACGACTTAATCGCGTGTGATTTTAACGCGATAAGTCCCGTTGTTTCGTTTTAGTCGTATATATTCGACCAGGGCTGTCAAAAATTTAAAACAGTGAAAAAAAAATGTTTTTAACCGTAGTTACACTACACTATTGAGGTCCGATAGTTGTTGTTGAGGAACGTCGACACACCGCAGCGCTACCGCGACGGGGCCGTCACGTCACTTGCCCACGTGACCGTTGCCCAACTGCTCGACTACCTGCAAACCGTACGACGTGGTCAGCGCACAGCCGTGTGTCGTCGTTCCAAATGAGGCTGCAAGGGTTTCGCACAGCAATGGGACTTGACATACCAATCATTCAATAATACTAAGAATACAAAAGGTAACCTTCATACGGCATCTGTCTGACCGCCGGCGATCAGCGAGTAGAGATTTTATCGTTTAAGAAACGTACAATAGATGTATATTGTAGATACATGTAAACAGAAGAGATGCATTATAGAGCGAGTAATCGCCGGCAGTGTGAACGTTCAGCGATCAACTGTTAATATCTGTATCTCTTTTGTTTACATAGGATCTACATATGTATGCATGTTTCTTGTGCGATAAAACCGCTACTCGCTTTCACGCCGTTGATGGGACAGGTGCCTATAACGCGCGCTCAAGCAACGCTGACATAGACATAGCTCACGAACAAGGAATCTCGTGACCCCTTCCAAGTGGTTTGAAGTGGTCTGTTAATCCATGTACATGAACAATGTCTGTGTGTGTGTGGCTATAGCGAGAAACGTATAAAGGCTATCTTTTGTACTCAGTGTATTTTGTGGTTTTTATACTGTTTTGGATTCAAACCACCTTATTCGCAATCCGTTAATTCTAATCATTAACTAGAGAATGGTTTGACATTTGAAAATATATTGAATAAAACATTCGCTAGTTAAAATGCTATAATTAACGTACTATGAATAAGGAGGTAAGGTTGGAAATGTCTTACGCTGACGTCAGTAGCAATAAAAATGATCATAATAATAATAATAATAATGATCTAGTCAGGGTAACACTATTTCCAACATAAAAATTGAGCCTGCAAAAACTTTTGTTTACGACTGTACAAACTCAATTTCTATTAAATCCAGCACCGTATAGAAAAAAAAATGAAAAAAGAAGTCCCATCGCTGTGTGTTTTTATACACATGTACAGTTCGGATCAATTGAGTTTTTTGGATGTGATCCGAAATGCAATGTGCCTCCCGCCACCAGGGTTTTAAAAAGCGAGGGTACCCAGCGAATAATGTGCGTTTTGCAACCCATAGACTGTTTCAAATGGAAGTAAATTTGAAATAGTCTGAGCCCCAGGAGGTCACGATATACACAGCTGCGCGCAAGCTATCATTGAGCTGTTACATTTAAACATCGAGAAAAAAATGGGACTTGTACTTATATTTGGGCAATGGTGAAAATATTTTAAACTGTCTCTCAAGACAAAAATAATAATTAATTCCATCATTGAACAAATAAAAATTCTTCGTCCAAAATTTGGAGTTGCCATCAGAAAATACGTATATATTTTTTGTTTTCTGGCAACAAATCCAACAATATTCAGTGTTGCCAAATTCTGACATTCTAATATCATAAAATGTCATAATATACAAGTCTCTATTTTCAAATAAAAAGTAACCAAAACGCTGAAAACACAAATATCATTTAAAATAAAAGGGGCATACTGAATTAGCACAAAAAGTAACACATTTAAGAGACGTCTTGAGAACAAAAAAGCTTTTAAATGTAAAAAAAAAAACACTATTAATACATAAAAAATCACTCAAAGCAGAACTTAAATATAACAGCTAAATAATAGAGAAATAATAATAGTGCTATTTCACAGACCAAAGTGTAAAAATGAACCGTGGAAAGCGACATACTTATAAACATGCATATTTGTACAACAACTATTGTTATTTTTATACATATATTTATTTTATTAATTAAAAAACCCTAGTAAACTGCCAATAAAATAGTTTCTTTTAAATATTTGTGTTTACGAAAGTCTTTTAAAACCTAACCAGGTAAATAATAATCAAAGATATAACGTAAAATACGCCAAATATCTTGAGCTATGAAGATTTAAGGCAATATTTGGACAATATGGACTTTTCCTAATCTTTGTTGCATTTTAGCATTTGGACGTATAGTTTATAATAGAGCAAGATAGAGCTATTTTGTGGACGTGTATCGTTATATCTCGCTGTTACGTCGGATAGGACTAACCGATAGAAAGACAGAACAAACCGGAGAAAAACAATAGCTCAAGATATTTGGGCCTAAATTCTTAACAGGATCACTTATTTGCCTGCCGAGGCATAATCAAGTTATTTAAAAATAAAATTCAAAACTCATCAAATTACGAAATCATATCTTTTAATTAAATAAAAAAAACTTTTTCAAAACATGATAAATTCGATAGATTCAACTTATGCAAAACAAACTATTTTACACCTACTATTTTATAAAAAAACATAATTATGAAATTCGTTATGGTAATCTCAGTTTTGTTGGTTTATTTATAATTCGATACTGGACAATATTTATAACATTTATTAGGTATTAATATTAAAAACATGTTTTAATGAATTAGAACTGTCTGTTGGGAAATATGTATTGACGGTCGCAATTAGTACTATGCTATTTAAAATGGTAATATTTTGCGTCAGTTAATAATTTATAGAAATTTAATATTTTTTAATTTGTTTCAATGATCTAGAAAATAGAGATATTTAATATTACAAATATATGAAAGTATTTTTTTTAAAGAAGACGAATCAATTATTCTGAAACGATTGTTTGCATAATTGGGCATAAAATTCTAAATTAAAAGATATATATGTTTTAATCTAGCGATTTTAGATTCGATCAAATATAAATATCTATTATTATTAAAATTATTGTATAGCATCGAATTACGTTTAAACACATATCTATTACTATTATATTAATACATACAACAAAATTACAAATTTAAACAACAAATCATATTGACAATATGTACCTCCTAACATTATGATAAAAATTTACAAATATTTTCTATTGTTTTTTAGTGTTAAAGATTGATTAAAACCCTTTTTTAAGTAAAAAGAATAATAAAGTAATATATCTGATTAGAAAAAATGTCACTACACCTCGTAATGTACAAATATCTTTGAAAAACAGAAAAAAAGTATTCAGTCTTTAAGTTATTGACTGCAATAGTTATTGAATTTTAATTATGTTAGAATAAATTGACATCACAACTCTTTTCTTTGTCAGACATATTACAATAAAAATAGTATAAGTAACATATATTTTCCAATATCAATTTGTCAGAATAAATTGTATTAACCAAAAATACAGTACCCTTAAGGTAATTAGCCTCTTGTAACTTACAATTATTGATCAAATGAGAAATGCACTTTCCTTAACACAAAACTGATTCCCGTAAAAAATATTTTTTTAAACAAAAAACTATAGAAAATATACTTAATACAATAAAAATCTAAGGTTCTATAAAGTATTTTGTCATTAAATATTAGCTATGATCAAGTTTAAGTACTTTTTTTCAGTAAAATATATCAAAAAATAACTTTTACTTATTTTTACTAAAATGGTAACGACAATGGCACCACTATTCAGATGTCTCGTTTCAATATTTACAATAATTTATACAAAAGAACTAATTATAATAATTATTTTTCATAGACACTATTTGAAAATGCTACTTTTTTTTAGTAAAACTAAACATTAAGGTTATAATTTACAACCAACCTCTCTCTAGTTCAATACTTTTCATTTAAAAAAAAAAGCTATAACGTATTTTTTTTTTTTGAGTTTTAGTGATATTACAATACTGTATTCAATATATATTTTAAAATAAAAACGTAAATTTTGACAGTTTAAATTAAAGGAACGATAAATCATTAACCCTGTATATTTTTTTTTTACTTTTTGATCATTTTTGAGCAAGCATTTTTATATACATTTTTTACAACTTAAGCGTAATAAATATTCACGAGTCAACTTGTTATTTTTCCGGCCAATACACGGGACCATAATAAAACCGTAAACGGGCTGTGACGGGTCCGCACCGGCAAAACAAATAATGTTTTCCGTCTATTCCTATCTATTCCCTCATTCAGGGATAAGAAGTGGGATCAACGGCTTGATATACTCTCCGAGACGTGGAGGGTGTGGCTTTTTTTTAGGAAACTGTTATCAATTTCCACGTAAACCCACTGACCTTTAAACTAATAGTACGATAGACTATGAATTCACAGGACGGTATTTTGCATGAAATGTCGCTTATGACAAATGGCCGTTGTTGCTATCCTTGTTACACAGGTAGAGATTTAATTCCGTCCGTAATGCCAGAATCTTGTCTTCGGCGGTAGCCTGTTCAGCGTACCACAGTAGTACAGAGGTCAGTGGCTTGAACCATTATATCGGGCAATAAACATTAGTCGAGCTGCTAACCTGCTTGATGTTTGTAGTTTCGTCATGTCCGTCCGTCCGTATGTCACATCATTCGACAGGTCTCTTTAAAACGTTAATGTTTATAAAAACTTTTTTGATAAAGTAAATATTTTCGGAAATAATCGCTCCAAAATTGGCAAAAATTGTGTTGTTTCTTTTGAATTCCTAGAGTAAAAAAAAAAAAGTTACAAAGGTAACGCTTAATACTTTCAACTAAAATTATTTTGAACATGATCGGATATACCGTTTGTCTGTTACTGCCTAAAAACTGCCCTTCTCAACAAAATAACATAAGTGCCCTGTAGATGGGTTCTTTTGCTGGTTCACGTTTCCAGATCGTATTTTGTCATATGTAATGCATTTATTTGTAGTAATAACTGCAGAAACCTACCCTGAGCATGGTCAGACATGCTCTTGCCCGTTTTTTTTTTCTTGTAAAGACAAACTTAGGCATCATTATACAGCCGCGTTTATGGCGGATTACAGTTTTTTGCCTATGACAGGGATTATGCATGGGCGTGCTCAGGTGGTGGGAGCTTTGGTGTTTTAACCTCCCCCCCCCCACCTTTCACAAAATTAGTAAAACTTAGGTACACAATATTTCTATACAGTACTCAAAAACCACCTCTGAAAAATTATTCAGGGTAAGGTTTTTACGTCTTAGTATAATACCGTGTATTGGCTCAGAATTATGTAAAGAGAAAAAAAAACTAATAATTGAATTAAAAATTAAATTAAAGCTGATATGGTAATGATGTTCAGATAGTTGCCAAATATATAAAATAATGGTAAATTAGCAACTAACTTATATATACAACATTATATACTGTAACTAAAACAATAAGGCTAGGCGCGCACTATACGATTTTTGACGAGCAGCGAAAGAATCTGTGACAGTCATACTTGCGGCAAAACCAATACATTTACAACGACTTGGCCATTATGTGCGCGCAATAGAAAAAAATATATTATAAAGCTACAGTTCGATATTATGCAGTTGTGCCTTTTGCCGCGTGGTAAAAAAAACATAGTGCACGTTTAGCCTAACATAACTTTGAAGAAAATACTTTTTTTGAGATGCATTTTCATTAGTCGCTGAGACAAACGAATACTCCGTCGGCAGCAGCACAACAAATTCCTAAACAATTTTCCTTAGTCCAAGTTTGTTAGTCGTCGCTCATTAGTCGTAAGATATAGTGATAGCTTTATGGCACGACCAATGAAAATTTTAGATCGATGAAAAATAGAGATCTAAATAATAATGATGCGTTTTAGAACACCTTTGAACTACAAAAAGTTCTAAAATGCATAATTATTTGTCAACGTCAGTCGTATCGAAAAATGAAAATGTGCTATTTTACATAAGCGCGGAAGGAGAATCGTTGTAGTAAAGAGTAAATCAACACCACGGATCTTGGCTTATTTGATTTAACTGCATACGAAAAAGTACAGCTTATATCTGTCTATCTGTGGAGTTTTTTTTTTCTTATCAGAAAGCTAATTTTGTCGAATGATTTGTTTTGTAATTGTAATTTGTTTGATAAAAATACGATAACTATTTTTAAAGAGAACAGCTTTATATCCGTATTGAAGGATTTTTTTTTACCGCCAAAACTAAGTGATAGAAGTAACAAGATTAACTAACAATAAAAGCGTTAATCGAATAAAATCTTGCAACAGTTCTCTTTTCGCACATACCTTAATAAGTCGTGATTAATTAACAAATAAAGTCACATAAGAAACATTTTACAAACGTCATAATATTAGATTTATAGACAGCCATATTGGAATGCCAAAAAAATGGAATATATAACATTTGGAGCCTAAGCGATAACACTAATAACAATATCACGAATACAATATGTAAATACGACGATAGTGTGATGTATTCATATTTAATAATGTATATTATGCATTTCAACGTCTACAAAATTGTAAATAGAAATATTCTATATAAATATATTGGGCGTCAAGCGACACAATCTAGCAAAAAGCTAAATAACAATATCTATTTACATCAAAAATGTAATTATATAAATATTAACTGTTTGGTAAGTATATTTAGAAAAGGGCGTACAGTACTCCCAAATTAATAATGCACATGCAGATCTTCGCTAATTGTCGTATTCCCGGAAACACTCGAATCATGGAATCGTAAGAGCCCTAAACAAGGCATTTGCATTTTGCACCTTGTTTAAAAGAGATAGGAGTCAATATCATGTGTGCACAATCGAAAACAAATCGGGCGTTCGGCAGCTGTCGCCGGTCAGCGAAATGTCTGTCAGTCGTCTTTATATATTGGTAGTGACTGCACGTGTTCTCTATTTGTGGAAATATATAGAGCTGCTATTACACACCCTTCTTGGTAAATATAATTTCAACATTAATTAGCTTATTCAGATTTAAATAGTATATTTTGAAAAAAGGAAAATAAATAACATATTTCACGTTTTTTTAATATTAAAAAAATAAAATACCTACATTAAATACATATTAAGTACTAGAAAAACATTTAAAAAATGAGATTTATTTAAATTAAATAAATAGATAAACATGCATAAAAAATATATACCTAACTCTGCCCATGCCATTTTCTTTCAGACGAATTCTTCCAAAATGGATAAATTTAAACGTGGAAAACCGCTTAATTCACAAGCACGGCAAATGGTATTTAATGTGTACCTTTATTTCTTAAATGAAGCCAATGTTTTCAACAGAGACCATGATGGTTATTTTAAAAAAATTCAAGACCGTGTTACAAAAGCTACAGGAATTTCGCGACGAACTTTGAGTAATATCTTAAACGAAAAAAAACATAATCAATCAAAGAAATTTTCTACACCGAAAAAAGGAAGACCTAAAAGTAGATTTCGGCTGGTACTTGATGATTTCGACTACTGTGTTATTCGTAATATGATATACAATTTTCAATTGACGCTGAAAGAACTCCCAACTGTAAATAATTTAAGAATAAAGTTGATCGAAGCTATTAATTTCAAAGGCTGTGCCGAGACTTTAAGGTTGATCTTGAAAGACATGGGGTTTAGGTTTCTGAAAACTGATAATAACAGACAATTACTTATGGAAAAACATGATATACGCCTAAAAAGGATCAAATATCTCAGAGAAATACAACAGCTGAGGAGTTCTGGTAGAAACATAGTATTTATGGACGAGTCGTATGTGCACACATCACATACTAAGGGTAAAACTTGGCAAGATAGCAACAAAAAAGGTATCAAACAACCCATTTCCAAAGGAGAGCGAATAATTATTGTACACGCAGGCAATGAAAAAGGCTTCGTCCCAGGGGCTCTAATGTTACATAAATGTGTCGACTCAGAAGGTGACTATCATAAAGAAATAAACGCGGAACGTTATCAAACTTGGCTACGCAATCAATTGATTCCCAACTTGCCTCCTAATAGTGTGTTGGTAATAGACAACGCCCCATATCATAATAAGCTGTCTGTGAAACCACCAAACTCAAACACATCTAAACCACAAATGACAGCTTGGTTACAACAACACAACATTCCGCATGACCCAAAGAAACTGAAACCCGATTTGTATAAAATTATACAAAGATACAAAGAAAATTACACAGAATTTGCCATTGACCGTATAATGGAGGAACATGGGCATAAAATTATACGATTGCCACCATATCATCCCGATTTTAACCCTATTGAAAATATTTGGTCCCAAATAAAGCAACACGTGGCCAAGAGAAATATTGCAATGACTGTGACGTCAGTTAAAGATGCTATATTAGAAAAAATCAATAAAATAGGACCAGAAGAATGGAAAAAAGTTTCTGATCATGCGGTTCAATGCGAAGATGAATATAGAAAATTTGAGCCAAGAATCGATAGTTATTCCGATAAACTGATTATTTACACAGGTGATAGCAGTGAGGAAAGTGTAAATGAACAAGAGCATAATGAAACTTCTGATGAATCTGCGATGTCGGGAATAGAGGTCTTCCTCGATTCTGATTAATTTTTTTATAATTGTATTATTTTTCTGGAATGATTAGTGCTGTAAACAAATTTGAACTGAGATTTTGATTATATTTTATGTAAACCTCTATTTGAAAACGTTTTTTTCTCCTTCTAATAAAACCTTATGTTATTTAAACCTTTTCCTCCATAATTACACCAACTTCGGTAAGACACTTGAAAACTAATCACTCCAACAATGATTGTAGCGTTTTCGCTATTTACTTACATGGAATTATCGAATCAAATTTCGTTACAGGTAAATCAAATCTGTTTTAGCACAAAACACATAATATATAAAATTAGGCATAGAGAAATTGCTCTTAACCACTCTATATAAATATCGTCTTTCGACGCTCGGGTAATACGACCGTTGCCGAACAATGACGAAGATTTCCGAAGATTTCTATGCGCATTATTACTTTTGGAGTACTGTACATAGATAGATAAAAGTGTTTTAAAGATACGACTAATGAAATATTACAAAACAAATTAATTGAAAAAGAAAACATTAAGAAAATACGTAAGCGTTTCAGAAATGAGACCCTAGAGCGGGATATTAAATGTGCTAACAGATGAAATCAACATTTTTGGTATTTTACGGCCAATGAAGTTCGTGTATTGTTTATAATGTTTCTGTTTAATGACCAAAGTATCACATACACATTCACTATATTGTCGTTCGGCATTTAAAACTATGATAAGGAAGCCGAAAAGATTTTGATACTACTTATGTTCTTCTGTGTAATTTTTGAATGAACGATATATAGGTTGACATCGTTGGTTGCACAATACCAAGTTAAGTAGATACAACTTGTTAGCATTTTAAGAACAAATATTAAGAAAATAGTTCATGATTGAATTATTTTTGCATTCGAAATAGATTGTAATAAATATGTTTCAATCATCTAATAAAGAATTCTATAGGGTGTATAGCGCACTTCTAAATATATTTACCACCATAAAAATATGTATTTTAGCCCTGTAAATACGTAGTAGTCAGTTTTATAACATTTGTACATAGTAACATTTAGAAATATAGTTAGTCAAAAACTTGTATATATATATATTCTTATATACTTTATATAGGTTAATGTGATTGCACATTGTGATACAGTATAAATAGATGCTCAAGTAAGACTCAGGAGATATTTACGGCCAGTCTCATTATCAACCGTTAACTGTCTGTTAAAATAGCTAACTGTGGTTACGAATCTGAGATTTGTGCCGTCGATAGATAGAAAACAGGTATCGAAACGCACAAATCTCAGTTTCGTTATTAGAAATTTAAATTTATGGAGAAAAATTTGTCTCAGGCGGGACTTCAACAAGCGACCTATGTATAAAATAAGCATAAAAATGCTTTAAAAATTACAAAAAGTAATGTTCTTTACTTAAGTTAGCTATTTAGCAGATAGTAAAAGTATATAAAAGTTATTGGGACCGGCCGTTAGCAAGAGTGGCACATATAGCACTATGTCAATTGTAAAAAATTACATATTTAAAAATCTAATTAAGTATACGACTTAAGCTCAATTTTGACACATTTTTATACTTTTTAAACTTTTATTAATACCAGCATCAAAAATACTTGCACACACAAAATCGTTAAAACGATACATCAATATAAACTAAAACAACTAGCGACCTACATTTACAAACTACAACTAATTTGTGACGTAGTCTACTCGGGGGGTGGGGGTGGGACGGGAGGGGGTGGCATAGCGGGTAGGGGGGGTTGGCTAGGCTGAGGGGGTTGTAAAGGTCGAACAGGAGGGTACATGTAGTCCATTCCATAGTAGTACCCATCCATTCGCATGCCGTAGAATAACGGAGGGGGGGGTTGCACCATATAGTATGGCAGCGGTTGCCTATAAGGGGGAGGGACATTCCAGCCTACCTTATGATGATGCGGCGCTCCGTTGTGTCTCGGCAGTTTCGGAGGGGGGCCAGGATCGGGTCCCGGTCCCCGCTTCCGGGACGAGTCCAACACATCGCGGGATATCTTGATCTTGATACTTGAAGTCTGCGGAGGAGGAGGCGGAGCCGCTAGCCTCTCTTTAGGAATCTTGATCTTTAAACCGGGACTCGTTGCTAATTTCTCTTTAGGAATTGTAATCCTTAAAGCGCCATCTGCTGGCTGTTCTACCGGCGGGGGCGGCGGAGGACTTTCTCTTTTCCTTTCTTTGTCTTTTTTATGTTTCTTTCTATCTTCCTTAGACTTGTCCCGGTCTTTGTGTTTGTGTTTGTCCTTCTTTTTCTTTTCTTTCTTAGGTTTGTGGTCGTTCGTTTCCTCCGCGGGCGGTGGGATAGGTTCCACCGGTTGCGGGGGAGGTTGAACTACAGGGGGTGGTGCAGGGGGCTCAATTGGAACCTCACGTTTTACTTCAGGCGATTTTCTCTCAGTCACCACTGTTATAGGCGCAGGTTTGGCTAAACTCTCCTTTAATAGGTTTGAAACCTGAGCAGGGTCGGTTTCTATGCCATTTAAGGGTCTACCAGGAGGATCAGACTTTCGTTCAGGCCCGCGAGTCTTAACAGAACCTCTCTGAGAATCGCGTATAACATTCTCATAGCCAGGAGTCTCGTCTAATTTTTTAACTACAGGAACTAATTCTGGTTCTGAATTGGACATTTGACGTTGCCTCTGTTTAGGATGCTCCTTAGAAGGAGGAGAGGAGAAAGGAGAGAGTATTGCGGGAGGTTGCATTTCTCTGATTGCGGTGGTAGGGTCCGGCCTTTTTCTGTGAGGACTTGGGGGCCTTTGTTCGGGTTTTTGAGCTTCCTGAGGAACTGGTAGAGGTTGCGCAGGTGCAGGTGGGGGGTTGGGCGGTCTGGATACTTCAGGCTTCGGCCTGTGTGAAGGTTGGGGGGGTGGTTGACTCGGTTGTGATGGGGGAGGTTGTGGTTGCGGCCTTCTTGGCGCCGAAGCAGCCGCAGCGGTGGGGTTGATCGCACTTTCAGGCGAGAATAAAGAAGGGGGTCTTGTTCTTTGTGGAGGGGCCATATCTGGCTGTGATTGGGATTGAGATTGAGGGGGGTGTGTTGTAGGCGCCGAAGCCGAAGCTGATGCCGAGGCCGAGGCTGAAGCCGAAGCTGAGGTTGACGTGCCAGGTATTGGCGGTCGATGGTGTCTGTGGTCATGTGGGGGCTTTTGATGGTGAGGCTTATGTGGAGGCCATGGGTGATGAGGTTTATGGTGGTGTTGTGTCGTCGGTCTTTGATGGTGGGGGGGTGGTTGTGTTCCTGAAGGGGGTCTGCTCGCCCCTGCTCTTTGTTGGGCAGCCAAAGCTTGCCGTCTCTCTCTCTCTTCTCTCTCTCGCTTCTCTCTGTACAAGTTATAGTCTATTTTCTGTGGTTGAGGTTGTGGCGGTTGTGAGGATGTCGCTGGTACGTAACCGCCGGGGACCGGCTGGCGACGTCTTTCGCGTTCGTACTCTGTAATTGTGTGTAAAGAAAATAATGTCAGTCTGAGTAAGGTGTCTTCCCTTACTTATAGTCAGTTGGGTCCAGTGGTTAGTGACCCTGACTGTTAAGCCAGAGGTCTTGGATTCGATACGTATCCAGGATAAAACTTTATGTAATGAACATATTTATAGTTTATTCTGTATCTGGATGTTTTATCTATAATATATATGTATTTAGAAATTTATCAGTTTGGGATCAGATGGCGTTGTTATTATTATATTGTAAGTCGTTTCCTTCACAATTCCTCGACTCAGGTTTAAGACGACCCGATGTACCTTGAGTTTGATAATTGTTTTCTTACGTGAAATGAGAAAAAGTTTAAACTAAGTGGAAGGAACGGAGTAAGTGAAGGAGATTTTTTTTTGGACACTAAGAATATAGATTTTCTTTGAATGAGGTTGAATCGAAGAAGTTTTGAGGAAACGTCGTAGAATATATGCGTAAATGTCAGCAAAGATCAACGCACAGTTCTTGTGGAAATCTTGTGGATTACCGTAATGTCATTTAAACATCAGAGTAGAACATAGGTTATAAAATAAAAGAAAATGCAGGAGAAACCGCAGCGCAAAGCCTATACTTACCTTTGTCAAACGATTTATCAATCTCGTCCGTGCTAGAAGGTGGATGTTTCTTGTCAAACGGCGAGTTGGCTACACCCGACCCTGAAGCGTTTGGTAGAGAGTGTGGCGAACTACCGTCTGCTGTGAACGAAACAAAAAATATACTATATTAAACAAAAGAAACGACTCTAGGTATATGGTACGATTCCTGCGTCCAAGTCATTGATCTCAATGCAATCGCCGACAACAACAACAGTTCTATTTGATTTTGTCATTTGGTCGGCCATTTCTCCAAATCATTTTCAATCTACTTGGGTAACAAGAATAACAACAAAACAATTGTATTAGTTAACCGATTGAATCAGGCGTAACCTGGCGGAAATCCATCTTAAGTAGATTATATAGGAGGGATCCCACCACCCACCCTCGATCTGTAAATCACCATGATTGAAGTAGTAAGGAAATGCCCATAATTATAATCTCGTTAATTATATAACATAATTATAAGTAACACACTCACCGGCTTTAACATTCATCATTTTCCTCTTCAATCTAGAGGGACACTTCTCAAAGATGAGTAGGAACTCCGCAGTCAACCGCTCGAGCAGATCCGTCGTAACTGACCGGTCCACGTAAGAGAACCAATGGCGGCCCTCGTTCGATTGTGGGATCTGATCACCAAAGTTATACCTCTAAAGTATGTTAGGGTTTTTCACTTCAACATTTTGAGTAGTAGTTTTACAGAACACACAAAAACATAAATGGAAAATTAAAAAACAGCTGCCTTTGTCATTTACACAAACCCATCAAGTGCTATAGATATTTGAAACAGTCTTAATATGGCCTTTATTTTAATAGACGTATTGGCTCGCTCAAAAAATAAAAATAATAATTTAGAGTTAAGCTAAACAAGTCTCACGGCAACAGGGCCCGATATACAGCACGGCAAGCCTAGCAAATGCCTAGAGCGGCAAAATTACATATTCACCGTCCCCCGTCCCGCTAGGCAGGTAGTTAGGCGGAATCTTTTTTGCATTCTAAGGTACCAATAGGGTGGCATTTATTATATTGGCAAAATGTGGTAGTATATAGGGCAGCAAATATTATTTTGCCCACAGCAGCTAAATGGCTGGATCGTGCCCTATACGAAAATAACTTTTCTGGGCTCATTTTAACGATTTTATTAATACAATCATCTACTAATTCAGTTATAAATACAATAATTGCATTTTTGAAAGATAGAAAAAATTGAAGTCTAGACCCAGGAATTGAACCCGAGACTTGCGTATGCCAAACCGGAGACGAATAATTAAAAAAATATTTGAATTCAGTTACATATTATTTATAAAAAAATCAAGTCTATAGACTAAGGAAACTGCTTTTCATAAAATTACACCATAACCTCCTTAATAATAATAAAAATAAAAACCTACAGTACTCACCGCCCAATTGCTCCATTTAGACGCCAAGTGTATACAGAAGCAAGCAACAACCGTAGGCCTATATTGCAAGCACATTGTAGTCAAATGTAGGCTGTTTGAAGCCATGAAGTAGGATGTCTGTGCCAAATCCTTTGGTGCTGTGGAAAAAAATATATTATGATAAAAAAAAAGAAAACTTTTTGAATTTGGAATGGATTTTGAATTATACCTAAGCCGAAATGGAAGTGAAATGTTTACTAGCAACAAATGTCAAAAGTGTCAAAATTAGGGTTGTCATTTGTTTATTCAAAGTTGAAAATTGTTAAATTATCTATTTTGTTCCAATTCATAACCAATATGTTCCATAGTTATCACACTAATATTATCACACTAATATTATAAAGGCGAAAGTTTGTGAGTATGCGAGTGTGTATGTTTGTTACTTCTTCACGTCTAAACGGCTGGAACGATTTTAATAAAATTTGGTATGAAGTTAGCTGACACCCTGGATTAACACATAGGCTAATAAACCGCGGGTAACACCGCGGAGCACAGCTAGTTTTATTTATATTTAATTGGTAGTGTGAAATCATAACACACGACAGCGAAATATCGTTGTTTTTTCTATTAAAGTTACAAAAATTTCAGTGACGTAACAACCCTACAGTTTGGACTGTTAGCAAACATTTCACATCGTGAGCGGCTTTAGTATAAGCTGTGGAATGAGTTTGGAAGTAAAGCGTGGAATTTATTTTTTAAAAAGGATGTATATGCGTGTGCTTGTGGTATAGGATTAAAAAAATAACCGGCGTGCGAGTCGGACTCGCGCACGGTTCCGTACAATTACCCACTTAAATATTTATTTCAGAATGTTTTTAGTATTTGTTGTTATAGCAACAACAGAAGAACATCATCTGTGAAAATTTTACCTGTCTAGCTATCACGGTTCATGAGATACAGCCTAGTGACAGAGAGACTGACTGTTTTTTACCCTTTGGGTACAGACCCCTAAACAGATTTTTAAATTATTGAGCTAAAGTATTGTACATTCGCGGCACAGCAGGGATAAGTCGTCTTAAAGTATTAAAAGTCACGAATTACAGAAGAATTCATTTATTAAATGAATTTTCATACTACAGTTGTAAAATATTAACTGATGAAAAACGATCGAATACTCTAATGCAACTCAATTATAAGACGATTTTAAATCTCAAGCTGTCACTAGGGTTGCCAACCGTACTCTATAATCTATAACATTAATAGAATACGCTAAAATACTTTTTTTTATACAATGTTTACTACACTCGTTCTGATCTATGTAAACTTATATATAGAATGTTTGGAGTCGTACTATTCTTTTAAAAACAATGAAATATTATTGTTATGTGCTGCAAAAAGCACCAAAAATATTTTATTTTTTTAAATCTTTTTTTATAAGTCCGTACTACCGTACACTTTGAAATCAGTTATGCTCTATTTCTTCTAATAAAAGTTGGCAACTCTAGTTGTCATTGTCACTCTGAGGTGATTTTTTGGGATAATTTGGTAGGTATTTGACTGCCAAGTCAAATAACAAAACGACACCCTGTTTAGAAATTTGTATGGAATAACAATATGACGTTATAAGTTGCTATCGCCAAATCATTTACTTTTAGTAGTTGTTTTAATAAGTATAAAATATTCTAAAACATGTTGAACATACATTTTTTTTTTAAGCATTTTTAGACTTGCTATTTCTCGATTAGATTAATTTTACGTCATTGTGATCAAATACCCAATTATATTGTTTAAAAAGTTATATTTTGGCCTTGACTTGGTTACTCATTAGTCATTCATTACAAACATATAATAACATTTTATTTGGTTTTAATATTTAATTCGAACATAAACGGTGCTCGAAGGTTATAAGTTAATCACTCATTTATCAATACAGCGATAATGGTCAAAATAGTAGAAATATATATAACCAGCGTCAGTGGCAGATTAAAGATTGTTTCATCATCATCATCAGCCTATCGCAGTCCACTGCTGGACATAGGCCTCTCCAATTGCACGCCACTTTGTTCTATCTTCGGCTTCTTGCATCCAAAGATAGTTTGGATTAGGTTATAACATTTCTACTCTTATAGTTAGTCTTTAATTATAAAAGTGATCGTAAGTTTCGGGTTTTCGATTCCTGGATCTGACCTTATAATGTTTCTTTCAAATGCAATTATTGTATTTCTACTCGTTAATTATATGTTTGTAAATTCTTCCGCTACACAGGGCTTGCTTGTCGTTTTTAACCCCGACGCAAACGGATAGACGAATTCGAACTCGTTTTTTTATAAGAAAGGGATAGCTCTTAGCTTTGTTTCATGGAAATCGATTCAGCAGTTTTGAAAATAAACTACTTCTTATCTTACGTATCTGATGTTATTTAATTTAGGTAAATAACATTAGTCATATATTTTCTTAAATATTGTGTAAGTATTCTTGGTTATTGTCTCACATTGTAACTTACAAATTATCATTAGCCGGTAATAGTTAACAACTTGTTATTATTGTGTAATATTTTCGTTATCCTCATTATTCTTTACTATTTATACACTTTGTTTCACTGGTTTTGGAAAAACCCAATGTAATCCAAAGAGGAAAACAGTAGAATTTATTTACTTAGGATGCCTTAGCCATATATTATTCTCAAAATAATACTGACTTCTGCGTTACAAGCCCTATGTCGCCGAGGACTTTACAATCATACAACTCGCTGACACAAAGTACTACCGACTCGAAAAACAATTTGTGGATTACACAAAGTGGTGTCCCGTGTGGGAATCGAACCCACGACCTCTGGCTTAGCAGTCAGGGTCACTAACCACTAGACTAACGAGCCTGTCTTCAGCATGCCATTATTTTTTTAAATTTCATATCCCTGTATGATAAATGATTGAAAAACTTATTCAGTCTCGTTCTTTAAATAAACGTTTGCTAATATATAAAGCTTAAAAGCTAGGAAATGTGTAAATACATGAATAGCGGGACGCATATCATGAAGTAGGGTAACCAATATGCGGTGGACATATGGACATGATTAGGATGATACACAAACAACTAATTTCTGATCAATATCCACATACCTTTAGGAGATTTTCGTATGTAGTATGTAGGTATACATTGCCTGTTGATTTTTTTTTATTTGCAACCGCTCGAGTCCAGTACGGTATTCGGAAACGGTCCTGGTTTTGTCCTATTATATTAAAACATGTGGTTTCCATACTTCGTGGCATTGTTTATATGTTTTATGGTTTTTATTAATTTTATATTATTATGTTGTAAAAATATTGTGTAATAAAAATGTTATCTTTTAAATTTTGTAAATTTATAATAATCAATAGAAAAGGTATTCAAATGTATATTATAATTATTTATATTAAGTTATTATTAATTTAGACTTTGTCTGTGTTCAATACATTGAAATATCTATGCAATTCTTTGATGCCTAAACTGTTATTTTGATTTCAGTTAAGTTTAAATTTTAAGTCAAAAGTTTAATAATTTTAGGAATGGATGAGAAAATTTTAGATAAATGATTTTTGTGTTTGTTATAAAGCTATTAAAATACTGAATTAGGGATATTTAAGGAACATTAGAAATTACAAAACAAGGTAAGTAGGTTATAAACAAAAACCAAAATACAGGGTAAATTAATAATAATAGTATTTCCTGAAAAAACATTTTTATTTTTTCTTACATTTTTATAATTTTATAACAAAGAATGGAAACCATATGTTTTGACGACAATTTAATAAATATTTTTTATTATTTTGCGAAAAAATGAATACATACTAAAATAAATATTTTTATACATATCTGAAAACGATATAAGTACATAACAATATTGGCCGACCTCATAACGACAGTGGCGTAACACAAAAAAGTAATCACGCGATTTTCTCAACACGAACGAAACCTAATCGGTAAACGAATTAAAAACCGGACCGTACCGAACCAACCACCGCAATATAAAACCCGGAACTCGATCGGTATCTCGCAAGCAACGTCAACTTCTCGCAAGCAACGCAAACTTCTCGCAAGCAACGTCAACTTCTCGCGCGCGATGACGTCACCGTACTCGACACAATGTTAGGACGCTTGCCTCACCTTTGACAAGGTGACACGTCCGTACAACGTGCGTGTGAGGGTGGTCGATCGCGACATCGAACCCTAATGTCTGTAGGAGTACGTTCTCGTTGAATACCAGGTCCTGCGCCTGAAACAATACAATTTACATACATTAGTCATATATATATACTAGCTGTCTCGCGCAACTTTGTATGCGTCAATTTTCCCTGTTTTTGCAACACTTTTCATTGCTGCTCCGCTCCTATTGGTCGTAGCGTGATGTTATATAGCCTATAGCCTTCCTCGATAAATGAGCTACCCAACAGAAAAAGATTTTTTCAATTCGAACCAGTAGTTCCAGAGATTACCGCGTTCAAACAAACTCTTCAGCTTTCTTTAGCTTTATAATACACTAGCTGTCCCGCGCAACTTCGTATGCGTTAATTTTCCCCGTTTTTGCAACATTTTTTCAAATCGGACCAGTAGATCCTGAGATTAGCGCGTTTAAACAAACAAACTCTTCCGCTTTATAATATTAGTATAGATAAACAAGTGTAATTGACTGTCCAGTAACATTAGTTTTAACCTTCAACGAATAAAAAAAACCTTCAAACAATAAAAACGAGATAATGTGCTGTCTGGGATTATTATCTACAAAGTTCTGAGAATAACAGTACCCCAGGTAAAAAGGGTCCGGTACAAAGGGTTCGGTGCCAACTCGCCACCGTGACGCAGCCAAGTTTAATTGTTCACAAATTAAAATAAACGGGACTACATAGTTTCCCATTGTAAATTGAACCACGGTCCAAAAGCAGTCCAGTCTAGAAGTTTCTATGCGGACGATTAAAGAATAGGCGCGGTGTTGACGGTTGAAACAATTTTTAGAATGATGGAGAGATATTTGGTAAAGCGTTTTTTAGCTATGAATCTGACAGTACTAATTATGTTTACTAACTAAGATAAACTAAAAATAAACATAATTACTAACTAAGTAGTCATTATGTGTATTTTTAGGGTGCCGTATCTCAAAAGGAAAAACACGAAACCCTTATAGGATCACTTTGTTGTCCGTCAGTCAGTCTGTCTGTCAAGGCCCCTTATCTCGGGAACGCATGGAGGTATCGAGTTGAAATTAAACCATATACTTAGGTGTCCCCTCCCTTGAAGCTGTGAAAAACTTAAACTTCTACTGCTTTTAATGCCGCAAAAAATACATTTCGACACTCTCAAGGAATCAACATTTATAGGGCATTTTCGGATTTAACTATGAAATTTATAGGGAATGACTTACTGAATAGTGTCTTTAAAAAATTGCGAGACTCGATTCCTGAATTTATAATAAGTACCTTCAGAATCGAGCCCGACTTGTGCTTCTTTGGTTTTTCAGCTAAATCATTAGAAGAAAAAATCTTTGTTCATTATGTACGTTGGAATAGTACTAGCGGTAGTAACTTTCAGTATTAATTTACTTAATTACGTGACGTGGTCGACAAAGGACGTCACTTCTTATATTACACTTGGTTACTTAGGTAATGAGACGAAGATTACTCATCTGTGCAAGAAATCCAGTAGCTAATAGGTACTGTCAGCTTACAATGTGTCAAAGCACTTTATTACTTAGGTTACAAAAACGCAACTCCTAAGAATATCTAAGAAAATTTATCTCTTCTTTCGCAAAAAGTTAAAAGCTAGTGAGAAACAACAATTATGTTAACATAGAAACAGAATTTGGTTCTTAGTTAATTTTTTAGACATTCATAAAATGTATGTCTCTGCTGTGCGCTAGGAGTAACAGTGACAGCACAAGATTTCAATAACTTAAAATCGAAGTAGGTACCTACGTTTGAAAACTCTGAAAAATTGTGACCACAATAACTACAAGACATAATATCTACTGTCTAGCGAATTTTTAATTATTTAAATAGAATCTCCTAAGCACAGGCTAATTACTTAGCCTAGTTAGGAAATATAGATACTCAATTTATATATTGTACTAGCTGTCCCGCGCAACTTCGTATGCGTAATTTTACTTGGTTTTTGAAACATTTCTCGTCGCTTCTCCGCTCCTATTAGTAGTAGCGCGATGTTATATAGCCTATAGCCTTCCTCGATAAATGGGCTATCCAACAAAAAAAGAAATTTTTCAAATCGGACCAGTAGATCCTGAGATTAGCGCGTTTAAACAAACAAACAAACAAACTCTTCCGCTTTATAATATTAGTATAGATGTAAAATCCTGTTGTTTCTCATACTGATGTACTACACGCTGTATTTACTTTAGAATTCCAGTCCCAGTAAATAAATTAGAGAAAGTGAGAGAGTTTAGCACTATAATGGTGATGGTGATGGATGACCGTTTACAACAAAGAAAATCACTGCTTCAGACAGCATTTAACTTTTAGGATTCCATAGAAAACAAAGAACACATAGTTCCGCTATGAACTGCTTGTAGAATTAGCATCGTGTCGAAATGCATCTAAATATCATCACCATAGATTAATTTTCGGTTAGATTATCACCGTGACAGAAATTCGGCAAGAGTTTCATTTAAGATTAGATTACGCGAAACAGGGTTCGGCTCTCTCATAAATTTATATAGATAACCTAAATATAAGGACACGAAAAAAAATGTTTTTCTAGTAGATGAAATAAAGAAATTTGGATATGTCTTAATATGATCCCGCAAATAAATCTTGAAGTTGCGGAAAAATGCAAAAACGAGCATTTTCGTATTGTCATAGTCATGGCGTTCGTAATCTAACATATGTAGGAACGAATATTCTACTTTATTTTGACCTGCGCTCCTGCGCACTGTGAAGTAATGGTTGCGTGCGGAAGAGCGAGGCCGGCGATCGTATCGCTGTGTACGTAGCGCTAAATAAATAATTCTCTCAGTGTAATGCCCCTTTAAACGCGTACTTTCACCAACTACCTTCATACTGTACATTCATACCGTCGACCCATATGCGAGATGCGTCATTCACAAGTTTAAGTCTAAAAATAAACGCGATCCCACCACATCCTGTCGTTTGATCGACAGCAGCATCCACCTGGCGTCTTATCCTAAGGTCATTGAACTTTCCAATTAACAAAGAGAGTGTGGACCACCTGGCTGGGGAGATATAGTAATAAGGGATATTTCTGGGTGTTAAGTCAAATCAGTTTCTTTTATTGAAGGAGCTAACATTTGACGTCATACTTTGGTATTGCCAAATCTTTATTTGTATTGCCATTAATTTGTTAAGAAAGTTTATGTAGCTAATGTTTTGTCTCTGTTTTTCATGTAAAAAAATATATGGTTTATTGCGGTTAAAAGCTACTTCTGCTAAAGAATTATACTACAAACACAAAAACCTAACAAAACCTCCTTCATATAGTAGTCGACCAAAGATGTGGTCATCCTACAGTTGAAGTTCATTTGCACATCATAAAGGAATAAAATTGATTTCCCCTTATTGATTTTCATTTTTTGTAATATTTTCACAATAATAATGTCTACTTTAAAGCTATTTTGTTTACACAGAAAATTTGCGCTGACTACTCTTTTCAAATTGCCAATTTTCAATGTTTGAATGTGTATAAACTTGATATGGGGGTAAGGTGCTGCCACTAATATAAGGTGATAAGGGGTACACCATGATAAGGGGTGATGCAAATTATATTATTAAAAAGTTGGAAGATGAGATAAAATAAAATCAGCCTTAGCGGGTCAGCTTTTTTAGGAGAGCCAACAGCTAGTATTTCTATAAGTGTTTGGGGGCTCACCTGTTCTTGGTACTGTTCCGCTGTGAGTGCATTGACACTTTCACCTCTGTGGAGGCATACGTGAGCTACTTTTATAACATACTCCAATTTTCTTGGCTGTTCCTCCACCTGTTGACAACAAAAAACATATATAGTTTCCATAATACAGTTATGAAAATTTTAAAGGGCTCCTGATCAAAAGGTCTAAATAGCAAAACGTTCAAAATCGCAAAACGTCTGAGCAGTAAGCCTAATTAACAAAATGTCCAAATATCAGATGATCTAAATAGCAGCACGTCTATTTAACAAATTAAGTCATTTTTAAAATGTAAAATGTGTACACTAATACTAAAAAGTAAAAATAATTTGTAAACTATAATAAATATATATATTTTTTTATATCTGGATTAAATAAAGAACTAGTAGTAGCCTTGGGCAAAACAATTTATATGTTAGATCTGATCTGATATGTTCTATCTATATGATCTGATTCTGATCAGGAAGGTTTTAAACTTCATAAAAACAAATCTTTCCTTAATTAAAGTGTACAATAAATAATTACATGACACTGCCCGAAATGAGCTTAAAATTTGGCTGCATTGCCATGTCACTAGAAAATTAAAAATGTACAGTTTCTATATACAACCAATAAAAGATGGCGCCGTTCTTTTAACCCTGGAGCAAGGACATAAGTTATATTTAACTCTTGAGCGTAAAAGGAGGAAGTCTGTAGCTTATAATGTCTGACTGTCTGGCATGTCTTAAAATACGACAAAGGATTTTCATTCTTTTTACATATTATCTGGTTTCATCAAACTCTTTCGTTCAACAATAATTTCACTGCTATAATATGGTCGGATTAATAACAATCAAATGTTAACATTTATTTTCATTACACATAATTTAAAGGGTTGTTCCGTATTCATCCTATGACACCTCATCCTAAACTAGAATTCCTAACTGATCCAATTATATTATTTTAATAAGGTTTCTTTATTTAACGAAATGCGTTCCTTACTCTATTATGTTAAAATCTTTAATATTTTATCAGAATAATAAATAACAAATAGTTATTTACCTATTTGTTTTACATGTACACTCACTCACTACGAAATATAATCATTTGTTCACCAAAGATTAAAAATACTTGAAAGATAATTGATGTTTTTGAAATCATAAAATAGACATTTATACTTTATTATTAAAATCTATTCAGAGTTTTTAAAAACATAATTTGATATCGTATTATTTCATAGAACAATATAAAAGCAAAAGTTAACCAACTTCAAAATATTACCTACTAGCTTTCGCCCGCGGCTCCGCCCGCATGGATGTCGGTTATCGCGATAAAAACTATCCTATGTCCTTCCTCGGGACTCAAACTATCTCCATACAAAATTTCATCTAAATCGGTTAAGCTGTTTGAGCGTGAAAGCGTAACAGACAGACAGACAGACAGACAGACAGAGTTACTTTCACATTTATAATATTAGTATGGATTACTAAAACAGTATTTTTTGGACAGAGCGTTAACACAAACCTGAGTTTTTGGGTGATTTCGTAGTCGGTTGAAGTAGGAATACTTACAGGATGAATAAAGAATTAAAACTGAAATAATTGCTATATCTAGTTAAGTAAGAAACGTAAATAAGTTAAGTTAGGAAAAACCTGTAGGATGAAACGTCATGGGATGAAGCCGGAAAATCCCAATTTAAAGAGACAAAGTTTGTGAAGTTGTACTGTTTGAATAGGTGGTAATCTAAACTACTAGAGCGAATATGATAAAATTTAGCAACAAGATAACTTGGAAGTTTGAGAAAGGATATTTATTCACCTTCCCTAGTTTTTTATAGCGTTAATAATATATGTTCGTAAACCTACGTCTACCCGTGACCACGGCCCAAGTTATCTTTTCAAAAAAGAGAATCATAAGGAATAATATCAATTACATACACCTACACACACACACATATATATAACGTAATTATTTGGGTGACCTCGTCCTAATAACAATAAAAATGATAGCACCAATATAGTGTATTAGAAATGTGTCAACTGTCTGTGTTGCTAGTCTGCCTGATAGAACTCAGTCAAACCAAGGTCGCAGACGTTTGATAAAGAAGTAGGACGTAGGAAATGTCATACATTTCTTTGCAATGTTTCCTCATTCTATTTATTGCTTTGTTTTAATTCAATTGGCATTTGCAAAAAATATTGATGCTAAGACCACAAAAGAGAGTACAGTACCTCGCTCAGGCGCGGATACAAGGGGAGATGGTTACAGGCCTCCCATACTCAACTAAAATACCTTTTTTTGGGAAATTTAAGAATTTTAACACTAGTCCGGTGTTTCGTGTGTTTTTACAGGCAATAGACCCTAACGCTAATGAGGGGTGCCTCTTCGATGGTAGCTGGTGTACCGGGGTTGATTATCGTAAGAGGAGCGTGAACTCTCTGATTGTTAAAGCCACTGTTGTATTTAAGCATTAGTTTATCTAACCTAAATTTTATGGAATTAAAAAAACGGAGGACGAGCAGCGGCCTCTAAATACTTAGTCTTTCTGCGATCGCTAACCCACTCGCCAAGCGTACCGACTGGGGCAAATACCGTCAGGATCTATAATAAGAAGGTTCTACTGGCGAGACCCGTATCCAGCAGTGGGATATCATATGGGTTGATATAACTCCCGCACTAATGTACAAGCGTGTGTCGCGAAGGACTTTGCAAACATACAAATCATTGACACAAAAAACATTCAAACTCCGACCAACTATCAGCGGTGTCTCGTGTGGTAATCGAACTCACAACCTCTTCCATAGCAGTCGCATACCCATCTCGCGGCAGCCGATTTTAAGTCAATTACGAATAACAAAGTTCAAAGTTCACTACAAGTGTTAGCGCCTATTACGACACAGTATCGTGATCTATTAATGTCGGAAACTACGCGACTAGCCGTCACTTATGTCGAGAATGTCCAACAAAATGTTGGCAACATCTCCAGTTAATGAAAATAGCACCTTGGCATCATATAATGTAGCTTTACACTACCTGTTGCTAACTCTGCATTTGACCGTTAGGCTCTAAAGAACAAAATACCGAGAGCATAGAACGTATTGACTGCCCTGTTGGCCTATGAGGTCGTGGGTTCGAGCCCCACCCAGGATAAAACTTTGTGTGATGAGCACGATGGTTTATTCTGTGTCTGGGTGTAATATCTATGTATTCAGAAATATATAAAAGTATGTTTATCAGTTGCCTGGTTGCCATAGTACAAACTTAGCTAAACTGCTTAGTTTGGGATCAGATGCTGTTGTGCGAGTTGTCCCAAGATATTATTTAACCTGTATAATGTACTTCGCTCGGTCAAAGCATACATAGACACCGTTTACGGCCAACAATCTTGGACCACTTTGTTTGAAACATGTCCCTTAATTCCGTGTTCGTGAGAATGTCTATATGTGTGTGCGTCAAGCGCTGCCTAATCCTGTTACCTTGTGCTCTCTGTTTTTGTGGCTAAAGTGTAACTCTTCCAGCAGGACATGAATTTGAAATTGCGTTTTCAAATTAGCGTGATTGAATAAAAATTCAAGTGTAATTTGTGTGTGTGTATTAGGCGATATCTTCGCTAATAGGTATTGTGAAGTTATTTTGAATCGGCTCGGTAATATATCCTTCCTCCAAACTTCAAACTCACTACTGTTTTTTTTTATTATTAAAATACGCTTTTGTAGTTCCAGTTTGTAACTTTCTACATCTAATTCTAAACCAAAAAACTTTGACTTTAACATTAGTATATTCTTAAAAAATTAATAAAACCAACATACCTTCGCGGCGAGGAACAGCGCTGCAGCAGCAATGGCATTCCGATGAAAATGTGTGAACGAGTGGAAGGCGAAAAACCTGTGCATGTACACTATCGCCGTGTTGATACATAGTTGAGAGCTGTTAGGTACTGAATTAAGGAAAAAATCTTTGCAACATTGTTATATTATACACACATAAAAACTACAATTATCAACTCGATGGATTCAATCGTAACTTAAGAAGGAATATTCAACAACTCCGGGTGTAAGTTCAGTGGCAGTTTAACGCTGTAGGAACGTTACTCCTATTCGCGGGTTCGAGTCGAATTGTTCCTTCATTTTTATTAAACAAAACAAACTAAAAGAATTAAAATAATGACGTTGTCAGAGCCCACTCCAAATGGAGCAAACTAGTTGATATGGAAATTTTATACAGATAACACAAATTAAAATTGAATACATTAATATATTAAAACGGTGGTAATAGTGGCAGTGAAAAACCTTTAGTTCAATAAAGATAATTGCTAGTCAAAACACAACACTGGGATTCCCCGCCGTGGAAAATACCCACATTGCCGGTCGCTACGCGCTCCGGAATTAGACACCAGATGTACAAATATCTGTATAAAAAGTTATTTCGTTACTACGCAGTATATTATATGTATTTATAATATGGGTAAAATAAATCAACTCGATACATGGGGAAATTTCTAGTAAACGTACCAACTCGATACATAAGTAAATGTACATCAGTTCGTCTGTGGAATTTTCCCTTTATATATACAAGAGCGAAACAAAAAAAATGTAGGCATGCTGTGGTTCTTATAGTCTGTACTCGGTTTTCAAAGTCGTCAGAAAAAGGCCCGAAGTTTAACGGTATTGACAGCAAGAAGATCACTCGATGGTGAGTTTAGGTACCTTTTACCAATACGGTAATACTCAAACAAACGTCACTTAGTTTTAAGACGCCGTTAGCTCTTATGCTGTAACTGTGACATATAGGTGAGTAGAGACAGAAATAGTTTTAAGTACAACTCAGTATCGTTTGGTCAGTCCTTTAAATTATACGATAAGAGCAATTTTTCACAAACTGAAAGCATGTACAACACAACAACATGAAACAGGGCGTACCCTGCTCTGTTAAAAAAATTTATAAAAATTAGTACACGAAAAAAAATGTATGACTAGTCGAAGAATTCATCTAGTAGATGATGAAAAAAAAACTTAGGATTTGTCTTAATATTACCCGTAAAAAATCGTGAAGTTACGGATAAATGCAAAAACAAAGATTTTTGTCATAGTTATGGCGTTTGTAATCTAACTTAGGTACAAGCGAATATTCGACTTTATTTTGTCGTGAGCTCCTGCGCACTGTGAAGTAATGGTTGTGTACGGTAGAGCGAGACGGGCGGCCGTATCGTTGTGTGCATAGCGCTAAATAAATAGTTCGTTCGGTGTAATACTCCCTAAAGCTATTGTGTGGCCTATAGTAAACTACTTGTTGGTAGCTTTTGAAATATAAAAAACAATCAAGTGATCACAAGTACTTACTAATAACACATTACAGTACATTACTGTTATGCTAACCTATCGAAATAAGATAGTCAATAACGTATGTTCATAGTACATTCGGTACAAAAGTCAACGACCGACTCCCGTATAGTCACGACCTTTAAATTTTAACAACAGGTGTTTTTATCAAATTGGCATAGCAAAACTGTTATGAAACAAAACGTACATGCTTTTCGACAACGTATTTTCAGTTTATTACCTCACGAGTTGTTAGATCTCTAGCCAAATAATGACACGTGCTCTAAGCATTTGTAAAATACGTTTTTTTTCTACAGACTGGGTTCATACATTACTGTATTGTACGTTTTGTAAGAGGATTAAATAGAGACAGACAATTCTATACGGGGTGGACCAGACCAATGACCCCTGGAGGAAAAGTACCCTTAATATTTGAGTTAGCTAATTTTACTCGTAGGATACATATTTTTATCCATACTAATATTATAAATGTGAAAGTAACTCTGTCTGTCTGATTTAGATGAGTTTGGTATGGAGATAGTTTGAGTCCCGAGGAAGGACATAGGATAGTTTTTATCGCGATAACCGACATTTACGCGGGCGGAGCAGCGGGCGTAAGCTAGTTAGAAATAAAAAGATCTGCATTCAAACATTTATTAAAAGTGACTTGCCCGAGCTGGGAATCGAACCTGCCATATGTTGAAAAGAAAAGAGTCAATCATACATAAAGAAAAAATCTCTCAAATATATTGCATCTGAAATTTGATGAAGACCAAATCTAACATTAAAATTTTCAAATTAACTGACACTAGGGCAAGACAGAATAACTATTGAAAATAGTCAGAGTAGACGTAGGTGACTTTATGCAAGATTCAATCTTTGTATTTTGGTTCGCATTTAAGTTAATGATAATAGTAATTTAAATTGTAGATAGGAAAATTATACTTAGATAGGTACTGTTGAAAAACTACGCTAACTTGTTTTTAATTTGACTTTCATCAGATTTTAGATGCAATGTTTATTGGAGTGATATTTTGTTTCTTATGATTGACCTTTTTAATCTGCATTATAAAAACACATAATGTTTTATTTCCACATTTAGCAGGTTCGATTACCGGCTCTGTCAAGTGACTTTTAGAAATTCTTTGAATGCTATTACTTTTATTTCTGCCGTGTGGTGCCGGCTTAAGAATAGTACCACCCCATCTCTTCCCATGGGTGTCGTCAAGGCGACTAAGGGATTTCACCCCGGAGGACGGGCAGCAGCGTCCTCTGCGTACTTAAAGCCTTACTGCGATCGCCAACCCGCTCGCCAAGCGTGGCGATTATGGCAATTACCCCCAGGATCTACATACTAGTAGGTTCTACTGGGGAGACCCGTGCCCAGCAGTGGGCCATCATATGGGTTGATATGTATGTATATGTACTTTTATTTCTAAAAATAAAAAATATTTCCTTTAACAAAATTCACTAACACGAATCTTTGGGGTACTTTCCACCCTGTATCTATAATAATATCATAAAGCTGAAGAGTTTGTTTGTTTGAACGTGATAATCTCAGAAACTACTGGTTCGAACTGAAAAATACTGTTGAATAGTCCATTTATGGTGGAAGGCTATATACTATATAACATCACGCTAGGACCAATAGGAGAAGCAATAAAAAATGTTGCAAAAACGAGGAAAAATTACGCAGACGAAGTTTCGCGGATCAGCTAGTTAATTATATGAAGTCATAAGATCATTCAGCCCCTGAAGAGGTCAAACGGAGGTGACCAATTTTAATCCAAACGAATCTCAACGCAAACAAAGACGTAGGGAGAGAAAAAAAGAAAATAGTATCACAAGTATAAAAAACGTAGAATTGTATAAAAAACTATAATGTAAGTACGCATACTGTAGTATACTACAAACAACATGTGAATGGTTGCATAACGCTACAAAATAAAATCGTACTCAGCTTGCTTTAAAAAAAAATACAATGCTATTTATAGGATGGCTTATTTCTTTACAGAAAAACAACACCCAAGTTACAGATATATGTATTATAAAATACGGAGATTACTTAACGCGATCATGTGGTCACGAGTGGGTGCAACTTGGTCGAAACGTCAATCAATCTTACTGTAAATAATCCCTTTCTTTCGTAATATACTTGTAATCAAGCAACGAGGAATAGGTACTAAAACTTAGTAAAACATGAGAATGGTATCACTGCGTCATTTTATAAGATGGAAGGAAAGAACTTTCTCATTCGGGCCAATTCATATGGCATGTTCACAAAGCAATGTTTAGTAATCTGTGGAAAATATGGTGTTTGTTGCATTTACTACTAACAAAAAATGTTATTGTTTAAGTTTACCTAAAGTAATGACGTTTTATCTATAATCTATAATGTATAATAAGTTTATAAAAAGGAAAGATTTGATTGTTTGTGTGTATTGAATAGGCTCCGAAACTACTGGACGGATTGGAAAAATTCTTTCATCGTTGTGAAGCTACACTAACCCCGGGTGACATAGGCTATTTTTTATCCCTGTATTCCCACGGGAACGGGAAATACGCGGGTGAAACCGCGAGGCGTCCGCTAGTTACCTAATAACGAAAATAAAATAAATTTAAATAAACCTTGGAGCTCTATAATAATTGGATTTCATATTCTTTCTTAAGAGTTAAAGTTTTATATCAGCCGAGTTGAATTTTTACAAAACATTTAGGTATATTATGTATCAGTATTTTCCCCGACGCAAAACGAGAGCTTACAATAAATTCGTAGGCCGAGGACCAGGTGTCGTTACGCAAACTAGAAAAGGCGTATGTCCAGCAGTGGACCGATACAGGCTAGTGCTGATAGTGTATGTTATTTTGTGGATTCATAGTGCCCAAACAGTTAACTGATTTGGATGCAGTTTTGTTTTATAGAAAGCTAGTTAATCGGAATGGTTCTTGGGTTTGTTTGATGAAAATCCGTGCAGCCGTTTTAAAGATAAACAATATATCTTATACGTCGGGTTTTTTAATGTGAAGTAAAATTATCTGGTAATACATAAAAATATATACGTATGCCAGATAACGCTTGAACTTGTATTGCGCATATGAAACCTGCGTAACTAAACGTGATCTTTGTTATCTGAATGGCTGATGTTAATTTATTGGACTACTGGGAACATGACCATTAGGAGATTATCAAAATGTATACAATGTTTCTCAGAAATTATCATATTTTTATATGTAAATGACCTCTGTATTTTAGCTTCATTGTGATCGTAATTGACGAAACTTCATGGCTGGGATTATCTATCAGACTAAACAAAATGCCAAGCCTAATTGATATTTGATCTACATAATAATGGAAGTCTCGACTCAGTTAATTTCAGGCCAAATCCTTGGACCTAGAAAACTGTAATTTAGCAAAGAGCTTTCTTTGGCGATGGAGACAAGATGCCTAAAGTGGTTAACAAAGCTAACGCGGGCGAAGTCAGTGTTAACAACTATTCTATTTGTTAGTACAACAGTTACAACAGTAAGTTAGTAGATATAAGCAACGGAATTAAATTCTTTATGTAACATTTCTCATTGCTGCTCCGCTCCTATTGGTCGCAGCGTGATGTTATATAGCCTATAGCCTTCCTCGATGAATGGGTTATCTAACAGTGAAAGAATCTTTTAATTCGGATCAGTAGTTCCTGATAATCCTAATCCTGTTCCTTCAGCTTTATAATAGTATAGATAAGTGAGCCCTGCGAAACAATATCACATGATTTCAACCTATTACGAGTATATAACGACGAATAAAAACTAGCCTATCATAAATAATGATCAATTTGTATAAAATATATCAGGAAAGAGATGGCCTTCACCTTAATTATCGATAATATTCGTCATAAAACGCTGTGGCAATGAAAACCTCGTCCTTGGATGGATCAATAAAGGCCCTATTAGTTATACTATTTTATATAGACATACGGGCCATATTCAGGGTCGTGAGGACCCGGCCGATTGAACTTGAATAAAACTAAGGTCAATCAATATCAATTTGTTAGAATAGAGCCGTTCAATTAAGCATCTGACCGCGTATTTGAAGTCTCAACTACGCTTTCATGTTTCAAAAGGCTTTCATGTTTCTATACTGATAAATGTAAATGTTAAGTAATGTGTGAGTATTGTATCGAGCCACCTGATCGCCTTATAACGGGCTATGTCGATGATAAATCCTAGCAAACGTTGACATGATGCATCTACAAAAGAAAACTTGGTAAAATGAATACAGAACGGGTCAGATGTTATCTATACTAATATTCCGCGCGAACGCAGTAGTCTCAGGAACTACTAATCCGAATTGAAAAATTGTTTCACTGTTGGATAGCCCTTTTATCGAGGAAGGTTATAGGCTATATAACATCACGCTTCGACCAATAGGAGCGGAGCAGCAATGAGAAATGTTGCAAAAACGGGGACAGCTAGTGTAAAAATATGGGTTCAAAATTTATCGAGAAATTGACGAAATAACAATCAATGGACAATTTGTTTAACATTCCTATTAGGAAAAATCATTTAATCAGCACATTACTACAAAACACTGACAATACAATTATGGAGAAAAAAGATGTAATAAACAAAGTAATAGCAGTTAATAGTAGGTACCTAAACAAAACGTTGTAATTTACTTACAAAGACTATAAAAATACTCGGCAAAGGAATGTTGTACTACAATAACATGAATTTCAAGGTTCTGCCTCGTTAATGGTTCTATACGATTTCCATATTTCATCGTCGATAACATAATTATATTACGCGTAACATAACGAGGACTGACTGATTACACGAAAGTTCTGTCGAATATTGCCATTTTATTAAATGTCGAGTTTTTGCAGTGATGTTAATTTTAAGGAAACGTTTTTTTGGAGTTGTATGGCCTCAATCAATGTCTTTTGAGTTCATATTCTTGTCCACAATTTTGAGAGCTGTAAACCCTGTACAATAGCCATGACTCGACCATGTCTGTCTTTAAATGCAAGGGGAAAATTGCATGATTACTAACTATTCATAGCAGTTTTGGGCGCAATAATTGGTACAAGAACTTTACTTTAAAGTTTTTGCATGAAAATGTAACAAATATCTATCCATTAGTCTATCTAAACTTCTAAAGTAAAATGTACAATGAGAGTAAAAAATGGACACTCTCCTCTAAACAAAGAAAATAATGAGACAAAAGACTAAACAGCATACGAAAATTACGTAATTAACACATACAGAAACTAGTCAATCAGGTTTAAAAACAGCGCTTTAAATTAACTGAACCGTCACCTCAACCTCGAATTCCGAATATAAAGGTTATCAATATTTAAAATTGTACGTTTAACGGTCTAGGCGACGGACATGAATGAATTACGAATGTCAAGGAAAGAAGCTGAGTCCGTTAAGACAATGACCTCATTACCATACGCGAAGTGACGACAAAAAAATCATTCAGACGATTTCCAGTGAGGAAAAAGTGTGTGCCAATTTCGCGTGAAAGCTGAATCAGGTATTGGGGCTTTCAATTAAAATTCTTGCGATTATACTATCGAAAATATTGAACGTATGTGCGAAAGTTTCATATTGATTTTAAGTTATTGATAAATTGATGAATGGTACTAAACCAAATCTTGGGGAATAACATATTTCAAATGTGGAACAATATAACATTAAAGAAACTCCGATCCTAGGGAAAACGTATTTCAAATGTGGAACAATATAACATTAAAGAAGCTCCGATCCTAGGGAAAAACGTATTTCAAATGTGGAACAATATAAAATTAAAGAAACTCCGATCCTAGGGAAAAACGTATTTCAAATGTGGAACAATATAGCATTAAAGAAACTCCGATCCTGGGGAAAAATGTATTTCAAATGTGGAACAATATAACATTAAAGAAACTCCGATCCTAGGGCAAAACGTATTTCAAATGTGGAACAATATAACATTAAAGAAACTCCGATCCTAGGGCAAAACGTATTTCAAATGTGGAACAATATAACATTGGAGAAACTCCGACGCGTGGGAGAAAGAGTTTAAAATTGCTGAATAAAAATAATGTCTTGGGACAACTCATACAACGACATCTGATCCCAAACTAGACAACGTCTGTACCTCCTATGACAACCAGGCAAATGTTAAACATATTATAATAGATGAATAACACCCAGACACATAATAAACCATCATGCTCAACACACAAATTTAGGCGAGTCAATGAATGGATTTTCGTTAAAGAAAAAAACTATAAGCTTTGGAAAAAAACATCCACATAAAAATCGATACACGGTAGACGCTACGATGCCACAGAAAAGCACATAGATACACGCGTTAAACTTATAGGTAATACACCTTTTGCTCCGGAGGTTAAATACCAAAATAACAACACATTTTTAAATACCTACGACCTTATGAAATTTGAACCGTTTGCAAACTTGCAAAATATGGTGCAATTTTTATTAAACGACGCAAAAAATATATATGACTCATGAAATGCTTTTGATAATTACTTAGCATTTTTACACAAATTAATTGTGCACTAGACAATAATAAACCATATAATGCGAGACCGTTACAAGAATTAAAATCGTCGACACAAAGCCAGTTAGATCAGAAGCACACCAGTCAGAAGACAACAAACTATTCAGCATTTGGAAAAGTTTAAGGGGTCAGGACGACGAAAAAGATTCAAATGAATATTACGGGCAATTCTTCAAATTTGCATCACCCAAAAAACTTCAAGACAAAAATTACTCGAGTAGATATGAAGAGAGGTAAGTAGGTAAGGAGAGTGGTGGGGAGGGGGGTTAAACTAAAGGCCTACTTTAAAGGCATGATACAGCAAACAACTATATTTAGCTTAGCTCTCGTTTTAGTTGTTACACGGCCTACTTTCCGTCGCAAAGTATTGCGCAACTCAAAAGTGAGACCATAGGATTTGTGAAAGTTGCTGTACGCTTCAGTTTGGGGCTATGCGAAATTCTCGCGAAAATATGCTAGACACTACTAAAGCATTTCCGCTGAATGCTGTCTTAGGGATTTAAGATACAAAACTAGAACACATACGAATTTTCAAAATGCGTAAGCTAAAAACCGGTTGGACTAATTTAATACATATAATAATAAAAAAAAAAAGCCGCCGTAGTAGTACGGTCATAATCATAGTATACTTTTTTTTAAATGCTTAAGATGAGCCCTTTAATTTGATACCCATATTGCAGTATTCTAAACAACTTTTATTTTCCACACTTCTTTATTTTGACATCTCTATCTAAGAACACTTGGGCGGTCAAGACGAATTTAACGACGTTTTAATTTATAAATCCGTTCAATGGTTTGTGAGATATGAGGTAATAAAGAATATTACATACATACATGCAAGATACGCGCGGAAAGCATAACCCTTCTTTACAGTCTGGTAATAAGAAGAAATAGTAGTAAATTCCAGTAGGGAAGGGTTAAAATACTAAGGTAACCCAACACCATATATCTATCTCAGTGGACATGGTTCTTTGTACTTATAATTAAGTAACTACACTTCAAAGTGAAGTTGAAAAGAATGGTGTTTTAAGTACCCTTCAACGCTGGTGTTAGGTAGGAATTTATGGAAATTTCAATGATTTACTCCTATTTTAGTCTATAGCTTTAGTGTCTTCAATGACATATATATACTGGACCATGCCATACCATTCAATTAGAAAGTAAATATTGACTGCAAAGTGTGATAGAGAGAAAAAACTAGTGCGGCCCTGTCTCTTTGACAGGTATTGTGCACAAAGTAGCATTGTCTCTTTCTAGAGAGTGGTCCATTTTGTGAGGCTATGGCACAGTCCTGATCTCTATATCAATGGGTATCTTATCAATGTTCTAGAAGAATCTAGACATGTTTCTACTGTATTCAAACATTGTTCTCCACTGGCTCCCATCCTTTAAGTTATCTTGTAATTATGTGCTTTTAACGTTTAACTTGATAAAAATTACCCTGAGACAAAACTTCTCCATCCCCACCCGGAAGTAATCATAGACTGGTCCCCAAACTAAAATCCTAGATCAACCAGTGCTTTAGATTAGTGTAATGATGTTATTACAAGGAAAAAACAATATAACAGTTATCAGACAGTGAGTCACATTTTTCCTACAGCTGTATGTCATACAATAGGTATGCATATAACGAATTTATCTTGATGATTCACGGTACAAGTGTTCACTTCAATTTGTTTTGTTGTTACATACAAGGGGGCGATAATAATGTTATGGTAGAAAAACAACTGTGTTTATTTGGTTTTGTTATTATTAACAAGATACGCTGACAAAAGGTAGACCTCACAGTTGACAAAGTGGTCTAGGCCACAGGGAAAAGAAATAGTTGGAAGATCAAACAAATGGTAGGTAGACAACATTATAGAAGATGCAGGCAGGACTGGTGGAGTCTCAGTGCATGCAGGCAGGACTAGGCTTTCACCCAAAAGGGATTCATTGCGAAAACGGAAAAGCTTAAATCACCTAACTAACATAACTATGTTTATAACTATTGCTTTGTAATAGAATAAAATATACTTTATTATGATAGGACCACGGATTGAGCACACTGCTTGAACATCTAAAAACAGAGGTAGGGATGGAATAGTTGAGTCTGAGTTTAGTCATCTTGACTAGAATCAAAACTCAGTCAATACCATTTCAACTTTTGAAATGATTGATGATTTTTGGAAGTTTAGATAGTGTACTTTTAAGCTTGCTTGTGACATATGCAAACCCCACCACTCTCGTAGCCTGAGTGACACACTTGACCGGTATTCAAAAAATGACCTTTCAGAGGTAATTAATTAATTTCAGAACAAAAGAATCTAAAAGCCCATTGCAAAGCCAAGAATTGATTTTATGTGTGCCTTTTTCAACAGAGCAGAAGGCCAAAACTGTTCCAATGGCATCAGAATAACGGCTGAAACACTCTGAATTATAGCAAAGTGGAAAAAGCTAAAGAAGCCTGTGTCAATGAGGACACTTTGATTAATAGGTATTGCAAACTGTTCCTTTGTGATGTAAAGGGATATATTTCTAAAAAATTAGAATGGTAAACATCTCAGCATTAACTAAATTTAATGTAAATTGCACCTATGTCTGTGATCTGATCATACAGAATAACTAGTTATTCAAATTAAAGTTACGATTTTCCTGTCGTATTGACGTCATAAAAATACGTCATAGTATATTCTGATATTAATTTTATTTAAAACCTAATAAGTTTATAACCTTTCTATTATCTACGTTGTTATTTATCCACCTTATCTAACATCCTACTAATAACATACAACAGATAAAATACTATGCAGATATAGTAGTCATATTAGTGGATGTATGGTCCTACAAGAGCTATTAAATAATCTATCTCATTTTTATTTTAAAAACAGACAACCTCCTGTCAAGCCTTGTAACAAAAGGATTTTCAAATTTTTTGAAATGTGTGGTTTGCAAATTCAGATTTATATATTTGCAGATTTATTGGTTTGCAGACATAAAACAACATTCACAACCCCAAAAGTCTGTGTCATGTGGAGTCAAACCCACAACCTATTGCACAGCAGTCATATGCACTCCTGCTGCTCCACTATAGACCCATTTTTACTCAGTGGTGGATCTAGCATTTTAATTTGGAGCATTTTGGTTAGGGAAGGCAGTGACTCTACTGAGACTAGCTTCTATAAAGGTTAAAAGAAAAAAGAGGAGAGAAAGTATAGCCAAAAATGCGTTAGAGTTCTCCTGCAACTCCAACACATTTTTGGCTATACTTTCTCTCTCTCTTTTTCTCTTGTTAAGTAGCTAGTCTGTGGCAAGATTAGCCACTGTAAATAAAATTGGTTAGAAGAACATTTTTAATGTTTATTTCTTTTGTAACATCATTTATATTCAATAGATGTTTGTAATAAATACTCAAGACTTTCTAGTAGTTTCTTTTAGATATGTGATAAGATATTTTTGCTGCTTTATCAAGTATTGATGGTAAAGATAATTTTATATTGTATGCTACATTTCAATGAGTGACATCACCAATCAATACTAATAAATTATTAATTTATAATAGAGTTATGAATTTATCAAACCCATCTCAAACAACCAAAATCAAGACTTCATTCTATCAATATTATAAATCTGTAAAAAAACTAATAAATGTAACTTTACAATGATGTTTATACATATAAACCTCAGGGTATATAAGTTGAACATAACAAAGGCAATACTGTAGGGCCACTAAAATATAATAAATTTTCATAATTTTTAATACAAATTGCAGTCAAAATTCTTCACTATTACAGTTAGTAAGGTCAAGAATTACAGTATAGAGGTCATGGTCCCGACATTGTCAGTGTTTCAACATACATAATGCAAGGTTTTCTTACAATGGATTGAATTAACTAAAAGATTGCACAGATTACTTATAAATAACTGTCTTTAGACACATTGGAAGGTTATATGTTGCTTGTTATTGGGAAATAATACATTTGATAGGGACTGTAAAGTTAAAGCAGCGTCTTTTATGCAATGTTAAAACGGAACACTCCATACAAGTGCATATCAAATACAAATTAATGAGGTTTAACATCATTAATTTCCAAGAAATTTCTATGGTCAAACCATTTATATTTAGTTTAGTCTGCTTGTGTGTACGAGTTTACTCTGAAAATGGTCTACTTATGTGCATAATCCATACTTTGGGTATGGGCTTAACTGTCTTATTTATGTTAAAACGAGTATGACAGGCAATTCCATGTAAAAGGTTACTATATTTAAAAAAAAAATAGTACTTATGATCAAGGTTTATGCTTTTCATAGTTAATTATCATTACTATTTTAATTTTTGTTGTATGTGAATTCTGTCAATTTTGAGATGGCATCAGGAGTCTCAGTTCGTAGTGCATTTTGTGCATCTTTCATTTACATTTTCATAGTAAGTATTAAGAGTTATTGTAATCAAGTGCTATGCATTGCTGCATTAAGTAACAACTTACAGATAATCAAAAATTTACACAAACATTATATTTGTAAGAAATATGAAATAAATGAGTCACCTATGTCAGATTGTGGTGCCGGTCACAAAATAAACAGAATTTTCTTTGTAAACTCTGGTAAAGTGTCAACTTTAAGTTTTGATAAAAATAATTAAGCTATGTGACAGAAGTCAAAATTGCTCGAAACAAAATACACTGCCTGCATCTTAGTAAAATTTAGCATCTTTAAATATATTGTTTTTTTTGCATGTTAGGCTAAAATGGCAGGCCAAAGGAGAGGAAAGCAGGGACAAGGCTAAAAATGGAAAAAAATGATAAAATAAACAGCAATTATGTATAGATTAGAGGCATTAAAAAAGGAGAAGAGCTGAGAAGATAAACTGACTTTTCCAAATCATCTACTCATTTAGAATACTTATAATAGTATTCTAAATGAGTAGACAATTGGTCATGAAAAATTGTTAAAAATAAGGTTTTTTTTTATAATTTAAGTGTATAAAGGTGTGATTAATTGAAAATTGTGAAAATATATTTGGATATATAAAGAGCAAAATAGGATGAAAAATGTGTCAAATGTAGTGTCAGTCACAAATGGAATTGCCCTTCATAATAAATGTACTTTTAATTATAACATACATAAATGCAGTAAGGTATGTACCTTTCTGCATTTATGTATGTTACAATTAAGTGCATCAATTGGTATAGTACTTGTTTGACTAATTAGGTAGTTTCTAGCAGTTTATGCTTTATGTAGACAGTAATAAAAAAAATCTGTTTGTATAATGATTGTGAGATGCTTTCAATTTTAAACCTAAGTTATATTGTGGACTATTATGATTTCAATATAATCTTAGGAGCTTGGTCATGTTATTTATCTGCATAAATACAGCAAGGTTATGTTTGCAATGTTGTTTTCCAGGAATAACAAACAAACACTTCATATATAATTTGTTGCAAGCCTAACAGGAAAACCGCATCTAATACTTGTTGCTTACTGACGGAAGTCTATAACTTACGATGTTAAGACGAAGTCCAGTCTAAATTGATATAATTGTCACAAAAAAACGAGTTTTTTGTTAGTCTAGACGTGAGAATGACGAACAAACGTACAAAATAACCTTAGTTATCTATGTTTATATCGTTGAAATACCAGGAAAATGATGATAAGGTGAAGATCACGAACGTTTTACGTGGAATTACGCGCGTCGCGCGTGTTCATTATGAAAATCATTTGTATTGAGTAAATTTAGCTCGGGCATGCAGGTCGATCACTCACAAGCCCTACGTCACGCGCGCAGGCGTCCCGTCGATACACAGCTGTAAGATCAGTGACCTCGAGAAAAAACCACGCTATCACGCGTGACCCTAACCTAAATACAAACATTTTAAACCTTTTTCAGCACTTTCATGTATAGTATGTTCAGCTTACCTCTAGAAAACGGGGCGTTACTCACTCTCAGGCGGGAAATCCCAGACGATCGAGCGAAAGTGGCCGCGATGACGCCTCGGGCCACAGTTGAAGTTTCGTCATCATTTCACTATTTTACACTGCCACTATACACTTTATATACTTCTTTTTGCATTTCAATGCATGTTGCCCATGATTTCATAAATAAAAACACGTTTCAAACGCGTGTTATACGCACTATAACCACATGACTCGACAAAAACATTGAACTGAAAACACCACATTTTGAAAAAGGATACACTTGAAGCCTCTGTCCCATGTCCTGTATTAAATTCGCGGCTTGTTGCCTGTACGCTAATTCTTTATCTGCATCTAAACCGTATTTTCTGCTTGGAGAATTCAGTAATTGATCTTTTGTAAAATACCATTTTTCTTGCCCTCCAGCCATTGAACGGATGTTCCGACTGCGCGCGAGAAAGCACGACGGAGAGCAGCGCTCCGTCTAGGTGCGTGAGTGGAAAAGGGATAGCGCTATGACAGCGGCAACCGGACGTAAACCACGTTAACATTTGAGAGATTTAAAACTATTAAGTTAACATTTTGAATGTACAACACCGTATTTATCAGTAATTAAAAACTAAAAAATAATTAGATTTTTTTGAAAATAACTAATCAGCTTGATAATGATTAAAAAAAATCGTAGCAACTTGGTAATCTTGATAGGTATTCTCAATCGGACGCCATTGTAAAACTTGGTGGATAACGTAGTAAGGTCTCCGGTGACAGAATGTGGATCTGCAACAATCACAGGTATTTTTCACGTTATCACTATGCTTCATTATGTAGAGTAGACATTTCCTTATCATTTGCGCATATTTTTTTAGTGGTTCATTAACTTTTTAACGATAATAAATGACTTCAAAATAACAGACCTAAGGACTCTGTCACACCGTGCAAATGGCCGACCCACCACTGTTTACAATACACTTTACTATTATTTGCTGGAAATCCATTAGTTGATGACTTAAATAATTATTAAGTACTCGATAATTACATTTTATTTTTTTGATATAATGTAGTGTCATTACTGTTTCTATTAAGAAAGTCTTTAATTAATGAGACATATTGTTGACTACAGTCGAACAAATGAATTTTTCGCGGCTACGTGGATTTGCACGACAGTGACGAAAACAAGAAAAAAATGGGTATATTATAAATTACGCAATAGAAAGTGACTCGCGCTATTATTTGTTTTTTTCTATATTTCTGTACTTGGTTACAATATTTGGCTGCAAGTCTTCTGTTTTACTAGTAACGTCGTTAATTTCTACTAAAAACAATGTTTTCATTCAATAAAAGAGAAAATAAAAGCCGCTTGAATGCGCATAATATAAGGATAACCGAATGTAAGTTTAGTTTTAATATCATAGATGGTAGGTATTTAATTAGGTTGATTTTGCCTGCTACTACAAAGTTTTTTTTTATCATTTTGTCATAATTATCGTTTATCCTACGACCTATCTACACAATGTTGTTGTTTGATTCTCGCACATTACAAAAAAAAAATATGTTTCGAGTTTCGATCATTTATTGTTTTTTTAAATTGTTTACATATTTACCTACAAACATTTAAAACTAGTCGCAGGTCATTATTCAACTTAGGGACTGACTAACTATTCATAGACGAAAAGAACAATTTCTCAAACCAAAACGCGCACAAATTCGATCATAACAGCAAACGAATCAATATTCATTCAGCCATTTTATTTTTTTCAGTTAATTCGTCCACATCAACCATGTCTCAGCCGCCGAGGCAAGTGATCCACCTGCCCAAGGTCAGGATGCTGAGCCGCGGAGGGCGACTCTCGTCCGGGCTACGTATCACCAATGTTAAGTCTATCAGACCTCCAGACCCTGATGTTGTTAAGAAGCAGGAGGAAGACAGGCTTAGGGCTCAGGTAATTATCCAACTAATGTTACAAATGAGAAAGTTTGTGAGAATGCATGCAAACATGCATTCTCACAAACTTTACACTGCTTTTTCTGTATAAAAGAGAAACAAATTTCTCTTTTATACAGAAAATGCAGAAGAGAGAACAGATTTTTATGTAACTTTACAGTACCTAATATAGTTTATACTATCAGAATAACATATAGGCAAAAAAAACATACCTGACGCGAGCAAAGTTGCTAATAAATCACTCTAGAAATTTCGAAACACTTTGTTTCTATGATGCCTATTTGTGAACCCAAGCCAAGCGAAGTATGCCTCGCGAAATTCCGAGAAAAGTACCAGTAGTTGGATCAACGTTGCTAGGCCGAACTGAATTAGGCGACTAATGGTTGCAAATGCACAAATGCATTTTTTGGAAGTAAATGGTGACAGTAAGCGGGGGGCGGGGGCGGTGGCGGACCAAGAGAATTAGAGATGCGATTACGCATTAAGCGTCTTCTAGACGGTTGGAAACAAGGCTTCCCGCCAAGGTGACCTTGCTGGTTTCCAACAGTGTAGACGGCTGTTGCAAACCAAGAACAATGTAATTTGGTTTGCAACCGCCGTCTGCACTGTTGGAAACCAGCAAGGTCACCTTGGCGGGAAGCCTTGTTTGCAACCGTCTGGAACATGCTTTACATTGTCATAATTAGTATTACTAACTCATGTTTTTTGTAATTATTTTCGTAAAGAATATGTTTTTAAAAGTTTCTTTAGTATTTACTGTAACTGTTCTAAATATAAACTTTTATGAACTCATTTAAATAGTATTTTTATATTGTTGAATTACAATTTTGTTACTGTTTTTAATCGATTAAACATAATTCATCGTTTCGGTAAGTAATTTTAGGGTAGCATCCCTATTACATGCGCGAAAGTGATAAGAACCTAACTTCAATCTGGTCAAGTTACGTTGATCCTACTGTATGTAAGAAGTGCTGGGGAAGCCTAATGTTTTGGTTTAGGAGGAGCTTGCTAACTTCTGCTAACAAAATCGTAATCGAGTTCACTAGTTGGTCAAGTAAAATGATCGCAATAACCGTATCAACTTAACAAACAATAGTACACTATCTACGCTCTTACACGGTAATAAAATAAATAATCTTTAAAAAAATACTTACCCTTAAAACCGCCGTAATCGCGGGATATTGTGATACTGATCTGCTATGCGTTTCAAATGAGAAGATAATCGCGACCGCGACGCGACAACTTCAATCTGTACTTGTTAAAAATGTACCGCTAGCAACAAAAACTCCCAAGTCGGGTAAAATACGTATGTGTATGGTAGTGGAACGGACGTACAGTTGGATCAACGTTACTAGGCCGGACTGCAGTAGGCGACTAGTGGTTGCACAGATGCATTTTTTGGAAGAAAATGGTGACAGGAAGGGGGGGGGGGCGGTAACTAAACCAAGAGAATTAGAGATGCGATTACGCATTACATTGTCATAATTAGTTTTACTAACTCATGTTTTTTTTGTTATTATTTTCGTAAAGAACTGGTTTTTCAAAGTTTCTTTAGTATTTACTGTAACTGTTCTAAATTTAAACTTTTATGAACTCATTTAAATAGTGTTTTTATATTGTTGAATTAAAATTTTGTTTGTATTTTTAATCGATTAAACATAATTAATCGCTTTCGTAAGTAATTTAAGGTCGCATCTCTATGACATGCGCGAAAGTGATAAGAACCTAACTTCAATCCGGTCAGGTTACGATGATCGTACTGTATTATAAATAACACCAAACAAAAATGAGTTAACATTTAGGGGGATGAAAAATAGATGTTGTCCGATTCTCAGACCTCTAGCTGACCCTCGCAACTTCGTCTGCGTCAAATTAACCCGTTTTTGCAAAATAGGGGTTCATCGTAGAAGGGTGAAAATTCAGGGTTTTATGTATTTTTGAATCCGGTATCATAAAAAAATAAAAATTTACCTAATAATTAAAAAAAAAAAATTAGGGGTGGACTACCATTAACATTTAGGGGGATGAAAAATAGATGTCGAGGTGGTCGAGCCGTTTCGGAGGAGTTAAGCTACAAACACCGTGACACGAGAATTTTATATATTAGATAGTAAAAAACAATGCTTATATTATATAGTTTATTAGAGTAGGTAGGTACTTCTGTGTAATAATAATGACACCTTTTTACGTGCGCGTGATGATAAAAAGTAGCCTAAATTACTCGGCTAGATCCTCAGCGGTCTGACAGTGAAAGTCCCGCCAAAATCAGTCAAGTCGTTACGAAGTTTACCCGGAAGATACAGACAGAGACAAAAAAATTAAAAACTGCTTTTGTTACAAGTACTATTAGCTGACCCGCGCAACTTCGTCTGCGTATATTTTCCACGTTTTCGTCCTATTGGTCGTAGCGTAATGTAATTTAGCCTTTATGCCTTCCTCGATAAATGGGCTATATAACAGTAAAAGAATTTTTCAATTCGGTCCAGTAGTTCCTGAGATTATCGCATTCAAACAAACTCTTTAGTTTAATAATATTAGTATAGATATGTATTTAGTAAAAAAAAACTGTTATTTTGATATTACAAACAGACACTTCAATTTTATTTATTTGTACAGATTAAATTAATAAATTTATTTTTCTCAAATCCCCAGTTACAACAAGAAATAGTATCCCGTTCACGTACATGTGCGTACAAGAGCTACGAGTGCACCCTTCCAGTGGTATCTGGTCGCTTGTACTGCTATAAACACATACTGCGTGACCCCACTGCGCCTTACAAGCCGTGCACCCACACGTACAACAACGGGGAGAGGTGTCCTATGCCCGCACCTGATGATCAACGGGATTCTAGGGACCCTGGGTGAGTTTAAATAGTAATGACATATAATGCATGACCCCAGTGCACCTTACAAACCGTGCACCCAGACATATAACAACCGGAGAGGTGTCCTATGCCCGTACCTGATGATCAACGGGATTCTAGGGACCCTGGCTGAGTTTAAATAGTAATGACACATAATGCATGACCCCAGTGTGCCTTACAAACCGTGTCCCAGACGTATAACAACCGTAGAAGTGTCCTATGCCCGCACCTGATGATCAACGGGATTCTAGGGACCCTGGCTGAGTTTAAATAGTAATGACACATACTGCATGACCCCACTGCGCCTTACAAGCCATGCACCCAGACGTATAACAATGCGGAGAGTTTCAAAGATTTAGAGGAAGTTGTTGTTAGTCCGTAAGGGGGGGTCATAGACTATGGGTATGTCCCGATATGCACTGTAGCACTGTAAGGTGTGACGTTAATTTAATATACTGTGGAGCCGTTCCTTTATAGCTAGTTATAGTGGTTACTGTATAAAACAGAATGCAGTCCAGTATACTGTCCATGTATATACATTTTATATTATGTACAATTATGTATAAGATCGAAGTGAACATCCGTACACAATACTGGTACTTTAGTTCCTTCGTTTCTATACTTAAAAACTCAGTCCCTTAAACAAAGAAAATAGCGACCATGTGAACAGTCACTTTTGACATCCTAGAATCTGTCTTGAAAAATCTAACTTCCAGTTTTATTTGATAAATACAAAAATAATTAATTTATGCAACAAATTAACCGGTACAGCTACATAATAAACAAGTAATCACTGGGTGCTGATTGTTTTTTTAAACAAAATATTATTAAATAAAATAAAAACGTTACAATGGCTCTTCTTTTTACTCTTTTAATATTTTAAGTCACAGTTATTTATTGCTAAGGAATTCACACACACAAAATTATAATTTAATAAATTTAGGAACAAAAATAAAAATAGTCAACAGAATACAGGTCATGTCAATTCATTATGATTGCGAATTAATCATAGGAAATCTTATAGCTAATAAATAATAAAAATTAAGAATAAAAATGTCAACAAACGAATTACATAGCATAGTGCAGTGTCAATAACAGAGAAAAAAAAAAGATAAATTAATCATTTTTCAATACAAGAGAAGATAAACAAACAAAATACACACTAAGGCACAAAACCAGATTAAACTCACCAACTTCACATTTAAGCATGCACTCAAATAGCCCTTAATGTCCATAAAAATGTATAATAAATTGCCCGAGAAAATTAGAAACGAATCTAAATTAAATACCTATATAAATAAAATAAAAACCCTGTTACTACAAAAATACTATTACACCGTAAATGATTATCTAAATCACAAACAATTATCTAATTAAGCTACATAGATAATATCCTCCTCTCTCCTAATTTGATTTAAATATTAGTAATTATATTATTTTGCTGTGCCCAACGGGGTCCACGATGGTCTAATTTTTAAGCCTACCACCGAAGCACACATTGTGGAATGAAAATAAACGATTGAATTGAATTGAATCATATAATATTCTTAATTAATATATTTCTTCATCATCATCAGCCTGTATCTGCCACTGCTGGAAATAGTCCTCTCCCACAACTAACTATGTAATAACAACAAGCTGTAATTATTTAACAACATTATTCTTGTTATAATGCAATCATCATCATCATCATCAGCCTATCGCAGTCCACTGCTGGACATAGGCCTCTCCAATTGCACGCCACTTTGTTCTATCTTCGGCTTCTCGCATCCAGCTCCTGCCAGCCGTTTTGCGTATATCATCACTCCACCTGGCTTGAGGGCGTCCTACACTACGTTTGCCAAGCCGCGGTCTCCACTCAAGAACTCGTTTACCCCAACGGTTGTCGGTTCTTCGGCTAATATGGCCAGCCCACTGCCACTTCAACTTGCTAATCCGGTGGGCTATGTCGATAACTTTGGTTCTCTGCCGGATCACCTCATTTCTGATTTTGTCCCTAAGAGAAACTCCGAGCATAGCCCGTTCTATAGCCCGCTGAGCGACTTTGAACTTGTGGACCAGCCGTACCGTCAGTGTCCACGTTTCGGCTCCGTATGTCATGACGGGTAGGACGCACTGATTAAAGACTTTAGTCTTTAGACATTGTGGGATCGACGATGAGAAGACTTGACGTAGCTTACCAAACGCTGCCCAACCCAACCGAATCCTCCTGTTCACCTCGTCCTCGAAGTTGTTTCTACCTAACTGCAATGACTGCCCGAGGTACACATATTTTTGAACAACTTCGAGAACGGCGCCGTGCACCGCTATCGGTTCCGGTAGTACATGTTCATTGAACATGACCTTGGTTTTATCCAAGTTCATCCGTAGGCCGATGCGTACAGAGGAGTCAGCCAGGTCATTCAGCATCCGTTGTAGGTCCTGCAGCGTTTCCGCCATGATGACAATGTCATCCGCAAATCGCAAGTGAGAAATGTATTCACCATTGACGTTGATGCCCCGCCCTTTCCAGTGCAGCGTCTTGAACATATCCTCCATTGCATTTGTGAACAGTTTCGGGGAAATAACGTCCCCTTGCCTCACTCCTCGATGCAATGGTATAGGTTTTGTTTGCTGATTCTGTACTTGGACGGACATGGTGGCGGCTTCGTAGAGACATCTCATCACTTCGATATATCGCCAATCTATATTGCAAACCATTGCATTTTATAATGCAAACCTGAAAGTAATTTGCTCAGAATCAGTAACACAATCCAATGGGGTCGTTTTTGAACCATGTTATATATTTTTAATTATTCTAACAGTCGTTAATCCTGTTCACATTTTGATATTAAATGTAATGATCACTTATACGGCTATTACACTACCTTGAATCAGGGCCCTAAATCGAGGTGGCCTTGAAAATTTATTACAGAATTAGGGCCCTAACTTTTATTACACCTCTCTTTTTAAGGGTGCCTTATTTAGAGTAGTGTAATAAGCGCATAATTTTTCAATAATAACCATGGATTACGTACTACAAGACAAAATGAGCACTACAGCTCGAAGAACACAAGACAACTTAAATGGCTTATAACTATGCAAGTTTTCAACATTTGCATTGTCTTTTTTTATATGATTTCTTGAAGTAAAAATCTTGTTGGAGTGTCTAAGCTTTGCACTATACCAAAAATAACTTTATATAGATATGGCCATTTACATAGCCATATCGCAGAACCCCTAACACGCATAACAACGTCATTCGATTAGAGTTTATGCCACTTGTCTAGAGACCCTGAGACTGAATCTCCCTTATCAATTAGTCAACAGATTTCAAAGTCTTCTTGTATTTATGAAACTAATATGTGTGTATGTTCCCCCGCAGGCTGTGCTTCGAGCACGCGCGAGCGGCGCTGTCGGCGCGCGCGCGCAGTTCCGCGCCTCCCCCGCCCGTCGTCACCACCGAGACGCTGCTCAACCAGCTGCAGCACTATGTCAAGTCAGTTATATCGATTTATATCTAACCAGCGGACGCCTCGCGGTTTCACCCGCGTAGTTTCCGTTCTTGTGGGAATACAGGGATAAAAAAATAGCCTATGTCACCCGGGGTTAGTGTAGCTTCACAACGATAGCAATACAACAAACAATCAAACCTTGCCTCTTTATAATATTAGTATAGATATATAATTTCAGGATCTCCTGGTCCTAATTGAAAAAATCTTCCACTGATGGATAACCCATTTATCGAGGAAGGTTGTAAGCTATATAACATCACGCTATGACCAATAGGAGCAGAGCAGCTATGAAAAATGTTGCGAAAACGGAAAATTTACGCAGACGAAGTTGCGCGGGTCAGCTAGTCTATAATTTAATGTCAGGTCTATAATTTATTGTTCCAAATTGAAAAATTCTTCTACTGTTAGGTAGCCCATTTATCGAGGAAGGCTATAGGCTATATAATATTACGCTACGACCAATAGGAGCTGAGCAGCAATGAAAAATGTTTAAAAACTGGGAAAATGTACGCAAACGAAGTTGCGCGTTAGTTAGTTATAATAATAAAAAATAAATCATAGGCGTGCCATGATCGATTTTCGTGCGAAGTATTCTCAATCTCGGTGGAGGTTTAAGTGCATCTACCTTTTGAAATTAAGTGGGGGTGGTTCAACCCCTAAACCCTGTACCTTCACATTCAAACAAAGTTTTTAGCTTCATGTATTTACATATAAACGTATGTGTTACAGACCGGAGCGTCCCCGTACCACATCATGTGCATCTTCAGTATCAGTAGTCAGTGATCCCGCTGAGCAGGAACAACTCACACCACAGGCTGTTGATCCCTTTAGTAAGTTATTAGAACATAGTTCTTTATCACACGTTTTTGTTTGCGGGCTGAGAGGCTAGACGGGAAAAGACGTAACATTAACTACATAAAAGAAGTGGATGCGAGAAGCCGAAGATAGAACAAAGTGGCGTGCAATTGGAGAGGCCTATGTCCAGCAGTGGACTGCGATAGGCTGATAATGATAGAGGGGTTCCCAAACTTTTAACATAATGGAACATCCACCAAATACATTTTATTTTATAGAACCCCAAGTTTACAACGGCAAACAATGGGCTAGTTTCCAACTAGTCAAAACAACAACTCTTTATGAAATATCAAAACGCAGATTTTTTAAAGAGATCTCATACAAATAGCTGTCTATGGCGCTATTTGTATGAGATCTTTTTTTTCTCGTCAAATTACTTCTTTTTATGATATGATCAATGATAAAAATATCAGTAAAAAAAAGGACTATCTGTTGGCAGTTTAAATGACATGTTTATTTACTAATTTTAATCTTTTTTTTTTTTTTTAATACCTAATCAAAACTACATTTACCAAAAGTCCAGTTATAATAACCAAATGAAATGAATGGGAACTATCAACAGTTAAAATGGAATTAATTGTTTTCTTGTTGTCCTTGTTTTTCTCTCTACGCAGGCAGTAACGGTTTTTTTTTAATTCCCGGAATCCTGGTAATTTCTCTACGGAACGACTGGATTCTGTGGAACCCACTTTAGGAAACGCTGAAGTAAATGATGCTGGAATATAAATAACATTTAATTACAGAACAAATAGACGCGACAGCTGTGAACGCAGCATACTCATCATCCATGATGGAGTGTGGTAGCTGTAGTGACAGTGACGGTGACAGTGTCACCCTCGGTGAGGGAGGGGACTGTCGCGCGGGTGACCACGAGGATCTGTCTGATGCTGAAGACGCTCCGTGTGAAGATCAACCGCTATGGTCAGTCATTTTGCAAGTAAAGTACAAATAGTTGTTATAAAAAGACCATTGGAAAATGACATTTAATTTTTTTACATTATCTATCATTATTGAAAAACAGCCTTCATTTTCAGTGTGCCACTATATTTTTTGGGTTCGATTCCCTCAGGGAAGACAGCTTTATGACAAGACACGACACAATATATCTATACTAATATTACAAAGAGGTGAGGTTGTAGGGGGTAATCTCTGGATCTACTAAACCAATTTTGAAAATTCTTTTACCCATAGAAAGCCAAGTTGTTTGTGAATGTCATAAGTCTAACGAAGTGGGCATGGGTCAGCTAGTGTATAATAGAAGCCTACTTCTGTAGCTGTAAATAATATCATACAGAGTAATGATACTTAAAGTGACTAACAAACACCACCAACATTTATCACATTAATGAAAGAAACAGCTAGTGTAATGATTATATTTGTAACAAACAATAAAGGTTCCCAGTAAGACACAGTTCTACAATAATAAGGATGTTGACTGTCAAGTCAAATCAGACTCTTTTATCAAATGTCAAAACGACAAGCTCTATAGAAATGTATATGGAATAACAACCTATGACGTCATAAGTTCCAATCGTTCAAATCATTACTTTTAGTATTCGTTTTCATGCTTTTAAATTCAAAAACATGTTAAATTGTAAAATAACACTTATTTTTAGAGCATTTTATGATTTATTGTAGTCAACTACCCAATTTTGACATTATAATTTACATGCAAGTACAAACAGTACTCATTTTCCATGGAATTAAAACCAACAAATATTTTAATTAAACAGGAGAGCCGGAGTCTTCACAGCAGAAGAAGCAGTAAGCGAAGCCAAGAATGTACTGCGGTTACTGCAAGCTGCTTATTTGAAACAGATGGACAGACTCAGGGTGTTGCTGCAGACTGCCAGGCTCCAGTATCTGAGGAGCTTGAAGGTCGAGAAAGAGCAGTATTGTGAGTGGACAGAAAACTTTTTATTATACACTAGGGATGTTACGGAGGTGGCTTTAACAGAACCAAAGTTGTAGTTGGAGAGTCGGAGGTGGTGGCCGAAGATCATGTTGAGAGATAAGTCTTAAGATAAAAAAAAAACATTGTTCAGTTATTCACATGGAATGTGTAAAGGGAAAATTCGCTCGGGCGGGACTCAAACCCGGGATCATAGTGAATCCGTGACAATTTTTCTTTCATACTTTTTGTAAAGGGGCGGCCCCGTTAGGTACCTCCGATTTAAAATTGTCGGAGATGAAGTCGGAGTCATAGGTGTAAAATCAATCGAAAGTTGCGACCTTTCCGAGCTAAAGAGTTTTGTTTGAACGCGATCTCAGGAACTACTGTTTGGAATAGAAAAAATCTTGTGAATAGCATTTGACGCCAACTTACACCAATCTCATTGCCGATGTGACGTTAAAAACATGGCAGACAGCGTTTCTGTGGCAATAACAAACGTTTCAATTTTAATGTAATGTTATTTTAGCAGGAAAACGTATTTATTTTGCTGAAACATTGGTTTTTGTAGGTTTTTATTAGAGAAACCAACATTTTAAACAGAGTAGAATACTCTATTGTCTTAGTTATGTTACGTTAGTACTGATGGTTTAGTTACCTCTACTCGTGTCACTATTTACATCCAAAAAACGCATCTGCGCAGCCACTTGTACTTGTGTTGGAGTTCATAAGAGAGTTTTGCGAGGCTATATGTTAATGGTAGTCACAATTTTACGTGATAATGTCATAAGAAAACATTGATGACATTGTAATAAACAACCATGCTTATGACAGCTTTTTTAAATTTCCAATTTTATTGCGTGTCGCTGCAATCGCTAAAACATTGATGACATTGTAATAAACAACCATGCCTGTGACAGCTTTATTTTTTAATTTCCAATTTTATCGCATGTCGCTGCAATCGCCAAAACATTGATGACATTGTAATAAACAACCATGCATGTGACGGCTTTAGTGGACTTAATACTTCAGCCTATCAGCAGGCGGAACGTGAGCCGTGACTTGACACTTATTCGTGAGTGCAGCCGGTCATCGATTTATAAGAATGTAAAACAGAATATTGTACAATCGCAGGCAGCATCAACAGCCAGGTGCGCAGCGCGCCCTGCACCGTGCGCGAGCGCCGCCAGCTGCGCAAGCTCAAGGCGTTCGGCAGCTACCACAGGAAGCATGGCGTCGATGCTGTGCTCGCCAGGAAGCTGCTGCACAAGCGGGCTAAGGTATGGCTTTTACTTATCTGTTTGGACCTTTTATTATATCATGTCTACATGGAGCATTCCTTCAGTAAGCCTATAAAAAAAAAATAAGCTAGCTTTTGACGTTCAACACTCGTTGAAAATGGCGCGCTAGAATAACTATGGTTAGAACATCTGATAGGAGTCTTCTTACGTCTCAAAAAGTACGTCCATTTGACCGTACTTTTTGACAGTTCTTTGCTTCGATTTTCGATGCCGGATTAGGAATCTAGACATTATATAATCAAAGGTTTGGACTTTATGAACAAAGTTGTACAAAGGCGGACTTAATGCTAAAAGCTTTATATAGAAATCCATAGATGCAGTAAACTTATTGACACCATAAAAAACCTAGATAGAAATAGATAATAAATACTATACGTTAAACAAATCTGTATAACTAATGTTCGGCGTAGGAAATTAATGCGTAATTTAGGGTCAATGACTTCAAATGCTATGTTAAAATGGACCTACCCAAGGATTCCAGAAATTTTAAATTATTGATTATTATATATAAAAACTAGCTGACCCGCGCAACTTCGTCTGCGTAAATTTTCCCTTTTTTCTTTTTTCTTCCTTTTTTTTACAACATTTTTAATTGCTGCTCCGCTCCTATTAGTCGTAGCGTGATGTTATAACCTATAGCCTTCCTCGATAAATGAGCTATCCAACAATAAAATATTTTTTCAATGCCGCCCTGTAGTTCCTGAGATTATCGCGTTCAAACAAACAAACAAACTCTTAGGGGTATGAAAAATAGATGTTGGCCGATTCTCATAGATACCGGATAAGCACAAAAAATTTCATCAAAATCGGTCAAGCCGTTTCGGAGGAGTATGGCAACGAAAACTGTGACACGAGAATTTTATTTATTAGATGAATCCCTATTTCCCTTGGTCACGAGATAACTAGAGAACGACTTTACCGATTTAATTCGTTCTTTTTTTTAGTATTCTAATACTATCTTACGTTAAAAAAAAATATAGGCGTTGTAAATATTATAAGAAGTGTAAAAGTCCTAAAAGTTTTAAAACAATGTTTGTATAAGAGTATTTACTATTGAATCGTGACACCGTAAATAAAAGAAAGAAAGAGAAAGATTTGCGTAAATGTTTTTAAACAAATTATGATCTCTTGGGTTCCTTGGTCTGGACTTAAAATTTGCAATATAGCTCATTTATCGACGACCAATAGGGGCGGAACATCAATGAAAATTGTTGCGATGACGGATAAAATGACGCAAACGAAATTCCGCGGGTCAGTATATTATAAAAAGACGAGGTGTTTTTGTCTCGCGTTTTAGTATTTTCTGTAGTAAAGTAAAGTATTTTCTGACGTTACTTATTTACACTTATTTACTAATATATTATTAAGATATTAATTAATATTTACTTTTCTCTCAACTTCTACGCTCACCTAAAAGTTTCAGCGGAAAAAACAGGTCTGTAAAATTTCCTTATAATAAAATGAAAAACCTGCGAGTCCACGCGTTGTACATCTTATATTTGTGTAAATCAATAAGTAAACGCTTTTTTGTAAATTTAAATACATTGCATTGTTTCTATTTTTGACTAGATAACGTCTTATAAATCTATGATTGGCTGCACTCACGAAAAAGTGTCTCGTTCCGCCTGCTGATAGGCTGGTAAGGCTGATAGTATCAGCCTATCAACAGGCGAAACGTGTAAACACCATGCAGTTATTTGCGCAAACGTTTGCACATGCAAGCCGTTATCGTGTAGACACCATGCAGTTATTTGAGCAAATGTTTGCACATGCAAGTCGTTATCGTGTAGACACCATGCAGTTATTTACGCAAATGTTTGCACATGCAAGTCGTTATCGTGTAGACACCATGCAGTTATTTACGCTAATGTTTGCACATGCAAGTCGTTATCGTGTAGACACCATGCAGTTATTTGAGCAAATGTTTGCACATGCAAGTCGTTATCATGTAGACACCATGCAGTTATTAACGCAAATGTTTGCACATGCAAGTCATTATCATGTAGACACCATGCAGTTATTAACGCAAATGTTTGCACATGCAAGTCGTTATCGTGTAGACACCATGCAGTTATTTGAGCAAATGTTTGCACATGCAAGTCGTTATCGTGTAGACACCATGCAGTTATTTACGCTAATGTTTGCACATGCAAGTCGTTATCGTGTAGACACCATGCAGTTATTTGAGCAAATGTTTGCACATGCAAGTCGTTATCATGTAGACACCATGCAGTTATTAACGCAAATGTTTGCACATGCAAGTCATTATCATGTAGACACCATGCAGTTATTAACGCAAATGTTTGCACATGCAAGCCGTTATCATGTAGACATCATGCAGTTATTTGCGCAAATATTTGCACATGCAAGTTGTTATCGTGTAGACACCATGCAGTTATTTGCGCAAATGTTTGCACATGCAAGTCGTTATCGTGTAGACACCATGCAGTTATTTGCGCAAATATTTGCACATGCAAGTCGTTATCGTGTAGACACCATGCAGTTATTTGAGCAAATGTTTGCACATGCAAGTCGTTATCGTGTAGACACCATGCAGTTATTAACGCAAATGTTTGCACATGCAAGTCGTTATCGTGTAGACACCATGCAGTTATTTACACAAATGTTTGCACATGCAAGTCGTTATCGTGTCGACACCATGCAGTTATTTACACAAATGTTTGCACATGCAAGTCGTTATCGTGTAGACACCATGCAGTTATTAACGCAAATGTTTGCACATGCAAGTCGTTATCGTGTAGACACCATGCAGTTATTAACGCAAATGTTTGCACATGCAAGTCGTTATCGTGTAGACACCATGCAGTTATTTACGCAAATGTTTGCACAAACTGTTTACTGCATGTACCGGACCCTAGAGGGGAAGTCTGTGTCTGTGTTATGTAAAGCACGTTTATTTAGTAGTAGATAGTAATCATTATAAATAAAAACACTAAAATTAGTTTTCTATTACATGCTTAACTGTAAGTCAAATAAAAGGTAATTATAATAGTTTTAAATATATTTAATCAATTCAATAAATATGACTGGGGGGGGGGGGGAGTCTTGAGACCAAGCAAATAGCAGTGCTGGATCATTTAACAATGCGAGCAGGGGAGTAGCATTTCGTTTTACCCTACAACGGCCAAGTGTGAGTAGCACGAACGATGGGGGGTGTGCCAAAAAAAACTTGTTTTGGAGCTGCGGCAATCATAATCCTTTATTTGCATAAAATGTGGTATACATAAGGATGGTATTAAATAAAATAATTGCACAAAACACATTTCGCCATAACAAAATAGAATGCAAATTAAAAAAAAATGCAGTTTTAAACTTACAATAAAAAAACAATATTAAACTTATGAGGCATTCACAAAATTAAATTAAATCTAAGCCCTTAATAAACATCCTTATTATTTAACTTACAATGCGTTTCTAAAGTGATATGAACAGAATTTCTTGAGGCAAATGGGCAAACAAATTTAAGAAATTCGGTACACAAAACAACCGTCCTGGATAGGTGGGGGAGGGAGGGGGGGACACGAACTCCTCCTCCGAATCAGCATAAGGACCTATAACAGTACTCGAAATATTTATGGGTACAATTTCAAGCACTGTGGCTGTCGTTCCGCCTCACTCCACCCAGCTCCGCATCACTGTAAACGCATCCTATCTATATCTTATACATTTTGATTTTGACTGCCTCTGTGGCGCGGTGGGAGTGTGTCCGACTGCTACGCAGGAGGTTTTGGGTTCGATTCCCACACGGGACATCACTTTGTGTGATCCACAAATTGTTGTTCTCAGTGTACTCTGTGTCCGTGACTTGTATGTTTGTAAAGTCCCCCGCGATACAGGGCTTGTACATTAATGCGGGAGTAGACTTTTCAAAAAAAATAATTGCACACGTATTTTAAGATTTTTCATGAAAATGAACAGCTGGGTATTTCACGAATAGAGCTTTTTCTAAATGATGAAGTGCCATGTTTTTTTATTATTTTTTAAAATGTATAATAATGTTCCTTAGGTATACAACCCATGTCCCAACCGGCCCATCCCATCCCAGGGTCGCTGTACATTCGCCGAGGGAGGTGTGAGATGTCCGCTGCACGTGCTGCCTGCCTCCAAGCACTGTCTCAAGCATATACTACATGATAGACATCAGGTAACTATGTAATACAGATACTAGCTGTCGCCCGCGGTTTCGCCCGTGTGGATGATTTTACCCCATTAACTCATATCATCCCAGTGTTCCAATTCGGAACGATTGATTTTCCTTTTCAATGAAAATGCTGAAACACCTGTTCTTTATTTACAACCATAGATCTAACTTCATAAATGACGGAGTTTCATACAAACCTGCAACCCTTTTCACACCCATAGGGCTTGTTTTTCCAAAAAAACGCTTAAACACGTATTTCTTTATTTTAAACATAAAAGCCAATTATGAAATTTCCACAGATGTAACTTTAGAACTGACGGACTACAAACTTCCAAACCCTATTATACCCCTAAAGGGGATGAATTTCCAAAAATTCTATTTATCAGATGTTTAAATCACATAAGGCACCTGTCCCACCAACGGCGATAAGCGAGTAGCGATTTTATCCCTCAAGAATCGTACAATAGATGCGTATTGTAGATCCCGTCCGTGTAAACAAAAGAGATACAGTATAGGAGCGAGCACTGGCCGGCAGTGGAAATTGTCTAAGATCAAAAATTAATATCTGTATCTCTTTAGTTTACACAGGATCTACATAAGCATGTACGTTTCTTGAGCCATAAATCGCTACTCGCTTTCTCGCCGTTGGTGGGACAGCTACCTAAAAAACACATCTTCAAAATTTCAAGTCTCTCTGCAGTTTGACCTGTGCGTCGTTCCTTCAGTCGGTATATACAGATAACATGAGATAAAATATCTTCAATCTCTTGTCATGAATGAATTTCAGTGGATTGTGAATGTCAGTGGTATCAGTTGCATGTTGCCAATTATATTTTTCTTTTGTTTTTTTATCTGCGATCAGTTTAAAACTTTAAGCGGATGTCTTTAGAGCATATATTCTTGTTAGAGTTTGTCCTCCAACGAGGGCATCTACTCATAGCGAACATTTGTAGTTGCGGTCAGAAAAAATATTGTATTACACAATATCTTTCCTTTTGAGTCTCTTTTGGTATGACTGTGTTGTTAGCTTAGAAGCCAATTCATTGGGGTGACTCTCCAATCTCTTCCGGTAGGATATGGAGGTGATCAGGATTTCCTCTTTCACTGTGGTCATTTTTAATTGGTTGTGGATTTCAGTGTTTGTGACAAGCCACGGCACATTTGATATACTTAGTTCTCAAAATTGAATTTTAATTATATTTAAGAACAGTGGATTCTATACTACAGGCTTTTTTATCAAAAATAAAATCCTTAACATTTTATAACAAAATAACAAATAACTAATTGACATGTTTTCAGGTGCTATTCGCTCCGTGTGCAGACATACGGGGAGTATCATCGTGTCGGGAACCCATCCCAAAGTTACCGCTCCCGTCGTCCGCTTGCCGCTATCACACTGACCCTCCTGTTTACACCGTGTTTACCCTCAAAGTAAGTGCTTCAACATGTTTACCCTAGAATTTGATCACACCTTTGTATATGTAATACTAGCGGCCCGCTCCGGCTTTGCACGGGTATAAAATATATGGATGTTATTGTACATATAAACCTTCCTCTTCAATCTCTCTATCTATTAAAAAAAAACCGCATCAAAATCCGTTGCGTAGTTTTTAAGATTTAAGCATACATAGGGATAAAGGGACTTTGTTTTATACTATGTAGTGATTATAAAGCTGAGATTTTTTTGTTTGAATGCGCTAACCTACCAGTGTAAAGTGCCCGTTTAGATTTATTCAAGGTAGCTTGAAGTCTAGAAGCTCAACAAACTTTTTTTTTAATTTATAGGGGTGAAGTCGCAGGCAAAAGCTGGTAATAAAAGCTGAAAAAGTTTATTTGAATGCGCTAATCTCCAAAAGTACTAAACCAGTTTTGGTGAAGGACTTAGGCTAATTTTTTTAAAATTGCAAACGGATAGTTTTTTTATTTATTTAGCTAACTTGATCTGTTTTACCACATCAAAGAAAAAGCTTCGATGATTATAACAAACAACTAATGTATAAGAGGAAAGATTTGTATTTTTGTATGTAACGAATAAACTTAAAAAGAACTAGACCGATTTTAATAATTCTTTTTTTGTTGGATAGCCCATTTATCGAGGAAGGCTATAGGCTATATAACATAGCGCTACGACTAATAGGAGCGGAGCAGCGACGAGAAATGTTGCAAAAACGGGGAAAATTACGCATATGAAGTTGCGCGGGACAGCTAGTATATTATAAAGCTGAAGAGTTTGTTTGTTTGAACGCGATTATCTCAGGAACTACTGATCTGAATTGGAAATTTATTTTACTGTTGGAGAGCTCATTTATTGAGTAAGGTTATAGGCTATAAATCATCACGCTACAACAAATAGAAAAATTTGAAGAAAAATTAAGAGATGGAAGAATTTGATATCTAGTAACATAGTCCAGATGGGTGGTTCGCTTCTGGCCCCGGTTTGGCTACGGAAGTCTCGGGTTCGATTCCTGGGTCTGGATTTCAAATTTTTCTATCTTTCAAAATGCAATTATTGTATTTGTAAAGTCTTTGGCAAGAAATGCCTATAAAAATTACTTTAATATTCGGCCTGCGTCATCATAATTTGTTAAAATGCTCTCTGTAACGAAGCAATAACAAAAGCCGTGATAGTTCTTTAACTACCGACTAGATGTCGCTACGGGGGCCTAACCCGTAAGCGTTAAGAGATGGAAGAATTTGATATCTAGTAACATAGTCCAGATAGGTGGTTCGCTTCTGGCCCCGGTTTGGCTACGGAAGTCTCGGGTTCGATTCCTGGGTCTGGATTTCAAACTAGCGGGTCAGCTAATATTTTATACATAAACTGAATTACTAATCTAAAGTTCACAGAATTACTTCCTAACCTTTTTAACAATACTTATTTTCCCCTTCACAGAAAGACGAATCAGACAGCGACACAGAATCCCACTCATCATCAGATGCAGAATCTCACCACACTGAGATAGCAGAAGAAATCGCACTACAGACCGACCACTCTGCCGATGACCGACAGGTACAGGACATCGGCGAGGTGTTACTGCCGCCAGACACCATATGTGACTGACACATGGCTGGGTTAGATCCCGCTGATGTACTTTGGTTGCTCGCACAAGACGATTAATGCAAGAATCTCCGTTAAAAACAGTGATAAACAGTGATAGTGTCAAGTGTATGTGAATTGAAATATGTGTAGTGATGATTAACAAAGTGATATTGGTTGGTGATATTTGGGTAGGAGGTCAAGGTCCCTGAGGAACCTCAAGATTTCAGTTAGGGATTTGACTTCATTGATGGTAGGTTTTGTTGAGGAATTGTACACATAAATACATGGGACCCAGATTCTTTTGTAGGGTTGAAGCTTGACCCCATTCAGTGTAGAAGGGAGGGAGTTTAGTAGGGTTGGTATTCTTTTGGGGGAGTGCGGAGCCTTAACCCTGCTAAGGAACCCATTGAGGATAGGTTTTACCAAGCATTAGTAAACATCACACTCTCACTCAGTGGCGACTGAGCTAACGAGATATTTGCGAGGTTAAACACTGTCACACCCCTCCTTGACTCAGAGAGTACGTACGAGTACGTGGTCGGTCTTACGTCTAATCTCTCTGCGGTCGTGTTGGGTTTCCGTCCTATCGGACTATGAGAGTGAGGGAATAGAGAGTGTCTGCGCACACACTCGTACACTATAATATCTCTTGCATAGTTGTCTCTAATGAGGTTGGCCGCTGTAACCAAAATAGGTTAAGAGACATATGGGGTAACCAGTCCATGTAGTATTTTCTCATCCACTGTATCCTTACACTAATACTATAGAGGCCAGTGGTATACATACATATATAGGAGGATTTAGATACTTTTGGGGTGGGCTTGAGCTTCCTTAGCCCTTTCTCACTCCTTGGATCCACCACTAGTTGGCATTTACAACGGGTATATATTATACACTTCTTTCAAAGTGAGTGTGTGATAACATGATCAAGACAGACAAAAACTAATGACTGTTTTAGGATAAGTGTATGTTAAGATGAAATGTATGTAAGTATTGTGCATGTTTGATTTTAGCTTTTGAAGTTACCTAAAATCTAGCAAGACTATATGACTAATATGTTTCAATTCGATAATTAAAGCTGTATTTACCTGCAAGGCAAAACGGAACATGTGTGGCATTGCAATATGGAATTTCATACAAAATACAGAACCCTAAAAATACCAAAAGCTAGGCTAGGCTTTGTTCTCTTAACATCAATCAAAATATGTTCTTTTAAATAAAATTAAAATATTAAATAATGTGATTTAAATGGTGTCTATTGATAAATGAACAATTTAAAAAGTTGTATGCTGGAAGCAAGTTATAACTTGTCTATACATATTAATCTATTTATAAATGCGAAAGTTTAGATATATGGATGGATGTTTGTTATTTAGTCACGCCAAAACGTGAACGGATCTTTGTGAGATAGATTATAGCCTGGAATAGGACATAGGATACTTTTTATCCCGGAAAAACATGGTTCCCTTGGGATATATGTATTTGCTTATTTTTCCACATGATCATAGTCGCTAGCAACAGCTAGAAATAATATAAATGTGAAAAACGTTTGTTAGTGGCCTGGAGACCTTTACAAGTTCCATTAAATTAAAAAGATGTGAAAGAAAACCTATCCCAATATAAAATCTGATACAATTTTTCTTTCTGCAAGCATTAATGTTTAAACTTTTAAAGATAATGGAACTTGATAATTTATATGAACTGTCCTAGATGTATACCTAGGAGAGTTCATATCTAATATATGTGGTAGTTTATATTAAAAAAATGCACAGTTGCTGTAAAAATCTATGTGGCAAAGGCTAAATGTTACTTTAATGTATGCATGATTATATAAAAATTATGTAGTCTTCACTTGTATGTACCTTTCTTGTAAAGTAATTGTTAAGAATTCTGTTCCAAGAGTAGATCCAGTTGGTTGTTATGCCTCTGGGCTAGACCCTAAATCGTAAGTCTATGTTGACGCTCGTTTTGCGTGGTCATTTATATGGCTGTTATTGCGGAAACTACGCCCCTGGCGTGATAGTATAACGGGCGTCTGTATGTAGGCTTAAACTTATTTATTTTTAAATATAATGTACCTATTTTAACATTATATTTAAAAATAAATTGCTCTAAGATTTATTCACAATATTTGTAATATTTCGCTAAATAATAACTCAGTGATATTTTAATCCAAAGAATATGCTAATGGGTCTGTTTTGGTGGGCTATATCTGTATAATTAATATGTAAATACATTTTATTGTAATGTTATTTGTCTGTGAGCCTCTCCAAAACAAATCTTTCTGAAAATGAATTAATAATGGATGTTTGTTAGATACTCATTCATGCAAAACAGTTTGTGATACAATTAAATATAATTTAGTCCTACGTCAGAATATCAGCTGTCATTTATAGTTTGTTTGCGATACAGTACCTATGTAGACCGAGCCGCGGGCTTTAAGAGCGGTTACAGATTAGCGTTTTTTTTCTGCGCGTATACGGTCATGTAGGCATTTTGCGCTTCTAAAAGTCGTGCGCGCGTACACCGGCATGTTCCGGCGTGTTCGCTAGAACCGGTAGTGGTGTGACAGTATCCAGAAACATAAACGAGTTTATAAGTACGTCAACGCTCGTACTAATTGCGCCTGTGGCAAAAGGAGCTTGTATGCGCTTCCAAAAACGAGCTTACACGCGCGTATAAAACACTAATCTTAAACCGACCTTACATTGTAAATAATATTATTGACAAATAAAGAAAAAGTATTTCAAAATCATTATGCTTTAATTTGTATTAAGACTTAGGTTACAATTTTTATTCACATTATAAATGTTTTCAAGAATACTGAATAAAATAAATAAGTATACAAATTCTTTTGGTTTCTTTTTTATCAGCTACTTACCTTTACATCGGGTGTGCGGAAAAAAACCTAGATTTTTCCCCGCTTTTAGGCGCATTTATCCGCTTGAAACGCCCACTTTGCGAGTATAGTTAACCCGTGTCACAAAATCTCGCGTTTAAAAACCACGGCCATGAGGGTAAAGTTACAATTTTTTCGTTGTCGTCGTTACTTCCTATTACTGCCTAAGGCTGCGTTTCCACTGACACGGAGCGGAGCGTTAAGTTATTAATCTGAGTATCCGCGTCTGTGGGAACGCACCCTAAGTCTCGTCTAAAAGGGTGCGTTTTCATTGGACGACGCGGAGCGGAGAAAAGCCGTGAAAAGTGGCAAATGGTTTCCACTGGAGCGGAGCTGCATTAAGCCGTGTTCGGATCCGTCAAATTCAAAGATATATTGGACAAAAAATGGTGTTTCAGTATGGGGTCAATTCCAATCTCCCCCGCCCCACTCCGCTCCTGTCCGCTGCACTCTGCTCAACTCCGATCCGTGGTTTGCGGCCGCGTGTTCATTAATTTGTTTTTGAAAGTTCTGTCTGCTCCACTCCGGTCCGGTACACTGTTTCTAGTGATGTGATGTGAGTGGGACGGAAATTTTGAGCACCGTGACTGTCGCTTTTGTGGAAAGGCACCGTAATACCCGCCTTCCACTGCGAAAGGGTAATAAGTGAGAAATAGTTTAGGGGAAAATAGTCCTCATCTTCTATTAAGAAGTTGTTTCAGTTAAAAATTGGTTATATCTTCCATGACAGATGACAGTTTTGAGGAGTGAGCTAAGCTGGAAATGAGAGTCGTTTGCCTTGCACTGTCAGCAGCCATGAGCCATGAAAGGGGCAGGGATGGTGAAGAGAGGCCGTTCAAAACTAGTGCGCAGCACAATGACCCAGCGTATCTCTGGGCGGATCTAGAATTTAAATCGGGAGAGGGAGGGGCACGCGAGACAAATAATCACCGCATCTCAGTCACAGATTTACAGTGGAAGCACTTCTATGAACATTGCCATTGCGAGTTAAACTGAGTTCGTACGAAGCCTGCTCCACAGCCCACTATGACTCAGAGTTGGCTATGAAATTGTGATTTTTTAGTAATCTAATGATGCAGTTTTATATTTTTTTAAATCTATTTTTCTTTGAGTCTCGAGCTCATATGTTATTGTTTATAGTATGTCATAAACGTATTCTCTTGGGTTTCGGACGAAGGTTTAAAACTCATAAGCAAATCCTTTAAAACGTATCCTTCGATTCGAAAGGTTGTAAGAAGTGCCGGATCTAGGATTATTTCGAAGCGGGGTAAAAACTTAATGCGCGTGCTCCGGCCTTGATTGTAAGGATGGATGTTTGTTGCTCTTTGACGGAAATCTAGTGGCACAGATTTTTATTGAAACTTTATAATTATAAAGAGCATAAGTTTGATTTAGTGCGGCTGGTAGCAATGCGGTTTAGAGTTAAGACTTATGACGACGCGACGTGCACTGTTAAAAACAAATGGGGCTAAAGTTATACGTCATTACAACAACAGAATAAATCAATAAAACATGAGCTGTCAAGCGAAAAGACTTTGATTCAATTTAATAAAAAAAATTAGAAACTTGTTGTCGTTTGCCTTTCCCCAATTATTGTACGGGTGAAAGATTTTAGAGAATTTGAAAAGATAATTACTTTTCTGTTGATAAAAATGGAAGTTTTCATGATCTGAACTATTGAATTGACGACCCTGTTGCAGTATTAGGAGGAAACATCTCAGTATTAAAGAACAATGGTGGATCTTAGCGGCGGGTCGGAAGGCCCTATCGAACATGGATTTTCAAACAGTGTTTTTATTATTCCCGGAATTGTTGTCATTAGTTTATCAGGTAATAATTTGTTTACACTATTAGTTTAATTGTTTCACGAACTACCATGGGGATAAGGACTTTATTTTTTAATATATTGATAAAAATATGTGAGCGGTGTAATAGAGCGTAACTTTAGCGAAATGTTAATATAATTATTTTATCTTAGTTTACTCTTTGAGTTTACTGCATATTAATATGTAAATATCACCTACAATAATTTTATTCCAAATGCTAAGTATTTTCAAAAATGGTTAGAAGAAATAATTACTGGGTACAACATATATTGTTAAATGCAGAATTATTTTTCTATTTATATTTTTATTTCTTTATGCATGCCTCAAGATATGAAATTTGTAATCCTTTTAACAAATTTAGTTGAGTTCGGAACTGGTTGTGTATTTAGATGAACCTTTTTTTTAAATTTTATACTTAATTAAGGCTACCATTATTTGTGTATAATTTTAAACTAAGTTTAAATAATTATAACATTTCGCTAAAGTTACGCTCTATTACACCGCTCACATATTTTTATCAATATATTAAAAAATAAATTGATAAAAATATGTGCAAACTACCTTGGTTTCCCAAGCCTATTTCCTGGAGCTGAGCCTAAGTCCGCATAAGACCATGTATTTCACAGACATTGAAAACCTGACATAAACATGGGTCTGTTTTAAAGGTCACATAAGTTCTGTAACTCTTTATATGTAGGTAATAGAAGAGAAAATGATTCCAGCTAAGTTGAAATTTGCAGCCAGATGGGGTCAATTTTCCTAACATGAAGGCTGTATTAGGAAAATAATAATAATGACTATTAAAAAACACTATGGTCATTCCTGGCTTTTAGCTTGCTTTGCTAGCAGCCCCACCTCCACTCAGTAGAGTCCTAGTTGCTAACTAACAAGAAAAAGTGTCTGTAATCCCACATACAATTTATACTAATATTATAAAGCTGAATAGTTTGTTTGAACCCGGTAATCTCAGGAACTACAGATTCGAATTGAAAAATTCTTTTACTGTTGGATAGCTCATTTATCGAGGAAGGCTATAGGCGATATAACATCAAGCTACAACCAATAGGAGCAGAGCAGTAATGTGAAATGTTGCAAAAAACAAATTAAGCAGACGAAGTTGCGCGGGTCCACTAGTTTAATATACATGTGTAGTATAATGTTTTGTAGTTCAGATAGAATCTACACACTTTAAGTTGTAATTTGTCACATTAGAAAATATGTACTCTTTCTCAAGTTAGCCAAATATATGGATCTCAAAAATTATTACCAAGACCCATGTATTGATGTATAAAAAAAATATTATTAATTATTATTAAGTATTAAAAAAAAAACAGTTTTTCTGTCTCTGGCAGGTCTATCCTACAAATTCGGTAGTCCAACACTACCCTGCAAAATGTTTGTTGAATTACTGAGGGTCCACTGTAATGTGTATTATTGTGCTCAATCGATGCCACAAGCCTTTTCCCTTCCTCTTCTTCTGATGCAGTATTTATTTATTTAATTAAGATATCTGTACTTGCAAAATTATTTCTTTTCAAAATGACTACTTGGCCTGAAGTTTTGTCCACTTTCTGCCTCCAACAAATTGTTATCTCCAATTGTTTTATGTGATCATTTCGTAATGCCTATTTAGAGCTTATTATAAAGACACCTGCAAGGGAAACATGGTAATTCACTTTTGATATATTTTTAGGATAGTTCATCACTGGTTACAATACAATAGTATAAAGAACCTAATTTTAAAATAAATTTGTATTAGCAATTCATATAGCCATAACTTATTTTATAAAAAAATACTTAAATATGAAAAGGGCAAATATCTGATTTTTTAAATTTTTCAGGAAATGAATAAAGCTAATTTTCTTTTAAGTCAATCAAAAGAATAATAATGTCTTAGGACAACTCACACAACGCCATCTCATCCCAGCTTGCACTATGGCAACCAGACAACTGATAAACATATTTATATATTTCTAAACACAAACATTTTATAGATATATTACACCCAGACACAAAATAAACCAATGTGATCATCACACAAAGTTTTATCCTGGGATATCAAACCCAGGACCTCTGGCTTAGCAGTGAGAGTCACTAACCACTAGATCAACAGTCCAAAGATATTATTTGTACTAGCTGACCCTGCGCAACTTCGTCGGCGTGAATTTCCCCCGTTTTTGGAACATTTTTTATTGCTGCTCCGCTCCTATTGGTCGTAGCGTGATGTTATATAGCCTATAACGTTCCTCAATAAATGGGCTATTTAACAGTAAAACAATTTTTCAATTCGGACCTGTAGTTCCTGAGATTATCGCGTTCAAATAAACAAACTCTTCAGCTTTATAATATTAGTATAGATTTAGCTATAATATATAGATTTAGTAAATCAATTTCCTCATGAAGTGGTTTAAATGAAATTGAGTTAGTTGAGTTGCAGATGGTGAGTTTCTAACTTTTATTTAAACTGCCTCATTCAGCTTCAAGCTGCAATCTTTTCAAGGTTATCAGTTTAATTCCCACTCAGGACGGTTTTTTTGTGAGACCAATAATTACTGATCTTTTTTTCTTTGTCTGCGTCAATGTTAGCTGTTCTCGTACCTACCAATTATACAAATAAAAGTTCGACATTTGTTCCGAGTTTAGAGTTTATTGATTATTCTGTAATCCTCTACATGCGGAAGCTTGTAAATAGCAACAGTAATATCCATATAAAAAAAATGTATATGTAGCAATTAGTCTGTAAGCTTTCTGTAACAATAAATAAATAAATAAATTGTAATTAAGTTATAAAAATGAAATAACATTCAAAATTTGTAATAAAGCCTTTAGGCTTATTTCTTTTCACCTTGAATACCTGCTGTACATAGATTCGAATCTCCGTCTGTTTATACAGTTGTAAAAATTATTATACAAAGTAGATATTCGTCTGTATTTACGACATATTGTAACTATGCGCCGTAAATATAAGCGACAGCGTATGTGATTGTTTATATCCGTAATATACAATACATTACAGTTCTATCATAATCGGTTAAAAATTAAAATACCATTAATGTAGACAGAAGGCATTAAAACTATAAAACTAATCTAAAAACACCAAATAAAAACTAGAAATGACCCAACCGCTTTGCAACCTAACATTACAAAGTTCTGAACAAACATCGTAATTTAAAAATAACGCCTCGAAAATGAGGAATCTAGTCTTGATCATAATGACGTTCTTTATGAAAAGAGTCGCGTCTTTTTTAACTTAATTTGATACCTATGCCTCGCTGGAGAAAGTCGAAAATGCATCAAATGTGATTTACAAGCGGCCATCTCTCTACACTACCTATATCTTATTCTGGTGAGTGAGAGATAAGTGAGTTTAAAAAAGTAAACGGACCTCGATGGGACTCTTAATTCCTGAACAGACGGTTGTTTCTTCCGACCGTAATCTACCACAGAAAATGCCAAAACAGTTCAACCAATACTTCTCGCGATAACCGCCTACCGCTCACAGATTACACCACTCATAAATAACCAACGTGTATTCCACGTTACATCGCCACAAAGATAAGTACATCCAATCCACCGATAACAAATTAATTCTTCCGAATTTTTGACCAAACATGGACGGTCTCGACCAAGAAACTTTTGGAAAACTCCAAGCGTTATTCAAAGAGGCTGATCCTGAAAGACCACCTTCCAGAAAGGCGATTATTGATATGCTGGAGACCCTAGAGGTCGATGAAGAAACGAGGGAAAATCTGAAGGCTATGTTGATCGGCGATGTGCCTAAAGTTTTTGGCAGTTATGGAGGTGGTGCCCTATTGGCTGTGCTTTTCATTTTACTGGTGTTTGCGATGCTGAGTAAGTTGATTTTTTTATTTGACTTGAAGTGTTTTATGTTGTCAATATCAGTTTCGGGGACATTCAATGTTGTTATCAAATATTTGGAACAGAAATCGGTCAGCGGATTTAGTGATTTCTGAATAAATAATACGTTTGGATTCAGGATTTTGGAAGTTCTGTAATATGAGTTGGAATTTGGAAAAAATTAAAAATGTCTAGGATTTTTTGTCCTTGATTTAGTCAAGGATAGAAAGTGTTTTAAAATATTAACTAAGAATAAAAAAGAAAATCGGTGTCCGCATGTCTTTAAGTTTAATGTTTAATCTAGGCTACGGTTTATCAGTGTACTTAATTCCATGTTAATCCGTTCGCGCGTTTAGTTAGACATGTTTGATTAACAAATATTGTACAAAATTAGATGATGTTAGAATATTAGTCAGATTTCGCAGTAGAAGCACACTTTAATCTGTCTTCTTGTAAAGAAGGCGGATAGATTGCTTACCAGAAGATTTGATTATAATTAAAAAAAGAAGAATAGACTGTATTCATCACTTAACCAGTTATGCTTGCCAGGGCATTTGAATGAACAACAATACAAAGACTGAAATTGAGCACCGCTTTCTTAGAAGATTCCCATGGCCCTATCATACAAGCTAATTAAGCTGACGTCAAGGATGCAAGACCTTAGAGGCGTCGTATATGAACCGATGACATAGATTGCACTTTCGCAATGGATGTTGAAGTAGAATCAAGGATTCGTGGATCGCAGCCCTCCACTCCTGCGGCTCTTGGAAGTCGCACCACCCGCTCAGACCTTAAACTAAACGGCATCATAAGTCATAATTAAGCCTAAGGTGGCTAGAAACAGGACCAGGACCTGAATATAACTACCGGCCAGAGAATAAATGAATATATCATAGCACGAGTTGAATAAATATTAACTTTGTTTCTAGTAAATAGAGTTGAATCTGCCTTCGTTATAAGGTCAGTTCATGAAAATTGCGGAAACATGCCATCTAATGTGTCATAAAAGCCTTCGAAAATATTAGCTCTTCTTTCATCTAAGCTCTATTTGTACTATTTAATCATGTAATCAAACAATAATTTGTTGATTGAGAAATTTGTTTGGATTGAGCTACATCTGGCATTTCTATCCTTTTTTAGGGTTTCGTAGCCAAAATGGCTAAACGGAACCCTTATAGTTTCGTCATGTCCGTCCGTCCGTCCGCACCTTTGCTCAGAGACTGTTAGTGCTAGGAGACTGTAATTTTGCATGGATATACATATTACTTACGCCGACAAAGTGAAAGAATAAAATGTTTATTTTTAGTACCTCAGCGGTACCTCCCCTATGTGTAAAGTGGGGGTGTGATTTATTTATCACCTACCCATCGTGTGGGGTATCATTAGATAGGTTGGGAATACGATTTTTAGATTTAGCTGTCCGTTTGTAAAATATTAGGCTTAAAAGTGCAAATTTTTGTTAGTCATGTGCCCCCTGCCAGCTAAATGGTTGATGTTGGATATGTGAAAAAAATCGCGGTAGTACTGGGTGGCGCAAAAGTAAAGACCCTATTTGGTTCAGCTATAAAATTTTTTCTAAATTAGAAAACTAGATTTAGATTTTTTTAAATGTATATTTGTGCCATTAAATTTCGTACCATTAGGATTTAAAGATGATGTCTTTTAAATGGTGACCTCCAGAGTTGATACACATTTGAGCCCTATTTATGACATTTTGGATAACTTGCCGTAACACTTCCTGCGATATGTTCGTTATTTCTTGACGAATGTTTTCTTTTAGAGCTGCGAGAGTCTGTGGCTTGTTCACATACACCCGAGATTTCAAAAAACCCCAAAGAAAGAAGTCTGGACTGGTCAGATCGGGTGATCTTGCAGGCCAAGGAAAATCGCCAAAACGAGAGATAACTCGGCCTGGAAAAGCGTCCCTCACTAAGTCCATAGTGTCGCGCGCTGTGTGTGCCGTAGCGCCGTCTTGTTGAAACCAGATGTGCTCCAGCCCCAATTCGTCCAAACTGGGTATCAAAAACTCACGTAACATGGTTCTGTAGCGTTCTCCAGTGACAGTTATCGTATTGCCTCCAGCGTCTTCGAAAAAATAGGGTCCGATCACTCTGTCAACACAGATGCTACACCATACAGTAACTTTTAGTGGGTGTAGAGGTGTTTCTTGAATAATGCGCGGATTATCAGTGCCCCAGAACCGAGTATTCTGCTTATTGACATGCCCTGAGAGATAGAAATGCGCTTCGTCACTCATAACCAATTTTGAAGGAAAATCATCCTCTTCAAGGTTGAGGTTTATGACGCGCTGGCAGTAATCTAGACGAGCTCGGTGGTCAGCAGGCAGCAGCTGATGAGTCATTTGAGTTTTATACGGGAACATCTTTAAGTCTTTCACCAAAATACGCTGCAGGGTCCGTCTGGAAATGCCCAATTGCGTGGCACGTCGCCTCGTTGATGTTTCTGGACACTCTTCCACATCTTCGCGCACAGCATCGATATTTTCAGCTGAACGGCCTGTTCTTGGTCTCCCAGACTTAGGTCTATCCAATGTTGAGCCAGTTGCTTCAAGGCGTGTGGCAAAGCGTCGAATTGTGCGACCAATCGGTGCCGGACGGTGGGGAAATCGTCGACGAAATTCACGTTGTGTTCTTATCACTGATGAATTATTCCGTAAGAACATTGACACAATTATTCCACGTTCTTGGGGAGTAAAACGGTCCATGTTTATTTTCAGTGTATTTTACATTTGTTCACTACACAATTTTCAACAACAGAATGACAGAAAATGTCATATAAAAAAAAAAAAAGTATTTTCTTTAGTGCCACTACTTTTGCGCCACCCAGTAGTACATATATATAGTGAAATTAAAAGGAAAACTATCACAGCCAAGTAGGGTTTACAAGTTAACGAGTAACAGCTGATCAAATGAGGACTAACAAAATTTTCGTAAAGTATCCATTGAAAAATATTAAGTAGATATAACATTATAAGTAAGAAACAAAAACAACAGAAAACCCACTTCTTAAACCACATTATTCGGATGGGGAGGGGGGGGGGACTACGGCACCTTACATTGTGCGTGGCCCTACATGCACTTGCCCAGTTTTTGTCATTTAGAACAGTCATTTACTAAAGCGAGAAATATGGCGCACACGACAGAATCGAAGTGGTGCTAGACAACACGCTCTTACTACATTCAAAACCTAACTGACATAAAAACTATCTTCAAATGTACTCAATGGATTTTCATCAAAAAACCATCATGATTAAAGCAGCATTCTATAAACAAATCAGCATCAAAATCAATCCATTCGTTTGGGAACTTCGACTTAACTTATATAACACACCAGTAAGCCTACTCTCTTTCTTTAGAACGAAATTCATGAATTTTCGTTTATTTCAATTTCTTAAGTTTGCGGGGACTATTCTAATTAATTTTCGGATAAGCACATGAATTTCGAACACATGGACGATGTTCTGGAACTAGTGGATTAAATAGATGTTCCTGGCTCTGTTTATTACCACCTCATTTTTTTTATTGAATTGGAGTAGGCCTCCTGTTTTTGTAAATGAGAACCTAATAACATGACTTATAAGTACAGATTTCTAAAAATTTACCTTGACAGTTAGGTCTCTTTATTTGATTCAGTATTTCTGTTAAATGAAAATAATAGTTTAATTTTGTTGAAAAAACACAGTACTCTAGCATTAATTAGGTTTAACGCGTTATCACGATACCTTTCTTACTGTCATATAGGTCATAATTCATAATATATTATTGTATTTATCTATTATTTTTCTTAGCGTCGATAACGAAGTGATAACGGTTGAGCGTGCCGTGGTGCAGTTACGAAAACATAGATATGATAGCAAGTTTGTTATAATGTTTATTACGTGATAAGTTGCTATTCTTATTTACTAGCTTTTACACGCGGTTTTGCCTTAATAGGCAAAAGCGTCTGTAAAAACAAGTATTTATACATCTTGTCCGATCACACAGACTGAGTAATATACCATGTCCATTACTCTGTCTGTGTAAGTCGGACATTATGTTTTTTTTATACAACGAAATGAAGAGACGAACAGCTGCTCAATTCACGTGTTTAAAGCAGTGCAGTTAAGTTTCGATTAAAACGGCCATTTTCGTATTCTTATAACTTTGGGATCGATCTCAAAAACGCTTGCGCACAGTACTAGAATGTCGTTATTGCGCTCTCGATACGTATACTCGACGCAAGCATATTTGAGATAGATCCCAAAGTTACAAAAATGGCTGTTTTAATCGAAACTTAACTGCAACTACACTGCTTTAAATAACGTGTTTAATTTTAATACGTGAATTGACCCCCTCATCGTACGCCTGATGGTAAGCGTCACGCTAGCCCATAACAGTATCAGTCCACCCAAATCCTTGTTTGGCAAAGATCTGAATGTCACCGCATAGCGGTTCGTAATCTCATTTGCTCACTGCACTCGCTACAGTGCCCTTCAACCGAAACTCAGTGATCCTATTTCACGGACGAATAACTGACACTGTCTTGTGATACCGACCAAGACGGCCTATGGCTTAGACTTTCCACTTGTAGATGGTCTACCAGTTTTATCAAAACTTCCTGTGAAACCAAAATAGCGTTAAGGTTGAATATTGTAACTGGCAGTATATTATTGCAAGGCTAAATTGACCTTGTTGTTTTATGACGTACAAATAAACTTCAACCGTAGGTTGATAGATCACATTTTGTCCGACTAACATTTATATCGCGATAAAAATTATTCAATGTGTTGAGTAATATATATTACTGTAATGTTTTATTAAAATCCATTTATTAAAAAACGTAAATTCTACTAATTTACGTTTGAGAGAACAAAGTACCATCTTCAAACATTTTAGCCCTTATGACATGTATTAGTAAGATAGGATGAATTCAGGACACAAAATGAGTGCAATTGCATTTCAAAGTTGTATTTTACATTTTAACATCGATGCAGTTTTCAAATCAAGCCAAATTATTTGTTATTATCATCCAATAAGGTTTAAAATTACAACACAACATCCATACAGGCGATCTTATACAAAAAGCTGTAGTTATTCAACGTCCGAGTGAACATAGGTTAACTGTGCAGAATGTTCCGTTCAACGCATTAGTTTAGCAACATGCGTTTGCGACGGTACCCTCATTCTGCCCTACATTTCTCCAGATAACTAAATCCAATCAGACTTTCGTCTCAGTTTCGTAATTAACGATAATTATACCTACATTGTTGATAAATAAAGTATTTATTTAATTTCGAATTATATATTGACACGTAATTGTGTTGGTTTACGATAATTCTGTGTCCTTAGATAAGTTAGTTTATCTTTAGGTGTCAGGCGGATCGGTGAGTGCTTTCGTTGTTTTTAATTTATATGACTTGTTGAATGCGGGATGCGGGTTATTGTTTATCTATTAATAACTAGATCGAGTATTATCTAGTCATTTTAAAACAATTTTTGTTGGGACTTATGTGCACACTTGATGGAGATATACGATATACGAAAAATAAAAAGAAATATATAGCTATTTTAATGTTAGTTTTCTGTAGATGCTTTCATAGTTAGTCTCGATGAAATCGAGCGATGAAATTCGCTGTGTTTTATATGATATAGTTTAGATTTCTCTAATTTAAAGATACTTCATCAATACTATACATACTTCAATTTAAAGATATTCATAATACGTTCCTAACAGCATTTTAACTAGCGAATGTTTTGCCTTTGTTTTTCAATCTATTTCCAAAATACTTAAAATATTTTAATAATCTTAACATATTATGTATATGGTTTAATGTTTTTCGTAAATCGATTAAATTATGCAGAATAAGCAGTTACCTTTATATTTAGAGATGCATTCTTAAAATAGCATAGGATAGCGCCGGCGCATCCCGCACTGCACCCAACCCAATTCTTAATATAGCTAAAGAATACTTGTTACATTGTAACAGCACTTGAAAGTATTCAAATACCACTTCTATTTATGATTTCTGGCTATTAAAAACTGTTTTAAATCTAAACTCGTACCTAACAGAAACGAAATGGACGAAGCTGATGTCACCGTGAACGTTCCTGTCTCCGTAACTGGAATCGGAGATGGCGAAGGCTTGGGTATTGGGGCCCAAATTAAAGAACAACTGACCGAATCCGTTCAAAACATGGACTTGATAAATGTCCTGCAAAAAATGGTCGCCACAACGCCTGAAGATGAGGAATCCGAAGAAATTCGAGATAAATTGAGAGGAGTTCTTCAACAATTCAGTCATATGACTGATGATGATAAAGCTAGGGTCACGAAACAGATCAAGGAAGGCCTTGCAAATAAGCTGACGATGAGGCTGAAGGACAGTGGCGCTCTAGACAATCTTGAAGAGGGGTTGAGAGATGCTATAGTGTATAGACTATACATGGTGGCCGCTGGAGTCATTTTACTGGTTTTCTTGCTAGGTATGTTGCGTCTAGAAGTATATAAAACTGGCTATTGCAAGCGGGCAAGTACATACATTTTCGGGGTATCTATAAGCTCATGTTATTCCAGTCCAAACACGTAGGATTGCGACTTTTTGGAAAATAATCATCGGTCTAAGTATTTACGGAACGTTGCATAGCTAATCCGTGTACAGCTCAGCTACATATATGTATAAGCTACATTTTTTTAGAAAAGATAACTAGCAATGTGGGATTGTGGTCCCACATTACTAGCAATCCTATTAACCCCTCTTAGCTAAGCTTTATGACTTGTGTTAGGAGTGGGTTCATGTCGGTAGTATAACGGCCAGGATTCGAACCCACGACCTCACGATTGCGAGACCGATGTCTTAGCATTTGCATATCGACTTATTCGAAGAACATAAAAGTTATATCTGCAAAATCTCTACTTTACGGGGAAGTAACTTTATGTTTGATAACTAACACTAAAATTTGCTGCTATCTTCCGTGCGCTTAACACATTTCTACAGACTATAATATTGTTTGTTCAAATGTGTTAAATGCACAGAAGAAATAACAGCCAATTTTGTGGAAGACGAGCTTAATGTTGCTCCTCCGTAAAATAGATATTTTACATAACAAATTTATTTATTTGTCCATTGTTGATGATTTAAATAATTGCTTAGCTTATTACAACCAGATGAAAAAAGTGCCCCCCCCCCCCGAGAAAAAATATCGCGTCGCAAATCATGCTGTATGTTACAATTTCGATTTATAACAACAATTTCGAATTAGGTATATATGCTGTATGTTAAATTATTATCTAGCCTTAGGCGATCTCAATCGTAATGATTGATTGGTATATTTGGTATGGTACTCTGATATTGGTATAATTTTTCTATATTTATCATTTAAGTAGGGATTTATTAGAATATTTTTTAGGTAATTATTGTTTAAAAAATACAATTTATAAATAGCATTTCGTTTACATGGTATTACTGTTTTACACCGCTAGCTCTTACCTTGTGTTTAATACCTTTTATTTTATGGAACCCCAAGTTCATGGCCGGAGTAGGGGGAGAGGGGTGCAATGAATCTGACAAGACGTCCAGTCATGATAGTTCTCATTTCATTTGGTAATAAATTACATTAGGACTATCATAACTGTACATCTTGTCCGATTCATTGGAATTATCCAACGTGTATTTTTGTTATACCTGTAGTTTTTTTTTTTTTAATATTTCGCGGAACAATGATATCTTCTCTACGGTATCCATGGGTTCCACGGAACCCACTTTGGGAAACGTTGGCTTAGTGGTTATAGCTCTGGATAGAATAGGAGACTCAAAAAATCGTGACTCTTAATCTGGGAACACTGCTGGTGGATTTGTGTGCTCCCACGTCGTAACCAACGTCGACCGTCGTCACCACACCTAATATTTTGTTTACCCATTATACCGATATAAGTAACCAAACTACTGACTTCTATAGTGTTGGTACTATAGAAGTCAATAGTTTGGTTACTTATATATAGCATTGTGGACTGGCTACCCCCTACAAAGTGACAGCCATTTCTTATGCCGAATAGAATGACCGTTCTGTGAACTTTTTTGGACATTTTGGCCAATTTTAAACACATATTGTTTTTAAATTGTAAGTGAAAGCAACAGTCTATGAAAATTGAGAAGAATCGACTTTTCACAAGTGTAGTATTTTGCTTCTTATGTGAACATAGATTTTTTATTGTTTTCTTATTATTATTATTATTTGAGACTTATGACAATCTCCACCGAGCCACCGAGGCAGTCGGTGGGAGTGTATCTGACTGCTACGCAAGAGGTCGTGTGTTCGATTCCCACACGGGACACCACTTTGTGTTATCCACAAATTGTTGTTCCGAGTCTGGGTGTAATTTGTGTCTGTGACTTGTATGTTTGTAAAGTCCCCCGCGACACAGGGCTTGTACCCTACTGCGGGAGTCGATTTTTCAAAGAAAAAAAAAAAAAATATTGGTCGTTGTGGATGACTTGTTACAGAATTATAGACTTATGTCAAATGTCAAATTTAAATGGAAGTCTATTTGTTTTCGGCGATAGCCTATCCAGCATACTAGTACTATAGAAGTCAGTGAATCAAACTCATATACATAACAAACATATATATTATGATCCGCGCAACTTCGTCTGCGTACATTTTCTCCCGTTAATGCAACATTTTTCATTGCTGCTCCGCTCGTATCTGATGTTATATAAGCCTATAGGCTTCCTCAACAAATGGGCTATCCAACACTAAAGTATATTTTCAATTCGAACCAGCAGTTCCTAGTGCGCTTATTACACTACACTAAATCAGGGACCCTTAATCCTTAAAAAGAGTAGGTGTAATAAGAGTTAGGGCCCTAATTCTCTAACAAATTTTCAAGGCCACCTCGATTTAGGGCCCTGATTCAGGGTAGTGTAATAGCCGTTTAAGATTAGCGCTGATTTCAACCTAACAAACTTTTTAATTCTATAATATGTATTAGTATAGATTGCATTCACTAATTAGTTGATACTTGTGTACATAAGTGGATTCAGCCATTCTGCCGGCGGCCCCCTGGCAAGTTGCCTCTAGTGCCCCCCAGTTCTTTTTATACCTATTTAAAGTCAGTTCAAACCATTACTGCCCTCCAAGTTTACATTCTTTGAGGTTTTCATATTATTAATGTACTCTTTTTTCTATCATTCCAGTATTCTTCGGCTACAAACTATTCAAATCGATAAAGGACAAGGAAAGGAAGAGGGAAGACAAGAAGAAAGCGAAACAATTGAAGAAGAAGAAGTGAGGCTACAACCAAACCTAACGGCGACGGGCAAAATAGCGGCATGTATAGAAAATTATGTGTATTTTTAATTTTTACAACTGGCAACTTTAAAAAAGGATTGTTTTAAATGTATTTTTACGTTAGTACATATTTATTGACTTGTTTTTATGTCGTAAATATTGTGTAGAGAAATTTATTAAATGATTGTACTATTGCAGTTATTGAAAGTAAGAAATAATTCTTAATGTTGCTATATAAAACATAATAAAGGTTTATTTATCTTCTTCAGAAGTTATTGAGTGGTTATCTGCACTGAATTTATCACAATTTAAAAAAAATATATATTTTTAATTTGCATTATTTTTAAGAACAAAACAGCATTTTGTTTCTGGCCAGTATTTATCTAAAAAATAGTAGTTTTAGTTTTAAAAATATATACGTAGCTAAGGGATAATTATTACAATGAAATTATGTCAAATTGATATTTAAAACAAAACGTAAAGTGTACGTAATTTTCTAACATTGCTCTTAAATGACTGATTATGAAATATTTAAGATTTAAAGTTTGTATTTATTTTCTCTTGTTATTAGTGACAAAATAAGAATATTTAATAATATATTTCTCCATAATATTGTTTTGGCAATCCATGGTATTGTATGCACAAACAAATACGGATTTTTATCTAAAAATACTTTGCTCAAATTGAATATTCTGTATGGGGTTGCCATCTAAAGAAATTTATTTCTACCTACTGTAATAAATAAGGTTTTATACATTCCTGAATGTGTTAATATTTTTGTTAATGATATATCCGATTGTAATGTATGTGTGAGATCAGTTGAAGTTCTGTTAATAAAACAGTTTATTTTTACATGACAATTTGTGTGTTATTTGTTCAAGGATCTGGACTTATTTTCCCTTATTGTTATAAAATAAGCGGAGCTATAGCTATAATAGACTTGAGTTTAAGTAGCGATATTAAAAAAAAAATCTTGTTGCATACTAATTCCTATAAGATTTTTTTAAATATCGCTTTAGAATTGTGTCAACATCAGGTATGTTACGGAGCTTTGACTCTGACTCCGAAAGGTCGGAAATTTCGATTGATTTTACACCTCCGACTCCGACTTCGGGTCCGACAATTTTCATTCGGAGGTACCTAGCGTACGGCGGTCGCTCCTCTAAACTAAAAATCTCACGGAGTCCCTATGATCGCGAGTTCGAGTCTCGTCCGAGCGATTTTTTCCTTCACGCATTAAATTTGACTTAATAATGTTTTTTTAGGGTTCCGTAGCCACAATGGCAAAAACGGAACCCTTATAGTTTCGTCCTGTCCGTCCGTCTGTCTGTCGGTCTGTCCATATGCCACAGGCATTTTAGTCATGAATTGCACAATGAATGTGGATGCAATTTGGAGCATAATATATGTGTTTTGTAGAAGCCGCTACTTAGTTTGATAGTAAGGAAAATAAAAAACATGTAACAGTAGCGCACATCGTGTGGCACATAATTTGACAGTCCTTTTTAGGGTTTTGAAGGAACTTTTTGAGTTTAGTGAATAATTTTCAAAAATAATCGCTCCTTATCTTTTAGACCATGTGGCTAAAAAATATTTAAAAAATTAAATATTTTAACTAAAATAATTTTCAACTCTGTTATTGACGAATGGTATTTCGGCAATAACTCAGTTGAAGCTTCTCAACAAAAGGACGTAAGTGCCATGAAGATACGCTCTTTTGTTGATGTACTTTTTTAGATCGTATTTTATTATATGTAGAGCATTTCTTTGCAGTAACAGCTGCAGAACCCTACACTGAGCATCCGGCATGGTCTTGCTCGGTTTTATTTATCTTGTTTTCATAAACCTTCACTCAACATATCTGTCTTCTTCCACCACCTCCGACTCCGATTCCGATTTCGACGAACCATATTGGAAACCTCCGACTCCGGTTCTGATAAAACCACCTCCGTAACATCTCTAGTCTATATCAATATTTTTGAATATAATTAACTAGCTGTCCCGCGCAACTACGTCTGCGTAAATTTTTCCCGTTTTTGCAACATTTCTCATTGCTGTTCCGCTCCTATAGGTCGTAGCGTGATGTTATATAGCCTATAGTCTTCCTCGATAAATGGGCTATCCAACGGTGAAAGAATTTTTCAAGTCGGATCAGTAGTTCCTGAGATTACCGCGTTCAAACAAACAAACAAACTCTTCAGCTTTATAATATTAGTATAGACTAGCTGTCCCGCGCAACTTCGTATGCGTAAATTTTCCCCGTTTTTGAAACATTTCACGTCGCTACTCCGCTCCTATTAGTCGTAGCGCGATGTTATATAAGAATTTTTCAAATCGGAGCATTAGTTCCTGAGATTAGCGCGTTTAAACAAACAAAGCAAATAAACAAACAATCTCTTCCGCTTTATAATATTAGTATAGATTTATAATTTTGTAAATAATTATAAAAATGTGCAAAAATCGGGCGTGAAATTCAAGGTAGTTGATACGAAAGCTATTGGTCAGATCAAATTATGACGTAACAGTCCATATTATGTTAAGACATACTGTGACCTCATTGGCTGTCGCGATTGCCGTGACGTCACAGTCGCCAAGATGGCGTGCTTTTAAATTTTAAATGTTTTGTTTTCCTACAGTAACACAGTACAGTAGTTTTGTGGCGCTGCATATTTTTTTCAATTATATGTCGATGCTAGCTATTGAAAACAACTAAAAATTATACATGCCAACTCCTATTCATTTAATTTAATATGAAGTAATAGTCACTTAAGATCCACACAATGCCCTCCTAGCTACGAGCATGGGTTTTAGTTACTCGGGCTTCCATTCTATTCATCAATTTATCATTAATAACTCTATTATCCCCCGAAAATAACATTCTAACTCCTAGATTTGTTATTTTCGGGGGTATTCGGTTATTAATGATAAATATCTTAACTTTTAGGTATTCCTTTATTATTAAGGCGAACAACTATCAACTATTTTATCGCTCAAGAAACGAGCAATAGATATACCTTTTTAATGTAAATCCCGTCCGTGTAAACAAAAGAGTAGTAAGAGTATAGATCGAGTTCTCACCGGCAGTGTGAACGATCACTGATCAACTATTAATATATGTATATATTTTGAAGTGAACGTGACGTCTTATAAATCGATTACAGAGTGCACGCACGAAAAAGCTCACGTAGCAACGGTCACGTTATTGATTGGTTGCTAAGCAGTCACGTACCAACGGTCACGTTATTGATTGGTTGCTAAGCAGTCACGTACCAACGGTCACGTTATTAATTGTGGACGTCACAGGGATGCTTGTTTATTGCAATGTCATCAATGTTTTCTTATGACGATATCACGTAAAATATCTTCCGTAAACTGACTTTACATACAACCAATTTTGTTTTATCTCTTCCTCAAGATAGGTAGATATAGATATGTATCTTTCCTGAAGGATTAAATATTGACAGCTGCTCGCTTTCTCGCAGTCTATGGGACAAGTGCCTAAGTATGAATGTCGCAAATTATCATTACAGTAAAAAAACAAACAAATATAAATATAAATTTATTATTGAAAATACACAATTATGTATATCTTTTGGCCTTAAAGTAACATTAGTGTACACAATACTAAAAACAATGTTTCACTAATGACACATAGCGATACAACAGTTCTAAGGACACTATCATACACAACTAAAAATAAAACATTTTATTTATAATAATCAGAGTAAAAATAGTTAATTTTATAATAGGTATGTTCATGGAATGTTGGCCCTACTTGCTGCAATGTCATCCGTATTACTACGATTTTTTTTTATTTTTTGGAACTGGCAACATTGTTTAGTGTTATGGCGGGAATCTTGTAACAAGATGGCGGCTATCATAGCGATCGATTAATATTTTATAGCCTTTTCTGCTAAAATAAAAATGTTACTTAGTCCATTCGTTTTGCCTAAATTTGGCGTTACTCTATTGTGTCAAAATTGCCAGTTCCAATTACACATATTATACGATTATTATGTTAGTTTATTTACACCCTGTTAGACGATTCTAATCATTTTCGATTCAGTCGAATTTTGGACATTATATAATTTGAAGATCCTCAACTTGAAAAGAATTATCACAGAATAATATGAGGCCGTCTTCAAATTTCATATCAATATGTAAATAATTTTGGTCCTTACCTTACCTAAAAAATAATTGTCAATTTCTACCAAAATACATTTTTTGTCCTACAAAAATCTACCGGAGAAACGTTATTTTTAATTTTTATTAAATGTATAAAGTTTTAGTAATATTTAAGGCACTTTAGGAATGACATTGAGCGTATACGTTTCGCGCGTATTCTATAATATATCACCAAAATATGTTTTAGATTTTTTTCATTACATTTTAAATGTTTTGTCATATTACTGGTTAAAATTCGAAAGATTCAAGATCTATGTGACAGAATGTGACAACTTTTTGTAATGATATAGTCACGAGAATTGTAAATAAGCGGTTAAGTATTGAATTTTCGCTTTATATGCAGTTATAATATATATAATAGAATCATTCATTGCCAATGCACTGAAGAAATGTATTTTTAAACGTTGAAAAAAAAAGTAGCTATCAATTTGTGATTTAAAGATGTCGATAGTAGGTATTCTTTTTAAATTTCACGCAATATTTTTTGGTTAAGTATTGAGAAATCTTAGTTTATTTGTGTGATAATTGCCTCATCCTACATTCCTGCAGGAAAACGAAAAAATCGCATTTGTATCACTACAAAAAGTTTACATATTACTGTCATCCAAAGTGAAGATATTATAGATATTTATTTCTAATCTACTATCACGAACGCATCAAATATATTTGTAACCAATAACATGGCAACACATACGTTTAAAAAACCGTTATTTCAGTTCACACAATGCTTAATCTAAATTTAAAAATCCACAAATACATTTTCATTTTTCCGAAAAATAATAATTGTATTGCATTTGTCTATATTATAATATGTATGGACTAAAATAAAGGTTTTCGATTACCTAAATTTTTATCTATTTAATGTTTTACTTTATGAAAAACGTTAGTTTTTTTTTCTTTAATTTTTCTTCAGGGGATCCAGGTTGTCTATTGAAAAATCATCGTTTCCAAATGTGATCCCTCGGCTGAATCCATCCTGGGAAAGAAATAAAATTAACGATTAGTACATAATGTGGGTACCTTTAAAAGTTCCGCTTACAGATACTCCATTACGTTACCAATTGTACAATCTTAGTACTACACACAAACGGGTTGGCACTGTCGGGTCGACAGTATTTGCTGAACAACAAGTACTGATCGCGTAACTCATTCGGGTCGGCACATCATTCGATTCGGCAGTAATTGTCACGCTGTGACGATTGATGTCGACCCGCTTATGTGGCTAGAAAAGCTTCAGCTTAAAGCTTCCTCCCTCCCAGGCTCGGATTCAGAATTTTTTTCAGGGGGGAGGGGAGGCAACATTTGACTCAACCGACCAATTGTGAGTTACTATCATGACGGTGAGGGGGTTGCATTAGATTCAACATGGGTACACTAGGCACACCCGCCGAAATGGGGGGACAGAAAAAATACATATTCACGGGAGTGAAAATGTGTTTGTCTTAATAAAACCTGTTCTCAAATGACCGATCCACCAAACTAAAATCTTGGACCAGGTCCGCAGTTTCCGAAGCTTCTTTCCGAATGCTTCCGCCTACTTTGCAAAGGTAAATATAGCGAGGAAATTGATGGGTGGCCGTTTTTGATGTCACACTCCTCCATGTCTTGGAGAGCACATTAAGCCGCCGGTCCTGCGCCCAATCTTTCCGGTCATTACGTCTCATCGGGCTATGAGAGCGCGTGGTAGACAGGCGAGGAGACAGGGTATGTCAAACGCACTCAGATAGAAGGCCCGTGTCCCTTAGGTGGGAACATTAGAAAGCTCTTACATCTCCATAAAAATCCATAACCATGATAGAACACACAAAATAAGCTTATGAAGCCGTATTATACCTGTGCTTAATAATCCCCGTTCAATTTAAAGGTTATTTATTTTAAAACCCATCAATTCGAAGAAATCTCCCCAGAAAACCACAACCTAGACTCCATGTAAGTTCCTTTCTTCTTTTAGGCATTAAAATGATATGGCCATGACGTAATGAATGATGTGAATTTAGCGAGCGGTAACGGATGAAAAAAAACATGGTTCTCAGACCTTCTCTCTTTTTTAGAAGCAGCTCTTGTTTAGCAAGCAATTATGGACGCATTATGGCGGTATATTTTATTTTTGGACAACTTTGCACTACTGAAAATGAATTTAGCTCTGTTTTTCGACACTTTCACAACAAAAGTTCAAACGCTACAAAGCCGAATGTTACCCGTACTGTCCCAGCTTGAAATTTGGACTCAGTGTTTATAATATATATCGTTTAAATATTTGTAGAATTTATCAAAATGCTAAGCCACACAGAATTCGTTTTTAAACTTACCCATCGTCAATCTGTTAAAAATTAAGAAAATTATTTTAATTTTTTTATAAATCTTATCTACTGTTTATATGATTTTATGAAATAAATAAATTGTTTGGTGGCAACATTTTAATTATTATAAGTTAAAATACCAGAGGGAGAGTGTTTTTTTTTTAATTATCTAAAATTATTTGGAACCATGTTCAAACAATTTTGATCGCCGCATTAATCAAGATGGTGGATTACGATCGAACCGCCTGACTCGTAGAAGTTATGTAGCCTAACGTTTTGTGGCTGATTATAAATTATAATTATTTGTATACTATGTTTATTAAATTCTTACCTTCATTTCGGAAATAGTTTTATCTAAGAATCCATCGAAACTGCTGTTCATTTCCACCGCCTGTTTCTCACTGAGGTTCCCAAAACCGTTGAAAGTATTATTGAATCCATTTCCAAAGATATTGCCACTTTTCTGCGTATCGAATGGGTCATATCCACTCAAACCGTTTGTGAATGATGTGTTTGTATTGAAAACGGACGTATGGAGGTTGAAATCGGAAATATCGTAGTTGGGTTTGTTGGTAGGAGTTGTTTGGAATGGTTGTGGGTTGGTTGCGGGGGCGGGAGGTTGCGGGACGGTTGCGAAGGGCGCGGAACCGAAGAGGTCACTGCCGTTGAGCGCAGGTTGCTGGGGGGGAGCTGCGGTCGATTGGCGCTTAGACGTCTGCGGAGGGGGAGGCTTCACTGGAATAAAAATATTTATTTGATTAAGTACTTATATGGAATTGGTATTCTTCGATGTTGTGATAATAAAGCTTGATATTTAATATAATTAGGCCATTTATAAATGCCGGTAAGTAATGTGTAGTGTAAAAGTGGCTAAACACGATCACTTTTAACTGTCAGTTTTAGCTGAAGGGTGTACGATGAAAATGATGATGATATATTGAGGCCATATATTTTTTAACGAACTGACGGTACTGATCAGTTTAAATTGTGCGTGAGTAGGCGGTGGTTCTTCAGTCATCTTTGACTGCCTCTGTGGCGCGGTGGGAGTATATCCGACTGCTACGCAAGAGGTCGTGGGTTCGATCCCCACCCAGGATAAAAACTTTGTGTGATGAGCACGATGGTTTATTCTGTGTCTGGGTGTTATTTATCTATAATATGTATGTATTTAGAAATATACAAGTATGTTTATCAGTTGTCTGGTTTCCATAGTACAAGCTCTGCTTAGTTTGGAATCAGATAGCGTGTGAGTTGTCCCAAGATATTATTATTATTATTATCTGCGATTAAAACGAATTGATTAAATTTAGGTTGCGATCGCGAAAAGGAAATTGGTCTGTACATGTTTGACAGACAGTAGATGGCCGAATTTATCAAAACTATTATTAAACCAAGCACGGCTAATGCGTCGTCGTCCGATGACATCTTGAGAATAAAACGGTATTCTATATATATCTTCAGTCAAAAGTGAACATGTGTGGGTGCACAAGGGACGTCAGTTTTGACTGTCAGATAAAACTGACAGTTATAAGTGATCGTGTGTAGCTAGATGACAGTTTACGTTTGGCGTAAGGCTTTTTGTAAACGTATAAAATGGCGACGTCATTTGCATAACGCCAACACATAACCTACGACGCAGCTATATGTGTCTCGTCTGCATCACACTACAAAGACTGAGGAACTTGTGGAGTACCTCAGAAAAAAGACCAAGTGGACCTTGAGGGTGGAGAAATTGGAGTCGCGCCATAACGTTAATTTTAAGTCGTTTATGGTGCGAGTGCCCGCGGAACATCTGTCCACCTTCATGAAGGAAGACCTTTGGCCGAAAGGTGTCGCATACCGACGATTTCGTGGCAGGTTACGCGACACCTCGCAGCGAAACACGACGCCGTCGCCGCTGTCTCGTGCTCAACTTTGTGTTTAGTTTTTTATTAAATATGTATTAGTCTAATAAGTTTTCTATTTATGTATTTGTATAATATGGGCCTTAGTAGCCTGAAATAAATGGTTATTATTATTATTATTATAACAAACATGGAGCACTCACAGATGGGCGGCGAGAGCGCGGGCGCGCGCGCGGGCGGCTCCGACTCGTACGCGCGCGGGTCGAAGTCTGCAACAACATAACACACATTATAATAATCATATATTAAGCCTTTTATTCAGGCACAATTTCTAAAATAATTAAATTTAAAACTCGACTCTGCTGAGCCGGTGACAATTCAAATCATATAAACAATTAATTTGTGACCGAGCGAAGCCGCGGCTTCATTGATGCCAGTTTCGGCCATATCAGCCATATTATAAAAGCCTGGCGCGGATCCAGGACACTTTGTTCAGGGGGAGGGCAATTTTGACTGAACCGCGTCAGCAGGGGCAATTGCCCCCCCCCCCCCCCCCCAGACTCGACGAGTGGCTTTTTTTTCCTGGTTCCGCACCTGATAAAAGCTTCAAACAGAAAAACAAAGATTGTCAATTGATCGTGCGTCATTTCAAGTCTCAACAATACAAGGTAATGAATTATTGTTTCCTCTCATCATGTTTTATTTCTTTTAATATCAGTCCAGGATTGCAAGTCTCCCACGATCATCTGCATACGTAAATAAAAAATACTGTGGTAATAACTCACCGCTGTCAGAATCAGATGGCAGCAACAATCCTTCAAGTTTGGTGCCTACAGAGGGGTTCTTGCTTGACGACAAATCACCGATCAGTTTACTGCGAAACAAAAATATTTAATAAATTCTCATGCCATTACATAATAGGGTATTACACCCACTTTCGAAGTGTCTTTATTAAATTCGATAGTGGCAATTAGCCACTAAAAAAAAAACACAATTTTTTTATTCAGTTGATAAGTGTCATAAATATGCAATTAAATTTTCAAATTTCCCGCGTGTTAACGAAAACGCTGGACACAGTGGACGCCATATTTCTCTGTGGTTATGACGTCAGTTGGCTGGGTAAACAAATGTGCTGACGTTTCGTATGACAATTACGCTGATCAGTTGACAGTTGACACTTTTTAGTTTACACAGTAGTATGACGTAGTAATATGGCGGCTACTATTTCATGGTGTTATAAAACAGATTAAAAAAAATGAAAACTTGAATTGAATTTTAAAATTTATTTAGTTATTTTTTGAACTAAAACTAACATTTTCGGCCTGCTTTTTCCTAAACTATCTCAATAATATATTTATAGATTTTTTCTCCTATAGAGTAAATACCCTATTATACATACATTGAAATGTGTATCTCTTTACCTAAATAAAAATCAATTCCAAATAATAAGCATCTCATTTAAGAACGACTTGCACTATTTGTGCATTATACTTTTGTTGTTGTTTGTATAAAGATTGTGTAAAAAAATACGACCTAGTCAAAGAAAGTACCTAGGTATTCTACATCAATTTTGATGAAATATTAATTCAAGGTAGAGCATTACCCTACAATGCCTTCCTAAATACTAGGAGAGTTCGTTACATTACATAGCAAAACAGATAACGTTTTTTTTAAATATAACAAGATGATACATCACACTAATATTATAAAGGCGAAAGTTTGTGAGTATGTGAGTGTGTATGTTTGTTACTTCTTCACGTCGTAACGGCTGGAGCGATTTTAATAAAATTTGGTATGGAGTTAGCTGACACCCTGGATTAACACATAGGCTAATAAACCGCGGGTAACACCGCGGGACACAGCTAGTTGTTAAATAAATTACATAGCAGCTATTTACGTGTCATTGCTATCCATACTAATATTATAAATGCGAAATTAACTTTCTGTCTGTCTATTACATGTTAGATTTATAATATTAGTATTGGTCAGGGATGTTGCGAATATACGCATCCGCGTCCGCAATTGCGTAGCTTCCGCATCGATTTGGACATCTGCATTCGCAATAATGCGAATTTTCATTTGGATGCAGATGTTAAATGGTGGAGCGTTCATTGAGAAAAATCTTATTTTGGATTGATATCCGTAGACTGGGCATCGTAGACACATTAGAGAGCTCGAGTAAAATAAATAAAAGAACAAGTAGAAGCTGCGGTATAGTTACGAATCTTCGCATCCGTATCCGCAAATGCGGACCTTCCGCATCGAACTGGGGGTTAGATAAGGTACCTACATTCGTTCCGTGACGAATTCGATAACGCCGTACTAGTATTTCGCAAAAAAATAAAAAAATGTCTATGGTCTCCACCGCAAACGTCAAATTCTATACTATGTTTTAACTCACCTGGAGCCAAAGTTATATTTCCCGTTGTGTTGCGGGGGCGGGGTGTCTAACAACAAGTTGTTGTCGTTGCTCGAATTGAACGTGTCCGTCGAGTTGTTCGATAGAGCGTCCATACCTAAAAATATTTACAATAAAATATATTAAAATAATTAGGTGAATAAATCACCGTAAATATAAGGTGAGATACTCAACTCACCCAGCTATGAGGAGAGTAATTCACTCTAACAATGTAGAGAATAACTCACCACTCATCCTTGATTTATAATCAGTGTTTTTTTTTTTATAATCTAAAGGGCAATTTTAGATATATTTCGGGATTTAACCGCGTGAATTATTTAAAGGTACCTTTAAATAATTCATGCGAATAAGTTTCAGTTAAGTCCCGAAATATATCTAACTAGCTGTCCCGCGCAACTTCGTATGCGAAATAATTTTTCCCCGTTTTTGAAACATTTCTCGTCGCTTCTCCGCTCCTATAAGTCGTAGCGCGATGTTATATAGCCTATAGCCTTCCTCGATAGATAGGCTATCCAACAAAAAATATTTTTTCAAATCGGACCAGTAGATCCTGAGATTAGCGCGTTTAAACAAACAAACAAACAAACTTTTCCGCTTCAAAATATTAGTATAGACTAGCTGTCCCGCGCAACTTCGTATGCGTAATTTTCCCCGTTTTTGAAACATTTCTCGTCGCTTCTCCGCTCCTATTAGTCGTAGCGCGATGTTATATAGCCTATAGCCTTCCTCGATAAATGGGCTATCTAACAAAAAAAGAATATTAGTATAAATATAATACTAATATTATAAAGCCGAAGAGTTTGTTTGTTTGTTTAAACGCGCTAATCTCAGGAACTACTGGTCCGATTTGAAAAAAATCTTATTAAAATTTGTTGGATAGCCCATTTATCGAGGAAGGCTATAGGCTATATAACATCGCGCTACGACTAATAGGAGCGGAGCAGCGACGAGAAATGTTGCAAAAACGAGGAAAATTTACGAATACGAAGTTGCGCGGGACAGCTAGTATCTAATATGTATAAAAATCGCGAAAGTTTAAAAACAATAAAAGGAAATTGAACGCAATAGTTGCAATGACAGGTAACAAATCGAAGGAAAGGTAGAAAATGATTGAAAACAATTTGATTTCATCGAATTTTAATAAAATAAGGGTATTTTCGGTAAATCAAGTTATATCAACTTCGTAACCCAGAATTTCGTTTTGATTGTAATTCGTAATAATGTTTTATTCAAACATATGTAATGGACTACTAATACTACTATGCGTTTCAAATGAGTTGATAACTGTCATGATGACATTTTGATTCGCAATACGACCGCAACTTCATTGTATGACGTAAGGTCAGCAATAAAATAATTCGTAAATAGGTGTCACTAGTATTACACAAAAGTACCTATCTACTCTAATGAACTATATTAAAGCACTGTATTTTACTATTTATTATGTTTTAGTTGAAAAAATAGCAGGTAGATACCTCCAAAGTGTAGAATATTCTTATATTTTGCCTATTTACTTATTTCTGTTTGCTGTTTATTAAATAATAAAGAATGAAAAATGTTAGATACATAGTTCAAAGAAAATAAATATTACGTCCGTTCCATTACCATACACATACGTACTTTACCCGACTTAGGAGTTTTTGTTGCTAGCGGTACAATTTTGACAAGTACTGAGTGAAGTTGTCGCGATCGCGATTATCTTCTCATTTGAAACGCATAGTAGGTATGTGTCTTTGGTACACTCTACCCAAACGGCTTCACAGATTTCATCATATCAGATGTCGTTGGATTCGACACATTTCTTAAAGTTTAATTCATCAGTTATTTAATTTTAAGCAGTCAAGTAGATTATAAGGGAGGGATCCCACCACCCACTCTCGATCTGTGAATCACCACGATTGAAGTAGTAAGGAAATGCCCTTAGTACAACAATCGAAATAGATTGACAGACCGCACTTAAAAAGAGAGACCTGCAACAAAGAAAATTAGTGACAGGTACTCTTACCAAGTCGAGTGGTAGGCACCTCCGGATCCGGAGTGGGTGGTGGGATCCCTCCCTTATAATCTACTTAAGATGGATTTCCGCCATGTAACGCCTGATTCAATCGGTTATTTTAAGCAGTCAGTTTTCTGGTGTTTATAATATTTTACTTGTTGGAGTATAATCGGATCTCTTACCCAAATCAGGCGTCTTATTCCCGTTCATAGCACTGAAGCCATTGGCGAGTGTGAGCGACGCGATCTGCTTCTCAAGCTCGGGCGGGGGCTTGAACTCCGTGATGTCGGACAACTTGTTGCGCGACAAGTAAGAAGACAAGTCGTCTTTGTATGTGATCTTTGATAGCTCCTGGAACATTGAGATGGTTGATTTAATAGATGATAAGTTAATCAAAGTCAAGTATATGCCTCTGTGACGCCCTGGGAGAGATTCCGACTGCTACGCAAGAGGTTGTGGGTTCGATCCCCACCCAGGATAAAACTTGTGATGAGCACGATGGTTTATTCTGTGTCTGGGTGTTAGTTATCTATAATATGGATGTATTTAAAATTATATAAGTATGTTTATCAGTTGTCTGGTTTCTATAGTACAAGTTCTGCTTAGTTTGGGATCACATAGAGTTGTGTGAGTTGTTCCAAATATTTACCTGTAAACGATTTTTGTAAGCGTTCATTTGTATCTCCAGCTTCTTGTTCTGTAGCTGCATCTTCTGCATCTCGATGTATTTGCCGTTGTCGTTCAAGAACCGCCTGGGAACATACATAAAAAAAACATTTTTTATCTTTGTTATAAAATTGTAAAGTAACATTAAATATAAAAAAAAAGTAACATTAAATATAAAAAAAAAGTAACATTAAATATAAAAAAAAGTAACATTATAATAATAATAATAATAAAATTTATTCATAAAAGTATAAGTACAATAGCTTATCTTAGGTACACTTATAAATAATAAACGGCACAGTTGGATATTTGCCTGAACTAGGTTGAAACCTGTGTTTCAGGCGAGACATTGATCACTAAATAGTTGTAGGTATGTTTATTTGTATGTTTGGGGTTGACGCGAAAATGCGTGAATAGATTTTGATTACTTTATTGCGGTTTTAAAGATAATATTGTATGTAACTTATATACTGTTGCAAGATTCATGAAAATCGATTAAATATACCTAACTGTTTTTTTAATTTTTATTAAGGGACTTTTAAGTTTAACGTATGTCAGTCTCATCATACCCTAAACTTAATAATAATTCCTAATAAAGTTAAATCAAAAGTATGAACAAGACTTTTGCAGCATCTCAAATATAACTCAAATAGAATGGTCGCTATATCTAGGATTGCCAACTTTTTTTTTTAACATTGGTTTTAAAAGTAGAAAAAAGTACATTGTATGAAAATAAACTATAATTTAATTTAGTTTTTTACTTAAAATATTTTTTAATAAATACTTAGACTCTAAAGATGCTTGATTATCAACCATCTTTATTTAAGTTAAAGTGAATAAGTCATTCATTTTTTATTTGATTCAAAAATGCTTGTTTTTTTACAATTCTACATTCCGGCGAATCAGATCATGTAAATATTATAGTTTGTTCTTCTCATAAAGTATATAGTAGGTACAATTACCACCCGAAATAAGTATAACACTTTAATCTATATTAATATTGTAAAGCTGAAGAGTTTGTTTGTTTGACCGCGATAATCTCAGGAACTACTGGTCCGAATTGAAAAATTATTTTACTGTTGGATAGTCCATTTATCGAGGAAGGCTATAGGCTATATAACATTACGCTACCACCAATAGGAGCGGAGTAACAATGAAAAATGTTGCAAAAACGGGGAAAATTTACGCAGACGAAGTTGCGCGGGTCAGCTAGTTTATTATAAAGTACGGGTGGCAACCCTAGCGAAAACCGCCATCCACGAGGGCGGAGCCGCTCAAAAGTTAGATTTACATATTTTCCTAGAAGTTAACGAAAAACAATTATATCGCAACAAAACAATACACATGTATTTACATATTTCATTCGTCAATTTAAACACAAAGTTAAACTCTGCACCCAAGGTCACAAAAACAATGATTTCTTTCGTTGTTTGTGTTTGCACAAAGAGTTTGCACAAAAGCCTAAATTTAGCTACAATTGACATGTTTATTGGAGACATGACAAGACTACTTTACTAAGTAATCTGTTGAATTGTTTTGGGCTGAGAATGTAGAGGATAATTTATTTTTTCTTGGAAGGAAATGCTTACTGATTTTTTAGTACCTGGATGATTAGTACCGAGCTTGGCTAGGTATTTTTTTATTTAAACGATTTTTTATAAAACTGAAACCTAGCTAGATCGATGTATCGCTCTCGAAACCCCCTGCATACTAAATTTCATAAAAAATTTGAAATTTAGTATGAGATTTTAGATTTTGAGAATTTAGATTGAGACATCACACTAATATTATAAAGGCGAAAGTTTGTGAGTATGTCAGTGTGTATGTTTGTTACTTCTTCACGTCTAAACGGCTGGAGCGATTTCAATAAAATTTGGTATGGAGTTAGCTGACACCCTGGATTAACACATAGGCTAATAAACCGCGGGTAACACCGCGGGGAATAGCTAGTTAGTTCATAAATCTCATTTTCCCAGTAATTAAACTTGCTACAATGCCATTCAACCGTAATACAGTGATGTGTTAGGCTTATACCTAACATGTTTAATCAATAGTTGCTAGATATCTTTAACAAAAATACTGCCCCAAAGCATGATCCTGGGTACCCACAACATGCCATTAGTCTGCAAAAGCGACATCTATATTTAAAAAAAACAAACTAACGTTCTGCACACATACCTGTAGGCCAAATCGAAAGCCTGTCCAATAGTCAATGTGATTTCCGAAGCGAGCTTCGCAGAGATGAAAACGAAGCATTCATGCTTCTCCACCGTGGTGGTGGTGTCATGGCCGTTCATGCCATTGTTGACAGTGCTGCCACCTTTAGCGATGAAGGAGAAGTATTTCTTCGCCCCCTTGTCGTCTGCGCAGTAGGATATCCGGTGTAGAGGGAATTGGTATAAGATGTTGTTCGATCTTGGCTCCTGGAAGTAAAAAAAACGCTTTTTAACATCAAAATACCTCTGTGCTGTTTACAGACGAGGCAAAACTGTGCAGAGAGCAGCATATGTTATCTTAGGATAACACACACAGCGCCATCTGATCCCAAACTAGGCAGAGCCACGGTATCCAACCCACGACCTCTAATTTGACAACCAGGATGCGTATTTGGCGTGTGTTATTTATTATACATTTTAAGCACGTTGAATTTTGTTTATTGGTTCTGTCAGAAGTGGGCCCACGTCTGTAGTATATTAAGTGGGATTCGATTCAATCGCGACCTCTCGATTTTGAGTCTGATGCTCTAAGTTTAAACTATTTGTCTTATGAAAGTCCGTAAGGGCTCTTTTAGACGTCCGGTATTCCACCGGACGCCGAATGGAATTTAGAAGTCTTTCTAACATTCGACAACATTTTGGCGCCGGACCGGTTTCTTATGCGTGTGAACACACTCATTGTAAGCCATACAACACTGTACAGTCCGGCGAAAAATCCATTTGGCATCCGGTGCTAAAACCGGACGTCTAAAAAAGCCCTAACAGTTTTCCAAATTTTAAAATTGCAACACTGGGTCCATCCATAGAGACTATTAACTATGACCATAACAGAATCGGTATTTGAAAACCACCGACAATTCCGCGAAGCATCATTACCATCTACCATGAACCATTTAAAACTCAATCTTGCATACAATTTCGTACAATTAGAAAGGGTACTGTGTAATCATGGCGGGTCGTTCGGGTGCACTCGGGTAGGTTCGTGCGTTTCCGCCGCTTTCACGTCACGGCGCGCGCGCAAGGTCATGAACGCTTTGTCATACTATGTTTATGAGTTATAGTCAGCTGTTTTTACTTTTTTTTTATTATTTGTTTTAAAATTTTATTCTAACATGTTTTATACACAATGTTTACAGCTTGTAATAATAAGAATATTTATAAGTTTTGATTAATGGTCTCCTAACCGAAAGTCGGTTACGGTGGATCTAATTAGAGAGTAGCCTACTGCGCAGGAGATATTATAGTGCACGAGTGTATGCGCAAACACAAGTGCACTATTACTCTTATAGTCCGATAAGACGGAAATCCGAAACGACCTGAGAGAGACTGGGCGCAGGACCGACGGCTTGACGTGCTCTTCGAGGCACGGAGGAGTGTTGTAATATTCGGAAACGGACACCCATCGATATACCGAGGGTGGTAACGTTGCTTAACCTCGCATATATTTCGATATGCTCGGTCGCGACTGAGTAAGGGATGTATGTATGATGTATGTGTATGATAATGGTAGATCTTAATGACTATGGTTCTAATATTATAAAGCTGAAGAGTTTGTTAGTTTGAACGCGGTAATCTCAGGAACTACTGAACCGAATTAAAAATTCTTTCACTGTTGGATAGCCCATTTATCGATGAAGACACGTGCACTCTATATGTGTATGAAGGTGGTATAGCCTCCCCTCCCTTCGCCATCAGTGTCGTTATAATCAACCCCTCGTATCTTTTGCAACCCCCGTCCCCTTATACATGCGAACAACTCACACATGGCCGATGTTAGAGATAAAATGGCTTTTAAAATACTCAAAAAGAGTAACGAGATCCAAGCCCCCTGAAACCGTGCCTGACTGGTTCCCAACCTATTGAACTGGGCAATTGCCCCCTCCCAGACTCAACTGGAAGACCTCTTTTTTGGAGAATTTTTCACACTGTACCGATGTGTTTTGACAGGCAACTACCACACTATGGGCAGTGATGCCTGGTGTTGAATGAAATGACTGCCTCTGTGGCGCGGTGGGAGTGTGTCTGATTGCTACGCAAGAGGTCGTGGGTTCGATCCCCACCCAGGATAAAACTTTGTGTGATGATCACGATGGTTTATTCTGTGTCTGGGTGTTATTTATCTATAACATTAATGTATTTAGAAATATATAAGTATACTAGCTGTCCCGCGCAACTTCGTCTGCGTAAATTTTCCCCGTTTTAGAAACATGTAAGCATGTAGCGTGTTATGATGTTATATAGCCTATAGCCTTCCTCGATAAATGGGCTATCCAACAAAAAAAGATTTTTTCAAATCGGACCAGTACTTCTTGAGATTACCGCGTTTAAACAAACAAACAAACAAATTCTTCCCCTTTATAATATTAGTATAGATTTATCAGTTGTCTGGTTGCCATAGTACAAGCTCTGCTTAGTTTGGGATCAGATGACGTTGTATAAGTTGTCCCAAGATATTATTATTATTAATGCACCTCTCCCCGTCATACGAGCGACTCACAATTGCCCCCACCCCCCTGAATTTGAGAGATTACAGAATGGAATAGAAATTCGACCCAACCATAAAGATTAGGGGCAGGTTCGACTGCTTCAATGTCTGCGTACATCTGTGGTAACAGTCCTCTTTGTCAAACGCCAATCCTATAACTACACCCACGCTTCTAAAGAATACGGATATAGGATTAAACTTTTTGCTCAATAAACACTTAATAACATCTTGAGAAGAGCATCGCGTCAATGAATGTCAACAAAACAATTACTAGGTTAACCACTTAATGATTGGCTTTCATTATTTACATACAATAGTAGGGAAACTATGTATATAGTAGCATAACACGCTTTCGTTAGCTCGACCGGTATATAAGTACTAGTTCTTTGAAGGTCCGCTTTGTGAAAATGGCGGCAAATTGTAATGTGATTTTCACTGCACGTTTTAAGTGTGAAAATAGATCAGGAATCACGCGTAAAATCTATACTAATATTATAAAGCGGAAGAGTTTGTTTGTTTGTTTAAACGCGCTAATCTCAGGAACTACTGGTCCGATTTGAAAAAATATTTTTTTATTGGATAGCCCATTTATCGAGGAAGGCTATAGGCTATATAACATCGCGCTACGACCAATAGGAGCGGAGCAATGAAAAATGTTGTAAAAAAAAATAGGAAGAAAAAAGGAAAATTTACGCAGACGAACTTGCGCGGGTCAGCTAGTATATATACTCGTATATATAAATGTATATATATATATATATATATATATATATATATATATAAACCCACTAGCTTTCGCCCGCGGCTTCGCCCGCGTGGATGTCGGTTATCGCGATAAAAACTATCCTATGTCCTTCCCCGGGACTTAACTCTAAATTGGTTTAGCTGTTTGAGCGTGAAAGCGTAACAGACTGACAAACAGACAGAGTTACTTTCACATATATAATATCAGTATGGATGTGCTGTCAGTAAGTACAGTAATATATTAATGAGCTTAGCGTCTTACTTATCTGTCAACAAAACCAATAACTGTCAATTTATTAGCCGCACTCTATACATCATAATAATGGTAGAATTTTTGCTGCCCATTATAAATTGCCGCCACTCGCGCGGCAATTTATTATTAGTTATTACTGTTTTTTAAGCCCATTCTGGTCTATATTATTAATACACATTATCATACATTATTATTTTTAATGATCAACGTACAATAGAATAATGGTTGGTCAATTAACCTAAAGGATTATAGCTCGGGTTATTTATTGATGGTATGGAAATTATGTCTGAGCTACTTTTTGCTACATTTTTTGTTTTAGTAGTTGTCTAGGTGTAAAGGGGCGTCTAAACGGGCCATGTTTTACGCCAATTTGTGGCGGCAATGCTGTGGCCGGCGACATGACAGTACTCAAGTAGATTATAAGGGAGGGATCCCAGCACCCACCCTCGATCTGTGAATCACCACGATTGAAGTAGTAAGGAAACGCCCTTAATACAACAATCGAAATAGATTGACAGACCGCACTCAAAAAGAGAGACCTGCAACATAGAAAATTAGTGACAGGTACTCTTACCAAGTCGAGTGGTAGGCACCTCCAACTTCGTTTCACTTGCAATATTCCGCTTCCACGAAGTGAAACTTCGTTTCACTTCGTGGAAGCGGAATATTGCAAGTCAAGGGTCCGGAGGTGCCTACCACTCGACTCGGGATCCCTCCCTTATAATCTACTTAAGATGGATTTCCGCCATGTAACGCCTGATTCAATCGGTTATGACAGTACTCTCCAATATTGATTTGGTGGTTGCCGGACGATCGCAAATCGATCTATTTTCCGAAATGTTGCCCGGTCAATTTTGTTGTTGTTTCAGTCGCCCTCTATTTTATTGTTGCCGGGTTGTGGAGACTGGATCATGCGCCATACAATTGTAGACATATTGCCCTTATATTAATTAGTTGCCAATAGTGCCGCCACAAATTGCCGCAAAAAATGGCCCGTTTGAACGCCCCATTATTCTGATGTTGGCCACATTATATAATTTAAAAGTAGAGATGTCACGGAGCCACGGAGGTGATTTTATGGGAAACGAAGTCGGAGGTTTTAAAATTGGTTTGTTGGAGGGTCGGAGTCGGAGGTGGTGGGCGAAGACGAATATCTATACTAACATTATAAAGCTGAAGACTTTGTTTGTTTGAACGCAATAATCACAGGAACTACTGGTCCGTATTGAAAAAATCTTTTACTGTTGGATAGCCCATTTATCGAGGAAGGCTATAGGCTATATAACATCACGCTACGACCAATAGGAGCGGAGCAGCAATGAAAAATGTTATAAAAACGGGGAACATGTACGCAGACGTAGTTGAGCGGGTCAGCTAGTATTATTAGGTATTTAAGTAGTGTTGAAACATTTATTCAATACATATTATTTAACTTCGGCAACCTTAGCTTCCGACGCTTCTTGACGGCATTTTTTGCAACTTGAAAGGCGTAATGCTATTGTTTGTAATTTTATTTTGCTAATCTTTGATTATATAATGTCTAGATGGAGCATTCCCTCAGTAAGACTATAAAAAAATTAAGCTACTATTTTTGACGTTTGACACTCGTTGAAAATGACGCGCTATAATAACTATGGCTAGAACATCTGATAGGAGTCTTCTTACCTGTCAAAAAGTATGTCCATTTGACCGAACTTTTTGACAGTTCTTTGCTTCAATTTTAGATGCCGGATTAGGAATCTAGACATTATATAATAAAAGGTGCTAATATTATAAATATAAAGGTAACTCTGTCTGTCTGTCTGTTACAGGGGTTGTCAGGGGAAGGACATGGGATAGTTTTTATCGCGATAACCGATATCCACGCGGCTGGCGTCGCGGATGAAAGCTAGTTATACATAAATAAAATGAGCGGGTATTTTGTTGACATCTGTAAAGCGTACCTAGGTACCTACCTATTTAGGAATAATTCATCCGTAGCTTAGGCAAAACTTGACAAAGCTTAATATCTAACCGGGTTTAAATATTTAACCCATTACAAGCAATGATGTTTTAAATAAAAAGGTGTAGATAGGTTTACTTATAAAACAATAGATCTTTAAGAACACTACACTACGATAACCTATATATTGCAATGTTACACAATTTTTAAAGTCGTAAGCATGATTTAGTTATCACAAGCGTAAAAGAGATTAATGTAATCCACTGCTTTAATCTGTTGACGCCGACGATTTGACAATAACATAGGTAATTATAAAAGCTAAGTCAATTATATAGATTTGAAGGTGCCGCTTTCTGAGCACTTGTAACCTATCTACACCTTTTTACCTAAAACATTATTGATTACAAGATACAATTAATGACAATCTCAAAAAATAATTTTAAAATTAATCATTTGTTACACAAGAACTTGGTCCGCAATTTAAGTTATTTAACGAATAATTATCTAATTCTCCAAAGAATTCAGATCTCCCATGTCCAATAATAAAAATCAATCATTTAAATACATTCCCATGACATAAAACACACCATAAAATCAATTAAAAACTTGAAACATCGACCATAGAGAAACACTTTTACTTTTTAGGTTATGATATAAGCGGGAAATAATTTACTTCGAACATGCTTTGAACACGTAACCTCTGATTGTCTATGATTTCACTTTTAAACGGCCTCTTGCATTGTTCGTAGGATTTGTTGTGGCTATTTTACTATACTCGTAATTTATGCGTATACTAATATTAGATAATGGCGCTATAGGTAATGGTCTTTATAATCTGTTCAATTCACTACAAACTTCTTATACAATAGATCGTGGAATTTGCCGGCGAAACCTCGTTAGAAATATGCGCGAAATATGTTACCTCATAGGTGGTATGTGTTACCTATTTCATTATGATCTAAAATACCTACAACTTCATTAACTTAATCATTCATGATAGTAGTTACACGCATTTTTGAAAAGTGTCACAATTAAATTCTATAGTGGTAATTAGCCACTAAAAAAACACAAAATTTTAATTCAATCTATATGTGTCTTAAAAATGCATTAAAATTTTACATTTTCAAATTTCGCGCGTAATTTGTCGAAAATGCTGGACGCAGTGGACGCCAAATTTCTCTGTGGTCATGAAGTCAGTTGGCTTGGTAAACATATGAACTAATACTAACATTTTCGGGCTGCTTTTACCTAAACTATGTCAGTAATATATTTATAGATTTTTTCTCGTATAGAGTAAAAGTTAATTAATAGGAAAGTAAGTGCAGTAAGTGTTTATAAAACTTACGTCTTTTCTGTTTATTAAACATTTTGATGTTTTAAAAACTTCAAAATGTTTATTTACTTTTTGTTAATCTATATTATTTTTTGCTCTATATAATTTACATTAATTTTTGAAGACAGTAATATTTTTTATAAAAAAGTTTTTATGTTGTAGGCACCTAAATAGTGTACTATTAGTATACTATAGTGGACCTATGTCACATTTTAGTTCGATGTGAATTAGTTTGCGAGTTGGTTCGGCTAGTCCATATCAAAAATTAGTCGCCACACAACTGACCTGTATCGCAACTCCATCCACAGATATCGTGATCTCCACCTTCTTGCATTTGGCAGCTTCTTTAGCTTCTGACTTCTTGAGATGCTGCGTGAACTGCAGCTTCTTTATGGCGTCCTTCACCACTTCGATGCCTTTGGGCTGTTCCACCTGTGTGCAGCCGAGGAACTGGAACAAGATTTATGAAATTTCAGTATATAATCTATACTAATATTATAAAGTTGAAGAGTTAATTTGGTTGAATGAGCTAATCTGATAGTTTTCCTTTTAATTTCACTATATCTATTCCGGTTTGCCATTTTGGCTGCGCAACTTAAAAAAAAATTTTTTCTTTAATTTAAACAGTATGAAATACGGGTATATTAGATAAATTAGATCCATTTGAAGGGGCGGTTGCCTAATGGCTAAGGCATCGGTCTCGCAATCGTGAGGTCGCGTTGGAATCCTACCTATTATACTACCGACGTGAATCCACTCCTAACACAAGCCATTCAGCTAGCTGGAGGGGTTAACAGGATTGCTAGTAATGTGGGACCAATATCCCACATTGCTAGTTATTCTGACTTAAAATTAAAAACTATTTAACAAAAAATATTACCGACTTCAAAAATAAATACAAGGCAACTAAAAAGCAAACAATAATATACCTAGAATAACAAAAACAAATTAAACATTTTGAAGTTGGTGCCATGAAATAGTAGTCTTTATGTTTTATTTGGCACCAACTTCAAAATTGTAGGTATATTATTTTTTGCTTTTTAGTTGCCTTGTATTTATTTTTGAAGTCGGTAATATTTTTTGTTAAAAAGTTTTTATTTCTCACTTTTTAGTGGGTTAGTTTATCTTAAGTTACAATAAGCTTATGTCATCTGCTCAAATCCTTTTACGAAATATTGCTTGCCCCGATGCAGGGCCGTTAATTGTTGAAGAATTCACTATCTTTATTACATTGTATAATAGTAGTATATCGAGATTAAAGTGCTACTCAATACCATATTAAAGTACTTAATTGAATCGCAAACTGTGAAATATTGAATAGGTCTGCTCGTAATTTTTGGTCTTCATCATCAGTTCCACTTCACCAATTGGTGTTTTTTAAGAGTAAATGCACGAATCACTATGAAATATACCTAAATCACTGTAGGTGTGCTTTTAATATTTTAAGAGTTTCCTCGATTTCTCCGGGATCCCATCATCAGATCGTGATCTGGGGACAATGGGACCAATTTGGAAGTATACCCTTTCAAACACAAAAAGAATTTTTCAAATCGGTCCAGCCGTCTTTGCGTACAAAAAAAAAAAAATACAGACGAATTGAGAACCTCCTCCTTTTTGAAGTCGGTTGAAAAAAGTAGCTTTTGTGCGTCTGTCTGCGGCAAAGTAGAGGGGTACTATTCAATGTCTTTTTTTCTGTCTAAAAGCGAATGTGTTCAATGATTCTTAGCCATGTTTCATGTTCTGTTTGTCGTATCAAGATTCGACGGTAGCCTGGTTAAGGCATCGGGACTCGCAATTGTGAGGTGGGATCGAATCCTACCTACTATCGAAGTGAACCCACTCCTAACACAAGCAATTGAGCTTAGCTGGAGTGGTTAAACATTGCTGGTAATGTGGGACCCAATCTCAAATTGCTAGTTATCGTTAAAGAAAAAACACGAATTCGGATAGGAATTAGTGCGTAAGTTCTTAAAAATAATTTTGTAGGGTAATTGGTAGTGTTCGCGTGTGTTTTATAAAGTTTTTTAAATGCGTAGATATAATTACTGCGGATAGTGATGTATTTATATAAGTAAGTAAGTAGGTATATTTAATTTGTGGCCGGGAGGGCCGTGCGAACTTTTCCAATAATATTAATTGTTTATGGTTTTTATATGGTTGTTGAAGTGAAGTTTAATAATATTGTAAGTTAAAAAAAAAAATAGCTGACTCGTTTCCACTTCGATGGGAGGTAAGCATTTTTACTTGTGTTGAAATTTATTTTTCGGGTTAATATATAGTCTAGCCCACTCACAAATAATGTAGCTTTCTAATGATAAAAGAATTTTCAAAATCGGTTTAGTAGATCTAGAGATTACCCCCTACAACGTCACAAATTCACAAACTTTGCCTCTTTATAACAGACTAGCTTATGCCCGCGGCTTCGCCCGCGTGTATGCCAGATTGTTACCAAAATATTTAAACGGCAAAGTTTCATACTAACTTTGTACCCCCATTTTACCCCCTGAGGGTATGAATTTTCAAAAATTCTTTGTTAGTGCTCCCCTTCGTTATAAAAAAATGCCTGTGCAAAATTTCAAGTTTCTACCCCACCCCACCTCCTAACCCTTAATAGTTTAGGCCCTGCGTTGATATGTCAGTCAATAAGTCAACTTCTCATTATATATATATATAATAGCTGTCCCGCGCAACTTCGTCTGTGTAAATATACCCCGTTTTTTGAAACATTTCTCATTGCTACTCCGCTCCTATTAGTCGTAGCGCGATGTTATATAGCCTATAGCCTTCCTCGATAAATGGGCTATCCAACAAAAAAAAGAATTTCGAAAAGGTTCGAATCCTGGCCATTATACTACCGAAGTGAACCCACTCCTAACACAAGCCATAGAGCTTAGCTGGAGGGGTTAACAGGATTGCTAGTAATGTGGAACCACAATCCCACATTGCTAGTTATCTTTAAAAAAAAAATAGTCACCTATCTCACCTCGACCGTAGCAAGGTCACATGACCTCGTTGACCGTTTAATCTATTTATATCCGTAATTAAATAACTAATTGTTTTAGTGTACGCCCCTCGCTAGACATCTGTTGTAGATACCACACGTGCACTGATAACATGTCCTTATCGGGAAGCTTTGTGATAGGATTGTTTATTTTCAACTGCCTGTAAGCCCTCTGGAGTCTAGAGATATAAGATATATTTCGGGACTTAATCGCGTGAATTATTTAAAGGTACGACGTGCGTACCTTTTATTTACCCGACGTTTCGATTGAATTGCACCGATCGTGGTCACGGGTCGACTGATAGATCTAGAGATGATTTTTATGACTTTGTAGGGGGTGGTAAAATTAATCTACAAAAAAATGGACTCTAACCTGCTTTAAATAAGGTGGTTTTCTGTTAGACAAATGCCAATGTTTGCGATTTTCTCGATAGCTAGTATTTTTAAGGGGGCATTACACTGAGAGTATTTTTATTTAGCGCTACGTACACAGCGACACGATCTCCGGCCTCGCTCTTCCGCACACAACCATTACTTCACAGTGCGCAGGAGCGCAGGCCAAAATAAAGTAGAATGTTCGTTCGTACATATGTTAGATTACGAACGCCATGGCTATGACAATACGACAATGCTCGTTTTTGCATTTTTTCGCAACTTCAAGATTTATTTGCGGGATCATATTAAGACATATCCTTAAATTTCTTTATTTCATCTACTAGAAAAACTCTTTGACTAGTGACACAATTTTTTTCGTGTCCTAATATTTAGGTTTTCTATATACATTTTTGAGAGAGCCGAACCCTGTTTCGCGTAATCTACCCTTAATTCCGATCCAAAAGAGTTGTTGTTCAGATTTTTATTTACTTGTTAGTGGCAACGCGGCGCCCAAACGGATAGACCGATTTAGATGTGGGTTTATTTATTAGAAAGCCTGATTAATTTGGATGCTTAGTAGCTTTGTTTGATGGAAATCCGTTCAGTCGTTTTGAAGATATTTGTATCAAGTGTCGGGTGAATTTTCTACTTTTGGTACGCGTGGATGTCAGTTATCGCAATATAAACTCCTATGTCCTTCCCCGGGACTCAAATTTCATCTAAATCGGTAGTTTAAGCATGAAAACGTAACAAACAGAAAACATGAAAATTTCACATTTTTAATAATACCTACTAGCTGACCCACGCAAACTTTGTCTGGTCAATTTTCCCCGTTTTTGCAACATTTTTCATTGATACTCCGCTCTTATTAGTCGTAGCGTGATGTTATTCTTATATTTTTTAATTTATTCTTATATTATTGATTCCTTGATAAATGGGTTATCCAACAATAAAAGATTTTTTCAATTCGAACCAGTAGTTCCTGAGATTATCGCGTCCAAATTAAACAAATAATTAAACAAACAAACTCTTCAGCTTTATAATAATAAGTATAGACTAGTCTGCGAATACGTTAGCGTGAAATTAAAAAAAAACCCACGGGAACATTTAAAAAGTAGCCTATAGATAGACTATAATAATCTATCTCTGTTCCAAATTTCGTCCAGATCTGTTTACCCGTTGCGATTCCACCCGTACATAAAAACTTTCGCATTTATTATATTAGTATAGATTAGTATAGATTGGTTTTCAACCGACTTCAAAAAGGAGGAGGTTCTCAATTGGACTGTATGTTTTTGTGTGTGTTTGTTTGCTTACGCGAAGACGGCTGGACCGATTTGAATTTTTGTTTTTGTAATTGAAAGGGTATACTTCCAAGTTGGTCCGATTATCATCAGGTCAGGATCTGATGATGGGATCTTGGAGAAATCGAGGTAATTCTTGAAATATTATATTCATAATTATAGTGTTTCGTGCATTTGCTATCAAAAAGTATAATACCAATTGGTGGAGTATTTACCAACTGATGATGAAGACCATAGGTAACCAGCGGAACTATTCAAAATTTCACGGTTTGCGATGATGTAGTTACTTTAATATAGTACTGCGTAGCACTTCATGCTCGACATACTAAATACACCAAGTAATAAAGCTGGGTTCATATTCACTATGTTTTTTTTTTTTGTTTTCGCGGCAAGCCCGCGCGAACTGGTGCAGTCAAAGATGTCCGCGCGCATGCGCTATGCATTTCTAAGCGCAGCTCTCTATTGACCGATATGACAAGATTTTGACAGTTAAAAGCGCGGGCTTGCTGCGATAACGAAACAAAGGTGGTGAATCCTGATGGTGAATTATCATGTGATCTCCTCAACAATTAATGGCCCTGCATCGAGAAAAGCAATGTTTGGTAAAAGGATTTAAACGGTTGGCATTAGGCTATTGTAACTTAGATGAATTATAAAGCCACCCACTAAAAAAAATAAAAAAATGTGTGGCACTCGGGGACTGCCGCGGTAAAGCTATTGCATAGCATTTTTATCAATATAAGCAATTAAAAAAAATTATAATAGAAACAACAAGAAAGGGGAAGACTAAAATGACAATAGGTAACATAATGTCAATAGATGGCGCTGTATTTAATTTTGACTATTCAATACAAAATGTATCGGTCTGAATCGCGCTATTATGATTTTTGCAGCCAGAATCATAAGTACAAAATGAAACGACGTTAGACGATGCACGGCCTTCCAGTGGGGAGCGTGAGGTTTTTTCGTTACGGAATTTCTGGATTCGGTCCCCGCGCTCAAGGCCCGCGATAGAAGCTATGCAATAGCTTAGAAGTAAGAAATAAAAACTTTTTTTTAAAAGTTTTTTTTAAAAGTTTTTTCGATAATAAATAACAATAACATACCTTAACAAGATAAGCGACGTGTCCTTTAACGAGCGCGTCTGGTGCATGTATCCAGTTCCTGCCGTTGGGCGCGCCATTCGCTTTACCCTTCCCCTGCCAGAACAGCAGGGTTGACATCCTGGAACAAACAGAACAGAAGATTAGAGAGGGTTACAGGCTGATGGTGGATGGCGCAAATTGTCTTAAACGCGGTCAAACATACGTAGATTACGCGAAACAGGGTTCGGCTCTCTCAAAAATTTATATAGAAAACTTAAATATTAGGACACGAAAAGAATTGTGTCACTAGTCAAAGAGTTTTTCTAGTAGATGAAATAAAGAAATTTAAGATATGTCTTAATATGATCCCGCAAATAAATCTTGAAGTTGCAGAAAAATGCAAAAACGAGAATTTTTGTATTGTCATAGTCATGGCGTTCGTAATCTAACATATGTGCGAACGAATATTCTACTTTATTTTAACCTGCGCTCCTGCGCACTGTGAAGTAATGGTTGTGTGCGGAAGAGCGAGGCCGGCGATCGTGTCGCTGTGTACGTAGCGCTAAATAAATAATTCTCTTAGTGTAATGCCCCCCCCAAAAAGAGTACAGATGACAGATGCTTTCATAGAATGTATTCTCGATGTTCACGGACACGTTATCTAGGAACGCCTGTTGTATGATATGATTTAGATACTATGCGTTTCAAATGAGTTGATAACTGTCATGATGACATTTGGTTTAGCATTACGACTGCAACTTCATTGTATGACGTAAGGTCAGCAATAAAATGATTCGTTAAAAGGTGTAATTAGTAACTGACTAAAAGGCCAATAAAGTGTAGAATATTCTTATATTTTGTCTATTTACTTATTTCTGTTTGATGTTTATTAAATAATAAAGAATACTAATAATATTATAATAGAAAAATGTTAGGTAGGTACCTACATAGTTCAAAGAAAATAAATATAACGCCCGTTCCATTACCATACACATACGTACTTTACCCGACTTGGGAGTTTTTGTTGCTAGCGGTACAATTTTGACAAGTACAGAGTGAAGTTGTCGCGATCGCGATTATCTTCTCATTTGAAACATACAGTAGGCACTTGTATACATTTTTACTGTAGCTTACGTTATCTATACAAAGCTGAAGAGTTTGTTTGATTGTTTGAACGCGGTAATCTCAGGAACTGATGATCCGAATTGAAAAAATATTTTACTATTGGATAGCCCATTTATCAAGGAAGGCTATAGGCTATATAACATCACACTGAGACCAATAGGGGCGGAGCAGCTATGAAAATGTTGTAAAAAGCAACTTCGTATGCGTTAATTTTACCCGTTTTTGCAACATTTCTCGTCGCTACTCCGCTCCTATTAGTTGTAGCGCGATGTTATATAGCCTATAGCCTTCCTCGATAAATGGGCTATTCAACAAAAAAATATTTTTTCAAATCGGACCAGTGGTTCCTGAGATTAGCGCGTTTAAACAAACAAACAAACAAACTCTTCCGCTTTATAATATAAGTATAGATTACCTATTGATATAAAACATAGATTCTAGATACATACTAATATTTATTTCATTTTATAACCAATGTTGGGTATGTAGAAATTGATGGAAAAATAACAAATAGATGCTGGTTTTGTAACATCTTTAGCTTACGTTATTACATATAACCATATATATACTTATTACACTATGATCTAATTTAACTATGTGCGGCTGTAGGTATAGGAGTTTTGTGGAGGTTACCTACCCTAGTTTCCAGTTCCCGGTCGAGTTTCTTGATTTTATTATTTTTTCCTTGTATTGATAGAAATAAACAATGTTGTGCTTGTATTTTTGGTTTATGACTACGTGCCGGTTTCTTGGCATACGGATTCCGGCCCCGGTTTGGCATATGGAAGTATCGGTTTCAATTGCTTCAAATTTTTCTATCTTTCAAAAATGCAAGATCGTAGGAAAAGATTCAAACTTAACAAATATTTTGACTTCAAGTATGCATATTCGCAGTACCTACCTAAGTATGTACTTATTCCATTTTTTATTTATTTATTTTCATCATTTCTTTACATTTAGTTTGTAATAGCAATACCAAAAACCACTAAGGAGTTTTGTGTGTCACAATGTGTTAAGCAACTTATAATACGAAACAAATGAGCCATACCTTAATGTGTTAACACAATCAGAACCGCAAAAAACGGCTAGTAAACTAATACAGACTTGTTCAGACAGCCTGTCGGACATGTAACTCGTATCAACAAGTCTATTACTTAGCATAAGCTAAGTATATAATTAATTATAATCCCATCATGGCGCATATTTTCCTTAACATGAGAAGCAATGCGATTACAACATTCATTATTATAATATGTGCAATCTAATTAGTAAGAACCGGTCAATTAAGTGCAGGGTTCATGTATATTGGTTCAGTACAGGATATACGGACAGAAAGAAACAAATTCATACTATTATTAAGATAGCTATTTTGACTGCCTCTGTGGCGCGGTGGGAGTGTGTCCGACTGCTACGCAAGAGGTCGTGGGTTCGATTCAAACACGGGACACCACTTTGTGTGATCCACAAATTGTTGTTCCGAGTCTGGATGTACTTTGTGTCCGTCACTTGTATGTTTGTAAAGTCCCCCGCGACACAGGGCTTGTACCCTACTGCGGGAGTCGTTTTATAAAAACAAGAAAAAAAAAACAAGAAGACTGACGAATGCCTCTGGGATGGAGTTGGATGTGGATGGTTGCGGTAAACCGGGTGTTGTGGCGTACATTGGGAGAGGCCTATGTCCAGCAGAGGGCTAACACAGGCTGTTTATTTGATTTTTTTTAATACGGATCCCTAATATTTGATCGTGTGTGGATTGCAGACGTCATATTCTTTTTTATGCGTAGAAGATTTCCACGTTTTATTAAATGCCGTTTATGATAATAAATAAAAGATCCGGCTCATATGAATAGTTCTATTACATTGCTAATTATTTTTTCTTAGAAGTCTCTGTAATTATAAAATTGCAACTGCAAACATCCAGTTGCCTAGCTATATACTTATGTAGCTACTAGCTGTCCCGGCGAACTTCGTCTCGACTCTTTTTTTTTTTTAAATCGGGTTCAATTGTGAATCTAAACCATTCTCGAATCCCCTTGAAGTCACACAATTTTTTTTATTAAAATCGGTCCAGCCGTCTAGGAGGAGTTCAGTGACATACACACGCACACAAAAAAAAATATATAAAGATATATCAACTTCGTATGCGTAAATTTTCCCCGTTTTTGCTACATTTTTTATTGCTACTCCGTTCCTATTGGTCGTAGCGTTATGTTATATAGCATATAGCCTTCCTCGATAAATGGGCTATCCAACAGTGAAATAATTTTTCAATTCGAACACATAGTTCCTGAGATTATTGAGTTCAAACAAACAAACTCTTCAGTTTTATAATATTAGTATAGATGAGAAAGTAACTCTGTCTATCTGCTACGTTCTCACGCTTAAACGGCTGAATCGATTTAGATGAAATTTTACATGGATATAGTTTGAGACCCAGGGAAGGACATGGAATAGTTTTTATTGCGATAACCAACATCCAAGTCGGTGGAGACGCGGGCGAAAGCTAAGCAGTTTATTTCAAAATCTACAGGATTTGTACTCTCAAAATCATTTACGGGTCTCGCATGACCATATCTAATGTAACTATCAATAATTAACATCTTTTCTAAATATTAAATGTCAGTTAAAATTGATTTTAATGACCACTAGGCCTTCCTATAATGACGTAATCAGAGGTGATCACTTCATAGAATCATGATTCGTTGGTTTTTTGTTGAATGTTTTGTGCTGTAGTAATTTCAATATGAATTTTAAAAGTACAGTACCTAGCTTCTATGATGTATTTTTAAAGTTACCTGCCTAGTAACTTACATTTTATGTAGTAACTAGCTGTCCCGCGCAACTACGTCTGCGTAAATTTTCCCTATTTTTGCAACATTTCGCATTGCTGCTCCGCTCCTATTGGTCGTAGCGTGCGTAGTACGTCTACGTTATGCCACGTGAACGAATCCCGTTGCAATGGTACTACCGAAAACGATCTATACTAATATTATAAAGCTGAAGAGTTTGTTTGTTTAAACGCGTTAATCTCAGGAACTACTGATCCGAATTGAAAATAATAATATTTACTGTTGCATAGCCCATTTATCGAGGGAGGCTATAGGCTATATAACATCACGCTCCGACAAATAGCAGCGGAGCAGCAATGAGAAATGTTCCAAAAACGGGAAAAAAATACGTAGAAAAAGTTGCGCGGTACAGCTAGTCACATATACGACGATTTGACACGATTATACATCCTTTGACTGTCATTTAAAGTTGAACATTAGCGATTGAACCACTTTAGAGAACGCCTCAAAGTTAAAAACTGTTTAGGTTTATTGGTTAAGAAATGTATTTCAGGCATTAGGCATCATCAAATTGATTAAAGAAACAGACATCAAAATTTTTAAAGTTGTCACGAAGTTGCCATAGATGGCGTTAGCTGACTCGCTCTTGAGCTGAATCGCGATATAGTTAGATTACATGATATTTTTTGAATAATCTGGTTATTGCAGGCAAAATTGCAGTACGAAGCTTCTATATAAACGTTGTCGTGATAAATCTACACGACTGCAATGTATTTACGTACTTATATTAATAGTTTCTGTCGGTATCGCTTGATCAAACACGAATAGTCAAGGTTGACAAAGTAATTATATACACATAGCTTTAGTTATTGTTGAAGAGTTATCAAGTCCTGTGATTCTAGGAAATAATGTGCTTTGATCGTAGACGAAGATATTTGTATAAGAATTAACAGGGCAAAAATATCTATACTAATATTATAAAGCAGAAGAGTTTGTTTGTTTGTTTGTTTAAACGCGCTAATCTCTGGAACTACTGGTCCGATTTAAAAAAATCTTTTTTTGTTGGATAGCCCATTTATCGAGGAAGCCTATAGCCTTCCTCAATAAATGGACTATCAAACACAAAAATATTTTTTCAATTTGGGCCAGTAGTTCCTGAGATTATTGCGTTCAAACAAACAACCTCAGCTATAAAGTATTAATATAGTTTAGATACTGTTTTATGGAGAATAATTATATTTGTTTATTATCTATACTACTATATATGAGTTTGTTTGTTTGAACGCGGTAATCTACGGAACTACTGATCCGAATTGAAAAATGATTCCACTGTTGGATAGCCCATTTATCGAGGAAGGATATAGGCTATATAACATCACGCTACGACCAATAGGAGCCGAGCAGCAATGAGAAATGTTGCAAAACGGGGAAAATTTACACAGACGAAGTTGCGCGGGACAGCTAGTGGACAATAATGTGTAATTACTGGGGCGATTTTGATGAAATTTGGTATAAAGGTTACTTGAAAAATGTTTAAGGAAGCCGGAGTACGACCATATCTAGAATGGCAATGCTAATTCTTACAGCAAAGAAGTTGCCCAGCTTTAAACATATAAATTACTAGCTGTCCCGGCGAACTTCGTCTCGACTCTTTTTTTTTTGTAAATCGGGTTCAATTGTGAATCTAAACTAAACGATCCTCGAATCCCCTTGAACTCACACAAAAATTTTCATCAAAATCGGTCCAGTCGTCTAGGAGGAGTTTAGTGACATACACACGCACACAAGAAATATATATATATAAAGACTTGCTAAGTGCAGCACAGTTCAACTTTACGTTTGAATCTGACGCATGTCAGTCGTCAAACTGCTGTCAAGTGCGAAGAATTGACAAATAGACAATAGGTCACTCGCCGGTTTGGTGACGTCATCACTGACTCGCTTGAATTTTGGCAGGATTTTGGTACAAAATGAACAGGACAGTCTACAATGACGGCCCTTGGTTAAAGCATCTGTGATGGCAAGCATGGTGATGGACTCATAAGGCGTCAATGGCAGGTTGACTAAAGTCGATATATAGAAGCGGCGGTAGCTTAATGGCTAATCGGTTTCGCAATCGTGAGGTCGCGGGTTCGAATCCTGGCCATTTTTTTTTTTCTTTAAAAAAAGACGACTCCCGCACTAGGGTACAAGCCCTGTGTCGCGGGGGACTTTACAAACATACAAGTCACGGACACAAAGTACACCCAGATTCGGAACAACAATTTGTGGATCACACAAAGTGGTGTCCCGTGTGGGAATCGAACCCACAACCTCTTGCGTAGCAGTCGGACACACTCCCACCGCGCCACAGTCGCAGTCACTATACTAACGACGTGAACCCACTCCTAACACAAGCCATTGAGCTTAGCTGGAGGGGTTAACAGGATTGCTAGTAATGTAGGACGAAAATCCCACATTGCTAGTTATCTTTATTTAATAAAAAAAAAAACTCAAAGAAGATCCTCAGATTCTTTTAATCAACGCGAGGGAAGTTGCGGAAAAATCTAATACTTAACATACATCATTAACTTTAATTAACCTTGAATACTTAAGCGTAAAGTAAATAAAAACATAAGAATCGAAGGTTCTATCAGTCTATTTGCAGAACGATGAACCAACTGACAAAACAAACTAAATAAAAAGCCATTTGGATCCATTTAAGAGTACATCTTTTTTTCTAATATGGTAGATATATTATATTTTTATTATACTAGCTGTCCCGCGCAACTTCGTCTGAGTAAATTTTCCCGTTTTTGCAACATGCTCCGCCTATTGGTGGTAGCGTGATGTTATATAGCCTATAGCCTTCCTCGATAAATGGGCTATCCAACAGTGGAATAATTATTCAATGCGGTTCAGTACTTCCTGAGATTACCGCGTTCAAACAAACAAACTCTTCAGCTTTATGATATTGTGTAGATTTTGACTGCCTCGGTTGCGCGGTGGGAGTGCGTCCGACTGCTACGCAAGAGGTCGTGGGTTTCGATTCTCCACGGGACACCATTTTATGTGATCCACAAATTGTTGTTCCGAATCTGGGTGTACTTTGTGTCTATGACTAGTATGTTTTGTTAAGTCCCCTGCGACACGGAGCTTGTACCCTACTGCGGGAGGCGTCTTTTAATATAAATGAAAACACAACATGCCAGTCAGGTTGTTATTAAAATAGGAGTATAGTAACTGATGGTAAAACACAGCACTGGATGATCGAGAGGGGGGGGGGGGGGCTAAGGCCTGTTATCCCCTCCCCCTGTCCTTGTTTTTCTGTATTCTTCTCGTGTTTGTGTGCTTTTCCTTGATAGTAACTCGTATTTTGTGTCTATGTGAATTGGTTCACGAATACTCTTTTGCAATTAATTAGGAAATTGATGCGTCACCGATACATTGTAACCTTTTTTTTTTTAGTTAACTAGCAATGTGGGATTGAGTCCTACATTACTAGCAATCTTTTTAACCCCTCCAGCTAAGCTCTTATGCTTGTGTTAGGAGTGGGTTCACGTCGGTAGTATTATGGGTAGGATTCGAACCCTCGACCTCATGATTGCGAGATGCCTTAGCCATTAAGCTACCGCCGCTGTGGTCTAAGCACCTATGATGAATCGTAAGCTGTAGATTTGTAGATCTAAGTTAGACCTCATTTACCTAAATGTCTGTTCGTTACCCAACAAAGCGCATTAGTTAGCGGACATGTAGTAACAGTTATCTAAAGGAAACTTGCGTAAAATGCTGTCTTAGATATTTTATACCCATTTAAGATTGTTTTTGCGTGCGTATAAAAACATACAGAGACTGCTTCTAAGATTAAGATTTGTCAACGTCAATTTATGAATTGCCTGTGACGCTGTGAAAAAGTTACGGTTTTGACAAGATAACATCTTAAAAATCGATGACCGACTGCACTCACGAAAAAGAGTCACGTTATATTCACGTTCCGCCTGTTGATTGGTTTCTAAGCAACGCGAATGCCAATATCTTTAATGTTTTCTTAAAATGTGTCACCTAGATCCTAATGGGCAAGGCATCGGACTGGCAATCGTGAGGTCGTGGGTTCGAATCCTACCCACTATACTACCGAAGTGAACCCACTCCTTTTTTTTTTTTTTTTTTTTTTTGTCTAAAGCTATTGCATAGAATGCTATGCTATTTTATCAACTAAAAAAACAACAAAAAAATAAATATAATTTATTTATTTTTGAATAAAAAAAATATATTAAAAAAAAAAAATAGCTAAAATAATTAAAAAAAAAGTATCACCGCTGTGCCGGTCGGAGTGTTAGGTTATTTTCGTTACGGAATTTCTGGATTCGGTCTCCACGCTCAAGGCCCGCGATATGCAATAGCTTAAAAAAAGTGAGAACAGCTCCACACTTAAGACGACATAATTTTTTGTCGTCTCTCAAGAAAAATGTTCAGTTACTAGAATACCCGGACTTTATTCGGACCCGATACCCGACAAGTGGGAACGGGCTCTTACATTACCCTGAAAGGGCCCTTAATCAAAGGTGGTCTTAAATATTTCGTCGGTCAAATCACGAAAGGGCGTATCCAACAAAATTTTGTATTTTGAGATATTAGCACCATCGAAATCTATATGTCAAGTTTTAGTATGTCACGAAAAGACGTATCCAAAACTCCAGTGAAAGCGGACTTATAGACCGTTGCGAAGAGCCCTATCTACTACTCCTTATAATTAAAAAAAATCACGAAGAGCCATAGCGGTAGTTACGCCTTATCATGGGTTTTATTTTTTCTTCACGAAGAGGCGTATGCAATTTGATGCAAGTAAAAAAAAGACAAATCGAAACTTGTTTTTGTCATTCATCACTGTGTAAATACTAAACTGCAAAGTTTATTTACGAGAGTTAAAAATAACTAATTTCTTTTGTTAAATGTGAATAAATACCCGATTAAAGTGATAATTACGTGCGTGATTTATATAAGTTACAAGGTAAAGTAAAGTTTTATTTTTATTAGAATTTTTTCTAAACTTAACTTTTTTATTACTAGATTATTTTATTGACTAGACTGAATAAAAACGATGGTTCTAGTGATAGTATAACTACTTAGAGGTTGTGTTTAATCAGTCTGTATGAATAAATAGGATATTTTTGTAATGATTATTGTTATCTTTAGATCCTGCGATCCTGCTGCTACTGCGTTATTTACTGGAGGGCCAATTTCGTAAATAATGGATGTGTTGGTGCTATGGAAAGACAGAACTCAAAATGTTGTCAATACACGAGAATTATTGCCCGTTCGAAAAGTTCAGAAGATTACGGTTGATACTGGTGGTATGGTACATTAATGGTACATATAATCCTCTTCGTCTGAAGATGAACCACCACTTTCGTTTCATGCCTCTAAAAAACGTATGAAGAATGCAAAAAATTGCTGCGAGTACGGTAATTGTCATTGTCCTATTTTGACCACTTGTATCAAATGTGCTTGTTTCTTGTGCACTGAACATTGTGAAGATGAAGCTCCCTGTTCTAATCATTTCGGTATTAAAACTATTTAGGTACCTACTAGAAAATGAGCACTACCGCTATGAAACAATTTTGAATGGCATGGAATATAATATTTTTGACACACACTCTACTGAGATATTTTTATTTGTACGGACGAGGTGTTTAGTGCTTGTCAGCGTTATTCTTGTCTTCTTTGCTATTACCATTTTGACAACGATTGCTCTACCTGTAAAAAACATGAAACCTATGAAGCTGCCCTAATAAACCCTGCTTTACTTAAAAATAACCATAATAATATAGTCAAGACTTGTGAATTTGCCGACTGCACTAATCCTATTTAGACTACCTGCTTTGAATGTGCCTGTTTATTGTGCGATGCTCATTTTGAGTCGCTGCTTGATGTGCCATCGTGTGCTGATCATGCTATAAGATATACAGTCTGTTGAATCATTCGTTATATGCTTTTGATATCCATAATGCAGGGTATATTGGTGCACGCGCAAAAGCAATTGGAGGGTAATTTAGCCCCCGAAAACTTTGTAGTAGATGACGCCCCTAGAAAAGGAGAAAGATCAGTAAAAGTAAAAAAGGAACACAGTGGTGACCCATTTAAGTGGACAGTCGTTATGGAATTCCGAGTATTGCGAAGCAATCCAACTGTATTGTTTTTTTTTAAATTGAGCCACTTGGAAACGCAATGCAGATCCATATAGCTTATGCGAGCAAATACGCAATGGCTGAGGACAAACGTCGAAAAATTAAACCAATATATTAATAAAATATCCAATGAGAAATATGAAGACCTAATGAAAATGTGTAGCGGAGATACACCGATAATAAGGAATCGAAAACATGTTTCTTACTACCAAAACCTTCCCCACGACTAAATAGGTAAAAAACAATATAACTGGTGAATATTGTAAAAAAATCTTTGTTCGATTTCTGTATTAATATTAGTTACTAGTTCTTCTTTGTTATTTTCAGGTCTAAGTATCTTTAAATAAAGCCTAATCTTTATAAACACTGATTTTGATTTCATTTAAAGCAATAATACTCGGGCGTATATGGATTTACTAATATTGGTGGTACATCGCGAAGAGGCGTAAGTGAAACTTTTTTCAAAAAAAAGATGATATCTCTATAATGAACTATAGTACACAAAAACTATAATTAAATATATGAACAGTGTTAGGTACTTCTTTAAATAAGTATCGTACCAAACACATAAACGTATTAGACATAAAGTTATGACAATACATAAGGGTACAATTTCATAAAAATGGCTCTACTGTAAAATTTTGCAAAACTCAGATACGCCTTTTCGTGTTTCGACCGACGATTTGTTAGAGAATTAGGGACCTACAGTAGGATCAACGTAACTAGGCCGGACTGAAGTAGGCGACAAGTGGTTACGCAGATGCATTTTTTGGAAGTAAATGGTGACAGGAAGCGGGGGGGGGGGGGGGCGGTAACTAAACCAAGAGGATTAGAGATGCGATTACGCATTACATTGTCATAATTAGTATTACTAATTCATGTTTTTTTTTAAATTATTTTGATAAAGAAATTGTTTTTCAAAGTTTCTTTATTATTTACTGTAATATTTCTAAATTTAAACTTTTATGAACTCATTTAAATAGTGTTTTTATATTGTTGAATTAAAATGTTGTTAGTATTTTTAATCGATTAAACATATTTAGTCGTTTTCGTAAGTAATTTTAGGGTCGCATCTCTATGACATGCGCGAAAGTGATAAAATCCTAACTTCAATGTCAAGATAAGTTGATCGTACTGTAACTCGTATTACATCTCTCTTTTGCGGTTATTACACTACACTAACCCTAAACTCTTAAAAAAAGAGGTGTAATAAGAGCTAGGGCCCTAATTCTCTAACGAATTTTCAATGCCACCTCGATTTAGGGCCCTGATTCAGGGTAATGTAATAGCCGTTATTATAAAGATTTAGTATCCCTGATTCAGTGTAGTGTATTAAGAGCATTCGTGTGCGTGGACCTGTTTTCGCAAGTTGTAGGAAGCCGACCTTTTGTACCTTGTATTTTGTGACATTTATATCAAGACCTGCGCAACTTCGTATGCGTAAATTTTCCTCGTTTTTGCAACATTTTTCATTGCTGCTCCGCTCCTATCGGTCGTAGCGTGATGTTATATATCCTATAGCCTTCCTCGATAAATGGGCTATCCAACAGTAAAATAATTTTTCAATTCGGATGAGTAGTTTCTGAGATTATAACGTCCAAACAAACAAACTCTTCAGCTTTATAATATTAGTATAGATTATCTTCTGCACTCGATATTTTATGTAGGTATGTAACGTCAACGATATAAACAATTCGTACATCACAATGATGCAAAGTTTCCGTGCGTAAGGGTTGCCACATTACAAAATTACATTTAATTATTATGACGCCAACACTGACAATAAGATTTTATGATAAAAATAAAAAAATGGCGGGAATTACACCAATTACTTCTGTGCAATTATAAAATTAATTGTTGGTGCAATAGACACATTAGTTTTGTACGGGGTAATTAAGAGTTTGTTTGGAGATCAATCAAGGATTTGTCAAAGTCAAAATTAATTTAAAGGTCACTTGAGGTTTTTGACGTGATAACGTCTTATGACCGGCTGCACGCACGAAAAAGTGTCACGTTACCACCTTCTTATAGGCTGATGTATCAACCTATCAGCGAATGGCGATTGCAGCGACATGCGATACAATTGGAGCTAAAGCTATCAGCCTATCAGCTAATGGAGATTGCAGCGACATGCGATAAAATTGGAACTAATGCTATCAGCATATCACCGAATGGCGATTGCAGCGACATGCGTATAAAATTGGAACTAAAGCTAAAGTTATGTTATTATTATATTCTATGGAATAAGGATCAGGAATCTGGCAACAATAATGACAACCCTAGTTGGAAATATACTAACCTATAACAAACAAACTAGCTAAAACTAACGGAACCATAGATCGGAACTAAAAAGGTCATTAAATACGTGCTTTTAATAAAAGCCTTTATGTTTATATGCACAGCGTATAACGAACAAGGTTGACAAACTAAAGATGACTGCAAAACATTCAACAACAAAATACCGAGAGTTCAGATGACAAACTTCATATGTACCTCGCTAGAGCAACGTACTCATAAGACATCGTTTACGCACTGACTTAGTCGCATACAGTCTTTTTCGCAAAATGTCTGTGTGTAACTTAGAATAAAATACAACACTTTAAAGAAAATCATTAAAGTTAGAAGGTAATTCGAAGTTTTTTATTTAAAACTAGCTGTCCCGCGCAACTTCGTATGCGTAATTTTTCCCCGTTTTTGAAACATTTCTCGTCGCTTCTCCGCTCCTATTAGTCGTAGCGCGATGTTATATAGCCTTTAGCCTTCCTCGATAAATGGGCTATCCAACAAAAAATATTTTTTCAAATCGGACCAGTAGTTCCTGAGATTAGGGCGTTTAAACAAACAAACAAACAAAGCAAACAAACAAACTGCAAGCTTTATAATATTAGTATAGATGTTATATTTTATTCTAAGTTACACACAGACATTTTGCGAAAGAGACATTATGCGACTAAGCCACGGCACGACGGCACAGACCTCTATATAGCTACTAGTACGCTGGACTAACTAGAACTACCCTGTACAAAGTGACAGTAATTTCAAATGTCTAATCGCATGACCGTCGGCCGACAATCAGTATGAGTGATGTCATTGTGCGTCCAACACTGTTAATATGAAAATTGTTAATATGAGATTGACAACTGTGTACACATAATTCTGACGTCACTCTATTCGATTGTCATTCTATTCAATTAGAGTTTATGCCACTTGTCTAGAGGCCCTGTGAACTTTTTTGACACTTATGACACTTATGGCCGTCGTTTTTATCTGTGTTACACAAGTATAGAGTTTTTTTTTCCTCTTCCCTCCAACATTAATCGCTAAAGATTTTGGCTCGCACATTATGTGCATACGCCAGTTTCAAATATAATTTCTTTCTAGTTTTCTTCTTTCAATCACAAAGTCTCGTTTTGCCCAGTTATCACGTATTTCAAGTATATTTTCCACTGTTTTACACTTTAAACGCGGAGCTGTAAAAATAGCGACATGTCAGTTTGCCGCCATTTTTACAACTCTCAAGTATAGAGTTCCATTTGATTTTGTAAAATGACCTATGAGCCTATAGCCTTCCTCGATAAATGGGCTATCCAACAGTAAAATAATTTTTCAATTCGGATTTGTAGTTCCTGAGTTTACCGCGTTCAAACAAGCTCTTCAGCTTTATAATATTAGTACCTATAGATTTTTGAATTGCTCGAGCGAGGTTCTACCGGAGTTACCTTCTGTACTCTTGGTATTTTGTGGTCAAACTTCATTGAGATGTTTTTATTGCAAAAAATATGACGGAAATACATTTTAATCGGTTGTCTGCACTTCGTGTGATTTTTGTCATTGCTACTGGTAGTTTGGTGAAGAAAAACATTTTGAAAAAATCGGCATGTATTTTCCTTTTTCATCTGTTGTTCGATTGGAGGGGGGGGGGAGAGCTGTTTAAATATCCACAGATTCGGAAACCAGGTCGTAGAAGCAATCATTCTAAGACATGTGACATCCACCAGTTCGCAGTATGTCCTCTCACAGGGGAGTGTGCTCTCAGAGAGGTTAAAAAAAAATAAGAGTGTAGATAAAGTTACCAGGACTCTTCGAAATATATTTTTTTAATTTTGAAAAAAAAAATATTTGATTGTCTGCGTAGAAAGGACAACAAGAAACAGCTAGGTATGGATAATTCTAATGTGTCCAGATAAGATAGTTCTCATTTTTGAATAACCTGAGATCGTTGTCAGATTCGATTTCACCCCCCCCCCCCTCCCGCTATCAAGTTTGGGGTTCCATAAAATAAAAGGTGTTTGGTGAGTGTTCTCCTATGTTAAAAGTTGGGGAACCCCTGACATAGGCTTTTTTATTAAACAATATTATGATACCTTCAAATGTGATAATTTCAAATACATACGTATAACACTTAGCGGTTTTTTATTAGTTACAAAGGCAGACAGTTTTTCTTACTTAATTCGGTTGAAATGGGTAATGAAGCCTTGATCTTGGGAGTGACTTAGCACATTTTATTTTGAACGCATTTCTATGAAAACGTCTCTAAAAAAGCAACTAAACGATTATACAAATGCGTTTAGTTCATCTTTGTACCCGAAGTATCTGGTTTTAGCAACACAACTACAAAGAAAAACCAATTCTAAAAACAACACCATAAACATCAAAATCCTTTAACAAACAATTCTTAGAACAAAATGTATAAACAAGCGAATATCAACTGTATTCTAAGTTCAAAAAGTTGAAACAAGTCACATACATTCATGCATTGTTCTCTTGAAAGATGGAGTGAAGTTTGAACTTTATATCATAACCGATAGAGTGTATATTAGGTTGGTGTAAACATGGTGCTTGTTACGTTACGTCAACGCGGATGGCAGCCGAGTTCCGTACTTAGTACGGACTGACACGGCGCGTCGCGCACAAACGCACACTGACGCAATGTACGTTCATTCACACTTGTTTATCGTAGGGATGGGACATCTGTGCCAGTGATAATATCGTAATTGTTGTCTTATCTATACTAAAACCGAAATGGATGTTTAATAATAAAGTTGCTTAGCAACCATTCAAGCTTTAGTATAGTCTAGTGAGACATCTATGCTACTATATTAAGGCTAAGAGTTTGTTTGAACGTATTTATAATCGAAAATACTGGGCCGATTTAGAGGAAATTTGGTATGGAGGTTTTATCTATCACATTTGATTGTGATGCGGAGACGAAGTTTCGATAATTAAAATAAATGTAACAAAGCTCCCAAATTTAAGTGGAGTTAAGTTCGGAATTAGAAAAATTAAAACTTAATACTTATTCACAACATCATCTGATAAATTTATGTTTATCAGATTATGTTGTGAAGTTGTCCTAAGATATTATTATTAAATTTCATTAAATCGTATTTAAGGTAAGCGTCCACATTTCCGCATCGTACGTATCGTACGCATCGCATCAAACGGATTATTTTTTAACAATGCGTCCACTATATCGACAGCGTACGAATTTGCCGCCGCAACTTATTTTCGTAGCGAGTGTACGTGTGAAATGTGTTTGTGAGATAATGGAGAAAAACGAAAATGAAGAATTTGAAATAGTAAAAGAAGAGGAAGAAAAATCTTAAAATAAGTTGAGCCGACGACGTTGACGTACGAACGCGAAGTTGAGCGCGTAGCAAGCGCAGGGTGCGTGCAATGATCGGCATTTCGTATGACGTTATCGGCACGCATCGTAAAAGTTGCCTCTCGGAGCATCAGCGTCGACATTGCCAATGAGCAAATTCCTATACAAAGAATACTACGATACGTTTAATATGATGCGTCTGATGCGGACGTGTGGACGCTTAGCTTAAAGCTAGTGATCGAAATTAGACGTAAAAGGTTGGATTGCAAACAAAAATGAAATGTCTTTTATCATGGGACAGCAAAAAAATGATTTGTTTTTAATATTATATTGCGAATAATTTATATATGATAAATAACAGATAAACGACCTTGGATAACATCTGCATTCGGTACTACGCACATAAAAAATCTTTTTTTAACGCAATAAATTAAATACTTGGGTACCTATTGTTTATTTTTGGAACTCGAGAAACTGTTTTGCATAACGAGTATTTAAATGTTATTGACCATTGACCTTTTTTTTGTAGTTAATGAAGTTCTTGCTATTTTTACTCTACTTAATAGCTCGGCTTACAACCAGCTGCCTATCAAAAACGGTCGTAAGAAAAACGAACTGAACAATACTAAGACAAAATACATTAATATTCATAACCACAACTAGAAATAGAAACCAAAATAAAACAAGACAAATAAATCGATATCGACTCACTGATTCACAGAATCATTCCATCACTACAGCTTGCATAACGCACACACACTTGCACACACACACACAGACACCGGACGTGGCTGAGACTAGGTGATTGCGAACTGTCCTGGGCCAGGAAAACTAGAGATAAGTAGTTTGTATGAGATATAACTCAAACAAGTGTGCTTTTCAAGTCATTCTCAGAATGCGCCATGTTGACACGCTCGGTAAGCGGATTGGCTACTCTGTTTTCTTTTTGGAACACAGGTGGTTAGTTTCTAGTATTCGAATTTCGAATGACGCTTTTGTTTTCATCTGAGAAAAATACAGATGTTTTGTTTGGTTCTTTTTTCAAATTTGGCGCGTTTTATGGTAAGGAACATAGATTATAATGAGGTTACAATATGGGAACTTAAAAGAAATAACAGTACCTATATGTAGCACATAAGACCGCAACGAAGAAAATGAAAATTTGCCCGCATTTAACGTGTGAAAATGAGGCAAGGTCATTCGGGCAGCGGGCAGCCGACTTAGTCAAAGACAGTCTGCTCACCTCTTGTGAAAATATCTGTCTGTCCGTCCGTCTGTATGTCACAATCATTTTACTTAAAGACTACACAATAAATATTGATGAAATTTGGTGAAAAGGTGTTTTGTAGTAGCCGCTACTCAGTTTGATAGCTGAATACTAAAAATACATATTTTTAGGAAGGGGGTGGGGGGGCATTTCATACATATAACAGAAGCTTTATTTTTTTTCGGCAAACATCAACGTGTGGGACATCATTAATCTGATCTTTTAATAACATTTTAAGGTTTCTATTTTTTTTTTTAATAAGGTATATATTTTTTTTTGGAAATAATTTCCCCGAAAGTTGCATAAATTGTCCCCCTACAAACCTTATCTTTTGAACCATGTGACCGAAAAATATAAAAAAAAAATTAACAAAGGTGTCGCTACAAAAATACTTTAAACTAAAATTATTTTCGACATGATCGGATTTACCGTCATTGAGTTATTGCCGAAAAACTGCGTTTCTCAACAAAAGGGCGTAAGTGCCATGAACATACGCTCTTCTGCTGGTGCTATATTCAAATCTGATTTTTTCGTAGTGCATTTATTTGTAATAACGGCTGCGGAACCCTACGCTGAGCACGGTCCGAAATGCTCTTGCCCGGTTTTTGTTTTTTATTTACACACATATAAATGTGTCACTAATAAAACCTCCGTTACCTACTGTTATGAAAGATGTATGGTATTTAAAGTTTATGTATGACTCACTCTTTGTAACAATTGTAGTCTGTTTGTTGTAAGAAATCTTTGAAAATGATTAATGGCACCTGTATAATGGGGTGCCACCCGTACTTTATAATAAAGTATTGTACTTTATTTCGGGTAATTGTACTGTAAACTTAATGTGAAGTATAAAATACACAAAAAGACTTTATTTTACATGATTTGTTTCTCCGGATTTCAATTCACATATTTACTTTAAAAAAAATTAGGTAACTTAAATACAGACTGTAAAGATGCTTGATTATGATAAATATTTTAAGTAAACTTTAATCACAATTGAACACTGTTTTAATATATCTAACCAATTAACCAATTATACAAGATATTTACAGAATTAATAAAAAAAAAAAAATGAGGGCAAATTCCTCCTCATCGATGTCAACTGGTAATGTTCCCAGAAGGCTGGCAACATTGCCACGTTGGATGGCAATGCTCATTCTTTGTGCAAAGAATAGGCCAACCTTCTGGTCACGGGAGGCACTGATAAGACGTCGGGAAATTTCCTTATACCTATATAAACTAAATTAAATTATTGTTTTTAAACTGTCGTGATTTTTGTACATATTACATATATTTCGGGACTTAATCGCGTGAATTATCCGTTATTAACCGATCGTGGTCACGGGTCGACTTGTGACCACGATCGGTGCAATTTGATCGAAACGTCGGGTAAATAAAAGGTGCGTAACTTTAAATAATTCACGCGATTAAGTCCCGAAATATATCTAATAAATGAAATTGTATTTTTTTTTGACACAACGTCATTTTTTCTACTTTTAATAACCAAAGTAAGTACATTATTTGCACCAAAAACAAGGTGGCAACCCTTAATATGTCCTTGTCACTCTCTTTGTGTACAGTGCCGTTCATGGGCTTACCCGAGGGGGGGGGGGGAGTGATTCATCCCGGTTTAAAAGAAGAGGGATGACCTAAACACTAAAACAGTGATAAACCTTTTCTGAGGAGTGGGAGGTGGTTTCAAATCTCCGTTTAGGTACGAACGACTATGCTGTCTATAGTATTTGTCAGAAGCGCCGGGTCAATTTTTTTCTGAGGTATATGATACAAAAATATATCTTGCTGGACATGGTTTTTTGTACTTATAATACCAAGTAACTACAAACCAAAGGGAAACCGAAAGGAATGGTGTTCTAATGACCCTTCGCCACTGGTATTAGTGTTTTTTTTGTTTTTTTTTTTTTTTATTGTCTATGGTTGGCAGACGAGCCAGCGGCCCACCTGATGGTAAGCGGTAACCGCTGCTCATGGACTACAGGAATGTCAGGGACACACCCAAGCCGCTGCATACCGTGAATGAAAACTCTCTTTAAACCTCGTTTAAAGAAAGACATGTCGTAGCGCTCGGGAAACACCGCAGCAGGTAGTTCGTTCCAGAGTCTACACGTTGTTTATATTCGTAACCAACCGGATACAAACAATTCTTCAATTATATACCTACACAACAAGACAGGGAAAATACGTCCAAGCAGTACCTACAATATGTTTATAGTTCCAAATATCCATTGGTCAATATCACACTAAATTATCCTATTGCGATTCCAATGAATTTTAAAGCATTAAAGCAAAAAGTGAGCCGGTTTTTGATTGATCATTTTGTTGTTCATTTGACTGGTTTTCCTGCTGTTCATATCAATTATAGTTATCCCGCGTAACTTCGTAAATTTTTCCCGTTTTTGCAACATTTCTCATTGCTGCTCCGCTCTTATTTGTCGTAGCGTGATGTTATATAGCTTATAGCCTTCCTCGATAAATGGGCTATCCAACAGTGAAAGAATTTTCCAATTCGGATTCGTAGTTCCTGAGATTACCGCGTTCAAACAAACAAACTCTTCAGCTTTATAATATTAGTATAGATAGTCTTTATAGACTATCTATTACTATATATTACTATACTGAACATATTATTATGTTCGATTTAGTTGGTCGAACTCCTGCGGGAGGGATCACACCATAATATTTTACCGTAACCAATAAAATAATTAGTACATTTAAAAAAATATAATACGTTGATAAACTTTCGCGATTTGTACACATTATAAAATTATATATACTATGGGTCTTAATAGCGTCAATAATTTAAGGTAAAATACCTTGTTTATTGCCCGACGTTTCGACCGTATTGCGACGGCCGTGGTCACGGGTAGTCTACCCCGTACGTAGTATATATAATTTTATAAAATAAGACGATTCGAAGCCGAAGACAACGCGCGGACATATTCTGTACATAGTGCTATATTTTTTTATTATTTCGGTATAGTATCATGGTGTGATCGCTCTCCCGCGGGATTAGATGTAACTAAATCGGCGTCCAATTGGTACTCGTATTATATCTGCGTATTACCGTGCTGCGCTTGTTTCTTTAAACAAAGTTTTCTCAAAATGAAACCTAGCTAGATCGATTTATCGCCCCCGAAACCCCCTGCATACCTACAGATTATATGTATATATAAAGGTATGTTTCGAAAGTGTTCCGAGATTCCGGTCACTTCAAAATAAATTGGTCATCTTCATTTGGACACGTTGAGCTACGAAAATAATGACAGCCCAGTTGCCGCCATTTTCAAAACTTCACTCGATATTTTAGTTGTGCACTTTGTACTTTAAAATTGCCATGACTCAACCTAACATAAATAACAAAATTATTCTAACGCAAACAATTCTTAATTCTTCAATAATCGTGATTTTACAGAAACTGTAAAAAATCTGTAGGTTGTTAACATTCAAACTCTTTGATGAGAACTTATGTGAGCAAAAATTAAACGAACCGGTTAAAAAAAGGTGATTGTTCTATTCACAGATTTGTGTATCAAAATAAAAACGTTGCTTCTGCATATTTTATGCATTTTGTATAATTATCTATCAGCTGTAAAATGAAAACAGTTTATAATAATTGTTGCTATTAATAAATTCATAAAAATATGATAAGTAGGTACAGTCAGCGTTAGATAGATTAGTGCTTTCAGTATAGTCAAAATTATGTGAAGAATATAAACTCAATTTTATATTCGCGGACATAACATTCAAATTGTTGTAAGCATGCAGAGTGTTCAAAACATCTTTGCTATAAGTTGTCAATATTATGTTAGCTGTCACAGTGTTCATATTAATGTTAGCGAGTAGGTCGTTCAATGGTATCTATGCACATCTCGTCAGAAATCACTAAAGCTGGTTACAATCTCAGTTTGATGTTCCTCAAAACTAAGGCCTGCCACACATGCATTGTTAATTCGCTCATCAGGTGTGCCCTTCAAGGTGAGTAATTCCTACACCATACTATTTTATTAATTTATTTTTAAACTGCTCGGTGTCCGCTACTGTGAGAGTCAGTGTTAGATTCAGACAGTTTATAGAAAAAACTAAATGCTAAATAAAAAAAAGTATGGTTGTAATTGACAGATATGGCTAATTTGTGGTGTAAAAATGTTATCTAAGGAAATCGCTAAAACTGAGTAAATATTTTTTATTTATTTTTTCATTCCCCCAGTCAAAAGCTTCTGCCACTTAAAGCTTTAAAACAGGTTTTCAAAATGAAAATAAATCAAAACTACTAGTTCCAAAAAAGAACAGTTATATTTTTCAGAATCTAGTGTAACCACCGTTGGCATTGATTACATCAAGGAGGCGTTGTCTCATTGATCTGACTGTATTAAAACAAAATAAACTTCCCCTCAATGATTCCCAAATTGCATTTACATGCATCCGTAAATTTTCGGTACTGCGAGCCAGTTCGTGATCCCACATTTGGACCATTTTACCCCAAACGTTCTCAATAGGATTCAAGTCCGGGCTCTTTGGAGGTAGGGTTATTAAATTTAACTCTGCATTTGCAGAAATATAATTTTGAACCACTCTTGAGTTGTGAATAGAGCTTCCGTCTTGAATAAAAGTTATTGCCTCTTCAAAGGGGTAAAAGATTTGTGCTGTCGGCAACAACACCTCTTCTAGAATATCTTTATATGTCATTCCATTTAGACGCCCACCAACTTCGATTAGCTCACCGGGTCCAATTCCCGACATCCATCCCCAAAAGCCAAGCGATATGCGGCCACTTCTATTATTCGGCAAGATATTTTCATCATTATATCTTGTATTATTGTATCTCCACAGAGAGAGGCGACCATGGGTAGAGTTACAAAATACTTTTTCATCAACAAAAACGACTTTGCTAAAATCGTAATCTAAATAATTTAGTGCGAATTGTAGTCTCAAAGATTTATGCCTGGGTGTCAAATGAGGTTTTTTTGCTGGTACGCGATTATGGAGGCCCGATTCTTTTAGTCTTCTACGTATTGTACTCTGGGACATGTTATGAGTGGTTGCCAATTGGGAAGTGTTAACAAAACGGTCCTCTCGAACATTTTCTATTAGTGCGCGGTCTTGTTGAATGGTACTAATACGCGGACGACCTGTTGTAACATGGCGTGAAATCGCTCCTGTTTCACGCCAGCGCGATGTCCAGAGAGATACAGTGTTTCTCTAAAAGATTATAGAAGATCATTAATTAGAACTTGTATTTAATATAAATTAAAAGGAAATGCTAATAATCCTTGTAATAAAAAATACACTCACGCTTATGCCCAGTTCATCGGCTATGTCGGTAATAGAAACATTTTCCCGATATAAATTGACTATGCGATGCTTTGTTTGCTCATCTAAATGATACGGAGGCATACTAAATTATAAAATAATATATTTCATTTAAATTTGCCAATTAATACACAGAGACAACATGACATATTTATTCCGTGACATTAATATAATTTTGCTATAGTTAAATGTTTATGATGTTTTTCCTCAAAAAAGTTTCCGTTTCAAGGACAATTCGAATAGTTCTAACTCCTTCATATACCTGCAACTGTACTTCTTTTTGCCATTTCGATATTTACCTATGTGATGTAACATTATAAACTATGTTTCTTTTATAATAATCATAAAAAACAAAAGACATATCAGTTACGTCATGCAAGAAATGAGCAGGATGGGTAATCATGAAAAAAGGGAAACAATATATTTCTTATTAACAATTTTATGCGAACATACACTCTAGCTACAGGTATTATAGTTGAGTTTCCTAATTGTGGAGATATTTTGACTAGTATGAATGCATAGATACCATTGAACGACTTACTCGGTAACATTAATATGAACACTGTGACAGCTAACATAATATTGACAACTTATAGCAAAGATGTTTTGAACACTCTGCATGCTTACAACAATTTGAATGTTATGTCCGCGAATATAAAATTGAGTTTCTATTCTTTACATGATTTTGACTACGTAGAAAGCACTAATGTATGTGACGCTGACTGTACCTACTCAAATATTTTAAAACGAAACAGGTACTTCCCAACAACAGGGTAATTCCTACAGTTCTGCGAATCTAAGAGCAAAATAAATAAAAAACCAGTTATTACGTCAAATCAAAATAAATGGTTTCATAAATTGTACCCACTAAAATTCAAATTACGAAAGTCCGAGTTTAAAACAATGATTGCATAAACAAAACGTTTATTCAAATTCTAAATTCAAATGCACATTTTGCGCGGCAAACTTAAGTCTGAATTCCTTAAACATCGAATACTTAGTTATCCATTGCTTTGTAAATACAAAGTTGTGAGGATTATTTTAGAATTAAAACGGCATTGTATAATGAACATGGCTGATAGGTTTTTCATGGTAGAAATAAGGTGTGTTGACATTATGCGTCATAGATGAAATATGTACGCCGGAGTACTTTGTGATTGTGAGATTAACCAACGTATGCTCGGTGTTATTAAACTTGTGGATGAAATACAAAATGGACTTTATGTTGTACATTCAATGTAGCAAAATACCGAGAGACAGAAGGTATTCTACTTAGCTCGAGCAACCAATTCAAGCATACATCGTTGACGATGTAATCGATTGTTCATAAATTTAAGTTAGCTTTAGCAGCCATTTAATTGTATATCATTTATCAATAGCTATATGAGGCTAATTAAATTATTTTGGCCATAGTACAGGGAGGAGATTTAGCCTGGGTACGCGCCATTCTTTTTTTTTTTTTTTTTTTTTAAAAGATAACTAGCAATGTGGGATTGCGGTCCCACATTACTAGCAATCCTGTTAACCCCTCCAGCTAAGCTCTATGGCTTGTGTTAGGAGTGGGTGGGTGGGAGTATAATGGCCAGGATTCGAACCCGCGACATCACGATTGCGAGACCGATGCCTTAGCCATTAGGTTGTTCAAAGCAATCAAGGGGCGCTCCTCACGAGGTCTTACACTGGCTACTGCATCACTTTCCCGTCGTAAGCTCGTTATCTGAAGGTAAAGGAGCGCCATCATAAGTTTTTGGCCTGCCTCGAAATACTTAATCCTACATCCGGCACTACACGGACACAGATTTAGGTCCTTTTCTATTTAATCCGGCGCCGGAAACTATCGCGGGTACCCGGCGCTAAGTGTATGGCGATGTACGGTACAGTTGGATCAACGTAACTAGGCCGGACTGAAGTAGGCGACAAGTGGTTGCGCATATGCATTTTTTGGAAGTAAATGGTGACAGGAAGCGGGTGCAGGGGCGGTAACTAAACCAAGAGAATTAGAGATGCGATTACACATTACATTGTCATAATTAGTATTACAAACTCATTTTTTTTTGTGATTATTTTCGTAAAGAAATTGTTTTTCAAAGTTTCTTTAGTATTTACTGTAACTGTTCTAAATTTAAACTTTTATGAACTCATTTAAATAGTGTTTTTATATTGTTGAATTAAAATGTTGTTAGTATTTTAAATCGATTAAACATATTTAGTCGTTTTCGTAAGTAATTTTAGGGTCGCATCTCTATGACATGCGCGAAAGTGATAAAACCTAACTTCAATCCGGTCAAGTTACGTTGATCGTACTGTAGCTTTCACATGGTGCGTTGTCCGTCTAGACAAGACATTCGCCGCCGGATACCTAGTACTTTTCAAACGTTCCGGTTTCAATCCGGCGACGGTGAAACCGGAACCGGCGGTGTGAAAAGGACCTTACAGACCACTTTGTATGGAAGGCGTTTTGATATCTATGTGTGCGTTGCTCGAGCGCGTATTAAATAGTAATTTCTTTATTGCATCAAATATGGTAGGTACAGAGGTCTTATAAAAATTAGAAGTTTCACATATTTGGCAGTATAAGCATGCAATAGAACAAAATCTGCATTCCAACATTAAACATCTTTATACACTTACGCAATCTATACACTTTTATTTCATTCATCTATGCCTGTAAAACTTACAAGGATATTTTTTTAAAAACTCATCAATTGAATAAAAGCATTCTTTTAGCAACCATTTCTTTAATTCTAACGAAAACTTTCTAAATGGTAGTTGGGTAATAACTTTAGGCAAAGAATTATAAATTAGGGGAGCCATATAAACGCAGTTCCGTCGAAAGATTTCTAACCTAGGAATAGGCATTTCGTAATCTAGATGTGTAACTATTCTCTTATTTTGATTATCCTTACGCTCAAATAGTGTAGGATTAGTACTTAAAAACCTGGCTACTTCGTAAATATAAATACATGGGACTGTGAGAAGATTATGCACTTTGAAGATAGGCCTGCATGAATCGGACCACTGCATATCAAACATAGCACGAATACACTTCTTTTGTGCAAGAAAGATTCTCTCTATTTCAGAAGAGTTACCCCACACGACTATGCCATAACGGATTACTGAGCAGACGTATGCGTGATAAACTGTTATAGAAGTATGCCTGGATGTAATATTTTTAACCTTTTTTAAGGCAAATACGAACTGATTGATTCTTTTTGCAATTATTGCAATGTGATTCTTCCATGTGAAATGCTCATCAAGAGTTACACCGAGGAACTTTATATTACGTACTTGTTCTATAGCAACATTATTATATTTGACATTAACGTGCACAGGTTTACTTTTGAATGTTTTGAAATGAAGTACGCTAGTTTTGGAAGTATTAATTTTTAATTTATTTGTATTTAACCATTTTATTACATTATTTAAAGTTTCATTAATTTCAATTTCATAATTTTGCATATTATTGCACTTAATAATAATTGTAGTGTCATCGGCGAACAATACACTTTGATGTTTAATTGACTGTGGCAAGTCATTTATAAAGAGAAGGAACAGTAGTGGCCCCAAAATACTACCTTGGGGTACTCCACAGTGATTCGTTCTAGCTTCGGAATCAAAACTTTCTAGGCTATTATGCAATTTATTAAACCTTGCCACCCTTGTTATCTGTTTTCTATCAACTAGGTATGAATGAAACCATTCTTTTGCTGGTCCCCTGATGCCGTAAATTTCCATTTTTTCTAAAAGTTTGATGTGATCAACACGGTCAAAAGCCTTACTTAAATCTAAAAATAATGCACATGTGGGCATTTTATTATTAATATTGGTAATAACTGCTTTAACTAATGTAAATATCGCCAAACTAGTTGATTTATTTTGCCTAAACCCGCATTGTTGTTCAGCAAGAATATTATATTTATTTAAAAAGTGCAGAACTCGCCTGTACATGACTCTTTCAAAAATTTTTGATATTACCGGAGTTATAGCAATAGGCCGGTAATTATCAACATCTGATTTCAACCCTTTTTTGTGCAGTGGCTTTATCAAAGAAAGCTAAAGAAGGTTACCTTCTGTATTCTCGTTATTTTATGGTTCAACATTCAATGTAAGGAATATAATTTGCAACAAAGTAGTAGTTAGTGACAGATGGCGGTAAATCCGCATTGGTTTATGATTTATGTTCTTTTTTTAAACTAGGTACTAAAATGGCGGCAAACTGACCTGTCCTGTCATCATTTTAACAGCTGCGAAATAGCATGTGAAAATAGTTTAGATTATTCTGGGGTAGGTAAGTACTTGAAGAGATAGGTACTCGGCTGATTTCTCCCAATATCAACATATTTATTATTATAACCCATTTTCCATTCCACAATTTATTTGTTTACAAATAAATACTTAAATAAATTATGGAATGGAGCAATACAATAGGCAGATATATGACAATTTTTAACAGCACGTAAGTTTAGTTTTATTAATTTTAATGACATAACACAGGTAAAACACGGAACAATTAAAATAATGGAATACCGAAACCCTTTTTTTATCATTTTAATAAAAACCAGATGACAGCATTGACGTATAGGCCTGGACCGTCCCATCCTTTTCAATTAGAAAGTAAATATCGCCTGCAAAGCGTGAAAGAGAGAAAAAACGGCCTTTGAGAGGTATTGTCCACAAAGTTGCATTGTCTCTTTCTAGAGAGAATGGATGACAGTCAAATCAAATTATTGTCTTATTATGAAACATCAATACGTTTTAATATGAACAAATTTGTATAGAATACTGACTCATGACGTCATAACTGAGGGCCGTCAAATCATTTACTTTTAGCATTTATTTTGATTAATAAACATTACCTAAACACGTTAAATTGTAAGGCAATATTGCCTGAATAGTAAAAACTCATTCATTGTAGCCATCATTCTAAGTTTAATGTTAACCACACTGAGTAGGAAAAAAGGAAAATGGCGCCCAACGTTCATAATTCAAATTACATATCTATGCGATGACGGAATAGATACATACTTTTATACATTCGTAATTAAAGTTCTATTAGTAATTATACGCACTCAACACCAGGTATTTCAATTATTCAGAGTATAAAAATATTTTCTGACATTGTTAATTATAAAGAACGACTGTAATTGCAATACCACATAAAATATTACGTATTTATAAATATTAATTATTTTCAACTGACAACATTGTTAGGAAAATTATTATAACTGGCTTTTTGCGTTAGCGAGAAAAAAAAACATTGTCTATGTGCCTTCCCATATTTGCAGGATATCAAAAAGAACACTAAAGGTTCATCTTTAAAATGGCTGTATAGGTTTTAATGAAAATGAATCACTACATTTTTTCTCTTTCACTTCACTTTATTTTTATCACTTTATTTTTTACATTTTTACAGCTCGTTTAACGTGTAAATCAGTGTAAAACATATTTGAAATACGTGATAACTAGACAAGAACGAGACTGTGATTCAAAGAAGAAAACTAGATACAATATAAACTTGAAACTGGTGGATACACAGAATGTACGAGCCATAATCCCTACCGAATAATATCGGAGGGCCTACCTTTTAAAATGGCAATACACTTGCCGCATGACAAAAAAAAAGGTTCTTACGGAATACTCCGCCGGAGATTCTTAAGGAAAAAGAAAAACATCTATATTCATAGTTAACACAAGACAACGTTCGTAGGGTCAGCATCATCTATACTAATCTATACTATTATAAAGCGGAAGAGTTTGTTTGTTTGATTGTTTGTTTGTTTGTTGTTTGTTTAAACTCGCTAATCTCAGGAACTCCTGGTCCGATTTGAAAAAATCTTTTTTTGTTGGATAGCCCATTTATCGAGGAAGGCTATAGGCTATATAACATCGCGCTACGACTAATAGGAGCGGAGCAGCGACGAGAAACGTTGCAACAAAGTTGCGCGGGACAGCTAGTAAAGATATAAATGAGAAAGATTTGATTGTTTGTTTGTATTGAATAGGCTCCGAAACTACTGGACGGATTTTAAAAATTCTTTCATCGTTGTGAAGCTACACTAACCTCGGGTGACATAGGCTTTTTTTTATCTCTGTATTCCCACGGGAACGGGAACTACGCGGGTGAAATTGAGAAGCGTCCGCTAGTTTTTAATAAAAATGTTATTTAATGGGAACCTTTAGGTTGATATTCGCTACGTCTACATGTTTGTTTTTAAATTAAACCTTTTAAAATAATATTTTACTAAAAATATCTACCTTCAAAACCCACGCTTTTTCGCTTAAGTTAGGTATAATAAAATCAGAAGCTCCTACTATAAATAGAACTTGTCTGACAAGTTACTCGATCGAGACCATTTCATATTTAACTTTATAAACAATGGAGGCTTCTTACTCATATTTTCTAAAAGTGTGTTGTTGTAATGGTATATGTATGTTGTATTAGCGTGGGGATGTCGGTCAGGCGCGGATACAAGGGGGGGGACAACAACAACAGGGGCAATGGGGATTGACCAAAATTATTGACCTCTAATTTTTATTTTATATTTTGAAAATATAGACCAATCTAAGAAACTAATTTGAAGGATTTTGTTATTTTCATTGTGGTTGTTTTTATTAATTTTTAAAGTTTTGATTGTTTTTATTTGCGATGACGTCATCACTGGCATACAAACTGTAGACCTTTGCCTCAAATGACAATCGAAAAATATAAAACACTGTCAAATTCAATGTCTGTCATCAGTGTCAATCAATCATGACAGTTCTTATTCTTTAGACCTCAGGAAAACAAACAAAATAAACACCACGTTAACAGCGCTAGCGCAAGTTCGATCGTATGTCTGTTAATCTGTTGTATTATTTATCAATCAAAAACGCCGCTAAAGTGACGCGCACGCTATCATAGTATTTGAAAACTTACGAATCGCTATGAGTGATACTTTTGTCAAAGCTGACTCACGAAATCTTCCGAAAGTTGAATATTTGGCTATAAGTAGCCAGCCAAGTGGAAGCAAATAGATGCTGATATAAGTTGCTGCAGTAACAAAATGATAACATAATTAATACAACCTGTGAAAACTGCAGCTTCTATAGTTATGTTTAAGAACAAAGAAATGGTTTATCGTAATAAAAACATACAGATATGTATTCATTGAAGAGGCAGCATATTGCAATACAGATGGAGCATTAGTACAACAAATTTTAGGAGGACACAAAGTGCCTGACACAAATGCCATTAAATGTGGAAATAGATTAGAAAGCAAAGTTTTCCAAGCAATCCAAAATAAATTAAATATCAAAATAGAAAAATCCGGATTTATACTTATAAATAGTATTTTGGGAGCATCACTTGATGGAGTTGGTGAGGATTTTGTGGTAGAGGTGAAGTGCCCAGCCACAGATGAAGCCATCACATCATATTTTAAAAATAATGAAATAAATTGAAAATTTAAACCAAATTATGTGTCAAATGATGGCTTACAAGAAAAATAAAGAATCGTTCCTGTGGCAGATTCTTTATTTGAAACAACAAAGAACATTCATGTTGTTTGGATGGACTATAATGAGGTCTACATTAAAATTATATACTCCAAATATCCAATACACAAATAAAATTACTAGTGCTAAAAAGTAATAAAATACATTGATATATAAATAACTTTTTATTATTTTCCATTGTAAATTTATCAGCTCACAAACTAACATAACAATTTTATCCAAGTAGGGTACATGTTTATAGTATACTAGCTGTCCCGCGCAACTTCGTATGCGTAATTTTTTCCCGTTTTTGCAACATTCCTCATTGCTGCTCTGCTCCTATTGGTCGTAGCATGATGCTATATAGCCTATAGCCTTCCTCGATAAAAAATATTTTTTCAAATCGGACCAGGTGTTCCTGAGATTAGCGCATTTAAACAAACAAAGAAACAAACTCTTCCGCTTTATAATATTAGTATAGATACCATACTCTCTTACATGTCTGATTACTCTTTCAACATGGACTCTATGCTCGCTATTACTTTAGTCTGATATACTTCAGAAGTAGTTGGCTTTGTGCCTGTACATACACTTGGTGGTCTCAAATATTTAATACTGTGTGAACTTAACAAAGATTCTATTTCTTTGAACCCTCTGTCAGCTAAACTAACAGTATTTATTTAAAACACTTATTAAATAACTTTTTGAACAATGGCTTTATCGGATTTTTTTCCTGCATAGCCTATTAATATAAACCTTACAAAATCAGTGCAACCTATTAAGTACTTCACAGCATTACAATTTTTGGACTGCGACCATAGCAATAAATTTTGTTTGGGTAATCCCAAATACTTCTTGTATTTGTTTAGCACCATATCTAACAATGATTCTAGGTTTACTTGTATTGCACACATTGAGGTACAACCAAATGTGGCTGCTCAAGATGTATCTTGAGAGTTGAGAGGATAGTATCTCAACGGTAGTAACACTTGTAGGAGGTTTCCTAATTTTAAGTTTGTGCTCTTATCTCATCATCTTAATTTTGCACTGAGTTGCAACATTTATCTGAAAAGTAAGTAATAGGTTTAGTTATTTAGTGACAATAAATTGACCTTCTCTAAAATAACTCTCCCGGTCTTCATTACAGTATTATTGTTGATGAGATGAAGTTACTTAGTTTTAGTTATAATGTTAATTTAAGTTGAAAGAGAAATTAAACTTATAGAGATATACCTTTTTAGGAAGTGTAGAATGTGTAGAAAAACTAGGCATACATTAAATCATCATTATTTTCTTTTTAAAGTCTCTAATGCTTGCAGATTGTAATAGCAATTTGTTTAATTCTGATAAATCTTCAAACGTATTGCGAAGTAATACTCAGTTTGGGTTCCTGATTCATTAACTTGCACTGGTAATAGTTCGTCAAATCCTCTCTAGGCTGTAATATAATACAATAAGTACCAAATGTTAGTAAATTAGATCATAACCAAAAAAATATATGATGAACTATTTGAAAAGTGAAAGTAACAATAATGAAAGAATATTACCTATAGTCTTCGCAACAATATATTGTGTATACTTTGCAATACTCCGCGTTTACTTCACGACACCACTTTTCTCGCAAATCTTCTCGAGTACGAACAAAAAGTTCGTTTAGGGTGTTATATGTATCGTTCTTACAGTTAGGTTTAGGTTCTTACAAAGCAATTTCTATAATCCATGATATGTGTGTAATGTTTTGAAAAGATAAAGAACAAATACAAATCAAATGTCTGTTGAAGCTTGAGGTTATATTTATTGTTATTGTTTACGAAAATTAGGGATGCCGATCTAAGATCGATAAATCAAATAATTGATTTCCGAGTAAATAAAATCGATTTTAGTATTCATTCATCATTTAGTATTATATAAATCCTGCGAATCAATGTTTTACCACAGTAAATTGAGTACCGTTTTTTCTGTATCTATAATAATAATAATGAACCATTAAATCATTCACACATTATCTGGATAAGACACATTTTTCAGGTTTCGATCTGAATCGATATAAAAACAATCTTTGTTCGGAAAGAATCGCATCCCTATTGCAAATGTCAACTGTATTTTTTTTTTTAAATTTCTGTTAGGCCAAGGTATCACTATTATACTGCCAATGATGACGTCATACAAAGGTTAAATGAAGGTCATTCATATTTTATCTAAAATATCAATGATTTATGATTATTTTCCATTTTTAAGTCGTAAGTAGTGATCAGTAAAGCTATTCCTCCAAATGGTTTTTATATCACAACTATAAAAAAAAAATGAACAATCCCCATTGCCCCCCAAGGCTCGACTGAATGACCTTTTTTTTGGGGAATTTGAGAATTTTGACATTGGATTGGAGTGTTTACGCAGGCTCCATCTTTGCTCCTCGGTGGTGGTGGATATGGTGTTCCGGTGTGGAATCAAATGTTACCCCACCAGTCATGCGAGCGACTCACACTTGACTGGTTGAGTCTAAATCCCCCCCCCCCCCTAGATCCGCGCCTGATGTCGGTTATCGTGATAAAAAAACTCTCCTATGTTCTTATCCAAACTATCACCAAGTTAAATTCCATCTAAATCGGCTTAGCGGTTTAGCATGAAAACGTAACAGCCAGAGAGACAGCGTCACTTTCACATTATAATATTAGTTTATATTTTTAAAATTACGCTAAAACAAACTAAATTATTACAAAACAAAAAACCCGGTGCTTAAAATTAATAACTAAAATATTTTGGCGCCAAAAATCCGCCATTCATTGTATTTTTTTTTAATTTTCATGTACCCATCACTCTCACAACTGAGACGAATCTAACGATACCTCTGATGCTAAAATCCATGAAGCCATTTAGGCTCTAGAGTGGGGCAAAGAAATACACTCGAAAAACATAACCCTCTTTCTTGCGCAGTCGGATAAAAAAGTATATCTAATGATTTGTTTCACGCAACGTGATACAAGATTGATTCAGACATAATTGCGCGAAATGCGCGCGCGCAAGTAAAAGTGAACTAGTGTGGGAATGGAATTCTTTTTACCTAGTCGGTATTGTTACTAACTATCTACTACTAGGTAAGTCCGTATTATAAAAATCAAGCGAGGGTAGTTTCCGAAACCCGCGCTTCTCGGAGGCGACGCTGAGCTTAATCAGTCTACCCGTGACCACGGCCGTTGCAATACGGTCGAAACGTCGGGGAATAAACAAAGGTATTTAGCCTTAAAATAAAATATTTACGCGATTGAGACCCGTAGCTTATAAAATTCTATAATAAGTCCGTATTGTCTAAACAACCTACCTATTTTAATCCCTTAACGTAGTGGGGGTTAGGTATAAGCACTGGAAGATCGAGAAGTGGGGGTAAGGGGCCTTGTCTCCTCCAAAGTATCGGAGTCCTTTAGTGTACGTATGTTGTGCCGTTTTAATGATATCAAGGTTTTTTTTTTTTTTTAAAAGATAACTAGTTATGTGGGATTCAGTCCCACATTCCTAGCAATCTTGTTAACCCCTCCAGCTAAGCTCAAATGCTTGTGTTAGGAGTGGGTTCACGTCGGTAGTATAATGGGTAGGATTCCAACCCGCAACCTCACGATTGCGACACCGATGCCTTAGCCATTAGGCTACCGCCGCTTCGTGCTTTTTTGTTTAGTCTTATTTTAAAACTACTAACAAGACAAAGTCTGTATTGCTAAGACGGGTCATAGGAGTCTATGGTATGACGTTTTCTGATCCATCTGTACTAATAATAAAAAGAGGTAAAGTTTGTGAGGGGGTAATCTCTGGATCTACTTAACCGATTTTGAAAATTCTTTTACTAATAGAAAGCCACGTTATTTGTGAGTATCATAGACTATATAACATCACGCTACGACCTATAGGTGCAAAGTATCAATGAAAAATGTTGCGCAGGTCAGCTTGTCCTTTATTAAAAAGCTGAAGAGTTTGTTTGTTTGTTTGAACGCGGTAATTTCAGGAACTACTGATCGGAATTGAAAAAATATTTTACTGTTGGATAGCCCATTTATCGAGGAAGGCTATAGGCTATAAAACATTACGCTACGACCAATATGAGCGAAGCAGCAAAGAAAAATGTTGCAAAAACGGGGAAAATTGACGCATACGAAGTTGTGCGGGTCAGCTAGTAGTCAATAAAATCATACCGGCTCGTAGGACCAATGTACTATTTTGTGCATTGGAGAGCACTTTAAGCCGTTTCTCTTAGGCTTATACTCCTAATCTCTTGCACACACTTGTTCACTATAATATCTTCTGCGTAGTTCACTCAGTCTCCCACGAGATGTAGAAACATATTTTACCTGTAACAATAAACAAACAGATTTTAGGAATAAGTACCTTCCTTAAGTTTCAAGTCGACTGCGGAAGACATGTTTTGCGTCCAAGTGACTTTGCGAAAGCAAGTAAGGATAAGTCGTGGTAAGAAGTTGGCATTTAAAGCAGTGCAGTTGCAGTTAAGTTTCGATTAAAACGGCCATTTTTGTATCCTTGTTACTTTGGGATCGATCTCAAATACGCTTGCGTTAAGTATGCGTCTCGAGAGCGCAATAACGACATTCTAGTACGGTGCGCAAGCGTTTTTAAGATCGATCCCAAAGTTACAAGAATACGAATATGGCCGTTTTAATCGAAACTTAACTGCAACTGAACTGCAACTGCACTGCTTTAAATACGTGAATTGACCCCCAGGTAACACAAGGGTTACAAGGACAAAATAATCTTGATAGTTGTATTTTTTACATCATAACTATTGGTTAATGTTAAATTTTGCCCCATTCCTATGAATAACTATTTATCTTGCGCATGAATGCCGGTTTTACAACCATCCAAACTTTTGATGATTGTTTCTCCGTCAGGCAAAAACTGCTAGAAGGATTTTGAAGAAATTTTGCAATTCAAACAGTCAATTCATTGATTACAGAAGGGTCCCAAGGGGGAGAAAGGTTGCTGGAGGAGCTGTGGGGGAGGGGAAATCAATTCTTACGTAATATTCGTCGACATAATGTATTAGGTATTAGAAGTTGATTTACATCTTATTTTACAATGTTTTAGTGTTTATTTAAATCTTATATGTGTTAATTTTTATTCACTTAAATTATAAATCTTGGTTATTTGAAAACATAGGGGTAGGTGGAGACAAAACTCGCCAAAATCATCCTCACGTAATCAATAAATGACAGGGGTCATTTATTGATTACGTGAGGATGATTAACAACCTAGGGTTGCCATCTCTAAAATCTGGCACCAGTACAAGACAAGACGAGAAGCGTAAAAACCCTGGATTTTGAAGCTTAAAACCCGGACTACTCAACACTTTTATATATTTGGTAGCCCGTCGACAGCGTCACATAACTTGAAATTTTATAAATACCCGGACTGCAAATGAGACCCCGCCCGGACGCTCCCCGGATACCGTTTAAACTTCTTCCTCTTCTGACTGCCTCTGTGGCGCGGTGGGAGTCTATCCGACTGCTACGCAAGAGGTCGTGGGTTCGATCCCCACCCAGGATAAAACTTTCTGTGATGAGCACGATGGTTTATTCTGTGTCTGGATGTAATTTATCTATATTGTGTATGTATTTAGAAATATATAAGTATGTTTATCAGTTGTCTGGTTTCCATAGTACAAGTTCTGCTTAGTTTCGGATCAGATAGCGTTGTGTGAGTTATCCCAAGATATTATTATTAAACTAGGACAAATCCGGGGAAACCTGGACGAATGGCAACCCTACCCCTAACCATACATTAAAGTACCTAAAAGTCTATAAAATTCAAACATTTATACGGTCAAAGCCGAAGGAAAAGCAAGTTTAGCATAAATATATATCTTGTATACGCGTGACGCGTACAAATCAGGTATAAACATTGAAGTAAGTTAGTTAGTGGGTTACGTATACTTATGTAATAGTTAAGTTACTGTTAAGTGGGGTTTAACTTTGACGTAACTTGCACTTCCGTTACTTGAGGAAAACTTGTTTGGAATTGAACGAGGCTAAAGCAGCCATTTTTCTTTTTATAAATCAACTAGCTGACCCGCGCAACTTCGTATGCCTTTTTGTAACATTTTTTAATGCTACTCCGCTCCTATTAATTATAGCGTGATGTTATATAGCCTATAGCCTTCCTCGATAAATGGGCTATCCAATAGTAAAAGAATTTTTCAATTCGGACCCGTAGTTCCTGAGATTGTCGCGTTCAAACAAACAAACAATCTCTTCAGCTTTATAATATTAGTATAGACTAGCGGACACCCGCGACTTCGTACGCGTGGATCCCGTTCCCGCGGGATAATGTATTATACATATAAACTTTCCTCTTGAATCACTCTATCTATTGCTCAAAACTGCATTAAAAATCGTTGCGTAGTTCAAAAGATCTAAGCGCACAAACAGCGGGAGTGACTTTATTTTATACTATGTAAAGACTTGCAGACCTGCGCTACTTCATCTGCGTAAATTTTCCCAGTTTTTGGTAAAGCGGTTATTGGTGGTAGCGTTATGTTATGTAGCCTTTATCCTTTCTCGATAAATGGGGTATCCAACACATTTTTTTTTTTTAATTCTAACCAGTAGTTCCTGAGATCATCGCGTTCAAACAAACAAACTTTTCAGCTTTATAATATAAATATAGATTGTATGAAGGATCAATAAGATTAGACAGATATAAGCGTATTTTTGTAATTTTCAGTATATAGCAGCGAGCGGCACGTGCGGTGTTTCAGCGGGCTAATGCAGCCCGGCCAACGAACCGCATAAAAAAAATATGCTAAATTGTAAAAAAAAATCGCTAAAAATTGTTTTTTTTTTTGTAATTTGATAGTTATTCGATACCCATCACGTACACAAAGTTATTGCAGTTCATTTTTTAACACCTTATTTTCTTTATTTTTTTTTTTTGTTCAATACAACAATCTTTCGCCATTATAGGGACATTAAGTTGCAGTTTTGACTGGTCTAATATGGGTCTTGTTCAGGAACGTGACCTGTGTCTCGTCCTGAATAGTTCCTATGCGCTTTTATTGAAGCACATCTTGTGGAATTCTGCGTTTCAATCGGCGCCTTAAAGGCTGATTGTTCATTAAACTTTGTGCCAAGATATTTGGATGGTTTACAATCCTGTCCTTATATGACTGCATGTATTTTGTTATTTCCTCCTTGACTGTAGGCATTTTCAGGTCTTTATGTAGTTGTTCATTAGTAACAAACCATGGGGCATTCGTTATTATTCGCAAGATTTTATTTTGATAGCGTTGTATAATCTCTATGTTGGAATGAGAAGCTGTTCCCCATAGCTGTATGCCGTACGTAACACCATATATAAAACTTATTTTATGTATCCCTAGTCAATAGTCAAAACTTGTCAAAGTTATCAACTATATGAACCTCAGTTAGCTTTACGCGTGCCTCAGTTAAAAAAAAATAGAACCAAGTTCCTTGAGAAATATGTTCGCGGAACAATGTAGTCTCCGATGTCTTACTCACATACCTAAAGAAAAGCGTAGGTACTACATAATAGGTGCAAATACATTCCTAGTAGTATTATGTCACAAATCTATAAATGACAATCACTTCATAAGATTATGTGGGAGTATTATGAGGGCCTGTTTTCTTTGTCGATTTAAAAATGGTCTGTACAGTTGTCATTGTTAAATTTAAACTCAAACTCAAATATCTTTATTTCGTAAAATCAGGTCAATAATTATTTGAAAACGTCAAATTAATACATACAAAAAAATTATAAAATTATGATTTATTGTAAAAAAATAGGCGTTAGGTTAGGCGGCAGTTCCAAGTGTAAAGCTCATGAGAGGAAGCTGCCAGAAACTCATGAGCCACTCTTTTAAAATCATCAAGTTTTTCTTTACAAAAATAAATTTTACTGAACGAACCAGTGTGTTTGGTGAGTGTAATCCATACTAATATGATCCATACTTCCATACTAATATTATAAATGTGAAAGTAACTCTGTCTGTCTGTTACGCTTTCACGCTCAAACAGCTAAACCGATTTAGAGGAAATTTGGTATGGAGATAGTTTGAGCCCCGGGGAAGGACATAGGATAGTTTTTATCGCGATAACCGACATCCACGCGGGCGGAGCCGCGGGCGAAAGCTAGTCGTTTATAAACTAAGGATAACTAAATAATAATACTATTAGTAACTCTAAAATAAGTATTTATAAACGTATTCAGCAAACACAACACTTTATTTCTTACAATGAGCTATCGTTATTACCACAGTTGAATATCGAGTAGTAACAGTATATGTTCAACTCCTGCTTTCTGCCGAAAGGGACCTCATTCGAAAATGTAGCACTTCACTGATTAATGTTATTTTTAACGTGACGTCTTATAAATTGATGACCGAGTGCACTCACGAAAAAGTATCACATTTTGCCTGCTGATTGGCTGAAGTATCATATTATAGAATTTGACGTTTGCGGTGGAGGCCATAGCCATTTTTTTATTTTTTTTGCGAACGATTAGTACGGCGTTATCGAATTCGCCACTGAACGAATGTAGGGACCTAGCCTATCAGCGATATTCTGACTTTTTTGACTGCTTCTGTGCCTCGGTGGGAGTGTATCCGACTGCTACGTAAGAGGCCGTGGGTTCAATCCCCACCCATGATAAAACTTTGTGTGATAAGCACGATGGTTTATTCTGTGCCTGGGTGTTATTTATTTTTTATAATATGTATGTATTTAGAAATATATAAGTATGTTTATCAGTTGTCTGCTTGCCATAGTACAAGCTCTGCTTAGTTTGGGATCAGATAACGTTGTGTGAGTTGTCCCAAGATATATTATTATTATATATTGCGAATGCAGCAACATGCGATACAATTGGAACTAAAAAAATATAAGTATATGTACATATTTCAAAAAAATGTCTTTAAAACTACAGAACCGATTTTCACAAAACAAAGCTAAGAAACATCCTCTTAAAATCATTTTTCTACTAAAGAAAACCACATCGAAATTCATCCATCCGTTTATGCGAATGACAGAAAAACAAAAGTAGCGTTAGGAGCTCGAATGAAACAGTCATTTAAAACATTTTCCTTCAAAATCTTATGAGTCACTACATTTGCGAAACCAAACTATGTTAGAATTTACCTCCAAATTGGTAGCAACCGCGAAAAGACATATGATTTCGAAACTAAATTACTAGGCCAGTGTGTTTCAAGTTAAAAATGTGCCTTATCATAAATGAATAGAGTTGAAACTTGTGTGTATTGTATAACAATGAACATAGAACGCTTTGCTCCCATTTTTGTTTCCCTTATGTTAGATAACTGGCATGGTTTGGTTACGCGAAAATATTTTTTTTAACATGGGAACTGTTAATTTGATATTTCCATACTTAAATGCTGAAGTAAATGCAGTTGAACAAGCAATGACGTTTTTTTTGCCAAATTTTCATGGCCATGGTATTCACCACGACCAAGTTTTAAGACCGGGACGGAAATCTGACACGACCAGACGAAGGTTTACAGGACCCAATGGCTTAAATTCCTCTCCGAGACATTAAGGAGTGGAATTTTTGACATTTCATGGTGGCCTTTTTTTTATAAAAATATTTAGTACTAGCGGACGCCTCGCGGTTTCACCCGCGTAGTTCTCGTTCCCGTGGGGATACAGGGATAAAAAATAGCCTATGTCACCCGGGGTTAGTGTAGTGCACAACGATGAAAGAATTTTTCAAATCCATCTAGTAGTTTCGGAGCCTATTCAATACAAACAAACAGTCAAATCTTTCCTCTTTATAATGTTAGTATATAGAGATGATAGATAGATATAGATGTATATGTTCGTAAACTTTCGCGATTTTTACAAATTATAGAATTTTATAAGCTACGGGTCTTAATCGTGTAAATAACGGCCGTAGTCTCGGGTAGGCCGTGACCACGGCCGTTGCAATACGGTCGATACGTAGGGCAATAAAACAAAGGTACTTAGCCTTACTCAAATATTTACGCGATTAAGACCCGTAGCTTATAAAATTCTATAATATTTAAAATGTGTAGTCGAAAGCACGGAAAAAGTAAAAGATGAAAAGGAAGGGGTAAAGTTTTTTTTATCCCTTTTGAAGTCGAAAGGAAAGAAACATTTATTTATTAAATAACGTTTATAATACTGTGTTATCAAGGCGAAAGAAGCGAGCCCTAACACTATCCCACAACGTATGCACTTTTGTGGTAATTTACTGAGAAACTATCATACTGTCAGGTTTGGGCTATAATATAGTAATTTAAGTTTATGTCTAGATGTGTTATCTATATTTTATACACATTAAAAAAAATAGGGCTAAAAGCTAATAATTATCTTTAAGGAACCTTGAGCATTTTTGTTCCCTCTTCGCCGCATCGTACCGAATGCGCTCAGTTTTTTGAATAAAATCTTTATAAAATAAAATTTTGGTCGTTTGAATAAAATGTTTTTAGCATATGTGTTTTATTAAATTGGCTATCCATTAGTGTAAGTAGCAAATCAAAGAAAATGGTACTTTACGAGGAGATGCATTTTGACAATAATTATTTCTCATTTCTGTCTTCATCTTTCTGATCTTTCATCTCTTTAACAAAAACAAAATCCACCATTTTGGAGACAAAATTATGTAGAAATTTAATGCATTTTTATTAGTTGATATTTATTTTTGGATAAAGAGCAGATAGCTCCACAAAAGTGCACAAAAAACGGCTAGCGTTGCTAGCTGGGTTTTGCACGGGGAAGCGCCTTATCAACGGTCTTAAAAATATTAGTTGGTAGAAAACTACTCGAGCCGTCCTAAAGCACCGCTTTTTGCTAGTTTATTATGAAGTCATATAATTATTTCTTAACTTTTTTATCGTAGGTACTTCTATGAAATAAAGACATACAAGGATATATGATAGATACGTATAGATGCTGCGCAATAGTGATGTACCTACGTCTCATTATCGATATATCGTAATATGAATACCAAAGCGATACACGTGTGGACTGCTAATACACATTATTTGTAATTACAATGCATACTTTAATTGTACAGACATGATTGATATGACTTTTATCGAAGGTGTTATGGAAGAATGAATAGTGAAGAGTTTGTTTGTTTGGAACGCTTTAATCAGGAACTGCTGGTTCGAATTCAAAAAATATTGTAGTGTTGGATAGCCCATTTATCGAGGAAGGATTAACACGCAATAGGATCGGCGCTTCAATTGAAATTTTGCAAAAATGTGGAAAATTGATACAGACGAAGTTACGCGGCTCAGGTAGTTATTTGTTGAAAAAATAGGAATATTTATAATACTTCAGACATTTACTTACTCGCCTTTCAATTTATTATTGTAATTTCGCGCCTTTTCATCATGCCATAGACAATTGATTAAAATAAAAATGAATTCTTTTACGCTTCGTAAGAATTATTGCATTGAATTTTTATTTATTTACATATAATAGATAAGTATTGCAATTATTTATTAATTAATACCAGTGGCAGTATTAGCAGGCAATTAATCAAATAAAACTAATTTCATTGTGTTTTATGCAAGAAAACAATTATTTTACGTAAAAGAGACTTCGGATAGAGGACTTTAAAACTGCTGAAATTCGAACTGATTTTCATTAAATGTTTTTTTTTTCGTGACAATGTTTATGGTGTAAAATTCAATTGAATTAAATGTACTTATTTGTGAAACACTGGTTACTTAGTCTTTCTTATATTTATATATAAATTTCGAAAATAAAAAATGTAGATTCTTAAAAAAAAAACTTGATAACAACAAATGGTGTAAAAACAAACTTACATGTAAACGATAAGATCTATCTATATCGAAATGAGCTTTGTAAAACAATGTGCACTGGCATAAATTGGCTAGAAAATGGTCAAAATTACCATCAACTAAAATAAGAAGAATAAGAGGGAGGAATAAATATTGACTGCAAAGTGTGAAAGAGAGAAAAAAACTCGTGTGGCCCTGTCGAAAGTAGCATTGACTGAAAGTAGCATTGTCTCTCTTGTGAGGTTATGGCTAGTCCAGGTCTACACGTCAATGGGTTTGATGTGCAAAATAAAATATAAAAACACCACAAGTGCTTCAAAAATTTTCCAGAAAGAAGCAACTTTCTAATAAAATACATATACCGCTTTGAAACCGATTCATCTGTTTGAGAGTTAAACATACTTAAAAGAATCGTTATACCAGACTTTTTTTGAGTGTATAACTGTTTATATATGTTTGTAATTATCCTAACAGTATAGAACATAATTATCCTTTTTTTCTAACAACAATGCAAAAATTTAAAAATAAAACTTAAAACTTCCATAGACAATAGAGTTGGCACTGTTGCCGCCAATTAAAACGCACAGATAATAAACATCGTTCTCACGACGAGTGTTACTTGTCTATAGTTCAAACAATGGGTTCCCATATGACGAAATTATTTACGCAACCTCTTTTTGTTAAGTCATGTCACATGAGGTTGAATTTTGGCGTCTTAAATATTGACTTAGGAGTTAGGACACCTAGTCATTTTGTTATAGCCTAAATACATGTTAGTGAACGCATCAATTAAATAAATGATTGTGTAGGTACGAACAAATCATTGTATGACCTCACGTCTTGGCAAATATGGGCTCAATAACATGTTTCTAGTATAATCTAAAAGTATAGTAAATGTGTCAGAAATGAAACATACAATATGGTTTTTTGATAAATTAGGATAGCAAACTATAGACAGAGCCATTTTCGTATTCATTTTTAATTCTCAACTGCAGGTAAAAATGCAAGCGACATTAAAATTAATTTTACCCGATTGGAAGTGACACAGATCACGTCAGGGAGAATGCGAGAGTTTAGGACTCGTACTGTCTTAATTTTCCCCATCTAATCTAAAATCCCGTCTTGATTGCCATGTCGACTTGGACTATAGTATTTCGATTGCAAGCCTATCGCTAAGAGCAATATTGCCGTAAAATTCGCGCGTTGCTAGTCCTATATTTGAATGTGTCTCTCTGTGAGTATAGCTCTATAAATAAAATGAAATGTATGTGCATTGAGAAGATGAAAATTTCACAATATATGTGAGCACTAAGAAAGGATTTTTTCCAAATTCTAATCGAAAAAAGGGTCTTTCGATTGCCGAACTCTACGCTGTCAAAGCAAAACAAAATCATTTATAGCCATACAGCCATACTATTATTTTCTTATCACCAAATGCTCTAATCAGAGCAAGATTCAGTTAGTAGGTCATCGCCAAATCTTTGTCCAATTGCTCCCCTTCAAAGGACGTGTTGTAATCACAATGGGGTAATGGGGTCAGCGCTCACAGGTCGTTCTCCAAACATTGTGAGATAATTTGTTGATCGTTTCCTCTCCAGACATGAGGTCGAAGGTCTTTGGTACTGTGACCTTGTGATAGTTTAACTTGCGATTGATCCATGCGATTTGTTCAGGATGGACGTTAAGTATGTTAACATGTAAAGAAGCGATCAAGAGGTCGTCAAGGTAAACTTAGTATATTTCGAATGTTATATTTTAGTTTTATGGCTAGATCAGTGAATATTTCAACCAAGAATCTTTTGGTTTAAGTCTGTTTTGTATTAATCGGATGTTAGAAACATTTGGCATCAATCTTGAATTGAAGCAAGTTACTTCAATGTAGCGTCATAGATTTGATAGAAGATGACTATATGGTCTTTGCCTGTGAATGCTAGTCACAACAAAACATAAAACCTAAGACAATAATCGTGATTTAAAATGTATGAATTAATACCGTATTAGCATACAAACGGAAATTGCTAAAAATCTAATGGGTTTGTCATAGTCGGGTAACTAAAGATTTGCAACTGGTGAATAATAGTAAATTAGGTACGGGGGCTACCTATCATCAAACAGGCCATTTGCTTGCTGACCAAAAAAGAGGAAAAACCTAACATCCTAGTGAATATAGAGAAAAAATACCAATTTAATACTCTAATAATCAATTAATGGCATCTCCATATATTTTATTAGGTACATTAATCTACTAAACATCAGCTGGACATACAATCCATCTTGTTTTTGTTGTACCGTATTTAGTATCGACCTTGAGCTACCCATTCATTGTCAAATATGTTGGTACTTTATTATTTTTTGCGAGCATTGTTTTGATTTAGAGATGCTTTGATGGATACTGAATGGGAAACGAAATTAACGTTGATGAGGAATCATTACCCAAAAGTAAGTTTAGGAATCGTGAAAATAGGGATGAACTGGGCACAGTCGTCTATTTTACCGAGATTCCTTTGTTAGATATTAGATATATTTCGGGACTTAATCGCGTGAATTATTTAAAGGTACGAACCTTTTATTTTCCCGACGCTTCGATCGAATTGCACCGATCACGCGATATAATTCACGCGATTAAGTCCCGAAATATATCTAATATGTATAAAAATCGCGAAAGTTTAAAAAAAATAATTCCTTTGTTAGCTTGTGAAAATAAGTGTTAAATTTATAAGAATGAATACTAGTGAAATAAAAGATACATAGATCAAATAACACTTGATTATAAACAATGGTATGCTGTGGATTTGGATATTGATAGCTCTAAATGCCAGAAAATAAAAACATCTAGGGTACTTCTTCTTCTTTAAGTCTAAGGCAATCTAGCCGTTTTAACGGCTAATTTCTGCCAGTTTCAAGTATTTATGCACTTATTACTTGCACATAGTCTCGTTCTTAGTCAATTATCACGTATTCAGATCATTTTTTACAAGTTAAACTCGGAGCTGTAAAAATAATGGCCAGTCAGTTTGCTGCCATTTTTACAACTCCATCTAGGGTACTTATTGTGATAAAAATATGTCCAAGCATAATCTGCATATCCTTAATGTCTGTAAAGTCAAAGAGGCGTGTATACCATTATTATAAGCAATTAAGAAATGGTCACCCATGAATGGACTTGACGGTGTCAATATTGCTTCACCTTGCTGACCTATCGATGTCAGTCACTGACCTTATGCGTCACATGTGTTTTCAAGAGTTCTACATTAAATAAATATTTAATTTTTTCGAAAAAAAAAAGAAATAACACAACTACAGAAACTTGTTTTGTGTTCGTTCAAAATAAAAATTACTAAATGAGTTGTAAAAATCTAACTATACCAATATAAAGGGTAGACAATTGTTGGTGACCCAAAAATATATAAAACTAGCTCTTCATAAAACTAGCAACTTCCTCTGCGTAAATTTTCTCCGTTTTTTGCAGAATTTATCATCGCTTTTCCGCTCCTATTGGTCGTAGCGTGATGTTATATAGCCTACAGCCTTCCTCGATAAATGGGCTATCCAACAGTGAAAGAATTTTTCAATTCAGATCAGTCGTTCCTGAGATTACAGAGTTCACAAACAAACAAACTCTTCAGCTTTATAATATTAGTATAGATGACAGCAAACTGAGTTGTCAACATTTTCACAGCCGCTCAATTAACGACTAAAAATACATGAAATACGTACAAAATACGAATGTCTTTTTTTGAGTATATAAATAGTGTATATAAATATTTGACACCGGCAGAAATTGACTGAAAAATCTCCTAAATTGACTCGCAATTAAAAATAGAAGAACACATGACGAAAATATATTATCAATTAAGGAAACAGATAAAAAAAATGAAAGATGCCATTCCATTACGTATCAATGCGCAAATGTCAATTGTCAAGTAAAAAGGCGCGAATCACAACAACCATAAATATTTGAAATATTTTTTTAAAGGTCACTTGTCATTGGCATGTACGTATAAATGCATTGTAAGGAGGTACAGACTCCATAAACGGTGTCTAGGTCACTGCTCAGTGTTCGCTAAATGGGCAGAGGCGCTAATATCTAGCATAAATAACTAGATATATACTTACATAATGCATTAGATTTAATAATCAGTTATTCATTCAAAGTCATTGATTTTAAAAGAGATGAGTTGATAATGGCGTAACTTTGACATAAATATTTAGTTTTACTACTAAATTAGACACGTGGTGGACGCGTGTTTAATAAATTGCAGTAGATTTAAGTTTATTCATCAAAATTACAAAATTCTTAATAAAAAAATTAAATTAAAGACTGTAGGTATATGCCTACCCGTCATGACATACGGAGCCGAAACGTGGACACTGACGGCTACGGCTGGTCCACAAGTTCAAAGTCGCTCAGCGGGCTATGGAACGGGCTATGCTCGGAGTTTCTCTTAGGGACAAAATCAGAAATGAGGTTATCCGGCAGAGAACCAAAGTCATCGACATAGCCCACCGGATTAGCAAGTTGAAGTGGCAGTGGGCTGGCCATATTAGCCGAAGAACCGACAACCGTTGGGGTAAACGAGTTCTTGAGTGGAGACCGCGGCTTGGCAAACGTAGTGTAGGACGCCCTCAAGCCAGGTGGAGTGATGATATACGCAAAACGGCTGGCAGGAGCTGGATGCGAGTAGCCGAAGATAGAACAAAGTGGCGTGCAATTGGAGAGGCCTATGTCCAGCAGTGGACTGCGATAGGCTGATGATGAGGTATATGCGATTGGCGGATATCTTTGATTTCGTCGTTGTAGGACCTTTAGGTAACGTAGCTTAACAACTGACCATGCATGAACCTCCTTTTTATAACAATACTGAGTCCTTTTGTCTTTGTTTTGTGATTCTGTTTTTAAAGTATAAAAAGAGGCAAAAAGTTTGATAGCTAAAATGTATAGTAAGGGCGTATTGATTAATACTGATTTCACAAAAGAAAGATATCCTTATTTTAAAAAGAGCCAACAAGTAGGTAGGACTCGGAGTGCTTAGTGATAGAGCACGATCAAAGTACACTGCTATTAGTCGTAACTAAAGATAATGTTGTTTTTATAATAGAAAAATACATAGTACATAATCAGCCTTAGGTATAACATACGCTGCAGGGATGACAGTCGTCTCTGGGAGAGGGTATGGGCCGTATTCTGTCTACCACGCGACCTCTGACACATTTTTGGTTTTAAGCCATGGCCTTGAGTAAATAATAGACATTTATTTAGAAATACATATAAATTAAAGTTTTTAAATTCATTTAACAGATAACTTAATTGGAAAATTGATTTGAATGTCGCAACTGCAATTACGAAGTAATTTTAGACAAATTAAGTTTAGATCCTAATAAAATTAATAGGTAGGTAAATGCACAAAAAATAGGACTGATTTTGCTTGTCGTTGTGAGCCAACTTTAATTTGTGAGTAGGTAGATGTTATTTTTTTCAAATAAGTGTGTAAGATTCTCCAATTAAGGAAAATTATTGACCTACCTATTGTATTATGTTCAATCATTTGACCCTGTGAGCGATTCAATGTTAAACGCAAACATATTAGACCTGCGAATGCCAAAATATTTGTTCTTCCCGCGAAGCCGTGAAAGACAACGGTAACACACCACAGCCAGAGACAAAATTTATTTTTTAAATATTGATTTCCAGATTTGAATAAACTTCATATTTTTTAAATTAATTCGAAAGTAGTTTATAAATTCTATAAATAAATTTAATTAGCATAATTTGAATAGACCTGACCCGCCAAACGAATTTGATGGCACATAGTTCTATATATTCACAACAAAAATCGTGATAAACGGATATCACGATTTAAATAGAACTAAATGTAGGGCACAACGAAAAAAGGACAGATCGAACGTGTAGATGAAATCCTAAATCGCAACAAAAAGGTCACAATTCAAAATGGCTGGCAGTACGCGCGAAAATGGCAAACGTTTGAGGTTAAAAGTGAAAGAGCTCACGCCCTCTATTGTGGATTGTCTTTGAAACATTACAATGACGTGCTTATTAGATGAAAAAGGTTAACAAGATTTGCTTTTACTTTCAGTAATTAAATGCCTATTAATATCAACAGTCTATGAAGTCCCCATTATTTGGCTTTGGAACCTACAGATTAAGTTACACGCCTTTAGATAAATTTTGCCGCTGTCAGTTGAGGTTTCCGTAGCCAAAATAGCATAACGGAACGCTTGTAGTTTCGCCATGTCCGTCCGTCCGTCCGTCCGTCCGCAGCTTAGCTCAGAGACGGTTAGTGCAAGAAGGCTGTAATTTAGCATGGATACACTTATTACTTACGCAAACAAAGTGAAAAAATAAAATCTTGAATAACATTTTTTTTGAGTGTACCTCCCCTGTATGTAAAGTGGGGATATGCTTTTTTTCTCCCCTACCCCATCATATGGGATATCATTAGATAGGTCTTTTAAAAACGTTTTGGAGTTGTGAAGACCATTTTTACATTTAGGTATCCGTTTGTGAAATATTAAGCTTTAAAGTGCATATTTTTGTCAGCCTTCCTCTGCCAGTTAAATGGTTGATGTTGGGTATTTCACGGTAGTAGTAATTATATATAGTGAAATTAAAAGGAAAACTATCATAGCTAAGTAGGCTTTACAAGTTTACAGCTAATCAAATGAGATGAGATAGAATTCGGATTGGGTGGGGGGAGGGGGGGTGGGCACATGCTCTTACCCGGCTTTCTTAAATATTATACCGACTCGTGGACTTAGAGACTGCGCCATAACCTCATCAAATAAACCACTCTCTAGAAAAAGATAACGCGACTTCCAGTTTCGGTCAATACCTGTCGTTTTTCTGGAATGTTAAAGTGACATGATATACATAAGCTGCGATGACGCCAAGTCTATGTAACGTCCTTGAACCATAAAGTCAGGATGTTTTCTCTATTCTATGTCTATGGCTACAGGTCTATCTAAGCGGATATCATCAAGTTTTCTAAGAGAAACGCGTTAAATCTATATCTCAAATTACGTTGAATGAAAGCAGCTAAACGCAGTATTAATGTATCATATGACTTCATGATCGAGTAGGTGAGGGTATACGGCTATCATGTTACATTTAACTGATTTTAAACCTTATCTTAATAAGCACATGGTTGGAATTTGAATAGAAAGGGTATTCGACTAATTTCCCATTGAATAGTCATGTTAGAAGTATTAGTATACCTACGTAAAAGTTTAGTGCTGTAAGAGGTTTATTAATTACGTGAGGCATTTAGAAGAGGGGGGGGGGGGCTTATTATATATCGGCTTAACAAGTATCGGGTAATTTTTATCTTAGCAAGACACCATCTAAAACTGGTTTAAATTTAGTAAATTTATGTTTTATAAGATTAGGTTGGGGGGGGGGGGAAGTCAAGTAAAATCTTATGATGTTACTAGTGAGGGGTATAACTTAACGCTCTCTAACCGGCAAGATTAAGCAACGGTGCTTCTGTCAGGACCATAAATGGATAACTGTTTTTAAACATGCATAGTATTTAATTTATCAAAACAAATTGCTTTAGTGCACTTAATTAATATTCATAAAACATAATACAACAGTTTTTATTAATGCACCGTCATTTTTTATAAATATTATGTTAATGTGTTTAAGTCGGTGTTTCCCGGTCAAAAGTGTTATAGGAAGCTTGGTTTCCTTAAGTGAATAATGATATGAGCCTACAGATATTATACCTAAAGTAATGTTGAAACATTGCTAAAGGAAAAACCAAGAATTTAAAGTAAATATACACAATAGGTTTTTAACCCGTGACAGTGTTATATTATCTGTGTCGTGATTCAATAGGAAGTCCTGTGGTACCGGCTTAAGAATAGTACCAACCACCTCATCTCTTCCCGTGGGTGTTAAGGCGACTAAGGGATTTCACACCGCAGGAGGCAAGCAACATCTGCTGCTTACTTAGCCTTACTGCGATCGCCAACCCACTCGCCAAACGTGGTAATTACCACCAGGATCTAATAAGTAGGTTCTACTGCCCGTGCCCAGCAGTGGGAAGTCACTTGGGTTGATTTGTATGTATGTATGACTCAAAAGGTGGAGTGTCATAAAACGTATGTCTGTGACGTCGTAGCGTCTAAATGGATAGCCGGATTCGGATGCAGTTTTTTTTTATTAGTAAGCTATTATAATTAGGATAGTTCAGCCTTATTGAAGACTAGCTGTCCCGCGCAACTTCGTATGCGTAAATTTTCCCCGTTTTTGCAACATTTCTCGTCGCTACTCCGCTCCTATTAGTCGTAGCGTGATGTTATATAGCCTATAGCCTTCCTCGATAAATGGGCTATCCAACAAAAAAATAATCTTTTAAATCGGACCAGTAGTTCCTGAGATTAGCGCGTTTAAACAAACAAACAAACTCTTCCGCTTTATAATATTAGTATAGATATAGATAATCAAGTTTTTGTCGTAGGTGTAGGGGCGTAGCTATCGCCGTATCAATAACGCCTGATAGGTAAAGCATCGGACTCGCAATCGTGAAGTCGCGGATTCGAATCCTACCCTACTACTGACGTGAACCCACTCCTGACACAAGCTGGAGGGATTTTTATAGTAGTTTTACGAAATAAAGATATTTGAAGTTGGCACAGGATTGCTAGTAATGTGGGATCCACATCCCACATTGCTATCTTTTAAATGTTATCTTTAAAAATACCGGGCTTCCAGGCTACAGGGTCCTCGAACATGCGTTAGCGTTGCACCACCCCTCCCTTGCTAGCTACAAATTTGTGCAAGCTACTTAACTTGGTCCTTCGAGCATTTGCCCCCCAACAATTTTAATACCGGGCCCGTCCAAGGTAAGATGTTGAGGGTGAGGTGATACGTTCCTCCAACACAAAGGGAGGATCGACCGACAGTTAACGTTGGGATCTATATATGTATCAGCTGTGAAAACTCCTATCGCGATTCAGGATTTGACGCGATCTGTCACTGTTGCCATAGTGATGAGTTTTTGTTATTATTTGTGTCCGCCACATCGGTACGCCTCTGCTCAAGTATCGAGGGTTTTATTAAAGTTAAATTACATTACGTTGGGAAAATATGTATCATTGCCAAACACAGTTTTTTCGGGTAATTTGTAACCTAGCAAGTAGTCCCCATGCCTGTTTGTTTTAAGCAAATTTCATGGTAGCTATTATATGACCATTTTGGTAATGACAGTTACTTATTGTTATTTTTTTTTTAACATTCCTTTTCTACATGGATACAAGTCCTACGTTGCGGGGAACTTTAAAAATATACTATATACATAACTTAAAAAAAGGTCACTTAGTTATCACCCAACGTAGGCGATATTAATATATGAATTTGCTTGATAATCCTGAAGTTTCAAAGTTCACTATACTAAGAAAGTTGGTCCTTCGAGCCAACAATAATTTTATCAACCCTAATCAAGGAAAAGCCTAGTATATTATGTAGTACCTACAATAGTAAGTCGGCCTACTTGTCCGTCTGCGTGTCCTTAGCAAGCATGTTGGTCAATAATTACGTTGTATACATATCTATTATGTCGCCATTTCATTTGCGACCAATTATGCATTCGTCAGCTGTTTGGCTTCCATCAATTTATATCTATTACCTACATATACTGCGGCTGGCCTGTTGGTCAAGTGGTTAGCGACCCTGACTGCTAAACCAGATGTCGTGTGTTGATTCCCACCAAAGATAAATCTTTATGTGGTGAGCGCGGTTGTTTCTTCTATGTCTTAGTTGTAATTTATCTATAACATGGCTTAAGAATAGTACCAACCCATCTCTTTCCGTGGGTGTCGTCAAGGTGATGGGCAACAGCGTCCTCTGCGTATTTTAAGGGTAGATTACGCGAAACAGGGTTCGGCTCTCTCAAAAAATTATGTAGAAAACCTAAATATAAGGACACGAAAAAAATTGTGTCACTAGTCAAAGAGTTTTTCTAGTAGATGATATAAAGAAATTTAAGGATATGTCTTAATATGATCCCGCAAATAAATCTTGAAGTTGCGGAAAAATGCAAAAACGAGCATTTTCGTGTTATCATAGTCTTGGCGTCCGTAATCTAACATATTCGTATGTACAAACGAATATTCTAATATTCTACTTTATTTTGACCTGCGCTCCTGCGCACTGTGAAGTAATGGTTGTTTGCGGAAGAGCGAGGCCGGAGATCGTGTCGCTGTGTACGTAGCGCTAAATAAATAATTGTGTGTAATGCCTCCTTAAAGCCTTGCTGCGATCGTTGACCCGCTCGCCAAGCATGGCGATTTTGGGGAGACGCGTGCCTAGCAGTCGGATATAATTTGAGTTGATATGAAGATGTTTGTATTTAGAAATATTATAAATATGTTGATCAGTTGTCTGGTTGCCATAGTATAAGCTCTGCTTAGTTTGGGAACAAATGGCAGTGTGTAAGTAGTATCAAGATATTTATTTACATTTATTAGTACCTATACTCGTAAGTACCTAGTCTGGCCATAAATACTGTTACAATTAAAAATAAGAAAGATATTACATTTGAATTTGGAATCTGTCATTTTTATACGATTGTTCATTGTATTTTCTAATTTTGGCGCCAATACATTGTACAATATTTTGCTATATTAAAATGGAGTGGGGTGATAAAGAAAACCGAATCGCTGTGATTGCATTACACAAAGTTGGTATGGAGCCGAATGTAATTTTTAAAACTCTCCATACGCTTGGTATTAGTCAAATGTTTGTGTACCGGGCTATTAATAGGTACAATGAGACCTTCTCTGTTTGTGACAGAAAAAGATCTGGCCGTCCACGTAGTGTTCGTACGAAAATGGTGGTCAAAGCAGTAAGGGAAAGAATTCGAAGAAATCCTGTCCGAAAGCAAAAGATTTTATCTCGGGAGATGAAGATAGCACCCAGAACCATGTCACGCATTTTAAAAGATGACTTAGGACTTGCAGCCTATAAGAGACGCACTGGTCATTTTTTAACTGATAATTTAAAAAAGAATAGGGTGGTAAAATCGAAGCAACTACTGAAGCGGTACGCAAAGGGAGGTCACAGAAAAATTTTGTTTACGGATGAGAAAATCTTTACAGTTGAGCAACATTTTAACAAACAAAATGACCGTATTTATGCTCAAAGCTCTAAGGAAGCTTCCCAATTAGTCGACAGAGTGCAACGTGGGCATTATCCGACTTCAGTGATGGTTTGGTGGGGTGTTAGCTATGAAGGAGTGACTGAGCCATATTTTTGTGAAAAAGGTATCAAAACATCGGCACAAGTGTATCAAGATACCATTCTTGAGAAGGTAGTTAAACCCCTTAACAACACCATGTTCAAAAACCAAGTATGGTCCTTCCAACAAGACTCAGCGCCGGGTCATAAAGCTCGGTCCACGCAGTCTTGGTTGGAAGTGAACGTTTCGGACTTCATCAGAGCTGAAGACTGGCCGTCGTCTAGTCCCGATCTTAATCCGCTGGATTATGATTTATGGTCAGTTTTAGAGAGTATGGCTTGCTCTAAACGCCATGATAATTTGGAGTCCCTAAAACAATCCATACGATTGGCAGTGAAGAATTTTCCCATGGAAAGAGTGCGTGCTTCTATTGATAACTGGCCTCAACGTTTAAAGGACTGTGTTGCAGCCAATGGAGACCACTTCGAATAAGCTTTTTATATTTTGAATTGTTTTTTATTTATGTATTAAACTAACACACTGTAAAAGTAATAAATATTATTTGCAATAAAAAAAAATGTTTTTTCTTCGTAACAATATTTATGGCTAGACTAGGTATAGTTTCTTCCATGATGACATATCCGTTTGTATTATTTTGGCATAGATAAAGATTCTTTGAAAGTGAGAAGTATGGTTTCCCTCGCTGGTGCATAAGCACCAGCGAGGGAAACCATACTTCTCACTTTACTAGTCTAGCCATAAATATTGTTACGAAGAAAAAACATTTTTTTTTATTGCAAGAATTTTTTTCTTTCTTTGAATGCAATAAGATTATTCTTATTGCATTCAAAGAAAGAAAAAAAAATGCTTGTCTGTAAAGTTAGTTTACGGACGATAATTTTACGTGAAAACGTCATAAGAAAATATTGATGGTATTGTAACAAACAACCATACCTGTGACATTTTTTTATTTCTAATTGTATTGCATGTCGCTGCAATCGCCGAAACATTAATGACATTGTAATAAACAACCATGCGGCTGCCTTAGTGGACGGCGACATGATACATGCGGCGGATACGCCATTCGCGTTGCTTAGCAACCAGTCAATAACGTGACTGCTAAGCAACGAATCAATAACGTGACCGTCGGATCGTTGCCAAGCAGCCAATCAATAACATGACCGTTGCTACCTGACACTTTTTATATTACGTCATATTATTCGAGTAAAGAAATACCCTTCCGACAGTCAGCTGGATTTTTTAACGTTTGGCGTCCAGGACTTTTATTGGCTACTGACGGCATCTGTTACAGAGTTATGCTCACTGACGGATAGTAATGTGATTCTGATAGTATTCTTAACCGGTTATACTATAATATTTTAAAGCTATTGTTAGTTATCTTTAAAAAAAAAAACTGAAGAGTTTTGTTTGTTTGTTGTCACTATTGGATAGCCCATTTAACGACAAAGGCTATAGGCTAACATTACGCTACAACCAATAGGAGCGGAGCAGCAATGAGAAATGTTGCAAAAAAGGGCAAAATTTATGCAAAAGAAGTTGCGCGGGACGGCTAGTAAAGAATACAACTTTAACGTAGCGTGACTGACGCGCCGGGTTACAAGATGATGGATGATTGACGAACGTAAACCTTTTTTTGAATTATTAAACTGTTACAAAATTAATTTTATAACTTTAAAAAGTTGTTTCGTCATATCATGTCAGTCTCGGCGCTAAACGCAAAGGAATCCGCTGACTGACGTAAGGATACCTAACTCTACTAATGTCATGTAATATTAAAAAAAAAGCCTTTATATAATGTTTGCATTTTTAGGCGCTGCCCTCTAGGACTTAAAGTACTAGGTATAATGCGCATAACAACGTTTGAATTTGACGAGACCTTTCCGTGTACGTTTATAATAGTACCAAAGTTCGTGATTGCCTCTCTGACCCATAAACAAAACAAACACAACAATATTTTGTTTCATAAATCCATGACATGTTACAACAGAATCGATTACAATGAAATGTTTCGTATCGATTCGTCACACCGATGAAACAATATCGTTGCCGGTACCTAATCGATGTGGGCGATGGCTGAATGAGTTGGTGTCAGAACATCGCTGTAGCCTAATTTAAAAAAGTGTAACGCGTTCGATTTATAAATTGAGTTTGTTTTTTTTTGTTTATTGTTTTTCTGTGCGTTTTTTTTTTGGTAGTTGGCTTTTGGGATGGTTCTTTTAATATTATATTTGTTTTTTTTAGTTTATTTATTTTCATTATTTCATAACATTTAGTATAAAATAGAAATCCAAAAACCACTAAAGGGTTTGTTTTATTGGAATGTGCATTTTATGCATACAAAAAATAAGACTATGAGTCGAGCTTCAAATTACATTTATACATAAACATCAAAATCACTAGGTGGAATGACAGATGAACATTAATAAAATTAGTATGAATTATATAGTATCTGCATAGATAAGTATAAGGCTGAATAAAAAGCTAGGTATTTACTTACGGCCGTTTTTAATATATTATTTATCGATCGATTTGGCTTAAGCTCCATACAAAATACGTCAAAATTCTACCGCTCATAGCCAAATTCATCAATATAGATATTTAAAAAGTTAGATATCCTAGCACATAACTAGTGCAAGCAACAATCAATTAGTTAATAATGTGTATTATAAATCAGCGATCTCATATTACCTGTGCCTTAAGACCGAAATACATAGAAATGTGTATTACCTGTAAATAAAACAAAAAATAGATTAATACTTATTCATTAAAATATTAGGAATAGGCTCGCACTCGGAATGGATAGGTCACGGTGTTAGTGGACCAGGGGAGGTATAATTCTTATGCCATACGCCTTTCACTACTGAATTTTGACAAAAATAATATGCTATAACTATGTAATAATAATGCAACCAGCTATGGCACCATGGTAGGTGCAATACTGATAACATATCCTATCCGCTGCTAAAATTTGACCACACCTTTCTGTTACACCCTGTATGAAGTAAATGCGCTGGGACGGGACGCGAACCCGCGATAGTAGAGAATCTGTGACAATTTTTCCTTAATACTTTAACTATAGGTATATAATTAGCTTAAAGGAGCAGTCGCTGCACGCTGGGTACATCCGATTAAATAAAATTTTCGGAGCCGAAGTCGGAGTCGGAGGTGTAAAATCAATCGGAAGTTCCGACCTTTCGGAGTCGGAGTCGAAGCTCCGTAACATCTTATTTTTTGCTTAACATCTGTTGTTTCTATTTCTCACATAATTATAAAAGCGAAACTCAATAAAAAATTATAGCTATCATGTAACATCCTACATCCATCACTGGCCGGAACCGCATGTAAATGCATGTCCTTTACGCATCCTTTCCTTGTATACAAGTAAATAACACTAAACATATAAACAAATTACTCATAGGCAATAAACAGCAGAACTGACACAACTCTTCCTGTTTCATAAGTTTGTGCGTACTTCGTTACTGCGTAATATGCATAAAGAACAGTGCACATTGACGGCATGCGGCACCAATGACATGCTTTGAGGCATGCCATTTTACCACTATCAAGCATCAAAAAGACAGATATATTGAAGTTCTTTTTCGAAATCGTTGCTAGATTTTATACCATCTCACTCGTAAATATTGGATTTCTGTTCAATTTTCTTTGGAAATATTATTTAAAAATATCATAATTAGCAACATATTTCCATGAAACTTTTAGCATGTCGAAATGCAACCAAATAGAATGCTGCAGGTTTTTAAAGCGACAGTTCTCTGAGTGTTGAAGACCAGTATTTGCATCAAATAAATTATTATAATTAATAATATAATGAAATGGCTAAGATCAGAAAGAGTAATAAATAACACTCTTTAGGCAAAATAACGATACGAATAAAAGATTAAAACAAAACTGTTTTCTTCGATTTGATGTATATGGAACACAAATGTAAACAATGTTATTTATTGTTAAGATTTTTTGTTATGGGTATGACTAAATTTGTGATTAATGATTTTTGTTTATATTAATGTACCTACATGTTTATTTAAAATGAGTTTGCCATAATTTGGCAAATGTGTTAAGCTAGTACATAAGCATAACTTAAAAGCATAAAAAAAAATTGGAATAACCTTCAGCATGCCGTCTAGTTAGTGAACACAGTTCTTAATATCTTAAAGGAGTATAGCACACGATACTAAACGCGTTTGTATAATACGTTACACTGCAGCTATTTACTGGCATTCACGCACACGACGAGGTTTCCAAACAACATGCATTGAAATTATATGCTTAAGGTAATCTGCTGCCCACCACAACACCTTTGCTCGAGCAACGCACACATAACCATAATTCACGGACATGAATCTCAGACCATTTTCGGTGAGAAATGTTCTGTATTCTCGGTATTTGGGATCGTCCATTAATCATGCAATTCTCGAAAGGGGGGTTCGGAAAAACCATGAAATATCACCAGTGGGAAGGGAGGGTGTAGTGAGACCATATATTATATCACGTGCTTTTTCCAAGACCGATGGTGGACCAATTGCAACTCCTTCCCCCCGTAGTGTGTAAATAGGGATGTTGACTGTAAAGTCAAATCAGTCTCTTTTTATGAAATGTCAAAACGACTAGCTCTATAGAAATGTGTATGGAATAACAACCTATGACGTCATAAGTACCTATCGTCAAATTATTACTTTTAGTATTGGTTATCATGCTTTTAAATTAAAAAACTTAATAAATTGTAAAAGAACAGTTATTTTCACAGCATTTTAAGATCTACTAATAATTTACTTTTATTGTAGTCAACTACCCAATTGTTGGGATATTTTTTGTACCCAAAAAGACACGTGGTGTTGCGTAGGGGAGGGTTAGTCTAAAACCTCATCACGTATCACTAGGGCGGAAGGGGAGTTATAAAAACATCTAGTGATTAATAGGCAACCCCTTTTGTGCAGCGATATTCGTTACTCTTTGAAGGGCAGCATTTTTTCAGTTTCCATTTTTAAAAAATGGCATCAAAATCTGTCCACTTATTTGGACGCTACGACGGCAATGGCACAGATATATTCAAAGCCGTTTAATTGTCAAAACTTACAGCAAATTGTCTTCAATCTAACAGTCACCTCTTTTTTACATAAATTAGACAATAATAATATAATCAAAGAGGTCTGAATAACTTGATTTAAATTTGATTATGACCCATATAACTTAAGTATACCTCATATCCACCTATAGTATAATATTGCGAAAATTAACCGGAACGACAAGTCAATTCGTCTTCGTCAAAAAATCGTTACTACATCCGCATGTGCGATTAACCTCAGAAACGGCTGGACCGTCTGAAATTAGCCTGCCGAGTTGATTATACGCATTGACTACTTCCTTATAAGCGCTACGATCTCTGAGTCATAGCCAAAGATAGATAGGTATGTTTTTATATAACAAAGGTGACAAATATACAGTCATAAGGCAAAATGGAACCCCTTGCGAGATAGAACCCTAAATATGAAAAGGTAGAATACCGAAATCACAACGAAAGCGCTTTGACAGACTGACATTTTTAGTGTGATTATACGTGAAATACATGAAAAATCAAAAGTGCAGTGTGTAGTGTACCTACCCACAACTAAAATTAATATTTGAAACTGACAGAACTTAGATTAAAATACAATAAAACTGCCCAATTAAAAAATAAATATTTTTTTTATTTTCGAGTTGGGCAGTTTATTATTTCTTTATTTATGTTATTATTATTAAAAATAAACAAATCCATCATTAATATAATAAAGTGTAAAAAAAGAAATGGAACTATTCCGTATAAGGAGATGTCAATATTATAACATTTGAAGTAAAAGCAGCTGTTCAAGATGGCTGCCGGTTTTGGGGTCAACGCACGCTTGACAGAACAATACCTGACCGCGTTTGATTGTAACGCAAATCCGCACATTTGCTAACATCTAACGGTCTTTTAATACAGGTCAGGTTATTTTTATCGCTTTTTGTTTTAAAAAGCTGAGTTTTATGCAAACTGCTAGGCAAGAGGTTTGGTTCTGTTCGACTTCTACAAGGGACAAAATTTTTTGTATGATCTATAGATAATTAGATACTTATTATTTTAAGTAAGGTGGATTTAATTGCATATTTGTAAAGGTCTTTTCAACCCCCGACGTAAAAGTGGGAAGGGCTTGTTATACCTAAGTTTAACATGTGTATTGTAGACTAACTGCACCCGCGCAACTTCGTCTGCGTAAATTTTCCCCGTTTTTGCAACATTTTTCATTGCTGCCCCGCTCCTATTGGTCGTAGCGTGGTGTTTTATAGCCTATAGCCTTCCTCTATAAATGGGCTACCCAACAGTGAAAGAATTTTTCAATTCGGATGAGAAGTTTTTAAGATAATCGCGTTCAAACAAACAAACACATTCCTCAGCCTTATTTTAGCCTTATTTTAGAAGAGATGTCATGGTCATACCATTGTGTTTCGGGGGAGATTTGCAAGACCACGTGAGATTTGGTAAGATTCGGCTCGTTCCTCACGTAATTAATGAACGCCCCTTTATTTTTCTAATCATTTTTAAGTCACTTAAGTGAAATATTATGTAAGCATTCATTGAAGTAGACAGAAATCAATTTGCAGTAGTTACTATTATGTTCCTAGGTTTATTGAAATGAAACAGTAAGTAGGCCAAACGCATAAAATGCGTATTATCGCTACTGATAACGTATACAATCAGCTGTTTGTTATTGAATCCTTTATTCATTGAATAATTAAAAACATTATTTGGTTTTGTAACTTTTTTGTTTTTTTTTATGGTTTTGTGCTTTAAGAATGCTTTATTAGTTTGGTTAATTTATTAAAACTAATGTAAATATATAGGAACTAGCTGCCTACTCCGGCTTTGCACGGGTGTCATATCGTAGTTTTTAATATCTTGAGTTTCTTAATTGCAATTTTCGTAGGGATCTCTATTTTTTTTTGACAGGAAAATAAAGCCTATTTTACTAATGGTGATCGATTTTTCTAAATCGGTTCAGTAGTTTTTGTATTAAATCGTAACAAACAATTTATTATATTAGTTTAGATTAATGAACCACTTATAAAATAAACCGAACTCAGATACTATGGGAATTTATAAAGGAGGGAAGAGAAGAATGGAAAATGAAGTCACTGTTAGATAAAGCACTTTAACGTTTAACATTCGTGTTATGAGTCAACCTGTTAAAACTTACACCAAATTTGGTGTAAGTTTTGACAAGAACGACTTCATTTTGAAATGCCGCGCTAGAAATATGTAGAACACTGACGTTTAATAATCACATAACGAGTGAATCGGTCAAAATTTACACCAAATTTGATGTAAGTTTTGACAGTTGAATGACTTCAATTTGAAATTCCAGACAAGGGATCTAGTAGCTAATTTGTAAAATTACATAGTTGTGATGAAATATATTCAAAGAAAAACAATATAACTTAACATACAGTCATACTCATAATATTCACAAATGTTTGCAGTTCCAATTACATTCGTCTTCAAAACTTCTGTAACAATACTATAAAATAAAACTGATACTATTTGTAATTCCATTAATACAATAAACTAGCTTTCGCTCATGACTCCGCCCGCATTAATGTCATTTATCGCAATAAAAACTATCCTATGTCCTATCTAGGGACTCAAACTATCTCCATACCATAATACAATTTCATCTAAATCGGTTCGACAGTTTAAGCGTAAAAACGAAACAGATGTACGGAGTTACTTTAACATTTTTAATATTATTTTGAACAGGATTTTAATCTTACAAGAGGCAAATAACATTTTTTTGAAGGGAGGAAGGGAAAATTCAATGCAATTCGATCGAAACTTCGGGTAAATAAAAGGTTAGTATCTTTAAATATTCGCGCGTATAATAAAATTATGTCCCGATATTTAACTAATATTAACTGACTGGCGCAACTTCGTCTGCGTTAATTTTCCCTGTTTTTGCAACATTTTTCAATGATGCATCGCTCCTATTGGTCGTAGCGTGATGTTATATAGCGTATAGCCTTCCTAGATAACTGGACTATCTAACACTAACAGAATTTTTCAATTCGAACCAGTAGTTCCTGATATTAACGCGATCAAACAAACACGCGCTTCAAAACAATACAATAACACAAGAAATTTATTACACTTCATTGAATTAGGTTAAGTTTTACTTTAATAAAATATATGAAGGTAAGTAAACATTGCTTGAACTTGTACGATAAACAATAAAGGTGTATTGATAACGAATTTGCGTAAAATTCATAATTCTTGTGAAGTCTAATTAGTATTAGACTTCACAAGAATTAAGAATTTAACGTTCATCATCCGAGGCCGGTTTTCCCGCCATACAAAAGTAAAAGATAGTTCTTTTACTTTTATTTAGTCTAATTAGTATTAGACTTCACAAGAATTATTAATTTAACGTTCAGCATCCTAGGCCCAGGTTTTTCCCGCCGAACAAAATTAAAATATAGTACTTTTACTTTTATTTGGCGGGAAAACCGGCCTGGGATGATGATGGAGGTAGTGTGGGATTTGCACTAAAACTCGCCGTGTATTCAGATCTTTGGCAAACAAAGATTTTGGTGATACTGTTGCCAACTATGGGCAAAAACTGTCTCTGTGGCGCGGTGGGAGTGTATCCGACTGCTACGCAAGAGGTCGAGGGTTCGATCCCCACCCAGGATAAAACTTTGTGTGATGAGCACGATGGTTTATTGTGTCTGGGTGTTATTTATCTATAATATGTATATATTTAGAAATAATATAAGTATGTTTATCAGTTGTCTGGTTTCTATAGTACAAGCTCTGCTTAGTTTGGGATCAGATAGCGTTGTGTGAGTTGTCCCTAGATATTATTATTATTAAAAAACTAAAAAAAAAGTTATATAAAAAAAATGGTACACATAATTAAAACTTTATAACGCATATTATCATATAATTTAATGGATTTATGATGATGATATATGTGATAATTGCGTATAAGCGCTGCGCAATGATAGATTTGCAATTGGATACCCGTGCTTATACTGCGCAATGGACAGGCGCGTATCATAGTTTATGCGCAGTTGTCATTTATCAAGTATAGTAAGGACTGGATTAAGATGCATTGTAAAGTGAAATTCTACTCTTAATGTAACTGCCTCTGTGGCGCGGGTTTAATCCCACACGGTACACCACTTTGTATGATCCACAAGTTGTTGTTCCGAATCTGGGTGTACTTTGTGTTCGTGATTTGTATGTTTGTAAATTCCCCGCGACACAGGGCTTGTACCCTAATGCGGGAGTTTTTAACTTCCAGAAGGCTGGTCTCCCCTTTGCACAAAGAATTAGCATTGCCATCCAACGTGGCAATGTTGCCAGCCTTCTGGGAACGTTATCTGTTGACATCGATGGGGAGGAATTCTTTGACGCCTAAAGGGTTTTGTATCCTCCCTTTCATTGTTATACCTAGATGTAATTTAGAGTAGCTTTTAAATATGTTGTAAGTATGTATTTATGAAATAAAATTACCAATAAAACTTCATTTGGCGCAAGTTCGTCTACGTATATTTTCCCCGTTTTTGCAACATTTTTCATTGCTCCTCCACTCCTATTGGTCGTAGCGTGATGTTATATAGTCCATAGCCTTTTCCTAGAGCTTAACGTGCTCTCTAGGCACGAAGGGGTGTAAAGTTTCTCGAAAACGGTCACACAACTTTTACCTAGATAGACCCCGTGGCGGATCTAGAATTGTCGTTTGGCTTGAGCTTCCCTTGGATCCACATCTGGATAGACCCTACGAGGTCTTCATAGTTCAGATATTATGTAAATAATTATATTGTGATATATATTAAAAAGAAAACAACTACGAGCCGCAGCAAAAGCAAATTCATTACGTAAGACGATTTTCGTCAGTTTTTGACTCCCACTATGTAATAAAACTGTTTTTTTGCAATTTATAATCTATTTTGGTTTTATTTTAAAGTTTACCTCTCTCACGCCTCATTTCGAAGTATAATACCTATTAACTTTAAGAAATCAAGAACTACCAAGACTCCCCCCCCCGTACCTAATTGTCAATACAACAACATAATGACAATTTAGTAAATATTCGATCGAATACACAAATCAACAATCCTAGAGTACAAGTTCACGCTAACATTTACAAAAAACAACAATTACACGCGAATTCAGCAGTTAACTAATTCAATAACATCCCTATCCTGTAATTAATCGTGTTAATTACACTTTGTTTATATTTCTTTTGCATTTATTACTACATAAGCAGACATATAGACAAACAAAGAGTTTTATAATGGCGGGACAAATCGTCTTTGTTGGCTATACGCGGAAGTCGAGATGTGGCACCGATAAGTACGTCAGTGAATGGGTCGCTTGATTTTGAATTAGGAATTAAATGTAGATTACCTTTGCTACTTTAATTCAATGAAAGGGAGTTGTGAAAACGGCGGTAAACTGACATCTCATTATTTTCACAGCTCGACGTTTAATGTGTAAAATATAATTGAAATATGTGGTAACTGAATAAGAACGAGACTTTGTAGTTAAAGTGTACAATAAATATTTCCCATTGGCAGAAATTGCCTAGGTTGCCAGAAACTCAAAGAAGAAAATTAGAAAGAAAATAAATTTGACACTGGCTATTGACGTAGAGACCTGAGAGAGACTGCGCCATAACCTCTCAAAATTCACCACTCGCGAAGACAACGCTACTTTGTGGACAATACCTGTCAAAGGCCGCACGAGATTCTTTTTTCTTTCAGTTGCAGTCAATTTTTACTTTTTAAATTAAACGGATGGCACAGCCCTGGTCTATATGCCAATGACTAATAGGTCAGTGATAAAAACGCATAAGAATCCGAGACATGACACTAGTTACTAAGTAGGTGCATTGTTTCAAAATGTCTGCGTGAGTGAAAGGATTTTTATCATAAATCAAGGATAAAGCAACCAAGTGCAACCAGCAATATAAAAAATACACAAAATTATATTTTTAATGATTAAGTAATCATAGTAATTATTATTATGTAGGTCGCATCAGATGCGGTCTGTTTATTTTTGGTATTTTCTAAGTTACTTGGGCAGATTTTGTTACAATTGCGTAATGTTTGTTTTATTTTGTTTCAGGCGTGGATTCAAAGCGGGGGGGGGGGGCGTCAATGGGGTCAATTGCCCCTAGAGTAATTTTTTTGTCCAATTTTAATTTTTAAGTTCGTAATAAATGTACATGGCTGGTGGGGGTGACAGTGGTGATAGTCAATTGCCCCAACCCGAGTTGTTGTGCGACTGGCTCACACTAGGCCGGTGTTCTGGTCTGGTGTTGATTCGCACATAAAACGCGGGCTGTCAAAAATGACAGGTCACTTTGCCGCCATTTTCACAAGCTAGTCAATCATCTAGAATTAATAAACTCGCTCTTTTTTTAAATGGCGCGATCAAAATAGTATCAAAATGATGTCGTGCTGCGCTTGACCTCATTTATATAAGTCCAGTAAATTATTTCATTGTCTGATACATGTATTCAACTATTTTTGTTCAGATAACCTAAAAGGTCATGTTGCGACTTCTATCGTGTAAGGGCGGTGTCAGACGTTTAAACGATAGAGTAGCAGGATAAAATAAATGTTATCTATTGCAAAATTTGGGTAAGTTTTACAGTAGATAACATACATTTTAGGTGTCGAAACCTATGACGTTTTTCATATCTTAAATATAATGACTTTATAATGACACCTAAACTAGGGATCATCCATTAATCACGTGAGTCTCGAGTCTCCCCCCCCCCCACCCTTCAAGTGCGAGCGACTCATCCTCACACTCAACCCCGTCGTTGGACACTGACTCGTGTATAAATTGTTGGGCTATTTTTTTGAACCAAGAACACGTGATTGGGTAGATGGGGGGAGGGTAGTCTAAAATCTCACCAAGTATCAACTAGGGGCGATCCAAAAGTGGCTTAAAAAATCATCACGTGGTTTAACGACCCCCTACAAGTACCTATTGCTATTTGCAGTATGCAGTATGTATTATATTGCTATATGCATTTATTTTGGAGTCCATTCTTCGGAATTTTATTCAAAAACTGTTTTAGTGTATTTTTAAAAGAATAAGGCACTTGGGAATGATTAATATGTCGCAAGGAAGTTCATACATTATTACGGACACAAAGTACCAAGTAGTTTTCCTAGTCTGGGTAAACTAGGAAGACAAATTTTTGGGTCATACTAAAAGGAGTTCTATGCAGGAATCAAATCCATAACCTCTTGTGCAGCAGTCTTACGCACTTCAAACCTTTAACCTGACCTGACCTGAGCTGAGGCAATACATTTTGTTTATACTACGAAATGAAGAGAGAAGGTCGCACGCCTGATAGTAAGCTTTACGCCTATATCAGTATCAGTATCATAATATTGAAAGCAATGCGTACACACACGTTTAAATGATTGTAATGAAGACAAAATCTTAGGTTATATGTCTGGCTCCAGCCTTAGTTGTAATCTATTTTAAAGCTACCCACTCACGCCTTTCATTTCTCGTTCAGAATCGATTTAAATTCGATATAGAATGTCTAGACTCAAATCCGGTAACTTTGTACGAGTATTATGAAAAAAAAAACAGTTACTGGCTGTATGCTGAATTCCTATGCCATTGTTTTTAGTAACGATTCTAAATTTAAAAATGGTGGAACTAAATTCAATTGTACGGGTAAACTTTCAAGTTAGTTAGAAAGTCATATCGGCTCACAAAAGACATCAACGAATAGTATTTGTCAGAATTTTGAATATTTACATCTATACTAATATTACTCGTATAAAGCTGAAGAGTTTGTTTGTTTGAACGCGAAAATCTCAGGAACTACTGGATAGCCCATTTATCGAGGAAGGCTGTGGGTTATATAACATCACGCTACGACTAATAGGAGTGGAGCAACAATAAAAATGTTGCAAAAGCGGGGAAAAATAACGCTGACGAAGTTGCGCGGGTCAGATATAACGCCTTATTTTTTAACTACTGAAATCTAAAATATATGTCTGGGTGTTATTTATCTATAATATGTATGTATTTAGAAATATAGAAGTATGTTTATCAGTAGTCTAGGTTCTATAGTACAAGCTCTGCTTAGTTTGGGATCAGATAGCGTTGTGTGAGTTGTCCCAAGATATTATTATTATAAGACAAAACTAACCTCGGTTATTTATTCGCTTATTATCAGTCTGATGGGCGGAAATCCGACACGAGCGTAGAGATTATGCGCAGGACCGATGTACTGTGGTTTAAAAGTCGATTTTATCGCGAATTAATTATCAAAATCAGAGTTTCTAAAATAGTATACTACACTTAAAAGTATGCTTGTTTATTAGTTAAATAAGTATACTATAACGTACTAGCGTTTTATAGTAATGACACCTATGTGAATAGTGAAATTGTGCGCTTTTAATCTATAATAATATTATAAAGCTGAAGAATTTGTTTGTTTTACTAACTACTGATCCGAATTGAAAAATTATTGTACGTTGGATAGCCCATCTATCGAGGAAGGCTATAGGCTATATAACATTACGCTACGACCAATAGGAGCGGAGCAGTAATGAGAAATGTTGCAAAAACGGGAATAATTTACGCAGAAGTACACGCGATGTACAGCTAGTTTTAGAATATAAATCAATTTCATTTAAATTCGATTCATTGCAATACGTACCTAGATAAAAATGTAATATATCGTTCAATATTTTCTCCCGACATTGACCTCGCTACGTACAGTTATCGCGTACCAAATACTAATTAAAAACGAAAGTTATATCACTTTCACTACAGCAGTTTTGAGACCCAGTTCTAATAAAATAAAACCGGGCAAGTGCAAGGCCACGCAAATTGTAGGGTTCCACAGTCCCCCATCAGAATAATGCAGCTTAAGAAATGGGTTTTCTGTTGTTTTTATTTTATACTACTAACAACGTTATATAAGTATTTTTCAATGGAATCTGTATGAAAATTTAGTTACTTCTCACTTGGTCTGCTGATTACCCGTTAAGTTGTAAAGCCTACTTAGCTGTGATAGTTTTCTATTTAATTTCACTATATATATTACTGCCGTGATATTTTTCACATAACCAACATCACTATTTAGCTGACAGGGGGGAAGCACTTGACTCTAACAAATTTGCACTTAAAAGCTTAATATTTCACAAACGGATCCTTAAATAATAATAATAATATCTTGGGACAACTCACACAACGCCATCTGATCCCAAACTAAGCAGAGCTTGTACTATGGAAACCAGACAACTGATAAACATACTTATATATTTCTAAATACATACATATTATAGATAAATAACAATCGAAAAATGGTCTCTACAACCCCGAGATGTTTTTAAAATACCTATCTAATGATACCTCAAACGATGGGATAGGTGAGAAAAAAAAATCACAACCCTACTTTACATAGGTATAGGGGTACACTAAATATTTTTATATATTACAATTTTATTCCTTCACTTTGTCGACATAATTAATATGTGTATCCATGCAAAACTACAGCCTTCTGGCTGCTCGAGCTCGAGTTTCATAAAATGTCTTGTTATCTCTTGTCTACATCACAAAAATCTCATTGCAAAATACAGTTTTCTTAATCCAATGAGGGTAGAGTCAGGACTTCGATTTTTTTGTATAAAAAAACTTGTACGAAGCCTTGGTACGGATTTTTCCAACATCTGCTACAGTAGTTTGAGCTGTGCGTTGACAATCACTCATTGTTGTTAAACTGACAACCGTCGGAGCAATTCGAACAAAACGTCGGGTAAATAAAAGGTTCGTACCTTTAAATAATTCCCGCCATTAAGTCCTGAAAAATATCTAATATGACAATTACTCAGTCAAAGATTCCTTCTCAACCGATTTAAAAAAAAAGATGAGTTTCTTAATTCGTCACATTTTTATACTCAATACAAATATAGTATAATATTGATAATGTACAGTATTTTACAAGCAGGATATTTCAATGCAACGCCTCGCGAACTAGTAAATGCTATGATTTGTAAACAAGTCTTATCGTATGTAATACGTATGGTCATAACGCGGCCATCCAGTCTCCTATTGCGTTGACAGAATAGTTGCAGCGCACGCGCTACTATTTCATTTCTATTATTTCACAATTACACTTTCACATATTTTTTACAATATAGTATGAGGAATGTTGGATTAAAAAAAAAAAAACTTTTTTTAAATTAACAAATTTTTATTCAGAACCATTACCAAGTATGTATTAGTTTTTGAAAATTTTACAATTTTCATCCGGTCATGAAAATGTTTGACATGCAAAAAAAAAACTATGCTAGGAAGGCTATAGGCTATATTACATCACGCTACGTTCAATAGGAGCGGAGCAGGAAAGAAAAATGTTGCAAACACGGGGAAAAAATACGCAGACGAAGTTGCGCGGGTGATCTAATACTTACATATTTCTATAGGAAAAATGCCTTTTCAAAAATCTAGTTTTTTTAAAACTTATTGTAATTTTTTCTTGCAGATGATTTTCGAGGTACACTCATCAAATAATTTCATGTAAATAGGCCCTGTATTTTTGAAATTCAGGACCAAAACACGAACATTGCACAAATACAAACTTAATTTTATGTGTATTATCTAATAAATATTAACTAGAGTGTTCAAAGCAGTTTTTCCCTCAACTTTCCCAAGCTCATACTTCCTTTAAATAGGTTTAGTAGTTTAGACGTGAATACCAAACAGACATAGTTACATAAACGCATTGAATAGATAAAATAAACCCGCGCAACTTCGTCTGCGTCAATTTTCCCCGTTTTTGTAACATTTTTCATTGCTGCCCCGCTCCTATAGCTCGTAGCGCGATGTTACATAGCCTTTAGCTTTCCTCGATAAATAGGTTATCCAACAGTACAATATTTTTTCAATTCAGACCAGTAGTTCCTGAGATTATCGCGTTCAAACACACAAACTCTTCAGCTTTATAAAATTAAGTATAGATAATCACAAAGTCAACTTCACAGTTCAAGTCATGGTTTATAGATGGGTGACCATTCCCTTCATCTTCAGTGTAATATAAAAATATCGTGTCACGGTGTTTATAGTCGAACTCCTCCGAAACGGCTCGACCGATTTTAAAGATTTTTTTATATTGTTGGTAGGCATGAGAATAGGTCGTAAGGTATTTTTTTTTATAGTTTCATCGCTATTTTTGGATGAAATGCAAAAACGGAGAAAATTAACGCAGACGAATTTGCGACTATTTTTATAAAAACTTCATACATATTATTTTTCTGACGAATTTGTATAAACAATTTGCCGAGTAAATAATAAAGACTAAGCAAATAAGACATTTTGAACAAATTTATCCTTGCTTTACAATCGATGCTGTTATATACCTTGGTTCCTTTGCATAAGGTTCATAATCAATTGCAATTTATCTCTAAGTGTTGCAAGATCGCTCGACATTGAATTGACGTAACTCAATAGGATGTACTTTCAATTTTCAGTAATAGTTGACCTTCTTAATTGCATTGTTTAATACAAATTAATAGTAATGCAACAGAAATATGGCCGGATTTGGAGTTATGAAATAATCATTACATGATAGTAATTGTATTTTAGTACCTAATAAAACTCCATCAATTTCGTGATGGAAACGGATTTAATTGGGTAGATGATTACATTAAAAAAAAATATTTTACACTTTACACTAATGAAGCAATAGTATCTACTATGCGTTTCAAATGAGTTGATAACTGTCATGATGGTATTTTGATTCGCATTACGACTGCAACTTCATTGTATGACGTAAGGTCAGCAATAAAATTATTCGTAAAAAGGTGTCATTAGTATTACACAGAAGTACCTACCTACTCTAATGAACTATACATAAGCACTGTATTTTACTATTTAATAATATAGATATGTTTTAGTTAAAAAAATATCACGTCTGACTGAAATACTTATATTTTACCTTTTTACTTAATTTTATTTGGTGTTTATTAAATAATAAAGAATTCTATTAATATTATAATAAAGTAAAATATTAGGTTTATAGTTCAAACTAAATAAATATAACGCCCGTTCCATTACATTACACATACATACTTTACCCGACTTGGGAGTTTTTGTTGCTAGCGGGTACAATTTTGACAAGTGCAAAATGAAGTTGTTGCGATCTTCAAATGCTCTGACTCGTTCGCTGTTTCGTCCCACGATTCTTTCGGTCCATGGGACGAATCAGAATTCAAACTCGTCTTGAACAATTTAAAGTTTAAGATTTTTTATAGTGTAATAATTTGACGGCTATTAGTTGTAATGTTATAACTCTGTATTCCATACTAATTTGCACGGAACTATAACTGTGCACAATTCCGTCACCATAAGACGGAAATCCTTAATACACGATTGCACGGATGTGACATAAGACTTAAGACATTACTGTCAGCAGGCTGTATCTCATGAACCGTTATAGTTAGACAGTTGAAATTGTCACAGATGATGTATTTCTGTTGCTGCTATAATAACAAATACTAAAAAACAGAATAAAATAAATATTACAGGGGCTCCCATATAACAATCGTGATTTTTTGTTCGTTTTTATAGATAATGGTACGAAACCCTTCGGGCGGGATTCCGACTCGCACTTGGCCGGTTTTTATTATGCTTTTGGTAATTCAGCTGTTTTACAAGCATTCATTTAACTTGCCTTGTGTGTATGTAGTTTGTTAGTAGATTTGTGTGGGTCAAATCTTAGAAGCTAAATTAGAACCACTATCTGACGTTTGATTGGGCTCAAATTTGGTACACTGGAGTATCTTTGATGACAATTCAATATTATGGCCTGGACCTGATCTGATTATGGAGTCGGAAGGTGGGCTAACTTGATTAGTCTTTCAAATCCGATCCTAGATAATTTGTGTGGTCTGTTGATGGAGCCGGAAGGTGGGGGGGTAGTATTCAACAGTCAGGTAATGTACCTGCGAAACCCCTTCCCCGTGTTTGAGCTTGTTAGATTCGTCTTGACAAGTGCTCTTAAACTTGAACAGTGTTCAGGGTCTGATTATGGGGCCGGAAGGTGAAAAGTGAAAAAAAATAATTAAATGCTCTAAAAGGTAACTATGTCATCAAACCCGTATAGGTGGGGATGCCTTTGCTTCAAAAAAAAAAAGTTACGTCTATGAACCTTTTATATAAATGCTATTTATGGAAGAAAATAATTAGAAATAATTCAATAAAAATAATTAAATGGTCTAAAAGGTAACTTTGTCATCAAACTCGAATAGGTGGGATGCCCTTGCTTCAAAAAAAAAAACTTTAGTCTATGGTCCAATGTCTACATTATCTATGGTCTCCTAACATTGTTCCGCGCTAGTTAACCCACGCACTTCGTGATCTGCCCCCATCAATTCACTAAAGTATTCAACCTACAATTTAAAAACGACCTTGTACCGTTGCAATTAGCAATATAATTCAATGTATTCGTGATTGCAATTATTGAAAATATATACAAACACGTTAACTGTGCTATGTATTCGTTTTAATTAATTTTGGGTTCCGCATGAGACTCAATACTTAGTTTGCATTGAAATTTTTAAAAACGAATCTATTCTTCAATCTATTGTGGCGCGGTGGGAGTGTGCCCGACTGCTACGCAAGAGGTCGTGGGTTCGATTCCCACCCAGGATAAAACTTTGTGTGATGAGCACGACGGTTTTTCTGTTTCTGGGTATAATGTATCTAAAATATGTATGTATTTATGTTGCTATTCCAGCCTATAATGTATCCCTGTGCCTTTCAAATATCGAATAGAATGACCGTCCTGTCAACTTTTTTCACAGCTATGACAAATGGCCGTTGTTGTTATCCTTGTTACACAAGTATACGATTTTCTGAAATCCTCTATGTCTGTGTAGAAGAAATTCTTTGCTAAATTTTAGCTTTAGGTCACGGATAAAAGTTATGAAAAGGGAGAATATGGGCCACTGACCTCTAAGTACCTACTAGTACGCTGGACAGACTACCGCTGACAACAACAAGATTTCCATTAGATTTTGACATTTGGACGGTCAACTGACAAATGAAAGTCTTGAGACTAGTAGACTTTCATTTGTCAGTTGACCAAAATCTAATGGAAATCTTGTTGTTGTCAGCGGTAGTCTGTCCAGCGTACTAGTAGGTACTTAGAGGTCAGTGGCCCATATTCTCCCTTTTCATAACTTTTATCCGTGACCTAAAGCTAAAATTTAGCAAAGAATTTCTTCTACACAGACATAGAGGATTTCAGAAAATTCGATTTCTAAAGTGGTTAGCAAAATCGAAGTAACGCGACCGAAGACACTGACATAAAGCTAGTTATAATTATTATGATTACGGAATCCTTGAATTTACTTGGATTATATAAAATTACTTCCATTAAATAATAATGGTTTATGTACAAGACTCGTAATTTTCGTTAAATAACATAATTATTTGACTATTTTTAACTCGGTTTTATAAGTTTGACCTGGATAACTATGAATATTTAAAATAATAATAAATTATTTGTATTGGAACAGCTCATACAGGGCTATCTTATCCCAAACTAGACTAAAATATGCGGAATACTAGATGATGTCCAACATATACTAAAATATTGTAGAAAATACCAGTCAGCGGGAGTCATTAGCGCGAGAATTTAATTTAAATATGATGGATATGGGCGTATTCGCAACTGTTTTGGCAAACCCTACATCAGATGCTGCATTATCACTATATAAGATGTTTGCGTATTCGTGATCCCCTAAGACTCATATTATTATTTGTATTGAATGAATAGGTTAAGCCTTACGGGGCTAACATGTTCTTAGAATAAAATCCCCAAAAATAAAAGATTATAAAAAAAACCCAAACTAGGCAGAGCACAACAAATTACACACAAGACTTATTAGTTATTAATGTTATTAGGAATTTACACTAAAAACAATATTTTTCACACTATACACTTATCCGCGAATTTTCGCGACAATGATAACATGTCAGTTTGCTACCATTTCTAACACAAAGCTTCAATTTTTATCTCCTTGGTGTTGTAAAAAAAAGAAACAAATATAGTATTTTTCGACTGCCTCGGTGGTAGGGTTCGATCCCCATACGGGACCCCAATTTCTGTAATCCACAAATTGTTTCGAGTATGGGTGTAATTTGTATGTTTTTAACGCCCTACAACTAATGTGAGTACCTACTATCTTTTAAAAAAACATAAAAAAGTCGTTTTACAGATTATAGTTTTACGTGATAACGTCCAAAGGAAACATTGATGACATATCACCATTCGCGTTGCTTAGCAACCAGTCAATGTGCCTTTATTTAAATTTCGTACGTTGTGTGCATCATTGCATTGGTCATTTATTTATAAGACGTTATCACGTCAAAAGTCGTGATCAATAAATACACACAAAATATCATAACAATAATACACCACTTTTAATGACTCACTCCCGTGCGTATTGTTCAATCTTGTCATAAAAGCATAAACAAAGTTGAGGTTTATTTTAGCAGTCGCTCGCCAAGGCAATCTTTAGTCAAAGTTCATGTAAATTATGTAGGTAGGATATGAGGAAAACTTCATAAAATGTCAGCTTTATTCTATAATAATTATTGAAAGAGGTTATTATACTGATATGTGAGCGTCAATACAACCCTAGTAAAAATTGTAATAAAAAAAACAAACTTTAGGTAGTAAAACCTGTTCGTTATTTGTTATTTATTGTATTAAATTAATAAAATACAATTTCTTTAGAGATAAAATGTCAAAATTAAAAATAGAACGAAAAATCTTGCGCAATTTAAATAATGTTACGAATTAATAAAAAAACAATTACCTTAAACCGGATACAGCACAACATCTATGCCTAAACATTTTTTTTATTCACTTTTAATTTTTAACAGGCACAGGCAGCACTCAAAAACCAAATCAGCCACTCGAATGAAAAAGAAAATTGTGACTGCGACAATAAAATGGCGTGCAACTTTGTCTATTAATTATTGTAACATTGGATTAAGGTTATTGTATTGGTTTGTGAGGACATGGACCGATTGTATTAAAGATTTCTCATAATTAGACGAATCGTGTCCGTTAATTGTATGTCGCGACACAGGGCCTGTACTTTGTTCCATGGGGCGGAAGTTTTTTTTTTAATACCTAGTAGTAAATCTCCACTGCCATAAAGAATTTCAACTAATGATTGCTTTTAAGAATAAATAATAGATATATTTTGCACATGTTTTGTAATTATTTATGAACGATTGCGTTACTCCAACGACCTTACTAAAATATGCAAATTCAGACCAGTATTGAAAGCAAGATAATTCCTTAGTTGCGCTTGCGTTATAGTATGTTATTGTAAATAAATAGTTTTAGAGAAACAAATAATGATGACGATACGATTAACGTATTTAAATAATTATATTTGAGAACAGTCAAGTGATAACGCGAATAAATAATTTAAAAATAAATAAATGTCTTAGCTTAGGACAACTTACACAAGGCCATCTGATCTCAAATTAGGCAGAGTCTGTACTATACCTGACAACTGATAAATTCACTTATATGTATATTTCTATTTTTTTTCTACAGAACAAACAATCATGCATATCACACACAGGTTTATCCTGGGTGGGAATCGAACCTGTTCAGCAGTTAGGGTTTTGATTTCACATTATTTGGTGTACTACTAATAATTATGGTAGAACACAGCAGTTATTAATGAACTACTCTAACCACTTTTTTACTTTTGTAATAATTTAATTATTATTTAATTTCTTTGCCATTTTTTTATTGTTGTGAGCTTTGGAAATAGAATTCCAATATCACTTTCATAATGTTGACTCCAACGTTCGATGAATTTCCCAAACAAAAAAAGGAATTAAAAAAGTGAAATCCATTTAACTATTAAAGCGATGGTTTCTTTTAGGCGCGAAAAACAAACGCACAAAAGTGATTATATTGGCTGTTTAGCGAACTGTCAAATTGCAGCAAGCTTTAAAAATAAAAAAGAAAGCTAGCTACTTGTCTATGCCTGTAACTTTCTATACGGTTTCCCAGGGATACATTAATGTTACTTCCCATTTATATCTTGTTCCAAATTGATTGATGGTACCATTTTGAGTATGTAATGGTCGAGCAATGGGTTCTAAACCATTATTGACCTACTTTTGAACCTATTTTCCAATTCAATATTGTATTGTTGTTGGTAGAATAAAAATGCTTCAAAGAAGAGCTCTTTTTTTCCAAGGCAACGGCCTATCGAGGTTGTATTAAGGAAATTTTAAAATCTGCGTGACTTTAAGATATTAAGTATGTCTATCGGTATCTACGGCAAAGAAGAGAAAGAGAATTATTTTTAACTAGCTGACCCGCGCAACTTAGTCTACGTAAATTTTCCCCGTTTTTGCAATTTTTCATTGATGCGTCTCTCCTATTGGTCATAGCGTGATAGCTTATAAATAAAAAATCTTAATACAAAAAAATCAAAGCAATATTTATTTTTTAACACGCGAATAGCTTTTAAATAATGTCTCAAGTCTAGTTTGTGATAGAGATTTTATTTTCTATTATTAACACTATTATTATTTATTTACATCTGATGCCATAAATATTGTTTAAAAAAATAAAACTTCGTGATTACGGTTCTGCCTAACCTCTCCAATGTTAAACGCCAGTTGTCATGTTAGTAGATTTCAATGACAACATGAATACAGTGTACAAACAAGTAATAATGTAGAATTAGTTGCACAAACTAAATGATAGCAGTATCCCGTCATTCTCTAACGTAAAGATCAGCTGATTAAACACAACAATATTATTGTCAGCAAGTATAAATACCTAATATAAATAATATAATAAATATTCAAATTTATTTCGCGTGTAACTGTCTTTTATATTTCAAAACTTGTTTCTCTATGCTTCGACGTATTAATTAACGAATTCGTTTTTCAAATGATCGAAGAACTGTTAGCAAGGTCTTCAAATAAATTCAAATACGGAACGAGGAGTCTTGAAATGAATATAGGTGTTAATAGTTATTTGCGTGGATATAACACAGGTGTCATGACCGGATAGTTAGAAAACTTATGACGTCATAACAAACATTTTTTTTTCTTAGTGTTTGATAAACAAATCGGTCAGAGGTCATCCAATTGTGTTGCGTCATCATTTTAAATTCGAAATTATTCGTAATTCGAATACTTGTGTATTTTAGAATAGCAATTCCTTTCCTATACGGGTCACCCAAAAAAAGAAAATAACAGCTTTATTTTTCCGGGCATTAAGTTTTATAAATATCATCTCGCTTTGTTTCAGATAAGTTTACAACTCTCATTTACTTGATTCATTTGTTGGATAAACATTGCGCTCCTCTTTGTTCTAACATTGCCACATCATTGTTCTTCAATAACTATGTATCTTACTTTAAAGCTATGAAAATAATACACGTAAGTCCAAAGATGTTTCTTATAGTCACTTTTTGTGACATTGAAAACATATAAAAAGAATATAAAGAGGTAACATTGAAATCAAAGTTTGCCAACAACTTGTTATTCAAGGATTTAGCAACTTCTTTATTTAAATAAAAACACCAGTTCACTCACAAAACATAAATTCGAAAATACCCAACATTTTCGCGTGAAATGTCAAAGTGGCAAAATAGGCCGAATACGTGTTATCAAAACAAAAAAAAAAACAAACCTCGAATTGGCTCTTGTCATTTTGGATCCGTTCGCGCCAAATTCAATTTCACTTCCGCTAAAACTAGTAACTAAAGGCACGTCCCCTTCCGCCATTTTTTTTAAACGAAATAAACACTTATAAAAACGTGAAAATAGTTTTTGTTAGAGTAGAAATTTTATGTGCGGGTTTCGCGCGAGCGTTCTGCGCGGCGTACGGCGATGCACTGAAGTTTCTACGATTATATTATTGATGTTAATATAACGATGGTCGGCATGACCGAGTACAAGATAACATGTGATCACTGGACGCTGTTATGGCCAGTGATAATTGGACGGGTGTATGCGAGATGACCCACGCATGAATTACTAATTCTCTTTGTTTGTCTGTTTTTTCTGCTTGTCATTCTTGGTTCGTTGTCAATATATATCAACTACAATTATTTAGCAACACATTAGTTTTGCTTTATTATTTTTTTGGAAATCTGTATTGAAGACTATATAGTTCGAAATATTCTTCTCCACAAACAGGAAACTAGAATATTGTCTATAAATAGCCTGATAGCGGCTGTGGATATTTAGAACACAATTATTTTTGACGTCCTTTAAATTCTAGTGACTTATTATTAAAGGTATGAAGAACCGTGTGCTGTCTAACAATACGAATTCTTAATTCTAAAATACCACAGATAATTATGACAAATCAATATACGGCAATTACATTTTCTGAAAAAAAAAAAGATACGGTATAAAGGGAAAGAATTCGCATTCTTTAGACACAAGAATGAGAAAACTAATAATCCTAATTATTTAAATTATTGAAAATGGAATATCCTTTTATAAAATACTCAGATATAATAATGACAATAGACAATTGTTAACGAAAATATTCGGCAACTGCGTTTTCTACAAAAACGAAAAAGAAGATCGAATTTGTCTTTCGTAAGGGAATTTAGAAAGAGTTCAAAGAATAAATATGATGCCATTTTGCCAAATTAAATTAGTAGGACATCCTGTCACGAATATCATACGTTCGTTTCGTATTGGCATTCCTTGGCCACGTAAAACAATACAGTTAGTTATGTAATGACCATCTTGGCCCAGTTAATTATTACTTAACAACGACACGTTGGGTGTGTCTTACTAATACAAATAAACGTTATATGTACATGCATACATACATAATCATGGTTGGTCACTTCCGGAGTCCGGGCTGGTTGTAGAAAAGTTGTGTAGATGGAAAAACCTGTTGGTTGTGTTTCTGTACCGTTTTAGTTGGGAAAAACTGTTTATTTACTTGTATTTTTAATGTATGACCCTTGTTAAATACAGTTTCATACATCATATTGGTTGGGACTGAAAATTCATTTGCATTTTAGGTTAGAAGAAGAACCTACAACCATTGGGGTAAACGAGGTCTTGAGTGGAGATCGCAGACGTAGTGTAGGACGCCCTCAGGCCAGGTGGAGTGATGATTTACGCAAAACGGCTAGCAGGAGCTGGATGCGAGAAGTCGAGGATAGAACAAAGTGGCGTGCAATTGGAGAGGTCTATGTCCAGCAGTGGACTGCGATAGGCTGACGATGAAGAAGAAACTTATTTATTCGTTGGGTTATACCCACACTACTTACGGCACAGTACAGTCTTTTACATAAAGGTATATAAGTAGGCAGAAAATAGACATAAACAACATTTTTACACAAGGAAGAAAGACAATTCGATAACGAGGCAGAATTATACGGTGAGGACCCGTTAGTAAAAGTTAATTTAGATTACCGCTACAAATCTTTATAAATTCAGACTTGATTTACAATTATCGTCTTTTTTTAATTCCTTTTTTTAAAAAAAACATTTTTACAATTTTAAATTTAAACTGTTAGCTTGTTCTAGCATGAAAAGATCATAAAGAAATTGAGACTAATTGAGACTGGGCGTCTCTTCGTTAAGTTATAGTAAGAACTACGTAGTTTTAAGACGCTGCTAACTCTCATGCTGTCACTGTAGCAAAGGTGAATAACAGAGACAGAGATACCTTTAGGCACTTCTCAAAGTTAAATATCGTTGGGTAATGGGTAGATTTATAGAACTATTTTAAATTATATCCTGAGCAACCGAAAGGAAATTGGTACATAAATGTACAATGTGTACATACCGTAGCTCTATTCAAGCAGAAAACGCATAGCATAACTACAATATTATGTAAAACACGCATTCTTTGAAGATTTACGGAGGTTGTAATAAGTTGTCGAATTACCTTCAAAGCTGTCGAGGTCTTTTTTCGGCATTTTTTTTTTAATAGGATGACAAATTGGAAAAATAAAAATATATGTAGCAAAACCTCGACACTTGGCAGAGAGCTCATTCAGTCATTCCACAATCGGAGCGTTTGTGGGATGAAACCACACGGTGTGTGAACATTTGAAATAGGTTTCGGTTTAGGTTATAGCAAAGTCGATTGACAGATGTCAGATTGACATTTGTCAATTTATCAATAGATTTGACAGCTGTCATTTGATTTTCGCTTTGACAGAAACGTTTTGGGCGTTCTTATTAATCACAAGAACACCCAATATACTTTCATATAATTTGAATTTTGTTATCGTAGAAGGAGTGAAAGTGCTATTACTGTTCACTGATGGTAAGCGATAGTTGAAGCAAGTTTATAAATTAGATATTTAATCTATGTTGGTAAACAAGCATAACTCTTTCGTGGTTTCGTGGTAGTCGGTATAGTTTTTAGGGTTCAGTACCTCAAAAAGAAAAAACGGAACCCTTACAGGATTACTTTGTTGTCCTATTTTCCGTTGACCTAGAACTATGAAATTTGGCAAGTAATACCGTCTTATACTATAACTATAGGGAAAAGTCTGAAAACTATATATTTGTTATAAAATCATAAAGAATATAGATTTACATTTATTATTAATTGTTATTGAAAAATTTATTGTTTCTAATTTTTTAATGTTTCTAATTTAGACATTTCTTTTAGTTATTATGCAATTGAAATTGTATTATTTTAATAATAGATATAATGTATTATTTTAGGTGTAAGTAATTTAGATATAGTATTAAGTATTTTGTATTCAAACACAATTTTAATGAATTGTTATTGAAGTATATAAATAAATTAAAAAACTGCGAGACTCGATTCCTGAACTATTAATAATATGTATTAATATGTAACCGGTGGGCAAGTCCGATTCGCATTTGGCCGGCTTTTTAAAGGGCAACTACGCCCGCACTAGGGTACATACAGTCGTTTTCGCGAGCGACTATTAAGTCAAACTACATAGAGTTTTATACTGAGTGGGAATTTAATCCATAACTCCAGTATTCCATTTGGTATTATCCAATTTTTTGGCGAACCCAGAATGCTGAATTGAATGAGGAACTGAATATTTTGGTTTGGGGAGGTCTTTCGAAGGCTACTGGTCAATTGAATACGATGCTATTGGTCAATCCCACCACTTAAACAAAACAAAGCTGTATCGTCTGTAAGTAACAGAAACTGTCATAAATTAACATACGATAGAATAAAATTAATGCTTACGAATCCTTTCACTTACGCATTCATTATTTCTTGCATTAAACGAAAGTTATAAAAAAACTCTTTTGCATATAATAACTACGAAACAGCTGACCTTATTCATGTATACTTTATTGTTAATATTGGCAATGTGCTATTTAATATTACAAAAACACCTGTACATATTTACTTTTATTTGACATTGATCAACTTCAGCTCAGTGTACATAATAACGCAGATTTATTAATCCAACTTATATTATAAATTGAAATATTTTGCCAACTACTTCTAATTTTTAAACGACTTGTGAAAATGGTTGCAAGCTCAGTTGTCATTATAAATGAAGCTACTGCCCACTGCTAAATAGAAGACTTTGGCGTTTGACATGACAAACGGCAAACTGTCATAAAAAAAAAATAAGCTACTGCCAAATAGAAATTTGTAAAACACGTACCTAATGAGTAAATCTGTCAAAATTTACAAAAACTAGATTATCATTAACTCCAAAAGTAGAAATACACAAAGAAAACTTAATTTACAGTACGATCAACGTATCTTGACCGGATTGAAGTTAGGTTTTTATCACTTTCGCGCATGTCATAGAGATGCGGCTCTAAAATTACTTACGAAATCGATTAATCGATTAAAAATACTAACAACATTTTAATTCAACAATATAAAAACACTATTTAAATGAGTTCATAAAAGTTTAAATTTAAAACCGTTACAGTAAATATTAATGAAACTTTGAAAAACAATTTCTTTACCAAAATAATCACAAAAAAACACGAATTAGTAATACTAATAATGACAATGTAATGCGTAATCGCATCTCTAATTCTCTTGGTTTAGTTACCGCCCCCGCCCCCCGCTTCCTGTCACCATTTACTTCCAAAAAATGCATCTGCGCAACCACTTGTCGCCTACTTCAGTCCGGCCTAGTTACGTTGATCGTACTGTAAGACTTGTTTATGTCTAGTGATGTTACTTTAAGAGGAATGGTAGCGACAAAAATATCTCGTTACGTTTACGTAAAGCGAGTAAATATACGTGGTATACATAATAATTTGCAGTCTCTCAATCAGATTCCGTTAAAGTCTAGCTATTTCGCCTGGGCAGATATGCTTTTATGGGGCGTCTAAACGGGCCATTTTTACGGCAATTTGTGGCGGCACTATTGGTACTAATTGCTTGGCTAATAATGGCAATATGTCTGCAAAAAAAACGGGCTACACAACCCGGCAACAATAAAATAGAGAGCGATTGAATCAACAACTGCTGCCTGATCCCAAACTAAGCAGAGCTTGTACTATGGAAACCAGACAACTGATAAAAATACTTATATACGACCTCTTGCGCAGCAGTCGGATACACTCCCACCGCGCCACACAGGCCGAATATGATATACTAGCTTTTTCCCGCGGCTTTGTCCGTATTATGTTTGTTTTATAGCCTACTAGCTGAACCCAGCCACGCTGTGGTTTTTTGGGAGCCAGGAACTCTCATGGGCGTCCCCAGAAAACCTTACCATTGATTCATCAGTCTAATTAATGGTTTCGGAACGCATAGAGGAACAACAAACAGCAATTATTTTTATTCATATAAGATGTGCTACTCTGAAATTCTGATGTATCTATACTAATATTATAAAGCGGAAGAGTTTGTTTGTTTGTTTAAATGCGCTAATCTCAGGAACTACTGGACCGATTTTAAAAAAATCTTTTTTGTTGGATAGCCCATTTATCGAGGAAGGCTATAGGCTATATAACATCGCGCTACGACTAATAGGAGCGGAGCAGCGACGAGAAATGTTGCAAAAATGGGAAAAATTTACGCATACGAAGTTGCGAGGACAGCTAGTAAACTATAAAAGTGCAAAGTTTCATCCAAATGCTTTCACTAGTTCTTGTATGAGACAGCAACTTCCATCTCACAAAATTACCTACGTATTTAGGTATAATATTAGTAGGATTAATAGCTTGGTTCGCTTCAACATGAAGCCATCGTTATACGTCACACAGATAATCTTGACTTGTACCAAGCAGTGTCATCCGCAGTATTTTTGGTAAATTCTGAACGAAATCAAAAACAATTACGCATTGGGGGCGTTTGTTGCTAGAATATGGGAGGAAATGGGGCGTACAGACTTCCACGTAAACATAATTTGTTAAGAACTCGGATATGACTGGACCATTTCTGACGAAATGTTGATATCATTCAGGATATAAAGGAGGAGAGGAGCCATTATGTGTTGTTTTACCAAAATCCCCCGATGTAAAATAAGATATGTTATAAGTCGCAAGCTTCCCAATGAATAAATTGATTTTGAAACTAGCTGACCCGCGCGTCAGATTTCCTAGTTTTTGCAACATTTTTGATTGATGCTCCGTTTCTATTGGCCGTAGCGTGATGTTATTTATATGCCTATAACCTTTCTGGATAAATAAACTATTCAACACTAAAGTAGTTCTTAAAATTATCGCGTTTAACCAAACACTAAACTCTTCAGCTTTATAATATTGGTATTGATTTAATTTAAAAAAAACCAGACAAGTGCATGTCGGGCCTCGCACAATATAGGGTCCCCCCCCCCTCCCCATCCGAATAATGCAGCTTAAGAAGTGGGTTTTCTGTTGGTCTTTGTTTCATACTTACAACGTTATAAGTACCTACCTACTTAATAATAATTTTCAATGTAATTTGTACGAATGTTACTTCTCATTTGATCAGCTGTTACTTGTAAACTTGTAAAGCCTACTTAGCTGTGATAGTTTTCCTTTTAATTTCACTATATATACTACTACCGTGGTTTTTTTCACATACCCAACATCAACCATTTAGCTGGCAGTGGGATGGGGGTACCCTTGCACCCTCACAAAAAATTGGGCGTTAAAGCTTAATATTTCTCAAACGGATCCCTAAATTTAAAAATGATCCTCACAACCCCTAAACCTATCTAATAATACCCCACACGATGGTGTAGGTGAGAGAAAAAAATCACATCCCCACTTTACATATAAGGCAGGTACACTCAAATAGTATTTTTTCAAGATGTTATTCTTTCACTTTGTCGGCGTAAGTAATGTATCCATGCAAAATTACAGCCTTCTAGCACTAACAGTCTTTGAGCTAAGCTGCGGACCGGACATGGCGAAACTATAAGGGTACTGTTTTACCAATTTGGCTACGTAACCCTAAAAGGATAACCAGTAGTGGCACATTACTAGCAATCTTAATAATCCATTCAGTTAAGATTTAGCTTATTGCTTGTGTTAGCAGTGGGTTCAAGTCGGTAGGTATAATGGGTTTGAAGCTGCGACCTCTCGATTGTAAATCGGATGCCTCAATCACTAGGCTACGGCCGCTTTACGCTGCTACATTTATAACTCTAACAAATCTCTTCACGTCTAGGAATCGAATCTACAACCTTTAAACTGTGATACAAACTTACAATGAACCAACAAGATAAATAATATTGATAACTTTATGTGCCATAAAATTATCAATACAGATGATTCCTAGTAATTACACCAAATACAAAATGTACAGAAGGCAACCTACATAATATACACAATTACGCAACATTTGACTCAACCGGCCAAGTATGAGTCACTCCCTTGATGGGGAGGTGCATTTCATTCAACACCGGTACACCAGCCACACAACAAGTACCTGTCAAAACCGGTCCAGTGTCATAATCCCCCCCCCCTCCCTACACACATAGACAACGTTCATGGACGTCGAATCTCGGACCACTATGTTCCAAACTTCCAAAGATTTTTTTTATGTGTTACGTAAACGAAAAAGCGACTCTCCTGATGTACCTAAGTGATTACCGCTGCCCATGGTCATCGGTGACTCTGGCATAGAAAGAAAGAAAGAAAATTGACAACCTTGGCTAAGTGACGCACGGAAATTTAGCACAGCAGCTGCGTTGCAGCCTTTAAGAAAAGAGTAGGCCATTTTGATTTTGGTTCTTTTTTTGACGTGTTAACGTTTTAAAACCGATAATAACCCACCCGGTCAAGTTTACGTACGAAAAAGTGGCTAAAAAAATCTCACGTTATTGATTAGTTGCTAAGCTACAGCCAATGGCGATTGCAGCGACATGACATGCGATATAATTGGAGCTAACGTTATTGATTAGTGGTTAAGCATCGCGAATATCATCAATGTTTTCTTATGACGACTTTATAGACAACTCTGACTGTTTGACTGCCTCTGTGGCGCGGTGGGAGTGTGTCCGACTGCTACGCCAGAGGTCGTTGGTTCGATTCTCACACGGGACGCCACTTTGTGTGATCCACAAATTGTTCCGAGTCTGGGTGTACTTTGTGTCCGTGACTTGTATGTTTGTAAAGTCCCCCGTGACACAGGGCTTGAACACTACTGCGGGAGTCGTCTTTAAAAAAAAATGTTTAAAGTGTTTCAAGATGACATGTCCGCGAGCGATGACTGAGTATGTGTGCGTTGTTCTAGTGAAATACGTTTGAAGGTTACTTTCTGTATTCCCAGTATTTTGTGCATTTATATTTAGAATTTCTTATTATTGAGTATTGCCATACAAACAAAGTGATAAATATTATTCAACTTCGATTTTATTTATTTGGGTATTATACAAGAAGATATCAACAGTACTTAGTATTTCCTATTAACGGCAACAGTTAATTATAAACAAACAAAGTTATCATCATTACGCGTTATTCTTTAAAGTAATTTCCATAAACACAAGTTTATCTTTTAAATTATAAATACATATTCTTTGATAACTTTAAAGTCCGGGTTTTTCAGGAATTAAATCATTTTGACTTATGTAAGTAAATGAATGTAGTACGCAAAAAAATTCCAATAAATGTATGGTTAAACCATTAGCGACAAACGAATCAATATTTTGTTTTGTTTGTTTTTCCCAAAACAAAGAAAAAAACCATCAATCCTTGGACCTATGTTCCCAGACACCAGGCTATCAGGCAGTCTATTCATTACGTGAGGCTTTGGGGAGGGGGGGGGGGTTATTGGCAAGTATCACGTAATTTTTTATTAGTAAGTAATCGTCTAACTGGTTAAAGTTTAGTCAAATTAATAATTAATTTGACTAAACTTTTTGACCAGTATTGATTGATTGACGGTATAGGGAGGGGAGAAGGGAGTAAAGCCAATTCTCACTAGAGGGAAGCAGGGTGTCAAAATTATTTATTACTAGCTGTGCCCCGCGGTGTTACCCGCGGTTTATTAGCCTATGTGTTAATCCAGGGTGTCAGCTAACTCCATACCAAATTTTATTAAAATCGTTACAGCCGTTTAGACGTGAAGAAGTAACAAACATACACACTCACATACTCACAAACTTTCGCATTAATAATATTAGTGTGATATATTTTTTTTGAAGATGACTCCCGCAGTAGGGTACAAATAAAAGCCTTGTGTCGCGGGAGACTTTACAAACATACAAGTCATGGTCACAAAGTACACCCAGACCCGGAACAACAATTTGTGGATCACACAAAGTGGTATCCCGTGTGGGAATCAAACCCACGACCTCTTGCGTAGCTGTCGGACACACTCCCACCGCGCCACAGAGGCAGTCCCTATACTATTTACTTGATAATAACTACTAATATTATAAAGCTGAAGAGTTTGTTTGTTTGAACGCGGTAATCACAGGAACTACTGGTCCGATTTGAAAAATTCTTTTTTTGTTGGATAGCTCATTTATCGAGGAAGGCTATAGGCTATATAACATCACGCTACGATCAATAGGAGCGGAGCAGCATTGAGAAATGTTGCAAAATCGGGGATAATTCACGCAGACGAGGTTGAGCGTGACAGCTAGTGTTATAAATAACTATAAGTATTGCATCTACCATGGATTGCATATCGGATTGCATTGTTATTAATTCATTACGGCGTTTTCTAATTACAAAATTCAATAGGACTATTATGGCATAGAACTTTTTGAATCATACTTTTTTTAATTGATAACTTTTTCATTGATAAATTAAAAAAAAAAGGAATCCTTACTAATATATAAATGTGAATGTAAGTTTGTTTGTTACGCTTTCACCTGAATTTTTATGAAACATAGTTATTAATAACGATCCGTAAGAAACTAGCTCTGTAATTAAAATTAAACTCGGTCTATTCTTTTGGTAGTTACGATGCCACAGGCAGACGCACTTATACATAGAAACACACATTAAACGTAGAATTATAACGAATAAAATATATATGAAACAAGTAAATAATAATAAAAGAAACTCTGCTTTGCTAAAAAAAAAAACTTTCATGGCATTGCCAATTTTTATTTTTTTTAAATCGATTACAGTGTTTAATTTCAGCGTAAGTATTTTTATAATGTGTAAAAACGATAACTGCGGAAACAGCCTATCGATAAAGTAAAAAAAAAAATACAAAAAACAAAACGTTCTCACAATCAAACATTTGAAAAAAGAATAGAAATTCAAATTTGAAACGCGTCGGCCAATCAAGACTGCCAAAATTGGCGCTACTCACTTTCGACGAACGTGATTGGTTTAACAAAGTAACTCTATGACCCGTAATTGGTCAGAATACAGTAATGGTGGACGACAAGAGTTTGCTTTCTCTAATTGTCTATAACTTTCGCTGGCTTCGCTTAGTATTTTATTTTTGTTTTCTAAACAATTTCATGAAAACGTCAAGAGTGCGAGTGCGACCTAGATGAAGTTCACGTCAGCTACTGTAACTTATCTAAACATTAGAGTTGTGAAAAAGGCTGCATACTATGCTATCATTATTTTCAAAGACCTCCAGTTAACGTGGTCATATATATAGGCTATTAGACTATTAGCTAGTCTATTAGCTAGGCTATTAGCCTATATATATGACACTAGTAAATAATAGTAGAAAAAATAAAAAAACGGCAAATGCATGTCGGGTACCGTTGTCCCCCCCCCCCCCCCCCCCTAATAATGTGGCTTCAGAATTGGGTTTTCTGTGGTTTTTGTTTCATACTTACAACGTTATATCAACTTAATAAAAAAATTTTGTTACTTCTCATTTGATCAGCTGTTACTCGTAAATTTGTGAAGCCTACTTAGCTGTGATAGTTTTCCTTTTAATTTCACTATGTATACTACTACCGTGATTTTTTAGCTGGCAGGAGGGGGGGGACCCTTAACTCTAACAATAAATTGCACTTTAAAGCTTAATATTTTACAAACGGATCCCTAAATCTAAAAATAGTCTTCTCAACCCCTAAACGTTTTTAAAAGACCTATCTAATGATACCTCACACAATGGGTTAGGTGAGAAAAAAAAATCACACCCCCACTTAAATGGGGGAGGTACCCTAAAAAAATATTTTATTCTTTCACTTTGTCGGCGTAAGTAATATGTGTATCCATGCAAAATTACAGCATTCTAGCACTAACAGTCTCTGAGCAAAGATGCGGATGGACGGACATATAAGGCGAAACTATAAGGGTTCCGTTTTGCCATTTTTGTTACGGAACCCTAAGAACCGGGCAAGAGCATGTCGGTCCATGCTCAGTGTATCGTTCCGGAGCCGTTGCCGTATGAAAAAATCAGATTTTATTAATTGCACCTGCAGAAAAGCATTATGTTCACGCCATTTCGTTGAGAAACACCGTTTTTCGACAATAACTCAATGACGGTATGTCCGATGATGCTTAAATTTTAATTTTTGTTAGAGTCCCAAAATTAATCAAGCGAGAAGTAATATAATTTTCATTCAAATTCCATTAAAAAATATTATTAAGTAAGTACCTACTTATAACGTTGTAAGTATGAAACTAAAACAACAGAAAACCCACTTCTTATACAAGTGCGGGAACCCTACATAATGCGTGGCCCGAACTGCACTTGCCCGGTTCATTAATTAGCGATAGCGATGGTTCTTATAAGTTTAGTTTTAGCAATTAATTTTATATTTTCTCGTTTTTGCAACTGTTTTCATTGCTGCTCCGCTCCTATTGGTCGTAACGTGATGTTATATAACCTATAGCCTTCCTCGATAAATGGCTTATCCAACATTTAAATGATTTTTCAATTCGGACCAGTAGTTCCTTAGATTATCGCGTTCAAACAAACAGCTTTAAAAACTGTTTAGCTTTTTATTATTAGTATAGATGTAGGCTCATTATTTTCTTGATGTATGACACGAAATAAATAAGAATACAACTCTTAGTTACACCTGTTCATTATAAATAATAATAAATAATTAAACAATAACATAGCTAATGCAAACACAGGTCAATGATTGAAGATGCATTACACAAAGTGTGTCATGGCAGTCTCGGTAATATTTGCGTGCAACGGGTCATTGCGTGCGTTATACATAAATGTGTTGTATTTGCAATTAATATTTATGATGCGTTCGGTATATTACTGTCAGAAATCTAGAACTAAGCTTTTAAAATTACAATTTCGACGATTACGATTTCGACTGCCTCTGTGGCGCGGTGGGAGTGTGTCCGACTGCTACGCAAGAGGTCGTGGGTTCGATTCCCACACGGGACACCACTTTGTGTGATCCACAAATTGTTGTTCCGGGTCTGGGTGTAATTTGTGTCCGTGACTTGTATGTTTGTAAAGTCCCCCGTGACACAGGGCTTGTACCCTACTGCGGGAGTTGTCTTTAAAAAAAAAAAAAAAAAAAAAAAAAAAAAAAAAAAAATTAAAAAAAAAAAAAAAAAAATTAAAAAAAGATGGAATCAAGATCCCCTACATAAATAATTTTATGCAATAGAAGGCACTTTCCTAAGTTTATCGACATTCATCAATCCTTCCGACTGCATAATATTTTATGTATAATTTGGTCTCCTATGTATAACTGTTTTTAAAGTTTCGCGATTTTTATACATATTAAATATATTTCGGGACTTAATCGCGTGAATTATTTAAAGGCCGCGACGACGACCGACGACCTTTTATTCAACCGACGTTTCGATCGAATTGCACCGATCGTGGTCACGGGTCGACTGATGGCAGCGTAGCGATGTCTCCGTGAGGCGCGGGGTTTTTCAACTACCCTCGCCTGGTCTTGATCATTTGTACTGTCGGTACTTCTACACACTACACTTACAACGTCTTTACACTGAGGCGCGATGTCTTTACGGCTCTGATAACAGGGTTCCAAGATGGTGAGAACCGGTATCCATCTCACAGATTTTGAGATCTAAGAACACTTGGGCGAATCAAGACTCAAGACGAATCTAACGACGGACGTCTTTATTGTATAAACTGTATAAACCGACTACTTATAGTTTGGAAGATATAAATTAACCTGTAAATTTGGCGGCCTGGTTTTCTTTGTTTACAAGCTATCGATTTTTCCCTTTCACACTAAATACGTTGAGGGAAATACATGACGAAAAATTGGTTGATATTTTTTTGTTTTTAAGAGTTTTACTTAAAACTAAATCTAAATAATAATGATAGAAGAGATGAGTAGAACGTGCGCCTGATAGTAATGCGTGTAACCCAATACAGTATCAGTGCCACCCAAATCCTTGTTTAGCAAAGATCTGAATGTCACCGCACCGCGCTCCTCATTTGAGACATTAGTTCGTAAATCTCATTTGCCCAGTAATCACACTTGCTACAGTGCCCTTCAACCGAAACACAGTGATGTGTTAACATTACTATTTCACGGAATAACTGACACTGCTGTGGTAGGTATAGAGTTGCCACTTGCCACCTTTTTTTGGGTGCAAATAAAGTACTTACGTTGGTTAGAAAAAGTACGCCGTGTCGAAATAAAGTACAATTTAATTTATTTTATTTTTATAATATATTTTTCGTTATTTTTAAAAACATTTAATAAATACCTCATCATATTCAAGCATCTTTACAGTTTGTATTTAGGTTACGTTTATTTTTTTTAAATAAATATATAAATTGAATTTCGGAGAAACAAATCATGTAAAATAAAGTATTTTTGTGTACTTTATACTTCTCATAAAGTATATAAAAAAGTACAATTGCCTGAAATAAAGTACAATACTTTATTATAAAGTATGGGTACCAAATGTAGGTACGACCAAGAAAGTCTAAATTAACCCAAAATAATATTTTCACATTTTTTTAAAGTCACTTTATTTATAGTCAGTTAATTTTATTAAGATTTTTTTCTTCACTCATTTGAGTCACATAAAAACAATAATAAGTCTTACAGAATATTGAATGATGTAACAAATTCTGGTTGCCATTTTTTGACAGCTGACTCGATTCAGTTTAAAGAGTTAATCTTCTAATCAATTCGTCATATCAGATTTATTAATTTGTAAAGAAATAAATCAGATTATTTATTTATTTATTTACTTTTTTATCTTAACTATGAGATAAAAAAAGTTTATACTCAAAGCAACAGATTTGATTTTAATCTATACCTACTAATATTATAAAGAGGTAAAGTATGTGAGTTTGTAGAGGGTTATCTCGGGATCTACTAAACCGATTTTGAAAATTCTTTTACCAATAGGAAGCTACGTTATTTGTGCTTAGAGGGTATATAACATCACGCTACGACCAATAGAAACTGAGCACCAATGAAAAATGTTACAAAAACGGGAAAAAATGACGCAAACGAAGTTGCGCAAATCGTAACGTAAGAAAAAGTCACTACATATATATTTTTTTATAAGATTTTTGTAGCTTCGTAAGTTGGCCTAAACAAGATTCCACAACAGCCGACGTCCATTGGTTAACTTTATTATGCTGGTAACATTAACATAACCTAACATAAGCAATTTATCTTAACTGGAGTTATTAACAGGATTGCTAGTAATGTGGGCCCCAAAATCCAAAATTGCTAGTGCCCGAAGAATGTCGCTCCCCTCCGTGCCCGTTAAGCCGTCGGTCTTGCGGCCAATCTCTCCGATCGTGTCAGATTTCCATCCCATCGGACTATGACAATGACGAATAGAGAGCGCACTTGTGTTTGCGCATACACTTGTGCACGATAATATATCCTGAGTCGTGTCAGATTTCCATCCCATCGGACTATGACAAAGACGAATAGAGAGTGCACTTGTGTTTGCGCATACACGTGCACTATAATATATCCTGAGTCGTGTCAGATTTCCATCCCATCGGTCTATGACAATGACGAATAGAGAGTGCACTTGTGTTTGCGCATACACGTGCACTATAATATATCCTGAGTCGTGTCAGATTTCCATCCCATCGGACTATGACAAAGACGAATAGAGAGTGCACTTGTGTTTGCGCATACACGTGCACTATAATATATCCTGAGTCGTGTCAGATTTCCATCCCATCGGACTATGACAATGACGAATAGAGAGCGCACTTGTGTTTGCGCATACACTTGTGCACGATAATATATCCTGAGTCGTGTCAGATTTCCATCCCATCGGACTATGACAATGACGAATAGAGAGTGCACTTGTGTTTGCGCATACACGTGCACTATAATAATATCCTGAGTCGTGTCAGATTTCCATCCCATCGGACTATGACAATGACGAATAGAGAGTGCACTTGTGTTTGCGCATACACGTGCACTATAATATATCCTGAGTCGTGTCAGATTTCCATCCCATCGGACTATGACAACGACGAATAGAGAGTGCACTTGTGTTTGCACATACACTTGTGTACCATATATCCTGCGTAGTTGGCTAGTCTGTAATGGGATTAGCCGCCGTAACCAACACCGGTTAGAAGACCATGATAAAGGTACCACCTATACTCTCGGTATTATCCTTGTATTTACCGAAGTTTATATTGTACCAACATCATTACCTGTCATATTAAAAGAACATGACATCACCACAGTAAAAACAAACCGGAGACAATAATTTTGTACTAAATCTAAGCTAGTATACCGTTGTCCCTTTCACTCTAACGTGGAACTGTTGCTGTCTCCCTCACAGGTTCGCGGTAGTGTACCGTTAGGAGAATTCTCGTTGTTTTGTTGAATACAGCTGTTTTCTACATATATGCGATTGAGTGTCTTCTATGTAAGTCTTTAACCGTTTAGTTTTATGCAAAGGTATTCTGCATTAATATTGTATTTACATTTACTGGTTTCTTGTTGTTATAGTTTGTGACCATTTTTTAGTATGTTTCTGTGATTATCAGGTATTTAAAGCACACTTTAACTTTACAAATAGGTACAGATAGTATCTAGATTAATCTTAACTCAAGAGTTAAGTTTTTTAAAAGAAAAAAGGAGTGATGACAATAATTAATATTTGTCTCTGGAAGCGGCGGTAGGCTAATGGCTAAGGCATCGGTCTCGCAATCGTGAGGTCGCGGGTTCGAATCCTACCCATTATACTACCGACGTGAACCCACTCCTAACGCAAGCCATTGAGCTGAGCTGGAGGGGTTAACAGGATTGCTAGTAATGTGGGACGAAAATCCCACATTGCTAGTTATCTTTACAAAAAAAATGATATCAGGGATTTTTAGAGTTCTCTAAACAAAAAGGAACTCTTAACCACGTCTGTCCGTCCGTTCGTCTGTCTGCAGCTTAGCTCAGTACTTTAAAGGACGCGGACAAAGTGCTAAAATAAAATCTTGAGAAAATTATATTTTTGAATAGGTTAGAAAACCAGGAATGTTTTTTTTCTCGTCTGACTGTGGGTGGATAGGCCTTTTAAAAATATTACAGGTTTGTGAAATCCTTTTTTCGATTTATTTAATGTGCACTCGTTATTGGTTCATGGTTCGTAATTCTGTTTATGATATAACGAATAACATTCGCAGGAAAAAGACACTTTCTAAAATAAGAACTGATAAATCAAACCATATTTAATTATGGCGTCTAAATAAGTATTTCCTTTATGTTATTAATCGGTGATTGAACTCTCAGATATTAAATTAAGACGCGATTCCTTTAAAAACTAGTTTTAGATACAATATTTGGTAAGAAATTTTATAGAACTACGTATTAACTAAATACTTTTATACAAACTACATATTATTTTTAGTGGCCATGTAGTACCAGGTGAAGAATAGTACCACCCCATCTCTGTCCGAGGGTGTCAAGGCGATTAAGGAATGTCACACCGGAGGACGGGCAGCAGCGGCCTTTAAAGCCTTACTACGATCGTCAACCCGCTTACCAAGCGTGGCGATTATGACAATTGAAGTAGCGGTAGCCTAATGCCTAAGGCAACGTGAGGTCGCGGTTTCGAATCCTACCTATCGACGTGAACCCACTCCTAACATAAGCAATTTAGCTTAGTTGGGAGGGGTTAACAGGATTGCTAATAGTAGTTAGGACACAATCCCACACTGCTAGTTATCATTAAACAAAAAAATTACCCCCAAGATCTATAATAAGTAGGTTCTACTAGGGAGACCCGTGCATAGTAGTAGGACATCATATGAGTTAACTAGCTGACCCGCGCAACTTCGTATGCGTCAATTTTTCCCGTTTTTGCAACATTTTCATTGCTGCCCCGCTCCTATTAGTCGTAGCGTGATGTTATACAGCCTATAGCCTTCCTCGATAAATGGGCTATCCAACACAAAAAGATTTTTTCGATTCGAACCAGTACTTCTGAGATTATCGCGTTCAAACAATCAAACAAACAAACTTGCTTTCATCGATAATATTGTAAACAAAGCCAGCCTGTTCGCAAGAAATACCTGTAAAGTCGGAGAAAAGAAAAAAGGCTCGATTAAAAATTGCGCCCACTCTTTTTTAACTGCCTAAAGGTTCATTTCGGTGCATTGCGGCCGATCTCTCGGTATTGTCGCTTCGGCCGCGCGCGTCAGACGCTTGTCGTAAGCCGCGCGCGGCTCGCGATCGGCCGCGATACATGGAAATGAACCTTTATAAAAGGTGGTACTCTGTTTGACCCGTATGCATGTATGTATGTTGGCGATTTTCTCGAAAGATAGCAATCCGATTTAGATGAGCTTTTCGCTATTCGACTGCATATTTTTCTGGGAAGGTTTTAGTGTATAAAACGTTATCCTAGCTTATAAAACACCAGAGATATAGACTAAAACATTGACTGCCTCTGTGGCGCGGTGGGAGTGTAGCCGACTGCTACGCAAGAGGTCGTGGGTGCAATCCCCACCAAGGATAAAACTTTGTGTGTTGAGCACGATGGTTAATTCTGTGTCTGGGTGTTATTTATCTATAATATGTATGTATTTAGAAATATATAAGTATGTTTATCAGTTGTCTGGTTTCCATAGTACAAGCTCTGCTTAGTTTGGGATCAGATAGCCTTGTGTGAGTTGTCCCAAGACATTATTATAGGAGTGAGTCAGTGAAATTTGTATTCGGTGAAGTGCTTGATAATAGTTTTTCCTTGATATACATTTAAAGGTTCATTTTTCATAAAAAGTTATTGAAGTGCTAATGTTTACATATATGTATATAAACTGTTTACTTTGTAGGTAAGATTTAATTTTAGGGTGTCTGATTCTGCATGATTTAAAAAAAAATGACTGTCTGTTATGTCAAGGAATTCTACTTAAACAGTGCATTTACAGAAAAATGAGGTAAAATTCAAGGGTAAACTTCTTGCTAGAGTGCATCTATTTATAAACCGGCTTAAAAAAATGTGGTCTCTGTTTGACCCGTATGTATTAATGCTCGCGATTTTCTCAAAAACTACCGATTCAATCTGGATGGGGCTTTAGCTATTCGACTGCGTATTTTTCTAGAAAGCTTTAAACTTTGTTGCTATTTTATACAAACTTGAGACGCTTTGACCAGGTTGCACCGCGGACAGATTCCCGCTTGTGACCACGGCCGGTGCAACCTGGTCGAAACGTCAAGCAATTTTAAGGTAAACAATGCGCGTTAATTCCCGTATAATAAATAGTTATTAATGTTATTATTAAATAAATTTAAAGTCACAAAATAATCAAAATCCTCAAGCATATTTTGTTGCAGAATTTTTTATATTATCGATTTAGGCCCACTATTCCCCAGCCAGGTCTGCAGTTCTATGTTTGGCTATTACAAAAAAGTATATAATAATATATTAGACATGTTTTCAGTTTGCCTCAAATACCTAACCAAAAATGTACACCAGCTCTCCTGCCATAACAGTAAGCTGTTAAATGACTTTGACCTCTGACCTTATAAAGATTTCAATGAACTTTCTCTATTCGGCTTCAATAAAAGGGGACCATTATTTGACTGCGTCTTTTTAAGTGCTAATAGACGTAGTTTGGTACGTATTATACTATCTATAGATGCAAACGGTTGCAAAAAGGTCGATTAGTTGGAATAATCGCCTAACTAGCTTTCTTTAAACGTGTGGTACTGTAGGATCAACGTAACTAGGCCGGACTGAAATAGGCTGCGCAGATGCATTTTTTGGAAGTAAATGGTGACAGGAAGCGGGGGGCGGGGGCGGTAACTAAACCAAGAGAATTAGAGATGCGATTATGCATTACATTGTCATAATTAGTATTACTAACTAATGTTTTTTGTGGTTATTTTCGTAAAGAAATTGGTTTTTCAAAATTTCTTTAGTATTTACTGTAACTGTTCTAAATTTAAACTTTTATGAACTCATTTAAATAGTATTTTAATATTGTTGAATAAAAATGTTGTTAGTATTTTTAACCGATTAAACATAATTAATCGTTTTCTTAACTAATTTTAGGGTCGCATCTCTATGACATGCGCAAAATTTACGCATACGAATTTGCGCGGGTCAGCTAGTTTGTGGTATAAAAGTTAGTTTTTTGCCAAATACTTGATCAACAGGAAGAACCTTATAGGTTATCTTTCTTTGCAATTATCAGCTTAATGCAGCAATTCTTTTGGATTTCGTCGACTTTAAAGTTGATTTATTCACCAGCTCCATGGGTTCGCAGACCTGGCTGCTGGATATTAATTTCAACTTGATCGAACTCCTCGAACCTATCGAAACTTCTCGAATAACTGAGAAAAATTCTCTTCACTGACAGACGGACAACGACAAGATCGTATATAAAAAGTTCCTCTCATCTATTCAATTGAAAATCAAAACAGTTGGCAGATATGATATTACGCATGTATTTAAATAAAAACAGGATAACTTATTTGCCTATCAGTTGTGAATAATATAACAATTTATCCTTAGTTAAATGATTCGTTCAGTGTTAAATATCGATTTATCATAATTACAAAGCTCCACACGCTCGCTGTCAATATTCTGTCCTTAATTTGCTAAAAATGGCATTATCAATATGTACTTTCTAAATTACACACAATATAAATTATAATTGACACTAGTTTTAGCTCATAGTTTCGCTCACATAAAGTATGATCATTCTTCTAAACTATGCGTTTCAAATGAGTTGATAACTGTCATGATGACATTTTGTTTCGCATTACGACTGCAACTTCATTGTATGACGTAAGGTCAGCAATAAAATGATTCGTAAAAAGGTGTCATTAGTATTAGACAGAAGTACCTACCAACTCTAATGAATACATAAGCACTGTAATTTTACTAATCATTATGTTTGAAATAAAAAAAACATTACATCTGACTAAAATGCCCCTAAAGTGTAGAATATTTATATATTTTGCCTATTTACTTATTTCTGTTTGCTGTTTATTAAATAATAAAGAACACCAATAATATTATAATAAAGAAAAATGTTAGGTAGGTACTACATAGTTCAAATAAAATAAATATTACGTCCGTTCCATTACCATATTACACATACGTACATTACCCGACTTGGTAGTTTTTGTTGCTAGCGGTACAATTTTGACAAGTATAGAGTGAAGTTGTCGCGATCGCGATTATCTTCTCATTTGAAACGCATAGTAGTTTGTTTTCTCTTTGCAAAATGTCAGCTTTCTAGATTCAAGGGTTTTAGCTGGGCGTGGATGACTGAACGAATGAGTCAGAACTTTTATTTTGTGTTTATTTTTTACGGGAAAATACTTCATAATGTGGTGTTATAAGTTTGAAGTCTATCTGTATGTGTGTCTCTGAAGAATTGGTTTGAAAGCTGATTTGGGTCGTTGTCGTTGGGGAAATATCGGTTTAGCCATTTTGAATATTTCTTTGTTAAGTTTTTAGATAATGATATTTTAAAAATGAAATGTTAATTAAATTAGGTAGGTAAAATAATACATACCCTTTTATACACAATGCATATAAAAATTCAAGTGAGCCGTAAGGCAATTTGCATCCATAGTTGTAGGTACAGAAAATAAATAAATAACACGCTTTCTTTTACAAGTTTATTCTAGCAAATCACAAATCGGGTAGGTAAAAGTAACCGCAGTACCATAGGCAACAGGTTACTAACCTATCATTATTACGTTATTACGTCCAATCCTTAGTTTTCACCACAAATTACAATATGACTGACAATTACTTCGACAAAGTTAGCAGAATAACAAGTAAAAAGGCTGCATAACAGTGTTACGACAGTAACAATACGAAAAAAAAACAATGCATGATTGTCTATGAGAGTGAGAATTTGAACTTTATTATTAAGATTGTTGGTTACAATGCAGGTATTTGAAATTTTGCGTTCACCGTTAACTTTTTATGCAAAATTGTAAGTATATATCAATAAATTTATTGATTTAGATATGTAACTGTTAATAAAATACTGTTAGATACCTTACTTATCCTATCAGAAATTAGAATCCCGTTGAATGTTCATTTAAGTTTTAATAATAGGTAGATTTATTTTTATGATTTTTCTGTTGTCGACGCGATTTTTTCAGATTTCTTATTTTTGTATTTATATATTTTTAGTGAAGCTTTTCACCGACGATTGTAATTATATGTGTTATTGTTGATATTTATCAAAAAGTGTAGGTGTAGGTAGTTATTAGAAATATAAAACCTTTAATTGTGACCCTGTAATAAATATTTATGATCTAAGACTACATAAAAAGTATTTTTATAGAGTCATGTTGATTATATAAAACAATAGTAAGAAGGTGCCTAGGTAGGTTTATTTTTTTAAACCTCTGTTAAGTATAATCTGTGGCAACACGCGGAAGTAAATATATAATTACCCACCGTTGTAGAAGTAGGTATTTGATTTTATATAAACCGGTAAATTACGAGAATGCCGGCTGTAACTCCATTATTTACATAACTAAAGTTGAAGTATCAAACATCTACCAAGTTAGTTTGCAACGTCGTCAGCATAGCGAGCCATTTATTCGACCCTGTATTGCGCGAGAGAAAGCGTTCTGAACCGCTCTAGATAAAAAAAAAACTTACCTGTATCAGTTGTCGTTGATTTCACAGAGTAAACGTCTCAAATCACTTGACAACAACAATAAAAAAACTTATAAAATCACAAAACAAAAACTAGTACCTGCAAAAGAAAACTGATTTTTATATAACTGTGAACTTCCTACTGCAACCGGTTTTGAATTGTAAATTATTCGATTAAAGTATTGCTAAACTCACAGATGGGAATGTTTAATTGTCTTAATTAGTGTGTCAATTGTATTTATTTGTTTGTTTTTTTATAAGAATTGTTTGCTGGCGTGTAAAGTTTACAATTTGAAGACAGAACGCAACAGGCTAACGCAACGGCCGGCCCCCCGCTCTCGACTGACTTGTATAGTCGGGGTGTTACCAGCGCGCGAAAAAGGTTTTACTCTCAAACAAACTTAAGATTTCATTTTTCAATATCTTCATAATGCCTTATCACAAAGCAATAAGACTGGCTATGTAGTGTAAATTAAGTTGATCATTCGTAAACTGCGATATGGTTTAGAAATATAATCGTGATAGAACGCGTACAAAGAGTATTTTGTAGTTTTAAAAACGAATAAAAAATACATAATTGAATGACATTGTATGGAAGAAAAAATATGATGTTTCACACGTTCGGTGACTGTTTCTATGTGTCGATAAGTTAATTATTCATAAATTGTTGGCTAAGTACTCGGAATTGTTAGTTAGATAACTCTGGTTAACTTTATGTTTTTCTTACGGCAATATTAAAATGTTCAATACAGGGGCCAATCATTCCTGCTGAACGTGAACACACCTATGATGCATCGTGGCATGCCACAGCATGATAAATGTGCAGAGTACAATTTGCTTCATTAAACAAGAAATAAAAACTCTTACATCGATGCCAAAACAACAATATTCTCAAAATGAAAAATATATCTCAGCAAAATTAATATCATTAAAAATGCAAGCGCCGAATTTTGAAGCGCGATAGATGCAACTAAATTTATTGCTTCATTATTGCTCGCAGTACTTATCTATTGTTGGCATCCCATAACGTAGGTATATAAAATGTAATCACTAATACAGTAGGTAGGTACTTGAAGACATTACCGTTGACTCAAAACATAGAAATAAACATTGAAAGAGCTTTCTAGATTCCAATTTAAATTGGCTAGATACTTTTGCCCCCAGCGAACTGTACAACAACTTTGAAGTAGGTACCTACTTTTTTTGATGACCGGTAAATCTTTTTATCACGATATGATTACAGAATTATATAAAAAAGTGGTTGTCTGTAAATTAGGTTTACGGATGATAATTTTACTTAATAACGTCATAAGAAAACATTGTTGATATATCGCCATTCACGTTGCTTAACAACCAATCAATAATGTGAATGTTTTTTAAACACTTTTTTTTAGTGCAGCCGGTTATCGATTTATAAGACATTTTAACGTCAAAAAATATCAATACGAAGAGAAGAATATCGGAAAGCAAGTAAATGATCTACCGTATCCAATAGTCTACTCGTAACTGAGCGCTGCAATATGGTCAAAACTTCCAGCAATAAAAAGGTACTTTAATATATATATATATAAAAAGAAAATATCTACACGATTACGGCCCGTCGCCTTTTTTTTCAATGTAGATACTAATCGCGTAAGTTTATCAACAAAAGTAAAAAAAATGAATTACAGAAAAACCATCAGATAACCCAAAACCAAGAAAACATGCATACCTACCTACATTGTGCGTTGAAGGTTAATAATGCAACAAATTAGAATTAAGTAGCGAAATAAGTAGGCATATTCTTATGATAAGGTATGAATGTACATATTTTACCAGTACAGCAGACCCCCGGTAATCCAGATCCCCTTGTAATCTGACATGCCTATCACTGTACATCGTCATGCATGAGATTTGTTATTTGTCAAATTACAAGGTACTCAAAAAAAATCCGGATTTTAGAGGGCCTGTGGCAGTACTCTATAATCCAACAAATTCGATAGTCCGACAACGCCATGCAAAACCTTTCGTCGGATTAACGCGGGTCCACTGTTTACCATCCAGACCGGACCAAATCTGTTGAGTTGTTTAGCGTATAACAACAGACAGTGGGATCACTTGTCATATTTTAGAACAAAGTGACTTCCCGCCACGAAGTGACTTTGTTCTAAAATGTGAAATACATTCAATAAAACTATGTCATTTATTTATTATGACAGTACATAATGTAGGTAGTAACAATTTTCCCTTGTGTTCACTTTAGATATGTTTGAATATAAGGAAATATATTTCGTGCTGAGTAATCGTAGTATTCTGTCAGTAGTCATTAGCCAGTAAACATGATTGTGTTTAGTGCCTTGATTACTTGTAATAACAGCTAAACTAATATTATAAATGTGATAATAACTCTGTCTGTCTGTCAAGCTTTCACGCTTAAACTACTGAACCAATTTAGATGACATTTAGTATAAGGATAGTTTTAGTCCCGGTAAAGGACATAAGATAGTTTTTATCACGGTAAGTTGGTGCATAAATAAAAGTATTTATAAATGTCAGTAAGTAATCCTACTAGACTAAAACCCGTATGTTTTATCAATTATATTTAAAAAAACTACAAACATGTGCTCCAAATATGCAAACAAGCGAGGCTAAAATATTGTAGAATATTATAGGATAACATAATTCTTCTCTCATTTAACTAACGACAAATTTACATTTTAAATAACGAACATTTTATCTTTGTTTTTCATTTTTTTTTCAAATTAAAATGGAAGACAATATATGTGTAGGATAATATAACGACCCTACCTCTAACCACAATTCTCTTTACAAATTAAAAAACCAAACTTTAGACTAACTAAGAACATCTACAGATACGTTTACTTAACAACAAAATAGTTTCACTAACTTATTCCCGCCGTTACAAAATTACCCACAAACAAAAGGTAAACACTATCAACTGGAAACACTGAAGACAGGTGTTTTAATGGCGGCCCGCGCCACACACAGGTAGCTTTAAAACGTAATACGTTCCTGTTAAGCTTAAAGTCCTAACAACTAACTTAAAGCGGCAAATCGATCTGTTATTACTTTCACAGCTCAGCTCCGCGTTAAAATACGGCAAATTATAATAGATATGAACGAGAATTTGTGCAGATACCTTTAATAAAAAGAAACTTTGACACTGGCAGAAATTCGGCAATTAACGGGCTAGACTGCGATAAATTCAAAAAAAGAAGAATAGTACTGACTTTTTAATTTGAAATGAATGTTCGACTGAAATAAGTCGACCGCGTTTCGTTTTCGTTAGTGTTTGTTTGATGACTAATACAAGGATGCTATTGGTTGATTTCATCAGTCGCATGAATTAAGTCGGGTTGTTTGTTGGCACGTTGACATCGTAGGTACCTACTGGGAGTGCTTGTAAATTGTAATTACGGACGGATATAGCGTGCGAAATACGACAATATTTAGGTACTAGGTATAGGTACACTTACTAGTCACTACTACATTATATTAATTCTACTACGACTGCCTCTGTGGCGCGGTGGGAGTGTATCCGACTGCTACACAAGAGGTCGTGGGTTCGATCCCCACCCAGGATAAAACTTTGTGTGATGAGCACGATGGTTTATTCTGTGTCTGGGTGTTATTTATCTATAATATGTATGTATTTAGAAATATATAAGTATATTTATCGGTTGTCTGGTTTCCATAGTACAAGCTCTGCTTAGTTTGGGATCAGATAGCTTTGTGTGAGTTGTCCCAAGATATTATTATATTATTATTATTATTACTATATCCGAAAGTTTGGATTAAAGATGAATTGATGGATGTTTGTCTTCTTTTACGCAAAAACTATTATATGGATTTTGATGAAACTTTAGATAAAATAGATTAACTCGAACAGAAGGAAAGTTTTTTAAAGAAAAACAGGAGATTTAAGCTTGGGATCGGAAGGGTCACGTGTGACGTAGCACTTCACAAACAGCGGTAGCCTAATGGCTAATGGGTTCGAATCCTGCCCATTATACTACCGACGTGAACCCACTCCTAACACAAGCCTTTGAGCTTTGGGGGGGGGGGGGGGGGTAACGGGATTGCTAGTAATGTAGGACCACAATCTTCGGGACCAACATTAATGGATCTCACAGAGCTATGTCATGTATGGGAATCAAACTTGCACAGTAGTGGTATTATCGGCAATATCTACATATCGCAGTCATGCAGTCGACGGCATTAATGAATTCTGTTGAACTTAATATCTTAGAAGATGTTGTAGTATTTTGGGAAACCCTCAACAGGTAGCTTTTTTTTCTAACCTATCCCACTGTGTGTGATATCATTAGATAGGTGTTTTAAAAACACTTAGGGGTTGTAAAGACTATTTTCCGATTTAGGAATCCGTTTGTGAAATATTAAGCTTTAAAGTGCAAATTTTTGTTAGAGTCAAATGTCCCCCCCTGCCAGCTAAATGGTTGACGTTGGGTATGTGAAAAAAATTACGGTTGTAGTATATATAGTGAAATTAAAAGGAAGACTATCACATCTTAGTAGGTTTTACAACTTAACGAGTAACAGCAGAACAAATGAGAAGGAACATATTTTTCGAACAGATTCCATTGTAAAATACATAGATAACGTTGTTAGTAGATAGTATTAAACAAAAACAACAGAAAATCCACTTCTTCTTATTCGGATGGGAAACTACGGAACCCTACATTGTGCGTGGCCCGACATACACTTGCCTGATTTTTTTTATAAATACAGAAACACATTTTCAAACAGTCGTTCCGTAGGCGGGGCATTAACCTCACATTCTTGGATAATGTGTTTAAAACTTAAATGGCTGATAATAAAAGGATTATTACTGTAAACCTTTACCTCTGCATGACTGCCTGCACAAACAAGCTGTTGTTTATAAAACAAGATAAGACTACCGACCAACTTGTAATCTTAGTATGCTTAGCTGCCTAAATTATACCCAGAATTAAGAGGATTTCATCATGTTTCCTTAGTAAGGCACATGTCCCACAATCGACGAGAAAGCAAGCAACTATCAAGTCAAGAAATGTTCAATAGATACATATGGCTATGGCATATGGCCCAAAGGCTCTCCCTCACCTCGAGCATGCGCCTGTAACCAGGGGCGTAACTACCGCCATATCAGCCGTATCAATTATACGGGGCCCCCAGGCTACAGGGCCCCCGAAAGTGAGTTATCTTTGCTATTGCAGTCCCCCCTCCCCCCGTGCTAGCGACTAACACTGATGACTAAATTGCAAATTTGTGCGAGGGGCTCACAGAGGCCCTCCAACAAATTTTGATACTGGACCCGTCTAAGGCAAGCTATGCCCATGCCTGTAATGTAACATTTATGATTCGTTTACGAGCATTACGTTAAAGTACTAAAGTACTGCCTCCCTAACTGACCAGCACTCATTGTTTTTAAAAATCGAATTGCACCGATCGTGGTCACGGGTCGACTTACGACCCGTGACCACGATCGGTGCAATTCGATCGAAACGTCGGGTAAATAAAAGGTTCGTACCTTTAAATAATTCACGCGATTAAGTCCCGAAATATAACTAATATGACCAGCACTCGCCTGTTACAAAACATTTTAGATTCTATTTTCGAAGCGATCGTTAATTTTTTTTATTGATGCATGTTGTATCAAATTATGACAGATTGTATCACTGCAGTTTGCGCTGTAATGCTCGGTTCTCCTCCTTCACTGCGGTATTGCCGGATCTGTAACGTTACATTACAGGCAAATGCTCGCGGTGAGAGACTACCCTTACATTCTTATTTTTTAATTTTACGTGGAATATTTTAATTAATTTTTGGGTAAACAGAAGAGGTTCGAACCCATGGACCACCACCTCATGGTCCTTTCTGGTTATTATTCTGAGGTTCTTATTACGTAACAAAACTTTTCGTTAATATTATTTTTCTTCCAACAAATGGTTGTTATTTGACATCTGTCATCTAAATTCTTATTATTGACGCTGCAATAAAAGTACATAAAGTTAATATTTAGAAGTATTTATATTTGGATAATTATTATTTTGGTTATGTCCTACAGGTGAGCCAGGTACAAAGTATTTTAATATAAACAAAGCGTGAAACCAGGCACAAATAATATTCGAACTTCAAAGATATGCTCTCATGGTGGCGGCTGATACTCCTCTTATAGAGGAGGCCCGAATCCCAGCAGCAGGGGGAAATTATGGCGGTACACATTTATGTATAACTAACTTATGCCCGCGTGCAGCCAGATTGTTACCAAAATATTTTGACGGCAAAGTTTCATACTTACTTTGCACCGTTTTATCCCCTTTGGGGGGTGAATTTTCAAAAATCCTTTCTTAGTGCTACTCTACGTTATAAAAGGAACCCCTGTGTAAAATTTCAAGTTTCTAACCCTTATAGCTTAGGCCCTGCATTCAGTCAGGCAGCTTCTCCTTGCATATATATAGATACATTAACGGTTTAAATCCTGAATCGCGATATTGAAGTTTTCACAGCTGCTAGATATATATACACTTGTATACCAACGTTAAACGTCGGGCTATTCATTACCCAAAGACGGCTCATAGCAACAAGTTGCGACGAAGACCACCTTAAGGATGAAAATCCAAATGATTTCACCGCCCACTCATTAGGAAAAGCGTGACAAATCTACAGTTAGCCGTTGGGACGTGGATGACTAGACACGATCAACTCACCTGCTAGGAGGATCCTCTTTGTGTTGGAGGGTTCTACACCCAATAATATTGGTTATAGAAAATTCGGCAGTAGATACCTTCCATACCACGTCTCTGCTCAGGAAAAGTAATAACAATAAGCCTTTGTCAAAAAGAAAGGCAAGTCTTGCGTCTTGGCATTCGGCAAAAGCGCAGTAACTAAGTATTTAAACGGTTTCTGAGCAGTACGCAAAAAGAAGTATCGATCATAAGTGAGATAGTACCTAGTTAATAAACAGAGCAAGTAACATCAATTCACATCAGTTCTTGAAAATCATTTGCGGGTTCGGACTACTTGTTCATTAATGAAATCATTAAGTAATTCGGCACCCCTTGGTGGTGAATTGCTACCCTGGACGAAAACTTAAGACACTTCTCTCTCACTGAACCTCCGAAGTCTTCCCCTGTGTACGTTATATGCTGTGATATTGTTTCATTTCCAGCTGTTCACAATGCGACTTCACATCCCAGTTCGAGAGCGCTTTGAAGATGCACAAGGAGTTACACCATGACAAAGTCCAGGACAGTATCATGGATATATCAAAGTCTACTACTAGTGTGGTAATCTCTCGTTGTATCATCAGTTTTCAATTTTGATTTAAGCATCCGGTCATCCTGATTACTCTGGAGGGATCTTTATGAACTCGTTAGTTCATCAGGAACCTCTTTTATTGTAAAAGTAGTTTAGAGCTGGTCTCACAATGCTCATTTCATGCTTGTTTTTTTGAAATGCTTTTTGTAGTACCTACCTAAAGCATTTCCAGCATTAAAAAAGTATAATTAAGAGTAGAAAAAAAAGATTGTCTGTTAAGTCGGTTTACGGACGACAATTTTACGTGATAACGTCGTAAGAAAACATTGATGATATTTTAATAAACGACCTTGCCTGTGACAGCTTTAGTTCAAATTGTGTCGTATATGTCTGCAATCGCCATTCGCTGATAGATCAGCCTATCAGCATGTGACACTTTATCGTGTGTGCAGCCAGTCATCAATCTATAAAATAAAAAATAAAATAAAATTCAATTCAAGTTCAATTTTAATCTCATCTTCTTAATCTCAGAAAGATTAAGCTAAGTTTGCACTATGACCAATAATTTCAACGGTCAGCATTTGTTTTTCAAGATTTTAAGACATAAGCAAGTTTGAGTTAAGGCAAAGTACGGTCTATAAATTTTAACCTAAATTTGTGATGAAAAAAATTGAACTTGAATTTAATTTAATTTTATTTTTCTTTATATCAACAACGTCAACGGTCAGCATGCGCTTTGTCATGTTTTTCTTACCTGAGCTAAGCCGAAATACGATCTAAGTGACATCTGGTGGTCCAGAGTTCTTGCTTTACAAATGAACACATCTCAAATATGTTTTTTCAAATGGATGAGATCCTCATGAACTAATGAGTTAATAAGGATCCCCTAGGGATCAGGCCAGAGGATCCTGCTAGCCGAACTGCAAAGTATCAACAGTAAGTAGCTGTGATCAATCGAGCTCTCGGTATTTTTGTGGTTTAGGCTCAGTCAGTGATATTTGTGACTTACAATGTGCCACATTACTAGAAATGTTTTTAACCTCTCCAGCAAAGCTAAAGTGCTCGTGTTAGGAGTGGGTTCACGTTGATAATATAATGGGTAGGATTCGAACCCGCGACCTCTCGATTGCGAATCCGATGTCTTAACCATTCTACCGTCGCTCATTAAAAATAGAATGTTTTTTTTTTTTTAGAAAAAAAGCAATACAATCCCACGTACAAGTTCAACATTGGAGAACTCGATGTATTCAAGTAGCGAACATAAAGGTTTCAAATGTAAGTATTCAATCCATAATAAGGGGTTGATTTTCAAAAATGTGAAGTGCCAGTAACTCAAGTTTGTAGTTTCAACGGTTCAATCAACACAAATTTGAAGTTTGTAGATTCAGTGGTTTCGAATTTCCGTACATACCTATCAACCATTACTTCACCCACTCAGGGGTTGAATTTTGGAAAGCCCATGTTTCATTAATTATGATGAAAAACATATATACCTACTAAGTTTTAAGTAAATCTGAGTAGCCAGGAGCGAGAGGTTATTAGTATATTACAAATCACCCTGTATAAGTAAAGAAAGAAAGAAAGAAAAATCTGTATTTACGGCAAATACAAAAAGAGAATGTAAAGGAGTTTTGCCACTAGCCTCTTTTTAATAAAGTATGTAATCAGTTGTCTGATTGTCACAGTACAGGGTCTGCTTAAGCCGTGTGGTGCCGGCTTAAGCTTAATAGTACCACCCCATCCATCTCTTCCCGTGGGTGTCGTCAAGGCGACTAAGTGATTTCACACCGGAGGACGGGCAGCAGCGTCCTCATAGTACTTAAGGCCTTACTGCGATCGCCAACCCGCTCTACAAGCGTGGCGATTATGGAAATTACCCCCAGGATTTACATACCAGTAGGTTCTATTGGGTAGACCGGTGCCCAGCAGTGGCTCATCAGATGGGTTGATATATATATATATTTATAGGGTCTGCTTAATTTGGTATCAAATGGCCGTTTGTGAGCAATCAAATTTGAAAATTTCAGTGCCAAGTCGCAACTCGTCAGCGACGCGTTTGTTTGACAAGCTTCGTGCTCGGATCCAAAGGAGCCGTTCGTCTCTATCAGCTCATCCTGAAGAGAACATAGCGACTTATGAAGTTAGTTCTAATGTACGTATTACGGTTTTTATTAACTACTAACTGTCTCGGCGAACTTTGTATCACCTCCCGTTTTTTATTGTGATTTAAGGTTCATTTCCGTGCATCGCAGCTGATCACGAGCCGCGCGCGGCTTACGACGAGCGGCTGACGCTCGCGGCCGATGCGACAATATTCAGAGTGCGCGCGCAGCCTACGTCAGTCGTCGGCCGCGCGCGTCTTGCGCAAACCTCGGAAACGGCACCATACATTCTCATACTCTGTGTCGCATCGGCCGCGCGCGTCAGCCGTTGGTCATAAGCCGCGCGCGGCTCGCGATCGGCCGCGATGCACGGAAATTAACCTTTAATCGATGTTTTCGAGAAGAAGAAAAATCCAAGTCAATCATGAAAATCTGGACCACCCATTGTTGAGTTATAAATGGTGTAACTAAACCGACTATGTTTTATATAATAGTTCTATTTGTACCTATATAACAATAAATCTTATAAGTAAAATGTCATTGGGCAAATATTTGAGCATTTGCGATTTTTACGCAAATAATTATGTAGCTGTTGCCTGAGACTTCGTTCGCGTGTAACTATTGAAAAGTAAATTTATTCCACGGGAACATTTTTCTGGAATAAAAAGTAGCTTGTGCTATTCCAGACTGAAACCGTTGTGGCGTGATTGATTAAGAAACATCTATCCACACATCCACATTTTCGCATTTATAATATTAGTATAGATTATGGTTTAAAGTTACGATACCTTATATTTTGCCGACATATCGATCAGTATTTCACGCGATTAAGTCCCAATATTATTCAATGCCCCTGTCTGCAATCCAGGATACTACGGTCGACCTGACGTGTGAGGGTTCACCTAAATCGATTAACATAAGAGTTACTAGCAATCTTCCACCCCTCAAGGAGACATATTCGTGCCATCTCTGCGACTTTGATGCCGATCGGTTAGTTACGGCAATTTATTTATTTATTACAGATATTTTAATGCGAGATTTTTTGCGAAAACATTGCAGGTACTGTTAGTACCTACAATGTTTTCGCAAAAAATCTTCACTGTTAATACCAAGTTCGCAAAGAATTTGACATTAAATGTAAACAATCATATTTATTAAGAATTTTGAATGAATCGCCTCATGTCACCAAATTACAGATTTGTACAAAAAAAAAACCATGAATTAAAAAAAGTTTAGAGAGCGAATATTCAATAATTATTTCTTTGCGTTTTAAATATAGATGATGTTTTTGATATTGTAGCAACTTCTAATTCATTAACTGTAGAATCATTCTATTCCAAATTTTGTCTGACGTTCAAAAGGTTGCAGTCTGTACCTAACCTAAGTGAATAAAGGACTTTATTTACAGAATAACAGCTCTAGACAGACATCTTTTAAACGACCATAAAATAGGCCTAGATAATCTTCTGAAACTAGTTATGGCAAAAACTAGAGAAGGATTAACAGAAGCAAATAGAGCTCCTGCGTTTGGCAAAAGGCAACCATATTACATACCTATGGGAAATATAATGGGCGAAGGAGAATTCGTTATACAGACAGTAACGCCAAAAATGAAAATTTTGAAAAATACATCTACGAACACCGATTTAAAATGGACGGATATACCTGATATGACGGATAATTATCGAATGATAACTCAGGAATTAAAGAAGTTTATAAATCCGTCGGAGAAATGTGATAAAGATGACTTTGCAAAGAAAATAGACACGTTGAACGAATATATGTGCAGGTTATGAATTTAACTTATACATTTACAAATACTCATGGCATTATTGTAAACTGACGATTTCATACGGACAGTTTATAAACTGTCGAAAAATATTAAGTTAAATTGTAAATGGTTGTTGCAGTTTATAATTTTTCGGTACTTTATAATCTATCGGTATCAAATTGTACGTTTCGGAGTGTAATTTATCATTATATTTAGAAACATACAAGTACAGTCAGCTACATAAGTTGCCTAACATTTGAAATTTTTTAAAGATTCACATCACAATGATGTCTCACCGCATATTCACGAAAATTTTGATAAGAACAAAATAGCCGCCCTAAAATCAAGTTAGTTAAATCATCATGGATAGTCACGTTATTTTTTAAGTTATGATGGTTTGTGACTGTACGTGTATCAGTTGTTTGGTACAGATGACCGTGTGTGAGTTGTTTTAAATAATATTTTTTCATTATTTTTTTAAACCGTTATTTCACAGGTTTCTAGATACTTCTAACACGTTAAAGAAGACGCTAAACAAGGAGATTCGCTCAAAATGCACAGTTCGTGATCGTTTGAACATGGATCAGGGTCTATTCACATCGAGCGTAGGAGAGTGAGTCTCCTAATACTACTAATATTATAAATCCGAAAGTTTAGGAGAATGGATGGATGGATAGATGTTTGTCGCTCTTCCACGTAGAAACTACTGTTCGGATTTTGATGAAACTTTATAGTAATCCAAACTACCATACAAAAAAGATTTTCACATTTAAATCGCTCACCCGATTAAGAAAAGAAAAATAAAAAAAACATTTATTTGTTGAACCACATAAGTCACAGCTTCAACAGAAAATGGTATAGTAAGTAGCTAATATAATATAAAGAATAACATAAAATATTTAAAAAATAAATTAAATAACAATATAATAAAATATAAATAAATAAAAAACAAAAATCATTTGACAAAAGATAATAATACTAAAAATGGTTAATAATAAACAGGTAGTTATTATACATTTTTATTATTTTATTAAAAAATATAATAATAAAAGCTGGACTCGCAACTGCAACAAATGGGTGTCCAGTGCAGCATTTTGCCAAGCTGACAGAGCTTGGCGCTGGTTTTCAACTGGAACCCAATTAAGATGAAATTTAAAAAATAATTTAAATTTAAGATGAATTTTGGTATGAAGATAGGACAGGAGGACAGTTTTTACCGTGATAACCGACATCCACGCAAGCGTTAGTCAGTTAATTGATTTTAAGCAGTCAGGTTTTTGGTTTTTAACCGACTTCAAAAAGGAGGAGGTTCTGGAGGAGGAGACTGTATGTTTTTTTGTATGTTTGTTCACCGATTACGCAAAGAGGGCTGGACCGATTTGCAAAAAAATATTTTTGTTTTCGAAAGGGTATACATCCAAGTTTATTGTCATCAGATCACATCTCAGATCTGATAATGGGATCCTGGAGAAATCGAGGGAACTCTTCAAATATTTAAGACACACCTAAATTGATTTAGGTATATTTCATACTGATTCGTGCATTTACTCTCAAAAAGTACCAATTGGTGAAGCAGTTTTACTTCACCAATTGGTGCTTTTGAATGATGATCAAAAATGCCGAGCAGCCGGTATTGAGTAGCACTTTATTCTCGTCATACTACTATTACACAATGTAATAGAGCTGATACTGATATAGACTATCATGGAACTCCTCAACAATTAACGGCCCTGCATTGGGGCAAGCAATATTTTGTTAAAGGATTAAAGCAGTTGACATAAACCTATTGTAACTTAAGTGAATTACAAACCAATCCACTAAAAAGATAGAAATAAAAAACTTTTTTACAAAAAAATATTTCTGTTGTGCTAAATAAAACAACCATTTCATGGCACCAACTTCAAAATGTATGATTTGTTTTTATTATTTTAGGTTTATTATTTCTTGATTTTTAATTGCCTTGTATTTATTTTTGAAGTCGATAATATATTTTTGTAATAATTTAGATGTTAAGTAGGATTATATTATTATATTTTGTGCAGGCCTAACACGGCCCGCGATTGGGAGAGTTGTCACAGCGAGAAAGCGGGACGGAGCCGAAGTACCTACGATGGTAATGATAGGTACATATTATTATTGTAGTTATATTTGTACCTACGAGATATTTACGCATCTATCTATGTATAATATTAAAATTGATGTTGCATTTAACAAACGGCGTAGCTGGGCATTAACGACAAATACGTTTTACAAAATGCCTTACACTGAACGTAAGCTGTCGTCTTTTTGTATAATGCTATAAGACAGTAGTTACCGCCGTTTACCGCTATTATAAATGGTAATTAATTTGTAAACGTAATAATTTATCATAGTCACCTTAATTATTTAATACAACATCGAAGTAGACACAAGGCATTTTATAAAACGCATTTATTTTTTGTAAAATGCCGACGCCGTGTATATAATCCCAAATCACCATTTTCCTGCGATACAATTGTTTTTTGTTAATTTCGCTTAAGCTCGAAAACGGCTCGACTGTTGAATAGGTAAATCTATATTCTATACTAATATTATAAACCTGAAGAGCTTATTTGTTTGTTTGAACGCGATAATCTCAGGAACTAGTGGTCTGAATTGAAAAATTATGTTGCTGTTGAATAGCTCATTCATCGAGGAAAGCTATAGGCTATATTACCTACATCATGCTACGACCAATAGGAGCGTAGCTGCAATGAAAAATGTTGCAAAAACGGGGAAAATTTATGCAGACGAAGTTGCGCGGGTCAGCTAGTAACTATACCTAGTCCGGCCATAAGTTCTGTTACAAATGAAAATGCATTTTTTTTTAAATTGAAGTAATGAAATATTAATTCGTCACTGCTTGCTCCAGAGATTTTTTAAGAGACTGAATGTCACCGTGTAGTTTAGAGCATGCCATGTCCTCTAAAACTGACCATAATTTGTGGTATAAAGGGTTGATGTCTGGGCTAGATGAGGGCCAGTCTTCAGCTCTTATAAAGTCCGGAACGTTGGTTTCAAGCCAGGCTTGGGTAGTTCGTGTCTTGTGACCAGGTGCAGAGTCCTGCTGGAAAGTCCACGGTACATTTTTAAAAAGTATATTGCTGAGAGGTTTCACAACACGATCCAAGACTGTCTCTTGACACACTTTGGCTGAAGTTTTCACTCCTTTTTAACAAAAATGTAGCTATGTAACGCCTTGATAAGACACGCCCCACCAAACCATCACTGATGCAGGGTGATGACCACGCTGTAACTTTCCGATCACTTGAGCAACTTCTTTAGAACTGTGAGCGTACACTTTATCATTTTGCCCATTGTAGTGCTCTTCAACCGTGAAAAGCATTTTCACAACTTTTAATAACCAACCATTTTTTTGTTACAGACAGGATAAGAAATTAGTAGCGGAGAGTTTTTATTTTTAATTTGTATTAAATTTTAAGATAATTTTATATTAATAAATTGTTGCATATTTTAATTAATGGATTTTTGATTACTTTTTTTACATATTTTTAGCCCTTCTCTTTCTCTTTCCTTCGAATTATTCTGTTCGGATCGAAGGCAATGCAGGGGCGTGGTCCTTTTTAACAATGATTGAAATATTTTATATCAGCAATAAAATGCTCGATTCAAAAATCAAATTTCTTGATTGTCTAATAATGGACTAAATTTAGTCATCACACCGCAGGCATGGGTTTTGAAGTCAACGAAGAAATATTAACCAATAGGATTTCATATCATCCAATCTCCGTTTCGCTCTGCAGTGGACAATCCTATCCTATTGGTTAATGTTTCGCCACTCCGCAGCCTCCTCCGCTTACGGCGGTTTAGAGACGCCGCTGACATTCAGTTTCCTGATAGATTTCCCACTCAGGAATTCAGATAATTTGAATTCCTGAGTAGGAAACCTAATCAGGAAACCGAACGTCTGCGTCCAGCCAATCCGGGTCTTAAAACCGAATGCAGGTGTGATCTCATACACATAAATTATATTGTCACTAAACCGTATCTTGCAAAAGTAAGATCAGGCTTAGCTCCGTGTGACCGTCGGGTGAGATGTGGCAGGCGCTGCCCTGATTCATATTACAATTGCCATATAGACCTGATGATTCGTGGGTAGGCGGACAACAAGAAAAGATTTTTCTAAAAGTGTATAAACAATACTTTATTACTGTAAATAATATAAAATACAAAAATAAAAAATAAAACTAGCAACAATTACACTATATTATCTTTATAATGATAATATTCAGAGATCGAACGACGATCTAAAGAAAGTCGTTCATTTGAACTGGATATGGATTGTTGAAGACCGGGTGTCATGGCAATTTATAAAAGGCTATGGAGCTGATGATTATATTATTAAACGCATTCATTACTACAGTTATGGCAACACGCTTGAATTTTACGTTGATTTTGATTATAGCAACACCACGCGTAGTCAACATCTACACATTTCTGATTTTCTATCATATGGCAACACTCTGGAGGTATACCATTATCACCGCTAGACATATGAGTACAACACCTGCACGTAGCATTTTCGACGCTGTTATTTTTTACAGGTTTCGCTTCAGGTTTAACGTAAGTTGTAACAACGGGTAATACTCTAGGACCATTCCTAACTTTTGGACGATTAGAATTCTCAACTATTTGCGCCTTGTTTCTTACAGTTGCAAACATTCTATTCACTTCATCTATTGTGTCTTTAGATTTCGTTTTCTCCTTCACATAATATTTCAATTCTTCCAACTTCATTTGAGGTATTGAAGATGACTTGTGTTTTATCAAATCGATAGAATATTGCGACTTTCTCACAAAACATGGTTGGCAGCTATTAATAATTAAGAATTTGTCAATCCCATCTGTTTTCATCGCGTCTATTGAATAAAAGAACGTACTAGTTGTAAGCCTAGACAAATCTTTCTCTATTTTCTCTTCTATATTTTCAGTGGCAACTGCTGCATCTTTCAATTGTTTAGATTTTACTTTGCTTTTATTATTATCCGCTTTATTATTTTGTAAAACTGTTAAGACTTCATTCAAAAGATTCAAACCTTGGCTAACATCATCGCCTTGCATTTTTTTTATATCAGCAACTGCTATTTCATTTGCACTGATTCCCTTTTCCCTTTTATTCTTATTTTGAAAACATTCGCAACCTTTGTGGCATACAGGACAAAGTTTATTTTTTCTATTATTACAATCTACAGGTCTTTCATCAGATTTTGTATTCAAGCATATTGCGCACATTTTTTTATTGGCTTTGTTGTAACAATTGCCATTCATTTTTCGGTTTTCTTGTCGCGGATCCCGTTTATATGTTGTTATTTCAATACTTATCTTTTTACTATAATTGCTTGATATCATGTGAACTGCTGGAAAATATGTAATAAACACATCAACTTTTACAATATTTTGGAAGTACCTACAGTTGGGTAAATTTCTACTATTATAGTTGTTCTCATATTCTCCGCACCGTGTAAAAGTAGCCACTTCAATGCTAATTACATCAAAAGCAGCCCAGTGCTTTGAAAGATCAGCACGCACATACAAAGAAGGTAAACATTTTTTTTTAAATACCTACTAGTATTATAAGCCTGAAGTTTTTGTATTTTTGAACGCGTGAATCTTTGAAAACACTAGTCAAATCAAAAAAATATATTATAGTCCATTTATTCAAATCGTGATATTTTGTAGTCACAATATCACGATGAAACCAACACAGGGTCGGCTTTGGGTTAGAGCGAGTGGAGTGTTCGCTAAGTCCATGCACCAGGTGATAAGCGGCGCCAGGTAGCCAAATGCGAAAAATAATTTCTAGTTAATGGCACAGAGACTTAGCATTGCCATACAACGTAGAATGTTGCCTTCTAGGCACTTCACCGGTTGACAGCGATGGGGAGGAATTCTTCAACGTCTAAACTGGTCAGATATGCCTACTGGTATTTACATGTATAATAGTGTTATTTGGTATAAATATAAACTCATTTTGTGTATAAAACTAAGGAACATATCGCCGGTGGAACAGTGGGGAACAGCTCTTTACTTAAAACTTACAAACAAAAAATATATTCTTACAATTCTAGAATTGTGATCCAATTTTATAATCACATATTGTTTATGTGATTATCATATGTTGAGTAAACTCACATCAAAAATATATAAATTAATAAAAAAATAAGGATAAAGACCGTTACAAACTGACGTTGAGTTCAATTTAAATTTGACAGCAGAATGTCAGATTTAGTCTATGGTTTTATTTATTTTTTTATGAAATTTATACTGAAGACAAGACTGGAGTCAACCAAGAAGGTTTTACTGAAGACTGAGATTGTACTAGCGAAGAGTAGTATCAGTACGCTGGATCGGCTAGCGACGCACACTGGTTTAAGAGTCGTAAAACTACAATAAACGGTTCTGCTGCCAAATTAAACCATTTTTATAAAACCGCATCGGAAATTCACGTTCCATACAAAAAAAAAGGGTAAATGACATCATATCTTGAATAAGTATTAAACATTTCATACATAAAAACTGGGCAAGTGTACGTCGGGCCACGCACAATGTATGGTTCTGTAGTACCCCCACCCCCCATCCGAGTAGGTACCTACTCATAGTCAGAAACTGTAAGTCCGGCTCCTTGCGGGACTGGCTTAGTCTAGTGCAAGGATTCACGTCAAATATCACGTTTATAAGTTATATATATATATATAGTTATAAGTTTTTACTTTGTCGGCGTAAGGATTATGTGTATCCATGCAAAATTACAGCCTTCTAGCACTAACACTCTCTGAGCTAAGCTGCGGACGGACGAACGGACGGACGGACATTTATTTTTTAATTAATGTAAATAAACAGTGACACAATACAAGTTAATTAATAGTATTACAAAATCATGGTTATCATTGTGACATCAGCGACATTTACCACATTTTAACCGATATATTATGTTTTGGTTTGCTTATAAAGTTTATTAAAACCAACGAGCATACATGGCGAAACTATAAGGTTTTACCATTTTGGCTACGGAACCCTAAAAAATGGTATGTCACAAATGATAAGCCAAATACGAAAGCATTAAGAAAATTGAGAGAAATAGAAAAAAATCCTAAGTCATTTTACTTATTTAGCCAAGTTGACATCGATTTCTGGGAGGATTTCTTTGATTTTAATAATTACTTTCAACTACAATTATTTTTAACGTTGATCGGAATGATCGGATATACCGTCTTTGGGTTATTGCAGAAAAACTGCGCTTCTCAACAAAAATGCGTAAGTGCCATGAACATAACATTCTTTTGCTGGTACACTTTTTCAAATCGTATTTTTTTATATGTAGTGCATTTCTTTATAGTAATAGCTGTCCCTACACTGCCTGTTTTTTTAATAACTTGCATACATATTACACTACCTGACCCGCGCAACTTCACCTGCGTAAATTTTCCCCGTTTATGAAACATTTTTCGTTGCTGCTTCGCTCCTATTAGTCGTAGCGTGATGTTATATAGCCTATCGCCGTCATCGATAAATGGGCTATGCAACAAGAAATAATTTTTCAATTCGGACCAGTAGTTCCTGAGATTATCGCGTTCAAATAAACAAACAAACTCTTCAGCTTTATAATATTAGTAAAGATAATCCTAGCAACCGCAAGGAGCGAGGAGTCGTCTGGCTGCCGCGGCATCCGCGCGTATCCGACCGGCTGCGGCGGCATTCGCGCGGATATATCCAAGTTTCAAGCAGTGTAAATTACATGCAAATATGAAACTTATAACTAAGTTTAGAAGTTTAGTTAGTACAGTGTGAAATGCGCTGCGCTGTATCCTGCATCGTCCGGTTGGTGGACCTCGTACATAAAACACCTATAAATACCTACTCAGCGGTCAAAACACTTTTATTTTAGGAAGCAGGACTGGAGGCTCAATGTCTTTGCCATAATGTAGATCAAAGTGAATATAACACTGTTGTTGATGCCTAATATTTTGACAATCAATAAAAAAGTATAAAAATTGACATATGACATATTTTGATAAAAAATTATAAGTAAAATTTTCATAAAAATTGCAAGTATTTGAATGTAATTTAGTATGAGATGCGATTAAGTACTAACTGGGTAACTGTTTACAGTTAAACTAATATATAATATACATGTATTTCTATTGGATACTTGGGTTATGTAAAATCAACTGGATCAAGTAGAAAATGCGGTAACATAGTTATTTATTTAACGGGCTAGCGCACTGCGAAATCTCACCGCAAGGTTTATAATTTGACGATTTATTTTCTGTAAACGGCAAATTGCAAAACAGACACATTTAATGCGTATACATTAATATTGCATTCATTATTGATCATTTCGCAGTGCGGGCTGAGCCTAATGTGATAAAGCAAGTGGCCAGCTTGATGGTAGTAGTTACTGTAGTTTAAGCAAGCTAGCAGCATCTTGTTATATACTCGTTATTTCTGGAACCTGTTTGACTATCGATCCTTTCCTAGACATAGGCTTTCCTCAATTTGCGCCACAATGGATGGTCCTTCTTGGACATCCAGCTCTTTTCAGGTCCTCTTTAACTTTATGTCGTTTGTTGAAAATACTTGTTCTTCTTCTTGTTCCACTCCAATTACTGAAGTTTGGACATTAGCCTTAAAAACTCATCTGGTCTATGGTGATTGGAGGTGACTTTGGGTTGGGCCATTGACGTAGAGACCAGGACTGCGCCATCCCTTTCAATTAAAAAAGTAAATATTGATTGCAAAGCGTGAAAAAGAGAAACAAGAAAAAACTCGTGCGGCCTTTGACAGGTATTGTCCACAAAGTACCGTTGTCTTTCTAGAGAGTGGTCAATTTTGTGAGGTTATGGCGCTGTCCTGGTCTCTACGTCAATGTGTTGGGCATTGACGACTGAACGAATGAGTAAGGACTTCCATATTTTTTTCTAAAGACAAGTTGACGCCACTTTTTCCAAGAATATAGCAAGTTTTTTTAACAGTTCCATGTTGCTTCCAGAATAAGCATCACCAAAACTTCATTCCATAAACAAAGTAATGAAAAAATACGCAATTCTAGTGAATTATGATGAAATACACAAAAAGAAATGAAAGAAAGCGTCGCAGTTCACGCGGCGAAACGTAAAATAATAGACAAATATTTATTTCTCTTGGATAATGTTATCAGTGAAAGGAATATAACGCTCCAGAATTTTAACAATGGCAAGACGCAAGAAGTGGGTATACAGTTTGACTACAAGAGGGATCACTTGAAGTGCACTCGTGGATTAGACACTAATAGAAGAAAGAGGCAGGACCATGAGACCTCGAACCAAATACTTCCATGTGAACAACGGTCGAGTAGTTCTACAGATATCGATATTGTTACTGTCAAAAAACCATTGCAAAAGAAAAAAGTTAAAAGGATCTATGTCGAAAATGGCTGCGGAACATCGTATCCTGTTGGCTCCTTTTATAATCGTAAGTGCATCTTCTTTCAAGCTTATTATTCTTTCAAGCTTATTATTCCAAACATATGCTGAGGAATACCCACTTGATTGAATTTATTAAACTGGTAAATAAATTTTGATTTCAAAAACATATTTACGGATGAGAGCTTTATTGCAACTTGAAGTGATTCATCGAGGAAAAACAAGCAACATCATTTTCCGCTTTTTATGTTTGGGTTGCTTTATAATTTCATTCATGGATTGGAAAGCGCACGGGGTTCTGTCAAGGTGGTAATGAATAGGTTTGCGTTTAATTTTTTATTGTTACGTCTTCGTAGGCAAAAAACGGTACTCGTGGTCTCATGGTTCTGCTTCTCATTTCATCACGCAGCAAAGGTCAACTTATATGATGTTGTTAGCGAATATATAGTTTACAGTAACTGTTTACCATCAAGAGTAGATAAAATATTATCTAATTATAATTTATTATACACATACTTATGTTTGAAACATCTGTTTTTTTTTTAGGACAACGAAGGCAAAAATCGTCTCCGAATAAAAGTACAATATCAAAATGTGTTGGAAGTTGTAAAGTCAAACGCGTCGTGAGCGAAAAACTCTCGCCTATTATTCATATTACAGGCTCTACTGGCTCACAAACACTGGACAAAAGAATCATTGAAATAGATAAAAATTCATTTACAAAAAACTTCACAAGTGCTATGACGCAAATAGCAGAAGTTTTGATAAATAAAATACTGTCCAAAGAAAAGTCCTCGTATGTACGAGTATTACAAGCATATAAAGATAAACGTAAACTTGCCAAGGATAAGAAAATTATATCAAAAATACAATCCAAAGTCTCGGAAAATGAATCGTCGGATTCTTTATTGCAACAGGTTCATAATTTAGAAAACTGTAGCAGTGTAGACGATAGACAAAGTGGATATTCCGGAGATCCTACAGAGAACGTTCTAGAACGAGAATATAGAAAATTATTTGCATCTAAATCTAGGGAAAACAAAAGATCAGGCAAGGAACTAATACAAAATAAAAACGGATCAACGCTAAAGCGCAGAATTGAAGCTTTGCGACGAAGTTTTATCAAGACAGGAGAATCGACAATAAATTCTGTCATAAGTCGAATCTCTAGTCGCGTTTCTGCAGGTAACGAAAGAGACGTCTCAATAATTTCCGATTCTTTATCTTTGGAAGACCGTTATTACTCTCAAACAAGAATATATGGTTCTGGTGCATTCCCTTCACTTGAAGAACATGATGAACAAATAATATATGAAACACCATCTATAAATGACCACCATCTTATATACGATAGGGAAATTAGTAGTAATGCACAAAGAGATATACTGACATGGGATACACATTATGAAGATGACAGGGATATTCAGACAGATGATGGTTTGTTTGAAACATATAACACGAAATTTAACTTTGAAGAACATCCAGTACATCCACTAATATCTGCTGTTTACGAGGAAAATATCAAGAATAAAAGAACGGAAATTTTACCATCAAAGAACAATACGGAAAAAAAAGAGAAAAAGAAGTTCTTTTTATTTAGAAAAAATAATACAAAGAAACCACCGAAAACTAAAGATGGTGTTACTACCGGGCGCTGTGAAGTGAAGAATGGATTACCGTTCAAAACTCAAAATATTTACAAACGAGAAAAGAAAATCAGGTCCCAAAATGTTTCTGAAGTTTATGAAGAAATGACTAAGGCAGCCTGGGTTCAGAAATTCCTTACTGACACCATAGAGTCCCGGCGCAGTGTCAAAGTTAGATGGAACAATAAAAAATACAAAACAAGCAGTAGCACAGCTTTCAAACTTATAGAGAAAATCTACGAAAACACAGGTATTTTTAGATCTAAAAGTGATGTTATAGATTCGTCTTATTACAAATTCTTTACAAAGCAACACCAGACAGATTTTGTTCCACAAAATATAGAAGCATGGATGATACCGACCAACGAAGCAGACACCACTAAAACAAATTCACGTAAAATCAAAACTGCGCTTAAAAAACCAAATCACGAGATGGAAATTACACTCTCGGGTCAAAAATGGTTCATAGAAAAATCGAAGGCGTTCTCACATGAAATAGAATTAGTATTGTTATCTAAAAATAAATTTAATCCAAAGAAAAGCTCGAACTATTTACAAATTGATATACCTAAAGGATTTTTTGAGGATTCGAACAGCGGCAGTAAAGAAAGTAGCAACATGAAAACTGAATTACATCCAAAAATACCTGAACAGCCTAGTAACGAAATGGTATATAAAATTATTGAGTATAATACAGGGAACGATTTAAAAAAAGAGATCAACATTCTTAAATTTGACGCAGCTAATAACAAACAGAATATCCAAGTCACAGTAAATGTGAAGAGCAATCATGCTATTAAGCCAGACAATACCAATCATAGACAAAATGTCCCAGTAACACATCAAGATGTGATGAGTCGAGATAGCAAAGTTAGTATTCAAAAGAGACGCGGCATTACAAATGGAGTTACCGGTCAAAAAGACATGCAAATAATAGAGAGTCCCATGTAAGTATGTTGAAGTACATTCCTTTACCTTTTACGCTATTATTGTGTGAACAATTTTGAATTGTGGCACACATATCAACACCTGATGACAATACCATAACTTAATTCCTATGACTTATGACCAAATTTCACCACTATAATATCAGTAATGACTTGACAATAAGTATCTTAAAATTCAAAAACATAACAATGGTTAATGGCGCGGCTGTGTACCCACTATTTTTTTTAATTTACACGATGAATATTCCATAAAGAGCTGAACGCTGCTAAGAGCCCTTTACTAATAATTACAAAAAAGTGATTCATGTATTTGTTCTAACAGCAAGAAGAATCAAGAGTGCCCTCCAGATAAGTGTAAACACGAATCGAAGAAGTGTAAACACAATTCGAAGAAGTTTAAACACGAATCGAAGAGTCCGGAAAAGGACGATGAACGTGCCGACGCCTTTTTAAGAAATTGTCCCCGACTCTGGACTCTCGAAGAAATTGAACTGTTCTCATGGTGCGCTAGCGATTGCCTGATCCGCTCTGGCTCAGACGATTCGACTTCAACACTAAATCGCCATCGACACGTGACTCAGTCCTGCCCTCATATCTTGAATGGATTTGGAGCAATAGCTCCATCTTGCGATGCTTCGATCCTATTTCCAGTGGGTGGACAGTGTTCTTCAGGCCTCAAGTATGAAAATGGTTCTAATTGCTACTCTAGGGACCAAAAAAAATGCATACTAAATAGGGATCAGAGTGAATCTACATATATAAGTTGCAAGAGAGTGTTTCCGAAGGATTCCATTGAAGTTTATAAGAGAAGGCAGACTATTGCCAGAAGCGATAATAGGTGTAAATGGTATACAAGAAATTGTAGTGATTTACCACCGCAATCCGCAAGCAATAATGAATGTCAGTTATCTTTCAAAAACGAGAAGGAGCTTTGTAGGAAACAAAAATGCCATACATCTCAGGCAAACGAAAACACGTCTAACCTAAACCGTAATTTTTTAGGTGATTGTAAAGAACCTGATTACTTTAGTGAAATGTTAATTGATCACAACGAACATGAAGTTGTTGAATCGATTAAATCTAGGCACGCAGTTAGCTGTTACGAAGTAACAAAAAAACAAATTACAGAGGATCCTTTTTGTTTGACGCAAATCATCGATCAAGACTCGAGTAAAAAGATGGCAACGCTCAGCCAAAGTTCAGAATCAACAAGTTTTGAATTGGAAAATAATCTTCTTTCAAGGGAGACTTCCTTGTCTTATGATGAATCTTCATGTCGAGATTGTAGGGAGTCCGGCTCCCTGAGTCCTCAAAGATCATCACCTTTCAAACAATATTCATTCAAACCTCCAGAAACTACAATCAAATTAACTAAAACTTACGATGAAAATTTGCCAACTGACACTACAATATCAAAAACCGCTAAATGTCCCGAGCTAAGTTCACGGCCGCAAACTTTATCGCCGTGTACTAATACAAGAAGTGGACCAAATAAAATACTATCAAAAAAATTTCCTAATTCTCAAATAGATAACCAGTCACCACCATTATCTGATGGACAGTTGCCACATCTAAGAAATTCATCCACTTTACCTAATTCATCGCCTTCTCGTCCCCATCCAAATCGTCAAGACTTATTTTTATCTACTGTTTTATCATATAGCTCTGTACGATTGGAGGACGACGACCAGTATATATCTATATATCCTTCACAAAATCCTTGTCAAACACTTACAATAGAGAATTCGTTTACCAAGATTAACCGTAATGAACATAAGGAAACGGTTGACGACTGCCACTTATTACAGCAAAAGCACATATCAGTACAATCTCCTGCGTTTAATTACAAAATGCGACTTAATCCTAAAACAAAAAGTCCAAGAAATCACAGTGAAATAAAATGTATGTCACGAGATGTTATTCTACCGTATCCAAAACCTTGTAGAGATCGACCCCACCATTTGTCCGGGTCACCATCACCATATAGCCCGCATCGCTCAAAAATTACACCTCAATCATGTCAGATAGCAGGGACTTCTGATTGTGCGTATTGGCGTCCCCCAGCTTTAGTTAAACACACAGATTCATTTTATTTAACAAAAGAAGCACTTACTGCTAAAAAAAATAAAAAAGACATGAATGTGAAGGTAGAAGACAGAAGGAGGTATGTTTTGTTAGAAAAACAGAATTATAGGTACCCGTGTCTAGTATCGATGAGTAAAAAGTCATCATCTCTACCAAGGAACCTCTATCATCCCCTTGTTCAACATTCACATCTCGAACAATGTTGTGGACAAAAGTCCCATGAACAAAGATTGGAAACAGACTTACCTGGTAAATCATGCAGAATAGATAAAGATGATCAAAAAGAAGGTTCAGAGAATAAAAGCGATGGGAGTACAAAGACGATAGAAATAAATTTTAGATTCAATGTTCCAAATGTGAATAAACCGATTAATATGAAGGTAGTAGAGGATAATATAGATAAAAACAAGGTGCACCTGATAGATCAAGTACTGGACAATTCCCAAGAAGTTTATATCTCAAATATAGGAAGTGTACATTCTGGAAATATACAGAATGGTAAAAATGATTTTAACATAAGTATATGTATAAAGGAATTAAAATCTAACGACAATAAGAAACTTGATAATTGCTGTACAGATCAAATGGTCACGAAACCATTAGGAAACGATGTGCCACCACAAAACAGAAAGCAGAGTTCTAGAAATAAACAGATTAAAAAACCGTTAACACAACCAAATTCTTCATATTTTAAGAAAGAAGAATCAACTAGCAGGTTTGAGTTTCAGGAGATAATAATTAATGTTGGAAATGATGGTATGCCACTACAGGTTCCAAAAGCAGGCATCAATAATAAACCTAAACCTAAAACAAAACAGAAGTGTACCACACAGAAACCAGGAACAAACATACGTATGAATAACGGAACACAATGTACATGTAATAAACCCCAAACTATTAAAAAAACTGTAACTTCACATTTGAATACAAAAATAGGAGAAACGAAAATTATATCTTCAGATAAATCTGATACATGTAAGTATTACACAAGCACGAGAAAATATGAAGAACACATTTCAAGACCCAGTTCAAAAGTTATGAAAAAGCCAAAAACGGAACCTGAGTGTAAACCGCGACCACAATGTTCTGCGGCACGGGAGCCAAAGAAAAGAACATCGTTTATGGAAAACATGTACAGCGCGGCTAATATGGTATTATCGTCAAATTGCAGCGACAATGACCTAAATGAAAACAAAATGACAGATGAAGCAATTTGCAATTCTCTAAAAACAAACTTAATGAAGGATACCAATATTATGAATAATAATCCCAGAACAGAGAGCAATATTACGTTGACGGATATTATAATTTTAAATAAAGATGTGGATTATCCCACAGAAGGTAATAGAGAAAGTATTAATGAACGAAAAGAGTCGGCATATGTTGAATCTGATAATGACACGTTGCCCCAAAATTGGAAGTATAACGACATTTTGTGGGATGTTGGTAAGAAATGTTGTTGCAAACGTAATGAAAGAAACTTAAAAAGTCAACAAACATATTGTGATTTCTACAGCGAAAGAGATAACGATAATTTAGTTGGATCTGTAAGCTACGTTGATGTTGATACCCAAAATTCTAGATATTTGACAAGTAAATACACTAGCCCCAATCTATCAATGCAAAGTCACAAGTCTTCAAACATACAAAATTGTTTGAAAAGAGACGCCCAATTAGAATGCTCAGATATAGTACAAACTCCAGTTACGACACAATTTGTATCATCTCGAGGGAAACATATGAGAAAGATAAAACCAGGTAATGTTTTGAGAATTTATAATGAAGAAAACATAGTTTTAAGGAATATGGAAGCCATTTGCGAACCACGAAAAGCTACAAATAACATTAGAATAAAAAAAGATGTAAAAATAAACGAATTAAAGGAAGCATCAATTTTACAATCGTATGCAACTAAGAAAGCTGTTCTTGAGATTTATACTGATAACATAAGGTATAAAGAAAAGGATCGGTTAGTGGCCAATTTACCGAAATTTGCCTATGACGCTGAAAATGAAGTCTACAATGCGATATCAACTAATATCAATAAATACAGATGTCCGAAGAAAATGCCGTTAAGATGATATAAACAGATAAACTTTAATTAGTTTTCTGACGTGTTGTTTCGGGTTTGAAATAAAGTGTTTTTTTTTTATTTTCTAAAGTGTTGTTTTCTTCTATTACATTACTATGTTGTACCACTTTCGGTCTATATATGGGTGACCGTTTTTGAACATTGTCACACTCCTCTGTGCCTCGAGCGGAGATAGATTTGGTGCAGGACCGATCCTGCACCAAATCTGTTGGCTATTCTCTGATGAGGATTTTATTATGACTTCCTACAAAAGACATTTCCTGGCACTAACTTCAAAATGTTTATTAATTTTTTGTTGTTGTACCTTTATGTGTAGTGAGTATATACTTGTTAGTGACTTTATTTAAACTATTATCTTATCTAGGCGTAATCGGAGGCGTACTCAGGTGTACTTCCGTCCCCCCTAATCAAACTGTTTATTTCCGGTCTTAGGCCGCTTAAATACGTTCGGTGGCGGGAGTGCACCTGAGTATGCCTCCGATTCCAAAATAATAGTTAAAATATAGTCACTAATGAGTATCTACACGGGTCCTCATTAGCGACTCATGGTGATTATAGAACATTAAAGTGTCCTGTAGACACCAAGGTGATTATAGGAAAAAAAGCAAACTTCAAAACAGACTTGAAAACAACGGACCGAAAATAAATGGAGATCGTCCAGTAGTGTCTACACTAAACCATTCACTTGCATAGGTGGAAGCACTGCAGCTTCATACCGGACAGGTGTCTCGCTCCGAGGGACGGTCTGTTGTTCGGTCAAAGCAACGAACGTATACAGCGGTCTTATTGTTAAAGTCAAGTGCCTTCTTACACCTGCACCCCTAGACAAGTGGCATAAACTTTAATCGAATAGAATGACGTCGGAGTGACGTCGTTGTGTGCAAAACTGCGAATCTCATATTAAAAATCATTCCATTGGATTAGCTTTTATGTCACTTATCTAGGACCTCTGGACTAACCTCCTCCTCGATAAATAACCCTGAGTACGCCTATACTCAGAAAAGTAAATTTTAATAATAACTGATCAGGTATAAAATTTTATTAACAAATAATTTCAATAAAAAAGTACATCAAAATTGCCATATAAAAATATGAAAATTGAGCAATCATAAAATGCAATAAAGTTCTACATTAAAATAATTATAAATAGTGATTAGAACTATGACCTTTTAACTTAACAAAGAAAGATATTTGGTTTTAAATAACTTTGCACACAACAACCTGAAGTTGAGGTCTCAGATACATCAACATTTTATACGTGTGGGTCTCACAGACCTTAGTTCACCTACGTAGAGGTCTGTGAGACACAGGCGTAAAAAATGGGAATGATAATAATAGATTGTTAAGAAATAATAAATACAAATAAACTAAAATTAAACACAGAACAGAAGTTACTTCCTTTGGTATTATTTATATATTTTCTAGCACGCATCTGCTCTTCAAAGTCGCGTCTGAAAAAAGAAAATAAATTTGAAAAGTTTTTTTTTATACTTTGGGACAACTTGCACTTCCAAACTAAGTACAGCCTGCCAGCCTGCCTGTACTATGGCAACCAGACAACTGATAAACATACTTCAAAATTACCAAATAATTACACATTATAGATAAATTAGGTATGTACATCAGACACAGAATAAACAATCGTGCTCACTGCTCATTACACAAAGATTTATCCTGGGTGGGAATCAAACCCACGACCGTCAGGCTCACTAACCACCAGACTAACAGGCTAGTTAAAATTTCTAAAGATTAAATATAAAAAAGACTTTATTTATTACCATTACTTTAAAAATTCTTATTTCAACTTCAAACCAACATAGGCTGCAAACTTGTGTTAATTTTACCTGTTTGGCTATTCTTTTATAGTCAGCACAGGTCCGCACAAATCTTAAGCACAATTGCTCGAGACATTTTTCTAGTGATAACTAAATATCTTCGAGTGCTTCTATATACTACACTCCCGTGCAATAAAATCGCACATGTAAACACATGTACATGTTTAAAAATGTATAAACTACTTTTTTATATGTGGGCTAAAAAATTGTCAATATCTATCCAATGATACCACTTATGTGATGCTAAATTTACCTTAGTGTCCGTAAAGTATGACTACGGCAATACGTAGCGCGAGCTCGGCATTGATAGTACGGATTGCGGAACCTATTCGAGGTTGTACCTGGAGTAAGTCCAGTATTGAGTAAAATGCCCATTTGGATTTCGTGCTCAGTATTTATTTTTAATAATCTTCTTAATTCTTCTTAATATTAACTTACACCGACCGTTGTCACAAGCTGACTCAGCTTGTGACCACGGTCGGTGTAACCCGGTCGAAACGTCAAGCATAAGGTAAATACTTTACCTAGGTTAAACGCGTTTATTCCCGTGTCAAATTGTATTTATAATGAAACGCGAAGTTTAAAAATTATAAAGTCAACTTGTAAGCATCGAATAATAATTTATGTGGTATCATTAGATAGATATTGAAATAATCTTCAATAAAAAAAAGAAGATTAAAAACTAAATCACAAAACATTAACTACATAACAATAACATACCACCCGCAATATGTGCAATTTCATTGCACCAGAGTGTGTTAATTACAAGCATGAAAGTTTTTTTTTTTAATGACTACTCCCGCAGTAGTGTACTAGCCCTGTGTCATGGGGGACTTTACAAACACAAGTCACGGACACAAAGTACACCCAGACCCGGAACAACAATCTGTGGATGTGCTGTCCCGTGTGGGAATCGAACCCTCTTGCGTAGCAGTCGGACACACTCCCACCGCGCCACAGAGGCAGTCAAAACTATTGCTTATTATTTTGAGCTAGATTTTTATAATACTTTTTAAATTATATATATTTTAATATGTAACTATGAAATATTGTTATAGTTAGTGTAACTCAAAAACACTCAAACCTTATACTTACTTCAATCATAGTAACACAGTCTCGGATACATTAGGGAACCGATGAAAACACATGTTGCAGGACGTGTTGCTCAACATATGACGCGCGTTATGTGCGTTCGATTTTGGCAACAATACTCTTGCAGAACTCAGTCTTTGCCAGTGGGGTTACAGGGGAGCAGGAAGAGATGATAACGGGGATTGGGCGGTGCGCGGGTGACGGGATAGATTTTATATCCTACCGCGCACATACCGCGCAATTCTCGCTGTCGTCTGCAACGCCACTGGCAACGAGCTGAGTTACGCGAGCACTAGTGCCATTTTTGCAACACCAATGCGTCGCGAAACGTTGCATAACATGTTGCAGGACGCTATGTAACGTTGCCGCGTTGCGCTTCACGTTGGGGACATTTTGTTTCCTAATGTATTCATGACTTAAAAACAACAAAATACATGCAACATGTAAACACTCAACTTACCTAGCATCCCCATCACCCAGTTAGCACAGTTCACTATAACACAGTGCAGCAACAAACAAACACAACAAATATTAATTAATTTAAATGTATGGAGGAAAAAATCGTCTTAGGTGGAACTTGAACCCGACAAACCCCCCATACATTTAAATTTATATGTATAAAATTAGCATAAAAATGCTACATAATTTACAATTAGTGTTGTTTTTTTATTAATTGTTCATATTTTCAAATCAACAAATTATTGTTACCTACTAAACATAAAACCAAGATATACATGGAGTACATAAGGTGTGGTCGATTTCAAGGGTTAGAAGTTTTTTTTTTTTCAAAATTAGAATATTTAATTTTATTTATTATTTTTTCATTCGTTAATTTTTTAATGAAAAAGTAATGAATTGAAAACAGCTTGACTCAAAAAGTTCTATGACATAATAGTCTATTGAATTTTGCCATACGCCTTTCGTTACTGAAATGTATTAATAGAACGTCGTACCTATTTTTTTCTTTAATGTAAAATTAATGCAATCAGTAGATGCAATACTGATAACATACGCAGTCCGCTGTTGACACACCTTTTTGTTACGTTGTATAACACAAAGATTTAAAGTAATTATGATTATATTAGTTAAATAACTAATAAAAAATAAGCCGCATCGACAGAGATATAATATACACGTTTAACTATATCATCTCACTTTTTCTGTCTGTGAGGTTAAACTAATACCTACATATGATTATGAAATAGCCTCAAAGCGAGGGTGCAAGATGCATTATTTTTTAATTTTATTTTATTTTTAGTAGCTGACTAAGAATTATGAACATTTCGAATTCGAAACAAATATTATTTTTTTCCATAAGAACCTTCTTTCTACAAAGATGAAATGTGTTAAGTCGTAAGAAAGGGAAATAAGGATTCATTTTTATATTATATAGACTATTATTATTATTTCAGTGAAATATTTCTTTGTAGTTAGATAATCGGTATATCTAATAGAATAATAAAAACAAAAAATCCAAATACGCATTTATTTCGATTATCTCATGATATACAGATAAGTACAAGGTAATACAGATACAAACGTACATACAGCTAGCACAGATCAACAGGATACAAAACTCTGTACACGTTATACATTAAACAACAATTCAAGTAATAACATACTTAGCTTACGTTGGAATTAATTACATGACGTGTATAAATCGCATATAATTATTGCAAAAAAATATCAACGTGATTATGAGCCGCAATCTAATTATATTATTTAAACAAGTATATAAGCTACTAATGCACGCTTTTTAACCACTTGTGTGGGGTCCAAAGCCCTGGAAGAGTTGACAAAAATAGAAATAGTTCGGGACCTGTTTTCCGGTTGTAATGTGAGCCTATACTCTAAAATATTTCATAGTTATAATACTATACATGAATATGGAGTAGGAAAACCTATAGATTGATGACCGATCTCATAGATAAATTAGTTTCACGGGGCAATCAAACTTCACATAGCGTCATGATGGGACCATTGTGTCTCTGATAGTCTTAAATTTTGTAACAGCCACGAATATTCGAGGTATAAAATAAAACTCAGACATCTTGAAAAGGGTGCGAGACAAAATGCACTACGCGGTCAGTAATGATAAGATTCTAACATTTTAGAAAAAATATAGATTTTAAAGTGTGTATAACTAGCGGCCCGCTCCGGTTTCGCATGGAATATCGCCACCGCCGTATTACCACCGTATACACATAATATGCATGTATTGTTTGGGACACTCAAACATGCTTATTATAAAATTGGTTATAATATAATAATCATAAATAACTAAAGTTAAACACATTTACAACTAAAAGTTTAGCATTTATTGGTAATATTTTAAGGGTTTAATTTGTTGGTAACATTGATTTAACGGATTTTTTTTTGGTGCATACAACTTACTTCCGTTCTGGACTTATCGAAATTCACGCGCATAGCGTCTAAAATACAGTTCAAAAAATAATTTCAAATTGCAAGAATATATGACTGCACATGTATTATCATACAATTATACCATGCGTAAGAAATAATACGTTGTGTCATTTAGAAGTCTATGCGTACAGACAGAGGGAAGCGACTTTGTTATATTCTATGTAAAGATAACGAAATGTTTGTGTGTAACGTAAGCTAAGTATATTATTACTTACACTAAACCTACTGAACATTGATTATATCGGTGGAATATTTTATATTAGCTGAAATAAAATACAAAATTAATTTTAATATTTAGTATGTAACTAATTACGATAACATAACGTGATTATGTATATAAGGCTTTAATCTAAAACATAGTAATAGCTCAAATAAAAAAAAACAAAATTAAAAATATATAATGTTTGATATTAAAACCCTAAAAAAGGAGAGTTACTTACAATATTTAAATGAATATAGTTATGTCTCCCTTTCACAAAATAAACACTTACCTAGTTTTAATCATGATATAAAAATAATGTACATAGTTACCCCTTAAGGGGGTCGCTGACTCACTGTAATACAGTTTACTAGCACAGGAGCCAGATATTAAAAAGCTACTAATGCCATGTGTTTATGACAAAAAAATATATTGTGTTACGAGCGAATCATAAAACTATTTTAATTATAACTGCCAATAAGCTACAAACATTTAAATTAACTATATTACTTCACGTACTTTTAATAATAATTCATAAATGTAAAAAATAGACTGGAAAAGACATATGGCAAATAAATATATTAGTTTTAGGTAAAGTTAATAACTCAGTTTGTCAATACAAGATAACATAATCAGCCTGTCTGTAAATGTTATTAAAACCAATAAATGTTTTAAAACAGTTATGGTGGTTTTAATGTTAGTCTATGGTCTATAATGTCTACAGAAAAAATATTTAACTGGTCAATATAACTGTATTTTCATTCAAATGGCAGTTTAATTACTCAATAAAACAAAAAAGTCTTAAAAATACAACGTTATTATTTTATACTGCAAATGGAAACCATTTTATTATTAATATGTTAAAATAATTACAAAATTAAAGTATGGAGATAATTGAGAAAATAAAATAAAAAATACTGATATGGAACGAAAAAAATAGTTTACAAAATAAAGATCAAAATAACTATTTAAAAATTATACATTATGAAATATGAATAAACATATTTATGACAAATTGATTTATAAAAATGTAAAGAGTACGTACATTTCATATGTATTTTAAATATTCCTATTTAATTAAAAATAAAATAAGTCTACAGCTCCTACATAATTCAGATTGATATTTTTCCTGTAAATATTTATAACAAAATTAAATAAAATTAAGACATTTACTAAGAGTTTCTAGAAGTTATTTTATTATTTACTCGTAAATAAATTATCAGCTATTATCCGTTCTTAGCAATTTACGTACAAAAGAAAAAAAAAACATTAAAAAACTAAATAATTTTTTAAACATTATTCTAGATGCCAATAATAAGTATCATGACTTCAACAATGGCAGTGAATAGACCTTATACTAAAAGTATATATAGATTATTATCTCTAAATATATTGGGTAATATAATTTAATTGATAAAATTGTCTATATTAATGGCAACACTTTTTATTGAAGTTTTGGCTCTATGAAAGTTACTTTTGTCAACTGTTGGCACCACTATCTTTAAAAAAAAGAAACAAACTACAGGCTGAAAATTATTTCAAGTGTAAGTGGCGCCACCTGGTGAGTAAGATAGCCTTCATTAGATACTTATGTCAACATTTCATTTATTTTACTAGCAAATTGAGCACTGGAGATCAAAATGAGCATGACATAGTAGTCACTGTAGAGATTCCTATAATGAGAATTCATTAAGCAATGCTGTTGGACATAAAATATTAGTTAATATTAAAAAAAGTTATAAAAAATAATATTTTGTATTCCCTACAAATTAACAGATGGTTAAATTAAACAAACGCAAATAAAATAACTTGTTTTTATAATTTTTAAAGCATTTTTTTTCTATATTTACCATTTTTTAAAATGGTTGGAGGAAATTTCGTCTCAGGCGGGAATAGTTTCAAATCGAAGCTAAATTCGACATTGGCGGACATGGCCCGGTACCGAAGTTGGTAATGGCTTAGGGCCGCTACCCCTAAGGTCATTCAAGTCTAACCTATGACGATTTTTTCCATAATACATTTTAATCATTTGTTTTAATTTGTGGTAATTTGAAAAATTAATTTATTTTAAAATACTATAAAATACGAAACACAAAAAATACAAATATTATTGTGTTATAAATAATACCTACAGATGTCGTTAAAATAATTTGATAAGTACATTATTAGTTTTCGATCTCCAGTAAAGTCATACTGAAAATATTGGTAAAAGCACCGAATATACAAAATACTGTTGATTCTTAGCGATTATAATTAAGCTACAACAATTACTTAAATAAATAGCTGGCATAGTTTTTGTATAATATTGCAATTTTTTGGCGAATCTGCTATGGATATACAACGTGCAACAGAAAGGTCTAGTCAAATTCAAGGTCAAATATTATCAAACTCGAAATATATTAAAATTTTATACATTATTTTTTTACTGTTCATTTGTTAAATAAAAAGTTGATCTATGCTATCGGATTTTGCACCACGGGATGTTTTAATACAGGGCCGGCCCTTCCTTAGGGTGAACGGAGCGGCCGGACCAGGCGCCACAGTTTAGGGGGCGCTGAAAGCGTTCTCCGGCTAAGGAATAGGGTGTCAAATGCTATCAAGATAGCTTAATTGATTTACAAAGGCGCTAATTTGACTTGCACCGCCTATTGGCTTGCATCCCCCCCCTCCCACACATATATCGTCCTCACACGTATCTGGTTGCACGCCCACACACTTGACCGATATTGGGGTGCTTCAACCAAAATCTGGCCTCAGCCCAGCACTGTGCAATACTTTTGTGATAAGTCATACGGTCTCCAAATAAAATTTGACATAAAAAAAACAATTTTGCTATGTCATAATTAAGTATGTCGTAAGCTTTCGGATGTATGGTATCATGGCAGATACAATGCCAAGCCCGAATAATAGATACTAATGGGTAAAGAGAAAAATAAAAAACCTCGCCATCTTGCGGAAAACTTATGAAACTAATTTCTACAACTGGCAACTGTGACGTCAATCGTCATTTGTCATTTTAGGCGAGTTATATTATAGTTATATATACCTTTCTGTTACACGTTAAATGCTTTGATTATATAATGTCTACATTCCTAGTTCGGCCTTAAATGAAAGTCGTAAGCCGGTCAAAAATCAATTTACTCCAAATTTGGAAAATTCATTACGCGAATATCAAACGCCAAAGTGTTCTATCTAACAGTGGTTTAATTTTTTTTAGGCTGACTGAAGGCATGCACCATTAGACAATATATAATTAAAGGTTAATATGATAATTATACTTTATTCAGCCATATTGCAATAATATACGAATAGCTGCTAAACTAACAAGGGTTGTCTTCGTTGTTCGTTTCTGGCTGAACCTCGTAGCTTTGGATGGTCAACCTTGATGTTTCACATCTTAAGTGCAGGATTTCCTCCTGTTTATAAAAAAAATCAATACTTTTTTTAGTAAATAATATACTTTTATTATAATTAATAAACCATTATTTGTTTTAGTAATATTATTTTTAGGAATTGATATTCGTACGACAAGAAATATTGAATGCAGACATATAAATATATATATTTTTTGGGGATAATATTTTTTTATAGATTGTGGCTAGAGCATCTAATTATATTTGGTATAAAAAGAAGTATATTCAATATTTTAATTAAAGAAATGTAAGTAAGAGTAATAAATTTAAATATTGGGATAAATGTAGGAAAATATTTCAAATTCCATTTGTTATTTCTATTGTTACTTTTTTAATGTCAGTGTTAATGATTGCTAAGAAAACCATAACGGTGCCTCTAGTCACTTGTATCACTAATAATTGTGTTATTTTTTTTATTAACTGGCAATTCTTCGACATAATTATACAGGCTGATTTTTAATATACTAATAACCTCCCGCTCGTGTCTTCTTTACATAACACTAAATATCTTTGTAATATCAGTTTTGGAAAATATTTAATAAATTAACCCCTAATCACCTACAACTTGTTTTTGCAGGTATGACCTTAACCACCTATAGACTATTGTACTGGAGTAAAGTCGTTGTTTATTTTGAGGTTTAGGCCCTAAACCTGACAAAGAAAAATTGATTTTACTCCGGGGTATCCCAAATGTGTTGTAAATGGTTGTGAGACAAAAGTAGATAGTGGATAGGTGGTGAAGGATTAATATTTTTTTTTTAATCAAAAATAATATTATGAAGCCAAGAGCGAGCGGATTAGTATATTAAAAATCAACCTGTATAAAGTATGAATAAAAAAATGTATCTAAAGAAATGCACAGTCATGATTCACCCATATATTTCGAATTACTTAATAATATCATACAATTTAAAATTCTTACCTTTTAAAAGCACTGTATTCCATAATAAACTATAATTACAATTATCGCTTTAAGCCAGCCAGAGGTAAGCTTGAAGCATATTTTTTACTATTTTAGTAGTTTTTCACGATCATGTAAAATCTAATGGAAGAAATCTGCAGAACAGGCAATCTAATGACCGCTAGTTTTTATATGAATTACTAGTTATTGGATGCTTAATAGTGTGATTTAGCTACACGGTTTAAAAACCAATATTAATAGAGATGTATATATAGTCGTGGAATGAAAATGTTCGTCACATAAAATACCTATTTTGCTTGAAGGCTTGTAACGCCAACTTGGCAATGTTGTCAAACTAAAAATAAGGTTTTACTCAGATTATAAATCGACGACAAACACAATAGATGGAACCTTGAAATAAAAGCTTTTCGTTAAGAAAGTAGACGTGCGAAAATGTTTTTATTTCAAGGTAATACACAATGGTAGAGCAATGATTGAGAAAATTGGTTGACAGCTTGTTGACAGACACGACTTATAGCTTGGCAATTTTGAAATGCCGCACCTACAGTATGAATTAATAACATTATACGACTATTTCTCGATTCGCGTAAAGAGAACCAAAGGAACTAACACTGCTATATCTGTCTTATTTTAACACATTATTTTCACCAGTGATTTTCACGTTTTGCAATCAGTGGTAGAGAGTGATATAATGTTATATAATGAGATAGATATATACGTTACATCTAATCATTTAGTTAATAATCTAAGAGGTTTTAGTTCAACTACTTATAGTCAAGAAATATTTGTCTGAATAAATTTAAAATCTGTTATCAAATAATTTTTAGAATATACTACAACTGTCTAATGTGATTGTGTAATGTGAGGTTTGTAATGAGTGTATTCGAAAACTAACGAACATTTTCATTCCGCGTGTACAATCATGCATGATAATTATATTTTATTATAATTAATACTATTATTGATGTTATGTAATATAATGTCTATTAATTTCTTGTGTTAATAGATGAGCATATCTAACTTCTAATTAGTATGAAGATATGTTTAAATGAAATGAGAAAAGAATGAAATAAAATGTAATCAATTATTGTTTTGTTAATCCCATAGTAAAACTGTTTGGATGTAAGAAAAAGGAAAAAACTGTTTTAAGAAATCAAAAAAGGTTTTAGGAATTATTGATGTGCAACTTTTTTTTCAAATGTTTATTCTACATGTCGGTCGTTTTAAATAGTTAACAACAACAAAATATACATTATTGATATAATAGTAACAACGACGAAACGTAACAGTTTATACACACCAGATTACGATTTTATAAGGGTGACCAGCGGAAATAATGTATCTAAAATGGTATAGTTTTTCATAAATATTTCTATTGATCTTGTTATGAATTAAATTCCCATTAAATTTTAGTTAAATATGGCTGTATTTATGATTAAATATTTGATTAAGTAATATATTTGCAATTAAAGATTTTAATCGTTATTTTTTATCGTACACTTACTCGGCTTACTAACCTATTTGTACTAAATTATTAATTTAAATGAACACATTTAATAATGCGACTTGGTCACCACTTACAAAAGGTTTTAATTTAATTGTGATCTGTAAGCAATTTTACAATTATTAATTGTAAATAAATAGAATTATAAATAATTTCAATAAGAATATTTTATACCTCAATTAATATAATTATTGCCATAATTATTTCATTAACAGTTATGTGTAGTGTTGCCAATTATTATATAGAGCAGATTAATAGACTAAAATGATTGTGATTGATGAATTTTAAAGTAAAATTACTTACAGATCTCGTTACAGTTTTATTAATATTATTATACTTACATGAAAGCGGATTATATGTATTTCAAAAGCGCACAACGATTGCTTTTGTTAACTGACAACCTTTATTTAATAATACAGATAAATACGAATATGGTAGTTTTTGGTCGACTTTGTATTGGCAAGACTAGATCCAGTGGTAGTTATTTTGATTCTTTTTTCTAATTTGTACTTTAGAAAATTAATTGATATGATTTTTTGCGTACGTGGACGCATTATTTACTAAATATAAAATAACTGAAACAAGAATTCTAAATAGAAAGAACGATCTCTACTTTGTTAAATTTCATCTAAATAAGTTTCTACAGACAAAACCGGATTTATATTTATATTTTTTTTGAAAGTGCAAATTGATTTATATGAATTTAAACGCTATATCAAGTTTTGCAGCGACGGTTACAGGGTGTGTAAGATGTGTTTTTATAGATAGATCAAATACTAACATCAATACACCCTGCACATTAGATCCTAACTCCACTAAAGTGATCAGATCAGTCAATTGCTGAGAATGATTAGATGAAGTCAGTCGAAAACTTTATTTTAGGACTTATTTGATAGTTTCTTTTTCTATTACATGTTGTTTTTTAATAATATAAAGTGAATTTAGTAAATACGATTTTTGTGTATCTTAATTTAAAAACGTGTTTTAGTTGGTGTTGCCATATTATACTATAAAATAAGTCCCAAAGTACAAAAAAATAGATTAAATTATTACTTACTACACATTATCTAAAGTTACAATAGTCTAAAACATTTTTGTTTAAAAAAATGGGTCCGTTATTTTGGCAATTTTAAATATTTCGAAAACTGCGTACAACATACATCATCTAGCGTTTCATTTTACGAATATTTTTTTCAACAAGACAATGGCAACACTTAATTTAAAAAGTTTCACCAGCTTAGATTCACGACGAATAATTATTGCTATTTTATTATTAAAAATGAAACATTGAAAATAAAAGCTATATTTTCGCATTCCCCAAAATGGAAGCACCCAATCTTTGTGTTTTTTTTAAAATTATAATAATATTTATATTGCCATGACAAAAAAGTTCCTAATAAGCTAGCGTCGTAAAAACAGATATTTAAGCGATATGCTATCGATATTATTTTGATCATTTGTAATCCTTTTCTACTTTTTCTTTTAAATGCAACTATAACCCACCATGAAGCAGCGTCCAAAGGAAAATGAGCATTCATTAATATCGCTTATGCGCTATAAAAAATAAATTATGCATGTGTGCGCTTTGTTAGGTTCAGAAATTATTGCCATTATTCAAATTTGATTGCATCGGTGGTGCAGTAGAAGACTCTGAGAAAGGGCAATTGTGGAGGAAGAGGTGTTACGTCCCTCCAACACAAAGGGAGGATCCTCCGACTAGGGAAGGTGATCATACCTGGCCGGCCGCGGCCTACAGGTTAATGTCCACGGTGTATATATAGGTAGCAGCTGTGAAAACTCCTAAATCGCGATTCAGGATTTGACGGAAGTCAAGTGCCAATTTATTTTGTAGTAGTGGGTATCGGCACACTATTGCCTAATTAACACGGACCAAATGTGAGAGGCAATAGACCTTGTCCCCCTTGGATTCGCGCTTGGTACGACTACTGTGTAAGAGTGATTGTCATGCGGGACACCATTTCGTGTGATTCACAAACTGTTGTTCCGAGTTTTATATCATTTGAAACCATAAATTGCGTTTGTAAAGTCCCAATACAGGGATTATTTCCTAGTGAAGGAGTTGTTTTTTTTCCTAAATATTGTTTTTTTAAATTAAAGCTTGAACTCGGCCTCTAGGTAGAAATTAAAATCTCTTTAGGAAACTAGTTAATCTGCGTTTTACCAAAGGTTAAAAATGACTACCAAAGGTTGAAAAACACAGTATTAAAAAAGATAAAAACTTTGTTATTTAATGTTTTTTTTAATTGGCAATAATTTCTGAAATAAATGTTCGTATAAAAGTGAACGGCAAATAAGTATCGATATAGGACATTAACGACTTAATTATTTTATTATATAATACCAGGGTGAGTCGATCGTGGTCACGCATCTTCTTACCCCGGTGAATGTTAAAAAATATTTCAATAATCTAAAAATACATTTTATGTTATATTTGCCTTTCATTTTTATGTTCGTATAAGCTGTAGCGTGTCCAATGCTTGTCAATAGTGTTATTAATGAAAATCTTCCACCAAATATTGTAAAATCAAGCGACAAATTCAATTACCAGTGCTTTTTGTATTAGTAACATAAGAAGACGATTGAATAATAAAAAGTAAATTTACTTCGTACCTAAGTCTCAGAAAAAATTAACGAAGTAGTTATTTTATTACTACTAAAGTAGTAGTAATAGAAAGGGTGGTATCTTTTTATATGACTAATGGTTTTCGCCCATAACACTAACTCCAGAACCTAACCTTGCCCCGTCAGAGGGAAAGTTATTGGCTCTTACGCGTTAGCACGCGAGAAATGTTTTCAAGGTAACTAAAGTAATTTTGTGTATATCACATATAGTACAAGATCCGGTCTAAGAAATACACACATCAACAAAGTCTAGGGATATTCCGTATTTTGTTAATTAAAAAAAAAAAGTATTTTGTTAAGAAAACTAGGTATGGTAATATTACTCAAAGAATATAAATCAAAATTGAAAATAAATTTAAAAGTATTTAATATTATTTTATTAATAATAATAATAATAATATATACTTTATTGTACACCAATATAAAAAAACAAAGTATACATCGTATAATAAAAATGTACAATGGGCGGCCTTATCGCTAAAAGCGATCTCTTCCAGGCAACCTTTGGATGGACAGAGACATAAATACACGAATTAGGTAGGGGTAGTGTACAGCGTGATATTAATTTATAGTTATCAAGAACTACAACGACAAGAAAATATACAACGAAGAGAAAATATAGGTAATTATTAAAAATTTAAAGTTTACTCAGAGAGATAGTGATCCTTCATCATTTTTTTAAACGATGCCAACGATTGGGCTCGTCTTATAGTTAGAGGCAGTGCACTCCATAGTCTTGCTGCCTCGACAGTAAACGACCTATCATAGAATTTTGTGGAATGCGCTGGAATTTCTAACCTCAAATCCTCCGATGACCTAAGGAATCTGGAATGTGTGTCATAAAGGAACTTGAAACGTTCTTTAAGATACGAGGGAGTAAAAGGATTAAAGAGTATACTATACAGTAATGAGAGAATGTGAGTATTCCGACGAAGGCGTATTGGGAGCCACTTGAGCACTTTGCGGAATTCGGAAACATGATCATATTTACGCAAACCAAATATAAATCTAATACAGAAATTTTGAAGGCGCTCAAGTTTAGTAAGTTGCTCCTCAGTGAGGTCGAGATAGCTGGCGTCGGCATAGTCAAGTACAGGTAGAAGAAGAGACTGCGCCAGCGCAATTTTAGTGGTGATCGGCAAAAAGTTTCGGAGTCTACGTAAGGACCCTGCAGATGCAAATAATTTGCGACTAACTTCCTGCAGCTGGGGACCCCAAGATAACGTTCGATCAATATAAATACCCAGATTTTATTAAATAAATTATAAAATTTGCTAAATTCTGTGAATTACGTTGTTTTATAAAAACTAAAAATTTGATAAAATTGACTTAATTAAATTACAATAATTAAAAGAAAATATCATTTTTTGCGTGCCTCTTTTTGTCTACTCGACAACAAAAAGTATACAATCAGATATTTATATTTGTAATAATAATAAGTATCTATTAAAACCATGAAACAAACGATTATAGAAGTTTTTATTCAATCTCCAAAAATTGATAATTTCGAAGAAATAGCCAGGAACGTGATGTAGCTGGGCAACAAATTAGCGATTTATCAATCTTGACAAAATCTAACATATAATATTTGATATGATCAAATAACAAAGAAGGGTATATATTTCTTAGACCGGATCTTTGACTAACAATACCTGTCTACTTTTACAATTAAAGACTAAGCAGATAATTTGATTTAAATAAATAAGTTCTAATTCTTCTACATTAAATAATTCCGCGACTATACGACTTGTACCTCAGAGCGAAAGTTGTCTTTAACCTAGTTTTTTTTTAAATAAAACATTTTTATTTACTTTTTATTAGGTTTAATGTACTGGGCGGATACCATTACATTTCCCAATGTAGTGTACTACTAAATACTTTTTAACAATTCCACCGTCTTCCTACAAACCACACCTACTAATGTAGGTATAACAATAAATAAGGTGAACTCACCACTTCGGTGGTGAGACAGTTGATGGTGGTGGGGGGGGCGCGCGCGGGCGGCGGAGGGGGGCGCGGGGAACGTCGGCCGTCGCACGGGGTCGCGCCGCGGGCTGGTGTTATTGAGTAACCTAGAAACAAAGCTCTTGTTTATTTCAATAAAACCTCCAGTACAATTGTGAAAACGGTGGCAAACTGTCATGTCATTATTTTTACCGCTCCGCGTTTAAAGTGTAAAATATTAATATACAGTATTTTTGCATATTACAATACACCAAATAACGTGGTAATATAATATTTAAAAAAATATATAAATTTGTCATATACATAAAACAAGGTCATAACTCCACTTTCAAACAAAACTTATGTCACACAAAAATTTACCACACATCTGAGAGACCCCGGAGTAAAATCGATGTTTTTTTATAGGTTTAGGGCCTGATCCTCACAATAAACAATAATTTTACTCCAGTAAAATAGTCTGTAGGTTGTTAAAGTCATAACTCCAAAAACAAGTGGTAGGTGATTAAAAGGTTGATATATTAAATATTTTCTAAAACTGATATTATAAAGTTATTTAGTGTAATGTTAAGAAGCCCTGTATAATTAAAAGAAAATAACTAAAAAGGAAATAAACTTGAGACTGGCGAATGCACAGAATGTGCGAGTCATAATAATTCCGCATAAACGAACCTATGATGACTGACACACATCAAATTTGATTCCAAACACAATTTCATTCACCATTTAATTTTCATCTCATGGAATAATAAGGGGGACGGCGCGAACGCAGTCCCCACTACCAAAAATTACGCATCCGAGTTATCCACATTAGGGATAATCGCAGGGGTCAACCCAACCGCAGTGCAATGGGAGAGCCTCGCCCTGGGGGAACCGCCTTCATGATCACGGTATCCCCTATGCCAGGTAAGTATGATTTCGCTAACGTCGGTCCGGGTATTCATTCGAACGCGGAGAATCTTAACACCGACTTTTAATTTTTCCTGTGGCGCCATCTAGTTTCATGCTACTGTACTACGTGAATACTTGCGTTCGGCTCCGTTTTGACGTCATGCGTTCCGTTTCGCTAGGGTTGTACCTGACATTTTTTGTTATTTGTAATAATATTTTTTTTTCCTCACCTTGTTCACTACTACTGGACTCAGTGAAGCTTGGCGTGCCCTCCGTCCACGTTGGTGTTGAACCCTCTACGGACGCGGGCGGCGTCCAACATACGCTGAAAATGTTGGCAATAGTCCAATTAACTTCTGTTTCAAAACTTTTGTAGTCCCCCTAAACTATATAACTAATATCTGTCAGTATTATATGTTTATTGTTATTACTTTACATGGATTTTCACATAGACGCGAAGCTGTTAGTACGGGTTCCCTAGAACAAATTTTAAAATGATACATATCAAGCTGGAATTGGCATGGTAGCTTCGTTTCAACGAGACGCCCAACTTTATGTATACGACAACTTTATATAGTGGTACGTTAGTGAAAAAAACAGGTGTTAAATATGACAAACTTAACTTTGCCGTTGGAAAACTATTATCCCCATACAACTACATAGGCCGCAGTTAGTTTACCAACCGCAAATAAAATTGTTATTAAAAATGACTTTTATAATGCAACGAGTATGGCTTTTACTTGTGCTAAGTACCATGTAGCTTGTAGTAAAATCCATAATCGTTGCATCACAAAAAATATTTTTATATTACAAATTTATTTGCGGTTGGTAAATTAATCGCGGCCTATGTTGATGTATGGGGATAACAGTTTTCCAACGGCAAAATTAAGTTTGTAATATTTAACACCTGTTTTTTTCACTAACGTACCACTATATAAAGTTGTCGTATACATAACATTGGGCGTCTCGTCAAAACGAAGCTACCATGGCAATTCCAGCTTGATATGTATAATTTTATAATTTGTTCTAGGGAACCCGTACTATGTGAATTAATTATGCTGCAAATTAATGACTAAGGGGCACTTTTCCGCCTTATTCGCTTATAATTACAATTAAGGAAGAAATTTAATATAAATTATACCAATGTTACACAGTTTAAAAAATACGAATTATAGAGAACAGTGGCGGATGTCTTAATAAAATGTACCCTCAAAAGCGGAATAGCCCCAAAAACAAAAGTTAAAACTACTAGGTTTCAACTAAAAAACAAAATTCTAGATCCACCGCTAATAGTGTTAGAAAAATGCGACCGGAAATTTAATCCAAACTTTAACAAAAAAGACAATCATATAATTACCTGGCATCATTACTGCGTGCGCTACTTAACGCAGCAGGCGTCAACGCTAAAGACGACGCTGACGACGTCGTCATAACACTCGCTGCACTGGACGCCCCTCGACGTCTGCCCGAAGCACTCGATGACGTCGTCGACGAAGAATTAGTACGAGAAGTCCTCGGCGGAGGTGCCTCTTCAAAAGGCGGAGGTGGAGTCGAACAACAGGATAACGGCGCCCCCGCTGAAGGTGAACTAGCGTTACTACATAGACTAGCCAGGTCTTGGATTATACTAAAAACTACCAAAGCTACCAAGGTAAAAAAGTTGGCAATTGGAAGGTATATTTTCTACTAAATGTAAAAAGTTATGTGTGGAAAATGACGATGTCTATTTCTACTTCAATTCTAGTTTATAGGGCAGGCAATGATAGTACTAAATTATAAATTATGTTATATCATAGAAGAGTTGTTACATTGTATTCATTGAAATTAATATAATTTAACCAAAAACATAATATTAAAAATATTTTTGATTAAACATTTAAATGAAAAACAATAACACAAAGCCGCAAATCTTAATTTTATGATATCATAAAACAAATTATAAGCCAAAAAATAAGTATCAGATTTTAGGTCTGTGTCTAAGCCACTAATCAATGTGGTAATGTTACCATAACAATGTCAAAAAATCTACCACATGACATGATTTGCATGTTAATGAAAGTAATAAACTAGAATCATTATAATACATATTAAAAAATGCCACAAATTAAGCTTCTCCTAATTTGCGTCAAATCATCGGCCTCTATCTCTATAGAGGCCGATGATTTATTGTTTATAAATATCAAGACATATATTGTCATCATTTAAAAACAACAATAGTATATAGTTATTATAGAATTGTGTTTTATAATTAAAAGTCAACAATAACTGTAGGTTAATAATGAAGCGTTAGGTTCATTTCTTTCAGTTTTTAAGGGACTTATGGCTGTTCATCTTACGTAGTACAAAATAATTCTAGATATATATTAAAGATTCAATTTTAGTTCAGACCATGATAACAGTATATCACACTATGAATTAAATACCTTAAACGATGTCAAAATATTTAACATGGATATCTATTTCTCTCGTTTGAATGTAATTCTAAGACGTAAAAAAAATAGATTCAAGTAGTTATCCAATAGTGTGTCCATTTAGATATTTACTATCTTCATGATTTAAACTTAAATATATCGTGTAAATTAAGTTATGTTTAGCAACTAAATACATAAATACTGACAATATCGATCTCAATGCTATGTAAGTAATAAAAATGATGCAGAACTCAAGGATAAGGAAAAAGCTATTTAACCAACGACCGAGCAAAAAAACGCGCATCAAATACAAAAATGGCAGTTGTTTTGGACCACAATACATTCTAACAACTACATGCTATTACGAAATAAATTGTAAATAATTATGGCCTTATAAGCCTTGTGAAAAAATAATTTCACATTTGTAATTTTATAATTTCGTTTCAATTTATTTACCACATTCTGTTATTTATTTTTATTTGGCAACATTAATCAAATTGGCGCGTATTCCCTATTATTCTACAGTATTTCTTCAACATCTTTTTTCACTTTCATAGCCTTCTTCATAACAGATTTTCTCTTAAGACTGCCTTTCTTTTTTTGTCTCGGTATTTTATTCGGTGTTTTAGTCAAAGGCGTTTCTGAGAATCGTTTAATTTTCTCATGAACATTGCCGCTAATTGATTTAGAAACGACTGGATTCACTGCAGTTGTTGTGAGAGAAAAGTGTTTTTTGTCAATAGATGTTGAACTACCATGGCTGTATTCTATTGGTTCAAACATCTTTTTAGTCTCTTTGACCAAAACTTGTGTTTCGATTTGCCTCTCGGATCGCTTACTATCTTGAGAAATAGAGCTACGTCTTGAGCTGTCAGAATCAGTTTGGACATTCCAAATATGTTTTTGGAACATATCAATTTTAGTCTTAGCTTTCTTATGGCATATTACTTCATCTTTAGTCATGCCACGAGTCGTACCATAAGCTCTGATTTCAATTTTTGGTGTAGGCTTTTTATCTTGGGATCGATTTTTGTCTTTTTTTGATTGATTGAAATTTAGCTTTTTAGTGATGCCAGATATTATTCCAGATTTGGAACCATTTTTATCAATCTTTGTATCAACATCGTCTTTGTCATTTCGATCCATTTTTGGTTTATCAGAGTTAGCTACTTTTTTTAGTGATTTCGCGGCAAAAATGAGATCCGATGATTTAACATTATGTACACTGACTCTTTCTGTAGAAGAGTCTAGCTTAATCGGAGATTTCCTTGACAATTTGTCTCCAATATGTGTTACAACCTCTTTGACAAATTGCGATGGACTTTTGGTCTGTCTACCTTTTGCCTCTTCGTTTACATGTACTTCGTGTATTACAATTCTTTCTTCGCTACTCGATTCTGTGAGAGATGTATCTTCATAATCTCCCGAATCTAAATGTTCTATTAGGGCTTTATTTATATTGAATTTAGCCATCATGCCAGTCTGAGCGATCAAAGCTTGTCCAGGATGCGATCTTTCAGTAATACTGTCAGCTTCCTCAACAAAATCAAGGAACGAGTTAGATGCTACCAATTTTGTAATTTTAACAGAACTTTCGGAAGCAGACGGTGGGATGCGACATGCAATGGGTTCTCCGAATATAAAATCATGCCCGTAAAAGCAGAAATCATCGTCGCTACTTGTGATAGGCGTTTGTGGCGGAATATCACTCACAGATATGCTTAAGTTTGGATAATCACCTTTGGTGTCGATGCTAGAAGATTGTGAGTGGCCCCCTCCTCTTTTAGCTTTCGGGGATCCTCTGGGAGGGACCGGTGGAGGAACTCTCTGCTTTTGAGATCCTTTCAACACAGCTGGGAAGGCTATGTCCGGTTCTGAGGCTGCTGTAGAAGTCTTTGTTGATGACATAGTGACAGCTGTAGATACCGGTGATGTGACCGACGTCGGAGTAATATGCGCTGTCACGTCCGACAAAGAAACTGGTAATCGATAAAAACTCTCAAAATGTTGTATAGGTTTATTAAATATCAATCAAAATACACAATAAAATGTATAAACGAAAATTTGGCACATTAGAAAAAACGATCACAACAATAAAAATATTATAAGATTTGTGTTTTTTAAGGAAGCGTAGTTAGAGACGGTTCAGTTACAAATCCAAAATGGCATGTTTAAATTTATATTTTTTATATGGAGCTTGACCGTGTAAGGTATCGTATTTTTTATTGGTGCATCAAGTTTATGATTATCGAGTTAGTAAAAATAAATTACAGCATGCAGTTTTAGGGAGTATGAAAATAAAAGCAAGTTGATGGTATACCCAATAAGAAAAGAGTTCCAATAGGTCAGAGCAGCGTGAAAAGGAGAGACAACATGAACATAAGTTTCGTTTATTTATGTATGTGTTTTATATCTAAGTATAGCACCCAACGCACTGGCAACATTTTCTATCTCAATCGCTAATTAAAAATCACTTTTAATATTCTTTTTTAAATGAGCACTGATTATGTTTGACCAATAGGAAAAACAGAAAATAAAATACCCATCAATCGGAATTAAAATCATAGTTGGGAATAAAATATTTTTCAGCAATGTGAAACCAGAAAATGCAGTACGTTGGGCCTAATTTACTAAGCAAAAAGCGTAGCAAGGGAACTCATCCTAATATTTTTATATTAGTGTTTTATTTTAATTATTATAATGACTTAGCTACTGAATGATTTTAGCCAATTTGTGAACACGTTTTTTTAAACGACATTCAAAGCAAAAGCAACAATGTCGGCTTGTCATTCTTAAAGCCCTTTTTATTTATTTTTGAAATCACTAAACTAAATAGATACAAGTATTAAACAAGTTAATGTCTGAGAATTCGCTGGCATTAAGTTAGTTCTCCCTTATTACCGTGTGGTACCATCCCGTGTATCGGAGGACGGTCAGCAGCGTCCTCATATAGGTTGATATGCACTTCCTTAGAGCTTTCATATCCCTAATTTACATCGCAAAATAAACCTCAATGCAAGTAAATCTCCCATTGCCCATAGTTCTACGGTAGAACTGTGGAATAGAACAAATAGGAATGGGAGCTTTTTTCCCACTACTAAGTTTCGATCACTCCAGAATATAGAATAACTAATAAGACTTTGGTTCCAAATAGTTCTACTCTAAGAAATATATTAACTAATACAATAATTGTGTATGTAAATTTAGGAATATGTTTTGTCACCAAAACAATTAAATTTTACGAATAAAAAACGTAATGCGGGCGAATGCTAGCTGTTTAAAACAGGTACTTTATAATATTCTCGTTTTAATTCAGTGATTTAGTGCCAGTTGTCTGCTTTGGCCTTGTGAATTTTAATACCAATGGAAAAAGCGGAACTTATGAAAAATAGGCTTTATTATTTATGAATATATGAGAAGCAGATATAAGCGGGATTTTGACCTCTTTATTTTTTAGTATAATAAGAATTATATTAGTTTAAAAAGTGTACTCCTTGCTACACTTTTTGTTATTATAATTATTTTTTTTAATTATAATGATTATATTTTAAATATTTCATGGGTAACTCATCTTTGGGGACAGATTGCCATTATGTCTGCAATTTACTAGCCTTTAAAATATGCATATTTTACAGATTTTATAATTTTTTAGCTTTTATTAGAATAAAATAAATCTGATATCGGTTTGTAAACAGGTATATTTTAGGGCTATTGTTAATTACACTCTATCATCTACTTTAAACTCACTGACCACGTGCCGAAATTTATATTTTAAAATTTTAAGTTATAAACATGTAGAGGTTAGTTATTCTAATTTTAGAACGCTCAATATTCTTAGGAAGTAAAAAATCACAAAATTTAACTGATCTAAAAAAAAATGATTTAGATTTTACTTGTATAATAATAAAAAATGTTATATTTTGATATTTTAATTCCCGATTCAAACAAATTGTTTTCTTTTGCAAAAAATGTACTATATTTCTTCCGCGGAACTTTGGCATTTTAAAGGATCGTAAAAATCTGTCGTACATTTTGATTAAACACAATAACGACCGAACACTCAAACGCAACTCAATAAGACGCCATTAACTCTCATGCATGTCACTGTCACATTAGGGTTGAACTACTTAGCAAGAGAAAGAGTGTTGTCGAGCGCCTGCCGCCACAGAATATACAGAACGAAAGCTTCATACAAAACGCTCTTGACACACGCACACATAGATATGGTCACAGACGCGGAGAATCGGAACAAGACGGACCAGAGACAGAGCGAGAGTCACGCCTACGCGCGGATATGAGTTTTATGCGCGTGTGTGAGTGTTAGTATAAAAGTTGCGGCACATACATAAACGTTCCTTCTTTACTCTCTTTATTTGTGCTCCCACTGATAAAACATATAAAGGATTGAAGAATAGGAAAGTACTATTCGGTGCGGCCAGATGTAGTTCAACCCTTAAAAGTTAAAGGTAGTGACAGAAATAATTTTAGACACCTCTATAGTACCAGTACACAGGACAGGATACGGCCGACAACAAATTTATCATTTGATTTAGACGGCTAACAACACCAGTCATTTGTCATACCCAGTGACATAGAGACCAGGAGGTCAAATCCCGTATTTAAAGCAGTATAGTTGCAGTTAAGTTTCGATTAAAAAGGATCGATCTCAAATACGCTTGCGTCAAGTATGCGTCTCGAAAGCGCAATAACGACAATCTAGAACAGTGCGCAAGTGTTTTTAAGTTCGATCCCAAAGTTAAAAGAATACGAAAATGGCCGTTTTAATCGAAACTTAACTGCAACTGCACTGCTTTAAATACGTGAATTGACCCGCAGGTCAGCGCCATAACCTCACAAAATTGACCACTCTCTAGAAAGAGACAACGTTACTTTGTGGACAATACCTGTGAAAAAAAAACTCGTGCGTCCTTTACGCACGAGTTTTTATTTCCTCTTTCACGCTTTGCAGTCAATATTTAGTTTTTAATTAAAGGTAAGGCGCGGTCCAGGTCTATACGTCAATGGTCATAGCTATTTAAATGTCAAAAAGTTGATTCGGCATATAAAATTCCTGTCACTTTGTACGGGGTAGTCAATCCAACGTACGACGTACTAGAGGTCAGTGTTATTAGTACAAATATAAGTTAAATATCGTTTGAGAATTCAGTGGTTAGACATTTAGTCTCACCTGCTTTGACGCTGGCGACCCCACTCGAACTAGCGGCTCCTATCCGTTAGATAGCGTGAAAATATGACGGTATACTAATCAGAAAAAATAATAAAGTAATGCTAATGTGGCAACATTTTTGACAGTTCGCTGTAAAGCCAAATCAGTGTCTTTGTAACAAACCTCAACTCGATAATCTTCGTATGGAATACACAGTCATAACTGAGGGTCATCAAATAATATTTTAGTACAAATTTATTTTGATGATTATATATTTTTTTTAAATTCTTAAACACATTAAATTGATGTTTAGTGAGAAATAATTTATTTTGATGGCAATCATCTACCCAATATGTCAATAATTATAGAAAGGGAGACGTGAAACATTGACCTTCACCAGACGCAGATCCAAGTGGGGGGGGGGCAACAGAGCCCAGACTTGAGTGAAAGACATTTTTTTGGGAATTTTGTACCTGTACCGGTGTGTTTATACAGACAATTGCTGCACTTGGCCGGTTGAGTGAAATGTAGCCCCTCCCAGAACATAGACCTCTATGCCGATACCAGATGAGACATAGTTGTTTATAATTTTGATTATAATTTTAATGATAGCTTGCCAATCGAAAAGTGTTTATGGCAATTTTTTTTTCGATTTTAAAACTTCAAAGAACGGCTATAATATTCCATGAACGGATTTTTCCATACGAGCCTTTTCCCTAATTTAATTATCTTTCTTCGATATCAAATTTATTGGTTATCAAAGCTGTGTAGTTACCTTTATTGACTTGTTTGTTCAAGGTAGTCATGAATACAAATAAGTAGACAAGCTTACCAAAACATATTCTCCAGGTTAAAAAAAATTGTTCGATTTTATCTTATGAAAAATAAAATTGAAAAAAAAAATAGTCATGAATATTATGCTTCCATACTCACGTTTATAAATTAAAAAAAAAATGTCTCATCTAGTTATCAGATGGGTGAAGGTCCATGTTCAGCGTAGCTTAGGCCATTAAATTATTTTCTCTTTATAAAGTTCAGAAGTATGACAGAAGTCACATCTGTCACCACCTACTTCATTTTATAACAAAAATAAAAAATATATCCAAAAAGATTATTTCCTACCAATTTTACTCTGACAAAAACGCGAGTAACGTATTTTTTTTTTTAAATGCAACTCCCGCAGTAGGGTACATGCCCTGTGTCGCTGGGGACTTTACAAACATACAATTCACGGACACAATTTGTGGATCACACAAAGTGATGTCCCGTGTGGAAATCGAACCCACGACCTCTTGCGTAGCAATCGGAAACACTCCCACCGCGCCACAGAGGCAGTCAAAAAAAAAAAAACTTTACATTTCTAAAAAATATAAATTTTACTCGTAAATATGTGAACGTAATGTAATTTATAGGATTTTACAAGTAAATAAAACCAGTATGTATATCAGCCAACAAAATCTCATTTATTATCATAATATATACATAAAAAAATTTGGTCATCCAGCTCAAACAATATACAAATACACTTAACAGTCTACCTCACAAGAACGTTATAAAATACAACAAAATACGTTTCAAATCGCAACAAAACTTTTGTGAATGACTGTACTTTTATGAATTACATTACACAATTGAGTAAAAAATGGACAATATATTGTATTTTTTATTTTATATGTAGTAGCTCCAAATTTGCTGTTAAGATTACAACCTTAAATCGTGTAAGTATAAGGTCAATTTCAAAATAACAAGATATCTATTTTCCGTTTGTCATATCTTCTGTCCTAAAAGTTGGTAGTATTGGGTATGATGTTGCCAATTGTTCACTTAACATTTACCCATTTACTAATTACTCCACTGTATCGAGTGCCATTGGAGCGGCGAGATATTACATCGTACCCGGGATCATTTTTGAAGATGATGTCATAACATTTCAAGCCACTGCTATGCCCTTAGTATATTTATTTTAATGTAAGAAATTTAAGCAATTAAAGACCAAATCTTAATTGCAAGTTATGAACCGTGCGGTGTTATCGTAATGAACGTTAACTCTTATTACCTATATTTCAAACGACACTCAGTTTTTTTTAAAGTATTATTGCCGTTACTTTCACCTTAAAGTTAACAGTGGCATGATTTTGTTGAGTTTTATCATGCACACCTTTTGAAAAATATAAATGTATTGATCAATTGCAATATTAATTAAATTCAAGCGTCTGTTTGTTTGTCTGTTTGGGCTAATCTCCACAAAGATTGGACGGATTTCGATGAGATTTTTCACTAGCAGATAGCTGGTATTATATTCCACATATACATACAGTTTCTTTAAATATTTCTAGCATATGAGTCCAGCTTGATTTTTTTTTTAAAGAGACAGAAGTATTTTTCGTTACGTTTATCATTGCACGTGTGTACAGTCATCCACAAAAGTGCTGTCAATTATTAATATCGAATACAAAATACATTTAATCTCAACTTTTGTGAAGGGTGTCTTTATTATGTATTTCCTGTGAAAATTAATCAAGTAGAAATGTCTTCATAACCATAAAAAATTAATTATCAATTATTGTGATATATACAGACAATTGTGACATTCATATAATAATAATAGTATTAAAAATATTTTCAATAATTTTTGTTAATACTACCATGTCTTTCTGACATTCACAATACAAGTAATAATTTATTTAAATTTCACCCGGGAAGACTCATGCAATAAATAAAAAATAAATAACTAATAGTTATATAAATATCAGTCCAAATAAAATTGTTATATCGTTAGTATATGTATTTTTTTATTACGATTAATTAGATGTACCCGCTATATGTTCCAAATTTAAAAAAAAATAAACCGACTGATCTTACTAAACAACCAAAAAAAGGAATTTATTATTATATAGACGAATGATAAAAAAGGATAGCATAATTAATTTTTAATATAAGAACAAAGGAGACAGCTAATGTTTGTCACTTGCGCACAAGTGTTATTATTGTCATCTATAATATATCAATTATGATGATTTTTATTGACGTGATAACATCTTATAAAGCGATGACCATGCACGCACGAAAAAGTGTCACATAGCAACGGTCACGTTATTGATTGGTTGCTAAGCAACGCGAATGGTGATATGTCATCAATGTTTTCTTATGACGTTATCACGTAGAATTATCGTCCGTAAACCGACTTAACAGACAACCTTTTTTTTTTTTAAACATATATTTATCTCTTGATGATGCTATTATATTATTTGACACCACAAAATAATATATTATGAATATATGTATTTTAATCAAAATATTATGCTATTTCTGTTATTTTAGTGTCAGCAGTTCAGTCTAATTCTAACAATGCAATAAAATGAGTTCTTTGATTTTAAATGTCAAATTTATTATTACAAGATTGTGACGTCAATCTAACAGTTTCGAACAGAAAACTTTCAATGTTCATTATTTCAATTGACTTGTCAACTGTAGTAGTAAATTATTAATCCAATGAAAAAATAATAAAAAACCGTAAAACCATCTACCCAATACCAAAGCTTTATTTGGTATTTAAAAAAAAACTTTATTGTGGCAACCCCATTTTTTTTTTTAATTTTTGCAAAAATAAAAGAAAATGAAATACATCACATGACGATAATTTTAACCTCTTTTGAATGACTAAGATATACAAAATACAGCCAACAAAAACAACTACTAGAACCTACTTAGAACCTGACCACAAAACCGAACGCACATACATTCAAATACTGTAATACACATTAATTTAATACAATTATACTGGAATCAGATAAGTAGGTAACAAAGTGGACTAAAAAAGACTATAATTTTTAGTCTAATATTTTCAGCATTTATATATTTTAATTACGTACTTGCGGTCACCCGTGACCACGAACAGTATTTAATATCCATTTATTTTTTGCTGAAAATATAATTCTAAAAAAAATAAGCTTATTTTAACATGGTTTTTCTATAAACCATACAAAAACAACGTGGTAAAACTCATTATTTTTAAATATTTTAACTTGACAAATATTGAAACTATATACCATATAAATAAACATATTAGGTATGTTTATATTTTTAAAAGACAACATTTGTTGAAATAAATAATGCCTGCCGCGAGGGACTTAACAAACATACAAATTAAGGACACAAGTTTTCACAGTCATTATTTCGATTGTTATACTACCCACGCATAATAATATATTAAATGTATATCTTTGATTGTTCAAATTCTACATACTTATTTTTCAAGTCAAACATTGTATAGCTACAGTGTCCTACACACCAATACCTAGTTAATATTTGTCAAGTTAATCACACACCTAAACACATACACATATTAAGCTGAGTACGTGCTTATAATAATACTAAAGTCTTTTGACTACAATATTGCGAGTCAATAAACCACACCTATAGGTTAACATTCCAACATAATTATCGATAAATTAAACATCGATTTTATATACACAGACATTTTAAAAGGATATATCGATATTATAATCGAATAACTGACGAACAATTTAGTCGATTGATTAAACTCATATTGATCTAAGTGTCTTCTCAATCAGCCGGTGGTACTATAATAATGGTGCTTCCACTGTTCTTTCCGGAGTATACCTCAGCTTGTTCAATATTTTTCACATATACTACTTCTTTAATAACCCTTTCTGATTCAGAATCGTTTATATATTCATTTCCATTTAACTGCACCACGGAAACGTGGTCTTTGACTTGTACACTACAATCTTTAGTTAAAGGAGATTCTGGTCTTATGTATACTGTTTGTGTTGATCTGACTTTTCTAAATCTCATATCTTTTGGAAGTGTCGAAGTTTCTCTAGGCTCTAAAGTAGGGGTAGCACTTCTTCTGTAACTAGAAGATAGGCTTTTTGGTAAGGTATTTGTAGCATCAACTTTACTTTGAGTATCGTTTGTCGCACTTTCTGTTCGACTAACTAAGCCAATATCAACAAAGAATTTCTTGAATTTTTCAACAAAAGTCGGTGATTTGGCTCGATTTAAACTATTTGTTAGACGTTCATTCAATTGTTCGTTACTAACTTCATCAATCCTTTCTGGTATATTAGAAGTACTTTTATGTTTCTCTAGAATATTCGATCGCCTTTTCCATTTGTCATCGTCCTCATCATCAATAAAAGGTATGTCTTGGAGGTTATTTTCATTTCTAGTGTCGACTGCCGCGTCTTTTTTCTTTGGCAAATTAGTTTGAGACTCCACGTATATTTGAGGAACGCTTGTACTAGTATTATCTGTTTGTATTCCACTATCTGCTAGGCTTCCATTAATATGCGAACTACCCGCTCCAGTGCTAAGGACTTTAGTTAATTGATCGGAAAGGGATTCCATACGATCATTTATGGAATTTCTATATGCATTGACGGCGTATGAAGTGCCAGGGTGACTATTTATATTTGAAGTATCGAATTCTATGCGTCTAGGATAAGTGCCTAGTCTATCTCTGTCTATAATTTTCAGTCTATCTGATAAGACTGAAGGATATTCAGTAGGAACTTGAGGGTGTCTTTGATTCCACGTTGATATTGTGGTATCGGTGAAATCGCTCAAACTGGATCTCATTGAAGATCTAGGCGATAATCTAGACTGCTTTAACAGCTCAGGATTGTAATCTGTTATCGTTCTCCCGATGTAGTTACGTCCTGATAAACAAATTCCTTGTATCAAAATGTTGTAAGGCGATATTTCATGATTTTGGTACATTTCAGTTTATTTCACTCCCCCGTCGACAAACCATGCTATAGAAACATGTTGAAAACATCGCGAACCAACACCATTAGCACATTGAAAACATCACATCACCTTTTTTTTTTCATATAAAAACGTCAAACGCGGTGAAAAAAAAAAATGAAAAAGGAAAATCTACAAGTATAAGGAAATTTGAAAATATAGGACGCATTACAACAGCGATGGGGCAACAAACACCAGGAGGATAAAAGGAATGGGGGATAAAATAAACTGAAATGTATAATAATATATAGGTACCAACATAATTTCGCATTCAATGTTAGGATAAAAATTAGGGTTAAACTACTTAGTATTGTAAAATAATAAATCAGTTAATAATATTAGTTTTAGAGCCGAGCATAAAAATATCAAGATGACGATGTTTCAGTTGAAATAAAACTTTAAAATAAAAAAAAAACAAATTTCTTAAATATAAATATTAAAAAGTAAAATATATGTATTTTTTTATGTCATCGTCAACTTGTCAACATCAAAAAATCGTCAATATAATATTAAATAACATAAGTTATCGTACCTGGTGTGTCAATGTCCTCTTGTGGCCGAGACGGCTTAGCGATGCTCTTCCTCTTAGACGGAGAGTGTTTCAGTGCTGTGATAAAACGGAAAATGTTAGGTTGGGCACTTTTACCAATGAGGTACAGGAGTGCTATTGTGGTTAATTATACAAGTATGAAAACTTTTTTTTTTACTTATTATATATCAGACATTCACAATAAAAAACAGCATAGTATCACATTTTCTTAACAAACTTTTTAATATGTTAAAATACCACAATAACACTCCAATAATAAAAATAAAATGTGAAAAATAAAATCTCAAATATCCAGCTCACTATTAAATATAAAAAGCATTTTTTGAAAGAAAATTAAAATATTTAAATTATTATTTGAAAGTAAAAATAAATTCCAGCGAATCACCTCGCAAATATCGCAAAATAATCCATAAAATGTTCTTCAAAAAGCAATCTAATAGAATAAGTAAAGAATTTAGACAGTAATTTGAGAGATATTAGCGCATGCCAAAATTAATTGATTAACAACTTAGATTATATTTCGATCAAAATTGCTTATAATGTTACTATGATTAATAAAAAATAAATAGTAGTATAACACTAATTTTCAACGCTATCATCTCTCAAAATAAAGTAAAGAAATTAAAAATATCAAAACAGAGTTTATAAAAATTGACTTCATTTCACCACTAGAATCTAGAATCAAAGTTATTATTCATAATATTCATAAAACAACACTTCTTTAACACTTATTGCAATATAAATGTGAAATGATGCCACTTAAAAACGTCATTTTTGTAAAAAAAAACTGAATATTAAAAAAGAATAAAGAACAATACGTGCGTTTGTCGTATGAAACAACAGAAAGGAGGGGGTAGCTAACTACGAGAGGGGTTGAATGAGGGGTGAGCTCGGTAGATGGAGCCACTTGCGATTGGGGTAGGTGACTACTGTACAAGATCCAACAACGAAATTGTAGGGAATTGTTATAAATGTTAGCTAGATATTACATAATATGATAAAATTAATTTGTTATAATTTATGAATGATTTGAAGGAGGAAATATTTAATTTAAGATAGACATATGTGCAACGTTGTTCGAGGTCACGGGTGACCTCCGCTGCGTGTTAATTGTTAATATTAGTATATTTAAATGATATTTGATTGTCATTATACAATATAAAATAATATGTTTTAATATAAATCACACATTCAAAAACGATATTTATAACAATTCCACACACAAATACTGGTATGAAATATAAATCCAAACATCGAACGGGGTCATGAAATGGGGGGGTTATGCCAAAGGGGTCACATGTTCACATCATCATGCTTCTTGGGGGCCCCCAAAACAAGGACTTACTCAAACCTCCACGGACCCGCGCGATTATCCGATTACGGACAATTGTCGGGAAAAAATGGAAAAAAACACAGATATTATTTTCGGCTGGCAACAATGCTAACTTTTTAAGGGCGTGCATGATTTCCTTTAATCATCATGCTAAATGCATCCAATTATATTTGAAAATAAAATAAAAATAATTTAAAATTAAAAGTGACTAAATACATGCCTGATTATTTTGCTTCGAACGAAAAATTAATAAAAAAAATATTTTAGTAAATAAACCACGTTAAATCAGCTAACTCCTACAAAAAAAGGGTTGGGGTGTTGGTGATTTTGTCCTAATCATTTTCTATTATGTTAATTATGGAGACGCGCTTGGTTATACTCTTTTATAAAATTAGAGTCGGGCAAAACCAGTATTTTCTTTAACGTTCATCGCTTAGTATTGACTTTGTAAACGTAAAAAAATGTTTGTATTAAGTAAATTTTCAACGAATTATTTTACACATAAATTATTATTTTATTCAAATCTATCAAAGAGTAATGAAAACATCAAGAGCTATTTCTATTCAAACTAAACATGCGTACATAAGGTAACTAGTTTGAAGTATTTTTATAATAAAATTTAATTATACTTGTTACAAATACACGCTACATATATTTACAAACTCTGCTAATAATAAAAAAATATTTATTCAATCAAAAATCAGTCTCACAAGGACATGAAAAAATAAAAATCCTAACCTAAATAATTTTAGCATCGACTTACTATCAAAATAATCTAATATATAAGTATTTTATCTATAAAACAACTATATTCAACATTTATAATATTTGTTTTAATGTAGAAAAATGCATATTTTATCACAATCTAATATTACGAAAGCAGAAACTATTATTGTCATTTTACTAAAAAAATGTACCTAACCCTAAAATATCAACATATATTTTTATGCACCAACACCCGCGCCCCATCACTGCACACAGTACAATATATACAACAATACACTATTAACCCTACGATACCTATATAAGATGTCACTAGCGTCCTGAACTTGCGATGGTTGCCCTTGATCTCGGGTAGGTCCACTAATACAACATATAGATTTTGTTATTTTCTCTTATATTTATTTATAGAACGAGGCCTCGAGATATGTTAAAAAAGCGTGGCCTGAGTTTATACCCAAAAAATAAACGTAAGTCATCCAAAAATGTGGTTTATCTCTCTAAGGTTGAAGTTAAAATTGCATGTCATAAAACAATAAAGTTGATTTTCACACACAGTTACTAATCTCAAATTCAAAGACTGGTGCTGGTAGACCACTTTTTGGACTGTACAGATTATACTATATATTTATATAATTGTACCCCTATATGGAACGTATTTTAATATTTGGTGGCTTGAAACGAAAAAGCAAATAAATTTTGGTAGTAAAATGAATTAATGGATACTAAAATGAATAGCGATATTCATGGCTTTTAAATGTAAATCAGCTGAAAAATCGCTAAAAATATATGTATGATACTAATTTATGTTAAACTTAATTATTTCAAATGTTAATGAAAATAGATGATACAATAAAAAATAATGAAACTATTTTGAAAATTACAAAGGTATATATTCGTTTTAATATGCTTTGTAAGGGAACCATAAAACAGCATAATGAGTTAATTATATTATAACTCAAATCACAAAATTGTCTAATTTTACAAGGCTAATTTTCCTGCGGACTCGAGGCCACGGCCTATAAATTAAATATTACTTAATTTTCACGAAAGCCTTTTTTAACTCATTTTAAACACATAAGGCTACAATATTTTAGTAGCGCATCAGAATTAAACATAATTTGAAATCTCCAATATCTTTTAATTTTTTTTAATCGTGCGAAATACTAGCGCGGTCACCGATGACCACGCATTTTTTTTAACTATAATTATTTGAAAAAGTCAACAATATAAAAAGGTCCGTAATTTAAAACTAAAGATGTTGGAGATTTTCAAAATTAAGTTTTTACTTACACCGCCCCATATGGATTAAATCACATCAAGACGTTATACACATAGTTAGCAATTCGAAGATTATTTGAAATTAATAATCCATCTTTTTAAATATTTAGATCAAAGATTCACATACGTGTTCAGACGCGTAGCTTGCCTTAGACGGGCCCGGTATTAAAGTTTATTTGGTAGTACCGAAAGGCTCAAACAACCAAAGGACCAATGTGAGTCGGTCGTACTTAATATTGTTACGGCTGTACATATCAGTGTTAAATAAACACACATGATTCCTTTCTGATAGTGTACGGCCCGTAATACACATTGCACAAAACGCACTGCTCAAAATAAGTGAAAGAAATCATTATGAGGAAATAGGCATATCCTAAAACCAAAAAACAACGAAGACATTTGACAATCAGCAGTGGGATCGTGTCACAAAATATTAGTACAGAAGGAAAGTTTCATAAGTACTTCGCTTGATCAATGAACACATAGATATCGCTCACGGATATTCAATCTGGGACCACTATGTTCCGAAGGTGTTGCTCGGATTAGGTACTAAGTACGTATGAAACATTATTTTTGAAGTGTTTTATGACGCAATAATACTGCTGATTGGTAGAAGCCATGTCTTCGAATTATTGATTCTAGGGCATGCCGTTTTCCTCACAACGTTTTTCTTCATATACTTTCAGCAATGGCGTTGAAAAAAATAACACAAAATGAGCGCTAGCTATTGTATTATATCTTTAAAAATATTCCTAAATTAAAATATTAGACTTTAGTATTAAAGTCTTTACGCTGAAGATTTTCAATTAGATAGATTATTAATTTCAGGTATAAGAAGTACATGGAAGAGTACTTTCCTTGACAGTAATATGGATATTCTATGTCTATTGGGACCTTTTTAATGGTTTAAATGGAGATCGATGACATGACTATTCTTTAAACTACTGAAGGGACACAGGTCCCTCTTTGTGAAAGTGTACAGGCCGTAATCCATCACACGGGCTCATTAAGGATTTATGGATATTATAAATCTCCGAATTTGAGGTTTTTGAGACATGCAGTAACCATGTAACTGCATATTATGCGTCCACTTATAAAAGAGTTTATAACCCGCGATTCAATTTACACAGTATACAATGCATTTAGATAATTATTATTATTATAATAAAACCAGATTCACCATACAAGTATTATGTAACTTTGGGCCGTCAAAATCTGCATTATTATCATGAAATATAACAAGTTGATTTGCGTCGCCAAAATCTTCGTCCTAGCACAAAATATCGGAGAGTACAGAATTCAAACTTCATTCAAAACACTATTAACGCACTCATATATAGAGATTATGGACACCAGTGGCAGAGCGAGTGCTTCGGGATTCAGTAACGATGTCTGTGTGTGCTTGTCGAGAGCATTTATTAATTAGCTTGCGTTCTGTACCCTTAGTATTATGTGATGTTGAAAGTACAGGTACAGGTTTTCATTTCGATACTTCCATACTAATATTATAAATGTGAAAGAGAGTTACTTTCACATTTATAATATTAGTAGTAGTAGTTTGTCTGTCTGTTACTCTTTCACGCTCAAACAGCTAAACCGATTTAGATGAAATTTGGTATGGAGATAGTTTGAGTCCCGGGAAGGACATAGGATACTTTTTATAGCGATAACCGATATCCACGCGGGCCGAGCGCGGGCGAAAGCTAGAAAAGGGAGAAGCTGACTGACATATTAACGTAGGGCTAGAAACTTGAAATTTAGCACAGGTTTCCTTTTATAACGTAGGAGAGCTCTAAGAAAGGATTTTTGAAAATTCACCCCCTAAGAGGGTAAAACGGGGAGTGCAAAGTCAGTATGAAATTTTGCCGTTAAAAATGCTATGTTTATGTGTGCGTTGCTTGAGCCAAGTACGTTTGAATCTTATCTTCTGTACTCTCGGTAATTTGTGACTACACATTACTATTGTATTCTATTCTTTATCCATTAATATAAGTCAATCAATCTCCATTTTATTAACCAAATAAATCGAATACACAGGATTATACTATTTGGCAGTATCTATAAGACATAGCTACATGAATTGAGCTTAACTAATGATAGGACTGTAAAAATAAAACATTGATTTTTTGGACTGGTAAGCCTAAATTAGTACAATTATTGCATTCGAAACAAAATATTGAAGTTTACACCCGGGAATCGAAGTTGAGACTTCCGATTGACATGCCAGGCCGCAAAAGCTATAGAAAATTAGAATTTTGGTAATTTTCAATGCCCCCTCCCCCTTGTCAGCAAAGTTCACACTACCTCCTTGTAACGTAAACATCGTTTATTGTCGCATGACAGAGAGGAGGCTATATTTCACAATATTTAACATTTTTTTCGTCCTAGTCGTCCAAGTCCTGCAGTAGGTACAAGCACTGTGTCGCGGGAGACTTTACAAACATTCAATTCACAGACACGAAGTAGGGTGTACTTTGTGTCTGTGAATTGAATGTTTGTAAAGACTCGGAACAACAATTTGTGAAACACACAAAGTGGTGTTGCGTATAGTAATCGAAGCAATTAATATTGACGTAATCACAAGCCTCCCCCCCCAACCACATCATCAAAATGAATAAACCAATACCCCCCTATTGGTGTTTACATTATACTTGAATGGCCGCTATTGCTCTCGCGGCCTAGTTTATCGATCGACAATCTCAAGCTCGATTCCGGGGTGTGAACTTCAAAATATATCTTTCAAATGCAATTATAGTATTAATAAAGTAATTGCCAAGAAATGCCTATAAATAATGCTAACCCTAAAATTGAAATAACAATACTTAGGGACCGTTTCCACTGATACGGAGAGGGGCGGAGATGACCAATCACAGTACTTGAAATCATACCCAGAATAGGGTATTTGACTAAAGTCAAATCAGCCTCTTTTTGAGAAACGTCAAAAACGAGCCGCTCTGTACAAATTTGTATGGAATGCTAGCGTATGACGTTACGTTTTCTATGGTCAAATTATTTACTTTCAGTGTTTCTCTTTATGATTATAAATTAAGTAACACATTAAATTAATGTATGACCATATTTTTTAGAACACTTCATGACATATTTTTACCTGGTTATTTTAAAATATTTTATTTTGATAGTATTCAAATACCCAATTATTTCAAACACTGTCATTTATCAACTCGCGGTACAATTCCATAGAATGGTTTCAATATAGCGGCGAATGTATGGCGACCGGACCGGATGGACGCTGGAACATGTGAAAGCTACCATACATTGCCATACACTTCGCGCCGGGCATCCGGCGCCCGGATTGTAACCGGAATGTTTGAAAAGGACCATCTCTTCACCTGAGTCTATGGTATGACGATAGTCTCAGGCAGAGTTAGCAAGTAATTCTATGGAATTGAAAGGAAAAAAAAAATGTGTTGTTTGTTCTATGTCATGTTTCATAGAAAGAACAAATGGGAATTACCCCTCCGCCCCGCTCCGTGTCAGTGGAAACGCACCCTTAACTTTATTATTAAAGGAAAATGGCCTCTGTAAAGATTAAAAGTATTATAAATAAAAAAGTTAGAGTAACACTTACACGAAGGTATTTTCTTAAATACAGTTTTTGCCATGAAATCTAAAAACCTCTGCGCGTAGAAACTCGGTCTGTGTACTGAAACTGTGTCCTGTAATTTTTTGAAAACGATTATTAGGATTATAACTTTTAAACCTACGCGTTGCATTATAAATACAATTTGACGGGAACAAACGCGCTTAACCTAGGTAAAGTATTTTTTTTTTTTAAAGACTCCCTCATTTGTACAAGCCCTGTGTCGCGAGGGACTTTACAAACATAGTCACGGACACAAAGTACACCCAGACTCGGAACAACAATTTTTGGATCACACAAAATGGTGTCCCGTGTGGGAATCGAACCCGCGACCTCTTGCGTAGCAGTCGGACACATTCCCACCGATCCAGTGTCAAAATTCTCAAATTCCCAAAAAAAAAAGTCATTCCACACAGTGCAATGTTAAAATGAATCCGTCTACGAGTACGAATAGCTCGCACGACGGAGGGCCCTGTCGTGCGAGCTACTCGTACTTACGATGACCGATGTTGGGGGTAAAATGACTTTTAAAGTGCTCAAAAAGGGTGTCATTCGAGATCAAACAGGTTGGTAATCACTGCCTTAAACTAAAAACTATACTTAACTTATAGTGTTTCTATCGCTACTATTAACATTAAAATGACAGTGACAGAGACATGCCTAGTTAAACACTTACCCCGTCATGTATCATGCTCTTCCACGTGTGCTCCAGCTTCTTCCGAAGCCGGTAAGACTGTAGTATGTCGATGATACCCAGGAAGAGGAGGAGACGCTCACCGCGCGCGTTCCTAGCTGGAATGCCGCCAGGACTGACGGGAAAGAAACGAGTTACAACATGCCGTACGTGCGACACTCAGAAAGTTTTGAGAAACTAAAAAAACTAACTTCTATGGATAAAATATTTTAAACAAATCTTTTCAAAGAACTCTCCACCAGCCTCTATACAATCATGCGTCTGAAACTATTTTCCAAGCATTTTTTGCAGTTCGCAGCAGACACCCAAATGCCTTAAGTATAAAAGCTTTTTTTCACTAAACTTTCTCCGCCTTATTCCAGAAGCTGGACTAAACCTGGTTTGACGAAAATCCTAGTTTAAACCATGGATCTACGAAAATCTTTATTACAAAACGAGGTTCATCGCTTAATCGATGATCATCTTTGGTCCATAGCTTAGTCTTTTAATCACCCTAGTTTAACTATGGTAATAACCTTAAAATGTCAAAAACTTAACAATTTGAAAGTTAGACCATTTACAATTTTGCGTATTTTAGTTTCAAATATTAATGACGAATAATGCGTGTTTAGTGACTTTAAATTATTAACTAACTAAATATGGTGTGGCAACAAAATAAACGCAAAAATCGAGTGAAATGCAATGTGTGACAAAAGATTTAATAATACATGCATAATATTGTTTTTCAAAACATTTATCACAGCTTGGAATTGAGAGAGAAGATTTAACATACAGAACTCAGAGATGTCCTAAAATTAAAGTGGTCTGTGCAATGTTTGGGTCAACCAGACTCGGCGTGAAGTGTACCTACGCAGTGTGGAAAGTTGAAGGTCCACACAGATTATTTTTGTTCGACAATAGTATCATTAACTGGTGCTCTATGTAAAACAAACTGATGCATTCCACTTATATGTCACATTATTAGATTGAAGTTGGAAAATCACATTTGGAATGTCTGATAGGTGGTCTGGAGTAGTGCGGCAAAAACCAATGTTGAATATACTCAAAATGCACAAAACAAAGTAATAGAAACATCATCTTACCCAAAACTTACTAGTGAACTATATAGTGGAACTAAATAAACATTGATCAATTTAAAATTTAGTTGGTAAAGTGTAACCATGGGTATACCTGTCACTAGAAACAGATGTAAACTTAGGTTATAAGTAGGTACCAACAACTGAATATTATGTTTATAGGAGCTCAGCTAGTTAATACTTTGCTACAATGTTCCTTTAAACATAGACAGAGAGTACAGATTGGTTACAGGTTATTGAAATTGTGATGTAATAACTATTATGCACTACTTAACAGTTTAGATAATTATATTTAAGATTCTCATGAAAATGAACTAACACTGTTTATATAATAATCAAAAAATGCATACAATTTAAAATTTATTGTAAAATAAATAACTATACTAATATTATAAAGCTGAAGAGTTTGTTTGAACGCGGTAATGTCATGAAAGACTAATTCTTTTGAACTTTTTACTGTTGGATAGCCCATTTGTCGAGGAAGTCTATATAATATCACTTTACAACCAATAGGAACGGAGCAGCAATGAGAAATGTTGCAAAAACAGGGAAAATTTATGCAGACTAAGATGTGCGGGAAAGCTAGTTATGTATAAAGAAATAGGGATATCAACTCAATATTCCTTTTCAAACATAGTTTGAACAGAGAGTACAGATTGGTTACAGATTATTGAAATTGTTAACATCCATTTTGTTGTCAAATGGAATAACTAATAAGTGCTACCTAACAGTTTAGATAATAATATTTATGATTCTCATGAAAATGTACTCTGTTCTTAGGAAGAATAAATGGTATCTAATAAATAATGATTCTATGTAGTTATTTGAGAATTTCATTTCATAGCAAGCTCACTGATATTAAATAATAAATATATTCATAAAATTTGTTTCAATTGTTTGTTGTGCTTCAGCCGAAGCTTCAGTACCTATGTTGAATCTAGGCATACTTTCCCCCAATACATTCAGAACAACGAGTGCAACAAAGAAAACAGTAAGTATATTAAAAATGCATTATCTTATTGAGTAAGTATCCTTAAACTATTGAACGAATTTTCATCCAACCATGCTAAGAACTGTTCCAATGAAACTAGCTTTGTAATAAAAACTCGCATCCAAGTTCCTCTAAGTGTTTGGGCGCTATAATTACTCAGATTAAACTTATAACATCCATAATAATGTCGTGAGTTAATTACATTTAGGTTATCATCATTTGTTTACATTTTTAGTACTACTGACAGCTATATATGTAACGTTCCGATCCTGACAGAATCTATTTTATTATTCGTAAATTGCAGGCCGAGGACTTTTATGTCAGGTTTATATTTTGAAAATTACGTAGTCCTGGCGAATAATTTAGCTAATAGAACGTCTAAATATTTTTTTCTCAATGAAAACTATACTTTCAAATTATATTGGCTTAAAACGGAACGTTATTTTTGAATGATAAGAAAAATGAATGAACTAAATTGATTATAATCTGTGGCTGATTGCAAGATCCTTTGGTATCAGCTGGTCCACGGATTATCTAAGCTTTGTAATAAGACCAATAGTACAGTACTAAATCCTGGACTTGAAAGTCTTGGCCTAAACCTTGATTTAGTCTTCTCTTTGTAATAAGGCGGTCTGAGTGGCCAGATGTAATGAGTAGTGATATTCGACGCCATTTAGCGGAATTCGTCAACAACAATACGTAATGAATCCTTGTATAAAAAACCTAAATAGAAACAAATCATGATTACACCTCATGTTTTATGTAAGAGTTTGTTACACACGTCAGTTCGGACATCATTTGGCACAGGCCGGTCGGCATAATGTAGATGAACGTTTCAATCGGTCGGGCGATCAATCAACGACGAGCCGGCATTAATCGACGCAATCGCGCGATAGAATCGAATGGTGTGCCGGCCCCGGCTTTGTTCGGTTCGGCAAGTACATACTGCGGAACCGCTAGTGTGTAGCTTCCCTAACACCAACGCAGTAACCGCCATGACAGCTCAACTTATATGCCACACAATAAACACTTACGGCACATCCTCCTCCTCATCGATAGGCTCGCTTTCAGCCTGTATGCTCTCCATCGCAGTGGAATGTGCCACCAGTCGCTGACGGTTTATAGACCTATAATAGAAATAACATAACTTATAGTATAGTGTTCATACTAGAATGTGAGTGAAGTTTTGTTACACTATATAACCTTATTTAAAATCAAGTTAGAAGACGTTTTAACAGCATTTTAATTAGGGAATGTTTCTTCTTTATTTTTATTCCATGTTCAAAATAGTATGGAAGAAGACAAAACATTCTCTAGATAGAATGCTGTTAGGACGTCCAATTAAAGTATTAGGAATAAGGGGGGTATCAGTGTAAGTAAGTTTACAATGAAATATGTATGCTTATTAAGTTATACCACAGTCTAAATACTAATACATCGTTCGACGAAGCCATTCAGAGGGCCTAGACAAAGTCACATTCGACTAACGATGTCGTTAATAGAAAAGTAGGTACAAAATGTATGGAATTAAAATGTGTCACGTCGTCAATCCAAGTCGATGAGTAAATAAGCTGCACTATTGATAGTATCTTCATCACTAATCTAGCAAATGGTAAGACCATGTAGAAATCGAAATGACATTGCGGATTTTATTTTTTAAGAATTCGCAGTGGAGACCATAAACATTTTTATAACTATTTATTATACGTGAATTAACGCGCATTGTTTACTTTAAAATTGTTTGACGTTTCGACCAGGTTGCACCGGCTGTGGTCACAAGCGGATCAGTCAGCTTGTGACCAATGCCGGTGCAACCTGTTATTATCAACAATGCGCTTTAATTCTCGTATAATAAATAGTTACAATCCTGCAACGCGAAAGTTTAAATGTTAGTATAAACATTTTTTTTTTGGGAACTATTGTTTGGAATTGACATTGAAGGCGTTAGCGAATTCGTCATGGAGCTCATGTTCCTTGCCTAACCCCCTAGATGGGGTAATCGTGTGGTGGTTGGTTGCGGGACGCAGTGAGTGGACAGACCCGACTCTCAGTCGCCGAGTCCGTCCACCCGGGCTCTCCAACCCCCTCACGATTAACCCATTTAGACAGTTTCGTCGAACGACTGTATTAGTAATTGACTGTGGTTACACTATGTGTTTTGTGCAAGTAGAAATTACACAATACAATGAATTAGTGTAAGTTGAATTACACTTCAATATGAGTTAATCTACTCATATGTAACGTGTAATATGAACTGCAATTGAGAGAGTAATTGTAGTTACACTATAGTAAAAATACGTAGATTTGACTATAAGATTTAAGTAAGTTGAATTACAATTAAAGTGTAATTTGATCAGTATAATTACACTATAATATTATGAATGTAAGTTAAGATACAATAATATAAGAGTTCAAGTAGAGTTACACTAAGAGAAGACTATAAGTAGAGTTACACTATTTTAGCCTTAGATTTTGAAAATATTTGATAGGTTATTAGATATATTTCAGGACTTAATCGCGTGAATTATTTAAAGGTACGGACGTTTCGATCGAATTGTACCGATCGTAATCACGGGATAATTTTGATAATTTGTACTGTCGGTACAAATTATCAAAATTATCAAGACCAGGCAAGGGTAGTTTAAAAACCCCGCGCTTCACGGAGCCATCGCTAAGCTGCCATCAGTCGACCCGTGACCACGGTCGGTGCAATTCGATCAAAACGTCGGGTAAATAAAATGTTCGTACCTTTAAATAATTTACGCGATTAAGTCCCGAAATATATATAATATTTGATAGAACTAAATACAAGGTGTGGGATTGACTTTACCCATTTTTTTTTTAAATACAGTTGTTTAATTCGCTATCGAAATTCACAAAACAGATTGAAAATTCAAGTAGTTTTCGAACAATTAATGGTTCGAATGAACCAATTGAGCACATTCAGAATATAAACGCATGCTTTTAGAATCCAATACACATTCAGGTTATGAGGCTCCAATGTAATATTTACATAATATTAAGCATTACTTAGAAAAAACACAAAAAAACTACAAATAATGTGTCTTTTTTTTCTCACCACTCATGAAACAATAGAATGATAATTATATTATAAACAATACAGTGCTAATTAACATTTTGACACACAGATGAGGCAAAAAGTTAATTTATCTACAAAACACCTTTGTGGTTTTTACTCGACTGATTTGTAATATACTAATAATCTATCGCTCGTTCCTTCTTTACATTACACCAAAGAAATTTCAGTTTCGAAAAATCAATAACATATTAACCCTTAACCATCTACCACTTACTTTCGTTACAATGATTTTAATCCGAGGTCTGTGTGACCCTGGAGTAAAATAATTGTTTTATGTCAGGTTTAGGGCCTAAACCACACAATAAACGATTTTACTCCAGTAAAATAGTCTGTAGGTGGTTAAGGTCATAACTCTAAAAACAGATGGTAGGTGATTTAGGGTTAAAATATTAAATGTTTTACGAAACTGTTAGTTTTTTTTTAAAGACTTCTCCCGCAATAGGTTACAAGCCCTGTGTCGCGGGAGACTTTATAAACATACAAGTCACGGACACAAAGCGCACATAGACTCGGAACAACAATTTGTGGATCACACCAACTGGTGTACCGTGTGGGAATCGAACCCACGACCTCTTGCGTAGCAGTCGGATACACTCCCACCGCGCCACAGAGGCAGACAATAATACAAAGTAATTTAGTGTAATGTAAAGAAGCCACGAGCGGGAGGTTATACAAATCACTCTGTATAAGCCAAAATCAGTCCGATTCATCTTGCTTTGTCTATCCGTTTAGGCGCCACGATGCCACAGACAGATACACAGATACATATTACACATGTGAGTCGGGTCTAAGCCAGGCTGTCTTGGGGAAAACCATCACAGTGCCAGTTGTTCTTCAGTGAAATATTGATGTTAACACATCACTGTGTTTCGGTTGAAGGGCACTGTAGCAAGTGTAATTACTGGGCAAAAAAAAAAATGTGTGGCACTCGGGGACTGCCGCGGTAAAGCTATTGCATAGCATTTTTATCAAATTAAGCAATTAAAAAAATTAGATAGATGGCAAAACTAAAAAGTATCACCGCTGTGCCCGTCGGAGTGGGGAGCGTGAGGTTTTTTCGTTACGGAATTTCTGGATTCGGACCCCGCGCTCAAGGCCCGCAATAGAAGCTATGCAATAGCTTAATAAGACTAACAAACTAATGTCTCAAATGAGGAGCGCGGTGCGGTGACATTCAGATCTTTGTCAAACAAGGATTTGGGTGGCACTTATATTGTTATGAGCTGGCGTGGCGCTTACCATCAGTCGGACGACCTGCTCGTCTTTCATTTAGTGATTTAAAAAAGTTATCGAAACTGATATTGGTCCATTTTGATTTGTCATTTTTTAAATATTTAGTAATTGGAGCTTCATAACAAACAATGTTAAAACATGCATGTAAGTTTGTTAACTGTTAAAATCTTAATATTAGTTCACATGACGCAGGGAAAAAACAGTATCGATTATGTTTTAGTCGATTTTATGTACGTTTTATTATTGTCTTACAATTTTGATTTTTCAAAATAGCTATAGGAAATAGATAGGAGTAATCCTATGTTCTTACTAAAGCTTTAAGTTATTTCAATATTAAATTTAATACGACTACTGCCCAACCCGATCAAACTACCGGCCGATTAAAAGTTTGTTGTCCGCAGGGCCTCTAAACCCGCGCAACACACGTCAAACGTAAAGATTGAATAGTTGCTAAGCAACTTTGTTATTTAACATTTCACATACAATTTGGCTTTAATATATGTTAACGTCACTTTGAACTGTTTTTACCTGTTTTACAGCTTATTGTATTGTATTTATACTTTAGAACAAGACCACTTTTTAAACTTATCCCATATACATTTCAAAGATGTTCCTAGATGTCTTAATTCGTGACCATAATTTACCGTTGGACGACTGTTTCCATTATAACGACTGTGCTGCCGGTCTGACAATCTGTCGGCACTGTAGAAAAGTCAGTTAGTCGTATCGTCCTATAGAACACCTCCATTTTTTTCCTTCATTTAAATACACAAGTCACAAAGCTTTAAACGACACGATAATGTCGTTGTGACATAGTGGGAACGCGCCCTTAAAGCCACTTTCGAAGGTTTTTAACGGTCATTTACAACCTACAACAAGACCATATTTAATCTTTTCTCCCTTACAATATGTTTCTACTGATCCCTATACTCCTTGTCTTAATGGTTTACTTGAAACGCCTAAGTAGCTTCTACTATGTTGTACCATATATGTAGGCTGATTTTATTTTATCTCATCTCTAACATCAGCACCTTAGTATATCATGTTTCTAAACATTCAAACATTGTAAAATTGTCAATTTGATAAGAGTGGCAGCGAGTTTTTATTGCCAGGTCCTTTTCTCCGGCTTTAGCTATTGTTTGTGAACTTGGCATTACATGTACATGTAGAATCGCAAGTGTTGTTTTGCATCCTAAGTGAATAATGAATTTTGAATTCCTATCTTCACAATAAAACGCACAACAAATCGACTAAAACAATCAACTACCTTAAAATTTCTAACAGAATTAGAAACTTAAATAAAAACCTTTGTAAATAACATTAATAATGTTAGGTAATATAAATAAACGATGCATTAAATAAACATTCAAACATATAAATGTAATTACTGAGTCCTTTTCACTTGGGCGCTGAATTCCTCTCTGCCTTCGGATCTGAAATTGTTTTATTAAAAAAAAAAACTAAATACGGAACCGCCACCGAGAATTTGAAGAAAAAAAAAGTACACATTTTTTTTAAAAGGATTTGTTACTAAGTTTCGAGATAGTAGACCATAGCCTCTAAACGAGTGGCATAAACACCAATCTAATAGAATGACATCGTTGCGCGCGCAAAACCACGAATCTTAACCTAAAAAGCGGTTGTAGCCTAATTGGCTAAGGCATCGAACTCGCAATCGTGAGGTCGCGGTTTTAAATCCTACCCATTATAAATTATACTACCGACGTAAACCCACTCCTAACAAAAGCCACTGAGCTTAGCTGAAGGGGTTAACAGGATTGCTAGTAATATATAGGGCTTCCCTAGATTTGTCCTAGTTTATCGGGCAACAAGCGTTGATTTATGACAATTTGAACTTCTTTTTTATATTAACTTTAAATGTTAAGTGTCGACATGTCAAGGTTCTAAACTCCAGAATCCGGAGTTTTACACTTCTTGGCCTGGTTGCCAGGTTTTAGAAATGGCAACCCTAGTAATGTGGGACCAAAATCCCACATTGCTAGTTATCTTTAAAAATACTCATTAAAAATGTTCATAATTGTGACTTTGCTTATTCGATTGTCATTCTTTTCGATTAGCATTCATGCCACTTGTCTAGGAGCTCAGGGCACGAAATACATAGTACAGAAGGTAATACCATACGTATTTCGGTCAAGCAACGCACACATACACAACGTTCACGAACACAGAATCTCGGACCACTATGTTCCGAGATTTTGTGTCCATGAATTATGTCTATATATGTGTTTGTAATGTAAGTCTTCTGTCTCGATATCACATATCAAATCCAATCTATAAAAAAACAAGTATAGACCATAAGTCTCAAACAGACCAGGAATATAACAAAGGTAACTTTGTATATTGACTCATAATCTACAATTGCAACACTTTTCCAATATAAAAACGTACAAACATACATGACAGTTTATCAAACAAAATATAACTTCAACATGCGTACATTTAAAGCGATAAATAAATATTTTCGTTTGTATTTTTGAGTTTTTTTTTATATCAAATCTTTTTTCTTATGGTGTATGTATCCTTTCAATTCAAGAAGTTACTTTTGAAAATATGATATTTTTTGTTTGCGGGCTAGACGAAAAAAAGTGTTACATTTTGATATCAATCAAAAATCTATTATTTATAATTATGTGAAGCTAGAATAAGGAGGTTTTTTGTATTATTGTAAAAGGTTGTAATGTTTATTTTACCAATTTCAAACTGGCTGTGTGTAATGTATGTTGTGTAGGACATTTTTAAAATGTTTTTTTTAATTTTTTCTTTAATACAAACACAAAAAAGATATAGTAAAAGAAACTACATTCCAACCGGGTGTCCATAAGACCTGTGTTTTCGTTGCTATCAGATTTCACCCTATCTGGTCGATAACCAGTACAATATTGACAACAAGTCACCTAGTCAACAACAGGTACAACAGTGATCTTCGCTATATCTGTCGCGAATGTTGTTCATATTTTATTTCCCTATCTGGTCTATAACCGGTACAATTCCAACCACAAGTGACCTAGTCAACAACAGGTACAATACTGACCTCGTCCGATTCAGACCGCTCTTCTTGGGCTCCCCTTCAGCTTCGTCGTCGCTCTGACCAGAATCTGTACGTTTACGAGCTACAGTTTTTTCTCTCTGGGCTTCATCTAAATTGTGAATGCCGACTAGGAGTGAGTAATCCATAATCTGTAAGTTTATTATTATTTTTTAATGGCCTCATTCAATTTTATTTATTTACTAGCTGTTCCGCGCAACTTCGTTTGCGTAATTTCCCCCGTTTTTGCAACATTTCTCATGGCTGCTCCGCTTCTATTGGTCGTAACGTGATGTTATATAGCCTATAGCCTTCCTTGATAAATGGCCTATCCAACAGTGAAAGAATTATTCTATTTGGATAAGTAGTTCAAACAAACAAACAAACTCTTCAGCTTTATAATATAAGTATAGATGCGTCCGTGTTTAGGTCACAGGAATTCAGGTGTACCAAATTTGAATTAAATTAGTCCAGTAGATTCGGATAGACAAACCAATTATTTTATTATGTACTAGCGGAAACCCGCGACTTCGTACGCGTGGTTCCCGTTCCCGCGGTATGATGTATCTATACTAATATTATAAAGCTGAAGAGTTTGTTTGAACGCTAAAATCGAATCGAATTGAAAAATACTTTCACTGTTGGATAGCCCATTTATCGAGGAAGGCTATAGGCTATATAACATCACGCTACGACCAATAGGAGCAGAGCAGCAATGAGAAATGTCGCAATGGAAGTTGCGAGGGACAGCTAGTTATACATATAAACCTTTCTCTTGAATCACTCTATCTATTGCTGAAAACTGCATTAAATTCCGTTACCTAGTTCAAAATATCTAAGCGCACATACAGCGGGAGCGACTTTATTTTATGTTATTTAAAGATTAATTTGACGTTCGTAAACAATCATTGACTTGGGTATTATGAAATAATGGTTTTTGAAGTTTAAAATACATATGACCTTTCGTTAGCAGTCTTAAAAAGTTTTAAATTATAGCGGGAAGGGAATCACACCATGATAATACTAACGAAATAAAAAAAAATAGTACCTTAAGTTTTTATAAACCTATTGTTAGTACATTGACTTCGCGCTTTGTCTTCGGAATATAAAAATGAAACAGGTACTATTTTTTATATATTTCGGTAGAATTAGCAGTTTGATAATGTTACTTAGGTACTAGTTAAGAAAACGATTTACTTTTGTAAGTAAAGATTCTGCGTGATAAATTACGGCCATTCTTTTCTTTCTTTTGAAAAACATGTATACTTATTCATCAAGTAGCAGTAAATTGGCCAATATTTAAGCACATGAAGTTTTTACATCGTAAGTGGATGCTCCTACTATGTTGTGCCCATTGAGGCTGATGTATCCAATCTCGTGTACTCTTCTAATATTATTGAACTCTTTTTTTTGCATCAGTCCTCTAATATGGTGTATAATATAATGGTGGCAGCATCTTACCTGCATATACAGTTTATAAACAAAAAAACATTGTAAACATTGGCAATTTGAAAAGAGTGGCCACAAGTTTTTATTGCCTGTTCTTTTCTCGGGCTTTACCTATTGTTTGCGAACGGGCATTACAAGTAAATGTAGAATCGACTTTTCACAAGTGTAGTATTTTGCTTCCTAAGTGAATAAATCATTTTTATTGTTATTATGAATGTCATGGTCTGATCACACCAAACAAGGATTCGATTGACTAAATCAACACCCAGTATAGAGAACTGACCTTGAAGCTCTCCAAGACTCGACAGTCCCGCTGCATAGTCTTGATGAGAGCGTTGTACGTGTCCGCTTCTAAGAACAAACCCTCGGTGTGATGTTCCAAGAAGTCCAGATCCTTGTACGTTGGTGATGTCTTTTGACGTTCGCCTTTATTTGCCTGCAAGTATAAATTAACTGTTGGGTAGGACTCTTGGTTCATTTACTGCCTCTGTGGCGCGGAGGGAGTGTATCCGACTGCTACACAAGAGGTCGTGGGTTCGAACCCCACCCAGGATAAAACACGATGGTTTATTTTGTGTCTGGGTGTTATTTTATCTATAATATATATGTATTTAGAAATATACAAGTATGTTTATCAGTTGTCTGGTTTCCACAGTACAAGCTCTGCTTAGTTTGAGATCAGATAGCGTTGTGTGAGTTGTCCCAAGATATTTTAATTATTATTTATAGTTGACTGACTCATAGGCGACCGAGCAGATCGTGATATCTGCGAGGTTAAGCAACGTTACCACATCCATAGATGCATGACCGTTTTCACACACACACACACACACACACACACAATGGATGACCGTTTTCACACACACAGACACACACACACACCCCTTCGTGCCGTCGGTCCTGCGCCTAATCTCTTTCCGATCATGTCGGATTTCCGTCCCATCGGACTATGAGAGTGAAGGGAATAGAGAGTGCACTTGTGTCTGCGCATACACTCGTACACTATAATATCTCCTGCGCAGTTGGTTAGTCTCTGATGAGATTGGCTGCCGTAACGGATTTTTTTTTTTTTATGTAACTAGCAATGTCGGATTGTGGTCCCATATTCCTAGCAATCCTGTTAACCCCTCCAGCTAAGCTCTATGGCTTGTGTTAGGAATGGGTTCACGTCGATAGTATAATGGCCAGGATTTGCCTTAGCCATTAGGCTACCGACGCTTGACATTGGTTAGGAGACCATTATTATTATTTACCTGTTTTAGAGTATTTCAAATGTTGAACTTGTTTCTATTTATGAGTATTTTAACACCTTTGCTACAGTGCACTTCAAGCGAAACAATTACTATTTCACTTAATAACTGACATTGTTGTGGTACCCACCAAGACAACGTATAACAACCTATACCGGTCTACAGAGTGGACCAAACCAATGGGGAAAACATGGAGGGAAAGTACCCCAAATAATATATTACGTCAAAAATGTCCCTAAATAATATAAAAAAATGTGTGGCACTCGGGGACTGCCGCGGTAAAGCTATTGCATTGCAATTTTTATCAACTTATGCAATTATAATTATTTATTTATGCAGTATTTTTTTTTATTACATTTCGGAGCAGCTCGTCTCGATACGTGCGAGCTTCGTACAATCGTACCATATACATATACGTTAAGCGAACGCTCGACCGAGCTGCATGGTAGGCGGAGTGAGGGGTGTTAGGTTTTTTTCGTTACGGAATTTCTTGATTCGGTCGCCGCGCTCAAAGCCCGCGATAAAATAGCAATAGCTTAATAAGTAAATAAAAATAATAAAAAGAACAACATACCTTCCTTTTATAGGTAGATCCTTTGAGATCGTATTTCTGGTGTAACTTGATGGATGATGGCAATAGATTGTTCATGGCCACCAATCTAACATTCTTGCTGTTGCACTGGTAGCAATACAAGCCGAAGAATTTTGGTAATAATGTGCGGGGGTTCTGTAGAAATAGATAAATAAAAACATAATATAGAGGCGTCAGCCATTGCAGCCAAAATTAACATTAATTGGCTGCTTTTAATATGTTTAATTTAATTACATGTATTCCTGGATCAATAATATAAACTACTACGTGTTCTGCACAGGCGCGGATCCAAGGACTGGACAACTTGGTCCGCGTTGATGGGCAAAATCCGCGCCTGGTTCTGCATGTTTTAAATAGTCTGAATATTTTGCATGGTTGGGGTGATTTGGAGGTTGAACCCCACCACAAACGTAGGTACATCGTACAGTAGTGAAATTGCCAAAAGGTACACATTTAGCCGGTATTTAAACAAATGTACCATATACATATCAACCCATATGATGGCCCACTGCTGGGCACGGGTCTCCCCAGTAGAACCTACTGGTATGTAGATCCTGAGGGTAATTGCCATAATCGCCACGCTTGGCGAGCGGGTTGGCGATCGCAGTAAGGCTTTAAGTACGCAGAGGACGCTGCTGCCCGTCCTCCGGAGTGAAATCCCTGAGTCGCCTTAAAATACCTATCTAAAGATATTCCACACGATGGGGTATTTTAGAAAAAAAAAATCACATCCACAAATCACACTTTACCAAATTTTTTTTTTTTTTTCAAAACTTTATTCTTTCACTTTGTCGGCATAAGTAATATGAGTATCCATCTAGCACTAACAATCTCTGAGCTAAGCTGTTGACGGACGGACGGACGGATATGGCTAAACTATAAGGGCGGGACCCTTATAGTTTAGCCATATCCGTCCGTCCGGCTTTGGCCGGTTTTGGCATTCTAGCTACTGAACCCTTAAAAACGATTTTAAGTTTAGAAGTGCAAAGAATAACATCAGGATCAATTACGATCATTTGGCAAGTTGATTACATAGTCGAGCATCGTGGTACCATACATGAATTTAAAAAAAAATCGTTGGATCTTTTATGCTTAACAGAGTCTAATTGGAATTACTTGTGGTGGTCAATCCAACTAACCTGATCCAGATTCAAGTAGTACCCAGGCAGCAGTTTCTGAAGGAACTCGCCTTCCTTATGCTGTACCGTCTTTATTATAAACTCGTCGTCCGTGGTCAAGTAGAAGATGCTTCCCGAAGCGCCAGGGTTTCCCAGCTCCCTAAGGGGGGCGCTACACATTGACATCTGAAAGAGAAAATAATAATAAATCATAAAGTCTGCTTATCATCATGCAGACACGGACAAGAACTTCGTTCTGTGGGTAGGGGACAACATTTGACTCAACCGGTCAAGTGTGAGTCGCTCCCAAGGCAAGAGGGGTTATGATATATTTGATTCAACACACACCATATCCACCACCACCGAGAAGGGAGATTGTCTGCCTAAACATTGCGATCCAGTGTCAAAACTCTCAAATTCCCCAAAAAAAAAAAAAGTCATTCAGTCGAGTCTGATGCCACCCACCCCCTTGTGTCCGTTCCTGTCGTGTTGACCGATACAGGCTGATTGATTGATAGTCTGCTTCGGTGGTGCATGGGGAGAGCGTAGGACCACGAGTACTGAAGGTAACCTTTCATTTGAACCTCGCTCAAGCAACGAACACCACATACACATCATTCGATTTTTCCGCCCGGCGGTGCTGATTGACGCCAGCTCGCTGTGGCCCGGCCTCGTGTATGATGGTCCGCTAACGTGCGTAGCAATAGCAACTCTAATTGTTATACAAGTTGCTTGAAGAAGGTTAGTATGAAGTTTTAATTCTATACTCTCAGTATTTTGGAATACGACTGCTGGGCAAGAGGTTTGGGTTAGATAACCATAGCACTTTAATGATCCACAAATTGTTGTTCTAAGTCTGGTTGTCAGTGACTTTGTATGTTTGTAAAGTCCTCCGTGAAACGGCTTGTACCCTAGTATGAAAGTTGTCTTAAAAAAACAGCCTTGTCTCACCATTGGCAAATCCAGGTATTTGTTTTGGGGAGGAATAGGAAGGGTTGACTTCGCTGAAGAGCTCAAAATTTTTGTTTGGGAGTGGCTTCGATCCTGCTGAGGGTAGTTTTTATGAAGGGAATACACATATACATGGTAGGATTCTAGGACTACGAACAAGAAGAGGACTAGGGCTAAATACTTTTAGGAGGGGAAAGGAACATCAGTCGATGATTGGATGTCACTGCGGATACTAAGGCTTGCTCTCTGATAGATAATACGGGTAGGAAATAATCTACAATTCAAATAAACAGATGGCAAAACACGCTAGTGAATTTTTGGGATACTAGGACAAGGGGTTTCCTCTCGAAGTTTACATTTTTTGTCTATGGTATGGTATAATTACTAACCTGTTAGTCTAGCGGTCACCAACCCTGACTATTGAAATCAGACATAGATAATTTTATTTTCACTCGACAAAGGTATGTGTGTGAGTACACGGTGGCGCAGTGATTATTTTTTTTTGCGATCCAAAATTATTGTTCTGAGCTTACTTTGCGTCTATTCATTACATTTTCATAAAGTCCCCGGGTTAAGTGATATAGTGTCCGACGTCATAGGGAACCCAAAAGTGCAGAGATGTCTTTATAAAGAAAAAAAACTGGTAAACTCACCAAGAAATCATCAGGCTGGATTCCAAACAAATCTCTGAAGTATCTAAAAGCTATCGGAGCGTACGTCTTGAACTTGAACTCAGAGTAGTGATGCGCTGGAGTATGATTGGATCCTTCGTGTGGAAAGTTTGTCGTTTCTACAGTCATAAAATCTTGCATCAGAAGATCACGCTCTGGCTTCGACGCTAGTCCACCTATTGCGTGCTGGATGCCTGGAAGCAAAGAGATTTTAGTTAGCTTAAACAGGACAAAAAAAAAAAATTAAAGTGTCAGATTTGTCACACTCACGACGTAAAAATAGGGTGTTTTAAATTTGAAGGGCTGTACCACGGGCAAGAAGGGGTATGGTCGTCTGTCTGTACCATTGTAGCGACTGAGGATCAGTCGAAAACACATTTAAGGACTGCATTGCACAGGCATTACATGTTCATGTAGAATCGACTTTCACAAGTGTAGTATTTTGCTTCCTAAGTGAATAAATAATCTTTGACTTTGATCACAAAGAAGAAAAAATCCTCTAGATGGAACCACGAACGGTCTACAAGAAAAAGTCTATCGATATTTCTTAGACTATAACATTAGGTATACGTGATGAGGCCATTAACTCATTACAATAATTTGTTGTGCGACAACATATTACTGTAAAGAGTTAATTATATGGCCCAGACAGAAAAGGCACACACAGATTTGCAACAAAGGAGGGATCTATTTTCGTAAGCTTTTGCGATTTGTACACAAACTTTGCTACGGGTCTTAATCGCGTAAATATTTTAAAGCTAAATATATTTATCTTATTGCCCGACATTTCAACTGTATTGCAACGGCCGTGGTCACGGGTAGACTTCAGTCTACGGATTACTAAGATCCGTAGCTTATAAAAATTCTATAAAGGAGGAATCTTTTGAGAACACTTTAACTAAGAACGGATACATTGCAAAGCCGCATATCAGACATAAACACCGAGACGAGGAATGTCGGACCACTGTGTTCCGAGATGTTTCAACGGGCACGAACACGATCGCCAGCGTGTAAATAGGCGTAGGTAAGTGTTGCTCGGCTGTTTGTGAACAAAACTTTTTGTAGTTTTTAAAGCATTTTTATGCTAATTATATACATATAAATTTAAATGTATGGACTTTGGTTCCGATTTTGGCGAACATATCTAGGTGCCGGAGTTGGTAGAGACGAATTTTTCCTCCATACATTTAAATTTATGTTTGTAAACAGTTTTTTTGTACCTCCGACCCTTGCTTGCCGGCCTGCTTCACCACATCACCACATATGACGGTAGGCAACCCTAACTACAATGTAACTTACAACGTCACACGCTGAACTTTTTCTAACCATGACCCCCCCAAGGTCTAACAAAGTAACAGCGGCTCATGTAAAGTAGGATCTAAATTAAACTTGACACTGAACGATAAGCGGGGACCTTGACGCGTATCGACTATAGACTTCCTATTGTGGGATCGTTTGTCTCATTTTCCTATTTATATCCTTGTTTGGCGTGAAGGTTTTTATTTTCGCGATGTATCTTTTTTAGTTCCCAACTTCATCGAGCACAGTGCTAGCGGTCTCTAGAGTTCTGCGGTCAACGTTCTGAACAGACAGAACGTGCATTCGCTTTGACCGTTCGCAGTCTGTGTGTGTTGGATACTAAATGACATCAATTCCGAAAAGAAAAAAACACAATCAAGCTATATTTGTGCATCCCGAACTCAAAGAATGCTCACACGTATTTGTTCGGTGTGATAGAATTAAGAAAGCCCTGACACCGCCGTATGAAGGACCCTACCCAGTAATTAGTAAAACAGATAAAACATTTTGCATTAGAATTAGGGATAAAGAGACAGTGATATCAATTGATAGATTGAAACCAGCTTTCATGATCAATGACGAATCAAACTACGTGCCAGATTCAAAGGATTGCGACAGGCATTCACACACGTACACTACACGATCGGGACGTAAAGTAAAGCCAGTAGTACGTCTATAAAAAATCGCTGATATAAGCAAGCTATTCGTATATATATTAACATAGATCTTAACATATACCATTAATTCACAACTACTCGTAACAACAAGACATCTAAAATGGGAAATCAAAGTTCTAAGGACCAGATAACATACAATACGGACAATTGCCTCAATCAAAACGAAGCGGACCAACTCCGTAACCTGATCCAGGAGGACTTACGGTGGACAAGAAATGTTGCAATGGGACAGATTATTTTAACAATCGGCGTGATCCTAATTTACGGCATAATGAAAACACTGGACAGAAGAATGAAGAGTTTAACGGAAAAAAATAATAAACACTCGTGCAACAGCTAAGTCAAAATTACAGACGTCAGCAAATCACACCACAACAGGCGTCATCAAATTCCACCGCGTACAATAGCATTATTATTTATATACATCAGCAAATAACTAGTAAGGTCTAGGTCAAATTTATATTGTAAACACTATTACCATATTTTTTTTTTTTTTTAAAGGGGGGTGTACTGTTACAGTACAATATCTTTGTGCTGTATCTACAATCTACATCACAATCTTATGTTCCTTATCGCACGTTCAGTATCTATTAAATGTTTCCACTATCTGTTATCAACACGAAGTCGTTAGTATATAAGATGCACCTTTAGATAATTATAACCAGACTATACTACATCTTTTGTCTCATTTATACCTAATCATATATTGCCAAGTAGTTTGGCAAACACCCCATGGCTTACAGAGTGACCGCGGAATGCAGGACTCAGACCACAGAACTTTTAATCGCGGGTAGTGTTTTTCAAAATTCAAAATTCAACATTTTCTTTATTCACTTAGGATGCTAAACAACTCTTGTGATACGTCGGGATTCTACATATACATGTAATGCCAGATGCAAAGAACCTGGCAATAAAAACGCGGCCACTCTTTTCAAATTGGCAATTTTACAATGTTTGAATGTTTATAAACTTGATATGGGGGTAAGGTGCTGCGACTAATATACTATACACCATGTTAAAGGACTGATGCAAATTGTATTATTAATGTTAATGTTCTCGGCGCCTATGTCTTGAAACCTTTAATATGTCAATTTCACTAGAGTTCTGCAATGTATGGTGCGGCTAGCAAAACATTTCAGTTCAAGCTGGAATAATTAAGATGACAAAAAGAAAAATAGGGTTTCAAAGTTTTTTGGAGCCATTTTTTTCAAATAAGCGAAAAATTCTGAAGAAGAACTTCAACGAATATTTGAAAAAAAAAAATGCCGAATTGGTATGGCTGTTCTTTTAGGCACAGGTCAGGTTCTCGTGTTTTCATGTGTATGCAGACTTCGTGTTGATTATGATTGTGACCTTCGTGGTCTGGTCTTAGCAGTTACAGTAGTGAAGATGAAGGGTCTCGATCGAAACATTACCGAGGTTAATTACTGAATTACCACTGTCGCCCTTTTTTCTCAAAATTGTGACATCTCTCCGTTCCTCGGAGAGGACATTATACATGGTCTTGTGAATCTCTCTCATAGATCATATCGGTTTTCCATATATATCTATAAACTTAAAGGAATATTGTTTAAAATATTGTATTTATGGTTACATCACTGTATACGTCACCTTTTCCCTCCCCGCCCACCACTCGCCTTTGGACAATAATGGACAGTGGTTGCTCATAACGTAGTGTTTTCATGCACTGCCAATTTTTGGCATAAAATTCCAAATTTCAATCTTACCCCAAGTTGTATATTTTCTCATGCAGGTAAGTTAAAACCTATTTTTATTTAGTCTTACTGGTTTTCGTTTTAAATTCATTTCAAAATGTGTTTATTTTTGCAGTCAAATGCAGATTATTTAGAAAGCTAATTTGGTTCAGAATATGATTTTAAATCTCCGAAGTCCTGAGTATACATGACTTCTTAACCATTAAAAGTTCTTAGTACTCTTAGTTACAATTTCGAAAACTATATTAATCTTACTCCACCATAGGTTGATTTTTCCCCGGAAACAATAAAATTTTAATTCTGAAATGACTAACTATTTTCAACTTAGTATTAAGTTCAAACCTAATTCTCAGAGGCGAAGGGTTAAACTACGAAAATGTATCTTGTTAGAGACGATTTTTGTACGTACAATATTAACTAAATACAACTTAAAGGGAAGCCGAAAAGAATGGTATTATAAGGACCCTCCGCCACTGCTAATTCTTTTAGTAAAATTCAAAGGTTTTAACTAAGTATATATTTCATGACAAATAACACTTTATAGATACACTAGCTGTCCCGCGCAACTTCGTAAGCGGAATTTTTTCCCGTTTTTGCAACATTTCTCATTGCTGCTCTGCTCACATTAGTCGCAGCGTAATGTTATATAGCCTTCCTAGATAAATGGGCTATCTAACAGTGAAAGAATTTTTCAATTCGGATCAGTAGTTTCTGAGATTACCGCGTTTAAACAAACAAAGAAACAAATAAACTCTTCAGCTTTATAATATATAGATATTATAAAGCTGAATAGTATAGATTTTAAAGTGAATCCCTATAATTTACAATCGTTTCAATTACACATAGCTAATCTCACCAGAAAACCGTTTATTCTTGCCCCGATTCACCTTAGAAGAATATTATTATTACCGCAGTATAAGGACGTGTAACGCCAGGGTTATCAGTAGCATAAATTAGTAGAAGAAACGTATAATGTCGGCAAAATAATAAAGCGAAGGAAGCAGATACTCTTTATATTATAACGTAAAGGTCAAAAGTCTTACTAATATATAGGATAGTGCAGGGTTGCCAATTTAGGGGTTTGCCCCTTAAATGTAGGTGGCAATGATAGGAATACGTTAGTACTATAATGGGGATAACATAATCAGCTAAAACCGGTGTAGAGTCGAATACCCCTTCCCCTTCGTTTTAAGCCTGTTTTTAAGGGGATTTTTTAAATTGTATGTACATTTTTGGTGTTTATTAAATTTTAATTTCAAGAGGTGGGGAGAAATTAAGAGTTGGCAACCCTGAGATATTGGAATCACGTTTGGTCATAATTTTTGTTGTATCTATAAGAGAATAGAAGCGTTATCTTCAAAAACAAATTGATATGAACTAAATAAAGTTCTTTGACTCCTAAACAAAGCTCTGTACATTCGTAGAGTAGGTATCTTTATCAAACGCAGAATTGATTGAATGATTTTTGATGCGATTTTCATTGGTTTGAAGCCTGCAATTGGAATTCAAATATGAACGCTCAATAAAAAGTATAAAGTGACTTTTTATAAACCAGCGAGCCTCACTGGTTTCGAATAGAATTTTCTTCAGTATTATATAGATCTATACTAATATTATAAAGCTGAATAGTGCTTTTTTGAACGCGATAATCTCAGAAACTACTGGTCCGAATTCAACAGAAAAAAAAAATACTGTTGGATAGCCCATTTGTCGAGGAAGGATATGCGCATATAACATCACGCTACGACCAACAGGAGAAGCAATGAAAAATGTTGCATAAACGGGGCAAATTTACGCAGATGAAGTTACGCGGGTCAGCTAGTTATGATATATAGATCAAAACTGTTTATAGTATAGTAATTAGAGCAGATAAAAATACCCAGGCATTTATAGCTAGTGATACAAGAGGTAGGATCTTATTGTAAGCTCCGATCTCATCCAGACCTTAGGATAGACTATAATGATAAAAAAACAGTGGGCATTTTGCGATATACAAACACGAAATCTACAGTAACAATATTTACAACGTTTAATTCATTCTTATGTACCTATAAATGAAAATTAACATTATAATAACAAACAGGCGCGCGCGCATAAGGTCAAAGTACACAACAATACCATATGTGTAACTACTACTAAGTAGTACTATTTTGTAGTACTTACACATTTGATAATACTAAATGATGTAACTTCTGTTTTGTGATTAACTAATAAATACAATTATTTTTTTATACAAAATATTTATTTTTAATATAACTATTTTAAAAATTAAGTTTATTTAACCTTTTTTGTATAGTCCAGTTTTTTGTGTTTTAGATAAGTTAGTTGTAAATAGTTCGTTAGTTTTAGTTTTCTATTAATTTATTTTTAAATAAACTAGAAATATACGTTAGTAAACTTTCACGATTTGTACACATTATAGAATTTCCGAAAGTTCCGTAATAGAGAATGATAAAAATCAAGCGAGGGTAGTTTCCGAAACCGTTTCACGAAGGCGACGCTGAGTTGAACCAGTCTACGCGTGACCACGGCCATTGAAATACGTTCAAAACGTCGGGCAATGAACATACAAAGGTATTTAACCTTAAAATAAAATATTTACGCGGTTAAGACCGTAGCTTACAAAAACAAATTATTATAGACCTTTAACCATCTATTATTGCCATACATTTAATTTAATAATTTCGGTCTCACAGACCTTAGTAGGCCTAGGTGACGTGAGGTATGTGATACTTAAGGTCAAAGCACACTAATCAACTCGGAAAGGAATCAGCATCGTATCAACGTGAGTCATTCGGTATTCTTTGTATTAAACTCCCTACTGCAACGCACACTAATCGGATTCGTAACAGGGCAAGCTCACGAACAGTTGAGGGCGAGGCGATACGGAGCCGATCCCTTTCCGAGCTGATCAGTGTGCTTTAAACTTAAAATTATTTCAAATATGCAGGTATAACACTTAGTACGGGTTCCCTAGAACAAATTTTAAAATGATACATATCAAGCTGGAATTGACATGGTAGCTTCGTTTCGTCGAGACGCCCAACTTTATGTATACGACAACTTTATATAGTGGTACGTTAGTAAAAAAAACAGGTGTTAAATATTACAAACTTAACTTTGCCGTTGGAAAACCGTTATCCTCATACATCAACATAGGCCGCGATTAATTTACCGACCGCAAATAAATTAGTAATAAAAAAATCTTTTTTGTGATGCAACGATTATGGCTTTTACTACAAGCTACATGGCACTTAGCACAAGTAAAAGCTATAATCATTGCAATTTGAAATTATTTTTTTAATAACAATTTTATTTGCGGTTGGTAAACTAACTGCGGCCTATATTGATGTATGGGGACAATAGTATTCCAACAGCAAAGTTAAGTTTGTAATATTTAACACCTGTTTTTTACACTAACGTACCACTATATAAAGTTCGTATACATAAAGTTGGGCGTCTCGACAAAACGAAGCTACCATGTCAGTTCCAGCTTGATATGTATCATTTTAAAATTTGTTCTAGGGAACCCGTACTAACTGCTTACAAGGGACATGACACAGTGTTAAGTATGTTTCCTTTCGTCAATTTACATAAAGACGACATGTTTGTCAATTGAACAGCTTCACTCTTTATAATGTTTACAAATGATAAACACGTGCAAAGGTGAGCGAACATAAAATATAATCATCACATCACGTCATCATAATAAAAGGAAGGAAATAACTATTCGATGCATTTAAGGTACTTGGCTCACGAATCTGCATCCAGTTTTGAGAAGTTGAGTCACAAAGTTATCGGGAAAGATTTTTGTTGATGACACATCAGTATAAATTGGCAAATTTAAATATGCGACTGGCCTGAAGGCAAACCAAGCAAAAAAGAGTTTTTTAAGCTATTGCATAACTTTTATCTCGAGGGCTCGGGCTTTGAGCGCGGCGACCGAATCAAGAAATTCTGTAACGAAAATAAAACCTAATGTAATGTAAATGTAGCTCGGCCGAGCGTTCGCTTAACGTACCTATATATATATGGTACGGCTGTACGAAGCTTGCACGGATTGAGACGAGCTGCTCCGAAATGAAATAAAAGAAAAAAAAAACTTAGACAATTATAAAAAAAAAAAAATTGCTTTTTTAGTTGATAAAAAATGCTATGCAATAGCTTTACTGCAGTCCCAGAGTGGTACACATTTTTCTTTTTAAAGATGACCTAGCTATTTGGAATTGTGAGTCCCAGATTACTAGCAATCCAGTTAACCCCTTAAGCTAATTTATATGGCTTATGTTAGGAGTGTGTTCACGTCGGTAGTATAATGGGTAGGATTCGAACCCGTGACATCACGTTTGCGAGTTGGATGCCGCTGGGGCTGCGCGCGAGTAGGTACTAAATGTTGTCAGTTTGAGACAGGGTTCCGTGTCTGGATGTATTTCGTGTGTATCCATTGTATGTTTGTATAATGCCCTGTGACACAGGGTATTCATGTACTACAAGAGAGGCATAATGTTGTGACTCAGAAGTCAATAAAATGACGAGTGTGGGCCTTATTACTGGAAGTTGGGCCTTCATAGATGATACTGGCTTTCGACTGCCTCTGTGGGGCGGTAGGAGTGTATCCGACTGCTACGCAAGAGGTCGTGGGTTCGACCCCCATCCAGGATAAAACTTTGTGTGATGAGCACGATGGTTTATTGTGTCTGGGTGTTATTTATCTGTAATCTGTATGTATGTTTATCAGTTGTCTGGTTTCCATAGTACAAGTTCTGCTTAGTTTGGAATCAGATGTTGTGTGAGTCGTCCCGGGACAGTATTATTATAACTGGTATAGTACAATCCGTTTTTCTAAAGAACAAATACGTTTTACAAATACAAAGACGTCACCTAACCCCTAAACATTATCTTAGTAAAATGTAAGCACAATATAAATATCAAAGTCTATGACGTAGAACTGCCATGACTTTATGAGACCTTGGAAAGGATAGGTCAAGTTTTAATGTTTTATAATATTACTAGAACTAGTCTAGTCAAAAATAGACTTCAAATATTATACTGGCTAAAAATAACATCTTGTATAAAAAAGTATGCCTTATGCGCTTATTACACTACACTAAATCAGGGACCCTAAATCCTTAAAAAGAGAGGTGTAATAAGAGTCAGGGCCCTAATTCTCTAACAAATTTTCAAGGCCACCGCGATTTAGGGCCCTGATTTAGGGTAGTGTAATAGCCGTTTTATTAGCAAACTTAACTGGGCTTTTTTTAGGTGAGCCAAAAACAGGCTGAACTGTTATTTTTAGGCTTGGCCGTGTGGTACCGGCTTAAGAATAGTCCATCCCTTCTCGTGGGTGTTGTCAAGGCAACTAAGGGATTTCACACCAGAGGACGGGCAGCAGCGTCCTCGTAGTACTTAAAGCCGCTGCAATCGCCAACCCGCTTGCCAAGCGTGGCGATTATGGCAATTACTCCCAGTAGTAGTAGGTTATACTGAGGAGACCCGTACCCAGCAGTGGGACATCAAATGGGTTGATATGTATTACTTTTAAAGGATAGAACCATAAATCACATTTCAAACTCAAAGTACGTCAACGTAGAATGATCATGACGTCACAAACCAAATACCGTAGTGTATGACGTAGACAGGTACATTAATACGTCACAGAACCTTGACAATCGATAGGTCGATGCTTTTCAAATCAATAATAAATAGACTAATATGTATTCTGTGTATGTGTTCCAGTTAAAAATAGACTTTTGTACGGTTAGTAAAGACAATCGATGAATCATGTAGTTTATAATAATGCCTAGGATAAACCTGCATTGTATGTGATAGGAATGGAATTTGACCAATTTGTTGTTTGTTTTCCTGCATGCTTATCGTCGCCTATTAAAACAGTGTGGTCGACATTACACAATTTTATTGACTACTAGTTGTGTCCGAAACTTTGTACGCGTGAAGTTGCAATGCTGCTTACTCCCTATACACGTTAGCGTGATGATAAGTAGCCAAGTTACTTCTTACATCTGACTTATGACTGCCTCTGTGGCGCGGTGGGAGTGTATCCGACTGCTACGCAAGAGGTCGTGGGTTCAAACCCCACCCAGGATAAAACTTTGTGTGATGAGCACGATGGTTTATTCTGTGTCTGGGTGTTATTTATCTATAATATGTATGTATTTAGAAATATATAAGTATGTTTATCAGTTGTCTGGTTTCCATAGTACAAGCTCTGCTTAGTTTGGGATCAGATAGCGTTGTGTGAGTTGTCCCTAGATATTATTATTATTACATCATCAGCTGATAGTCAAAGTCCTGTCAAAATCCGTTCAGCCGTTTCGGAAATTACCCGAAACAAACAGACAGACCGACACAGACAAAAAAATGAAAACTGTGTTTTTGTTATATACCTTACAGATTCGAGCATTACATCGGTGAGGGAGAAGAACCGAGCATTAGAATGCGCAATATGTAATGATACAATCTGTAATATTTTAATACAATTTGTAACACATTTAAGTAGGCAGTATTGTTATGTAATGCTCGAAATCGAATCATAAATGTTACATTACAGGCGCATGCTCGTCAATAAAGGAGGCAGTATTGTTACGAAATGCTCCAAATCGAATCATAAATGTTACATTACAGGCGCATGCTCGTCAATCAGGGAGGCAGTATTGTTACGTAATGCTCCAAATCGAATCATAAATGTTATATTACAGGCGCATGCTCGTCAATCAGTGAGGCAGTATTGTTACGTAATGCTCCAAATCGAATCATAAATGTTATATTACAGGCGCATGCTCGTCAATCAGGGAGGTAGTATTGTTACGTAATGCTCGAAATCGAATCATAAATGTTACATTACAGGAGCATGCTCGCGGTAAGGAAAGGCCTTATCTCAAATTATTTGGGACCTAAAATCCGCCATTTATAATAAACTAGCTGTCCCGTGCAACTTCGTCTGCGTAAATTTTCTCCGTTTTTGCAAGATTTCTCATTGCTGCTCCGCTCCTATTGGTCGTAGCATGATGTTATATAGCCAATAACTTTCTCGATAAATGGGCTATCCAACATTGAAAAAAATATTTAATTCGGACCAGTAGTTCCTCAGATTACCGCGTTCAAAATAACGAACTCTTCAGCCTTTATAATATTAGTATAGATATGTTTAGAATGTATTTAATCTTAAAATTCAAGCCTCACTGTGTAAATAATATTGTATAGGTATAGTTTAAGTTTTTGATCAATAGATGGAGTTACCATGCAAATTAATGGCGATATGGTTTGCTTACACAGAGGCTCATAAAAGCATTTTTCTTTGGGTCCTACATGGTCCTTCGAGCCAGATTGATGTACCCATTGTCACTTTCACAAATAAGAGGAATGTAACGACACCTCTCAAGCTAAAATCCATCAAGCCGTTTAGGCTCTAGGGCGTGTCAAAGAAATATACATACAAACACTCGAAAAAGTAATCCTCCTTCTTGCGCAGTCGGGTAAAAATAAGTGACGTTTATATTCATAACAATATTTGTGTAATGGTTCATGTTTAACAACTACATTAGGTACATTTTTACAATGCTAAATGAATCATTATTATCAGTCGGCGTGTACATACGATTAGTCATAGCTATTCCTGCTATGAACTGACATAAACAATCACAATTGTTTCGTTTTTGTATCATTGAGGACGAACGTTTGAGTGCCTGAGCTTCTTGTAACTCATTATTTTTTAAATCTGTGGGTATTTACTGAACGAAGGTTGTATATTCAGTCATTTAGTGCCAAGTCGAGCTTCTCACACTTGTGGAGAATGTTGATACACTATTGTATCCCCCCCCCATCCCCGCCATGTGAGCGATTTACACTTGGTCGATGTTGGGGGTAAAATGGCTTTGAAAGTAGTCAAGGGTAACGTGATCAATAAGGTAGGGAACCAGAGTTTTAAAATGATTATGCATTTACCTACAAATACTTATTAGATTGTGAGAATTGTTGTATGAAAGTAGGTATGAATTTGACTTTGGCAAATAAGATACATAAAAATACACATATAGGTATAGCTGTCTTTTGAAGTTTTTCAAAATTGAACGAAATACCAAGATTTACAAGATGGCGTAGTAAACAAAAATTGAACATACTTTTTGGGTAAGATCGCGTATTTCTTAAGATAGGTTTATACGCTCGCGTTCAAAGCGACATTCCACAGGCACGAACACGGGCGCGAGTTTGTAAACAGGCGTAAAGGTTCATTTCCGTGCATCGCGACCGATCGCGAGCCGCTCGCGGCTTACGACAAGCGGCTGAGGTAAGTGACAGACGCGCGCGGCCGACGACTGTCGTAGGCCTGCGCGCGCACTGTGAATATTGTCGCATCGGCCGCGAGCGTCAGCCGCTTGTCGTAAGCCGCGAGCGGCTCGCGATGCTCGGAAATGAACCTTTAATGTGTTGCTCGGCTGTTTGTAAAAAGGTTTTTCAGGTTGTGTCAGGCTGTTTGTTGAGCTGCTTGCCGGGATGCGTGCCACGCGTCTGAACGCACTATTATATTTGAAGGAGAATGAGAGTGGCCTCCGTGGCCGCAAGCAACATATAATTATTATCGTAGTAAATAACTACTATTCTACTAGATAAATCGGACGTAAACATATGTATATAATATAGCGACTAGTCAAAGTTCAATTAAATTGACCTTGTAAACAAACAACTTCGATCATTCAGATTAGAGAAATAACTTAGGAATTGTTTTTGAAGTGAGAAAATTGCATATGGTAGCATTATTTGTGAATATTTATGAAGCGGCGGTAGCCTAATGGCTAAGGCATCGGACGACCGACGTGAACCCACTCCTTTTTTTTTTTTTTTCGTTTCGTCGGATAAAATTCCTGACGAACACCTCCACCATCCGGGGAAGACTGTGGAGGTAGTGTGGGGTTTGCACCCACTAAAAAACCCGCCGTGTATCTCCCGCCACCTTCGCGAACGGGCCGCCGGAATTGTTATGCCGCCGGAATATTGTTATGCCGTCGGCGGCACGTGAACCCACTCCTAACACAAGCCATTGAGCTTAGCTGATGAGGTTAACAAGATTGCTAGTAATGTGGGACCACAATTCCACATTGCTAGTTATCTTTTAATAAAAAAAATGGCTCATTATGCTGTTTATACATATCTGCCGAAGGAGCGATATGGCCGCTGGAGCAAACGATTCCTAGAGTGGAGACCGCGACTTGGTGAACGTAAGGTAGGACAGCCCCCAGCCAGATGGACCGACGACCTTAAGAAGGTCGCTGGAGCTGGATGCAGAAAGCGGAGGACCGGGTATCATGGTGTAAATTAGTAGAGGCCTATGTCCAGCAGTGGACCGATACAGGCTGATGACAGTACTGTTTGTACAGTCAGCTACATAAGTCGCTTTACAAAACCAGTATTTCAAGCGCCGAAATTAGTTCTGTGAATTTTCTCCTAATTGAGATTTTGTGACTGTGTCAAGGAAAAATTTCTGCTGTGCCGATTTGAATATCTGCAAAGGTTAAGCGACTTATGTACTCGTAGCTGACTGCGTATATTTACTGCTAGCTGTCCCGCGCAACTTCGTCTGCGTAAATTTTCCCCGTTTTTGCAATATTTCTCATTGCTCCGCTTCTATTGGTCGTAGCGTGATGTTTTATAGCCCACAGCCTTCCTCGATAAATGGGCTATAATATTGGTATAGATTTCATGTGAACGCCTAGAACAATAATAAGTTGTAAGTGCGTTAAATAGGGTTACAAATTAACCCTTCACCAGCTACCACCTACTTTTGTCATACAACCATTTAACATACATCTGAGAGACTCCGGAGAAAAATCGATGTTTCTTTGTCAGGTTTAGGGCCTAAATCTATACTAATATTATAAAGCTGAAGAGTTTGTTTGTTTATACGCGATAATCTAAGGAACTAGGGATTCGAATTGAAAAAATATTTTACTATTGGATAGTCCATTTATCGAAGAACACAACATATTAGTATAGATAATGTGTTCACGGTTGGAACGAACAATAATAATAATATCTTGGGACAACTCACACAAAGCTATCTGATCTCAAACTAAGCAGAGCTTGTACTATGAAAACCAGACAACCGATAAATATACTTATATATTCCTAAATACATACATATTATAGATAAATAACACCCAGACACAGAATAAACCATCGTGCTCATCACACAAAGTTTTATCCTGGGTGGGGGTCGAACCCACGACCTCTCGCGTAGCAGTCGGATACACTCCCACCGCGCCACAGAGGCAGTCAGTCGAATGTTACATATTTAGGCAAATTTCTACTGCAGTTTGGATGTCGCGTGGAATATTTTCAATTTTAGAAGTTTTGCGTCAGTAGATCGAACTCTCGCCCTCGTGCATCTACTTGAACGTATCGAAGCGAGGGATAGAACGGGACATGCTATTTTCCGCGTTCCGAACTTTACGTGTAAAGGGCGCTAATGGGGAGGGAGTCAAAAATCGGCTTATACGAGTCGGACTCGGGCACGAAGGGTTCCGTACTATATATAAAAATGAATGTTTGTCTGTATGTCCCCTATGCGTTCCAAATTGATCAGATAGTGGTGAAACTTTAGTAGAATGTTCAGGGAAGGCGCTTCGCTGTAGATTTTAAAGCCAGGAACACTCACCGGTGTTCCTTGCTTTAAAAGCTACAGCGAAGAGTAGCCGAGTTCAGCTAGTTATCTATAAAAACGGCAAAAATATCATGTTTGTTGTATGGGAGGGCTCCCATACAACTCAGTGACAGCCTCTGTGGCGCGGTGGGAGTGTGTCCGACTGCTACGCAAGAGGTCGTGGGTTCGATTCCCACACGGGACACCACTTTGTGCGATCCACAAATTGTTGTTCCGAGTGTACTTTGTGTCCGTGACTTGTATGTTTGTAAAGTTCCCCGCGACACAGGGCTTGTGCCCTAATGCGGGAGTCGTTTTAAAAAAAAAAATAAAAAAAATAAAAAAAAATAAAAAACTGACTTTGGTTATTTTTGCCGTTTTTCATTTTATTAATTTTATTATTTATTTTTAAAGTGAATAATATAACTCAATATAGCTTCTACCTGTTGCCGTTATCAATATCGAGCAAAAATGAGCAAAAAAATCACGTTTATTTTTATGGGAGCCCCCTTAAATATATATTTTATTCTGTTTTTTTAGTATGTATTGTTATAGCGGCAACAGGAATACATCATCTGTGAATTTCACCTGTCTAACTATCACGGTTTATGAGATACAGCCTATATTATAATATCGAGATAAAACGGCAAAACTCACGTTTACCCCCCCTTAAATATTAATTTTATTCTTTTTTATTATTATTTATTATTATAGCGCCAACATAAATACATCATCTGTAAAAAAATCAACTGTCTAACTATCACGGTTTATGAGATACAGCCTATATTATAATATCGAGATAAAACGGCAAAACTCACGTTTTTTGTATGGGACCCCCCCTTAAATATTAATTTTATTCTTTTTTTTAGTATTTATTATTATAGCGCCAACATAAATACATCATCTGTAAAAAAATCAAGTGTCTAACTATCACGGTTTATGAGATACAGCCTATAATATCGAGATAAAACGGCAAAAAAACACGTTTTTTGTATGGGACCCCCCCCCCCTTAAATATTAATTTTATTCTGGTTTTGTGAATTTTAACTGTCTATAACTATCACGATTCACGAGATACAGCCTGGTGACAGACGGACAGTGGAGTTTTAGTAATAGGGTCCCGTTTTACCCTTTGGTTACGGAACCCTAAAAACGATCGTCGTCTCACGTAATAAATAAATGGCGCCATACAGCTGGTAAAGACTAGCATACAGTAAAGTACCACTACTAAAAGTCGAACCTACTACTCGACCAATCTAAGTTTGCACCTCGCCACTATCTAAAATAATCGACGCGAGGTGCCAACTTAGCTTGGTCGAGTTGTAACTATAAAATATTAACTAGCAAAGAGGATAAAACAAGTTAAGCCGCATCCATCCGGTATACAAGGTAAATCTAAATTTAAACATTGCACAAACTAAACACATCCAACGGTTTTGTTTACAAAATATTACGCGCGGACGGTAGCGGAAAATAACTATATATCTGTCTGTCCGTATAAACATTATCATTGTTCAGTTTGCTTGTTTATAACGCGATGAAATGTGAAACAATCGGGTGAAAATTCAAAATGTCATTTGGTTTGGTTTTTGGCTGTCACTGTCACTGGGAAAAAGAAAAATAATAATAATATCTAATAATATCTTGGGACAACTCACACAACGCTAACTGATCCCAAACTAAGCAGAGCTTGTACTATGGAAATCAGACAACGGATAAACATACTTATATATTTCTAAACACATACATATCACTACATAGTATAAAACAAAGTCGCTTTTCTGTCCCTATATATGCTTAAATCTTTAAAACTACGCAACGGATTTTGATGCGGTTTTTTTTAATAGGTAGGGTGATTGAAGAGGAAGGTTATATGTATAATAACATCCATTAAATAGTGGAGAAATAAGGAGCGGAGAAGCAATAAGAAATGTTGCAAAAACGGGAAAAATTTACGCAGACGAAGTTGCGCGTGTCAGCTAGTGATAGATAAATAACACCCAGACACAGAATAAACCATCGTGCTCATTACACAAAGTTTTATCCTGGGTGGGGATTGAACCCACGACCTCTTGCGTAGCAGTCGGATACACTCCCACTGCGCCACAGAGGCAGTTTTTGCATTGAGTATTCAGGTGTGAAGGTCAGGATGATACGTCGCTCTAACACAAAGGGAGGATCCTCTAACTAGGCGAGGTGATCCTGTCTGGCAGGATCTACTCGCACGTGGCTTCTTTCGTAATATCAGTTTAAAAAAAAAAATATTAACCCTTAATCACCTACCATTTGATTATGGCAATCAATGGCTTACTGCCGGTCTCAATAATCTACCTATCGATGGATTTGGCTACTAATTTTGACATATTTTGTATGGAGCTTATGTCAAATATATACCTCTAGTAGCCAAATCCATCGATAGTTAGATTATTGAGACCAGGCGTTAATCACATACAGACTATTTTACTGGAGTAAAATCGTTTTTTATTGTGAGGTTTAAGCCCTAAGCCTGACGAAGACACTTCAATTGTGAGAATTAGGCCCCAAGTCTGACAAAGAATCATCGATTTTACTCCGGGATCTCTCAGATGTGTGGTAAATAGTTGTGTAACAAGTAGGTGGCAGGTGGTGAAGGGTTAATTTGTAATTTACGAAGTTATTTGGTGTAATGTAAGCCAATAGCGGTTATTAGTATATCTATACTAATATTATAAAGCTGAAGAGTTTGTTTATTTGTTTGAACGCGGTAATCTCAGGAACTACTGATCCGAATTGAACAATTATTTCACTGTTGGATAGCCTATTTATCGAGGAAGGCTATAGGCTATATAACATCACGCTACGACCAACAGGGGTGGGGCAGCAACGACAAATGTTACAAAAACGGGGAAAATTTACGCAGAAGACGAAGTTGCGCGGGACAGCTACTATCTAATACTGTATAATCTAATCACTAACGCACTAGCGACCACGAGTCTGGTCCGCCCACCCGCTGCGTCGCACTCCTCATCCCCCGCACCATTACCCCATCCATCTAGACGGCTTCGTTGAACGACTGTACGAGTTATTAGACTGTGCTAGTACTATATAAGTCAGTGGGGTACCGTCACAGGGATAGGTCTGTCTCGGTGGCCTGGCGCCGCTCATAGCATGGCGTACAACTGCCGCGCAAGAGGTTGTGGAACTTGTGGGTTCGATTCACACATAGGACAGAGTTTTCTGATATCGTTTAAAGTTGGTTCCGAGTCTTGATGTACTTTTTGATATGTTTGTGAGTCCTCTCCACCATAGTAACTTATGATATTGTGTGGTGCAGGACAATGACGTTTTACATAAAGACACGCCTTGCCGCTATGGATATGTTATTTTACGTAACCCCTGTGGCGCGGTGGGAGTGTGTCCGACTGCTACGCAATAGGTCGTGGTTTCGATCCCCACCCAGGATAAAAGGTTTGTGTGATGAGCACGATAGTTTATTCTGTGTCTGGGTGTTAATTGTCTATAATATGTATGTATTTAGAAATATTTAAGTATGTTTATCAGTTGTCTGGTTTCCATAGTACAAGCTCTGCTTAGCTTGGGATCAGATAGCGTTGTGTGAGTTGTCCCAAGATATTATTATTAAGATATTATTATTATTATTGTTCATGCAGTTTTGTTAGCCTATAACGTCTCTATATGTAAAACCTCATTGTTGCAGGAGTTGTCTAAAACAAGGGCCCCATCAAGAGCACGACATCATTCACATTCATTACCTTAGCGAAAAGATGTTCGTTCTCTTTGGATCATAGACAGAAGTTCTGTGTATATTCTGAGGAATATGGAATATGCATGTTGTTTAAATTCACTTGATTTTTCCTTTAATCTTTATTGTTCAGACAATATGCCTAAAGAAATTTACTTCTTCAATATAAGCAAAATATAATGAATAAAATGTGCAAAATGAGGGACGGAAATTCAAATTTGCAAAACGCATCGCTATTGGTCGAACGAAGCGTGACGTCATATGACACGCTCTGTCGTTTATCGGCGTCGATATTTGTACTGTGCTACAAGTGTTACAGAGAAAAGAAGTTTTTTAATTGTGTTTCTATGGATTTTTCTGCATATAAATTAATTTTAGAAATCTTAGTGATATTAAGAATCATCTAGGATGATCGACATTGGTTTACATAGCACTACTTACCTATAGTAGTAGTGGTACATTTCGTTTTTGAATTGAACTGACACAACGCATTCTTTAACCTTTTTTTTTTTTTTTTTTTTTTTTTTTTTTTTTTTTTTTTTTTTTTTTTTTTTTTTTGATGTGGCGGGAAAAATTCCTTACGAACACCTCCACCGTCCGGGGAAGACGGTGGAGGTAGTGTGGGGTTTGCACCCACTAAAAAACCCGCCGTGTATCGCCCGCCACCTTCGCGAACGGGTCGCCGGAATTTGTTATACCGTCGGCGGCCACGCATTCTTTAACCTTAGTGTAACCATTTAGCACGATGGTTTATTCTATGTCTGGGTGTTATTTATCTATAATGTATGTATTTAGAAATATATAAGTATGTTTATCAGTTGTCTGGTTTCAGATAGATTTGGGATCAGATAGTGTTGCGTGAGTTGTCCCAAGATATTACTATAATATTATTATTTTCCCCTTATTCTTTCATAATGTAGTGTTTTATTGAATTACACGACTGTATATTTCTCGACTTGAAATAAGTACAAACTTACGTGAAACCTCGACGAAAGGAACAAATAAGGTATATATATTGTTTAAGTTTTATTGGGCATATTACTTTCTCCTTGATATTTAAAACATACATCAATTACTTCTGACTAATTCACACCATACAATTCCATTTAAAATTAGTCTATGTTAAAGATACTTCATCTCTTCTCATTAATTTACATCATTGCTTCCGTATTTTCGCATATCTTGGAGGAGGAAAAAAAATGGAGTGTACTTCATGTGGTGTTTTTGGTCTTTGTTACAACGCAATACTTACAAAATGGTTTTTAGCTTTTTCCTTTGTCTACACAGATATTACAACTGAAAATCGGTATGAAACTGCTGAGCGTGTCATGTGACGTCATCCAAGCCCGTGGTATATGAAACATTCAAGCAGGTAAAATTTTATCAACCTTTTAATTTTATTTTTTTATTAATTTGGACTCTGCGAACTGTTTTTTTTATTTACGCTAATGATATACCCTATTGTTTGGACTAATTTTACCATTTTAATTACGGCACTGTGACAACATTAGAATATCATCATCACATCCTGATGATGCATAGATATTTTTTTATGTATCAACACGTCAAATGCAGAGCTGTGAAAATGATGACAACTCAGTTTGCTGTCATCTTCAGTGACACAACGTTGTTCTTTAAAACCTTTGACACGGTTTTCAGCCCAGATAGTTACAAACAGTATATACGAACAACAACATCATTAATTGTATCGAAAGACCTTGGCGGTTTAAATTAGTAACGTGTTGATAGGCAACTCGTATAAATAAATAGTTTAATGACTTATATACGTGTTTTGTTGTGATGAGGAAGACGTTCGAACTATCTTTTGGAAAATTCTGGTTAAATCCGACTACGCCAAAAGAAACGAGCAGGATGCCACTACGAGTGTCGAGGAAGCTGAATTCGGAGCATATCCGAATTCAGCTTCTTCGACTGCCTCGTTGTGGAAGCCGTCAAGCATATGTAGATTTCTCTATCACGCCCTACAGTCAATCAGCATCACAAATAGCACATCATATTATGTATGTCCATTTTTCATAACGAGGTGTTGTTCAGATTCACTCGAGAATAACACAAGAAAGCGAGAATAACACCAAAAACGAGAATATGGAACCGATTCACATGTTCTTTGCAAATTCTCGTCTTGTTCTCCAATTTTTGTCAGCTTATTGGCGCGAGAAACAGCGGCTAAGATCACAAGAACTGACGAGAACTTAAATGGACTCTACACTCGCACGTTTCTCAGTAGCGAGCGAGACGCCGATTAGAGCAATTGTGTTTACTGGGCTTCAAAATGTTAATTAGACCAACGCTGCACGCAGTAAAGTTGACTTATTGTTTCCAAGCTGAGTCAATTTTGTGAAACACAAATTTAAAAGATTATAAAAATCCAAGATACAGCTACTTTAACGTCCATAGTAGTAGAGGCATGAGAACTGTATAAGAAGAACTGTGAGTGTGCAAGTCCTCGCCGAGATTCTCGTAGAGATTCCTTATCAAGGCGAAGTGTGAAGCGGCCGTGGAAAACACTTAAGCTACATAACTTGTCAGTTAAATTTTCTCAATTACTGTTACTAGCTTATACCTGCGTAAATGCTGGTTTTAGAGCTTGAGCTCCCTAATATATAGCTCGCCCAGTAAAACGAAGATCAAGCTGTATCTGCAGTATTAATTAGAAAATTTAATTAGAAAGTATTAGTTAGAATAGGCGGTAGCCTAATGACTAACGCATCGGACTCGCAAGCGTGAGGTCGCAGGCTCAAATCCTACTTATTATACTACCGACGTGAACCCACTCCTAACACAAGCCATTTAGCTTAGCTGGAGGGGTTAACAGGGTAGCTGGTAATGTGGGATCCAGAATCCCACATTGCTAATATATATCTTTTTATACAAAAAAGGTATATTAGGTACCTTTAAAATTGCAATAAAGTAATACAAATCAATTTACAGGGTTTTGCGTTATCATATCAACCCATATGATGTCCCAGCTGGGCACGGCTGCACGGGTCTCCCCAGTAGAACCTCCCTATTATTGTAGATCCAGGGGGTATGTGCCATAATAGCCACGCTTGGCAAGCGGGTTGGCGATTGCAGTAAGGTTTAAATTACGCAGAGGACGCTGCTGCCCGTCCTCCGGTGTGAAATCCCTTAGTCGCCTTGACGACACCCACGGGAAGAGATGCCGTAGTACTATTCTTAAGCCGATACCACACTGCTAACCCCGTCAACGTCCCGTTTGTATTCATTATTGGGCATGAAAAAACAAACCATTCAGAAACTCTACTCTTAGATTAGGTAGTTTCTTCAATGTAGAGACAGATAATTTATAATTTTACTAGCTGACCCGCGCAATTTTGTCTGCGTAAATTTTCCCCGCTTATGCAACATTTTTTGTTACTACTCCGCTTCTATTTGTCATAGCATGATGTTATATAGTCTATAGCCTTCCTCGATAAATGGGCTATCCAAAAGTAAAACTTTTATTTAATTCGTAGCTGTAGTTCCTGAGATTATTGCGTTCAAACAAACTAAGTCTTCAGCTTTACAATATTATAAGCTGACCCGCGCAACTTCGTCTGTGTAAGTTTTCCCCGTTTTTGCAACATGTTTTATTGCTACTCGGTTCCTATTGGTCGTAGCGTGATGTTATATAGCCTATATAATAACCTTCTTCGATAAATGGAGCCAACAGTAAAACAATTTTTCAATTCGGACCAGTACTTTCTGAGAGCGTCGCGTTCAAACAAACAAGCTCTTCAGCTTTATAATATTAGTATATAGTAGATAGTGTTGATAATGAGGTTTGAGAAATGAGTTATCTTCTCCAAATGACCTAAATAATGCGACACCGTTGCATCCAGATTATTCGTATAACCGATGTGGTTTCATCATTGTCGTTATATTTTTACTGGTCTTGTGCTAGCAGCCGTGTTGCAATCTCAGTAAATACATCGAGCGTATATTAGTTAGTGATCTCGTCATCGCTTGCGTTACAATATTTTTTTTGTTTTTTAAATATAGGTCGCACATTACTATGAGCTTGTGAAAACCTAATTGGTAAGGATCTTTAGAACAAATTAAAAAAAAACAAGCAAAAGCATGTCGGACCATGATCAGTGTAGGGTTGCCGTATAAAATAAATCCGATTTGAATAATTGCACCAGCAGAAGAGCGTAAGTTCAGGACACTTACGCACTTTTGTTGAGAAACAGTTTAAAGAGAAGAGTATGGCTAAAAAACGCTCAAAATACTTTCAACTATAATTATTATCAACATGATAGGATATACCGTCATTGAGTTATTGACGATAAATTGCGCTTCTCAAAAAAAGGACGAAGTGCTATGAAGATCTGCATCCGCATCTGTTGGTGATGCACTTATAAGATCATATTTTTTCGTATGTAGTGCATTTCTTTGTAGTAATAGCTGCGGAATCCTACTCTAAGCTAGTCCGTCATGCTCTTGCCCGGTTTTAAATACTCGGCAATGTTTAAGCACCACGTTTTTTTCCAAAAATACTTGGAACTAACCATACCACTGAGAGTATATTGACACAGCACTCATCATAACTTTAGACTAACAGTCTTTGTACGACATAATAACAACGTATTCACACACATAAAGCCGTGGGATTCGTTCAAAAACGGAGTTTATAACGGTGTTAGAAGAAATTGATGTGACAGTTTTAATTCTTTGCAACGAAAAGATTTTGTAACAGTTTTTATGTTCTATTGACCTAAATGTTCATCTATCTGTAGAATTAGGCATATATATCTTTAGCCAGTATCAGTCCACTGCTGGCCTCTCCTAATTTACGCTATAACCCCAGGTAATCAGCGATCTTCTTTAGGTCTTCGGTCCAGTGGGCTTTCCGACTTTTTACGAATTCGCGGTCGCTACTCTAGGACTCGTTTGCAACAGCATCCATCGGGTCTTCGACAGATTTGACAGGCCATTGTCACTTCCTCGTTTTTGTTTGTCTTTTGTTGTTTGTCGGATGACCTCATTGTGAATTTTAGCCTATAAAGAAACTCCATGCACAGCTCGCTCCATAGCTGGCTGCGCAACTTTTATTTATGGACTAGCCAAACTGTAACTGTCCACGTACGGCGCCTCAGTAATACTCTTTCTTTAAAAAGAAATTCATGATTTTTCGTTGACTTAAATTTCTTATTCTATACTAATATTATAAAGCTGAAGAATTTGTTTGAACGCGGTAGTCTCAGGAACTACTGATACGAATTGAAAAAATATTTCAATGTTGGATAGCCCATTTATCGAGGAAAAATGAAAATGAGAAATGTTGCAAAAACGGGGAAAATGCGCAGTCGCCAGATTTGTTCACACCCTCTGGATGTCACATGTCTTCGGAGTTATGGTTTATGACATACCAGTTTACTCACGATAAATTATCGTTATGGTCTTTTAACTCTTATAGATTGGCCTTTTGGTCTAGTGGTTAGTGACTGACTGCTAAGCCGGAGGTCGTGGGTTCGATGTCCTGGGTGGGGCAGGATAAAACTTTGTTGTGATAAGCACGATGGTTTGTATGTATTTAGAAGTATATTTATCAGTTGTCTGGTTACCATAGTACAGGCTCTTTATGTGAGTTGTCCCAATATATTATTATCTATACTAATATTTTAAAGCTGAAGAGTTTGTTTGTTTTTTTGAACGCGGTAATCTTAGAAACAACTGATCCGAATTGAAAAAATATTTCACTGTTGGATAGCCTATTTATCGAGGAAGGCTATAGGCTAAACATCACGCTACGACCAATAGGAGCGGAGCAGCAATGAGAAATGTTGCAAAAACGAGGGAAATTTACGCGATTTTTAAATTCAGGTAGAATTTTAATCATATGACATCGTATTTCTTTCGCAATTCGATTGTCGTGACATAGTCTGTTCCACAGTATTCCATTTTCTTTTAAATCATCGCTCCATATTCGCCATGGTCTCCCCCGCTGTCTTCTTCCTTCTCTAGGATACCATTCGGTTGCTATTTTTGTTTATTTTCTCTATTTCTTTCGTATCAGATGTCCTGCCCATTGTCATTCAAGTTTTTTAAATAGTAAATGATACTTCCGCGATGTTTGTCTTTTTTCTTATTTCTCAGTGTCTGAAGACTTATTTGTAAGTTAAGTTGGCATGTTTTCAATTTTTTCATTTTATCTTTGGTTAGTGCCCATTTTTGGCACTCACACGTCATGGCTGGAAGAATGCAGAAGTTATAGATCTTACTGTGAGTTGTAATGGCACTAACGAATTTTTCATTATCTCCTTTAATTACCAGTAGGCCAACTCTGTTTCTTTAAAAGGATATTCATGTATTTTCGTTTCCTTAAATTTCTTAAGTTTACGGGGACTCTTCTAATTTATTCTTAGATAAGCATAAGAAGTTCGTACTAATGGATGATTTTCAGGAGCGAGAGAATTAAAAAGATATTTCTGATTCTGTATATTACCACCTCATTTTTGATCGAAACTTCGTTTTCATTGAATTAGAGTAGGCCTAAGTCCTGTTTCGTATTTCCTTTGACGTATAGTTGGTGGGGAGATTGCCTAGGTAAGCATATTCTTCCACGTTTCTGTTGTGACGTTGTTTACTTTAATCGACGGTTTTAAACGTTTGGTCATAAACATGGTTTTTGTTGCGTTCATTTGTTCAATGTCGTATTATTTGGCATAAATGTAAATGTAAGTCGACAGTTTTGTCAAAAACAAAACACAAGTGTTTTATAATTAAATGCAACGTAAATGAATAAAGTATTTTAAGTACGAGTTTAACCGTCCATTACTCAAAAGATACTTAACTTTATAACTGTCGTCACTATTCACCTTTAAGTGACAGAGACATCATGACAGGATTATTTTTATTTTTTAGAAAGATAAATAGCAATGTGGGATTGAGTCCCACATTACTAGCAATCTTGTTTACCCCCTAGCTAAGCTCAATGGCTTGTGTTAGGAGTGGATTCACATATCTGCGCTTGATGCCGCCTTAGGTGGGGCTGCGAGCAGGCGTACGGGGTAATCTGCCCCGCCCGCGGCCTTCCGTGGCGGGCGAGGCGCGGCACCTTATGTGTATCCAGGTGCCGCGTAGGTGTGAAATGCCCGGAATGCAATAATATCGTTTCCGGGGATTGCCACTGGGCGGGCCGCCGACGGTATAACAAATTCCGCCGGCCCGTTGGCGAAGTGTGGCGAGCCCACCGTGTATCACGGTGGGTTTTTTAGTGGGTGCAAACCCCACACTACCTCCACCGTCTTCCCCGGACGGTGGGGGTGTTTGTAAGGATTTTATCCCGCCACATCAAAAAAAAAAAGGAGTGGGTTCACATCGGTAGTATAATGGGTAGGATTCGATTCGACCTCACGATTGCGAGACCAATGCCTCAGCAATTAGGCTACCGCCGCTTAATGACAGTTAACAGCGCAGCATCTCAAAACTAAGTGAAGTTTGATTACTCAGTCTATTACACAATAATTAAAGTTAAACGATTAATCAATATACGTAATACATTTTTAATTCAGTTATGTGGTTGGATGACACAATCCCATACAAAATTGAATAAAATGCCCATTGAAATGCGTAAACTAGGCATCAAAAACATCTTTAATACGTCAATGAATGCAAAACTAGTCACTTTTTTTGCATACTCGGAGGATAATAAAATTCTCGTGTCGCAATGTTAGTTACCATACTCCTCCGAAACGGCTTGATCGATTTTTATGAAATTTTATATGCATATTCAGTAGGTCTGAGAATCGGCTAATATCTAATATTTTTAATACCCCTAAGTTATAAGGGTTGCCCACCCCTAACATTTATAACTAAGCTGAAGAATTTGTTCGTTTGTTTGAAGGCGATAATCTCTATATAGGGGATCTTGATTACATCTTTTTTGTGCAGGCGGGTTTTTTATTTTTATAATTATTTTTTTTATTTAATACTTTTTAGTGGTTGTAGGATATAACCGATGTAACAACTAACTTTTATCACAGCTATTGTCAAGCATTGAAAATTTAAAAAAGAATGGTTGCTAACTATCTACTAACTACTAACTATAATCATAATCATGTTATACCTTTTTAAAATGCTTAAAATGAGCCCTTTAATTTAATACCCATATTGCAGTATTCGAAACAACTTTTTTTTTCACACCTCTTTGTTTTGACATCTCACAGCCGCCATGTTTGTTTTTTGCAAACGTCACATATCTAAGAACACTTGGGTGATCAAGACGAATCTAACGACGTCTTAATTGTATAAATCCGTTCAGTGAATTGTGAGATATCAGGTAATAAAGAATATTACATACATACCTACATACAAGATACGCGCGAAAAATATAACCCTTCCTTCCTTCGGGTAATAATTACTAATTATTAATTTTCGTTAATTTTAAAATGAAAATTACAATAATGTAACTCAAGATATAAAAAAAACTACGACATGACACCCGTGCGAAGTCGGGGCAGGCAGCTAGTATACTATAAACACTATGACAGTGTTTGAGATACCGATCCGAATTAGAGTCTTAACCGAGTACCGCGGCCACAAAACATCGAGAAAACGCGCACATAGACATCATTAATTTCGGACCACTTTGTTCCGAAGGTGTTTCGAGATACCACGTTCGTGAGCGATGTCTGTGTGGCCCATCTCTACCCGTGGGTGTCAGTTCCCACCGGGCGGAGGACGGACAGCAGCGTCCTCTGAATATTTTTAAAGCCTTACTGCGATCGCCAACCTGCTCGCCAAGTGTGGCGATTATGTCAATTACCCCCAGGACCTATAATAAGTAGGTTCTACTGGGGAGACTTGTGCCCAATAGTGGGACATCATATGGGTTGATATGTAAGCGATGTCTATATACGCGTTGCATACAAGACTTTCCTTCGTACTAATGATTTGTGTCTAATACGGCGATTTCAGATATGTTACAGCGCGGAAGTCACGCTCAGAGACGTCTAAGCGTGCGATTCCTGAACCGCGTAGAAGAGTACCCTCTGGTTGGTATACCTACTATATGTAATGATTCTTTTTTTTTATAATAAGATGAAAAAACAAAGGTACATACCAAGTTGAATAGATCCCATAATCTGGGACGACTGTATCTTCTTATATGTGATCTCGCCACCCTCGCCGACGCGACGGTGACCAATCTTCCTGTCAGACTTGTGCACCTTGCTGATGGCGCCCGAAGGCCCGACCGCCGGCTGTGAAAAAAAAAAATTGTTAATGAGTTGTTAGAAAACAATATATTTCATAATTGTGGTAGTTTTTGGCCCAGGACTTCTGGTTTACAGGGTTTTTAGGGTTCCGTAGCCAAAATGGCAAAACATGTCGGTCCGTCCGTCCGCAGCTTAGCTCAGCAGAGACTGTTAGTGCTAGACCGCTGTAATTTTACATGGATACACATATTACTTATGCCGGCTAAGTGAAAGATTAAAATTAAAAAAAATAAAATAAATTGCATACCTCCGCTAACCTCCCCGTCTTTTAAAAACATTTAGAAGTTGTAAAGACCATTTTTGATTCGAATAAGGGATCCGTTTGTGAAATATTAAGCTTTAAATTGTTTTTTTGTTAGAGTCAAGTGTCCCCCCCCCCCCCCTGCCAGCTTAATGGTTGATGTTGGGTATGTGAAATCGGATGGGGGACTACGGAACCCTACATTATACGTGGCCCGACATGCACTTGCCCGGTTCTTAATCTCGTTTTAGTGGTTAAAGGTACGCGGGGCAGCGAAGCGTCTCACATGCCCGCGACTTCTACAACAGTGCCCCAATACCTCGTATTCATAAACTGAGTGTGCAGGATCAAAGGTGTTAGCACACCACCATCAAAGGTGGTAATTCACAATTAGTATTTATTTCACACTAAATGCATTATGAATAAACAATGCTAATAGTATTTAATAATGGTGCCAAAATAGGTCCTACCTTAACAAGTCTCGCATAAATGAGTGAAGCTGATTTATGTTCTAATTATAACTATACTATACTATACTATTTTTTATAGTTAATAATAATATCTTGGGACAACTCACACAACGCTCTCTGACCTAAAACTAAGCAGAGCTTGTACTATGGAAACCGGACAACTGATAAACATATTTATATATTTCTAAATACATACATATTATAGATAAATAACACCCAGACACAGAATAAACCATCGTGCTCATCACACAAAGTTTTATCCTGGGTGGGGATCGAACCCACGACCTCTTGCGTGGCAGTCGGATACACTCCTTCGCGCCACAGAGGCAGTTATCAGAAACACGTCTAATAATAATCTAAAATACAAAATTCTTGTGTCACAATGTTAGTTACCATACTCCACCGAAACGGTTTGACACATTTTTATGAAATTTTATATGCATATTCAGTAGGTCTAAGAATCGGCTACTAACTATTTTTCGTACTACTAAGTGATAAGGGTTGTCCACCCCTAATATTTATAACTATACTCTAATATTATAAAGCTGAAAAGTTTGTTTGTTTGTTTGTTTGTTTAAACGCGCTAATCTCAAAAAATCTTTTTTTGTTGGATAGCCCATTTATCGAGGAAGGCTATAGGCTATATAACATCGCGCTACGACTAATAGGAGCGGAGAAGCGACGTGAAATGTTGCAAAAACGGGGAAAATTTACGCATACGAAGTTGCGCGGGACAGCTAGTAATATTATAAAGCTGAAGAGTTTGTTTGTTTGTTTGAACGCGATAATCTCAGGAACTACTGGTCCGAATTGAAAAATTATTTTACTGTTGGATAGATTTATCAAGTAAGGTTATAGCCTATATAATATCACGCTACGACTAATAGGAGCCGAGCAGCAAGGAAAAATTGAAATTAAAAGCGATTTTTGTATTAGTTGCAAAGACGAAGTTACTCTTATATCTTTATAACGACCACGTTTTATTTATTTGCCATAAGGACAAAATACCGAGGGTACAGAAGGTAATATTCATAGAAAGCGCGATTAAGCAACACATCATAGTGCGTTCAGACGTGTGGCAAGCAGCCCCCCCCCCCCCCCCCCACCCGGGCCGATGGTACAAACAAGCCGTTCACTAACAGCCAAGCAGCACATTCGTGATTCGCGCCTATTCACACGCTCGCGCTCGTTTCCCGTTGAATGCGAGCATGTAAACCCAGCATAAGGCGCCTGTCCCACCAACGGAGAAAAAGCGAGTACCTATAGGCCGACCGCTTAACTCGTATATCGCCTGCGCGGTGAGAAGGGAGCGCGGGGTGATGTTAACGGGTGGAACGGGTGGGTGAGCGGGGTGCGCGGGACAGAGAACTCACGTTCTCTGTCCCGCGCACCCCGCTCACCCACCCGTTAACATCACCCCGCGCTCCCTTCTCACCGCGCAGGCGATATACGAGTTAAGCGGTCGGCCTATAGTGATTTTATCGCTTAAGAAACGTACATACTTATAGAGATACAGATATTAAGAGTTGATCTTAAACCGTTCACACTGCCGGCGAGTACTCGCTCTATACTGCACTAGCTGTCCCGCGCAACTTCGTATGCGTAAATTTTCCCCGTGTTTGAAACATTTCTCGTCGCTGCTCCGCTCCTATTAGTCGTAGCGCGATGTTATATAGCCTATAGCCTTCCTCGATAAATGGGCTATCCAACATAAAAATATTTTTTCAAATTGGACCAGTAGTTCCTGAGATTAGCGCGTTTAAACAAACAAACAAACACTCTTCCGCTTTATAATCTAATATATAAAATTCTCGTGTCACAGTTTTCGTTGCCATACTCCTCCGAAACGGCTTGACCGATTTTGATGAAATTTTGTGTGCATATTGGGTAGGTCTGAGAATCGGACAACATCTATTGTTCATCCCCCTAAGAGTTTGTTTGTTTGTTTGAACGCGATAATCTCAGGAACTACAGGGCCGCATTGAAAAAATATTTTATTGTTGGATAGCCCATTTATCGAGGAAGGCTATAGGTTATAACATCACGCTACGACCAATAGGAGCGGAGCAGCAATGAAAAATGTTGTAAAAAAAAAAGGAAGAAAAAATAAAAAAAGGGAAAATTTACGCAGACGAAGTTGCGCGGGTCAGCTAGTATTAGTATAGATTTCTTTTATTTACACGGACGGGATCTATAATATAGATGTATTGTACGTTTCTCGATATATAAAATCGCTTCTCGCGTTGGTGGGACAGGCCTTATGGTCGTTTTACACGCTTACGTTCAAAGTGTCATTGCTTTGTACACTGCCCGGCTGCTTGCTCGGTTGCATGCCGTGCGTCTAAACGCACCATTAGACATAGCTTAAAAACACGAAATTTCTAAATGCCTTCCAAAAAAACTCTGAAGTGTTCTGTAATTCTATGTTCGTGAACGATGTCTATGTGTGCGTTGTTCAAGCGAGGTACCTACGTATGAAGTAACCTTCTATACTGTCGGTATTTTATCCAAGGGCAGAACCCTTTACATATTAATAACGATGGACGGGGATCCGGTGAAAACACCCTAAATATTACATGATGTTTTGTGTAGTATTTTTGCTTTGGTAGAAAAATATGTATAAGTTCCTGGTTTCGTGTCAAGGTCTTTTAGTAGGCCTTAAATTGAAAGCAAAGGGAATTATTAACAAGAAAAACTGTGTTGTGTACTGGATTATATTTATTTGGGTCTGTGATTCAGTGGCAACCACTGACCTCTTTAGTACTATACAAAATACAATAATTAAATTTTTGAAAGATAGAAAATTTTTAAGTCCAGACCCAGGAATCGAACCCGAGACTTTCGTAGCCAACCTCACTTACGTACGATGTACTAGACCTCAAATTTTTCTATCCTTTGATGCTCGCGAGTTGGGCCCTCGCATGCGCCATCTAGCCGGTAGATAAAGAAGTTCTTTAGTAGTAGATAGGTGGTACGATTCCGGCCCAAGTTCGGCTACGGAAGTCTCGGCTTCGGATCCTGGGTCTGGACTTAAAAAAAATTTAACTTTAAAAAATGCAATTATCGTATTTGTAAAGTAATTGACAAGAAATGCCTATAAACAATACTTCTCTATAGTACTAGTACGCTGGAAAGTGTTCCGCCGACAACAACAAGAATTCCATTTGATTTTGAAATTTAGGCATATATTAGTTTTAGTATTCATTTCACAAAATCAAATATTGACACTTGTGTAACAAGGACAACAACAACGGATATTTGTCTTAAGTGTCAAAAAAGTTCACAGGACGGTCATTCGATTCGACATTTGAAATTGCTGTCATTTTGTAAGTCCTACACAATGAATCAGTGGTTTAGGGAGTAGGGCTGTACTAAAACTTACACCCTCGGTGGCGATAAGCTCTGGTCGGAAGCTAATATAATAACTATAATAATATCTTGGGACAACTCACACAACGCTATCTGATCCCAAACTAAGCGGAGCTTGTACTAAGAAAACCAGACAACTGCAAATATAAATGGAATACTTATATATTTATATAGATAAAAGACACCCAGACACAGAATAAACCATCATGCTCATCACACAAAGTTTTATCCTGGGTGGGGATCGAACCCACGACCTCTTGCGTAGCAGTCGGATACACTCCCACCGCGCCGCAGAGGCAGTCGTTCGTATTGAGGTATTTGTGGTGCAGCGTTCTGCATAAGTTGATATAGCCCCCACTCGTCAGGGTTAGACGAAGTTGGTTGGCACATAGATGACAGCTGTAATGCCGGATTAATTGTGGTATTTATTATACAGAGTAGCCAGACCAGCATACAACGTACTATAGAGGTCAATTGTGGCAATCGAAAAAAATACGAGATAAGAGATGTTAAATCATAGATGGGCGACTGTTTTCGAAAAATGTCACACTTTTCCGTGCTTCTCAGAGCATGTAAAGCTTTCGATCTAATGCCAAACGATACTAAAACCGAAATAAATGTGAAATGTTTAAAAACAAAGTTGCTTAGCAACCATTGACAAAAATATTAAAGATTGAATTGTTGCATTAATAAATCAGATCATTGTGTAGATAGTCTCACATATTATTCAGTGAAATACTCCAGGTTTGGTTCACAATATTCATGTTACAATGATTTAGCACATCACTAGCTTATTATAATAATGCAGTGTAATTCATATGCGAGGCCATCTTGTCCATTAGTTCCCAGCCGATAAGGATAATTATGTTTAAATCACAACTATTTGCGCTTAAATGGGACTATTTAAATTTTACTGGAAAATATGTAGAAAATAGAAGATATATGGTGCTGTCGAAGAAATTCATTCTGAATAGAAAATGAAGTAGGTAATTTAAAAGAAAATGCAAACCATCTCGGAAACGGCTCGAACGATTTTAATCAAATCCTCCTAATATTTCTAAATCCGAACGAAAGTTGGTGAGGATGAGTTTTTGTTGCTCTTTCAAGCAAAAATTTCTCAAAGGATATTGATAAAACTTTACTAATGTAGTTAATACATCAGAAGAGTACATATTATATTATTCTAGCTGACCCTCGCAACTTCGTCTGCGTCAAATTAGCCCGTTTTTGCAAAATAGGGGTAAATAAAAAAAATAGGGGTTGATCGTAGAAAGGTAAAAATTCAGGGTTCTATGTATTTTTGAATCCTTTCGGTATCATAAAAAAATAAAAATTTACCTAAAAATAAAAATAAAAAAATAACGACGACCCCGGTCGAAAAAAAAAATTACGAAACGGGGAACAAAATACCAAGAGGGTTATATAATCATTCAAAAAAACCCTTAACATTTAGGGGATGAAAAATAGATGTTGTCCGGTTCTCAGACCTACCCAATATGACATCATCATGACAATCGGTCGAGCTGTTTCGGAGGAGTTAAATTACAAACACTGTGACACGAGAATTATATATAATATCTATCTAATACATTTATATATTAGATAGATATTATATTAAAAACAAATATGAGGCAAGTCGAGCCCCGGAAGAAAACTAGTAGAAATTTAATTCATTTTTTTGTTTTTAACGCCATCTTGGAAATATTTCAAGTACTTTATTTTCTCCAATCAACCCCAAAAACAAACCTATGCTCGGTCACACAAATAGTAGGAAGTAGGAAATAATACGTAGTTCAAAACTGAGTAATTATGTCATTGTCCTCCTAACCAACTTCGGTTATGGAAGTCTATTTCTCACCAAAGGACTGAAAAGATACCTACTTATTTTGAGAAAAATTAAATTAGGTTTGTAGTTCTGAAACAATATGTTCATAAAATATCAAGAGCACCAAAGGTAACGTTCATCTTCATACAACGCACGCGATATGTAATCTCGGAACACCTTTCGAATAAAGTGGTTTGTAATTTCGTGGTACAGGCCGGGCAGTGTGTGGCTGAATGTTCGGAAAAATAGGCGCTCGGCTTTGCCGAATACGTACACTAGGCCTGACGAAAGCGAATCGGCATCAGTCGGCACAGCCGGGCGGTAAAACCAGAGGCAGCCATTTACACGTTCAGTCTTTCGTGATCTGGTCAAGGTCGCGAATTGCAATAGATTGATATACATATTTTAATTTGGCTGGTAACATTAGACAGTCAATTGAAATCCTGTAAGTCCAATGTTCGCAATCATCAGGGGTATTTCGGGATTTCTCTGGGGATTTCGGTTTGGGATGATGGCTTAAACGTAAACTGACAATATTTCACATTTGACGTTCAATCTGGATTGCAATCAACGGATCGAGATCATTGATTTCAAAAATCTAGAATTTTGTGATTACGTAGCCAATCTGGTGCATACTAGGTACCCGATCGGCACTTGTTAATGAAGCCGAACATAATAATAATATCTTGGGGCAACTCACACAACGCTATCTGATCCCAAACTAAGCAGAACTTGTACTATGGAAACCAGATAACTGATAAACATACTTATATATTTCCAAATACATACATATTATAGATAAATAACACCCAGACACAGAATAAACCATGGTGTTTATCACACAAAGTTTTATCCTGCGTGGGGATCGAACCCACGACCTCTTGCGTAGCAGTCGGATACACTCCCACCGCGCCAACTACTACATGTGTAGTAGTTGCCGCGTGTCGGCGCTTTCGGTTCGGCAGTATCCCGCAGCAACTACTGACTAACGTGCCCACCCAACGTGTCAATGAGTGCGTTGCTCAAGTGAGTACGTATGAAGGTAATCTTCTGTACTATTGGTATTTCGTGACATTTCGCTGTGATGTGGTTCACTGCAACACAGCAATACGCTGAGTGAGGACCTATCTGTCGCAGTTTCTTAAGATAAGCTAGTTTTAAGTTTAGATTGTAATTGTAAATGTATGGATCCGCGCCATTAAATATTTTTTTCTTTTCTTTTCTAAAATTATAGTAATTTTTATAGGCATTTCTTATCAATTCCTGTACAAATACGATAATCACATTTTTGAAAGATAGATTTTTTTTTTCCAGAAAGACCAGAAAAAAGAATTCTATCTTTCAAAAATGCAATTATGTTTCTAAAATTACTTAACTTTTAACTAATATCTGTATAAATAACCCTTTAATTAGATAACGTCCAGTTTATAATTATTTACAAAATGTGAAGTTCAAATTCGACATCGATTAGTCACCTCTACAAATAGTAATTGAGTAAAAATTAATCGTTTATAAATATAGCAATGCGATTGAGTGTGTTGCCAGTTTTCATGTTGGACAATTTTAACTGTGTCATCATCAGAATTACTAAACTGTTCTCGGAAACTGTCGAAATTCAACAGTTACTTGTGTTAAACTCAACACTGTTGAATTTAGACAGTTTCCCAGAACTGTTTAAAAATCTGCTGGTCTGTCTTAAAAGTCTTTAAGTAGGTTGAGTATTTTTTCTTCTGTTAAGTGTTATCCTCGGCTCCAAAGCGTGGAAGTCAACTAGGCGATAAATAAATGCATTCAGTAAACTAACCAGGCTTTAAGCTACCTCTATACTAAAATTTCATTATTCCAGGTGAGTGCAAATTACTATGATAGTGCGTTTAGACCAGGCATGTCACATGTCTTGCGGCGCGTATGAATTTTAAAAATTGCCACATAATGCGGCCCAAGAGCGTGGTAAAAATGCAAAACGGACGCAGACTTGAACGCAGTTTTAAAAGTTATTTTCGTCGATAAATTCACGCCATAAATAGACAGCTTAATTAAAGACAAAAGATTACAAATAACTGGCAAAAGAAGTTACTTAATGTTTGTTCTTTTTATTGAAAATTTATTAATAAACTTTCTTGTACTTTGTGAAATCTATTTGTAAGTCGCCTTATAGCCGAACACTGTCTCTTAAGATACAGGTTACCCTAGTTTAAGAGAAAGGGTTTAACATTTTAATAAACAGATCCGAGTTGTATCCTTAAAACGTCTTACTTCTACCAAGCTATGTGCACAATTATTTTTATGCATAACTTGTAGAAATTGTTGTACAAATCTGTACATTTTGTGGCACAATAAATGATTATTATTACTTTTGCGTTAAGATTTTCATTAGTGATTAAGAATAGGCTTTGGGGCCCACTTAGTCTATGATCTTCATACTTTTGGCCCACCAGTGACTTTGAGTATGACATGGTTGGTTTAGACGAACGGCACGCAGCCCGGCAAGCATGGCAAAGAATCTGACACAGGCCAACGTTACAAACAAGCCGTTCACAAACAGCCGCGCAGCACATTTAAGCCTATTCACACGCTCGCGTTCGTGTCCGTTAAATACTGCTTTGAACGCGAGCATGTGAACCTACCATTAGAATAAAACCAATTTTCAACCGTTTGGGGGGTTGGAATCCTTCCCCCCTCCTCTTCCCACCCCCGGGTACGCATATATAAATGAATAGAAAGATTTACTGTCGTCTAGATTTTATTTGGTTACATTTACATTTCACTCTAATCTATACTAATATTATAAAGCTGAAGAGTTTGTTTGTTTGTTGGAACGCGGTAATCTCAGGAACTACTGATTCGAATTGAAAAATTCTTTCACTGTTGAATAGCCCATTTATCGAGGAATGCAGGCTATATAACATTACGCTACGACCAATAGGAGCGGAGCAGCAATGAGAAATGTTGCAAGTACGGGGAAAATTTACGCAGACGTTGTGCGGGACACTAGTCACAAATATGCAGACCAGTTTGAAAAAATGCAACAAACACTATGACGGTTGATTTTTAAAGCTAGCCAAATTAATTTTACCTCGTCGAACAGCTGCCAAATATTGCTCAACAAGTCTTCTTTCGGACTGGATAAAATACCAGTTTTTTTGAGAACTAGGTATTTCACCTCATAAATTAAATAACATTAACAAACATGCCGCTTATATACCACCACTTTACATAACAGGTTTTATAACAAAATTTCTTTGCAGTTTTTTGTTCTATTTTGGTTTTTAAAGATACTGAGTCATGTATCAACAATTATGCTTTAAGTAAAAATATGTAGATAGGTTACCTATACAACATTCGATATTTAATGACGGCAAACTATAGCATATATAGATACCCTATATTATTATATGAATGCAATGCGCGCCAGCTTTCCGTGAACAGAAAATAGTCCAACGCGACGCGATACGCCACGCCACACGCGACGCGCAACGCCTCGCGTCTCCGTAAACAAGGCCTAAGGGTTTTAAATTCGATTTTTTTTTTATTTAGATGATGAAGTAATAAACCGACTTCAAAACTGTATTATTTTTTTTAATTATTATGACGTTATTCTGTAAACTGGGCAACTCGTTGTCTCAGACCAATATTATAAAAAGAACCGGCCAAGTGGGGTGCCAAGTGGGACTCGCGCACCGAGGGGTTCCGTTAGAACTTAAAGGTGTGTAAATAGTTCAGCAATGTCAGTAATATCACACTATTATAAAAAGTCGTAAAAGTAGGCAAGCATGATTTAATTCTCACGAGCGAAAAAGAGAAAAATGTAGTCTTGTGTTGTTTTTTTATCTCTTAACCTTTACATTATATTCTCAGCAAATTGTCAAATTTTACACACAGATCCTATAGCTCGCAAGTTAAGCACAATGAAGTGGCAATGAGCTGACCATATCTGCTGAAGGACCGATGGCTGGAACAAACGAGTCCAGGTGTGGAGACCGCGACTGGTAAACGTAAGGTAGGACGACCATCAGCCAGATGGACCGACGACCTAAAGAAGGTCGCTGGGATGGAGCTGAAGGCGGAAGACCGGAGGACCAGGTGTTTAGGCGTAAATTAGGAGAGGCAGTGGACCGATAATGATGATGATGACAGATTAGTTACTCGAATTTTTCGATATTTGAAACGGCGGTAGCCTAATGGCTAAAGCATCGGTCTCGCAATCGTGAGGTCGAGGTCGAATCCTACCCATTATAATACCGATGTGAACCCACTCTTAACACAAGCCTTTGAGCTTAGCTGGAGGGGTTAACAAAATTGCTAGTAATGTGGGACTCAGTCCAGTCTAGTCAATTCTATCGATTGAAAATTTTACTTCTTACATCTTATCACTCACCCTATAGTAATATCCAGTTCTTTCTGAGAAATGCATCTTCAGAAACGCGAAGAGAAACGTGACATAACAGAATTACGAGAAGTCTTAACAGATCAACATTTCACTGCACCACTTTTTATTTAAACTTGAATATTAAGAGAAAAATATTTACACCAATTGACGTGCGTGCGCCTTCTTGAAGATACAAATTGTTATCTCGATATGTGATTCATCTATTTGTAAACGGTATTATCAGTAAAAAAATGTTATTTCGATAAGAGATTTCGTCTTATCAATGTACGTAATAGTTTACCTGTATCTTTTTTTTCTAGACCTTATGATATGAATGATAAAGGCAAGAATGACACAGCTAGTATTTTTACCTTTCCTGTAAAGGTATAGGGCCTGCAGCTGGGACAAGAGACGAGCAGGACGTATGCCTGATGGTAAGCGTCACGCTAGCTCATAACAGTATCAGTGACACCCAAATCCTTGTTTAGCAAAGATCTGAATGTCACCGCACCGCGCTCCTCATTTGAGACATTAGTTCGTATCATTTGCCTAGTAATTTCACTTGCTTAACAGCTCCTCGGACGTGCTTCCTAATTGTCATATGTATACGCTAACTAACATCGGATTTTGATTAACTGGTAAGCAACTAGCATCCTGCTTTACAGGCATTTGATTTACTGGTAAGCAACTAGCATCCTGCTTTACAGGCAGGCATGTAAACAGTTTATTTTATTTTATTTATTTTATAAAATTTTCTCTTGCCACAACATACCTGGAAGTGCCTACAGTCCAATTTGAAATCGAGAGATTTAAAACTATCTAAGCACAACGTTTATCAGAGCATATAAATGTTGAACATATAAATGTAGAACCATCACTGACACCGAAGAGGCTGAAAAGGAAAGATGTGTGGTGATAAGGCAGAAGAGGCGCTGGCCTCGTCGCTTTCAATGTCAGATATCACTGAAAAAATCTGATTATAGTCTAACGACTGATCGCAGATAAAAAAAAAAGACACCTTCCGCAGTTGGGTACAAGCCCTGTGTCGCGGGAAACTTTACAAACATTCAATTCACAGACACAATGTACACCCAGACTTTTTTTTATTTAAAGACGACTCTTGCAGTAGGGTACAAGCCTTGAGCCGCGGAGGACTTTACAAACATACAAGTCACGGACACAAAGTACACCCAGACTCCAAATAACAATTTGTGGATCACACAAAGTGGTGTCTCGTGTGTTAATCGAACCCGTGCCACCGAAGCAACTGTCTTTAGCAGATTGCTGAGCAGATAGAGAGGTAAGCGAGACTGAGCAACGTTACCACGGTCTATCGATACATGGATGACCAAACAAAATTCCTATCAAATATCAATACTTTTTCGACCCAAGCAATCTTTTTTCTCACCCTTCCCCCGAAGACGCGCGTATATAAGGGGGGGGGGGGGCAACAGGGGCACTTGCCCCCACCCCCCAGACGCATGAATTTTCAAGTATTCGCCATACATTTGGTCCGCATTGACAGGAAAACTACTGACACTTGGCCAGTGTTGGGTCAAAGTGCATGACTAAAAGGTTCCATTTTTGCCACATTGGCTACGGAGCCCTTATTATAATAATTTATTCTTCAAAGTAAAGCTACAATAAACTTAGGTAGGTACATTTCATTTGGAGTGGACGTCTGACAAAAACTTATCGTGAATGTCAAAAACGTAATCCATTTAAATGGATTTTACTATTACACAATTAATGAATGGATATTACTCAATTAGGAGAAAAGTTATAATTTAATTCTAATTTTGAAACCGTTTGAGATATTTAAAAAACAAATTAACTGCCTCTGTGGCGCGGTGGGAGTGTATCCGACTGCTACGCAAGAGGTCGTGGCTTCTATCCACACCCAGGATAAAACTTTGTGTGATGAGCACGATGGTTTATACTGTGTCTGGGTGTTATTTATCTATAATATGTATTTAGAAATATATAAGTATGATTATCAGTGGTCTGGTTTCCATAGTACAAGCTCTGCTTAGTTTGGGATCAGATAGCGTTATGTGAGTAGCCCCAAGATATTATTATTATAACTAGTATTTTTCTTATTCTCTGAGTACAACCTTTGCACGAAATGTCATCTAATTCTGAAGTGATCAGATTTATACCATGTGGTCATTTGATATGGAATGACCCCCTATGGGTCACCTATCCTTTCGTCTTGCCTAAAAAGAGAACCACCTTCTCCCTCTAAGGCTTCCAATTGGACGTATCGTCATTGGCTACCTTCAGATGAGTGAAGCCCTCCACAAACCAAAACCTTTGGGTCCACATAGAGGCCCACACTCTCAGCCCCGCTTAAACTAAAAATCGATACTGGCTTCAGGAATATTTTAGAAATTTGGATATGGCAACACTGATTACAAGACCCGGTAGAATACCACACAAAAAATCTATTGCTAATAGTCATGCGGGGTTAGATCAAATTTATGAATCAGAACCAGTGCGCCATTGTTTGGTATGAGATATTGGACATCAAAATAATTAAATCGAATGATCAGAGATACGCCTCCATACCTCTTGTTGTTCCAATATTGTAACGACTAAAGAATTTATAAGAACCGTATATAGTGACTCAAATTAGTCATTCCCTTTTTTCATTATTATGTTGATTATCCCTGACTCAGTGGCGACCGAGCTGATCGAGATATCTGCGAGGTTAAGCAACGTCGGTTCATAGATGGGTGACCGTTTTCGAACATTGTCAAACCCTCCCTGCCTCGGAGAGAACGTTAAGCCGTCGGTCCTGCGCCTAACCTTCCTCGGGTCCTGTCGGATTTTCCGTTCCATCGGACTAGTGGAGGGAGGGAATAAAGAGTGCATTTATATATGCGCATACATTCGTGCACTATAATATATCATGTTTAATTGGCTATTCTCTAATGAGATTGGTCGCCGTAACCGAAATTATTACTATCGCGGTAAAAGATGTTTAAACTACGTCACTCAAGACCGTACCCTGACCAAATAACCTTGAGCATTCGGTCCCTCTTAGCCGCACCGTACCGAATGCGCTCAGTTTTTGGAATAAAATCTTTATAAAATAGAATATTAGTCGTTTGAAAAAAATGTTTCTAGCATATTTTTTTTCATTAAATTGCCTATCCATTAGTGTAAGAAGCAATCAAAGAAAATGGTACTTTACCAGAAGATGCATTTTATCAATAATTATTTCTCATTTCTGTGGTTTCGTTGTGAGGAGATTAAATAAACTCTAACAAAAACAAAATCTACCATTTTGGAGTCAAAATTATGTAGAAATTTCATGTATTTTTATTAGTTAATACATATTTATTTTTGGATAAAGAGCAGATAGCTCCACAAAAACGCACGGGCAAGAGCCTTAATCAAAATCCGTTCAGTAGTTTCAACGTAAAACGACCAAACACATTCACCCATACGTGCTCACAAACTTACTATATTAGTAGAATAACCGACTAACAAATTGTGTAACAAACTGTATTTCAAATGATAAAGATAATTCACCTTTTTTTACATCAGTGGTTGTTGACCAACCAAAACGTGAAACTTTTCTTCAATTTCGCTGTTAACGTGAAACTTGGGAAAGTAATTTAGATTTCGCTCAGCATCCATTTCTCAATTCCGACATTTAAAAAATGACGAAAATGCACACATTACAGGCGAGGCTATCAACTTTTTGTGATTTCGACATGCCCTCAGTCTCATATTCGTAAGCATTTTGCTTTAATACTCAAAATATCCTACCATATCTAAACGGATATATATCTTTCTAAGTGTACCTACGTCTTTTATACAAATAAATGAAATTGAAGTATCTGTTTGTAATGTCAAAATAACCGTTATTTACCAAATGCAAAAAAAAATAAGTATATATGGTACCTACATATAACAAAAAAAACCGGGCCACGCACAACCCTGACCCATCCGAATAATGCAGCTTAAGAAGTGAGTTTTCTGTTGTTTTTATTTCATACTTACGTTTTCAATGGAATTTGAAAGATAATTTTGATCAGCTGTTACTTGTAAACTTGTAAAGCCTAGCCTACTTAGCTGTGACAGTTTTCATTTTAATTTCACTATAAACTACCGTGAATTTGTTCACAACCCCTAAGCTTTAAAAAAAACTATCTAATGATACCCCACACGATGAAAGTCAGAAAAATCTAACGACGTCTTAATTGTATAAATCCGTCTTGTAGCTTTAAAGATACGAGGTAATATCGAATATTACATACATACATACAAGATACGAGCGAAAAAGAAAACCTTTCCTTGCAGCCGGGTAAAAAGATAGACAATGCTTTTATTTACTTTTATGACTACCTCTGAAGCGCGGTGGGAGTGTGTCCGTGGGTTCGATTCCCACACGGGACACCACTTTGTGTGATCCACAAATTGTTATCCCGAGTCTGGGTGTACTTTGTGGCCGTAAGTTGTTTGTTTGTAAAGGCCCCCGCGACATAGGGCTTGTAACTACTGCGGGAGTAGTTAAAAAAAAAAAAAACTTCACTTGTATGGATGACTTGGAATTTTGCAAATTGTATTTCACCCACTTCCACTGAAGCTATCCAGCTGAAATTTAGCACACACGTTGGTCCCCAGTGTCAATGCACTCAAAGCTTTTTTTATTAAAAAAAAAACTGTTATTTATTTTTAAAAGTGTTTATTGTGTTGCAACTCTTGCCCTAATGCGGACAAGGTAAATATTTAGTCAACATAATAGTAATATTATCTTATCTATAATATATTATGATAATGCAACGCCTCTGTCTGTTAATGTGTTTACAACTATGGAACCTACTGCGATAATATAATAATATTTTGGGACAACTCACACAACGCCATCTGATCCCAAACTAGACAGATCTTGTACTAGTAACCAGGCAACTGATAAACATACATATATTTCTAAATAGGTATATACATATTTTTGAGACTGAGCCTACAACTTGGCCCGCGTGAGGTTGCAGAGCTACTCACTCCCTTTAGATGTTGGCGTGATGTTAAAAAGTAGCCTAAGTTACTCCTTACATCATCAGCTGTTTGACAGTGAAAGTCCCGTCAAAATCCGTCCAGCCGTTTCGGAAGATTAGCCAGACAGACAGACAGCCAAAAAAAACGTGTTTTTGTTATAAGTACCATAGATATGGATATGGATTTAGTAAAATAATATTATTTTGACATTACAAACACAATAATTGCATTTGAAACCCAGGAATCGAACCCGAGACTTTACCGGGGCGCGAAAGCCGAACCATCGCATAGTTCAGGTTAGATGGTTCGACTTTTCTTTCAAATGCAATTATTGTATTTATAAAGTAATTGGCAAGAAATGCCTATAAAAATTACTATAATTACAAACACACTTCAATTTTATTTATTTGTATAAATAACACCCAGGCACAGAATAAACCATCGTGCTCATCACACAAAGTTTTATCCTGGGCCCCACCTAGGATATATGGAACTTACAACCTCCGGCTTTGCAGTCAGGGTCCCTAACCACTAGACCAACAGGCCAATCGCTTAATATAATTTCAAAGTGGTTGCTACTTTATTTCACGGCCAAGCATCCATATCTTCTCTATTATTACAAAATTGAAAAGTGGCTATGACTACATATAGTCGGAGATTACATATTTGAGCCGTTTGGGGTTGAGACGCGAGGGCCATGGGGTCCAAGTGCTCGCCTCTTATTCAAAGACATTTCCCAGAGTCTTGTCAGTGCATCTCGTGACCAGAAGGCTGGCTTTTTCTTTGCACAGATAATAAGCATTGCCATACAACGTGGCAGTGCTGCCAGCCTTCTGGGCACTATACCGGTAGACATCGATGGGGAGGAATTCTTCGACGCCAACTGTTTTTTGTAGTTTACTAGGTAAGTTGTAAATAATGTATTTATTAACATTTGTATATTGTTACTAGCTGACCCGCGCAACTTCGTCTGCGTAAATTTTCCCTTTTTTTTTTTACAACATTTTTCATTGCTGCTCCGCTCCTATTGGTCGTAGCGTGATGTTATAACCTATAGCCTTCCTCGATAAATGGGCTATCCAAGAATAAAATATTTTTTCAATGCGGCCCAGTAGTTCCTGAGATTATCGCGTTCAAACAAACAAACAAACTCTTAGGGGGATGAAAAATAGATGTTGTCCGATTCTCAGACCTACCCAATATGCACACAAAATTTCATCAAAATCGGTCAAGCCGTTTCGGAGGAGTATGGCAACGAAAACTGTGACACGAGAATTTTATATATTAGATTGAATAAATTAGATTAGTATGATTATTTAAGTAGATCAAATTAAAAAACTACATATATATTTTGAGAAGTCTTTACGAGAAGTGCATCATATTTTGTACGCACATTCCGCGAAGTGCACATTCTGCAATTCTGAAGATATTAAAAAAAAATAACCAGATCTAGTTAAGACATACGCGTGTTAAGCAAATAAGTACAACTATATATTTTTTTATACATACGTTATAGCTTTAATGTTTTTTTTTAAAGACGACTCTCGCAGTAAGGTACAAGCCCTGTGTCGCGGGGGACTTAATAAACATACAAGTCACGGACACAAAGTACCAGAATCGGAACAATAATTTGTGGATCACACAAAGTGGTGTCCTGTGTGGGAATCGAACCCACTTGCGTAGCAGTCGGCTACACTCCCACCGCGCCACAGAGGCAGCTATCAAAAGTTGTCAAATAATGATTTTTTTTGGACTTTATAGTCCAAAAAAAAAGATACAGAATTAACAAATTTTCAGATACATCACTACATAGTATAAAACAAAGTCGCTTTCTCTGTCCCTATATCCCTATGTATGCTTAAATCTTTAAAACTACGCAACGGATTTTGATGCGGTTTTTTTAATAGATAGAGTGATTGAAGAGGAAGGTTTATATGTATAATAACATCCATTAAATAGTGGATAAATAAGGAGGGGAGCAGCAATAAGAAATGTTGCAAAAACGGGCAAAATTTAGGCAGACGTAGAAGTTGCGCGGGTCAGCTAGTCTTCTATAAAGTAATTTACTTTTATTGAAATATCCAATTCTACGAGGCAAGGCATGAGTAATTCAAGTTATTTTCAAAAAATAATTGATTATTATTAATATATTAATTATTAACAACACGAACTGAAATAAAACCTGTATTTAAAATGCTTTCGCCGCTGTTTTGTTTGTTAAATTAGTTTATAACGAGTAAGTTATTATCTATATGATTAATTTGAGAAGAAAGTTACTTTTGATCAGATTGATGGTAGGAAAGTAAGTTGTAGTATTATGCAAAGGAGAAAATAAATTGTTGTTAAAACATGACTGCCACTGTGGAGCGGTGGGAGTGTGTCCGACTGCTACGCAAGAAGTCGTGGGTTCGATCCCCACCCAGGATAAAACTTTGTGTGATGAGCACGTTGGTTTATTCTGTGTCTGGGTGTTATTTATCTATAATATGTATATATTTACAAATATATAGGTATGTTTATCAGTTGTCTGGTTTTCATAGTACAAGCTCTGCTTAGTTTGGGATCAGATAGCGTTGTGTGAGTTGTCCCAAGATAATATTATTATATTAATTAATATCAACATGGTTCACACGGAATTAAAAATACGTGTAGGTTTTAAGTGCCGTGACTTTCAGAGAGATAAAGCAAATGTTACAACTGTTGGTCCACTAGTGGTACCACCATATACTATCAAAATGTCACACCCCTGCCTGGGATAGCACGTTAAACTGTCCAATGTTGGATAAGGAACTTTATTTTAGGAGGAGCTTCACCACTTTCTGTTAGGTTAGGTTTTTATCAAGGAAAAACAAAGTAGAATTTCCATATTTAGACCCCCAAATATCGAAGTACTCCCGTGTTTGTTTGGGGGAGAAGCTTGAGCCCCTCAGTCTCGATTTCGAGGCGGAGCAATAACTTGGTGATGGCGCCCTACCATGCCTCAGCCAAGTGTGAGTAGCTCACGCAACGGGGGGAGGGGATGCAATTCACTTGACATTTTAAATGGCGCCCTTTTCTATACATAATATTTGCTGCAATATAATAAGTATTCTCCTAAGTGATTTCGATCATGGTCACTAGGCAACTAAGCGCGCAACTTCGTCTGCGTAAATTTTCCCCGTTTTTGCAAAATCTTTCATTGCTACTCCGCTCCTATTGGTCGTAGTGTAATGTTGTATAGCCTTCCTCGATAAATGGGCTATCCAACAGTGAAATAATTTTTCAATTCGGTTCCTGAGATTATCGCGTTCAAACAAACAAACTCTTCAGCTTTATAATATTAGTATAGATACTTGTAAGTGCGTGAGCATGCACAAGTGCATTGTCAAAACTATGCGTTTCCGGCAAGACGGGTGAAGCGGATGTGTTCCCCTTCCCCCCTCCATTCCCCATCGATGCGGCACGTTTCTAAAGTTTAACATTTTTAAAACCCGGTATTGGAGATTTTTTATATATTTTAGGGGTGGTATTGACCACAGGGTCGGATCTAGGGGGGAGCAAACACGCTTAATAATTTAAGGGGCACTAAATCGGGTGAAATGATTTGCACCCCCTCCCCCCCGTCGTAAATACGTTCTCCGTGAAGGTGAAGGGCGCTTTCATCAAGTTTTTGCCCCGCCTCGAAATAACCCTAGGTCCGGCACTGATTTCCATTTTATGTTGTGGACTTCCTTGAAGTTTAGGTAAATATGCACTTGAATATCCAGTCTCTACTTATTAATAAAGATAAGAAAAACCGTTAGTTCCTTCTTAATTTAGAAATAATAGTATTCATTCACCACAATTTGCACATAGTGCAGTACAAGTACTAAATTTCAAAGTAGTAAAATATAAATGTTGTAATTACTAAATCTATTTATCTATACTATATTATAAAGCTGAAGAGTTTGTTTGTTTGAACGTGATTATTTCAGGACCTACTGGTCAGAATTGAAAAAAATCTTTTAATGCTTGATGGTCCATTTATCGAGGAAGGTTATAGGCTATATAACACCACGCTACGACCAATAGGAGCGGAGCAGCAATTAAAAATGTTGCAAAAACGGGAAAAATTTACGCAGACAAAGTTGCTCGGGTCAGCTAGTACGACCGAAGAAGTCATCAATAGACAGACTTGATAACATTGCTTACCTCGCTAATTAATCTACTCACAATACTAAACAGTCAACTCATTATGAAGCATATTTTCAGCCAGTCTTCTCATATTAATTAAGCAGTACACAAATAGCCCTACCCTACACCTTTCTTTCACCTACATTATATTTATAACTTCGTACGCCTTCGACATAGTTCGTAACACCAAAGTTGGACAGGGTCAATGGACGAGTTATACTGCTGACTTCGTGTTCACAAATTATGAATGGTTTGACTTGACCACTTAAAATAGCAGCGTTTTATCTGTTAAATTTACTGTCTCCTTCCTTTTTAACCCTTTAATATTGTTGTAGAAAGAGATGATGATAGAAGATTGGGTTTAATGCCGATTCCGTTTTTTTTTTTCAGCTATTGCATAGCTTTTATCGCGGGCTCGGGCTTTGAGCGCGGCGACCGAATCAAGAAATTTCGTAACGAAAATAATACCTAACACCAGGGCTCGGAAACCGGTTAAATTTCCAAACCGGTTTTGGTCATTGACCCCGAACCGAAATGAATTCAGGTTAAGGTTATCTTTACCGGTTATTTACCGGTTAAAATGGGAAACCGGTTTTTCACAAATTCCGATACTGTTCAGCGAAATAAACCGGTTAATTTGAGTTTCAAGGACATAAGTGAGTACGCGTATCTGTATTAATTTTTTGAACCGAGTGTTTCGTCTGTTTAGTCAACGTTCAGATTCATAGAGTATTTTGTATATTATGTTTACATTTGTATAGTTAAACATTTACGTTTGCGCATTGAATCATAATAATAATTGAGTGAAATTGTGAATATCAGTAGTTACATTTTTTAACATACAAAAATGCTATAAATTCTTATCAACGAATGAAGTCTTACCGGATAGTCAACCGCTTTTTCTTGGTGTTGCCGAAAATATACTTTCTGATACAGATGATAGTAAGTAAACATACAGTGAAATAAAGTAAAACAATTGAATTAAATCTAAAAAGTAACATATCTATACTAATATTAAAAAGCTGAAGAGTTTGTTTGTTTTAACGCGGCAATCTCAGGAACTACTAGTTCGTTTTTTTTTTTTATAATTAAGTATCTATTACAATACTTTATATAGATTACAATCTGGCCCTAAAGACTAATGAGTAATTTAATTATGACCTAAATTGCTATAAAGACTTAAATCTAAGAATGTGTCCAATAACACTTATCTTATTGTTTCTATTACATATGTGAAGTCATTTTGTTCATGTGTTCTTTTACGTTGCACTTACACTACATTTAATATGTCACTGTTACACTCCACTAATTCAAACGGCTTCAGCCGTTTCAATCTTCTTTTTAACTCAGTGGTATCAAGGAGCTGGATTACCTCGACGTTCACGTGTTGTTGAAGCCTGCTTTGATGTGCTTCAGCATTTTTTTGTATAACTGTCTCTATGTCATCCATTTTAAGGTCCCGGTGGAGATCACAGTTTCTTAAGTACCAAGGGGCGTTGACAATATCCTTGAGCACTTTGTTCTGGAATCTTTGTATTATTTGTCAATTGCACTGAGCGGTACAGCCCCAAAGCTGTATACCATAAGTCCATACTGGCATTAACACCTGTTTATATAGCAGGACTTTGTAGTATACTGAGAGGGAAGAGTGTCTTCCCAGTAGCCAGTACTTCTTCTGGTAGCGTAGGGATAGCTCTTCTCTTTTTTTCTTGACATGTGCTTTCCAGCGTAACTTTGCGTCAAGCGTCATACCGAGGTACTTAGCTGTATTCGAGTAGGGTATTGGTTGGTATAAGCACCGGGCAGTATTGACCTTTTTTATTTGTGAAGTCAACGTGAACGGACTTACTCTCATTAAGTTTTATTCTCCATTTTGTCGTCCACTCTAAGACTTGGTTGATGGCTACTTGAACCTTTTCTACTGATTCGTTGTGGGTATTTCCTACTTCTATGATGGCTGTATCGTCAGCAAAGGTTACAATAGCATTATTTTCGAGCTCTGGAATATCACGGGTGTATAAAAGGTACAGGACCGGATCTAGAACACTGTGTGTGTCACTTGTGGAATTCCAGCTTTTATTTCTTTATTTTTAGAACAAACATCCTCTTGGCGTATTCGAAATGCTCTACTAGAAATGTAAGATTCTAGGACAGTAGCAAATTGATCTGGTAACATTGTTTTCAGTTTATATAGCAAGCCTTCATGCCAGACTTTATCAAAAGCTTGTGCCACATCGAGTACTATAACGTAAGGTAGGATGGCCCACAGCCAGGTCCGACGACCTAAATAAGGTGGCTGGGATGGACTGGATGCGGAAGGCAGAGGACCGGCTGTTCTGGCAAAAATTAGGAGATGCCTATGTCCAGTACTTGCGAGCTATACCGGTAACTTTAGTTCTTTGTCGGATGACCTTATTGCGAGTTTTATCCTCCCAAGCATACGTCGCTCCATAGCCCGCTGCACAATTTTGTTTTTTTTTGGACTAACTCAACCGTAATAAATGACTTGGCACCGTAGGTCATAACAGGTAGGACGCACTGGTTACGTTGATCCTTCAGGCATTGCGGTTAAGGCGGAGTGAAAACTCGACGAAGTTTGCTAAACGCTACCCAACCCAATTGAATCCTTCTATCGACTTTCTTGTTCGAAGTTGCTTTTACCAAACTGGAAACAATTCAAAGTCACGTTAAAGTAACCTACGGCCGAGACCCACACATCTAGAGGCTCCATTTAGGCTGTGCAGCATTTCGCTGAGCTGCTCCAGCGACTGCGCTACTACGACAATATGGTCGGCAAACCGAAGGTGTGAGATTTACTCACGGTTTATGTTTATGAAATATCCAGTCCAATCAAGTGTCTTGAAGTTGTCTTCGAGAGCGTAGGTGAACAGTTTCGGGGATATGACGCTCTATCTTGCAGTCTTGCAGTCATGTCTGGATGTGGTCCACGGTATTGAAGCCTTTTCGAAACCCGGCTTGTTCCGGGGGCTGGAACTCGTCGAGTTTTCTAGATAGGCGATTGGTGATCACTCTCGAGAACAACTTGTAGACGTGGCTCAGGTATGAGATAGGTCTGTAGTTCTTCAGCAAGGGGTTATAATTTTTTTAAGAACAGAGCCACGCACTCCCGCTACACGTTTGTGTTAAGCCTTGGTGGATGACGGAGTTAAAGAGATTTGCTAGCTCTTTCAGGACTGGGGTCCCACCTGCTCTCAAAAGCTCTGTAGTGATTCTGTCATCACAGGGCACTTTGTCATTCTTAAGTTGCTCGAAAACTGCCCCGACCTCGCCCTGATCGACATCCGATATGCCCTCGGTATAGTGGCACGTGAGTGGGGTTCTGTGATCAACGACGCTAAGTCCCATAGGTTTAGCCATCCGTGATGCATACATGTCCATAAAAACTCTCGATTTCCCCAATTATCTCCAGCCTTGAGGTTTTACCACTCACTGTATTTAGTATTGTCAGACAGGGTCTGCCTAGCTGCTGTGAGAAAACTTAAGTGCCTCTATTTCGATCGATCGCCGTCTCAATGTTGCGAGTGCTGTAGCGTAGGTGGTCAGGTCATATCAGCTTCCTGATCTTCAGGTTTATGGCTCTCATATCTGACAAAGACATCTGCGTGTCTCGTCTTACCCTCATTAGTTCAAGGATCTCGAGTGAGAGTTCGGACTCCCTTTTTTCGCGTTTTCCGGGAAACAACTTCCGAGATACATCCTGTAGCGTTTTGACCAGTGTCGGTTTTCTCGTTTGTGTTTCCAGCGATGCGAAACGGTTTTGAACTTTTCGGGACATGAGGCTATCTGGGGGGCAGTAGGTCGGAGAAAAGGCCTCATTATTTGGAGTCTTTTGACTTTGAAGCTAATAATTAGAGACCCTCGAACCAATATGTGATCGCTGCCAGTATTGAGCCTGTTGATCACCGAGACGTCTCTAATTATTTGCAGCTTGTCCGTAATGATGAAATCTATCTTATAGCTTCTTATTAAACCATCTGGGCTTTGCCATGTCTACTTTCTGTGAGGCTTCTTCTTAAAGAAAGAATTCATTAAGAAAAGCTCCGACGACTGTAGAAAATTAACGAGCATTTGGGCCCTGTGATTTCTGCGCCCTACGCAGTTAGGTCCAATTTTCGTTTCGCCGCGTTTTTGTACTCCCACATTAGCATTGAAATCTCCCATAACAACGTTGTAGTGAGCTTTTGTATCCTTTCATCATCGTCCACTTTAACGGATTCATCTGTAGACGCAACAGTAGATATATTAAATGATTCATGTGTCACAAAATTTTGTATTTAGTGATACGTATGTAAGTTCTGCTGGCCAAGTGTAATGTAGTGACCATGTAATAATTCAAAAGTTTATTTCGTAATTGGTTAGCATTTCTAAAGAAGTTCTAAGCTTGTTAGTTCGTAAACTTTCACGATTTGTACACATTATGGAGTTTTATAAGCTGCGGGTCTTAATCGCGTATATATTCAATAATGAACTGATTGAACTACACGAACCACAGATCCTCTCCACTGACCGTCACTACTACTCCCGCATGGCGCGGGTAGAGGTTAAAATAAAAAAAACACGTCAATTTCAACCTAGAAGATGGATATCGTTTCTCAATATCGTAAAATCCCGCAATGATTAAGTGTACACACCGTCGAAACAAATATTACACGCCAGTGTGCAGATGTCGTTAGTGTTGTGTGTCGAAGTACCGGCAGTTTCGTAATAGTGAGTGATAAAAATCAAGCGAGGGTAGTTTCCGGAACCCGCGCTTTACGGAGGCGTGCGTGGTGATTTTGACAACCTTTCATCAAAAATTTCGATTTATTGGTCTCTTAATTTTAAGCGAACATAGATTAAATCTTATCAACCGACTTCAAAAAGGAGGAGGTTCTCAATTCGTCTGTATGTTTTTTTTTTTTTTTTTTTTTTTTTTTTTTTTTTGTATGTTTGTTCACCGATTACGCAAAGACGGCTGGACCGATTTGAAAAATTGTTTTTGTGTTTGAAAGGGTATACTTCCAAGTTGGTCCCATTGCCATCAGATCACGATCTGATAATGGGATCCTGGAGAAATCGAGGGAACTCTTAAAATATTAAAAGCACCCCTACAGTGATTTAGGTATATTTTATAGTGATTCGTGCATTTACTCTTAAAAAACACCAATTGGTGAAGTGGAACTAATGATGAAGACCAAAAATTACGAGCAGACCAATCAATATTTCACAGTTTGCGATTCAATTAAGTACTTTAATATGGTATTAAGTAGCACTTTAATCTCGATATACTACTATTATACAATGTAATAAAGCTGATAGTGAACTCCTCAACAATTAACGGCCCTGCATCGGGGCAAGCAATATTTCGTAAAAGGATTTGAGCAGATGACATAAGCCTATTGTAACTTAAGTGAATTATAAACCAACCCACTAAAAAGTGAGAAATAAAAAATTTTTAACAAAAAATATTACCGACTTCGAAAATAAATACAAGGCAACTAAAAAGCAAAAAATAATATACCTAGAATAACAAAAACAAATTAAACATTTTGAAGTTGGTGCCGAATAAAACATAAAGACTACTATTTCATGGCACCAACTTCAAAATGTTTAGTTTGTTTTTGTTATTCTATGTATATTATTTTTTGCTTTTTAGTTGCCTTGTATTTATTTTTGAAGTCGGTAATATTTTTTGTTAAAAAGTTTTTATTTTATTTTCTTTTTCCCATGATGAATATACACACAATTAATATAACTAACCTACACTAAATAACGGCCGCACGCTTGTAGTTTTGCAGAGAACATGATTTAACACGACGCACGACGACGGTCTAACCCATACATGTGGGAAAGAAAAAGTACTAAGTTTCAATGACGTGAGGTCGAGACCGAACGACCGTGCCTTGCGTCACGCGAATTTAACCGGTTAATTCAGCTCACACTATCGGTTAGCATTACGCTCTCTGTTTTAACCGGTAATCAAAATTATTTCGTTATGATTACCGGTATCTTGATTAACCGGTTAATCGATGAGCACACCTTAAACCGGTTTTATTAACAATAATAACCGCTATTTATAAACCGGTTCCGAGCCCTGCCTAACACACCCCACTCCGCCTACCATGTAGCTCGGCCGAGCGTTCGCTTAACGCATATGTATATGGTACGACTGTACGAAGCTCGCACGGATCGAGACGAGCTGCTCCGAAATGTAATGTAATTTTATTGCAAAATTTGATAAAAAATGCTTATGCAATAGTTTTACAGCGGCAATCCCCGAGTGCCAGACATATTTTTAATAAAAAAAGACGACTCCCGCAGTAGGGTACAAGCCCTGTGTCGGGGAACTTTACAAACATACAAGTCACGGACACAAAGTACACCCAAACCCGGAACAACAATTTGTGCATCACACAAAGTGTTGTCCCGTGGGAATCGAACCCACGACCTCTTGCGTAACAGTCGGATACACTCCCACTGCGTCACAGAGGCAGAGAATACACATGGAGAACGCTTTTCTGAACCATTCAGTTGTTGCTGAATTCTCGTTACAAATACCTATTTGAAGCAAAACATTATTCGTTATTAGACAAACAATGTTGTAAAATATTACATAAGCACATACATAGTTTATACTAATATTATAAAGAGGAAAGATTTGTTTTTTGTATGTAACGAATAAACTTAAAAACAACTGGACCAATTTCAAAAAATCTTTTATCGTTGGGAAGCTACACTATCCCCGGGTGACATAGGCTACTTTTTATCCCTGTATTCCCACGGGAACGGGAACTACGCGTGTAAAACCGCGAGGTGTCCGTTAGTTATATTATAAAAGAGATAAAGTTTGTGAGTTTGTGACGTTGTAGGGGGGTAATCTCTGGATCTACCAGTGGCGTAGGGTCCTTAAAACACCTTTACTTTCGGTTTCTCTTTGGATTGTAGTTACTTAGTATTATAGGTACAAAGTACTATGTCCAGCAAGACATAATTTTGTATCGGTTTACCTCTAAAAAATTTTAACCCTTCGCTTCTGGGATCTACTGAACAGATGTTGAAAATTCTTTTACCAATAGAAAACCACATTGTTTGTGAGTGTCATAAGTTACATAACATCACACTACGACCAATAGGACCGAAGCATCAATAAAATATGTTGCAAAAACGGGGTAAAATAACACAAACGAAGTTGCGCCAGCTAGTATTTAATAAATTTATTTAAGCCCACCAGATCTGGCGGACTTTTTCTGCTTCAATTTTAGATGCCGGATTATTCATCGAGTTTGTTTGTTTGTTTGTTTAAACGCGCTAATCTCAGGAACTACTTGTCCGATTTGAAAAAATCTTTTTTTGTTGGATAGCCCATTTATCGAGGAAAGCTATAGGCTATATATCATCGCGCTACGACTAATAGGGGCAGAGTAGCGACGAGAAATGTTGCAAAAACGGGGAAAATTTACGCATACGAAGTTGCGCGGGACAGCTAGTCAAGACAAATATATGATCACAGATAACATAGAAACAAGGTCAGAACAGCCTTTTCTATTCGGATATATCTTATAAATCCTGTGTTTAGTACTAAAGATATTACACATAACGTTTTTGGCACTGACTGCCTCATATTCCAAGTGTACGCAATAAAATTTGCCCATAGTCTTGGTCTTAGGGTAAACTTGGCATCGTACACCGTTACGAATGTTGAAGTTCTCGCAAGTGTATATTTTGGTCATTTACACTTGATTTTGGCTTTAAATTATTGAGTTTCAGTATACAGCTTTCAAAATAGATGCGTAGCCACTTACTACTGGCTACCGACGTTGGGAAGACGTCATGGCCCGCGCGCGCGCGCAAAACTGCGAATCTCATATCTATACTTCTATACTAATATTATAAAGCTGAAGAGTTTGTTTGTTTGTTTGAACGCGGTAATTTCAGGAACTACTTGTCCGAATTGAAAAAAATCTTTTCCTGTTGGGTAGCCCATTTACCGAGGAAGGCTATAGGCTATATAACATCACGCTACGACCAATAGGAGCGGAGCAGTAATGAAAAATGTTGCAAAAACGGGGAAAATTGACGCATACGAAGTTGCGCGGGACAGCTAGTTAAAAATATATTTGACATGCTCACAACAAGCCACAGGTTTGCAAATCTTTTATTTCCAAAGCCAAAAAGTGGCTCTTAAATACAAAACTGTTTTATTTACCTTACGCGTACGTGTTTGGTTCACAGTAATACAGATGTCCACCAAATTTGAACTTAATCGGTCCAGGAGATTCGGAGCAAATTACTGTGACAGACGGACAGGCAGAAACACAAGTGATCTTATAAGGATTCCGTTTTTTCCTTTTGAGGAACGAAACCCTAAAAATCAGTCAGTCTACCCGTGACCACGGCCGTTGCAATACGTTCGAAACGTCGGGCAATAATCAATGGTATTTAGCCCTAAAATATTTACACGATTAAGACACGTAGCTTATAAAATTCTATAACCCTAAAAACGTCGTATTTGCGGTTTTCCAAAGCTACGACGATATTCTTGTTATTCTATTCGATTAGCGTTCATACTACTTGTCCAAAGTCTGTACCGCTGAGAACGGCGTTGGAATACTTGGAATACAATACCCAGAGTATAGTAGCAAAACCTTCATACGTTCCTCGCTTGAGGAACAAAACCTCACGGGCACAGAATCTCGAAACGCCTTTCGAACAAAGTTGTCCGTTCAGTTTCGATTAAAACGGCCATTTTTGTATTCTTGTAGCTTTGGGATCGATCTTAAAAACGCTTGCGCACCGTACTAGAATGTCGTTATTGCGCTGTCGAGACGCATGGTTGACGCAAGCGTATTTGAGATCGATTCCAAAGTTACAAGAATACAAAAATGGCCGTTTTAATCGAAACTTAACTGCAACTGCACTGCTTTAAATACGTGAATTGACCCGCTAAGATGCAATGTCCATGAGTGATATCTATGTGTGCGTTGCACCAACAAAGTACGTATGAAATAACATCTGTATTATTAATATATTGTGGTTGGAATAAATAAAGTCTTATCCAGATCCACACCTTTTTTTTAAATGCCATATACAGATCAAACAGAAAAACATCACTCACAATTTGCTCCAAATCTATATTTAGTAGTAATGGAAGGGACACATCAATGTCCAGTATATTAACCTCCTTTTGCGTATGAACTCAAATACCTTTCATTTATACTACGGGAATAATTTCATCATAGAATAGATTTTAATATATTTTAAAAAGCTTTACTCATCAAGCTTAAGTTTTTTTGCAAATAGAAAGTGTTTTTTGTTGTTTATGTAGACAAGGGAAAAGAAAGGATTTCAGATAACTAATAGCTCTAAAATTTTTTTTTTTAAAGACTACTCCCGCATTAGATTAAAAGCCCTGTGTCGAGGGGGACTTTACAAAGTACACCCAGACTTGGAACAACAATTTGTGGATCACACAAAGCGGGGTCCCGTGTGGGAATCGAACCCACGACCTCTTGCGTAGCAGTCGGACACACTCCCACCGCGCCACAGAGGCGGAGAAATATTAACTAACTGACAACTGCTGATGCTCCGCTCCTTATGGTCATAGCGTGATGTTATTTAGCCTATAGCCTTCCATCAATTTTTGTCGGCGTAACTAATCCATGTCAAATTACTTACAGCTTTTTAGTACTAAGGGTCTCTTGAACTAACTTGGGGACAGATGGACGGACATAGCGGAACTGTAAGGGTTCCTTGTTTACTACGGAACCCTAAAAATACTTCTCAAAATTAGAAAGTAACAAGAACATAGTAAACTATTTTTATTTTTGTGTAAAAATAATTATCTTCCTATTATAATAAAATTGTACTGAGTTACCTTATTCTTTAGTTTATGTAGAGAAAAAGTGGCTTAACAAGAGCTGAAATCCTGGCTGTACCGAGGGTTGACCAATCCAGAAGTCGATGAATACAGAATAGGTCAGAAACAGATATAGTTACAACCAGAAGTGGATGCATTAACAGTAAAAAAAAGACTTTAAAATAACTTGTCCTATGTCGTCAAATTCTTTAAGAGACTGTAGACCTGAGGATTTTAATTTCAACTCAATACCTCCACGCGTTCCCGAGATAAAGGGTCTTAACAGACAGACGGATGAACGGACAACAAAGTGATCCTATAAGGGTTCTGTTTTTTCCTTTTGAGGTACGGAATCCTATAAAACAAAACCCAAGGCCGTCCATCCACAGGCTACCAAGAGTACAGAAGACAAACTATCATAGTAACCGCTCTTGACGCATAGACATCGCACAAGGATGCAGAATCGGGCCACACCTTCAGCACAAAGTGCATCGATGTTTTTTTTCATACAACGAAATGAAGGGAAGAGCAGTTCGTGCGACTGATGGTGAGCGCCACGCTAGCTCATAACAGTATCAGTGCCACCCAAATCCTTGTTTAGCAAAGATCTGAATGTGACCGCACCGCGCTCCTCATTTGAGACATTAGTTCGATTGCCTCTGTGGCGCGGTGGGAGTGTATCCGACTGCTACGCAAGAGGTCGTGGGTTCGATCCCCACCCAGGATAAAACTTTGTGTGATGAGCGCGATGGTTTATTCTGTGTCTGGGTGTTATTTATCTATAATATGTATGTATTTAGAAATATATAAGTATGTTTATCAGTTGTGTCTGGTTTCCATAGTACCAGCTCTGCTTAGTTTGGGATCAGATAGCGTTGTGTGAGTTGTCCCAAGATATTATTATTATTATTATATTATATTAGTTCATAAGTCTCATTTGCCCGATTACTTGACACTTGGTACAGTGCCCTTCAACCGAAACACAGTGATGTGTTAACATTACTATTTCACGGAAGAATAACTGACACTGTTTTGTTACCAACCAAGACGGCTTATGGCTTATACGTTCAGTGGTCTTCGATTCATGTGATGTTCGAATGAAGGATTTTTTAGTACTCTTCTCTTGGTCATCAGTGATGACACATACTGATGAACGGGATGAACGCGAGCACAGGCGTGTAAATGTCCTGTTCGGCTGTATGCAAACAGCTTTTTTTTTTTGATAAAAAAGATTACTAGCAATGTGAGATTGAGTCCCACATTACTAGCAATCTTGTTAACCCCTCCAGCTAAGCTCAAAGGCTTGTGTTAGTGGTGGGTTCACGTGGGTAGGATTCGAACCCGCGACCTCACGATTGCGAGACCGATGCCTTAGCCATTAGGCTACCGCCCTTTATTAGGACCGCCACCCGGATCGTGGCAGGCGCGAGCCGCGCGTGTGAAATCACGTGCCGCATAACACCACTCCTCTTGCAGGTTAAAAAAAAAAGAATATAGTGAGTAAGAAAAACATTTCATTCGCGCCATCAGAATCGATCCTAGTAAGTTTCCGGCACAATGCCTCGTCAGAAGGTCATGACGGTTCCCATAAGACCATTAGTGTGTATGTTTAAAAGCCTTGTATTGTTAGGTTTTGTGAACGTACCTGTTCACAGTATAGTTAATTAGACATACGTGAATAAGCGTTTAGAGTGAGACAGGTATAGTAAACAACAGAGAAGTTGTAGGAGGTAAAATGCATTAATGTGCGAGCAAACAATAAGATGTGCTCTCTATTTCTTTAATAGTAGGGTAATAAGTTCTGAATCTAGTTTAATTTAAGTCAGTCTTGTTCAGACCGAAGAGATTTGGAGCAGGATTGATTCGACAGCTTAGCTCTCAGAAGCATGGAGGTAGGTATAGACTCACCGCAACTGACCACTTATAGTTTACTAGCTGTCCCGCGCAACTTCGTATGAGTAAATTTTCCCCGTTTTTGCAACATTTTTCATTGATGCTCCGGTCCTAGTAGTCGTAGCGTGATGTTATATAGCGTATAACCTTCCTCGATAAATGGGCTATCCAACAGTAAAATATTATTCAATTCGGATCACTAGTTCCTGAGATTGCCGCGTTCAAACAAACAAACAAACTCTTCAGCTTTATATTATTACTAGCTGTCCCGCGCAACTTCGTATGCGTACATTTTGCCCCGTTTTTACAACATTTTTCATTGCTGCTCCGCTCCTATTGGTCGTAGCGTGATGTTATATAGCCTATAGCCTTCCTCGATAAATGGGCTACCTAATTTTTTTGATTCGAACCCATAGTTCCTGAGATTGCCGTATACCTATGCCAATTATAGTACCTATAGATTATTACCCCATACAAAGTGACAGCAATTTCAAATGTCGAATTAAATAACCGTACAGTGAACTTTTTTGACACTTATGACAAATGGCCGTTGTTGTTAGCCTCGTTACTCAAGTATAGACTTACATTTGATTTTGACAAATGAGCGTCCAAATGTCAAAATCAAATGGAAGTCTTGGTGTTGTCGGAGGAAGCTTGCTATAAAGATCAGTGCTCAAGATCAGTGATCAGTGCTCGCATACGTAGATAATAGTTACTAGTGTTCTAGAACCGTTTTTACAAATACCTCGACCGCTAACTGATCTACTGCAAAAAGCGGTGAGTCCCACTTAAGGTGTTGACCGCTGCGCTAGCGGAATGAATGTATTCTGAGAGAGCTTAAAAATGTGACTGGCAACACAACATGTTACTTAAATAAGACGTGGTGATTTTGTCCGCTGTAGCACACAGTTGGGTACAACTTCTGGACATAATACGTTGTGGTCTAATCTGTATCAAGTTGTTCATAAGTTTGCCTCGAAACTTTCAGCGATACGGTAATACTGCGCCATAACGTCACAAAATTGACCACTCTCTAGAAAGAAACGCTACTTTGTGGACAATTACCTGATAAAAAACAGGGCCGCGCGAGTTTTTTCTCTCTTTCACGCTTTGCAATCAATATTTAAGTTTTAATTGAAAGGGATGGCGTGGTCCAGGTCCATCCGTCAATGGAGATAGGCCAGCGAATAAGGAACGTTGCAGATTTTTTTTTATGTAGCAAAGGAAACAATTTGTTTATACGCGTTTATATTCAGCCAATACTGGACTCATGCCAGTGCGGATAACTTTGCCTATTTAATATTTTATGTAGGCCTCTGCATGGGAGTCGCCTTGGCCATAATAAACAAAAAATATCTTCCTATTGTATTAAAGTAAATAGTATTTATGATGGTTGACTTAATGTCTTGGAGTTTGACGGAAGAAATTGTCTTCGTCTCTTCGTCTGCAAACGGCATGAAGCTCGGGCTACTTAACATGTGCCCGGGCGCGCATATTTTTAGGTATCTTAGTCGATCATTTAGTAAATTTCTGACAGAATCAAGTAGTTTAATAAACACAAACTTCACACTTGTAATTTGTGTGTAATTTTTTTTTACACGTCCAACGCGGAGCTGTCAAAATGATGACAGCTTAGCCTGCCGCCATTTTCACTACTCATTTCTTTTATAGCAACAAAAAATGGCACTATCAACAAAATAGAACGCACATGGTCGGTGGTTCCTAGTGATTCGGTCCGATTCACCCTACTCCATTTCTTAGAGTGTTGCCAACGGACCAACGGGCAACTCCTCATCATCAACATTTGCCCCTGGAGCCTGCAGCAACTTGGGCAGACTGCTGGCGTTCTGGGAGTACCTGGGTTGGCTGGAGTGACGGATAGGAGAGGTACAACACGCACAATGGCCCAATCAGGAGGCTAAGTGCATGCAGTTTCATAAACGCCCAGTTAAAAGTAACTAACTAGGGACTAGGATTGCCATAACATTCCGTACTTAGTTGCCACTAGCCGCAAATGCTGGTAAATTTTCTTAACGCTTAATAATCTGCTTAATTTGGGCTTCGGCGGGGACGATTCGATGATATTGTGATGACCATTATTCCCAAAAAAAGACGCTTGTCGTGTACCTAGTAGGCGCGGATCCAGTACTTTGTTCTAGGGGGGGGAAACATGTGACCCAACCGGCCAAATGTGAGTCGTTTGCATGGCAGTGGAGGGGAGTATTTGATTCAACACCGGTACACCAGCTACCACCGCCTTGGGGGGGCGGGGGGGTCATTGCCTGACACAACACACCGGTACGGTGTCAAAATTCTCAGTTATTAAAAAAACAAAGGTTACTTTTTTTTTAAATAATAGATAACTAGCAATGTGGGAATTTAGCCCCATATTTCTAGCAATTCTGTTAACCCCTCCAGCTAAGCTCGATGGCTTGTGTTAGGAGTGGGTTCACGTCGATAGTATAATGGGTAGGATTCGAACCCGCGACCTCACGATTGCGAGACCGATGCCTTAGCCATTAGGCTACTGCCGCTTCTATTTCAGTCGAGTCTAGGGTAGCGCCTGATACCTAGAATCTTTTAACTAGCGAGACAAACCATTAACTAATGTTGATGTTAAGGTAATATAAGTCAATGACTTAAACGAATTGTTTTGTACAACAATGACTAACGCATTGAGTGAATCATAAACCAATGAACTTGTTAACAATTAGCTTGTTCCCGCGACTTTGTCTGCTTGAATGTCAGTTATGGCGACCATTCTACTTGACCTCTTTAACGTATGGCGCGGCGAGTAAAACGGGGATCAAGCTGTAACCACCGATAATCTGCTAATAATGGTAAATTCTCTGATTAATTCTTGTCACAGAAGGACGGACAGAGAGACAACACTAACCCACAAGTCTTAGTAAAAGCACAGTCTAATAACTCATACAGTTCGAAGAAGCCGTCAAGATGGGGTGCCGTCATCATGCGGGGGTGCGACGCAAGGGCGACGCAGACCAGACTAGCGGTCCCAAAGTGTGGTCTCAATATCCAGGGCTGCCACATTATTAGTTGGACGTTAGTGTTTAGATTATTTATTTTGTTTTTGTATTGATCTATACTAATATTATAAAGCTGAAGAGTTTGTTTGAGCGCGGTAATCTCAGGAACTACTGATCCGAATTGAAAAATTCTCCATTTTGTAGTTGGATAGCCCATTTATCGAGGAAAGCTATAGGCTATATCATCACGCTACGACCAATAGGAGCGGAGCAGCAATGAGAAATGTTGCAAAAACGCGAAAAATTTACGCAGACAAAATTGCACGGAACAGCTTGTAATATATATAAATATACTAGTAGCTATTTTTTTATAAAATAACATATAAATAGTTTATATGTTATTTTATATTCGGCGGCCCTAACTTCCGACGCTCGTTGTCGGCATTTATTGAAACTTCAAAGGTGTCGTCCTGCTGTTGCTTTTCGTACTCTGGTAATAGAACTCTGTTGCGAAGCTGTCTTAGGCCTGTTTTCTCTGTGCTGTGTGGTAGCCTATATGTAAAGACCCTGTGCTTTAAATTTTTCAAAATCTGTTCAGCCATTCAGGCATGACCTAGTTAAAAATTGTTACGTTTATATTAAAATTATGATTGATAAGCTATTTTTATCTATGAATTTATCATAAAATATCTAGACAGATTATATAAATCTTGATTGTAAAGTCTATATACCTGTATAAAACACTAGTTGCCATGCGCAACTTCGTTTGAGTTAATTTTCCCCGTTTTTACAACATTTTTCATCGATACTTGCTATTGGTAATGTGACGTTACTATAACTATACTACTGATTTTACGATGTCGGTTATCGTAATAAAAAGTATCCTAAGTCCTTTCCCAGGACTCGCACTATCTCCATACCAAATTTCATCTAAATCGGTTCAGCGGTTAAAGCATGAAAATGTAACAGACACGCAAAGTTACTTTCAAACTATGAGTTCAAACTAATGTTATAACATTGGCACTCATAGTTTGAGCTGTGCATTGATACCTAGATCAGCCAGTCATGGTTATACTTAACTGATTTTTATGAATCTCATAGTCATCATCATTATCAAATTTCAATATGAACCCTTAATTAGATATAAGTAAGTTAGTTTTTCTAATTTACTATTTGCTAATAGGCACACCAAAATTAGAGACACAATTTAGTTGCATTTTTGTAATTGAAATCATGGTTTTATTACTGTACATTTTCGGAGAAATAAAGGCTATTTTTATTTGATAAGTTAGTTTTTCTAAAACTAACTTATAAAATAAAATACTTAAATAAAAATCTTTAGGGTTAAAATAACTAAACGGACTTTGATGGAATCTGGACAGTTAGTAGCTTAAATATAAAAACACATTTACAGGATGTCTAGGCTGATATTCAGGCATTTCGGTCTAACAAACACCATTCATCTTTTTTATTCACTCATTCATTTTTATAGGCTAGCTGAAAGAATGCTTCAACTTGACAACATAAAATTAAAGAGATTAAAAATAATACATCATTTGGAAATTCAATGGAGTTAGGAATGTATTGGAAATACCATGTATTGTTTATCCCACCAAAAATAAATTTAAAAATAGCGGAAAATTAGGCTGTCTTTATTATCACAGCTAAAATGATTAATAGTATGTTAAACACATGACCAATTTCAGTCAGAACACCAATCTCAACACTAAACAACTAAAACTAACCAACCACGCAAATGACATAACCACAGTAATGGGCGGAGAATGGCAATGACCATAGAGAAATTTATCACAGTGGTCTTCTAGACAGCAATTCCTAAACCGGGTTCCGTGGGGGTAATCTAGGGGTCCCATAGAAGTGACCAGGGTTTCACAAAATTACGGTGTTAAATTATACCACAGTTAAGCATAAATATTAACTAGAATTCATTAATGTTGTACGTAGGTGGGGAGTTAGCCAGAATTAAAATACAGTCTCTGCTGTGTAATCATTTGGTACGTTTCCATAAAATAAAAGTATCTAGTGGGTGTTTTGTTATTAATCTTAAAAGTTTAGGAACCCCAGTTCTAGACAATTAGTAATTGTATACTAAGCATGCATCAAAATAATATTTTACATAAAGTATTCACATGTCATTATTTATACAGCTAAGGTTTTAACATATAAATACTTGACCCAGGCAGAAATTAGCCTTTAAATAGGATTTATGGATATAGATTTCCATAAATAAACTTATAAAAAAAAAAGAATTTAACATGTTTATGAATTTTTAATCATGAAAAGAATTAGTAACCGTGAATGATTTAACCTTGTCAAATGTGTCATACAAACAGTGTTGTTGATATGAACCGGATAATCTTCAAAATATATTCTTTGATTGTACAAATATGTTTTAGATGAAGTATATCAGTGCTCATTGTTAGGTAGAGCCTTCAATGTTTGACATTTGTTTGATGAGTGAATTTTCCCTCCGATGGGAATTGATAGGAATAAAATATAATGTAGGAGAGTGCAAAAGTTTTCTTGCCTATCCATGCTCGTAAATGGCCCCTTCAAAACATAGAAAAAAAAATGAGTGAACTTGGTTGAGGTGATCGGCTTCAAATTGAGAGCCAGACTAGGAAGGAACTATGTTTGCATACTCTCATGTTAATGTCAAATTAACAAAAGTAAAAACATTTTAAAACTCTGACTGCAGAATCAATACTTAAGAATTCAACAATAAACATACAAGTCAGTATTGTATTCAACAAAAGATTGAAGAATTAATTGGTAGAAGGAAAAAATGCCATTGTTAAACATATAAAACAAGCAAAAACAAGCATCAATAGAGTTAGGTGGCATTTTTTAATCTTTTTATGTTTCTAGAAGTATTTATTTGTGTGAGTCATTTATGTTTTTAATTGTTAATAATAAAAAAAACATAGTCTATGAATGCCACTTAGTATAGTAGGGAAGAAGATTTTTTTTTTTTTGTTTGACTTTGAAACTGGTAATGAGTTCTAATTACAAATATTTACACAAGCAACAATAAAATAGTGCAGTGATGTAATATTTTTATCACCATGGTATACAATCAGTAATAAATATGAACACATATTTGCTGTAATATCTCTAAAAATACATGACATATTTTGATGAAAATTTCCCTGTAGTTAGTTAAATTAACTCAAAGTAGAACTGCAAGTTTTATATGCATATTTGCATGTAATAAATAGTGGAATAATGACACTTAATATTGTGATTGCTGTATTAAATGCACAATCTGTATAACATAGCAGTTCCCATCGAGTAATTTGTTAATGAATCTCGCATACTAATTACACATAATTTGCACTAAATCGCAACAACACTTTCTCCTTAACATTTTTAACATTTAACGCTGTTATGAATGAAATAGTAGTAGTAATAATATATTACAGTATCACTTACATCGTACGGTGCATTTTTCTCGGCAATAGACACTTTGTCACGATCTGAAACGAAAAAAATAGGACGTTCAACACAGTGGAAATCGTCCCCAATGACAACATAATTATCTTCTTACAATGAGATTATAACAATGGAATGTCTGGTAGTATTATTAGATTTAGCAGTACACTACCATCGTCCTCTGTTCCTGAGGTTGCAATCGTATTATCCAACTTTTTTGTTGCCGCACTGTCCATTACTTCGATGTGATCCGTATCTCCTGAAGCCATTTTTATTTTCCAGTTACATCCCCTATTTTGATGTCTCTCGCTTATTTAAATGCACAATATTAATTCTCATGGCTCACTTCACACTTGTATCGCTAACACAATGATTGACTATAATTTAATTAAAAGAAATCAATTAGTTTACGCGAAAATGCTCGCCCGTAGCATCCGTCTGACACGACCACTCATAGTAACTGGATAGTGTTGCCATTGCTAATAGTAAATGGTGATCTGGAACAAAATTAAATAGTAATATTTATGTACAATATCTTTAATTTATTACCAGAACCCAGTTCACACTGCTGCGATAACTAAATGAGTGATAGACTTGTGTCAACTGAGAAAATAAGCAGCAGTTCAAGTTTCTAAATTAATAATGAATTTGAAAATATAGATTTACTTTTACAAACTGTTTTTGGTGTTTGGTAAACTGGTTTCTGTCCAATTCAACGATTTTATTATTAAGTCACTAAATATTATGTACATTTATTTTAATAGTTTCATAAATTTGATTAAGAATAATAATTGTGCTGTTCGAAAATATAAATGAATTAAAATTATAAAAATATTCTTTATTCATTTAAGTCTACAATGGCAATACTGTACTGTGTTGCAAATCGTTAAAACTGAATTGGTAGTATTTTGTCATAATTTATCTATAGACAAAAGAGTTGAGTGGGTGGATAGGGTTGATGGTTGATAGTTATGCTTCAATGGGTAGATCAAGTATTTTCTCGATAGACGGTACATTCGAATGAATAATATTTATTTTGAATTAATTTAAGAGTAGGAATAGTCCCATAGAACTGTGCGATTGTTTGACTCTAGGCTCGCAGATGTTAAAACCGTTCTTACAAATAATTTAAAATAAGAAAATATATTATTGATTCTTATCTACTTTTATTTCTTTTTAGCTGGTATTCAGGTGGAATTTATCTATATTTTATGAATAGCATAAATTATGTAAGGTACTCTAATATATTATGCGTTAGGGTCAAGGTTTTAAATATATAGTATCGATACTGTACTCATGAGTAATATCGAAAAAAAGGATCGTGCAAGTAAAAGTATCGATACTTTAAGCTTTCGAGCACTTTTCTTCGAGCCTAATGTGTTATATTTAGTACTGAACGCTTTAAGCCCGAAGTGTCATGACCAAGAAAGTTATACTGAAAACTAGAGTCAACACTATAATTTTGTTAACTAACGAGAATAATTTTGAACTTACTAAATTTCATGTATGGCATTTTTTCGAGACCGTCTTTCTCTTTCGTGACTACAGTAACCATGATTTGACATTATGTTAATAAAGATATGGTGAGTCTCTTTCTAAGTGGGATAATAGGCACAGTTACGTATTTCGAGTTCGGACTTCAGTCTTCACTATAAGCTTCTTGGTTATGAGCATTACACAAACAAGATGTCAATGTCAGAAAAGTCTACCTAAAAAATGTTTGTCTGTAAAGTCGGTTTACGGACGATAATTTTACGTGATGACGTCTTAAGAAAACATTCTTCACCATTATCATCATCATCAGCCTATCGCAGTCCACTGCTGGTCATAGGCCTCTCCAATTACACGCCACTTTGTTCTATCTTTGGCTTCTCGCATCCAGCTCCTGCCGGACCGAGAGTGTCCTTCACTACGTTTGCCGAGACGCCGTCTCCACTCAAGAACTCGTTTACCCCAACGGTTGTCGGTTCTTCGGCTAATATGGCCAGCCCACTGCCACTTCAGCTTGCTAATCCGGTGGGCTATGTCAATAACTTTGGTTCTCTGCCGAATCACCTCATTTCTGTCCCTAAGAGATACACCGAGCATAGCCCTTTCTATAGCTCGCTGAGCGACTTTGAACTTGTGGACCAGCCGTACTGTCAGTGTCCAAGTTTCGGCTCCGTATGTCATGACGGGTAGGACGCACTGATTGAAGACTTTAGTCCTAAGGCATTATGGGATCGACGATGAGAATACTTAACGTAACTTTCCAAAAGCTGCCAAGAAAACATTGTAATAAGCAACCATGCCTGTGACAGCTCTTTTATTCCCAATTGTATCGCATGCATGTCACTGTAATCACCAAAACATTGATGACATTGTAATAAACAACCAAGCCTGTGACAGCTGTAGTGGACCCGGGTGCATGCGCAATACTTCAGCCTATCAACAAGCGAAATCGCTATTCGCGTTGCTTAGCAACCAGTCAATAACGTGACTTTTTTAGAAACTTTTTGGTGGGTGCAGCCGGTCATCGTAAAGCTAAATTTTGAATAAAGCTTAATTTCCAAGATTTATTCAATACGATATTAACCAAAAAACACTTATTCCGTAAAAGTATTTATTGCAAAGTATCGAATACAAAACTATCCGTATCGAAAGGTAACGTACTCTATACCATGTGTCCTTCAGGCAGTTAAGGTTTTTTTTTTCAAGTTTCGGCGATCTGAAACTTAGGTAGGTGGGTGAGGAACATTAGTATTGAGTAGACTTATTAGTTGAAGATCAAAGAGATTATCTGTTCGTTCTTAAATTAATGGCAACCTTCTTCTTTTCTTTGAATTAAAATAATGGTGATCTTGATCTTGTACGTTTTTGAGGGTATAGTTGTTAATGTGTGCCAAAGACTATGGAACTCACCACAACATTAAGGTCAATTACCAATACCACACAATAAACTAAATAACCTAGAGAAACTAGGTCTGTGGGGCAAATTGTGTAAATTCCTCCAAGTCCATAAAATGAGTGTATGGTCACAGTTTAGCGTGATTAGAGATCTAAAATTTTAATATTATTATTTATAAAATCTTAGTGTGTTATTAATGAATGTGTTTTATGTACATCCAAATGAACATTTAGATCTTATCTAAATTTTATTAGCTGTTTAAAATTTACCTTTTTTCCTATGAAAACACTGACAAACGCCATGTTTATTTCTTTTCCGTCAATCCGTTGCCGCGGTAAGATTTTTGTAGGTTATTACTAACATAGCGTCTATTTGATTATAATAAATAATTACATAATATTTATAACAAACGCGCTTTTAAATTAATGCCATTTACTAGTGCAATCCCATTCTATTTACAGTTTCTGTTAAAAAGCAGTAAGCGGTGGTAATTTTCATTATTACAATATTGCAGCGGCGTTCATCGAAAATGGGCAAAAAAGTGAGAGAATACAAATCAGGCGATTTTATATTTGCCAAAGTTAAAGGATATCCAGCATGGCCAGCTCGGGTGAGTGCTAAAACATGTAATTTTGTTTAAAAAGTATGTGAGAATGAAAACACGGTTGCGTCGCCGTTCTAATAGGATGCGAGCGCGGGAAGACATGTTGTCGCGTATCCCTGACGCCTTCGCACAGTTACAAGGTCTCAAAAAGCAAATAACGCATAAAACAGACAAGTACGATACGGTTTTTATGTTGACATAGCAACAGTTCATAAAAGATCATCAAAATGTTGTTGAATAACATTAATTTGTATGATTATATTTGCGTTTGTTTGATCAGTCTGTGTTCCTAACTGATTTTAGTCATGAACCGGCTTCTTTTCCTAAAGAAATCCTCAATAAACATGAAATTATAATGTTTTTTACACTGTTGTCTTTTGTCCTAGGTCAATGACATTTGTAGATAAAGCAAAGTGAATCTTTACATAATTATTGATCTGCCATTTGTAACCTATGAAATAAATATTGTTTAATATTTCTATTTAACTGCATGTATGTAGGCTGTAGGAACTGAGAATAAAATATCCCCATTTTCATAAATGTTTATAAATTTAAAACATATTTAAAAAAAATGACAAAATAAACATGATACCATAATGTCTAAAAATTAGAATGACCCAAAACAGGACCTTTATCTACAGTATTTATTGATGCTGACAATTAAACAACAAAGAAACTTTAAAACATAATAAAATCAGGCAAATTCGTCTAGGCTTGATGATTAATTTATTATTAGCAACCTGCTCCACATTTGACTGTGTGCTATTGACTATTGATAAACTGATAACTAAACCTTATGATAAGGATATTAAATAAATAAATATAAATAACTTGGAACAACTCACACACTGCCAACTGGTCCCAAACTAGGCAGAGCTTGTACTATGGCAACCAGACAACATATATATACATGACAGAATAAACCATCATGCTCATAACACAAAAGTTTTATCCTATGTGGGGATTAAACCCATAATAACATAAAAGAACTTATTTGACTTAACAATCAGATTATTGTTCAACTGAAACTTCATACATTTTTGGCAATTAATTTAATTTGAGTGGAAACTGTTGGAGGGCCTATGCTAAGAGGCACACCGAGACTAGAGACATTTTATATGAGATACAAATGATAAGGACAATCCCAGAATAATAGGTTTTATTATTATTAACTTTCACCTCCATCTTCTATATGAAAAATAATAAATAGTTGTGTAAGTTCTACACCATGTAAGTAATTTTCTGCCAGTATTTAGTTTTGCTGAAACAATGATTTCAATTGAGAATCGGAAGACGCATTTGTTTCGGCCAAGAAGTAAGCAACATAAAATTGAAATATAATGGCATCTATGCAGTTTGTTTTCTCCCCTGTCGAGTTCCCATTTTTGACATATGTTGTGACAGAACTTAAGCAACAATATTAGGACCTTTACTAAGCTCTCTATTTCTGTACCAAAATTCATCAACATTTGTTGAGCAGTTTAGATTGTGAAAACAACTAACTGATGGTTACTTTTGAATTTATCATATTAGTTTTGATATTTTTTTATTTAAGAAATAATTATGCATCAGTTTCTAAATATTTTTTTCCTTGTTATAGGTACAAAAACTGAATGGCAAGAAGTATTATGTATACTTCTATGGCACTGGAGAAACGTAAGTTTATCCATAATTGACCATTCCCTGGGGCTTTAACTATTATATTCTGATCTATAAATTGTATAAAACTGTCCCCTGAATGTAAACAGGAACAAAGATCAAAAAATATTTAAAATTAGCATGGAATATTATGAAGGCTAGGTAAAGAAAGAGAATTATGGAAGGAGAAAGAGGAGGCCTTTACCCAGATAGGGATCCACATTCATACTAAAAAGTAACTAACCACACTAAGACTAGATTAATAAATTAAATACTAAAACAACTAACAAACATCTGAAATGTTAACTTCTTAATGTGGAAATAAACAGGCTTTATTATTATTATTATGATGGCAGTAAGAAGATTCTGCCAATAAAAATTTAATATTAGTATTGCTAAAGGTGACACTGATTCGTCTGACCTTCTGAACAAGATTGAGCTATACGTCGCTAGAAAGCATTTGAGAAATGCTCTATGTTTAGCCTCCGCTGTAGTTGACACTAACTATAGACTTAATGCTTATTTCCCTTGCATTATTAAAAAAGCAAATGAATTCGCTAGAAGCAAACAACTGGATGGTATACTATATATTGGTAGACCTCATGAATTTCGAAACTTTATTGTGAATGGTTTTATCAGTTTATGATGTCAATTAGTTTCTTATTAGTTTATACTTTTTAACCTATTGTTTAAACTGTTTTTTTATTATTCTTTTAATGTTAAAGTTAAAACTTTGAATGTTATGCATTCTTCGTATGCTACTTTGTTGCATGCCTACAACTAAGTACTTATTGTATCTTTAAGTAGAAACTTTAAGAGGCTTATGTTGTAAATACTGTAATTTTGCCTAACAGAAAACGTACAAGCTGTTTGTTTTGCAACATATAAATAAATAAATAAAATATAACATAATTATGGAAAGGAAATATCAATTTTATTTTTAACTGCCTTTAAAAAAGTTATCTGTTTGACCCGTATGTATGTATATTCGTTCGCGATTTTTTCGAATGTTAGTAAGCAGATTTAGATGGGGTTATCGCTACTCAACCACATATTTTTTTGGGAAGGCTTTAGTGTATAAAACATTGTCCTCAATCTATTTTCATATTTTGTCATTCAATTTGCTGTGGTTAAACAATAACTATAGTGAAACATACCATCATTGGCACTTCAGTGCACACTCAGTTGTCAAATGTCATTAGAATTTACATTACTAGTTTAATATTTTATTTGATGAGTAGTTTTAAGGGAAATTCTTGATATAATTGGTCTATTTATATATTTTTGGAATATTAGATGACACAACACTATTTGTTCCAGGGCAAATTTACCCCCCACCATGATATTCGACTATGCAGAGAACAAAGACAAATTCCTGACGAAGATGGTGAAACGTCGAGACTTCAGAGATGGAGTTAAGCAGATTGAACATGACTTTGCTAACAATGTACCATTGGAACAAGTTATTGGTGTTCCTGTTGAGGTGAGATTATTATTTTATTGAGGAACCAGGGGGTCAATTCACGTATTTAAAGCAGTGCAGTTGCGGTTAAGTTTCGATTTAAACAGCCCTTTTTGTATTCTTGTAACTTTGGGATCAATCTCAAATAGGCTTGCGTTAAGTATGCGTCTCAAGAGCGCATTAACGACATTCTAGTACGGAGCGCAATCGTTTTTAAGATCGATGCTAAAGTTACAAGAATACGAAAATGGCCGTTTTAATCGAAACTTAACTGCAAATGCACTGCTTTTAATTACGTGAATGGACCCGTAGTTGTTTCTCACGGTTCCACCCTATTAAAAGATAAAATATATTAATAAAATTTAAATGTCTGTTTGTAACCAATGTCATAATAACAGCTTTTCACTAAATGCATATGAATGTATATACTGTACTTAGAACAAAAATACAGTTTTGATTTTTTGTCTGTCTGTTTCTTCTGGCTAATCTCCGAAACAGCTGGACGGATTTTGACAGGACTTTCACTATCAGACAGCTGATGTTGTAAGGAGTAACTTTGGCTACTTTTATCATCACACTAACGTTTATAGGGAGTGAGCACTGCGACTTCAGATGAAGTCGCGGGCACAGCTAGTTGAAGATATACCTACTGGTATAATCCAACTCGTCAAACTTATAATGTCACTCTATTCCATAATTGATTAAAAACATTCTTTTATTCTTTCAGGCACCTGCCGAGGGTGCCAATGACACTTTAGACGAGACCGGAGCCAATGATACAATGGATGAGTCTGTAGCTGACACTACAGCTGCTGATGACACTAAGATTGAAGATGTGAGTAGCTTTTTATTTAGTTTTAATACCTATAATAGGTATAGAGCAGTAGTTAGCATATAGACAAAGTGCTTCATGTTATTATAATAATATTTCAACATAAATAATTTATGTCGAAATATTATTATTATAATAATATGAAGCACTTTGTGTCGGCAAAAAATGGGACGCCAATTATTCGTAAATCTATGTTATGGTTTGAAACCAATCTATTATTTTTACAGCTTGTGTATTAGTTTTTACTTGGGCGTATAACCGCACTTAGCCTCCTGATTGGACCATTGTGCATGTTATACTTATCCTATCAGTCACTCCAGCTAACTCAGGCATTCCCAAAACGCCAGCAATTAGCCCAAATTACAGCTTTTATGTTACAGTTGGATCATCGTAACTTGACCGGATTGAAGTTAGGTGCTTATCACTTTCGCGCATGACATAGAGATGCGACCCTAAAATTACTTACGAAAACGATTAATTTTGTTTAATCAATTAAAAATAATAACATTTTTTTATATTTAACAATATAAAAATACTATTTAAATGAGTTCATAAAAGTTTAAATTAAAACAGTTACAGTAAATATAAAGAAAGTTTGAAAAACTATTCGTATGCGTAATCGCATCTCTAATTCTCTTGGTTCAGTTATCGCCCCCTACTTCCTGTCACCAATTAAGCGTCTTCTAGACGGTTGGAAACAAGGCTTCCCGCCAAGGTGACCTTGCTGGTTTCCAACAGTGTAGACGGCTGTTGTAAACCAAATTACTTGGTACATGGTTTGCAACAGCCGTCTACACTGTTGGAAACCAGCAAGGTCACCTTGGCGGGAAGCCTTGTTTCCAACCGTCTGGAACATGCTTTACTACTAAAGCTCCTTCTAGACGGTTGGAAACAAGCGTACAAACCAAGGTGACCTTAGCGGGAGCTTTGTGTGGCCCACCGTTTGTGTTTTCGTCCAAACGGTTGGAAACCACAAGTAAACACGCGCAACCTTGGCGGGGCCCACCAATTGTTGGTTGCAAACCACACCAATTAAATTATTTCGTCAGTATGTACTTGCAAATTTTTAATAGGCAATTAATACATTTTTATAAATTTAACAAAACTATAAAAGAAGGGTAGGTACTTATATACAGTGAAATTAGTCTCGAGAAATTTTTGCATATGTAGTGGTGTGTATGTTACTTAGATATTAGAGCGCGTTTCCACTATATCGTTCTGGCCCTTACAAAAATGTTTCAATATCCTAACATTACTATTTAATTTAATACTTATCCCTAGCAACACTCTGATTTTTGTTTTCAATAAAAACAAGTTTTTATTTTAAAGAAAAAGGTTTTGACTTTATTAAAAAAAATATGTCATTCAATTTCACGTCCTTGAGCAAACGACAAGGCGACTACCGTGAAACAATAAAATATCGTGTCGTTCTTTAGATGATAGTAGTTTAGCTATAGGTAAAAAGTTTTGACCATAATAATTACGAAACAAAACAAATAAATAAATCGTCACTTGATAGTGGAAAGTGGAAACACGCACAAAACCAGAATAAACCAGTTTACTCTGTCCGCAGGTGCCACGTGCAGTCTGACGTCAGTCGCTTGATACCGTTAGAACATAAAGCACGCATTTCATTAAAAAATTATAATTATTAGATACGTAGTAGTTTCATTGTGAAATTTTGTATTTGTTGATTGTTGTTATTGTTTGTTATTATTGTTAAAATATTTGTTGAAGTGTTTAATTTCAAGTGTGTAAGTGTTGTAACTTTATATTGATAATTCAAAATGGCTCCAGTGTTAAAACATGGTCGAGGCAAGCCTTTGACTTCTCAAACTAAGGAAGTTTTGTACTGTTTGTACAAATATTTCGAAAATGAGTGTAATAACAACCCGAGCAGTATTATGACCCCCACTCAATTAGTTGCTAAATCAACAGGAATTTCAATAGCATCCGTCAGAAAGGTAGTATCAGAAAGCAAATGTCGTCCTTCAGATCAGGAAGTAACATTTAAATCTCCTAAAAAGAAACCGAATCGTAAACCTACAATAGTAATCGATAACTTTGATCAGCAAGTTATCAGAAGAACAATTCATGACTTCCACATCACAAATAAAGAAGTTCCCACTTTAAAAACTTTGCACTCAAAATTGAAAGAAGATATCGATTATAAAGGTTGTGTCAGCACGTTACGAAAACACGTCATGTCATTAGGTTTTAATTGGAAGCAAACAGAAGATAACCGGAAACTTCTTATGGAAAAACACGAAATTAGATACTTGCGAATTAATTATTTGATGAAAATTGCTGAATATCGTGAACAACGCCGACCAATTGTTTACACCGACGAAACATATATACATACATCACATACCCTCTCGAAATCTTGGTCAGATGGAAGCACTTCAGGTTTGAAGCAACATATATCGAAAGGCAACCGCTTAATCATTGTTCATGCCGGTGGTATCGATGGCTTTATACCAAATGCATTGCTTATGTTTAAAGCCGACCAAAAAAGTGGAGATTACCACAACAATATGAACTATGACAACTATTCAAGGTGGATTCAAACTCAATTAATACCCAACTTACAACCAAATAGTGTTGTTGTTGTTGACAACGCACCATATCATAACTCAATACAAAATCCTGCACCGAATAGTAATTCTAGAAAACAGCAAATGATAGACTGGCTGACATTTCGAAACATTGAGCATTCATCCACGTTGCTTAAGCCTCAATTATATGAACTGATTCTGCAAAACAAGGCGAGATTTATAGAGTACAAGATAGACGAAATATTACGACAGCACGGTCATACTGTGCTGCGTTTACCACCATACCATCCGGAGTTTAATCCTATAGAAAATATATGGGGGATAGTGAAATCATATGTCGCAAAAAAGAATGTCGCAATGAATATGAAGGTTATAATGTCATTAGCTGAAGAAAAAATGAACGCCATAACTGTAGAGGAATGGAGAAAAGTTTGTTTGCATGCTATTGAGGAGGAAAGCAAATATCAGGGTAGAGACGCAGCTTTAGACACAATATCAGAACGAATCATAATTAATTTAAATAATTCATCTGATGAAAGCGAGGATGGGGATGATTGTGATATGCCTGGGGTTGATGAATTATTAGAATAAAACATTTATGGCCGGAGAACACCTAATTCATACACGTCTTCACTGAAGTGAAAACCGGCATTCAATGCTTGTAATGTTTGGAACTGGCTTGTCTGCCTCATACAGTTCCATAGATTACAATGCGGTGGATACACATTTTCACGACCGTATTAGTACGTAGTGCGTATGCGTAGACGTGCACGCATTTGGTGTGCTCCAGCCACAAACGTATATTACCTTTAAAACAATAAAAACTAAAAATAAAATGTTGTTTTTTTTATTTGCTGACCATACACTACTACAAACGCAAAAATTTCTTCAAGCTAATTTACCTGTACATTACAATAAATATCATATCAATTCTGCGGCAATTTATGTGTGCCTGTGCGGTGGTTTGGTTTGTTGTTCGGTTGGAAACCCGACTACACGGCGACAAACCAACAGCAAACGGCGTGTTGGAAATGCGCTCCCACTCGCCAAGAGCGTTGGAAGTCAAACCATAATTTAGTTTGCAACAGCCGTCTACACTGTTGGAAACCGGCAAGGTCACCTTGGCGGGATGCCTTGTTTCTAACCGTCTAGAAGTCGTTTAAAAAATGCATCTGCGCAACCACTTTTCGCCAAATTCAATCTGGTCAGTTACGTTGATCCTGCTGTAGTTAACCAATTGCATGTTCCGAAACTGATATTGGTGGTCACAAAGTCACATTGAGTAGTAAACCAAGTGACTTATAAAAAATATATGAATTATTAAGTACGGAACCCTACATTTCCGTCCGTCCGTTAATATATCATCAGCTTCTTCAGACTTAAGTACAATATTTGTGAACGAAACCATATCGCGATTCAGCTGAACGGTACAGCGCCATCTATCCGGCTTCGACGCAAATTTTGTAAATTGTCCTTAGCTACGACAGTCTTTATTTACCTCAGATCGAAAACTACTAGATATGTACCTAGCGTACCCACCTATGTTTTTCTCGCTTCCACATTTGGTGTTGTCAGAAAAAGTCATTACCTGATAATTAGGGTAATTTTGTCATATGATCAATTGGTTCAAATATGAGACGTCAATGATTTCAGCGTGCCGAAGGCGGCCTCTACTCGACTATTTTTAACGAGTCCTTTACCTAAGTACACGAACAATTGCCCAATTTTATTGGGCCACACAGAAATAACCGGCTACGATGATAAGGACAAAACAAAAGTTTCCATCCTTTTCTTTTTCATTAGAAACGTAATTAACTATCCTTGTCTTCTTCTTGATGACATCTAGTACTTTTTAATCTGAGCTAGTTAATCTAATATTTAAAAGAAAAATTAAGTTAAAATTTGGTATCGAAAAATACAAAATACTATCATTATTTATTTTTTAGCTAGGTTTTGAAATAGTTGGATCGTTCTGAGACACCCTGGTATAATTATTGTCTCATGTGTTGGGGTTCTTTTAATGTGTATGCATTAATTAACTATTCTTTAAAATTGTCTTAAAGTAGGTAATTACCTTTTTATTGCAAAATGAGATTGTAATGAATTTGGATCGGATCGTCTACAAAGTAAAATGTCTATTGACTAAGACTACCCACAATTTAATAAGACTTGAGAGCAAATGGTCCACATTTTAAAATGTAAACAAAAATTGTTTTAATGACGTCTTGCGAAAATGTCTAACCAGCATATTGGCTACGAAGCAAACCGTCCACAATACATAACTATTGTTGAATTGACAATCTACAAGCGGAAACAGTGTGGAATAGGAGTAATTTTATTACACCTTTCTAACTACATAATGCCTTATGGGTAATGAATGTAAACCTTTACATTGAATTCTGACAATGTTTATCAGTGAAACGTCAGTGGGCTTATAATAATAATGATGATGATGGATGATGATAACTTAACATGAGGGCAAGATGTGTGAAAGAAATCCATTCATTGTAGTATTAGATAATTTCATTTATTTATTAAATGTTTTTAGAACATAACAGCTTACATATTTAGCAAGATTCACAAAAAGAAACTTTATTCTCTAATAAAATTTACAAAAAATAAAATAGACAATAAGTAAATCTACAGCATTTTAGTCAACATTTAAATAATATTTTATTTTAGAAATTCTTTTTAAGAATTCGTAGGGTGAGATCAGATCTTCTTCTAATTTCATTTTCTCCTCATTGTAACGCAAATTGAAACTAATGTCGATTTTTCTTCTTTTACTGCTATGAAACAAACTGTTTTTATATCGGATTTCTTGCCATTTAGCTTCTTTTCTTAAGGCATCCAGAAATAGTAGAAATGTAGGTTTTTTGTTCAATTTTGTGTTAAAACGTCTATTCCACCCCTCAACTGGATTGTTTGTACGAAATTTATCATTAAAACAGCTTATATTCACAGATGCCTTAAGCCATTGATTTTCAAAATAATTCAAAAAGTTACGAGTTTCGTCTGTTAACAAAGCATGTTCTTTAATATGTAACCAGCACTCTGAGTAGTGTGTTGATGGTAGAAGAGGAAAATTGGCACATATTTTGATTATACTTTGACATTCATTAATATCAGTGATATTCAAAGCTTTCGCTTTCCTCCAAATAGCGTTTTGAAAGTGGTAAAAGCATCCACTTATTAATATATCTGGAAACACTTTTTTCAATGCATTTGTAAGACCAACTTCAAAATCACATTTTATTTTATTTATCGTTATGTCTAAATGTTGCTTTATTAATTGAAACAATCGTTCATAGGTTATTTGTAATTTGTTGGGAAGTAATGCATAAATTATCCCTACCACATTTGATGTCTGATTGTTGCTGTCTATATCGACGTGTATTGATATAACCTGATAAAATGGTTTTGGTGTGCGCGAAAACGTACCATCAATAAAGAATATGTGATCTTTTAAGTGTTTAATATTAGTTCTCAGTGATGTTGTACAAAATATCAATATTTTGTCATTGTTAATTCCATCTTCGCATACAAGAAAATCACGCGCTAGTATTTCTGGTATTTTTATATCATTTAGTGAATCGAATTCAGTTCTTTGTACATTAAGGAAATGTCTCCTAGCGCGACGTAATGTGTCTTTTTTGGATTGAAAATTTGGGACAAAATCTTCATTATATGTTTCTCTAAATTGTTCTTCAAATATTTTTTGGACTGGTTCATAATTCTTGCAAACTATGTCTTTGCACTTATTCATAACGACATCAATATTATTTTTTATATAATTGGGTTTACACGTATGTTCTACTTGACGGAGAATTTTATTTCTTTCTTTATTTATTGTCACCGTAGCACTACAGCAATCACGATTAATACATCTCCACCTTGACGAGCCACCTTTATTTACAAATCCTAAGGTGTGCCTATAACCAGCAATCAACAAAGCCTCCCGATTTTGTTGACTTTTAATAAAAATAATACTGGAATCACTTTTCATCATTGTTATCAACCACAGTTATCAACAAAATAATATTTTTTCAATTAAATAGAACAATTATTTTCTTCTGTATTCAATGTCAATGTCAATTTTAATCGTTAGGTTAACCAAATAGGTACTAAAGAGTTCTGTTGCATGAAGTATTAATTATATTAAATTATAACAGGAAAGTTATATAATATCCTTTTATATAAGCCCATGAAAATGCTTCATGAACGATTTGTCTACAGGCAGTTTTCAATTATAGACTACATGACTTATGGACATAAATAAATTGTGGACGATTTGCTCCCAGGACAATCTCTTCTTGTGGTCAACATTGGTTATACAGACCTTTTGCATGAGAAGACAAAAAGCACATATGACCATTTTACTTTGTAGACGATCCGATCCAAATTCATTGTAATGTACGTACAGTACTCCAAAAGTAATAATGCGCATAGAAATCTTCGGAAATCTTCGTCATTGTTCGGCAACGGTCGTATTACCCGAGCGTCGAAAGACGATATTTATATAGAGTGGTTAAGAGCAATTTCTCTATGCCTAATTTTATATATTATGTGTTTTGTGCTAAAACAGATTTGATTTACCTGTAACGAAATTTGATTCGATAATTCCATGTAAGTAAATAGCGAAAACGCTACAATCATTGTTGGAGTGATTAGTTTTCAAGTGTCTTACCGAAGTTGGTGTAATTATGGAGGAAAAGGTTTAAATAACATAAGGTTTTATTAGAAGGAGAAAAAAACGTTTTCAAATAGAGGTTTACATAAAATATAATCAAAATCTCAGTTCAAATTTGTTTACAGCACTAATCATTCCAGAAAAATAATACAATTATAAAAAAATTAATCAGAATCGAGGAAGACCTCTATTCCCGACATCGCAGATTCATCAGAAGTTTCATTATGCTCTTGTTCATTTACACTTTCCTCACTGCTATCACCTGTGTAAATAATCAGTTTATCGGAATAACTATCGATTCTTGGCTCAAATTTTCTATATTCATCTTCGCATTGAACCGCATGATCAGAAACTTTTTTCCATTCTTCTGGTCCTATTTTATTGATTTTTTCTAATATAGCATCTTTAACTGACGTCACAGTCATTGCAATATTTCTCTTGGCCACGTGTTGCTTTATTTGGGACCAAATATTTTCAATAGGGTTAAAATCGGGATGATATGGTGGCAATCGTATAATTTTATGCCCATGTTCCTCCATTATACGGTCAATGGCAAATTCTGTGTAATTTTCTTTGTATCTTTGTATAATTTTATACAAATCGGGTTTCAGTTTCTTTGGGTCATGCGGAATGTTGTGTTGTTGTAACCAAGCTGTCATTTGTGGTTTAGATGTGTTTGAGTTTGGTGGTTTCACAGACAGCTTATTATGATATGGGGCGTTGTCTATTACCAACACACTATTAGGAGGCAAGTTGGGAATCAATTGATTGCGTAGCCAAGTTTGATAACGTTCCGCGTTTATTTCTTTATGATAGTCACCTTCTGAGTCGACACATTTATGTAACATTAGAGCCCCTGGGACGAAGCCTTTTTCATTGCCTGCGTGTACAATAATTATTCGCTCTCCTTTGGAAATGGGTTGTTTGATACCTTTTTTGTTGCTATCTTGCCAAGTTTTACCCTTAGTATGTGATGTGTGCACATACGACTCGTCCATAAATACTATGTTTCTACCAGAACTCCTCAGCTGTTGTATTTCTCTGAGATATTTGATCCTTTTTAGGCGTATATCATGTTTTTCCATAAGTAATTGTCTGTTATTATCAGTTTTCAGAAACCTAAACCCCATGTCTTTCAAGATCAACCTTAAAGTCTCGGCACAGCCTTTGAAATTAATAGCTTCGATCAACTTTATTCTTAAATTATTTACAGTTGGGAGTTCTTTCAGCGTCAATTGAAAATTGTATATCATATTACGAATAACACAGTAGTCGAAATCATCAAGTACCAGCCGAAATCTACTTTTAGGTCTTCCTTTTTTCGGTGTAGAAAATTTCTTTGATTGATTATGTTTTTTTTCGTTTAAGATATTACTCAAAGTTCGTCGCGAAATTCCTGTAGCTTTTGTAACACGGTCTTGAATTTTTTTAAAATAACCATCATGGTCTCTGTTGAAAACATTGGCTTCATTTAAGAAATAAAGGTACACATTAAATACCATTTGCCGTGCTTGTGAATTAAGCGGTTTTCCACGTTTAAATTTATCCATTTTGGAAGAATTCGTCTGAAAGAAAATGGCATGGGCAGAGTTAGGTATATATTTTTTATGCATGTTTATCTATTTATTTAATTTAAATAAATCTCATTTTTTAAATGTTTTTCTAGTACTTAATATGTATTTAATGTAGGTATTTTATTTTTTTAATATTAAAAAAACGTGAAATATGTTATTTATTTTCCTTTTTTCAAAATATACTATTTAAATCTGAATAAGCTAATTAATGTTGAAATTATATTTACCAAGAAGGGTGTGTAATAGCAGCTCTATATATTTCCACAAATAGAGAACACGTGCAGTCACTACCAATATATAAAGACGACTGACAGACATTTCGCTGACCGGCGACAGCTGCCGAACGCCCGATTTGTTTTCGATTGTGCACACATGATATTGACTCCTATCTCTTTTAAACAAGGTGCAAAATGCAAATGCCTTGTTTAGGGCTCTTACGATTCCATGATTCGAGTGTTTCCGGGAATACGACAATTAGCGAAGATCTGCATGTGCATTATTAATTTGGGAGTACTGTACGTAGGAAATCGGTCCCAAAAAAATGACCAAAATTTCCATCGAAACCGGATAGATGGCGCTGTACCGTTTGGCTGAATCGCAATATAAACCATATATGGCGATTCAGCTATAAATCACGTTGACAAATACTGTACATAAGTCTGAAGAAGCTACAGACGGAAGTGTAGGGTTCCGTACTTATAATTCACTAATTGTCCCGCGCAACGTCGCATCGTCTGCGTAAATTTTCCTCGTTTTTGCAACATTTCTCTTTGCTGCTTCCCTCCTAATGGTCGTAGCGTGATACTATATATCCTATAGCCTTCTCCGATAAATGGGCTATCCAACAGTAAAATATTTTTTCAATTCAAACAAACAGACACTTCATCTTTATAATATTAGTTTAGATATTTTTGTGTCACTTGAGTACCGCTCAATGTGACCATTTAAAATTGGTTTCAAAATGTAGTTTATAAATCAGAGTGACTTAAATACTGTAATTTGGGCGAACTGCTGGCGTTTTCGGAGTGCCTGAGTTGGCTGGAGTTTCTGATAAGTGAGTTACTGGAGGATAAGTATAACATGCACAATGGTCCAATTAGGAAAGTGCGGTTTTTCGTATAAGCCCAGGTAAAATTAACTAACTAATACATATGCTACGCTGTAATGTCGAAAAATGGTCCAAGCAAGTTACCCTTTGGTACCCACGGAATGGTAAGCGTAATTGAGGACACCCCACAAGACTCTGGGAATACGAGCTCCGCTATACTCTTGGTACATACTGGACTTGGGTGGCTCTTAATCGAGCACACTGGAGAGAATTAGAGGAGGCCTTTGCCAACAGGCACTCAGAAATTAGAGACACAATTTAGTTTGCATTTTTTGTAATTGAAATCATGGTTTTATTTCGGAGAAATAAAGGCCATTTTATTTTTATACTTAAGCTGTAAAAATAATCTAATTTAACGCGGCCGAAGTCGCGGGGAATATATAACTATTTGTACTCTTTGTTATAGACAACTGCCAATTCTACTATAAATGACACAGCTGTGGAGGATTCAGATGACACTGGCGCATTAGTCATTGATGAAGGAAAGGTATGTTTCATCCCGATTCTCACTCTTAGGGTTTTTCACAAGAGATGTGCTATATATACACCAATCATATTAATTTGTCCATAGCACTGATGGAAACAGGTTCAACTAAGCTGTGTTTTTTAGGGTTCCAGAGCCTAAATGGCAAAATGGAACCCTTATAGTTTCGCTATGTACGTCCGTCTGTCCGCACCTTTGCTCAGAAACTGTTAGTGCTAGGAGGCTGTAATTATGCATGGATACACATATTATTTACGCCGACAAAAAGAAAGAATAAAATATTGTTTTTTTTTAAGGTACTACTTATACCCCACTTTACTATATGTAAAGTGGGGGTGTGATTTTTTTTTCTCACCTACCCCATCGTGTGGGATATCATTAGATAGGTCTATTAAAAACGTTTAGGGGTTGAGAAGACGATTTTTAAATTTAGGGTTCCGTTTGTAAAATATTAAGCCAAATAAAGTGCAAATTTTTGTTAGAGTCAAGTGTCCCTCCCCTTATCAGCTAAATGTGAAAAAAATCACGGTAGTAGTATATATAGTGAAATTTAAAGAAAAACTAAAACACAGCTATGTAAGCTTTACAAGTTTACTAGTAACAGCTGATCAAATCAGAAGTAACAAAATTTTCGTACAAATTCCATTGAAAAATATTATTAAGTAGATATAACGTTGTAAGTATAAAACAAAAACAACAGAAAACCCACTTCATAAGTCACACACATTATTCGGATTTACTACAGAACCCAACATTGTGCGTGGCCCGACATGCTTTTGACCGGTTTTATATGGATGAATGTATGCTCTGGATGCGGATGATGGAGGTGTGCGAGTGATGTCCCTATGTGCAAACACAGTACGGTGCGAGTAAGATGTGTTATGAAGATGTACTGTAAAACATCTTTATTTCTTCCTACTCGCCCCGCTACATAGCTTAGCATCCATGGAAACGGTAACATAGTTTCGTAGCCTAGCTTTCACAAACTCGCAGGATAACTGCATAGCACATGTCTGATGGAAAAGCACCCTTACTGTTATATTTATTTGAATATAAGAGTTCGGCTTGAAGGACCATGCCGAGCTTGATTGGATTCTTCTAACTTGACTGGGTCCTTTTACTTACTGATACAATTTGTAAACAAATAAATATATAACGTCAAAAATGGCAATTTGTAAACTTAAAATTTGATCATTGATATTAAATATAGAACATAAACTTCCAGTTTTCTTTACAAATGAAAACTATACTAACAATATAAATCACACATTTCTTTGAGTTGGTCCTTCGAGCCGCAGATTATAATTGGCTATTTATATAACTTACATGTATATAATTTACAGCAGAAAGGAAAGAAAGGTAAAGCAGAACCTAAAGCCAAGGAGACTCCAGCGAAGCCAGCGAAGGAACCAAAAACTCCTAGAGGAAAGGGCAAGAAAGAGGAACCTGCTAAGGAAGACGAAGATGAAACTAAAAAGGATGATGAAATCGTGAGCAGGAGTGGCAGGAAAATTAGACCAAAGAGGTATTTACTTATTTCTTAACGAAAATTATCTGTTTATCCAAACCTTGTGGCTATCAGAAAAAAATCAAGTTTAGTGACATAGTGCAGGGGGTCAATTCACGTATTTAAAGCAGTGCAGTTGCAGTTAAGTTTCGATTAAAACGGCCATTTTTGTATTCTTGTAACTTTGGGATCGATCTCAAATACGCTTACGTCAAGTATGCGTCTCGAGAGCGCAATAACGACATTCTAGTAGGTACGGTGCGCAAGCGTTTTTAAGATCGATCCCAAAGTTACAAGAATACGAATATGGCCGTTTTAATCGAAACTTAACTGCAACTAAACTACAATTACACTGCTATAAATACGTGAATTGACCCGATCACAAAATTTTACAGACATAGTACAGTGACCTGGGATCTAGGTGATCTTTATATTGGATTCAGTATAATATGACATTGGTTGCCACACAAGCCTATTGTCTTGAATGAATCCATAGATGAACTTATGTCATCTGCCGAAATGTAGTTTCGAAGTTTTGAACTATGTTTGCGATTGTGACAAACATTTTTTATTACAGAGTACTTAACATATTGTAAATACCATATTAGGCTCTATTTAGCTGTATAAACATTTGTAATGTATAATTGATGTATAAGTAGATTGTATTCTGTCCATCTGTGAAAGCTTGTTATTGGCATTTAGTAATATATTTTATGAAACTTTGTACTATAGCTGTATTATCATAGCAGCCCATTACAGATCAAAGATCAAAAAAATTTACACAGTGTAATAAAAAAAAGAAAAACCAGACTATATCGGTTCAGCGGTTTAAGCATGAAAACGTCACAGACAGACAGAGTTACTTTCACGTTTATAATAGTTTAGATAACAGGATTGGTATGACTATAAATATAATAATATGGTGTCTCCAAAACAAAAAAAAAAAACAAAAAGAGGTTCAACATACTCATACTAGAACATAATATTACACTCCCAGCACAAGGTCATAGGTTTCCTTTCAATTTTTTCAGGATAATTTGAGGTTGTTAACCAATACTTTAATTACTTATAATCAGTGAATTTTTCCCACAGATATATAGACGAACATACAGAAGATAATGCGACCCTCCCCTCCCCGGCACCAAAGAAACGTCGCGGCGCCTCCCCCACGCCATCTGCAGAGGATAAGAAAGAAAAAGAAAAATCTACCGAGCCAAAAGATAAGACTGCTGACAAAAATATCAAACAATTCAATGCTGTTACTCAGGTATGTTTATAAATTATTCTACTAATATTAATATTATAAAATAATAAATATAAAAATACAACAATATTGATTTTATTTTCTCCTTACTTATTTAATTTTGTATTTTATTTACAGTCAGAATTAGAAGACTTGAAGGAACCATTCAAACCAGGTAAGAAATTATATTTTACTAGTTGCGATTATATTTTTAACTTTATAACCTTAAGCTGAGCAGCAAAACTCTAAAAAAAATAAACAAAACTAAAACTTTAGCTAAACGGAAAAAACCCAAAAAAAAAAATAACCGAGACAAAAGTAATAAACCTAGTGGATTGCTTTGCGATCTAACTATTAAATATAAAAAAAAACAAAATATAACCTTTCATTTCTTAAGCCCCGAAAATGCTAGCAGTCACTGCACAAATAAAAAAATAAAAAAGTATATAGAATGCTCACAAAGACATTGGCACCTAGGCTGTATGTATCATACCATGAATTAAAAAAAAAAAGATTATTCCTTATACGAAATAACATACATTTCCCGCGAAAATGGTATAGTTGAAAATATTATTAGTGAATTTTGTTCATTATTTTTATGAGATTTTTGAATAAATTGCTATGAAATGGACGATTTAAATGAAAATAACTTATTTAGCCAGGAGTTATTTAGCCAATATGATGATAATTTTGCTACAGAAGACTGTTTGACGAAGTATCAAAATAATATCGCATTTGGTTCAAGTAACCATGAATTATGCAATGGTAAATATTATTATTAAGTAATAATTTGTAGTTCATTACTATTATAGTACATTTTTATGCTAATGTAAGTAATTGTGAAGAAATTAATAAAACTTTCGTTATTTTTAACCAGCTTCAAAAGCTGTGGTTCTCTGTTTGACCTGTATCTTCGATATTTTCTACAAAATCTACTGATCCGATTTGGGTTTTTGTTAATTGTCTGCATATTTATCTTGGAAGGTTTTAGTATATAAAACATCCTCCTGATTATGAGACAGGAGTAAAGAAAATATGAAATAACTTTAAAACCGCCATATTGGTCATCATTGTCACATTTGGGTTCACAAATATGAAAAACTGATCTAAGAACCTATACAAAAAATGGAGGGTTAGGAGAATTTACAGACTTCAATTGAGTTTATTTTGTAGTTTAGTTAATATTCATCTCGTTTCAACTATTTCAGACACGAGATCTCAAACTAACACTGAAAATACTCAAAAAAAAGATTCCACAAGTAAAATAATACCAACATTCGGTAAAAAGAAAAACAACAAACAGGGTAACAAAAAGTTAGTAGCAAACAAACCGAAAAAATTTCAACCACCAACCAAGTCAAATACAACTCAATATGAAGAAAAATCTAACAAAATTGGCTCTGAATGTTTGAACCAACATTTGACACCAACTAATGTATATAGTTACATACAAGATTCTCCTAACAATAGTTTCTTTAGCTTTACACCAGCCATTCAAAATAACTTTGAAAACATGACTGATTCACAAAATCCATTCGAAATAACAAATAGTAACAGAATAATAGATACCGCAAGCAATCAAATGAAACATACTGAAGCTATTCCAAAAGATAAATCATCAAATACATTTAAATCTAACCAAATTGGAAATATAATTTCAAGTTCACTATTTCTTCTCAACGAAGAAGATAATATACCATTGGCATTATCACAAGACTCGGATCATTCTAGTGTGAAAAACCTATCATTAAGTCGAAATCAATCTATTTGTTCTGTCATCTCTTTGACGAAGACATATAAGAATTTAGACTTTAATAGTTTTATAAATAATAACAATATAGAAAATAGTAATATTGAAAACAGTAATATGGTGGACGATTGTGTATCAAATAAATGCCATGAAATACCTCAAGGAGATGAATATTTAAATCTATTTAAGTTTAATGAATGTCATAATTATAAACCTGTAGCTATGAGCACTGAATTCGGCGATATAGGTTTTAATTCTAAATATTCTGAATATATAAAAAGTGTAGGTAAGCTTGATGATTCCACTGATGAAGAAAAAGTAACAATTAACATGATTTTAAAAAAGTATCCCCAAGAAAATAGTGTGTTGATTCAAAATAAGTTTAAATGAATTGTTTGTTTTGTAATAAAGTTTATTGTTAAATTGTTTTGTTGTTTTTCATATTAATGTTATGGTGAGGTAGCTTTAGTAAGTTTGAAACGGGTGCTCTTAGAAGCTACAGAGCCTATTTAGATGAAACATAGGCTCATGTATCTCTTAAAACAGAGACTAGTAAACTACGCTGGATATATTGTACTTGTGCGCGACGATGAGGAAGTCGAGATCCAGTCAGGTTAAGCTACTTTTAAGGGTTCTGTAGTCAAAAGGGCAAAACGGAACCCTTATAGTTTCGCCATGTCCGTTCGTCCGGCCGCAGCTTAGCTCAGACTTGAGACTAGATTGTTAGTGCTAGAAGGCTGTAATTTTCCTTGGGACTATAAGTATATATTTACTTACGCCGACAAAGTGAAACATTAAAATCTTGAAAAACTATTTTTTGGGGGTATCACCCCTATATGTAAAGTGGGGATGTTATTTTTTTTTCTCTTACGGTATCATTAGTCTTGTAAAAACGTTTCGTAGTTGTGAAGATAAATTTAAAAACTGAGATTTAGCGATCCGTTTGTGAAATATTAAGCTTTAAAGTGCAAGTTTTTGTTAGAGTCAAGTGTCCCCCCTCTCTGCCAGCTAAATGGTTGATGTTCGGTATGTGAAAAAAATCACGGTAGTAGTACATATAGTGAAACTAAAACTATGAGAGCTAAGTAGGCTTAACAAGTTTGCGAGTAACAGCTGATCATATGAGAACAACGACCATACAGCCCCTAGACGCCTATTGTTCGATATTTTGCATCAAATCATTTCTGGCAACTAGCTGAGGTATGAGGAAGCGGGACGCTGCAATCTGATTGGTTTAGACAAGGTCACGCATCACTAGTACATCATGATTGAACTAATTAAATAATTAGTAAGTGACATTTTTTTAATATGTACTTAATATTTTTCCATAGTTGATATTAGTATCTAATATTTTAAAATGGCTATGTCCATACCATAATATGTATAAGATACATATGGTAAGGACGGGATGGGTATTAATGAACTACAAACATATTATACCTTACATAATTTTAATTTTTACATTAAAGAATTAAAAATTAAACAATACTTTGAAATTTCACACTATAAAAGAAAGAATATAAAATAATAATGATAATTTATTGGTTTTAACGATTACATATTTGTTAATGTCTTAAATAAATATAATCTTACATGAACTACAACGTGGTAATTAAATCCCTGTCCGACCCGAAAAAGGCGTGTAGTAGGTATTCTGTTAACAATCTTGATGCAAACCAATTCTCTGGTCTGGTTTCCTTGATCCAAATATATTTTATGGTAGAATCTTTTGGGTACCTAGAATTAATTAAATAATCTAGCCGTAACAATATTGCATTCATAGTCATTATGTCGTTAATAAATAAAATAGTTGTCAGTTATAGATTAGAATTTTTAGGTGTTTGCACACTTAAAACAACTTTTAACTTTACATTACAAAAACAAACAACCTTTTTCACTGATAGCGCGAGTTGTTAATTACGCGGTTATGATTTTTAACAGACGGTCGATACACATTTGTGCAGGAAAGAGATAGTGTAGAATTTAAGTAGGAAAGAAAGAGATGGCATCTATGAAAGACATCAACGCGTTCGCTTTCGTAAGGTTGTTTTATTTCACTTATGTAAAATGTCCAGTATAAGATGAACTCCGAAGAATTATCTGAAAAAAAATATTTTAATTAAAATATATGTTTTAATAACTTACCGATGAAATGTTATGCCGTCTTTCCGGAGATTTGAGGTACTGCTGTTTTTTCCACACCATTTTATCGTGCAACTGGCCATATAAATACTTAATTTCACGATTTAAACTATAATTATGCGGTAGTGTTTACGGATCACATATGTGGTCGACACTGATGAGAACATTTGATGCGGCGAACTACATCAGGGAAAATAAACTGATGTGTTGGCCGAATTACAGCGCCTGTTATGCGGTGTCTAGTGGCTATATGGTCGTTGTATGAGAAGTAACAAAATTTTCGTACAAATTTCATTGATAATCCATTCATTTCGTACAAATCACATTGGTGGATCACATTACGTTTAGGAAGTTCAATTTTAAAACTGGTGGTCTTTTTCTACAACGCCTGTACATCCGTATAGACTAGAGAGATCTATAGTAATATTATAAAGCTGAAGAGTTTGTTTGTTTGTTTAAACGCGGTAATCTCAGGAACTACTGATCCGAATTGAAAAATTCTTTCACTATTGGATAGCCCATTTATCGAGGAAGGCTATAGGCTATATAACATCACGCTACGACCAATAGGAGCGTAGCAGCAATGAGAAATGTTGCAAAAACGGGGTAAATTTATGCTAACGAAGTTGCGCGGGACAGCTAGTATCGTATTAAGTATCGGACTTCATTTACGACCCGTCTCAATAACTTAATCCATAACTGTCTGCTAAAGTAGTTAACTCTAGTCACGATTGACATTTGTGCGGTTTTGCAACATATTTCATTGCTGCTCCGCTTCTATTGGTCGTAGCGTAATGTTATATAGCCTTCGTCGATAAATGAGCAATCTAACAGTAAAATAATTTTTCAATTCGTATCAGTAGTTCCTGAGATTATTGCGTTCAAACAAACTATTCAGCTTTAGATTACTAGGTTTCTATCTATCGAAGGTTATAGAAACTCACAAATGTCAGAGCTGTTTTTACAGACAGTTACAGGCGATTCAACACAACGGACTAACAAAAGAAATTAGGAACATAAGCAAAGAAGTAGTACTCGTATTGACCATCTTATAATGAGCCATTTCGCAGATTTGACATAATTATATGGAATGACGTTTGTGCATCGTAATTTATTGAAATTAGCATTAATAATAATTATGAAATAATAATAAATAAAATAGCATAATTTCATTAATTGAAGACCAAATCGTATTTTGTAATATAATTTTATTTGTAAATAAGTTTTATTTAATACAAAAATCATTGTAAAATGGCGACATTTTTCGCAAATAATGACGTCAGCTTTTATTTTTTTACAATTTTTTTTTTTAATGTATTGAATTTTAAAAAAAATATATATTTTTTACAGTCTAATTAAAGAGGTTTAATGAAATAAATAGAATGGCTTTAAATGGCTAAAACATACTTTCCATAAAACCGGATGTTGATCACTTCAAAAATATTATTTGAAAATTAATTATGGTAAACATTGGTCTATTTTTAACATGTATTCAATAGTGTAAATCTATTTCATAACAGGGTAAATTAAGCGCTTGAAAATGCAGATTACTGACATGTAAATGCGAAATGCCTCATAAATATGGCTGGGGCTGCAAATAGGTGGAGGAAACTAGTAACTCCGTGGTACCCTAAGGTGTTAGAGAAGTGACAGGGTGAAGATAATTTCAGTCTAACATTAGGACTATATTGGGCAAGAGTTCCAACAATAGTCTAGTCTAGTGGTAGCAGTTGAAGGAGACCATTGCTAAAAGGCACATCGAATCTATACTAATATTATAAAGCGAAAGAGTTTGTTTGTTTAAACGCGGTAATCTCAGGAACTACTGGTCCGATTTGAAAAAATCTTTTTCTGTTGGATAGCCCATTTATCGAGGAAGGCTATAGGCTATTTAACATCGCGCTCCGACTAATAGGAGCGGGGCAGCAATGAGAAATGTTTAAAAAACGGGGAAAATTTACGCAGACGAAGTTGCGCGGGATAGCTAGTCTTTATCTAATATTATAAAGCTAAATAGTTTGTTTGTTTGTTTAAACGCGGTAATCTCAGGAACTACAGATCCGAATTGAAAAATTATTTCACTGTTGGATAGCCTATTTATCGAGGAAGGCTATAGGCTATATAACATCACGCTATGACCAATAGGAGCGGAGTAGCAATGAGAAATTTTGCAAAAACGGGGAAAATTTACGCAGACGAGGTAGCGCGGGACAGCTAGTTTAGGGATATACTCTAAAATCAATTGATATTGACAGATAAATTAATCTAACTACCCAATTCGGAAACAATGGCTGTATTATAACTGTAGATAAGTTAATACTCATTAATAAAAGTTTTCAATCAATAATATAAAACAATAAATTTACTTCACAGAGGATGCAGAAAAAGAAAACATCCTGATCACATACCTGCCTTCGGGGCAGTATGTTGGGATCAAACTGTTCCAATCTAGACCAGCCAGCTTCAAGAACGAGAGCTCGAGATTACAGTGGGACAAACAAGCCGCTTCTAATGCTGTTACGTTAAAGATGCAATTGGGTAAGTTGTGTGTATAATCAGCTCGGCGAACCTTGATCCCTATGACAGTTCATACTAGTGACGGGTCGTGTCGATATATCGCAACTTTTTATAGGCAAAGGCGTGACTTGCATTCAGCCACATCGATAAACATGTTTTTAAAATATAATCTACATTACTATAATTATAATGCTTGTTATATTTACAAGTATCCGTGTATTTGTATATGGGGTTGCCAATATTCCGATGCAGAGGTAACATGGTCGGACTGTATAATTTTAATGTGAATTAAAATTGACATTGACTCCGGACAATTGGAGGAAAGTGGTTGAAAAGACGAAAAAACTATGCTTAGATGATTGGAATCGAGACGTGCGATACGACAATATAGTAGACCAGCCGTTTTTAATAAACATAGGAGAAAGCAGCTGCAGTTCGGATTCCGAGTCTGAGACGCAATCGGTGACACCATTGTCAGATTCAGATTAATGTATATTAAAAAATCATAAATAAACCGCTTTTGTTTTATTTGAGTAGGTATATACAATAAATTTGTTAAATCTCCTTTATTTTATTATCGCAAACAACTTAAATGATTATAAATCTGACACTAAGAGCGTAGGTACTCTATTGATGTATTTTGTACACTCGTTTCCATTTTCGATATTTGTTTATCGATACTTTTCCGCACTAGTCGATATCTTCCAAACGGAGTAACTTTTGCAGGACGTCAACGTAAAGTCTGATTGAGATAATTTCTTGTAAGTGTTAATAATTATTATAATTCTAACGGGATATTATTGTAATTGCATATATCTGCCTAAAATTAATAAATATCATTTTTAGACACCGCCAATTCGATTATAATATAACGGTGACGCTACTACAAGGTTGTGTCGTGGGAATAACTGTCAGTGTCATAGGGATCAAGGTTCGCCGAGACTACTATAGTTACTTAATCTATACTAATATTATAAAGCTGAAGAGTTTGTTTGTTTGAACGCGGTAATCTCAGGAACTACTGATCTGATTTGAAAAATTCTTTCACTGTTGGTTAGCCCATTTATCGAGGAAGGCTATAGGCTATATAACATCACGCTACGACCAATAGGAGTGGAGCAGCAATGATAAATTTATTTTAAACTAGCAGCCCGCTCCGGCTTCGCACGGGTATAAAATATATGGATGTTATTATACATATAAACCTTCCTCTTCAATCATCTATCTATTAAAAAAAACTGCATCAAAATCCGTTGCGTAGTTTTAAAGATCTAAGCATACATAGAGATATAGGGACAGAGAAAGCGACTTTGTTTTATACTATGTAGTGATTACTTTGTTGAACCCAAAACGGTATTGTTGGCAGAAAAGGGACAGATCACATCACAGTCTGTGGTGGCACAACTCGTCACTGATCTCAACCTGACAGACGAGGAAAAGGCTACGTTGGACAAGGAAAGAGAGACAGGTATGTGTTATTTTATTAATAACAATAAAATATTTATAAATAACCCAAAACATAAACAAAGTCACAAAAATCGGCCTCTGTCTTTATAAGGGGTCATCCATAAATCACATTTTTAGACACTTTTTCATAGCTCCGCATTAAACGTAATAATAATAATAAAAATAAATAATAATTAAAGTTATTTATTCACTCAGGAAACAAAATACTACACTTGTGAAAAGTCGATTCTACATATATATAATTATGTAATGCCTGTTCGCAAACAATAGGTAAAGCCGGAGAAAGTTTTTTTCAAATTGCCAATGTTCACAATATTTCTTTGTTTATAATTGTATACGTAGGTAAGGTGCTGCCACCATAAAAAATATTAAAAGAAGAATACATGATATTACTTACAATGTAAATCTATGCTGTGCTTAAATAATGGCCAAATTACTGCTAATTAATAAATAATTTATGCCTTAATTTATCACGCAGAATCTTTACTTACAAAAGTAAATCGTTTTCTTAAATAATACCTAAATAAAATTAAAATACAATAAAATACATTGATAAGGAGCAAGGAACTACATCCATTTATCTTCGATTGAGTAGTAAGCTCTTTGTATAAGATGGCTCTTGACTACGTTCTTAAATTTAGTTATTGGTAAACTCGAAATGCTGACTTGGATTTTATGAAAAAATCTAACACCAAGTCCCCCGGATGAGTTTTATGAAGCCTATGATATTTACCTACTAATTTGTGCTTATTTCTTGTATTCACAGAGTGTATATCACTATTTTTGTTATACATTTGATGTAAGTTTTGTTTTATTACAATGTGTTTTTAATATTTCTAAATACATATATTTAATAAATAAATTACACCCAGACACAGAATAAACGATGGTGGTCATCATACAAATGTTTATCTTGGGTGGGTATCGAACCCACGACCTTATTGCTGAACCGTCAGTCACAGACACATAACATGACCACTGTTCAGTGCTTTTACTGGAGAGAAATTCGTTCCGTTCTCGACTGACAGTATACTGCCCCAGTATCCTTAGGAAATATGTGACGTCATAAATCGTCGCCATTTTTGTACTATGACCACTGATGTTTCTGATTACGTGGTTAGCAGCGTCCAAAAAATGAAATTAATTCAATTTCTGATTCTGAAATTATGCAATTAAGTTAATTTATCTATAATATGTATGTATTTAGAAATATATAAGTATGTTTATCAGTTGTCTGGTTTCCATAGTACAAGCTCTGCTTAGTTTGGGATCAGATTTCAGAGGAATTGATACTAAATTGGACTTCATTCGCGACAGACGTGTCTTTGTTAGCAATGCAATATTTTTAATTAATTAAGTTTACGTATTAAATTGAAACTATACCGCGGCGTCAGTGAAATTAAGTGTGTCGCCAATGATTATCTACTATTTACATAGACAGCAATTATGAAACATCGTAACCATTATAGCTAAAATTGTGTTTTTGTGTTAGTGATGTCTAACCAGGAATTTAGCCCGTTTGGACGTAATCAAACAGCAATGAGCAGCCACCCGCCGACGCCAACTCGGCAAGGTCACTCTCGAGACGAAAAGCAAACTCTGCCCACGGAAGTAGTACCTACTTCGGAGATCCAGAGATGGATGGGGTCTATTGACACCCTTTTGAATGAAGTGTGTTCTATAGTCTCCGAGGGAAAAATGAACTCGGACCAGAAGCTCCGAGTCACTAATCTTTGTCGCAAAGTCACGAGTGGGACATCCCAGATGGCTGTTCTATATCAAGCGCTAAAACAAAAGACTATGCAAGCGCATGCGACCATTCAGCACCTAGAGGAACAGCTCGAAGTAGAAAATTCTCTTCGGCAGTTTAAAGAAGTCCTTGAAAATAAGATAAATCTAGTACAAAACAATTCTTTTGCTGACATGGTAAAAAAAGGTGCCGATAGCTTTATTCGTCCTAATAACTGGAGCTCTGTGGCCATATATCCCAACGATAAGACGAAAACGAGTGATGACACTAAATCTCTCGTGCAAAAAATTATTTCACCCGAGGAACTAAAACTACGCATTCGTGGCCTGAAGAAAGTAAGGAATGGAGGCGTTCTTATTAGTACCGAGTGTAAAGGAGATATTGAAAAGTTAAAGAAGTCAGAGAAATTAGCTTGTTCCGGCCTGACTGTAGAAGAACCAACGAAACGCCGCCCTAGGATCGCTATCATAGGTGTCCCTGTAGCGCTCAGTGAAAAAGATGTTTATGATTGTTTATACGACCAAAACATTGCTGAGAAGTTTCCAACTGAAACACGCGAGTCCTTTTTGAAGACTATCAGATTGAGTCACAAATCTGGCAAGAAAAACTTCTTGACCTGTAACTATATATTAGAAGTTCCTGCCAATATTCGAAAAGCGCTCATCAATCAAGGACGTATTTTTATAAATTGGACGTCATGCCCTGTTAGAGACTTCACATTAGTCACCAGGTGTTTTAATTGCCAGCAGTTTGGACACGCAGCCAAGTTCTGCCGAGAATCCAGCCCGACTTGTAACCACTGCGGAAATCTGGGTCATTCCTCTAAGGAATGTAGTAATAGAGACTCTCCTCCGAATTGTGCGACGTGCAAACGTTTCAAACGAAAATGTGACCATCAAACTGGGGATGCAAACTGTCCAGCACGTAAACACGCAGAGGATAGATATATTAACTCAATTAACTATGAAACTGCATAACGCTTCATTAACATTTGTTTTAAATATTTTATGTTTTGCTAGTTTGTAAATTATTGTAGTTAGTATTCACTAGTCTATATTATATTCATTTCTGACATAAATTATCTATTTCTGACATAAATTTTGTAAGCGCAGCAATATCAAAATAAATATGACTAACCTTGTAAGTGACATACTTATTCGTAACGTAAATTTTTGCCTATTCAAACGATGTGAAATATTTCTTATGTTATTTTTTAAACGCTACATTAAGCAATAAATTGTACATAATATTATAATCACATATCAAGAGCAACTATAGTGAGCATACACAGACAATAAACTGCTAATTTTAAAATTATATTGTACTTTTTTGTAATTTAGATCAGGTATAGTATAGTACGTATACGTACATTTTATTTTGTTCATTTTCTTTTCTGTTTGTGAAAATAGATAGATATTTGTATTAAGTGTTATAATAGAAACACAGGTTTATATTTAATCTACTCGAGATATGGCTATCTTGTAATTGATTAGGCTCACCTACTATTTGTAACTTAAAATATAGCTCAATATATTTTCTAATTTTCTTGGCTTAATACTTTTATTATATCATTAGGTTGTGGGTTCGATTCCCACTCAGGACAAACCTTTGTGTGAGCAACACAATAGTTTATTCTGTGTCTGGGTGTAATTTATTTATAATAAATATATATTTATAAATATATAATATACATATTAAGTATGTTTATCAGTTGTCTGGTTGCCATAGTACAGGCTCTGCCTAGTTTGGGATCAGATGACCGAGTGTAGGTTGTCGTAAGATGTTATTAGTTAGATGTTATTATATATTTACTGCCATTGTATGCTTTTTGTGTGTTAAAGTTTTTCTTAATAAACATTATTATAAACATTATTATTATTATAGATAACGTTGTGTGAGCTGTCCCAAGATATTATTATTATTATTAATTGAATAGATAACTTATACATTTATAATTATTATTGAAGCGGCGGTAGCCTAATGGCTAAGGCATGTCTCGCAATTGTGAGGTCGCAGGTTCGAATCCGACCCATTATACTACCGAAATGAAGCCACTCCTAACACAAGCCATTGAGCTTAGTTGGAGGGGTTAACAGAATTAATAGTAGTGTGGAACTACAATCCTACATTGCTAGTTATCTTATTTTAAAAAAACAGCTCCAAAATACTTTGATGACAGTACTGTATAAAACGGAACGCAGGCCAGTGTCTGCATTGCGTTTTAAACAGTATAGTAGAGTATAGCTAACTATAAAGCGGATGAAGCGGCGGTAGCCTAATGGCTAAGGCATCGGTCTCGCAATCGTGAGGTCGCGGGTTCCAATCCTACCCTTTATACTACCGACGTGAACCCACTCCTAACACAAGCCTTTGAGATTAGCTGGAGGGGTTAACAAGATTGCTAGTAATGTGGGACGAACTAAAAAAAAAAAAAATACTGCGTGAAATAATTGACGTGACACCTCACAGTGCTTTTAGTCCATATCGGAATTAGGATATATCATTTCTAGTGTTTATTTGTTTCAGAGGAGAAGAAATCCCGCGTACAATTTCTGAAGACAGAGATGAAACTGATCGAGTTGGACGCTAAGATCAAAACGTGTTTGTGTCTCGAGAAGGCTGACACTGATATGTGCTTGAAACTGCTTGATGATTTGATGGGTTAGTGTTATCTTACTAATATTTATCATATGATGATGGTCTCCTAATATACTTCTGACTTCTGGTTATCACATATTAACCAATTACGCAGTGCACAAATGTTTGCACAAAGTAACTTAACTCTTATATTTCCTAACTCTCAAAGACCAATGGGACGAAAATTGGATGCTAGTGGAGATTAGGCACTTTACCGATGATAATATGGGGGTGTCCATAATAATAATTTTTAACACATAAATGGTTTCTTGCGAATAAAAATTACGAGACATTTGCCAAGACGCTCCCTCCCTCTTCCACGTGAGATTTCCCCCCTAAACACCCCATGTAAAAAAAATACATTTTCATATTGTAATTTATATTTCTTTGTTCTATCTTTTACGCATAATTCATCATCATCATCATCAGCCTATCGCAGTCCACTGCTGGACATAGGCCTCTCCAATTGCACGCCACTTTGTTCTATCTTCGGCTTCTCGCATCCAGCTCCTGCCAGCCGTTTTGCGTATATCATCACTCCACCTGGCTTGAGGGCGTCCTACACTACGTTTGCCAAGCCGCGGTCTCCACTCAAGAACTCGTTTACCCCAACGGTTGTCGGTTCTTCGGCTAATATGGCCAGCCCACTGCCACTTCAACTTGCTAATCCGGTGGGCTATGTCGATAACTTTGGTTCTCTGCCGGATTACCTCATTTCTGTCCCTAAGAGAAACTCCGAGCATAGCCCGTTCCATAGCCCGCTGCGCGACTTTGAACTTGTGGACCAGCCGTACCGTTAGTGTCCACGTTTCGGCTCCGTATGTCATGACGGGTAGGACGCACTGATTAAAGACTTTAGTCTTTAGACATTGTGGGATCGACGATGAGAAGACTTGACGTAGCTTACCAAACGCTGCCCAACCCAACCGAATTCTCCTGTTCACCTCGTCCTCGAAGTTGTTTCTACCTAACTGCAATGACTGCCCGAGGTACACATATTTTTGAACAGCTTCGAGAACGGCGCCGTGCACCGCTATCGGTTCCAGTAGTACATGTTCATTGAACATGACCTTGGTTTTATCCAAGTTCATCCGTAGGCCGATGCGTACAGAAGAGTCAGCCAGGTCATTCAGCATCCGTTGTAGATCCTGCAGCGTTTCCGCCATGATGACAATGTCATCTGCAAATCGCAAGTGAGAAATGTATTCACCATTGACGTTGATGCCCCGCCCTTTCCAGTGCAGCGTCTTGAACATATCCTCCATTGCATTTGTGAACAGTTTCGGGGAAATAACGTCCCCTTGCCTCACTCCTCGATGCAATGGAATAGGTTTTGTTTGCTGATTCTGTACTTGGACGGACATGGTGGCGGCTTCGTAGAGACATCTCATCACTTGGATATATCGCCAATCTACTTGGCATCGCTGCAGAGACTCCAGAACGGACCAGATTTCAATCGAGTCAAAGGCTTTCTCATAGTCCACGAATGCTAGACACAGGGGCTGATTATACTCCTGGGTCTTTTGTATAATCTGCCGCACTGTGTGGATGTGGTCTATGGTGCCATATCCACTCCGAAATCCAGCCTGTTCCGGTGGTTGGAATTCGTCAAGTCTTCGCGCAAGGCGATTCGTGATGACTCTTGAAAACAGCTTATAGACGTGGCTTAGAAGAGAAATAGGTCGGTAGTTCTTCAGCCGGGTCTTATCTCCTTTTTTGAAGAACAAGACGACTACACTTCTACTCCACGCCTCCGGAGTTCTCCCTTCAAACAGGACAGCATTAAAAAGCTTTTGGAGCTCCCTCAGTACGGGTTTACCTCCAGCTTTTAACAGCTCTGTTGTAACGCCATCCTCTCCAGGGGCTTTTCCATTTTTCAGCTGTTTAAGAGCCAGCACGATTTCGTCAATGTTGACTTCTGGCAGGTCTTCGGTGTAGTGGCGTGTTAGAGTGGCTCTAGGACCCTCATTTAAAGGATCAGGTCGAGATGCATGCGAAGCGTATAACCGGCCATAAAAACCTTCCACTTCGGAGAGGACTGCCGGCTTCGAAGAAACGACTTCTCCACTTGCTGTGGTCAACGCATAATTCAGTATTTTCAAATGTCATCATTAAAATAGGAGTAAAATAATGTCCATTTAACTAGGTTCTTATTTCATCAATTAATTGTACAAAACAATTATTTTAAATTCTATCGCATAACTATACACATTTTGCCATTATATTTTATTATTATAATTAAAAGTATAAGCTGACCTGTACCTACTTAATATATATAAAATGTAATATAGTGTCTCATATTGTAAACTAGCTGACCCGGGCAACTTCGTCTGCGTCAATTTTCCCCGTTCTTGTAACATTTTTTATTGCTGCTCTGCTCCTATTGGTCGTAGCGTGATGTTATATAGCCTGTAGCCTTCCTTGATAAATGGGTTATCCAACAGTAATATAATTTTTCAATTGAAACAAACAAACTCTTTAACTTTATAATATTAGTATAGATTTACTTCTGCGCATATAATATTATCTTCTGTGTAGTTGCCTAGTCTTTGATGATATTGGCTGCCGTAACTGAAACCAAGAAACCAATTAGGAGATTGTTATGTCTACAAAGTCTGTAATACAATAATTGCATTTTGAAAAATAGAAAAATTTGAAATCCAGACTCAGGAATCGAACCCGAGACTTCCGTAGCCAAACCGGGGCCAGAAGCGAACCACCTATCTGGACTATGTTACTAGATATCAAATTCTTCCATCTCTTAATGCTTACGGGTTAGGCCCCCGTAGCGCCATCCAGTCGTTAGTTAAAGAACTATCACGGCTTTTGTTATTGCTTCGTTACAGAGAGCATTTTAACAAATTATGATGACGCAGGCCGAATATTGAAGTAATTTTTATAGGCATTTCTTGCCAAAGACTTTACAAATACAATAATTGCATTTTGAAAGATAGAAGAATTTTTCTATCTTTCAAAATGCAATTATTGTATTTGTAAAGTCTGTAATGTCACATATATTTTAGGAACTATAATAATGTATATTTCTTCCGCAGAACTGGAAATAAAACCACTAATGCTGCTCAAACACCCGACGTGCCTAGAGACAATAAAGCGCATGCGCGCGTACGTGGGCAACACCCCGTCGTGGGAGCTGAGCGAGAGCGCTGCCACCGTGTTCAGCAAACAGGCGCACAGGATACGGAAGCAGGCCGACACTATGTACAAGACTTTGAAGGTATATACCCCCTAAATTTTACAGATCTAACTTCATAACTCAGGGAGTTTAATACAAATTTGCAATCCATTAAATACCCCCTTTGGAGTCGATTTTCCAAAAACGCTTAAATCTTTATTTTAAACCAAAACCTAACTACGAAATTCAAAACCAAGCCAAGTTAATGTCAAAACCGCCGGAGCTTATACAATCTTGTGACGGAGATTTATATAAACCCGCTATTTTACATATTAACCCATATGATGGCCCACTGCTGGGCACGGGTCTCCCCAGTAGAACCTACTGGTATGTAGATCCTGAGGGTAATTGCCATAATCGCCACGCTTGGCGAGCGGGTTGGCGATCGCAGTAAGGCTTTAAGTACGCAGAGGACGCTGCTGCCCATCCTCCGGAGTGAAATCCTAGACTAGATTTTTTTTAAGCCCCTATTTTACCCTGTTAAGGTTTGATTTTCCAAAAACGCTGAAAAACGTGTATCTTTATTTTATGTCAAAAAGCCGAATACGAAATTTCACAGAACTAACTTCAAACTAACGGAGTTCTATACAAACTTGTCCCCCTATTTTACCCTCTTAGGGGTTGATTTTCCAAAATCGCTCAAACATGTACTTATTTCTTTATTTTAAATGAAAAAGTCAAATACGAAATTTCGTAGATCTAACTTCAATACTGACGGATTTCATACAAACTTGCAACCCTATTTTACCCCCTTCGGGGTTGATTTTCGCAAAACGCTGAAATACTTATTCTTTATTTTAAACTAAATATCTAAACGCGAAATTTCACAGACCTAACTTTAAAACTGACGGAGTTTTTTACAAACTTGCAACCCCTATATTACCCCCTTAGGACACGATTTTTTAAAAATTGTTTAGTAATGGATGCCTACAATATAAAAGGCATCAACTGCAAAACAATTTGGGCTTGTAACCCTAGCGGTTTAGACTCTGCGTTGATGAATCAGTCAGTCAGGACTAGTGATTAATATATCTATACTAATATTATAAAGCTGAAGAGTGAAGAGAGAAGTAGGTAAACGCGATGATCTCAGGAAGTACTGATTCGAATTGAAAAATTATCTTACTGTTGTATAACCCCTTTATCGAGGAAGGCTATAAGCTATATTACATCACGCTACGACTAATAGAAGCTGAGCAGCAATGAAAAATGTTGCAAAAACGGAGAAAACATACGCAGAGGAAGTTGCACGAGACAGCTAGGGCATAGATACCTTGCATAATATTTACAGCCTAAACGGTTGACTTCATCAATTAACAGTCCAGTAACAATTTATCTTTGTAGACGTAACAGTTAAGTTGACAAGTTGAAATGCTATTATAATTATACCTACATAAACTAAAATTGACCGGAGTAGGGTACAAGCCCTCCTGTGTCGCGAGGGACTTGACATACATATTACAGACACAAAATTCACCCATACTAGAAGGAACAACAATTTGATGATCATCTAAGTGATGGCCCATGTGGGAATCAAATCCACGAAAACAGCAGTCATATACTCTCTTTGTACTGCCTTTATATTGCCTGTAAAGGAAAAATAAATTTGATGTTCATGTTAACATCACAGTTGAAGTGACTTAGTTCAGGTGACTTGGGACTTCGGCCTAGATAGTTATTCGATTCCTAGGTCTGAGTTGTTAACTAATAATATCTTGTTTAATATGTATATTTTGTTTGTTGTTATAGGAGTTATTCACAACACCGGAGGGTCTATCATTCTGGGAGTACTTCACAGAGCGAGTGCTACAATTTAAGAAGGCTACAGCTAAACTTAATGCGGACGAACTACTAGAGATGATACACGAGCCTATAGGTGAGTTTTCTAGATTTGTATTTATAACTATATAATATACCCCTTAAAATTAAAGAATAATGTAACAATGGTGGGAGTGATACTTTGTTTTGTAAATGTAGATCACTACATTGGAAACATAATTTAGAAAAAAAATATATGTACCTATCTACAATTCTTAACTTATATGTTCGTAAAGTTTCGCGATTTGTACATATTATAGAATTTAATAAGCTACGGGTAGACTGTCTACCCGTGACCACGGCCGTTGCAATACGGTCGAAACGTCGGCCAATAAACAAAGGTATTTAGCCTTAAAATAAAATATTTACGCGATAAGACCCGTAGCTTATAAATTAGCGACCAGTTTCGGCTTTGCACTGAAGTTTCGAATTACGATATATACTATAGTGTGGCCATTAGTGCTGTGCACTCCCTGAGGTATGCACGGCGAGGTGGGGGGCGAAGAAAAAAGTGCATGAGTTCACATGAGGTCGATACATGTCGGACAGATCTTACGATATCAGTTTGCATTTCTAAGGCAAGACTTGTGGCGGGACGTTGCGTTGGTCGGAGGCTATCTATCTGTAATATATACTTACTTTGTTGATTAAAATGTAACCCAAATATACTCATATTTTATTAAAAATATGCAGGTGATAAATAAGAATTGAAAGTTATAATTCACAACAGGACTTGTTTTATTAAACATTTTTTATATTTACAAACAATTATATATTCTAACGAAAGTTATTCTGACATAGATTCTGTTTCAACTTCATCTTCCATTTCGTCATCATCTTCATCTTCCTCTTCGCCACCGGAACTTGAATCAGAGTCTTGCAAATTTATTATGAATGAATCGATAACATTATCGAACCTACTATCGCGACTCCAGTAATCATTTTCATTTTTCTGGACATGATCGTCGCATTTCTGCCATTTTTCCGCCGTGAATTCCGAAAACAATTTATCCAATAAGATTATCTTTTCGTCTAGAGAAGAATTAATATAGTTTTGGGCTATGTTGTTTTTAATATAAGCCCAGACCAACTCGATTGGATTTAAATCTGGATGGTACGGAGGTAAACGCAGAACAGTGTGTCCACTGGCTTTCAGGAGTTCGTCAATTCTATACACGGGTTCTTTTTGTGTATTTTTGATAAGAAGTAGCAGTTGAGCCTTTGACATGGTTCCTGAAAATTCTACATTATGGCGTAGCAACCAGTTCTGCATTTCACTTTTGAGGCTTGATATAGTTGGTTTCTTCTCAATCTGAACGCTGTGGTAAGACGCGTTGTCCATTACAACCACAGAATTCGGCAGCAACTTATCTTTTAACTTTTCATCTACCCACTTATAAAAAGTAGGTCCGCTCATATCTCCATGATAGTCACCGGTTCTAGCATCGGATTTGAATATAGTCAATGTATCATCCACTAAGCCATTTCGACACCCAGCGTGGAGTATTACTAGTCGCCGTCCTTTCCCAATATCAGCATGAATACCGGGTTCTGACGATGATTGCCAACATTTGCTGGCATGGTGACTGGCGTTGATGTATGTTTCATCAAGAAAATATATGTTTCGGTTTTCCGTTCTGTAATTTCTGATTTGTGTAAGATATTTTTTCCGCCACACTGTAATATTAGGCTGCTCTATAAGGAGATGTCTCTTTGATTTGCATTTTTTGTAACGGTAGCCCATTTTGTGTAAAAGCTGTCTTAAATATTCCCGTCCACAATTCAATATGCCATCCTGTCTCAAACTTGATAGTAACTTACGGACACTTGGTATTTTTTTTTCAACTTCGTAAAACTGATGAATTTTTCTTCTGATAACTCCAAGGTCAAAATCATCCACAACGTGTTTTTTCTTTAGAACTTTTGGTTTTTTTGGCGATTGAAATTTTAATTGGCTTGAATTTTCAATTGATAAATAGCCCGCAGAAATCACATTATGTACGGTTCTTTTGCTGTATCCCGTAGCCTCCGCAACGATTTTAGCAATATTCACGTCATTTTTAAATTCAAAGCTTTCTTTGTCTGCTTTTCTTTTCTTAAAATATTCAGCCACCTTAAAAATGACAGTCTTCATATCACGAGATAACGCACGACCCATCTTTGAATATTTATCTCGTGTGCGTCTGACATAGACAGTCCGATACAAATAACACTACCTGCCGTCACAAGCGTTGACGGCGCACTGACAGCGCAGCAGCCGATTCTAACCCCCCCGTCTCACCGCGCGCATACCTCAGGGAGTGCACAGCACTAATGGTCATACTATACCCAATATGTATCGTAACTTTAGCTAATTTAATTAATCGAATCCGCGCGGGAAATCAATAGAAAAATAGTACCTTAATGTTTTTTATAAACCTATTGTTAGTTTAATGACTCAATCCCACATTGCTAGTTATCTTTAAAAAAAAAGTCTAAAAATAAAATGACTCCGCGCGTTGTCTTCGGATCCGAAATATAATTTAAAAAAATATATTTAAATTGTATTATTTTTAAAATTAATACAAGGCGTAAACTGATATTTTTTTTTTTGTAGAAATGTCAGTGCCAACATCTCACACAATGAAGGCAGCTGTGGACGCCGCCAATGAAGAAGAAAAACAACCAGAAGAAACACAAGAAGAGACCACGCAAAATACACAAAAGAAAAAGACGCCAGGTACTTGCCTTATAAATTTTGCATCCGGCCCCTAATATGGGGTATAAAATAATGGTGGCAGCACCTTACCTGCATATACAGATTATAAACAAAAACACATTGTAATTGTTTGAAGAGAGTGGCCGCGAGTTTTTATTGCTTTGTTATTTTCTCCGGTTTTACTGCTTTCCAAGTGAATAACAATTTTTAATATGATTTGATTATAAAAAAAGCAATTCCCACACTAGGTTATAAGATCTCTACATTACAGAATGCGTCAAGCTTAGGATCAGTTGGCCATATTAATATATTACGTACCTATTATTCACAGCTAAAACAAAAAAGACAGCCAACAACACACCATCAAAACAACCAGTAAAACGGCAATCTTCCAGAAAATTACAACAAGAGGAGAAAGAAAAAGAGAAAGACAAGGAAACAAACAAAGAAACAGAAGAGACACCAAAGGTAGACCAACAAGAGAATTCAAAAGAACCTGACACTAGCAAACCTGACGCAGAAAATGTCGAGACACCACAAGAAGAGACTAAAGAAAATGCTGTAGAAAGTACAGACAGTGAAGCTAAAGAAGTTGGAAGCACTTCGGAGGAGAAAAAAGAAGATGGCGATATAGAAAATGGGAAAGAAACGGAAAGAGTTACGGCACAGAGTGAAAAGGAAGTTGAAAAAGAGAAAAGTCCGCCAAATAAAGAGAAAAGTCCGCCAAATAAAGAGAAAAGTCCGCCAAATAAAGAGAAAAGTGCGCTAAATAAAGAGAAAAGTCCCCCAAATAAAGAGAAGGATAGTGATAAGGAAAAGGAGGAGAAGACGGAGGGAGAACCTCGCGCGAAGAGATCGAGAGAGGTGAGTTTTTGTTTTATATTAAGTTAGGTTTCGTGCAAGTGGAAGAAAATCACAAGTTGAGGCTATTTTTATTAGCTAAAACTATTTATATTTATTTTTGTTTGATTTGATTATGAAAATATAGCGTCTTTTTCATACGTTGTTTTTACGGAGATACTGTAAACTTGTAAAATTCGGCCTTTCAGAGTTTGCCATTTGACGATTTTGGCTAGTTTTTGAGCCCCTCCCTCCCGTATGTAAGAAAAAATAAGAATCGGACGACCCTCCCCATCGGGTTTTATATTTATTACGTAAGAATCTAAAGGAAAACATTAATATACTTTATGCTTGTTTTAATTTTTAAAGATGCAATATTTAGGAATGTTTTTAGTACATAACCAGCGTTGGTTTTATTTTCTCTCGCATCTCCGGATTCCCGCAAATCGCGTGATTTTTAGGCAAAGTATAATCTTAAAAATGCGCATTAGAACTGTCAAGTCCCACCCCTTGTAACAAAAATAAGACATGTCGACCCACTCCCTCCTAAATCGTCTTACGTATTAAATGAATGGCGCATTTATAATCAATGATCTCAAATGTTATGTCAAAATTTAATTTATTGTTTTAAACTTCGTGATGTTTACTCATATGATACCCGACGTTTCGACCGAATTGCACCGATCGTGCTCGCGGGTCGACTACTACCACGATCGGAGCAATTTGATCGAAACGCCGGGTAAATAAAAGGTTCGTACCTTTAAATATTTCATGCGATAATATTCTAAAATTAAATTAGCCAAATAAGTATAATAAATGTAAAAATATGGAGAAAAGTATAGTAACGCCATTTCATTCAAGTCATAACGCCATGGCTATTTGGCTGGTTTTTACAAGCTAATATATAACTTTTTTTAACAACAAATCTACACATAAAAGCTACTTTTAAAAATACAATTAACTTATTATGAAACAGCTATGCTTTCATTTATACAAAAAGATCTAAACCTCTACCTAATAGACACTTTTACTATGCAAATTTGTCTGTTAGTCTCGTGTTTAGATATCATTTTTGATGAATTTATTTCTGGAACAAAACTCACCATTTAACGTATGACGGCTTTTGAACATAACACATATAATAGAATATATAGATAAAACTATTTCTTTTACAATAATAACATGTCTCCATTTCAGAGCAAGAAGACTGAACCACCTCCGCCACGGTCGCCAGCTAAAAGAAAATCAAAATTCTAAACATCACTGCGTCAGCTTTGGACATTATTTTTGTACGAAAGGCCGGTTTGGTCATTTTGCGTTCAGTTGGCACTTCAATATTGGACTTTTTATATACATATATAAGTACTATTACCCTTGGCGTCTGCGTTATGTTTGTATTTGTTAATTACATTACTGTAAAGTTTCATTATAGTCCTTGTAGTCGTTTTTGCGTGAAGGAGCAACAAATATCTTCTAACATACTTTCCGGTTTATAATGTCAGTTATCGCGATAAAAACTATTCTATGTTTTCACATTTATATATTACATCTAAATTTTTCAACAAATAACAAAATGGCACCGCGCATCAGATAGTTTTCGCGCAGTAGATAAAAACCTAAATTTTCTAACAAATAACAAAATGGCAGCACACGTCAAATAATGACTTATAGGCAAATTTTTGATACCTTGGGTTACATTATTGTAATTAAAGAAATACAGCGTATGTAACTCGCTATGATGTAGCTTTCTATTGGTGAAAGAATTTTCAAAATCGGTTTAGCGGTTTAGACAAGAAAGCGTAACAAACGAACTCACTTTTGCATTTATAATTAGTTAGGCACATCCTAAGTAGGATTTTTTAAACTTTCCAATAAAATAAGTGTTATAGGGTCTACAAGTATCTGTAGTCCATAATCTCAGCTTCTAAGAATAACAAGTGGAGTCAAAGGTTTAAATCAAACACAAATAACGATAAATCGACTCCAGTTGCTCCGCGTCATTGACGGCCTCAAATTAGGATTGAAATGATTGCTTACGTTTTTGCGCCTAATTGAAGTCAAAATATTTGACCTACTAAGTTCATCTCTTTGTACGATATCGAATGTGTAAGGGGTACAATCCCAAAAGGAAAAGCCACACAATTTAAAACTAAAATATATACAGTATTGAAGTGCCACAAACTGTGAAACCGTTTGTTGTAATGTGAAAATAGCGTTAAAACCGATTTATGAAGTACTTGAAATGATTACATACAAAATATGCCGTTTATATAAATGTACATTATACGTACGCGTTATTTTATAGTTTCCATTCATTACACCATATTATACACTTCAAATATTTGTTCCGAGTATATAGGAAAATAGTCTTTATAAAATACTTGCGGCACGCCGAGTTTTCTCAACATAAACATACATGTATGTGGCGGCAAACTGGCGCGTCTTTATTTTTACAGCTCCGCTTAATGTGTAAGATATACTTTAAATACGTGATAAGAACGAGACTTTGTAATTTAAAGAAGAAAACTAGAAAGAAAATAAACTTGAAAATGGCGGATGCATAAAATATGCGAGCCTTAATCCTACCGAATAAACGAATGGAGGAAAAATAGTGAAAATGACTTCAAATCCATTGTATAGGTAGTTCAGAAGATTCAAAGTGTACATTGGGACACAATGAGAAGTGACTGTTTTATTGTAAAGTAACTACTGCGGAAGGAAAATGGACTGTGCGTTCTTTATCCAGGTATAAAATAATATCTTGGGTCAACTGACACAACGCTATCTGATCCCAAACTAAGCAGAGCTTGTACTATAGCAACGAGATAACTGATAAACATACATACATAAATACATATTATAGATAAATGACACCCAGGACCCAGACACAGAATAAACAATCGTGCTCATCATACAAAGTTTTATTTTGGGTGGTGATCGAACCCATGACCTCTAGCTTAGCAGTCAGGGTAAAGTAAATACGGGCTGCAAAGCGTGAGAGAGACAGAACAATCGTGCGGCCAGTAGTGGTCTCTAAAGACAGTAGTTGTCTCTGTCTTTATGACCGTTGACCTGTATTGGCCGCACAGTCGCGTTGTCTCTTTCTAAAGAGTGGTCAATTTTGTGAGGGTATGGCTCAGCCCATTCTTAGTTGTTTAAAAAAAGTGTTTTTAAAATTTGTTGTGTTTGTGTGCGCGAGTTTTGGGATGATATGGAGCTGCGGGTTCGAGTCCCGCCTGAACAATCTTTTCCTTTACACTTATTGATGAGTGACTAATGTTTCTTTGTACTATTTTCTTAAGCCTTATCTCAACATATTTGTCTTCTCCCACCACCTTCTACTCCTACAAACCTAATTTAATAACTCTGACTCCGGTTCCGATAAAAATACGTCCGTAACATTCCTAATCGGTATATCTCGGTATAGTGTTTTAAAAACTTCTAAGGTCCATGTTGAACCTTGCTTGCAGTTTATATGGTGTAATGGGCGAATACAATTAGACATTACTTTCTTCATACACTTGTATAAATGAAAATATTATAGAAATATTACATGTGGAGGAATGTCATTTCAAATTGAGGACAGGTTAATTAATTTTTAAACGATACATTAAAGGCCGGTCGCAATAACTTATCTACGGTTAACTGTTTGTTATAAATAGCTAACTCTACCTAGTACTGGCGCAGATACAGGGGGGGGGGGGGGGCAATAGGCTCGATTGCCCCCTCGGTGGTGGTGGATATAGTGTACCGGTGTTGAATCAAATGTTAGAACAAAGTTTAAGATTCGCGCCTGACCTTGTAGCGAAATTATTTGTGCTGTTTTTGGTTTTGTGTCTATCGATGGTTATCGAAACGCACAAATATTAGTTACCCTACTAGAGTTAGGTATATTAACAGACAGTTAACGGTAGATAAGGCATTGAGACCGGCAATGCTCGCTTAAAAGTAATAATGTCGCTACTATTTACATTAAAGTGAACAGTGTCAGCATGTGATTTAAAGACGTCTTTTAATTGAGTTTCGTTTGATCATTTGCTTAAAAAAGATAGAAAACAGACATATCCTTTCAGTTTTCTATCTCTTTTCAACCGACTTTAAAAAAGAAGGTTCTCTGTTTGTCTCGTATGTATGTGCACGATGTTTATCTCAAAATCTAATTTTGATAAAGTTTTCGCTTTTTCGACTGCATATTTTTCGCATAACAATTTGACTTATAATGTTTCTCTATCTGTAATAATTCTATAATATTTTAATTGTAGTTTATCCAGCGAATGGTCATGTTTATTGGAAGCAATCTTTCAAATGGTGTATTTGTCGTTAAGTGCAAGAGATTCGTAAATATTTGTTAGCAGCACTAATGGATTTCTTTATTACTTGGACAGAAAATATGCTATCTTAATAGATAATACTAGCTTTCGGTATTAGAGTTGCCATGTTTCTTACCCAAGTAATAATTTTTAAAGGCTTTTTAAAGTTTTATTTTATTACCATTCGTTGGTTAGACGTTGTGTCCTATCAAAATAGGTTCGACTTAATTTGGCTTCTGCGTCTCTTTCTGTTGCTTTATTGTATAATTTGCTAGAGCGAGACAAAATATTACTGTTTGCGCTCTACAGCATTCGAAGACGTTATCGCTCTATTCAAGAGGAGATTTCAGAAAGAGAAGCAAATAGTACTTAAGTCACATTTTTGATAGGACCCTCTGGAAATATTTATGACTGTATCTACTAATATATTAATTGTGCAACATAATATTTAAGATGTAAGTTCAAATTGTAAAGTTCAGAACATACTCATGACAAATTTTGTTTCATTATGATCTACATAAGAACACAATTCGAGGAATAATTCGTTTTAAAAGAACTCTATTTCGTTGAAAAACGTTTTTTTATAAACTTGCAAGTTTTGAATTGCAAATAAATTTTTAAAAGGTTACATTTATCGTTTCTGTTACTTTAGATAAATATCTTAATGGTAAAAGTACATTTTTTATTGTATTAGATTTATCATAGAGATAAAATATTAGTTATAATTTACATTGTAAATATTTACAATAAACATCCTACTTGTATGACGACGACTATAGTTTCTGTTTTAATTCTCTTTTATTACCCGACTGTTGTGTTTCGCGCGTATCTTGTATGTATGTAATATTCTTTATTATCTTATATCTCACAAACCACTGAACGGATTTATACAATTCAGACGTCGTTAGATTCGTCTTGACCGCCCAAGTGTTCTTAGATAATATGACTTTTGAAAAAAACAAACATGGCGGCTGTCAAAATAAAGAGGTGTATAAAAAAAGCTGTTTCGAATACTGCAATATGGGTATCAAATTTTTTTTTTTTTTTTATTATGTAGATGGTCTGATCGAGACAGCTGTCTCGAATCGTAAATAGATACATTTACAGGAATTACTAAACTATCTTTATAAAATACTAGCTGTCCCGCGCAACTTCGTATGCGTAAATTTTCCCCGTTTTTGCAACATTTCTCGTCGCTGCTCCGCTCCTATTAGTCGTAGCGCGATGTTATATAGCCTATAGCATTCCTCGATAAATGGGCTATACAACAAAAAAAGAATTATTAAAATCGGTCCAGTACTTTTTGAGTTTATTCGTTACATACAAAAATACAAATCTTTCCTCTTTATAATATTAGTGTAGACATAACAGGTAGAGGATACAAAACCGTTTAGGCATCAAGGAATTCCTCCCCATCGACTTAAACGGTAACTTTCTCAGAAGTGTGCTAGTTTGGAGTTGTTTACGAGGCGATAAATAAAACAGGAATGAGTTTATCATAAATTTTATTGAACTAGGGCTCTTAATATATTTACATTTTTGGAACACAAGTTATAGTAGCATAAGGAGCATACAAATTAATTTGACCAATAATATGAATCCCGGCAGCCGTGACGTAGATCGGGCGCCGGGTATATAATGAAGTGCTCATATAAAAACGCGCGCCGGCGATTGCGGTTTAGTCTCCAAGGAAACACAGTGCAGGAATGACGTTCGCTTGGATGCGGCGCGCGCGCCGTTCGTGGTATGCGCGGCGGCGGCGGCGCGGCCCGACAGCCAGTGCAGGGCGCGCTCTCGCCGCGGCCGGACGACTAGCGCGTGTTATGTATGCCACTACATTACTCCCTCGCCAGCGAAGCGTACAGGTGGTTTGGATATTCTTCCAGATCTGGTAACATGGCTATACGTAGGTACATCTTGCTTCTCTTGTTCTGTATTCAAATGGTACGCTGGTTTCAATCTGTCTATTGAAATATTTGAGCTTCGCTTTTCTAACTGCACCTTGAAATATTTATCGCTGCGATCGATGACGCGATAAGGACCGTTATAAGTAACACTACGTATACATATAAATATTCCTAAAAGTCAACGTACTATCAAACCCTGGATTACACCTGGTATATTACGTTGCATTAAAAATAGAAATAAGCTACAGAAAAGCTTACGTATGGACAGTTTCAATGAAATATTAAAAATAACTTACCGTCGTTATAGGAATCATTGTAACAATCTGATCAAAAAGCTTAAACGGAAATACGAAAGGAATCTGCTTTCTAAGTCAATTCAAAATACCAAACTGTTGTGGAAAAATATTAAACATATTACCTACACTAGCAAGTCACAAGACGGGAATAAAGAGCTCATCCATCTCAAGAGTACAGGCTCTGAATCTGCCAACTTTGTTAATGATTATTTTATTAATATAGGCAAATGTTTAGCTCATAATATACAATCCAGTGTCACACCACCTAAAGATCTTATCACAAACAATATAATGTCACAGACAAATTCTTTCGTGTTGCTAGGGACAGACGTAACTGAAGTGGAGAGTGTCCTCATGGGTCTGAAATGTAATAGCGCTCCTGGCTGGGACAACATACCGACTGCTTTTCTAAAACTGGCAAAAATTGAACTTGTCCCTGTAATTACACATGTCGCCAACCTCTGCTTTGAGCAAGGTATATTCCCAGCCCCTCTGAAAAAATCCTTAGTTACCCCGGTATATAAGAGTGGGGACAGAGATGATGTTGGTAATTATAGGCCAATTTCTGTACTTCCAGCCATTTCAAAAATATTGGAAAAGCTATTAAACAACAGGCTTATAAAGTATCTAGATAGATACCAACTACTATCGTCCTCACAATATGGTTTTAGGCGTAATAAATCTACTGAAGATGCAGTAACAGCACTTAGTCAGCACGTGACTGAACAAACAGATGCTGGACTGAAGTGCTTATCGGTGTTCTTAGACCTAAAAAAAGCCTTCGACACTGTCTCTGTACCCATTCTTGTTTCCAAATTAGAAAAAATTGGCTTAAGATCATCTGCACTTTCTCTCTTTAAAAGTTACCTAACTGGCAGAACGCAGAGAGTAAAGCTAAATGAGTACACGAGTGAGGACGTTTCAGTATCATACGGTGTTCCGCAGGGGAGCGTGCTTGGTCCCACGTTGTTTCTTTTATATATTAACGACCTTTGTAATCTAAAAATTAACAGCGCACACATTTTCTCCTACGCCGATGATACTGCGGTGGTCTTTGCCGATAAAACCTGGAATGCTGTAAAAGAAAGTGCAGAATGTGGCATGAGCTTAATTGCTGCATGGTTAAATAGTAATCTGTTAACTTTAAATACCACAAAAACAAATTACATCTGTTACAGCATTCAAAGTCACATGCAGCCTAGTAACGACTTCCGAATTATTGTTCACTCCTGCAACAAACCTGCAAAAACAGCTGTATGTGATTGTCCGGCTATATGTAAAGTAGATAAAACTAAATATTTAGGAGTGATACTTGATCAGCGATTATCTTGGCATCCGCAAATTGACCAAGTCACTGTGAAAATAAGGAAACTGATCTATATCTTCAAGACCTTAAGACATGTAGTGCCAGGGGAGCAGCTGTGTGGTGATACCACCTCAAGGAATGTCTTAAAGGAAATTTATATTGCGCTGGCTCAATCGATTCTGTCTTACTGCCTCCCTATTTGGGGCGGGGCGGGAATAACAAAAATGTTAGAGATTGAACGGGCACAACGTGCTTTGCTAAAAATCATGCATTTTAGACCACGAAGGTTCTCAACGCATACATTATACAGTATGAGCAAGATATTGTCGGTAAGAAAGCTGTAGAGTTCTGCTTACAATTCTAAAAAAACACAAATCTATTATATATGTACCAAACACTACATCAAAAAGAAGAAACTACACTACTACACGTACCAAAGTAAGGACTGCATTTGCATCCAAACAATACAAAATCCGATCGGAGTACTTATATAACAAAATAAATAAAAAAATTAATATCTATAGGAAGACTCTCAGAGAAAGTAAGTTACTAGTCACTAACTTCCTTATACCCTTAACTTATGAGGCCACTGAGGCTTTTTTACAACCCATACAATAAATTACACACACACACACACACACACACACACAACCTCACACATACGCACGCACACACGCACTCACAACGTATTTACATACATACAGACACACACACTCAAATGTATCCACCAATACTTTCAGTTTCTGTATTAAGTACTACCTACTTTTATTTTTAGATTGTAAATGACTGTATTTTCGGTTTAATCAATTAGAATCACTTTTACAACAATTACAACGATTAAATTTTGTATTAATTATAAACTATCTAGTACCTATGTAACAACTTTTCTATACTTTCTGAAGTGTAATTCTGCTATGGAAGAGCGAAGTCGCTTGTCACAGGCATTGTTTGCTTACTAGGCGGCTTCGATCACTGTATACTATTGTAAACTTACTTAAACGAAATAAAAATTTTATTATTATTATTATTATTATTATAAGTGGGCGTCAATGGCTTGCTCGCTGAATCATTTCGTATAAACACATGTGTGCATTTGTATAGATCTTTGTGAATGAATGCGCCTCGCTGTTTGTTGCATTCTCTTTGCACCTGTGCCTTTCTCATCGCTTCATTGAGATGATTCATAAACTGAGATGTTGTAGTGTATGTCGATGCAGGTTCGCCGTAGAATTCCCCAGGAAGACGGAGTGTTTTGCCATACAATAGTTCGGCTGTACTAGCGCCAATGTCTTCTTTATAAGCTGCGCGCAGGCCGAGTAGTACTGTAGGTAACTCGTGCGTCCAACTTGTAGAATTCAGTCGCGCGGCGAGTGATGTTTTTAGCGTGCGGTGCCAGCGTTCAACTATGCCGTTAGACTGCGGGTGGTAAGCAGTGGTTCGCGTACGCTGTATTCCCATGCGGTGCATCAGTTTATTGAACAGCTCAGATTCAAACTGCGGGCCTCTGTCTGTCGTTATAGTCACTGGCAGCCCGAATCTCGAAAACCACACGTCGTATAGTACACTGGCGACCTTCTCTGCGGTTATTTCTTCGATGGGATGTGCTTCCGGCCATTTTGTTGCTCTGTCTATCATCGTAAGTAAGTATCGGCAGTTGTTTGATACTGGTAGGGGCCCGACTATATCGATGTGCAGATGTTCCAGCCGCTCCACAGGTGTAAAACTCGCTATGGGTGCTTTAGTGTGTCTGTGTACTTTAACACGTTGACATTGCACACACCCTCTCGCCCATTCGATGACATCACTCTTCATAGTTGGCCAGAAATATCGTGTTGTTACTAATCGCTTCGTCGCCCTTACGCCCGGGTGATTAAGGTTGTGAATCGCTTGGAAGGCTTGTTGTCTGAACTCCGGCGGTAAGAACGGACGAGCAGATCCTGTAGACATTTCGCAAGCGATTTTCGTAGTTGTTCCGGGTAGTGATATTTGTTTCAAGGTATATCGGTCTGTCTCCGTTAACTGTTTGAGTTCCGCATCATGACCTTGGGCTATGGCTAGCTCGTCGTAGTCGATCGGCGTCGGGCAGGTTATTGTTTCAACTCTCGAGAGTGCGTCGGCGACGATGTTATCTTTTCCAGCTATATGTTTTATGTTATTGACGAACTGACCGATGTATTCTTGATATCGAGTGCGTCGCGGTGTTTCGTTCTTGCTAATTGTGTTCCGTGCGTGGACTAGAGGTTTGTGATCCGTAAAAACGGTGACGTCACTGCCTTCAATCATCCGGCGAAAGTGACGAACAGCCATATAAATGGATAGCAGCTCCCGATCGTAGGTGCTGTACTTCCTCTGTGCATCGTTGAATTTCTTAGAAAAGAATCCAAGCGGTTTCCATTGTCCATCAATGTTTTGTTGCAGTACAGCTCCCGCGCAGGTGTCGGATGCGTCGGTCAATAGGGCGAAGGGTATACTCGAGGATGGATGGGATAGCTGCACAGCGCTTGATATATCTTCCTTGCATTTTTCGAACGATTCTATCGCTTTCTTACTCCATTGGATGGGTGTCTTATCATTCTTCTTTGAATGTTGTAGGTAGGCGTTCAAATCTTTTTGATGTTCTGCGGCGTGAGGAATATTTTCTCGATAAAAATTCATCATACCGAGAAAACGACGAAGTTGTTGAATTGTCTGCGGTCGAGGGTATTCTGTAATTGCTTTGATCTTCTCTTTGGTCGGCTTGATTCCTTCGGCGGTTATTGTATAGCCTAGGAATTCGAGTATAGGCTGACCAAATATACACTTAGCAACATTTATCTGTAAGCCATTGTCGCTAAGCCTCTTAAATACCTCTTCTAGGTCTCTTCTGTGTGATTCTTCTGTAGAAGATGCCAGAAGAATGTCATCGACAAAAGGGAATACCGGCAGTCCTCGCAGTATATTATCGATGTGGCGTTGGAATGTCTGCCCGGCGTTACGTAAGCCAAAGCACATTCTTGTGAACTCGAACAGACCGAACGGCGTTATCACTGCTGTCTTCGCAATATCTTCCTCTCTGTTTCTGACTTGGTAGTAAGATTTTCTTAAATCGATTTTTGTGAAGATCTTCTTGTCTAGTAAGTTGTAGGTAAAGTCGTGAAGTCTGGGTATGGGGTACCGATCTGGGACTGTAATATTATTCAATCGACGGTAGTCCCCACACACTCTGTATTTCCCGTCTTTCTTCAAAACTAGGTGTATTGGACTTGCCCACGGACTCTTCGACGGTCTGCAGATTCCTTGCTCCATCATTGCCTCAAATTCCTCCTTCGCTGCTTTATACTTGTGAGGTGACAACGGTCTAGCTTTAGCGTATAACGGTGGTCCCGTCGTTTCTATATGATGTTCCACCTCACTGTGACAGAGCTTCAGCGTTGGTCGAGTGATATCAGGATACTGCGCCAGTAAGTCGTGGTACGGTTGTTCATTGTTGACAGTGCTGATGCTGTGTTCCGATGTAGGTGTTACGTACCCTACGACGGATAGACCGGTTTGCTTATCGATGAGGCGCCGTCCATGTATGTCGACTGTGAGTTGATGTTTATGAAGAAAGTCTGCGCCTAGTATCGGTCGGGTTACTTCGGCAATTACGAAATTGCAGATGTAGGGTCGCCGTAAACCAATGTTCAAGACCATGGTTCGTTCGCCGTAAGAGGGTATTGACGTTCCATTTGCGGCATATAGGTTGCTCATATGCTTCATCTTGCGTTTTTCTGCTCTTCTTATCGGTAGGACCGAGACGTTGGCACCAGTATCGATGAGAAAACGAAGTCCGGTAGAATTTTCTTTTATAAATAAACGACGGTGTTTCAATATTTCGTTTACTTCGGCTCCCGTCGTAGCTAAAGTCTTCTCTAGTTTTCCCGTTTTTGATTAGTTTTTTTCTCGAAATTGCATGGGCTGCGACATCTGTAGGCTTCATTCCCGAATTTTCGATGAAAGTAGCACACCGATGATGTACGATTTGCCGACCTCGAGCGTGAACGCGATCGTTGTTGATGACGGTATCTGGGTGGACGGCGGTAGTTGTTTCTCGAACTTTCCATTTTTAGCTCGGCGATTTCTTTAGTCAGCGACTCGATCATGTAGACTGTAGAGGATTCTTTCTTCTGTTGCTGATGTTGACGGTTTGGGTGTTGTTTCCTTGCCGTGACCACACGAACATATCGAATGCGCTTCTTTTGTCTGTTCGGCCATCTTGTCTGCCATCGCTGCCAGAGAGTCCAGTTTTGACTCGTCGCTAACTGCCAATACCGCTCGTGTTGCAGAGGGTAAATGGCTGATCCACAGCATGCGCAACGTGTCTTCGGGTATTTTATCGCGGGCCAAATCACGCATTCGCCTCAAGAGTTGGGAGGGTCGCTGATCGCCTAGTTCTACGTCGTTTAGCAGCTTCTGTAGTTGTTTGTTTTCTGACTCCTCGTAGACGGATAACAGCCTTCGTTTCAGCGCCTCGTATCTTCCCGTGTTTGCTGCCGACATTATGATATCGCCGATTTGTTCGATGTCCATCTTCTCTAGTTGAGCGACTGCTAGTCCGAACATCTTTTCATCGCCGAGCTTCTGGTTCGCCATGATTGTTTCGAACTGTGCAAACCAAAGTCTAGGTTTATCGCGCCAGAACTGTGGTATTCTTGATTTGATGGAGATTGTCTCGATATCTCGCTCCGACAGCGTGATTGCACGTTCTTGAGTCTCGTCTTCCATCGTCATGATCACGTCGGGGTCACCACTTTGGAGTTGTTTACGAGGCGATAAATAAAACAGGAATGAGTTTATCATAAATTTTATTGAACTAGGGCTCTTAATATATTTACATTTTTGGAACACAAGTTATAGTAGCATAAGGAGCATACAAATTAATTTGACCAATAATATGAATCCCGGCAGCCGTGACGTAGATCGGGCGCCGGGTATATAATGAAGTGCTCATATAAAAACGCGCGCCGGCGATTGCGGTTTAGTCTCCAAGGAAACACAGTGCAGGAATGACGTTCGCTTGGATGCGGCGCGCGCGCCGTTCGTGGTATGCGCGGCGGCGGCGGCGCGGCCCGACAGCCAGTGCAGGGCGCGCTCTCGCCGCGGCCGGACGACTAGCGCGTGTTATGTATGCCACTACATTAGCATTGCCACCAAGTACTATTCTCCTATTTTTAGGGTTAAACCGGGCAAACGCATGTCGATCCCCACCCTCCCATCCGAATCATGCGGCTTAAGAAGTGGGTTTTTTGTTGTTTTTGTTTCATACTTACAACGTTATAGTAATTTTCAATGGAATTTGTACGAAAATTTGGTTACTTCTCATTTGATCAGCTGTTACTCGTAAACTTTAACGCCTACTTAGCTGTGACAGTTTTCCTTACATACCCAACATCAACCATTTAGTTGGCAGGGGGGAGGACAACAAGATTTTATTATTTTAGCACTAACAGTCTCTGAGCTAAGCTGTCATGGCGAATGTATGAACCCTAAAAACGGAACCCTTATAGGATCACTTTGTTTTGCGTCCGTCCGTCTGTCTCAAGCTTAGGTATAAGTCGACGTAAAAGAAGATACGGTTTCGAATGGCGATAAAAATTCCCCAAGCTAACTTTCGAATAAAATTTGATTGAAATCGGCCCAGTACCTTTGGCACTGACGCGTTCAAGCCAGGCGCGGATCCAGAGCTTTGTCTGGGGGGGGGGGGGAGGCAATTTGACTAAATACCAGTACACCAGTTTCTGGGTCTGAAACACACCGGTCTAGTGTCAAATTCTCTCAAAAAAGATATTTCAGTCGGCGGAAAGGGGGAGGGGCAATTGTCCCCCCCCCCCCCTTGTATCCGCGCCTGGTTCAAACAACTTATTCAGCTTTATAAATATAGTGTGTAGAATTGTCATGAAATTCGGTAACTCTGCAAGCTATTAGCATGCGTTTTTTGCAAATATTATGGTAATCATAACATGTTTTCAGTAGTTTCACCTTGCATTCAATTAGCAAAACATTTATTAATCGTGACCTCACAACTAACATAATTATATTAGTTTACTCTGACAACATTCTATTCACTCAAAAATACCTTGAAACGAGGAAGCAAGGATGCATTTTAATAAAACAATCACGATGATAACAAAATTTATATTTAATGTCATAAAAAAATACTAAAAATAGGAATAGGTAGGTAGATACTTTATTTCAATAACGCCGTCGTCTAGGCTTCCTATTTTCATCAGGATACATAGATAGAATCTTATTTAGACTATCTTTCGCTTCGTCTCCATCTGAAATTTAAATATTTTTTATTATTAAAGAAATATAACGATCCCGACTATTCACGACTTATGAGCGTAAGTTCTGACTTCACAAATCGAAGAGATCTGCCGAGGGCTACCCTGCGAGTGGCTGCTCTGTCACATGAACAAAAATCTTTTAGTTCAGTTTAATCCACAACGGGGTTTTAAAATTTTATTTGAGCTTTTTCCTACTAAAAGGTTTCTCCCTATCGGGGCTTTTTCAGTATTGTTGATTTGTTTTTTTTTTGTAATATTAGTTACTTACCTATCCTATTAAATAACAAAAAAAAAACTTACATTCTTCCTCTGAACTATCTTCAGGCTGACAATTTCTCCATATTATTAGTTTATCAAACCCAACACCTTCAAAACGGCTATTCATCGGCGAGGGCCTTATGGACTTATTCTCCAAGAGTATTATATCCGAAACCGGAAGTACAGGGTTATATTGGCCTTGAAATAAGTCCAAATAGTCCTCTTCTTCTGGCACGACATGATTTTGTCTATAATTCCTATCGGAGTAGTCATAGATTGGCCCATTTGACCCACTTGGGCCTTCCCCCGGATCTAAAACGTTTCTTATTCGATTAGAAAATCCATTTTCTTCTATTATGGCATTATTTTGCTTGTAATATTTAGAGTATTTTTCTTGTTGGCTATTATTTTGGATAGGATGTCTATTTGCGTTAATTATTTGTGAAGCATAATCACGACATTCGTCAGATTGTGACGATTCAACCTCATCAGTAGATTTACCTTCAATTTCATTTTTTGCATAATTAGTTTCATTTTTGGTAAAATTGATAACATATCCATCCATTTTGGCTTCAGCTTCAGTTATGAATTCAAAATCTGATGAATTATAACCATCACTGCTAATGCTTTGTGTTTCTTCGTCAGAAATTACGTGAATTTCATCTGGTTTGTGTTCTTTGGAAATTACTTTATTTGTTGGAGTTTTTTGGCCTGGATTGTCAATATCTGCACTTTCTGGTGTTTGTAACAGATGTTCGTCAGAATCACTTATAATTTTATCTGTATTGGTTGTTTTAACTTCGTTACTTTGCTTTAGATCAGGTATAGTTAGCGTTTCTAAATCGTTACTACATGTATCATTGTCTAATATATCACTGAATATATCGTCCAAATGTAATGTAGCTTCAACATTATTAACGTCAACTTCGGGCGTTTCAAAATTACTCAAAACATTTTCAAATTCTTTTATATTTCGTATAGTTTTTTCAATATCATTACGATCACGGGTTAAGTCTATCAGTTCTTCGAAATCTATTAATTCTTGGAATGTTATTTGGCTATCATCATTTGTAATATCTAATGCATCAAATAAACATTCTCCTTCAATAGAAAATATTTTGTTATCAGTTTCGGTATTTATCGTATCGTTAATAACAGTAGTTGCATCAGCCCTTTCAATGGTATTATTCGTAACATTTTTAATTTCTGTATATTCAGGGGATATTTGAGACAGTTCCATTATGATAAGTTAGATACTAAAAAAAACATTGGTCAGTAAGTAGATTAAAGTAGGTATGCATTTATTACTGCAGGTGCAGTCAGGTAGGGTGAAGGCGGCAATGGTGGTTATAGCGACAACAGTGGCTCAGTAGTGTTTGGTGAAAAAGTATAAGTGATAACTATCCGTGTTGCTGACTCTTCGGAAGGTCTTAACTCACGTCATACCTAGCCGAATTTCGCTATTAAGATCGCGTGAATAATTTAAGGTAAAATAGCTTGTTTATTGCCCCCGTATTGCAACGGCCGTGGTCACGCGTAGACTGTGAGTCTACCCGTTACCGACCGTTGCAGTACGGTCGAAACGTCGGCTCAAACCGCTAGAGTTCACCGTGGATCATGAGCCACAGTGTGCTGATAAAAGACACCCATCTAACATTATTATTTCCAAATGCAACAATAGACTTCTAAAAAAAAGAGTGAACCACTGTTGCCGCCTTGAGGTCGCTGAAAATGTACAATTGTTTTTATACCAGTTTAGCACAAACATCTATCGCTTTATCACGAATTTTTAGATTACAACAATATCTATAGGTACTAATATTATAAAGCGGAAGAGTTTGTTTGTTTAAACGCGCTAATCTCAGGAGCTACTGGTCCGATTTAAAAAAAATCTTTTTTCGTTGGATAGCCCATTTATCGAGGAAGGCTATAGGCTATTTAACATCGCGCTACGACTAATAGGAGCGAAGAAGCGACGAGAAATGTTTCAAAAACGGGGAAAAATTACGCATACGAAGTAGCGCGGGACAGCTAGTACTTAGATAAAATCTTAAAAGTTCAAACACCATGATTTGCACAATATAGGAACTATGATATACTTAATTGCTTTTGATAAGCGTCTACTCTGACTGTATCTATTTATAATTCTACATAAGCGACAGATAATTTCTAAGGGGACTAAACCACCCCCTCCCCAAACCACCAGCTTCGAAACTAGCTTCGTGACCATGGGCGGAATTTTTCTATTGATATTTAGAAATTAGGTACCAATAAATCTACCGTAATCGCGTGTTATTCGTGATCTATTTTTTTTAAACAATATTTCACAGGTAAGCCGTAATAATTGCCATACAGGCAAATTTTTCCGACGGGGGTGAAAGTGCACCCTGCTAACGTTGCCCATGTTCAGAGGGGCTATGGGCCGATGTTCATGTCTCCCCAAACCAAAATCCGGAACTACTCATCGGGGCCTAGTCTCACCCATAATTAAAGTCTTGGATTGCCTAACGGGGTTCTAAACTAAGGCCTGAAATGGCCACTGTTAGGTAGGAAATTTAATTAGGTATACTCCTTTACGTCGCGCAGTCGTGTAAACAACATATTAAGAACATGGTATAATTTTCTTAGTTATGCTACTACCATTGATGTAGAGACCAGGACAGCGCCATAACCTGACAAAATTGACCACTCTCTAGAAAGAGACAACGGTACTTTGTGGACAATACCTGTCAAAGGCCGCACGATTTTTTTCTCTCTTTCACGCTTTGCAGTCAATAATTACTTTTTAAATTGAAAGGGATGGCACAGACCTAGTGACTACGTAAATGGCCCAACCCAAAGTCAGCTCTATTCACCGTAGACAAGGTACTACCTTCACTACCTTGTAGGACGCTCATAAGCGCTTATCTCCTGAATGTAGGCTCTTAAATCTTCATCTTTATAAAGTTTTTACTTATAACATCATTGTACCTAGGTATCAACATTTCTGAACACCTCAATATAACCTCTAATTGTGTGTCACGTTACAGGACCTTGTATAAGTTTCACTCAATATTTACCTACTTACTAACCACAGTAGAATATTACTTGAAAGTGATGCTAACTGCTGTAGATAATGAGTGCATGATTTCCTAGCCAATTAGCATCAATTTTAGATATTTTAGAAAAGGTATTATAAAAGTAAAATAACTAATTAGGTACCTGTTTCGTTAATATTATCCAACAATTTAACACATTCCACCACTAAAATAGTAACCACTCCTAAGCAGGTCACTGCAAAAAATCTTTTTTATTAATCCATCTAAAGTTTTTGTAGTCACAGGTTGCCCCAAACCATAATATTTTTGAGGTTGTGAAAAAATGGCGGGAATTTTGACAAATTGGCAATGGTAGCACAATCAAACAGCCAATAAATATTATCAAATGTTTTTTATTTATCCAATATCAAATGCATGTTAAAAGTCTGTTGTATTATAATATCTAGCCAAAATTTGGCAGTGCAACAGTATATATTTTGGAAAGTTACATGATATAGACACCACAGTTAATGCTGCATAGTTAATTTTTGAAATAAAAACAAGAAGATCTTTAATATTTCTTACATTACAATTTATAGCCTACAAGTTAATATTATTAGTGTATTGATGTTGTGTCACTTTTTGCCAGATTTCTTGATGCCACCTGACACCAATGGTCCTTTTTGAGAAGCTTTTGCTTTCGCTTCCTAAAAATGCAAATAAATATTATCATTCAAAAGTGTTACATATATATTTTATATTTTTATTATCTGAAAAGGATCATTAAATAGGATGCCTGTGCTTCTAAATTTACTTATAAAATTATCATGTTGACATGGTAAAGGTAACAAACCTGCAATGCCTTCTGTTGTTCTTTTAACTTCTGTTTTAGAGCTAGATCATCATCATCTAATTCCTTAGAATCTTTCTTTGGTGCCTTCAGTGGCTTTTTTTTACCACCCTCACGACCAGACATCTGAAAAAAAATAAAAAATAATGTTATTACAGTTGGATCAACATAACTAGGCTGGACTGAAGTAGGCGACAATTGTGCAGATGCATTTTTTGGAAGTAAATGGTGACAGGAAGAGGGGGGCGGGGGCAGTAACTAAACCAAGAGGATTAGAGATGCGATTACACATTACATTGTCATAATTAGTATTACTAATTTATGTTTTTTTTTGTGGTTATTTTGGTAAAGAAATTGTTTTTCAAAGTTTGTTTATTATTTACTGTAACTGTTCTAAATTTAAACTTTTATGAACTTATTTAAATAGTGTTTTTATATTGTTGAATTAAAATGTTTTTAGTATTTTTAATCGATGAATCGTTTTCGTAAGTAATTTTAGGGTCGCATCTCTATCACATGCACGAAAGTGATAAAAACCTAACTTCAGTCTTGACCGTCCGGTCAAGATATGTTGATTGTACTGTATATGAAGGGTTTATAGTACCGAGTCAAATACCCTATTGCCTTGGTTTAGTTGCTGCCCCCTCCCCTGCTTCCAGTCACCATTTACTTCTCAAAAATGCATCTGCTCAACCACTTGTCGCCAAGTTCAATTCGGCCAACTTGTTTTGTGTCAACTGTAGTGTTTGATTTTCACCATTGTAAAATAATTTCAACAGTGTCAATCAATTTAATATAGCACCCAGCTTTAAACAAACAGACATAGCTTATGATCTGTTGGTCTGAAAGAGTGCACAAAACCGAGGATTTTTAGTCAGGTTTTAATTCATTGAGATCATCAGCCCATTGACGTATAGACCTGGACTGCACCATTACCTCACAAAATTGACCACTCTTTAGAAAGAGACAATGCTACTTTGTGGACAATACCTGTTAAAGAGACAGGGCCGTACAAGTTTTTTCTCTCTTTTACAATTTGCAGTTAATATTTACTTTTTAATTGAAAGAGATGGGGTGGTTCAGGTCTATACGTCAATGGATCAATCACATAAACCATCATACCACAGACAGCATTAACCACTTCAGTTTAAAAAAAATGTACTATTGGCAATGGCTAAAAAAAAATTGTCAATTTATGCTTGTTTTATTTTCATTTCAGTATTCCTGTGTTCTTGCAGCAAGTATAACTAAATTTCGTACCTATTAATGCAATATTATTTTCTATATGAAGCAAATTTAGTTCTACGCACAAGTTAGTTTCGTTAAAACAAATGAAAGTATTCTGGATAGACTCAACAATGAGAAAACGTAACTGCTATTATTTAAGCAAAATTGTGTACCAGCTGTTGTCGATATGATTGAGGATTAGTGCAATGGAAGATAAGAAATATTGTTATTGACATGTTATTACGCCTATGCATGGCGTTTTCTAGATCTATAGAAGATAACCTCATTGATGAGTGGCATAGGAAAATGACAAATATTATAAATGTACAATATTAAAATACAAACATGCAAGTAGTATACAATGAACTTACGTTTAGGAATGCTAGAGGAGATTTATTACTAGAAATTACAATGTATTCACAAAATACACGATATTTCACACCTCCTAGCTAAAATGACAGCCTGTGACAGCAACTTCGGGTCTTCGGTGGTCACTCGTCGTAGCAGTGCTGCCAACCCAAATTTTTTTTATTCCCTAAATTAAAAAAAAAAAATCAAATGTTCACAAGTAAAGGCGGAAATATACTATTATGTTGTAGAGTGTCGTGACGTGTAGAAGCGTATGGGCGGGTGTGCACACTATTAACTTTCCGTAGTATTAGTTTACTCTTTGCTATTAACTAAAAATAATGCACCGATTGCACGCATACAGGACCTTCAATTTTTAAAGTTGATAACACTTTTTTTTATATTTTAGAACCTTAAATAGCCTACGTTGACGCACTAGTTCAATTTATTCATCAGACATTTTAAATAAACATAATAGGTAGGTAAACATAATTTAAATTGTAGTGCGCACGCATCACGATAGTTTAGGGACATTAATGGGGTTATGTCCTCAAGAATGTCCCTAAATATTTGTTGGTACTCTTTCAGGGACATTGGGTTTAATATCTTTAGAAGTAATCCCATAAATATATTAAACCCATAAAAAATCCTGTGCTACTGATTTCGCCCTACATTTAGGGGAAAACCCCTAAGTTGGCACCACTGCGACGTAGTTCGCCGTTCCGTTTTTCTTTTTGTAGTCGTTTGACAAAGTTAAAAAAAAGTATTTTATATGTTCTTTGGATAAAAGTATGTAAATTTTAGAAAGGTTTGATTTGATTGTATTGCATTGCCAACTGGAGGAGCCCAATAGTCGCGAGATACCACGAAGGTCGATATAAGTCGTCTATTTTTGCGTATAAATCTCATTTTTCATGTGGATTCCATGATGTGTAAATTGGATAATTCTTTATTTCCAAATTGTGTTGAAAACAACACAACATTTTATTTATATAATTAACATGTGAAGTCAGACACTGCAAAACCAAGGAATATTTTACTTTGAATTTGAATTGGAAGCAAAAAAATAGAGACTATATTTTGGACTAGTTGTCCCGCGCAATTTCGTATGCGAAATTTTTCCCCGTTTTTGAAACATTTCTCGTCGCTTCTCCGCTCCCATTAGTCGTAGCGCGATGTCATATAGCCTATAGCCTCGATAAATGGGCTATCCAACAAAAAAAGATTTTTTCAAGTCGGACCAGTAGTTCCTTAGATTAGCGCGTTTAAACAAACAAACAAACAAACTCTTTCGCTTTATAATATTAGTATATATTTCTATGTTTTAACAAAATACCTACTGAGTGAGTGAGATGAACGAGTTGATTGGAGGAAATGCTTTAATACTTATTCCTTCCCAAACCCCGTTTCAAATACGAAACCCTTTTTTTATTATTACCCGACTGTAAAGAAGGGTTATGTTTTTCGCGCGTATCTTGTATGTATGTATGTATGTAATATTCTTTATTACCTGATATCTCACAATCCACTGACTGAATTTATACAATTGACACGTCGTTAGATACGACTTAATCGCCCAAGTGTTCTTAGATAAGTGACGTTTTTTAAAAACAAACATGGCAGCTATAATAAAGAGGTGCAAAATAAAGAGGTGTGAAAAAATAAAAAAACCCGCCTGCACAAAAAAGATGGAAACAAGACCCTACCCTACCTAATTTCATGCAGTCGGAGGCACTTTAGTTCATCGAGATCCATTAATGCCTCCTGGATCTTGTTTCCATCTTTTTTGTGCAGGCGGGTTTTTTTATTTTTATAATTTATTTTTTTATTTGACAGATGTTTATTTAAATTAACTACTTACTAGTGAAGTATCATTGAAGTCGCTATAGGGCGAGATCGATTATCGATTACCATCCTTTTTTTTTAATAAATGGACTCTTGCGATCTGTCTTCTCGACATTCAGCAATTGGTAGGAAATTATAATGAGGGCTTGCACGGTATATGTCAACTGACACATCGTTTTCATAAAGCGTCGTAGATATTACTCTATCCAAGTAGATATTGTAGTATTTTCCTCTTAAGTCTTCTTGGCAAGGTTGGCGCATTCATCAAATGCGTTGCTAGTGTGTTCGAGTGAATTCTTTAACTTCCTGCTCAACCGTTTTATATAATAATATCTTGGGACAACTAACACAGCGCTATCTGATCCCAAACTAAGCAGAACTTGTACTGTGGAAACCGAACTACTGATTAATACTAGTAAATAAAACAGTAAATAGCTACATAATTTAAGATATAAACAAAATAAGCAGGTATTAATTTTAATTAGTTAAGCGGTTAAAGATAAGAAAATGTAAAAATTATATGTAAAATTAATTTGTATGTAAAATTAATTTGTATAAAATTAATTTTATTTTATTTATTTAATAAAGTTTAAATATTTTTTATGTTTTAGTAACTGTTTATTTTCAGGAAGGTTGTTTATGGTTGTTGCCATAGGTGTTGGAAAGGCCGTGTCATCCATGCTCAATGATGGTCACCCTAGAGATCAGAATAGGCTACTGATTGCAAATTGTAGATTGGACGTTACACTCGCTCGCTCCGAGGTTCTGAGAGCACGCCTCATTAGAGTATGATGGTTGAAGCTTGAGAGATGGTGCTAGAGGCTGGGCCCTATCCCCTGTCAAATAATCCTTTTTTTGTTTTAGCGGGAAAAAATCCTGACGAACTCCTTCACCGTCCAGGGAAGACGATGGGGGTAATGTGGGGTTTGCTCCCCCTAAAAAACCTGGGGTGTATCGCCACTCACTCGCCACCTTCGCTAGTGACAATGCCTGGACGAGATATTGTTGCGTTTCGGCCATTTTACACCTTTCGCCTGCGCGCTGCCCTACCTAAGGCATCAGGCGCTGATGTGCGCGCTGACGCCGTTGGCAAATAGCTCTCCCGCCGTGTATCGCCCGCCACCTTCGCGAACGGGCCGCCGGAATTTGTTATATCGTCGGCGGCCCGCCCAGTGGCAATGCCCGGAAGCGATGTTATTGCATTCCGGGCATTTCACACCTACGCGGCACCTGGATACACACAGGGTGCCGCGCCTCCACGGAAGGCCGCGGACGGGGCAGACTACCCCGTACGCCCGCCCGCAGCCCCACCTATGGCGGCATCAAGCGCAGATATGCGCGCCGACGCCGCCCGGTTCGCCGGCGACGGAGCGGATCCGCCAGGGAGCTCTCTTCCCTGACGCGCTCCGCCGCCTCCTTCTGCGAGATAACGTCATCGCAGAAGGCATCCACGACCCCTCGCCCCGGACATGGACAGAACCACGGCCGGCAACGAGAGGTCACTTCCGACCACTGTGGCAAATAGCTCTAGTCTAAGTATTTGTATTAAAATATGAATTCTGATTATCGTCATAGGTACATAAGAACCTTTAAATTGATTTACATGCTTAATTGTTTGTGAATTGTGTTTCTCTAGCACCATGCATGCATGACATCAAATTTGAACAAGGTATTAATATACCGTATTATTATTTATAGAAATTACAAGATTATAGGGTCGCCACGTACAGTACGATCAACGTAACTTGACCGGATTGAAGTTAGGTTTTTTTCACTTTCGCGCATGTCATAGAGATGCGACCCTAAAATTACTAACGAAAACGATTAATTATGTTTAATCGATAAAAAATACTAACAACATTTTAATTCAACAATATAAAAACACTATTTAAAAGATTGCTTTTAAACTTTTGAGATTTTTATACATATTAGATATATTTCGGGACTTAATCGCGTGAATTATTTAAAGGTTCGTAGCTTTAAATAATTCACGCGATTAAGTCCCGAAATATATCTAATACTATTTAAATGAGTTCATAAAAGTTTAAAATTAGAACAGTTACAGTAAATACTAAAGAAACTTTAAAAAACAATATCTTTACGAAAATAATCACAAAAAAACATGAGTTAGTAATACTATTCGCACTGTAATTATGACAATGTAATGCGTATTCGCATCTCTAATTCTCTTGGTTTAGTCCTGTCACCATTTACTTCCAAAAAATGCATCTGTGCAACCACTTGTCGCCTACTTCAGTCCGGCCTAGTTACGTTGATCCAACTGTAGGTAGGTACCTAATATTTTAACAGTTAATTTCTAAGCAAAACAAATTTAATATCTATGAGCAAAATCACGTACCTACTATATACAGTAGGTATGTGATTTCGTTCATGGTCAGATCCAGGATTTCATTGTAGAGGGGGCACGACAGGTAGATAGTAGTGCTGAATCTAACGTGTGTGTGAGTCATACGCATGACGGGATGGGGGTGCATTGAGTTTTAGCCCGACACCAACTAAATGTGAGCTGCATGAAATGTACGACGCGGGGGTGGGTGCCACATAAACAAAAAATCTTCTGGGAAGGCACAATAGCCAAATGGGCAAAGAAATTCTATAGGATACAAGAAATTCAGTACATGAAACATCAGGGGGAGCTGTGACCCCCCTGGATCAGCCTACGCCTCGGCTATGCTCATACTATAAAGGCGATCTACCATATACCTATACTGACCTATATATATAGGGTGTGATTTCTGTAGAGGGCGGGGGGACCTCCTCACGGCGTGGAACTGGGGGAAGGGGGGGGGGGGCAACAGGGGTAATTGGGCTTCCCCAGACTCCACCGAGTGACCTTTTTTTGGGGGAATTTGAGGGTGATTTCGACTACCGCCCTTGCAGTAGTTGTGCGTATGCGGCGGTTGATGGTGTATCATCAATCACCACCAATACCATTGACCAGTTAAATATAATTTTGCCCGCCAGAACGAAGTTCTAGATCCGCGCCTGTTTGAAGTCACACATGATATAAGGAACGCAATCATAGCTCAGGCTCTGCAGGCGTTGGCAGGCGTAATCTTTTTCTCTATAACGAAATTCATACATTTTCGGGGTCTTAATTTTTTTTAAATTATGGTTTCTATCCTAATTTTTTTTTTGATAAACACTATAAGTTCTAACCCATAGACCTGGGCATACCCAGAATCATTTTTCGAGAAGGGTTTTCTTCATTCGTTGGTGTTTTAAGTGGTACAATTGACTAAACCCGGGCCAAATGTGTACTTACTTTTTGTAATTTCACCCCCCCCCCCCAATAAAGATAGGTAGGAGTTTTAGAAGTTTAAACCCCAAAAATCTCCTGGTTTTAGAAGTTTCAACCCAAAAAATCCCCCTCTGGGCATATACGATTGACGATTTTTGGGAACGAGTGGATTGAATTGATATTGTTGTTCTATTACCATCTTATGCTTGATCGAATGTTCGTTTTTATTGCCTTAGTGGAGGCCTCATGGGTACTTACGGGAGTTGGTAACTGCTTAATTTAGAAGAGTGTTAAAAAAATGTGCAACCATTGTCCGTATGTTGGCCAGCTTTGTCAGGGTGCTGTCCTAAGGAGCCAAGGGTTCACCCCTATAGTTTCAGCCAGAGAAGAAGTTATAATAAGGGTCTTGTCCGAGCCCTAAGATTCTAAGGCAATAGTCTCCATCGTTTTTGAACTCGTCTACCCCTTGAGTATTGTATTATTTCTTGATAGAGGCCGGGACATAGATGCAGAGAAGCCGCTGCGACCTGAAAGCCCCTTTTGAGGCCTCTTTCACATTTAAAAGAAGAAGTGAAGAGAACTTATCGTTTTTTTCGTTATCGCAGCAAGCCCGCGCCGCTTCCAACTGTCAAAATCTTGTCATAATGGTCAATAGAAACCTGCGCTTAGAAATACATTGCGCATGCGCGCGGACATCTTTGAGCGCACCGCGCATGCGCCTGTTCGCGCGGGCTTACCGCGAAAACGAAATAAACATTGTGAATAAGGACCCTGATGTGATTTAGTGCCCTCTAAGGTGCTGGCTTCTGGTGTGGTGAATTACCTCGCTTTGAAGCCCATTTAAGGTTAATTTCCGTGCATCGCGGCCGATCGCGAGCCGCGAGCGGCTTACGGCAAGCGTCTGACGCGCGCGGCCGATGCGACAATATTCACAGTGCGCGCAGCTTACGACAGTCGTCGGCCGCGCGCATCTGTCGCTTACCTCGGAAACGGCACCATACATTCTTATACTCTGAGTATTGTCGCATCGGCCGCGCGCGTCAGTCGTTCGTCGTAAGCTGCGCGCGGCTCGCAATCAGCCGCGATGCACGGAAATGAACCTTTAAGGTTCATTTCCGTTCATCGCGACCGATCGCGAGCCGCTCGCGGCTTACGACAAGCGGCTGAGGTAAGTGACAGACGCGCGCGGCCGACGACTGTCGTAGGCCTGCGCGCGCACTGTGAATATTGTCGCATCGGCCGCGAGCGTCAGCCGCTTGTCGTAAGCCGCGAGCGGCTCGCGATCGGCCGCGATGCTCGGAAATGAACCTTTAGAGCGCTTTTTGATTTTTTACCATGATTTCGATCAAAACTCTGAGATGCGAATAATTGCCAATACCCTAATTGTACCACCGTCGTAGTAGTAGTTCTACAAACTTGCCTATTACTGCCACACAGATTTATTCAATTAAAATTAATTGTATTGTTGTACATATTTAACAGTAAACATGACTTGTAGCATTGTAACATGTTTCAATAGACTATATATAACCAATATTTCACAGTGTAAATTATTTAATAGAAATATCACAGTAAAATGAAGTTCCCTTCAATAATATTGTTGTTCGTTGCAATCATTATTGCTATGTGTAATGCTGATGGTGAGTGTCTATTTATTGCACAATTATTAATATAGGTACCATGCATGGGAGCGCCATGGGCGGGGGTGGTTAAACCTTCAACCCCCCCTGGGCACGCCCTTAGGTACCTTCCTAAGTACCTAGGTACTATTTCTATCAAACAATGTTTTTTTAGCGCAAATTTCATGTTTCTTTATAGCTTCAGTACTTTTGGCTCGACCAAAAGCTGAATCAGCCGGTCAGTCAGTTAGAACATGTACTTTTATATGTAGGTACTTATTGAAGAAGAAAATAGACCATTTCTAATGCAGGAACATATCTCATTCCTGTCTTGACTTATTTTCCTGTGACCCTGGATGGGGCAGAGAGCGTCCACAGTGCGCTTTTTTTTGTGAGGTGGTAACATTGACGTATAAACCTGGACCGTGCCATCCCTTTCAGTTAAAAAAAGTGTGCGGCACTCGGGGACTGCCGCGGTAAAGCTATTGCATAGCATTTTTTATCAAGCTATGCAATTATAATTATTTATTATTTTTTTATTTAGTTATTTAGTATTTTTTTTAAGCTATTGCATAGCTTTTATCGCGGGCTTTGAGCGCGGCGACCGAATCAAGAAATTTCGTAACGAAAATAAAACCTAACACCCCCACTCCGCCTGCCATGTAGCTCGGCCGAGCGTTCGCATAACGTATATGTATATGGTACGACTGTACGAAGCTCGCAAGGATCGAGACGAGCTGCTCCGAAATGTAATGGAAAAATTCGGTCCGGAATTTCTTGATTCGGTCGCCGCGCTCAAAGCCCGCGGTAAAAGTTAAGCAATAGCATATAGTAAATATTGACTGCAAAGCGTGATAAGAGAAAAAACTCGTGCGGCCTTTGACAGGTATTGTCCACAAAATAGCGTTGTCTCTTTCTGGTCAATTTTGTGAGGTTATGGCGCAGTTTTGGTCTCTACGTCAATGGGTGTTAAATGTAAGCCGTTAGGCTTTATGTATACCCTTGCGCGGTCGTGCGGCGAGCGTGTGCTCCTAACCTAAATGTACCTACGCATTCAACGACCATTACGCATTCAAACTTTTGTTGGACGGAACTAACAACTAATTGCCTCTGGTGATATGAGCGAGTGTGAGTGTACATGTTCTTCACAGTGCGCCGCCTTACCGTTCGGTCTTGAGCATCGGCTTCATTTCGATCCAAGTCTTCCCAATATTCACTCCTTTAAGAGAGGGGCATAATGACAGATGCATTTTATAATTCACATCAAAAACACTCACATTTGAATTATAATAGTTGGAATATTTTATTTCTTGTCTGTTATTTTGCATTCTAGCAGATATTTCAGCTGTTACCGGATTTGCCTTGGATGAAGGGGGATATGACACATTTTTTTTTTTTTTAAATCATGATGATAAATATGATTTAAATCATCGCATGAACTGATACTTTTGCGAAAGGGCTAGAGTCTCCTAACTTGCACTCTCTGCGACGAAAATATACCTAAATAATAAAAAAAAAACTTTTAAATTATTTTTTTAATTTCAGATTGCGATGATTCTCCCTGTCAACATAGTTGGGGGCAGGGGTATCGAAGATCTCCCTCTGGTAAACACTAGTCACATTAAAAAATCATTTTATATGAACCCCCTTATTTACAACTAGCTTCAGCCCACGGCTCTGCCCGTGTGGATGTCAGTTATTGCGAAAAAAAATTATCTTATGTCCTCTCCCCGGACTCGAACTGTCTTAATACCTAATTTTATCCAAATCGCTTCAGTGGTTTAAGCGTGAACAGATAAGTTTACATTTACATATTAGTACCATATTTGATGCAATAAAAAGATTTATTATTATATTTATTATATTATAGAAGCGGCGGTAGCCTAATAGCTAAGGCATCGGTCTCGCAATCGTGAGGTCGTGGGTTCGAATCCTGACCATTATACTACCGACGTGAACCCACTCCTAACACAAGCCATAGAGCTTAGCTGGAGGGGTTAACAGGATTGCTAGTAATGTGGGACCACAACCCCACATTGCTAGTTATCTTTAAGAAAAAGAATCGAACCCACGACCTCTGGCTTAGCAGTCGGGGTCCATTAACCACTAGACCAACAGGCCAGTGAAATCGGGCTACACAACCATAAAAATCATGAAATTTGTTTTTTAATTTTTTTTTAAGCAATCAAAACCCGATCAAAGATTGTTGTATTAATTTTTTTTTCAGATGAATCAAATGGTCGCAGATACTTAGTTCTACCAGGGCAATTACATGGCCCCTATGGGCCAGAAGGTCTCTACGAGAGGAGAGTTCCCCAAAACCCGTATAAAGCCTCATAAAAAGAATAATTGAAGATCCTGTTTCAATATGACGGTCATCTGATGTTTATATTTCTTAAATTAACTGTTCTGAATAACAATTTACCAAATATCTACATAAAAAAACACTAGCTGTCCCGCGCTACTTCGTATGCGTAAATTTTCCCCGTTTTTGCAACATTTTTCATTGTTGCTCCGCTCCTATTGGTCGCAGCGTGATGTTATATAGCCTAAAGCCTTCCTCTATAAATGGATTATCCAACAAAAAAGAATTTTTCAAATCGGACCAGTAGTTTCTGAGATTAGCGCGTTTAAACAAACAAACGCTTTATTATATTAGTAAAGATAATAACATAGGTTACACAGCCTACTTTTTAGGGCTCCGTACCTCAAAAGGGAAAAAACGGAACCCTTATAGGATCACTCGTGTTTTTGTCTGTCCTTCTGTCACTCACAGCCAATTTGTTCCGAATTTACTGGACCAATTATGTTCAAATTTAGTACACTCATGTATTTCTGTGACCAAAATACGGTAGCATAACCTAAATAAAAAAAATCTTTAAGTATAATTTGTATTTGTTATGTAAAATATATGTAGGTATTTGGAAGCATTCCCTAAAACTAAAAAAATAATAATACAATTTGATTCGAATTTATCTAGTTTTATTTAACAATCATACATTTTCATAATAAAGATTTGATTATAAAATTATATATACTACGGGTCTTAATCGCGTGAATAATTTAAGGTAAAATACCTTGTTTATTGCCTAACGTTTCGAACGTATTGCAACGCCGTGATCACGGGTTAGTATATACATATAATTTTATAATGTGTACAAATCGCGAAAGTTAATCAACAAAGATTTGATTAATTTGTCCCCCCCCCCGGCCCTCTCATTAGCTTTTATTACAATTCCATTTTATCCTACGCAGTCTTTTTTTTTTTAAAGATAACTAGCAATGTGGGATTGAGTCCAACATTACCCCTCCAGCTAAGCTCAAAGGCTTGTGTTAGAAGTGGGTTCACGTCGGTAGTGTAATGGGTAGGATTCAAAGCCGCGACCTCACGATTGCGAGACCGATGCCTTAGCCATTAGGCTACCGCCAGTCTATATGTAACCTATTTATAACTCTTTCAAAAACGCTCTAAACTGTTGTAAGAACCGTATCAAAATCTGCTACGCCCTGTAGAAGAACAAAACTTACCTACGAAGCCAAACAGACATCACACTATTCTTTTATAATTATTTGTTAATCAAGCAGTATTTATTAATAATTTCTTGGAACAAATCGTAAAACGCTATCTGATCCCAAACTAAGCAGAGATATATTTATTAGGAGTAACTGGTTTAATTTTTATAATGATTTGTTACCGTCTTGTTTTGACGACGAGCTGCCAAACATATACAGGGTGTAACAGAAAGGTGTGGTCATATTCAAGGGTTGGTATGTGCCCATGATACTGAGTAATTTTATCAAAATCGGAGAACCATAAAAAATATTTATTATTTTTTCATTCGTATATTTATGAATGAAAAAGTTATTAATCTAATCATGTACCAGGGGAGGTATAATGCCATACGCCTATCAGTACTAAATTTTGGCAAAAAGAATATGCTATAACCACAGAACACACATATAGTCAATCATTAGTAAATCAGTCAGTAGTAAGTCAAAGCGTGTCTCCAATCAGCGCAACGGCGCCATTTGGTTCGCGCGTGATATTATTCAAAGTTCGATCGCGGCCGCATGACGTCGCGTGTACTGCAACAAGAAATGCCTAATTGTGCAGTTATAAGTTGGCTATAACCATGTAATAAAAATGCAACCAGCTATCGCACCATGGTAGGTGCAATACTGATAACATACCTTATCTGCTGCTGAAATTTGACTACACGTTTCTGATAACCGATTGAATCAGGCGTAACATGGCGGAAATCTATCTTAAGTAGATTATAAGGGAGGGATCCCACCACCCACCCTCGATCTGTGAATCACCACGATTGAAGTAGTAAGGAAATGCCCTTAATACAACAATCGAAATAGATTGACAGACCGCACTCAAAAAGAGAGACCTGTAACAAAGAAAATTAGTGACAGGTACTCTTACCAAGTCGAGTGGTAGGCACCTCCGGACCCCTGACTTGCAATATTCCGCTTCCACGAAGTGAAACTTCGACCGTGTTTCGCCTCTACACGAGGCATCACTAATTTTCTTTGTTGCAGGTCTCTCTTTTTGAGTGCGGTCTGTCAATCTATTTCGATTGTTGTATTAAGGGCATTTCCTTACTACTTCAATCGTGGTGATTCACAGATCGAGGGTGGGTGGTGGGATCCCCTCCCTTAAAATCTACTACACGTTTCTGTTACATTCTGTATATACCTATATATATAATCTGAATATCTGAATCCATATACAAGAATTGTTCGTTTAAAGGTATAACATAAGATATAAGACAGTCATCTGTCTTTATAATAATAGAATCACAGACACTTGTGATATCTTTGCCCTGTGATTCCATTATTTAATAGTATCACCAACCATCACCACCGTTACTGATACTTCAAGCAGTTTATTTATCAGGAGTAACTAACTGGTTTAATTCTCGTGTAATTTTTTTTTGACTGGCCTGTTGTGCTAGTCTCATGGTAACCCTGACTGCCAAGCCAGAGGTTCCCACACAAAACTTTGTGTTACCTCATCACTATTGTTTATTCTGTGTCTGGGTATAATTTTCTACGAATAATATGTATGTTTTAAGAAATATAATCAAAGTCAATGTCCTTTTATTCACTTAGGTTCCAAATGCAACGCTTGTGAACGTCAGACAATATTTGGAATTGAATGATTCTACTTATAAGCGTCTTCTAGACGGTTGGAAACAAGCCTTCCCGCCAAGGTGACCTTGCTGGTTTCCAACAGTGTAGACGGCTGTTGTAAACCAAATTACTTGGTATTTGGTTTGCAACAGCCGTCTTCACTGTTGTAAATAAGCAAGGTCACCTTGGTTTGTACGTTTGTTTCCAACCGTCTGGAAGACGCTTTAATGCCAAGTTCGCAATAGCAAAGCCGTGAGACTTGAACCACGAGAGCTTAGCAACAGAAACTCATGGCCACTTTTTTTAAAGCCAACTTTTACAATATATTTGTATGTACACAGTTATGCCAGTAAGGTGATGAAACTCGCGCAAGCAATAACCATAGTACGTAAAGTAGGTATATAATTAGGTAAGTATGTTTATCATATTATGTCTGGTTACGATTTACGATAGTTCAAAACAACTCTAACAAAATGAAACTAGGCAAAGATGCCTAGTTTGATAGAAATTCAAGCTCGCGATAAGTTTCGGTAAAATACTAGTTAAAAATGTAAAGGTAGCGAACTAGACAGACATTTGCAAAACAAACATTGATAAGGTCGTTAACCGCAAGTAAAATGGGATAACACTTTGAATTTATTTGAATTAATTAATTTACGAATGGTTTAATGTATGTGTATCTACATATCTAGTTCAATTTCTTATTAATTATCGAAGGAAAAAAAAATGTTATCGAAAACTGTTAGTATGTACTTAGGTATTTGGGTTCCTGCGTCCACGCCATTTGGATTGATAGATGCATCGTCAGTGGGGCCCTTTAAGACGTTCGGTTTTTTCACCGGACGCCGAATGGAATTTTGTCACCGGACTTGCAGTATTGGGCTTACAACGAATGTGTTTATACGCACCGGTCATCCATCCGGCGACAAGCGTTATAAAGCCGTCCGGTGACTAAAAGCACCCTAAGGCACTTGTCCCACCGAGTTGGGAGCAACGCATAACTATTTTCTCGTTCAATAAATGTCAAGAAACGTACCCAGCTTTTGACACGGCGGGGGGGGGGGGGGGGAGGGCAACCAGATTGTTTTACCCTGAGTCCCTATTTTCAGTTTGCGCGCCAAAGTTTTTAGAATTGTTGTTTTACATAAATTATACCAGTCACTGCTCGACAAGGGAGTGGGGGGAGGGGAGAGGAGATTCAGTTCATATGGAAGGGTCCAGATGAACTGAGTTCGGTTTGGAAGAGAAAAGTGACAAGCGTAGCGCCACTTAGAAGCCATTAAACAAGTTAGGGACCTCAGTGCAACATTAAAAGTTCTGCGATGGATGACTCAGCGTGGTCTCACAAATCACTGCGCAAACAGAGGGGCCTATAGCGAATTTAAAAATCTTGGGTGAGCTGGCGAGCGCCACGTGAATAAAGAAGCCAGTTGAGCGAGCTGGGCCTCTGCTTAACTTTATGTGTCACTGCACGAATTAGGGTGCCCAGCGCAATCCTCAAAGAGTAACTTTGAGGATTGCGCTGGGCACCCTGGGCTCAAGCAGGGGAGTTCTACTTAAACAGCGCGTAGGGAAAAAGTTATTGCATAAGCAATTACTAATTTAATACGAATGGACGAGTTGGAGCCGCAGCGCGATCGCAAAAGTCACAGCAAGAAACACAAATTATTATAGTAATTTTTATAGGCGTTTCTTGACAATCACTTTATTATTAAAATAATTGTTTTTTTTTTAAAGAGAAAAATTTAAAGTCTAGGCCCAGGAATCGAGGCTTCCGCATGCCATTCCAGCGCCGGAATCGAACCATCTATGTTTTTAACCCTCAAATTCTTCTAGCCTTCCTGCACGCCAGTCGGGCCCTCGCTTGCGCCCTCTAACCGCCATAACAAAAGCCGTGATAGTTTTAGTAAACTGATGACGCTAGCAAGAGCCCCACTCGCATGGAGAAAGTATAGAAGAATTTGGTGGGTCTGGACGAGGGACTTTTTGTATCTTTCCAAAATGCAACTATTATTAGCGATCCATTGCGGGCTTGTCGCAAATTTTAACAGTTATAAGCCACTACATAAGCAAAGATCTATGCTTGTGGATTGGCGAATTTAGAAGCACTGCGCTGCGCTAGCTAGCCCGCGCAGCATGAATTTAAACAACACCGAACGAGCTGTGGACCGCAGCGTGATCTTAATAGTCACTGCAATTAGTGGGACTTAGCATGAAGTTGGAATTCACTGAATGAGTTGACGAGCACAGCGTGAACTGAAGAAGAAAAGAAAACCGAACAAGCTAGAATCACAGCGCTGTCTTAAAAGTCAGTGCGCGACGAAAAGGATACAGTTTCACCTGCTCAGGGGCTTTTTGCAGGGGGAACGGCTTTATTGTGGACACATGACCTCCTATAATGAGGGATGTAAGGGGGCGCATCACCATCTTTCGCTCCAAGCCAACCTCACCTGCACGCGGTACATCCTGCTGTACAACGAACGAGGCTTTGGCGACCGGCTGGTGGCGGTATAACCATCCCAATTTAAGGCGTAGCTAAAGTAACAGGTCAGTGACGGGCAGCAGCGTCACTGATGCGAGAGCTACGCCCTGCGATCGCCAACCCGCCTGCCCAGCGTGGCGATTATGGGCATTACCCCCATATGCACCAAGCACAAAAGCCACGGCCCCCAGTTCCCGGCAGTCACGCTATTACTGGATATGATTGCGTCCACGGTAACGGCGTGGCGGGGGGTGCTAAGAATCTCCGGGCTACGAAAGGCCACCACAACCGACTGACCCTGGCGACGTATAACGGACGCACGCTACGGCTAGACTCGCATCTGGCACAACTTGAGGTGGAACTTGGGAAGATTAGGTGGCTTATCCTCGGTTTAAGTGAAGTCCAAAAAGAGAGAGAGGACACCATAACCCTCGAGTCAGGCCACCTTATGTACTTCCGCGAGGGAGACCAACAATCCCAAGGTGGTGTTGGGTTTCTGGTAAATAAGTCCCTTTCTGACAACGTTGTGGAAATGTCTAGCGTGTCGAACAGGGTAGCGTACCTCATTATCAAGCTCACCGAGAGGTATAGCCTCAAGGTCGTGCAAGTGTACGCACCGACCTCGGCACATTCAGACGACGAAGTGGAGGATATGTTCGATGACATATCGAGGGCCCTCCACTCCACTACTAAGACCCACTACAACGTTGTTATGGGGGACTTCAATGCTAAAGTGGGAGTACAAAATTGCAGCGAATTGGTAGTAGGATCCCATGGATTTGGAAGCAGAAATCATAGGGGGCAAATGCTAGTCAACTTCCTCGAACGGGAGAGGCTCTTCTTGATGAACTCCTTTTTCAAGAAACGGCCCCAAAGGAAGTGGACGTGGCAAAGCCCCGACACTATGACAAAAAACGAAATTGACTTCATCATGACGGACAAAAAGCATATATTCAGAGACGTCACCGTGATCAACAGGTTTAATACCGGTAGTGATCACCGACTTGTCCGAGGCTCTCTGAATATCGACTTCAAGGCGGAACGTGCCCGTCTGATGAGGTCCAGGCTTCGACCTACTTTGCTCCAAACCATGATAGGATCCGAAGCGTTCCAGTCAAACCTGGATAACCGATTTGCTGCCATGGAAACCACAACAGACGTAAACCAGAAGCTCGTAAATGTGGTTCGGATACTCAGGGAAGAAGGTACGAGATTTTGTGATATGCAGCGTAAGGGCAAGAAGACGTGAAAACCCACCCGTCACTTCGTCGGAAAAGCGCGCTCTAAACCAAGAGATCAACAAGCTTATACGACACGACCTTCGGCGTTCCAACACTCTTTTCATTAAAAGAGCGATCGAACAGAACCGGGGGTCAAAAGTGTTCGTACAATCTCTTGGAAGAAGCCACCTGACGAAGTTGACCACAACAAGTGGAGAAGTCGTTTCTTCGAAGCCGGCTGTCCTCTCCGAAGTGGAAGGCTTCTATGGCCGGTTATACGCTTCGCATGCATCATTGAAATCTGGTCCGTTCTGGAGTTTCTGCAGCGATGCCAAGTAGATTGGCGATATATCCAAGTGATGAGATGTCTCTACGAAGCCGCAACAATGTCCGTCCAAGTACAGAATCAGGAAACAAAACCTATACCATTGCATCGAGGAGTGAGGCAAAGGGACGTTATCTCCCTGAAACTGTTCACAAATGCAATGGAGGATATGTTCAAGACGCTGCACTGGAAAGGGCGGGGCATCAACATCAATGGTGAATACATCTCTCACTTGCGATTTGCAGATGACATTGTCATTATGGCGGAAACGCTGCAGGACCTGCAACTGATGCTAAATGACCTGGCTGACTCCTCTGTACGCATCGGCCTACGGATGAACTTGGATAAAACCAAGGTCATGTTCAATGAACATGTACTACCGGAACCGATAGCGGTGCACGGCGCCGTTCTCGAAGTTGTTCAAAAATATGTGTACCTCGGGCAGTCATTGCAGTTAGGTAGAAACAACTTCGAGGACGAGGTGAACAGGAGAATTCGGTTGGGTTGGGCAGCGTTTGGTAAGCTACGTCAAGTCTTCTCATCGTCGATCCCACAATGTCTAAAGACTAAAGTCTTTAATCAGTGCGTCCTACCCGTCATGACATACGGAGCCGAAACGTGGACACTGACGGTACGACTAGTCCACAAGTTCAAAGTCGCTCAGCGGGCTATGGAAAGGGCTATGCTCGGAGTTTCTCTTAGGGACAAAATCAGAAATGAGGTGATCCGGCAGAGAACCAAAGTTATCGACATAGCCCACCGGATTAGCAAGCTGAAGTGGCAGTGGGCTGGCCATATTTGCCGAAGAACCGACAACCGTTGGGGTAAACGAGTTATTGAGTGGAGACCACGGCACGGCAAACGTAGTGTAGGACGCCCTCAGGCCAGGTGGAGTGATGATTTACGCAAAACGGCTGGCAGGAGCTGGATGCGAGAAGCCAAAGATAGAACAAAGTGGCGTGCAATTGGAGAGGCCTATGTCCAGCAGTGGACTGCGATAGGCTGATGATGATGATGATGAATAAATTAATTCACAGGACGAAAAAGGATTGGATTGGATTATGTGCGACGTGATATATATTTCATGACAGTTTAATGACTACTGTACTGTATTGTTAAATGACAGTTAAATTATATTTTTTTTGATTATCCTATGTTGAAGGGAATGATTATGAATTGTACATTTAGCCGACGGAAAAAAGTGGAATAATGATTTGTCGATGCTAATGTTGCTTGGTAATATATTGGTTTTAATGTTTAGCCTTGGTTATTGAGGGTGATTTTCTGTTGGATAATGTATTAATGATAGATAGTTGTTTCTAAGGGTGAGATTACATTCTATTGTGTATTTTATTTTTCAAGTATGCAAACACGTTGATGGGAAGTCTTGCACTAATGAGGCCACATATCTGCGACATAAATACGGTCAGACAAGATTTGGGGTGAATTTTTTTTATTTCTTTTTCTAGTAAGTAATATTGTTTAATTGATTTAAACTTTGTTGCTAAAGATGGTTTTTCAATTGGTGTATGAGAGATGGGACGTTCTATTATGATTATTTTATTTAATATGAAATAATCAATGGCACATCCATTCATCATCAGGTGATCACCGATGTCTCTATTGGCCAATTGTTTAACCGTAATAAAATCGAAAGTTATGAATGGGTTTTCCTAAGATATATCAGTGCAGTCTTTCCAGTCTGATTATTATCTATGGACAATTTGCCCAGCATCGTCGTATAACTGTTATGTATAGTGTTTGTTGACATAAATGTTGTTAGATTAAAACAGTTATACATTGTCTTTTGCATAGAGACATATCAAGGGGGGAAAAAATAATATATCTCGCCTGGTTAGGTTCAATTCCAGCGTTAGGATTATTTTTTCTATGTTGTATGTCATGAATTATTTTTTTAATATTAATAAAAAAAAAAAATGAGGCCCCCGGCGTGTGGCGTGTGAAGATGATCCACCTCTCTCACGTTAGTCCTCATTGTAGTAGATGAAACTCATTTAGCAGAATAAAAAGAAAGAGATTTCATTCGAAAATTGCGATTTTCATGGCCGACCGATTCGGATCGTTTAAATGTGATTTGATTTATATAAAATAGTAATACTAAGTTGTTAAGAAATGTGATAATATATAAAGTGAATTGATGTTGATAATTATGTATTTAGTAGGATAAAAAACATAATATTAGCTTTGGGGAAATCCACAAGTTTTATTTTAAAAGTCCAACAACAGTTCTAAGGAACACCCCCGGTACCTGCTCAAGAGCAACACTACCTACCGACGGTGCATCTCATACGCACCGACGCCTACCTATCGGCGTTGCATCTCGTACGCAGCGACGCTTCAGCCTACCTATCGTCGCTGCATCTCATACGCACCGATGCTGCAGCCTACCTATCGTTGTTGCATTATGTCATCCATATCAACTACCGCCTAGGTTCATTTTAATTAGTTTTAAGTAGTTTAAGGTTTCTACCCCTTTCATGTAATTATAGTCCTCTAATCCTTATCTAAGCTTTATTTCACTACAGTATTTTTTTTTTTTATTATTCAAAAAAGGTACAATTAAGTGCGTACAATTATCTAATTTATATGTTAAATAAGTACGAGTACAGTGAGTTAATTGTCAGATATGGTTATCCAAAATAATTGTACCTATTTACATATTTCTCATTACTTATTTACGTTATTTACATAGTTAGTCAGTTGAGTAAATTTATTTACTTTTTAACACATTGTTTTTACTTTCATAATAAACAGCCGATCAAGAATATACCTATTGTTATACTTTAAAAACCTAGGTATATAGTACGAGATCTGGCAAAGATCAAATCTATACTAATATTATAAAGCTAAAAACTGACACTGCTGGAGGTGCTGTAATAAATATTTATTTTATTCTTCCTTACTTCTATTGAGACAGAAATTGGTAATGAACCGTTATGTGAAATCATAGTAATTCAATAATAAAAATATAATGATCTAGACCTTTTCGTCCAAGTAGGTCTAGTGGCTTCTTGGACCATTTTGTCTATAAGGTAGATTGACTGGCCTGTTGGTCTAGTGGTTAGAAACCCACACTGCTAAGCCGGAGGTCGGGGTTTCGATTCCCACACGGGACATCACTGCGTGACCCACAATGAATGTCGTGCCTGATCTCGGCAATTTATGCCAGTAGTTCCAGATATTAGCGCGTTCAACAAGACAAACAAACAAGTGGAGATTATAGGGAGAAGAGGGATACTTGACCCCTCCCCCTTTATTATATTTTTATTTTATATTTTTTTATGAATGTACGCAGAATTTGTAATAATAATAATATCTTGAGACAACACATACAACGCCATCTGATCCCAAATAAACCAGAGCTTGTGTTATAGATAAATAACACCCCGACACAGAATAAACCATCATGTTTTATTCTGGATGGGGATCGAACCCACGACCTCCGGCTTAGCAGTCAGGGTCACTAACCACTAGCCCAACAGAATCGCCGACGAAATGGCCTTTAAGATGAATTAAAAAAAACAAATATTTTATAAGAAAAATGTAAGGTCTGTAAAATTACTAAGTGTTCAATCTTCCGTATTCCTCATCGTACAAATCTTCCTGATGATTAGGATACCTAATACTACCTACTAGGAATACTAGTATACAACTTTACACCAGACTCTACAAGATCAACACCTTGTAGAACGATATAATAGAAACAAATTTATTGAGGTGATCTTTTTATTTGATCAAATATTAATTTACAAAAATATCTGTTCTAAATAAAAAGCATATTTTAAGAGTTTTAATTATTACTTATAGGTAGGTAAAATTAGCTTATATAATTTCTCGAAATCTTGTGAAATAATTAATTAGTTTTTAGCATTACTTTTTACTTTTTAGTAATTTATTTATAGTTTTTACTTTCTTAATAAAACAGAAGATCAAGAATATACCTATTGTTATACTTTAAAAACCTAGGTATATTATACAAGATCTGGCTAAGATCAAATTTATACTTAATCTATACATATAATAAAACTGTAAATTTCACGTGTCTGTACATGGCCGAACTTAGTGAAAAAAAATATTAGGAAATGTTCGAAAAGAGTATTTAAACACTTTGCTGCATTTTTAGAAATGTCTGTCTGTCTGTCTGTCTGTCTGTCTGTCTGTTTGTTTGAACACGCATCACGCAAAAACTACCGTACAGATTCGGTTGAAATTTTTCACGTGTAATCTAATAAATGCAGATTAACATTTAGGCTATAAATTATCACGCTTTTTCCCATAGGAGCTAAGCAGTAAAGGATAATGTCTGTAGCTATTTTTCGTTATAAAACAGTAACTACTAGACGGATCTATATGAAAATTTGCAATTTTATAGTTAATACTATAGGACATTATTTACACTATAAATCATTACGCTAACATCTATGGGGAACGAGTAGCAACGTATTTTTTGTCGCACCATAATGGTTTATCACAAAATTTTCCACAATTAGACATTATCTATAATTGTAACCCATGGAATACATAACTTCACGCTAAAACTAAAAGGAGCTAAACACAACATTGTTAATAATATCTTAATATCTTGGGACAACTCACACAACGCTATCTGATCCCAAACTAAGCAGAGCTTGTATTATGGAAACCAGACAACTGATAAACATACTTATATATTTCTAAATACATACATATTATAGATAAATTACACCCAGACACAGAATAAACCATTGTGCTCATCACACAAAGTTTTATCCTGGGTGGGGATCGAACCCACGACCTCTTGCGTAGCAGTCGGATACACTCCCACTGCGCCACAGAGGCAGTTGTAGGTGTTAAGTTTCATAAGAACAGTTATTTTGAGGTGGTAAGTAGCGAACAGTATAGCCTCGAAGCTATGCTAGCGGACTTTGACGACGAAGTCCCGGGCTCGAATCCGATGACTGATTATGTTCTTTTTGTATTTTTTTTAAATTGTCTTTATCCTTTTTTAATATTTTTCTCAATGTTTTAGTTATTTTTTCGACCGTTAGTAACTTATTGACTTTGGTTATTATTTTTTTATATTAAAAATCAAGTAAATTATGCAATTAGGTAAGTTAATTATAAGTATTGCATGCACTGCTGAGAGTAATGAATTAATCGTAGTAGAAATGAAAAACAATATTACATTATAATTAAAAAGTATTCGACATTTTCCAGAAATTATGTGTTCGTCTAAAAAAAAGACATTACACACGTAAAAAAAACATGTAGCGCCATCTATGAAATCAAATTGTTAACCGTGATCAAATAATTCCTTATTTGTGAAAACATTTATTAGGGTATAGGTGCTTGAGATGAAGGATTTGTTTCTTGCTGAGTGGCAACATTCTTGAAAGTAGATGGCGTTGTATTCAATAACGTTCTATACTTAGTAAAAGAAGTTTTAAAAAGAAACACATTGCTATGATTTTTAGAAATGTTTGACCACGCATCACACAGGTGCATCGAGGATCATGTTTTGGGGTTATGGTTGGAGATCACGTGTTCATCAATTCAACGATAATGAATGGCTCAACATCGGTCAAGTGTGAGTAGTTCGGGTGACGGGAGGAGGGGGGTCGTTGTCTGTCAACCGTACCTTTAGGGATATCTGACATTTTCGCGGGCATGACACACACGACACGCTCTGTGTTTGCTTACTAAAGTGTTACAGCAGTTTTATTATTAGTATTGCGTTGTAACACTATATGAAATACACCCCATTTTTAGCCAAAATGGCAAAACAGAACCCTTATAGTTCCCTTATGTCCGTCCGTCCGCAGCTTAGCTCAGAGACTGTTAGTGCTAGAAGGTTGCAACTTTTGCATGAATAAATTACTAACGCCGATAAAGTGAAAGAACAAAATCTTGAAAATCATTATTTTTTTAAGGGTACCTCTCTTTTAAGTAAAGTGGGGATGTGATTTTTTCTCACCTACCTACCCCATCGTGTGTGGTATCATTAAATAGGTCTTTTAAAAAGCGTTTAGGGTTTGTGAAGACTATTTTTAGATTGTGTATAATATTAGGCTTTATAGTGAACATTTTTGTTAGAGTCAAGTGTCCCCCTGCCAGCTAAATGGTTGATGTTGGGTATGTGAAAAAATTCAGGGTAGTAGTATAAAGACTAAAATTATAAGGAAAACTATCACAGTTAAGTACTTAGGCTTTACAAGTTTACGATCACATGAGAAGTAACAACATTTTCGTACAAATTCTATTAAAAATGATTAGGTAATAAGTAGGTATAACGTTGAAACAATGAAACAAAAACAACAGAAAACCCACTTCTTAAGCCGCACACCAAACTAACTATCTAAAAGAATAGAACAGATCGATTTTTATTTAATAAGTATTTAGTCAACAGGACTGTTTCCAACATATTTACACAGAAGTTATTTCGTTATCTAAACTACCTTAATTTAAACCCGACTTTCACGCGAACGAAGTCGCGGGCACAGCTAGTATATTAATATAATCTTAGGAACTACTGATCCGAATTTAAAAAAATCTTTTGCTGTTAGATAGCCCATTTATCGAGGAAGGCTATATTATGCTATATAACATCACGCTACGACCAATAGGAGCAATTAAAATAAATGTTGCAAAAACGGGGAAAATTTACGCAGAGGAAGTTGCACGGGACAGCTAGTGTGTAGTTATAGCGGAGAAAGGCGGAGTAAGGTCGTCTGGATCGCGAATTAGTATGGGCGTGCCTCAGGGATCAATACTCGGTCCCTTCTTATTTTTGGTATATTTTTTTTTTTTTTTTTTTTAAAAAAAGACAACTCCCGCATTAGGGTACAAGCCCTGTGTCGCGGGGGACTTTACAAACATACAAATCACGGACACAAAGTACACCCAGACTCGGAACAACAATTTGTGGATCACACAAAGTGGTGTCTCGTGTGGGAATCGAACCCACGACCTCTTGCGTAGCAGTCGGACACACTCCCACTGCGCCACAGAGGCAGTCAAAAATATATTAATGATTTACCATTTTATATTAATAACTTTTGTGACATCATTCTATTTGCTGATTACACTTCTCTAATTTTTAAAATTGACCGTAAACTAGAAAAATTTGAGAAAATAAATAGAACACTCGCACTAGTTCAAGGTTTACAACGAACAACCTACTTCTAAATCCCAAAAAAACTAAATGTATTAAGTTTAGTTTGCCAAATGTGAAAAGTACTAATACGAGTATAATTTTAAATAATGAGGTGATTAGCTTTGTCGACTCTACAGTTTTTTTGGGAATTACATTAGACAGTAGGTTACAGTGGGGCACCCAAATATCATGTCTCGCAGGAAAACTCAGTTCTGCAGCGTATGCTGTCAGCAAAGTTAGATAGCTTACGAACGTAGAAACAGCTCGACTAGTATATTTTGGTTATTTTCACAACGTCATGTCCTACGGCATATTGCTTTGGGGCAAGGCGGCTGATATACAAACTATTTATATTCTTCAAAAACGTGCAGTGCGTGCGATATATTAATAGGAGCACGAGTTTCCCTTAGAGAAAAGTTTAAAGAGATAGGCATTATGACAGTTGCATCACAATATATATATATATATATATATATAATATATATATATATATATATGCAAACGTTATGTTTGTAAAACAAAACTTACATTTATATAACAAAAATAATACAAGAAATAAGCACAAATTAGTAGGTCAATATCATAGGCTTCATAAAACTCATAACTCATTCATGGGACTAGGTGTTAAATTTTTCAAAGTCTACCAGTAAATAAATTTAAGAATGTAGTCAAGAGACATCTTATACAAAGAGCTTACTATTCAATCGATGATAATTTAACTGATAAAAATAAATTGATGTAGTTCGTTGCTCCCTATTAATGTATTTTGTTGTATAGTTTTTTGCATTTTACTAGGTGAATATTGTTGTGGCAGTTTGATAATGTTACTTAGGTACTAGTTAAGAAAACGATTTACTTTTGTATCCGATCTCGTGTACTCTTCTAATATTATTGACCTCTTTTTTTTGCATCAGTCCTCTAATATACAGTTTATAAACAGAGAAAAATTGTAAACATTGGCAATTTAAAAAGAGTGGCCACGAGTTTTTATTGCCTGTTCTTTGCTTGGGTTTTACCTATTGTTTGCGAGCAGGCATTACAAGTAAATGTAGAATCGACTTTTCACAAGTTTAGTTTTTGCTTCCTAAGTGAATAAATCATTATTATTATTATTATTATATAAATAAGCAAAATATTCATGCAATTCTCCAATGACGACAGAAACACCCGCCACAATTAAACTTCTCAATTATGATTGATGATGAACTACCTGATGACTGATGACTACCAATGTTGCAAGTATGAAGAAAAGGACAGGCCTACAACAACTCTTTAGAATCACTGTAACAATTATCCCCTAAGGATCAAGTGTCACTCAGGAACGGGGGGATATTGGACTCGACCCCAACCCCTCGAAATATGCAATAAAGTATGTACACAGTACAGATTTGGCCGATGATTAGTCAATAGGATCACCTACCTAAAGGTGGACAGGTTAATGACATTTACAGCGACTTTAACAAAGCTTTCGACAAAGTCTCACACGCATTACTGAATTGCAAACTCTCGGCTTACTGAATCTTAGGACTATTTCTCAACTGGCTCAGCTTTTACCTCTGCAATCTATACTGTTTTGTAATTGTGAATGACTACAGGCCTGGTCTCAACAAATAACTTCTGGTGTACCTCCAGGATTCCATCTCGGGCCACTATTTAACATTTTCATTATCGATATTACTAGTTGCATGCATCACTTAAAATCCTACTTATTCATTGATGATTTAAACAATTTACGCGTTGTAATGATTAAAAGTGTTTTATAAATATAAAACACTTCTAATGTATATATGTATTGTCACACAGCTGCATTGCATGCAAATGCATGCTGTGTGACTAAACATATATATATATATATATATATATATATATATATATATATATATATATATATATATATATATATATATATATATATATTTAATGGATGATGTGTGTGTTTATCTGTAATTAGTTGTACAATTAGCTAAGTCAAGCCAATGTGTAATCTATATGATGTAATGTTGTAACATCTGTTGGTAAACCAAATAAATAAGTCAGTTTTGTTATTTCAGATACCAAATGTTACCTACCTTTGGAAACTTGCGAAGCCTACCTTAAACAGAAAGATATACCTACACAACAAATACTCATTGTACTACTTACCTATACCATACTTATGAGGTTATGACCCCGATGATGGTTCCGATGGCCCTTGCGATGACGGTTTACTCCACCTTTCATCCAGATGAACAAAGTTGATTAAACCCAAAAGATGGGCGGTTGACCCGTTACCACGTAAATGGTTAGGACAATTTGAAAGAAGTCAACGTCCACTTAACGCCAGTCATCTCAACGAAGCCTTATTTTTACCTCTTCACCTCTACCTCAATAACTTATCTACTACTACTACTGTTTGTTAAAATATATACTATTTCGATAACTTAAGATAGATAGAAAATTTATCAAGTTTGATTTTAATGACCTCAGTCTAATTCTCTATAATTTTTCAGGTTCGACTTCAAACCAGCTAAAAACAAATGTACATCGTTTGTTTATGGTGGTTGCAATGGCAACGAGAAGAGATTCAACACATTGCAGTAGTGTAAGAGAGCATGCTTCTAAGAAATAACTACATAGTAGTCAGCTACTTTATGTTTGATATTATTTAAAGCATGTTTTTACTTTTATTTAAGTATTAAATGTTTGTTTAATCATCAAACAAGCTATAGCAAATTAATAAATTAACGAATAGTTTAAGTAGGCATCTAGTTTAATTTCTCACTCATTATCAATAAGAAAACACTTATTTTTATTTTGAATAAGTAAGTAGGTGCTTACCAGTTTTTAACGAACAATCAAATATAATAAATAAAAATAAAAAAAACACACTAGTTTCTATTACTAAGTTTTATATTCTCTTTGCTAGTTTTTTATTTTTTTGCCTCTAAATGCATTTACGTGTTTCTTTAGTTCATAATTTAAAAAATAAATAGCCCGTGAAAAATTGACATAAGTGGTATATAATGACTTTTCACAAGTAGTGTAGTATTTTCCTAAGTAAACAAATAATTCCTAAATTTCAATTTTGAAACAACACAAAAAAATAATAAACTCAAAAAATTGCTATTCTCAGACCTTCGTCTCTTGCGAGAAATTAATTGACATGTCAGTAAAACTTGGTAACCATTATGACCATTCAAAGACGTGTAGACCTGGACCGCGCCACCCCTTTCAATTAAAAAGTAAATATTGACTGCAAATTGTGAAAGAGAGAAAAAAACTCGTGTGGCCTTTGACATGTATTGTCCACAAAGTACCGTTGTCTCTTTCTAGAGAGTGTTCAATTTTGTGAGGTTATGGCGGAGTCCTGTTTCACGTCAATGTGACCATTACATACTGACCAAAGAGAATGTAACACATTGTTTAGTACTGTCATTTTGACACATTTTTCTCACATTGCCGCCATTTTTTTTCTCTTCATATTTAGTGAAAAACAATTTCTTTAAAAAATATCTACATTACGTGGGACACTCAGAAAGTTTTAAGGAACTAAAAACTAACTATGAAAATATTTTACTTAAATCTTTTCTAACTAAGTAACTTCTATGGATAAGATATTTTATTTAATGATTTTCGAAACATTTTTTCCAATCTGCCGCAGACACCTCTTCCACGAGCTTCTCGAACGTGCGTCTTCTAGCGATGAAGACTGTATCCCTTTCAGTTGATTTTTTATTTTAGGGAATAAAAATAAGTCGTACGGTGCTTAATCAGGACTTTAAGGAGGGTGACCCAAGACTCCTGCTGGTGTGGTGTCCAGGGAGTCCCTCGTTTTGAGCGTTGAGTGCATGGGCGCGTTGTCATGGTAAAGGGTGAATCTTGAGAGACAACATTTTTGACGTCCGGTGGTAAAACGTACCCGCAATACCGAAATAAAGATGTAAAGTATGTTTTTTACGTCTTAATACAATGGTATCTAATTGATGCACAATAGTTTTTCTATTTAATTTGCGTGTAATTATTGTAAAAAAAAACATAAAGTCACGAAAATTGATAACCTTGGCGCGTCCTTTACATATTTTTTTGTGAAAACAGTCCGAAATCACCAATTTTTAAATGTAAAATAAATCATTTATCAAGTATTTCAGCAACTAGACTAGCAGATGTTTAAAATAAAAATATACATTTGGTATTTTATCCCACAGTTTTACATTGAAATAGATTTAAAGTTTTGTCCTGAACTAAACAGTGATTCCATTGGCGTGCCACATAACTAGGCATAGATCGCTAAGGGAGCGGTCGAGAAGCGTAGATATCCGTTCTCATGCGAGCTTCTGTCGCGCTTCAAACGTCGTGGTGGAAGGTCGCGTCTCATTTTGCCCATGGACAAAATTACGAAGGTAAATATTTGATTACCCTGGTTTTGTTTCACTTGGTCTTTGATTCCCCTGACAGCATAAAAAAATAGTATAAGATTTTTTAGGATTTTACTATTATTACAAACAGAAAGGCATTAAGGATATCTCTTTACAAATCTTATTATTATTGATTAGAACTTTTGAATTTTTACATAATCGGTAAAAAACGTACTTTTATTGATTACCTTGGTGTTGATTCACTTGGCGTTTATGCCATGGTAATCAAAATTTTCTATATTTTGTTTGTAATAAAGTAAAATTACATTATTTCCTAATAAAACTGTATTTCTGTATATACTGAGTGACAGGCCTGTTGGTCGATTGACAAGTGACTCTGCCTGTTAAACCGTTTTGTTCTTCAAAAAAGGAGATAAGACCCGGCTGAAGAACTACCGACCTATTTCTCTTCTAAGCCACATCTATAAACTGTTCTCAAGAGTCATCACGAACCGCCTTGCGCGAAGACTTCGAACCACCGGAACAGGCTAGATTTCGGAGCGGATATGGCACCATAGACCGCATCCACACAGTGCGGCAGATTATACAAAAGACCCAGGTGTATAATCAGCCCCTGTGTCTAGCATTTGTGGACTAAAAGGCCTTTGACTCGATTGAAATCTGGTCTGTTCTGGAGTCTTTGCAGCGATGCCAAATAGATTGGCGATATATCCAAGTGATGAGATAGTCTCTACAAAGCCATATCCACCATAGCCACCATATCCGTCCAAGAACAGAATCAGCAAACAAAACCTATACCATTGCATCGAGGAGTAAGGCAAGGGGACGTTATTTCCCCGAAATTGTTTATAAATGCAATGGAGGATATGTTCAAGACGCTGCACTGGAAAGGGCGGGGCATCAACATCAATGGTGAATACATCTCTCACTTGCCATTTGCAGATGACATTGTCATCAAGGCGGAAACGCTGCAGGACCTGCAACGGATCCTGAATAACCTGGCTGACTCCTCTGTACGCATCGGTCTATGGATGAACTTGGATAAAACCAAGGTCATGTTCAATTAACATGTACTACCGGAACCGACAGCGGTGCACGGCGCCGTTCTCGAAGTTATTCAAAAATATGTATATCTCGGGCATTCATTGCAGTTAGGTAGAAACAACTTCGAGGACGAGGTGAACAGGAGAATTCGTTTGGGTTGGGCAGTATTGGAAAAAAAAAATTGTGATTCTGATTATTAAATTTTTAGATCAGATATTGTGTCATCAAAAGAAACGTTCCTAATTTTAGTTAAAGTTTTAGATAATGTTTAAGAATAAAAGTTTTGTTTTCAATTATTATTACTTAATTAATATGTATATTAAGACTAAAGTGATTAATAATTAGGTTTATAAATGCCAATAACTGTAATTAAAAGACCGATTATTAAAAGAATAGTTTGTTTTATTACCGTGTTGTTTAATTTTGATTCCCTTGCCATCGTTTTTTGATTACCCTGGCCTAAAAAAAATGATTTTAAATATCTTTGTAATGCGTTGCTCAAAAATGACCCCTATTTGATAAATGTGTTTATAGTTCGGCTTAGAATCATGAAAAACTATAATTTGTAAAAAAAATATAAATAAAAATGCGCCACGGGAATCAACTAAATAATCCCAATCTCAAGATTTACCCTAAAGCAGTACCCCGCGGAGTCCGGTATTCGGTGGCTTGTTGCTCATTGCCAGACAAAACTTCTGGTAGGCATTGTGGTACACCGTTCGGTGTTGATGCTGCTTTGGTCTCATAATGGAATTGAAACCATAATGGATGGAAATAAACGCGCCGAGGCCACATTTAAAATCGTAGAAAATCATCGCACAAAAATATTCTCGATGCAGATCCATTTTTAAATGAGACACAATGTGGAGGGAATTTCGAAATTAGAACAATTCTATTAAGCTATTGCATAGCTTCTATCGCGGGCCTTGAGCGCGGGGACCGAATCCAGAAATTCCGTAACGAAAAAACCTCACGCTTCCCACTCCGACGGGCACAGCGGTGATACTTTTTAGTTTTGCCATCTATCGATGAATAGCAGAACTTTTAATGACTTTTTTTTAAATAAAAAAAATTTTTCAAAGAAAAAAAAAAATTAAAAACATTGTTTTGTTATAATTAAAAAAAAAAAAAATTTTTTTTTAAAATTCCTTTTTTTGTAATTTAAAAATAAAATTAAAGAAAAAAAAATTAAAAACATTGTTTTTACAATGAAAAAATTTTTTTTTTTAATTGCGCAATTTGATAAAAATGCTATGCAATAGCTTTACCGCGGCAGTCCCCGAGTGCCACACATTTTTTTTACTTTTAATAACCATTTTTTTTAAATAATTATAAGTGGCCAGTGCCTTATACTATGCGTTTCAAATGAGTTGATAACTGCCATGATGACATTTGGTTTCGCATTACGACTGCAACTTCATTGTATGACGTAAGGTCGGCAATAAAATAATTCGTAAATAGGTGTCATTAGTATTACACAAAAGTACCCACCTACTCTAATGAACTATAATAAAGCACTGTATTTTACTATTTATTGTGTTTTTGTTAAAAAAATATCACGTCTGACTGAAAGACCAGAAAAGTGTAGAATATTCTTATATTTTGCGTATTTACTTATTTCTGTTTGGTGTTTATTAAATAATAAAGAATACTAATAATATAATAATAAAGAAAAATGTTAGGTAGGTACCTACATAGTTCAAAGAAAATAAGTAATACGTCCGTTCCAATACCTTATCCGACTTGGGAGTTTTTGGTGCTAGCGATACAATTTTGACAAGTACAGAGTGAAGTCGTTGCGATCGCGATTATCTTCTCATTTGAAATGCATAGTACATAAAAACTTTTTTCGCTAAACTTTTTGAGTGGCCCGGTATTTATATATCTACAATACCTCTCTGTATTTTGTTTATCGTACATAATTTTGGTATATAAATTAGAAAGAAGGTAACTTTAGAATACAATTATATTATCTTTGGAGGCAACGACACGATTAGTTAATACAAAATGAAATACGTTTCTTTATTACTCGTTTTGTTCGTGGCACTTGTAAATTGTTGTCATCGTGGTAAGTAGTAATTTTAATCTATACTAATATTATAAAGCGGAAGAGTTTGTTTGTTTGTTTGTTTGTTTGTTTGTTTAAACGCGCTAATCTCAGGATCTACTGGTCCGATTTGAAAAAATCTTTTTTTGTTGGATAGCCCATTTATCGAGGAAGGCTATAGGCTATATAACATCGCGCTACGACTAATAGGAGCGGAGAAGCGACGAGAAATGGAGAAGCGACGAGAAATGTTTCAAAAACGGGGAGAAATTACGCATACGAAGTTGCGCGGGACAGCTAGTTTATTTATAAGAATATAAGCACAAATTAATTCGACTGTTTGGTTAGTGATCCTGACTACAAAGCCAGAGGTCGTAGGATCGATCCCCATCCAAAACTTTGTGTCATAAGAACGATGGTTTATTCTGTGTCTGGGTGTATTAGCTATATTAGGTATGTATTGAAATATACGTCGTTTTTTTTAGTCTTTATTTATTTTAGAAACCTTTAACAGATTGTTATGGTGGTTCCATTGTAAACTGATCTTAATATCTACATCTTAATTTTAACTAACAAATAAACTAACATAGCCTCTGGAGACATTGGTTTAGAGAATTACATTATATAAACCTACATCTAATTTATTTAAATTAAATTAACACTAGCTGACCCGCGCAACTTCGTATGCGTCATACTTCCCCAATTTTGCAACATTTTTCATTGAATCTCAACTCCTATTGGTCGTAGCGTGATGTTATATAGCCCATAGTCTTCCTTGATAAATGGACTATCCAACACTAATACTCAAATCAAATCACAAATAATCTTTCAATTCGAACCAGTAGTTCCAGAGATTATTGTGTTTAACCCAAGAAATAATTAAACAAACAAACAAACTCTTCATCTATATAATATTAGTATAGATTTCGAATAAATTTGTGACTCGTGACTCAAAGGCGGCCAAGTATAATCTGAGAATTCAGCAAGGTTAAGCAATGTTCCCTATCAGGTTAATAAGTACATGAGTGACCATTGTTTGTAAAAGTATCCCACTAATCTGTGCCTCACTAAAATCTAAAAAATTATTGTAAACTAATCTGAGTGTTATCCCATACAAACGTTTTTTTGTTATTGAACATCACCAAAGGAGGTCATGAACTTATTCAAACGCATGCATAAATATTTGACAACCAGTAAATATGTCAATCTCTTTTTATTAATGACACTATTCTATATTTTTGAAATCTAAAATATGTGATTATCCGAATATTGTGGATATATCTTGTCGATTCAAAACCTTTAATTAAATATGTTCTTTAATTTGAGGGGAGAGTTTACCATATTGATCGAATTAACATTATATGTTTGACAGGTACGAAACCCATGAAAATTTTGTATAAGAATATTTTTAGCTTTAATTTTATTTTTTTGTCAATTTTCCAATGTTTTAATACATATTATCCTATTCTGGACGAAGACAAATCCAAAAACACAAAAATCATAAATATTGGTCCCGCCATTCTTGAGTTATAAATGGTGTAACTAACACGACTTTGTTTTATATATATAGATATTAGGCACCTCCTTTCAGACTCATTCCTGACACACTCTTCTAAGAGATGAAAAGTGTCTTCAACTTTATCACATAGTGCAATTCAGCAACTCTACTTTTTTCATAAGAAACGCAAAAGCTCCTAATTGCATGTGTCCAGAACGAATTCTGAAAGCAGTTACTAAAATGTTTCGGCTGATTTTAAAGCCACTAAACCATGGAATATGAGGAGGTTCGCATTGTAAGGTTTTATACCATATGCCTTTGACTTTGGATCTTTCATTAAAATATGTTTTCCATTCGTTCTTACAGTATTTTTTGCACTTGGTTAATTTTTCTGAGAAAACCGGTTGAACATACGTATCTGTACCTGATGTAATAGCCATCTTAGCTAATCTATCGGTCTCCTCATTTCCCTGTAATACTAGGTTGACGTTAGTTGAAATAATTACATGTATTTTTCTCAGTACACTAAAGGCTATCAAGCCAAATGCTGGAGCGCGCTCTTGCTGTCCGTGAATATTACTATATTAGTATAGTGTACCTTAGCAACATAAGATATCGCTTCAGAGATTGCGATCAACTCTACTGTCAGTATGGAAACTTCAGATGCGATGCTGAAACATTCACTAGTTTTCCTCTGCTCAGACAGTACTGTGGTTTAGGAATATTATTAACACATTTGTTTAGGTTTTTTGAACTAACAAAGAGTACAAAATCGTCATCATATTGACATATTTGAATTGCGTCCTGCATTTTTGTTATTTTTGCACTCGGACACACCAACAAGACTTTTACATTATTAAAATATATATATTACGGGTCTTAATCGCGTTATTAATTTAAGGTAAAATACCTTGTTTATTGCCCGACGTTTCGACCGTATTGCAACGGCCGTGGTCACGGGAAGACTACTAACTACTAAACGTCGAGCAATAAACAAGGTATTTTACCTTAAATTATTCACGCGATTAAGACCCGTAATATATATATTTTAATAATGTGTACAAATCGCGAAAGTTTATCATCAAGACTTTTACTTCAAGAAATTCTTTGAAAAAAGAAATGAAGACATTGAAAACTGACATAGTTATAGGCAATTATGTTTTAAGTAAAAAGGTCTTTAAAAACGGCAAAGTAATGCACACATAGATAACCGTAAAAGTAGGACAGCATGATTTAATTATCACGAGTGAAAAAGAGAAAAGTGTAATCCGCTGCTATCATCTGTTAACGCCAGTGATGCGACACTGGCATACCTACTCGTATAAAAATGTGTGGCACTCGGGGACTGCCGCGGTAAAGCTATTGCATAATATTTTTATCAACTTAAGCAATTAAAAACATATATATATATATTTTTAAGTGTTTTTTTTAATTATAAAAAAACAATGTTTGAATTTTTTTTTCTTTAAAAAAAAATGTTTTTTTTTTAAATTAAAAAAAAAATCCTTAAAGGTTCTGCTATTCATTGATAGATGGCAAAAGTAAAAAGTATCACCGCTGTGCCCGTTGGAGTGGGGAGCGTGAGGTTTTTTCGTTACGGAATTTCTGGATTCGGTCCCCACGCTCAAGGCCCGCGATAGAAGCTATGCAATAGCTTAAAAACTAAGTCAATTGTAGATTTTATGAGTCGTTTTCTGAGCGTTATAACCTATCTACACTTTTTTACTTAACACATCATTGGTTAAAGGCCATAAGAGCTCTTGGCAGTATCGTGCTCATAGCGTCACGTAGTATCCAATACATAGTTATTTATTGATAATAAGTGATGATTACATTTCCTATCACACACATGAACAGGTTAAGACTGTTAGAATGATTGGTTAATAAATTAATCGTAAAATATAACATGCATAACACCAAAATATTATTTGTTATGCATGTGTTAGTATTAATATAGGATAAGTATAATAATGAGAAAGTGTATTATTAAGTGTAGAGAGTATAATATAGGGAGCTACGTCTGCCAACAAGCTGTGTTGCAATTTGGCAGAAGTATATGTTTGTTAAACTTTATTTTCATATGTGTATAAACACTTTTAAGCTGTTGGGTGTTAGGTTTTATTTTCGTTATGGAATTTCTTGATTCGGTCGCCGCGCTCAGAGCCCGCGATAAAAGCTATGCAATAGCTTAAAAAGCAAATTGTGTACAAATTCTGCACTTGTAGATAATTTTTGCACATACTCATAATAGCATTGTCTTTCAGTTTAGTCATTTTGGAATTCAGTCATTTTGGGAATTAGTCATTCTGAAAATAAGACCAATCGGAGATTCAGGCGTTTCGGTATTTGGGCTTTATGAACCGGAGGGCCTTCGACACAGATTAGTCACCGTGATCGAAATCCGTTAGAAAAACATTAACTAAACTAACGTTTATTTTGTAATTTCAGATCCCCTATGTTACCTACCTTTGGAAACAGGACCTTGCAGGGCCTACATTAAACAGTAAGATATACACAACAATTACTTCTTGTACTACTTACCTATATACTTACAAGCTAATGCCGAACAAGGAACTTTGTCAAACAAGCATTTGATTGTCACTGATACTGTTATGGGCTTACCTACTCGTCTCTTTATATCGTTATTTACAGAAAACCTTTTACTCAGGTGATACCACCCAGGTGAATATATTTGTGTACCCATTTTACCTCGGAATCATTGCACCCAGGTGAATTAAGTGGACATAAGTGGTGTCCTTTTTTCACCTAGTATTTCGGTAGTTCGTAAAGCGTTAGTTTGATTCGTATTAGTGCCTGGGAACTAATCTTGAGATTAATTCTCAAGCAGATTTCTACAGAATTACGTAACACATAAAATTACACGGATCAAATGTAAATCTACACGCAATGATGCTTACTTAAAACATTATTGTCTACACGCGGCAATAATCTCGGGCTCAATAATAAGGTTGTTTCCTAGATACACAAAACAATCCAAAAGACTAACTCCCAGTCTTAATAATCTATCTATCGATGGATTGAGTTACTAAAGCTATAAATTTGACATAAGCGCCATACAAAATATGTCAAAATTCAACCTCTAATAGCAAAATCTATCGTTAGATAGATTATTGAGACCAGAGGTAATTAGTAAATAAACCTGATGTTTACCAACAGTTAAGTTCCGATTAAATTTTGTGGTAAATTGATTTTTTTATCATTGATCATATCATATAAAAAATAAATAAAATAAATAAATTGGAGCCCCACTATAAAACTCCCCATTGTTTTCAACCTTTCAGCTCCGAGCTCAGATCACAAGTTCCTATGTTTTTTCTTTTAGAACTTCACCAATTAAAAATAATTAATAGTTCAAATAGCAGAAAGATTTCAAATATTAAGTTTGTATATACAGTGGCGCGGTTTGAGTGTGTCCGACTGTGTGTGTGTGTGTGTGTGTGTGTGTGTGTGTGTGTGTGTGTGTGTGTGTGTGTGTGTGTGTGTGTGTGTGTGTGTGTGTGTGTGTGTGTGTGTGTGTGTGTGTGTGTGTGTGTGTGTGTGTGTGTGTGTGTGTGTGTGTGTGTGTGTGTGTGTGTGTGTGTGTGTGTGTGTGTGTGTGTGTGTGTGTGTGTGTGTGTGTGTGTGTGTGTGTGTGTGTGTGTGTGTGTGTGTGTGTGTGTGTGTGTGTGTGTGTGTGTGTGTGTGTGTGTGTGTGTGTGTGTGTGTGTGTGTGTGTGTGTGTGTGTGTGTGTGTGTGTGTGTGTGTGTGTGTGTGTGTGTGTGTGTGTGTGTGTGTGTGTGTGTGTGTGTGTGTGTGTGTGTGTGTGTGTGTGTGTGTGTGTGTGTGTGTGTGTGTGTGTGTGTGTGTGTGTGTGTGTGTGTGTGTGTGTGTGTGTGTGTGTGTGTGTGTGTGTGTGTGTGTGTGTGTGTGTGTGTGTGTGTGTGTGTGTGTGTGTGTGTGTGTGTGTGTGTGTGTGTGTGTGTGTGTGTGTGTGTGTGTGTGTGTGTGTGTGTGTGTGTGTGTGTGTGTGTGTGTGTGTGTGTGTGTGTGTGTGTGTGTGTGTGTGTGTGTGTGTGTGTGTGTGTGTGTGTGTGTGTGTGTGTGTGTGTGTGTGTGTGTGTGTGTGTGTGTGTGTGTGTGTGTGTGTGTGTGTGTGTGTGTGTGTGTGTGTGTGTGTGTGTGTGTGTGTGTGTGTGTGTGTGTGTGTGTGTGTGTGTGTGTGTGTGTGTGTGTGTGTGTGTGTGTGTGTGTGTGTGTGTGTGTGTGTGTGTGTGTGTGTGTGTGTGTGTGTGTGTGTGTGTGTGTGTGTGTGTGTGTGTGTGTGTGTGTGTGTGTGTGTGTGTGTGTGTGTGTGTGTGTGTGTGTGTGTGTGTGTGTGTGTGTGTGTGTGTGTGTGTGTGTGTGTGTGTGTGTGTGTGTGTGTGTGTGTGTGTGTGTGTGTGTGTGTGTGTGTGTGTGTGTGTGTGTGTGTGTGTGTGTGTGTGTGTGTGTGTGTGTGTGTGTGTGTGTGTGTGTGTGTGTGTGTGTGTGTGTGTGTGTGTGTGTGTGTGTGTGTGTGTGTGTGAGCACAGAAGAGGTCGTGGGTTCAATTCCCACACGGGACACCACTTTGTGTGACCACGTTGTTCCGAGTCTGGGTGTACTTTGTGTCCGTGACTTGTATGTTTGTAAAGTCCCCCGCGACACAGGGCTTGCACCCTACTGCGGGTAATGTCTTAAAAAAAAAACAAAGAGGATGCATTTGTCCGAAAACCCTACATCTGCGTCACAGTACTTACCTACTATAATCAGCCAGGTGAACAGACGCGACTCATTAAGATATTGGACGTTTTTTACCCACATTTAGTATTCAAATGAAAGTCATTTGAGTATTTAATTTCATTACACTTAGTGTGATAAGACTTGAATAATGTTAGTCTATATCATGTTGACTTTGTTCACCCAGGTGAACAAAGTGGAATAAACCAATATGACGGGCGGCAACAATATGGAAGAAGTTGTTAAGATGCATTTTGTATTTACATGACAGTGATCTGCATTTTCAAGCGCTTAATTTACCCTGTTATGAAATACTTTTACCCTATCGAATACATGTCAAAAATAGAGTAGTATTTAATATTGATAGTTAATGTACCACATTTTTTTTTAAAGATAACTATATGTGGGATTGAGTCTCATATTACTAGAATTTTGTTAACTCCTCCAGCTAAGCTCAAAGTCTTGTGTTAGGAGTGGGTTCACGTCGGTAGTATAATGGGTAGGATTCGAACCCGCGACCTCACGATTGCGAGACCGAAAAGAAACAAAATAGTATTTTGTTTCTTTTGTGGTGATCAATTTCCCACACCCCATTTTAAGGAAAGTACGTGTATAGCTATTATCAAATGGCTAACTCTTTAATTAAACCTCTTTAAATAGACTGTAAAAAATTACTAAAACATCAGATAAAGAAATTTGTTGACACATAATGTATCACATTTTAAAAATATTGTAAAAACATAAAAACTGCCGTCAATTTTTGCGAAATAGGCGCCATTTTACAATGTTTTTAGTATTTAATAAAACGTCTTTACAAATTAAAATAAATGACAAAATACGATTTTATCTTCAATTAATGAAATTATGATATTTTATTTATTATTATTTCGTTTATTCAGACCTAAAAACAACCATTATCAATCCGAATTTACATAAATTATCATGCATAAACGTCATTCCATACAATTATGTCAAATTTGCGAAATGGCACTTAACGCACGGTGACACAACGCGCGTCAACATACGCTTATCGCCCGCCATTTCAACGAAGGCTTATTTTCACCTCTACAGCCGGTCTAATAACTTATTTACAGTTAACTATCTCTTATGCTAACTCTAGTAGCAAGACTGATACTAGTGTATTTCGATAACTGTTAATAATTAGAAAACTAGAAAAGTTTTTTGTACGACGGCACATAGCTGGCCGTTAGAGCTCGATTTCTTGTCCCGGGCTACATAAAAAAATTAAAAAAAACCGGGCAAGAGCCCGCGAAGGGTTCCGAAACCGTTGCCGTATAAAAAAAATCCACTTAGGCGCTTACGCCCTTATGTTATGAAAAGCAGTTTTTCGGCAATAACTAAATGACAGTATATTCAATAATGTCCGAAATAATTTTAGTTTAAAGTTTTTATTAAGCGCTATCTTTTTGTTTATTTTTTTTTTATTTTTTCATATTTTCTGGTTACACGGTTTAAAAGATAAGGGGGGAGGGGCAATTTAAGCAACTTTGGGGGCGATTATGAGCGACGGTGTTACATGTATGGAGTGACACTCGGGAGTAATAATAAATATTTTTAGGGGAGGGACCCCTAAAAATATTTATTTTTATTCCCGAGTTCGTCTCTGTGCTTTGATCTTAATTCTATATGTTTTCCAGGTACGGCTTCGAATCAGCTAAAAACAAATGTACATCGTTTGTTTATGGTGGCTGCAGTGGCAACGAGAATAGATTCGACACACTGCAGGAGTGTAAGAGAGCGTGCTGCTAAGAAATAACTACATAGTACTTTATGTTTGATGTAATTATAGATATTATTCAAAACCTGTTTGTACTTTTATTTAACTATTTAATGTTTGTTTAATCATCAAACTAGCTATAGCAAATTAATAAATTACGGATGGTTTAAGTATATAGTTTAATTTCTAACTCATTATCAATTAGAAATCACCTATTTTTATTTTTAATAAGTATACTTACCAGTTTTTAACGAAGAACTAAATAATATAATAATATATAATATCTTGGGACAACTCAAACTAAGCAGAGCTTGTACTATGGAAACTAGACAACTGATAAACATACTTATATATTTCTAATTACATACATATTATAGATAAATAACACCCAGACACAGAATAAACCATCGTGCTTATCACACAAAGTCTGTATTTAAGTACTATATATAACCAACTTCTTTAAACATTTTTGAAGTTGGTGCCAGGAAATGTAGTTAAAATGTTTTAGGCACCAACTCCAAATTATTTATTTATTTTTTGGTGTTCTGCCTATATTACTTGTTGTTGTTGTGTTTTTAGTTACCTTGTATATATTTTTTCATTCGTTTTCATTTTTTTTTTTGTAAGAAAAATTGTAAAAACATTTCTTAGTTTTTAGTGTGTTCGTTTGTAATTTATCTAAGTTACAATAGCCGAATCCAAACTACTCATTTCTATTTACAAAATATTGTATCCATGCAAAATTACAGCCTCCTAGCACTAACAGGCTCTGAGCAAAAGTGCGGACGGACGGATGGACGGACGGACGGACATGGCGAAACTATAAGGGTTCCGTTTTGCCATTTTGGCTACGGAACCCTAAAAAAGGACTTATTTTATTGTATTGAATAAAGACACTACAGTCCATCAAATCTAAGAGGTACCGTTTGACGTTTCATATTTTTCAAACCGAAACAACTTTGTTCATACGTACATTATTCAGTTTCGATAACCTTTTTCATAAAACCATGAATTTAGAAAGATTTCATTATTGTATCTAAAAATGTACAATTCTTAATATCTAAATGTAATTGAAAACTTTCAAACAAAGCAAAATAACACATATTTACACAGTAAATAATTTCTAATAGTTATATTCTTGACCTCATTACAAAGTTACGTAGTTAGGTCACTGCACGTAGTGTTGCGACTCTTCGGATACACTTGTATGCAAAAAAATCGTTTACATATACGAAAAATCGAATGTATTATTTACAAATTACACTTGACAACCAAACAAATATTTTTTCATGTGAATGGGATTTATCTCACATATTACGATTACATAACTAAATAGTTATGTAATCGTAAAATATGAGATAAAACCCATTCACCAAAAATACGTATTTATAAATCAAATATATTTGCTTCTTTAAAAAGTTGTCGAAAGCGATTTGTCGATTTTTGATTTTCGCGCCCAAATAAGTCGGGGTTTCTCGCGCTAACGCTGTCGAAATAGTAAATGGAGTCAGGGATAGTGTTTTTTACATTTATTTTTGTGTATGATAGTATGGGTTTGCATATTACAGAGAAATAAACAAATTTTTAACAAGCACATCCATTGATTTTACAATTACAATTTTTTCTTCTAAGTCTTATTTCTATGTCTAAAACTAATAAAAATAAGGTATGTAGAACCCATTCACAAAAATGTTGTTGCTTGATGTTATAAATTAACGACGTTACTGCGCGACCGCATAATGCACTGAATACACAGATACCCTAAAATAAATTAATTTAATTATTTTTAGGTCAATAGGCAAAATCGCAGGTGTCCAAGTCTCTACAATTTTTTTTTTCTGGCAACACTGCCAACTACAAGCGCACGCGGTCCGCTCGGTCGGTTCGGCGTCAGCAGTCTCTCGCCATCTTGGAAGCTGACTGTGCGCGTACTTGCTTTCTCGTTTGTGTTTTACAATTTGTGACTTGGCTATTACTTTTCTGGACTGATCATTCTTTATCCGTTTACCTTGGCAATATTTATACTGGACTCCGAACTAAGCAAGTGTTTATTAATAATGTCGAAAAGAGGACGTACTTTGAACAGCCAGGCTCGTGAATTGGTGGTGAAATTACACGAGTATTTTGAGCGTGAATCTCAAAATGGTGGACTTCTACTGCCAGTTACACAAGTTCGGGATCGCGTCGGTGAAGCTCTCGGTATTGGTAGCCGCACCGTTGGCAAAATATTAAGTGAAAAATATGGGCCTTCGGGGAGTGACAGTAACGTACTTCACACACCGAAAAAACGAAAAAGAAATAAACCTGTGACAGGCATCGATGAATTCGATAGTCATGCTATTAGAAACCATATATACGGGTATTTTACAAGAGGCGAATTTCCAACATTGGCAAAGTTATGTGCAACTTTAAAAGATGCCGGGCTGTATAAGGGAAGCATAGAGTCGTTGAGAACGGTAATAACAGGAATTGGCTTCAGATACAAAAAAGTTGACAAACGAAAAATTGTTATGGAGCGACATGACATAATTATGCAGCGACTAACATTCCTGCGCGAAGTTAAACAAATTATAAACTGGGATAATGTAATATTTTTGGACGAAACCTGGCTAAATTCCAACCATTCTGTGCCGAAAACATGGACTGATGATTCTGAAGCTTCGTGCTCGAAGGTGCCGATAGGAAAAGGTGGACGCCTCATAATATGCCATGCTGGGTCAGCGTCTACAGGCTTCGTGGAAAATTCTTTATTAGCTTTCCAATCCAAAAGCACTAAAGAGTATCATGAAGAAATGGACGCAGTAAGGTTCCGAGAGTGGTTCTTAAATTTATTACAGAATATCCCTCCTAACAGCACAATTATAATGGATAATGCCCCATACCACTCTGTGCAAATTGATAAAGCACCTACGTCAGCCAATAAGAAAGCAGATTTGGTGGCATGGCTGCAAAGAAAAGGAGTGGATGCCGACATGTCACTATTAAAAGCTGAATTATTACAGTTAGTGAAATTGCATAAACCACCAAAACCGACATATGTAATTGACCAATTGGCCGAAGAGCACGGGCACAAAGTCATACGACTTCCTCCGTACCATTGCCAATATAATGCCATTGAACTGATTTGGGCCCAAGTTAAAGGTAATATTATAATAATAACACGAGTACTTCTAACATTTATAATTTAAACAATGGTTTTCGTCTGCTATCAAATAGTTACATTATTGTTTTACAGGTTATGCAGCAAGACACAACACAAAACCACCCTTCAGTGTCAAGAAAATGGAAGGTTTATTAAAGGAAGCATGTGCCCAAGTTACACAGGAAGATTGGAGTAAAGTAGTACAAAAAACAAAGAAAATAATAATGGACGACTTCGAAAGAGACGTACACTTTGATAATGTAATGGACAATCAACTGGTCATTAATTTAAATGACGATGATGACGAAGACGACGATACTAGTACTAGTAGTGAATAAAAAAATATCCTAAACATTTCTTTTATTTAATTATAACAATTGATTTCTTAAAATTCGGATATTATAGTAATCGATCTCTTAAAGTTCGGATATTATAGTAATCGATTTTTTCATCCCATCCCTATCATTCAATTGTCAGAACTGTCAAACGGTACTTCTTAGATTTGACGGACTGTAATGCTAATATCATATAAATTCGTTATATTGAATAACATTGTCAATTACTTTTACTACGTCAGGTGAAAAGACATCTACCTTAAAATTTAAATTTCATTCTGATTTTGTTAAGCCCTTTTACAAGGTAAGTAGGTAATCGTATTTTCAGTTATTTTTATGTCTATCATTATATTTAACTTCATATATACAATTTGTTTCGGTTGATTTTTTTCCATTTTGTTGCTTGGACTTGGTAATACATGCCCAGAAAATACGGGTTTCAAAATGGAAATTATAAAGTTGTGTTTTTAACCGAATTCAAAAAAACGAGGAGATTCTCAATTAAATATTTTTTTCATATTATAGAGTGCAGAGCCATCTTGTTTGAAAGACCTTTGTGACTCCCTTAGACTCGACTGAAAGATCGTTTTTTTTTGGAGAATTTTGATTAGTGAATTTTTGTATAGTTATTTTCATGAAGATAACCATTGTAAATCTAGCGTTGCATTTTCTTTTTTGTTACCGATACTTTTGAAACTGTTGCAAAAAATCTTTTCTAAATATTCGTTTCATTCACTTAATAAATCTATTTGTTTGTTTGTTTAAACGCGCTAATCTCAAGAACTACTGGTCCGATTTGAAAAATTCTTTTTTTGTTAGATAGCCCATTTATTGAGGAAAGCTATAGGCTATATGACATCGCGCTACGACTAGTAGGAGCAGAGTAGCGACGAGAAATATTTCAAAAACGGGGAAAATTTACGCATACGAAGTTGCGAGGTACAGCTAGTAACAGATAAAAATATATCTTATACTGGACCTAAAGAAGAAGTTGTTTATTTTATATCTAATCGACACTTTAGTGATTCCATCTGATTCAAAGTTACAAACCAAAATTGACGCCTGATCTGGTAACAATCTGGCACTTGTTTTACATTTCTTTGGTACGATCGGGTACGTTTAGGGGTCGTCAATGAAAAATGTTGCAAAAATGGGAAAAAATAACGCGAACGAAGTTGCGTGGGTTAGCTAGTACCTCAGTAAATAAGCTACATGATAGCACATAAAAGAAATACATTTGTTGATATTTAGCATTTTCATGATTATTTCGACCCGTGGCAAGAAAAAAAAACCCGGCAAGTGCATATCGGGCCACGCACAATGTAGGGTTCCGTAGCCCCGTAGGGTTTTTGTTTTTGTTTCATACTTACAACGTTATATCTACTTTATAATATTTTTCAATGGAATTTGTACGAAAATCTTGGTACTTCTCATTTGATCAGCTTGATCACTCGTAAACTTGTAAAGCCTACTTAGCTGTGATAGCTTTTCTTTTAATTTCACTATATACCTATACTACTACCGTGATTTTTTTCACATACCCAACATCAGCCATTTAGCTGGCAGGGGGCAGAGGACACTTGATTCTAACAAAAATTTGCAATTTAAAGCTTAATATTTTACAAACGAATGCCTAAATCTAAAAATGGTCTTCACAACCCCGAAACGTTTTTTAAAGAGCTATCTAATGATATCCCACACGATGGGCTAGGTGAGAAAAAAAATCACGCTAACACTTTACTTAAAGGGAGAGGTAGGAAATGTACCCAAAAAAAATGTTTTTTCAAGATTTTATTTTTTCACTTTGTCGGCGTAAGTAATATATGTTTTCATGCAAAATTACACCCACTTAGCATTAGCAGTCTCTGAGCAAAGGTAATAAAAATATCTTGGGACAACTCACACAACGCTATCTGATCCCAAACTAAGCAGAGCATGTACTATGGAAACTAGACAACTGATAAACATACTTATATATTTCTAAATACATACTTAAAATAGATAAAAATAACACCCAGACACAGAATAAACCATCGTGATCATCACACAAAGTTTGCAGACGGACGGGCGGGCGGACGGACATGGCAAAATTATATGGGTTCCGTTTTGCCAATTTGGCTACGGAACCCTAAAAACGAGACATACTCCTTTCGTACTGTATTTTTATGAAAAAATAGTTTACATTGTACCAAAGAGAATATAAAACTATTGTACCTTCATCAATTTTGTCACAACTCATGGAGAATATAAATCTGTCAAAAATGACAATCTACAAACTCATATTCAATTCACAGAGTAGGTACCTACTTTTTTATTTAGGAAATTCTCGTCGAAATGTTCGTATTGAAAAAACCGTGAGGTGGTCAGCATTGTTTACTTTTATAGGAAAAGAAAATAAAACAGATATAAAACTTTACAGACATTGAAACTATACAAAAATGAGTGAGTATAAAGTTCTACGCGACGTAATGTAGCGATAATACATAATTGAATTTCTCGTAGCCAAATCAGTTTGGCTACAAGCGAATCGAATTCCTCGTAGCCAAATCAGTTTGGCCACAAGGATATAGAATTCCTCGTAGCCAAATCAATTTGGCCACAAGGAAATGGAATTCCTATTAGCCAAATCAGTTTGGCCACAAGGGAATGGAATTCGTCGTAGTCAAATCAGATTGGTGAAATAGTTTGGCCACGAGGAAACGCTGTTTTTTATTAATTTACATCTCCTTCTCTTTAGGTCAAATTTTAGAAAATCTCTGCTATGTGGATCAGGATCACGCAGTAAAGAAAATAATAACTGAGTTCTTTGAGAATCTTCTAGATTAGGTCATTATGTTTTTTAAATCGCAATTTCAGTATTTTTGAATGAATTGCAAAACCGGGGAAAATTGACGCAGACGATGTTGTGAGATCTAGCTAATTAATTAACTATATTTTGTTATTTTTTAGAAATGTAAAAAGAGACTTAGTAATTGGAATAAAATAATAATAATAAAAGTAAAATAAACGTTTTTTCTTGACATTTTTTTTCAACAAGAGTCCCATATTACTAGCAATCTTGTTAACCCCTCCAGCTAAGCTCAAAGGCTTGTGTTAGGAGTGGGTTCACGTCGGTAGTATAATGGGTAGGATTCGAACCCACGACCTCACGATTGCGAGACCGATGCCTTAGCCATTAGGCTACCGCCGCCGACTTTGACTGTCTTTGAACGTTATTCTTTTCACAAGGACTGGGTCATTTCCCTCCTTGTAGTTTGCTTCATACTCGTTTTTTAGAAGCTTGTAGGGAACCGTAGAGATTGTAGCGGTGTAGCTTGAGATTTGTAAAAAAAACTTTGGTAGAATTTCCCTCTGTGGCGCGGTGGGAGTGTGTCCGACGGCTACGCAAGAGGTCGTGGGTTGATTCCCACACGGGACACCACTTTGTGTGATCCACAAATTGTTGTTCCAAGTCTGGGTGTAATTTGTATCCGTGATTTGTATGTTTGTGAAGTCCCTCGCGACACAAGGCTTGTACCATAATGCGGGGTTCATCTTTAAAGAAAAAACATTGCTACCAGACTGTCATAGCAATTATATGTATGTAAAGCTTGTGTAGATATATAACTACAATACACTATTTCATGCATTCATGTCAGGAATATTTACTACTTGTGTGTTTCATTTTACTGTCTCAGAATGGAACATAAAGAGTAATGACTAGAACTGAGGGTTGGTGGATCTACATAACAGATTTATTCTGTAAGAGATATGTCAGGATGTATCTTATGTACCTATGTGAGTATGTGAGATGTGTGTCTCCATATTGTGTAAGGTTTCTATCAATCAGTATTGTCAAGGTAGCTATTCAGGGTAATCTATACTAATATTATAAAGCTGAAGAGTTTGACTGCCTCAGTGGCGCGGTGGGAGTGTGTCTGACTGCTACGCAAGAGGTCGTGGGTTCGATCCCCAACCAGGATAAAACTTTGTGTGAAGAGCACGATGATTTATTCTGTGTCTGGGTGTTATTTTTCTATAAAATGTATGTATTTAGAAATATATAAGTATATTTATCAGTTGTCTGGTTACCATACAAGCTCTGCTTAGTTTGGAATCAGATGGCGTTGTGTGAGTTGTCCCAAGATATTACTATTATTATTGTTTGAACGCGGTAATCTCAGGAACTACTGATCCGAATTAAAAAAAATCTTTCACTGTTGAACAGCCCATTTATCCAGGAAGGCTGTAGGCTATATAACATCACGCTACGACCAATAGGAGCAGAGCAGCAATGAGAAACGTTGCAAACACGAACAAACTTTACGCTGACGAAGTTGCGTGGAACAGCTAGTATAAAATAATACAAAGTAACAAGTGGCAATTAGCATTATATTGTTAAATATAGTTCGCTCTGGTTATATCAAGGAATTGGAGTAGAGAGGTATGCTTGTGTCATTTCCAAGCGGACCTATTGCCTAGGAAAAGTGGTGATAAGAAATCTAGGCCGTCTCCTAATAAAACATTTGGGATCCCTTCTTTTCTCATAATGTTCTTTTTCCTAATATACTTCGGCATAACGATTTTGGCACAATTTGTTTTGGCATAATAATACTTCGGCCTAATTTTTTATGGCATACCTTTTATGTTGGCACAATCATGTTAAAGACTAATTTGTGTTGGTATAAATTAGATTCGCATAACGTTAGTAGGCCTAATAACTATTAGCATAATAATATTTAAGCATATAATTAATATAGGTAAATAACAAAAACAATTTTTATGCAAATTATTTATTACACATAAACTATGAAGATCATAGAATTTCAATTAGAATAATATAGATTGGGTTACTTTCTTCTTCAAAAATGCGTAGGTTAGGTTAGGTTAGAACTGTGACCTCTTATGCACGAGCCGAGCGAGCGAAGCGAGCGTGCCGCGGCAGCGGCCGGCGAGTGCCAGAAACGAACAGTCATGCTCTCATGGGCAAGGATATAAAAACCAAATAATTATCATTAAATCAACTTTTATTTATTACAATTACTAAAAAAAAAACAATTAAATTAGCGTAAATAAATTTATGTTTTAGGATATAATGCTTAAAAAAGGGGATCCCTTCTTTTCTCATAATGTTCTTTGTCCTAATATACTTCGGCATAACGATTTTGGCACAATTTGTTTTGGCATAATAATACTTCGGCCTAATTTTTTATGGCATACCTTTTATGTTGGCACAATCATGTTAAAGACTAATTTGTGTTGGTATAAATTAGATTCGCATAACGTTAGTAGGCCTAATAACTATTAGCATAATAATATTTAAGCATATAATTAATATAGGTAAATAACAAAAACAATTTTTATGCAAATTATTTATTACACATAAACTATGAAGATCATAGAATTTCAATTAGAATAATATAGATTGGGTTACTTTCTTCTTTAAAAATGCGTAGGTTAGGTTAGGTTAGAACTGTGACCTCTTATGCACGAGCCGAGCGAGCGAAGCGAGCGTGCCGCGGCAGCGGCCGGCGAGTGCCAGAAACGAACATGCTCTCATGGGCAAGGATATAAAAACCAAATAATTATCATTAAATCAACTTTTATTTATTACAATTACTAAAAAAAAAACAATTAAATTAGCGTAAATAAATTTATGTTTTAGGATATAATGCTTAAAAAAGTTATGCTATAGAACTTTATGCTTAATATATTTATGCATTAGAAGGTTATGCCTAATCATTGTTATGGTTTGAAAAAATATGCCTAAAACATTATGCGTAAGCTGTTATGCGTAATTATATTATGCGAATATATAATTATGCCTAACAAAAATATGCTAAGTTATATTAGGTCTTAAAATTTTAGGCAAATGGATAGGGAACCTTAAAAAAGTTATGCTATAGAACTTTATGCTTAATATATTTATGCATTAGAAGGTTATGCCTAATCATTGTTATGGTTTGAAAAAATATGCCTAAAACATTATGCGTAAGCTGTTATGCGTAATTATATTATGCGAATATATAATTATGCCTAACAAAAATATGCTAAGTTATATTAGGTCTTAAAATTTTAGGCAAATGGATAGGGAACCAAAACATTTGCCATATACATTTGGAATATGATATTACTGGAATCTGCAATGTAACCAATTGACTGAGACTTGGATTTCAATATTGCAATGTTCAACTGTATTACTACAGGACAGCTGATACATAACTTACAGGAAAATAGACACATTGCAATATCTTGTCACCAGTCAATCAGCTAATATACAGAAACATTTTACACCCATTTTCCCTTTCTTGATATGTCCCGTTCGCGTTATGTCCCATTCGTGTTATGTCCCTTTCGCATTATGTCCCGTTCGCGTTATGTCTCTTTCGCATTATGTCTCGTCCGCAATTTGTCGATAGGTATATTATCTACTGTCTTTTGACCGTGGTCTCGCCTGCATCTGGCATCCACGCGGGCGCAGCCGCGGGCATAAGCTACTTTATAATAAATTTATAGTTGGCATAAGTACTCGATGAAAAGTCCCTATGTATCCTTTTGTGGTACGTAAAAGCGTGTCAAACAAGTAAACAAATATAATCACTTTCGCAATATAACGTCTTTAATTTATTATTTATAATTTTGAGGTATGTTTCCTGATCGCATTTATTTTAAACATCGTTGCACACCAAAACAAAAAGAAAATATATGTAATGTTAAAAGAGAAAGAAAAAAGTATTTGCCTACTATATATACTATTACCCATTATATCGAAAAATGGTCTTTGAAAGATCTATTTAACACCACCCCACACGATGGGGTAGGTTAGGAAAAAAAAAACAAATCCCCCACTTTTATGTGGGTTACCCCTTTTTTTTAATCTCAAAATTTTATTTTACCCCCTTGTGGGCGTAATTAATATGTAAATCCATGCCAAATTACAGCTTTCTAGTACAAAGCGTCGCGGAGCTAACCTGGGGATAGACATACGGACATACGGACGGACACTGCGAAGCTATAAGGGTTTCTTGTTTACTACGGAATCCTAAAAAAAGATATCATATCCGCGAGCAAAATACAGTAGAATAAATATATTGCAAACAAGATAAATTACACAAGGGACACGTCGCGAAAGGGGCATATCGCGAACGGGACGTATTGTGAAAGGGACATATCGCGAAAGGGACGTACTTCGAAAGGGCCATATCGCGAATGGGACATGTAGCTAATCTTTGAGGCTTTGATTAGCGGGCCCAATCGCGAAAGGGCCCAAACCGCTCAAATCCGTCAAATCAATATAAAGTAACTTTAAATAGGGATCCTATCTTCGTCGTCTGATGACACCCAGAGAAAGAGACTAGGTCTCGCTGTCTTTTCACACTGCTTTTGTAGTGGGGGGAATCCATCGGAGCATCTGCTATGTAGGTGGTTTTCAACGCGACTCATGGCCACGAGTCGGTCATTGGGTATTAGACAGCCATCCTCGAGTCAGTTGCCGACTGTGAAGGTCGGTTTATCGTCTCTAGGGGACGGCGGTCGGAGTTCCAATTACTGTCCGCCTTCGTGGCCAGCCGGGTGAGACTCCGTTGGGAGAGGCCCAGCTAACCGCCTTCTAGAGAGCGGAGGTTCGTAATCGTCGTCTTGCCTTGGTGTTTGAGCTGCGAGGAACCGATATTAGTTACCGAGCGGGGCGTTTCAGTCTCCTCTTCCTCCTGTCTTTCGGGTGAGCGGTCCCATCCCCACTTGATGGGCATAGGCCCATCAAGTGGGGATGTTCTGATAAAAACTACACAACCGCTTAATATTTTTAAAAAACCTTTCCAATGACACCTCATACGATGGGGTAGGTGCGTAAATACGTATTTTTTTCTTCAGCCTACAGACGCCCATTGTCCAGCAAAGGTCTTCTCCAACCGTTTCCACTCATGACTGATTTGACCAGACTTTTTTCCCATCGGTTGTCATTTCTTCAAGTGATATGGGTGGGCAACCCATATACTACTTCCTTCAGCCTTTATTTACTACTTCAGCTGCTAATTCTTAGCGCTATATCGGTTACTTGTGTTCGTTTGCAAATTTCTTCGTTGAGAAATAGACTCGAAGAGAGACATCCAGCTTAGCTCTCTCCGTAGCGCTCCGTGTAACCTTGAGCTTGTTTATGAGGCCTACAGTTAAGAACCAAGTCTCGGATCCATACGAGACCACTGGCAGCACGCATTAGTTGTAGACTTTTGTCTTTAAGTATTGAGGGATTTTAGACGAAAGATGCTACTCAGTTTTCCGAACGCTGCCCCTCCTAATTGGATTATTCAGTTTACCTATCCCTCGAAGTTGGATCTACCTAACTGGATCGTTTGGCTAAGATATAAGTATTTGTCAACGATTTCGAGAGTAGCATTTCCAACAGGAACTAGTACGGGTGCAACATGGACATTAAGCATAATCTTGGTTTTGTCCATGTTCATATTTAGACCTACCTGTTAGGAAATTTTGCTGAGGTCCCCGAGCATGGCACAGAAACCTTCAAGCGATTCAGCCATGATCACTACAATAAGATAAATATGATCCAATGATAACAGCGGAAACATGTTTGGAACTACGGAATATTTACATACAGCTAGTGTAAAAGTGAGCCTTGAAATATTTATCAAAAACTATAGTAATGAGAAACTTATAACAGTGAGAGGTGAACCTCTAAAATACACCCTGGGCAAACGTTTTAACAAGAAAGACGGACACATAGTACCTGGAACAAGTATTGATTTATGTGATTTCTTAAAGTAAAAATCTTGCTAGGGTCTCAGTATCGCACTAAACCAAAAATAACCTTGTTTATCAAAACACATTTAATCAGGTGGAATTGGGTACTACAGGGATCAAGCTACCAGTGATTACGGCTCCAAAGAGAGCCGTACCTTCTCATTATGACATTACTCTCCATAGTTTTTGACTTTGTTGACTGCCTCTGTGGCACGGTGGGAGTGTATCCGACTGCTACGCAAGAGGTCGTGGGTTCGATCCCCACCCAGGATAAAACTTTGTGTGATGAGCTCGATGGTTTATTCTGTGTCTGGGTGTTATTTATCTTCTATACATATAATAAAATTGTAAATTTTACGTGTCTGTACATGGCCGAACATAGTAAAAAAAAATATTGGGAAATGTTTGAAAAGAGTATTTAAACACATTCCTACATTTTTAGAAATGTCTGTCTGTCTGTCTGTTTGTTTGAACACGCATCACGGAAAAACTACCAGACAGATTCGGTTGAAATTTTGTATGTGTATTCTAATAAGTCTGGATTAACATTTAGGCTATAATTTATCACGCTATTTCCCATAGGAGCTAAGCAATAACGGATAATGTCTGTAGCTATTTATCGTCATAAAACAATAAGTACTTGACGGATCTTCATGAAAATTTGCAGTTTTATTGTAAACTAGCTGTGCCCGCGACTTCGTTCGCGTGAAAGTCGGGTTTAAATTAAGGAAGTTTATGTTACGAAATAATTTGTTGGAATCAGTCCTGTCGGATGAACCTATCGCGGTTCATCCGACAGGACTGATTTCAGCAGCGAAGAATCGTCTTATACTCATTTATTGATAGCTTTAACACCCAAAAGCTTTGTGAAAATAAATAAATACCAAATACAGACTCTTTAGGTATTCGTTTACTGTGTTTTTCTATTAATAATTTGTGTCTGTTTTCTTTTTTGTCTATTGTTATTTTTATTATTTTACTGGTTTTTTTTTTATCTTCTTCATGACTTTTCCTGGTCAATTATAATAATGTTTAAGTGTCTTCTGTGTACTAAATATAAATCTTTCTATTCTCTTCTTTTAGATAGTTAGTTTGGTGTGCGGCTTAAGAAGTGGGTTTTCTGTTGTTTTTGTTTCGTTTTTTCAACGTTATACCTAATAATTTTCAATAGAATTTGTACACGCTTTTTAAAAGACCTATCTAATGATACCCCACACGATGGGATAGGTGAGCAAAAAAAATTACATCCCCACTTTACATATCCTACGTACCCATAAAAAAACGATTTTGTTCCTTCACTTTATCGGCGTAAGTAATATGTGTATTCATGCAAAGTTGCAGCCTTCTAGTATTAATAGTCTCTGAGCTAAGCTGCGGACGGACGGACATAAGGGTTCCGTTTTGCCATTTTGGCCAAAAATGGGGTGTAAAACGCAATATTTATAAAATGTTTTTTCAAGTTTTTCCTTTGTCTGCAAAGATATACAATTGAAATGCTTATAAAACTGCTGTAACACTTTAGTAAACGCGAATATGGCAGCGTCAGATATCTATATACGTACGTACTAATGTATGGGTAGCGTTGAAATAGGTCAAACATTAGCGATGTTTTTAATGATTTTTTAAAGCTTGATCTCCAACCATAACCCTAGAACATGATCCTCGATGTACCTGTGTGATGCGTGGTCAAACAAATGGACAGACAGACAAACATTTCTAAAAATGATAGCAATGAGTTTCTTTTAAATACTATTTTAAAACTTCTTTTACTAATTATAGAACATTATTGAATACAACGCCATCTACTTTCAAAACCAGTGAAGTTTCTTCTAATACTTAAAGTTTTTTTATTAATATACGCAAGATGGTTAGAACAATAAAACCTTAATTAAATAAATAGGACAATGTTGCCACTCAGCAAGAAACGAATACGTGATCGCAAGCAGCCCTAATGAATGTTTTCACAATTAAGGAATTATAACACGGTGGACAATTTGATTACATAGATGGCGCTACATGTTTTTTTTAGCAATGAGCACATCAATTCTAGAAAATGTCGAATACTTTTTAATTTTTAATCTAATATTGTTTTAAATTTCTACTACGATTAATTCATTACTCAGCAGTGCTTACAATACCTATAAATATCTTACCTAGGTGCATTTTTCACTTGATTTATTTATAAAAAAATAATAACCACAGTGAATAAGTTACCTACGGTCGAAAAAATAACTATAACATTGAGAAAAATATTAAAAAAGGAAAAAGATAATTTAAAAAACTACAAAAAGAACAGAACCACATGAGATTCGAGCTTGGGACTTCGTCGTTAAAGACCGCTAGCATAGCTTCGAGGTTATACTGCTCGCTATTCTGCATGTCAAAATAACTGTTCTTATGAAACTTAAAAAAGTTGTGTTTTAGCTCCTTATAGTTTTAGCGTGAAGTTATGTATTCCATAGGTTGCAATTATAGATAATGTCTAATTGTGGAAAATTTTGGGATAATCCGTTATGGTGCGACAAAAAATACGTTGCTGCTCGTTCCCCATAGACGTTAGCGTAATGATTCATAGTGTAAATAATGTCCTATAGTATTTACTATAAAACTGCAAATTTTCATAAAGATCCGTCAAGTAGTTACATAACGAAAAATAGCTACAGACATTATCCCTTACTGCTTAGCTCCTATGGGAAAAAGCGTGATAATTTATAGCCTAAATGTTAATCCGCGTCTATTAGATAGCACATGCAAAATTTCAACCGAATCTGTCCGGTAGTTTTTGAGTGATGCGTGTTCAAACAAACAGACAGACAGACAGACAGACAGACATTTCTAAAAATGCAGCAAAGTGTTTAAATACTCTTTTCGAACATTTCCTAATATTTTTTTTCACTAAGTTCGGCCATGTACAGACACGTGAAATTTACAGTTTTATTATATGTATAGATATAGATACTATAGGTCATTACTTACACTATGAATCATTACGCTATCGTCTATGGGGAGCGAGCAGCAACGTATGTTTGGTCGAACCATTATGGTTTTGCACAATTTTTTCCACAATAAAACATTATTTACAATTGTAACCTATGGAAACAGTAACTTCGCGCTAAAACTTTAAGGAGCTAAACACACGATTTTCAATTTTCTTAAGATCAGCTATTTTAACCACATTTGTATCGGTTGATGTGGTCTAATGGCACAAGTGGCGGTATTGAACGTGCGAGGTTGGAGGATCGAATCTCAAGCGTGCGAGTCTCTTTTTGTGTTGTTTTAAAATTATTTTAATTCTTTTTTAAGTATTTTTCCAAATGTATACTTATTATACAAGCTTTTATTTTCGACTTTAACATGCTTACTTTGTTTAACAAATTTTCATATTAATCAATCACTTTCAATAGGCACCTTTATCATTGTTTTGCATGAATCGTGATTATGTTATGAATGTAGAAATGAAAAACAATATTAGGTACATTACAAATAAACAATAATTACTTGATATTTTCTAGAATTTATAAGTTATATCAAAACAAAACACGTGGCGCCATCTGTGATTCGATTTCTGCTGAGTGCCAAAATTGCGTACCTACAAATGTTGATAAACTTTCGCGATTTGTGCACATTTTGAAAATATATATATTACGGGTCTTAATCGCGTGAATAATTTAAGGTTATACTGGGTGGCGCAAAAGTAGTGGCACTAAAGAAAATACTTTTTTTTTTTTATATGACATTTTCTGTCATTCTGTTGTTGAAAATTGTGTAGTGAACAAATGTAAAATACACTGAAAATAAACATGGACCGTTTTACTCCCCAAGAACGTGGAATAATTGTGTCAATGTTCTTACGGAATAATTCATCAGTGATAAGAACACAACGTGAATTTCGTCGACGATTTCCCCACCGTCCGGCACCGATTGGTCGCACAATTCGACGCTTTGCCACACGCCTTGAAGCAACTGGCTCAACATTGGATAGACCTAAGTCTGGGAGACCAAGAACAGGCCGTTCAGCTGAAAATATCGATGCTGTGCGCGAAGATGTGGAAGAGTGTCCAGAAACATCAACGAGGCGACGTGCCACGCAATTGGGCATTTCCAGACGGACCCTGCAGCGTATTTTGGTGAAAGACTTAAAGATGTTCCCGTATAAAACTCAAATGACTCATCAGCTGCTGCCTGCTGACCACCGAGCTCGTCTAGATTACTGCCAGCGCGTCATAAACCTCAACCTTGAAGAGGATGATTTTCCTTCAAAATTGGTTATGAGTGACGAAGCGCATTTCCATCTCTCAGGGCATGTCAATAAGCAGAATACTCGGTTCTGGGGCACTGATAATCCGCGCATTATTCAAGAAACACCTCTACACCCACTAAAAGTTACTGTATGGTGTGGCATCTGTGTTGACAGAGTGATCGGACCCTATTTTTTCGAAGACGCTGGAGGCAATGCGATAACTGTCACTGGAGAACGCTACAGAACCATGTTACGTGAGTTTTTGATACCCAGTTTGGACGAATTGGGGCTGGAGCACATCTGGTTTCAACAAGACGGCGCTACGGCACACACAGCGCGCGACACTATGGACTTAGTGAGGGACGCTTTTCCAGGCCGAGTTATCTCTCGTTTTGGCGATTTGCCTTGGCCTGCAAGATCACCCGATCTGACCAGTCCAGACTTCTTTCTTTGGGGTTTTTTGAAATCTCGGGTGTATGTGAACAAGCCACAGACTCTCGCAGCTCTAAAAGAAAACATTCGTCAAGAAATAACGAACATATCGCAGGAAGTGTTACGGCAAGTTATGCAAAATGTCATAAATAGGGCTCAAATGTGTATCAACTCTGGAGGTCACCATTTAAAAGACATCATCTTTAAATCCTAATAGTACGAAATTTAATGGCACAAATATACATTTAAAAAAATCTAAATCTAGTTTTCTAATTTAGAAAAAATGTTATAGCTGAACCAAATAGGGTCTTTACTTTTGCGCCACCCAGTACCTTGCTTACCTACGTTTATCATGCATGAAAATTTTAGTTTAATTTAATATAAAATCATCAAGTATTAAAAGAAACTTATCCAGTATTGAAAATAGATGGCGTTTAAATACAAATTAAAATGAATCAGGAAAATTGATTAAAAAAAAAACTGAAATTCTTACGTAGAGGGATATGAATATATGATGATCTTAATTTGCGACAGGTTGGCACACCTATTTTTTAATTCACCAATGTAGACATTATAAAATAATATTTAAATCTTCTAAAGTGAGTGAAAAAAAAATTGAAATAAATTTATAAATAGTATTTAAACACAAAAAAAGATATCTGAGACAGACAAGATTCAAACGTTTTTAAAAGATATATCTTTTAAAAACGTTTGAATGTTGTCTGTTTGTTTGAACACGCATCACAGTACCGCGGGAATGCAATGTTTTAAAAACAGGATATTTTTTAAAAACATAACTAGCCCTATTTCGCGGGGGACTTTACAACACGGACACAAAGCGGGTGTACTTTAGACTATTATATTTTATTTATTTTATTTAACACTTAATGTACAAATAGAGTACAAAGGCGGACTTAATGCTAAAAGCATTCTCTGCCAGTCTACCTTTGGGTGATGTTAACTTAAGAATATGTAGGTGCAGACTGTAGAAAACTAGATAAATAAAAATAATAATAATAAAAGTATATTAAAGTTCGAGGAATAAAAAAAGGCATTTTATATACACAAAAATACATAATCGAATACATGCTAATATGTACATACATACATATAAAATATACATAAATTACATTACATACATATTTATATACAATACATACATATTTATATGCAATACATACATAAATTATAAACTAATAAGTTGATAACTTTGTAAGGATTCAGCTGCTGTTAAGGAGTAGCGTACGAACTTTAATTTTAAAATTGAAACGGTTAGGTGCCATGCTGATTTCGGGGGGCAGCGTATTCCAGAGTACAACAGATAGAACAAAGAAGGAGGATCCCACGAATCCAGTAGAATGAGCGGGGCATAAAAGTTTTTTTATTATATGTTTATCTTGAAGGAGCGGCTAGGTACCTCAGATTTAAAAGTGTCGGAGCCGAAGTTGGAGTCGGAGGTTTAAAATCAATCGGAATTTTCGACCTTTCGGAGTCAGAATCGAAGCTCCTTAACACAAAATTTCGCGCGAGTACTTGGGCGGTTTCGGGCTTCATTTAACCCGAAACCGCCCAAGTTCTCGCGTGACGGGAGAGGGGTGCCCCCCTCTCCCGTCACGCGAGAACTTGGGCGGTTTTTTTAATATTAATGAATGATAATCATTTTGGTGAAATACTTTTTTGTCGAGGTGCTGAATGCATAGGATTTTTTATAATATGTCTTCTAACGGTCTGGCGCCATAAACTTTGTCGCCCTTCATTTTGATGCACTGGGCATTTGCTTGGCTTGCCCTGCCATAGGTCGGGCTCTGATTAAAGCTAGGCCCTAATATCCATAGATGCCACAGAGCATTGTGGAGCATGTTTCCAATATGTTTTACACAGAATAAGAATATCGAGGAGTAAAATTGGCTCTACTTTATTGTCAGAAAAATGAATCGGCAAGAAATATTCAAGAGTACCCTGCCTATATCCTTGAAAACCAACTCATGCCTACTACCAAGCTTGACATATGGATCTCGAACATGGAAGTTTACAAACAAAATTGAGGAAACAATAAGAACTTGCCAACAAGGAATGGAGCGGAGCATGCTTAGTCTTGGGAAAATTCAAAAAATAAGACATACAAACATAAGAAGTATAACTATGTATGCAAATGAAATGGTAGTGTGCAGGGAATGTAGCATGTCTCCCAGATAAAAGTTGGACCAAAAGAGTAACGTTATGGAAGGGCCCGATCGGCAAAAGAGAAGCCTATGAGAAGATAGAAAGATGAAATATAAAAACTGAATTAAGCATTTGTAAAAATTAACACTAGGATTAGGATAAGTAAAGCATTCTATGTTAAAACTAACAAGGAAGAAATAAAAGGCTTTTTATTTTTGTTTTTTATAACCGATATCCACGCGGGCGGAATCGCGGGCCAAAGCTAGTGTTACATAAGGAAATCTTGATAGTAGTTCTTAACAATGACTTATTGAGTATCTATGTATGTCAATATGTTCAGCAAATATCGTTGAAACATTAGTATGAGTAATAAATTCCACGATTAGACAGGTAGTCTTTTAAATGCTTATATTTTCCTTCCGACTTCGCTCATTATCCTACAGGAACTATCGTGATTTATAATAAAAACTGCTGGACGGATTTTAAATATTCTTTCACCATTATAAAACTATATTATCGGCGAGTAACATAGGCTATATTTTGGTCTCAAAAAATTAGAGGTTCCTATGAAAATTACAATAATGTTACTCAAGTTATAATGCCTGCCGGGGTTTTGAATAGAGGGGACAACGCGACTGTGCGGCCAATTCCTGTCTCTTTTCTGTATTGTCAAACTGACATGACATAGACGTAGACCAATGAGATTTATAGGAAGAGACTCTCACACTTTGCAGCTGTATATACTTCATACGTGAAAGGGAACGCATAGTCCATTCTCTCTCTATATCAATTTGTTTATACCCATTAGGGATGTTACGCAGGTGATTTTACCTGAACCGAAGTCGAAGTCGGAATTTTTAAATTGTTTTGTCGGAGTCGGGATCGGAGTCGGAGGTGATAAGCGAAGACAAATATGTTGAGATAAGTTCTCTAACAGCGATAACTTTTAAATGGCTCTCAATTTATTTTCCACGGTGTCATAATCTGCTAGCTGTAAGTCTCAGGCGGGACTCTAACCCGCGATCATGGAGAATCCGTGACAATTTTTACTTTACACTTTTATAACTGTCCCGCGCAACTTTGTCTGCTTCTAACTATTTCCCGTTTTTGCAACATTTCTCATTGCTGCTTCGCTCCTATTGGTCGTAGCGCGATGTTATATAGCCTATAGCCTACCTAGATAAATGGGCTATCCAACAGTGAAAGAATTTTTCCATTTCACCTAGCAGTTCCTGAGATTGCCGCGTTCAAACAAACAAACATACAAACTCTTCAGTTTTATAATATTAGTATAGATTAAAGTTATATAAATTCGCTTAAATAATAATAATAATATAATAATCAACCGAAAATTCGTTCGGAGTCGGTGTCGAAGCTCTGTAACATCCCTGATCACATACACACTAAATTACACCAGGTACAGAGGGGGAAGGGAGCAGTCCCTTTAGCCTTTAGCACTCAATGCATCCATCAACAGATTTTTATGAGAGCATTGCCGAACGGAGCTTGCCTGCTGTACTTTTGCTGTTTTGTGGTACTACTCACAACAAACAAACACATTCTCATTCGTAATATTAGTAATTATTTTTCAAGGAAGTTAGTGCATCAGGTAAATGGGTATTATCTATCTTTAGTTTTCCGATGATATACCAATGATTAATAATGTGTATTACCTACCTAGTATAGTGTAATTGAAAAACCTAATACCTGTTAGGGACGGACTTGGACTTAGACTTTCTTTTCAATCAATAATTTTGAGCATAGAAAAATAAGTAAATTAACTAACCCACTATTTTGGCGATTTCTGTCGACTAATCGGCGACTAGTTGCCAACTAGTCGCCGAATAGTCGACAAAAATACGATTTCCTTTGAAAGTAAAGATTCTGTGTGATAAATTAAGGCTATTTTCTTTTATTTGCAAAACATTTATATTTAATTCGGGAAATATTTAATCACATATAGCTTTTATATTTTTGTGCATGGCCCCTACTATGTTGTACCAACTGAGGTTAATATATCCAATCTCGTGTACTCTTCTTTTATTGCATCAGTCGTCTAATATGGTGTATAATATAATGGTGGCAGCACCTTACCTGCATATACAGCTTATAAACAAAGGAATATTGTAATCATTGCCAATTTGAAAAGAGTACACACGAGTTTTTATTGCCTGTTCTTTTCTCCGGCTTTACCTATTGTTTGTGAACAGGCATTATATGTAAATGTAGAATCGACTTTTTACAAGTGTAGTATTTTGCTTCATAAGTGATTAAAGAATTCTTATTATTATAGTCGACACATTTCTGAAATTAACATAGATTTAATTTCAGAAATGACGGAGTTTCATACATAGTTGCAACACCTGTTTTTCTGACTTTTGAGACTAATCTTCAAAAAATATTTCTTATTACCTACGTTTAAAAAGGCTTTAACTACTAAAGCTTCAGGATTGTAGCCTCAGCGGTTTAGGCTCTGCGTTGATGAATCAATTAGTCAGGACAAGTAAATATAATTATATATCTTTAGAAGATATTTTTATATGAAACACACTGTAGCAATAGCAAGTGTAATTACTGCCCAAATGAGATTTATGAAGATATCAGAAGCCAGGATCTTTGCTGAACAAGGATTTGATTGACGCTGATGGTATATATGCCATCAACCTCGCGAAAAATCTTCATGGTGAACTCTAACCAGTGAGTAATTACTTTCACATGATTTTTTTAAATCTTACAAATCTAAGGTATATAATTTTGTATAGTTGTTAGTTGCACTTTTATGCAAAAACTACTAAACAGATTTTGATGGTACTTTACAGTATTGAAGTTTATACATCAGAATTGCACATAGGCTAAAAAACCAAACTTAAAACAGGGCCACTAAGAAAAGTTGAAGTGAATGAATAAAATTAATAGGTTTTTTGCACTTCAACTAAGGTAAAAATGTTTTATTTTAAAAGATAGGAAGGTTCTTGTTTGAAGTACGTCCCTGTTTTGTAAATACAAATAGTCGTAGGTATTGTCCTTTTACATATAAATAAGTAACGCACGCTTGTATACTAACATAATTATATACAGTTGTAATAGAGAACACTACTCGCTTGTACAAAATGAAATACTTTTATTTTTTGCTTGCTTTTGTCGTGGCTCTTGCTAATTGTGAATGCCAAGGTGAGAAATTGTTTTTTTATTAGTACGAGTCGGCAATATTTGTAGTCGGCAACCAGTCGCCGATTAGTCGGCAAAAATCGCCGACTAGTCGGCTGGTAAATTTACTCTTAATTCTATGCTCAAAATAAGTTGATTGATAATAAATCGTTTTCTTCATTGCCAAGTTTTACAACTTTTATTAATATAACGTATTGTATTAAATCATTATAAATTCTCAGTTTCAATGTCGTAACATACCCGAATGAAAAGTACTAAATGTATTGTTAGCTTACCATCAAAATTGTAATACTTTTTTTTTTTTTTTTTAATTTATTTATTCATTGACACAAAAAAATCCTAAAAAAAATTAAAACACTTTCATCAGACACCAGACTGTAAAATCCAATATTTTCCCAAAACACAAAAACTTCCGAGCAATTACACATTGCTCGGAAGTTTGCTCAATTACACATTATTTTAATATTGTAATTTATAAAAGCACAAAAATGCGATTTTTAGAGAGCACTAGTACTTAAACTAGGCCGAACCTGTATCTTAGGCACTAGTTTTCTCCAAAACAAATTAAAACTAAATTCGTAACAATCGCAACACGTATCCAAACTATTGTTTTGAAATTATTTGGGTTTACTCTCAAATTATTTATAAAAAGAGTTGTGAACGAAAAAATTATACCACGAAATGTTGGAAGTAGTCCCGATTTGTGCATAATTGAAAATGAAAAATGAAAAAATATTTATTGCAGCAATAGATACAGTATTACATTAAATGCAAAGATACAATCATTTAAAATCTAAAGCTGGGTGGACATTTACTGCTGTATTACTGTTGGTCTTCTCACTAGGCTAGCCTGTATCGAGAAGACCGTATCTTAACTCGTATCTAATTATGAGTATCTACCATTGTTACATTAATATTTTTTATAGTATGTTCACAAGAAACATTTAAATTTTAAAATAAAATTATACAAAACAAAAAATGTAATTAAAAATATCTCTGCGTATTGAAATAAAAACAATTTGTTTAAATTATTTTATGTATTAACTAAGGTACAGACTAATACAAAATAATTATTAAAAATGAGGCATGTGTGTAATAAAAATAGTTAATAAAATGTTATTTCTAATTAATAAAGAAGGAAAATAGGTTTAGAGATAGATATATAAATGAAATTAATAAGTATATTATATGAATACATACATATTCACATCTATGCTATAATTTGTAAGATCTCTTCAGTGTCATCGTAAGTTAGTGTATACAACCAGTTTGTTATGATTGTCTTTGCTTCATAATTACTAGTAATAATTAATTTTCAAGTTAGAACAAATATTGTTTCATTGTGTTTATAAATTCAATGTATTAATTTGAAAGACTTTTATTTTATATATAGATCCTATTATTTAAAGTATTATTATTTATTTACCTTTGTCTTATGAACGTTTACATTTAGTCATCCACCAAACACACTGGTTCGTTCAGTAAAATTATTACTGTAAAAAAACATGATGATTTTAAAAGAGAGGCCCACGAATTTCTTGGCAGCTTCTTCTCACGAACTTAACACTTTATTATTTTTATAAATGACTCCCGTAGCAGGGTACAAGCCCTGTGTCGCGGGGGACTTTACAAACATACAAGTCACGGACACGAAGTACACGCAGACTGGGAACAACAATTTGTGGATCACACAAAGTGGTGTCCCGTTTGGGAATCGAATCCACGACCTCTTGCTTAGCAGTCGGACGCCTAACATTTTTGTTTTATTTTGTCAAACTAATCATAATTTTATTATTATTTTAATAAGTATTCAAACAATCTTTGAAATGGGTTTACGAAATAAAGTTTTTTTAATGAATTATTTAGGATCAATTTGGTTAAAATAAAACGGTACTGGTATGATTGCATTGCCGATTAGTTGGCCGACTAGCCGGCAAAAGTCATAGTCAGCCGATCTCTTATTTCATTTCTTGAGGGCTTAGGGAACCCTTAGATTAGCTAGGGTAATAACGAATCTAGAAAAAATCTACTTTTTAGGGAAATGGATAGCTAAAAATCGTTTACAATATATAACATTATTCTCTTAGTGCAAACCTGAAAGTAGTTTGCTCAGATCAGTAACACAATACAATGGGGTAGTTTTTGGACCATGTTATATTTTTCTATAGGCTTCTTTACTACTTAGGAAAGAAGCCTATTGAAAAATTATTAGTATTATTTACTAATTTATTATTTACTAATTAGTAAATAAAACTAGCATTTAAACTACAAACGATTAATTCTTTATTAAATTTTGCGTTAAAAGGATATTTTATCATATCATTAAAAAAAATATTTGACTAGAAAAATATATTGACGTCACAGTCCGGTATTTTATATTTTTTTTTATATTTTGGGACAACTCACACAACCTCATCTGATTCCAAACTAGCAGAGCTTGTACCGATAAACATACTTATATATTTCTAAATACATACAAATTATACATAAATAACACCCAGACACAGAATAAACCATCGTGCTCATCACAAAGTTTTATCCTGGGTGGGAACTGAACCCGCGACCTCTTGCGTAGCAGTAGGATGCACTCCCACGGCGCGCGCCACAGAGGTATTTCTATGAGATCTCTATATAAAATCGGCGTTTTGACATTTCTTAAAGAGTTGTTGTTTTGACTAGTAGCACTAGCTCATTAATTAATTCACTAATCATTCTAACAGCCTAAATCTAGCTCACAATGTGATATGATGTAAAACAGCAATATATTGTTTTTAAAAACCATGGATAACGTACTACCGAATGCAGTGAGCATGGTAGCGCGAAGAACACAAGACAATTTGAATGGTTTATAACTCTGCAAGTTTTCAATAATATCATTTTCTTTTTTATGTTATTTCTTAAAGTAAAAATCTTGTTAGTGTTTGAGTACCAAAAATAAAACTATACCAAAAATAACCTTGTATATAAAAATACATTAAAACAGTGTCCCATCAGGCGGTATCGGGTACTACAGGGACCAAGCTATCAGTGATAAGTTCTCCAAAGGAACCTTCTCATTATGGCAATACTCTCTCTAATTATTTTGTTGTTACAGATCCAAAATGTTTACTACCTCTGGAAACGGGACTATGCAAAGCCAAAATCCTAAAGTAAGTTATTAAGCCTTGATCCCTTAGGTGTTTCAAAAATATTTTGTACAATGTGTGTAACTATTTTGTATTAGTTATATTTCGGGACTTAATCGCGTGAATTATTTAAAGGTTTTATGTGTGTAGAAGTACCGACAGTACAAATTATCAAAATTATCAAGACCAGGCGAGGGTAGTTGAAAAACCCCGCGCCTCACGGAGACATCGCTAAGCTGCCATCAGTCGACCCGTGCCTACGATCGGTGCAATTCGATCTAAACGTCGGGTAAATAAAACCTTTAAATAATTCACGCGATTAAGTCCCGAAATATAACTAATATGTATAAAAATCGCGACAGTTTAAAAACAATAATTACTTTGTATTAATAGTTTTGAAAATTATTAAATATATGACTGGACTGTTGGTTTAGTGGTTAGTGAACTTGACTGCTAAGCCGGAGGTCGTGGTTACGATTCCCACCCAGGATAAAACATTGTGTGATGAGCACGATAGTTTATTCTGTATCTGGGTGTTATTTATCTATACTTTTATATTAAAACTAGCTGTCCCGCGCAACTTCGTATGCGTTAATTTTTCCCGTTTTTGCAACATTTCTCGTCGCTACTCCGCTCCTATTAGTCGTAGCGTGATGTTATATAGCCTATAGCCTTCCTCGATAAATGGGCTATCCAACAAAATAAGATTTTTTTAAATCCAACCCTTAGTTCCTGAGATTAGCGCGTTTAAACCAAAACAAACTCTTCCGCTTTATAATATTATAGTATAGATACTAAAGAGGTAAGATTTGTATTTTTGTATGTAACTAATTCTCTTAAAAACTACTGGACCGATTTCAAAATATCTTTCACTATTAGAAAGCAACAATAACGGGATGTAACATAGGCTATACTTTATTGTCAGAAAAAATAGAGATCCCTACGAAAATTACAATAATGTTACTCAAGGTAAAAACTACGATATGACACTTGTGCATAGCCGACGCAGGCAGCTAGTCTATAATATATGTATTAAGAAATATAAAAGTGTATTTATCTGTTGTGTGGTTACCAGAGTATAGACTCTGTTTAGTTTTGGATCAAATGTCGTTGTGTGAGTTGTCTTTCACTTTCACTGTCAGGCAGCTGAAGATGTAAGGAGTAACTTAGGCTATTTTATTATCATCACGCTAACGTTTATAGGGAGAGAGCAGCACTGTAACTTCACGCGGACGCAGTCGCGGGCACAGCTAGTTATTAAATAAATTGGAGAGCGTTCACGAATTGAGCTTAAAGTAATTTTTTAATCGTCTTTATTTTCTATGATTTTTCAGGTACGGTTTTGATAAGCAATTAAACATATGTGTAGAATTTACTTATGGTGGATGTGGAGGCAACGACAACAGATTTGACACATTGACGCAGTGTCAAGCGGTATGCGAGTTGTAACTTAGCAAGTATCGCTCGGCATGCTTAGTATTTAATGTATATAAATTGCAAGTATCATTTAGCATGCTATTTGTAGTCCTAGGTTCCTAAGTCCTGTTTGGTTTAACGTATTGCTTCTATACTTTTATTTTTAAATTGCGCTGTAATAGACATAATACCTATACATTGTTTTCTTTAAATTACCTATGTAAATAGCAATATGGCTGATGATACAACATATCTTTTTATTCTTTGGTTTATAATATATTATATTGTTAAATAAATATTATTTTGTGATTGTTGTTTTACATACAAAAACATTTTTATTTATTATACCGCACGTACCTTTAAAATACTCAAATAATACTTCACTTTCAGTCGTCCTCAGAAGTTTTTTTGTCGCTACTATTCACATTTATGTGACAGTGAGTCAAAAGCGGCGGTAGCCTAATGGATAAGGCATCGGTCTCGCAATCGTGAGGTCGCGGTTTCGAATCCTACCCATTATACTATCGACGTGAACCCACTCCTAACACAAGCCGTTGGGCTTAGCTGGAGGGGTTAACGAGATTGCTAGTAATGTGGGACTCGATCCCAGATTGCTAGTTACCTTTAAAAAAAAAAAAAAAGTGATAACATGAGAGTTGACAGCGTCTCAAAACTGAAACTGATTAATATATCTAATATCTTGGGATAACTCACATAACGCTATCTGATCCCAAACTAAGCAGAGCTTGTACTATGGAAACCAGACAACTGATAAACGTACTTATATATTTCTAAATACATATATATTAAAGATAAATAACACCCAGACACAGAATAAACCATTGTGCTCATCACACAAAGTTTTATCCTGGGTGGGGATCGAACCCACGACCTCTTGCGTAGCAGTCGGATACACTCCCGCCGCGCCACAGAGGCAGATTCAGTCGTGCGTAAGCACAGGGTCCATAATCACTATGTTTTTTCGTTTTCGTGGCAATCCCGCGCGAACGCACGCATGCGCGATGCATTTCTAAGCGCAGCTCTCTATATACCACTAGCTGTCCCGCGCAACTTCGTATGCGTTAATTTTCCCCGTTTTTATAACATTTCTCGTCGCTGCTCGGCTCCTATTAGTCGTAGCGCGATGTTATATAGCCTATAGCCTTCCTCGATAAATGGGCTATCCAACAAAAAAAGAATTTTTCAAATCGGACCAGTAGTTCCTGAGATTAGCGCGTTTAAACAAACAAACAAACAAACTATTCCGCTTTATAATATTAGTATAGATTATGACAATACGAAAAAAAAATAGTGAATAAGGACCCTGATCTTTACTTTACTTGTGGAACGAGGATAATAACAACGACTATTTGTCTTAAAAGTGGCAAAAAAGTTCGCAAGCCGTATGTTCCGCTAAACACTGCGAGCACTGTTCAGTGCTTTTACTGGGAAGAAAGGACATTAAAGTGCCACAGTCAAAGTCCTTGGGAATTATATGACGTCATAAAAACCCATAAACTTTCGCCATATCCGTCCGTCCGCATCTTTGATTTATGGATGAATTTTGAAACAACTCCTTGTAATTAGTTTTATATTTTCGTCTTTTAAAACATGCTAAGGCTGTAGATAGGAGGACTCGATTAACGACATCTAAATCTGCACAATTCGATGCAATGGCTGAATCAGATGGATGTGTATTTTGAAACGAAAAATAAACGAAATAATACTAGACGCGTCTAAATTATATAGCTATTAATTGATTCCACATATCACTATATAACAGTGAATGTCAAGTGTTGCCATATGTTGCGCCGTCAGATGCAAGACACTATTATGTTTTGTTTGCATTTAAAATAAATAATACAAATAAAAAAACCCGCCTGGCCAAAAGGATGGAAACAAGATCCCCTACATAATTATACAATTTCATGCAGTCGGAGGCATTATTGAATCTCGATGAACTTAGTAAAGTGCCTCCGACTGCATGAAATTGTATAATTATGTAGGGGTTCTTGTTTCCATCTTTTTTGTGCAGGTGGGTTTTTTTTATTTTTATTATTTATTTTATAATTTTAATATTTATAATTTATTTTTTATTTAATACTTTTTAGTAGTTGTAGGATGTAACCGATGTAGCAACTTACTTTTATAACAGCTATTGTCAAGTATTGAAAATTGAAAAAACAATGGTTGCTAACTAACTTTTTTAGTATTACAGTCATAATCATGTTATACCTTTTTGAAATGCTTAAAATGAGCTCTTTAATTTGAGACCCATATTGCAGTATTGTAAACAATATGGGTTTTTTTTTACACCTCTTTAAACATCTCATAGCCGCTATGTTTGTTTTTAAAAACGTCACCTATCTAAGAACACTTGGGCGTTTAAGACGAATCTAACGACGTGTGAATTGTATAAATCCGTTCAGTTGAATTGTGAGATATCAGGTAATAAAGAATATTACATACATACATACAAGATACGCGCGAAAAACATAACCCTTCTTTACAGTCGGGTAAAAAGAAAAAGATTATGTTTTTGTTTGCATTCAGGGCATGGACCAATATTACAAGCGATCACAGGATGTCCCTGTCTTACGGCCGGTCTCAATAATCTAACTATCGATGGATTTGGTTACTACAGGTATATATTTCACTTGAGCTCCATAAAATATATGTCAAAATTCTACCTCTAATAGCCAAATCCATCAATAGGTAGGTTAATGAGACCGGCCGTTAGACAATTCGAACAGAGTATATATTGAGAAACATCTGACAATTTCTCCTCTAAAGATTTATTTTTGTAATTAGGACAATTGTATATCCGGTGATTTAGACCACAGATTATACACATATATGAATTATGAGTTTTCTTTTTCATACTTGTAAAGGTTTTTATATTATGAGTTTTTTCATGTTTGTTATTTTGAACGCCATTGACCTTGATTATTATTATTGTTAAGCCTTTGATTGTTATTAAACGATTTTTTTAAAAAAGATTTAAAGCTTCAAGCATATTGGCACGATCAACCAAAAACTTTTTGAAGTTCTTTTAAGTCGGTACACTTTCATAATTGTTTCTAAATTCTTTCCATTTAATTAATGTGTAAATATCAAGATTGGCAGAGAAGTTAAAAACTATGACTGTAATGGGTTGACCTAAATTAAACAATGCTCGAAGATTTTTTGTCATATGATCGCAGGGACTTCTCGGATTTCTTATTAAACTTGTGTATATTGAACAGATGATTGATTAAAAGACGCTTGTTGTCATAGCGTTCACGCAGTAGCTTCCACGCTTCCTTATAATTCTCAGAAGAAATCTCTAAATTAGAAATTATGCGTGCCAGCTCACTTTTTAAGTATGAAACTAAGTAGTGAAACTTATGGAAGTAAGGTTCTTATTGCTGTCAACCAAACCCAAAAACGTATTATAATATTCAGCCATTTAAAACCTGTACCATCAAATTTAGTATATGAGGCAGTCTAAGTGGAATTAAACTAACCAGAATCATGCGAATCAATCTGACATTCATGAATTGTGGATTGTTTAGAATTGTCCAACAGGCTCTTAGCGAAAGCAAGCGTTCAGACCATTTCGTTTTCAATTATTTCCCGTTGTTCTAACTCGTACTCCAAGTCTTTACCATTTGTGACCTCAATCTGAGTCTGTAAGTCATCAAACTTAGCTAACAGTTGTTCAAATTAACCAAGCTTAAAAGTCTCTCTCACTGATAATGACATATATTAAAGTTAAACATGATATTTTTTCTAAGTAGTTTTTAAACTTGGTAATTTGCCCCTTAACTGAGCTACGCTGAATGGATAGTTCCCGTTATAGGTCGGTATCACTTTCTGACATTTTGCACTTATTTATTTATGTAAAATCTACTTACAGGAATCCAGCCAAGCTGGTAAATGGCAGTGTATTTTAAATTAATGATGAAACCCACGTAGGCCGCTCATTGACACATAACCTCAAACTGTCAGATGACAGATCGAAATCCGTGAAAATATTTTTGTGTTGTTAATTCCAAACTCTTGTAATATTTCGTGAGAAATATATAATTTAAAATATGTCGAAACTTTAACTTAATTTATTGCAAAATTTGATTTTCAAAAACATGGAAAAGTTATTTGATAGATATTACAATTTGGCGGCAATCACTGCCGGCATAAAAACAATGAAATTATTAACTTTCTTATTCTTATTTTGAATATTGAAATTAAGAACTGATAAACTTATTACATAAAATAATTACGTTGCATTCAATGGCGAATCAGTACCTAATTCGCCTAGGTAGTACGATGTCGATTAAATGGAAAACAATATCTATTGCCTGGTAGTACTATTCTAAAGCCGTGTGGTACTGGCTTAAGAATAGTACCACTCCATAACTTCCCGTGGGTGTCGTCAATGCGACTAAGGGATTTACCACCGGAGGGCGGGCAGCGGCGTCCTCTGTGTATTTTGGAGCCTTGCTGCGATCGCCAACCCGCTCACTAAGCGTGGCGATTATGGCAATTACCCCCAGGGTATTGAGGAGACCCGATTGCGGTGGTCCGACGGCTTCATACCCACTTTGTGGAAGGCGATCTTCCACAAAGTAGGTATGGAGCTGTCGGTAATATTTCAGACACTACAAAAGCTTGGTATCAGCCGTATATTCGTATATCGTACTATCAACAGATACAGCAACACTTTCTTTGTCGAAGAGCATAAAAGATCGGGGCGGCCGCGTGCTGTTAGAACTACAAAGGCTGTCAATGCTGTTAAAGCCAGAATTTGTCAAAGTTCTATTAGAAAGCAAAAAATCTTATCGCGAGAAATGAAGATTCCCGCTAAGACTCTGTCGCGTATTATAAAACAAGACCGGTGCTTATCGTCGATTAACAGGACATGCCCTAATCAATCTTTACAATTAAAGAGAGTAGATCGATCAAAACGCCTTCTGTCGCGATACGCAGGTGAAGAAATATCCTCTTTACCAATGAAAAAAAAATCACGATTGAAGGGCACTACAATAAGCAAAATGAAGTATACGCTCGCAGTTCTAAAGAAGCTACACAAGTGGTCGGAAAGGTACAAAGTGGTCATCATCCTGCGTCAGTGATGGTTTGGTGGGGCGTGTGACAATACTTCAGCTTATCAGCAGGCGGAACGTGAGCGGTGATGATACACTTTTTAAATTCACCGGAACGGGAACGGTGACGTCACAATTTTTTGTGAGTGCATCCGGTCATAGATTTGTAAGACGTTTGTTGGGTATTCGTAAGAAATAATTGTCAAATGTACCGCCATTAGAAATAATAAACAGTTAGCAAAGCCACCGCTTGTGTATCATTCACGCTAAATGTAACTGGCGACGAAAAATTATATTTTAGCGTATTATTACCATGCCGTACGGTAAAATCGATAGTTTTGACCTTTCTTCGCGAAAATGGACTGTGTACGTGAATCGTGTGAAACAATATATTGCGTTAAACGAAATTAAAGACTCGCTACACGTGGCCACGTTGATTACGATTGTTGGGGGTGAAACTTACGACTTGATGTGTGATCTGTGTGCACCGAACACTCCAGAGAATAAATCTTTTAAGGAGCTCGTAGACATAGTGCAACAACATCTCGAACCCAGGCGGTCAGATATAGCAGAGAGACATATTTTTCGCTTGCGACGTCAAAGACCCGATGAAGAATTAAGCACCTATTTACAATGTTTGAAACATCTAGCTAGCACTTGCAATTTCGGGGAGAAATTGGAGGAGAATTTGCGAGACCAATTCGTCTCGGGTCTTGCAAGTGACGAAATGAGGAGTCGCTTGTTCGCGGAGAAAGACTTGGACTACAAGCGAGCGGTGGACCTGGCGCTGGCGCTAGAGGCAGCAGAGCGTCATGCAGAGACCAGCGGCGAAGCAGGCGCGACCAGTGCGGCGGGGGCCGGCGCGGGCGGCGCCATAGTGGGCGCAGCGCCAACCGCCGTACATCGGATGGGCGAGGCACCGACGACGGTCAGGCGTTCTCAACTTTCTTGTTGGAGATGCGGCCGGCAGCATGCACCAGATAAGTGTCGTTTTAAACGTTTTAATTGTGACGAATGTGGTGCTAGGGGCCACATAAAAGCTATGTGCAAAAGTGTGCGCTCGCCAGGTGAGCGGTCGAAAAAGAATCAATTTTATATTGATGCTAACTCGGATACGGAGGACAGTGATTTTTACAATATTTATGTGAACGGACAGGACGATAAGGCTTATGTTGTTAAGTTAGTCATGAATGAAATACCGCTCGATTTCGAAGTGGACACGGGAAGTAAAATTTCTGTGATAAGTGAGGGTGACTTTAATAAATATTTTAAAGGTTATAAACTCCAATCATCCAATTTAAAATTAAAATCCTACACGGGTGACAAAATTGTGCCAATCGGTTTCGTAACGGTCTCCGTCCGCTATGAAGTTCCTATTAACGGCGAGATGGCGAGCGCTGGGGTATCTGCAGAGGTGCGGGTGGCGCATGACTTGCCTTTGTATGTGGTTAAGTCGAACGGCGGCCCGCCGCTTATCGGGCGCGCTTGGTTGCGTCGCTTGCAACTTAAAAATATAGTTATTGACATGAATCATCTTCAGAGTTGTGACTTACGTAACGAGGCCGATCGTATGATTATTGATAGTCTTAAGAATGAGTTTTCTGTTGTTTTTGCAGAGGGTTTGGGTACCTGTACACAGCAGTTTTCATTGAAGCTTATTGATAGGGAACCTATCTTTCATAAAGCCCGTTCATTACCGTTTGCATTGCGAGATCCAGTGGAAAAAGAGCTGGAACGTTTAGTAAAGGAAGGCACTATAGTTAGGGTTAATCATTCGGAGTACGGTACGCCTATTGTTCCCATTGTTAAAAAGTGTGGGAGCATTAGAATTTGTGGTGATTATAAAATTACTGTAAACCCCAAACTTGTTCGTGAACCGTATCCTTTACCGCGTATTGAAGAGTTGTACGGCTTACTACGGGGGGCTCAAAATATTTTCAAAATTAGATTTGGCCCATGCCTACGAACAATTTATTTTAACACCCGAGTCTCGTCCCTGTACGACCATAAATACGCACGTTGGTACATTCCAATACATTCGCACTCCGTATGGTTTGAGTTGTATACCTGAAAAGTTTCAAAGAACGATGGAGGAGCTCTTGCGGGGTATCCCTATGACGGCGGTCTATTTCGATGACATATGCGTAGGGGGTCTGTCAATAGAAAGTAATATCGCAAATTTAAATGAAGTTTTACGTCGGCTAAAGGCTGTAGGTCTTCGGATCAAGCTGGAAAAATGTGAGTTTTTCAAATCAAAAGTGTGTTATTTAGGACACGTCATAGATAAAGATGGATTACATCCTGATAAAAAAAAAGTTAGGGCCATATCAGAAATGCCACGTCCCTCCGACGTACATCAATAAAAAGCATTTTTGGGAATGGTCAACTATTATGGTAAATTTATACGGAATTTAAGTTCAATTTTGCACCCATTGTATAATTTATTAAAGCGTAAAGTTCCATGGTGTTGGAGCGATGGGTGTGAACAGTCGTTTATTGAAATCAAATGTATTTTGTGTGGTGATCAGTTCTTGGCTCATTACGATCCTTCGCTACCCTTGGTCCTCAGTGTGGACAGTAGCGCTTACGGTGTCGGCGCTGTATTGGCGCATCGATACAGCGATGGATCCGAGCGACCCATTTCGTGCGCATCGCGTGCGCTTGATAGTGCTGAAAAATCATATAGTCAATTAGACAAGGAGGCGTTGGCTATATTTTTTGGAGTTGTTAAAAACCATCAGTACTTATTTGGTAGGCGTTTCATTATTCGTACTGATCACAAGCCTTTGTCGTATATATTCGGCGATAAGATTGGCATTCCACAAACCGCTGCTAGCCGTTTGCAGCGGTACGCGGCCCGGCTCGCAGCTTATGACTTTAGTGTAGAATGGGTAAGTTCAGCGCGTAATGCACCGGCCGATTGTTTCTCAAGGCTTCCGTTAGTTCGCGAGTCCAATGTCGCAGATGAATCAATGTCGTATTTATTTTTTATGGAAAGAGACTTTCCAATTAATCATAAGGACATCGCTAGTGCTATTAAAAATGATGCGGTTTTGAGTAAAATCTATCAATATATACTATTCGGATGGCCGGATAGCACTGATATTGAGCAAGAAAAGGCGTATTTTAATCGGAAAAATAATTTGTTTATTGAACATGGCTGTATAGTGTTTAATTATCGTATCGTGATACCTCCTAAATTCAGGGATTACATTCTTAGGGAATTACATGAGGGACACCTAGGAGTTGTTAAAATGAAATCGATCGCGCGCAATTATGTATTTTGGCCGTGTTTAGATGCCGATATCGAACAACTGTGTAAAAATTGTGCGGCGTGCCGGCAGCAGCTAGACGCTCCCCCCCACGCCCCTCTCACGCCCTGGGAGTTTCCCTCGCGACCTTGGCAACGTTTGCACCTAGATTTCGGTGAATATAATAGTAAACACTATTTAATTTTAGTTGATTCTTTTAGTAAGTGGATAGAAGTGTTTCAGTTAAATAGCACATCCGCCAAATTCGTTATAGCTAAGTTTCGTGAGTTGTTTGCTCGATTTGGGTTACCCTCGCAAATTGTTTCGGACAATGGTCCGCCGTTCACATCCTGCGAGATTCAAAGTTATTTTAAAGCAAATGCGATTATTCATAATTTAACTAGTCCCTATAGGCCACAAGGAAATGGTGCGGCGGAAAATGCTGTCAAGACTGTTAAGAAATGTATTAAAAAAGCGCATTACGAGGGTGTAGATGTAGATGTAGCCATAAATAAAATGTTATTTCAATATAGAAATTGTGAGCATGCAACAACTGGAGTGGCTCCAGCAGTTGCTATGCTGGGTAGGAGGTTACGTGGTCGTTTAGACGCCTTGCGGCCAGATACCGCGGACCGTGTTCGAGCCAAGCAACTCGAACAAATAAATCGCGCGGGAGGTACTCTCCGTCCAGTGGAGGTAGGGGATAACGTATATGTTAGGGACTATACAAAGAACAAGGATAAATGGGTCGAAGGCCAGGTCTTAGGACAAGTAGGACCATCATCTTATTCAGTTAACGTTAAAAATAACACAGTAAGAAGGCACGTCGATCAGATGCTATTGCCCAACTTTAAAAACAAGCGTTTCTCACTATCTTGCACATCAGACGGTAATGATCAGGCTAACGTAACAAACCCTATTGAGAACAATATGTCATTGCCTCCTGTTACGACTGGTGCAGGTGATATCGCACAATCAACGGACATATCCGATTGTGGACAACCACCTCCCAGCGAACTAATTGTGTCTGATAGTTCACCCGCGGTTTCGGATTTAGTACAACGTCCTCGTCATAGATACAACCTTCGCTTAGCAAAGCCACCGCTTGTGTATCATGGATGACAGTGTACTGGACTGAAGAAGAAGAGCATATGTATATATATTATACACACACACAAACTGTGGCTTAAAAACAAATTCAACAGTTTGTGTGTGTGTATAATATAGTAATTTTTAATCTGCAATTTTTATGAAACCTTGAAGCATCTATTTTATAATAAATGAACCATGATGAAATGTATTTTGAGCAAAAAATAATAGCAGGTAAGTATTCTACACTAGTAATTTAAGAACAATTGAGTAATAATAATAATATTTATTAGCACACTTAAATAAGAATATGTATCGTTGGCACCTGTACTAACATAGACATTGTATCACAGGTGCCAGCGTCTTCTCTTGTTGTGAGCAGTTTGCAGTAATTATTATCTCTTATAGCGTCTAGATACAGGTAGTAAATTCAATAATTGCACATTAAAATAATTCGTTATTTAATTAATTTCATTGTAACTAAATAAATGTGTGTGTGTGTGTGTGTGTGTGTGTGTGTGTGTATGTATGTATGTGCGCGCGCGCGCGTCTGTGTCTGTGTGTCTCTGTGTGTGTGTGTGCACGACTCTCTCTCTCTCTCTCTCTCTCTCTCTCTCTCTCTCTCTCTGTGTGTGTGTGTGTGTATGTGCGCGCGCGCGTGTGTGTGTGTGAAAAGTTCTATGTGGCTTAATTTCACAGATGCGTTCCTTCCTGCGTTTACTTATACTATTTTTCGGGACTAAAGTATATTAGCGCAATATTGTTTGCTGCACAAAGAGTAATCTCACAGTTATACAGAGCATTCTTTGTATGTTGAATACCTACGTGGTTTACCAGATAATACCTTGAGATCCACTTTCTGTTCCCGCTTTGCTATTTGCATACTGAAATGCTATAGGCTAGGATTGACTGCACTAGAGAGTAGTATATTAGAAATAGCGTGTTTTTATCTTTTTTCATGATGCATTTAAGTTTCCTGGTACGAGAAGTGAGGGACTCTACACTTTGTATTGAGTCGACAAACTTAAATGAGTAAACCTACGTGTATCCATGAATTTTTAGGACATATTATTAGAACAAACCTTTAATGTTCTATGATACTTTAAAATACAAAAAAAAAAATACGTTAGTATAACTAGTGAGCAATTCCATGCGTCGCCGTTTTTTGTTTCCCTGAGCATGAATGAACACAGACAGTGCAACGTTGCCATACCGTGCAAGGGACGCGGTACGGTAACGAGTCGACAAAATATCTGTACCTAATCTTATTACACTACACTAAATCAGAGAACCCAAACCCAACTCCAAAAGAGAGGTGTAATAGGGCCCTAATTCCCTGATAAATTTTCAAGGCCACCCCTTTTTAGGGCCCTGATTTAGAGAAGTGTAATAGCCGTTTAACCTTCCTATCATGCCGCAAAAACATAACAATGTAAAGTAAATTTTTCCTTTATACTTTTACCGGCTTAAGACTTTTTTCCTGCGAACATGAAAACTACCGAAGTCCAAAAGGTTTTGAGTGGCACTTAGTATCCTCTCTAAGGACGGTTGGTTTTGGTGTGGATAATTTTCCCACCATCTTCGCATCGTTTCCCTTAAATTGCTTGTTTAGCTTTAAAATTTGTCGGCGCGCTGCCGACCCACACAAAACAGCCTAGGGCTGTTTGTGGGTTTTAGTGTGGCAGACCCTGTTGTTCCTACAAAGGTTATAAAGAAGAAGAAGGAAATAGGTCTATAGTTTGTGACTCTGTCTCTGTTACCACTTTTGTGGATTGGGTTTATTAGCGCTCTTTTAAAAATGTGAGAAAAGGTCCTTCTTAAACAAAGATTGCACACGTGGGTAATGTGGGGAGTGAGACAGTGTTTACAATCAAATGTTTCCTCTTTATAATATTAGTATAGAAGTAAAGATCATGTAAAATTATCGTTCGTAAACCGACTTTACAGACAACCATTTATATAAATGTAGTTTTATTTAAAAATTGAACATTCAAGGTAAATTAATTGCATAATGTCTGAATCAATGGAATTTAAATTTCTGGTCAGTGTTGTTAACGTAATCAAAATACTGAGAGCACCTTACCTCGAAAACACCAGTGTTCACATATTTCCCAAGGATACTGTGGCAGTACACTATCAGTCATAACGGAACGAATTGCTCTCCAGGAAAATTGTCCTGTGAATTTTTTTTTGACACTTTTAAGACAAATGGTCATTGTTGTTATCCTCGTTACACGAGTATTTAATAGTAGAGGTCCGTGCTTACGAGCGACCATTGACGAATAGACCTGGACCGTGCCATTCGTTTCGTCGTTTAGTAATATTGATTGCACAGCGTGAAAGAGAGAAAAATCTCGTGCAGCCTTTGACAGGTATTGTCCACAAATTAGCCTTGTCTCTTTCTAGAAAGTGGTCAATTTTGTGAGGTTATAGCGCAGTCATGATCTCTACATCAATGCGTTCGATTGAATCAGTATCAGCTTTGAGACGCTGTCAACTCTCATGTTATCACTGTCACATAAATGTGAATAGTAGCGACAAAAAAACTTCTGTGGACGACTCAAAGTGAAGTGTTGTTTGAGTATTTCAAAGGTACGTGCGGTATAATAAATAAAAATGTTTTTGTATGTAAAACAACAATCACAAAATTATATTTATTTAACAACATCTGTTGTATCGTCAGCCATATTGCTATTTACATAGATGATTTAAAGAAAACAATGTATTTTATGTCTATTACTGCGCAATTTATAAATAAAAGAATATAAAAATACGTTAAACCAAATAGATCTTAGGCAACTACATAGAAGCACGCCGAATGACACTCGTCCCATGAGTCGAATCTGTTGTCGTTGCCCCCCCATCCTTGATACGTAAAGCTTTCACATGCGTTTATTTCGCTATTATAAGCCCACCTGAAAAATCATAGAAAATAAAGACGATTAAAAAATTACTTTAAGCTCAGTTCGTGAACGCTCTCCGATTTATGTAACAACTAGCTGTGACCGCGACTGCGTCCGCGTGAAGTTGCAGTGCTGTTCTCTCCCTATAAACGTTAGCGTGATGATAATAAAGTAGCCTAAGTTACTCCTCATATCCTCAGCTGCCTGACAGTGAAACTGAAAGACAACTTACATAACGCCATCTGATCCCAAACAAGACAGAGCCTGTACTGTGGTAACCACACAAGGGATAAATATACTTATATGTTTCTAAATACATAAATATTATATGTAAATTACACCCAGACACAGAATAAACCATCGTACTCATTACACAAAGTTTTATCCTGGGTTGAGATCAAAACCACGACCTCCGGCTTAGCAGTCAGGGTAACTAATCACTAGGCCGACAGACCAGTAATATTATACAATTTGACATGGGAATTAACGCGTTTAAACTAGGTAGGTAAAGTATTTATCCTATGCTAGGTATTGAGCAAGTACTGCATACCGACTGTCTTCACGCCGGGAACAAAAATTACCACCATCGTGGGCACACCGATTGATGGCTTGCCGTTACATACACCAGGGGTCTTATAAATAAATTGCAGCTGTGGATGTTCATACATAGGCCAAACGAAGCGGTCCATTGCGGAACAGGTCAAAGAACACATCGCAGCTGTTTAGAATCGACAAACCAACAAGTCCGCGATTGCCGAACATATATTACAAACAGACACTAATCACTGGATCGAATTTCATCGCACGGAAGTCCTCTCCACCGATGGCCACGTTTATTCAAGAGTAAAAAATTCAAAAATTACAATCGAGAAAATGGATTTAAACTATCCCCGACGTGGAATCCAGTGATTAAGTTAAGAAAAGAAACAAGAATTAAGTAAACAAGAAAATGACGCCCGCTTTGCCTGCTCCCCCCCCCCCAATCAGCTTGTGACTACGGTTGGTGTAACCCGGTCGAAACGTCAAGCATAAGGTAAATACTTTACCTAGTTTATATAACTTACTTTTGTTCGAATGGGTTGCCAATGCTTATTCCAACATCCAGATCTAGTAAACATCTTGGATCTGTAACAACAAAATAATTACTATGGAGATTATTGTCATAATGAGAAGGTTCCTCTCTTTGGAGCCGTAATCACTGGCAGCTTGTTCCCTGTAGCACCCGATGCCGCCTGATGGGACACTGTTTAAATGTATTTTTTCATGTATACTTTAAAGTCCACGATTTTTAGTTGTGCATTTTCTTAAAAGTGAAAATTTCGCTAGATTTGTTATTACCATAGCTAATCTACTTTCGGTTCTTCACTCTCAAAAAATCAATTAAGAGATCGGCTGACAATGACTTTTTCCCGATTAGTTGGCCAACTAATCGGCAATAAAGTACAGATAGATCCTAAATAATTAAACCTTAAAAAAACCTTACTTATTTTGGGCATAAAAATATGAGTAAGTTTACCAGCCGACTAGTTGATATCTATAAATTATATGTATAAATTAGCTGACCCGCTCAACTTCGTCTGCGTAAATTTTCCCCGTTTTTGCAACATTTCTTATTGTCGCTCCGCTCCTTATTTCTCCACTATTTAATGGATGTTAATATACATATAAACCTTCCTTTTCAATCACTCTATCTATTAAAAAAAAAACGCATCAAAATCGGTTGCGCAGTTTTAAAGATTTAAGCATACATGGGGATATAGGGACAGAGAAAGCGACTTTGTGTTATACTATGTCGTGATAATAATAATTTAGGACAACTCACACAACGCCATTTGATCCCAAACTAGGCAGAACTAATCAGTGCCTGTACTAATCAGCGGCGGTAGCCTAATGGCTAAGGCATCGGTCTCGCAATCGTGACGTCGCGGGTTCGAATCCTACCCATTATACTACCGACGTGAACCCACTCCTAACACAAACCATTGCGCTTAGATGGAGGGGTTAACAAGATTGCTAGTAATGCGGGACCACAATCACACATTGCTAGTTATCCGTTTAAAAAAAAAAACAATTTCTCACCTCGGCAGTCACAATACGCAAGAGCCAGGACCAAAACAAGCAAAAAATAAAAGTATTTCATTTTGTATGAGCGAGTAGTGTTCTCTATTACAACTGTTTATGATTATGTTAGTATACAAGTGTGCATTACTTAATTATATGTAAAAGAACAATACCTATGACTATTTGTATTTACAAAACAGGGACGTACTTCAAACAAGTACTTACCTATCTTTTAAAATAAAATACCTTAGTTGAAGTTAAATATGAAAAACCTATTCATTTTATTCACTTCAACTTTTCTCTTCTTTAATATATATCTTTAGAAGATATTTTTATATGAAACACACTGTAGCAATAGCTAGTGTAATTACTGCCCAAATGAGTTTTATGAACATATCAGAATGAGAAGCGCGGTGCAGTGACGCTAGGATGTCTGTCTGCGGAACAAATATTTGATTGACGCTGATGCTAATCAGGCTCGCAATAATCTTTTATAATAAATGCTGAACTCTAACCAGTAAATAATTACTTTGACATGTTTTTTTTTTAAATGCGCAACTTCGTCTGCGTCAATATTCCCCGTTTTTGTATCATTTTTCTACTTGCTATTGCTACTCTGCTGGCGGGTGTCACTTTCATGTTTCTTCCAAGTACCCGCGCATACAACAATAACCGTCTCACTATTCTGTAAGTCGAACAACGAGGGCCTATTCTGTATGTGATTGGTGTTAACTTATTCACTGGATTCCACGTCGGGGATAGTTTAAATCCATTTTCTCGATCGAAATTTTTGTTTTTTTTTTTTAATTTCAATCGCTTCTCGCAGTACTCTTGAATAAAAGTGGCCATCGGTGGAGAGGACTTCCGTGCGGTGAAATTCGATCCAGTGATTAGTGTCCGTTTGTAATATATGTTCGGCAATCGCGGACTTGTTCCGCAATGGACCGCTTCGTTTGGCCTATGTATGAACATACACAGCTGCAATTTATTTTTTGGACCCCTAGTGTTTGTAACGGCAAGACATCCTTCGGTGTGCCCGCGTGCACACTTATAATCTTCTTCTTGTTAGTGACAAAAAAGACATAATTAACATAACTCAAGTGATGTTATCGCTTCACTATTAGACAGGATGTAGGTTCATTACTTGTGTTTTGCCATATTCTAATGGATTAAATTATAAACAAAATAAGCACATACAATACATAAACATAATTATGTATAATGTGACACATTGGTATTGTGACTTGATTTTATTTTTTGGTACTAATATATTTATTAGTCAGTTTGTATTGACAGAAAATACAATGTATTTGTCTGATTTTTATAAGGAACAACTTGCTAAATTATTGGTTATTAAAATATTATACGTGTTGACACAGGCACTAGGAAAGTATCTAAGAATTTAGTTTGTTTATGTGACAATGATAATGACTCAATTTATAATTAAGACAACGGGCAAGGTCAACTAACTGAATGTTGGGCATCAAAACATGCAGGGACCGTGCATGTTCGGCAAAGAGTTGTTCTTAGGGAAGCAAACGTACATGTCATGGGCATTACTGAACATTGGCTAAAAGCTCATGAAGTTAGTTTTAGAAATACTGAAAATTAAACTGCATATATCTCTTTTGTGAGAAAAGAAGCTATGCATAGTGGGTCCCTAATACTTTTTAGAGAAAATTACATGTAAGGAACGCAAAGACCTTACAAATTTATCTATAGAACTTACTGCTGAGTTGTCCTGTGTTGAGCTTAAGGCTTAAGGTATATTGTTATTTGTGTATACCGACCCTCTTTATTAAACATAAGTTTATTTGAGTCAGTGATAGAAGATGCTCTCAGAAAACTAAAATCTACCAAGAAAGACATAATAGTTTGTGGCGACTTTAACATCAATATGTTTATATATTACTGATAGATTTATAAACCTTTTTAAATAATTTAATTCAATAACTTGTTTTTTGAGCCTATTAGAATAACAGTATCAACTTCTACTTGTCTGGACAATATTTTCAGCAATTATAGCTGGTTTAACTTCAGACCACTGTGGTCAATTAGCAAGATTTACTTAGTCTACTACTTACAATAATATTCGAAAGATACAGTTAGGCCTTTATCAAAAAATCGTTTTCATGTTTTAGAAACAATATTTTAATTTATTTGAATCCAGCATTGTTTGAATTAGACTCCAACCCAACAACATGTATAGATCCATGTTTCAAGTTGTAGAGAAAGGATTTCAAAACCCTTTTAAGACGAAGACTAAAAGGTTATCAGTATGTTTATCAGTTGTCAGGTTTCCATAGTAGCTCTGCTTAGTTTGGGATCAGATAGCGTTGAGTGAGTTGTCCCAAGATGTTATTATTATTATACTTAAGTATGTTATTTAACGGGTACCTTTCCGGATCTGATGAAATTTAGCAAGATAATACCTCTGTTTAATTCAGGTAGCAAAACTGATGCTGATAATTTTCGACCAATTTCAGTGTTATATGCATTCAGTAAAATCTTTGAAAAGATTATTCTTAATCAATTACTTAGACATTTCAATATAAATAGCCTTCTACATAATGATCAGTATGGTTTTACTAATGGTCGCTCAACAACAGATGCAGGAGTTTCTTTGTTAAAACACGTCTAGAGTGCCTGGGAAAACTCCAAAAATGCCATTGGCGTATTCTGCGACCTTTTGAAGGCGTTCGATTGTGTTTGTGACACTTTTAAAAAAAATAGAATTTTATGGCGTGCGGGGCAATGCATTGAATGAAATTGAATACGAAGTCTACCGGCTTACCGGTTCAGTTAGGCGTGCCACAAGGTTCGATTTAAGCCCAATTTGTTTTTAATTTATCTTAGTTATTCTTTTTTAATAAGTGGTTTATTATTTTTTAATTAGTGGTTCATAAATAAGTAGGTTCCGCAGCTTTGAATAATTGCATCAGCAGAAGAGAAGAAAAGCAGTTTTTCGGCCTACCAGTGTAAGCAGCTGAACTGGGTTTACCAGGGAGACGAGATATATGTGCACCCCATTGCAACTTATTATCTAGCGTGATGCCTAAAAATACAGTGTCGGTAGCAGATTCCAAGATTTCCAGATTCAATGCAATTTTTGTTTAAAGATTTAGGAAGTATAAGTTTTATACATTTAGTCTTCTTGGCATTTAGAACTGAGTTATTAAGCGTAAACCATTCCGTTACCTGAGAGAGTACAGTTCACTTCGTCAAAATGTTCTCTGTTCCTATCTACTTTAAATATAAGAGATGTACCATCTGCCAACAGTACAACTTTACAAACATTCTAGTACAACTTCATTCATTCTAAATAGGATGGTAAATCGTTAATATAACTTAGGATATACTAAATCAATGGAATTAATTTAAATTTCTGGTCACTGTTGTTCAGGTAATCAAAATACTGAGAGCACTTTACGTATACGTATGTCACATATTTCCTACGAATACTGTGGCAGTACACTGTCAGTCATATAGGAATGAAGTTCTCCCCAGTAAAAGCACTGAACAGTGCAGGCAGTGTATATCGTAATATACTCCAAATCACCGTCCTGTGATTTTTTTTTGATAATAACAAAAGTCGTGATAGTTCTTTAACTACCGACTAGATGGCGCATGCAAGGGCCCAAACTCGCGAGCATCAAGGGATAGAAAAAATTGAGGTCCAGTAACATAGTCCAGATAGGTGGTTCGCTTCTGGCCCCGGTTTCGCTACGGAAGTCTCGGGTTCGATTCCTGGGTCTGGACTTCAAATTTTTCTATCTTTCAAAAATGCAACAATTGTATTTGTAAATTTATTTTGATCTTACTTTGTTTGTTTTGGGTCGTCATAGCCTGTTCCAACGTCCACTTTTAGTAAACAATTTCGATCTGTAACAACAAAATAATTACTATGGAGAGCATTGTCATAATGAGAAGGTGCCTCTCTTTGGAGCCGTAATCACAGGTAGCTTGGTACCTGTAGTACCCGATGCCGCCGGATGGGACACTATTTAGATGTACCTGTTTTTTATATAATTTAAAATCCACGATTTTTAGTTGTCCATTTCCCTAGGAAGTGGTCGCTAGATTTATTATTATCATAGCTAATCCACTTTCGGTTCTTCACCCTCAAAAAATCAAATAAGAGATTGGCTGATTATGACTTTTGCCGAGTCACGCCAACTAATCGGCAATGCAGTACAGATAGATCCTAAATAATTGAACCTTAAAAAAACCTTACTTATTTTGAGTATAGAAATATGAGTAAGTTTTATTTTTGCCGAGAATTGGTGGCTAGTAAATGATGATGTATAATAATAATAACTTAGGACAAATCACACAACGCGATATGATCCCAAACTAGGCAGAACCTGTACTAATCAGCGGCGGTAGCCTAATGGCTAAGGCATCGGTCCCGCAATCGTGATCGTCGATTCGAATCCTACCCATTATACTACCGACGTGAACCCAGTCCTAACACTTAAAGCCATTGTGCTTAGCTGGAATGGTTAATGAGTAGGATTGCTAGTAATGTGGGACACCAATTACACATTGCTAGACACTTTTAAAAAAGAAAAAAACAATTTCTCACCTCGGCAGTCACAATTCGCAAGAGCCAGGACCAAAACAAGCAAAAAATAAAAGTATTTCATTTTGTATGAGCGAGTAGTGTTCTCTATTACAACTGTATATAATTATGTTAATATACAAGCGTGTGATAGTTAAGGGGTATATTAATGGCTATAAACATAGATAAATAGCCATCGTAATAAATAAATTCAGGTAAATATTATACCTGTGTACTAAGGGATGAATACGTTTGATGAATTTGTTTAGCCTGTCAATAAATCGTAGACATAATGACCACTTTAATAAGGAATCCGAAATACCACTGTAATGTTGTTAACTGTAGAATACGTGACAGTATTTGTACATTAGAATAACAGAATACGTTATGGCAGAGTAAATTGACATTATAGAAGTAGGTAGTTATGGGTGGCCAACCCAAACCCCAATTCATGTTAGTAAACCAAGCCTGAGACGAACCACCGTCGAAGACTCATTTAGATCAATTACTATAAAATTAATGATGACCAAATCAATTATAAATATCAAATGTTGGAATGTTAATGATTAACAGAACACCATTGATGGGTGGTCTGTCACCAAGTTGCACACATGCAACTAACCCTGTATTTACACGTATTTTAACACATATAAGATTAAAATATAAAACCGTGTCTTGCAGACACATTAGATTGTTCCATTCTGTTGCTCATGCTGAGCACGCGTGTATTGTAAATAAAGTTTTTAAAAACACAAACACCGCGTGTCATTATTTGACTGGCGCAGTCGGGTCGGATTTTCTTAAAGTCGTATAGTCCAAGTCGCGGTAAAAAGTGCACGAAAATAGGCCATCGCCGCGAACGAGTGACAAAACGCAGAAATCCGTAAAGAACCTAAATAAAAAATATAAATTTGTCAAACGATCGGCATCGGCGCAGAAGCAGCGGAAAGGACATCTCAATCCAGGCATGGGGCATGGTTTTATGTGAGTAGATCCTTTTATCGCCACTAATTCCTATCTATATCCATGTTTTTATTTTCGTTTAATTGAACTGCATCGTCAATTTCACGTTAATTACTTTATTTTGTGTAATTTCGGTCCAAACATTACCAGGTTACATTTTTACGTGTAGTTAGACCAAATCGCTAACTATACCTTAGGGAACGTAATTTGGACAAACCTTGCCAGTTACGATTGTTATTTTTGAATAAAAAATATTGTGTGCTAAGAAGCTAAAGTTAAACCTTTTGAAATTTCATATATATAAGTGTGTTAGTATAGCAAAATGAATCAGGTACAATTAATACCTAAAGAAGTCCAGTGTATTATCTTAAGATACGATGGCGATGAAAAACTATTAAATCTATTCATTATTAAATGTGAGTACGTAATGAGGAGTTTCAGAGTGGAAAATAATGCCGCTCAGGAAATTTATATATTTCATTGTATAACTAGTAAACTCGCAGGAAAAGCAGCTATTTTAATAAGTGAAAGAGCAAATATTAATACTTGGGAAAGTCACAAAGAACATCTTATCCAACATTTTGGCGATCCGAGAACAGAAGCTTGTATCGCGATAGAATTGGAAAACATTAAAATAAAACCTAACGAAAGTTATATAGAGTTGTGCCATAGAATTCAATGTGTAAAAAGTTCTTTGATTTCGAAAGTGAATTTATTAACTGACGAGGGCGTAAAAGCCGCGAAATATATCGTTATATAATACATCGTTAAATGTCTTTTTATATAATTTACCTGAGGAACTATTGAAATTTGTGAGTTAATCTCACAAATGTACAAATTTAGAAGATGCCTTAGGAGTTGTCACTGAAGAAGTTAACTTTCAAACTAGATATAACGCTAAAAATAAATTTAAACAAAATGTAAACCAAAATAATTTTAAAAGTAATCAAAATATTACTCAATTTAAATTTAGGCTGCCTCAGCACAGTCAACCCACGCAAAATAACTATAAACCTCAATTAAATACGTCTCCAAATCAGCAAAGTACATTTAGACCTAACTTTAATCCACATGCTAATTTTAGGCCCAATTTTAATGCACCTCAATTTGTGCAGAGGCCTATGTTCAATTCTCCCAATGAACGTTGATTGGCTAGATTTAATCAGCCACAACAATTTCCTAGAACATTGAATAATTTTAAGCAATCTGGATTCTTTAAACCGAACTAGAATCAACAGTTTAGTTTTGGGTTAAATAATAATCATTCGCCAAGAAACAATTTTAATAATAATTCTGACGTCTCAATGAGAACGGCCAGAAATAATAGGTTAAATAATGAGGAATCTGTTGAACAGACTAATTTTGAAACAAATGAAAATTTTTATATAGAAGCCTCCCAAGACGAAAACCAAAAATAATCAATATTAATTTGGATAGAAACAATGCTTTCGATTTACCGCACATAATGTTGCCAGAAATCGAAGCTAAATTTATGATTGACACGGGAAGTACTCGTTCATTTATGAAGCCAGAAAAGGCAAACGAATATTTTTCACAATTTAAGGGTATAGAACCATTTGTAGTTATAAGTACGCATGGGCGTAGCAAACATGATGAAATAGTTAATATTCCATTAACGGGAACTTTTAAAACAAATATGTTTCATAAGTTTTTTATATATAATGTAGATAATGCATATGATGGTTTGATAGGATCGGATCTATTAAAAGAGTTGGAAGCAAATATTGATATGAAAAATCAAGTATTAAAAACAAAAAATACTGAGGTCCCTATATTATATAGTCCTATATGTAAAATAAAATTACCTACACGTTCGGAAATCCGCGTCAAGGTTCCGACAGTGTTAGAAAATGGTAATGCTATTTTAAACTATTTAGAATTTTGTCCAGGAGTCAGAATGCCGGACGCTATAGTTAAATGCGAAAACTTTTATGCGCAAACGATTATACAGAATATAACTGAAAAGGGATTAAATTTAGTTTTTCGTAAACCTTTAAATGTTATCAACTTAGATCAATGTAACTTAAACGATATTAACATAAACTGTAATATTTCAAATGTATGTGAAGATATTGACATAGAACAAATTTTATTAGATGACTTGTCTAAGCTTAGGCTGGATCACTTAAACTTAGAGGAAAAGAATAGTATTTCCAAATTATGTGAAGATTATAAAGATATATTTCATTGCGAACAAATTCCCTTATCTTTTACGAACCAAGTAAAGCATAAAATCAGAACAAAGAATGAGGACCCTATACATACGTCTGTATATGTATTTAGATCATTCAATCTCTAAAGAGGGATTACAACCTAATAATGACAAAATTAAAGCAGTTTTGCAATTTCCTTTGCCTAAAACGCCTACGGAAATAAACAGTTTTTTAGGTTTAATAGGTTATTATCGAAAATTTATTAAGGATTTTTCTAAGGTTACCCAACCATTAACTAATTGTTTAAAAAAAGGTTAAAAGATAATTTTCTCGAAAGAATATGTGGATGCATTTGATAAGTGCAAGTGCACCATTATTGAAATTTCCAGATTTTAATAAACCGTTTTTATTAACTACTGATGCTTCAAATTATGCACTTGGCGCAGTTTTATCGCAAGGACCAATAGGAAGCGATAGGCCAATTGCATTCGCTAGCAAAACTTTAAATGACGCAGAAACACGTTATAGTACTATAGAAAAGGAATTATTAGCCGTAATTTGGGCATGTAAATATTTTAGACCATACTTATATGGTAGAAAGTTCACAATAGTTACGGATCATTGACCACTTGCATGGTTACACTCATTTAAAGAACCAGGAAGTAGGTTAACGAGATGGAGATTGAGATTAGCAGAATATGATTATGAGGTTATACATAAACCAGGGAAACAGAATTGTAATGCAGATGCACTTTCTAGAATAAAAATTAATGCTTTAGATAATGGAGATATTTCTATGATAGTAAATTTAGAAAAAAATACTTCTAGTCCAATTAGCATCTCATCAGAAGAAGATGAAATAAATCCTAATCGTCCAAAATCGCCATATGCTATATCATCTATAGGTAGCAGGACAGCTACGGCATCTGAAAGAGATGATACGCGTTCGTTAGCAACGGTTCATTCTGAGGAAAACATGGACTCATCAGATATACCCATATTACATGAAGCAGTAGATACGAAACCAAACCAAATTCTAATTTTTACATGGAACATAAATGAATGTAGTGTTAAAGATTTATCTAGACCTCGACAAAAAGTATTAGAAGTCCATTTGCCGACAAATAATTTAGAATTAATTAAAAACTTTTTAAAATAATATATACGTCCAAAAATTAAATATTACCTTTATTTCGAGGATATAAGACATCGCGAACAATTTTCTAGTATTATAACGAACTTATTTAAGAAAGATTAGAAGAGAAGAACTTGCCATCGCGGTATAAAAGAAACAATTGCTCATTTAAAAAGAACTTATTTTTGGAATAATTTAGATGTAACGGTATCAAGTATTATTAATGCATGCGAAACATGCCAGAAAATGAAGTATGATAGAAAACCATTTAAGCCAGAGTTGCAATTAACTCAGACGCAAACAAAACCGTTTGAGGAAATCTTTATAGATATATTTTCTATAGAAGGAAACTATTTCCTTACTATAATTGACGCATTTAGCAAATTTGGCCAAGCTTTAGAAGTTTATAATAGATCAACGCCCGAAATTGTACGAGCATTATTAAAATACTTTTCTCAATATGGAGTTCTGAGAAGAATTAGCTCAGACCCAGGATCAGAATTTAACAATAATTTATTAAAAGAAATGTTAATTGTTTACAAAATTTATCTACATATTGGAACGCCATATAACCCAAATTCCATGGGATTGGTGGAAAGATTCCACTCTACGATTTTAGAAATTTATAGATTAGCGAAATATGAAAGAAAAATCACAGATGCAGCCTGTGTTATGACATATGCTATTATGTCATATAACCAGTCTATACATTCTACAACTGGTCTTACACCATTTGAAGTCGTTTATGGGCATACAGAATCATCAAATATTTTTGAAGTAGACTTTAATAAACAGTATACCCAACAATTAGTAAACGAACATGTAAAAAGAACAAAGTATTTGTATGAATATCTAACTAAGAAAATGGTATTAAATAAAGAAAAAATAAAAGAAAAGCGAGGAGGAGAGAACTCATTTAATGTAAAATCAGGAGATAAAGTATTTATTAAGGGAGTGAATACTAGACCTAGTAAAGATAAACCACGTTTTCAAAAAGCTTTAGTTACGGGAGATGTTTCTAGAAATACGGTCACGGTAGAAACCCATAATAGACCTACTAAAGTGCCCTATAAAGATATAAAACGTCCTCCACAGGTACGCCCTGCTGTTGGCAACAGTGATGATGCCCAGCCAGGCCCTTCAACTTCAAAAGATTGAAGATAATCCGGGAATACTACCCGTTAAAGAAGGACAAGCATTAGTAAGCCTCTATAACTGGCAGATAGTTAAAATATTAGATTTAGAACTTGTAGCCCAAAGTCTAGAGTATAACATAGGAAAATATAGGGAAATTATTAATCAAATAGAAAATAAGTTAGATATGTATATATTAGATGGAAATATCATAGACGCTGAGTTACAAACTCAATATTTAATGAATATTACTATTGAAAAATATAGCCAATTAGTTCCTAATATCAGAGTTAAAAGAGGATTAATAAATGGATTTGGAAATATAATTAAATCAATTACAGGTAATTTAGATAACGAGGATGCATTAAGGTATGATAAAATGATAAATGAAGTGCAAACAAAACAAAATGTTGTTATGGAAAAGATTACAATAATTTCTGAAATAATGGACACATTTGTTAACCTCACGAATTCCACTAGAAATAATTTTATAATATTAAATAAAACTGTTAAGGAAATTGAAGAAATTTTAAATCAAACGCAATTCCAGCGAAGTAAGAATCTTATGTTAAACAGTTTTAATTTATTAATTCATAATTTTCAAGTATTACTAATACGTTTAGATGAAGTAGAAACTGCAGTTGCGTTTAGTAGATTAAATGTTCTTCATCAATCAATTCTAGATAGTAAGGAATTATTTAATACTTTAAAGAATATTGAAGAAACAGATAAGTTAGTTTTACTCGTTATTTTTGAAAATTAAATTAAATTAGAACAATGTATAGATATAAAAGCTTATGCAAAAGGCAAACAAATAATTTTTATTATTTCAGTTCCAACAGTTCAATTAGATGTTTATTTGATAAAAGAAGACTTGATAAAATTGTCCACAAAGATAAAGTCATGCTATCCTTTATCAGTAAAATCCACTGACATCAAAATAAAGTAAATTCAACCAGATTCCTGGATTATATTTACAGGAAATAACGCAATTTTGACAGAGTATTGTGAAAATGACATGAGTCAACATGAAATCATGGGAACATTAATTGTAACATTAAACAATGCATGTGAAGTCAAGATCGGGAAAATCACCCTTAGGAAACGACGTGTACGAACTGGAGAAGTTGTTTTTCATAAAACTCCAAATATACATTTATAGTTACACCAATGAAAGTCCAGCATCGAGAGCCAATCAGCCTAGACGACATCGACCTGGAAAATTTGAAGTTCCTGTCTCACGCGTTAAACCAAAAAAGTGAAGTGCCAAAAAGTGACGAAATGTTCATAAATGTGAAAAGTGTTAGTATAGGAACAATTTTAGTTTATATAATACTGATTATTTTAACCATTGAAATGTTATGTCGATATAAAAATTTACTATTTCATAAATGTAGTCAAAGTCATCATTCGCCAAAAACAAATGACGATTTTGAACTAACGGAGGGAGGAGTTATGGGTGGCCAACCCAAACCCCAATTCATGTTAGTAAACGAAGCCTGAGACGAACCACCGTCGAAGACTCATTTAGATCAATTACTATAAAATTAATGATGACCAAATCAATTATAAATATCAAATGTTGGAATGTTAATGATTAACAGAACACCATTGATGGGTGGTCTGTCACCAAGTTGCACACATGCAACTAACCCTGTATTTACACGTATTTTAACACATATAAGATTAAAATATAAAACCGTGTCTTGCAGACACATTAGATTGTTCCATTCTGTTGCTCATGCTGAGCACGCGTGTATTGTAAATAAAGTTTTTAAAAACACAAACACCGCGTGTCATTATTTGACTAGGTACAGGTTGTTTATATTATAACAATAGCCATGGATATGCAAGTAGCCATGTCTATATGTCAATTGTGTTTTTAGTAACCTGAACAATAATTTGTATCACGGAATAGGTTATGACAAAGTACAAGTACTTACAGTTTATGTTGTAATTAAGATGTAAATTACTTAAGATGATTATAACACATTATAAAAGCACTCACAGTATTATAAATGAATTAAAACAATAAATATCCACCGGTCACAAATGTAGGTACTGCTTGAAACGTCAAATATTGTTGTTGTGATATTTCACTTCTTTTATTGAAAATTAAAAGGTGGTGTGTTATATCTGTGTAATAGTTTTATTATTATTCATTTATTTAAATAACATAATTCGATGTATTAAATTATTTTATGGGTTAAAGTATAATAATTAAGAGTATTTGCGAAGTACCCACATGTTCTTTAATATTCAGTGTATTTGTTCTATAAAAGGACTGACAGATTGTGATCGAGGCTCAGTCTGATTGCAACATTTGTGGATACAGGTACGATCCGATTCAGATTATACTTATTGCTGGTTCTCTTGTGCTGATGTCCTATTATTGTGTATTATGTATAGATATTGACTAATAACAATATATTGCAATGTGGTATGATTTGATGAATATTGCCTGGTGTGTTACTTTTCAACCGTTCTACAGCGATATGGTCGTACATTGCAATAATGTTGTGAATTGGTTATGTTAGAAAGTATCTGTGGTATATTGTATTTAGGATGTATGAAATGTAGTACGGCAAATGTTTATTAGGAGACTGGCTATTATAAAACCTTTGATACAACTAGACCAAACAAGGTTAAAAATATATGAGACTTGTCATTTATTCCTTTGTATTATTTACCTCCCTAATTTATTCTATTCCCTATTGATACTATACTGATTGATAAGGTTAGATTGCAACTGATTGGGTATATGATCCAAATATCCTGACACAGTAATAAGTGTAGTTCTACGATGAGTCGTACTGGTCTACAATGAGTCGTAGTACTACTACGATGAGTCGTACGACTTCTACAAGGAGTCGTAGGACTTCTACGTAGTTCTACAATAAAAGCTTTAGTATTTTATTACAAATCGCTACGACCCCTATGTAAAATCTAACACGTGCTTTACTTATTTATATGTAAAATAACAATACCTACGACTATTAGCATTTACAAAACAGGAACGTACAACGTTTAAACAAATACCCACTTATCTTTTAAAAATAATATATTTTTACCATAAAGTACAGTCATTTGGTCGAAAAAATAGAGGTTACCTGGAAAGTTTTCCGGGAGTTTTGAAAATTGGTAATTTTATAGATTTTGACGTGCTCTTTCCGAATTTTAACTTTGCCACCTCGTATCTTTGCCGCTCGCGCCGCCATATTGCAAAAATGGCGCCTAAAATCAGTTTTCTGATTATAACTCCTTTCCGATGCATTTTACAAGAAAAACATATCTATACAAAATAATAGTAGAGAAAATTTCCTACAATTTATGTCATAACCTTTTTTTTCCTAAAACCAATAGTTTCGGCGTACGAGCGCCGTAAAGTGTAGTTCAACACACGTTTCGGCAGAAATACTCATTTCCACACCACCATGAGGTGGTAGTATTAGTTGAAATGCAAAATGAGAAACCTATTCACTTAGCGACTGTTTTAACAAAAAATCTGAATTTAAATTATATTATTTATATCCGAAATGAAACTATAATAACCATTTTATAATGTCATATTATTTTCTTTTACATATACATTATTATTTTTTTAAATAAAACACAATCAAAATATTCAAACCCTCGTCGTATTTTGCCCGCGTTTTCCGCCATTTTTTTTTCTGGAAGTCAGATACACATGGTGTTTTATTGGCTTGCTTTATTTTTCATTCAAATTTTTAGCATAATAAAAAGAGTGATTTTAATATAATATTTTATAGTAAAATCACAAACAAAAATAAGCTAAAAACCGCCTGACAGCAACCTGCTTCAGGTTGCTACACAGACGGGGCACTAACTGTCAAAAACCTTATTCAGGTCGCTACACAGACGAGGGGTTTAAGATATCATCTGATATTGATTTGCTATACACTTAAAATTTCTCTGTTGCTACTTATTTTACACGAAAAACAAGACATGGTGGTACTTGTATATTGATTCGAAATGGAATGAAATATGAAGTAATCAGCTCAGTTTCTCTGTATACTATTTAAAATTTAATTGAATGTTGCCCTGTAGAACTTATAGACCATGAGATAATTGTTATGTGCATTTATAGGAGTCCCCAAAACAGTTACTTAAATCTTCAAACATTTTACTCAAACTTTAATAACGTTTTGAGCTTATACTTATTAAAGAATCCAAAAAAGTTAATTATATGTGGAGATAACAATATTAATCTGTTAAAAAGCACCAAGTCCGCAAAGCAATTTCTCTACCTCTTACTAGGACATAATGTGAAACCATCCATTATATTACCAACTCGTCTCAGCAGTGGAACTTTTATAGATAATATTCGAAATTGCAAATGTGAAATTATAGAACTTGCTGTATCTGATCACTTAGCACAATTTTTGAGTTGTCCAGTTAAACGAACTCTCAAAATTAATTACTGGTATACCACTAGACGAGATTATTCAAAGGAAAAATGTTTGCTTTTAAAAATATTTAGACTCTCTGCACTTTTTGTATATTTAGGTAATTTAATGTATATTTTGGCAGCCATTGCGAAAATGCTTTTCTGTAAAAGAGTTGTTTTAACACACTTGCGCTGACTACTTACTCGTACTTGTGAAAATTTAGACAGATTTATTTTAGTAAACAAAGCTACTTCGTAAATGTATAACGATGGCACGGTGAGAATTTTAGCGTCGAAAATGAGATTTACAGCTATCAGTTGTTTGCTAACCACAAATCGCTCGTATACATCGCTTCTGTGACTTAAATACTACTTCTACATCTGTTGCATTTCCCCAAAATATTATTCCATATAAACTTAACGCTTGTGGAGTAAGAGGAAAATGTATCCACATTCATATAATCTTATCTCAGTAATAGCCTACCTATCGTTGTTGCATCTCATACGCACTGACGCTGCAGCCTACCAATCGTCGTTGCATCTCGTACGCAACGACGTTGTAGCCTACCTATCGTCGTTGCATCTCATACGCACTGACGTTGCAGCCTACCAATCGTCGTTGCATCTCATACGCACCGACGCTGCAGCCTACCTATCGTCGTTGCTGTCGTTGCATCTCATACGCACCGACGCCGCATCTCTACCTACCGACGGTGCATCTCATACGCACCGACGCCTACCTACCGGCGTTATATCTCGTACGCACCGACGCCCCATCTTTACCTACTGACGTTGCATCTCGACGCACCCACGCTGCATCTTACCCACCGACATTGCATCTCCATGCACCGACGGTGCAGCTCTACCTACCGAAGTGGCATCGCGACGCACCGACGCTGTTAATTAGTTTAAGTTTTCTACCACTTTCATGTCATTATAGTCCTCTAATCCTTATCTTAGCTTTTATTGCGATTTATTGATTAGCGACCTTGAATACACAGACTTTTTTATATTATCACATTTATATTTTATTCACATGCTGTTGTGTTGTACAAATATAGTTGCACATTCATTCACACCTATAATTTGTTACCAATGTTTTTCAATATCAAATGTGTAGGCGTGTTATTAGCAAATTAGTTTAGTAGATACTTAGGTTACTCATTGTATTATTAGTCTGTAAGCCTTCCAAATAAATATAGAAATAAAAAGACAGGGGAAGCCACTGAGATAAATTGAAGTGAATAAATAAAGTGAATAGGTTTTTTATTATGGACTTCTAGGTAAAAATATTTTATTTTAAAATATTGGTAAGTCCGTACTTATTTGTAGTACGTCTCTGTTTTGTAAATATTAATAGTCGTAGGTATTGTGCTTTTACATAAATGAAATACTTTTGTTTTTTGCTTGCTTTGATCGTGGCCCTTGGGTATTGTGAATGTCGGCAAAAAGAAAAAAAAAACAATTTCTCACCTCGGGATGAGAAATTGTTTTTTTTTTCTTTTTTTAATCCACTCCAGCTAAGTTCAATGGCTTGTGTTAGGAGTGGGTTCACGTCGGTAGTATAATTGGTAGGATTAGAACCCGCGACTACACGATTGCGAGACTTATGCCGTAGCCATTATGCTACCGCCGCTTATCATTACAAACTCTGCCTAGTCAGATGGTGTTGTTTGAGTTATCCCAAGTTATTATTATTATACGATGCAGACGTGTCGCCAATATTTGTAGTCGGCAACTAGTCGCCGATTCTCGGCAAAATCGCTGACTAGTCGGCTGGTAAATTTACTCATATTTCTATGCTCAAAATTATTGAATTATTTAGGATCTAACTGTATTAGTATCATTGCATTGCCGATTAGTCGGCAAAAGTCATAGTCAGCTGACCTCTTATTTGATATTTTAAGGGTGAAGAACCCTTAGATTAGCTATGGTTATAACAAATCTTGAAAGTTTATATTTTATAGGGAAATGGACGACTAGAAAACTTGTTGAGTAACGACAGTAAAAAAATACACTTAAATAGTGTCCCATCAGGCGGCATCGGGTACTACAAGGACCAAGCTACCAGTGATTAGGGCTCCAAACAGAGGAGCCTTCTCATGATGACAATACTCTCCATAGTTATTATTTTGTTGTTACAGATCCAATATGTTTACTACCTCTGGAAGTTGGAATAAGGAAAATGGCTACATACAATACACACAAAAATAAGTTGGCTACACAAAATTAAGTTATTAACCATTGATATTGACTATTCTTAATGCCGTGTGGTGCCGGCTTAAGAATAGTACCACCCCATCTCTTCCCGTGGGTGTCGTCAAGGCGACTAAGGGATTTCACTCCGGAGGACGGGCAGCAGCGTCCTCTGCGTACTTAAAGCCTTACTGCGATCGCCAACCCGCTCGCCAAGCGTGGCGATTATGGCAATTACCCCCAGGTAATTACATACCAGTAGGTTCTACTGGGGAGACCCGTGCCCAGCAGTGGGCCATCATATGGGTTGATATGGTAACCATTGATAAATATTTTGTACAACGTGTAACTACAGCCAGGGTGATTTGTAATATTCTAATACTTCCTTACATTACATCAAATAATTTTGTTATATTGTTAATAAATATTATTATTCCTCTTTATTAATCATAATAACTTATTTTTTACATATTTAAAACCATATAAAACATACAAAGTTTAAAAATATATAAAATAGTGCCCCGCCGGCATCGGGTACAGGGACCAAGCTACCGGTGGTTAGGGCTTCAAGATAGGAACCTCGTCACAATGCCTTCTGCTTTTGACCCCTGATCCAGCTACCTAGCGCGAGCCTCTGCTGGTGTTGGTCGAGGCTCTTGGCGATTAGTCAATGGACTGAAACGACTATCGGCACAATGACATCTGAATCCACATCCCACATGTCAACAATTTCGCGGGCTAAGTCTAAGTAGTCTAACAATTTAAAGCAACAGCCATTAAAGTATTTAAAAAACAGCTAACTGACTTATTGTTAAAAAATGTTACTACTCTATAACCGATTTTTTAAATGATGTACTATGATGCTTATATTACTTATTGTAAAAGAGGCAATAAATAAAAATAATTATTATTGTTTCACACAGGCAAATATTTTGTATATGCGTCTCAGTAAAAAAAAAACATCGACCAAAAAGAGGTACTCTCGTAACGGACAATGCCCAACAAGGAGTTCAGAACACATAATTAATATCTACACCTTCCACCGAAGGCATTCGGTAACTCGGATAGTGGCTCGGCTTGGCTGTGATTGGCTATGATTGGCTTTAGTTGGCTATGATTGGCTATGATAGGCGTTGTGACGTAATATTATAGAAATTTATTTAAGGCTTTACATGTAAATGTTTGTATGCCGAAAGGTAGATTGCACAAGGATTCATGAACTGTCGTTACATCTTATTGTTACCTACAGTCTGTACAAATAAAATATTGTTTTGTTTCTTTATCTTTTTCTGCCTTCACGAGATTATCGTCATGTGGGATGGTGATGTCAACAATCATTGCGCGGCGCTCTAATCGATCTATCATTACTATATCAGGTTTATTCCTATCAGTGATAATAGATTGATCCTAGTACAATGTGCCATGGTCATTTTTGAGAACTGGGTCGGGTGCATACCTGTAATACGGTGCCTCTGTTCCCACAAGGTTGTACTTTATTGCAAGTTGCTGGTGGACAATTTTCGCTACTTGGTTGTGTCTATGCAAGTATTCGCTTTTAGCAAGACGAGAACAACCGAAAATAATATGTCTGAAGGATTCTCCGGGGCGGTGGCTTGCCGGCAGATGTCAGCCGTACCATCCCTCATTATATATTTTCGGTAGTTATTCGTCTTAATAACTTCATTCATAATTGCAAAGACACAACCCTCAGTTCCCCAAATAGGTCTCCGAAACGTAGTCAGGACACGGATGCTGTTGTGTCTACATCGGGTCCATACAAAGCCCGATAGAAACGTCAATGCAGTTCCTTGCTCAGTCATACCTACTTGCGGTCATCAGTACTGAGTATTGCAGATTTGCGCCAGTTCTCTTAACCCAGACCGAGCTGGGTAAGTCCGTTGTCCACGACCACCACATCACGGTGCATACCCGCGTCCACGTGAAGGAAATATTCCCTGAGGTTGTATATCTCGCGGTTATGGAGGGTCTTGGCATTTAAGAAGCCACGGCCCCCACACTTCCGCGGGATATACAATCTCATCACTGACGACCGCGGATGATGCATTCGATATGTATATGGTTAGCAGTGAACGGACTCTTCTATCCAGGGTGTCAAGTTCGGTCCGAGTCCATCTGAGTATGCCCAAGGAGTACACAAGGACTGGCATGACCCAACCATTACAGGCACGCACCTTGTTTCCGCCTGACAAAGGCTTTTCAGCAATTTTTTCATGCGGCCAAAGGAGCGTTCCTGCAAAGCCCGTTTCATACCATCCTCAGATATACCTAAACCCAGATACAGAGAGATCGGTTGCAGAGAGAGAGCCAAGCCTTGTGGAATCTGATAGTTGTATCTCATCAGATTCCACAATCCTGCCTCTTTTGACATGCATGACTGCACATTTGTCCACACCAAACTCCATCCTAATAGAGTTACTAAAGGTTTCTGTGACCTTTAGTAATGTTATTAGTTGCGTGTTGGTGGGAGCAAAGAGTTTCAAGTCGTCCATGTAAAATAGCGGTATTCCCGAATGGAACATTCCGCGCCCCTTATAAGATTATTGTTGTGGGTACTTACGGCTGCAACCTCACTACCAATGATGGTAGTAAGGTTGCAGCCGTAATGCGGATGACCACATCGTCATGATGAATATTATTTAAGGTCACATGTGATGTAGGCGCAGGGGCCTGTGCTTGAGGTAGAGAACTGACGGTAAAGGTAAGCGGCCGGCCTCTCCCTAGCCGACATACAGGAGGTGGCGACGTTGGCGGGGAAAAATATTCGTCACTCGACGAGCTCGACGCCTCAGCAACGGCTGGTGTTGGACCCGGTGGTTGCGAGGCGGAGCGGGGCGACCAGTCCGGGGGTGGAGGGTATGCAAATTGTAGTCGGGCTCTGCTTCGTGTTATCATGGTTGGTTGTTGGTAGGTGTGGTAAGTACATATTATAATAATAATAATATAATAATAATAATAATAATGTTTATTGGCATAGTTTACAATCTAGTTGTTACATTTGTATAGAGTTATATTATGAGTACAACCATTCGTTGAAATCTGGTACCCTTAGTAAGATTCAACTTGTGTTAAGGGCACCAGAGCTCTCATGTATTTCATTAAATTGCAGACAGAAATTAGTTGATATTAAAATATAAATTCCAATAAACAGTAATAATGCCAGTGCTTGTGCGTGAGTGTGTATGCGTATGTGTTTGTGTGTATGTGTGGGTGTGTATGTGTGCTAGAGGATAGATACTTTAAGTAAGTTCTCAGTTTCATCATAGGACTTATTCATAAGCCACTTCGTCACTGTTTTCCTACACTGAGTTCTAGGGAGATGAAAAATATTGCAATGCTTGTTCGCGATGTTGTACAGATGGCACCCAAGAATTGCCTGATGTCGTGCTGCCTGAGTGGTTCTAAACCTCGGGATTGTGCACACATGGTGAGAGCGGCGGGTATTATTAAGTTTTGAGTCATATACTAGAGAGGCGTGCTTTCTGGAAATAGTTTCTTGCACAAAGAGTTGTCTCACAGTGAGAAGCTGACAGTCGTCATAAAGTTGAGCAGTGTGGTATCTGTAGGGTTTAAACGTCATTACTTTAAGTACTGCTCTCTGTGCACGTTCCACGGGTAGTAGATTATTTTTTGCAGCACCTCCCCAAGCGGTTATGCAATATGTCAGTATAGACTGGCATAAAGCACAGTATACCATTCTCACGGTGTCGAAGTCTGCAGAATGGCGCAACTTCTTAAAAATGAAAATCATTTTACGAACTCGCGAAGTTAAACAGGCAAGGTGATATTTCCAGTTAATATGGTTATCAATATAAACGCCAAGGTATTTTATAATGTTAGATCTACATATTATTGGGCAGCAGCAAAGAGTGGAAGAAGTTTTAGAAATACAGTTATCTTTATGGACTTTGAGAGTAAAATCAATAAGGGATGGTTGTGTGGCGATTGTAGGACTAAACGTTAAATAGGTTGTTTTGCTGAGATTTAGAGTTAATAGGTTGACAGATAGCCAAGTCATTACTACATTAAGTGCCTTTTCAGCTCTGGTGAAGACTTCAGGCCAGTCCTCGCCATAGACAAGCATAGCAGTATCATCCGCATAAACAATAATATCGCAATATGCTAACGGTAGTTTACAAAGAGAGTTTACGTATAATAAAAATAGAGTTGGGCCCAATACCGAGCCCTGAGGTACACCGAAATTAATAGGAATGGTTTCACTGATGAATGAGCCAACTTTAACACACTGTTGCCTATCAGACAAATAGTCTTTAAAAATTCTGAGGGCATAGCCACGTATTCCCATCCTTTCCATCTTCCGCAGTAGGTGTGGAATAGAGACAGTGTCAAATGCTTTCGTAAGATCTAGAAAAATACCCATACACTTCCGTTTAGTATCAAAACTTTCCACAATTTTATCCACGACTGAGGCAACCGCGTCATCAGTAGATTTACCGGTCCTAAAACCAAATTGGTTTGGTGCCAAAATTTCATTTGCGGTCAAAAAACTTACTAGACGAAAGTTCAAAACTTTTTCCAGGACTTTTGATAGAGCGGGTAGCACAGATATAGGCCTGTAGTTGCTGACACTGTCTCTATCCCCACCCTTATGGATTGGATGGATTACAGCTTTTTTTAAACATTTTGGGAATACACCTTGAGCCATTGACATGTTATAGATGTGTGTAATTATAGGGACTAATGTGTCTGAACATTTCTGCAACAGTTGCGTTGGTATATAATCCCAGCCTACAGCAGTATTCCTACGCAAGCCATGTATTATTTTGCCCACTTCATCCTCATCTGTGGGAAGAAGTACAAGATATTTGTCAGTAATGTCGTCATCCATCATGCGTATACAATCTTGAGAGCTTTGATAGTTTTTTTGCGCAAGCTGTCTGCCTATGTTGGAAAAATACATATTAACGTTATTAATCGAAGCCTTCTTATCACTTTCATTATTTAAGAGTTCGGTAGAAGAGTTCATCTGGCGATTCGATTGTATTATGTTTTTTATCACCTTCCACGTTTCTCGGGGATTATTACGAGTTTTCTGTAATTCAAACCTCTCATGCTCCTGCTTCAACCTTTTTAACAATTTATTGCAAAAGTTGCGGTATCTAATGTATGTGACTTTAAGAACAAAATTTTCTGGGTTTACCTTCAGCTTATGACACATCGAATCACGGTTTCGAATACACCGCAATAGGCCGTTAGTAATCCAGGGTTTATATATTTTATTTTTAGAGGGTACATGTGTAGTTGTCGAGTAATTTTTAATTATTTCCTCTATCATTTCAACCAAAGCTTCTGTAGCGGCATTCGGATCCGACGCATTCAGGATTTTGCTGTAGTCAGCACGGGATACTGCCTCATATATTGAAGGATAATCCACTTTAACGATATCTAGTTGTCTCTTAGTTGGTATCAATACATTTTCGATATTTATGAGCACTGGGAAATGGTCTGTAATAGTGGTGTCAAATATTAAGGTTGTGCTTTTTAGTCCCGATTTTAACAATGTATGATCCAGGCAGTTATTTCCTCTAGTGGGCAGATTATGCGTGGGGAGGAGTCCGTGCGAGGCGGTCATATTAAGATAGTCATTCGCATATGAGCTTAGGTTGGTAGGATTAATGTTTATGTTAATATCGCCTATTACTAGTATATTCTTCCAGTTAGAAATAGATGTGAGCATAGAGTCTAGGCCTGTCAAAAAATTATTTAGATCATTATTGCAGGGTGAGCGGTATAGGGCTACAATGGCTAGGTTCAATGATTCAACTTTGCATATTAAACAATTCGTTCCCTGTATAAGCGATTCAGTAACTCTGTGGGACGTTGTGGACTTTATGAAGACAGCAACACCATCGTTTTGGTTAAAATTGTGAATAGTACGATAGCTCGTGTACCCTTGAAGTGATGGAAGGTTAGTTGCCTTGCTTAACCAACATTCTGATAGGACTACAACTTCGGGTAATACACATACAGTGTTGAGGAAAACAATAAGCTCGTCGAACAGTTGACAAGTGTCGGTGTTGCCCGATTATTTATTATTATTATTATTTATTTTATTATTAATATTATTTGCCTGTATTGTCCCACTGCAGGGCAAAGGTCTCCCTACTCTCTCTCCACCTCTCTCTGTCAGTCGCTGTATGAGGCCAATCTTTTTCGAAGGAGTCTAACTCATCTTGCCATCAGCGACGAGGTCTACCGCGTTGTCGCTTTACATTTTGTGGAGCCCAGTTTGTGATTCGTTTGGCCCAAAAGCCATCTGGCATGTGGCACACGTATCCAGCCTAGTCTCATTTCAAAGTGGCAGCTTTTCGAACACCTAGTTTAAACGCGTTTTTTTTTTTTAAGTAAAAGATAACTAGCAATTTCCCAAAATACTAGCCATCCTGTTAACCTCTACAGCTAAGCTCAATGGCTTGTGTTAGTAGTGGGTTCACGTCGGTAGTATAATGGGTAGGATTCGAACCCGCGACCTCACGATTGCGAGACCGATGCCTTAACCATTAAGCTACCGCCGCTTCAAATTTTGTTTATTCCCCTGTTAAATTGTATATATGACTGGTCTGTTGGTCTAGTGGTTAGTGATTCTGACTGCTAAGTCGGAGGTCGTGGTTTCGATCCCCACCCAGGATAAAATTTTGTGTAATGAGCACGATGGTTTATTCTGTGTCTGGGTGTAATTTATCTATAATACAACGGCTTGCAAATACCATTCTCACCAAAATTAACACCACCGAAAACGAACTCGCTAATTCAATTATAATTGATAGCACACCCACTGATTCTGTTTTCATGACTCCTGCAGACCCCGAAGAAATTGAAGGCATGATCGAAAACCTTCAGGTTGAAAAAGCGCCTGGTATTGATGGCTTAACGAATACCTTAGTTAAATATATGAAAGATACTGTAGTAACACCCCTCACACACATATATAATCTAAGCCGTATTATTCGAGTGGTATATTTCCGACAATTTGGAAAGTTACGTCTGTTACCCCAATTCATAAAAGTGGACCTAAAAACTGTATTGATAACTACAGACAAATTTCATTACTGAACGTTTTCTCGAAAATGCTAGAAAAAATAATAAACAAGAGGCTGAACAAATTCTTAGAAATTAGAAACATATTATCCTCGCGACAATTCGATTTTCGGAAAGGTAAAAGTACTGAAGGTGCGGTAGCCCTACTTACTTCAGTAGTGGCATCTAGGTTTGATAATAAACAATGTTGTATCAGTGTGTTCCGTGACCTGGCCAAAGCATTTGACACAGTCTCCGTTCCAATATTCCAAAAGAAAATATCTAATATGGGAGTAAGAGGTTTATCCCCCGAGTGGTTTAAGAGCTATCTGACATAGCGAAGTCAGTGTGTGAGGATTGGCTGGTCTCTGAGTACACCGAAACTTCTGACATTTGGTGTGCTACAAGGCAGCATATTGGGTCCTACTTTATTCACTCTTTACATTAATATTTTGCACTTTTATAATCTACTTCAATGATAAAAACTAGTCTAAATGACATCTATAATAATACAATATATACAAGATATTTACAAAAAAAAAATAGTAAAGTAAGGACACAAAACCGTTTAGGCGTCAAAGAATTCCTCCCCATCGATGTCAACTGGTAACGTTCCCAGAAGGCTGGCAGCATTGCCACGTTGGATGGCAATGCTAATTCTTTGTGCAAAGAATAGGCCAGCCTTCTGGTCCCGGGAAGCACTAATGAGGTGTCTTGAGATTTCCTTAAAAAGCGAGTCCCACGGCCCCAGCGTCTCAACTCCAAACGGCTCAAATATACAATCTCTAACCAGATTACTATATTTGAGCCGTTTGAGATTCTCCGCAGATGCAGCAGCAGCGCAAGCGCATCCCATACCAAAGGCCTACCCACCCTCCACGGCAACAATGACATACCGTCCGGCCTCTTGCCGTCGCCGCGCGTCAAACCGTTGGGTTCAACAACAGCTGGCACACCAGCAGAGACAAGTGCCCAACGGATGATGTCATTGATGCTTGCATGGCAGGGTATACGACCCGCGCTCCTGCCGCATGACAGGCCATGGTGTCCAAGACTGCACACGGCTTCTCCACAGTGACATCGATGCGGAGAAACACACCGAGCACCCAAACGAAGGCAGGCAGCGATTCGGAATTACATTAATGATATAAACAATGCACAAATTGAAAATGCCGAAATAGTATGCTATGCAGATGACACCGCTATAATTTTTCATGGAAACTACAAAACATAAAACATGGCATGGCAAAGATTCATAAATGACTGCAAAACAACCTTCTCACTCTGAACACCTCCAAGACTCAATATGTATGTTTTCACAAAACTGGCGCATCAGCCCCCCCATCACAAACAGTAATAAAAACACATCATTGCGATGGTAATATCTGCTCCTGCGAATCACTAAGTAGAGCCGTTTTTGTTAAATATCTTGGGGTTTTTATAGATGAGAAATTATCATTTAAAAAGCACATCAAGGCATTATCGGCACTGGTTTGAAAGCTTATTGAGGTTTTCAAACATCTACGAAGCGAAAAAATCGAACGAGCGCAAGAGTCAGTTATAAAAGTGATGCTTGAAAGCCGTTCCATTATCCAACAACTCAAGTTTAAAGAGAAAGCAACGTCCTCAGCGTCAGACGACTATATATTATAAAATTATCTGTTTCGACGCATAAATCTGTGTTATCATCGAATGAGTACACAGCATTTGTTAAGCGTAGGACTTTTCGTCTACCGAAACCATCAGTTAATACAGTTTTTGCTCAACGATTTAGGTTGTTTGCAAGGGTACGTGTATATAATATTGTCCTTAAGTACTGTAACTTAAAAGATAAATCATCATATGAAGCAAAGACAATCAAAATAAACTGGTTAAATACACTAACTTACGATGACACTGAAGAGATCTTACAAATTATTGCATAGATGTGAATAGGTACGTATTTATATAATATACTTATTAATTTTATTTATGTATCTATCTCTAAAACTATTTTCCTCCTTTATTAATTAGATATAAAATTTTATTAACTGTTTTTTATTACTCACATGCCTCGTTTTTATTAATTATTTTGTTTTAGTCTGTGACTTAGTTATTACCTGAAAGAATTTAAACAAATTGTTTTTATATTAACATGCAGAAACATTTTTAATTAAATTTTTTGTTTTGTTTAATTTAATTTAATTTTATAATTTAAATGTCCACCCAGCTTTAGATTATAAATGATTGTATCTTTGCATTTAATGTAATATAGTAACTATTGCTGTAATAAATATATTTTTTATTTCATTTTCAATATATACGTATTTAGAAAAGTATATTTCTCTTGTTTGGTTACCACAGTACAAGCTCTGTCTAGTTTGGGATCAGATGGCTTTATGGAAGTTGTCTTTCACTTTCACTGTCAGGCAGCTGAAGATGTAAGGAGTAACTTAGGCTACTTTTTATCATCACGCTAACATAGTTAGAGTTTATAGGGAGAGAGCAGCACTGCAGCTTCACGCGGACGAAGTCAAGGGCACAGCTAGTTGTTATATACATCAGAGAGCGTTTATGAATTGCGCTTTAAATTTTTAATCGTCTTTATTTTCTATGATTTTTCAGGTAGGGTTTTGATAACCAATTACACAAATGTGTAGACTTTATTAATGGCGGATGTGGGGGCAACGACAACATATTCGACACATTGAAGCAGTGTCAAGCGGCATGCGAGCTGTATCTTAGCAAGTATCGCTCAGCATGCCAATTATTTAATTGATATAAATTGCAAGTATTTTTTTATTTATTTATTTAAAGGCAATCAACAAAGCATACACTTAAACTTTACAAATTTACATATTAATGGAAACATTAGAAGTGCTGGTAGGAAAGAAACGTGCTCTTTTAGAAAAGCACGACTGAGAGAGGAAGAATAGGTAATATTTTAAATAGCGAGCTAACCGAGAGAGGTATCTTTAAAGCTAAGTTACACAAATCAGATAAAAAAGTTAATATGAAATTGCTCTGCATGTATCGTTCAGCATGCTATTTGTAGTCCTAGGTTCATTAGTCCTATTTAGTTGACGTATTTTTTCTATTCTTTATTTTATAAATTGCGCTGTAAAATACACAATAATCATTGTTTTCTTTAAATCACCTGTGTAATAAACAATATGGCTGACGATACAACAGATGTTTTTTTATTCATTGGTTTATAATATAATAAATTGTTAAATAAATATTATTTTGACGTCGATGTTTTACATTAAAAAAAAAATATTTATTATAGCGCACGTACCTTTGAAATACTCAAACAATACTTAAACTTTGAGTCATCCTCAAAAGTATTTCTGTCGCTACTATTCACATTTAAGTGACAGTGATAACATGAGAAATGATAGCGTCTCAAAACTGAAACTGATTCAGTCGTACTCATTGACGTAGAGATCAGGACTGCGCCATAAACTCACAAAATTTACCACTCTCTAGAAAGAGACAACGCTACTTTGTTGACAATACTTCAAAGACCGCACGAGTTTTTTTCTGAATGGGATGGCACGGTCCAGGTCTATACGTTAATGGGCACTCGTAAGAAATCAGTATCTCTACTATTATATACTTGTGTGATAAGGATAACAACACCGACCATTTGTCACAAAAGTGTCAAAAAAAATTCACAGGTCGGTGATTCGGGGTATATTCCGATGTACACTGCAAGTACTGTTCAGTGCTTTTACAGGGGAGAAATTCGTTCCGTTATGACTGACAGTGTACTGCCACAGTATCCTTGGGGAACATGTGACGTCATAAATCGTAGCCATTTTTATACTGTGAACACTGGTGTTTTCGAGGTAAGTTGCTCTCAGTATTTTGATTACAACAACAGTGACCAGAAATTTTAATTATTTCCAATGATTCAGACATTATTCAATTAATTCAATTTATAATTACCTTGAATGTTCAATTTTGTTTTTTTTTTTAAATATAACTAGCAAAGTGGATTTGTTGGTCCCGCATTACTAGCAATGCTGTTAATACCTGACATTGAATAAACAACCATGCATGTATTTTGACTGCCTCTGTGGCGCGGTGGGAGTGTATCCGACTGCTACGCAAGAGGTTGTGGGTTCGATCCCTACCCAGGATAAAACTTTGTGTGATGAGCACGATGGTTTATTCGGTGTCTGGGTGTTATTTATCTATAATATGTATGTATTTAGAAATATATAAGTATGTTTATCAGTTGTCTGGTTTCCATAGTACAAGCTCTGCTTAGTTTGGGATCAGATAGCGTTGTGTGAGTTGTCCCAATATATTATTATTATTATTATTATTTAAATAAAGTGACACCTTTTTTTTTTTTAATTCTTAATTGTATCGCATGTCACTGCAATTGCCAAAATATTGATGACATTGTAATTAACAATGCCTGTGACAGCTTAAATGGACCCGGGCGCATGTGACCGACGCTATGGCCACAATAGCTTATCAGCAGGCGGAACGTGAGTGTTGGTGATGGTACACTTTTTGACGTCACCGGAATGGGAGCAGTGACGTCATACTTTTTCATGAATGCAGCCGGTTATCGATTTATAAGACGTCATTACGTAAAAAAAATCTTATTGATCTTATACATTGTACATACCTATACAATTTATATACGTGGGTGACAGTATATTGGACTGGGTTCCGTTTTATACAGAAATGAGTATAGCTAACTATAAACTTTTGACTGGCGTGTTGGTCTAGTGGTTAGTGACGCTGATTGCTAAGCCGTAGGTAGTGGGTTCGATAAAACTTTGTGTGATGATCACAATGGTTTATTCTGTGTTTCGTGTAATTTTTCTTTATTATGTATGTATTTAGAAATATATAAGTACCCAATAAGTACCTATGTTTATCAGTTGTCTGGTTACCATAGTACAAGCCCTTAGTATGGGATCAGATGACGTTGTGAGAGTTGTCCAAAGCTATAATTATTACTATTATAAACGAACGGCTTCGCAGTATACTAAATTGACGTCACACTTTGTGTGTGACATATCCAGTACATATCGGAACATTCCCTCGATTCGGCATTTGAAATTGTGTACGTTTTTTTTTTTTTTTTTTTTATGTCAGTAAGTACATCCTTTGAAACGCTCTGCTACCAACGGCTCGACGGCTTTTCATATTCGTCTTCTTAGTTGTGGGCGTGACATAGGTTTTCGTGATCGAAGCATATACTATACTAGCTGTCGCCTTCCTCGATAAATGGGCTATCCAACAAAAAAATAATTTTTCAAATCGGACCAGTAGATCCTGAGATTAGCGCGTTTAAACAAACAAACTCTTCCGCTTTATAATATTAGTATAGATTATTTTTCAGTTGATTAATTTTGGGCAGTCTGGTTTATTATGTTGTGATAATTTAATTTTTTCACATGGTGACCTGATGCACTATGGTGAAGCAGTAGGCATAAACAAATTCAACAGTAGGGCATAGCCGCGAACAAAAACAAGTCTGAATTGTTAATTCAATTCTTTTCGCTTGCATTTTTAACTGTACAATAAAACTATAATTATAAAAGTATCAATTATTTAATTATTTTTAATCTGCAATTATTGTGAAACCTTGAAGCATCTTAATTAATTTAATCAAAAAAATATAGTAGATAAGTACAGTCGCAGAATGAAAATGTTCGTCAGTTTTCAAATACGCATACGTTTATAAATAATTACACGCTTTGCAACATGTTACCTTTTCAAAATAAGTATCACACTTTGATTATATAATGTCAAGATTCCTAATCCAGCATCTAAAATTGAAGCAAAGAACTGTCAAAAAGTACGGTCAAATGGACGTACTTTTTGAGAGGTAAGAAGATTCCCATCAGATGTTCTAGCCATAGTTATTCTAGCGTGCCATTTTCAACGAGTGTCAAACGCCAAACTGCATGAAATTATTTAATTATGTTGGGGATCTTGTTTTCATCTTTTTTGTGCAGGCGGGTTTTTTTATTTTTTAAATTTATTTTTTTATTTAATACTTTTTAGTAATTGTAGTATGTAATTGTAATATGTAATCGATGTATCACCTAACTTTTATCACAGCTATTGTCAAGTATTGAAAATTGCAAAAAGAATGGTTGCTAACTAACTTTTTTAGTATTACAGTCATAACATGTTATACTTTTTTGAAATGCTTAAGATGAGCCCTTTAATTTGATACCAATATTGCAGTATCAAAACCACTTTTTTTTTCACAACTCTTTATTTTGACATCTCACAGCCGTTTTTTTTTTTTATCAAACGTCACATATCTAAGAACACTCGGGCGATCAAGACGAATCTAACGACGTCTTAATTGTACAAATCTGTTCAGTGGATTGTGAGATATCAGGATACATAGAAGATACGCGCGAAAAACATAACCCTTCTTTACAGTCGGGTAAAAATAGTGGCTTCATTATATATATATTTCACTAGCTGTGCCCCGCGGTGTCACCCGCGGTTTATTAGCTTATGTGTTAATCCAGGGTGCTAGCTAACTCCATACCAAATTTTATTATAATCGCTCTAGCCGTTTAGACGTGAAGAAGTAACAAACATACACACTCACACACTCACTAACTTTTGCCTTTATAATATTAGTGTGAAGTGTGATTATACCACTATCACTCTCTGCCACTGATACAATACGTAAAAATTAATGTGTTAAAAGAAGACAGATATAGCAGTGTTAGTTCTGTCAAAATAACGTTGTTGTCGCCCAAGGTTTCTTAACGCCAATCGAGAAATAGTCGTATAATGTTATTTATTTCCATTGTGGATGTGACATTTCAAAATAGCTGTGCTATCATTCGTGTCTGTTAAGAAGGTGTCAACCAATTTTCTCAGTTAATACCGTATGGTTATTACTCTACCATTGTCGTTGTGTGAAATAAAAAAATGTGTGGCACTCGGGGACTGCCGTGGTAAAGATATTGCATAGCATTTTTTATCAACTCTTTTTTTATTACATTTCAGAGCAGCTCGCCTCAATCCGTGCGAGCTTCGTACAGTCGTACCATATACGTATACGTTAAGCGAACGCTCGGCCGAGTTACATGGTAGGCGGAGTGGGAGGTGTTAGGTTTTATTTTCGTTACGGAATTTCTTGATTCGGTCGCCGCGCTCAAATTCCGCGATAAAAGCTATGCAGTAGCTTAAACACTTTTTCATTAAGAAAATAGACATACATCAACCACATTCGAAAAAGTTTTTATTTCAAGGTTCCATATATTGCTTTATTTGACTTATTAATCTGAGAAGAACCTTATTATTAGTTTGACAACATTGACATGTTGTTACTGTTCCATAATCTTGATTATCAAGCATTTGCACAAGCTTCAAAATTGGACTTTAAGGTGAGGTACGATTTCATTCCGCGACTGTACATGACAAATAATTTAAGAACAATAGAGTGCATGCTAGTTGCATGCTACTAAATTAAAATCAGATACAGACCGTCGCGATAATGCTCATGTTTTAGGTTTTAATATTGAGTACGTTAGTACCTATATATATCATCTATCTAATCTGATCTATCAGTAGGTAATATATATAATACCTATAAAGGGGCAATTCTTGTATATATAGTTATATATTAAACTAGCTGTGCCCCGCGGTCTTACCCGCGTTTTATTAGCCTATGTGTTAATCCAGGGTGTCAGCAAACTCCATACCAAATTTTAATAAAATCGCCCCAGCCGTTTAGACGTGAAGAAGTAACCAACATACACACTCACATACTCACAAACTTTCGCATTTATAATATTAGTGTGATGTGATATTGCCGTGTGGTGCCGGCTTAAGAATAGTACCACGCCATCTCTTCCCGTGGGTGTCGTCAAGGCGACTAAGGGATTTCACAACGGAGGACGGGCAGCAGCGTCCTCGCGTACTTAAAGCCTTACTGCGATCACCAACCCGCTCGCCAAGCGTGGTGATTATGGCAATTACCCCCAGGATCTACATACTAGTAGGTTCTACTGGGGAGACCCGTGCCCAGCAGTGGGCCATCATATGGGTTGATATGTATGTATGTATGTATGATATTCTGAATTCCGACAAAGGCTGCAACGATTTTCATGAAATTTTGGATAAATCGATCTAGCTAGGTTTCATTTTCAGAAAAAGTTATTAAAAAAAATATCGAGCATCGGTCATCTAGATACAAATTATTATGTAACAACGTACTCCATACTAATACCTCGGTATGGGCGTACCCTCCATTATTATTTTTTTTGCGGGGAGGGTTTCGTAATTTTGTTGTGATGGGAGGGGGCGGGGGGGTATGTTACACTGGCCAAAATGTGTATTGTATGCCTACCTTGTAGCTATTTGCAGGGACAAGGGGGGTGGGGTTTCAACCAGGGTTCTTATTCACTATCTTTCTTTCGTTGTCGTGACAAGCTCGTGAGAACTGGCGCATGCGCTATACGCTCAAAGATGTCCACCGCGCTCAACATGCGCGGTAGTGTAACAATCAGGCCAGCTCTTGAACAGGTACCGGGGGTGTTCCTCAGAACTTTTATCGGGCTTTTAAATTAAACTTCTGGATTTCCCCAAAGCGAATACACTGTTTATTAATTCAATTATCATCTATTACATTATCAACATCAATTCACATATTCTATAAAACACATTTATTAATCCACATATTATTAATATTTTATATAATTCTAATCACATTTAAACGACCCGAATCGGTCGGCCATGAAACTCGCAATCCTAGAATGACATCTTTCTTTTTATTCTGTTATTGCGTTTCATCTACTACAATGAGGTCTAACGTGAGAGAGGTGGATTATCTTCGACCCACCTGTCACAGTAGAGAGCTGCGCTTATGCATCAACACGCATGCGCAGGACAAAGGGGGGAATAAGGACCCAGCGGTTAATGTCTAGGACTTTAATGATACAGCCAGTTAGCGTATATGTTACCCTGTATTCCCTCCGTGAATCTTCACCAACAATCACCAAGACAGCTGGTGTCAATCATCACAGGCGGTTATCTATTTTTTTTAGGGTTTCGTAGAAAAATTGGCAAAATGTCATGTCCGTCCGTCTGTCTGACTGCCTGTCCGTTCGTCCGTGTGTCACAGGCATTTAATATTTCATGAAATAATATTTTAGGGGTACACTCCATACATGTAAGAGAAGCAGTTTTTTTTTTCAGCAAATGTCTACGTGTTACGTCATTCGTCAGGTCTTTCAAAAATATTTTAAGGTTTATAAGAATTTATGATGTTATAGAAACGTTATTTATGTTGTAAACAAGGGTCTTTCACACCGGAGGACGGGCAGCAGCGTCCTCTGCGTACTTAAAGCCTTACTGCGATCGCCAACCCGCTCGCCAAGCGTGGCGATTATGGCAATTACCCCCAGGATCTACATACCAGTAGGTTCTACTGGGGAGACCCGTGCCCAGCAGTGGGCCATCATAAGGGTTGATATGAATGAATGAAAGGGTCTAAAACTATGGCAGAACCGAGTTAGCCCCCCCCTGATTAGAGTGGTACTTGGTTGTGAAACTCCAAGGGTGTTTTTGAGAACTGAAGGTGCGGAGGAGGTGTAGGGCGGGGGGGGGGGGGGGGGGTTAGTCTCCGCCCGCTGATTCTCTCACAAACCTTTCGATCATCGAACGACTCGATCGATTTTCATTTGATTGATTGTGGTTTGACGCCTCTTATTAGGGCAAATTATTTAATAACTGATTGTTTCAGTTATTATTTTCAATTACCCCTCTGTAATGACCTTAGTGCAGTCGTATATAACTTGACAACGATCTCCACACCCCAACACTGCTAATTTTCCTTTACAATCAACAACTACTCATCGATACAAAATGAAGTATTTGTATTTCTGCTTACTCTTGGCTTTGTTTGTAGCCACCACACATGGAGAAGGTAAGAAAGTAAATTTAAATCTATAATTATTATAAAAAGAATGATTTTTTCTTAGAACGCGTTAATTTCTGAAACTATTACATTTTACTATAATATTCCATCAAAACCAGCACAGTATTCGAAACTTCTTTTTCACGACCTTTTTTCACACCTCTTTATTTTGACATCTCACAGCCGCCATGTTTGTTTTTTTTTTCAAACGTCACCCAACTAAGAACACTTGGGTGGTAGAGACGAATCTAAGGACGTCTTAATTGTATAAATTTATCCAGTGTCAAATTGACTGCCTCTGCGGCGCGGTGTGAGTGTATCCGACTGCTACGCAGGAGGTCGTGGGTTCGATCTCCACCCATGATAAAATTTTGGGTGATGAGCACGATGGTTTATTCTGTGTCTGGGTGTAATTTATCTATAATATGTATATATTTAGAAATATATAAGTATGTTTATCAGTTGTCTGGTTACCATAATACAAGCTCTGCTTAGTTTGGGATCAGATGACGTTGTGTGAGTTGTCCTAAGATATTATTATTATTATTACATACATACATAGAAGATACGCGCGAAAAACATAACCCTTCCTTACAGTCGGGTGGAAACAGGTTAGGATTTAAACGACACTAGAATTGTCAAAATAAATTGAAAGTCACCATTTCAAATTGTGGTTCGTGGCGTGTTTTTTAATTTTTAATTAGGGAGGTAACTATGTGCTTTTTAATCATTAAACTTAATATTTTGTTTTAGAATCCGACCTGCCGAGTCTCCAAGAAGTGACAACGTAAGATGACCGATATTATTATTTACCCCCCTTAAAAATAGGGTTAGCGTGAGTTGTTTAAAAAATATGGTTTAAGAACTTAAACTCTATTTTTTAAACAACTCCCGCTGTAGGGTACGATCTCTCCTGTCGCGGGGGACTTTACAAACATACAAATCAAGGACACAAACTTAGAACCTAAATTAAGAGCCACATCAAAAAAAAAAAAAATGTGGTTCACACAAATTGTTGTCCCGTGTGGGAATTGAACTCACAATCTCTTGCGCAACAGTCGTACACACTCCCAGTGCATCACCGAGGTACTCAGCATTAGGTAAGTATACCTAAAGGGTGATTTGTAATATATCTACTAATATTCCCCACTCGTGGCTTCTTAAGTTCAGTTTTGATGAATATTTAATATATTAACCCTTTATCACCTACCACCTACTTTTGTCACACTACTAGCAATCACACGTCTGGGAGACCCTGGAGTGAAATCCTTGTTTTTTGTCAGGTTTAGGGCCTAAACTTCACTCGCTTTAACTCCGGTAAAGTAATCTATAGTTGGTTAAGGTTATAACTAAAAAATAGGTGGCAAATGTTTTCCAAAATTGATATTACAAAATTATTTAGTGCAACGTAAAAAAGACATGTTTATTAGTATATTACAAAGTATCTATTTAGACGACATTATTAATATTTGATGAAACACTCCCCATATGTAATATCAAAGATTAATGCCATGTCTTTTATGAAAATATATATAATACGGGTCTTAATCGCGTGAATAATTTAAGGTAAAATACCTTGTTTATTGCCCGACGTTTCGACCGTATTGCAACGGCCGTGGTAACTGGTAGACTTATTTTACTTTAAATTATTCACGCGATTAAGACCCGTAATATATATATATATATATTTATAATGTGTACAAATCGCGAAAGTTTATCAACATTTATAGCTATGTCTTTTGTTATGTTCAACAGATATATGTTCAACTCAGAAACTCAGAGCTGTCATAGATACAACTTACACTGTGAGCGCGGCCAAGAGAACAAGTTCGATTCTATGGACGAATGTCAAACTCGTTGCATGGACGCAGCTTCTTCATGAAAATGGGCGGAGCAAAAGCGTAGCATAACAAGGTCTACGTATAATGAAGTTTAACTTGGACTTGAAGTTTAACATCTTTAAGGACTACGGATTTGTTATAAATGTTATACTTAGTAAATATTATTATAAAGCAATAAATTATTAAAGTGCACTATTTTTTTGAGTTTTATTGTGTTATATATTTAATTCACTTCCCGTGGGTGTCGTCAAGGCGACTAAGGGATGTCACACGAGAGGACGGGCAGCAGCGTCCTCTGCGTATTTTAAGCCTTACTGCGATCGCCAACCCGCTCGCCAAGCGTGGCGATTATGACAATTACCCCCAGGAACTAATAAATAGGTTCTACTGGGGAGACCCGTGCCCAGCAGTGGGACATCATATGGGTTGTTATGTATATTTAATCTCTCACCGGTCGTGTCCGTGTCAAAATTACATAGATATAATAGCGTTAATTTAAACTGCCATTTTACCCCTTTAAAGATTCGCTTTAAGCTTTGTTGTGGATGCCTACATAATAACTATCTGTGCACCAAATTTTAATTGGAAACACAGTATTATACCTCTTAAATACACAAATACCTAGCTGATCGTCACAACTTCGCCCGCGTCACATGAGAGGGCTAGAGAGCGCTAAAAGAGCTGAAACTTTCTTTGTTTTATCAACGAAACACTTGAGAACAATTGAACAAAATTTGGTAAAATTTGGTACCTACAATGCTAATTTAAAATCACGAGGAAGAAAGTAGGGAAAAAATTGTCTGTAATGGGATTTTTTTTTTTTTATTAATAATGTTAAAAGTATAACATAGGCTATTTTAGGGTACAGCACGCTATGAGAGGTAAGAGTGAAACAGGAATAATAGAGGAATGCTGGGTGGCTACGATACGATACTGTGATAATAAAACAAAAACTTTTTTTTATTTAAAAAGTATTATTATAGATACTATATCGCAAATAACATTTAAAACAGTTTTCTGAACACAACCGTTCCGTTTACAATGCTCCCTAGCATGCTGCGCGGCATGCCTCGCAGAGTTACCGGCTGGACTTGGTACCCACATAATCGCCCACATCGCACATAATTCCGTAAAGGCTTAAGGTACTTGACTCGCCTCCCAGCTGATTCGATTGACGAAAATTTTGGCACTGGACTGATGTGTTTTGACAGGCATATTGCTCCCCCGCCCTCCCCTCAGCGGTGGTGGTTGATTTACCGGTATTGAATCTAATCCCCCCCGATCAACTCACACTTGGCCAGTTATAATATCTATATCTTGAGACAACTCACACAACGCTATCTAATCCCAAACTAAGCAGAGCTTGTACTACGGAAACCAGACAACTGATAAACATACTTATATCTTTCTAAATATATACATACATTTTAACCCATATGATGGCCCACTGCTGGGCACGGGTCTCCCCAGTAGAACCTACTAGTATGTAGATCCTGGGGGTAATTGCCATAATCACCACGCTTAGCGAGCGGGTTGGTGATCGCAGTAAGGCTTTAAGTACGCAGAGGACGCTGCTGCCCGTCCTCCGGTGTGAAATCCCTTAGTCGCCTTTACGACACCCACGGGAAGAAATGGGGTGGTACTATTCTTAAGCCGGCACCACACGGCATAAGAATAGTACTTAACAATAGTACAAATATATACATATTAAAGATAAATTACATCCAGACACAGAATAAACCATCGTGCTTATCACACAAAGTTAATCCTGGGTGGGGATCGAATCCATGACCTCCGGCTTAGCAGTCAGGGTCACTAACCACTAGACTAACAGGCCAATTGCGCCAATAGTTGCCAACCCCCCCTGAACAAAGTTGGACCCGCCTGATTTTGTTGTGTAATATTCTAAAACTATGATACTTATCTCCTGAGATATTCATTGAAATCAAATAAAGTAAAAACAATTTTGTTAAAAATTAAATATTTCAGACGAATAACGTATTTATTTGGATGAGGGTTAATACCATGTTTATTAAAACACTTTCGCAAATAAATGCAGTATATAAGGGTTAGGGTAATGTTGAAAAGACGCCACACAAACGCCATAGATGTTCAAAAGTTACGATACCATAATAAGTATTTAATGTTTACTATTACAACATCCCCCCTTAAACAAAAATCAACCCCATCTTTGAAGCACAATAAGCCAATTTCGGATATGGCGTTACTTTGGTAAGTGCATCAGCTACCATCATGTCTGTCTGAATGTATTTCACATCAATGGCTCCTCCAGCAACTTTATCACAAACAAAATGGTGCCTCACATCATTAAGCCTGGAATGATAAGCATCTGAACCCAAAAGTTTTATAGAACTTTGGTTATCGCTGTAGATGGTCATTGCCTTATTCTTCAGTTGTGGCCAAAAACTTTCTTGAAATTGTTTGAGCCTCTTGTACACAAGACGACAAAAACAGAGTAAATACTCTGCCTCAGTGGTCGATAGAGAAACAGTAGGCTGGCGTCTAGAATTCTAGCTTCTCCTGAAAATGAGTAACCTGTGCAAGATCGTCGGTCATCTTCTGAACTTGCCCAGTCTGCATCACAGAAGCCATGAGCCATATTCTCCTCTGAATTCTGTTTATAACTCAATCTACACACTGCAGTGCCTTTTAAGTAGCGCTTAACCCGCTTCAAAGCTGTCCAGTGTGCCATTTCAGACTTACTATTGTATTTACTCAACTTATTTATAACAAAGCTTATATCTGGCCTGGTAATTTGTGAAATATTCAATAAGCAACCAATAACTTCTTGGTAAGGAATACCATGTAAGATACTCGTACTTGATTGCTCAGATTTTTCATTAAGCTTTGTAATATTATCCATTGGAATCTTAACACTCTTGCAATGAGACATGCCATATTTATATAATACTTCTTGTATAATTTTTTTCTGATCTAAATATAATACTCCTTTCTTCCTGTCTCTCTCTACGTGTAAACGAATACATTAAATCGTTTTTGAAGCTCTTCTTTAATTTTATTCTTTGAATTATTGTTATTTGTAAATAGCATAATGTCATCAACATAAATAACTACAAAAAACATGTTAGTTTTGTTTTCAATTTTATAATAGATACAAGGATCTAACTTGTTCTGTGATAGACCCATTTCTTTCAGTACAGAACTTAGCTTCTTGTTCCACTGCCTGCTAGCCTGTTTTAATCCATATAAAGATTTTGTCGACTTACGACATACTTGATTACATTGGTGGTTGTAACATGTAAATCTCCTCCTCTATGTCGCCTTGAAGAAAAGCTGATATGGCATCCATTTGACAAATGTCAAAATCAAATTTGACTGCCAGTAACCTGCCAAACAGATATCTCAAAGTAGTATACCTTACAACTGGTGAAAACACTTCTGTGTAATCTATCCCAGGTTTTTGTGAACAACCTTTAATAACAAGCTGGGCTTTATATTTTACTATTTCGCCATTTGCATTGGTCTTCCTCTTGAAAACCTATTTGCATGGTATAGGACGTTTGTTATTTGGAAGATTAGTAATTTCCCGAGTATTGTTTCCTAATAAAGACTGGTATTCCTTATCCATTGCTACTTTCCAATTATTCGACTCTTCTGTGCTAGACAAGGCTTCTTTAACAGTTAGCGGATCTGTAATCTGTTGAACACACATGAAATTATTCTGAATCTGACGTGATATTAAAGAAATATTTCTTTTGAAATCATCATCGCAACTCTCATCACTTGTACTTGGACGATAAGTCACATCATTAGACATTCTGTTCAACACACAACTATCAAACGACGTTTCAGCACTCGAGGGTGAGGAAATTTCATCGCGTGTCTCATTCTGTGGGCTATCATCAACAGATTTTACGGCATCAATTACTGCATTCAAAGGAATATTGGTAGCCTGTGTAGTAGATTTGGGTTGCTGTGTGACATTGCCATTGTTATTGATTGATTTTTCAATAAATATCACATCCCTACTAATTACAACCTTTTTGTTTACTGAATTATACAATCTATAGCCTTTTGTATTGACTTACGATCCCATTTTAAATGCTTTTGTTTTGGAATATGTATCATGGCCTTTCCAGTCATTTTTCATAAGGTGTTACCTGATCCAGAACCCGTGATAGTGAACAATTGATGATGTAGGCGGCGGTGTTGACTGCCTCTGCCCATAATTGTTTATGCAGCTTTGCTTCAAATAACATGCATTTTGCACGTTCCACTAAAGACCGGTTCATCCTTTCGGCTAGCCCATTCGGCTCAGGCGTGTATGGAGCGCTAGTCTGGTGTTTGATGCCCGAAGCTGCTAGGAAATCAGATAATTCTTTATTATTAAATTCCTTTTCCATTATCACTTTTTAGTGTTTAAATTTTTTTTTTAACTCATTTTCGACTTCTTCTTTAAACATTTTAAACACCGATTTAATATCCATTTTGTTGTTAAGAAAATACACATATACTTTACGGGAATAGTCATCTATGGAAGTTAGGAAATACTTCGCACCACCAGCGGATCGTGTCTCCATCGGACCACATAGATCGATATGAACTATTTCTAGTAATGCTTTTGCTCTTGAACCAGAACTTGGAAACGGTAAACGTGTTTGTTTTGCTTCACAACAGGGTATACATACAGTATAAATGTCTTTATTGGTGATAGTTATACCCTCAGCACACGACTAATCTTCTTATATCAGCCAAGTTTAAATGCCCCATTCTTTTCTACTTTTTTTGAAGTAACTAACAACATGTACACATGTATATAGTTTTGCGTCAGTTATAAGAATCTTATTGACATTTTATATATTACAGCCCATATCAGTAAAATCCACTTTACAGCCATTTTTAGTTGATGGGCTAACTGATAATAGATTCGCACTTAACTCAGGTGTATATAAAACGTTTCTTACCTGGATCGGACAAAGATTTTTGCAAAAAATTTTAGCCACCTTTATCTGTTGAATCGGAGATGGTTGCAAATCATACATCCAGACAAAACATCTTGTCATGTGCATTGTGGCTCCAGGGTCACTATACCAATCATCCTTATTTAGACTGCTGTAAGCTAAAAATCTGCAGAAAAAGTATTATGGTTAGACTTTTTCACTTCTTTGCATTGACTTTTAAAATGTCCATATTTGTTGCAGTTAAAGCAACTAGGGCCTTTTCCTTTTCGCTTGGCATTAGAATTACCAGAAGTATTTTTATGCTTTGTGTAGTCCGGAACCTTTTACTTCTTGCAAAAGTTTTGTCTTGACGAAGTCTGCCGAAATTTTTATGTTGGAACTTTCCATACCCATGATCATAGGTTTGTTTATATTCACCCGGTAAATCCGCCAGCATGAGTATTCCCAACCATTGGGCACCTACTTCGAATCCGATATTTCGTAATTTGTAAGCAGTATTCATGATTTTATTCACATAATCCACTACGCTCGCGCAGTTATCTAGAGATGTGTTTATTAGATTTCGCAATATGCCGACTCTTCGTGATAGCCCCGAGTCTTCGAAAGCATTTTGTAATTTCGTTCATACTTCTTTGGATAATGTCGCATTTTCAATATGGACGTAATTGATCGGTTAAACTAACAAAATGATTTTGGACTATGCTTTTATATCATACTTTACGTCGACATCCGTGCCAGCATCGACACATCCCCATAACCCTTCATGTTCGAGATAGGATTTCACTGCAAACTTCCATGTCGAATAATTTTCTCGACCGGCTAATTTCTTCTTTCCGAGAGCGGCCGGCTTCCGGCCGGAGAGAAGACCGGCTTTCAAATACAAATACAAATCATTTAATCGCCTAATATGGGTAGTACAAGTTGGTACAAGGTAATTTTGATCCACATATTAGCCATTACTGGCATGCGACATAGTAAAACGGAGTAAATTTGCATAAATTAAACTATCATAAAATAATAATGTAGGTACATGCAAATTTTAATTAAGACAAACACTATACGTTTAAAACAATTACATTCAGGTTAACCTAGAAGAAGCCAAGTATTCCTGTACGCTATAATATCACTTTTGTGTTATCCATATAACTTTTTGCATTTTTGCATATAACTTTTTTGAAATGTATGTAACGGGAAATCCTTGAGTTGATGAGGTAGCCCGTTATACATTTTTATAGACATCGGGTAACAATTTCTTTTGTACTGTTCGGTAGGAATTTGGAATAGGTTCGGGAGGAATATACGATTGGGACAGCGGGTGTTAAAATTACAATAGTCGCCAAATCTTTTGTATACATTTTTGTTGGACTTAACAACAAACTCTCATAATATGTATAGATGGACGGTGCTGTTAGCAATTTTAGTTGTTTAAAAAGGGGTTTGCATGAAGTCAGTTGATCTACACCACATATTGCTCTAACACATTGTTTTTGTGTCAAGAACACGCGATTGAAGTCAACCGAACCATCCCATAACAATATTCCGTACCTTATATTTGATACGACATATCCGTGATAAGCTTGAAGACTTATCTGTTGGCTTGCGATTTTTGTAAGCCGCCAGAGTGCATAAACATATTTATTTAACTTTAGGCATATTTTATTTATGCGGGATTTCTACGCTAGTTGGTTATCTAGTGACAACCCAAGGAAATTAATATTTTCTCATTCGTTTACACATTTGTCCATACATTTCACACCTAGATCGTTGAGGTTCTTTTTCCTGTTGTAGAACTGTAGAAATGTTGTTTTTTTCTATATTTATTTGCAGATTATTGCGTTCTAGCCATAGACCTATTTCCGTCACTGTTTTGTTAATTTCTTCGTTATATTGCTTCGCAGTATTGTTCGACTTTTGTGGAAGAATTACAGATATATCGTCTGCAAAAAGTGTGCAGCTACAATTAGTTGCCTTAGGCAGATCATTTATGTATAATAGAAATAGGAGCGGTCCCAGTATGCTTCCTTGGGGGACAACCACTGAATTACATGTTGTTAAGTCATCAGAGTTATAAGCCAATTCTAAATTTTGATCGTTTATTGTCATTATCGCTACATACTGTTTTCTATTTGCGAGGTAGCTTTGTAGCCATGACTGTGCTACCCCACGGATACCGTATGCGCTACATTTTGCTAGCAGTAGATCATGATTTACATAGTCGAACGCCCTACTCATATAAAAAAAGACAGCACATGTGTTTATTTTTTTATCTGTTTTCGGAGATTTTACTAACTACACACATCAAAAGTGTCTAGGGATCAACATATATTTTTGCAATAACTTTTCTCCCGATTGATTTTTTTTTTTATTTCTTTAAGGATTCATCAAATAAAGTGTTTTCGTTTGTCACAGTAACGATAAACCAAGTCACCTTTGCATTAATAAAGAAATTTGCCATATTTTCCTAATAAAGGGATTTTTGACATTTGAACCACTAACATTAAAGTTCGAAAAAAAGACTGAAATAACAGTTTTCTTTAAAATTTTATTGGGTAACTTAAACAATTAATAATCCGTGTTTCTACCGCGAACACTAACAACACAAGAACATCGGTTTGGCATACTCAAAATGAGTTCATCCAAATCACGCTGTGGAATGGCCGCCCATGTTCGTTGCAACAACAAAAAAAGGTCTTCTTGCGACTGGATACCCTCCATATTCGGCAGAGCTCTTCTCTGTAGCATATCCCATGCATGCTCAATCGGGTTCAAGTCTGGCGACTGAGCAGGCCAGGGCAGGACATTGATGTTAGCTGCGGCGAGAGTCTGTCTTACAACTCTTGCGGTGTGCGGTCGTGCATTATCATGCATTAACTGAAATAAGGGACCGATTTGCACTTGTAGAGGAACGATGACGTCTGATACAATCGTCTCAGCATAAATTTGAGCGTTGAGGTTGCCTCTGATCCAAATCAACTCAGTTCTTCCGCCGATCCAAATACCCGCCCATACCATGATGGTTCCACCACTATAAGGATGGACTTCCTGGCAGGATTTTAATCGCTGTTGGCGTCCAGGGGTTCTCCAGTGTCGTATACGTCTTGTATCCGGTCTCATACCAAAACGAGACTCATCAGAAAAGCACACGAAACGCCATTGTTCTTCTGCCCAATTTCTGTGTTCAAGAGCCCATTGATATCGAATCCTACGATTGTGCATTGCTATAGGTGGTACCCGTAGCGGTCTTCGGGAATGAAGGTTCACTTCATGCAAGCGGTTTCTGACTGTTTGGTCGCTAATTAAGTTCCCTGAAGAGTGATGAAGCCTCACGGCTAACATCATGGCGGTTATTGTTGGACCTCTTCGAGTTAAGATTTGAATGTATCGGTCTTGTCTCCGTGTGGTGCAGCGATACCGTCCTCCATGGCGCTCAGCCACGGTACCAGTGCTTCGGTAACGTGTCCAAAGTCGACTGATAACACTCTGACTTGTATTCAGAGCTAAAGCCACAGTACGTTGCCGGGAACCAGCTTCTATCATTCCCACGGCTCTGAGCATTTCTTCCCTGCTTAAATGACGTCGCCGCTCCATAATAACGTTGGTTTTAATCAGTAGTAGGGAAACAGTAGCACTAATAATGTCTTCAATGCGTTGTATGTTTTTATAGGGAAAATATTGACAGCTGATTTTCATCTTTTACTCGAATTTGATTCACAGTTCCTGATTCAAATTATGAAATGCACCAAAAAGGATCCATATAAATTTATAAAATCATAAATTTATTACAAAGCCACATCTCAATCTCAAGAAAGCCGCATAAAAATGCTTGATCCCTAGACACTTTTGATGTGTGTAGTTTAAAAGTAGCCAATGTAGTAGACTTTCTCTTCTGAAATCCGTGTTGTTCGGAGCTTATAATATTGTATTTGCCAAAAAAAATTGTTAATCGTTTATGCATAACCTTCTCTACTTTCTTGGCTAGAACAGGTATTAAAGCGATAGGCCTATAATTGGCCGGATTTTATTAAATATGGGTTTGATTACGGATATTTTTAAACAGTCTGGGAAAGTACCTTGGGAAAATGATAAGTTTATAAGATGACATAATGGAGGTTCAATATAGGGTGCACAATTTTTAAGGATATGTGTAGGTAAGCTATCGTATCCTACAGAGTTAGTGTTTTTTAAAGAGATTATTGTCTTAAGTATTTCATCATATGTTACTGGCATTAGGAAAATAGTAGAGTCAATGGGCTGTATTAGTTCACTAGATTAACTTTTATGTTTTACTTAAGCCCGATGTAATAAGTTAAGTGTCCGGAGTAATTGTAGATAATAGAATTAACATTTAAATTTTCGATTTGTTGATAATTACACAAAGTATTTTCTTGCGACTTCATTATTTCCCAGGAATCCCGTCAAATATTTTTAGACCTTCGTAATATGTTACTATTATGTAATTTTTGAGCTGAGTTTATACATTTATTTAGGATCTTACTGAAAGATCAATATTTTGTTTTGTTTCTTTCCTTAGACGTTTTAGAGTTACAAAGGTACCTTAACTTTCTTTTATTTATTTAATTCGATGTGAAAATTTGACGTAGCCATTTTTCTCGGGTCGAAACGTTCGATGCAAATTATAGATATTAGGTACCGATTGTGTTACTTTATATCAATAAATATGAAACTATGAGCTTCGAAGTTTAAGACTCTAATCTGGGCCCATAACCTGTTAAAAAGTAATTGTAAGCTCAAAGTATATATTTCAACAACGTTTATTGTACGGTAAGCATGTAAGAGTAAATACAATGACAAAACAGTTTATCAAAGACAAGCAGGCACACAAACGCCATAGATGTACAAAGGTTACGATACTTTAATAAGTATTTAATGTTTACTATTTCAACAGGCAACTTAAAAACTTTTCTCAGCAATCTTAGAAAGCATATTCAGAGATCTTGAATGGGACAATTTTGGCATTAATATCAACGGCAGACAACTTAGCCACTTAAGATTCGCTGATGATTTAGTCCTAATAACTGACAACGCGAAGACCCTTCAACATATGCTACAACAGCTGACTGAGGCAAGCAGAGTAGTTGGCCTTACTATAAATAAATCAAAAACAAAATTAATGACAAACAATGAAATATTCATAAAAGTGGACAATGAAGTTATTGAATATGTTAAAAACTATACATACTTAGGGCAATTACTATCTTTTAGAAACCGGACGGACATAGAAATAGAAAGCCGAGTAGCCTGTGCTTGGAAAAGATACTGGTCCCTTAAAGAGGTATTTAAAAGCAAATACTTCCCTGTGGCAGCTAAGAAAAAAGTGTTTAATTCTTGCATTTTGCCATGCCTTACGTATGGGTGCCAAACATGGGCATTGACTCAAAAACATCTTTTAAAACTAAGATCGTGTCAAAGGGGAATGGAAAGGAGTATGTTGGGCGTGACGCTAAAAGACCGCAAAAGAGCAGTAGACATTAGATCTACAACAAAGGTGGAAGACGTAATAGAGAAAATAAGACGGTTAAAATGGCGATGGACAGGACATATGACAAGGGAAAGCAGACTGAAATGGACAAAAATTATAACAGAATGGCAGCCACGTGATGGCAAAAGAAATAGAGGTAGGCAAGCTAGAAGATGGACAGATGATATCAATATGATTGGAGGAACAATCTGGTCCAGAAAAGCTAACAATAGAAAAGAATGGAAGCAGCTGGAAGAGGCCTATGTGTCACAGGACACGCTGATCACTGAACCGGGAAACCCGATATTAGATTTAAGTTAAAACACTTTGTTACATGTTAAGTTATTGTTTAGTATCAGCAATAAAGGCTAATAATAATAATAATAATAATAATTTCAACAGGTAATAGTGGGTCATCCTTAAAAGATAGGCATTTACTGTCGCGGACTTTTTTTGAGAACTTTTTAAGAGAATTATTGAACTGCCATTTCACCCCTGATTTGCCTTGCCCTTGGATTTGCGTTAGGCTTTGTAGCAGGTACCTACATCATAACAACTATCTGTCTACCAAATTTCAACCCAATCCATTTAGGAGTGTGAGCTGTGTGTTGATATACCAGTCAATTACAGTTTACTCTTAGGCCTCCTAGACACAGATAGCTGATACTCGCAACTTCGTCCGCGTCACATGAGACGGCTAGAGAGTGTGGACACCTACAATACAATCCATTCAAATGCCGTTTGCCTTCTTCTTTTTTTCTATTTTTCAACCAACTTCAAAAAGGAGGAGGTTCTCAATTCGTCTGTATGTTTTTTTTTTGTATGTTTGTTCACCGATTACGCAAAGACGGCTGGACCGATTTGAAAAATTATTTTTGTGTTTGAAAGGGTATACTTCCAAGTTGGTCCCATTGTCCCCAAATCACGATCTGATGATGGGATCCTGGAGAAATCGAGGGAACTCTTAAAATATTAAAAGCACACCTACAGTGATTTAGGTATATTTCATAGTGATTCGTGCATTTACTCTTAAAAAACACCAATTGGTGAAGTGGAACTGACGATGAAGACCAAACATTACGAGCAGACCTATTCAATATTTCACAGTTTGCGATTCAATTAAGTACTTTAATATGGTATGGAGTAGCACTTTAATCTCGATATACTACTATTATACAATGTAATAAAGTTGATAGTGAACTCCTCAACAATTAACGGCCCTGCATCGGGGCAAGCAATATTTCGTAAAAGGATTTGAGCAGATGACATAAGCCTATTGTAACTTAAGTGAATTATAAACCAACCCACTAAAAAGTGAGAAATAAAAACTTTTTAATAAAAAATATTACCGACTTCAAAAATAAATACAAGGCAACTAAAAAGCAAAAAATAATATACCTAGAATAACAAAAACAAATTAAACATTTTGAAGTTGGTGCCGAATAAAACATAAAGACTACTATTTCATGGCACCAACTTCAAAATGTTTAATTTGTTTTTGTTATTCTAGGTATATTATTTTTTGCTTTTTAGTTGCCTTGTATTTATTTTTGAAGTCGGTAATATTTTTTATTAAAAAGTTTTTATTCTCAAAAACCGTGCATCAGACATTAGACTCATTATTTTCTTTGACGACCCAACGCCATAATATCTACAAATAAAACAAAGTTTCTCTTGGTATCGTCCGCGTGATTTTTAATTAGAACAATTGACGAAATTTGATAACATTTGTAATCCAGGTGTAATCAAATTTTGTTCAATTGTTCTCAAGTGGTTCGTGAATAAAAACAGAAAATTTCAGCTCCTTTATGATGGGATGTCCTTGGGACAACTCACACAACGCCATCTGATTTCAAACTAAGCAGAGCTTGTACTATGGTAACCAGACAACTGATAAATATACTTATATATTTCTAAATACATACATATTATAGATAAATAACACCCAGACACAGAATAAAACATCGTGCTCATCACACAAAGTTTTATCCTAGGTGGGGATCGAACCCACGCCCTCTTGCGTAGCAGTCGGACATACTCCCACCGCGCCACAGAGTTTAGGTTTAGGAGAATTGTAGGTGTCCACTCTCTCTAGCCGTCTCCTATGACGCGGACGAAGTTGCGAGGATCAGCTATCTGTGTCTAGGAGGCATAAGAGTAAACTGTGATTGACTGGTATATCAACACACAGCTCACACTCCTAAATGGATTGGGTTGAAATTTGGTACACAGATAGTTGTTATGATGTAGGTACTTGGTCTGTCAGGTTTGGCTTGACAGTAAATCTATCTGAGTGTCAGACTATTGTGGTAGGCAGTCAACGCATCTTAAGCCGATTTAACCTCGACACGTTGCCGCCGATTATTTTTAACGATCTATATTCCTTTGAGTTCTTCGGTCAGGGATCTTAGTAAACTACACTAACTTCAACAGGTAAGCTGAGATTACTAGCGTGAGTCAAAGGGTGTGACAATAACAATACGACGCGATGTGCCAAAGGGATCGGTCTTAGGTCCCATTATCTTTATTTTGTTTTTTAAGCATCTTCTAGACGGTTGGAAACAAGGCTTCCCGCCAAGGTGACCTTGCTGGTTTCCAACAGTGTAGACGGCTGTTGCAAACCAAATACCAAGTAAAAACTCTGGGCCACGCAAAGCTCTCGCTAAGGTCTCTTTGGTTTGTACGCTTGTTTCCAACCGTCTGGAACATGCTTTAATAATTTAATTGAGTTCGTAAAAAACCACGCATCAGACACAAGACTCATTATTTTCTCTGATGACACAAACGCCATAATATCTGCAAATAATATCACTAATTTAGAATATAAAATTAATACTGTTTTAAGTCTACAGTAAGAAATGAAAAGAAAAAGCCGTTAGAGTTAAGTGGTTAATAGTGTAAGGTTTCTGGGTATTAGCATTGACGTTTTGTTGAATTGGAAATACGAGACACTAGCCATTACAACGTCAATTATGTTGATGAACTTACCCTATCACAACTTAAGATCATTTACTTTGCTTTAGTACAGTCAAAGCTCAGATACGGCATACTATTTTGGGGGCATAATTACCAATATAACACACACTCGACTTTCGTTAAGCAAAAATGAGCTATTAGGACTATGCTCCGACTAAAGCAGACAGAATCATGCGGAGAGCACTTCATTGCTCTCAAAATTTATGTAATTATTTCTATTTATTTTGGTCTTATTAGTAGATTTGGTTGAAAATATGCACAAATTTGACACTAATGAAGAACAAATAGTACTCGTAGAAAAGACTTACCTTCCACAATAAAACCAAAGCTTTTTAAGGTCCTAGAGTGCAATCAGTCACTTTATATTATTAGTTGATTGGTTCCAGTTGCAAACCAGCGGCGCCAGGCGCTGACATCCCGGCATATGCTGAACTGGATACCCTTTGGTTGCATCCGTGAGGCATATTAAAAAACAACAAATACAAATAACAACAGAATTGTAATAATAATATCTATATCTATACTAATATTATAAAGAGAAAAGATTTGATTGTTTGTTAGTATTGAATAGGCTCCGAAACTACTGGACGGATTTGAAAAATTCTTCATCGTTGTGAAGCTACACTAACCCCGGGTGACATAGGCTATTTTTTATCCCTGTATTCCTACGGGAACTGGAACTACGTGGGTAATTTATATATTTATATATTTATTATTTATTTATTTATATATTTATATATTTATTTTATATATTTATATATTTAATTTATTTATTTATAATTTATATATTTATTTTTATATATTTAGTTCACTATTAAAAATGGCGGCTGCCCAAATACTACAGCAGCGAAAAATAAAATAATATCACATTTAAATACATTGCCTGCTCAAAACAAAATTGCTGAAATTGCAGATAAAAAGGTATACACAGGATTCAATGCAATTCTTTGTAATGGGAAACGCTCGTTTTAAAATGTGTTTGAAAAAATTGGAAAACGAAAATTTCTGTGTGCTGCAAAAAAAGTGTAATTAGTTATAATACAGCTGTGCTTTTATATTTACGTTGGTATTGAAGGGTTTGTGCGAACTGTCACGGCTTAAATTCATACTTGTTATCTACAAACTACAGTAATATTAAAATCTATGGTGGGGCATGCGCGGAGTCCCCCACGCACAACGCGGCGGCGCAGTGAAGAGGTGCCAAATAATGACACTCTTCCATAAACGTTTATTTAATGTATTTGTGTATATTGTGATTTTTTTAAATATTTTCTGTGTAAATATAGTGTAAGTGTATTTTTATGTTACCTAACCACAGCGGCAGTAACGCGGATGTAAGTAAACCTTCCACGTCCCTAGTGCATTGTCCTAACTGTCCCCAAGCCCGGTTCTTTAAAGGCGAACGGGGCTTGAAAGTACATTTTGGTAAAGTCCACAAATCCCAAAATGTGCTTCCAAGTCCAACATCACTATTCACTGAACCACCAAGCCCCCAAATTCCTTTTTGGCAAATCTTATCAAAATACAAAAATTCAGTTCCGGTTTTAAAGAGAGTTCCCCGTGGTGCGAGACCTTCGGTGGCTCGAAATCTGGCCCACTGCATAGGTCTTGTTTTACGGATGAATTCTCAAAGGGCTTGGGAACAACTACTCACATTCCCTTACCGAATTCTGCATGTAAATAATGACCAAACTACCAAAAAAACTCTTACAACTCAAACTAAAGAAAATTGCAATAGTCCAGCCAACATTTCTGAACCTGTTTCGATAACTTTTCATAAAAATTCAAAATTTTATTACGTAGAAACAAAGCTAAGGGAATGTGATATAAGGGGAGCCTCTAGGCTTTTATTTAGCAGCGACGTGGTGGCGCCTTGTTCTGCAGAAACGCTCACGGGTCTGCAGAGCAAGCATCCAGCGCCAAGGGATGATCTTTGCTTCCCCGAGCCGCCTGACTCTGATGCGGAATGCATATGCGTCACTGCCAAGGACGTATTGACAGCCGTCGGCTCCTTTCGAAGTGGCTCTGCTGGAGGAATAGATGGCTTGACACCTCAACACTTAAAAGACCTCTTGAGCTCAGGTGCCGGAGAAGCTGGCAATGCTCTCCTAAAGGAGTTGACGGCTATGATTAACCTAATGCTCTCCGGCGATGTGGACGATGGCATCATCGATGTCTTGTATGGCGCCAATTTATGCGCCCTGCGCAAAAGTGATGGTAGCATTCGTCCAATCGCCGTTGGGTGTACGTACCGGCGTTTGGCAGCCAAAATGTGTTGTACATATTATAGAGAGTTTTTATCGAGCAAATTCCAGCCTCTTCAATTAGGCTTCGGCTCGCGAGGAGGCTGTGAGGCTGCCATACATGCCATGTCCACCTACCTTGGCTCGGGTAAGGCAGAAGTCATTTTGAAGGTTGACGTGAAGAACGCCTTTAATTCCGTCAACCGGGATACCTTGTTGGCACAAGTAAAATTAGAAACCCCCAAAATTTATAAATATCTCTGGCAGTGTTACAGGCACTCTTCAAAATTAGTATATAAGGACAACCTTTTAAGTTCATCGGTAGGATGCCAACAAGGTGATCCACTTGGGCCAGTCATTTTTAGTTTGGCGATTCATCCCATAATTCGGCAACTAAATTCTAAATTTAATATTTGGTACCTGAATGATGGGACCCTAGGGGGAGACGTTGAGACAGTATACAAAGACTTGGCTTTTATAAAAGATAAATTCAAAGGTGTTGGTTTAGATTTAAATTTTAGTAAATGTGAAATATTCATGAATGATAAAATAGATAAAGATTTGGTTATTTCTAAATTTAATTGTTTGGCTCCAAATCTCCTAGGGGCCCCAATTTTAGAGGAGTCCTATGATTCGTTCGTAGAGGAAAAAATACAAAATTTTTGTACAGTCTCGGACCAACTTCTTCAAATTAATATGCATTCGGCTTTTACAATCGTTCGATATTGTCTTTTTGTTCCTAAATTCACATACGTACTCAGATCTACTCAATTTTGGAAACATCCTGAGCTTTTGGGTAAACTAGACAAAATTATTCATAAAACCCTGTGTAAAATTTTGAATGTGGCTTTGAACGACCGAGCGTGGCTTCAAGCGTCGTTACCCGTTCGCTTTGGTGGCCTCGGCGTTCGCAAAATTTCTGACGTTAGTTTACCGGCGTTCTTGTCCTCACTTCACAGCACTGAGGAGTTAACCAGGAAAATTTTAGAACCTACACTGGTTAGTTCTGAAGTCCGGTGCAAGTCTGAGGCCTTGAACGCTTGGAAAATGGCTTGCCCAAACTTTGATTTGCCCACCAACCCCTTCGCCCAGGGACAGTGGGACGGCCCGCTCTGCAGCTCAGTAAGAGAATACCTTTTAAATACTACATCAAATCTTTCAGAGCGAGCTCGCCTGCTGGCTGTGGGTGAATGGGAATCAGGTGTTTGGCTTCAGGCTCTTCCATCGTCCAACATAGGCACTATGTTGGACGACACCACGTTCCGCATTGCTGCCTGCTTGCGTTTAGGTGCCCCATGTGTTTCTCCTCATCGATGCCACTGTGGAGAAGCCGTAGGCAGCCTTGGGCATCATGGTCTATCATGCAGCAGGAGCGCAGGCCGCATATTACGACACGCTAGCCCAAAATGACATCATCCGTCGGGCTCTTGTCAGCACTGGTGTGCCAGCAGTTCCTGAACCTAATGGTTTGGCGCGCAGCGATGGCAAGAGGCCGGACGGTATGTCTTTGCTACCTTGGAAGATGGGAAGACCTTTGGTGTGGGATGCAACCTGTGTCGACACCCTAGCGCCTTCCCATCTTCCAAACACTGCGAGCTGTGCCTGTGCTGCTGCTGCATCTGCGGAGACTCTCAAACGGCGCAAATATAGTAATCTAGTCGGAGATTACATATTTGAGCCGTTTGGGGTTGAGACGCTAGGGCCATGGGGTCCAAGTGCTCGCCTCTTATTCAAAGACATTTCCCAGCGTCTTGTCAGTGCATCTCGTGACCAGAAGGCTGGCTTTTTCTTTGCACAGAGAATAAGCATTGCCATACAACGAGGCAATGCTGCCAGCCTTCTGGGCACTATACCGGTAGACATCGATGGGGAGGAATTCTTTGACGCCTAACTCTTTTTTGTAGTTTACTAGGTAAGTTGTAAATAATGTTAATAGTATGTATATAGTTCGTACGTAGGGTTATTTAGCTTGTAGTTATTAACATTGTAAATTTTAATAAATGATTTATTATAATTGATTAAACCAAAAAAAAAAAAAAAAGTTTACTATTTGCTTTGTAATTGTTTTAATTCGTATTTTATGTCTGTTATTTTTGTTATATCTATTCGTGTTGTTTTCAACAACTGTAACATGTTCTGATGTTGTGACTTATGGTGCAGCAAATAAATATTTTTCTTTACCTTTTTCTTTTTCTTTTATTATAATAAGTTACCTATTAAATTTAAAAGCATTCATAGTACAAGTATCTTTAAAAACTAATTAATTGGAGAAGGGTTATTATAGTATCGATCAGTTCGTAAATGACAAACAATAGACATACTAAATATAACTTTAGAAAGAATAATTATTAGAATTATGATTGATACTATGATTACATTATTATTATTATTATTATCTCATAAGTTTAATGTAATTTCTTATTTAATTTATAAGTGCATTTTTTTAAAATTTTCAACACAATTTATCTTGTTTTGAAATAAATTACTTATAACTTTGACTTGACGTTCTTCAGGTGGTACTCGTAGAACTTTTTACCATTCAAAACCAAATTAATGCTAATACAGACTTTGATATTTCCTCTAATTGATTATGGTGATGTATGCTATCATGATGTGAATGCAGACCTCCTCAATAAATACGGCTGACTTCTAAATTATTGCATTCGTTTCATTTTCAATCTCTGTAAGTTTTACCATGTGTCTTCTTATCGTGCCGAAATGAAATGGCTATACGTCAGCACCGTTCTTATTACTCTATTCTATATTCTCCTACTAGCCCCTCTTACTTATCTTCTAACTTTCAATATTTATGCTCCAGCCATGGTAGGGATTTTCGTTCTTCGTCCTGCTTATTCTTCTGGACTCGTCGGATCCTCCTTCTTTATGCAGTCTGTTTTATTGTGGAATGCGCTGCCCCTTAAATTCAGAATGTCTTCTAATCGCTTCAAATACAAACTGAAAGTTCGTGCACTTATACTCGATAAATTAGCTGAATCTCAACGTTATGAATTTAAGTATATGTTTATTTGTATGTATGTATGTATGTTAAGTATTTTAGGTCTGTATTAATAAAATGATCTCAGTTGATATCAGCTGAGTTACCGCTTGTTTAGTAAACAAAATTCGGCGCTAAAACGCCATCTTGGAGTAACAGATAAGATGCCGATTGTTGAGTGTGGTCGCCTCTTGAGATTTAAGATGGTGATATTGATTGTTATTTTAATGTATTTAATGATATCATACTGAGATAACCCGTGACCCGCTAAAGAGAAAACATGGATGGGGGTCGACTACTATACCGGGAGCCGGTATAATAGCAGACACGGGATTTTTGCGGCGCGTGTTTTGGTTTTATTGCTTTATCTCGGAAAACCATAGGAATTTAAGTTATTTCTGATTTCCGACTTATTGTCAATAAAATAGGTTATTCAGCTATATTTTTTTATATTTTTATTTTGATGAATTGTAGTCAAAACATGAGTTTTAATGTGGGGGTAGGTGCCCTCGTACTATTATTTTCTGAATAGAAATAAAACAAGACAATATTGGCACCTTATAGTTTTACGATGTTTGTTAAATCCTTGTGTACATTTGATTGTGTGAGAAATAAATAAATAGGTATAATGTAAACTGTGTCGTCGCCGTCTAGGGTCAAATTACAATATTTTTGAGCTCTGGAACTCAAATCAGCACTCGAATGACGCCATTTATGGCGATGTTCTGCGATATTCGCACGGGCGCGATATCAGCCGAGATGCTGTCAATACGTGTTTATTATTTAGTGCCGATCCCGAGACGCTAACCACACTTAGAAGGGATCTAAAGAGAGCTGAGATACCATTGCGGAAAATGCGGGCAAGAATCCGGAAATAAAAATAAATATAAGAAATAAAGTCTAATCTTAAAGAAATGCATTACAAAATCTAGAATAAATATGAATTTAAAATTTATGACAAAAGCCCGAAACAAATGTAAAGCATCCTGGGATATAATTAAAGATAAAGTAGACATGGTATTACATTGTGAAAATATAGAGGCCATTCATTACAAAGAACAAATTATAACAGAACCGACAAGATCGCTGAACTCACAATATACTACAAATACCAAGACAGCGTTCTAGTTTGTTCTTAGAACTTTGTACGGTCTTAAAGGTTATTAATATAATTTTTAGTTTAAACAACACTAAAGCAGTAGGTTTTGATGGTATCTCCACCCATGTAATAAAAAAATACATTGGTACTATTTTTCCTGTGTTGAAACATTTAATAAATTTGTCTTTGTCTGGAGGACTATTCCCAGAAAAATTAAAATTATCTGTAGTCAGACCTTTACTCAAAAAAGATAGGAAATCTAACTTAAACAATTATCGCCCAATAACGCTGATATCAATATTTGCGAAAGTATTTGAAAGAGATTCCAGAAAAATAAATCCACAACCTTAGCTGCATTCATATTGATTGAAAATGTCACTGATATATATGATAAACGCACACTACTCTCAGTAATATTCTTTGACATGAGCAAAGCCTTTCATTTTGTTTATCATAAATTGCTCCTCGAAAAGTGTGAAAGATATGGCTGACGAGGACCTGTCCTTGGTTGCCTAAAAAGTTACTTGACAGGTCGCAAACAGCTTGTAGAGCAGAGAAACTTAAACGAAGACCTAATAAAAACTAGTTACAGATCTAGCTCTCAATTCAATAGCTATTCTGAGCCCTCTACTGTTTCTCCTCTAGATAAATGATTTGCCCTCTATAACAAAACACCAGTGTATTATGTTCGCTGATGATGTATCAATTATTATTGCAAATGAAGACAAATCGAGGCAATATGAAAAAGTTTTGAATGCTTAGGTAGAATCAATTTCGATATAGCTAGAATGTAATAACTTGCATGTAAATATATCAAAAACTAAATTAATCACCTTCCACAAGTTTAATAATTTTGACCAAATAAAGTTTAATAATAATTTATAATTTAAGGGCGAAATTATAGAAAAAATTGAAGGAATAAAATTCCTGGGATTAGACGTACCTCTGGACAGAAAACGGCACTAACTGTATATCACGGATATGTTGCTTCAGTTTTAAGATATGGTTTACTTCTCTGGGGAAATTCACCAAACGTAAATGAAGCTTTTGTTCTCCAAAAGAAATGTATTAGGGCTATATGTGCCATTGGGACATTAACATCTTGTAAACCCCTATTTAAAAAACTAAAACTTCACACACTAGCCCGTCTATACAAATTACAGGCGTGCTGTTTTGTGAGAGATCATTCATATTTATTTAAAAAATGTGAGAAACAAAATATGAATTTAAACAAAGATATCTACCTACTGTCAAATAGAGTTATGTATTCTTTTACCAATGCTTGGAACTATTGAAACATAGCAGGCCTTGAAGATTTGTCTTAAATTTGTTGAGACTAGTCCTAAATAAATCAATATCTAATTCAGAATGGCTAGTCACGGTATCATTATACAATCGACACATTCTAGTTAAGGGGTTGTGAAAGGAGGTATTATTTTTGAAAATTTGGAGGGCAAATAGTTTAGGTGAAGGATTCCTAGATTTGTAATGCGTAATGAAACTTAGGGACGACAGTAGATTAGGGCAGTCTATTAGTGAATGAACAATTTTATAAAGATTTATAAATTCTGTACATTGACGACGAGAGGTGAGAGAGGCTATCATAAACTTCTTTAATTTACTAATATAAGAATTAAATTCTCGCCCTAAGTGTAATCTATAGGATAGTATATTTAAGGACTTTTTTGGACTCTTTCTATGTTTTCATTATGAACTTCATAGTAAGGGGACCAGACTACTGATCCATATTCCAGTATTGACCTAACGAGCGCACAGTATAGGTAAATGAATGTACGTTGATCTTTAATTTTTTTTGTTGAACGCGCTATAAAACCGAGAATCTGGGTAGACTTAGATATGTGAGGACGAAATGTGAGCTTTTCATCAAAATGAACACCAAGATTCCTGACAATAGACTTACGTTGTAACTCTTGGTCGACAACTTTGTAGGAAAATAAATATGAAATTGAATATGTATGTAAATATAATATGACACAATTGACATGATACCTATGTAAACAAATTAATTTATTTTATCAGACTAAATTGGACTTCATTCGCGACAGACGTGTCTTTGTTAGCTATGCAATATTTTTAAATAATTAAGTTTACGTGTTAAATTTAAACTATACCGCGGCGTCAGTGAAATTAAGTGTGTCGCCAATGATTATCTACTATTTACATAGACAGCAATTATGAAACATCGTAACCATTATAGCTAAAATTGTGTTTTTGTGTTAGTGATGTCTAACCAGGAATTTAGCCCGTTTGGACGTAATCAAACAGCAATGAGCAGCCACCCGCCGACGCCAACTCGGCAAGGTCACTCTCGAGACGAAAAGCAAACTCTGCCCACGGAAGTAGTACCTACTTCGGAGATCCAGAGATGGATGGGGTCTATTGACACCCTTTTGAATGAAGTGTGTTCTATAGTCTCCGAGGGAAAAATGAACTCGGACCAGAAGCTCCGAGTCACTAATCTTTGTCGCAAAGTCACGAGTGGGACATCCCAGATGGCTGTTCTATATCAAGCGCTAAAACAAAAGACTATGCAAGCGCATGCGACCATTCAGCACCTAGAGGAACAGCTCGAAGTAGAAAATTCTCTTCGGCAGTTTAAAGAAGTCATTGAAAATAAGATAAATCTAGTACAAAACAATTCTTTTGCTGACATGGTAAAAAAAGGTGCCGATAGCTTTATTCGTCCTAATAACTGGAGCTCTGTGGCCATATATCCCAACGATAAGACGAAAACGAGTGATGACACTAAATCTCTCGTGCAAAAAATTATTTCACCCAAGGAACTGAAACTACGCATTCGTGGCCTGAAGAAAGTAAGGAATGGAGGCGTTCTTATTAGTACCGAGTGTAAAGGAGATATTGAAAAATTAAAGAAGTCAAAGAAATTTGCTTGTTCCGGCCTGACTGTAGAAGAACCAACGAAACGCCGCCCTAGGATCGCTATCATAGGTGTCCCTGTAGCCCTCAGTGAAAAAGATGTTTATGATTGTTTATACGACCAAAACATTGCTGAGAAGTTTCCAACTGAAACACGCGAGTCCTTTTTGAAGACAAGAGATTGAGTCACAAATCTGGCAAGAAAAACTTCTTGACCTGTAACTATATATTAGAAGTTCCTGCCAATATTCGAAAAGCGCTCATCAATCAAGGACGTATTTTTATAAATTGGACGTCATGCCCTGTTAGAGACTTCACATTAGTCACCAGGTGTTTTAATTGCCAGCAGTTTGGACACGCAGCCAAGTTCTGCCGAGAATCCAGCCCGACTTGTAACCACTGCGGAAATCTGGGTCATTCCTCTAAGGAATGTAGTAATAGAGACTCTCCTCCGAATTGTGCGACGTGCAAACGTTTCAAACGAAAATGTGACCATCAAACTGGGGATGCAAACTGTCCAGCACGTAAACACGCAGAGGATAAATATATTAACTCAATTAACTATGAAACTGCATAACGCTTTAACATTTGTTTTAAATATCTTTATGTTTTGCTAGTTTGTAAATTATTGTAGTTAGTATTCACTAGTCTATATTATATTCATTAAAATTATCTATTTCTGACATAAATTTTGTAAGCGCAGCAATATCAAAATAAATATGACTAACCTTGTAAGTGACATACTTATTCGTAACGTAAATTTTTGCCTATTCAAACGATGTGAAATATTTCTTATGTTATTTTATAAACGCTACATTAAGCAATAAATTGTACATAATATTATAATCACATATCAAGAGCAACTATAGTGAGCATACACAGACAATAAACTGCTAATTTTAAAATTATATTGTACTTTTTTGTAATTTAGATTAGGTATAGTATAGTACGTATACGTGTAAATAAGACATTTTATTTTGTTCATTTTCTTTTCTGTTTGTGAAAATAGATAGATATTTGTATTAAGTGTTATAATAGAAACACAGGTTTATATTTAATCTACTCGAGATATGGCTATCTTGTAATTGATTAAGCTCACCTACTATTTGTAACTTAAAATATAGCTCAAATATAGCTCATTTTCTAATTTTATTATATCATTAGATTGTGGGTTCGATTCCCACTCAGGACAAACCTTTGTGTGAGCAACACAATAGTATATTCTGTGTCTGGGTGTAATTTATTTATAATAAATATATATTTATAAATATATAATATACATATTAAGTATGTTTATCAGTTGTCTGGTTGCCATAGTACAGGCTCTGCCTAGTTTGGGATCAGATGACCGAGTGTTGGTTGTCGTAAGATGTTATTAGTTAGATGTTATTATATATTTACTGCCATTGTATGCTTTTTTGTGTGTTAAAGTTTTTCTTAATAAATATTATTATTATTATATATTATTATCAAATTAGTTTACTTATCTTTTTTTTATTGACAAATCTTTGAGACATTTAATATTTTTAGCAGTTTAAGCATTATGATATTAAAAACTGCCTGCTTGGTATCCGATTGTTTTGGCTGAGTTATTTATGAGGATTGTTTTATGTGTCTGCTATCTTGTCGCTTAATTGTGGACTGTTTGCATGTTGGGTTAACCGACGAAATGTTTGATACTTTTTATTAGATGTAACACTTTGTACACTACCATTTTTCACGCAATCATAGATCATTTCATTAAATTTCAACTCGGTTGATATCGTTCTTGATCTAGATGAAGCTCAGATACGTTATCTGAGCTTCATCTATTAATACGGGCCTAAGTATATGTATGTGTGTATATTTTATTTTTTATAATGTAGTATAAGTCAATAAACAAATAATCTCAGGGACTACTAAGTCGTAAGTAATTTAATTATAATAAAAAAACCGTGCAAGAGCATGTTGGACCATACTCAGTGTAGAGTTCCGCAGCCTTAATTGCATCAGCAGAAGAGCGTATGTTCATGGCACTTACGCTCTTTCGGCTATAACTCAATGACAGTATATCCGATCATATCCGAAATAATTTTAATTTGAAGTATTTGTTAAGTGCTACCTTTGTGATTTTTTTCATAATTTTCAGTCACACGGTTCAAAAGTTAATGGGAGGGGGGGACACAATTTATGCAACATTCGGAGTGATTATTTCCAAAAATATTTACTCAATAAAAAAAGTTTATAAGAAACCCTAAAATGTTTTCAAAAGACCTGTCTAATGATGTGCCACGCGTTGATGTTAACCGAAAAAAAAAACATTCAGTTTCTTTCTTTCATGTATGGAGTGCCCCCCATAAAAATATTTATTTTTATTAATTTAGCTATCAAACTAAGTAGCGGCCACTATAAGACACTTTTTCACCAAATTTTGTAAATATTCATTGATCAACCTCTGAATAAAATGCCTGTGACATACGGGCGGACAGACAGACAGCCAGACGGACATGATAAAACTATAAGGGTTCCGTTTTTCGCCATTTTGGCTACGGAACCCTTAAAATGATATTCAATGATGAACAATAAACATACAAGAACAAGGTGATATACATTGTTTAACTTAGATGTACAGTTTCATTTTTATTAATGTTGATAAACTTTCGCGATTTGTACACATTATGAAAATATATATATTACGAGTTTTAATCGCGTGAATAATTTAAGGTAAAATACCTTGTTTATTGCCCGACGTTTCGACCGTATTGCAACGGCCGTGGTCACGGGTAGACTACGGGTAGACACGGGTAGACTCGGCAATAAACAAGGTAAGTATTTTACCTTAAATTATTCACGCGATTAAGACCCGTAATACATATAGTTTCATTTTTATTTATTTTCGTTACAATGGTCATTCTAAATGACTTTGACCCATCATCGAACGACAATTCTGCTTAATTTTCATTTGATTGATTGTGTCTTTGGCGTTTCTTTTAAGTGCAAGTAAAGTTAATTAATACCTAATTGTTTCAGTTATTATTTTCACGATATTAAAGTTAATTACCCCTCTGTAATGACCTTAGTGTAGTCGTATATAAGTTGACAACGATCTCGACACCCCAACACAACTAATTTTCCGTTGCAATCAACAACTACTTACTCGTCAATACAAAATGAAGTATTTGTATTTCTGCTTGCTGCTAGCTTTGTTTGTAGCCACTACATATGGACAAGGTAAGTAAATATACTTAAATCTATTATATCTAATTTATACAATTTAAAGAGTTTTTAGAGTTCCGTAGTCAAATTAGCAAAACGGAACCCTTATAGTTCCGAACTGTCCGTCCGTCTGTCTATCTATCTGTCTGTCTGTAGTGTCCCCGCTTTAGCTACCCTTAGTACTAGAATGCTGTAATGCACGTATATACATAATAGCTATGCCGACAAAGTGGTACAATAAAATAAAAAAAAATGTTTTCCTCCCCTACACGTTTAGTGGGAATGTGATTTTTTTCTCAGCTATCATATCGTGTATACGATGATACGAGTATGTGATAGGTCTATAGGACATGATAGGCCTTTAAAAATATTTAGGTGTTGTGAATATCATTTTTTGATTTAGGGAACCGCTTTTTGAAATTAATCAAGTCCCCCTGTCAGCTAAATGGTTATTTTTGGAAATGCGAAAAAAATCAGGGTAGTAGTATATATAATGACATTACGAGGGAAACTTTCACTGCTTTACAAGTTTACGAGTAACAACAGATCAAGTAACAACATTTTTAAAACAAAACATGCTTCCGTGTTATTTTTTCTACGCAGCCAATATCAACGTTTTTTTATTCAAAATAAAGAAAAATAAATAAATAAAGTAACTTACTACGAAACCCCTGGGTTCCTCGAAACCCACTTTGGGTAACGCTGTAAGTATTGTTAGAATCTCTGATCATAGGTTAAGTAATTTAAAAATTGAAAAAGTAATATTTTGAGAAAGTGTGTGACAATGAGAATGACACTAGAATTAAGTGTCTTTTGCATTTGATCAAATTGAAGTCAAAATAATTTGAAGATCACAATTTCAAATTGTCGTTTGTGTCAGTTCCAAAAGCAGACGTGTGTTTTAATTTTCTAAATTATGTTCTTTGCAGTTATTTTTATTTATTTTGTTGTAGATTTCGACCTGCCAACTCTCGAAGATGTGACGAAGTAAGACCTCAGAAATCATTATTTTCACACTTAGTTCTTAATCCCTATTATTTTACACAAGTTCCGCTGTTGGCTACGATCCATGTGTCGCTGGGGACTTTACAAATGTACAAATCACGAACACAAACTTAAAACTACAATTGTGGATCACAAAAATTGTTGTCCCGTGTAGGAATCGATTGCACAATCTCTTGCGCAGCAGTGGAACACTCTCTCAGTGCGTCACCGAGGTACCGAGCATTAACTATATATCATTCCACGACAGTAAAATTATTATCTTTTTAGAAAAGTTTACTAACCATGTGGGTCGAACATCAAGCAATTATGTTAAGCTCCAGCTAAGCTAATTTGCTAGTGTTAGGAGCAAGGTTGAACCCGCGATCTCTCGATTACGGGACAGTGGCCTTAACCACTATTCTATTTTCGCTTTCAAATAATATTTTCACAACAAAAGTGATAGCTAATGCTTATGAAAACATAAGAAGTCACTGGCATAAAGGTATATAATATATCGGTATCTGTGCCACCCAAATCCTTGAATGTCACCGCACCGCGCTCCTCATTTGAGACATCATAATTACACTTGCTACAGTGCCATTCAAACGAAACACAGTGATAACATCCGATACCTAATTTGGTGTACATTTTAACAGGAATGCCTTGAATTTGAGATGCCAGACATTCACACAATTATCTAAACATTATATAATCAAATAATACTGTTCTGTTTTCTGTTATGTTCAACAGATTTATGTTCAATGCAGAAACACGGGCCTGTCAGAAGTTTACACCTTACTTAAGCTGTGGGCGCAGCCGTGCGAATAGATTCGATTCTTTGAACGAATGTGAAACTCGTTGCAAGGTCAGATCATAAGCATAGCATAGAAGTTCTCCCTAAAATGGAGTTAAACTTGCCGGCAATATAACATCACATCTTAATGAACTATGGATATGGATAAACGTTATACCTACTTAGTACTTATTTATGAAGCAATAAATATATAAAATGCACTATCTTACGGAATTTTACTGTGTTACCTTTATTGTATCTCCCCGATTGTGTCAGATTTGTGTCCCATCGCATTTTTTATGCGCCTGGTGTGAGCTTTTATGTGCCCGGTGCAAACTTACATAACTGTGCCCCTTGTATTGGTCCTGATGGTCATTTCTGCGCCCCTTCAGGAACTGCGCGTGCCTGGGCACCGCTGGCCCTGAAGGGACACTCTCTATGCGCGCACTTGTATTTGTTACACACTTGTGCACTATAAATATCTCCAGCGTAGATATTAAATTCTGAGAAGATCCATCCACACTCACCAATTTACGGATTATATTGGTAGGCTTTTCAGTTATTTCTTTTGAGTGACCAACTGTAGGCAGCTAACATATTTGGTATATGTTTCCATGTTGGATATGTCCAGAGCCAGTAATTTGGGCAAGCTGCTGGCGTTTTGGGAATGCATCGGTTTGCTTGAAGTGACAGAGAGGATTAGTACAACACGCACAGTGGCCCAATCAGGAGGCTTAGTGAGGTTTTTCTGGTCCTGTACTACGGCAACCAGACAATTGACAAACATAGGTACTTACTTTTATAATAAGATAAATTACATCTAAACACAAAAAAGCAACCTTTGGCATATCAGTCAGGGTCAGTAACCGCTAACCAGCAGGCAAGTCAATCATTATGGGATAGAAGCCATTTTGAGAGTGTGTGTGGAGTTAGTTATTTTAAATCAAAAATAATGACTAGGTAAAATAATGAAAAGCTGTAAATTTAAATAGACAGAAAAACAGAAAATAATATTTATTCAACAATATAATTATATACGAAAAAAAAAACATGACGTGTTCTGTCGTCAGCCATATTAAAGGTATATGTTTATTTGTATGTAAGTCAAGTATTTAAGTATATGTATATTTGTATGTATATTAAGTATTTAAGGCCCGTAATAATAAAACGATCTCAAACGTAAGATCGATCCTGAACACGAGTTTGAGACTTCGTTCAATTCAATAGACAAATCTTAAGTTAGGTTTTAAGTCGTTGATATCAGCTGAATTCCCGCCTGATTAATAACGAAATTCTGCGCTTAAACGACATCTTGGAGTGACAGATAAGATGCTGATTGCTGAGTGTGGGCGCCTCTTGACCTACGATGGTGATATCATACAGAGAAAAACAAATATTTTTGCCATTGAAATCGTAAAATATCTGGGTATATGCTGAATATCTTACAACTTGTGACCGTTGATTTTGTCAATTGTATTACTTCAATTAACTAAATTGTGGATTTTGTAAAATTATGCATATTCTTTTCACGATAATGTAAATAGGTATAAAAAATATTCTGGGACAATAAACCAAGACCAAAAAGATGATTTATGTGGGTATAACATTTTAGGAAACGGTCACCCATCTAGACACCGACTGTGAAGTGATACTCAACTAACGCAAACAACATAAACAACAACATAATAGAAGTAGGTACAACTTTGAGGTACACCGACGAGTTACTATAAGAATAACAAATTTGTATAATGTAAACAGTGTGTCGTCGCCGACTAGGGTCATTAAGTCATTACAATATTTTTGAGCTCTGGCACTCAAACCACTCGAACGACGGAGGCGATGTTCTGCAGTATTCGCGCAGGCCTGAAATCAGCCGAGATGCTGTCGATACGTGTTTATTAATTAGTGCCGATCCCAAGACGCTAACCGCACTTAGAAGGGAATGTCAGCTACAGGGATCGCCCTGATCAGGAATATAGGCAGAGTTCATCTCACCAGGGTGAACCACATAATATATGATAGCCGGCTTGGTTCGATTACAAAGCTATTATTATCTAGGGACTTTGTCTAGGGAGCTGTAACGATTTAACAAGATGTCAGGGTCGAACGCGCATTCTTTATCTGCAACGGCGAGAGATCGTAAGCCTGATAGTGAAAATGGAACCAAAACTAGCGTTCGAGGTCAATCAACTTCGGGCCGAGTCAACCATTCCGGTCCCCACCACAGCGAATGACCAATGAAATTAGGGGTGTAACCGCGGGAAGCGCAATCAGCGGTGTTCATCTCGCCCGGTAGATGCCTCCGTATTAGAGGGACCTTATAATTATGAATTTGAGAGACGCGATTAGCTACAAAGACCTCCAAAGTGTGGACAGGTGTCCTCAACCACCAAAGCACAATTTGGCTATCTGTCCAGGCATAGGTTGTGCTAATATCAATTGATTTGCCAAGCGTGCGAGTCACGTGGTTCAATAGTCGCACGAGAAGAGCAGCCTCTGACAATTCCAATTTCGGGATAGTCATTGAAGTCCGAAGTGGGGCGACCTTGCTCTTCGTCATGATCAGAGAGACAGTCACTTGACCCGTAGAGTCAACAGAAAGCAAAAACACAACGACAGCGTGGCCACGCTCCGAAGCGTCACGAAACCCGTGAAGGGTACATTTATTTTTAGCTGGGGAGTGTATAGCCCGAGGCAGTGAGAGCCTTTTGACCTCGGGAAGTGCGGACACAAAGGAAGTCCATTCCCCTACAAGTCGGTTCCGGAGGGGCTCATCCCAACTAAGTCATGCAGTCCAAATTTTCTGTAGGAAACATAACACTACTGAACACAACCAACCATTAGGGTCAAACGTCCTTGCGACCGTCGACAGCACCAAGCGCTTAGTCCACAATTCCAAATCGACGTTGTACGTGAAGATGTCCTGGACAGGTCTGTACTGCACGCCGAGAACGGCCATCATAGCAGGGTTGTCAACATTCTCAAACAAGTGAGGGTCCTGCTGATGGTTCTCTGGTAGTCTTTCCAAGAGCGCAGGCGAGTTGGAAATCCATTTGCGCAACTCGTATCCAGCGGAAGCCAACTTATTAACCAATTCGTCTCTCAAAAGTAGAGCCTCTTCTTCAGTGGAAACCCCAGGGCAAATATCATCAACATAGATGTCTTCCTTCAAAATGGCGGACGCGCAAGGGAACCTCAAACGCTCTTGGTTCGCGAGCTCCCAAAGAGAACGAATGGCCAAATAGGGACTGGAACGAAGTCCGTACGTATTCATGTTGAGCTCGAAGACAACCACAGGATTCCGTAGATCCTCTTTCCATAAAATCAGTTGATACCTTCGATCATAGGGATGTAAAATGGTTTGCCGGAACATCATCTTGATGTAGGCAACAAAAACAAACTGGTGACGACGAAAATTAGTGATGACATCACAAAGGTCCTTCACCAACTTGGGACCAGAGTGCAACCACTGGTTCAGGGAAACACCTGACGAAGTCCGCGCAGAACCATCAAACACAGTGCGCTGCTTCCCAGTGGACGCCTTAAGCACCGCATGATGCGGGAGGAAGTAATGTTCCACCAAACGCCAATCCAAGGATGAGACGGTCAAGTGTCCCAATTCTTCATACTCTCGCATAAACTCTATGTACATCTTGCCATAGGACTGAATCGTTACCCATGCGACGCTCCATCGCCAAAAGTTTCTTTTCAGCAGTCGGTCGGGATTCCCCAAGTGGAGGACGTACGGACGGCAACAAATGGCAGTCTTTAAATATTTTATTTGAAGGCTAAATATCTTTGTTTATTGCCCGTATTCTATAATGTGTACAAATCGCGAAAGTTTACGAACACATAAATGGCCATCTGGTTATAATTGACTGCCTCTGTGGCGCGGTGGGAGTGTATCCGACTGCTACGCAAGAGGTCGTGGGTTGATGAGCACGATGGTTTATTCTGTGTCTGGGTGTTATTTATCTATAAAATGTATGTATTTAGAAATATATAAGTATGTTTAATAGTTGTCTGGTTTTTGTAGTACAAGCTCTGCTTAGTTTGGGATCAGATAGAGTTGTGTGAGTTGTCCCAAAATATTATTATTATTATTATAATTTGACCAGAATGCAGACGGCCAGTGTTGTTCTGGTAGAATAGCTCGCACTCGGATCAAGTGGAAACAATGCTGCCCTGAGAACCTGTGTCCAAAATAGCACGGACCACGACAGAGGTTCTAGTGGGTCCCCAAATCCTGACGGAAGCCGTTGGTAGAATAACGGCCTCGATGGGTGGGTACTACTGGGCAGGCGTCATCTACCTATTGACGGGGGAGGGTCGAACACCACGACCCAGCCCAGCCCTTTCGTGTTGAGGGTATGGTTCAAAAACCTCAAACGCGCGATGTCCCCTGTCGCGTGCCATCTGTGGTTCGATTGCCTTACCCGCCCGTAGCTGCTGGCGCGACTAAAGCTGGGGACGTTCTGCCAAGGGTGGAGAGAACCTGTGGCTCCTATCCATCAACTGCTGGCGGCCATCTGCCGCACAATCAGCGTCGCGAGTGGGGGGAGGTGTGCAAACTACCTTCCTCTCTTCCACAGTATAAGAGGCGAGTGGCGCTTTACAACAGGAGGTTCATCCCTCTCGTAAGTACGGCCTACACCATTGCCGTTCATGCATAGGATGCCCAAGTGCTGACCTCCGCAATGCGCACATGCGCACATGGTTAGGACATTTCCGCTGGAAGTGACTCCCTAGGCAGGAGAAACAAAGATGGCGAGCATTCACCACTCTCCGTCGGGAAGCCACATGCAAACCCAAAAAGGTGGCACACCTGACAATTTTGTGCCCCAGTCCCTTACAATAGGCCCATTCAGGCGCGCTCTGGGCGACTGCAACTCGGGGGGAAGGTCGTCTAATAGGATACTCCAAGGGTCTAGAACGGACCTGTTCCCTTGCCCTGGGTGGCTGCTGTCTGGTCACCGTGTCAACATCAGTATTACCTGCCATACGGCACTCAACCTCTAAAAACTTGACCAGGTCATCATATGATGGGAGGTAGGTAGCGCTGTACCCCCCATAGTTCTGCTCAAAACGGGCCCTCAAATCAGCCGGACCTGTTGGTGCATATAGTTTTGAAGAAGCTGTTCAAAACTATATGCACCAACAGGTAAGACCAATGCTCAACTGGCAATTCCAAACACTTCAATGCGTTGAAGGACACTAAAACTGGGTTCAACAGCTGACATCTCAAATGGGTTACCCGGGTCACTAACAGCAAGCCAAAAATAGTTTCAAGGTGGGTGTCAGTCAACCCACGCTGATAATCAAATCCTGTGCCGTCTGGTAATTGTCATCGGTAATAGACAAATGTTGGATCAATCCTCGAGCTTCACACTCCAACAGTGACAACAAGAAAGCCAACTACTGAGACGGTCGCAGATCCTGACGAGCATCGACCAAGCTATCAAATAAGTTCCAGAAGAGCAGGTAGGTCTCCAGCCTACCATCAAAACAGGGAATATGTAAGGTGGGGAGCCTACTCAATAAACCGCTTGATGCGGGTGTAGCTTCAGACTTGGACTCAGTCTTGCCGTCCCTCACTTCCAATATCTGGCGAGCGCGCTCAACAATAGCATCCGACAGATCTTGAATTTTCTCAAAATCGCTGGATACTCTCTCACGCTGCTTCTCATTGAAGTCGTCCAGAGTACAATCCATTAACGCTGTACAATTTTTCTCATAATTGTCTTCAGCCAAAGCCAGACGAGCATCCACTTTCTCATATCTAGCCAAAAGCGCCTTTTCCAGATCGTTCTGGCCACCAAGTTCTGGAGTGTGTATCGCACCTGCATACTTCTTAATGTTAGTGGAAACATATATTTTCACTGCAAGGACGCTAATAAAAGTAGATAAAAATAAAATTTTCAAAAAAATACAATTACAAATAACAATTATTCCAATTATAGAGTTTCCCAACAATTGTGGCTTGTGGCCCTACTGGCCAGTTCGACAAATTCTGAAAACTTAATCAAGTTTTCAGAATTTTACTACCGGGACGGTGTAGATATTACAAAAAAATTATGTTTATATCACAAAAAACAAATTAATCTAGGTTGGGACACCGTCCCACAGTTACAATACAGATTCCAAATACTTCAACAAAATTAACTAAACTTAGTTCCATACATCACATGTGACATGTGTACCCTCTAAGAAGAAAATCTAACTTTATACAATTTTATACAATTCAATGGCTCAAACCACGCTCTGCAAATGTCAGCTACAGGGTTTGCCCTGGTCAGGAATATAGCCAGAGTTCATCTCACCAGAGTGAACCACATATGATAGCAGACTTGTTTCGATTACAAAGCTATTATTAAATACTTATATACTAAAATAACTACGTCTAGAACTTACTCAATCTCGCACGTTGGTGTTTTGACACCGAGGCACACAGTAAATATCCCCACCTAACCCGGGATCCCATGGTAGGCGAGAATATATACATATACCTTCCAGAAGCATACAACCCCCTGCTTACAGCTCTGTTTCCTCGTACAACCCCTCGATCACAGTGAACCACCAATATCCATTGACGTATAGCTCACGTATGCATAAATCATTAGTCTATTTCATAATTTAATTAGGTAACCGTGTGTGTGACTTCCAAGGTCAAGTCCAGGTCACACCACAATACGCTACACTCACGTGGATCAACAATAATTTGTTGGATCACTAGGTCGACCGTTCCCATATGCGTCGAACAAAGGCTAGTTTTCAATAATTCATTTCATTTCATTTCATTTCATTTATTATTTCATAAACAATATTACATTGTGTTGAAACGTCTTAAATCTAAAATTGACACAATCCAAGAAACCTTAATCACTAAAACATCACCAGAATTATATGAATTGTAAAAATAAAATAAAAATAATAATTCAAATAACAATAATAAAAATGTCCAAAGTACAATTTACATAGCATAGATTTTATTACATATGTCGGGCATGTCAGTTTATAATTCATTAACGCAATAGAAACACCTACTGACAAGAAACACTCTAAGTTTAGATTCAAACTCTCTACTATATATTGCGAGTTTAATATCAACAGGAAGTTTATTGAAAAGTTTAATTGACCTATAATGCGCACTGTGTTTAACTATATTAAGGGATGGTGCTATCTTCTGCACCATATCTTTCCTCCTAGTGCTCTCACGAATTAATCTTTCTTCATTACTTTCATAGTGGTGTATATTTTTTGCTAGATTTGTAAGTAAGACCATCATATACAGGCTTGGAACTGTTAGAATATTTAATTCAGTAAAACACGGTCGGCAGGATTGCTGTTGATCTATACGCACCATAGTTCTTATAGCCCTTTTCTGAGAGATGAAAGCCTTTTGCATATTGTAGTCGTAGCTACCACCCCAGAAAAGGATGCTGTATCTTAGTTTCGATTCAACTAAAGCATGGTATACCATTTTGAGTTGCTCAATGTCCACTACATCTCTCAAACTCCTGAGTACATAGCAAGCAGAGTTAATACTTGCTTCGATGCTAGATAATTCACATTTCCAATTAAGCAGACAGTCTAAATGTATTCCTAAGAATTTGGCTGTATCTACTGTAACTACACTATCACTATTCAGTGTACAGAGTAGGGAATCAGTGTTTTTTGCCGTTGTCTTAAAAAGAATTAAATTAGTTTTTTTGGTGTTGATTTTCAGGCAATTTGTTGTGAACCAATTATTGAAAAAATTCAAGACTTCGTTGACCCTCTCATTTAGGCTATCTATGCTGTCTGCCGATACAATGGCATTTGTATCATCAGCATACACAGTCAACTTCGTATGCTCTGGGAACTGTTTCATAGTACTACATATTAGGTCATTGATGAAAATGATGAAGAATATTGGACCAAGCGTAGAGCCTTGAGGCACCCCCGTCTTAATCCTTACAGGTTCTGATTTATAGACCTTTTCACACATAGTCCGTACGTTTCCCTTTTGTATACAAGTACTTGATTTTACTTCGACAAACATATGCCTGTTTTGTAAATATGAAGTAAATAGTTGTTTGGCAGTTCCCCTAACACCATAATGTTCCAGCTTAGCAATTAACAAATCATGATTGACTGCATCGAAAGCGGAGCTAAGGTCCAGAAACACACCTGCAACTTTCTTCTTATCATTTAATTTAGTGATGACATCGTTAACCAGGGTGTGCACAGCGTCTCGTGTGCCTATGTTCTTCAAATAACCGAATTGCCTCAGATTAATGATTTTGTTTAAATATAAGTGCCTGATTAATCTATTCTTTAATAATAACTCAAAAATTTTTGATTTTGTTGGAAGCAATGAAATTGGTCTATACATATTTGGATCATGTTTTGAGCCTTTTTTGTAAATAGGTATAATTTTTGCTATCTTCAACTGATCGGGAAATATACCATTATGAATGCATTCATTAAAAAAGTTGCTGAGAGGCGTTGCAAGTATATCGATATTTTCTTTGATAACAGTAATGGGAACATCATCGTAGCCACAAGACAGCTTGACCTTCATTTTTCTTATCACATCTTTAACTTCTTTAGAAGTAACTCGATCGATGTTCATTTCTTCTTCTACTTTTTGTATACTATTTTTTAGGATATCCATAGGTATATTGTGGTCTAAGTGGCTTAAGCCAAAATCGCGATTGAAAGTAGTTGCAAATATATTTACAATTGCAGAAGGATCTGTAGTAATTGTGTCCCCATCAAATAATTTATAGCTTTGTATGTCTTTAGTTTGTTTATTTCTATGTTTATTGACTATATTCCAAATACCTTTACTCACATTATGCGATTTGGCTATAGCAGATTGTACTGCTAGCTTTTTGGCATTTCGAATAACTTTTCTATATATATTGATGTATCCCTTTGTGTAGCTCGTAATAGAAATGTCAGTGCTACTCTTTTTATGAATACAGAGGAAACGTTTCATTTTACTGGAGGTTTTAATCCCCTTTGTAACCCACTGTATGCCAGGTCCAGGCCTGTCGCGTATCTTTACTTTCGTTTTCTTGTAGCTACTTTCAAAACATTCATTAAACTTTGTAATAAAAGTATTCAAACCTATGTTATTCCAATTTTGTGCTAAAATTAATTGTCTAAAAGTATAGTTATTGACTGCATTATAAATTCTTTTATATATAAATCGATACTTATTATACCTATTCTCAAATTTACTATTAGAATGAACTGAACTACAAATTAGACCTGCGTGTCCGTCAGCCAAACCATTATGGTCAACTAGGCAGTCCAAGATATTATAATTTTCTATGTTAGTTAAAATATTGTCTATACAGGAAAACGAGTCATTACGTATAAAAGTGGTCGTACACACAGTAGGTTTAAAATTGTAACAATTAAGTAAATTAATAAAGTCATTTTTTTTCTTAGTGTCAATGAGAAGATCTATATTAAAATCGCCACAAATAAAGCATCTCTTGTCAAATAGGTACTCTAACATTTTTTCAATCATACTCATAAATACGTCAAGATTATTATCATAGGGACTTCTATAACAACAGAAAATATAGACACCAGACACTATGTCTTTAACACCACATATCTCAAAAGCATCCAATTTATGCCATTTTTTACATATTTCCAATTCTTCACAACACCTATCGTGTCTTGCAAGAATAAGAGAACCTCCTCTTAGCTTATTAGTGCGGCAGTAATAGGACATAAGCTTAAAGTTGTTAAAATTAAGTAAGTCAACCTGAGCCTTATTTAGGAAATGTTCACTTAAGCATATATAATGCATTACAGTACTATGTCCTTCTATATACATTTCTACTTCATCCTTTTTATTTGTTATGCCACAGACATTTTGATGAAATATGTTTAATTCTTTTTGGTTTTGGAACTGATTTGAACTAGTCGTGCTTGTTTCATTATGATCAAGTGATGTTTTTAAACTAACGAAAAGTATGCACACCTTGTATTGGCGGTTGAGCACATTTTTTGGTAAAACTATAGTACTGTAGCAACGATTGCTGCTTAAGCTTCTTATTATTGTTATTTTGCTTAGGAGCGAAAATTAATTTGGTACTTTGAGTATTGTTTACATGCGTGATAAGACGTGGTTCTGAGTTGCAGAGCCCTACTTTTACATGTCTTCTATTATACTTAAGAAACATATTGTCATAGTCATGCTGATTGATAGAAAGATTTATCTTGTTACAAATATACAAGTGACCTGCAACTCTATGATAATTGAGATTTGGGTGAGACAGATCTACGAAGGTACAGTTTTTAAATAGATTACATGTGCTTCTTAATTCATTGTTTAGCATTTTTTCATTTAAATAAATATTCTTACAAACGCTCAATACAAAAATACTATTATATTTTAACAATTTCAAAGTACTATACAACTCCAATATGGTTTTAATAGGGTTGTCGTCATGTTCCCCGATCGAAATAATAATTTTGTCATTGGGCGCAGTTTTCTGCACGTCACATGTTTTCAAAATTTCTTCAGTTTTTGCTCCAGGTTTAACTACTGCGGATATGACATAAGGTCTGGTCGTGTGTTTACGCCTCAGTTTAATTAGATTAGACGCTAGATTTATGCACTGTTGCCCTCCAAATATTAATACTTTATCAGTTTTATTCATAATTGTACCTTTATTATGTATGTCTTTCGGGTGATTTTGTGAAGTCTTGTGAAGCTGTACCGGGACAGACAAACATTGCTCGCCAGTTGATACCATACTCTGGGGTATATTGGAGGTTTGTAAGTTTAAATCATCTTTTTGTGGTACTGCTACGTTACGTGTGTTATCTTTTAAATTTACAGGTGATGCTTGAAAACTATTTGTTAGTCGACGTCGCACCCCTCTTTTGATGCTTGTTGTCCTTTGCTGTTTGATTGTCGTAACAGGGCTCCTATATATTTGTTTTAGTACACTTATATCCTGTTCAAGACTTGATATTTTGCTTTTCAAATCCATATTTTCTAAAATGATACTGTCTAATTCATTTGTCGTACTATCAAGTTGTTCCCTTAATAATTTAATTTCTGTTTGTAACTGCATGACATACACTGAGTTGATGTTATCTGAAGGATTTAAGCTTTTAGTTGATACGTTGCACGTAGTAGGACTCGAGAATGAACTGTCAAGAGATTCCATCGATCTCGTTTGAGGTATGCGATATTGACGAAATGTGATATTGTTTGCCATATCTTCCATTACGGTGCCGCCACCTATCATAGAGTTTCGTAAACAATATTCATTTGGCATTTCTGGACGAGTATTCATTTTTGTTGTTTTACTTAACATATTTTTATTTTTATTCTCAGAACTCATTGTAAGAAATTTGAGACATTTACAAAAAGGCGACTCCGTGTCCACCGGGGTTCGAACTCGAGTTGTTGTATTGTGAGGCCGTAGGTTTGCTCAACGCACCAAGGCAGTCTTACGAATTGTGACGAAATTAGTAACTGCTTGATGTAGCGGTAGGTATAGTAATTTCTTCGGAGTATTTGATGCTAATGGGGTCAAAGTCCAACCTTTTGTTTTAGTTTGCACTACGTGGGTAAGAATTTTAAAATTTAACAGTTTTTAGAAAACTTTATTGACGTTTTTCACTTGAATAGACATAAAAAGTCGCAAAAAAATTATACAGTTTTATAGAGCTTCACTTACTGAATGTGTATGTATAAATTATTAGTTGTTTAAGGCACTATTAGATCACTTTTAAGATTTTTGTTTACGGAACTTTCAATAACACGTCTAATTTGCGCAAGCAGAAAATGACACACTAATAGTTTTAACAATTTCTAATAGTTCTAATAGTTAACACATTCTAATAGTTTTAACAATTTTCAAATTAAAGCTTAAGCACGAATAAAACTATGAGGCGCGAATAGACCAAAGACAACCAGATGACAGCTATATATTATTTGACAGATGCGTTCCGAAACGATACGAACGAACTCATTGATATCGTTCTTGAGAACGAATCTGAGTTTCATCTATTAATACGGGCCTAAGTATACGTATGTGTGTATATTTAATTTTTTTATAATTGATTGTATGTATCATATAAAACCAGGAATGGCTGTCAATAATCTGTACCTAAATAACTTTATTTTACATCACCCAAGAGTTGGCTGTTAGAGAATGCTTTTAGCATTAAGTCCGTCTTTACATTATTTTTGTGCATAAAGTTAATAAATAAATAATCTCAGGAACTACTAAGTCATAAGTAATTTAATAATAATAAATTACAATAAACATACAATAACAAGGTGATATACATTGTATAACTTAGATGTACATTTTCATTGTACAGTTTCATTTTTGTTTCTTTTCGTTACAATGGTTATACTGAATGACTTTGAGCCGTCATTGAACGACAATTCTGCTAAATTTTCATTTGATTGATTGTGTCTTTGGCGCCTTTTATAAGTGTAAATAAAGTTAATTAATACCTAATTGTTTCAGTTATTATTTTCACGATATTTAAAGTTAATTACCCCTCCGTAGTGACCTTAGTGCAGTCGTATATAAGTTGACAACGATCTCGTCAACCCAATACAACTAATTTTTCGTTGCAATCAACAACTACTCGACGATAAAAAATGAAGTATTTGTATTTCTGCTTGCTGCTGGCTTTGTTTGTAGCCACCACACATGGACAAGGTACGTAAATATACTTAAATCTATAAATTTATACAATTTAAAGAGTTTTTAGGGTTCCGTAGTAAAATTACCAAAACGGAACCCTTATAGTCCCGCTCTGTCCGTTCGTCTATCTATCTGTATGTCTGTCTGTCCCCGCTTTAGCTCAGAGACCCTTAGTACTAGAATGCTGTTATGAACGTGTATAACTAGTCCGGCGCTAAATACTGTTACATAAAACCTTTTCTTTTTTTCAACTTTTAATTACTTTGAATTTGGAACGCGTTTATTATTTTTAAAAGTTCTTTCGATTTCGCACCATTTTACCAATTTATTCGTGTTCATTATCGAATTACAATCTGAATAGGGGTGTTAAAGTAAATAGGATTGCGGTGATCGCCTTGCAGAAAGTGGGTATGGAGGTAAAGTCATATTCCAGACACTTCAAAAGCTTGGTATCAGTCGTATGTTTGTATATCGTACTGTCAACATATACAACAACACTTCCTCTGTCGAAGACTATAATAGGTCGGGGTGGCCGCGTGATGGTAGAACTACAAAGGCTGTTAATGCTGTTAAAGCCAGTATTCGTCGAAATCCTATTAGGAAGCAAAAAATCTTATCGCGATAAACGAAGATTCCCGCTAGGACTCTGTCACGTATTATAATACAAGACCTGAAGCTCGGTGCTTGTCGTCGATATACAGGAAATGCCCTAAATCAATCTTTACAATTATAGAGAGTGGATCGATCAAAACGCCATCTGTTGCGATACGCAGGTGAAGGGCACAGAAATATCCTCTTTACCGATGAAAAAAAATCACGATTGTAGAGCACTACAAAAGCATAATGATAAAGTGTACGCTCACAGTCCTAAAGATGCTATCAAGTGGTCTAAAAGGTACAGCGTGGCCATCATCCTGCGTCAGTGATGGTTTGGTGGGGCTTGTCTTATCAAAGCGTTACAAAGCTACATTTTTCTGAAAAAGGAGTAAAAACTTCAGCCAAAGTGTGTCAAAAGACAGTCTTGGATCTTGTGGTGAAACCTCTTAGCAATACACTTTTTAAAAATGTACCGTGGATTTTCCAGCAGGACTCTGCTCCTGGTCACAAGGCACGAACTTCCCAAGCCTATCTTGAAACCAACGTTCCGGACTTTATAAGAGCTACAGACTGGCCCTCATCTAGCCCAGACCTCAACTCACCTTTTAGACAACAAATTATGGTCAATTTTAGAGGACATGGCTTACTCTAAACAACACGGTGACAATGTCAGTCTCTTAAAAAATCTCTGGAGCAAGCAGTGGCGAAATTTCCCATGGAAACAGTGCGTAATTCCATAGATTCGAGGCCAGACAGATTTAAAGGCCCATATAAAAGCCAGAGGTGGTCTTTTTAAATAGAATAGAGTTTTTATTTTTTGCTGAGAAATTAATAAATGTGTACATATAAGTTTTAGTGATATTACATTACTTCATTAAAAAAAACTGCATTATCATTTGTAACAGAAATTATTGCCGGACTAGGTACATCTTAGTTATGCCGACAAAGTGTTAGAATAAAATCTGAAAAAAGTTTTTTTTTTTCAGCTATCATATCGTGTATTTGATGATATATGATAGGTATTTAGGACGTGATAGGTCTTTAAAATATTTAGGAGTTGTGAATATCATTTTTTGATTTAGGGATCCGTTTTTGAAATACTAAGTCAAGTGTCCCTCCCCCTTCCAGCTAAATGGTTATTTTTGTAGTAGTTAGTATATAGGTATAATGATATTACAAGGAAAACTATCACAGCTTTACAAGTTTACGAGTAACAACTGACCAAGTGAGAAGTAACAACATTTTGAAACAAATTCCTTTGAAAATTAATTTATATAAGTAATTTTCAATGGAATTTGTTTAAAAATGTACGTTGTTAGTAGTATGAAACAAAAACATCAGAAAACTTACTTTTTGTACCGCATTTTAGTGCTGGGCAGCTACAGAACCCTGCATTGTGCATGGCCCGACATGCACTTGCCCGGCTTTTCTTAAAAAACGTTAATTTTTGAAGGATTGGGTCGATTTTATTATCAATTTTCATCAAAACCAGAACAGTTCCCCGAGCTCTCAATCTCTAAGACGACGTTTCTACCGTATTAGACCGGCCGTTGTCATGACTTTTATAATAACATGTATGTGAGTTTTATTATTATAGCTTAACATACAAACAATAAACGCCTGTCTGTTAGAAACGCAGACGTGTGTTTTAATTTTCTAAATTATGTCCTTTGTAGTTATAATTTATTTTTTTTGTTGTAGATTTCAACCTGCAATCTCTCCTAGATATGACGAAGTAAGACATCACAAATCATTATTTACACACTTAGTACTTAGTCCCTATTATTTTACACAAGTTCGCTGTTGGGTACGATCCATGTGTCGCTGGGGGTTTACAAATGTACAAATCACGAACACGTCCTTGGAACTACAATAAAATTGTGGATCACAAAAAATGTTGTCACAATCTCTTGCGCAGCAGTAGAACACACTCTCAGTTCGTCACTGAGGTACCGAGCATAACCTATATATCATTTCACGTTAATAAAAGTAGGTGATTTTTGGGAAAGTTTACTGACCATGGGAGTCGAACATCAAGCAATTTTGTTAAATTAAGCTCCAGCTAAGCTAATTTGCTAGTGTTAGGAGAGGGTTCACACCAGCAGTATAAATAAATTGGGTAGTATTTGAACCCGCGATCTCTCGATTACGAGTCCGTTGCCTTATAAAGATGATTTTTGTATTGAGTTAACTTAATAAAGAAGACATTTCCCACTTCGCTACCCGAATCCTTGAATGTCACCGCACCGCGCTCCTCATTTGAGACATAATTTCGTTAATCTTATTTGCCCAGTAATTACACTTGCTACAGTGCCTTTCAACGGAAACATAGTGATAAGATCCGATACCTAATTTGGTGTAAATTTTAACAGGAATGCCTTGAATTTGAGATGCCAGACATTAATCTTAACATTATAAAGGGTCTTTCAACAAAGACGGGTCGATGTTAAAATTGAATAAAACTAGATGTGTGTGAGATATTAACGAAATTTATTTTTTATTTGAAAGGCCCGTTTATGCCATTATGCATGAAATATGACATCGTTCAAATGTCCGCCGCGGCTTTGCATGGTGGCACAAATCCGAGAGGTCCAATTTTTAATGACTCTGCTGCATAGATCCGGCTGAATCTGAGCGATGGCCTGCGTTATGTTGGATGCATTGCTATCTGGTGAACCTCATGTGGGTTGTGGTCATCCCATATACGGCAATTTTGCTTATTAACAAAACCATTCATCCAAAAATGTGCCTCGTCGCTAAAGATTATTTTTTGGCCAAAATCGGGGTCCTCTTCCAAGCGTTCCGACGCCCATTCAGCGAACACACGGCGTTGTCTATGGTCATTAACTTTGAGCTCCTGGGTCAGTTGGATCTTGTATGTATGCAGACCCAAGTCCCGACGCAAAATTCTCCAAGTTGAAGTCTGCGAAAGGCCGAGTTCTTGTGCACGGCGAGAAATCGACTGCTTCGGAGTCTCCTGAACACTCTCACGTACAGCGGCGATGTTCTCGGCCGATCTGGCGTTCCTTTGACGTAAAGGTGTTGGTTGGTTGTTTACCGAACCGGTCGTCTCGAATTTAGTCACCAATCGTTGGAGAGTAGACTTTGAAGGGCCACCGCGTCTGCCGTAAAATGGGCGCAATGCGCGCAACGTTTTCACTAACGAACACTCATTTTGATAATAAAGTTTTATCATTTGCACATGCTGCTCAACCGTGTAACTTGCCATGGTGATTTGGCATCAGTGACTGAATAAGAAAAAACAGATTTGACAGATGCCGCCAAATCAAAATGGCCGCCACAGATTATTAATATCGACCCGCTCTATTTGAAAGACCCATAATAAAATAATACTGATCTGTTTACTGTTATGCTCAACAGATATATGTTCAATGCAGAAACACGGAGCTGTCAGAGGTTTAGGCCTTACATAGGCTGTCCTTACAACCGCGCAAATAGATTCGATTCTTTGAACGAATGTGAAACTCGTTGCAAGGACGCATTAGAAGAAGCAGAATAGCATAGATGTTCTCCCTAAAATGGAGTTAAACTAGCCAGCAATATAACATCACATCTTAATGAACTATGGATATGGATAAACGTAATACCTACTTAGTACTTATTTATGAAGCAATAAATTTATAAAATGCACTATCTTACGGAATTTTACTGTGTTACCTTTACAGTATCTCCCCGGTTGTGTCAGATTTGTGTTCCATCGCACTTTTTATTCGTCCGGTGTGAGATTTTATGCGCCCGGTGCAAGCTTACATAACTGCGCCCCTGGTATTGGTCCTGATGGTCATTTCTGCGCCCCTTCAGGATCTGCGCGTGCCTGGGCACCGCTGGCTCTGAAAGGACACTCTCTATGCGTGCACTTGTATCTGTCACACACTTGTGCATTATAAATATCTTCAGCGTAGATATTAAACTCTGAGTAGATCCATCCACACTCACCAATTTTCGGATTTATATTGGTAGGGTTTTCAGTAATTTTTTGAGTGACCAACTGTAGGCAGCTCAGTCGCGCTTGCGCATCCGTAGCGTGCGCTACGTTTTACGGTATCGTTGTTTTATTTATATGTTAAGCGATAGCTTTTGTATTTATCTTAATAAATTTATCTACTTTTTAAAATGAACGAAGAAGATGAGGATAGTGGTGATGTGGAGGTTTCTGGTGTAAGCTGAACAATTACAAAGTGATATAATTATTGAAAATCAGAAACTATCCGAAAAAATAAAAATGAAAAGGACGATGATGATGACTTTATGACTGTAAATAGAAGGAAGAAACGTTTAATTAGACGCGATTCTATAGATATACAACACTACAGGAGTGTAGATAAAGAAAACAATGGTGATCTTAATAATAAACATGAAGTTTGCGTGACATCAGTGGAGAATATGCCCCAGATCTCAATAATTAAGCTAAAGCCATTTGGGCTTTAGCTTAATTATTGAGATCTGAAGATATCGCAAATGTTATATATAAGAATAAAATACAAAAGTTTTAATAAGGTATTTATACAATTTCAAATAAATAAGATACTTTAAGGTTGATAGATTGTAAAAAATTTAAAGAAATGGGATTCAGGTGCCAATTAGTAAATGAGCTGTCACTATCTTACAGTGTAATTAAAGGCTTTGATTTAAGTGTAAAAGAAACTAAAAGTATTTCAGAATCAGATATTGAAATATTATCTATAAAACGATTAAAACGGATGAATCCCGAGGGCAAATGGCTCAACAGTGAATCTGTGAGAGTAGACTTTAAAGGTAATAATTTACCGACACATATCTATGCCTATGGTTGCCGTTTAAAGGTTGACCCTTATGTTTTCCCTGTAACGCAATGTTCGGGATGCTGGCGTTTTGGCATGTTATAAAATACTGTCCTATGAAGAAAAAAAAATGCCCAAAATGCGGTGTCAACCATGAAAATTGTGATCTTAATAAATTTGTATGCCTTAATTGTAAAGGTGACCATTTAGTTATTGATAAGAGTTGCCCCCTCTTTTTAAAACAGAAAAAGTTAAGGAACATTATGAGTAATGAGCAAGTCCCATATAGAAAAGCGCTACAAATTATTACCTAGATACGACGACAATTTTTTTATATTCATCTAATGACATACAGAGCCCTGCAGAATCTATAATTTGAGAAAAAAGATAGGAAACGTACTGCAAAATCTAAAAAAAACAAGATACAACGAGTATGCTTGTGGAACAGGCACTTCAGGAAAAACAAATGGAGATGCAAAGGTATACTTCGCGGAGTCCTCAATGAATGAAAGTTAAGACTACGAATCAGAAAAATACAGAAGGATTGCGTTTCACGACAAAATTGACGGAAAACCCAGCGGACGTAGAAAAAAATCAAAATGAAAAACAGACAACAAAACAGACGAAGAATTACAATATAAGTTTGAAATTAGGAAATTTATGCGTAAAATTAATAGTTTATGCATGTCTGAAGGTACTTTTGAAGCCAAAGGTATATTGTTAATTAACATTATTTTTAACGAAATTAAAGCGCTTAGACTCAATGTTTTTGCTCGAGAAAGTTGTTTGAAAAATTTATTAATCTAATAAATGGACAGCACGTTGCGAATAAACATATTTCAATGGAACACGCGGAGTCTTCGACCTAAATTGATCTCGTTTTCTGAACTTCTAAATCGCGAAAATATTCACATAGCAATCGTTAGTGAAACATGGTTGGATAGTGAAATTGACATTAATATTAGAGGCTATAATATTTTTTGATCCGATCGATTTGATTCCTATTGAGTCATTGCTATTTTAGTACATAAGTCGATTAAGTCCCACAATAGCTTTGTTCGAGTTTTAAATACAGGCATAGAGATTGTTAGCGTGAAACTAATTAATTGTAAAGACTTGGAAAATATAGTAGCTATTTATTGTCCATGAAACACAAACACATTTCTCAGACTGGGACCAATCTTCTCTATTTTCTCCAAAAAAACTTTAATAGCAGGCGATTTCAATGGCCATCACACCAACTGGTCCGTTAAGACTGATACGAGAGGTGTCTAAATATCAGATGCGGCTCTTAAAAATTCATTTATTTATCTTAATGATAGTACAGCTACACGTGTCAAATTAGTTAACGGTGTATTGCAAAAAACTTCACCTGACATTTCGTTTACTCTCTGACATTGCAATTAAATTTCGACTGAAAAGTATTTAACTAAAATCTGGGTAGCTATCATTTAATAATTAAAATGTCAATTTGCATATCGAACAATTTTACATTCACTAGGAAATTAATTAAAAAAAAAAGCTTACTGGGAAGAGTATCGTTTTATTACCTTACACGACATTTTAACACCTCCTACAGCGGCAGTATACGAACTACTTACTTAGTTTTAGATTCAATAAGCCGTCTGGTTACCTACATACAAATAGGTTTTTCTGAAAATATGCCCACATTAGCATGCTTCCTGAACACCCAAAATGCCTATAATAATGTTTCAATTGACGTAGCAGTTGATATCCTGGATAAGTTCGAAATTGGAGCTAAATATTGTTCTTACATGTGGTCCTTTCTTAGTGAAAGATATTTAAAAATTAAATCAAATTGCAGTGATGCTATAACGACTACATAAACAAACAAAGGCCATGCTCAGGGGGATCCGTTGTCGCCATTGCTTTTTAATTTAATTACTTGTAGAGTATGCCGACTTCCTCTTAATGTATTTCTATCGCAATATGCTGCCGATTTTGTCGTCTTTATTAAAGATAAAGATATTAAAAAATGTGAAATATTTGTACAAAATGCTTTAGACTCTGTTACTGAATTTAATAATTCAGTTGAAGACAATTGCAAATCAAGCTTATCTAATGATGACCTTGGTTTGCAATTGTCTTCAAATAAAACTACATTTTGTGTATATAGTAGAAGAATACGTAAAATAGTTCCTGTTTTAAAAACTATTGACAAGCCATTGATTTTCTCAGACTGTATAAAATATCTAGGTATGCGGTTGGATAGGAGCCTGCCGTGGGGTAAACATGTAAATCAAATTGTCAGTAAATTTCAAAAACTTCTTAATTTGCTGTGTTAGTGGGTAGCTCATAGGGTATACATACAAAGCATATTCGTAGATTATATATTTCTTTAATTCCAAGCCGAATGGACTATGGCTGTTACATGTATGATAGTAGTGCAAAAACTCACATATCAAAATTGGACAGATTGCAAAATCAGGCCTTAAGAATTACAGGTGATATATCAAAAGTTCCCCTATTCATGTGATGGAGTCTGATTTATGTATTATTACCCCCTTTATATCTGAGAAGAGAATATTTAGCCTAAAAATGTATTTTAAAAACAATATCATGATCAAATAATATAAAATAAACCTGATTTCAGACCTGGGTGCCCTTGGCAATATGAGATATTGGGGGAATAAAAAAGTGCCCTTGTTAGTTAAAACCTATAATAATGTAAAGCACACAGAGATTCTTTAACTTAAAACATTTAGTTTGGTGACCTGGACCACTTCTATCGATGTTAAAAGTATAATTAATTAATCTAGATCTTAAATGTTTTAAGTTATATACAAGAAAAATATACAAGTCATATACAAGAAAAATATTTAAGACTAACGTGACTGTGTGTTTCATTTTAAAATCGTCGTAGAACCGTCGAATAGAAAATAGAAAAATTTGAAAATCAACTAAAAGGATATATTGTTGATAACCAGAAATATGTTACATTATATAATAATAAGTAATATTAAATTGTAAAAAGAATAGCAGAATACAAAGGAAAAACAGTACTGGTGTTGTTGTAATTTACTATGATGGTAACTAGTAACTTGAGGAAGAATATATTCTATTATGTTAATTAATATATAAAAAGCCCAGGAGTGCTTGACAGGACGCTACAGACGCTTCCTCCTGTAGCTACAGTCCATCAAATCTAAGAGGTACCGTTTGACGTTTCATATTTTTCAAACCGAAACAACTTTGTTCATACGTACATTATTCAGTTTCGATAACCTTTTTCATAAAACCATGAATTTAGAAAGATTTCATTATTGTATCTAAAAATGTACAATTCTTAATATCTAAATGTAATTGAAAACTTTCAAACAAAGCAAAATAACACATATTTACACAGTAAATAATTTCTAAAGGAGTAAAGTAGTACAAAAAACAAAGAAAATAATAATGGACGACTTCGAAAGAGACGTACACTTTAATAATGTAATGGACAATCAACTGGTCATTAATTTAAATGACGATGATGACGAAGACGACGATACTAGTACTAGTAGTGAATAAAAAAATATCCTAAACATTTCTTTTATTTAATTATAACAATTGATTTCTTAAAATTCGGATATTATAGTAATCGATCTCTAAAAGTTCGGATATTATAGTAATCGATTTTTTCATCCCATCCCTATCATTCAATTGTCAGAACTGTCAAACGGTACTTCTTAGATTTGACGGACTGTAAGCGACCGGAATGCTCAGACTGACGGACCCTCTATGTCTATGGAGCCTCCACGATGCCCCGATGTGACACTGACATTTATTTATATACGTATAGTGTTTTGATAATTATTTTCTTGTATATTTTGTTAATAATACTTAGTTAAATTAATAGTTTAAATGAACCCATCAGGTCAAAGTGGTCTTAGTCGTGATGTGGAAGTGAGTGCCAGTCAGCCTTCAGCCACATCGGCAAGCAATCTTGTACGTTGTCCGCTTTGTTCTCAAGCCCGTTTCTTCAAAGGTGAGCGAGGTTTAAAAGTTCATTTCGGGAAAGTACATAAAGCCCAAAATGTACTTTTGAGCCCCACTGCGTCCTGTACGCCAACGAATAATATAGAAATTCCCTTTTGGAAACATATATCACACCTTAAAAATTCTGTTCCGGTACTGAAAAGAGTTCCCCGAGGCGCGAGACCATCTGTGGCGCAAAACCTTTCTAATTGTGTGCGCCGCGTCGTCAAGGAGAACTCTTTATCGGCTTGGGAACAATTGCTCACCTTTTCTTATAGGATTCTACATGTACAAAAAGATCCAAACTCCCTGAAATCATTAACCACACTAATAAAAGAGAATTGCCACGCTTCATATACTTCATACCCAACATTTACTTTAAATAACAACCATAAATCAATTTTCCATTATGTAGAATCCAAATTAAGGGAAGGTGACATCAGTGGTGCGTCTAGATTGCTCTTTAGTAGCGATGTAGTGGCGCCTTGCTCTTTAGAAACGCTTGCGGGTCTGCAGAGCAAGCATCCTACGCCTCCTGATGACCTGTCTTTCCCCGATGCCCCTAGTACGGTGACAGATTGTCTAAGTACTACGGCGAAGGACGTTCTCATGGCCGTTAATTCTTTTAGGAGGGGTTCGGCTGGCGGCCTCGACGGCTTAACACCCCAGCATCTCAAGGATCTGGTGTGTTCAGGTGCCGGGGAGGCTGTCGATGCACTCCTCAGGGAATTAACGGCTTTGATGAACCTTATGCTCTCCGGCAATGTTGAAGATGGCATCATCGATATTTTGTATGGGGCCAACCTATGTGCTCTACGCAAATCCGATGGTGGCATTCGTCCCATTGCCGTGGGGTGTACCTTCCGGCGTATGGCAGCCAAAATATGCTGCCAATATTATAAAGAACTCTTAATCAACAAATTTCAGCCAATCTAACTAGGCTTTGGATCGAAAGGCGGCTGCGAGGCTGCCATACACGCCCTGTCGACTTATGTTGACAGGGGGGAGGGAGAAGTCATACTGAAGGTTGACTTAAAGAACGCATTCAACTCAGTGAGTAGGGACACCTTGTTGACTGAAGCTAAATTAGAAACCCCAAAAATTTTTAAATATCTTTGGCAGTGTTATAGGCGTCCTACAAAATTATTATTTAAAGACAACTTGTTACATTCGGCCGTTGGATGTCAACAAGGTGACCCCCTCGGACCAGCCATTTTCAGCTTAGCCATTCAACCCCTTATTCGACGGTTAGACTCTAAATTAAACGTTTGGTATTTGGATGATGGTACCCTTGGAGGGGACGTGGAAACAGTTTTACAAGATTTAAAATTTTTAATACAACAATTTAGATTGATAGGACTGGAGCTTAACACAAACAAATGCGAAATTTTCATAAACGTCAACATTGACAAACAGACCACAATATCCAAATTTAATTCTTTGGCACCCAATATCAAAATTTTAGAAAGGCATTCCCTCCGCCTCCTTGGGTCGCCGGTTTTAGTTCAGGGTCATGATTCGTTTATAGAGGAAAAAATTCAAAATTTTAATGAGATGTCTGACCGGCTGCTCAAAATTAATATCCATTCAGCTTTCACAATTATTCGGAGTTTATAAATTTACCCATGCACTTAGATCTAGCCCTTTTTGGAAAAATAGAACACTTTTAGAAAAAATGGACCAAATTATTAAAGACACGCTAAGTAAAATTTTAAATGTCTCCTTGAACGACCGAGCCTGGCAGCAAGCCTCTTTACCGGTGCGCTTGGGCGGGCTCGGCGTTCGCAAAATTTCAGATATTAGTTTACCAGCGTTCCTGTCCTCGGTCTATAGCGCGGAAGAGTTAACCAGGAAAATATTAAGACATACACTGGTTGATTCTGAAGTATCATGTAAGACCGACGCAGTGAACGCTTGGAAAATGGCTTGTCCGAACATTGAGCTTCCGGCTAACCTGTTCTCTCAGAGGCAATGGGACGGGCCGCTCTGCAGCATAGTAAGAGAAAGGTTATTTAGTACATCTTCCAATGTTGCAGAGCGTGCGCGTTTGTTGGCTGTGGGAGAGTGGGAGTCGGGCCTTTGGGTTCAGGCGCTCCCGTCACCTAACATAGGCACTATGTTGGATGACACAACCTTCCGTATTGCGACTTGCCTACGACTAGGTGCGCCGTGTATTTCTCCGCATCGGTGCCACTGTGGTGAAGCTGTCGACAGTCTCGGACACCATGGCCTTTCATGCGGTAGGAGCGCAGGCCGCATCTCGCGACACGCCAACCTCAACGACATAATCCGCCGGGCTCTTGTCACCGCCGGTGTACCAGCCATACGGGAACCCGTGGGGCTGGTGCGCGGCGATGGGAAGAGACCGGATGGTATGTCGTTGTTACCTTGGAAGATGGGTCGGCCCTTGGTGTGGGACGCAACCTGCGTTGACACCCTTGCGCCGTCACACCTTTCAGGTACAGCGGGATGTGCCGGCGCTGCTGCCGCATCGGCGGAGGCTACCAAACGGCGCAAATACAATAATCTTGTCGGAGATTATGTTTTTGAGCCGTTTGGAGTCGAAACGCTAGGGTGCACGATCTTTTTATAAAATTTTAAGTAAACTCCTGATCGACGCTTCACGTGACCAAAAGGCTGGCCTGTACTTCGCTCAGCGAATCAGCATTGCTATACAACGCGGCAATGCTGCCAGCCTTCTGGGCACGGTGCCGGTCGATAGCGATGCGGAGGAATTCTATGACGCCTGCTTGTTTTAATTTTATTTTATGTAGTAATTTGTACATAGGTAGTGTAAATATTATTATTATTATGTTTATAATTTAGAGTAGCTATATTAAGGACCCTGATTTTTAAATAAAGTAATAGTTCTTAAATGTTTAAATATTTCAAAGTCAAATTACAATCCCAACGTATTACTCATGATGTATATGCAGAAATAAACTCAATGTACTGTGGCTGGCACAAAATTTTCACAGATGGTTCAAAGGGTACTTATGGTCTAGGTGCAGGTGTATATGACCAATGTTTGGGAGATAGTTTAAGTTTTAAAATATATTGTAATGATATTTCGATAATGTCGCTGGAACTCATTGCAATCAATCAAGCTATTAATTATAGTCTTAATTTGAATTTAAATAAATATAGTAAGAGAGCACTTCAACACATTGCTCGTTGCGCCTCTGGTTACAGAGGTGCATCGATAGCATATGATGTTCCTAGCAATATTATTTTTTATAAAAACAATGATATAGAATTTAAATTGCAATGGGTTCCACCTCACATTGGTTTATGTGGCAACGAAGAGGCTGACCGAATTTCTAAGCAAGCGGCAGTGAATGGAGATACTTTGCATTATTTGCCTGATTACTGGGAATACATTCCTAGATTTTGAAAAACCTGTCACAATTCCTGGAAACAACCCTTTGCTAACCTGTCTCAACAGAAGGGTATCTGGTATAGACCACACAAGGTGAGCCTCTCGGCGTCCCTTGGTTTGACAACTCTATACTAAGTAGGTTGTACATCAAATTAATTCTAAGACTCCGCTCTGGGCACTATCCATCGGCAAAAGTCTTCGAACTGTTTGTAATGCAATATATGTTCGTAAACTTTCGCGATTTGTACACATTATAGAATTTTATAAGCTACGGGTCTTAATCGCGTAAATATTTTATTTTAAGGCTAAATACCTTTGTTTATAGCCCGATGTTTCGGCCGTATTGCAACGGCCGTGGTAACGGGTAGACTGTATTTAGCCCTAAAATAAAATATTTACGCGATTATGACCCGTAGCTTATAAAATTTTATAATGTTTGTAATGCAATCAAATAGAGGATATTCATAATTTGCTGATGGATTGTGTCCAAAACAGAAGTGTGAGGGAGACACTTTGGAGGGGGTTGAAGATAAATAGACTGAATATAGACAGTATTCAATCGATTCTGCCTCAGCCAGCTTCAGAGACTGCCAAAAAGTTGAGTCATTTAATAAGAATATTACATTTGTAATTTAGCATTTAATATACCTACCAACTTATACACAAATTTATTATAAATATTACGTTCAAGAAAATCTGTAGAAAAGGTACGATGGGGTTGACATATCTTTCTAGATAAAAATAATAAAGAGAAACAAACAACTGTACGCAGCTAACATATTTGGTATATGTTTCCATGTTGGATATGTCCAGATCCAGTAATTTGGGCAAGCTGCTGGAGTTTTGGGAATGCATCGGTTGGCTGGAGTGACAGAGAGGATTAGTACAACACACACAATAGCCCAATCAGGAGGCTAAGTGCGGTTTTTCTGGTTCGCCCAGGTAAAACAATGTCCAGATGGAACCGCTCACTGTGTTTATGACTTATAATCGGCTGATCCCAAACCATAGTACAATAGACGAAACCTAGGCAGATCATGTATTACAGCAACCAGACTATTGACAAACATAGGTACCAGTGGCGCCGGGTTCTTTGAACACCATTATTTTCGGTTTCCCTTTGAATTTTAGTTACTTAATGTTATCCCCTCAAGAACCATGTCCCGCAAGATTTTTTTTTGTTTCGAGTTACCTCTGGAAAATTTTAACCCTTCGCCTCTGATAGAGTACCTATCAGAGGCGAAGGGTTAAAAATTTTCATTTTATTTTTTACTTTTATAATACGATATATTACATCCAAACAAAAAAGCAATCTTTGACTTAGCAGTCAGGGTCACCAACAGCTAACCAGCAGACAAGTAAACCATTATGGGACCAGTTACTTATTTTAAATAAAAAATAATGATTACTTAAAATAATAGACAAAAACAGAAAATAATATTTATTGAACAATTTAATTAAATACGAAAAAAATTAAAACATTTTTTGATCTGTCGTCAGCCATTTTAATATAAATTCAATAAGATTGTTTAGAATTAAAAGAAAAATAATAATATAATAATAATAATAATAATAATATCTTGGGACAACTCACACAACGCTATCTGATCCCAAACTAAGCAGAGCTTGTACTATGGAAACCAGAGAACTGATAAACATACTTATATATTTATAAATACATACATATTATAGATAAACAACACCCAGACACAGAATAAACCATCGTGCTCATCACACAAAGTTTTATTCTGGGTGGGGATCGAACCCACAACCTCTTGCGTAGCAGTCGGATACACTCCCACCGCGCCACAGAGGCAGTCATAATCATAAAATAAAAATATTGTATATAGTCATAGTCATAAAATAAAAATATTGTATATAATTCGTTAGGTACAATCAATTAAAATAGTAGTAATGCACATTAATTAATATACTACATGATATTAAAATATTTAAGTCATGCAAATGCACGCAGGATTGTTTACTTCTACAGGAGGATCTTGACAGACTTTCTACATATTGCTTTAATAATAAGCTTCAGCTCAGCGTACCCTAGTGTAAACGCAATAACGTTCACAAAAATAAAAACATCATTATATTTGATTATCAGCTACAAGGCATCAAAGAGTAGACCATATACGTGATCTCGGGATTGAAATAGACTCCAAATTGCATTTTGATCTTCATGTTGCTAATATTATTAACAAAGCCTATCGCATGTATAGATTCGTTAAAAGGTCATCTAACGACCATTAACTTATTTACTTTTATATTAAAGTTTGGTTTGATCTCAATTGGAATACGCAGTCTCTGTTTGGAGTCCCATTTTTATGTGTATGTCAAAAGTCTGGAAATGGTTCAAAATATTTTTTTACGCACTATGAAAGTTACCATATACTCAGTTATTAAAACATTACAAGCTACAGAGCTTGGAATCTAGACGAAGTTTCCTAATGCTTCATGGTCTGTGCAATAAGAAGTTCGACTGCATTGATATCACTAACAATTTATGTTATGTTGTACCCCGAAATGTGATACGCCGAGAGGTGTGCGTGCTTCGGCTGTTCTATGCCGCAAGGTGCAGAACACATGCGGGGGAACGAGCGCTTTTGAGGCGCATAGTTGATACGTATAACACACACTTCATCGACCTAAATATTTTCGCAGTTTCTGTTGATCAATTAAAAAAAAGGCTATTGAAATATTGGGATAGTACAAAAGTTTACCTTAAGTCACGACTAGTCACGAGTACTTACTAGCTTTGCAAAATGGCGTACGTAATTTATTTCTTTGCTATTATTATTTTTTACATTGTTGTGGGTTACACATGTACCTTATTAAAAATTAAAGATGTACCAACTAGTCGGTAAATCCAGCCTATTTTGTAGTCGGCGATTAATAGTAAAAAAAAATCATTGACCTAGTCGGCCCGTTACTTTATTCAAATTATCATATTTTTTAATAACCAAATTTTAAAAAAAAAACTAACAATAATTCTTTCTTTTGTACTAAATAAGTAAACTTTATGGATTGCTTGACCTGACTGCATCGAGCGTGAGCACAAAATGGCTGAACTTATGACCAAAATCGTTATAACCCGGTCAAAACGTTAAGCAATTCTTAGGGAATGCTAATATTTAAACTAGTCTGCTTGACTAGTAGGTCGACTAATCGGTCTTATCAACTGAGCAGTGGGCCAGTCGGCTAATCGGCCAAAGCCCCAGTCGTCCCATCTCTACTTGCTATTAAACTATAACAGATGATGCTGACCGGTACTTGCTAAGTTACTACTCGCATGCCTCTTGACACTGCTCCAAGGTGTCGAAGCGATTGCCGTTGCCCTTACATCCGCCATATATAAATGTTGTACATTTGTTATTTTCCTTATCAAAATAGAACCTGAAAAATCATAAAAAAATAACACGATGAAAAGTTTTACATGGTACCACTGACTCTAAAACTAAAAAATATAGCTGAAAGCGCCGCCAGCTGGTGAGCGAGCGAGATAGCCGGGCGAGCATCGTTTCACCTCTTTTCATGTTTCAATTACCTACATCGCGACCTACAGACATAAGCTACATCAGCGATTCAAGCAATGCCAACGAAATATCCGACGATTCGAGCGAACCCACGGGGTTCTCTGTCTCCTATAGAATTTGGTTGAACGAGCGGGGACTACAAAGTACAATATTATTGTAATTAGTGGATTAATTCATAATTTGATGAACTGTAATTTTATATTATAATTCTTTTGTGAAAAAAAAAAATCATATAAATGCTACATTTTGCGTTTTTATCATAAGGAAACACATAAAACGTTAATAAACATACGTTATAACAAACATAAGTACATTTTTGTTATGAGAAGCGGCGGAAATTATAAGAAGTTGCTGGACACCACAAATTAATTCAATAACAAGATGGCTACTGCCATTAGCGTACTCAGCTTTTTGACCCAGAGGGGGGGGGGCGCAGACTTTTTTTTAAACCGGGTTCCTATATTCAGTTAAATTGGGAAAGGAGTGGGGAGAGACATATCCGCTTAAAAGTTAAAAGTGGCATATCCGCTGCCAGCCTGCATATCAAGCCAATCGAGCGCGAGTCGAGCTGGCGAGCGCAGCACAATTTGAAAAGTTACTGCGCGATAGGGGTCTCAGCGTGTTCTCACAATTCACTTCGCAAACACAGAGGCGCAGCGCAAAGGCAGAAGTCACTTCGCGAGCTGATGAATGAGCGTAAACAGAAGCTTTTGAGCGAGCTGTGAGTGTACAGCGTGTGTCTCACTGGGTGGCGGCGCCCTTAGGGACCGTCTCCACGGGCAAGAGAATCCCGACGATTCCGCTCTACTATCGTCGGGTAATCTCCACGAACCAGTGATTATTCATGGGCGACTCTTCTATTCCCTATCTTCCCCGGCACTGCCAAATAGTACTTGGGGTGCCAATACCATAGATGACGCTAATCGTTTCGAAAACATTTTTCTATGGAAGTTGACATTCTTCTTGTAGAGTATATTTGTTGTGTGAGTGAACCTACTCGTTCACTTCGTTAGCGTAGCTTAGCTCTTTACGTCGCGGTGTTAACCATGAAAAGAGGTAAAACGACCTTCGAAGGACGTATCTTCAACGCACCCGTCCGCACTCACTCGCCTGCCCTTAATTTTCGGTGTACCAATATAGTTGTAATTTACTCACTGGCAGAAATTGGCTGGAAAATCGACTAGATTGCCATTAACTCTAAAATAAGAAGAATAAATATGAAACTTGACAATTTACAGATGTATTAAGCTGTATTTTATACAGCTTTCTATGCAGCTGTACGTTTAGACGCACGGCACGCAGCCTGTGGGCCGACTACTAACAAGCCGTCCACAAACAGCCGAGCAACCCTAGTGTTCGTGTCCGTTGAATGTCGCTTTGAACGCAAGCATGTGAACCCACTATAAAGTACCTACTAGCTTTTGCCCACTACTTTGTTTCCGAGATAAAAACTAGTCTATGTGCTATTCTAGATTATTAATATGTCTCAGTGCCATAAATAATCAAGATCCGTTCAGCCGTTTTCGCTTAATTGATTAAAAAAAATCAACATATACACTGACGGACTCATAAACTGCATCAAAGTTCAGGTTTACTCTAAAAGGATTTTTTATAATAAGTATGCAAACTTTTTAGATTAAATTATATAAATATGGAAAGACTGGCTCTTAATCTTAAAAAAAAATTAAATTTAAAAATAGAACTGCGGTAAAACAAATGAATATAGCCGGGAAAAGAAAATTTACTCGTAGTATCAGATTTGCGTGTTATTTATAGCAAAGTTTTAAATTAATTCTCATTGATTTTTTTTGTTTGGTCAATTGAATTATTGTTACCAGCATAATTGTTGGGTTAGTTTTTTAACACATCGAGAGTTTTTGAACCATAATATGGATACTTCGTCCGAACAAGCGGCACAAATTGTAGCATTGGTGCGGGAGGGCTTGGATCAACGAACGATTGGTAGAAATTTAAATTTAAACCAGTCTACGGTTTGTAGAATATACAGAAGGTTTGTAGAGACAGGTTCTTACAGGAGGAGACGTGGTACAGGCAGAACTCGAGCAACCACAGGTCGTGATGACCGATTTATTGTTACAACTTCCCTGCGAAATCGTTTCCTCACGTCAGTTAACATCAAAACCGAGCTTAATGAAGTGCGTGGAAAAAACGTGTGTGCACGAACAATAAGAAGAAGGTTAAAGGAAGCGGCTATCACCCCTTTTAGACCAGCAAATGGTCCAAAGTTGTCTGCAGCTCACAGACAAGCTCGCTTAAGATTTGCGCGTCATCACCTGAATTGGACAGAAGAGCAGTGGGCCTCTGTATTGTTCACGGACGAGTGTAGGACATGTTTATATGGTGCAGATGGTCGCAGAAGAGTCTATCGTCGACGTGGGGAGCGATATGCTCAAAGTTGCATTGAGGAGCGTGTTCCTTTTGGAGGCGGTTCATGTATGGTCTGGGGTGGCATATCGATGAACGGGCGAACAGAACTTGTGTTCATAGACATGGTCCGTCAAAACGGTAATAGAGGGGGTTTGACAGCACATCGCTACATAACAGAGATATTAGAAGATCACGTGGTGCCTTACATGGGATTCATAGGCGAAAATTTTACTTTAATGCAGGATAATGCCCCGCCGCATGCAGCTGCACAAGTTCAACATTATTGCGAAGAGGTTGGGATACGTACAATGAATTGGCCAGCACGCAGCCCGGATCTTAATCCCATCGAGCATGTTTGGGACAATTTAAAAAGAGCTGTATATGCGAGAAACCCTTCGCCTACGACAGTGGCAGCACTAAGAACAGCACTTTCAGAAGAATGGGACAATATTCCGCAAGATCTTTTAAAAACCCTTATAAAATCTATGCGGAACCGATTAGAATCCGTAATAAGGGCACGTGGGCGTAATACACCTTATTAAAACACAAATAAACCCTTGCATAAAGTTTGTGTCTATTGTTAAAACCAATTTTTTAATTAAACAATTTTTCCTTAAACTTCTGTTTTTTCTTCAAAAAAGGTCTTAAGGTCCTTTCCAGTACATAAACTTAAACTTAAAGATATGATCCTACGCTGTTTTAAAGTTCACGAACCAATCTAGAGGTTTCAATTTAAATCTGTATAGAAAGTTTGCATACTTGGTTAAAATATTTATTTCAAAGTCGTCTATTACTTTGATGCAGTTTATAAGTCCGTCAGTGTATAAATTCATTGAATAGGTATTTAGGATATGAAAATAAAAACACTAGATGTTGATAAACTTTCGCGATTTGTACACATTATGAAAATATATATATTACGGGTTTTAATCGCGTGAATAATTTAAGGTAAAATACCTTGTTTATTGCCCGACGTTTCGACCGTATTGCAACGGCCGTGGTCACGGGTAGACTGACTACTTGTGACCACGGCAGTTGCAATCAATAAACAAGGTATTTTACCTAAAATTATTCACGCGATTAGGACCCGTAATATATATATTTTCATAATAAAAACACTAGATGTTTATTTTAAGATCCAAAATACCTTTAAAATATTGGTATAGAATCTACAATAGTCGTTCAATTACTGTTAATTAGGGACTTCATTAGATACTAAACCGGGCCAGTGCATGTCAGGGCCACGCACAATGTAGGGTTCCGTAGTCCCCCCCCCCCTATTCGTACTCGTAAACTTTTCATCCTACTTAACTACGGACGGACGGACGGATATGGCGAAACTACAAGGGTTCCGTTTTGCCATTTGGTTACGGAACCCTAAAAATGATTTTACTTACATTGGCATGTTAGCTTTGCAAGGTCCCGTTACCTGAGGTAGTGAACAATTTGGATCTGTAACAACAAAATAATAATAATATCTTAACGCTATCTGATCCCAAACTAAGCAGAGCTTGTACTATGGAAACCAGACAACTGATAAACATACTTATATATTTCTAAATACATACATATTATAGATAAATAACACCCAAACACAGAATAAACCATCGCCCGATGCAGAATAAACGCAGAATAAACCATACCCAGGATAAAACTTTGTGTAATGAGCCCTCATTACACAAAGTTTTATCCTGGGTGGGGATCGAACCCACGACCTCTTGCGTAGCATTCGGATACACTCCCACCGCGCCACAGAGGCAGTCTAGAAACATAGTCCCAATAGAAGGTTTGATTCCAGCCCCGGCTTGACATACGAAAAACCCGGTTTCAATTCCTGGGTCTGAACTTCATTTTTTTTCCATCTTTCAAAACTGTTATACGAAGTTGCGCGATAAACAAAAAGGAAAAAAAATCGGAAATACACTATCGAATTTGATGAATGTTGAAATACACTGCCTGTCTCAAAATTGACTAATTTCGGGCATTTGCAGTAACATTATAAATATATATATATATATATATATATATATATATATATATATAAACATAGATTATAAACTACCCACTAAAAAGCAAAAAAATATAATCAACAAATTCTTACTCTGAGTGGATTGACAGTTGACAAGAGCCGCGACCAAAATAAGAAACAAATAGAAATACTTCATTTTGTTATCTGCTTCAACGAAAATGTTTTTATGCATTGGAATATTGTTTGATGTTAGTTTATATTAGATTCTATGCACTAAAGAATATCACCAGAACTAATTTCTTGTTGTTATTAACCTTGAAAATTAAAAAATCGTCAGTTGGATTCGCGCGCCCAGGGTTCCATACAAACTTATTTTTTTATGATGTAACTAACTTATTTTATTCCTTTATTGTTTTTGTTATAGCATTGCTTTCATGGCTCTACATAACTGGAAAGTACCCTATAGGTATAGATTCCTTTGGTGTATTAAAAGCAAGCAGTATTAACGGCCGTATCTTTTGACTGCGTTGACTTCTAGTTTTGATATTTTCACAGCTCCAAGGGTAGGCCTAAGTATTTGAAAATAACTTCAGCTTTATAGTCCTCACAATACAAGTTGACAACTTCACGTTGATAATGTATAAACAAGCCATCGGAAATTTGAGTATTTTGTTAATGGAATACAATGGAATAATTTCTAAGCTCCGAGCAATTTATGTAATTTGAATAGCATAATTTAATTAAATAATATTATTATTATAATATATATTTATTAATATTTATTTTTTACCCACTTTCATGCTTACTATTACTTTGGTATTCGGAAGTAAAAGTCGATTATACCTGCCTGACACTGCTCTCTGCATCACCCTAAGGTTGACTGTTAGATAATACCTAAGGCTTTAAGTCCGTCATTAAACACATTTTATGGGCATTAAGTTATATAAATAGAAAAAACAATTGTAAAAAAATTAAAAATCTTTCCAAATGGAATATGCATGTATTTTCTTTTAGTTCTTATACAATGGCATTATTGAAAAAAATTAAAATTTACAAACTAATTAAAAGCATTTTCAAAAACACGTCATGGACTGTGCGTCACGGCGATCGCGACAGCCAATGAGGGCACAGCATGTCTTAACATAATTAACGTTTTTGCAACATTTTTTATTGCTGCTTCGATCGTATGGGTCGTAGCGTGATATTATATAGCCTATAGACTTCCTCGATGAATAGGCTATCCAATAGTAAAATACAATTTTAAATCGAACTAGTAGTTCCTGAAATCACCGCGTTCAAACAAAGAAACAAACAAACTCTTCAGCTTCATAATATTAGTATAGATTGTCAATAATGTAAACTTCTAGCGTGAACACTATATTACTTCATGTGTTCCTGGGAAAAAAGGGAACAGAGATACAGGAGGATAACGAAGTAATTCTGCAAGGATTCCATTTTTCGTTTTTGGGTACGGAATCCTAAAAATAACAATGAATGGAATCAGAAGATTAGGTACGTCTGTCTGTAAAACTAATTATTTACGGTATCTAGTATTCATACTAATTTGTGGATCACACAAAGTGTTCTTCCGTATGGAATCAAATGTCATGCGAGGAGTGTTTGGAGACAATAATTAGTATACAACTAAGTTTATGCAATGACGTAAGCAATAAGTAAATTGAAAGCGACCGAGCAGATCGAAATACCTACGAGGTTAAACAATGTTACCACTTTCAGTCAATAGATGAGTGACCGTTTTTTTAGGGTTTCGTAGCCAAAATGGCAAGGAACCCTTATAGTTCCGCTCTGTCTATCCGTCTGTCTCTCTGTCTGCATGTCTGTAGTGTCCCCGCTTCAGCTCAGAGACCCTTAGTACTAGAATGCTGTAATGCACAAGTGGTAGAATAAAATCTTGAAATATATTTTTTTATCTCCCCTACACGTAAAGTGGGAATGTGATTTTTTCTCAGCTATCATATGGGTCGTTTTCAAAATTAATGTACATTTTGTTGCAATTACGTGTCCATCAAACATTTTGGTAAAATTAAAAAAAAATACTGCTCGAAAAAACAAAATTAATCAACATTCATATAATTGGTAATACAATAGCAAATATAGATATGCTTTTGTAGGGTAAATCGATCTGTTATAATAAAAAAAACTAATTTTAATTCTTGTCGTAATTTGTTTTCCATACAAAAGAGCGATGTCCACAGTAACGCGCATTTAAAAAAAATAAACAATCATAATTAATAATTCACGTAATGAGTAACCCGAATCATCAACAGGCCAGGTGAACGGGTAAGTAATAATAAAATATTTGTTAAAAAATTTAATTATAACAAATAATTAATTTATTTGCCCATAAACATGTGTCCAATATTTCATTATTTTGTGTTATTACTTTTTGTAACGTTGATTTTTTTATACTAATAGAAATAAATTTAAAATTTAGTATGGCAACTCCATGCGTCAAAATAATTACTACGAGAGGGCGCTTCTTTCTTTAGTACGCCATTTTGTGTCTAGTGACTGATGGTATCGCTTCGTGCGCGTCGTTAAAAGGACAATTGAAAACTAGATAAAAAAGTCACAAATTCAGTAAATTCGGTAAGTACACCACATTACTTTGCATCATGTCATGTAGTTAATAATAAATTAAAGTCAAATGCATGTTTCATGAGTAACTTGAGGGTGAAATTACAATAATATTATTATTTTTAGGTTAGGGACACATGCATTTTTTTCATTTATGTGACCATTGTGTTATTATTTTTGTGTCACGTTACACAATGGAATGAGTTAGGGCTTGTTTACAGTACATGCAAATACTTAGGTCAACTATGTATTTTAATCAACCGCCTTCAAAAAGGAGGAGGTTCTCAATTCGTCTGTATTTTTTTTTATATATATTTGTTCACCGATTACGCAAAGACGGCTGGACCGATTTGAAAAATTGTTTTTGTGTTTGAAAGAACTCTTAAAATATTAAAGGCACACCTCCAGTGATTTAGGTACATTTCATAGTGATTCGTGCATATACTCTTAAAAAACACCAATTAGTGAAGTGAACCTGATGATGAAGACCACAAATGACGAGCAGACCTATTCAATATTTTTGTTTGCGATTCAGTTACTTTAATATGGTATTGAGTAGCACTTTATTCTCGTTATACTACTATTACACAATATAATAGAGCTGATAGTGAACTCCTTAACAATTAACGGCCCTGCATCGGGGTAAGCAATGTTTTGTAAAAGGATTCCAGCAGTTGACATAAGCCTAATGTAACTTAAGTGAATTACAAACCAACCCACTAAAAAGTGAAAAATAATAAACTTTTTACAAAAAAATATTACTGACGTCTAAAATAAATATACAAGGCAATTAAAAAGCAATAAATAATATACCTGGAATAACAAAAACAAATTAAACATTTTGAAGTTGGTGTGAAATAAAACATAAAGACTACTATTTTTAGTTGCCTTGTATTTATTTTAGAAGTCGGTAATATTTTTTTGTAAAAAAGTTTTTGTTAGTAGAGCCTTGCTGGTTTCAGCATGAATCAGCCAGATTAATATGGTCTCAAAAAGACTGGGTTGCAGTTATCAGTTGCATATATCAAGTTCCAAAAAAAAACAAATTAAAATCAATATCTCCAATTCTATATGAAATTGACACTCAGAAGTTCCAGTCTTGGTTTTAAAACTATTTTATTTAATAAATAAAAAAATAAAAAGCGTATGACTGTTCATGATATAAAATAACATACATAATAAGTACCTACTAGTGTGCGATGTTGTATAAAAAAATGTGAATAGTACTTTAATGTATTTTCGGTTTTAGGAACGATGCCGTTAACGCCTGCTGAAAGACAAAGACGCTACCGCGAACGTTTAAAATTAAATGATCCACAAAAATGGAAAGAAATACAAGAAAAGAATTTAATTAGAACGAAAAATAAATACAAACCGATAGGTCAAATATCTGAATCTGAAAAAAAAGTTAGGCGAAAGGGATGGCGAAGGTCTAAGCAACAAAAAAGTGAAGAAATAACTGAAAAAACAAAAATTAGTAGAAAGGTATATAAAAAGAGATATAACAAAATAACACAAGAGAATAAAAAACTTAGAGAAAAAGTAGATACATTAATAAGAAAAAATAGTGCACTGATGAAAACAATATATAGGTACAAAATTCTACAAGCAGCGCATTCGCAAGATAATGATCAAGATAAAGAGAATAATATTTCTAATGTACGAGATCTAACACCAAACTCCAAAACGGAATCCTTTGTCAATTCTTTAAATATTTCCCTTTCAGATAAGGAAAAAGTAAAAAAGGAACTCTTTAACAAAAACATATTGTGTGAATCAGTAAAATATCAGTACGAATTAGCGTCAAGTAATCAACATAAAAACACAATTAAAAAAATAGTTGATAATGATTTGGTTAAAAAGTATAGGATGAAAACTAAACTTGAAGCAATAATTGGACTAAAGGGTAGAATTCGAGTTCCGTTGAAAAAGATTTCGGTAAAACACGAGGCACTTGCACAAAAGATTTACAACTTTTTTTTACAAGATGATGTTAGCCGCGCCACAGCGGGCAAGAAGGAAACCAAGACGATGAAAAAACATAAAATGCAAAGGCGATACCTCTTAGAGTCAATGAAAAAATTACGCTATAAATTTATTCAAGAAACAAACATTCCAGTGTCTTATACCACTTTTACTAGATGTAAGCCCTTTTTTGTATTAAGTCCCAATCTTTCTAACCGTGAAACATGCGCCTGTAAAAAACATGGCAACATAGAATTTAAATATGCTGTACTTAAAACTCTTTCGATAGTTAAGTCTAATAATTTAGACGAGTTCCTAAAAAGTATTGTCTGTGACACTCAAAGGAGGGAATGTATGTACTCGGAATGCAAAAAATGTTATATGGACACGACAACTACTTATAATTTGTCGGAGTGCAATTTAGATGATGAAGTGTCTTGGCTGGAATGGACAGTACAAACTATTGAATATCAAAAGGAGAACAAAAACAAAACAGCAAAAAGAATGGTAAAAACAATAAAACCAGGGACGATAAGGCTTTTAATCACGGAGTTTAAAAAATCACTAATAGAATTTAAAGTTCACTGTTATAATATATATCACCAATATAAGTGTTATAAACACTTAAAAGAAAATTTAAGCATGAATGAAATTCTAATCCATTGCGATTTCTCAGAAAATTATGCTTGTAAGCTACACAAAGAAATCCAAGCTCTTCATTTTGGTGCATCCCAAATACAAATTAGTCTCCATACTAGTGTTGTGTACGGGCATAACTCTTCGGACACCTTTTGCACATTTTCAGATTCAACTAAGCACACCCCGGAAGCAATTTGGGCTCATCTTTTGCCCATACTACGAGATATAAAAAAAAAATCACCTCAAATAGACATAGTTCATTTTTATTCAGATGGACCCACAAGCCAGTATAGGCAAAAGAAGAACTTTTTCTTATTCTCGAGTGTGCTGGAATCCTTAGGATTTTCTTTTGCTACCTGGAACTTTTTCGAAGCCGCTCATGGCAAAGGTGCTGCTGACGGCATAGGAGGTGCCATTAAAAGAACTTTGGACAAGAAGGTAGCTTATCACATAGATATAAAAGACTCGAAAACAGCATTTGAGGCTCTAAAAGATGAAACTACAGTGAAGCTATACCTAATAACAGAGGCAGATATTAATGACATTGAAAGAGGTATAAGTTCATATGACTTAGTAGCTGTACCAGAAACAATGCAGATACATCAGATAACAAGTTCTTTTGGTATGGTTGACTTGTTTGTAAAGCAACCGCATGTAATCGGTTACAGAAAATTAAGCTGCTTTTGCTGTAGCAAAGGGTCTTCTATAACAAAGGGTTTTTGTTATTGCTTCTCTTTAAAAGAACATAGCTTGCTGAAAATAAAGAGGCAAACATGTCTGACAAAAAGGAGAATTATATATTCGTCTGATTCCGAGAACATCGATACTGATGATGAAGGAATCATTGTAAAAACTGATTTTAACGAAAAAGATCTTAAATTGGTCCATTTTAACTCTGACACTAACAACAAACCGAGCACTTCAAAAGTCACTATTCTTTCGAATGTAAAAGTGGACTATAAATTGTCCGATTTACAAAAAATGACAAAATCAGCCCAATCTTACAATGTGTCATCATTTAATTTAAAAAAAGATTTCAGTGAGATGATATTTGATAGTGACGACGAAGCGATTTTTTAAATATATTTTAACTCGATTTCAGTTTAAATTACATAATAATTATCCGTATAAAATCTGCCGAATTAAACACGATTAACAAATAGTCAACTTGACTTATTAATTTTAAAATATGACCAAATAATGAATGTAAAAAATTGTATCAGTCAACGGTCACAAGCATACGATTAATAGAGAGCGAGCGTATACCAAGGACTGTCCACTATGATAACGATTATTAAGTTGTGCCTATGTCCCTAGAGACATTAGTTAAAAATCTTTGATTGTAAAATTATTAAATTAAGATGTTGTTTAATATTTAACGAATAATATAATGTAGAACGTAAATCGTAATTGAGAAAATGTATGTTTATATTGTTAAAAATAAAAATACGTAAGTATTCATAATATTTTAACGATATAAAAATTGCACGATTGTTTAATTAATTCTAAATGCAAACTTTTATATTAAGCTAAGTATAATAATAGAGAATTTAAATTATGTTGAGTTATTTACATTGAGGTATAATGTACGAGTAGGAAGGTACTACGTCTAGTACGTAGTAGGTACAACAACTTGCTTCGTGGTGCCTGCTGTAGTACATAATACTTTATACCTCAATGGTTATTTAGTAATATTTTTCTTTAATTCTTTAATGTGATTTTTAAACAAATATTCAACGTAAACTATTTTGATTGTCGAATTATTAAGAAAAAAGAGAATCTTTTTTTTTTTTAATTGTTAACTATAAGATTTTATGTTATTCACTGCTAAATATTTTAGAAAATGATACTAAATATATCATAATAATATAATATATGTTAAATGAAAGACTATCTACTTTAATTATTTTAAAATGTGATTTTTATGTCCATGTGATATTGTCGTGTGTTTATGTTAACAAATAGGTAACTCGTTTTTTATTTTATTTTTAAGTTTAATACCAACGATTTTGTTAAATTTTAATAAATAAGATTCGATTTTGATATTACATTAAACTGATTTACTGCCGTAAATTTATGTTTTTAATAGCTTTATGACTGTGCCCTTATTTTTCTTTTGTGTTACTTTTGTGTCACTGTTACACAAAATAAACACAAAAGAAATGTACATTAATTTTGAAAACGACCCATATCGTGTATATGATGATATGTGATGAGACATGAGATCCGTTCAGCCGTTTTGGCGTGATTCAGTAATTAGGATCGGTAATAACCCAATGCGGGGTAAATATAATAATATTAGTATACATTATAGAATTTTATTAGCTACGGGTCTTAATCGCGTAAATATTTTATTTTATTTTGCCCAACGTTTCGATCGCCCGTATTGTAACGGCCGTGGTCACGGGTAGACAGGTTCAGCTCAGCGTCGTCTCCGAGAAGCGCGGGTTTCGGAAACTACCCTCACTTGATTTTGATCACTCACTATTACGGAACTGTCGGTACTCCGACACACAACACTAACGACATCTGCACACTGGCGTGTAATGTTTGTTCGGCGGTGTGTACACTTGCCGATCACTGGATTCCACGATGTTGACAAACGATATCCATCTTCTCGGTTGTGAAAAACCGACAGACAAACAAGTCAGCAATAGTCAGCAAAAAAGTCACTTGCCCGATTGAACTGATTTAGATTAAATTTGGTATGAAGATAGTTTGAGTACCGGGGAAGGACGTATGATTGTTTTTATCACGATAACGGATATCCACGCGGGCGGAGCCGCCGGCGGAAATTAGTAATATTTAAATAATATGTATATTATTTGGATTATCTCAGTGACGCAATGCAATTATCATACTCTTAGTAAAATAATCACTTGGTCTGGACATGACATGTTCATGAGGCTGACCAGGATTCCGCAAAACTGTTGCAATTAATAAAAACTGTTATTTTTTATACAGTACGATAGTAGTAAATAAGACGACAATCTCTGAACAAAGGTGCGGATGGACGGACGGACGAACGGACGGACGGACGAACGGACGGACAGACGGCCATGGCGAAACTATAAAGGTTCTGTTTTGCCATTTTGGCTACGGAACCCTAAAAATGACATAATTTCAAAGGTTTTTTTTTTAAATTATTTTGAAGATACTGTTTTGTTTGTTTTGCTTGTGTCTAGTTATAATTATACATTACAATTACGTTTTGATATTTTAAAAAATCTGTAATCACACACAATAATAATTTTCTTGATATTATTTTTTCATTACCGTGATAAGAATTTCCTTGATATTATGTTTTCATCATCGTAATCACGATAAGTTGATAGTAACTTTCCCCAAGCTCATCATTCTTGCCGCATTATGTTTCATCCCACTGATTAAGTTCAATTTTTTAATTTAATCAATCTTAAACCAGTCCATTGTTCGACAAAGGCCATTTACACCATAGCACCTAGTTACCCGCCTTCCGCATCTGTTTCATCCAAGCCATCTTATTTAGATCGTCATTCATCATCGACCGTCATCTGCTTGGGAGTCGTCCTACCTTACGTTTACCAAGTCGCGGTCTCCACTCTAGGACTCATTAGCTCAAGCGGCCATTGGTCCTTCGGCGAATATAACCAGCTCACTGCCACATCTGCGTGCTCTCTGGGCAAATTTGGTTGTTTGTTGGATGACCTGACTGAAAATTTTATCTATCAAAGGAACTCTGAGCAAAAAGCCGTCCATAGCCCGTTGTGCAACTTTAAATTTGTGGACAAACCTAAACGTTAGTGCCCACGTTTCGGTATTGTAGGTTATGTTAGGTAGGACACACTGATTAATTACTTTAGTCTTCAGATATTGCAGTGGTGGCGAAGTAAAGACTCGATAAAGTTTGCTAAACACTGCCCAAGCCAACTGTATTCTCTCGACTCTATCTAACTTGTTTATACAACGCTGAATAATCTACCGTCACTTCGTTCGATTTTAACATCGGAATTAAAAATGATGAAAGACGAGATTGCCGGATTAAAAGATAGTTTTGACTTTATGAGTACTAAATATGATGAAATAGTGGCCGAAAATAAAGACATTAAAGAAACTATGGGGGCATTGAAGTCGGAAAACGACGGCTTGAAATCAACTATAACCAACCTCTCATTACGTATAAACAATCTCGAGCAAAGCGCCCGATCATGTAACATTGAGGTGCAATGTATTCCCGAGAAGAAAGAGGAAAATTTAATTGGCATCTTGAAGAAATTAAGCAACGTGATTGAATACCCATTATCCACCGAGAAGATTGCAAACTGTAAACGGATTGCTAAGATAAATGCTAATAGCAACCGTCCTCGCTCAATTGTTGTGCAGTTCATTACGCCAAGAGATCGTGACAATTTTTTAGCCGCTGCTATTAAATTTAACAAGCCAAAACCAAAAGCGGATAAGCTTAATACAGGACATCTAGGATTAAGTGGCGCGATTCAACCTATATTCATCCAAGAACATTTGTCACCCGTAAATAAGGCGCTACATGCGGCAACATCAGCAGCCAAAGACAAAGGATACAACATGTTTGGGTACGAAATGGGCGCATCTTCGCAAGGAAAACAGATACATCGGAATACATAGTTATTAATAATTTGGATTCATTAACCAAACTTTAATTATATACTTTTCTTGTGGTAAAATCTTGTCTATCTATATTGTTTATAGTAAATTCGATTCTTTACGTGTGTACTACCAAAATGTTAGGGGTTTACGCACAAAAACAGATACCTTTACTCAAAATTTATCAGTATGCAACTATGATGTTATAATCCTAACTGAGACGTGGCTTAATTGTAATGTTCTAAGTACTGAACTATTTAATAGTACTTATGTTGTCTATAGACGTGACAGAGAAACGTCTCAGTTATATGGTGGTAAAGAGGGAGGTGGAGTTCTCATAGCTGTATCTACAAAGTATAATTCCAGTCGCCTTTGTTCATGGGAGAGTGACTGTGAGGATCTTTGGGTTTTGGTTGATTCGATTTTATTCAAAGATAAAAATCAAATTATATTTTGCGCAGTTTACTTGCCACCGCCGTTGAACAGTGCTGTACTTAATGGATTTTTAGACAACTGCAACTTGAACTCCGAAAAACACACAAAAAATACATGTATAGTGGGCGATTTTAACTTTGGTGGTATTGACTGGCAGTCCTATAATAACTCAGTAGGTTACTACCATAGTTCGAATATTTGTCAGTGTTTATTGGACTTTTGTAACCTTAATAATTATAGACAATATAATCATCTTCTAAATTCTAAAGAGCGAATTTTAGACTTAATATTATCAGATTTACCTATAAGTACCGTAGTCGAAGCAACAGACATTTTGAGTTTAGTAGATGTATTTCATACACCCTTAGAGTTTTCTTTTATGTTTTCAAAAACTGTTGGTTTAAGTAATAATACGAATAACGTAAAATATGACTATCGGAAAGTAGACTATGAGGCAGTAAATAATCGCCTTAAAAGTATAGACTGGGAAAAACAGTTTGCTAAATGTGAAAACGTAAATGTTATGGTGTATATTTTTCACAAAATTTTAAGAGATGTTATAAAAGAGTTTATTCCGGTTTTAAAACAGCGCAGTAGGAAGTATCCACAATGGTTTACCAAAGAGCTTATAAATAGATTGAATGAGAAGAATAAATATAGACTAAGATATAATAAATATGGAAACCCCATGGATCATATTTCTTTCCGATTACTTGCGACTCGTTGCAAAAAACTTGCATCGGAATACATACATGAAAAATGTTGAGAATAGTATTATCGATAATCCAAAATACTTTTGGTCTTATATTAAATCACTGAGAGGTGGTACTAGTAAGTACCCTTCTACTATGTCTGACGGTTCTGACACCTCTTCAGAGGGTGATGAAATTTGCGAACTATTCGCAAAGTGCTTTGCTACGGTTTATCGAGAAAGTGAACATACGTTACTTGATCAAGACATGACCGTCGATGGAAATGCTGATTATTTTGGGACTGTAACGGTCAATCGTAGTTTACTGTTAAAGAAACTCATAGGCTTAGATATAAACAAAGGCGCTGGCTCAGATAACATTCCACCAATTTTCATAGTTAAATGTGCTTCAAATCTATTAGAACCTATTAAGAATATTTTTGTTAGGTATCTAGATACAGGTACTTTTCCTGTACAATGGAAGTTAGCAAAAGTAGTTCCCATTCATAAGGCTAATGAAAGGCACGATGTTAGAAACTACAGACCAGTCTCCATACTCCCTATATATATCATAGCTAAGGTTTTTGAATCGATAGTTTGTGAAAACATGCATAGTTATTTCATGAAATACATAACAAACAAACAGCATGGTTTTGTAAAAGGTAGATCAACGTGCACAAATTTAATAAGTTTCACAGAGTATTTAAGAGAGGCAGTTGATAATAACAAAGAAGTAGACGTAGTTTACACAGATTTCAGCAAGGCATTTGATAGGATCCCACATTATTTACTTCTCAGAAAGTTGCATTATTATGGTTTTACTGGAGCTATACTGAAATGGGTGGAGTCATATCTGACTGATAGGCAGTTCTATGTTGTTGCTAACGGATACCACTCTGGATCATACCCAATTTCATCTGGTGTTCCCCAAGGATCTCATTTAGGGCCTATTTTATTTAACATCTTCATCAATGATCTTCCGTTATGCTTGCAATTTTCAACACCTTTTATGTTTGCTGACGACCTAAAACTTGCTCACATAATAGATACCGAAAAGAATATTCAGTGTTTACAAACAGATTTAAATTCATTGTTTTCCTGGAGCTTACGTAATGGTCTTGACTTAAATGCAAATAAATGTGCACATATACAATTTTCAAGAAAACTTAAAAAGACAGCATCATCATATATGTTGGGAGATACCACTCTAAAAGAGACTGAGAGTATTAAGGATTTGGGGATCTAAATGGACGCAAAGCTCACGTATGTTCCTCACATTGAAAGGGCACTAAAGCAGTCTTCCAAGATGCTGGGATTTTTAATTAGAAGTAGTAAAAACTTTCGAAACGCTAAGGCTAAGATAATTTTATATAACTGCCTTGTCAGAAGTGTTTTGGAGTACGCTGCCGTTGTGTGGCGGCCTCACTTTGCTGTACACTCTCTCAGAATAGAGCGCATTCAAAAGAGATTTATTCGGCACTTGTCATACTCGGTGGGAATGGGGGGCAGAAATGTGGATTATAAAACCAGGTTGGATTATTTTAAGATGATGGAACTGTCTAAGAGGAGAGATGTAACCGACGTAATATTTTTATACATATAAATTGTTAAGAAATAAGATCAATTGCCCGGAATTGTTACAAAGGATACGTTTTAGAGTTCCGATTCACACTCCGCGTAAACCAATCAAACCGTTAGTCCCTCCACTGCGTAGAACAGTGCTTGGCTCAAGCTCACCTCTTTGCCGAATGACTAAATTATATAATGAATGCAGTGACAAATTCAATCTTTGTTTAAGGTCTTAGTTAATTAGCACATACAAATTATATAATTTGTAACGGATGGCTCATTATAAATATGAACGTAGTGTTTACCTATAAGTAACTAATCATTTAGATATAAGTAATTGTGAAAGTTTGTGTTTAGATTATTGTTGATGTATTAGTTGTTGGTGAACCAAATAAATAAAATAAAAAAAATAAAAATACCGTCCTGTATATTCCTAGGTATATTCTTGAATAATTTCGATTGGTCTCAGCATGACATGTTCATTAAACATGATTGTTTTTGGAACGAAGTTCCTTATCCGTTGTGAAAGGGGGCTAGATGGAAAAAAATCTTACGAAAAGTTGTAACGACACTTTTTGACACACACAAGCCGTGCGGCGTGCGCGTAAGATATGAACATCTAATTTGACGAAGAAGTCACCTGTCGATTTGGTCTAGAGGCATAAATGCGGTACACAGTATTGGTGACAATTGTGTTGTTGTGGGTTCGAGCCTTCGGTATACAATCGTCTTTTTGTAAGTTATTTTCGTTTCGTCTTTCTATTTCGCATTGAACAGTGTGGTGTTGCGAAGATTAAAAAAGAAAAAAATAAGATAAGAACTTCGTTCCATCCGGGTGTCCCTTGACACCTCTCAAGTTTTTAATGAATGTCGAGACCAACACGTCTAGAGGCTCTACTTAGGCTGAACAAACGGTTCCAATGGATAAAATACGTTATCCGGTACGATAGTGGTAAATCAGACGACAATTCTACTATGCATTTATTGTATTTGTAAAGTAATTAGTAGTAGTACTTCGACAATTCTACTTGATTTTCATTTGATTGAATGTGTCTTTGACGCCTCATAATAGGGCAAATAAAGTTAATTATTAACTAATTGTTTCAGATATTATTTTCACGATTTTAAAGTTAATTACCCCTCTGTAATGACCTTAGTGTAGTCGTATATAAGTTGACATCGATCTCGACAACCCAACACAACAAATTTTTAGTAGCAATCAACAACTACTTATTCGTCATAATAAAATGAAGAATTTTTCTTTCTGTTTGCTGCTGGTTTTGTTTGTAGTTTGCACACATGGACAAGGCAAGTATATATTTTTATCTTTAATTAATAAATTTCGAGTTTTTAAGCTATTACATAGCTTCTATCGCGGGCCTTGAGCGCGGGGACCGAATCCAGAAATTCCGTAACGAAAAAACCTCACGCTCCCCACTCCGACGGGCACAGCGGTGACACTTTTTAGTTTTGCCATCTATCGATGAATAGCAGAACTTTTAATTACTTTTTTTTTAAATTTAAAAAGAAAAAAAAATATTTTATATGAAAAACTAACTTTAAAATTTTTTTTTATGCTTTTTTTTTAAAAAAAAATTAAAGAAAAAAAATATTAAAAACATTTTTTAAATTTAAAATGAAAAAAAAAATAAAAATAAAAATATTCTATAATAAAAAAAAAACTTTAAAATTTTTTTTTATGCTTTTAAAAAAAAAAAAATTAAAGAAAAAAAAAATAAAATCATTGTTTTTTTTATAATTCAAAAAAAAAAAAAAACATTTTTATTTTTTTTAATTGCTTAAGTTGATAAAAATGCTATGCAATAGCTTTACCGCGGCAGTCCCCGAGTGCAACACATTTTTTTTTTTCTTGGAACGCGTTAATAAAAGAAATAAATAAAATAAAAATGGTTTATTTACTTTAACTTACATGCTGATTTACAAATAATAATAAGAGCACTCCTTTTAAGTATACAATACTTGTGTTAGGAGGCTCTTCTCTTCTCTTAACAATAAAAAACCGCTAAACAAGTAAATACATAGAAGTATTTATAGCGTTATTTTCGAAAAATAAGAATAAAACCAAAACAGTAAACTTAGAGGTCTGCAATCTTGACGACAGTAGTTTCAACCGCATTGAACTGGCCGTTGACATGGATTCCATAATTATTATTTAAAGTATTTTAATATAAATCCTATATCTGGCAACTAGGTAGTAGGGATTACAATCCGATTGGTAAACTGGATCCGGTAATCCGGCGGATTTGACATTACGATAATTGGTTCAGACGCATGATAGTTTGTATAGGTGTCCCTATACAAACTATCATGCGTCTGAACCAATTACCGATGAAGAGTTCTTTGAAAAGATTGAATTAATATATTTTATTCATAGAAATGAGTTTTTTAGTTTCTCAAAACTTTCTGGGTGTCCCACTTATAACTACATATTAATCATTTTCACTGGAATTTGCCGACGTAAATTTTGTTACATGTCATTTGATCAGCTGTTAGTCGTAAATTTGTAAAGCCGGCTTAGCTGTGATAGTTTTCCTTTTAATTTCGCTATATATACTACTTCCGTCATTTTTTCACGTACCCAACATCAAACATTTTGGTGTCAAGGGGGGGGGGGCACGTGACTATAACAAAAACTGTTTTGTCCTCCGTTTTAGTTTTAATTCTGTAAATATCTTGTACGATGTAATTAAGAATAGTTTTTAACGAAAATTGTACATAATTGAAATAATAAAAAGTAATTTAGTACACGAATAATATTAAAGCTTTATTTATTCATGTAATTAATATATATTTCATTCATGGTTATAAAACTCCGTGACAAGCAGTAGTAATTATTATTTTGTTGTTTCAGATTCAAGATGTTTGCAACCTTTGATAATGGGACGTTGCAAATCCAATATGCAAAGGTAACCCATGCAATGTCATACTTCTTCTTTTTACTGTTTTTGAGCTTATGGGAAAATATATGGAGCAATAGCGTTAAAGGTTTAAAAATAACGAATGTAGATTATACATACATTTGAGAGCTCTAGTAGAATGCTCGCAATCAACGGCATGCTATGAAGCATGGGCTTACCATGGGGGCAGGGGGGAGAGTGGGGGAGGGGGCAGTGGTTAGGTGGTACAATTGGCTAAACACCAGCCAAATGTGTAATGTGTAAAGTATACATATTCCAGTAAATAAGTAAGAGAACGTATATTTTATGATTCATCTTATTATTTCTGTGATTTTTTAGGTACGCTTTTGATCCGAATTTAAGGAAATGTACAAAATTTACATACGGCGGATGTGGCGGCAACGGCAACAGATTCGACACATTGCAGGAATGTCAAGCGGAGTGCGAGAAGTAAAAAATAAATAAATTATAAAAATATAATATAATAGTGCCGTGTGGTGCCGGCTTAAGAATAGTACCACCCCATCTCTTCCCGTGGGTGTCGTCAAGGCGACTAAGGGATTTCACTCCGGAGGACGGGCAGCAGCGTCCTCTGCGTACTTAAAGCCTTACTGCGATCGCCAACCCGCTCGCCAAGCGTGGCGATTATGGCAATTACCCCCAGGATCTACATACCAGTAGGTTCTACTGGGGAGACCCGTGCCCAGCAGTGGGCCATCATATGGGTTGATATGATAAAAATAAAAAAAAACCCGCCCGCACATAAAAGATGGAAACAAGATCCCCTACAGAATTATATAATTTCATGCAGTCGAAGGCACTTTACTAAGTTCATTGAGATTCATTTTTTTATTATAATTTCATTTTGATTATAATTTCTTTAAGTTTCTTAAAATTATGTTTCGGACATAATAAAGACATTAATTTATTTAAAAAACCTTATTCAATTTTTTGTTTAATATTAGTACCACTACCACTACTCTACTACAACTAATAAGTTTAGTAATTAAACTGCCATTTATTTGTCATAAACTCAAGATTTTACTAATCTTATCTAAAGGGGCGTCTAAACGGGCCATTTTTTACGGCAATTTGTGGCGGCACTATTGGCAACTTATTGCCCAACCATCACAAAAATGTAACTGATGGCCAAGTAATCTATGGTTAGGCAATGTATGGCAATATGTCGGCAATAGTATGGCGCATGACCCAGACTCTTATGCGGGCAACACAACCCAGCAACAATGGCCAAACTCTATGACATATAATTTGGTTGAACTGTCACTAATGACATCTGAAAATTTTTGATATTGACTTTGACTCACAGACATATAATATAGTATTATATGTCTGTGCTTTGACTAGAAATATGAAAACTTTCTGATGCTCTTTGTTTCTGTTGTTCTCTTGTTTCATCCAAGTCAAATTTGTTTTAAAAAAAACTAGGAAGTAAGTAAGAAATTATTTATTTATTCATTTAATGCACAATGTTGTTACAGGCAGTCCATAAACATACATAGACCCCCCCGTAAGGGTGCTGCAAAATACAAAATTTATTTATTTGCAAAAACTTGTGTAAGGTAGATACAGAGGTGTTATGTTATTATTGGATCAACATGTTTTACCGATATCAGTGTACAAAATTCAGATTACAATATAATTTTAAAATACAATATGAATAAAATAGAATACTTAGGTAATAAAATCTGCAACAATTAATATAATAATATGAATCAATAGACATAAAAAACAAAATACAATTATAAATTATTTAATTATTTTAAAATGTATCATTTAGAAAATCTTTGACAGAATAATAGCATTTTTCGACTAACAAGTTTTTTAATTTACTCTTAAATGCATTTAAATTTAATATCTTGAAACATTTTGGAATTTTATTGTATACTAGCTGTGCCCGCGACTTCGTTCGCTTGGAAGTTGGGTTTATATTAAGGTAGTTTATATTACAATTCAACTTCTGTGTAAAACATATTGTAAACATGCTCCACAATGCTCTGTGGCATCTATGGATATTTGGGCCTAGCTTTAATCAGGGCCCAACATATGGCAGGGCAAGCCAAGCAAATACAAACAAGCTGCCCAGTGCAGCAAAATGAAGGGCGACAAAGTTTATGGCGCCAGACGGTTAGAAGACAAATTATAAAAATTCCCACGACCACACCTCGACAAAAAAGTGATTTGCATCACATCAAATACTATTAATATTAAAAAATTCCCGCCCTCCCCCACCACGCGAGTTTTGGGGCGGTTTCGGGTTAAATGAAGCTCGAAACCGCCCAATTACTCGTGCGAAATTTTGAGTTAAGGAGCTTCGATTCTGACTCCGAAAGGTCGAAAATTCCGATTGATTTTAAACCTCCGACTCCAACTTCGGCTCCGACACTTTTAAATCGGACCTTTTAATCGGAGGTACCTAGCCGCTCCTTCAAGATAATTTATACATAGGTAATAAAGGTATGATGGAAAAAACTCTCACAGATTCCCTATGATCGCAGGTTATGTCCTGCCCGAGCGATCTTTTCCGAGTCTTAAGTACACCTACTTTGTGTCCGTGTTTGTAAAGCCCCCGCAAAATAGTTTTAAAACATTGCATTCCCGCGGTACTGTGATGCGGGTTTAAACAAACAAACAACATTCAAACGTTTCTAAAATATATACTCAGATATCTTTTTTTGTGTTTAAATACTATTTCTAAACTTATTTCAATATTTTTTTTCACTCACTTTAGAAGATTAAAATATTATTTTATAATGTCTACATTGGTGAATTTAAAAATAGGTGTGTCAACCTGTCGCAAATTAAGATCATCATATATTCATATCCCTCTACGTAAGAATTTCAGATTTTTTTTTAAATCAATTTTCTTGATTCTTTTTAATTTGTATTTAAACGCCATCTATTTTCAAAACTGGATAAGTTTCTTTTAATACTTGATGATTTTATATTAAATTATACTTAAACTATCATGCATATTAAACGTAGGTAAGCAAGGTATTTAACCTTAAATTATTCACGCGATCAAGACCCGTAATACATATATTTTCATAATGTGTACAAAGCGCGAAAGTTTATTAACATTTGAAGGTAAGCAATTTTGGCACTCAGAAGAAATCGAATCACAGATGGCGCCACGTGTTTTATTTTGATGTAACCCGGACTTAATCTTTCATTTTTTTAAAGCAATTAACATGTATAAATTCTAGAAAATATCAAGTAATTACTGTTTATTTGTAATGTAATATTGTTTTTCATTTCTACATTTATAACATAATCACGATTCATGCAAAACAATGATAAAGGTGCCTATTGGAAGTGATTATTAATATGAAAATTTGTTAAACAAAGTAAACATGTTAAAGTCGAAAATAAAAGCTTGTATAAATAAGTATACATTTAGAAAAATACTTAAAAAATAAATAAAAAGAATTATAACACAACACAAAAAGAGACTGGCAAGGGACTCGATCCTCCGACCTCGCTCGTTTATTACCGCCACTTGTGCCAATAGACCACCTCAGCCGATACAAACACGGTTAAAATAGCTGATCTTAAGAAAATTGAAAATGTTGTGTTTAGCTCCTTATAGTTTTAGCGTGAAGTTATTGTTTCCATGGGTTACAATTGTAAATAATGTCTTATTGTGGAAAAAATCGTGAAAAACCATAATGGTTCGACAAAACATACGTTGCTGCTCGCTCCCCATAGACGATAGCATAATGATTCAAGTAATGACCTATAGCAGTGGTTCTCAAACTTTTTAAATGACGGAACCCTTTTGGGAAGCAAAATACTTGATGGAACCCTACAATAAAACAATTATTTTTATAAGTGTATTCTTTATTAATCAGCATAATAAAAGTACAATGTATCAGTTACTAATTATTATTTACTTCACCACTTGGTAAGGACAATAATAGAAAACATTAAAAAAGAAAAAATCTAACTAGTGGGAGGTATGAAACTGTTTTTTATTTTTCATCAATTGCTTGATATCAGGTTTGATGGAAGAAAGTTGGAGTCTCATATCAGCTTCGGCGTCCAGTCTATTGCGATATTTTGTTTTCGTGGCTGCGTAGGTAGAGAATCCTGTTTCGCACAAATATGTAGTTGGGAACGGGAGAAGAATATCCAGAGCCATTTGGCCAAGCATTGCATATTCATCTTGGATTCTGCACCAAAAATCATTAAGAGGCGTCGTTTTGAACAATGACTCCATACTTGTGTCTGATGACATTTCTAAAAGAGATTCATATATCTCATTTGACATGTTTTCAGGCTTTTCCAAGTTGGGTAAAAAAGGATTATGAATCCAGGAGTTCACTTTAATTTTTGTATTGTGTTCTTCGGGAAAATACTTTTCAAAAGATGCGCGCATCGAACTGAGATATTGGACCAATTCTTCAAACACATTATCTTCAAACATTTCTGAGTCGTTTTCGCTAACAAACTCACTGAGTAACGTAAAACTTTCTATTTCTTTCTTACCAATGCAAATGATCCAAAAATCTAATTTTCTTTTAAAAGCAGTTATTTTATTATAGGCCTGAAACACTGTTGTCTGTTTACCTTGCAACGATAAATTTAATTCGATAAGTTTTTGAAAGATATCCGCCATAAAAGACAATCGGAACAACCAAGTTTTATCATACAAACGGTCCTTCAAATTAAAAGAAGTATCTGCTGAAAGAAACATTTGTAACTCGGCTCTAAGTTCAAATAGCCTTGTTAAAGTTTTTCCCCGAGACAGCCATCGCACTTCTGTATGGAGCAGCAGTGTTTTATGTTTGCTGCCATAATCTTCACACAATAATGAGAACAATCGGGATTGTAGTGGTCGTGATTTGATAAAATTAATTATTTTTACCGCTTCATCCATAACTAATTTTAGATTAGACGGCATTTGCTTCATCGCAAGTGCTTGTCTATGCAGAATACAATGACTGGAACTACAATTAGGCGCTTTATTTTTCATTCGTGACACTGCTCCTGCTGTTTTACCTGTCATCGCCTTGGCCCCATCTGTACAAATGTCAATGCAATTGTTCCAACTGAGATTATGTTCTTCAAAAAATATATTTATTTTATTAAAAATTTCTTCCCCGGTAGTGTTTGTAAGCAGCGATGAACACATAAGCATGTCTTCTTCAAAAGAACTTTTATATGGATATCTCACAATAACCAGCAGGATAGCCAAACCAGCGACATCAGTCGACTCGTCCATTTGCAAAGCGAATCGTGTATTTTGTAGACGTGTAACTAGTTCTTGTTTGACGTAGCTTGCCAGATCATGGATTCGTCGTGAAACAGTATCGTTTGATAGCGGAACAGTAGAAAGATGCTTTGCAGATTTTTCATCAAGCATACATTTTGTTATGTCTAATACACATGGTTTTATTAATTTCTCAGCGATAGTGTGCGCTTCACCTGCTTGTGCAATGCGATAGCTAACTAAATATGATGCCTCCGTGGCCTTTTCGTTGGTAGTTTGTGTTACATGCATCATATTTTTTTGACTTTCTAATATCTGATCTTTTTTGCGAACAAAAAATTATTTATTCTTGTCTTTAGTCTCGGGGTGTACGGTTTCTAAATGTCGACGCAATTTGGCAGGTGCCATGGAACTATTAGGAAGCAGTTTACTACAGAGCATGCAGAGAGGTGAGCCGTTGGAATCAACAAATCCGAAACTGATATAAGATTCATCATACTTCCTTTTTTTCGTCTTTGAAACCGTCGAGCTTGACGTCGTGGCACTCGTGGCATCATCTTCTGGATCGGTGATTGCTAAATTCTCCGCGCGCATTGCTTTTGAATATTCAGCGTCATTAGAAGATGTTGTTGGAACACGTTTAACACCTTTAAGCCAACGTTCCATTCTTCTTTATTTATAATGTTACAAGTCAGGATAGTGGGGTTTAAATAATGCACAATCGTTACTGCGTATAAGAGACTAAATTTAGAACCTACAGGGAAGAAATGTATAAAACTGAGACAACAGAATACAGCAGGCAGTAAAACAATGAACACTAGTTTCTCGCTAGCGAGCTTGTAAGTAGGTAGTTACTTATCGCTCCGAACGCTAATCATCAACTGACGACGCCAACGCGCGATCGCCGCTTTTATACTTAGTCCTAGACTCGATCTCAAATATTCTCGAAAATACTCGAGTCGGCACCTTTGATAAACAAAAAGCAAAAATAAAAACAGAAATTTAAAAATAGCGTTTTAAACAATATCGACTTTATCCTTTGAAGTTAGAGACGAAAGTCGCTTGTTGACAACTATAGCGTCTAATTCAGAGGCGGCTTTTATCAAAGAGACTGAGCGCTTACAAGTATACTACCCGCTCGTTTTAAGTTTGCCGCTGGCGATAGGTATGAGTGTATGACGTTCGAAATTTTTTATTTAATTGTAACAATAAAAATTGTGTACGGTAGATATTTGGGTAAAACTATGACACATTATAAGTTTTGTTGTCACGTGGGGGAGGGTACGCGCATTCCACAGACCGGCAAACTTAGAGCGAACGCGTTGTACAAGTATAAAATTGTTGAGACCAAACTTATAAGATATTGTACCAGCTAATGTAACACAAGCTTATACAAATACAAATAAATAAATAAATAACATTCATAGCGTTTTGTCTCCGCGCGGCCGCGGAGTCCGCACAGCCGCAGAGCGACCAGAGAGAGGTGTTTTGATTTTTTTATTTCTAAATTCTTGCGGAACCCCGACAGAGGTATCACGGAACCCTAGGGTTCCGCGGAACACACTTAGAGTATAGCTGACCTATAGTATTTACAATAAAACTGCAAATTTTCATAAAGATCCGTCAAGTAGTTATTGTTTTATAACGATAAATAGCTACAGACATTATCCGTTATTGCTTAGCTCCTATGGGAAATAGCGTGATAAATTATAGCCTATATGTTAATCCAGACTTATAAGAATACACATACAAAACTTCAACCGAATCTGTCTGGTAGTTATTGCGTGATGCGTGTTCAAACAAACAGACAGACAGACAGACAGACCGACAGACATTTCTAAAAATGTAGGAATGTTTTTAAATACTCTTTTCGAACATTTCCCAATATTTTTTTTCACTATGTTCGGCCATGTACAGACACGTGAAATTTACAATTTTATTATATGTATAGATATAGATAATAGGCGCCATACATACGACACAATTGTGCAATAGAGTGGTTTTAGATCGATGTAAACAGAGTCTACCGTTATCACGTCGATTACGGATCACTCTATCACACAGACGTGGAAACAGATGAGGATTATTTCTTACAAATAGAGCTATTTCAATAATATATAATGATGGAAGTGTTAGAATTCTGTGCTTTCTAAACATTGGTATGCAGCTATCTGCATTTTGGAATCCAAACATTGCGCGAATGCAGCGCTTTTGCGTTTTAAATATATTTTCCATAATTGTCGAGTAGCCCCAGAAGATAATACCAAATCTCAGGGACGATTCAACGAGACCATAATATGCTGTTAATATTGTGTTAGTATTAATTACCGGCGAGAGTTTATATGAAGAACTACTAATTTTTTTACATAAGCTATCTACAAAAGGTTTAAAATTTAATTTCTTATCAATTATTAGACCAAGAAATCGTGTCGTATCAGTTTCGGAAATCAGATGACTCAGATGGACTTTCTGATCCTTGATCAAAATGCATAATATTAGTTTTATTTAAATTAATTTTTAAATTATTATTATCAAGCCATTTAATTATACTTAGATGTTAATGATTTATTGATGTCAAATTCATAAGTGTCAATATTATTACATGTTACGGTAACCGTACTATCGTCAGCAAATAACTAATTATATTAATAACTAGATATTAGGTACTACATACTATACAGAAATATAATATTATAATGCATCTTGCATATCTATACTAATATTATAAAGCGGAAGAGTTTGTTTGTTTGTTTAAACGCGCTAATCTTAGGATCTACTGGTCTGATTTGAAAAATTCTTTTTTTGTTGGATAGCCCATATATAACATCGCGCTACGACTAATAGGAGCGGAGAAGCGACGAGAAATGTTTAAAAAACGGGGAAAAATTACGCATACGAAGTTGCGCGGGACAGCTAGTGTATTATATAGTATTATAATTATGTACTTAGTGTTTGATGAGATACCAACCAAATGTTAGAAACCCACATTTAACACATATCGAAGCAAGGGACATCATTAATGGCTTTGTAGAGTTGGTTCAAAATGAAAGGTCGCAAAAATATCGTGATCATACTCTGGTATTCATGATTAAAGGGATATTTCTCCTTGGTGACAGTTAGTTAGTCAGTTAGTATGAAGTAATAGCTTGGCTTATTACTTCATTAAAAGTACAAGCAGTAGAGCTTGTACAATTAATAAAAGATATTGTATTGGAAGAGAAGCAGGATCGTCGCCATTGGATCTTATGTGTGACCAAGGTCTCACCTTTCGAACTGGTCTTGGTAATTCAAAAAGCAGGACAGAACATAAGTACTTATATTTTATGATAGCTAAAGATGTTGGCACATGGAAAGAAATTAAGTTTATTTATAACATAAACAGCAAATTGGGTCACACTAGAGCGCTGCCTAAATTGAATGTGTATCATGTCATCCCCAACAAAATAAAAAAAAATATAGTGAGTGTTGCAGCACAAGTGCTTAGTGCTTGGACAGCTGCAATGTTGAAATACACAAATGCTTCTAGTAAGTAAACTTAATTCTCATAAAACCCCGTGTAATAGCAACCATAACTTCACCAGAAAAAAGTACAAAACGAAACCCAAGTCTAGTTCAAAGCACCTGTAACTTCCTATATCTACCAATTAACTACCTGCTGCTTAAATAGATGCCAGTATGTTACGATTAATCGATTTTTAATAATAAAATATTTACCAAAAAAACGATTTTAATAATCTCTTGTTGTCTTCATAAAAATATGAACAATTCTTTACATAAATCTACGACATAATCCAATAGAACTGTAATAAAATAGAAAAAAGGAAATACAAGTGTAAATTTATTCTTTATTTAATAACAAAATAAAATCAGTAGATGAGAATCGATACACAAATTCAAAATCTTTATTATGTTGTGATATGACTGGCAACACCGAAGCTTACAATAAAACAACAAATAACTGTCAAAATTATTTAATAAGATTTTTACTTTTATTCATAAATTAAAAGTACTCTCTACCGAGAATGGTTCGTTATGACTTACGCACCAGCGCCGGCGCTTGTTTTTAGATGCAACTGAAGCAATGGTGAATGTTCTTAGTGGCTGGATGTCACCAACGACGGTTAGTATCTACTTAGTTATCTAAATCTGCTGGGCTGCCTACACACACAATTCATGACTTTGAAACTTTCAATTCATCTCTTGGACTTGATAATACAATAAGTAGTACATATTTCATAAAACTTAATGCAAGCACCATTCATTGTGTATCGTTTTATCAAGCTTTCAATTCTCAAACTTCCTAATGTTTTTATATATACCTATTAAAAGTAACAAATGTTTTTATTACAGATCATAAACACGTTTGCGCAACATGTTAGATGACTGCTACGAGAAATGTGCATAGGTATAATTCAGCAAGATGATAACAGACATGTTAACAATTTGAATTTGGAATAATATCATATTGTCTTGTTTTCAGAATGTATCTCTTACCTGTACCACCTCCAGCACTAGGGACATTAATGGGAAGTACCTTCTGCAAGTGTTGCATTAAGTATTTACTTGGAGAAATTGCATAGAAGTAGTCTGTGTCATAAGCCGTAAGCCATTGGAACGGTATATGTCTAAGGCAAGAGAGTGCATGAGCCTGCAGATGGCACCTGGCGATGGTGGCAGAAGTTGATTTGAGGAGCAGAATAATACCTGAGAGCTTATTTGGAAATCCTGATCTGCTCAATGAAATCGAGCCTGCTATTATCATTTGTGATGCAACATAATATGTTTATCTGCAAACTAGTAGCAACTATTTTTTTTCAAGACATAGTTTACATAAATATCAGAATTTAGTAAAGCCATTTACGGTATGTTATGATGGTCATATTCTAGATTGAGTTGGCAATTGGGACATATCAACAGCCCGGTCATACTATGTGGTAAGCAAAGATGTGGTGAGCATGTATGAATAAATGGCACCTAGACATTAGAAGTAAATAATGAAATTAAGAGCACCCTAGTGTAAGTGAGAGCTTAAAATTAATATCAATTCGTTTTATCATAAACTAGGCTTGTAGAAAGCAGTAATTGAAAATATTTCAATTATCGTTTTTTACAAGCCTAGTTTATGATAAAACAAAATGATATGATGATTTTAAGCTTTGACTTGCGACCTCATACAGAGGAGTAATCACTTATGCATGTTTGTATGGTAGAATCATTGACTAGGATGCCCTTAAAGATGTTAACCCTCTAATTATAGGTATTTAATTAGAAAGAGAGTAAAGTCAAGACATATTGGTAGCAAAACTTATTTTACTAATTTATTATTAAAATGTTGTCAATACTATAGATGCTATCTCAGGTTATTGCTGCAGTTGTTGGAAATATAACTGTAGGTTGCTGTGCCCATGTTGACACTGACATGGTATTTGGGCGGGAGTACATAGATATGATGAGATATATCTGCCATAGCTAAGTTTTTGGATGACATATTCGATAAATACTCTTATGTAAAAACCAAACTGTGTACTTTATCTAATAAAACATTTGATCCTAAATTATTTGCCTTTTTATTTATTTTCAAGCTTTTTCCAGAATTTGGTAAATGTGGTAAGAACCATGTTCAGAAAATTGTAATGTATATGAGAAAAAATATGTTGTATTTATTGTACTGGAAAAGTTATTGTATAAAAAGTAAAAACATATACAGAGTGCACAGGCGCTAGGTTAACCTATGCAGCATAAAGTTATAACTTAAGATAAACACAAACTATGGAATATGAAAAGGAAAATATATTTAAATTAAATAATATAATCTTTATTTTATTTTCTCATTACAAAGGTTCGTGAATTGTAAATGTTATCATTGATGGCAATGATTGACGATGGGTTAACTCACTTTGTCGACTTGGTGTCCAGCAGTACACGACAACAATTCTATTGCTTGAGTGCAATCTGATGTGGACTCGCCGCGCTCCTCCGTTGTGTGTGGTTGTGGAGACATTGCTTGACCTTGAGGGTGCCACTCAGTCCTATGAATAAGCCACCAAGTAATAAAATTGCATACATGGTGTACCTAATGATGGCTTTCGTGGGATTCTGCTCTCACATTCAACGCCTCTTGTTGGGTTTTTACAATTTCCAGGCAGTGCTTGATGTGATTCAGTTGTTTAGAATTTGCGCTTCACATATCGATGTCGTTGCTTTATGCTGTAAGTATATGGATAAGGTCAAGGCACAGTATCTATTCATTTTCGTTCAAATGTTCGCGCGATGTTACATCACTGTAAGTGGCAGTAGTACAAATAATTTGATGTTGGAACTATTCCCATCGCCGTTCCGCAATTTCGTGTAGGTACTGGTATCAGTCGGTGGTTGATTCAGTTCATAGGTACTGCTCATTGGAGACCATTGGCAGGTCACTTTAAATATTATGACTATAGAGGTCAGTGTTCTTAGTTGACTTCATTTTTCAGTACCTATCAAAGACGACTAAAACCTTTTACAAATAACCTAAAACATTACAGAGGCAGGTTACGCGACACCTCGCAGCGAAACACGACGCCGTCGCCGCTGTCTCGTGCTCAACTTTGTGTTTAGTTTTTTATTAAATATGTATTAGTCTAATAAGTTTTCTATTTATGTATTTGTGTAATATGGGCCTTAGTAGCCTGAAATAAATGGTTATTATTATTATTATTATTATTAAAACAATATGACACCTGACAACACAGAATTTAGCAATAAGTGACGGCGCGGCGTCACCCACAGCAAACTTCATGTCGCGTAGACAAGGATAACTCATGCCATAATGCGGAAAATCTATCGCTCAGCGATCGCCCGGCAACCTATCAAATCAATATTGACCAATAAGTGGCCATACAAAACATGTATTGCCATATGGTCGGAACATTACGGCAATATTACGGTCTTGCCAGTATTGCTAGCAATATTGCCGGCCACAGCATTGCCGCCACAAATTGCCGTGAAAAATGGCCCGTTTAGACGCCCCTTTATACATAAAATATATCTGAAATCTGAATCTCGGCAATGGATCCAGCGATTTTAATGACATTTAGTATATAGGGGATTTCGGGGGCGATAAATCGATCTAGCTGGGTCTCATTTAAAAAAAAGTCGTTTAATCGGGCCGGTAATCCGGGTACTAGTTATATAATAAGCCATATCAGTCGTCTTATGTTCTTTGCAGTATTGCATTTACTGCCTCTCATAAGTATTCAATCCATTGACTGCTTCTGTGGCGCGGTGGGAGTGTATCCGACTGCTACGCAAGAGGTCGTGGGTTCGATCCCCACCCAGAGTAAAACTTTATGTGAAGAGAACGATGGTTTATTCAGTGTCTGGGTGTTATTTATCTATAATATGTATGAATTTAAAAATATATAAGTATGTTTATCAGTTTTCCATAGTACAAGCTCTGCTTAGTTTGGGATCAGATAGCATTGTGTGAGTAGTCCCAAAATTATTATTATTATATTATATTATTGTTATTATTGAAAACTAGCTGACCCACGCAACTTCGTCTGCGTAAATTTTCCCCGTTTTTGCAACATTTTCCATTGCTGCTCCGTTTGTATTGGTCGTAACGTGATGTTAAATAGCCTTTATAGTGTTCCTTGATAAATGGGCTATCCAACAGAAAAAGATTATTTCAATTCGGACCAGTACCTAGTTCTTGATATTTGTCGCGTTTAAACAAACAAACTCTTCAGCTTCTCATCACACTGTGAATAGGCCTTAGACCATTGATAAATCAATTAATTTATGATTGATTAATAATATTATTTTAATCTATACTATATTATAAAGCTGAAGTTATTGTTTGTTTGTTTGAACGCGGTAATCTCAGGAACTATTGGTGAAAAAATATTTCACTGTTGGATAGCCCATTTATCGAGGAAGGCTGTAGGCTAACATCACGCTACGACCAATAGAGGGGAGCAGCAATGAGAAATGTTGCAAAAAAGGGGAAAATTTAAGCAGACGAAGTTGCACGGGTCAGCTAGTGTAGAATATAACAGAGTCCAAAATTTACCCCATGGGATTGTGTTACTGATTCTGAGCAAACTACTTTTAGGTTTGCACTATACCAAGAATAACGTTTTTTGATGCTTTGTTTGATCTGTATGTACATATGTTCACGATTTTCTCAGAAACAACTGAACCGATTTTCATGCGGATTTCACTATTTGATTGCATATTTTTAAAAATGGTGGTTTTAGTGTATAAAACGTTGTCCCAGCTTATAAAACACCAGAGATATAGAGTATAACAAAGGAGTGATTCAGTGAAATTTGCATTCGGTGATGTGCTTGATTTTTTTTTTTCCTTGAGGGCGGTTCATTTTTATTAGAAAAGTTATATTTTCTTGGAATTATATATAATGCTCGGTACCTTGGTGACGCACTGAGAGTATGTAGGGTATAAAATCTATGGTGTGAGGCACGACTGCTGCGCAAGAGATTGTGGGTTCGATTCCCACAAGAACCATCAATTGTTGTCATCAACAATTGTGGTTCTAAGTTTGTGTCCGAAATTTGTATGTTTGTAAAGTCCCCGTGACATAGGGCTTGTAAAAAGTTGTGTGTGTAATTTTGATTAAAAAAATAGGGCTTAAGAATTATGTGTGTAAATAATAATTTTTGTCATCTTACTACGTCACATCTCGGAGAGTCGGCAGGTCGAAATCTAAAATAAATAAAGTTTTATAACTTACTAGATGTCCCGCGCAACTTCGTATGCGCAAATTTTCCCCGTTTTTGCAACATTTTTCATTGCTGCTTCACTCCTATGGGTCGTAGCGTGATGTTATATGTCTGTTATAAGCCTATAGCCTTCATCGATAAATGAGCTATCCAACAGTGAAAGAATTTTTCAATTCGGATCAGTAGTTCCTGAGATTACCGCGTTCAAACAAACAAACAAACAAACTCTTCCGCTTTATAATATTAGTGTAGATAAAAATAACATAATTAGAAAATTATTAAACACGCTTTTATTTTTAACGTGTGCAAAAATCCCCACGGATCCCACTCCTACGAGGGCACGTAGAAGATGGTATGTCGGAGTTGAACCGACTAAAAATCACACGGTGTTCCTTCATAACAGCCTATGGCCGAGGGTGAGGGTGTCCCTTGCGGATTTGGTGCCTCCACCATCAGCAGGCTCGGTCGTCGTTGAACGACGACGTCGGTGTTGTTTATTGGCGGTTATACTACCACTTCGTGTAAGAAGGCGCGCGTAGAACACGTCGCGACACCGTCTGGGCATTATTTCTGTTAGGACGACAGGTTGCCCTCCCCGTCGCCCTCAAACTAAAACTCAAATATCTTTATTTCGTAAAATCAGGTTAATGATTATTTGAAAAAGTCAAATTAATACATACTAAAAAAATATAAAATTATGATTGTTTGAAAAAAAAAACAAAATGAGGTTAGGCGGAAGTTCCAAGAGTTCATGAGAAGAAGCTGACAAGAAACTCATGTGCCTCTCTTTTAAAATCATCAAGTTTTTCTTCACAAAAATATTTTTTTTACTGAATGAACCAGTGTGTTTAGTGAGTGTTATCGTTTATAAATTAAGGATAACTTAGTAACTCTAAAATAAATATATATAATCGTATTCAGCAAACACAATACTTCACTTCTTACAAAGTAAATACATATAATTTGTAACCTTGACGCTGGGACAACAAGTTTATATTTGTTCTGCGTGTTAATATTATGTATTTCTTACAGAAACTATCAATATTTTTGTGAACATATATAAGGTTTTCATAGATATACTGACATGCCACAGTCATGATATTGATTTCCTTTAATTTTTCTCTAAGTGAGTGTCTACTACTAAGATCGTAAATTGATAGAATAGAAGGCTATTCAATCAATTTACGCCGAAGCCCTCTTCTGCAGAACCAAAATGGTTTGAATGTCGGCAGCATTCCCACACAGTAGAATACCGTACGACATTATACAATGAAAGTAACTAAAATAAACTAATCGCGCTGTTTCAACGTCTGTTAGCTGACGAATTTTTCTAACTGCGTTCGCTGCAGAACTGAGTCTATTAGACAATTCGCTTATATGTGGGCCCCACTGAAGCTTAGAATCTAGAGTAATTCCTAAAAACTTTGTGGTCTCTACAGGGTTCAACTCATCTTCTTTTATTTTTATAGTGGTTTTTACTAGTTTCACGTTAGGTGTTATACATTGAATACATTTAGTCTTGCCCTCGTTTAAGAGTTAATTGTAACATCAAACCAGTTAACCACTTTTGAGATAGCCATATTTACATCTTCATTAATAAAGCAACATACTTAATCAACAAATCTGATACAGCCTACCATAGATTCTATTATATATAATGATAAAGTTATTAAACTGCCTAAAGCTATTGCTAAAGCTTTTAATCATGTATATACCACTCAAAATCTCAATGAATTGACAACTAACAAACATAAATCGTTGACTCTAAATAATGTTAACAGTATTTTTTTGAACCCTGTAGACAGATCTGAAATCAAAGAAATTGTCAATATATTAAAAAATAAATCTAGTTTTGGACATGATAACATTCCTATAAAAATAATTAAAGTAAGCATTGAATTTATAGTAGATCCACTTGTGCATATAATAAACTTAATGTTCGAAAATGGAGAATTTCCAAATAATTTAAAAAAGGCGCTTGTGAAACCATTATTTAAAAAAGGTTCACAGCAGGATATAAATAATTACAGACCAATCGCACTTTTGTCAAGCTTTCCAAAATTTTTGAAAAAGTAATACATAACAGACTCATTACTTTTTTAAATAAAAACAACATTTTAAATATTAACCAGTTTGGATTTCAAAAAGAAAAAACAACATCATTAGCAATATACAAACTATTTCAGTCGATATGGGATAATATGAATCATAAAAAACAGTGTGCTGCATTATTTATAGACATGTCAAAAGCATTTGACTGTGTCAAATTTGATATTCTCCTAAATCAAATGGATAGAATAGGAATAAGAGGTATAGCTCTGAAATTAATAGAAAACTACTTACACAACAGAACGCAAGCAACTATAATCGAAACATACAACGAAACAGATAAAACTATTGAAAGGGTTCAGTCAGAATTTGAATGTGTACAAATAGGTGTGCCACAAGGTAGCATTTTGGGGCCCCTTTTGTTTATAATCTACATAAATGAGCTTCCCAATATAATTGATCACTTATGCGTTATGTATGCTGATGATGCTACTATTTTTATCTCTAACAGTGGTGATAAGGATTTTAGCTATGAAGATGAAATAAATAAAACTTTAAAAACAGTAACTGACTGGTTACAATCCATTAATTTAAAAGTAAATTTAACAAAATCAAAATTAGTGCAATTCCGTAATTATCAAAGTAAACCTGCTAAACTAACTGTAGCCTTGGCCGATACTATAATTGAAGAAGTAAAGGAAACTAATTTCCTAGGAGTTACTATTGATCAGCATTTAAATTGGAAGTCACATATCGAAAAAATCAATAAAAAAAATTCAAGTGCTTGTTATGCATTATCTGTTCTATCAGAAACAACCGATATAAATGTCGCTAGAACGGCTTACTTTGGTAATGTTTATCCTCTACTGACATATGGTGTAATTTACTGGGGAAACTCAACGAATGTCCAATCGACCTTTATACTACAAAAAAAAATGTTTACGAACTATATATAACATGCACAGTACACAATCCCTTAGAAACATTTTCAAAGAAAAACTTTTTCTCACTCTTACTGGTATCTATATATTAGAATTATGTCTATTTGTAAGAAATAATATACAATATTTTGAACTTAAATCGAACTTAAAGGATAATTTACGTAGCAAATATAAATATAACATTAACTTACCTGCAATTAGAAATACAACTTTTTACAAAAGCACATATGTTACTGCCATTCGTGTATATAACTATCTACCTGTGGGTATTAAAGAACTGAATAACAAATTGTTCAAAAACCATTTAAAGAGGTGGTTAATAAGCAACGTGTTTTATAACTTACATGAGTTTTTTGAGAGGAAGAATCACTAGCGATGTATCCAATCTGTTTAGTCTTAAGTCTAAATGTATTTATATCCTTGTGTCTTATTATTTTAATTATCTACCTATTGCATATCCGATTTGGGTAGACTGTTGAAACTATACCATATTTAATATGTTTAAACTAAGACCTATTTTGTACACAGTTATGCAATAAATGAATCTTTATCTTTATCTTCAATGTCATTTTTATTCTAAATAAGAGTGATGTATCATCTGCAAACAGGACTATGTCATGATTATTATTTACTAAATATGGTAAGTCGTTTATGTAAATTGAAAACAATAACGGCCCCAGAATAGAACCCTATGGGACTCCCATTTTGACCACAGACCCCGGGGAGCGTTTAACATTAACATCAACTTTCTGAATTCTGTTACTCAGATAGGACGTAAGAAGATTCAGAGCTGTGTTTTTAATACCATAATGTTGCAATTTTCTGATTAATGTTTCATGCAGAACACAGTCAAATGCCTTAGATAAATCACAGAAGACGCCTAACAGCTCAGGCCAACGCCTGCCTTTTTAACTGACACAAACCTACTACCAAGTAGTTTCGTAAATTAACGCGTCCTGAGAAAACATTTAGTTAAGTTTATAATATTTACAGATTATTTATATTTACTTTCTTGTCCACGTGTGCTGGCTACAAACAAAGCCAGCAAACAGAAATACAAACACTTCATTTTGTATGACAAGTGGTTGATTGCAACGAAAAATGAGTTATGTTGGGGTGTTGAGATAGTTGTATATGACTTACGGCCGGTCTCAATAATCAACCTATCGATGAATTTGGCTACTAGAGGTAGAATTTTGACATATTCTGTATGGAGCTTATGTCAAATATATAGCTCTAGTAGCCAAATCCATCGATAGTTACATTATTGAGACCGGCCGTTAGTGATAAACAATCAACAACAAACAATTGTTGTATTTTTTGACTAAAACCGAAATGAATATGAGAGTTATCTAAGTGTAATCGTTAATAAAAAAAACCGATTAATCGGATAACCGAAAAAGCCGTATTTGTAATAAAAAAACTGGTCAAATTCATCGGTAGGTAGTACCATACTAGGGCACAAACCAAAAACGCTTTACCGGATAACCGAAAAACCGAAAATGAATAGTTTGAGTCCTGGGAAAGGACATAGGATAGTTTTCATCGCGAGTGGAGCCGCGGGTGGAAGCTAGTACCTATTCTACAATGGGAATTGATGATATCATTTGTTTTCGAAAGTTTAGCTCACCGAATTTTACTTCACCTACTTTGAGTAGTGATGATGTAACAAATAACACAAACAATATTGGAATTTTGTTACCTTGCTACCATGTTTGTTTACCATTGTAAGTCATGGAATTTTCCAAATGTTTTGTTTGAGTGTACTAAACATTTCTAACACAGAAGGTAATAGTTATACAGAGTGTTTAATTAATCCCAGTCTGATCTATTAATGTATTCTTAGGTATAATATTCCAATTCGATTTACGTTATTTTTTTTTAATTTCATACAAAAAAAATCTCTATTTACTTAGAAGCAAAAGCGACGCTTGTGGTAAGTAATGGTTCTACATGATGTAATGTCAAGGAATACTAACTATTACTACGTAAAGAAGCGACACTCACCTGCCCCCGCAATATAATGTCACCTGTGACTTGGTGGAAATGAGGTAATTACGTTATAGTTATAGGGTTGTCAAAACTTGCTGCGTGCGCGTGGAGTCAAATTATATCTATTTAATTTATTGCTAATTATTAAAAAGTACCTGGATGACCGAGGTTTGCTCGATTTTTTTTTAAACGACGCACGTTTTCTAAAAATGAAACTTTTTTTAAAAATTTATCCCCGAAACCCCCTGCTTACTAAATTTCATGAAAATCTCTGGAGCTGTTGCCGAGATTTAGATTATATATATAAGTATATATATATATATAAGTATATATATATATATATATATATATATATATATATATATATATATATACTTATATATATATATATATATATATATATATATATACTTATATATATATATATACTTATATATATATATATATATATATATATACATATACATATATATACAAGAATTGCTCGTTTAAAGGTATAAGATTATAGGTAAAATTATCTTACATATATATGAATGTTTGTTTGTTACCTAACTCCTAAAAGGCTGTACTGGTTTGGATGGTTTGAAAATAATAAAATTGAAATTCACGAACCAAACGAGGCGGTATGAAGTTTGCTGGGACAGCTAGTAAGTAATAAGATTTATCAAAGCAACCGACATAATAAATCTTATTAGGGCCTATTCTACATAAGACGATTTAGAGGGGCAGGGGGGTCGATCATGTCATATTTTTTCTTACAAGGGCATCGGACTAGCAATCGTGAGACAAACTCAAATAACTTTATTTCGTAAAACCAAACCAATGGTTATTTGAGAACGTCAAATTAATACATACTAAAAGAATAATAAAATTATGATAAATGTTTGAAAAAAAGACAAAATTAAGTTAGGCGACAGTTCCAAGTATAAAGCTCATGAAAAGAAACTGCCAGAAACTCATGGCCCACTCTTTTAAAATCATCAAGTTTTTCTTTACAAAAATAATTTAATGAACAAACCAGTGTGTTTGGTGGGATGATCTCACGTTCGGCTCCTCCTACCGACTTAAACCAACCCCTAACAAAAGCAACTTAGCGTAACTGGAGAGGTTAATTGAATTGCTGGTAAGGTGGGTCCCTAAACCCACATTACTAAGTTATCTTCAAAAAAAAACTAAGTTACTTTTGTATCCAGGGGGGGGCGTCTCCAAAAGAAAAATATGTATGAATAAAGTTTGCCTTCTGTACTCTTTATGTGTTGTGGTAGCGCTAACAAAAAACAAACACATGTTGTTATTGATATAGGCCGACCGCTTAACTCGTACGGTGCGCGGGACAGAGAACTCACGTTCTCTGTCCCGCGCACCCCGCTCACCCACCCGTTAACATCACCCCGCGCTCCCTTCTCACCGCGCAGGCGATATACGAGTTAAGCGGTCGGCCTATAATATTCATAGTTTTATTTTGAACTACTACAGGTATGTTAATTGATATGTTTTTTGTCTTGTATTGACATTTAAACTAATAATCGAAATGGTATTTTGTACCAAATATAGTTTTATTAAAATACCAAATACCTACCGACAAATACGGACTGGATTTAAATTTTGTTCATTTGTTTAAAATGTCGCCTCTGCCGTGCACTTCATGGCGCCGCCATCTGTAAATTAGGACTGATATCGATATACAAATTGAATCGGTATTAACAAAAAAAAAACGATGTCAGTATCGATAAATCCCAGGAAACTATATTTTATAAAAGTATATCGATATGAGTATCGATAAATCAAGGAAGCGATATTTTATAAAAACATATCGATATCGGTATCGATAAATCCAAAATAGCGCATTTTTTAGCGTTACTCAATAACTATAGGTACTGATGTGACGTTGCCAGTTTGCGCGCGCAGCTCCTGTAGGCACTAAAGGGCCACAGCGCGCCGGCCGAAGAAAATAACCATATTTTGGTGTCGGTAATAATTACACTGATAATGACATCGAGGTATCGATAAATAGGTAGTATTTAAAATAGCGATATAATTTTACCCTTAAATAAATAAATCTTTTTTAAATTTTATATAGTATATTATGTTAAGATATAAACAACGAACGTTAAAGAGGGCTCTGTAACTCTGTGGCGACCGAGCAAATTGATCAGTAAGGTTAAACAACGTTACCACTGTAGGTCTTTAAATGCGTGACTGTTTTCTCAAAACATCACACTCCTCTGTGCCTCAAAGGGCACGTTAAGCTGTCGGTTTGCCGCCGTATCTCTCTGCAGTCGTTTTGTATTTCTTTCCCAATGAATAAGAGTGGGAAAATAGAGAGTGCCCTTGTGTCTGCACACACAGTTATGCACTACAATAATATCTCCTACGTCGTTGGCTATTCTCTGATGAGATTAGGCCGCTGCGCGCCGTAACCGAAAATTCACTAGGACAGGGCTTTCTAAACTTATTTTTACTATGACGTCTTTGGAAGTTTAAGACGTCTCCAGTCCCCTCCCTTCTATATCCAAAAAGCACTTACGAGTAGCTCAGTTCATATAATACTATACTAGTACCAGTAGGTAACTCTCGCCGCGAGTTTTTATTGCCAGGTTCTTTTCTCCGGCTTGGCATTACATGTACATGTAGAATCCTGACGTATCACAAGAGTTGTTTTGCATCCTAAGTAAATAAAGAATTTTGATTTTTTTTAATTTAGCCAACTGACAATATACCCAAAAATAACACCAAATATCAATTATGACAATATATATATTACGGGTCTTAATCGCGTGAAAATTTAAGGTAAAATACCTTTTTTATTGCCCGACGTTTCGACCGTATTGCAACGGCCGTGGTCTCGGGTAGAGTGAAATATCAATTAAATTTTATTTGAAATTATAAGGAAAAACAAAATATATATAGTCAATCTAAAAATGAAAGAGACATTGGACTAATGAGAAGAGTGTGCTTGCTTTCCTGAGCATAATTTCTCAAAATGGAGCTCATGTCTGGGTAGTAAAAATACGCGCGGCGCTTACACAACTGGGTCACTTTGGGGCAGACAGGCAGGAATGCCTCTGGTATAATTTCGCGACGTCCGAGGGCGGTGTGACGCACAGTTTGGGAAATCCATGTCTAGGAGTACACATTACAAATTTTAGATATATTTCGGGACTTAATCGCGTGAATTATTTAAAGGTATGGACCTTTTATTTACCAGACGTTTCGATCAAATTGCACCGATCGTGGTCACGGGTCGACTTAGTCGACCCGTGACCACGATCGGTACCTTTAAATAATTTACGCGATTAAGTCCCGAAATATAACTAATATGTATAGAAATCGCGAAAGTTTAAAAACTATAACATTATACAGTATCACGTATTTAACTATATACATATACTTGTATAAGGTGTCCCAGTATACGTGCGCTTTTTAAATTTGCTGTATTTTTCCTGTATGTGGCAGCTCTGACATTTGGCAGCTGTCACTTATGATTATTTCGATTAATAAAAATGGGGTATTACACAAAAGAAAAAAGTGTTATCATTGTGAAAACTCATTAGGTATAAAAATACAGAAAGCCACAACGCCAGACACATTGCACCAAAGATTTCCAGGCCAAATAATTTCACGAAATTCTGATGTCAACTGGCCAACTAGACCATGTGATATTTAACGCCTGTAAAGGCCCCAAATTTGTTTCTTAAGAGTTTTTTTATTAAATCTCAGGCTTTTGGGAATAAACCAGAAACAATTCCTGAGCTCGGTGTCGAGATTAGACGCGTTATCTGTGAGATACCCCCAGATCTTTGTCGAAAATTCATGGAAATTAATTTTCCATGACTATTCGGGAAAAGAAAAAAAAATGCCGCATAGCAATTGAAATTTCTAAGTCATAAGTTGGTCTGGAAATAGTTTCTGCAATAAATCGATTGCTTCATGGGCGGTGTGACTTTTTCCATTTTTCTAATGATAATTCGTTTTTCTTTTGTGTGACATTCCATTTTTATTAATCGGAACAATCATAGGTGACAGCTGTCAAATTTCAAATCTGCCCATTGACGTATAGACCTGGACCGTGTCATCCCTTTCAATTAAAAAGTAAATATTGACTGCAAAGCGTGAAAGAGAGAAAAAACTTGTGCGACCATTGACAGATAATGTCGATAAAGTAGCGTTGTCTCTTTCTAGAGAGTGGTTATGGCGCAGTCCTGGTCTCTACCTCAATGGATCTGAAATATGTGGCTATAACACCAAATTTAAAAAGTGCAATGGAGTTTTCAAAATGGCGGCAGTGTAAAAATACTTGAAATACATGCAGTTATAGTTGTTACAATAAATACTTGACCCTGACAGAAATTAGCCTTTAAATAGGCTAGATTTTCATAAATTCAAAACAAAAATCATGTCTGCTGCTGTCAAATTTAAAAAGTGCACTCTTTCTGGGACACTGTAAACATTATGTATAGTGGAAAAAATATAGGTAGAAACTTGTTTGAAGTACATCCTTGTATTTTAATTAAAATCTTAGGTATTGTCATTTCACTATAAATAAGTAACGCATGCTTGTATTCTAACAATATTATAAACAGTTGTAATAAAGAACACTACTCGCTCATACAAAATGAAATACTTTTATTTTTTGCTTGTTTTGGTCGTGGCTCTTACATTTTGTGAATGCCGAGGTGAGTTTTTTTTTAAATATATTTATAAAGTTTAAGGTTGTCATTGTGGATCGAAGGATAAAACCAAGCCATCATTTGACTGGTTTGTTGGTCTTAGAACTTTGGTACAGTGGTTCCCGATTTTTTGATCTAGCTGCCCTATTTTAGGGGAAGGGGGATTGGGCTATATCATTTTCATTACCTTTAAATAATTGCTGTTTCATTCCCGCGGGGGTAAATACCCTAATAGATACTATATTTATTTAGAAATTTAACTATCAAATGTTTTTTCATTATCTATAGATGCAAGTAATTGGAGGTACAACTATCTTACTGATTTACTGATTTTCTGGAGAACGGTATTAAGAGTCTCACACTCGCATTGCGTCACGCAGATAGTCCAAATAATATACATATTTACATATTATTATATTACTGTTACAGACGCACTATGTTCACTACCTGCGGTAAGGGGATCTTGCAAAGGAAAAATGCCAAAGTAAGTTAAAGGAATTTCGAAATAACTTAGACTATTGTAGATTTTGTTAAGAAATTTTAGGGAAATTTTGGATATATACTTCATTTTAATATCTTTACTAATATTATAAATGCGTAAGTTTAGAAAAATGGATGGATGTCCGCAATTCAAAATAATTATTATATTACGTAAAGGTTTACATATATAAAAAACTGCCTGATTGTGAAAAAAAAAATAACCTTTAAAATTGGACAAAAAATATAAAATGTTACCATATACACCAACACACACACACATAAACACACACACACACACACAAACACACACACACACATACACAGATACACACACACACAAGGCATTAGCACCGTAGATCACATTCATACTGTTCGGCCAGATTATTCAGAAAACCGAAGTGTACAATCAGCCGCTATGTATGGCTTTTGTGGACTACGAGAAAGCCTTCGACTCCATCCAAACTTGGGCTTTTCTGGATGGTCTGCATCGAGGTGCCGACCTCTGGTGCCAAAACGCGGACACTAGCAGCTGGCCAACAAATTCGAAGTCGCGCAGCGCTCTATGGAGCGAGCTATGAGACTCCTTGAGTCTCTTTGAAGGATAAAATACGCAACGAGGTCATCCGACAAAGAACCAAAGTTACAGACATAGCACGCAGGTTAAGCACGCTGTAGTGGCAATGGGCTGGCCACATTTGCCGAACGACCGATGGCCGATGACAAACTAGTCCTAGAGTGGAGACCGCGACTCGGTAAACGTAAGGTAGGACGACCCCCAGCCAGATGGACCGACGACTTAAAAAAGGAAGACCGGGTATTGTGGCGTTAATTATGAGAGGGTTATGTCCAGCAGTGGACCGCGACCGATACAGGCTGATTGATTGATTGATCAAAAACAAAAAGACTAAAATTAATCTATATTACCTACTAATAAATTGTAAATATACATAAGGTATTTTAATGTCAAATAGAATAATATTAGGCTCATTTTCAACTAGAACAATATTTGTAGATAATTAAATATCTTATACTAGCTGTCCCGTGCAACTTCGTTTGCGTAAACTTTCCCCGTTTTTGTAACGTTTCTCATTGCTGCTCCGCTCCTATTGGTCGTAGCGTATTATATAGCCTTAGCCTTTCTCGATCAATGGGCTAGTAGAATAAATCTTTTGCAATTTTTTTCTGACGTATAAGCATGGGATTCGGTAACCTAAGTGAATGAAGTACTTTGACTTTATTTCGCATTTCTTCTTATTTTTGAGTCAATGGCAATCTAGTCAATTTTCCTACCAATTTTTGACAATGTTAAAATTATTGATTGTACTCTTAACTGCACCAACTCTCTCGGTTTTACGGATTTTACGTATATTTTTACACGTGAAATGCGGAGCTGAAAATGATGACGGCTCAGTTTGCGACCGCGTTTGTTGCAGAGGAGATTCAGAATAAAGCTATGAAGAGAGTTACTTTTGTGTATAAATATTTTTCATCGTCTTATTTTTCATGATTTTTCAGATACCGTTTCGATGCGAAATCAAACAAATGTGCTACATTTACATATGGCGGATGTGGGGGCAACGAGAACAAATTTGACACATTGGAGCTGTGTCAAGCGGCATGCGAGCAATAACTTAGCAGCATGCAAACTATATTGCAAGTAAAACAGCATAATTATAATAATGATAATAATATCTTGCGACAATTATATAATTGATAATATAACGTATTATTTTGTATAATTTTCTTTTTCTTTTACATATAAAGTTCGCTGTAATATATTATATATAAACAACAATATAGTTGACGATAGAGTAGATATTTTTATTCATTCGTTTATATTTATACTATAATAATAGCAAGTTTTATTTATTTTACCACATGTACTCACAAAAACCACAAACTATACTTATCTTTGAGTCGTGCTTAACAATATAGCTGTCGCTACTATTATTTTTTTTGTGACAGAGACAGTATGAGAGTTTTAATAATTGAAGGACGTTTGAGTATTCTGCCGTATGTAAGCCTTCGTTAACATATTAGCCAATACAGTACAGTACAAGTACAGTTCAATATTTTAGTAGTATTCATTTGTTTAAACCTCCTCTTGGATCGCTACCCTTGAGCCGACTGGCTCGCGAAAAGCCGCAAATCCACCGGCACACGTTGCCCAGGGTACTTCACAAGGAGGTTCACTGGCACTTAGTACCCCAAAGTGAACCCCCTCCTCACTGGAAAAGATACTGATATCTCAAGGAAATAGTGGAAAATCCTCATTTACCACTCGAATCCCAGTTTTTTTTTTGATTTATGTATTTTACCGATTATGACGTATGGATGCCAAACATGGAGCTTGATCAAACATAACATAAGTAAACTAGAGACATGCCAATATAGTATGGAAAGGAGCATGCTCAATATCAAACTAAGGAACAAAATAATATTAGAAACAATTCGCAAACAAACTGGAGTTACAGAGGTGAAATGTACTATTATAAAACTAAAATGAAGGTGGACAGGCCACATGTTAAGGAACAAAAACGATTAAGGGTTCAAAGATGTAACAGAGTGGTGTCCAAGACAAGGTAAAAGAAATAAAGGGAGACAGTGTCGTAGACGACATCAAAAGTATAGCAGGTATAATGTGGAGAACAATGGTGTGATGGATCCGAAAAGAGTATTTAAGACATGATCACCTTGCTCTAGGAGACCGATCCGGACGATGTGCCAACTTTCGTGGCAAAGGAGGCGTGAAAACTGCCCTCCCCCCCGTCATATTCGACCACGTGGATGTTACTAGGCTGTTGAAGGATATCATGTTCCCGAAAAAACAAGTCTGGCCGAGTTACATCCTAAACACCATAGGAGAACAACTTTGCTAAGCTGTTTCTGTAAGTAGTTCACTTGACGCCTCCAAAATGAACATCTGTTGCGAGGCAGCAAGTTACGTCATGGATTGAACAAGTTGTCAACGATGCATCACATGCCGTCGCCGTACGCCTCTGGACTCCGGAAGGTGTGAATGCACGCGTAAGTACCTCCACTCCTAGTTGTGCTTATACTGTGGTTACTGCTGAGAGGACACTTGCAGTGGCTCAGACTGAGAAGGAGAAGAATAGAAGTGGCAAAAGCGTGCCTCCACCTCCAAAAAATGGCAAATGGACAGAAAATAGCGCCAGATCGCGACAGATCGTGATGATGTATTCCGTTTTTACTTTTATGATACGAAACCCTTAAAATTACAATGAATCAAAGACCACATCGGTTATACGACGTGCGGCTGACGCTTGCGGCTTATGCGACAATAGTCAGAGTGCGCGCGCAGCCTATGTAAGTTGTCTGCTGCACGCGTCTGTCGTAAACCTCGGAAACGGCGCCATGCATTCTTATACTCTGACTATTGTCGCATCGGCCGGCCGCGCGGCAGCGTTTCACGGAAATGAACCTTTAGGCGTGCCCCGATTCCGCGTACATGAGCGATATCTATGAGCGCGCGCGTTTTCTATGTGTATTGTCTTCTGTACTCTCTGTGTTCTGTGTTCGAAGTGTATGAACACTAGACACCATCACCATGCATAATTAATCCGTAATACTATATCAACTTGTTTTTTTATGTTTACCTTGGAGTTTACATAAACTTGTAGACAACGAGTTTCTAAATGTAATTATAACTTAACACGGGCAGGTGAATGTTGGGCCACGCACAATGTAGGGTTCCGTAGTCCCCCATCCGAATAATGCCGCTTAAGACGTGGGTTTTCTGTTGTTTTTGTTTCATACTACTAACAACGTTAGGTATTTAATGGAATCTGTTCAAAAATGTTGTTACTTATCACTTGGTCTTCTGTTACTCGTTAAGTTTTAAAGCCTACTTAGCTGTGATAGTACTTTTAATTTCACTATAAATACTACTACCGTGATTTTTTTCACATTCAACCATTTAGCTGGCGGGGGAGGGGACACACACTTGACTCTAACAAAAATGTGCACTTTAAAGCTAAATATATCACAAACGGATCCCTAAATCGAGAAAATGGTCTTTGCAACCCCTAAATGTTTTTAAAAGATCTATCAAATGATACCCTTACACGAGTCTGGGGTAGGTGAAAAAAAAATCATTTTTGAGAAGCTTATAAAGATCCGTCTTGTTAGTCATCTAAATGCAAACCGAATCCGAATAAAATCAGAAATGATCACAGTTACTAGAGGTGTCCAGCAAGGATCAATATTAGTTATACCCTATCTTATTTATAATTTTTACTAACGACTTAATGAATTATATAAATGAATCGCAGCCCGATATTAATGTTATTATTTTTGCTGATGACACAAACGCTGTATTAAGCGCAAACAGTATGCAATTGTTAAATACTAAAATATTTTTTTCAATCACTTAAGCTTTTTCAAAATTGGTTTCAGACTAATAAACTTAAAGTAAATACAAAAAAGACAAACGTAATCTCATTTCAATCTATTTCCAGGAATAATGACAAAATAAAATAGAATTAGTTAATTCGATTAAGTTAAAAAACAAAATAAATCCTAAACTGGATATTGTCAGTCACAGTGCACAATTTCAAGCCGTAAAATTATTTAATTTTTACCTATTGCCTTAAAATGAAATTTATAACACTAAAATTTTTAGAAAAAAGACTAGAACACTTCCTATTAGTATCAGAAAAATGTTTATATTCAGTAGATGAATTTATAAATTCCAATCAAATCACATAAATTATTAAATTAATGTTTTAATTTTATTTCATAACTTATTTTATATTTAGATGTTCTAGTTCTGTATATTAATGTATTTAGTTATTTTTTTTTACTTATTTTAATCAATTTTTATGTGTAAAGAAATGTTAGAGTTATCATTTTTAATTGTGTAAAATGTATTGTTTATTTTTAACTGTTGTTGTGTGTGCATGTACAAAATTCAAACACAATTGATATATTGAAGTAATTTTTATAGGCTTCAGACTTCCGTTCCGAAGCGATCGCTTCTGGCCCCGGTTTGGCTACGGAAGTCTCGGGTTCGATTCCTGAGTCTGGATTCAAATTTTTCTATCTTTCAAAAATGCAATTGTTATATTGTATATAATAAATGAAATGAAAATGTAATGAAGATCTCATCATCAGATCCAAACTTTGATAACAATGGGACCCATCTGGAAGTATATCCATTCAAACACAAAAAAATCAAATCGTTCCAGCCTTCTGCGAGTAATCGCATAACAAACATTAAAAAAAATAGCCGAATTGATAACCTCCTCCTTTTTGAAGTCGGTTGAAAAGTAAAGGGGAAAATCTACACTGAACTGAATACAAAATAAAACAAAAGTTTGTACGGAACTCTTGGTACGCGATGCCCATTCGCATCTGACTGTTTTTTTTTAATATTCAAGGTTAATAACAATAAGAAATTAGTTTTGGTAATATTCTTCAGTATATAGAATCTTATATAAATTAGCATCGAACCTTATTCTATTGCCATAAAAACTTTTTTATTGAAGTGAAAATGAAGTATTTCTATTTGTTCCTCATATTGATCGTGGCTCTTGTCAACTGTCAATCCACTCCGAGTAAGAACTTGATTGTTTTTTAACCTACTACGGCGAAGCCGAAAAGAAGAGCAATCTTCAGCTTGAAAACGTCCACTCCTCCACTAATGACTTCCACACCGATCGATTTTGAGCGATCTGCATCCAACGGCTACCCGGAACCTTATGTCTGCCATACACGCTATGATTTACCGGAAAAGCTACCTGTGCAGGTTTGCAACCGCACGTCCGGGTCGGTAGCATGTATGGGGACCCCGGTCTCCTGGAGCGGTCTTCAGTTCTTTTCGTGATGGCATCGATTGAAGTCGATACGCTCCTGGCACGTTGATATTAGAAAACAACTAACGCTACGAATGTCAGTTTGGTACTAGAGTTAGATATTTTGATAGGCTGTTAACGGTAAATAAGTGATTGAAACCGGTCTTTAATTATTCATCCGATTTCAATGAATGAGGTTTCAGTTGATGCTTCGGGTAAACAACTAAATACGATCTAGTAGAATGTGTCCGCTTTATTTACGTTCAAGTTTAGTTGCTTCTTGTCAATATAAAATTATAAGAAAATTCTAAACTTACTAAGGGTCCTTACTTTATTTTTAAAGACCGCTCCTGCATTATGGTACAAGCCCTGTGTCGCGGGGGACTTAACAAACATACAAGTCACGGCCACAAGTACACCCAGACTCTGAACAACAATTTATGGATCACACAAAATGGTATCCCGTGTGGGAATCGATCTCTTGCGTAGCAGTCGGACACACTCCTACCGCACCACAGAGGCACTTTTAATAATAATAATATCTTGGGACAACTCACACAATCTATCCTATCTGATCCCAAACTAAGCAGAGCTAGTACTGCGGAAACCAGACAACCGATAAACATACTTATATATTTCTAAATACATAATATGTATATCAAAATCAAAGTCAAAATACTTTATTCATTTAGGTTACAAATGCAACGCTTATGAACGTCAGACAAAATTTGGAATAGAATGATTCTACATTTAATTCCAAGTTCGCAAGAGCAAAGCCGTGAGAAAAGAACTTGTGAATAAAAAGCTCTTGCCCACTTTTTTAAATGCTCTTTTTTTACAATATATTTGTATATATACAGTAAAGCCAGTAAGGTGCTCCAACCATTGCACCATGAAACTCACGCAAGCAATAACCATAGTACATAAACTGGTATAATCAAGTTTTAAATAAATTAGCCTACTACGGTGGGGATGGGAGCATGATATTCGATTATTATAAGTAAAACTACTTACTTATGAACCACTATTTAAAAAATAATAAACCTATAAAATCATAATGACAAGGCCGACCACTCACCCCAAGTAGCACCCGTTCACGAGTTTGACGCATGGGTCAGCCATAATCCCCTTCGCCATACTGTAGGGAAGGAAGACGACCCGAGTCACACCGCCACCACAAGCAATGACATTTTAGTGACTATTATAGTGAGTATTATAAATAAATAACACCCAGACACAGAATAAACCATCGTGTCACATCACACAAAGTTTTATCCTGGGTGGGGATCGAACCCAAAACCCCCACATTCCTTCACAGTCACGAAATAGTATTGTATTCGTTATACATCCCGGAATAATATTTTACAATTTTAAGTTACGCCATCTCCGCCAAAGCCGTATAAGTTCCTTGGGAACAAGGAACTTATACGGCTTTGTGAGTTTCGTTGCAGCAACCATTTAAACAAAGAGTTTTGAAGACATTGGGCCGGAATATTACTGTTAGTAATTATAAAAGACAACTAAAATATAATAAACGACAACTATTGCATCGAATAAGAACAATATTTTAACTAGCGACATAAATATTAATTTAAAAGATAACCACAAAAAACTCTCTTACGGTCGCTAAAATTAATTCGCGTTTAAATTAATTGAACATGTTAGCTATGCACGGTCTACTTCCAGGTCATTCTCTTTCAACATGAGGCAAAAACTGTCTCGACCACTTTATTGTAAAAATTAACCCATCAAATAGAAAAAAAAGTATAGCTATACACCACCATCACTGATATTCCTAAAATTAACCAACCTGAAATAAATAAACAAGATTTCTACAACAAATCCAACTATTAAAATCGAGAATGCACTAGAATATTTGAAAAACAGTAATTTTCTAAACCTAAATGACCCGAACAAACTTACTGACCAATTAATATTTAAACTATAGGCATCTCTAACAGCCAACACACTCACTAAAACTATTTCCCTGGAATACAGAACAATGAAACCGTAGATGCATATTACGCTGTATTTGCAACCGAAACAGGTTTTGCAGTCCATTTTAATAATAATAGAAAAATTATAAATTCACGTCTTTTAAACTACTTTAATAAATGCAAATTATTATCACCTACTCAATTTGGTTTAGACAAGGACTATCTACAGAAGACGCAGCGCTAGCACTTGTTTTTACTATAGCTGGTATAGGAGATAGTGAAAACAAGTGCATCGCCGTCTTCCTCGACCTTAAAAAAGCCTATGATACTGTTTCTGTCTCCATTCTTCTGAACATGCTGGAAAGTGTAGGCGTTCGAAGGACTCCTCTTGCTTTACAGAAATATTATCTAAGTCGACGTAAGCAAAAAGTTAAAATAGGTGATACCATTAGCTCCAAAGAACCCGTTACTTTTGGAGTAGGGCAGGGCAGTGTTCTAGGGCCGATATTGTTTCTAGTTTATATAAGCAGTAAATTCGAGCAATATCTACTCATACGTCGACGATACCGCTGTTATATAATAAATGGTATAACTTGGAGCACTGCCAAGCAATTTGCTGGCTTAATAATAATCTTTTAACTCAGAATACTTCCAAAACTAACTTTATCTGCGCTATCTCTAAATATAACTGCTCCCAGCCCCCTGTAGACCTCAAAATTAGGATTCACAATTGCCAGGACCTTAACAGGACAGAAATTTAAAAAGTACAGAATAAAAAATAATTGGGCATAATGATAGATCAATGTTAGTCTTGACATGTACAGATTGAACTAATTATGAAAAGAATAAGGAAGCTGAAATGGACGTTGAAAACTCTACGCCATATTACCCCTAAAATTCTTTGCTGCAGATACATGTCCCATTAGCAGAATCAGGTATTGCGTACTGTATGCCAGTCTGGGGAGGAGCAACAAAAATTAAGCTTAGAAAGAGCACATAAAGCCCTCTTGTAGGTAACTGTAACACTGTACACAATGACAGATCACCTGTTTGTTATGAAACTTTATGTTCTTAACATTACAATTAAAAACATAAATCCCTAACATTTGCACTTGAGAGACCAACGGGTAGGCAAAGGACAAAGTGAGTCCTACGGCGATAGTTAAATCTACATTTGCTAACATTTGCAAAACACTGCCAGCTTATAAAAAAAAATCTCATTCAACAACTGTATAAAACCTAAAAAATTGAAATAAACATTATTATTATTATTATTATATTATTGTTTTTTATAAATACATTCTTATAGCAAATTAATAAATTGATTTCTTTTTGCATAACGTGCGTGGCAGGCTACCACTGCTTAACCCACCCACCGAACTGCAGATAACGTTCACGTAGCTTCTTAATACAACTCTCTCTCTCCGCCCGGGAGGAACTTGGTCATGTCAATCTTCTCCTGGCGGTCTAGTAACTGTTAAGTTGATCCGAAAAAAAAAATAGCCTATGTGTTAATCCAGACTATAATTTTTAATTCCAAATTATATACTAATCCGTTCAGCCTTCCTGGCGTGTATAATACTATAGCAGAATTACTTTCTTGTTACAGAACCACAATGTTCTCTAGAACTGGATAAGGGATCTGGCAGACGTGACATGCAATTGTAAGTTAAAGAAGTTCTTCAAATACCATTTTTTAAAGATACTTATTATGCATCTGAAAAAGATACTGGGGTATTATTTAACATGTCGCTTGAAACATGTGTCAATTGTCAAGTTCCTTCTTCTTATTTTTGAGTTGATGGCAATCCTGACGATTTTTCTGTAAATGTTTGCCAGTGACAAAAGTATTTATGTTTACCTAACTGCAAAAACTCTCGGCCCTAAGAATTTTATATACTTTTATACACTGACCCCTTTACTTGTAGTATAGAGGTAGTATCTACAGGGGTCAGTGCTTTAATAATAATAATAATAATAATAATAATAATAATAATAATAAGATATGACTATTAGCCAGCAGGTTCACCGCAACCGAAAGGATCTATCGGCATGTTGGTTAGATTATAAGAAGGCGTATGATTCCGTGCCACATACGTGGCTTCTGAAGATGCTGGAGTTGTATAAAGTTAATACAACTCTACGCACCTTCTTAAGGTCGTGTATAGGGCAATGGAATACTGTTCTTAACTATCCAGGGTACCGAGGGATCCAAGGAAGTAGCGGCGTACCTCTAAGGATTGAGCGAGGTATATTCTAGGGTGAGTCCCCTTTGGTTCTGTACTAGCACAGAAGCCACTTAGTACCTTACTAGAGAATTCAAGGCCAGGTTGCGGGTTGCATCGTGGTTATCAGATCGTATCCCACTTGCTTTATATGGATGACTTGAACCTTTTTGCCCTCACCAGCTCACAACTAATAGCGTTACTGAAGGTAACTGAAACCTTTAGTAAGTTTGACAAATGTGCAGTCGTTCATATAAAGTAAGGGCGGATAGTTAAATCTGAAGGGACTCAAAAGTTCATTTCTCGCAACCGAGACCTATAAGTACTTGGGTATGTCGCAGGCACTGTGCGTAAATGAGGTCGACATGAAACAGCTGCTGCAAGAACGTTTCTTCAGTCGCTTGAAAAAAGTGCTTAATAGCCTTTTGTCAGGTGGCAACAAGATCCGGGCTTGCAACAGTTTGGTCATGCCACTTCTAATGTACTCCTTCAGCATACTCAAGTGGACTCAGACAGAATTAGACACCCTGGATCGAAAAGTCCGTACACTGATGACGTCATACCGAATGCATCACCCGCGCTCATCTGTGATGAGATTGTATATCCCGCGGAAGTGTGGGGGCAATCTCAGAGAATACTTTCGCCATGGACGTGGATGTGCATCGGGATGTCGTCGCGGTGGACACCGGGCTTACCCCGCTTTCCTTGACTAAAGAAAACTGGCGCAGGCCAGTAGTACACGGTGTCAACGAACGCAGGGAGGTATGGCAGAGCAAGGAGCTTTACGGTAGGTTCTTTCGGGTTCTTCATGGGCCCGATGTGGACCTACTAGCATCCGTGGCCTGGCTACGGTTTGGTGACCTCTTGGGAGAAACCAAGGGTTTTGTCTGTGCAAATACTGACGAAGTTATCATGACGAATAACTACCGGAAATATATACTGAAGGATGGCACTGATGACATCTGTCGTGCCTGTCACCGACCCGGTGAGTCCCTCAGACATATCGTTTCCGGCTGTTTACGTCTTTCTAACGGTGAGTACTTGCACAGACACAATCAAGTAGTCAGAATAATCCACCAGCAACTTGCTCTGAAATACCACGTTGTGGACGTTGAAGTACCGTACTACAGGTGCGTTGCTGAGCCAGTTCTTGAAAATAGTCTATACTGGGATCGCTCTATCATCACAGACGTCCTGTCTGTGCTGCTGTTGCCAATAACCCTGATTTTGTGTTGATAGACCGATCAGAGCGTCGTGCAATGATCGTCGACATCACCATCCCCCATTACGAAAATCTCGTAAAAGGCGAAAATGAAAAACAAATTAAATATCTGGATCTGGCGCACGAGATTGTCGACATGTGGGATGTTGATTCGGCGATCATTGTACTGATAGTCGTTTCTGTTAATGGTTTGGTTGCCCAGAGCCTTGACCAACACCTTGGCAGGCTCGCGTTAGACGGTTAGATCAAGGGCTTGATGCAGAAGGCAGTACTTCTGGACACAGCTCGCATTGTGAGGAAGTTCCTTTCTCTGGGGCCGTAACCACTGGTAGCTTGGTCTCTGTACCCGATGCCGGTGCGACACTATTATATATATACGGAGCTGAAATAATGACAGCATCTGCGTTTGTTGTACGTTAGACGTAGCTTGAGCTACACCTAATTTTTGAGTAACCGCAGAGTCAGTTTTATGTTATACTATTTCGCACCGTCTTATTTTTTTGGATTTTTCAGGTACGGTTTCGATACAGAATCAAACAATTGTACAAGATTTACATATGGCGGATTTGGAGGCAACGGCAACAGATTTAACACATTGGAGGAGTGTCAAGACGCTTGCGAGCAGTAACTTAGAAAGTATCGGTCAGCATGCTGTTATAGTTTAATAGCAAGTGGAGATGGGACGACTGTGGCTTTGGCTGACTAACCGACTGGCCTACAGCTCAGTTGATAAGGACCGATTAGTCAGCCGACTAGTCAGTCAAGCTATCTAGTTTAAATATTTACGTACCGACCTTAGGAATTGCTTGACCTTACGACGAGGTTGCGACGATTTTGATTCAGCCGTTTTGTTTTCACGCTCAGTGCAGTCAGGTCGAAACATCAAGCAATCCATAAGGTTTACTTATTTACAAAAGGAAATAAAAAAATATGATGAAGGTTCTGGTACGATTTCATTTCAATCAACTAACAGGCTTACTAGTCGATGTTTTTTTCCTATTAATCGTCGACTACAAATAGGCCCAATAGTCGGCTTATTATTAAATTTGCATTAGGTATGTACTATTTTAATTTGATGTATCTAACGAATAATTTTATATAATTTTCCATTTTTTTTTTATTTTTAAATTCCTCTGTAAAAAACTTAATAAACATTGCTCATATTGAAGTTATACTAATAGCAATATGGCTGACGACACAACACACGTTTTTATTTATTCGTATATATAGTTTCGTCACGGCCGTCTGTCTGTCCGTCCGTTTGTCACAGGCATTTTAATCAAAGACTACTCAATGAATATTGACAAAATTTAGTGAAAAGGTCTCTTGAAGTAGCTGCTACTTAGTTTGATAGGTAAATAATAAAAATAAATATTTTTTGGGTGGGCATACATGAAGCAAAAAAGCTACAAACATTTACGTGTGGCACATCATTCGCCAGGTCTTTCAAAAATATTTTAAGCCTTCTAATAAACTTTTTGATTAAGTAAATATTATTAAAAATATACGCTCCGAAAGTTGCATAAATTGTGTCCCCTCCCCCCTTATCTTTTGAACCATGGGACCAAAAAATATGAAAAAAATCACAAAGGTAGCACTTGTTAGAAGCTTGTAGGGAACGTAGAGGTTGTAGAAGGTGTAAGCTGATAATTATAAGAAAAGCTTTGATAGAATTGCTACGAGTATGTCGTAGCAATTGTATGTATGTAAAGCTTGTATAGATTTAGAACTACAATATACTATCTCACGTCAGGAATATTGACTACATGTGTGTCATTTGAGAATGTAGCATAATGAGTTGTAACCAAAACTTACTGAGGGATAATGGTTCTACAGAACAGTATCATAATTGGAAGACCTTGTTCTGTTCAAGAAATGTCAGGATGTAATGTGTGTGTCTGTATATTGTTTAAGGTTCCTATCACTCAGTTCAGTATTGTCGGGGTATCTATTCAGGGTAGTATAGAATAATACAAAGTAACAAATGGCAAACAGCATTATATTGTCAAAATACAATTCGCTCTGGTTATATCAAGGAATTGGAGTAGGGAGGTATGCTAGTGTCACTTCCAAGAGGACCTATTGCCTAGGAAAAGAAGTGATAAGAAAACTAGGCCGTCTCCTAACAAAACATTTGCCATATACATTTGCTAATATGATATTTACATAAGCAATCTGCAATGTATCTAATTGACTGAGACTTAGATATACCATTGCAATGTCTTACTATATTACTACAAGGCAGATGATTCACAATTTACAGGACAATAGACAATTAGACACATTGCAATATCTTTTCATCAGTCAATCAGCTAGTATACACAAACATTATACATAGTATAGAAAAACACTATTTATATAATACAATAGAAACAATATAAAGTAACTTTGAATAAGGATCGTACCTTCGCCGTCGGATGACACCAGAGAAAAGAGACTAGGTCAGAATGTTACACTGCTTATAAAGGCTTGTCTCGTATTTTTATCATGTGGGTAGAATCCCACAGTTATAACTATTTAGGTACATTATTGATATTAGCAGTGTTTTCTAACATAATTCAACATTTAGATCGTTATACAACAATTTATATAAAACAGATAGACACTAGATTACATTATCCAATTAATACAAATATTAACTGTATTAACAATATTGTTTCATCAAATACCTACATATGTGGGTAGGATCCCACATTAGAGTTTGTTAATAAGTACATCTGTGGTAAAAGAGTAGTCTAATTCGTTATTGATATTATCAGTTGCAATTACATTTAGTATATTCATTCCAACATCTGCAATGCATTCTCATATCTAATATCATAAGCATCATAAACAACTGACACAGTATTAATCACAATACAAACATCATCCTAAAATATCTGTGGGTACATCTATAATATAAATAATTGGTTTATTAGATCTTTGAATTGTTCTGTGCCACAAGTAGGTATTTCATACAGTATAATATAACTACCAAACATAGTTTTGCAGACACGGATGATCTTATAATCATCGCTATGATAACCAGTCAATACATTGTGATGGTTACACCGTCATCAGACTCCAGACCACCTCTCAAACTTATAAAACAGTTCCATCAAACCTTCGTTCGGTTTTATACAACATCACATAAACTGGAACCATCAATATTCCAAAACACATCTACATAGTAGATATCAAAATCCAACACATGGATTGATTATATATATGGCTATTTACATAGCCATATAACACCATATCTAACACGGCCATACTGACAAGTGCTGCGTCTCGAAGCACTATAGGTTTAGGGCTAGAATAATACTTAGGTAGGTAGGCACCTTAATCGACCTAACTCAATGATTTTCTAATCACCTACCTATCTAATGACTAGCCTGAGTTCTAATTCTGTAATATCTACCTAAATGGCCACCTACCCACAAACTAACTAGCATCTAAACTCATGTTCAGAGTACGATTGATCCGGACCTCAGATGGATTGTTCTCCGTAAGCCCTACATTATGAAACCTCGTCACCGCCGCTTGTGATTGGCTCATAACTAGACATTACGTTGCTTAGCGAAATTTTGAATTTTGTCTACCGTGTGAATGTCGTCCGTTCTCACCCGCTGCTAGTGAGAGCACTAATCATCATAATGCTCTATCCGAGCTATAAACACAACTCAAATGCTCCATTATTTTTTGAGCTAACAAAACTTAATTGCTCCATTATTTTTTGAGCTATATTTTTTTTGAGTTTTCCAGTGCTCCATTATTTTTTGAGCTATCAACCCTTGAGTTTCCCATATGCTCCATTATTTTTTGAGCTACGTCACAACGGTCACCCAGCGGTTTTTTTTTTTGTTTCGAGCGAGTCGCATCAACGTGTTTCCATCCGCCCGCTGCAAGTGGATAAAGTCAACAACAAGCAACCGTCGACAGCGATTTTACCAGGTTTGCCAAAGGGAAATGCGAACAACCCAACCATCCAGCATCAATAACCTCCATAACATTGTATCATCGTTGTAATGTACTACCACAATCAGTCTTCAGGTTAAGTGTCAAGTCTCAAACACAAGTCTTTAGTCAAAGTTCGATCTTATGTCAATTGGAATAGTTCAATCACAACAACGACAGTCCCTACTACCTACCTATCTATACTACACTAACATCTATATTAATAATTATTATTCACCACTATACTACTATATTTCTCACTTGCCATAGTTTACTTGGTATAGGGGTGTTCGTTATATTACGTATCTGAATAAACAACTCGTTATTTATACCTAGTTCTCTTCACATTAGTTATTTAAATCATAAAGCAGCTATTTACGTGTCAATGCTATTTATCAATTTCCTATAAATTACTGTGATAAAGAATTAATGAAAGCGCCATTAATGGCATTACTCTGATACTGCCTAAAACTCGGCAAATCGATATCACACGTAATAACTTTGCGACTTCCTAAGTGTTGCTTGCTACCAAAATGATAACAGGGTAACGAAAAACAATGACACGACAGCGCAAATAATAATAACGATTAACATTAACTAAAATAGAATATTTATCTAAAATCAAATAATTAACTTATTAAGTTAGCGACATAACTTTTTTTTGTGATACGTTTAATTAATCAAAAAAAAATGCTTTGAAAATTGTCAATGAGGCCAAAAATCATCCGCACCTGGCTCTCGATTGTACACGCAAATAACTCCCGACCCCATCAAAAATTGTCTACATAACCTACCTATGTGTACCTGCTGTGGCCAACAGCCATATTTTTTTTTTTATTATTTAAATAAGCCGACTCCCGCGTTAGGGTCCAAGCCCTGTGTCGCGGGGGACTTTTGCATGCATACAAGTCACGGACACAAAGTACACCCAGACTCGAAACAACAATTTGTGGATCATACAAAGTGGTGTACCGTGTGGGAATCGAACCCACGACCTCTGGCGTAGCAGTCGGACACACTCCCATCGCGCCACAGAGGCGTATACAGTTAACGCGTAACATAAACGTCCTATGTAACAAAACGCATTTTGGTTATCGCTAATGAAGTGCGATGCTCCTCGTGAGGTGTTGTTATTCATTACCTAGGTACTAATAACGATAGTTCTAAAAATACGGTTTAACAATTAGCGTAATAACGTTATCTAATTGGCATCATACGTGTATTTCCGTAATATAATAAAAAAAACATTGTAAATCATTCACAAGTGCAAAATAACCACAAATAAATAAGCACTATCTAGGTACCCAAAGTAAAAAGGGCATAACAGTATTTTGCAATTAACTGTTTTTTGAAGCTGCTAAATTACCTACCTAATCATTAGATACAGAAGAACTATTATTACCTATACAAGTGTCTACTATCTAACTAAACACAAAAAAACGGCATTTTAAAACCAAACGGCATCGCAAAGATAATATTGTAGGTACCTAATTAATAACGTACAGTACTATCATAATAATCATTACCTACATGAGAACTAGCTACAAAATGCTACTTACCTAAACTTATCAAAAAAAAATTATGACAATGACTATGTAGCTACTAAAATAATCGTAATTTCACGAGATCCACGAGTATATTACACAATTACTACTCGTACCTACCTAAACTGAACAGGGAAAAAGTAGTTTTAAAAATCAGTTGTTCAAACATAATATTTTAGATAGATCATGTCTATCATTATAATTTAAACAAGCTATACTTGAAGGTAGGCACCTACTTCTAATATCAATTTATTCCTGTCAGACTATTCTGTGATACAACCCTTGATTGTTCACGTTACTTAGGTCAAAAGTACCTATAAATTATGTCCATGTCGCCATAACTCTTTTATTTATTTATTTATTTATTTATTTATTTGCATTCCACAATGTAAATTAGGTGTTACAGAATAAATTTGGATCATTATGGACCCTGTTTGGGCACAGCAAAATTTCACAATAATATTGATTAAACTTATTAACTAATTTTCTTACATATTAAACACACTCACATTCTTCATATTTTCTTTTCCTTGTTATCTATAATTATTTTATTTTTATATTGTGTAATCAATTATTTATGTATCTGTATTTTTATTATACTACGGTCATATTGACAACTATCTGCTTCGCTCTCAAAGAAGGTAGGTACATGGGTACATAACCACAATTTGTTTTGCCAAATATCAAATCCAGCTACCCGCTCTGCCCTGAGAGATAAGTACCAAGTAAACGATTGACTAGCGACTTCTTATTATTTTTCAGTTTCAAAAACATTTATTTTGTAAAGTTTGAGCTTTAGATTATAGTTTGATCTTTAGATTTTTATTACGATACGGTCTATGTTATTTCATTTTCAAGGCAGTTTATACACGATAGCTAATAGTGCTAACACAACTAATTATGATTTATTACCTAATATTTATTATAGAGAAATAATTAGTTACTGTAAGAATTACCGTAGGTACAACAAAACTATGTCAATATCGTATATCACGAAGAATAACGTATTATTCGCAAACAAAGTAAAAATAAAAGGAATCAGTAACCACATTTGTTTTGTAGTATTTATATGGTTTAAGTAAGAGTAACATACCACGGTTACTATGAATTTCATCAGCTAACGTACCTATTAAATAAAATTAACGGCAGTATTGTAATAAGTACTGTAGTAGTATATATTTATTCATCTTATTTGTCATAATGGAAACAAGTAGGTAGGTAGGTACTTAAATTTTCGTAGGCAATTTGAATATTCACATACCATTACTAAAAAGGAAATTTAAACATAGCAACGAAGATAGTATTTTAAAATTAACTTCCAAACCCAACAAATTCATCGTTACTTATTTGAATTATAAATCAGTTACCTACCTACTGCAAACGTAAAACAAACCTCGTATTATTTGATCCGCCAAGGGTAGTTTTATTGCACAAATAGGTACCTACCACCAAATCGAAGTCAAATGTAAGTCAATAAAGATATTTTGTTATTTAATGTAGGTACGTACGTATCAATGTCGATTTTGTAATTTATTCGTTTTTCTATAGTTATTCGAATTCACAATCACGGTAACCCAATAAACAATTCAACTTCAAATTAAGTAATATCAAGTAAACCTCAAAAACAGCTAACTGATTATTTATTTCCTAGTAGTATTTTAATCTATGGCCCATGGCTCAGTTACTGTTCAAAAGTTAGCACTTGGATGAGCTGGGAACAGAACGTATAAAAAAAAAAAAAAAAAAAAAAATTGGTAGTTTCTAAAATTATAAAGAAAAATATTTCACTTTAAGTTAAATTTGAAAATGCAATAAAAAGCTAATTTATAGACAGAAAATCAAATTGAATTAAATTAAACGAAGACAATCCAATCCAAAGACAATGACTTTAGTCTATGGCATCGGAACTGTCAAAGTCAAATTAAGTTTACAAATTTCTAATGAAACAAAACCACATTTTTATGTTATTTTAGTTATTAAATATGGTTTTTAGCTTGAAATAAGCACATTTAAACAATGAAAATGGAATTATAGTTAAGTGTATATGTGACGGATTTATCAACCACAATATGTCTTTTTACAAAAATATTATATCGTTGGGTTTATCGACAGGTTTTGAGAACTAATGACTTTGCAACTATCGATCGGTTTAGAGGTTTGTACCTACTTCTATACAATGGCAGACCCAACAGCCAATATTATGTGGCTCCCATAAAACCGCTTGGCCAATCTGACCACTACCTACCCACTTGTATTATACCAAGTGATCGTAATATTATTTGTACTTTTCTACATTGCCTGTAGTGATAGCATTATCACAGTACCGACAAAAGTACGATGTGTATGCAGGTATTTGTTATCACTTCTCATTAAAAGGTAAAACATTTAGGATTACCCAAATATGCCCACAAATAAGAGGTTATAAATGTTTTGTCAACCTCCAATCAATGTAAATTGCAAAATGTTAAGTTACTAAGCTTAAGTAAAACTTGCTTCTAAATTCATGGCACAGAAACTATCAAAATCTTAGAGCTAAACAAATTGAATGTTCATGATATGCATAGAAGTACCCAGATTCTATATAATATAACAGTACACATCTTAAGACTAACACACATAGCATAGATAAAACAAAAGTTGATTTAATATAATTTGTTCAGAGTACCTGACAAACAATTTCATAAGATGTTTAAGATCTTTGTTGTCCTTTCTGCTTATCACCGAGAATTACCTTGGGTGGGTTGTAGGGTAGGCAGCGGGAACAAAAACAGCCAGTATTGTAGATCATCTTACGAACCAAGCATATGCAAATTGTATCTTAACGGCCCGCTTTGTAGATCATTCTCTGCAGCCTTCCATTGTTTGGTTTGCCAGGTGACAGGAACAAACAGCCAAATTGTTAATCGCTCTGGGAGCGACCCATAGCAGGAAGCCATTCTGAAACTTGTAACAATTGTATTAGCAATGTGATCAGACACAAATCCTAAGTGGAACGGGGTTTTTTTCCTTCACTTCCGATGTTAGAAGCTTGTAGGGAACGTAGAGGTTGTAGAAGGTGTAAGCTGATAATTATAAGAAAAGCTTTGATAGAATTGCTACGAGTATGTCGTAGCAATTGTATGTATGTAAAGCTTGTATAGATTTAGAACTACAATATACTATCTCACGTCAGGAATATTGACTACATGTGTGTCATTTGAGAATGTAGCATAATGAGTTGTAACCAAAACTTACTGAGGGATAATGGTTCTACAGAACAGTATCATAATTGGAAGACCTTGTTCTGTTCAAGAAATGTCAGGATGTAATGTCTGTATATTGTTTAAGGTTCCTATCACTCAGTTCAGTATTGTCGGGGTATCTATTCAGGGTAGTATAGAATAATACAAAGTAACAAATGGCAAACAGCATTATATTGTCAAAATACAATTCGCTCTGGTTATATCAAGGAATTGGAGTAGGGAGGTATGCTAGTGTCACTTCCAAGAGGACCTATTGCCTAGGAAAAGAAGTGATAAGAAAACTAGGCCGTCTCCTAACAAAACATTTGCCATATACATTTGCTAATATGATATTTACATAAGCAATCTGCAATGTATCTAATTGACTGAGACTTAGATATACCATTGCAATGTCTTACTATATTACTACAAGGCAGATGATTCACAATTTACAGGACAATAGACAATTAGACACATTGCAATATCTTTTCATCAGTCAATCAGCTAGTATACACAAACATTATACATAGTATAGAAAAACACTATTTATATAATACAATAGAAACAATATAAAGTAACTTTGAATAAGGATCGTACCTTCGCCGTCGGATGACACCAGAGAAAAGAGACTAGGTCAGAATGTTACACTGCTTATAAAGGCTTGTCTCGTATTTTTATCATGTGGGTAGAATCCCACAGTTATAACTATTTAGGTACATTATTGATATTAGCAGTGTTTTCTAACATAATTCAACATTTAGATCGTTATACAACAATTTATATAAAACAGATAGACACTAGATTACATTATCCAATTATTACAAATATTAACTGTATTAACAATATTGTTTCATCAAATACCTACATATGTGGGTAGGATCCCACATTAGAGTTTGTTAATAAGTACATCTGTGGTAAAAGAGTAGTCTAATTCGTTATTGATATTATCAGTTGCAATTACATTTAGTATATTCATTCCAACATCTGCAATGCATTCTCATATCTAATATCATAAGCATCATAAACAACTGACACAGTATTAATCACAATACAAACATCATCCTAAAATATCTGTGGGTACATCTATAATATAAATAATTGGTTTATTAGATCTTTGAATTGTTCTGTGCCACAAGTAGGTATTTCATACAGTATAATATAACTACCAAACATAGTTTTGCAGACACGGATGATCTTATAATCATCGCTATGATAACCAGTCAATACATTGTGATGGTTACACCGTCATCAGACTCCAGACCACCTCTCAAACTTATAAAACAGTTCCATCAAACCTTCGTTCGGTTTTATACAACATCACATAAACTGGAACCATCAATATTCCAAAACACATCTACATAGTAGATATCAAAATCCAACACATGGATTGATTATATATATGGCTATTTACATAGCCATATAACACCATATCTAACACACTTAATAAATACTTGAAACTAAAATTGAGTTATGGTCGAAAAACTGCGTTTCGTTACAATAGGGCGTTAGTGCCATGAACATACGCATTTCTGCTGGTGCAATAATTCAAGGCTGTGGAGCTGGAATGGATGATTAGCTCATTATTTTTTGACGTAATAACAGCTTATAAATTGATGACCGGGTGTCTAATCTTGAGACACAGGAGCTTGTACACTCAATCAAACGATATTTTTGATTGACAAGTTAGTTTATTTTGTTTCTTGGTGTTTACAGTGTAAATGTTACATTTTACTCAATTCGAAACATTAGCTCAATATAATACAATGTTATTGACAGCACCTTCCCAGTATAAAAAAGTAGGTAGATTTTTTTTCTACTTGTAAATAAAAATAATTCCTTGTACCGCCGATTTTGTTGCGCCCTACAAAATTAACATAGCAACTTAATGTGGTAAGGTGAAGACCAGGCGTTGACATCGTCCCCCCGTTAAAAGTATCCATGACATTTAACTCTCTATGAAGTGCTCGATTGCTGGTAGAGGGTAGATGCATGTAAATGGCCTCCAAGGTGCAAAGGTTTGAACGTCCGCTACGCGGTTCCCCATCAGGTCCGGGGAACAGTTTTGTGACACGTCCCATGCGCCAACATAATAGCGGCAAGTTCTCCTCTTGCAAAATTAATAAGTCGCCAACCTTGAGCGAAGCCATTTCGACCTTTGTTGGAGTTCGGCTACTCCAACTCGTACTCCTTCTGCCACCTTCTCCAAAAGTGTTTCCGTATTTGCTGAAGCCTTTCGAAACACTCAGCTGAGTAGATTGGTCGTCTTCTAAGAACGGTGAAGGCAACGCCGTCAATGGCCGTCCCAGTATGAAATGTCCGGAGGTCAGGAAAGGGAAATCATTTTCATACGATGACATTGGATAAAGAGCCCGGGAGAAGTATTAAGTACGGCTTCTACTTGTGCAAACAACGTGGGTAACTCCTCAGAAGTTAGATGCGTGTTACCCATTACACGCCGTATGTGAAATTTTGCGGATTTTATCCCGGCCTCCCAGATATCACTGAAGTTTGGGGCGTAAGCAGGGGAAAATATAAATCTAATTTCCTCCTTGTTTGAGAACTCTATTATAGCCGATTAGTATTCAAAAAACTACCGATTTCTTTGGCCGTAGCCACGAAGTTGCGACCGTTATCACAAAAGATCTCGGCTGGTTTTCCGCGGCGGGAGATGAACCTGCGCAAAGAAAGAATGAACATCTGCATTTGACGGGATAGTAATTGCAGTAATGTCAATAGGTAAATTTGGTATTGAAGCTGAACTGGTTCATGACATAAAATTGGAAACAACAGTAAAGGATATTTCTTTATAATGCCAGAGTCATTGTTGCCAAAACCGATAATCTTAGTAACATCTAGAGGACAATCCTCTAAAGCTAATCTATGTTTGAGATTAGAACTTATGAAAGAAGACTGATCACTTAGACACACGTCGACGTGTCACGACCACGAGGCGAGATTTCAAATACGACATCTTGATTTATATTACCTGATGCGATTATAATATACACATAATGATTTTTCTGAAATCTTTTTTGAAATCGAACTAGCCGTCTTTAGGTAATCAGGTAACAAACACTTAAAAAAAAGTCGAACTGATAACCTACTCCTTTTTTGAAAATGGTTAAAAAACAAACAAATTCTTACTCTAAGTGGATTGGCAGTGTACAAGAGCCACGACCAAAATGAGAAACAAATAGAAATTCTTCATTCTGTACTTTTACAATTTTATGATAACTCTTCAACGAAAATTACTGTATAGCGTTAGAATGTTTGCTGTTATTTTTTAAAAGGTTCTATGTACCTACTTAAGAATATCGCCATAACTAATTTCATGTTGTTAATAACTTTGAATATTTAAAAAAATGTCAAATCGGAGTGGGTTCGCGCACCGAGGGTTTCGTATACCTTAACTTTTTTTGTGATATAACTACAAAACGGTGTTCAGATTTTTCTCGCTCGAAATCGCTTCTTGTTAACTTTTTGACTCTATGTTATTGCGAAGTACCCTACAGCCAGTGAAATGATCCCAAAAGTGAAATAACAGTGTTGTCAGCTAAAAAATGCAGCAATTAAAAAAAAAACTAGTAGATGGTTGAAAACCATTGACGTAGAGACCAGGACTGAGTCATAACGTCACAAAATTGACCACTCTCTAGAAAGAGACAACGCTCTCTAGAGTTTTTTCTCTCTCGCTTTGCAGTCAATATTTCCTTTTTATTTGAAACGGATGGCACGGTCCAGTTCTGTACGTCAATGATTTCAATATGAATGCAGTAAAATAACAGTAAAACTTAGATATGATATTGAAAGAAAACCAGTTGATTTATTTATAGTTAGTTAGTTAAGAAGCGGCGGTAGCCCAATGGCTATATATGGGGTTCGAATCCTACCCATTATACTACCGACGTGGACCCACTCCTAACACAAGCCATTGGGCTTAGCTGAAGGGGTTAAAAGGATTGCTAGTAATGTGGGCCAAAAATCACACATTGCTAGATATCTTTAAAAAAAAAAAAATAGTTATTCCAAAATAGTTTGTTCCTGATTTTCATACATTTTTGCCGTCATCCTCTAAACAATTTCTTTCGTAGGTTTAAAATAAATGCAATTTCGACAAATGGTTTGCTGAGTCAACACGTTTCCATTCATGAGATAGAGGAATTATCTGATTACAAATACCTACATTTGTAATTAGACAATTCCTCTTCTTAGTTTTAATACTATTTATTTCTCTGTGGAATTGGATTTGATAAATATTATGACAGAAAAATATCCCTATAACGTAAAAGCTTCTATTAACGACCCCTTAAAATTTGTATTCTATCAACGATCTAATATTTAAATCTTTCAGATCAGACATACTATAGGTTCCAGAAAAATCGTGTCTTAAAAATTAGTTAGATAATTTTGTTGGAAAATAAAAGAGTAAATTTCGCGTCTCTAAGTAGCTAGTGAATGAAATAATTTGACAATCAGTGGAACGCGCCCGAAGCAGATGCACGTTTCATAGAAACGCGCCACCAGCCACGTAAGTACACCTCAATATTACTTAAGGAAAATAGCATACTAATAATTGATTTGTCTTCGTGCTATCACATTACAACTCTAATGTACATATTTATTTTCAAAACTAACACTCAATTTTATCCTTTTTATTAGTTTTTATGTTATAAATTTATGTTTTAATGTGAGGCGGTAATAGAATCAATAATTCAAAACTTGATTCTAATAACGATCCATGGCGTTGTTAGAAATTTGAGATTATTTAGTATTTTAAAATAATATCTATTATAAACTATCTAATTTTAATTAAATTTTTTTCGCATTCAATACATACAATTATTTTACTTCGTTAGATCAATTAACGACAAGGAAAATTCTTAAATTTATTGGTTAAAACTAGATTAAACATTACTCATTATCACTATTATTATATGTAATTATATTTTAAATAACCTTTATTATTTGGATTAATAAATACGTGATATTAAAAGAAAATGGTAAAGCAATGAGATTGAATTGAACAGATTCCCATAAAGTAGATATATTAGCGGTTTGATATTAATTTTATAGGTCGCTAATAGAATATTGTAATCTTCATACTTAATTCTATTACCGACTCACAGCTGTGACGGTATTTTAACCGACTGTGTCAGAAGGACGGTTGTTTTTCGAGCGTATGTAATTAATGTATTATATTTCTTTGGCACGGCCTAGACCGGTGATATTAGGTACATACTACTTTTTTGCACATATTTATAACTAGTTTTTCCACGCGGCTCCGCCCGCGTAAGATCTCGAAAAAAGTAGCCTAAGTTACTCCTTATTACATAAGTTAACTGTCAGTGAAAGTCCCATTCAAATCGGTCCAGCCGTTCCAGAGATTAGCCGGAACAAACAGACAGACAGACAAAAAAAATTCAAATATTATTTTTGGTATGTGTACCGTATATAGATTCATATGCATGTAGTAGAAAGCGGTTATTTTAATATTACAAACAGACACTCCAATTTTATTTATGTGTATAGATAGTTACTTACTATTTAAGCGAGTCTCTTACTACCCCCCATCTGCTCTACGTCCACGTCGTTAGTGTAGTATTGGGATAGTATTAGTGTAGTATTGATGTAGTATTAGTTTTATTAGTGTAGTATTGGTGTAGTATTAGTGTAGTATTGGTGTTGTATTGGTGTTGTATTGGTGTAGTATTAGTGTAGTATTAGTTTTTTTTGTGTAGTATTGGTGTTGTAATAGTGTAGTATTGTTGTAGTATTAGTGTAGTATTAGTATAGTCTCATCAACATCGGCCTAACCGTTGGCCTGTAGCACGACACAAAGAAAACTGCATACTTACATATACATACGCTCGAAAAATATTACCCTCCTTATTTCGCAGTCGGGTAAAAAGTAGCCTATGTCCTATTCCAGGGTGTCAGCTACCTCCCTACCAAATTTTATCCAAATCGATCCAGCCGTTTGAGCGTAAAGAACTAACAAACATACTCACACACTCACAAACTTTCGCATTTATAATATTAGTAGGATAAAAGGGCATGTAATCAAACTAATGGCAGCAAATTGTAACCTTTAATGGTCATTTCGGAGAATTAAATTCCATAACTCTTTAAGTTTTGTGGTTATTACAGAATCATGGAACCGCAGAAGCGCAAACAGTACACATCTGCTCGACTAGAAGCTGCGCTTCGAGCTATAAATGAAGGGACCAGCATATACGAAGCTTCAAAAACCTATGGCATACCAAGAACAACTCTGCGTGACAAGAGAAATAATAAATATTCAAATGAACATTGTGGAAAACAAACAGTTTTGACGAAGGACGAAGAAAAAAGACTAGTGGACTGGATTTTCTATCTCGGGAAGTCTGGTTTTCCTGTAACTAAAGATCAGTTGTTGGAAACAGTAGCAAAATTGGTGGAAAACTTAGATCGCTCTAATCCTTTTAAAGATGGTGTTCCTGGTAAAGGATGGTTCCTCAAGTTTATGGCAAGACACCCTACCATTTCAAAGCGAATCACTCAGAATTTGCCTACAAGCCGTACAGTCATTACAGAGGAAGCTATAAAAGCATGGTTCAATCGCGTACACCGTTATTTTGAACAGAATAATCTTCTTGATATTTTGCAAGATCCTAGTCGAATCTTTAATTGCGATGAGACCGGATTTTTTTTATGTCCCAAAGGCAAACAGGTTCTCGTCCAAAAGGGCAGCAAGAAAGTGTATAGTAGAGTGGCCAACGATGAAAAGGAATGTTTAACAGTGCTAGTAAATGTTTCTGCAGATGCTGCAATAGCACCTCCCATGATCTTATATCCGTACAAACGTTTACCAAAAAACATTGTTCCAACAGTACCATCCGGTTGGGGGATCGGTCACACTGAGTCAGGATGGATGAATATGACCGCATTTTATGAGTACGTTACCAATTGTTTTTATCCTTGGCTTATTGATCATAACATACCTGTGGCTCTTTTTCTCGATGGTCACGCTTCTCATATATCACTCCCTTTGTCAGTTTTTTGCAAAGAAAAGGGAATAGTTCTTATAGCATTATTACCTAATGCGACACACGTACTCCAACCCTTAGACGTCGCTGTATTCAGACCTGTGAAAGGAACTTGGAGAACTGTAGTTCACGACTTTAGGGTTCAAAACAACTTTGCAAAATTAAGACGAATAGATTTTGTACCTCAAGTGGATATTTGCTTAAAAAAGACACTCGTTTCTCAAACAATTAAGAATGGATTCCAATGTTGTGGATTATATCCTTTTGGGCCTGATAACGTAAATTATGATAAACTTTTAACTAAAAGCGTTATTGGAACTAGTGAAGAAAGTGGGGACAATGCAGATGATAATAGTAGCCATGCGTCGAGATCCGTATCGGACAATGAGAGAAGTGTCGACGATACAGAAAAGTTTAAACAGCAGTTTGAACGTCGTTTATCACCTGAAGTTCTCTTAATGTTCCAAAGATCAGGATCATCATGGAATGGAGATGCGACTTACAGTAAATTATTTGAGTTTTGGAGGGATATTAATGCTACAGACCATACACTTTTACAACAAACTTTCGATGACAATTTAGAATTGGATGATACGACGCTTGTCAACAATATTTGTGAAGATGAGACGTTGATTTATGAAGTCAGTGCAAGTGGACGTCTTGTTCCAAACACTTACCAAGAAAATGTGGCATTTGTTAACGTTTCTAATAATGTTTTAAGGTTTCCCATGGACGAATTGCTATCTCCAATTATATCAACAGAAACAAGTACGGTAACTTTATTGAGCACTCAGCCTGAATCGAATGTTTTAGAATATGTTAACGAGATATCCCCTAAAACAACTACTACTTTAACTGATTGCAACAGAGTGTTAAACAGTGAAGATCATAATGCAGGCACATCAACTCCTAAACAATCTAATAATAACTTTATCGATGAACATCTGCCTTCAGTATCCGGAATCAATCAATTGAATAAAAATCATAGTGACACATTATTTCAAAATTCTAATCATTCAAAGTTTATACCAAAAGAACTCAATCTTACAACTCCTTTTAAAAATGCCCTATTTTTTCCTCAAGTTGAGACTAAACTTAATAAAAGAGTTTCCAAGAAAATGACACCCACTGTTGCAATATCAGACGAGTTCATGGCATACCAGAAAATAACAGAAGAGAAAAAAGCACAGGAAGAAGAAAAAAGAAAATTACGGAAAGAAAAATTACAAAACAGCAAAATGGAAAGAGAAAAGAAACAGGCAGATCTTAAGAAGGCCCCAAGAAAGAAACCAACAAGTTTAAGAAAACATAATACATCAAAGGCATCGGGAATAGGTTCTAATAAGGCGTCAAGTTCAGAATCTGAATATGACTTAGTATCAATTCCACGACAAAATAAGGTGAAAAAGAATTCAATACGTTCAGGTCAAGATTTAACATCTAGAGTTCTTCCAAATACATCATCATCTGATACTGATGATTTACCAATACGTGTACCAAACACTATGTCGTACAAACGACAAATTGTTTTTCCATCTGACTCTGATTCTGATAATATTTTTTAAAACTACTTATCTGAACTTGCAATCGTTGATTATTGTATTATGTGAATTGTGATATATTAATAAGATTAGGTATATTATGTGTAATATAAAGATATTTTGTGTGTCTTAAGAAAATTGTAGGACTGATAAAATATATTTGTTACTGATTTTTAATCTCTGATTAGTATGTAGGTAATTAAGAAAAGTTGTATGACAGATAAATATATTTTTGTTATTGATTTTTAATCTCTGATTAGTATGTAGGTAATTAAGAAAAGTTGTATGACAGATAAATATATTTTTGTTATTGATTTTTAATCTCTGATTAGTATGTAGGTAATTAAGAAAAGTTGTATGACAGATAAATATATTTTTGTTATTGATTTTTAATCTCTGATTAGTATGTAGGTAATTAAGAAAAGTTGTATGACAGATAAATATATTTTTGTTATTGATTTTTAATCTCTGATTAGTATGTAGGTAATTAAGAAAAGTTGTATGACAGATAAATATATTTTTGTTATTGATTTTTAATCTCTGATTAGTATGTAGGTAATTAAGAAAAGTTGTATGACAGATAAATATATTTTTGTTATTGATTTTTAATCTCTGATTAGTATGTAGGTAATTAAGAAAAGTTGTATGACAGATAAATATATTTTTGTTATTGATTTTTAATCTCTGATTAGTATGTAGGTAATTAAGAAAAGTTGTATGACAGATAAATATATTTTTGTTATTGATTTTTAATCTCTGATTAGTATGTTACCTACATACTAATCAGAGATTAAAAATCAATAACAAAAATATATTTACAGAACTACCTTTCATGGCCGTGTCCTAAACGTATTTAAGAATATTGTTTTATCTAACGACTTGCGTCCTCCCTCCTGTACGCTAAACGTTGCTTAATAGTACCGCCTAAGTGCTCGACGTAGAAGGACATACACACGTGCCTGCGTTTTTACGCCATAAATGTAAGTATTCCATTTTTATGTGACTGGTCATTTTTTTTTCATCGCCGTGGATGGGTATAACTTTCTATTTTAATAAGTTTGTTCTCTTGATTAAGCATTCGATAGAACACCATTTCTCTTTTATTTATTTGTGAAGTGTTAATTACTTCGAATAATTTATCATCATCATCATCATCATCAGCCTATCGCAGTCCACTGCTGGACATAGGCCTCTCCAATTGCACGCCACTTTGTTCTATCTTCGGCTTCTCGCATCCAGCTCCTGCCAGCCGTTTTGCGTAAATCATCACTCCACCTGGCCTGAGGGCGTCCTACACTACGTTTGCCGTGCCGTGGTCTCCACTCAAGAACTCGTTTACCCCAACGGTTGTCGGTTCTTCGGCAAATATGGCCAGCCCACTGCCACTTCAGCTTGCTAATCCGGTGGGCTATGTCGATAACTTTGGTTCTCTGCCGGATCACCTCATTTCTGATTTTGTCCCTAAGAGAAACTCCGAGCATAGCCCTTTCCATAGCCCGCTGAGCGACTTTGAACTTGTGGACTAGCCGTACCGTCAGTGTCCACGTTTCGGCTCCGTATGTCATGACGGGTAGGACGCACTGATTAAAGACTTTAGTCTTTAGACATTGTGGGATCGACGCTGAGAAGACTTGACGTAGCATACCAAACGCTGCCCAACCCAACCGAATTCTCCTGTTCACCTCGTCCTCGAAGTTGTTTCTACCTAACTGCAATGACTGCCCGAGGTACACATATTTTTGAACAACTTCGAGAACGGCGCCGTGCACCGCTATCGGTTCCGGTAGTACATGTTCATTGAACATGACCTTGGTTTTATCCAAGTTCATCCGTAGGCCGATGCGTACAGAGGAGTCAGCCAGGTCATTCAGCATCAGTTGCAGGTCCTGCAGCGTTTCCGCCATAATGACAATGTCATCTGCAAATCGCAAGTGAGAGATGTATTCACCATTGATGTTGATGCCCCGCCCTTTCCAGTGCAGCGTCTTGAACATATCCTCCATTGCATTTGTGAACAGTTTCGGGGAGATAACGTCCCCTTGCCTCACTCCTCGATGCAATGGTATAGGTTTTGTTTCCTGATTCTGTACTTGGACGGACATTGTTGCGGCTTCGTAGAGACATCTCATCACTTGGATATATCGCCAATCTACTTGGCATCGCTGCAGAGACTCCAGAACGGACCAGATTTCAATCGTGTCAAAGGCCTTCTCATAGTCCACGAATGCTAGACACAGGGGCTGATTATACTCTTGGGTCTTTTGTATAATCTGCCGCACTGTGTGGATGTGGTCTATGGTGCCATATCCGCTCCGAAATCCAGCCTGTTCCGGTGGTTGGAATTCGTCAAGTCTTCGCGCAAGGCGGTTCGTGATGACTCTTGAGAACAGCTTATAGACGTGGCTCAGAAGAGAAATAGGTCGGTAGTTCTTCAGCCGGGTCTTATCTCCTTTTTTGAAGAACAAGACGACTACGCTTCTACTCCACGCCTCCGGAGTTCTCCCTTCGAACAGGACAGCATTAAAGAGCTTTTGGAGCTCCCTCAGTACGGGTTTACCTCCAGCCTTTAACAGCTCTGTTGTAACGCCATCCTCTCCAGGGGCTTTTCCATTTTTTAGCTGTCTAAGAGCCAGCACGATTTCGTCAATGTTGACTTCTGGCAGGTCTTCGGTGTAGTGGCGTGTTAGAGTGGCTCTAGGACCCTCATCTTCTGGATCAGGTCGAGATGCATGCGAAGCGTATAGCCGGCCATAGAAGCCTTCCACTTCGAAGAGGACTGCCGGCTTCGAGGAAACGACTTCTCCACTTGTTGTGGTCAACTTCGTCAGGTGGCTTCTTCCAAGAGATTGTACGAACACTTTTGACCCCCGGTTCTGCTCGATCGCTCTTTTAATCAAAAGAGTGTTGGAGCACCGAAGGTCGTGTCGTATAAGTTTATTGATCTCTTGGTTTAGAGCGCGCTTTTCCGACGAAATGACGGGTGGGTTTTCACGTCGTTCCTTCATTAGCCCTAAAGTCCTTTCCGAAAGCTTTGACTTCCTGCCCTTACGCTGCATTTCACAAAATCTTGTACCTTCTTCCCTGAGTATCCGAACCACATTTACGAGCTTCTGGTTTACGTCTGTTGTGGTTTCCATGGCAGCAAATCGGTTATCCAGGTTTGACTGGAACGCTTCGGATCCTATCATGGTTTGGAGCAAAGTAGGTCGGAGCCTGGACCTCATCAGACGGGCACGTTCCGCCTTGAAGTCGATATTCAGAGAGCCTCGGACAAGTCGGTGATCACTACCGGTATTAAACCTGTTGATCACGGTGACGTCTCTAAATATATGCTTTTTGTCCGTCATGATGAAGTCGATCTCGTTTTTCGTCATAGTGTCGGGGCTTTGCCACGTCCACTTCCTTTGGGGCCGTTTCTTGAAAAAGGAGTTCATCAAGAAGAGCCCCTCCCGTTCGAGGAAGTTGACTAGCATTTGCCCCCTATGATTTCGGCTTCCAAATCCATGGGATCCTACTACCAATTCGCTGCAATTTTGTACTCCCACTTTAGCGTTGAAGTCCCCCATAACAACGTTGTAGTGGGTCTTAGTGGTGGAGTGGAGGGCCCTCGATATGTCATCGAACATATCCTCCACTTCGTCGTCTGGATGTGCCGAGGTCGGTGCGTACACTTGCACTACCTTGAGGCTATACCTCTCGGTGAGCTTGATAATGAGGTACGCTACCCTGTTCGACACGCTAGACATTTCCACAACGTTATCAGAAAGGGACTTATTTACCAGAAACCCAACACCACCTTGGGATTGTTGGTCTCCCTCGCGGAAGTACATAAGGTGGCCTGACTCGAGGGTTATGGTGTCCTCTCCCTCTCTTCGGACTTCACTTAACCCGAGGATATGCCACCTAATCTTCCCAAGTTCCACCTCAAGTTGTGCCAGATGCGAGTTTAGTCGTAGCGTGCGTCCGTTATACGTCGCCAGGGTCAGTCGGTTGTGGTGGCCTTCCGTAGCCCGGAGATTCTTAGCACCCCCCGCCACGCCGTTACCGTGGACGCCACCATGTCCAGGAATAGCGTGACTGCCGGGAACTGGGGGCCGTGGCTTTTGTGCTTGGTGCATATGGGGGTAATGCCCATAATCGCCACGCTGGGCAGGCGGGTTGGCGATCGCAGGGCGTAGCTCTCGCATCAGTGACGCTGCTGCCCGTCACTGACCTGTTACTTTAGCTACGCCTTAAATTGGGATGGTTATACCGCCACCAGCCGGTCGCCAGAGCCTCGTTCGTTGTACAGCAGGATGTACCGCGTGCAGGTGAGGTTGGCTTGGAGCGAAAGATGGTGATGCGCCCCCTTACATCCCTAAATAATTTATAGATTTATCTAATTTAATATTGTTATTTTCATCGCCGTGCTTTCATTGCCGTGGTTTACGTGGCCAAAATTTGCTATGGCAATGAAAAAAAAGACACTGCAATGAAAAAAAATCATTGCCATGGCTTGTAAAACAGTTTAGTTTCATTGCCGTGGCCAGGTGTTTCTTTTCCGTGACTTATGTTTTCATCGCCATGGTAAGATTAGGCAAAGAAAACATCTTTACCTGTTATACAGGTGTACTACCTGTATAACAAATAATGACAGTACAGGACTCGTCAAGTTAACCTTCTACAAAACGATAAAAGACTTATGGATAGACTTGATAAGTTTTATACTCTACAGTCAACTACAAAAAGATGTTAACCTTACAAAATTATGTAATATTTGATACTCCATCACACGTATATACACTCAAACACACGCACAAATAAACACACACACACACATACACACACGCACGCAAACACACACACACATACTACAGTCTGATTTTAATAATGGATTGTTTATTTGTTGAATGCCAAGAAGCCTAAAGCAAAATTATTACAATAAGCAAAATGATAACGTCGTACACGTTATCATTTTGCTTATTGTAATAATTTTGCTCACAGTTCTAAAGAAGCTGGTCAAGTGGTTGTAAAGGTACAGCGTGGTCATCATCCTGCATCAGTGATGGTTTGGTGGGGCGTGTTTTATCAAGGCGCCACTTAAAAATGCGTAAGTCTCTTAAAAAAATCTCTGGAACAAGCAGTGGCGAAATTTCCTATGGAAATTACAGACAGATTAAAGGCCTGTTTAAAAGCCAATGTAGTATATTAAATGTTGATTTAATTTTTGTTTTTGAATTTATTGTATTGATTTTTTTTTTAAATGTGTACCTATTGTATGTAAGTATAATACTCATGTAAATATATAAAATATTATGTTTTATATGGATTTTCATTTCCGTGGTTGATTCTTTCATTCCCGTAGCACAGTTCTTTCATTGCCGTGGAAGCTTGTTTCATTGTCGTGCACGCATGTTTTATCGCCATGGCACGAAATTTTTAATCTTGTATATCTCGTTAGTTTTTTAAGTTAACTGCTAGATATTAAGCACGAATACATACATTACCAAAAACTTTAATAAACGCGATTTATGTTTTAAAAAAACCTAAGGTAAAAAAATTCACGGAAATGAAGGTTTAAATAGACCTGTTGAAATTCACCCTAATAACAAATTCAACTGATACCTTCATGTGTTCCTAAAAAAAGACCCCAACAGACAGACAGGTGGATAACGAAAAAAATCTGCAAGGATTTCGCTTTTTCTAAGGTACCGAAGAAGGCACCTTTCTTTTCCCTGAGATACGGAACCCTAAAAATAACAATAAATATCATTCGAAGACCTGCCTGTGGAATTATTTGTCACGGTAATCGGCTAATTTGTCGACCACTCAATGACGTAAGTGACATATAAGTTCATATAGTATTACAAATCAATTATGCACGTCATCTAGTGTTCATACTACGTCCATAGAATACAGAGAGTACAGAAGACAACATATAGACTACTACACACACGCACAAAGACCTCGCAAACGGTGGCCGAATCGGGGCACATTGAACAAAGTGCACCGATGTGGTCTTTGATACTTGTTTGGTGAACGGTATCTATGCATGCATCATGAGAGCCAATTACGTATTCTAGGAACCTGTCGAAAGTAGGTTGAAAGTAGTTGAAATTAGGCTAGTCAAAATTTTTTCGGTCTATTTTTCTTAGTGTCATCTTGGCATGAGATTACTTAGTTAAAATGTGTGTGACAAAATATTTTAGACACCAATTTCGTTTGGTATAAATATGGTTAACACCGGCTCCACAAGTTAAGACCAACGTCGACCCAACGCCACTCGTCCAACGTGTGGATCTGGAATAGCGCTCGTCCCAACGTTGAGGCCACATGTGGAGCCGGCGTAGTAAATAACAAAAAACCGGGCAAATGTATGTCGGGCCACGCACAACGTAGGGTTCCAAAGTCTCCCCTCATCCATTGATGAAATATGAAACAAAAACGACAGAAAACCCACGTCTTAAGCCACATTGTTCATTTGGCTTAAGAAGTGGGTTTTCTGTTGTTTTTGTTTCATAATTACAACTTTATATCTACTTAATATTAACGTTACAACGTTATATACTCGTAAACTTGTAAAGCCTACTAATATACTACTACCGTGGTTTTTTTCACATACCCAACATCAACTAATTAGCTGGCAGGGACACTTGACTGTAACAAAAATTTGCACTTTAAAGCTTAATATTTTACAAACTCCCATCTAATCCCTAAAACTAAAAACCATCTTTACAAACCCTAAACGTATTTTAAAGACCTATCGAATGATATCCCACACGATGGGGTAGGCAAAAAAAAATACGTTTAGGTTTACATATATAAATATATGGATTTTTTTTTTTCAATATTTTATTTTTTTACTTTGTCGGCGTAAGTAATATGTGTACCCATGCTATTACAATTACAGCCTCCTAGCACTAACAGTGTCTGAGCAAAGGTGCGAATGGACGGACGGACGGACATGACGAAACTATAAGGGTTCCGTTTTGCCAATTTGGCTACGGAACCCTAAAAATTACTTAACTTTCAAACGTTTATTTTAATCATTTTGAAGATAATGTTTCGTTTGTTTTGCTAGTGTCTAGTTATAATAATACACTACTATTATGTTTTGATATTTAAAAAAATCTGTAATCACACACAATAATCATTTCCTCGATATTATTTTTTCATCACCGTGATAAGTTGATGGTAACTTTCCCCAAGCTCATCATTCTTGCCGTATTAAGATTTCATCCCACTGATTAAGTTCAATTTTTTAATTCAATCAATCTCTAACAGTCCATTGTTTGACAAAGGCCTCTCCTAATTTACCCCATAGCACCTGGTTCTCCGCCTTCCGCTTCTGTTTCATCCAAGCCACCTTATTTAGGTCGTCATTCCATCTGCCTGGGGGTCGTCCTACCTTACGTTTACCAAGTCACGGTCTCCACTCTAGGACTCAGTTCCTCAAGCGGCCATTGGTCCTTCGGCGAATGGCACACATGGCACACTTGGTTGTTTGTTGGATAACCTCACTTGGAATTTTATCTTTCAAAGGAATTCTGAGCAAAGCGCCATCCATAGCCAAACTTTAAATTTGTGGACAAACCCAAACGTAAGTGCCCACGTCTCGGCACCGTAGGTCATGACTGGTAGGACACACTTTAGTCTTCAGATATTGCAGTGGTGACGAAGTGAAGACTCGATAAAGTTTGCTAAACACTGCCCAAGCCAACCGGATTCTCTCGACTCTATCTCGAAGTTGTTTATACAAAGCTGAATAACCTACCATCCTGCATATTCCTAGGTATATTTTGAACAATCTCGATTGGTCTCGGCATGACAGACATGTTCATTAAACATGATTGTTTTTTGCCAAATTCATGTCGAGACCAACACGTCTAGAGGCTCTACTTGGGCTGAACAGCAATTCATTAAACGGTTCCTTTTTTATGGATAAAATACGTTATACAGGTCGATAGTAGTAAATCAGACGCTAATTCTACTTTACAAATACAATAAATGAATTTTTGAAAGATAGAAAAATTTGAAGTCCAGACGCAGTAATCGAACCAGAGACTTCCGTAGCCAAACCGGGGCCGGAATCGAACCACCTATCTGGAATACTCCAGATAGGTGGTTCGATTCCGGCCCCGGTTAGGCTATCTGGAATCGAAGATTGGATCGGACTTCAAATTTTCCTATCTTTCAAAAATGCATTTATTGTATTTGTAAAGTAATTGGCAAGAAATGACTATATAACAATTACATCGACAATTCTTCTTGATTTTCATTTGATTGATTGTGTCTTTGACGCCTCATAATAGGGCAAATAAAGTTAATTAATAACTAATTGTTTCAGATATTATTTTCACGATATTAAAGTTAATTACCCCTCTGTAATGACCTTAGTGTAGTCGTATATAAGTTGATATCGATCTCTACAACCCAACACAACAAATTTTTCGTTGCAATTAACAACTACTTACTCGTCATAACAAAATGAAGAATTTGTCTTTCTGTTTGCTGTTGGTTTTGTTTATAGTTTGCACACAAGGACAAGGCAAGTAAATATATTTATCTTTAAATAAACTTGGAGTCTATTTTCTTGGAACGCGTTAGTTTTTGAAAACTAAGAAATAAACCAAAGCAGACCTCTAAGTTAGAGGTCTGCAATCTATACGACGGTAGTTCCAACAGCATTGAACTGGCTGTTGTCATGGATTCCATAATTAATATTTAGAGTACATATTTTAATTGAACACATAATATTTTTGATTTAAAATGTAACCAGATTGTATATCTGGTTACTCCTAAGAGGGGATTGTAATCCGATTGGAAAATTGGATCCGGTAATCCGGCGGATTCTGCATCATTTGACGTTGAACGGATTTGATATTTTATATACCGGATCCAATCACACATCAATTATCAACCGACTTCAAAAAAGCATGTATGTTCTTTTTATTTCCTAAAATAAATAAATCAACTGAAAGGTATACAGTTTTCATCGCTGGAAGACGCGCTAGCCGCGTTCGAGAATGTCGTGGAAGAGTAGTTTGCGGCGGACTGGAAAAAAAATTGCGATAATTGGTTCAAACGCGTGATATTTTGTATATGGACAGATGAAGAGTCCTTTGAAAAGATTTAATTAATATATTTTATCCATAGAAATTAGTTTCTCAAAACATTCTGGGTGCCCCACGTATACCTACTTAATGATCATTTTCAATGGAATTTGTCGACAAAAATTTTGTTACATGTCATAAATATGTCGTAAATTTGTAAAGCCGACTTAGCTGTGAAAGTTTTCCTTTTAATTTCGCTATATTTTTTTTTATACTACTACCGTCATTTTTTCACATACCCAACATCAAACATTTAGCTGTCAAGGGGGGGGGGGGCACGTGACACTTTCTTTCTTCATTTCTTTCCCCACAACCCCCAAACGTTTTTAAAAGACCTATCTAATGATACCCCATATGACAGGGGAAGGTGAAATCACATCCCACACATCCATGCATCCCACTTTACATATATAGGGGAGGTACCCTCAAAAATAATGTTTTCCAAGATTTTATTTATTTACTTTGTTGGCGAAGTATAACAATGGTGTATTCACTCAAAATTACAGTTTTGTAGCACTAATAGTCTCGAAACTAAGCTGCGGACGGACGGATAGACATGGCGAAACTATAAGGGTTCCGTTATGCCATTTTGGCTACGGAACCCTAAAAACGATATTGTGTGCCTACTAACTTAATAAATCCGGTCAGATTTAAACCACCGCCTTGCAATCCCTATTACTAAGCGGAACCGATTGTGATGAGGTTTTCACAACCATCAGTTAGCAGGTTTTTATGTTTATCACATGCGTAATATCAATCAAATATTTTTTTTGCTATAACAATAGGTCTTATATTAGGTGAATAATCAACTGCCTCTGTGGCGCGGTGGGAGTGTGTCCGACTGCTACGCAAGAGGTCGTGGGTTCGATTCCCACACGGGACACCACTTTGTGTGATCCACAAATTGTTGTTCCGAGTCTGGGTGTACTTTGTGTCCGTGACTTGTATGTTTGTAAAGTCTCCTGCGACACAGGGCTTGTACCCTAATGCAGGAGTCGTCTTTATTTAAAAAAAAAAAAAAAAAAAAAAAAAATGTTCATGCATATTTTGCCCCAAAGTGGCGTGAAAATCTATACTAATATTAGCTGTCGTGAAAAAATGTAAACGAACTTCGTACCGCCCCATTATTTATTTTTTTACTTAAGAACCTTCTACAGTGTATTAGATAACTAAAAAAAGAAGAATTAATGAAATCGGCAAAGTCGTTGTCTAGTTAGTAAACTAGAGAACGACTTTGCCGATTTCATTACCAAGTTCTTATTTTTTTGTTCTTTTTAAAAAAGATTCTGGTAGGATTCTGGGCCCAAATTACTAGCAATCCTGTTAAGCCCTCCAGCTGAGCTAAATAATGGCTTGTGTTAGGAGTGGGTTCACGTCGGTAGTAAAATGGGTAGAATTCGAACCCGCGATCTCACGATTGCAAGACCGATGCCTTAACCATTAGGCTACCGCCGCTTTTTATGCCGTTTGTGAAATAGGTATTCATGTTTATACACCGCTAATTTGTAGTCGTTTTGGAGCCGTAGACTAGCTGTCCTCTTACTTATGTCCGTAATTTATTTTTCGTTATTTTCTTTTTGACGTGATAACGTCTTAAAATCGATGACCGGCTACACTCACAAAAAGTGTCACATTCCGCTCACGTTCCGCCTGTTGACTGGTTGCTAAGCAACGCGAATGGCGATATGTAATCAATGTTTTCTTATGACGTTATCACGTTATTACAGACAGACAATCATATTTTAGCCAGTATTATATAATTCAAGTATTATTTATTATATTATTAATTCATGTCATTAATATATATTTAATTCATGGTTATAAAATCCTCCGTGAAAAGCAGTAACAATTATTATTACTATTTTGTTGTTTCAGATTCAAGATGTTCGCAACCTTTGATAATAGGACGTTGCAAATCCAATATGCAAAGGTAACCCATGAAATTATAGAATTTTATAATTACGGGTCTTAATCGCGTTAAATATTTTATTTTAAGGCCCGACGTTTCGACCGTATTGCAACGGCCGTGGTCACGGGTAGATTACCCGTGATACGCGATTAAGGCCCGTAGGGGGGCGTGCTAAGGTGGTAAAATTGGCTAAACACCAGCCAAATTCGTAATGTGTTTGCCTTTTTCTAATTTTGGCGGTACATTTACTTTTTACTGGAAAATGTATCCTTCATAGTATGCTATGAAGGATACATTTTCCAATAAATAAGTAAGAGAAAATATACTTAATTTTATGATTCATCGTATTATTATACCTATGTGATTTTTTAGGTACGCTTTTGATCCGAATTTAAAGAAATGTACAAAATTTACATACGGCGGATGTGGCGGCAACGGCAACAGATTCGACACATTGCAGCAGTGTCAAGCGGAGTGCGAGAAGTAAAAAAAAAAAAATTTAAAAAATAAAACATACGAGTCATTAATGAATCTCGATGAACTTAGTAAAGTGCCTCCGACTGCATGAAATTATATAATTCGGTAGGGAATCTTGTTTCCATCTTTTATGTGCAGGCGGGTTTTTTTATTGCAATTTGTTGTTAATATTATTGTGAATATTATCTAGAACTACTTACTCTAGAAATTTGAACACTATATCATATTAATACAATAAATTTCTACAGTGTGTTATTTCACTTTAGTTGTGGTCATCCCGTTTTTTTCATATTTTAGGAAGAATAATAGCCAAACTAAATTTCTATGAAAACTTCCAAAATGTTAACGAGAAAAGTCCATAGAAACCGTAGAAACTATAATTTTAAAAGACTTAAAAAAATAATGATCGAAAATGGAGATATCCCTACTAATATATAAATGTGAATGTAAGTTTGTTTGTTACGCTTTCACGCGAAAACTACTCAACCGATCATTATGAAACTTTGTATACATATTTTTGGAGGTATTAGAAGTAATAAAGGATTATAAAAAAAAGGGGGAAATTTACGCAGACGAAGTTGCGTGGGACAGCTAGTAGTCTATATCTCCATTTTAGATTATAATTTCTTTAAGTTTCTTAAAATTATGTTTCAGAAATAATAAAGACAATTTATTAAAAAAAAACCTATTTAAATTTTTTGTTTAATTTTAGTACCACTACTCTACTACAACTAATAAGTTAAGTAATTAAACTGCCGTTTATTTCTCATAAACTAAAGATTTTACTAATCTTATCTTAAACATAAAATATATCTGAAATTGGAATCTCGGCAATGGTTCTAGCGACTTTCATGAAATTTAGTGTGTAGGCGATTTCTGGAGGCGATAAATCGATCTAGCTGGGTTTCAGTTTTAAAAACGTCGTTTAATCGGGCCGGTAATCCGGGTACTAGTTATATAATAAGGCATATCAGTCGTGTTATGTTCTTTGCAGTATTGCATTTACTACCTCTCTTAAGTCTTCAATCCATTGTTATTATTGAAAACTGACTGACCCACGCAACTTCGTCTTCGTAAATTTTCCCCGTTTTTGCAACATTTTCCATTGCTGCTCCGTTTGTATTGGTCGTAACGTGATGTTATATAGTCTTCTTTATAGTCTTCCTCGATAAATGGGCTATCCAACAGAAAAAATAATCTTTTTCTGTTGGATAGCCCATTTATCAATTCGGACCAGTAGTTCCTGAGATTGTCGCGTTTAAACAAACAAACTCTTCAGCTTCTCATCACACTGTGAACAGGCCTTAGACCATTGATAAATCAATTAATTGGTGATTGGTTAATAATATTAATTTAATCTATACTATATTATGAAGCTGAAGTGTTTATTTGTTTGTTTGAACGCGGTAATCTCAGGAACAATTGGGGACAAAATATTTCACTGTTGGAAAGCCCATTTATCGAGGAAGGCTGTAGGCTAACATCACGCTACGACTAATAGAAGCGGAGCAGCGATGAGAAATGTTGCAAAAACGGGGAAAATTTAAGCAGACGAAGTTGCGCGGGACAGCTAGTAAGTTATAAAACTTTACTTATTTTAGATTTCGACCTGCCGACTCTCCGAGATGTGACGTAGTAAGATGACAAAAATTCTTATTTACACACATAGTTCTTAAGCCCTATTTTTTAAAACAAATTACAAGGTACAGGCCCTATGTTGCAGGGACTTTACAAACATACAAATTTCGAACACAAACTTAGAACCACAATTGTTGATGACAACAATTGGTGGTTTTTGTGGGAATCGAACACGACTGCTGCGCAAGAGATTGTCTCTTGCGCAGCAGTCGTGCCTCACACCATAGCTGCTCCGCTCCTATTGGTCGCAGCGTGATGTTATATAGCTTATAGCCTTCTATCCTACATTGAAAGGAATTTTTCAATTCGGATCAGTTGTTCCTGAGATTACCGCGTTCAAACAAACAAACAAACAAACAAACTCTTCCGCTTTATAATATTAGTATAGACTAGCTGTCCCGCGCAACTTCGTATGCGTATTTTTTTCCCGTTTTTGCAACAATTCTCGTCGCTGCTCCGCTCCTATTAGTCGTAGCGCGATGTTATATAGCCTATAGCCTTCCTCGATAAATGGGCTATCCAACAAAAAAAGATTTTTTTAAATCGGACTAGTAGTTCCTGAGATTAGCGCGTTTAAACAAACAAACAAACAAACTCTTCCGCTTTATAATATAAGTATAGATAAAAATAACATAATTAGAAAATTATTAAACACGCTTCTATTTTTTACGTGTGCAAAAATCCCCACGGATCCCACTCCTGCGAGGGCACGTAGAAGAAGGTATGTCGGAGTCGAGCCGACTAAAAATCACACGGTGTTCCTTCATAACAGCCTGTGGCCGAGGGTGAGGGTGTCCCTTGCAGATTTGGTGCTTCCACCATCAGCAGGCTCGGTCGTCATTGAACGACGACATCGGTGTTGTTTATTGGCGGCTATATACTACCACTTCGTGTACGAAGGCGCGCGTAGAACACGTCGTGACATCGTCTGGGCATTATTTCTGTTAGGACGACAGGTTGCCCTCCCTGTCGCCCTCAAACTAAAACTCAAATATCTTTATTTCGTAAAATCAGGTTACAGGTAAAATTAGGTTTGAAAACGTCAAATTAATACATACTAAAAAAATATAAAATTATGATTGTTTGAAAAAAAAAAACAAAATGAGGTTAGGCGGCAGTTCCAAGAGTTCATGAGAAGAAGCTGACAAGAAACTCATGTGCCTCTCTTTTAAAATCATCAAGTTTTTCTTTACAAAAATATTTTTTTTACTGAATGAACCAGTGTGTTTAGTGAGTGTTATCGTTTATAAATTAAGGTTATCTAAATAATAATACTATTAGTAACTCTAAAATAAATATATATAATCGTATTCAGCAAACACAATACTTCACTTCTTACAAAGTAAATACTTATAATTTGTAACCTTGACGCTGGGACAACAAGTTTATGTTTGTTCCGCGTGTTAATATTATGTATATCACATTTCTTACAGAAACTATCAATATTTTTGTGAACATATATAAGGTTTTCATAGATACTCGTATACTGACATGCAACAGTCATGATATTGATTTTCTTAAATTTTTCTCTAAGTGAGTGTCTACTACTAAGATCGTAAATTGATCTAATAGAGGGCTATTCGATCAATTTACGCCGACATTCAAACCATTTTCGTTCTGCAGAAGAGAAGAAGAGTGCTTCTGCAGAACGAAAATGGTTTGAATGTCGGCAGCATTCCCCCACAGTAGAATACCGTACGACATTATACTATGAAAGTAACTAAAATAAACTAATCGCGCTGTTTCTACGTCTGTTAGCTGACGAATTTTTCTAACTGCGTACGCTGCAGAACTGAGTCTATTAGACAATTCACTTATATGTGGGCCCCACTGAAGCTTAGAATCTAGAGTAATTCCTAAAAACTTTGTGGTCTCTACAGGGTTCAACTCATCTTATTTTTATAGTGGTTTTTATTGTTTTCACGTTAGGTGTTATAAATCGAATACATTTAGTCTTGCCCTCGTTTAAGAGTAAATTGTAACTTTTGAGATCGCCATATTTACATCTTCAATGTCATTTTTAATCTAAATAAGAGTGATGTATCATCTGCAAACAGGACTATGTCATGATTATTATTTACTAAATATGGTAAGTCGTTTATGTAAATTAAAAACAATAACGGCCCGAGAATAGAACCCTGTGGGACTCCCATTTTGACCACAGACCCCGGGGAGCGTTTAACATTAACATCAACTTTCTGAATTCTGTTACTCAGATAGGACGTAAGAAGATTCAGAGCTGTGTTTTTAATACCATAATGTTGCAATTTCCTGATTAATGTTTCATGCAGAACACAGTCAAATGCCTTAGATAAATCACAGAAGACGCCTAACAGCTCAGGCCAACGCCTGCCTTTTTAACTGACACAAACACATTACCAAGTAGTTTCGTAAATTAATGCGTCCTGAGAAAACATTTAGTTAAGTTTATAATATTTATAGATTATTTATATTTACTTTCTTGTCCACGTGTGCTGGCTACAAACAAAGCCAGCAAACAGAAATACAAACACTTCATTTTGTATGACGACTTGTTGATTGCAACGAAAAATGAGTTATGTTGGGGTGTTGAGATAGTTGTATATGACTTACGGCCGGTCTCAATAAATCAACCTATCGATGAATTTGCTACTAGAGGTAGAATTTTGACATATTCTATATGGAGCTTATGTCAAATATATAGCTCTAGTAGCCAAATCCATCGATAGTTAGATTATTGAGACCGGCCGTTAGTGATAAACAATCAACAACAAACAATTGTTGTATTTTTTGACTAAAACCGAAAAAAAATATGAGAGTTATCTAAGTGTAATCGTTAATAAAAAAAAACAATTAACCGGATAACCGAAAAAGCCGTATTTGTAATAAAAAAACTGGTCAAATTTATCGGTAGGTAGTTCCATACTAGAGCACAAACAAAAAACGGTTTACCGGATAACCGAAAAACCGAAAATGAATAGTTTGAGTCCTGGGTAAGGACATAGGATAGTTTTTATCGCGAGTGGAGCCGCGGGTGGAAGCTAGTACCTATTCTACAATGGGAATTGATGATATCATTTGTTTTCGAAAGTTTAGCTCACCGAATTTTACTTCACCTACTTTGAGTAGTGATGATGTAACAAATAACACAAACAATATTGGAATTTTGTTACCTTGCTACCATGTTTGTTTACCATTGTAAGTCATGGAATTTTCCAAATGTTTTGCTTGAGTGTACTAAACATTTCTAACACAGAAGGTAATAGTTATACAGAGTGTTTAATTAATCCCAGTCCGATCTATTAATGTATTCTTATACGGAATATATACATATATATATATATATATATATATATATATATATATAATATATTTCAATTCGATTTACGTTTTTTTTTTTTAATTTAAACAAAAAAAAATTTATTCACTTAGAAGCAAAAGCGACGCCCATGGTAAGTAATTGTTCTCCATGATGTAATGTCAAGGAATACTAACTATTACTACGTAAAGAAGCGACACTCACCTGCGCCCGCAATATAATGTCACCTGTGACTTGGTGGAAATGAGGTAATTACGTTATAGTTATAGGGTTGTCAAAACTTGCTGCGTGCGCGTGGAGTCAAATTATATCTATTTAATTTATTGCTAATTATTATAAAGTACCTGGATGACCGAGCTTTGCTCGATTTTTTTTTTGAACGACGTTTTCTAAAAATGAAACCTTTTTTAAAAATTTATCCCCGAAACCCCCAGCATACTAAATTTCATAAAAATCTCTGAAGCTGTTGCCGAGATTTAGATTATATATATAAGTATATATATATAAAAGAATTGCTCGTTTAAAGGTATAAGATTTTAGGTAAAATTATCTTACATGTATATGTATGTTTGTTACCTAACTCCTAAACGGCGGACTGGTTTGGATGGTTTGAAAATAATAAAATTGAAATTCACGAGCCAAACGAGGCGGTATGAAGTTTGCCGGGACAGCTAGTTAGTAATAAGATTTATTAAAGCAACCGACATAATAAATCTTATTAGGGCCTATTCTACGTAAGACGATTTAGAAGGGCAGGAGGGTCGATCATGACATTTTTTTTTTTTTACAAGGGCATCGGACTCGCAATCGTGAGACAAACTCAAATAACTGTATTTCGTAAAACCAAACCAATGGTTATTTGAGAACGTCCAATTAATACATACTAAAAGAATAATAAAATTATGATAAATGTTTGAAAGTTAGGCGACAGTTCCAAGTATAAAGCTCATGAAAAGAAACTGCCAGAAACTCATGGCCCACTCTTTTAAAATCATCAAGTTTTTCTTTACAAAAATAATTTAATGAACAAACCAGTGTGTTTGGTGGGATGATCTCACGTTCGCCTCCTACTACCGACTTAAACCAACCCCTAACAAAAGCAACTTAGCTTAACTGGAGAGGTTAATTGAATTGCTAGTAAGGCGGGTCCCTAAACCCACATTACTAAGTTATCTTAAAAAAAAACTAAGTTACTTTTGTATCCAGGGGGGGGGGGCGTCGCCTAAAGAGAAGTATGTATGAATGAAGTTTGCCTTCTGTACTCTTTATGTGTTGTGGTAACGCTAACAAAAAACAAACACATGTTGTTATTGATAATATTCATAATTATATTTTGAACTACTACAGGTATGTTATTTGATATGTTTTTTGTCTGGTATTGACATTTAAACTAATAATAGAAATGGTATTTTGTACCTATTATAGTTTTATTAAAATACCAAATACCTACCGACAAATACGGACTGGATTTAAATTTTGTTCATTTGTTTAAAATGTCGCCTCTGCCGTGCACTTCATGGCGCCGCCATCTGTAAATTAGGACTAATATCGATATACAAATTGAATCGGTATTAACAAAAAAAAACGATGTCAGTATCGATAAATCCCAGGAAGCGATATTTTATAAAAGTATATCGATATGAGTATCGATAAATCAAGGAAGCGATATTTTATAAAAACATATCGATATCGGTATCGATAAATCCAAAATAGCGCATTTTTTAGCGTTACTCAATAACTATAGGTACTGATGTGACGTTACCAGTTTGCGCGCGCAGCTCCTGTAGGCACTAAAGGGCCACAGCGCGCCGGCCGAAGAAAATAACCATATTTTGGTGTCGGTAATAATTACACTGATAATGACATCGAGGTATCGATAAATAGGTAGTATTTAAAATAGCGATATAATTTTACCCTTAAATAAATAAATCTTTTTTAAATTTTATATAGTATATTATGTTAAGATATAAACAACGAACGTTAAAGAGGGCTCTGTAACTCTGTGGCGACCGAGCAAATTGATCAGTAAGGTTAAACAACGTTACCACTGAGGTCTTTAAATGCGTGACCGTTTTCTCAAAACATCACACTCCTCTGTGCCTCAAAGGGCACGTTAAGCTGTCGGTTTGCCGCCGTATTTCTCTGCAGTCGTTTTGTATTTCTATCCCAATGAATAAGAGTGGGAAAATAGAGATTGCCCTTGTGTCTGCACACACAGTTATGCACTACAATAATATCTCCTACGTCGTTGGCTATTCTCTGATGAGATTAGGCCGCTGCGCGCCGTAACCGAAAATTCACTAGGACAGGGCTTTCTAAACTTATTTTTACTATGACGTCTTTGGAAGTTTAAGACGTCTCCAGTCCCCTCCCTTCTATATCCAAAAAGCACTTACGAGTAGCTCAGTTAATATAATACTATACTAGTACCAGTAGGTAACTCTCGCCGCGAGTTTTTATTGCCAGGTTCTTTTCTCCGGCTTGGCATTACATGTACATGTAGAATCCTGACGTATTCATGCAAGAGTTGTTTTGCATCCTAAGTAAATAAAGAATTTTGATTTTTTTTAATTTAGCCAACTGACAATATACCCAAAAATAACACCAAATATCAATTATGACAATATATATATTACGGGTCTTAATCGCGTGAAAATTTAAGGTAAAATACCTTTTTTATTGCCCGACGTTTCGACCGTATTGCAACGGCCGTGGTCTCGGGTAGAGTGAAATATCAATTAAATTTTATTTGAAATTATAAGGAAAAACAAAATATATATAGTCAATCTAAAAAATGAAAGAGACATTGGACTAATGAGAAGAGTGTGCTTGCTTTCCTGAGCATAATTTCTCAAAATGGAGCTCATGTCTGGGTAGTAAAAATACGCGCGGCGCTTACACAACTGGGTCACTTTGGGGCAGACAGGCAGGAATGCCTCTGGTATAATTTCGCGACGTCCGAGGGCGGTGTGACGCACAGTTTGGGAAATCCATGTCTAGGAGTACACATTACAAATTTTAGATATATTTCGGGACTTAATCGCGTGAATTATTTAAAGGTATGGACCTTTTATTTACCAGACGTTTCGATCAAATTGCACCGATCGTGGTCACGGGTCGACTTAGTCGACCCGTGACCACGATCGGTACCTTTAAATAATTTACGCGATTAAGTCCCGAAATATAACTAATATGTATAGAAATCGCGAAAGTTTAAAAACTATAACATTATACAGTATCATGTATTTAACTATATACATATACTTGTATAAGGTGTCCCAGTATACGTGCGCTTTTTAAATTTGCTGTATTTTTCCTGTATGTGGCAGCTCTGACCTTTGGCAGCTGTCACTTATGATTGTTTCGATTAATAAAAATGGGGTATTACACAAAAGAAAAAAGTGTTATCATTGTGAAAACTCATTAGGTATAAAAATACAGAAAGCCACAACGCCAGACACATTGCACCAAAGATTTCCAGGCCAAATAATTTCACGAAATTCTGATGTCAACTGGCCAACTAGACCATGTGATATTTAACGCCTGTAAAGGCCCCAAATTTGTTTCTTAAGAGTTTTTTTATTAAATCTCAGGCTTTTGGGAATAAACCAGAAACAATTCCTGAGCTCGGTGTCGAGATTAGACGCGTTATCTGTGAGATACCCCCAGATCTTTGTCGAAAACTCATGGAAATTAATTTTCCATGACTATTCGGGAAAAGAAAAAAAAATGCCGCATAGCAATTGAAATTTCTAAGTCATAAGTTGGTCTGGAAATAGTTTCTGCAATAAATCGATTGCTTCATGGGCGGTGTGACTTTTTCCATTTTTCTAATGATAATTCGTTTTTCTTTTGTGTGACATTCCATTTTTATTAATCGGAACAATCATAGGTGACAGCTGTCAAATTTCAAATCTGCCCATTGACGTATAGACCTGGACCGTGTCATCCCTTTCAATTAAAAAGTAAATATTGACTGCAAAGCGTGAAAGAGAGAAAAAACTTGTGCGACCATTGACAGATAATGTCGATAAAGTAGCGTTGTCTCTTTCTAGAGAGTGGTTATGGCGCAGTCCTGGTCTCTACCTCAATGGATCTGAAATATGTGGCTATAACACCAAATTTAAAAAGTGCAATGGAGTTTTCAAAATGGCGGCAGTGTAAAAATACTTGAAATACATGCAGTTATAGTTGTTACAATAAATACTTGACCCTGACAGAAATTAGCCTTTAAATAGGCTAGATTTTCATAAATTCAAAACAAAAATCATGTCTGCTGCTGTCAAATTTAAAAAGTGCACTCTTTCTGGGACACTGTAAACATTATGTATAGTGGAAAAAATATAGGTAGAAACTTGTTTGAAGTACATCCTTGTATTTTAATTAAAATCTTAGGTATTGTCATTTCACTATAAATAAGTAACGCATGCTTGTATTCTAACAATATTATAAACAGTTGTAATAAAGAACACTACTCGCTCATACAAAATGAAATACTTTTATTTTTTGCTTGTTTTGGTCGTGGCTCTTACATTTTGTGAATGCCGAGGTGAGTTTTTTTTTTAATATATTTATAAAGTTTAAGGTTGTCATTGTGGATCGAAAGATAAAACCAAGCCATCATTTGACTGGTTTGTTGGTCTTAGAACTTTGGTACAGTGGTTCCCGATTTTTTGATCTAGCTGCCCTATTTTAGGGGAAGGGGGATTGGGCTATATCATTTTCATTACCTTTAAATAATTGCTGTTTCATTCCCGCGGGGGTAAATACCCTAATAGATACTATATTTATTTAGAAATTTAACTATCAAATGTTTTTTCATTATCTATAGATGCAAGTAATTGGAGGTACAACTATCTTACTGATTTACTGATTTTCTGGAGAACGGTATTAAGAGTCTCACACTCGCATTGCGTCACGCAGATAGTCCAAATAATATACATATTTACATAATTATTATTATATTACTGTTACAGACCCACTATGTTCACTACCTGCGGTAAGGGGATCTTGCAAAGGAAAAATGCCAAAGTAAGTTAAAGGAATTTCGAAATAACTTAGACTATTGTAGATTTTGTTAAGAAATTTTAGGGAAATTTTGGATATATACTACATTTTAATATCTTTACTAATATTATAAATGCGTAAGTTTAGAAAAATGGATGGATGTCCGCAATTCAAAATAATTATTATATTACGTAAAGGTTTACATATATAAAAAACTGCCTGATTGTAAAAAAAAAAATAACCTTTATAATTGGACAAAAAATATAAAATGATACCATATACACCAACACACACACACATAAACACACACACACACACAAACACACACACACACATACACAGATACACACACACACAAGGCATTAGCACCGTAGACCACATTCATACTGTTCGGCCAGATTATTCAGAAAACCGAAGTGTACAATCAGCCGCTATGTATGGCTTTTGTGGACTACGAGAAAGCCTTCGACTCCATCCAAACTTGGGCTTTTCTGGATGGTCTGCATCGAGGTGCCGACCTCTGGTGCCAAAACGCGGACACTAGCAGCTGGCCAACAAATTCGAAGTCGCGCAGCGCTCTATGGAGCGAGCTATGAGACTCCTAGAGTCTCTTTGAAGGATAAAATACGCAACGAGGTCATCCGACAAAGAACCAAAGTTACAGACATAGCACGCAGGTTAAGCACGCTGTAGTGGCAATAGGCTGGCCACATTTGCCGAACGACCGATGGCCGATGACAAACTAGTCCTAGAGTGGAGACCGCGACTCGGTAAACGTAAGGTAGGACGACCCCCAGCCAGATGGACCGACGACTTAAAAAAGGAAGACCGGGTATTGTGGCGTTAATTATGAGAGGGTTATGTCTAGCAGTGGACCGCGACCGATACAGGCTGATTGATTGATTGATCAAAAACAAAAAGACTAAAATTAATCTATATTACCTACTAATAAATTGTAAATATACATAAGGTATTTTAATGTCAAATAGAATAATATTAGGCTCATTTTCAACTAGAACAATATTTGTAGATAATTAAATATCTTATACTAGCTGTCCCGTGCAACTTCGTTTGCGTAAGCTTTCCCCGTTTTTGTAACGTTTCTCATTGCTGCTCCGCTCCTATTGGTCGTAGCGTATTATATAGCCTTAGCCTTTCTCGATCAATGGGCTAGTAGAATAAATCTTTTGCAATTTTTTTCTGACGTATAAGCATGGGATTCGGTAACCTAAGTGAATGAAGTACTTTGACTTTATTTCGCATTTCTTCTTATTTTTGAGTCCATGGCAATCTAGTCAATTTTCCTACCAATTTTTGACAATGTTAAAATTATTGATTGTACTCTTAACTGCACCAACTCTCTCGGTTTTACGGATTTTACGTATATTTTTACCCGTGAAATGCGGAGCTGAAAATGATGACGGCTCAGTTTGCCACCGCGTTTGTTGCAGAGGAGATTCAGAATAAAGCTATGAAGAGAGTTACTTTTGTGTATAAATATTTTTCATCGTCTTATTTTTCATGATTTTTCAGATACCGTTTCGATGCGAAATCAAACAAATGTGCTACATTTACATATGGCGGATGTGGGGGCAACGAGAACAAATTTGACACATTGGAGCTGTGTCAAGCGGCATGCGAGCAATAACTTAGCAGCATGCAAACTATATTGCAAGTAAAACAGCATAATTATAATAATGATAATAATATCTTGCGACAATTATATAATTGATAATATAACGTATTATTTTGTATAATTTTCTTTTTCTTTTACATATAAAGTTCGCTGTAATATATTATATATAAACAACAATATAGTTGACGATAGAGTAGATATTTTTATTCATTCGTTTATATTTATACTATAATAATAGCAAGTTTTATTTATTTTACCACATGTACTCACAAAAACCACAAACTATACTTATCTTTGAGTCGTGCTTAACAATATAGCTGTCGCTACTATTATTTTTTTTGTGACAGAGACAGTATGAGAGTTTTAATAATTGAAGGACGTTTGAGTATTCTGCCGTATGTAAGCCTTCGTTAACATATTAGCCAATACAGTACAGTACAAGTACAGTTCAATATTTTAGTAGTATTCATTTGTTTAAACCTCCTCTTGGATCGCTACCCTTGAGCCGACTGGCTCGCGAAAAGCCGCAAATCCACCGGCACACGTTGCCCAGGGTACTTCACAAGGAGGTTCACTGGCACTTAGTACCCCAAAGTGAACCCCCTCCTCACTGGAAAAGATACTGATATCTCAAGGAAATAGTGGAAAATCCTCATTTACCACTCGAATCCCAGTTTTTTTTTTGATTTATGTATTTTACCGATTATGACGTACGGATGCCAAACATGGAGCTTGATCAAACATAACATAAGTAAACTAGAGACATGCCAATATAGTATGGAAAGGAGCATGCTCAATATCAAACTAAGGAACAAAATAATATTAGAAACAATTCGCAAACAAACTGGAGTTACAGAGGTGAAATGTACTATTATAAAACTAAAATGAAGGTGGACAGGCCACATGTTAAGGAACAAAAACGATTAAGGGTTCAAAGATGTAACAGAGTGGTGTCCAAGACAAGGTAAAAGAAATAAAGGGAGACAGTGTCGTAGACGACATCAAAAGTATAGCAGGTATAATGTGGAGAACAATGGTGTGATGGATCCGAAAAGAGTATTTAAGACATGATCACCTTGCTCTAGGAGACCGATCCGGACGATGTGCCAACTTTCGTGGCAAAGGAGGCGTGAAAACTGCCCTCCCCCCCGTCATATTCGACCACGTGGATGTTACTAGGCTGTTGAAGGATATCATGTTCCCGAAAAAACAAGTCTGGCCGAGTTACACACTAAACACCATAGGAGAACAACTTTGCTAAGCTGTTTCTGTAAGTAGTTCACTTGACGCCTCCAAAATGAACATCTGTTGCGAGGCAGCAAGTTACGTCATGGATTGAACAAGTTGTCAACGATGCATCACATGCCGTCGCCGTACGCCTCTGGACTCCGGAAGGTGTGAATGCACGCGTAAGTACATCCACTCCTAGTTGTGCTTATACTGTGGTTACTGCTGAGAGGACACTTGCAGTGGCTCAGACTGAGAAGGAGAAGAATAGAAGTGGCAAAAGCGTGCCTCCACCTCCAAAAAATGGCAAATGGACAGAAAATAGCGCCAGATCGCGACAGATCGTGATGATGTATTCCGTTTTTACTTTTATGATACGAAACCCTTAAAATTACAATGAATCAAAGACCACATCGGTTATACGACGTGCGGCTGACGCTTGCGGCTTATGCGACAATAGTCAGAGTGCGCGCGCAGCCTATATGTAAGTTGTCTGCTGCACGCGTCTGTCGTAAACCTCGGAAACGGCGCCATGCATTCTTATACTCTGACTATTGTCGCATCGGCCGGCCGCGCGGCAGCGTTTCACGGAAATGAACCTTTAGGCGTGCCCCGATTCCGCGTACATGAGCGATACCTATGAGCGCGCGCGTTTTCTATGTGTATTGTCTTCTGTACTCTCTGTGTTCTGTGTTCGAAGTGTATGAACACTAGACACCATCACCATGCATAATTGATCCGTAATACTATATCAACTTGTTTTTTTATGTTTACCTTGGAGTTTACATAAACTTGTAGACAACGAGTTTCTAAATGTAATTATAACTTAACACGGGCAAGTAAATGTTGGGCCACGCACAATGTAGGGTTCCGTAGTCCCCCATCCGAATAATGCCGCTTAAGACGTGGGTTTTCTGTTGTTTTTGTTTCATACTACTAACAACGTTAGGTATTTAATGGAATCTGTTCAAAAATGTTGTTACTTATCACTTGGTCTTCTGTTACTCGTTAAGTTTTAAAGCCTACTTAGCTGTGATAGTACTTTTAATTTCACTATAAATACTACTACCGTGATTTTTTTCACATTCAACCATTTAGCTGGCGGGGGCATTTATCTTAATCTCGACAGATTAAGATACAGCATCCAACTTTGGGGTAACAGTTTCAGATATAATATATACAGAGCATTTGTTTTACAGAAGAGGGCAATCAGGATAATTGTACGCATTCCTCAATGGAAGTCATGCCGGGAACATTTCAAAAATCTTTCAGTTCTGTCGGTACAGACCCTATTTATATTGACAGTCTTGAGTGATTTGGCTAAATACATTAGCAACTATGAGACTGGTATTGAAAAACAGCTAAGAGAAAGCTCACGAACAAAACACTTATAAAACAAAATAAATCCTAAACTGGATATTGTCAGTCACAGTGCACAATTTCAAGCCGTAAAATTATTTAATTTTTACCTATTGCCTTAATATGAAATTTATACACTCAAATTTTTAGAAAAAGACTAGAACACTTCCTATTAGTATTAGAAAAATGTTTCTATTCAGTAGATGAATTTATAAATTCCAATCAAATCACATAAATTTTTAAATTAATGTTTTAATTTTATTTCATAACTTATTTTATATTTAGATGTCCTAGTTTTGTATATTAATGTATTTAGTTATTTTTTTTTACTTATTTTAATCAATTTTTATGTGTAAAGAAATGTTAGAGTTATCATTTTTAATTGTGTAAAATGTATTGTTTATTTTTAACTGTTATTGTGTGTGCATGTACAAAATTCAAACACAATTGATATATTGTTCTTGAATAAATGAAATGAAAATGTAATTAAGATCTCATCATCAGATCCAAACTTTGATAACAATGGGACCAATCTGGAAGTATATCCATTCAAACACAAAAAAAATCAAATCGGTCCAGCCTTCTGCGAGTAATCGGATAACAAACATTAAAAAAAATAGCCAAATTGAGAACCTCCTCCTTTTTGAAGTCGGTTGAAAAGTAAAGGGTAAAATCTACAGTGAACTGAACACAAAATAAAACACAAGTTTGTACGGAACTTTTGGTACGCGATGCCCACTCGCATCTGATGTTTTTTTTTAATATTCAAGGTTAATAACAATAAGAAATTAGTTTTGGTAATATTCTTCAGTACATACATATCAACCCATATGATGGCCCACTGCTGGGCACGGGTCTCCCCAGTAGAACCTAGTAGTATGTAGATCCTGGGGGTAATTGCCATAATCGCCACGCTTGGCGAGCGGGTTGGCGATCGCAGTAAGACTTCAAGTATGCAGAGGACGATTCTTCAGTACATAGAACCTTATATAAATTAGCATCAAACCTTATTCTATTGCCATAAAAACTTTTTTATTGAAGTGAAAATGAAGTATTTCTATTTGTTCCTCATATTGATCGTGGCTCTTGTCAACTGTCAATCCACTCCGGGTAAGAACTTGTTTGTTTTTTAAACTACTACGGCGAAGCCGAAAAGAAGAGCAATCTTCAGCTTAAAAACGTCCACTCCTCCACTAATGACTTCCACACCGATCGATTTTGAGCGATCTGCATCCAACGGCTCCCCGGAACCTTATGTCTGCCATAGACGCTATGATTTACCGGAAAAGCTACCTGTGCAGGTTTGCAACCGCACGTCCGGGTCGGTAGCATGTATGGGGACCCCGGTCTCCTGGAGCGGTCTTCAGTTCTTTTCGTGATGGCATCGATTGAAGTAGATACGCGCCTGGCACTTTGATATTAGAAAACAACTAACGCTACGAATGTCAGTTTGGTACTAGAGTTAGATATTTTGATAGGCTGTTAACGGTAAATAAGTGATTGAAACCGGCCTTTAATTATTCATCCGATTTCAATGAATGAGGTTTCAGTTGATGCTTCGGGTAAACAACTAAATACGATCTAGAAGAATGTGTCCGCTTTATTTACGTTCAAGATTAGTTGCTTCTTGTCAATATAAAATTATAAGGAAATTCTAAACTTACTAAGGGTCCTTACTTTATTTTTAAAGAGAGAAGAAGAAGAATTCACGTCTTTTGAACTACTTTAATAAATGCAAATTATTATCACCCACTCAATTTGGTTTAGACAAGGACTATCTACAGAAGACGCAGCGCTAGCACTTGTTTTTACTATAGCTAGTATAGGAGATAGTGGAAACAAGTGCATCGCCGTCTTCCTCGACCTTAAAAAAGCCTATGATACTGTTTCTGTTTCCATTCTTCTGAACATGCTGGAAAGTGTAGGCGTTAGAAGGACTCCTCTTGCTTTACAGAAATATTATCTAAGTCAACGTAAGCAAAAAGTTAAAATAGGTGATGCCATTAGCTCCAAAGAACCCGTTACTTTTGGAGTAGGGCAGGGCAGTGTTCTAGGGCCGATATTGTTTCTAGTTTATATAAGCAGTAAATTCGAGAAGGCAATATCTACTCATACGTCGACGATACCGCTATTTTATAATAAATGGTATAATTTGGAGCACTGCCAGGCAATTTGCTGGCTTAATAATAATCTTTTAACTCAGAATACTCCCAAAACTAACTTTATCTGCGCTATCTCAAAATATAACTGCTCCCAGCCCCCTGTAGACCTCAAAATTAGGATTCACAATTGCCAGGACCTTAACAGGACAGAAATTTTAAAAGTACAGAATAAAAAATAATTGGGCATAATGATAGATCAATGTTAGTCTTGACATGTACAGATTGAACTAATTATGAAAAGAATAAGGAAGCTGAAATGGACGTTGAAAACACTACGCCATATTACCCCTAAAATTCTTTGCTGCAGATACATGTCCCATTAGCAGAATCAGGTATTGCGTACTGTATACCAGTCTGGGGAGGAGCAACAAAAATTAAGCTTAGAAAGAGCACATAAAGCCCTCTTGTAGGTAACTGTAACACTGTACACAATGACAGATCACCTGTTTGTTATGAAACTTTATGTTCTTAACATTACAATTAAAAACATAAATCCCTAACATTTGCACTTGAGAGACCAACGGGTAGGCAAAGGATAAAGTGAGTCCCACGGCGATAGTTAAATCTACATTTGCTAACATTTGCAAAACACTACCAGCTTATAAAAAAAATTCTCATTCAACAACTGTATAAAACCTAAAAAATTGAAATAAACATTATTATTATTATATTATTATTGTTTTTTATAAATACATTCTTATTGCAAATTAATAAATTGAATTTTTTTTGCATAACGTGCGTGGCAGGCTACCACTGCTTAACCCACCCACCGAACTGCAGATAACGTTCACGTAGCTTCTTAATACAACTCTCTCTCTCCGCCCGGGAGGAACTTGGTCGTGTCAATCTTCTCCTGGCGGTCTAGTAACTGTTAAGTTTTTCCGAAATAAAAAATAGCCTATGTGTTAATCCAGACTATAATTTTTAATTCCAAACTATATACTAATCCGTTCAGCCTTCCTGGCGTGTATAATACTATAGCAGAATTACTTTCTTGTTAGGTACAGAACCACAATGTTCTCTAGAACTGGATAAGGGATCTGGCAGACGTGACATGCAATTGTAAGTTAAAGAAGTTCTTCAAATACCATTTTTTAAAGATACTTATTATGCATCTGAAAAAGATACTGGGGTATTATTTAACATGTCGCTTGAAACATGTGTCAATTGTCAAGTTCCTTCTTCTTATTTTTGAGTTGATGGCAATCCTGACGATTTTTCTGTAAATTTTTGCCAGTGACAAAAGTATTTATGTTTACCTAACTGCAAAAGCTCTCGGCCCAAGGAATTTTATATACTTTTATACACTGACCCCTTTACTTGTAGTAAAAAGAGGTATTATCTACAGGGGTCAGTGCTTTAATAATAATAATAAGATATGACTATTAGCCAGCAGGTTCACCGCAACCGAAAGGATCCATCGGCATGTTGGTTAGATTATAAGAAGGCGTATGATTCCGTGCTACATACGTGGCTTCTGAAGGTGCTGGAGTTGTATAAAGTTAATACAACTCTACGCACTTTCTTAAGGTCGTGTATAGGGCAATGGAATACTGTTCTTAACTATCCAGGGTACCAAGGGATCCAAGGAAGTAGCGGCGTACCTCTAAGGATTGAGCGAGGTATATTCTAGGGTGAGTCCCCTTTGGTTCTGCACTAGCACTGAACCCACTTAGTACCTTACTAGAGGATTCAAGGCCAGGTTGCGGGTTGCATCGTGGTTATCAGATCGTATCCCACTTGCTTTATATGATGGGTGACTTGAACCTCTTTGCCCTCACCAGCTCACAACTAATAGCGTAACTAAAGGTAGCTGAACCTTTAAAAATTATATTAGAATGGAGTTTGGTGTTGACAAATGTGCAGTCGTTCATATAAAGTAAGGGCGGCTAGTGGAATCCGGTGGGACTCAAAAGTTCATTTCTCGCAACCGAGACCTATAAGTACTTGGGTATGTCGCAGGCAGTGTGCGTAAATGAGGTCGACATGAAACAGCTGCTGCAATAACGTTTCTTCGGTCGCTTGAAAAAAGTGCATAATAGCCTTTTGTCAGGTGGCAACAAGATCCGGGCTTGCAATAGTTTGGTCATGCCACTTCTAATGTACTCCTTCAGCATACTCATGTGGACTCAGACAGAATTAGACACCTTGGATCGAAAAGTCCGTACACTGATGACGTCATACCGAATGCATCACCCGCGTTCATCTGTGATAGATTGTATATCCCGCGGAAGTGTGGGGGCAATCTCAGAGAATACTTTCGCCATGTAGACGTGGCTTTGCATCGGGATGTCGTCGCGGTGGACACCGGGCTTACCCCGCTTTCCTTGACTAAAGAAAACTGGCGCAGGCCAGTAGTACTCGGTGTCAACGAACGCAGGGAGGTATGGCAGAGCAAGGAGCTTCACGGTAGGTTCCTTCGGGCTCTTCATGGGCCCGATGTGGACCTACTAGCATCCATGGCCTGGCTACGGTTTGGTGACCTCTTGGGAGAAACCAAGGGTTTTGTCAGTGCAAATACTGACGAAGTTATCATGACCAATAACTACCGGAAATATATACTGAGGGATGGCACTGTTGACATCTGTCGTGCCTGTCACCGACCCGGTGAGTCCCTCAGACATATCGTTTCCGGCTGTTTACGTCTTGCTTACGGTGAGTACTTGCACAGACACAATCAAGTAGTCAGAATAATCCACCAGCAACTTGCTCTGAAATACCACCTTATGGACGATGAAGTATCGTACTACAGGTGCGTTGCTAAGCCAGTTCTTGAAAATAGTCTTTACTGGGATCGCTCTATCATCACAGACAGGACTGCTGTTGCCAATAACCCTGATTTTGTATTGATAAACCGATCAGAGCGTCTTGCAATGATCGTCAACATCACCATCCCCCATTACGAAAATCTCGTAAAAGGCGAAACAAATTAAATATCTGGATCTGGCGCACGAGATTGTCGACATGCGGGATGTTGATTCGGCGATCATTGTACCGAGAGTCGTTTCTGTTAAAGTTTGGTTGCCCAGAGCCTTGATCAACACCTTGGCAGGCTCGCGTTAGACGGTTTAATCAAGGGCTTGATGCAGAAGGCAGTACTTCTGGACACAGCTCGCATTGTGAGGAAGTTCCTTTCTCTGGGGCCGTAACCACCGGTAGCTTGGTCTCTATACCCGTTGCCGGTGCGACACTATTATATATATACGGTGCTGAAATAATGACTGCATCTGCGTTTGTTGTACGTTAGACGTAGCATAAGCTACACCAAACTTTTGAGTAACCGCAGAGTCAGTTTATGTTAAACTATTTTGCATCGTCTTATTTTTTATGATTTTTCAGGTACGGTTTCGATACAGAATCAAACAATTGTACAATATTCACATTTGGCGGATTTGGAGGCAACGGCAACAGATTTAACACATTGGAGGAGTGTCAAGACGCTTGCGAGCAGTAACTTAGCAAGTATCGGTCAGCATGCTGTTATAGTTTAATAGCAAGTGGAGATGGGACGACTGTGGCTTTGGCCGACTAACCGACTGGCCCACAGCTCAGTTGATAAGGACCGATTAGTCAGCCGACTAGTCAGTCAAGCTATCTAGTTTAAATATTTACGTACCGACCTTAGGAATTGCTTGACCTTACGACGGGGTTGCGACGATTTTGATTCAGCCGTTTTGTGTTTACGCTCAGTGCAGTCAGGTCGAAACATCAAGCAATCCATAAGGTTAACTTATTTACAAAAGGAAATAAAAAAATATGATGAAGGTTCTGGTACGATTTCATTTCAATCAACTAACAGGCTTACTAGTCGATGTTTTTTTCCTATTAATCGTCGACTACAAATAGGCCCAATAGTCGGCTTATTATTAAATTTGCATTATGTACTATTTTAATTTGATGTATCTAACGAATAATTTTATATAATTTTCCATTTTTTTTTAATTTTTAAATTCCTCTGTAAAAAACTTAATAAACATTGTTCATATTGAAGTTATACTAATAGCAATATGGCTGACACCACAACACACGTTTTTATTTATTCGTATATATAGTTTTGTCACGGCCGTCCGTTTGTCACAGGCATTTAAATCAAAGACTACTCAATGAATATTGACAAAATTTAGTGAAAAGGTCTCTTGAAGTAGCTGCTACTTAGTTTGATAGGTAAATAATAAAAATAAATATTTTTTGGGTGGGCATACACGAAGCAAAAAAGCCACAAACATTAACGTGTGGCACATCATTCGCCAGGTCTTTCAAAAATATTTTAAGCCTTCTAATAAACTTTTTGATTAAGTAAATATTATTGAAAATATACGCTCCGAAAGTTGCATAAATTGTATCCCCTCCCCCCTTATCTTTTGAACCATGGGACCAAAAAATATGAAAAAAATCACAAAGGTAGCACTTAATAAATACTTTAAACTAAAATTGAGTTATGGTCGAAAAACTGCGTTTCGTAACAAAAGGGCGTTAGTGCCATGAACAAACGCTTGCTCTGCTGGTGCAATAATTCAAGGCTGTGGAGCTGGAATGGATGATTAGCTCATTAATTTTTGACGTAATAACAGCTTATAAATTGATGACCGGGTGTCTAATCTTGAGACACAGGAGCTTGTACACTCAATCAAACGATATTTTTGATTAACAAGTTAGTTTATTTTGTTTCATGGTGTTTACAGTGTATCGCCAACAAACTGTTCAACAATTTGGCGATTTTGTATGTACAAAATAAACAAATGTATCTTTTATGGTAAATAAAATAAAAAATAAAATAAAAAAAATGTTACATTTTACTCAATTCGAAACATTAGCTCAATATAATACAATGTTATTGACAGCACCTTCCCAGTATAAAAAAGTAGGTAGAATTTTTTTCTACTTGTAAATAAAAATAATTCCTTGTACCGCCGATTTTGTTGCGCCCTACAAAATTAACATAGCAACTTAATGTGGTAAGGACCAGGCGTTGACATCGTCCCCCCGTTAAAAGTATCCATGACTTTTAACTCTCTATGAAGTGCTCGATTGCTGGTAGAAGGTACTCGTAGATGCGTGTAAAAGGCCTCCAAGGTGCATAGGTTTAAACGTCCGCTACGCGGCTCACCCCATCAGGTCCGGGGAACAGTTTTGCCCCATACGCTAGCATAATGGCGGTCAGTTATCCTCTTGCAAAATTACTAAGTCGCCAACCTTGAGCGAAGCCATTTCGACCTTTGTTGGAGTTCGGCTAAGTACTTCTTCTGCCACGTTCTCCAAAAGCCGTTGCTCTAGCCTTTCGAAACCCCCAGCTGAGTAGATTGGTCGTCTTCTAAGAACGGTGAAGGCAACGCCGTCAATGGCCGTCCCAGTATGAAATGTCCCGGGGTTAGGAAAAGGAAATCGTTTTCAGACGATGACATTGGATAATGAAGCCGGGAGAAGTATTAATTACGGCTTCTACTTGTGCAAACAATGTGGATAACTCCTCAGAAGTTAGATGCGTGTTACCTATTACACGCCGTATGTGAAATTTTGCGGATTTTACCCCGGCCTCCCAGATATCACTGAAGTTTGGGGCGTAAGCAGGGGAAAATAAAAATCTAATTTCATCCTTGTTTGAGAAATCTGTTATAGCCGATTAGTATTTTAAAAAAAACTACCGATTTCTTTGGCCGCAACCGCAGCATGAAATAGCTGAAACATCTAAGCGCCCGCCTACTCTAATCAACCCATCAAGACTTATGAAAGGAGTAAGTAATGCTAGACCTTGAACTAAGAGCCTGATTCTTAGACAGTAAATTATATTCATGAGGAAATGATTCCAGTTGAGCAATGCGACATAAAGTATGAAATGCATCTTGTAATTCCTTTACACTAAGAACATCAAAACGTCTAAGATTTTTAGGATTACGCAGATTATAGAAATATCTCAATATATATACGTAATCACGTTTAATATTATTTAATGTACTGTATTTTTTTAATTGAATAATTAAAATACAGTACCAGCATTAACAGTTAAATTTGCTGTCGATTTCAATTCTGGAATCTCTAAATCCTTTTGAGATTCAAACGATAATGTAGGCCAAAAAAAAATGTCTTGTAGTAAAAATTTAGGCCCTGACCACCAAAACTGATTATTTTTAAACTCGCGGGATAAACACCGCGCGCAACAAGATCGTCAGGGTTATCCAACGTAGGTACATGAGCCAACATGAAATATCTGTCAGATCTAGAATTTTGCGACTCGGTTTGCCACAAAAGTCTTAAACTTTCTAAAGCTAGTATGCAGCCAGGCAATGACCACACTAGAGTCACACCAATAAACCTTACGTGCGATATCAAATCTAAGAGAGTCTGTAACAACCTTACCGAGTTGTGCGGTTAATAATGCAGCTGACAGCTCCAAACGAGGTGTAGTATAGGCCTTGACAGGAGCCACCTTTGACTTGGAGCTTAATAACTTAACGTGGACAGTACCTGATTATCTCTGTGACGCATGGCTGAATGTATGCAGCTCCACCACAAAGGGAGAGTCACATAAGACCTGCCTCGGCAGTGTAATCAGGGCTAAATGAGACCAGTGTGAATTTTCCGAGCAAGACTCAAGAACCTTTGAAGAATTCGACTTAAATTTTCTTAAATTGAAGCATCCCTTTTTAGGACATCAGATACAGATTCCTGAATATGGCTCAAATCACTCTCAAGGTCACATCCCGTAATTAGGTTGTCGACGTATAGGTCACCCTGAATTATAATGAGGGGATCATCGCATTCTTTGCCTAACTGCCAAAGACATCTTGTGCTCAAATAACTTGCGCTTGGAAAACCGTAAGTCACAGTATTTAAACGTAAACTTTTAAGCGGCATACGCTCGTCCTCTCTCCATATAATGAGTTGAACATTTTGATCCGATTCGTGCACTAATATTTGTCGGAATAGTTTTTCTACATCTCCAGTTATTAGGTACTTATAAAAACGCGCTCGAATGAATATGGACAAAAGAGAGTCCTGAATTTGAGGCCCAGTCATTTGGATGTCATTGACGGATAGGCCAGAGGACGTGCGTGCTGATGCATCGAACACTACCCTAAGCTTTGTTTACTCGCTACTTTGTTTAAAAACGGAATGATGAGGTAGAAAAAAATAACTTTTATCATATTAAGTCATATTTTAGTAATTGAGCATATTCTCTTATGGACTGAAGACAATTAAGCGAGTCAATAAGAGGCAGCCTTACGGAAAATCTGCCATTTTCTAACCGGCAGGTGTGTTGCATAAAATGAGTTTCACATGCCTGCTCACTTTCGGTTAAATGTGATTTAGTTGGGATTTCTTCTAGCTCCCAAAATATGTTTAAATCCTGTTCAACAATTTTATTTAAATATCGAATTTAGATTGTTTGTGTTGCAAGGGGCCTCCGAGTAACCAACCGAACTTTGAACTGTGTAGCTTACGGCAGTTAGGACCTAGTGACCGTTGCTCGCAAACCTATGATGTCCCAATATATCTACGAAAGCAGGTTTACAGAAATAATAATAACCATTTATTTCAGGCTACTAAGGCCCATATCATACAAATACATACATAAAAAACTTAATAAACTAATACATAATTTAAACTACAATCACACAAATACGTAACATAAAAATAATAAACTAATACATAAATAATTAAAAATTATACACAGCTTTGAGATAGGGCGATAGTTGGTAATTGCACTTTTAGAGCCGTTTTTATGAATAGGCGTAACTAGAGCAGATTTCCATATAGACGGCATGATGCCCTCGCTTAGTGACCTCTGAAAGAGTACAGTGATGGGGACAGATAATTCATCAGCACAGGCAATTAAGAAAGAAGCTGGTAATGTGTCTGGACCGGCTGACTTAGAACAATCCAGTCCTTTCAACAATTTACGAACCTGCTATCAACTTCAATCATGGATATATCACAAACCTGGTTGCCACTGCCGATATATTACTTGATTGACAGGAAATAATAGTACCAAAATCTAGAAAATTCGTTGAAAAATACTCAGAAAATAGCTCGCTGATGCCTGCTCCGCTATTAATAGAGCGGTCGCCATAGGTCATTAATGCAGGATACATACTATTTCCTCGCTTACTTTTAATGTATGACCAAAAGAGCTTGAGATTATTTGTAATGGAATTTTCTATAGCCTTTATATAATTATTGTAGCAGGTTTCTTCCATTTTTTTCACTCTGTCGCGCAGTAAATTGAATGTGTGACCATCAGACATGTTATTGTAGGTTTTATATTTCTTGAAGTATTTGAATCTCTTTTATAAACATGGGATCTACGTAACTATGTACGTTTCTTGAGCGATGAAATCGTTCCTCGCTTTATCGCCGTTGGGGGGACACGGTAGCATGCAGTACTACGTCAATTCACGTAGGTCATTGACCTAATAGGTACCTATTTTGTTCTACACAATACATTATTCTAAAACAATTGTATGTGATATTGGTAAATCATAAAAAAACAACGTTATTATTGAAACAAAAATAGTTTTTATTAAATCATCTTGTAATTATTACAACGACTAAGAAGTACTAAATAAAAAAAAAACAAGATACCCTTCCCATTTCGTATAATGCAGTCGGAGGCATTCATGAATTCGGTTGAACTTAATATCATGCCTCCGACTGCATGATATTAGGTAAATATGAAGGGTATCTGTATGTTATGTATGTTAGTTTTTAAATTGATTTTTTTACTGAAATATGTACTTCTAAGTTAAATAGAGGTTGCATCTTTGTATGAAACTTCGCCAGTTTTTGAACTTTGTTGAACCCTCGACCTCTGGATTACCAGTCAGGGTAACTAAACACTAGACCAACAAGCCACTCATTTTCAATTTTCGTCATACAGGTAAATAATAACAATTTAATTCTAAGAACCAGCGCCATGTTATTGTTATTTGTTGAATGCTTCAATTCTCGATATCGCTGTAACCCGGCTGAACCTTTGACCAATGCGATAATTTAAATAATTCAGACAGAGACGTACTACACAATTCGTTTTTGTGTTTTTATTTATCATTTATATTTTTAGTGGTAAGTCTAAGACATAGCCTGTTTTAGTGGATACCAAAACCAGTGTCAGTAATTCTTCCGTGAAATAACAGTATGATTGATTCTTGCTTGAAGAATTATATCAACTTACACGACTCACAGTTTGGATTTCAACCTGGACTGTCTACTGAAAGTGCTATACTAAGTCTCAAACATACTGTCCAATACTACTCTAATCGAAAGACATTGGTGTACGCATGTTTCTTGATCTCTCCAAAGCTTTCGATCTTGTAAGTTATGATGTGCTTTGGAGAAAGCTTGAGTAAAGGGATACACCGACAAGAATTTTAAGAATTTTGAAATACTGGTATGCAAATCAGTCAAATAATGTAAAATAGTCGAACGCGCTCTCCGCGTCATATAAAATGGAGTGCGGTGTGAGGCAGGGTGTCATCTCCTAGGCTTTTCAACCTATACCTCAATGACTTATTAGTGAGCCTTAGTAATATGTGGGTTGGGTGCAGCGTTAATGGTGTAAAGGTTAATAGCATCAGCTACGCTGACGACATGGCACTGTTAGCACCGACGGCTGGGGCTATAGATGAGATGTTGAAGATATGCGAGTCCTCACACGGTCTCGTATACAATGTTAAAAATTGAGAGTACATTGTATTTAAGGCCGTCGGTAAATGCCCTAATAATATACCTAATATTACCCTAAACGGCATGAACATACAAAGAGTGACGAACTCAAATATCTGGGGCATTTTCTTCCTGACGAACTTAAAGACGATGTAGATATTGAAAGGGAGCGCAAGGCACTATCGGTCAGAGGTAACATGTTGGCCCGCAGATTCTCTCGTTGTAGTGACGCAGTTAAAACAACATTATTTAAGGCATACTGCCAGAGTCTATATGCGGGCAGACTGTGGGTCAACTACACCAAAAACTCGTTAGATGTGCTGCGCATTTAATATAATAATATATTTAGAATGCTGTTGGGACTACCCCGTTTTTGTAGAGCTTCTGAAATGTTTACGCAGTACCAAACTGACGGCTTGGTACTGCGTAAATTGTTTAAAATTGCCTCATTAGTGCACAAAACGCGGGTCAGTGACAACAGCATTCTACAAACGATAGCGGAGAGTGTCAACTCTTTTTTTATAACGTCGCTTATTAGAATAAACATTATTTAAATTATTTACTAACATTAGATATAAGCATTTTACTAACAATATGGATCTCTGTTATCTGCCAATAAACAAATTCAATTGAAAAATCATTTGATGACCTCAAGGACCTCACATGTGTGTCATGCAAGTACTGAAAACGTTCTTTAAATTAGAATTGTTAAAATATATATATTACGGGTCTTAATCGCGTGAATAATTTAAGGTAAAATACCTTGTTTATTGCCCGACGTTTCGACCGTATTGCAACGGCCGTGGTCACGGGAAGACTTCTCAGTCTTCCCGTGACCACGGCCGTTGCAATACGGTATTTTACCTTAAATTATTCACGCGATTAAGACCCGTAATATATATATTTTAATAATGTGTACAAATCGCGAAAGTTTATCAACATTTATTAGAATTGAACAAAATATTGTAAAGTAGTATCAAAATATGAGTATTCCTGCGAAGACAAATTGGAAGCCATTTGAGTTTTTTGCGAAATTCAGAAACGTTATCATATTTGCGTAAACCAAATATAAATGTTATACAAAAATTTTAGAGGCGCTCAAGTTTATCAAGTTGTTCCTCGGTTAGATCTATCTAAATAGTTGACATGGGCATATTGTATTTACTTCAAAGTATAAACTTAGGCTTTGGATTTATAAGACTTAGTCCTGAATTTTTTAAAAAGACTTAGTCTATAAGTTCTTCTTGGCAGGACTCGAGTCTTTTATAAAAGACTCTAGATATGTATAGGACTCAAGCTCTGAGTCTTATTTTTAAGACTCCAGTCTTCAAAAATAGCATAAACCTCATTATAAAGGATTCCAAAACTCTAGACTGAAAGATAGGTCTTAATCTATATATTACAGGAAACTCCCCGGACCTCCTCCCTTTTTGAATTGACTGAGCCTACAATTTTGAAAAAAAGTCTATCCTGTGAAAATATCGTGGCAAATTGACTGGCCTGTGGGTCTAGCGGTTAGTGACGCCAACTGGTAAGCTAGAGGCTGTGGGTTCGATTCTCATCTAAGATAAATAGGTATATTCTACTATTTAACACTTCGAGGTTGATATATTGAATCACAAGTCTCCTTTTCCATTAGTCCTCTAATATAGTCTATGTTTGCGAGTATCAGTTGTCTGGTTGCCATAGTAAAGGATCTCCTCAGCCGCGATGGATTCCTTCACCCTTTCCGCTATTGTGCGCTTGGTTTGTCCGATGTCGAAACTACCACAGCTCTTTGTAGATGCCACAATAGTGGAAAGGGTTAAGGAACATATCGCAGCTGTGAAAAACCGACAGACAAACAAGTCAGCAATAGCGGAACCCTTGCTGGCGGGTTAATGAATCTTCCTAAGTAAGTTCTGTGCGTATGGCGAATGAATGGAAATTTAATATAAATACTTCTGACGGCTTCGGCGAACAGTGCAGTTGGTCGGATTGCAATTGGGACAAGCCTTACAACGGATTTAAGAAGGTATTTACTTACATTTATATCTTTACGAAGAACTGCTCACTGCGTATGACATTATTGATGAGTAATTTATTAAAATTAGTACAATTTAGTGATTTCCCGTTATGCGGGATCCAATCACTGGATTGAACTACACAAACCACAGGTCCTTGTCACTATTACTCCAGGATGACGCGGTAAGCGGTTGCAATCAGAAAACACATCAATTTCCACCGAGAAGATGCATATCGTTTGTCAACATCTTGGAATCCCGTTATCAGCAAATGTACACACCGCCGAACAAACATTATACGCCAGTGTGCAGATGTCGTTAGTGCTGTGTGTCGAAGTACCGACAGTTCCGTAATAGTGAGTGATCAAAATCAAGCGAGGGTAGTTTCCGAAACGCGCTTTTCACGGAGACGACGCTGAGTTAAATCAGTTTACCCGTGACCACGGCCGTTGCGGTACGGTCGAAACGTCGCGCGATAAAACAAATACTTTATTTTAAAGCCAAAACAGCGCGATTAAGACCCGTAGCTTATAAAATTCTATAACTTTATTGCTTATTCCAAATTCGTCCCTGTCCTTTCAATCATATAAAGTAAAGAGTACCTACGTAATTAAGGTACAGTCATTATTAAACTGTAGTGTTTGTTACAGTACAAAATGAAGTATTTGTATTTTCTGTTAATTTTGGTTGTGGCTTTTTCTATTTGCGAAAGTCGAGGTAAGCATTATTTTTAACCAACTTCTAAGTAGATCTAAGCCATTGACCGTCATGGCCGGTATCAAAACAGTGTCAGTTATTCTCCCATGAAATAGTAATGTTAACCCATCACTGTGAAGGGAACTGTAGCAAGTGTAATTACTGGTCAAGTGACATTTACTAACTAATTTATACTAATATTATAAAGCGGAAGAGTTTGTTTGTTTGTTTGTTTGTTTAAACGCGCTAATCTCAGGAACTACTGGTCCGATATGAATAAATCTTTTTTTGTTGAATAGCCAAGCATTTATCGAGGAAGACTATAGGCCATATAACATCGCGCTACGACTAATAGGAGCGGAGCAGCGACGAGAAATGTTGCAAAAACGGTTTAAATTTACGCAGATGAAGTTGCGCGGGACAGCTAGTGTCTCAAATAAGGAATGAGGAGTGCGATGTGGTGACATTCAGATCTTTGCCAAACAAGGATTTGGATGGCTCTGATAATGTTATGAGCTAGCGTGACGCATGCCATCAGGCGCACGACATGCACGTCTCTTCAGGGGGCTTAGACAAATGACACACGCTTTTCTTTCCACACACGCTGACGCGAAAAAATGTATGCATTTGACTTAAGGTTGACAAAACGTCACGCGACTGTTGCTGAATTTGTAAACAAAAACCAGCAGTAGCGTGTGCGGAAAAAGAAGTGTGTGGCATTTGTCTAAGCCCCCAGTTCGTTGCATAAAAAATTGCCATAGTATTTTTAAGTTACTTTCCATATAGGCTTTGCCTGCAGTTATGCCCGCCTGGATGTTGGGTATCACGGTAAAAACTAAACTTGCTTGAGACTCAAACTATCTCCCTATCAAATTTTACCTTTTATTAGTTATATTTCGGGACTTAATCGCGTGAATTATTTAAAGGTACGAGGTACAAGTCGACCCGTGACCACGATCGGTGCAATTCGATCGAAACGTCGGGTAAATAAAAGGTTCGTACCTTTAAATAATTCACGCGATTAAGTCCCGAAATATAACTAATATGTATAAAAATCGCGAAAGTTTAAAAACAATACATTGTACCTTATCAATTTTACCAATTTACGTCGCTTACTTTTAAACGCATAAATGTTAAAATGTTTAGTATTAATTAGTTTGTATTTTATAATTACAGAACCAAGGTGCTTGTTGCCAATTGAATCTGGCGTCTGCTTCGGTTACAATGAAAGGTGAGGAACCTAAATTAAACATTAATTGCATTTTCTATAACAAAGGCCGTAATAGTTCTCTAGCTATCGGCTAGATGGCGCAGGCGAGGATCTGACTCGCGTGCAGGAAGGATAAAAAGAAAGAAAGGACGACCGTTTATTTTCTACACAGTACCTACATTTGAGGAAATTTTATATACAACACTTAAAAAAATTGATATGTGTGTAAAAAATTGGATTTCACTCAGCATTGTGCTGCCTCTCCAGTATTACTACTGGAGTCGGCGCTGATCCAATCCAATAGAAGAATTTGAGGTTTAGTAACTTTCCAGCCCCGGTTTGGCATACGGAAGTCTTGGGTTCGATTCCTGGGTCTGGAACTCAATTTTTCTATCTTTCAAACATGCTATTACTGTATTATTGAAGTAATTGGCAAGAAATGCCTATAAAAAATATTATAAAAAAGGAATTATGTTGATTACTAACTGTGCCCACGACTTCGTCCGCATGAAGTCGCAGCGCTGTTCATTCCCTATAGATGTTAGCGTGACAATAAAAATAGTCAATAGGTGGTTAAGGCCATAACTCCAAAAACAACTGGTAGGTCCAGTAGTTTTTCAGTAGTCAGGAGTTATGACAAAATGATTTTAATTTTACTGAAAAATCATTTTGTTTATTATGAGTTTTAGACCCTAAAAATGACAAAGAAACATCGATTTTACGGTGTGTGGTAAAAAGTAGGTGGTGAAGGGTTACTTTGATTTTTTTTTAATTATAATACGAAGTTATTTGGTGTAATGTAAAAAACCCAAGAGCGGGAGGTTATTAGTATATTAAAAATCACCCTGTATAGATAGATAGAAGTATAGATGAATAAGCTTTCGCCTGCGGGTCCGCGCGCTTTGTTATGTGATAAGAACTATTCTTTGGATTTAAGCTATCTCTGTACTCCGTCTAACGGGCGGTCTCAATAATCTATCTATCGATTTAGCTACTAGAGCTATACAAGGTTATTTTTGGTATAGTACAAAGCCCAGACACCCCAACTAGATTTTTATTTTAGGAAATCATATAAAAAAAAATGAAAATGTTGAAAACTTGCATAGTTATAAGCCATTTAAGTTGTCTAGTGTTCTTCGCGCTGTCATGCTCATTGCGTCTCGTAGTACGTAATCCGTGGTTATTATTGAAAAACAAGTGATGATTACATTTCACAAGAATAACGTTGTACATCTGACATAGGTTCCTTAAAAAAATATGTTCAAATTCTACCTCTAGTAGGTAGCCAAATCCATCGATAGATTTATTATTGAAACCGGCGGTTAATCGATTCACCACCCGAGTTAGTTGTTTGTTTTTTTCTCTTTTGGCCTTTAAAAGACGATGGCAACATCAGAGTATCAGCTATTGACTGATATGCCGCTGAAAGATAAATATATATGTTAAAGGTTATCTATAATAACTGATGAATTTAAACAATAACAATGTACCTACCTACTAAATGTGAAGTTTTGAGTACCTACCTATGAAATATTATTTTTAGTGATTTCGACTCTAAAGCCTGATTTACAGTACGATCAACGTAACTTGACCGGATTGAAGTTAGGTTTTTATCACTTTCGCGCATGTCATAGAGATGCGACCCTAACATTACTTACGAAATCGATTAATTATGTTTAATCGATTGAAAATACTAACAAAATATTAATTCAACAATATAAAAACACTATTTAAATGAGTTCATAAAAGTTTAAATTTAGAACAGTTGCAGTAAATACTAACGAAACTTTGAAAAACATTTTTTTTACGAAAATAATCACAAAAAAACATGAGTTAGTAATACTAATTATGACTATGTAATGCATAATCGCATCTCTAATTCTCTTGGTTTAGTTACCGCCCCCGCCCCCCGCTTCCTGTCACCATTTATTTCCAAAAAATAAATGCATTTTTTGGAAGTAAATGGTGACAGGAAGCGGGGGGCGCAACCACTTGTTGATCCAACTGTACATGATGCTATTTTCTTGTATGTTTAAGTGCTATAATTTCATGCAATAAAAACATAATAACTGACTTTCAAGAATAGTAATCAACTCTTTATACGCGAATCTATAATAATATTATAAAGCTGAAAAGTTTGTGTGTTTGTTTGAACGCGGTAATCTCAGGAACTATTGATCTGAATTGAAAAAATCTTTTACTGTTGGATAACCCATTTATCGAGGAAGGCTATAGGTTATATAACATAAAGCTACGATCAATAGGAGCGAAGCAGCAATGAGAAATGTTGCAAAAACGGGAAAAAAATACGCAGACGAAGATGCGCATCTAGTATTGAATAAAAATTTAACGCAATTATTGAATGCAAATCTTGACCAAAAATAATTGCAAGTGACTTCTGTTTACGTAACACCAAGACAATTATGTTCTTTCAAATCACACACTTGTACACATATCGCCAGCTAAGTTTGCGTGTCTGATGTTTGCGCGTAAGCTGCGCACAACTCGAATTTAGGTATCGGAGGGAATGAAGGAGACGGGCGGGGAACGACGTCCCTGCGCAAAACTACATTCGAATACAACTTCACAAATGCAAACTTAGGTGGCGTTAGCAGGCCTGTTGGTTTAGTGATTAGTGACCCTGACTGCTAAGCCGGAGATCGTGGGTTCGATCCCCACCCATGATAAAACTTTGTGTGGTGAGCACGATGGTTTATTCTGTGTCTGGGTATAATTTGTGTATATTATGTGCGTGTTTACAAAAATATAATAATAATCGTTTCCGTAAGTAATTTTATGGTCGCATCTCTATAACATGCGCAAAAGTGTTATGAGCCTAACTTCAATCCGGCCAAGTTACATTGAGACAACTGTAATTGCCATAATCGCTGGTCAGGCTTTAAAATACGCAGAAGATGCTGCTGCATGTTAAGCTATCGATCTTGCTCCCAATCTCTTCCCGTTAGTGTCAGTGAGAGGAAATAGAGATTGAGAGAGAGGGGAGGGAGAGGGAGAGTCAGAGAGAGTCAGAGAGAGATAGAGGTGGAGAGAGAGAGGGGAGAGCATGAGAGATTTGTATTTTTTTCTTTTCAAAAATTATATTACGAACTTATTTGGTGTAATGTAAAGATGCCAAGGGAAGTTATAAGTATTTTAAAAATCTTTTATTTATCTTTTAATTACTTTCAGATATGGTTTCGACGTGACAACTGATAACTGCAGGCAGTTCGTCTACGGTGGTTGTCAGGGCAACGAGAATCAGTTTTCTAGCCTTGAAGAATGTCAAGCTGCTTGCTAGGATTATATTATAACAGAGATTTGATATGCGAAATGATACTGTTCGTTAAATAAAATGATATAGTGACTACTCATTTTATGGAGATTTCATTTCAACCGTACATAGGTTACAGGCGCTCAGATAGTGGCATATTAATATCAATTGACATGTTTTTATATGTCAGTGTCGCATCATCCTTTTCTACTTTTACGACTTTTTATATTAGTGTGATAATAGCACCTGCAATATATAGTTCATCTATGTGGGCATTAGTTTGCAGTTTTTAAAGATCGAATGTTGTCTAAGTAACTTAACTACACCTGGAGTTGTAAAAATGGAGGCTAACTAACATGTCGCTATTTTTACAGCTCCATGTTTATCGTGAAAATTTACCGAAGTAATATAGGTAATCTACGAGTGCAAATGCAGTGTTTTGTACATTAAAATAAGACGTGACTTAAAGGTCCAAGCGACCAGGGGGTATAGACAAAGTCACATTCGAATAGCGATATCGTGAATGGAAATTAATTAAAGTATAGAATTTGACGTTTGCGGTGGAGACCATAGACATTTTTTTATTTTTTTGCAAATGATTAGTATAACGTTATCGAATTCGCTACGGAACGAATGTACCTTGTCTAAACCCCCTGGTCATTTAAATCCAAAACAACAATTATCTACACCTTTTTACTTAAACATCATTGCATAAAGTAACCCTGCATACCGACACAGTGTATAGGTACTTAACAAAAACTTTTTCGAAACTTATCATGAGATCTTTTCGAAATTTAAATGGACCATTTTGGAATAAACCTCTTTTATTATTGACTCGGATTTGAGAAATTGTTTTCCTCTAAACAAAAAAAAATCCTAAAATCCGTCTAACGGCTGGTCTCAATAATCTCTCTATCGATGGATTTGGCTACTAGCGGTAGAATTTTGTGTCTTATGTCAAATATATAAGCTCTAGTAGCCAAATCCATCGATAGATAAGAGTATTGATACCGGCCGTTAATAAGAGGGAGTTATGCCAAAAATACAAACATCCGAATTTAGGACCTCCTTTTTTGAAGTCGGTAACAAAAATAATTATCAGCAATAACGACAATTTTATGGAAATTGGCCGTAATCGCGATAAAAAAAGTATGGTTTTTGACATTCACGATAAGTTATTGGAAGATATCCAATAGACGACCTCTACATAATAATAAAAACACCATTTATTTCAGGCATCAATGGCCCATAGAAATACATAGGTATCTTACGGACAGACTAACACAAATACAGTACAAGTGCTCTGGACTGACTACCCTATACAAAGTGACAGCGATTTCAAATGCCGAATAGAATAACCGTCCTGTGAACTTTTTGACACTAATGACAGATGGCCGTTGTTGTTACAATCCTACAAGGATCTTTTGATGCTTCGATGACATTAAAATGATGGCGCTTTACGAGATGGCGGCGTTAGTTCGGATTTCGGCCACGTGGCAATGCAATGAGTTAACAATACTGGTGAATGGCACTTGGATGACATTGACATGAGGGCGCTTTACAAAATGGCGTCGTTCGTTCGAATTTCGGCAACACGTCAAAAGATCCTTGTAGATGTATCCTAAAAACTCTTAAAGACTTTCATTTCATTTTTTTCAAATTAATCAAATGCAAGTTTTGTTGTTGTTACCGGTAGACTGTCCATTGTACTAGTACCTAAAACCTCACAAAAACATCGAAATTCCTGCGCGACTACAACGATATAATTCTGTCTATAAAACAACAGTAACCCGCTACATTTATGCATGTATGTACGTTATATACGATTTCGTTCGGAAATCTTCGTGAGGCTTCGTAAATGCTCGGGAAAGTTTAAACTTATTTTTAAGTTATGATATAGATGTGTGTTCTGTGATATACTCGTAGATTAAGAAGTGAAGGTAGTGGTTTTTCAGATTTTAAGAATTATAGATTGCATCGAGTTTCCTTGCTTTAAGATTGACACAACGCCACTGGTAGGTGCTAGGAGTTGTCTTATATAAAAGAAAAAATAATTAATTTTAATTATATAATCAAGTTATTTTAAGCAAGTTTCTTCACAATCATCCATGGAGTCAAATTGGTTCAGGTTACCTCCACAGCCTCCGTAAATAAACTCGACGCATTGCTTATTATCCTTATCATAGCCGTACCTGGAAAACCAATAAGAATTTTACAAAGACAGTTAACAATGTATATCTAGTTAGTAACAAGCAAAATTATTCCAAAAAACCCGACTTTTTGACGCCAATAAATAGTTATGCATACCTTGGAAAGTATGCCTTACAAAGCCCTGATGTAATAGGCAGAACACATCTGGGGTCTGTAAACATAAAATATATTGTTACTTATTAAAGAAAAAACTCAACAACTCAGACATAAATCTAATTATTAAATGTATGTAAGGAGGTATCTTAGGGGTACAGGCCCTAAGCCGTAACCAACTCCCGCTAACGCGGATCCAAGAGGGGTGGGGCAACGGGGGCAATTGCCCCTCCCCAAGATTCATGAATTTTCAAGTGTTCGCATTCATTTGGTCCGCGTTGACTGGCAAAACTACTCACACTTGGCCGCTTTTGAATAAAAGTGGAACATGATCCTGGATCGGCGCCTGATTCCGGCACCGAAACACGTCTTTTTTCGAATTGAATTTTAAAAAATTGAATTACAATTTGAATCTAATAAGTAATACCGTATAAGTTTCTTGGGAACTCGGTGGATGGCGTCACGTTTGCCTTAAAATCATAACACGGCGGATACATTTGATTGTATTAGGGGTGTCTCGGTGCTGGAGTTAGTAACGGCTTAGGGTCATACATACTAGGGATGTATGTCGTAAAAATTACAAAAAAAAACTGATTACGAGTATCTTATAAACTTGTGAACGGTTTAACATCAAACAAGGCTACGAACCATCATGATTAATGCTAGTACAGACAGAGACAGACACATCTGAGAATGCCTCGAGTAGAAGGCAAAATACGAAGTTGTGGAATGTGGTGGTAGGTCTAAGACATACGTCGCCTTGGTGAGTAGCCCAACAGTGTTAGTTATTCTTCCGTGAAAATGTGCTGTTAACACATCATTGTGCTTCGGTTGAAGGGCACTGTAGCAAGTGAAATTACTGGGCAAATAACATTTACGAACGTCTCAAATGAGGAGCGCGGTTCGGTGACATTCAGATCTTTACAAATACATTAATTGCATTTTTGAAGTCCGTAGCCAAACCGGGCCAGAAGCGAACCACCTATCTGGACAATGTTACTAGACCTCAATTTTTTCTATCCCTTGATGCTCGGTTTGGCTACGAAAGTCTCGATTCCTGCGCCTGGACTTCAAAAAAATTTTCTATCTTTCAAAAATGCAATTATTGTATTTGTAAAGTAATTTGCAAAAATGCCTATAAAAATTACTTCAATTTAGATCTTTGCCAAATAATGATTTGGATGGAGACCACGGTTCGGCAAACGTAGCGTAGCAAACCTAAGGCCAGGTGAAGTGATGATTTACGCAAAACGGCTGGCAGGAGCTGGATGCGAGAAGCCGAGGATAGAACAATGTGGCGTGCAATTGGAGAGGCCTATGTCCAGCAGTGGACTGCGATAGGCTGGTGATGAGGATTTGGGTGGCACTGATACTGTTATGGGCTATCGTGATGCTTACCATCAAGCGCACGACCTCGTCTTCAATTCGTATTATAAAAAAAAAAAAAACATTAGAACTCAAGGGTCCTGAGATAAAGCCAATAGTCTTTTGATTTTATTTTTAAGACATCTTGCCTAAAACAATATTCTTGTGTTTGGGGGACTTTACAAACTTACATTATCACGGACACAAAGTACACCCTGGAAACAACAATAAGGGAATCGAACCTAAAACCTCTAGCACACCAGTCGCATGTACTCTCACAGCGTCTCCGAAACATGTTGCAGGTTACTCCTTAATCAACGAGTAAGCAAGAATTTGTATTGAGGACACTCCACTCACATCGTACTAGTACGCTGGAATGGCTCCCGTTGACAACAACAAGATTTAAATTTGATTTTGACATTTAAACGGTCATTTGGCAAATTCACATTTAGTGGTCACAAGCGGACTGACCGCTGTGACCACGGCCGGTGCAACCTGGTCGAAACGTCAAGCAATTTTAAACAATGCGCGTTAATTCCCGTATAATAAATTGATTGAAGTAGTAAGGGAGTGTACTACTCGTACGTTGAACTGACTGCCCGTTCAAAATGACATCAATTTCAAATATCGAATCGAATGACCGTCATGTGAACTTTTTTGACGTTTATGACAAATGGCCGTTCTTCTTTGAGTTTTTGGCAATCTAGCCGTTTTAACGGCTAATTTCTGCCATTGTCAAGTATTTATGCGCTTATTACATGCACAAAGTGTCGTTCTTAGTCAATTATCACGTTTCAAATTATTTTTTACAAGTTAAACTCGGAGCTTTAAAGATAATGGCCGGTTAGTTTGCCGCCATTTTTACAACTCCAAATGGCCGTTGTTGTTATCCTTCTGACACAAGTATAGACTTCAATTTGAATTTGTCAAATGACCGTTTAAATGTCAAAATCAAATTTAAATCTTGTTGTTGTCAACGGGAGCCATTCCAGCGTACTAGTACGATGTCAGGTCCTCAATACAAATTCTTACTTACTCGTTGATTAAGGAATAACCTGCAACATATTTCGGTGGCGCAGTGACAGTACAGGCGACTGCTGAGGTTATAGGTTCGATTCCCTTATTTTTGTTTCCAGGGTGTACTTTGTGTCCGTGATAATGTAAGTTTGTAAAGTCCTCCAAACACAAGAATATTGTTCTGTAGTCCAGATAGGTCCGCTTCTGGCCCGGTTTGGCTACGGAAGTCTCGGGTTCGATTCCTGGGTCTGGACTTAAAATTTTTCTATCTTTCAAAAATGCAATTATTGTATTTGTAAAGATCTGAATGTCACCGCACCGCGCTCCTCATTTGAGACGTTCGTAAATCTCATTTGCCCAGTAATTTCACTTGCTACAATGCCCTTCAACCGAAGCACAATGATGTGTTAACAGCACATTTTCACGAAAGAATAACTGACACTATTGGGGTAATCATCAAGGCGACGTATGTCTTAGACCTACCACCACATTCCACAACTTCGTGTTTTGCCTTCTACTCGAGGCATTCTCAGATGTGTCTGTTTCTGTCTGTACTATCGTTAATCGTGATGGTTCGTAGCCTTGTTTGATGGAAAACCTGGTCGAAACGTCAAGCAATTTTAGGGTAAACAATGCGCGTTAATTCCCGTATAATAAATAGTTATTATCATGCAATGCGAAAGTTTAAATGTTAGTACTCCAATCAAGAGTGAGCGGTAGGTTACTTCCATCCTTATTAATATATACTAATATTATAAAGGTGAAGAGTTTCTTTGTTTAAACGCGGTAATCTCAGGAACTACTAGTCCGAATTGAAAAATAATTTTACTGTTGGATAGCCCATTTATCGAGGAAGGCTATAGGCTATATAAAATCCCGCTACGCCTGATAGGAGCGGAGCAGCAGTGAAAAATGTTGCAAAAACGGGGAAAATTTACGCATACGAAGTTGCGCTGTCAGCTAGTCAATTATACAAATTAAATGCCTGCGGTGGTATACCATATTTTACAAAAAATGCTTACCTCGACTGGCTGAAAAAACCACTACTGAAATGAGCAGCAAAAATAAATATTTCATTTTGTATCAACAATTAGTATTATGTTTTTCAATGTTACCGTAATTGTGATTAAACAAGTCTTCAGTTCTTATTTTTATAAGGCTGAGAGAAATAATACTATAATTACAACGCAGGGAGGTATTTATTAAACTTATTTAAGGGTTTTCTTAATAAACAAGGAACCCTTATAATTTCGCTATGTCCGTCCGTCCGTTCGCACGTAGCTCAGATACTCTTGGGATTAGAAAACAGTAATTTTGGAAGGATATAAAAATATAAATTACGCCAACAAAGAGATAAAATAAAAATTTTAAAATAACAATTTTGTACATGCAATGAAGCGGCGATAACGTAATGGCTAAGGCATCGGTCTCGCAATCGTGAGGTCGCGGGTTCAAATCCTATCCATTATGCTACCGACGTGAACCCACTTCTAACACAAGCCTTTGAGCTTAGCTGGAGGGGTTAACAAGATTGCTAGTAATGTGGGACTCAATCCCACATTGCTAGTTATCTTTTATTTTATAAAAAAAGGGGGGGGGATCTGATTTTTCTCACCTCCCCATCCTGTGAAGTGTCGTTGGATAGGTCTTTTAAAAATATTTATTTGATGTTAAGACCATTTATCGATGTAATGATCTGTTTAAGAAATATTAAGTGTTTCGTCATGTCTGTCTGTCTGTCTGTCTGTCTGTCCGTCACAGGCATTTTACTCAAAGACTACTCAATGAATCTCGATAAAATTTAGTGAAAAGGTCTTTTGTAATAGCCGCTACTTAGTTTAACAGCTAAATAATAATAATAAATATTTTTAAGGGGGGCACTCCATACATGTAACAGAAGCTGAAATATATTGGTTTCAGCAAACATCAACGTGTGGCACATCATTGGACAGGTCTATCAAAAAAAAAATAAGATTTCTAACAAACTTTTTTGATTGAGTGAATATTTTTGGAAATAATCGCTCCGAAAGTTGCATAAATCGTGTCCCCCCCATAACTTTTGAACCGTGTGCCCAAAAAATATGGAAAAAATCATAAAGATAGCACTTAATAAATACTTTAAACTAAAATTATTTCAGATAAGGTCGGATATACTGTCATTGAGTTATTGGCAGTTTGATTATTGCCGTATTGAGTTAACTGCGTTTCTTAACAAAAGGGCGTAAGTGCCATGAACATACGCTCTTCTGCTGATGCAAATGTTCAAGCATATTAAACCATCATATTATCATCATCTACACTGAGCATGCTCCGACGTACTCTTGCCCGGTTTTTTAAGATTATTTACTATACTTCGGTCCTTGTGACTAATCTTAACAGACTAAAGGTTCATTTCCGTGCATCGCGGCCGATCGCGAGTCGCGTACGGCTTACGACAAGCGTCTGACGCGCGCGACCGATGCGACAATAGTCAGAGTATGAGAATGTATGGTGCCGTTTCCGAGGTATGCGACAGACGCGCGCGGCCGACGACTGTCGTAGGCTGCGCGCGCACTCAGAACATTGTCGCATCGGCCGCGAGCGTCAGCCGCTTGTCGTAAGCCGCGCGCGGCTCGCGATCGGCCGCGATGCGCGGAAATGAACCTTTTAGCCAAGCCAACTACACTGGAACTATTTTTGTGCAAATGAGAGTGCACTTACGTTTCCGAGTGGTCTAAATCTAAGCCATTGGCTGTCTTGGACGGTACAACAACAGTGTCATTTATTGTTCCGTGAAATAGTAATGTTAACGCATCACTGTGTTTCGGTTGAAGGGCACCGTACCAAGTGTCAAGTAATCGGGCAAATGAGATTTATGAACTAATGTCTCAAATGAGGAGCGCGGTGCGGTTACATTCAGATCTTTGGCAAACAAGGATTTGGGTGGCACTGATAATGTTATGGGCTAGCGTGACGCTTTCTTCTTAATCTTCAAATGTTATCTGAGAACGTAATATACAGAAAGAGTTACATTCACATTTATTTTTAAACTAGCTGACCCGCGCAACTTCGTCTATTATACCCGTGTTTGCAACATTTCTCATTGCTGCTCCGCTCCTATTGGTCGTAGCGTGATGTTATATAGCCTAATGCCTTCCTCGATAAATGGGCTATCTAACAAAGAAAGAATTTTTCAATTCGGACCAGTAGTTCCTGAGATTACCGCGTTCAAACAAACAAACAAACTCTTCAGCTATACTACTAGCGGACGCCTCGTGGTTTCACCCGCGTAGTTTCCGTTCCCGTAGGAATACAGGGATAAAAAATAGCCTATGTCACCCGGATTTAACGTAGCTTCATGAATGATGAAAGAATTTATCAAATCCATCCAGTAGTTTTGGAGCCTTTTCAATACAAACAAACAATCAAACCTTTCCTCTTTATAATATTAGTATAGATATAGATAGACTAGCTGTCACGCGCAACTTCGTCTGCGTAAATTTTCCCTGTTTTTGCAACATTTTACGCTACTGCTCCGCTTCTATCGGTCGTAGCGTGCTGTTATACAGCCTTTAGCCTTCCTCAATAAATGGGCTATCTAACAGTGAAATAATTTTTCAATTCGGCCCAGTAGTTCCTGACATTGCCGCGTTCAAACAAACTCTTCAGCTTTATAATCTTAGTATAAATTTTGTAACCAGATTTTCGGGTTATTTTTTCCTGTTAGTTTAGTTCTTAAGTACTTATCTGTATTTTTTTCAAGACATAACTAAGTCACCTTGAGTTTTAAGGTAAAGTCAGTTTAATATGCTTAGGTACAAGGTCTGTGTCGCGGGGGATTTTACAAACATTCAATTTACGGACACAAAGTACATCCAGCCTCGGAACAATAATTTGTGGATCACACTGACTAGTGTCCTATGTGGTAATCGAACCCACGACCGCTGGTTTAGCAGTCAGAGTCACTTACCACATCAACATGCCAGTCAAATTTTGTTAGCGTTTGTTTAATGTTAAATAGTTTAATACTAAGTAAATGAATATAAAAGGCAACTAGGATACCTATAATATACAATTTGACACGGAAAATATTTATATGGTTATTAAGCACTAGCTGCCTCGCGCAACTTCGTTTGCGTCAATTTTCCCCGTTTTTGCAACATTTTTCATTAATGCTCCGCTCCTATTGATTATAGCGTGATGTTATATAGCCTAAAGCCTTCCTCGATAAATTGGCTATCCAACCCTGATTTTTTTTTTAATTCGGACCAGTATTTCTTGAGATTATCGCGTTCAAACAAACAAACTCTTCAGCTTTATAATATTAATATAGGTGTGAAAGTAATTATGTCTGTCTATTACGTTTTCAGATAAAATTTTGTATAGAGATAGTTTGAAGGCCATTCTTTTCTTCCTTTTGAGCAGAATTAATATTTTATATTTAATCATTCGTTACAAGTATTTTGGCCAATATATAAGCACATATAGTTTTTACCTTTGTTGTAAGTAGATGCTCCTACTATGTTGTACCCACTAAGGCTGATTTTGCTTTATCTCATGTTTCAACTTTTTGATAATACAATTTGCATCTGTCCTTTAACATGGTGTATAGTATATTACTCGCAGCACCTTACCCCCATATCAAGTTTATAAACATTCAAACATTGTAAAATTGGCAATTTGAAAAGAGTGGCCGCGAGTTTTTATTGCCAGGTTATTTTCTCCGGCTTTACCTATTGTTTGCGAACTTGGCATTACATGTACATTTAAAATCCCGACATATCACAAGAGTTGTTTTGCATCCTAAGTGAATAGAACATTTTGAATTTGAATTTGAATTTGAGTCCCGGGACAGGATATTAGGATAGTTTTTAATGCGTTAACCGACATCCATGCAGGCAAAGCCACAGGCGAAAGCTATTAAAATATATATTTAAAAAAAAATCTAACTAGGTCGTTCCTAGACGTAAGTCAACGCACTGACAAAAGTCTCCGGCATCCTGTAAAGTGAGTGTGTGTGTAAAAGTGCGTGAGTTTAAAGGTTGTTTATGTGTGTGTGCGTGTGTGTGTAAGGGTTTATGATTGTGTGTGTGCGAGGGGAGCGTAGGTAGCTCGTTAAGAATGACTGGCGAGTGTTCTCATTGTCACACGACAAAAAAACGTAGGAATTAATATTGTACATTAGGTTAGGGCCGTGGCTTCCTTCGTGTTGATGTCGGTCGTTATGACCATCTACCATACCAAATAGGGATGTTGACTGTCAAGTCAAATCAGTCTCTTTTTATGAAATGTCAAAACGACAAGCTCTATAGAAATGTGTATGGAATAGGAACCTATGACGTCATAAGTTCCTATCGTCAAATCATTACTTTTAGTATTCATTTTCATGCTTTTAATTTAAAAAACATGTTAAAATGTAAAATAACAGTTATTTTCAGATTATTTTAGGATCTACTATTACCTGATTAGTATAAAATAATTTACTTTTATTGTAGTCAACTACCCAATTTGATTTAAGCGAAAAGTGAATGAGTTTAGGGGTGTGAACGTAACGGGCAAAATATACGATTTTTCTTAAAGGAGAATATTACAAAAGTCATAAGTTTAATAGGATAATTTATCTACTGACAATCAAAATACATTTGGAATGTATTCAACCGTTACTTGAAACACTAGCAGAAGGTTTGATTTTGCACTCATTTACATTAAACAATTAATTAATTTGAAACGAGTCAAAAGACGTCCATTAAAAAGGAGAATGTGATAGAAGCCACTGGAGGTGTTATAATAATGTCCTCTATAGAAATTTGACATTAACTTTTCTTTGTTAAACTTTGACCAACCCATTCTTGTTCGCTATAATAGTCGACTTATTCTAATCGATTGAATCAAAAGTCGCGTCACTATGTCGGGGCGAGATATCTATCAAAATACTTACAGCTGTCATTCACATAAAAATGTGACTTGATGTGGTCCGTGGAAGCCGCGCGCTAACGCAGTAACTAAACTCAATGATGTTTTAAGTAAACAGGTGTAGATAGGTTACAAGCGCTCAGCAAACGGTATTTTAAAATTAAGTCAATTGACCAGGTTTTTGTATGTCAGTGTGGCATCACTGATGTCAACAGATGAAAGCTGTGGATTACATTTATTTTATGGAGCTACAGGTCTTAATCGCGCACTAGTCTACCTGTGGCCAGGGCCGTTGCAATACGGTCTAAACGTCGGGCCATAATACAAAGCTATTAAGCCTTAAAATAAAACATTTACGCGATAAAGATCCATAGCTTATAAATTCTAAAATGTGTACAAATCGCGAAAGTTTACGAACATAAACATTTATTTTCTCTTTTTCGCTCGTGATAATTAAATCATGCTTTCCTACTTTTACGACTAATATAGTGTGACATTGCAATATAATGGTTATCTACCTATGGGGTATCTGTGAGGTAAGCTGTTTTTAAAGATCGATCTTATTACAACAACGTTGACTAAATAGTTTTTGAGCGAAGAGCTACGAGCAAATTTGGAACACACTTTTGTAGATATGAGTATTAAACTGCTTTAATACTTTGTTTAAGGAATGTGTCCTACTAAGTCGTGCTGTTGTATTTAATTTTATATTGCAATTTATTATGTATAAATCCTCTATTTATTGTATATATAATATAATAGCAGGAGCACCTTACCTACATTTTCAGATATAAACTAATATTCTTAATCAACTTAACACGCAATTACGTCTGCATCAATTTTAAAAACACAAAACCAACAAAAAATACAATACGACCTATTGTCATGCCTCACACACAAAAAATTTCATTAAAATCTGTCGAGCTGTTTTGGAGTAGTTCGACCATAAACACCGTGACACGAGATTTTTATACATTAAATTTTACCCCAGACACTGAAGAAGCCATCGTTATTACACAAAGTCTTATCCTGGCTCTGGGCGAGGATCAAACCCTAGCAGATAGAATCAACATTGGCAACAGAGGCTAGTCAACATTGACATTTTAAAGAGTGGCCGTGAGTTTTTATTTTCTTCAGCTTCATCTATGACTTACGAACTTAACATTAGATGTGTACCTACATATAGAATCATGAGTTGACCTTTCACAAATTATTTTTTTTGTAAATGATAGAACCTGTTTAGATTTCTCATTGAGATTACAATCTAGTCTATAGACTTATAAGTAATTTTGTTGTAGCTAAAATTGCTAGCTGCTGCAATTTTTGAAATTTTTTTGGTGCCTCTGTGGCGCGGTGGGAGTGTGTCCGACTGCTACGTAAGAGGTCGCGGGTTCGATTCCCACACGGGACACCACTTTATGTGGTCCATAAATTGTTGTTCCGAGTCTGGGTGTGCTTTGTGTCCGTGACTTGTATGTTTGTAAAGTCCCCCGCGACACAGGGCTTGTGAAGGGTACAAGCCCTGTGTCTGCGGGAGTCGTTTTTATAAAATACTAGCTTAAGCCCGCGGCTCCGCTCGCGTGGATGTCGGTTATCGCGATAAAAACTATCCTATGTTTTTCCCCGGGACTCAAACTATGTCCATACCAAATATCATCTAAATCGGTTCAGCTGTTTGAGCGGGAAAGCGTAACAGACAGACAGACAGACAGAGTTACTTTCACATTTATAATATTAGTATGGATAAAATATATATATCTCTAGTAAAGGTAAGACATTTTGTTCTTGTGTTCTTTACGAGTAACACTCACTCACTTAACACTAACTAACTTAATTTTCACAAGTGAAGTGTTTTGCGTCCTAAGTGAATAGAGAGTTTTTACGTTCGTATTGTCGTCGTCACACAATGGAAACAGGACCTCGTCACGAAAAGTGCGTGCACATAGCATATTCTACAGCCTGTATATCTATGTACTAAACTATGTACTATGTAATACTTATGTATTTGTTCCACCTCTCATTATGATTAAAGGGACATGTGTACTATAATTATCACAGTGTATTTATTTAGTTCTAGTTGCAAATGGCGACTAGGGCTGTTTACAGAATAGCTGAATTTAATAGGTAAAGGAAATTAAACGTGACTGGCTGTTGGTCTAGTGGTTCGTGGCTCTGACTGCTAAGCCAGAGGTCGTGGGTTCGATCCCCACCCAGGATATTTTTTTGTGTGATGTATGCGGATCCAGGATTATGTTCTGGGCTTTGACTCAACAACGCCCAAGTGTAAGTAGCATCTATAGCGAACATTCGAGAATTTAGGAGCCGGGGTGGAAGGGGAAATTGCCCCTGTTGCCTCCCCCAGCAATCAGAAATGTTGCAAAAACGGGTAAAATTTACGCAGACGAAGTTACGCGGGACAGCTAGTCATAGATAAATGACACCCAGACACTGAATAAACCGTCGTGCTTATCACACAAAGTTTTATCCTGTGTGGGGATCGAACCCACGACCGCCGACTTAGCAGCTAGGGTCACTAAATATTAGACCAACAGGCCAGTAGGTAATATGATTTTTATCTTGCATGTCCAGACTAAGTTAATAATTCAATTTTATTATTTGTCAAGTGATTTGTGAGTCTTTTGGTTAGGTTTTCGGACATTTGAAACAAAAAACAAAATGGATTGATTAATAAACTAATATTAGACGAAGTCTTCCCTTTACATTATATATGTAAATATCAACCCATATGATGTTCCACTGCTGGGCACGGGTCTCCCCAGTAGAACCTCCTTATTATAGATCACGGGGTAATTGCCATAATCGCCACGCTAGGCGAGACGATCTTGGGTTGACGGTCGCAGTAAAGCTTTAAAATACGCAGAGGACGCTGCTGCCCATCCTCCTGTGTGACATCCCTTAGTCGCCTTGACGACGCCCTCGGGAAGTGAAGGGGATTCTCTTTACATTACCTAGCAATAATTTTCAGTTAACAGCATTTTCATAGGAATATCGGATGCAGTGGGGACTAGCAGATCAAGAGCGATAAATCGCTACTCGCTTCTCGCTCATCGTTGTTGGTGGGACACGTATCGGACATCGGACCAGCGGCGATAAATGTATGAAAGACGTCAAAATTCCATCCGGCGCACGGTAATAAAAACCGGATGTTGGGCTCTTTTAGACGACCGGTTTGTGTTAGGCAAATTTCCGAAGTTCTCAGCGGCTAATCTCCTAGGCCAGCCAACTACGCAGGACGGCAATCCGACACGCCCGGGATCCTTATTCACTATATTTTTTTCGTTTTCGCGGCAAGCCCGCGCGTCAAACGGTGAAAATCTTGTCATAATGGTGACTAAAGAGCTGCGCTTAGAAATGCATTGCGTATGCGTGCGGACATCTTTGAGCGCACAGCACATTCGCCAGTTTACGCGGGCTTGCCGCGAAAACGAAAAAAAACATAGTGAATAATGACCCAGAGCGAGATTAGGTGCGTGGTTAGCGTAGCGTGGTTTACGAGGCACGGAGGGATGTGATTTTTTTCTAAAACGGACACCAACCTGCGCAGATATCTCGATCTGCTGGTCCCCACTGCATCCGATATTCCAATAAAAATGCTGTTAACTGAAAATAAGCGCTAGGTAATGTAAAGGGAATTCCCTTCACTTCCATTGGGTGTCGTCAAGGCGACTAAGGGATATCATACATGAGGATGGGCAGCCGTCCTCAGTGTACTTTAAACCTTACTGCGATCGCCAACCCGCTCGCCATGCGACCCGTGCCCAGCTGTGGGACATCATATGAGTTGATATATATAATGCAAAGTGAAGACTTGGTCTAATATTAGTTTATTAATCAATCCATTTTGTTTTATTGTTATTATCCAAACGTCCAAAACCTAACCAAAAGACTCACAAATCACTTGACAAATAATAAAATTGAATTAATAACTTAGTCTGGACATGCAAGAGAAAAATCATATTATCTACTGGCCTGTTGGTCGAGTAGTTAATGACCCTGACTGTTAAGCCCGCGGTCATGGGTTCGAGCCCCACCCAGGATAAAACTTTGTGTGATGAGCATGACGCGACGGTTTATTCAGTGTCTGGGTGTCATTTATCTATGACTAGCTGTCCCGCGCAACTTCGTCTGCGTAAACTTTCCCCGTTTCTGCAACATTTCTCATTGCTGCTCCGCTCCTTTTGATCGTAGCGTGATGTTATATAGCCTATATCCTTCCTGGATAAATGGGCTATGCAACAATAAAATAAATTTTCAATTCGGAACAGTAGTTTCTGAGAATACCGCGTTCAAACAAACAAACAAACTCTTCAGCTTTTTAATAGAAAGTATTAAGTATGTTTATCAGTTGTCTGGTTGCCATAGTACAAGCCCTGCTTAGTTTGGGATCAGATGGCGTTGTGGGTTGTCCAAAGACATTATTATTATTATTATTCGCATCGGACGGATGGGACTAACTCGCGATTATAGAAAATACATCTAATGTACGTTTCCTGAGCAATAAAATCGCTACCCACTACTCTCTTTCTCGCCTTGGTGGTACTGGTGCCTAAGCAATACAATACTGCACAGTCCGGCGAAAAAATCCATTCGGCGTCCGGTAAAAAAACCGGACGTCAAAAAGCGCCCTATGTTACTATACATATTTGGACATGTTTGTTTATAGGATATCAATTCATTTTATACATTTTTTCTCAAAAGTAGAATAGATGACTGCCTCTGTGGCACGGTGGGAGTGTATCCGACTGCTACGCAAGAGGTCGTGGGTTCGATCCCCACCCAGGATAAAACTTTGTGTGATGAGCACGATGGTTTATTCTGTGTCTGGGTGTTATTTATCTATAATATGTATGTATTTAGAAATATTTAGGTATGTTTATCGTTTATCTGGGTTTCATAGTACAAGCTCTGCTTAGTTTGGGATCAGATAGCTTTGTGTGAGTTGTCCCAAGATATTATTATTATTATTAGTTCATAGTACGACTGAGGAAGTATAAAACTATTTACTTTGGTGAGTCCTATAATGTTTAGATGTAGTAACTATACATTTAATATAGGGACGAGTTATTCATAATGTATTTAAATACACCGCGTGTACTGTTTTAATTACTTACTAACGCATGTTATGACGTATCACAACTTTAGAAATGTGCACACGAACGATTTTTCCTGATGATGCTTCAACAACGTAAAAAAATTACTTCCTCGGCTTATAAGCGGGTCGGTATTGTCAGTTCGGCGGTATTTGTGGAACTATATACAAAGCCGACCCGAAGTAATTACTATACTATGCTCGGCTTCATTCAACTAGTGCCGATTGGTATTTTGAAAAATTAAAAATTATTTATTCACTTGGGATGAAAAACAATACTTCTGTGATACGTCGCGATTCTATCGTCTATTCGCAAACAATAGGCAATGCCGGCGAAAAGAACCTGGCAATAAAAACACGCCGCCCCTCTTAACAAATTGCCAATTTTGTGATGTTTGAATATTTAGTTTTTTGGTAGTTCATTCAACTACCAATCGGCACTTGTCATCATTCGGTTCGGCAGTATTTGTAGAATGCCATAGCCGATTCGAAGCAATTATTACATTATATTTGGTTTCATTCGCTTCTTTTTTCCGAAACTACTTAGTGTGATCCACAAATTATTGTTCCGAGTGTGTTCTGAGTAGAATTCTCCGAGACACAATGGCTTGTATCCTACAGCTGCATAAAACATAACTTTGGAAACGGTGTTATACAACAACTTTTTTTTTAATATTAAAAAATACGACTCCCGCAGTAGGGTACAAGCCCTGTGTCGCGGGAGACTTTACAAACATACAAGTCACGTCCACAAAGTACACCCAGACTGGGAACAATTTGTGGATCACACAAAGTGGTGTCCCATGTGGGAATCGAACCCACAAACTCTTATGTAGCAGTCGGACACACTCCCACCGCATAGATTAAGCCATTTTCAAGCCTATATTATGTCCATTTGTTTGGTACGTTATACAGGGTCGGTCCCAAAAGTATTCGACCTAACCCGATTTCTTGGAGCCTTATTTTTAGACATCCGGTTGGTGGCATCCTTCAAAGTCGTCCAATATTTGATTGAAGAACACGCTCATATCGATGTTTCCACTTCCTAAAGCAGTCTTGTAAGTCAGTTTTTCAAACTGCCTTTGGTGTATCGTCACATTAGTTTCAACAGTCTCCTTGTCGTCGAATCGGTGCCATTCAAGCGGTATTTTCAATTGAGGAAGTAGCCAAAAGTCACTGAGAGCTGTGTCGGGATTGTATGGAGGCTGGCGAAGCTGCGTAACAATGTGTTTTGATAAATACTGATGCCCAAGGTTTGATGCATTTATTAGTAACCAATAATCATAGCAACATGGAACTATTACCTACTCTTCAGCACAATATTTGCACCAGAGGTATGACTCAGGGTAAATTTGTCAGTACATCCATAAATAACTACTTTGGAGGGAGAACCCTTATACGTACAGTACGATCAACGTATCTTGACCGGATCACAGATAATATAATACTATACTAGTAACCGGATTGAAGTTAGGTTTTTATCACTTTCGCGCATGTCGTAGAGATGCGACCCTAAAATTACTTACGAAAACGATTAATCGATTAAAAATACTAACAACATTTTAATTCAACAATATAAAAACACTATTTAAATGAGTTCATAAGAGTTTAAATTTAGAACAGTTACAGTAAATAATAAAGAAACTTTGAAAAACAATTTCTTTACCATCATCATCATCATCATCAGCCTATCGCAGTCCACTGCTGGACATAGGCCTCTCCAATTGCACGCCACTTTGTTCTTTCTTTACCAAAATAATCACAAAAAAACATGAATTAGTAATACTAATTATGACAATGTAATGCGTAATCGCATCTCTAATCCTCTTGGTTTAGTTACCGCCCCCGCCCCCCGCGTCCTGTCACCATTTACTTCCAAAAAATGCATCTGCGCAACCACTTGTCGCCTACTTCAGTCCGGCCTAGTTACGTTGATCGTACTGTAAACTTCCATTGTCGTCTATAACGAATTGCCACAAGAATTAAGATAAAAATTAAATTAAATTTCCAAAAGGTTATAAGACGTATGTGCTAGACACATATAATGTTAACGAGTAATGTGCATATTTGTTAAATGTGTAATAAATACTACTAAATATTAATAAAGTACACCGTCTCATTGGTAATTAAGTGCTAGCAGATAATATTGGGTAGATATAACTTGTAAAATATTGTAATTTAATATATCATTAAGATAGGTAGGTACTTAAAAGGGACCGCTCGTGTGCGAAGCTCTCATCCAAACACACACGCATACACACACACACAAACACACACATCTGAGACATTGAGTGGTACGCGTGAAAATTCACGCCGTAGCTGTGTTACGCGCTTTTTTTAATTACAACCCTACGGCGCTATTGTTGAGCAACCCTAGTGGGGGATCTAGGTGTAGGGTTGGCACGATACAGATTTTAAAGTTATATTTATGCATATTATTTTGCGTTCTTCAAGAGTTTTACTTCAAGAAATCTTATAAAAAAAAACAGTAAAATAGAACGTTAACGGGCAAACTAGATGCATGCCAGTAAATTAAAATTAGATACAACATTGCTGTGTGTTGTCTGTACCTGACTTTCTCTAGACCTGTGACTTATTTTTTCAACTTATGCCCGCCGCTATCGGTTTTTACCACTATTTTGCTTGAGCTCACTTATGTATGGCGGGCGTAGTAAAACGGAGATCAAGCTGTATATGCCATTATACTCAATCGAAATAAGAAAAAAATGTGTGGCACTCGGGGACTGCCGCGGTAAAGCTATTGCATAGCATTTTTATCAAATTAAGCAATTAAAAAAAAAAAAAAATTTCATCATAAAAAACAATGTTTTTAATTTTTTTTTCTTTAATTTTATTTTTAAATTACAAAAAAAGGAATTAAAAAAAAAATTTTTTTTTTAATTATAACAAAACAATGTTTTTATTTTTTTTTTCTTTAATTTTTTTTTTAATTCTATTTTTTTTTTCATTAATTTTTATTTTTTAATTTAAAAAAAAGTCATTAAAAGTTCTGCTATTCATCGATAGATGGCAAAACTAAAAAGTATCACCGCTGTGCCCGTCGGAGTGGGGAGCGTGAGGTTTTTTCGTTACGGAATTTCTGGATTCGGTCCCCGCGCTCAAGGCCCGCGATAGAAGCTATGCAATAGCTTAAAAAGAAAATTATGACATCGTAGCTCTCGAACAAACAGAGAGAAGTTGTTATTATAGAAATCGGGATAGTTTCATGAAAACCCGATAAGACGTTTTGAAGATATTTTTTTTATTTTCTCATATGTAGAGGTTTTTCAAATGTGCGTACAGAGACCGTACCATGAACATCCAAATTATATGCCAAGTGCAGAACAGTTCAACAGTGCAAAGAATGGACAAATAAACAATAGATCGCTCGCCAGTCTGGTGACGTCATCACTGACGCACCTGATTTTTGGCAGAATTATGGTAAGAAATCAGCAGGACAGTCTACAATTGATAGGCAATTGACAGTCTATGATTCATGGTACAGCCCCTGGTCTCTTATATACGGGGGTATTACACCGAGCGAATGATTCGAAGCACGACCGCCTACTTCGGTCTTCTGCACACAACCATTACTTCACAGTGCGCAAGAGCGCAGGATAAAATAGAGTCAAATATTCGTTCGTACATATTATGTTATATTACGAACGCCACTAAGACGAACGAAAATCATCGTTTTTGAATTTTTCCACAACCTCAAGGTTTATTTACGGGATCATATTAAGCATATCCTTCAATTTATTTTTATCATCTACTAGAAGAACTCTTTGGATAGTGACTAGTGACACATTTTTTCGTGTCATATTTATGTTTTCTATATACATTTTTGACAAAGCCGAATCCTGTTTCGCGTAATCTACCCTTAAGGTGATCAATGTAAATCGTATCACAGGCATGATTCTTATTTAAATGGATACTAGCTCACCCGCGCAACTTCGTTTGCGTAAATTTTCCCCGTTTTTGCAACATTTTTCATTGCGGCTCTGCTCCTATTGGTCGTACCAATGTTATGTTATGTCTATAGCTTTCGATAAATGGGCTATCGAACAGTAAAATAATTTTTCAATTTGGACCCGTAGTTCTTGAGATTACCACGTTCAAACAAACAAACTCTTCAGCTTTATAATATTAGTATAGATAACTCTACTTTGGCATCACCTAAGTTAAAGTAAAAATATTGCCCATGTGACAACCCTGTGATACATTTTATCGAACTGTGGGTTTCTCAAAGAGTGAACTGCAGTAGGTACTACGGTAATATAGAAATACACGCAGTTGCCCGTATTTATAGTTGAGACGATAAAACAGTTTGCATGTTACTTCGTGAATTTTTATATTGATTTCGGTTACTGTGTGCATTCCCTCACTCGCATAGAAAATTCAACAGGACCGGAGAGATTAGGCGCAGAACCGACACCTTGAGGTATATTCCGAGGCACGGACGATTTTTTTCCGACCGGAGTGGTAACGTTGATTACTTATAACTTAAACAAAATGATTGTCTCGGAGACTCAGCGAGAATGTATACCTACGACTACGACTGCTATGTTAAGGGCTGTGGGTTCGACGACTAACACAGGACAAACTCTTGGTGTCTTAAGGGCTTGACGATGCATCCATCAATCTAAATGGTCTGTCAAAAACTGATCGTTAATGTCAAAAACGTAATCCATTTGAATGCACGTCGTCGTTTGGTTTTGGAATTCCAAACTGACGTTAGTCCAGTCCAAATGTAGGTACGTATACCATGCCATGCCATTTGGATGGCTTCCGTATTGTTAGTGAGTTGGCAAATCAAGAAGCTTGTAGTAATTGTGTATATGGTTTATCCTTTCATCTCGCTTACGGCCGGTCTCAATAATCTATCTATCGATGGATTTGTCTACAAAAACGTATGAGACATCTTTAAATATATATTTCTTGTGTGCGTGTGTATGTCACTGAACTCCTCCTAGACGGCTGGACCGATTTTGATGGAATTTTTTGTCTGCGTTCAAGGGGATTCGAGGATGGTTTAGATTCACAATTGAACCCGATTTACAAAAAAAAAGAGTCTAGACAAAGTTCGCTGGGACAGCCAGTATTTTATATATATTTTTTTTATCTTTATATATATCAAAATTTTACCTCTATTAGCCAAATCCATCGATAGATTGATTACTAAGACTGGCCGTTAGACAGAGACCCACCTTATCTTTCTAAGCATACTGTCAAACCATGTTACCATAATCACAACATAGAAAAACGGTTACGCAAAATGACAAATTTGCTGTCTTTACTTCTTCTGAAATAAATTTATAGTCTTGACTGACAGTGGTTTCTAGTATAACCTTCTTGCGTACTTACGTCCAAGTGGAAGACTTCAATTTTTTTTTTTATTAAAAAAAAGACGACTCCCGTACTAGGGTACAAGTTCTGTGTCGCGGGGGACTTTACAAACATATAAGTCACGGACACAAAGTACACCCAGACTTGGAACAACAATTTATGGATCACACAAAGTGAGGTCCCGTGTGGGAATCGAACCCACAACAGTCGGACACACTCCCACCGCGCCACAGAGGCACACATACATTCATTCGCAAGATATCCAAATGGATGTATCGCCAGTGGCCACTTTTATGTCAATTAAATTGTATGTTTGTAAAGTACCCTAACGTGGGAGTTATCTAAAAAAAGGCTAAACGACTTTTCATACAACAAATTTAAAAAAGAACCATATCCAAATTCGTTCATCGGTTTAGACGCTACAATGGCACAGATAGACACACAGAAACACACGACAAACTTATAACACCTTTCCTTTTCTTTCGGGCATTAAAAAATGATATCCACTATGAATATAGCTCCATATGTCACTTAAATGATCATTAGAATTGTAACAATCAGAAGTGGACACTCAATATTTTTTACATCATACCTACGTCATTAGTTCCCCCATATTATCCATATATACCTACGTCCCGAATCACGACCATATCGTCGTTGCGTGTGCAAAAATCGCTATGTGTTTTTGACCTATTTTTCAAGAGCAAGTAAAAACCGATTTATTCCAAATATATCTGAGGTAGAGAAAAATACAATTCTACGGTAATATTATGATAATATTTACATAGTATAAGATTGCTTTTAAAACCATAACGTCAAGACCTAATTTACTAAAAAAATAATTGTATGGATTTGGCACATAGCGGAAATTATTTGGGTTCAAAATATTCGCCAAGTGTTTTAGAGCACATAGATGGGACGATGTAGTCAAAACTCGTGTTTTTAATGACACATAGCTATATAATAAAACAGCAATTTAGAATAAAAATCAAATTTTAATCATCAAAATTGCAAACATAGACGCTTTTCTTAGCTAATTATTTATAGGTATTATAAAAATAATAAAAAAGTTCGACAAATAAATGAACCAAAGAATAATTTATATCTATTGAAAGATGGCAAAGTAAATGTGAAGACCTTTGGGTCACTATTGACATTCCTTCTGCAAATTCATCACGTCAGATGGCTCTCTGTGCAGTATATCTTCCGCCTCCTGTATGCTTATCCACGCTTGAGCTTTTTATTGAACACTGTAATTATGTTTTCGAAACAAGTAACATGCCTATAACCATTATTGGTGATTTCAACTTAGGCAAAATAAATTGGACTGTAGATGCAGACAACAGTTTACTACCCGGAACCTGTCAAAGCTTATTGGAATTCGTAAATGTCAGTAATCTAACTCAGTACAATAACATAAAAAACAGCTCCGGACGTATCTTGGATTTAGCTTTGTCTACTGCACCTTCGTGTTTTGTATCTGAATCTTGTAGCTCTTTAACCAAGGTTGACAAACTACATCCTCCGCTTGACCTCTCCCTTTTCTTGATAAATGACAGTAGCCTGCCATATAACATATTAAATTCGAGGCCTAACTTCTATAAAGCGAATTACGAGCAAATAAAAAAATATTTAAATGAACAAGATTGGAATCATCTCTTTAAAGGAAATAATAACGTTGATGACATGCTGAAAATATTCTATGATGTGCTTAAAAGTGCGATTAGTAAATATGTTCCAAATCGTAAATCAACGAACAACCGTTACCCACCATGGTTTAACAAATCTTTAATTAGGTCTCTAAAAGAAAAAAATATACTACGTCTACGATTTAAAAAATATAGAAATCCAATGGATGAACTAGAGCTTAAATTAGTTTCCAAAAGATGTCAAAATTTAGCTAAAGAATGTTATAATAATTATATGAATGTTATAGAAGTAGAAATTAAAAATAATCCCAAACTATTTTGGTCTCATGTCAAAACAAAAAGAGGCGGTTCTAGTGCCTACCCATTGACTATGACAGACGGACAGACCACAACATCAAACGGGTTTACCATATGTGAACTATTTGCAAACTATTTCTCATCCGTTTACAGCCGTGATAAAGAGAACTGTGACTATGATTCTACCTTCTTACAATCTTTACAAAACAATAGCCAGTGCCTGACCTAATCAATATTCGATCATGAATCACTACTCAAAAAGTTACAATCATTGGACATTAATAAAGGAGCCGGTCCGGATGGTATCCCGCCATCTTTTATCTCTGCATGTGCCTCGGCCTTGGTCTCTCCCTTATTGGACATATACAACACATCACTAGCCTCAGGGGTTCTTCCACTAGAATGGAAAAAAGCTAAAGTCGTTCCTATACATAAATCAGATAAGAAAGATGTCATCAGCAATTATAGACCTATATCGATACTATCAATATTTGCTAAAATTTTTGAATCAATGTTATGTCCACACATCCAACGTCATTTCAAATTATATATCAGAGATCATCAACACGGATTTGTACAGTCAAGGTCCACAGCAACAAATTTGGTAACATTTACGGAGTCTGTTATACAAACAGTAGATGAAAATAAGCAGTATGATGTAATTTATACGGATTTCAGCAAAGCATTTGACAGGATTTCCCACTCTGTATTAATCTATAAGCTTTCAGCATATGGCATCACCGGTCCTTTGTTACAGTGGCTCAGGTCATATTTAACAGAACGTGAATTCTATGTGGTTGTTAACGGCTTTAAATCTGAAAATTATAACATCACCTCTGGCACCCCTCAGGGCTCTCACTTAGCCCCAATATTATTCAATATATTCATAAACGACCTCTCCAAATGTTTCCGATTTTCTGATCACTTCTTGTACGCGGACGATTTGAAATTTGCTAGAAGGATTGATTCCTTACATGACTGCGAGCTCTTACAAGAAGACTTAAACCGAGTTGTGGAATGGTGCGAAAATAATAAAATGGAACTTAATGTTAAAAAATGTAATCATATGAAATTTTCGAGAAAACATCAAACTATATTTTGGCACTATTCTATAAGAGATCAGAAAATCGAAGAACAGGAAACTATTCGAGATTTAGGTGTAATATTCGATAGTAAAGTAACTTTTGGGCCACATATTGATAATATTACTAAAAAAGCTTCAAGAGTGCTGGGATTTGTAATAAGAAATACTAAAGAATTTCGCGAAAGCAGCACTAAAATTATGCTTTACAATAGCCTAGTAAGGAGCGTCCTGGAATATTGCAGTGTCGTATGGAGACCTCACTATGCAGTTCACATGCTACGATTGGAACGGGTTCAAAAACGATTCTTATGGCACCTTGCATTTGCAAAAAAGAAGTCCAAACAATTACCAACCTACAATACACGACTGCAGTATTTCAGGATGCACTCCCTATCTTTGCGCAGGAACACGGCGGAAGGCATATTTGCCTGCAAACTCTTACAAAATAAAATTGACTGTCCTGAGCTGCTGGGTCTCATTAGATTTCGTGCACCCACTAGGATTCCCAGACATTGCATAACACCACTGTGTCCGCCACTGAGAAGGACGGTGCTTGGCGCAAACTCGCCCATTCTTAGAATGTGCAAAACTGTCAATGGATGCAGTGACCGAATTGACATCCATCTCGAAAGCATTGGCAAAATTGTGAAAGAAATAATCAACCATTCTCAAACTATGTAATAATAAATGAATATTTATGTATACTTAATTATAGTTATTATTATTTTTTAATTTTTATACTAGAATAATTATTGTTTATTTTTTTTTATTTTTTTTCTTTTTGATTATTATTTAATATTTTCATCACAATTATTATCGATTTTTTTATTTCAAATTATATTCAATTAATCATTTAATCACTTAATCTCACTATGACATATTTTTAATGTTATCTTTATTCTCAACTCAATTATTTGATATTATACTAATGATATTATATAAGCAATGTTTCAGCAATAATTTTAAAATAGAATAATATTAATGTCCGTTGGTTCATGTGGTGTTAACCAGTAATTAATTGTTACACGCGTTAACGTTTTTATGATTAATAGTTTTTAAGCGATGCAAATGTGTAAACAATTGTTGGTTAACCAAATAAATAAATAAATAAATAAATAAATAATACCCCAGTATCTTTTTCAGATGCATAATAAGTATCTTTAAAAAATGGTATTTGAAGAACTTCTTTAACTTACAATTGCATGTCACGTCTGCCAGATCCCTTATCCAGTTCTAGAGAACATTGTGGTTCTGTAACAAGAAAGTAATTCTGCTATAGTATTATACACGCCAGGAAGGCTGAACGGATTAGTATATAATTTGGAATTAAAAATTATAGTCTGGATTAACACATAGGCTATTTTTTATTTCGGAAAAACTTAACAGTTACTAGACCGCCAGGAGAAGATTGACACGACCAAGTTCCTCCCGGGCGGAGAGAGAGAGTTGTATTAAGAAGCTACGTGAACGTTATCTGCAGTTCGGTGGGTGGGTTAAGCAGTGGTAGCCTGCCACGCACGTTATGCAAAAAAAATTCAATTTATTAATTTGCAATAAGAATGTATTTATAAAAAACAATAATAATATAATAATAATAATGTTTATTTCAATTTTTTAGGTTTTATACAGTTGTTGAATGAGAATTTTTTTTATAAGCTGGTAGTGTTTTGCAAATGTTAGCAAATGTAGATTTATCTATCGCCGTGGGACTCACTTTATCCTTTGCCTACCTGTTGGTCTCTCAAGTGCAAATGTTAGGGATTTATGTTTTTAATTGTAATGTTAAGAACATAAAGTTTCATAACAAACAGGTGATCTGTCATTGTGTACAGTGTTACAGTTACCTACAAGAGGGCTTTATGTGCTCTTTCTAAGCTTAATTTTTGTTGCTCCTCCCCAGACTGGTATACAGTACGCAATACCTGATTCTGCTAATGGGACATGTATCTGCAGCAAAGAATTTTAGGGGTAATATGGCGTAGTGTTTTCAACGTCCATTTCAGCTTCCTTATTCTTTTCATAATTAGTTCAATCTGTACATGTCAAGACTAACATTGATCTATCATTATGCCCAATTATTTTTTATTCTGTACTTTTTAAATTTCTGTCCTGTTAAGGTCCTGGCAATTCTGAATCCTAATTTTGAGGTCTACAGGGGGCTGGGAGCAGTTATATTTAAAGATAGCGCAGATAAAGTTAGTTTTGGGAGTATTCTGAGTTCAAAGATTATTATTAAGCCAGAAAATTGCCTGGCAGTGCTCCAAGTTATACCATTTATTATATAACAGCGGTATCGTCGACGTATGAGTAGATATTGCCTTCTCGAATTTACTGCTTATATAAACTAGAAACAATATCGGCCCTAGAACACTGCCCTGCCCTACTCCAAAAGTAACGGGTTCTTTGGAGCTAATGGCATCACCTATTTTAACTTTTTGCTTACGTTGACTTAGATAATATTTCTGTAAAGCAAGAGGAGTCCTTCGAACGCCTACACTTTCCAGCATGTTCAGAAGAATGGAGACAGAAACAGTATCATAGGCTTATTTAAGGTCGAGGAAGACGGCGATGCCCTTGTTTCCACTATCTCCTATACTAGCTATAGTAAAAACAAGTGCTAGCGCTGCGTCTTCTGTAGATAGTCCTTGTCTAAACCAAATTGAGTGGGTGATAATAATTTGCATTTATTAAAGTAGTTTAAAAGACGTGAATTTATAATTTTTCTATAATTATTAAAATGGACTGCAAAACCTGTTTCGGTTGCAAATACAGCGGAATATGCACGGTTTCATTGTTCTGTATTTCAGGGAAATAGTTTTAGTGAGTGTGTTGGCTGTAAGAGATGCCTATAGTTTAAATATTAATTCGTCAGTAAGTTTATTCGGGTCATTTAGGTTTAGAAAATTACTGTTTTTCAAATATTCTAGTGCATTCTCGATTTTAATAGTTGGTTTTGTTGTAGAAATCTTGTTTATTTATTTCAGGTTGGTTAATTTTAGGAATATTAAGTTATGGTGGTGTTGAGGATTGCTATACTTTCTTTTTTAATTGATGGGTTAATTTTTACAAAAGTGGTCGAGACAGTTTTTGCCTCTTGTTGGAAGAGAATGACCTGGAAGTAGACCATGCATAGCTAACATGTTCAATTAATTTAAACGCGAATTAATTTTAGCGACCGTAAGAGAGTTTTTTGTGGTTATCTTTTAAATGAACATTTATGTCGCTAGTTAAAATATTGTTTTTATTCGATGCAATAGTTGTCGTTTATTATATTTTAGTTGTCTTTTATAATTACTAACAGTAATATTCCGGCCCATGCCCAATGGTTGCTGCAACGAAACTCACAAAGCCGTATAAGTTCCTTGTTCCCAAGGAACTTATACGGCTTTGGCGGAGATGGCGTAACTTAAAATTGTAACATATTATTCCGGGATGTATAACGAATACAATACTATTTCGTGACTGTGAAAGAATGTGGGGGTTGTGGGTTCGATCCCTTCCCAGGATAAAACTTTGTGTGATGTGACACGATGGTTTATTCTGTGTCTGGGTGTTATTTATTTATTATACTTACTATAATAGTCACTAAAATGTCATTGCTTGTGGTGGCGGTGTGACTCGGGTCGTCTTCCTTTCCTACAGTATGGCGAAGGGGATTATGGCTGACCAAACTCGTGAACGGGTGCTACTTGGGGTGAGTGGTCGGCCTTGTCATTATCATTTTATAGGTTTATAATTTTTTTATTTGTGGTTCATAAATAAGTAGTTTTACTTATGATAATCGAATATCATGCTCCCATTCCCACCGTAGGAGGCTAATTTATTTAAAACTTGATTATACCAGTTTATGTACTATGGTTATTGCTTGCGTGAGTTTCATGGTGCAATGGTTGCAGCACCTTACTGGCTTTACTGTATATATACAAATATATTGTAAAAAAAGAGCATTTAAAAAAGTGGGCAAGAGTTTTTTATTCACAAGTTCTTTTCTCACGGCTTTGCTCTTGCGAACTTGAAATTAAATGTAGAATCATTCTATTCCAAATTTTGTCTGACGTTCATAAGCGTTGCATTTGTAACCTAAATGAATAAAGTATTTTGACTTTTTTTTGATATACATATTATGTATTTAGAATAGGTCTTTAAAAAAAAAGTAAGGACCCTTGGTAAGTTTAGAATATTCTTATAATTTTTTTATTGACAAGAAGCAACTAAACTTGAACGTAAATAAAGCGGACACATTCCTCTAGATCGTATTTACTTGTTTACCCGAAGCATCAACTGAAACTTCATTCATTGAAATCGGCTGATTGATTAACGGCAGGTTTCAATAACTTATTTACCGTTAACTGCCCATTAAAATAGCTATCTCTAGTACCAAACTGACATTCGTAGCGTTAGTTGTTTTCTAATATCAAAGTGCCAGGCGCGTATCGACTTTAATCGATGCCATCACGAAAAGAACTGAAGACCGCTCGGGAGACCGGAAGGTCCCCATACATGCTACCGACCCGGACGTGCGGTTGCAAACCTGCACAGGTAGCTTTTCCGGTAAATCATAGCGTGTATGGCAGACACAAGTTTCCGGGGAGCCGTTTGATGCAGATCGCTCAAAATCGATCGGTGTGGAAGTCATTAGTGGAGGAGTGGACGTTTTCAAGCTGAAGATTGCTCTTCTTTTCGGCTTCGCCGTAGTAGGTTAAAAAACAAACAAGTTCTTACCCGGAGTGGATTGACAGTTGACAAGAGCCACGATCAATATGAGGAACAAATAGAAATACTTCATTTTCACTTCAATAAAAAAGTTTTTATGGCAATAGAATAAGGTACGATGCTAATTTATATAAGATTCTATGTACTGAAGAATATTACCAAAACTAATTTCTTATTGTTATTAACCTTGAATATTAAAAAAAAAACGTCAGATGCGAGTGGGCATCGCGTACCAAGAGTTCCGTACAAACTTGTGTTTTATTTTGTGTTCAGTTCAGTGTAGATTTTCCCCTTTACTTTTCAACCGACTTCAAAAAGGAGGAGGTTCTCAATTTGGCTATTTTTTTTTAATGTTTGTTATCCGATTACTCGCAGAAGGCTGGACCGATTTGATTTTTTTGTGTTTGAATGGATATACTTCCAGATTGGTCCCATTGTTATCAAAGTTCGGATCTGATGATGAGATCTTCATTACATTTTCATTTCATTTATTCAAGAACAATATATTAATTGTGTTTGAATTTTGTACATGCATACACAATAACAGTTAAAAATAAACAATACATCTTACGCAATTAAATAAATAACTCTAACATTTCTTTACACACAAAAAATGATTAAAATAAGTAAAAAAAATACATTATTATATAAAACTAGAACATCTAAATATAAAATAAGTTATGAAATAAAATTAAAACATTTATTTAATAATTTATGAGGTTTGATTGAAATTTATAAATTAACTTACTGAATAGAAACATGAGATGTTTTTCAATTTTAGTCTCATAGTTGCTAATGAATTCAGCCAAATCACTAAAGACTGTTAATATAAATAGCTTCGGTACCGTCAGAACTGAAAGATTGTTGAAATGTTCCCGGCATGACTTCCATTGAGGTATGCGTACAATTATCCTGATTTCCCTTTTCTGTAAAACAAAACCTCTGTATGTATAATAACTGAAACTGTTACCCCAGAGTTGGATGCTGTATCTTAATCTCGACTCCACCAAGGCGTAATAAACTGTTTTCAAATTGTCTACACTAACTTCGTCGATATTGATGCGTCGATAGCTTTTAGTTCATTTTCCAATTAAGCAAGGGGTCTATGTGAACACCCAGAAGCTTAACCGAATTAACTAATTCTATTTTATTTTGTCATTATTCCTGTAAGTAGATTTAAATAAGATTACGTTTGTCTTTTTTGTATTTACTTTAAGTTTATTAGTCTGAAACCAATTTTCAAAAAGCTTAAGTGTTGTATTTATTTTAGTATTTAACAATTGCATACTATTTGCGCTTAATACAGCGTTTGTGTCATCAGCAAAAATAATAACATTAATATCGGGCTGCGATTCATTTATATAATTTATTAAGTCGTTAAATTATAAATAAGATAGGGTATAACTAATATTGATCCTTGCTGAAATGATCACAGTTACTAGCGGTAGGACACCTCTAGTAACTGTGTTTATTTCTGATTTTATTACTTGTTGACAGTTTTTTTTCGTCCTTATCTCTTACTTCTACGTAAATCGTTCTGTTTCATAAATATGATCGAAACAGATTCAGAGCCTTTTCTCGTATCTTGTAGTGTTCCAATTTCATTAAAAGTATATCATGATTAGTAGTATCAAACGCAGAGCTGAGATCAAGAAAGACACCAGTTACTTACATTTTATTATTAAAACCTTGAACTACATCATTAACCAAAGTATTTATTGCATCTACAACACCAATTCTTTTCTGGTAACCAAATTGTCTGTTATTTTATGATTCGGTTTGCATTTAGATGAGTAACAAGACGGATCTTTATAAGCTTCTCAAAAATGTTTTTTTTTTTCTCACCTACCCCAGACTCGTGTGAGGGTATCATTTGATAGATCTTTTAAAAACATTTAGGGGTTGCAAAGACCATTTCTCGATTTAGGGATCCGTTTGTGAAATATTAAGCTTTAAAGTGCACATTTTTGTTAGAGTCAAGTGTGTGTCCCCTCTCCCGCCAGCTAAATGGTTGAGGTTGGGTATGTGAAAAAAATCACGATAGTAGTTTTTATAGTGAAATTAAAAGAAAAACTATCACAGCTAAGTAGGCTTTAAAACTTAACGAGTAACAGAAGACCAAGTGATAAGTAACAACATTTTTGTACAGATTCCATTGAAAAATACTTATATACCTAACGTTGTTAGCAGTATGAAACAAAAACAACAGAAAACCCACGTCTTAAGTGGCATTATTCGGATGGGGAACTACGGAACCCTACATTGTGCGTGGCCCAACATTCACGTGCCCGTGTTAAGTTATAATTACATTTAGAAACTCGTTGTCTACAAGTTTATGTAAAACTCCAAGGTAAACATAAAAAAACAAGTTGATATAGTATTACGGATCAATTATGCATGGTGATGGTGTCTAGTGTTCATACACTTCGAACACAGAACACAAAGAGTGCAGAAGACAATACACATAGAAAACGCGAGCGCTCATAGACATCGCTCATGTACGCGGAATCGGGGCACGCCTAAAGGTTCATTTCTGTGCAACGTTGCCGCGCGGCCGGCCGATGCGACAATAGTCAGAGTATGAGAATGCATGGCGCCGTTTCCGAGGTTTACGACAGACGCGTGCAGCAAACAACTTACATAGGCTGCGCGCGCACTCTGACTATTGTCGCATAACCGATGTGGTCTTTGATTCATATCCGTGAACGATGCCTATGTGTGCATTGCTCGAGTGTAGTATGATGGTTTCCTTCTGTCCCCTCAGTATTCTATGCTACGTCTGTATATTATTATTGTAATTTTAAGGGTTTCGTATCATAAAAGTAAAAACGGAATACATCATCACGATCTGTCGCGATCTGGCGCTATTTTCTGTCCATTTGCCATTTTTTTGGTGGTACGCTTTTGCCACTTCTATTCTTCTCCTTCTCTGTCTGAGCCACTGCAAGTGTCTTCTCAGCAGTAACCACAGTATAAGTACGACTAGAAGTGGAGGTACTTACGCGTGCATTCACACCTTCCGGAGTCCAGAGGCGTACGGCGACGGCATGTGATGCATCGTTGACAACTTGTTCAATCCATGACGTAACTTGCTGCCTCGCAACAGATGTTCATTTTGGAGGCGTCAAGTGAACTACTTACAGAAACAGCTTAGCAAAGTTGTTCACCTATGGTGTTTAGTGTGTAACTCGGCCAGACTTGTTTTTTCGGGAACATGATGTCCTTCAACAGCCTAATAATATCCACGTGGTCGAATATGACGGGGGGGGGGGCAGTTTCACGCCTCCTTTGCCTCGAAAGTTGGCACATCGTCCGGATCGGTCTCCTAGAGTAAGGTGATGATGTCTTTAACACTCTTTTTGGTTCCATCTCGCCGGCGTGGTCGACTTAATAATAATAATAGCCTTTAGTTGCTTCCCAGCATAGGCCTCCAGAGCTTGCAACAGAGTACGATCGTGTGCATTTGTTCTCCACGTTCTGTCTGCTATACTTTTGATGTCGTCTACGACACTGTCTCCCTTTATTTCTTTTACCTTGTCTTGGACACCACTCGGTTACATCCTTGAACCCTTTATCGTTTTTGTTCCTTAACATGTGGCCTGTCCACTTTAATTTTAGTTTTTTATTAGTACATTTCACTCCCGTAACTCCAGTTTGTTTGCGAATTGTTTCTAATTTTATTTTGTTTCTTTGTTTGATATTGAGCATGCTCCTTTCCATAGTATATTGGCATGTCTCTAGTTTACATATGTTATGTTTGATCAAGCTCTATGTTTGGCATCCATACGTCATAATCGGTAAAATACAGAAATCAAACAAAAAATCTTGGATTTGAATGGTATGGTACTGGTCTCTCAAGGAAATAGTGAAAAAACGTCATGTTTTTTCACTATTTCCTTGGAAGACCAGTATCTTTTCCAGGCAAGATTGATTCTATTGTTTATTTTCTTTGTTGTGAGGTCTTTTGGAGATATTATTTGACCTAGGTATTCGTCAACATACTCTATTTTTGTCACTGTGATAGGGATTTTTTTCATGTTTGTCATTATTTTAGTTTTTGAGGTGTTCATTGACAGTCCCACATCTCCACTTTCATATACCAATTGTATGTAAATTTCTTGCACGCTTCTTGCATCGCTTGAAATAAGTATTAAATTATATGTAAATCTGAGGTGATGCAGTTGCACTCCGTTAATACTTATTCCATTGTTGTCCCATACAAGACGTCTGAATAAAAACGTTTATTCACATTAAATGTTACATTTCATTTAATACTTACCACTGCCAAACTGCATGGCAGTTCGTTGGCAGATGTCACTCCCGGTTTTTCTACTAAACCGATACCTATTAAAATATTACATTTTTATCCCAATATTGTCTGTATATAAAGTGGCCCTATCCACTTTTCCAAGTGTTTCGAAAATTAGCCTTTTGCCAATCTCATCTTCTTTGAAGTTCGACTTGCAGATCTGCATAATGCTGATTTCATCCATGGTGTCGATAGCATTTTGTATAAACGTTATATATCGTTCAGAACTCCATAGTAAACTCTTATTTGATAGATTTTCAAACAGGTGAAAATGAATAAATTGCATTTTTTTGCGTAACGTGCGTTGGAGGCTATCATAAGCCTAACCCACCCACCGAATCGCAGATGACGTTCACGAACCTTCATGATACAACTCTCTGAAGTATTTTACAAGTAATCGCCCGAGCGGAAATGACTGACAAAATTTGTACTTTCGGGGATTTTTTTTTTAAAGATAACTAGCAATGTAGGATTGGAGTCCCACATTACTAGCAATCCTGTTAACTCCTCCAGATAAGCTCAATGGCTTGTGTTAGGAGGGGGTTCACTTTGGGGTGCTATGTGCCAGAAAACCTCCTTGTGAAGTACCCTGGGCAACGTGTTCCGGTGGATTTGCGGCTTTTCGCGAGCCAGTCGGTTCAAGGGTAGCGATCCAAGAGGAGGCAACGCGTGAGTTGCCAGGTTCAACGGCGGAGTCGAGGTCTCCTCTGCTTACGTTGTACGGAATGTCTGCCCCGCCCCCGGCACTTCGTGGAGGCGCGGCGTCCTGTGTGTATCCAGGGGCCGCGAAGGTGTGAATGCCCGGAACGCAACAATATCGCGTCCGGGCATTGCCACTGGGCGAGCCGCCGACGGTATAACAAATTCCGGCGGCCCGTTCACGAAGGTGGCGAGCGATACACGGCGGGTTTTTTAGTGGGTGCAAACCCCACACTACCTTCACCGTCTTACCCGGACGGTGGGGTAAAAAGAAAAAAATAGTGGGTTCACTTCTGAAGTCATGGATAGGATTCGAACCGACCTCATGATGCTATAGCATGTTTAATATCGATCAGAAAATAATATTTATTTCTTAAGTGTGTCTCAGCTGAAATGGATAGTGGTAATCAGGCCGATGTTGTTTACATTGACTGCTCCAAAGCGTTTCACTGGATCGACCATAGTATCCAATTATTCAAATTAGCCGGACTAGGAATTCCGGATAACGTGTTCAGATAGTTTGAACACAAGCAGTATTAAATAGTTTTGTTTCTAGCTGGGTTTATGTCCCTAGCGGTGTTCCACAAGGGTCGTTACTCGGCACTCTTCTGTTTACAGTCTATGTAAACGACATCGTCTTGAGTCTTAAATAGTCTATATTGCTGTGCTTTGCTGATGATATAAAGATATCTTGCTCGATTCCATCTACTGATGATTTGACTGCATTGCAGCAAGAACGGCTTACAGTGTCTAGAAGACTACTGCATATATAATAAACTTGACTTTGAAAGTTTTGAAATGTTTTTTGGTAAGCTGCACTTGAAAAAGTAAATCATACCTATTAGCTACCTAAGATTACTCACATTCGAGATCTTGGAGCTCACCACACACACAAATGAATATACGACCACCATATTAATATTGCCTCGATTTTTGCCAAAGCATCTTAATCTCTGGGTTTCATAATGAGAATATTAAAATATTTTATGCAAATGAATACTACTAAAATATTGAACTGTACTTGTACTGGCTAATATGTTAACGAAGGCTTATATACGGCAAAATACTCAAACGTCTCTCAATTATTAAAACTCCCATACTGTCTCTGTCACAAAAAAAAAAATAGTAGCGAGAGCTATATTGTTAAGCACGACTCAAAGATAAGTATAGTTTGAGGTTTTTGTGAGTACTTGTGGTAAAATAAATAAAACTTGCTATTATTATAATATAAATATAAACGAATGAATAAAAACATCTACTCTATCGTCAACTATATTGTTGTTTATTTATAATATATTACAGCGAACTTTATATGTAAAAGTAAAAGAAAATTATACAAAATAATACGGTATATTATCAATTATGCTGTTTTACTTGCAATATAGTTTGCATGCTGCTAAGTTACTGCTCGCATGCCGCTTGACACAGCTCCAATGTGTCAAATTTGTTCTCGTTGCCCCCACATCCCCCATATGTAAATGTAGCACATTTGTTTGATTTCGCATCGAAACGGTATCTGAAAAATCATGAAAAATAAGACGATGAAAAATATTTATACACAAAAGTAACTCTCTTCACAGCTTTATTCTGAGTCTCCTCTGCAACAAACGCGGTGGCAAACTGAGCTGTCATCATTTTCAGCTCCGCATTTCACGTGTAAAAATATACGTAAAATCCGTAAAACCGAGAGTTGGTGCAGTTAAGAGTACAATCAATAATTTTAACATTGCCAAAAATTGGTAGGAAAATTGACTAAATTGCCATTGACTCAAAAATAAGAAGAAATGCGAAATAAACTCAAAGTACTTTATTCACTTAGGTTACCGAATCCCATGCTTATACGTCAGAAAAAAATTGCAAAAGATTTATTCTACTAGCCCATTGATCGAGAAAGGCTAAGGCTATATAATACGCTACGACCAATAGGAGCGGAGCAGCAATGAGAAACGTTACAAAAACAGGGAAAGTTTACGCAAACGAAGTTGCACGGGACAGCTAGTATAAGATATTTAATTATCTACAAATTTTGTTCTAGTTGAAAATGAGCCTAATATTATTCTATTTGACATTAAAATACCTTATGTATATTTACAATTTATTAGTAGGTAATATAGATTAATTTTAGTCTTTTTATAATAATAATAATATATCTTTATTTCGAACAAACAGTCCATAGCGTACAAAAAATAAAAGAGACAAAAAAGGTAAATAAAAAACAAAATTAAATAGCAGCATCATCGCACGTGGGCACGCAGGTAGGTCTTCAGTATATCTGAGTCGTACCTGTCGGCAATGATCTGCAGGATGCTATTAGAGCTGCCCCGTAATCTGCTTATAGATGATGTTAGCCTCTTGCGTATAATAGCATGAAATCCATCTGTTCTTTCTTTGGTAAACATACCCGAGGCACTGCAGAATCGAGGCAGCCCCAACAACATCCTGAAGCCATTATTGTATTGGACACGCAGAGCATTAAACGATCTTTGAGTATAATTGAACCACAGGCTGCACGTGTAGAATGTCTGGCAATAAGCTTTAAATAAAGTGATTTTGACTTTAGAGCTACAACGTGCAAACCTGCGGGTCAACATATTACTCTTGATCGCCAACGCCCTGCGTTCCCTCTCTATGTCTACTTGGTCATCGAGTCCCTCGGTAACATAGTGACCTAAGTATTTAAACTGTTTTACCCGTTTCAGTTCAATACCATTTAGCTTTATGGCGGGCACTATTGACGGATATTTACCCGCGGCCCCGAAAACCAAGTATTCACTTTTCATACAATTATACAGCAGTCCATGATTGTGACTGTATGTTTCACATATAGTAAGCAGTTGTCTCATTGCGCTAACAAATGGGGTCAGCAGTACCATGTCGTCAGCGTAACTAAAATTGTTCATGCAAATGTCATCAATTCTGCATCCAACACTAGTACTGCTGAGCCCAACTATCAGCGCATTGACATACAGGTTGAAGAGCTTTGGAGAGGTCAGCCCACCTTGCCTTACCCCGCACTCCAGCTCGTATGAGTCGGAACAACTGTTCGCCCATCTAACACAATTTTTCTGGTTACGGTACCAGTACTGAAACAGGTTTTGCACCTGTGTATGCACCCCTGTCTTCGCCAGTTTATTCCATAAGACATCATATGATACTAGATCGAATGCTTTGGAGAGGTCGAGGAAGCAGGCGTAGACAGGTGTACTTCTCTTCGTGTAGTATCGTACAGTGTGCTTTACACTCAAAATAGCGCTTTCAGTCGAGAGTCCAGCTCGGAAGCCAAACTGCGCATCGTGTATATTAAGATGCTTATCCAGCTCCGTGTCAAGCACACTGTCCAACACCTTCGCCACCACCGTAGCTAAGGATATCGGCCTATAATTATTTTTATCGGACAAATCACCCGTTTTGTTTTTAACAATCGGTACTGTAATCGATTTTATAAGATCATCCGGCAAGTACGAGTGACTCAAACATATGTTAAAGAACATAGCCAACACACGCGGTAGATGCACTCCCGCGTATTTTAAATGTTCAATACTGAGCCCGTCATGCCCCGGTGACTTACCCCTGGACATTTTACTAACTATTCTATGAATTTGTTTACCTGTAACAAGATACAAGTCACCGGTCATGACGGCCTCAGAATTATTAGTCGAGGGACCGCGCGGCGATTTCACAGTGAAATGCTCCTTAAACAATTCTGCAATATGTTTGCTGTCACTTACACCTCCTACGCTCACAGGGAGGCCCGCCTTTTGGTTTAATTTACCCGTAGCTTTCCAAAAATCCGAGAACCTATTAGAAGCATGATGTTCCGTAATTAAATCTTTTTCTATCTGTTCTTTATTATTTTGACACCACTTTAATTTGTTCTTAAATACTTTACGACTTTCACGCATCTCATCATATATGATACCAGATTGTGGTTTATCATGGGAAACCCAACATAAAAATTTAAGCCTTGCCTCCCTGTGCGCATCATATACATATTTATTCCAACCACTCACATGTTTGTTATTTTTGCTACGACGGCGGCGCTCATTAATTGTACTCGACTTGATAGCCGAATCAGTTAACACTAATATAATCTTTTTATATAATTTATCTATTACATAACTATGGTTATTATATTTACAACAATTATAGCTACATTGCCTAAGTTCAGTCGGAAAATCTATTACTTTAAGTTTAGAGTTACACATTTTATTATAACTTTTTATTTGTTCTTTAGTTCTATAGCCCCAAATGGCTTTGTTTTGCTTATTATTTATCCTTACACTAGCTTTCTTTTTGTTTTTGATCAATCAATCAATCAGCCTGTATCGGTCGCGGTCCACTGCTGGACATAACCCTCTCATAATTAACGCCACAATACCCGGTCTTCCTTTTTTAAGTCGTCGGTCCATCTGGCTGGGGGTCGTCCTACCTTACGTTTACCGAGTCGCGGTCTCCACTCTAGGACTAGTTTGTCATCGGCCATCGGTCGTTCGGCAAATGTGGCCAGCCCATTGCCACTACAGCGTGCTTAACCTGCGTGCTATGTCTGTAACTTTGGTTCTTTGTCGGATGACCTCGTTGCGTATTTTATCCTTCAAAGAGACTCCTAGCATAGCTCGCTCCATAGCGCGCTGCGCGACTTTGAATTTGTTGGCCAGCTGTTAGTGTCCGCGTTTTGGCACCAGAGGTCGGCACCTCGATGCAGACCATCCAGATAAGCCCAAATTTGGATGGAGTCGAAGGCTTTCTTGTAGTCCTCAAAAGCCATACATAGCGGCTGATTGTACACTTCGGTTTTCTGAATAATCTGGCCGAACAGTATGAATGTGGTCCACGGTGCTAAAGCCTTGTGTGTGTGTGTATGTGTGTGTGTGTGTGTGTGTGTGTGTGTGTGTGTGTGTGTGTGTGTGTGTGTGTATACCTTAACGTAATATATTAATTATTTTGAATAGCGGACATCCATCCATTTATCTAAACTTACGCATTTATAATATATTAAAATGTAGTATATATCCAAAATTTCTTAACAAAATCTACAATAGTCTAAGTTATTTCGAAATTCCTTTAACTTACTTTGGCAGTTGACCTCTGCAAGATCCTGTTACCGCAGGTAGTGAACATAGTGGGTCTGTAACAGTAATATAATAATATATAAATATGTATATTATTTGGACTATCTCCGTGACGCAATGCGAGTGTGAGACTCTTAATACCGTTCTCCAGAAAATCTGTAAATCAGTAAGATAGTTGTACCTACAATTACTTGCATCTATAGATAATGAAAAAACATTTGTTAGTAAATATAGTATCTATTAGGGTATTTACCCCCGCGGGAATGAAACAGCAATTATTTAAAGGTAATGAAAATGATATAGCCCAATCCCCCTTCCCCTAAAATAGGGCAGCTAGATTAAAAAATCGGGAACCACTGTACTAAAGTTCCAAGACCAACAAACCAGTCAAATGATGGCTTGGTTTTATCCTTCGATCCACAATGACAACCTTAAACTTTATAAATATATTTAAAAAAAAACTCACCTCGGCATTCACAAAATGTAAGAGCCACGACCAAAACAAGCAAAAAATAAAAGTATTTCATTTTGTATGAGCGAGTAGTGTTCTTTATTACAACTGTTTATAATATTGTTAGAATACAAGCATGCGTTACTTATTTATAGTGAAATGACAATACCTACGATTTTAATTAAAATACAGGGATGTACTTCAAACAAGTTTCTACCTATATTTTTTCCACTATACATAATGTATACAGTGTCCCAGGAAGAGTGCACTTTTTAAATTTGACAGCAGCAGACATGATTTTTTTTTTGTTTAATTTATGACAATCTAGCCTATTTAAAAGCTAATTTCTGTCAGGGTCAAGTATTTATTGTAACAACTATAACTGCATATATTTCAAGTATTTTTACATGTTAAACGCGGAGCTGTAAAAAAAATGACAGCTCAGACTGCCGCCATTTTGAAAACTCCATTGCACTTTTTAAATTTGGTGTTATAGCCATACATTTCAGATCCATTGACGTTGAAACCAGGACTGCGCCATAACCACTCTCTAGAAAGAGACAACGCTACTTCATCGACAATACCTGTCAATAGTCGCACAAGTTTTTTCTCTCTTTCACGCTTTGCAGTCAATATTTACTTTTTAATTGAAAGGGATGCCACGGTCCAGGTCTATACGCAATGGGCAGATCTGAAATTTGACAGCTGTCACCTATGATTGTTCCGATTATTAAAAATGGAGAGTTGTAAAAATGGCGGCAAACTGACCGGCCATTATTTTTACAGCTCCGAGTTTAACTTGTAAAAAATGATTTGAATACGTGATAATTGAATAAGAACGAGACTTTGTGAATGAAATAAGCGCATAAATACTTGACACTGGCAGAAATTAGCCTTTAAAAAGGCTAGATTGTCATAAACTCAAAGAAGAAGAAGAAGAATAAAAATGGAATGTCACACAAAAGAAAAACGAGTTATCATTATGAAATCTCATTAGAAAAATGGAAAAAGTCACACCGCCCATGAAGCAATCGATTTATTGCAGAAACTATTTCCAGACTAACTTATGACTTAGAAATTTCAATTGCTATGCGGCATTTTTTTTCCCCGAATATTCATGGAAAATTAATTTCCATGAATTTATATATAGACGCGTCTAATCTCGGCACCGAGCTCAGGAATTGTTTCTAGTTTATTCCCAAAAGCCTGAGATTTAATATAAAAACTCCTAAGAAACAAATTTGGCGTTGCGTTTGTAACTCTCTAACTCTTTGGCGACCGAGCAAATTGAGAGATCAGTAAGGTCAAAAAACGTTACCTCTGTCGGTCTATAAATGCGTGACCGTTTTCTCAAAACATCACACTCCTCTGTCACTCAAAGGCACGTTAAGCTGTCGGTTTGCGCCGTATCTCTCTGCAGTCGTTTTGTATTTCTTTCCCAATGAATGAGAGTGAGAAAATAGAGAGTGCCCTTGTGTCTGCACACACAGTTATGCACTACTATAATATCTCCTACGTCGTAGGCTATTCTCTGATGAAATTGGCCGCTGCGCGCCGTAACCGAAAATTCACTAGGACATGGCTTCCTAAACTTATTTTTACTATGACGTCTTTGGAAGTTTAAGACGTCCCCAGTCCCCTCCCTTCTATATCCAAAAAGCACTTACGAGTAGCGCAGTTAATATAATACTATACTAGTACCAGAAGGTAACTCTCGCCGCGAGTTTTTATTGCCAGGTTCTTTTCTCCGGCTTGGCATTACATGTACATGTAGAATCCCGACGTATCACAAGAGTTGTTTTGCATCCTAAGTGAATAAAGAATTTTGTTTTTTTTTAATTTAGCCAACTGACAATATACCCAAAAATAACTCCAAATATCAATTATGAAAATATATATATTACGGGTCTTAATCGCGTGAAAATTTAAGGTAAAATACCTTTTTTATTGCCCGACGTTTCGACCGTATTGCAACGGCCGTGGTCTCGGGTAGACTGAAATATCAATTAAATTTTATTTGAAATTATGAGGAATAACAAAATATATATAGTCAATCTAAAAATAAAACAGACATTGGACTAATGAGATGAGTGTGCTTGTTTTTCTGAGCATAATTTCTCAAAATGGAGCTCATGTCTGGGTAGTAAAAAAACGCGCGGCGCTTACACAACTGGGTCACTTTGTGGCAGACAGGTCGACCCGTGACGACGATCGGTGCAATTCGATCGAAACGTCTGGTAAATAAAAGGTTCGTACCTTTAAATAATTCACGCGATTAAGTCCCGAAATATATCTAAAACGTGTAATGTGTACTCCTAGACATGGATTATGGATTTCCCAAACTGTGCGTCACACCGCCCTCGGACGTCGCGAAATTATACCAGAGGCATTCCTGCCTGTCTGCCACACTACGATACTGACATGTATTTTTTTTATTAATATCGATAAAATTTGTATATCGATATCAGTCCTAATTTACAGATGGCGGCGCCTTGAAGTGCACGGCAGAGGCGACATTTTAAACAAATAAACAAAATTTAAATCCAGTCCGTATTTGTCGGCAGGTATTTGGTATTTTAATAAAACTATAATAGGTACAAAATACCATTTCTATTATTAGTTTAAATGTCAATACCAAAAAAAGAACATATCAATTAACATACCTGTAGTAGTTCAAAATAAAACTATGAATATTATCAATACCAACATGTGTTTGTTTTTTGTTAGCGCTACCACAACACATAAAGAGTACAGAAGGCAAACTTTATTCATACATACTTTTTTTTAGGACACGCCCCCCCTGGCTACAAAAGTAACTTAGTTTTTTTTTTAAGATAACTTAGTAATGTGGGTTTAGGGACCTGCCTTACTAGCAATTCAATTAACCTCTCCAGTTAAGCTAAGTTGCTTTTGTAAGGGGTTGGTTTAAGTTGGTAGTATAATGAGTAGGAGCCGAACATGAGGTAATCCCACCAAACACACTGGTTCGTTCATTAAATTATTTTTGTAAAGAAAAACTTGATGATTTTAAAAGAGTGGCTCACGAGTTTCTTGGCAGCTTCTTCTCATTTTTCAAACATTTATTATAATCAATATTAATATATAAATGTGAATGTAAGTTTGTTCGTTACGCTTTCACGCGAAAACTACTCAACCGATCATCATGAAACTTTGTACACATAATTATTCTTGGAGGTATTAGAAGTAACATAGGATTATAAAAAAAAGGGGGAAAATTTACGCAGACGAAGTTGCGCGGGACAGCTAGTTTAATATAATTTTATTATTCTTTTAATATGTATTAATTTGACGTTTTCAAATAACCATTGGTTTGGTCTTACGAAATAAAGTTGTTTGAGTTTGTCTCACGATTGCGAGTCCAAACCCTTGTAAAAAAAAATATATATATGACATGATCGACCCCCCTGCCGTTCTAAATCGTCTTACGTAGAATAGGCCCTTAAAAGATTTATTAAGTCGGTTGCTTTGATAAATCTTATTACTAACTAGCTGTCCCGGCGAACTTCATACCGCCCGGTTCATGAATTTCAATTTTATTATTTTCAAACCATCCAAACCAGTCCAGCCGTTTAGGAGTAAGGTGACAAATAAACATACATATATAAGTAAGATAATTTTACCTATAATCTTATACCTTTAAACGAGCAATTCTTGTATATATATACTTATATATATATAATTTAAATCTCGGCAACAGCTCCAGAGATTTTCATGAAATTTAGTTAGCAGAGGGTTTCGGGGATAATTTTTTAAAAAAGGTTTCATTTTTAGAAAACGTCGTTTAAAAAAAAATCGAGCAAAGCTCGGTCATCCAGGTTCTTTATAATAAATTAAATAGATATAATTTGACTCCAAGCGCACGCAGCAAGCTTTGACAACCCTATAACGTAATTACCTCATTGCCGCCAAGTCACATTGGTCACAAGGTGACATTATATTGCGGGGGCAGGTGAGTGTCGCTTCTTTACGTAGTAAAAGTAGTATTCCTTGACATTACATCATGTAGAATCATTACTTACCACAAGCGTCGCTTTTGCTTCTAAGTGAATAAAGATTTTTTGTTTAAAATTAAAAAAAAAACAACGTAAATCGAATATCTTATATAAGAATACATTAATAGATCTTACTGGGATTAAATATACACTCTGTATAAAGATTACCTACTGTGTTAGAAATGTTTATTAGTACACTCAAACAAAACATTTGGAAAATTAGGTATTTGAATGTCAAATAAATCAATAACAATTAATTATTTTACACTTACCAAGTAATAATATGGCCTATAGCCTTTAAATGATCATAAAAATATATATTCGTGCATAATTTAATATGTTTTAGTATTTATAATCATCAAAATAAATACAAAAAGTAAATGATTTGAAACCAGAACATAATGACGTCACAATGTTAAATTGCATACAAATCTCTACAGAACGAATCGTTTTGACATTTTATAAAAAAGATACTGATTTGACTTGACATTCAAATACCCAATTCCATGACTTACAATGGTAAACAAACATGGTAGCAAGGTAACAAAATTCCAATATTGTTTGTGTTATTTGTTACATCATCACTACTCAAAGTAGGTGAAGTAAAATTTGGTGAGCTAAACTTTCGAAAACAAATGATATCATCAATTCCCATTGTAGAATAGGTACTAGCTTCCACCCGCGGCTCCACTCGCGATAAAAACTATCCTATGTCCTTTCCCAGGACTCAAACTATTCATTTTCGGTTTTTCGGTTATCCGGTAAACCGTTTTTTGTTTGTGCCCTAGTATGTAACTACCTACCGATGAATTTGACCAGTTTTTTTTAGTACAAATACAGCTTTTTGGATATCCGGTTAATCGGTTTTTTTTATTAACGATTACACTTAGATAACTCTCATATTTTTTTCGGTTTTAGTCAAAAAATACAACAATTGTTTGTTGTTGATTGTTTATCACTAACGGCCGGTCTCAATAATCTAACTATCGATGGATTTGGCTACTAGAGCTTTATATTTGACATAAGCTCCATATAGAATATGTCAAAATTCTACCTCTAGTAGCCAAATTCATCGATAGGTTGATTATTGAGACCGGCCGTAAGTCATATACAACTATCTCAACACCCCAACATAACTCATTTTTCGTTGCAATCAACAAGTCGTCATACAAAATGAAGTGTTTGTATTTCTGTTTGCTGGCTTTGTTTGTAGCCAGCACACGTGGACAAGAAAGTAAATATAAATAATCTATAAATACTCGTATTATAAACTTAACTAAATGTTTTCTCAGGACGTATTAATTTACGCATTTTAAACTACTTGGTAATAGGTTTGTGTCAGTTAAAAAGGCAGGCGTTGGCCTGAGCTGTTAGGCGTCTTCTGTGATTTATCTAAGGCATTTGACTGTGTTCTGCATGAAACATTAATCAGGAAATTGCAACATTATGGTATTAAAACACAGCTCTGAATCTTCTTACGTCCTATCTGAGTAACAGAATTCAGAAAGTTGATGTTAATGTTAAACGCTCCCCGGGGTCTGTGGTCAAAATGGGAGTCCCACAGGGTTCTATTTTCGGGCTGTTATTGTTTTTTAATTTACATAAACGATTTACCATATTTAGTAAATAATAATTATGACATAGTCCTGTTTGCAGATGATACATCACTCTTATTGAGATTAAAAATGACATTGAAGATGTAAATATGGCTATCTCAAAAGTGGTTAACTGGTTTGATGTTACAATTTACTCTTAAACGAGGGCAAGACTAAATGTATTCGATTTATAACACCTAACGTGAAACCAGTAAAAACCACTATAAAAATAAGATGAGTTGAACCCTGTAGAGACCACAAAGTTTTTAGGAATTACTCTAGATTCTAAGCTTCAGTGGGGCCCACATATAAGTGAATTGTCTAATAGACTCAGTTCTGCAGCGTACGCAGTTAGAAAAATTCGTCAGCTAACAGACGTTGAAACAGCGCGATTAGTTTATTTTAGTTACTTTCATAGTATAATGTCGTACGGTATTCTACTGTGGGGGAATGCTGCCGACATTCAAACCATTTTCGTTCTGCAGAAGCCCTCTTCTGCAGAACGAAAATGGTTTGAATGTCGGCGTAAATTGATCGAATAGCCGATCAATTTACGATCTTAGTAGTAGACACTCACTTAGAGAAAAATTTAAGGAAATCAATATCATGACAGTTGCATGTCAGTATATCTATGAAAACCTTATATATGTTCACAAAAATATTGATAGGTTCTTTAAGAAATGTGATATACATAATATTAACACGCGGAACAAACATAAACTTGCTGTCCCAGCGTCAAGGTTACAAATTATAAGTATTTACTTTGTAAGAAGTGAAGTATTATGTTTGCTGAATACGATTATATATATTTATTTTAGAGTTACTAATAGTATTATTATTTAGTTATCCTTAATTTATAAGCGATAACACTCACTAAACACACTGGTTCATTCAGTAAAAAAATATTTTTGTAAAGAAAAACTTGATGATTTTAAAAGAAAGGCACATAAGTTTCTTGGCAGCTTCTTCTCATGAGCTTTACACTTGGAACTGCCACCTAACCTCATTTTGTTTTTTTTTTTCAAACAATCATAATTTTATATTTTTTTAGTATGTATTAATTTGACGTTTTCAAATAATCATTAACCTGATTTTACGAAATAAAGATATTTGAGTTTTAGTTTGAGGGCGACAGGGAGGGCAACCTGTCGTCCTAACAGAAATAATGCCCAGACAATGTCGCGACGTGTTCTACGCGCGCCTTCTTACACGAAGTGGTAGTATAGCCACCAACGTAAACAATACCGAAGTCGTCGTTCAACGACGACCGAGCCTGCTGATGGTGGAAGCACCAAATCCGCAAGGGAAACCCTCACCCTCGGCCATAGGCTGTTATGAAGGAACACCATGTGATTTTTAGTCGGTTTAACTCCGACATACCATCTTCTACGTGCCCTCGTAGGAGTGGGATCCGTGGGGATTTTTGCACACATAAAAAATAAAAGCGTGTTTAATAATTTTCTAATTATGTTATTTTTATCTATACTAATATTATAAAGCTGAAGAGTTTGTTTGTTTGTTTGTTTGAACGCGGTAATCTCAGGAACTACTGATCCGAATTGAAAAATTCTTTCACTGTTGGATAGCTCATTTATCGATGAAGGCTATAGGCTTATAACAGACATATAACATCACGCTACGACCCATAGGAGTGGAGCAGCAATGAAAAATGTTGCAAAAACGGGGAAAATTTGCGCATACGAAGTTGCGCGGGACATCTAGTAAGTTATAAAACTTTATTTATTTATGTTTCGACCTGCCGACTCTCCGAGATGTGACGTAGTAAGATGACAAAAAATATTATTTACACACATAGTTCTTATGCCCTATTTTTTAAACAAATTACAAGGTACAAGCCCTTTGTCAGGGACTTTACAAACATACAAATATCGGACACAAACTTAGAACCACAATTGTTGATGACAACAATTTGTGGTTCTTGTGGGAATCGAACCCACAATCTCTTGCGCAGCAGTCGTGCCTCACACCATAGATTATATACCTACCCTACATACTCTCCGTGCGTCACCGAGGTACCGAGCATTATATATAATTCCAAGAAAATATAACCTTTCTAATAAAAATGAACCGCCCTCAAGGAAAAAAAAATTCAAGCATAAACCGAATGCAAATTTTACTGACTCACTCCTATGTTTTACTCTATATCTCTGGTGTTTTATTAGCTAGGACAACGTTTTATACACTAAAACCTCCATTTTTAAAAATATGCAATCAAATAGTGAAATCCGCATGAAAATCGGTTCAGTAGTTTCTGAGATAATCGCGAACATATATACATACAGATCAAACAAAGCCTGCTTATACAACGTTATTCTTGATATAGTGCAAACCTAAAAGTAGTTTGCTCAGAATCAGTAACAAAATCCCATGGAGTAGATTTTTGGACCCTGTTATATTCTACACTAGCTGTCCCGCGCAACTTCGTCTGCTTAAATTTTCCCCGTTTTTGCAACATTTCTCATCGCTGCTCCGCTCTTATTAGTCGTAGCGTGATGTTAACCTACAGCCTTCCTAGTGAAATATTTTTTAACCAATAGTTCCTGAGATTACCGCGTTCAAACAGACAAACAATAACTTCAGCTTTATAATATAGTATAGATTAAATTAATATTATTAATCAATCATAAATTAATTGATTTATCAATGGTCTAAGGCCTATTCACAGGGTGATGAGAAGCTGAAGAGTTTGTTTGTTTAAACGCGACAATCTCAGCAACTACTGGTCCGAATTGATATAATCTTTTTGTGTTGGATAGCCCATTTATCGAGGAAGACTATAAAGGCTATATAACATCACGTTACGACCAATACAAACGGAGCAACAATGGAAAATGTTGCAACAACGGGTAAAATTTACGCAGACGAAGTTGCGTGGGTCAGCTAGTTTTCAATAATAACAATAATATAATATAACTAGCTGACCCGCGCAACTTCGTCTGCGTAAATTTTCCCCCATTTTTGCAAACATTTTTACTTGCTGCTCCGCTCCCATTAGTTGTAGCGCGATGTTTTATAGCCTATAGCATTCCTCGATAAATGGGCTATATAAAAGTAAAATATTTTTTTCAATTTGGACCCGTAGTTTCTGAGATTATCGCGTTCAAACAAACAAACAAACTCTACTCTCTCTTCTTATATTATAGTATAGTTATAAATGTTAGGGGTGGATAACCCTTATCACTTAGGGGCATGAATAATAGATTGTAATTTTCCCTTTTTTCTTCCTTTTTTTTATAACATTTTTCATTGCTGCTCCGCTCCTATTGGTCGTAGCGTGATGTTATAACCTATAGCCTTCCTCGATAAATGGGCTATCCAACAATAAAATATTTTTTTCAGTGCAGCCCAGTAGTTCCTGAGATTATCGCATTCAAACAAACAAACAAACTCTTAGGGGTATGAAAAATAGATGTTGGCCGATTCTCATAGATACCGGATAAGCACAAAAAATTTCATCAAAATCGGTCAAGCCGTTTCGGAGGAGTATGGCAACGAAAACTGTGACACGAGAATTTTATATATTAAATAATAATATTTTTGGGACTACTCACACAATGCTATCTGATCCCAAGCTAAGCAGAGCTTGTACTATGGAAACCAGACAACTGATAAACATACTTATATATTTTAAATACATACATATTATAGATAAATAACACCCAGACACAGAATAAACCATCGTGCTCGTCACACAAAGTTTTACTCTGGGTGGGGATCGAACCCACGACCTCTTGCGTAGCAGTCGGATACACTCCCACCGCGCCACAGAAGCAGTCAATGGATTGAATACTATGAGCAATGGATTGAATACTTATGAGAGGCAGTAAATGCAATACTGCAAAGAACATAAGACGACTGATATGCCTTATTATATAACTAGTACCCGGATTACCGGCCCGATTAAACGACGTTTTTAAAAATGAAACCCAGCTAGATCGATTTATCGCCCCCGAAATCCCCTACATACAAAATTTCATTAAAATAATAATAATAATAATAAAAATTCTTTATTTTCTCCTCACAATGGATACCTTAACTCTAAACATAGTTGTTTGATAAGACAGATGTAAACGTCACATTGTGAGAGACTGGCGCCCATGGTAGGTTTAATAAAACCTGAATTACAGGTCACCAGGTCTCCCCCAGGAGCTAACATTCAGATCAACATGTAAAGTTTTGTATCTATTGTTAGAATTGAGGTGAAACAAAGTAAAAGAAGTAAAAGATAACTGAGATACAATGAATGAAATACAAAATTAGTTATTTGTGTGTTTTTTGTGAGTGTGTGTGTATGTGTGTGTGTGTTGTGTGAGTTTAAGGAATGAGTGAAATGTAAGAGTATGTGAATGAGGTCGTATTGATGGTGAAATCGTATGCATGAAATAGGTAGAATATATATCAATGAATTCCTATATAAAGTGAGATAAAAGATTTTCTGTATCTTGATAATTTAGGGTCTTAAGGTATGTCATTACAGATAATTTACAGCGAGTTCGGGTAAGAGGATAGATGTTTAGGGGTAAGTTAAGTTTATTATAAAGATGTGAGCCAAGGAAACAAAAGAATTGATGAGCATGAGAGGAGTGCACTCTTACTGGGGCACAAATTTTATCTTTACGTCGCTTATTATTTATTAAATTAGGGTCGTAAGGTAGTTGGGAGTGTTTCATTAAAACTATGTGTAATACAAATGTCTGTCTTACAGTAAGTACATCCCACACTTTATATAAATCATATGTAGGGAAACGGAAGGGGAGTCCAGCTCCTACTTTGAGTATAGCCCGTTGAGCTCTCTCAACTTCAATTAAGAAGGATTTACTGGCGCCACCCCAAGAGCTTATACAGTAGTAAATGATCGAATGACATAGGGCGAAATAGACCATCTTTATGGTTTGTCGATTAGCAGAATATCTAAGAGTCTTGAAAATATAAATGAGTTTACGCAGTCTAGTGACAAGAATTTCTATATGGGGTTTAAATTTTAGAGCCTGATCTATTGTGATACCAAGGTCCTGGTATTTAATTTGATCAGTTCTAGTGAGAGATGAGCAGGAACACGTGGAAAGAACTGCATTGCATTCATGTGCAATAATATTTAGGGGAGGATCAGGTAAAGCGTTTTTCCTGTGAGAAAATGCTAAGTATTTCGTCTTATTAACGTTCAGTGTTAGTATGTTAGTTTGGAGCCACCTACTGACAATGGAGAAGCCTGACTGCGCTGTGGCGAACACTTGCTCCCAACTAGTATCGGAAAATAAGAGGGCGGTGTCATCTGCATATGTAATTATTTTGCCTTTTTCAAGCGAGAGATCACAAAGGTCATTAATATATGCCAAAAACAAGGTGGGACCAAGAATATACTGCCTTGTGGGACGCCATAATCAACAGGCAATTCATCACTCAACCAGTTTTCTATCCTCACACGCTGTTTTCTACCGGATAAATAGCTTTCGAGCAATCTTAGTGGAACGCCTCTTACACCTAACCTCTCGAGCTTGAGAAGAAGGAGAGGGATAGAAACAGTGTCGAATGCTTTGGCGAGATCTAAGAATATGGCCAAACACTTTTTCTTATTATCGAGGTTGATTATGATAGTGTTGACCAGCTCATGAACTGCGTCGTTCGTCGATATACCCCTACGGAAACCAAACTGTGATGATGAGATGAGTTTATTTGCTTCTAAATATTTTACAAGCTGTTGATTTATTATTCGTTCCAGTATCTTTGATAAAGTTGGCAATATAGAGATAGGTCTGAAATTATTGACACTGCTTCTATCCCCGGCCTTGTAGATTGGCTTAATAACTGCAGTTTTGAACGCATCTGGGAATATTCCACTTGATAGTGACAGATTACAAATGTGAGTCAAAGGGATGATGAAAATGTCAGCATACCGTTTGATTACTGTACTGGAGATCTTATCAGTGCCAGTCGCACATTTGTCTTTAAAACCCCTGATGATATCTAGGATTTCACCTTGGTCAATAGGTAGCATAACAAATGAGTTGACAGGGGGCGTGGAGTGGTAGCTGATAACCGGATCTATATTTGACATAATCTTGGTAGCTAGTTGCTTACCCACATTTGCGAAAAAGTAGTTAATTTTATTGATATCAACTTGAGGGTCACTAAAGGACAAAAGGCAGGGTGAATGATCGGTCACGTTATTAGTATTACTAATGTTCTTTATGACCTCCCATAGCTGTTTCTTGTTACCCTTCGATTTTTCCAGCTCATTCTTCTGGTACGTTCTTTTCACTTTTTTAAGAAGAGAATTGCAAAAGTTTCGATAGCGTTTGTATGTGACTTCGAGTGTTTCATTATCTGGTTCACGTTTTTGTTTTTTAAATAGCCTGTCTCTATTCTTCATACACCTGAGTAATCCTTTAGTAATCCAAGGTTTACTGATACGTTGCCTTCTAGGAGTATGAATGATAGCGGCGCTATCTGTTATTGCAGTAGACACTAAAACAGTTAGGAGATCTGCCGCTTGATTGACATCACTGCATTGCAATATGCTTTGTAAATTGAGATTTTGCATTGAGATATCGAGTCGTTTAAAGTTAATAACGTAGGCAGCTTTCTTTGAGTACTCAAGCTTAAAGCCAAGTGAACAGGTGAGACCAACACATTGGTGGTCGGTGATTGAAGAACTGAATATTAGACATGTCACATTCATCTTTGTTTTAATCATTAAATGGTCAAGGCATGTTCGTCCATGAGTTGGAATTGTGTGGGCTGATAGTATAGCATGGCTTGCCAGAATATTTAAATAATGGTAAGATCGTCTGTCAGTGGACCCCGAAGCGATGTCAATATTTATATTACCACATAAGAAAATATTTTTGTAGGCTTTTAACGTGGATAATAGATGATCGAGTGAGTCAACAAAAGCGGAGGTGTTACTTTGGTTCGGTGGACGATAAATCCCAATAATGCACGTTTCAGCATTTAATTTTAATAAAAGACAGTTTGCGTCAGATAATGTTGGTTCTTCGAAATTTACACGAAGATTTTTATTTACGTAAATTACTACACCTTCATTCTGAGTCTTGTGCGAAGTTGTAGAAGCGTAATAGTAATTATTCAAGGTAGGTATAGTTTTTGCGGTAGGGAGCCAACATTCAGATAACACTAGGACATCCCAGTGAACATCTGATCTCTGTAAAAGTGTATTTAGGTTTGACATGTTGCAGTTAATACTCCGAATATTTTGTGCAAGTAAATTAAAAGACCTATTTCCATGAGTTGCATACTTTTTTGCATCCTCTATGTCGCATGTAAACACCCTAGCCACCCGAAAGCCATCCAAGTCAGAGTTTATATTTTCTATATTTTGCATTACTTATATACTAAGATCACATTGGTAGTTATAGAATCGTCACGACTATAATAGCGTGACATGATATTAGTACATAAGTATAATTTTATTACTCGTATATAAACTCTGACACAACGTACTCGATTAGCAGAGTATGACTCCTGCTTAACGATTAGTTGGGGTGACGAAGGTGATGTTGAGTGCTTTAATACGATTACACGTAAGGAGGAAAATCGCTGTATCCATTGCCGAGATTCAGATTTCAGATATATTTTATGTATAAGATAAGATTAGTAAAATCTTTAGTTTATGACAAATAAACGGCAGTTTAATTACTAAACTTATTAGTTGTAGTAGAGTAGTGGTAGTGGTACTAAAATTAAACAAAAAATTGAATAAGGTTTTTTAAATAAATTAATGTCTTTATTATGTCCGAAACATAATTTTAAGAAACTTAAAGAAATTTTAATCAAAATGAAATTATAATAAAACAATGAATCTCAATGAACTTAGTAAAGTGCCTCCGACTGCATGAAATTATATAATTCTGTAGGGGATCTTGTTTCCATCTTTTATGTGCGGGCGGGTTTTTTTTTATTTTTATAATTTATTTATTTTTTACTTCTCGCACTCCGCTTGACATTCCTGCAATGTGTCGAATCTGTTGCCGTTGCCGCCACATCCCCCGTATATAAATTTTGTACATTTCTTTAAATTCGGATCAAAAGCGTACCTAAAAAATCACAGAAATAATAAGATGAATCATAAAATATACTTTCTCTTACTTATTTACTGGAATATGTATACTTTACACATTATACATTTGGCTGGTGTTTAGCCAATTGTACCACCTAACCACTCCCCCCTCCCCCACTCTCCCCCCTGCCCCCATGGTAAGCCCATGCTTCATAGCATGCCGTTGATTGCGAGCATTCTACTAGAGCTCCCAAATGATTGTATAATCTACATTCGTTATTTTTATACCTTTAACGCTATTGTTATTAGTTAACTGTGAAAGTGGCTGGAACATCAACTAGATTCCCATAAGCTCAAAAACAGTAAAAAGAAGAAGTATGACATTGCATGGGTTACCTTTGCATATTGGATTTGCAACGTCCCATTATCAAAGGTTGCGAACATCTTGAATCTGAAACAACAAAATAATAATTACTACTGCTTGTCACGGAGATTTATAACCATGAATTAAATATAAATTAATTACATGAATAAATAAAGCTTTAATATTATTCGTGTACTAAATTACTTTTTATTATTTAACATAAAATGTAGTAGTTAGACCAAATTATTTACATTCACCAAGATGAATTGCAATTGTTGTAGCTATAATAAACTAGCGGCTCGCTTCGGCTTCGCAAGGACTTTCTCCAGTCCATAAAATAACTCCACAGTCCGGACCATTCGACTCACACTTGGCATTCAATGTAAACGTCGAATGTAAGGTACCCCATCCGCCGGCGGCCATATTCAAGTAAGTCAATACAATAGTCTCTAAGCAATAGTCTATATTTGCTGATAAGCTGCAGTCAGGAATCTCGGTAAAGTTTAGAGCCCAAAAGTCAGCCAAGTCGGAAAGTCAAAGAGTAGAAATAGAGAGAATGAGGGCTTGTTTAACGAGTCATAACCCGCTCGTGAAGAAAAAGACAAGTTGCTTTAGAGCAAAGGGGCATGACACTAACAAGGCTAGAGACAGTGGGTTTAGAGCCCAAAAGTCCGCCAAGTGAGAAAGTCAAAGAGTAGAAATAGAGAGAATGAGGGCTTGTTTAACGAGTCATAACCCGCTCGTGAAGAAAAAGACAAGTTCCTTTAAAGCAAAGGAGTGTGACACCAACAAGGCTAGAGACAGTGGGTTTAGAGCCCAAAAGTCCGCCAAGTCAGAAAGTCAAAGAGTAGAAATAGGGAGAATGAGGGCTTGTTTAGCGAGTCATAACCCGCTCGTGAAGAAAAAGACAAGTAAAGATAAAATGAGAAAGGGAAATAAAAGAAGATGAAAGAAAAAAAATAATAAAGTACGTTAAGGGAGTATAAAGTAAAGGAAAGAGAAAAAGAAAATGGCATAATTAACAATAAAATTATGTACAGAATTATATCCATAATTTATTTACAACGCTATAGAGAGAAAAAGACAGAAAGAAAAGATAAAAGAAATTTGACGCCATACCGGATCGCCAACATTTTAAGAAAGGTAAAAATAGACTAAAAGTGGTAGATACGAGGTAACAATAAAATGATAAGAAAATAAAGAGTAACAGTATAAAATGTGTATAATTTTAGTAAAAAAAGTGGACAGAAATGAGTTCGGTAGGAATACAGGGGGGAAGGGATAAAGAAGGAAGTAGAGAAAGAAACTGAAAGAGAATAAGAAGAGAAATTAGCCAACCTTAATAAAAGTAATACACGACTGATTAAGAAAAAAAAAAATAGCTACGAAAAAAAATACATATATAGATAGAACATGAGACTACGATGAGAGACTACGATGAGAAGCGGTGAGGTGAGGGATGGTCTTCCAAAATTGCGGCCAAATTACGCTAAAAGCGGTGGATACTTGTCCAAGTATTTATTTTAGAATTTTGAGAAGGTCGTGGGTGTTATGCTTGATGGGCGCCAAACTGTAGTGTAATGAAAGTGTAGATAGTAAGATACGACTATATTTTTACAAGAACTTAAAGACAACTTAAAATTAAAGGAAATTTAGAAAACCGATGCTGGCGGAGATGCAGTGCTGGTAGGTAGAGGTACGGCGTCCAGGCGGAGATGCGGCGCTGGTAGGTCAAGATGCGGCACTTGTAGGTAGAGGCGCGGCACCGATAGGTAGAGGCGCGGCGCCGGTAGGCAGAGGCACGACACCGGTAGGTAGTAGTGGCGCGACGTCGGCCGGTAGAGGTGCGACGCGTCGTAGAGGTGCGGCCCGGTATATAAGAGAGGCAGCCCGGTAGGTAGAGAGGCGGCCCGGTAGGTAGAGAGGCGACGCCGGTAAGTAGAGAGGCGACGCCGGTAAGTAGAGAGGCGACGCCGGTAGGTAGAAAGGCGGCGCCGGTAGGTAGAAAGGCGGCGCCGGTAGGAATGGTCTCTTTCTCTTAATTTCCCCTTGGAGAATTTGCTTTCTCTTTTAGAGAGCTGTTTCTTCACTCCTTCTCTTTTAGAGAGCTGGTTCTTCAAAACTGTAGTGAAATGAAAGTGTAAGGTTTAAGATAGGACTATATATTTACAAAAAGAACTTAACAACTACTTAAAATTAAAGATAATTTAGAAAACCGATGCTGGCGGAGATGCAGTGTTGATAGGTAGAGATGCCGCGTCCAGGTGGAGATGCGGCACTGGTAGGTAAAGATGCGGCGCTCGTAGGTAGAGGCGCGGCACCGATAGGTAGAGGCGCGGCGCCTGTGCGACGCGTCGTCGAGGTGCGGCCCGGTATATAAGAGAGTCGGCCCGGTAGGTAGAGAGGCGACGCCGGTAGGTAGAGAGGCGATGCCGGTAGGTAGAGAGGCGGCGCCGGTAGGAATGGTCTCGTTCTCTTAATTTCCACTTGGAGAGTTTACCTTCTCTTTTAGAGAGCTGTTTCTTCACTCCTTCTCTTGTAGAGAGCTGGTTCTTCACTGCTTCTCTTTTAGAGAGCTGGTTCTTCACTCCTTCTCTTTTAGAGAGCTGGTTCTTCACTGACTCTTCTTCGGTTTTGTATTCATAAAGAAAACTCTCTAGAAGCAATTTAAAATTTTAAAGCTTAACTTATTTTAAATTTAGGATTTATGCACAGCCAGTTTCACAATGTAGTCCATACTTTACAAAGAACTCTATGCTTATCTTGTTGTCATAGCAACCATAGAAAATATTTGTCGACATGACAGATTTGATTTATGAAAAATAATGTTTACAATAAGTCTTACAGAGATATTTATTATGTTAAAAATGGCGAAATATGTAACTAATATATACAGAAATGCCACGAAATAACACTACAAGGACATATATATATATATATATTATATATATATATATATATATATATATATATATATATGTCCTTGTAGTGTTATTTCGTACATACATTATATTTTTATTTTAGAAGATGATACTACCGGGTATAGGGGTAAATGGCATGTGAAAGATTTTAAGTTGTAATATATAACTATTTTTTCTTTTACCGAGTAAATAATTATGCTAATTTTTCTCTTCCCTTTTCTCTTTACTTCCTTTTCTTACTTTATTATTTTTTTCTTTTCATCTTCTTTATTTCCCTTCCTCATTTTCTCTCTACTTGTCTTTTTCTTCACGAGCGGGTTATGACTCGTTAAACAAGCCCACATTCTCTCTATTTTTACTTCTTTGACTTGTACACTTGGCGGACTTTTAGGGCTCTAAACCCACTGTCTCTAGCCTTGTTGTCGGGTCCCTTTGCTCTAAAGCAACTTGTCTTTTCTTCACGAGCGGGTTATGACTCGTTAAAGAAGCCCACATTATCTCTATTACTATTCCTTTGACTTGTACACTTGGCGGACTTTAATGTCTCTAGCCTTGTTGTCGGGTCTCCTTACTCATAAGCAACTTGACTTGTGCCTAACTTGGAACGGCGCAGTACTACTTCTTCTTCTACTACTAAGCTTCTTGTGCTCATATTCTTTATTAATTTGGAGACTCTTGAGCTCCGTCTTCATCTTTTGCATTTCTATTGCATCTTTGTGACATTTCCCTGGAGTACGCGTCATTGAATGTGAACGCTACCTCGCTTTTGTTTGGTGATGGATGCTAGGTTATTTAAGTTTGTATGAGTATGTTTGCTGTGGGATTTTTGTCTTTCCAACTTCAAAGACAAGTAAATTTTCGTAAGTCGAAAATTTTCCGGGTTTTTGGGGTAATGTAGTGATATTCCTTACCTCGTAAGGTAGAGGCGCGGCACCGATAGGTAGAGGCGCGGCGCCTGTGCGACGCGTCGTCGAGGTGCGGCCCGGTATATAAGAGAGTCGGCCCGGTAGGTAGAGAGGCGACGCCGGTAGGTAGAGAGGCGATGCCGGTAGGTAGAGAGGCGGCGCCGGTAGGAATGGTCTCGTTCTCTTAATTTCCACTTGGAGAGTTTACCTTCTCTTTTAGAGAGCTGTTTCTTCACTCCTTCTCTTGTAGAGAGCTGGTTCTTCACTGCTTCTCTTTTAGAGAGCTGGTTCTTCACTCCTTCTCTTTTAGAGAGCTGGTTCTTCACTGACTCTTCTTCGGTTTTGTATTCATAAAGAAAACTCTCTAGAAGCAATTTAAAATTTTAAAGCTTAACTTATTTTTAATTTACAATTTACGCACAGCCAGTTTCACAATGTAGTCCATACTTTACAAAGAACTCTATGCTTATCTTGTTGTCATAGCAACCATAGAAAATATTTGTCGACATGACAGATTTGATTTATGAAAAATAATGTTTACAATAAGTCTTACAGAGATATTTATTATGTTAAAAATGGCGAAATATAATGGAATATATACACAAATGCCACGAAATAACACTACAAGGACATATATATATATACGAGGTAAGAATTATCACTACAATGTAATAAGCGCATAAATACTTAACACTGGCAGAAATTAGCCGTTAAAACGTCTAAATTGCCATAGACTCAGAGAAGAACAGCCATTTGTCATAAGTGTCAAAAAAGTTCACATAACGGTCATTCGTTTCGACATTTGCAATTGATGTCACTTTGAACAGGTAGTCAGTTCAGCGTACGAGTAGGACAGTCCCTTACTACTCCAATCAAGAGTGAGCGGTAGGTTACCTCCATCCATAGTAATCCATATCCATACTAATTACTTACTATATTATTAATTACTAGCTGTGCCCCGTGGTGTTACCCGCGGTTTATATATCCTATATGTTAATCCAGGGTGTCAGCTAACTCCATACCAAATTTTATTAAAATCGCTCCAGCCGTTTAGACGTGAAGAAGTAACAAACATACACACTCACATACTTACAAACTTTCGCCTTTTTATTATTAGTGTGATTAATAGTCTGTCTGTCTGTTACGCTTTCACGCTCAAACTACTAACCCGATTTAGATGAAATTTGGTATGGAGATAGTTTAAGTCCCGGGAAAGGACATAGGATTGTTTTTATCGCTATAACCGACAGCCATGCGGGCGGAGCCGCGGGCGATAGCTAGTCTATACCAATATTATAAAGCTGAAGAGTTTGTTTGTTTAAACGCGGTAATCTTAGGAACTACTAGTCCGAATTGAAAAAATATTTTGCTGTTAAATAGCCGATTTATCGAGGAAGGCTATAGGTTATTTAACATCACGCTATGGCCGATAGGAGCGGATCAGCAGTGAAAAATGTTGCAAAAACGGGGAAAATTTACGCATACGAAGTTGCGCGGTCAGCTAGTCAATTATATAAATTAAATGCCTGCGGTGGTATACCATATTTTACAAAAAATGCTTACCTCGACTGGCTGATAAAACCACTACTGAAATGAGCAGCAAAAATAAATATTTCATTTTGTATCAACAATTAGTATTATGTTTTTCAATGTTACCGTAATTGTGATTAAACAAGTCTTCAGTTCTTATTTTATAAGGCTGAGAGAAATAATACTATAATTACAACACAGGGAGGTATTTATAAAACCGATTTAGGGGTTTTCTTTATAAACAAGGAACCCTTATAATTTCGCTATGTCCGTCCGTCCGTTCGCAGTTAGCTCAGATACTCTTGGGATTAGAAAACAGTAATTTTGGATATAAAAATATAAATTACGCCAACAAAGAGATAAAATAAAAAAATTAAAATAACAATGTTTGTACATGCAATGAAGCGGCGGTAGCGTAATGGCTAAGGCATCGGTCTCGCAATCGTGTGGTCGCGGGTTCAAATCCTACCCATTATGCTCCCGACGTGAACCCACTTCTAACACAAGCCTTTGAGCTTAGCTGGAAGGGTTAACGAGATTGCTAGTAATGTGGGACTCAATCCTACATTGCTAGTTATCTTTTATTTTATAAAAAGGGGGGGGGGGGGGATCTGATTTTTCTCACCTCCCCATCATGTGAAGTGTCGTTGGATAAGTCTTTTAAAAATATTTATGGGATGTTAAAACTATTTATCGATGTAATGATCTGTTTAAGAAATATTAAGTGTTTCGTCATGTCTGTCTATCTGTCTGTCTGTCCGTCCGTATGTCACAGGCATTTTACTCAAAGACTACTCGATGAATCTCGATAAAATTTAGTTAAAAGGTATTTTGTAGTAGCCACTACTTAGTTTAACAGTTAAATAATAATTATAAATATTTTTAAGGGGGGCACTCCATACATGTTACAGAAGCTGAAATAGGTATATTAAATGTTGATTAACTTTCGCGATTGAACAAGGTATTTTACCTGGTTTCAGCAAACATCAACGTGTGGCACATCATTGGACAGGTCTATCAAAAAAAAAATTAAGGTTTCTAACAAACTTTTTTGATTGAGTGGATATTTTTGGAAATAATCGCTCCGAAAGTTGCATAAATCGTGTCTCCCCCATAACTTTGAACCGTGTGACCAAAAAATATGTGAAAAATCATAAAGATAGCGCTTAATAAATACTTTAAACTAAAGTTATTTCAGATAAGATCGTATGTACTGTCATTGAGTTATTGGCGGTTTGATTATTGCCGTATTGAGTTAACTGCGTTTCTCAACAAAAGGGCGTAAGTGCCATGAACATACGCTCTTCTGCTGATGCAATTGTTCAAGCATATTAAACCATCATATTATCATCATCTACACTGAGCATGCTCCGACATACTCTTGCCCGGTTTTTAAAAAATATTTACCATACTTCGGTCCTTGTGACTAATCTTATCAGACTAAAGGTTCATTTCCGTGTATCGCGGCCGATCGCGAGTCGCGCGCGGCTTACGACAAGCGTCTGACGCGCGCGGCCGATGCGACAATAGTCAGAGTATGAGAATGTATGGGCGTTTCCGAGGTAAGCGACAGACGCGCGCGGGCGACGACTGTCGTAGGCTGCGCGCGCACTCAGAATATTGTCGCATCGGCCGCGAGCGTCAGCCGCTTGTCGTAAGACGCCCGCGGCTCGCGATCGGCCGCGATGCACGGAAATGAACCTTTAGCCATTACACTGGAACTATTTTTGTGCAAATAAGAGTACACTTACGTTTACGAGTGGTCTAAATCTAAGCCATTGGCTGTGTTGGACGGTACAACAACAGTGTCAGTTATTCTTCCGTGAAATAGTAATGTTAACACATCACTGTGTTTCGGTTGAAGGGCACTGTACCAAGTGTCAAGTAATCGGACAAATGAGATTTATGAACTAATGTCTCAAATGAGGAGCGCTGTGCGGTCACATTCAGATCTTTGCTAAACAAGGATTTGGGTGGCACTGATACTGTTATGAGCTAGCGTGACGCTTTCTTCTTAATCTTCAAATGTTATCTGAGAACGTAATATACAGAAAGAGTTACATTCACATTTATTTTTAAACTAGCTGACCCGCGCAACTTCGTCTATTTTAGCCGTGTTTGCAACATTTCTCATTGCTGCTCCGCTCCTATTAGTCGTAGCGTGATGTTATATAGCCTATAGCCTTTCTCGATAAATGGGCTATCCAACAAAGAAATAATTTTTCAATTCGGACCAGTAGTTCCTGAGATTATCGCTTCAAACAAACAAACAAACTCTTCAGCTTTATAATATTACTAGCGGACGCCTCGCGGTTTCACCCGCGTAGTTTCCGTTCCCGTAGGAATACGGGGATAAAAAATAGCCTATGTAACCCGGGGTTAACGTAGCTTCACAACGATGCAAGAATTTTGAAAATTTTCAAATCCATCAGTAGTTTTGAAGCCTTTTCAATACAAACAAACAATCAAACCTTTCCTCTTTATAATATTAGTATAGATATAGATAGACTAGCTGTCACGCGCAACTTCGTCTACGTAAATTTTCCCTGTTTTTGCAACATTTTACGCTACTGCTCCGCTCCTATTGCTCGTAGCGTGATGTTATATAGCCTATAGCCTTCCTTGATAAATGGGCTATCTAACAGTGAAATATTTTTTCAATTCGGCCCAGTAGTTCCTGACATTGCCGCGTTCAAACAAACTCTTCAGCTTTATAATCTTAGTATAAATTTTGTAACCAGATTTTCGGGTTATTTTTTCCTGTTAGTTTAGTTCTTAAGTACTTATCTGTATTTTTTCAAGACAGAACTAAGTCACCTTGAGTTTTAAGGTAAAGTCAGTTTAATATGCTTAGGTACAAGGTCTGTGTCGCGGGGGATTTTACAAACATTCAATTTACGGACACAAAGTACATCCAGCCTCGGAACAATAATTTGTGGATTACACTGCTAGTCAGTGTTCTATGTGGTAATCGAACCCACGACCGCTGGTTTAGCAGTCAGCGTCACTTACCACATCAACATGCCAGTCAAATTTTGTTAGCGTTTGTTTAATGTTAAATAGTTTAATACTAAGTAAATTAATATAAAAGGCAACTAGGATACCTATAATATACAATTTGACACGGAAAATATTTATATGGTTATTAAGCACTAGCTGCCTCGCGCAACTTCGTCTGCGTCAATTTTCCCCGTTTTTGCAACATTTTTCATTAATGCTCCGCTCCTATTGATTATAGCGTGATGTTATATAGCCTAAAGCCTTCCTCGATAAATTGGCTATCCAACCGTAAAATATTTTTTTTAATTCGGACCAGTAGTTCTTGAGATTATCGCGTTCAAACAAACAAACTCTTCAGCTTTATAATATTAGTATAGGTGTGAAACTAACTATGTCTGTCTATTACGTTTTCAGATAAAATTTTGTTTAGAGATAGTTTGAAGGCCTTTCTTTTCTTCCTTTTGAGCAGAATTAATATTTTATATTTAATTATTCGTTACAAGTATGTTGGCCAATATTTAAGCACATATAGTTTTTACCTTTGTTGTAAGTAGATGCTCCTACTATATTGTACCCACTAAGGCTGATTTTGCTTTATCTCATGTTTCAACTTTTTGATAATACAATTTGCATCTGTCCTTTAACGTGGTGTATAGTATATTAGTCGCAGCACCTTACCCCCATATCAAATTTATAAACATTCAAACATTGTAAAATTGGCAATTTGAAAAGAGTTGCCGCGAGTTTTTATTGCCAGGTTCTTTTCTCCGGCTTTACATATTGTTTGCGAACTTGGCATTACATGTACATGTAAAATCCCGACGTATCACAAAAGTTGTTTTGCATCCTAAGTGAATAGAAAATTTTGAATTTGAATTACAAACACAGGATATTAGGATAGTTTTTAACGCGTTAACCGACATGCATGCGGGCAAAGCCGCAGGCGAAAGCTATTAAAATATATATTTAAAAAAAAAATCTAACTAGGTCGTTCCTAGACGTAAGTCAACGTACTGACAAAAGTCTCCGGCATCCTGTAAAGTGAGTGTGTGTGTGTAAAAGTGCGTGAGTTTAAACGTTGTTTATGTGTGTGTGCGTGTGTGTGTAAGGGTTTATGATTGTGTGTGTGCGAGGGGAGCGTAGGTAGCTCGTTAAGAATGACTGGCGAGTGTTTTCATTGTCACACGACAAAAAAAACGTAGGAATTAATATTGTACATTAGGTTTGGGCCGTAGCTTCCTTCGTGTTGATGTCGGTCGTTATGACCATCTACCATACCAAATAGGGATGTTGACTGTCAAGTGAAATCAGTCTCTTTTTATGAAATGTCAAAACGACAAGCTCTGTAGAAATGTGGATGGAATAGGAACCTATGACGTCATATTTATTTTCATGCTTTTAATTTCAAAAACATGTTAAAATGTAAAAGAACAGTTATTTTCAGAGTATTTTAGGATTTACTATTACCTGATTAGTATAAAATAATTTACTTTTATTGTAGTCAACGACCCAATTTGATTTAGGCCAAAAGTGAGTGAGTTTAGGGGTATAAACGGAACAGCCAAAATATACGATTTTTTTAAACGGCAATATTACAAAAGTCATAAGTTTAATAGGATAATTTATCTACTGACAATCAAAATACCTTTGGAATGTATTCAACCGTTACTTGAAACACTAGCGGAAGGTTTGATTTTGCACTCATTTACATTAAACAATTAATTAATTTGAAGCGAGTGAAAAGACGTCCATTAAAAAGGAGGATGTGATAGAAGCCACTGGAGGTGTTATAATAATGTCCACTATAGAAATTTGACATTAACTTTTCTTTGTTAAACTTTGATCAACCCATTCTTGTTCGCTATAATAGTCGACTTATTCTAATCGATTGAATCGAAAGTCGCGTCACTATGTCTTGGCGAGATATCTATCAAAATACTTACAGCTGTCATTCACATAAAAATGTGACTTGATGTGGTCCGTGGAAGCCGCGCGCGTGTGTGGATTGTGGACTGTGAAATAACTAGTTAATTATACATAAAAGTGAACTATAAGTAGGATCAAGTGATTTGTACGTGAAATCAGCCCTACACAGCAAGGTTAAGGTTGAAGTATATTTTAGAGTTTATGTAGGATATTCCCTCTCACCTTGGTGTCATAAACCAGTCGACGAGCTTGGGTAAGTAGTTTTAACCGTAATTTAATTTAGTCTTTAAGTATATAATGGTAGCTTTGAAACGAAGCTAAGTAGCTAGCTACCCGTTGGGGTTCATTCTGGTGAGAGGAACTCTGCCTTCACATTCCTTACCAGGGTGCTGGAACAGTCCTTACGAGTAACTAAACTCAATGATGTTATAAGTAAACAGGTATAGATAGGTTACAAGCGCTCAGCAAGCAGTATTTTAAAATTAAGACAAATGACCAGGTTTTTGTATGTCAGTATGGCCCCACTGATGTCAACAGATGAAAGCAGCGGATTACATTTATTTTATGGAGCTACAGGTCTTAATGGCGCACTAGTCTACCTGTGGCCAGTGCCGTTGCAATACGGTCTAAACGTCGGGCCATAATACAAAGGTATTAAGCCTTTAAATAAAACATTTACGCGATAAAGACCCATAGCTTATAAAATTCTATAATGTATATAAATCGCGAAAGTTTACGAACATAAACATTTATTTTCTCTTTTTCGCTCGTGATAATTAAATCATGCTTTCCTACTTTTACGACTAATATAGTGTGACATTGCAATATAATGGTTATCTACCTATGGGGTATCTGTGAGGTAAGCTGTTTTTAAAGATCGATCTTTTTACGACAACGTTGACTAAATAGTTTTTGAGCGAAGAGCTAAGAGCAAATTTGGCACATACTTTTAAAAATATGAGTATTAAACTGCTTTAATACTTTGTTTTAGGAATGTGTCCTACTAAGTCGTGCTGTTGTTTTTAATCTCATATTGCAATTTGTTATGCATAAATCCTCTATTGGAGAGGCCTTTGTCCAGCAGTGGACTGCGATAGGCTGATGATGAGATGATGAGATGATGAAATCCTCTATTTATTGTATATATAATATAATGGCAGCAGCACCTTACCCACATTTTCAGTTATAAACTAATATTCTTAATCAACTTAACACGCAATTACGTCTGCGTCAATTTTAAAAACACAAAACCAACAAAAAAATACAATACATATTCTCATGCCTCACACACAAAAAAATTCATTAAAATCTGTCAAGCTGTTTTTGAGTAGTTCGACCGTAAACACCGTGACACGAGATTTTTATACATTAAATTTTACCCCAGACACTGAAGAAACCATCGTTATTACACAAAGACATATCCTGGCTCTGGGCGAGGATCAAACCCTAGCAGACAGAATCAACAATGGCAACAGAGGCTAGTCAACATTGACATTTTAAAGAGTGGCCGTGAGTTTTTATTGGGTTGTTATTTTCTTCAGCTTCATCTATGACTTACGAACTTGACATTAGATGTGTACCTACCTATAGAATCATGAGTTGACTTTTCAAAAGTTTTTTTTTTGTAAAAACCTATTTAGATTTCTCAATGAGATTAAATCTAGTCTATAGACTTATAAGTAATTTTGTTGTAACTTAAACTGCTAGCTGCTGCAATTTTTTAAATTTTTTTGGTGCCTCTGTGGCGCGGTGGGAGTGTGTCCGACTGCTACGCAGAGGCCACAGGTTTGATTCCCACACAGACACCACTTTGTGTTATCCACAAATTGTTGTTCCAAGTCTGGGTGTACTTTGTGTCCGTGACTTGTATGTTTGTAAAGTCTCCCGCGACACAGGGCTTGTGAAGGGTACAAGCTCTGTGTCTGAGGGAGTCGTTTTTATAAAATACTAGCTTTCGCCCGCGGCTCCGCCCACGTGGATGTCGGTTATCGCGATAAAAACTATCCTATGTCCTTCCCCGGAACTCAAACTATCTCCATACCAAATTTCATCTAAATTGGTTTTGCTGTTCGAGTGTGAAAGCGTAACAGACAGACAGACAGACAGAATTATTTTCACATTTATAATATTAGTATGGATATATATCTCTAGTAAAGGTAAGACACTTTGTTCTTGTGTTCTTTACGAGGAACACTCACTCACTTAACACTAACTAACTTAATTTTCACAAGTGAAGTGTTTTGCGTCCTAAGTGAATAGAGAGTTTTTACGTTCGTATTGTCGTCGTCACACAATGGAAACAGCACCTCGTCACGAAAAGTGCGTGCACATAGCATATTCTACAGCCTGTATATCTATGTACTAAATTATGTACTATGTAATACTTATGTATTTGTCCCAGCTCTCATTATGATTAAAGGGACATGTGTACTATAATTATCACAGTGTATTTATTTAGTTCTAGTTGCAAATGGCGACTAGGGCTGTTTACAGAATAGCTAAATTTAATAGGTAAAGGAAATTAAACGTGACTGGCTGTTGGTCTAGTGGTTCGTGGCTCTGACTGCTAAGCCAGAGGTCGTGGGTTCGATCCCCACCCAGGATATTTTTTTGTGTGATGTATCCAGGATTATGTTCTGGGGGGAGACTTTGACTCAATAACGCCCAAGTGTGAGTGGCATCTATGGCAAACATTCGAGAATTCAGGAGCCGGGGGTGGAGGGGGGAATTGCCCCTGTTGCCTCCTCCTTGGATCCGCACCTGGTGTGATGAGCACGATGGTTATTCTGTGTCTGGGTGTAATTTAACTAAATATGTACGAACTTGGAAATATATAAGTTACTAACGAACGCCTCGCGGTTTTACCCACGTAGTTCCCGTTCCCGTGGAAATACAGGGATAAAAAATAGCCTATGTCACCCGGGGTTAGTGTAGTTTTACAACGATGAAAGAATTTTTCAAAGCCGTCCAGTAGTTTCGGAGCCTATTCAATACAAACAAACAATTAAATCTTATTTATTTATAATATTATTAAAGATGTATGTTTATCAGTTGTTTGGTTGCCATAGTACAGACTCTGACTAGTTTTGCATGGTCAAATGACCGTTAATGTTATCCTTGTTACACTAGTATAGACTTTCATTTAATTTTGACAACTTACCGTCCAAATGTCAAATGTCTTGTTGTTGTCGACGGTAGCCTGTTCTCGTCTAGCATACTAGTAGTATAAGAGGTCAGTGTGTTTGTTATCAGTTTCAGGCGGTGGCGGTAGCTCGGTGCTGAAAAGATAATGCTGTAACGACGGATCTATGATCGCGAGTTAGTCCCAGTCGTCCAATGCGAATGATAATAATAATAATGTCTTGGGACAACTCACACAACGCCATCAGATCCCAAACTAAGCAGAGCTTGTACTATGGCAACCAGATAACCGATAAACATACTTAATACTTTCTAAATACAGACATATCTATACTAATATTATAAAGCTGAAGAGTTTGTTTATTTGAGAAACTACTGATCCGAATTGAAAAATTATTGTTAAAATTGTTGTTAAATAGCCCATTTATTCAGGAAGGCTATAGGCTATATAACATTACGCTACGACCAATAGGAGCGGCGCAGCAATGATGCAGAAACGGGAAAAATTTACGCAGACGAAGTTGCGCGGGAGAGTCAGCTAGTCATAGATAAATGACATCCAGACACTGAATAAACCGTCGTGCTTATCACACAAAGTTTTATCCTGGGTGGGGATCGAACCCATGACCGCCGACTTAGCAGCTAGGGTCACTAAATATTAGACCAACAGGCCAGTAGGTAATATGATTTTTATCTTGCATGTCCAGACTAAGTTAATAATTCAATTTTATTATTTGTCAAGTGATTTTTGAGTCTTTTGGTTAGGTTTTGGACGTTTAGATAATAACAATAAAACAAAATATTAGATTAAGACTTCCCTTTACATTATATACTAGCTGACCCGCACAACTTCGTCTGCGTCATTTTCCCCCGTTTCACAACATTTTTCATTGATGCTTCGCTCCTATTGGTCGTAGCGTGATGATAAATAGCCTGTTATAGCCATCCTCGATAAATGGGCTACCCGACAGAAAAAGATTTTTTCAATTCGGACCAGTAGTTTTTGAGATTACCGCTTCAAACAAACAAACTCTTCAGCTTTATAATATTAGTATAGATATGTACATATCAACCCATATGATGTCTCACTGCTGGACACAGGTCTCCTTAATAGAACCTACTTATTATAGATCATGGGGGTAATTGCCATAATCGCCACGCTTGGCGAGAGGGTTGGCGATCGCAGTAAGGCTTTAAAATACGCACAGGGCGATGCTGCCCATCCTACTGTGTGACATCCCTTAGTCGCCTTGACGACACCCACGGGAAGTGAAGGGGATTCCCTTTACATTACCTAGCGCTTATTTTCAGTTAAAAGCATTTTTATTGGAATATCGGATGCAGTGAGGACCAGCAGATCGAGATATCAAATGCAATGTTAACATTGTTTGTCCACAGGTTGGTGAACGTTTTTGAAAAATGTCACATCCCCTCCGTGCCTCGTAAAGCACGTTAAGCGGTCAGTCTTGCACCTAATCTTACTCTGGGTCCTTATTCACTATGTTTTTTCACGTCAAGCCCGCGCGAACTGGTGCATGCGAGGTGCGCTTAAAGATGTCACATGATACATTTCTAAGCGCAGCTCTTTAGTCACCATTACGACAAGATTTTGACAGTTAGACGCGCTTGCCGCGAAAACGTAAAAAAAGATAGTTAATAAAGACAACGGTCGTGTCGGATTGGCGTCCTGCGTAATTGACTAGCCTAGGAGATTAGCCGCCGAGACCTTCGGAAATTTGCCTAACACAAACCGGACGTCTAAAAGAGCCCAATGTTCGGTTTTCTTACCATGCTCCGTATGGAATTTTGACGTCTTTCATACATTTATCGCCGCTGGTGTTTTACACGTATCGAATTAGTGTGTTTACACGTATCGGACATCGGAATGTCCGATACGTATAAACACACTAATTGTAAGGCACCTGTCCCATTAACAACGATGAGCGAGAAGCTAGTAGCGATTTATTGCTTAAGAAACTTACATTAGATGTATTTTGTAGATCCCGTCCGTGTAAACAAAAGAGATGCAGTATAGAGCGAGTACTCGCCGGCAGTAGGAACGGTCTAAGATCCACTATTAATATCTGTATCCCTTATGTTTACACGGGATCTACATAAGTATAAGTACGTTTCTTGAGCGATAAAATCGCTACCCACTACTCTCTTTCTCGCCTTGGTGGGACAGGTGCCTAAGCAATACAATACTGCACAGTCCGGCGAAAAAATCCATTCGGCGTCCGGTAAAAAAACCGGACGTCAAAAAGCGCCCTATGTTACTATACATATTTGGACATGTTTGTTTATAATATAACAATTCATTTTATACATTTTATCTCAAAAGTAGAATAGTTAATACGACTGAGGAAGTATAAAACTATTTACTTTGGCGAGTCCTTTAATGTTTAGATGTAGTAACTATATATATAATATAGGGACGAGTTATTCATAATGTATTTAAATACACCGCGTGTACTGCTTTAATTACTTACTAACGCATGTTATGACGTATCACAACTTTAGAAATGTGCACACGAACGATTAGCTTTAATGATTTTTCAACAACGTAAAAAAATGAGTTCCTCGGCTCATAAGTGGGTCGGTATTGTCAGTTCCGCGGTATTTGTGAAACTATATACAAAGCCGACCCGAAGTAATTACTATACTAAATGCCATATGCTCTGTTTGTCAGCGATGATACCACGGATTGCAGATGTCTTGGATGGTGGTGCGAGTCAGCATGTAAGTACCTGTGGTATCATCGTTGACAAACAGAGCATATGACATTTGTGACCCTGAACATTTAGAAAGTGAGCTTACACATGTTCAGGAGGTACTAAAGCGAAACGGATACAGATGAAGCACGCGACGTACGGAGAGGAGAGTCTCCAGACCGGGGGTTGACAGGGCTCTAGCTTTTCTACCGTATGTGAAAGGAGTGACGGACAAAGTTGGAATAGTACTGCAGAAATACTCCATTAAGACTGTATATAGTCCGCACTCCAAGGTAGCTAAGCACCTACGTACTCCTAAGGATGTGATTCCTCTACAGACACCTGGCGTCTACAAAGTGGATTGCAACTGTGGCAGTTCTTACATCGGACAAACCAAGCGCACAATAATAAATAGATAGAGTTAAGGAACATATCGCGGCAGTGAAAAACCGACAGACAAACAAGTCAGCAATAGCGGAACACTTGCTGGATGCGGGAACCAATACACACACAGGTCCACTCCACTGACCGTCACTATTACTCCAGGATGGCGAGGGAAGCGGTTGAAATCAAAAAACGTGTAAATTTCAACCAAGAAGATGGATACCGTTTGTCAACATCGTGGAATCCCGTGATCAGCAAGTGTATACACCGCCGAACAAACATTACACACCAGTGTGCAGATGTCGTTAGTGTTGTGTGTCGAAGTACCGGCGGTTCCGTAATAGTGAGTGATAAAAATCAAGCGAGGGTAGTTTCCGAAACCCGCGCTTTACGGAGGCGACGCTGAGCTGAACTAGTCTACCTGTGACCACGGCCGTTGCAATACGGTCAAAACGTCAGGCAATAAACAAGGTATTTTACCTTAAATTATTCACGCGATTAAGACCCGTAATATTGTATATATTTTCATAATTTTGAAACGGTGTTAAACAATAATATATATTTTATTATTTATTTAAAAAAGACGACTCCCGCAGTAGGGTACAAGCCCTGTGTCGCGGGGGACTTCACAAACATACTAACCACGGACACAAAGTACACCCAGACTTGGAACAACAATTTGTTGTCCCGTGTGGGAATCGAACCCACAACCTCTTGCGTAGCAGTCGGACACACTCCCACCGCGCCACAGAGGCAGTAACATTATACCTTCTAATAGGGTAGTTTTCTATGTAAAACTAGCATTTAAACACTGGATTCTTTTCATTTATGATTTCTTTATCAATAATCTTTTTTTCCCTTTGTCCATCTGCAATCGGCTGTCTAGCCATGATCAGTAAGTGCCAGGTACTTGTAGGTGGCACACCAATAAGTGGCAATAAGAATTCACGTTCTCTGGTCCAGGTCCAATATCTGCCATCATTTTAGGCGATCTGTGTTATGATCTGTACGTGAATCCAGAAGGTGTCTTCCAATTTGTTCACATGTTTTTGTAAACGTTCCTGAAATAATATCATTAATCTATACTAATAATAAAAAGTTGAAGAGTTTTTTTGTTTGTTTGTACATAATAATCTCAGGAACTACTGCTCCGAATTGAAAAAATATTGAGGAAGGCCACGTTTCAACGAGTAGGAGCGGATCAGCAATGAAAAATTTGCACAGACGTAGTTGCGCGGGTCAGCTATCATAGCATAAAAAAAGTGATTTGTCATAGTCTATAAGGATATATCGTAAACGCATATTTTATAAGGATATCTCATATCCTTATAAAATATGCGTTTTGACATTTCTTACAGAGCTGTTGTTTTGACTAGTTGGAAACTAGCCCATTGTGGATATGTACAATGTCTTATTTCGCGTCGTATCAGAGGCAATGACATTTCCACTCAGCAAAAAAATGTTGTAGCCTATGTCCAACACAGCGCTGATTTTCATTGAGAATCCCAAGTGACGTCTGAAAACATTTCTTCTTATTTTGACTCCCGCAGTAGGGTACAAACCCTGTACCACGGGAGACTTTATAAACATACAAGTCACGTCCACAAAGTACACCCAGACTGGGAACAATTGGTGGATCACACAAAGTGGTGTCCCGTGTGGGAATCGAACCCACAACCTCTTACGTAGCAGTCGGACACACTTACACCGCATAGATTAAGCCATTTTTCAAGCCTATATTATGTCCATTTGTTTGGTCCGTTATACAGGGGTCGGTCCCAAAAGTATTCGACCTAACCCGATTTCTTGGAGACTTATTTTTAGACATCCGGTTGGTGGCATCCTTCAAAGTCGTCCATATTTGATTGAAGAACACGCTCATATCGATGCTTCCACTTCCTAAAGCAGTCTTGTAAGTCAGTTTTTGAAACCGTCTTTGGTGTATCGTCGCATTAGTTTCAACAGTCTCTTTGTCGTCGAATCGGTGCCATTCAAGCGGTATTTTCAATCGAGGAAGTAGCCAAAAGTCACTGAGAGCTGTGTCGGGACTGTATGGAGGCTGGCGAAGCTGCGTAACAATGTGTTTTGATAAATACTGATGCCCAAGGTTTGATGCATTTATTAGTAACCAGTAATAATAGCAACATGGAACTATTACCTACTCTTCAGCACAATATTTGCACCAGAGGTATGACTCAGGGTAAATTTGTCAGTACATCCATAAATAACTACTTTGGAGGGAGAACCCTTATACGTACAGTACGATCAACGTATCTTGACCGGATTGAAGTTAGGTTTTTATCACTTTCGCGCATGTCGTAGAGATGCGACCCTAAAATTACTTACGAAAACGATTAATCGATTAAAAATACTAACAACATTTTAATTCAACAATATAAAAACACTATTTAAATGAGTTCATAAGAGTTTAAATTTAGAACAGTTACAGTAAATAATAAAGAAACTTTGAAAAACAATTTCTTTACCAAAATAATCAAAAAAAAACATGAATTAGTAATACTAATTATGACAATGTAATGCGTAATCGCATCTCTAATCCTCTTGGTTTAGTTACCGCCCCCGCCCCCCGCGTCCTGTCACCATTTACTTCCAAAAAATGCATCTGCGCAACCACTTGTCGCCTACTTCAGTCCGGCCTAGTTACGTTGATCGTACTGTAAACTTCCATTGTCGTCTATAACGAAATGCCACGAGAGTTAAAATAACAATTAAATTAAATTTCCAAAAGGTTATAAGACGTATGTGCTAGACACATATAATGTTAACGAGTAATGTGCATATTTGTTAAATGTGTAATAAATACTACTAAATATTAATAAAGTAAACCGTCTCATTGGTAATTAAGTGCTAGCAGATAATATTGGGTAGATATAACTTGTAAAATATTGTAATTTAATATATCATTAAGATAGGTACAAGGGACCGCTCGTGTGCGAAGCTCTCATACAAACACACACGCATACACACACACACAAACACACACATCTGAGACATTGAGTGGTACGCGTGAAAATTCACGCCGTAGCTGTGTTACGCGCTTTTTTTAATTACAACCCTACGGCGCTATTGTTGAGCAACCCTAGTGGGGGATCTAGGTGTAGGGTTGGCACGATACAAATTTAAAAGTTATTTTTATGCAATGTTATTTTGCGTTCTACAAGACTTTTACTTCAAGAAATCTTATAAAAAAAACTAAATGCATGCCAGTAAATTAAAATTAGGTACAACATTTCTGTGTATTGTAATGTTATAATTAGGTAGCATAATGTACAGTGGCGCAATGAAAATGTATTCAGTTTTTAAATATACTCATTTAACGCTTAGCAAACACATGTTACCTTTTCAAACTATATATCACATTAGACAGTTGAAAAATCGTATATTCTAAATTGTGCTTAGCTAACAACAGAGTTTAACTTTTATTAAAAAAAAATTCTTTGACTATTATTACTTGGACTGAAACCTCTTCAATAATTAACTAAATGAATAGATTTATCTGTATGTTAAAGTATAGGTATATTTGTCTTATTATACTCCTATTACTCTCTGCCACTGATTGCAATACGTTAATTACGTTAAAAGAAGACAGATGAAGAAGCAGTCAATGGATTTAGCAGTGGCAGTGTTAGTTCCGTCAAAATAACGTTCTTGTCACCCATGGTTTACTGTGATTTTCTTAACGCGAATCGAGAAATAGTCGTTAAGGTACAAGGACCTGTAAGGTAACTGTGCCAGCTACTGGCACGTATTATTAAGCTGTTTTTGCTAATATATATTTTTTTATAATTTCTAGATTAAGCCCGCCGCTGCCGGTTTTTATTCGTTCGTACATATGTTAGATTACGAACGCCACTATGACAAACGAAAATCCACGTTTTTTTTTATTTTTCCGCAACTTCAAGATTTATTTAGGGATCATATTATGACATATCCTTCAATTTATTATTATCATCTACGAGAAGAACTCTTTGGATAGGGACTAGTGACACAATTTGTTGTATCATATTTGTATTTGCTATATACATTTTTGACAGAGCCGAATCACAGTCATGACTTTTATTACAACTTCGTCTGCGTTAATTTTTGCAACATTTTTCATTGCTGCTCCGCTCCTATTGGTTGTAGCGATATTATATAGCCTTCTTCGATAAATGGGCAATCCAACAGTAAAATAATTTTTCAATTCGAACCAATAGTTCCTGAGACCTGAGCTTATCGCGTTTAAACAAACAAACAAACTCTTCAGCTTCATAATATTAACTAGCTGTCGCGCGCAACTTCGTATGCGTAAATTTTCCCCGTTTTTGCAACATTTCACGTCGCTACTCCGCTCCTATTAGTCGTATTGCAATGTTATATAGCCTATAGCCTTCCTCAATAAATGGGCTAGCCAACAAAAAAAGAATTTTTCAAATCGGACCAGTAGGTCCTGAGATTAGCGCGTTTAAACAAACAAACAAACAAAGCAAACAAACAAACAAAGCAAACAAACAAACAAACAAACAAACTCTTTCGCTTTATAATATTAGAATAATATGAATAAGATAGATAAATAGTCATTTATTTACTTTTGCATCATCTAAGTTAAAGTAAAAATATTGGCCATGTGACAACCCTGTGATACATTTTATCGAACTGTGGGTTTCTCAAAGAGTGAACTGCAGTAGGTACTACGGTAATATAGAAATACACGCAGTTGCCCGTATTTATAGTTGAGACGATAAAACAGTTTGCATGTTACTTCGTGAATTTTTATATTGATTTCGGTTACTGTGCATTCCCTCACTCGCATAGAACATTCAACATGACCGGAGAGATTAGGCGCAGGACCGACACCTTGAGGTATATTTTGAGGCACGGACTGATACGATTTTTTTCCGACCGGTGTGGTAACGTTGACTACTTATAATTTTAAAAAAATCCGTCGCGGTGATGCAAATGCTTGATTATTGAAAAACTTCTTCAAAACAACAAAATGATTGCCTCGGAGACTCAGCGAGAATGTATATCTACGACTGCTGTGTTTAGGGCTGTGGGTTCGACGACTAACACAGGACAAACTCTTGGTGTCTTAAGGGCCCCACTGACGAAGCATCCATCAATCCAAATGGTCTGTCAAAAACTGATCGTGAATGTCAAAAACGTAATCCATTTGAATGCACGTCGTCGTTTGGTTTTGGAATTCCAAACTGACGTTAGTCCAGTCCAAATGTACGTATATCATGCCACGCCCTTTGGATGGCATCCGTATTGTTAGTGAGTTGGCAAATCAAGAAGCTTGTAGTAATTGTGTCTATGGTGTATCCTTTCATCTCGCTTACGGCCGGTCTCAATATTCTATCTATCTATGGATTTGTCTACTAGAGATATATATTTGACGTAAGCTCCGTACAAAATATGTCAAAATTCTACTTCTAGTAGGCAAAAAAAAAAAAATTTACTTAGGATGCAAAACAACTCTTGTGATACGTCGGAATTCTACATGTACATGTAATGCCAAGTTCGCAAACAATAGGTAAAGCCGGAGAAAAGAACCTGGCAATAAAAACTCGCGGCCACTCTTTTACAATGTTTGAAATCCATCGATAGATTGACTACTAAGACTGGCCGTTAGAAAGAGACCCACCATAACTTTCTCAGCATAGTGTCAAACCATGTTACCATAGTCACAACATAGAAAGACTCTCCTTCGCACGTCTGACTTTGGCAGAATTGTCGACATCGGCAGGAGTGTCATTAAAAAAAAAAAAAAAAAAGACGGATCGCAAAATGTCAAATTTGTCGTCTTTATTTCTTCTGAAACAAATTTATAGTGTTGACTGACAGTGGTTTTTAGTATGATCTTCTTGCGTACTTACGTCCAAATGGAAGACGTACGCCGAAATGGAAGACTTCTAAATTCTTTTTTATTCTAAAAAAGACGACTCCCGTACTAGGGTACAAGTTCTGTGTCGCGGGGGACTTTACAAACATATAAGTCTCGGACACAAAGTACACCCAGACTCGGAACAACAATTTGTGGATCACACAAAGGGGTGTCCCGTGTGGGAATCGAACCCACGATCTCTTGCGTAACAGTCGGACTCACTCCCACCGCGCCACAGAGGCTGTCATGGAGGCATAGTCAATGGGGCCATAATTTTGCGTACATCCATTCGGAAGACATCCAAATGGACGTATCGTCAGTGGCCACTTTTATGTCAATTCATTCTATGTTTGTAAAGTACCCTAACGTTGAGTTATTTAAAAAAAGGCTAAACGACTTTTCATCCAACAAAGTTAAAAAAGAACCGTACCCACATTCGTTCATCTGTTTAGACGCTACTTTGGCACAGACAGACACATAGAAACACACGACAAACTTATAACACCTTTCCTTTTCTTTCGGGCATTAAAAAATGATATCCACTATGAATATAGCTCCATATGTCACTTAAATGATCATTAGAATTGTAACAATCAGAAGTGGACACTCAATATTTTTTACATCATACCTACGTCATTAGTTCCCCCATATCATCCATATATACCTACGTCCCGAATCACGACCATATACAGTAAGTACATATTGATATAGTTGATATGTCAATTTGCTATTTACAGTACGATCAACGTATCTTGACCGGATTGAAGTTAGGTTTTTATCACTTTCGCGCATGTCATAGAGATGCGACCCTAAAATTACTTACGAAAACGATTAATCGATTAAAAATACTAACAACATTTTAATTCAACAATATAAAAACACTATTTAAATGAGTTCATAAAAGTTTAAATTTAGAACAGTTACAGTAAATAATAAAGAAACTTTGAAAAACAATTTCTTTACCAAAAGAATCACAAAAAAATATGAATTAGTAATACTAATCATGACAATGTAATGCGTAATCGCATCTCTAATCCTCTTGGTTTGGTTACCGTGCCCCCCGCCCCCGCTTCCTGTCACCACTTGTCGCCTACTTCAGTCCGGCCTAGTTACGTTAATCCAACTGTATGTAACTAGATTTATCTTTAATTTCAAACCAACATCACCTTTTTTCCTCGATGCGACTATTTAGTAGAAATGTTTGAGTTCACATTGCAACATGACGAAGAAATGTAAGTCTGAAAAAAAAAATATTATGATTTTGATATATACGGCGCAGAGGTGCTCGGACTCCAGCTTGTTCGACATGTAGTGACAGCAAAGACAGGACGGCCATACAACTCTCACATAATATATTCTAATCTATACTAATATTATAAAGCGGAAGAGTTTGTTTGTTTGTTTAAACGCGCTAATCTCCGGAACTACGGGTCCGATTTGAAAAAATCTTTTTTTGTTGGATAGCCCATTTATCGAGGAAGGCTATAGGCTATATAACATTGCGCTACGACTAATAGGAGCGGAGTAGCGACGTGAAATGTTGCAAAAACGGGGAAAATTTACGCATACGAAGTTGCGCGGGACAGCTAGTCTATACTAATATTATAAAGCTGAAGAGTTTGTTTGTTTGAACGCGATAATCTAAGGAACTACTAATCCGACTTAAAAAAATCTTTCACCCTTGGATAGCCCATTTATCGAGGAAGGCTAAGGGCTATATAACATTACGCTACGACCAATAGGAACGGAGCAGCAATGAGAAATGTTGCAAAAACGGGGAAAATTGACGCATGCGAAGTTGCGCGTGTCAGGCAGTCTATACTAATATTATAAAGCTGAAGAGTTTGTTTGTTTGTTTGTTTGAACGCGGTTATCTCAGGAACTACTGATCCGAATTAAAAAAATCTTTCACCATTGGATAGCCCATTTATCGAGGAAGGCTATAGGCTATATAAGATAAGGCTATAGGCTAAATAAGAACATCACGCTAGGCCATAAAAGTAACAGTATTACCCAAGTCTTTGTTTGGCAAAGACCAGGGCCGTATCAAGAACTTTTCTAGCAGGGCAATAGTAGACTGCCCTGCTAATTTCGTGCCAGTATTCTGCAAAAAGCAGCCGAGTCAGTGATGATGTCACGAAACCTATTATTACTTGATACCTTCCAACTAATGAATCTCAAGTCCAGGCATATTTTTCTTGAAACAATGTTCCTTTTTAATGTTTGAAACGATAGATAAAACAGCATTGAAATAACAAATCAACTAAATTATGTAGTTCCTTTATCCATTACTAGCTGTCCCGCGCAAGTTCGTATGCGTAAATTTTCCCGTTTTTGCAACATTTCTCATTGCTGCTCCGCTCCTATTGGTCGTAGCGTGATGTAATATAGCCTATAGCCTTCCTCGATAAATGGGCTACCCAACAGAAAAATATTTTTTAAATTCGAACCTGTAGTTCCTGAGATTACCGCGTTCAAACAAACAAACTCTTCAGCTTTATAATATTAGTATAGATTATCGTCAAAGGTCTTTCAATATCCCTTACTAGTACGGAATCTCGGACCACAGTGTTCCGAAGGTGTTCAATTTCTCTCTGGTCGTGTCAGATTTCTGTTCCTGCTATGAGAGTGTGGGAATAGAGGCGCATACACTCGTGCACTATCTATCTATACTAATATTATAAAGCGGAAGAGTTTGTTTGTTTGTTTGTTTAAACGCGCTAATCTCAGGAAATACTGGTTCGATTTAAAAAAATCTTTTTTTGTTGGATAGCCCATTTATCGGCGAAGGCTATAGGCAATATAACATCACGCTACGACTAATAGGAGCGGAGTAGCAACGAGAAATGTTGCAAAAACGGGGAAAATTTACGCATACGTAGTTGCGCGGGACAGCTAGTATAATATATCTCCTCTCACTCCCTCTCCTCTCCAACGTAGTTAGCTAGTCTCTGCTGTGATTGGCCGCCGGAACCGACATAAGTTAGGAAACCATTATATTCTTGGTATTTTGTAAAAAAACGTAGCTTAAGATAAGAAATTCCCGTATTGTTATCCTCTTGTGTGTGTGTGTTACGGTACTGTAATAATAATCTGATTATTTTCCTTAAAGATTGTTAAGTTTTCGGGTTCCCTAGTTTAAATTGTATTTCGATTTTTTTTCGCCGTATTTAAACACAGATATTTACCTATGTAGTTTGAGACTTTGGCTCACTAACGGCAGATCTCAATATTCTAACTATCGATGGATATTGCTACTAGAGGTACCTATTTATTTGACACTAGCTGTCCCGCGCAACTTCGTCTGCGTAAATTTTCCCCGTTTTTGAAACATTTCTCATTGCTGCTCCGCTCCTATTAGTCGTTGCGCGATGTTATATAGCCTATAGCCTTCCTCGATAAATGGGCTATCCAACAAAAAAAGATTTTTTTTAAATCGGACCTAGTTCTTGAGATTAGGACGTTTAAACAAACAAACAAACTCTGCCGCTTTATAATATTAATATAGTATTGATAAGCTCCATATAAAATACAAGCGGGCGCCTCGCGGTTTCACCCGCGTAGTTCCCGCTCCCGTTTGAATACAGGGATAAAAAATAGCCTATGTCACCCGGGTTAGTGTAGCTTCACAACGATGAAAGAATTTTTCAAATCCGTCCAGTAGTTTCGGAGCCTATTCAATACAAACAAACAATCAAATCTTACCTCTTTATAATTTTAGTATAGAAGTATAGATGTCAAAATTCTACCTCTAGTAGCCAAATCCATGGATAGTTAGATTATTGAGACCGGCCGTAAGTAGGAGTAGTAGTCTGTAACTAGGGATACCTTTTTTACTCATAATGATTTTTGTCCTATTTAAAATTGTCATAATAAATTAGGCATAATTTTCTTTGTCATAAAAATAGTGTGCCATAACTGGTTTTTAGCATACTGTGTTATTAAGCATAAATATTATATATCCTATTATATTTATTCATAACTTTGATATGCATAAAGTTGTAAAGCATATTGTTTATTTGTCTAATAACACCATAAGTAACACGTCTCATAATCGACTCTTGACATAATCAAAATTTGATATAATTATGAAAATAATACACTAATACACTAATAGATTATCGTCAAAGGTCTTTCAATATCCCTTACTAGTACGGAATCTCGGACCACAGTGTTCCGAAGGTGTTCAATTTCTCTCTGGTCGTGTCAGATTTCTGTTCCTGCTATGAGAGTGTGGGAATAGAGGCGCATACACTCGTGCACTATCTATCTATACTAATATTATAAAGCGGAAGAGTTTGTTTGTTTGTTTGTTTAAACGCGCTAATCTCAGGAAATACTGGTTCGATTTAAAAAAATCTTTTTTTGTTGGATAGCCCATTTATCGGCGAAGGCTATAGGCAATATAACATCACGCTACGACTAATAGGAGCGGAGTAGCAACGAGAAATGTTGCAAAAACGGGGAAAATTTACGCATACGTAGTTGCGCGGGACAGCTAGTATAATATATCTCCTCTCACTCCCTCTCCTCTCCAACGTAGTTAGCTAGTCTCTGCTGTGATTGGCCGCCGGAACCGACATAAGTTAGGAAACCATTATATTCTTGGTATTTTGTAAAAAAACGTAGCTTAAGATAAGAAATTCCCGTATTGTTATCCTCTTGTGTGTGTGTGTTACGGTACTGTAATAATAATCTGATTATTTTCCTTAAAGATTGTTAAGTTTTCGGGTTCCCTAGTTTAAATTGTATTTCGATTTTTTTTCGCCGTATTTAAACACAGATATTTACCTATGTAGTTTGAGACTTTGGCTCACTAACGGCAGATCTCAATATTCTAACTATCGATGGATATTGCTACTAGAGGTACCTATTTATTTGACACTAGCTGTCCCGCGCAACTTCGTCTGCGTAAATTTTCCCCGTTTTTGAAACATTTCTCATTGCTGCTCCGCTCCTATTAGTCGTTGCGCGATGTTATATAGCCTATAGCCTTCCTCGATAAATGGGCTATCCAACAAAAAAAGATTTTTTTTAAATCGGACCTAGTTCTTGAGATTAGGACGTTTAAACAAACAAACAAACTCTGCCGCTTTATAATATTAATATAGTATTGATAAGCTCCATATAAAATACAAGCGGGCGCCTCGCGGTTTCACCCGCGTAGTTCCCGCTCCCGTTTGAATACAGGGATAAAAAATAGCCTATGTCACCCGGGTTAGTGTAGCTTCACAACGATGAAAGAATTTTTCAAATCCGTCCAGTAGTTTCGGAGCCTATTCAATACAAACAAACAATCAAATCTTACCTCTTTATAATTTTAGTATAGAAGTATAGATGTCAAAATTCTACCTCTAGTAGCCAAATCCATGGATAGTTAGATTATTGAGACCGGCCGTAAGTAGGAGTAGTAGTCTGTAACTAGGGATACCTTTTTTACTCATAATGATTTTTGTCCTATTTAAAATTGTCATAATAAATTAGGCATAATTTTCTTTGTCATAAAAATAGTGTGCCATAACTGGTTTTTAGCATACTGTGTTATTAAGCATAAATATTATATATCCTATTATATTTATTCATAACTTTGATATGCATAAAGTTGTAAAGCATATTGTTTATTTGTCTAATAACACCATAAGTAACACGTCTCATAATCGACTCTTGACATAATCAAAATTTGATATAATACCCCGACTCAGAGCAATCCGACTCGGATAGGTTAGGTTAGAAGACTAAGGCGGGAGCGAAGCGAAGCGGAGCTCCCGCCTTAGTCTTCGTGTTAGGTTTTTTTTTTTAAACCACCCAAAAGTAGGAGCCCCGCGAAGCGGGGCTCCGTCGAAGATAGTACAATTTTATGCGCCTACATGTTTGACGATAGCAATGTATAAAATAGTGTAATATTGTTATTAAAACTTTTGTAGTTAATTTTTCGGCAATAGTTATGGTTATGCGTCGTTATGCGTAAGTAAAGTTATGCTTTGGCATAGTATGCGTTTTAAATATTATGCTTATAGTGATTAGGATTAAAAAATTATGATTAAAAAAGTTATGACGCATGAGAATTATGCGTAACTAATATTAGGAGTATAAACATTATGCAATGTTAAATTATGACATAAAATCGTAGGAATAAAAATAGAGAACCCTGTAACTATGGGTTCATGAACAAATGAAAATAATAATAGAGTTATAGCCTGTCCAGCTTATTATTGCTATACCTAAAGGTAAGTGGTCTTTATAAGTTGTCTGGCATTAGTTTAGTTAGATGACTGGCCTGTTGGTCTAGTGATTAGTGACGCTGACTGCTAAGCTAATGTGGTGGGTTCGACCCCCACCCAGGATAAAACTTTGTGTGATGGGCACGATGGTTTATTCTGTGTCTGGGTATTATTTATGTATTTAAAAATGTATAAGTATGTTTATTAGTTGTCTGGTTTCCATAGTACAAGCTCTGCTTAGTTTGGGATCAAATAACGTTGTGTGAGTTGTCCCAAAATGTTATTAGTTTAGTTTCTGGTCGCTAGGGACTCTGTTCCTGTACTCTCTTTCTCTGAAACGAATCTCATGAATTTTTGTTTTCTTAAATTTCTTGTATTTACAGGGACTGCTCTAATTATTTTTTGGATAATCACAAGAACCCTTAGACGATTTCCAGACACGAGTAGATTGCATTTTTTTATCGAAACTTCGTTTTCACTGAATTATAGCAGGCCTCCTGTTCGTCACGAATTTTGTATGAAATCTTTACTGCGGGTCACCAACTACTTTTGTATTTTTACGAACATACATTTTTTTATCATAAAAATATAAAAGTGTGGACGTAAATATTATTAGAGCATTGCCTTGGCCTTTCTACGACTTTAATTACTGCTTTGCAAATTGCAAATAAAGGCTAAGAACGTTTGGGCCATTATCAAAGCTACCCGCCGCTTTTTGTGACGCCAAAAACTAGTACCAAAATATTATCAGAATATTTCATTGAAAAATGTGAAATTTATTATTATTGTTGGATAAAAAAATTAAAGTTTCTAATTTTACTTTCTTATCGAATTAAGGACACAAATTCCGCTTATTTGTGTTTTATTCACCATTTATTCAACGAAGGGTTACCAGATCTTCCCCTACATGTAGAATTATTGTAACTTACCTATTAGAAGAGTTGGTTTTGCTTGCTAATTGAACAAATAATTCTGATGTCTTATGTTCATAAGTGTATTTCATACAAATCTCTATATAGCATGTCGTTTTGACATTTCATAAAAAGATACTGTTTTGAAAGTCAACCATTGACCTATAGACCTGGACCGTGCCATCTCTTTCAATTTATTATAAAGTCAATATTGACTGCAAAGCGTGAAAGAGAGAACAAACTCGTGCGGCCTTTGTCCTTAGTAGCGTTGTATCTTTCTAGAGAGTGGTAGATTTTGTGAGGTTATGGCACAGTCTCTACGTCAATGAAGTCAACATTCGTATTGAATACGGAACCTACGGAACTGAAACGCGATTACCGCTTTTTGAAATTTAATAATAACTTGTTTTACATTAATTACTATTATGAAATACTCTTATATGGTGTGATTCTGTAGTGGCAGGCCAGTTATTCATTTTAAAATTAAATTAATAATTTCAAAAAATGGTAACGTGGGGTTATAGATTTTTTGTGTGGCACGATGCAGGTAAATCAGTTTGGATTACCGAAATAACTATTTCAGCAGTGTGCTTATTAGTACAAACTTTGTGTTTTTTATTTTTAAAGAATATTAGAAAAATGGATCAAAATATACTATACCATAGGACAGTGGCTAAATTGGTGAAATCAGTGGTTGAATACTTTGTGTGGGATTTAAGTTTTTCTTCAATGGATGGGTATCTACCGCGTTTTATTCCATCATTTTATGTACAATCTGAAGCTGTGCTGCTATCCTGGATAATGGAATTCACATTAAATTTGTTCAATAAATTAACTTAAGCATTTGAAACGAAAAAATGGAGCGTTCTAAAATTTTTTTTTTTTATTTGGCTACTAACAATACCAATTACGATTGTGTACCCTCTAATAGTATTTACGAAAATGGAAGCCCCAATCGTTATTGTATATGAAGTGATAAAGACTTCCGTTTTGTGTGTCAATGTTGTGTACTTTGCATTATTTTTAGAATAATTATTAATAAGAATAAAATGGTAAAGAATGTAAGTGTTGTTAATGATGATACTGGTATTAAATTGTCAAATTTTGTTAAAATATGTATAATGTATTTTTTGCTCATAAGTATAGCCGGTTTGGAAGTTCTGGCTGGAATTATAATTGAAATGTTACGCTTATTTTACGATATATTTTCTTTTCCAAATGCATCTTTCTATGTATGTCTTGTAAATTCATTTCAAGGTGTTGCTATAACTGCTGTTTTTGTAATACTTGTTAGGAACGCAAAATAAAGCGATTTTGAAATTGTAAACAAACTAGTAGGTAGTAGCTAAAAATTGTCAAGTTGTATGATTATGTTTTACTCAAACTCAAAATACGAAGTTCTTGGTTGAATACTCAAACGTCACTTAGTTTTGAGACGTAGTTAAAATTTACCTCTCATAAACTACTTATTACAGTAGATTGGTTACCCCGTACAAAGTGATAGCAATTTAAAATGTCGAGTCGAATGACCGTCCAGTGAACATTAACACTTCTAACTATACTCCGACTTTTTATTACGTTATAAAATTTAACAACTCCATCTGTCATTTTGAAAAATAATGATACCAAATTTTTATTACTCGTAATCTATTAATTTACATATCAACCCATATGATGTCCCGCTGCTGGGCACGGGTCTCCCCAGTAGAACTTACTAGTATGTAGATCCTGGGGGTAATTGCCATAATCGCCACGCTTGGCGAGCGGGTTGGCGATCGCAGTAAGGTTTTAAGTACGCAGAGGACGCTGCTGCCCGTCCTCCAGTGTGACATCCCTTAGTCGCCTTGACGACACCCACGGGAAGAGATGGGGTGGTACTATTCTTAAGCCGGTACCACACGGCGGTCTATTAATTTATTTAATATCAATGCTACTAAGGATGTAACTAACTAGACCGAAAACCAAAAAATCAGAATTTTCTGAAAATAGATTTATCTAGTAAGCTATTAGTCTAAATTCAAATTAGTACCTACTATCATCTGAGGCAGCATCGGTCATGGTAATAACAAATTAATCTCTAATATAATCTATACTGTGGTCGAAATTGCTTTAATTTTGTTTTATTCTATAATTATATCTGATGTGTAGTTGCTCCAGTTGATGCAGTAACGCCATTAAGTCCTTGTCATAATAAAATTGACATCTGCCATTTTATATAATAATAATATGTTAAGATAACTCGCACAACGACTTAAGATACCAAACTAAGCAGAGCTTGTACTATGGTAACCTAACAACTGATAATAGGTATGTATGTGGTGTTACTATTTATGCGACATGCCCCTTTTTTGCGCCCAAACCAACTGTAATTAAATTAAGGTAGCCATGGTAAGGAGGAAGTTTAAACCATAATACAGTAGTCATAAAACAAATAATAGTCAAGCAGTCTAGCCATTAAAGGATGGTTACCCTCGAAAAGGTTTGGTTTTTTTTTATAATAGGTATAGATTTACAAAAATAAAGCGTAAAGGACACAAATAAAATAAAAAAAAAATCCGCCCAAAAACCATGTGTGATCTAAGACGTGATTTTAGCGTTGATTTGTTCTAGCTCACGCTGAAGTGGCGAGCCACTGTACTGTATCATTTTAGCTAGGTTAAAACGATACAATACCTAGTATTTTCTAATACTCTAAATAAGGTTCTTACGTTTAAAAATTAAGAAAATAACGTAATTAAATTATTAAGGCAGGCATGTATTTATCTTGTCAAATAGTATTTTAAACTTGCCAAATTCTAGAAAATAAAATAATTACGTAGTGTAGGCATTTCTTGAATAACTAATGCACAAGACAACTAATTGACAAGGCTAATATGAAACTCAAATATGATATAGCAGAGCGTTAATCAATTCATGGGTGCAAACCCCCAAATCCCCCCAGTTGCAAGAAGATTTGCAAAAAAACACAGTACTCATTTGGCCGATGTTTATCTTCATATGATGATGATAAACATCAGCCATTTCAGCCAAATCGGCCCGATATAATGATGACTCGTACTTCGATCAAATGCCATCTCCTGTCGCGCCAATTATACACACTTGCCATATCAGCGTCTATCAAATGCAAAACCCCCACCGCTCCCCGTTGCGCTAATTACTTTGAGTTATTTCGGTTTGGGGGCTAGGATATATAATATAGTTGATAAACAATATGAATAGTAAGGGCCCAATTACTGAGCCTTGAGGCACGCCAGAAATAACGGACCATTAATGACTATCTTCTGGGACCTATTGAATATATAAGCCATGATCCATCGTAACAAATCACCACGTATGCCGTTGAAAGCAATTTTGTCAACAAGTACTTTGTGATCCACCTTGTCAAAAGCTTTTCGAAAATCCATGTAGGCACACGGCGTCTACCTGAACTTTCTCATCCATACTTTTAAATAACAACTCTGTAAAAATCATAGTATTGGTGTTCGTTGACCTGCGTTTAATGAATCCATGTTGTTCACGAATAATAAGATTGTGAATGTGGGGGTATAGTTCACCCTGTACCAGGCTCTCGAAAAGCTTCAACAAGGTGGAAAGTCATTACATTTGTCACCACTTTTGAAGACGGGTGGTATATGTGCGCGTTTCCAAATATCGGGGAAGATGCCATTTTGTAAACATTTATTAAAAATAATATAGAGTAGAACAATACTATCTATGGTTCTCTTTATAAAAATTAGGAGTAAGCCATCTAGACCAGCACCCTTACTGGCAAATAGATGTCAGAAATGCAGGGCGAATTCTGTGCATACACATTAGGTGGCTGCCACGTCGCTGGATCAAAGTGAGAGGGTTTGTGGCGGTACCCACATTTATATGTGGGTACCGCCCCAAAGCCTCTCACTTTTACAATATAAAATAAATTGACACTTGATAGCTTGCGTCAAATCCTGAATCGCGATATAGAAGTTTTCACAGCTGCTAACTATAAATACAAGTTCCCAACGTTAACCGTTGGGCCGCGGCCCGCCAGGCATGATCACCTCGCCTGGTCGGAGGATCCTCCCTTTGTGTTAAATGGACTTAACACCTTGCCCTCCACAGGTTCATACATGGAAGTAAAATAAGTTGAGACCATGTTACATATTTCAATTGGGTTGTTCGAGTTTACGTTTGCGAGACACATGTTTGCTGGAAACTCAGCCCTGCCCCTACGATTAGAGACATAACGCCAGAAATGTTTAGTGCTAAGCGGAATACTATCCTTGATCGACTTTATGTATCTTTCGAAACATTTGACCGATTTAGGGTTAATAATTATATTAAAATGCTTTCTATATAGAGAGAGAATTTTGGGTAAATATATTTTTGAATATCCAATCTCCAATTACGCCTGATGGAGTAAAGCTGTAAATTTTTAAATCCTGGAATCGCAGGATTTTGTCTAAAAAATGCCTGAATTGAACTAAAACTGATGGATTTTGGTCGTTTACTTACCTCCTGTTAGTCAGAGGGTTTTTTTTTTTAATAATCAATAATCATAATCTATAAAGCAAAAAATATTTAAAAAACAGTTTGTTGAACACCTCACATATTGTTATGTTAAGACTTATTCAAACCTAAGCAGTATTATATGCGGTAGAGGAAACCGAGTGGGTAGGTACGCGATAATACTTCTAACTTACTATCTATACCGCTCTAGCCGTTCCGCGGCTAAGAATAACGCGGTAAGGTCATTCAAAATATGTGAGCAAACCCACACGGTATTACCTACCTCTACCCACAGCGGCAGCGAATACCGCTCAGGTTTGAATAGGCCTTTTAAATACGCGCGCGGTACTTGACTCGCCTCCCAACATTTTTGATAGTGAACATTTTGAAGTGAAGTAAGAACAGTTTTGTTCAAAATGTAATATTTATGATGAATAACGTATTTGTTTGGATATTGGTTAATACCATGTTTATCAGAACACTTTCGCAAATAATTCAATATTTCAGAACAAATTTGATTACCATTAAAAAGGCAAGTGTTTCAAATTTAAAAGATAGGCATTTGCTGTCGCGGACTAATAATTGAACTTTTATAGAGGAACAAATCCGTCATACTTCATGTTCACGCAACGGAAGCTATCAAAAGGAATCATTTACCCCCGTTTTGGCAACATTATTCATTGTTGTTCCGCTTCTATTGATCATAGCGTGATGTTATATAAACTATAGCCTTCCTCGATATGTGGGCTATTTATTTTTTTTAATTTGAACCTGAGTTCCGTTGAGCTCAGTTGAGTAGTTCCTGAGATTATTGCGATCAAACAAACACCCGCAAACTCTTCAGCTAAATGTAGAGTAAAAAAAAATGAATAGGTATAGGTTATTTTGTACGAATATTATACTTTAGGTTATTCCCGTATTTTTATCCTCTATTAGGACAATAACATACATGTTACTTTCCTTATACATTGTTATGTTTTTTGGGTTCCCTAGTTCAAATCAAATCAATTTTATTTATTTATTATGTAAGATGATTTTAGCCAGTTTTTGATATGTAAGAAAAAATAAGAATCAACCGCACACCCCCCCCCCCCCCACTGTTTAATAACTTTGCGCATTTTTATGATCATACGTAACAATTGTCAAGATTCCTTCCCACCCCCTTGTTTGAAAAAATGGGACACAGTTAACCCCCCTGCCTCCATTAATCGTCTTACGAAATAAATTAATGGTGCCTTACATAGATATTTCAAAATACATACATAATTATTATAGTAGCTACATTACACTTGGATAAACAATTAAAAACCCTGCTCATCACACAAATATTTATCCTGAGTGGGGACCTGTGCCAGTTGTATTGAAAGTCATCATCGTCAGTGTTTCCAATTAATTATAACTCAGAGACTTTTAGGACCAGTGCATAGGCATGATGCTTTACGTTTGTTTGTGTATTTTATAAAAAAATCTACAGAGCATGTCGTTTTGACATTTTAATAAAAATATACTGTTTTGACTTGACTGTCAACATCCGTAGTTATTGAGTACGGAACCTACAAACCAGAGACAGGACTAGCGCTTTTTAAAATTTATTAATAATTGTTTTACATTATTATAGAATACTCTTATGTGGTATGATTCTGTAGTGGCAGGCCTGATATTCATTTTAAAATTAAATTAATAATTTCAAAAAATGGAAACGTGCGATTATAGATTGTTTGTGTGGCACGATGCAGGTAAATCAGTTTGGATTACCGGAATAACTATTTCAGCAGTGTGCTTATTAGTACAAACTTTGTGTTTTTTATTTATAAAGCATATAAGAAAACTGGATCAAATGATACTATACCATATGACAGTGGCTAAATTGGTGAAATCAGTGGTGGAATACTTTGTGTGTAAGGAGCATGTACTTTTTTGGTCAAGTGATGGGTATCTGTCTCGTTGTGTCTTTTCGTTTTATGTACAATCTGAAGCTGTGATGCTATCCTGGATGATGTTATTCACATTAAATTTGTACAATAAATTAACTCAAGCATTTGAAACGAAAAAATGGAGCGTTCTAAAATTATTTTTTCTCATTTGGCTACTAACAATACCAATTACGATTGTGTACCCTCTAATAGTTTTTACGAAATTGGAAACTCCAATCGTTATTGTATATGAAGTGATAAAGACTTCCGTTTTGTGTGTCAATATTGTATACTTTTGCATTATTTTTAGAATAATTTTTAATAAGAATAAAATGGTAAAGAATGTAAATGTTGTTAATGATGATACTGGTATTAAATTGTCAAATTTTGTTAAAATATGTATAATGTATTTTTTGCTCATAAGTATAGCCGGTTTGGAAGTTCTGGCTGGAATTATAATTGAAATGTTACGCTTATTTTACGATATATTTTCTTTTCCAAATGCATCTTTCTATGTATGTCTTGTAAATTCATTTCAAGGTGTTGCTATAACTGCCGTTTTTGTAATACTAGTTAAGAACGCTAAATAAAGCGATTTTGAAATTGTAAACAAACACAATTATGTTTTACAAACACAAACAATGATTATGTTTTACTCAAAATCAAAATACTGTCTGGTCTTGGTTGAATACTCAAACGTCACTCAGTTTTGAGACGTAGTTATAATTGACCTGTCTTATACTACTTAGTACGGCAGAGCGGTTACCCCGTACAAAGTGATAGCAATTTAAAATGTCGAATCGAATGACCGTCCTGTAAACATTAACACTTATAACTAGAGATCGGATAATCGGATGCATATTTACCTAAAGTAAGTATATATTGGGCGTTCAAAAACATTTCACACTCTTCACTTACTACGTTCGTTTTCGTGTAAAACTGTTTTTGAATGCCCAATATCTAATATAAAAATCTGGCATGGATTGTCTTGAATCACCATTTTCTATTGGTAAAAATTACATGAGAAATGCTTGCTTATTTTTTGAATATGTTCAACATTTGCTTATGGAGTGTGTCAAGAATAAAAATGAGCGAGAGTTGCTCATGAATGAATATCGCCTAAATTCCATGGATGTAGGACTTATTCAATCCATCTTAGCTTGTCCTAAATCAGAGGTTGCGAAGAAGCTATGTCTTTTGGTGATATACATTCAATAGGAACTCTCGATTCCTCGAAAACATTATTTATTAAGAATGTTATGTATTTAGAATAAGTTTACTGTACATGTATAAGTTACGATGGGGTTGACGTATTCTTAAGAATAAAAACCCCAATTAAATAAAAGATTTAAAAAAAGAAATATTGCTTATTTTTTTTAAATTAAAATAAAAAGTACAGACGTGAGAAGAGACTGCTTTTCATATGGTCCTGTATAGGAAGGATATTTAGGTACCTATATAAGGAAGGAACACAAATAGCTGTTCATTGGTGTCGCTGAAACTGCTCGACAATCTGAAATTTGTAGTTTTTCATTTTGTTTGCTACGATTTATGACACACTAGCTGCACCTCGCGGTTTTACCTGCGTAAGTCTCGATTTCGTGGGTATACCGGGATAAAAAGCAGCCTATGTGTTAATCCAGCTCTCCAGCTGTTTTCATACCAAGTTTCATCGCCATAGATTCAGTAGTTTTTGCGTGACAGAGTAACAAACATTCATACAAACTTTCGCGTTTATAATATTAGTAAGATACTCGTAATATAAGATGAGTAGTTTACATTATTAAATAAATATAATAAAGATAATTGCATAAAAAGCACCCACGTCCCAGGCATCGGCTAGTAATCCGGTGTTCGATTGCTTTCTTGCAACATTACAAAAGTGCATATTAAGTGTAATTGGACAATAGAGAACACCGCGATGTTTCACTCACGTAGTCTAACATACATTATTTCTAATAATACGTCGTCAACTTTAGCGTCGCATAAAAAATGTATGCCTAACTCGTGACTATCAACACCCCCGAGGCCCTTGGCGGGGGACGAGTCAGTCTGCGCCAGCAGCTCGTAACGGACGGACCTACTCTTCCGTTCCGTTTTTTTTCATTGTTTTTCCATTTTGTACATACATTATCAATTAAACATGTAGTAAATAGACAAGGACAATAAAAAATATATATTTTAAAGTAATTTCATTAGTTTTTAGTGACTTTATGAATAATGTAAATATTTGCAACATTCAAAGATTGTGTATGTAGATGGGTACAATCTTTGATCTCAAGATGGGACTATATATACTAACTATCACGTTAGGCGTAAAAAAACTTAAAAACTTTTATTTACCTGTCCTCTCTCTATCTGTCTGTCATCAAATCTTGCAAGTTAAATTTGACTTACTTTCCGGTTTAGGGTTGAGTTGAAAGTTTGCATACTAATGTAAGTCCGATGACAATATAACAATATGGTACCAACGGGCTGATCTGATGATGGAGTCAGTGACAAGACAACACAGCAACAAGACATAATTGTCTTTACCTGTTCTAAAATCTATCTTGAGATGGCTGCTACACTCAGGTTTGACTCCTGGCGAGAGAACTCTCCAACGATGAACAGCACAGATACGAGATTTTGTATTATGTTTTCATTTATATAACCCGTTCTGAAGCGGCTGCTTTATTATTATTAAACTTTTTGTAGATAATTATACTTGTTCACAGCTATCTTGTTCGTAGATACTTATTATTATTATTCTTCGGAACTTGCTAGTAGGTACTTATTAGGAGTCTAAACTCCTAATAAGTACCTACTAGCAAGTTTCAAAAATGATAACACTATTTTAATTAATGTTGTGTTATTTGTGTCTGTTTTCTTTTCATCTATTGTTATTTTTATTATTTTCCTGTTTTTTTTTTTTGTTTTTGTTTATCTTCTGCATGACTTTCCCTGTTAAATTATAATAATGTCTATGTGTCTTCTGTGTACTAAATAAATGTATTTCTTTTCTTTCTTTTCTTTAATGAAACAATTTTTAATATCGTTGATAAACAATGTGAATAGTAAGGGCCCAATTATTAAGCCTTGAAGCACGCCAAAAGTAACGGACTATTAATGACTATCTGCTGGGACCAATTGAATATATAAGCCATGATTCATCGTAACAAATTACCACGTATGCCGTTGAAAGCAATTTTGTCAACAAGTAGTTTGTGATCCACCTTGTCAAAACACACAGCGTCTACCTAAACTTTCTCATCCATACTTTTAAATAAGAACTCTGTGAAAATCATAAGATTGGTGTTCGTTGACCTGCGTTTAATGAATCCATGTTGTTCACGAATAATAAGATTGTGAATGTGGGGTATAGTTCACCCTGTACCAGGCTCTCGAAAATCTTCAACAAGGTGGAAAGTATTGAAATCGGGCGATAATTTTCGTCATTACTTTTGTCACCACTCTTAAACACGGATGTTATATGAGCGCGTTTCCAAATATCGGGGAAGGTGCCATTTTGTAAACATTTATTAAAAATAATATAGAGTGGCTGAACAATACTATCTATGGTTCTCTTTATAAAGATTAGGGGTAAGCCATCTAGACCAGCAACCTTATTCAAATCTAAGTTCTGTATTGCTTTACATATGACATTTACTATATAGATGCTGTATGCGACAAACTGAGATCAGTACTTGTGAAATTTCACCACCTTAAGTTCTTTACAAACAGAGCCATTTTGTACACTACCTATCTGTTATGCACTGGCAGACTTGATTATCTCTTATGGACTGAGCTGTTATGGTCGCACGTTTAAGACTTATTTAGATAAAACTAGCTGACCCGCGCAACTTCGTCTGCGTAAATTTTCCCTTTTTTTATTTTTCTTCCTTTTTTTCTACAACATTTTTCATTGCTGCTCCGCTCCTATTGGTCGTAGCGTGATGTTATAACCTATAACCTTCCTCGATAAATGGGCTATCCAACAATAAAATATTTTTTCAATGCGGCCCAGTAGTTCCTGAGATTATCGCGTTCAAACAAACAAACAAACAAACTCTTCTCTCTCTTCTAATATTATAGTATAGTTATAAATGTTAGGGGTGGATAACCCTTATCACTTAGGGGCATGAATAATAGATTGTAATTTTCCCTTTTTTCTTCCTTTTTTTTTATAACATTTTTCATTGCTGCTCCGCTCCTATTGGTCGTAGCGTGATGTTATAACCTATAGCCTTCCTCGATAAATGGGCTATCCAACAATAAAATATTTTTTTCAGTGCAGCCCAGTAGTTCCTGAGATTATCGCATTCAAACAAACAAACAAACTCTTAGGGGTATGAAAAATAGATGTTGGCCGATTCTCATAGATACCGGATAAGCACAAAAAATTTCATCAAAATCGGTCAAGCCGTTTCGGAGGAGTATGGCAACGAAAACTGTGACACGAGAATTTTATATATTAGATTAAGCTGCTACAAATCAGATTCATGAAAACTCTAGTAGATAAAAGCACAAAGAACGCATGTCGGCCAAACTATGATAAGTTATTCTCAGAATGTAAGTTACTGCCTGTTCACGAGAAAGTAAGGTTTACGATTGCCGTGGAACAATATGACAGCAATCTTTTTAAGAATGTGAAGACTCAGTCACGATCGAATAGACGAGAAAATCAGTACATTATCCCCTGGTCTAACAATCACTATGGGCAGAGGACCAAAACATATAGTTCCATCTATCTATAATGAATTACCAGTCTGTATAATAAATTAAAGCTGTTCCAAAAATGTGTTTAAACGTAAGTGTAGAGAATTTTACATGAATAGATTTAATTCAAAAATAGTAGATTAAGTAATAGAATAGTTTAAGTTATATTGTACCTACCTATCAATTATGTAATTTAACTACAATGCAGTGTTAAAAGGGAGTGAACTTTCTGCCAACAAACTGCTGTGCAGTTTGGCGGATTGTAACAAAAGTGAACTTGTATATTGAGAATAAACGTTTTAAAATGTAAAAAAAAAAAATTACTGGCAAATAGATATCAGAAATGCAGGGCGAATTCTGTGCATACACATTAGGTGGCTGCCACATCGCTGGATCAAGGTGAGAGGCTTTGTGGCGGTACCCACATATAATAATATAAAATAAATTGACACTTGATAGCTCGCGTCAAATCCTGAATCGCGATATAGAAGTTTTCACAGCTGGTAACTATAAATACAAGTTCCCAACGTTAACCGTTGGGCCGCGGCCCGCCAGGTCCACCTCGCCTGGTCGGAGTATCCTCCCTTTGTGTTGGAGGGACTTAACACCTTGCCCTCCACAGGTTCATACACGGAAGTAAAATAAGTTGAGAACATGTTATATTTCAATTGGGTTGTTCGAGTTTACATTTGCGAGATACATGTTTGCTGGAAACTCAGCCCTGCCCGTACGATTAGAGACATAACGCCAGAAATGTTTAGTGCTAAGTGGAATACTATCCTCGATCGACTTCATGTATCTTTCGAAATATTTGACCGGTTCAGGCTTAATAATTATATGAAAATGCTTTCTATATAGGCCAGCATAATAATGAACTTTGTGTAAATATATTTTTGAATATTCAATCTCCAATTACGTCTGACGGAATAAACTCGTAAATTTTTAAATCCTGGAATTACAGGATTTTGTCTATAAAAGGCCTGAATTGAACTAAAACCGACGGATATTCGTCGTTTACTTATCTAATGTTAGTCAGAGGGCTCGTATTTTTTTTTAAATCATATAAAAATATTTAAAAAACAAGTTGCTGAACACCTCGCATATTATTCTGTTATGGCTTATTCAGATCTAAGCGGTATTCATAGCCGCCTGCGGTAGAGGAAACCGAGTGGGTAGGTACGCGATAATACTTCTAACCTGCTAACTATAACGCTCTAGCCGCGGAACTTCATACAAAATATGTGAGCAAACCCACGCGGTATTACCTACCTCTACCCACAGCGACAGCGAATACCGCTCAGGTTTGAATAGGCCTTTTAAATACGCGCGCGGTACTTGACTCGCCTCCCAACATATTTGATAATGAAAATTTTGAAGTGACTTACTTCACTTCAAAATTTACAGTTTTGTTCAAAATGTAATACTTATGATGAATAACGTATTTATTTGGATAAGGGTTAATACCATGTTTATTAAAACACTTTCGCAAATAATTCGATATTTCAAAACAAATTTGATTACCATTAAAAAGGTAAGAGTGTTTCAAACTTAAAAGATAGGCATTTGCTGTCAGGGGCTATTATTTGAACTTTTTTAGAGGAACGTTCACGCAGCTCACGCAACGGAAGTTATCAAAAGGAATAATTTTCCCCCGTTCTTGAAACATTTTTTATCGCTGTTCCGCTCCTATTGATCATAGCTTGATGTTATATAAACTATAGCCTTCCTCAATAAATGGGCTATTTAACACAAAAATATTTTTTAATTTAAGCCAAGTAGTTCCTGAGATTATTGCGACCAAACAAACAACTAACCAGCAAACTCTTCAGCTAAATGTAAGTATAGAGTATAGATTATTATGTACGAATATTGTACTTTAGGTTAAGATATTCCCGTATTTTTATCCTCTTTTATTTTCCTTCGTCATTTTCCCTATACATTGTTATGTTTTTGGGTTCCCTAGTTCAAATTGTAAATCAATTTTATTCCGCCATATTGAATATAACTAGCTAGTTTAAAACCTTGGCTCAGTTAGTAGTTGTAACTGCAGATTGAATAACAAATATTTAGTAATATTTTTCTGGGACAACTCACGCATAGTCATCTGATCCCAAACTAGGCAGAGACTGCACAATGACAAGGCGCTATTCATTTATTAAGTAAGATGATTTTAGCCAGTTTTTGATATGTAAGAAAAAATAAGAATTAGCCGATCCCCCCCCCCCCCTGTTTAATTTTTATTACGTAAGAATCTGAAGGAAAAATGACTATAGGCTTGTTTTAAATTTTAATTTTCAATGAAACAATATTTACGTTTTTTTTTTCATATTCCTCCGTATTCACGTTTATTTGAGCATTTCGTGCGCTTTTTCAGAGTGTAATCTTAACTTTGCGCATTTTTGTAATCATACGTAAGAATTGTCAAGACTCCTTGCTTAGGATATGGTTGACACCCCTCCCTCCCTTAATCGTCTTACGTTATAAATTAATGGTGCCTTACATAGATATTTCAAAATACATACACATTATAATAGCTATATTACACCTAGACAGAAAAATTAAAAACCCTGCTCATCACACAAAGATTTATCCTGAGTGGAGATCGAACCCACGACCTGTGCCAGTTGAATTGAAAGTAAAATGCTTACAAACGAGTACGAGTACCATTCAAAATGGTGTAGAGATACTTCTCTTCAGGGTTGCTTCTTATGTACTTTATTTAGAGCACAAGGCCGTTTTTTCATGGAGTACTGGCCTCACTAGACCAACAGTGCAACAGCAAAGCCATTAGGTTCATAAACGACGAAGCGTTGACTGAAAAAAAAAGCTCCACAGCTTACAACGTGGATGTAACGTGGCCTGCTCGTCAGTTTTCACATAAGGTTGTTCACAAGAACTCCCTGCACTTCTCCAGCCGTTTCCTTTTCATCATCAGACATCTAGGCGCACTGCAGGCTACCATTCACATGTTGTAGCTATATCCACCTATTTATGTGAACTGATAAGTGTGGAACTTCTTGCCGGCGTCATCGCCAGTGTGTGTAAGCGGCGGTAGCCTAATGGCTAAGGCGTTGGTCTTGCAATCGTGAGGTTGCGGGTTCCATACACCCTATATACTACCGACGTGAACCCACTTCTAACACAAGCCATTGAGCTTAGCTGGAGGGGTTAACAGGATTGCGAGTAATGTGGGACCACAACCTCACATTGCTAGTTATTTTAAAAAAAAAAACTTTTAGGACCATTTATGGATTTTATACAAATTTCTACAGAGCATGTGGTTTTGACTTGACTGTTAACATCCTTATTATTTGAATACGGAACCTTCGAAACAGAGACAGGACTAGAGCCTTCTAAAATTTAATAATAACTTGTTTAACATTAATTAATGTCAAGGAATACTCATAAGTGGTGTGATTCTGTAGTAGCAGGCCTGATATATATTTGTTTTAAATTAAATAAGTAATTTCAAAAAATGTTAACTAGCGATTGTAGATGTTTTATGTGGTACGACGTAGATAAATCAGTATTTATTATCGGAATAGCTGTTTCAGCAGCGTGCTTATTGGTGCAAACTTTGTGTTTTTTATTCATAAAGAATATACGAAAGATGGATCAAATGATACTATATCATATGACAGTGGCTAAATTGGTGAAATCAGTGCTTGAATACCTTATGTTGTTTTTATTACTTATATGCTCAAAGGATGGGTATCTACCTCGTTTTGTTTTTTCATTTTATATTCAATCTGAAGCTGTGCTGCTGTTCTGGATGGTAGTATTCACAATAAATTTGTACAATAAATTAACTCATGTATTTAAAACGAAAAAATGGAGCGTTCTAAAATTATTTTTTCTCATTTGGCTACTAACAATACCAATTACGATTGTGTACCCTCTAATAGTTTTTACGAAATTGGAAACTCCAATCGTTATTGCATATGAAGTGATAAAGACTTCCGTTTTGTGTGTCAATATTGTGTACTTTTGTATTATTTTTAGAATAATTATTAGTAAGAATAAAATGGTAAATAATGTAAGTGTTGTTAATGATGATACTGGTATTAAATTGGCATTATTTTTGAAAATATGTATTATGTCTTGCTTGCTCATAAGTATAGCCGGTTTGGAAGTTCTGGCTGGAATTATAATTGAAATGTTACGCATATTTTACGACGTATTTTCTTTTCCAAATGTATCTTTCTATGTTTGTGTTTTAAATTCATTTCAAGGTGTTGCTATAACTGCTGTTTTTATAATACTTGTTAAGAATGCAAAATAAAGTGATTTTGAAATTGTAAACAAACTAGTAATTATTTTATTTTTCAATCAAAATCAAAATACGAATTTGTTGGTAGAATATTCAAACGTTTTGAGACGCAGTTATAATAATAGGAATGTTGACTTTCAAGTCAAATCAGTCTCTTTTTATAAAAATGTCAAAACGGCAAGCACTATAGAAATCTGTTTGGAATAACAACGTATGACTTTATAAGTTCCATCAAAACAAAATCATTACTTTTAGTATTCGTTTTCAAGCTTTTAAATTAAAAATAATGGTAAATAGTAAAATAACACTTAATTTCAGAGCATTTTAAGATCTGTTATTATCTGATTAGTATAATATACTGAGGGTTTTTATGAAAATTTACGCCACTAGGTGGCGCTTGCACAACATTGTGGCATTTCGATTTTGTGAGAATATTTATTGTAGCTATTCAATTTTATTAAAAAGTGCAATAAATCGAAGACACGAAATATAGGCGCTTTTGACAGATTTCTGGACCTGACGTCTTAGTGCTGCCACCTAGTGAGCGTCAAAATTCAAAATTCAAAATTCTTTATTCACTTAGAATGCAAAACAACTGGAAGAGATCGCTCTTAGCGATAAGGCCGCCCATTGTACATTTTTATTATACAATGTACCTAGTCTGGCCATAAATACTGTTACAATTAAAAATAAGAAAGATATTACATTTGAATTTGGAATCTGTCATTTTTATACGATTGTTCATTGTATTTTCTAATTTTGGCGCCAATACATTGTACAATATTTTGCTATATTAAAATGGAGTGGGGTGATAAAGAAAACCGAATCGCTGTGATTGCATTACACAAAGTTGGTATGGAGCCGAATGTAATTTTTAAAACTCTCCATACGCTTGGTATTAGTCAAATGTTTGTGTACCGGGCTATCAATAGGTACAATGAGACCTTCTCTGTTTGTGACAGAAAAAGATCTGGCCGTCCACGTAGTGTTCGTACGAAAATGGTGGTCAAAGCAGTAAGGGAAAGAATTCGAAGAAATCCTGTCCGAAAGCAAAAGATTTTATCTCGGGAGATGAAGATAGCACCCAGAACCCTGTCACGCATTTTAAAAGATGACTTAGGACTTGCAGCCTATAAGAGACGCACTGGTCATTTTTTAACTGATAATTTAAAAAAGAATAGGGTGGTAAAATCGAAGCAACTACTGAAGCGGTACGCAAAGGGAGGTCACAGAAAAAATTTGTTTACGGATGAGAAAATCTTTACAGTTGAGCAACATTTTAACAAACAAAATGACCGTATTTATGCTCAAAGCTCTAAGGAAGCTTCCCAATTAGTCGACAGAGTGCAACGTGGGCATTATCCGACTTCAGTGATGGATTGGTGGGGTGTTAGCTATGAAGGAGTGACTGAGCCATATTTTTGTGAAAAAGGTATCAAAACATCGGCACAAGTGTATCAAGATACCATTCTTGAGAAGGTAGTTAAACCCCTTAACAACACCATGTTCAATAACCAAGTATGGTCCTTCCAACAAGACTCAGCGCCGGGTCATAAAGCTCGGTCCACGCAGTCTTGGTTGGAAGTGAACGTTTCGGACTTCATCAGAGCTGAAGACTGGCCGTCGTCTAGTCCCGATCTTAATCCGCTGGATTATGATTTATGGTCAGTTTTAGAGAGTATGGCTTGCTCTAAACGCCATGATAATTTGGAGTCCCTAAAACAATCCATACGATTGGCAGTGAAGAATTTTCCCATGGAAAGAGTGCGTGCTTCTATTGATAACTGGCCTCAACGTTTAAAGGACTGTGTTGCAGCCAATGGAGACCACTTCGAATAAGCTTTTTATATTTTGAATTGTTTTTTATTTATGTATTAAACTAACACACTGTAAAAGTAATAAATATTATTTGCAATAAAAAAAAATGTTTTTTCTTCGTAACAATATTTATGGCTAGACTAGGTATACTTAGTTTTTTTATATTGGTGTACAATAAAGTATATATTATTATTATTATTATTATTAACAACTCTTGTGATACGTCGGGATTCTACATGTACATGTAATGCTAATTTCGCAAACAATAGGTAAAGCCGGAGAAAAGAACCTGGCCAATATAAAAACTCGCGGCCACTCTTTATAATTATCAATTTTACAATGTTTGAATGTTTATAAACTTGATATGGGGGTAAGGTGCTGCGACTAATATACTATACAACATGTTAAAGGACTGATGCAAATTGTATTATCAAAAAGTTGAAACATGAGATGAAGCAAAATCAGCCTTAGTGGGTACATTATAGTAGGAGCATCTACTTACAACAAAGGTAAAAACTATATGTGCTTAAATATTGACCAAAATACTTGTAACGAATGATTAAATATAAAATATTAATTATGATAATATCAAAAGGAAGAAAAGAATGGCCTTTATTCGTCACGCAGAATCTTTACTTACAAAAGTCAAATCATTTTTGCATGCGTTTAAGCAGAATATGGTGTTTCACCATAATTCCAATTATATCGTGTACTATCTACGTAAAACCCATGTTTTGCAAATAAAGTGATTTGATTTGATTTAATTCTACTTAGACTCCGCATCTCTTGTCTGTTTGTCATTATCTCTGGTCTCCCCCTGAAGGTCCCGCCCTGGGCTGTTCTCGCCTACAAACCTTCGACTTCTTTTAATTCGTCTTCCAATGGTACTATGATATTTGGTACCCCTTAAACATGCCATTAGGCACCTCACTTTAAGCACAAGTCAAAGTATTTTTATATTAATATTTGTACTTGCTCTTAAACAAATATTTTCGTTTATATTATTTAAGTGTTTTCCTTGTGTTAACAAGGAAAACACTTTTTAATAAATCATAGTGTATAGTACCATAATATATTGTGTTAACAATATTTTATGGTACCTACAATAACATAGTTATTTTTATAGGCATTTCTTGCCAATTACTTTGTTAAAACAATCATTGCATTATTGAAAGATAGAAAAATTTGAAGTCCAGACCCAGGAATCGAACCCGAGACTTACGTATGCCAAACCGTGGCCGGAAACGAACCACCTATCTGGACTATGTTACTAGACCTGAATTTTTTCTTTCCTTTTCTGCACGCGAGTTCGCCATGAGATGGCGAGATGGCGCATGCGGCCCTCGCATGCGCCATCTAGCCGATAGTTAAAAAAATATATCTTTCAAAAATGCAATTATTGTACCTACAACAATGCCAATACATTTTTAAAAGATAGAAAAATTTGAAGTTCAGGCCCAGGAATCTTATCTTTTCTTTTTCTATCCTTTTCAGCACGCGAGTTGGGCCCTCGCATGCGCCATCTAGCCGGTAGTAAAAAAATCTATCTTTCAAAAATGCAATTATTGTAAACAATGCCAATACGGCATTATATTACAAAGTCCTTATCAGCTTATTAAAATATATATATTACGGGTCTTAATCGCGTGAATAATTTAAGGTAAAATACCTTGTTTATTGCCCGACGTTTCGACCGTATTGCAACGGCCGTGGTCACGGAAAGAGTCTTCCCGTGACCACGGCCGTTGCAATATATATATTTTAATAATGTGTACAAATCGCGAAAGTTTATCAACATCCTTATCAGCTATAGGTCCACCACAAAATAAATAAAGTGCGTACGGCTGAGCGGGGCGAGTTGGTACTCTTGGTACTGCGACCGCGGCCCCGGGGTCAGCCGCGCAATTGTAATAACCGCAGCAGATCCGCCTGCTCCTAAATAAACCATTCATATTTGCATTTCCACATGTGTGCAGTTTGCGCCCGCGGTGTGAGTGGCCGGCGCGGCGTGGCGAAGGGCGCTCGAGACGGTGCTCTCTAGCGAACTTACCCCTGCCATTTATAATATCGAGTAAAGTATAATAAGTACATCTCTTAAGATAATAAGTATATCGCTTAGTGAAGTCGTGTGTCGTGGTCGAAGACGACACGAGGCGCCGACTCAGCAGCTCCGGGAGTAGGTCGGTGCTAGGTCCAAGGGCTGGCAGGACTCGTAATTAACTTTTGTATTTTTTAACCCAGGTATTGGTTTGGAAGTGATGAAGGTTCGAACGACTCGCACTTGATAAATTGTACAATTCTTCCTAAAATAAGGTTATAGTTATTAATAATAATAACAACACCTTGAGAGCCTCGCGTTAGGCGGTTGGATCAAGCGCTTGATACAGAAGGCAGCACTTCTGGACACGGCTCGCATAGTGAGGAGGTTCCTTTCTTTGGAACCGTAACCACCAGTAGCTTGGTCCCCGTACCCGATGCCGGTGGGACACTATTTTTATATTTTTAAATATATTTAATTTTTATTAGTCATATTTAGAAATGTACCTAATTTATATGTATTGTGTTTTAATAAAGAGAATAATAATAATCAGTACACGTAGTAACAATTGTTTTGTTGTCAACTGGTATAGTACCCAGAACGCTTAACCAAAGCGTTGACATAATACACATGCCCACTCATACAATACATCTATTACAAAAAGCTATTATACTTAATACTTGCCGCATCACTCGAAAGTTCCTCACATCATCATCTTTATCATCAACATATTCCATTTGACGCGTCATGCTTGGCTTAGGCCCGCATGCTACGTAATTCACCCCCAAAAGGGAGATAAAAAAGTAAATAATAATAATCATTTATTTGCTTATACATGTGTAGCAGTGATGTTAAATTTATGATCAGTTTCAATATGTTTTGCCAAATAAATAGAACAAAATTAAAAATCTAAATCATTCAAATAAAGGCAATTATGATTTAAAAAAAAACTATTTATAATCATGCGAAAATAACATAATACGAATACCAATCATTAAAAATTAATACAGCGCAGTCATACAGATTTATTTTTAACTAGCTGTGCCCCGCGGTGTTACCCGCGGTTTATTAGCCATGTGTTAATCCAGGGTGTCAGCTAACTCCATACCAAATTTTGTTAAAATCGCTCCAGCTGTTTAAACGTGAAGAAGTAACAAACAAACACACTCACATACTCACAAACTTTCACCTTTATAATATTAGTGTGATTGTCAGTCAAAATTAGTTAGTTAAGTTATAGTATCTACAGTTATAAGTCTATGCTATGTAGTAAATGTAAATAAAAATATTAAACTTGAAGTACCATTGATACAAGAAAAACGTTTTTTTTCATTTGTAGTTTAGTTATCAATACTCTATACTAATATTATAAAGCTGAAGAGTTTGTTTGTTTGAACGCGGTAATCTCAGGAACTACTGATCCGAATTAAAAAAATATTTTACGCTGCGATCAACAGGAGCGGCGCAGCAATGAGAAATGATGCAAGAACGGGGAAAATTTACGCAGACGAAGTTGCGCGGGTCATCTAATCTAATATTAGCTGACCCCCGCAACTTAGTATGCGTAAATTTTTCCTGTTTTTGCAACAATTTTTATTGCTGCTCGGATGTTTTATAGCCTATAGCCTTTCTTGATAAATCGGCTATCCAACAGTGATTTTTTTTCAATTCAGATCTGTAGTTTCTGAGATTACAGCATTCAAACAAACAAACAAACTCTTTAACTTTATAATATTAATATAGACTAGCTGTCCCGCGCAACTTCGTCTGCGTAGATTTTCCCCGTTTTTGCATCATTTCTCATTGCGGCTCCGTTCCTATTGATCATAGTGCGATGGTATTTAACCCTCCTCGATAAATGGGCTATCCAACAGTAAAATATTTTTTTTAATACGAACCAATAGTTCCTAAGAATATCGCGTTCAAACAAATAGATAGTGTAGCTTCCCAACGGTGAAAGAATTTTTGAAATCGGTCCAATAGTTTTTAAGTTTATTTGTTACAGAAGCGGCGGTAGCCTAATGGCTAAGGCATCGGTCTCGAAATCGTGAGGTCACGGGTTCGAATCCTACCCATTATACTACGGACGTGAACCCACTCCTAACACAAGCCTTTGAGCTTAGCTGGAGGGGTTAACAAGATTGCTAGTAATAAATAAATAAAAAATAAAAATAAAAATGATTTATTTTCGAACATCTAAGGCTCATAGGGTGTTAGTACAATTGCTTAATAACTATGTTAGTATACATACTAAAATACTAAAATACTAAAATACCTACCACAAATGAAAATCAAAATTGGCTACAATGGGGAGATTCATCAAATTCCACTAATAACATGCAACTTGATAAACCTACCCATGGTTGGCCCATCCAGCCTCTCTGCAAATACCTTCAGGAGGCTGCTGGTGCTTTCCCCTACTCTGCGTATTACCGACGCAACCTTCTTACGCATTATCGCAAAGTAGTCATCAGTATGTGCGTCAGCGAACATGCCCGATGCACTACAATAAGGTGGAAGCCGCAACAACGCCCTGAAGGCATTATTATATTGAATTCGCAGGGTGTTGTCCGCATTTTGGGTATGACTAGCCCAAAGGCTGCTGGTGTAAAATGTTTGGCAGTAAGCCTTGAAAAGTGTAATTTTAACAGGTACTGAACAACCAGCAAACCTTCGAGCCACCATATTACCCCTTACAGCCAACGCCCTACGCTCTCTTTCCATGTCCAAGTCATCTTTTAAATCCTCAGTAACAATGTGTCCCAGATATTTAAACTTAGTTACTCTCTGTAATAATGTACCACTAAGTTGAACGGGAGGGATGTGTGTTGGACTTTTATTTTTCCCTCTAAATACTAACATCTCACTTTTCTTAGGGTTATATTTTAGACCATGCTGTTCGGCATATACTTCACAAATTGAAAGCAACTTTCTAATTCCGCATATTGAGGGACTCAGCAGCACCATGTCATCTGCATAGTTTATGTTGTTTACACATACTCCATCTATATGGCATCCGACATGTGTGCTGCTGAGCTCCACAAGTAGCTTATTAACATACATATTAAAAAGCCTCGGCGAGGTAAGACCTCCCTGCCTAACCCCGCACTCAAGTTTGTATGGGTCAGACAATGCATTTGACCACTTTACAAAGTTTCTCTGCTTGTCATACCATACAGACAATGTAGAAACTAGTGATGCAGGAACGCCCTCCCCCCGGAGCTTTTCCCACAAGACATTATAGGAAACCAAATCAAAGGCTTTTGATAAGTCCAGGAAACAAGCATACACTGGTGTTTTCCTATCTGTATAATACTTGACAGTATGCTTTAATGTAAAAATGGCACTCTCAGTAGATAGCCCAGCACGAAAACCAAATTGTGAATCATGTAACTTTGTGTATCTACTGAGGTAAGAGTCAAGCACACTGTCAAATACTTTGGCTATCACAGTCGCCAGTGAAATAGGCCGATAGTTACCCTTGTCTGCTATGTCTCCTGTCCTATCTTTTACAATAGGTACGACTATCGTATCCAACATTTCCTGCGGTAAGCAAGAATGCCCTATACATAGATTGAATAACATCATCAACACCCCCGGGTAATGTGGGACTCAATCCCACATTGCTAGTTAGCATTTTATTAAAAAAAAAAAACCAATCTTTAATCTTTTTAATGTTAGTATGGATGTATATTTAAATTTGGTTGGCCTGTTGGTCTAGTAATTAGTGACCTTGACCGATAAGTGTACCTGGATATGAAGCAGAGCTTTGAATGGAACATAAATATTGATTATGTACTATATATCACACTAATATTATAAAGGTGAATGTTTGTGAGTATGTGAGTGTGTATGTTTGTTACTTCGTCACGTCTAAACGGCTGGAGCGATTTTAATAAAATTTGGTATGGAATTAGCTGACACCCTGGCTAACACATAGGCTAATAAACCGCTGGTAATATATTTACAGGCTGTTAAAGTTATTTTTTAATGTTAGGGCTTTCAAATCATTCAAAAACATAGTTTAATTACCCTTGTTGCTGCTCTTGAATTTTCAAATCTTTGCCATACATTTGCTTAGCGTTGATAGGTAATGCCTCCTCAGACTGAGAGATAGACCAGAATACCGTTTCAGCGTCGATCAAATCGCGTGTTTCCCCCCCAGACCATGATCCTGGATCCGCTCCTGGTTGATGATTGGATCGAGATCCGTATACGTGCGTGTCTATGTGGCCATCTGTACCTATCTAATTTCTGTTGTAATTATTATCACAGTTGAACTATATTTAACTACGGCATCCTTACAAAAAATATAAAGAGTATACAGGGTGTAACAGAAAGGTGTGGTCAAATTTCAGCAGCGAATAGGGTATGTTATCAGTATTGCATCTACCATGGTGCCATAGCTGGTTGCTTCATTATTACATAGTTATAGCATATTCTTTTTGTCAAAATTCAGTAGTGAAAGGCGTATGGCATAAGAGTTATACCTCCCATGATACAAAATTACATTGGATTATTAAGGCATAGAACTTTTTAAGTCATATTTTTTTAATTAATAACTTTTTCATTCATAAAAGAAAGAAATAAAAAAATATAAATATTTTTTTAGGGTACTCCGATTTTAATAAAATTAGGTATGTGCACTCAGTATCATGGGCACATACCAACCCTTGAATATGACCACACCGTTCTGTTACACCCTGTATATAAAAAAACAAAGGACTACATTATGAATATATATTACGGGTCATAATCGCGTGAATAATTTAAGTTAAAATACCTTGTTTATTACCCAACGCTCTGACAGTCTACCCGTGACCACGGCCGTTGCAATACGGTCGAAACGTCGGGCAATAAACATACATAATATATATATTTTCATAATGTGTACAAATCGCGAAAGTTTATCAACATTTAAAGGACTACAAATAGTAAACTTGTTACGAATCGTGCCAGAAGATCATTGTGCCCAGAAGGCTGGCCGCAATTCCTCTTTGTATGACCAGGCTTATTTGCTGGCCGAGGAACATGCCCTCTGGTCACCAGAGACATCTTTAAGCCGCTTGGCCAGCTCCTGGTATAAGCAGTGCGCGCCTGGTCCCCACGGTCTCTAAAACAAAATAAATGCTATAATACCTCGGACATAAGCTGGTTTTACAGTCCAGTCGGTATTTATGTATCAATAGGCATCAATATGTATGCGGAGCCGGCGCTGATCCGTCAGCATCACACAATGCTTTGGTGCCAGCAACCAGTATGACTGTAAAACCAGCCTTAGCAATTAGGGTCATTAATTGCTAAGGCGGGTTACATAATAAAAACATTTTGATTAGCCTGTTTGTCCAGTGGTTAGTAACCCTTACTGCTATGCCGGAGAACGTGGGTTCGATTCACACCCAGGATAAACTTTGTGTGATGAGAACGTTGGTTTATTATCTGTGTAGGTGTAATTTATCTATAATATGTATGTATTTAAAAATATATATATAAGTAGGTAAGTACCTTTGTTTAAGAGTTGTATGGTTTCCATAGTTGACAGGTACAGGGTCTGCTAAGTGATATGTGGTGTTGTGTGAGTTGTCCCAAGATATGTAAAATATAGATTATTTATAACTGACTTTTTTATAATGTCAGAAATAAAATAATTTTATTACAGTAGACCCCCGGTGATCCGGCCCCTGGCTAATCCGGAGCTCCTTGTAATCCGGCATGCCTATCACTGTACATTGTTACTAGTATAGTATTATATTATCTGTGACATTTTCATGCATGAGATTTGTTATTTGTCGGATTACAAGGTACACTCCTTCAAAATAAGTCCGGATTAAAGAGGTCTGTGACACTTTATAATCCTTTAATTTGTTATTTGTCGGATTACAAGGTACACTCCTTCAAAATAAGTCCGGATTATAGAGGTCTGTGACACTGTCGGAACCAAAGTGGGATTCGGAGTTTATAATATGGTTTTTAGAGTCGGAATTGGAGTTGGAGTTGTTGGGAGAAGACATTTATATGATGAGATAAATTCTTAAGAAAATAAGGTAAATTAAAATTTAAATGTTGATAAACTTTCGCGATTTGTACACATTATTAAAATATATATATTACGGGTCTGAATCGCGTGAATAATTTAAGGTAAAATACCTTGTTTATTGCCCGACGTTTCGACCGTATTGCAACGGCCGTGGTCACGGGAAGACTAGTTGAGCTCAGCGTCGCCTCCGTGAAGCGCGGGTTTCGGAAACTACCCTCGCTTGATTTTTATCACTCACTATTACGGAACCGTCGGTACTTCGACACACAACACTAAGGACATCTGCACACTGGCGTGTAATGTTTGTTCGGCGGTGTATACACTTGCCGATCACGGGATTCCACGATGTTGACAAACGGTATCCGTCTTCTCGGTTGAAATTGACATGTTTTTTGATTTCAACCGCTTCCCTCGCCATCCTGGAGTAATAGTGACGGTCAGTGGAGAAGACCTGTGGTTTGTGTAGTTCAATCCAGTGATTGGTTCCCGCATCCAGCAAGTGTTCCGCTATTGCTGACTTGTTTGTCTGTCGGTTTTTCACAGCCGCGATATGTTCCTTAACCCTTTCCGCTATTGTTCGCTTGGTTTGTCCGATGTAGGAACTGCCACAGCTGCAATCCACTTTGTAGACGCCAGGTGTCTGTAGAGGAATTACATCCTTAGGAGTACGTAGGTGCTTAGCTACCTTGGAGTGCGGACTATATACAGTCTTAATGGAGTATTTCTGCAGTACTGTTCCAACTTTGTCCGTCACTCCTTTCACATACGGTAGAAAAGCTGGAGCCCTGTCAACCCCCGGTCGGGAGTCTCTCCTCTTCGTACGTCGTGTGCTTCCTCTGTATCCGTTTCGCTTTAGTACCTCCTGAACATGTGTGAGCTCACTTTCTAAATGTTCAGGGTCACAAATGTCATATGCTCTATTTGTCAGCGATGATACCACGGATTGCAGATGTCTTGGATGGTGATGCGAGTCAGCATGTAAGTATCTGTCTGTGTGGGTCGGTTTTCTGTACACAGTGTGTGCTAGGGTACCATTGTCTCTAACCATTATTTTAACATCGAGAAAAGCCAGCGATCTGTTTATCTCCATTTCAAAAGTAAACCTGATCTTAGGGTGTATGGAGTTCAAGTCTTTAGCAAGTTGTTCTACTTCCTGCCTACCGCCCTTCATAATGCAGAACACGTCATCGACGTACCTCTTCCACAGTTTGACCTGGGACAATTGTAGCTCAATTGTATCCTCAAAATGTTCCATCCAGATGTTGGCCATCACCGGCGCCACTGGGCTGCCCATGGCCACTCCGTCGATCTGGAGGTAGTGTTGTCCCTGGTAGATGAAGAAGTTGCCTTCCAGACAGTTTTTAAGTAAAACAATGTACTCATTGGACAGATCGTTTGCTCTCAGCTTTCTCTCGATGACCTCAAGGCAGTCCTGAATGGGAACGTTGGTGAATAGTGACTCCACATCAAAACTCACCATCACCTCGTCTGGTTCCACTTTCATGCTCTTGATGATGTCCACGAAATGGCGAGAATCCTTTACGAACGATGTCGTTTTACCCACTAAAGGTTGCAGTATTGAAGAAAGGTATTTCGCTAGATCGTAAGTAGGCGAGTTAATTTGGCTTACGATCGGGCGTAGTGGGACGTTACCTTTATGAACCTTTGGCAACCCATATAACTTGGGCGGCTGTACGCTCTTGGGTCGAAAGAGTCGGTCATAGACATCATTCGCGAACAGATCTTCATGGTCCCTAATCAGTGCTCGTATACGTTTCGTGACTCTGGCTGTAGGGTTGTATGACACTGACTTGTATATAGAAGTGTCACAATTGAACTACACAAACCACAGGTCCTCTCCACTGACCGTCACTATTACTCCAGGATGGCGAGGGAAGCGGTTGAAATCAAAAAACATGTCAATTTCAACCGAGAAGACGGATACCGTTTGTCAACATCGTGGAATCCCGTGATCGGCAAGTGTATACACCGCCGAACAAACATTACACGCCAGTGTGCAGATGTCCTTAGTGTTGTGTGTCGAAGTACCGACGGTTCCGTAATAGTGAGTGATAAAAATCAAGCGAGGGTAGTTTCCGAAACCCGCGCTTCACGGAGGCGACGCTGAGCTCAACTAGTCTTCCCGTCACCACGGCCGTTGCAATACGGTCGAAACGTCGGGCAATAAACAAGGTATTTTACCTTAAATTATTCACGCGATTAAGACCCGTAATATATATAAATTAAAATTTATTTTTATCCAGTCTTAATAAATGTGTGAAGGAAAAAATCGCTCTGTCGGGACTCGAACCCGCGATGTATAATAATATTCTCTTCATACACTTATTATTTATTTAAACTTTATCCACTGATTTGTACATAGGCGAACTTGATGCTAAAAGCTTTCTCTGCCAGTCTACCTTAGGGCGCTGTACAAATGAAGTATCTAGGCGCGGTAAACCTGGTGACATTACTTTAAATCAAATATATAAAACTAAAAACAGAATATTAAACATACTTACATAAATACACAATATACCTACATAATTACATACCATAAATACATAAATAAGTACCTACATAAATGACAAATAACTTACAAACGTAGTGGTGATTCAACTAGTTTATGGAACAGAGTAGGTATGTACTTTCCAGTTAAAATGAAGGCGATTAGGTGCCAGTCAAACCCTCAAAAAATACCTAGAGTAAACCTTAATGGATCCTCCACGTTACTAGTCCGCCCGTCATCATGGTTCTGCATAGTCCACGCACTATAGGGATTAATACCTGTCGGCAATTGGTGAAATCCGGTTGGCAGCCGGCAGTTTCACACCGCAAGATCACGCAAAGACTGTGGCCTATGAGGTCTTCATACTAGCTGATCGGTGCCGGCTATTTGCGAGTGTGTATTTGATTGTCACTGACTGTCCTACCGACACCTGACGAGGTAGATCGCACCGGTCGGCGGTAAGCGCACACACTATGGGTATTAGTCCACCGCAGCTAGTCAATGGAACGTAATGACGTAACCGAAGTAGCGATAAGTCTATCTATAGTCGCGTGTCCACCGCATGTCAGTCATCGTCCCGGTCACTGGAATAAAATAATCTCGTTCATGGTGATTTCCTGTTCATGTTCCGTTGACGGGCTGCGGTGGACTAACGGCCTATGAGTTGAATTGGCCGTCAGTCTAAAACCTTTCCTAATAGAATACTGTTAGTCTTTGTTCTGTTGTGATTAACTGACAGGTTGATATCCGCCAGCGGACTGGACTTTGTTAACTTCGGCAACATACATAGACAAGATATCACTCACATACACGGAATGTCGAATAAGTTAAAAATAAATCTTTCTAAAACCAACGTAACGCTACGTATTTCCAAAACCAACACAAATTACGGTTACCTTAAATACCTTGTATTTCTAGGTGTAAGTCTATACCACCATTTTAGTTGAAAGATCAACAAAATCTGCACAAAAAAAACACGCTGCCACTCTTTTCAAATTGTCGATGCTTACAATATTTCTTTGTTTAAAAACTGTGTATGTACGTAAGGTGCTGCCACCATTATGTCATAAATTGATGACCGGGTGCATGCACGAAAAAGTGTCACGGTCCGTATGCTGATAGGCTGAATGTCACGGTCCGTCACATTCCGCCTGCTGATAGGCTGAAGTATTGTGGCCGTCGGGCGTTCTGCCTGTTGGTAGGCTGAAGAATTGTGGTCGAGCCTTTGTAGTGAAGTGTCATCAAAAATCCATACCATAAATAAAATTTGAAATATAAATATTTTCTCTTAAAGTAAAAAAACTACTAATAAAACAAAAAAATGGCAGACATTATTTTTTCTCTTCAAAAAAATATAGGTAAGTATTTGTTGCTCAAAAAAATCCGTATCAGTATCTAAAGTGACCATACCCACTTAAACGGGTAGCGTGAAGTATTAATTTAACTTGGAAACATTTTTTAAAGTGGCAACACTTCAACAGTATTGCCTCATTGAAGAAAGAAAGATGGCGGGCGAAACCACTGAGCGACTATATTTTCGAGGAATATGCAATAATGCCTACATTATATTTACGATGCTCAGAAGTTTTTGCTCATGAATGTACGAAAATAATTACTTGTTTACGTTACAACATTTTTAATCTATGTATAGGATGTATAGGTTTCGCGTGTGTATCTGTGCCATTGCAGTACTCAAACGAATCTGTCGATTTGGATGCGGTAAAAAAAAAACAAATCATTTCGTTTCAAATTCGTTTGTTAACAAGACCTGCATTTCATAATTGTGATACACTCTTAAAAGTTTTAACAACTCACTCTTTCCTTTTTTAGTTTGGGTAAAAACAAGATAAAACTGTACAGGGGCCGTACTATGAATATTTAAATTATATGCCAAGTGCAAGATAGTTCAACATAGTTGATGCATGTCAGTCGCATACTCTACTAGTGCAAAAAAAAAACAATCAAGTATTCTATAATATAAGTTAAAAATAATTAAATTAATTTCATCACGGCTATGTCAATAGAAAACAATTAAAAATGTCTTGTACTTATCAAATGATAAAAAACGTCAAGAGTCAACAGAATAGTTATAAAATAAAATAATAATTCTAATTTAATTGTTGACCTTCAAGAAAATCACTTACTTTATAATAGGTTTTACTAACTAGAAATTCTTGTAATCGTTTTTTGAAATAAGTGACCCTGACTGCTAAGCCGGAGGTCGTGGGTTCGATCACCACCAAGGATAAAACTTTGTGTGATGAGCACGATGGTTTATTCTGTGTCTGCGTGTAATTTATTTTGGTTAACTGCCAAAGGGGCCCGCTTTTACTACCTCGCACGGGACCTCACAAAATCCAAGAACTATAAATACTGTTGGACCGCCCATGGAATCGTATATATTAAAAAGGACGATAATTCTCCTACAATCATCATAAAAAGTGAGTCACAAGTTCAAAGTCTTTTTCAGCTTAAGTGACTAGGAGTAGTTTTTTATCTTTACTATACTTATGAGTTGCAACCTTACCATTTTTGTATAGATAAACAACAATCGAGATCGCATTATGGTTCAATTCATTTATTTTGTTTTAATTTTAAGTTTCAACTAGTTATTATGTTCAATTTATATGTCAGCACTAAGCCTTACTCAATACCTCAGCTTCATACAAATACACAATCCCGAGTAACACATAGTAACATAAATAAGCTATGGAGCAAGCTTGAAGGCACGTCTGTGGCTGATGAGTGCACCTCGTTATTAAAATACTGGTATCGAAACCAACTTAACCAGGTGAGATGGGCCTCAACTGTATCAGATGAGTACAAGCTCAATTGTGGTGTTAGGCAGGGCGGGTTATCATCCCCCATTTTGTTTAACCTATATATGGATCAGCTGATCGGAGAACTCAGCAGCATACATACAGGCTGTTTCATTGACGGAGTGTGTCTCAACAATATTAGTTACGCTGACGATATGGTGCTGCTGAGTCCGTCGATTAACGCGCTCAGGACGTTGGTTGCTACCTGTGAAAACTACGCAAGAGCTCATGGCCTGATATACAATAGCAAAAAGAGTGAAATCCTCATCTTTAAGGCTGGAAGGCACTGTCCAAGCGAAGTCCCCCCAATTCTGCTGGATGGGGTTGCTCTAAAAAGGGTAGTTAAATTTAAATATCTAGGACATATTATTACTCCAGACCTTAGAGATGATGAGGACATTGAAAGAGAGCGAAGGGCGTTGGCGGTAAGAGGCAACATGTTGGCCCGCAGGTTTGCCCGTTGCTCCAGGGAGGTAAAAATAACTTTATTCAGGGCATTTTGTCAATCTTTTTACTCCAGCAGCATGTGGGTCAACTACTCGCAGCGAGCCTATAATGTCCTTCGCGTTCAATATAACAATGCCTTTAGGGTGCTGTTGGGACTGCCGCGTCGTTGTAGTGCGTCGGGGATGTTCGCGGATGCGCACGTGGATGACTTTTATGCGATCAGGCGCAAGCGAGTAGCATCAATACTACAACGACTGCGTGCCAGTGACAATAGCATGCTAAAGGTGTTGGCTGAGCGCTATGACAGCCACATGTTAAAACATTGGGTGGCTATAGCGATAGGTGCAACCCTGTCTAGAAATAGGTAGGTTAAGTAAATGTGTAATTTTGTCTAATATTATTGCTAATCTTAAATGTGTGTGCGTATATTCCTTCTAACATAGTTTTTAAGATATTACTAACAATCTATGGACTAATGTGGTCTGAAATAAATGATTTATTATTATTATTATTATTATTATATATTACTATAATCTCACACTGAAACACGTACACACTTCACATACTACAAATGTTCATTCCTGCGTCAAATGCCATCGCTCTACGCTGATTATTATTAATGAATAGTGTATTACAAGCTTTAAACAACGTAGACCAACTAGAAATAGCCAAAATTTATGATTGTGACCTCGAAGATTTTTGTAAACATATTAAATCGAATGATCAGGACTTTACTGTTATCTCGCAAAACATAAGATCTGTTTACTCTAATTTCAATGATCTCCAAATAAACTTATTAAAGTTAGAACTTGATATTGACTTGATAATCTTGACGGAATGTAGACTTAATATAAATAAACACTTACCTCACTTAACAAACTATACCTCATTCCATACACAAAAACATATTAATAAAGCCGATGGCGTTGTAGCCTACATAAATAACACCCATAACGCCAAAACAAGAGAAATTAATCTTAAACACGCGTCTTGTCTAGAGATTCAAGTATCTCCTGATCTTACGGTTATTGCAATATATCGCTCTCCGTCAGTAACAGTTGCAGACGAATTCATTAACTCATTAAATAATCACCTAACAACTATCTCGTCAAACAAAAATATAATAATTACTGGAGATATAAACATAAATTTAATACAACATCAGAATGAACAATCCCACGAGCGCTCAAATAGACTCTCTTACCTCAATATGCTAGCGATGCACGGTCTTCTCCCTGGACACTCACTACCCACGAGAGATAAAAACTGTTTAGACCATATAATGCTGAAACTAAATTCGTCACGGAAATCTCCTACCATAGCAATCATACACACTACCATAACTGACCACTTTATGACTTTCATTAAAATTACAAACAACAGGACCATAGCAAAGCCGAGTTAATCTAAAACTGTATTTAGTATGGAGAAAGCTATTGAGTATCTAAAGAATAGCAACTTAACAGACCTACTTACATTAAATAATCCGAATACCCTTACAAATAATTTTATTATAACTCTACAAAATTGCATTACCCACAGTACAATTACTTCGACTATCCCACTGAAAAATAGAATTATAAAACCATGGATGACTGTTGGGTTATTACGCTGCATTCATAATAGAAATAACATGCAGAAAAAACTCAAACTTGATCCATATAACGACGTACTTAGAATAACCTATAAACGATATCGCAACTACTGCAATTGTATAATTAAAAAGCAAAGACGTAAATATGATAGAGACCAATTAATAGACGCACACAATAATCCCAAAAAAACATGGCAAATCATTAACAACATAACCCAACGGAAGCCTCCGAAATCCAAAAACTCAGATCTCCTAGAAATCTCCTCTACACCACAGCAGTCGGTTGATCAAGTGAATAATTTCTTCTCCAATATAGGTAAAACTCTTGCTGATAAAATCATAACAACTCTCCCTTTAACAAACAATAATAAAAATCTACAACCGAGCAGCCCACCGGTATCATCGCTCGTTCTGCTTGATACAGACCCTAATGAAGTCCATGCCATTCTTATGAACTTAAAAACGGATAGTGCACCGGGCTGGGACAAGATACCCGTTAAATTCTTGAAAGCCGCTCATGAACATGTTGTACCTGTAATAACATATTTAGCGAACTTATGTTTTGATCAGGGGCTTTTTCCTGATGCCTTAAAAATAGCTCTTATTACTCCAGTTTATAAAAGTGGTGACAAAAGCAATCCATCAAACTTTAGACCAATCTCCGTTCTTCCATCCATCTCAAAAATTCTCGAGAGACTGATAAACTTGCGCTTAATGCAGTACCTCTCTAAATATAATATTCTATCCCCAACTCAGTTTGGTTTCAGACAGGGGATGTCAACGGAAGATGCAGTAATGTCGCTTACATCTACCATAGTAAATCACGTAGACAAAGGTCACAAATGTCTGGCTGTCTTCCTCGACCTACAAAAGGCCTTCGACACTGTATCCGTTCCCATTCTCTTGCAGAGGCTCGAAGATATAGGAGTAAGAGGGCTTCCTTATAACTTACTAAAGTCTTACTTATGTAACCGCAAACAAATTGTTAGAATCGGTGGGTACCATAGTTCGCAAGAGACTGTGACTTATGGCGTGGGACAAGGAAGTGTACTCGGTCCAACCTTATTCCTCATTTATATTAATAATCTCTGTAAAATGAAGATTGCTGGCGGTAGCATCTTCTCATACGCGGATGATACCGCAATAGTCTTTGCTGATAGGACTTGGGCTGACGTAAAAAAGAAAGCTGAAGACGGTCTATTGAAGATCCTAGACTGGTTTAATGTTAACCTCCTTACTTTAAATACGTCTAAATCCAGCTTCATTTGTTTTACAAAATATAACAACACACAACCGTCTCCTATGTTCCAAATTAAAATCCACAACAGTTCTCATCCCCACGATAATGACTGCTTGTGTGTATCAATCGATAGACTACAGCATACAAGATACTTAGGTGTAATTATAGATCAACGGTTGTCCTGGCACACGCATATTGAATTGTCCATGAAAAGAGTTAGAAGAATGATATGGACCTTTAAGACTTTGCGACATTCAGCTTCAAAAAACCTACTGAAACAAGTATACATAAGCCTAACTCAATCGCTACTAACATACTGTCTACCATGTTGGGGCGGCGCTACGAAAACAAAACTTTTGGAGCTGGAACGTGCGCAAAGGTGTTTACTGAAAGTTATGCTTTTTAAACCATATAGGTTCCCTACTGTGACCCTTTACCAATCATCTGAGGTTCTTTCAGTAAGGAAACTTTACATCCTACAAGTAATTTTAAAAAAACATAAAACCCTCCCATTTGATCACGCGATTCTAACCCGAAGGAGGAATCACTCCGTTGCAAGAACTAACAAAATTAGATCCTCCTTTGCCAAAAGACAATATGAGGGCCAGTCTACCCACTTATATAACCAAATAAATAAAATTGTTAAGATATACCCTTTAAAATCTTATAACTGTAAAAAAATCGTAACCGAATGGCTTAAAACAAAAAACTACGACGAGATAGAATCTTTATTAACGACTTAACACAAAACTGTTATTTTAACCGTAAGCACAGAAATTGTACTTTTACCGATCCCAAGACAATCCAGCAGGGCAAATTCGTAAATTCTTCAATTCGATAACTGGTTAACCACGCGTGCACACACACACACACACACACACACACACACACACACACACACACATAACACACACACACACACACACACACACACACACACACATATCTAATTAAAACGTTTATTTAGGTCTTTATGTTAATTCGCACTAAATATTTAGTAGTAATATAGAATTGCACATGTTTAAGAATTACTGATAATAGAAGAGCGGAATCTCCTACTACAAGCAATTCCTTGCTTAAAAGGCGGTTTCATATGTAATCTAGTTAAGTGAAACAGTGTAATGACAATAAAGACATTTTTTTTTTTTTTTTTTTTTTTTAATTTATCTTTAATATGTATGTCTTTAGAAATTTATAAGTATGTTTATCAGTTATATATATATAGGATATTATTATTATATTATTATTCATCTATACATCTAAACTTTTGCATTAAACTTATTATATATATGTATATTATAATAAGTAAGAATTGAAACAACTTAATAATAAATCTCGAAATCGAATACCGCCTCCACTCATAAAAAACAACATTACTCCATTATCCTTAAAGGAAAAATCTTGAACTTTTTCATGAGAACTCTTTATATTTTTTTAATGTCCATGAAGGGTCTTAGTGGGGTCGAGATAGGATCCCAGGGTCGCATTCGAAGAGCATTACAAAAAAATATGTTGTTTAATGAAACCTTTTTCAAGGTTTGAGTCAATTCGTTTATATTGTTTATGGTTTGACGTGTAAATTGGCGGGAATTGAAATGTCACCTTGCAAAATGATTAGAGAAAACCGTTATTGCCAAGATTATTGCTTTTTTACTACAGATAATATTCTTTGACTAGGTACATTAAGATAACTATGTCGAGGAAAGTAGGTATGTTTCTAGCGGTTTATGAATGTTTGTATATGTCCCCGACACAGTGACGAAATTAAGCAACATTGCTACTGTCGTTCCATAGATGGGTGACTGTTTTCGAACATTGTTGTTCCCCTCCGTGCCTCGGAGAGCACGTTAAGCCGTCGGTCTTACGCCTAATCATTCTCCGGTATTGTCGGATTTCCATCCTATTGGACTATGATAATACTTTTTTTTTAATATTCGAGATAAGATAGAGAGTGCGCTCATCTCTGCGCAATTGTGTACTATAATATCTCCTGCGTTTATCCTATCCTATCCTATCTCCTCCTGGCTAGTTTCTAATGAGATTGGCCGAAGTAACCGAAATCGGTTAGGAGACCACTATGGCCCGGGTAACATACACTGTATTTAGATTTTAAGCTTTGGATGGTTTGGATTTTTGTTTTGTTTTATTTTCAACCGACTTCAAAAAGGAGGAGGTTTTTTTTCATTTCAGTTTTTTTTATTTATTTTTTTTATTCTTATTGGGTTTGAAAGGGTATACTTCCAAGTTGGTCCCATTGTCATTAGATCATGATCTGATGATGGGATCCCGGAGAAATCGAGGGAACTCTTCAAATATTAAAGGCACACCTACAGTGATTAAGGTACATTTCATAGTGATTCGTGCATGTACTCTCAAAAAGCACCTATTGGTGAAGTAGAACTGATGATGAAGACCACAAATGACGAGCACACCTATTCAATATTTCACGGTTAGCGATTCAATTACTTTAATATGATATTGAGTAGAATTTTATTCTTGTCATGCTACTATTACACAATGTAATAGAGCTTATAGTGAACTATAATGTGAACTCCTCAATAATTAACGGCAATGCATCGGGGCAAGCAATATTTTGTAAAGGGATTTGAGCAGTTGAGATAAGCTTATTGTAACATAAATGAATTACAAACCAACCCACTAAAAAGTGAGAAATGAAAAACTTTTTACAAAAAAATAGGATAACAACGACAAATTAACATTTTGAAGTTGGTGCCGAATTAAATAAAAGAAACTATTTCATGGCACCAACTTCAAAATGTTAATTTGTCGTTGTTATTCTAGGTAGATATTATTTTTTGCTTTTTAGTTGCCTTGTATTTATTTTTGAAATCGGTAATAATAAAAAGTTTTTAAAAAGACGACTCTCGCAGTAGGTTACAAAACCTGTATCGCCTGGAACTTTACAAGACACAAAAAACACTCAGACTCGAAACAACAAAACAACAATTTGTGGATCACACAAAATGGTGTCCCGTGTGGGAATCGAATCCGCCACAGAGGCAGACTCAGACATTTATCCGTAACCTTAATTATTAATTATTTGATGAGTTTTGAATAAATTAAGAATAAGAAATTATTGGAAATTTATCAGGATGAGGTTGATATTTTCAAGTCGAATTTAGTTGGTAAATAAAAAATATTAAAAGTAATTATTGAAAAAGTGTTTATTGAACAGAGAGATAATTCAACACAAAACAAAAGTATAAAAACAATAATTATGTAACAGTGTAGTAATGTGCCAATTAATCTATATTGTCTATACTAATATTATAAAAATGAAGAGTTTGTTTGTTTGTTTGAACGCGATAATCTCAGGAATTACTGGTCCAAATTAAAAAAATCTTTTACTGTTGGATAGCCCATTAATCGAGGAAGGCTATAGGCTATATATTATAACATCAGTACGCAGTACGGTACGGCTTTTAAAGTACGCAGAGGACGCTGCTGCCCGTCCTCCAGTATGAACTCCCTGAGTCACCTTGACGACACCCACGGGAAGAGATGGGGTGGTACTATTCTTAAGCCACACAGCAGGTAAGTAAAGAAAATATTAAGTAGTTATATGAACACATAATAGATACGATATGAATTCTGTTGAACTAAATTCAACAGAATTCATTTATGCCTCTGGCTGCATGATATTATATTTAAAGGGTTTTTAAGTTATTGCATAGCTTTTATTGCGGGCTCGGGCTTTGAGCGCGGCAACCGAAAAGCCGCGGCAGTCCCCGAGTGCCACACATTTTTTTTTATCTGTCTTTTTGCAGGCGGGTATTTTTAGATTTTAATATTTTTTTTTATTTATACTTTTTTTTAGAATTTTATGCACCCAGTGACACTCGCGACATAGAAAAGAATCATAATAAAATGGGTTAAAACTCTTGACTTAGGTCAAAAATACTTTATTCACTTAGGTTTGGTACTGAATGCAACGCATATAAACGTCAGACAAACTTTGGAATAGAATGATTTTACATTTAATGACAAGTTCGCAAGAGTAAAGCCGTGAGAAATAAACTTGGAAATGAAAACTCATGGCCACTTTTTTTTTTAATGCCAATTATTACAATATATTTGCATATACACAGTTATGCCAGTAAGGTGTTGCAACCATTACACCATGAAACTCACGTAAGCAGTAACCATAGTAGGCATATGATGGCCCACTGCTGGGCACGGGTCTCCCCAGTAGAACCTACTAGTATGTAGATCCTGGGGGTAATTGCCATAATCGCCACGCTTGGCGAGCGGGTTGGCGATCGCAGTAAGGCTTTAAATACGCAGAGGACGCTGCTGCCCGTCCTCCGTCGGTATAATCAAGTTATAAATTAATTAGCCTTCTATTGAGAAGTTATGAGCGGACATAGAAACATTGGCAGGATCCATACATACATACGGGTCAAACCATAACCCTCTTCCGCAGTCGGGTAAATAGACATACACGTAAAATTTTCAGAGAATGTGTATTATAAAAGCTGATATTACAGCTGTTAGATAACAAAAAACTTAAAAAAACAAAGAGCGCCTCATATTTCCCAAAGAAACGTTTTTTAAGGCTCCTTAAAAATAGTTCTATGCCACTAAACTCCTCGCGTACGAGTCAAACACACGCTTGTTAATTTTTTAAAAGTATTTTATTTCAGTTCCTGTTCCCGCATGAAATATAGAAAAAGGTACAAGTAAACCGTTAAAATTTCACCATTCTATTTTTAAAAAACAAATAATAGACCTATTATTTAACCCCCATTACATAGTGGCGTTGAACCATAGAGAAAGTCTTTTGTCTATGAAGCTCTATTTATAACTGGTATTGTTCTCGACATAATCATAATGTGAGAAATAATTCTATTCGTTTTCAAAATCATTCTAGCGAATATTGTTTATAAAATTAAAAATATTGACGGGCGAAATGCAGTTTTAAATTTTGATATTAAATTAATATGATTGACATTTGTATTGTTTGAATATGAATACAACAATGTACCTAGTCCTGGATGAGAACGCCAAAAAATCTAAGCGTTTTAAAAAGGCTGATTTTTTATATAACGTCATAATAACCCTAAAATAAAACCAAACACACACACACACACACACACACACACACACACACACGCGCGCGCAGTACACGCAAAACCATAGAGAATTGTTGACACATTGAAAGCAGCTTTTAAATCTCTTGATTGGACCTTGCATCTGTTTACTCTAGATTTGATTTATTTAATTTTAATGTGTTCTTCGTAATTGGCATATTGTTCAGTCTACATTGTAAACAATTAAATTATTGTCAGCTGTGAAGAACCGTTGATGAGATAAAATAAAATAAAATTAATGTAGTAAGGAAATACTTCTTTACTTCACTATTATATTGTGACGTAATATTATAAAATCAGCCGTTACAAAATGCTTGCATCCTTTGGCGCTCCCCTCTAGGATTAATAACACAAACCACCAAAGGGAGAACACGGTCAAAGTGGTCCGAATCGGTCTAAGATTATTTACAATAATACAAATATCTCCCCATACAACATCACTTTAGTTCGCGCTTGCGCCTGCCAGACTGTTCTTAGCAGAAATTACAGAGCTGCATATTTAAGGCGTTACATTTATTTTTTACCTAGGTTATTAACTCATATCTTTCAAACTACTAGACGGATTTATAAAATTAATACACCTATAAAATCGCCTTGATTGCCCGGCGGCTGTGACGTATTAAAATAAAAAGGTGTGGAAAAAAAAGTTATTTCAAATATTGCAATATTGCTATTAAATTAAAGGGCACGCCGTAAGCATTTTAAAAAGGTAGGTATATATCATGATTATGACTAATACTAAAAAAGTTAGTTAGCAACCTTTTTTTTCAATTTTCATTATTTAGCTATCACTGTGATAAAAGTTAGTTGTTAAATCCTACAACCACTAAAGAGATTTATATTTTAAAAAAATCATAATACCCACCTGCACAAAAAAGATGGAAACAAGGTAAATATCACGCAGTCGGAGACACTATACTAAGTTCATCGAGATCCGTTAATGCCTCCGACTGCATGATACCTATTATATTATATAGGTGATTTTCCTTCCATATTTTAATTTCTTAAATTATTTTTTTATTTACACTATATTACCGCCAACCGCCACCCGCGTCATATACACATTTCCTTTAACATCATCAAAATTTACTCACGTCACTGCAAGCGTGCAAATCATTGTATTAAACCATAAAACTATTGTAATCTTCTAAATATATACGCAAGTCATACGAAGATTCAGGTTTTATTTCATTATAGAACTTCCAGTTTGTTCAACACGAGACAAAGACAACTGTATTTAGTCAGTACTAGCTGTTGCCCGCGACTTCGTTCGCGTAAAAATTTTGAAAAGCAAATTTATCCCACGGGAACATTTTTCAGGGACAAAAAGTAGACTATATGCTATTCCAGACTATAATCCATCTTTGTTACAAATTTTATTCAGATACGTTTACCCGTTGTGGCGTGATTAAATAACAAACATCCATCCATCCACACATCCATACTTTCACGTTTTTAACTCAATTCAAAATTCTTTATTCACTTAGGATGCAAAACAACACTTATGATACGGCGGGATTCTACATGTACATGTAATGCCAAGTTCGCAAACAATAGGTAAAGCCAGAGAAAAGAACCTGACTATAAAAACTCGCGGCCACTCTTTTCAAATTACCAATTTTACAATGTTTGAATGTTTTTAAACTTGATATGGGGTTGCTGCAACTAATATATTATACACCATGTTAAAGCACTGATGCAAATTAGGGAAAGGTGCCCAAGGAGTGCGCAGTTAATGGCTAAAGTGGAATAACTTAAGTAAAACTGGCCATAATTAGTCTTCAATATATTTATTAGAACGACAAATTAATCAACTTCAATAATCTACGAGAAAAATCAACAAAGTCTTATAAGTTTTTTATTATTCCGTGTAAATGAGATCGTGGGTATATGCGCACTCTTGGTGCTGCTATCCCACAAGAATGCGCACACGTTACCCGTAAGAGTGCGCAGTGTCCTCAAGAGTACGCTAAGTCTATATAATCAGTCTACTCGCATAAATCGCACTTGTACGCTCCGATGCCTGTATAGGAAGTACAGTCATCATGCCACCATTCAGTACATTGGATGCATTGGATCCAATCTTCTGTAATTGGCTCCTTGAAATTCTCTCCACATCCAGGACATTGCCAATTCTTTTTTTTATTTTTCGGTGGATTTTTTGGTTTTCCGTATGTCGACTTCTTTTCTTTTCTTCTTCTTCCTCTAATTTTCTCTTATAGGGGGAACTTGTTATAATTTCCGATTTCTTACAGCGTTGAGATGGTTTCCGTAAAAATGAAGCCTTTGGCAGTGGTGAAATGTCAGCAAAAGAGACTTTTGGTTGATTTGGTATTGAATCAATATTTAATCTTGACGTGCTGTCGGTTAAAATAGAAGGGATTACACAAGGGATTACACGGATTCATGCTGTGCGCACTCTTGCGAAAACGTCAACACAAAAAATAAAGATGACCACTTACGCCATCTATGGAATTATGGCTACAATAATCACGTTGAGAATAGGTTATGAACAGTTTTAAACATGTTTCTAATAAAATAACGAATTCCTGATTAAAACTAAAATGCTACACGGCTTTCAAACTGGAGAAACATTTTAACAAAACAATATAAAATCAATAATCTTACCTTTTACCATCAAAATCCGTTTGTTTTGGTCTGATTTTTTTAGCACGCGTTCGTCGCTCACTCAAGGTCAAAACGTAACTGAAGAACGTACGAATTGTTCACAATCGCGGCTAATGTCAGCCCTGCGTACTCCTGCGGACCGCGCACTCCTGTGGCACCTTACCCTATATTATGTATTAAAAAGTTGTAAGTCTGATTTTGAGTTTGAACTGAACATAGTACACATCTACTTAAAACAAAGGTAAAAACTATATGTAATAATATCTATAATAATATAATATCTTGGGACAACTCACACAACGCTATCTGATCCCAAACTAAGCAGAGCTTGTACTATGGAAACCAGACAACTGATAAACATACTTATATATTTCTAAATATATACATATTAGAGATAAATAACATCCAGACACAGAATAAATCCTCGTGCTCATCACACAAAGTTTTATCCTGTTTGGGGATCATACCCACTACCTCTTGCGTAGCAGTCGGTTACACTCCCACCACGCCACAGAGGTAGTATTTATATATATTAGCCAAAGTACTGGTAACAAATGATTAAATATAAATTATTATTTCTGAAAAAGAAAGAAAAGAATGGTCTTTGTTCGTCACGCAGAATCTTTACTTACAAAAATCAAATGATGCTCTCAATCACTGTGACAATTAAAACAAAGTGACAACAAAATAACTTACAACAAACTTACTATTGAGTATAGATTATGATGATCACTAGGTTATTCATTCTAAGGCTACGTTTGTTCAACTCAGGAATTTTTTAATCCAAAATAACGGTTAAAGTGATTTTTTATCAAGTATTGTATTTAAATCTCGTGAAATTATGGTTTTACTAGCTGTCCCGCGGAACTTCGTCAGCGTAAATTTCCCCGTTTTTGCAGCATTTCTTATTGCTGCTCCGCTCTTATTGGTCGTAGCGAGATGTTATGTAGCCTATAGCCTTCTTCGATAAATGGACTATCCAACAGTGAAAGAATTATTCAATTCGGACCTGTAGTTCCTGAGATTATCGCGATCAAACAAAAAAACTCTTCAGCTTTATAATATTAGTATAGAATAAAGTAATAAGTAAATAGATTGCTTTTCAAAAAGAAGGTCGTCAATTGTTAAGGAGTTCATCTGGTACTTCACCATCACCTCTATTACACCATATTTTACCAAACTTACTGTTGGATAGCCCATTTATCGAGCTAGGCTATAAACTATATAAAGTCACGCTGCAACCAATAGGAGCGGAGCAGCAATGAAACATGTTGCAAAAACGGGGAAAATTTACGAAAACGCAGTTACGCGGGTCAGCTAGTAATAGGATAAAGAGGAAATATTTGTGAGTTTGTGAGGTTGTAGGGGGTAATCTCTGGATCAACTGAACTGATTTTAAAAATTCAATAATTATTGTTAAGCGCCAAGATCGTTTTGAACTATGTTCAGGATCCCTGCTTCTCCAATACGCCGGCTAGCGTTTATAAGTATAATTTATAGGTTTATTTGGGTTTATTAACCATAAGTACTTAGGCACTTGTCTCAACAACGGCGATAAGCGAGAAGCGATTATGTCCCTCAAGAAACGTACGCTAGATGTTTATTTTAGACACTTTAGATCTCGTCCGTGTAAACAAAAGAGATTTCGCCGGCAGTGTGAACGGCTTAAGATGAACTAATAATATCTGTATCTTTTTTGTTTACACGGGATCTTCATCACACTAATATTATAAAGGCTAAAGTTTGTGTGTGAGTGTGTATGTTTGTTACTTCTTTACGTCTAAACGGCTGGAGCGATTTAAATAAAATTTGGTATGGAGTTAGCTGACACCCTGGATTAACACATAGGCTAAAACACAGCGGGGCACAGCTAGTAATATTATAAAGGCTAAAGTTTGTGAATGTGTGAGTGTGTATGTTTGTTACTTCTTTACGTCTAAACGTTAGAGTAATTTTAATAAAATTTGGTATGGAGTTAGCTGACGAGGGTCATACCGCGGGGCACAGCTATTAAGTATATAAGTACATTCTTGAGTGATAAAATCGCTACTCGCTCCTCGATTCGCTACTCGGTCGTTGGTGGGACAGGTGCCTTGAGGTCCATTTCACACGTTCAGGTTTCAATCCGGCAATGGGTAGCCGGCGACCGGGTACGCGGCGCGAAGTGTATGGCGATGTACAGTAACTTTCACATGATCCGGCGTCCGTCCGGTCTGGTCGCCATACATTCGCGCCGGTTACCCTGCGCTAGACCGGATTAAAACCGGAACGTGAGAAAGGACCTTTAGCTATATGCTCTGTCCATTGTTGTTGTCGCTTACCGGGTCACTACGTCATCGCATTACTCGTCGACAAAGCGACGGCACGGCTTAATTTGAGCCTTGCGTTGCAGTTACGGTTTATAATACGTAAATCCTATACCGGTATCCATTACAATAATACCAAAAACCAAAAATAACATAAAACATTTTCGCGGGCTCGGGCTTTGAGCGCGGCGACCGAATCAAAATATTCCGTAACGAAAATAAAACATAACACCAATTTTTATATTTGCATAAGTTGATACAAAAATGGTAGATATGCAATAGCTTTACCGCTACAGTCCCCGAGTATCACACATGTTTTTTTTTTCATCGATATTTAAAATACATTCAACTTTGATGAACATTAGCATGAGAACGGGTAGCCCAAAAAATATGAATCTGGCCTCATTCTATGCAGGATTAAATGCTCTACAGCTTTTATCAAGAACAGGTTTCGATGTTTTTAGTATTTTACGAGATATGACCTTTAAACCGCATAAATACCCCCTAGTACATGCATACGTATATAGGGGTACCTCCACGGGAAAGTGGAGGGCGAACTAAATATATTTTTTTAATCGTATTTGGCAACAAATGAAACCATTAAAACAATAAAACCCTTTGTTGGAATTAACTTGATTTTTGTTTTGGTTTATCCCTACTGGCCAATGAAGACTTTTCCAAGATTTAAGTATAACTTTTTAAAATAACACGAGAGTGTACAATGTTTCTACAATATCGTCCATTTTGCCCCAGACTCTGACGCCGAGCCGGCGGTAATTAATTTGTGGAAACCACTACCAAAGTGGAAGCGTCATAAAGCTTGGCCCAAGTGGTAAGAGAAAACATGATAGGAAATAATATTTAAAAAAAAAGATTCGATTGCTTATCACGTTAAATGCGGTGGCTATTTACTGATTTGCTAACGGTATTGCACTATGGTCTTAAAGAGCTGACACGTTACTTTTCGTAACCGCGGCCGTCAGGTTTAAAATACCTGTTTATCTAAAATATCTTATTTCTGTTAATATTTGACATACCGGTATCGGTACCGGGTCGAAAATAACCGATATCGATTTTTTATTATTCCTATAATTACAACATGAGACACATAAACAAAACAATTTTTTGTCACTGTCTAACTCAAAAGCAAACCAAAGCTTTGAAGGCCCCACCAGTTAAAAGACAGCATTTTTTTTTGTTTCTAAGGGAGTGTAGTGTAAGGTCGTTTTGGTCCGATATCACAGTTAACGTTTAAGGAAAAAAAAATGTTGTAACTCTCACAATCGAAACATCCGAGTCTTGAATAGATTTGACGCTCTACAGAGTATGCAAAAAAAATGGACATCCATCCATACAAACGCTCGAAAACCAAAAACGAAATTACCCTCTTTCTTGCGCAGTCGGGTAATAAGTGCGATCATGCTAGTTGCAAAAATTGTTTTAACTGCCTAGGTGCAGAAGGCGTGTGTACGGCTGCTGTGAAAAAGGTTATGTAATAGATACTCACACGTCACAGAGCTATATGAGATTTATAAATACTAGTTTCAAATTTCAAGCAAAATTATATTTGTTAAGAAAGTTTATTTTCTATTAGTTAGTTTTATTTCCTAGTGTGGGAATTGCCCTTTTATATGTAGTATTTTGAAATCATCTCCTTATTTTCATTTCCGATTTTTAGAGTTTCTACACACATAAACGGTCGGCATCAATAGGCATAGCCGAGCAGCAAAATCGAATATATTTTTTTTTTAGAAAACAATAAAATCTGTTGAAATTTAATACAAAATCGCCAAACTCTATACACAGTTTGTTTGCAAAAATTGCGCTCTTATGACAAGTCACAATAATATGTTTTAGTGTCAACAAGAATTCTCACTTACGTATACAATTTTACCAACTTATCTATAGTAATAAACTACTTAGGTATCAGCAAAGAAAACATGGCAACATTACTTGACAAAGTAGGTACATTATAATTTACCTACATAAATAACTAACAATGCTAACAAGCTTATACGGCATAAAACGGCACAACCGGGCGACAAATATTGCCGAATCGTGCCGACCCGAATGAACTACCCGATCGGCATAATATGTTAATGAAGCCGAAAATGTGGAGTAGTTGCTTCGGGTCGGCTTTGTTGTTCGGTAATGTATGTAGCATCCTTAAGATCAAAAAATGTTTCCTATTACTTACACCACAATCGCGAATCAAGTGTCGATATATTAACCGCCAATATGGCCGAACTAAATGGCGGGGAAAAAATAGTCGACATTTTTTTTAATATGGTACTGAAAGCGTTCATAGTGCCAAGTTTTTAATAGAATATCGCTAATTGAGTATTTGAGATCAGATAGCCTTTTTAAAAACTGAATTTAGAATTAATTTAGAATTTGACTTATTAACCCGTGGATTTGATCACGTTAATTTTAAATAAGGATTTGTGTTATTTTAGGAATTATTATCCATTTAGATGATATTTTTATTTTAACCTATAACTCGATGAAAGAACGTTTTTAAATTTAAAATGAGTGGCGCAGTGCATACAACTGATAAGGAAGAGGTTGTGGACTCGATGCCCATATATGATAGAGATTTGTGAGATGCATAAATGTTGTTCCCGAGTCTGAGTGTACTTTGTGCTCGTAATTCTATGTTTTAATGTGCGCGCTTTACTTTGTTTCAATAAATGGATGAAAACAACAATATTTTTTATGCTAGTGAGGTCCCAGTGCCACAGCATACAACCCCTATTTTATGTCAGATTTAAGAAAAATGTTGTGATTGTGACTTTAAATTGTAAAAAACTTATTGTCAAAAAAATATTACCGATTTCAAAAATAAATACAAGCTCGACGCCAAGGTCTAAAACCAGGAAGTTATATATCACTCTTAAAAAAATATACTAACTTCCGATGTTTATATAGTTAAAAATAAGAAATAAAAAAAAACAATTTATAAACTGTAAACTAGGGTTGTACAAAACGCAACCCCATTTAACCTATAGACAATGAACAATTTATTTTTTAAAGCACTGGCCACTAGTTCGGTCAAAGTTAATAGCTGACCATAGACTAAATTTTAAAATTGGAATTGAATTTTTTGTAGTAGCAATTTGTGCGTTCTTTTTTAGAACTATTTTTATTGTGTATGGTACTGACATTTATTGAATATAGAAAAATGGTTTTATTTATATTTTGTATGTTAGACTTTATCTAAATTTGTTCAGAGCTTCGAGCGTTTTTGATTTATAAACCCCTTTATCTTTACCAATATTATAAAGCTGAAGAGTTTGTTTGTTTGGTTGAACGCAATAATCTCAGGAATGGGATTGAATTGAATTGAAAAAAGTATTATAATGTTGTATAGCCCATTTATCGAGGAAAGCTATATAACATCACGCTACAACCAATAGGAGCTGAGTATCAATTATTTTTTTTGCAAAACGAAGAAAATTTACGCAGACGAAGTTGCGCGGGTAAGCTAGTTCATAACAAACAAATACGAGTATATTAATCGACGTTTTGAGAGAATTTTATTTCATTCCATTCTCAAAATTTGAATGGAAGTACGATTTTTAAAACGCTCTTTAAATGTTTGGACAATTATTTCGTTTGTTTGGTTGAATGCGTTAATCTCAAGAACTACTGGTTCTAATTGAAAAAATCTTCTAGTGTTGGATAGCTTATTTATCGAGGAAGGCAATATAGCATCACACTACAACCAATAGGAACTAAGTATCAAAGAAAAATGTTGCAAAACATTATTCAAGCAAAATATTATAAAGCTGAAGAGTTTGTTTGTTTGAACGCGGTAATCTCAGGAACTACTGGTCCGAATTGAAAAAATCTTCTACTGTTGGATAGCCCATTTATCAAGTAAGGCTATAGGCTATATATTATCACGCTACGACCAATAGAAGCGAAGCAGCAATAGAGATATGTTGCAAAAACAGGGAAAATTTACGCAGACGAAGTTGCGCAGGACAGCTATCTATTAAAACATCTGAGCAGCCATTAAATGAAGCTTTATTTTTATCACTACTGGCACGTACTAGCAATGAGGGTAGTACGTATCCAGTAATATTGTTAAACCCTCCACCTAAGCTAAATTTCTTGTGGGTTCACGTCGCGTCGGTGGTAGGTACATACTGTAGAGTTTGTTTGTTTGAGCGTCATAATCGCCTAAAGAATAGGCCCGATTTGATATATCGATAATACTGAATCGGTCTTTTACATTTCTAACAGTTTAAATAATTAGATTTATTCGAAATATTTATTCGAAATTAACCTAATTTTAACAAAACTGACTAATTTAAACACGTGTCGGGTCTACAAAACTAATCTTTGTAAAGCCGGACGACAAACAATCAGGCAATATAGACTTATTATTAATTTAAAACGAAAATGGAGGGTGGAGAGTAGTCCAGCTGGGTCACATTCATTGCCAGTTATTGCCTAGACCAGGGGTCAGATGTGTGGGGTTGCCAGTGTGAAAAATTAAAATCGGTATTAGACCTAAATAATGTGGAGAAATGCATGTTTTTAGAATGTTTTTAGAATGTTTTTTTTCTACATTTAGAGAAAACGATTCCTGGTTCTGTCAAGTGACTTTTAGAAAATCTTTGAATACAGTTATTTTTAGAGTTAGACTGCCTCTGTAACGCGGTGGGAGTGTATCCGACTGCTACGCAAAAGGTCGTGGGTTTGATCTCCTACTAGGCAGGGCATCTTAAAATTTAAAAGTAGGTATATGAATAAACACAGGTTTAACCGGTGCTCTCTTTATTTTGACTGCCTCTGTGGCGCGGTGGGAATGTGTCCGACTGACGCAAGAGGTTGTGGGTTCGATCCCCACCCAGTATAAAACTTTGTGTGATGAGCAAGATGGTTTATTCTGTGGCTGGGTGTTATTTATCTATAATATGTATATATTTAGAAACATATAAATATGTCTGGTTTCCCTAGTACAAGCTCTGCTTTGTTTGGGATGAGATGACGTTATGTGAGTTGTCCCAAGATATTATTATTCTCTCACATTTATGTTGCAATGGGATAGATAGATATCTGACACGACCAGAGTGACATTAGGCGCAGGATCGAATTCTCCTTGATCTTTCAATTAGTTAAAAAAAAAAACACAAAAAAGTAAGTACTACAAATTAAACACGCGCTGCAGGTAAATAATAACTTCCAACCATTGGTATACTCGACGGTAAGGCTTTAGTAACTGGCAACACTGCGTATGACCCCTTCTCCTTTGTATAGCGGGTACCTTTATAAAATTCTATGGTCATTATTTCAAGTGTATGATTTTTAACTTGTGAAGCGTCTTTGTCAGAATTGAATCTTATTGCTTTTTTGCATTTAGGAATTTATTTTTAAAATATATTTTGAGTATAAACGTAATTAATATGTAAGTCTAAGCTATAGACGAAATAGCGAGGGTACAGAAAGTAACCTTCCTCACACGAAGAACACATACATAGACATCGATGACAGATACGGAATTACGAACCAGTTCAGCCTACCTTTTGTGCTTTCGGTGTTTTATGGCAAAAGGTAATTTCTCTCTTTAATGTCAGAGTGGTCGTGGTTTCATGATAATGCATCTGCTGAGCATATTGCAGTTCTGGTGATGTGCCTCCACGTGTCTTCAGCATTATGGGAACATTGGCTTATTGAGGTTTGTGTCACGGCTTATATGGAGTCTGTCCAGCACATAGGTTGTCGCGTGATCTTTCATTCAATTTTACTCGGGACTAAAAACGAAATATTAAAAACTAGTATGTATTTTTTAGTCTTTGGTGGGTATCACTGTAGTGTCGGCTTTTGGGTTTTCCATGTAACATTTTAACAAGAACAAAATAAAAATTTAATTGAAATCGCTTGTATTATTTTTTGAGTTTTAACTAAACGAACAAACAGCAGTTGATTTGTACAAAAATAGATTATAAAATGTTTTTATCAGGTTACAAAAAAGTTTGACTGGTATGTATGATTTCAATTTTCTCATTAACTACTGATCTGATTTAGATAAGGCTTTCGTTTCTCCACATCATATTTTTCTGAAAGCTTTTAATGTACCTACGAGTATAAAACGTCGTCCTAGTCGTCTATAAGACACTAGACAGAGCTATAGACTGTAACCAGTAAGACAGTGAAATTTAAATTAATCGGTGAAGTGCATATTTTTTTCCTTTGATTGTTCTTTTTTTAAAAGATAAATGTTAAACGTGAATATGTCAAAATAATGACAGCTCAGTTTCCCGCCGTTTCTCACTCGTCGACTCAACCTACTTCAATGTGGAGGGAAATTTTATTTATAATACACGACTAAATAAATGTATTCAAAGGGATATACTTGTGTTCCTTTACACGCAGCCTACAGGAACGCTTTCACGCATTTCTGTACTGTAAGAGCGTTTCAGTGTTGCCATAGCTTCGTTTTAAATTTCCCATTTTTATTAAATTAATTTTAATTGAAAACTTTTAACACACTGGATTTTGCGGGGAACTTTTAGTGTAAACGGAAATCATTTGTCGACGACCAAGGCAATATGAACCGATACTGGTTAGAAATGGTACCGAAGAATGGTGACCGTTTTTTTTGAAAATGACACTCACCTTCGTGCCTCGAAAGGTATGTTCCATACATTGGTCCTGCGCCTAATCTCTCTCCGATCGTGTCGGATTTTCGTCCCATAAAACTATGAGAGTGAGTCTTATGCCTGCACACTATAATACAGGTTAATTAGTTAATAAGGAGGTTATTAGTACCTATAATAAAAATCAACCTGTATGTCCTGCGTAGTTAGCTAGTCTCTGAATAGATAGGCCGCTGTAACCGACATCATCTTCATTACCTACGTCTTTTACGTGTTAGTAAATAAGCCACTTTATTCACATGAACGAACAAAGTGGGTACGATTTGGTGTCCTTATTTCACTTTAGAATCATTACTAATAGGGTGCAAGATACTTATAACTTTTTTGAGAACTAGCCATAATTATCCAAAAAAAAAATAATAACCGTTTTGGAGAAACATGAGCACTGCCCCCTCTGGCGGTCTAGAACATTAAAACTTAGCTAAAAACATGCTCGGGAATAAGACTTAAGCAACGCAAAAAACCGTTTTTAAATCAACCTAGCCGTTTCCGAGAAAAGTGGTAACAGAGACACATACATATACAACGACTCTTGCCCCAAACGCGTAAAAATGAAAATGTAAAAATGAACCGCCTTCAAATGGATGTCAAGAAAAAAATCAAGCATATCACATTCATTGACTTACTTCTATGTTTTAGTCTATATCTTTGATGTTTTATAAGCTAGGACAACGTATTATACACTAAAACCTTCCCAGAAAAACAAGCAGTCGAATAACGAAAACCCCTTCTAAATCCGATTACTAGCTTTCGAGAAAATTGCGACCATACATAGGGATTAAACAGAACAAACCACAACCTCTTTCGAAGGCATTTATAAATTAAAGTCACGGGTGTGCAATGATTCCCAGACTAAATATGTCCACTTTGTTCACCCAGGTGATATCATCCAGATGAACAAGGTGGAATAAACCTACTTATTAAGATCTCCCAAAATCTCGGGTAAAACATTTTAATGTAGGCACTAAAACATTTTCCCTTCAGAATTCAATGACTTTATGTTGCAAGAGTACTCGGGTTTTTTTTTCATATTATTTTTACACGGTTTATGACGAGTGGAGGAGGTATATAGGTTGCCTTTGCTTCGCACAATAAGAAAATGTTGCTGGTTTTTCTTGTCTATTCTCTTTACAGTTAGTAGCTTTTTTTTTCGTTTAAAATCTGTGAATTGCGTTCCTTTTATGTTTCCTTTTGGCGGTTACTTTTGTTCTTTTTTTGAATAGAATTAATTTCATTAGATGGCGGGAAATTATGAAAAGTCATATTGTTTTGTTTTTTTTAAATTTGACATTTTCAATTAATTATTGATTTGATTTTACGAAATAAATGTGTTTGAATAGTAATATAATCTCTTTATGGTATTACTTATTATATTTTTATTAAGAAACCTAGATCAACTAAGTAATTAAGGATTACTGAATCCGAAAATGTTAATAAATTGTTTTTTTATGTCTGTTTGTTTTTTCGAGGTTGAATCAAAACTAAATTGTGATTGCTTTATTGCTTTTACAGATAATATTCTAATTTAATTATACATGTTTTATTGTAGGTAGTTACATACAGTTTGATCTCTTTTACTTATTGCACCACAAATGACGGGTTCAAGTCCCGGTCAAGGTCGACTCACTCATTACAAAGACTGTTGCATAGTTTGATTTATGAAAAAAAATATTTGGTGGATTACACCTGATAGCCATTTCATAAATCAAGCTACTATTTGAATATTTCATAAACATTAAAAAGATGGTTTATCGGTTAAAATACTGAAAATATTTTATTAAAACGTCGCTATTAAATTTAATAGATTGGTGTTTAGAAAGAAAAATGTTTATGTTTTGAGCCTTCGAAAACGTTTTATTAAAAAGTTTAAAAATTTAGAATGTTGCCAATTAAATATACTTAAGTAAATATTACTTTTGTAATTTTTAAAGCATTTTTAATCTAATTTTATACAAATAAATTTAAATGTATGTATTATTATTTTGTACTGAAATGCTTATTTTCTTATAACAATATAAAAAGACACATTTCAGTTCAAAATACTGTACCATGTGAAAAAAATGTGAAAATGGTGGCAGATTGAGCCGTCATCATTTTCACAGCTCCGCCATGTGAAATGGAAATACGTACCTACGTATTATTATTCTTATATTGAATACTGGCAGAAATTGTTTAGAAAGTCAACTAGATTGTCATCAGTTTAGGGGGTGTCGATTATTTGCGTCAGGTGTTTAGGGATTTATTAGACATATTTTTTTATTCGCAAGAACCCATCTAAAAAACTGGATTAAATTTAGTAAAAATATAAGTTACCTCCCCCTCGCCGTCATGCGAGCAACGACTCACATTTGACCAGTGTTGAGTCAACTGTGAAATCTATGTGAGATTAGGCAGGCGGGAGTGAATCCAAAATTCGCCAAAATCACCTCACGTTATTTAAGGACGCCCCCTTCACACATTGACATAGAGATTCGACTGAGCATTCCCTTACAGGTATAAAGTAAATACAGGTAATAGTAGATCTTAAAATGTTCTGATAATAACTGTTCTTTTACATTTTAAGATGTTTTTGAATTTAAAAGCATGAAAACGAATACAAAAAGTAATGATTTGACGATAGGAACTTATGACACATTTCTATAGAGCTTGTCGTTTTGACATTTCATAAAAAGAGACAGATTTGACTTGATAGTCAACATCCCTATTGTGCGACCAGCAGTTGTCTCTAATGACAGTCATTTTGACGTGATAACGTCTTATACATCGATGACCGGGTGCACGCACGACAAAGTCCGCCACATTCCGTCGGGTGTCGTTGTTTATTACAATGTCATCAATAATCTATACTAATATTATAAAGCGGAAGAGGCAACCCGCGCAACTTCGTATGCGTAAATTTTCCCCGTTTTTGCAACATTTCACGTCGCTACTCCGCTCCTATTAGTCGTAGTGCGATGTTATATAGCCTATAGCCTTCCTCGATAAATGGGCTATCCAACAAAAAAAGATTTTTTCAAATCGGACCAGTAGTTCCTGAGATTAGCGCGTTTAAACAAACAAACAAACAAACAAAGCAAACAAACAAACTCTTCCGCTTTATAATATTAGTATAGATAATATAATAATATATCTTGGGACAACTCACACTACGTTATCTGATCCCAAACTAAGCAGAGCTTGTACTATGGAAACCAGACAACTGATAAACATACCTACTTATATATTTCTAAATACATACATATTATAGATAAATTACACCTTGACACAGAATAAACCATCGTGCTCATCACACAAAGTTTTATCCTGGGTGGGGATCGAACCCACGACCTCTTGCGTAGCAGTCGGATACACTCCCACCGCGCCACAGAGGCAGTCAATGTTTTGGCGATTGCAGCGACATGCGATACATGAAGCGGCGGTAGCCAGCTAAGGCATCGGACTCGCAATCGTGAGGTCGCAGCTTCGAATCCTACCCATTATACTACCGACGTGAACGCACTCCTAACACAAGCCATTGAGTTTAGCTAGAGGAGATTTCTAGTAATGTGGGACCACAATTCCATATTGCTAGTTATCTTTAAATATAAAAAAAAAGCTGTCACAGACATGGTTTTGTTTCCTTGACGTATAGACCAGGACTGCGCCATCCCTATTAATTAAAAAGTAAAAATGAATGACATCCATAAAAAAACTTATTAGGGTAGAGTAGCGATCATTGGACTAGCTCTTTCATTGAACCACTAAGGTATTTCCAAAACGGTTTACACTAGCAACACCGAAACTAGTCGAAACGAGTCCGTACAGGTTCAGTTGCACCCCCCTCAAACCTCAGTATCGCTGCGGCGCGCGACGAGGAGTGACGCGTGTGGTTGTGTTAGCGGCGTTCAAAATCTTATTATTTGACTCGGAACAACTTGATGTAAGTATCATTCTATTCATATTTGTTTGCGTGCACTGTTGTAAAATATTAGACAATATACTTGTGATTCCATGTGTGTTATTCAATTTCTTCTAATCATGTCTATGTATATTTTAGATTCATTCATTTTAACGAGTACCTTGTTGCTATCAGTGGACCTCAAGGGAGTGCCACCGTTGGACCGGTCCAATCATAGCAACTTTTTACAAACTTTTATTTAGCTTCACCTGTAGTGTAACCAAATCTTGCAAGTTAAATTTGACCCACTTTTTGACATCCACTCGAGCTAAAATTTTAGAAATATACCCCGAATATTTCACTAATTATTATCCCTAAATTAAATAATCATTATTACTTTTCCATTACATTTCAGAATGTCACAAAATAAAAGAAAATACTTTGCATGGAACGAGACAAGTATGAACCTTGCTTTGGAAGCAGTAAGGAAACAAAAAACTGGTTTAAATGAAGCAAGCAGAATATACGGGGTCCCAAAAGCAACGCTTAAGCGAAGGTTAGATGGAGTAAATCAAAAAGCCAAAGATCACGTACAAATACCAGGTTCCGAAGGTGACCTTCCTCGAGAATTAGAAGACGAACTTTGTAGACATGTTCTTGAGATGGAAGGTTGCTTGTACGGCCTTAATCCCACAGACATAAGACGACTAGCGTTTGAGTTAGCGGAGAAAAATAATATAAAACACCGTTTTAACAAAGTTAAGCAATCTGCTGGCAAGAAATGGTACTATGCGTTTATGAAGCGGCATCCTAACTTAAGCTTACGACAGCCCAGAGCGACTTCGATGAGCAGGGCTACTGGATTTAATAAGTCAGCTGTTGATGATTTTTTCAATAAGTTAGGGGCAGTCATGGACAAGCATGATATTAAAGATGCTCAGCGGATTTACAATATGGATGAGTCGGGTTTGTCAACCGTGCAGAAGAAGACAAGAAAAGTTCTGGCATTAAAAGGTAAGCGCCAAGTTGGATCCGTCACTAGTGGAGAACGTGGTGTTACAACAACTGTCGTATGTTGCGCTAATGCCGCTGGCAATTTTGTACCACCCCTCATAATTTTCAAGCGCAAGCGGGCCAAAGATGAACTGAAAGATGGGGCACCACCTGGTACCATATTTGCTTTTAATCCAGACAGTGGATACATAAACAAAGAAATATTTAATGTGTGGTTGCAACACTTTGTTGAGACTGTGAAACCAACGCCAGAAAAAAAGGTTTTGCTACTGATGGATGGCCACGCAATCCACACTAAAAATCTAGAGGCTATAAATTATGCAAGAAAACATGGAGTAGTTATGTTTTCGTTTCCTGCACACACAACACATCGGCTGCAACCCCTCGATGTGGCATTCTTCAAACCACTCAGCCTTTACTACATCGACGAAACAGAAAAATGGCTTCGTCTAAATCCTGGAAGAACGGTGACTGTTTTCCAGGTGTCTATGCTCTTTGGAAAGGCCTATTTTCGAGCCGCTTCTGTAGGCACGGCTGCCAATGGGTTTTTGAAAACAGCAAAATAAAGATGTGTTTTCTGACTACGAATTTATTGAAGCAGGTGAAACAGAAAATGAGCCAGCTTCTTTTGAAACTCCGATAGACCCATTGTCTATAAATGTATCATCACAAGATAGTGTCATAGAAACAATTGTAGAAGATTCTATTTCCGATTCAGGGCCGCCTATACCCGCATCGTTAGTGCTAGCAAGACAGACTCGTGCTGTTTCACCTACAGATGCAGAAAACATGAATGTTGGATCTTCACCTGCAATGTCGATTCAAGTAGGAGAAAATGAAAACATCCGAACACCTACAGCGCGGCGTGAATCTACTAGCTTTGAATTCCATATTCAGCATATTTCTCCTGGAGCCAGGAAGATAGCACAGGAATTACGGAAAAGGAGTCGAAGAGCACAAAGCAGCATGGAATTGACTTCATCGCCCTACAAAACTACCCTAGACGAGAACGCAAAGGCTCCGAAGCAGAAGAAGCCAAAACTGTCCAGCAACAAACCTCAACCGTCTACCAGTAAAGAAGTTAATGAGAATATAGAACAATGGTTTTGCAAAATCTGCCTAAAATGTGAAGTAGAAGACATGATTCAATGCATGATCTGTAAATGCTGGGTTCATGTTGAATGTGCTTGTGTAAAAAAACACGTCAAAAAGTATTTGTGCCCTCATTGTACGACATAGACATTATTTACAATAATAATTGAAATCTTTAAGATATCAATTACAATAATATATCTGTTGTGCCTTTTTAAAATGTGATTTTATAACTTGTTAATAATTTTTTAAGTGTCGTCAGTTTACAATATTACTTTATGACCATTATGACGCGTTTAGCAGTTACTGCAATTTTAAGTTTTATATATTTATAAAAGTATTTTGGATCTCATTACGATTGCCATTTTTTTATAAGTTTATTTTTTAATACCATGTTAACTTTCCTATTACGATAGTTATTAGGTTTTATTATGTTTATTTTATATTGAAGTTTATAATAAGGAGAAAATATGAGACTTTAATTTGATTTGATTACTTGCTGATCTCATTTTGTGCCAAATGTCAAATTTTAATTATAACTAAGTAGTATTGTTTGTTATATTTTTTTGTATGCCACAAATTAATCATATTGATAAATATAATAAGTCACCTTGATTGGACCTCTAGAACAAATATCTCTAAGTCCATTGATAGCAACCTGGTGGTTCAATGAAGGTGCCCATGGTCCAAAGAAGGCAACAGCCAAAGCTTTGGTTTTCTACGTTTATACCAAAAACTGTAAGCCTGAGCTGTTTGTGTGTATGATTATTATAAATAAAGGTCCTACTACATAAAAATAATAAACTGCTTTCATTTAATCACTTATAGTTTTTGAGATATATTGTCGTAAAGTTAAGTGGTCCATACATAGCAACCTTCCCCTACCTACCCCGTGCCACTCTGCAATAAAAAAAAACAGATGTCAATCAATATTGAAACTCATCGAACCATAAACAAAAGTGGAACATTTTTCAAATGACACTTGAAAAGAAAAAATATAATTCGCGAGTGTTTTCATACGTACCTAACAAGAAAATGCGTGGCTGACGCTGATGTAATAAAATAAAATATATTTTTGAATAACGTTTGTAGGTTACTGTATTATTAGGTACTACTAATGCTAATGTAATGACGACAGTTGTTAAATCACTTTTATCTCCGAAAGTACTTAACCGTGCCATGTCCGTCCGTAGCTTAGCTCAAAGACTGTTAGTGCTAGAAGGCTGTAATTTTGCATGGATATACACATTACTTACGCCGACAAAGTGAAAGAATAAAATCTTGAAAACATTTTTTTGAGGGTACCTCCCCTATATGTAAAGCGGGAATGTGATTTTGTTTCTCCATCGCGTGGAGTATACTTATGTAGGTCTTTTAAAAATGTTAAGCTGTTGTGAAGATCATTTTTAGATTTAGGGATCCGTTTGTGAAAAAAAAAAGTGCATATTTTTGCGAGTGTCAAGTGTCCCCCCCTCCTGCCAGCTAAATGGTTGATATTGGGTATGTGAAAAAATCACAGTAGTACGTTTTTTTTTTTAAAGATGTCTAGCAATGTGGGATTGAGTCCCATATTAGTAGCAATCTTGTTAACCCCTCCGGCTAAGCTCAAAGGCTTGTGTTAGGAGCGGTTTCATGTCGGTTGTATAATAAGTAGGATTCGAACTCGCGACCTCACGATCGATACGTACTTACCTAGTAAATATAGTAAAATTAAAAGGAAAATCACAGCTAAGTAGGCTTTACAAGTTTACGAGTAACATCTGAACAAGTGACAAGTAACAAAATTTTCATACAATTAAATTTTAATTGAAAATTATTATTTTTTATTTATTTACTTGGTTGAAATATGGTACATACTATTTATGTACCATGTTTCAAGCAAATAAATAAATAAAAAATAACATAAAAATAAAATAACTAATAAATGTTACAATGTATAAATGACATATTTCACCTATTGTACAGGCATGCAAATGTATAAGTACATAAATCAAGTTTAAATTTATGACTCGAACGAACAATTATGACTCTTTAATTAGGTAAGTAAATCAATTTACAAGATATTACCATAATTACAAAACAAGAGCTATTCTTCAAAAAATCTGTAATGGAATAAAAGCTTTCCTCTATCAGCCAGTCCCGCAACACAGTACATATTTTCGTGGCAAATCTTGTTCGTGGCAATTCGATGATACCTATTGGCAAACTATTAAAAATGAGTGGTGCCATGTATACAGAGCTTCGTCGAAACAATTCTAATTTTGGCACTGGCATTTTAAGGTGGTGTGTTAATAAGGTGAGTAGTCTGTCTCTTACTTTGAGTGTCCTTGACTTCAAAGAGGAAGGGATGATATTTAACAAATTTTGCCACTTTATATATACAAAGACAAGGGATGGTTAGTCATTTTTATACTTAAATATCGGTATACATGATTCAAACCATTTTAAACTAAAAATTGCATTATTAAGATAATACAAAAGCAACAGAAAACACACTTCTTAAGCTGACTACGGAACCCTATTTTTGTTTGTATTATTTATTATTGTGCTTTGCCTGACATGAACTTGCCCGGTTTTTTTTTTAATTCATCTAGGAACTACTGACCTCTATGGTACTAGGCCAGCAGGCGTAGCCAATCCAGCGTACAAGCTACCGCAGTCTACAACAAGACTTTCATTTGATGTTGTTTTCTTCTTCTTCTTCTTTGAGTTTATGGCAATCTAGCCGTTTTAACGGCTAATTTCTGCCAGTGTCAAGTATATAAGTGCTTATTACATGCACAAAGTCTCGTTCTTAGTCAATTACCACGTAGGTATTCAAATCATTTTTACAAGTTAAACTCGGAGCTGTAAAAATAATGGCCGATCAGTTTGCCGCCATTTTTACAACTCCATTTGATTTTGTCATTTGAACGGTCACTTGACAGTATCAATTGGAAGTCTATACTTTTTTTATAGGGCAACTATGCCTGTGCCGACAATTCTGCCAATGTCACCAGTCTATACTTGTGTAACAAGAATAGCAACAACGGTCATTTGTCATAAGTGTCAAAATACCATCTTGTGAGTTCACATTTTTTTTATTTCTATTCGGTATTTAAAATTGGTGTCACTTTATATGGGGCCAGTCCATCGTACCTAATAATGCTATTGAGTCAGAGGTAGGAACGCTCTATCAAGACCATAGATAGTATGGAAGGCTTCTCAGTAAAAAAAACCAAAGCTAGACAAAACTCCGAATATATAAAGTTTAAATAATATTAAGTAAATAAAATCCCGTTCATTGGAAACTCAATATATCCGGCGGCCATTGTCTCTGTGTATGACAATGTCGATGGCAGTATTGTTACTGTTGCGTATAGAAATATAGTCGCTATGGTGACACACCCAATGATGTTATAAGTAAAAAGGTGTAGATAGGTTACAAGCGCTCAGAAAGCGTCATTTATTAAATATACAATTGACTTAGTTTTTCTAAGTCAGTTTCATGATGAACGCAGTGATTACATTTTTCTCTTTTTCACTCGTGGTAATTAAATCATGCTTCCCTACTTTTACGACTTTTTTCTAATAGTGTAACATTACAATATATGGATTAAATAAGTGTGCATTAGGTTGCCGTTTTTAAACATCGAATGTTGTTTATGTAACCCTATTTACACCTTTTTTTTATAACATCATTGGACACACTCATTGACGTTGAGACCAGGACTGCGCCATGACACTCACAAAATTGTCCACTCTCTAGAAAGAGACAACGCTACTTTGTGGACCCTATATTTCTAAGACATTGTTTCAATAATTATGAAGTCTCTTTTGACAGGTGTCAAATTGTAGAGTAATATTAGACCGAATATTAGACCTCTACACCCTTTATAAAATATTGTATATAATTTTTCGTTATTTTTCGATTTCTATTTTATTTATATTGTTCTACTGCGTGTACTCTCGGTGTTTTGTGCAAAAAATCAATCCAGATCCGTTCAACCGTTTTGACGTGATTGAATAACAAACATCCATATATCCAACCATACATCTATTCATCTATCCATACATCCAAACTTCCGCTTTTATAACATTAATAATAAGAAGATAACAGTTGAAGCATTAAAGAGTTCTATCAAAATCTATCCTTCCAGTAATTTTTCATGAAGGAGTATCAAACATCCATCCATCCTTAAAAACCTTCCCGTTTGTAATATGACCCGTGCCTATGACACTCTCAAATAACGGAGCTTTTTATTAATAAAAGAATTATCAAAATCGGTTCTGTAAATTCAGAGATTACCTACCCCCTACAACGTCACAAACTTTAGCTTTTTATCTATACTAATATTACAAAGCTGAAGATTTTTTTTTTTTTGTTTGTTTGAACGCGGTAATAGGAGCGGAGCAGCAATGAGATTTTTTGCAAAAACGGAGAAATTTACGCAGACGAAGTTGCGTGGGACAGAATAATAGTATACAGGGGGATTTGTAATATGATAATAACTTCACTTCACGCTCGTGGCTTCTACATAACACTAAATAACTTTGTAAAATCAGTTTTTGAAAATATTTAATATATTAACCTTTAATCACCTACCACTTGTTTTTGGAGTTATGACCTTAACCACCTACAGACTATTTTACTGGAGTGAAACTGTTGTTTACTGTACGGTTTAGGCCCTAAAACTGACAAAGAAACATCGATTTTGCACCGGGGTCTTTCAAATGTGTGGTAAATGGTTGTATGACAAAAGTAGGTAGTAGGTGATGAAGGGTTAATTGTTTTTTTTTTTTCAAAATGTATATTTCGAATTTATTTGATCTAATGTAAAAAGTCAAGAACGGGAGGGAGGTTATTAGTATATTAAAAATCATTTTGTTTAAAGTATAGAGTAATAAATTACTAACTATATAATCCGCCATCTTCTTGTCCACTCATTACTTACTTCACGTGTGCAACTACCGACACAAAATCACATTAATGCAACGCTGTGGTCTAATTTAACTATAAAAGTGTATGCTTTCCCCAGCCCTAGTGCGATCAAAGGGTTCTGAAGACATAGAAAGGAATAGAACTGGCATGGGGTTTATTTAAAACTAGCGCACGTGAAAATGTCACATTAAAATGTTAGTAAAAGAATTTTACAAGAATCTGTCCTTTTCAGCAGTCCTTCGTTTTACGGATACAGTGTAGTATTTCAGCCTTCCCGTGTATTTATTTTCCGAGATTAAACGTAATCTCAAGAGGTTTGTTCACCCTCAAAACATAATCTATACTTAATATTATAAAGCTGAAGATTTCATTTGTTTAGTAGAACGCGATAATCTTAGGAACTACTGGATCGAATTGAAAATTTATTTTAGTGTTGTATAGCCCATTTATCGAGGAAGAACATCACGCTACGACCAATGGAAGCGAAGCATATATGAAAAATGTTGCAAAAACAGGTAAAATTGATGCAGACTAAGTTACGCGGGTCAGCCACTGATTATGATTACAATAGCATCTCTATCTGTCTGTTATTTCACTTTTAAATCAAGAGGCCCATTTGTGTGTAGCTTGCAGTGTTTGGAGTGAAATGATTTACTTTCTGCGACGTTTAGATATCAGTTGTTCAACTGTTAAATGAATGACAGGTCAGTTTGCTATGTTAAGGGTTCCGTACCTCAAAGGAAAAAACGGAACTCTTATAGGATTACTTTGTTGTCCGTCAGTCTATAAAGAACCTTTTAGTCTCGGGAACTCGTGGAGGTATAGGGTTGAAATTAAAACCACAAACTCAGATCTACAATCCGTCAAAGTTGTGAAAAAATCAAACATCTAAGTTAAATTAAAAAAAAAAAGATACGGTTGTTTATTTTTAAAACTGCTAGGCTCTATTCCTGGACCATTTATAATCATCATCAGCCTATGCAGTCTACTGCTGGACAAAGGCCACTCCAATTGCACGCCACTTTGTTCTATCTTCGGCTTCTCGCATACAGCTCCTGCCAGCCGTGTTGCGTAAATAGGGCGCCATTTATAATACGTTCCTACAAATTTGTACAGAGCCCTCGGTGGGCGATTCCGACTCCCACTTAACCGTTTTTTTTTTTAAACTAAGTCCGAAAAGCTTTGACACTTATTTCTTTTAGAAAACTAACGTCTAATCTATACCCAACTAAGTCTGTATAGTGACAACAGGGTGTATGCCCTGTGTAGTGGCTGCGTGCGGCAGTAATAGGTGTTTAGCGGAGCGCTCGCTCGCATAATGTGAACACTCCATCTGAGCGTGCCCCAGTTACACTAGGTGTGCTGGCGTAATGGCAAACTTGCGGAAGGGTAGGGAATATGGTCAAAATATCACTCAAAATGATGATAAATGAATATTGCAAGAAATACATCCATAAGAGCGTAGGCCACTCCCTAATTAAAAAACTAAAAAACTCGCGTGTAAAGAAAGAGACACAACCTTTTATTTAAACTAATATTAAAAAGCTGAAGAATTTGTTTGTTTGTTTGAACGTGATAATCTCAGGAGCTACTGGTACAAATTGAAAAAATATTTTACTTCAGTGTAGCACATGTATCGAGGAAGGATATAAACTATATAACATCACACTACGACAAATAGAAGCTGAGCAGCAATAACAAATGTTGCAAAAACGGGGAGATTTGACGCATACGAAGTTGCGCTGGTATAATAATACTATTATAAAGAGGATAGATTTGATTGTTTGATTTATTGTTTGTTTGAAACTACTGGACCGATTTAAATCTTTTACCGTTGGAAAGCTACATTATCGAGGAGTAACATAGGCTATATTTTACGGTCAAAAAATTAAAGATTCCTACGAAAATTACAATAATGTAACTCAAGGTTTAAAATACTACGATACGACACCCGTACGAAGCCAGGGCAGGCAGCTAGTATATAATATCATGCACTTGTTAGATATGGAGCTATATGGCTATGTAAATAGCTATATATATATAATCAATCCATGTGTTGGATATTGATATCTACTATGTAGATGTGTTTTGGAATATTGATTGTTCCAGTTTATGTGATGTTGTATAAAACCGAACGAAGGTTTGACGGAACTGTTTTATAAGTTTGAGAGGTGGTCTGGAGTCTGATGACGGTGTAACCATCACAATGTATTGACTGGTTATCATAGCGATGATTATAAGATCATCCGTGTCTGCAAAACTATGTTTGGTAGTTATGTTATACTGTATGAAATACCTACTTGTGGCACAGAACAATTCAAAGATCTAATAAACCAATTATTTATATTATAGATGTACCCACAGATATTTTAGGATGATGTTTGTATTGTGATTAATACTGTGTCAGTTGTTTATGATGCTTATGATATTAGATATGAGAATGCATTGCAGATGTTGGAATGAATATACTAAATGTAATTGCAACTGATAATATCAATGATGAATTAGACTAGACTCTTTTATCACAGATGTACTTATTAAACAAACTCTAATGTGGGATCCTACCCACATATGTAGGTATTTGATGAAACAATATTGTTATTACAGTTAATATTTGTATTAATTGGATAATGTAATCTAGTGTCTATCTGTTTATATAAATTGTTGTATAACGATCTAAATGTTGAATTATGTTAGAAAACACTGCTAATATCAATAATGTACCTAAATAGTTATAACTGTGGGATTCTACTCACATGATAAAAATGAGAGGAGCCTTTATAAGCAGTGTAACATTCTGACCTAGCCTCTTTTCTCTGGTGTCATTCGACGGCGAAGGTACGATCCTTATTCAAAGTTACTTTATATTGTTTCTATTGTATTGTATAAATAGTATTTTTCTATACTGTGTATAATGTTTGTGTATATTAAGCTGATTGACTGATGAAAAGATATTGCAATGTGTTGAAATTGTCTATTGTCCTGTAAGTTATGAATCATCTGCCTTGTAGTAATATAGTAAGACATTGCAATGGTATATCTAAGTCTCAGTCAATTGGTTACATTGCAGATTCCTTATGTAAATATCATATTGCAAATGTATATGGCAAACGTTTTATTAGGAGACGGCCTAGTTTTCTTATTACTTCTTTTCCTATAATAGGTCCTCTTGGAAGTGACATTAGCCTACCTCCCTGCTCCAATTCCTTGATATAACCAGAGCGAATTGTATTTTGACAATATAATGCTGATTGCCATTTGTTACTTTGTATTATTCTATACTACCCTGAATAGATACCCCGACAATACTGAACTGAGTGGTAGGAACCTGAAACAATATACAGACACACACATTACATCCTGACATTTCTTGAACAGAACAAGGTCTTCCAATTATGATACTGTTCTGTAGAACCATTATCCCTCAGTAAGTACTGGTTACAACTCATTAGGCTACATTCTCAAATGACACACAAGTAGTCAATATTCCTGACATGAGATAGTATATTGTAGTTATATATCTATACAAGCTTTACATACATACAATTGCTATGACATACTCGTAGCAATTCTATCAAAGCTTTTCTTATAATTATCAGCTTACACCTTCTACAACCTCTACGTTCCCTACAAAATCCTCTTAGACACTCAATGGCACGACAAAACGTGGGTAGGTATAACATAATTCATTAATACATGCAATGGATTTAATATGAACTATTTGTTTTATTATTAACGACTTAACGTCGTTTTTTCAATGATTTCACTCAAAACTTTTTTAAACATAGGGATTATATCTAAACATTTTAGAACTTGTCATTTCGTGGCCTTTAATTCGATACCCCATTTAAGAGTCTTCGAAATGTTTTTTTTTCTTAGCCCGCACATTAAAGCGCCGTTTGATTTTTTTAAGAATTTATGTACCCAGTGACACTACCGTCATCAAGATGTATCTAATAACGTATCAGTTATTAAAATCGGGTTGAGGAGACCCATCTTACAGCGTGTTCTCTGTACCTAATCACATGTACACAAGAGGATTTAATGGCTGCCTCCAACAATGCAGTTGACGTGGCCGCGTTCAGGGCCACATTTACTAAACAATGTTTGTTGTCGAAACACCATGAAGAAGAATGATATATACTACAACTCTATTACTACTTACTTTCCTAATACTGCGTGCCTAATGCCATGTATACCTAATTTTATTTGACACCCTATTCGAGAGACTTCGATTTTTTTTTTCTCAGCCCGCATATTAAAGCTCATAAAATTCGCCATTTTGATTTTTTAAGAATTTAATGTACCCAGTGACACTCACGTTATCAAGATGTATCTAATAACGTATAATTTATTAAAATCGGTTGAGCCGTTGAGGAGTTCTTCTGCGTCCCTCCTCTGCAGTCGGGTAAAGAGTATCTAAGTCCTCTCGATCTTGCTTTTTCTTCATCAAATACCTATGTACCCTCAGCAGTATCGGAAGACGGATGGGGGGAAATATGATAAAAAAAACCTTATAAAAAGAATAACAAAGGAATAAGTTTTTGCCTTTGTGGCGCGGTGGGAGTGTGTCCGACTGCTACCCAAGAGGTCGTGGGTTCGATTCCCATACGGGACACCACTTTGTGTGATTCTCAAATTGTGGTTCCAGGTCTGGGTGATTTTTGTGTCTGTGACTTGTTTGTTTGTAAAGTACCCCGTGACACAGGGCTTGTACACTACTGCGAGAGTCGTCTTAAAAAAAAAGAAATAAGATGAAGGCCTCCAAACCGCGGCTATTCTCAGTCAATCTCTCACCAGTGCACTCTCTAATCCCTCACTCTCACAGTCCGATGGGGCGAAAATTCGATACGACCGGTAAGAAATGCTACACACATGTTCTTTGCTACATCATTCGTCACAGACCGGGCGGTTTAAGTGGATGGAAATGCTGCTGAACGGCTACAGCCTGAATGAATATCTTAACGATACCTTTTCCCAGCAGGACCTCACATTGACGTCAAGTAAAAGAACAATTTATGAATTTATGACATGTATCTTTAAAATAAAATAAAATTTAAATGAATGAACTGTAATTCTAATCGACATTGAAATAATTTAAATACTATCATTCATAAATAAATAATTCTTCTTGACTATTTATTTTTTACAATGACATTACATTAATTTTATCTTAAATACTTTGGCTTCATTTTATATAATACATACTCTTATTATTTCAATGTTAATCTCTCACAAACAAATTTTGCATGCCTTACAGTAGAATCACCTAAAATCTGTATATTCAATAACATCACTCTGTAACAGTGTTTTCTGCAAAAATAAAGTTTGATTGATTGATTGGTAAGTACCAATCAATCAATCAAACTTTATTTTTGCTTTATGTTCGGCTTCAATAACAAGTGTTATTGAAGCCGAACATACATATGTCGTAGTTACTTCGGGTTGGCTTTGTTCTGTGGCTATGTGCCGACCGGCTTATGTGTGTAGCTTCCCTTAGCCGGGCTACACGCTCCGTCATACCTGCCAGCATCCTACACAAACTTGTATACCCAGTGAAGACCGCACGTGAGGATAGCAAGATCGTGGCTCACGCAGACGAGCAGCTTGAGCAATCGTTGACATGCTGAAGGTTGAACTGCACTGTTTTCGTCTGCACAGTTATACTTGACGTGTGGCCGGTCATTCAAGCCACGCTGCAGTCCAATTTTGATAGGTTTGCACAGGTTCGCGCTTACCTGCTCGTGTGACCACTGTATGGTGTTCCGTCTTGTGTACAGTCATCATTGCAGGGTTGGACTGGGCAGGCAAGACGGAGCGTGTGCCTTTAGAGATTCGACACAGGACCAAACGCCTCGGAGCCCGGTTTAGCCATTTAGCCGAAAAATAACTTTTGCTGTAAGTAACTCAAAACAGAAGTGAAAACAGAGGTTTTGTTGCATGAAATGTTATAGCTAATTCTAAATGATTTTGCCGAGCTGATTACAACTTGACATTTTTCTCAGCAGCTCTTTAAAATAGCGATGGTAGGCGACTTTAACAAAAATACATGAATTTTTAAATTAAATTCTGTATATAAGGTTAGTTAAGGCATTTGCCTGGCTTGTATCTAGATCAGGCACTATTCCGAGACACAAAACAAAGAACCTAATTGATAAAGATTAATAAACTGAAAAATTAGATTATGTGGCTCCCATAATTCAGACAGTCTGACCGTCCAGCTATTTAGGCTGTAGACCGTGCCAAACAGGTCATACATACTACTCCCTTTAGCACAAAAAAAAACCACAAAACTTTGAAACGTGCAACATCACCTGCTAAACAAATCCTAGCAATCTCGGCTCAAACGTTATTTATGTTTACATATAATTTGAATATAAACATTCTTATGCACGTATATACGTATATTTCATGAAGTACTATCGGGCTATAGAACCAGCGGGTTGTCTATACTTTATATTAGCTATTTTTTTCTTAAATAACTAGCAGTGTGGGATTTTGGGTTCCACATTATTCGTAATTCTGCGAACCTCTCCAGCTAAGCTCAATGGCTTGTGTTTGGAGTGGGTTCACATTGGTTGTTTAATATGAAGGATTCAAACCCGCGACCTCATGATAACGAGCCCGATGCCTTTGCCATTAGTCTACCACCGCTTTTATGATGATACTAGTAGACCAACGCAACTTCGTCTGCGACAATTTTCCCTGTTTTTGCAACATTTTTCATTGCTGCTGCGTTCTTATTTGTCGTAGCGTGATGTTATATAGCATAAAGCCTTCCTCGATAAATGGGTTACCCAACAGTAAAATATTTTTTAAATTCGAACCAGTAGTTCATGAGATTATCACAATCAAACAAAGTAACAAGCAAACAAACTCTTCAGCGTTATCTATACTAATATTATAAAGCGGAAGAGTTTGTTTGTTTGTTTGTTTGTTTAAACGCGCTAATCTCAGAACTACTGGTCCGATTTGAAAAAATATTTTTTTGTTGGATAGCCCATTTATCGAGGAAGGCTATAGGCTATATAACATCGCGCTACGACTAATAGGAGCAGAGAAGCGACGAGAAATGTTTAAAAAACGGGGAAAAATTACGCATACGAAGTTGCGCGGGACAGCTAGTAATATTATATCTACATGGCCGATATGGAAGGCTTTAAACAGAACACAGACTCAAGTCGACCAGAGCAAGGTAAACATGGACAGGTGGGGATTCTCTCCTGCCGATAGTTTGTATTCCAGCAAACCAGGTGCAATACAAACTATGACCCATCTTCAACGTGTTCTCTGTATTCAATCACATGTACACCAGAGGATTTAATGGCTGCCTCCAACAATGCAGTTGATGTGACCCCATTCTAGGCCACATCTACTAAACAATGAATGCTGTCGAAACGTCATGAAAAAGAATGATCTATACTACAACTCTATCACTACTTACTTTTCTAATACTGCGTGCATGTACCTTATTTGTTTTATAATTAGGCTACAATAAAACACAAATAATGAGACACATAAAAAACGTCTTTAAATTGTGAGGACTATAAATGTCGAAGTTAAATAGCATAACTCGTCGTAAAACAAACGGCGTCAGTATTTTATACGTTTTACAAAATGCCCTACTTAGGTACTAGGCGTTACTTACCGCCGACGTTTACAATTTGTTATTCGTCCCCCTACAATATCTTGAGACAACTCACACAACATCATCGAAACCCAAACTAAGCAGAGCTTTTTTTATAATCTTTTATTTTTGGGACTTTTATTCTAGGAACATGTCAGCCCTAAGCAGAGCTTGTATGATGGTAACCAGACAACTGATAAACATACTCGTACTTATATATTTCTAAATACATATATATTATAGATAAATTACACACAGACATTGAATAAACCATCGTGCTCATCACACAAAGTTTTATCCTGGGTGGGGATCGAACCCACGACCGCCAGCTTAGCAGTCAGGGATACTAACCATTAGACCACAGGCCAGTCATATATTTAACATCGAAGTAGACGTTATTACATTGAAATTCATTTGCCTTAGGCATATTGTAAAACGTATAAAATGTCGACGTCGTATGTTTAAAACCTTTTTATGCTGTTGGCCTGCGACATAGATATGCTGCGGTATGCAGTTGCTGCAGACTGCCGAGACCCTAGCGGTCCTGTCTAGTGACCGCTAGAGTCGAGGCACACAGTCTGGTCAAATTAGACATACCAGCTTACTAAAACTTGCATAGAGTTAAAAATTGTTGCATTGTTGCTTGAATCCTCTAATCAAAACATCTTCAAGCGCCTGATTGAAACTCCATATCAATATGCACTTCTAATACGCGTCAATTGCCATTCAGAAACATCAGATTTTCTCAAAATATTTACCTAAAGTAACTCTTGTACGAAGAAATGGTCAGCTACGAAATTTTATTGTAAAAACTTTTTTAAGAAAAATAAACCAGCTACAAGTGAATATCAAGGAATAAAAATGATAAAGCACATCAATGTTGATAAACTTTTGCGATTTGTACACATTATGAATATATTATATGGGTCTTAATCGCGTGAATAATTTAAGGTAAAATACCCTGTTTATTGCCCGACGTTTCGACCGGATTGCAACGGCCGTGGTCTCGTCGTACCTTAAATTATTCACGCGATTAAGACCCGTTATATATATATTTTAAAAATATAAAGCACATCATCGAATTACATAAATAGTCAAACAGAAAACCATATATCTTAAAGGCAGTTGAAAATTGCTCTTATTTAAGTTGCACTAAAGAAATTCCAATCTTGTGCTAAACAATGGGCTATTTGTATTTTTCTGCCAAATGGTAAGTAACGTTAAAATGAATTCGAAAATTGTCTCCGACTGGGTGTTATTGTTTCTTGCTTTTAACAGTTTTTTTATTTGTTGCTGCATTGTGTCGTATGTCTTTGTATCCGTAGTTTTAATGGCGCCAATTCTCGGCGAAATCCAAGAAACCTGTGAACACAGAACGTCTTTTATGCAAAGATTTACTGCGCTACTTATTGAAGGATGCAAGCCGCATATGAGAAAAGGAATACAACACAAGTATAGTATAGTTTTATCTGAACTAGTACCGCGCAACTTCGTCTGCGTAAATTTTCCCCGTTTTTGCAACATTTCTCATTGCTGCTCCACTCCTATTGGTCGTAGCGTGATGTTATATAGCCTATAGCCTTCCTCGATAAATGAGCTATCCAACAGTGAAAGACTTTTTCAATTCAGATGCGTACTTCCTGAGATTTCAAACAAACAAACAAACAAACAAACTGTTCAGCTTTATAATATTAGTACTCAGAATACAGCTTGTTCTGTATTCTGAGTATTAGTATAGATACGATGACCATATCTAGGCATATAAAAACAGAGACGGGTAGGGCAACCTATCATTTTCAAACTAGAGACGCGATTCGCGATTGGCAAAACAAAACAGCAAATGAAAGCAATGGATGAGGAATACTTGGCCATGGTCTGCCAGAGGTGAAGGAAATTGCAAGGGACACTCTCGTCTCTGGCCATAGACTTACAGGATGTAACAACGTGTGATTTCTTAGTCGGTTCGAGTGTGACATACCCACCTCTCGTGCCTTCGAGGGGTTCGGATCCGTGGGGATTTTAACGAAAGTAAAACAAATTATTTGCTTCATAGTCGGTTTACGGATGATATTTTTACGTGATAACGTCATAGGAAAACTATGATGACATTGTAATAAACAAACATGCCTGTAAGGCTGTGATGGCTTAAGTGAATCCGGGCGCATTTGCGCACTTGCGCGACGGCTACTCAATACTTCAGCCTATCAGCAGGTGGAACGTAAGCGACGTCACACTTTTTCGTGAGTGCAGCCGGTCATCGATTTATAAGTGGTTATCACGTTAAAAAAGCATATAAAAAAGCAATAACGGCCGTTTAACTTACCTACACATTTGTGAACTTGGATAACCTGAAGGTTTTCTACGTATAATGATCTCCTTCTCGATTTCGGTTACGGCGCCCAATCTCATTAGAGTTTCTCGAGAATCTCTTAGTGTGTAAGTGTACTCTGTATTCCCACACTCTCATAACCCGATTGGGTGGAAATCCAACACGGCCGGAAAGAAATTAGGCGCAGGATCAACGGCTTAAAGTGCTCTCCGAAGCACGGAGGGGGTGTGTGACAATGTTCGAAAACAGTCACTCATCTATAGGCCGACAGTGGTAACATTGCTTAACCTCGCAGATATCTTGATCAGCTTGGTCACCAATGTTTTTATTGAAGGCACAAATGACAGTTTGATAAAAGAGTTAGCATTTTTAGCAGACAGTTAACGGTAGATAACTTATTGAGCCTGTTAGGGTCCTATGACTATCCTATGACTTTAACCACTTCGGACCACTTTATTCCAAAAGTGTTTCGACTCTTCGAGATTGACATTCGTAGGACAGATTTAGGTAAACATTTGTTGCCCTTTAACCGACTCCAAAAAAGGAGGAACTACTCAACTAACACGATATTTTACAAAGGAGGTTAAAACTGACGCTAAGGCCCATCACATCACAACTTACTTACAACAGAATACTTAGAGTACAGAACGCAAGCTTCATAGTTAGCGCTCTCGACGAATGCTCATAGACATCGTTCGCGGACACGGACTCGCCAAGCACTTGCTCAATCACTAGCACTAACCACTATAGTACTTGTATTGTTGTATAGTACTTGGACTGCCTACTCCGTAGAAAGTGACAGCAATTTCAAATGTCGAATCGAATGACCATCATGTGAACTTTTTGACACTTATGACAAATAGCCGTTGTTGTTACATAAGTCCAGAATTTCATTTGATTCTGTCAAATGACCGTTAAATGTCTAAATTAAATAGAAATCTTGTTTTTGTTGGCGGCAGCCTGTTACACGTACTAGTACTATAGTAGATGTCTAAGTTTGTGTTTGTTTTTTTTTAAATATAGCTATCAATGTATGATTGAGTCCCACATTACTAGCAATCTTGTTAACCCCTCCAGCTAAGCTCAAAGGCTTGTATGAGGAGTGGGTTCACGTCGGTAGTATAATGGGTAGGATTCGAAGACGCGGCCCACGATTGCGAGAGCCTTAGCCATTAGGCTACCGCCGCTTTTTCATGCAAGTATGCGTGAACAAGAGCATTTTCTATGTACTTTGCTTTCTGTACTCTCCAGTATTCTGTGTTAACAAACAAGGCCGAAACAAGATGGCGCCCACTACCTACGCAACGCACTTGACATATTTCTATTCATTTAGATCAAAGAGGGCTTAGGGTGCTCCCCTAGGTTACATAGACAATATAGGGCCTCCTAGAATACATAGGAGTGAGGGAAAATGCAAGGCGAGCCTATGAAAGTGTCCCTTCGTTTCCTCTAGCTGTAATTTCTTCTAGGGAGGAGTAGTGCAGTGGTATTTTGTGTGACTACTTGTATAATCCTACCTGGATTCGACTCCACGATATCTCGATTGCTGTAGTCCTACGAGTATGTCGCTTTAAATACCTGCGTGAGATGAGTGTAGATGTATTGTATTTACATCTATACTAGTATTATAAAGCTGAAGAGTTTGTTTGTTTGAACGAGGTAATCTCAGGAACTACTAGTCCGAATAAAAATATTTATTTTCTGATAAGTAGCCCATTTATCGAGGAAGACTGTATTCTATATAACATCACGCTTTGACCAATAGGAGCTGAGCAGCTATGAAAAATGTTGCAAAAACGGGGAAAATTGATGCATACAAAGTTGCGCGGGTCAGCTAGTATTTTATATCTATGGCAACTGATATACATACTTATATATTTCTTAATATATACTATAAATAAATTACACGCAAACATGAGACACAGAATAATCAATTTGCTTAACACTGAATGAAACTGGAACCAACGTCCTCTGGTTCAGCAGGCTCTATTCATTTATTACGTTAAACGATTTAGGCTAGTTTTTGTCCCCCTCCCTTCTTTCTGCAAGAATCAGCTGACTTCCTATCCCCCCCCCCCCGGTTAATATTTATGACGTAAGAAGTATAGGAAGGAAAAACTACTTTAGGCTTTCTTACTGATTATTATTTTTCAAAGAAACAATATCTAGGAATGTTTTTTGTATTTGTAATAGTAGTTTTTTGTATTTGTAGTAGCTTATGTATAGTACCATCCCATCTCTTTCTGTGGGTGTCATCAAGGCGACTATAGACACCTCTGCGTTTTTTATGCCTTACGCAATCGCCAACCCGCTCGCCAAGCGTGGCGATAATGGCAATTACCCCCAGGATCTATCTACAACAAGTAGGTTGTACAGGGGAGACCCATGCCTAGCAGTGAGATATCATTAAGGGTTGGTATGAATCGAGTTTAGTTTTATTTTAAAGTTTTTTTTTCTCTAGCATCGCAACTCGCGCTAACTTGCAGGTTTCGCGAGCTTTTTCAAAGTATAACCTTATGTAGGAACTGTAAAGACCCCATCCAACCCTTTGTAAGATAAAATAAGACATGGTCGGCCCTGCCCCTTAAATCATTTTATGAAATAAATTAATGGCGCCCTAATATAATATCTTGAGACAATTCACGCAACGCTATCTGATCTCAAATAAGCAGAGCTTGTGTTATGGAAACCAGACAACTGATAAACATACTTATATATTTCTAAATACATATATATTATAGATAAATAACACCCAGACACAGAATAAACAATCGTGCTCATCACACAAAGTTTTATCCTGGGTGGGGATCGAAACCCCGACCTCTTGCGTAGCCGTCGGATAAACTCCCACCGCGCCATAGAGACAGTCAATATATATGTACATATTTTGCTTTGAAGTTAATTAATTGTTTACAATATTTCAAATCAACTAGGTATTTACCTTAATCATCATCTTATAAATAGGTTACCTACTTATAGGTACCTATATAATGGTAAGTATACATTTTTATTATTTTTTCATAAAAACAAAAACATTATTACTTTCAATTTAGCTCAGCCAAAATAGAGTTAGTACTAACAAACGAAAAAATAAATATATTTTCCGTGATCAGTATGTTTATTCAAGAAAAGCAACTGGAATTTGTGAGTGACCAAATAACCGTAGGACAATTTCTTTATATTATAAGACTAGTGATTAGTGACCCTGACTGCTAAGCCGGAGGTCGTGGGTTCGATCCCCAACCAGGATAAAACTATGTGTGATGAGCACTATGGTTTATTCCGTGTCTGGGCGTTATTTATCTATAATAAGTATGTATTAAGAAATATATAAGTATGTTTATCAGTTGTCTGGTTTCCATAGTACAAGATCTGCTTAGTTTGGGATCAGATAGCGTTGTGTGAGTTGTCCCAAGATATTATTATTATTATTATTGTATCTAAAATAATTAAAATACTGCAACGATAAGTAAATTTAAAGTGATTCCAGTGACGAAAATTATTTACCAGTCAATTATTGTGCTGTAGCAGGTATGTTATCATTTTTCGGAGGACTTCAAACTTGGAAGAATTTTCTTCAGCTCTAAATTTACCTTATGTCAAATAAATAATAATATTATTAATAAAAAATAATATATATTATTAACTATCTGTGAAAATAAATAAAATTGAAGAGTCTGTTTGTAATATCAAAATAACAGTTTTATGCATATATATTAATTATTATGGATAACATATATCCATAATAATTACTGATAACAAAAATACAGTTTTTTTTTGTCTGTCTGTCTGTCTGTTTGTTCCGGCAAATATCCGAGAGCAAATAAATTATAATTATGCGAAAATATTTAAAATGTTGCTAATATATTTTCGAGTTTTATTTTTCTTTCTTTTATATTGTTTTGAAGTTCATAGCAAATAAAGTCTCCTGAAATAATTAAAAATACAAACGTATTAAAAATATTTATTGTTTTTTTTAATCGCCCTGTCTAATTTCTTTCTAGTTCTTCATATAGAACAAAAAATAAAGCGCCATCTATTGGTTTATTGTTTATTATTGACCGCGTCCTTGTGTTGGTAGTTCGCTGTTTTTACCGTCCTTTATCAATGGCACTAGGACATCGGAGAAATAGTGGGCGTGGCTAAAATAGTGAAACATCGAAGTTCAGTAGCTGTTGTCAGCGTCTTAAGTGAGAAATAGTAATAAAATAAAATAGAGTAAATTAGTAAATCAAGTAATTAAGTGTCCCTTGGTTTTTGTGCAAGGACTCCTAACGTAAATACATGAATTTTGACCTTGAGGGCGATTTATTTGTAAGATAGCCAGTTTAACCGCTATAGTTCGTACATTTATTTGATATATTTTTTTCCCCCAAAAAAGTCGTCTTTTTTAATTGTAAATAGGCCTCTCCATTTACAATCACAGATCAATTATTGTTCTGAGGGAGGTGTTTTTTTTTAAAAGACGACTCCATCAGTGAGTTACAAGCCCTGTTTCGCGGTCGACTTTACAAACATACAAGTCACGGACACAAAGTACACCAAGACAATTAGTGGATCACACAAATTGGTGCTGCGTGTGGGAATCAAACCCACGACCTCTTGCGTAGCAGTCGAACACTTCCACCGCACCATAGAGGCAGTCAAATATATCGGTTCAGTCGTTTTGGAAGACAAGCCTTTAGTCTCAGATGTCTTATAAATCCCTTCTTTCTGGTGATTAGAACTATTCCCGGTCTATCAACATAAATGTATTCTCAAGCAAAAGTTAGCCTTCACTAAAACACTAAACTGGAGAGATGATAAAATATCCTTGAAGGCAGGAATTTAAGCTAAATTACTAATCACTTAAATCCTGGCATCTAATGGTTAGCTCATACGGGGACACTCTTGGCGACAGCTTTGAATTGAAAAATTTAGATAAACATTTTGAAGTTTGCGGTGTTGAAATAAAACTGTTAAATGTAATTATTATATCTATTTATAGAACTCCAAATTCAGATGTTAAAATTTTCTTTAATTCTCTTACCGATATTTTGTCAAAGCTTCAACACAAAAAATGTAAAATAGTTATTTGCGGCGATTTTAATATCGATTTACTATTGTCAGATAAAATTAGTACTACATATAAAGAGTTATTACTAAATTTTGGATTGCAATATCATATACATGAACCAACTAGACTTAATAAATGTATAGATAATATAATCAGCAATATAAATAATGCTACTGGTAAAACTTATAATTTATGTCTGTCCGACCATAACACAGCTCAAGTACTCACATTTGAACCGACAAAATCTAATAAAATAGGTAATGATCGCTACTTTATAACAATAAATGATTTAAATAAAGATAATGTCAAAAAATTCGTTAAACATATAAGCTGTCTAAGTTTTAGTGAAATTTATCGAACATCAAATGCTAATGAAGCCTTTGATAAGTTCCATGATTTACTGACTTTATTGTATAAACTTTGTTTCCCTTGTATCAGAATAAAAAATAAACATAATAGTAATAAACCGAAATGGATAACTCGTGGTATAAAAAATAGTTGTAACACTAAACGATCATTACGATATAAATATTACTTAAATAGAAACTGTGAAAATAAGAATAAGTATAAAGTGTATTCACAACTATTGCGAAGGTGTATGAATAACCTGCAAGCCTTATGTAACCAAAGACATATTGAATCTTCTCAAAATAAAGCAAAAGCTACGTGGGATGTCGTAAGACGTAACACAGGTAACGAACCGCCTAAGGATTACATTACAACAATTATTGACAATGGAATAACACTAACAACTGGGTCTGTCATTGCTAATAAATTTAATGAACACTTTGTTAATATGGCTAATAATAATTTTACAATTCTTGATGATAATATTTCTGACAGGCTTACTATAACATCAAACGATAAAAGTATTTTTATTGAACCAACCGATGCTTCTGAGATACATCGTATAATAATGGCATTAAAAAATACAAAATCGGCTGGTTATGATAATATCACAACAGAACTCATTAAGAATATATCTCAATATATATCAGTGCCACTAGCATATATTATTAACTTATCTTTAGAGCAGGGATATTTTCCAGACAATTTAAAGCTTTCTTTGATAAAGCCACTGCACAAAAAAGGGTTGAAATCAGATGTTGATAATTACCGGCCTATTGCTATAACTCCGGTAATATCAAAAATTTTTGAAAGAGTCATGTACAGGCGAGTTCTGCACTTTTTAAATAAATATAATATTCTTGCTGAACAACAATGCGGGTTTAGGCAAAATAAATCAACTAGTTTGGCGATATTTACATTAGTTAAAGCAGTTATTACCAATATTAATAATAAAATGCCTACATGTGCATTATTTTTAGATTTAAGTAAGGCTTTTGACCGTGTTGATCACATCAAACTTTTAGAAAAAATGGAAATTTACGGCATCAGGGGACCAGCAAAAGAATGGTTTCATTCATACCTAGTTGATAGAAAACAGATAACAAGGGTGGCAAGGTTTAATAAATTGCATAATAGCCTAGAAAGTTTTGATTCCGAAGCTAGAACGAATCACTGTGGAGTACCCCAAGGTAGTATTTTGGGGCCACTACTGTTCCTTCTCTTTATAAATGACTTGCCACAGTCAATTAAACATCAAAGTGTATTGTTCGCCGATGACACTACAATTATTATTAAGTGCAATAATATGCAAAATTATGAAATTGAAATTAATGAAACTTTAAATAATGTAATAAAATGGTTAAATACAAATAAATTAAAAATTAATACTTCCAAAACTAGCGTACTTCATTTCAAAACATTCAAAAGTAAACCTGTGCACGTTAATGTCAAATATAATAATGTTGCTATAGAACAAGTACGTAATATAAAGTTCCTCGGCGTAACTCTTGATGAGCATTTCACATGGAAGAATCACATTGCAATAATTGCAAAAAGAATCAATCAGTTCGTATTTGCCTTAAAAAAGGTTAAAAATATTACATCCAGGCATACTTCTATAACAGTTTATCACGCATACGTCTGCTCAGTAATCCGTTACGGCATAGTCGTGTGGGGTAACTCTTCTGAAATAGAGAGAATCTTTCTTGCACAAAAGAAGTGTATTCGTGCTATGTTTGATATGCAGTGGTCCGATTCATGCAGGCCTATCTTCAAAGTGCATAATCTTCTCACAGTCCCATGTATTTATATTTACGAAGTAGCCAGGTTTTTAAGAACTAATCCTACACTATTTGAGCGTAAGGATAATCAAAATAAGAGAATAGTTACACATCTAGATTACGAAATGCCTATTCCTAGGTTAGAAGTCTTTCGACGGAACTGCGTTTATATGGCTCCCCTAATTTATAATTCTTTGCCTAAAGTTATTACCCAACTACCATTTAGAAAGTTTTCGCTAGAATTAAAGAAATGGTTGCTAAAAGAATGCTTTTATTCTATTGATGAGTTTTTAAAAAAATATCCTTGTAAGTTTTACAGGCATAAATAAATGAAATAAAAGTGTATAGATTGCGTAAGTGTATAAAGATGTTTAATGTTGGAATGCAGATTTTGTTCTATTGCATGCTTATACTGCCAAATATGTGAAACTTCTAATTTTTATAAGACCTCTGTACCTACCATATTTGATGCAATAAAGAAATTATTATTATTATTATTATTATTGAAAATGCCAGCGATACTGACAATTAATGAGACACAAAGACGGGTCAAGGAATTACACAATTTGAGAGTCAGTCTACATACATTTGAATCGTTAGTTTCTGATGGTATTAAAGAATTTTATAAGCTACGGGTCTTAATCGCGTAAATATTTTATTTTAACGCTAAATAATTTATTGCTCGACGTTTCGACCGTATTGCAACGGCTGCGGTCACGGGTAGATTTTCTTTCATTGTATAATGTGTACAAATCGCGACCATGTATTTCTTAAGGTAGTTATTTGTCTAAATAAAGTTTCTAAAGTGCTGGCAATTTGCCCGTTTTTCTTCTCGAATTTTATCATTTTCACTAATAATTTAGATTGTTTTGCCAATTTAAATGTTTAGAAGTAAAGTGAAGCTCGTATTTTTTTAAACTATTCCGATTAACTAGATTCTAACAGCTTCCAAAATCTAAATTGTCTGATTCTCGTAGCGTAGCATTACACTGTTTTTTATTTAGGGAGATAAAAAATATTAGCGCCACTTTCTGCCGCGTAGTCTGTCCAAACCTTGAGATACTCTAAGCACTCTCCGTGGATTAGGACGACGGCGCAATTAATTGACTAAAATTGGGTTTTTAATCACTTTACTTTGCTTTACTTAGACTAGGCTGCATTATGAATGGGATAGGTAGATGATGAAAATAGATTTTAGGGTTGTGTTTAAATTTCAAGTAAATTTAAAGGGAAAAATGACCGGCTTGGAACAACGGATTATTAAAATTATATTCTGTCTAGTTTAGAAGAGTATATTTGTTTGTTTGAACGCAATAATCTCAGTAACTAATGGGTCGAATTAAATAACTATTTTGCTGATGGATAGCCCATTTATCGAGGAAGGCTATAGGATATGTAACACCACGCTACGATCAACAGAAGTGGAGCAAAAAATATGTTGCAATAAAAAATAAATTATGAAAATAAAAATACGGTTACGTCCTATAACCACTAAAAAGTATTACATAAAAAAATAAATTATATAAATAAAAAACCTGCCTGCACAAATAAGACGGAAACAAGATCCCCTACATAATTATATAATTTCATGCAGTCGTAGGCATTAATGAATCTCGATGAACTTAGTAAAGTGCCTTCGACTGGATGAAATTATATAATTATGTAGGGGATCTTGTTTCCATCTTTTTTGTGCAGGCAGGTTTTTTTATTTTTATAATTTATTTTTTTATATAATACTTTTTAGTGGTTGGTGATAAAAGTTAGTTGTTACATCGGTTACGTCCTATAGGACGTCCTATAGGACGTAACCGATGTAACAACTAACTTTTATCACGGCTATTGTCAAGTATTGAAAATTGAAAAAAAAATGGTTGCTAACTAACTTTTTTAGTATTGCAGTCATAATCATGCTATACCTTTTTAAAATGCTTAAGATAAGCCCATAAATTCGATACCCATATTGCAGTATTGAAAACAATTTTTTTTTCACACATCTTTATATTGACATCTCACAGCCGCCATGTTTGTTTTTTTCAAACGTCACATACCTATCTAAAAACACTCGGGCGATCAAGACGAATCTAAGGACGTCTTAATTGTATAAATGTTCAGTGGATTGTGAGATATCAGGTAATAAAGAATATTACATACATACAAGATACGCACGAAAAACGTAACCCTTCTTTACAGTCACCCGACTGTAAAGAAGGGTAAAATGGGGAATATTGACGCAGACAAAGTTGCGCGGGTCAGTTTTTTTATATAAAAGACATCTCCCACACTAGGATACAAGCCCTGTGTTGCAAAGAATTCACAACCGTTCTCCCTGAGCTCTTAACTTGGATGCGAGTTCTATTATTACAAAGCTACTTTCATTGGAACGATTCTCAACTTGGTTGGATAAAAATCCGTTCAATAGTTTTAAGTATAACTTACTCAATAAGTTACTCCAGCTTTCAATATACTTACTGTTTTTTTTGTTGCACTCGTTGTTCTGAAAGTATGCCTAGATTCAACCTAGCAACTCTCTGTAGAGAGAACTTATATTCTTTTAAACATAGGTAATGAAGCTGCGCACAACGAATATATAATACTAGCGGACGCCTCCGGTTTCACCCGCGTAGTTCCCGTTCCCGTGGGAATACAGGAATAACAAATAGCTCATGTCATCCGGGGTTAGTTTAGCTTCACAATAATGAAAGAATTTTTCAAATCCGTCCAGTAGTTTCGGAGCCTATTCAATACAAACAAACAATAAAACAAACAATCAAATCTTTCCTCTTTATAATATTAAAAGTATAGAAGTATAGATTAGTTAATAACAGAGAGCGGCGGCCAGTAGTTTCGGAGCCTAATGGCCAGGGCATCGGTCTCGCAATCGTGAGGTTGCGGGTTCGAATCCTACCCATTATACTACCGACTTGAACCCACTCCTAACACAAGCCATTGAGCTTAGCTTGAGACTGGGACCAAAAATCCCACATTGCTAGTTATCTTTAAAAAACAGAGTTCCTTTTCATAAGAATCTTAAAAATAATTAACTAAGTTATTAGTGTTAGGCAGTAAACAATAGTTATTACATTCGACATCAAAATATAGCTATATGTTAACAATTTCAATAACCTGTAACCAAACTGGTCTCTCTGTTTAAACTATGTTTGAAGATGGATTATTGAGTCGATATCCCTTATTTCCTGTGGCAACATATTAAATAGCTGAGCTCCTATATACATAATATTTATTTTACCAGTTGTTAGTACCTATTATAGAATTCTCTTCGTTAGCTAAGTTTACATCTGTTTCTAGTGATAGGTAGTTGTAGTTGCAACTAAATTTTAAATTGGAGTGAGTTAAATTTGTATTTTTTTTTTAAAATTGGCATTTTATATATAAATAGTGACCAATTATACCAATAATAATAACAAATAATAATAAAATTTATTTATGAAAGTGCAATGAATCCTAGTTTAGGCAAATATCCAACTGCGCCGTTTGTTTTTTATAAATGTACTTATGATATGCTATTGTATATAATAAATATTGTATACAATAGTTTATCTTAGATACATTTATAAAAAAAAAATATGATTAATAGATGAACCTCGTTTTGTAATAAACTTTTCATAAATTCATGGTTTAAATCTTTGATTATATAATGTCTAGATTCCTAATCCGGCATTTAAAACTGAAGCAAAGTACGGTCAAATGGACGTATTTTTTGAGAGGTAAGAATACTCCTATCAGATGTTCTAGCCATAGTTATTCTAGCGCGCCATTTTCAACGAGTGTCAAACGTCAAAAATAGTAGCTTCATTTTTTTTTATCTAGACATTATTTAATCAAAGGTTTAAACTAGGATTTTCGTCAATCCAGGTTTGGTCTAGCTTTTGTAATGTGTTTTTGCCAAGTGCAGGGCAGTTCAACTTCATGTTTGAACCTGACGCATGTTAGGCAAGGAAAGAATTGACAAATAGACAATAGGTCGCTCGCCGGTTTGGTGACTTAATACCTTGGGCTAACTCCCACAACGCCATCTGATCCCAAACTAGGCAAAGTTTGTACTAGGTATGTTAACCAGACAACTGATAAAATACATACATATTAGATATAGTTATATTTTACACTGACACAGAATAGCGTTTTATCCTTTGAGATTAGAACTCACGACCACTGGCTTAGCAGTCCGTGTCACTAACCACTAGACCAACAGACCTCTCGAACAAAGAAGTAAACATAAAAAAACAGTATAGTTTAGATTACCTATACATTTTCTTCAATGTATGAAGGAAATTATGCAGGAGTTTTTGTTCTATAATATTATCATATCAATTAAATAAAAAAAACATTTTAGGCGGGACTTGAACCTGCGGCCTTAGGCCGTTACCAACGGCCTAAGGCCGCAGGTTCAAGTCCCGTCTAAAATGTTTTTTTTCTCCATACATTTAAAGAAAAATATAGCACAGTTTTGAGTTCAAAAAATCTTAATCAGTTCAGCTAGGTTAGTTTTTTATAACTACTTTTAGATTTAGATGAAAAGGTAGATATCTACGCGAGATAAATTGATATGATAATATTATAGAACAAAATAATAAAATAAATGCACAAACTTGAATCTTGACACTTCACATAAAAGCGCGCGAACGGCCATCTTAAATCGATTCACACTACCATAGATAACAAAAAAATCATAGACACGCATTCATTAAAACATTTCCCGCCACTCCTATCCCTTCGTACTTGAAACAAAAAGAGGTTCCAACTTTGAAAATAATAATCTGCGTGTATGATATATAGAATATCTTGGCTATTATATCTTGAGCTTCCTCCCCTCCCTGTTTTTACAACGTTTTCTTTAAAACGGGGGTTTTAAATGACGGAATAGGGGTCAGGCAAGATTGGTGGTTGGGGCTACCGTGACAGATCTGTACAATGCCTATTATGCGTTGACAAAGAGTGTAGAAACCCTCTTTCACACCTCTTCGGCTTTTGAATCCAATGCGGTATTTGCAATATAGAGTTGTGAAGTTATAGACGTTTTATTAGCGTCTTAAAAATTATGTAGTTTTAATCTGAGGTTCTGCTCGCGTATAACCTCCTTTGAGCTCAAATTTCTTCAAAGTGTTAGGAAAATGCTTAGACTTAATAAGAAACCTATGTGCAAAGTTCTGCTATCTATATCCAAGGGTTTGAGTTGAGCGTTGATGAGGGAATGATAGCTTTCAACAGACTTTTAGTTTAAAGACTTAATTTTCAAGTAACTTTTATAGGCATTTCTTGCCAATTACTTTACGGGTCTGGACTTCAAATTTTTCTATCTTTAAAAAATGCAGTTATGGTTTTTGTAAGGTAATTGGCAAGAAATGCCTATAAAAGTTACTTAAATATTCAGCCTGCGATGTATGGACAAAAACCTCAGAGCGAACAAACCAAGTTATAAATTTTTTTTCAAAGCGATTTTTTTTTTTAAAATTGGTAAAATTTACGCTGATGAAGTTGCGCGAGTCAACTAGTAATTTATTTATTTTTTATTTTTATTTATAGTTTTATACCTACTAATTTTCTTCATTTTTGCAACATTTTTAATTGCTGCTCCGCTACTATTGAACATAGCGTAATGTATAGCCTTCCTCGATTAATGGGCTATCCAACAGTAAGTTAGTAATATTTTTTCTTGAGATTATCGCGTTCAAACAAACAAACAAACTTTTCAGTTTTATAATATTAGTATAGATGCGCTGCTCGTGCGCTTATGCATGAAAGTTTGATTTTGTGCCTCGATATTTTATGCCAGTACCCTCTATCAACTTTTAGGTCTGTCACAATCGTTCACACCTCAGATATGTTGACGAACGCCACTCGAGAACTGTGGGACTCCATAATTTGTATAATGAACCAAGCTTAATGGAAGCCGAAGAATACACCCTTGTTCATTCGCGGATGCACATGCACCGATATGGGGACACGCACCCCATGTGTGCTAAATAATATATATTTTTTAATTTATTTGTATTAGGTAAATATATAAATTTCAATGAATATATGCAGAGCAATTTTATGGCGCTTGCTGATTTTGTTTATTATTATATAATTTATTTAATAATCCTGTACTTAGTGTAAATACAAGAGAAACGATTAGAAATATTACGGTCCAGGAAGCCTACTCTAATTCAACGAAAACGAAGATTCGATCAAGGTAATATGGAACATCTATTTAATCTTTATCCATTCATTCCTGAACTTGTCTATGGGTTCGGACTTCTTGTGCTTATCCAAAAAATATTTAGAATAGAAACTTATGAAATTTATGTAAACGAAAATTCAAGAATTTCGTTTGAAAGAAAAAGAGTAAATCTGTATTTTAAAATTTTTTCGTCAAAAGACAAAAGACCAGCTTTCGGCGAAAAATAAAAAAACAGATTTGAGATCTAGCTGACCCAGTGACCTTCGTCAATCAAATCAATCAGCATGTATCGGTCCACTACTGCTGGACATAGGCCTTTCGTAATTTACGCTACAATACCCGGTTCTCTAATAATCTCAATACTCGGTAATTTGGGATTGACTCCCACATTACTAGCAATCTTGTTAACCCCTCCAGCTAAGCTCAAAGGCTTGTAATAGGAGTGGGTTTACGTCGGTAGTATAATGGGTAGGATTAGAACCCGCGACCTCACGATTGCGAGGCCGATGCCTTAGCCATTAAGCTACCTAATCCAAAGTGGAATTTCCCAGGTTTCGATTTTTTGGACTGTTTCGTTTGTTGTTTTTTTTTCGGATCGACCAACACTATGACTGTGGGTAACTAATCAAAAATATATTCAAAGTAATCGAGTTATTTGCGAGAGTGTGTTATTGATTTTTACGCTCGTGTTTTTATTGCTTAAGCTCGTGACTTTGATCACGTTAAATCTGTTCATCAGTTTTTTTTTTATAATATAGCTAGCAATGTGGGATTAGGTCCCGCTTTACTAGCAATCCTGTCAACCCCTCCAGCTAAGCTCAATGGCTTGTATTAGCAGTGGGTTCACGTCGGTAGTATAATGGGTACTTTACTACCTTACTGCTCCAGTTTAAAAAAAATCATTTTTTCTGCTTAGAGAACTGAAATCTTCTGGTCCAAGGGTTGTTGAATAAATGTGAGTGATTGAATAAAAAACTCAAGAGTTTTTTAGGTTTTGATACCGTAGTTAGGCCGTACTCTGAGTTTTATAAACAAGATGTACTTACTTAAATCAGATTTCATTGAATCTAAAGACAATTCATATATATGTTGGCTAAACTTTTGACAAATGGTTTAAATTGCGAGCCTACCAAAGAAGATGTTATGTATATCTACTACATTATACTAGTTATATGTCCTTAAATATTAACAGTTTCAACAACAACACAGCAAGTTTACGAAGGAATTTAATCAATGTCTTTTGTAACGCGATCCTTATCTATAGTTTGTCATCTACATAATTATAGTTTAACATATATTAATAGCTAATTTTCCCCGGAGTTCCATCCACGTGTATTTATAGATGCGAAGGGTTAACATTTTCCTAAGGTAACTTGACGTAGCAGCTACAAAGCTGAAGTGAAACATAGCCAAAACATACACATAAGTAGTGGATGCCAAAAAAGAAGATGCCAAAAATAGAAAGATACAACGTAGCAAGCCCAGACAGAGATGATGAGACGAGTTGCACTCTTCAAGGACTGGATCCGGAATGTTAAAGCAGTATGGCATAAGTATTATACCTCCTCTAGCGCAAAATTCAATTGGATTACAAAAAAGATTACAAAAAAAATTATAAGTATGACTTAAAAGTTTTATGCCATATGTCATACTTTTATTATTTAAATACTTTTTCATTCATAAATCAACAAAGGAAAAAATAATAAATTAAATTTTAGGATATGTACTTCTATTCTGATAAAATTAAGTATGTATACTCAGTATCATGGCCACTTAACAACCCTTGAATATGACCACACCTTTCTTTTACACGTTGTTATTTAAGCATTGCTAGAGCACGCGTTTTTATGATGCTTGGGGAGCGTCCATAAATTACGTGAGAAGTTTGGCGATTTTTTTAACCCCTTCCTATATTCTAGTGAGATATCGTGAGATTTTGTTTCAACACTGTTAAAGTGTGAGTAGCTCGCATGACGGGGTAGGGGTAACAATAAATATCAAAACCGATAAAAAATGATAAAACAAGATGATAATAATCCAGTTTTATATGGTTTCCGGCGAATAAAAAATTACGTGTGACTTATCAAGACCCCCCTCTCCCCCACGTGAGATTTGGTGAGATTCGGCTACGCCCCCACTTGCGAGGGAGTGGAACTGGATCGGCCACACGCTCCGAAGGGACCCATACAGAGGCAAGCCCTAGATTGGAATCCCCAATGAAAGCATAAGTGTGGCCGCCGAAGCAGACAGACGGAACGGACGGAAGAGCGAAGCTCAAGACCGAACGGGATGGCGGCGCACTGTGGACGCCCTCGGCATAGGGCACTGTGGACGCCCTCTACTCCATCTAGGGGTCACAGGTAAACGACTTTTACGTCAAGCCTCCCACCATAACTCCTCACGTAATTAATGGATGCCTCCTTGCCTTCTGTGCTCTAGAGGAATTAAAGAAAGACTCCTTAAATTTAAAAAACTTCTTTCTTTAATCATAACTTCTATATTTTCAGATGTTTTTATTGACATTGTCAATCATCATTCAATAGTCTGAACAATGTAGTTATTTTTTTTAAATATTCTTCAGTATTTTTAAAGCAAGAATGGGAAAAAATGGAATATACAATCGTTCATCACGTTATCAAGAAAGAAAGGTCTTTTAAATGCAGCGTTTTACATAATTTTTAAATAAAGTAACCAGCTATGTTTGACGAAGGTAGGTCGAAATTACCTTTAAAATCACCATCATCAGCCTGTATCGGTCTACTTTTCGATAAAGGTTTCTCTTTTACGCCACAACACCAGGTCCTTCGCCTTCCGCATCCAGTTCCGTTTCCAGCGACCTTCTTTGGGTCCTCAGTCCCTCAGACTCTGGTGGGGGGTCGTCATACCTTGTTTACTGATGCCCTGGTCATATGATCACCAACTAGGCAGAGCCTGTACTATAGACTGCGTAGATCTTTGTTTCCATACCAATTTTGGACCCCCGTTTCATCCCCTTAGGGAGTAAATTTTGGAATAATGTTTCTTAGAGGATGCCTACGGCATAAGAACTATCAGCATGACTCATTCCAGCTCAATCGGTTCAGTAGTTTGAGCTGTGTATTAGTAAATGAATTAGTTAGTAGGTACCGGTTATCTCGGGACAACTCACACAACGTCATCTGATCCCAAACGAAGCAGAGCTTGTACTATGACAACCAGATAACTTTTATACATACATAAATATTTCCAAATATATAAATACGGATAAATTACACCCAGTGAAGTTTTATCCTGGACCTTCGGCCCATGAACCCACGACCTTCGGCTTAGCAGTCAGGGTCACTAGACCAACAGGCCAGTCGAGTTGCCTTTAATATATACGGAAGATGCGAAATGAAATACAATTTTAGTATTCACTGTTAATAAATGAATCGACATAGATTTACTATATTATTGCAAATGTTTACATTGTTTTGAGAATATTAAACGCTGTTTAAAGTTGTATTCAAGCTACTTTGTTGCCGAGCCTTGTAAAGAAGTTTTTAACCTTACATTTAGTAATTTCAAGCAAAGTACTGTAATGCTTTGCTGTCGTTGGGCCTGTTAGTCTAATGGTTAGTGACCCTGACTGCTAAGCCGGAGGTCGTTGCTTCGATCCCCATCCAGAACAAATCTTTGTGTGATGAGCAAGATGGTTTATTCTGTGTCTGGGTGTAATTTATCTATAATATGTATGTATTTAGAAGTATGTTTATCAGTAGTCTTATTACCATACTGTGGCCGCGTGTGAGATGTCCAAAGATTTTATTAAGACGTTATTATTATAAAATAGTTAGGACGTTAGAACTCGTCCAAATTTTAGTTATATTTAATGCGAATCTAAATGCAATAATAGGTAGGGGAAAGCTGTTGTACGTAGACCAGTATTTTACATTTTTTTAAAATTTAACGATAAGTAAAAACTTTTCAAATATAGAATTAGGAAATAATTTTATTAAAGTAATTTTTATAGGCAATTCTTGCCAATTACTTAAAAAAATGCAATTATTGTGTTATGATTATATTAGTTACTAGCTTTCGCCTACGGCTCCGCCCACGATGATTGTCGGTTATCGCGATAAAAACTACCTTATCTCCTTCCCCGGGACTCAAACTATCTCCATACCAAACTTCATCTAAATCGGTTTAGCTGTTTGAGCGTGAAAGCGTAAGAGACAGACAGAGTTACTTTCACATTTATAGTATTAGTGGGTATTTTATGTAGAGCTGGAAACAAAAGCCTTTAGAAAAAAACACAATGTAGGGTTCCGTAGCTGCCCAACAAAAATGCGCTATAAGAAGTATGTTTTCTGTTGTTTCTGTTTCAAACTACTAACAACGTCATATAAGTCATTTTCAATGGAATTTGTACTTCCCTCTTGGTCAGCTATTACTCGTAAAGTTGTAAAGCCTATAGTATTTTTATAGGCTTATCTTACTGATTACTTTATTAATCTTCCGTATGGCAAAACCAGGCGGAATCGAACCATCTGACCAGGACTATGTTACTAAACCTCAAATACTTCTATCCTTACTACACGCGAGTCAGGTCCTTACTTGCGCCATCTAGCCGATAGTTTGAAAACTATTACGGCCTTTGTTATTGCTTCGTTAGAGAAAGCATTTTCAACAAATTATGATATCGCAGGCCGAATATACGCAAAAGGTTATGTCATGAGCACAACGATTTATTGTGTCTGGGTGGTATTTATCATGTATTTAGAAATATATAAGTATGTTTATCAGTTGGTTGGTTTCCATAGTACAAGCTCTGCTTATTTTGGGAACAGATATCGTTGTGTGAGCTGGCCCAAGAAGATATTATTATAGGCAATTCTTGCCAATAACATAATACGATAATTGCAGGACTTCAAATTTTTCTATCTTTCGAAAATGTTATTAATGTATTTGTAAAGCCTACTTAGCTCTGATAGCTTTCTAGCTTTTTTTGCTTATTTTGTGGCTACTTAAGGTTCAACAGGTTCTGCTAATATAAAATAAGAGTCTTAATACAATTTCTTTTTTCCAGAGGAAGATGACGGCGATAGCCAGAGTAGGTATCCATCAATACCATCGCTGGTGGCGCTACAAATGATGAAGAATCGCCTGCAACTTGCCCATTTGGGTAAAAAGTTGATGAAGTGGAGCTCCATGGCTACCGGGAAGGAACTCCGAAAACGGGCTCTGCAAATGAACCGGTATTAATTTTTATACTACGAAATAAAGAGACGAGCACGTCATGCACATGATGGTAAGCGTCATGCTAGCCCATAACAGTATCCGTGCCATCCAAATCCTTGTTTGGCAAAGAAGCACCGCGTTCTTCATTTGGGACATTGATTCGTAAGTCTTATTTCCCCAGTAATTACACTAGCTACAGTGCCCTTCAATCTAAACACAGTGATACAATAATTGCATTATTGAAAGATAGAAAAATTTGAATCCAGACTCAGGAATCGAACCCGAGACTTCCGTAGCCAAACCGGGTTCGCTTCTGGCCCCGGTTTGGCTACGGAATGCCTATAAAAATTACTTCGATTTTCGGCCTGCGTCATCATAATTTGTTAAAATGCTCTCTGTAACGAAGCAATAACAAAAGCCGTGATAGTTCTTTAACTACCGACTAGATGTCGCTACGGGGGCCTTACCCGTAAGCATTAAGAGATAGAAGAATTTGATATCTAGTAACATAGTCCAGATAGGTGGTTCGCTTCTGGCCCCGGTTTGGCTACGGAAGTCTCGGGTTCGATTCCTGAGTCTGGATTCAAAATTTTCTATCTTTCAATAATGCAATTATTGTATTTGTAAAGTCTTTGGCAAGAAATGCCTATAAAAATTACTTCAATAAACACAGTGATGCTGAACTCACGCAGCAACTCCCGGTCTTCCGCCTTCCACATTCAGCTTCATCCCAGCGACGTTCTTTAGATCGTCGATCTATCTGACTGGGGGGTCCTACAGTTGGATCAATGTAACTCGGCCGGATTGAAGTTGGCGACAAGTGGTTGCGCAGATGAATTTTTTGGAAGTAGATAGTGACAGGAAGCGGGCCGGGGGCGGTAACTAAACCAAGAGAATTAGAGATGCGATTACGCATTACATTGTTAAATTTAGTATTACTAACTCATATTTTTTGTGATTATTTTCGTAAAGAAATTGTTTTTCAAACTTTATTTGGTCTTTTTACAGAAAATATTTTTTTTTAGTATTTTTTATCGATTAAACATAAATAATCGTTTTCGTTAGTAATTTTAGGGTCGCATCTCTATGACATGCGTGAAAGTTTTATGAACCTAGCTTCAATCTGGCCGAGTTACATTGATCCAACTGTATCTTACGTTTACCAAGTCGTGGTCTCCAGGACTTATTTGCTACAGGGGCTATCGTTCCTTAGCTGAAATGGTAATGGACTACTTTAGCTGGCTTAACCTGCGAGCTATGTCTAACTTTAGTTCTTTATTCGATGACCTCATTGCGAATTTCATCTTTCAAAGAAACTCCAACCGCAATCGCTGCGCAACTCTAAATTGATGTAGTAGCCCAACCGTAATAGTCCCAAGAGATATCGCCAAAAAATGCAATCACATTAATGGAGTAGAAATACCCTTTCGTCAGTCAGCTGGATTCCTTAACGTTCGTCGCATTTTTTTAAATGATCTTATCTTGAAACTGCTTTCTAGAACTTAAAAAAGTATTTTTATAGGCATTTCTTGCCAATCACTTTATAAATACAATAATTGCATTTGAAAGAAAAATTTGAAGTTCAGACCCAGGAATCGAACCCGAGACTTCCAATTACTGGAGCGCGAAAGCCGAACCATCTAACCTGAACTATGTCACAAAACTTTTCAATTTTTTTTCTTTCAAATGCAATTATTGTACTTAAAAAACAGTTTTCTAGCAGTAAGTTTTACGTTTGTCAGTCATGCATCATTTTGTAACCAGCCATGTCAGTCACGCGTTAAAGTTGTATTCTTTAATCTTGCTCGAACTGCGCGTGCTATCGAATGCGTGATCGAATGCGTGATCGAATGCGTGATCGAATGCGTGATCGAATGCGTGATCGAATGGTGAAGAATATTATCAGAATCACATTATCGTCAGTCAGTTAGCTTAACTCTGTAACAGATGCCGTCAGCAGGCAAGTACTGTACGCTAAAACCTATGGAATCCAGCTGACTGACGGAAGTGTATTTCTTTACTCCACCAATGTGACGTAATATTAAAAAATCAGCTACTAAAAAACGCGTGCAATTTATGGCAATCTCCTCCCGGTCTATAAATGTCAACGTCTCGACACCGTAGGTCATAACAGATAGGACTGAATGGGTGGGTCGCCGAAGAAATAGCAAATTCCAGCGGCCCATCCGTGAAAGCGGCGAGTTGGTACACGGCCGATTTTTTAGTGGGGGCAGGTCCCACACTACCTCCAGCGTCTGCCCCGGGTGCTGGAGATGTGCGTTCAGGCATTTTTTACGCCCATAAAAAAAAAGGACTAAATGTGTGACAAGGTGTTTATCCCACTGATGAACACCTATGGTTTTCAGACATTGCGGCGGCGGTAGCCTAATGGGACATCGGACTCGCAGTCGTGAGGTCGTGGGTTCGAATCCTGCCCATTATACTACCGACGTGAACCCACTCCTAACACAAGTCTTTGAGCTTAGCTGAAGGGGTTAACAAGATTGCTAGTAATGTAGGACCCAATCACACATTGCTAGTTATCTTTAAAAAAAAAACAACCCAGGCCAGGGTGGTACAGTAACCAAAAACCGCATAATGGACTCCATTATGCGGGTTTTTGGTTTTTGGTTACTATACCACCCTGGCCTGGCCTGGGTTGGTTTTTTTTTAAAGATAACTAGCAATGTGTGATTGTGGTTTATTATGTTTATTGTATTTGTTTAAGTCCCTCGCAAACCCTATAGTTACTGCGGGAGTAGCCTTTTTTAAATGTTTGTAATGTTTTTTTTTGTTTTATATATCCAGGTTTTTGTTTTAATTTTTTGATTTATAGGGATTTCGAGGATTACGGAGAACATGTAGCGGATGCTTATTTGCTTCTGGCCAGAGCGAGGTTTTACAATCCCGAGATCAACAAGAATGTTCTTCAAAATGTTGGGCGAAGTGTGAGTAAGATATACTTCTAGATTTTTTTCCAGACTGCGCAAGAAGGAGGGTTATCAGTTTAGACCATGTTATATTTTTCAATAATAACCATGGATTGAGCACCATAGAACATTTAAACATCTTAAAATTGGTGCCATGAAATATTAGTCTTTGTTTTATTCGGCACCAACTATAAGATGTTTAATTTGCTTTGGTTATTCTAGGTATATTCATTTTTGCATTTTAGTTGCCTTGTTTATTTTTGAAGTCTGTAATATTTTTTGTAAAAAAGTTTTTTATTTCTTACTTTTTAGTGGGTTGGTTTTTAATTCACTTAAGTTACAAAAGGCTTATGTCAACTGCAACAAATCCTTTTACAAAATATTGCTTGCCCCGATGCACGGTTGTTAACTGTTGAGGAGTTCACTATCAGCTCTATTACACTGTAATAGTAGTATGACGAGAATAAAGTGCTACTCAATACCATATCAAAGTAACTAAATCACAAACTGTAAATTTACACAAATTTTGTGATCTTCATCATCAGTTCTACTTCACCAATTAGTGGTTTTTAAGAGTAAATACACGAATTACTATGAAATATACCTAAATCACTGTAGGTTTGCCCTTAATTTTTTAAGAGTTCCCTCGATTTCTCCAGGATCCCATCATCTGATGATGGTCTGACTTTTTTAATCTTAGCAAAGAGTTTCATGTCAGAAAAGTGCTCAACATTTTATGAATACAATTTACTTAGGGATATAAAATATATTAAATAAACATTTCGTTTTTTAATTTAATTAATTTTGACCTTATATTACAACCTGTAACAAAACACAAAAATAATAATTTACTTTAATAGTAATACTGGCTGTTTTTGTGCCTTTGCCTTAAAAAAAAGCGCTGATGCGCGCGCATCGCTAATTTCTAAACAAGTAAAAAATATTCCGCGCGCGTTTTCTTTTGCCTGTATCGTTTTTTTATTTATTTCCTCGCAAATATGTTATAAAACGTCGTATGACATACGTGCGGTTTGATAATTACAGCCTCTGCTTTCTTGTAACAATATCGCCTCGGCTGTGATTTTAACTTACCGCACTTATATCATAATGTACTATTATAACCCGATATCTCACAATCCACAGAACGGATTTATAATTAAGACGTCGTTAGATCTTGACCGCCCAAGTGTTCTTAGATATGTCACTGAAAAAACAAACATGGCGACCGTGAGCGTTTTTTTAATACTGCAATAGTGCAACCATTCGTTTTTTAATTTTTAATATTTGACAATAGCTGTGATAAAAGTTAGTAATTACATCCTACTACTCAAAAGTATTAAATAAAAAAAAAAATTAAGCCTGCACAAAAAAGATGGAAACAAGTGCAGTCGGAGGCACTTTACTAAGTTCATCGAGATTCATTAATGCCTCCGACTGCATGAAATTATATAATTATGTAGGGGATCTTGTTTCCATCTTTTTTGTGCAGGCGGGTTTTTTCATTTTATAATTATTTATTTTTTAATAATCGTTGATTGGGTTATATACCTAAAATAAATATTTAGGTTTGATTTTAATGCATCTGTTTGTGGCATTTGTAGCGCCCCAAAAGATTATGGAATGCGTTTATTTCTTCTTTTAAAATATATATAAGAATCTATCTTCTTTAGTGCAAAGCATATAAAAGTTTTGTTTTGGTTTTATTTTATGTAGTAATTTGTACATAGGTAGTGTAAATAATAATATTATTATATTTTTATTTTAGAGTACTAACTGACCGACTAGCAAAGTTAGCTATTACAGTAGGCGAAAATATTAGTATTAAACCTCATTACTCAGAAATACTGTATAAATTTAAAAATACTTGCTATAATAATTGGAAAGAATACTTTGATGAAAACTCAAAATCTAAGGGTATTTGGTATAAAACTATGCAGTCGGAGCCTCCACGCATACCTTGGTTCAGCAACATTAGATTAAGTCGAAAATATGTAACAATCGCACATAGATTGCGTTCCGGGCACATTCCATCTAGGAAGTTTGAGCACCTTATGGGAAAAGCAATTTCACCAAACTGTGAACTCTGTGATAAAATTGACGATGCTCAACACTTGTTAATGGAGTGTTCCAAGAACCAATCATATAGGGATCATTTGATGCGACAGCTTAATATTAATCGACTGAATGTTGGTATAATTCAGAGTTGTCTGTGTATACCAACATCCAGTGAAGCTAAAATGTTTTATGAGCTAGCCTTGTATCAGTGTAATAACCCATAGTTAGTCTTTATTGTACATAATAGTGAATGTATAACCTTTAAGCCTAATGGGACTGACATATCCTAAACGGACAAAAGTCCCCAAATAAAAATAGAATAAAAAAAATATATATATATATTTTAGAGTAGCATAAAAATATCTTGTACCTATATATTGTATTACTAGCTGAACCGCGCAACTTCATATGCGTCAATTTTCCCTGTTTTTGCAACATTTTTCATTGCTGCTCTGCTCCTATTGGTCGTAGCGTGTGGTGTATGTTGTATAGCCTTTCTCGACAAATGGGCTACCCAACAAAAAAATATTTTTTCAATTTGGATAAGTAGTTCCTGAGATTATCGCGTTCAAACAAACAAACTCTTTAGCTCTATAATATTAGTATAAATTTATGACACTATGAAAAAAAAACATAAAAATAAAGTGTCCTGTGTCTGTACGCTTAGACCTTCTAAACAGGGCAACGGATTTTGCTACGGTTTTCACTATCATTCAGATAATTTCTCCCAGATGGTTTATACATGCATATTATGTGTATTATTGTGGATAAAAGTTCGTGCGAAGCCAAAACATGCTTCCAGTTATATATAAAATATACCAAAAAGAATCGCCCCCGGGTGGGCTCGAACCACCAACCTTTCGGTTAACAGCCGAACGCGCTAACCATTGCGCCACGGAGGCGTTGACTCCTTGCTTGAAAATAATAGCCACATACTTTGTCCTATTTTGTCTAACTATAAATGATACAAATTTTAACCATAGACATCACTAACACATTCTTTATCATGATGACGCAATAGTGGCGTGTACTGCTGGACAATGAGTTGTTAGAGACAATGGGTTTGAGTCGCATACGAAGCTTTGTTAGATTTGTTTTATTTTTTTTTAAAGTAACTAGCAATGTGGGATTTTGATCCCACATTACTTATAGCAATCCCGTTAACCCCTCCAGGTAAGCTCAATGGCTTGTGTTAGGGGTGCGTTCACGTCAGTAGTATAATGGGTAGGATTCGAACCTTCGACCTCACGATTGCGAGACCGATGCCTTAGCCATTAGGCTACCGCCGCTTTAGATTGATAAATCGAACAGATTCATAAATGTTGGTTCCATTGTGGGTGTACTTTAAGTTCTTAATTAATAATATTATATATCTCGGGACAACTCACACAACGTCATCTGATCCCAAACTGAGCAGAGACTATGACAATCAGACTACTAATAAACATTTAAATAATAAAATACATTAATAAAAAATACTATTAAAATAATCATTATTCTCTTTATTTATTTATTTTATCTTATTTATTACATTTTTTAAAATACACAAATTTAAAATATAAAATACAGTGATCCCGCCTGTACCGTGTACAGGGACCAAGGTAGGTGGTTAGGGCCCAAAAGAGAGGAACATCCTCGCAATACGTGCCGTGCCGAGGAGTAGTCTTCCTGCAAGCTACCCAACGCTAGCCTGTGCTGATGTTGGTCGAGTCCAGGCGCTTGGCCATTAGTCCATGGACCACAATGATTGCTGAATTCACATCAACAATCTCGCGGGCTAAGTCCAAATATGAATAGAAGTGTAATAGAAGCGGCGGTAGCCTAGTGGCTAAGGCTTCGGTCTCGCATACGTGAGGTTGCGGGTTCAAATCCTACCCATTATACCTACTACCGACTTGAACCCACTCCTAATACAAGCCTTTGAGCTTAGCTGAAGAGGTTAACAAGATTGCTAGTAATGTCTGCCTTTAAAAAAAAAAAGAAAAACTGCTTCTACGAGAAAAAAAAATATTTGTCATAATTACATTAATTTGGTTTATCACTATTACTAAACTTATAATTAAACAAATTTTATTTATTCGTATTACAAAAACAATTAGTTATATAAAAAAATGTCTCGTGCTAACTAACAAAAACAAAAACAAATGGGTGTCAAGTTCAGTATATACCAAACTGACAGAGCCCACCTCTGGTTTTCAACTGGAACCCAAGTAATACTACCTCTCATCTAGGTATGGGATGAAATATTAAAAAATCCATCGATTTTTAATCAAGCGGGGTGTTCCAAAACTGTTTAAACCCTATGGAATGATGAAAAAATCTCTTCCACGTATCGTAAAAGAGTTTCGCCCCCGGGTGGGCTCGAACCACCAACCTTTCGGTTAACAGCCGAACGCGCTAACCATTGCGCCACGGAGGCTATGACTACAGTTTAGAAAACATATACACATATAGCGTAGTGTAATCCATACTATTTGTACTTATATTATAAACTACATAGTATAAAACAAAGTCGCTTTCTCTGTCCCTATATCCCTATGTATGCTGTAAAATGTATGTATGTATGTAAAATTTACGCAGACGAAGTTGCGCGGGACAGCTAGTATATTATAAATGTGAAAGTAACTCTGTCTGTCTGTCTATTAGGTGCCTTTTCACGCTTAAACGGCTGAACCGATTTTTAGCAGCGGTTTATAGCTAGTATGTTATATCATATTATAATATCTCTAATAATCCGTAGTGGGGATTCCCCATGAACGAGATAAAGACTAATGTTTCGGTAAAGACTAACTGGATTTTCCTCGCAATCAATATTGTGATAATAATTAAATTAAATTAAATTTAAAGTAAATATATGAAGCAACGGTAGTTTAATGGCTACGGCATTGGACTCGTAATCGTTAGGTTACAGGTTCAAATCCTACCTACTACCGACGTGAACCTACTCCTAACACAAACAATTTAGCTTAGCTGGAGGGATTCCTTCAACCCTTTTGCGGGCAAACTACACACCTCAGATTTTGGTTTTAACTATTTAAAGCTTGTGAAATAACATTTTTAAAACTAACCTATCAAATTTCCCCCCCCCTCCCCTTGCACATCACCCAATTTTTATAATGGCCTACGGCCAATGAGCGTTTGATTTCTTTTTATTATTCCAAAAATAATGTAAATTAAATAAAAATCCTTATTTATAGCGTAATAAAGTAATTATTATGTATCTTCAAGAAACAAAATCTTGGGAACAATATAAATCGAATCCGGAAAAACGTCTGTATCAAACCCATCTTCAATTTTTTTTGTTATTTCACGCAGTTTTTCTAAGTTTTTTTTTTTCATTATGTTTATTCACAACTAGCTGACACGCGCAACTTCGTCTGCGTAAATTTTCCCCGTTTTTGCAATATCTTTTCTCTGCTCAAAAGATGTTGCAAAAACGGGGAAAATTTACGCAGGTGGTAGCGTAATGTTATATAGCCTATAGCCTTCCTCGATAAATGGGCTATCCAACAGTAAAAAAATAATAATTTGGACCAGTAGTTTCTGACATAATCGCACAAATCAAACAAACAAACTCTTCAGCTTTATAATACATATTAGTATAGATATGAATCATTCTCTTGCTCGTCAGAATCGTCGTCACTAACCCACATTTCGGAGTCGTCATTATTTTGCATCTAGATATTATGTGATTCTGTTACGTTTGTACGTCTCTATATTTTCTGCGTCATTTGATGACCAATTTTTAATCATTACAAAAAAAACTGTCTAAATTTATACATAATAAAAATTAATCGACTGCCTCTGTGGCGCGGTGGGAGTGTGTCCGACTGCTACGCAAAAGATCGTGGGTTCGATTGGCACTCAGGATAAAACTTTGTGTGATGAGCACGATGGTTTATTCTGTGTCTGTATTTAGAAATATTTAACTATGTTTATCAGTTGTCTGGTTTCCATAGGACATGCTCTGCTTAGTTTGGGATCAGATAGCGTTGTGTGAGTTGTCCCAGAATATTATTATTATTATATTATTAATTTAAAATATTAAAATAAATGAATACAAAATAAAAAAATCAGATTAGTGAATGTCATAACATTGTCGGATCCAGGAAGAGCGCAGTAGAAGGGGGGATCAGGTCCCAGATACCTATCCCTTCCACTCTTAAAAATATGTATGTATCTTCTGCGGCACAGGTCTTCACCATAAAAAAACCGGGCAAGAGCATGTCGGACCATGGTCAGTGTACCCTACACTGACTATGGTCCGACATGCTTGTTGAGAAACGCAGTTTTTCGGCAATACTCCAATGACATAAATAATCTTAATTTAAAGTATTTGTTAAGTCACTATCTTCTTGACAAAGATTATAATACAGTACTTCTTGAATATTTTTCATATTTTTGGTCACATGGTTCATAAGATAAGGGGGGGGGGGACACAATTTAAGCAACTTTCGGAGCCATTATTTCCGAAACTATTCACCTAATCAAAACAGTTTACAATAAACCTTAAAATGTTTTTAAAAGAACTGTTGAATGATGTGCCACACGTAATATGCTCAAGAAAAAATAGCTACTGTTACATGTATAGAGTGCCCCCACCCCCCTAAATGTATTTATTTTTATTATTTAGCTATTAAACTAAGTAGCAGCCACTACAAGACATCTTTCAACAAAATGCCTGTGACATACGGACGGACAGACAGACAGACGGACATGACGAAATTATAAGGGTTCCGTTAATACCATTTTGGCTACGGAACCCAAAAAAGATATAATATTGTCCGACTAATAATATTATACAAAGGTTTTTAAGGTACCTTTCCACCGATAAGAGGCGCCCTCGCGGCCCAAACGTTGCAATTAAGATGCGTTGAAAACCAGAAACTCAGCGTATAACACTTGAAAAGCAAAAAGTGTTGTGTCGCCCCCGGGTGGGCTCGAACCACCAACCTTTCGGTTAACAGCCGAACGCGCTAACCATTGCGCCACGGAGGCTATGACTACAGTCTATAAACAATGAACTTACATAACGTATTTGCTGTTTAATTTACCTATGTAATATATATAGTGGGAAATCCCTTCGTATGAGATAACGACCAATGAAAATTGGACGGTTGAGAAGCAGTAAACGGGTTTTCCCCTAAGTTGATCAACGCGATTGACATAAAATTGGCCCATGCATTTAATCTACTTAGTGCCATAAAGGAACACACAAATACACATAGACTGATAAACACAATACATTCCTTTGCGTCATGCAATCGGGTAAAAAGGGATGTCCGAAACGTTGGGTCTAAAGTATGTTGTCATAAACTGATGACTCGTCTCAATAATCTACCTATCGATGGATTTGGCTACTAGAGTTTGAATTTTGACATGTTTTGTATGGAGCTTATGTCAAATATATACCTCTAGTAGCCAAATCCATCGAGAGTTAGATTATTGAGACCAGACGTTAGTGAGAATTTTGAATATTGTCATCTGTAGTTAATATTTAAAAAAAAATGCATTACAAATTCGGATAACTGCATAAATTAAAATTATCGTAAAACGAAACTAATTATGGCAAGCAGAAATATGTCAGAGATGCGCTCTAGTAAAATAAATTGTCATACGCGCGACCGATCTCTCATTAGTCCTGGCTATCTTATTAGCCAACCCTTGCCAGAAAAGTAAGTCCTGTTTAACAAACTAATTAGACTATCGTATTAGTATCTATATTAAAACCTAAACTAACAAATGACCTTTGACATTCACTTTCACAATTACATCTTTGGAAGATTTTCTACCACTGGATACGTACAAGGCGAGTTTTTTCCTCGTCCGATTTTATATAACCTTACTGGTGGAAACGTACCTTGCTAACAAACGAGTCAACGACAGAATCAACTAGTAGCTTTGGTGCATTGGACATTAAACTATACGCGAATATCATTGGTAGTTTTCATTAGTCAATAAATGCCGACTAGGACTTTATTTATATTTTTTATGTTATGAAAACTATGAGCTAATTAATTAACAATACAGTAACCATGACAAAGCTATGGGTCCTCACATATGTGCCTGATCTAACTACGATTATTTTAAGGCGGGACAACATTTTTGACAATGACGCCTTTTCGCCCTTATTTTATGGTGCATTTAGACGCGCTGCAAGCAGCCCGACAAGAGCCGGCAGTGTAAAGACACTGTTCGCAAACAGCTGAGAAGAATTTCGCTTTGTAAGCGAGCGTGTAAGTCCACCATTACAAACGATAACGTACTAAACATGGCATTTTGTGCGCTCGCGGCACATTGCCCACCCCTAGATCCGGGACTGCAATGCCGGATCTGGATTCACACCATTCTAATTGGAAATGATTTTCACTAGCCGTCGGGGATCCCATTCGTCGAATGAATTATAAAAAAAGGCGTTTTATAGACTATATTCAAACAGCTTACACTAAGACTTGTATTTTTTCAAATAAAATAATCTTTAGTAGCTTTAATTTACCCGATTTAAATAATAGGTAATAGAAGATGACGTACTAATCTTATCTCATTAGGTTCAAAACGTCATCTCGTCGATCAGCTAAGGGGAAAACCGGCGTTAACTCTCAACCGTCCAATTTTCATTGGTCGTTATCTCATACGCAAGGATTTCCCACTACATATTATTACATATATGCAAGGGGTTCACTACACCTGACTTATAATTATTACAGTCTTACAGTAGATTACATATATTAAACAGCAAATACGTTATGTAAGTCCATGTTTTGTAGACTGTCTTCATAGCCTCCGTGGCGCAATGGTTAGCGCGTTCGGCTGTTAACCGAAAGGTTGGTGGTTCGAGCCCACCCGGGGGCGACACAACACTTTTTGCTTTCCAAATGTTACACGCTGAGTTTCAGGTTTTCTACGCATCTTATTTGTATCGCTCGGGCCGCAAGGGCGCCTCTCATCGGTGGGAATGTACCTTGAAAACTCTAAAAGAAGTTCTAAGTTGGTATATTATATTTTACCACTAGCTGCCCCGCGTAACTTGGTTTGTGTCATAATCCCCGTTTTTGCAACATTTTTCATTGATGCTCCGCTCCTATTACTCGTAGCCTGATGTTGTATAGCCTATGACACTCACAAATAACTAGGCCTTCTATTAGTTTTTATTTTATATAGTTTTTATTTTATATATTAGCTAAGAATTTTAACATCGGTTCAGTAGATCCAGATATTACTCCCACAAACTCACAACCTTTACCTCCTTAATTATTTTTTTATCTAGAGAGAGTTTAATCTATGCTAATATTATAATGCTGAAGAGTTTGTTTGTTTGAACGCGGCAATCTCAGGAGCTACTGGTTCGAATTGAAAAAATCTTTTTCTGTTGGGTAGCCCATTTATCGAGAAAGCCTATAGGCTATATAACATCACGCTACGACCAATAAGAGCGGAGCAGTAATGAAAAATATTGCAAAAACGGGGAAAATGTACGCATACGAAGTTGCGTGAGGCAATTAGTTTGGTATAAATAGCTTTTCCCAATACGGTGAAATATTCGTGAAAACAAAATTAAAACTAAAAATCAGAAATCTCGTATACATATATATCTTGATTTAACATACAAGGTTTGTTGCTGGTTTAAAATATGCAGTACTAGCTGTGCCCCGCGGTGTTACCCGGGGTTTATTAGCCTATGTATTAATGCAAGGTGTCAGCTAATTCCATACCAAATTTTATTAAAATCGCTTCAGCCGTTTAGACGTGAAGATGTAACAAACATACACACTCACATACTCACAAACTTTTGCCTTTATAATATTAGTGTGATTAATGTCACTATCGATGTTTATTAACATCATTTTTGAATGTTATGCTTAGTTTGGGAGAAATAAATATATTTCTGAATTTCTTTTAGTTGTCGGTTAAGTCGGTTTACGGCTGATAATTTTACATGCTAACATCGTCGTGAGAAAACATTGATGACATATTACCATATATTCGCATTGCTTAGCAACCAGTCTAATAACGTGATACTTTTTAAATATATATTCTTGACATATCGCCATTCGCGTTGCTTAGCAACCAGTCAATAACGTGACCTTTTTTGTGCGTGCACGCGGTCATCGATTTATAAGACGTTATCACGTCAAAAATAGTCGATTTTCAACATGTTTTTTTCTAAAAAACTACTAATGAAAGATTAATGGGGGCTATAACAAACGTGCTTGTGAATGATGAGATCCATCCGATTTTACAATAAAAAGGGGATGTTCGAAAAATGGGATTTATAAAACATTGTGTAATGGTATAATTGTACAATACCATTTATCAATTTTGCGGAAATAGCTAACCGCTATCTGGCATTGCGCATTATCTGAATTTGTGCGATTATTACTATAACAAAAATACCCTCGAATATACAGAGTGATTTCTAATATACCCAGTAATAACCTCCCGCAAGCGCTCTTGGTTATTAGTTTATTACAAATCAACCTGTATTATTATTCCTATAGCAGTTTTTTTTCATACAAACAATGATTTCCAATCATCACTTCGCCAGATAAAACGCATCTTTAAATAGCACTATTATAACTAAATATTTATTAATATTTAGCGATTTATAAAAAATAAAAAATGTACACAAACAAAAACTGTGAAGAAAAATCTTATACAAACAAAAAGTGTCGCCCCCGGGTGGGCTTGAACCACCAACCTTTCGGTTAACAGCCGAACGCGCTAACCAATTGCGCCACGGAGGCGTTGATTGCAATGCTCGAAAATAGCCATCACTTTCTATGCTTAAAAAAAATACCTATTACTTTTTTTAATCAATCATATTGGTTTTGATAACAATGTCATTACTTAACAATCTAATAAATAACTGATGTAATTTTTAATCAATTTTTATTAGGTAGGTAATAAAAGATTTTTTATCGATTTTATTTTTAGTCATGATTATGTATAGATTAATTAATCCTACAATCTTAATACCATTTCACGGATAAAGTTACTTATTTAAAATTAGTTTTATTATATGTAGTTTCTTTAATTAGTTTTTAAATACGCATATTCTATTTGTCACTGTAACATCTCAGGAATTTGGTCTGATCAAGCATTATCTGGAACAGACTCGATAAAGATATTAATTGTTTTGTTTATGATAGGGATCTTATAAATATTATTTGTTGAATATCTTATAAATGTATTTACTGGACACCGATTTAGTACCGAAGGAGGGGGGGAATCATCACGACACGCTACCTTACCGTAATTTCTTTCATAAAAAAAAAACCGAACAAACGCGCGGAGTAAATGTTCTACCAATATAGATTTTAAAATAGGTACATAAAGTACTTACTATTTTTTTTGTATTAGGTAGAGTATTGTAATGTGATCTCCCGCGGGGATTCACCGGCATCCATTATATCTAATATCTTGACTTTTTGAGGTAACTCACGACCTGGGTCCATATTCACGTTCTTCTTTTCCGTTTTCGTGGCAAGCCCGTGCGAACTGTCAAAATCTTGTCATAATGGTAAATAGAGAGCTGCGCTTAGAAATGTAGTCCGAGAGCTGGCATCAATTTTCGGGTAGATATTTGGTGTCCTGATCATATTACCTAAAAATCAAATTACCTACGAAGCGAAATGCCGTCATGTCTAAAAAGCTAAATCCCTACAAATCAAACTACCTAAAAATCAGTATGCCATAACAGTAATTTGCCTCATGATTATGATGCCCATGAAGCAAAAAGTACACTAAGCAGATTGTCTAAAATTAATTATGCCTAAACGTGCTTAAGGAGCAAGGGGCCTACCAAGCAAAATGCCTAAAATAATATTTTATTTAACAAAAGATATCATGAACAATTAGATAAGGCATCATAATGCCCTTACAGCTATTAAACAAAGTGCGCTGGTTGACAAAACGTATATTTAATGATAATCTATAATAAAAAAAACAATCTTTTGCCTATGTATTCTTAACTTTTTCATATTGATTAGCTGTAAGTTTTCCTTTACCTAAAATTAAATAATTATTTAGTTCGACTTAATTAGTAAAACAACATAAATTAGAAATAAATAAAATGAAATGAATACACACGTTCTCTTATTAGTAGATGTTACAATAAATATTTAAGTACCTCCCCAAGTAACCGTTTAACACATTATGTTGTGATGAGATAGCAGGTCGCAGTCACTATTATAGGAACATAGGAAAAATGACCGTATTATAAAGCGGGCAAGAGCACGACTGACAATTTTTTAATTTGTCTATGAAGCAAAATGCCTAAATAGTAGTAATTTTACTTCTTAGTCATTTTATATCGTAGTCATTTCAAGTTTTAGTCTTTCTATAGATTAGTCTTTTTACATCATTCTGAAAACAAGTAATTTAACAATTTAGGCATTTTGCTTTATAGACAAATTAAGTCACTCCTGCTTCGTAGTTAAATTGATTTTTAGGTAATATGATCAGGACAGGATATTTGAGGCAACCTAAAAACTTGTCACATACCTCTCCTATTATACCCCAACACGGAGCTGCAGACCTGGCTGGTGAGTAGCGGAGCTAAATTAACCCCTAATTTTTTTTTAATATTTTTTTTTCCAAAAATATGTTTGATGCTATTTGTAAATTTTATATGTTGTAATTTATTGATTAAAGAATATAAAAAAAACCAGGCGATTTAGTCGGGATTTTAACATTGCCAGACACGTTCAAAAATATATTGTAATAAATATAAAAAATGCATTTGAGGCAACTTGCAATTTTAATAGGGTATTATTTACAATTAAAAAATAAAATTCTTAAAAAGACAGATCATTTTGGTAGGACTTACTACCTGCCGGGTGATCTAATAAATTATATACAGGTGCAAGTGATTTTTGCTCGCGTCTGGCAATGTTAAAACCCCGACAGCTCTCCTACTAATACACCAACGTGCAAGCGCGGCGGACATCTTTGAGTGCACCGCGCATGCGCGAGTTTGCACGGGCTTGCCACGACAACGGAAAAAAAGAACGTGAATAAGAACCCTAATCCTAAACTAGATAGAAACTGTACTCGGTCCGCTTGTGACCACGGCCGGTGCAACCTGGTCGAAACGTCAAGCAATTTTAAGGTAAACAATGCGCATTAATTCCCGTATAATAAATAGTTATAATCATGCAACGCGAAAGTTTAAATGTTAGTAGAAACTGTACTGTAGCATCCAGACACAGAATAAACAATCGTGCCTATAATCAATAGTAAACAACTCATCACGCAAAGATTTATATCCTGGGAGATATCTCACGCTATTTGGCTTAGCAGTCAGGGTCACCTACTCGACCAACAGACCATAGAAATTTAAGCCCCCATGGCAACGCGAAGAATTTTTTGAAGTGATAACGCCATATAAATTGATGACCAGTAGTGCGCACGAAAAAGCGTCACGATACTGTCTGTTGATAGGTTGAAGTATCAGCCTATCAGCGAATTGCGATTGCAGCGACATTCCATACAATTGGATTTAGTTGACTACAAGAAAAAAATATTATTTTTTACAAATTACACAATAATAGCTTTTAAAATGCTTCAAAAAATAAGTGTTTATCCACAATTTTGACTGCCTCTGTGGCGCGGTGGGAGTGTATCCGACTGCTACGCAAGAGGTCGTGGGTTCGATCCCCACCCAGGATAAAACTTTGTGTGATAAGCACGATGGTTTATTCTGTTTCTGGGTGTTATTTATCTATAATATGTATGTATTTAAAATATATATAAGTATGTTTATCAGTTATCTGGTTTCCATAGTACAAGCTCGGCTTAGTTTGGGATCAGATAGCGTTGTGTGAGTTGTCCCAAGATATTATTAATTTAGGTAACATATTTATGAATATAAAAAATTAAAGAACTACTATAAACTTAGATTTGTTTGACATTTCACAAAAAGAGACTGATTTGACTTGACAGTCAACATCCGTATTGGAACTAAAGCTATCAGCGAATAGTGATTTATCCAACATAAACTAACAGATAATCTAACCATATAAGTTTTAAGCTAAGTACATACTGTTTAGTATAAATTTATGAAATTATACAATAATAGCAACGACATGAGATACAATTGGAACTAAAGCTATCACAGGCATGGCTATTTATTACAATGTCAACAATGTTTTAATAAGACGTTATTACGTAAAATTATCGTCCGCAAACCGACATTAAAAATAAGAATTACATACAATTTACATTTTTTTCACCAAGCTACATAGCTTGTTGGCGAGATAACTTTAAAAAAACACAATGATAATTATTTTTTTAATTAAAAGAAATGGCGCTATTAAGACACCAACAAGTTAATAACATTTCAGTATAGAAACACAATTAATAACAATATTATTACCTAAGTTTATATGCAAATAAATATATAACTCTACAGTGCTATACAGCTGAATACATCTTAGTACCTACTTAGCTGAAGAGTTTGTTTGTTTTGTTGAACACGATAATCTCAGCAACTACTGGTTCGAATTGAAAAATCTTTTAGAGAGCGCCGTTTATCGAGGAAGGTTATATAGACTATATAACATACGACTACGACCAATAATATTAGATATATTTCGGGACTTAATCGCGTGAATTATTTAATGGTACGAACCTTTTATTTACCCGACGTTTCGATCGAATTGCACCGATCGTGGTCACGGGTCGACTTAAGTCCCGAAATATATCTAATATATATAAAAATCGCGAAAGTTTAAAAACAATAATAACGACCAAACCTTGGATCCAAGCATTTATAAAAAATGTTGCAAAACCGGTGAAAATTGACGCAAACGAAGTTGCGTGGGTTAGCTAGTAAATATATAACTGTATACGGTATAACAGCTGAATACCATTGGTATACAGAACCTACAATGAACCTTGAAAATAAAACAGGCATGTCCGACCATGCTTAGTGTAGGGTTCCGCAGCTGTCACAACAAATAAATGCCATGTACGTTTGTTGAGAAGCACTGTTTTTCGGCAATAACTCAAAAATGGTTTATCCGATCATTTTGGAAATAATTTAAACCTAGATTTGTTTCAATATTATTTTACTATCGAAATAGGTAGAGGCTTACACATGTATGTACATAGTGTAGTTTAGGCGAAACTAAGTATAAAATGAAATAAGTTATTCTATCTATTGCCCTCTACCCGCGTAGAAGATAACTGTCACAAATTTTAAGTACTTAACAGTTTTTCCAATTTAATTTCATCAAAAACTTCGAATGACAGTAGACGAAAAAAATACAATAAATGGCACTCGGGGACTGCCGCGGTAAAGCTACTGCATAGAATTTTTTATCAACTTATGCAATTATAATTATTTATTTATTTTTGCAGTTTTTTTTTTATTTTCATTACATTTCGGCGCAGCTTGTCTCGATATATACGACCATATATATATATATATATATATATATATATATATATATATATATATATACATTAAGCGAACGCTCGGCCGAGCTACATGGTAGGCGAAGTTGGGGTGTAAGGTTTTATTTTCGTTACGGAATTTCTTGATTCGGTCGCAGCGACCGAAGGCTCAAAGCCCGCGATAAAAGCTATGCAATAGCTTGATCATTTATTTTTATTCAAAAATTATCTCTATGAGTGGATTCCGAGGTCTTAACGGTTAAAAATGCATTTTGCCTATAAAATTGTAGTAGAATGGTAGTATATAGATAACGGTTATATAATAACTTTTTCAATAAGTGTATCATTAGGGTCCTTATACACGATATTTTTTTTCCGTTTTCAAAGCAAGCCTAGGCGAACTGGCGCATACCCGGTGCGCTCTAAGATGTCCGCCACGCATGTGCGTTGATGCATTTTAAGCGCAACTCTCTATTTACCATTATGACAAGATTTTGACAGTTCGCACGGGCTTGCCGCGAATACGAAAAAACGGGACGTGAATAAGGACCCAGTTGGAGCACGAGGTAATGCTATTAATACGACTGCTTATTTATTTGTTTATTATGAATAAGAGGGCTTAGTGTTCTGTGCATAAAGTGTTTTATTATGTGGCAACTAATTTAATAGTCAGTAACAACACATTTGTGACGATTTCGGTTGGATCGGATAGAAGCTTGTGCCCAAATGATAATTGTAGCTTTGAATTTTATAATGCCAGACGGATAAACGGACGTTTTGGCACGCGGGAAAATAACAAGAAGCAAGGAGTCTGTAGTCCTTAAGACTGTGCTTTGCCAAACACGAAACCGCGCTCGCATTTTAATGTGATGTTTTCAAAATGTAGGAGGGTCTAATAATTGTATCTATGTATGTACACCATTTATTGGAAGACTGGACTGGCTGTATTGGCTGTTTTTTTTTTTACCAAGTGTGAACTTTCCAAGTAATCCTATTGTTATCAGGTCAGGATCCTGGAGAAATCTAGGGAACTCTAAACATTATTGGCACATCTATAGCGGTTTGTATGCTTTTTTTTAAAGAAAGTCGTATATTTGCTTTCGGGAAATACCAAGGTAAAATTAAACTGAAAGTGACCTTCCAGGAAAAAACGTCTTCTTTTAAAAAGTTCGTCTTTTTAAAAAGTGTCAAGATAGTACCATATTGCAAGTTAGTTAAATTACAAAAAAACGAGAAAGATAAATTACAAAAAAACGGGCAAGACCATGCACTGATGTAGGGTTCCGCAGCCTTGAATAATTGCCTCAGCAGAAGAACGCATGTATCATGACACTTAAGCTCTTTTTTTTTTTGAGAAACGCAGTTTTTCGGCAATAACTCAATGACAGTCTTTCAACGACAATCAACTCGGATCAACTCCAAAATAATTTTTGTTTAAAGTATTTATTATATGGTACCTTTGTTTTTTTGCATATTTTTTGGTTACACGGTTCAAAAGTTAAGGGAGGGGGGAACAAAATTTATGCAACTTTCGGAGGGATTATTTCCAAAAATATTCACTTAACCAAAAAAGTTTTTTTATTAGAAACCTTAAAATGATTTTGAAAGACCTGTCGAATGATGTGCCACACGTTGGCTACTACAAGACACCATTCCACCAAATTTCATTAATATTCATCGAGTAGTCTTTGTGCGAAATGCCTGCGACATACGGACGGACAGATAGACAGACAGACCGACAGACGGACACGACTAAACTATATGGGTTCAGTTTTTGTCATTTTGGCTACGGAACCCTAAAAAGGAAGACTTTAAATTTAATTTAAAGTTAAGTAGGTACACTAAAGAGAAATAAAATATGTATTTTGAAATATGTGGCAAAATAAACATGAATTACAGTAGGATTAACGTAACTAGGCCGGATTGAAGTTGGCGAAAAGGTTGCGCAGATGCATTTTTTAGTAGTAAATGGTGACAGGAAGCGGGGGCGGGGGCGGTAACTAAACCAAGATAATTAGAGATGCGATTACGCATTACATTGTCATCATTAGTATTACTAACTCATGTTTTTGTGATTATTGTCGTAAATAAATTGTTTTTCAAACTTTCTTTAGTATTTACTGTAACTGTTCTAAATTTAAACTTTTATGAACTCATTTAAATAGTACTTTTATATTGTTGAATTAAAATTTTGTCAGTATTTTTAATCGATTAAACATAATTAATCGTTTTCGTAAGTAATTATAGGGTCGCATCTCTATGACATGCGCAAAAGTGATAAGAACCTAATTTCAATCCGGTCAAACTACGTTGATCCAACTGTAACTACTTCTTTATATTAATAAAGTTAAATTATTTTTCTACGACGAATTTTGAACGAAGAAAAAAGTGAAGAGTTTGTTAAACTTACCTAGCTATGTAACATCTACGGATTTCTTCATTTTAAAAATAGCCGTTCTCACAAAACGGTACAATGCTTCGTTCCTGACGTTATCTTTAAATAGGTCGTGGTATTTTTGTTTGTTAACTAGTTTGCTCGTTTATTGTAAGTATGACTGGTCGACGTGCCCCAGTTTCATTTCTCATTTTGTATAGACTTTTATTATTCACAATTTCATTAAAACCGGTACAGCGGTATAAGCGTTAAAACGTAACAGATAGAATATCTTTTACATTTATTATTTTGAATTTTTTTAACGAGGTATTTATTTATTGTTTAAGGCTAATTCAATGAACTGATTTTGATGAAATTTGGTATCGCAGTAGTTTGAAGCTGGAGAAGGGGACGGACATTGCATTTATGTCATCCTGATAACTGATTTTAAAACTAATTTATTGTTAGGCTAGAAATATTAAAAAAATGAGTTTACCTATAATATCATATTTTATTGTTTTTATCGTACTTAAACGAGTAAAAAAAAACGTTCTTTACTGTAACTGTTCTAAATTTAAACTTTTGTGAACTCATCTATAGTATTTTTATATTGTTGAATTAAAATTTCTTAGTATTTTTAATCGATTAAACATAATTAATCTATTATTTTAGGCTAGACATTAAAAAAAAAACAAAATATGAGATTACCTATAATATAATATTTTATTGTTTTTATCGTACCTATACTAGTAAAAAAAACAATTTTCAGATGGTTTTCTTAGAACAGGTACTAGCATTATCAAACAACAATTGTAGATTAAAAATTAATAATTAAAATATGTAATATATCAGTAATAGAGTGTAATATTTACACACATGAGACGTAGGCGCCGTGGCTTAGTTGGTTAAAGCGCCTGTCTAGTAAACAGGAGATCGTGAGTTCGAATCTCGCCGGGGCCTTGGTTGACTTTTTGTTGTATATTTTTGTGATTGACTTGCCTGTGGCTCTATTGGTTAGTGACCCTGACCACCCATCCAAGATATTTTTTTGCGTGACGTGCGATTGTGTATTTTGTGGAATACAAATTCGCTTCTTTACAAATTTTCACAGATCTTACTTTACACTGACGGAGTTTCAAACAAACTCAAACTCAAATTTCTTTATTTCGTAAAATCAGGTTAATGATTATTTGAAAACGTCAAATTAATATATACTAAAAATGTTATAAAATTATGATAAACAAAATGAGGTTAGGCGGCAGTTCCAAGTGTAAAGCTCATGAGAAGAAGCTGCCAAGAAACTCATGTGCCACTCTTTTAAAATCATCAAGTTTTTCTTTACAAAAATAAATTTTACTGAATGAACCAGTGTGTTTGGTGAGTGTAACAAGCTTGCAACTCCTATTTTACCCATATTTTTCATTCATAGTGGATGCCTATAACAAACGGCATCAACTGCCACTATTTCAGATATACAGCCCGATGTATTAGTCAGTCTGTCAGTCTGGAAACAGCTCTGCATAGTTTGGTGTCAGATGGCCGTGTGTGTGTTGTCCCAAGCAATTTTAATTTTATTAACCCATTAACGCAAAACGAGGACAATATTACAAGTTTATCGTGTGTATATTTGTGATATCATACCGCTCAAATGAATAAACAGATTTGGATGGTTTTTTTACAAGAAAGGGTGTTGATTTGGGACGCTTTATAACCTTTTTAGAGTTCCTATTTTGGCTAAAAATGGCATAATGGAACCCTTATAGTTTCGCCATGTCCGCCCGTCCGTCCGCACCTTTGCTCAGAGACTGTTAGTGCTAGAAGGCTGTAATTTTGCATGGATACACATTACTTACCTACGCCGATAGAGTGAAAGAAAAAATAAAAAAAGAAAGAATTAAAAATAGAAAAAAAAAATTAGGGTACCCTATAGGTACGTAAAGGTATTTTTCTCACTTATTCCATCGTGTGGGGTATCATTAGATAGCTCTTAAAAACGTTTAGGGGTTGGGAAGACGATTTTTAAATTTAGGGATCCGTTTGTATTATGCTATAAAATGCAATTTTTTGTTAGGGTCAAGTTCCCCCCTTCCCCTCCCTGCTAAACGGTTGATGTTGGCTATGTGATAAAAATAGTAGTATATATAGTGAAATTTACGCCCGGTTTATTTTTGCCCGGTATTTTTTTGATAAAAATCGTTACAGCCGTTTTCAAGTTAACAACTTTTGTTTTTCTGCATTGTGAGGTATGGATTTATGTCTGACTATCAGCAAAAAAAACCTAAATCCTCTTTAAAATGTATAACCAAAAAGAAATACAACCAAGGCCCCGGCGAGATTCGAACTCACGATCTCCTGTTTACTAGACAGGCGCTTTAACCAACTAAGCCACGGCGCCTATGTTACACATCGCTATTTTTATCAATATTATAGCGCAAACACACTATCTATAGGTATTAACACAAGTGTTTTAAAAAACAATAGAATTATATGCAGAACATTGCACCACATTATTAAAATAACAATTTTATTTTATTTTTTATCACTGTATTCCTACGGGAACAGGAACTACAAGGGTGAAACCGCGAGGCGTCCGCTAGTATATTATAGTCATCCTGTATAGGTCTTTCTAGTGTAGTCAGCATTGCAGTGTCATCGAGAGTATTTCAAAACAGTACAGTACTCCCAAATTAATAATGCACATGCAGATCTTCGCTAATTGTCGTATTCCCGGAAACACTCGAATCATGGAATCGTAAGAGCCCTAAACAAGGCATTTGCATTTTGCACCTTGTTTAAAAGAGATAGGAGTCAATATCATGTGTGCACAATCGAAAACAAATCGGGCGTTCGGCAGCTGTCGCCGGTCAGCGAAATGTCTGTCAGTCGTCTTTATATATTGGTAGTGACTGCACGTGTTCTCTATTTGTGGAAATATATAGAGCTGCTATTACACACCCTTCTTGGTAAATATAATTTCAACATTAATTAGCTTATTCAGATTTAAATAGTATATTTTGAAAAAAGGAAAATAAATAACATATTTCACGTTTTTTTAATATTAAAAAAATAAAATACCTACATTAAATACATATTAAGTACTAGAAAAACATTTAAAAAATGAGATTTATTTAAATTAAATAAATAGATAAACATGCATAAAAAATATATACCTAACTCTGCCCATGCCATTTTCTTTCAGACGAATTCTTCCAAAATGGATAAATTTAAACGTGGAAAACCGCTTAATTCACAAGCACGGCAAATGGTATTTAATGTGTACCTTTATTTCTTAAATGAAGCCAATGTTTTCAACAGAGACCATGATGGTTATTTTAAAAAAATTCAAGACCGTGTTACAAAAGCTACAGGAATTTCGCGACGAACTTTGAGTAATATCTTAAACGAAAAAAAACATAATCAATCAAAGAAATTTTCTACACCGAAAAAAGGAAGACCTAAAAGTAGATTTCGGCTGGTACTTGATGATTTCGACTACTGTGTTATTCGTAATATGATATACAATTTTCAATTGACGCTGAAAGAACTCCCAACTGTAAATAATTTAAGAATAAAGTTGATCGAAGCTATTAATTTCAAAGGCTGTGCCGAGACTTTAAGGTTGATCTTGAAAGACATGGGGTTTAGGTTTCTGAAAACTGATAATAACAGACAATTACTTATGGAAAAACATGATATACGCCTAAAAAGGATCAAATATCTCAGAGAAATACAACAGCTGAGGAGTTCTGGTAGAAACATAGTATTTATGGACGAGTCGTATGTGCACACATCACATACTAAGGGTAAAACTTGGCAAGATAGCAACAAAAAAGGTATCAAACAACCCATTTCCAAAGGAGAGCGAATAATTATTGTACACGCAGGCAATGAAAAAGGCTTCGTCCCAGGGGCTCTAATGTTACATAAATGTGTCGACTCAGAAGGTGACTATCATAAAGAAATAAACGCGGAACGTTATCAAACTTGGCTACGCAATCAATTGATTCCCAACTTGCCTCCTAATAGTGTGTTGGTAATAGACAACGCCCCATATCATAATAAGCTGTCTGTGAAACCACCAAACTCAAACACATCTAAACCACAAATGACAGCTTGGTTACAACAACACAACATTCCGCATGACCCAAAGAAACTGAAACCCGATTTGTATAAAATTATACAAAGATACAAAGAAAATTACACAGAATTTGCCATTGACCGTATAATGGAGGAACATGGGCATAAAATTATACGATTGCCACCATATCATCCCGATTTTAACCCTATTGAAAATATTTGGTCCCAAATAAAGCAACACGTGGCCAAGAGAAATATTGCAATGACTGTGACGTCAGTTAAAGATGCTATATTAGAAAAAATCAATAAAATAGGACCAGAAGAATGGAAAAAAGTTTCTGATCATGCGGTTCAATGCGAAGATGAATATAGAAAATTTGAGCCAAGAATCGATAGTTATTCCGATAAACTGATTATTTACACAGGTGATAGCAGTGAGGAAAGTGTAAATGAACAAGAGCATAATGAAACTTCTGATGAATCTGCGATGTCGGGAATAGAGGTCTTCCTCGATTCTGATTAATTTTTTTATAATTGTATTATTTTTCTGGAATGATTAGTGCTGTAAACAAATTTGAACTGAGATTTTGATTATATTTTATGTAAACCTCTATTTGAAAACGTTTTTTTCTCCTTCTAATAAAACCTTATGTTATTTAAACCTTTTCCTCCATAATTACACCAACTTCGGTAAGACACTTGAAAACTAATCACTCCAACAATGATTGTAGCGTTTTCGCTATTTACTTACATGGAATTATCGAATCAAATTTCGTTACAGGTAAATCAAATCTGTTTTAGCACAAAACACATAATATATAAAATTAGGCATAGAGAAATTGCTCTTAACCACTCTATATAAATATCGTCTTTCGACGCTCGGGTAATACGACCGTTGCCGAACAATGACGAAGATTTCCGAAGATTTCTATGCGCATTATTACTTTTGGAGTACTGTATGTATGTATGTATGTATGTAGTAGAATAGCGATGTGTATCATCGGCGCCGTGGCTTAGTTGGTTAAAGCGCCTGTCTAGTAAACAGGAGATCGTGAGTTTGAAGCGGCGGTAGCCTAATGGCTAAGGCATCGGTCTCGCAATCGTGAGGTCGCGGGTTCGAATCCTACCCATTATACTACCGACGTGAACCCACTCCTAACACAAGCCATTGAGCTTAGCTGGAGGGGTAACAGGATTGCTAGTAATGTGGGACGAAATTCCCACATTGCTAGTTATCTTTAAAAAAAATAAATAAAAATAAGTTCGAATCTCGCCGGGGCCTTGGTGAAAAATATTTTTGAAGTAGGTATAGATATTTTTTTGTTTATGATACAGAAAATAAACTGATTAGATGTTTTTGTTAACAAAAGTGCGTAAGTGCCATGAATATACGCTGTTCTGCTGAAGCTATTATTTAAGGCTGCGAAATCCCATTTCCATTCTGCTACACTTCTGGTATTGTAGATGTCCATTAGCAGTAATAAAAAGTTACCATCAGGTCAACCGCTTGTTTGTTTGCCTGAAATCGCTCAAAAAAAAATATCGTGTATTACTTTGTTACTTTACGTATAACAATTTGTAAAAAAAGTTGTTCCATTAAAATATTCCGTTATAAAAAGTTCCTGTCGCCCCTGGGTTGGGCTCGAACCACCAACCTTTCGGTTAACAGCCGAACATGCTAACCATTGCGCCATGGAAGCTGCAGTATCAAATGTCTATTAAACATCCCATTTTCAGCTGAAAAAAATCTCTATCGTCTCCCTACGGTTTGCCTACGTCATTATAACTTATTTGTGTGCTGAATTTCAATCCAATCTTTTCAGTAATTTGTGCTGTCGGGGGGGCTACACATAATATAAGCGGCTCGGCATATTCGGTTCGGCTTAAAGCCGGTCCGACTCAACTACTACACGTTTGGCTTCATTAACAAGTGCCAATCAGGTAGTTCAAATAAGCTGTTCGGCAAAACCCCCCGTCGAAGACCCGAATGTTTATCCACATATGTACCGCCCGACCTGTGCCGAATAATGTCGGACCGAACATGTGTGTAGCAAGCTTCAGTCAGCCACGGTTTCTATTCTCCACGACGCGCGACAAGCTATTCTCTATTCACACTCGTTATCAGACTAAAGCCAGTTTTGTAGCAAGCTACAACCTACCTCTATATCAAATTTAAATAAAATCACCTTTTTAGGGTTCCGTATCCAAAAGACTGGGCTGTCTGTCTGTCTGTCACCAGGCTGTATCTCATGAACCGTGATAGTTAAACAGTTGAAATTTTCACAGATGATGTATTTCTGTTGCCGCTATAACAAGAACCTACTAAAAACATAATAAAATAAAATATTAATTTTAAGCCCAGGAGCCCACTTCAATATTAAGTGCCCCACTTATTATTTAAGTGCCCCTGCTATACAACAAATGTGATTTTTTGCCGGTGTTTTTTTTCGATATTATAATATAGTGTGTATAGATGTTATGCTGTATAGATAATAATACGGAGCCTTTTAAGCGCGAATCCGTCTCGCACTTGGCTGGTTTTTAAATCCAAATCATCATCATCATTATCGTTCGCCCCATTTAAATCTAGGTATATTAATGTTTTTAAACTTTCGCGATTTTATACATATTAGATATATTTCGGGACTTAAATCACGTGAATTATTCAAAGGTTAATAAACCTTTAATTCGTCCCGTGACCATGATCGGTGCAATTCGATCGAAACCTCGGGTAAATAAAAGGTTCGTACTTTTAAATATTTCATGCGATTAAGTCCCGAAATATATTTAATAGGTATATTAATATTATGAATTTAAAAGTAGGACTGCTTATATCATCGATAAACGTCGTCCATGCGGGCTAAGCCGCGGGTGAAAGCTCGGCAATTTGTCATTTTATTCTAGCGCGTACGTTTTCTTTTATAAGTTATGTATGTTTTTTTCAGGCCGCTTGTGTGGTGGATTTCGGAAACAAAACTCTAATTGGCGTCAGGTTTTTCGAAATGACGGTGAATGAGGTTAGTTTTTCTTTATTCACACTTTCAGTTTAGTTTGTTCCAACTGCAGGGACACAGACCTCCTCTCTGAGAGCCTTCTCTTTCCCTCTATTTTCACGGATCGTAAGAGGTGCTACACACATAAGTGGGTCGGCATCATTCGCCAAAAGCCGAGCGCCGGGCGGTAAAACCGAATTTATATGGATAAATGTTCGAGAAAGAGCCGCTCGGCTTTACCGAACACGTACAACAAGCCGGGTTGTAAAACCGGTAGTTGCTTCGGGTCGGCACAATATTGCCGAACCGAACATGCCGACCCGCTTATATGTGTAGCAACGGTAACCATACACTGTGGTTATGTCACTAGTCTTAAATTTTTGAAATTCTAGGATATACCGTATTACTCACGATGTTTCATGATGCATGCATTTCTTTCTGGGAAATGTTTAGTGTATTAAACGTTGTTCTAGAGTAAGGTTTAAATTTATAGAGCGTACTTAGGCTAAGGTCAAGTTAAGCATAAGTAAGACTTGACAAACAAATTATAGCTTAAGTTTAGAATCATCTTAAAAGATTATATCTATAACGTCTATGATCAGCAAGTGCTTTGTAAATATTGTTGTATAATTTTATCTAAGCTATGTGTGATATCAGTCAATGTATACTTTATCTAAGCTTAAGACACCAGAGTTATAGACTAAAGGCGCTTTTCCATTAATCAAGCCTTGCATACAAGTATGACGTCAAATGTGCGTACAAGTTGCTTGCATTGGAAACATGTTCATACCATCAACAACAAAACACTATTGGGTATATTTCGCGACTTAATCGCGTGCATTATTTAACGGTCGAATTGCACTGATCGTGACCACGATCGGTGCAATTCGATGGATAATTAAAAGATACCTTTATACAATTCACGCGATTAAGTCCCGAAATATATCCAATGTGTATAAAAACCGCGAAAGTATAAAAACAATAAAAACACTTTTGATTTCAATCTTTTGTCGACTTCGAATACCTCATAAAGGATGAGGTATTCGAAGTCGACAAAAGATTTTACTTGGTTATGCTAGGTTACTTGTAAGCAAATTAGAAATTTCATACAATTTGTATACAGGTTTGTTTACATTGTATACAAGTTGTAACTTGTATACAAGTTACATGCAATTTTTAACTTGCATACAAGTTTGCCTAAAGTAATCGCGCCTTTAAACATAAAGTCAAGGAAACAACTTTATTATATATATACGTCCTTGATAGCCTAGAGCCTACAGTGTAGACTATCAAGGGTCAAAACCTAGAGGCATCTTGATTAAAGATATGATCAGCCAGTCAATAGGGTAAATGACTGTCAAGTCAAATTAGTATCTTTTTAAGAAACGTCAAAACGGATCGTTTTGACGTTTCTTAAAAAGATACTGATTCTTTCAGCCCCTTACTATTTTTTATGAAATACAAAACAATGACGTCATTAGTTATATTTCGGGACTTAATCGCTTGAATTATTTAAAGGTACGAACCTTTTATTTACCCGACGTAAATAATTCACGCGATTAAGTCCCGAAATATAACTAATATGTTATAAAAATCGCGAAAGTTTAAAAACAATAATGACGTCATTATTTTGTATGGTCAAATCATGTAGTTTCAATGTTTGTTTTGATGTTTATAAACTTATGACAACGTAAAATTGTAGAGAAACATTGTTTTTCAGAATAGTTTTGCAAATGCTGTTTTCTGTATAGTGGAAAATAATTTATTGTTAAGTAGTCATCTACCCAATTCTTCTCTTTAAAACCATTCAGTGTCTTAAATAACTGCACTTTTCTTAGAGAAAACACGACCCTAACCTACATCTGGGCTTAGAAAAGGGTGGTGAAGCCATCGCCGCCGCTAAACGAGCCTGGAGAGATCTTCTTAAAGAAATGATTCTATTGCTTGAATGTGAAACTGCATTTCAGCGTATATATTCTGCTAACAAAAGCTCCACCAAGTAAGTAGTTTCTCATAAATATTTACACATCATATTTATTTATTTAAAACTTTATGCACAAAGTTGTACAAAGGTGGACTTAATGCTAAAAGCATTCTCTACCAGTCTACATATGGTTGATGTAGAAATGGAATGTGTTGGTGAAGAAACCTGGTTGTAAATTAAAAACTTCATATTATTCTTATATAACACACGAATAAAAATAGCTAGTTAGAGAATATAAAATAAATACTGAAATACAATATAACTACACAATAAACATACTTACTAAAATACATACATTTATATTTATACATAGGTACATAAATAAATACTTAGATACAGACAAATATTTAAGTTACTAATGTTGTGTGGTACCGGCTTAAGAATAGTACCACCCCATCTCTTCCCGTGGGTGTCGTCAAGGCGACTAAGGGATTTCACACCGGAGGACGGGCAGCAGCGTCCTCTGCATACTTGAAGTCTTACTGCGATCGCCAACCCGCTCGCCAAGCGTGGCGATTATGGCAATTACCCCCAGGATCTACATACTACTAGGTTCTACTGGGGAGACCCGTGCCCAGCAGTGGGCCATCATATGGGTTGATATGAATGTTGTGATGATTCAGCTGATCCATCAAGGAACAAAGTGCGTACCTTCCATTTAAAATTAAGGCGATTGGTCTCTATTATCTAATTCTATCACAAAATGACAAGGTAACCTTATACATATTTGGCTTGAGCAACGCACACTTGACATTACTTACGAACACGAAATTTCGGAACACTTTCCGAATAAAGTGGTCTGTGATTCCGTGATTGTGGAGACTTCTATTTGATTTTGACATTTAGACTCTCATTTGACAAAATTAAACGAAGAAGTAGAAGAAGAAAGAACATTTATTTGGTTGTCTCATTGACGTATAGACCTGGACAGTGCCATCCCTTTAAATTAAAAAGTAAATATTGACTGCAAAGCGTGAAAGAGAGAAAACATCTCGTGCGTCCTATGACAGCTATTGTCCACAAAGTAGCGTTGTCTCTTTCTAGAAAGTAGTCAATTTTGTATGGTTATGGCGAAGTCCAGGTCTATACGTCAATTGGAAGTTGGCCATTTGTCATAAGTGTTAAAAGAGTTCACAGGACGGTATTCGATTCCGACCAGTCCGTCAGTGGCCCGTCCGGAACAACAGGCGTTCCAGGCCATCCTGGAATGCCTGTTGGTCCGGACTTCTGCTACCTTCAGAAGTTCAGCCTCTTGGTCCGCTATAGCGGGACTAAGGCTTACGGATAGGGTTGCCACCGCCCCCGCCGCACGCATCCCGTACCGCACCGTCCCACGGCTCATCCGCCGCTCGCGTAGCGCACACGTGTGGCGTATTGAAGCCATGAAAATATCCGGGAGATTTTAGCTGCGTTCCTGGAGCCGGGAGATTTTGAAAACTTATACCCTTTTTACGGGAGAATCCCGGAATTCCGGGAGAGTTGGCAACCCTACTTACGGAGCGTAGCAATAAATAGCTTTTTTTTAATTTATTGTTTTTTCTGGGCTTTGTATACAGGGTGTAACAGAAAGGTGTGGTCATATTCAAGGGTCGTCACATACACATGATAAATTACCTGTGTACCTAATCTTATCAAAATGTAAGAACCTTAAAATTTTACGTCATTTTTAATCAGTCCATAAATTATTATGCAAAATATCGCCACGAATAATGCTACATCACTAACCAATCATTCAAGATTTTCATCGTAGTATAGTAGTAGTAGAGAGTTCAATTATGTTGGATGACCCTGCACAATGATCTCTTAAGTATCACTGCGCGCCTGGTACCCGTCACGCGTCGAACATACGGACGTCCGCGCGTCCGTAAACCAAAGAAACACAGGCAAACAAATTAATATCAACTAACTACTAACCTCTGAACGTTTTCCGTCGCCACCGGCTTTCACGACGACCACATCGAACGGACAAATTAATGTTAATCACCATCTCACTGCTGTTGGTACTGTGACGTGAACCTCTTGCTAGCTTTGGGGTGCGCAGCCGGGATTATTGCTCTCGAGGATGAGGAATCAAACAACTTCTTAAGCCCAGAACGATATTATATATTCAATAACTTGTTATATGATTTCTTTACATATTAATTCTTTTCCTAGACCATTCGTCTTGACGCTTGGTCCAATTCTCCCAATTGTTTCTTTCGTTTTCTTCTTCGTCATTATTTCAAAGTTTTGGAACGTCAAGACAAACAGTTCACAATTAATGAGGCTTTATGCGAGTGGCCGGTCAAGTTTCCGACGCACCTGCCACACGCCGCCGCCTTATGAAAAAAAAAAAAAATTTTACATTTGAGTACTAAGTCAATTTTTTTTTTTTTTTTTTTTTATATAATATAAAACAACAAATATAAACCTAGCTGTGCATTTACCTATCATGGCGATATAGATTTTTTTTTTTTTAATACCCCCCTTGATCTGTCTCTATGCAAAAGACAACGTGTAACTGTTATACCTAATCCAACAAAATTTATGTCAACAAACACTTTACATAACAGTTATACGATGATGCTGGGCAAAAAACGCCATTAAAATAAGCACCAGTATCAGATTCGTTACCTAGCTAAACTTATGTATAACTAAATTAAATCAATCATTAAACACCAATTGACCCCAGGCAACAAATTGGGTGAAAGTCCTGCTTTGTTGTAACTGGAAGAAAATTCATCTTTAAGTATTAATCTTATATCAGTTAAATAATTGGTCAATCAAGCTATCGGTGACCATCTGATCACATCTATTGATTATTTAGATAAAATAATCACAAACGAACTTCCCAAGTTCGATTGAACCAAATGCAAAACTGTCTGCTTAATCACAGAGTTATATTTATAATTCCAAAACAATAATACACCCGTTTTTGTTTGCCTAGTGCTCTATGGCATCAACATTGTAGGACATTTCTTCGCCGTGTGGTTGTACATGCAAAGACAAACAACATTTTAGAATCAGATCTAAAACCATTAACCATCCCTAAATATACAACTGTTTACACGTCAGACTATTAACAACGTCGCCACTTCTTTTCTGGCATCACCTACTCCTAAAAAAATAATTCTCATCAACTACTCATGTTTATCATGACTTAATTATAACATATGTTCATATAATAAAAATTCTCAACTACATAAAATTAAATACTAAGATATCGATATCTATTCGTCCATCTTCATAATAAACGGTTTCAATCTATTCGCATGAACAATCTGCCTCTGTCTTGAACCCACTTTCTTTATAATGAAGTTATTGTTATTCAACCTATTTTCAATTCGAAATGGCCCTAAAAACTTTTTACATAACTTTTTCGATATCCCCGACCTTCTCTTTGGATTAAAAAGTAAAACTTTCTGACCTATGTCATACGATACTTCAGTTGCTTTTTTGTCAAATAATAGTTTTTGTTTCGCTCGCGACTTGTCCAAATTTACTCTAACCCTTGTAAAAATGTTTTCTCTATTCTCTATTCTACTCGCGGTATTCTCATTCACTTTAATATTTAAATTAATTCCCGTATCCGATGGCAATTCTGGTTGTCTTGCAAAGACCAGAAAGTACGGTGACACCCGTGTCGATTCTTGTTTACTAATATTATATGCAAACGTAATTTGAGGTAAATATACCGACCAATCTGACCTATCATCTCGACCGTACTTGGCCATCATGCGCGACATAGTTGCATTTAATCGTTCTACCAACCCTAATGTCTGATGATGCATCGAAGTTGCAACTTTATGCACCGCCCCGAAGTTTGTAATCGTTTCTTGAACTAAGGCCGACGTAAAAATTGACCCTTTATCCGTTATAATTTCTTTTACGACCCCATGTATTGAAAAAATATTATTAATAAGGAAGTTCTTTATTTCAATCGCTGTGGCCTGTTTTACTGCCTTACTAATCGCATATTTTGAAAAACAATCTATTGCCAATATAATATATCTACTTCCATCCGTCGCATTATTTAACGGGCCTATCGTATCCACTTCTACCTTTTCAAATAACCTGTTTGTAACAATCGGTTGCAACGGCGCCACCTTATTTGACGTGCGCACTTCTTGACATACTTTACATGCTTTGATATAATTCTCTATTTTCTTATATGACTTTGGACAGCAGAATCTTGAATTAAATTTTTCTACTGTCTTCATCAAACCTAAATGACCTCCATATAATGGATCATCATGAATCTCATGCATAATTACTGGAAACAGTTCATCCGGAACTACCAGCAATCTTTTAATAACATTATTTTTTGTATTTAATTTATATAACATGCCGTTGTGTATAAAGAATCCTTTATGTCTTTGTAAGTTTTCATCTATGATTTTATTTCTTAAAGATGAACAAAAATTATCGTTCATTTGAGCCCTTATTACTGGGTCTATTTCTAATTTGCAGATTTGCTCATTATTCTCTGTACATCTCATCCTAAATATTTGTAACCCGTCAGTGACTACGTGATCATCTTGACTTATTAACGGATTTCGACTCACGAACTCCGCATCCGAATCCGAATCCTGTTCTACAACTACTGAAGAGGAACTATCATTACAGGAAGGACGAATGCTACCAATATTCACTAACTCACTCACTTGTTGACGACTGATCTCACTCTGTTTAAGTGAGACCCGATATGAAGGTTTTTTCACAGGAACCTCGTTCGAAGTTTTTATTTTAATTGGGTTATTTCGGCACCCACCTGGCCTAACCTTACCAAATGAGAATTGTGGCTTGTATTCTTCCACTAAGTCATGTAATTTATTATTATCACCTGTACTCAGATTTTTATTAATATTCATTTTATCTTTTGACACATTTAAATCAGGAAGAATACAAGTGTCATTCTTATTTGACTCACAAATATTACTAACAAATAAATGATTATGTTTAAAAATATTAACAGACATTATTTCCTGTGTATCGATAACAGAAACTTTGCCTGGTCTAGCAACAAAACATATTTCATTGTAGTTTCTCAATGTTATTTTATTATTCACAAAATCTAGGGATGCCCCATTTTTGATTAAGAAATCTTGACCCAAAATCACTGGACAACTGATATCTACTACTACATAAAATAGTGTGTTATATACCACATTGTTAATTATCACGTTGAGGTATGTTTTTCCTAGGACCGGTATAACTTTGCCGTCCGCGGCTTTTAATATAATATTATTGTCTATATCTAAAATTGCTTTATTCATTAACGCTACTTTTTCCGATAGCAAGGACACTGAAGCCCCACTATCTAATAAAGCAGGAATCGCACCTGAACGTAATTCTACTAAAATAACTGGTTCGGACTGACCATAATTATTCTTCTGGACGTCTTTTATGTTTGGGCTCAGCTGCGTCCTCACTGCTGTTGCCCTTGGAAGTTTGGGCGATGCTCGCCTACTCTCGCTGTCGACGACGCCACATCATTAGCTGATTGAACCGGCATCGGCGGAGGTCCTCTGCTCCTTAAAAAGTACTGGCGGGGATTTGACTCCCGCCTTGGTGTTAACGAACCGCTTGGTGAATCATTGGGTGGAACCCGAGACACCGGGGATCGGTATTTACTATACGGAGTCGATTGATTGCTCCGAAATGGACTATTGGTCGGTCTGTTGGAGTCTCCTTGCTGCCCAGACCTTACTGCTACCGCATTCTCAACCTTAACCTTAAGATTGACTTCCCTTTCAATTTCTTTATCATATACTGATTGTAATTGTAAAACTGTGGCCTTTAATATATTTTTATCAGCACATACAACTGCAGCGAGCTTTGATTTGTAGAAACTATTACATTTCTTTGGAAAGCTCCTTACGAACGTATTGTCGTCAATTTTTCCCTTTTTGGCTATATTTGAAAGCTCGTAGTAAAATGAAACAATATTCTCCTCTGGCGCCTGTATCCTTTCATAGAATTTTTCCGTATAATTAGTACGGTTTGGGAATTCTGCTTTTAATGCAGTGATGAAGCTCTCGAAGCTATCACAATCTTCTATGATTGCTTTGTATAGGTGTAGCGCTGGTCCAGCCAGATACGCCGCCACAAATAATTTTTTTTCTTCATCCGAAGTGATTTTATTAATCACACAGATGATCTGGAATTGGTTGACAAAATCATCTACGGACTCATACAATCCCGTGAATGCACTCATTTTTAATTAACTTTACATAGAAATACGACTTAGCTCTTTAAATGACTTCCTCTGAAGAGTTCGGCGCCTCTACCATGTGACGTGAACCTCTTGCTAGCTTTGGGGTGCGCAGCCGGGATTATTGCTCTCGAGGATGAGGAATCAAACAACTTCTTAAGCCCAGAACGATATTATATATTCAATAACTTGTTATATGATTTCTTTACATATTAATTCTTTTCCTAGACCATTCGTCTTGACGCTTGGTCCAATTCTCCCAATTGTTTCTTTCGTTTTCTTCTTCGTCATTATTTCAAAGTTTTGGAACGTCAAGACAAACAGTTCACAATTAATGAGGCTTTATGCGAGTGGCCGGTCAAGTTTCCGACGCACCTGCCACACGTGAACCTCTTGCTAGCTTTGGGGTGCGCAGCCGGGATTATTGCTCTCGAGGATGAGGAATCAAACAACTTCTTAAGCCCAGAACGATATTATATATTCAATAACTTGTTATATGATTTCTTTACATATTAATTCTTTTCCTAGACCATTCGTCTTGACGCTTGGTCCAATTCTCCCAATTGTTTCTTTCGTTTTCTTCTTCGTCATTATTTCAAAGTTTTGGAACGTCAAGACAAACAGTTCACAATTAATGAGGCTTTATGCGAGTGGCCGGTCAAGTTTCCGACGCACCTGCCACACGCCGCCGCCTTATGAAAAAAAAAAAAATTTTTACATTTGAGTACTAAGTCAATTTTTTTTTTTTTTTTTTTTATATAATATAAAACAACAAATATAAACCTAGCTGTGCATTTACCTATCATGGCGATATAGATTTTTTTTTTTTTAATACCCCCCTTGATCTGTCTCTATGCAAAAGACAACGTGTAACTGTTATACCTAATCCAACAAAATTTATGTCAACAAACACTTTACATAACAGTTATACGATGATGCTGGGCAAAAAACGCCATTAAAATAAGCACCAGTATCAGATTCGTTACCTAGCTAAACTTATGTATAACTAAATTAAATCAATCATTAAACACCAATTGACCCCAGGCAACAAATTGGGTGAAAGTCCTGCTTTGTTGTAACTGGAAGAAAATTCATCTTTAAGTATTAATCTTATATCAGTTAAATAATTGGTCAATCAAGCTATCGGTGACCATCTGATCACATCTATTGATTATTTAGATAAAATAATCACAAACGAACTTCCCAAGTTCGATTGAACCAAATGCAAAACTGTCTGCTTAATCACAGAGTTATATTTATAATTCCAAAACAATAATACACCCGTTTTTGTTTGCCTAGTGCTCTATGGCATCAACATTGTAGGACATTTCTTCGCCGTGTGGTTGTACATGCAAAGACAAACAACATTTTAGAATCAGATCTAAAACCATTAACCATCCCTAAATATACAACTGTTTACACGTCAGACTATTAACAACGTCGCCACTTCTTTTCTGGCATCACCTACTCCTAAAAAAATAATTCTCATCAACTACTCATGTTTATCATGACTTAATTATAACATATGTTCATATAATAAAAATTCTCAACTACATAAAATTAAATACTAAGATATCGATATCTATTCGTCCATCCTCATAATAAACGGTTTCAATCTATTCGCATGAACAATCTGCCTCTGTCTTGAACCCACTTTCTTTATAATGAAGTTATTGTTATTCAACCTATTTTCAATTCGAAATGGCCCTAAAAACTTTTTACATAACTTTTTCGATATCCCCGACCTTCTCTTTGGATTAAAAAGTAAAACTTTCTGACCTATGTCATACGATACTTCAGTTGCTTTTTTGTCAAATAATAGTTTTTGTTTCGCTCGCGACTTGTCCAAATTTACTCTAACCCTTGTAAAAATGTTTTCTCTATTCTCTATTCTACTCGCGGTATTCTCATTCACTTTAATATTTAAATTAATTCCCGTATCCGATGGCAATTCTGGTTGTCTTGCAAAGACCAGAAAGTACGGTGACACCCGTGTCGATTCTTGTTTACTAATATTATATGCAAACGTAATTTGAGGTAAATATACCGACCAATCTGACCTATCATCTCGACCGTACTTGGCCATCATGCGCGACATAGTTGCATTTAATCGTTCTACCAACCCTAATGTCTGATGATGCATCGAAGTTGCAACTTTATGCACCGCCCCGAAGTTTGTAATCGTTTCTTGAACTAAGGCCGACGTAAAAATTGACCCTTTATCCGTTATAATTTCTTTTACGACCCCATGTATTGAAAAAATATTATTAATAAGGAAGTTCTTTATTTCAATCGCTGTGGCCTGTTTTACTGCCTTACTAATCGCATATTTTGAAAAACAATCTATTGCCAATATAATATATCTACTTCCATCCGTCGCATTATTTAACGGGCCTATCGTATCCACTTCTACCTTTTCAAATAACCTGTTTGTAACAATCGGTTGCAACGGCGCCACCTTATTTGACGTGCGCACTTCTTGACATACTTTACATGCTTTGATATAATTCTCTATTTTCTTATATGACTTTGGACAGCAGAATCTTGAATTAAATTTTTCTACTGTCTTCATCAAACCTAAATGACCTCCATATAATGGATCATCATGAATCTCATGCATAATTACTGGAAACAGTTCATCCGGAACTACCAGCAATCTTTTAATAACATTATTTTTTGTATTTAATTTATATAACATGCCGTTGTGTATAAAGAATCCTTTATGTCTTTGTAAGTTTTCATCTATGATTTTATTTCTTAAAGATGAACAAAAATTATCGTTCATTTGAGCCCTTATTACTGGGTCTATTTCTAATTTGCAGATTTGCTCATTATTCTCTGTACATCTCATCCTAAATATTTGTAACCCGTCAGTGACTACGTGATCATCTTGACTTATTAACGGATTTCGACTCACGAACTCCGCATCCGAATCCGAATCCTGTTCTACAACTACTGAAGAGGAACTATCATTACAGGAAGGACGAATGCTACCAATATTCACTAACTCACTCACTTGTTGACGACTGATCTCACTCTGTTTAAGTGAGACCCGATATGAAGGTTTTTTCACAGGAACCTCGTTCGAAGTTTTTATTTTAATTGGGTTATTTCGGCACCCACCTGGCCTAACCTTACCAAATGAGAATTGTGGCTTGTATTCTTCCACTAAGTCATGTAATTTATTATTATCACCTGTACTCAGATTTTTATTAATATTCATTTTATCTTTTGACACATTTAAATCAGGAAGAATACAAGTGTCATTCTTATTTGACTCACAAATATTACTAACAAATAAATGATTATGTTTAAAAATATTAACAGACATTATTTCCTGTGTATCGATAACAGAAACTTTGCCTGGTCTAGCAACAAAACATATTTCATTGTAGTTTCTCAATGTTATTTTATTATTCACAAAATCTAGGGATGCCCCATTTTTGATTAAGAAATCTTGACCCAAAATCACTGGACAACTGATATCTACTACTACATAAAATAGTGTGTTATATACCACATTGTTAATTATCACGTTGAGGTATGTTTTTCCTAGGACCGGTATAACTTTGCCGTCCGCGGCTTTTAATATAATATTATTGTCTATATCTAAAATTGCTTTATTCATTAACGCTACTTTTTCCGATAGCAAGGACACTGAAGCCCCACTATCTAATAAAGCAGGAATCGCACCTGAACGTAATTCTACTAAAATAACTGGTTCGGACTGACCATAATTATTCTTCTGGACGTCTTTTATGTTTGGGCTCAGCTGCGTCCTCACTGCTGTTGCCCTTGGAAGTTTGGGCGATGCTCGCCTACTCTCGCTGTCGACGACGCCACATCATTAGCTGATTGAACCGGCATCGGCGGAGGTCCTCTGCTCCTTAAAAAGTACTGGCGGGGATTTGACTCCCGCCTTGGTGTTAACGAACCGCTTGGTGAATCATTGGGTGGAACCCGAGACACCGGGGATCGGTATTTACTATACGGAGTCGATTGATTGCTCCGAAATGGACTATTGGTCGGTCTGTTGGAGTCTCCTTGCTGCCCAGACCTTACTGCTACCGCATTCTCAACCTTAACCTTAAGATTGACTTCCCTTTCAATTTCTTTATCATATACTGATTGTAATTGTAAAACTGTGGCCTTTAATATATTTTTATCAGCACATACAACTGCAGCGAGCTTTGATTTGTAGAAACTATTACATTTCTTTGGAAAGCTCCTTACGAACGTATTGTCGTCAATTTTTCCCTTTTTGGCTATATTTGAAAGCTCGTAGTAAAATGAAACAATATTCTCCTCTGGCGCCTGTATCCTTTCATAGAATTTTTCCGTATAATTAGTACGGTTTGGGAATTCTGCTTTTAATGCAGTGATGAAGCTCTCGAAGCTATCACAATCTTCTATGATTGCTTTGTATAGGTGTAGCGCTGGTCCAGCCAGATACGCCGCCACAAATAATTTTTTTTCTTCATCCGAAGTGATTTTATTAATCACACAGATGATCTGGAATTGGTTGACAAAATCATCTACGGACTCATACAATCCCGTGAATGCACTCATTTTTAATTAACTTTACATAGAAATACGACTTAGCTCTTTAAATGACTTCCTCTGAAGAGTTCGGCGCCTCTACCATGTGACGTGAACCTCTTGCTAGCTTTGGGGTGCGCAGCCGGGATTATTGCTCTCGAGGATGAGGAATCAAACAACTTCTTAAGCCCAGAACGATATTATATATTCAATAACTTGTTATATGATTTCTTTACATATTAATTCTTTTCCTAGACCATTCGTCTTGACGCTTGGTCCAATTCTCCCAATTGTTTCTTTCGTTTTCTTCTTCGTCATTATTTCAAAGTTTTGGAACGTCAAGACAAACAGTTCACAATTAATGAGGCTTTATGCGAGTGGCCGGTCAAGTTTCCGACGCACCTGCCACAGTACCTACTTTGTTATCACATCTGGTGGACGATCATTTGAATGCACTTCACGGTACAAAATAACGTACTATAGTATGACCATTAGTGCTGTGCACTCCCTGAGGTATGCGCGCGGTGAGACGGGGGGGTTAGAATCGGCTGCTGCGCTGTCAGTGCGCCGTCAACGCTTGTGACGGCAGGTAGTGTTATTTGTATCGGACTGTCTATGTCAGACGCACACGAGATAAATATTCAAAGATGGGTCGTGCGTTATCTCGTGATATGAAGACTGTCATTTTTAAGGTGGCTGAATATTTTAAGAAAAGAAAAGCAGACAAAGAAAGCTTTGAATTTAAAAATGACGTGAATATTGCTAAAATCGTTGCGGAGGCTACGGGATACAGCAAAAGAACCGTACATAATGTGATTTCTGCGGGCTATTTATCAATTGAAAATTCAAGCCAATTAAAATTTCAATCGCCAAAAAAACCAAAAGTTCTAAAGAAAAAACACGTTGTGGATGATTTTGACCTTGGAGTTATCAGAAGAAAAATTCATCAGTTTTACGAAGTTGAAAAAAAAATACCAAGTGTCCGTAAGTTACTATCAAGTTTGAGACAGGATGGCATATTGAATTGTGGACGGGAATATTTAAGACAGCTTTTACACAAAATGGGCTACCGTTACAAAAAATGCAAATCAAAGAGACATCTCCTTATAGAGCAGCCTAATATTACAGTGTGGCGGAAAAAATATCTTACACAAATCAGAAATTACAGAACGGAAAACCGAAACATATATTTTCTTGATGAAACATACATCAACGCCAGTCACCATGCCAGCAAATGTTGGCAATCATCGTCAGAACCCGGTATTCATGCTGATATTGGGAAAGGACGGCGACTAGTAATACTCCACGCTGGGTGTCGAAATGGCTTAGTGGATGATACATTGACTATATTCAAATCCGATGCTAGAACCGGTGACTATCATGGAGATATGAGCGGACCTACTTTTTATAAGTGGGTAGATGAAAAGTTAAAAGATAAGTTGCTGCCGAATTCTGTGGTTGTAATGGACAACGCGTCTTACCACAGCGTTCAGATTGAGAAGAAACCAACTATATCAAGCCTCAAAAGTGAAATGCAGAACTGGTTGCTACGCCATAATGTAGAATTTTCAGGAACCATGTCAAAGGCTCAACTGCTACTTCTTATCAAAAATACACAAAAAGAACCCGTGTATAGAATTGACGAACTCCTGAAAGCCAGTGGACACACTGTTCTGCGTTTACCTCCGTACCATCCAGATTTAAATCCAATCGAGTTGGTCTGGGCTGATATTAAAAACAACATAGCCCAAAACTATATTAATTCTTCTCTAGACGAAAAGATAATCTTATTGGATAAATTGTTTTCGGAATTCACGGCGGAAAAATGGCAGAAATGCGACGATCATGTCCAGAAAAATGAAAATGATTACTGGAGTCGCGATAGTAGGTTCGATAATGTTATCGATTCATTCATAATAAATTTGCAAGACTCTGATTCAAGTTCCGGTGGCGAAGAGGAAGATGAAGATGATGACGAAATGGAAGATGAAGTTGAAACAGAATCTATGTCAGAATAACTTTCGTTAGAATATATAATTGTTTGTAAATATAAAAAATGTTTAATAAAACAAGTCCTGTTGTGAATTATAACTTTCAATTCTTATTTATCACCTGCATATTTTTAATAAAATATGAGTATATTTGGGTTACATTTTAATCAACAAAGTAAGTATATATTACAGATAGATAGCCTCCGACCAACGCAACGTCCCGCCACAAGTCTTGCCTTAGAAATGCAAACTGATATCGTAAGATCTGTCCGACATGTATCGACCTCATGTGAACTCATGCACTTTTTTCTTCGCCCCCCACCTCGCCGTGCATACCTCAGGGAGTGCACAGCACTAATGGCCACACTATAGGTACCTACGTTCGGTTTTTACATCCCTACATTTTTGATATTCATGTTTTTAGGGTTCGGGAAAGTATCTACCTACCGTTTTTGAAACTTCAATAAGAATGAGATTTTGGTATTTACATACTTTAAGTTACGAATACACAGTATCACAAATCACAACACATGAATTTAGCACTAACTTCAACGCGCACTTGTTTGTTCGAATTGATAATACCTACATAATGAAAATAGGCGCAAAACTCGGTAACGCTTCCCCGCATTCCTGGTACCACTACATAACTAAATCGGTACCTACCTATCGGTCAACAATAAATAATTGTTGCGTTCGCCGAAAGTGGTAAGTACCTACGGGTTACGGGTCACGCATTACGCGCCACCGTTGGATCCCTTATGGTACGTTTGTCCAGGACCGAGCAGACTGTTTCTATCAACTTACTTGGTACCTAACCTACATCGCGTAGATTACCATCGCGTCATACGCAATTGATACACAATTTCGAAATTATTCACTGTTACTAATTTAAAACAAAATGTCTTTATCAATTTCACATCACTTCCACAAAGAAAGACAAACAAAAACCAAGAAACGAAATAGATCGAACCGCTTAGGGCTCCGCGTCGAAAGCACTGACGGACAGTGACGGAATAAATAAGCAACACCAAGAATGAAGCAAAGAATGATAGTGCCTAAAAACTTATAACTTCTAAAATTACAAGAAAATGTTTGTAAATTATCTTAGAAAAGTTATAATTTAATTAATGGCAATATCAAATTATTTTATGAATCATAATAACAACAAAAGAGTATTAAAAACTCATTTTGAAATTACAATGACTTCCGAATATTTCTTACGAGCTTCCGGTCAAATACCGAATTATTTATTGCACACGTTTTGTTTATGACGCCACGGCCTTGAAATGTTGGTGTCTCTGTCTAACTAGGTAATAAAACCAATAATCGGTCAGTTTGAGTTTGAGGCACTGATATTTGTTTTGAATAATTATTTTGTTTGGAAAGTTAATTTCCATGCATTTGAAGTTTTTGAAAAAATCTTTTCGTGTTTAATGCAATAAGTTGTAAAGCGTTACTTACACGGCGTGGGACAAATAACGCGGGACTTCGCCATGAGTGTTCGAAGTTGAGCCGTGAGTTTACGATTTATTTTTGTTGCAAATCAACTTTTCACCTGAATGTCTGTGTGTTTGTCAATTACTTTTCAACACAAAATAATGAATATCGATTTAGATTGTAGATTGTTTTATTGTTTGTGGTATTATTTAAACTATTAAAAAACTACATTAATACCTTAATGATTTTAATCCTACAATGAAATAAATTGTTGGATTTTGTGAAATTATGTAATTCTTTTAACGATTTCATGTAAATAGATTTAAAAAATGTTCTCTGACAATAAAAAAAGACCCAAACGATGATTCATGTGAGTATAACATTTTAGAAATCGGTCACCCATCTATGTACCAACTGTGGTAAAGTTGCTTAACTTACGCAAAAATTATATCATAATAGAAGTTGGTTCAACTTTGAGGTACACCGACAAGTTACTATAAGAATAACAAATTCGTTTATTGTAAACAGTGTATCGTCGCCGACTAGGGTCAGTAGGTACCTTTGTTTATTTGTGATGTAATACCTACCTACCGTACCCTGGAAGACGGGGAATTTGGGAAGAAAGTTCTAAATTATGGTGTGAGCGGTGATGTTCAAGTTACAAATAATGTACGGTTTAATGCTGCCTGAATTCGTTACCTTGTCAACAAAATCAATGAAAATATTTAAATGACTTAGGTATCATATTTTATTACGTAGGTAATTTAAAGTGCCCTATTTAAAGCAAGAGATGGGCGTCAGGCGTCATACCTGTTGTTCCCAATACTCCTCACAATGTCTGTTACCTTGGTACTCCGAACATTGGTTTTCGGGGTAAGTGTTGCTGTGTGTGAGTCTACATTTGTCTGAGTGTGTAGGTATACACACACTCACACAAATGTAGTTGACCAGATAGATTATTGTGTGATAGAGATAAATGATTTTTATTAATGAAAACTGCATTTATTTTACTCTTCGTCCATAAACAATGATAAAGAACGAGAGGCAAGCTACGGAAGAGTGAAACAAGATACCAAAGGACGAATGAGAGTTAAAATGATAGAACGAGACTAACTTGTCTCACTCACACATCATCACTTGTTTCATCTTTGCAGGAACAAAAGAGTGAAACAAAATGAAAGTGGGTGGTGATTTAAGGTCAAACCTGAAGTTCATTGCAGTTCATTTGAAACAGCTGATTATCTGTTAGTGTTGGGTACCTATCGGTAAAGTCGTATTTTTAGTATGTCGATGTTACGCACTCGATAAGAAAGAAAGATGTTATACTTATACCTAACACTGTTCATTGCTGAAATATGACCACACCTTTCTGTTACACCCTGTATAGAAAACATATCAAACCCATTGTAGATGTACCAATTCTAAATCCTCAGTATCAAGTTGATTTGGTGCTGAGCTTATATTAATATACAGCAATATGCTTGTCATATCTGAGGCAGGTTAACTTAAAGCACTTAGTATGATTCCAACATTCATTCTATTAATATCGAATTTCCTCAACACCGTCTCTCTCGTAATTTGAGTTCTAACACACTCCATCAGCAAATATTGCACATCCTTAATAGATTCACAAACTAAGCATTTCAATGAATTGACTTTTGTCATTAAATATGCAAACTTTGATGATGGATAATGTCCTGATAAGCACGTGTTTTGGTGTTTCTTCTACCTCCATCTATTCACTGCATAGGGGGCAGTCTGTCACCCCTATTCAAAAAAGGTTTGTTTAGGGTTTGTCTTAGGTGCGTGGCTCAAGCGAGGTTCATATAAGGATTACTTTCTGCACTCTTTGTCATTTTGTGGTTCTGCTGTATCATCCATCACATAAATCAACCTTAATCACAGAACACCCAGAGGCTTCAAGATCGATTCGCATTTTTCCAACATGTTGTATTGATTTTATATAAAAAAAACTACAAGAATGAAATCTATTACATTCATTCATTGTCGTTGTGTGTCTGAATGGTCTAGCGATCTCTAATTTCGTTATTTTTGGTTTAGTTCGATTTTTGTACATACCTATTAGATTCTAGCCGACCCGCGCAACTTCGCCTGCATCAATTTTCCGCTTTTGCAACATTTTTCATTGCTGCTCCGCTCCTATTAGCTCGTAGCGTGATGTTATATAGCTTATAGCCTTCCTCCATAAAAGGGCTATCCATCATTCGGACCAGTGGTATATCGCGTTCAAACAAACAAACAAACATAACAGTCATCTTTACAATATTAGTATATATATATATTTCGGGAATTAGCTTAGAGATCGCTAAGCTGTCATCAGTCGACCTGTAACCACGATCGGTGCAATTCGATCGAAACGTCGGGTAAATAAAAGGTTCGTACCTTTAAATAATTCACGCGATTAGTCACGAAATATATCTAATAAGTTATTGTTAATATCTAATACATATATAATCGTGATTGAGGTTTTAAAAATAACTTGATTAATCGTTATCTATCTACGGGGATTTCCAATATTACATAAATAACGATACAATCAGATGCAGTACATTTTGTTTGGCGCTATATTTTGTTGATTGTAGTCATAGCCTCCGTGGCGCAATGGTTAGCGCGTTCGGCTGTTAACCGAAAGGTTGGTGGTTCGAGCCCACCCGGGGGCGGTAGCTTTTTATATTAATACTATCTGATTCAATTGATATACAATGGCTGACCCGGAAAACGGGGAAAATTTACGCAATGGTCTGCGTAATTTTTTTCCGTTTTTGCAATTTATACAAGAATACTAAAGTCGCGATTAAAAATACAAAAAACACATTAATCGGTGTAGCCGTTTCGGAGGAGTGTGACTACAAACACATTGACACATTGACACGACATTTTTATATATTAGACTAGCTTTTGATTTCCCTAATTTCCCCAAGTCAAATAAATTGTAAGAGAGACAGACCGACATTGGCTCAGTAATAAGGTTCCGTTTGTAATCTTTGGGTAGGTAACCTAAAATAGTTAAAAAAATCTTAAAACAAAATTTTAATTGATGGCCTCTACTCAATTCAATGAAAACCGAAATTCATCATCATCAGCCTGAAAATGTCCACTGCTGAATATAGGCCTATTTCAAAGACTTCCACAGCAACCGATTTGGAACGGTCTGCATCCAACGACTCCCTGCTACCTTAATCAGGTCGTCAGTCCTTCTTATAGGGGCCGTTCTGCATTGCGTTTACCAGCTCGTGGTCGCCACTCAAGAACCTTCCCTACCCATCTATTGTCGGTTCTACGAGCGATGTGGCCTGCTATTGTCACTTCAACTTACTAATTATCTGAGCTATGTCGGTAATCTTAGTTCTACTGCGAATATCCCCACTCAACTCTTCAGCTTTATATTATTAGTAGGTATTATAGACAAGCGGAGACACGGGACTTCGTACGCGTGGATCTCGTTCCCGCGGTATGATGTATTATACCTACATATAAACCTTCCTCTTGAATCACTCTATCTATTGCTCAATAAAAAAAAAAAATACACATATTGCTGAATGTCTGTAAGATTGATAGATTGCAATAATTACAAAAAAAAAAAAATCTATTGCTCAAAACTGTATTAAAATCCGTTGCGTAGTTCAAAAGTTAAGGATACAGACAGCGGTAGCGACTTTATTTTAAACTATGTAAAGATAGCTCACCCGTGCCTACTTTGTTGGATCTTTTTGTTGGCCTATGACAAATAACGTAGCCTTCTATTGGTAAAACAATTTTCAAAATCGATTCAGTAAATCCAGAGATTACAACGTCACAAACTCTACCTCTTCATAATATTAAAGTATAGACCTGGACCGCACCATCCCTTTCAATTAAAAAGTAAATAAAAAGCTCGTGCAGCTTTTGACAGGTATTGTCCAAAAAGTAGCGTTGTCTCTTTCTAGAGAGTGGTCAATTTTGTGAGACTATGGCGCAGTTTTGGTCTCTACGTCTATTAATATTGGATAGATGAAGAAGAACATACATTTGTAACAGTATTTTAATTGGCGAATGTTATGTCTTTGTCTCTCTTCTATTTATAAAAAGGATAGAATACAAAACATTACTTTGTTATTACAACAATAACTATACAATAACTATGAACATATATATAATCCCTGTCCGATCCATTAATATTTTGTTAGGTATCATGTTCCTCCATTTACGTATTTAAAAAAAATATAATCATGCATAAAAAAATTTTACCGACTTTAAAAAGGAAGAGGTTCTCAATTCGGATGTTTGTTTTTTTATGTATTTTCGGGCATAACTCCGTCATTAATAGGCGGATTTTCTAAATTATTTGATTGTTTGAAAGAGGTCAATTTCGAAATGGTCCCATATAAATTTTGAAAAGTTTTAATGATTAGTTTCGGAGACAGACAATGAAGAAAACTCCTCGAGAATCAACTGAGATTGAAGTCGGTTAGATGTATATTTATGTAAAAAAAAAAAATTGAAAATACATGCGGAGGCGAAAAAGATTGTTTTGATTGTAACGAGTCTTTTGACAAACAATGTTACTAAAAAAAACTTGAAAATTTACATATTTCGACAAAATAGACAATGCTAAAAAAAAAAACTAGAAAAAATTATATTATGCAAAACTATTTTTTCATTTCAGGATTTAAGTTATTCTATGAAAAAATAATTTTGAAAAATACTTACGAGCCTCTTTCGGGTCGGGCAGGGACTAATTTCGGATTGTATACTGTTATTAACGTATTAAGAAAAAGGAGTCAAACAAAAAGTGTTTTTCGCCCCCGGGTGGGCTCGAACCACCAACCTTTCGGTTAACAGCCGAACGCGCTAACCATTGCGCCACGGAGGCTACGTATTTTTAAACGTAAATACATAACTACATAAGTATAGTATGCCTACTATATATAAAACACCTGTTCATAATAGCTTTAATATGTCGAAAGCCAAATATTATTGAAACTAATGAAAACTAATAAAGAAGCGGTGGTAGCCTAATGGCTAAGGCATCGGTCTCGCAATCGTGAGGTCGCGGGTTCGAATCCTACCCATTACACCACCGACATGAACCCACTACTAACACAAGCTATTGCGCTTAGCTAGAGGGGTTAACAGGATTGCTAGTAATGTGGGACCAAAATCCCACATAGCTAGTTGTGTTTAAAAAAAAAAAGTGAAAGTAACTGTGTATCTGTCTGTAACGTTTTCACGCTAAAACCGCTATACCGAATGAGATGAAACTTTGGTATGGAGATAAATAGCAAAAGCTACTATCCCTTTAAAGTCCCTTTTGTAAAATATAGGGAAAAAAAACTCCAATAAGGATATATCCGAAGTAAATAACGACTATCAGGCATCCGTTTAGAAGATACAAACTTTGTTTATACGTATGTATGTATGTTCACAATTTTCTCGAATTTTAAGGATTCGATTTAGATAGGTCTTTCGCTATTCGACTTCATAGTTTTTCGGAAATATTTTAGCGTTTAAAACGTTATCCTAGCTTATAAAACACCAGAGATATAGACTAAAACATAGGTGTGAGTCAGCGAAATTTGCATTCGGTGATGTGCTTCATAATTATTTTTCCTTGATATACATTTAAAGGCAGTTCATTTTACTTTAAAAAAGTTATTAGTTAACCCTCGCAACTTCTTCGGCGTTTATTTATAACACCTTTATTTTTTCGTCCATGGTTAAAAAATTAAAATCTATACCTATGTCCTATATTAGTATTATAAAGAGGTAATCTTTGTGAAGTTGTAGCTTACTCTCTTTATTTACGGGAACTAGTCTAATTATTTTTTGAATAAACACAAGGAGTTCGAACCCATGGCTTTTATGTTCGCAGAGGACGCTGCTGTCCGTCTTTAGTCACCTAAAGACGGGCAGCAGCGTCTTCTGCGAACATAAATCTCTCAGCCGCCTTGACAACACCCACAGGGAGAGATGGGGTGACTCTATTCTTTAGCCGATACCACACGGCATTTCACTCTCTCGTCTTTATACGAAAATAAATAACTTCTGGATCTACTGAACCGATTTTGAAAATTCTTTTACATTGGTAAAATAATGAAAGGCTACGTTATTTGTGAGTGTCATAGGCTATAACATCATGTTACGACCAAAAGGAGCGGAGCATCAATGAAAAATGTTTCGGAAACAATACTTTATATATAATATAAGCGGCGGTAGCCTAAAGGCTAAGGCATCGGTCTCGCCCTCGTGAGGTCGTGGGTTCGAATCCTGGTCATTATTCTACCGACTAAACCCACTCCTGACACAAGCCATAGAGCTTAGTTAGAGGGGTTAACAGGATTGCTAGTAATGTAGGACCATAAACCCACAGTGGTAGTTATCTTAAAAAAAATATATTGAATACCTACCGTCGAATTTATGTTATTGTCGATTTTGTCAGTCGAATTCCTGGGGCAATTAGGCGCGGAAAAAAGTACCTTTTTTAAAAATACAATTAAAAATTTCAAATATAATTGAAGACAACTCGCGGAGTCTATGTACTAACTAATAATAGGTTTTTATAAAAGTATCTGGATAGTACTAAATATTTTTTGTAATTTAATTAGATATTATGTGTGTGTTTACTAACGATAGTTCAATAAGTACCTATTACGTAATTACTATCATTATGGATCTAACAGTCTGAAAATAAATGATTATTATTATTATATTATCATGTTATGATCAGTTCTTTGATTACGTTCGCCTAGAAAGTGAACTATTCTTATCGCTTGATGATAAATAGATAAAGAAGCGTTAAGCAAAGGATTTAATAAATGTTCAAGCAATTATTCAATGATTGTTTTTAAACTTTCGCGGTTTTTATAATATTAGATATATTTCGGGACTTAATCGCATGAATTATTTAAAGGTACGAACCTTTTATTTACCCGACGTTTCGACCGAATTGCACCAATCGTGGTCACGGGTCGACTCCTCCGCCGAGAGTCGACCCATGACCACGATCGGTGCAATTCGATTGAAACAATAAAATGTTGACAATGAAATAAAAGGTTCGTACTTTTAAATAATGCACGCAATTAAGTCCCGAAATATATCTAAAATTATTCAATGTTCAAGTTCTTCAGAGGGAATTCGTCAAATTATTTATATCTTCATCCAATATAATCACTTGTCCTCAAATCCTCGAACTGATTCATCAACGCAGAGTCTAAACTGCTGTCGCTACAAAACTGAATTGGCAGTTGACACCTTTTATGTTGTAGGTATCCAATAAGAAAGGAATTTTGGAAACAAGTCCCCCAAGGGGGTAATTAAGAGTTGCAATTTTTACTAAACTCGTTCAGTTATGAGTACTATGAAATTTTGTATTTGACATTTTGTTTGTTACTTTAAAGAAACAAGCGTTTCAGCATTTTTGAGAAAATCAACCCTTACGGGTGTAAAATCATCCACGCGAGCCGCACCTAATTAAATAATACATACTTTCAATATAACATAATGGTGGCAGCACCTTACCTGCATATACCTGTAGTTTATAAACAAAGAAACATTGTAAACGTTGGAAAAGAGTGGCCGCGAGTTTTTATTGCCTGTTCTTTTCTCCAGCTTTACCTATTGTTTGCGAACAGGCATTACATGTAAACGTAGAATCGACTTTTCACAAGTGTAGTATTTTGCTTCCTAAGTGAATAAACAATTTTTATTATTTTTTATGACACAATTTACATAAATACGCAATCAGTTTGCGAAGTATAAACGCCTTTAAAAAGTAAATAGCAATGCTCTATAAGTTGCACATCTAGCTATTGTAATTAACTTTTTTGAGATAGAGTTTCATACCGACTTCATGATCATTATTATTATCAGCCTGTATCATTCAATCAATAAAACCATTATGGATAATAGGTAGGTATAAAATACAGGTGTTCTTATAAATTAATAGTCCCGCCTTTTAGGCATACAATAATTACATTCAAATACAACTATAATCAAAGTAAAAATAGTTAAATATGTCACAATTAGATAGAAATTAAAAATAAAATTACAATTAAATATCAATTAAGTACGAGACTAAGTCTGACTGCTACACAAGAGGTCGTGGGTTCGATTCCCACGCGGGACACCACTTTGTGATCCACAAATTGTTGTTCCGAGTTTGGGTGTACTTTGTGTCCGTAACTTGTATGTTTGTAAAGTCCCCCGCGACACAGGGCTTGTACCCTAATGCGGGAGTCGTCTTTTATTTAAAAATAAAATAAGTATCGGTCCACAGCTGGACATAGGCCTCTCCAAAATTACGTCACAACACCCGGTCCTCCTTCTGTACCCAGTCCATCCTAGCGACCTTATAACATACAGGATTAAAGAGACGCTGATCATTGGCCTTCGTCTTTCTATTATTTAGATGAGACAAAATTTGTATCAAATTTTATTGATTTATAAACACGTGTATTAAAGGTACAATAATTGCATTTGTTAAAATGCTTTCTGTAAACGAAGCAATAACAAAAGCCATGATAGTTCTTTAACTACCGACAAGATGGCGCATGCGAGGGCCCAAACTCGCGAGCATCAAGGGATAGAAAAATTTGAGGTCTAGTAACATAGTGCAGATAGGTGGTTCGCTTCTGGCCCCGGTTTGGCTACGGAAGTCTCGGGTTCGATTCCTGGGTTTGCACTTAAAATTTTTCTATCTTTCAAACATGCAATTATTGTATTTGTAAAGTAATTGGCAAGAAATGCCTATAAAAAATACTTCAACGTCTATGATAGTTTGCCAATCGAAAAGTGTTCATGGGTATTTTTTGTTACATAACGCACTCTTTTAACCGAACAAATTTAGTTTCAACTGATAGTTTTAAAATGGAGGTTATGTTTTGGTAGGTTTGTCAACTTATTAATGTACTTGCTACCTGGCAAGGATAAACAGGTAAGTCAATTTTGACTGCCTTTGTTGCGCGGTGAGAGTGTGTACGACTGCTACGCAACAGGTCGTGGGTTCGAGTCCCACACGGGACATCACTTTGTGTCATCCACAAATTGTTGTTCCGGGTCTGGATCTGGGTGTAATTTGTGTTCATGACTTGTATGTTTGTAAAGTCCCCCGCGACACAGAGCTTGTACCCTATTGCGGGAGTCGTCGTTAAAATATATATATTGATCTGATAACCAATAAAAAATAGTATCGAATGAAATTGATGTTAATTATTTAAAAAATCGTATAAGACTTGCCTGCCAAAAACCATTCATGGAAAATTATTGGCATACTTTGTAGTTTAAATCGAAAAAAAATAGTCATGAACATTTTTTGATTGACAAGCTATTTTGTGTGATGAGCACGATGGTTTATTCTGTGTCTCGGTGTTATTTATCTATAACATGTATGTATTTAGAAATATATAAGTATGTTTATCAGTTGTGTGGTTTCCATAGTACAAGCTCTGCTTAGTGTGGGATCAGATAGTGTTGAGTGAGTTGTCCCAAGATATTATTATTATTATAGTTGTGGTTATAAATCAATAAAATTTTACATAAGATGTGACCTCATCTGGTTATCAGATGGGTGAAAGTCGATGTTTCACGTCTCCCCTACCATAAGTACGTACTATATTTAACATATTATAGTGTTACAAGGATCTTTTGCGCGTGGCCAAAATCAGAACTAACACTGCCATCTTGTATAGCGCCCTCATATCAATGTCATCTTATTGGCATTGGCTAGTTTTGCGTAAATTAGTCCCCTAAGGGGGGGGTAAAATAGTGGTTACAAGTTTGTATGAAACTCCGTCAGTATTGAAGTTAGATTAGAACTGGGACATTTTGTATTCGTTTTTTTTTCAATAAAGAAACACTTATTTTAGTAGGTACTCTTGAAGAATCCACTTTTAAGAGGGTAAAATCAAACGCGGAGGCGAAGCGAAAAATGGATATATGTATATATATATAATTAAAAATTTACAAAATAAACGATATTACACGAGAGTAAGTGTTAATATCTCGAATGAGCCATTATGCGTTCAAACTGATCTGTTACTATGTTACTCCATCAAACTTCGATATAGGTATCCAAAAGTAAGCCACAAACATACAAATTACTCATCTTATTGTGGTGAATTTGTGTAGTCAAAAGAGTATTATAATTATATCTGGATTCTTGTAAAGTTGTGATGAGTTCAGCGGCATCCCTATTACATATAGAATATCAATCAAGAATTTATATTCACAGGAAACACAATGTGCTGGGAAAAGTAATCATACCGAAAATTACAAACGCCATCGCATATATAAAATCCGAACTTGAAGAAAAAGAAAGGGAAGAGACATTCAGACTTAAACGGTTTAAGTATTCGAAAATGAAGAAATTGGAAAGAGAGAAAGAGGCAAAGAAAAAATTAAAGAAATTCCAAGAACCTGAGACAATAATCGAAGAACCAGACATAATTCAAAAACCAGAAACAATTGCAGAACTACAAAAAATTGAGGAACCAAAGATAATCGAAAAACTAGATAATACTGAAGAAACAGATGTAATTGAAAAACTAGAGAATATTGAAGAAATAGATATACTTGCAGAACTAGATATATTTGAAGAACCAGAAACAAATGAACTAGAGAAATCTGAAGAACCGGAGAAAGAATTGGAGAAAATTGAGCCAAAAGTTATGATGCTGCAGATAGAAACATCTAAGCAAAAAGTTATTGAGCCAGAAAATAATGTTCTAGAAACTGTTGCGCCAGAAGTTACAGTATCAGTGTCAGATATTACGTTCTCATATACTGCTATGTCTGAGGTTAACGTCGCAGATATTATGCCAGAGGTAAAACTACAAGAACCATACATTATCTTACCAGAGTTTATTATTCAAGGCGAACCTAGTCCGTTAGAAAAACAGAAAACATTCATTCCAGAAATTATTTTTGAAGGAAAATCAACTAAAGTCGCTAAAACCTGGGACCAGTTTGTAAATACTACCCCATATAAAGATATGTCTGAAACTGCAAGCACAAAACAGTCAATGGAATCATCTGTGTCGTGCCCATTATGTAAAGCTCAATCTGATGTCACCAACCAACGCGTACTACATCTAATTGATCACGTAAACCAATTTTTAATGCTGTGTAAACAAAATAAAATAGATTTTACAAAACTCGAATCTAAGGGAGACAAATTTAACTATAGAAATATAAAAAAGGAACTTGAGCTTCTTTCTTTCTCTTATCATTGTCCACACAAATCATCAGAGGAACGAAGTAAGGGGGATGTCGGCAAAAGATCCTGCCTATTGCAGAGGCCTGATTTGTGCGACGATTTCAAGAGGAGAAGAGGAAAGGAACAGGAATCTATTTATAAATGTTTATCTCGACAATCGTCAGCAATGTCTTATGCTTGTAAAAAAACGCAAATTGATAATATGACAAATAACGGATCCGTAATTTCGTTTTTTCCAACAAATTGTAAATTTTCTTTGCACTCACAATGTTTGGCTGATGCAAATTATTTCGAATACTGCAATTGGACACCTGAATTGACATTACAATACGAAAAAAACCATAATTATTTAAATCCTGGCACATCAACACGAAGAGAGAAAGACAATAATGGCACACAAACATCTCACCATTTATGTAGATGTCTGTCTGGAGAGCGTAGTTTGTCCATTAAGGAAAGTCAGTCTCCTAAACCATCTAATTACTCACCTTATTTTAAAAAGTCTCCAACTTATTATACTTCTATGCCTCAAACACATTATTCATCACTTAGTAGAAAACTAATGCGTACATCTTTGTCTAACAAGAATACCTCAAATGTTAAATGTTTCACTAATTTGATACAAAATGCCAAATACAAAATGCCAATGGCTTTATATGCATCAGAAAGTAGATCAGGGTCTCGCAAAGTTTCAGATATAATCTACACGTCAGATTGGACTAACGTAATAGTCCCAAAGGAATTCGCAACTATTGCGACCTATCAACCAAGTAATCTCTTTTCACCATATATAGAAGGCCTATATGATTCGTATGAGATTTCGGATACATTCCATTCAGTTGATTCTTCTAACACTATGATACGTAAAGATTCTTTAACATGTATGACAGTTTTACCACAAGGGTATCAAGGAGTTGTACCATATATGAGCAGATTTGGTTTTGCTGATGTTATTAATAATAATCCGGGTAATGTTTCGATTTTAAAAGAGTATGCAAAATATAATGATCGTCAATTTTGTAAAGGCCTTGTACCATATACTCCTGAAGGACGGCCTGGACCAAGTGGGATATCTGGCGATGTTTCCCCTGTTTTCTTTATTACTAACGACTCTACAAGCTGTAGTAGTGATGATACTGCAAGTATATTCAGCATATCTGATACAGAAATCAATGAAGATTGTGTTAGCGGTGTCTTATTTCAAAACGATGCAAACTTAGATATAGATGCACAAAACGAAAAAACTAATGCTCGTAACCTTAGTCAAGATAATGCTGATTCAATCAATGAATTAGGTGATAAACTTAACAATAAAAATTACCATATCTATGTTATATTAACTCCTGATCAAAATTGGCCTTTCAATTCTTATATGCAAGAAAAAACGCATAAGAAAAATGCTAAAAACTATCAAATAGGTGCTGAATATCAGAAAGACAGCAGTTCTTCAAAAACAACAAGATCTGGTACCTGTAAGCTTAAAGACTTTTCAGTTTACGTTACTCTGACTCCTAGCCAAAACTCACGCTTTAAGCCTTCAAGAAGTCCTGGCTTAAGTACGTCTAATAAATTCGATGAATCTAATACTACTGGTACTGCTACTTACATAGACCATGCAACTTATGTCACAACCGTTCGACGAAAAAGTAAAAGTAGCAGTTATAAGACTTGTTCTGAGAGTGCAGACCCGATACAGTCCAGATCTGGGTTAGGTGGAGTTTTTGATGTAAGAAATATCACTGCTACGGAAACAGTTACATACACTGCACCATATACACGAGAAGGCAAACCGGGACCTTCTGACTTTTCCAAGGCGAATAATGAGCAATTTGGACGTGTACCATATACTCGGCCTTATGAAATTAACATTACTAATTCAAGACTAATTACATCTAATACTCCATTCACACGCGAGGGAAAACCTGGGCCTTTTAGCATTTATGAAGCAAGCAACATAAATACTACTAATCATATTGAACCTGTACCATACACTCGTGAAGGCCGACCAGGGCCTTTTGATATTTATGAAAAAAATGCGTTCTGTGCACCATATACACGTGAAAGAACATCTGGACCTTATGTGATTTCAGAGTTGAAGAATATTAGATTATCTGTACCATGTGCACGTGAAGGCAGACTATCGCGCAATTCTTTAATAACAACCACATTTTCTACACCAAAAAATCAAGAATGTGGACCTGGAAGATGTGGTGTATATAGTGTAGTATGTGTCTATACATGTGAAGGAACACCCAGACATTGTGGACTTATTGAAGTCTGCAAAAACACTTGCTCAAACCCATGTACATCCTCCAATGAAAGAAAATGTGGGCATTTTGGTACTTCTGAAATAAGCAATATTGCTGATTATGATTCTGTTACACCCTCTCTGCCTTATACACGTGAAGGCAGACAAATGCTCAATGATATCTATAGCATTTCGCCAATGACAATTGCTTCTTCCAAACCAAACACTCAAGAATGTGGACCTGGGCGATGCGGTGTTTACAGCATAGTGTGTGTGTATACAGGTGAAGAAGAGCCCACGCATTGCGGACTTATCGAAATTTGTAAAAACCCTTGTTCGAAAGCATTAGTCTCTTCTACGTGCAGACGCATAGGAAAATCTGGACCTTGTGGGACTTCTGAAATAAACGACATTACTGCTTCACAAAAGGTTACATGCTTTTTACCTTGTACACGCGAAAGAAAACATGGTTCTAGCATTACTGATGCAAGTAATATAATAAGTTCTAAACAAATTGGATCTGTACCATACACACGTGAAGGAAAACCCGGGCCTTTTGATATTTCTGAAACTAGCAATAATATTGCCTCAATACAGATTACACCCTACACACGTGAAGGAAAACCGGGACCTTTCAGTATTTTTGAGAAAAATAATATAATAACTACTAAACAAATTGCACCTGCACCATATACACGAGAAGGAAAACCTGGGCCTTTTGACATTTCTGATGTAAATATTATAACAACTACCAAACAAATTGGATCTGTGCCATACACACGAGAAGGAAGGCCAGGGCCTTTTGATATTTCTGAGAAAAATAATATAATAGCAACTAAACAAATTGCACCTGTACCATACACCCGCGAAGGAAGACCAGGGCCATTTGAAATTTATGAGATGAGCAATGATACTGCCTCAAAACATGTTACACCATATACGCGTGAAGGAAAACCTGAGCCTTTTAATATATTTGATGTAAATGACACTATAACTGATAAACAAATTGCACCTGTACCATACACCTGTAAAGAAAAACTTGGGCCTTTTGATATTTCTAAAATAAATAATAATATAACTTCAAAACCGACTGAATCCTCTGTACCATATATACGAGAAAGCTCGCCTGGGCCATGTGATATATCTGAGGCAAATTATACAACAAATACTAAACAAAATTACAACAACATTACGGCTCCAAAACTGAATAAATCACCAAAACCACGAGAAAGCATACCCATACCATGTATTTCTGAACCGAGTAACATAAACAATTCATTTCTATCATACACAGAACCTTGTGAAGTTTACTCTATTATGTGTGGGTATACCAGAGAAGGCAAACAAGGATCTTGTTGTAATATCAAAACGAATGATATTACTACACCTTACACACGCGAGGGAAAACCTGGGCCCTTTAGTATTTCTGAAACAGATATTATAACTACTTCTAAACAATGTGAACCTATACCGTTTTCACGAGAAGCAAGACCGGGGCCTTTTAATATTTCTGAGATGAATTCTTGCGGACCAAATCAAATAAAACCTTGTAAACAAGAAAGTACACCTGGACCTTGTGGTATTTTAGATGAAAGCAATATGGTTTGTCCTAAATATCCCTGTAAATCATGCAAACAAAAATACGAGGCGGGTAATATCACAGCATCTGATCAATCGGATCCTATAGCATACACTCGAGAAGGAAGACCTGGGCCTTTCGATATTTCTAAAACAATTAGTGATAATTTTAAGTTGAGTGATGATTTAAAAACAGTTGCTGCTCCTAGAGTATGCACGCGTGATAGCATACCTGTGTCAATTAGGCTATCAGAAATAGGTAACGTTACTACGAACAAGGAAATATCTGAGACTAATTATTACAATGTTTTTATGGCTACTACGAATCCATGTCAATGTGGATTTAATGCACCTTCTACACAAAAAGCAACATCTAGTTCTGCAACTAGCAAAAGTGATGAAAGTTGTATTGAAACTGAATATAAAAAACACACCAAAAATTTCAGATACTTAGAATGTGATGGTACTATTGTAGATGAGAAACGAATCACTATAATTACAATTAAAAAACGAAAACCTCGAAAGCAAGACGCTTTAGAAGCAAATAAGAGCACATGTATTAGTCAAAATTTGGAAAACGGAAGTAATTTGAAATGTAAGTGCTGCAAAGAGTCCAAATCAGAGAATATTAGAAGTAGTCCTGATGTAATGCCGTGTCCTAAAATGAGAACTAGCATATCTACTCAAGTACTGAACACCGGAAACTGTAACGATAAAAAATTGGAGGATCAGGCCAGTAGTCCAAAGTGTGACTGTGGAGATAAGGAACCTCCTAAACCTCCTTCTATTCCATGTCCTAATAAGCCCGAAGAAAAGAAATGTGATTGCGGGGCAGGAGCATCTGCCAAGCCTTCTTCTTGTGCATGTTCTAAGAAGCCCGAAGACTCGGCTAGCGGTCCAAAATGCCATTGCGGTGAAGGAGCATCTGCCAAGCCTTCTTCTTGTGCATGTTCTAAGAAGCCCGACGACTCAGCTAGCGGTACAAAATGTCATTGCGGTGAAGGAGCAACTGCCAAGCCTTCTTCTTGTGCATGTTCTAAGAAGCCCGAAGACTCGGCTAGCGGTCCAAAATGTAATTGCGGTGAAGGAGCAATTGCCAAGCCTTCTTCTTGTGCATGTTCTAAGAAGCCCAAAGACTCAGCTAGCGGTACAAAATGTAATTGCGGTGAAGGAGCAACTGCCAAGCCTTCTTCTTGTGCATGTTCTAAGAGGCCCGAAGATTCGGCTAGCGATCCAAAATGTAAGTGCGGTGAAGGAGCAACTGCCAAGCCTTCTTCTTGTGCATGTTCTAAGAAGCCCGAAGACTCGGCTAGCGGTCCAAAATGTCATTGCGGTGAAGGAGCATCTGCCAAGCCTTCTTCTTGTGCATGTTCTAAGAAGCCCGAAGATTCAGCTAGCGGTCCTAAATGTCATTGCGGTGAAGGAGCAACTGCCAAGCCTTCGTCTTGTGCATGTTCTAAGAAGCCCGAAGACTCGGCTAGCGGTTCAAAATGTCATTGCGGTGAAGGAGCATCTGCCAAGCCTTCTTCTTGTGCATGTTCTAAGAAGCCCGAAGATTCAGCTAGCGGTCCTAAATGTCATTGCGGTGAAGGAGCAACTGCCAAGCCTTCGTCTTGTGCATGTTCTAAGAAGCCCGAAGACTCGGCTAGCGGTCCAAAATGCCATTGCGGTGAAGGAGCATCTGCCAAGCCTTCTTCTTGTGCATGTTCTAAGAAGCCCAAAGACTCGGCTAGCGGTCCAAAATGTAATTGCGGTGAAGGAGCAATTGCCAAGCCTTCTTCTTGTGCATGTTCTAAGAAGCCCGAAGACTCGGCTAGCGGTCCAAAATGTCATTGCGGTGAAGGAGTATCTGCCAAGCCTTCTTCTTGTGCATGTTCTAAGAAGCCAGAAGATTCAGCTAGCGGTCTAAAATGTCATTGCGGTGAAGGAGCAACTGCCAAGCCTTCTTCTTGTGCATGTTCTAAGAAGCCCGAAGACTCAGCTAGCGGTCCAAACTGTAAATGCGGAGATAAGGCACCGTCTAAACCTCCTCCTGCTGCATGTTCTAATATGCTCAAAGACTCAGCTAGCACTCAAAAATGTGATTGTGGGGAAGGGGCATCTTCCAAACCTCCTCCTATTCCATGCCCTAATAAGCCCAAAGACTCACCTAGCGGTTCAAAATGTAATTGCGGCGAAGGAGCATCTGCCAAGCCTTCTTCCTGTGCATGTTCTAAAAAGCCCGAAGATTCAGCCAGCGGTCCAAAGTGTAAATGCGGAGATAAGGCACCTCCTAAACCTCCCCCTCCTCTTGTATGTGCAAATAGACTTGAAGATTCAGCCAGCGGTCCGAAATGTGACTGTGGAGAAAAGGCATCTAAGCCTTCTTCTCTTGTGTGTGCAAATAGACTCGAAGACTCAGCCAGCGGTCCAAAGTGTGACTGCGGAGAAAAGACATCTAAAGCTCCTTCTCTTGTATGTGCTAATAGACTCGAAGATTCGGCCAGCGGTCCAAAATGTGATTGCGGGGAAGTAGCACCTTCCAAGCCCCCCCTTAAGTCGATTCTCGTTTGTGCCAACAGACTTGAAGACTCGGCCAGCGGTCCAAAGTGTGACTGCGGAGATAAGGCACCTAAACCTCCTCCCCTTGTATGTGCAAATAGACTTGAAGACTCAGCCAGCGGTCCGAAGTGTGACTGCGGAAAAAAGACATCTAAACCTCCTTCCGTTGTATGTGCCAATAGACTCGAAGATTCGGCCAGCGGTCCAAAATGTGATTGCGGGGAAGTAGCACCTCCTGAACCTCCTCCTGTTCCATGTCCTAATAAGCCCAAAGACGCGGCTAGCGGCCAAAAATGTAATTGCGGGGCTCCTCCTATCCCATGTCCTAATAAGCCTAAAGATTCGGCCAGTGGTCCAAAATGTGACTGCGGGGGAGGAGCACCGCCTAAACTTCCTTCTATTCCATGTCCTAATAAGCCCAAAGACGCGGCTACCGGCCCAAAATGTGATTGCGGGGCTCCTCCTATCCCATGTCCTAATAAGCCTAAAGATTCGGCCAGTGGTCCAAAATGTAACTGCGGAGGAGGAGCACCGCCTAAACCTCCTTCTATTCCATGTCCTAATAAGCCCAAAGACGCGGATAGCGGCCCAAAATGTAATTGCGGGGGAGAAGCACCTCCTCCTATACCATGTCCTAATAAACCTAAAGACTCAGCCAGCGGCCCAAAATGTGATTGCGAGGGAGGAGCACCTTCCAAGAAATCTTCTATTTCATGTTCTAATAAGCTCAAGGACTCTGAGAGCTCTCCAAAATGTAGTTGCGGGGGAGGAGCACCTGCCAAGCCTCCTCCTATTCCATGTCCTAATAAGCTCAAAGACTCAGCTAGTGGCCCAAAATGTAATTGCGGGGTAGGAGCATCTTCCAAACCATCTTCTTGTTCATGTTCTAAAATGCCCGAAGACTCCGGCCAAAAATGTGCATGCGGGGGAGGAGCACCTTCCAAGAAGTCCTCTTCTATTGCATGTCCCAATAAGTCTAAAGACTTAGCCAGCGGCCCTAAATGTGATTGCGGGGTCGAAAGCAAGCCTCTTCCTGTTCCATGTCCTAATAAGCCTAAAGACTCAGCTAGCAGTCCAAAATGTAATTGCGGCGGAGGAGCACCTTCCAAGAAATCTTCTATTTCATGTTCTAATAAGCTTAAAGACTCTGCGAGCTCTCCAAAATGTAATTGCGGCGGAGGAGCACCTTCCAAGCCTCCTCCTATTCCATGTCCTAATAAGCCTAAAGACTCGGCTAGTGGCCCAAAATGTAATTGTGGGGGAGGAGCACCTTCCAAGAAATCTTCTTCTATTTCATGTTCTAATAAGCTCAAAGACTCGGCGAGCTCTCCAAAATGTAATTGCGGGGGAGGAGCACCTTCCAAGCCTCCACCTATTCCATGTCCTAATAAGCCTAAAGACTCGACTAGTGGCCCAAAATGTGATTGCGGGGGAGGAGCTCCTTCCAAGAAATCTTCTTCTATTTCATGTTCCAATAAGCTCAAAGACTCGGCGAGCTCTCCAAAATGTAATTGCGGGGGAGGAGCACCTTCCAAGCCTCCTCCTATTCCGTGTCCTAATAAGCCTAAAGACTCGGCTAGCGGCCCAAAATGTGATTGCGGGGAAGGAGCACGTTCCAAGAAACCTTCTTCTATTGAATGTCCTAATAAGCTCAAAGAATCCGCTAGTGGCCCAAAATGTGAATGCGGGGGAGGAGGCAATAAGCCAAAGAACAGCACCTCCAGTTGCAGTCAAGTTAGCGGTAACAGGGTAGTAGACTTAACTCATGGAGCACAATGTGAATGTGGAGATAAAACACCTTCTAAACTCAAAGAATCAGCCAGTGATGCAAAATGTCACTGCGTTAAAGAACCTCCTTTGTCTTTTGATCCTGTTTGCCCCAACTTAAGCCGTGGATCAAAGACAAGTAATGTGTCAAAAAAAAATAGTAAAACGCGTAACGCTCCAAAGTGTGACTGCTGTAAAAGTGACTGCGCGAAAGAGGCACCGCCCAAACCAAAGTCTGCCTGCGGAGGAGGGGCACCTTCCAACACTACCGGTTGTGGTAACAAGGTGGAAGAAACTTGTCAAACAGGTGTACCCGACTATCCGCTATGTGCATGTACTGGTGAAGCCTTATCAAAAGCTTTATTACAAAAAGTGTTAGACACCTTACGTTGTCAAAAATCTCCCGTAATTTGTGCCCCACCTGATAAGCCAGATAGGCATGCTAATTGTTTTAAGGAGAATAGTCCAAGTGGATCTAATAAAAAAAAAACTTGTGCTTTATGTGGCAGCCCACTTACAAACAAAGACACGCGTCCTTCAACCAAAGTAACGTGTGTTTGTTCAGATGGTTCGGTTCACTCAAGAAATGTAAATTCAAAATCAAAAACAAATAAAAATAATAAAAATACTACATGCGGTTACTGTACATTTGGACGGCTCGCACAGAATTCAAATGGTCAATCAAATAAAATTTGTGAAATAGATAACAAAAACCATCGTCCTCATAACTCAACTAGAGAGCAAAATGACAATGTCACAAAATTCTGCCCATCAACAAACAAAAAGAAGGATGATAATGCCAGTTTTTGCACCATTAAAATAATAACAAAATCGTCAAAAAGTCGCTGTTGTGGAACAGAATACAAAAGCAATTTAGCCTATTTAGCAACTAACACCTTAGACGCATTACGACAATTATATAGATCGCCAGATCACAGAAAGAATAAAAATATTTGCCAAACCTGCTATTCCCCTTTAACACCCTCTGTTGGTTCTGAAGTTTGTCAAAAGCCGTATGTATTATGCGAGTTTTGCCAAGATAAATTGGTTCAAGAGAATGAACGGGGCTATCGATGTACGACCTACGGGGTAGAATCAACTTCATGCAGAAGTGCTACTGAGGGATCGCCTTCTCGTTCAATGTATAGTCAGAAGACAAATGCAAGTTCTCGCGGCTGTGGAAACTGCCGTAAGTTGTAATCAGTAAAGAGGCTGTAAAATTTAAAATATATGTCAATTGTGTTGAAACACGATCAGCGAAATCTAAGATGAATTCGCTTAACGATGATCGTGTCAACCATGCCGCAATTTCAAGGATAATATTTTAAACAAGCTGCCTTGATTAATTGTTAAAGAAACAATATAAGCCTGTTTAAATAGCTAATCAAAATTAACAAAAAATGAATCGTCCATTTTTCCCTCGTCTTGCATTATATATTATATATATTTCTAATGAATTTACTCTAAAATATTTTTTTTATTTCATCATGTCCAACGTATTTATTTACATTTATTTCATAAGCTAATAGTTTTTCAATAAAATTAAATATAAACAATATTTTGGTTTTAATATTTGGATTGCCTACTAGTTTTTAGGGTTCCGTAGCCAAAATGGCAAAAACGGAACCATGTCCGTCTGTCTGTTTTTCTCCGTATGTTACAGGCATTTTACTCAAGACTACTCACTCAATGAATATTGATGAAATTTAGTGAAAATAATAGAAATGCATATGGAAGTCTCGGGTTCGACTCCAGGACTTCATATTATTCTATCTTTCAAAAAATGCAATTGTATTAATTATATTAACACAGCCTTTCGTCCTTTCGTCCTTAGGTCAGAGTTCATAATTGTATTTATGCATAGAGAGACGAGACCATGAAGCATTAAATCTTTTTGGACAAGACTAGCTATAAGTGTAGGTACCTACCTAGGTAGCTGAACCTTTTATTTACCCGACGTTTCGATCGAATTGCACCGATCGTGGTCACGGGTCGACTTTTTTTTTTTCTTGTAGATATATATAGTACCTATCTTTATAGATAAGGAAAGACAAATGTCAATTCATGTTTGGCAAATAATGCACGACATGAACGACGTCCACTCCATTTGAATTGATGGATGCATCCAGCCAGCTTGACGCAACTTCGTAGAAAAATATACCTAGTTTCTGTTTCTAAGAACAGTATCAAACCATGGTTACCATAGTCACGAAAAAGAAAGACACTCTCGCAAAATGTCAAATTTGTTGTCTTTTTTTTTAAGACGACGCCCGCACTAGTGGACAAGCCTTGTGTTGCAGGAGACTTTACAAACACAATTTATGAACACAAAGTACTCCCAGACTTGCAACAACTACTTGTGGATCACGCAAAACATATCACCTCTTGCGCAGCAAAAATACTCACTCCCGCGGGAGTATCTGTAAAAACAAATTACAAAATAACTTCGTAATTGGAATACAGATGATGTCTATCTAAATTCGTCACTCTCGTAAGATCAGTTGTACATCACAAATACGTTTAAACATAACCTAGTTAGTGTATACAAGCCGCAACGTCTAGACGTTATGTAAAACTAAATAAACTAATATATAAACTAAATAAAAATAAATACCTAGTTTGAATTGATCGGATGCCACGCATTGGGAGCGGATAATTAGTTTGTGTGCAAAACAACAAGATGGCATTGTTTTGCTTTAGTTTCGTCTGTGCGTGCGTCTGCGCAATTTACACATTTGTAGCTCAGGGTTGTCGCTAAATTAATTAGTGTTTTGACTTTTATGTGTTCTATTTTTTGTTGCGATATACGTCCATAAAAGCGTTATGTTGTTTACCGCCTAAATCTACGATAGCGATTTTGCTACACTTTTGATAAAATCGAAAGTTTCTAATAAATATGGCACATTGTACAATGTGCCTGTGATGTATTTCAAAAAGTACTTTAAGTTGTACTTGTAGGCACTGAGTTATATGTTTATCTGTTGTCTGGTTGAGAACCAGACAATTGATAAACATACTTACATATTTCTAAATACATAAATATTATTTTTTGACTAGCTTATGCTCGCTGCTCCGCGTGGTAATTGCGCCATTGCTTAGGTCCTAAGAAAAGAAGCGTGATGATAACTATAACGTAATCCGGATATAGAAAATTATACTCCCAAAATTTGAATAGAATCTGTGCAGCAATTTTTGCGCCAACACTAAAAAGGCTGAGGCGCGGTGGGAGCGCACTACATGTTATGTTTTAATTTTATTGAACGTTAAACTCGTGTAAAGTATGGTTTTGCATTCAGAAACCCTTAATTAGCCGATCTAGGTTAGTTCTTTTTTTTATATTTTCAATATACAGACCAGAGTATCAATGAATTACACTCGGACAGAATAAACAAACGTGCTCATCAGACAAAGACTTATCTTGGGTGGGAATCGAACACACGACCTCTGTATTACCAGCCGGGTTCGCTAACCACTAGACCAACAGGCCAGTGACTGGTTTATTAAATTTGTATCACGTAGGTAGGCATATTATTGGTATTATGTACTTAAGATACTTCTTAAAATATATTTAACTACATTACTATAAAAAACAGTTGTTTATAAATGCGCATTCGATATTGACAACCTTATAGTTACCGTTTGGCTCGCGGCCACCGTAGTACGCCGCCGTGACGTCACAGGGGCATTCCTGGCGTCTATACAAGTGTATAAATATATACACAGCTCTGTTACTTAGCACCGATCGTGGCAGATTTAGATCCGAGGGATTTGTAACGTTTTATTGGGTTTTGAATATAGAGCTGCGGTAGGTGACTTGTAAGAAATAAGGTTGCAATTTTTACTTAGTAAGCCCTGATACATCAGACAAAAGTAGTCTCATCTCTCCTCTCTTATCTCATCTTCGAAATGAAATAAATCTTAAAACACACGACACATCTTTTCATTTTTCATTCTAAGAGCTAAAATACTACTAACGCATACCCAGGACAGGGCATTGGGATGGCATCACCCCGTTTTTTTTTTATAGATGGGAAATCATCCCGCACTCCCGGTGGGCGCCGGCCCAATGGGGCCCCGTCACTTGCTGACACCTCATTAAGGCGCGCGTGGAACACTAGTGCGCCGTTGACCAGGGCCTGGTCCTAAGCGATGCTAGTTAGAGCCATCGCTTGGGGCACACAATTTAAGGGTTAATAGTAAACTATTTTAAAGTCATTGGGTTATGATATTCGTGATAATCGAATGGACAACTTACTCTTCAAGTCACAGTGGATCTTTAGTGACTGCATAGCCCAAGCTGATCTTTGTCGATTGGTTCAGTCACCACTGATTACAGAGCCCTCTTGTTACTTTTAAAAAAAACTTACATAAAACGTACCAGGACTTTACAATCATTCAATTCACGAAGTCAATAATAATGATAACGAAAGTGACGAAAATCTCGTGAAAGCCATAAAAAGATAAACAAGTTAAATTTCTGAATCTGGCGCACGAGATTGTTGACATGTGGGATGTTGATTCGACGATCATTGTACCAATTAAATTCAATTAAAAATTCTTTATTCACTTAGCATGCAAAACAACTCTTGTGATACATGTACATGTAATGTCAAGTTCGCAAACAATAGGTAAAGCCGGAGAAAAGAACCTGGCAATAAAAACTCGCGGCCACTCTTTTCAAATTGCCAATTTTACAATGTTTGAATGTTTATAAACTTGGTATGGATAAGGTGCTGCGACTAATATCATCATGTTAAAGGACAGATGCAAATTATATTATTAAAAAGTTGAAACATCAGATAAACTAAAATCAGCCTTAGTAGATACAATATAGTAGGAGCTTACTTTAATACTTACAAAGTAAAAACTGTATGTCCTTAAATATAGGCCAAAAAACTACCGACAGTCATCTCCGTTAATGGTTTGATTGCCGAGAGTCTCGACAAACACCATGAGAGGTTCACGTTACACGGTTGGACCAAGGGCCTGATGGACACGGCTCGCATTGTGAGGAGGTTCCTTTCTCTGGGGCTGTAACCACCGGTAGCTTAGTCCCTGTACCCGATGCCGGTGGGACACTATTTTTTATATAATATATTTAAAAATGCTAGATTTATAAGTTAAAAATAAATAAAAAGAATAATTATAATAGTAAGCATTTATTATAGGCTACTAAGGCCCATATCATACAAATACTAATACCTACACAATTTAAACTACAAATACAAATATACATAACTAAAAAAAATAACAATAATATCTTGGGACAACTCACATAGCTATCTGATCCCAAACTAAGCAGAGCTTGTACTATGGAAACCAGACAACCGATAAACATACTAATATATTTCTAAATACATACATATTATAGATAAATAACACCCAGACACTGAATAAACCATCGTGCTCATCACACAAAGTTTTATCCTGGGTGGGGATCGGACCCACGACCTCTTTATTTATTTATTTATTGACTTTATGCACAAAAATATCGTACAAAGGCGGACTTAATGCTACAAGCATTCTCTACCAGCCAACCTTTGGGTGATGTGACATAAAATTATGTAGGTGCAGATTGTTGACTGCCAATGCAAGATAAATAAGATAATTACAATCGATTATAAAATATATATATATACATATATATATACACACATATATATATATATATATATATATATATATATATATATATATATACATATATATATATATATATATATATATATATATATATATATATATATATATATATATACATCTATCTATATATACACACACATACGTATACTTAAAAACATAACATACATACAAATATACATAACTAAACTCAAATACATTACGTAGGTACATACAAAATACATATACCAACTTAAATACATTACATACATACAAATAAACATATACATAACATACAGACATACGTTACAATCATTTATGTGGCTAACGTTGAGATTCAGCTAATCCATCGAGTAACAGTGTACGAACTCTCAGCGAAATTGAAGCGATTAGAAGCCATTCTAATTTCGGGGGGCAATGCATTCCAGAGTAAAACAGACTGTACAAGGAAGGAGGATCCGACGAATCCAGAAGAATGAGCAGGACATAAAAGAAGCATATTGTTGGAAGAACGAAGGTCTCTACCATGGCTGGAGCATAAGTATTGAAAATTAGAAGATAAGTAAGAGGGGCTAGTAGGAGAATTAAGAATAGAATACAGAGTAGTGAGAACGCGCAAACTACGGCGCTGACGAATAGGAAGCCATTTCAGTTCAGAACGATAAGATGACACATGGTCAAACTTACGGAGATTGAAAATAAATCGAATGCAATTATTTAGAAGTCGATCGTATTTATTGAGGAGGTCTGCATTCAGGTCAATATAGCATACATCACCATAATCAATCAGTGGAAATATCAACGTCTGGATGAGCATTAATTTGGTTTTGAAAGGTAGAAAGTTCTTCAGGCGGTATAGACTCCGCAGGGTACCAACCACCCTTTGACTCACGCTAGTAACCTGAGCTTGCCAGTTGAAATTAGAGTCAATTAAAATACCGAGGTCCCTGACCGAAGAATTAAAAGGAATAGTAGACCCGTTAAAAATAATTGGTGGCAATGTATCGAGGTTAAATCGGCTTAATATCCGTTGACTCCCTACCACAATAGCCTGACACTTAGATGGGTTTACTGTCAAGCCAAATCTGTCAGACCAGGTCTTGATAGCATCAAGATCAGCATTTATCTTAGTGATGGCCTCAGATAAATTATTCACACTAGCTTGGGCATACAACTGCAAGTCATCGGCGTAAAGATGGAACGCGCACTGAAGAACCTTAGTGATAAGATCAATAAAGATAGAAAATAGTAATGGAGAAAGGATGCCGCCTTGAGGAACACCAGCGTCGAGATCACGCCACCTTGACGTAGAGTCATTCACGCGCACGGACTGCTGGCGCCCCCGAAGATAGGACGAGAACCAGGCTAGAACATTAGACGAGAACATCAAATGCGAAAGAATAGAGAGTAAGATATCGTGGCAAACGGTATTGAAGGCATTCGAGAAATCGACCAAAGCCATAACTGTAACTTTGGTCTGTTCCATGCCTGCCCTGATATCCCCAGTCACTTTAAGAAGAGCAGAACTGGTGCTGTGTCCAGGTCTGAAGCCGGATTGAAAATGGCTCAACAAGTTGTTACGATACACAAATTGTGTAATTTGCCTATAAATACTGGACTCTAATACTTTAGATAGAAAAGGAAGAATAGAGATAGGTCGGAAGTGGTTAGGAAGAGTCGGATTTGAAATTTTTGGCAGAGGAATCACAAAGGCAAAGCGCCAAGAAGATGGGTAAGTCCCAGAATCAAGAGAGAAGTTAATGATATGAGATAGGGCAGGGAGAAGAAAGTCAAGAATAGACATTAACATGCGACGGCTAATACCATCATGCCCAACAGCATTGGATTTTAAAGAAGAAATGATCTTTTTGATCTCGCCCGGTGTGATTGGAGAGAAATTAAAGAAATCGATGTTGGTGTGTGGAAGATCGGCTAGGTACTCGCAAGTACGACGCTTGGTTAGATGATCAATAGGTGCAGTGGAGGTGAAATGAGCATTGATGTCATCTATACCAACCGTCATCTGAGGATCTGTACGCCCCTGTTTACCGATTCCTAGAGTCCCTAAGAACCGCCAGATATTTTTGGGGGAAGAAGAATCCAAATTGTTAAGAACATGTCGGCGTTTAGCGTTGCGAATCAACTGGTTACACCGATTCCTTGCAGTTTTATAAAGGGCCCAATTGACATCATCACGATCTTTTCTAAATTTACGAAATGCCCGATCTCTGCGCCGCATAGCCATCCTTACGCCATTGGTCATCCAAGGAGCTGGAGGACGTTTAATTTTAATTTTTCTGAATGGAGCGTGAATGTCGTACAGCCCCACTACAATTCTGCTAAAAACATTGACCTTCATATCAATCGTAGGAGCGTCGAATACTGGATCCCAATCCAAATTTGAGGCATCCTCCTCAAGATTACCCTTATTTATCCGGTCAAAGCAACGAACGTTTAAAATCTTAGGACAAAGTTTAGGTGGTTTAAGCGAGTATGAAAGAAAAATTAAATCATGGTGAGAGAAACCAGGGGCTAAACTTTGTCCATGACGACGGACTAGAGAAGGAGCCGAGGTAATAATTAAATCTAACCAGGTATCCGTACCATCCAAGTTGTGATGAGTGGCTTGCAGTGGCAAGACATGAAAGCTGGTAGACTCGATGATCTGGAGTAACTTGCGGGAACGAAACGAATTATGTGACAGGAGATCAGTATTAAAATCGCCCATGATGATATGGTGAGTATACTCGGACCCTATAGATTCCAGAATTGATTCAAGACTGGAGAAGTAATCTACAGCGGGGGGACAGTAAACCACCCCTAGAATGACTTTAGCCCCATTGAAACAAACCTCAAGGAAAAGAAATTCCGCCAAAGTAAAATTGCTGGAATTAGGGAAAGACAATATTTTATAGGAAAAATTGCTACGCAGGTAAATAGCTACTCCACTCCCTCTCCTATCTATTCGATCATTTCTGATGAGAATAAAGCCAGGGAGAGCGTAAGAGGTAGAAGGAAGGTGAGGCTTGAACCATGTCTCCGAAATCAAAATGGCATGTATGTTAGAATCAGCGAACGCCTCAACTAAGTCGCTGTAATGGCTAGGAATACTTTGCGCGTTAATGTGACAGACATTAAATAAACATTTCTGTTGTTCATTAAACGTTTCCCGCAAATGGTCGCCAAGTGTACTTGTGATAGAGCTGAAGCTATACTCACTTGATGAATCGTTAGCTGATTGAAACGATTCATTATCGGACATAATTATGATTAATATACACTATAATATATACTAAATAAAAATAAATAAAATATAAAATAATGATAAATAAATATTAATAAAGAATATGCACGTACTTGTGGCAAGGCGTTTACCCTTAAGCACCACCCGCCAGCTGACACCTACACTTAAACTTACACAATTATAAAAAATTAAATTATCATAGACAACAATTATAATAAAATAAAAATGCAGATTTCGGAACGCAACCGGTTGGACTGACATCAGAATGACAAGTGTCAAATTAATCTATTGTCAAACATTCATTTACAAAATATAAATCAAAATGTGGGTGTTGCAATTAAATAAGTTATAAATAAATATACGTGATAAATGCAGGAATAAAAACAAAGAAAAGAAGGTAGTCACCAAGTCATAAGAAGGTACCAACCATATTCACTCGAAACTCGTTACTATGCGAAGAAAAAAAAAAAGATAAACAACACATTAACACGGCACAGTTCACACAAACGAGTTATTTACGAGATGAAGTCTGCTTCAACCCTGCATCACCGGCGCCAGCCCGCGTTGCAGGCTTCGCTGCAGTCAGAGGATGCTTCTCCATCAGAAGATTCAGCTCATCCATCGATGACAACTTGTGACGGCTGTTGTCGGGCGCTTTGATGGTGATAGTGGCGTCCAGTGTCCAAACGGCCCTCATCCCAAAGTGTTGACGAGCCCGACTGAAGACAGCCTGTCGGGCTTTAGTTAGAAATTCGCGAACCGAAATTGACGAGCCCTTCAACGCAGACTTAGCTCTCCAAACAGCGGATCTCAGAGCTGTACTGGCAAATCGCACGAGTATAGGCCGTGGCCGATCTCGACTCTGTGCACCAATACGATGACAAATCTTTAGATCACACTGTGTAAAATCTTTCACACTCATTTTGTGCTGAATAAGGTCTAGGATAGTAGCGGCGCAATCTTCTTTTTCTGGCTCAGCAACTCCAATGAACAGCAGTACTTTGCGTCGCGATCTGGTCTCCATGTCATCAACAATTCTGAGACATTCATTTACTTGAGTGCGTAGCAAAGCAAGCATGTCAAACATTAGTTCTCGAAAAGTGCGGAACTCCTCAGCAACTTTAGCAACGGTATCCCGGGAAGATGCTCCACTGTTCAGCTGCGCTTCAAGTTCCGTCATCCGCCGATTGAAGGTCTCTTCAAGTGTTTTTTGTGTTGTCCTGATTTCATTCAGTTGTGACATGTTGTGATAAGTGGTGTGCTGGTAGGTGGTATAGGGCGTGTCTAGTGAAACTGCATAAAAGGCTCTGCCAACGTAAGTACTGGGTTATTGAGTTAAACTAAGTATGGAAATTATGCAAAAGCAAGAAAAAATGTAATAGTTTAATTTAAATTAAATATTTAAATAGCACTAATGTGTCTACTCTTTCTACACCTACCCACTTTTTCCTTATTATTTATAATTACTAATACCTTATTATTTATAATTAAAATTATACACGATACTGGGATTGAGACGGCGCGGCGCGGCGTCGTGTTTCGCTTGGTGGTGTCACGTAATCTTCCACGAAAACGTCGGTACGCGACACCCTTCGGTCAGAAGTCCTTCTTCAAAAGATGGACTTATGTTCACTGGGAACTCGCAACATAAACGATTTAAAGTTGACGTTATGGCGCGACTCCAACTTCTCCACCCTCAACGTCCACTTTGTCTTGATCCGGATGTACTCCGTAAGTTTCTCTGCCTTGGTGGTGAGATGCAGACGACATATACCAAGTACCACAAACAATATTGAACCCACGATCTCTTGAGCAGCAGTCCCACACACTGCCTGCCTTGGTGGGTATATCACAGTCTCAGTTATTCCTCGGTGAAATTGTGATGTAATTACACATCACTGTTTCATCAATGTTTCAATCCACAGGGCACTTACGAATGAGACGTACGAACTAATTTAACAAATTAGAAGACTACTCCTAATTTGATATTTTCGGTGACAGTCAAAAGTAAAAAAAAAATGTTTGGCACTCGAGGACTGCTGTGGTAGCATTTTTTATCAACTAAAAAAAAAAACAACAAAAGAATATTTGTTTTTTTTATTAAAAACTAGCTGTCCCGCGCAACTTCGTATGCGTAAATTTTCCCCGTTTTTGCAACATTTCGAGTCGCTGCTCCGCTCCTATTAGTCGTAGCGCGATGTTATATAGCCTATAGCCTTCCTCGATAAATGGTCATCCAACAAAAAAAGAATTTTTCAAATAGGACCAGTAGTTCCTGAGATTAGCGCGTGTAAATAAACAAACAAACAAACAAACAAACTCTTTCGCTTTATAATATTAGTATAGATATATATTTTTTTTAATTGCATAAGTTAAATAATATTTTTTTTCTTTTGCATACATTTCGGAGCAGCTCGATTCTTTACGTGCGAGCTTCGTACAGTCGTATCATATACATATACGTTAAGCGGTCGCTCGGCCGAGATACATGGTAGGCGGAGTGGGGTGTGTTAGGTTTTATTTTCGTTACGGGATTTCTTGATTCGGTCGCCGCGCTCAAAGCCCGCGATAAAAGCTATGCAATAGCTTAAAAAGTCAAAAAATGATCTTTGTCCGAGGATTTGGGTGACACCGTTATGCTAAAAAAAAATACTTCTGCCATCGTGGACTAAGTAGCTATACACTGGCAAAATTTGACCACACCACTGCTATACGATGTATCTAATCAAAGACTTACATAACAATTCATCATAATCGGTATTACAAAACCAGTTTTGCTAAACAAAAAACTATGACAAACAGACCCTGACTCATAACTTCGTAATTACCAAAAACAGGGAGATCAAAATGTCCATTACAAAAGGTAATAATATGTAATAATAGGTGACAAATACACGGAGCGTGACTAGTCTATTATTGGTCCAGCAATGCGGTCGGTTTCGCAACGGACAGACAGACAGACGAAATTGTATTGTGTTGTGACAATTCTATTATTATTGACTACTTAAACTTTCGAGTTAAGCATTTTTATGACACTGAAGGCCGCGCGTTCATATGAATTGTGAAAATGAAGACAAAATTGGAATCAGGACCAAATCACTGGATAGAATTGCATAAGCCACAGGTACTTTCCACCGATCGCCACTATTATTCCAGTATAGTACGCGAGGCGGTTGAGATCAAGAAGTATAAGAACTTCAACCGAGAAGATGGATACCGGTTCTCACCATCTTGGAACCTGGTTATCAGCAAATGCAATCGTAGCCGTAAAGACACCGCGCCTCAGTGTAAAGACGTTGTAAGTGTAGTGTGTAGAAGTAGCGACAGTACAAATTATCAAAATGATCAAGCCCAGGCGAGGGTAGTTGAAAAACCCCGCGCCTCACGGAGACATCGCTAAGCTGCCATCAGTCGACCCGTGACCATGATCGGTGCAATTCGATCGAAACGTCGGGTAAATAAAAGGTTCGTACCTACCTTTAAATAATTCACGCGATTAAGTCCCGAAATATATCTAATATAAAATAAAATAAGAAATAGAAGAAATAAAAATATTAAAAAAATAAAAAAAGAGTTTATTTGTTCCATCGTTGAAAGTACACAGCCATAAATTATAACAATATACTCGTAAAAACAAACAACATAGAGCTATAAAATTTGAGTGATACAGTGAAATAAAATATCATGTAAATGATATATTTATTCACTTATTTTTTTTTTAAAAAAAACGACTACCGCAGTATGGTACAAGCCTTGTGTTACGGGGGACTTTAGAAACATACAAGTCACGGACACAAAATACACCCAGACCCGGTACAACAATTTTGTGTGGGTTCGATTCCCACACGGGACACCACTTTGTATCATACAAAGTGGTGGAACCCACGACCTTTTGCTTCCTAACAATAACAAACACAACAAAAATATAATTATCCAATTTGTTGCAGTCGTTACTAGATTATCCGAGTACATATCGATGATTCATTAAATAATATTTTGGACAGATTGTAAATTTAAGATTTTTCATTCTTGTTAAAACGTGCAATTATTATTACATTCTCAGAAGTGTCAAACATTCTTCTTTCATTATTGGAGTTTAGGTAATGTGTAAAATCTTCCATTGTGATAAGTTCTAAGTTTACGTAGTTAGTATGTAACAATCTGACCAATACTTATCTATGTGACAACAATCGGGTTGCGGACTTGATTATTGCACTCCGTTGCTATCGTGTTAAGGCCAAGTTTGCTTCGATCGTATTGAAGGTTAACAACCTTGGGGCATTCACTTTGACCAACATTAGTACAATTATTTAGGGTAGGTCAAATTTATTTATTTTATTTTACAGCAGCTTACAGACCAATATTATGTTATAATATTATCGGGACTTAATTGCGTGAAATAATTAAAGGAACCTTTTATTTACCCGACGTTTCGATCGAATTGCAGCGATCGTGGTCACGGATCCATTGATGGCAGCTAAGCGTTGTCTCCGTGGTTTTTCAACTACCCTCGCCCGGTCTTGATAATTTTGTTATTCGATCGAAATGTCGGGTAAATAAATGGTTTGTAACTTTAAATATTTCACGCGATTAAGTCCCGATAATATTCTGATATGACGTGTTAACATCACGTAAATTTTAAAACAATTAAATCAATAATCTATACTAATATTAATAAACTAGCTGTCCCGCGCAACTTCGTATGCGTAAATTTTTCCCGTTTGTGTAACATTTCTCGTCGCTGTTCCGCTCCTATTAGTCGTAGCGCGATGTTATATAGCCTATAGCCTTCCTCGATAAATGGGCTATCCAACAAAAAAAGATTTTTTCAAATCGGACCAGTAGATCCTGAGATTAGCGCGATTAAACAAACAAACAAACAAACAAACAAACAAACAAACTCTTCCGCTTTATAATATTAGTATAGATATTATGTAATTGTTTGTTTGAACGCGATGATTTCAGGAACTACTGGTCCGAATTGAGAAATTATTTTACTGTCGGATAGCCCAAGTATCAAGGAAGGCTATATGCTATATAACATCATGTTACGACCAATAGGAGCGCAGTAGCAATGAAAAATATTGAGAAACGGGGAAAATTTATGCAGACGAAGTTGTGTGGGTCAGCTAGTAATTTATTTAAATCAAGTATTAACAAAATTTTACTTATAGCATCTTAATCCTATAATTAAAAGCTTTTGAAAATGTTATTCTTAGCAATTTAATTATTCTTTAAACCCTCATTATCAAAGCGGCGGTAAGTTGGTAACTGAGTTCGCATCTTACCAATTATAGTACCAACGTGAACCGACTTCTAACACAAGTCATAGAAACTTAGCTGAAGGGGTTAACAGGATTGCTAGTAGAGATTGTTGGACCCACAATTCCACATTTCAAGACATCTTTAAAAAACCAGCGAATGCTCGACGTTCAGTTACTAGCAAGTGTATACTCATCTTTAGATAATTCAGTCCACCAAAACCTGGCCGACTTGTTGATTTACTCAAATTGAACACACTTTTATTTCTAAATTTCAAATTACAAACTCATCACTTTATCATCAGCCTGTATCAGTCTAGTGCAGGACATAGGCCTCTCCTAAATTACGCCACAACACTCGGTCCAGCTTGTTTTCGGTCCATCTGGCCGGGGGGTCTCCGAGGACTCATTCACCAGCTCCAGCAGCCATCGGTCCTACGACAAAAATCACAATGAACAGCTCTTTAGCTGTGCCTTAACACAAACGCGTTTGACATCACGCGCTGACCTACCTTCAAGCTGTGCTATTGCGTCAAGCGCTAGACAGAACTTCATTACTCATTTATACCAGTTTTTGATTAAGACACCATTTAATTTTATCAGTGACTAACTGTTGCCTCCCGACTTCGTTCACGTGGAAATTTTATGAAACTAATCTACGAGTATACAACGGGTACCGTATTTTATTTTTTCAGACTATAATAGGTATATCTCGGTGCTAAATTTCATCCGTTTCGTTTAGCCGTTTTGGTGTTTATTTTTTTATTGTATTTATTAGGCTCACAAAACAAATTACAATCATTAAACAGGTACAACAAGAATATTACAATAGAAAACTAGATTGTAATTCTAAACTTTTTATTGCTAGTAAGGTGAACCACAATCCCACATTGCTAGTTATCTTTTATAACAAAAAAAAAAAAAAAAAAAAACTTTGTGCGCACCATTTATGCTGGTTAGTTGTATTAGTATATGAAAATTGCATAATTATACTTAGGTAATTACTTACATCAGTGTTAATGTGTTAGTATTATAATAGTACCAAAAAAAACAAAATATATGAATTTAAACAAAGATACCTGCTGTAAAATAGAGTTATGTATTTCTTTTTACCAAAGCTTGGAACAATTGAAACAGCATAGATGTGATTAATAATATTTATAATTTTTAAGTTTATTTCTAAGAGATGTGGAAGTTTGACTTTATGAGATAGATGATAACCAGATGAGACAAATGTTGTATCAAATTTTATAAATTTATAAACACACCTATGTTAAGTTGCCTATCGAAAAGTGTTCATGGCTATTTTTACCCGACTGTAAGGAAGGGTTATGTTTTTCGCCCGTATCTTGTATGTATGTATGTAATATTCTTTATTACCTGATATATCACAATCCACTGAACGGATTTATACAATTAAGACGTCGTTAGATTTGTCTTGATCGCCCAAGTATTCTTAGGTATGTGACGTTTGCAAAAAACAAACATGGCGGCTGTAAGATGTCAAAATAAAGAGTTGAAAAAAAAAATTGTTTTGAATACTACAATATGGGTATTAACATAAATAACTCATCTTAAGCATTACAAAAAGGTATAACGTGATTATGACTGTAATGCTAAAAAAGTTAGTTGGCAACTATTCTTTTTCCAATTTTCAATACTTAAAAATAGCTGTGATAAAAGTTAGTTGTTACATCAATTCCAACCTACAACTACTAAAAGTATTAAATAAAAAAAAATGTATAAAAATAAAAAAACCCGCTTGCAAAAAAAAGATGGAAACAAGATCCCCTACTTATTTATATAATTTCATGCAGTCGGAGGCACTTCACTAAGTTCATCGAGATTCGTTAATGCTTTTGATGATTTTTTTTTTTAAAGACTACTCCCGCAGTATGGCACAAGCCCTGTTTCGCAGGAGACTTTACAAACATACAATTCACGGACACAAAGTACACCCAGACTCGAAACAACAATTTGTGGATCACACAAAGTGGTGTCCCGTGTGGGAATACCCACGACCTCTTGCGTAGCAGTCGGACACACTCCCACCGCGTTACAGAGGCAGTATATAATTTACTAAAATCGCAGTAACATGGCAACCCTAAAATTTGATTTATTAGTAAACATTTCACAAAAATAGCGGCAACAGAAATACATCATTTATGAAAATTTCAACTGTCTAGCTAACAGGATTCATGAGATACAGCTTGGTGACAGACAGACAGACAGTGGAGTCTTAGTAATAGGATCCCGTTTTTACCCTTTGAGTACCCTAAAGAGAGAACCCTAAAAAAAGGCTAAGTTTTGTACGCGGTACTGAGGGCTTATATCTCATGTTGTCTAAATCTAAATACCTACCTAGCTTTATAGGTACCCTAAACATGTCCCCAATCATCATCATCATTATCAGCATATCGCAGTCCACTGCTAGACATAGGCCTCTCCAATTGCACGCCACTTTGTTCTATCTTCGGCTTCTCGCATCAAGCTCCTGTCAGCCGTTTTGCGTAAATCATCACTCCCCCTGGCCTGAGTGCGTCCTACACTACGTTTGCGGAGACACTTTTGTCCAATTAAAATTATCCTATATTTTTTCAATAAATTAAATAGTTAATTCTAACATGAAATGTCGGTACACCTTGGATCACTTTGATTGCAGATGTTCCGAGATATGTTGCAAAAGCAACATACACTTACTTTCTATACTACTACAATTACTTATAAACAGAAACCTCTCATAAATAACACGTCAGTTTCGAATAACAGTAACCTAATACCAACATACAGCGACGCGTGAATGATATAGTCGTCAATACACTGTAGCTAATTGTAACAGGCAGGTGAAGCCGAGTGAACGGAGTAGTGCAAAGCACGTTATGTTAAGGAATGTTGATCAGGTTTGTTTTTTGATAGGTGACCACCGTGTTAGGTTAGGTTAGATGTGTAGATTGGATGGAGGTAAAAAAGCATCTCTAGAATACTTAAACGAGACACGAAAGAGAACGAATTGTATTAGATCTCAGTATTAACATTTACTGCAAACTGATGGCTACTACACCACACTGTTAAAAAAGTACCATCTATATGGCACCAATATATCTTTACTAATATATAAATGTGAATGTAAGTTTGTTTGTTACGCTTTCACGCGAAAACTACTCAACCGATCATCATGAAACTTTGTACACATATTCTTGGAGGTATTAGTAGTAAAATAGGATTATAAAAAAAAGGGGAAAATTTACGCAGACGAAGTTGCGCGGGACAGCTAGTATACAATAAATTACCCAACAATCTAAAGCAACAGACATTAAAAATATTTAAAAACCAGTTACCGATTTATTGTTAAAACAATGTTACTACTCTTTATCCGATCTTTTAAATGATGTACTATGATGCATAAATTACACTAGCTGTCCCGCGCAACTTCGTATGAGTAAATTTCCCCCGTTTTTGCAACATTTCTCATTACTACTCCGCTCTTATTGGTCGTAGCGTCATGTTACATAGCATATAGCCTTCCTCGATAAATGGGCTATCTAACAGTGAAAGAATTTTTCAATTGGGACCAGTAGTTCCTGAGATTACCGCGTTCAAACAAACAAACTCTTCAGCTTTTTAATATTAGTATAGGCATAGAAATTTATTTAAGACTTTACATGTAAATATTTGTATGCCGAAAGGTAGAATTTACAAGGATTCATGAACTGTTGTTACATCTTATTGTTACCTACATTCTGTACAAATAAAATATTCTTATTCTTATTATTCTTTACACAGTATAAAACAAAGTCGGTTCCCGCTATCTGTGTCCTTAGATCTTCTTAACAAGGCAACGGATTTTAATGTAATTTTAACTAACATTCAGATAGTTTCTTACAGATGGTTTATATGTATAACACATTTAGCTGTCCCGCGCAACTTCGTATGCATAAATTTCCCCCGTTGTTACAACATTTCTCATTGCTACTGCGCTCCTATTGGTCGTAGCGTGATGTTATATAGCCTATAGCCTTCCTCGATAAATGGGCTATCCAACAGTGAAATAATTTTTCAATTCGGACCAGTAGTTTCTGAGAATACCGCGTTCAAACAAACAAACAAACTCTTCAGCTTTATAATATTAGTATATATTATTACTTTATAGATGATGGAGAAAACTTCGTGCGAACTGGAGCGGGCCGCTAATTTACAATAAACATAATTAAAACACCAAAATCAAGTGCGACAAAAAGTTGTTTATCTCTAAAACGGCTGAACGATTTTTCATCAAAAAAATCTAAGAACCATCCCGATTTAATTAGCTTTCTAATGATATAAACCATGTTCAAATCCGTTCATTTGTTTGGGCGCTACAATCTCAGAGATAGACACACAAGGATGTAAAATAGAAAACTTTACTAAAAAACCCGAGTGCTGACAATATACAAAAAAAAAATTGTCACTCCCACAAATGTGACGAATCTAAAAAGACCTCACATCATGAAACCTGAAAATCAAACAAATACACACGTCAGTTATTGTTTTTAAACTTTCGAGATTTTTATACATATTAGATATATTTAGGGGCTTAATCGCGTGAATTATTTAAAGGTTTATTTACCCGATGTTTTGATCGAATTGCACCGATCGTGGTCACGGGCTGACTTAACGTACCCGACCCGTAGTCGACCCGTGATCACGATCGGTACAATTCGATCGAAACGTCGGGTAAATAAAAGGATCGTAACTTTAAATAATTCACGCGATTAAGTCCCTAAATATACTTAATATGTATCTACAGACCTCAACATTTAAACATAACTCTTCTATTACTACTACTAACTATTATTACATGGCACTAACTTCAAAATGTTTAATTTGTTTTTGTTATTCTAGGTGTATTATTTTTTACTTTTTAGTTGCCTTTTATTTATTTTTGAAAGCGGTAACATTTTATTTTGTAAAAAAGTTTTTTATTCTCTCTTTTTATTACGCATGGGCTAGATATACTTAAAAAGTGTATGACACCCTTCAAGTTCAGTACAACAACGCATTACACTGAGAGAATTATTTATTTACCTCTACGTACACAGCCATTACTTCACAGTGCGCAGGAGCGCAGGTCAAAATAAAGTAGAATATTCGTTCGTAAATATAAACGAAAATGCTCGTTTTTGCATTATTTTTGAACTTTAAGATTTATTTGCGGGATCATATTAAGACATATCCTTAAATTTATTTATATCATCTACTAGAAAAACTCTTTGACTAGTGACACAATTTTTTTCGTGTCCTAATATTTAGGTTTTCTATATAAATTTTTGAGAGAGCCGAGCCCTGTTTCGCGTAATGTACCCTTAAGGATGTTGGTGGGACTGCCCTAATGAGTCTTGGTCTAAATATACAAGGTTATTTTTGGTATAGTGCAATACTCAGATACCCAACAAGTTTTAACTTCAAGAAATCATATAAAAAAATGAAAATTTTGAAAACTTGCAGAGTTAAGTTAACTTAAGTTGAATATTAAAAAAAAAAAGAAACTTGGGACAACTCACACAATGCCATCTGATCCCAAACTAAGCTTGCTACTAGCTTGTACTATGGAAACCACATACTAGCTTGTATATGGAAAATACATACATATTATAGATAAATAACACCCAGACACAGAAAAAACTATCGTGCTCATCACATAAAGTTTTATCCTGGATGGGGATCGAACCCACGACCTCCGGCTTAGCAGTCAGGGTCACTATCCACTACACCAACAGACCAGTTGTCTTGTGTTCTTAGCGCTATCGTGCTCATAGCGTCCCGTAGTACGCAATCCATGGTTATTATTGAAAAAATATTTTCACATAGTACAAGTAGTTTTCTCAGCATCAGTAACGCAAACACTAAAACTAAGAAGCGGCGGTAGCCTAATGGCTAAGGCACCGGTCTCGCAATCGTGAGGTAGCGGGTTCGAATCCTGCCCATTATACTACCGACGTGAACTTACTCCTAATACAAGCCATAGATCTTAGCTGGAGGGGTTAACAGGATTGCTAGTAATGTGGGACCTAATTTCACATTACTAGTTATCTTTAAAAAAAAAAAACTAGCTGACCCGCGCAACATCGTATGCGTCAATTTTCCCCGTTTTTGCAACATTTTTCAATGCTGCTCGGCTCCTAGTGGTTGTAACGTGATGTTATATAGCCTATAGCCTGCCTCGATAAATGGGCTATGCAACAAAAAAATATTTTTTTAAATCGGACCAGTAGTTCCTGAGATTAGCGCGTTTAAACAAACAAACAAACAAACTCTTCCGCTTTATAATATTAGTACAGATAACATTGTATTTACATAACCTGCATCTCGCCAACGGCTTCAACGATTTTCATGAAATTTAGTATGTAGAGTGTTTTTTTTTAAAAGTAGTTTAAAAAAAATAGTCATCCAGGTATAAAAACATCATACATGTCGAGTAAATAAAAGTAAACTATTATGTTCATACTACCGTTTATAAAACATTGTAACAGCGTTACGGTTGACCGCCCCTGCTTGCGTGTTTATCCCGTCACATCTCGGAAAATCATCTGTCGTTATTCATTATGTCAGTCGAATAACCATCTATTTGGGGTGCAGATCATAATACCGAATTTAAAGATGTATTATGATTTCTAGATAATTGTTTTTAAACTGTCGCGATTTTTATACATATTAGATCTATAGAAGCGGCGGTAGCCTAATGGCTAAGGCATCGGTCTCGCACTCGTGAGGTCGCGGGTTCGAATCCTACCCATTACACTACCGACGTGAACCCACTCTTAACACAAGTCACGGGTCCACTCCTGACCCATGACCACGATCGGTGCAATTCGATCAAAACGTCGGGTAAATAAAAGGTTCGTTCGTCGAAATTTCACACTAATATTATAAAAGCGAAAATTTGTAAGTGTGTGAGTGTGTATGTTTGTTACTTCTTCACGTCTAAACGGCTGAAGTGGTTTTAATAAAATTTGGTATGGAGTTAGCTGACACCCTGGATTAACACATAGGCAAATGAACCGCGGTAGTACCGCGGGGCACAGCTAGTATCTAATATTTCTAGATAAGTTTTTAACTTTATTCATCATCATCATCAGCCTGATACGTCCACTGCTGAACATAAGCCTCTCCCAAGGACTTCCACAGCGACCGATTTTGAGCGGTCTGTATCCAACGGCTTCCTGCTACCTTAATCAGGTCGTCAGTCCATCTTGTGGGGGGACGTCCTGCACTGCGTATTCCAGCTCGTGGTCGCCAGTCAAGAACCTTACGTACCCATCTATTGTTGGTTATACTCTCGTACTTTGTAATCCAATCCAATGCATAAATGATGACGTTACGATTGTCATACATATCAACCCATATGATGGCCCACTGCTGGGCACGGGTCTCCCCTGTAGAACCTACTGGTATGTAGATCCTGGGGGTAATTGCCATAATCGCCACGCTTGGCGAGCGGGTTGGCGATCGCAGTAAGGCTTTAAGTTCGCAGAGGACGCTGCTGCCCGTCCTCCGGGGTGAAATCCCTTAGTCGCCTTGACGACACCCATGGGAAGAGATGGGGTGGTACTATTCTTAAGCCGGCACCACACGGCAACGGATTGTCATAAAATCGTATCATGTGGAGGCTAAATTCGACTTTGGAGGAGATGTCTCGGTGCCGGAGTTGGTAACTGCTTAGGGCCGGTACCCCTAAGGTTGCGGGTTCAAGTTCCGCCTGATACGATTTTTTCCTCCATATATTTAAATGTATACTTTGTAATTCTTCTGAAGGTAATTAGGTATTTTAGGTGTTTATATAATACTAGCGAACGCCTCGCGGTTTCACCACCCGTTCCCGTGGGAATACAGATCCGTCCACTAGTTTCGGAGCCTATTCAATACAACTAAACAATCTTTCCTCTTTATAATATTAGTATAGACGACTAGCTGTACCCGCGACTTTGTTAAACGTTAGTTAAGTTTAAGTTAGCCTTAGTTATTCCTTACATCTATCTGATAGTAAAAGCCTCATAAAAATCCAGACGTTTCGAAGAATAACCGGAACAAACAAAGACAGACAAAAAAAAATGTGTTTTGTTATATAGTTTTATATGCATTTTGTTAAAAACTGTTATTTTGACATTACAAACAGACACTTTAATTAAATTTATTTGTTAAGAGATTATAACTTTAAGACCATGTGTATCAAAACGTTCCTATTGACCTATCAAAAATCCAGAACTGATTTAGATAAAAAGAGCTATTCCAACCGTGTTATTCTTCCGTGTCCACGGCCCATAAGGAACTGTCAAAATCTTGTCATAATGGTAAGTGGAGAGCTGCGCGGACCTCCCCCCCCCCCCGCCATACGGCTGTTTTGTTTCCGAAAATTTTTGTATTGTGTTTTTCTTTGCCTCTCTCTCTTATGCAAATGGTGCCCAAAAATTGCCCCCCCCATTTAATTTTTTTGGCGCCACAATTTGGCGCCACAAACGTGTATACAACTCACATTTAGCCGATGACGTGCGAAACGAAATACACCCCATTTCTGTGAACCAGGCACTGTAATTTGTGTCTCGTGCCCCCCAAAGAATGAAATCCTGGATCCACTCATGTACTATGTACCTACTTAAAACCACCCAAAAAAATCAAAGGATTTTGATTCGTACCCCTATTTTTTAAACTCAAACTTCAGAAACCTGATAGGTCTGCTCATCCTGTAAGGATCTAGCGTGCAAAGCATGTTTTATTTTCTAATATAACACCTGGTTGTAATAATATACCACGGATTTATAGATAGATTACCCGTAGCGTGAGGTGTCGGTAAATACAATATTACTCATACCTTGTTCATTTTTTTTTTAATCTTGTGCTAACTCACACAACGCCATCTGGTCCCAAACTAGACAGACGCTGTAGTTTGATAATTAACCAGGACTTTGAATTGGAATTGACTGGCCTGTTGGTCTAGTGGTTGGTGAACCTGGCTGCTAAGCCAGAGGTCGTGGGTTCGATTCCCACCCAGGATAAAACTTTGTGTGATGAGCACGATTGTTTATTCTATATCTGGATGTAATTGATCTATAATATGTATATGTTTAGAAATATACAGAATAATAATATCTTAAGACAACTCACACAACGCTCTCTGATCCCAAACTAAGCAGAGCTTGTACTATGGAAAGCAGACAACTGATAAATATACTTATATATTTATAAATACATACATAATATAGAAAAATCACACCCAGACACCGAATAAACCATCGTGCCCATCACACAAAGTTTTATCCTGGGTGGGGATCGAACCCACGACCTCTTGCGTAGCAGTCGGATACACTCCCACCACGCCACAGAGGCAGTCGAGAATGATTTTTAATATACTAAAAACTTTCCCCCTTTTGACTTCTTTACATTACACAAAATAACTTCGTAATATAATTAAAACAAAAAATACAAATTAACCCTTCATCACCTACCACCTACTTTTGTCACAAAACCAATTACCACTCTTCTGAGTGACCCCGGAGTCGATGTTTCTTTGTCAGGTTTGGAGCCTAAACTTCACAATTAACAACGATTTTACTCCAGTAAAATATTCTGTAGGTGGTTAAGGTCATAAATCCAAAAACAAGAGGTAGCTAGGTGATTAAGGGTTAATATCACACTAATAACACTAATATTATAAAGGCGAAAGTTTGTGAGTATGTGAGTGTGTATGTTTGTTACTTCTTCACGTCTAAACGGCTGGGGCGATTTTATTAAAATTTGGTATGGAGTTAGCTGACACCCTGGATTAACACATAGGCTAACAATAAACCGCGGGTTACACCGCGGGGCATAGCTAGTATTAAATATTTTCCAAAACTGATATTACAAAGTTATTTAGTGTTATGTAAAGAAGACACGAGCGGGAGTTTAATAGTATATTACTTAACAACCAACCTGTTTATGTATGTTTATCAGTTATCTAGTTGCCTAGTTTGGGATCAGATGGCGTTGTGTGAGTTGTCCCAAGATATTATTATAGATAATATAAAAACTGATAAACATCTATTGGTACGAATATTTATACCTACTAGTTTTGTGATTTCGAAAGTATAAAAGTATTTTCTTTTCAAAACGGCTAAACGGATTTAAATAAAATTTGGTACATAGATAGATTATAGTCTAGAATAGCACATTTGCTACTTTTTTCCTGGAAAAAATCGTTTACGTGGGATAGCTTTTATTCCAATTTCACGCGAACGAAGACGCTGGCAACAGCTAGTACACCTACTTAAATATATTTTTAAAACATACATATTTTAGAAAAACTATAATGATTCTGTTTTGCTATTATGGATACGGAATCCTAAAAAGTAACACTCAGAAACATCATATAACGGTTTACCCTGGATGGGAATCGAACTAGCCGTGTACCAGCCCTGTGTCGCGGGAAACTTTACAAATATACAAGTCACGGACACAAAGTACACTTAGACTCGGAACAACAATTTGTGGATCACACAAAGTGGTGTCCCGTGTGGGAATCGAACCCACGACCTCTTGCGTAGCAGTCGGACACACTCCCACGGCGCCACCGAGGCAGTCAAGTCAGTAAGTAAACCTACAGGAAAGTAATTTGTACGAGTTGTAGTAGATAGTGTTTGGCGCAACATTGGGGCCAATATTTAGAGTTGGCCTCTGTAGTATTTAAAAATAAATCAATGCCTATAATAAACCAAAACAGTAATATCTTAAATCAAAAAACGTCATACTGTAGCCAAGAAACCACAATTGTTTCATTCTTTAACCCTATATTGCCCACTTTCGCCAACTAGGTCATTCAGGCCCCGTACACTTTAGTACTTAACACTGAGGTGCCATAAACCAATGGCACAATAGACCAAAAGCCGCCAGAACACATAAAGTGATGATTTAAAGCCAATAAAATGGTAAAAGTATGTGAAACTATCTAAAAAGAAGTATTGCGAAGAAACTGGCATGTCCTAAACAAAATAATAATAATATCTTAGGATAACTCACACAACGCTATCTGATCCCAGACTAAGCAGAGCTTGTACTATGGAAACCAGACAACTGTTAAACATACTTATAAAATACTAGCAGACGCCTCGCGGTTTCACCTGCGTAGTTCCGTTTCCGTGGGAATACAGGGATAAAAAATAGCCTATGTCACCCGGGGTTAGTGTAGCTTCACAACGATGAAATAATTTTTCAAATCCGTTCAGTTGTTTCGGAGCATATCAACAAACAAACAAACAATCAAATCTTACCTCAATACAAACAAACAATCGGACAAACAATCAAATCTTACCTCTTTATAATATTAGTATGGAGGATCCCTAAATGGAAGAAACCAAAACCCCCTTAAATTTTTGAAAAACCTAATTCAGCGACATTTCACATTATGGGGTAGAATCCTAAAAATATATACCTATAACATACTACTTTGTAGGTATTATTGATATTTTTTATACTACGAAATGAAGAGCCTGCATGTGAACCACCTGGTGGCGGTGGTGGTGTCACCCAAACTTACTTTTTTTTTTTTTTAATTGCTAGCAATGTGGGGTTGGGTTTCACATTTCTAGCAATCTTGTTAACCCCTCCAGTTAAGCTCAAAGCCTTGTGTTAGGAGTGGGTTCACGTCGGTAGAATAATGGGTAGGATTCGAACGCGCGACCTCACGATTGCGAGACCGATGCCTTAGCCATTAGACTACCGCCGCTTATATATCCATGTCATTACTTGTATATCCATGACAAATTACAGCTTTCTTTATAAGGATACAATACAATACAATATATTTATTTGTTTGATTATGGTACATACATACACGATGTTACATCATATTCTACCACTTGTGACGTGCAAATTCAGCAGGTACAATAAATTAATTACGTCAAAAAACAAACATTATACTAAATTATTATAGTTAAACTAGCTGACCCGCGCAACTTCGTCTGCGTAAATTTTCCCCATTTTTGCAAACATTTTTACTTGCTGCTCCGCTCCCATTAGTTGTTTTATAGCCTATAGCATTCCTCGATAAATGGGCTATTTTTTTCAATTTGGACCCGTAGTTTCTGAGATTATCGCGTTCAAACAAACAAACAAACTCTTCTCTCTCTTCTAATATTATAGTATAGTTATAAATGTTAGGGGGGGATAACCCTTATCACTTAGGGGCATGAATAATAGATTGTAATTTTCCCTTTTTTCTTCCTTTTTTTTTATAACATTTTTCATTGCTGCTTTGCTCCTATTGGTCGTAGCGTGATGTTATAACGATAAATGGGCTATCCAACAATAAAATAAATTTTTCAGTGCAGCCCAGTAGTTCCTGAGATTATCGCATTCAAACAAACAAACAAACTCTTAGGGGTATGAAAAATAGATGTTAGCCGATTAGCACAAAAAATTTCATCAAAATCGGTCAAGCCGTTTCGGAGGAGTATGGCAACGAAAACTGTGACACGAGAATTTTATATATTAGATTTTAAATTGCAAACATTAAAAAAATATTAGAAATACATGTCATATCGTAGTATCATTTAAAAAATCATTAATACAATAATAACATTAAACAATCAACATCTCCTTAACTTTGTTTTTAGGGTTTCTTGTTGACTACGGAACCCTCAAATTCTAAAAACGGATTGATGAATATCAGATTCACCAATCCGCAATGGATGTAGTTTGGCGTTTTATAAAAAGTACCTGGATGACCGAGCTTCGCTCTTTATTTTTTTTAAACGATGTTTTCCAAAAATGAAACCTAGCTAGATCGATTTATGTCCCCCGAAAGCCCCTGCATACTAAATTTCATGAAAATCGCTGGAGCCATTGCCGAGATTCAGATTATATATATAGGTATATATATACAAGAATTGCTCGTTTAAAGGTATAAGATAGACTGTTTTTTTTTTAAGACGACTCCCGCAGTAAGGTACAAGCCCTGTGTCGCGGGGGACTTTACAAACATACAAGTCACGGACAAAAAGTACACCCAGACTCGGAACAACAATTTGTGGTTCACACAAAGTGTTCCCGTGTGGGAATCGAACCCACGACCTCATGCGTAGAAGTCGAATACACTCCCACCGCGCCACAGAGGCAGTCTATGTATGAGTTGATTTGACATTCAAACGGCGGTTATAAAGCGGCAGCCTACTGGCTAAGGCATCGGTCTCGCAATCGTGAGGTCGTCGGTTCGAATCCTGAACATGATACTACCGACGTGAAACCACTCCTAACACAAGTCATAGAGCTTAGCTGGAGGGGTTAACAGGATTGCTAGTAATGTGAGACCACAATCCCACATTGATAATTAACTTAAAAAAAAAAACAGTTATACCTATGCTTAAAAACTAAATGTCTTTATTACAGACAGTTTTTTCGCGAAATGGGTAACGCGAAATATAATTGTATTGAAATCCGGCTAGAATAGGGTCCCGTTTCGGTCACTCATTTTTTTTACTCTATTTTCATTTATTTTCACTGATGCTCATTAGTAATGCCTCAGGAAGTGACTATCCAGTATATACACCGAAAAAAACCTTTTTGAAATCAGCCCAGCCATTTCTGAGAAAAAGGGTAACAGACACATACAAAAACCTCTTACCCCAAACGCAGATATCTTCTCCGTGGCCGTCACGGGTAAAATACTTCTGCGTTCTTTGACTGCACTTGGCTGGTTTATTTCAATTGAAGTTTTCGGTAATATACATATATTTACACGGCGCAATACGAAGATTAAAACTGGTGAATACTTTACCAAATTTACAATCCACAATATAGGTTAAGTGAGGAATTTCTGGAGTAATAATAATAAATATTGTCTGAATTGGAGGGCGAATGAGGTCGCGAGGATGAACCACAATATACCGGGAGTACAGAAGGCAACCTCACGTTTAACAAATAATTATTCTTTTAGTCTGTCGGTTCATAGATGGCTGACCGTTTTCGAACATTGTTACACCCCTCCTTGCCTCGGAGAGCACGCACCATCGGTCCTGTGTATAATCTCTCTCTTGTTGTTTCGAATTTCCATCCATCGAGTGAAAGTGAGGGAATAGAGAGTGCACTTGTGTCTGCGCATACACTTGTGCACTATAACATCTCCTGCGTAGTTGGCTAGTCTCTAATGTGATTAGCCGCTGTAACCAACAGCGATTAGAAGACCGATACCATTATAAAAGCTTTTTAAATACCACGTCGTTAGCCTGATGGTAAGCGTTACGCTAGCCCATAGACACGCAAATCCTTATTTGGCAAAGATGTGAATAGTAATAATAATATCTTGGGACAAGTCACACAACGCCATCTAATTCCAAACTAAGCAGAGCTTGTACAATGGGAACCAGACAACTGTTAAACATACTTATACATATATTTCTAAATACATACATACATATTATAGATAAATAACGCCCAGACACAGAATAAACCATTGTGCTCATCACACAAAGTTTTATCCTGGGTGGGGATCGAACCCACGACCTCCAGCTTAGCAGTCAGGGTCATTACCCACTAGACCAAGAGGCCAGTCAAAATGTCACCACACCGCACTCCTCATTTGAGACATTAGTTCATGAATTTCATATTTTGTCCATTAATTAAACTTGCTAAAGTGCCCTACTGCCGGAACACAGTGATGTGTCAAAGTCACTATTTTACGGAAGAGTAACTGACACTGTTCTGGTAACTCCCAAGGTATTCACACTCAGCAATCGAAGCTGAAGCTTCTGATAACTATACTGGGTCGCGAAAGTGTACCAACCATTCTGAAGCATGTGGTTAAACACCAAATTTCCCTTTTCTTTGCAGGCGGGTTAGACCCCGGTCTATTTACTCTCGCAATTTTTTATGACAACTCCTGCAGTAGTCTTCAAGCTCTGTGTCGCGCAGGACTTAACAAAATTTTAATTCACGGATACAAATACATGCGGATTCGAAACAACAATGTATAAATAATATTATTAATAAAAATAAAAATAAATCTTTATTCACTTAGGAGGCATAATATTACTATTGTAAAAAGACGATTCTACATTTACATATAATGACGTTATGGAGGGGGTTTCGGGGGCGGTAAATAGACATTTACGTTATTTTTTTTAAATTTCTTGACGTAAAAAAATAACCTTATAAAAATATTGACGGAAGTCACATGCGGCCGCCGGAAAATGTTATTGTGTAAATGTTGATTGTTTTGTACGGACTCCTTAAACATGTTACACTTACACATTTTGGAGAAATTGGATATTAAAATCGTAAATTTTAAAATAAAAAAATATTTTACACGTATATTTTTTCTATTTAACATTACCTACACGTCACTTTCGGGTCGGACAAGGATTAATTTTTTTTGCCCCGAAAATCCGTGTACGTTGCTCAATTGTGCGTTGAATCTTAGTTACCTTCTATACTCTCGGTATTTTGTGGAGCAGGCATCTTGAATTGTTACATTCCTTTTATCTATTGTTCTGTGTCTATGGTGAGAGATTTTTTTTAATTTAAAAAGTCTTCGATGCTCGAAAAAGTAGCATTATGAATGGTTTCCTTGGTACGAACCATTATTGTATAGCCCAGGACTGCGCCATCCCTTGTAATTAAAAAGTAAATATTGACTGCAAAGCGTGAAAGAGAGAAAAAACGAAACTTAACTGCACTTGCACTGCTTTAAATACGTGAATTGACCATACATACATACATATCAACCCATAAGATGGCCCACTGCTGGGCACGGGTCTCCCCAGTAGAACCTACTAGTATGTAGATCCTGGGGGTAATTGCCATAATCGCCACGCTTGGCGAGCGGGTTGGCGATCGCAGTAGGGCTTTAAGTACGCAGAGGACGCTGCTGCCCGTCCTCCGGGGTGAAATCCCTTAATCGCCTTGACGACACCCACGGGTCGAGATGGGGTGGTACTATTCTTAAGCCGGCACCACACGGCAAGTGAATTGACCCCCTGGTCTTTACTACAATGGTACAAACAAATTCTCGTGGCCTTAAAAAAATGGATCTTTGTTTGACCCGTATGTATGTATGTTCGTCATTTTGTTAAAAACGACTAATCAGTTTTTTTTTAGGTTAATAATAATAATAATATCTTGGGACGACTCATACAACATTATCTGATCCCAAACTAAGCAGAACTTGTACCTACTATGGAAACCAGACAACTGATAAACATACTTATATATTTCTAAATACATACATATTATAGATAAATAACACCCAGACACAGAATAAACCATCGTGCTCATCACACAAAGTTTTATCCTGGGTGGGGATCGAACCCACGACCTCTTGCGTAGCAGTCGGATACACTCCCACCGCGCCACAGAGGCGGTTTTATTGAATAAAACGCTTTTCTAGTATTTATTATTTTCCACAGACACAATTTATTTTCACAGTACCTGGATGACCGAGCATCGCTCGATATTTGTTTTTAACGGCCTTTTCTAGAAATTAAATCTAGCTAAATCAATTTATCGCCCCCGAAACCCCCTGCATACTTAATTACATAAAAATCGATGCAGCCGTTGCCGAGATGCAGATGAAGTTGGTGCCGAATTAAACAAAAAAAGCTATTTCATGGCACCAACTTCAAAATGTTAATTTGTTTTTGTTATTCTAGGTAGATATTATTTTTTGCTTTTTAGTTGCCTTGTATTTATTTTTGAAGTTGGTAATATTTTTTTGTAAAATGTTTTTAATTTCTCACTTTTTAGTGGGTTGGTTTGTAATTCACATAAGTTACAATAGGCTTATGTCAAATGCTCAAATCCCTTTACAAAATATTGCTTGCCCCGATGCAGGGCCGTTAATTGTTGAGGAGTTTACATGATAGTTCACTATCAGCTCTATTGCATTGATTCATAGTAGTATGGCGCTGGCTGGACCGATTTGAAAAACTCTTTTTGTGTTTGAAAGGTTGCTTCCAAGTTGATCCCATTGTCATTAGATCACAATCTGATGATGGGATCCTGGAGAAATCGAGGGAACTCTTAAAATATTAAAGGCACACCTACAGTGATTTAAGTATATTTCATAGTGATTCGTGCATTTACTCTTAAAAAGCACTAATTGGTGAAGTGGGACTGATGTTAAAGACCACAAACGACGAGCGGACCTATTCAATATTTAACAGTATGCGATTCAGTTACTTTAATATGGTATTGAGTAGCATTTTATTCTCGTCATACTACTATTACACAATGTTATAGAGCTGATACTGAACTATCATGTGAACTTCTCAACAATTAACGGCCCTGTGTTGGGGAAAACAATATTTTGTAAATGGATTTAAGCAGTTGACATAAACCTATTGTAACATAAGTGAATTACAAACCAACCCACCAAAAAGTGAGGAATAAAAAACTTTTTTACAAAAAAATATTACCAACTTCAAAAATAAATACAAGGCAACTAAAAAGCAAGAAATAGGTAATACACTTAGTTGGTGCCGAATAAAACTTAAAGACTACTTTTTCATGGCACCAATTTGTTTTTGTTATTCTAGGTGTATTATTTCTTGCTTTTTAGTTGCCTTGTATTTATTTTTGAAGTTGGTAATATTTTTTTGAAAAAAAATTTTTTATTTAAAAATAAACCCGTTTTGCAACATTTCTCATTGCTGCTCCGCTCCTATTGGTCGTAGCGTAATATTACATAGCCTATAGCCTTCATTGATAAATGGGCTATCCAACAGTAAAAAAACTTATAATTTTGATCAGTAGCTCCTGAGATTACCGCGTTCAAACAAACAAACAAACTCTTCAGCTTTATAATATTAGTATAGATTTTTATTTGGAAGTGTATCCAGGCAAGTTTGCCTGAATCTTATACTATAAATATTTGCTATGGCTTTTGCCATACTGTTAATATTCGTTTCCACACATTGATAGTAGTTTTTAGCACGATTTTAAGTTGAACAAAATTCATCAATGTCTCCAACTGCATGATATTAAATTTGACAGGTATCTTCTTTTTGTTTTTTTACAGGCGGGTTTTTTTAAATTTTTAAATGTATTTTTTTATCGCTCTGATAAAAAAATACATTTAAAAATTTTAAAAAACCCGCACTTATTATTCTAGGCATACCATAACTTTTGCATTCCTTACTGTTATCCGCTGTATAATATCGTCGGCCACTATTACCTATATTATACTTACATAACAACCCATATGATGGCCCACTGCTGGGCACGGGTCTCCCCAGTAGAACCTACTACTATGTAGATCCTGGAGGTAATTGCCATAATCGCCACGCTTGGCGAGCGGGTTGGCGATCGCAGTAAGGCTTTAAGTACGCAGAGGACGCTGCTGCCCGTCCTCCGGAGTGAAATCCCTTAGTCGCCTTGACGACACCCACGGGAAGAGATGGGGTGGTACTATTCTTAAGCCGGCACCACACGGCAAATATTATACTTATATATAATTATTTATTGAAGAAGATGGCGCGAGTATGAAACATAATAAATATCGTCTGAGAGAAAATCGCCTCTTGACATGTCACGCGAACATGTCGACTTTGTGCGGTCCAAGTCTAAAAGCGGAGCGGGGTTTAAGTTGAATAACTTCTGATAGAGCGAGCTCATATTTTTGATATTGACTGGCCTAGTTGTTAGTGACAATGGTTGCCAATTCGGAGGTCGTGGGTTCGATCCCCACCCAGGACGATGGTTTATTCTGTGTCTGGGTGTAGTTCATCTATAATATGTATATATAAAGGAATATATAAGTATGTTTATCAGTTGTCTGGTTTCCATAGTACAAACTCTGCTTAATTTGTTGTACAATAAAATTATTATTATTTTTGTATTTAGGTCTATGCTAAAAATACCTACCAATAAATGATTCGTTGCCGACAGTTTTATCTGTTTGCTTTAAGGTACAGTTCCAAGATGGACTGCAAACTATAGTGCGGTTGACAGCTGCAATCAACCGCACTGCTACCAGCGGTCTTTTAAATTTTGAGTTGGAGCGCCTATGTTGCGGCTGTAGGTCTTACTTGTTTCACAAAAACAAAATGTCGTAAAACGCTACAGAGTCCTTATTCACTATGTTTTTTTTCGTTTTCGCGGCAAGCCCGCGTGAACTGGTGCATGCGTGGTGCGCTCAAAGATGTCTATATACCATTATATCTCTATATACCATTATTACAAAATTTTTACAGTTTAAAGCGCGGGCTTGACGTGAAAACGAAAAAAAAGATAGCGATATATAATTCAATGTACATACATTAAAAAAAGAACGTCGCATGCGACATCGAACCGGCGGTCGCTCATCTCCTCATTCATACCATCCGTTAAGCACCAACCAGTAGCCACATAGCCAAATTTATTTCAGGCGGGATTCAAATCCGCGATCATAAGAGATCTATCCCTACGCCGTCAATTACTTTAGCACCGAGATCACGTCCGTGATGTCGAATTTATCCCCTGTGCCCCGCGGTGTTACTCGCAGTTTATTAGCCTATGTGTTAATCCAGGGTGTCAGCTAGCTCCATACCAAATTTTATTACAATTGCTCCAGCCGTTTAGACATGAAGAAGTAACAAACATACACACTCGCATACTCACAAACTTTCGCCTTTATAATATTAGTGTGATTAGTGTGATAACATAAGATATAATTTTTATGTGATCTTAATTTTAATATCTTAATATATTTGGACAACTCACACAACGCCATCTGATCCCAAACTAAGCAGAGCTTGTACAATTGAAACCAGATAACTGATAAACATACTTATATATTTCTAAATACATACATATTATAGATAAATAACACCCAGACAATAAACCATCGTGCTCATCACACAAAGTTTTATCCTGGGTGGGGATCGAACCCACGACCTCTTGCGTAGCAGTCGGATACACTCCCACCGCGCCACAGAGGCAGTCATCGCGACATTACCGCTTTCTCCAAAAACTTATACGAGTCTGTTAGTTTCGTTGCAGAAATCGCTTGAATACAAATTGGATGATGTTGGGCCTGGATATTACTTTAAGGCCGCTCGCTCATTTCTCATACCTCGTACCATACCCTCGTTCCCAGTTCCAGCGTCAGGTGCTAATCAGTCTGCCGGTAACCGGATAACTGTGCGATCATCCGTGAAGTAGGCACCAACCAGTAGCCGCATGTCAACAGATTTGACATCGAAATACCTGGTATTGGGCAACTCGGGTAGCTGGGGCAAATAACTCTCTGGGTGTGAATTTGAGTGCTAGAAATAGCGCGCTAAATGCTTCATTTTACTTGATAAAAAAATACACTCGAGACTTTGAATTAGGTATGGAATGTTTTTTTTCTTTTTTATAAAAGACGACTCCCTCAGTACGCTACAAGCCCTGTGTCGCGGGGACTTTACAAACATACGAGTCACGGACACAAACACCCAGACTCGGAACAACAATTTGTGAATCACACAAAGTGGTGTCCCATGTGGGAATCGAACCCACGACCTCTTGCGTAGCACTCGGACACACTCCCACCGCGCCACCGAGGCTGTCATTTCAATTAACAATGTAGTAACTAAATTTATTTATTTAAAACTTCCTACAATTACATTGCACAAGGCGGACTTAATGCCATAGGCATTCTCTATCAATCAACCTATGGGTGGTGCAGAGAAAAGGGTGGCAGGTGCTTATTATTTTAATAAAATTACCTACATACATAATTACAAAATAGAAAGTAAATACAAATGTATATAAAACAAATACATACCAAAAAATAAATGTTTAATGTTATAAATGTCGTTTTTATCAAATTTTCGACTAAATTGCAATTACCGCTGACTCGTTTGAACTTTTTAAAAATAAATGTATTATGGACATAAAATTCACAATTCAACAAATCTTTATTCACTTAAGTGAATAAAGATTTGTTGAATTGTGAATTTGTGTGTTTCTTAAGAAGCAAAATACTACACTTGTGAAAAGTCATGATTCTACATGTAATGCCTGTTCGCAAACAATAGGTAAAGCCGAAAAAAGAACAAGACAATAAAAATTCGCAGCCACTCTTTTCACAAAAAGCCAAAGTTAACAAAATACTGCTGAATACTCTAGTATGTATCAATGTTCTGTGGAAAACATATCGTGTAGAAATTTGGCACAGTTATAGTTTTTAGGTAATTCCAATAATGTATTATGTAATTAAAAAATAAATTTTAAAAATAAAAATACTCGCCTGCACAAAAAAGATGGAAACAAGATCCCCTACATAAGTAGGGGATTGTTTGGTTGTTTCCATCGGGTTTTTTTATTTTTATAATAATTTTTTTTAGTTCATACTTTTGAGCTACATTTTGCTTATACGATGTAACAACTAACTTTTATCACAACTATTGTTAAGTATTGACAATTGAAATAAAAGAATCATTGTTGACTTACTTTTTTAGTACTACAGTTATAACCATGTTATACCTTTTTGAAATGCATAAGATGAGCCCTTTAATTTGATACCCATATTGCAGTATTCGAAACAACTTTTTTTTCACAATTCTTTATTTCGACATCTCACAGCCGCCATGTTTGTTTTTTTTCAAACGTCACCTAAATATGAACACTTGGGCGGTCAAGACAAACCTAACGACGTCTTAATTGTATAAATCCGTTCAGTGGTTTGTGAGATATCAGTGTACATACATACAAGATACGTGCGAAAAACATAACCCTTCCTTACAGTCTGGTAAAAAGGTGTAAATAGGTTAAATAAACAACATTCGATCTTTAAAAACGGCAAACTAGACACATAGATAACCTATATATTGCAATGTCACACTATTTTTTAAAAGTCGTAAAAGTAGGAAAGCACTATTTAATTAAAACGAGTGAAAAAGAGAAAAATGTAATCCACTGCTTTCATCGGTGGATATCGGCGATATGACACTGTTATATAAAAACTTAGTCAATTATATAGATTTAAAGGTTTCTGAGCGCTTGTAACCTATCTACACCTTATTTGGGTACTCCCAAAGAACAGATTTCAAGAATAAAAGCGTTCAAAATCTAACTAAAAATAATCTCAACTTCAGCCAACCATTTAATCCAACAATTTAATTACACAATAAAATCAAAAACATCAGAGAGTTCCAAATTAACGCATTTTTCCCCAATTAGTCCGTACCTCTACTAATTGGCCTTTTTCGTCTTATCCTTTACAATTTCCCATAAAATGGGCTTCTATTAAAATCTCACACTTGGTTTAACTTTAAAAGTGTTCATAATTTTCATTTGTCAGATTCCTCTGAATGTCCTGAAAAGCTGTGATCTGTTTGTGTTGTTGTAAAAAGTGTAGTAGGTTTATAATTTTGTAAAGAATATATTTGTAAGAGAGGTGGTGGCCTTTTTTAGCCGACTGTAAAGAAGGTGTATGTTTACAAATACAATAAATACATTTTTGAAAGATAGAAAAATTTGAAATCCAGACTCAGGAATCGAACCCGAGACTTCCGTAGCCAAACCGGGGCTTGAAGCGCGCAACGAGAGATAGAAAAATTCGAAATCTAATAACATAGTCCAGATAGGTGGTTCGCTTCTGGCCCCGGTTTGGCTACGGAAGTCTCGGGTTCGATTCCTGAGTCTGGATTTCAAATTTTTCTGTCTTTCAAAAATGCATTTATTGTATTTGTAAAGTTATTGGCAAGAAATGCCTATAAAAATTACTTCAAGGTATATGTTTTTCGCGCGTATCTTGTATGTATGTAATATTCTTTATTACCTACACAACTACAATCCACTGAACGGATTTATACAATTAACGTTAATGTCGTTAGATTCGTCTTGATTGCCCAAGTGTTCTTAGATATGTGACGTTTGAAAAAAACAAACATGGCGGCTGTGAGATGTCAAAATAAGGAATGTGTGGTTGTTTTTGGGGTTTCTTTTAAATATGGGTATCATCGTTAAAGGGCTTATCTTAAGCATTTCAAAAAGGTATAACTTGTTAGCTTCAGTAAATGTAGGTTAAATAAGTTTGTCTGTATATTATGCGTTCTTTCGCAACTGTCACTGGAAAAAATAATAGTAAGTCGACATTTTTTTTTATGACAACTCTGGCAGTATGGTACTCGTACATGCCCTGTGTTGCGGGTGACTTCACAAACATACAAATGACAGACATAAAGTATACTTAGACTCGCAACAACAGTTTGGGGATCACATAAAGTAGTGACCATGACATGCAATCACGTTCTTAAATCACAATATTTTTAAATTTCTGTTAAAATCCTTTTTTTTAGGGTTCCGTACCTCCTAAGGAAAAATCGGAACCCTGATAGGACCACTTTGTTGTCCATCCGTCCGTCTGTCTGTCTATCAAGACCTTTTACCTCAGGAACGCAGGGAGGTATTGAGTTGAAATTAAAACCGTATACTCAGGTCTACAGTCCCTTAAAGCTGTGAAAAAGTAAAAAAAAAGATACGGCCGTTTATTTTCAAAACTGCCAGACTCGATTCCTGAACTATTTATAATATGTACCTGCAAATTTGTACGGAACCCTCGGTGGCCGAGTCCGGCTCACAATTTCCAGGTTTTTTATTTTCATTTGTAATATAATAAAAATAATATCTTGGCACAACTCACATAACGCTATCTGATCCCAAACTAAGCAGAGCTTGTATTATGGAAACCAGACAACTGATAAAAATACTTATATATTTCTAAATACATACATATTATAGATAAATAACACCCAGACACAGAATAAACCATTGTGCTCATCACACAAAGTTTTATCCTGGTTGGGGATCGAACCCACGACCTCTTGTGTAGCAGTCGGAAACACTCCCACCGCGCCACAGAGGCAGTCAATATAGACAGTTAGACAGTAAGTATACCTTCCTATCATCCATAATAAACTTAATCTGAATATTTAGAGATTAGAAAGATATTTGCATTTATTTCTTTTAAATAAGTGACCCGTTTCTTAAAAAATCTGCAAACGCCTTCCTGACTATGAAGTTCGTTATTTGTTAGATATTCTAAAGAAGATAGTTTTTAGAGTTTTGCCTTTGCGTTGCCTCACCTACTTTAGAAATAGTTTTCACTGGTATTACAGAAATGGTTCATAAAATTGTTAGTTCTTCAGTGACCTGAAAAATCTATACTAATATTATGAAGCTGAAGAGTTTGTTAGTTTCTTTTTTCGGTTGAACCTGATAATCTCAGGAACTAGTGGTTCGAATTGAAAAATTTCATTAGTGTTGAATAGCCCATTTATCGAGGATAACAGCGGAGCATCAATGAAAAATGTTGCAAAAACGGGGAAAAATTACGCAGACGAAGTAGCGCGGGTCAGCTAGTTCTACATAACTGATTTATAACCTACTAAGTACGTATATTGTGATTAAGTTTTTAATGGTAAACAAAAATATTTCTTTAAATTTCATTAAAGGTACATTACTATACATCCTTTGATTATATAATGTCTAGATGGAACATTAACTCAGTAAGACTATAAAAAAATGAAGCTACCATTTTTGACGTTTGACACTCGTTGGAAATGGCGCGCTAGAATAACTATGGCTAGAACATCTGATAGGAGTCTTCTTACCTCTCAAAAAGTACGTCCATTTGACCGAACTTTTTGACAGTTCTTTGCTTCAGTTTTAGATGCTGGATTAGGAATCTAGACATTATATAATCAAAGTATACATCTATACATTCATAGATAAAGCACTTTTTATATAAAAAAAAAATTAGCATAATGGAAACCTGATTGCAATAACATATCATAGATGTTTTTAATTTTTGATTATTTTTATACGGAACGATTAAAAAGTATTTTTAAATGATGTAGGTATTGAGTCATTCAAATATCACAAAATATTAAGATACTTTGATCAAAATATAACGAACCATGAATTAATGATTATTATTATTCTTTTTTACATCATGCCTTTCTGTAAATATCAAAAACTTGGAGCCTAATATTTTTTAAACTTATGGGAAAAAATAGACATACCATAATAAATTCCCAACTCTGCTTGACAAGCCACCCCATAAACTAGGAATCAAAGAGCCGTGCGTCACAGGTCAACGACCTCAGGGGTATCCCACCCCTGTATGGCTAGACGGTGGTTTATTTATAAAACTAGATCGATTCACACGGCACAGGTTCGGTTCCCGGGTTATAACATAGATGGCGGTGTATTAAAAACATAATTATTTTGATTTTAAAAATATTATTTGGTGTTTTATTGAATGAATAAGATTGACTAAAAATCCTCTTTTTTGGTATAATATCAAGGTATTTAAATATTATTATTGTATCATTAAAAGTGTATACTACCTAGATTTGCCTGTTGGCCTAATGGTTAGTGACCCTGACTGCTAAGCCGGAGGTCGTGGGTTCGATCCCCACCCAGGATAAAACTTTGTGTGATGAGCACGATGGTTAATTCTGTGTCTGGCTGTTATCTATGTATGTATGTATTTAGAAATATATAAGTATGTTTATCAGTGCCGCAGTACAAGCTCTGCTTAGTTTGAGATCAGATGGCGTTGTGTGAGTTGTCCCGAGATATTACATATTATTATATTATATTAAAGATATTATTATATTATTAAAATATAGTATTGGCATATTAAAACTTTACTTCATTAAAAGTATATATTGTAAGATTGATATATAACCTCATTTTAATTTCTTGGTGTAAGGTGCTTTAATGGTTTTTGAAGGCTATTATAAGTATGTATGTGTATGTTTTACTAACTATCCCGCGCAAATTCGTCTGCGTAAATTTTCCCCGTTTTTGCAACATTTCTACTTGCTGCTCAGCTCCTATTGGTCGTAGCGTGATGTTATATAGCCTTTAGCCTTCCTCGATAAACAGGCTATCCAACAGTGACAGAATTTTTTATTGGGATCAGTAGTTCCTGAGATTACCGCGTTCAAACAAACTCTTCAGCTTTATAATATTAGTATAGATGTATGGACTTTGTCTAGGCCGCCTGGCACAACCCGAGTCATGAAAGCCGCGATTCGGCTCCTTTTGATGGCAATAAACATGTTTAGCCTTGCCTCCACAAACATACTAGAGGAATATGGTGCCATTTATTTAGCCAAATTATGCAGAAGGGGTTAAAAACCATATCGAAATCACGTAAAAAAACACGATGTATGCAGATATGGAACAAAACGTTTACCTCATTTTACTCAAACTCATTTCAACGTCGACAAAAAACAAATTTTCCCCAAAACAAAATAAAGTTACCCCAAAACAATGTTGCCCCAAATACATGATAGAATTACATCAATTCAGTACAAAACACTAAACCATTAAATTTGAATATCAAACAAAAATAATGATACAAGGTCATTGGTAAAATATTCTTTTTTTTTGCCTAAGGGTCGGTGCGCACTTGAGCATTCATTTATATTCGGTACGCAATGAAACAAGAAATCATTTTTCCCCGCTGTACTAGTTTTTTATTCAAATGTACCGTTTTGAGATACTTCTAAATAAATATGATTGTAAGAGTTGGCGTGTATTGTACGAAAAATCTGTATATTATACGTGAAGCAAAAAGTTTGTATCCCTTTTTATGAAAATTCTGAGGACGGAGAAGTATGAAATTTGGCACAGTAAAGTTTATACGGAGAAAGAGTGAAAAAAGCTACTATTTTTGAATAATATGCATTTGTGGTACATTAAATAAATTAATATTACACACATTACTGTATGTTAAAATACACATTCTATAATGCATATAACACACTTTGGTGACTCTACTACTCTCAAACAAAATTGACTTGATACATTGGTTTACGTTTTAAAACAGAAAGAAAAACTACTCTGTCTACGAAAAAAATATATAATAAGTATATATATAACCAATGAAGTTGTAATTCATAATAATATTAAATAAATATGGTCTAATTCAGAACACTAAGCAATCTTTAGTAATAAAAAATAGTATATTTTGCTCTAATCATTCAATGAGCTCATTATCTAACTGACAATAATTGTGCCCAAAAATAATAATATATCGGAGAGTTGTTAAATTGCTCATAGATTTCCGTTGAACTAACATTTATTTTGATTAAATAGCAAGTGTATTGACTCACTCGAAGATGGCCTCCACAATATGTTTTAAAATGCCGAGAGTGGGGCAGTCAGTCATAATCGAGCGGATGAAGCGAAAGAACGTCTTCCGATAGACTTGTCTCTAATTAAAGTCGTATGTGCAAAATATTTTAGAATTGTTATAGTGTCAGTAATATAGTAGCACAATAACGGAATTTACCTTGCTCTTGATCGATTACCACAATATTATTTCCAATATTGAGCTAATACTGAGTGTCTCTGCAGTGCTATGGCAATATAATCACGACTCCTGTATCGAGGTTGCAGATTCTATTCCATTATGGGACAAAAATGTTGTATTCCATATATATCATTTGTTTTAAGACTGGGTGTATAATAATTAAATCCATGTTATTATTATATTTAAAAGTATCTCAACCGTGCTGACACGTACGTAGGTACTCATGCCTAAACTCCTGGACCGATTATGATGAAATTATATAGAGATATCATCTGATCAAGATGGTATAACCGGTTTCAAAAAAGGTTCGGATAGAGTTTTCGTTTTTCACTCTATTTTTTCTGGGAAATGTTTTAGTGTATAAGTGACACCAGAGTTATAGACTAAAACATAGCAGAGAACATAGCATAGACATTGCAAAGAAAGAAAAAGCGATAAAAGACAACGCATTATCGATTTGATATTTCGTTTGGTTGCAGATTTGATCTCAAAATTCGATGCCTAACTTTAAAATGTACCTACTCATAACCTTTTAAGAAAAATTAAAATAAGGCATTTTTATTTTTCTTAAAAATTTATGATAAGGTACTTTTTTTTTCTTAAACATACAAGTCACGGCATAATTACACCCAGACTCGGAACAACAATTTGCGGATCACACAAAGTGGTATCCCGTGTGGGAATCGAACCCACGTCCTCTTGCGTAATTCAAATATCTTTATTTCGTAAAATCAGGTTAAAATTTATTTCCAAACGTCAAATTAATACATACTACAAAAATTATAAAATTAAGATTGTTTGAAAAAAAAAACAAAATGAGATTAGGCGGCAGTTCCAAGTGTGAAGCTCATGAGACGCGTAGCAGTCGGACACACTCCCACCGCGCCACAGAGGCAGTCAAAAGTTTTAAAGTTAAGCATCGAATTTGAGATCAAATCTGCAACCAAACGTCGATAATGCGCGTTGCCTCTTATCGCTTTTACAAACCGAATGAGTTTCGCGATACCTACATTCAGGAAATTGAGTTCGGTAAAGTTCGGTTAAAATAAAACTTTGAACTTTTTTTTATTTATCTATACTAGTAATAAAATGCAGAAGAGTGTGTTTGTTTAAACGCGATTATCTCAGGAAAAGTACAGGTCCGAATTGAATAAATTATAAAATTATTTTACTGTTAGTAGCCCATTTATCGGAGAAGTACACGCTACGACCACTAGGAGTTGCAAATCCGGGGGAAATTAACGCAAACAAAGTTGCGCGGGTCACTAGTACATGTAAAACCCTGAAAACAATACTATCCTTTTTTTGTTTGTACTTGATAATCTAAGGAACTACTGGTCTGAATTGAAAAAATATTTTACTGTTAGATAGCCCATTTATCGAGGAAAGCTATAGGCTATATAACATCACGCTACGACTAATAGAAGCGGTGCAGCAATAAAAAATGTTGCCAAAACGGGGAAAATTGACATAGACGAAGTTTAGCTGGCCAGCTAATCACACTAATATTATAAAGGAGAAAGTTTGTGAGTATGTGAGTGTGTATGTTTGTTACTCTTCACGTCTAAACGGCTGGAGCGATTTTAATAAAATTTGGTATGGAGTTAGCTGACACCCTGGATTAACACATAGACTAATAAACTGCGGGTAACACCGCGGGGAACAGCTAGTATTATATAAACTTTAAAAATAATGCGGTCACTCAAATACTTCTGAGCATGATATTAATATCGTCTGCTTTATGTGACATTCGATTAGTAGCTTTGAAGTCTTAAATTTAACGCTCCTAATCGAATGCCGCGTAAAGCAATAGCACTAATGGTCCATCCACTTTGAAGAACTGTTCCAGGACACAGTTCACCTGTTCCCAGATTGTGTAGACCTGCTAATAGATTCTATAGACATATTCACTGCTAAATTGCACCAATTTCGCAGATTTATTTTTGATAATTTACCTAATTAATTGCAGTAATCATTTTTTTTTCGTTAAGTTACCTTTTATTTATTTTAATTTATTTTTATTATTAGTTTAATTATTGTTATAATTATTATAAAAAAGTTGTTATAATTATTTAAAATGAAATTAATATATTAATGTTTTTAAAAATATTGTAAATTTAAAACGAAATGGTTATTTCAATTTGATATTACTTACTTTTATTTTGCCTTAATTGGGTTAAGATTAAGGTGTATGTTGTATTTTACCTGTTATTAGTTATGTAATTAATAATAATAATAATCTCTGGGGACAATTAGTAATAAAATCTAAAAATGTATCAATTGTTAAAGAATAATTGTATGAGTCCATAAAATAAATAAAATGTTAACCTAATATTGTACGTAATCGTTAATAAAAAAAATGCATCTCCCACACCGCCACGGGGGTGATTACAAACATAAAATTAACTGACACAATACTTTGTGTCATTTATTAACCCACAGATTTGAAACTGAAATTTTTGAACCTCAAAAAGCTCTCTCCGGTAACTACGGGAATCGAACCGGTAACCTCTTGGACGGTCATCAGTCATACACACTCCATCACTTAATTTTTATTTAACCAATTAATAAACCTACCGAGGACTATCAAGGTAAATTTAAAAACAAACATTTTAATAAGAAATATTATTAGATTTGATTGACGTTGATTTATCATCAAAACTCCGCTGCACAGATTTTCATCAAATAAAACTAAGTATCAAGTCCACCCGTGACCACGGCCGTTGCAATACTGTCGAAACGTCGGGCAATAAACAAGGTATTTTACCTTATATTAAGTTATTCACGCGATTAACCTAATGCAAATTAAAAAAAAAAAACTGAAAATCGGTTCATTTACCTAGTTACGAAGAAACAGACACGTTAAACATAGAGCACCCAGTTTAGTCGCGACTTAAAAATAATATTTCAGACGATCGTGCTTTAATTTGATCGTTATAAATAATTAAATAGAAAATGGACAGTACTTTGATTGCGATTGCGTGGAAAAGGTAGTCAAATAGGAAAATTACTGACGGGTAAGTAAGGGTTTGTGACAGACTTGCGATTTGTCGTGCGTCAAATCTGTTTTTGCGACATTTTATCGTATGTAGAGCCGGTAAAACCTACTATTGAGTGTCTAGTGTGAAAGTTATAGTTATTTAATCTCAATATTGTTGCAGGAGAATTTACAAGCTGTCGTGAGCCCCTAAACAAGTGGCATAAACGGCAGGTGTTGAGTGTGCGAAACCGCGAATATGTTTCTTTTTTATATATTTGAGATTCGCAGTTTTGCGCGCGCCTCGAAGTCATTGCTTCAATCTGTTCTATTGTCACTCAATTAAATCAGCGTTTATGCCACTTGTCTAGGAGCCCTGTCCTGAGAGGGAATCGAACCGACACCTCATGAGGTTATATAGAGCCGTACAAGTTCCTTAGGAATATTAGATTCCTAATGACCTTGAACGGCTCTGTGAGTTTCATTGTAGAAACCATTAAAAATTTTTTTTTTAAAACGCTGGGCCTGAACTTTTTTTTTCAAATTTTATACACATAAATTTAAATGTATGGAGACAAAATTCGTCTCAGGCGGGATTTGTCTGAATGTTTATGCGATAATGCTGCGACAATTACCCAATGCGCAAGAAAGTGGGTTATTTTTTATAGTAGTAGCTTATAATGTAAGACATGTCAATTGGGCAACCGATCAAATTTATAACTACACATTAGTTTTGGCTTAAGTATATATTTATTAGCCTGCGATTTTTTGTCGCTAGTCAGTAGCGAGCCTAAACTGTCCTTAGTTATTCAGATTGATGCCACCGCTTTCAAAGTTGCCATTAAATTTTCTTGGAAATATATTTCTGTACCGACTTATGATGTACTTTTGATAGCTGTCATTATTTTGTAAAGCGTCAGTAAGTCCTGCCTTTGATTGCCAATAGCAATTACCGTTACATTATAAATTGCCAAATATTCAATACTAGCTTTGGCCCGCGGCTCCGCCCGCGTGGATGTCGGTTATCGCGATAAAAACTATCCTATGTCCTTCCCCGAGACTCAAACTATCTCCATACCAAATTTCATCTAAATCGGTTCAGCGGTTTGAGCGTGAAAGCGTAACAGACAGACAGACAGACAGACAGAGTTACTTTCACATTTATAATATTAGTATGGATGTATGTTATTTTGGTATTCGTTGGCACGTTATCTAAAGGTACACATATAAAAATATTTGAAGCGGCAGTAGTCTAATGGCTAAGGCATCGGTCTCGCAATCGTGAGGTCGCGGGTTGGAATCCTACCCATGAAAATACCGACGTGAACCCACTCCTAACTAAAGTCTTTGAGCTTAGTTGGAGGGGTTAACAAGACTGCTAATAATGTGGGACCCGATCCCAAATTGCTAGTTATCTTTCTAAAAAATGAGCTTATGGGACTGACAGTCAGTATTGGCTTTAAATTACATAAAAAATAATAAAACAAAAAAAAAGTATAATTTATCTAGATTTTAGTTGCAGCTTTACTTATATATATATTTTTAATAATGAAAAATACGTACCGCTTTTTTTTGTGAATTGGGTTCAATTGTGAATCTAAACTATTCTCGAAGCTGCTGGCACACACAAAAATTTTGATTACAATCGGCCCAGCCGTTTAGAAGGAGTTTAGTCTCATATACACACACAGAAGAATTAAATATAAACACAATATTCATATACCTAGGCCTATTTAAAAAAATATGTGTATATTTGTTATAATTGTATTGAAAATAGACATTTTAAAAATACATATTTGTCAATAATCCCAGTGGTTATTTAAAAAATACCTTTAAAAGTTATTTTTGTCCGTAAAAATATATTTTACAAACAAAAATAACTTGCTAATCGCCTGCGCAATTTTCGCGGCATTTTAATGCGTGATTATGTAAATCCAAAATGGCCGATACGTGAGGGGAGAATTAAAAAATAAATAATCTTGGCTATGGACAACCATAAATAAGAAAGGGGAGTGGCTAACGACGCTCGGGCGGAGTTGCTAGGCTCTACGTCTCAATATAAAATACTGATTACTGAATAATCTTAGTTAAAAAATACTTTTTTCTAAAGATTTGCAAATAGGCCGTTGAACTTTTTACTAGAAATATTTGATACAAAATATTGAACCAACTATCATATAGGTACTTAGTAAAAGTCTTTCTTTTTAACAGCCTTCAAAAATCTGGTTCTTTGTTTGACCGGTATGTATGAATGTATGTTCGCGATTTATCATATGTATATTACTAAACCGATTTTAATGTGGCTTTCACTATTCGATTGCATAATTTTCTGGGAAGGTTTTAATGTATAAAACGTTGTCCTAGCTTAATAAACACTCGATATATGTATATAGACACAAAGGAGTAAGTGAGCGAAATTTCCATTCGGTGATGTGCTTCATATTTTTCTTTTTACTTGGAGGCAGTTTTTTTTCTTAAAAATGTTATTGGCTTCGACGTCGTCAGGTAAACAAACACGCCTGAAGACAGAAATAAGATACTCTTTATTATAATGCAGTCGGAGGCGCGATATTAAGTTCAACAGACACATTAATGCCTCCGACTACATGATATTAAATATGAAGGGTATCTTGTTTCTGTTTTTTTTTAAAACGGTTTTTTATTTTTTAAATTTATTGTTTTAATTTAATACTTTATAATCACTGAAAGATAATTACAAGTACGAAGAAAGTGGTTTTTTCTATGATTTTCCTTTTCAAACATTGATTAAACGTAATTCGTATTCGCCATTTAAATTCCTTTATTTATTACCCCAGTCGAAGGTCTTACATTTTTTTTAACCTGCATATTTTCTCGCATAAATTCTGCAATCAGAATTTTTTAACAATTTAATCTAGTGACATTCGCGTCATCAAGATGAATCTAATGACGTATCATTCATTGAAATGAAGGATCATCATTCGGAACATCAGAGAGATACCTACATAAAAATACACATACATACCCGTTAAACAGCAGTCGCAGTAAAAAACATCCTAAGTACATATTCCAAAAATACTGGTAAAGTATTATAAAACTTTTATTTTAACTGTAACTAAAAGATCAATTTCAAACTTTTAAAATGACTTTTTAGTTCTGAAATCAATACAACGGTCAGCATTTAAAAATAAATACCACTTTTTCTATAATAACTGATAGGGCTGTCTGTTGGGCAGTCTATTTGGCTAATTGACATTAAATGTGGCCTATTTTAAACTTTTACATTGATATTTAAAAGCTTTAATGTTGGTTTTGTTGAGGGTTAAATGAATTTGACGGTTTGTTTAAATTTTTATTGTAGTAAGGGTGGTGACCGACTCTGATTATACATATTTCTTGAATGGCAGCTGTGGGGGGCAAGGTGATATGTCCCTCTAACACAACGGGAGGATCCTCCGACCAGGCGAGGTGATCATACCTAGCGAACTTGTAGATATATAGCAGCTGTGAAAAGTCCTAGTAGGGGTACAATTGTAGTCAATTGGCTAAACAGTGGCCAAATGTGTATTAGGGGTGTTGGAAGTTTGAGCCCCAAATTTCCTGGATACGCCTATGAGGTGTAGCAATAATTGTGTTGGTTTTGTTACTTTTTTATAAAATCCAAATAGAGGGTTAAGGAGACACGACTGAAGACAAAAGATTTTCGTCACTGACAAACTGTTTACCATTTCATTGCTTGTATGTTTGTCTGTTCTTGTCAAATATTAAAATATTCGGCTCTTTATTACAGGCAATACAAATGATTGATTTTTTATCATGTTACGTTAAATTCAGTTATAAGAGTGGCGCATAAGTTTTATTTTAATTTTATTTTAACTTTTTTTCAAATGAGGCTTAGGAGTGTATGGAGGAGAGCTTTGCCCAGAAATAGGATGGTACGGGTACATAAAAAAATAAAGATATCAATCAATCAATGATTTGGATTTATGAAAAAATTAAAAAAGTTTAAGTTCTTCAATACGCAAGTCGGTAGCCATCTTTATAAAACATTTCAATTTGTTTGTTGCTAAAAGGTTTTGTCGCTTGGTCATTATTGGTTAATGTATAATTGAATTACTTTTGTAATCATCAGTACTTATTTATCTTTGACCTTGACAATACTGATAAATTTTGTGAATATTATTATTTTTAAATTTAAGCGTAAATGGTATGTTTCATGGCAGACATAACACAGAAACTATCATCACTCATAAATTGAGAAAGAAAAGAAAGAAAGAAAAAACATTTTATTTTTTACACAGTACATTTAGGCAAATCTTATTACAAACTTTAAAAAAATCACAGGAGTCTAAAAAGTTTGGTTCTCACTCAGCATTGTACTGCCTCTCCAGTATTGCTACTGGAGCCAGCGCTGGTTTTTAGTGGTTGGAGGCTGGAGTTTTAGTTTTCATTTCTGGTGTAGTCCAAGGTTTCAGATTCAGATTAAGATTGATTCAGACTATAAACGTTCGATTTGGGAGCGAAATGAGACTCGACCTGTTTACTGTAATAATGGTTTATTATCTACTCTTTTCTAGTATATTAATAGTAAGTTAAACCTAGCAATGTTAATACATCTTTTTAAAGACAACTCCCGCATTAGGGTACAAGCCCTATGTCGCGGTGTACTTTACAAACATACAGATCACGGACACGAAGTACACCCAGACTCGGAACAACAATTTGTGGATCACACAAAGTGGTGTCCCGTGTGGGAATCGAACCCACGACCTCTTGCGTAGCAGTCGGACACACTCCCACTGCGCCACAGAGGCAGTATATAATATAACTATAACTAATTACAACTCTTATGGTGTATCCAAACACGTGACAAGCCTAATGGTCGGCTTACACGCAAACTTAATGCGAGCGTGAGCGTGTGAATAGGCGTAAATGTGCTGCTCTGCTGTTTGTGAACAGATTTTTTGTACCGCCGCCCGCGCCGGCCCGTGTCGGGCTATTTGCCGGGCTACTTGCCACGTGTCAGAACGCACCATAAACGTATTATGACACCATAATGGTGAGCTTACACGATCACGTTCAAACCGACATTCAACGGGCACGAACACGTGCGCGAGCGTTTGAATAGGCGTGAATGTCCTGCTCAGCTGTTTGTGGACAGCTTGTTTGTACCGCTGCAGGCCCGTGTCGAGCTACTTGTCTGGCTGCGTCTAAACGCACCATAACACCATAAGATTAAACTCCGCAAATATAGGTACAAAATATCGAGAGTACAGAAGGTAATCTTCATACACCACGAGCTCGAGCGACGCGTATATAGACACCGCTCACAGACACGGAATCTCGTGATGCCTTCCGAATAAAGTGGTCTGAAGCGCGAACATTTGACTAAACACTGGTCAAATGTACGTACTGTGTACTTACCTTGTAATTACCGGGTAGGTACGCCCATGAAGTAGGTATGAAGGTGGTCAGCTTCATACCTACTTCATATTCGTACCTACGTACCACATAGGTAAAATTTGTTCTAAGCTGGATAGTTTTGTGTACACACTAAACAGAATTAGACAAGTAGCCACAACAGAAGCCACTCTTAACGCAAATCATGGTTATGTCTCTTCAGTTCTGCGTTATGGAATAGTATTATGGGCTAATTCAGTCGAACAAATAAGAGCTTTCAGGGCACAAAAAAAATGTGTAAGGGCTAGAGAAGGTGCAGAATATATAGATAGCTGTATACATAGTTATGAAATCTGCAAATTTGTATACAAACACCCTGATCTCTTTGTAAAACAAAAAGTCAACAGAGAAGGGAGTTATCCCTATAAATTACATGTTCCTTATCAACGTACAGCACTACATAGTAAAAACTCCTTTTGTATGGCAATACGAATTTATAATAAACTACCGGATGAGCTAAAGCCTCTTAATTTCGTTTTGTTTTAAAAAAAACTATTTAACCTATTATTATATAAATGTTACTATACTATAAATGAGTACCTAAATGATAGAATTATTTAAGTTTATTATGTGCCACCGGTTTTTGTTATAATAATGCTCTGTATATTTTTATTGTTATTTTGTTTATATACTGGCTGTGTGTCGTGCGTCTAAACGCACCATAACACCATAAGATTAAACTCCGCAAATATGGGTACAAAATATCGAGAGTACAGAAGGTTCTCTCGATATTCGTACAGAAGGTCTTCATACACCACGAGCTCGAGCGACGCATATATAGACACCGCTCACAGACACGAAATCTAAAAAAAAAAAAAAATTGTACACCAGATCTGGTAGAATATAAGCACTAAAACTTTGTAAACACCATTACTGTACTATATTCTGAGAAATAAACTATTCTATTCTATTCTACGTTTTTGTATTCATGGTACTTTGTGGTACAACCAAATTAGGAAGCCAGAGCTCATAGTTTGACTGCATTTTTAAGATTCTTCAATCCTTCATTATGGTCTCTAGTCCTAATATTTGGAATGAAGAATTTTGGCATAAGATACTTTAGTGGCGCGGTAGGAGGGTATACAAAAAGGTAGTGGGTTCGATTCCCATACGGGACACTACTTTTTTGTGATCCACAAAATGTTGTTTCGAGTCTGCGTGTTTTTGAATCTGTGAACAGCGGGATTTGTCTTTTTGATAATAAAAAAATAGATGGCGGTTTACTGTACTAACTTGTACTGTATTAACTAGCCTCCCACAATAACGTAATTGAAGTCGGCGACTAATACAACTGTTAGCCACAACACTCGTATGGAGTTTATTATGAATTTAAGATTAAAAGTAATTTCATATTTTCAGACGATGCAATATGATGATGAAAAAGGGTACCATAAATCAATCGAACAATTAGCTATATGAAGCTAGAATCGGAAGAAAAAGTGAGAAAAGGCTTGTTTCGAATAAGTGTATTCAAACACAAGAATTTAAAGAAACACAAAGGAAAGAAACCAATAAATAAAATACCAAAAAACAAATATATCAAAAGAAGGAGTTAAAGAGAAAGTGATAACTAAGACCCAAAATAAAACACACAACTTAAATCAAAGAAAACTTTTGCCAAAACTGTCAAAAGTAAATCTAATACAGATCAAATCATACTCATAATGCTATTTATAGAAGAGAGAGATCCTAAAGATCCATCAAATAAATCCAACAATTCAAACTTTATTTTAGAAAGAGATGCAGGATGTCATATTATAGTTGAGCAAGAGAGAGCCCATGCTTCTACAGATGATACTATATCTACAGTAGCAAGTCTAAATAACATATTGGTAGTTATAAAACAATCTGAAGAATGTTACTATACTGATGATGTTTTTATACCTCCGCCTGGTTTTCGTATTCTAGGCGAAATGTTCGAAGTAGTAGATCTGGGCGGTGACAGTAATAGCAATATTTTAAAAGATGTCAGTAAAATTTTAGAACCAAAAGCTAGTAACGGTACTGTTTTTATTAAACTTAGTAATTCATCTTCAGTATCAACAAAAGTCATTCCACCAGGAGAAAACACTGCAATAGAGGATATTGGTTTTGAAAATATCATTATATATCTAGGTGAAATAACAACAAATTGTGGCAACGAATTTTTGAAAGTGTTACAATATTTCAAAAGATTTTTTAACACAGGAGATTCTAATAATGTTGAAGTACAATCTGATAAGCAAGCAGAAATAGCCATTAAAATATTGGAAATTAATGATAAAACAGTTGCAGAAGCCATTGATAAAGAATCAAGTACTAACCAACCAAATCATGTAAAAACTGAAAATGAAAGCGTCAATATTATGGATTCTAATAAAAATGTTACTCGAGATGACAGACCAATTTTAGATAAAATTGTTTAGGAAAATGAAAATTAAACACAGCGTCACTAACATATAACCCATTATAATGTTAAATAAAAATATGTTATTATGATTATTTCTGTGTTCTTCTATTGTAAAATTTTATCTTTTTTTCAGTTCCATATCCTCTTTGTTTCAGTTTCTTTCCTTTAAAAAAAAAAGTTTGCTGCTAGAGAATTTAATTTTGCGCTAAGCTCAATATTTGAGAAGGGAATCAGTGATTCAATAATAATAATAATATCTTGGGACAACTCACACAACGCTATCTGACCCCAAACTAAGCAGAGCTTGTACTATGGCAACCAGACAACTGATAAATATACTTATATATTTCTAAATACATACATATTATAGATAAATAACACCGAGACACAGAATAAACCATCGTGCTCATCACAAAATTTTATCCTGGGTGGGGATCGAACCCACGACCTCTTGCGTAGCAGTCAGATACATTCCCACCGCGCCACAGAGGAAGTCAATGACGACAAGTTAACAATAATAATGTTCCTAATGAATGTGTGACCATTTTCAAAAAAACTGTCACGCGTCTCCGTGCCTTGCAGAACACTTTAAGTCATCAGTCCTGCGCTTGCATTTGTTTCTTTGTTCGTTGATTGCCACACTTGTGCTATAACATCTGCTGTGTAGTTGGCTAACCTCTGATAAGATTGGGCGCCATGATCGAAATTGTTTACGATCATAATATAATATTCAAAATCAATATCGAAATTCTTTATTTAGTTCAGAAGCGACGCTTGAGCTCCCGATTTTACATGTAACGCCCAGTTCGTAAGCAATCGATAAAGCCGGAGAAAAGAACAAGGCAATAAAAACTCACAGCCACTCTTTTCTAATTGCCAAGCTGCTAGCCTTGCCTAGCTAAACTTAATCATTGATTGATTGATTGATTGATTCATTACTCACAGAAACACAACACTAAGAGGTCGTCCGCCCATCCCTCCCCTCTGGTGATGCGTGGCTTACGTGACTGGGTGGGTACCCCTTCAAAAATCTTTCATTTTCATTTTCACACGAGTGTGAGTCTCGAACCACGGTGCCGTGGGATTGATTTTTTTTTTAAAAGACGACTCCCGTGGTAGGATACAAGCCCTGTGTCACGGGGGACATTACAAACATACAAGACACGGACACAAAGTACACCCAGACCCGGAATAACAATTTGTGGATCACACAAAGTGGTGTCCCGTGTGAGAATCGAACCAACGACCTCCTACGTAGCAGTCGGACACACTCCCACCGCGCCACAGAAGCAGTCAGTTGCTCGCACGACATGTATTGTGTGCTATTTATAAAACGCAGGCCAAGCGCGTTCTAGATAGTTCTAGTTATCTCTTTCGAACCTCTCATGAATAATGGAAGACCCCTAAGTTGTTTCACTGTCTATCTTCTATGGTCTGGACGTTCTTCTTCTGAAGAAAATTGTCTGTGCCACATATCTGGGGTATTCTTAACACAACATCAAATTTCAAATATATAGATATACTTTAACTTTATAACCGTAAGGTTCATTTTAAAACGTAATGCTGTCTTAAAAATCATCTTATAGATTAGAAAAAAGATTAAAAAAGAAAGTTTTTAGTAGAAAAACACACGTAATCGGTTTTTATGACAAAAATATTGAAATGTCATTGTGCTGTTAAAGAGATTGCCCAATTTCTCCTTTGTTGGCGTAAAAAGTGGTTTAGTGATGTACTTTTGATGTATCGATAGTAATTAATCATGTTTTATTAATAAGTAATAGATTTTAATTTAAGTTTTCTTAAGTTAAGACTAACTTTTACCGAAACGAATTACTACCGTTAGTTTTTTCTAAAAGAGCACTTAAAAAATGATATTCGAACGGTAGACATTTCACTAGATAATTTATAAGCTCTCTGTGACTACTTTATTATAATGCATACTTCGAATATTCATAGTTCTGCTAAATTGATACTAAGCTATTATTATTCTTCCGGGATCTATTAAACCAAATTGCATTTGTTGTAGTAGTAATAGAGTTTTTTTTTTACTTTCATATTTGAATTTTATTCAAATGCAGAAACAGTAATGACAACTATGTTAGTTTGCTTCTTTGTTTTTATAATAGTTAAAACAAATTAAATGGGTACCTTAATTTCGAAAGTTATGTAGAATTTACAGAATTTTTCAAAAAAGTTTGGCTGTCTATAATTATTTTAAGATTTTTTTTTTATTTACTACTACTTTTTTAGATATTCTTATTAACCAATTTATGACTAATTGAAAAGGTTTAGATGTGCAACTCAGATTCTAAATTCTTTATTTACTCAGGAAGCACTAATTATACTTAAGGTGGATGTAGGTACATATAATGCCAAGTTTGCTAATTAATATGTAAACTCGAAATAAACAAGGTAATAAAAACTGTACTCTATTATTTTACAACTAACCTGTTGGACTACGTTTGTCTTTTGCTACTGCGCGTTTACAACTTCTATATAATAATAATAATAAATTATTTGCACAATTAAATTCCAATCATGACACGTTAATAATACAGTGGAACAAACCAGAAAGAGTATGTACCCATCGTTAGCACCTGTACAAATATACACATTGTATTACAAGTGCCAGCGCCTTCCCTTGTTATGAACAGTTTGAATTAAGTATATTATTCCAAATAATTAACAACACACGATTAGCGCATATCAATGCAACGTATGGTTATCCTATTACAAACACTTCACGTCTCAAATAAATCTATCGAGCATTCCAAATATCGATACTATCCCCTCTCTATAGATAAGCCATTAGCGTCATAGCCTGTCAAGTGACACCGATCAATCATAATCAGCTTTTGTTAGCGCTGATATCGGACGACACAATGACAGCTTGGCCAGAATATCAGACATCCGGAGATCAGCTAACAGCGACATAGTGGCTGGATAATTTAAAGGACTTTTAAGCAGATATTTTCTAGACATTATTTTCCATTTTTCTATAATTTTAAGTTTTAAACGGAATTCATATACTAACACTTAAACTTTCGCGTTGCATGATTATAACTATTTATTATACGGGAATTAACGCGCATTGTTTACCTTAAAATTGCTTGACGTTTCGACCAGGTTGCACCGGCCGTGGTCACAAGCGGACTGTCGCAGCGACCTGGTCGAAACGTCAAGTAGTTTTAAGATAAACAATAATATCTTGGGACAACTCACACAACGTCATCTGATTCCAAACTAAGCAGAGCTTGTACTATGGTAACCAGACAACTGATAAACATACTTATATATTTCTAAATACATACATATTATAGATAAATTACACCCAGACACAGAATAAACCATCGTGCTCATCACACAAAGTTTTATCCTGGGTGGGGATCGAACCCACGGCCTCTTGCGTAGCAGTCGGATACACTCCCACTGCGCCACAGAGGCAGTCAATGCGCGTTAATTCCCGTATAATAAATAGGAATTCATATAATTTCAGAGTCTTTTTAAGTTTATTTTCTTTCTGTTTTTGACGTGATAACATCTTATAAATCGATGACCAGCTGCACTCAAAAAAAAAATTACCTCACCGCTCTGGTGATGTCAAAAAGTGTGACGTCATTACTCACGTTCCGCCCTGCTGATAGGCTGAAGTATTGTGGCCGTCGACTAAAGCTGTCACAGGCATGATTGTTTATTATAATGACGTATTTGACATTAACATCATCGACATTGGCGTATAGACCTGGACGAGACAGAAAGAGACAACGCTACTTTGTGGACAATACCTGTCGAAAAGAAAGAAAGAAAGAAAAAGCGTTTATTTTTTACACAGTACATTTAGGGAAATATTAAAAACAATACTTAAAAAAAATTACATGTGTGTAAAAACATGGATCTCTATCAACAGTATTGTTACTGGAGTCAGCGCTGGTTTTCAAGACACTTTTTTTTTAGCCGCACGAGATTTTTCTCTCTGTCACGCTTTGCAGTCAATATTTACTTTTTAATTAAAATGTGGATGTCGTGGTCCAGGTCTTTACGTCAATGGTGTCATAGGCATGGTTGTTTATTCAATGTCATCAATGTTTTCTTATGACGTTATCACATAAAATTATCGTCCGTAAACCGACTTTACCTACAGACAACCATTTTTTTTTTATATATGTATAACTAGCTGACCCGCGCAACTTCGTCTGCGTAAATTTTCCCTTTTTTTTTACAACATTTTTCATTGCTGCTCCGCTCCTATTGGTCGTAGCGTGATGTTATAACCTATAGCCTTCTTCGATAAATGGGCTATCCAACAATAAAATATTTTTTTAATGCGGCCCAGTGGTTCCTGAGATTATCGCGTTCAAACAAACAAACAAACTCTTAGGGGGATGAAAAATAGATGTTGTCCGATTCTCAGACCTACCCAATATGCACACAAAATTTCATCAAAATCGGTCAAGCCGTTTCGGAGGAGTATGGCAACGAAAACTGTGACACGAGAATTTTATATATTAGATATATTTCATACTTATTTCATAGTTATCGACATCTCGTGGCTTCAACTGCCCAGTTTCAGCATTAGTAACTTTAATTTTATTTGCCGCCTGTTTACATTTACGCAAGGAGTTTTTTAAATTATTTTTGAATATTTTTTATCATATTGATTATACTAAGGGTCAAATATATATAGTGCTTCATACCGTACAATTCATATTTGAAGCGGTGGTAGCCTAATGGCTACGGCATCGGTCTCGCAATCGTGAGGTCGCGGATTCGAATCCTACCCATTAAACTTGGACGTCAACCAAGCGTGTAATACAAGCCATTGAGCTTAGCTGGAGGGGTTAACAGGATTGCTAGTAATGTGGGATAAAAATGTCACATTGCTAGTAAGCTTTATTAAAAAAAAAAAAATTGTAAAAAAAAATGAGGACTTTGGAGCAAAAGAGTGGCAAGTCCATATTTCAAAACCGTCTTAAATAACAAAAAATGGTTTTTAAAAATTAATTGTTAATTTATGTCTTATGTCTTAGAGTTATATGGCATAATCTATACTAATATTATAAAGCTGAAGAATTTGTTTGTTAGTTTCAACGTGGCAATCTCAGGTACTACGGGTCCTAATTGAAAAAAACTTTTTCTGTTGGGTAGCCCATTTATCGAGGTAGGCTATAGGCTATATAATATCACGCTACGACCAATGGGAGCGGAGCAACAATGAGAAATGTTGCAAAAACGGGGAAAATTTACGCATACGAAGTTGCGCGGGACAGCTAGTAGAAAATAAAAACACATAAAAACGGGTAATTTTTAAATTCAAGAACTATTAATCAGCACGTGAAGAATTAAACAATCAAAAGGAAAAAAAACGAACGAGGGCTTATCAAAAATAATTACTAATTTAAAAGTCAACGAACCATTACCAACACCGTTCAAGCCCTGTGTCGCGGGCACTTGCATGATTCACGAACACAAAGTACACCCAGACTCGAAACAACAATTTGTGGATCACACAAAGTGATATCCCGTGTGGAAATCGAACTCACGACCTCTTGCGTAGCAGTCGGACACACTCCCACCGCGCAACACAGGTATTAAAATTAGAATGTGTACAAATTGTGAAATTTTATCAACATTTCCAGATATATTTATGTATTCAAATATAAATAAATGGAACATTTTTTTTTATTTAAGTCACAGGAACATTCGTTCCTTTGAAGAATTTCTGTGTCCTTACTTCCCCTTATTCCCCTATCGCTCAATATATCAAACGTTATCAATCATAACGCTCACATACGATATATCAGGATTACAGGAATTACTTCAAACTAAATGAAAAACGAATAATGCACTTTATTGCTCTAGCCTAAAGTCGAAATTATTATGGCAAGGGTAAGTACGGGCTTGTTTGACAAGTAAATATGTTTATGTCATGTTTTACATGAAATTAAATAGGATTTTGTGTTTATTTTTGAGGGTAGTTGAACTGTTTGTGGTGATGTTGGAAAAAAAAGGATAAATACACATAACTACTACTATAATAATAATAATAATTTTAATAAAGAGAATAATAATAATAATTGAGATTGTTGACATGTGGGATGTGGATTCAGCAGTCATTGTGCCGATAGTTGTATCAGTCCACGGACTTGTTGCGAAGAGCCTAGACCAACATCTACAGAGGCTCGCGTTGGGTAGCTGGGTCAAGGGCCTGATGCTGAAGGCCGTAGCTACTCCTTGACACGGCATGTATAGTGAGGAGGTTTCTCTCACTGAAGCCCTAACCACCGGAGGCTTGGTCCCTGTACCCGACGCCGGTGGGTTTGCAATTTTTATACAATTTTTTTTTTTTTTTAATATAAATATTTAATAGTGTAAAAAATTAGAAAAATGATAAATAAAGGGAATAATAATAATAATGGTCTCCTAACCGATGTTGGTTACAGGAGCCAATCTCATTATAGACTGGCCACCTACGCAGGAGATATTATAGTATCCAAGTGTATGCGCAGACACAAGTGCACTCTCTGTTCCCTTGCTCGCAAAGTCCGATTAGACAGAAATCCGACACGACCGGAGAGAGATTCAGCGCAGAACCGACGTCTTAACGTGCTTGCCGAGGTACGGAGTAGTGTGACAATGTTCGAAAACGGTCACCCATCTATGGACCGACAGTGGGAACGTTGCTTAACCTCGCAGATATCTCGACCTGTTCGGCTGTCACTGACAACGTAGGTACACACTACATTTCCAAATTATGCCACCTCTCTGTGCCTCGGAGACCACGTTAAGAACAGCTTCTCAACTCCTGCATCTAATAAATATGTTGTCGAGAGTGTTGGAGCATACATTTGTCCACTATAATATCTTCGGTGAACAAGGCCAGCCTTTGATGGGATTGGCCGTGGCCGTGGTCTTTTAAATCGATGACCGGCTGCATTGCAAGTGTCTAAAAAGTCACGTTATTGATTGGTTGCTAAGCAACAGCGAATGGAAATTGCAGCGACATGAAATTCGATACAATTGGGACTCACTTTATTGATTGGTTGCTAAGTAACGCGAATGGCGATATGTCATCAATGTTTTATTATGACGTTAGGTATCACTTAAAATTATCGTCTGTAAAACGACTTTACAGACAACCATTTTTTAGGGTTCCGTAGCCAAAATGATAAAACGGAACCTTTATAGTTTCGCCATGTCCGTCCGTCCGTTCGCACCTTTGCTCAGAGACTGTTAGTGCTAGGAGGCTGTAATCTATACTATTATGTATACTATATATTATTATATGTTTGTTTGTTTGTTTGTTTAAACGCGCTAATCTCAGGAACTACTGGTCCGATTTGGAAAATTCTTTTTTTGTTGGATAGCCCATTTATCGAGGAAGGCTATAGGCTATATAACATCGCGCTATGACTAGAAGAAGCGGAGCAGCGACGAGATATGTTGCAAAAACGGGGAAAATTTACGCATACGAAGTTGCGCGGGACAGCTAGTTTTTAATATGGATACACATATTACTTACGCCGACAAAGGGAAAGAATAAAATGTTAAAGAAAATAGTGTAATGTAGTAGTAATAGGTGATAGAGGGTAAGAAGTGTCAGTTATGTAAAACCTCATTGACAGTAACCGCTCACCATGATGCAGGGCGTATACACTTTAGCCACCGTCATGGTGTGGTATAAAAAAAAGAAAATACAAAAACATGTCCTAAATAATTTCTAAGTCATGGTTCCCCATAAACCATTTCGTTGAAACGTCAAACGCGTAATATTTCGCGCGTGCGACATACGACAAACACTAAAACGATTGTTCGCGCGCACGTCGGCTATGCGCATGCGTCATTTCATTTCTGAAACACTAACACACGACTATATACTTTAAACTTTGTTGTTTAAGGTTCAAATTTGAATGTAGAGGTTGAATGAATGGTCTATTATATTTTTTTTGGGAATTTGAGCTTTGTGCCGATCTTAATAAAATTTAAATTTGTGTGTAAGATAAAGCAATTTGATCAGAAAAGAGCTATTGTTTCGAGAATTGAACTCGTGACGTTTTAAGTCTTTGGCGGGAACCGCCATTTTGAAATTACGTTTGTTTATTTTAAGGTGTTTTCGTTCAATAGTCAATTTCTTTGTGTGAATTTTATTTTTAAAGGTTTTATGTTCGGGAATTTTTATTTTATAGGTCCTGACCTACGTGTGTTAAGTAGAGAATATACTCGTAGGATGTTTAATTGGATTTTTCTGACTGGAAATTGTCAACAGTAGCAAGTTTTTAAACCTAAGTAGACGCAAAAGGTTTTTTTAAGTAACGTGTGTCTCTTTGTAGGTCTTTCTGGCATCTTAGTGCCTAAACGAATGTCCTGATTTGGATACGATGTCCCGTATTGCGATTTTTTATAAAAATCTTCAAAGTAATTCTAGCTGCAATTCAAATATTCGTGTTCTAGTAAGGCGTCTACGTCTCGATACTAACAATAGGCCTAGAGTAGGCCTACTAGGTTTTTTTAAAACGGAATTCATGAATTCTGTGTCTTATTAATTTTTGGATAAGCACAAGTACCTAGTTCGAACTCATGGACTATTTTCTGGAATGAGTGGATTAAATGGATGTTCCTGGTTCTGTTTATAACCACCTCATTTTTGATCGAAACTTCGTTTTCATTGAATTAGAGTAGGCCTCCTGGTAGGAACATTATCTATACCGTAGACAGAGCAAAACAATACAAATACCTAAATAAAATTGAAGTGTCTGTTTCTAATGTCAAAATAACAGCTTTTTACTAAATGCTTATGAAAGGATATCTGGTACTAAAAACAAAAACACAGTTTGTCTGTTTGTCTGTCTGTTTGTACCGGCTAATCTCCGAAATGGCTGTACGGATTTTGGCGGGACTTTCACTGTCAGACCGCTCGTGATATAAGGAGTAACAGTGACAACCACTGCAACATCACGCGAACGAAGTCGCGGGCACAGCTAGTAGGTAGTAATAGTTGTTTCGATGTCTGCTTTATGTAGGCAAGATATTTATTTCCCAGTTCGTTTCGTTTCCCAGTCGATTAGTATCAAAACCGATTTTTTTGTATCCAAATTTTCCTAAAAAAAAGTGCAAAAGAAACAACACTAAAAATCCCCGTAATTACAATATATCTTTAAATAAATAAAAGGAGAAGCTGACTGGCTGACTAACATATCAACGCAGGGCCTAAAATATAAGATTAGAAACTTGAAAATTTGTATATTTTGCCTTTTATAACGTAGAGGATCACTAAAAAAGGATTTTTGAAAATTCACCCTCTAAGGGGGTAAAACGGGGGTGCAAAGCTAGTATGAAACTTTGCCGTTAAAACATTTTGGTAACAATCTGGCATCCACGCGGGTGAATCCGCGGGCATAAGCTAGTATCCCATAATTACTTTTAAAGGGTGAAAAGCCATAAACAAAACAATAGGCACGGTCAACCAATAAAAGTTTATTTAAAAAGAAATGTTTATTAGTCTATGGTGTCCGTTCCGAAACTTTCTTTAACGGAACTCTATCCTCTATGATCAATATAGTAATAAAATGTTTGTTTGAAGGTATTTTTGTAACGGCAACTTAAAAGCAATAATCCTTTTCGCAAAAGGGTTTTTTAAAACGGTTTATATTGGTAAAAGGGGTGTCCTTTGTTTTATACAATGACTTTTACGGTATAAGTGTAGATACCTAGTTCAATGTTTTGTTAAGTTTAAATAAATGTGAAAGTTATTTTCGGATGTTTGTTAGTAGAAATGTCTACAAATATAAAAAAAAATGTGAGATAAAAAGTAACCAAAGTATATCTATCACTGTCTATCAATAGTCTATCACTTTATTAGGGTTCCGTAGCCAAAATGGCAAAAAATGGAACCCTTATAGTTTCGTCATTTCCGTCTGTCTGTCCGTCCGTATGGCATTTTACTTAAAGACTACACAATGAATATTGATGAAATTTGGTGCAAATGTGTCTTTTAGTCGCCACTACTTGATATCTAAATAATAAAAATAAATATTTTGAAACAGAAACTGTTTTTTTTTAATTATAACATCAACGCGCGGCACATCATTCGACAGGTCTTTAAAAAAAATAATAAGGTTTTTAATAAACTTTGTTGAATAAATTTATTTTTGGAAAAACTCCAAAAATTGCATAAATTGCGTCCCCCCCCCCCCCCTTAACTACTGAACCGTGTGATCAAAAACTATGAAAAAAATCACAAAGGTAGCGCTTAATAAATACTTCAAACTAAAATTATATCGGACATGATCGGATATACCATCATTGAGTTATAGCCGAAAAACTGCTTTTCTCAACAGAAGTTTAAGTGCCGAACATACGCTATTCTGCTGATGCAAATATTTAAGGCTGGGGAACATGCTCTTGCCCAGTTTTTTTTAATTATACACAGAAGAAAGTCCTATGCAAAATCATAATTCTATTCTCCTTTGGAATGCGCTCTCGAAATAAGAATGTCTACAACTCGTATCACCTTTAAGTTCCAAGTACGTAATTTCTATACTAAGTTATTGGCGAAATATCACAATTGTAGTTATCTATGGTTATATATGTATATTATGTATGTATTTGCATAGTTATGAGTTATTATAGTTATAGTATGAGTTATATTGGTATGTTGTGTATGTATGTGTATTTATATATTTATATTTATATGTATGGTATTGTTTTTATAATTATTTATTAATTATTATTCTTTTTTATTCACTTTCTTGCTTGTTAGAAGTATAAGTCGATTAAGCACCCACCTTAAACAGTTCTCTGCATCACCCTAAGGTTGACTGGTAGATACTGCCTAAGGCATTAAGTCCGTCTTTGTACAAATTTTGTGTGCAAGAAGTTAAATAAATAATAATGTCATACATAAACATTCTTTCATACTTCGTTTATTTCTCAGCGAAGCCCTCATACATAGGTAATATATTTACGGATATTTTTATCCACTTAGCAAGGCCCGGATCCATCCTGTATATTTAATAAACCCGTGAAAGGTTCAAAATGTCATCTAGACAGAAAGTTCTAAATAAATCTTCATAAATATTGTATGATTTCTTTTGAGTGTTTTGCACTCTGTACTCGCGTCTTTTTCGATTAGATTGATGACTGCAATGAAAGTAAATTATATTTTAAGTACAATATACAATGAAAAAAACGGGGAAGAACATGTTGGACCATGCTTAGTGTAGGGTTCCGCAGCTTTGAACAATTGCTTCAGCAAAAGAGCGTATGTTTGTGGCAGTTACGCCCTTTTGTTGAGAAACGCAGCAAGTTTTTGGCTATTACTCAATGAGAGTATATCCGATTTTATCCAAAACAAATTTTAGTTAAAAGTATTTATTTTTTCTATATTTTTTGGTTACACGGTTCAAAAGTTAAGAGGACACGATTGATGCAACTTTCGAAGCGATTATTTCCAAAAATATTCACTAAATCAAAAAAGTATTTTTTTCAACTTCTGTTGCATGTATGGAATGCCCTCCCTAAAAATACACCCTTTCACCTAATTTCATCAAGATTCATTGAGTAGTATTTTAAGTAAAATACCTGTAACATACGGACGGATAGACAGACGGACATGACGAAACTATAAGGGTTCCGTTGTTGCCATTTTGGCTACGGAACCCTAATAAAGTGATAGACCGACATGTTGGTGATTTCTGTCGATTTATTGTAGACGAGTCTCCAACTACAATTATGGCGGGACAACTGACTTTTCTGATTAGCCGATAAGGACTTTTCAGTAATTTATCTTAGTTTATTAAAAACATTGCCGGATAATCAGTGCTCCGTGTGTAGTTAGTACATTACTAATTTATGCCTAATTATTTATTTATTTTATTTTGAAGAAGGTTTACAGACTAATAACATGATAAAAATTAAAAAATACATGAATTATATATTATATATTGTTATTAACAAGCCTCCACATTTAAATTATCTATATAGTTTAAAAGACATAATTAAAAGAAAAATATTAAAAAGAAATGAAAAAAAAGTTGTATAGAAAATAAACCTTTTATTGAGTACCTATGGGTGTCGCTGTTACTGCTGTTGTTATTGTTGAAAAATAAATCTATACTAATATTATAAAGCGGAAGAGTTTGTTTGTTTGTTTGTTTAAACGCGCTAATTTCAGGAACTACTGGTCCGATTTGAAAAAATATTTTTTTGTTGGATAGCCCATTTATCGAGGAAGGCTATACGCGCTACGACTAATAGGAGCGGAGTAGCGACGTGAAATGTTGCAAAAACGGGGAAAATTTACGCATACAAAGTTGTGCGGGACAGCTAGTTATTATATAATTTTCGTACAGTGGATGTGCTGGTGCAAAACAAGTCTATGTCAACTTTACTAAAGAGATCATTGATAATTTTTAAATTTAAATTATTAATAACTTCATTGACTTTCATAAATTGCAAAGTCAAAGTACTTTATTCACTTAGGTTACAAAATGCAACGCTTATAAACGTCAGACGGAATTTGGAATAAAATGATTCTACATTTAATGCCAAGTTCGCAAGAGTAAAGCCGTGAGAAAAGAACTTGGCTATAAAAAGTCATGGCTACTTTTATAATGCAATTTTTTAAATATATTTGTATATTACACAGTTATGCCAGAAAGGTGCTGCAACCATTACACCATGAAACTCACGCAAGCAATAACCATAGTAGGTAAAGTTGTTATAATCAATTACTTTTAATTTAATTAGCCTCCTATTAAGGAGCATCAACTAACAAAAAATATAGAAGAATTTTATAATAAAAAACTACTACAAATATTTATGAACCACTAATTAAAAAAACATATATGATGATAATGATAAAAATACTGATTGCTACGGAGCATATACTTGTAATTGAATTCATAAAAAGTGACTGTTTCACTTGACAAAGTTTCTAGCCTTCGGTATGGCGCAGTTTAAAAAAAAAAAAGTGTATTTTTTTATTAAATAGAGTGTGAATTTTAAGATTCTAACAATACCCAATCAAAATACTTTAGACGTTATGGTGGAAAAAGAAATTCATAGACATATATGCATAAATCCTGACAACATTATATCTACTGTCCTGTTTTTTTTATACTACTTTTTTTTCATATCTTTTTAATATTTTTGTTTTAATTTTGTTTTTAAACTTAAGCTCTTTTTTTATAAACGGCCATTTAAACGTGGAGGCTTGTTAATAGCAATATTGTAACTCATGTATTTTTTTTAACATGTTATTAATCTGTAAGCCTTCTTCAAAATAAAATAAATAAATATAAATAAATAAATGAGGCAGTAATAGACAAGCAACTAAAACAATTTATATTTATATTGATTACGATAAAGACGTATGACACCCATCAGGTATATCTACACCTTGGGTGCGCCCGTCATAATCTAACTGTAAAAACATGCTTTTAAAATGCGTAACCCTTAAAATAATCCGTTAACAAAAGAATTTTACAAAGAGACCGCTTAACAATTGTTTTATTGGTTACATCATAAAATACTGTTACTAGAAAGTTAGGGTACAAAAGATAGATAAACATTTCTTTGATTTTGCGAAAATATACTTTGAAATGTCAAAGGGTTTTTTTTGTCGGTTGTTTTATCGTGATGTCTTATGAATCATAAATATTTGTTGCAGGAAAGGTTTAAGACGATGCAACTAACGTGTAGCTACCTGCTTTTAATTGGCCGCTCCTATTGGTCGTAGCGTGATGTTATATAGCCTATAGCCTTCTTCGATAAATGGGCCATCCAACAGTAAATTATTTTTTTTAATTTACCAGAACAGACCAGTAGTTCTTGAGTTTATCGCTTAGATATATTCAAACAATCACTCTTTAGCTTTAAAATATTAGTATAGATTTTAAATCAGCAAAAAATCGAGATGATAAAATAGAATAAGGTAGGTATTTATTTTCAAACCCTGTTATTTTAGTCTCAATAATTTATACCGGGAAAATTTAGTGCCGAAATCGAAAAACTAAAAATAGTTAGTACATCGCACCGTCTGAGAATACTTAACTTTGAACGGAGCATGTTTAGACAATGCTTGAGTCTGAATTTATACCTGAGTGCTGTTCTAATTTGGGCTTCGATTTTTCGAATCTGAATTGAGCAGTACAATTTCGACTATTCCAATACTGTACCTAAAGTCTAAAATAAAGCTTTGTTTTTATTTTACCAAGTTTAGTCTTATTCTATTCTATTTTGGAAACGAAATGATAAACCAAGACAAAATGTTTTAAATGGTGTTGTTCATTATTGGCCTATATGAGATGATTAACTGACCCGCGCAAATTCGTATGCGTCAATTTTCCCCGCTTTTGTTATATTTTTCATTGCTGCTCCGCTTCTAATGATCGTAGTGTGATGTTATATAACCTATAGCCTTCCTCGATAAGTGGGATGCCCAACAAAAAAGTAGTTCCTGAGATTGCCGCGTTCAAACAAAAAACAAACTATAATTTTTATACATATTATATCGGGATTTAATTAAATTATCAAGACCAGGCGAGGGTAGTTGAAAAACCCCGCGCCTCACGGAGACATCGCTAAGCTGCCATCAGTCGACCCGTGACCACGATCGGTGCAATTCGATTGAAACGTCGGGTAAATAAAAGGTTCGTTTAAATAATTCACGCGATTAAGTCCCGAAATATATCTAAAAAACAAACTCTTCAGCTTTATAATATTAGTATAGTTTAAAACAGCGCAACGTCACAAGAGCCTTAAAATTTTCGCTGGAGACTACCCTCTCCACGGACGCTATATCGCCTGGAAGGCGATGCCCAGAACTTGCGTCACCCTCCCGACCTAACTGGCAGAACTCACAGGAATGACTAGTCAATACGTGCGGCACCAGATCGGTTGCAGGACCTGACTTGTGTCTTACCGGAGGTACCATACCGGATTTTGTTTCGAGTTTCCCTTTCTTCGCACTGTTTATATAATAATAATAATATCTTGGGACAACTCACACAACGTCATCTGATCCCAAACTAAGCAGAGCTTGTACTATGGCAACCAGACAACTGATATACATACTTATATATTTCTAAATACATACATATTATAGATAAATTACACCCAGACACAGAATAAACCATTGTGCTCATCACACAAAGTTTTATCCTGGGTGGGGATCGAACCCACGACCTCTTGCGTAGCAGTCGGATACATTCCCACCGTGCCACAGAGGCAGTCAAATATGTTTGAAGCAGCGGTAACCTAATGGCTAATGCATCGGTCTCGCAATCGTCCCATGTTCGAATCCTACCCATTATACTAACGACGTGAACCCACTCCTAACACAAGCCATTGAGCTTAACTGGAGGGGTTAACAGGATTGCTAGTAATGTGGGACCAAAAATCCCAATTTACAAAAATGTTTGCGGTGTAATTCCCTTGGTCACCTCTTACGACACCCTTAGGATGAGATGGGGTGATGACACTTTGTATTCTTACTTCCTCACCATGCGGAGTATTGCTGATAAATGCTGTTGTTAATGTATTGTGCTGTTGTTATGAAATCAGAAATCAGAAATGAGGTGATTCGGCAGAGAATCAAAGTTATCGACATTGCCCACCGGATTAGCAAGTTGAAGTGGCAGTGGGCTGGCCATATTAGCCGAAGAACGGACAACCGTTGGGGTAAAAGAGTTCTTGAGTGGAGTCCGCGGCTCGTCAAACGTAGTGAAGGACGCTCTCAGGCCAGGTGGAGTGATGATTTACGCAAAACGGCTGGCAGGAGCTGGATGCGAGAAGCCGAAGATAGAACAAAGTGGCGGGCAATTGGAGAGGTTTATGTCCAGCAGTGGACTGCGATAGGCTGATGATGATGATGATTGTATAATAATAAAGACCAATAATCGCTGAAACATAAATCTATAACTTTTAACAAAGATTTGTTCTGAATCCTTGGATCCTTGGCACGTACGTCAAGCAAACAATGTGTAATGGTTAATGCTAAAGGTGCCACGAGAGATGGACATTAAGGTACTAACACATTAGAGTGTAACGGACAGAATAATCGGAAGGAATAACTATATCAAATTTAATGTATTGGATGTTTCTAGTAGCTTTGCCCTTGTGGATGATTTTATCCCCTTATGGGTGGTTTTTCCAAAAATGCGGAAACAGATGTTTTTCTTATTTAAGGCAAAGAACCATATTGTTTTTACAGAACTAATTTCAAAACTGAGGCAGTTTTTTGCAACCACTATTTTACCCTGTACTGCCATAGTTTAGGATCAGATGACGTTGTGTTATTATTATTATTAGTTTTCTATAAACATTTTTGACAGAGCCCTGTTTCACGTAATCTACCCTAAAATACAGTAACAGTTGTCTAAAAAATGTGGTCTTCTATCACTCTACGGTTGAAGTTCATTTGCACATTATAAAACTGTAAGGTTGATTTTTCCTTGTAACTATATATTGCCAGATATTAATCTCAATCTTAACGCTATTTTGGTTGCACAGGAAGTTCTGTTCTAACTGTAATACCACTTTCTTGGCTGACCTAACATTCTAAAATACCAATAGCAAAACCAGTAATCCAATAACAAAGTAACAATCAACACACTACCTCAATGAATTTCCTTCAATACCATGACATACTCGTATACTCCAAGGGTACTTGAACAAACATTGGAAACAAACATTTGTTGACAACGCCAATATTTGAGGCCTGCGAATCTAATTAAACTACCTTTGCTAAAGAGAGCATGCAGAAGCCATAATGTTTCAATAAACATTGGTGTTTAGTCATCTGACAAACTTGAGAACTAGAGTTTTAAATGATGCATAGACGGTAGAGTTACTAACCACTGGGCATGATTGGTAAGCCTGAGGTCGTGGATTCGATTCCCACCTAAGATAAAACTTTCTGTGATGAGCACGATGGTTTATTGTATGTCTGGCTGTAATTTATTTATAGTATTTATAATATAGGTAAGTATGTTTATCAGTTGTCTGGCTACCATAACAGATGGCTGAGTGTAAGTTGTGAAAAGATATTTATATTTATTTTCAAAAGTATTTCTAGATGTCGCCCTGTATTACTCAGAATAATCGGCAGATAATCCAAAGATTTCAAAATAAAGTAAGTACTCAAGGACATTGTAACCCCTTAGAAGTCGATTCTGACTTTGGGTAAAAATTGTTCGTCGTTACCTCCGTCGCGTGACCTCGTCCGTGCAAGTGTGAGTACCTACTCACACTTGCCACTTCGGCGTGGATCAAATACATCACCCCCCCCCCCCTTTCCTTCGCGCGAACTACTTACACTTGCCGCTTGGGGTAAAATGCCTACAGGGTAAAATCGGACAAACTAAGCGCACAATAGCGGAAAGGGTTAAACAACATGACACGCAGTGAAAAACCGACAGACCAAAAAGTCAGCAATAGAGGAACACTTGCTGGATGCGGGATCCAATCACTAGATTGAACTACACAAACCACAGGTCCTCTCCACTGACCGTCACTATTACTCCACGATGTCGCGGAAAGCGGTTGAAATAAAAAAACACGTCAATTATTACAACCGAGAAGATAGATATCGTTTGTCAACATCGTGAAATCCCGTGATCAGCAACTGTACACACCGCCGAACAACCATTACACGCCAGTGTGCAGATGTCATTAGTGTTATGTGTCGAAGTATCGATAGTTCCGTAATAGTGAGTGATAAAAATCAAGCGAGGATAGTTTCCGAAACCCACGCTTCACGGAGGCGACGCGGCGACGCTGAGTTGAACCAGTTTACCCGTGACCACGGCCGTTGCAATACGGTCGAAACATCGGGCAATAAAACAATGGTCTTAAAATTAAATATTTACGCGATTAAGACCCGTAGCTTATAAAATTCTATATTATATACAAATTGAATTAAAGTTTACGAACATATACCTAGGGCAGGTTTTAGTGTATAAAACGTTGTCCTAGATAGTAAAACACCAGAGATATATGCTCAGCTTAATATTCATTCGTTGAGCTTGTTCATTTTTTTTTTTTAAATAACTAGCACTGTGGGATTGAGTCCCACATTACTAGCAATCTTGTTAACCCCTCCAAGCTCAAGGACCTGTGTTAGGAGTAGGTTCACGTCAGTAGTATTATGGGTAGGATTCGAAACCGCGACCTCACGATTGCGAGACTGACGCCTTATCCATTAGGCTACCGCCGCTTCTTTTTTCTTTGATATTCACTTGAAGGCAGTTCATTTTCTTAAAAAGTTATTAATGTTAATAACGTCATACCGTCAAACCCACAACCTCTTGTACTACAGTCATAAATACACTTCCACTGCACCACAGAGTCAATTAAATGTTCTTTATAAGAAGCCAAATCAGTTAGCAGTTCTACTTAATTAACATAAAGACTTAATCCAGAGGGATTACCAACTGTTACACACACAAAGCCATTTATAAACCTTAAGCAAATTGTTATTAGGATACTTTTACATGTGATTATGTACTTTCGGGAGTGAACAATATATTATGAAATTCAATAAAAAACATATAATTCTGATTTCGAGTCATAAATTATTAGTCGTACCGTAATGTTATAGGTATAGCCTATAGCCTTCCTCGATAAATAGGTTATCCAACAGTCAAAGAATTTTTAATTTGAACCTGTATTTCTTGAGATTATCGCGTTCAAACAAACAAACCAACTCTTAAGCTTTTTAATATTAGCATAGATATAGGTACCTATGTACCTATAATACAAAATACCTAATTAAATAATGTATCTACTACAGGGTATATATTTAATTTCTGTCCGCTCCGTTAAAGTGTTGTTCGGTATCATGTTCCCAATCGACTTGGGTATTTTTTTTTAAATTTAATGACGAAATAAAAAATAACCTACTTTTTTTTTGACGGAAGTCATAAGGGAAAACATTTGGAGGCGAAAAAGATTGTTTTGGATGTAAAGAATCCTTGAAAATCCATAACTAATCACATTTAGACGACATTGGGTACTAAAACCGTGATTTAATACTTAATATTTCAAAAAAATCAGTTTGATAAAATAAAATTAAAAATAATTTTTTAATTTTTTTTTTCGCATTTTTATAGCGGAATATCTAGACGGCCCATTTGAGTCGGACGGGGGGATCATTTATACATTGTATTACCACAAACAAACATACTCAAAACTACAAAAAGTAAATAAAAATTCTACCGAATTTAGAACCGCTTCGCTTTTTTAAATCATTTGATATCATCATCGATCTGAATGCACAATATTGTGCATTCAGTTAATAAGTAATATTTTCCACAGCGCTCTCCAGTGTACACCAACCCTTTTTATTCCGGCTATCAACTCAGTAAACAAACAAACAGCTAGTACATATTAAGTTACTAATGTATTGTGAAATTTTTAACCGAGACGTCGAACGTCCTGTTTGTTTAGTTCTTTTGTTTTTGTATAGATGGCGTTAGCTGGTTCTTTAACCCTAAGTATATTTTACTCTTTAATTTACTAGCTATATCCCGTGGCTTTGTTTGCGTTATGTTTGATTTTTATAGCCTATGTGCTATTCTGATGCTTAAACAACATTACTGTCAAGTTTCATCAAAATTCGTTCAGTAGTTTTTGCGTGAAATAGCAACAAATATTTAATCATACCTACAACTTCATATACTCTGTATGTCTTTCTGTTATGTTTTCACGCTTAAACTGCTGAACTGATTCTGATGAAATTTTGTATGAAGATAGTTTGAGACGGAGGCTTTGGCCGCCTGGATGTTGGTTAGCCCAATAAAAACTACCCTATGTCCTTATAGGGTAGTTTTTATTGGGCTAACCAACATCCAGGCGGCAAAAGCCTCCGTCTAAAGCTAGTTCAAAAATAAATTTACAAAAAATAGAGCACGTTTGTACGGACTTTACCTTCTGTTGTACGTTTTTTGTGATACAGTGTCAAATGCCACTCAAATATTTAAAATATCAAACAAACATACATGTCAGACATGTATATTAATAGATAAGCTACTAGTTTTTCCGTACGTGTAAACATTGTGTACGTTTGATACTCCTATCTTGTTACCAAGTTTGTTTGTTAGTTATGATATCGGAAACTACTGTGTCGATTTAATAATAATTATCGTAAGAAGTTTTAGCTTATGTGTACACACTAAAAACTATTTTCTCTATTGAAGAGTCTGGGCTCAAAAATTGTAAGTCAAAAATGTATTTTTTCCGAAACTACTAGACCGATTTTGATGAAATTTTATAAGAAGTGGAGCTAACTAAAATCTTGGGAAAGGACAGGGTAACTGGTTAATCGATACTAATATTATAAAGGATTCGAGAAGCCGAAGATAGAACAAAGTGGAGTACAATTGGAGAGGCCTATGTCCAGCAGTGGACTGCAATGATGAATATTATAAAGAGGTAGAATTTGTAATTTTGGTTGTAGATAATATATACCTATAAACCCTTAGGTGTCCCACAGATGGGCACGGGTCTCCCCAGTAGAACCTACTTATTACAGATCCTGGGGGTAATTGCCATAATCGCCACGCTTGGCGAGCGGGTTGGCGATCGCAGAAAGGCTTAAGTACACAGAAGACGCTGCTGCCCGTCCTCCAGTGTGAAATCCCTAAGTGCCTTGACTATATCCAGAGAAAGAGATGGAGCCTACACTTTGCCTGGTTGTATATAAACTTTGAAATTACTGAACCTATTTTGATAAAGTTTGATACAGGGGTGATAGCAGAAACGAGGACATAAACGATATTTTTAAAGCAGGCGGAGCCGTGAGTAACAGTGTTATAACATCAAACCACAAAACACACAAGAGTAGACACATAGACATCGTTCACATACACGGAATCTGGGAACATTTTCGGAACAAATTGGTCCGAGGTGGTCCGAGATGCTCAATTGCATTTGTATAAAGTGTACCTTTTGTACTCTCGGTATTTGTGTTTATCATTTAGGAAGGTTAATTATTTATTCCAAAATATCAATTAGCAAGTGTACATTGCGGTGTCCATGGCTCGTTTCAATAATGGGATTTGTACGACAAACGTATAATAGGTATTAGTGAGAGTGTCACTAACTGGGGCGGAATGTTAGGGTGACCATGAGGTAAAAGTTTTCGGAAGTATTCCTAAGAGTATATAACGTGTAACAGAAATATTTAGTCATATTTCATGTATTTATGTACTAGTTTCATGATATCAAATTTTAATAGTGGACAGTGCTATCTGATTTAAATTATGGCAGACGAAATACAGTTCCTTAATAATGCAATCTGATTTACATCTGCCAAGATGCAGAATCGGATTGCATTATTATAGAGTCTACTTTTGGAAAACTTGAATCCCGAACAGTGTATAAGTCTTCTATCTTTGGCACAGAAATAAGTCATTCGCACTATTATGGCATAGGTACAATAAACTCAACTCAAACATCTATTTCTTAAAACCAGGTTTATGATTATTTAAAAACGTCAAATTAATATATATATTTAAAAACATATAAAATTATGTATGTTTGAATAAAACAACCAAATGAGGTTAGGCGGTAGTTCATGAGGAAGCAAGTTCATGAAGCTGCCAAGAAACTCATGGGTCACTTTTAAAATCATCAAGTTTTTCTTTACAAAAATAAATTTTACTGAACGAACCAGTGTGTTTGGTGAGTTCAACTTCGAGAACATTTAATGCAATATTGTTAACTTATCCAGCTAAGCTAAGCCATTGACGCAGTTTGCGCACTCTGACTACACTTTATTCTATTCTTAATTCTTTTTCTTCCCTCTCTTACTTGTCATGTAACTTTCAATACGTGTGGTCCAACCATAGCAGAGATTTTTGATCTTCTAACAATTCTCTTCTCCTATGTCCTGCCCATATCTCTGGATTCGTAGGATCCTCTAAACTGCCCCTTGAAAAGTTGCAAAAAGTTTCCTAATATGAAAAGGCAGAATGAGTTACTAGTATTACAGAAATACTACAATTTTCGTTAAAACGATGTCTGTTCACATCTTTTTAACGAAAATTGTAGTATGTAGTATTGTTATTATTATAAATACATTCATTTTTATAGCGTACTAGCTTACCCGTGCAACTGAGTTTGCGCCATTTTCCCTCGTATTCGCAACATTTTTTATTGATGCTCCGCTCCTATTGGTCGTAGCGTAATGTTATATGACCTATGACACTCACAAATAACGTGGATTTCTATTGATAAAAGAATTTTCAAAATCATTTCTGTAGATCCAGAGATTACCTCCCTACAACCTCACAAACTCACAACATCACAACAACACAAATTCATAAACTTTACTTTATAATATATGTAAATATATCGTACATCATTATTATAGCTTCCCTATTTAATTGTCTTTAAGTGAAGACTTGTAATTGACTTTTAGTTTGTATTCTGTCATTTTTCACAAATATTGTAACTCTTGGTTTTTTTATGTGAAATAAATAAATAAATAATTTTTGATTTAGAGCATTATTTAGTACAAAGGGAAAGATCCCTGTGTACTAAATAATGCGAAATGTTCTACAACTGTTTTTACGTACTTATCTACAATTAAAATCACCTATACTTTACCTACCTACTAGGAAATAATGAGACTATTCTTCAACAAACGTACAAAAATAGTCACCCTACACTCACCAGAAACCGTATCATCGCTAATTAAGTAGGATTTGTTGCATAATGCTAATGAGACGTGCCGGAATTGAACCTTGGACTACTCGGCGCAACTTTATGATTGCTCTGTTTAGAATTCACTTCATAGGAACGAAGTTGTTCTGTAGAGCGTAATTAGAAATGTTTTAAATTAACGCTTTTAATTAAATGGAGGTAAACTTTATTTGCAATAATTAGTTTGTAAATATTTTCTGTTTTTTTTTTAAATATATATAGCTGAGAGGGGGATGTGGGATTGTGGGTCCCACATTATTAACAATCCTGATAACCCCTCCAGCTAAGCTCAATGGCTTCTGTTAGGAGTGGGTTCACGTCAGTAGTATAATGGCTAGGATTCGAAGCTGTGACCTCACGATTGAGAGTCCGATGTCTTAGCCATTAGGCTACCGCTGATTTTTCAAGGTGACTGAATGGCTGCTGGCGCGGTGGGACTGTGTCCGACTGCTACGCAAGAGGTCGTGGGTTCGATCCCCACCCAGGATAAAAACTTTGAGTGATGAGCACGATGGTTTATTCTGTGTCTGGGTGTTATATATCTATAATACATATATAATAGATATATGTATTAAGAAATATATAAGTATGTTTATCGGTTTTCTAGTTTCCATAGTACAAGCTCTGCTTAGTTTGGGACCAGATAGCTTTGTGTGAGTTGTCCCACGATATTATTTTTATTATAAGGTCTAGATACAATTCGCTGCTTCCTCTACTAAAGTTTAATAAAAAAAAAATTGTGGTAGCGTCATTTTTTCCAAAGAACACTAAACAGTGTTAGAACTAATGAAATTAACTACTATATAAGCAGTGAAAGTCCTATTCATACAAAATCACTCTAATATTATAAAGGCGAAAGTTAGTGAGTATGTGAGTGTGTATGTTTGATACTTCTTCACGTCTAAACGGCTGAAGCGATTTTAATAAAGTTTGGTATGGAGTTAGCTGAGACCCTGGATTAACACATAGGCTATAATAAACCACGGGTAATACCGCGGGGCACAGCTAGTAGTATATAAATGTCCAACTTCGGAAGTCACACCGAGATATATATCTTGCAATGTCCATTGAAAAAATCAGCAATTTGCATAGTGTTTTTCAACAATCAGCAGTTAATTAATTAATCGATATTAATATTAAAGCTGAAGAGTTTGGTTATTTGTTTCACCGCGATAATTTCAGACACTACTGGTCCGAATTGAAAAATTATTTTACTGTTGGATAGCCCATTTATCGTATAACATCACGCTAAAACCAATAGGAGCTGAGCAGGCTCAGCTCCTATTGGTTTTAGCGTGATGTTTTAAAATGAAAAATGTTGTAAAAATGGGGAAAAATTACGCAGACGAAGTTGCGCGGGTCTTCCAGTTAATAATAAAAACTCTGTTGCAAAAGAAGAGATAAAGTGCCTAAATGAACGGACTGATTTAGATGCATTTTTTATTACAAAACTGTTTTTCTTTAAGACAACTTCTTACATACATGTAGTTGACAGACCCAAGATCTTTGTGTATTAAGGACCCAGACTCGGAAAAACAATTTGTGGATCAAACAAAGTCAAAAATCAAAAAAGTGGTTAATACTGCACACTTTTTATACAATCGAAGAATTTTTTTGAATATGATTATAAAAAATACCCTATAACTGTAAATAATTATTATGAACTAATATATATTTCTTTTTCAAATATAATTGATTTATTTTTGCATTTTATTGTATCTACCTTTAATTTATTTGTGAATTTAAAATGGAATGGTTGAAATAATGAAATTGAATAATTATAGATATTGGAAAAACCTAATGTACTTAAGCAATAATAATTATTTATAATATCAAAAGTGTTAATGTTAGTGTTTGCATGCAAACTGGTGAAAAGAGATGATCCAGTGCTCCTTGTTAACAACAATTTTGTAGGTACCACTTTTCTTGCAAATAAAATGATTCTGATACGTAGGTACCTTTATTACGAATCGGTATAGATTCTTTATAAAATTCATAACAACATCATAAAAGTTTCAATAAAGATTACTCGGTTATTAAAGCCGGTATCCGGTTTTATAATTATAACAAAAAGTTTTATTAAAACAAGTTATAATTAAATCATTTTTTGTTAGCAATAATCTGTTTATAATTAACAAAGACATCCGAAAACAATAAATGTTTAAAACAAAAAGATTCATTACGCGAAATAAAATCATTTCGCATATTTAGCATAAAATTATAAATGATTATTGTGTGCGATATTGTGTCTGTACGTATGGCGTCAAAACCTTTTACGATTACGGCTACAAAACCAGTTGTGGGCTTTTTTCAATGGCCGCTTATTGACGCGTTCATAATAAAGCAAAAAGCTCAAAACTTAAATTTACGAACAATTAAAAAAATATTTAAAAAAATAAATGTATTACTTGATTCTAAATTTGAATTTAGTCGAATTTATTATAAAATCTGTATTTATTAAATAGTTTTAGGTTGGAATACAAGATGGCGTCCGCTACGAAAGCTCCGCTAAGCTTTGAACGCGTCGGTAAGCGGGGAAGGTGTGCGAGGAGCGGGAGGGGCCTCAGTCGCATGCGTACCGAGCTTGCCAACCGCATTCCAGTAGTTCGGTCGTCTACCGCGCGGCGCTATCGTCCCCAGACCCGCGACGCCCGCTCTCAATACAAAGAACACCACTGTATTATAAAAAATCTGTGATGTATTGATTAATTCCAACTTCATTCTCGTACTAAACATCGTCTACAACAACCAGTGAATAAATAACAGTGTTACATTAAAGAAAAGCGTCGTTTTTAACGCGTTTTCGAGCGGCCACGTCCTATGGAATTCCACATTTATCGTTGAATAGAATCTAGCGAGCGGTGTAATGGAGGATCCATCGCGTCGCCTTTGAATGGATTGATCGTATTTTATATGTGAAATTGTGAACGTAAAGTGATGAAAAGTGTTCGTTAAGCTTTATAAATATGGATTGGTGCATGTGTTTGTACGAGAGAGTGTGAAAAGCAACGATTTGCAAGCAGCTTCGATCGGATAATGGTAGTCTGGTGAACGAGTCAGGATGGTGTCATTAACTTACTTTGGTCTACGCCATACTCCCTGGACCCTTCTTGTCCTTATTTTCTTCATCGAAAGCGTGATGGGGAACTATGCTAAATCATTTTACATACATTGGAACACAACAAACAGTATATTCAGAATAGACAATACGGATCATGTCTTCGACTTGAATAAAGGAAATGCTCAATTCGAATACGACCAAGTGAATATAATATGTCCAGTGTATACTCCAGGGACGTTTGAAGAAGATACAGAAAAATATATAATATATAACGTTAGCAAAGAGGAGTATGATACGTGTAGGATAACAAATCCAAATCCTCGCATAATAGCGATATGCGATAAACCGCACAAATTGATGTTTTTCACCATAACTTTCCGACCGTTTACACCTCAGCCGGGCGGGCTAGAATTCCTGCCAGGTAAAGACTACTACTTTATATCAACGTCTAGTAAGGATGACTTGCACAGACGCATTGGAGGTCGGTGCCTTAGCCATAATATGAAGCTAGTGTTCCGGGTGTGTTGCAAGCCGGAGGAGCAGTCTCCGGCGCCACCACCACAACCAACCTTGCCTCCTCCACCGCCGCCACCGACAACCCCAGCCACGACCACGACCACCACAACCATGAAACCAGTGACTAAAAAGACGCACAAGTACGACAAGACACCAAATGAGGTGATCAAGAGTGAGGAGCTGTCTCATTCCCGCGGGGCTGCTCTGGCGTCTTCTCTCGCTTTGGCTTTGGCTGCGAGCGCCGTTTTAGCCCCTCTGGCTCGGTGAATGTGCGCTCGGGCCGCGCGGCCCCCGCGCGCCGATCTCCTAGCGAAGCCCGGTCCAGCCACTACACAAACTCTGCATACCCTGCACTTACGCCCAGACACTTTAATCTATACGTGAATTGTGCGCGTTCTGAAACAAACAAATTTGTAAAACTTTCGTGGTGTACTGAACTAGTGTTGTGCCCCAATGGATTTGGATGTATCCCCTGTGTAAGTAAGGTGACGGATTGTGTGATTCATGTTCCGATAAAAAGTTCCCGAACGCTAGTTTTTAAGGAACTGCGAAGCCTAATTTTTATTGTAAGGCCTAATGATAATCGAAATAATTTGTGAACTAATTTGATTATAGAGAAACATCAAACTGTAGATTACGATCAGTTAAATATATTTATATATAATGAAATGTTAACATGTATGATAAAATTAGGTTTCTTAAACCGTTTAGGAATTAACGATTTTTTATATTTTTCATTATGCAAAGGATATGAGTAATAAATAGGGTTCATAACGGATCAAACGCAGATTTAGGCAATCGTATATACAACAACTAGGTAGCTTTTTTTTAATTTTTAGTTCAAAAGACAGTTTTTGTTTATTATTATTTCAACGAATACACATTAATTAGAATTTATTTATATTATAAATGAAAAACTTTGGACAAGTTAAGAATCTTGTCTAGGAAACTGTGATTTTGGTTTAGTATTTTTTTCTCTTTAAAATGCTTTTATTATGTGATATATTTACCTTTTATATATTAAAAATGAAGCCTTTTCACCTCATCTTTTTCTTGACTGATTTTTGCATTTCAGCTTTTGTATTTTTTTTAACAAGATAACTTATAAACTAGTAACACGCATCACTATCTATGTGAAAGGCGATCACCTGTCAAATTGTACAAAACGCCGCCATATTGTAAAAAAATAAAAAAGACAACGAACCATAGATAGTGACATGTTTTATTACAAACAAATAAATAATTCGAGACCTACACCTATTCGACAATATGAAATTTTCTAGATTGCAAGAGCAATGGAAATTTCATGTTTTTATTTACGGCGTAAGCACATTTGTGCCATGAAGAGATGTGTGAAAACATTTTTTTAATAAAAAATAGAAAAATAGATAAATAGTAGCAAAATAGACCGGTTTTCAGTTAGCCATAACTCGATAGCGACAGTTGATATATTTTAGGTAGTTATTAAGAACAAACGGCTGAGTTTCAAATTATAAAAATAACAATTAACAATATAGCATCATGTTCACAAGATAAAGACGTTTGCAATAGGCTTAATGACTGTCAAGTCAAATCGGTGTTTTTTTTAAGTAACGTCGAAACTATACGTTTCGTACAAACTTGTATAAAATACTCGGTTAAGACATAATAATGGGTTGTCAAAACATTTAGAACCTTTTAGTACTTATTTTGATGCTATAAATACTGAAACACTTCAAATTATAGACTAAGGTATTTATCCAGAGCTCACTAAGACGTAGGTACCTACTATTCCCTGATTCATTGTAGTTATCTACACAATTCTGCAATGTTCAAAGCAGCTAAATAATAATGAATACTTTGTTACTAAGCATGCACAATTAATGTCATTCTCGCAAATTGATATTCTAATGTCCAACTATCTATATTTCATCCCCAATGAGACAGCCAGCGACATATATCTCCATTCTAAGAGATTTACACACGGAAAACTCACAAATAATACAGAAAGATTATTAATTTATGAACCAAAAATAAGATTTTTTGACAGAAATAAATCTCTTTTTAATTATCAAACATCTGTTTTGATGTTTGTAAATTAACTTTTAATTTTAAAAAAGAATAAGCTTCCATTGTTTCATAAACAAAACCATAGCTAATTAAAGATGAAAGAGCAAACCAGAAAAAAGTCGTTGAGAAACGAAATAAAATAGAATATGGCTGTCGTTCGTAGTCTATGCATTGTTTTTTAAACAAATGTTTTAGTTTTAATTATAGCGTTTTCCTTTGACGTTTATGCTGTTAAGACGTAAACACAGCTTTTTTCGTACGAAGCGAAATATATAGTCAAAATGTTTACATTACTGTCAATCTTTGACTGGAAGTGACATGGATGAGATTCAATAATAGGGGTGCCATAGACAGAACTGTCTTGACTTCTACAACAATCTATGACATTCATAGTTACTTTAAATTCTGATGGTAATAAAACCATGCTAAATCTTTCAGTCATTCAAATTTGGAAATATAGATGAACATATTAAAGTTAGGGTATTGCCTTGCTTATACGAGGCAGCATCACTGACATAATATATAATCTTGTTTCTGCAATTATTCAAAAAGTTCTTTTAACGAAGAGACAACATCACACTTCTAAAGAAACCTGACACAAAAACATGTAATTTTGAAAGCAAAATATCACATTTACGAACCTAAATATAATTCGTACTCTCATAAGTTTTCCGCTATTATTGCTACGCAGAAAAGCATTTATGTTTGAAGTTGTTACTTATGCCACTTCACCAAGACCCGTTAGTCATTAAAGTGGTAATTTTATACTTACAGCACTAACGCCTTTAAATACTCTTTTCATGAAATACTAGTTTCTGAAACTGTATTTTAGTCTATCAAGTGCCGGAGTTTATTACTGCTTATGACCTTCTAAGGTGTTGGTGCAATTAGCTCTGCAGCATTTTAAAGAAAAATTGTCGATATTGTCCTTTTTTGGTGTTAAGGGTAGTTATAAATTTAATCCCTTCTAAGATTTTTATGGATTGAATGCTTTGTAATACCATCTTTGGTCTAGGTTATCGTCTTGAAGGCTATTGTCTCCTTGATGATTTTTAACGACTTTATTTAATACTAGGTCTTGTCTACCATTAAGCCCATGTTGACATTGGCTATTTCAATAAAAAGTGACCATGTTTATCCCCAGTGTTTAATATACAGACAATCAAACAGACTCTTTTTCTCGTCATTTTTTAGCGGAGCTTGTTACGTTTTAGTTCATTTTTAGCCCCAAAAGAATCACCCAGTAATATAGCTCAAAAAATTTAACTCCTAATAATATCGTACCCTAATTTTAAATTAAATACAGCAATTTGTGTGACCGGTTTCTTTAAAAAAAAAAATCTGTCATCAATTCTACAGATTCTACTTATTCAATAAAAATGTTGGTTGAATCGTCCAAAAAAATTAAGATGAGCCTTGTGTTAGTAAAAACATACCTCATGTGACCTTACAGGATAAATATAAATACTAATTTAAATAATTGATACTGCTGCACTACTTGATAATAACAAATTAAGAAACAATAAAGATGTACTTATAATTAAAACAGTTTTCATCGACTTAAATAGATCGACTATAAATTCATTGTGTAAAACCTTCAAGTAATAAGACTATAAACCGCTCACTTGAGCCGTACTTTGTAATTGCTTGTAAACACTTCTTGTGGTCCAATAAAGAGGTTACTGACCACATTTACTTGTTCACGTAGTAAACTAGACGTTTTGAAATTTGTTTAGCATCATTAACAATAACTACATATACATTTTAAGTTACAAACCTATTGAATCTTGTACTGTAACAAAATTTTTACCAACTTTCTGAAGCCCGTGAAACCTGCGACAGAAAATTGCGTCGTGAAAATTGCTTTTTAGTTTATTTTTTGCCACTTCTCCTGCGAGGATGTTATCGTAATAAAAATCATCTTTATCGTTTTCCACATTAATTTTCATTTCAAAATTTGCCAAATATTTCAAAAATATGTCTGATGAACAAGGCCATGGTCATTCATCAATTGTGATTGATAGAGTTGAATGTTCGATTTGCAAATACCGCTCTATACTAAATCATCGTTGTCAATAACGTCTATCAAACCAATGAAAGCCAATTTGGACATGACATTGTCAACAAGTCTGGCCCCTATGATTAAATACAATATTTTAGGAAAATAATAAGATAAAACGTATTTGTCACTATGGGTGGCAATTACAGCAATAAAAAGACGTTTGCCCTGTCCTGGTTTTCAAGCTACGTTTATGATATATAACACTAAAATCGTTCTAACAGCTAAACAGAAAAAACTGAATAGACTGGGAGTTTCTTTCGCATATATTTCCTTACTAACTTGTACCAGTATTATTGTGAATTTGATTATCGCTGTAAAAAGCTGCTTATGTTCTTTCCCAATCTTCATACTTATATTCGCTCCATACCTAATTTCTTTAAAATTGTCTCATTGGTTTAGCAATAAAAACCGAACAGACAGCTAATTTAGCATTTATGTTACGATAGGAATGGACAGAACATTTCTACTTACAGAATATTACTAAGCACCTCTATTGGGACCTTGTTAATCATCAGCTCCATGTTTATAAGAAAAAACAGACCTATTGGGAATTACAATATTATCTTTAGTTGTTTTTACACATGGCTATGATGTGGACTGACGTTTTTGGGCTAACGCGATGTTTACACCATTAACAAGCGAACTAATATCCGTAATGTAAATAACTTGTTTTCTAATTACACTCGCTGTTTGTTTTAATGGTTTATTTACTTCTGTTTCCAATCTTTTGTGATTAATCTTTTTAGAATCGTCACGCCTATTTTACACTATATTAGCCATTTCTCCCTGTTCCGGACACCTTACGGGTTGAATTTCCAAAAATCTATTTTTGTTTATAAACTATCTATTTTTTCTATCATGTTCTTTGTCAGAATAACCCATAATGTGGATAATATTTAGGTAACTACGTACTCGAGGCTGTTTTCCTTGATTGTTACCATGACGGTATTTAAAAAAACAAAGGTGCCATTGAAAATCAAACAAAATTTGACAGAAATACCGAAACATGATAAATATAACATAAACTAACGATAAGAGCATGTTTGAAATCTTTCACATCTTAATATGGACAGCGTAAATACTGACAGTACAAAGCAAAATGTCTGACATGCCCTACCTCGGACCGTGATTCATATTGAGTTCATTAATAGTTATGTTAATTTAACAGCCGGTGTTAATTGAGATAAAGGTTCGACTTACTTTGGTTGTAAATTCTGAGAATGATATAAATAACTTTATATTAATAAGTCACCTAAATCTAAGGCAATAAAATACGTTATTGGTTTCTGTCGTTTCAGTTTTCTTCCAAGGAAAATTGGCAATTTTAATATCTACAATAAGATTTGGTGATTAATTATTTCGATTGAGACGTAAATTCTAAAATATTTACTTAAGTAGCTGTGTGCTATTTAGAATGAAATATTAAACATCTATTTAATATGTTCTAACGCCTTCAATCTACCGACACCAAGCGTAGGATTCTCGGAATTATCCGCTGAATCCAGGGCACGTGTATTATAATTGGATTTTTTCGTTCGGGAATATTGAACGCCGTGTAATGGCAAAAATTTCTAAGACTGTCGCAAATAGATTTCTTTTTAGTCAACAACCAATATAAAACCATATCACCTAAATTATCTTTTCACTGTTTATTTTCTTTCAACTGAAACAAAAAGTGGTTTAAAGTGAAGTCTGAATTTCTTTTTATTTATAGCAGTATTGTCGTTGATGGAATAAATTCCATTAGTTTTTTTTTGTCTGTGTTTTTCTTTGGTACAGGTAAATCATAATCAAACTTGTTCATACTTTATTCTCAATTTATTACAGTATAGATTACTATACTGTCACACCTGGTCAAAAGTTTACCTTTTTGAGTTGAATCTACGTGGGTATCCTAAGTTTATCTTTTTGATGTTCTCTGTCCATCTGTTTTAAAAGATAAGTACGTTTTTTTTTTAAACTGATTTGACCATAACGTCCTAGGCCTTGGATTTCATCCTTTATAAGATAGATTAAAAGATCATCGATGTTTCGACAGTTTATTTCAAGAAGTGGCAGTAGTGTACACCCATCTCAAAATGAAACCAAGAATAAAAATTTCATGTCTCATAGTGAACTGTCAAGCATATTGAGTTCACCTCTTTACAAGGGTGAAAACACTCAGGTATACACAACGCGTCGACTTGAGTGTTTCTATTTTTACTTTTAACCCAAACATTAAAACATCTACTTAGCATTTCTGGGTACAGGCGTTTGTTTAAATCTGTCTTTCAGCTATTTTCAGTTACTGAAGGGATTGTGAACGACATAATCTTCTTGGCATGTGTATAATAATTTAGATGCGTCTTTTTCTTTACCATGTTTTTGATGTTTAGCTTGTCAGCTGTCGTGTTTTTTAAATCGGTGTTTATACGATGTTTATTCTGATAATTTTAGCTGTGAATTATCTTTTGTTTCTTGTTGAGGTGTGTTTTTGTCAGATTCATCTAAATTTTCGTTATTAATAACATTTTACTTTTTCATAATAATTAACTTATCAAATTAAACGCCTGTATTTGAATAAGGAAAATCGTATTCAACTTTCTGCGGCTATTAAAATGCCAACTTCTCTCCAAAGTTTAATTTATGAAGTACATGAATCACATTTATGAATATATATTTTTGCCTAAAACCAGTACGTATAGATAATTATGTTTCTCTTGATATTCAATACAATGACTCATCTGTCTTTTTACATCAAAACATGTAATCACATACGGTACAGTGAAACTAAGTGTGAAGTTATGTTAACCAGTGTAACGATTATATCAATTATCACTGGTCTAGAAAAGAGTTTTAAAATTATTCTCACAATCTCCAAGTGTAAGAAATGGCGGTACCTATCTATAGCTTCCCAAATCGCCTTGAAATCTATGAAATCAATTAAGTCCGCTCCGCTCACAAAAAAGGCCGCAAAAGATTCTGCTGGAATTGAGTTTCTCTGTTCGTTTATATCTGTAGGTGACTGCAATTGTAGATCTTCAGATATCTGTCCGTAATTACTATTGGTAATCTTAATTATAGCGGAGACCTCTGCGGTTATTAGAAAATGTAATTTTGCTCTAATCCTAGTTACTGTTACAGTTGTGTTAACGTCTGCTAACAAACAGTTTGCCTTTGTGCGAATTTGAGTTATTTTATTAATTTTGAATAGCCAACCTATATAAAAATAAACAACAAGAAGCGAAAATTCTAGTGTTTACTTATAGCAAGTTTTAAATGATTACAATTTTGAAATATGACAACATTTATCTACTCGACTGTAAAATAAATATAAAGTAACCATCTTTGATACCTAGTTCTAGTTAACATTTGACTTTTTACAAATATTTTGTCACGACTAGAAAGAGTGTGAAAAACTTGATGAAACGATAAAAAACTGTAAAATCCGTAGATCAAATTGTTTTACGTTGCTTATCTAAAACTCAAACTCAAATCTTTATTTTGTGAAATCAAAACTTTGAATGAAATGAAAACATCATCAATATAAATTAAATAAATTAAGCAGGCATATTCTAGGGTACCTAAACTATATTCTCCTATAACAGGTTTGATGAAGCTTTTTTTGCATTTATTACTATTTTTGTACAATGTGACTGGTACTATAGTTTTTGATCTTCGCAACTCGAACATTTGATACCTGTTTACGTATTTATTTTACGACAACAATAAATATTTCGTCCCATAAACATTTATGTTCAGTTAAGATAATTAAATTATGCATATTATACGAGTATTAAAATGAGCTGATGATTGATATAGTGCGAGAGGGAAAGCTATACATAGATATATCTGTCTTTCACAACATCATATTTCGATAAATAATCTAAGATATATTTTGGACTAATTAAGTGTATTTCAAACCCTTTTATTTAGAATTCCAGTTGCATGAAAATAATGAGCCAATTAATTAAAATCGAATTACAATTATAATTTTAATGTTAAATTAAATTGTATTTATTTTGATTCTCTTGTATTTGGCACGGTTATATTAACATTTAGGGATTTTATAGCTGGCTCAGGTTTTCAGTTTACTTGGATAGCTCCAACCAGATTGCCCAAAAAGAACAGTCTGCCAAGAGAGTAATAAAATATTAATCTGCTTTTTGTTCTATGGTACAGTCTATACCAATTCCAGCAAGTTTATTTTAACACTATTAAGTATTAATTATAGTTGTTATTACTTAAGACATTACAGTGACTTCTTGTCAACACTATTATTTTACTACCAATAAACCTTTGCAATAGGTACGGCATGAATAATTTCAACTAATTCCAAGCTAAGCTCATACTCTGTGGTAGGATAAACAATTTTATTCTAAAGACTTTTTTAATTCTAGTACTTATTTTAATTCTGAAGCTTTTTCTTCTGGTATAAGTTAACAATTCCAAATCACATACCTAGATCAAATTAATTTAAATACTGCCTGTAGAAAAATTAAAAACCATAAATAAAATTTAGCCTCACGACTTTTAGTAACTGGAACTTAAAACGGAACTATCAAACTCGGCTGTACAACAACAAGCAAGTCACGCAGAACAACAGGTTTCAATGTAACTTATTGGAATTAATGCGGTAGACATTTTTACTTTAAACCTAAAAAAAATAACGCACACAAAGATCATGTTTAGTTGTCACGCTTTGGCCGTCGCAAGACAGCTTATTGTAAAATAATATTGAACACTACGATCTTGAGTGCAAATGCGATGCTGTTCCACGAACGATAAATGTGAAACCATTTTCTGACACTCTTAAACTTGGGAAGAGGTTATCGACGTTGAAAATGCAATAGATACTTATGAAAATGATACATAGACACGTTATATGTTCTCAAAGAAATCAAAATATCTTCCAAAGTATTTTGTATTTTTGATAGCGTGAACAAGAAACATGCCTAACTTTAATTTTTAAATTATCTACCTATATATCTGCTGTTTATAATATCATTAATTTGTAGTCAATTTCTGGGCCGACACAAAATACCTATACAGCTGTATATATACAAATTGAGGATTAAAACTCTTAAGCGACACTATCGATTTAATTAGTTTTTTTTTTTATAAAGATTGCATTCTAATATCAGTAAGGATCAGACTGAATGAAATGTTAGAAAGAATTCTAGTGATTTAAAACTGTGTCTCAAACTCTGCAGTTATTAAAATTAGTCACTGAAGGTTATACTTTCAACTCGAATTCCTAGAAAACTACTAAAAATTTAACTATCCTAGCCGGTGCGGTATTCGCGTTATTACTTCCACATATGTTGCTTTTGTATTCAAATTATTAACGGATCCAAGTAGCCTAGTGTGGGGTCATTTTTAAATGTTCTTACCATTTTATTATACAACTCAATTCCAGTATTATGAGTCTTTACAACGGCAACGGGCGTGCCTAGGCGCGGCACCTAATATACTCTAAGACATTTTACTGTATATTGTGCTGGTAGTGCCAGCGGCGTTGCTCGTTCAAAAACATGTTTGTGTAATCAACAATCTATCTTGTTGAGAGTAATAAATGTCTGATAAATTTCGAAGTATGTATCGTTCGATCACAATTGTTTTTGGCTAATGATTCCAGTAATGTCAATAGGATTATCAATGTGTCGAGATTTTTCATCTGTCTCATGATTACGTTCGTTTTAAATGGCTTCGTTGATGTTAAACGCTTTTTCATCATTAAACTCAGCAGAAATACATGTATTTGTATCATTACTTACTACCAAGTCTTAAATTGGTATGTTTAAATGATCATCCATTTAGCTGTGGTACAATTTCTCTGTTCGTATTTAAACTGCAAGTATGAATGTTTATGTAAATGTTATTCAAACAGTACCCTTTTACAACACTCTTTTTTTATTTGAAAATGTTTACCCAAACGGTCGTATGGAAAACTGGGTCTTTTAAATCCTAAACCACAATTACCATCAAGTTTATTGTTACATTCAAATTCTTGTAATATTTAGACTGGTTCTATTTTACAACCTACAACGGCTACTTCAACTTCGGCCTTTATTCAATTACCTATAAATCTATCAACATTTATATCTAAAAATGTTTATGTGACCAGTCGTGTTTCAATAAAATTTAATTATTTCCCATTAATTTTTATTTTATTCACATCTCTTGTTAGTTTTTGGGTTTCTAGTGTGCAGAAGTGGTTTCTGTTTATGTCTTAGTTTAGTTACTATTTTTAAATCTTTTTTGTTTAAAGTAATTCAATATCTTGAGCTGTAAGGATTGATTCATATGATTGACGCTATACTTTTATTAGTATCTGTTATCATTGAAGTGATGTGATTTTCCGTTTGTAAAGTCGCAACTCTAGATTTGGAGAGATTATAAAATCTAATACCAATTTCCACTTCTCCCTATTAAATATCATTTTCAAGATTTATCTCTCGAAACATCGCAAACTTTATTAAGAATGTTATATCCTCATAGAGATAAATGGATTGTCACTGCTAATTTATCTACTACATATTCATATAACAAGAAGATGTCGACCGCTGTGTTTCTTTTGTTAATTTTTTCAACGACATATGCAAATGAATCGTGTTTAAGGATGTATTTAAATAGATTTATTGATTTAACTCTGATTATGTAACTAACGAGATAAATATTTGAGTATATGGTTATTAATTTAATTGGGTTAGCATATTTTTTATTTTTGTTAAATCTAGTAATGACTTCTCTACATCCATTTGACTTTTTTGAGTGGTTAATTTATTGTGATTCGAATTTTTATGTGTAGTTCTTATCTCCTATGTCAATATCTTATGTGGCCCAAAGTATAGAAAAAAATAAAAGAGGTAAAATCGACAACTGTTTCCCATTCTGGCGACAACTTTATAGGCAAGTTGCGGCCATATTTTTCAATATTTAAACTGAATGAAGGTTTCACTAGTTTTTAACCGACTGCGTAGGAAAAAGGGTTATATTATTCGAGTGCAAGTATGTAAGTATATTTCTTTGGCACAAACGGCCTAAACAGCTTGATGAATTTTAGCTTGAGAGGTGTCGTTAGATCCGTCTTAGTTGTGAGAGTGTTAAGTGACACTCTTTAAAATTTAAAAAAATGAAATAGTGTTTGGCCCCAATATATAGTTAATAAAATCTTCAAAACCTACTGAGCAAGGTATCAAAATAAAGGATTTATAGGAGAATTCTGTTAAACTTAAAAAAATTGCCTCCGACGGCATGATATTAAATATGAAGGGTATTTTGTTTCCGTCTTTTGCAGGCGGGTTGCTTCTTTTATAATTCAAATACACTAATACAGTGGAATGACGATAAAAACTTATGTCAGCTGCCACTTTCACAACTAATACCTACTAGTTTCATATTTTCTTTACCATAACTTATATTTATAATATTCCAAACATTTGATGTCCTGACTTTCTTGAAATATCCTTCATATAATTTATAACGTCTAGCATACGGCACTTCTCACGAAATTCTTTGACATCGTCGGTAATTGCGTTAGAAATGGATTCTTCATTCGTAACACCTGTTTTTGCATAACATCTACAGTCATTTATTAAATACTGAGAAATACACCATAATTAGGTGCGGAAATTAAGCGTTTTGTACATATTGCGCAATTTATATAATTTATGAGCCTGTGTCTTAAGATACCTTTCTTATGATGATTCATATATATTTGGCCTGTAGTTGTACTTCGATCTTTTGAGAAATACACCATAATTAGGTACGGAAATTAAGCGTTTTGTACATATTGCGCAATTTATATAATTTATGAGCCTGTGTCTTAAGATACCTTTCTTATGATGATTCATATATATTTGGCCTGTAGTTGTACTTCGATCTTTTGAGGATTAATTACCTCGGGTACTTACAACTGAGTTTTTTTTGGTAATTAATAAGTCTCTAATTTATAATTTTGTAATCACTTAAAAATTTTGCATCAATAAGATTCAATACTTGCTTATTTGTAACACAAAGAACATATTCCAAAACTTAATTTACTGTACCCACTACATTGATAAATATATTTACTAAAATATTACCATGTAACTATTCGAAGACAGCATTGTTTGGCGTTGCAAAAAATGGTCTGTTATTATCAACGAAGATGGGTATCGCAAGAAATGCTAGTAAATTATATGAAACTAGATAATAAATCATAACAAGGCATTAATCTTCTGAATCAAACGTCTCCATCCGGTGGTTTGTTATTTTTGGAACTGAGATACTCAAAGTTTGTGCACGCCCCCCCTTGGGCGGGGTTTCGTGGAAACTTAGCCATTTTAGCTGTATGACGGATATCACCTCTATTATTGGCAGTAATATGATCTTATACAAATGCGTTTACTGCTACATCATCGACTCTTAAGTCATCAATATTAGCGTCTTCATTAGAATGTTTACTTACAACTGTAATTATAACACAATTGACTAGTAAAATTTGAACGTAAATTGCGCTGTCTAGAAAACTAACTGGCATTTTGTATAAGCAAGATATTGGTTCTTATATCGTTTAAATAAACACTACTAATGTATTTCTGACAGAATTTTTAATGTAAAACCTAGAAAATATTTTTTTCTGTCAGGTACATTTGCGTGTGAAATATAATTGGATCTAAAATCTTGTCAATCACATTCACAGACTAATCAAACAATCGTTGTCGGTCAAATATTTGAAATCATACCTTGAAAACATGTTATTAACAATTTCACACAAACCACAATTAGAAAGAGATGTTCTATCAATTCTTTGTTTCACAAATTGGGGTAACTGTATGTTTTTGACGTTAGTGGGCTGTGAACAAAAGCCTATGATTTTTTATAGTACATTAAACCGGATAACCGACCAGTTTGAATAAAAAGATTTTAAACGTCTCGGTTAAAATAAAAAAGAATAAATTTAAAATTTGAACACCACACTTAAAAATTAAACGTTACTAGGAATCATTTTTTAAATTTAGAGTTTTAATTTTTCTAAAGAAATGAGGCAATTTACATAATTGTGACATCAAAGCCGCTCGATTGATGCATGTGTCATATTGTCAAGAAAAAACGACGAGTTTAGGCTATTTTAGTTTCAGAAAATGTTCGGCTAATTTCAAAGTCTTTGTATTAAATCTTTGTGGGACAAGTTTATTGGTTGTACCATCTGTTGCAACACGATATCTGACTATTAAAAAGCAGGTGGTGTTACTTTTATTCTCAATGATTTATTCAGAAGTATACTCAGGTACCTATTAATCTTGTAGACAGCATTCCCGCTTGCACTGTGTATCGTTAAAAATATGTTTACGTTTTAAATTTAAACCAAACTAAACAAATTTGTATTGCAAATAAAATACAAAAAGATAAAAATTCAGGTTACAATGGAAAGTTCAATATTAGATCCGCGCAAAATCGTGAGAACCAAAAAAAGAAATTTTAAAACAAAATGATCGAAAGAACGTTTCATCAATAGGCACCGTTTGTTTAAATCAACGATATACCCGTTGAGAATCATTTAAAATCAATGGCTGATATAACGATAGATAGACGAATAATACCATTTAACCAATGCAAGGCAATTTTACGGCGGGAGAGAATACTGAACTCTATGAAGGTCAAACGCTTTTTATTAGAAACACCGAGTCGGATAAAATTACAAAAAAAGTTGTTATAAATCGTGTCGTTTAATGGATTACCGAGGAAATAGATTAAGATATCCAATTGAAATTTGATGTTGAAACATTAAAGTTTGGGTGAAATGAAATATTAGGTCTCAAAGATTTCAATTTATGTTTTGCGTGATCGTGAGTTTTGTTAATGTATTTATAGCGGATAGAAATCAATTTAAGATTAATGAACTCGGAAAAACATTGGCAAAGCAATTTTAATTACCCATTTTCGAGTTTTATTCTTTTAAACATGTAATAGACAAATTGTGTGTTATTAACTTTTATTTACGATAAAAGAGGTTGATTTTAGTTGTTTTTGTCCAAGGTTTTTAGATTTGTGGTATGCTTTTAATGCTATCATTATCTATTTAACTCTAACTATCATTGCTAAAAAGCAGTAAAGTTAGAATTGGTGGAAGTAATTTCGATATTTCTTTCTGCAACAACATTTTAGATTTCTTAGTAAAATAATTACAATTCTTACATAAAAAGCAATTGAATTTGTATCCGAAACTGCGAATTCCCCGTGTCTATCAAGTGAAACGAAAAAATTGGACACGGCAAAATCTTAAAATGAAGTCTAAAATCCCAGAGATCAATTTATTGAAGGGATATTCCTAGCAAAAAGATTTAAACCATATTTGTGATAGTCATTTTGGCCTTGTATACCTCCTGCTGTTAATCATGTTACTCTTATATTCTTGGAATCAGTAATATCATTTCCTTTGTTTGGGCTTAGTTCTTTGGTTATCTTTTGTACTATGTTTCTATAGCTCAATTAACTAGTTTTGGCTATTCGATATAATATACTTAATAATTGACATTACTGTTTAGTTAAATTTATTATTATGTGGATCTGTGATTCAGGGGTGTTTGAAATGGTCTAGAATTATCATTTCTATTGTCTAGTTTATGAACTGGAGACCATTTGCTCAGCACGTTAAATTCTCGTTTCTTTGCCCAATCTTTCTCCGGTCATGTTGGAGAAAGAATTTAGAGTGCTCTTGTGTTTAAACACTTTAAATTCCTTTTCTAAGACGGGTGATATTATAGTGCAAAAGCGTGTTTTGCCATATAATATCTCCCGTGTGTCTTGTCTGCCTTGAGATTGGCATCATGCATGACCAAAAACGGTTAGGACATTACCTACAATTTTCACAGTTCGAACAGTCTGTATAATCCAATATTGTAGTCTATAATTTGCTTGACAATTACTCTTTAAACAGTGTCACCATTGTTCTTATCTTAATTTTGATTACAAAATTGAATCGTATCACTATCGAATAAATCGTCATTCGTGTTTGACTATTATGTACAAATTAATATCTGATTGCTAAAGGGGAGAGGGTAATTTTCATTAATGACCGGATTATGCGATATCAAATTGAATACCAAAATTGTTGCAAGCTTGTTTTACATGCAAATATTTTTTTTAATACAGTGGTTTCTAACCTTTTTGATCTCTTTACCCTTTTTGCCAAGTGCGAAGACTTGCACTTAATAAAATTTCAATCCTTTAAAAGGATTAAAATTTTCTCAATCCCTTAGTGTGAGATGTGGGGGAGGGGAGGTGTATCATTCAAATTACGCCCAAAGAATTGGGTTTTTAATCCCGCAGGGGTAAATACTCATAATACCATCAATACTATTTATATCTCTGATATTATGAACATAATTATATTTTAAAATGAAAAGAGCAACAAATGAAAGGCTAATTTGCACGATTCCAACGTACTGCAGTTTAGATCATGCAATTATTGCTACAATTAATTGTTTACAACAGGCAAGAAACTTGCATCGTGTAACTGGCATTTAGGACTCGTACTTGATCAACATACAGCTTACTAGACACGTAATACAATTTCATATTGCTTATAATTATGATATTGTGCTCTAAATGTTCCTGAAATTGACATGTCATGCTCGGGAATACACGATAGATTGTATTAATTACGTTACGTCTTGATTTATGTAATGCAGATATTATTTAAACCTATTGCATTGCATACTCGTCATGCTCGGATTACATAAAATATTTATATAATTTGAAACTCAGCCGTAATAAAGAAACATTTTTTCTTAGTATTCTCTATCATTAGTTTTCAATTAGTTGTGCTGTGTACTTAGACTAATTATCGCCTGATTAATTGTTATTAAAGTGATGACCTCATTCGCAGAATCTCGAAAGAAAATCAGTCCGCTAGTTTATAATGAAAAAAAACATAATTTTATATTTAAAACTATTGAGACGTTTCCCAAACAAAATTGTAAATTGTTTTGAAATGGTAAAATTTACGTATCTGACTGTTTACACCTTTCAGCACTACCTTAGAAATTGATTTAAAAAGATCTATGTTTTAATCTACTCTAACTAAAGAGAGATTGATAGTTTTTTTTATCTGGAAAACTAATAATTATGTAATGGTGAAATTGACAATGATTGCAAAATGTTAATTAAGCTTAAACAGGCCGACTTTAATTTATTTGCAACGTGCTTCTAACAAAAGTTGGCCTTTAAAGCTGTAAAATGGACGTTAAAATGCGTAACCTACTTGTAAAATATATCTACGTATAAACGAATTTTACAAATTTGTAAATATTATTTTTATTGTTTTCAAATGGAATTACCTATTTTTAATTATTATGACTGTATTTAAGCTGTAATACAAGATTAAATGTTAAAAATATGTATTATATTTATTTTCGTAATAGTAAATCAGAAATAAAAACGGTCTAAATTGTAAATTAATTTTCTGAAACAATAAAGATGTAAAATCGATATTTGTTTGGGACACGTCTTAAAATAATTGATATTATGTAAGCCTAATATTATATATTATCTGTGAAAAATTTCCTTTTATGCTAATTGTTAGTTAATAAATTATTATCGATCTAGTGACTCAACTTTTGAGAAAACAATCCTATATCTTGTGCCTGATTCTATCAATGTTTTGACAATACTTTACAAATGATTTATAAATTTGTAAAGTTTTGATAAAACAATTTGATAGAATATTTGTTTGCTCAGTAAAGGTTGTTAAATGAAATGTTTCGTGACCTATCTTCATTTATGAAAGTAAATTTGGTTTTTCTATTGGAGTAATAATTATTATATTTTTATTGATTGACAAAATGCAACTATAAAATAAAAATGGTTTTGTAAAAAATGGGTATAATAATACAAAAACAGATTTTACAAAATTTTATTTGTACAGATTAGGTATAATAAAAATAATGAAATATTGAATATGATTTATGTGTAACAATTATTGCTCCAATATGTTTTTTTACTATTTTTAATAAAAATAAAGTTCCAAGTTTGATTAAGAAATATTCGCATTGGTGCTACTAGCGATCGCTAATATAGTTTTTATATTTTAATTTATTTAATGTTTTTTGTACTTATCACTCATTTTGAAGACTTTTTGTACTTAATTTTTTAATAGCAAGAAAATTTTAGAAATATAAAATTGTAACGCTTCAGCTACCTCTTACTGTTCTAAAGGTATTTTTATAAAATAACTAATCTTAGAATTAGTAAAATAAACTCGATTTGAGTCACTAGATCGGTCATTGTGATTTCCTAAAACGAAGAAAATGATTCAAAAAATCTAAAATTTTCCTAAAAATGGATATTTAATAAATGAATGCGTATGTTACGCGCGGAAAAAAGGTTCTGTAGGTATTTTTGGAAAAACAATAAATTAAATAAAAAATTGTTTAAAATGAGACTTAAATAATTTGTATTATATTGGAATATTAGTTGATTTTAGTTCCACTAAGGCTTACAGAACCTGAGAATTCACGATACTTAATAGGTTGTAGGGTTCGGTTATACCGTTAGTGTACTATAATATGATATACTTTGCAGCAGTATTGTTAATTAATGCTGTAATTTTTTAAAAAGCGCGGCCATAATGTCTCTGGTATAATTTAAAAAATAATATACTTTGTAAATTTGTCGGTGAAGGCGGAGGTATGTTTTTTTTAATATATTGCAATACAAGTCTGAAAATAAAAATGTAAATCATAAGTTAAATAACATGTTTGTATTATATTATTATTCCATTCATCATCAGTAATTACTTATTTATCTAAAATATTTATTTAAATAAAAAAAATGATACCTCTGCCTTTCAAAATAATGGGACGAATAGTAATAAAAAAATTGTTGTCAAAATTGGTTAAGTCCTGCTGGTACAGAAATGACTATAGTCAATTATGCTGCTAAAATTATGTCGCCATATTTGAAAATAATGAATTTATTTGCGCTTCAAAATACTACTGCAAATACTTAGCTCAATATTTACTATATTGCGTGATATAAACAATTGTTGAGCTTAGTTTTGATGACATGATTGACTGAGTTAAACGTCTAGGCCATGCAGGACTGTTAGACCACAGACTCTAGGCCAATGTTACAGAAAATGGCCTCGATTGCACTGCAAGTCACATATTTGTGTCAATAAAGATGGCCTGGCCTCTTTTTTGACATAAGTGTGTAAAAGGTGTTTTGATAGGTCCAGTCCATGTTGTAGATATTATGAAATGATTATTATATATGTAGGTATTTATAAGGCCAGGAAAATATTATGTGTTTGGTAAGGAATAGAGGTTGTGGCCTTTCTGTAACATTGTTTTCGAGTCTCTGGCCTTGATGATTGTAAAAATAGTACTGGAGGTTCGAAAAATAAATGTACCTACTAAGCATTTGGTATAAAATAACTTGTAAATATGTTGTTAACATAAGTGTAGTCCCTGTAGGTATTTATTTGTACGATTTCGGGCCTTTGTTGAAATCCAAAGTTTTTAATTTATTTTTCGACCAATAAATGTTGGAGAGAACTATTTTTTTGTTTTATTTTACTTTTTGAGGCCATATTTATGGCATATGCTTAAATATTTTGAATATATTTCATTCCTATAACATACGATAAAGAACTGAACTAGAATCCATGGAAATCTAGCTTGGAAGAAATGATTTTTTTTTACTTACGAATTGAAGAAAGTCACTGAAAGGACCTGATGATGTGGCATAAATAGGGAGAGCCATTTATCCAGCCTTGTTAGAAAACGGCTGATAGTGATGAAATATTCTCAAGAGTAGAGTATCTGATCCAAAAATAAAAGATCACATTGATAACTAATGGAACCTGGACATAATTATTGGCAAGGCAAGCCAGTTAAGGCAGACGAGGTCGGGAACTTGTCCATCCTATCTGTATAATATTAATAACAATCATTTGCCACAATCATGTATGACGGAGGATCATTTGAGCACGTCTCGGCTAATTTAGGTGATTTTATTTTTAAAGTCTTCATAATAATTGTCAGGACAATGTTGTGAAATTTTTTTTTTATTTTTAATTGTCAAGGCAATATTATACGATTCACTAAAAAAACTAAAAATTATGAATGGATTTTTTTCTTTAAATTTGAATAAACATATGTGATCTTCAATTTGATAGTTTGTGTAATTAATTTGATGTCGTAATTTCATAAAAATGTCAATCAAAGTCAAAAATTAAAATTTAAAAATTCAATATAATACCAAAAGAAATAGCCAGGCCATTAAATTAACATTAATATATGGCCCTCCATGGTGTCAAAAAAGTCGCAGGCACCGTGTAATGTCCCCTGAATCATTCATGGGATCCCATCCCATGTGAATAACATCCAACTTAACGATGTTGTTGAAGGGTTTTATGTTTTGTTAAATATAGTACAGACACCGGTTTTGGCCACGCCAAGGCCAGTTTTGGCCATGAGGATAATTTTGGAAAACATCACTGAATATTTTGATGTTGCTTTCTAAGTCTGTGTTTCTTCTTGGTTCATTAAATTTTCAGGACATTCATTCATTATTCAGGATTATATTCTGGCGGGCATTAGGGGCAATTAGCAGTTAAGGAGGGGGGGTGCATTTAGTTCTGCCCTACACCGGCTAAGTGTGAGTAGACCAAATGGGAATACAATACAAGAAATTAGGTGGACAAAACAACCGTATGGGGTCGCCCCCCCTTCCCTAAATTGATCTATGACAGTAAAGTGTAGTTAAATATTAGCGTAGGATAGTCTATGGCATAAGTTTTGCATCTGCCATAGTGTCTAATTTCATTGCTATGTATGACTGGTGGTTGGATGGTTTCGTATGGATTTTTCTCCACCATCTTGTAATATCTGCTCTGACTGCCTCTGTGGCGCGGTGGGAGTGTGTCCGACTGCTACACAAGAGGTCGTGGGTTCGATTCCCACACGGGACACCACTTTGTGGGATCCACAAATTGTTGTTCCAAGTCTGGGTGTACTTTGTGTCCGTATGTTTGTAAAGTCCCCCGCGACACAGTTAAAGACAAGTGAAGGTAGGTGAGGACGATTCCTACCTAGATGGACCGACGACATATAGAGGAACGTTGGGTTAGAGCTGGATGCGGAAGGCGGAGAAAGAGGAGGCGTCCAGCAGTGGACCGATACAGGCTAATGATGATGATGACGATCAATCTATCCAACGGAATTCCATCCTCGACAAGTAAGTACTAAACATACAAGATATAATTCCACTCTTATATAAGATTTTTTTTATATTAAATATATAATATAAGAATAAAAAAAAAACATATTAAATAATAACATCTTGGGACAATCAATAAAAACTATATGATCTCAAACTAAGCAGAGCCTGTACTATGGAAACCAGACAACTGTTAAACATACATAAATATTTCTATTATAGATAAATAACACCCAGACATAGAATACACCATCGTGCTCATCACGCAAAGTTTTATCTTGGGTGGGGATCGAACCCACAATCTCCAGCTTAGCAGTCAGTGTCACTAACCAAGAAAAACAGGCCAGTCTTCAAATAATGGCGTCCGTTCAGCAATTATTAGTAACAATAATAATAACACAACTTACGCAGGGCTACCTGATTCCAAACTAGGCAGAACCTGTACTATGGCAACCAGACAACTCACAAACATACCTACCTTTTTTGCTGATAAAAATTACAACAAAATAAATAATATATTTTCCACCTTGTCCTTTAGACACAGGCCTCCTCCAGCAGGCTCCAACTATTTGTCACTGAGACCACTTGGCCCCTGCGCGGATCCAAGGGGGGAGGGGGGCAACAGGGTGCTATTGCCCCCTCCCCCTGACTCAACTAAAATACCTTTTTTTAGAGAATTTTGACAGTACCGATGTGTTTTGACAGGCAGTTGCCCCACGTCTGCAATGGTGGCTGGTGTATCAGTGTTGAATGAAATACACTCCCCCAGTCTTACGGGCGACTCACACTTGGCCGGTTAGGTCACAAGTTGTTCCCCTTGAACCAAGTTCTGGATCTTGACCACGCAGGCCAGCTGCTACGGCGTTGGAACACACATACCAAAAACACACCAACTTTATTTATTTCTAAATAGAAACGTGGTGATGACAGAAAGATTTCTTTGTGGGAATCGAGCCTACAAACTCCAGCTTTAGGTAACTAACTGACTAGTGATGCATTACTAACATTTAAACTTTCGCGTTGCATGATTATAACCATATATTATACGGGAATTAACGCGCATTATCTACCTTAAAATTGCTTGACGTTTCGACCAGGTTGCACCGGCCGTGGTCACAAGCGGACTGTCGCAGCGATGATGTTACGGACACGGCCGGTGTAACCTGGTCGAAACGTCAAGCAATAAATAGTTATAGTGATGCATTATACAAGCATCGAATCAATGGAATTACAAACTCAATACCTACCTATAAAACAAACAAGATATTGTCTATAACGCAGATCATTGCCGCTTGTTACAGACATCGGTAACAATGTCCAAACATTAGAAAGTAATATGGCGGGTCAGTATTGCGCAATTGACTTCGTTTTGTTCACGTATTGTTTGTGTAATGCAAGGGTTACAATCATTACAATGTGGCCGTTTGAGACGAGTTTTGTTGTTATAACTACAGTAGGATCAACGTAACTTGACCGGATTGAAGTTGGCGAAAAGTGGTTGCGCAGATGCATTTTTTAGTTGTAAATGGTGACAGGAAGCGGGGGCGGGGGCGGTAACTAAAACAAGGGAAATATAGATGCGATTACATATTACATTGTCGTAATTAGTATTACTAACTCATGTTTTTTGTGATTTTTTTCGTAAAGAAATTGTATTTCAAACATTCTTTAGTATTAACTGTAACTGTTCTAAATTTAAACTTTTATGAACTCATTTAAGTATATAGTATTTTTATATTGTTGAATTTAAATTTTGTTAGTATTTTTAATCGATTAAACATAATTAATCGTTTTCGTAAGTAATTTTAGGGTCGCATCTCAATGACATGCGCGAAAGTGATAAGAACCTAACTTCAATCCGGTCACGTTACTTTGATCCAACTGTAGTAACAAATTGCCGTGACTCTACCACGAAAATGCAAATCTAATCCAAATGCTTTAAAATTAAATGATAAACAGCGTCCTTTATATAATTTTTTAATTGTTTCGTGTCCTTTTTCAAGGTCCAATTTATATGTCTATAGGTAAATACCAAAATTAATTAGAACTGGTTAGGCGCTTTACGGGTCAAAAACCGTTTTAACACAAAAGGGTTTTTAAGAAAAAAAACACTTAATAAAAAAAGTTTTTTAGAAACCTTTTAATGTTTTAAAACTTAAAAGACCTGTTGAATGAAGTGCCCCTGTTTACTATAAACAATTTTTTTCAGCTTCTGTTAAATGTATGGAGTGCTAAAAGTATATTTTATCGAAAAGTAGTGGCTATTTCTGCCAAAGTGTTAAAAGAAAGAAACATTTATAAAGAACGCACGTACCTACAAAGGTTCGTATCAAAAATAAAAATGTCGTGTCGCACAGATATTAAATAAGCAACCATAGACTGTTTTGTTTTGTTTTAACGTCTAGTTACGTATCCGCGTTTCAACAATCCAAGCAAACCAAAGAGTTGAACAACTTCTTTATAAAAACGTTAATAGTTTAAAAAAAAGAATTAAAAGTTTTGCATGCACGTAACTGGAATCGAACTTGATACTCTGTGCAATTAATTACTGGCTGTTTTACAAAATACCTTTGCCTTTATTTTTTTTTGTTGCCATAGTAGGTCAATAGTTTTGTTCGAACGCCGGAAATGAATAAATAGTTGCGAGAACTGTTGTTTTGAATGGAACACTATTTGAATTTAACTTTTTTTAATTGTTTACGTTACAGTTTTTTGAGCACAGAGGTGTTGCATCAAATAGCCTGTGCAGCCTATTATTATTCTGTTCAATAACATTGACGTATAGACCAGGACTGCGCCATAACCTAAAAAAAAAATACCACCTCTAGAAAGAGACAACGCTACTTTGTGGACAATATCTGTCAAGGACCGCGGGATTTTTTTTTCAATTTTTACTTTTTAATTGAAAGGGATGGCGCAGTCCTGTGCTCTACGTCAATGTTTAATAACAAAGGTTTTATTTTTTGCTTATTCTTCTGATTTTTGTGTAAGTGGAAATCTATCGTTTCTTTTGTAATTTCTGCCAGTGTTAAGTACCTATTTATTGTAGGTAGGTTCTTATAAATACTTTAACTGCACGAAGCAAGACTCGTTCCTGCATTTAGTTTTACACGTTAAACGTGTGGAGCTGTAATAATGATGACAGCCCAATTTGCCGCCTATTTTACATCTTCTTTTTTACCTCTGTCACGATACTATAGTTTTAAATCTTCAATTGGTACCTGGTAAAATTGTTTAATAAGTGCAGTCTGAAGCAGCGTTTCCCAAACTGGGTGTCACGGAACCCTAGGGTTCTGGAGAACAGTTACCAAGCCCCGCGAATTTTTTTTTTAACAAATTTAGAAAAAATGTGTTGTTTGCCCGCGTCGAAAGTACAACAAAGACAGAACGCGAACACGTTGGATAATTTTCAATGGGAACAAAGTTTGGGAACCCTTGGTCTATATCAATGCTTGATGAAATGAAATGCATGATCCTTGGGGCCCCAAACTTTTAACATAACAGAACACCCACCTAACACTTGACTGCCTCTGTGGCGCGGTGGGAGTGTGTCCGACTGCTACGTAAGAGGTTGTGGGCTCGATTCCCACACGGGACACCACTTTGTGTGATCCACAAATTGTTGTTTCGAGTCTGGGTGTACTTTGTGTCCGTGACTTGTATGTTTGTAAAGTCCACCGCGACACAGGGCTTGTACCTACCCTAGTGTTAGAGTCGTCTTTTTTAAATAAAAAAAAGACAAAAAAAACACATTTTATGGAAGCCTGTGTTTTATTTATTTATTTAAAACTCCCTGCAAGTACATTGTGAAAACACACATCACCATAGTCAATATTGGGAAAATTAAAGTCTGTACAAGCATAGTCTTAGTTTAATTAGTAGAAAATTCTTAAGCCGATAATGTAGGGGTAAAGTGGGGGGACAAAGATCTCAGTTGATTTACAAATTTTATAATTATTTTTTAAATATCCACTTTATGATAGTTTTCATTTCATCTCGTAATTCAAAAATCAGTACTATCTAGATTTTAGAATAACTAGACTAAGAACATTTCTTATTGTCTTTTCTAGGTAGCCAATCACGCTTTTTTTTTAATTATATAACAAACTAGCTTTCGCCTGCGGCTCCGCCCGCATGGATGTCGGTTATCGCGATAAAAACTAGCCTATGTCCTTCCTCGGGACTCAAACTATCTCCATACAAAATTTCATCTAAATCGGTTCAGCTGTTTGAGCGTGAAAGCGTAACAGACAGACAGACAGACAGAGTTACTTTCACATTTATAATATTAGTATGGATTAGTATTAGTATGGAGTAGTATATGGAGTATGGATGGATGGATGGATATGGATATTTCGCAGGACCTTGGTAACTTTCCTACGGAACCACTGGGATCCCCGGAACCAGTTTGGGAAACGCTGGTCTAGAGTATTGTCACAATATAATTATTAGGTCAAAACCAAACAAAACCATTCCAAATAAAATTGATACTTAAAGGCCGGCTCACAGCCTAACAATAAATCCAAGCACACAAAGACGTACGTAGGAACATCGTACTCTCGGTTCAGATTCGACCACTAACCTCCATAGTACGTCATACGCCCGACTACCCCGTACAAAGTAACATTAATTTCAAATGCCAAACTTTTTTGACACTAATGACAAATGGCCGTTGTTGGTATACTGGCTCCACACGATGTTGGCCCCAACATTGGTCCCAATGCAACTCGTTGTGTTACGCTCGTTTTGGCACCATGCTATTTTCTAGATCTACTTATTGAACGAGATGTGTTGGAGCCAACGTTAGGGCCAACGTTGGGACCATCGTTGGGACCAATGTGTGGAGCCGGCATTACATAAGTAGGTACAGGCTTCCATTTTATTTTTAAAAATATAACTAGCAATGTGGCATTTTTGGTCCTACATTACTAGCAATCCTGTTAACCCCTCCAGCTAAGATCTACGGCTTGTGTTAGGAGTGGGTTCACGTCGGTAGTATAATGGCCAGGATTCGAACCCACGACCTCATGATTACGAGACCGATGCCTTAGCCATTAGGCTACCGCCGTTTCTTTGATTGTTTTATTGAAACTCTTGTAGTTGTAGCGTACCAGTACAGTAGAACTCGGTTGATTCGACCGACTTCTACCGACATTTGTGTAGTTGTGTGCGCGCCTGTTTTCGCTAGTTGTACGAAGCCGGCCATCTTCTATGTAATTTGTACCATCTGTAAACGCTATAATACGCCTACGAGAGGTGACAAACATGTCTTAAATGTAAGTTAAGCGAATATTATCAAGATAGTATCTCAGTATTAAGCGCCTATCACACAAAATAGGAAGTTTCGGAATGTATTAATAATATATTTAGGGTATTCGTACACTTACTACTTATATTAATAACTATTATGAATTGATTACGGATTAGCGCGGTGGAGTGGAGTATGTACGACTGCTGCGCAAGAGGTCGTGGGTTCGATTCCCACACGAGACATCACTGTGTATGATCCCTATATAAGTGTATATGTCTCCTATGAACTTAAAGCCAATGTCAATATTATTGTGCCCATAATCGATATTGATCCGTATTATTGAGTCGTTTGAGTCACTGCCCCTGTGGCGTGGTAGGAGTGTGTTCGACTGCTACGCAAGAGGTCAGAGGTTTGATTCCGACACGGGACACCACTTTGTGTAATCCACAAATTATTGTTCCAAGACCGGGTGTACTTTGTGTCCCCCGCGACACAGGGCTGGTACCATAATGCGGGTGTCTTCTTATTTAAAAAAAAAATACTTATTGCTTCAATAATATTGACCGTGTAAGGTTCACTTAAGTCTCAAACTTAGTTGTCAATCCCTGTGTTGACAACCACTTTTCACACGACAAAAATTAAGTACTTTTATACAATTTATAACATGATATAGGTTTGATTTCCACGTGGGACTAAACTTGTGTACATTATGTCACTTACCGAACTTCTTATTAGGGATACCAAATAAGTTTGCAAGGTCCCCTGTGGACTGCGAATCACACAAACGTGTTTTATCTTAACATTGTAAAAAAAATACAAAATTCTTTATATACTTAGGATGCAAAACAACTCTTGTGATACGTCGGAATTCTACATGTACATGTAATGCCAAGTTCGCAAACAATAGGTAAAGCCGGAGAAAAGAACCTGGCAATAAAAACTCGCGGCCACTCTTTTCAAGTATGAAACAAAGTAGCTTCCTGCAGTCTATCTCTATGCCTTGTAAACTACGTAATAGATTTGAAGCGGATTTCATTGTCATTTTTATCATTTTTTCAACGTCTGGCACAGTTTAAACAACAAATGTCTGTCAACAATAGATTCAAGTGTCGAAAAGTTCAATTAAAGTAATATTAAAAAAATGATTTGACAAATCAATATTATACCTGTACAGGTATTTGTACAAATACGATGCGCACTGATGAACGCATCCTCTACCGCCAGCCAGCTCTTATGATGTCCGGGTGAGTGAGAGAGATAGCATATTTAAAAACGAAATGGTCTCTCGTAAACGTTGCTAGACCTTAGATCTTTTTAAGCTATTGCATAGCTTCTATCGCGGGCCTTGAGCGCGGGGACCTAATCCAGAAATTCCGTAACGAAAAAACCTCACGCTCCCCACTCCGACGGGCACAGCGGTGATACTTTTTACTTTTGCCATCTATCAATGAATAGCAGAACTTTTAATGATTTTTTTTTTAATTTAAAAAATAAACTTTTTTAAACACAAAAAAAAAAAAATTTAATTGCTTTTTTTAAATTTAAAAAAACAACAATTTTTTTTAAAGAAAAAAAAATTCTAACATTGTTTTTTTATAATTAAAAAAAACACTTAAAAATATTTATATATTTTTTTAATTGCTTAAGTTGATAAAAATACTATGCAATAGCTTTACCGCGGCAGTCCCCGAGTGCCACACATTTTTTTTTTAAATTCTTATTTACATGTTTAGGGACTTGTAATCGAACACAATTATGTCAGCCCCATCGTACCCTAAAAAACATACAAACAGCATAAAAATAAAAATGAAACATTAAGCACTATTTAATTTACTTATAAATTTATAAATGTTGATGGAATTATCACTACATGGTTTTGACAGAATAGACTGAAATGTTCCCAATTCTAAGAGTTTTATTTTTAGTTCATGTACTAATGTTTCTCTTTCTATTCTGTATTTATCAGTATAGTATACAATTATTTTTCAAAATTTTTAACGCATACGAAGTCGCGGAAACAGTAGCAACCATAAGTGATCAGTGTAAGACGACCCTAAAACCATCTGAGACACGCCATTTTGATATTTTTTTTACCACAGAGTACTACATTTCGTTGTGAGAGCTACTGTCTTAACTGTATACAAGTCAATTTTGTACAATTTACATAAATTATTGGAAATTAAACGTAGATGTAGATCGATTACACATTTATTTATAAATTTGGACTTGTTAGATATTGAAATAAGTGTTTTTTTAATAGATGAGTGTCGTAAAAATCAATGTAAATCGTGAAGTATTCATAAATGTTTACAAAAATTGCTATAAACTGGCTTTTAGAGTATTTTAAATAAGAATCTTGTATTTATTGAGAAATAGAAATGAAATGAAATTATTTATTTTGCATAAACATGGTATTTATGTTGCAGTACATAGTAGTGTGACTGTGGTTAGATGATTTTTTTTTAAGGTGTCTAGTAATGTGGGATTATGGTTCCACATTACTAGCAATCCTGTTAACCCCTCAGTTAAGCTCAATGGCTTGTGTTAGGAGTGGGCTCACATTGATGGCGCGGTGCCTGCCTCGGTAGCGCGGTGGGAGATTGTCCGACTGTTACACAAGAGGTTGTGGGTTCGATTCCCACACGGGACACCACTTTGTGTGATCCACAAATTGTTGACCCGAGTCTGGGTGTACTGGCTTGCACCCTACTGCGGGAGTCGTATTCTTTAAAGAAAAAAAAAAAAAAAAAAAAATGTTTAGGATTCGAATCCGTGACCTCACGTTTACGAGACCGATGCCTTTGACCACTAGTAGCACGCAAAATTTGATGAGATTCATATTATAATTATTTTTATAACATCATTACCATTAAAATAGACTCTTTTATTAAATAAATTACAATGTCAAATAAAATAAATTAAAAGATACAGTAATAATTAACCACAAAGGTTGAGCATGGAGTTGGTTCCTAACAGAACAAAAGCATTTATTCCTTTAGCCATGAGTGAAGCTTAGACTTGAACCAATTCAGTGGAAGACTCCTAAAGGTCTTCGAAAGTTTAATAAACAATTTAGACCTGCAAGGAAGAAACATGGTAACTCACTTTTGGCAACTTTTCAGCAGAGCCCGTCAAAGATTACAAAAATCAGTGTAATGATTAAAAAGCCCTTGTTTAATATAAACTTTAAATTTATAAATAATTGAGTTAGATCTATTTACTAGCTGACCCGCGCAAATTCGTCTGCGTAAATTTTCCCTGTTTTTCCAACATTTCTTATTGCTGCTCCGCTCCTTATTTCTCCACTATTTAATGGATGTTATTATACACATAAACCTTCCTCTTCAATCACTCTATGTATTAAAAAAAACCACATCAAAATCCGTTGCGTAGTTTTAAAGATTTAAGCATACATAGGGATATAGGGACAGAGAAAGCGACTTTCTTTTATACTATGTAGTGATATTGTATTTTATTTTATGTAAAACTAGCTGACCCGCGCAACTTCGTCTGCGTAAATTTTCCCATTTTTCTTTTTTCTTCCTTTTTTTTTACAACATTTTGCATTGCTGCTACGCTCCTATTGGTCGTAGCGTGATGTTTTAACCTATAGCCTTCCTCGATAAATGGACTATCCAACAATCAAATATTTTTTCAATGCGGCCCAGTAGTTCCTGAGATTATTGCGTTCAAACAAACAAACTCTTAGAGGTATGAAAAATATATAGTGGCTGATTCTCAGGCTTACTGAATATGCATAAAAAATTTCATGAGAATCGGTCAAGCCGTTTCGGAGGAGTATGGGAACGAACATTGTGACATGAGAATTTTATATATTAGATAAAGTATTTTACATACAAGTTATAGTTTGTGTTTGTTTAAAAGTTTTTATGTTACCATAAAAACTTTTAAAAAAATTCATATAATTATGTGATTTAATAAATGTTATTTTAATCGTAAGTTTAGTTTTTTCCCATGTTGTGTTCCCTGAAATTGTGTTCGTAACTTCATAGTGCTCATCACACAAACCCCAGACACCTTTGGTGGAAGCTTGCCTCCATTAGGCTCTTCCCCCCTTTTCCTTGGATCTGCCACTGCCATCTGCAATACAAAAATATATTTAGGACATCCGTAAACAATTAATTAAATAAGTTCTAATATAAACAAAATACTATAGGTACTATAACACGACATCTTAACAACATATAAATAAATAACTGTCTACTTCAATATTTTTTTCGCAACGTAACTTTAATATTTAAAATAACATTAACTATAAATAAAATGGAGAATTATCTTAAAGGCAACAAAATAGAGAGAGTTCAGAAGGTCAACTTCATTTCGCTTCTTGTAAACTATTATATAATTGAACAAATTATATAATACTTAGTTCAAAACTCAGGCTCTAATGGGAACTCCATTAGAGCCTGAGTTTTTAAAATGATTATTTTCAACCGACTTCAAAAATGAGAGGTTCTCAATTCGACTGTATTTATTTATTTATTTTTTTGGTTTATTATTGATTTTTATTTTAAATAAATGAAAATCAATAATAAATAGCTAATAATAATAGGTAGCTTAATGGCTAAGGCATCGGTGTCGCAATCGTGAGGTCGTGGGTTCGAATCCTACCCATTATACTAGCGACGTGAACCCACTCCTAACACAATCCTATGAGCTTAGCTGCAGGGGTTAACAAGATTGCTAGTAATGTGGGACTCAATCCCACATTGCTAGATACCTTTATAAAAAAAAAAATGTACCTATTGTGAACTAGCGTTTCTATGAGGCAACAGGCAAAAAAACTTGCCTAACATTAAATACACACATCAAAATAATGTAATTTCAGTCGTATTATAAACCTATGCTCTGTTTGAACATATGCATAACATGGCTCGTTAGTGTGCTAAAGCCATATAAAGTTTATGCAACTCTTCGCACATTCCTGAGATCATGTATAGGGCAATGGAGAACTGTACTTTACTATCCAGGTTGTTGTGCAAATCTATACTAACATTATAAAGCGGAAGAGTTTGTTTGTTTGTTTAAACGCGCTAATCTCAGGAACTACTGGTCCAATTTGAAAAATTATTTTTTTGTTGGATAGCCCATTTATCGAGGAAGGCTATAGGCTATATAACATTGCGCTACGGGATACTAATAGGAGCGGAGCAGCAATGGTAAATGTTTCAAAAACGAGGAAAATTTACGCAGACGAAGTTGCGCGGGACAGCTAGTATACAATAAACATACTAATAGACTGGCCTGTTGGCTTATTGGTAAGTGACCCTGACAAATTGAATTCACAACCTTTAAACTTTCCATATCACTGCTGTTTTGCTATCTTAACAATAGGTAAGTAGTATTGGATTTATAATTACAAACAGTAGCCACGAACTCTAGTAATTGATACATGATTTCAAAATTAAATTGTGTTTTTAAGAAAAAAATATATAAGGCGTGTCCATAACACAATCTTAGGCTCTAATGAGTTAAGTATTGGCGCTTCGTACAGAAAGTCAATGTTAAAATTAATGGTGTCTTATGCAAAAACTACAATAAATTAGTAATGAAGCTATATGTCAACTAAAGCCGAAATGAATGTAAAATGTTTCTAAAATTAAGTCACTAAGTTGCTGAGCAATAATTGATACAATGAATCAATCAATCAATACTTTATTTGTGAACAAAGGTACAGTACAGTTCTTGTTAGTGTTATAAAGATTCACTATTTTCTGCCAGAGATTGGCGTACAAAATTGAAGTTAGTAGTAGGTCTATAATAAATTATAAAATTAAAACAATCACAAAATAGTTTATATAAGTAGTAAGTCTGTATAGTTGTTAAGCAACTTTGTTATTAAACATTTCACATTTGTTTTGACATTAGTAGAGTGCCTGGCGCAATAGCATTCGTTGAGGGTAGCTCAGCTACACGGAATCTCGGAACATCTTCAGAACCAAGTGGTCTGTCATGTGTTCAAGAGCGATCTCTAAGTGTGCGTCTCGAACGAGGTAAGTGGAAAACTTACCTTCTATACTCTCAGTGCCTTGTGCCATGATAGCAAATTATCATAAAGTCTACAAAAACCAGTTGTCTATGGAACTTAAAGAATAATAAAAAAAAGTTGTTTGACATCCATTTTGTTACGAACATAGCCGCTAAATACATTGTGCCTTTTTATATTACTTGGCTTTTAGTTAATAATAGACTTTTAATCAATTAAATAGAGTAACAATGAGTTAAAGTGAAAATAAATAAATAAAATAAATAAATAAAGTATGTAACTGCTGTTATATTGATAGATGGGTCATATTTTAGGACAACTTGCACACGGGCATCTGATCCCAACGCACTTCTTGTGCCCACCGGATCATTCAATTTTATTTGGTTTTACGAAATAAACATATATTATAAGAAAGTCAAATGAATTGTGTTTGGTTTCAAATGACTAATACTTTGTATCTTTAAATGTTTCCAAATTAGGCAGAAGCTGTTTTTTTTTTAAAAAAGAAAGATTTTTAAAGATTACTAGCAATGTGGGATTTCAGTCCCACATTACTAGCAATCCTATTAACCCTTCCAGCTAAGCTCAATAGCTTGTGTTAGGAGTTTGTTCACGTCGGTAGTATAATGGGTAGGCTTCGAACCCGCGACCTTACGATTACGAGACCGATGCCTTAGCCATTATGGCAAACAGATAACTGATAAACGTATCAATATATTTCTAAATTCATACCAACGTATTTTAGGTAAATAACAGCCAGATACAGAATAAACAATTGCGCTTATCACAGAAAGATTTATCCTGGGTGAGAATCGAACCCACTACTTCTGGCTTAGCCGTCAAAGTAACTAACCACTAGACCATCAGCTCAGTCAACAGTCATACAAAACTCAAAAAACCCAATTTGTCACCCGGAAACCACTCCAAAGCAAATTCTTCGTCGTTACACAGTTGATTTCATTGAATACTATTGTCTCAATGTATGACTAAGTTGTAATACAATTATTCATAAAACAAAAAGGAATATAAATAAGTTTATTTACATAGTAATATGTAACACTAAACCACAATGAATGTGGTTATTGAACATGTTTAAACGAGCATTTTCCTTTTTGTTACGATTAAGTACATACCTACGAAAAAACAACACAAAATTTAAAATTTTAAAAACTGTAAGGTAATTTCGTAAAACTAAATCAAAATTGATTGCGCCGTAAGACGCTTATGACTATTGTGCAACGTAGTGGGTTCGATTCCTAGCTGCGTCTTTCAACAAATACTAGCAACTACGCTAGAAATATTACAGTGTGAGTAACTACAAACTCACTCCTTTCTCTCACTCGTGCTCTCCGAGTTACAGTAAAATGTTGATTATTAAGTTGATAAACTTACGCGATTTGTACACATTATTACGGGTAGACATCTGATCTACCCGTGACCACGGCGTTGCAATACGGTCGAAACGTCGGGCAATAAACAAGGTATTTTACCTTAAATTATTCACGCGATTAACACCCGAAATATATATATTTTCATAATGTTGATTATTGATTTTACCCGGCTATGCCGTGAAGGATAATGTTTTTGGAGAGTTTGTGTAATAATATATTTGTATATCTATTTCTTTGGTAGGCACAGGTATATTGTTACGTAACACATCATTGTTTGTTGTTCTATTTTGTCACATCTCTGTGTTTCAGCTGAAGCAAGTGTAATTACTAGGCAAATCATCATTGACTTACGAATTAATGTCTCAAATGAGGACTGCGTGGTGACAATCAGATCTTTGCCAAACAAGGATTTGGGTGACACTGATACTGTGTGATGGGCTAGCGTGACGTTTACCATCAGGCTCACAACATACTCGTCTCTTAATTTTGGTGGCATAATCTCTAGGCAGAATCTCTACTTTCTTTTAAAAGATAAGTTCCACAGTGTTCAAGCCAAGTGTCGGACTTTTGCAAACATTCAATTCATGCCAAAGTATCTACACGCAGGCTTGGAACAACAATTTGTGGATCTCAAGTGGTGTCTTGTGGGGAAACGACCACTTGCGAATCAGTCGAACACACTCCCACTGTGCCACGGCAGTCGATTTAATATGGAAGTGAGAGGATAGACAGTGCACTTGTGTTTACAAAACATACTTCATCATCATCAGCCTATCGTAGTCCACTGCTAGACATAAACCTCTCCAATTGTACGCCACTTTGTTCTATCTGGCGGTAGCCTAATGGCTAAGGCATCGGTCTCGCAATCGTGAGGTCGCGGGTTCGAATCCTACCCATTATACTACCGACGTGAAACCACTCCTAGCACAAGCCTTTGAGCTTAGCTGGAGGGGTTAACAAGATTGTCTAGTAATGTGGGACTCAATCGCACATTGCTAGTTATCATTAAAAAAAAAAAACTTCGGCTTCGCGCATCCAGCTCCTATCAGAAAACATACTTGTGCACTTTAATATCTCTACGTTGTTGGCTAGTTGGTATAGGCTCTATCCTTAAAGGCTTTCCCGTTCTCACCACGAGTGAAGCCCAAACAGAACTTATAACAAATACATGGAAATATGAGTCAGTTGCATATTTATTTGCAGACAAGGTCCTGCGGCTAATCCGACGAAGAACTCAGCGTGAGGCGAGTCGTGTACATACAATGAAATGTTAAATCGCTGAGTTTGATTCCACGAACGAGACGTGTTGTGTTGTTCTGCGCCGGCGCAGATGTGTCATACATGACCACAAAGTACTGGGAGTACAGAAGGCAAACTACATATGTGCCTCGCTCGGACAAAGGACACATTTTTTTATTTTTTTTTTAAAGACGACCTTCTCAGTAGTGTACTAGCCCTGTGTCGCGGGGGACTTTACAAACATACAGGTCACGGACACAAAGTACACCCAGACTCGGAACAACAATTTGTGTATCGCACAAAGTGATGTCCCGTGTGGGAATCGAATCCACGACCTCTTGCGTAGCAGTCGGACACACTCCCACCGCGCCACAGGGGCAGTCATATCATATAGACATCGTCCCACTGCTGGCCACGGGTCTCCCCAGCAACACTTATTATAGATCCTGCAGGTAATTGCCACAATATCCACGATTGACGAGTGGGTTTGCGATCACAGTAAGGTTTTAAAACACGCAGAGGATGCTGATGCCCGTCCTTCGGTGTGAAATCTCTTAGCCGTCTTGATGATAACCATGGGAAGAGATGGGTACCATTCTTAAGCTGGTACTACACAGTGTTAAAGACCACTACCGACGTGAACCCACTCTTAATGCCTTTGAGCTTAGCTGGAGGGGTTAACAGGATTGCTAGTAATGTGGGACCCACAATTCCACATTGCTGAATGATGTCTATGTGCGGGTTGCTCAAGCTGGCATTGTATGAAGTTTGCCTTCTGTATTTTAAGTATTTTGTGTTCAAATCCCTTTCGGAGTAATGTTTTAGTGTTTTGATGCCATGTATGAAGGTTTGTTATTATGTGACTGAGAAGATTAAAGTAGAAAGAACGAAAAAATATATTAAAATAAAGTATTTTTGTATATTGATTAGTTAAAAATATATACTTTACTAGCTGTCCCGGCGAACTTCGTCTCGACTCTTTATTTTTTTTGTAAATCGGGTTCAATTTTGAATCTAAACCATCCTCGAATCCCTTTGAACTCACATAAAAAAAAACATCAAAATCGGTCCAGCCGTCTAGGAGGAGTTCAGTGACATACACACGCACACAAGAAATATATATATAAAGATTTTTAATATATCATTTTTAGTTTATTATATAAACGTACATATACATTTAAAACATATTTTATATTAGCTATTTACGATTACAAATAACAAAAATACAATTCAGAGGGAGTACGCATAACAGTTACACAATAAGATGTAGGGACAGATCCATAAATTGTTGTTCCCAGTCAGGGTGTACTTTTTGTCTGTGATATCCCCGCGACAAAGGGCTTGTAAAAATAAAAAGTAACGGTATTTGACACTGTCCACCTATCTCTATACTCAACCTCCTACTATCTCCAGTCTTGATAGACTCCCCTTTTCCTTGATTGACCCTACCCTCAGCGTGGCAGCAGGGATGAGGCACCCCAAAACTCAAATCTTGGGATCTCCTGCGTGGTCAAAAACAAGAACCGAAATCCCCCACTGAAAGCTCATGAAAAGTCGAAATGCGTCAGTAGTATATTTTTTGTGCAGGCGGGTTTTTTCATTTTTTAAATTTGTCTTTTTTATATAATACATTTTAGTGGTTGTTAATCCTGTAACAACTAACTTTTATCACAGCTATCGTCAAGTATTGAAAATTGAAAAAGAATGGTTACTAACTAACTTTTTAACTTTTTAGTATCACAGTCATTATCATATTATACCTTTTTGAAATGCTTAAGAGGAGTCCTTTAATCTGATACCCATATTGTATGCGGAACAACTTTTTTTCACACCTCTTTATTTTGACGTCTCACAGCCGCCATGTTATTTCAAACGTCACCTATCTAAGAACACTTGGGCGGTCAAGAGGAATCTAACGACGTCTTAATTGTATAAATCCGAACATAACCCTTCCTTACAGTCGGGTAAAAACAGCATCAAACTCGCTAACATTAACGCGAGACCAGTTTAAAACCAACGCCTGTCATACCATCGAGGTATATCCTGTCAAATATTGATTGTTTTAAACGATGTTACAACATAACAAACAGACCGCCTCGGAAATATTTATGAATAAAAATAGTGGATTCCATTGTGTTATTTAGTTTACCAACGGTCGTCGGTTACGGCAGCCGATCTTACCAGGCACTAGCCAACTACGTAGATAACTAGCAATGTGGGATTGGGTCCCACTTTACTAGCAATCTGACTGCCTCTATGGCGCGGTGGGAGTGTATCCGACTGCTACGCAAGAGGTTGTTGTGTGATGAGCACGATGGTTTATTCTGTGTCTGGGTATTATTTATCTATAATATGTATGTATTTAGAAATATATAAGTATGTATATCGGTTGTCGTGTTTCCATAGTACAAGCTCTGCTTAGTTTGGGATCAGATAGCTTTGTGTGAGTTGTCCCAAGATATTATTATTATTATTAATCCTGTTAACCTCTTTTTTTCTTTTTATTGAGGTAAATAAACAGTGACACAATACAAGGTAATTAATAGTATTACAAAATCATGGTTATCATTGTGACACCATTTTAAAGCTCTCCAGCTAAGCTCAATGGCTTGTCTTAGGAGTGGGTTCACATAGGTAGTAATTAGGGTAGAATATGAACCCGCGAGCTCACGATTGCGAGAACGATACCTTAACCATTAGGCTACCGCCGCTTCATATTATAGAGCACAAGTGTGTTTACCAGGCTTGGGTCCACGATCATGTTCGGGGGGGGGGGGGGCACTTTGACCCAACACCGGTCAAGTTTGAGTAGTTTTGCCCCTCAAAGCGGTGCAAATAGTAAATTCATGAGTCGGGGGGGGGGGGGGCAATTGCCCCTGATAACCCCCCCCCACGCCCCTTGAAATCGCGCCTGGTGTACTTTTTTTTTTTTAAAGATTACTAGCAATCTTGTTAACCCCTCCAGCTAAGCTCAAAGACTTGTGTTAGGAGTGGGTTCACGTCAGTAGTATAATGGGTACGATTCAAACCCGCGACCTCACGATTGCGAGACCGATGCCTTAGCCATTAGGCTACCGCCGCTCTTGAAGAATGCATTGTTCACAGATACAATGCATTCTCTATTCGCTCATTCTCATACAGCACGTCTGATTATGAATATGATACATTTAAAGGTAAATGGAATTTTAGTAAGACAGATAAGAATAATGTTCTATCTACAGAGTCGTGCTTTGATTCACGGTACTCGTATTAGGCAACTTAAATAAGACCCCTGACTTTGCAAATACTTTCAAAACTGCTGACCTCCAAATATAAGATAAATCTTACGTGACACCGAACAATAAAACCACTGACCGACAGATATCTGACGACATATAAATCGTATGTCACAGATATGATTCTATATAAAAATATAACTAAGTAAAAACTGCGTCATTACACTTTGTGTTATTTTTAGAGATGGGCTATGTATTTGGCCGACTATCCGACTAGCCGGTTGGCCGACTCGGCTGCAAAAGGACCGATTAGTTGACCAAACTGATTACCATTCTATACAAGGTTATTTTTGGTATAGTGCAAAGCTTAGACACGCCAACAAGATTTTTACTTCATGAATTCATAAAAAAAAGAAAATATTGAAAACTTGCATAGTTATATATCTTGCTCATGGCGTCCCGTAGTAGTAGTGTAGTTATTAATGAAAAATAAGTGATGATTACATTTCACATCACATTGAGAACAGGATTTGGACTGAATACAATGTAAAAGTAGCTCTGTCTGTCTGTTACGCTTTCACGCTCCAACAGCTAAACCTATTTAGATGAAATTTGGTATAGAGATAATTTGAGTCCCGGGGAAGGACATAGGATAGTTTTTATCGCGATAACCGACATCCACGCGGGCAGAGCCGCGGGCGAAACCTTGTGATTAATAAATAATTGGTAATTGATTAATTAATTAATTGAAAAATATAACATGGTCCAAAAACTACACCATTGGATTGTGTTACTGATTCTAAGCACTACTTTCAGGTTTGTACTATACCAAGAATAACGTTGTAGAGTTTATTTCTTGATAAAGCAATAGATATGACACTAAATCGTATAAAAATATAAGTACTTAATAAAAACTGCGTCATTACACTTTGTGTTATATTTAGAGGTGGGTTATGTCTTTGGCTGACTATCCGACTAGCCGGCTGGCCAACTCGGCTTATACAACGATAACTCATTAGCAGTAAATAGGGTTTATTTTTTGTTAAAACTGTATTGATGGCCAGATAAGCATTTAGTACAAACAGACCCGTACCCACTTTGTTGGGCCTATGATACTCACAAATAACAAATTTTCGAAATCGGTTCGGTAGATTCAGAAATTACCCCCTACAAACTCACAAACTTTACCTCTTTATAATAGAAGTATAGATATAGATTTACCTTATGACTTATACCGTATTATTTTGTTCAGAAATTGTACCATCATATGACTGTTGTCAAGAATGTCCAGCAATCCTTAAATTTTCATTATTTACTTTTGTAAATAATGACTGTTAAGCCGGAGGTAATGGGTTCGATCCCCACCTAGGATAAAACTTTGTGTGATAAGCACGATGATTTATTCTGTGTCTGGGTGTAATTTAACTATAATATGTATGTGTTTATCAGTTGTCTGGTTCCCATAGTACAAGCTCTGCTTAGTTTGGAATCAGACAGCGTTGTGTGAGTTGTCCCAAGATATTAATGAAGAAGTGTTATTAAATCATTAGTGATCTTAAAATAAATAATTTGAAGGTTAATATTGTAAAGTAATAAGGACGAATATGAGTAAAGTAATAAAATAATAGCCGAAAATAATAGTCGTCCTATAGTAGGCACATCTCTAGTTATTTTATGACATAGATACGTCACATAAAATACATTTAAGTATCGTCGGTAGTTCGGTTAAGGCATCGGATTTACAATTGAGAGGTCGCAGGTTCAAATTCCTCTCATTATAGTTACTACCGTCGTGACCCCACTCCTAACACTTTATATTATCTGGAGAGGTTAACAAGATTGCTAGTAATGTGCAACTAACATTGTTAAGTAACGTTGAAGTTCTCCTTTTAAGTGTTTATTAACTATGGGTCTTTTCCCAGAGGCTTCGCCAGCCTTAATCGCACTATGTTATATAACCCCCATTTTTCGGACATCTCTTTTTTATTGTAAAATGGGATGAATCTCATCAGTTACAAGCACGTATGTTTATTAATCTATCACTAGCTGACTCGCGCAACTTCGTCTGCGTAAATTTTCTCGTTTTTTCAACATTTTTTATTACTGCTCGTCTCCTATTGGTTGTAGCGTGATGTTATATTGCCTATTGCTACCCTGGATAAATGGACTTTTCAACAGTTAAATAATAGTAATAGTTCAAACAAGCAAATATTAAAGTATGGATTTGTAGTAATAATGCTGAAAATTGTCATTATTTTATTTTAAAAATATATTAATATCTACCAAACTAAGCATAACATGCAACAATGATAGTGACCTTAATGCTGCATATTTTAAAGCATCAACGAACCTTATAACTTTGCTAAATCAAGATATATACGAGTTTTTCACTGTATTGGGAAAAGTTATTCATGCTACAATAATGATTATCACTTCTCTATGTGCCGTATAAATTTCACATCCAAATGGATTCTAAAAACCACAACAATTTTAGGTAACGCGAATGGCCATATGTCATCAATGTTTTCTTATGACGTTGTCACGTAAAATGATCGTCCGTAAACTGACTCTACAGACCACCATTTTTTATAGGCTCCATATTAACTTCCTATGTTTATTCCGATGTAATAACTACATTACTCATATGAACAGCGGCTGTCTAAATTCAAAATGACCACTCTTAGTAATCGCAGAAGTGTACTCGACTTATGCTTTTTCCACAAATTAATAAACAACCAAGTCCAATGTAGTCAACTGATACAAAAAATATCCCTGACCATCCCTTATTGTTATCCCAGAAATAAAATTAAAAAAATATTTTATATCCCATTTTCCAGAACCAACTTAGGACATCAGGCCCCCCTTTCTAGGGCCCTAAGCTGGTACAATTCCATCCAAACTCGTGACCCTACCATTGACATCTTTCATGACTCATTCAATAGTTTCAAACAGAAGATACAAAAATTGGCCTCTTCTTGTGATGAGGTATCTATTATAAGTATTTTTTTTCTTTTTTTTAAAAAAAAAAAAGAAAAGATAACTAGCAATGTGGGATTGAGTCCCACATTACTAGCAATCTTATTAACCCCTCTAGCTAAGCTCAAAGGCTTGTGTTAGAAGTGGGTTCACGTCGGTAGTCTAATGATTCGAACCCGCGACCTCACGATTGTGAGACCGACGCCTTAGCCATTAAGCTACCGCCGCTTTGTCAAAGTTAGTTTAGATACTAACATTTAAAAGGAAAAGTCCGCTTGTGACCACGGCTGGTGCAACCTGGTCGAAACGTCAAGCAATTTTAAGGTAAACAATGCGCGTTAATTCCCGTATAATAAATAGTTTAGATAGTCTTAATTTTTTGTAGTATTTTCTTATCTTTGTCTGATGTTAGTAGTTTAAGCAAATGCTATGTACACCATAAGTGTCATGCATATCAGAATTCTCTCTTTTAATAATTGTTTCCTCAAATGTTTAATATGTTTGATGTGGTTGTACTTATAAATAAATTAAAAAAAAAGATTCATCACTATCCGTTTAGTAGTTATTTGCTTGGCAGAGCAACAAATACCCATCGTTATACCATAGTCTAATGACAAATACCTACAGTCGTTTATCGTGGTACAGTCATCAGGTAGTCGTACGGGGGTTATAGGGCAGGACGCTGCGGGTGAACGGACCAGAGGGCTTAAACAAGGTCCATTCGCTGGCGAATTCGCTGACACCTACAAGATGTCGATTCTCGAAAATAAAAATTATGTGTTTGTCTATGGTCTACACCGCAAATGACAAATTAAAAAAAAATAAAATCATTCATTTTATTTCGTTTTTTATATGGTCTTACCGTTCTGTACCATACATTTTGTACCTACTTTTCCATTAACGACATCGCTATTTAAATGTGACTTTGTCTAGGCCCTCAGACTCGTGGTCCTGAGTCGGGTCCGGCCACCCGCTGGCCACACACTGTGTCTCGACCTGCAACCGGTACCGGCAACCGGAACAACCGGAAGGTGATCGTCATCATCATCATCACCATCATCATATGACCACTATTGCCACTATCACATAAAATCTATAAATGCTAACAACAGGAATATTTTTATTTTTCTGCATCGCAGACATATTTTTGCGTAGGCCAGAGTTGACAGCCCTAGCCCGACGTGGTATGTATATACCACGTCGCGCTAGGGCTGTCAACTCTGAGAGAGGAGAGTACAGAAGTCAGACTCATGTATATGAGTTTGACTTCTGTACTCTCCTTATTTTTGCCCGACTGTAAGGAAAGGTTATGTTTATCGCGCGTATATTGTATGTATCTTCATCATGTATCTTGATCGCCCAATTGTTCTTAGGTAAGTGACATTTGAAAAAAACAAACATGGCGGCTGCGAGATGTCAAAAACAAGAGATGTGAAAAAAAAGAATCTTTGAATACCACAATATGGGTATTAAAATAAAGGACTAATTGTAAGCATTTCAAAAAGATATAATAGAGTTAGGACTGTAATATTAAAAAAGCCAATTATCAACAATTCTCACACACATCCTACAACCACTAAAAATAATAAATAAAAAAATATATATTTAAATAAAAAAATCACCTGCGCAAGAAAGATGCAAACAAGTTTCCCTACATCTATACTAATATTATAATGCTGAAGAGTTTGTTTGTTTGAGCGCGGTAATCTCATAAACTACTGATCCGAATTGAAAAAATCTTTCACTGTTGGATAGCCCATTTATCGAGGAAAGCTATACATACAACATCACGCTACGACCAATAAGAGCGGAGCAGCAATGAGAAATGTTGCAAAAACGGGAAAAATTTACGCAGACGAAGTTGCGCGGGACAGCTAGTAAGTAATAATATGATGTCGGAGGCATAATACTAAGATCATGAAGATTCATTAATGCCTGAGACTGCAGACGCGGAGTGAAGATTTTGAGCATAGTGATTGATCAACACGGCCCGTTCCTCTCTACTCTACCCATCTCCGCTGCAATGAAAACCCACCCTTATAATTGACTTTCGCTTGTGTATTCAGCCGTAAGACAAATACAAATGAAATAAAGAATGATTGAAACGATTTAAAGACCTTCAATTTCCGCGTCAAATGCTAAATACTTTTTGTATAAACGAATGGACAAATTGAAAACAAAACATTTTATTTTTACTGTTGAATAGAAAGCTTAGAACACGAAAATATGCCTGATTTTTTAGGGTTCTTTGGGAAATATTGCAAAACGAATATCGGTTATTGCGGCCAATCTTTATCCTATATCCCTATTAGGATAGGTCTCTAACTGTAACTATAGTTGGTAACAAACTTTAAATCGCTATCACTATTATATAGTATAAAACAAAGTCGCTTTCTCTGTACCTATAACCCTATGTATGCTTAAATCTTTAAAACTACGCAACGGATTTTGATGCGGTTTTTTTTAATAGATAGAGTGATTGAAGAGGAAGGTTTATATGTATAATAACATCCATTAAATAGTGGAGAAATAAGGAGCGGAGCAGCAATAAGAAATGTTGCAAAAACGGGGATAATTTACGCAGACGAAGTTGCGCGGGTCAGCTAGTATATCTTAAACAGTTATTTTAAGTATGATTAAATATGATATGATTTAATAAATTTTATTATGATTATAAAATACCTACACTATGATACTCTACATGACATAGTTTTGTAGATTTTTTTCTCTATTGCAATATGGCGTCTGGTTGTCGCCATCTTGAAACCGTCTTTAGTGACACTCGCAAGATTAATACGAATAGATTGACGTATGAATTATCAAAATCGTTCTAGGCGTTTGGTCTATATATTGCCACAAAGGAACACATATCAAAAGTGTCTAGGGATCAACATATATTTTTGCAATAACTTTTCTCCTGATTGTTTTTTTTTTTTTTATTTCTTTAAGGATTCATCAAATAAAGTGTTTTCGTTTGTCACAGTAACGATAAACCAAGTCACCTTTGCATTAATAAAGAAATTTGCCATTTTCCTAATAAAGGGATTTTTGACATTTGAACCACTAACATTAAAGTTCGAAAAAAAGACTGAAATAACAGTTTTCTTTAAAATGTTATTGGGTAACTTAAACAATTAATAATCCGTGTTTCTACCGCGAACACTAACAACACAAGAACATCGGTTTGGCATACTCAAAACGAGTTCATCCAAATCACGCTGTGGAATGGCCGCCCATGTTCGTTGCAACAACAAAAAAAGGTCTTCTTGCGACTGGATACCCTCCATATTCGGCAGAGCTCTTCTCTGTAGCATATCCCATGCATGCTCAATCGGGTTGAAGTCTGTCGACTGAGCAGGCCAGGGCAGGACATTGATGTTAGCTGCGGAGAGAGTCTGTCTTACAACTCTTGCGGTGTGCGGTCGTGCATTATCATGCATTAACTGAAATAAGGGACCGATTTGCACTTGTAGAGGAACGATGACGTCTGATACAATCGTCTCAGCATAAATTTGAGCGTTGAGGTTGCCTCTGATCCAAATCAACTCAGTTCTTCCGCCGATCCAAATACCCGCCCATACCATGATGGTTCCACCACTATAAGGATGGACTTCCTGGCAGGATTTTAATCGCTGTTGGCGTCCAGGGGTTCTCCAGTGTCGTATACGTCTTGTATCCGGTCTCATACCAAAACGAGACTCATCAGAAAAGCACACGAAACGCCATTGTTCTTCTGCCCAATTTCTGTGTTCAAGAGCCCATTGATATCGAATCCTACGATTGTGCATTGCTATAGGTGGTACCCGTAGCGGTCTTCGGGAATGAAGGTTCACTTCATGCAAGCGGTTTCTGACTGTTTGGTCGCTAATTAAGTTCCCTGAAGAGTGATTAAGCCTCACGGCTAACATCATGGCGGTTATTGTTGGACCTCTTCGAGTTAAGATTTGAATGTATCGGTCTTGTCTCCGTGTGGTGCAGCGATACCGTCCTCCATGGCGCTCAGCCACGGTACCAGTGCTTCGGTAACGTGTCCAAAGTCGACTGATAACACTCTGACTTGTATTCAGAGCTAAAGCCACAGTACGTTGCCGGGAACCAGCTTCTATCATTCCCACGGCTCTGAGCATTTCTTCCCTGCTTAAATGACGTCGCCGCTCCATAATAACGTTGGTTTTAATCAGTAGTAGGGAAACAGTAGCACTAATAATGTCTTCAATGCGTTGTATGTTTTTATAGGGAAAATATTGACAGCTGATTTTCATCTTTTACTCGAATTTGATTCACAGTTCCTGATTCAAATTATGAAATGCACCAAAAAGGATCCATATAAATTTATAAAATCATAAATTTATTACAAAGCCACATCTCAATCTCAAGAAATCCGCATAAAAATGCTTGATCCCTAGACACTTTTGATGTGTGTACATACATATATATGTATATGTGTGTGTGACACATCAAACACATAAACTTCCTCCGCAGTCGGGTAATTAGGCAGAGCCTGTACTATGGCAACCAGACAACTGATAAACATACTAGCAAAAAGCGGTGCTTTAGGAGGGCTATGAAGTTTTCTACCAAGTAATAAATTTTAAGAATAGTTTAAAGAGAATATATCTTATAGGCCTATTAAAATAATATTTCTTATTGTTTTTAAATTTCGCGATTTTTATATATATTACATATTTTTCGGGACTTAATCGCGTGAATTATTTAAAGGTACGAACCTTTTATTTACCCGACGAATTGCACCGATCGTGGTCACGGGTCAGTCGACCACGATCGGTGCGATTCGATCGAAACGTCAGGTAAATAAAAGGTTCGTACCTTTAAATAATTCACGCGATTAAGTCCCGAAATATATCTAATAATATTTATTTAATAGATAACACATCTAGACATAAAAATTTACAATCTTCCTATTTACATAGTATAAAATAAAGTGACTGGCAGCTTCTTCTCATCAGCTTTACACTTGGAACTGCCGCCTAACCTCATTTTGTTTTTTTTTAAATCATCCCTACTAATATATAAATGTGGTCTGTGCACTTAGATCTTTTGAACTTCGCAACGGTCATTAATGCACTTTTGAGCAATAGATAAAGTGATTCAAGAGAAAGGTTTATATATATAATACATCATTTCACGGGAACGGAATCCAGGCGTACGAAGTCGCTGGTACCTAGTATCATGTAAGGGTCTTTTGTTAAATTTTCAATTGAGAAGAAATTACTGATAGTATATATTTTTTTGTAACCAGCTGACAATCCACCACTATGTAGTCAGCTGACTTTTTTACTCCTTCATGATATAGCTTATTAATATCTTGGGACAACTCACACAACACTATCTGATCCGAAACTAAGCAGAGCTTGTACTATGGAAACCAGACAACTGATAAACATACTTATATATTTCTATAATAATAAATAATACCCAGTCACAGAATAATCCATCGTGCTCATCACACAAAGTTTTATCCTGGGTAGGAATCGAACCCACGACCTCTTGCGTAGCAGTCGCATACACTCCCACCGCGTCACAGAGGCAGTCATAGGCACAGAGCTTCATAATAAAACACTCTGAAGCATTTAACAAGATGTCGCCTGAAAGGAACTCGGTCGTGTTTATCTGTTGCTGGCCCACGGCAAGGACATCTTTTTTTTAATGGGACCTTACCTTTAACCGTATAACACGAAGGTATTCCAATTCTAAATTTAAAAATTTAAACAAAAACGTTCGACCTCCATTCGACCAATCGTGACAATGAACTATGACGTCTGACCCGTGTGAAAACTGACATCGTGACGGTAAAAATATATAGGAACAGGCCGGTTCCCTACAACGACGGGTATCAGACTCACGCACACTTGTAAAAGCTCATGTACACAAATCTCGGTCGAAATCGGTTATATTGTCAACCGAGATTCCGATGTACGTACGTGCGTCTATGTGTGTGTGAATTTATTGTTGACCAATAAGCCGGCTTTCTATACTGTATTTTGTGGGGACGGTTCGGGTCGTGTTCGATGTTCGAATTTTAAAAATATAACTACGTCATGATAGTCATGACAACATACAGAGAATTCAGAAGGTAACTTTCATACAGCACACACATAGACATTGTTTATAGACATTGGATCTCGGACCTCCTCGGACCACTTAGTTTAGACTTATCCAAATATTATATGTACAATATATTTCCCTCATGAACTATGTTTATACTAAAGTCAAAATGGATATCAAATGTTTAATAGCAAAGTTGCACATGGCATGTATTGTGGCTTTAGTAGGTATATTATGTTGCTTGAGAGTGTTTTTACGACATGTGTAACCTTCTATTTCAGACCACTTTGTTCAGAAGTCATACCGAGATACCGTGTCCATGAGTCAGACACAGAATCTCGAAACGAAGTGGTCCGAGATGGTCTGACATTCTGTATCAGAAAAATTTAAGCGTGTGACTCTATTACCCATTGCTTGAGCGCGCGTTGTATAATCGTTACATTCTACACGTAATATCACTGACAACCGAGGTTAGGCAACGTTACCACTGTCGGTCCATAGATAGGTGACCATTTTGGAACATTGTCACACCCTCCGTGTCTTTACCCCGTCGTGTCAGATTTCCGTCCCATTGGGTTATGAGAGTGAGAGAATAGAGAGTGCACTTGTGTCTGCGCATACACTTGTGCACTATAATATCTCCTGCGCAGTTGGTTAGTCTCTGATGAGATTGGCCGCCATAACCAACACCGGTTGGAAAACCTTTACACGTAATCTCAGACCATTTTGGAACCCGTTTTGTGTGGTGTGAAGATTACCTTCTGTAGTCTCGCTATTTCGTGACGTCACGGCCCGCTGATTGGTCAGAATGTGTTCCGCCATTGACGAGTCATCACGAAGTTGACTAATTTCGAGAAATTGAATTTTTTGGAATGCACGAACTTTCGGTTAGTTTGTCTCACAGATTTGTTTTGGATTTACCGATTATAGATAACTGAATGAGACTAATGGAGTTGCTCTTCTTCGTGACATTATTGTTTTGAAGTAGGTACGTACTTAGCTTGTTTTGTAGCTCTGGACCCTTTTCAGACGTTTCGGTTTCAGTCCGGTCCGGCGAATATATAGCGACCGGACCAGACGGACGGGACATATGAAAGCGCCAAATATGTACTTCGGGCCGGGTCCCCGGCGCCAGATCGGAACCGGAAACCAGAACGTATAAAAAATATAATTGTCTTTAGTCACTTAGGATGCAAAACAAAAACTTGTGATAAGTCATAATTCTACCTACATGTAATGCTAAGTTCGCAAACAATAGGTAAAGCCGGAGAAATGAACAAGGCAATCGAATGGAACTATGTCGGAATGACGTCGTAGCGCGCGTAAAACTACGAAACTCAACAAAAAATCATTTAATATTCTTGGTTTTATACGCGCAACGATGTCAGACTCTGGCGCGGTGGGGGTGTGTCCGACTGCAACGCAAGAGGTCGTGGGTTCGATTCCCACACGGGACACAACTTTGTGTGATCCACAAATTGTTGTTCCGAGTCTGGGTGTACTTTGTGTCCGTGACTTGTATGTTTTTAAAGTCCCCCGCGACACAGGGCTTGTACCCTAATGTGGGAGTCGTCTTTTTAAAAAAAAAAAAGACTATTGATTGTCATTCTATTCTATTAGAGTTTATTGTCTAGGGGCTCAGCTATTTAAGCGTAAAAACTTAATAGACAGACGAACAGAGTTACTTTCAAATTTATAATTAACCACCTTCAAAGAAAATTGGTTCTCTGTTTGACCTGAATGTATGTATGTTAGCGATTTTCTCGAAAACTAGTGATCCGATTTAGATAGGCTTTTCGCTATTTGACTGCCTATTTTTTTGGGAAGGTTCAAATTTATAACACGTTGTCCTAGCTTATAAAACACCAGAGATATAGACTAAAACAAAGTGATGTGTTTTGTCATTTTTTTGTCTTTTGTATCGGAACTTTATTTAAATATGTTTATCAGCTGTCTGGTTGCCATAATACAGGCTCTGCCTAGTTTGGGATCAGATGGCCGTGTGTGAATTGTCCCAAGATATTTAATTTTAACCGTATCTATTTTTAGATGGTCACCAATTGGACATTTAACCCTACATGGCTTTATTTAATACCTGTCTGTCAATCTGCAATAAAGGGTTATCTACGCAACCCTTTACAACCCTTAAGGTTGTCACGCGCGAATTAATTTATATCTTTTAATACGATGCGTATAAAATTTTATTGGGGTCGCATTTTAGGGTTGCAGTTGTAAAGGGGTTGGGATTTTTTTTAATTTGTTTGGAAAACAATTTTGTGTATTCATTTTGTTTGGTTTGTGACGTCGATGTGTGAGCTCGTATGTATCAATTTCTTTATTTAATTTTGGTTTTGATTTGCTGGGGAAAATGCAAATATTCAATGTGTTAGGCAGCCATTAGGTACATGCTCAATGTAGACCGTGATTTAATCTATGTCGCATATCGCAATAAGCGTTGAATCTGCTATGAGGTACCTAATTATAAATTAATAGCTGTTCCGCGCAACTTCGTCTGCGTAAATTTTCCCGGTTTTGCAACATTTCTCATTGCTACTCCGCTCCTATTGGTCGTAGCGTTACATAGCTTATATTGATCAAACCATGAATGGAGATGCAAATTGCATATAACATACTAGATGTCCCGCGCAATTTAGTCTGCGTAAATTTTCTCCGTCTTTGTAACATTTCTTATTGCTGCTCCGCTCCTATTGATCGTAGCATGTTGTAATATACATAGACAAAAGCAATGACGTCATAATGGTAAATTGCATACAAGTTTCCACAGATTGAATTGTTTTGACGTTTTAATATAAGATAGTTATTTGACTTAACATTCAAATACACAATTTTAGCAGAGTATATCTACTCAAGTTGGTTAACAGATATATTTATTTAATAACTATTTTAATCACATAAAACTATTTACGAATATTAAGGTATACCAACCATAATACCTAATCTATACTAATATTATAAAGAGTGAAGAGTTTGTATATTTGAACGCGGTAATCTCAGGAACTACTGGTCCGAATTGAAAAATTCTTTCATTGTTGGATAGCCCATTTATCGAGAAAGGCTTTAGGCTATATAACATCACGCTACGACCAATAGGAGCGGAGCAGCAATGAAAAATGTAACAAAAACGGAGAAAATTTACGCAGACTAAGTTGCGCGGGCAGCTAGTAAGTATGTTATATGCAATTTGCATCTCCATTCATGGTTTGATCAAGAGTTGAGTCATAATCTAGTATGGATTTGTAAAAGGTCGCATACTTTAGTCATACCTGTTTAACAACTTGTAGTGTTGCGAAATTATCGACAGTTGGTATCGATAGGTTGATTTGTACTATTACAATTTTTTAATGTTACTATGGTCATGCAATGACCTGTTGGTCTAGTGGTTAGTGACCCTTGACTGCTAAGCCAGAGGTCGTGGGTTCGATCCGCACCCAGGATAAAACAGTGTGATAAGCACGATGGTTTATTCTGTGTCTGGGTGTTATTTATCTATAATATATATATATATTTATAAATTTATAAGTATTTTTATCAGTTGTCAGTAAAACATTTAATAATTTTAAAAACAAAAAACTATAGCGCGGTGGGAGACTGTGCGACTGCTACGCAAGAGGTTGTGGGTTCGATTCCCACACAAGACACCATTTTGTGTGATCCACAAATTGTTATCTCGAGTTTCGGTGTACTTTATGTCCGTGACTTGTATGTTTGTAAAGTCCCCCTCGATACAGGGCTTGTAACCTACAGCGGAAGTCGTCATTTTATATTAAAGAAAAACACTGTTTTAAGGCTTATAACTTTTAAGATATTAATTTATCGTTTTCTACAAAGCTTTGCTACTTTTCGCCATGTTTTTTTTAAATTTTAAGCTTTGACTTACGACCTTATACTTTGGAGTAATCACTTAAGAGTATTTGTATGGTATAATCATAGACTAGGACGTCCTTAAAATACTATGCACGAATGACCATCTTGTGAACTTCGGTTATTGTTATCTTTGTTACACGAGTATAGACTTCCATTTGATTTTGTTAAAACACCGTCATAAATGTCAAATTAAAATTAAAAGTGTTGTTGTTGCCCTCTCCAAACCAAAACCTTGGGTTCCTCAACAGGATCAAGCCTCTCTCATAGTTATCGATATTGTAACTAGATTTTAAAGTCATATCATAGTATTGACAAGGTATCGATAAAGTTAATCGTTAGTTAGACATCACTAATATAACTTGCATTCTTGCATAAAGAAACTTATGTGTAATGAACTTGATCTAACCTTAACATAATGAGATAACAGATTGATTAACATTTTTGATTGACGTTACAAGTTCATTGCTAAATTCTAAATATTTATGAAAGTCATTAACTCATTCACTTAGCTAAACACGATATTTCGAAAACTTGGTACTTGATTTAAGAAGGAAAATTTTGGTCTAGCACGAATTTGAATTCAAAATTTTTTATTCACTTAGGATGCAAAACAACACTTGTGATACGTCGGGATTTTACATGTACATGTAATGCCAAGTTCACAAAATAAGTAAAGCCGGAGAAAAGAACCTGGCAATAAAAACTCGCGACCACTCTTTTCAAATTGCCAATTTTACAATGTTTGAATGTTTATAAACTTGATATGGGGGTAGGATGCTGCCACTAATATACTATACACCATGTTAAAGGACTGATGCAAATTATATTATTATAAAGTTGGAACATGAGATAAAATAAAATCAGCCTTAGTGGGTATAACATAGTAGGAGCATCTACTTACAACAAAGATAAAAACTATATTTGCTTGAATGTTGGCCAACGTACTGGTGACGAATTATTACAGAGAGTACAGTAAGCTCGACAGAAAGAGCTACAATATCTTTGCGTTCTTTACTATTCTTTTTTAAGCTATTGTATAGCTTCTATCGCGGGCCTTGAGCGCGGGGACCGAATCCAGAAATTCCGTAACGAAAAAACCTCACGCTCCCCACTCCGACGGGCACAGCGGTGATACTTTTTACTTTTGCCATCTATCAATGAATAGCAGAACTTTTAATGATTCTTTTTTTTAATTTAAAAAAAAAAAACTTTTTAAAAACTAAAAAAAAAAAAATTTTTATTTGCTTTTTTTAAATTTAAAAAAAAAACAATTTTTTTTTTTAAAGAAAAAAAAATTCAAACATTGTTTTTTTTAATTTAAAAAAAACACTTAAAAATATATATATATTTTTTTAATTGCTTAAGTTGATAAAAATACTATGCAATAGCTTTACCGCGGCAGTCCCCGAGTGCCACACATTTTTTTTTTTTTATTTATGGTTCACTAAACTTGATATAACACTATGCAATGCATGATAATTCTTGCTAAATAACATATTTTTGTGTATACCCGTCTCGAAGTGAACACCGCATTCTATGTAAAATCCTTAAAAGGTTGAATGCATCATGATCACGATCATCATGAACAAATAGCATTTCAGTATTCACACAATCTATATATGTATATAAAAATGAAAGCCGTTTTCCGTTGTCACGACATAGCATGAAAACGGCTTGACCGATTTGGCTGATTTTTTTTTTTTAGTTTTCTAATACTCTGTACAAGGTTCTTAAGGAAAAAAATATTAAGAAAATCTCTCAGAAAGATTGAAAAATATACATTTAATTTTGCATATTGTAAAAAAGCGCGTTACGAATGTCAACGTCATTCAATTTAAAACAAAAAACTCTGGTGATCTATGACACCACAGACATAACCGCGCTAACAAATGTCAACGTCATTCAATTTAAAACAAAAAAATATGTTGTAATCTGTCACACATCCCTAATCGCTAAAATTAGTAAAGTCCTTCTCAGGTATGACCAGGGAAATAGGTATTCATTTTTATATGGAGGATATAGATTCCAGTTCAAATTGAATAGGTACCGCTAAGGCGGTACGAAGTTCGCCGGGTCAGCTAGTTAGAAATAAAAATCATAGAGCCATAATGTATAGCTTTCTTTTTTAATAACATGCTTACTGTAACGTTACTTTTTTTTTCTTTTTTTTATACAATTCGTGGTTCTAGAATTAACCAATTTTTTCCATACCTAAGGAGTTCATAGTTTACTAACTTAAGTCTGCGGCTCCGCCCGCGTGGATGTATATTATCGCAACATTAACTATCGTATGTCCCTTCTCAGGACGCAAACTACATATCTCTATACCAAATTTAATCTAAATCGGTTCAGGGGATTAGGGGTGCCAACGTTACAGAATGATAGAGTCAATTTCACTTTTCTTAAAAAGATAACTAGGAGCTAAGGCGTCGGCTAAGGCATCGGCTAAGGCATCGGTCTCGCAATCGTGAGGTCGCGGGTTTCGAACCCGCGACCGTATATACTACGGGTCTTAATCGCGTGAATAATTTAAGGTAAAATACCTTGTTTATTGCCCGACGGTTCGACCGTATCGCAACAGCCGTGGTCACGGGTAGACTCTAATAATAATAATAATAATAATAATATCTTGGGACAACTCACACAACACTATCTGATACCAAACTAAGCAGAGCTTGTACTATGGAAACCAGACAACTGATAAACATACTTATATAATTCTAAATACATACATATTATAGATAAATAACACCCAGACACAGAATAAACCATCGTGCTCATCACACAAAGTTTTATCCTGAGTGGGGATCGAACCGACGACCTCTTGCGTAGCAGTCGGATGCACTCCCACCGCGCCACAGAGGCAGTCAATAAATGTCGTTTTAATAACATCGGGAAATAAATAAGGTATTTTACCTTAAATTATTCACGCGATTAAGACCCGTAGTATATATAATTTTATAATGTTTACAAATCGCGAAAGTTTATCAACTAAGCACAACCCTAACTTGGGTATAAAATGTAATAAAATCCTCTAAAATGGGTTACATTACAGGGTTTTATTCACTTACATAGATAGTGTTGGCGATGCAATCTCATATCTTTATAATATGGACTATAATATTGACTGATCGATTGTGATATTTGAAATATATATTTGAATTTGATTAAGAGCATTTGACTTTTGTAAGTAAAGGTTCTACGTGACGAATAAAGGCCATTCTTTTCTTTCTGGATATCAGAAATAATCTATACTAATATTATAAAGCAGAAGAGTTTGTTTGTTTGTTTCAATGCGGCAATCTCAGGAAATACTAGTCTGAATTGAAAAAAATCTTCTTTTTACAAGCTCTGCTTAATTTAGGATCAGATAGCGTTGTGTGAGTTGTCCCAAGATATTATGACAGCAGGAACAATCGACTAACAGTAACAAAACTAACAGAAAAAAATGGTTGGCTGTAAAAACGGTTTACGGACAATAATTTTACGTGATAACGTCATAAGAAAATATTGATAACATTGTAATAAACAACTATGCCTGTAACAGGTTTTTAATATATCGCATGTCGCTGCAATCGCCAAAACATTAATGACATTGTAATAAACAACAATGCTTGTGACAGCTTTAGTGTACGGCAACAATACTTCAGCCTATCAGCAGACGAAATCGCCATTCGCGTTGCTTAGCAACCAGTCAATAACGTAACTGCTGAACAACCAATCAATAACGTGACCGTTGCAACGTGATACTTATTCGTGCGTGTACCCCGTCATCGTTTTATAAGACGTTATCACGTCAAAAATATGTTATGGTTACATTTTTCCTCAGGAATCTACGGAACCCTAAAAATTCAAGGAAAAATTTTGACGTAATGATATAGATTATAGTTCAGTGAGTAGAGTGAATAGTAATCTATACTTAATAATATAAAGCTAAAGACTTTGTTTGTTTGTTTGAACGCGATAATCTCAGGAACTACTGGTCCCAATGGAAAAAAATCTTTTACTGTTGGATAGCCTATTTGTCGAGGAAGGCTATAGGCTATACAACATTACAAAAATTGACTTATACAAAGTGTCGCGGGTCAGCTAGTAAACAATACTCGTATATACATATAGCCTAGCTGTCCCGCGCAACGTCGTCTGCGTAAATTTTCCCCGTATTTGCAATATTTCTCATTGCTGCTCCACCCCTATTTATCGTAGCGTGATATTATATAGCCTATAGCCTTCCTCGATACATGTGCTATCCAACAGTAAAAGATTTTTTTAATTCGGATCATTAGTTTCTGAGATTATTGCGTTCAAACAAACATACAAACAAACTCTTCAGCTTTATAATATTAGTATTATAGATAAAGAGCAAGATTAAAAGGTTGAACTTCGAAAATCATTTCTTAATGATATCTCAAATGCAGTTTTTGGGATCTTAGCGCTCTATTAATTTCTATCAAATATAGAGCTATGCCGTGTGGTGCCGGCTTAAGAATAGTACCACCCCATCTCTACCCGTGGGTGTCGTCAAGGCGACTAAGGGATTTCACCCCGGAGGACGGGCAGCAGCGTTCTCTGCGTACTTAAAGCCCTACTGCGATCGCCAACCCGCTCGCCAAGCGTGGCGATTATGGCAATTACCCCCAGGATCTACATACTAGTAGGTTCTACTGGGGAGACCCGTGCCCAGCAGTGGGCCATCTTATGGGTTGATATGTATGTATAGAGCTATAGGCTGTACAACATCACGCGGTGGGAGTGTATCCGAATGCTACGCAAGAGGTCGTGGGTTCGATCCCCACCCAGGATTAAACTTTGTGTGATGAGCACGATGGTTTATTCTGTATCTGGGTGTTATTTATCTATAATATGTATGTATTTAGAAATATATAAGTATGTTTATCGGTTGTCTGGTTGCCGTAGTACAAGCTCTGCTTAATTTGGGATCAGATAGCTTTGTGTGAGATGTCCCAAGATATTATTTTTATTATAATATTATACGAACGGAGCAGCAATGAAAAATATTGCAAAAACGGGGAAAATTTACGCAGACGAAGTTGCGCGGGTCTGCTAGTATATACCAGTAACAGTAATATTAGGTCACGTATAGAATTAATAATTCATGGTTAATGTATAATGTTTAAGTGCTATCGTACGACGGCTTACCGATCAATATGTTTTGTTTAGATTGAAATGTGTATAGACATACCTACGTATTATATTCTGATAGAAAGCTCAGAGACATTGAGAATTTACAATTTGCATCAGTCCTTTATTTTTAACTAGCTGACCAGCGCAACTTCGTCTACGTAAATTTTCCCCGTTTTTGCAACATTTCTTATTGCTGCTCCGCTCCTTATTTCTCCACTATTAATGGATGTTATTATACATATAAACCTTCGTCTTCAATCACTCTATCTATAAAAAAAAACCGCATCAAAATCAGTTGCGTAGTTTTAAAGATTTAAGCATACATAGGGATATAGGGACAGAGAAAGCGACTTTGTTTTATACTATGTAGGGATATTTATATTTTATCATTCGTTACAAGTACTTTCGCCAATATTTAAGCACATATAGTATTTACCTTTGTTGTAAGTAGATGCTCCTACTATCTTGTACCCACTAAGGCTGATTTTAGTTTACCTCATGTTCAAACTTTTTAATAAAATAATTTGTATCAGTCCTTTAACATGGTGCATAGTATATTAGTCGCAGCACCTTACCCCCATATCAAGTTTATAAACATTCAAACATTGTAAAATTGGCAATTTGAAAAGAGTGACTGCGAGTTTTTAGGCTATTGCATAGCTTTTATCGCGAACGCAAAGAAGAAGAAGATAAAACCTAACACCCCCCACTCCGCCTACCATGTATCTCGGCCGAGCGTTCGCTTAACGTATATGTATATAGTACGACTGTACGAAGCTCGCACGGATCGAGACGAGCTGCTCCGAAATGTAACAAAAAACAATGTTAAAAAAAACCTCTTTTTTTTTTTTAAGTTGCATAAGTTGATAAAAAATGCTATGCAATAGCTATACTGCGGCAGTCACCGAGTGTGTCGGTCTATGGGTGACCGTTTTCGAACACTCTGTGGCGCGGTGGAAGTGTATCTGACTGCTACGCAAGAGGTCGTGGGTTCGATTCCCACCCAGGATAAAACTTTGTGTGGTGAGCACGATGGTTTATTCTGTGTCTGGATGTTATTTATCTATTATATGTATGTATTTAGAAATATATAAGTATGTTTATCAGTTGTCTGGTTTCCATAGTACAAGCTCTGCTTAGTTTGAGATCAGATAGCGTTGTGTGAGTTGTCCCAAGATATTAATAATAATAACATCAACCCATGTGATGTCCCACAGCAAGCACGGGTCTCTAGAGTAGAACTTACTTATTATACACCCTGGGAGTGAATGCCATAATCGCACGCTTGGTGAGCGAGTTGGTGATCGCAGTAAGGCTTTATAGTACTCCGAGGATGCTGCTGCTCGTCCTCCGGTGTGACAGCCCTTAGTCGCCTTGACGACACCCACGGGAAGAGATGGGGTGGTACTATTCTGGTACCACATGTCATTCTTAGCTAATATTTAATTCAAGGACATTCGACATAATATATTTTATTCAGGAATCTGAAAAAAAAAAGAATTCTTTTGTTATTATAAATTCATAGAATAAGTTTCAAAGAAATAAGTTTCTATGATTGGTTGCGACATGTTTTATCTATGAATAAAATATATATAAAATTGTAAGTCGCTTTTTATTAAATGTATGAAGCATAAATTTGCTCAGGAGTCGAACTCGCAATTATAGGGGTAGCATATGGATTTTTCGTGGCAAGTATAAGCTAATAACAATTGTACTAACAGTATAAAATTAGAAAGTTTGTAGAATAAATGCATGTTTGTGGCTCTTTTACGCAAAAACTACAGAAAAGTAACGTAAAATTGTAGAGAAACATTATTTTTCATAATACCTATTTTTGCAAATGCTATTTCCTGTATAGTGTAAAATAAATTGTTGTTATTGTAGTCATCTACCCAATTAAACGGTAAATATTGACTGCAAAGCGTGAAAGAGACAAAAAACTCTTGCGAGCCTGTCTCTTTGACAGCACAAAGTAGCGTTGTCTCTTTCTAAAGAGTAGTCAATGGGGATGTTGACTGTCAAGTCAAATAATAATAATAATAATAATAATATCTTGGGACAACTCACACAACGCTATCTGATCCCAAACAAAGCAGAACTTGTACTATGGAAACCAGACAACTGATAAACATACTTAAATATTTTTAAATACATACATATTATAGATAAATAACACCCAGACACAGAATAAACCATCGTGCTCATCACACAAAGTTTTATCCTGGGTGGGGATCGAACCCACGACCTCTTGCGTAGCAGTCGGATACACTCCCACCGCGCCACAGAGGCAGACAATGGATGACAGAGGATGTTTATGCACAATTAACGAAATGTCAAAACAACAAGCACTATAGAAATGTGTATGGAATAGCAACCTATGACGTCATAAGTGCCTATAGTCAAATCATTACTTTTAGTATTCCTTGTCATGGTTTTTAATTCAAAAACATGTTAAATTGTAAAATTACCTGATTAGTATAAAATAATTTACTTTTATTGCAGTCAACTACCCAATTTTGTGAGGTGATGTTGCAGTCCTGTTCTCTACGTCAATGGTTTTATCCTTGGAAGATAGTAAACTAGGTCAGAAGTAGTCTATCATTCACTCGCGGTCATTCATTCGGTCATTGCTCATTATTGACCGATCGCTTCGTGATATTTTGAAAACATACAAGTCTGTGTTTTGGTGAACTTTTTAAACTCATTAAAAATCGGGTGCTCTTGTGTCAGAACATTTACCCAAGCACCTGGTTTTTAATGGGTGTAATGTTTAATTGAATTTGTATAGTTGAAAGATGTTTAAATCGCAAGGTGTTGGATCCGACATACGACAAGGGAGAACAGGCTATAATGTCTGACTGTAATTGACTGCCTCTGTGGCGCGGTGGGAGTGTATCCGACTGCTACGAAAGAGGTTGTGCGTTCGATCCCCACCCAGGATAAAACTTTGTGTGATGACACGATGGCTTAACCTATGTCTGGGTGTTATTTATCTATAATATGCATGTATTTAGAAACATATAAGTATGTTTATCGGTTGTCTGGTTTCCATAGTACAAGCTCTGCTTAGTTAGGGATTAGATAGCGTTGTGTGAGCTGTCTCAAGATTATTATTATTAATGTACACGTGGACATAGCTCTCGTACATAGATTCACGGAACATCGTCAACTGACGCTCTGTACTCTTTAAGTGCCTCGGTGGCGCGGTAGCAGTCTGTATGACTGGTGCACAAGAGGTTGTAAGTTCGATTCCCACACAGGACACCACATAGTGTGTATATATTGTTCGTGAATTAAATGTTTGTAAAGTCAAACCCACAACCACATGCGCATCAGTCACTCTGGTACTACACCACCAGTCAAAACATATTCCAACATATTCGCAACATTTCTCTCCCGTATATTTCCACTAACTTATAACTCAGATTAATGAAGATATAGAAACAATATAATTACAATGGCGGCCTTACTTTCAAACGTATTGCAGCATGATTATTGTTTTAATTATTTACAACTATGTCACAAAATAACGAGAGTACAGAATGTAACTTTAATACTTACCTGGCTCGAGCAACAAGCACACCGTTCAATGACACAGAATCTCGTATCACGAATGGTTTGAAGTTGTCTGTATATCTATTGGCGCCTCCAGACTCAAGCTGAGAATAAAAAAATAAAAAAATAAAAAAAATCTTGATTGTCATTACACTGTTTCACTTATCTAGATTACAGCTAAATCGCGTTAAGCAAGGAATTAAGGAAGAATTTCCGAGAACACCCGAGAAGAATGAATGTGATTGGTTTCTCGTCGTCTCGTTCTCGCGCTCGCCTGTTCTCCGATTGGTGTAAGTTTTTTTGCCAGCTTCAGTGTTTCTCGGGTAAAAAGATAAAAAATGTGTGGCACTCGGGGACTGCCGCGGTAAAGCTATTGCATAGCATTTTTTATCAACTTATGCAAATTTAAATATATATTTTTTTTCATTACATTTCGGAGCAGCTTGTCTCGATCCGTGCGAGCTTCGTACAGTCGTACCATATACATATACGTTAAGCGAACGCTCGGCCGAGCTACATGGTAGGCGGAGTGGGGGGTGTTAGGTTTTATTTGCGTTACGGAATTTCTTGATTCGGTTGCCGCGCTCAAAGCCCCCGAAATAAGCTATGCAATATTTCAAAAGAACGGTGTTACATTCTTGTTCAGTCTTAATGCAAATGTGGCATTCATATGAAGGTTACTTTATCTATACACGGAATTTCAGACACATCGAACCGGTTTTTTTGGAAGTCATACGGGAATTTACTGTCCATGAGATGCAAACATCATTACATTCGTCACTGAATTTCAGAATCACTTCGGAACAAGTTGTGGTGAGTGCTGATCCAGCGAGATACAGACATGCTCGACGGTGTATCATACATCCCCCCTAGGCAAATGACATAATCTATAATCGAATAGAATGACAATCGAATATAATGACGTCGGAAGGACGTTACTGCACTCATATTAAAAATTATCATATTCGCTATATTGCAATCTTCTTTTTCTTCTTCTTCTTCTTTCTTTCTGCAAGCGCACCGACGTCATTGTATTCGATTTAGGCCACTTGTCAAGAGGCTCTGCTTGAAGTTGCCTTCTGTATTCACTGTATTTAGTGACAATGCCCCGTGGCGTCGCGTGATTTTCTTTGTGCTTATGCCCTCTAGTCATTGAGTCAGTTCCATTGCTATTGTGAACAATGAGATTTTTGACAACTGTTATTATTGCAATCTTTTTATTGCTTAATTATATACCTAGTTGATGTTTTTGTATTCGTTTTACATCATGAGTTTTTGGAAAGTGGCTGTTGAGATGAAATAAATGTGTATATGCGTTTCAAATGAGTTGATAACTGTCATGATGATATTTTGATTCGCATTACGACTGCAACTTTATTTTTTGACGTAAGGTCAGCAATAAAATGATTTGTAAAAAGGTGTCATTAGTAATACACAGAAACTCTAATGAACTATACATATGCACTGTTACTATTAATTATGATAGATATGTTTAAGTAAAAAAATATATATTTTTTGACTAAAACGTATCTTTAATAATAAATAAGTACTTTAAACTTTTGTGGTCTTTCAGTCAAACGTAATCGTTTGACTGAAACACCGCAAAAGTGTAGAATATTCCTATATTTTGCCTATTAACTTATTTATGTTTGGTGTTTATTAAATAATAAAGAATACTAATAATATTATAATACAGAAAAATGTTTGGTAATGGTAATGGTTTGGTTCAAAGAAAATAAATATAACGTCCGTTCAATTACCATATGTGTATGGTAACGGAACGAACTTTACCCGACTTGGGAATTTTTGTTGCTAGCGGTACAATTTTGACAAGAACAAAGTGAAGTTGTAGCGATCCCGATTATCTTCTCATTTGAAACGCATAGTAGGTAATTAAAAATATATGCAGCTCTGTTAGATGAAGTAATATTACTATTCATTTTATTTAAATTTATTGATAAATTACTGATTTCTGTTTATGTATATCTCGTGGTCCGATCATGAAATAAATATTTGATGATATAGCACAATAAGCACTCATGTGGTGTCATTATGATGTGGTCTGACCATATCGATGAATACTCAACGTTTCATAATATGTATTTTTTTTCATTCGGAACGTAATTCACCGGTTTGTTTTTAACTAAGTATTCTTACATCATTATTAATTTGTTTATTTTTGTATATACAGTTGGATCAACGTAACTAGGCCGACTGAAGTAGGCGACAAGTGGTTGCGCAGATGCATTTTTTGCGGTAACTAAACCGAGAGAATTAGAGATGCGATTACGCATTACATTGTCATAATTAGTATTACTAACTCATGTTTTTTGTGATTATTTTCGTAAAGAAATTGTTTTTTAAAGTTTCTTTAGTAATTACTGTAACTGTTCTAAATTTAAACTTATATGAACTCATTTAAATATCTAGTATTTTTATATTGTTGAACTAAAATTTTGTTAGTATTTTTCGAATAAACATAATTAATCGTTTTCTTAAGCAATTTTAGGGTCGCATCTCTATGACATGCGCTGAAGTGATAAGAACCTAACTTCAATCCGGTCAAGTTACGTTGATCCTACTGTAACATGTTTTTGTTTTTAACTTTAAAATGTATTTTCATTTTTTGACTTACAACAAATAGAAGAATGTAGGATGACCCCGCCAAGAAAGTCGATGGACTATTGGATTTCAAAATATGATAATGGAAACTACAACCAAGCAGATTGATACATCTACAAGGTTAAGTATTTTTACCACTGTCCGTCCATAGATGGGTGACATGGAGAAGATTCTTAGCGTTAGTTCCGGGAGCGTTATAACATTATTTGGCATCAGCATCATGGAGTGAGGAAGCTTTGTTGTCGTTGGATCCTACATTTGCTCACAGACACTGAAAAACTGATGGACCATGCTCAGTGTAAGGTTCCGCAGCAGAAGAGCGTAAGTTCATGGTACTTATGCACTTTGGTTGAGATACGCAGTTTTTCTACAACAACTCAATGATGAAATAATTTTAGAATTATGTTCGAAATAATTTTAGTTTAAAAAAGTGATCATTTTCATATTTTTTGGTCACAGCGTTCAAAAGTTAAGGGGGAGGGGACGATGTATGGAACTTTCAAAGCGATTATTTCCAAAAATATTCACTCAATAAAAAATGTTTATTAGAAACCTTAAAATGTTTTTAAAAGACCTGTCGAATATTGCCACACACACATGCCACACGTAGATGTTTACTGTAAAAAAAATTTTTTATCTTCTCTTTCATGTATGAACTGCCCCCCCCTAAAAATACTTATTATTATTATTTAGCTATCAAACTAAGTAGCGGCTACTACAAGACACCTTTTTACCAAATTTCATCAATTTTCATTTAGTAGTCTTTGAGTAAAATGCCTGTGACATACGGACGGACAGACAGACTGACATACATACAGACAGACAGATAGACAGACAGACAGACGGACATGACGAAACTTTAAGGGTTCCGTTTTTGCCATTTTGGCTACGGAACCCTAAAAATGGTTGCTAATAGTTTTCTCTAAAAAAAATAGTTTTCAAGATTTTATTCTTTCACTTTGTCGGCGTAAGTAATACAGCCTCCTAGCACTAACAGTCTCTGAGCAAAGGTGCGGACGGACGGACTTGGCGAAACTTAGGGTTCCGTTATGCCATTTTGGCTACGAACCCTAAAAAAGTTTTAATAGTTGATTTAGGCGAATGAAACTTTACAATAGAGAATGAAGGAGAGTAAACAAAATATTGTTCGTCAAAACTTAACAAGTTACCTACGTATAGGGAACGTTTATTTGACGTTAACAACATATCGGATTTTGAAATCCGCAGCATGTTGAATAACAATGAGATGTAATAGAACTGAATATCGGCAAGTGTCAGTAGTGATACTAGCATTGCTGACGCCACAGGGAAACGAAATGTTCTGTCATGATTATAGCTGGTCTGCCGCGAACAGCCACTCTAACTACATTTTGAATCAAGTGCTAGTGGTTCTATTGTTTCACAATATTTATTTATACATGTTAGAACAGAATACTTGTGGTTTTATTCTGCAAAATATTTATACAAATAAATTAATCTATTATAAAGAATTGATTTTATGCGTAACTAAACCACAAAGACTTGGTTCAACCACAGATAATATAATACTATACTAGTAGTTCAACAGAACATTGATACCTACTTTCATATAAGTACCTGGATGACCGAGCTCTGCTCGGTACTTTCAGGGTTCCGTAGCCAAAATGCCAAAAACGGAACGCTTATAGTATAATAGTCTGTTCGTCCGTCCGTATGTCACAGGCATTTACTCTAAGACTACACAATTAATATATTGATAAAATTAGGTGAAAAGGCGTCTTGTAGTAGCCTTAGTAGTAGTTAAGTAGTACTTAGTTTGATAGCTAAATAAAAAAATAAATATTTTTTGGCATTCCATACATTTAACATAAGCTGAAAAAAAAACAGCAAAAATCACTATGTGGCATCATTCTACAGGCCTTTAAAAACATGTACGGTTTCAAATAAACTTTTTAGATTGAGTGAATATTATTGGAAATAATTGCCCCGAAAGTTACATAAATTGTTTATATTATGTTTTGAACTATGCGACCAAAAAATTTTATAGGCATTTTTTGCCAATCATTTTATTAAAAAATACAATAATTGTATTAAAAAACATAAAGGTAGCGCTTAATAAATACTTTAAACTAAAATAATTATTTTCGACATTATCAGACATACAAGAAAAGGGCGTAAGTGCCATGAACATAACGCTCTTCAGCTGGTGCAAATATTCAAATCGGATTATTTACGTCAACGGCTGCGGAACCCTACACTGAGCATGTTCGACATGCTCTAGTCCTTTTTTTTGTTAATCGTGTATTTTGGAAATAATATTTAGACAAGCATTACATACATATGAAATTTGAATAATATTTTTCGATCTTACCGACATAATAACAAAAAAATTTGAAATAATAAAGCACAAATCAAAAAACAAAAATCCAAAGTTAAAATAAAAAAGGGAAAAAAATATCATAAAATAAAAAAAGCATATATTTCATACGGATTCGAACCGGGGTCATCTGCTTTGTGGATCGCCCGTTTCCCACCTAAGCTATTAAAACAATGGTAATCGCGGCGAAATTAACCTTCGTATTCTTCGTCCTCTGTTTCCCACCTAAGCTATTAAAACAACGGAAATCGCGGCGAAATTTACCTTTGTATTCTAATAATATTGTATCAGTTTTTCATTGCTTGAAAATACAGATAAAACGACGTTTTTTTTTAAATGAAACCTAGCTAGATCGATTTATCGCCCCCAAAACCACCTGCATACAAAATTTTAAGAAAATCGCTGGAGCCGTTGCCGAGATTCAGATTATATATTTATGTTTATATATACAAGAATTGCTCGTTTAAAGATATAAGATAATAAATAATAATAATATCTTGGGACAACCCACACAACGCTATCTGATCCCAAACTAAGCATAGCTTGTAGGTACTATGGAAACCAGACAACTGATAAACATAATTATATATTTCTAAATACATACATACTATAGATAAATAACACCCAGATACAGAATAAACCATCGTGCTCATCACACAAAGTTTTATCCTGAGTGGGGATCGAACCCACGACCTCTTGCGTAGCAGTCGGATGCACTCCCACCACGCCACAGAGGCAGTCATATTATATTCTAAGCTCGGTTTGATTTGCTGAGTTTGAAATAAATTGTAAATTCATTTATTCATATAAATACAATATGAGCTTACAGTAGTTAGATACGAAATCGCTTATACATTAGTAAAAATTACAGAGAAATCATCAAACATAAAAGACAAATTATAGTTATAAAGTACAATTATTTATATCAGATATTTAAGTAAATTATAACATTGATCGAAGTCATTGTAAACGTATCGTGAAATATGTCGGCAGCTGATTGGACTCTAAATAATTATTTATTAATTCTATAGCGATTAATAATAGAAATGTGTAATGTATGGTACCTAGTAGTATGTGTGGATCTACAGGGTGTAACAGAAAGGTGTGGTCATGTTCAGCAGCAGATAGTGTATGTTATCAGTATTGCACCTACGATGGTGCCATAGCTGATTGCATTATTATTACATAGTTATAGCATATTCTTTTTGTCGAAATTCAGTAGTGAAAGGCGTATGGCATAAGAATTATACCTCCGTTGGTACAAAATTCGATTGGATTAGCATAGAACTTTTTAAGTCACACTTTTTTTAATTAATAACTTTTTCATTCATAAAGAAACGAATGAAAAATTATTAAATATTTTTTTAGGGTAGGTACCTACTCCGATTTTGATGAAATTAGGTATGTGCACTCAGTATCATGGGCACATACCAACCCTTGAATATGACACACCTTTCTGTTACACCCTGTATATTATTTAAAATGACATGGTAGTAATATAGTTTATTTGTTTGTTATGTGTAATGTTTGCTGTTGCTGTTGTTTCTGTTGTTCTTTTAGTATACCTTGTTTCCAAGGAAAATATCATGTGGTTTATTTTTATTTAAGAATGTAGACCACTTAAATTAGTATTCTTCAAAAAAATTAAAAATGTAATTTGTTGTATGGTTCCATTTTCCATAAATACAGATAATTATTAGACCCAAAAAGATTTAAAAAATCATGCAAAAATCACAAATATTGTTGCTGGGTGGATGGGAATCGAACCCACGACCTCTAGCTTAGCAAAAAAGGTCACTACCCAGTAGACCAGTAGGCCGGTCGAGTATTTACTTTTAGTCATATTTTATATTTTTAAAATAAATGTATTATTATTTTATTATATCCCGGTCACCGTTCGTCATCAAGGCTACATGCTGTAAACGCCTTATTAGCTCTTGGTGATTAAATTAATCACTCAACGAGACATATTTCATATAAAACGGTTCCATTATCGGTCCGGGACATAATGAATGCAATTTGTGCACTTTTTGTTCGGCATTTTGTAAAGTATTTTAACTGTACTTGTGGTTTTAGTACACTTTGTGTTATGTTTAACATCGGGGATGTTTGATGAGTGTAGGTATCATTGTTTTTTGTATACTTAGTGGCATTCAATTATATTATTTTTATATCTTTCAAAAATGCAATTATTGTATTTATAATATAATAAAAAGGGAAGATTTGATTGTTTTTATTTAAAAAAATCTTTCAACATTAGAAAGCTACATTATCAAGGAGTAACATAAGCTATTTTTTGTTGTCAATAAATGAGGGATCCCTACGAAAATTGCAACAATACATTAATGAAATTTTCTTAACTCAAGATATAAAATAGTACGAAATGACATCCGTGTGAAGCCGGGGCAGGCAGCTAGTTTATTTATAAAAAGTAACTAAATATTTAAGAACTCAATTACGTACTTTTTTTTAGTTTCTTATTTTTCTAAATCAATTTTTTTTTTATAAATATCAAAATTTAATTTATTTAGTAATTGGGTTGTAAAACAACTCATGTGATACGTCGGGATTCTACATGTACATGTTATGTCAAGTTCACAAACAATATGTAAAGCCGGAGAAAAGAACATGGCAATAAAAACTCGCGGACACTCTTTTCAAATCGATATTTTTTACAATATTTGAATGTTTATAAACTTGATATTGGGGTAAGGTGCTGCCACTAATATACTATACACCATTTCAGAGAAGATAACTAGCAATATGGGACGCAATCACACATTACTAGCAATCTTGTTAACCCCTCCAGCTAAGCTCAAAGGCTTGTGTTAAGATTGGGTTCACGTCAGTAGTATAATGGGTAGGATTCGAACCCGCGACCTCACGATTGCGAGACCGATGCCTTAGCCATTAGGCTACCACCGCTTTATACCGCTTTATTTAAAATAATGTTATGTAGAACAGAACAGTTATTGCTATAACTTATAATAGTTAAAAGTTATAGCAAAAACTGCAGTTTTTGCAAACCAACAGCTTTCCCGCGATAAGTATAGTTCCGATGAAGTCACTCGTGTCTGTAGCTCGTTGGTTGGTTACTGATTGATTACCGTGGTTGTCACTTCTCTTCTCTCTTGTTTTCAGTCAATTTTGAATTTCGGAATATTATTTCTTACTTACTTAGCAGTAATGATGCCAATAGACGCTGATTGGTGTCTTAAAATCTGTTCCATTTCAATTTACTTTAATTCGTAATTATTTTACAAAATCAATAGTAATATAAAAAAACTGGGCAAGAGCATGTCGGACCATGCTCAATGTAGGGTTCCGCAGCCTTGAACATTACAGTAGAAGAGCGTATGTTCATGGCACTTACGCTCTTTTGTTGAGAAACGCAGTTTTTCGGCAATAACTCAATGACGGTATATTTGATCTTATTAAAATCTTAAAAAAATCCATGAGAAAGTTTGAACGGACATGTGATTTCATCAGTTCAGGTACTAGGTTACGCCCGCGGCTTCGTCCGCGTAGGTGTCGGACACTACCAGAGAAATATTAGGTGCTAAGCCGACGGCTTAACGTGCTCTCCGAGGCCTAAATAACTTTTTCGAAAACGGTAATAAATCTATGAAAAATGAAATAAGAAAACAAAATAGCGTGATACTTATATCCGTAATGGGCGGTGACCTTAACAGAGCTAAAATTAAAAAATCAGTAAATTGATGTGAAGATTGATATAATTATCTCCTTTTTAAATTTAATCGCGTCATATTATACCTTGAGGTTTAATTCCAATAGTAATATTCTTTCTGATTATATATTTTAAGCCAAGTACCCTTATAAGTACCCTTGACGCAAATAGAAAGGTATTTATCAGTCATTATCAGTCCACTGCTGGACAAAATAATAATATAATAATAATAATATCTTGGGACAACTCACACAAAGCTATCTGATCCCAAACTAAGCAGAGCTTGTACTATGGAAACCAGACAACTGATAAACATACTTATATATTTCTAAATACATACATATTATAGGTAAATAACACCCAGACACAGAATAAACCATCGTGCTCATCACACAAAGTTTTATCTTGGGTGGGGATCGAACCCACGACCTCCGGCTTTGCAGTCAGGGTCACTAACCACTAGACCAACAGGCCAGGATTACTTTATTACCGATGTTCGTTACGGCTGCAAATACTATCAAAGATTAACTAACTACATAGGAGAGACCTATTATTGTGAATTCGATACGATCGAAAAGGTATTAGGCGCAGGACCGATTGCTTAATGTACTCTCCGAATCATGAATGGGTGTGACAAAATTTGAAAAAGTCACCCGGTAGCCTAATGGCTAAGGCATCGGACTCTGTGAGGTCGCGGGTTCGAATCCTACCCAATATACTATCAACGTGAACCCACTCCTAACACAAGCCATGGAGCTTAGCTGGAGGGGTTAACAGGATTTCTAGTAATGTGGGACCCACAATCCCACAATGCTACTTAGTTATCTTTAAAAAAAAAAAAAACTAATGAAGTGGCAACCTCAACCTCGTCGATATTTCGAGTGTAATGCAATCATTCTACATTTGAAAAAAATGTTATATTAAAAAAAAACAAATATCTATAGACCAAAAGTGGCAACCTCAACCTCGTCGATATTTCGAGTGTTCGGTCGCCAAGTACTTTACGAGTTATAATGCAAACATTCTACATAAAAAAAAAAATGTTCGGGCGCATGAATCGAATCCAAGACTTCCGATTGGCTTGCCGGGGCCGAAAGTGAACCATGTATCTTGAATAATGGCAGTTGTAGTTCGATTCATGGGTCTGAACTTATTTTTTAATTTCAAATGCAATTATTGTACTTAATCGCTGTGTTAATACGTCACTTAATGTAAACTCCTTATTAGTTTTGTTTGATGAAAATCGGTTTAGCAATTTTGCAGATAATCAAGTTTTTATCTCAAGTAAGTGGAGTTTTTAATAGGTATGTGTCACAAAATACCGAGAGTACAGAAGATTATATCCATACAACGCGCGCTCGAGCAACATACACCGGCATCGCTCAAAGCCATGGATTTTTTTTGGAAGGTGTGCGTGAAATTATTCAATTATGAAGAAGAATTAAAAAAAAGAAATGATAGTCAACGTGGACTATTTACCAAATTAAAAGGAAAAAAAAAATATTAAGCACATCACCGAATGCAAATTTCGCTGACTCACTCCTATGTTTTACTTTATATCTCTGGTGTTTTATAAGCTAGGACAATGTTTTATACGCTTAAACCTTCCCAGAAAACTATGCAGTCAAATATCATAAACCATATCTAAACCGGTTCAGTAGTTTCTGAGAAATACTTTCATACGTATGGACTTGGCTCGATCAATGCACATATTCGCTACAAAGTGGTCCGAGTTGGTCCAAAATTCCGTGTCAGAGTACGATGTCTATGTGTGCGTTATAGTTTTTTGACGGCCTGTTGGTCTAGTGGTTAGTGACCCTGACTGCTGAGACAGGTCGTGGGTTCGATCCCCAATTCCCCACCTAGGGCAAAACTTTGTATTGTTAAGCAAGATGATTTATTCTGTTTTTAGTTTAATATATCTGTAATATATGGATTTTTTATAAACTATTTTTTTATATATAAAATGGTGACTCCCGCAGTAGGATACAAGACCTGTATCGCGGGGGACTTTACAAACATAAAAGTCACGGACACAAAGTACATCCAGACTCGGAACAACGATTTGGTGGTGCATACACACAAAGTGGTGCTCCGTGTGGGAATCGAACCCACAACCTCTTGCATAGGAGTCGGACACACTCCTACCGCGCCACAGAGGCAGTCACTTTAAGTACGTTTTTCAGATAATGATTGACTGCCTTATTACAGGTTCTGCGTAGTTTGGGAACATATAGCGTTGTGTGACTTGTTCCAACATATTCTTATCATTGATCTTAATAGCGTTTGTATGAAGTTTACTTTCTGTATTTTCAATGTTTTGTGTGCATCATCTTTAGCGTGTTTTCTTGTGACGAGTTAAAGAATGTCGATTATAGGAAAGAAAAAGAAAAGTAAAACATAAAAGGTGTTATTTAAGTAGATACTTATCGTGTGAGTTGAGGATGGTTTAAACAAGTACTCGGGGGCCATTTTGTATAACCTGTCTTCATATTGCTAAATTATAAGTAAAGTTGTGAAAAAGCTCACCAGTCATGACTTGGGTAAAGACCGGAATAGATAGAATAATATACATATAATACCTTGGGACAACTCACACAATGCCACTTATCCCATAATATAACTGCCTCTGTGGCGCGGTGGGAGTGTATCCGACTGCTACGCAAAAGGTTGTGGGTTCGATCCCCACCCAGGATAAAACTTTGTGTGATGAGCACGATGGCTTATTCTGTGTCTGGGTGTTATTTATCTATAATATGTATGTATTTAGAAATATATAAGTATGTTTATCAGTTGTTTGGTTTCCATAGTACAAGCTCTGCTTAGTTTGGGATCAGATGGCGTTGTGTGAGTTGTCCCAAGATATTATATTATTATAAACGTATTACAGTCCATCAAATCTAAGAGGTACCGTTTGACGTTTCATATTTTTCAAACCGAAACAACTTTGTTCATACGTACATTATTCAGTTTCGATAACCTTTTTCATAAAACCATGAATTTAGAAAGATTTCATTATTGTATCTAAAAATGTACAATTCTTAATATCTAAATGTAATTGAAAACTTTCAAACAAAGCAAAATAACACATATTTACACAGTAAATAATTTCTAATAGTTATATTCTTGACCTCATTACAAAGTTACGTAGTTAGGTCACTGCACGTAGTGTTGCGACTCTTCGGATACACTTGTATGCAAAAAAATCGTTTACATATACGAAAAATCGAATGTATTATTTACAAATTACACTTGACAACCAAACAAATATTTTTTCATGTGAATGGGATTTATCTCACATATTACGATTACATAACTAAATAGTTATGTGATCGTAAAATATGAGATAAAACCCATCCACCAAAAATACGTATTTATAAATCAAATATATTTGCTTCTTTAAAAAGTTGTCGAAAGCGATTTGTCGATTTTTGATTTTCGCGCCCAAATAAGTCGGGGTTTCTCGCGCTAACGCTGTCGAAATAGTAAATGGAGTCAGGGATAGTGTTTTTTACATTTATTTTTGTGTATGATAGTATGGGTTTGCATATTACAGAGAAATAAACAAATTTTTAACAAGCACATCCATTGATTTTACAATTACAATTTTTTCTTCTAAGTCTTATTTCTACGTCTAAAACTAATAAAAATAAGGTATGTAGAACCCATTCACAAAAATGTTGTTGCCTGATGTTATAAATTAACGACGTTACTGCGCGACCGCATAATGCACTGAATACACAGATACCCTAAAATAAATTAATTTAATTATTTTTAGGTCAATAGGCAAAATCGCAGGTGTCCAAGTCTCTACAATTTTTTTTTTCTGGCAACACTGCCAACTACAAGCGCACGCGGTCCGCTCGGTCGGTTCGGCGTCAGCAGTCTCTCGCCATCTTGGAAGCTGACTGTGCGCGTACTTGCTTTCTCGTTTGTGTTTTACAATTTGTGACTTGGCTATTACTTTTCTGGACTGATCATTCTTTATCCGTTTACCTTGGCAATATTTATACTGGACTCCGAACTAAGCAAGTGTTTATTAATAATGTCGAAAAGAGGACGTACTTTGAACAGCCAGGCTCGTGAATTGGTGGTGAAATTACACGAGTATTTTGAGCGTGAATCTCAAAATGGTGGACTTCTACTGCCAGTTACACAAGTTCGGGATCGCGTCGGTGAAGCTCTCGGTATTGGTAGCCGCACCGTTGGCAAAATATTAAGTGAAAAATATGGGCCTTCGGGGAGTGACAGTAACGTACTTCACACACCGAAAAAACGAAAAAGAAATAAACCTGTGACAGGCATCGATGAATTCGATAGTCATGCTATTAGAAACCATATATACGGGTATTTTACAAGAGGCGAATTTCCAACATTGGCAAAGTTATGTGCAACTTTAAAAGATGCCGGGCTGTATAAGGGAAGCATAGAGTCGTTGAGAACGGTAATAACAGGAATTGGCTTCAGATACAAAAAAGTTGACAAACGAAAAATTGTTATGCAGCGACATGACATAATTATGCAGCGACTAACATTCCTGCGCGAAGTTAAACAAATTATAAACTGGGATAATGTAATATTTTTGGACGAAACCTGGCTAAATTCCAACCATTCTGTGCCGAAAACATGGACTGATGATTCTGAAGCTTCGTGCTCGAAGGTGCCGATAGGAAAAGGTGGACGCCTCATAATATGCCATGCTGGGTCAGCGTCTACAGGCTTCGTAGAAAACTCTTTATTAGCTTTCCAATCCAAAAGCACTAAAGAGTATCATGAAGAAATGGACGCAGTAAGGTTCCGAGAGTGGTTCTTAAATTTATTACAGAATATCCCTCCTAACAGCACAATTATAATGGATAATGCCCCATACCACTCTGTGCAAATTGATAAAGCACCTACGTCAGCCAATAAGAAAGCAGATTTGGTGCAGTGGATGCCGACATGTCACTATTAAAAGCTGAATTATTACAGTTAGTGAAATTGCATAAACCACCAAAACCGACATATGTAATTGACCAATTGGCCGAAGAGCACGGGCACTAAGTCATACGACTTCCTCCGTACCATTGCCAATATAATGCCATTGAACTGATTTGGGCCCAAGTTAAAGGTAATATTTTATAATATTATAATAATAACACGAGTACTTCTAACATTTATAATTTAAACAATGGTTTTCGTCTGCTATCAAATAGTTACATTATTGTTTTACAGGTTATGCAGCAAGACACAACACAAAACCACCCTTCAGTGTCAAGAAAATGGAAGGTTTATTAAAGGAAGCATGTGCCCAAGTTACACAGGAAGATTGGAGTAAAGTAGTACAAAAAACAAAGAAAATAATAATGGACGACTTCGAAAGAGACGTACACTTTGATAATGTAATGGACAATCAACTGGTCATTAATTTAAATGACGATGATGACGAAGACGACGATACTAGTACTAGTAGTGAATAAAAAAATATCCTAAACATTTCCTTTATTTAATTATAACAATTGATTTCTTTTTTTTTTTTTTTTAATCTTTATTTATTTAGGAGCTTTTGACTACAATTAAGTCATGCCAGCTCCATCGTACCCTAAACTAATTAATTAATTACATAATATTTCTTAGATTTACCTTATCTACTATTTTATATACTAGAATAGCTGCTTCACACAACGGCTTAGCTAATATACTTAAAAATACTCCAACATCCATCACAGACACCTTAAAAATGCTAATTATAGCATCTCTTAATTCCTTCGTTCTGGCACACTCCACCAATAGGTGATGAACATCCTCTGGAGTGCCGCACTCTGTGCAGTTCGGGCTGTCACTCTTCCCCATTGATTTCTTAAAATTCGGATATTATAGTAATCGATCTCTTAAAGTTCGGATATTATAGTAATCGATTTTTTCATCCCATCCCTATCATTCAATTGTCAGAACTGTCAAACGGTACTTCTTAGATTTGACGGACTGTAGGTACTACGCGTTTCAAATGAGTTGATAACTGACACTGACATTTGATTTCGCATTACGACTGCAACTTCATTGTATGACGTAAGGTCAGCAATAAAAAGATTCGTAAAAAGGTGTCATTAGTATTACACAGAAGTACCTACCTACTCTATAGAACTATACTTATGCATTGTATTTTACTATTATTTATTATTGTAGATATGTTTTAGTTAAAAAAAATATCACATCTGACTGAAAGACCACAAAAGTCTAAAAAATATTCTTATATTTTGCCTATTTACTTATTTCTGTTTAGTGTCAAAAGAATACTATTAATATTTTGATAAAGAATAATGATAGGTACATAGTTCAAAGAAAATAAATATTATGTCCGTTCCGTTACCATATATACATACGTACTTTACCTGACTTGGGAGTTTTTGTTGCTAGCGGTACAATTTTGACAACTACAGAGTGAAGTTGTCGCGATCGCGATTATCTTCTTATTTGAAACGCATAGTATGTACAAGTATTTTCACACATTAAATGCGGAGACATAAAAATACCAACCTCTGAATTAACCATTATTTTCCCAATAAAAAAAATCCAAAGCAAGAAGTCTTTATTCCAATTCTAAATTCAAATGCAACATTTTTTGTTCGATATAGTTTAGTGGATTTAAAAATCGCCTAAGTTATTTGGTAACGAATAAAAAATCGACTAACAGCGGGGAGCCGAGCCGGATCGAGGGATACCACACACGGCATTTTACATAATAACTCACTAATGAACGATGATAGGACGATTTAAAAAAAAAACATGACTTCAAATTTTATAAAGAAACTAACCATGCCCGCGACTTCGTCCGCTAGAAGTTACAGTGCTGCTCTCTGTCCTCTTTACAAACGTAATCATTATGATAAAAAGTCAAGCCGTTTAGGAGATTAGCTGAAACAAACAGATAGACAGACACACAAAAAAAAATAAACAAAGTGTTTTTGTTATAAAATTCCATATACATACTATCATACCGGTTGCCATAGTACAAGCTGTGCTTAGTTTGTGATCAGACGACGTTGTGTGAGTTTCAAGATATTATATTTCTGAATTGACCATTCATTGAAGGTATTAAAAAAAATGACCTAGACAACAAATTTTTTCCTCTGATTATTTCATATTTCATTCATCTATTTATTGTTTCGGATTAACGCAAAACTCTAGACAACAGATACTTAAAAAGAAATACATGTTCTAAATTCAACTACAGGTATCATCAAAATTGGTACATGCATCTACCTACACAGGCGGAGCTGAGCATAGGCTACTAAATAAATACTTAAATTTAGTATTTCTATCTACACTCTCGACACTAACTCGAAAGTAAATTATGTTTTTATGTAAAGAAATGAGAATCATGTCAAACACAAAATACCTAGCCAAAACAAATAGGTCCATTTCTACAAAAGATTAAAATTGTTATAAATTTTTAAACACTTAAATTGTTGACTGACGTATTTATTCGGAGCTCTTTGAGACTATTGCTTGATTACTAAAAAATAATTTATTTTTATTACTGTCTTTATGTCAACATATAATTTTGTAGTATAGTGTGGCCATTAGTGCTGTGCACTCCCTGAGGTATGCACGGCGAGGTGGGGGGCGAAGAAAAAAGTGCATGAGTTCACATGAGGTCGATACATGTCGGACAGATCTTACGATATCAGTTTGCATTTCTAAGGCAAGACTTGTGGCGGGACGTTGCGTTGGTCGGAGGCTATCTATCTGTAATATATACTTACTTTGTTGATTAAAATGTAACCCAAATATACTCATATTTTATTAAAAATATGCAGGTGATAAATAAGAATTGAAAGTTATAATTCACAACAGGACTTGTTTTATTAAACATTTTTTATATTTACAAACAATTATATATTCTAACGAAAGTTATTCTGACATAGATTCTGTTTCAACTTCATCTTCCATTTCGTCATCATCTTCATCTTCCTCTTCGCCACCGGAACTTGAATCAGAGTCTTGCAAATTTATTATGAATGAATCGATAACATTATCGAACCTACAAGTATATAAGGCCCTGTGTCAGTCCATCATTCAGTATTGCATCACTTCATGGGGAGGAGCACTAAAAACTGTTATGTTGCCACTTGAAAGAGCACAGAGAGCCGTTCTAAAAGTAGCTACTTTTCGACATTTCCTTTTTCCCACCTTCCTCCTGTATAAATGCTGTAAGGTATTGACTGTCCGTCAGCTTTTTATAGTAAATATAATTTTAAAACAACACGAGCTACTTACTTTTAATACTGACTTAACTAATAAGAGACGAAAAGATATAGTCTGCACATCTGATTCCACCTCAAGATATATGTTCTCAAACCGATTTTTTAATTTCATTGGCCCTTTTTTGTATAATAGATTAAATCGAATTATAAATATATACCACCTAAATTATTTTAATTGTAAAAAAGCTGTAAGTACCCAATTACAAGATATGTCATACGAACAGACGGAGGACTTATTACTTGTACTAAAATAAATAAGACCAATTGTTGTAACATCTCTTATAATTACCTATTTTTTGTAAATGTTAATTTATTAATCTATGTTTTCTAGTTTAACAGTTCTTGTTTTTAGTTATTAAGTATAGTTTTAGTTTCGGAAAGTATTTATTAAAATACTTTTTACTTTCTAGCCTGAAACACAGGTTTCAACCTAGTTCAGGCAAATACTTAACTGTGCTATTTGTTATTATACCTTTATATAAGTTTATTGTACCTTTACTTTCATGAATAAATTATTATTATTATTATTATTATTATTACTATCGCGACTCCAGTAATCATTTTCATTTTTCTGGACATGATCGTCGCATTTCTGCCATTTTTCCGCCGTGAATTCCGAAAACAATTTATCCAATAAGATTATCTTTTCGTCTAGAGAAGAATTAATATAGTTTTGGGCTATGTTGTTTTTAATATCAGCCCAGACCAACTCGATTGGATTTAAATCTGGATGGTACGGAGGTAAACGCAGAACAGTGTGTCCACTGGCTTTCAGGAGTTCGTCAATTCTATACACGGGTTCTTTTTGTGTATTTTTGATAAGAAGTAGCAGTTGAGCCTTTGACATGGTTCCTGAAAATTCTACATTATGGCGTAGCAACCAGTTCTGCATTTCACTTTTGAGGCTTGATATAGTTGGTTTCTTCTCAATCTGAACGCTGTGGTAAGACGCGTTGTCCATTACAACCACAGAATTCGGCAGCAACTTATCTTTTAACTTTTCATCTACCCACTTATAAAAAGTAGGTCCGCTCATATCTCCATGATAGTCACCGGTTCTAGCATCGGATTTGAATATAGTCAATGTATCATCCACTAAGCCATTTCGACACCCAGCGTGGAGTATTACTAGTCGCCGTCCTTTCCCAATATCAGCATGAATACCGGGTTCTGACGATGATTGCCAACATTTGCTGGCATGGTGACTGGCGTTGATGTATGTTTCATCAAGAAAATATATGTTTCGGTTTTCCGTTCTGTAATTTCTGATTTGTGTAAGATATTTTTTCCGCCACACTGTAATATTAGGCTGCTCTATAAGGAGATGTCTCTTTGATTTGCATTTTTTGTAACGGTAGCCCATTTTGTGTAAAAGCTGTCTTAAATATTCCCGTCCACAATTCAATATGCCATCCTGTCTCAAACTTGATAGTAACTTACGGACACTTGGTATTTTTTTTTCAACTTCGTAAAACTGATGAATTTTTCTTCTGATAACTCCAAGGTCAAAATCATCCACAACGTGTTTTTTCTTTAGAACTTTTGGTTTTTTTGGCGATTGAAATTTTAATTGGCTTGAATTTTCAATTGATAAATAGCCCGCAGAAATCACATTATGTACGGTTCTTTTGCTGTATCCCGTAGCCTCCGCAACGATTTTAGCAATATTCACGTCATTTTTAAATTCAAAGCTTTCTTTGTCTGCTTTTCTTTTCTTAAAATATTCAGCCACCTTAAAAATGACAGTCTTCATATCACGAGATAACGCACGACCCATCTTTGAATATTTATCTCGTGTGCGTCTGACATAGACAGTCCGATACAAATAACACTACCTGCCGTCACAAGCGTTGACGGCGCACTGACAGCGCAGCAGCCGATTCTAACCCCCCCGTCTCACCGCGCGCATACCTCAGGGAGTGCACAGCACTAATGGTCATACTATAATTGTAATTACGTACCTACTCTAATAAATTCAGTTGAATACAGCAACATTAAGAACACAAGATAGCATTAACCATTAAATAAACTGGTTCACATATTCTAAGTTATAGAAACAAATTAAAAAGGAATTCATCATACAAAATAATATTTGAATATCGGATGAATCATTTATCTGTTGCCAAAAACCAGCATTTACATTCAAAAATCGAATCAGAGTAAATCGCACGGTATCAACCGAATCAAACATAAAATATCGAATTATAAAATCGACTAAAACATAAAAAAAAGAAAACAATATTTTTTTGAATTTCGAATTCGCATTCCGTTTATTGTAAGTTGCGTTTAGCCAGCGGGCGTCGAATTTATTTGAACGTTCCAAATGATTTCAAATTAGGAATGTATCATTTTTTTAATGTGATAAGACTTTAATGATTGTGGTATTAAACTATGTATATAGTTGGCGGGATAAGGCTGTGTTACTCTGAACTGGACTCAGACAGACAAAAAAGCCTAAAATAATATTTTTAAGACAACTGCGCTTTGGGGTACGGACCCCGAGTTTTGGGGACTTTACAAATCATGAACACAAAGTACACTCAGACTCGAAACAACAATATAGAAGTGTGAAGTGTTGGGGATCATACAAATAAAGTGGTGTCCCATGGTTCGATCCCCACCCAGGATAAAACTTTGTGTGATGAGCACGATGGTTTATTCTGTCTGGGTGTTATTTATCTATAATATGCATGTATTTAGAAATATATAAGTATGTTTATCAGTTGTCTGGTAGTCCAAGCTCTGCTTAGTTTGGGATCAGACGACGGTGTGTGAGTTGTCCCAAGATATTATTATTATTATTATAATTTTCCGACAGTCTAATATTTTCTAAATAAGTTCAATTCAATTCAAAATTCTATAATCACTTCGGGTACAAAACAACACTTGCGAAATGTCTGGATACTACATACATGTAATGCCAAGTTCGCAAACAATAGATAAAGCCGGAGAAACGAACCTGACAATAAAAACTCGCGGCGACTCTTTTCAAATTGCCAATTTTACAATGTTTTAATGTTTTTATACCTGTAAGGTGCTACCACTAATATACTCTATACTCCTCTATACTCCAATATACTATACACCATGATAAAGGACTGATGCAAATTATATTATTAAAAAGTTAGAACTTTGACTGCCTCTGTGGCGCGGTGGGAGTGTGTCCGACTGCTACGCAAGAGGTCGTGGGTTCGATTCCCACACGGGACACCACTTTGTGTGATCCACAAATTGTTGTTCCGAGTCTGGGTGTACTTTGTGTCCGTGACTTGTATGTTTGTAAAGTCTCCTGCGACACAGGGCTTGTACCCTAATGCAGGAGTCGTCTTTAAAAAAAAAAAAAAAAAAAAAAAAAAAAAAAAAAAAAAAAAAAAAAAAAAAACTTGAGATAAAATAAAATCAAATACAATAATTGCATTTTTGAAAGATAGAAAAATTTGAAATTTATACCCAGAATTTGAGATCTAGTAAGATAGTCCAGATAGGTGGTTTGCTTCAGGCCCCGGTTTGGCTATGGAAGTCTCGGGTTCGATTCCTGGGTATGGATTTCAAATTTTTCTATCTTTCAAAAATGCAATTATTGTATTTGTAAAGTAATTGGGAAGAAATGCCTATAAAAATTACTTCAAAATAAAATCAGCCTTAGTGGGTACCATATAGTAGGAGCATCTACTTACATTAAGGGTAAAAGCTATGCATATGTGCTTTAATATTGGCCAAAGTCAGTACTGTGGCCATGTTAGTTGCATTTCGTTACCAGTGTAACGAAATATTATTATTAATAAAAATAAAGAATACAATGGCCTTTATTCATCACGCAGAATCTTTACTTACAAAAATCATGCTCTTAATCAATGTGACGATTAAAACAAAGTGACAATAAAATTCATACTAAAGTAACAAGGAGCAAGCGACTAGATCCATTTTTCTTTATCATTTAAATATTCATCCACTTTTTAATAACCTGTACGTATAACATGATATTTGACAACATTTTTGAACTTAATCACTGATGACGTAGTTCCTACCGGAAATGCTTCCATATTAAATCTTTAAAGCTCACAGCTCCTTTCATACCAAACTGCATCAAAATTACCTCAATATTCGTGTACTTTTATTAGAAGGTATGCACGTTATACCTGCAGGGGTATGGTACCTAGGTAATAAAGGTTTTATGGGATGAATAGTATAATTTTATTTTTATTTTAGAATCTGCGTAACTCTCCCAAGGAATTCCCATTTAAAATACAATAACTTAAATATTCATGTTTCCGAATACAAACGAAGAATACCGAAGCGCATAATCAATTTCGTATTAAGCACTTATTTTATGCGCGTGAGCTGCCAATGTGAAACGACCCTAAGGTATTTATGCAGATTCGTTCCGATACTTTTGTTTTGAGAAATCGTTAATACTTCAATATTTTATTGTCTAAAGAGAAATATAAAACATGTTGACATTATTATAGACTACTGTTTTGTGTTTTTTATTCCAAATTTGAATTTTTATTGTGTTGATTGACGGCCGGTGAAATGATTTGACTCGAATTTTATGTTCGAAATTTGAAATTCCCGCCCACATATCTACGTTTCGATTCAGAAGCTGTAATAACGTTTATTAAGGCTGGTTTTCTACTTAAGTTATGCCATGTTATGATAAACTTTGTAAAATATAGCTCGTTACAGGTGACAGCTGTCACTGCAATCACGTCTATCAAGATCTGTATTTTTGGTGGTGAAAATGTACGCAAGAAATGGCATACTTTACTGCGGTAAGTGCATCAATAGTGACGTTCTTTATGTCATTTTAAACGGAATTTGTCACTGTTCTAAATTTAAAAATATATATTCTATAAACTAGCACTAGGTCTAGACTTACAGTACGATCAACGTATCTTGACCGGATTGAAGTTAGGTTTTTATCACTTTCGCGCATGTCATAGAGATGCGACCCTAAAATTACTTACGAAAACGATTAATCGATTAAAAATACTAACAACATTTGCATTCAACAATATAAAAACACTGTTTAAATGAGTTCATAAAAGTTTAAATTTAAAACAGTTACAGTAAATAATAAAGAAACTTTGAAAAACAATTTCTTTACCAAAATAATCACAAAAAAACATGAATTAGTAATACTAATTATGACAATGTAATGCGTAATCGCATCTCTAATCCTCTTGGTTTAGTTACCGCCCCCGCCCCCCGCTTCCTGTCACCTTTTACTTCCAAAAAATGCATCTGCGCAACCACTTATCGCCTACTTCAGTCCGGCCTAGTTACGTTGATCATACTGTGGGTCTCCTTCGCACAAGCATTTTTTAAACGCACGTTAAAAAATCCCTTAAATAGCCTCCCTAATACTATGTATTCACAAGTACACGATCACACGGCAGCGATCTTAAAACACGACGATTTTTTTATCGTGCAGTGTCATATTTTCAAACCCTGAGCATTGGGAATAGATCACATAATCACATCGAGAGGCCGGGTCGCCGGGTTTTTAACGCGCGTTAAAAAGCGCTCGTACGTATGAGGCCTTTACTTTACGCAACGTTACAATATTATTAATTAAATAGAGTGATAAATTATCTTAATTCAATGTAGCACAGTTTGAGTTTGTTGTGGTTCAGTTTTTATGTGTTATTCTACAGACAGACATACACTTTTGACACATTGCATCCAAATGAGTATATGTATTATTTTTTAAATTGGGTACTTAAGTTTTTTTAAATTACAAGGCTTGTTGAACAGGGACGGTTGATAGGCTTTGATTTGTGGAAATCCGTTTGCCCGTTTCGAGGATAATCAAATTTGTATTTCACTTGTCAGGTCAATTTGCAGATCCTGTAACGTAAACTAAATATAAAAACAAACGTTTTATTAACGGAAGACTATTTTTCAATAACATAAATCCGTTTAAATGTTAAAATCGAACACATTCAAAAATCGAATACTCCACTATACCATTAATCAAATCACGAATCCATAGGAAACCATATTTTTCGAATGTCATGCCTCCATTTTGAAATTTAAAAAACAAATCGCTTTCGTTCGGAAACGTTCGTGAATTTGCGTATTTTGGCCGCGTTCCGTTCTACCTTCATTTGAGTTAAATGTCTTGGCACTAATGTACTATCAATGGAACAGATAAGAATTTCCCTGTAGGTAATTAACGTGAATTTTCCTATTCAAAACCGTTCATAGCGCCATATTTGTTGTTCTATAAATTATAGACGAGTTTTGGTAATAATTCTCTTTGGACTTGGGAGAACTCTCACACCGCTATCAGATCTTAAACTAGGCCACCTGACAACTAATTATATTACTAAATATTTCTAAATACATGTATACAAATTATATCTAAAATTGAAGTGTCTGTTTGTAATGTCCAACAGTTTTTTACTAATTGCTTATGAAAGTATAGGTGTCAAATCTAGTACTTAAAACAAAAACTCTTTTTTTTTTGTCTGTCTGTTTGTTTTGGTTTATCTCTGAAAGGCCTGTACGGATTTTGACGGGGCTTTCACTGACAGACAGCTGAGGATGTAGGGAGTAGCTTATGCTTTTTTTATCCTCACGCTAACGTTTATAGAGTCACTAACCTCTAGACTAGTCCAACTTCAGGCCAATAAACACATTTTGAAAATAGAACTCTAGCTAGATAAGGGAATAAGGGATGGGAAACAATGTAAACTAAATCGATCGATTAGCTATTTCAGGTGGTTTAATTTTGTTTAAATTAAATTGGAAACTTGATAGAAAGGTTGTTTGATAAACTGCCGGTCCCAGGTATTACAGGCATTTACCTAATGTACATAAGTGTCATAAGTGTTCACGTCAGCTGGGCCAATGGTAGGCATAGCTTGTTTAAAAAGCACAACGTATTCATCTCAGTTTTCTATAGTTTTAGCTATCATTTTAAGACTTGATAAAACGTATAATACACGACTATTAGGTATATTTTCTGTGTCTGTGGCGCAGCGGGAATGCGTGTAACTGCGATCCAAGAGGTTGTGACTTCGATTCTCAACCGGCATAGAGAGATCCATAAATGACGGCTTTTAGTTTGGACATAACCGTGTTCGTTCATTTTATTTTTGAGTTCAAAAAATTAGAATGGACGAACCTAAGACCGGTCACTAGTGACTAGCAAAATATCGCTTTTTTATTGAAGCAGTCAATTGACTTAGGGGAACATAGTACAGTATCGGACACTTTTTAATGTATTGCTATATTTTCAAAATGACATGGTCAATCAGTATAAAGTTCAATACTGAAGTTTAGTTAGAGGACGTTTGACCGTATTTGTTCATTAGAAGCCGCTAGAATTAAAATATACTGTATAAATTGAACAAATATTTTCATAAAAAGTTGGAAAGTAACGGACATGGGTGGGCAGTATCGGACAAATAGTTAAAACAACCAATAAGGTCATATATAAATAGTCTAAACGAATTTCATTAAGTTAGTTGAAAACGGAAGTGATCAAATTATATGAATATGCACAACTAATTTTTGAATTTATTAAAAATTACAGTCTAAAAAAAATAAAACCTTATCTTTGTGTACTATCGGACGCTTATGTTTAGTATCGGACACATTATTAAAGTTTTAATAATTGTATTATTATTTTATTTTTTGTAAGTTACAAGTAGGCAAGAAGTAGATAGAAAATCATATATCATCTCAATTTATTGTATTTTTGTTTGTTAATGATAAATAGGCAGGATGGAAACTGAATAAAAATACGAATTCATAAATCAAACTTTACTTTTCAATGACTATTATAATCTGAATTAAAACTACTATTACAGTCTACAAGGAACATTATAGCTTTGGTATTTTTTTTATAATATAAAATCACAGCGATAATCACTTATCTCCTCCTCTTGTTCTACCTTTATCTACATAGTCAATCACTAATATCACTCGAACAATTTTCGCAAACAAAATATGGGTCGTCGCCATTAAAAACACAGTAAACATGATACCAAACATGACATTGTAGACATTGCACCCAGTCTTCGTCACTTTTGTAAAAGTTTGAACACTTGCCGCAGAATGTGGTCTTTGCCTTGCGTTTCTTTTCTGTGCTGTTTTTTTTCTTTTTGTTATCATCCCAATCCAATACCTTCTTAACTTTTTTAGTATCTGCCTTATTTTTCTTATGAATACATTGTGAGATTTTTTCTTGTTTCTTAGTATTTTTTTTTAATTTTTGAGCATACTTTTCTTCAAGCTCCTTTTTAAAAGGGGTTGACGTCCAAATTTCTGATTTTGTTGATTTCCGTTTTCTCGAAGCTATTCTTCGTTTAAATGCATCTTGAGTAGGATAAATGGATTCAACGATTCTGGCAAAATGTCCTTTCAAGGGTGCATTTTCTTTACCTGCTGATGTTGATGGTTCGAATGATATTAATTCATTAGAAATAATTTGGATCTTTTGTTGCTTAATATTTTTTGGAACTAAAATATTTTTCAGTGGCGTTATAAGAATTTCGGAGGTATTTTGTACAGTAATAGGTTTATTTGGAGATTGAAGAACGTAGTTATCGTCAGTTTTTTGTGGTGTATGAAAATCAGCTAAAATAGCATCGTATACGTCATCTGGTATTATTGAAGGATCGGGAGTATTATTTAGATCGAAATAGTCGGTATTATTTGTAGGCGATAATATAATTTCTTCAATTACGTTAGCAGGACATATCTCATTAAAAATTTCGCAATTGCCTTGACTTCTATCTATTGGAATATTTTGAGGCATTTCAGTATTTTCTTGCATTTCAGAATTGTTTTGTGATTCTTGATAGACGTCATCTGGAATGTTCAAGCCTTGTGCTGGCATATAATCATCATCTTTGAATATTTCAGGATTGTATGGCACTATTCCGCAGCACGCGAACCCGCTTTTGGCAATTTGCATTGTTGAAGTTTTGACATACGCTTTTTCAACTAGTCCAGCAATATCATCCGTCGTTCGAATCAGTCCGAAATTCTAACGAATCTGTGCATTCTCATCCATGACGTACAAGCAGAGTCATAAGCGTTTTTAAAAGGTTTCATAAATGTGCGGTCAAGTGGTTGCAATTTATTTGAAGTATGAGGTGGAATACTCCGTAAATGGACGTAATTTTCTTTTGCATATTTGATAACTTCAAGTTCTTTGTGACTGGCGTGTCCATCTAAAATTAGAAGAGCTGGCTCCAAACTAGACGGTTTTACTATTTTCACAAAATGATGAAGCCATTTAAAAAAAAATGGTCCTGTGATCCAACCACTTGAATTTGCCTCAAAATTGAACCTAGTGGAGCATTTTCTTTAAGCCGCTCATTAATCTTTTGCCTGGGAAAAATAAATAATGGCGGAACAAAAACATCACCAGTCGCATTAAAACAGAATAATAACGTAACATTACGGCCTCTTTCTCCAGATGTCAGTTTACCAACCTGCTTCTTTCCCTTAACGCTTAAAACCTTGAATGTATTTTTATGTACACAGCTTACACCAGTTTCGTCTGCATTGAATATTTTATGCGGAGAGAAATTGTATTTATCTGTTAAAAACTTTAGTTTTTCGTAGAATAGTAAAACCTGTGGTCTATTAAATCCAACGGCTCTAGCAATACTTGTCGATTCAGGTTTTCGCAAACGGAGTTCAGGGTGACGCTTTAAAAATGAATAGTAAAACTCGACGCCAGCTTGCTTTTTCTGTGAGTTGAATCGGTGAGGTAAATTAAGCTTTTCAGCCAAGTCAAATGCAAATTTACAAAATTCGTCCCTTGTGAAAGGCATTAAGCGGTTATCAGCGTCTTGTAAATATTTGACTGACATTTCTTCGTATTTTGAAGAAAATGTAGGTTTAAAGTGTCCCATATCTGAACTCATAGTAGTCTGCATACCTTTTTTCAGCTTCACTACCCTGTCATTTAGTGAACTTTTAGGAACGTTAAAATATAATGCTGCCTGCCGAGTCGTCAACTTCCCGCTCAGTATCTGTTCAACAGCATCTTTCATATTTTGTTCTTGCCACTGACCGCGACCATCTGGTTTCTTTTTGAATCTGGGCATGTTGGTCTAGAAAAAAAATGGTTGTCTGTAAAGTTGGTTTACGGACGATAATTTTACGTGATAACATCATAAGGCGTCACAAGCGGAACGCTAAGGCCTATCGTTCTATAGCTTGTTCCGCGCTCTCGCTTGTACGCTCGGCTCAGGCGGAACGTGACACTTTTTCGTGCGTGCAGCCGGCGTTCATAGATTTATAAGAAGTTATCACGTCAAAAATTTAAGATTTTAATCTGGTTTCTTTTAAATACACTGTAATACAATAAATTAAACTTTTTCTTTTTTGTCTTAAACAAACTGGCTGCTAGATCAGGTCCTAAGCGATACTTCACTTGAGAAGGTCGCACGAAAACGCAGCGGTGCGACGCGTACTTTTAATAGATCATCTATTGAAGGTACGCGTCCCACCTTTGTGTACACATTATTATTGATAATTGTATTATTATTCTTAGTATAGTATCGGACGTCCGGTACTGGACTAAATCAAGTCGTCCGTTACTATACAACACTCCCGCTGTCGAAAATATTATTATAAAAATATAAAACCAATAATTACATTGAAATTGACGTAATAATCGTATACTACAATAATAATACTATAACTTATAAAACAAACAATCCTCGATTCACTTTAAAATTTTGGTTTTGACCACAAAAAACAAAACATCGATACTCACTCGGACTCGACTTCGGAAGAAAATCACTCGTCACGCGTGCACCGTGGTCGGTTTCTCACCGGTGACTGTTTGGTACGCTCGCAGACGCGACCGCAACGTGAAGGAGGGGAGTGGGGTTAGCTATATACAAAACTGCAACGTTTTTAAGTAATGTCCGTTACTATACGTTGTCCGGTATTATACTACCTTCCCCTAAGTCATATTGAACGCTCACAAAACCTTGAGAATACTTGAGATTGATAATCGATTAAAGTAATAGATTCACATAAAATATTAACAGTAACTTAACTGTTATGTGTTAAATAAAAATATAATCAAATTGTTATGCCGCCTTAGGTCTTACTTAAGCACCTTAAAGAGCGGTCCATCTGTAATTCGGCACATTGAAGCAGTTAAGGCTAACTCGCATACGGCTGGAGGGAGAAGAAGGATTAACAAGATTTCTAGAAATATAGGCAACACATTATCTGAATTATGTTTTAAATTAAAAAAAAAACAATTGTTTAGATACAAACAGACTAAGAAAGTGAGATAAGCAACTTTTTTAATTATTACAGTTTTAGTTACAGTTATCCGTTTTTAGCAATAATACCTATATATCACACTCCTTCATGCCTCGAAAATCACAAAAAGTCGTCGTCGGTCCCACGCATAATCTCTATTAAGCACACTATTTAAGGAACAGTGGCTTAGAACACACAGCATAAAAACTTAGCTACTTAATAATGTTTCGGAAACCTCAGATATAATTTTGAACATCGTCCATTCGGCCTTCAATATGGTTACCTGTGCTGATACAAAAAAAAAATATCTTTATCATAATCTCTGCTGCCTATTGACACAAAATACAGAAAATCCTAAAAAAGGTACAGAGCTGGCTCACAGCTCATCAAATAATACACTCACACATATATCTACATACGTACATTGCAGTATCGGTTGATGATTTGACAGTCTTCGACCGAGATCTGTGTATCTATGCGTCTATGTTTGCGTGAGCCTGTTTTCGCTCATTGTAGAAAGCCGGATTCTGTACTTATAATTTGTGCTATTGACATTTAGGCTGTATTGTCAACATTGCTCGGCTTATTGAAGGATTACAGATACGGATGTTGACAAAATAATTCCGACAATTTCAGGTAGTTATGCAAATGTTTTGTTTATTTTAAAGAAGCAACTCTGTTTCTATTTAAATATGCAATTTTTTTTCAAACTACAATACCAACACAAAATACTGGGGGTGTAGAAGCCTTCGTCTTCGTCAGCATTCGCATACATACTTCAATAATGTCTAACCACTTCAAACCTCATTGTTCGGAAGGTGTTCTGTGATTCCGTGTCCTAGAGAGATGTCTATTGTCTATGTGTGCGTTGCTCGAGCAAGCACGTATGAAAGTTGCTTTTTGTACTCTATAAATATTTAGTAGTATGGGCTTACCCAGAGGGTGGATTTGGGGATTAATCCCACCCCTCTAGAAATTCTAAAAAGAACACACACGTGTACAGTGTACACACACAGTAAGTAGGTACACATTTGACCGATGCTTAGTCAATTGCACCGCCAAAAACCCCTCCCCTCCCTCGAAAAAAGATCTTGGGTATACCCATGTTTAATGGTTTTAACCTGCAAATAAAATTGACAAGAGGTAAACAAAATTTCTACTTTTAGCACCAAGGTAGGTGTGTAACCATTGCTATTTCCATTACAATCTAATGTAAAATGCAGTGTAATACATTAGCGATATTAAATTGACATTCTAAATTCAAAAACTTAGTAAATATTAGCACTGAGCGCCACCCTTCATCCTCTTTCCTCTATCCATTTAATCAATTTAAAAAAAGAACTATTCAAATCGATATCGTCTATGTCTATGACACACTTTTAAAATAAATATCTCTATTCTCGATTTAAAATCTTATTCGTGTCATCACTAAACCAAAATGACATACCTCCTCCAGCGGTCACGATTCGGCGTTCTAAATTCAAAAATTAAAAATCATCATTCCATTTTTGTTTTATTAACCACTGTGGGTTTAGTTTATATTACAAAAAAGTTTTGAATTCATAACGAGCAATGGATATTCTACAATTGTTACGGTTGTCAATAAGACAGCGCGTTCTAAATTTAAAATTTGTGTATATTGTGAACATTATTGTATTTGATAACCATTACCGCTTTTTTGGGGCATTGTTTATTTTAATAGTAGGCACATAACACGCATTGGTTTAAGTACAATTCGTTTGATTCAACGTGAGGTTGGTTTTTGTAATGTTTTTTGTACGTTGACTGTCTGTTAACTTTTTAACAAAAGGTGGAGTTAGCATCAATTTTTGCGATCATATCGTTTTTATCTAAAGTCCATGATACATACGATATAATTGCTCGTTTTCGTTAAAAACTAGGTATCCCCTTGTTATGACGAAAACGGCTTAACGATTTGAGCAAGTTTTGGTTAATTGGTTAAAAGAAACCAACATTAGGAAATTCTTTTTAACCAAAAAATTTAATTCAAAATCCGCCAAACCGAAAAATCGACTCAAAAATAATTTACCCTCCTTCTGATACAATAGCTGTTATGCTAGATAGGCCATTGACGTAGAGACCTGGAGACCAATTCACGTATTTAAAGCAGTACAGTTGCAGTGCACTTGCAGTTAAGATTCGATTAAAAGTCCATTTTCGTATTCTTGTAACTTTGTGATCGATCTTAAAAACGCTTGCGCACCGTACTAGAATGTCGTTATTGCGCTCTCGAGACGCATACTTGATGCAAGCGTATTTGAATTAGATTCCAATGTTACAAGAATACAAAAATGGCCGTTTTATTAGAAACTTAACTGCAACTGAACTGCAACTGCACTGCTTTAAATACGTGAATTGACCTGCTGGTTTACGCCATATCCTCACAAAATTGACCACTTTTTAGAAAGAGACAACGCTACTTTGTGGATCTCTGTCACGCTTTGCAGTCAATATTTACTTTTTGATTGCAATGGGACAGGCCAACAATAACAAGACTTCCATTTAATTTTCAAATTTGGACAGTCATTTGACAATATGAACTTAAAGTCTTTACGTCTTGTGTAACCATTGACGTATAGACCTGGACTGCGCCATATCCTCACAAAATTGACCAGAGTTCAAAGAGACGGCCGCAGGATTTTTTCTCTCTTTCACGCTTTGCAGTCAACATTTACTTTTTAATTGAAAGTGATGGCGCGGTCCAGGTCTATACGTCTATGTGTGTAACAACAGCGGCCATTTTGGAAGTTGTAAAAATGGCGGCAAACTAACATGTCGCTATTTTTACAGCTACGCATTTAACGTGTAAAAACACAAATGAAATAAGACGCAACTTAAAGGTCGAAGCGACCAGAGAGTCAATTCACGTATTTAAAGCAATGCAGTTCAGTTGCAATTAAGTTTCGATTAAAACGGCCATTTTTGTATTCTTGTAACTTTGGAATCGATCTCAAAAACGCTTGCGAACCGTACTAGAATGTCGTTATTGCGCTCACGAGACGCATACTTGACGCAAGCGTATACGAAAATGGTCGTTTTAATCGAAACATAACTGCAACTGAACTGCAACTGCATTGCTTTAAATACGTTGACCCACAGGTCATTAAAATCTAAACAAAACAACACAACGGCCATTTGTAATAAGTGTCAAAAAAGTTGACAGGACGGTCATTCGATTCGGAATTTGAAATAACTGTCACTTTGTACGGGGTAGTGTTCAGAGTTAGAAGTCTATGTTGTTAGGTACTTAGTATATTGAGAACTAGCTGGGGGCTTAGACAAATGACACACGCTTCTCTTTCCACACACGCTAACGCGAAAAAATGTATGCATTTGACATAAGGTTGACAAAACGTCACGCGACTGTTACTGAATTTGTAAACAAAAACCAACAGTAGCGTGTGCGGAAAAATAAGTGTGTGGCATTTGTCTAAGCCCCCTGTCCCGCGCAACGTCATCTGCGTAAACTTTTCCCCTTTTTGCAATATTTCTCATTGCTGCTCCGCTCCTATTGGTCGTAACGTAAAGTTATATAGCCTATAGCCTTCCTCGATAAATGGGCTATCCAACAATGAAATAATTTTTCGATTGGGACCAGTAGTTCCTGAGATTACCGCGTTCAAACAAACAAACAAACTCTTCAGCTATATAATATTATTATAGACTAGCTGTCCCGCGCAACTTCGTATGCGTAAATTTTCCCAGTTTTTGCAACATTTCACGTCGCTACTCCGCTCCTATTAGTCGTAGCGCGATGTTATATAGCCTATAGCCTTCCTCGATAAATGGGCTATCCAACAAAAAAAGAATTTTTCAAATCGGACCAGTAGTTCCTGAGATTAGCGCGTTTAAACAAACAAACAAACAAACTCTTCCGCTTTATAATATTAGTATATAGGTAGACTAGCTGCCCCGCGCAACTTCGTATGCGTAAATTTTTCCCGTTTTTGCAATATTTCTCATCGCTACTCCGCTCCTATTAGTTGTAGCGCAATGTTATATAGCCTATAGCCTTCCTCGATAAATGGGCTATCCAACAAAAAAATATTTTTTCAAATCGGACCAGTAGTTCCTGAGATTAGCGCGTTTAAACAAACAAAAAAACAAGCAAACAAACAAAGCAAACAAACAAACTTTTCCGCTTTATAATATTAGTATAGATTGACAGCTCTTGACTGCCTCGGTGGCGCAGTAGGAGTGCGTACGATTGCTGCACAAGAGGTGGTGAGTTCGATTCCAACATGGGACACTATTTTGACTTTAGAAATTGTTGTTTCGTGTGTTGGTATAGGTACATTGTGTCCGTTAATATTAATTTTCAAGTTTGTAAAGTCCTCGTGCCATATTGCTAATAATTTATAGCGGAAGTTGTCTTTTTTAAAGTAAAAAAAATGACAGGTCTAAATAAGTAAAACATATAACCTATTTTATTCAAAGTCGGTTACAAGCTTATTTGTATTGTCCTTAATATTAATATATAATGTGTACAGGTTTTGTACATTACTATTATAATATTTAATTGTTCATAATTATATGTTTACGATTTAAGATAAATTATTAGGGCGGCTCAAGACTTGTGCGAAACCCGTGAAACGAAATTGTACATTTTAAAGTTTCGCAACAAAATACCGAGGGTACTGAATGTAGCCTTCACAGAAATAGACATCGTTCACGGAATGGGCGAACTGAATTCCCCCCCCCCCCCCAACCCCGCCCCTGAAACAACAAAAAAGTAGGCACATAGTACTCGTTTGACTAGTGTTTAGTCAATTGTACTATCTAAACTCCCCTATATTTTTATACAATACACAAATTATCTAACAATACACTTGCAGTATTTGGCATTTGAATAGATTGGTTTATTGCCAATTTATTTCCTTACTTTTTTTGAAATTGGTATCAATTGTAGATCATTTCACCGTGTGGTACAGGTTTAATAATGGTATTTACTACCCCATCTCTTCCCGTGGGTGTCGTCAAGGCGATTAAGGGATTCCACACCGGAGGTAGGGGAGCAACGTCATACTTTAAAGCCTTACTGCGATCGCCAACCCGCTTGCCAAGCGTGGCGATTATGACAATTACCCTCTGGATATATATTAAGTAGGTTCCTCTGGGCAGACCCATGCTCAGCAGTTGGTTGATATGTTTGTATGTAGAATTGTAATATTCTGTCAGACGTTCATATGTATACTAATATTATAAAGCTGAAAAGTTTGTTTGAACGCGATAATCTCAGAAACAACTGGTCCGAATTTAAAAAAATATTTTACGGTTGGATAGCCTATTTATCGAGGAAGGTTATAGGCTATATAATATCACGCTACGACTAATAGGAGCGGAGCAGCTATGAAAAATGTTGCAAAAACGGGAAAAATATACACAGACGAAGTTGCGCGAGTCAGCTAGTGTTTAACATAATTATACATCGTTCATTTTTGTGAAATGTGAGCAAATATTCACGGTAGTTAGGACCATATTTTAGCGCAAAGACTACGTGAGATTTGCGGGTAAGTTCGGCCACGATTATTGGACGAGTGTAGCGCCGGGTTTAAAAACATAAATGCTTTAATCTCTTGCGAATAATTTATAATGGCGCTGATAGGAATATAAAAATATGGCTGATCAATCTATAGATAAATAAATTTAATTTTGTAATAAATTGCTTATCAAATAAGCAGTTTATTTTCTTAAGTACCTAGTGTTTATCTTTCATATTAAGTGCTAGTGTGTAATTGGTAAAGATGTACCGACTAGTCGAAAAATCCGACTATTAGACTACCTATATTAGTCGGCAAAAATTCTTGACTATTCGGCCTATTAGTTGGTTATTTTTATTTTTATTTTTTTGTGAACGAAAACAAGCCGAATTAAAGGTAGTGCTTAAATCAAAATAATATAAATACATATCAGCAAAAAGTATGACCAAGGCCCCGGCGAGATTCGAACTCACGATCTCCTGTTTACTAGACAGGCGCTTTAACCAACTAAGCCACGGCGCCTGCGACGCTAAAAAACAATTTTGCATTCACATTATAGGTATTTTATGTCGTAATGCTTGTCTTTTCTTGGCATATTCCCAACAGTGGGCAAAACCTGAAAAGAATGAATATTCGTCTGTACTTAAGTACCGTCCTATTTTTGAACGTGTCATTATTCGCTGAGTGATCCTGTGTCCTTCACATGTCATGATTGCACCTGTTGGTTTTTTTATTTAATACTAGCTGTCCCGCGCAATTTCGTCTGCGTAAATTTTCCCCGTTTTTGCAACATTTCTCGTTGCTGCTCCGCTCCTATTGGTCGTAGCGTGTTATATAGCCTATAGCCTTCCTCGATAAATGGGCTATCCAACATTGAAAGAATTTTGTGCGGTTTTCAATTCGTATTAGTAGTTCCCGAGATTACCGCGTTCAAACAAACAAACAAACTCTTTACCTTTATAATATTAGTATAGATGTACTGTCCCACTGCTGGGCTAAGGTTTCTCTTCCAACGTCTTCTCAAAGATAATATCATAATAATATAAATTTGTATCTACTGTACGATTCAAATCAACCCATATGATGTCCCACTACTAGGCACGGGTCTCCTAAATAGAACCTACTTAATATAGATCCTGGGGATAATCGCCATAATCGCCACGCATGGCGAACAGGTTGGCGATTGCAGTAAGCCTCTAAAATACGCAGAGAATGCTTCACGTCCTCCGGTGTGAAATCCCTAAAGGTGACTTCCCACTTGCGTTATTTTGCGGATTAGCACGCACGGCCGTGGACAGCCACGCGCCGCGTACCGGGCTCTTCCCACATTGCATGTCAATCTGTGTGGATCGTGCTTGAGATAGGATTAATTTCTTCATTCCAAAATGCCATACGCGCCACCATACACGCGTACGGCTTCAGCGTTTTTTTTTTTTTTTTTTTAATAAGAAATATAACTAGCAATGTGGGATTTTGATCCCACATTACTAGCAATCCTGTTAACCCCTCCAGCTAAGCTCAATGGCTTGTGTTAGGAGTAGGTTCACGTCGGTAGTGTAATGGGTAGGATTCGAACCCGAGACCTCACGATTGCGAGACCGATGCCTTAGCCATTAGGCTACCGCCGCTTCAAGTTGTTTTAACATGCTCGTCTGTGTTTTTACGGACTGCATCGCACGAGAAAACACGGTAGGTACCTTTACCTTGCGGCGAACCACCGCTTGCACCGCTTCAGACGTATCTGCGCTTTGATAGACGACCATCTTATAAAGGTGCATCGTGCGGGCTTGTCTCCGTCCGTCCGCAAAATAACGCGCCGTGGGAAGCCTCATTTAGTCGCCATGACGACAGCCACGGAAAGAGATGGGGTGGCATTATACTTAAGCCGGTACCACACGATACTGGATGTTTTTTTTTTTATTTATTGTCTGAAAGTTAATAGTAATAGGAGGATCAGCTACAAAACACTAAAAATGCCTATAGTTCCTCTGTATCTTTAAAATACATATTATAATAAATCTTGAACAATTCACACACGGCCCAAAGTAGACAGAGCCTGTATCTACTATATAGCAATCAGACAACTGATAAACTTACTTGTACATTTCAAAATACTTACTTATCTATACTAATATTATAAAGCCTAAGAGTTTCTTTGTTTGTTTGAACTCTGTAATCTCAGGAACTATTGGTCCGAATTATAAAATTCTTTTTGCATTGGGTAGCCCATTTATCGAGGAAGGCTATAAGCTATATAACATCACGCTACGACCAATAGGAGCGGAGCAGCAATGAGAAATGTTGCAAAAAATTACGCAGACGAAGTTGCGCGGGTCAGCTAGTTTCACATAAATTTTGCCCAGACACACAATAAACCATTGTGCTCATCATACAATGATTTATCCTGAGTGAGAATCGAATCCACGACCTTTGGCTTAGCAGTGACGGTCACAAACCACTAGACCAAGAGGCCAGGCAATATTTTGGTCAGAGGCTAAAATAAAATTAGGTATCTACCCTCATTTTCCAAAAATCAGGTTAAATCCGAAATCAATCAGAAGCGTCACATTCCCACGTCACCCCTATGGATGGATTACCATTTATTGGATTACATTACTGTAATCTCCTGCATACATTATACGAAATTACTTTGTTATTGATCTCATATTGCATTATTTGTTAACATGCGGGTGACTATGTCTAGTGATTTATTAAATAATATGGTTAGTTTTTTAACCATTAGGAAAGACATTTTTAGTGTTATTAGTCATTAGTTGACTGCCTCTGTGGCGCGGTGGGAGTGTATCCGACTGCTACGCATGAGGTCGTGGGTTCGATCCCCACCCAGGATAAAACTTTGTGTGATGAACTCAATGGTTTATTCTGTGTCTAGGTGTTATCTATCTATAATATGTATGTATTTAGAAATATATAAGTATGTTTATCAGTTGTCTGGTTTCCATAGTACAAGCTCTGCTTAGTTTGGGATCAGATAGCGTTGTGTGAGTTGTCCCAAGATATTATTATTATTATTATTATTAGTGACTAAACAAATTTATTGTTTATTTATTTTTACTTATCTATTGTTGTGTGGTTCATATGACTACTTAAGACCTTTCCTTTTATATTTTATTTTTTATTTACGATTTTGCAAACGTCAAATTTTCAGGGCGTGTTATATCTACAGATTGGGTACAATCATTGATGTAGAGACCATGACAGCGCCATAAACGGACAAAATAGACCACTATCTAGAAAGAGACAACGCTACTTTGTGTACTGGGCAATACCTGTCAAAGGCCGCACGAGTTTTTCTCTCTTTCACGCATTGCAGTCAACATTTATTTTATAATTCAAAGCAACGGCGCGGTCCAGGTCTATACGTCAATGAATAAACCATAAACTAATAGGTACCTACTTAAATATATATCTAAAAAAAACTATAACTGTATGAGATTATCAGCAATATTCATAATAATTCAGACGACAGTTTATCACTTAACTATCTTATATGTTAGAGATAATGCAGGCGTGATAATAATAACAATAATATAAGTAACAACGACCTAAATGTCACTTCATAAATATCTCCAAATAAACAAAAGACCCATCGTAACAGATTACACCAACGACAAAGCATTACAATAATACTTTTACAAACGAAAATAACACAAAAAGCTACTACATTCAACAATTTCTTTACAAACTAATAAACCGTAAAAGATTATTGCAATAAAAAAAATAGGGCAGCCATCTTGGCTACCTGAGTGTTGCATAATAGAGAGACGTCAAAAAAAAGTTTGTTCGTTGTCGTTGACTTCTTAGAACGCGTTCGAATAATTTTAAATTTGGAGTAATTTCGCCGTGAAGTTTTGTGATGTAATAAGAAACTATTTGGTTAGGTAGGTTGGTACGTACAAGTGGGTACCTTTTAGAATATTGGGTAGATGACTACAATAACAATAAATTATTTTACAACAGGAAATAGCATTTGCAAAAATATTCTGAAAAACAATGTTTCTCTACAATTCCACGTTGTCATCAATTTATAAACATCAAAACAAACATCGAAACTACATGATTTGACCATACAAAATAATGACGTCATTGTTTTGTATTTCATTTAAACGACGCGCGACGTTTATATAACGTTTCTTAAAAAGATACTGATTCGACTTGACAGTCATTTACAATCTATTGTAGGTACCTACACAATAGTTTTGGTAATTTGTAAATAAATAATTTGGTACCATGAAGTTTGATATAGACTGTAAAGTGTTTGATTTAGACTCTAAGCTGGAGACAGTCTAGAGCGTGACCATTGTTGGTGTATTTCGGTCGAAATGTTAGGGAAATAAAAATGTTGTTAAATTTAAATAATAATATGCCTGTCGGGGTTAGGCAGGTACTTAGGGACTATTTTTTTTTAAAGACGACTCCCGCTGTACGGTACAAGCCCTGTGTCGCGGGGGACTTTACAAACATACAAGTCACGGATACGAAGTACAGCCAGACTAGGAACAACAATTTGTGGATCACACAAAGTGGTGTCCCGTGTGGGAATCGAACCCACAACCTCTTGCGTAGCTGTCGGATACACTCCCACCGCACTACAGAGGCAGTCAAAAATATATCCACAAACAATGTTTTTTTTTTTATCAATATAATTGTTTGTTTGTATAAACGCGATAATCCAATAAAGAAACGCTTATTTAGATGGAATTTAATTTTGTATGATAGCTTCAAGCTTGAGGATTCATAATTTTTTTTTAATTTGCCTCTGCGATCGAAGAATATATAAAATATACTATTCACAGGACAAAATTAGCTGTCAGTCAAATTATGTATCTTAATTATTATGATATTCAAAAGTATGTCTGCATCTTTTAATGTAATTGTCTTACGTACCTACCACATACATACATCAAATAAAATTTAAAAAAAACCTGCCTAAAACCTGCCTGCACAAAAAAATGGAAACAAGATAAATTATGGAATTTCATGCAGTCGGAGGCATTTAGTGAATCTTGAACTTAATAAAGTGCCTCCGACTGCATGAAATTACATTATGTAGGGGATCTTGTTTCCATCTTTTTTGTACAGGCAGGATTTTTTTTATTTGTCATTTTAAAACTTCTGAGTAGTACAAGGATGTAACAACACAATTTTATCAAAGCTATTTGTCAAGTATTAAAAATTGAAAAAAGAATGGTTGCAAACTAACTTTTTTAGTATTATAGTCATAATCATGGTATACCTTTTACAAATATTTAAGATAAACCCTTTAATTTGATACCCATTATAGTATTCGAAACAACTTTTTTTTCACACCCATTTATTTTAACATCTCATAGCCGCCATATTTGTTTTTTTAAACGTTACTTATCTAGTTATCTTAGAACACTTGGGCGATCAAGACGAATCTAACAACCTGTATATTAATATCTTAATTGTATAAATTCGTCCAGTGGTTTGTAAGATATAAGGTAATCAAGAATAATACATACATACAATATACACGCGAAAAACATAACCCTTCCTTACAGTTGGGTAAAAAGGACTTGATACGAAAGGCTAATGTTAAATATGTTCATCCATTATCCTTGGTACAGGTCAAAATAACCATAGAGATGCAACAAAATAGAGTGGCAGACATAAATAAAAAGATTATTTTAGTTACATAGGCAAAGCTTGTTTTTCCTTGTTAAAAAAAAAACCGAATATGAAGCAATGTGATATTGTAGGTCCCATATTACTAACAATAATAAAACCCCTTCGTCTTTTTTTTTTAAAGATAACTAGCAATGTGGGATTGAGTCCCACTTTACTAGCAATCTTTTTAACCCCTCCAGCTAAGCTCAAAGGCTTGTGTTAGGAGTGGGTTCACGTCGATAGTATAATGGGTAGAATTCGAAACCGCGACCACACGATTGCGAGACCGATGCCTTAGCCTTTATGCTACCGCCGCTTCGCTTATTGTCAAAAGGGACTTCGTAATTTCTATAAATTATAGGTTGTAGGCAAACTTTATTATCTTTTCCTAGTCTATTTATTATATGTCTATGGACAACAACTTTCTTTAACAAAATCTTTTTTAACTTAGTCGAGTCGTGACAGACAGTTGCACATTTAGTCGAATATATTTTTTAGTCGAGTAGGCGCCTAAATACCATGACGGAGAGGGTAGGCAGTGGTGACATGACTACTGGCTATTAAGGAGAAGGCTACGCGAAAAGTGCTTACAGAGTAGCGAAGTTTGTATCTTCCTGTTGGTCCCAAGGCCACTCGTCCAACATGTGTATAGACTTTACTAGAATAAAGTTCGTACCAACATTGGGGCCAATGCCATTATCCAGATCATTTGATTACATGTTTGTCCCAACATTGGTCCCAAGGCCACTCGTCCAACATGTGTATAGACTATACCAGAAAAACTTTTGTATTTTGTACCAACATTGACGCCAATGTCATTTTAAGATCACGTTGGCCCCATATTGGCCCCAACATCACTCCCAACGGTACTCGTCCAACGTATGGATCTAGAATATCGCTCGTCTCAATATTGGCGCCAATGCTATTTTCCAAACCACGTTGTTCCTGTTTTGGACCCAACTTTGGTCCCAATGCATCCCGTTCAATGTATGGATCTAGAATATCGCTTGTCCCAATATTGGGGCCAATGCTATTTTCTAGATGGGACCGACGCGCGTTGAGTCAACGTATAGGTACCGAAGACTGATGAAGATGGTAAGTAATTATAGTATTTTTATAGGCATTTTTTGCCAATTACTTTATTAAAACAATAATTGCATTTTTGAAAGATAGAAAAATTTGAAGTCTCGGGTTCGATTCCTGGGTCAGCCAGGAATCGAACTCGAGACTTCCGTATGGCAAACCGGGGCCGGAATCGAACCTATCTGGACTATGTTACTAAACCCCAAATAGAATGTTATCTATGCTATCTTGCAAGCGAGTTGGGCCCTCACTTGCGACATCTAGCCGTTAGTTAAAGAACTATCACGGTTTTTGTTACACGGTTTGGCAAACAGAAGTCTCGAGTTCGATTCCTGGGTCTAGACTTCAAATTTTTCTATCTCTTAAAAATTGAATTATTGTACTGGAGTAAGTAGTTGTAGAGTACCATGTAGGTACCATTTTTAGTGTTTTGTCTCATTTCTAAAACTGTTTGTTTCTCAGTCTTATGTAGAATAAAAATTGTAATACCCGAAACGGGTAACTGTCGATTCTATATAATCTATTTTTATCACCCGTATGCGTTATGCAGTAAACACTATAAATTTCTTACTGAAGAGAACAAATTTGAGTTTATTTGACGTTTGACACTTTTGTGAGACTGTCTTTCTCTTTCGTTACTGGTCACTATGATTTTACTCTATGCTTGGAATGAGAGGATGGGTCTATTTCTAAACGAGACGTTGTTGCTATTTAAGGCATAAACGGATTTTGATGAAACTTTAAAGTAATGTTAAGACAAAACCTCGGGGAAAAGCTAATCTATACTAATTCTAGCTGTCCCGGCGAACTTAAACTACTGGTCCGAATAAAACAAAAGCTTTTACTGTTAGGTAGCCCATTTATCGAGGAAGGCTATAGACTTTATAACATCACGCAACGACCAATAGGAGCGGAGCAGCAATCAAAAATGTTGCAAAAACGGGGAATATTTATGCAGATGAAGTTCCGCGGGACAGCTAGTGTATTATAAATAACTAGCTGAAATAACTCCTGTTCCACTACAGCTGACTCAAAGAACAAACATAAGAAATTAAAAAAACATTTTAATAAAAATAAGACTACACCTTAACATTACCAAGAATAGTCACACTCGAGTGCACACAAACAGACAAATTGTTACAAATCGTACAACAATATATAATTCACAAAAGCAGGTAGTTTGCGCCAAGTAAATTGCGTGGCCATTTTTATTTTGACGTTAAGTATTACCTTGAATATGTGGAGGATGCATGAATCAGATAATAATAATAGTCTCCTAACTGATGTCGGATAGAGACTAGCGAACTACACAGGAGATGTTATAGTGCACAAGTGTATGTGCAGACACAAGTGCACTCTTTACTCCCTTACTTTTATAGTCCGATGCGACGGAAATCCGACACGATCAAAAAGAGATTAGGCGCAAGACCGACGGCTGAACATGCCCTCCAAAGGCTGTGACAATGTTCGAAAACGGTCACCCAATTTTTTTTTTTTTTTTTTAATTATCTAGTAATGTGGGATTGTGGTCCTACATTACTAGCAATCCTGTTAACCCCTCCAGCTAAGCTCAATGGCTTGTGTTAGGAGAGGGTTCACGTCGGTAGTATAATAGGTAGGATTCGAACCCACGACCTCACGATTGCGAAACCGATGCCTTAGCCATTAGTCTACCGCCGCTTTTCGTCGTGATATTGCATAACTTCGCAGAAATCTCAATCTGCTTGGTCCTCACAGAGTCAGGTACCCCTGCATCTGATTATTGATTACTAGCGGACGCCTCGCGGTTTTACCCGCGTAGTTCCCGTTCCCGTAGGAATACAGGGATAAAAAATAGCCTATGTCACCCGGGGTTAGTGTAGCTTCGCAACGATGAAAGAATTTTTCAAATCCGTCCAGTAGTTTCGGAGCCTATTCAATACAAACAAACAATCAAATCTTTTCTCTTTATAATATTAGTATAGATATAGATATAGTTTATAATATTAGTATAGATATACGTGAAAACGTAAAAGATTTTCTAATATATAAAATTCTCGTGTCACAGTTTTCGTTGCCATACTCCTCCGAAACGGCTTGACCGATTTTGATGAAATTTTTTGTGCTTATCCGGTATCTATGAGAATCGGCCAACATCTATTTTTCATACCCCTAAGAGTTTGTTTGTTTGTTTGAACGCGATAATCTCAGGCACTACTGAGCCTGCTGAGAAAAATATTTTATTGTTGGATAGCCCATTTATCGAGGTAGGCTATAGGCTACAACATCACGCTACGACCAAAAGAAGCCGAGCAGCAATGAAAAATGTTGAAAAATCGGGGAAAATTTACGCAGACGAAGTTGCGCGGGTCAGCTAGTTGTTTTATAAAAGACGACTCCCGTAGCAGGGTACAAGTCCTGTGTCGCGGGGGACTTTACAAACATACAAGTCACGAACACAAAGTACAACCAGACTCCAAACAACAATTTGTGGATCATACAAAGTGGTGTCCCGTGTAGGAATCGAACCCACGATCTCTTGCGTAGTAAACGGTAGTCGGAGACATTGACTTCTCGATCGAGGGATTATGATCGTAATCAATCTAAATTAATATTATAAAATGACAAAGTAACTCTGTCTATTTCCAGCAGCCACGGACAAGGGCCTTGCGAGGATCGAGTTACATCTACCTTCGAGTATCTCACATTTATGGGATTTGAACAACAGCCTCCTGAGTCAGTCATGTCATCAAGACATGTTGTACGTCCTCCACTACATCACACATTTCGCAATTGGTAGAACTTAATATCCTGGTTATTAGAACACTGCTTCTATTCAATAATTGAGTAACTGGAAATGAATGTTTAAAAATATAAACTAACTGTATGTGACGACAAATATAATTTTAGCTGTATTATTATTTTAGGTATTAGTATTATTATTATCAAGACATTCAATATTACATTTTTTTTTCTTTTTTAATTAATTTAATTTAATGTGACATGTTATCAATTTTTGTATTTAATTATTTTATCAAATGTCAATATAATTTTGTGTTATTGTTATTTTATTAATATTTGTACACCTAACGGTAAGACGTTAGGCACATAATGTAATTGTATAAAAAACCACAAACATGTAATTTTACCTATGTCTGACAAATAAATAATTCTTGTTCTTATTCTTATTCCTCATAATGAAAGATACTTTGCCTGCCTCTATACTTTTGACTGCCTCTGTGGCGCGGTGGGAGTGTATCCGACTGTTACGCAAGAGGTCGTGGGTTCGATCCCCACCCAGGATAAAACTTTGTGTGATGAGCTCGATGGTTTATTCTGTGTCTGGGTGTTATTTATCTATAATATGTATGTATTTAGAAATATATAAGTATGTTTATCAGTTGTCTGGTTTCCATAGGACAAGCTCTGCTTAGTTTGGGATCAGATAGCGTTGTGTGAGTTGTTCAAAAATATTATTATTATTATTATTATTATTACTTCCTTGATGGGATGTGGCCGGAGCGTATTCTCCATTGCTGATACACAGTTCTGTTTGTTAAGAGAACAGTTGTTGATCCAAGGAATAGTCATACATCATCAGAATAGACTAAGTCTCTTTAAAAAAAGAATAAAAAAATAAATAAAAAAAAACTCTGTCTATTACGCTTTTGCGTTTAAACCGCAGATCCGATTTAGATCAAATTTGGTGTAGAGATAGTTAGAGTCCCAGGGAAGAATATAGATTGGTTTTTATTACCATAACCAACATTCACGCGGGCGGAGCCGAGTGCAAAAGCTAGTATAGATTTATATATTGTTGCCGGTTTATCTATATCTATACTAATACTAATAATCCATACTTACTAATATTATAAAGCTGAAGACTTTGTTTGTTTGAACGCGGTAATCTCAGGAACTACTGGTCAAAATTAAAAAAAGCTTTTTCTGTTGGGTAGCCCATTTATCGAGGAAGGCTATAGGCTATATAACATCACGCTACGACCAGTAGGAGCGGAGCAGTAATGAAAAATGTTACAAAAACGGGGAAAATTGACGTATACGAAGTTGCGCGGGACAGCTAGTAATATTATTATTTTTTTATTATTATTTATTTATTTAAGGATTTCTAACAAAAGAATATACAGTGTCTTACATTACAATTAATCATTATGTCATAATTAAAAACATGCAACATTAATAGACAACAGCTTTAGAATAAAATATTAAGTATTGAAAACATAAGCATAAACTGAGTGAAATGATAATAGCTAAAATTAGAATAAAATTATATAAAATAAGTGATTATTAAGAATGCAAAAATTAAAATACTAGGATAACAATTTGTAAAGACATTTTTTGAAGTGTGTTAAATTGTTACTTATGTCTAGGTCGGTGTCAACAGAGAGTGCATTGTATTGCCTACAGAGCCTGGATGTAGCTGTGTAGTGTCCGAGATTTGTTCTTGAGCGAGGAGTATGAAAGAGCTCGTATTTCTTAGGTCTTGGAATGCGAGTCGGAATATCATCTAATTATAAAGAGGAAAGATTTGATTGTTTGTTTGTATTAAATAGGCTCCGAAACTACTAAACGGATTTGAAACATTCTTTCATCGTTGTGAAGCTACACAAACCTCGGGTGACATAGGCTATTTTTATCCCTGTATTCCCACGGTAACGGGAACTACGCGGATGAAACCACGAGGCGCCAGCTAGTTGCCTATATTTTGTACGTAGGACGTTATCTATCACATTTACCTAAAGACTGAACATAAAATATAGGCACAGATTATGTCTATAAAAAACAAGTGAGCTGGATATTACCTGATATACAATGATATATCATCTTGGTACTAAAAAATATAGGTTAATGTTGCAAGAAGAAGTTTGTTTAATATTATGATATTATAGAAACTTCTTCTGGCCTGTAAGTTTAGTGGTTAGTGACCTTGGTAGCTGAGCTAAAGGTTGTGGGTTCGATCCCCTATCTGGGTGTATTTTATCTATTATATGCATGTACTAGCTGACTCTCGCAACTTCGTCTGCGTCAATTTTTCCAGATTTGCTAAATCTGGGAAAATTGACGCATACGAAGTTTCATTTATACAAAACGGTCGAAACGTCGGGCAATAAGCAAGGTATTTTACCTTAAATTATTCACGCGATTAAGACCCGTAATATATATATTTTAAAAATACTAAAATCGCAATTTAAAAATAAGTAGGCACTTTACTACTATGCCTATCAAATAAACAAAAAAATACATTATAATCGGTCAAGCCCTTTCGAAAGAATTTACTACAAACACCGTGACACGATATTTTTATGAATTACTATCTTTCACCCTTGGCCCCGACCGCGTGGCTGTCGGTTATCGCAAGAAAAACTATCCTATATCCATACCCAGAACTCAAACTATCTCCATGCCAAATTTCATCTAAATCGGTTCAGCGGCTTAAGCGTGAAAGCGTAACAAGCAAACTTACATTCGTATTTGTAATATTCGTTTGGATTATCAGTTGACTGGTTGCCATAATACAGGCACTGGTTAGTTTGTGTTCAGATAGCCTGTACTATATATATACTAACTGTGCCCCGCGGTGTTACCCGCGGTTTATTAGCCTATGTGTTATTCCAGGGTGTCAGCTAACTCCATACCAAATTTTATTAAAATTGCTCCAGCCGTTTTGACGTGAAGAAGTAACAAACATTTACACTCACATACTCACAAACTTTCGCCTTTATAATATTAGTGTGATATCTATAGTACAGGCTATAAATATATATATATATATATATATATATAAGGCGAAATCTAGTATGTATATATATATATATATATATATATATATATATACTAGCTTTCGCCTGCGGCTCCGCCCGCGTGGATTTCGTAAAAAATATATATTTTTTTCTTAATAAACAAAAATATCCTATGTTACTTCTAATACCTCCAAGAATATGTGTACAAAGTTTCATGATGATCGGTTGAGTAGTTTTCGCGTGAAAGCGTAACAAACAAACTTACATTCACATTTATATATAAGTAGGGAATATATAGGTCGCCCCTTCACCACCACAAAAACCAAGCAGAGTTCTGGTCCTAAACCAAAATTCTGGTTTTACTCCTCGATAGGAATCGTAAATTAGATAAAACCGGCCCGTTTTCACCACTGTGTAAAACCTTTAAACTCAATTCTTGTTTAATAAAATGCTATGTTATGACGTCACTCCCAATAAATACGGTTCACGCTTAACAAGAGTCGGCGTAAGCACAATGAGCAGTCAACATAATCACCTATTGTTTCTGATAGGCTTGAGGCGAACCAATGTGCTGGTAGCTTTCGAGGAGTTATAGTTACTGGATGTGTCTAGTTTTGGTGGCCTGTAAAAGTTAAAGTCAAAGTACTTTATTGACTTAGGTTACAAATTGCAACGCATAAGAAAGTCAGAAAAAAAATTGAAATAAATTTGACAATAAAAGTCATGGCTACTTTTTTTTAAATGCCAATTTCTACAATATATTTGTGTATGTGTATACATGAAAACTAGTAATTGGCCTTCGGGTAATATCCAATAAAAACATAACCTATGTATTAGCTGTAAGTTTTCATAAAAATATAAAATAAAATATGTATATAAATATACAGTTATGTCAGTAAGATGCTACAATCATTACACCATGAGAAGAAGAACGCAAACAATAATCATAGTACGTAAAGTAGGTATAATCAAGTTTTAAATAAATTAGCCTCCTACGGTGTGGATGGGAGCATCAACTTACAAAAATTGCAGAAGAGGGTAAAGGCAACTACTTATTATACAATTAAAACGCCTATATGATAAACAAAAAAATAAGCCTATATGATAATAATGACAAGGCCGACCAGTCACCCCAAGTAGCACCCGTTCACGAGTTTGACGCATGGGTCAGCCATCATCCCCTTCGCCATATTGGAGGGAAGGAAGACGACCCGACCCACACCACCACAAACAATGACATTTTAGTGAGCATGACGATCCCTGACATTACGTCTCATAGAAACGAAAATAACCTTAAATAATTTAATGAAGTTCGATCGCTAGTACTAACAATTTCAACATGTAACAAACTCAGAACAAATTTAGGACCAGCATCCATCGAGACGGCAAATGGAGATTCTAATCTATTCAGGATTGCTAACTTATAGGTATTTCTTTGATGAAAGATTTTTTATAGCTGTTTCTTTGGGTTAGGCGACATCTCGCCTCCTTCAAATCTTGCCCGCCGGCGAGTTGTACCCTCTTGTTAAATGTTAGGGCCGCACTCGCCCAAATACAATTTTACAACTGGGCCAGTTATACCTCTGAATATTCACTAGGAGTCAAGTGGCCCATTGAAGTAAAATCTTATACATTTGATAGTTGTTATTTTTTTCATCGTTCAAAATCGTCAAGAGTCAAAATAACTTAGCTTCTTTTACACAGATTTGAACAAAAAAGTTAATAGAATATTATTAATCATTAAATTGTAATATTTTTTCTTTATTCAATATGTAAATGTTCGGATTGAAAGCTGAAATCTGGCTTTTAAGTACAATATATATGATATATTATATTTTTTGATTCATATAACGGACAAAAACATGCAACACTGAAACATTATCAAGCAAATAAGGGTTAGGCGACATCTCGCCTCCTTCAAATCTTGCCCGCCGGCGAGTTGTACCCTCTTGTTAAATGTTAGGGCCGCACTCGCCCAAATACAATTTTACAACTGGGCCAGTTATACCTCAGAATATTCACTAGGAGTCAAGTGGCCCATTGAAGTAAAATCTTATACATTTGATAGTTGTAATTTTTTTCATCGTTCAAAATCGTCAAGAGTCAAAATAACTTAGCTTCTTTTACACAGATTTGAACAAAAAAGTTAATAGAATATTATTAATCATTAAATTGTAATATTTTTTCTTTATTCAATGTACAAATGTGTGAATTGAAAGCTGAAATCTGGCTTTTATGTACTATATATATATATATATGATATATTATATTTTTTGATTCATATAACGGACAAAAGCATGCAACACTGAAACAATATTACAAATAATACAAAACAAATCAAATCAAAACAATTTTATTTATATTTATCAAATCAAAACAAAGTCTCTATGGTGGGATAGAATAGAAGGAGCCTCCACTAACACAAAAATGACAAAGAAAATAACATGACTAAATATGGGTAAAAAAAAAATCAAGCCCCTGTGGTATCCTTAACCTTTTACCATTAATTATTGTTTTGTGCTCAAATCCACAAAATACTTAAAGTACTGGTAATTTGAAGTATAAATTAAAAAAAGTTATATATTAGTTAATTTTTCAAGACAATGACCTACACTGATTTTGTTATCAACAAGTTCCTTAATAACGCTACTTAATCTCTTCTGGGACCACATAGTTTCTTTTTTTTTTGCACTAATAAATCCTTTTTTCTTAAGTAATCCAAAGTAGTACTTTGAATCCTTTTGCAAGTGGAATAATAGCGTCGCAAGATTTGGTTTCGTTTGTAATTTTTTATTTAACCTCCCGTTCCAAGACTCAACCGCGTTATTAGTTTTATGCTTTATATCAAAAAAATGCCACTTATCGTGTAAATACCCTTTCTTTGAGAGCCATGTATTTTCAAAATAATCATTAAATTTTAATATTTTTTCATCCCTAATACATTCCCCTTGAGCGTATAGCCAACCATCTGCAACGTAATCATTAGGAAGATGCGCCAGGGCTGTACAGCGTTTTATGTGGGATGTATACATTTTCCTCTTTTTCATGCCCAATTTTTCAGCTTTCCTCCACAAACATCTTTGAAAATGAAAAAAGCAACCTTGAACTTTAGCATCGGGATTATATTTTATAATAGCGGACATTGCGCTAGCTTCATAATCTAATGTGTAAATATTCGGATTGAAAGCTGAAATCTGACTTTTTATAAGAGCCAGCATTATCTCGTAAGTTTTTTGGTTTTTATTGTGGAGAAAAGCATACAACACTGGTACAATACTATTAGATTGATCAGTGCTACCTACATCTGCGTGAATTGTGTAAAGTTGAGTAAATGGTGGTGTTATACTTTTAAATGTACCATCTAAGAATATATGTTTCGCTTTTTTTAAAGCAAGTTTTCCTTGTGGTGATGCAAATAATAATATTCTTACATTATTGTATGCATAATCTGCGAGAAGAAATTTGTTAAATTTACCTGGAATAACAACGTCCATTACATTAAGAAAACGTTGTTTTTTAGTTTGCAATGATTTGTTTCTGTTTCTATACAGAACTTTTTTTAGGGTGTTGTAAGAAGGCATTGATTTAATAACATCATAACCCAGATTATTATATCTTTCTACTTCGTTAGCATAAATAGTTGGTATGGGAGTAATTTCCTTTTTAGCTTTTTCTATACATTTATGAACCCTATATCTGACTTCATTTGAAACCTCATTGGGAGAACATTTATGTGTTTCTTCTTTAATAACCAGAGATGCAAATGAAACGAGAGTAGCATTGCATAACTTTCTGTTCGCGCACCGCCAAACAATGTGTTCATTTTTGTTTTTTCTTCTAAAATTATATTTGAACCCATTTCTTAGAAGAATATCGCACCCTCTTTGGGACTTAATAATTTGGAGATTAGCTGAGTAACCCGTATTAGTAGAAGCTTTATCTGTCATGTCTGAAACAATAACCAACGAGCAACTATTTTACTTACAATACAACTATTATCTAAACTTGATGCGTTAAATATGTAATGTAGAAACATACCTTTTTGTTACGACTGACACTCTGGGTAGACTATAATTAATTGTTTTTTTATTAATTATAATAACTCTAGTACTAATAACTTGTATAGCAACAGGAAACAATATTACTACAACACACCTTTTGATTGAAGTGATTAAGAGGGTACTTTATAAAAAGAAATATAATATACGTACCCTCTTTTTTTTACAAAAGAACATGTATTATTTGCTTGATAATGTTTCAGTGTTGCATGTTTTTGTCCGTTATATGAATCAAAAAATATAATATATCATATATATTGTACTTAAAAGCCAGATTTCAGCTTTCAATCCGAACATTTACATATTGAATAAAGAAAAAATATTACAATTTAATGATTAATAATATTCTATTAACTTTTTTGTTCAAATCTGTGTAAAAGAAGCTAAGTTATTTTGACTCTTGACGATTTTGAACGATGAAAAAAATAACAACTATCAAATGTATAAGATTTTACTTCAATGGGCCACTTGACTCCTAGTGAATATTCAGAGGTATAACTGGCCCAGTTGTAAAATTGTATTTGGGCGAGTGCGGCCCTAACATTTAACAAGAGGGTACAACTCGCCGGCGGGCAAGATTTGAAGGAGGCGAGATGTCGCCTAACCCGTTTTTTCAAAAAGAAAAAAAAAATCACCCCGAAATTACGAAATTCCCTTGCGAAAAATCCTGGTGACGTCCACCACGGTGTGTTGGTATTATTGCGCAAGAAGTCGTGGGTTCGATTACCATACGGAACAATATTTTGTGTTATACTACGACGTGAGGAGACGAGCTGGTCGTGCGCCTGATGGTAAGCGTCACCCTAGCCCATAACAGTATCAGTGCCACCCAAATCCTTGTTTAGCAAAGATCTGAATGTGACCGCACCGCGCTCCTCATTTGAGACATTAGTTCATAAGTCTCATTTGCCCAATTACTTGACACTTGGTACAGTGCCCTTCAACCGAAACACAGTGATGTGTTAACATTACTATTTCACAGAAGAATAACTGACTCTGTTGTGGTGTCCACCAAGACTGTCTATGGCTAAGACCTACCACTCATACAATGTGTGAGTGATCCACAAATTCTTGACTGCCTCTGACTGGTCGTGGGTTCAATTCCCACACGGGACACCACTTTGTGTGATCCACAAATAGTTGTTCCGAGTCTGGGTGTGATGGATGTAACTCAGAGGAATAACTTAATTAATCTGAGTGATGATAATGAAAACCGGGCAAGAGCATGTCGGACCATGCTCAGTGTAGGGTTCCGGAGCCGTTGACGTATAAAAAATCCGATTTGAATAATTGCAACAGCAGTGTATGTTCAGCGTACTTACGCTCTTTTGTTGAGAAAATAAACCATCGTGTTCATCACACAAAGTTTTATGCTGGGTGGGGATCGAACCCGCGACCTCTGGCTTAGGAGTCAGCTTCACTAACCACTAGACCAACGGGCCATTCAAATCAAGGGATGTAAGTACATTGTGTCTGTGAAATAAATGCTGTGAATAAAATATATGTACCTTATAGAATTTTGTAAGCTACGGGTCTTAATCGCGTAAATATTTCATTTTAAGGCTAAATAAGTCTACCCGTGACCACGGCCGTTGTGATTAAGACCCGAAGCTTATAAAATTCTATAATGTGTACAAATCGCGAAACTTTACGAATAAATAATATATATACCATATATGTAAGTATTACACCTGCCGTGATGCCATAATCGATTGTATTATTATGATATGGGTATTTTTAATTAAAATACTTATAGGGAATGTTTTAAGTAATTATTAGAATCTCAGTCGGATCAGCAATTGTTAAAGTTGCGGTAGCCTAATGATTAGGGCATCGGACTCGCAAATTTGAGGTGGCCGGCGACTCCTACCCATTATACTATCGACGTGAACCCACTCCTAAAACAAGCAATTTAGCTTAACTGAAATGGTTCACGAGATTGCTAGTAATGTAAGACACAATCCCACATTGCTAGTTATCTTTAAAAAAAATGTACACATATTTAAACATTTCAACCCATAAGATGTCCCACTGCTGGGCACGAATTTCCCCTACTGAGGAAATATACATACATATACATATCAACCCATATGATGGCCCACTGCTGGGCACGGGTCTCCCCAGTAGAACCTACTGGTATGTAGATCCTGGGGGTAATTGCCATAATCGCCACGCTTGGCGAGCGGGTTGGCGATCGCAGTAAGGCTTTAAGTACGCAGAGGACGCTGCTGCCCGTCCTCCGGGGTGAAATCCCTTAGTCGCCTTGACGACACCCACGGGAAGAGATGGGGTGGTACTATTCTTAAGCCGGCACCACACGGCGAAATGAGGAAATATATTTTATACTTAATACCAACTGCCTCTGCTTATATTTTCCCCGTTTTTGCAACATTTTTCATTCCTGCTCCGCTCATATTGGTCGTACCGAGATGTTATATAACCATTCTCGGTAAATGGGCTATCTAACAGTAAAATAATTTTCAATTCGTACAGTAGTTCCTGAGATGATCGCGTTCAAACAAACAAACAATATTGTAGTCGTAGCCCATTTATCGAGGAAAGCTATAGGCTATATAACATCACGCTACGACCAATAGAAGTGGAGCAATAATTGAAAATGTTGCAAAAACGGGGTAAAATTACGAATACGATGTTTCGCGGCTCACCTAATACCTATCATATTATGTATTAATTAATTAATAAGTAAGTTTTACTGAACCTACTTATTAATTCTTTTATACCTACCTTAATCATGGGGGTAATTGCCATAATCACCACGCTTGGCAGTGGGTTGGCGATATCGCGCAGTATCGTTTTAAAGTACGCAGAGGACGCTGCTGCCCGTCCTCCTTTATGAAAATCCCCAAGTCGCTTTGACTACACCCACGTGACAAGATGGGGTGGTACTTTTCTTAAACCAGTACCACACAGCAAAACTGTACCCTATAATATTAAAAAATGTACCCTAATTGCTGCAAATTGCTTGAGTAGCGCAGTGTGTACTGATTGCTATGCAAGAGGTCGTGGGTTCGATTTCCAGATGAGATAAAACATTGACAAAACTATGTGATCCATAAATTTGGTAAGAGTCTGGGTGCAATTTGTATTATTTTACGGTAAGTTACTTGTGTTTTTTGCATGTTTGTAAAGTCCCCTGAAACAGATTGCTCCTTTACTCTGGAGATCTTCTCTCTTTCAAAATTGGTCTTCTTTGTTATTAAGGGAAACAAAAAATAAGTTAAACGCTGTTAGTTTTATAAATAAAAATAAAATAAATAAGTAATAAATCCATTCCTCAATTTATAAGTAATTGATAAAAATTCATGTCTAAAAGGATCCCCCCCTCTCTAAAAAAACTTGTACCGAGATCAGTGTAATCAAAAATTAAAATGCAGTTTTTAAATGAATATATTACAAGAAAAAAAGAACTATGGCAACTTATTTCGATCCAAAATCTACAAAATGTCTATTTCTTATCACATTTATTTGTTTTATTCGCAGGTATTGGTTCTGGTGGAGGAGGCTTGTCTGGCCCACAAGGCAATCTATCTCCTAAACTGTAATGTTTTGAACAAAACATGTTAAAGAATTTCAGTACAAGATTTCCGAACTGGAAGGAAACATTTCTAAATATCTCGTCAGTTTCTTTTGGAAAGCAAAGAGCTCCAGTTGCCAAAGCCCCTACCGCCATACCTAGTAGCTTCTTAGTAGTACTTCGAGTACCGGAGCCAAGATACAACCCTGCGAGAGTCCCCGCTGCTACAACACCTCGCCTCGTCTGCAAATTTTCTTTAGCCCTCATATACTGTTTGAATTCCTTCGTTTGCTTGTAAGTAAACTCTCTAATTTCACCTTTCATCAAGCATATTTCATTAGCCATGCCACCAAATGATTTCCCCAAAGATTTTCTGTAATATTGTACTGATGGAAACAAATATGTCTGAAGAATTTTTACGTTTGCTTTAGGGCATTTCTTTTTGTCTTCAATGTAGTCTTTGTATTCATAGTGAGGGCTTTGGTAGATTGGTAGGTCCTTATATTTCATTGGGGGAGGACGTTTTGGTGCTTCCTTAGGGGCAGCTTGAACTGATGGAAATATATAAAAATTACCATGAATTGTAGCTCTTTTTTCGTCTCCATGGTCATGTGTTTCTCCATCTACATATTTGTGCCCAAAAAGGTTTTTTTCCAATGATCTAATTTTTTCATTTGATTCAAAAACGTCGTGTTTTCGTTTAAAATTTTCATATTGATATGTTTTTATACATTTCGGGTTAATATCTGGAGGCTTTTGCATTTTATTTTTATTGTAGAGTTTTGTGTACCAAAAATTTGACAATGACGGTTTGCATGTTTATGTTTTATAATTTGTGCCGATGTTTTTATGTCTATTCATAGTGAATTTTACATGTCTGTCGACTTAGTTAAGGTTTTATTGTTATAGTGTAGGTAGATAACTCCGTGGTTCTATTTAGTACAGTCATCGACATAAATCCAATTTTGACCATAGTACCAGAATAGTAATGGATTAAACAGTTTAATTTCTCTTGTACATCCACAGAACCCTGATCTCGACGAGTCTACCTAGCCTGGACTGGTCATTGGCGGAAATAATAAAAAGCCACAAAAAAAAAATTGTAATGTATTGTTTTATTGTAGGTAAATCTGTAAGTAGTTTTTAATACGGCATAACCAATTTTGAGCATAGTAGGTACGTATCTAAATAGTGGATGTAATTTTTGCCATCCTAGGTATTTGAATAAATCATAGGTTATTTGGACAAAAAAATACCGAAATAAAGTGTTCCAAATCGATTTATGTGTCGAAATACCTTTTTTAACCGACTGCAGTAGAATCAGGGTAATGTTTTTCGATCATAAGTATCTATGTATTTACATTTCATTTTCACGGTCTACGGTTCAAATGGGTTGAGGAATTTCAGCATGTAAGATCTTATTGTTGGATTTATCTCAATTGGGTAGTTGACTACAAGAAAAAAATATTATTTTGTACAAATTAGGCAATAATAGGTCTTAAAATGCTATGAAAATAAGTGTTTTTTCACAATTTAACATATTTTTGAATTTAAAAGCATGAAAACTATTACTAAAAGTAATGATTTGATAAGAACTTATGACGTCACAGGTTGCTATTCCATATAGAGCTTGTCGTATTGACATTTCATAAAAAGAGACTGATTTGACTTGTCAGTCAACATCCCTACTGTGGAGTGATATAAACTTTAAAGGGTGACTTTGAAATCTGTCGACAAATTTATTGGTAGAGGAGATTCAGTACCTGTAATATATTCGTTTTACATTAAAATATTTTATGGTCCATCGATAATAATGTAAACAAAGCCATTGAGAGGGTTAAATTAACAAATAAACTGAAAATATCAACGATTTGTTATTTTTGTCAAGCTTAAAATACCTAAACAAATCAATTACTAATCAAATTATCAATTTAACCAGGTGCGCATACGATACAAAAATCAAATTAAATATGTGTAAAATACCTAACGAAAAATATATTATAGTAATTTTATAGGCATTTCTTGCCAACTACTTTATTAATACAATAATTGCATTTTTTAAATATAGAAAAAAATTAAGTCACACAGGAATCGAACCCGAGACTTTCGTATGTCAAACTGGGTCCGGCATCAAACCATTTAAATAAAAAATTAAATTAAACTTATTTATTCGTTGAGATAACGCATAATAATTATGGTACAGTACAGTAGGTAACAAAACAAACACACATACAAAATCACCTGTATAATTTAATTAAGTATATTTTAAACTAGCGGCCCGCTTCGGCTTCGCACGGGTATAAAATATATGGATGTTATTATACATATAAACCTCCCTCTTCAATCACTCTATCTATTAAAAAAAACCGCATCAAAAGTCGTTGCGTAGTTTTAAAGATTTAAGCATATATAGGGATATAGGGACAAAGAAAGCGTCTTTGTTTTATACTGTGATAAGTACTGCTCCAAATTAATTCACATATAAATATAAAAAAAATTAACGTCTGTTTCAAAATTCTAAATTCAAAATTCTTTATTCAGTTAGGATGCAAAACAACACTTGTGATACGTCGGGATTCTACATGTACATGTAATGCCAAGTTCGCAAACAATAGGTAAAGCCGGAGAAAAGAACCTGGCAATGAAAACTCGCGGCCACTGTTTTCGAATTGACAATTTTAGAATGTTTGAATGTTTATAAACTTGATATGGGGGTAAGGTGCTGCGATTAATATACTAAGTATACACCATGTTAAAGGACTGATGCAAATTATATTATCAAAAAGTTGAAACACAAGATAAACAAAAATCAACCTTAGTGGGTACAATATAGTAGGTACAATATAGTAGGAGCATCTACTTACAACAAAGGTAAAAACTATTTGTGCTTAAATATTGGCCAAATTACTTGTAATGAATGATTATATATAATATTAATTCTGATATCAAAAGGAAGACAATTAAAACAAAATTCAACCAAACATAATAAAGTAACAAGGAACAAGCAACTGGATCCATTTTTCTTTATTATTTAAATATTCATCCACTGTTTATTAACCTCTACGTATAAGATGATTTTTGACACCATTTTTGAACATAATCACTGATAGACTCATAATACTAGCTGATATCTTATTAAATACTTAAATACTCTCACAGAAAGACCCATGAATGAATTATGACTTGTATGAAGCCTATGATATTGACCTACTAATTAGTGCTTATTTCTCGTGTTCACCGGGTGAACGTCACTAGTTTTGTTATATAAATGAAATTTTGTTTAACAAACATATTTTTTGCAAATATATAGTGAGATGCAACTATCATAATACCTATCTCTTTAAACTTTTCTCTAAGGGAAACTCGTGCACCTAGTTTGTAAATCGCACGCACTACACGTTTTTGAAGAATAAAAATCGTTTGAATATCAGTCGCCTTGCCCCAAAACAGTATGCCACACGAAATAACCGAAATAAATTAGCCTTGCTGTTTCCACCTCCGTAAACTGTCTGACTTTGCTGACAGCATATGCTGCTGAACTGAATTTCCCTGCGAGACATGATATTTGTGCACCCCACTGTAACTGACTATCTAAAGAAATTCCCAAAAAAAATATATAAAATGGACGTAAACTAGTCTTACAAGTTGAAAAAACACATACATTATCTAAACCATAACCTCTACTTTATTCGTAGTCGGTTTAAAACATTAAAAAGACCACAATGACTCAAGCCAACCCGTTATTATGCAGTAATGGTGAGAATAAACCATTATAATAATAATTTGACATAAGGTCATGGGTACAATATGGCGGGAGTTTTGACATGTCCTCTATCACGTACGTTTAAATGTCTAATCGTCTATTTCTAAGAAATAGTCACAGTTATAATGGCTGTAGTGTTATTGAGCCATTTGTGACAAATAATTATAAACTTACCATTAAAGGTAAGAAGGCTTTTGTCACAGGGTTTATTTTGCCGCTGTAACAATAAAAATAATAATAAAAATAACATTATGTGAAAGGGGGTTCCCACACAAAAAAACTGTTTTTAACAGACTTCAAAAAGTATGTTTATACATAACATAGTTTTTGAAACCTGTTAAAAATATTGATAAACTCTCGATTTGTACACATTATGACAAAATATATATACAGGCTGTAACAGAAAGGTGTGGTCAAATTTCAGCAGCGGATAGGGTATGTTATCAGTATTGCACCTACCATGGTGCTATAGCTGGTTGCATAGTTATAGCATATTCTTTTTGGCAAAATTCAGTAGTGAAAGGCGTATGGCATAAGAATTATACCTCCCCTGGTACAAAATTAGATTGGATTATTATGGCATAGAACTTTTTAAGTCATACTTTTTTAAATTATAAACTTTTCATTCATAAATAATAAATATTTTCTAGGGTACTCCGATTTTGATAAAATTAGGTATGTGCACTCAGTATCATGAGCACATACCAACCCTTAAATATGACAACACCTTTCTGTTACACCCTGTATATTACAGGACGACCACGGCCGTTGCAATACGGTCGAAACATTGGGCAATAAACAAGGTATTTTACCTTAAATTATTCACGCGATTAAGACCCGTAATATATATGTAGCATTAAGTACAAACCTAGTGGTTTATAAATGCTATTTTATGTATTCAGTTAATGTGTATTTAAAATGATAAATAAAAAAATATTTAAATTTTCATTATCTGTTAAAAATAGTTTCCGACCTCAAAAAAATGTAAATTAATTTCGTGTATATAAAATTATAATTAATTATTTTTAGTTAACTTTTGAAGTCTGTTTCTTTTTTTTATTACTTTTTTGCTAGCGTGTTACTACGCATGTTTTTTTATGGTTTAAACCATCTTCACATTATTGCCATTCTAATAAAACCGGTTTGGGGCACATCGGTTGGACGGTTTCAAAGTATATAACGGACATTGTATTTTATAATAAGACTAGCTGACTACTTCGTCTGCGTCAATTTTACCCGTTTTTTGATGTTGGATAGCCCATTTAACGAGGAAGGTTATAGGCTATATACCATCGCGCTACGACTAATAGGAGCGGAGAAGCGATGAGTAATGTTGCAAAAACGGGGAAAAATTACGCATACGAAGTTGCGCGGGACAGCTAGTATATATATATAGTAGGTAATAAGAACCTGAAGAGTTTGTTTGTTTGAACGCGATAATCTCAGTAACTACTTAGTCGAATTGAAAAAATATTTTGCTGTTAGATAGCCCATTTATTGAGGAAGGCTATAGGCTATATAACATCATGCTATAACCAATAAGAGCGGTGCATCAATCAAAAAACGTTGCAAAAACGTTGAAAATTGACGCAGACGAAGTTGCGCGGGTCACCTAATCTATACTAATATTATAAAGCGGAAGAGTTTGTTTGTTTGTTTGTTCAAACGCGCTAATCTCAGGAATCTGGTTCAATTTCAAAAATATTTTTTTGTTGGATAGCCCATTTATCGAGGAAGGCTATAGGCTATATAACATCACGCTACGACTATTAGGAGCGGAGTAGCGACGAGAAATGTTGCAAAAACGGGGAAAATTGACGCAGACGAAGTTGCGCGGGTCACCTAATTAAATATACTGCGATGGAACAGAACCCTTCGTCCCCGAGTCTGTCTAGCAATTGGCCAATTTTCCACAATTCCTCTGGGCTTAAAATTATCCACAATAACACAAAGCATTTTATTTAAAGTTTTGGATATCTCTTATAGTTATTTTCTAGTTCATTATTTAAAGTTACCCCGTTATCACAATTCGTCCACACAAGTCGTTTATTATAACGCTTGCCATTTTCTGCTATCCACTGGGGACTTGGATATATGGTGACATAGATATGACACAAATAGACCAGGATAATCCTACAAAATCTGAAAGTTTGTGAGTGTTAACGTTTGTGTCTCTTTCACGCAAACACTATAGAACGGATTTTGATAAAACTGTATAGTAATAATAATATTTTGAGATAACTCACACAACGTCATCTGATCCCAAACTAAGCAGAGCTTGTATTATAGCAACCAGACAACTTATATACATCTATACTAATATTATAAAGCTAAATAGTTTGTTTGTTTCTTTGTTTGTTTGAACGCGGTAATCTCAGGAACTACTGATCCGAATTGAATTTCATTTTTACTGTTGGATAGCCCATTTATCGAGGCAGACGAATTGAGAACATCATCTTTTCTAAAGTCGGTTAATAAGAAAAGCTAACCACATAAAATGATTTTATATTAATTAAGCTGAAAAGTTTGTTTTAAAACGCTAATCTCTGAACATATTGAGCCTATTTAGTTAAAACTTCGGCTGAAAGATGGGTAAGTAGGAAGCTTGAAGATTTTTTTGCATTTTTTGTTTATTTAATTGGTTGTTACGATTTAACAGAAAAACTACTGGGCCGATTTTTAAAATTCTTTTACCATTAGAAAGCTACATTATAGGGGAGTAACATAGGCACATTTTACTGTCAAAAAAATTAGAGATCCTTCCGAAAATTGCAATAATGTAACTCATGGTAAAAAACTACGAAATTACACTTGTGCGAAGCCGGGGCAGGCAGCTAGTCTCTTATACAAAAATAACCAATCTTTTTAGAATACATCTATGGTAGTCTGTATATCCCCAAGAGGTACTTTAAATAAACTACTTGTACTCACACGGGTTGTCCAAATGTTTATATTATACTTCATAACTTTATGTAGGTCACTGAGTCAATTTGCGACAGTTACCAGGCCACTCAGAAAGGTTTGCGAATATATTTCTTTATGTTTAAGGCACTGGCCACTCGCGCGTTGTGAAAGGGGGCTAGACGGAAAAAATTCTCACGAAAAGTTGTAACGACACTTTTTGACACACACAAGCCGTGTGGCGTGCGCGTAAGATATGAACATCTAATTTGACGAACAAGTCACCTGTCGATTTGGTCTAGAGGCATAAATTTGGTACTCAGTATTTGTGACAATTGTGTAGTTGTGGGTTCGAGACTTCGGTATACAATCGTCTTTTTGTAAGTTATTTTCGTTTCGTCTTTCTATTTCGCATTGAACAGTGTGGTGTTGCGAAATTTAAAAAAAAAGTAAAATAAGTACTTCGTTTCATCCGGGAGTCCCTTGACTCCACTCAAGTTTTTTTGTAAAATTTGGTTATTTAAAAGTAAAAATACTATATAATTGTTCGAGTTTTGAATTTCCCTCCACATTTTTTCGAGAGCCAAATTTATCGTGTCGCGTTTAAAAATGGATCTGCATCGAGAACATTTTTGTGCGAGCATTTTCTACGATTTGATGAGTCATTTGATCGACTTCAAATGGCTTTTATGGATGAGGGACCTTCAGAAGCAACCATACTACCGTTGGCATAACGAGTTCAATCACGGTCGTCTTACTTTGGGGGATGAACTAAGGAGTGGTCGTCCTACGACGGCTGTCACGAAAGACGTGCTAGCAATAAAAAAAAATCAAGAAGTCAGGCGAATTACATACGAAGAGACACAACGTACCTGCACTGCAGATTGGTTCGGGAAGCGTTCGTAAGATTTTACACGAGCACCTTCGCGAGAGTCTCTATATACTCGCACAACCTCACCGAAGCTCAGAAGCAGGTCTCTGCGCGTTCACGACATTGTGACAGGTGACGAATCTTGATTATAGGTATCAATACTATCCAGAAACAAAGCGTCAGTCGAGTTCAGCGTCAGGTTGGCTGTTTCAAAACAAACCAACGCCTACGAAAGTGAAGCGATCTAGAAGCGCAGGGAAAATTTTGAACACTAGTTTCTTCACTTTGACGGGGTATCTGATTTCAATTACATTACGAGACCAAAGCAGCATCAACGCCGAATGGTATAACACAAAAAGCGACCGAATACCAGGCTCGGCGGGGTAGTGCTTCACCATGACAACGCGCCCGCGCACTTAGCACTCAAAACGAGGGACTTTCTGGACACCACAGAGGTCAGAGTCTTAGGTCACCTTCCTTATAGTCGTTATCTGGCACTGTATAATTTCTTTTTATTCGAAAATGTTTCGAAAATTGGTTCAGACGCATTAAACTTTATTTAAAGGCTTGTGGAGATTTCTTTGAAAATATTTAGTTAAAATATTTTATCCATAGAAGTTATTTTTATTAGTTTCTCAAAACTTTGTGAGTGTCCCTCGTATAAAATTATTTTAAACTAAGTTTTGACTGTGATTTCGACCGTGTATCTATACTAATATTATAAAGCGGAAGTTTGTTTGTTTGTTTAAACGCGCTAATCTCAGGAACTACTGGTACGATTTGAAAAAATTGATCGTGTGTTTCTGTTTTTTCCTGCAGCCAGGATTTTAATTGAGATATGGGCAGGGGGAGTGTTAGTTCTACTTCTTAAACCTCCCTTTTCTTCACAATCGGTTGAAATTAGCTTCCAGCATACAAACAATACCCCATATATTCTACAAGCAACATTGCCCATAAACTAGTAGGCGCACGCTGGCCCGCTCGTATAATAAATGTTATCTCTAGATTGAGATGTACGATACATGACGTCATTGTACACGACCTGTTAGTTACGCTTGCGCACAGTGATAGCTATAAAATATAGCTAAGGATTTAAAAAATTTGAACATGAAATAACCGATGGAATGAACTATAATGGCTAAAGAGACTAGGTGTAGAACTGATGTAAGAAATATTTCTTTTATTTTTACTTTTAACGTCTAACGGCCGGTCTCAATAATCTAACTATCGATGGATTTGACTACTGAAGTTATATATTTGACATAAGCTCCATACAAAATATGTCAAAATTCTACCTCTAGTAGCCAAATCCATCGATAGGTAGATTATTGAAACCAGCCGTAAGCCATAAAAGCCGTCTTGATCGGTAACACAATAGTAACAGTTACTTTTCCGTAAAATAGTAATGTTAACTTTGTTAGAAGGGCACTGTAGCAAGTGTAATTACTGAATTTGCAAACTAATAGGTATCTCAAATCAATCTCGGAGCGCGGTGCGGTGCCATTCGGATTTTTGCGAAATAAGGATTTATGTGTTTCGGAAAATATTTAATAAATTGACCCTAAAGGTTCATTTCCGTGCATCGCGGCCGATCGCGAGCCGCGCGCGGCTTACGACAAGCGGCTGACGCGCACGACCGATACGACAATAGACAGAGTGCACGCGCAGCCTACGTCAGTCGTCGGCCGCGCGCGTCTGTCGCAGACCTCGAAAACGGCACCATACATTCTCATACTCTGAGTATTGTCGCATAAGCCGCGCGTGTCAGACGCTTGTCGTAATCCGCGCGCGGCTCGCGATCGGCTGCGATGCACGGAAATTAACCTTAACCCTTCACCACCCACCAACTTATTTTGTCACACAACCATTTACCACATATTTGAGAAACCCCGGAGTAAAATCGATGTTTTTTTATCAGGTTGAGGCCTTAAACGTCACAGTAAAGAATGTTTTTACTCCAATATATAGTCTGTAAGTGGTGTGTACTACCTACGACTTGTTTTTGAAGTTATAACCTATAATTAAGTGATTGCTTTTGTTTATTTTTATTCTTGCATGTTCTTATTATAACAGTTTATGTTTATGTAAGCAATTGTCGGTAAACCTTAAATAAATAATAATAATAAAAAGTATAGCATCGCATTCCTGGCACTGTACAACCATATTTTTACAAGTACTTAACCAATGTCGCAACACAACAGTTACAATAGTTTCTAACCTCACTACTACCTTACAATATGGCTTCATGAATATGTATCAGAATTATTTTTAACATAACACTCGTTTTTGTTGATCCGGATATGGTCTTTGTTGTATGATTGTAGGCGAAACATTGGAAATTGAATTCTTGTGAATGAATACGAAGGCGGTTGTAGCCATTTCATTTAGTTGGAGTGAATACTGTTTGTAACACATTTCTGAATTATTTATAAAGCTTCCCACACATTACCAGGCAAGGAGACTTCAGGCGGATATCAGCTTGCCAGTTAATGACAACAGACAACAGACTAACAGTTTTGTATTAAAGGTTTTGGACTGACGGCCAATTCAACCCATCATGAGTGCGCTGCGTCGTCAGGTATCGGCCGGACACAGTCCGTGACAATCGAACACACACTAGCAAGGAGCCTTTAAGCTAGTATAAAGGGGCGTCTTAACGGGCAATTTTTACGGCAATTGCTCGGCCAATAATGGCAATATGTCTACAATTGTATGGCGCATGATCCAGTCTCCGAAACGGGCTACACAACCCGGCAACAATAAAATAGAGAGCGACTGAAACAACAACAAAATTAGCCGGGCAACATTGCGGAAAATAGATCGCACAGCGATCGTCCGGCAACCATCAAATCAATATTGGAGAGTACTGCCATGTTGCCGGCCACAGCATTGCCGCCACATATTGCCGTAAAAAATGGCCCGTTTAAACGCCCTGAAAGACATCACAGGTCACTGCTGGCGCGTGATCTTCCGGTCTGAAACTGCCGGCTGTCGACTGCTAGTGTGTAGCCTGTTTTTTTACCTTTCCCAACAGGTAATAATAGCTATAGTGTGGACTTGGTAGAACCAGGACAACAGGCGAAAGGACTGCAGGCGGACTAAGTGGGCGCCTAGTACTTTGATTGTACTACAAAATAATAGGAAATGCTCTACAGTTAGAATGTTCTACATTTATTCATATAATTAAAACTAGCTGACCCGCACAACTTCGTATGCGTCAATTTTCCCCGTTTTTGCAACATTTTTCATTGCTGCTCCGCTCGTATTGGTCGTAGCGTGATGTTATATAGCCTATAGCCTTCCTCGATAAATGGGCTATCCAGCAGAAAAAGATTTTTTTAAGTGTGGACTATATACAGTCTTATTAGAGTATTTCTGTAGTACTGTTCCAACTTTATCTGTCACGTAGTAGTTTCCGAAACCCGCGCTTCACGGAGGCGACGCTGAGCTGAACCAGTCTACCCGTGACCACAGCCGTTGCAATACGGTCGAAATTTCGGGCAATAAACAAAGATATTTAGCCTTAAAATAAAATATTTACGCGGTTAAGACCCGTGGTTTATAAAATTCTATAATGTGTACAAATCGCGAAAGTTTACGAACATATATATAAAAGTCTAGTTGTTTCTCGTTGTCTTTTTTTTGTAACAACGTAATGAAGAGACGAGCTGGTCGTGCGTACACCTGATGATAAGCGTCACGCTAGCCCATAACAGTATCAGTGACACACAAATCCTTGTTTAGCAAAGATCTGAATGTCACCGCACCGCGCTCCTCATTTGAGACATTAGTTCATACGTCTCATTTGCCCAGTAATTATACTTGCTACAGTGCCCTTCAACCGAAACACAGTGATGCGTTCACATTACTATTTCACGGATAACTGATACTGTTCAACCTAGACGGCCTACGGCTTAAACCAATCATTAGTCAAACGTCGTCAAACTTCAAACTTACAAACCAACTTGCAACGCCTGTTTTACCCCTTAGGGGTTGGTTATCACTCGTCAAACGCGTAAATATAAAGATTTTCTAAATCCATATTTACGTGTTTCAATCAATATTGGAGAGTACTGCCATGTTTCCTGCCACAGCATTGCCGCCACAAATTGCCGTAAAAAATGGCCCGTTTAGACGCTCCTCAAAGACATCACAGGCCCATGCTGGCGCATGATCTTCCGGTCTGAAACTGCCAGCTGTCGACTGCTAGTATGTAGCCTGTTTTCAACCTTTCCCAACAGGCAATATTCGCTATAGTGTGGACTAGATAGAACCTTTTCTAAATCCATATTTACGTGTTTGACATAAATTACGAACCCTTTTGTCATTCAAATTTCCACTTCACGCAAGATTTCTTCTCAGCCTAACCTGCCAATCTCTTACTCAAATCGATTCAAAACTCCATTCGATTCATGCCTATTCGATTAAACTCGAAGCATTCGATCCCGATTGCACAAAAAAAACATTGATTTCAAATCGTATGCAACGTAAAACGTTTCTTGACAACCAATATTTGTTTTGCTGGAGCCAAATCAACACAATACTCTTATCAAAAGGTGATAAAGTTGAAAATAGATTAACAAACGGTTTTCTACAAGAAAGTAAAATTGGTTTTCCTGAAACACATATCCTGAAATAGCCTAGAATTCTTATTGCAAAGCAATAAGGTTCGATATTGAATGTTGATTGGTTTTCGATAGTAATTATACAAATATTGTAAATAGTAACAGGTGCAGAAATTTTGACTGTCTCTTAGATTTGTAGAGGGGAATCTGATGATGGGTTTTCAATGAGATTTCAATGGGATTCTATTGTAGTTTTTTTTAATATATTGCATAGCTTCTATCGCGGGCCTTGAGCGTGGAGACCGAATCCAGAAATTCCGTAACGAAAATAACCTAACACCCCCCACTCCGACCGGCACAGCGGTGATACTTTTTAGTTTTGCCATCTATCGATGAATAGCAGAACTTTTAATGACTATTTTTTTAAATTAAAAAAAAAATATTTTTTTTAAAGAAAAAAAAAAATTAAAAACATTGTTTTTCTTAAGTTGATAAAAATGCTATGCAATAGCTTTACCGCGGCAGTCCCCGAGTGCCACACATTTTTTTTTTTAAAGATAACTAGCAATGTGGGATTGTGGTCCCACATTACTAGCAATCCTGTTAACCCCTCCAGCTAAGCTCAATGGCTTGTGTTAGGAGTGGGTTCACGTCGGTAGTATAATGGATAGGATTCGAATCCGCGACCTCACGATCGCAAGACCGATGCCTTAGCCATTAGGCTACCGCCGCTTATTAAGTTTGATTTCATGAAGTACATAACGATATTCATTAGTTACTAGAAGCCTAGATCTGACTGCCTCTGTGGCGCGGTGGGAGTGTATCCGACTGCTACTCAAGAAGTCGTGGGTTCGATCCCCACTAAAGACAAAACTTTCTGTGATGAGCACGATGGTTTATTCTGTGTCTGGATGTTATTTACCTACAATATGTATGCATTTAGAAATATATAAGTATGTTGATCAGTTGTCTGATTTCCATAGTACAAGCTCTGCTTAGTTTGGGATCAGATAGCTTTGTGTGAGTTGTCCCAAGATATTATTAAGATATTATTTTTATTCTAGTTTGATTTCATGCAATACATAACGATGTTCATTGGTTACATAAGCCTAGAGCTATTACTAGACGAAATTAATACTCTCAAGCTTTCGTCCGCGGCTTCGCCCGCGTGTAATAACTTTCCTGGGACTCAAACTATCTTCATAACAAATTTGATGTAAATCAGATCAGCGGTTTATGAGTTAAAACGTAAGGGACAAACAGGCAGAGTTACTTTCATGTTTATAATAATAGTTTGGATTTTAAAATGAAAATTCCGAAAATTACAAAACTACTGATTTGATTTTGATGTGATGAGACATTTAGAAATAGGGTAAATAAATTGACAAATGGACATCCAGTATAATGATCAAAGCATTAGTGAATTAGAATTAACGAGATTCTTAAGTCTTAATATTGATAACAATTTAAATTGAAAGCATCATATAGAATCTTTAGGTAATAAGTTAAACTCATATTCGTATGCACTATATACCTAGACCCATCATTGAAATTACCGCCGGGGTTGATTTATCGTTTACGATCAAAACGCTGATTTTTAATTACCGTCACAAAGCTAAAAACAAAATTCCACAGATCTAACCTCAATACTGATGTGCTATACAAATTTACCACCCCTATTACAGCTCCTTATGAGTTGATTTTCCAAAAACGGTAAAAACGTGTTACTTTTTTTTTATAAAAGATGTTTTCCTAACAACACAAGCCCTGTGTCACGGGGGATTTTACAAACATGGAACAACAATTTGTGGATCACACAAAATTGGTGTCCCGTGTGGGAATCGAACCCACGACCTCTTGCGTAGTACAGTCGGACTCACTCCCACTTTTAATTTAAAACTGACGGTATTTCATACCAACTTGCAAGACCTGTTTTACCTCTTAGGGGTTGATTTTTAAAAACGCTAATACACTTGTTTATTTATTTTAAACTAAAATGCCAAATACAAAATTTCACAGATCTAATTTAAAACTGATTGAATCCGATACAAACTTGCAACCCCTATACCCTTAAAGGACGAACTTTTAAAAACCTTTTCATAACTGCCTCTGTGGCGCGGTTGGAGTGTGTCCGACTGCTACCCAAGAGGTCGTGGCGTCGATTCCCACACGGGACACCACTTTTCTTTTACTTTTATTGAATTAGGCTGTTTTATTCCCAGGCATACATATTATCCGAATTTCGTCTCTCACTATGTGGTTTCTTAAATGATTGTTTTTGTGAACAAATAAACAAGCTTTCCAAATATGCACGGCAATGTCAGAATTCTAAAATTTAAAAAGTATCGTGTTCAGCTATCCGTAGGTTTAATATTAAAAATTAGCCGTATGCATTTTTTTGTGCCTTAAATGCAGTCTCCCTGTCTGTAGAATTTCCCCAGAACATAATTTCATACCTCAAATAGGACGCAACGTTTCCATGATAAGCTGATAATACATACAATACAGTTGTAACACTTGTTTTTATTCTGAATCTATACATAATTATACATATTAGAATCACTTGTCCTGACTGACTGATTTTTTTTTTTTTAAAGACGTCTCCCGCAGTAGCCGAAGACTTTACAAACATACAAGTCACGGACACAAAGTACACCCAGACTCGGAACAACAATTTGTGGATGAAAAGAAACAAAAAATATTAATTAATAAAAAATAATACTTAATAGCTATTTTTAATCAAAATTTTAAATCATTTTATTTTAAAATAATTAAATATAAAACACACAAAGTAGTCTCCCGTGTGGGAATCGAACCCACGACCTCTTGCGTAGCAGTCGGATACACTCTCACCGCGCCACAGAGGCCGCCGATATAGGTATGTACCTGTAGGTACCTACTCGTTTTTCGCAAAATATTTAATTTGATTGATTGATTGACAAAAAATTAGATAAGGCCCAAGCACACTGATCAACTCTGAAAAGGATCGGCACCGCATTTATGCACTTATTACACTAAACTAAATCAGGGACCCTAAACCCTTAAAAAGTGAGGTGTGATAAGAGTCAATGCCCTAAATCTCTAATAACTTTTCAAGGCCACCTGGATTTAGGGCCCTGATTTAGGGTAGTGTAAAAGCCGTTTAACTCGAGCCGTTCAATATGTTTTGTATGAAACACCCTACTACGAGTAGCTCACGAACAATTGACGGTGAGGCGATACGGTTCCGATCTCATTCTGAGTTGATCAGTGTGATTTGACCTTTATACTTAAATCTTCTGCTTGTGTAATGTTATGACCGTTTCAAAAAACCTTTTTAGTTGTAATCTTCAAAATGGCGACAGCGGACATATTGATACTGATAACAGGATTTACGTATAATTTGAGTCATTGTGATTCTGTTTGATGTATGAATACATTAGGGAAAATAATTATGTTCACAATATACACAGGAAGTAGTATACACAGGAACCATTTTGGAGTTGCTTAACCTCGATTTTGAGTCACGGGCTGATCATCATTTTGTTACTGTAACGTAGTCTTTATTTTTACAATTTAATCTTATTATATCTTGGGACAACTCTCACAAGGTCATCTGATCCCAAACTAAGCAGAGCTTGAACGATGGTAACCAGACAACTGATCAATATACTTCTAACTTTCTATACTTATATATACTATACTTATATATTGTACACCTAGATAAAGAATAAACCATTGCGTTCATCACACAAAGTTTTATCCTGGGTGGGATCGAACCCACGACCTCCAGGCCCACCCTCAGCTTAGCCGTCAGGGTCACTAACCACTAGACCAACAGGCTAGTCAAAAAAAAACACTAACATACCGTATGTTTTTTCGACTACAGAGATCACAGCATTATAATACCTAATATTTTCTTATCTCTTAAAATTTCTTTAAAAAAAAAGATAACTAGCAATGTGGGATTGGGTCGCACATCACTAGCAATCTTGTTAACCCCTACAACTAAGCTTAAAGACTTGTATTAGGAAGGGGTTCACGTCGGTAGAGTCATTCCACTATCGACGTGAACCCACTCCTAATACAAGTCTGGGTATGATTTGAACCTGCGACCTCACGATTGCGAGACCGATGCCTTAGCCATTAGACTAAGTCGCGCGTACAATGTGTAACAGAAAACATATATACATACATACATATCAACCCATATGATGTCCCACTGCTGGGCACGGGTCTCCCCAGTAGAACTTACTAGTATGTAGATCCTGGGGGTAATTGCCATAATCGCCACGCTTGGCGAGCGGGTTGGCGATCGCAGTAAGGTTTTAAGTACGCAGAGGACGCTGCTGCCCGTCCTCCAGTGTGACATCCCTTAGTCGCCTTGACGACACCCACGGGAAGAGATGGGGTGGTACTATTCTTAAGCCGGTACCACACGGTAACAGAAAAGGTTTTTTTATATACTTATGTACTGAATGAAGAGACAAGCAGGTCGTGCACCTAATGATAAGCGTCACGCTAGCTCATAACAGTATCAGTGACACCCAAATCCTTGTTTAGCAAAGATCTGAATGTGACCGCACCGCGCTCCTCATTTGAGACATTAGTTCATAAATCTCATTTGCCCAGTAATTACACTTGCTGTTACTTTAATATGCTTGGGTGAATTTTGTTGTCACTTTGTTTTAATTGTCACATTGATAAAGAGCATGATTTGACTTTTGTAAGTAAAGATTCTGCGTGACTAATAAAGGCCATTCTTTTATTTTATATTTAATCATTCGTTACAAGTACTCGTATTTTGGCCAATATATAAGCACATTTAGTTTTTACCTTTGTTGTAAGTAGATGCTACTACTATATTGTACCCTTAAGGATGATTTTGCTTTATCTCATGTTTCAACTTTTTGATAATACAATTTGCATCAGTCCTTTAACATGGTGTATAGTATATTAGTCGCAGCACCTTACCCCCATATTAAGTTTATAAACATTCAAACATTGTAAAATTGGCAATTTGAAAAGAGTGGCCGCGAGTTTTTATTGCCAGGTTCTTTTCTCCGGCTTTACCTATTGTTTGCGAACTTGGCATTACATGTACATGTAGAATCCCGACGTATCACAAGAGTTGTTTTGCATCCTAAGTGAATAAAGAATTTTGAATTTTAAATTTTATTTTTTTAATTTTGCTATAGTGCCCTTCAACCGAAACACAGTGATGTGTTAACATTACTATTTCACGGAAGAACAACTGACACTATTGTGGTGGCCACCAAGACTGCCAATGGCTTAGACCTGGGTACCACTCCTACAGGTCTAATGTCAGCTGCAAACAGTGTATGACATCAGTATTTTCTACCTTTATCCCTCATGGTCTCCATATTCAATTGCTACCTATTTAATTATTCTATTGATATCATCTCTAAATAAGATTTTTTATATAACACTAGCAACTTCGTATGCGTAAATTTTCCCCGTTTTTGCAACATTTCACGTCGCTACTCCGCTCCTATTAGTCGTAGCGCGATGTTATATAGCCTATAGCCTTCCTCGATAAATGGGCTATCCAACAAAAAAAGATTTTTTCAAATCGGACCAGTAGTTCCTGAGATTAGCGTGTTTAAACAAACAAACAAACAAAGCAAACAAACATACAAACAAACTCTTCCGCTTTATAATATTAAGTATAGATTTTAAATGTAGCGCGGTGGGAGTGTATCCGACTGCTACGCAAGAGGTCGTGGGTTCGATTCCCACCCAGGATAAAACTTTGTGTGATGAGCACGATGGTTTCTTCTGTGTCTGGGTGTTACATAACTATAATATGTATGTATTTAGAAATGTATAAGTATGTTTATCGGTTGTCTGGTTTCCATAGTACAAGCTATGCTTAGTTTGGGATCAGAGAGCTTTGTGTGAGTTGTCCCAAGATATTATTATATTATTGTTGTTATTATTAGATCGATTTTAGGCCATCAAATTTAGCTCAATATTGTGAATATGTAAAATGGCGTCACACTTAAGATATCCAAGTGAATGTCCTCTATTCTTTATTACAAAACTTTTTGCCAACTCATTTTTATAAAGAAAAACTTTTTACAAAATGTCTGACGACTTTAAAGAATAAAGTGTAGTAAAAAGCAACAATAAACTACCTAACCAGATAATTAGTCAGCAAAAGTAATTGCAATACAGTGTCAAAGTTCGTGAAACGTAAAAATTAATCAGAAATCACAATAACAAATCGAGATAAGTTAAAAAAACTATAAAATAAACTTTTAAGCCGCGCTTTTTAGACGCCATTTTAAATATCTCGATATGTCATTAGCAATATAAATGAGTTTCGCGCCATAACGAACGCAGTGTTGCCACAATGGAAAATCATAAATCAACTGTCATTTTGATATTCGTTGAAAGGAGGTACGTCAATGCATCGGTGCAAAACTTTTTAAACTCTTAAAAGAGGTTTTTTGTTGTGCGTTTGATTAATTGTAAAAAAAGCAGCGGGCTTATTTTTTTAGGTCGATCTTGAATGGAGATCTTTCAAGTTAAAGATTTTTGACGTGAGCGTGGGTTAATAATATGTTTTTATTTTATTTTGTGTTGACTTGTTGTGTTGTTAAATTAAGTTTACACGTAGATTTATATTTCTAGATAGAGATATTATTATTCCTAGCAATTTCTTGGCTATATCCTTCATAGTAAGGAAGATAGAAGATCTTTTGGAAGATTTACATAGGGACATGAAATTAAAACCGGACTTCGAAGATTTTTATCTACAATTATATAATATGAGAAGAGATTTTCTAAAAAAAATAGCTAAGAATGAACCCGAATACTAACAAAATAAACGGCAAGAAAATCTGTCTTTCAGACAGGTTTTATCAGAAAACAATTTTTAAAAGAAAAGTATCAGTGTTTCTAGAGAAGTTACAAATATTATCACAGACACGAAGTCCTCAAGAGATCAAAAAAATGGCTGGCCTTAACTGGTTTCAAGTACCGCAATCTAGAGAGAACTGGCTGTCCCGTGTGGGAATCGAACCCACGACCTCTTGCGTAACAGTCGGACACACTCAATCATAAATATCAAGCTGTTTAACTTGAATGTAGTGCAGACCTATTACAACTATTTATTATACGGGAATTAACGCGCATTGTTTACTTTAAAATTGCTTGACGTTTCGACCAGGTTGCACCGGCCGTGGTCACAAGCGGCCTGACACAATTTTAAGGTTAACAATGCGCGTTAATTCCCGTATAATAAATAGTTATAATCATGCAACGCGAAAGTTTAAATGTCAGACCTATTACTCCAAGCAAAACTTTTAACAACAATGTTTAACAACATTTTTATGGCTTTTCCCAGAAATAAAAATATGGTGATACATGTCAATTCCACAGAATTATGATGTCATGGCATCCGGTTATCGTAATCGACGATCTATTGTCATTTTAAGACGCCATAAAAATGTATATGAAAGTTATGGTACACTATGCAGATGTAATATCTAATGTTATACTGGATTTATATTGTGAATTTATCTCATGAAAAGAAATTTAAAAAAAAACCTTGACAGGCGATTTTGACTTTTAACTATTAACGTATAGAACAGGACTGCGCCATCCCTTTCAATTAAAAAATAAATATTTACTGCAAAGCGTGAAAGAGAGAAAAAGCTTGTGCGGCCTTTGACAGGTATTGTCCACAAATTAGCGTTTTCTCTTTCTAGTATCTGCCTTGGTGTCATTTATCTATAATATGTATCTATTCAGAAATATATAAGTTTATTTATCAGTCTTCTGGTTGCCATAGTAGATTCAAACTCTGCTTAGTTTGGGATCAGATGACCTTGTGTGAGTTGTCCCAAGATATATGCCAGATATTAAGATTAAATGAATAAATAAATGAATCAAAATCGAGGTTATGCAACATTTCGACTCTCGATTCTTAGATGTGTATTTGTTTTTGAAAAATATCACACCTCTCCATGCCTGCTCAAAAGCACGTTAGGCCGTCGGTCCAATATCTAATCTCGCTTCGATTGTGTCGGAATTCCGTTCCATCAAACTATGAGAGTAAGAGAATATAGAGATGAAAATGATTATAGTCCCTAATCTCTTTATAGTCCCACTGTACTATGCGAGTGACGGTATAGGCCGTACTTTTATGTTGTAACTAACTGAGAGCTACTTCGTCTGCGACAACTTTTCCCGTTTTCGCAACATTTTTCATTGTTGCTCCGCTCCTATTGGTCGTAGCGTGATGTTATATAGCCTATAGCCTTCCTTAATAAATGGGTTATCCAACAATAAAATATTTTTTTAATTTGCACCAGTAGTTCCTAGAGATAATCGCGTTCAACCAATTAAACAAACTCTTCAACTTCGTAATAAATAAAGATTAAATTTTATGTTGATTAGTAGGTACACTACAATGATGTAAAATGTAAAGTACCAATGACTACTTTCTGTAATTTTTGAAGTATTTTTAAGCTAATCTATACTAATATTATAAAGCGGAAGTGTTTGTTTGTTTGTTTGTTTAAACGCGCTAATCTCAGGAACTACTGGTCCGATTTGAACAATTCTTTTTTTGTTGGATAGCCCATTTATCGAGGAAGGCTATAGGCTATATAACATAATATAACATTGCGCTACAACTAATAGGAGCGGAGCAGCGACGAGAAATGTTGCAAAAACGGGGAAAATTTACGCATACGAAGTTGCGCGGGACAGCTAGTTTTATACATATAAATGAAAATGTATGGAGAAAAAATTCGTCTCAGGCGGGAGTTGAAACCGCGACCGACGAGGTGCCCAACCAGCCGTTACCAACTCTGGCACCGAGACGAGTCCCAATACTATTTTTCCTCCATGAATTTAAATTTATTGATACCAATGACGTCATGTAAAACCTCATTGGTTGATACCCCAAAACTTATTTTAATATTACAAGCAAAACTACTGTGATAGGCACTATTCCCCATAAATTCCCCCCTTTTGGTAACTTGGTTACGATAACCGTATGGTGCCTGATGTCATACTCTACAATGTACAGGGTGGGTCGTTGCTTTGTGAAAAAGAAATATATTTTGCACCGCACCGAAACGTTTGCATAGGGTTGTCAGACAAAATATTATATTTTAAGACAATGTAATTAAAAAATATATTTATGTCCTTTTTTACCCGATTGTAAAGAAGGGTTATGTTTTTCGCGCGTATCTTGTATGTATGTATGTATGTAATATTCTTTATTACCTGATATCTCACAATCCACAGAACGGATTTGTACAATTAATCAAAAATCTTGATCGCCCGAGTGTTCTTAGATATGTGACATTTGAAAAAAACAAATATGGCGGCTGTGAGATGTCAAAATAAAGAGGTGTGCAAAAAAAAGTTGTTGTGAATACTGCAATATGGGTATCAAATTAAAGGGCTCCTCTTAAGCATTTCAAAAAGGTATAACATGATTATGACTGTAATACTAAAAAAGTTAGTTAGCAACCATTCTTTTTTCAATATTTAATACTTGACAATAGCTGTGATAAAAATTAGTTGTTAGATCGGGTACATATTACAACTACTAAAAAGTATTCAATAAAAAAATAAATTGCCTGCACAAAAAATATAATTTCATGCAGTCGGAGGCACTTCACTAAGTTCATCGAGATTCATGAATGCCTCCGACTGCATGAAATATAGTTATTTATGTAAGGGATCTTGTTTCCATCTTTTTTGTGCAGGTGGTTTTTTTTTATTTTTATAATTTTTTTTTTTTCCTCTTCCCTCCGATATTATTCGGTAAGGATAGGCTCGTACATTTTGTGCATGTCAGTTAGAAGTTAATTTTCTTTTTTGTTTTCTTCTTTGATTTACAAGTCTCGTTCTTGTCGTTTGTGTCTTCGTGAAATACGGATCTGTAAAAATAGTGACATGTCGAATTACCGCCATGTTTACAACTCATAATATATTTACATTAAGTATAAATGCGACTGCGTGTGAAAGTGTCATAAGAGTAAACTCAAACAGTCTCTAACTTGGTCTGTTGGTCTAGTGTTTTGTGACCCTGCACCCTGACTGCTAAGCCACAGGTTGTGGGTACGGTGTGTTGTGTGATCCACAAATAGTTGGTCCGAGTCTGGGTATACTTTGTGTCCGTGACTTGTATTTTATATGTGAAGTCCCCTTTTAAATGATAATTTTATGATCTAGGGTTGCGCGGGATGATTCTTTAAAAAAAAACCAGAATTTTTGTGTGACACTTTCTTTGATCTGCAATCAGTGTCTTCCCGTAAGCAGATCGTGGCCGTAGCCAGGGGATTATTTCTGGGGTTGAACCTCCTCCCCCCAAATTGCAAAAACTCTCCCCGAAAAATGATTCTGGGTGATATGAAGCACATGTATTGAGACTGAAGATTTCGAGCGTGCCTTCCATTAAACACATCTGCATCAGTTTGTCGTGCTCATGGTATGTTATTATTAGATGTTAATTTTCTGGTTATAACAGCTGCAAGTTCATTAGGATAAATGGTAAATAATAAAGCTGAAGAGTTTGTTTGTTTGGTTGCACGCGATAATCTCAGGAACAACGGGTTCGAATTAAAAAATACTTTTAGTGTTAGATAGCCTATTTATCGAGGAAGGCTATATGCTATATAACATCACGCTACGACGAATAGAAGCTATGCATCAATGAATAATGTTCCAAAAACGTTGGTAAAATATTATATAAGGCAACTGACTGATTTATCAACACACAGCTCAAACCACTAAACGGATTGCACTGAAATTTGGCACGCAAATATTTATTATGACCTGGGCATTCCCCAAAAAAGGATTTTACAAAATTCCGCCCCTAAGGGGATAAAAAAGGGGTCCTAAGTAGAGAAACAAGATTAGAAGTATTATATGTTTTTTATAGCATGTCGCCTATGTCGGGAAAGAAGTGATTCTGAAAAGAGTGCTGATTGATTTATGTGCTATGCTCTATGCTATGCTTAATTTTAGCCTCTCCAACGGTTTTAACCTGGATATAACTTAAGCATGGTCAACGAGACCATGCAAATAATATCCAGTCGGTTATAAACTAAATCTTATTAACTGACTATTCTTGAAAATCCCTGGTATAGAATAGCATTGCTAACCACGGCTTTTTCTGCTGTAAAGTGTAGGACATGGCCCTCCAATGATTCACTGTGACTGAACTTCGTATAACTTTTGCGATTTTATCTACGAATTTGTTCCCGTCAAACCCAACAGCTCATTCAAACCCATTCAAATCTCAAACAAAACATACTTCGTCAGAATCATCATCAGTTTGTCCAGCTTACCTAAGTTCCAATGATCCGTTCCGTCTTACAAAACAATAAACAAAGCGTTGTAAAAATATTTTTTCGCATTGACAACCCTCGATTTGTGAACGATAAAAGGAACAAAAGAAGCGTTGAACGGCACACGAGGTTTCGAACGAACATACTTTTCTATTACGCGTATGTTGAACGATTTAAAAAAAATGTTAAATGTCTATGAATTGCCGGAGTATGGTATTATGGTAATACTTTACTAGTTTTACCTTCGATTTGTTTATGTGATATTCTAACGTGTGATTTAGGAGTCTAATAACTCTAGGGACACGGTTCTCCCCTCGGAGAAAAATATCACTATCATCATCGTCAGCAGCCTGTATCGGTCCACTGCTGGACATAGGCCTCACCTAACGATGTTACGACGTATTCTACGCGCGCCTCATTATACGAAGTGGTAGTAAAGCCGCCAACGTAAGCAACACCGATGTCGTCGTTCAACGATGACCGAGCCTGATGATGGTGGAAGCACCAAATCCGCAACACCCTCACCCTCGGCCATAGGCTGTTATGATGGAACACCGTGTGATTTTTAGTCGGTTCGACTTCGACATACCCTTTTCTACGTGCACTTGTAGGAGTGGGATCCGTGGGGATTTTTGCACATGTTAAAAAAAAGGCCTCACCTAACGAACACTACATTACCCGGTCTTCCGCCTTTCGCTTCAGCCTTCATCATTCTTTAGGTCGTCTGTCCATCTCGCTGAGGGCCATGCTAACGCGACGATTAACTAGGAAAGTTAATTTTAAAAAACATTTTGAAAACAAGTTAATAATACTCTTTATTGTATACTAAATATACAAGAACAAGTTGGTATACATTGTATAACTTACATGTAGGTACAATGGGTGGCCTTATCGCTAATAGCGATCTCTTCCATGCAACCTTTGGATGGATAGAAACAAATTAAAGAAGAAATAAATAGCGGTAGTGTACAGCATGAATAAATAATATAGGTATATTATTACATTAAGCTATACACATACATATATTTAAGTATAATAATGTAAGTTAAGTATAGATTTGGTATTAAAAAAAGTACTCCTCAAGACGAACCAATCGAGCCCAAACTCGATGGGTTAATATTGTTTAATGGACACCTTCCGACTCCATCATTAGACCCTGGAAGTCATGTAGCACCAAAGTATTTGCCACAACAAAACAAATGAGCTCAAACTCGATGTGTTTATCTTGTTTTGTTATGAAGTTCCTATGGCTACCTTCCGGCTTCTATGAAGGTACCAGGGATGTTACGGAGCTTCGACTCCGACTCCGAAAAGTCGGAACTTCCAATTGATTTTACACTTCCGACTACGACTACAGCTCCGATACTTTTAAATCAGACGCTTTAATCGGAGGTACCCATGGAGGGGCTGCCTCTCCATTAAGCTAATTTATATACCTTTAATAAAAGTATGAAGAAAAAATTGTCAGGGATTCTCATTCTCCATGATCGCGGGTTTGAGTCCCACCCGAGCGAATTTTTCCATCACACATTTAATTTGAATAACTGAATAATATTTCTTTTTTTATCTTATTACCTTCAGACTTATTTCAACATATTTGTCTTCGCCCACCACTTCCGATTCCGATTCCGACTACGACAGACCAAATTTAAAAACTCCGACTCCGATTTAACCGCCTCCGTAACATCCTTAGTAGGTCCAATAAATTGAAGCCCAATCGTACACCAGGAAGTAGTTCTAATTTAGCTTCATGAACATACTTACATACTAACATTGCAAGTTAAATAAAAGCTTATAAAAATATGGGAAATATAAATCAAGGTACTAGGAGATCACGAATCTGATAAAATATATTTCATGTCAACCCATAGCAGCATCAACGTCACAAAGCTCCCAGTGATCGAGACGAGCTGCTCCGAAATGTAATGAAAAGAAAAAAAAAATGTGGCACTCGGGGACTGCCGCGGTAAAGCTATCGCATAGCATTTTTTATCAACTTACGCAATTATATATTTTTTTTATTAATGCATTTTTTTTTTCTTTTCATTTCGGAGCAGCTCGTCTCGATCCGTGCGAGCTTCGTACAGTCGTACCATATACGAGTACATATACGTTAAGCGAACGCTTGGCCGAGCTACATGGCAGTCGGAGTGGGTGGTGTTAGGTTTTATTTTCGTTACGGAATTTCTTGATTCGATCGCCGAGCTCAAAGCCCGCGATAAAAGCTATGCAATAGCTTTACCGCGGCAGTCCCCGAGTGCCACACTTTTTTTTTTCTTTTTTATATATTATTGCTAGAACTAAAAATCTTGTTGAGGTATCAGAACTTTGCTCTTTAGATACCAAAAATAACCTTGTATAATCGTTATGAAAAATAAAAAAAATTGTCATGAACATTTTTTGACAAGCAAGCGGCAATAGGTGATATTTGTTATAATTGAAGCGGTGTTAGCCTAATGGCTAAGGCATCGGTCTCGCAATCGTGAGGTCGTGGGTTCGAATCCTGCCCATTATAATACCGACGTGAACCCACTCCTAACACAAGCCATTGAGCTTAGCTGGAGGGGTTAACAGGATTGCTAGTAATGTGGACCACAATCCCACAATGCTAGTTATCTTTTTTTTAAAAACAAAACAAACAAAAAGGTGTGTTTAAAAATAAATAAAATAGGTCCCATCTAGTTATCAGATGGGTAAAAGTCGATATTCCACATCTCTTAGACTATTAAGGCGTACTATTGCCTGATTAGTGAAAAATAAATTATTTTCGTTCTAGTCATCTACTAACGTAATTATAATATACACTATGTTATATAATTATACCACCAGTAATATAACTTAAACAATACTCGTAGCTGTTTCTACCATCAATCATTCAATGCGTTCTTTAATTACTTTTAACTTAATTATATATAACGGTCGGTTTTTACTTGAGTCTTAGGGTTGGGCTCTGAGATGAGCGGTGCTGTGCTGTGATGAGGCGAGCAGGTATAGATTTATTGTGAGAAGTTTTTTGTGTCGTTGTATTTTTATTTAAATGACACCTGCCGTTATGTACAAGCCCTGTGTCGCGGGGGACTTTACAAACATACAAGTCACGGACAAAAAGTACACCCTGACTCGGAACAACATTTTGTGGATCACACAAAGTGGTGTCCCGTGTGGGAATCGAACCCACGACCTCTTGCGTAGTAGTCGGACACACTCCCACCGCGCCACAGAGGCAGTCAAAATGGAGGTAGAATGGTGATATGTTATCATCAGATCATATTATATCAGGGACGTGCCCGGCGCATGAACTGTCATTGGCTCAACAAATTTTGATGGGATTGGATGGGATTCGTCTAAAGGAAACTACGTCTCTGCACATCATACATAGATACCAGGGATGTTACGGAGCTTTGAGTCCTACTCCAAAAAGTCGGAACTTCCAATTGATTTTACACCTCCGACTCCGACTTCGGCTCCGAGACTTTTTAAACGTTATAATCGGAGGTACCTAGCGTACGGCGGCTGCTCCTTAAGCTAATTTATTTATAATAAAAGTATCTATGAATCTCGTTCGCGGCAATCTCAGGAACTACTGGTCCGAATTGAAATTTCTTATTCCCTATTATATTGGGTACCCCATTTATTGAGGAAGGCTATAGTCTAAATAACATCGCGCTACGACCAATAGGAGCGGAGCAGCAGTGAGAAATGTTGCAAAAACAGGGAAAATTTACGCTTACGAAGTTGCGCGGGACAGCTAGTCTATACTAATAGTATAAAGCTGACGAGTTTGTTTGTTTGAACGCGGCAATCTCAGGAACTACTGGTCCGAATTGAAAAAATATTTTACTGTTGGGTAGCCCATTTATCGAGGAAGGCTATAGTCTGTATAACATCGCGCTACGACCAATAGGAGCGGAGCAACAATGAGAAATGTTGCAAAAACGGGGAAAAATTAGTTGCGCGACAGCTAGTCTCATACATACTCGTACTTGTCTTCCCCGACCATCTACGACTACGACTCCGACTTCGATTCCGATAAGACCACCTCCATAACATCTCTAATAGATTCACAGTCATACATGCTCAGCCACACGGCACAGACTCATAGTTTCATAACACTCTTGGTTTTACCTCATCTTTTCAAAAATGTTTCTTAAGTAAAACAGTTATGGTAGATAATATGCCGCTATCTAGTGCAGATAACACAAAGATATGGTACAGAGGCTGGCTGCGACGGATCGGCTTTCAGACCACATAGGTTATTCATGCGTCACTCTGTAGTAACGTAATGAGATCGTAAGGATTACTATGCGTGTTACGACGTTTCAATATTAACTTACAGTACCTGGAGGGTATGGCTTAGGTCGTTTTTTTTTTAAGGACGTTTTCTGAAGATGACACGTACCTATTGCCCCCAAAACCCCCTGCTTACTAAATTTCTTGAAAATCGTTGGAGCTGTTTTCGAGATTCAGATTATTTAAATCTAATCTAACTAATATTATTAAGCTGAAGAGTTTGTTTGTTTGTTAAATTTAAAAAATATTTTTCTGTTGTATCGAGGAAGGCGTAGGTTATATAACATTACGCTACGACCAATAGGAACAGAGCAGCAATAAAAAATGTTACGTCAAATTAATTTTGGCCAAGCAATACAAAAAGAACCTACATCATAAAAATTAACTGAAATTACATGCAATTAATACAATAATTGCATTTTTGAAAGATTGATAAATTTGAGTGCTGGACCCAGGAATCGAACCCAGTGTCTTATTTCCGATAGATGCTTCGACAGGCATACGGAGTTATAGATTTTTATAGCTACGGCTCTTAATCGCGTAAATATTTTATTTTAAGGCTACATACCTTTGTTTATTGCCCGACGTTTCGACCGTATTGCAACGGCCGTGGACCCATAGCATATAAAATTCTATAATGTGTACAAGTCGCGAAAGTTTACGAACATTATAGCATACGGAGGTCTTGATTTCGATTCCTGGGTGTGGACTTAACATTTTGCTATGTTTTTAAAATGCAATTATTGTATTAATAAAGTAATTGGTAAGAAATGCCTTTAAAAATTGCTTTCGCCTGCAATTGTATGCTGAAAATAATGACGCTGATTTTCAAGGGTCTCTAGCCGGAGACTGAATCAAGTTATTAAACCCTAACAATTTGATAGGATTAAGGCTGCACTATAATGTATGCTAATATCGTCACCTTTATGGTAAAGTTACGAAACTGCAAAAAACACATTTTACAGGGGAGCGTTTTGAAACATTAAATTGACAATAACTTTTTTCAAGAGACAGATGTAATAAACTCTGCGATACATTTGATATACAAAATTTTGCAGCTTTTATATACCACGAATGTATTATTCTTATATTATAAGAATAACAAATAAATGCATATTCGTTACTTTATACCTTCATACATGAGAGTTCATAGGTATTAATTTACACTTTAGCAAACTTACGGAAGTGGCAATTTCGTAAGTTACCAAAGAACAGTATCAAAAATATACTTTGGCAAACTTACAAAAGAGCCACTTTCGTAAGTTTATTAAGTGATAAATCACGTCTTCTAAAGGAAAATAAGTTCCTAAATCAAAATGTTTTAGAAATAATTCAAGTGAAATCACAAAATTATGTTTGGAGTAGGGATTCAAAATAAAATAAAAATAAAAATACGTATTCAAATAAAATAATTTATTCATATAAGAAAACTAATCTGCTTTTACCAGCAAAACAACAAAATAAAAGATAATAAGTAAGAACAATTTTACAAATAAATATTTCCTTACGGTTTTACTCACGTAATTTGAGGAGTCGCGACTTTCACACAAGAGCTCATGACAAAGATCTCCGTACGAGATTGAAACTAGTCGGGCAAACCCTGATGTAATTGCGTAAATAGAACCGTAAGCAAACGTTTAATGTTGTATGAAAACATTTACTTACGATAAGAGACACAAAATTAAAACTTACAAACTAATAGAATCTTACAATAGAAGTAAGAGGAAATGGAAGTACTTGAAGATTGTAATTTTCAAGTACCTACAGTTCCTCTTCGTCTTTAGCATCTGGTTCAGGCAAGCGATCTGGAATTGCTTCCGAATCGGGCAGGCTTTCATAAAAAGAATAGTAATATTTTGGTATCTGGTTGTCACTACATAGTTTTAATAAATCTCTTTTTTTTGCTTTGGAAATCAGTATTCTTTCAGTATAAATATTACTTGGTACTCTTTCCTCTTTTTAATTTTATTTTAAATTCTTTAAAGGTCTCGTCATTGTAGTCAGTTTTAATAAAGATTGATTTAGGGTTGTCTTTACGGTATTGAATCCACACAGCATCTTGAAAATTTATCTTCACTTTTGGTCTTGCCTCGTCTAGTTCTCCATTGTCTTCTTGTTCTTTTGTTATTTTCTTTTTAGAACATTGTTTTTTCGGAAGTTCTTCCGCAAACTGACAATGATTGGGATTAAAATCTAAAAAATCGTTATGTACTAAGACATTCACATTAAATGGACGGGGATTTGTTCTGGCTATTCTCATTACTTGAATCCACCCGTCCGGAGTGTAAATTGGTGTATTTTTACATTTTTGTTCAATTTTAGAGTGAATGGAGTCACACTCCATGTGACTATGTCCAGACTCGAAGAAAACATGGTCAATTAGGTTTATTGTGGAATAATTTGTCACCGTGTGCAGCAACATACAGCAAAACCTATAATTTTTTTGCTGGCCGCCACAATTGTCTGACATCATTCTTACAAGTGTTATGCCTTCTTTGTAACTACAAATATATTTGTAAACACAAGTGGCAATTTCTGCACTTCTCCGTTTACCTTCCGTTTCGTCCCATGTAAAACAGTCTACGTCTTGATCGCCAAATTTATAAAAGGTCAAATTGTATACAGCCAATTTTCGAACATAAAAGAATGGTCCAGATGCAGCTTTAGGAGTTTAAAGGACGGCTTAATTATGACGGCGTACTTGGATTGGAGTCAGCTGAAAAAAAAACAATGTATACAAACTGACATGCGGTTTCGGCTATTAATTGCCATATTTCGATATTTTTCATTCTACATTATAACCTAAATAAAGCGAGTTGGCATGAGTAAGTTGTATATTCATTGCAATTAATAAAGTTGATATTAATATTTGATAGCCCCGCCAAAAACTAGAATCATGCTTAATAACAAAGCAAAGCACCCACAAATCATTCACAATACATGCATAATATTGTATGTTTCATAAAGCAATATTTAACCCAAACTGATCTCTGACACGAGACGCGTTTCATCCCTTTACAGAGCATTTTCTCATGTTGACTCGTCGATCGCTCACGAATTAGACGCATTAGAATGAACCTACCAAATTAAGATATTATAAGAAGTTAATACGCCCTAAGATTTTTACGCATTTATAACAAAATTCTAACATACCTCTTAAGTCTGCAACATCAACCATTTGTCCTTGATAGATTATTTGTTTTCTGATATCCATTAATCGGCGTTTTTTAGCCAATAATGTTCTAATGACAAAATCTGTAAAATTAAATAACATAAACTTGTTAAATTTGTCGTCTTTCCATAAAACTAATGACCATAAATATAAATGTTATTCAGTCATATAATACTTACGTCTTCATTACCTTCCATTTTTTATTCTGATATTATTGACACACAACACTCTACAAATTAAATAAAAACTGTTATGAAACAAGGTTAATAGCGAACAAAAGATGACGATAACAACGTCTTTGACGACGTTTGTTTCAATAATGACCGTTGCCCGATTCTGTTGAATTCAATGACAATAAGAAAATACTCTGTCTCGCTTGCACCAGTACAAGGTACCGCAGTTGCGTTCCCGGTTATGCATAACTTCGAACTAATTGCATTACATTTTAGATTTTTGATGAAGATGTTATGGTAGCAATACTTGAAACCTTGACTAATAAGAAGTTACTATTGGTTATTAACCCTCTTTGTTAAACAAGCTACCAATGTAAATTTACGAAAATGCCCGTTTCGTAAGTTAGTTATGTGATATTATAAACAATCTTTGTAAAAGACCTCCCAATGCGAATTTACGAAAATGGCCGATTCAGAAGTTTGCTATGTGACTTATAACATCTTTGTCAAACAAGCTACCAATGTAAAATAACGAAAATGCCCGATTCGTATGTTTGCCATGGATCACTTAAGTCCCTTGAAGAATATATTCTACCAATGTGAACTTACGAATCTTACATATTCGTATGTTCGCTGTGAGTTGTTAAATCGATTTACTTGTGTGTGCTACGATGTAAATTCACGAATATGGCAGATTCGTAGTTTGACCGTGCTGCATTTTTCTTGGACTTCATATATATTCAACTACGCCAAAACAACTAATATCAATTTCGTGAGTTTAATTTGGGCGTCTCAACAAAATAATGGAGATTCGTGCTATTGAATTTTTATAACCGTTAGAGACAGAAATTTAAAAAAAATACACCTTATGTAGTACAGCATAAGGTATATATTTTTATAGAAATGTCAAATTTCCAAAAACTGCAGATTCGTTCGTTTGCCGTGGAGGTGACGATATTATAAAGTTGAAGAGTTTGTTTGTTTGTTTGAACGCAATAATCTCAGGAACTACGAGTCCGAATTGAAAAAATATTTTACTGTTGGATAGCTCAGTTATCGAGGAAGGCTATAGGCTATATGACATCACGCTACGACCAATTAGAGCGGAACAGCAATAAAAAATGTTGCAAAAACAGGAAAATAATATAAAGCTGAAGAGTTTGTTTGTTTATCTGAACGCGATAATCTCAGGAACTACGAGTCCGAATTGAAAAAATATTTTACTGTTGGATAGCCCAGTTATCGAGGAAGGCTGTAGGCTATATGACATCACGCTACGACCAATTAGAGCGGAACAGCAATAAAAAATGTTGCAAAATCAGGAAAATAATATAAAGCTGAAGAGTTTGTTTGTTTATTTGAACGCGATAATCTCAGGAACTACTAGTCCGAATTGAAAAAAATATTATACTGTTGGGTAGCCCATATTGAGAAAGGTTATAGGCTACACAATTCAATTGAATTTTATAGATTACTGGCCGCCCCGGCTTTGCTCGGGCAATAAAATATAGCCTATGACACTCACAAATAACGTGGCTTTCTATTGGTAAAAAAAAAATCAAAATCGGTTCAGTAGATCCAGAGATTGCCTCCTACAAACTCACAAACTCACAAACTTTTCTTCTTTGAAATATTACTAGCTGACCCGTGCAACTTCATCTGCTTAATTTTCCCCGTTTTTACAACATTTTCAATTGCTGCTCCGCTCCTATTGGTCGTAGCGTTATGTTGTATAGCCCATATAGTCTTTCTCTAATAAATGGGCTATCTAACAATAAGAAAAATTTACAATTTGGATCAGTAGTTCTTGAGATTATCACGTTTAAACAAACAAACAAACAAACTCTTTAGCTTTATAATATTAGTATAGATTTTTAGTTTACTATATAGAATGGACTTGTAAATTTTGAAAGTTAGTGTGTAGCTCTCACAAAGGCAAAGGTGAACTAATTTGAATGCATATTTTTAATTAATAATGATTAAAATATCAATAATATCTTGGGACAACTCGCACAACGCTATCTGATCTCAAACTAAGCAGAACTTGTACTATGGAAACCAGACAACTAAAAAACAAACTTAAATATTTCTAAACACATACATATTTTAGATAAATAACACCCAGATAAAGAATAAACCATCGTGCTCATCACACATAATTTTCTCCTGGCTGGAGATCGAACCCACTACCTCCAGCTTAGCAGTCAGGGTCGCAAACCACTAGACCAACAGGCCAGTCACTGAAAACTGATAGTGACTGAGTCATTGAGTTCCATCATTTTGAACTTCAAATTTTTCGGAAGGTTCTTGTCGTAACATGAATATCCAGCCTTACCCCGTTATGGGGCATACTCATGACGTAGCGGCCTTCGTAAGCCCTTTATCTGACATATTATAGTTCCCTGAAAGTATCGCAACGTTAACTATGTAACATACACCTGAGCAAATTTTGTGCTAAAGGGTACCTTAGTTTAGTATACTATAGTACCAAACGAGCAATCCATCTAAGTTGCTAAGTTTGGATGGTAGGTAATATTTGAAATTTTTATTTTTCCATTGGGAAGGCTTAGTATTAAAATAATATTGTTTAGTTGGTGACTTCCAAGCAAATCGAGAGATTAACTAGGTTAAGAACATTTCTGTGTATTGGAGAGATTCTTTGCTGGATTGCCTAACAGAAGCATTATTACTAACATTTGACTGCCTCTGTGGCGCTGTGGGAGTGTATCCGACTGCTACGCAAGAGGTCGTGGGTTCGATCCCCACCCAAGATAAAACTTTGTGTGATGAGCACGATGGTTTATTCTGTGTCTGGGTGTTATTTATCTATAATATGTATGTATTTAGAAATATATAAGTGTGTTTATCAGTTGTCTGGTTTCCATAGTACAAGCTCTGCTTAGTTTGGGATCACATAGCGTTGTGTGAGTTGTCCCAAGATATTATTATTTAAACGTTACGTGATTAATAAATAGTTAGAAGCATTATTTGCAGTGCCTCGTCGTCGTACGAATTTTAGGCGTAACTCAGTTACGACTCGATTACTCCGTCCGGGTCAGCTAGTCTATACTCATAATATAGAGTTTGTTTGTTTAAACGCGGTAATCTTAGGAACTACTGCTCCGAATTGGATGTTTTGTTCATTGGTGGATAGCCCATTTATCGAGGAAGGCTGTAGGCTATATAACATCAAGCTACGACTAATAGGAGCGGAGCAACAATGAGCAATTTTGCAATAACGGGGAAAATTTACGCAGACGAAATTGCGCGGGACAGCTATTAAAAAATAATTTTACATTAATTCTTTCAATGCAACTTTTCAAGCCATTAGTTATCCTTTTTCTAATTGTTTCTTTCTACTTTATCTCATAATCTTATTTAATGCCTATGCAAATGTGTATAGCCTTCCTCGATAAATGGCCTATTTATTTATTTATTGACTTTATGCACAAATATATTATACAAAGGCGGACATAATGCTAAAAGCATTCTCTAGCAGCCAACCTTTGGGTGCTGTAACATAAAATTATATAGGTGCAGATTGTTGACAGCCAATACTGCTAATATAAGACTAGCTGTCCCGCGCAACTTCGTATGCGTAAATTTTCCCCGTTTTTGCAACAGTTCACGTTGCTTCTCCGCTCCTATTCGTCATAGCGCGATGTTATATAGCCTATAGCCTTCCTCGATAAATGGGCTATCCAACAAAAAAAGATTTTTTCAAATCGGACCTGTAGTTCCTGAGATTAGCGCGTTTAAACAAACAAACAAACAAAGCAAACAAACAAATTCTTCTGCTTTATAATATTAGTATAGATAAATACAATCGATTATAAAAAAATATATACACACATACGTATACTTAAAAACATAACATACATACAAATATACATAACTATTAATACTCAAATACACTACATAGATACAAAATACATATACCAACATTACATACATACAAATAAACATATACTTAAATTCATAACATACAGACATACGTTACAGTCATTTATGTGGCTAACGTCGCCTATCCAACACTATAATAATTTTTCAATTCGAACCAGTAGTTCCTGAGATTATCGCATTCAAACAAACAAACTCTTTAGCTTTATAATATTAGTAAAGATAAGATAGAAGTCAGTTTTAATGTGAATACATGAATCTAAAAGGGAAAGTTGTCGTTTGATTTCTCACTAAGGAATTACGATTATAATAATCAGACCTCCGTCTGTACCAGCGTTACTGTACTTACCGTCAAGCGTGAGTAATCCATACTAATATTATAAATGTGAAAGTAACTCTGTCTGTCTGTCTGTTACGCTTTCACGCTCAAACAGCTAAACTGATTTAGATGAAATTTGGTATGGAGATAGTTTGAGTCCCGGGGAAGGACAGAGGATAGTTTTAATCGCGATAACCGACTTCCACGCGGGCGGAGCCGCGGGCGAAAGCTAGTAAAATAAATAAAAATATATGCAGTAAAACACTTTCGCAGTTGTAATGTAATTATAACTGCTCACATAGACCTTTTGTGAATGATCCATGCTTTTACACAAATTAAGGAACATAATTTTATAACGATGCAAATAAAAAAATATGAACACAGATGCGGCAGAGTAAATTAAAAAACATAAAAGTTACATTTTTAATCAGAATAAAGTATATTTTGTTATAAAAACTGTTTTTTGATGATTTGCAAACGAATCGTTATCATTTATATTTATAAGTTGACTACTTCCATCCGTGTTTACTCGTCGTTTTTAACGGTTCAATCAAATTGCATCTATAGTAGCCTATATGGTGGAATTTGATTGAAACTTTAGAAAAAGACGAGTAAGTTGTCATTTTTTAATTAAATTTTCAATCATACACAAATATTAAAAACAAATAAACATTGTAAACATTGGCAATTTGTAGAAGCCGCGAGTTTTTATTGCCTTGTTCTTTTCTTTGGCTATAGATAAATATTGCTTTGCGAACCTAGTATTACATGTATAAAACTATGCGATATTTATATAATTTTTATATAGTATCAATGATTATGCAATACGTTTGCTATCATTTTATTTGCTCATGTAATTTCACCACACCTTTCTGTTACACGATAATCTATATTAATATTGTAAAGCTGAAGAGTTTGTTTCTTTATTTGTTTGTTTGAACGCGGCAATCTCAGGAACTACTGGTTCGAATTGAAAAAATCTTTTTCTGTTGGGTAGCCCATTTATCGAGGAAGGCTATAGGCTATATAACATCACGCTACGACCAATAGGAGCGGAGCAGAAATGAAAAATGTTGCAAAAACGGGGCAAATGTACGCATATCGTCTGTCATTAAATGCTTTTATGTCTTCTACATTTAAAATTATAACTAAAATAAAGCCTTTTTATAAATTCAAAAAGTAACTCAATTTACCTTTCTCATAAACAAAATATGTAGACCACGAGCGTTCGATCTATTTCTACCGCGTTATACAAAACGGCTGTCCCTTTAATTATTGGACGGCAAAGTTATAGAGCTATTAAAACGAATTGGTTTTCTGCAAAACTGTAATTTATTGTTCTCTATTAGTACAAGGGACGGGCTTGAAGTTGTCTTTTTATAACTATGTAGTAATGTTTATTTAGTAAAGGTTATAAATTAATATTGTATTAAGTTGCTGTTTTTGTTTTAATACTAGTTTTGGTTGTGTTTTAGGTTCTGTGAATTGGATTTTCTTGTACTTTAAGCTGACTTTATGCTAAATTTTATCTAAATCAACCTAATATACAAGCCTAGTGTAGAAACAAACTCAACATAGATGACGTAGCTATAATAAGGTTTTACACCCATTTTTAAAAAGTGTTTTAATTAAATTCCATAGTGGTAATTAGCCACTAAAAATACACAACAGTTTTATTCAATCGATAACTGTCATAAAAATTCATTTAAGTTATACATTCTTAAATTTCCCGCATAATTTGTCGAAAACGCCGGACACAGTGGACGCCATATTTCTCTGTGGTTATGACGTCACTTTGCTGGGTAAACAAATGTGCTGACATTTTGAATGACAATTACGCCGATCAGTTGACAGTTGACACTTTTTAGTTTACACAGCAGTATGACGTAGTAACATGGCGCCAAAAAGTAAAAACTATGAATTGAATTTTAACATTTATTTAGTTATTTTATGAATGAATACTAACATTTACGGGCTGTTTTTTTACCTAAATACTCGATAATATATTTATAGATTTTTTCTGGTACCTATACAGTAAAATACCCGATTCAAATTTTGATAAATGCTTAATCCAAACTTTTAAGCGGTGGTAGCCTAATGAGTAAGGCATGGGACTCGCAATCAAGAGGTTGCGGATTCGAATTCTACCCGTTATACTACTGACGTACCACCCTTTTTTTTTTTTTTGTCTGGCGGGAAAAATTCCTGACGAACACCCCCACCGTCCGGGGAAGACGGTGGAGGTAGAGTGGGGTTTGCACCCACTAAAAAAACCCGCCGTGTATCGCTTGCCACCTTCGTGGACGGGCCGCCGGAATGTGTTATACCGTCGGCGGCACTGACGTACCACCCTAACACAAGCTATTGAGCCTAATTGGAGGAGTTAATATGATTGCTAGTAATGTGGGACCCATAATCCCACATTACTGGTAACTCACGTTCTTTTTTCCGTTTTCGCGCATGCGCGGTTCGCTTAAAGATAACCGTCGCGCATGTGAAGCGCAGCTCTCTATTTACCATTATGACAAGATTTTGACAGTACGCATGGAGCGTTCGAATTATGTAAAAATAAAAACAAAATTCAAAATTCACATAGGATGCAAAACAACACTTGTGATACGTCGGGATTCTACATGTACATGTAATGCCAAGTTCGAAAACAATAGATAAAGCCGAAGAAAAGAACCTGGCAATAAAAACTTGCGGCCACCCTTTTCAAATTGCCAATTTAACAATGTTAGAATGTTTATAAACTTGATATCAAATAAGTCCAACATTCCCATGAGCATAGGTATAATTCCCACAAACAATTAACGTCCCACTTATTTCCAAAATCCCAATACCAAAGCTTTACCTACATCTATTTTAATAAATAGAGTATTAAATCCGCTTCGATGGTTCAGTGGTAATGAAATTAGTTGTTTGTCCGGCCCGGGATTCGAACCCTGTTAAAGGCGCTAATTTGAACACCGTAATGCATTTTATGGTGTAGAGAGGTAGAGGCACGAATGTTGTAGAGTGGACGTTTGTTTTTTTTGTATTTTATTTTGTATATTAAGTAGTACTTAAGAGTGGTGAAAAAATGTACTTATGGGTGACCAGGTGACTATTTAACAATTATGTTGGTCACCTATCTAACGATAATAATGACTTTTAATGTGCTTAATATGCCTATTCCCTTGTAAATAACTGTAATATTATGTAGAAGGAAGTCGTTTTTGACTAGGTTTTCTTTAATTCATATTCTTTCACTAAATATTAAAAATAAGCTTTCGCCCGCGGCTCGCGATAAAAACTATCCGATGTCCTTCCCCGAGATTCAAACTATCTCCATACCAAATTTCATCTAAATCGGTTTAGTTGTTTGAGCGGTTAAGCGTAACAGACAGACAGACAGAGTTACTTTCACATTTATAATATTAGTATGGAGTATGGATTCGTCTCATGTGGGACTCTTTACTTGGTTTATAATATCAAATACCATTTTTTTTAGGGTTCCGTAGCCAAAATGACCAAAACGGAACTCTAATAGTTTCGCTCTGTCCGTCTGTCTGTCTCCAGGTTAGGTTGTCTGTGCTCAGGGACACTTAGTACTAGAAAGCAGTAATTTGGTCTGGATATACATATTAGTTCCACTAACAAAATGGTAAAATAGGAAAAATTGCGGGTACCGGTCTCCTGCACGTAAAGTGGGGATGTGATTTTGTTTTCTCATCTACCCCATCGCGTGGAATCTTTGAATAGGTCTTTTAAAAAATAGTTAGGAGTTGGTGAATATCATTTTCGACTTATGGATCCGTTTGTTAAATATTAAACCTTAAAGTGCAAATTTTTCTTAGAGTCAACTTGTTTATGAAAAATTAATCACCTTTAAATTAATATCAAGAAAAAAAAAATAGCACATCACTGAATGTAAAACTCCTATTTTTTAGTCTATAATATATGTCTGGTGTCTTATAAGCCAGGACAACGTTTTATACATTAAAACCTTCCCAAAATAGCGGAAACTCCATCCAAATCGACTGCCTCTGTGGCGCGGTGGGAGTGTATCCGACTGCTACACAAGAGGTCGTGGGTTCGATCCCCACCCAGGATAAAACTTTGTGTGATGAGCACGATGGTTTATTCTGTGTCTGGGTGTTATTTATCTATAATATGTATGTATTTAGAAATATATAAGTATGTTTATCAGTTGTCTGGTTGCCATAGTACAAGCTCTGCTTAGTTTGGAATCAGATGACGTTGTGTGAGTTGTCCCAAGATATTATTATTATTATTATTAAATCGGATCATAAGTTTTTGAGAAAATTGCGAACGTACATACATACATACGGGTCAAACCGAGAACCACCTTATTTGAAGGCGATTAAAAATAAGCAGTTCAAAAAAACAAGTTCAAATTAACCCATAATATTCATCGACCTATAAGCCTGTCATCTTGTCACCTTATCCCAGATCGCCAGGCACGTGTTGCCACATCTAAACGTGCCTCAGTCTGTGGCAGGCAACATTTGGCGCGGAGCTTCGCTTTCGGTAAATATTTACGTGTGATTCAGCGTCCGGGGGTACTAAAATGACGCTTTAGTTCACTTCTAATTATAATTTTAATACTTTTAAAAAAAAGATAATAATACCTATAACACATTGAGACAACTCACACAATGTCATCTGATCCCAAATTGCTTGTAGTTATTAACATTGTAAATTTTAATTTTGCTAATAAATAAAAATTATATATTTCTAAATATGTACATACATATTATAGATAAATAACACCCAGAAACAGAATAAACTTTAAATTACTTGTGATAGGAGTGGGTTCACGTCGGTAGTGCAATGGGTAGGATTTGAACCCGCGACCTCACGATTGCGTCTCCGAATTGTCTCAATATACTGGGTGGCGCAAAAGTAGTGGCACTAAAGAAAATACTTTTTTTATTTTTATATGACATTTTCTGTCATTCTGTTGTTGAAAATTGTGTAGTGAACAAATGTAAAATACACTGAAAATAAACATGGACCGTTTTACTCCCCAAGAACGTGGAATAATTGTGTCAATGTTCTTACGGAATAATTCATCAGTGATAAGAACACAACGTGAATTTCGTCGACGATTTCCCCACCGTCCGGCACCGATTGGTCGCACAATTCGACGCTTTGCCACACGCCTTGAAGCAACTGGCTCAACATTGGATAGACCTAAGTCTGGGAGACCAAGAACAGGCCGTTCAGCTGAAAATATCGATGCTGTGCGCGAAGATGTGGAAGAGTGTCCAGAAACATCAACGAGGCGACGTGCCACGCAATTGGGCATTTCCAGACGGACCCTGCAGCGTATTTTGGTGAAAGACTTAAAGATGTTCCCGTATAAAACTCAAATGACTCATCAGCTGCTGCCTGCTGACCACCGAGCTCGTCTAGATTACTGCCAGCGCGTCATAAACCTCAACCTTGAAGAGGATGATTTTCCTTCAAAATTGGTTATGAGTGACGAAGCGCATTTCCATCTCTCAGGGCATGTCAATAAGCAGAATACTCGGTTCTGGGGCACTGATAATCCGCGCATTATTCAAGAAACACCTCTACACCCACTAAAAGTTACTGTATGGTGTGGCATCTGTGCTGACAGAGTGATCGGACCCTATTTTTTCGAAGACGCTGGAGGCAATGCGATAACTGTCACTGGAGAACGCTACAGAACCATGTTACGTGAGTTTTTGATACCCAGTTTGGACGAATTGGGGCTGGAGCACATCTGGTTTCAACAAGACGGCGCTACGGCACACACAGCGCGCGACACTATGGACTTAGTGAGGGACGCTTTTCCAGGCCGAGTTATCTCTCGTTTTGGCGATTTGCCTTGGCCTGCAAGATCACCCGATCTGACCAGTCCAGACTTCTTTCTTTGGGGTTTTTTGAAATCTCGGGTGTATGTGAACAAGCCACAGACTCTCGCAGCTCTAAAAGAAAACATTCGTCAAGAAATAACGAACATATCGCAGGAAGTGTTACGGCAAGTTATGCAAAATGTCATAAATAGGGCTCAAATGTGTATCAACTCTGGAGGTCACCATTTAAAAGACATCATCTTTAAATCCTAATGGTACGAAATTTAATGGCACAAATATACATTTAAAAAAATCTAAATCTAGTTTTCTAATTTAGAAAAAATGTTATAGCTGAACCAAATAGGGTCTTTACTTTTGCGCCACCCAGTATTATAGGTATTATTATCATTTTTAAAAAAAGACAATAATACCTATAATACAACAAGACAACTCACACAATGTCATCTGATCCCAAATTAAGCAGAGTACTTTGACACAGAATAAACTATCGTGCTCATCACACAAAGTTTTATCCTGGGTGGGATCAGATGATCAGTCAATGGCCGCACAGTCGTGTCGCGTTGTCTCTTTATAGAGAGGGGTCAATTTTGAAAGGTAATAGCGTAATCAAGTCTTTAAATCTATAGTGTGAACCTTACCCTTTGGCATTTTTTGCAAAAAGCCCGGGACTTTATCAAAATTTATTACAGCAGCATTTTAGTCACCTTGTGAATAAAAGCGGGTAACGTACGGTTTATAACTGAAGGCTATTGGCCGATCAGTCACCATCACCATCACAAGGCGGTGACTACACAAAACTTTATAATGTATACCTAAATGTAATGGATTATAACGCTTTATGTATGTACCTACCTATATGTTGTATGGAATGAACGATCGCCATTTCGGATATTAGCGATTTGAAAGGAGTTACAGGCATAGAGTTATTAATGATTGACTAAAGGAAACATTTTTTTTTAAAGACGACTTCTGCAGTATGGTATAAGCTGTGCGTGCTGGGTCGCGGGGGACTTTACAAACATACAAGTCACGGACACAAAGTACACTCAGATTCGGAACACCTATTTGTCGATCACACTAAGTGATGTCCCGTGTGGGAATCGAACCCACGACCTCTTGCGTAGCAGTCGGACACACTCTCACCGCGACACCGAGGTAGTCCATATTAGGATTACATTTGAGTGAGTTAAAGAGAGGGAAAACGCTCTTGAACGCAGACAAAGTTGTGCGGCGCAGCTAGTGTAATAACTCATAAGCTTATCACACTAATATTAAAAAAGCGAAAGTTTGTGAGTATGTGAGTATGTATGTTTGTTACTTCTTCACGTCTAAACGGCTGGAGCGATTTTAATAAAATTTGGTATGGAGTTAGCTGACACCCTAGATTAACACAAAGGCTAATAAACCGTAAGTAACACCGCGGGGCATAGCTAGTAACACATGATACGGAGAGCACTGAGCCGTATGTTTCTCGCCCGAGAAACGAACACATAGACATCGTTCACAAACAAGAATCAGACCACTTCAGCCCACTATGTTTGGAAGTTGTTCCAAGATTCCGAGTTCTTCAACAATGTCTACTTGATCTGATGTAACCACTGTAGTTGATGAGTAATAGTAACCTAAATTTTGACAAAACAATTCACACCACCTCTATAGGGCCTACTAAGTAGTAGGCTGAATTGGCTGACAAAATGACAGCAATTTCAAATGTCAAATCGAATGACAGTCCTGTATACTTTTTTGACACTTATCACAAATGGCCGTTGTTGATTTAGGTCGTGGGTTCGATTCCCACACGGGACACCACTTTGTTAACTACAAATTGTTGTTCCAAGTCTGGGTGTACTTTGTGTCCGTGACTTGTATGTTTGTAAAGTCCCCCGTGGGAGTCATCTTTTATATAAAAAAAGGTCAGTGATAAAAATGTCAGTAAAAAAAAAAAAAAAAAAGAACAGTGATTCATACTCAGTTCTATTTGTCAATCAAACTGTTGGACAAACGTCTCCTTTTTACCCCCTTAGGGGATGAGTTTCTATGTGTGGTAAATAAGTGTTTTAGGCGTCGGTATATATCCTTGTTAATTATTGCTCTTTGTGAATTCGGCAATGTTTAAATGTTGAAGAATCGTGTAAATTTCGTCAAACACTTAACAAAGTAACTAGTTTACCGTCAAAAGTGGTTCGTAGTTCAATATTCATTTGCTCAAGAATAGTACCACCCCATCTCTTCTCGTGGGTGTCGTCAAGGCGACTCAGGGATTTCACTCTGGAGGACGGGCAGCAGCGTCCTCTGCGTACTTAAAGCCCTACTGCGATCGCCAACCCGCTCTACAAGCTTGGCGATTATGGCAATTACCCCCAGCATCTACATACTAGTAGGTTCTACTGTGGAGACCCGTGCCCAGCAGTGGGCCATCATATGGGTTGATATGTATGCGTCCGTGTGAGGTCACACGAGTTCACATATTATATCTAACGACCGAGCGTGTCTTTCGTCAACAAACTGTGCTAAGCAGTTTTGCGAATTAGTTTTAATGTTACACATTTTGTATTTATTAGATTATAATAAAAAAAAAAACATGTGTACCAAGTTTGAACTTGAACTTAATCGGTCCTGTAAATTCGGAGTAAAATAACTGTGATAGACGGACAGACAGAAATACGAATGAGAGTTTCCTGTTTCCTTTTAAGGAACGGAACTCTAAAAATGAATTGAAAGATTTCATGCAAAGACATACATTACTTAACGGCCTATCTGTGCGCCGAACAGTCAATCAACAAAACCATTTTCGATTCAAAAAACCAGTTCGTTAATTAAAACCCACAATGAAACACATAAACACGTCACTTCATTTAACTAAGCTAACATAGAATATATGTTTACTATTATATGTATGTAAATAGTATAGAAATAGTCATAATTAGTGGTATTAGGAGGCGCACCACGGGAGGGCCCGACGGACAAAATTATATCATACAGCTTCAATATTTGTGATCGAATGTATAAATTAATTGTTGGGAATTTGATTTTTTATGGTTCCGTATATATTTTTTGTAACTACTATAATCTATACTAATATTATAAAGCTGAAGAGTTAGTTTGTTTGCTTGAACGCGGTAATCCTGAGATTAATGTAAAAATTTTTTTTTTTTTTTCAATTCGGACCAATAGTTTCTAAGAACTACTGGTCTGAATTGATAAAATATTTTTCTGTTGGGTAGCCCATTTATCGAGGAAGGCTATAGGCTATATAACATCATGCTACGACCAATAGAAGCGGAGCAGCAATGAAAAAAGTTGCAAAAACGGGAAAAAATTACGAGGAAGGCTATATAACATCACGCGACGACTAAAAGAAGCTGAGCATCTATGAAAAATGTTGCTAAAACAGGTTAAAATTACACAGACGAAGTTGCCTGAGTCAACTTGTTACAATAAAAATAAAAAAAAATGCCGTTCGCGACGTCACAATATACCGCACGAACAACACACTCAAATACTTTGTACACCGAGAAAATACCGTAGCTTAGGTGTCACATAAAACCTGTTTGACGAGACCATTTCATTACGGACCCCTAAACCCTCCGAGCTCTACATCACGCCATAATTAACATAAGTATAAGCAATAATAATAAATTTATTAAAATATTCAAACTATGACAAAGTCGGACTTATACGGGATTATTGCAAAACTATTTATGAGATAAATAAATAAAAAGATTGGATGGGTTTCTGATCAGTATACAGTCACCATTCACCACTCGGTCACCGTTGATTCCCGGATGTGTAGACGACTAATTATAAAAAAAAAACTTGAGAGGTGTCAAGGGACACCCGGATGGAACGAAGTTCTTATCTTATTTTTTTTTTATGATCTTTGCAACACCACACTGTTAAATGCGAAATAGAAAGACTAAACGAAAATAACTTACAAAAAGACGATTGTATACCGAAGGCTCGAACCCACAACTACACAATTGTCACCAATACTGTGTACCGAATTTATGCCTCTAGACCAAATCGACAGGTGACTTCTTCGTCAAATTAGATGTTCATATCTTACCCGCACGCCGCACGGCTTGTGTGTGTCAAAAAGTGTCGTTACAACTTTTCGTGAGTTTTTTTTCCGTCTAGCCCCCTTTCACAACGCGCGATAAGGAACTTCGTTCCAATACTCTATTGACTCATAAGGAAGTTTTAAACGCCTCTTCTTTCTGCAATGATAACAGGATGAATAAGTTTACCGACTATTAGAGTTAAGACTACATTCGCTAAAAGATTCTGTAGATAGGTACCTTCAACATTATGTGTTTAATAAAATTATCAAATCATGTAACTTGCACACCCTGTCGTTTTGTCAGGCTAAATGCAAACTCAGTAAAGAACTCCTAACTTGGAATTACGACCAATCGGAAAACCTGCCTAGACAACTAGCAAGTTTAATACTCTGTTACTAACTTTTTATGTCCTTTATTTTGTTAATAAAAAAATCGAAATACATACATACTAATATTATAAAGCTGAAGAGTTTGTTTGCTTGTTTGTTTGAACGCGGCAATCTCAGGAACTACTGGCCTCAACTGAAAAAATATTTTTTTGTTTGGTAGCCCATTTATCGAGGAAGGCTATAAGCTATATACCATCACGCTGCGACTAATAGGAGCGGAGCAGTAATGAAACTGCAATAATTTTGCAAAAACGGGCAAAATGTACGCATACGAAGTTGCGCGGGACAGCTAGTTATAGATATTTCCAGACACAGAATAAACCATCGTGCTCATCACACAAAGTTTTATCCTGGGTGGGGATCGAACCCACGACCTCCGGCTTCGCAGTCAGGGTCACTAACCACTAGACCAACAGGCTGTAAATAATTTTAAATACCAAATGTTAATTTTCTGTTTATTTTAAGTTACTTGTATATTTGCTGAAATATCAATATTAATTCATTATCTCTAGGGAAAAAACACCACATATTAAAGACGTTTATAATTTTTTTTTGGTAATACCATGTGTCCCATTATTTCCATGGTGATAACGGCAATGTAACTTCTAGAATCAAAATATTGGTATTATTTGTCTTAAGAGACACTGGAACAAAGTGTCAGTTGTCCTATAATTGGATTCAAATTATGTTTTTAATAAAATCGTACATTTTGAACGGCAGATGATAAATTCTTGGTAAAACCAGTTTCTTAATTATAATTTAATTAATTAGGCAATAATTGTTAATTAAATAATGAAAATTGATGTGGTTTTTCCTCTTTATTTTTTTTTAATTGGAATGCAGGTTTTTATTGTTTCTCATTAATATTAACAATAATGACTATTATGTTATACGGAGCCGAAAACGTGGACAAGTTCAAAGTCGCTCAGCGGGCTATGGAAAGGGCTATGCTCGGAGTTTCTCTTAGGGACAAGATTAGAAATGAAGTGATTCGGCAGAGAACCAAAGTTATCGACATAGCCCACCGGATCAGCCAGCTTGAGTGGCAGTGGGCTGACCATATTAACCGAAGAACCGACAACCGTTGGGGTAAACGAGTTCTTGAGTGGAGACCGCGTCTCGGCAAACGTAGTGTAGGACGCCCTCAGGCCAGGTGGAGTGATGATTTACGCGAATCGGCTGGCAGGAGCTGGATGCGAGATGCCGAAGATAGAACAAAGTGGCGTGCAATTGGAGAGGCCTATGTCCAGCAGTGGACTGCGATAGGCTGATGATGATGATGATGTTATACGGATGTTTATTTTGATGTTCGGTTCAATGCCCTGTGAGTATACAGTGGTGGAGGAGGGACTATAGGGGGCAGGGAGGGGATGCTAAGAAGCTCAATAATTTGAGCAAACCTCCCATAAAGTTGTTCAGGTTCAGAATGTAAACTTCTCAAAATGTCCAACGGTTTCAATAGCTCTGATTCCCGCAATATCCAATTCCCTATATATCCCACAATACTCCCAAATATAAAAAGAAGCGCTGCTAGCCTAATGGCATCGGTCTCGCAATAGTGAGGTCGCAGGTTCGAATCCTACCCATTATACTACCCACTTGAACTTACTCCTAACACAAGCTGTTGAGCTTAGCTGGGGGACAGGATTGCTAGTAATGTGGGACCAAAATCCAAAATTACTAGTTATCTAAAAAAAAAAAAATTATGTGGTAACTGTCATCAAATCTCCATTTAAGCACTTTTCTTTTTAAAAATCTCCTATCTGATGTCGTTTACGGTGCCTAGTCTCAGCAGATACTAGCCAATTACGCAGGATATATTATAGTAGATACCTCACTTACACAATTTGGACGCAAACAAAAGTGCACTTTCTATTCCTTCACTCTCAAAGTCTGATTAAAACATAAATCTGACACGACCAGAAATAAATTAGGCGCAGAACCGACACCTTAACGTACTCTCCAAAACTCGTAGAGGTGTGACATTTAAAGAGATTAGGCGCAGGACCGACACCTTAACGTACTCTCCAAAACTCGTAGGGTGTGACATTTTCGAAAACGGCCACCCATCTATGTATCGACAGTGGTAACGTTACTTAACCTCGCTGATCTGCTTAGTCGCCAGTAAGTCACGAACCCTTTAAACAACAAGTCATATAACAACTACTTAATATAATAAAGCGTAGGTTTTTTAACTCAATACGAAAACATATTGAAGAAGAAGTTATTTGACACAACCAGTTGTAAATAAGGATTAGTTTAGACGTGCGGTGTGGCCTTGAAGTTAGCGGAAATGGACTTTAACAGAGATCCGCTTCGATTTGACACAAGCTTTATACAAAAGCTAATTAATGCGTAGGTTTTTAATTTAGACTACCTACTTATCAGTTGTAAATAGAGGTCCCGTACGGTCAATTACGTAAGTTGATAAATTATCAAATAAGTATTTCAAATCATCAAAGCATAGGCAGCTATTAGATCGAACGTATAATGGCTGCCAGCAGCCATCACACGTTCACTTTTGATCAAGATCCGCTATCGTGATCAGTGTTCTTGATACAGATTTACTATGTAACATGTTGGATTAACTTAATTAACAACTAGCCAAATCAAGACGTATCAATCTATTACGATCCGCAACGTCTTTAGTCAGATCCCGATCTAGATTGAGCGTGTAATTGCTGCCATATAAATGAATGGATTTAAGCATGGTGTTTATTTTTTTTTTATTCTACGAAGATTGCACTGAAGAGTCTACAAACAGTGTACAGTATAGACCAGCTATACTCTAAGTGTGTTCCGCGGAACCCTAGGGTTCCGTGATACCTCTGTCGGGGTTCCGCAAGAATTTAGAAATAAAAAAATCAAAACACCTCTCTCTGGTCGCTCCGAGGCTGTGCGGACTCCGCGGCCGCGCGGAGACAAAACGCTATGAATGTTATTTATTTATTTATTTGTATTTGTATAAGCTTGTGTTACATTAGCTGGTACAATATCTTATAAGTTTGGTCTCAACAATTTTATACTTGTACAACGCGTTCGCTCTAAGTTTGCCGGTCTGTGGAATGCGCGTACCCTCCCCCACGTGACAACAAAACTTATAATGTGTCATAGTTTTACCCAAATATCTACTGTACACAATTTTTATTGTTACAATTAAATAAAAAAATTCGAACGTCATACACTCATACCTATCGCCAGCGGCAAACTTAAAACGAGCGGGTAGTATACTTGTAAGCGCTCAGTCTCTTTGATAAAAGCCGCCTCTGAATTAGACGCTATAGTTGTCAACAAGCGACTTTCGTCTCTAACTTCAAAGGATAAAGTCGATATTGTTTACAACGCTATTTTTAAATTTCTGTTTTTATTTTTGCTTTTTGTTTATCAAAGGTGCCGACTCGAGTATTTTCGAGAATATTTGAGATCGAGTCTAGGACTAAGTATAAAAGCGGCGATCGCGCGTTGGCGTCGTCAGTTGATGATTAGCGTTCGGAGCGATAAGTTACTACCTACTTACAAGCTCGCTAGCGAGAAACTAGTGTTCATTGTTTTACTGCCTGCTGTATTCTGTTGTCTCAGTTTTATACATTTCTTCCCTGTAGGTTCTAAATTTAGTCTCTTATACGCAGTAACGATTGTGCATTATTTAAACCCCACTATCCTGACTTGTAACATTATAAATAAAGAAGAATGGAACGTTGGCTTAAAGGTGTTAAACGTGTTCCAACAACATCTTCTAATGACGCTGAATGTTCAAAAGCAATGCGCGCGGAGAATTTAGCAATCACCGATCCAGAAGATGATGCCACGAGTGCCACGACGTCAAGCTCGACGGTTTCAAAGACGAAAAAAAGGAAGTATGATGAATCTTATATCAGTTTCGGATTTGTTGATTCCAACGGCTCACCTCTCTGCAAGCTCTGTAGTAAACTGCTTCCTAATAGTTCCATGGCACCTGCCAAATTGCGTCGACATTTAGAAACCGTACACCCCGAGACTACAGACAAGAATAAAGAATTTTTTGTTCGCAAAAAAGATCAGTTATTAGAAAGTCAAAAAAATATGATGCATGTAACACAAACTACCAACGAAAAGGCCACGGAGGCATCATATTTAGTTAGCTATCGCATTGCTCAAGCAGGTGAAGCGCACACTATCGCTGAGAAATTAATAAAACCATGTGTATTAGACATAACAAAATGTATGCTTGATGAAAAATCTGCAAAGCATCTTTCTACTGTTCCGCTATCAAACGATAGGTACTGTTTCACGACGAATCCATGATCTGGCAAGCTACGTCAAACAAGAACTAGTTACACGTCTACAAAATACACGATTCGCTTTGCAAATGGACGAGTCGACTGATGTCGCTGGTTTGGCTATCCTGCTGGTTATTGTGAGATATCCATATAAAAGTTCTTTTGAAGAAGACATGCTTATGTGTTCATCGCTGCTTACAAACACTACCGGGGAAGAAATTTTTAATAAAATAAATATATTTTTTGAAGAACATAATCTCAGTTGGAACAATTGCATTGACATTTGTACAGATGGGGCCAAGGCGATGACAGGTAAAACAGCAGGAGCAGTGTCACGAATGAAAAATAAAGCGCCTAATTGTAGTTCCAGTCATTGTATTCTGCATAGACAAGCACTTGCGATGAAGCAAATGCCGTCTAATCTAAAATTAGTTATGGATGAAGCGGTAAAAATAATTAATTTTATCAAATCACGACCACTACAATCCCGATTGTTCTCATTATTGTGTGAAGATTATGGCAGCAAACATAAAACACTGCTGCTCCATACAGAAGTGCGATGGCTGTCTCGGGGAAAAACTTTAACAAGGCTATTTGAACTTAGAGCCGAGTTACAAATGTTTCTTTCAGCAGATACTTCTTTTAATTTGAAGGACCGTTTGTATGATAAAACTTGGTTGTTCCGATTGTCTTTTATGGCGGATATCTTTCAAAAACTTAACGAATTAAATTTATCGTTGCAAGGTAAACAGACAACAGTGTTTCAGGCCTATAATAAAATAACTGCTTTTAAAAGAAAATTAGATTTTTGGATCATTTGCATTGGTAAGAAAGAAATAGAAAGTTTTACGTTACTCAGTGAGTTTGTTAGCGAAAACGACTCAGAAATGTTTGAAGATAATGTGTTTGAAGAATTGGTCCAATATCTCAGTTCGATGCGCGCATCTTTTGAAAAGTATTTTCCCGAAGAACACAATACAAAAATTAAAGTGAACTCCTGGATTCATAATCCTTTTTTTACCCAACTTGGAAAAGCCTGAAAACATGTCAAATGAGATATATGAATCTCTTTTAGAAATGTCATCAGACACAAGTATGGAGTCATTGTTCAAAACGACGCCTCTTAATGATTTTTGGTGCAGAATCCAAGATGAATATGCAATGCTTGGCCAAATGGCTCTGGATATTCTTCTCCCGTTCCCAACTACATATTTGTGCGAAACAGGATTCTCTACCTACGCAGCCACGAAAACAAAATATCGCAATAGACTGGACGCCGAAGCTGATATGAGACTCCAACTTTCTTCCATCAAACCTGATATCAAGCAATTGATGAAAAATAAAAAACAGTTTCATACCTCCCACTAGTTAGATTTTTTCTTTTTTAATGTTTTCTATTATTGTCCTTACCAAGTGGTGAAGTAAATAATAATTAGTAACTGATACATTGTACTTTTATTATGCTGATTAATAAAGAATACACTTATAAAAATAATTGTTTTATTGTAGGGTTCCATCAAGTATTTTGCTTCCCAAAAGGGTTCCGTCATTTAAAAAGTTTGAGAACCACTGGTATAGACTATATCTACTACTATATATATTTGAATTTTCGTGGCTACGCGGTACGAGATATTTCTGTTATGGCGCGCCAGTTTGAACATTTGTAAATGTTAATAGTTTTTTTCTTTTTATAAGATAACTTGCAATGTAGGATTGTGCTAAGCTCATTGAGCGTAGCTGGGGTGAGTTCACGACAGTAGTATAATGGGCAGGATTTGAACCCGCGACGTCACGATTGCGAGTCCGATGCCTTAGCCATTAGGTTATCGCCGACTGTTGGTAAAAGGTAGGAAGAATAATCCATTTCGGTCGTGGTGGCCAAACTCATCAAAGAATAGCCATTTACGTAGGTGAGTGCAGAGGCAAGTGTACTCTCACACTCATAGTCTGATGTGATAGAAATCCATCACGACACGACCAGAAATATGTTAGGAACAGAACCTACGGTTTAACATGCTCTCCAAGGACGGCTGTCAGCTGTAATTTTTCAAAAACAGTCACAGAATATATTTATTTTTAGATACTTTAGGGTAATACATAATTTATGTACCTACGTGGCAGTGGCTGGGAGTCATTAGAACGCTATTCTTTTCGGCTTCCCTTTAATTCTAGTTACGTATGAAGAACCGTGTCCACATATTATCAAGTTCCCTTATGAAAATTTTAACCTTTCGTCGCTGGAACGTGGGTAATTTTCTTCCGTAAATTATTTTCTGATCATAACAAACACAACATCAAACGACTTAACTAACTTGATGTCAAAGTTGCCCGCTATTATATATTGAACATTGGTTTAGTGGCCCAACATATTTCGCCCGCTTGTACCCACAGCCATATTAAAATTAATATTTAAAGTTAAAATATTTAAAATTTATTCATCTATAATACAAAATAAATATTATTATTTCGCCTACAGATTATTTTATCAGAAAGTAATCTCATCATATGTACGTGTTAGGAGTAGGTTCACGTCAGTAGTATAATGGGTAGGATTCGAACCCGCGACCTCACGATTGCGATAATTAACCCTGTTATAAAATATTTTTACACTATCTAATACATGTATATGTACTAGGTATATTGTACCCACTAAGGCTGATTTTGGTTTATCTCATATTTCAACTTTTTGATAATACAATTTGCATCAGTCCTTTAACATGGTGTATAGTATATTAGTCGCAGCACCTTACCCCCATATCAAGTTTATAAACATTCAAACATTATAAAATTGGCAATTTGAAAAGAGTGGCCGCGAGTTTTTATTGCCATGTTCTTTTCTCCGGCTTTACCTATTGTTTGCGAACTTGGCATTACATGTACATGTAGAATCCCGACGTATCACAAGAGTTGTTTTGCATACTAAGTGAATAAAGAATTTTGAATTTTAAAAATAGACCAATCTTTAATATTGACAGGTAATCAATATTAATATTGTAAAGCTGAAGAGTTTGTTTGTTTGTTTGAACGCGATAATCTCAGAAACTACTGGTCCAAATTGAAATTGTCAAAATTATTTCACTGTTGTATAGCTCATTTATCGAGGAAGGCTATAGGCTATATAATATCACGCTACGATCAATAGGAGCGGAGCAGCAATGAGAAATCGTAATTTTTTAATCATATTTTTTCAAATCGGACCAGCAGTTCCTGAGATTAGCGCGTTTAAACAAACAAACAAACAATCAAACAAACTCTTCCGCTTTATAATATTAGTATAGATAAAAACTGCGGTCAATTTTCGCTAAAAATGTCGCCATTTTACAATGATTTTAGTAATTTTGTATTAAAACAAAATGAAATGACAATATAGGCTTTTTCTTTAATTAATAAAATTATGCTATTTTATTTATTATTAGCTTTTGCCTGCGGCTCCGCCTGCGTGGGTGCCAGTTATTGCGATAAAAACTATCCATGTCCTTCCCCGGGACTCAAACTATCTCCACCCCAAATTTCATCTAAATCGGTTTAGCTGTTCGAGCGTGAAAGCGTAACAGACAGACAGACAGAGTTACTTTCACATTTATAATATTAGTATTTAGTATATGGATTGTTTCATTTATACAGACCTAAAAACATTTTTTTTTAAAACGATAACTAGCAAAGTGGGATTGAGTCCCATATTACTAGCAATCTTGTTAACCTCTCTAGTCAGGCTTGTGTTAGGAGTGGGTTTTAGTCATTAGGCTACCGTCGCTTATTTAATTATTATCAATCCGAATTTCAATAAACTACGATGCACAAACGACATTCTATACAAATGAGTCAAATTAGCGAAATGACTCTTAAGATTTATACTTTTTGAAAAAACTGTGACAATATCTACGCGGAGTTATAACTCAAAAGTTGCCAAAACGAACCCCTCGCTAAAAATAAAAATATTTAATTCAACATAACAATTTTCCTTTCAAAACCTGATCAACATAAAATTAATAAACCGAACAAACGAATCATAACTCCTTTTTATTAAAATCGGTTACAAATTCTAAGCATGTAACTAGGGAAATACAAAAAATTCACCAATATAACCTGACCTCTCTATTCTTCAACGATCCAACATTTTTCTATAATTTCTTAGATTTTCCGAGGTCAAGTTATGTCGGTGGCTTATTGCGTGTAAGCCAACCATGGTTTAATTAGGTCAATTACTAGTAGCTAACTGCCCATGTTAATATGCTCACGCCACGAATTTTTTGGGGGTGAGTGTACTTAAAATTGTTTTCTACTAAATTATTATATTTTTATATAGCACTTTATAGACTATAACTGTTCTCGATTGTGAGTAAAAAAATGTTTTTTGTGTACAATTTTTTATGTAATTATAATTGAAGGACAAAACATTTAAGTAACAGTTAATTTTAAAACTTGTGATTACTATTACGTAATGATTACATATAAATATGTCGATCTTCTATACAGGGTGATTTGTAATCTATATAATATTATAAAGCTGAAGAGTTTGTTTGAACACGGTAATCTCAGGAACTATTAGTCCGAATTGAAAAATTATTTCACTGTTGGATAGCCCATTTAACGACAAAGGCTATAGGTTATATAACACCACGCCATGACTAATTGGAGTGGAGCAGCAATGAAAAAGTTGCAAAAACCGGGAATATTGAAGCAGACGAAGTTGCGCGGGTCAGCTAGTATTAATTACGGTCGTGGCTCATTTACACAACACTAAATAACTTTGTAATATCAGTTTTAAAAAATATTTAATATTTTAACTCTTAATCATCAACTATCTTTTTTGGAGTTATGACCTTAACCAGGCCCTAAACCTGACATAAAACAATTGTTTTACTCCAAGGTCTCACAGACCTCAGAGTAAAATCATTGTGACGAATGTATTTTTATGTATTTTTTTTTTCAAAATTGATTATACAAAGTTATTTGGTGTATTGTAAAGAAGCTACGAGAGGTTAGTACATTACAGATCACCCTGTATATACCGTGATTTTGTAATTTTGGATCCGTAAATTTTGAACTCCATATCAATAACTGACTCTATAAAAAAAAACAGTTTAAGAAAATAAAAACTCAAGTTAATGTCGTTTGCGGGAAATAAATGAGTACTTAACTTAACGTTACTCGAACACATACATTTAACGTAATACAAAATGAAACTATGCGTTTCAAATGAGTTGATAACTGACATGATGACATTTTGATTCGCATTACGACTGCGACTTCATTGTATGACGTAAGGTCAGCAATAAAATAATTCGTAAAAAGGTGTCATTAGTATTACACAGAAGTACCTACCTACTCTAATGAACTATACAAAAGCACTGTATTTTACTATTTATTATTATATATATGTTTCAGTTAAAGAAAATATCACATCTGACTGAAAGACCACAAAAGTGTAGAATATTTTTGTAATTTGCCTATTTACTTATTTTTTTATTTTGGTGTTTATTGAATAATAAAGAATTCTAATAATGTAAAAGAAAAATGTTAGGTACATAGTTCAAAGAAAATAAATATTACGTCCGTTCCATTACCATACACATACAAACTTTACCCGACTTGGGAGTTTTTGTTGCTAGCGGTACAATTTTGACAAGTCCAGAGTGAAGTTGTCGCGATCGCGATTATCTTCTCATTTGAAACGCATAATACTACGATCATAAAATAGATGTCATTCATAGTATAATAGCACACAAAAGTGCACCGAGCGCTTCGCGAGTTTATTTAGGGTTAATGTTTATAAAAAAAAACATGTGTTGATTAATTAATGTACCTGGATGACCGAGCATTGCTCGCTGTTTTTTAAACGACGTTTTCTAAAAATGAAACCTAGCTAGATCGATTTATCGCCCCCGAAACCCCTGCATACTTAATCACGCTTAAACTGCTATACCGATGTAGGTGAAATTTGGTACAGAGGTAGTTTGAGTCCCGGAGAAGGATATGGCATAGTTTTTATCACGATAACCGAACGTCTAAGCGGGCGGAGCCGCGGGCGAAAGTTAGTTTGAAATATGAATTAAATTGTCAGTGTATGTGTGTGTGATAGTTAATTAAGCCATACAGTTAAATTTTAACTATCAAACTTATTCCAAATATCAATATTCTATGCAACTTTAAGGTTTGCCTTAACCCTAAACGCCCTGCGGGTAAAATGGACCCCACAAGCGGGCACGATGGACCCCATAGGGGGGTAGAATGGACCCTACAAGGGGGTATTACCCCTACGGTTAGGGTGGACAGTGATGGATGTTGCGATGTTCAATATTTGCGGTGCGATGATGCTCCAATTAAATATTATCAATTATTTGTTTTGGTGGTTTGGAAAAGAATATGGGTGGAGTGGAGTCGATTTAGGTCAATATTTTTTTAGGATGCCTAATTTAAATGATTATTTTTTTTGCTTTCTTTCAAATGTCGACTTTTGCATAAGTCCTATGTTACTGGGTACTTTTTGAATAAGTATATTAAACTAGTAGTCCCGCGCAACTTCGCCTGAGTAAATTTTCCCGTTTTTGCAACATTTATCATAGCTGATCCTCTCCTATTAGTTGTAGCGTGATGTTATATAGTGAAAGAATTTATCAATTTGGACCACTAGTTCCTGAGATTATCGTCTTAAAACCAATAAACAAACTCTTCAGCTTTATAATATTAGAAAATTTGTAAATTTTATAAGCTACGGTTCTTAATAGCATAAATATTTTAAGGCTAAATACCTTTATTTTATTGCCCGACGTTACAACCGTAATACAACGGCCGTGGTTACGGGTGAACAGTAAAGTCTATCTATGACCACGGCCGTTGCAATACTGTACTTAGCCTTAAAATATTGACACGATTAAGACCCTTAGCTTATAAAATTATATACTATGTATATATGTGATGTATTAGTGGTAGGTAGGTGTAGTAGAAATATTTTCACAAACACTGAGAATACAAAAAGAAAACTTCATACGTACCTACTTTGCTCGAGCAACGCACACATAGACATCAGTCATGGAAACGACATCTTGGAACACCTCCGGAACAAAGTGATCCGAAACTTCGTTCCATGAGCGTTGCGAGCTTAGCTTATGTAGATACGAAATTTTATTATAATATCTTAGGACAACTCACACAACGCCATCTAATACCAAACTAGGCAAAGCCCGTACTATGGCAACCCGACAACTGATAAACAGATTTCTAAATACATACATATTTATATAAATTACACCCAGACACAGTTTCAGGGGGGAGAGTTCGAACCAATGACCTTTAGCATAGCAGTCAATGTCACTAACCACTAGACTAACTAGCCAGGCATTGGAAATTTATATTTGTTTATTTATATTAGACTAGCTGCCCCGCGCTACTTCGTTTGCGTAAATTTTCCCCGTTTTTGCAACATTTCTCATTGCTGCTCCGCTCATGTTGTTCGTAGCGTGATATTATATAACCTATAGCCTTTCTCGATAAATGGGCTATCCAACAGTAGAAGAACTTTTCAATTCGGATTAGTACTTCCTGAGATTACCGCGTTCAAACAAACAAACTCTTTAGCTTTATAATATTAGTATAGTTAATATAATGTTTTGGTCATGAATGGAAATTTAATATGAATCATGTAGCTATATTTTTTTTAACTGAGCACATACAGACGTCATTATCTCTTTAGCCAAATTCACACATATTTAACTACATAAACAATATTACATGATCACAATGGTAGAAATAACATCAAATGTTTGACTAAGATGTTTTGACAATGAATTAGCATGGAATTGACAGAGGTCAATGCATTCTTGCAATGTCATTATAGCATCTAAGTTAACAATGTTTCCTAGACTAAGTACGTAGGTTACTCGATAAATTAAGATGCTCGTAATTTAAAAATGGAACGCATCTCTATACTTTTTTATATTTTTATAAAGCAAATATATTTAAAAATAAAACACAAGCAGCCATGTTGCTGGTTTAAAAAAATAATGATGTTCTAGTCATTTTACTACGATGGTCCCCGCGTTTATCTGTAAATATATTTTTGGATGACCTGAAAAGCTTAGCCTTTAACGATTACCATAAGCGTAAGGGGATTTCCCATTTCGAGCAGCAGTTTTTGGATGGTTCAGTGAATTTAAAAATGGTAAAACAAACCCCAAAGTTTTTTTTTAATGATAAAGTATCTATTACTAAACTTTATATAGATTACAATCTAGCCTAAAGAGTGATAGAAGAAAGAGCTTGTTTCATCTTGTCTCAAAACTTATCGAGTTGCCTACGTTTTAGAAAACTGGTTGTTTGATGATGTTGCCCATAAAAAAAGAAAAAAGCCAAGCTATCAAACATGACTGTGTCTGCAAGATCGGGCCTGTTTCAGGTTGGCAATTTGTCTTTGGACCGCTATCTCTTTCAATTCAAGTCACTCTAGGACTCAGCTTGCTCCAGCACCCATTTCTATTCCATCCTTTGTCCTGTATAAGGCCACTTCAGTGTACCTATTCTGCGGGCTGTATAAAACATCTGAATCCATACAATTGTCATGGAAAATGAACAACATTCTCCATTCCATTTCTCTGTCTAGAGCTAAAGCTAATCAGTCCAAGAACCTAATACTTTGTGGGCCCTATTTAGTAATGATTTTGGCCCACACATCTTTTGACACGCGACAAATATGTTCGGCCCACATCCATTTTATATTAGCAGCTTTATACCAAGGGAATACGCCCGCGTGCGTTAAAAATAACCTCTTTTGATCAAATTTCAATAAACACATCAGACATCAAAACACTTCCTTGCGGTGGGAACTCCCTACAACTATGGGTATTTTTACCCACCCATGTAGACCCAATGGTTAGTATTAATTAGATCCCATACATAGGAAACTATGAACTCTTTATGGCAAACTGTCCCAACAGTCATCATTTCGCATAAATATGGCAAATCAAACAATTATGACTGTCGTGATCTTACAAATTTAATTCTTTACTTGATCGGTTTTATTTTCAACCTTCATGTCTTTGTAGTATGGACTATTGGTTATTTTTTAAGCTGTAACTTTTTAATGGTAGTTTTGGGTATATAATAATGGTATATTCGCAATGGCATATTATTTATTGTTTTGTAATAGTGAAGTAAAGGAGTCTAATAAAAATGTCTTTCGTCACAAAATATTTGATGTTGGTTGCTGTCATTTTGACTGTGACAATCGTAAGTTTTGATTTTATAATTTTATATCTTCGTCTTAACCAATTTTTGCGGGGTAAAATGTAGGCTAAATGTCACGTCGCTTTTCATAACCGCTGCTGGTACTTCCAAGGTTTTGGATATCCCTCTATATATAGACCAGACGAATGCTTACCACCCGATATAATATGGTTCAAGGGAAAATTCAAGAGGTCAAACACAATAGTATTTCTTTTGATATAACTTTTCTTAAATTTAAGAATGATGTTATAAATCGAACTTACACAGAAATTACAATTGTTGCCGTTAATTAAGACGGTAAAAGGAATAGGTTGTAATGTTACCTTAGATCCAAATTCTTCAGATGTCTCTCACTTCTTGTTCCAGATCTGTGAATCCCACTGGGTTGGTGGTTGGGGAGTACCTCGGCCTTACCCTGGATATTACGGTGGAAGAGGATATGGCGGCGGTGGTGTTTTCTGGGGCGGTGGCTACGGTGGTGGATTCTATGGCCCAAGACCGCTCCCTCCTCCAATTTTGTGGGGGTAAATAAACGATTTGGACTGAATATGGGTTTTATTTTATTACTATTTTAATTTGACTAACTGAGTAGAAGAGCAAATCGTGAGCCTGATGTAACGCCTCAAACAAGTCTACAACAGAAATGGTGCCTATAATCTTATTTTTGACAGAGATTTGATCTATATTTATTATTCTACAGTAGCCACTGTAGAATAAATAAAACTCTATTTTCTGGGTCACTACTACATATAACTAATGATTCATTTTTAGAGTATTGAACAACATAATATAAACATAGCGTTTACGTGTGAAAACTTTTAATTAGCCTTCTAAGAATTTAAATGTATTGGAAAAAAATGTCTCTGTGCCTGAGGGGTACCGGCCCTAAGCCGTTACCAACAACGGCTTAGGGCCGGTACCTCTAAGGTCGAGGTTTCAAGAGAGAGAATTCATACATTTAAGTTTATATGTATAAAATGCATTAAAAATTACAAAAAGTAATGTTCAGGCCGAACGTCAATAAAAATCTGTGTTTAAATGGTTTCTGCAATAAAACTCACAGAGCCGTACAAGTTCCTTGGGAACGCGATGGATGACGTCACGATTGCCATTAAATCGTAACATGTGGACTTGTTACGATTACTTCGCCGTGTGGTACCGGCTTAAGAATAGTACCACCCCATCACTTCCCGTGGGTGTCGTCAAGGCGACTAAGGGATTTACCACCGGAGGGCGGGAAGCAGCGTCCTCTGTGTATTTTAAAGCCTTACTGCGATCGCCAACCCGCTCGCCAAGCGTGGCGATTATGGCAATTACCCCCAGGGTATTGGGGAGACCCGTGCCCAGCAGTGGGACATCATATGGGTTGATATGTATGTGGACTTGTGGAGGAAATTCAACTTTGGTGGACTTATCTCGGTGCCGGAGTTGGTAACGGCTGAGGACCGGTACCTCTAACAGCACCTTTAAAGTCGCGGGTTAGAGTCCTGCCTGAGACGATTATTCTCTACATACATTTAAATTTAAATGTATAAAATGAGCAAAAAATGCTTTAAAAACTGCTACAAAAAGTAATTGGCTTTCTTTTTTTGTTACGAATATTTTTACTTTTACGTTTTATCTCTAAGTTATCCTTGTAAAAATAAATTCATACTACAAAACGAACACACTCAAAAGAAACTAATGTAAAAAAAAAAAAACTAAAATTTAAACGTTCGACTCCACTCCTCTCCAGACTAATTTCCACTCAATTAACTATCTGGGTTTTGCGGTGATTTCTCAGCCCAATCAATGACCAAGCACAATTCATTCCAATCGGCTATCCAAAAAATTAGCTTCAAATTCAGCTATTATCAAGAAAATTAAAAAATGGGTTAATGATTTTTTAATGGGTGAGTGTAAGTGACATTTTCTTCTACACATTGGCCCACAAAACACCGAGAGTTTAGAAGGTAAGGTGCAAATGATGCTTGACCATGCACACGTAGACATCGCTCCCCGACATGGAATCTCGCGTTCTGCGGCGAGCGCATAGCGACCGGAACGAACGCCGGAACGTGAAAGCTACCGTACATCGTCATACACTTCGTGCTCGCCGTCGCCGCACAGTGGAACGAAAATTGAGTTCCGATGACATGTCAAATGATGATGATTATGTCAAAAATATTATTTTTCTTGCTTCCAGCAAGAAAAATACTGATAAGCTGATACGCAACAGTTCCAATAGCATCAAAAAAATAATATTAACAAATGTAACTGTTCTGTATCAGTTTCCAGCAATAAAAATAATATTTTTAAAATAAGTCTACTATGTCGGAACTCGATTTTACTACTCTTCGGAAGTCGATTTTCGTTCCACAGTATGCCGAATTAAAATCGAAACTTTAAAATCGGAAATATCTTGTTGTAGAACCCACATACGTTAATCAAACGAAGTACATATGAAGTTTGCTCTTTTTACTTTCGGTATTTTGTCGGTACTTTCGTCCAACGTTTTGATTCAGCGGTGTTGATGTGTGACAGGTACTTACACAAGACCTGATTGATCCCAAACTAGGCAAAACAAGTAGGTACTATGTCAACCAGACAACTGATATTTGATTGATTTGATAGATGACAGAACAAAATTATCATAGTAATCAACAAAGACTTATTTATAAAGGGAATCAAACCTACTACCTATGGCTTATCAGCTTATGACCAATAGGCCAGTCGAGATCGAAACAGTAGAAGTCAAGCAACATTACCACTGCCAGTCCCAATTCGGTGACCATTTCTAAAATATGTCACACCTCTGTCTTTTTTAAACACGTGTCTTTGTATTTTCTTGACCTTGCTTCACAGAAGTGTCAATTTTACGCAAATAAAAACAGCGAACCAGTGACCACAAAATTAGCAGTTCCATTTACACTACTAAGCCAAAAGGTGTATTATAAAATCTAATTATATTATCACTTATACCTAAACACGGTTGTGTAACAATAACTTCCTTGTTTTTATTAAAACGAGGGTAGTTGTCATTTTAGGTGCCACAGAAAAGAGAAAAGAATAATTTTAGAATGGCAATCAAGACACTTATGAAACGACAATCGTTTCAAAAGTGTTTTGATTGCCATTCTAAAATTATTTTTTTCTCTTTTCTGTTCATACATTTATACATTTATATTATGGATATTACGGAGGTGGTCTTATCGGAACTGAAGTCGGAGTCGGAGGTTTTAATGAGTTATTGGAATCGGAGTCAGAGTCGTAGGTGTGGGAGAAGACAAGTATATTGAGAGGGCAAGAAGAAGACAAGTATGATGAAGAAAATACGAAATATTATCAAGCCATGTTAAATATGTGAACTAAAAAACGCTCGGGCGGGAGTTGAACCCGTGATTGAAGGAATGCGAGAGAATTTTTTCTTCGTAGCTACATTTATTATGTATAAATTAGTCGCCGCCGCCGCCCGCTAGGTACCTCTGATTATAACGTCTGATTTAAAAGTGTCGGAGCCGAAGTCGGAGTAGGAGATGTAAAATCAATCGGATATTCCGACTTTTCGGAGTCGGAATCGAAGCTCCGTAACATCCCTGATTGATTTTATCCTAAATAAGAAAATTAAGTAACGACTTAAAATTATGATGTGAGAGTATGTAGATATATCTACTGAGCCTCTTTTTATTTCGGTATCGCAATTCATTGATTTCTAGTCCAGGATCTCAATCCAACTTGTAAAAACCTGTTTTTTAATATTGAAAAACTAAATTATTAGTTTTAACATGATAAAGTTGAGAGTTTTGATATGTTTAAGCATGAAGTCACGACAGAAATATCAAATATTAAAATCTTTTTATCCAACAGTGGTTAACATTTTTATAAGCTTATTATGGAAACGTTTCATCTCAACAGTATATACCAAAAGACAATATCAAAGATTAAAACATGAGGCTCAAGTTTTTTAGCGCACTTGTTCCACTCATAAGGTCTTTCTATTACTTTTTTCTCTACTCTGTGTTGGCAACACTGGCTCTGTGTGCGGGTAATAATTAAATATTTTCATAACACGACAACACTGGCCCTTGCCTATAAATCACGGGCGTGTGTGTGTTTGCGTTGTTTAGATTGATACGGCACGATTTTTATCGTATAGTTATACAATAACCTCCTTAAGTACTTGCATCTGAACTAATATTATACAGAGACACAATATGTTTGTTTGTTTGTTTGAAGCGTTAATCTCAGAAACTACCAATTCGATTTGAATCTTTTTGGATTAGACAGCTCGTTTATCGAGGAAGGCTATAGCGACTAAGTATACATATTATCATGAATATATGTATATGTCAATTTAACACAGGTGATACCGCGGGGCATTGCCAGTAGGGGAGAGGTGCCATGAAGCGGACATTATGGTTATAACAGACGCTCATAAATAACTAAAATAATATTTTAAATAGGTTGATGAGAAGCCTACATTAATATACTGTTGAAATAAATAAAAAAACAATATATATTTGTTACCAGTTACATATTTACACTATAAAAAGTAGTGCAATTGGTCCCTTTCATAGACTGTATTAAAGGGGACGCGCTACTTTTTCTAGTTGCGGATGGATTTGCATCGAAAATAAAAATCATATCAAGTAACAAAACAAGTAACAAAAATATTGTCTCTTGAGATGATTTTTATTTTACTAGTTATTTGAATTGTCCCTTTCATGGCACCTCTCCCCTACAAAATAAAGTTGCTTTGTGCATCAGTATGTGCGCCTAATTCATACAAACTTTATGCTACGCATTTTTATCACAATCTAATTTTAGATTTTTTTCTGCAATCTGCAATGCATGACTGCCTCTGTGGCGCAGTGGGAGTGTATCCGACTGCTACGCAAGAGGTCGTGGGTTCGATCCCCACTCAGGATAAAACTTCGTGTGATTAGCACGATGGTTTATTCTGTGTCTGGGTGTTATTTATCTATAATATGTATGTATTTAGAAATATATAAGTTTATCAGTTGTCTGGTTTCCATAATACAAGCTCTGCTTAGTTTGGGATCAGATAGCGTTGTGTGAGTTGTCCCAAGATATTATTATTATTATGTGATTGATGTCTGTGATTTAGGTATGCATTTACACTTTTATAGATAGTGATTAAAGTCACATTTACCACAGTGCATCAACACTTTTAAATTTATAGGAACTCACTATTCACTTTAGATCAGACAATCCGTATCAATGAAGTAGGTAAGAAGGGCATTCAATACAACAGTCGAAATAGATTGGAAGACCTATCATTCTTAGTTATATAAATTACAAAAATAAAAAAACACGCCTGCACAAAAAAGATGAGAACAAGATCCTATATACAATTATATAATTTCATGCAGTAGGAGGCCCTTACCAAGTTTATCGAGATTCATTAATGCGTCCAACTGCATGAAATTATATAATTATGTAGGCCCTACATAATTAAAAGATGGAAACAAGATCCCCTACATTGTAGGGAATCTTGTTTCCATCTTTTTAGTGCAGGCGAGTTTTTTATTTTTATAATTTATTTTTTTATTTAATACTTTTAGTAGTTGTAGGAAGTAACCGATGTAATAACTAACTAACCAACACAAATCTAACGGCGTCTTAATTATATAAATCCGCTCAGTGGATTATGAGATATTAGGTAATAAAATATTACATACATACATACATACAAGATACGCGCGAAATACATCACCTTTCCTTTCAGTCGGGTAAAAAAGAATAATAATTTAAGTTTGAGATTAGCATTCGGGATATTTAATAATTTATCCGTAGTAAAATGGAAACTTACACTCTCATAAGGGGTAAATTCATAATGCTACAAGTTACTCGTAAGCCTCAACATGTCCCAGTATACCCCGACATGTCTCGGTATGCCCCGACATCGCATTATGTCCAACAATACCCCACAGACTATAGAATATTCTAAATATTTTAAGGCAATTTGTCACTGTCCTTAAAAAATCATTTTGTGCCATGATTCGGGAGTTTCATTCATGATTGTTTATAGTAAAATCTTTATGGTTTTATGGGATGAATAAAGACATTATTGTTATGGAAAAAATGTCCCTTTTATAGGCCTTTTAGCTTAGTAATAGGCGGTTTAATGGCGGTGTTCTATAAAAAAGACGGGAATGTAGTTTTGAGATAGATTGATGGAAGATGAATAAACAGTAGCGAGCTATGAAACAAGCCGTAGCCGAAGAGCCGACAACCGTTGGGGTAAACGAGTTCTTGAGTGGAGACCGCGGCTCGGCAAACGTAGTATAGGACGCTCTCAGGCCAGGTGGAGTGATGATTTACGCAAAACAGCAGGAGCTGGATGCGAGAAGCCGAAGATAGAACAAAGTGGCGTGCAATTGGAGAGGCCTATGTCCAGCAGTGGACTGCGATAGGCTGGTGATGATGATGAGCTATGAAACAAGCTAATCTTGGAGTTTCATTAAAGCAAAAAAATCGCATGAAGGTCATCTGACAAAAAAAAAATACTAATTGGCTGGACATATTTGCCAAAGGACTGATGGCTGCTGGTGCAAATGAGTCCTAGAGTGCAGACCGCGTCTTGGTAAACGTCGTGGTAGGACGACCCCCAGCCAGATAGACCGACGCCCTAAAGAAGGTCGCTGGAATGAAGCTGGATACGTGCGGCGAAGACCGGGTCTTGTACCGGCCAGCTGGAGTGATGATTTACCCAAAACGGCTGGCAGGAGCTGGGTGCAAGAAGCCGAAGATAGAACAAAGTGGCGTGCAATTGGAGAGGCCTATGTCCAGCAGTGAACTGCGATGGGCTGATTATGATAATGCGTCAGTCACAGTCACATTAGTGACGTGAGTAAAGCCCCTGAATGACGTCACTATATTTTTTCCCCCTCAAATCTTTAACTTATCAGTTTGTTTTGTTTTTTTTTTTCAACTCAAGCAAAGGTCCGTGTTTCTTTGATAAATAAATTCGCTGGAAGTGCCTTTCGATCGGTTTGAAAGTGTATAAAACATGATTATATACATTTATACGTCACTACTAAGTATTAAAAAATTGTAAAGTAGCTGTGTCTGTACGTTGAAAATATATTTTAAGGACAACTACGGCGCTAGGGAAAATCCCTTTGTTTTGTTATATACTATCGTGGGCACAAAGATTTTTTTTTTTTAAAAAAGGTAACTAGCAATTTGAGAATTTGATCTCACATTACTAGCAATCCTGTTAACCCCTCCAGCTAAGCTCAATTGCTTGTGTTAGAATTGGGTTCACGTTGGTAGTAGGTATAATGGGTAGGATTGGAACCAGCAACCACACGATTGCACGTCTGATGTCTTAACCATTAGGATCATATAAAGAGGTGTGGTTGGGACCTCTTGCATAGCTGTTCACACACTCCCACTTCGCCATTGAGGAAGTATTAAATAAAATACTGTAACTTAAATACTGCTTCAACTTTTATCAAAATTGGTTAAGCATAACGGTAGATACAGCTTGATCTCCATTATAATAGACGCACAATACATTAGAGAGTTCAAGTAAAATGGTCTCGACAACTGCATCTACTATGACTGTATACAGTTTGATCTCTATTGTACTAACGACGCTATGCAATACAGAGCTCAATTTAAATGGTCTAAATTACTAGACTCCCGCCCCCATCACCCCTGAAATTACAACCCAAAACCTGGATACGCCTTGAAATCGCTGGAATGGGGTAATGTATAATAAGTAATACATTAACATTACTACTATACTAGTGAAATCAAGTTAAATGGTCCAAATAACTGGCATTTATGTGGGCTCTAAGTGAAGATACAACTTGAGCTCTATTTTAATAGCTACATAACAGAGCTCAAGTAAAATAGTCAATATAACTATCTTCTATGTAGGCTTGATCTTTATTTATCTAGACACGCTATATATAACAGAGTTCAAGTAAAATGGTCACAATAACTATCATCTATATAGGCTGTAGCTGTAGAAATACCTTGATCTTTATTTTTCTAGACGCGCTATACATAACAGAGCTCAAGTAAAATGGTCGCAATCGCTATTACCGGCATCTACGCAGGAAACGCTACCTTCATACTACGTCGTGGTCTTCGTTTAAGGACAAAAATTTCAAACCACTTCAAACCACACTGTTCGGAAACATTCCGTGTCGTTGAACAGTGTCTATGTGTCCGTTCTATGAATGCTCTCTTCTGTATTTTTGTGCTATAATTATAATAATAAATAATAAATCTTGGGACAACTAACACAAAGCTATCTGATCCCAAACTAAGCAGAGCTTGTACTATGGAAACCAGACAACCGATAAACATACTTATATATTTCTGAATACATACATAATATGGATAAATAACACCCAGACACAGAATAAACCATCGTGCTCATCACACAAAGTTTTATCCTGGGTGGGGATCGAACCCACGACCTCTTGCGTAGCAGTCGGATACGATCCCACCGCGCCGGATAAATACGGATGAAACCGCGGGCATGAGCTAGTATATATTATGTATATCGTGTGTACATGCATTAACATTACATTGTTGTCGCATTGTGCAGGGCTCGGCGCGCCGCTGTGCGATATGCGACTGACGGTAGGTAGGGTTGTCACTTATAGCATTTTTTTTTTAAATAATTCGTCTCAGTGGTCATATGATTGCGAACATAAAGGTTTGATTCTCGCACTAGCACAGGTAGTACAGTGTTACGGTTATATTCTTGCACGAGATGTCTCTTGGGTGTAATTAAAAAAAAAAACATTGTTCTGTCGAGTCTGGATCTAAACTGTCTACGTTTTATATTATTTTCCCACGTTTTTGCAACATTTTTCATTGATACTCAGCTCCTATTGGTCGTAGCGTGATGTTATATTCATGTATATTACAATACTGAAAGATTTTTTTTAATTCGAACCAGTAGTTCCTGAGATTACCGCGTTCATACAAACAAACGCTAGTATAGATTATAAATGTAAAATTGTGTCTACCTGTTGCCTCTATACGGCTGAAAAGATAAAGGATTTTGAGAAAAAAAACAAGATGATATATATGTTCGTCTTTATCTATTACGGTAGACAACCGTAGTCAGAAAGAACTGTAGTTTAACAAATAAGTTGTTAGTAGGTAGCAAAAAAAAACATAAAAATTGCTTAGGCTTAGAAAAAGAGAAAGAAAATGCATTTAATGTCACACATAAGTGTGTAAATTACATAAGTACTTGATTTTATTTTTATGCACGTCGTTCATGAAGAATAAAATTACTAAAACATTCATTAAAAAATACGGCGAGTGTTGATTTAATTATTAGTTAAAGTGACAACCCTATGAGATCTGCGGTGGCTACCCGTGTAGGGCGTATGTTGCATTCTTTTATTATTTTTTACGTATATTATATTTTTTTATATTATTTAGCATACTTATCTGTTTCGAATATTTTTTTATGATACTTATACTTTTTTATAAAAATAGTTCATGTTTTTGACTGTTCAAAACGTTTTGAGAAGCTGTGACTCTATACGGTATCTACTAATGATTGAAAAATCGTAAAATCAGAGAACCCCTAGGACAAATTTTGACGTGATAAAGTCTTATAAATCGATGACCGGGTGCACGTACGAAAAAGTGTCACGTAGCAACTGTCACGTTATTGATGGGTTGCTAAACGGTCATAACTACTATTACTACTACTATTTAAAAAAATATATATTGTCCCAAGATATTTTTTTTTTGAATAGTAAGTAATAGACCTACCTATAGTACCTATCTACCTACCGATTAGACTATTATATTGGTCTAGTGGTTAATGACCCTGACTATTAAGCCGGAGGTCGTGGGTTCGATCCCCACCCAGTATAAAACTTTGTGTGATGAGCAAGATGTTTAATTCTGTGTCTAAAATATTCTATTTCCAATATTTGAGGTACTTTCCCTCTGTGTGGCATGGTCGTGGGATATCCTATCCTATGTTTATCAGTTGTCTGGTTGCCATAGTACAAGCTCTGCCTAGTTTAGGATCAGATGGCCGTGTGCAATTTGTCCTAAGACATTTAAATTGAGTCATCAGATTTGATTTTGAAAATATATTTTGTCCACTTCAAAAACTGTCCAGTTTAGGAATAAAAAGAAAAATGGCTGACATTTTCGGAACATTACTTTTAACCAATAAGGAGCTCACGTTTTTGGCGGGAACATCTTGTAAATAACATTATTACGATATATTTATTGCTTTATCGGCTATTATATAAAAATTATCGATACTTCAACTGTATAAATATTGTTAATAATATGCAAAATTATATCTATACTAGCATTATAAAGCTGAAGAGTTTGTTTGTTTGTTTGAACGCTATAACCTCAGAAACTACTGGTACGAATGGAAAAATGATTTTACTGGTGTATAGCCCATTTATCGAGGAAGGCTATAGGCTATATAACATCACGCTACGACTAATAGGAGCCGAGCAGCAATGAAAAATGTTGCAAAAACGGGAAAAAATTCCGCAGACAAAGTTACGCGTGTCAGCTAGTATTTTATATGTTTCTCGAAGCTTCGTTTACCGTACTCGTTAAAAAAGGATTATAATATTATATTTTAGGTGGGAAGTCATATTTGTTAATAAAACATATAAAATACCTTACTGAATTGACATCAAATATTAATAAAATATGTATTTATCAAATACTAATATTCGCCCCGGCTCGTTTACTAATGAATGACAAAATGTAACTGGTAAATAAGTATTTGGTCAGTTTATCCAAAAAAATAACCAAATATTTGATATTCAAAGACATGTTTTTATGCCCACCAGTATGTCCTGTCTAGGAATTGAATCCTATACATCATCATCATCATCAGCCTATCGCAGTCCATTGCTGGACATAGGCCTCTCGAATTGCACGCCACTTTGTTCTATCTTCGGCTTCTCGCATCCAGCTCCTGCCAGCCATTTTGCGTAAACCATCACTCCACCTGGCCTGAGGGCGTCCTACACTACGTTTGCCAAGACGCGGTCTGACCACCATAAACAGTGATTTGTAATATAGTAATAACTAATGGCTTCGACATTGTAATATCAGTTTTGGAAAACATTTAATATTAGTTGTCCCGTGCAACTTCGTAAGCGTAAATTTTCCCCGTTTTTGCAACATTTCTCGTCGCTGCTCCGCTCCTATTAATTGCAGCGCGATGTTATATAGCCTATAGTCTTCCTCGATAAATGGGCTATCCAACAATAAAAGAATTTTTCAAATCGGACCAGTAGTTCCTGAGATTAGCGCGTTTAAACAAACAAACAAACAAACAAACTCTTCCGCTTTATAATATTAGTATAGATACCTATTAATTAACACTTAATCACGTACTACTAGTTTTTGTAGGTATGACCTTAACCACCTACAGGCTATTTTACCATAATTAACTATTAATCAAATAAATACAAAGAAGAAATACAAGAAAGTAAGAATACATATAGTGTCATCACCCCATCTCATCCTAAGGGCGTCGTAGAAGCGACTAAGGGAATTACACCTCAAACATAAACAGTACGAAGAGAGGGAAACTAGAAACAAAACCCGGTATGGTACCTCCGGTAAGACACAAGTCAGGTCCTGCAACCGATCTGGTGCCGCTCGTATTGACTAGTCATTCCTGTGAGTTCTGCCAGCTAGATCAAACTGGTGACGCAGGTTCTGGGCACGATTGCGCCACTTAAATCGCTTCCCAGGCGATACAACGTGAAACAATCGTGAGGTCGCGGGTTCTAATCCTACCCATTACACTACCGACGTGAACCCACTCCTAACACAAGCCATTGAGCTTAGCTGGTGGGGTTAACAGGATTGCTAATAATGTGGGATCAAAATCCCACATTGCTAGTTATCTTTTTTCTATAAAAAAAAAAAACAACGCCTCTGAAGAAGGGTAATCTCCAGCAAAAATGCTGAGGCTCTTGTGATGCTGTTTTAATCATCGGATCAAGATGGTATAGACCAAAGAAGATGGAATAAAATAAAATAATCAAACCCGGTTTGTAGCACAACTCACGCTTACCGTTTTTAGCATAACAAATAAGAGTATAATGCACCCAAACAAACTAATAAAAATCTTAATCTTAATATTTATATTACCCACTTTTAACGCTTAAATATAGGTATTTGACATAAAAATTATGACTTTTCAATATTAACTTGTGGAGAACGAATTTTTATGATCCAAATTAGCATAAATATGGTCATCATCAGTCAATTATGCCTACTGGACTTTGGCATAAAATACCGAAAGTTACGAAGGTAACCTTTGAACGTGGCGCTGATTCAGTGGATACGTATATGAGGTTATGAGGACCACTGTGACTGTCGATCCATAGATGGGTGGCATAGATGGGTGGGAAAAATGTCACTCCCCAACCACGCCTAGCCCAATCTCTTTCCAGTCGTGTCGGATATTCGTCCCATCGGCCTATGAGAGGGAGGACGTAGAGCACTGTGTTAGACAAGGTACAGTCGTTCCGTGGCGAATTCGATAACGCCGTACGCATTCACAAAAAAAATAAAAAAATACTATGGTCTCCACCGCAAACGTCAAATTCTATACTATAATTATTTTCCATTATCAATATGGCTTTTCGAATGTGATTTTGTCTAGATTCTCTGGTTCCCAACCTTTTCCTGAACAGGGACTACTTCTAGTTCTTTGTTGTTCGCAAGGACCACCATGTACTATTATTATTGGAAGAGATCTACACTAAATCAATCCGAAAATAAACTTTAGTCGATAACTCAAAGAAACTTGCTAGCTACATTCTTTTAATAGAAAATTTACTTTTTTATATTAACCTTTACTAATATTATAAAGCTGAAGAGTTTGTTGATTTGAATGCGGTAATCTCAGGAACTACTGGTCCGAATTAAAAAAATATTTTTCTGTTGGGTAGCCCATTTATCGAGGAAGGCTATAGGCTATATAACATCACGCTAAGACCAATAGGAACGGAGCAGCAATAAAAAATGTTGCAAAAACGGGGAAAATTTACGCCTAGGAAGTTTCGCGGGACAGCTAGTTATAGCTTGTACATGCTAAATTTAAAATGGTTCGCGAACCACTTTTTGATTCTTGCGGACCACTGGTAGGGAACCACAGGCATAGAGAGTGCATTTGTGTCTCCGCACTTGGGCACTATAATATCTGTGGCGTAGTTGGCTAGTCTTTAATGAGATTGGCCGCCGTTACCGACATGATATCTTTATTTCTCAAAAGAATACACTTAAATGACAAATGTACACAAAATCCATACCAATATTATAAACTAGCTGTCCCGCGCAACTTCGTATGCGTAAATTTTCCCCGTTTTTGCAACATTTCACGTCGCTACTCCGCTCCTATTAGTCGTAGCGCAATGTTATATAGCCTATAGCCTTCCTCGATAAATGGGCTATCCAACAAAAAAATAATTTTTCAAATCGGACCAGTAGTTTCTGAGATTAGCGCGTTTAAACAAACAAACAAACAAAGCAAACAAACAAACAAACTCTTCCGCTTTATAATATTAGTATAGATATGAAAGTAACTCTATCTGTCTGTTACGCTTTCACGCTCAAACAGCTAAATCGATTTAGATGAAATTTGGTATGGAGATAGTGTGAGTCCCGGGGAAGGACATAGGATAGTTTTTATCACGATAACCGACATACACGAGGCGGAGCCGCGGGCGAAAGCTAATTACTTAAAAGTAACAAACAAAGAATACCTCAGTGTTACATGTGGACATAGTTCATGACATTGATTTTCGAACCGCTTTGTTCTGAAGGTGGTCCGAGATTTCGTGAACCTGAATACTGTCGTTGTGTGCATTTACTCAAGGGCGTTTGTCCGAAGATGTCCTTCTCTACTATAGAGGTATTGTGGCACAAGTCTGTATCCAAAATGAAAAGGTGTTTTTCACCTAACAACGCGACTAGATATGAAGTTTTAATGGTAAAATCCTACTACACATAATATAAAGAACCTATCATCTCAAAGCACCTGTCCAACCAACAGCGATTAGCGAGAAACGAGTAGCGATTTTATCGCGCTAGACACGTACAATAGATGTATAATGTAGATCCCGTCCGTGTAAGCAAAAGAGATGCTGCAGTATAGAGCGAGTAGTCGTTGGCATGCGGCAGTGTGAACGGTCTAAGATCAACTATTAATATCTGTATCTCTTATGTTTAAACGGGATCTATATCAGTATATGCCGTGTCCACGGCAAGCCCGTGTGAGCTGTCAAAATCTTGTCATAATGATAAATGGAGAGGTGTGCTCATAAATGCATCAAAGCGCATGCATGTATGTGCATTTGTGACAAGATTTTGACAGTTCGCACGGGCTTGTCGTGGACACGGAATAAAGATCGTTAATAAGGACCCAGATAGGGCAATTTTCTTATTTTTGTAGCATATTTAAAACCGTAAAACCATTAAAAATAACCTTTAATCGCAAAAACTACGATACCACGAAAAATGCAGTTGACATATCGAATGCTGCAACGCACAATTCCAAAAATAGGAACAACCCTTTTACGAGTATCCACATACCTTAAAAATACCTTTACCTATACATTTTAATGGGCATAAACTGATAAATAGTTATTTCTCTCATTTGGAAACAAGTATTTGTAATTAAACAATGATATGCAAAGTTGTTTAAACAAAAAACATAAATGTGCGCAGGCGCAACAAGGGGCGGTACTGTTCGGCACAAAAGTGTTGACGCCACATTCCAGAATAATTTAACATTAAATTTTAATTTTTGTATGGAATTCTAAAAAACTTAATACTTGCAAATAATTTCAGCTCGAATTTGCTGGAATTTGAAAACTTGGTCTTCGTCACTTTTGAAACCTCAATTTTGAACTCAATGTGGTTAAACATTGTTTGCGTTACAATAGGGTATTTTACTCTATGGGAGAAAAATCTACAAATATATTATGAGATAGTTTAGGTAAAAAGCAGCCCGAAAATATTAGCATTAGTTCAAAAAATTACTAAATAAATTCAATTCAAAGTTTTCAGTTTTTTTATCTGTTTTATAAAACCATGAAATAGTAGCCGCCATATTATTACGTCATACGGCTAATTGTCATTCAAAATGTCAGTACATTTCATTACCCATCTCTATCGTTTACCCCGTGTTTACCCAGCCGACTGACGTCATGACCACAGATAAATAAAGCGTCCACTGCGTCCAGCCTTTTCGTCAAGTTACGAGGGAAATTTTAAAATGTAAAATTTAATGCATTTTATGACACTTTTCGATTCTAATTTGTTTTTTTTTAAGGCTAATTGCCACTAAAATTCATTGAGACACTTTTCAAAAATGGGTCTAATACGCTATTCAGTCAGAATCGGCTTCCACTCGATATCAAAAGCGTCTATCAAAAAAATTTTGAGGCCAAACTTAAAGCTTGATGGATGTTTCTACTCTATTGATGACTTTATTAATAGACATAATAAAATGAGTAGGGGACAATGTTATATATTATATTTTTAATTAATTTTTATTTAGCTTTGATATTGAAATAATTTGATATTGTATATTTTTTCTTATCCTCATAATTTGTTATGTTTGTTTTTATATTTGTTTTAATAATGAATTAACCGATATTTAATTTTAAAATGACCTATTTACAATTTTGTTCTTAAGACTTCTTGTATAATTTTCAACACAATGTAAAATTGTTATGAAAAAAAAAATAATGAAATTGAAATTGAAAACCTCTCTGCTAAGGTTTCAGTTTTTTAAGATTAAGGATTTAGAGATAACAAGTTGTTTATCTTTAACGCATGGACTCTTCTCCATCATCTATACACATAATATACAAGTATTATACATAATAAACCATCCGTAAGAAATTATCTGGTAGTAGTAGTTTTCACTATCATAGTGAAAACTACATCAAAATCTGTTGAATTATTTAGCAGACCTAAATGTACAAACAGCGAGAAGTCACTTTGTAATTATTGAATATACATTATGTATATGGTTTAATGGGTATCATCATAGGTATCATGTTCGATTTCTGACATTTTTTTTTAAAATTTAATGAGGAAAAAATATAACAGATTTTTTTCTTGATGGAAGTCTTGGTAAAACATGTAGAGGCGGAAAAGATTGTTTTGATTGTAAAGAGGCTTTATACAAACAATGTTGATAAAAAATCTTGAAAATTTACACATTTCGACGAAATTGGATACTTAAATCGTGAAAATTCAATAAAAAAATCATTTTAACGGATATATTTTTTTTCTATTTTTTTACCATTGTTAAAAGCATACCTACACATCCTTTTCCAGTCGGACAGCGATTTATTTACACCTTGTAGATAATTGGCGATTCGATAAAATTTTTAAATCAAGGAATCCTGGTGTAAGTCTATGTTAACATGACATTTGAGGTGATTGAACCTAAATATCAATAATACGCCGATCACTAGTTATGATTCGTCCAAGCACTTTTGTGATCAATTATACACAGCTATACGCTATCCCTTATATAGCTGCTACATCGCTCGGCTAGATTTTACCGTTATTACCTATATCTTACCTGCTTGCGTGTGAACGTCATTTTTCTTAAATAATTGCATCTGCTAGATTAAGAGTTATGTTTAGGATACGCAAAGTAAGTTATGGTGACGTTATTTGTATGAAAAAGTAGCTGTCCCGACGAACTTCGTACCTCCCGTTATTTTTTTCGTTATTGTCGTTTTTTAACACGCTTTTATACGTGTTTGTATGTTAGTATGTAACGGAGTCCTTGAACGTGTTTCTCACCTATTTCAAAACGTCGGATTTCATTGAAACTTCGCACACTTATCAAGGACCGATGACAATACAATCCAATAACAAGGGATGTTTTAAAATTTATCCCCTAAGGGGATAAAATAGTGGTTGTAAGTTTATATGAAACTTCGCCAGTTTTTAAGTTAGAAAGGTGGGATTGCATATTTGTCTTATTGGTTTTAAATAAAGAAAACGTGATTCGGTGTTTTTGAAAAATGGGGAGGAAGAAATCCCAAGAGGGTAAAATAAGGGATCTAACTAAAAAAATGAAGAAAAAAATATAAGTTTACAAACATAAAAAAACACGCTTTTGCTTATTGATAAATTATAATTTAAAAAACTTAAAAATACGCTTGCTAAAAACAGTTTATCGTAAAAAAGCGAGGGGAGCTTGTAACGACATCCCACGCTTTTCTGCGATAAACTGTTTTTTTTTCTTCATAACTCTATTTTTTTGAACTTATATATGATTTTTTTTTAGTACAGCTAGCAGCTAGTAAAGCGTGTTTTTTAGTTTTTTTTTAAACCTTCTACAGAGTATTAGAAAACTAAAAAAGAATTAATGAAATTGGTAAAGTCACTCTCTAGTTAAAATGATAGAAATAGGGATTCATTTATATATATATATATATATAGATAGGTGCGAACAGAACCCTGTTGGATGAAGCTGTAATCTAAGGGCAATAAATAATAATTAATCATTAGACTGTGTGGAATAAAATTGTCATAATTTTATGTTGTGTATGTGTAGTGTTGTTTGTTTTTTACAGCACATGTGCTAATCTAATATAGTATATCAAAATACCGTAGTAGTTGGCTTCAAATAGCAACAACGATAGAAGACGATTGTTTATACTGTGTCTAAATATAATTTATATCATATAAGTGCTAGCTTTTGCCCGCGACTGCATCCGCGTTGATATTGGTTAGCGCGATGAAAACAATCCTATGTCTTCTTGTTGATATGTTACAGCTCACACTTCCTCAAAATCTGCTAACAAATTACAAAATGGCAGCATAGGTCAAACAATGACTTTCATGGGATTTTTAATTACTGTAATTTTCGTAGGTACGAGTATCTCTAACAAAAAATACAGCCTATTTACTCGCTGATAATGTAGTTTACTATTGGTGAAATTATTTTTTAAATTGGTTTAGTAGTTTAGGCGTGAAATCTTAACAAACAAACAATTTCATATTTATAACATTAAGTTAGTATTAGGATGTTTGTCAGTTGTCGGGTTGCCATACCTAGTAGGATTATGCTCAGCCTAGATTGATACAAATGACTCAGTGTGAGTTGTCCCAAGATTATATTCAGCAGATAATTATATTTCCTCACCCAATCTGCTTAATTTGAGCAAAGATATTCTCTGTAGGTATTTCCTCACAAAACCTAGTATAATAATATAATTTTGATGGTGTTATTAGCGAGTAAAGCGTCTGATTTACATAGGTCAGCTCGGGATCGAGAAGCTTAAATTATAATGCAAAGATTATGTAATTGTTGCAGACTGGATATAATTGTTTTCTACCTATTTTAAACGATACTAGGATCGTACAAGTGTTAGTAACAGATACTCGTATATTTCATTACCGGCTTTTCCCCTTTAGTTAAGTTTGATTTTATACTAACATTGTAAGGTTTCATCAACTGTATGGGTCTACTTTTGAATTTGTCCTTAGTGTTTATTAGACCGTAGGTACTTACTAATCTATATGTATGAAACTCTAAGTATATAGGAACCTAATTAGGCAAACAGCTACATACATTTTATTATATTCCTAAATAATATAAAATAAAAAAAAAACCTTTGACTCTAACAAAAGTTTGCACTTTAAAGCTTAATATTTCACATACGGATCCCTAAATCTAAAAATGGTGTTTACAACTCCTAAACGTTTTTTAAAGACCTATCTATCACGATGGGGTAGGTAAGAAAAAAAATCACATCCCCACTTTACTTATAGGGGAGCTGACTGAAAAAAAATGTTTTTAAGATTTTATTCTTTAATTTTGTCGGCATAAGTAACATGTGTATCCATACAAATTACAATACACATCCATATAATTTAAACATTACAGCCTTCTAGCCCTAACAGTCGCTGAGCTAAGCTGCGGACGGATGGATGGACATGGCGATACTATAAGGGTTCCGTTTATTTTGGCTACGGAACCCTAAAATCGTAGTAACTCGTATGCCTTAGCATTTACAATATTATGTTTTGAATGTCCCATAGACTATAATTATCACGTAAGACGTAAACCTGTATTTTTAAATAAAATTATTAGTAGCAATGATTCTAGTCAGTATATTGCAAGAAACCTTGTTAAATCTTGTACGCCCACTACCGTGACGTGGAATCCAGTGATTCGTAAAACACAACCTCGTATTAATTCGCAGTCGGTTAACATGGACACAATCAGTGTAGTGTGCAGTGACCCTAACTTTTCGAGAAACAAAAAAGTGAGGGTAGATGAAGATTCATCGGCCTGACAGAGTCTTAACATCGCTGCGATATTCCGCTTGTGACCACGGCTGGTGCAACCTGGTCGAAACATCAAGCAATTTTAAGGTAAACAATGTGCGTTAATTCCCGTATAATAAATAGTTATAATCATGCAACGCGAAAGTTTAAGTGTTAGTGAATTCACTCCGTTTAATGTTTAGCATTCAAACCCAAGGGCTCCCAAATTATATATATCTATTAGGATCATCATCAGTTTTTAATTATTGTAAAGATTATTCCCGCAGAGCGGTCGATCGAGCCCTGTGTCGTGGGGGGGACACCCAGACTCGAAAAAACAATTTGTGTATCACACAAAGCGGGAATCAAACCCTCTTGCCCATTAGTTGTACACACTTATTGTAAAAAAGACAAAGAACTGTCTCGTCTGAAAAAATATTCTTTGATGGAATTATATAATACAATATAACAGTAGGAAATGACTAATTTATTCCTCTCCACAACTATTGTTGTATTCAAACTGCCAATCCTGTGAAATACCAGTATTAACTGAAATACGAATTGTATTTGGTGTAAATAATAACTGAATCTATGTATAAATAAACTAATGTTATAAAGAGAAAAGTTTTTTGTACTTCATGACTACTTGACTGATTTTGAATATTATTTCATTTATACCTAGAAACCTATATTATCAACGAGTTGTTATGTTACTACTAAGTAGAGTAGACCCGGGAAACTAAAGTCCAAGTTTAGTAATATTGCTTCGTTACTATTTAAATATAAGGATTGCGGAAAAGATCTAAATACCAATGAGTAGCCTGGTCCTTTCTTTAAACATAATAACTAAAAAAATGATCTGTTTATGACTATTCGCCAGATGTGATGAGCACGATGGTTTATTCTGTGTCTGGGTGTTATTTATTTAACATATGTATGTATTTAGAAATATACATATAAGAATGTTTATCAGTTGTCTGGTTTCCATAGTACAAGCTCTGCTTAGTTTAAGATCAGATAGCGTTGTGTGAGTTATCCCAAGATATTATTATTATTTACACAAACCTTAAATTATAAGCTATATACATTATATGCTATGTACCCTACAGCGGGAGTCATCTTTTATAAAAAGATAAAAAGTCGTCTATTATAAAATACTTAATACTTTTTAGTTTTCCAATTTCCAAATAAATCCATACTAATATTATAAATGTGAAAGTAACTCTGTCTGTCTTGCTGTCTGTTACTCTTTCAGGCTCAAACTGCTAAACCAATTTAGATGAAATTTGGTTTGGAGATAATTTGAGTCCCGGGGAAGGACATAGGACAGTTTTTATCGAGATAACCGATATCCACGCGGGTGGAGCCGCGTGCGAAAACTAGTAAATAAATAATTCTCAGACAAAAATAAAACATTTAAAAAATGTAACTTAGGTATGTGGTTTTTTTAAGCTGAAAATCTGTGCAGCCCAAACTGGCTATCTAGAGGCCATAAGTTGTCTAGCGGTACGTTCCCCTATCTCAGGCCCATCTCACTGGTACTCGAAATCTCTGACTAGCATTATTTTCCGAAAAAGCTATGGTGAACCTTTTTACCCGGTCTACTCTATTACAAATGCGAAAGTTGAACGCATGTTTGTTACACAATTACGTCAGAACGGCTGAACGGATCTGGATGAAATTTAACTGTTATGTAGATCATACATATACCTATGTTTGTTTTACTAGTAATATAGGATTATCACTAATGTCCAACCGACAAATATCCATTTTGTTTTAAAAGACGATTTCCGCAGTAGTGTATATGCCCTGTGTCACGGGGGACTTTATAAACATACAAGTCACGGACACAAAGTACACCCAGACTCGGAACAACAATTTGTGGATCACACAAAGTGGTATCCCATGTGGGAATGGAACCAACTGCCTCTTGCGTAGCAGTCGGAGACACTCCCACCGCGCCACAGAGGCAGTCAAATTAATAAATAAACTACATACCTACTAGATATCAATAAAGTAACATAAAAAAATGGCTGTCTGTAAAGTAGATTTATGGACGATAATTTTACGTAATAACGTCTTATGAAAATATTGATGACATTGTACCTAATAAGCAACCATGCTTGTGACAGCTTTAGTTGGCCCCGGGCGCATGCGCGCATGCGCTAGATAGCCACAATACTTCAGTGGATCATCAGACGGCATCGCCATTCGCGTTACTTAGCAACCAGTCAATAACCTGACTGCTTAGCAACCAATCAATAACTTGACCGTTGCTACGTAACTGCTTAGCAACCAATCAATAACGTGACCATTGATACGTGACACTTTTTCGGGCGTGCAGCCCGTCATCAATTTATAAGACGTTATCACGCCAAAACCTCTCAAATTGACAGTTCACTGTCAAACTTACACAATATTTGAACGGATTTAATTTAAAATGCCATACTAGGAATTTAGAATCAGAACTCATCTATACTAATAATAAAAAGCTGAAGAATTTGTTTGTTTGTTTGAAAGCAGTAATTCCTAGCTACGCCTACGCTAATACTAGCTGTCCCGCGCAACTTCGTCTGCGCAATTTTCCCCCGTTTTTGCAACATTTCTCGTTGCTGCTCCGCTCCTATTGGTCGTAGCGTGATGTTATATAGCCTATAGCCTTCCTAGGTAAATGGGCTACCCAACAGAAAAATATTTTTTCAATTTGGACCTGTAGTTCCTGACATTGCCGCGTTCAAACGAACTCGTTAGCTTTATAATATTAGTATAGATAATCTTACTACCAATTATTCAACTAGCAAATATACTACTAGCAACTTTTCAGGTAATGAGGTCTGTGCTCAGATTCACAAATATTTTAAAATAAAGCCGTTAACATGTCGAAACCGCTTCAATTTGAGATACCAGACTAGGAATCTAGTCTAATGCTTGCTTACTACTCTTGGAGTTTTTCTATCACACTAATATTATAAGAGTGAAATTTTGTGAGAATGTGAGTGTGTATGTTTGTTACATCTTCACGTCTAAACGGCTGGAGGGATTTTAATAAAATTTGGTATGGAGTTAGCTGGCACCCTGGATTAACACATAGGCTAATAAACCGCGGGTAATACCGCGGGGCACAGCTAGTCTGTCAATATAATCTTAAATTAAAGCCGTTTATCTGTTAAGACTTACATTAAATTTGGTGTACATTGGCATTTGGGCTTCAATTTTAAGACCAGACTAGGAATCTAATCAAAAGGTAATTTCTCGACTCGTAATGTTTTTTTTTTCTGACAGTATGATTTCACTCCAAAAGCGTTTTATTATATCATCAGAATTTGATCCTGTTCTTTTGTCGAAGCAGTGTGAAGGCTCTTTGTAAAGATGGATATATTTGTGCTTGTACCTATATTATTATTATTTAGTCGTCGGCTTTAGCGTGTGGAACCCGTTTCGAGTCGGGTTTAGGCCGTGACCTCTGGTGAAGCGAGGCGTGAGTTATCGATATCGATAGTTGGAGTTTCGACGATGAAGAGTCAATAAATAATAACTACAAAAATGCAACTTTACAGGCGGCGAAAAAAACGTTTCAAGTCCGTTTAATTTTTGTTTTAGTTTATTTTATTTTTTAAATATTTCATGTAAACTGATTGCAATTTTACGAAATTAAATATTTTATTAAAATATGACTGGTTATTGAATAATTTGCAGATAGAAGGTATTGTTTCGTTGAATAAAATATAAAGTTGGAATTTGAAGATATTAGGTATTGCAAGTGCAGATAGAAGAAATTGTTTCTAAATTTCCACAAAAACATTTAAAATACCAGGAAGATAAGAAAACATTTTTATTTTAATAAGACATTTTTCAAATGGAATGTTGATACATAAGTGACTAAAGGGCTATAACTAGAAACATAATGTTGTTGCTTAGAAAAAAACCACAAAATATTAATTTTATTCTGTTCCTTACTCTCTAGTATTTGGTAAGTAAAGGAGATCAAATAAGTAAATAAATTGCAATAGACATTTCGTAATGAGTACCGAATTAAAATTAAAAATGACACATTAATCGCATAAAAATACACAACAACAAAAAACAATTATCAAGTCAACATTTGGCAAAGAATAAAACACGCAATGCGCGTTTATAAAATATTGGTCAAGACGGGAATACTTATTCAAATGGCAAGGAATCATAATAGGGATGACAATCACTAGGAAGAACTGCTTTTAATTGTTGTAGATGGTTAAATTTTGAAGCTTTAATTGGTATTCTATTGGAATGTAATTGATTAGATAACTTCGTGATCAATTATTTTTGTTCTTTGTGGCAACGGCATCCAGTCATGATCAAAATTTAGTTTAATTTCAATTGTCATTTTTTCATATTTTATGGCCCTAATATCAACCACGTGTGGATCTCCAACCTTACGCCCTGGTCTAATACTTTTGTATACTAAATTTTCTACAGCAGCGTAATCTTTTACAAATTCGTGATCAATTTGTATACATTCATAAGGATTTGACGCCCGTGCACCTTTTGACAAAGTGACATAGTCACTAGGTAAATGAATTTCTTTGTTCTTAATTTGGCGCTCAATTGCACTGTGTACCGAATCACACTCCATTTGAGTGTGCCCCGGTTCTAAAAATTTTTGAATTATAGTTATATTATGTTTATTACTTAAGAACAGTAGTGCGTTTGATAGTATAGCATTGCGGTTTTGGTAAGTGCAACCATCGGAAAAAATTGTAATAGGCAATGTTTGGTTGACACAATGTTTTTCCAAATAGTCAATTATGAAAGATACAAAAGTATTAGAGGTCAGATCAGCTGCTGTCTCGTCAAACCAATAACATGTACAGTGTTTATTTATCACATTGTACATAGTAAAGTTGTGTACAGCTAGTTTTGTTTTAAAATATAACGAGCTAGCTGTTAAGAATGGACAAACCTTGACAGCTTCAAGGTCCATTGTCAATAATATTAATCCACCTGCATCAGCTTCCTTTTTGTCATCTTCTTTTTCTTTTCGTGCTCTATCCTTTTTAATCAGATGTATTTGGTAATCAGCTTCGTTTAAATTACCTACCTTATAGCTAGAACAAACGTCGCACATATCTTTTTTAAGAGTATAGAGTGAAAAATTATTTTTATGAAAATATTTTTCAAAACTGTATCTTGAGACTTGTGCAAGTTGATTTTCGGTACAGTAGTTTTTGAACGCCTTAAATAAATCCGCAAGAGAATGATAAATCGGCTCCAAGAATAATTTTGTTGTATCTTTTCGCACGTAATGAGATGGTAGCTTTGGTATGTTATCAAAAAATGAGACCAATGCCATCGTTTTATCATTTTCTGGATTTGATATTGGACGTCGACGCAATGATTTATTCATTTCTTGATTCGGAGTCATTCCAAATTCACCAGCTTTGGTCCAGTACGAGTACACCGTAAATGATCCCAAGGAAAGCGAGTTTAAAAACATTAATTTACATACTTGCATTTTTTCAGATCCATCACATTTTATGGGTAAATAATAAATAGCAGGCGCTGTGCGCCTAGAATTACCATTCTTCTTTGTCTTTCTTGCCGTATCTGTTCGTTGTACCTTTTACGACTTTACGTAAATTTTGCGCTGATCCCAGTTTAATTGTTTCCAAAAATATGTATGTATTTCTTGTCTACATTCTTCACTTATCTTACTACATCCTCTTAGTTTACTTTTTTTACAATATTCAGACTTACATCTCTCTCCCAACTTCTTAGCATTCCTTAACGTATCCTGTTTAAACTTTCCATTTGCGGGTCTAGAGTATCCCAAAAAATCTTCACCTTTCATTCTACGTATTTTTGCCACATTTCTTTTCCAAAGAGTAGGTTCAGCTATGTGCCGCCGCTTTCGGCCTTGGTTCATGTCACCAAATTCTTTTTCAGATTCTGATGAATTATCATGGGCATTGCTTGAAGGGTGGTAATCATTGTCACTATTCGCATCTGTATCTGTATCATCAGCCGTAAAATTTAACAAAATCGAGGGGCTATCACGATTACTTACGCCAACATCATTCTTATTTGTCAGTAGGTATAGGAGCAGACTGAACCTTTCTAAGGATTTTGATAGTATTACTATCTTCTGTGAGATCTGAAAGCGACCAGGACCTGACTAGGCTGAACTGGCGAACGTACGGCAAATTTGAAATACAATGAATCAAATTGATGTCATAATCTGTAGAAACGACAGAAGATGCCACATCAGTAGCCTGAGGGTGATTTGACTCTAGTATAGGCGACACTTCGACATCGAGGTCATAGTGGCTAAGTTTATGAGTATTAGATGTAGAAGCTATAGGCACTAAATCACTTAGCTGTATTAGACTTGACAGGTCATCTTCGTGGTCAAGGTAACTGGGGACCTGTATTAGACTTGACAGTTCATTTTCGTGGTCAAGGTAACTGGGGCCAGGCTCATTAGAGATAGTCTTTTTGTGCATCTTACTATCTAAACTGGACGAGCAGCAGTTTGACCGACCAGAATTATCATGCTGGGGTGGGGCCTAGAACAATAAATATAATGTAACATCACGCCTTTCAATTTCTAGAACATGTAGTAAAGAAGTAATGAAACATTGTGTGATCACCCAAGGGTGACTGTTTTTAGAGTAAGGCTAAGCGGATAAAATATGGAACGAAATTTCGAAACAAAACCCTATCTGTCTGGCCTTTTTTGAAATAAAAGGTAAACTTACGAGCTGATGATTGTTTCCAAAAATTTCTTTATATTCATTTTCTGTGGGGTATCTCAAATTGGTCACATTGTTGATATTGAGATTTTCTAAAATCTTTCTTCCCCGCAAGCCTTGATACATACGGTTACTTCGTGACATTGTCCTAAAAAAAGTTATCTAATATTATTTGTAAGTAGTAACTCCCCATGTTTTTAACTTGTTTGCCACACACTTTGAAACAATAACATCTAACTGCCGTGAAGTACCATTTTAACAATTATTATTTTACTTTACATACCTGGTAAAGTCTGTATAAGCCGTATGCTTCAATTTTACACTAAATTTTTCTGTTTATCCGCCAAAAATCGCAATAATAAGAGCTTTTCAGTAACTTCGTCTTCCATTAAATACAAAAACAATCGAAATGAAAGATTGGTTGCGGTGCCGTCGCTGTCGCGTCGTGTTTTGTATACTCCTCTCTTTCTCTCTCTTTGTTTACGGACCGGTGCCGCATCGACAGGTCGCAACCTGTCAGTAGGTACGCTTGGTACAACGATCACAAGTGGACGCTATTATGCGTAGATAGTATCTATTTCCATCACAAATCACGTAACAACACTTAGTAGATATTGCAACAACTGTTTATCTTGCAAAATTAATAAAAAATGGACCCAAGATCTTTGTCAGCATGTGTATTACTCTATTTTACAATGAATAATTCAATAAAATTAAAAAGGCCAAAATGTCAGTTATTATATATTGACTCTTCATCGGCGGTTTCATGTTCAAACTGACTATTGAATTAGTTAACTGGAGATATTAAGTTCTTTATCGTGTGTCAAAATTGACTTACTTATAGTGCGTTCATCATATTAATGTCTCTTGCATGACAATGTAAGCAAATCTATATTAGGCTATAAAGCTGAAGAGTTTGTTTGTTTGAACGCGATAATCACATTAACTTAAAATATTTTAATGTTGGATAGCCCATTTATTGAGGAAGCCCAGCAGAAGAGAGACCAGCAATGAAAAATGTTGCAAAATCTGAGAAAATTTGCGCAAACAAAGTTGCACGGGACAGCTAGTGAATAATATAGAGATACTAGCTTCAGCCATTGACTTTGTTGATAAAATGTTCTGAGATTATGCTAAGCTTGCACTATGATAAATTTTCAACGGTCAGATATTTGTTTTGTCAAGATTTTCTTCAAAGTTTTACTTATAGATACTAAGCTTGAGCTAAGTTAAAATACGCGCTATAGATTTCAGCCTTAGAGTTTTGCTACTAAGAAACTGCATGCACGTGCTACGTTATTATTTTACAACAAAACATGTTTCAAAAACACAACCAGTTCGACATACCTATTCATACCTAAAAAGCAACTCTATTTAATATATCTAACGTATATTTAGAATTATATTTTGTAACTTGCCATTAAGAAATTAAATATTTTGTCATTTTTATCAAAATAAAAAACACTTTTATCGACAAACTTTCGCAAGACGATCCCCTCACTAAAACGCGCGTCACTTTCGTGTTTCATCTTTTACACCTTCCATGATGCACCTCGCGATACTGCCTCTCTTTCTACCTCGGTACTCTCGCTCGCACACTCTTTGCGTACATCGCCATAGCTTAGATTTACCGGAGCCGGAATTTTTCTTTCTTATTTTAAAACGTTGTAATTTTTATTGTTACGGTTAATTTTATTGGCATATTTTTTGGTATTGTCATATTAAGGCATATAAGACCGTATTGGCATAATTTAAAACATAAGGATTTTTTAATTAAAATAAATGTTATTTTTTGTGCAAACTTTGTACTAGCAATTATTAATCACTTGACATTTACACTTGCAATTTACAACAATAAAACTAGCCAGTTGTAAAAATGGCGGCAGACTGACCTGTCATTAATTTGACAGCTCCGCGTTTAACATGTAAAAATACTTGAAACACATGCAGATAAAGTGTTATTACAATAAATACTTGACCCTGGCAGAAAAAAGCCTTTAAATAAGCTAGATTGCCATAAATTAAACATTTTTTTTTGTACTAACTAGGTACGCACATAGTTCAGTTGTCAGTGTTGAAGATTTTCTCAACAAGGCGCGTAGTTGGAAAAGAGAAAGAAGAAAAAGAGGCTGATTTGACTTTAGTCAAATACCCTATGGTATTTGACTAAAGTCAAATCAGCCTCTTTTTAAGAAACGTCAAAAACGACCCGCTTCGTACAAATTTGTATGGAATGCTAGCATATGACGTCACGTTTTCTATGGTCATATAATTTACTTTTAGTGTTTTTTTTATGATTATAAATTGATTGATTATAAATGAAAATAAACACGTTAAATAAATAAATGAACGATTGTTTTTAGAACCATATGACATATTTTTACATGGTTAATAAAATATATTTTATTTTGATAGTAGTCAAATACCCAATTATACACGCAAACACAATTTATGTAATTTTTTCTCAATCCCAATCATCTATAACAGTACAGGCTTTTAGAAGTTAATTAAGAAAGATTAAAAACACAGAAATACACATATACATGAACCCTAACAAAACATAACACTCCTTTTTTGAGGCAGTCGTGTAAAAATAAGCCGCCATATTTTTTAACACCACATTCCAGCTTCGCTCAGCATTACTGTACCCAGAAGTAAGTCCAAATAATACCATGAAATATTTTCGGACAATTTAATATGACAAGTGTTAAAGTTAGCAATAAAGGGTTGACAGGTTAACTGTTAACACTGCAAAGTACGTAGTGTAAGTATGGGTCTAAAGTACCGTAAGTATGATATATTGTGCTTTTGAAATTTTAACCGTTTTCAGTGAAAGAGATTATTGATTGTATTGTATTTTTTGTTGTGTATCTTACCTATAGGATATCTTCGGCCAATTTTGATTTAAAAACTCTAGACACATGTGAATTGATAAAACAAAATGGCTGAGGCAATGTCGATTAAACTATTAAAGACTTTTACCATTTTTACATGTAGTAGAATATTTATTAGCCTTAATCTCGTGAAATATTTAAAGGTAAATACAGATCTTTGGGGTAAACGAGTTCTTGAGTGGAGACCGCGTCTCGGCAAACGTAGTGTAGGACGCCCTCAGGCCAGGTGGAGTGATGATCTACGCAAAACGGCTGGCAGGAGCTGGGTGCGAGATGCCGAGGATAGAACAAAGTGGCGTGGAATTGGAGAGGCCTATGTCCAGCAGTGGACTGCGATAGGCTGATGATGATGATGATGATGACAGATCTTTGACATATCTAATGTTTCAATTGAATTATAGGTACCGGTCAAAGTGACCACTTGCTTTTTTTTCAAATATTAAACACAAATTAAGTCCCGATAACAATTTACATTATATTTCTAAAAACAACACCTAAATCAAAGATTCAATTAAAAAAAACGCATCCTAATCGGTTAACCCGTTTAAGAGATAACACTGCTTACTGTACCCCCATTTAGACCCCCAAAAGGGATGAAATAAGGGTACAAAATTTCAACGTGGGTAAAACTGCAATTCAAAAGTAGTATAGCCAATATAGCCATATAAAACAAAATCGACTTCAACTGACCCCAAGGTTCTTTATCCGTTTATAAACGAAACCAGTTTAAGGCTTTACTTATAAATTAACACCGTACAATACGCTGACATTAAGGGATACTGCACAGTTATTATGTAGGGTGAGAACACCTGTTGGCGGCTGACAGATTTTTATTTTTAATTCCTTTAAAGACGTATCCCCTATTGAGGTATACAAATCTTGTGTCGGGGAGGTGTCGGTATATTTTTCTTTTAGAATATGTATTTCGCATTTGGCTTTATGCCCTGTATGTCTGTGAGAAATTTTGCTACTATATTGATAAAAATTAGGTACAATTTTTTGAAGACATAATTGTGATTTGGATTCAAAATCCCTATGCGCAGGACAGAACAAGTCAAGTTTGCAATAGGAAGCCGAGTATATGACTGTGCCAGACAGTCTGCCAACAGAAAGAGATGGTAGGAGATCGTGTGGAACGCTGTGTCCGGTTCTACCATCGTTGCGGACGTCTGTACTTGACCACAACCTCTCTACCATGAGTGAAACGACAGAGAAGAATAAGATAGAAGACATGGCGAGAAAAGGAGTGAGAGAAGACGTCTGATAGAAGTGTATGAAAGTAAATTACTAACTTAAAGAGCTGACTTTAAATAATTGGGATAATTATGAATTTGGGGATCTTTTGGGATAATATCGATTACGGCGATTATAAAATATATATAACATTGATCTATGTACAGACACGAGTGCACTCTCTATTCCTTCACTCTCATATTCCGACGGGACGCAAGGGCAGGACTGACGGCTTAAAGTGCTCTAGGAGGCACGGAGGAGTGTGCCATAATTCGAAAATGTTCACCCATCTATGGACTAACAATGATAACGTTGCTTAACCTCGCAGATATCTACATCAGCTCGGATTTGGATTCAAATAAATGCATTTGGATTTGTCTGCGCATATTGTGAAGTATAATATCTCCTGCTTAGTTAACTATTATCGGTAAGATTGGTTCCCGTAACCAACATCAGTTAGAAAAACGATCACAAATTGATTGTTCAGAAGCCTCACTTGCAATTTAATCAGGCTGACCAGGGACAATCTTGCGCATAGCAATAGGCACTGTCCCCTAAACAAACATCTTTTCAGAACAGGGTTGACGGACAGCCCTATATGCAGTAGATGTATAGAGGCAGAAGAAACACCAATACATGTGTTTACTGAATGTGGCAGTGTAACTGAACAACGGGCACGACTCCTAGCATCACCAACATCCCTTCAGGAAGCTCGCAGTAATTTGGGCAAGCTGTTGGCGTTTTGGGAGTGCATCAGGTGGATGAAATGACGGAGAGGATAAATACAACTCCCACAATGGTCCAATTTAAGTGGCAAGGCTAAGTGCGTTTTTTCTTGTTCGCTCAGGTAAAACTAACTAACTATATATTAGCTGCGGTAACACTGCTTATCACCGTTTGCTTATTTGCCGCGCAACTAGCATAACTTCAGTTAACGATGGGGAAATAAGAAATACTTATTTTTTATTTATTTTTCTGTCCACTTGACATTTAAATACGTAAATTACAGGGTAGGGGGAGATAATATGTGTGTTTAGTATTTCTTTCTTGGTAGTAAGTGTCAACATTCGGTTCGGTGTGAATGAGCACTAATTACAACACCTGTTTTCCACTTCGTGACCACAAATGCCAGATAAAAAGTGACTTTGTTTTAAAAAAGCATTATTTTATTTGCTTCAACATTAAAAATATACATTTTTAGATCAGTATTTTATGTTACAGATTTTATGTCTTTTATACTAAATTAGCAGCTTGTTATCATTAAGTAACGTTATCAATCTCAATCTTGCGATGGGTGTCTATTTACAAAAAATATCACACCTCCTCACTCCCTCGGAGAACACGTTTTTTGCGTATTAGTTCACTGCTTCTGTGGCGCAGTCGGAGTGCATCCGACTGCTACGCAAGAGGTCGTGGGTTCGATTTCCACCCAGGATAAAACTTTGTGTGATGAGCACGATGGTTTATTCAGTGTCTAGGTGTTATTTATCTATAATATGTATGTAATTAGAAATATATAAGTATGTTTATCAGTTGTCTGGTTTCCATAGTACAAGCTCTGCTTAGTTTGGGATCAGATAGTGTTATGTGAGTTGTCCCAAGATATTATTATTATTATTATTATAAGAGTGAGGGAATAGAATATGCACTTGTGTCTATGCATATACTAGCGCACTACACATGTCCTTGTCTAGTGTCTGATGACATATAAGTAACAAAAATCGGTGAGGAAATCATTTTATTAGACGGCCGGCAATTAGTGTACCCACCCTACAAGTTTATGCTATAAGTACAAAATGATTATTAACGGGCATATGACAACGCGAATGTGAAAAGTTCGCTTTAAAATAATATACAACTACTTATATTTATATATAAGAGATAAATTATCTTATTGTCTGATTCTCATAAGATATATTCGGATGAACGCATACCAATAACACAGAATATAGAAAGTACAGAAGTCAACTTTCAACCGTAGCTTGGTCGAGCAATGCAAACATGTGCATTGTTCACGGACAAGGAATTATAGACCACTTTGGATTGATTGGACTGGTATGTTGGTCTAGTGGTTAGTGACTTTGACTGCTAAGCCAGAGTTCCTGGAGTCGATCCCCACTAAAGGTTCATTTCCGTGCATCGCGACCGATCGCGAGCCGCGCGCGGTTTACGACAAGCGTCTGACGCGCGCGGCCGATGCGACAATACTCAGAATATGAGAATGTATGGCGCCGTTTCCGAGGTCTGTGACAGACGCGCGCGGCCGACGACTGACGTAGGCTGCGCGCGCACTCTGAGTATTGTCGTATCGGTCGCGCGCGTCAGCCGCTTGTCGTAAGCCGCGCGCGGCTCGCGATCGGCCGCGATGCACGGAAGTGAACCTTTAGGATAAAACTTAGTGTGATGCACATAATAGTTCATTCTGTGTCTGAGTGTAATTTGTGTATGAATTAAAAATACTTAAGTTTATCAGTTGTGTGGTCTTGACAGGCTAAGCTTAGTTTGGGATCAAATATCGTTGTGTGAGTTGTCTCAATACATAATTATAGATAGTACTAGCTGTCCCGATGAATTTTCTGAGTATCGTTAGTTTTTTTTTAAGTAAGAACCTTCAACAGATTATAACTATTTATTATACGGGAATTAACGCGCATTGTTTACCTTAAAATTGCTTGACGTTTCGACCAGGTTGCACCGGCCGTGGTCACAAGCGGACTGTCGCAGCAATGTTCATCTTCTACAGATTATTAGTAAACAAAATAAATAAATCCCGCCTGCCGAAAAAGGCGTCGAACTCACGCCCCCCGGCTTAGCTTAGACCAACAAGCCAGTCAAATAACTTTTTTTTTTTTTTAAAGGTCCCACATCAATCAAGCAATCCTGTTAACCCCTCCAGCTAAGCTCTATGGCTTGTGTTAGGAGTGGGTTCACGTCGGTAGTATAATGGCCAGGATTCGAACCCGCGACCTCACGATTGCGAGACCGATGCCTTAGCCATTAGGCTACCGCCGCTTTAACTTAAACTACACCACGTTAAAACAACATCTATATTTACAATTCCCTGCAAGAGTGCTAGTAAAACAATCCTTTAAAAATTAACACATGCAAATAGGTTTTTATGACGTCGTGTTTGCTCGTCTGTCAAACATACGAGGCGCCGCACTTCGACACTCAAAAGAGCCGCCTGATGTTAGCAGATCCATAGTTTGGATAGGATCTAAGAATATTTTGACCAGACGTCCATTTTTTTGGTGAACATGATAGCAAAAAATGGAGGATAAATATGATGCTTGATTTGGATTCCTGTAATATTTTCGGAACAAAGTGGTCCGAGATTCTGTAGCCATGAGCGATGTTTAATTGTCTTTTTATGCGTTTGGTTCGAGCACGCTTTGTATGAAACTTACCTTCGGTACTTTATTTGTTTTGTGTTATATTATATTTCGATTTCGGTCATAAGGACCAATCTCTGTACTGTTATACAACTAGGAATAATATTACAGTGTATTTTCTACCCCCTTATTGTTACAATCCTATGGAATCCATACTATATACTATCTTATATATAAAATTCTCGTGTCACAATGTTAGTTACCATACTCCTCCGAAACGGCCAGACCGATTTTAATGAAATTTTATATGCATATTATATTATTTATCTGAGAATCGGTTACTATCTATTTTTCATACCCCTAAGAGTTTGTTTGAACGCGATAATCTCAGGAACTACTGGGCCGCATTGAAAAAATATTTTATTGTTGGATAGCCCATTTATCGAGGAAGGCTATGGGTTATTACATCACGCTACGACCAATAGGAGCGGAGAAGCAATGAAAAATTTTGTAAAAAAAAAAAGGAAGAAAAATGAAAAAAGGGAAAATTTACGCAGACGAAGTTGCGTAGGTCAGCTAGTATTACTATAATATTATAAATGTGAAAGTAACTCTGTCTGTCTGTTTGTTACACTTTCACGCTCAAACAGTTAAACCGATTTAGATGAAATTTGGTATGGAGATAGTTTGAGTCCCGGGGAAGGACTAAGGATAGTTTTGATTGCGATAACCGACATCCACGCGGGCGGAGCTAGTAACAAATAAAAACACGATAGGAGACAGATTAGGCACAGGACTAATGTGATTTTCAAGGCACGAAGGATCCGTTCATCCACCAGTTTCGGCACATAAATGCCACAGATGTAAAGACGCACAGATATACACTTTAATTTATAACCCTTTTTTTGTGTAGGGGGTTAAAAATACCCTTAAAAAATAACTTTCTTAATAATCCATACTAATAATATAAATGTGAAAGTAACTCTGTCTGTCTGTCTGTTAGCTTTCACGCTCAAACAGCTAAACCGATTTACATGAAATTAAGTATGGAAGTAGTTTAAGTCCCGGGGAAGGGCATAGGGTAGTTTTTATCGCGATAAAAGACATCCACGCGGGCGGAGCCGCTGGCGAAAGCTAGTTCATTATAATTTTATTTCAGTTCAGTATCGCACAAAAATGAAAATTATGATTGACAATGACACGGGTAACTTCTTTAATTTCCATCTTGACAGCATGTTACAGGTAAACGCTGATAGAATGTTTACAGTTTCGCAACAGCAATTAACAAGTACGTTCTTAAGTTAGATAATTCCTAAATTATAAATTCTTACTGATTGCCTCGCTGGCGCGGTGGGACTGTGTCGCAAGAGGTCGTGGGTTCGATTCGCACACGGGACACCACTTTGTGTGACCAACAAATTGATGATCTGATTCTAGGTGTACTTTCTGTCCGTGACTTATTTAAGTTTGTAAAATCCCTCGCGACACAGAGTCTTCAACCATTACGCGGGAGTCGATATTCGATGATCGTACTGTTCTGGAAAACAAAATACTTCAGAGAACAAGGTTATCTCTTATTTTTTTTTTATGTTTTTTTTTTTCACTTAGGTAAAATACTACTTTTGTAAAAAGTCGATTCTACATTTACATGTAATGCCTGTTCGCAAACAATAGGTAAAGCTGGAGAAAAGAACAGGCAATAAAAACTCGCGGCCACTCTTTTCAAATTGCCAATGTTTATATTGTTTCTTTGTTTATAAACTGTATATGCATTTGCAGGTAAGGTGCTGCCACCATTATATTATACCATATTAGAGGATTGATCCAAAAAATAATGTCATATGGTAAATAGACCGACTCCCACATTACAGATTACAAGCGTTGCGAGGGATTTTACAAACATACAAGTCACAGACACAAAGTACATCTAGACTCGTCACAACAATTTGTGGACCACACAATGTGGTGTCCCGTGTGGAAACAAACCCACGGCCTCTTGCGTAGCAGTCGGACATACTCCTACCGCGCCACAGAGGCAGTCAATATAAAAACAATAACATATTAAAGTAATATACATAGACATAGTCCAGATAGGTGGTTCGCTTCTGGCCCCGGTTTGGCTACGGAAGTCTCGGGTTCGATTACTGAGTCTGGATTTAAACATTTTCTATATTTCAAAAATGCATTTATTGTATTAATAACATATTAGTTTAAGTAGGCATCTACACAAAACTGCCTAAGTATAGTTCATCCTACCTATCTACATATTTAAAGAATCTACGTCAACAATTTCGATAATCACATACAAACCACTGGGCACACACATACACATCAAACTTTAAAACTCCTACAACTCCTAACTCCTCCATTTAACAAATAGGTACAGAAACCATATTTGAAGTCCCTTTAATATCAAGTTCCCTAGTTAAAATTCAAAGTGCGGACGAACAGTTGTTTTAGATAATTTGGCCCCTTCTAACTTCTAGTCATTTAAGATTATCAATAAAGCTGTGCAGAGCTTGAATTTCAATGAGGAGGGTTATTTCCCGTCGGAAAAGGGGATTTATAGAGGCAAGGGGTTCTAACGTGGAATAGAAAGATGTGGTCAGATTCTAGGGTTGTTATAGTCAAAGACAAAGTCAAAATATTTTATTAATCGAGTTCAAAAAGGAGGTTCTACGGTCGTCTGTGTGTATGTTCTTTTTTAGGGTTCCGTAGCCAAATTGGCAAAAACGGAACCGCTATAGTTTCGTCATGTCCGTCTATCTGTCAGTCTGTTCGTTCGTATGTCAAAGGCATTTTAACTTCAACTTCAAATGTGTAGGTATCTATTTTTATCAGTAATACCTATTTGTTAATGTACCTAGATTATTTTATACCTTTTAGTTGCTTTAAATACGTGAATTGGCCTTCAGCACTGCGCCATAAGCCCACATATATTGTAGTTCCACATAATCACAAATAATAGATTTTTGATTGATGTCAAAATGTTACGCTTTTATTCGTCTAGCTTCCCAGCCCGCAAACAAATTATATCGCGCGATTAGGATATACGTTCTAAAAAACTGGCTTATATTTATAATAGGTATCGTGTAAAACTTTTAGATATTACCCAAACGATTTTGATATATTTTGTAAGGTATACTTAATAACCTCCCTGTGGCTTAATCAGTTTTGACCCTTAACCACCTACCACTTACTTGTGGAGTTTTGCGTATGACCAAAAAAAGTAAAAAAAGAAACAATTTTAAACGAACGGTAGGTGGTTTTGTGACAAAAGTAAATGGTAGGTTAAGGTTAAGGATTAATATATAAAATATTTTTTTAAACTAAGATTACAAAGTTATTTAGTGTAATGTTAAGAAGCCACGAATGGGTATTTATTAGTGTAGTACAAATGAACCTGTAGATAGAGTTAACTTTTTCAGTTTCTGTACTTTTTTTGGTTTTGTTGAAACCTAGCGAACTGAACTGAAACTATATACATACGAGACATTTCAAGTTTACTATCTATCAGCGGTGGAGGATCCTTAGAAAACCATTACTTTCGGTTTCCTTTTGGATTGTAGTTATTTAGTATTAAGGGGCGTCTAAACGGGCCATTTTTTACGGCAATTTGTGGCGGCAACATGGCTGTACTCTTCAATATAGATTTGATGGTTGCCGGACGAGTTGAGCGATCTTTTTTCCTCAATTGTCAATTTTGTTGTTTCAGTCGCCGTCTACTGTATTGTTGCCGGGTTGTGTATCCTGTTTAGGGGACTGGATCATGTGACATACAATTGTAGACATATTGCTATTATTGGCCGAGCAATTAGTTGCCAATAGTGCCGCCACAAATTGCCGTAAAATATGGCCCCTTTAGACGCCCCTTTATAGGTACAAAGAAGTCCCAGTGTGTCCAACAAGATATATTTTTGTATCGGGTTACCTCAGGAAAAAAAACCCTTCGCCTCTGCTATCTATGTTTACTTAAATATAATGTAAATGTATCGAAGATATTAAATATTTTTCTACCAAACCCATCCAATACTAAACCTTGACAAGCAGACAGTTACGTAACAAAAGAATTTTTCGACAGTTTTATGTATCCGTCGAACGGAAACGAAGCCGGGTTTACGAATTAGTATGCAATGTTTATGTTATGACGTCACGCTAGACTGACACTACAGGGTGTTCGCAAAATAAATTTTGGTTTTTGATATTTGTATTAATGGTCTTCTAAACGATTTCGGTTACAGTGGCCTATATCACCAGAGTCTAGCTAACTACGCAGAAAATATTATAGTACACAAGTGTATGCGTAAACACAAGTGTACTCTCTTTTTCTTCACTTTTATAGCCCGATGGGGCAATCTGACATGACCGGAGTGAGATTGGAGAGTACCGATGGCTCAACGTGCTTTGTGAAGCATGGAGGGGTGTGACATATTTCAGAAACGGTCACCCATCTATGGACTGAGTCAGGGACCCAATGTACAAAGCTGATTATTAATATTGGTTTTTATTTTTAATCTCCAACGCAAAGAGTCTGTGTGTATGTTTAAGGCATCGTTGCGCCTAAACCTTTGTCATATATGGGTGTAGTTTTATTTATAAGATAGTTAAATGTAATGAAAATCTATTTACACATTTTAAAGATAATCACGTCTTTGTCAAACATGACGGTGGTTTTTTAAAGGTATAAAACATTATTTCGTAACATTTGTAATCAAATATATTAAATATTGAATAAATATGTCTTCTTTCTTCTTTTACAGTAACTGTGTCTAATACTAGCTGACCCGCGCAACTTTCCCCGTTTTTGCAACATTTTTCGTTGCTGCTCCGCTCCTATTGGTCGTAGCGTGATGTTATATAGTGCATAACCTTCCTCGATAAATGGGCTATCCAACAATAATGTTTTTATAATTCGAACCAGTACTTCCTGAGGTTATCTCGTCCAAACAAACAAACTTTTGCTTTATATACAGATAAAACGAACTAGTTACTTTGTTATAAACATTTTATGTATATTTAAAACTTTTAAGTCACAATTCTCTGAGCTAAACACTGTAGTTGCCAGTGACGAGTGACAACGTAATTCCATAGTACCTAATGACCACAGATGCAATGAATCAAACCGCAAACGATGCGGTTTGTAACAACTCATAACTCATGACATTGTTAAGAAAATCGACGCGGTTGACTCTACTTTGTTACTGTGTTGCTAACTAATAATATAGATGCGTTTATTGCTTTGTCTGAAATAGCAAAGGGGAAACAAATTATAGTGTTAATAATGTATAGATGAAGAGTAGGTAATTAGTTAGTAGTTTAACTTACTTAAAAAATAACGTCTGTAGCTTAATGGATATGACACCGGTCTTGCAATCGTGAGATCGCAGGTTCAAATCCCACCCATTGTACTACCGACGTGAACCCACTCCAACACAAGCCCTTGATCATTGATAATACATGGAGGGGTAAGCAGGATTGCTAGTAATGCGGGACCACAATCCTACATTGCTAGTTTATAAAAAAAAGTTTTTTTCGTGATTTTCTAAAATAAATAAATAATAAAAATTACTAATCCAGTTTTTGTTATTCTGCTGCATATTTTTCTGAGATAGTTTAATATATAAATTATTTTCCTAGATTATAATTATAACACATTAGAGCTTTGGACTAAACTAAAGGAGCAAGTCAGTGAAATTTTTATAATGCTTAATCCATAAAAATCGATTCAATTTACTCATTATCTTTTCTAATATTATTAAGGTGAAGAGTTCGTTTGTTTGTTTGAACGCGGTAATCTCAGGAACTACTGATCCGAATTAAAAAAATATTTCTCTGTTGGATAGCCCATTTACCGAGGAAGAGGGAAAATTTACGCAGACTAAGTTGCGCGGGTCAGCCAGCTTTTAATAAGATTCTGCAATACACATAATAGATGGCTATATAAGCTTGAAATTCTGTAGGTTGTGGTATGCTTTACAAAGAATGCAATTAATTATTGTTCTGAGTGTGAGCCTGTAAAGGGAACCAAACCCGCAATAAAAGAAAAAGATACATTATTTTATATATATATATATATATATATATATATATATATATATATATATATATATATATATAAGGCGGTAGCCTAATGGCTAAGGCATCGGTCTCGCAATCGTGAGGTCGCGGGTTCGAATCCTACCCATTATACTACCGACGTGAACCCACTCCTAACACAAGCCTTTGAGCTTAGCTGGAGGGGTTAACAAGATTGCTAGTAATGTGGGACTCAATTTCACATTGCTAGTTATCTTCTTTTTTTAAAAAAAAAAAAAAATATTTTGAGTAATATTATTTCGGAAGGGGCCCACAGATGCAACAACATGTGTACAAAAAGTAAACTTAAACAAAAAAATAAAAAAGAAAACACACACATAACAAATTATTATAGGAATAGTAGGCAAAGTATGCTGCTCTGCAAGCCCGTGCCGAAAAGGTCACCACCTCAGCATAAGCTAGGTTTGACACCTAGCGCTGATTTTCAGTTGGCAATCTTGGCTGAGTGACGCACGGATAGATGCACGTAATTAGCTAAATATATTGGTACTTAGTGATATACCGAGATTAACCAAATATAACAAAAACTGCCTGGCAATGTGCTGTCATCATAAATGTCAGTATCTACAATAAACTATCAAACCAACTAAAAAGCCTGAATATTAGATTGTTTAGAAATAAGCTGTACGCATGGCTAAATTAAGCCAATTTTTATTGTTTAAAATATTTATTTTTAAAGATTTTTTTGCATGCTTTACTGTAGCGAAACATGTTTAATTGTACCTATTTTATTTGTTACATCACCATATACCATGTCTCATGCAAATAAAAATCTATTATTATTATTGTATTTAAAATATATTATTTATTATTAATATAATTTAAATTAAGTTTTGTACTTAAATATATATAAACAATTAAATAAGGTACCTACGTACCTATGTAAATAAATAACACATGCAAATAGAGGACATGCCTAAATCTAAAGTTTAATGAACGTGTACCCTCTACTTTCAATGAACAAATTAATTCAATTCGTCAGTCACACCAACTAGAAATTTAGACCTCAGGGCTCGGTACCAAATACCAGATCGGAATCAACAACCCCCTGTATACAAAACCCATGATCCTATGGTGATTAGCACATAATAAAAATACTCGGATCAGTGGCGCCTGTTCAATGGGATGCAAATATTGTTTCTGTAGCTCCGTCAGTCACAGGCTGTCGTAAAATATGACCTTCGTGCTATGAGAGGTTTTATAGGATCATGGCGTCGGCGTCTTAGTAAGCAGATATAAGAATATTTTCTTTCGCGGGCGAATGATTTATAAGTTTAAGTAACTAAAAATGTTGCGAAATAAAGTGTGAGTCACATTTTTCTAACAAAATTACGAAAGTTTTTCCCATGGTTTTGACCGCGTAGGTGTCGGTTTTCGCGATAAAAAATACTCAATGTCCTTTCCCAGGACTTGAAATATCGCCATACTAAATATAATCTTTAAGCGAACATGTAATAGACTGACAGAGTTAATTTTGATTGGATAGTATATATCTGTTGGAATATCATTGGACATTTGTCCGTGGTCAGGCTTAGGGAAGGCGCAGAATGGAGAAGCGGACAAAAGAGATATTAAAGTAATTTTGAAGTCCAGGCCCAGGTATCGTGGCTAGACTTCCGTATGCCAAACCGGGGCCTGAATCGAACCATCTAACCGGGACTATGTTACTAAACCTTAAATTCTTCTTACCTTCCTGCACGCGAGTCAGGCACTCGCTTGCGCCATCTAGCCGAAAGTTTGAGTTTTTTCAAAAATACAATAATAATAATAATATCTTGGGACAACTCACACAACGCTATCTGATCCCAAACTAAGCAGAGCTTGTACTATGGAAACCAGACAACTTATAAACATACTTATATACTTCTAAATACATACATATTTTAGATAAATAACACCCAGACACAGAATAAACCATCGTGCTCATCACACAAAGTTTTATTCTGGGTAGGGATCGAACCCACGACCTCTTGCATAGCAATTGGATACACTCCCACCGCGCCACAGAGGCAGTTATTGTATGATATCTAAAAAACAACTTAAATCAATTATTGTTTTCAAACTTTTGCGATTTTTATACATATTAGATATATTTCGGGATTTCAAAGGTCCCGTGACCACGATTGGTGCAATTCGATCGAACGTTGGATAAATTAAAGGTTCGTACCTTTAAATAATTCACGCGATTAAGTCCCGAAATATATCTAAAACGTAAATCAACTAATTATTAACAAAAACACGCTGAAGCAACGCACACATGCATGGAATTTTGAACCACTTGAAATTGTTTCCGTGGGTGATGACTATACTACACTAGTTACTATATATTATGCGTTACTCGAGTACCTTCTATACTTTTTGTGCATTGTTTTTTTTATACTACATGAAGAGAGAAAAAAGACAGAGCCTCACGCGGGGCCCATATCGGTATCAGTGCCATCCAAAGCCTTGTTTAGCAAAGATCTGGGTCCTTATTCACTACCATTTTTTTCGTTTTCGCGTCATGCATGTCAAACTGTCAAAATCTTGTCACAATGAAATATAAAGAGCTGCTCTTAGAAATATATCGCGCATGCGGCGGACATCTTTGAGCGCACCGCGCATGCGCTAGTTCGCGCGGGCTTGCCGCGAAAACGAAAAAAAACTTAGTAAATAAGGACGCTGAATGTCACCGTACCGCGCTCCTCATTTGAGACATTAGTTCATAAGTTTCATTTGCCCGATTACTTGACACTTGGTACAGTGCCCTTCAACCGAAACACAGTGATGTGCCCACATCACAATTTTACGGAAAAATTACTGAGACTGTTGTGGTACCTACCAAGACGGCCTGTAGCTAAGAAATATCTAATATAGTTAATTTATAGTTAGTTTATAGTTTGTATATAGTTAGTATATAGTTTGTTTTTATAGTTTGGCACAGGTCCGATTGTGCAGAAAACAAAATCAAATTATTTCGAGGTCGTTAATTAATTTTGCAACTGATTTTCAATACGCATTAACAATTTATTTACATTAAAAGCTCGATTCTATTAGGCAATAATACTAATAATATCTTGGGACAACTCATACAACGTCATCTGATCCCAAATTAAGCAGAGCTTGTACTATGGCAACCAGACAACTGATATACATATTTCTCAATGTCTAAATACATACATATTATAGATAAATTACACCTAGACACAAAATAAACCATCGTGCTCATCACACAAAGTTTTATCATGGGTGGGAATCAAACCACCATCTCCGGCTTAGCAGTCAGGGTCATTAACCACTAGACCAACAGGCCTTTTTGCATACAAGTGTGACGTGACCTTAACAACGAAACACTATTGATTTCAATCTTTTGTTTAAAATACCTCATACAACTTATAATTTGAATACAAGAATTAAATACAATACAAGTTAAAAATTGCATGTAAGTTGTTTAACTTACATGCAATTTTTAACTTGTATACAAGTAACTAGCATAACGGAATAGCGCATTTACAACCAAAATTGCCCAAAAATCGTCATCGAATGCCTCAATATGACATTTTGCAAAAGTCCTGAATAATTCATTGTGTCTGCGACACACAAATTGAATTTCGATTCGCACGGAGTTGCAGTGACATGTTAGTTTTAATATTTTTTTGCAAAAAGACCCCGGAGGATATTTTTTATTTGTTTTTTATTCAATATTTGCTCTGATAACATTGAAATTGATTGGTTGTGACGACATTCGTATTTATTTGTTTGAAACAATGAATATGCTTCATTTTTAATGAAATATTAATGCATGTTCGAAATTGGTGGATTTCATGGTTGCGTAGTTAGCAATGATTGTGATATTGTGTTGCCGGTTCGATTTCTATGCTGGAATAAAAGTAATACCTCTTTTTTTTTGTTTGTGCGAGTTTACGTTGGGTTTTATAAGTTTAACGTGTGGTATAAGTGTGTAATAAGTTTAATATGTGTGTACATCTGTGCAATTATAAATACAATAATTGCATTTTTGAAAGATAGAATTTTTTTTTGAATCCAGACTCAGGAATCGAACCCGAGACTTCCGTAGCCAAACCGGGGCCAGAAGCGGTGCAAATATGCACCCAAACAGATGGATAATTTTGCACATATGTGTTTTTTTATAATAATAATATCTTGGGACAACTCACACAAAGCCATCTAAGCAGAGCTTGTACTATGGAAACCAGACAACCGATATACATACTTGTATATCTAAATACATACTTCATACAGATAAAGAACACCCTGACACAGAATAAACCATCGTGCTCATCACACAAAGTTTTATCCTGGGGATCGAACCCACGACCTCTTGAGTAGCAGTCGGATACACTCCCACCGCGCCACAGAAGCAAATAATAAATAATAATGGTCTCGCGATATCAGCTACGGCGGCCTATCTCGTCAGAGACTAGGCAACTACGCAGGAGATATTATAGTGTACAAGTGTATGCGCAGACACAAGTGCACTCTCTATTCCCTAACTCTCATAGCCCGATGGGACGGAAATCCTACAAGATCGGAGAGAGATTGGGTGAAGGACCGACGGCTTAAAGTGCTCTCCAAAGCATTGTGTAGCTTGTTCAATTCCCTCCAGGATTAAATTTTGAGTGATGAGCACGATGGTTTATTCTGTGCCTGTGTGTTATTTATCTCTATTAAGTATGTATTTAAAAATATTTATGTATGTTTATCAGTTGTCTGGTTTGCTCTGCTTAGTTTGGGATCAGATAGCGTTGTGTGAGTTGTACCAAGTTATTACATACTAGTTCTTCATCATCATTATCCTCTAATCAATTGAAAAGAGTGATGTAATTTTTCAAACTTATTTCTGTTAAACTATCTGTGACAATTAAGCTTCAAACATAGAGAGATTCCTTAACTATTTCTTTTGCTAGAAAAGTTGTTTAAATAAAATTGTTTTAAGCTATGTTTAAAGTAAATCCATATAGTAATTTTCAAAATATTTAACGTTTTGTTTTGTGTGTCAAAATTATTTTATTATAAAACTAGTTGTGCCGCGCAACTTCATCTACGTAAATTTTCCCCGTTTTTGCAACATTTCTCATTGCTGCTCCACCCCTATTGGTCGTAGAGTGATGTTATATAGCCTAAAGCCTTCCTCGATAAATGGGCTATCCAACAGTGAAATAATTTTTCAATTCGGATCAGTAGCTCCTGAGATTACCGCGTTCAAACAAACAAACTCTTCAGCTTTATAATATTAGTATTGATATCAGCACCTTAAATAAAATACTCATTCAACATATTTCACTTGCATGAACATTTAAAAAAATAATCTGATTTGCTTAACGAAATCTCAAATTCAAATATTTAAATTCTACATCCGTTACTCATGCGCCGATTAAAGAAATACATTTTGACATTTAAAAGATAAAAGATAAAGAAAGAAATCGTACATCTTTGGGCCCGTTTGTTTAACTAAATGGTAAAGGAAATTAGACTTTATTGAGTTAGGAATAAGAGTGCTGATTGTTGATAAATTCAATCAAAATTTTGGGCGGGATCGCCGCTGAAATATAAACGTTGATCACAATTGTAGTTCAGGAGCTGGACAAGGGTGAAAGTACTGCTCTATGCGGATTAATGGGGGGGGGGGAGGGGGGCACGGGGTCACGTTAAGTTGCACCCAGACTAATATTTTGTGTACCGACTTTCTTTTATTCCAATTAAAAAAATATTTCTTTGCCTTTTGTGTCTTGTCCCCCCCACAGAACGATTATTTTTGGGGCACCTCGTCGCCTTATGCGTGCAACTTACATTTGCCCTGTGTCCCTGGTCCTACCCCCATCGATCGATGTTTGTGTCTACCATGTTTTGTTCATTCGTGATTAAAAGCATCTTGACGCATCCGTTTCAAGTACCCCCAGTTAGTAAAAAAATACATGTATCTACTATCACCTATACTTCTATAATTTCACTTTAAAAAATCTTTGATCAAATAAAATTTACTATTTAAAAAAAAAAAAAAATAGGTACCTAAGCTTTATTCCTTAATAATGTCGCTGGGAAATAGACTGCAATAATTAGGCTTTAAATCCAGATTGATTTGTAATATACTAATAATCTCCAGCTCGTAATTTCTTTACATAACACTAAATAACTTTGTAATATTAGTTTTGGAAAATATTTGATATATTAACACTTATTCAACTACCACTTGTTTTTGGACTTAAGACCTTAACCATCTACAGACTATTTACTGAAGCAAAATCGTTGTTTATTGTAAGGTTTAGACCGTAAACCTGACAAAGAAACATCGATTTTACTCCAGGGTCTCTCAGATGTATGGTAAATGGTTATGTGACAAAAGTAGGTGGTGAAAGGTTCATTTGCAATTTTAAAAAAAAAATTATATTACGAAGTTATTTGTTGTAATGTAAAGAAACCAAGAGCGGGAGGTTATTAGTATATTAAAAATCACGAAGCATCTTGAAGCATCCGTTTCAAGTGCCCCGAGCTAGTAAAAAATACAAGTACTATCACTTAAACTACTTTAATTTCACTTTCGAAATTCTTTGATTAATAAAAAGATTACTATTTAAAAAATATGTTTATGCTTTATTCCATAACTAGCTGACCCTTGCAACTTCGTCTACGTAAATTTTCCCCGTTTATGCAACATTTCTTATTTCTGCTCCGCTCCTTATTTCTCCACTATTTAATGCATGTTATTATACATATAAACCTTCCTCTTCAATCACACTATCTAAGAAAAAAAAACCGCATCAAAATTCGTTGCGTAGTTTTAAAGATTTAAGCATACCATAGGGATATAGGGACAGAGAAAGCGACTTTGTTTTATACTATGTAGTGATAATGTCATTGGGAAATGGACTGTAATATTTATACCATTGATATACGCTGCTAATAATTGACGACATCTTTCTGCTCATATATATATATATATATATTTTTTAAAAACAACTCCCGCAGTAGGTTACAAGCCCTGTGTCACGGGGGACTTTACAAACATACAAGTCACGGACACAAATTACACCCAGACCCGGAACAACAATTTGTGGATCACACAAAGTGGTGTCCCGTATGGGAATTATAATAATAATATCTTAGGACAATTCACACAGCGTCATCTAAACCCAAACTAAGCAGCAGCTTTACTATTGCAACAAGACAACTGATAAACATACTTATATATTTCTAAATACTTTATAAATAAATTATACTCAGACACAGAATAAACCATCGTGCTCAACACACAAAGTTATATCCTGGGTGGGGATCGAACCCACGACCTCCAGCTTAGCAGTCAGGGTACCACAAGACCAACAAGCCAGTCAAAGCCAAAACTAACTATGGTCAGTCTTTTATCCTCCACCTCCTAAACTACACAGCAGTTAATAGCAAACAGGTTGATTCGTATTGATGTCCGTACGGTGGCGAGTGCCAACTTAATTGCTTTTCGCCTGTATTTGTGTACAGACATTGAGTTAGGGTTCCCTGGTCAAAGGTTAATTTAGTGGCTGTTATAACTTCATAGGATATGGTAGCCATCACGTCAAGCTTGTTGTGTTTTAGTAGCTAAGCAGTAATAAACATTATAGGCTATTATATGGAACAAGGAGTCGTGGATTATTAGTTAATGAATATCTCAAAACAACTCACAAATAATATAATATAATATAATATAATATCTTTATTGCCAGGTTCTTTTCTCCGGCTTTACCTATTGTTTGCGAACTTGGCATTACATGTACATGTAGAATCCCGACGTATCACAAGAGTTGTTTTGCATCCTAAGAAAATAAAGAATTTTGAATTTTATGAATTTTGAAAAAACAGTCAGTCAGTCCCACTGGGGAGACCCGTGCCCAGGCACGGGTCTCCCCAGTAGGACCTAATAATTTACTACTTACCTGCTTTCATATATAAGTTATATTATAATCATGTGTACAGAACCACGATTAATTAAAATACAACTCAATATTTTTTTAGCCTTGTTCAAAAGATATTTCTCTTCTTGTAATGGGAAGATTTTGTTTGCCCTTAGGTAGTTGGATTTAATTTTGTTTTTGCAAACAAATAATGTGTTATGTATAAATAACTGTCTTCTGGTTAAATTGAAGTTGCAGATTATATTAATTAGAACGTATTGGGTACTGTCGAAAACAGACGGAATCGTTTGGGACTTTTGCTCAGCTGTGGACATGTTGTTGACTGATACGCGCGCAAATTTTGATCTTACGACTATTGTCATGCTTAATTATAAATGTTGGAACTGCGGAGACACATGCCCCGTGTCTGAGAGAGGATATGGGCCGTAATCCATGACGTGGCGTCGGTGCAAACTCCTGGATATTTTGACTCTGGCGACAGCCTTGTTAGTCCAGTAGTAGGTATGACACTCAAACAGGACAAAACGTTGTGTGATGTATAAGTATTTGTTTCGACACAGTGCCAGTACTGTAGTCTTTAAAATGACATCCTTTTTTATGGTTCCGTAGCCAAATTGGCAAAACGGAATATTTAGTTGTCCATGTCCGTCCGTCCGTCCATCCGCAGCAGCTCAGAGACTGTTAGTGCTAGAAGGCATTTTGCATGGATACACATATTACTTACGCCGACAAAGTAAAACAATAAAAATCATTTTTTAGAAGGTACCTCCAGTTACCTAAAGTTTTTTTTTCTATAGATGGGAAATCATCAAAAGACTTCTCCCGCTGTGGGCACGAGCGGCAGGGCGTGTCAGACTCTTACTGACTAAAACCCATCTGTGTTCCTTCTTTCGCCCTGGTGTTCCGGGAGCACGGTAACTCTTTCGAACGATCCCGCACTCCCGGTGGGCGCCGGCCCGATGGGGCCCCGTCACTTGCTGACACCTCTTTGAGGCGCGCGTGGAACACTAGCGCGCCGTCGACCCGGGCCTGGTCCTAAACTGGAGGGCAAGCTACCCACTGCTCGTCGTCCGCAGCACATTTTTTTTCTCACCTACCCCATATTGTAGGGTATCCTTAGGTCAGAATTTTGTTAGAGTCAAGTGTGTTCCCACCTGCCGGCTAAATGATAGATGCTGGTATGTGAACAAAACGGTAGTAGTTTAAATAGTGAAATTAAAAGGAAATCTGTCACAGCTAAATAGGCTTTACAAGTTTACGAGTGACAGCTGATCAAATGAAAAGTAACATAATTTTCAGACAAATTCCATTGAAAATTATTAATAAGTAGATATAACGTTGTAAGTATGAAACAAAAACAACAAAAAACCCACTTCTTAAGCCGCATTGTTTGGATGGGGGGGGGGGGGGGGGGGGGCTCCGGAACCCTCCTTTGTGCTTGGCCCGACATGCACTAGCCCGGTTTTTTTAAGATCCTAGTCTTTAAGGTACTTTTTATTTTTTTTTCTTTTAACGATAACTAGCAATGTAGGATTCAGTTCCACATTACTAGCAATCTTGTTAACCCCTCCAGCTAAGCTCAAAGGCTTGTGTTAGGAGTGGGTTCACGTCGGTAGTATAATGGGTAGGATTCGAACCCGCCACTTCACGATTGCGAGACCAATGCCTTAGCCATTAGGCTACCGCTGTTTTTTTACCGCAGCGTATTACGTTTTTCGAAAATGGTCTCCCATCAATGGTCAGTATTACGTTGTCGTAGCAGGGTATAAATTTAGTCAATTTTAAAAATAATACTCAAAATTTCAAAGTAGCTACTTAGTAACCAAAATGATTGGACGTTTCAATAGGTGATCAATACAACTGGTAGAAGGGCGGGACTGACGGAAGCTTATATTGTCATGCGTTGTGCCCCTGCCCATGCATGCATATGAAATTGTAACGAAACTTCTTTTGCATAGAGTGGATGTGAACTGGTCCGGTAAATGTTACACACAGATTAACTACTTTTTAATTTTGACTGGGTTAATGGCGCAGTTATAAGTGCAGCAAGAGGGCTCGAATAACAACTTTGTGTTTTCTTACATTTTGTTCCGAATTAGTTTTCTCTGAAGTAATTTTTATAGGCATTTCTTGCCATTACAAATACAATAATTGCATTTTTAAAAGATAGAAAAATTTGAAGTCCAGACCCAGGAATCGAACCCGAGATTTCCGTAGCCAAACCGGGGCCGGTCAGTAACATAGTCCAGATAGGTGGTTCGATTCCGGCCCCGGTTGCACTCACGAAAAAATGTGACGTTGTGCTCACGTTCTGGTCACGTCCGTTCTGCCTGCGGATAGGCTGAAGTATTGTGGCCGTCGGGCGCATGCGTCCGGGTCCACTAAAGCTATTACAGGCATGGTTGTTTATTACAATGTCATCAATGTTTTCTTATGACGTTATCACGTAAAATAATCGTCCGTAAACCGTAAACCGACTTAACAGACGACTATTTTCAACCGACTTCAAAAAGGAGGAGGTTCTCAATTCGTCTGTAGGTTTTTTTTTTTTTTTTTGTATATTTGTTCACCGATTACGCAAAGACGGCTGGACCGATTTGAAAAATTGTTTTTGTGTTTGAAAGGGTATACTTCCAAGTTGGTCCCATTGTCATCAGATCACGATCTGATGATGGGATCTTGGAGAAATCGAAGGAACTCTTAAAATATTAAACGCACACCTACAGTGATTTAGGTATATTTCATAGTGATTCGTGCATTTACTCTTAAAAAATACCAAATGGTAAAGTGGAGCTGATGATGAAGACCACAAATGACGAGCAGACCTATTCAATATTTCACAGTTTGCGATTCAGTTACTTTAATATGGTATTCAGTAGCACTTTATTCTCGTTATACTACTATTCCACAATGTAATAGAGCTGATAGTGAACTCCTCAACAATTAACGGCCCTGGATCGGGGTAAGCAATATTTTGTAAAAGGATTTCAGCAGTTGACATAAGCCTTATAAGCCTTAGTAACTTAAGTGAATTACAAACCAACCCACTAAAAAGTGAGAAATAAAAACTTTTTTACAAAAAAATATCACCGACTTCTAAAATAAATACAAGGCAACTAAAAAGCAATAAATAATGTACCTAGAATAACAAAAACAAATTAAACATTTTGAAGTTGGTGCTGAATAAAACATAAAGACTACTATTTCCTGGCACCAACTTCAAAATGTTTAATTTGTTTTTGTTATTCTAGGTACATTATTTATTGCTTTTTAGTTGCCTTGTATTTATTTTAGAAGTCGGTGATATTTTTTTGTAAAATGTTTTTGTTTATTCACGTTCTTTTATTCCATTTTCGCGACATCGTTACCCGTGCGAACTATCAAGATCTTTTCATAATGGTAAATAGAGAGCTGCGCTTAGAAATGCATCAACGCGCTTGCGTGGCGGACATCTTTGAACGCACCGCGCATGTTCCAATTCACTCTAGTAAACCTAGGAGGCTTACGTGAACAGGTATTTGCATCTGTAATTCATAATTCATTTGTGTGAAATTTGTGAGTGTTTAAATGAATTATGAATTAGATGCTGGAGTTGCAGGCTCTATTATATTATTACACTTATGGTTCTTTCTACCTATATTAAACTCGCGATGGCCAGACAGTATATCACTATCTTTTGCAAAACATGTATACTTATTCAATAAGCAGTAAATTAGCCAATATTTATGCACATACCTAAAATTTTTACATCGTAAGTGGATGCTCCTACTATGTTGTGCCCATTGAGGCTGATGTATCCAATCTCGTGTACTCTTCTAATATTATTGACTTCTTTTTTTGCATCAGTCCTCTAATATGGTGTATAATATATTGATGGCAACACCTTACCTGCATATACAGTTTATAAACAAAGAAACATTGTAAACATTGGCAATTTGAAGAGTAGCCACGAGTTTTTATTGCTTATTCTTTTTTCGGGCTTTACCTATTGTTTGCGAACAGGCATTACCAGTAAATGTAGAATCGACTTTTCACAAGTGTTGCTTTATAAGTAAATAAACCATTATTATTATTATTATTATGTATGTCGTTTCCATATCACGGGACTATGGAGTCCCCGTCATTTGGGAGGCGTGCGTGGGGCCGAAGCCAACACGTAGAGGCCCGTTAGACACTTTAATCTAAAGGCTATGTGATACAAACCGGCGAATATCGTTGTATACACTATATAAATGTACCCAACGACATTCCTCGGTTAGTGTAAAAACTATTGTCAAAAAGTGGTAGCTAAGAAACTGGGTTATGGAGGTGATGTTTTAGTGGAATGGTTAGCTGGTACTATTTAAGAACTATGGCGCCTGCCCTGCAACACATGGTAAAAACACACGGACAAATGGGCAGGCGGTGACTTGCCACTCACTAGATGGGCCCCCTTCTGGCCGCCACAGGCATACAGCCAAACAGGCGACAGGGAGCAACATGGGTGTGAGCAGCTTGGGGTGTCGAGCGGTGCGGCGCCGGTTTCACCATCACGAAGAAGGCCCGTGGTGGGGTTTCCCCGTAGTTATGCCCTTGAAAATGACACTTCCACCCCCGAGCATACAAGCTCTGGCGACCTCCCTCTGGCCGGCCGATTAAGGCAAGAGAGAGTTGAGAGTCCTGCGGTCACTCTTGGTGTTCCACTCCCGCCGGCCAGTGAAGGCAAGCGGGAGACGAGGCCCTGACCGACTCTCTGAGGCATCGGGACCGCAGTGTCGCCACGCACATTCAGCTCGCCACAAAGCTGCCCTGCGGTTTGTGTACTCTTATTTCACCCTCATGAGACATTTTTTATTGGTGTCATAAGGATTTCAAGAGCTGCTACTATGCCCTCAGAGTGTTGCGTTAATCTCATATAGGGAGACAACGACTAGCCCCGAGGGGTTTATTATTATTATTATTATTATTATATTATTATTATTATTATACTTTGGGGTAAAAAATAGCGATATATACTGCCTCCGTGGCGCGGTGAGAATGTATCCGACTGCTACGCAAGAGGTCGTGGGTTCGATCTTCACCCAGGATAAAACTTTGTGTGATGAGCACGATGGTTTATTCTGTGTCTGGGTGTTATTTATCTATAATATATATGTATTTAGAAATATATAAGTATGTTTATCAGTTGTCTGGTTTCCATAGTACAAGCTCTGCTTAGTTTAGGATCAGATGGCGTTGTGTGAGTTGTCCCAAGATATTATTATTATTATTATTATATTAAAGCTGTAACTTTTCTTTAATAAAGAAAGTATTCAGTCCAGTCCACATTAGTCTATCTGATGTTTACATAATCATAAACAGTACAATGGTATCGTATTGTAATGAGCGGCGCCCACGCTTACAAAACCACTAAGAAACGGGATGTGGTGTAGACCATCGGAGAAAGCGATTCTTTGACTCCTTGAATACTCTTTGTCCAAAAGACTTTGAATTTGATAGTGAGGAAATATAATATTATCTTTTATTTAATAATAATTACTACAAATAAAGAAAATATCGATTTGAAATGTTTAAAAACAAAGTTGCTTAGCAACCACTCTCAAGACAGGGTTGTCATTTGGGTCTAGTTTTTTCCTATTCATACCCACTGTATATGCCACGATAATCTTAGGTCCTAGGTACTGGTTCGAATTGAAAAAATATTTCACTGTTGGATAGATTTATCCAGGAAGGCCATAGGCTAGTATTTATTCAGGAAGGCCATAGGCAACGGAGCAGCAATGAAAAATGTTGCAAAAACGGGGAAAATTGATGCAGACGAAGTTGTACGGGTCAGTTAGTAACTGATAATTATAGCCATGAATATATCATACCCAACAAATTGGTTTATTATTAAACATTCCACACCTCTTCTAGATGACATAGACGAAATCTGAGAATTGGGAAAGAAAAAGGACTAAAATGAATAGTAAAATTTCCACAAAAAAAAAAAAATACTTAGTTTATCTGAATGTGACTATCAAGAGTTCTGACTCAGTAGTATATGTTATTGTGGTTATACAACGGTATTGAAGTCAGTCAGGGTTCTTAATCACGTTGTTTTTTTTCGTTTTCGTGGCAAGTCCGTTCGAACTGGCGCATGTGCGGTCCACTCAAATATGTTCGCATGCGCGATGCATTTCTAAGCGCAGCTCTATATTTACCACTAGCTGTCCCGCGCAACTTCGTATGCGTAAATTTTCCCCGTTTTTGCAACATTTCACGTCGCTACTCCGCTCCTATTAGTCGTAGCGCGATGTTATATAGCCTATAGCCTTCCTCGATAAATGGGCTATCCAACAAAAAAAGATTTTTTCAAATCGGACCAGTAGTTCCTAAGATTAGCGCGTTTAAACAAACAAACAAACAAACTCTTCCGCTTTATAATATTAGTATAGATTATGACAAGATTTTGACAGTTCGCACGGGCAGGCCGTAAAACAGAAAAAAGAACTTGAATAAGGACTCAGGTCTATGTAGATCTGACAACAGTATATAGTAAATGACCACCCCCCCCACTACATGCGTGACCATTTTTTAACATATTATAAGTAATTTTAATTTGATTTAATTTGTTTATATCTAACACATAACGCCTAAAAAAAGCTTATTACTTGTACCAAACAACGAAACATCAAATAATACTAACTTAGCATCTCTTAACTTGGTAATGTCGACATTTTGTGCATTTGGCCCATTTAGTCCATTTCACTAAAACTCTATATGGAGATAGTTTAAAAACATTGTTGTTTAAGAATTTTTACCTTTTTGTCATATTTATTGTGTGAATGTATGAAGAAATTGATGAGTGGGTGAGTGTGGGTGAATAGACGTGTATGACAAAACACACACTTCAAATATGGCGACTAATCCCAATTATAGTCTAGAGCCTATATATCGGTTACAGCGGCCATTCTCATCTCACAAGATATATTATAGATACAAGTGTATGCGCAGACACAAGTGCACTTTCTATTCCCTCACTCTCATGGGACGGAAAATCCGACAAGACCTGAGTGGAGTGAGATTGGGCGCAGGACAGATGGCTTTACGTGCTCTCTGAGGCATATTTCGAAAACGGTCACGGTAACGTTGTATAACGTAGCAGATGATCCGATAAATCCGAATAAACACAGAGGAAAAAAGACAGCCAAATACATATGAGACACAAAATCTATACTAATATTATAAAGCGGAAGAGTTTGTTTGTTTGTTTGCTTTGTTTGTTTGTTTAAACGCGCTAATCTCAGGAACTACTGGTCCGATTTGAAAAAATCTTTTTTTGTTGGATAGCCCATTTATCGAGGAAGGCTATAGGCTATATAACATCGCGCTACGACTAATAGGAGCGGAGAAGCGACGAGAAATGTTTCAAAAACGGGGAAAAATTACGCATACGAAGTTGCGCGGGACAGCTAGTATATTATAAACTTAAGAAATGTTCCTTTTTGTCTATACGTTAAAATCCTTGTTTTATTAGGCAAAGATCTGAATGTCACCGCGCTCCTCGTTTACAACATTAGTTCGTAAATCTTATTTGCCCAGTAATTACACTTGCTACAGTGCCCTTCAACCGAAACACAGTGATGTGTTAACATTACTATTTTACTGAAGAATAACTGACACTATTGTGGTACCTACCAAGACAGTCTATGGCTAAGTAAGATCTAAGTACCAGTGGTTTATTCCCAGTAGTTCCGCGAAAAAAGTTCCGTGGCGGAACTAATGGGAATTATTTTCCCAATAGTTCCGTCAACGGAACTTATGGGAAACCTGATTCCTATCAGGTACCAGTGAGTAAAGTATATGTATATACATTAGTATTGTCTTAAAATTGAATTATATTATCTCAATGTTTAGATAATTTGTCACTGCCACATCATAATCGAATCAAACTAGAGTTACAAATTAGAAGTTACAACTTTTGTTATTCGATTGTTTCATTAACTCTCACACATGTAATTACAGTTAAATGTTTATATTCAATTTGCAACAGAATAATACCATATTGTTTATTCTCGGCTAATTAATATTTTTTGATGTGCAACGTCTTAAAGATCAATGACCGGTTGCACTCACAAAAAAGTGTCACGTTATTGACTGGTGTCTAAGCAACGAATGGCGATGTGTCTGTGATGGCACGCACGAAATAGTGACACGTTATTGATAACTAACACTGCCGTTGCTAAGCAACGGTCACGTTATAGATTTGTTGCCAACCAACAGCGAATGGCGATCGCAGTTAAATGAAATGCGATACAATTGTAAAAAACATTATTGATTGATTGCTAAGCAACGCGAATGGCAAAATGTCATCAATGTTTTCTTATAACGTAAAATTATCATCCGTAAACCGAATTTACAGTCAAGATTTTTTTTTATTTTGAAAAAATATACCAGCTATCTTGTTAACTCTTTACTTAGCTAAATTGCTAGTGTTAGATGCACTTACGTCATTGGTTAGATGTGACATGGGTTCACGACGGTAGTGGGTGGGATTCGAACTTACGACCTCTCGATTGCTAATCTGATGAATTAACCACTAGGTAGGTACGCCACAGCCATATATTATGAAATCACAAGTAGGTTAAATAATAGTTACGTACTGATTTTTTTATAAGTATTTATAACAAAATGAAGAGACGAGTAGGTCATGCGCCATATGGTAAGCCCAGTAACAGTATCAGTGTCACCCAAATCCTTGTTTGCCAAAGATCTGAATGTGACCGCACCGCGGACATTAATTCATAAGTAGTAGTAGTAATTTGAGACATTAGTTCATAAGTCTCATTTGCCGAGTAATTATACTTGCTACAGTGCACTTCAAACCGAAATAAAAATAATAATATCTTGGGACAACTCACACAACGTCATCTGATCCCAAACTAAGCAGCGCTTGTACTATGGAAACCAGACAACTGATAAACATACTTATATATTTCTAAATATAGATAAACTAGCTGTCCCGCGCAACTTCGTATGCTTAAATGTTCCCCGTTTTTGCAACATTTCTCATTGCTGCTCCGCCCCTATTGGTCGAAACGGGATGTTATATAGCCTATAGCCTTCCTCGATAAATGGGCTATCCAACAGTGAAAGAATTTTTCAATTTGGATCAGTAGTTTCTGAGATTACCGCGTTTAAACAAACAAACAAACAAACATACAAACAAACTCTTCAGCTTAATAATATTAGTATAGATAACACCCAGACACAGGATAAACAATCGTGCTTATCACACAAAGTTTTATCCTGGATGGGGATCGAACCCACGACCTCTGGCTTAGCAGTCAGGGTCACTAACCACTAGGCCATGATGTGTTAACATTACTATTTCACTGAAGAATAACTGACATTGTTGTGCTACCAACCAAGATGGTCTATACCTTAGGTCTACCATCAGACGTCCTTTTGCCACCTTGGTGGATAAAAAAATGGAATCGAACCCATTGAAAGGGCGGATTGCAAGCTGTCAATGAATTATAAGGGAGCGGATATAAATTACAAAAATAACGCCCAGTATTTAATATTGAATGAATGGCTTTTTGTATTTCGATGTGTATTTTATATTTTAGGGGTTCAGGTAGACTTTTGTTATGGGTAGAAGGTGTATACATGTTACCCAACATTTTATGAAATATTTATACTAATACTACGTGACTGCAACTTCGTAAATTTTCCCCGTTTTTGCAACACTTTTCATTGATACTCCGCTCCTATTAGTCGTAGCGTGATGTTATATAGCTTATAAACTTCCTCAATAAATGGGCTATCTAACAGTAAAGTAATTTTTCAATTCGGGCCCGTAGTTTCTGAGATAATTGCGTTCAAACAAACTCTTCAGCCGTATAATATTATAGAATACTTATAAATGTTAGGAGTGGACAACCCTTATCACTTAGGGGTATGAAAATAAATAGTTGCCGATTCTCAGACCTACTGAATATGCATATAGAATTTCATAAAAATCGGTCGAGCCGTTTCGGAGGAGTATTGTAACTAATATTGTGACACGAGAATTTTATATATAAGACTACGTGACTAGCACAACTTCGTCTACATAAATTTTCCCCGTTTTTGCAACATTTTTCATTGATACTCCGCTCCTATTAGTCGTAGCGTGATGTAATATAGCCTTCCTTGATAAATAGGCTATCCAACAGTAAAATAATTTTTCAAATCGGACCCCTAGTTCCTCAGATTATTGCGTTCAAAAAACAAACAAACTCTACAGTTTATAATATTAATATATAGATAATAAAGCTGAAGAGTTTGTTTGCTTGTTTGGTTGAACGCGATTATCTCAGAAACAACTGTTTGTATTGAATAGCCCATTTATTGAGGAAAGCTTTAGGCTATATAACATCACGCTACGACCAATAGGAGCGGAGCAACAATGAGAAATGTTTCAAAAAGGAGGGCAAAGTGAGCAGCTGAGAAATGCTAGCACATTAAAAAAAACAATTTATAAAAATACCAAATTGTTTGAAAGAACACATTTTTAATTAATTTTGTGAGCATACCTCTGATATTACGGTATATATAGGTAACTAACTAACTTAGTCTAACTTTCGCGCGAGACTCCGCCCGCGTGGATGTCGATTATCGCAACAAAAACTAGTATAGTTTATTATGTCCTTTCTACTGGGCTCAAACTATCTCCATACCAAATTTCATCGAAATCGGTTTAGCGGTTTAAGCGTAAAATCAAAACATACAGACAGATATGATTACTTTCACATTTATAATATTAATTGGTAGCTATCATTGCTTCACTCCATTCTGATACCGATATACTTTTTGTTCATACGTCAAAATCCACATGCCGCCATAAGTTTCCCTATATCCAAACCTTCAATTAAAGAATCACTACAGCTAATAAATATAATAATATTAAATAAAATAAACCTTTTAAACATCCAGCCAGATACTACAATAATCATAATTCAAACATTTTAAAAACCTCCGCCATTTTGAAAAGTCGACACCTACAATTATATTTTCAAATATATTTTATATGGTGCATCGTAAATTATGAAGGTTGGGGACTACTTTGGGACTTGAAATCACTTTGTTCTCGATTGTTTTCGAGTTGTCAATGACGGAATGAAACTGCATAAAAAAATAACACTTTTCGTAAAATCTATTTTGACAAGAAAAAGTAAAGTATAAAGTAGACTCCTATAGTGAGACTAGATTTTTTTAAATTTTAATTGAACTGAGATAAAAATTGACATTTTAGATGTAATTTCTATATTAAATGTCAATTTTTAACACAGTTTGATACTTAAGACTCAGAGAGCTGATTTTTTTCAAACGAGGTTTCTTTTGTAAAAAGAAAGGTTTTCAGAAAACACGAGATTTTTTAAGTATTTTGACACATTTCACTAATGTTTATTCTTTTTCGGAATGTATTGTGTTGTTTATCAAATTCATATATTATAGAATGTCAGTAAATTCTCGTATGAAATAAAGGCGTACTAGTAATATATATTAAACAGAAATCATGCGTCATGGTGTTTGTGGTCGAAGTCCTCCGAAACGGTTCGACCGATTTTAATGTTTTTTTTTTGTATATTTGGGTAGATATGAAAAATGTTATAAAGTATTTTTTTTAAATCGCAATTTTGGTATATTTGCATGAATTGCAAAAACGGGGAAAATTGAGTCAGATGAAGTTGCGTGGGTCAGTTAGTTAATTATAAATATTTTAAACGCTTACTTTGAAAAACAACTCGTCGAAGGTATTCAACCAAATCTCTGATAACTCACCATTTTTTCACCCAAAAGTAACATGAGTTTGCATATGACTTTTGTTACCTTAGTACCAACCTTTATTCTTGGAAACATTTTTTGTCTGTCAATGCAGTTTTGAGGTTTCATTTGGTTGAATGCGAAGATGATATACAACCACGAATATAGCTTTAGACATTATTATTGACCTGTCAATTATATTTCGTTAAATAAGTAAAAACAAAAATTTTAGTTATCAGATTAATTAGCGGAGGTAGCGTAATCGTTAAGGCATCAGGGCCCTAGACAAATGGCATTCTATTCGATTAGAGTTTACGCTAATCGAATAGAATGACGTCGTTGCGCGGGTACAACTGTTCATCTCTTAACAATTTTCGTATTTACAGTGTTGCGCGCACAATGACGTCTTTCTATTCGATTAGCGTAAACTCTAATCGAATAGAATGCCATTTGTCTGAGGCCCTGATGCCTTAACGATTACGCTACCTCCGCTAATTAATCTGATAACTAAAATTTTTGTTTTTACTTATTTAACGAAATATAATTGACAGGTCAATAATAATGTCTAAAGCTATATTCGTGGTTGTATATCATCTTCGCATTCAACCAAATGAAACCTCAAAACTGCATTGACAGACAAAAAATGTTTCCAAGAATAAAGGTTGGTACTAAGGTAACAAAAGTCATATGCAAACTCATGTTACTTTTGGGTGAAAAAATGGTGAGTTATCAGAGATTTGGTTGAATACCTTCGACGAGTTGTTTTTCAAAGTAAGCGTTTAAAATCCTTCATTGTAGTACCGACGTGAAGCCACTCCTAACAAACAAGTTATTTATCTTAGCTGGAGGGGTTAACAAAATTGCAAGTAATGTGGGACTCATATTGCTAGTTTAAAAAAAAAAGAATGCCTAATAAATAAGTAAAACTTATATAGACATTTTTATAGACATTTCTTTCCAATTTGATATTTTTTTTTATTTTACCTCAATTGGTCTTATTGAGGTAAAATAAAAAAAAAATATTATTATAAAATTTAATAAATTTCAGCATTAATTAATTCTATTAATCTAGTCTCGGAATGTCATAAGCTCATTCAGATCATAAAAACATTTATCATTAAACCAACCCGTGACGTATGATGGTTACCTTTTGTACTCTCGGTATTTTGTTGCTTTATTTATTTTAAGACATTGTTATGCGTTTGTTTGTTCGTTTGCCACATGAGTGAGTACGCCTACAATCATTTTTTTTTTAAAGATAACTAGCAATGTGGGATTTTCGTCCCACATTACTAGCAATCCTGTTAACCCCTCTAGCTAAACTCAATGGCTTGTGTTAGGAGTGGGTTCACGTCGGTAGTATAATGGGTAGGATTCGAACCCGCGACCTCACGATTGCGATACCGATACCTTAGCCATTAGGCTACCGCCGCTTCAAAAGGCATAATACAAACACCTTCGAAATTACCATAAGTACCTTTAGCAAAATTATTTTTTTTCTCATTAGGGTCTCCACTTCATATCTCGTTAACCTATAAACCATAGGGACATAGGTAATTATAATACAATCTGGGGGATAATTATCTGACTTAATTACCAATTGTTTTCTCGTAATAACCGCGTGTTGCGGATATAGGCTATGTTGATAAGAGTAGCGGTTAGCGGGTAACTATAGTTCGTAAAATATAGCTTGATACCTGTGACGTTTGTCAGAATGACATGTAATAGGTATGGGACGTCTTTCGTATTTTATCGATATTTATATGGAATGAGTTTATTAAAAAAAATACATTTTAACGATATTGAAAGAAAGAAAAAAGGAAATGAAAGATGAATTTGAAGGTATTTAAAAGTTTAATTGTCAAATGGTGTACAGCCGAGATCAACTTCCAAGTCGAATTCTGATTCATCACTGGAGCAGTCCTGTAGATTAATAATTAATTCTTGATCGCATATGTTGTCAAATTGAATATCGCGCTTCCAATCTTTTTGAATCACATTTTTTGTCTTCTCAACTACCTTTTTCCAATCATCAGCATTTACATGTATACAAGCTTCATGTAGTAATGTCAACATTTTGTTCGCTGTGAAAGGCGGTGCTACATTATGTCTGGCAGCGTAACCTAGAAAAAAAAGGTATTCGATCAAACAAAAAACCTACTACATTCTTTGTAAGCTTTTTATATATGTTTTTTTAGATTATACGAACCTTTGACTTGAGCCCAGATTAGTTCTATTGCATTGTAATGGCAATGATATGGTGGTAAACGGATGACGGTGTGGCCCATTTCCTTTGCAATTTCGTCTATAATATATCTTGGAGTGGGGGGCTTATGAATGCTTACTAATCTTAGCAATTCTTTCTTGAGCATGCTGTTGTCGGCTTTTACTCCTTTGTTTTGCAGCCAAGTAATAATTTCAATTTTACGATTGCTTGTCGTAGGCGCCTTATCTTTTTGTACTGAATGATACGGAGCGTTGTCCATCAGAATAAAATGTGGTTCACTCAAATTATTTAGAAGAGTTAGAAACCACTCCTTAAATTTTGTAAAATCCATTTCTTCATGGTACTCTGTTGTTTTTACTGATTTAAACGCCAGTAAACAATTGGGCACAAAACCAGACGATGTCCCCGCATGAGTAATTATTAATCTTTGTCCTTTGCCTTCGGGCACCTTGGTGGTAGACTCCGCTTTATCGTCTGTCCACGATCTTGAAACAGTGTGGTTTGCGTTGAGCCATGTTTCATCAAGAAAAACCACTTTATTCCAATCTGTTATATTTTTGACTTTGCGCAAAAAGTCAATTCGGGTCAAAGCAATGTCTGTTCGCTCCATTAAAATTTTTCTTTTATCGCTTTTCTTATAAGCAAAGCCGATTTTTTTCAATATTTTGGACAACGATGGTGGACTTCCTTTAAATAAATCCGCGTCTTTAAGCGAAACGGATACTTTTTTTAACGTGGGAAATTCACCACGTGCGTAATACGCATATATATGATTTCGAATTGCGGCAGCATCAAAGTCGTCAATTTCGGTGACTGGCGAAACTCTCTTCCTTTTTTTATTAGGAGTCGATAATATTTTACCTCCCTCATCTTCGGCCACCATCTCCTTTGACGATTCTCCATACTTTTCTTTGCTAATTCGAGACACTGTAGCTCGTCCGATACCAAGAGCGTCAGCAACTCTATTGCACACTTGCTCCAACGGTAGTAGCGGTCCGCCATTTTGATTCTCGCGCTCAAAATACTCACGCAAACGAATCACAAACTCGCGACTTTCGCTATTCAAAACAGTTTTTTTTTGTTCTTTTCGGCATTGTGGTGCAAAAAAAAACAAATAACTAGAAAGAACAACAAAACTTAACAAAGCAACAGTAATAACGACAAAACAATATTAATCACGTAGCGGTAGCGTATACAAGGCGTGGGCACTCGTACTGACTCAAAAAAGATGGCGCCCGCTTGATCGCTGCATGCGAAAGCAGTAGGTATTGCAAGACTAAAAAAATACGAATTCGTTGTGAAAAAACGATTAGATATAATCATTTATACAATTTATATTAATGAAATTGTCATACATTTATTTTATCGATATTCGCTGGCCAGTCGATTACACATCCCTACCAGGCTGCGAAAAGAGTTTACGAAGTAAGCTAACAAAAAAATATAAATAATAAAATATAATAAATATTTTAAATTACCTTTGTTTATACTAGTATCTCCTTGATAACAAGTTCTATTTGAAAAAAGTGTTCTAGATTTCTATACAAATGTCTTATTAATATTTAAAAAATTAAAACTTTTCCAACAACAAATTTATTGTAGCAGTCTTTTAAACGTAGTCTCTAAAGTCACAGGTATCAAGCTATATTTTACGAACTATAGTTAAACTTACGTATATGAATGTATGAACTGCAAACAATACATTTTAATACGATATGTTTTTTTTTAAATAACTACCAAAGTGGAATTGTGGTCCCACATTACTAGCAATCCTGTTAACCCCTCCAGCTAAGCTCAGGTTTGTGTTAGGAGTGGGTTCACGTCGGTAGTATAATGGGTAGGATATGAACCCGCGACCTCACGCTTGGGAGAGCAATGCCTTAGCCATTAGGCTACCGCCGCTTAATACGTAAACATATTCTAAAAATCTGATCTAAAATGAACACGTTTTGAAAATCCACAGATTGAAAAATGATTATACATACCGAATTATGCTAAATTTCAGATGTCAGACTGCCTCTGTGGCACGGTGGGAGTGTATCCGACTGCTACGCAAGAGGTCGTGGGTTCGATTCCCACCCAGGATAAGACTTTGTGTGATGAGCACGATGGTTTATTCTGTGTCTGGTTGTTATTTATCTATAATATGTATGTATTTAGAAATATATAAGTATGTTTATCAGTTGTCTGGTTGCCATAGTACAAGCTCTGCTTAGTTTGGGATCAGATAGCGTTGTGTGAGTTGTCCCAAGATATTATATTATTATGTTGTATAAATCGCTACAGCGTATGCATGTAATCACACCCTTAGCACTTATTTTACATACCGGCCGCATTAAGAGGCGACAAACGCATATTCATGTTCAGCCTCCGTTTGAGGTGCGGGTTCTAACCCAGACGAGGCCTTAATGACATCACATAAAGGAACACACATACTGTTTTTCTATATGTATCTACATAGGCATAAGTACGTTTTACCCGACCATAACCAAACCAAAAAGGTACAGGTTATCTTCCATACTAATATAATAAAGAGGAAAGATTTGATTGTTTGTTTGTATTGAATAGGCTCCGAAACTACTGGACGGATTTGAAAAATTCTTTCATCGTTGTGAAGCTACACTAACCCCGGGTGACACAGACCATTTTTTATCCCTGTATTCCCACGGAAATGGGAACTACACGGGTGAAACCGTGAGGCGTCCGCTAGTAATATATACTATATAGGTATAGATACGTATTGGTATAAAAGGAATTTGAATCATGATGAAGAACATACATAACTAACATCCACGGCAGAAGACGTAGGAAACCAGTTAGTCAATAATACCTCTTATAGACTAGCTGTCCCGCGCAACTTCATCTGCGTAAATTTTCCGCGTTTTTGCAACATTTTTTATTGCTGCTCCGCTCCTATTGGCGTAGCGTGATGTTATATCGCGTATAGCCTTCCTCGATAAACGGGCTATCCAACAGTAAAATATTTTTTCAATTCGGATCAATAGTTCCTGAAATTACCGCATTCAAACAAACAAACAAACTCTTCAGCTTTATAATATAAGTATAGATTAAGCAGGGGAAACATTATGACTGCGTGTTAGTGGAAATGTCTTACGAATAGAAAAAAAACCGAACAAGTTCGAGTTGAACTGGCTCACTGAGGGTTCCGTACAAAATTATAGGTTAGTGCAGGAATCAAGTCATGCAATTTTAAAATAAACGGCCGTATCTTTTTTGTACGTTAACTTAGAAGTTTGATTTCTTCATTGCTTCAAGGAACTAAAGACCTGAGTATATGGTTTTAATTTCAACTCGATACCTCCACGTTTCCGTTTTTTCGAACGGATAACAAAGTGATCCTATAAGGGTTCCGTTTTTTTCCTTTTGAGATACTAAACCCTAAAAAGGCTCTTATACACTGGATTGAACTAGATTTAGCCTGTAAGTTAATCGTAAGAGACAACAGAATAACAGTTTTGTAATAAAGGTTTTGGACTGACGGCCAATTCAACCCATAGGATAGGAGTGTATCCGACTGCTACGCAAGAGGTCGTGGGTTCGATCCCCACCCAGGATAAAACTTTGTGTGATGAGCACGATGGTTTATTCTGTGTCTGGGTGTAATTTATCTATAATATGTATGTATTTAAATATATAAGTATGTTTATCAGTTGTCTGGTTTCCATAATACAAGCTCTGCTTAGTTTGGGATCAGATAGCGTTGTGTGAGTTGTCCCAAGATATTATTATTATTATTGTTACTTAGTGTGTGCGCTCGGCGTCGTCAGGTATCGGCCGGACAGTTAGCGAAAGTCGAACACATACTAGCAACTGGCCGGCCGGCAACCGTTCACCTAGTATAAAGACATCACAAGCTACTGCCGGGCGTGATCTTGCGGTTTGAAACTGCCGGCTGTCGACTACTTGTGTGTAGCTTCACAGCCGGTTTTCAACTATTGCCGACGCGCAATAATCGCTATTCTATGTGGATTTTGCAGACCCAGGGTCTTTATTCACTATGTTTTCGTCGGAGGAGTGAGTCGGAGGCATTATCGAATTTGATGAACTTAGTAAAGTACATCCGACTGCATGAAATTATAAAATTTATGTAGGGGATCTTGTTTCCATCTTTTTTGTACAGGCGGGTTTTTGTATTTTATAATTTATTTTTTTATTTATTCCTTTTTGTGGTTATACGATGTAAATGATGTAACAACTAACTTTTATCACAGCTATTGTCAAGTATTGAAAACTGAAAAAAGAATGATTGCTAACTAACTTTTTTAGTATTACAGTCATAATCATGTTATACCTTTTTGAAATGCTTAAGATGAGCCCTTTTATTTGATACCCATAATGCAGTATTCAAAACAACTTTTTTTTTCACATCTCTTTATTTTGACATCTCACAGCCTCCATGTTTTTTTCAAACGTCACATATCTACATACACTTGGGCGATCAAAACAAATCTAGCGCCATCCTAATTGTACTCCGTTCAGTGGATTGTGAGATATCAGGTAATAAAGAATATTACATACATACAAGATATGCGCGAAAAACATAACCCTTCTTTACAGTCGGGTAAAAAGAGATAGATAAGGTACTGTGGTTTTCTATCTCTTTCTAGTCAAAAGACAACTAGCTGGCAGTCTCTTCTACTCTACATAGTAACAGCTAGTTTGTATTACAAAATGGCGACAGAAGCAAGCCAACGCAAAACGTATTATAAACCATTTCACAATTGCATTAAGTAAACTGAAATTCGATCAAAGCACATAAAAGTACGATTTTTTAAACATGAAGCGTAGGGCTGTAAAATAAAGTGCTAGAATAAAAACCGACAATGAATTTAACCGATTGCCGTGTCAGTCCGTTACGGTTTTATCACATAATATCGAAAATACAGAAGGTAACCTACATACACATACTTACCTCGCTCGGTAAATGCACACACACGTTTACTGACACGGAATTTCGGAACGCCTTCCAAACAAAGTGGTCCAATGTTTTTAAACATTTGCGATTTTACACATAGGGTCGTAATTTCGGGGAGTTTAGGTGGTACGATTGCCTAAACACAGGCCAAATTAGTACTGAGTAACTACCTTTTTCCAATTTTGGGTTGTGGGGGGGGGGGGAGATTTCAACCTCCAAAGCCCCTTTTGGGTAAAATTAATCACTTGAAATCAATTCGACATCAATATGAAAATGGGGATGTTTCATTGGTAGGAATAATTACCTTAGTCGAATTATTTAAGCCTTTTATTTACCTGACGTTTCGATCGAATTACATCAGTCGGCCCGTGACCTAGATCGGTGCAATTCGATCGAAACATCGGGTTATTTTTTTTTAAAGGTAACTAGCAATGTGGGATTGGGTCCCACATTACTAGCAATCTTGTTAACCCCTCCAGCTAAGTTCAAAGACTAGAAGTGGGTTCACGTCGGTAGTTTAATGGCTTCGAAACCGCGACCTCACGATTGCGAGACCGATGCCTTAACCATTAAGCTACCGCCGCTAAAAAAAGGTTCGTACCTACTTACTTTTTATTTTTTTACGCGATGAAGTTCTATATCCATCTCTGATAAAAGTAATCTGGCTCATTTAAGTAGGTATTTTGACAGCTTTGGTGGCGCGGTGAGAGTGTGCAATGGGTTCAATTTCCACGCGGGATACAGTTTATGTAATCTATAAATTATTGTTTATAAACTTTCGCAATTTTTATACATATTAGATATATTTCGGGACTTAATCGCGTGAATTATTTAAAGGTACGAACCTTTTATTTACCCGACGCTTCGATCGAATTGCACCGATAGTGATCACGGGTCGACTTTAAACGGTTATTGTATATACCTTTAAATAATTCACGTGGTTAAGTCCCGAAATATATCTAAAATCTATAAATTGTCGTTCCGAGTAGGGTGTACTTTTTATCTGTGAATTAAAAGATTCTAAAGTCCCCCGCGACACAGGGTGGGTATCCAACGGGAATGGTTTTAAAAAAAACATTGGCATGCTTCCCAAACAAGGTGGTCCCAAGTGGTCTCTAATTCCGTGTCTGTGAACGATGTCTATGTGTGGGTTATAATAGCGAGGTATGTATGTAGTTTACCTTCCGTACTCTTGATATTTTGTGGTTTTACGTTTTACGAAGGTTCCGTACAATGAATGACGTAGTTATTGTCCAATGAAATTGCTTTTTTGATGTCCAATATGGCTGACATACGATTTTTGAAATTAAACTGTTATATGTTATTAAGTTCCAATATTGAAAATGACTGTTGTGAGGATGAGCGATTTATGAATAGGTTTTTTTTTTATGTTTGGTTATGTTTTCGGTTACACCAGTTAATTTGTATATACTTAAGCAAAATTTTACTTACTTATTTACAAAAGGAAGAGTTATTATACTCCTTTTGAAGCGGCGGTAGCCTAATGGCTAAGGCATCGGTCTCGATATCGTGAGGTCGTGGGTTCGAATCCTGGCCATTATACTACCGACGTGAGCCCACTCCTAACACAATCCATAGAACTTAGCTGGAGGGGTTAACAGGATTGCTAGTAATGTGGGACAACAATCCCACATTGCTAGTTATCTTAAAAAAAAAGAACAAAACTTAAAGAATAATAATAATAATAATATCTTGGGACAACTCACACAACGCTCTCTGATCCCAAACTAAGCAGAGCTTGTACTATGGAAACCAGACAACTGATAAACATACTTATATATTTCTAAATACATACATATTATAGATAAATAACACCCAGACACAGAATAAACCATCGTGCTCATCACACAGTGTTATCCTGGGTGGGGATCGAACCCACGACCTCTTGCGTAGCAGTCGGATACACTCCCACCGCGCCACAGAGGCAGTCCCACGCGCCAAAGAATGATAAAGGGTTAGATTTCTGATGGCCACATTTAACGAAGGACCGATGGCCAATGGAGTAAACTAGTCCTAGAGCGAAGACCACGACTTGGTAAACATAAGGTAGGACGACGTCCAGCCAGATGGACTGACGACTTAAAGAAAGTCGCTGGAATGAGTTGGATGCGGAAGGCGGAGGACCGGATGTTAGTGCGTAAGTTAGGAGAGGCCTATGTCCAGCAGTGGACCGATACAGGCTGATTGATAAGAAAAGATAACGAAATATTAATCTATACTAATATTATAAAGCGGAAGAGTTTGTTTGTTTAAACGCGCTAATCTCAGGAACTACTGGCCCGATTTAAAAATCTATTTTTGTTGGATAGCCCATTTATCGAGGAAGGCTATAGGCTATATAACATCGTGCTACGACTAATAGGAGCTGAGAAGCGACGAGAAATGTTTCAAAAACGGGGAAAAATTACGCATACGAAGTTAAAGCGGAAGAGTTTGTTTGTTTGTTTAAACGCGCTAAACTCAGGATCTACTGGTCCGATTTGAAAAATTCTTTTTTTGTTGGATAGCCCATTTATGGAGGAAGGCTATAGGTTAAATAACATCGCTCTACGACTAATAGGAGCGGAGAAGCGACGAGAAATGTTTCAAAAACGGGGAAAAATTATGCATACGAAGTTGCGCGGGACAGCTAGTATAATAATATTTAGAGACTATAGGTTGACTTTTGCTTACTAATCAGCGACTATATGGTCTATTAGTCGGTTATAAATATTTCCGAATAGTCGGATTTCCCAATTAGTCGGTACATATCTAGTTACAAGAATTATTTGTACATTGTTGCACGAGATATATCTGAATTCTACGGAAGGCAACGTTTAAAGAAAAACTATCACAGATAAATAGGCTTTACAAGTTTACGAGTAACAGCTGATCAAATGAGAAGTAACAAAATTTTAGTACAAATTCCATTGAAAATTATTATTAAGTAGATATAATGTTGTAAGTATGAAACAAAAACAACTGAAAATCCACTTCTTAAGCCGCATTATTTGGGTGGGACCCCTCCCACCCAAATAATGCGTCCCCCCCCCCCCCGGGGGGAGACTATGAAACCCTACATTGTTCGTGGCCCATTTCTAGTTACAAGCGTTTGTTGTAAATTTTGACCCAAGATATGTCTGAATTCTACGAAAGACATCATATCATCATCATCATATCAACCCATATGATGGCCCACTGCTGGGCACGGGTCTCCCCAGTAGAACCTACTGGTATGTAGATCCTGGGGGTAATTGCCATAATCGCCACGCTTGGCGAGCGGGTTGGCGATCGCAGTAAGGCTTTAAGTACGCAGAGGACGCTGCTGCCCGTCCTCCGGAGTGAAATCCCTTAGTCGCCTTGACGACACCCACGGGAAGAGATGGGGTGGTACTATTCTTAAGCCGGCACCACACGGCGAAAGACAACATTTTTAAAAATCGTAGGTAAAGCAATAAATTATACATTTCATTTGACAAAAGTCTGTTAAAAACAATATTAAAACTCACTTGTCTAATAAAATTGAGGTATATAAACTTTTTATTGTACAATAAAAAGTTTTCTAGCAAATAACTTTTTATATCTAGGTTTTAAAAAATAAAGTTACTGCTAACAGCTATGGTCTAAATTAAAAAAAATACAATATGACTTTGACGGTGTTTTTATTGCTTATTTTTTTTTAAGTTAACACTTAAAAAGTTATGTCAAGTGGCGATACGATAAGAGTTTTTAGGGGTCAGTAGAAAATTGTAATGTAAAGTGGTAAAGCAATAAATTATACATTTCATTTGACAAAAGTCTGTTAAAAACAATATTAAAACTCACTTGTCTAATATAATTGAAGTATATAAACTTTTTATTGTACAATAAAAAGTTTTCTAGCAAATAACTTTTTATATCTAGGTTTTAAAAAATAAAGTTACTGCTAACAGCTATGGTCTAAATTAAAAAAAATACAATGTGACTTTGACGGTGTTTTTATTGCTTATTTTTTTTTAAGTTAACACTTAAAAAGTTATGTCAAGTGGCGATACGATAAGAGTTTTTAGGGGTCAGTAGAAAATTGTAATGTAAAGTGGTAAAGCAATAAATTATACATTTCATTTGACAAAAGTCTGTTAAAAACAATATTAAAACTCACTTGTCTAATATAATTGAAGTATATAAACTTTTTATTGTACAATAAAAAGTTTTCTAGCAAATAACTTTTTATATCTAGGTTTTAAAAAATAAAGTTACTGCTAACAGCTATGGTCTAAATTAAAAAAAATACAATATGACTTTGACGGTGTTTTTATTGCTTATTTTTTTTTAAGTTAACACTTAAAAAGTTATGTCAAGTGGCGATACGATAAGAGTTTTTAGGGGTCAGTAGAAAATTGTAATTGTAAAACCTTCTGGACAATCTTTATTGTATTACTACACGGATCCGCTCGCGTGGGTGCTTGTTATAAGGATTATTTTACTAGAGCCCTTTAATGTAGGTATGGTGTGGCTTGTGAAACAGAGTTTAAGCTGAAACAGTTTTCTTGCGTAAAATAAAAACGGATGAAGTGTGACGGCGTGAAGTGTTTTTCTGAGCCATTTTTTTTCTTTATAAGTATCTGCCCCAAACTTCCAAAGAGGAAAGATTTTGTATTTTTGTATGTAAGAAGTAAACTTAAAACTACTACACCAATTTTTAACATTCTTTAACCGTTGGGAAGTTACACTATCCCCGGATGACATAGGCTACTTTCCACTATTAGAAAAGTACATTTTCGGGTGGTATTTTATTGTCAAAAAAAGTTAGAGATACCTAAAAAAATTACAATATATACTCAAGGTATAAAAAACTACGTCATGACAGCCGTGCGAAACCGAGGCAGGCAGCTAGTAAATTATGAAAAGGAATTATGGATAGTAAAGAGGTCGTGGGTTCGATCCCCACCCAGGATAAAACTTTGTGTGATGAGCACGATGGTTTATTCTGTGTCTGGGTGTTATTTATCTATAATATGTATGTATTTAGAAATATATAAGTATGTTTATCAGTTGTCTGGTTTCCATAATACAAGCTCTGCTTAGTTTGGGATCAGATAACGGTGTGTGAGTTGTCCCAAGATATTATATAGTGTGGTATAGATGTCACACGTTCCGGGAAAAGGTTCACTAAAGTGTGACCTCGTGTGACAAAAGAGGAAAGAGTCGTAAGGTTAAACTTATATCTAAAATAAAAATCACAATCTCAATCTAAAATTTAATCTTAAAAACATTCTATATAAATTTATAAATATTAGTAACAATTAATATCATCTACGGACCAGACAGTACCTAGTAGACAATCCAGTTATTCACCTTTTATAAAAAAAAACAATCAAAACTATCTATTCCTTTAGGATACGAAGCCACGGACATACACACGTCAAACGTTTTTAATTCTATTTTTGAAATTCCATCACCACTTTCTGCATTGAGGTTAAAAATATTAAATACGGAACCCATAAAAACAAAAAACTCACATTTTAAACTTGTTTTTTATTAACCCGATTTTATGAACAATAAATTGTGTTGAAGCACCAGTCTGTCTGTTTGTATGGCACAGCCAGTACATTTGGGTGTCGTAAACTCAGTGTTGAGGCCACTAAGTGATTGTGTCGTTTCATGGGGCTTAGAATTAGATGGGTGCCTTTTAGTGGACAATTTTATTGTCTATTGTAGGTGCTTCTGGTTTCTGCACAACATAAGACTGCAGTAAAGTTATTTAGGTGGACCAATGAGCTCGTGAGTCTTTAATTAGTCTTATCCTTACAAAGGCCGCGATAGCAAAAAACGTAATTCTGCTTGCTTTAAGGGGGCATTACTGAGTGAATTATTTATTTAGCGCTACGTACACAGCGAAACCATCGCCAGCCTCGCTCTTCCGCACACAACCATTATTTCACAGTGCGCAGGAGCGCAGGTCAAAATAAAGTAGAATATTTGTTCGTAAACATAATAGATTACGAACGCCATGACTATGACAATACGGAAATGCTCGTTTTTGCATTTTTCTGCAAGTTCAAGATTTATTTGCGGGATCATATTAAGACATATCCTTAAATTTCTTTATATTATCTACTAGAAAAACTCTTTGACTAGTGACACAATTTTTTTCGTTTTAGGTTTTGTATATAAATTTTTGAGAGAGCCGAACCCTGTTTCGTGTAATCTACCCATAAACAACGTTATTCTTGGTATAGTGCAAACCTGAAAGTGGTTTGCTCAGAATCAGTAACGCAATCCTTTGGGGTAGTTTTTGGACCATGTTATATTTTAGAAGCAGCGGTAGCCTAATGGCTAAGGCATCGGTCTTGCAATCGTGAGGGTTCGAATCCTACCCATTATACTACCGACGTGAATCCACTCCTAACACAAACCTTTGAGCTTAGCTGGAGGGGTTAACAAGATTGCTAGTTTTTTTTTTTTTAAAGATATCTTCCGCTTTACGGTACAAGACCTGTGTCGCGGGGGACTTTACAAACATACAAGTCACGGACACAAAGTACCCAGACTCGGAACAACAAAATTCCCGTGTGGGAATCGAACCCACGACCTCTTGCGTAGCAGTCGGACATATTTAGATGATAGGGTAACATAGACTGGGTTTTTATAAGCAACTACCTGTTCCCGGCGAACTTCATACCGCCCCGTTATTTTTAAGCTATTGCATAGCTTCTATCGCGGGCCTTGAGAGCGGGGACCGAATCCAGAAATTCCGTAACGAAAAAACCTCACGCTCCCCACTCCGACGGGCACAGCGGTGATACTTTTTAGTTTTGCCATCTATCGATGAATAGCAGAACTTTTAATGACTTTTTTTAAAATTAAAAAAAAAAAAAAAGAAAAAAAAATTATAAATATAATGAAATTTTTTTTTTCTTTTAATTGCTTAATTTGATAAAAATGCTATGCAATAGCTTTACCGCGGCAGTCCCCGAGTGCCACACATTTTTTTTTTTTTATTTGTTACTAGCTGTCGCCCGCCGCTCCCCGTGTGGATGTCGGTTATCGCGATAAAAACTATCCTAAGTCCTTCCCCGGGACTCAAACTATCTCCATACCAAATTTCATCTAAATCGGTTTAGCTGTTTATGCGTGAAAGCGTAACAGACATACAGAGTTACTATAATACTAAGTATGGAGTATGGATTTTCTTTAACTTTTTTTACGTAAGAACCTTCTACAGAGTATTAGAAAACGTAAAAAAAGAATGAATGAAATCGGTAAAGTTGTTCTCTAATTATCTCGTGACCCATGGAAATTGGGATTCATTAATATACCTACTAACTGAACTCGGCCACGCTTCGCTGTGGCTTTTACAGCCAGGAACACTCGCCAACCTTCCCAAAACATTCTGCTAAAGTTTCATCACAATCTGATCAATATTTTCGGAACCCATAGAAGACATACAGACACACATTAATTTTTATATATATATATAGATATGTCCTCCGTTAGATGTGATTAAAGTCACTGTATTTTTTCTTCTGACCGTGTCATTATAGGTATTAAATGAAGGCCACATTGACAATTTCACTTTAGTTTTTATTTTTATTTTTTAATCTATACTAATATTATAAAGCGGAAGAGTTTGTTTGTTTGTTTGTTTAAACGCGCTAATCTCAGGAACTATTGGTCCGATTTGAAAAAATCCTTTTTTGTTGGATAGCCCATTTATCGAGGAAGGCTAAGGCTATAGGCTATATAGCATCGCGCTACGACTAATAGGAGCGGAGTAGCGACGTGAAATGTTCCAAAAACGGGGAAAATTTACGCATACTAAGTTGCGCGGGACAGCTAGTACTTAATAATTTTATAAAATAATAATAATGACATTTATTAAGAAAAACCTTTTACTTAAAAAATACTAAAATAAGGCAGTGAATAGATACATAGTAACTTCTAATTAATAAACAACTCATACACGGTCATCTGATCCCAAATTCCTTGGGAGCAGGCAGAGCCTATACTGCTGTGGCGGTACCCACATATAATAATATAAAATAAATTGACACTTGACAGCTCGCGCCAAATCCTGAATCGCGATATAGAAGTTTTCACAGCTGCTAACTATATATACAAGTTCCCAACGTTAACCGTTGGGCCGCGGCCCGCCAGGCATGATCACCTCGCCTGGTCGGAGGATCCTCCCTTTGTGTTGGAGGGACTTAACACCTTGCCCTCCACTGTGGTGACCCCGACGTGATTGGAAGCAGCCTTCATCACCAGCAGCATCGTCATCGCCACACTCGCCGTCACTCCCACAGATATGAGCGGTAATCAAGTCACAGCCAGCCAGCATCCGGCCTCTACTGGGATACCACACGCCTGCAGCGAACGCTCCAGCCTGGTCACCCCTACAGCCTCTCCAGCGTCTAGGCACAGCACACTGCACCTACGGTACTCGTAAGCAGAGCACATCTCTCCCGTCTACGCAGCAGCCAGCCACTACGCAGCACCGCAGCACCGCACACCGCAGCTACTACCCGACTCAAAGGGTTCAGCGGATTTCAGTTCCGACTCACTGGAACTAGCGGCATTCAGTTCCGACTCACTGGGACTAGCGGAATCAAGTTCCGACTCACTGGAACTACTCTACACTGGCACTGGCACGCTCTTCAAGAAAGCGACGACAGCTGACTCATCAAGACAATCAACCTCCGGTCTCGGAGGGGAGTGATGTGGCGGTACCCACATATAATAATATAAAATAAATTGACACTTGACAGTTCGCGCCAAATCCTGAATCGCGATATAGAAGTTTTCACAGCTGCTAACTATATATACAAGTTCCCAACGTTAACCGTTGGGCCGCGGCCCGCCAGGCACGATCACCTCGCCTGGTCGGAGGATCCTCCCTTTGTGTTGGAGGGACTTAACACCTTGCCCTCCACACTGCGACCAGACAACTGCTAAACATAATTATATTTATACAAATTTATCTATACTTATATTATAAAGCTGAAGAGTTTGTTTGTTTGAACACGATAATCTCAGGAACTACGGGTCCGAATTAAAAAAATCTTTAACTGTTAGATAGCCCATTTATCGAGGAAGGCTTATAGGCTATACTACTAGGAGCGGAGCAGCAATGAAAAATGTTGCAAAAACGGGGAAAATTAACGCAGACTTAGTTGTGCGGGTCAGCTAGTTATACATAAATTACACCCAGGCACAGATTAAACAATCATGCTCATCACACAAAGGTTTATCCTGAGGGGGAATCGAACCCACGACCTCTGGCTTAGCAGTCAGGATCTTATACTACCAGACTAATAGGCCAGTCATATAGTTTCTAATTTAACGAATATTGTCTTGTTTGCTCAAAGGGTTAAAACCTCAAAGGTTCAATGACCCCAACTTAACCCTAAAATGCGCCTTTAATTAAATCTTATCTTAAGTTTCACTATCGGCAATACAAAGACTTATAGCCCTATCTACTGATAGTGTTATCGCTCATCCTGTGTAAAGGTTCCAACGTCAGGTTACTTGATGGATGGGAAGGCGTGTTTGATTTATTTATGCCTATGAAAGAGATATTGTATGGTACAGATTTTGGGTATTTGAAGCTTTGAGAATTAGGAATGTTGGCGTTGAGAGTTACCCAAACTCAAAACATATTTTAAAAGTGTCAATTAAAAAAAAGGTAGTCGGACAAGTGCGCAAGTGTACAAATTTGTAGGTACATATTATAAATAGTTTAGGAATCATGGCTCGCGGTTTTTTTTTAAATAAACGGCCGTATCTTTTTTTTACGTTAACTTAGAAGTTTGATTTCTTTACAGCTTCAAGGGACTGTAGACCTGGTTTCCCGAAATAAAGAGTCTTGACAGGTAGACGGACCGACGGAGGGACAACAAAATGATTTATTAAGGGTTCAGTTTTATCCTTTTGAGCTACGGAACCTTAAAAATATGATGTTAGCCGGCGGTCCTACGTACAAAATCTGTAGAAAAAACTACGCGTGGTTATGAAATGCTATCAACAAAGAAATATTAAACTTTATAGTGAACATTTTTGTTAGAGTCAAGTGTCCCCCCATACCTGTCTTCTAAATGGTTGATGTTGGGTGTATGAAAAAATAAAACTATCACAGCTAAGTAGGGTTTACAAGTTTACGAGTAACAGCTGATTAAATGAGAAGTAACAAAAAAAAAAAGAAAACCCACTTCTTAAGCGGATGAGGGGGAGGGGCACTACGGAACCCTACATTGTGCGTGGCCCGACATGCACTACTCGTATGTGTGTGTTAATTTGACGTTTTCAAATAATCAATGACTTGGTTTTATGAAATAAAAATATTTGAATTTGAAATTTAAACTGAAACATCTTCATTTCGATTGTTGTCAATAATAATATTTTGACCACAATTCTACTAAGTACTTTAATTAATTTATTTAAAACTTTATGCACAAAGAGGCGAACTTAATGCTAAAAGCATTCTTTGCCAGTCTATCTTAGGGCGATGTAGAAAGATAATAAGTGAATTTACAGCCATATCTGCCGACGGAGCCATATCTGGACCAATGGCCGCTGGAGCAAACGAGTCCAAAGTAGAGACCGCGAATTGATAAACGTAAGGTTGGACAACAACCTTGTCGTTGAGGTGGAGCTGGAGGCGAAAGGAGTTGTTGCGTTGCGAAGGCTGTGGCGTATTCTATTTTGAAAGCAATAGGATAAAAGCCCTGCGTCGTGGAGGACTTCACAAGTACACCTAAAACAGCTTGTGGATCAGACATAGTGGTGTTCCTGTGTGAGTATCGAACTCACAAACTCTCACCGCGCTGCCAAGGCAATCGTCAATTAAGGCCTACGTCCAGGAATGAACTTTACAGGCTGATGCAGGCTGCTTGTTTTTTTTTTCATAACGAAATAACTAGCAATGTTTGATTGAGCCCCACATTGCTAGCAATCTTGTTAAGAGTGGGTTCACATCGCGAGATACCTTAGCCATTAGGCTATCGCATAAACAGAAACACATTATGTAATAAAGATGATTTTTTATAACTATGTGTCAACATATACTTACAGGATGTTTTGTAATATACTAATAACCACCCGCCCGTGGCTTCTTTACATTACATTAAACATTTTTGTAGTATCGCTTGTGAAAAATATTATATATTTTAACCCCTTAACTTCTAAGTACCACCTGTTTCCTTATTCACGGTTTGCACGGCAAGCCCGTGCGAACTGGCGCATGCGCAATGCGCAATGTCTGTCGCGCATGTGCATTGATGCATTTCTAAGCGCAGCTCTCTATTTACCATAATGAAAAGATTTTGACAGTTCGCAAGGGCTTGTCGCGAATACGAAAAAAAGAACATGAACTAGGGCCCAGATATAACAAAGTCATTGGGTATAATGTAAAGAAGCTACAAACAGGTGTTTATTAGTATTTATAAATCAACCTGTATATAATATGTTTACAAAATAAAATTGCAAGAACCTGAAAGATCTGCTAACATACAAAATGTTTAACAAATCCCAGACGTTCTTATTACTTCCATGTAGAAAAAAAAACCTAACTTAATAATTCGTTACCAGTAGGTACTTTGGGCAAGTTTTACTATGTACCCACTAAGGCTGATTTTATTTTATCTCATGTTCTAACTTTTTAATAATATAATTTGCATCAGTCTTTTAATGTGGTATATAGTATATTAGTCGCAGCACCTTACCCCCATATCAAGTTTATAAACATTCAAACATTGTTAAATTGGCAATTTGAAAAGAGTGGCCGCGAGTTTTTATTGCCTGGCTTTTTTCTCCGGCTTTACCTATTGTTTGCGAACTTGGCATTACATGTATCAGAAGTGTTATTTTGCATTCTAAGTGAATAAATAATTTTGAATTTTAACCTAAACCAGAACCGGAATTCCAAATCTTAATTCCTAATCAGGAATCCTAATCAGGAAACCGAACCAGGGACCAGTGTAAGGGTTAAATATATTGACCATATTTTTGCTTAGCACTTAAATTTCATATACGCCTACATAAATAAGTACCTCTATAATATAGAACCAAACTATCATCTTGTACAGACGAAACCCACACATACGCTCGCTCGGTAATTTTTTTTTTAATATAATTATGATGCGTGGTGCAAGTGGTGATAATGGTGTGATTGATGGGTTACCGCGTGTGTGGGAGATGGGACGGTACTGCTACATACACAAGTGTTGGTATTTATTTAATTTTTAAATGTTTCTTTCTATAATCTAGACGGACTTACCTACTATGTTTTACGGACATATTTATCTATACTAATATTATAAAACTGAAGAGTTTGTTTGTTTGAACGCGATAATCTCAGCAACTGGTTGGAATTGCAAAAAATATTTTTCTGTCGGATAGCCCATTTGTCGAGGAAGTCTATAGGCTATATAACATCACGCTATGACTAATAGGAGCGGAGGAGCAATAAAAAATGTTGCAAAATGGAAAATTGACGCATACGAAGTTGCGCGGGTCAGCTAGTCCATACTAATAATAAAAAAACTAAAGAGTTTGTCTGTTTGTTTGAACAAGATGATCTCAGGAACTACTGGTTCGAATTGAAAAAATGTTTGACTGTTGGATAGCCCATTTATCGAAGAAGGCTTTAAGCTATACAACATTACGCTACGACTAATAGGTGCGGAGCAGCAATGAAAAATGTTGCAAAATGGAAAATTGACGCATACGAAGTTGCGCGGGTCAGTAATTATACTTATATCAACCCATATGATGCCCCAGCGCTGGGCACAGGTCTCCCCATTAGAACCTACTTATTATAGATCCTGGGGGTAATTTATATAATCGCCACGCTTGGCGAGCGGGTTGGCGATGCCTAAAGAGCGTAAAGTACGCAGAGAACGCTGCTGCCCGTCCTCCGAAGTGACATTCCTGAGTCACCTTGACGACACCCTCGGGAAGAGATGGGTTGGCTCTATTTTTAAGCTGGTATCATACGGCTATAATTCTATAAAAATAAGTAAATTATAGAATTTTATAAGCTCGACGTTTCGACCGTTTTGCAACGGCCGTGGTCTAACCGTGACCACGGCCGTTGCATACGGTCGAAACGTCGGGAAATAAACAAAGGTATTTAGCCTTAAAATAAAATATTTACGCGATTAAGACCCGTAGCTTATAAAATTCTATAATGTGTACAAATCGCGAATTTTTACGAACATAAATAAGTAAATCTATACTAATATTATAAAGCGGAAGAGTTTGTTTGTTTGATTGTTTGTTTGTTTGTTTGTTTGTTTAAACGCGCTAATCTCAGGATTTACTGGTCCGATTTGAAAAATTCTTTTTTTGTTTGATAGCCCATTTATCGAGGAAGGCTATAGGCTATATAACATCGCGCTACGACTAATAGGAGCGGAGAAGCGACGAGAAACGTTTCAAAAACGGGGAAAAATTACGCATACGAAGTTGCGCGGGACAGCTAGTGGTAGAATAAATCTTCTACTTCTTATCTCTCCAAATTTATAACGCTGAAGAGTTTGTTTGTTTGGTTGAACGCGCTAATTACAAGAAGTACTAGTTAAATTTATTAAAAAAAAAATGGTTGTCTGTAAGTCTGTGTCGGATTACGGACGATCATTTTACGGGATAACGTCATAAGAAAACATTGATGACATATAGCCATGCGGGTTGCTTAGTAACCAATCAATAACGTTAGTTCCAATCATATCGCAAGTCATGTCGCTGCAATCGCCATTCACTGTTGCTTAGCAACCAATAACGACACGCGTTGTATGATGTTTTTTTTTTGTATATGTTTTCTGCTATAAGTATTTTGATCATGACTGTACTATGCAAATTATTGGTTCAGATTCATTATAACTCATCATTCTTGTTCCCTAATATTTATTGTTCAAACAAACGATAGTTCAATGGTATTAAGATAGGTCTAGGGTTAGATAGGTCGTAGGTTTTAATCCAGTTTTATAGTATTTTGGTAAAATCTCGACTAAAAAAATGATAATATCAACGACCCAATTTAATTCAAAACTACAAAAAGAAGAGGGCCTAGCAGAAAAAAAGAATAGACACTCCACAAGATGTACAGACTTGCAGTTGCAGCACTACTTTACCCCACAGTTATAACCTTTAAACTTATGCGTTGCATTTTTTTTATATGTAAAACATTTCAATGCAATGTAATAATTGCTTCTGAAATAATTGAAATTAAAAAAGAAAACCAACTTTATTTATTTTGTTTAAAAGCTTTATGCACAGTTATTGTACAAAGGCAGACTTAATGCTAAAAGCATTATCTAGGTACCAGTCAACCTTAGGGTGATGTAGAGATAGAAATAGAAGTAGGTGCGGTACTTTTCACCATTTTAAAACATTATAAAATTATATTTACTACGGGTCTTAATCGCGTGAAATATTTATGGTAAAATACCTTGTTTATTGCCCGACGTTCCAACCGTATTGCAACGGCCGTGGTCACGGGTGTAGTCGCGTAGTATATAAAATTTTATAATGTGTACAAATTGTGAAAGTTAATCAACATTTTAAAACATGTTCAACAAAGCTTGAATGTCAGTTATCGCCATTAAAATTCTAAACTATCTCCATACCAAATTTCATCTAAATCGGTTCAGCAGTTTAAACGTAAAAATGTAACAGACGGAAAGTATCTATGTCTATAGATACTTTCCAGGGACTCAAACTATCTCCATACCGATTTTCATCTAGATCGGTTTAGCTGTTTGAGCGTGACATAACAGATAGACAGACAGAGTGTCTTTCACATGTAAAATATTATTATGGATAATATTTTTTATAGGCATTGCTTGTCAATTACTTTATTAATACAATAATTGCATTATTTTTCATTTGAATTCGAGACCCAAGAATCGAACCCGAGTCTTCCGGATGCCAAACCGGGGCCGGAATCGATTGGTGGATGGGTCTGGACTTCAAATTTTTCTATCTTTTAAATGCAATTATTGTTTTATAACATCAGTTTGGATACCACAAAACTAGTACCAAATCTACCACAATTCTACATAAGCTGCCAAAAACCATTTGAATTGGCTCTGTACTAACAAAAATCCCACTTAACCTAAATTTAAATAGCCAAAATTCACATTAGTATGTACATCTCCGACATTATCGATAGAAAAGGGGTATGAAGTACCTATATTATAGTGGAGGGGAGTGGGGAAGGATATGACGTCACACGTAAGAGGAAACTATAAAGCATTAAGCGGCTCGGTCGAATTTTAGTCCCCTAATGTTGTGCATACGGAATGTTGTAGTAGGAGTGTTATGAGTTGGCGGTGGTTTGGTGTTTTTTGTTGTTCTACATACAAACAAATGTGTAAATTAATCCCTTTCCGACCCGAAAGGGACGTGTATGGATTTACAACTCTAAAAATAACAATAAAAAAATCTTAAATAATATCAACTCCGAAATGTGTAAATGTTCTTTTCAAAATTGTTTGTATAAGGCCTTTTTACAATTAAAACATTTTTTCCGCTTTCTCATGTTGTCTCATATGACTTCTGTCAAGAAAATCATTTTTAGATTATTAGTTTTTCGTCATTTAATTTAAAAAATAACAAACTTAAATCGCATTATCATGTGTGTGTGTGCATTTTTTTAACGAACACATTAAAGGATCGGACAGGGATTGAATGAACTTGTTGTATTTTATTTTTACTTGGACTGTAGTTACAACCATAATTGGTTTCTAGTCCGTACATAGTACAAAATGCAGGATAAGATCACCATTATTAGTTATAGCATAATTTTGAAGTATTTAATCCCGGTTTATAAGTTACATGTCGCGACTTAGTAGCGAATGAGTAGATAGAGAAATATGACAGGTTAAGCAATGTTACCACTGGCGGTCCATAAAACGGCGACTATTCTCGAAAAATGTCATACGATTCCGTGTCTCGGAGAGCAGCACTTTAGACCGTTTTTGAAAAATGACTTTTTTCTGTGCCTTAAGCACAGAGTTTTTCGATATTGCGTCTTCTTTTTCTCCGGTATTTTGCATTTTCATCCCATCAGATTATAAGAGTGAGAGAATAATGAGTGCACTATTTGATTGACAAGTACGAGATTGGGCGCCGCCGTAATAATAATCTATACTAATATTATAAAGCTGAAGAGTTTGTTTGTTTGTTTGAACGTGACAATCTCAGGAACTACGGGTATGAATGGAAACATTATTTAACTGTTAGATAGCCCTTTTATCGAGGAAGACTATAGGCTATATAACATCGCGCTAGTTAAAATATAGTTATGTGTGTCACGTAGGTTTTAGATTAAAGTGTCTAATGGGCCTCTACGTATTGGCTTTGGCTCCACGCACGCCTCCCAAATGACAAGGACTTCATAGTCCCGTGATTTGGAAACAACATAGGTACATAATAATAAAATAAAAAATATATATATTCACTTAGGAAGCAAAATACTACTTTTGTGAATAGCCGATTCTACATAATTATACATGCAAATGCCTGTTCATAAACAATAGGTAAAGCCGGAGAAAAGAACGCGGCCATTTTTATTAAATTGCCAATGTTTACAATGTTTCTTTGTTTATAAACTGTATATGCAGGTAAGGTGCTGCCACCATTATATTATACCTACGCCATATTAGAAGACTGATGCAAAATCCCCATGGTAATAACAGCTACAAAGTCTTATTAATTAATTTTAATAATATTTGAATCACAACGGGCAACCTACAGCAAATGTACAATATGAACGTCCGCAGCAATACAGTTTGCATATTAACTGACACAGTTCCTACATCGGTGTGATTGGTACGAGTGCAACTTACTACTGTGGCTACTGACTACCTAATATTATAGGAGGTTTTGGAGATTTATAGCCAATTGTAGGCGTCGTTACTGTAGTACAGTGTTGAAATGATATTGGTAACATCATTTTAAGTTTATCATTTAGGATTATGAGGAATTATAACAGTTTAATGGCTTGTCGTTCTAGTAGCTTGTAGCGAGTTTGTTCCCCAAACGGGACACCAGTTTGTGTGTTAAGAGTATAGCTCAATGGCTAGTGCTAGGAGTGGGTCCACGTCGGTAGTATAATGGGTAGGATTCGAACACGCGACCTTATGATTGCGAGACCGATGCCTTAGCCAATAGGCTACTGCCGCGTAAGTCCCGATAATATCCTAATAGATTTAAGTAACAATCGCGAAAGTTTAAAAACGATGTCAAACTAATTCAGAACAAAATCTTACATTCACAGTATTCAGGATCATAATCAGAATCATGTCGACAGTAATAATAATAATAATATCTTTGGACAACTCACACAACGCCATCTAATCCCAAACTAAGCAGAGCTTGTACTATGGAAACCAGACAACTGATTAACATACTTATATATGTCTAAATACATACATATTATAGATAAATAACACCCAGACACAGAATAAACCATAGTGCTCATAACACAAAGTTTTATCCTGCGTGGGGATCGAACCTACGACCTCTTGCGTAGCAGTCAGATACACTCCCACCGCGCCACAGAGGCAGCCACAGAGACAGTATGACACAATGAAATAGAAACGTATCCTTCACGAGATTTCCATCAAACTGGGACAAGCAGTTTCATTCCATCACAACAGCGCATAGAGGGATGTTTGCTCGATGCGTATTCAGTTCAGTGTCATTTGGTTTGATGGGTTACAGAAGTAAAGAAACTAGATGGGACTTGTGTACGTTCAATAGAGTCTTTTCTGGAGAAAATAATAATAATAATAATAATAATATCTTGGGACAACTCACACAACGCTATCTGATCCCAAACTAAGCAGAGCTTGTACTATGGAAACCAGACAACTGATAAACATACTTATACATTTCTAAATACATACATATTAAAGATAAATGACACCCAGACACAGAATAAACCATCGTGCTCATCACACAAAGTTTTATCCTGGGTGGGGATCGAACCCACGACCTCTTGCGTAGCAGTCGGATACACTCCCACCGCGCGACAGAGGCTGTCAAAATGGTAGTGAACTGAGCTGTCAACACTTTGACAGCTTCGCTTCTAACGTGTAATAAATGCAAAATCCGTAAAACTTGATGATTTTATACTAATAACCCCCCGCTTGTGGCTTCTTCACATAACACTAGCTTTGTAATATCAGTTTTGGAAAATATTTAATAAATTATTCTTTCTTCACCTTCCGCTTCTTTTTGAAGTTATGACATTAAATCAACTAGAGACTATTTTATTTGAGTAAAAACATTGTACATTGTGAGGTTTACACCCTACACTTGACAAAAAAACTTCGACTTTACTCCGGCGTCTGACAGATGTGTAGTAGATGTGACCCTGAAAAGTAGGTGGTAGGTAGTGGAGGGTTAATTTGTATTTTATTTTCAAAAAATATATTATGAAGTTAAATAATTTAAAGAAGCTAAGAAAAAAAAAAACAAAAAGAACATTCTATTTACATATTATATAATAAAGTTTCACTATCACTTTCACTTTCACTATCAGATAAATAATATCTTCTGGATGGTTTATATGTTTATTACATGGATATTTTGTGTATGGATAGCGGAGAAAAGTCCGCTGTAATTATATACATTGTGTGTAAGAGAAGCCGAAATGATAAAAATATAAAAAATACTAACTTGATCCGAATAATATATTTTATTGCAAAGGTTTATTTTTAATCGATTGACGGTCGTAAGAGCCACACTACCAAAGAAGAATATTCTAACGTATAACATTATAGCCTTCAAATAAAAACCAGTTAATTTCCACCCATCTCTACAAATATAAAGGTTGAATTCATACACATTCCATATTAGACTTTCCAATTAGTTCCAACTTTACCCCAATATAGCGTAGCATATCTAATCTCCCTACATCTATGTCCGCAAATGACTGCTTTTAACGTGACTATGGCGATGCGACGTTATGCGAGTTTTCACTTACCGCCGTCAGATGGCGTTGGTGACGCTAAATTTATGTGCATACCAACAGTTTTTAGGGTTCCATATGAAAAGGGTTCCAATGAAAACCTCTGACTGTGTTTGTTTTTAAAAGACAAAAAGGGCAGCGGCCAATGGTTTCGCCCGACACCGGCTAAGTGTGAGTTGCGCACGACGGGTGTGGATGAAATTCAATACAACACAAGAAATTCACAAAACTACCGTCTGGGAGAAGCACGTACCCCCCCCCCCCCCCTCCTTCCTGGATCCGCCTATGAACGAATGCAGTCATGGTACAGTCAAATTCGTGTCCAACATTTATGTATACAACTAAGCTCTTTTCTGTATAGGAATCGAATCCACAATCATTTGTAATAGAATGAGAAAGAAGATAGGTATATGAAAAATCTACAAACAAATGTGCTCGAGCAAAAACTCGCATAGAGTATCTTTTACGGACAGAAAATCTCAGACCACTTTGTCCCGAAGGGTTTCCGAAAAAGCATTTAACTTTTTTTTTTTTATGACGACTCCCGCAGTAGGGTACTTAGCCCTGTGTCACGAGGGAATTTACAAACCAACAAGTCATGGACACAAAGTACACCCAGACTCGGAACAACATGTTATGGATCACACAAAGTGGTGTCCCGTGTGGGAATCGAACCACAGAGGCAGTCACGTTAAATCAAATATAGATATGTAATTTTTTATCTGTGGTATACTGACCTATAAACAAGGTGTAACAAAAAGGTATGGTCATATTCAAGAGTTGGTATGTGCCCATGATACTGAGTGCACATACATAATCCTAATTTTATTAAAAACGGAGTACCCTAAAAAATATTTATTATTTTTTCATTCGTTAATGTATGTATAATTAAAAAAGTATGACTTAAAAAGTTCTATGCCATAGTAAATAATCCAATCGAGTTTTGTTGTGCAACCAGCTATGGCACCATGGTAGGTAGCTGCAATACTGATAACATACCCTATCTGCTGCTGATATTTGACCACACCTTTCTGTTACACCCTGTATAGTAGGTACTAGACTTCCATTTCATTTCGACATTTGAACGGTTCAAGCAGCGGTAGCCTAATGGCTAAGGCATCGAACTCGCAATCGTAAGATCGCGGGTTTGAATCCTACTCATCATACAACAGACGTAAACCCCCTCATAACAGAAGTCGTTGAGCTTAGCTGGAGAGATTAGCAGGAAGTCTATACCAATTTGTGCAACAAGGATAACAGAAACGGTCAAACGGTATTTGTCTTATGTTTCCAAAAAGTTAATAACGGTCAATCGATTCGTCATTTAAAATTGGTGTCACTTTTTTAAGCTATTGCATAGCTTTTATGCTCTGGCTTTGAGCGCGGCGACCGAATCAAGAAATTCCGTAACGAAAATAAAACTTAACAACCCCCACTCCGCCATTTATTATATGGTACGATACGACTGTACGAAGCTCGCACGGATCGAGACGAGCTGCTCCGATATTTTATATATATATATATATATATATATATATATATATACTAGCTGACCCGCGCAACTTCGTCTGCGTAAACTTTCCCTTTTTTCTTTATCTTCCTTTTTTTTTTACAACATTTTTCATAGCTGCTCCGCTCCTATTGGTCGTAGCGTGATGTTATAACCTATAGCCTTCCTCGATAAATGGGCTATCCAACAATAAAATATTTTTTTCAGTGCAGCCCAGTAGTTCCTGAGATTATCGCATTCAAACAAACAAACAAACTCTTAGGGGTATGAAAAATAGATGTTGGCCGATTCTCATAGATATCGGATAAGCACAAAAAATTTCATCAAAATCGGTCAAGCCGTTTCGGAGGAGTATGGCAACGAAAACTGTGACACGAGAATTTTATATATTAGATATATATATATATATATATATACATGACGTATATAAATGGATCACATTAAGTGGTGTCCCTTGTGGGAATCGGACCCACGACCTCTTGCATTGCAGTCGGACACACTCCCACTGCGCCACAGAGGCAGACAAAGCGAGAAGCACTCTGTACGTACTAGTCAGTTATAATAAAATGGTACGGAATCCTCAATACGATAACTCTACTCACACTTAGCCAGTTTATTGCACAGTTACGAAAACACACTGAAACTTAGATTTAATACTAAAAAAAGCAAAGTTGAGCGCTTTAAAACTGGCAAGTAAAACTCATGCAAAAGCATTCATGGCCAAAAATCTAAATTACCTACTAAAACTTACTAATGTGTGTTTGTAAAAATGTTTTTAAAATGTTCTTATAATGGCATACATATATTTTAACTTGATGTTCCTTAAGGATGTTTGCCTAAGCTTGTGTGGATTGCTTTTTCACGACTCGCGACTATGAGAAAAAGATGGCCCCCTGGTGGGCCGGGTGCGGGCCAGCTCCAACAGTGTTCTGTAGTGCATTGCGAGCAGACTAATAAAATATGATAGATAAAAATGATTTATTCACTTAGGAAGCAAAATACTACACTTGTGAAAAGTCGATTCTACATTTACTTGTAATGCCTGTTCGCAAACAATAGGTAAAGCCCGAGAAAAGAACAGGCAATAAAAACTCGCGGCCACTCTTTTCAAATTGCCAATGTTTACAATGTTTATCTGTTTATAAACTGTATATGCAGGTAAGGTGCTGCCACCATTATACTATACACCAAATTAGAGGACTGATGTAAAAAAAGAGGTCAATAATATTAGAAGAGTACACGAGATTGGATACATCAGCCTCAATGGGCACAACATAGTAGGAGCATCCACTTACGATGTAAAAACTTTATGTGCTTAAATATTGGCCAATTTACTGGTACTTAGTGAATAAGTATACATGTTTATCAAAACAAAGAAAAGAATGTTGAAATATATTTGTTTGTAATCAGGGAGCTTCATCTGCCAACAAACTGTTATACAGTTTGGCAGAAGTAACGAATGCGCATTGTAAATTATTTCAGTGAATAAATTTTATTTCATTTCATTTTTTTCATTTTTTTTCATGTTTGTATGTATGTATGTTTTGTAGAATGTTTGTATGTATGTTTGTATGTGAATCACAGCTGCCAGACATCCACCTAGGTGTGGTGCAAGTGGCAGTGCTTCACATAAAATAACTAGTTGTCCAAAACATTTTTCATTGCTGCTCCGCTCCTATTGGTCGTAGCGTGATGTTTTATAGCCTATAGCCTTCCTCAATAAATGGGCTACCCGACACAAAAATATTTTTTCAATTCGGACCGGTAGTTCCTGAGATTGCCGCATTCAAACAAACAAACAAACTCTTCAGCTTTATAATATTAGTATAGATTAAACTTTGTTTCATTCACTATTAATATCACTTAGTTTAATTTCAATAACACAAAGTTGGGATGAAAAATAATGAGACAACATCCACTAGTTTAAATAATAATAATATCTTGGGACAATTCACACAACTTGTATTATGAAAACCAGACAACTGATAAACATACTTATATATTTCTAAATACATACATATTATAGATAAATAACACCCAGACACAGAATAAACCATCGTGCTCATCACACAAAGTTTTATCCTGGGTGGGGATCTAACCCACGACCTCTTGCGTAGCAGTCGGATACACTCCCACCGCGCCATAGAGGCAGTCAAATAATATAATTTTATGAATAAAACGGAGCAATCTCCACCAGGTTCTGGACCCATAGGAATGACATTAGAAACTCAACCTAACTAGGTTCCTGTGATGATAAACAGTCAAAGAGGCGATAATTAACCTAAACGGGAATGGGTACACATTTTTAACTCAATTGTTATGTAACTGCCAAATTTGTACATAGTTTGAATAGGGCTGTCACTTCTCATATAAATTATTCTTATGCTCAAAAAACCGGGCATGAGCATATCGGACCATGCTCAGTGTAGGGTTCCGCAGCCTTGAACAATTGCATCAGTAGAAGAGCGTAAGTCAATGGCACTTACGCCCTTTTGTTGAAAAACGCAGTTTTTTGGCAATAACTCAATGACGGTATATTCGATCTTGTTCTAAATAATTTATCTTTGTGAATTTTTCCATGTTTTTTGATTACACGGTTTATTGGGAACTTGAAAACTTTTTCAAAGACCTGTCGAATGATGTGCCACACTTTGTAGTTTATAAAATATTTTTTCAGCTTCTGTTACATGTATGGAGTACCCCCCCTAAAAATATTATGGTATATTTTAGTAGCCGCTGCTTAGTTTAATAGCTAAATAATAAATTATTCAATATTCATTATGTGATATTTGAGTAAAATGCCTGTGACATACGGACGGACAGACCGACAGACAGACAGACAGACGGTCATGACGAAACTATAAGGGTTCCGTTTTTGCCATTTTGGCTACGGAACCCTAAAAAGGTAGCAAACATGCAAACAATTCGTCTGATGTATGGACGAGTAACGTAATACCAGGGGTCTCGAGTTGATGACCCTATGAAAACAATACCTTCAACGATACTATGTTTTTCTTATGTCATTTTTATTAAGATTACACTATACTTTAATTAGATTACACTGTACGTTTACTATACAAAGAAATCGAAATTTAACTGCAACTGCACTGCTTTAAATACTTTTGCTGTTACAATTGGCCTCCTGAAATCTAGTAAACATCATGTAGAATTAGAAACATTCTGCATAACATGACGTCATTGTCCCTATCTATAAAACACCCTGTATACTAAGAGGTCATTGACTTTTAACTATAAACCATCATGTATACTATCTTTGATCTTGATCACCCTGCATACTAAGGGGTTAATAACCTTTAACAATAAACATACACCCTCTGTATAACAAGATATTTAATAGGTACCTAACAAAAACGCCATCTTGGGTCAACATTAAGCATATATCTTTGACTGGAAAACACCCTGTTTACTACAAAGTCATTAATCTCAAACTACAAACACTCTATATACCCTGTGATATACAGGATGTTTGTACTTAGAGGTCACTGGCCTTTGGATACGAAACATCCTGTACAAGACATTCAACTCCTACCTAACATTATTTGAAGCCGCCATCTTGGCGTACCACAACCTTGTTACAGAAAATGGATGAGTACGATAATTGTAAAGAAATAATGGCAATGTATTAAAACCAGGAATCAAATTTGAGATTTCTGATCACCATAGAGGCGCGAAAGCGTACCCAACTACTCAGAAGAAAAAAAAAAACAAGAAACCCGCCTGCTTATAAAAAAATCATGCAGTCGGAGGCATTAACGAATCCCAGTGAACTAACTAATCTCTCTAATTAATCGTGAATCGATTCACGCATGAATCATGAAAATCAGGCCGCGTGTTTGGTCTGTATAGTGTAACAACGGAACACACATACGTACATACATATCAAACATGTAACCCTCCTCCGCAGTCAGGTAATAATAGTAAATACGGATAGTGTTACATCTTTAACAAATAAACACCCTATAACATCTGTCATTAACCTCGAATTTACAAATTACATAATACTTTATCTGCAAAACACGCTGTATACTACAAGGTCATTGTCCTTTTACTATAAAACAGCCTGTATTACAAGACATTCAATACTTACCTAAAGCAGCCATCTTGGCGTACCGCAGCCCTGTTACAGAAAGTGGATGGGTCAACATTAGGCACTTGTCGTGGACCACCGTGCGGCGTGAAAATATAGCTGTATAAATACATTTACTTATTTATATTGCGGTCGTGCGTGCAATGTAGAATTAACAAGATATAGACAAGAATATACAGGGTGATTTGTAATATACTAATTACCTAACGCTCGTGGCTGCTTTACGTAACACTTAATAACTTTGTAATATTTGACTGCCTCTGTGGCGGTCGTGGGTTCGATTCCCACACGGAACACCACTTTGTGTGATCCAAAAATTGTTGTTCCGAGTCTGGGTGTACTTTGTGTCCGTGAATTGTACGTTTGTAAATTCCGCCTCGACACAAGGCTAGTACACTACTGCGGGAGTCGTCTTTAAAAAAAAAAACAATTTTGAAAAATATTTAATGCATTACCCATTAATCACTTACAACTTGTTTTTGGATTAAGACCCTAACCGCCTACATACTATTTTACTGGAGTAAAATTGTTGTTTATTGTGAATTTTAGGTCTTAAACCTGACAAATAAACATTATTTACTCCGGGGTCGCACAGATGTGTGGTAAATGGTTGTGTGATAAAAGTATAGGTAGGTAGGTGGGTTAAATTGTATTTTTTTAATTATATTACGAAGTTGTTTGGTGTAATTTTAGGAAGCTAAGAGCTGGAGGTTATTAGTATATTAAAAATCACATTGTCGAAAAATCTAATTTAATTACCCGCTGTAGGTATTTGGAAATTAGCAAAAAATCATAATATTTGTTTCGATTTTTGTAAGGTTATGTTGGATATGCCGAATGCTATAACTTTGTAACAACGCACTGTCATTTGTTTAGAGAGAAACTTTGACAAAGTTTGACCTTTTCAATTATTTTTAATGTCCTTATGCTTCTTCGTCCTAATCCTTTTGCACATAGTTAATTACAGAGCATTGACACTTTGACAGGAAACGTCCAAACAGACCGTTTATTTTGTCACAGCTATATCTTTCTATATCTCATCCAAATTCGTCCATCCATTTGGACGCTACGATGGCAGACGTTAAACTCATAACTCCTCTCGTAAGCGTCGACAGTTCAATATTTTTTTTTTTTAAAAAGACACCTCCCGCAGTAGGGTACCTACAAGCCCTGTGTCGCGGGTAACTTTACAAACATACAAGTCACGGACACAAAGTACACCCAGACTCGGAACAACAATTTGTGGATCACACAAAGTGGTGTCCCGTGTGGGAATCGAACCCACGACCTCTTGCGTAGCAGTCGGACACACTCCCACCGCGCCACAGAGGCAGTCAAAATATTATTAAGTCAATAGTCTCCTCTATACATTCTTACACCTACAAGTAGACTACTCTATGTAGAGTAAGTAGTGGTCTATCGCCGGTCTGTTTGTCGTCCACCTTACAACGACGCAATCATTTGACACCACAAAATAATAGCCTTTAAAAGGTTTGCTCACGACTCTACCCGGACTCTACGTGCCTTTCAGCCATGCACGTTGTTAGAGAAACAATGTTGGCACTTTAAAAAGTGTAGAGACGATAATTTTAATATAAATAAATCGGAAAATGGAGTTGTTAAAGACTAAGACTTGAAGTACTTAGAATATTATAAAAGACGTATCCTGCTTGTTAAAAAGTCAAATGTTTATTACTGACCCCACTAAGATTAGGATCTGTAGAGCATACTTTTACAAAACATGACGAATCGAGTGGTGACCGTTGACTTTATTGATATAATGTTCTGAGATTACACTAAGCTTGCACTATGACCAAAAATGTCGCGTACCTCGGAAACGGCTTGGCGGCGGCGACGAACGGCTAACGCGCGCGGCCGATGCGGCAATAGTCAGAGTATGAGAATGTACCATACATTCTCATATTCTTACTATTGTCGCATCGGCCTCGCGCGCCTGTCGTTCGTCGTAAGCCGCGCGCGGCTCGCGATCGGCCGCGATGCACGGAAATGAACCTTTACCATGACTGTGACGGCAGCCAATCTTATTAGAGACTAGCCAACCACAAACAAGTGTATGTACAGATACAAGTAGGTACACTCTCATGACCGCATAGAGATTAGGCGCAGGATCAACGCTTATCGTGTTCGCCGAGGCACGGAGGATTGTGACAATGTTCACCGACAGTAGTAACGTTGCTTAACCGATCAGCTCGGTCGCTACTGAGTCAAGGACCCCCATTTTTAAAGAAAGTATGAAGTAGAGACGTCTAAACTATCTTACGTTCTTTCCCGGGGCTCAAACTATCTCCATACCATATGGCGTAATCACAAAAACCGCTTTTTGTGATTAAGCCATATGGTAGAATAGTGAAATGACTATATTATAGTCATTTCACTATTCTAGCAAAATCCTACTCATTTAAATCACGTTACAAGTTATAATAGGTAAATGAAGGAAATCACAAATATAATGTAATGTGAGGGTATGTGTATTCTTTTGTGACATTATAGAGACCCAACGTGGGCCGATTTAAATAATTTTCAGTTAATCGATCTGTCTTAATCTTGCGAGTGTCATTAAAAACATGACAATAATCTAAATTCAATAGTGTGACCACTAGACGCCACATCGTAAAAAAAATGTGTAAAAACAAATATTTAAATAAAAAACCCGCCTGCGCAAAAAATATGCAAACAAGATCCCCTACATATTATGTACTTGGTAATAGCTGTTATAAAAGTTGTTGCATAGGTTACATCCTACAACCATTAAAAAGTAAAATATAAAAAAATAAATTTTAAAAATAAAAAACCAATGCAACGACTTTTATCACAGCTTTTTTTTATAAAAGACGAGTCCCGCAGTGGGGTTCAAGCCCTGTGTCACGAGGAACTTTACAAACATACAAATCACAGACACAAAGTACACCCAGACCCGGAACAACAATTTGTGGATCACTCAAAGTGGTGTCCCGTGTGGGAATCGAACCCACGACCTCTTCCGTAGCAGTCGGACACAGTCCCACCGAGCCACAGAGCCAGTCAAGTCAAGTCTATTGCCAAGTATTAAAAATTGAAAAAATAATCCATGCTAATTGACTTTTTTAGTATGTTATACCTTTTTGAAATGCTTACATACTGCGGTATTCGAAAAAACTTTTTTTTCACACTACATGTTCTGACATCTTACAGCCGCCATGTTTGTTTTTTCAAACGTCTTTTATCTAAGAACACCTGGGCAATTTAGACAAATTTGACGATGCCTTAATTGTTTAAATCCTTCTTGCCTTGCTCCGGTTTCAAAGATAAGAGATAATAAAGAATATTACATACATACATAAAAGATACGAGTGAAAGACATAACCCTTCCTTGCAGTCGGGTAAAAAGTGACTTTAGTTAATGGTCTTTCTATTGCAATTTTCTTTATCGTTGCTAATCATCATCTCATCTTCCCAACCCAATAAAAAATAATATATTTGGGATCGTCGCAATATGTAATATGCCTCCACACACTTCTATCAACGTTGCTAATATCCAAAATATATCTATCAAAGGCTTGTTAAGATAAACTAATTTTTGAATTAAGCAGGCACTGAACGCTAAGCAGAGCCGTTACTTTTTACGTACAACATGCCCTCACTAGCGGCACAGCTCAGAAGCCATAACTGCGTACACGCGATACTTATAGGTAATATTGGGTGGAGATGGAATTTGTAAATAAAAACCATGCAAGAGCATGTTGGACCATGCGCAGTGTAGGCACGATGGTAAATGAAGAGCTGCGTCTAAAAATGCATAAACGCGCGGACATTTAAGAGCTCGCTACGCATGCGCCTTGTTGCATTTAAGTTTACCATTATGACAAGATTTTGACAGTTACGCATGGGCTTGCCGCAGACACGAAATAAAGATCGTGGGTCCTTAACCCGGATTGGTTTACGAGTATATGGGACCATTTCGGAATAAACCTCTTTTATACTAAAAATAATTTTGAAAGTCTGTAAAATTTATGACGGAGTTGTACCCGTACATACATTAAAAAAAAAACCGAATTGAGAACCTTCTCCTTTAATTGGTTTAAAAATATTATACACATTTGATTTATTTAAAACTTTATGCACACAAAGGTGGACTTAATGCTAAAATCATTCTCTGCCAGTCTACCTTAGGGTTATGTAGAAATGGAATGTGTAGATGCAGTAACCTAATTGTAAATTAAACACTTCATATTATTCTTACATAACACATAAATAAAAATAGCTAGATAGAGAATATAAAATAAATACTGAAATACAATATAACTATACATACTTACAAAAATACATATATACATACATACATTTATATCTATACATACATAAATAAATACATATTTATAGACAAATGTTTAGGTTACTAATGTTGTGATGATTCAGCTGATCCATCAGGAAACAAAGTGCGTACCTTCCATTTAAAATTAAGGCGATTGGGTGCCGTCTTAACTATTTTTCTTATGCCTTCCTTAACAAACAAGGGAAATGTTTCAGTCTATAAATAAAAATACGACGTTCTCATGTTTACGTAAACATACACTAATTAACCGCTTAATTAGGTGCGCCTTCTGGACAAGCCCTTGAGGGTTGCGTAAGGAAGAACTTATTATTAGTACAAAATATTATTAGATAATGATATATTTATAGTGCCTATAGTGTAAGGACATAATACCGAGTATCGCTTACGAAAACGGAATCTGGAAAAATGTTGTTCCGAGGATGAGAGAACATACCACGCATAATTCAGATCGGGATCTGATGTCTGATCGCAATAGATTTATAAATATGTATACTAGCTGTCCCGCGCAACTTCATCTGCGTAAATTTTCCCCGTTTTTACAACATTTCTCATTACTGCTCCGCTCCTATTGGTCGTAGCGTGATGTTTTATAGTCTATAGCCTTCCTCGATAAATGGGCTAACCAACAGTGAATTTTTCAATTCGTATCAGTAACTCCAGAGATTACCGCGTTCAAACAAACAAACTCTTCAGCTTTATAATATTAGTATAGATTGATTCGGCTAGTTGTAACATGTCGCGATCCGTCAATCGCGATCTGGATCAAGATCAAATAACAGTCTATTCAAAGTTCTTACAGCAGAAACGCAAGCCTTCTCTCTGAGAGAGGATACAGGTCATGATCCATCAAGCAGATCTTTTGCGGATTGCTGTAAGTCGATAACGTCTTATAAACCGATGACAGAGTGCATGCAAGAAAAAGTGTCGCGGTCCGTAACGTTCCGTCTACCGATAGGCTGAAGTATTGTGGCCCCGGTCGCTAGTTGCTAAGCAATGCGAATAGCGATACGTCATCAATGATTTCTTATGACGTTTTCACGTTACATTATCGTCCGAAAACCGACTTTGCAGACAGATATTTTTTTTCTATGACATAGGATGCAGTTTCGCTTACGGATTATTTTTATTATACAAATTATAAAAGTTTGAATCTTCTTTATGGCGTCATTATCAAATCGTCGTATAAATTGTAAAGAAAAGCCGTCTCCATATTATCGTAGCGGTGGCGTCTTGAGTGCAACCCACAGGATACGCGGCGGTGTAACCGGCAAATTCTTTATAAACAGGGTGTAGTCATAACTACCTTTCTGTTTCATACGTTATTTTAAGAAAATGCTTGCGACAATGAGTCACATTCATTGCGTACCTACTAGCTTTTTGCGAATTCGTTGTTCTATGTTTGATTTATATATATAATTTTATTTTATGTATTATAGCTATTCTTATGTATATACCACATTACTGTAGGTTCTGTAGGTTCACCTATTCAAAATTCGTTATGTAGTTTTCGCGTGAAAGAGGAACAAATGGGCTATGAGCCAGCTATGAGCTGGCTCATAGCCCATTTGTTCCTCTACCTTTGTGACGCTACCATCATGCCCGCGACTTGCAAGTAAATTGTGATTCCGAATCTGAGTGTACTTTATGTCTATGTATGTTTGTGAAGTCCCGTGAAATACTAGGATACATGCTATCTTTGTGAATTTCACTGCTTTAAAAACTTTGTGCTGTGTGCCTTTCATATTTGAAGAGTTCCCTCTATTTCTCCAAGATCTCATCATCAGATCCGAGCTTTGATGATAATGGGACCAATCTGGAAGTATACTCTTTCAAACACAAAAATAATTTTACAAATCTGTCCAGCCGTCTGCGAGTAATCGGATAACAAACATTACAAAAAACATTCTAATTGAGAACCTCCTTTTTGAAGTCGGTTGATAAAAGAGAGTGGTACGCCGGAGCTACTGGTAAGCCGGAGGTCCCCGCCATGATGAAACTTTGTGTAATGAGCACGATGGTTTATTCTGTGTCTGGGTGTTATCTACTATATAAAATTCTCGTGTCACAGTTTTCGTTGCCATACTCCTCCGAAACGGCTTGACCGATTTTGATGAAATTTTGTGTGCATATTGGGTAGGTCTGAGAATCGGACAACATCTATTTTTCATCCCCCTAAGAGTTTGTTTGTTTGTTTGAACGCGATAATCTCAGGAACTACTGGGCCGCATTTTATTGTTGGATAGCCCATTTATCGAGGAAGGCTATAGGTTATAACATCACGCTACGACAACGCTAGCAATGAAAAATGTTGTAAAAATAAAAAGGGAAAATTTACGCAGACGAAGTTGCGCGGGTCAGCTAGTTTATCTATAATATGTATGTATTTAGAAATATATAGATACAAGTTTATTAGTTGTCTGGTTACTATAATACAAGTTCTGCTTGGTTTAGGATCAGATGATTTTGTGTGAGTTGTCTTAAGATATTATCATTATCCATTTCTAAAAAAAATATGTTTAGCTTCTTAACAACTCCTCTTTTTAGCCGGTTAAAAGTACTTACTTAGTTTTTTATTTGTATTTTTTTTTTTTTTTTGAGTTTCAGTACTATAGGCAGCAAATAGGAAAAAAAAAAAAATGTTGGAGACAACATACCTAACCTTAAATCATGAAGTCAGAGGCATTTTAATAAGTTCACAGGGATTTATTAATGGTCATTCTAAGTGAACCATAGTAAAGTCATCCTCATCATAATTTTAAAATACTTATAAAACTATACCCTTCACGGCAAAGCGTCTTGTTTTAATTTTTTTCTCTATCTCAATATAATAATAATAATAATAATAATCATTTATTGATTATATGGCTTCGGGCTGTAGCCATTTTGAATTTTGATCGTTGTTATATTGTAGTGACACTCTCAAAATTAATACGAATCGATTGACGTATAAATTGCGTTTGGTCTATATAGTGCCATAAAAGAACACACATACATACATAGACTGATAAACATATTACTAAAAATTACCGTTCATTTATAACTAAACGACCGACCGAAAGTTTCGTAATAGTGAGTGATAAAAATCAAGCGAGGGTAGTTTCCGAAACGCGCGCTTCACAGAGGTAGAGCTGAACCAGTCTACCTGTGACCACGGCCGTTATAATACGATCGAAACGTTACACAATAAAACAAAGGTATTTAGCCTTAAAACAAAATATTTACGCGACTCATACCCGTAGCTCACAAAAAAAATATAATGTGTACAAATCGCGAAAGTCTTTTCCCTCAAAGGGGTTCATAAAAAAAATGAGTGTGTAACACAAACACCCTGTACACAACACCTCATATTACACAGCATGCGTGTTTTGACAACCGTTTACTGAGCGCTCGATGAAACCTTATCGCTCCTCGAAGCTAATCACGACATCGACAGTATAATCATTACAGCCTACAGGAGAGGGGGGCTATTTAATTTTTAACTCACACCAAATTTGGTATAAGTTTTGATAGATGAACAGCTAACCGATTGAATTAGGCGTAACATGGCGGAAATCAATCTTAAGTAGATTATAAGGGAGGGATTCCTCCACCCACCGGAGGTGCCTACCACTCGACTTGGTAAGAGTACCTGTCACTAATTTTCTTTGTTGCAGGTCTCTCTTTTTGAGTGCGGTCTGTCAATCTATTTCGATTGTTGTATTAAGGGTATTTCCTTACTACTTCAATCGTGGTGATTCACAGATCGAGAGTGGGTGGCGGGATCCCTCCCTTATAATCTACTTAAGATGAACAGCTTCTGAAAAAAAAAAAAACACTCTCCGTGTGTATCGAATTTCCCCATCTCTTCCCGTGGGTGTCGTCAAGGCGACAAAGGGATTTCACACTACAGGACGGGCAGCAGCGTCCTTGAAGTACTTTAAATCCTTACTACGATCGCCAACCCGCTCGCCAAGCGCGGCGATTACGGCAATTACCCCCACGATCTATAATCCCTTATCACAACATTGAACAGTATTATCATTACAGCCTACAGAAGTAGGGGATGACTTACACTTATAGCGAGATTATTGTTAACCTCACCTAAAACACAAAAAATAGATTACAGTGCTCGCTGACACTGAATCTCGGACCACATCGTTCCGAAATTGGTCCAGAATGAAATAAAGAGACGAGCAGCTAGCTCATAACAGTATCAGTGCCACCCAAATCCTTGTTTAGCAAAGATCTGAATGTCACGGTACCGCGCTCCTCATTCGAGACATTAGTTCATAAGTCTCATTTGCAAAGTAATTACACTTGCTATAGTGCCCTTCAACCGAAACTCGAAACACAGTAATTATGTTGTATAAAGATTTCCTTCTGTACTCTAGTTTTGTGATATGATCTTTGTTATTGTTTCACTCAAAACCTGCTGAATGGATTATGATGAAATTGTAAAGTGATATAGGTTTTACAACGTTGTAGTGCAAACCTGAAAGCAGTTTGCTCAGAATCAGTAACAAATCCAATGTATTAATTTTCCACCTGATATATTTTATAATTCTTTTATTAATCAATCTATACTAATAGTATAAAGCGAAAGAGTTTTTTGCCAAACTTCTTGGCAGTATATGATTAGGTATAAATGAGACAGAAGATGTAGTATAGTCTGGTTATAATTATCCAAAGGTGCATCTTATATACTAACGACTTCGTGTTGATAACAGATAGTAGAAACATTTAATAGATACTGAACGTGCGATAAGGAACATAAGATTGTGATGTAGATTGTAGATACAGCACAAAGATATTGTACTGTAACAGTACACCCCCCTTTAAAAAAAAATTATGGTAATAGTGTTTACAATATAAATTTGACCTAGACCTTACTAGTTATTTGCTGATGTATATAAATAATAATGCTATTGTACGCGGTGGAATTTGATGACGCCTGTCATTAGTTATTTGCTGATGTATATAAATAATAATGCTATTGTACGCGGTGGAATTTGATGACGCCTGTTGTGGTGTGATTTGCTGACGTCTGTAATTTTGACTTAGCTGTTGCACGAGTGTTTATTATTTTTTTCCGTTAAACTCTTCATTCTTCTGTCCAGTGTTTTCATTATGCCGTAAATTAGGATCACGCCGATTGTTAAAATAATCTGTCCCATTGCAACATTTCTTGTCCACCGTAAGTCCTCCTGGATCAGGTTACGGAGTTGGTCCGCTTCGTTTTGATTGAGGCAATTGTCCGTATTGTATGTTATCTGGTCCTTAGAACTTTGATTTCCCATTTTAGATGTCTTGTTGTTACGAGTAGTAGTAGTTGTGAATTAATGGTATATGTTAAGATCTATGTTAATATATATACGAATAGCTTGCTTATATCAGCGATTTTTTATAGACGTACTACTGACTTTACTTTACGTCCCGATCGTGTAGTGTACGTGTGTGAATGCCTGTCGCAATCCTTTGAATCTGGCACGTAGTTTGATTCGTCATTGATCATGAAAGCTGGTTTCAATCTATCAATTGATATCACTGTCTCTTTATCCCTAATTCTAATGCAAAATGTTTTATCTGTTTTACTAATTACTGGGTAGGGTCCTTCATACGGCGGTGTCAGGGCTTTCTTAATTCTATCACACCGAACAAATACGTGTGAGCATTCTTTGAGTTCGGGATGCACAAATATAGCTTGATTGTGTTTTTTTCTTTTTGGAATTGATGTCATTTGTGTGATGTCCTTTTGAATTTGTTTTACAAACTCTTCGTACGTTGATAACTGTGCTGCTGATGACTCAAAAAATCCTCCAGGGAGTCGTATTGGCGTTCCATATGTCATCTCTGCTGAACTATAACCTGTGTCTTCTCGCAAGCTACTCCGCAACCCGAGTAAAACTGTTGGAATTTCTTTTAACCAATTTTCGTTGGATTCTCTTGTCATTAACGCCGCCTTTAAAGTTCTATGAAATCTCTCTATCATTCCATTGGATTGTGGATGATAAGGTGTTGTCCTAATTTTATGTATTCCCAAAAATTGTGAGAGTGACTCAAATATTCTTGATTCAAACTGTCGGCCTTGATCCGTAGTAATGCGCAATGGACATCCAAAACGAGTAATCCATCCTTCGAAAAGTGTCTTGGCTACTGTTTCTGCAGTTATATCTTCTACCGGAAATATTTCGGGCCATGACGTACAACGATCTATGATTGTGATTAAATATCTCTTCCCTTGTGAAATCGGAAGTGGTCCGACGATGTCAATATGTAAATGTTCAAAACGTTGCGCTGTCATAAATGTACCAGGAGGTGATATCGTATGTCGTTGTATTTTTTATTTTTGGCAGGCTATACATGATCTACACCAATTATTGATATCTTTGTTCATATACGGCCATAAATACCTTTGGGTTATCATTTTTCTCGCAGTTCTTTTTCCTGGATGGCTCATACCATGAATGGTATCGAAAATTTGTTTGCGAAAATGCTTTGGTAAGTAGGGGCGGCTTTTTCCAGTAGACGTGTCGCAGGTGATGTTTATTGTGGAACCCGGAAGCGTAATGTTTTTGAATTTTAATCTTTTATTGTCATGTAATTTACTTAGTTCATTATCTGTTGATTGACATTTTTCCAATTCAGCGTAATCGATAGGTGATGGCACGTATATTTCCTCTATTCGAGATAAGGCATCGGCGGTAATATTATCACGTCCGCTTATGTGTTGAATGTTGGTACTGTATTGTGAAATGAAATCTAACTGCCGGACCCGTCGCGGTGTATCGTTTGATGATGGTTTTTGGGAGAATGCGTATGTCAAAGGTCGGTGATCCGTAAATATTGTAAATTCTCTTCCCTCGATTAATCTGTGAAAATGTTTGACGGCCATGTATATTCCTAACAGCTCTCTGTCAAACGTAGAATATTTTTGTTGAGTTTCGCTCAATTTTTGTGAAAAAAATCCTAATGGTTCCCAATTGCGTCCGGATTTTTGTTGTAAAACTCCACCAACGCAAGTAGCACTAGCGTCGGTCATGAGCGCTAGTGATGCGTTGCGGGAAGGATGCGCTGTTAACACTGCGTTTTTCATGCTTTCCTTGCATTTTTCGTAGCTTTGTCTGCTTCCGTTGTCCAAGGAACAGGTGGATTATCGTTCTTTTTTGAACCATGTAGATATTCGTTTAAAATTCTTTGATTTTCCGCTGCGCGTGGAATATTACTTCTGTAGAAATTGACCATGCCCAAAAATCTTCTTAATTCTTGAATTGTTTTCGGTTTGGGAAATTCCATGATTGCTTTGTAATTTTCTTCGGTAGGGTGTATTCCTTGGCTCGTTATATGATAACCTAAGAAATCTATTTCCCTTCTGAGAAATTCGCATTTTTCGAGATTAATGGTTATTCCATTCTCGTGTAAACGTTTGAAAACCGTTTCTAAATGCTGATAATGCAAATCTTCGTTGTCCGATGCGATGAGACAGTCGTCTACAAATATAAATACGAAGTTTAAATCTCTAAATAAGGAATCCATGAATCGTTGAAATGTTTGTGCCGCATTGCGTAATCCGAAAGGCATTCTTAAGTACTCAAAAAGTCCAAAAGGTGTGATGATGGCTGTTTTTTCTATATCTTTAACAGGAATACAATGGTATGCTTTACGTATATCTATCTTGCTTAGTATCTTCTTATTTTCTAATATGTATGTAAAGTCAGTTAATCTTGTTAGTGGGTATTTGTCCGGTACTGTCGTGCTATTGAGCATTCGATAGTCTCCGCACGGTCTCCATTCGCCATTTTTCTTTTTTACCATATGTAATGGGCTTGCCCATGGGCTATCTGACGGTCGACAAATTCCGAGTTCTATCATATTTTGAAATTCCTTTTTGGCTATGTCGTATTTTTCTGGAGGTAATGGTCTTGCCCGAGCTGCGACGGGTGGTCCTGTAGTGATAATGTGATGTTCAATCTTATGTTTGGGCGCATTGCGGAGAGAGGACCCTTTCGTGATGTCTTCGTATTTGTTTAAAAGTTGCGTAATACGTGGATTCGTTCCCACTGCGATAGTACGAATTGTTTGTTGTGTCGCTTTTTCCGAAGTTACATGCGTTGTCAGCTCTGTAACTTTGTCGATAAGTTTGCGACCTGCTATGTCGACTAATAGTTTATAGTGCTCTAGAAAATCTGCTCTAATTATTGGTTGTGTAACATCGGCGATTACAAAATTCCATTTATAACATCGTTGTAGTCCTAAATTCAAGGTAAGCGTCTTCTCGCCGTAAGTCCTAATTTTAGTCCCATTTGCAGCGTATAGTGTGTATTGTTCATTTTGTAAAATTGAATGTCTCTGTTGCTTGCTAATGACTGAAACATTTGCGCCCGTGTCAATCAAAAACTTCATACCACTTTTTCGGTCGGTAATGGTGAGGCGATTGGATGGGTGGATTGCACAGAGTTTCGCCGTTGTCTGTGCTCTTATTCGTTTCCCTGGTTCCGTACGTAAGTCATTTGTTTCCAACCGCATGGTTTAATGCAGTTCTTTGCATATTTTCCGAATCTTTCGTGGTAGTAACAAAATCGATTTGCTCCTCTATAGTTTGTTCTCGGCCTCATAATCGGGAATTGTTGACGTTTCTTGAAATGATTGTGCGTGTTGGGTCGATAGCCATATTGACCTTGCTGAATTGCGTCAATATCTATCTGTAATTTTGCTAGCTGGGCTAAAATGCATGCTGTATTGTTGTCGTTTGAAGTGTCGTTGCTAACAGCTGATATTTCGGTTACTTTTGAATTCATTATTATTTTGTCTGCAATTTGGCTCAGTTTGTCAATTTCCATGTCTTCCGTAACTGCTAGAACCGTAGTAACTGATGTTGGTAAAAGCCTGAACCATAGTAGTTTAATTGTTTCGTCACTGATTTTTCCTCTCCCGAGGACTCGCATTTGACGTAATAACTGCGAAGGTTTTTGATCACCGAGTTCTGTCTCTGATATTAATTTTTGAAACTGTCGCTGTTCTGTTTCTTCGTAACAATCAATTAATCGTTCCTTGATGTTTTTGTATTTATCTGTAGTCGGTGGTGAAGTGATTAGGTCACTAACTTGTAGTATTTCTTCCTTGGATAACTTTGCTATTACTGTACAGTATTTGTATTCGTCTCCTTGCTTCTGTGGTGCTAATATGGCTTCTAGTTGCGTGAACCATAATCTTGGTTGGTCTTTCCAAAATTCCGGAATGCGGGATAAAACCGAGGTGCCAGCAGCTACTTCAAGTGTTCCTTGCTGATTTATGTTCGCCTTGCACGGTGATTGTGCCATGTTTCTTGCTGCGTATTCGTTCGTCGGGGTCACCAATTTGCCAAACTTCTTGGCAGTATATGATTAGGTATAAATGAGACAAAAGATGTAGTATAGTCTGGTTATAATTATCCAAAGGTGCATCTTATATACTAACGACTTCGTGTTGATAACAGATAGTAGAAACATTTAATAGATACTGAACGTGCGATAAGGAACATAAGATTGTGATGTAGATTGTAGATACAGCACAAAGATATTGTACTGTAACAAGTTTGTTTGTTTGTTTGTTTAAACGCGCTAATCTCAGGAACTACTGGTCCGATTTGAAAAAATATTTTTTGTTGGATAGCCCATTTATCGAGGAAGGCTATAGGCTATATAACATCGCGCTACGACTAATAGGAGCGGAGTAGCGACGAGAAATGTTGCAAAAACGGGGAAAATTTACGCATACGAAGTTGCGCGGGACAGCTAGTTTGATATATACGGGGTGGGGTTGCAGGCCTAAGCTAGTATTGATATAGGTAAGTAGCTAAGTACTTGCCTAATTCATTACTACTTAGTACATATTAAGACACCTACCTACCAATTTTTTTGGCAATGTGGAATTATGGAGCCAACATTACTAGCAATCCTGTTAACTTCTCCAGCTAAGCTATATGGATTGTTTTTGTTCGTACACTTTCGCGATTTGTACACATTATAGAATTTTATAAGCTACGGGTCTTCCCGTGACCACGGCCGTTGCAATACGGTCAAAACGTCGGGCAATTAAACAAAGGTATTAAGTCAATGGATTGTGTTAGAGTGGATTCACATCGGTAGTTCATAGTTCGAACCCGTGACCTAACGACTGCGAGTCTGATGCCTTAGTATTAATGTTAAACTTATGACTCAAATCTACAAACAAACATAAAAAAGAACTAACAACAATTTAAATAAATTCAAAAATAAATTTACACGTCACAGTAAGTGCCAATTATCGCTAAAAGTAATAACACCATTAAAATAATTATTTTAACCTCTATTCTTTGTACCATAAGACTCAAAATCGATTTCCGTATTTTTTTTTTCACTTTTACTACATCAAAAACACGCATGCAACAATTTCGCACAATTAAACTTAAGAATAAAAACTTGAAACACAACAAATTTAATGTTACCACTCAAAAAACTCACTATTACAAAAGTCATTCAAAACTAAACTCTATTACAAAGGTATAGAAGTCAATAAAAATTAAGGTAAGTTTAACAATAGTATAAGTTTTTGCAAGTGTTTGGTGCAGAAAAGCGTAAGAAATTTGTCCCCTGTACGTTTTTGCTTTATCTGTTATTCTTTTTTTTTTACGCGGGCAACTGTTAACGCAAAAAGATTTTGACATTGTTTCGGAACGCTCGCCCGATTTCGGCGCCAATTAATTTCTCGATGTGCACAGTGTAGTTCGCTTTGCAGAGGTTTATATCATTGTAAAAAGGTTACTCACTTTTTGTGATTTTAATGGTTTTTTTAAGCTATTGCACAGCTTTTATCGCGGGCTTTGAGCGCGGCGACCGAATCAAGAAATTCCGTGACGAAAATAAAACCTAACGCCCCCCACTTCGCCTACCATGTAGCTCGGCCGAGCGTTCGTTTAACGTATATGTATATGGTACGACTGTACGAAGCTCGCACGGATCGAGACGAGCTGCTCCGAAATGTATTGAATAAAGGTTACTCACTTTTACTGCCTCTGTGGCGCGGTGGGAGTGTGTCCGACTGCTACGCACGAGGTCGTGGGTTCGATTCCCACACGGGACACTACTTTGCGTAATGCACAAATTGTTGTTGATGATGATGAAATGCATTAAATCTTGTTGTGGATTCACTGGATTTACTTTTAGCGAAATGGGCAGTAAATGTAGACTGATACTATTCCAAATTTTGTTATACGTTCATAAATGAATTTGAAAAGACTTTGAGCTTAGATAATTTTTCTGCTTTTTATATGAAAAAAAAACATCGACCTGGATTGCACCATCCCTTTCAATTAAAATGTAAATATTGGCTGTAAGGCGTAAAAGAGAGAAAAAACTCGTGAGCCTTTGACAGATATTGCCACAAAGTAGCGTTGTCTCTTTCTAGAGAGTGATCAATTTTGTGAGGTTATGACGCAATCCTGATCTCTACCTCAATGAGTTTAACATATCGGTTATTAATAGGTTAAATTCTTAGACGCAGAGACTGGAAGAAGGCGCTTCTATTAAGTCGTACTTCCCGGTTTGCAACCCTAGCTATTGCGATGGCTTTAAAAGGCATGCTTAATCATCGTTAAGCCTAGAGTAATTGAAAACCTAGATCAGGCTTTATTCACAGCTGCCCTAAGTTATACAGTAAATCATTTATTGTAATAATAATTTAATAATTCACTGTAAACGGGTTATTATACTGCTTTACGTTACTTGCGCCCCAAATCGAGCTGGTTTTGTTTGTTAATTACCCACAATATGAAATATTTTGCGTAGAGAAATAAATTACCTACCTTTTAATTCATTGTACTAAAATGCCGCTCCGGCACTTGTTATGTAATGTTAAACTTACTACTTAGATAAACGAATATTGTGTTCTTATGAGGAAATAAATGTCTTTAACCATACGTTATATTAGTATACAGTTCTCTTCTTTATCAGGTTTATGCAGTTCTTCAAACATCTTTCATTGATTTTTTTTAAAATTTTTTAGTAAGTCTTCTATATATATTCTGTAAACTATTCGAACAGCACTGGATTGCCTAACACCCTTGGCATCATAAAGTGTTAAGCACAACATAAAAAAACCGGGTAGGAGTATGTCGGACCATGCTCAGTGTAGGGTTCCGCAGTCTTGAATAATTGCATCAGATGAGTGTATGTTCATGGAACTTATGCCCTTTTGTTGACAAACGCAGTTTTGCGGCAATAACTCAATGATGTTGAAAATTTTATATATTCATAAAGCGCTACCTTTGTGATATTTTTTCATATTTTTTGTCACACGGTCCAAAAGTTAAGGGACACAATATAAGCAACTTTCAGAGCTTTTCTAACTAGTTGATGATTGGTGAAAAAAAAAATCAAAAAGCTTTCTCCCCCCGTAAAAATATTTATTTTTATCATTTAGCTAACGAACCTTTTCACTAATTTCATCAATTTTCATTGTGTACCTAATCTTTAAGTAAAATGCTTTTTGTGCATTTTACTGGACGGACAGGCAGACGGTCATGACAAAACTATAAGGGTTCCGTTTTTGCCATTTTGGCTACGGAACCCTAAAAAAACACTCTACAGTTGTATTTCAAAACAAAAAGTTTGCTTTAGGACATAGCTGACAATGACAAATAGAAAACACTTGTTTACCAAAATCTCTGTGCACAAAATTACTCTCCAAAAAATTCTGTGCGGCCATTTCAAAAATGCACCGCCATCTTATAGTCGCTTCGTTTAGAAACACCCGATGACAATCGCACGGTGATAAATTATTAAAAATATCTTATTAATCACCCACTATCACCAGATATCAATCGTTTACGTTTAATTGGTGATTATTTAGTAAACTCAGAGTTTAAACAGATAGTTATCGGCTATTTAAATTTATTGGTGAATTAACTTTTAGTGATGTATAAATATGTTGTTGAATGACATTTTCGTGTATTTTTTTCATGAAAACTTTTTGGCCTAATTGGTTAGTGTTTGAGTGCAGTTTTATATAGTTTTTGAGATTCTTTGCACCGTGCAATAAACAAAGTATTTTACCATAAATTATTCACGTGATTAAGACCCGTAGTATATATAATTTTATAATGTGTACAAATCGCGAAAGTTTATCAACATTTTTTTTTTAAAGACAACTCCCGCACTCGGGTACAAGCCCTGTGTCGCGGGGGACTTTACAAACATACAAATCGCGGACACAAAGTACACCCAGACTCGGATCAACAATTTGTGGATCACACAAAGTGGTGTCTCGTGTGGGAATCGAACCCACGACCTCTTGCGTAGCAGTCTGACACACACTCCCAGTATGTATGATTTGTATCTCTAGTGTTTTATAAGCTAGGACTTCCCAGAAAAACATGCAGTCGAATAGCAAATACCCCATCTAATTGGATTACTAGCTTCCGAGAAAATTGCGACCATACATACATACGGGTCAAACAGAGAACCACGAGAAGACGAAAACGACGTTGCCATAAATAAAAATTAAACATTTTTTTTTAATTAGAAAGATAACTAGCAATGTGGGATCGAGTCCCACATTACTAGCAATCTTGTTAACCCCTCCAGCTAAGCTCAAAGCCCAACTCTTCGTTCTTGGACCTAGAGCTCGTTTAGTAGCGTTTTTTATTCTGTGATGTAGAACAGTTGGTAAACGCTGATGTTGATAACCGATAAGAAAGAATTTGGACTTGTAGTTACCCAAATGCAAGAGCTGGCTACCAACGCGCCAAAAGTATTGTTTTAAAGATAACTAGCAAAATGGGATTGAGGATTTCACATTACTAGCAATCCTGTTAACCCCTCCAGCTAAGCTCAATGGCTTGTGTTGCGAGGGGGTTCACGTTCGGCAGTATAATGGATTCGAACCTGTGACCTCACGATTGTGAGTCCGATGCCTTAGCCATTAGGCTACCGCCGCTTCTTAAATTTTTGTGTATGTGCAATAACATCTAGATTATTGAGCAAACAATAAGTAAACAACGATAAGGAGAGCTAGGAATATTGATTTAATTTTGTGTGAACGTGTGTGTGTGTAGGGTGTGTATGTATGTATGTATGCATTTAATAACCGCCATAACCAACATCGGCTAACCGATGTTGGTTATGGCGGTTCCTAAGAGTCCATTGTTATTTTTTTGTGTTCCAGTACTATAATAACATTTAGAGTAAGCCATTAAAGATCACAAACATTATGTCTCATTAACCAAAGTGGTTTTAACTCATTAATATTGCGCGAGTAATAACTTATAATCTCTTGGGTAAAAGTGGGGCAAGTTGGCTTTAAGTGGAAACTTACCCCTAACTTAGAATTGGGGTAGTGATGTGCACATAATTGATGGTATTATTCTTTCTTAATTACGAAAAAAATATAGAAAAAGTCAGATGAAATCTAAACAAGCTTACACAAACCCGACTAATAACTGAAATATGTTGGCGCCAAAATCCGCAATTGTATTTTTTTTATAGAATAGAATGGATTTTTTTTATTACCATCCAACACACATTTACAAATATTTTTTTAGTTTAAACTAATAATTACTTACATCGTTTTGTGGCAGAAGGAACGAGCTCAGCAAATGCTGTGATATGCGAGATTGCATGTAACAATGCTGATTTTCAGCCCGTCCCTTCGACGCATCAACGTGAAAGAAAAAAAAAAAAAAAAAAAAATCTAAAAATACAGAATAACATAAAAACATCATAGGTACGAGTACAAAGGCTAATCAAAAAATAAAAATTAATTATATAGATAAAAATAATTATTTAAATTATAATTTTGATGTACCCTGTGTGACTCTAACAACTGACACGAATCTAACGAAACCTCTTAAGCAAAAAAAGGTCAAGCCATTTAGACTCTAGAGAGTGCCAAAGAAATACGAGTATACAAACATACATACCCGAAAAACTTAACCCTCCTTCTTGCGCAGTCGGGTAAATACACAGATTGCTTTGGTGTGGTGGGAATACGACTGGTGTTAAGGTTGTAGGTTCAAGCCCCATATGAATAGCTTCGAGTTTAGGTGTACTTTGTGTCCGTTACTTTTTTTTGTAAAGTATACCATGACACAAAACTTAGGTATACCTTGTGGCGTAAGGTAGTTATTTTTTAGTCTACATTTGACAGCCTCTGTGGCTCGCAAGAGGTCGTGGGTTCGACTCTCACACGCAACACCACTTTGTGTGATTCACAAATCGCTGTTCCGAGTCTGGGTGTACTTTGTGTCCGTGGCTTGTACCCTACAGCGGGCTATAAAAACATGCGAGGTTAAGCAACGTTCCCACTGTCGGTATACACCTAGATGGGCAGTTTTAGAAATACGTCACACCCTTTCGTGCCTCGGAGTGCACGTTAGGACATCGGTCCTGCGCCTGATCTCTCTCCAGTCGTGCTAAGGCGACGGTCTCTCTTGGGTTCGAATTCTACCCATTATAATTTTAACGTAAACCCACTCTAACACAAGCCTACAGGATTGCTAGTAATGTGGGATCAAAAAAAAATACGGGTTGGATTCGAAGCCGTGACCTCATGATTGCAACTCCGATGCCTAAGCCATTAGGCTACCGGCGCTTTAAGTTTATCTAAGTAGCATCGTAATTCGCCTACAAATAAACCGTTTTTGATTACAATTTCTCTGTACCTAATCACTTAGGTTGGTACTAACAATAATTTCAAAATTTTGCTTTCTATAGTCCACACTAATCTAAATTCAATTAGTCGCATTGTAGTACATTTACAAATATACTAAAATAACCATAAATTTCAATAATCGCCGAATGGAAATTTCTAAACAAATATAGCACAAACAGATTATAGAACAGTTAGACCAATTACAATTACAAAACTAACAGTTACGTCACAAAATATCAAACTTAAAGAAGGTAAACTCATGTACCTACTTATGTTGATTAATTCCACCCGACGCAAAAATGTGGTTTTATAATTTTAAAGTGTGTACCTTAATGTATTTCTGTGTGTCTGTCTGTGCAATCGTAACTCCTAAGCGGATGGGCATATTTTCATGCTGTTTTTAGGATTCCGTAGCCGAGTTGACAAAATGGAACCCTTATAGATTGGTCTGTCTATCCGTACGTATGTCACAGGCATTTACTTAAAGAATACCCAATGAATATTGATGAAATTTGGTAAAAAGGTGGCAAAAAAGGGCCCTCCACACATGTAACAGAAGCTGCATACAGGTTATTTAAAACATTTTATGGTTTTTAATAAACTTTTTTTATTAAGTGAATATATTTGGAAATAATCATCCGAAAGTTGCTTATGTTGAATAAATAGAAAGATAATAAATGATTTATAAATATATGTACTTATTTTCTTTGTTAAGCCGGAAACTTTTGAACATTCCCTCGTATGGAAGTAATTTGTATAGGCATTTCTTGCCAATTACTTTACAAATACAATAATTGCATTTTTGAAAGATACAATATTTGAGGTCTAGTAACATAGTCCAGGTAGTTCGCTTCTGACCCCGGTTTGGGTACGGAAGTCTCGGGTTCAATTCCTGGGTCTGGACTTCAAATTTTTCTATTTTTCAAAAATGCAATTATTGTATTTGTAAAGTAATTGGCAAGAAATGCCTATAAAAATTACTTCAATATTCGGCCTGCGACATCATAATTTCGCTCATTTGCAAGAAGAACGTCATAATTCTAAAAACTGTGATATTGAGTTATTTATACACAAATAATCAAGAGAGTCTGCTTTATTTTTTGTAAAAACGACACAATTCTTTGCCTTAAAATGAGTAACTGAGAAAGGTTGTGTCATTCTGTCTCAGTTTCGTAAGAGCGCGCGTTTTTTTTCGAAACTGGCTCATTTCAGTTACTACGAGTTTGTTGTGAAGAAAGCACATACAAGTTGTCAACGAAGACGCCACATTCCGTTTTATGACAATCTTCTCGTAAAAGTAAGTAAAACTTGTTTTAATTGTTTGGTGTTAGAACGACACATAATGGTTTGTGACGATGTATCAAAAAAAATATGGTTCAATAATGGTAGTCATTTTGGTCTTTGTGTCGTTATTCTTAATAAAAAACAAGGACTTGTAGTAATTATTTGGACTTAATACGTTATTGACAATAATTCAGACAATAAGCATTATTTCACGAACGACATATTATTTTATAAGCCGTTTTTGCTGTTATAATTGTTTTCTTTCGTAACTATATATTTTTTTAAATTTATGTTATGACGTTATTAGTAATAATGTTTTAACTTTAGGCGCTTCAGTGATACGGTATTAACTACGATGACTTCCAATAAAGGGAAGAAGATGATGCATCAACCACTTTGTCGAATACGAACAGTAAATACTATTTACTTATATTATAATTATTATTATTTTTAAATGCTTCGGTATGAGAATTAAACTCACATATATTTATTTTAGATGAATCAGAGCCCATCGTTCCCGTGCAAGTAGTAAAAGCTCTTCAAGTTCTTCCAGAAGTTCCTCAGACAGTACAAGTTCTTCGTCATCTTCATTTAAGGATAGTATTTGTTACTTACCTACCTTGTAGATTCGAATATATATTTTAATGTAGACATTTTGACTAGCGGTTTTTAGTGTTTAATACTATTATTATTAATGTTACACTATTCGCTAATACTGTTTTGCTTTTTCCGATAGTTATGGCTTTGGCAAAGATCCCCTTTATCAATCAGAAGATGTTGTTCCACCAGTATTACCAGCAATTTATATTCAAGATAACAAGGATAATATTCAGATGGAGACAGATAATTAACAAAGTTACAATTCAAAATATAAACATTGAAATTATTCAAACGCCACATTTAATTAGTTCTAATGCACAAATCAGTAGTTCCAGCAGAATCTGTTCAGCAGGGTTTGTCTAATAGAGGCAGAAAACGGAAAAGAGATGAATACAATTAAAAAAGAAAAGTAATGAAGAAACTCAAGAATAAAAGTCTAGTCTAATCAGTCTAGTCAGTCACAATCTTATGAAAGTATAGCTACATAAAGATAGTACCCGAACGGAAAATGGACAAACCTTATTCCGAAAGATGCAAGTTGCGCTACAGCACACTGTTTACAGAAACTGAAAGAAAAGCATTGTTTGACGAATATTGGGCACTTGAAGACTATACTCCAGAAGCATTTATCAGTGCAGTTAAGGCAACCAGATCAAAACTGGAACCGTTTAAAGTAAATATAATGTCTCATCGGGATTTTCTTGATTGGAAAGAAGTGTGTAAACAGATGGGCTTAAATATCATTAAGGACGACGTAGGTGGTACTATTAAATTTACTGATCTCAAAGCTGCTACAGTAGAAAGGGAGAATCCACATGACATATTTTTAACACATCTTACTTAGATACAGAGTTCAAATGATCAAAGGTGCAGAGATCCAGAGCTTAAACAAGCATACAGTCAGTGTCCCGGGTTATGCAAGGAAAAAAAAGATGGCTTGCTGAACTCATTGGCTAAAAACGCTATTCAAAGTTATTATGGTACCTTTTATAATTCATTATAAGTTACCAAATTAGCTGAAATCTATAAGTACAAAGTTAATTATTTTAGCAAGTAACAGTAATATTTAATTAATGGTAAGATACAGATGTGAATGATTTTAATTTGATAAGACTGACTTTGGGCCATTTTAAGTTTTACTAGATGCTGATTGTTATTATAGTTGATATTTGTTGTTAAATTTTAATAAAAGTTATTTACTATTTAACCAAATGACCGATTTAAAAATAATAATGTTGTCATAACAAAGCAATAATGAAATGTTTAATTTTCTACAATGGCATTTTTTTATTTACATACCTTTACTGACCCTTAGTTCACAAAATATTTATTATCAATAATGACACTATTTAAAGAGTAAAAAAAAATATAAACATATTTATTGGAAATAACGGCACAACTGATTCCAGATGAATTTAAAATGTGGATTATAAAAATACTGCTCACATTTAAATTATTTGTAAAACTGTTATAGAAACTTAAATAGATGCACAATACAAAAAATGTAGTAGAATAAGCTGTTCATGAATAGTTATTAAATTAAAAAAATCTCAAAACTTAAAATCGCGTTTCCCAAAAGTTGTCAATTTTTAGTTGTGTCGTGCTTCTTGCAAATGAGCGATTTTGTTAAAATGCTCTCTGTAACGAAGCAATAATAAAAGCCGTGATAGTTCTTTGACTACCGACTAGATGGCGCAAACTCGTGATAGATTGGTGGTTCGCTTCTGGCCCCGGTTTGGCTTCCCTCGTAGATTAAGTAATCCTAAGACTTGTAATTGGCACAGCGCGGGTGAAAGAAATGATAATTCCTAGCCTTTTTAATAAGCTTCCGGATATATTGCAAACTTTGTTCAAAACATTCCACAAAACTTTAAAAAAACATTAAAAAGCCTGCCGTATGTGCACAAATAATTATGTAAAATAAATTGTATATTGCACGGCTTCTGTTACCCAGATAGACCCTGTGAGGTCTTCGTGGTACAGATATTGTGTACTTAAATAATTATATTATTGTGTACTAGCTGACCCGGCGAACTTCGTACCGCCTTAGCGTAAATTTGATGCACTACTTTATTTTGTATAGCTGACATTCGTAACGCGCTTTTTTTTAAATATGCAAAATTAAATGTATATTTTTCAATCTTTCTGAGAGATTTTCTTAATTTTTTTTTCCGTAAGAACCTTGTACAGAGTATTAAAAAACTACAAAAAAAAAATCAGCCAAATCGGTCAAGCCGTTCTCATGCTATGTCGTGACAACGGAAAACGGGTTTCATTTTTATATATATAGATATTTGAAAAAAATCTACTATGACGGTTATCTTCTGTACTATATGTTCGTAAACTTTCGCGATTTGTACACCTTATAGAATTTTATAAGCTACGGGTCTTAATCGCGTAAATATTTTATTTTAAGGCTAAATACCTTTGTTTATTGCCCGACGTTTCGACCGTATTGCAACGGCCGTGGGTAGACTGATTCAGCTCAGCATCGCCTCCGAGAAGCGCGGGTTTCGGAAACTACCCTCGCTAGATTTTAATCACTCACTATTACGGAACCGGTACACACAACACTTCTGTACTCTCGGTATTATGTGGTTTCGTGTACTGAACCTCCTAAGTTAAATTTGTGATAATTGCGTGGACTAATCTTTGATCAAATGGTATGACTAAGCAGTTTTTTTTTAACCACAAATCAAGCTTTTAAATTGAGTTGTTAAAGTGCTATGGTTACCGGCACGATTGTTAAGCATAGATGGCCTTCACTTCTCTTTTAAAATGGTTACACTAGGATCCCGCGAACATTTTTGAAAATGACTATCCCATCAAATACAATAATTGCATTTTGAAAGATAGAAAAATTTTAAGTCCAGACCCAGGAATCGAACCCGAGACTTCCGTAGCCAAACCGGGGCCAGAAGCGAACCACCTATCTAGACTATGTTACTAGACCTCAAATTTTGCTATCCCTTGATGCTCGCGAGTTTGGGCCCTCGCATGCGCCATCTAGTCGGTACTTAAAGAACTATCACGGCTTTTGTTATTGCTTCGTTACAGAGAGCATTTTAACAAATTATGATGTTGCAGGCCGAATATTGAAGTAATTTTTATAGGCACTTCTTGCAAATTACTTTACAAATACAATAATATTTTGCATTTTTGAAAGATTGTAAAATTTGATGTCCAGACCTAAGAATGGAACCCGAGACTTTCGTATGCCAAACCGGGACCGGAATCGAACCACCTATTTTGCACGAAAAAAAGATCGTGATTATATTAAATTATACTAGCTGTCCCGCGCAACTTCGTCTGCGTAAATTTTCCCCTTTTTTTATAATCCTATGTTACTTCTAATACCTCCAAGAATATGTGTACAAAGTTTCATGATGATCGGTTGAGTAGTTTTCACGCGAAAGCGTAACAAACAAACTTACATTCACATTTATATATTAGTAGGGATATAGACCCAGACTATGAGAGTGAGTGTGAGTTGTTCCTTAGAATTTTTTGTAGCAACTAGAAAAAGCGGCAAATACGCGTCAGTTCCTACTTAAATACATAAAATATTTGTTGATTCAACGAAGTCGTTCTTAATAATAGCAGAATCATCAGAAATAATATAATATTTGGTAAGACAAGATATAAAAACGCCGTAAATTCGAAATATCTCAAGTTTGGCTCTAAACCAAAAATAAGGCGAGACGCCGAAATGTTGAGATGGATGTTGACTCTTGGATTTAATAGAATAAGGATAGGATTTTTTATTAATGCAGCCTTGCGCATCTGATTGTTTGTGTGGTTATATACAAGGTTATTTTTGGTATGGTGCAAAACTCAGGCACCCCAACAAGATTTTTACTTCAAGAAATCATATAAAAAAAAGAAAATAAAATTATTAAAAACTTGCAGAGTTATAAGTCATTCAAGTTGCCATAAGTTCTTTGCGCTATTGTGCTTTTTGCGTCCCGTAGTACGTAATCCATGGTTATTATTAAAAATAAGTGATGATTACATTTTACATCACATTGTGAACAGGAATTAGACTGTTAGAATGATTAGTGAATTAATTTAGAAGCGGCGGTAGCCTACTGGCCCACACATAACCACATAACCACTAAAACATAACCCACCTTCTTGAGCAGTCGGTTAGTTACCCCACTGCGCAAGAAGGAGGGTTATGTATTTCGAGTGTACCTATGTATGTATGTATATTTCTTTGGCAGGTTCTAGAGCCTAAATGGCGTGATAGATTTTAGCATGAGAGGTAGAGTTAGATTCGTCTTAGTTGTGAGAGTGACACTGGGTACCTACATCAAAATAAAAATTTTAAAACACTGTTTACTTTCCGTCGTCTTAAAATCTGTGTAAAACTCGTCAAATTTAAATCTGTCTAAATCTGTTTAAATGCATTGTGTTAATGCTATATAATTACTATAAAATTAAACCCTAAAACATAACCCAACTTTTTGCGCAATCGGGTAATTACCCTACTGCACAAGAAGGAGGGTTATGTTTTTCGAGTGTATGTATGTATGTATGTATATTTCTTTGGCAGGTTCTAGAGCCTAAATGGCATGAATAGATTCGTCTCAGTTGTGATAATGACAATGGATACTTACATCAAAATAAAAATGTCAAAATACTGTTTACTTTCCATCGTCTTAGAATCCGTGTGAAACTCGTCAAATTTAAATCTGTATAATTGAAGTGGCTTCAACAGGCATTGTGTTAATGCTAAAATAATTAAAATCTGTGTTTTAATATTAGGATGGAATTTAGACAAGTTCTTTTAGTGTATTTTTAGACCCAGTTGCGCAGGGTGTCAGGCACACCTTGCGCAACTGGTTATTTGTAACGCCGTAGCTCCTAAAAGGACTGACACGTTAGTCTATATCAGGCCAATCAAAAATCTTATTTACTACGTAGTTTTTGACTGCCTCTGTGGCGCTGTGGCAGTGTATCTGACTGCTACGCAAGAGGGTTCGATCCCCATCCTGGATAAAACTTTGTGTGATGAGTCTGTTTATTCTGTGTCTGGATGTTATTTATCTATAATATATGTATTTAGAAATATATAAGTATGTTTATCAGTTGTCTGGTTTCCATAGTACAAGCTCGGCTTTGTTTGGGATCAAATGACGTTGTGTGAGTTGTTCCAAGATATTATTATTATGTGTACATGTGGAGAGAATTCCGTACGAAGCCAGAGCATGCCAATAGTTCAATATATATTTCAGAATCTCTACAAACTTTATATTAAGCTGTTTGCAATCTTGGCTTAACCTAAATTGAATGAAAAAAACTTCGAGTTATGTGTTTCCGGTTACGGCAAAGTGTTTTTTAAATTAAAGAATTTGCTAAGAAAATTTTAAATTTCATATCCAGGGAGCCTAGACAAATGGCATTCTATTCGATTAGACTTTACGATAATCGAATAAAATGACGTCAGAATGACATCGTTGCGCGCGCACAATTGCTAATCTCATGTTAACAATTCAGTGTTGCGCGCGCAACGACGTCATTTTATTCGATTAGCATAATCATCATCATCAGCCTATCGCAGTCCACTGCTGGACATAGGACTCTCCAATTGCACGCCACTTTGTTCTATCCTAGGCTTCTCGCATCCAGCTCCTGCCAGCCGTTTTGCGTAGATCATCACTCCACCTGGCCTGAGGGCGTCCTACACTACGTTTGCCGAGACGCGGTCTCCACTCAAGAACTCGTTTACCCCAACAACGGTTATCGGTTCTTCGGCTAATATGGCCAGCCCACTGCCACTTCAGATTGCTAATCCTGCTAATCGATTAGCGTAAACTCTAATCGATTAGAATGACATTTGTCTTGGGGAGCAGGAATCGAATTGAGATTTTTATCGACAATCTAGGTCGTGAAATCAAAAGCGTCTTTATCCGGAATTATTATAATAATATGTACTAGATGCCGATTTTTTGGTGGAATTCCCGCTGGAGAGGAAAAATTGGAAATGTTCGTCACCTTAAAGTCCAATTTTGCTTGAACGCTTGAACAGTAACACCAACATCTCCATGTTGTCAAACTAAAAATAAAATACTCAATATAATTATTGAATTTTATAAGCTACGGATCTTAATCGCGTAAATATTGCAACGGCCGTGGTCACGGGTAGATTGGTCAGTCTACCCGTGACCACGGCCGTGACCTTTTAATTATTTACCCTACCTTACCTACCTAAAAGGTACTTATTTAAACTTAAGTTTTCTTTTACTCACATTATAAAAAAAACCTGATTAATGTTCCTACCTATTATAAGATAAAAATATAAAGTTTAATCAGTCACATAATTAGATGAGTAGATCCTACTACTAGTATAGTATTATATTATCTGATAACTGTGACCCTAAGGTATTGGTATTGGTGCAATACCATCGATACTTATAATATGACTAGGAAATGTATTAAACGAATTTATAATCATAAATAATACAATATATACAAGATGTTTATGAACGACATTAAATCTAAATTATAAATATATTAATATTTACACTGTGTACAAGTTAATACATAAAATAAAATCAAAACAAGCAGGCGTCACAGAACTCCTCCGCATCGCTATCGACCGGCACCGTGCCCGAAGGCTGACAGCATTGCCGCGTTATATAGCAATGCTGGTTCACAGAGCAAAGTACAGGCCAGCCTTCTGGTCACGTGGAGCGTCGATCAGAAGTTTACTCAAAATTTTATTAAAAGATGTTGCACTCGGACTCAATGACCCTAGCGTTTCGACTCCAAACGGCTCAAAAACATAATCTTCGACAAGATTATTGTATTTGCGCCGTTTGGTAGCCTCTACTGATGCGGCAGGAGCGCTGGCACATCCCGCTGTACCTGAAAGATGTGACGGCGGAAGGCTGTCGAAGCAGGTTGCGTCCCACACCAAGGGCCGGCCCATCTTCCAAGGTAACAACGATATACCATCCGGTCTCTTCCCATCGCCACACACCAGCCCCACGGGTTTCCATAGGTATTACTAGTACACCGGCGTTGACAAGAGCCCGGTGGATACCATCGATTGAATTACATTATGCAAATACATATAGCCATTAGCTAGTCTGACTACTGTTAGACTGTTCGCTTTTATGTTATTACCTTAAATTGGAGCTAGGCTCGCATCTAAAACAAACCAGACAAAAAAAATCTATATCCAAGTATGTGAAATCTATTTACGGAGTTTTACGTCAACACTAAACAAAGTTAGAGACATCGGGTTAAAAGAAAGGATATACATCCTAAACAATTTTCTTCTCACCATAATAATCTTCAAAATCAAATAAGTCGACGACTCTCGAGTAAATCCAAGATAGCTACTTGGACTCCCCAGCCATAGGTAGGTGGTTGGTAAAATGTAATTGTTTTTCACGCGATTAAGTCCCGAAATATATTTTTTAACCGTATGTAAAATGTATTTTTTAACCTTTTAATATATTTTTTTTATTTTAGAAAGTTATCAGGTGTATAAAGAAGCCACAAGCGGGAGATTGCTACATTTTACAAATATCCCTGTATTTTCCCAGGTTTTACAACATTTCGCATTACTTCTCCACTCCTATTGGACGTAGCGTGATGTTAAATAGCCTATAGCCTTCCTCGATAAATGGGCTATTCAACAGTGAAAGAATTTTTCAATTCGGATCAGTAGTTCCTGAGGTAACCGCGTTCAAACAAACTCTTTAGCTTTATAATATTAGTATAGATTTATAAATAATTAAACTAGCAATTCTTGTTTATATGTAATCTGAATCTCGGCAACGGCTCCAACGATTTTCATGAAATTTAGTATGCAGGGTGTTTCGGGGCCGAAAAATCGATCTAGCTAAGTTTAATTTTCAGAAAACGTCGTTTAAGAAGTCATCCTATCCTATCCTATTTATAAAAAAAATATTAACCTAACCAAAAGTCGTCCACAGTAAGTCGAACACCTAACTCTAATACATTAAGTTTCATACAGTTATATAACTTTTCAAATTAAAACTTTTATAATCGATACCGATACATATCGAGAGCTTTTATCGAATACTCGATACTAGGTGTTTACTTGGGCGTGTTTTTTGTTTTAAATTAGATGGGTCGTATTACATAATGTTGAACGAATTTATTTTTATTAAAGTAATATATTTTTTAAGGTATTGCATAGCTTTTATCGCGGGCTTTAGCACGGCGACCGAATCAAGAAATTCCGTAACTAAATAAAACCTTACACCCCACTCCGCCTACCATGTAGCTCGGCCGAGCGTTCGCTTAACACGCTTGGCACGACTGTACGAAGCTCGCACGGATCGAGACGAGCTGCTCCGAAATGTAATGAAAAGAAAAAAAAAATACTGCATAAATAAAACATACATCATACATACATATCAACCCATATGATGGCCCACTGCTGGGCACGGGTCTCCCCAGTAGAACCTACTAGTATGTAGATCCTGGGGGTAATTGCCATAATCGCCACGCTTGGCGAGCGGGTTGGCGATCGCAGTAAGGCTTTAAGTACGCAGAGGACGCTGCTGCCCGTCCTCCGGGGTGAAATCCCTTAGTCGCCTTGACGACACCCATGGGAAGAGATGGGGTGGTACTATTCTTAAGCCGGCACCACACGGCATAAATAAAAATAAATAAATAATTATAATTGCATAAGTTGATATAAAATGCTATGCAATAGCTAGAGTGCCACACATTTTCTTTTTTTAAAGACGACTCCCGCGGTATGGTACAAACCCTGTGTCGCGGGGGACTTTACAGACGTACAAGTCACGGACACAAAGTACACACAGACCTGGAACAACAATTTGTGGATCACACAAAGTGGTGTCCCGTGTGGGAATCGAACCCACGACCTCTTGCGTAGCAATCGGACACATTCCCACCGCGCCACAGAGGCAGTCAATTTAGGGCATGTTCCGATATGCACTGGAGCATTATAAGGCGTGACGTCAATTTGGTATACCTACTGCGAATCCGTTTCTTTATAGTTAGCTATACTACTAGTATAGTATTATATTATCTGTGGCTATACTGATTACTGTATAAAATGGAACGCAGACCAGTATACTGTCATCCACATATATACATTTTAGATGTACAATGTATAAGATTTTTTAATGTAGTTTTATTAAAGACTGAAAAGGTAATTATCAATCGAATTAATTTAATGGACTGCCTCTGTGACGCGGTGGGAGTGTGTCTGACTGTTACGCAAGAGGTCGTGGGTTCGATCCCCACACGGGACACCACTTTGTGTGAGCCACAAATTGTTGTTCTGACTCCGGGTGTACTTTGTGTCCGTGACTTGTATGTTTGTAAAGTCCCCTGCGACACAGGGCTTGTAGCCTACTGCAAGAGTCGTCTTAAAAAAAATGCAGAATCAATTGCATAATTTTAAATTTCTGGTCGCTGTTGATCAAGTGATGAAAGTACTGCGAAAACAGTACAAAAATGGTGACGATTTATGACGTCACATATTTCTTATGGATACTGCGGCAGTATACTGTCAGTCATAATCATAACGGAACAAATTTCTCCCCAGTAAAAGCACTGAACAGTGCTCGCAGTATATATCGGAACATATCATTATTGTTTATGCAATCACTAGCTTTCGCCCGTGGCTCCGCCCGCGTGGATATCAGTACTTGCGATAAAATAAATCCTAAATGGATTTAGGATTTATTTTATCGCAAGTACTGATATCCACGCTATAGCTAACTATCTCTGGGATACTCATCGACATAGGAATGTCGATGAGTATCCCAGAGATTCAAACTATCTCCATACCAAATTTCATCTAAATCGGTTCAGCGGCTTAAGCGTGAAAATGTAACAGACAGAGAGACAGAAATAGTTACTACTAAGTGAGGGCACAATTATGCAATTTTCGGAGCGATTATTTCCAAAAATAATCAAAATAAATTATTAGATACCTTAAAATGTTTTTGTAAGATCTGTCGAATGATGTACCACACTTTAATGATCGTAGAACAAAAAAAAACAGATTCAGTTACATATTATATGGAGTGCCCCGCCTAAAAATATTTCACCAAATTTCATTAAAATTCTTTGAGTTATATGCCTGTGATATACGCACGGACAGAGATACAGACAGACAGATATAACGAAACTATAAAGGTTCCAGCTTTGCCATCTTAGCTACGGAACCCTAAAAATCACTTCAAATTCAATCACTTCACAAGTTTTACATAGGGGAGGTACCCTAAAAAAAAAGTTTTTCCAGATTTTATTCTTTCACTTTATTGACGTAAGTATAAATTATCCATGTTTATATTACAGCTTACTAGCACTAACAGTATCTGAGATAAGCTGCAGACGGACGGACAGACGGACAGACATGGAGAAACTTTAAGGGTTTTATTTCGGCTACGGAACCCTAAAAAACTACGATAAAGGTATGACATTAATAAAAAAATAACACAGACAAAGCCGTGATGAAAACCTACATAACCAATAAACAAAAAATTAAACGTGTCACAATCGAAAAATCATTAAAAAATATAACGTGTGACCATAGTCTTAATCATATCTCTTTGACACCTCATTCCTGTCACTTCTACCTCATCATTAACTCTCTTCAAAATATTTATTAGTATTATACATTAAACATATCTCTAGGCCACACAGAAATCAAATAAATTACCTCCAATCGTCTCAGTAAGAGGTAAAAATACTCAACGGAGATAATATCGTCGTGTGTGCCCACCCTTATCTCTAGTTAAGTGTGAAACCGACTTTATGATGTGAATATTTGAGGTTATGTAATAAATATAGCTTGATTGCTTTCGGCTAGTTTATTAGTTTGTTAAGATTGTTTTTAAACAATAAAGTCGTAATGTTTAGAATATTCTAATAGGTATTTTTATAAACTCGCGTTGCATTATATACACAACTAGCTTTCGCCCGCGGCTCCGCCCGCGTATGTCGGTTATCGCGATAAAAACTATCCTATGTCCTTCCCCGGGACTCAAACTATCTCCATACCAAATTTCATCTAAATCGGAATCAGAATCGTTTATTTGTAAACATAGGTTAGTATGTTAGGTGTTACAAACTGGAAGGTATCACTATGTTTTGCCATAAGGCATACAAATATTATTTTTAAATATTTTTACATCAATATAGTTACTAACTAATAAATAAATAGTATAATGGTAATAAAATGATAATAAAATTTTTAAAGCTATGTACATAATAGTATATTTAGTACCTAGACATAATAATATCAGTACATAGTAATTAATAATTTCAGTGAATTTTGTTAATGAGATTATACAATGTCAATTTAATTAATTCAATATAAATGTCAGCAAAGTAATATAATAAGTAATGCATATTTAATTAAATTAAATTTAAAAAAAAGTGTGCTGTTTCAGCGTGAAAGTGTAACAGACAGACAGACAGAGTTGCTTTCACATTTAAAATAAGGTAAGATATTTACCTTATGCATGACGTTTCGACCGGGTTACACCGACCGGTAGGTATTATTATTTGATACTAGTTGACCCGCGCAACTTCATTTGCGTCAATTTTCCTCCGTTTTTGCAAAATTTTTCATTGATATTCCGCTCCTATTAGTCGTAACGTGATTTTTATAGCGTACGAGCTGTCCCGGCGAACTTCGTCTCGACTCTTTTTTTTTGTAAATCGGGTTCAATTGTGAATCTAAACCATCCTCGAATCCCCTTGAACTCACACAAAAAATCATCAAAATCGGTCCAGCCAGTGCAGGAGGAGTTCAGTGACATACACACGCACACAAGAAATATATATATAAAGATAACACTCACAAATAACGTGGCTTTAATAATAATAATAAAAATGATTTATTCACTTAGGAAGCAAAATACTACACTTGTGAAAAGTCGATTCTACATTTACTTGTAATGCCCGTTCGCAAACAATAGGTAAAGCCCGAGAAAAGAACAGGCAATAAAAACTCGTGCCCACTCTTTTCAAGTTGCCAATGTTTCTCTGTTTTCTATTGGTAAAATAATTTTCAAATCAGTTTAGTAGATCTAGAGATTATCCCCTACAACCCCTAAAATCTTACCTTTATATAAAATTCTCGTGTCACAATGTCAGTTACCATACTCCTCCGAAACAGCTTGATCGATTTTTATGAAATTTTATATGCATATTCAGTAGGTTTGAGAATCAGCTACTATCTATTTTTCATACCCCTAAGTGATAAGGGTTGTCCACCCCTAACATTTATAACTATACTATAATATTATACAGCTGAAGAGTTCGTTTGTTTGTTTGTACGCTATAATCTCAGGAACCACGAGTCCGAATTGAAAAATTATTATACTGTTAGATAGCTCATTTATCGAGGAAAGTTATAGGCTATACATATAATAACACGCTACGACTAATAGGAGCGGAGAGGCAAGAAAAAATGTTGCAAAAACGGGAAAATTTACGTAGACGAAGTTGCGCGGGTCAGCTAGTATTATTATAAATTTTGGCTAACATTAACATTGTAAACACCTCGTCATATTTCAAAAACTTAACAACGGCAAAATTTACCGAAGTTTTTAAAAAATATTGAATTTCGATCATTAACGACTTACACGAAACACACAAAGACTTTAAATACGTAATGTTATACTTTTAAAACATAAAAGCTCAACAATTTCGGACAAAACTAAATAATTGACATATCCTGTTACTGTTTTTTTGGCGGGAATTTTGGCCGCCATTTCGTATAATAGACTGAGTCACAATATGCCGAGAGTAAAGAAAGAAACATTTGAGCAACACGTGCACACATAAAAATCGTTGACTGAGACTGGAGTTCCGAGATTATCTCGGAACGCCTTTTTAGGGTTCCGTACCTCAAAAGGAGTCGATTAGACTATCTGTCAAGACCTTTTATCTGGGGAACGCGTAGAGGTATCGATTTGAAATTAAAATCATATTCACAAGTCTACAGTCCTTAGAAGCTGTGAAAATATCAAATTTCTAAGTTAACATGAAAAAAAGATAAGTCCTTTTATTTTAAAACTGCGGGACTCGATTCCTGAACTATTTATAACTAGTCACGCGCAACATCGTCTGCGTAATTACCCCGTTTTCGCAACATTTTTCATTGGTGCTCCGCTCCGCTCGGTTGCAGCGTGATGTTCTATCGCCTATAACCTTCCTCGATCTATCTAGCTAACCAACGGTAAAAAAAAATCAAATCGGACCAGCAGTTCCTGAGATTACCGCGTTCAAACAAACGAACAAACAAACTCTTCAGCTTTATAATATTAGTATAGATATGTACCTACAAATTTGTACAGAACCCTCGATGAGCGAGTCCGAATGTGCGATTCCTTGTCCGGTTTTTACTGAAGAGTTTGTTTGTTTGTTTGAACGTGATAATCTCAGGAACTACAAGTCCAAATTAAAAAAAAATTTTGCTGTTGGATAGTCCATTTATCGAGAAAGGCTATAAGCTATATAGATATAACATCACGCTACGAGCAATAGGAGCGTAGCAGCAATGAAAGGTGTTGCAAAAACGGAGAAAATTAACATATACGAAATTGCGCGGGACAGCTAGTATTAAATAATAGCCATTCATATTTATCACAGCATTCATACTTTCTGAGTATACCATCTTCTGTGATCTAGCTCACTTTAATAGAACTCTTTGTGGGATTTACATATCAACCCATATGATGTCCCACTGCTGGGCAAGGGTCTCCCCAGTAGAACTTACTTATGATCATAAGGGTAATTGCCATAATCGCCACGCTTGGCGAGCGGGTTGGCGATCGCAGTAAGGTTTAAAGTACGCAGAGGACGCTGCTGCCCGTCCTCCGGGGTGAAATCCCTTAGTCGCCTTGATGACACCCATGGGAAGAGATGGGGTGGCAGTATTCTTTATCCAAAATCAAACGGCATTATTTTGCTTGCTTGTGGAAGTTCCACTGGAACTGCTTTGGTTTATCAGTTGAACAGTCAACCATAGCTAGGTACTTATTCATGACTGGTCTGTTGATCTGCCTAGTTAATCAGAAGTTTCCATCCAGGGTCTTTTACACTAAGTTTTTTTTCGATTTCGCGGCATGCCCGCGCATGTTGGCGCATGCGCGGTGAGTTTATAGATGTTCGCGCGCATGCGCGATACATTTCAAAGCGCAGTTTTCTTTAAACCATTATGTCAAGATTTTGACAGTTATAAGCGCGGGTTTGATGCTAAAACGAAAAAAAAGATAGTGAATAAGTACCCAGAATAAATCATTGTTTGAATCATGATTGCTTATTCTGTGTTTGGATATAATTTATCATATCATTTCAGCTATTAATATTATTTACTGTAAATTCCAGAAATCATAATTGTTATAATTATGTCCTTCTTAAAGATCTTTAGAATATATATGTTTTTTTAGACAATCATTCAATTTATAATTACTTATTTTTTGTTAATGGGTTTGAATAGGTTCAGTCAATGAAGAAAAGGTGGGTCGATCATCTTTTTTTTTTGTGTAATCTTGTCTACATAACTGGTTTAGTTATTACTGGGCACCATGATCAAAATTCAGTTGACATTATTATTAACTTTAGACTACAAAATTGGAATCAAATACACAATTTCTCAAAAGCGGACATGCCTCTACACATCTTAAATTTAACAATGAATACAGATTTTAAGTTTTCAATGGTCTATTGTCATCTGAAGGGTCGGTAAGATCAAAATTTAACGCGTGAACGATCACACAGGATTCATATTGTCATTGCAAGTTCAAGGGCAAAAAATGGCAGCTGTAAGGACATATTGTTGTGGATTCTATTATAATTGGTATTAAATGAAGTGTCCCAACTTTGGTTGACTTCTTTTAGGGTACCGTAGTACCTATAAATAAAATCGAGAACAAAATAATTTACTTGTGTATTTATATATTTAATTAACCTGTGAATAATTATGTGATTATCAGTCCGCTTGTGACCACGGCCGGTGCAACCTGGTCGAAACGTCAAGCAATTTTAAGGTAAACAATGCGCGTTGATTCCCGTATAATTATGTGATTAGTTATAGTTATACTTCTATACTATATTAATAATAAAAAGAGGAAAGATTCGATAGTTTGTTTTATTGAATAGGCTCCGAAATTACCGGACGGATTTGAAAAATTCTTTCATCGTTGTGAAGCTACACTAACCCCGGGTGACATAGGCTATTTTTTATACATGTATTCCCACGGGAACGGGAAATACGCAGGAGTAACGCGAGGCGTCCGTTAGTTTAAAATAAAGGCCGTTGCCAAGAGGAGGCAGGGATGAACAACTATTCTTCCCTGGAGACAAGTGTGAATCTTCATGTGCTCTGATCTGATCTTTGTTTCTACTTCATTCTTGACTAGTTCTCGTACTATAAGTAAATAAGTAAGTAACTATAGTAACAACCTCGACCTGGCAAATATTACCGACTCAAAAATGAATAAAAGGCAACTAAAAAGCAAAAAATAATAAAGAATTAAAAAAAAAAACTAAACATTTTGAAGTTGGTGCCAAACAAAATACAAAAACTACAGACTACTAAAAAAGTTTTTTATTTCTCAATTTTAAGTATGTTGGTTTGTAATTCACTTAAGTTACAATAAATATTAAAATATTGAATAATTACGCTCGTCATTTTTGGTCTTCATCATCACTTCCACTATAGTAATTAATGCTTTTTGAGAGTAAATATAGGAATCACTATGAAATATACTTAAATCACTATAGGTGTACCTCGAAGAGTGTGATTTAAAGAGTTCCCTCGATTTCTCCGGAATTCCATCGTCAGGTCCTGATCTGATGACAATGGGACCAATTTGGAAGTATACCCTATAAAACACAAAAATAACATACAAAAAAATAGTCGAATTGAGAACCTCCTCCTTTTTTGAAGTCGTGTGAACATCAGATTTTATCAGGGCTGCTCAAAATCACGGAAAAGACATCATTCTTGGAAAAGCTGCTCTATGTGGCTCCGTTGGCTACTCCTCCTAGTTCTAGTGGATCCAGGCCGTGCGAAACTAAAGAAGAAATTAACTCAATTGTCCTCAAAAGTATCTGAATATTCCCGTGTGTGGTCTGATCCTTGATAAAACCTACTGTCAAAGAGCTCACATTTTTTTAATCCAAATTGAAATACGGAACCCCCGATCCGACCAACGGTATTATTTCTCAGATGCGCAGGCGCAAGGTGTCACCGTACCGCTCGTAAAATCACACAACAACCTCTGTAACCGTCAAATGTAATAAAGTGTTAAAATATCAACATTTTTGTTGAAATTTTATACTCTTAACAATTTTGATACTTGCGTTATCTTGGTGAGGTCGATAAAATGATGGGTTTTTATGAGAAATATTCGTTTTTATCTGATTTTGAATTGTAAAAGGATATTGATATTTGTATCATTATGATCTTGAAACGAGTCGATGACTAAAATATTGTGGTTATTTTTAAATAATCTTTGTTTGTAGTATTGCCATTTATGGTGACTGCGTTTGCGCACTGCAGTGATCATTGGTATACCTATTACTATTAGCGGTCATTCCAAATATGCCTAGATATAATAATATACCTATCTAATATAGTAATATATTGGGACTACTCACACAGCACCATCTTATTCCAAACAGAGTATGTACTGTGGTATTTCTAAATACATGCATATTGTAGAAAAATTACACCCAGACATAGGCCGATCTATGGGGCACGTGCCTCCCCCAGACGGTTGTTTGTGTAGGTACTGAAGTTCTTGTATTGTATGATTTTTTTGCCCATGGACACAAAACGATGACCCCCCCCTCCTGTGGTTGGCATTTTATATCCGGCACTTCCATTTGCCTCGTGCATTCACCCCCACAAACAAAATCCTGGATATTCCCATGAACCCAGATACAGAATATACCAAATTTAATCCTGAGTGAGTGTCGAACCCACGACCTCTGGCTTAGCAGTCAGGGTCACTAGCCACTAGACCAACAAACCAGTGAGTCGGAGATGAAAGTAATGTTAAAAGTCTTTAATAAAGTTCTGAATATAAGTTTTGTTGAGACGAGTACCTACCAAAAGACCTAACAGAGATGGATGGATGCAAAAAAGCCAAACATATGGTCAAAATCAATATGACCACTAAGAAATACAATCTAATCTAACAAAGTGATATCTATATTTTCTATTTTAACCTTCTAGTACAGAAGTAGTTCTATTGAGCATATTCTACAAAACAATACAGTGATCACCATACGCGTGGTGCCTAATGTAGTACATTCTAGGAACGTATTTCTTATTATTTACTTATTTATTTATTTATTTTTATTTATTTATCTTTTTGCACACAACATTTGTACAAAGGCGGACTTAATGCCTTAGGCATTATCTACCAGTCAACCTTAGGGTGATGCAGAGAACTGTTTGAGGTGGGTGCTTAATCGACTTATATTTCTAATCTATACTAATATTATAAAGCGGAAGAGTTTGTTTGTTTGATTGTTTGTTTGTTTGTTTGTTTGTTTAAACGCGCTAATCTCAGGATCTACTGGTCCGATTTGAAAAATCATCTTTTTTTGTTGGATAGCCCATTTATCGAGGAAGGCTATAGGCTATATAACATCGCGCTACGACTAATAGGAGCGGACAAGCGACGAGAAATGTTTTAAAAACGGGGAGAAATTACGCATACGAAGTTGCGCGGGACAGCTAGTGCTAAATAAGCAAGAAAGTGATTAAAAAAAAAAGTAATAATAATAAATAAATAATTACAAAAACAATACCATACATATAAATATTTATATGTATGGTATTGTTTTTATAATTATTATTATACTTAGAAGCTAATAAGAAATATAGCACTCGTAAATCAATGGAAAAAAAGTAATGAGGTATGATTCGATTAAAACGGCCATTTTCGTATTCTTGTGACTTTGGGATCGATCTTAAAACGCTTGCGCACCGTACTAGAATGTCGTTAGTGCGCTCTCGAGACGCATACTTGACGCAAGCTTATTTGAGATCGAACCCAAAGTTACATGAATACAAAAATGGCCGTTTTAATTAAAACTTAACTGCTACTGAACTGCAACTGCACTACTTTAAATACGTGAATTGACCCCCTGGTAGCGTCTCCAGCCGGGTTAACCATTTATTTCTATGAACCAACTACCTACTTGCCTACATGCCTGTGAGATGTCGGCGTAAAATCTTTGTTTTTGTGAGGTTTCAGGTCTAAACCTTAAAATAATCAACTATTTTACTCCGTTATAGTTGTCTGTAGGTGGTTAGGGTCATATCATAGCTCCAAAATATTTGCAGGGTTACTATCACACTAATATTATAATAGCGAAAGTTTGTGAGCATGTGAGTGTGTGTGTTTGTTACTTCTTCACGGCTGAAGCGATTTTAATGTAAAGTAAAGAAGCCACGAGTGAGGGTTATTAGTATATTGCAAATCAGAGAATCAGACATTATGGTGGACCTACAGTAAAGTGTACATTTTACTGTAGGTAGATACACCATAATCTCTTACATCCCGAGACTGACCACCTCAAAATTCTTTAAAACGGATATTATATTCCAAAATTATTTTTCCCCATTAATTGATAAGGATTCGATTATTACTTAGTTGTACTTACTCTCGTAAAATAATAAGCTTGGTACCGCCCTCTAATAAATCATGTTTGTTTCATCACTTCACAAATAAATCATTGCCGAAATATTACCCAATAATAAAGGATTTTAAATAAACAAAACATCGTAAGAGAGAGATAGCATCTATGGGTATTGAAGCAGAATCAAGAATGCTGTGATTTGGATTAGCCAATGTATTGCAGATTGAATGACCAACATGAGATAAAATAATGGTTATCTTCAAAATGGCTGATTGTATTTTTATTAAACAAGACTAATCATAATTACAGAACACAAAAAATAATGCATTTGTTTCAGACATATCCATATTTAGAATTCACAATAATATTAACACAACAAAAAACAGGAATCCGATAAAATCAGCTTTTTAATAAAGATAACTTTACGTGACAACGTCATAAGAAAACGTTGATGACATATCGCCACTCGTGTTGCTTAGCAACCAATTATTAACGTTAGTGCCAATTGTATCGCAAGTAATGTCGCTGCAATTGCCAATCAATAACATGACTTCTTTTTGACACTTATTCGTACGTGCACCTGGTCATCGATTTATAAAACGTTACCACATCAAAAATCCATATAAAAATATACATACTAATAACATATTAAACTCATATCTAACGCCAGTTTCTTTGTTTGCAGCGAGGGGATTTTTTGTATCATCAAAAATAAATTGTTATTAATAACAACGTTTTATTTAAATGCTCTAATATGAAGAAAATAATCTCTACCCTAAAATAAATAATCCATACTGTTACATTATATCATTTATTCATACTAATATTATTAATGCGAAAGTTTGGATCTATGGATGAATGTTTATTATTCATTGACTTCAAATCGGCTGAACGGATCTGGATGAAATGATAATATAACAGTAGATTGATTGATCATAGTCTGGAATAGCACATAGGTTTTCGTGGGATAGATTAGTATTTTTATAATTTTCATGCGAATGAAGCACAACATCAGGATAATGATATTAGGAGATGTTTTTTAAAAATGAAAATCCTTTCGCATTCATCTATTCATCAACGTAAGCAACATAAAAAAATATATATTTTAAATGAATTAAACTAACTATAGTAGTTCAATTATTATTTAGCAATTAGCAATTTTAGTTAGCATACTGTGCCTATTTCTGTTTAGTTAGCGGCAGTAGACTAATGGATAAGGCATCGGTCTCACAATCGTGAGGTCGCGGGTTCGAATCCTACCCATCAGACTACCGATGTGAAACCACTCTTAACACAAGGCATTGAGATTAGCTGGAGAGGTTAACAGGTTGACAGGGACCACAATTCCACATTGCTAAAAAATTTTTTTTTGTTTTTTTTTTTCGATGTTTTCATTTTGTTGCTTTTGTAGGTCCTAGGCCATAAACACGTTTTTTTTTCTTTCAATTAAATACATTTTTGTAGTTATCATGTAAATACGACAGGATTTTGAAAGTTACCCAATCATTTATGATAATGAAAGGTTTCGTGTGCGCAGTATGCGTTGTTTTTTTCCCTTATTTTTGCATGAAACACCAAGGTCTTGTAAGGGATACTATCTTTCTGATCTTTGAGGTAGGGTGACTGTGATTTAAGTATTCGTAAGACGTTTTATTGTGATTCAGCTAAAAAACATGTCTATAGCACTTGTCTGCCTACCTCGGTGACTAATCAATGGGAATACGTACGACTGCTGCACGAGACATCGTTGATTCGATTCCAAAACGGGTCATTTGCCCTTAAAATAAATGTTAGCCCCGATGATACCTTATACTAGTAATGTTTTATGTTTTGAAAATTAATGTAGTATTTTTAAATTGAGAAATAATTAATGTTTCAGATAACGTCGAACACTCGTATTTCGCAGTAGTCCAAGTGATGCATCAATTAGTAATCAATCGCGATGATCAAATGATCAACAAATCGATCTTGTCCTGTATATTGTTAAGCAATGATTTTGGTCTCTTTCTGTAACTACTCTTAAAAACTTAGACCAAAAGTCTAAAATATAATTATCACTAATCGTCTACAAATCCATTTGGGAGTTGTCCCAAGATATTATTATTACTGTATTATTTAAATTATCAGATATACTACCGTTATAAACTCCGCGTAATCAAAATGTCTGTTGTCGCTACATTAACAATGGATGACAAATCGACAGATGCAAGATGACGAAACAGATGACTTCGATTTGGCATCAGGGATAAGAGGGAATTGCAGGTAGAAATGATTACATAGTGTTGAATACCATTGATAAATTATAATATTAATTATAATTTATTGTGGTCAATTGCACCTGGCCACTTGGATTTATTTCAATATTATTGGTCCGATCCTGGTAATTTCTAAAATATTTTTTATTAAATCCAGTGGTTACAATACACAATTTTTATCAACAGGGTCCTCCAAATAGAATATATACCTAATAACAGATATTTTTAAAGACTCACTTTTTACCTGACACAAAAGAGGTATGATAAAAGTTTAAATCTTTTGTGATTTCCTTGTGGTGGTTTATAAAAATGTTACATCAAAATCAATTTATTTATAAAATTATATATAAGTACTACGGGTATTAATAACGTGAATAATTTAAAGTAAAATACCTTACTAACATTTAAACTTTCGCGTTGCATGATTATAACTATTATTTATACGGGAATTAACGCGCATTGTTTACCTTAAAATTGCTTGACGTTTCGACCAGGTTGACCCGGCCGTGGTCACAAGCGCGTCACAAGACTGAGTCCGCTTGTGACCCCAAGGTAAACAATGCGCGTTAATTCCCGTATAATAAATAGTTATAAGTAAAATACCTTGTTTATTGTCCGACGTTTAGACCGTATCTAAGACCCGTAGATTAAATAATTTTATAATGTGTACAAATCGCAAAAGTTTATCAACATTTATACAGAGTAACAGTAAAAAAGTATCCAACCAGATTTTATTTGTAAAAAAATATAATATTATCTCCAATTTGTGAAAAAAACATAATATTATCCCTAGTTTTATAAAAATGATGTGCACCCTAAAAATTGAATTATTCTTTATATCGCCCGTGTATTTATATTTAAAAGTCGGATTAATAAAAAAGTTGAATATTTTCAACAAAATAATGTAGGTACCTACATTGTGTCGTATAACTTCAGATTATAGATAGTACACCAATATTCAATATTTTCTTCAAAATATTCTGAAGTACGTAACGAAACTTAATAAGTTAGAGTTTTTGTTGGATGCTGAATAATAATTTTCTGATAATCCTTTAAGATACAATAACAGTACAACTAAATTAGTTGGAGCGCAAAGTAATAAAAAGTCCCAAAAAAATCCCATTATTTACAATTTAGCTTAATTTCCACATTCTTTGTTCTGTGAATATTTTGATTGTTTTTTTTTTTTTGTTTTCTCTTAAAAGATAACTAGCAATGTGGGATTGTGGTCCCACATTACTAGCAATCCTGTTAACCCCTCCAGCTAAGCTCTATGGCTTGTGTTAGGAGTGGGTTCACGTCGCGTCGGTAGTATAATGGTCAGGATTCGAATCCGCGACCTCACGATTGCGAGACCGATGCCTTAGCCATTAGGCTACCGCCGTTTCAAATTTTTGATTAGTATTTTTTCTTGTACTCTTCTTCATCAATAATCAAGATGTGCTGTGGCGGATGCTGTGGAGGTGGCTATGGAGGCGGCTGTTGCTGCCCATGCATAACCATCTACACGTGTTGCACCAAGATTTGCTGATGTTGGCTCATCGTGCAGCGAGCTCATCACCACAAACTTGTCAGCGTGTGATGATGAGCTACCTGCCTTCTGTTCATTCCTAGTGCCGTTTTGTGGAAATATACTGCTATGGATTAAGGGTAAAAAAAATACAAAAAATGGGTTCTCCATATAGCTAACCAACTCGGAATATTCAAGTCACTTATTAACAAAATTAGACTCAATGTAATAATATAAATAATAATCTATTTATTTGTTAAAGTATTGTACTTGCAAGTTATAGTTTTAGCAAAATCCATTGAGCCTGTGTAGACGTTCATTCGAGCAAAAAATAGACAGCTTTAAAATATACAGGATGATGTCTAATGTACCTACTAATAACCTCCCACTCTTTGCTTTTTTACATTACACCAAATAACTTTTTACTATCAGTTTTGAAAAAAAAATTAATACTAGCTTTCGCCCGCGGTTTTGCCCGCGTGGATGTCAGTTATCGCGAAAAAAATTTCGCTTTTCGCTTTTTCCTTCCCCGGGACTCAAACTATCTCCACACCAAATTTCATCTAAATCGGTTTAGCTGTTTGAGCGTGAAAGCGTAACATACATACAGACTTACTTTCACATTTTTATTATTAGTATGGATAATTAGTATGGATGTTTACTCTTAACCACCTACCACCTGTTTTTGAATTTATGGCCATAAACACCTACAGACTATGTTACTGGAATAAAATCGTTATTAGTAATTTAAAAATCAATAAAGTATATGGGTACTTTATTAACTAGCCTGTTGGTTTAGTGGCTAATGACCCTGACTGCTATACCAGAAGTCGTGGGTTTGACACCCACCCCGATGGTTTATTCTCTGTCTGGGTGTAATTTATCTACCTTTAACAATAATAGTGCAAAGCTCTATAGTGAAAAATAGTAAAAAAATGAAATAAAATGAAAATATTGGAACTTGCAGAATTATAAGCCATTAAAAGTGAATTGTTATAATCGCGCTATCGCGCTCATTAGGTACGTCCCGTAGTACGTAAAACATAGTTATTATTGAAAAATAATTGATAATTATATTTTATACTAGCTGTGCCCGCGACTTCGTTCGCGTGGAATTTGGGTTTATATTAAGATAGTTTATATTACAATTTAACTTCTGTGTAAAACATATTGGAAACATGCTCCACAATGCTCTGTGGCATCTATGGATATTATGGCCTAGCTTTAATCAGGGCCCAACCTATGGCAGGGCAAGCCAAGCAAATGCCCAGTGCAGTAAAATGACGGGCGTCAAAGTTTATGGCGCCAGACGGTTAGAAGACAAATTATAAAAAATCCCATGCTTTCAGCACCTCGACAAAAAAGTATTTCACCAAAATGATTTGCATCACATCAAATATTATTAACATTGAAAAATTCAATGTTAAATGAAGCCCGAAACCGCCCAAGTACTCGCGCGAAATTTTGTGTTAAGGAGCTTCGATTCTGACTCCGAAAGGTCGAAAATTCCAATTGATTTTAAACCTCCGACTCCTACTTCGGCTCCAACACTTTTAAATCGGACGTTTTAATCGGAGGTACCTAGCCGCTCCTTCAAGATAATTTATACATAGGTAATAAAGGTATGATGGAAAAAACTCTCACAGATTCCCAATGATCGCGGGTTATGTCCTGCCCGAGCAATCTTTTCCGAGTCTAAAGTACGCCCACTTTGTGTCCTGTTGTAAAGTCCCCCGCGAAATAGGGCTAGTTATGTTTTTAAAAAATATCCTGTTTTTAAAACATTGCATTCCCGCGGTGCTGTGATGCGTGTTCAAACAAACAGACAACATTCAAACGTTTTTAAAAGATATACTCAGAAATATTTTTGTGTTTAAATACTATTTCTAAACTTATTTCAATATTTTTTTTCACTCACTTTAGAAGATTTAAATATTATTTCTTATTGTCTACATTGGTGAATTAAAAAATAGGTGTGTCAACCTGTCGCAAATTAAGATCATCATATATTCATATCCCTCTATGTAAGAATTTCAGTTTTTCTTTTTAAATCAATTTTCCTGATTCTTTTAAATTCGTATTTAAACGCCATCTATTTTCAAAACTGGATAAGTTTCTTTTAATACTTGATGATTGTATATTAAATTATACTTAAACTTACATGCTTATTAAACATAGGTAAACAAGGTATTTAACCTTAAATTATTCACGCGACTAAGACCCGTAATAGATATATTTTCATAATGTGTACAAATCGCGAAAGTTTATCAACATTTTGAAGGTAAGCAATTTTGGCACTCAAGAAAAAATCGAATCACAGATGGCGCCACGTGTTTTATTTTGATATAACACTAACGTTTATAAATTCTAGGAAATATCAAGTAGTTACTGTTTATTTGTAATGTAATATTGTTTTTCATTTCTACATTCATAACATAATCACGATTCACGCAAAACAATGATAAAGGTGCCTATTGAAAGTTATTGATTGATATGAAAATTTGTTAAACAAAGTAAACATGTTACAGTCGAAAATAAAAGCTTGTATAATAAGTATACCTACATTTAGAAAAATACTTCAAAAAATAATAAAAATAATTTTAAAACAACACAAAAAGAGCCTCACATACTTGAGACTCGATCCTCCGACCTCGCTCGTTCAATACCGCTACTCGTGCCAATAGACCACCTCAACCGATACAAAAATGGTTAAAATAGCTGATCTTAAGAAAATTTAAAATGTTGTGTTTAGCTCCTTATAGTTTTAGCGTGAAGTTATTGTTTCCATGGGTTACAATTGTAAATAATGTCTTATTGTGGAAAAATTTGTCAAAAACCATAATGGTTCGACCAAACATACGTTGCTGCTCGCTCCCCATAGACAATAGCGTAATGATTGACGTGTTCAAACAAACAGACAGACAGACAGACAGACAGACAGACAGACAGACATTTCTAAAAATGTAGGAATGTGTTTAAATACTCTTTTCGAACATTTCTCAATATTTTTTTTTACTATGTTCGGCCATGTACAGACACGTGAAATTTACAATTTTATTATATGTATAGATTACATTGTGAACTGTAACTTTTAAATGATTAATAAATAAATAAATTATTGATTAAATAATTAGTGCGAAAACTACCCCATTGGATTGTGTTACTGATTCTGAGCAAACTACTTTCAAGTTTGCACTATACCAAGAATACCGTTGTACAAGTATGTTTATCAGTTGTCTGGTTGCCATAATAAAAGCTCTGCTTATTTTGAGAGAAGATTAGGTATGTAATAATTATAATGTAAGATATTATGGCCCAAGATATTATTAAAACATATTTTTCTCTGATTTACGTATTATCCTCCTCTGTGCACTCGGATAAATGGATTAGAAGGCCCTTAAAAAAAAAGGTAGCTAAATCTCACAGTTAAATGGCTTACCAACCCCTGAAACTGATACGTGAATCAATCTACCGTGAAGTGCGTTGAGGCGGCCATGTTTTGTAAAAACAAAATGGCGGTCGCGACGTCACTTGACATTAAAATAATAGACGTCAGAATTCGGTTATGCGAATAGATTTTGTTGTAGATCAGTGTTTAAAGATTGTTTTAAATAAAACCAGTTTTGGGTGGAGTAATGTTGTTGTGGTTAAGATTTTTATGTGGGTCTTAAGAAACATGCAACCTACATACTTACAGATTTTTTTTTTATAGATGGGAAATCATCAAATGACTTCTCCCGCTGTGGGCATGAGCGGGAGGGCGTGTCAGACTCTTACTGACTAAAACCCATCTGTGTTCCTTCTTTCGCACTGGTGTTCCGGGAGCACGGTAACTCTTTCGAACGATCCCGCACTCCTGGGGGGCGCCGGCCCAATGGGGCCCCGTCACTTGCTGACACCTCTTTGAGGCGCGCGTGGAACACTATCGCGCCGTCGACCCGGGCCTAGTTCTAAGCTGGACGGCAAGCTACCCACTGCTCGTCATTCTCAGGCCTGACATACTTACAGACTGAGAATAACAATTTGTAGATCATACAGAAGGTCTGTATGATCTACAAATTGTTATTCCCAGTCTATCTACAAATTGTCTGAAGTGAAATCAGTGTCGTTTTAAGAAAAGTCAAAAAAGATTCGCTCTTTACAAATTTGTATGAAATGCTAGCATGTGACGTCACATTTTCTATGGTCAAATCATTTACTTTTAGTGATTTCGTTTAAAAAATGACTGCGACTTTTGCAATACCGCTATTGTAGGATTACGAGCGCGGGATCCCGAGGGATCTACGGGACTGCGGAGTAAAGCATCTTCCAGACGGTTTGAAACAAACGTTCAAACCAAGGTGACCTTGCTTGTTTCCAACAGTGTAGACGGCTGTTGCAAACCAAGTACCATGTAATTTGTTTTACAACAGCCGTCTACATTGTTGGACACAAGCAGGGTCACCTTGGCGGGAAGGCTTGTTTCCAACCGCCTGGAAGACGCTTAGCACGCTTTAGATTCCCACCCAGGATATTGTGATGAGCACGATTATATATTCTATGTCTGGGTGTAGTTTATCTATACTAATATTATAAAGCTGACGAGGGTGTTTGTTTGAACGCAATAATCTCAGGAACTACTGGTCCAAATTAAAAAAAATATTTAACTGTTGTATAGCCCATTTATCAAGGGTATCACTCTATAGGTTATATAACATCACGCTACGACCAATAGGAGCGGAACAGCAATGAAAAATGTTGCGAAAACGGGGAAAATTTACGCCAACGAAGTTGCGCGGGTTCTGCTAGTGAATTTTATGTACCTATTTATAAACATATATGTATCTTTATGAGTTGTCTGGTTACCATAGAACAGGTTCTACCTAGTTTATGCCTTCGTTCCCACTTGTTCTACTCGATTTTTTTAGATTGATGTGTGTGAGTTGTCTTAAAACATTATACTTACTTCTATTATTTTACTTGAGTTTCCTTAAGAACAGAAATAATGCTTTATGAATCGGGGGTTCAATGGCCTATCATTTACATATAAAGCCTATAAAGGTAAATCGCCGACGACTCTGGAAGCCGAAGGGGCTTATTCTGCTGCTGGCTACATTGCCTTTAAAATATACCTACTGGAATATGGCAGACCATGGTTTAGAACTTTAGATGTATTCAGTTTTCTTCACAAATATATCGTACTGATTGCTGACGAAATATGAATCATTGAGTTATTGCCGAAAATATTATAAATTATAACGATGTTCGAAAATATATAGTTTCACAATAAAAGGGTGTTAGTGCCATGAACATACGCTCTTTTGCTGATGCAATTATTCAAGGCTGCGGAACCCTACACTGAGCATGGTTCGACATGCTCCTGCCCGGTTTTTATTGATCTCTAAAATTATATTTTAATGTACCTATTTGTGAATAATAGCAAAAAGTGAAAAGCCCAAAGCCCCCCACGATACAGGATTTGTACCTTACAATTCCTGTATCGGGGGGGATTATGTAAACTTACAATCACGGACAAAAAGTACACCCAGACTCGGAATGTCTATTTGTGAATCGCACAAAGTGGTGTCCCGTGTGAGAATCGAGCCCACGATCTCTCGCGCAGCAGTCAAACATACTCCCACTACGCCACCGAGGCCGTAAATTCAATCAAGTTGATTATTTTGTTGTTTTATCGACCTGTTACAAAAAGTACCTATTCTATACTAATATAAATTACTAATAATATTTTGAAATAAACTTAATATTTTTTAACTAACAAACTCAAAAACAACTGGACCGATTTCAATAATTCTTTCACTTAAAGAAAGCTGCAATATCGGGGAGTAACATAGGTTATATTTTATTGATAAAAAAAATAGAGATCCTGCGGAAACTGCGTTTATACATAGTGGAGAAAAGTCCGTGTGAAGCCGGAGCGGGATCAAATAATTTATTTGTAAAACATAGATAAATACATACAATGTGGTCTTATAAATAAATATTGTTGCGCTATGTTTTGTCATCCAGATATACAAATATTATGCATTATATTATATTAGATTATTTAAAAACTTGTAGAGGGCAAGGTGTTAAGTCCCTCCAACACAAAGGGAGGATCCTCCGACCAGGCGAGTTGATCGTGCCTGGCAGGCAGCGGCCCAACGGTTAACGTTGGGAACTTGTATTTATAGTTAGCAGCTGTGAAAACTTCTATATCGCGATTCAGGATTATGACGCGAGTTGTCAAGTGTCAATTTATTTTATATTGTGTACCGCACAAACTTTATATGCGGAATCTTGCAAATACAAGGATTCCATGGGGTTTAAATTGTCAAATCCCGCAGATACCGGGATTAACGACAGGCTGTGGGATTGGAAGTCCTAGCGCGGACACAAGGAGAGAGATTGGGCGAAAGACCGACTAAACGTGCTCTCCGAGGCACGTAGGGGTATGTTAAAGTTCGAAAACGGTCACCCATCCATGGACCGCGGTTGTTAAACTTCGAAGATATGAGATATCTCGTAACTCAGCAGAGTTTCGCGTCATTCGCATAATTTTAGACTCACAAACCCTTATTTAGGTTACTTTTTTTATATCTATACTAATATTATAAAGCTGAAGAGTTTGTTTGTTTGAACGCGGTAATCTCAGGAACTACAGATCGGAATTGAAAAAATATTTCAATGTTGGATACCCATTTATCGAGGAAGGCTATAGGCTTTATAACATTACGCTACGACCAATAGGAGCGGAGCAGCAATGAGATATGTTGCAAAAACGGGGAAAATGTACGCAAACGAAGTTGCGCGAGTCAGCTAGTTTTTTTATATATCTCGTAAAACAGCAGAGTTTCGCGTCATTCTCATAATTTCCGATTCACAAACCTCTATTTAGGTTACTTTTTTTTTTTTAGTTTCATAAAAGTAAAGAAGATTTTTTATACAAGCATGTAAACAATGTGACAGCAAGCCCATGATTAAGGTTCAACTAGTTAAACACGAACTAAACAGGTATTGAACGTATGTTGTGAGCTGTTAGATGTTAGATAGAGATGAGATGAGCGACAGATGAACGAGTGAGCGGCGCACAGTAGGGGTGAGGAAGACATGTGCACGGGCATGTAGCGTTAGCAAATAACATTTTTAGTTTTATTAAAACATCACATTTATAAAACCGACCGTAATCCCCCCCATCTCATCAATTCAATAATATCTTGGGACAACTCACACAACGCTAACCAAACTAAGCAGAGCTTGTACTATGGAAACCAGACAACTGATAAACATACTTATATATTTTTAAATACATACATATTATAGATAAATAACACCCAGACACAGAATAAACCATCGTGCTCATCACACAAAGTTTTATCCTGGGTGGGGATCGAACCCACGACCTCTTGCGTAGCAGTCGGATACACTCCCACCGCGTCATAGAGGCAGTTAAAAAAGAAAGAAGCTAAATAGTTGATGTCAAATATAGTAAAATCGAAAGGAAAACTATCACAGCATAGTAGGCTTTACAAGTTTATGAGTAACAGCTGATTAGATAAGAAAAAAAAGATTATTGAGTAGGTATAACGTTGTAAGTGAAACAGTGAAACAAAAAAAAAAAAAAAAAATATTTCATCAACAAATTTTAACATGTAAGTTTCTACTGGAACTTCCATTTAAGCTACAGAGTGCTTGTGTTTGGAAAGACAAAACCATCGTAAAACCCACTTCTTAAGCCGCATTATTCAGATGTGGGGAGAACTACGGAACCCTACATTGTGCGTGGCCCGACACACATTTTTTAAACTAATGCAGTATCGGTTGTAGGTATACTCAATCAACCAGTGTCTTTTATGTATATAAGTAGCACTGTGTCACGACGCGGTGGACGAGTCCGTACTACTACAAAAAATTGTAGATCACACAGAGGGAATAGAAGCCACGGCTTCTTGCGCAACCATTGTACAACCTCCCAATGTGCAGTAGAAACAGTCAATTTCAACAATAATACAATAAATTAAATTATTATAAGTATGTGCATATCTTACCTTGGATAGGTTATACAGTCATTTCATTAGAAAGAAAAATTTAATTAGATATGTCCAAATACACGTACATCTAAATTAGAAAAATTCAAAGGGTGGATTTTTGGCGCCAAAATATTTATGTTATTAATATAAAGCGGTCAGGTTTTTGTTTTGTAATAATTTAGCTGGCTTGTTTATAGATTGGTATTTTGGATTTTTAATAGCAAGATGTATACAAAAGTATGTTTCAAAGATTTAAAAAAAGTTTATTCAATCAATCAATCAATCAATTTATTTATTCACCGTAAATAGAGTACAATGGATGGAATAATTATCATAACAATTCTCTGTGCTATATCTATTTAGCCTATTTTGGGCATGTGAATATACTAATAAAACATTTCAAACAGTTGATTAAGCCTGATTTCATTACAAATAATTTCATTAAATCAGAAATATAATTTATATAATATCCAATAATAAATACCTAAGCCTAAATTAATTAATATAATCAATTTAATAATACAATAAATCTTATTTAATTTCGTTTAATAATGAAATAACAATCAATACATTTAGCCGTTCTGAAGCCAATAATTTACATAATAAAAGCATTTTTCTAATAATACAGCTTTTAGTTTACGCTTGAAAAGCGGTAGAGGTAACTCCTGAATTTGTGACGGTAATTTATTATAAATTTTTACACACATTGAGTAGCAATTTTTCTGCCAAAGTGTGGTTCTTGGAACAAAATCTATGACTAACCGTTCTCCCCTTCTATTTAGTGAACACTGATATTTAATCTTCCGACCGTACCTCAACAGTGAACCCAATCTGTTACGGTGTGCACCCATAGACGATCGTTTAACATGTCACAAACTGTGTTTTACAGAACACTTGACTTTTTGTAATATTTTTTGTCAGTCACGGGAGAAATGCGACCCCTTGTCAACCGATACAGTTAAAAAGAGTTTTTAGAAACTTTATTTGTTTATACATAATAAAATATGTATAATAATTATTGTGAAGTAAACGGTTAACTAAAAACGGTTGTCTGGTAAGTCGATTTACGGACGATAATTTTCGTGAAAAAACATTGATGACATTGTAATGTAAGTTCCCCGCGACACAGGGCTTGTACCCTACGTACAAGCCCTGTGTCGCGGGGAACTTTACAAACTTACAAGTCACGAACACAAAGTACACCCAAACTCGGAACAATAATTTGTGGATCACATAAAGTGGTGTACCGTGTGGAAATCGAACCTACGACCTGTTGCGTAGCAGTCGGACACACTCCCACCGTGCCACAGAGGCAGATTTTTTGAAGTTGGTTTTGAAGTTGGTCCCATTTTCATCACGTCAGGACCTGATGGAATCCTGGAGAATTCGAGGGAACCCCTATGGTGTTTTAGGTATAATTTTAAATCTGAAGAGGGTTTAAAAGGATTGACAATTTATTGATATAAAATACAATAATAGCATTTTCGAAAGATAGAAAAATTTGAAGTCCAGACTCAGGAATCGAACCCGATACTTCCGTATGCCAAACCGAGGCCGGAATCGAACCACCTACCTGGACTATGTTACTTTTGTCTATCCTTTCTTGCGAGCGAGAAATGCTAAAAAAGTAATTGGCAAGAAATGCCAATAAAAATGACTATAAATTGATTGATATTTAGCATTTTGTTTAGAAATAGAGAAAGACAAGTTAAGACGTTTTTAGAAAATCAACCAATAAAGGCAACAAAATACTGTATCAAAAATTCAAATTCATGGCAAAGCCGCGGGCCACAGCTAGTAATAATATATTCAAACAGAAAAACAACAAAAAACCATAGCAGTATTAATACTGTAGTGACAGCGTTCAACCAAATAGGATACTTATGTCAGTTTTTGTCAACTGTTTATTTAGTTGTAGATATTGCCGGCAGGTGGCGCTACCAGCTAAGCAATGTTTATTTTGAGTAGCTTAAATTACTTTCACACGTTGTCAATGATTTTGAAGTAACACACATTTGGTTTTATATTGTTATAGCGGCTTCACATGTTGGCTCAAATGCCACTCGTCCAACGTCTGGTTTTAGAAAACGCTCGTCACAAAGTTGGTGCCAATACTCTCTGATAGATCCACACATTGGGCGAGTGGCGTTGGCGCCGACCTTGGGGCCAACGTTTGGGGTAACACACATTCGGTTTTATATTGTTACAGCGGCTTCACAATGCCAATGCTATCTAATAGATTCACACGTTGGGCGGTTGGGCGAGTGACGTTGGGGCCAACGTTGGGACCAAGGTTTAAGCCGGCGTCAAGCTTTTTTCACGACTGCCCCCAAAAAGAGTGTGTTAATTAATTGTTCATGTATAACATGTAGTTTCTTGATTTCATCATAACTTCGAAACACCGTTCAGGTGTTTCGAAGTTATGATGAAATAAAGAATCCTGGCTTAAAAATAATCCCTGTTGTTATTGATAAATAACTTTGGGTAACTTAAGCCAGGTTTATTAAAATGTTCTGTTAAAGTTTCTCTATCTAAACTTTAAAAATGATATCATTTAAAGTTTTCGCAATTTAATTTTAAAGGATTCTAAAAAAAATATTAGATTACTGTTTTTAAACTTTCGCGATTTTTATACATATTTTTACCCGACGTTTCGATCGAATTGTACCGATCGGGGTCACGGGTCGAGTCTAATTCACGGGATAAAGTCCCGAAATATAAATAACTAGCTGTCCCGCGCAACTTCGTCTGCGTAAATTTTCCCCGTTTTTGCAACATTTCTCATTGCTACTTCGCTCCTATTTGTCGTAGCATAATGTTATACAGCCTATAGCTTTTCTATAATGCCAAATGCATCCCGTTTTTTGCAGCAAGTAAATGTTGCAAAAAACTGAGTAAATTTCGCTCTATTTAGTCGTAGCGTGAAGTTATATAGCCTATAGCCTTTCTCGATAAATAAGCTATCCAACAGTAAAAGATTTTTTCAATTCGGACCAGTAGTTCCTGAGATTACCGCGTTCAAACAAACTCTTCAGCTTTATAATATTAGTTTACTAGCTGTCCCGCGCAACTTCGTATGCGTAAATTTTTCCCGTTTTTGCAACATTTCACGTCGCTACTCCGCTCCTATTAGTCGTAGCGCGATGTTATATAGCCTATAGCCTTCCTACAATAAATGGGCTATCCAACAAAAAAAGATTTTTTCAAATCGGACCAGTAGTTCCTGAGATTAGCGCGTTTAAACAAACAAACAAACAAACAAACAAAGCAAACAAACAAACAAACTCTTCCGCTTTATAATATTAGTATAGATTTATATACTAGCTGTCCCGCGCAACTACGTATGCGTAAATTTTCCCCATTTTTCCAACATTTCTCGTCGCTGCTCTGCTCCTATTAGTCGTAGCGCGATGTTATATAGCCTCGAAAATCCAACAAAAAAAGATTTTTTCAAATCGGACCAGTAGTTCCTGAGATTAGCGCGTTTAAAGAAACAAACAAACTCTTCCGCTTTATAATATTAGTATAGATTAGAATTTCAACGACGGTAATAACACGAAGGAGACAACACAACAGCAGACAACCCGTAATACCTACCTAACGACTGCAAATTTTATTTTACAAAGAGTAGTCCGATTTTGATCTCACTACAATACCATAGCCCCTATTTTATATAATAATATTTTAAAAATATAAAGGGTCTTTCAAATAGAGCGGGTCGATATTAATAATCTGTGGCGGCCATTTTGATTTGGCGGCATCTGTCAAATCTGTTTTTTCTTATTCAGTCACTGATGCCAAATCACCATGGCAAGTTACACGGTTGAGCAGCATGTGCAAATGATAAAACTTTATTATCAAAATGAGTGTTCGTTAGTGAAAACGTTGCGCGCATTGGCCAAAAAATAATCTTTAGCGACGAGGCACATTTTTGGATGAATGGTTTTGTTAATAAGCAAAATTGCCGTATATGGGATGACCACAACCCACATGAGGTTCACCAGATAGCAATGCATCCACAAAAAGTAACTGTTTGGTGCGGATTTTGGTCTGGCGGCGTCATTGGTCCGTACTTCTTCGAAAACGAAGTTGGCGAGGCCAGCACCGTCAACGGTGAGCGCTACAGATCAATGATAAACAATTTCTTTTGGCTTAAATTGAACAATATGGACGTGAATGACATGTGGTTCCAGCAAGATGGCGCTACTTGCCACACAGCGAACGACACAATCGACATTCTGCATGAACGGTTTGCGGGTAGGGTTATCTCTCGCAGAGGTGACGTGAATTGGCCACCAAGATCGTGTGATTTGACTCCGCTAGACTTTTTCTTGTGGGGTTTTCTGAAGTCGCAGGTCTATGCCAATAAACCACATTCGACCGTTGCCCTGAAAGCCAACATAACGCAGGCCATCGCTCAGATTCAGCCGGATCTATGCAGCAGAGTCATTAAAAATTGGACCTCTCGGATTTGTGCCACCATGCGAAGCCGCGGCGGACATTTGAACGATGTCATATTTCATGCATAATGGCATAAACGGGCCTTTCAAATAAAAAATAAATTTCGTTAATATCTCACACACATCTAGTTTTATTCAATTTTAACATCGACCCGTCTTTGTTGAAAGACCCTTTATAAGGATATTAAAAAATATAACAGGTTTAAATTCAAGTCACATTTAATAAAATGGCTAAAATAATTCAGCTACGATGATATTGAGAATATGATACTTAAAAAGGTCTACTAATGTAATCCAACACACACACACACACACACACACACACACACACACACACACACACACACACACACACACACACACACACACACACACACACACACACACACACCACACATACACACACACACCACACACACATACACACACACACACAACACACAAATGTCAAATAATGACATAACATTGTACCTATACTATAAGGCGAAGACACTGGACATAGTTCACACTAGTTCAGGGCCCAGAGAATTCACAACTTTTGTATAAACAACTTTGTCAATAAAAATATTATTATTATTTGTTTTAATAACAATAACCAACGTAATATTTAAGCGATTAAAATGTCAACTTTAGCCACAACCACTTTACCTCTAAAATCTTGAGAATGTGAATTTCTGGACTAACCTATTCTGTAACCAATTGAGGCAATAAAGATACCAGATATCTCGTGGTCTGCCCGCATTCCACTATTTCTCTTCACAGAATTTAGTCTGACTATAAACCTTTATCTAAATACTATATTTTAAGAGAAAACCATATATTTTAGTGGCTATTTACGTGGTTTTAAAATATTAAACTTACCTATGGTTTATTAAGTTTTTGAGAAAATAAGTTTACAATCGTGTAACTCCATCTATTGACCAATTAAGGCGTTTTTAATGCCGGTATTATACTAGTTACCAAACGTCTTTATTTTTATTGAAATGTATTCGTATAGATTTTAAAACTATTACAAATAAAAAGTATTGAGAACGTTCTTCATTTTTGAATTCGGTTAAAAATAAGTAGTTCCAACCAAAATAATGACAGGTAAGCATATTTCAATGATAAATAATGACCAACTCACATTTAAAAATCGTCAAAATCGATCCCGAATCGATAAAATACCATTCACATACGCTCAAAACAAAATCGTTCGTCCAAAAAACAAAGAAACGGTACACAACAACGTTTAGAAAGAGAAAAAAAATGAGTTCGAAATGAACGGTTAGGGATCATAGATATAATGAAATGTTACCGCGCATGAGTAGAATGACGTTCCTTAAAATGTGTTTGACGGCAAAATTATAGGGCGATGCTGACCGTACTCATAGGATGTAGGTTAGGAGGCGGATGATCTGGTTTTGTATAACTAAATATACCTTGGCAAGAGTTCCAGAGTCCAAAGACTCTATTCAATTCAACAAAGAAAAGTGTGAGTTAGACTAGCTCGAGAGGTGGGGGAAGGCACATTGACAAAGTTATCCAATTATGGATTCAACCGGGCAAATGTGAGTCGCTCGCATGATGGGAGGGCATTTATTTCAACACCGGTACACCAGCCACCACTGCAGAATTGCCTGGTGCATTTTGCTAATCAGTGCTTAGAATTTTATACTTATAGGGCGCGTAAGCAGGTAAGGAACGAAAATCGCATCTAAATCGGAGCATTTGATTTTGAGAAAATCGCGGAACTGGACCCTTTTTTAAATCCCAATTTACCTACTTAAATATTATCCGGGAAAGGTTTTAGTGTCGTAAACGTTATCCAAAATTATACTGCAGATCTATATACTATTAGACACGAGTAAGTGACAAAAATGTCCATTAATGTGCTTGAAAAAATGTTTTTTTTTTCTTGATTTTACAACGCTCAACACTTCCGTTGGTTCCATTTGAAGTCTTTAAAAGAAGAAGAATTTAAAAATGTTTATTGTACGTAAGTGAGTGCGCTTGTATTAATTTCCCTGTGTCACAAAATCTCGCGTTTAAAGACCGTTGCGGTTTAACCATAGTGCGGCCTGAGCTATGGATCTCTGACATGTGACGCTTGATTCAATCAGACACAAGTAAATAAATGTCAATAATAATGGTCTCCCTTACCAATGTCGGTTTTTTGTGCTGTCTACCTCCTAAACTATAAGTATGAATCGTCGAAACACATTTTTTTCTTAACACAAAAACGTTAGGTTTCCCTTTCTTTAGTTATTATGTATGGATGAAGGGTTAAATACATGGTTCGCTATTTATGTTAATATATTTAATTGTATGTTTGTATGAATTTTAAACCAAATTGATGGGAAATTAAAACTAAAATTTTTAATGTTCATTATAGGTACCTAATTTATAGGTACCGATAAAAAAATTAAGCACATGTTTTTAAATATTAAACATTTTCAATGAATTTGTGGCTGATTCAAGGCATGATCCTGCCATCTACTGCATCCCCCAAAGAACTTGTATATATCTATATTCTATAACCTTTTCTATACTAATATTTTAAAGAAGATTTTTTTTAAATTAACGTATAAACTTAGAAAACTACTGGACCGATTTCAAAAATTCTTTCACGATTAGAAAGCTGTATTATCGGGAAGTAACATAGGCTATATTTTATTCTCAATAAAATTAGAGATCCTTACGTAAACTGCAAAAACCGAAACTGGCAGCTAGTATTATTTTTTTACTTTGTGAATTTCGTTACAGAAACAAATGTTTCATGACGCTATTCAAAAATATTACTTTTTTCTGAACAGTGGGATTATATCAATCCTGCTAACCCCTCCACTTAAGCTAAATTACTTGTGTTAGGGGTGGGTTCACGTCGGTAGTATATTGGGTAGAATTCGAACCCGCGTCCTCATGATTGAGAGTCCAATGCCTTAGCTATTAGGCTACCGCCGCTTCATATTATCATGTAATGTGTTATTTAGAATTCTGGAATATATGTATTTCAAGACTTAGAACTTTATAGAGACTCTTTTAAACACTAGATAGACAGACAGACATTTACCAATAGGTATTTTCTTGTGCTTACACAAGACACAATAAGCAAACATGCAACCTGCCAAAACGCAATGTAGAGGAATATGCTGAATGTGAAGAAGGAAGATAATAGACATAACATACAAGATCAGAAGGCTTAAATGGCGATAGGCAGGGCATATGATAAGAGGACAGGAAAAATGGAGCAGAAGAGAGAAGGGAAAAGGAAAAGAGATAGACCACAGAAAAGGTGGGACGATGACATAAGGCAAGTGAAGGGAGTGATTTGGAATAAAGTTGCCTAAGAAAGACACGAATGGAAAAGGTAGGAGCAGGCCTTTGCCGATTGGCAAACAGATCTACAAGAAGTCAGAAATAAATAATTTATATACTAGACTTTACTAAACTTTTATGTAAAAGAATACTAAGTTGATCTGAATAAAATTATTTTATTATATTCCTGTCATTACAAGCTCCTTAAGATCGCAAAAAATTTTGATCTTTAAAAAGTTAAAATATTTGTGAAAAATCCTAAGAATGTCGCTTTCGCGTCGGCGCCATTTCGTGGCATCCGAGTTGACATAACAAGATGGCGGAAAGTGACATTTTTGAATAAATTTATTGGCGATTAAAGCTGTTGAATGTGAAAATGCACAGTAATTATCCTTAATTGTTAGTTTTTTGTGGATTTTTAATTCTTAAGTGTTATTTAAAACTGATTGTGGGAATAAAGTGTTGGGCACAACGGATTTAGGTTTTACGCAACAAGTGCAATGAAAGAAAGAACCAGTGCCGGATCTTGGGAAAAGTATATAAAAAACTTTGGCTGACTAAATACGAAATCTCAAAACTACATAACTCGAGCTTTCTGTAATTATATTGTCCATTGCATATGTGTACGTAGGATATTTGGACGACCCACTTGGAGGAGGTTCATAATTTCAGGAGGGGGCAGGGGTGTCAGGTGGTACAATTGACTAAACAACTGCCAAATGTGTACGTGTACCTTTGTACAATTCCGTGCAACAAGTGCCTTAAGGTTCATTTCCGTGCATCGCGACCGATCGTGGTCCCGCGCGGCTTACGACGTGCAGCTGACGCGCGTGTCTGATGCGACAAAAGTCATAGTCAGCCTCGTCAGTCGACGGCTGCGCGCGTCTGTCGCAGATCTTGGAAACGGCGCCATTCATTCTTATACTCTGACTATCGTCGCATCGTCGCGCGCCTCAGTCGCACGTCGTAAGCCGCGATCGGCCGCGATTCACGGAAATGAACCCTTAGGCTGGGAGTTCATGAGCCAATGAATAGATCAGGATTCTTATTTTTGGGTATAGGCATAAATAAACAGATTATATTAACACATATTGATTTAACGTAGTATTTCTAAACTATAAAACATTTTCACTCTAAACTTCTCAGCTTTTTTTTGTCAGAAAATCGAAAGCTCAAGCATTAATAAGGCACATAAAATGAAGATAGATAACTTGCTATCAAACCTTGCTACCGATACAGAAGCCGTTACTTCGTCAAGCAATTTGACAACGCCTACAAACAATCATTACAAACCAGATCTAACTGATACAACAAGTATGCTAATTATAATAGTCCCTTAATTTAAATTTACTGGGGCCCATGACTCATCAGCGATTGAGCAGACGGAGAGGATAAGCAACGCTTCTACTGTAAGTCAACCGACAGGTGAGCATTTGGTGATTTTAATGAGTCGTAGCTCTCAGATCATGTTAAGCCGTTGCCGTCGTTCTTGCGATTAATATCTGTCCAGCAGGCGCGGATCAAGAAATTGTTTGGGGGGGGGGGGGGAAATTTGACTCAACGGGCAATCTGAGTCGTTTGCATTACTACTCAACTCTCTCGGGGTAATTGCCTGTTAAAAAACACCAGTCTAGTGGTCTCAAAATCTATACTAATATTATAAAGCGGAACAGTTTGTTTGTTTGTTTAAACGCGCTAATCTCAAGATCTACTGGTCCGATTTGAAAAATTCATTTTTTGTTGGATAGCCCATTAATCGAGGAAGGCTATAGGCTATAACATCGCGCTACGACTAATAGGAGCGGAGAAGCGACGTGAAATGTTTCAAAAACGGGGAAAAATTACGCATACGAAGTTGCGCGGGACAGCTAGTTAAAAATAAAGGTGGTCTTTCGAGTCTGGGGGTCAATTCCCCCAAAAATACATACAAAAATACATCCAAATTTTTGGACGAGTGGCGTTTGGACCGACGTCGGGGCCAACTCTGTTTTATAAAACACTAGCTTTCGCCCGCGGCTCCGCCCGCGTGGATGTCGTTTATTGCGATAAAAACTATCCAATGTCCTTCCCCGGGACTCAAACTATCTCCATACCAAATTTCATCTAAATCGGTTCAGTAGTTTGAGCGTGAAAGCGTAACAGACAGACAGACAGACAGACAGAGTTACTTTCACATTTATAATATTAGTATGGACTAGCTTCCGCCCGCATGGATGTCGGTTATCGCGATAAAAACTATCCTATGTCCTTCCTCGGGACTCAAACTATCTCCATACAAAATTTCATCTAAATCGGTTCAGCTGTTTGAGCGTGAAAGCGTAACAGACAGACAGACAGACAGACAGACAGACAGAGTTACTTTCACATTTATAATATTAGTATGGATACTAATATTATAAAGCGGAAGAGTTTGTTTGTTTGATTAAACGCGCTGATCTCAGGAACTACTGGTTCGATTTGAAAAAATCTTTTTGTTGGATAGCCCATTTATCGAGGAAGGCTATAGGCTATATAACATCGCGGTACGACTAATAGGAGCGGAACAGCGACGAGAAATGTTGCAAAAACGGGGAAAATTTACGCATACGAAGTTGCGCGGGACAGGTAGTATTAAATAGATATATATAGTATGGATTTCACATCAAGCACGGCTTTAGCATAGAAAGTGCTTGTGTCCTAGCAATATAAGAACATGCTTGTTCTTTTTTAAACTATTTCAGCTTGATCTTCACTTTACTACTAGAGCTATAACTTAAAGGGCTTAGATAAAATGGTCATTATAAAGAGCATTCACGTAGGTGGAGCCAGAGGCATGACTTAGAAAGTAAAAGAACTAAAATTATTTAAAACATACTTATAATACCAACTACCTCTGTGGCTCTGTGGGAGTGTGTCTGACTGCTAAGCAAGAGGTCGTGTCACTTTGTGTCATCCAAAAACTGTTGTTCTGAGTCTGGGTGTACTTTGTGTCCGTGACTTGTATGTTCGCAAAGTCCCCCAAGATACAGGGCTTCTACCCTACTGCGGGAGCCGTAAAAAAATATTCCTCTGTAAAAAGATAGATTACGTGATTGTACCTACATAAAAAAACCGGACAAGTGCGAGCCGCCCGCCGAGGGTTCCGTATAAATTTGTAGGTACACATTGTAAATAGTTCAGCAATCTAATTTAAGCGGCGGTAGCCTAATGTCTAAGGCATCGGTCTCGCCATCGTGAGGTCGCGGGTTCAAATCCTACCCATTACACTACCGACGTTAACCCACTCCTAACACAAGCCATTGAGCTTAGCTGGAGGGGTTAACAGGATTGCTAGTAATGTGGGATCAAAATCCCACATTGCTAGTTATATTTTAAAAGAAAAAAAAAAACGAAAAAAACTGGCAGTTTTTAAATATTATATTTTTGTAATTTAATTACAAATGTATAGTTTTCAGACTTTTCCCCTGTACTTGTACTGGGTGGCGCAAAAGTAAAGACCCTATTTGGTTCAGCTATAACATTTTTTCTAAATTAGAAAACTAGATTTAGATTTTTTTAAATGTATATTTGTGCCATTAAATTTCGTACCATTAGGATTTAAAGATGATGTCTTTTAAATGGTGACCTCCAGAGTTGATACACATTTGAGCCCTATTTATGACATTTTGCATAACTTGCCGTAACACTTCCTGCGATATGTTCGTTATTTCTTGACGAATGTTTTCTTTTAGAGCTGCGAGAGTCTGTGGCTTGTTCACATACACCCGAGATTTCAAAAAACCCCAAAGAAAGAAGTCTGGACTGGTCAGATCGGGTGATCTTGCAGGCCAAGGCAAATCGCCAAAACGAGAGATAACTCGGCCTGGAAAAGCGTCCCTCACTAAGTCCATAGTGTCGCGCGCTGTGTGTGCCGTAGCGCCGTCTTGTTGAAACCAGATGTGCTCCAGCCCCAATTCGTCCAAACTGGGTATCAAAAACTCACGTAACATGGTTCTGTAGCGTTCTCCAGTGACAGTTATCGCATTGCCTCCAGCGTCTTCGAAAAAATAGGGTCCGATCACTCTGTCAACACAGATGCCACACCATACAGTAACTTTTAGTGGGTGTAGAGGTGTTTCTTGAATAATGCGCGGATTATCAGTGCCCCAGAACCGAGTATTCTGCTTATTGACATGCCCTGAGAGATGGAAATGCGCTTCGTCACTCATAACCAATTTTGAAGGAAAATCATCCTCTTCAAGGTTGAGGTTTATGACGCGCTGGCAGTAATCTAGACGAGCTCGGTGGTCAGCAGGCAGCAGCTGATGAGTCATTTGAGTTTTATACGGGAACATCTTTAAGTCTTTCACCAAAATACGCTGCAGGGTCCGTCTGGAAATGCCCAATTGCGTGGCACGTCGCCTCGTTGATGTTTCTGGACACTCTTCCACATCTTCGCGCACAGCATCGATATTTTCAGCTGAACGGCCTGTTCTTGGTCTCCCAGACTTAGGTCTATCCAATGTTGAGCCAGTTGCTTCAAGGCGTGTGGCAAAGCGTCGAATTGTGCGACCAATCGGTGCCGGACGGTGGGGAAATCGTCGACGAAATTCACGTTGTGTTCTTATCACTGATGAATTATTCCGTAAGAACATTGACACAATTATTCCACGTTCTTGGGGAGTAAAACGGTCCATGTTTATTTTCAGTGTATTTTACATTTGTTCACTACACAATTTTCAACAACAGAATGACAGAAAATGTCATATAAAAAAAATAAAAAGTATTTTCTTTAGTGCCAGTACTTTTGCGCCACCCAGTAGTATAAAACGGTATTATTTGCCAAATATCATAGTTCTAATAAACGGAAAATTTCATTTTAAATTTCATTATCAAGCCACAGTATCTATGGACGAACAATGCTCCCCTCAGCTGCATATACCTCACCCCCTCTGTCGTCTGTTGAAAGTGTGTGAAAAATGCGTGAGAATGATATGCGCATGAGTCGGTGAAATGAAATGTAAGAAATGCGCCCGAAATACTGATTTAAATTAAGGTGATAATGTTAGGTATGCACAGGTTGTTAATACAAATACAAATTCTTTTATTCACAATAAAAGTGGTTACATATAAGTGGTAATAGTAATAAATAAGTTCTTTCACATTCTACCCTAATAATGGTACGTGAATATGTCATACAACTGATATATATATATATATATATACTAGCGGCCCGTCCCGGCTTCGCACGGGTGGGCATGGGATCCCTAATTTTTTAGTAATTGCGACTATAATTAAAGATCTAAGCTATCCTATCTCTCAAGTTGGACCAAACTGCATTTTGCGTGCAAATTTGAACGAAATCTGTTAAGCGGTTTAGGAGTCCATCGCGGACAAACATCGTGAAAGGAGATTTATATATATTAAGATATAAACACTTGTTAATATTGCATGAAAATTTTATGTTAATTAATGTCAAAAAAATTATATATAATATACTTTTTTAAGTTCAACACGATATTGTTATATACACAGGTTATATATGTTCGTAAACTTTGGCGATTTATAAAATATTTACGCGATTAAGACCCGTAGCTTATAAAATTCTATAAGATATTGTTATAAAATGAACCACGACTGCTAAAAATAATAAAGCAACTCCCGCAATGGGCTTGTTTCCTAGGTAAACAAAAAAATCCAAAAGACTATGTACTAGGTAAACTATATGTGGTGCCAAGCAAAGCCGCGCTGATGCATAGTAGCATATTTTGTAGAGCACCCCTGATTTATAACAAACTACCGACTTAAATCAAAGACATAGAAAATAAGGTAAAATTTAAAAATGAGCTCATTAATGTACTCTTAAAAAAGTGCTACTACAGTAGGATCAACGTAACTAGGCCGGACTGAAGTAGGCGACAAGTGGTTGCGCAGATGCATTTTTTGGAAGTAAATGGTGACAGGAAGCGGGGGGCGGGGGCAGTAACTAAACCAAGAGAATTAGAGATGCGATTACGCATTACATTGTCATAATTAGTATTACTAACTCATGTTTTTTTGAGATTATTTTCGTAAAGAAATTGTTTTTCAAAGTTTCTTTAGTTTTTACTGTAACTGTTCTAAATTTAAACTTTTATGAACTGATTTAAATAGTGTTTTTATATTGTTGAATTAAAATGTTGTTAGTATTTTTAAACGATTGAACATATGTATGTAGTCATTTTCGTAAGTAATTTTAGGGTCGCATCTCTATGACATGCGCGAAAGTGATAAAAACCTAACTTCAATCCGGTCAAGATACGTTGATCCTACTGTACCTACACGTTAAAAGAATATTTTGATGATAATATTGACATAATATGATGGTTATGAATTGTATCCACCTAATATAGTTTTATGATATATGTCTACTTAATCATATGCACGAATGTAATTTAATAAATAGATAAATAATCACTTAATACAATAAAAATTGTTATTCTCAGTAATATTTGCACACCAACTTGGTAAAAATTGGAATGCTCAATATTGTAATTACTAACACCTCGTAATGTTATGCAAAAATAAATGAATTGAATTGAATAGTAAATAAATCTGACATTTAAAGTGACAACAGTAAAGTCCCGATTAAATTTAGTGTTAAATTGTTTTTTTTATTATTGATCATATCATAAAAAGAAGTAATTTGTCGTGGAAAAAAATAGTGACGTCATAGACCGCTATTTCTATGAGATCTTCTTAAAAAAATCTGCGTTTTGACATTTCATAAAGAGTTGTCGTCTTGACTAGTTGGAAACTAGCCCATTGTGATGATTGATGATTGCACTGTCCCAGCAGTGGGACATCACATAGGATGTTATGAGATACTCGTATATCAGTTTCGTCCACGTGGAACCATAAATATTCTGGCAGTTTTTTTTTTTTTAAATGACGACTCCCGCAGTGGGATATAAGCCCTGTATCGCGTGGGACTTTACAAAAATACAAGTCACGGACACAAAGTACACCCAGACTCGGAACAACAATTTGTGGATCACACAAAGTGGTGTCCCGTGTGGGAATCGAACCCACGACCTTTTGCGTAGCAGTCGGACACACTCCTACCGCGCATTAAAATTATAATTTAAAATGATTCCTTATAATTTTAACTATCTGTTAGTGAAAGTTCCGTCAAAACCGATTCAGCAGTTTCGATTATAATTGCATTCATTGCGCTTACGTCTGACATGTAAAAGCTATTAGTTATATTTCGAGACTTAATCGCGTGAATTATTTAAAGGTACGAACCTTTTATTTACCCGACGTTTCGATCGAATTGCACCGATCGTGGTCACGGGTCGACTGTGACCACGATCGGTAAGTCCTGAAATATAACTAATATCTATGTATAAAAATCGCGAAAGTTTAAAAACATGTAAAAGCTACGCATAACACCGTTAATGGACGTTTTAAAGCTTCAATATTATGAACATTGTAACACTTGGAGTTAACCCGTCGAATACCATCTGATAGGCCTTTGTGTCGTGGGCGACCGTAATATATATTTAATTGTAACGCCCAGAAACGCCCACAGGTTATTTGGTGCAGTTACAATGTTAAAAAAAGGTATGGAATAGCTTTAAATTTTTTGTTTCATTTTTTATCGTTGCTAGTGACAAGTGAGTGAGAACAGGTTTCTTTAGATGAAAAAAGTCAAGTTATGCATAACTGCGATAGTTTAATTTGTACCTACCTATGTAGATTTTGCTCTATCTGCGTGAATGTCGTTTATTGCCATAAAAGTCGCTTCATATTATCTCTATCCAAAATTTTATCAAAATCGGCCCAGTGTTTAGCCGCGTAAACGTAACAGATAGACTACGCGCGATTGTTTCGGTGGCGCAGAATTCGTCGATTCGATTCCCACGCGGGATATTAGTTTGTGTGCCACATCCAGTCTAAATTGTATGGGCTTTCTAGTCCCCCTTCTCTTTCAGCAAAAGTAAGCAATGCTCACACCCCCTCCCCATATGTAACTGAAAACATTAGTTTTTTGTCGCACAATGATATTGCCTCATCTCTCTTCTTTTTCTATGGCTAACTAATTTAGACTAACTATAAATATTGTTCTGTTAAAGTAACCCAACATAACATAAATAATAAAGAAACCCATCACTTAAAACACAATAAATCACGCCCAAAACATTTTTATCTAAACAACCAAAAAAAACAGTTCGAAAAAACGCAACCAAAATATTTGAAGTGCTAACACATGCTCCATTCATTTCTTGGAGAACAGTTATTTGGTATGCCTATTCCCACGTTCGATTCTCTGAGTGGGCATTTGGGCAAACGCGATTTAGGGTTAAACTAATTATAAGAATATTTTTTACTCACGTTCCTCAGATTGTGTGAATGTATATTTTTTAAGAAATTTCTTGTTACGCATCCTTAGTTTCCATAATATACGTCCATTTGTAATTGTTTAGAATATTACATCCTAGGAAATTAATACAAAGAAGAAAATGTTTTCAAGGACAACAGCTAACGTCTCATAGAGAGGAAATGTTTTCGTAAGTAATGTAAATGTATGAAATGGTATTACAGTTGGATCAACGTAACTAGGCCGGACTGAAGTAGGCGACAAGTTGTTGCGCAGATGCATTTTTTGGAAGTAAATGGTGACAGGAAGCGGGGGGCGGGGGCGGTAACTAAACAAAGAGGATTAGAGATGCGACTACGCATTACATTGTCATAATTAGTATTACTAATTCATGTTTTTTGTGATTATTTTGGTAAAGATATTGTTTTTCAAAGTTTCTTTATTATTTACTGTAACTGTTTTAATTTAAACTTTTATGAACTCATTTATACAGTGTTTTTATATTGTTGAATTAAAATGTTGTTAGTATTTTTAATCGATTAATCGTTTTCGTAAGTAATTTTAGGGTCGCATCTCTATGACATGCGCGAAAGTGATAAAAAACTAACATCAATCCGGTCAAGATACGTATTGATCGTACTGTACTAAATAAGTTTTAATTTTTACTGCCAAATATTAAAAAAAATACCGAAAACGTATATATCACATTAATATTATAAAGGCGAAAGTTTGTGAGTATATGAGTGTGTATGTTTGTTACTTCTTCACGTCTAAACGGCTGAAGCGATTTTAATAAAATTTGGTATGGAGTTAGCTGACACCCTGAATTCACATATGCTAATAAACCGCTGGTAACACTGCGGGGCACAGCTAATCTATACTAATAATATAAAGCGGAAGAGTTTGTTTGTTTGTTTGTTTAAACGCGCTAATCTCAGGAACTACTGGTCCGATTTGAAAAATTCTTTTTTTGTTGGATAGCCCATTTATCGAGGAAGGCTATAGGCTATATAACATCGCGCTACGACTAATAGGAGCGGAGCAGCGACGAGAAATGTTGCAAAAACGGGGAAAATTTACGCATACGAAGTTGCGCGGAACAGCTAGTATATATAGGTACATATATATAGTGTTCCATTTACACCAGGCTTGGACAGAATATCAGCAGTCGGCATGTTTTGTGCTGCTGACTATATGCTGAGTCCAGGACCTATCTGTCTTTTATTTTTATTTATTGTTTGTGTACAAAATGTCAAAAATATGCTTATTATTTTTATTATTATTATCTTTATTAAAATTAAATACATATAAATTACATTTTTAAATATAGCTAACTAAAATTAAATATATTTAAAAATATAAAATATAGTGTCCCACCGGCATCGGGTACCTACAGGGACCAAGCTACCGGTGGTTACGGCCCCAGAGAAAGGAACCTCCTCACAATGCGAGCCGTGTCCAGAAGTACTGCCTTCTGCATCAAGCGCTTGATCCAACCGTCTAACGCGAGCCTCTCAAGGTGTTGGTCGAGGCTCTTGGCAATCAAACCATTAACGGAGACGACTATCGGTACAATGATCGCCGAATCAACATCCCACATGTCGACAATCTCGTGCGCCAGATCCAAATATTTAATTATTTGTTATTATTATATGTTTAGAGTGAGTCTTTGACTCAATAGAGACACAGAGACAGAACAAATTTTAAAATGATACATATCAAGCTGGAATTGACATGGTAGCTTCGTTTTGTCGAGACGCCCAACTTTATGTAGGTATATGACAACTTTATATAGTGGTACGTTAGTGTAAAAAACCGGTGTTAAATATTACAAACTTAACTTTGCCATTGGAAAACTATTATCCCCATACATCAATATAAGCCGCAGTTAGTTTACCAACCGCAAATAAAATTGTTATTAATGACTTTTATATTGCAATGATTATGGCTTTTAGTTGTGCTAAGTGCCTTGTAGTAAAAACCATAATCGTTGCATCACAAAAAATATTTTTTATTACTAATTTATTTGCGGTTGGTAAATTAATCGCGGCCTATGATGATGTATGGTGATAATAGTTTTCCAACGGCAAAGTTAAGTTTGTAATATTTAACACCGGTTTTTTCACTAACGTACCACTATATAAAGTTGTCGTATACATAAAGTTGGGCGTCTCGACGAAACGAAGCAACCATGTCAATTCCAGCTTGATATGTATCATTTTAAAATTTGTTCTAGGGAACCCGTATCTACTATATAACGAAAGCTTCATACAAAACACTCTTAACACACGCATATAGACGTTGAGAATCGGAACAAGACAGACGGGAGTTAGACAAGGAACATGCGCTCCGTGGCGAATTCGCTAACGCCTACAATGTCAATTTCAAACAATCGTTCGCAAAAATGTTTATGGTCTCCACCGCAAACGTCAAATTCATAAAAAAATAAATCCGCCATTTTATTTCGTAAGATTAGTGATGAATTGAATGGAAAAAAATAGCGAAGATACTATCAATAGTGCAGCTTATCTACGTATCGACTTGGATTGACCACGTGACATATTTCAATTCCATACATTTTGTGCCTACTCTTCCATTGACGACATTTTTTTTAAAGACGACTCCGGCAGTATGTTGCAAGACCTGTGTCGCGGGGGACTTTACAAACATACAAGTCACGGACACAATGTACAACCAGACTCGGAGCAACAATTTGTGGATACGATTTGACACGGGACTAAACGCGTTTAACGTAGGTAAAGTAAAGTATTTACCTTATGCTTGACGTTTCGACCGGGTCACACCGACCGTCACGACGTCAAGCATGAGGCAAATACTTTACCTTTTTTTTTATTGTTTATGGTTGGCAGACGAGCTAGCGGCTCACTGATGGTAAGCGGTAACCGCCGCTCATGGACTACAGGAATGTCAGGGACACACCCAAGCCGCTGCCTACCGTGAAGTGAGAACTCTCTTTAAACCTCGTTTGAAGAAAGACATGTCGTAGCGCTCGGGAAACACCGCAGCAGGTAGTTCATTCCAGAGTCTACACGTACGGGGAAGAAAAGAACGCCGGAATCGATCCGTACAGGACCGCATTGTTTCCAATTGGAATGGATGAACCCTACTACGATGTCGAATGGTGCAGTAAACGGTAACCTAGGTGAAACGCGTTTATTCCCGTGCCAAATTGTATTTATAATGCAACGCGTAAGTTTAAAAGTTAGTTTGTGGATCACGCAAAGTGGTGTCCCTTGTGGGAATCGAACCCACGACCTCTTGCGTAGCAGTCATGCACACTCTCACCGCGCCACAGAGGCAGTCAAACATAAACTAGCATAACATAAAATTTTATCTGATCACCACAAAATCGTCTAAAAATAATAACAGCAGCATACCATCAAATCCCGTGACTATACGATATACGAGCGACAAAATCTCCTCGCTACAAAAAACATAAATTTGTTAGCCGCCAAAATAGAATTTTAAAAGGTCCTAATTGATTTAAACAATTTGTGTAGTGACAAAAATGACATGCCTTTACCGCCTATGGAAACATACGGCCAAGGATTGTGGAATAAAAGCCAAACGTCGGGCAATAAACAAGGTATTTTATCTTAAATTATTCACGCGATTAAGACCCGTAATATATATATTTTCATAAAAGCCAAAGAGTACCTACTGAAGATAAACTACATAAAAAAACGGCTGTCTGAATGTAGATTCGTTCTTAAAATTATGTTTTAAAAACTCGGGCTTTTATTGAGGGCACAGACAATATAAAACTATACACTGATAATATAATAGATGAGGGTAAAATTTCCCTTTAGGAATAGGTTTGAGTATTAAAATGTTCGCTAAAACGAATCAACATTGATTACAACAAGTAGGTAAGAATAATTTGAGTACCAGCAAAAACAAATGAACACCGGTAGAAATCATTTGTTTTGCCCGATGTTCATTTGTTTTTACAATGCGAAAAAAAGTCCAATTTGTTCTACTTCTAATAGATTATAACGGTAATACTTTTGTCTGTCATTTTCAATAACTGACGTCTTACGAATCTGGGGGTCAATTCACGTATTTAAAGCAGTGCAATTGCAGTTAAGTTTCGATTAAAACGGCCATTTTCGTATCGGTTTTCGATCTTAAAAACGCTTGCGCACCGTACTAGAATGTCGTTATTGCGCTCTCGAGACGCGTACTTGACGCAAGCGTATTTGAGATTGATCCCAAAGTTACGAGAATACAAAAATGGCCGCATTCATCGAAACTTAACTGCAACTGAACTGCAACAACTGCACTGCTTTAAATTCGTGAATTGACCCGCAGATCTCCGCCACCTAAGGGAAATTAATATGATAATGTAGGTACCTACCCATAAACGTACTGTTTATAAAAGTCAAAAAGGATAAGTACTTCATTTACTTAGGTTACAAAATGCAACCTAAATAAATAATTTGTCTGACGTTCCTACGAACGTCAGACAAGGAATATAATCATTCTACATTTAATGCCAAGTTCGCAAGAATATAGCCGTGAGACTTTTTGTAAATGCCAATTTTTACTATATATTTGTATATATATACAGTTATGTCAGTAAGGTGTTGCAACCATTACACCATAAAACTCACGCAAGCAATAACCATATTAATGTATAAGTTATGTAGGTATCTAGTTAATTTAGAAACACATTATAAATTTATAATGTTTTAGAAGAGTATAGATATAAAAATAATAATAAATAAATTTATTTCAGTGAAACAAAAAGTTTTTAAAATCACAATTTAAAAACATTTATTTTCCACAGAAATCAGCTTAATCGCAAAAAATATAAGCCTTTTTAAGACCAACTATTGTACACTGAGTTGCAAATAAACTAGAGTTTTCATTGACCTGACGATAACCAATCATCGAGATAATACGTCGATGGGTCTATAACTTTATACAAGTTTAGGTCCAGACCGCACGACGTATATATTTTTCTTAGCCGAAAGAATAAACGTTTAGAGATAATGAAATTCATTTAGGCTTTCTGGTTACAAACATAAGTGCCAAGCGGCAATCAGAAGAAATTCAAAGGTATTGAATTTAATTCTGAAAGCATACTTAATTCAGTATTACAAAACTTCAGTAAATACCTACTTGTAATGACAGTTTCGTCGGCATGTCTTTTTCCGTAATTCAGAACTTATTTAATTATTATGACACATTCAATATTATTCAAAGCTAAAACGAATTACATTCATAGTTATTTTATTAAATTCGCTGGCTTTATGTCTATATAAACTTAGTAAAACTTTTCTAAAATATATCTAATAGCTGCAGAAATCATGGCTGCTGCAACGCCAGTGCTATGACTGTTACACAATCCGCCCATTATCGCTCCACTTTTGTGTACTATCTGCCACTCAGAATGCTCAGATGATGTTTCTTCAGTAACCCTTGCAACTAGTTTCCTTTTCCTCATTTTCCCGAAACATCCAAACGCATTCTGAAGCTTCGAAAGATCATCAATCCAAGACCTTCGCAAAAACTGAACATGACCTTCAAGACTACATAGCCCCATTTGCTGCAGCGCCAAATGTGGCAATTGGAAGTTATTCAATGCTAAAAATTCTACTTCATTATATATTTTAGCACATAATGTGTCTACAAAGTCTTTATCTTTACTTGGTGATATGACTGCACATCCACGGGAAAACCTTGCCATTAGAAAATATAGTAATCTGTTTGTTAAGCCGTATCCAATATTGGTTCCGTTCAAAATCAAATTATAACAGTTTATGTCGTCCTTTTTGCAATAGAACCACTTTCTTCTCTTACTGGCTGGTGTACGTACTAAGTGGCTTATACAACTATCTGTGGTATAGGGATCGCGATTTATATTTATTAGATTGACCACTTGCTTTGTGTATTTATTCCATCGTGGGAACTTTTTTATCAATTCGGGAATTGAGTAAAACCTAGTTTTCTGCAACAAATCAGTTCTAAATTTCTGCAAATGTGTTTTCCATATATCTTCCGCAGAAAATAACTCTGGAACACGGCTTATTGAAGTATCTGCGTCAGTTTCTTCTAAATACAATCGAACCTTTTCACGAAAATATGTCATTATTCCATCGTTTTTCTTCAACATTTGTCGCAATCTTGTTCTGTATTCGTTTTCAATCTTCGATTCTTTGATTGCTACTATCGATTTTAAATTTATGTTGATCAAAAACATGTTAAACGCAAACGTCGAGTCCACATATAATTTGTGTTGTGCCACAAAGTTTACTATTTTTTCCAATACTGTCAAGTATTTATCCAAATCCATTTTTAGAGGCAAATCGCTTAGAACATCACTTGCCTTCTTATTATGTGTAGGACGGGATTGTTCGGCAATCACAATTTCAAACATAGTGCTGATTATAAAAGTAAAAATAACTGCTAGTATTGTACACTGGCGAGGCAATTTAATTGATTTCGATGTCATAATTACGTTTAACACAAAATTTTCACGCAATTTTATCACGAGAACGTTTGTGTCTGAATTCAAATTAAAACTAAGTGATTTTTCTGCAATACTAATGAATTTATAGGTAGCGATAAGGATCTAGGTAACGAAGATTAAGAATTAGGAATTTACTAGACACACAATGTTGTTGACAATGAAATTTTAAAAAACATCAATTATTTTTTATATATTGATTTGCTTCTCCGTAACTAAATAGCAACCGAGCAGAGCAAATTTTGATGGGACATTGTTTTTGAAAAATATCACACAGCTCTGGCTCTAAGAGTACTTTAACATTTAGACTTTCGCATAATCTCGATGAACTTAGTAAAGTGCCTCCGACTGCATTAAATTATATAATTATGTAGGGGATCTTGTTTCCATCTTTTTTGTGCATGCGGGTTTTTTTATTTTTATAATATATTTTTTTATTTTATATATATAAATACGTTTTGTTGAACTGAAAAAACATTGTTAATGTTTTTATTGTGTAATGTTTTTTTTTTAAGATATGGTACATTAAGTGTCAGCAAATTATTATATCTGATATTTTGGTATATTTTTACATTCCGTTTAAATAGGTTTATTGAAAGAACTAGCTATTCGAAAATGGCTATTCCTGTAGTTCTTTCCTTAAAACTGGATGTGGAAAATTGATCACTACAAAAGAAACAAAGCAGTATTTGTAAATGTGATACATTACATGTCGATATTAACGATTGGTCTATTTAAAACATATTTTTGATAGTCTTTCGTAAGAGGGTATATTAAACACTTGAAAATGCAGGTTACTGACATGTAAATGCGTAATGCCTCATAATATTTTTTCGTTACTCTGGACAACAGACATTCTTACACCTGAGTTGCACAGATGACTTCATTATCACAGCCTTTAAAACAGGTACTTCTCTGATTAACCTGTATGTATGTTTGCGATTTTCTCCAAAGCTCGTGATCCGATTTAGATGGGATTATATATAGTCTAAAACATAGAAATCAGTCAGTGGAATATGCATTCGATGATGTGCTTGAATTTTTTTTTTCTTGAAAGAGGTTATTTTTTCTTAAAAATACGTTATAATATGTGAATATACTTTAACAATAGTTATGTATAAACTCCAGGAGTTTGTAAAATTGAAGATTTCATAGATTTCGACGTCTTGCTAAACCATGTTGTAGCTATAATCTCCGCATTGTGGTCTCGGCAGACTGCTAAGGACTGAAGCTTGTAACAGTTTGTGTTAGTCTTTAGCAGATAAATACAAAGTAATATTATAAATGTGAAAGTAACTATGTCTGTTTGTTATTTTTTCACGCTTGCTCACAGTACCTATTTAGATTAAATTTGTTATGGAGATATTTTAAGTACCGCAGAACCCCAAGCGAAAGCTAGTACACCATAAAAGCACTAACTTTTATCGTGTATAATATCATATATATCAACCCATATGATGTCCCACTGCTGGGCACGGGTCTCCCCAGTAGAACTTACTGGTATGTAGATCCTGGGGGTAATTGCCATAATCGCCACGCTTGGCGAGCGGGTTGGCGATCGCAGTAAGGCTTTAAGTACGCAGAGGACGCTGCTGCCCGTCCTCCGGTGTGAAATCCCTTAGTCGCCTTGACGACACTCACGGGAAGAGATGGGGTGGTAATATTTTTAAGCTGGTACCACACGGTATCGTGTATAATAATAATAATATAATAATATCTTGGGGCAACTCACACAACGTTATCTGATCCCAAACTAAGCAGAGCTGGTACTAAGGAAACCAAACCACTTTCTAAATACATAGGTACATACTCGTATTGTAGATAAATAACAGCCAGACACAGAATAAACCATCGTGCTCATCACACAAAGTTTTATGCTGGGTGGCAATCGAACCCACGACCTCCAGCTTAGAAGTCATGGTCCACCACTAGACCAACAGAAAACACAATTTAAAAAAAAACATTTAAACTTTAATTCTCACCGGTTTTGTATCAAATTCCTCTCCGTATATTCGTTCGTTATAAAACGATGTTGTAGCTATAATCTCCACATAGTCGGGTCTCGTTAGACTGCTAAGGACTGCATCGCTGAAGCATGTAGCAGTTTTTGTTAGTCTTTAGCCGGCGGTGAACAACTTAAAGTATATTTTGTTAACCTTTAGTTAACTAAATTGGAGTTTCGACGCTGGGAAACAAATTGGAATTATTATTGGTGCTTTTATGGTGTAAAACAATTTTGTTACTTAACATTACAATGGTGTTGCTGTCGGTTACGGCGGCCAATCTCATCTAAGACTAGCTAACTACGCAGGAGAAATTATAATGTACAAGTGTATGCGCAAACACAAGTGCATTCTCTATTCCCTCACGTTCGATCCCCACCCAGTGTAAAATTTTGTGTGATGAGGTTTATTCTGTGTCCAAGTATATCTATAAAAAACTGTTTGTCTGTAAAGTCGGCTTACGCATTGACGTATAGACCTGAACCGTGTCATCCTTTTTAATTAAAAAGTAAATATTGACTGCAAAGCGTGAAAGAGAGAAAAAACTGCTCCTTTGAAAGGTATTTTTTTTTAATTCGACTCCCGCATTAGGGAACAAGCCCTGTGTCGCGGGGTACTTTACAAATATTCAATTCACGTACACAAAGTACACCCAGACTCGAAACAACAATTTGTGGATCACACAAAGTGGTGTCCCGTGTGGGAATCGAACCCACGACCTCCTGCTTAGCAGTCGGACACACTCCCATCGCGCCACAGAGGCCGCCAAACGGGCCACAGTACGGCCATAGTACCTATCTGCAGGCGGAATTGCCATTCGCGTTGTTTAGCAACCAGTCAATAACGTGACTGCTTAGCAACCAATCAATAACATGACCGTTGCTACGTGACATATGTTTGTGTGTGCACCCCGTCATCGTTCATTATAAGACGTTATCACGTCAAAAAATATCTGTAAAAAGGTGTACGTAGATAGGTTATCTAAACAACATTCGGTTAAAAAAACCGGGCATAAGCATGTCGAGCCATGCTCAGTGTAGGGTTCCGTAGCCTTTATTACAAATACATAAGAGAGTATGTTCTTCACTTCTTCACTTACGCCCTTTTGTTGAAAAACGCAGTTTTTCGGCAATTAGTCAATGACGGTAGGTATATTCGATCATGTTCGAAATAATTTTAGTATAAAGTTTTTATTAAGCGCTACCTTTGTAATTTATTAATTATTTATTAGTCCCACGGTTCAAAAATTAAAGAGGGAATTTGTGGCGGCACTATTGGCAACTAATTGCTCAGCCAATTGTATAGCGCATGATTCAGTCTCCTAAACAGATTACACAACCGCCGGGTTGTACAATAAAATAGAGAGCGACTGAAACAACAACAAAATTGTCCAGGCAACATTGCGGAAAATCGATCGCTCAGCAATCGTCTGGCAACCATCATATCAATATTGGGAAGTTCTGCCATCGTGCTCATCACACAAAGTTTTATCTTGGGTGGGGATCGAACCCACGACCTCTTGCGTAGCAGTCGGATACACTCCCACCGCGCCACAGAGGCAGTCGCATTATGTGAGTTGTCTCAAGATATTCATTAATCATTAGTTTAAAATAAAATCATTAAACAAAATAATTAATTATTTTAAAATATTGTGACTAACATTAGATAACCACTGATAAAATATTCTCTGTCCAACTTAGCTTAAAGAAATTAAAAACAAAACAATCAACCATAGACTGGTTGTTAATTTACATTTTAAAAGTGACACGTGATGTATAACAGAGACAAAAAATATATCTTCTAATAAATGTAGCCTCCGAATTACTTTAGAAAAAAAAAATGATTGAATGGTTTTGGATGCAGACAAGCGGTTATTTTGAAGCGTTTTTTTAACAATTGCGATTGCAAGCCAGTTGTTAGCATTACTTGTAACTTAGTAAAAAAATACTTCATTAGGCATCGGTCTCGCAATCGTGAGGTCGTGGGTTCGAATCCTACCCAATATACCTGTACTACCGACACAAGCCTTTGAGCTTAGCTGGAGGGGTTAACAAGATTGCTAGTAATGTGGGACTCAATCCCACATTGCTAGTTAACTTTAAACAAAATGATTAAACTTCACACTTTCTAGTTTTTGTAGTTAGGTTCTTTATCACGCTGCAAAAAGTATCTTAAAAGTTGTTTTCAGAAAATGCCAAATATGGGGTCAAAACTCTTACTGGAAACTCTCGAACTTATAAGGAAAAAACGAGACATGCAGATATATTTGTTAGATTAGAGAGCTATAAACCTGAAGATCAAGAAGCTGACGCGATGTGACCTCCGACGCTCTGATGCTCGCGCCATCGAGACTACGATTGAACAAATAGAGGCCCTAGAGTTTTCGCAGAACAGATTGGCAAACCCTATCTGACGAAACTGAACAACGTGGTTGGGAAAAATGTCACTTCAAAGTTCGAGATACTCGAAGAAATTGAGAGTATTTATGGTTACATGTACGCATCACAGATGGCTAAACCTACGGGACTTTGCGTCGATGACCATAAAGCCCCATTTACGCTCTACTACTATACCGAGGACATTCCGGATGTCTGCCTGAGCTAGGTCGAGGCAGCTCTCGAGCAACTTAAGAACTATAAATCGCCAGGTGATGACGGAATCACTACAGATCTTCTAAGAGCGGACGGGATCCCAGTCCTGGGATGGTCATGAGTCTTTTTGGTTCCGTTTAACACTACTCCACGTTTGGAGCGGGAGTGCGGTAGTTCTGTTCTTCAAAAAAGGAAAAATGTATAATTATTTAAAGAATATCCATATCCATATTAATATTATAAATGTGAAAGTAACTCTGTTTGTCTGTCTGTTACGCTTTCGCGCTCAAACAGCTAAACCGATTTAGATGAAATTCGGTATGGAGATAGTTTGAGTCCTGGGGAAGGACATAGGATCGTTTTTATTGCGATAACCGTCATCCATGCAGGCGGACCGAGGTTGAGTTTTTTTGAGTTTTATTTAATTTTAGGATCCGTCAAATATTTAATTGTCAAAAAAGGCTCCATTGTCGAAAAAAATTAAGTACTGCTATATTATCTGTTTAAGAACTGTTTTTTTGAACCCGTGACCTTAAAGGTAGCAGCCAAAGTCAAATTTATCCTCCATATGATACCATTTTACGTCGTCGTCAATCGTCCCGACATCTAACGTAAGGAACTTGTACGACTTTGTGAGTATCGTTGCAGAAATCATTTATACACAGATTTTTGAAGACGTTAGGCCTGACATTACTTTTTGTAATTGTCAAAACATATATGCTGTATCCTCCTGTGCCATTACATAGTTATTATTCCACACTATTGAGAATAAGAATAAGAATATTTTATTTGTACAGAATGTAGGTAAAGAAGCCGAAGCAGAGCAACGTATTGTACATTAAAAGAAAAAAAAATCTTGTACCAACAAACCGCCCGTCTGCCCAATCCCACATCACCTTATCACTTCGTACGTCGCTTTACCGCCGTCCTACCCACATCACTTATATTTGACACTAGCGATACGGCACCGCCTCTATGCGCCGTAGACAATATTATTTATAACATAGACTAACTACTAGGTACTAAGACAGGGCGTTATGTTTAAATCTCGACGCAAAAACAGGTGTTTAAAGTTTTAAGCCTCTTGTGTATGTTTGTGGCCTTATCGTTCTTAGGGTGTACCGAACAATGTTACGCGGTGTGGTGTAACATTCGCGGCAAGCATTACAAATCCATGTTAATATGCTCGCTGCTCGTCCCTGCTCAATATTCGTCTGACTATGAGAGTTTGTTAAGATTTTTGACTGCGGCTTTCTGACTGAATCGCGTAAAACTTACGCCCTTTTGTCGAGAAACTCAGTTTTTTGGCAATAACTCAAAGACAGTATAACCGAGCATGTCCAAAATAATATTTTTGGTCACACGGTTTAAAAGTAAAGGAGGCACAATTTATGCAACTTTCGGAGCGACTATTTTCAAAAATATTCACAAAATCAAAAAAAAAAAATTAGATGCCTTAAAATGTTTTTCAAAAATCTGTCGAATGATGTGCCACACGTTTATGTTTGCTATTTTTTTTTTAGCATCTATTACCTGTATGGAGTGCCCCCCACCCCCCCAAATATTTATTTTTATCATTTAGCTATCAAACTATGTAGGGGCTCTTCGAGACACCTTTTCACAAAATTTCATCAATATTCATTGAGTAGTCTTTGAGTAAAATGCCTGTGACATACGGAGAGACAGACAGACAGACGGACATGATGAAACTATATGGGTTCCGTTTTTGCCATTTTGACTACGGAACCTAAAAACTGGGTGCTCTTTTGCTCGCGTGTTCGTTCGCACGTACTGGCTGCGCGAATGCTCGCTTTGTACATGTTACATTGCTCTGCGAAATATAGATCAGTACCCGCTATAAATAAAAGGTGATTTTCTGGCAAGGCTGTGTTTCATCGAAATCACTTCAGCCGTATATAGACTATTGGGATTATGTGTAGGCGTTTTATGATCCCTTCTAACCTAAATTTATGAATCACACAATTTTTTGTCTGCTGTGAAACATTAATAAACTTTCGCGATTCGTACTCTAAAAAAAAACCTTGTTTATTGTCCGACGTTTCGACCGTATTGCAACGGCCGTGGTCACAGGTAGACTGACTGACGGCCGTTGCAATACGGTCGAAACGTCGGGCAATAAATAAGGTATTTTACCTTAAATTATTCACGCGATTAAGACCCGTAATATATATATATTTTCATAATGTTGTGAAACATGTTTTCTGTATCAGACCCCCGACCTATCTGCGTAGCAAACGTATCTAGATAACCAACATACATGCGGTCAAAGTCACAGGAAACACCTAGTACATATTTTAAAACTGGCATCTACAAGCTTCGACAGCAATTTTTATTATATTATTTTTAAAAAATATAGTCTATTCTTTCGAAACAATGGCGTTATACTTTTTTTGATTTTTATAAAATGGCGCGACAGAATGGAATGGTAGTTTTTGTTTGTTTGTCTGTTCGTGTGAATGTCTAACACTATATTTGGACTGTTTAGAATTTTAAATGCGTTAGTTTCGGTGTTAGTTCGTTTGTATATTTTTTGCCTGTTTACAAGACTTTTTTTGCTTTATATTGTGATCTTTCGTATTTTAAGATATGGGACGAATAATATTACAACAGAACTATGATGTGGGCGCAGTGGGAGATAGTTCGACTGCTGCGCAGAGGTTGTAAGTTCGATTTCCACACGAGATACCACTTTTTCATTCACCACAACATTTCGAATCGAATTCGAGTTTGGGTATACTTGTGTTCGTTAATTGTATGTTTAGATCGGCGATGGTCACTCGTACTATACTAGAAGCAGAGGATTGCTAGCTACTGTCTCGAGGACGCTTACTAAGTCCTCCAAGACAACTCATGTGATGGGTCCGGATGTTTATAACCGCCTCCCAGCATTCATCACTAGTGCGACCAGTGCATGTAATTTCAAGTTAAAGACGTAGCTTATAGAGCAAGCATTTTACTCATTTGACGAATTAGCAACTTGATGATATATTATTTTTATTATAATTATTTTTCGTTGACATTACCTACTATTTTTGTTTTATAATTTTATTGTAATTGATATTTTGCTGTTTTTTATTTTATTGTATGACTTATTTATATTTTATTGACATTATGCACTCTATTCGATTATTGCCTTTTTTACTTTTTACTTTTATTTTTTTCTATTTTATTGACACTGCACTATGCTATGTTATTCGTTTGTTGACATTATTATTATTATTTTTTGTTGTTTAATAGCTATAAGTTTTTCTATTATTAATTCGTAATCCTAATGAATTGACATAACCTGTATTATATTGACTATTTTTATTTTTGTATATTAATTTATTAAATTATAATTTTGTGACATGTAAGAATTCCTTACCAATAAATTACTATGACTATGACTATGACTAAAGACGTGTAGGTACTCTACAGCTGGAGCCGTCTTAACAGTTTGTAGATCACAAAAAAATATGTTTCATCGAGAATCGAATGCACTACCTAGCTCATAGATGAAAGCAGCGGATTACATTTTCCTCTTTTTCACTCGAGATAATTAAATAATGATTTCCTACTTTTACGACTTTTTATAATAGTCATCATCATCATCAGCCTATCGCAGTCCACTGCTGGACATAGGCCTCTCCAATTGCACGCCAATACAGCCATAATAGTGTGACATTGCAATATATAGGTTATCTATATGTGCATTAGTTTGCCGTTTTACCCGATTGCGCGACGTAAAGGAGGGTAATGTGTTTATCTGTGTATGTATGTAAGTATGTTCCTTTGTGGCACTATATAGACCAAACGCGTGGGCCGATTTTGATGATTCGTATATCAATAGATTTGTATTAATCTTGCGAGTGTCACTAAAAACATGACAGTAATCAAAATTCAAAATGGCGATAGGCAGATGCCATATTGTGATAGAGAAAAAAATTAAAGTCAACAAACTATGTCGTGTGGGGTATCATTGGGTAGGTATTTTATAATCATGATGAGGTTTCCTAACTCATTTTTTACTTAAATTGTCCTGTTTTAGCACAAAAAAGTATTAAATAAAAAATAATTCATGAATCCTAGTGAACTTACTAAAATGCCTTATCTTGTTTACATATTTTTAAGACTGATATTTGATTTTTTAATTTTTTTGTTTATTGAAGATCGAGTGTTGTTTATGAAACCTATCTTCCACCTTTTTACTTAAACATTATTGGAATAAACCATTGTGCTCATCATATAACATTTTATCCTGGGTGGGGATCGAATCCACGACCTCGGGCTTATTAGTCAGGGTCACTAACTACTAGACCAACTTACAGGCCAATCTGAAGTGATATATATGTAAAACAATAATCTGTAGTAATATTACAAATCTGAAGAGTTTGTTTGTTTCTTTCCTTGTATGTTTGTTAGTTTGAATTTTTCAAAACCGACCGATAGTTCCTGCGACTACCGCGTCTCAGGAACTACCGGTCCGTTTTGAAAAATTCTATCATTGTTGGATAGCTCATTTATCGAGAAAGGCTATAGGCTATATAACATCACGCTACGACCAATAGGAGCAGTAATGAGAAATGTTGCAAAAACGGGTAAAATTTACGCAGAGAAAGTTCCGCGGTACAGCTAGTTTTAAATAAAACTGACTAATGACTAGAATTAATAGACAGTTGGGCTAAATAAGTTTACAAATAGCACCGGAAACAACCGTAGACAGCAATGCACATCTGTAGACGGAGTTATTCTCAGTATCTTCACGACTGTAACTACAGTTGCAGTGTAGGTAGACTTGGTATAGGTTAGGACTAATTGATGTTGGTATACGTACATAGGCGGATCCAAAAGCGTGTGGATGCACTCGGTTGCTTTGTTTACTGATTTTCTTGTATTGTATTCAATTTTTAGGCCCATTGAGCCTATTCTGAACTCCGACTTCACCCCCCCCCCCTCCTAAAGATTTTTAGGGGCACTCACCCCCTCCCCCCCCCCCGTCTTGCGTTCAACTCACATTAGGCTAGTTTCAAACTAGTCAAAACAACAACTCTTTAAGAAATGTCAAAACGCATGTTTTATAATATTATGGAGATCTTATCAAATAGCGGTCTATGACGTCACGCTTTTTTCTCGTCAAATCAGGGGGTCTAGACAAAGTCACATTCGAAAAGCGATGTCGATAATGGAAAAGAATTTTAGTATGGAATTTGACGTTTGCGGTGGAGACCATAGATATATTTTTTTTTCGAACGATTAATACTGCGCGGGCGTTATCAAATTCGCCACGGAACGAATGTACCTTATCTAACCCTCCAGTTCTTTTTATGATATGATCAATTATAAAAAATCCAATATAATACCAAATTTAATCGGGACTTAACTGGTGGCAGTTTAAATGTCATGTTTATTTACATATTTTTTTTTTTTTTTTTCTCTTTATTTTTAGGAACCTTTAAATACAATTTACGTCGGTTCCATAGTAACCTAATCATATGTCTACAATACAATGCATGTACAATTCTATCTATCTAAAACTAACTTATATATAAACTGAGCTTCATCTGACAGAGGCTTTGCTAGGATCAACAAAAATATTCCTAAATCTAGAGTGTTTATCTTAAGTAAACTAATTAATCTGTTTCTTGCAGGTTTATTCCTCACACACTCCACTAAGACATGTTGCACATCTTCTGTATTATTGCAACTCTCACAAAGAGGTGAATCTACTTTCCTCATTAAGTGTGCAAATTTTCTCAGTGGCATGTGTCCGGAACGAAGCCTGAAAGCTGTAACTAACATACTACGTGTATACATATGATCAACTAGCCACGGAATACGGGGAGGCTGATTTTGTATTATTTTGTACCAAATACCTTTAGTCAAAGATTTTTCATTAAAACTTTCTATCCAATCTTGATGACATCGATTCTTAAATTTTGATAAAATTTCGAAATACATGGGGTAAATATAAATTTCTGATCCGGACAGTGCAGCTGTTTTGGCCAGTCGATCAGCCTCCTCGTTGCCTCCAAGACCAATGTGTGCCGGTATCCACTGCAAGACTATGTTTTTGTTTCTCATGTGCATTTCATTAATTTTATGCAATACAACATATGCTATTGATGTGCCTCTGTGTCCAGAGGCGCATCCAGCTACATGCTGTAGAGCACTCTTACTGTCACAGAATATGACAATATTTCTTTGCTGCAACACATTTGCGTAAGATAGTGCTTCTGAAATTGCGAATAATTCAGCAGTCATGATAGACACGTTAGACGCAATTTTAAAAATTGTGCCTTGTTTGACGATTGGATCATAATATGCGGCGCCCAGCTCGGTACTCTTGGACCCATCAGTATATAATTTATACCATTCATGATAAGTTGTATTAATTTCTTGTAAGACATTATCCCGTAACAGATTCCCTTCATATTGATTTTTAGGTTGTGAAACTAGTTCTAAATTAGATCTTATTACATTTTTAATTTTGATTTTTGTTGTCCAAACGTCTAATTTAAACATATTTAATGGCTTTGATGAAAAAACCTTTTCACTTTTAACTAATTCGTATGCTGAGGCCAACAAAGGTTTCTTTTTATTCGACCAATAGCTGTAGTTACAAAAGATACCGAGCTCGGACAGCAGATCAACCGTCCCACATTTCGTCCATGATTTGGCCTTTAGACAATATTTTATTGCTAAAAACTTTCGTCTTATATCTAATGGGGGTAAGCATAATTCACTCTGCATAACGTGTATAGGTGTTGTTTTTATAAAGCCACCTATTATTCTCATAGCTTGATTTTGAAGCTTATCTAGCTTAGTTATACGAAAATTAGCACTATTATCGAATAAAAAACTCGCATAATCGATGCGACTCCTAATTAATGAAATGTACAATCGCCTTATATGTTTAGGGTGTACTCCCCAGCCAGAGCCCGCTAGAACTTTCATTAAGTTTAAATATTTTTGTATTTTCTCACTGAGTTCGTTTATGTGTTTTCCCCATCTAAGTGATTGATCCAGCCATAATCCTAAATATTTTATATTTTCTGTTTTACATAAATCTATTCCATTAACTTTTAACCGTACCTGCTGCCGTTTTCGTCCTTTGCTAAACAAACAAAACTTAGATTTGCAGGCAGATAACTCTAAACCGATATCATTCAATACAGTAATTATTGCATCTAAGGCAGCTTGCATATGATTGGTGCTATCATTTATCTTTGCACAATCAATAAAAAGAGCAAAATCATCGGCATATTGACAAATATGAACTATATTGATTTTACAAATTTTATAGGTTACAATATTAAAAAGTAGAGGAGATATAGGATCCCCTTGGGCTAAACCTCTGTTCGTCCACCTTACGATGTCACCTCTGTCCTCGACATCTGCCCTTATAATTAAATGTCTTTCACTTAAGAATTCCCAAAGATAATTACATATTTTAGCACCCACGTTTAAGTTGTCCAATGTCTCCACCACACTTCGTGTCAGCACGTTATTATAGGCATTTTCTATATCAAGGAAACAAGCTAGCGTAGATATGTTTTTAGAAAATCCGATTTGTATAGAGCTGACCAGGTGACTGAGCGCATCCAGGCATGATTGACCTCGTCTAAACCCCGTAGTTCTAATTGATAGAACTTGACCATTTTCTATAAACCATTCTATTCTTTTGCCTAACATTACATGAAATATTTTACATAAACAGGATATTAATGATATCGGTCGCAATTTCACATCCATATTATGATTCTTATTGGCCTTGGGTATCGGAACTACTTTTATATCACGCCATTGCTGTGGTACGTTACTGGTAGTCAATATTTTATTATATATATTTAGTAAAGCTTGTTTCCCTGTATCTGGGAGATGGTGTATCATGGAGTATGTTATGCCATCATCGCCAGGCGCTGTATCATTTTTCTTTATACAAGCTTCAAGTTCTTGTATAGTAAAATCGCCCTCTAGTAAAGGATTTAACGATATAAAATTAGGCTTACAAATATGTACAGAGTCGGGGGCCAAATTACAAAGTAATTCTTCTTTTTTCTCATGTGAGACATACAATCGAGATTGTTTACAACCTTTAAGCCATCGCATTTTAGCCCACATATCAGTAACTGAGACAGTTTGGTCTATAGACTTACAAAAACTTTGCCAATGATTTGTTTTGGCGGTTTTAATTTTACCTTGAGCTATTACTGTTTTACTTTCTAGCACTGTTAAATTATGTGGAGTGGGATTACGTCTGAAGTTGCGTAATGCCAGTCTTCTCTCAGCAACAACTTTGGACAGTTCCATATTCCAATACGGTTTAGGCCTAAATTTTGACTGAGGATTAGCGCATACTTTAAGCAAAGGAATATTGTTTTCTGTTGATTTATTAATAGTCTTAATTAAATTATCATAGTTATTTTGAACATTATTTATATTACAATCAATGGACGAAAATATTCTTTCAAAATCCTCACTATAGCAAGACCATCTAGCCTGTTTAAAATTACGTCGTTTTTCAAACTGTAATGTATCACGATAGTTAATATTTGTCTTAATCATTAAATGGTCGCTGCCTAGATTCTCATTAAAAATTTGCCAAGTACAATTAATTGCGATATCAGAAGAGACGAAAGTGACATCTGGTGAGGTTTTTTGAAGCGCATTATTTACATATTTAACCCTAGTAGCATTGCCGTTATTTATACAAGTAAAACTATATTCCAAAGCAGAATCCATGATATTCACTCCTCTCACATTGCTTTTTGAAGACCAATTACTATGATGACCATTAAAGTCACCCGCAATCAAAGTCTTACCATTAAATAACGAAAATAACTCACCCCAATCCGATTCCGACGTATGTACCGATGACGGACAATAAAGTGAGATAACATTTTTAAGATACCGACAATTAAAAATTTTGACATACACAACTTCTATACCATTGTTGCTTAGACTAATACTACCTAACTCCGCTTTTAGTGATTTATGTAGTAAAATCGCTACTCCCCCATACGAGTCTTGTCTGTCTTTTCTGTAGATATTATAATCTGAAATATTCAGATGGATCTCTTCATTTAACCACGTCTCGCTAATAATTCCAATATGTATTCGTTCTTGTAATAATAATGCTTCAAATTCGGTAAGTTTCGGTCTAATGCTTTGTGAGTTCCATTGTAGTACATTAATGACACCATCTTTGTCAGTGTTAGCCATTGGTAAAACTACATAGTAATTTCTTTAACACATCTCCATCTCTCATTACACCAACCGCGAATGCACAGATTTCTTCAAATACAGCTTTAAAAAATAGTTTAATTTTTTCTTCAAATGATTCTTTAGATGTCACTATCTCTTTAATTCTGTCTATCCATCTGGCTACTTTGGATTTCACTTCTTTCTTACTGTAAATTATCTCTTTTTCCTGTATATTTTGTTTTAACTCAACGGGTTCCTCTATAATAGGCCTTTCTAATAACATCTCTTCCGATCTGTTTTTCTTTTTCTTAGATTTTTTATTTGATGTTTCACTACTTTTTCTAATTAAGTGTGTCTCTGTCCTGTCGGTATCACTAGTGTCAGTCGAGTCAACATGTTGGTGATGATCCACATGTAGACTTGACCGCACGGCATCACTATATGTTGTTGCGACGGAAGATTGTTGTACAGAGTGCAATAGGACTTCATTTCTCTGTGTATTTTCTACCAATAGTTTATTTGCCCGATAAACTAGAAGTGCTTTTCTATAAGTGTAATTTTCTTTGGACATAATATCCCGTATTTCTTTCTCTTTTTTAAAACTCGGACAACTTTTGTCTAAGGCCATATGTGAGCCCTTGCAATTAAGGCATTTATATTCAGTAGTCTCACAGTTAACATGGTCCGATCCACACTTTGGGCAAAGTATTTTTTTCAGTGGGCAAAATGTTCGTATATGGCCGTATTTCCAACACCCTGAACATTGTGAGACTGGGAACGTATATCTATCGACCTTAAATCGGCATCCGTACCCAAAAACATATTGCGGTAAAGTAGAACTATTAAAAGTCAGTCGTACTGTTTCGCTATCTACCCACTTTCCTTCATAATTAAATCGCTTAAGCCTTTTAACTGATATAATCTCGTATTCGCATTTTAACGACTCGATTAATTCCTTTGTGCTTATTTCAATGTCTATCTGCTTGAGAATACCAAATGTATAACTCACATCATAAAACATCTGGCAACTTAATCCCTTATCAGTTAAATCTTTGCAGTTTAATAACAAATCCGCTACTTCTTTCGACTCGAACACAACAAGGGCCTTATAGCTGCTTTTATATTTAATTCGTTGAATGTTATCAATATTATTACTTCTTAATAACTTGGCCAATGCAATTTGTTTCGGCAGCGGTGTTTTTGAAGTAATACATACCTCGTAATTAGCCACATTTTCATTCGTTACGGATTGACGTCTATCGCTTCGAGCAAACTTTTTCGGCTTTCTCCGAACTGTAGTATACTCCTCATTATCTTCACAATCATCACTTTCATTGCGCAATCTTTTGCTTCGGTGTACTTCAATTTCTAAGCTATCCCTTGTATCATCCAAATTATGATTTCCTTCTTGCATCTCAGCATCTACTTCACTTCCCCCACTCATCACCCTAGGTAAACTGCTTTCTTCACTATCACTCATTATTGACAACGACTTCTTCCAAAAAACACAATAACATTGCGATATACGGAACGGCTTAGATTGGCGCGTGCGCTTAATTACCCGTACCGCGAGCAACTGATGTTTATCTACATATGAAACAAGCCTATTGGCAGGTGAAACAAATGCTCTCCCCCCAGCACCATCATTTGGTTCTCAAGTCCCCGCCGTGTAACAATGCTCCCCTCCCCCGGCACTACCATTTGCCTCTCGAGTCTGGGGGGGGGGGGGGGGCAGAATGAAATCCAGGATGCGTCCCTGTATAGGCAGATAAAGTCCCATCTTATATATGAAAATCTCGTCGGTCGAGCCGTTTCGTAGGAGTTCAATCATAAACACCGATATAATAATAATATCTTGGGACAACTCACACAACGCTATCTAATCCCAAACTAAGCAAAGCTTGTACTATGGAAACCCGACAACTGATAAACATAATTATATATTTCTAAATACATACATGTTACAGACTAGCTGTCCCGCGCAACTTCGTATGCATACATTTTCCCCGTTTTTGCAACATTTTTCATTACTGCTCTGCTCCTATTAGTCGTAGCGTGATGTTATATAGCCAAGGCTATAGCCTTCGTCGATAAATGGGCTAACCAACAGAAAAATATTTTTTCAATTCGTACCAGCAGTTCCTGAGATTGCCGCGTTCAAACTAACAAACATCTATGGACTATGTTATTAGATTTCAATTTTTTCTATCTCTTGTTGCTCGCGAATTTAGGCCTTCGCAGCGACATCCAGTAGTGATAGTAAAATTCGAAATCTAATAACATAGTCCAGATAGGTGGTTCGCTTTTCGCCCCGGTTTGGCTACGGAAGTCTCGGGTTCGATTCCTAAGTCTGGATTTCAAAAAAAAATTTCTATCTTTCAAAAATGCATTAATTTATTGTATTTGTAAAGTTATTGACAAGAAATGCCTATAAAAATTACTTCTCTATGTTTTTCAGTTGTCTGGTTTCCATAGTTTGGGATCAGATACCATTGTTTGAGTTATCCCAAGATATTATTATTAATTGTTACAACAATGACTACTTATAAACTGGACAGACAGCCAGAAAGAGCAGGAAGGCATCCAGAATATGATGTGAGTACACAAAGCTACGGTGTTACGTAACTTGGTGTACCATCACTTACCACAGAAAGCTATTAGAGACACTAACGATCGGTGCAAACAACGGCTCTGCCTGCTCTTTGTAATGGGAGTTACACACTGGAGATGATTTTCAACCGACTTCAAAAAGGAGGGGGTTCTCAATTCGACTGTTGTTTTTTTGCCATGAAATAGTATCTAGTCTTTATGTTTTATTCGGCACCAAATTCAAAATGTTTAATTTGTTTTTGTTATTTTAGGTATATTATTTTTTGCTTTTTAGTTGCCTTGTATTTATTTTTGAAGTCGGTAATATTTTTTTTGAAAAAGTTTTTGTTTTGTAAAGTACCTAATCTATGGTACCTACTAACTTTTGCTTGCAGTTTCTCGGTTATCGCGATAAACACTATCCTAAGTCCTTCCCCAAAACTGAAACTATTTCCATAACAAATTTTATCAAAATCAGTTCAGCGGTATAAGCGTAAAAAGGTGACAGACATACCGAATTACTTTCACATTTTATTATTAGAATTAGAGGTTCTGGCTTTATTAGAGTTTTCTCAACTATTTATACACGTAATCACGCTACGACCAATAGGAGCGGAGCAGCAATGAGAAATGTTGCAAAAACGGGGAAACGTTACGCAGACGATTTTTTTGGGGGTACCTCCTCTATATGTAAAGTCGAAATGTGTTTTTTTTTCTTACCTACCCCATCGTGTGGAATATAGGATATAGTAGATAGGTCTTTTAAAAAAGGTTAGGGGTTGTGAAGGCCCATTTTTAAATTTAGGGATTCGTTTGTGATATATTAAGCTTTAAATTGCAAATTGTTGTTTGTTCACCCCCCCCCCCCCCTTACGAGTAAAAGTACGCTGATTAAATGAGAAGTGACAACATTTTCGCACAAATTCCATTGAATATTATTTATTTATAAGTAGATTATATCGTTGTAAATATGAAACAAAAACAATAGAAAACCTACTTCTTTAGACACATTATTCGGATGGAAGGGAGAAGGACTACGGAACCCTACATCGTGCGTGGCGCGACATACACTGTCCCGATTTTTGTTATACACTATGCTGACCCGAGCAACTTCGTATGCGTTAATTTTCCCCGTTTTTGCAACATTTTTTATTGCTGCTCCGCTTCTATTGGTCGTAGCGTGATGTTATATAACCTATAGCCTTCCTCGACAAATGGGCTATCCAACAGTAAAATATTTTTTTTAATTCGGACCCGTAGCTCCTGAGATTATTGCGTTCAAACAAACAAACAAACTCTTTAGCTTTATAATATTAGTATAGACTAGCTGTCCCGCGCAACTTCGTATGCGTAATTTTTCCCCGTTTTTGAAACATTTCTCGTCGCTTCTCCGCTCCTATTAGTCGTAGCGCGATGTTATATAGCCTATAGCCTTCCTCGATAAATGGGCTATCCAACAAAAAAAGAATTTATCAAATCGGACCAGTAGATTCTGAGATTAGCGCGTTTAAACAAACAAACTCTTCCGCTTTATACGTACGAGTACATTTGCATGTTCTTTACTCTTCACCATAAATATTTCTCTATTAAACCAAAGACAAATCACTAACTATAGTCGAAGATCCATCTCTATTTTGACAACAATAGGTGTGTAGCACAAAACCTTTTGTCTTGGTTACTACAAAGATTAATAGTTACTAAGGCTGTATATCGATAGGTTTATACACATATGTGAAGTCTTAAGCTTTGAATCTGAGTGTTGCTAGTTATATAGTATTCGTGGAACGATTTCTAATAGTTATGTTTTAATGCCGTGTGGTGCCGGCTCATGCCGTGTGGTGCCGGCTTAAGAATAGTACCACCCCATCTCTACCCGTGGGTGTCGTCAAGGCGACTAAGGGATTTCACCCCGGAGGACGGGCTGCAGCGTCCTCTGCGTATTTAAAGCCTTACTGCGATCGCCAACCCGCTCGCCAAGCGTGGCGATTATGGCAATTACCCCCAGGATCTACATACTAGTAGGTTCTACTGGGGAGACCCGTGCCCAGCAGTGGGCCATCATATGGGTTGATATGTATGTATATGTTTTAAGGCTTATTAATAGGCTTATTAAAATAATAGCGGCGGTAGCGTAATGGCTAAGGCATCGCTCTCGTAATCGTGAGGTCGCGGGTTCGAATCCTGCATAGTATACTACCAACGTGAACCCATTCCTAACACAAGCCATTGAGCTTAGCTGGAGGGGTTAACAGGATTTCTAGTAATGTGGGACCAAAATCCCACATTGCTAGTTACCTTAATAATAAATACAAGCTAGATTACTCTACGGACGAACTATATACATACTAATAACATTATTTACAACTTACCTAGTAAACCACAAAAAAAGGATTACATAAAAAGGGAGCCAAAAAATGGAGTTAGGAGTCGAAGAATTCCTCCCCATCGATGTCAACCGGTATAGTGCCCAGTAGGCTGGCAGCATTGCCACGTTGTATGGCAATGCTTATTCTCTGTGCAAAGAAAAGGCCAGCCTTCTGGTCACTGCACTGACAAGACGCTAGGAAATGTCTTTGAATAAGAGGCGAGCACTTGGACCCCATGGCCCTAGCGTCTTTTGAGGTTATTTTACCGGCCTAAGAATAGTACCACCCCAATGATGTTTTAAGTTAAAAACATAATTGTACACCCATCTCTTCCCGTGGGTGTCGTCAATTATAGGTCGATTTTTACACCAGAGGATTGCCAACCCACTCGCCAAGAGTGGTGATGATGACAATCGTCTCCACAATCTATAATTAGGAGACTAGGGTCCTTCATGTTCTTTTTTTTGTGTTTTGGCGGCAAGCCCGTGCGAACTAGCGCATGCGCGGTGGGCTTAAGAATGTCCGCCGCGCAGCTCTACATTTACCATTATGACAAGATTTTGACAGTTCGTACGCATAGAAAAGTTTAATTATAAATTGTACCGTAAATGAACCATAGATATCATGTGATGATAATACCTATACAGGAGAAAAAAAAACACCTTTTTTTTCCTTCTATAGTGTGGTAGGTTGTCTTTAATAATGTAAACATAAAATAGCCTAAAAATGGACTCATTTCAGCACTGGCTTAAACCTTGCTGGTTTTTAGTTGCTATTATTAAGTTAAAATATTTAACATTGTATTTAATAGATAAATAAATAAAAAATAAAAAGTACTTGAATAAGGACACTGTGCCCTGCGGCGGGACATCGTATAGGTTGATATTATGAGTACATGTTGATCAAAAACGTTAAACTACTATTACCTACCTACAAATAATTAAAGCCCTTATTCAGAATAGGTACTACCTACTTAAGTTTTAACTTTACTTTATCTATATTATTAATATCATAAAGAGATAAAGTTTGGGAGTTTATGAGGTTGTAGGAGGAACCGATTTTGAAAATTCTTTTACCAATAGAAAGCTACGTTATTTGTGAGTGTCATTGGCTATATAACATCACGCTACGACCAATAAGAGCGGAGCATCAATGAAAAATGTTGCAAAAACGGGAGAAAATTAGGGTCAGCCAGTCGCTAATATAATGTAAATTAAATTCCATCAAGCCATTTCTGCTCAAGAACTTATCAAAGAAATATACATACATACACTCGAAAAACATAACCCTCCTTCTTGAGAAGTCAGGTGAAAAATAACAAAAATGTTTTTCCGTCTGTAACCACCTTTACTCCAAACTATGTCCTCACTAACACATAGAGCAAACTGCTGTCGGCGGCTCTTTAGCGCATCGTTTGTGCGTCTCAATCAACTCCTGCGCAGCTACGAAAGATATATTTAGTTAATGTATTATTTTGACGGCTACTGGTCTTGTAACTTTGTTATTGTTTGTTATTGAAGTATTAAAAATCGTGATTGAGCGCATTGAATGATTAATTTTAGACTAGTTTCTTTTTACTTTTAAAAAAGCCCATTCCATACTACAAAATAATCCCTGCGTGGCGATGAGGACCTTTACAGACATACACTATCACGGACACAAAATTCACCCAGACACCACACTCTCAGGCCATGCAAAAAGTTATAATTATTAAGAGCTGTATTTATATTTACTAGCGGACGCGGTTTCACCCGTGTAGTTCCCATTCCCGTAGGAATACAGGGATAAAAAATATCATCACCCGGGGTTAGTGTAGCTTCACAACGATGAAAGATTTTTTCAAATCCGTCCAGTAGTTTCGGAGCCTATTTAATACAGACAATATAACAATAAGTATAGATATCGAGTTTGAACGTATCATCGTTCATAAAGTCATAACTCACGACACGAAGCATGTACACCAGTGAGTGTTATTAAAAAAAAAAGGCAAGTGCGAGTCGGATTCGCCCACAGGGGGTTCCCCTATGAGCGAGTTCGACTCGCATTTTTTCGTCATACAAATTTGTAGACAGTACATATTATAAACTTTTTGTCACCCATACACTGTTGTTTAATGATCTATGATAGATTACGTACTATAAATAAACACCATTATTTTGTATGATATGATGATATTTTGTAGGTATATCAACATTTTGTATGATGACAAATGATAACTATATCTGGTTTTTCCCTATACTTGTTGTAAAAATAGCAAAAAACAGCATTACGCGTACTTTCTTTAGTGATTCTGTCATGCTGCAAACTTTGTCTGTTTCAACACCATATATTTCGACGTTTGGTTTGAGGTGTTTGGCTGCTACACTAACACCAGTTATAATGCTGCCACCCCCAACCGGTACCAGAATAGCGTCTACGTCAGGCACCTGCTCTATTATTTCAATACCTATCGTACCCTGGCCTTCTATTATATTTGGGTGATCGAACCCATTAATGTATTGCAATTATTTCTCCTTTGCCAGAGTCATAGCGTGTCGTTTAGCCGAAGACATGTCTGTGCCAAACATCACTATTTTGGCCCCATACTTTTGGCACTTGCTCACTTTAGTTACGGGTGCATGTATAGGCATTACAACAATACTGGGCACTCCCATCTGCGTAGAGTGGTAACTGATGGCAACTCCATGGTTCCCAGTGCTAGCAGCGATCACTCCCCGCTTCCTCTGCTCATCATTCATCACCATGAGAGTGTTACGTAGTCCACGTTCTTTGAAACTGCCAGTATACTGAAGAAACTCTTGCTTTAGGTACAATTCCATTCCAAGAATATCCGACAAGTGAGCTTTCGTGCATGGTGTCCACAACAACAACTGTGCCTACGCGTACTTGCCGAATTTCATAGTTCTAGGTCAACGGAAAACAATCTATAAATTTTGATTCCCTTGAAAGTGTCGAAATATACATTTTTGCGGTATTTTTTACTTTAACTTAGAAGTTTGATTTTTTCACAGCTTCAAGGGACTGTAGACCTGAATTTATGGTTTTAATTTCAACTCGAAACCGCTATGCATTCCCGAGATAAAGGGTCTTGACAAACAGACGAATGGACGGATGTCCGGACAACAAAGCGATCGTGTAAGGGTTTCGTTTTTTCCTTTTTAGTTAAGGAACCCTAAAAAGAAAAGAAGAATAATATTTGTTTTATATCGGCGTATTTTCAAACGAACTTTCAGCTCCCAACTATAACTCAGACTTCTTTATACGTTGAAGGTTAAATTTTTTATCTAAATTAGTCATTCTTAAAAACAGTTTTTTTTTTCTTACAATCTGTGCTTTTATATTCAGTCTATATTTTATTGTTCGTTCAACAATACTTCCTACAAGTTAGTCATTCGTTTTAGAAATAAAACTGAGTCGCGAGTAGCTACATAATGACGTCAAATTACATGTTACTTCATTACTTAAATATGTTTAGGACAAGGTCTTACTGTCAGCGGGAAATATCAACATTGTAAATCACATTTTGACTAACCAATGTTTTGTCGTAGATAGTTAAAATACTGGTATGTAGGTCTGGTTGTAAGTGACTCGAACTGCTAAGTCGGAGGTCGTGGGTTCGATCACGACTCAGGATAAACTACTTTTTGTGATAAGCACGATGGTTTATTCTGTGTCTGGATGTATTAACTGTAATATAGTTCCTATGTAATTAGGAATATATAGGTAGATACGTTTATCAATTATCTGGTTGCCAATGTACAAGCTCTGATTGTTTGGTGAACTCGGGATCAGATAACGTTGTGTGAGTTGTCCTAAGATTTATTATATTTACTAAAATGATCTAAATATATATGTAAGTATATATCATTTAACTCTCTTCAATCAAACCAGAAATAAAACTGGTCATTAAAGCAACGCAATTTTTTCCAATGATTGTTTAATATTATAAGCAATTTAAATAGAGTTGTAAATTAAATACAGAAGGCAAAAATAGTTTTATTTTATTTTTATAAAAGACGACTCCCGCATTACAGACTCGGTACAACAATTTGTGAATCACACAAAGTGGTGTCCCGTGTGGGAATCGAACCCACCTCGACCTCTTGCGTAGCAGTCGGACACACTCCCACCGCGCCACAGAGGCTGCCCATAGTAACAATCACTGGTCAAAAGCAGTGAAACAAGCACACTTTATAAAAATAAATTAAACCTAGACGAAAAATAGAGGTTATTAGTTTGACACCTTTATGTTTATCACCCAAATACATTTCCTGCAAAAGAGATCATGGGTTCGACTTCCACACAGGTCACCACTTTGTCAATTGTATCAAAATCACGTACCATCAGTCAGTCAGTATAATTTTATTCTTCTAAAATACTTTATTCTAAATCGCTGACAGTCGCACCTAGCCTTACCCAGTAAGAATGCTCTTTTGATAGGGAATCAAAATTACGCACGGCAGTACTTTGTTCGAAATTATTATTTTATTATGATAATGTACGCTTTTGAGCCGTTAACATTATTAAGGTATTAATGTTTAATTTGCCGTAATATTATGTTTAAGACTGTTTAAGTAAGGATATATGTGTGTGATATAATAACTTTTTTAAGAAATAATATCTTGGTTTTTGAAAATCTTCCTGACTCCTCAAATTACCGACAGTACAAAAGGTTACCTCACTTCAGACCATAGAGTTAGAATATATCGGTAGTAATAATAATATCTTGGGACATTATTATTACTACCTATGAGCTTGTACTATGGTAACCAGACAACTGATAAACATACTAAATTATTTCTAAATACATACCTATATATTATGGATCAATTAAACCCAGACATAGAATAAACCATCATGCTCATCACACAAAGTTTTATCCTGGGTGGGGATCGAACCCACGACCTGTCAAAAAGAAAAAAATATCAACATCAAAGGATGACATTAAGAAAGTATTGGAAAGATGACTAATGGTCTCCTAACAGATGTGATTAAAGATTAGCCAACTTTCTTGACTGCCTCTGTGGCGCGGTGGGAGTGTGTCCGACTGCTGCGCAAGAGGTCGTGGGTACGATTCCCACACGGTGATCCACAAATTGTTGTTTCGAGTCTGGGTGTACTTTGTGTCCGTGACTTGTATGTTGGTAAAGTCCTCCCCGAAATAGGGCATGCGTTGCTGTCGCCCTGTATCGCGGAGGACTTTATCTGCTTTACAGCGGAAGTAGGTAGTCTTTAAAAAAAAAAACTATGCAGGAGATATTATAGTGCACTCTGTATTCCCTCACTCTCATACTCCGATGGGATGGACCTACACGACCGGTGAGAAATTAGTTTAATATTATTTATTACTGACGGCGTAACATGCTCTTCGAGGCACATAGAGGTGACAATACCTACATGGTAATTCATTTAAAAATAGTTGTGTTAACTGTTGTAAAATTAGAGGAAAATATCAAACACATCCAGTTAATGGGAATTTTACTGAAATACTTCTGTTATTTAGTCAATAAGTCAATAATTGTTCAATGCTTGCATAATTTTTAAACTATATCTAACATATTTAGTATAGAATAGAATTTAATAAATCTTTATTTGTTAAAAATGTAGGTACAAAACAGATAGGTTCTTCAGTGCTACAAAATACATTGTTACATAAAACGGTCATGCACAGGGGTAGATCCAGGATTTGATGGGGGAGGAGAGCACGAGAAGCAAATGGCAGTGCCGGATTTAGCATGCTTACGTGGGGGGTGTGCCAATGTTCAATATAATACAAACAATTCAGAACATAAAACAATCGTCAGGGGGTGGCACGTGGCCTCGTGCCCCCCCCCTCCCTCCCCGTATGGTCATGCATGTTTCATTACATTGATGTTTATTATTTAACTATCAAACTAAGTAGCGGCTACTACAAGACACCTTTTTACTAAATTTCATCAATATTCATTGAGTAGTCTTTGAGTAAAATGCCTGTGACATACGGACAGACAGACAGTTAGACAGACGGACATGACGAAACTATAAGGGTTTTAGGATTTCGTAGCCATTTTGGCTACGAAATCCTAGAAAGAAAATAAAAATATTGAAAACTTGCATAGTTATATAATAAGCCATTCAAGTTGTCTTGTGTTCTTCGCATCATTGCGTCTCGTAGTACGTAATCTATGGTTATTATTGAGAAATAAGTGATGATTCTATTTCACCATTTCAACATGAATGACCATACGAGTAAATATATTAATAATAATAAATCTTTATTGAAAGAAAAAAACTTATTGCACAAACCTATGTTTGTGCAATAAGTTTGCAAGCCCTGATTGCCAAACTAGCGTGAGTTGTATGTCAGGAATTAATATTGACCCAGTAGTTTCAGAGAATACTCTGTTTTAAATAGACTGGCTTGTAGGTCTAGTGGTTAGTGACTGACTGCTAAGCCGGAGTTCGTAGGCTCGATTTCCACACCACCACTTTGTGTGATACACACATTTTTGCTCCGAGTCTGGATGTACTTTGTGTCCTTAATTTGTATGTTTGTAAAGTGCCCTGTGATTCAAGACTTGTACTCTAGTGCGGGAGCCGTCTATTTAGAAAATAACTGTTATAACCAAGATTTTATTAACTACAGATATCAAACTACATATTATTGTCGAATAAATGACGAAAAAATAAGATTTCTCGGTGTTTAAAACTCCTTTGGTTAATTCCATTAATCAGGCAATACCAAAATATAAATGTTATCATTTAATTTAACCCTGAAATTATAATTCTAACTACATCCAAGTCAGTGTTATTTTAACTTAAACGATCAAAACAAACCCGCTTAGAAGGGTTAACTCGCTCTAAATTAAAAAGTTTGGAAATCCTATAGCCATGTTGTTATTTATTACGAAGGTACCTTTCCCATAAAAGCTTTTAAAACAACTTTTATTTTTCTCGAAATTTGTATCGTATATACCTTTCTTGGCTCTAGCAACATAGAGAATATCGTTTACAGGCCGAAATGTCGGACCTACTTGGACCACCTTGTTCCAAAAGTGTTCCAATATTCCGATTTCGAACCCGCGACTTCACGATTGCGAGTCCGATGCCTCAGCCATTAGGCTACCGCCGCTTTACAATCATATTTTATAGTATAAAGTTTTTATAAATCTGATCTAGTGATTTTGATGTGTTACAACAACTAAATTACTAATAACCAATATCCCGCGCAACTTCGTCTGCGTAAATTTTCCCCGTTATTGCAACATTTCTCATTGCTGCTCCGCTCCTATTAGTTGTAGCGTGATGTTATAATTATAGCCTATACCCTAACTCGATAAATAGGCTATCCAACAGTGAAAGATTTTTTCAATTCTGATCAATAGTTCCTGAGATTATCGCGTTTAAACAAACAAACAAACAAACTCTTCAGCTTTATAATATGAGTATAGATATATTGGTTATTAGTATTACCATAAATAATTGCCTATACCAAAAATAACCTTATATTTTAAAATAAATGTCTAAATTGACAACAAAATAATACCAAATAACAAGAAACTCCAGTAGTTCGCTCGACACTGCATAGATAGACATCGTTCGTCTTGGACCACTTCGAACTACAATGTTCCAGATGTGTTCCACGATTCCATGTCAGTAAGCATGTACATATGAAGGTTTTCTTCTGTTCTCTCGGTGTTTAGTGATATCACGACCATGGAATCTCGGACCACATTGTTACAAAAGTGTTCTAAGAATCCGTATATGGTGAATGATCCGTGAAATCACGAACATACATAAATACTACATACAGCTCAAACAGAGAACCACCTTTTTTGAAGGCGGTTAAATACAATCGTATGGTTTCTCCATAATTTAATTTCAAAATCTAAAATGATTCTAACATAATATCCCGAATTGAATAGCGACATTTTAATTTCTCCCACTAAGAGGCTTTGTGAAGAATAAATATATTAATATATAATAATATGCCATTCTATGTAACGTAAGTAGGCTTAATGAGGACAGGTAAATGACACGGGGTGGAGATGCCGACGGTTTGTTCCTATTGGAACCAATTTATATGGAACAAAACATTGAGCCCGGTTTTCTCCAAAAGCGAAACTGTCCCATTAATTACTCCTTTTAATTTGCAAGAGTGAACTGCATATTTAAGCTTTCACCAACAAATTTGACTTTGACTTACAAAATTGACTGCCTCTGTGGCGCGGTGGGAGTGTATCCGACTGCTACGCAAGAGGTCGTGGGTTCGATCCCCACCCAGGATAAAACTTTCTGTGATGAGCGCGATGGTTTATTCTGTGTCTGGGTGTTATTTATCTATATTATGTATGTATTTAGAAATAAATAAGTATGTTTATCAGTTGTCTGGTTTCCATCGTACAAGCTCTGCTTAGTTTAGGATCAGATAGCGTTGTGTGAGTTGTCCTGAGATATAGATATATAAATAGTCTAAATCTCAATAGTGAGAAAAACCAAGAACAAAACTCTTTGTTCGTGGAAATGCAATGGAAGAGGACTGGAACGAAGTCCTTTCTTTGTTGCTATATCCGCTTAATACTCTTTGGCGGTGGCAACTGGGTTTTTAATAATAATAATACCTTTTTTTTTTCAGACACAGTCCATTATATTAGTAGGTAAACATGATTTTAAATAACTAATGTTAGTACTTATATCTATGTTACAACCACCGCGCGACATTTGCATGTAGGCGTTTCGAATGTTCCAACATCGAGCTATCCCACCGATCTGCTACTGTGAGCAGTATGCTGTTGGGGCTGTCGCGCACCCTGCGCATGATGGATGCGCTCCGTTTGCGCATTATGGTGTAAAAACTATGCAACATACAACACAAATAGAATCACGAGCGACGCACAATTGAATATAGTCATCATTCACGAGCAGGAAGTCTCTGAACGGCTTCCAAACAATGTGGTTTGTAATTCTGTTTCCGTGAACTGCACGAACTTGTGCGCTGCACGAACGAGTTTTCCAAAACCATCGCTAGTTGAAATTATGCTCTGAAATGCAGGATTAGCTCAAGATGGCGCTTTCATGTCAGGGTGAGTACACCCAGACTAGGAGTGTAGTGGGAGTTCTGTACAACAGCTACGGAAGAGGTTCGATTACCGCACGCCACCACTTTGTATGTGCCAGGAGTTGTTGTTATGAGTATTTGTGTCCGTTAATTAATTGTTTGTTTGAGAAGGTCCCTTGTGCGGGAGTTAGAAAAATACTAAATAATCGTTTTTAAACTTTCGCTATTTTACACATATTACAATATTATCGGGACATAAACATAATATTATTTACCCGACGTTTCGATTGAATTACAGTCTACCAGAGACCACAATCAATGCAATCCGATCGAAACGTCGGGTAAATAAAAGGTGCATACTTCTTATACCTATCATTACGGAAGACAAAAACTGCCGACGTCATTTTTACTCCAAATACAGTCTAAACGTTATTGGTTGCGATTTCATCAGAGACTAATTTAGCCATGGGCTTGGCAAGGGGTGAAATGAGACTCGAGATGATTTTTAGTCTGATTTATTTTAGGCACCGATAGGCTTATACAGCGTGATTTGTAATATACTAATAACCTCCAGCTCATAGCTTCTTTACATAACATAACTTTGTAATATAAGTTAACCCTTAATGCCCCGCCACTTGTTATTGGCGTTATAACCTTATTCACCTACAGACTATTTTATTGGAGTATTTAATTCCAGATTGTTGTTGTTGTGTGAGGTTTAGGCCCTAAACCTTACAACGAAACATCGATTTTACTCCGAGGTCTCTTACATGTGTGGTAAATTATTGTGTGACTAAAGTAGGTGGTGGTATGAAGGGTTTAGTAGTAATTTTTTTTTTCAAAAATTATATTACGAAGTTATTTGGTGTAATGTAAAGAAGCCAAGAGCGGGAGGTTATTAGTATATTAAAAATGCCCTGTATAGTAATGTGGTGCGTGTGTATTATTGAGTAGTTGACTACAAGAAAAGTAAATTATTTTATACTAATCAGGTAATAGTAGATCTTAAAATGCTCTGGAAATAACTGTTCTTTTGTATTTTAACATGTTTTTGAATTTCAAAGTATAAAAAATATAATAAAAGTAATGATTTGACGATAGAACTTATGACGTCATAGGTTCCTATTCCATGCACATTTCAATAGAGCTTGTCGTTTTGACATTTCATAAAAAGAGACTGATTTGACTTGACAGCCAATATCCCTATTGTTTTATCTAATCTCTAAAGTTAATATATAAATGTGACCTTTAAGTAGGCGTAATTATGTATGATATGCATGTCCCTACATTAGTCAACTACACAGGAAATATTGCAGTGCACAAGTGTTTACGCAAACACAAGAGCATTCTCTATTCCCTCACTCTCATAGTCCGGTGGGTCGGAAATCCGACACGACCGGAGATAGATTAGACGCAGGACCTACAGCTTAACGTACTTTTCGAGGCACGATGGGGTGAAACGAAACGGTTAACCATATATGAACCGATAGTAGTAACGTTGCTTAACCTCGCAGCTATCTCCATCTGCTCTGTCGTCACTCAATCATCAGGGATCACTCTATTAACAAAGACAAGACAGTATTAACACACTTCCAAAGACAATTTCACTTTGAATAATAATATTAATATCTTAATAATATCTTGGGACAACTCACACAATGCTATCTGATTCCAAACTAAGCATAGGTTGTACTGTGGAAACCAGACAACTGATAAACATACTTATATATTTCTAAATACATACATATTATAGATAAATAACACCCAGACACAGAATAAACCGTCATGCTCATCACACAAAGTTTTATCCTGGGGGGGGATCGAACCCACGGCCTCTTGCGTAGCAGTCGGATATACCACAGAGGCAGTCAAATATAAATTCTCAGAATATTCATAAAACTTAATAGTGTAACAATAACTAAGACCAGTAAAGAACATACCATTTTATCCCGAGTCCTCCCCTTCTCCTGTACGTATTGATTTTGGTTGCTAGAGATTTATTTATGACTGCTCGCGACTCCGTCTGTGTTGGGGTTCGATGTCGGGACGGTGTGCTTTCCAAACTTAGTTTGGATCGTATATTAGATCGAGTTCTGCTTCTAATTCTGTTTAGTTGAAGTTCTATGGTGGTGTTTTACTTATTTATGTCGGCGTTAATAATTGCGTGGATTTGTTCGCATGGATGTCAGTTTTTGCGCTTAGGTTTTGATTCAGGGTTTGCTTTTGACCGCGGCTCCGCCCGCGTTTATGTTGGTTATCGCAATAAGCGATTATCATTTGTTTTCCCATCTATATGTATAAAAATGAATGTTTGTCTGTATGTCCTTTATAGAATCGTAAATGCATTTGATCATGTGATGATCTTCAGCAAAGTGTTGGCATGAGTCCACGAAGGTTTACAAGTACGGGTAGTGGGGCATCAATGAAAAATGTTGCAAAAATGGTTGATTGTTAAGTATCAAAGAAATCTTCATAGTAACCTAAATTTTCTAACAAATAACAAAATGGCAACATACAATCATATAATCATTATTTGATGTGCGCTGCCATTTCGTTGTGTGTTAGAAAGTTATTTTATAGATTTTTTTTTATACCTTTGGTTACATTATTGTAGATAAGTACCAATGTGGGGTGATTCCCATATTACTATACTAGCAATCATGTTAACCCCTCCAGCTAAGCTCAATGGCTTGTGTTTTGACTTTATGACTGCCTTTGTGGCGCGGTGGGAGTGTGTCCGACTGCTACGCAAGAGGTCGGGTCGGGTTTGATCCCCACCCAGGATAAAACTTTGTGTGATGAGCAGGATGGTTTATTCTGTGTCTGGGTGTTATTTATCTTTAATATGTATGTATTTAGAAATATTTAAGTATGTCTATCAGTTGTCTGGTTTCCATAGTACAAGCTATGCTTAGTTTGGGGTCAGATAGCGTTGTGCGAGTTGTACCAAGATATTATTATTATGTTAGGAGTGGGTTCACGTCGGTAGTATAATGGGTTGGATATTACACGCTGATAATGTAACTTTCTATGGGTAAAAGAATTTCCAAATCAGTTTAGTGGTTTAAGCGTGACAGCGTAACATACAAACAAACTCACTTTCGCACTTGTAATATTAGTTAGAATAAGGATGTTATTTATTTGTGTGTTAATTTATAAGTTTGTTTTATTTAGATGTTGCTAGATATTGCTTCTTAACTACTTATTGTTATATAAGTAGTTTATACCTTGAAGTAATTTTTATAGGCATTTCTTGCCAAAGACTTTACAAATACAATAATTGCATTTTTAAAGATAGAAAAATTTTTCAAATTTTTTAACATAGTCCAGATAGGTGGTTCGCTTCTGGCCCCGGTTTGGCTACGGAAGTCTCGGGTTCGATTCCTGAGCCTGGATTCAAATTTTTCTATCTTTAAAAATGCAATTATTGTATTTGTAAAGTCTTTGGCAAGAAATGCCTATAAAAATTACTTCAATATTCGGCCTGCGTCATCATAATTTGTTAAAATGCTCTCTGTAACGAAGCAATAACAAAAGCCGTGATAGTTCTTTAACTTCCGACTAGATGGCGCTACGGGGGCCTAACCCGTAAAAGCATTAAGAGATAGAAGAATTTGATATCTAGTAACATAGTCCAGATAGGTGGTTCGCTTCTGGCCCCGGTTTGGCTACGGAAGTCTCGGGTTCGATTCCTGAGTCTGGATTCAAATTTTTCTATCTTTAAAAATGCAATTATTGTATTTGTAAAGTCTTTGGCAAGAAATGCCTATAAAAATTACTTCAATATTCGGCCTGCGTCATCATAATTTGTTAAAATGCTCTCTGTAACGAAGCAATAACAAAAGCCGTGATAGTTCTTTAACTTCCGACTAGATGGCGCTACGGGGGCCTAACCCGTAAAAGCATTAAGAGATAGAAGAATTTGATATCTAGTAACATAGTCCAGATAGGTGGTTCGCTTCTGGCCCCGGTTTGGCTACGGAAGTCTCGGGTTCGATTCCTGAGTCTGGATTCAAATTTTTCTATCTTTAAAAATGCAATTATTGTATTTGTAAAGTCTTTGGCAAGAAATGCCTATAAAAATTACTTCAATATTCGGCCTGCGTCATCATAATTTGTTAAAATGCTCTCTGTAACGAAGCAATAACAAAAGCCGTGATAGTTCTTTAACTTCCGACTAGATGGCGCTACGGGGCCCTAACCCGTAAAAGCATTAAGAGATAGAAGAATTTGATATCTAGTAACATAGTCCAGATAGGTGGTTCGCTTCTGGCCCCGGTTTGGCTACGGAAGTCTCGGGTTCGATTCCTGAGTCTGGATTCAAATTTTTCTATCTTTAAAAATGCAATTATTGTATTTGTAAAGTCTTTGGTAAGAAATGCCTATAAAAATTACTTCAATATTCGGCCTGCGTCATCATAATTTGTTAAAATGCTCTCTGTAACGAAGCAATAACAAAAGCCGTGATAGTTCTTTAACTTCCGACTAGATGGCGCTACGGGGGCCTAACCCGTAAAAGCATTAAGAGATAGAAGAATTTGATATCTAGTAACATAGTCCAGATAGGTGGTTCGCTTCTGGCCCCGGTTTGGCTACGGAAGTCTCGGGTTCGATTCCTGAGTCTGGATTCAAATTTTTCTATCTTTAAAAATGCAATTATTGTATTTGTATAGTTTATACCTGTATAAACTACTTATATAACAATAAGATGACTTTTAATTCAGTCGACAAACTTCATGGGTTTACTCTACGAGCAGTAAAAAAAAACGTAACTTCAATTATATTACGATTATTAATTCTTAATCACACTAATATTATAAAAGCGAAAGTTTGTGAGTGTGTCTGTTTGTTACTTCTTCACGTCTAAAACGGCTGGAGCGATTTTAATAAAATTTGGTATGGAGTTAGCTGACACCCTGGATTAACACATAGGCTAATAAACTGGGGCACAGCTAGTAAATACATAATTTTGATTTTTGTATCGCATGCACCTAATTAAATTGATAATATGATTATTAATTGATTTGTTTAGGTATTATCCACTTGACAAAAATAATAAAATGTTGATATTTTTAGTATGTTTGTTAATTTAACCTCCTCGATGGCTTTGTTTACATCATTGTCACATCTGTTTTATTGTTTACAATTTTAATTGCAAATATTTTAATATAACACAAATCTATAGGTTCTGAATCTGCCCTATCAATTCGACGGTTGATTTCATAGTCACCCTGTATACTTAGGTAGCCACAAATAAAATACCGAGAATACACATGATAACTTTTATCGCATTGCTCGAGCAACGCACACAAACATCGTTTTAGGGACACGAAATTGCTGACCACTTCGGACCAGTTTGTTCGAAAAGCGTTCCGTGATTTGTGATGTCTGGTGTATGTAGGTACTCATTACCAAAACAGTTTTGGAACGAAGTTCCTTATCGCGCATTGTGAAATGGGGCTAGAAGGAAAAAAATCTCACGAAAAGTTGTAACGACACTTTTTGACAAAAACAAAAGCCGTGCGGCGTGTGACCTGTCGATTTGGTCTAGAGGCATAAATTCGGTACACAGTATTGGTTACAATTGTGTGGTTGTGGGTTCGAGCCTTCGGTATACAATCGTCTTTTTGTAAGTTATTTTCGTTTCGTCTTTCTATTTCGCATTGAACAGTGTGGTGTTGCGAAGATTATAAAAAAATAAAAAATAAGATAAGAACTTCGTTCCAACCGGGTGTCCCTTGACACCTCTCAAGTTTTTTTTTTTAAATCTCACCCAAACATAAAGAGCGAAAATGGGATATTTTTTTTTAAACCGGGCAAGTGGTAGTCGGCCTCGCACATCGAGGATTTCGTACAAATTTAGGTAGGTTAGTAGGGTAAATGTAGGTAGTTACATAGAAATACAAAAATACAAATTCTAATTCATTTATTCACAAGGAATGTGGTTCGGCGGTAGCCTAATGGCTAAGGCATTGATCTCGCAATCGTGGGGTCGCGGGTTCGAATCCTACCCATTATACTACCGACGTGAACCCACTCCTAACACAAGCCATAGAGCTTAGCTGGAGGGGTTAACAGGATTGCTAGTATTGTGGGACCAAAAATATCACATTGCTAGTTATCTTTTTTTAAACAATATATATATATATTATATATATATATATATATATATATATATATACAGGTACTAGCGGCCCGTCCCAGCTTCGCACGGGTGGGCACGGGATCCATAATTTTTTTAGTAATTGCGACTATAATTAAAGATCTAAGCTATCCTATCTCTCAAGTTGGACCAAACTGCATATTGCGTGCAAATTTGAACGAAATCTGTTAAGCGGTTTAGGAGTCCATCGCGGACAAACATCGTGACAGCAGATTTATATATATTAGATAGGTGGTAATAGTGATAAATAAGTTCTTTCACATTCTACCATAACAATGGTGCGTGAATATGTCATGCAACTGATATAATTTTTATTTTTTATTTTTATACAATACTTGATAATATTGCATTTAAATGTTATAAATAGCTCATATTATAAATAGTTCAAGAAATATACGTTTTTTGCGGCATACACAGCCGTATCTTTTCCTAATGTTAACTTAAAGGTTTCATTTTTTCACAGCCACAAAAAACTGTAGACCTGAGTATATGGTTTCTTTATAAAATTTCAACTCGATATCTCCAGTCGTTCGCAAGATAAAAGGTCTTAACAGACAGACGGACGAACACGAAAGTATCTAGATCTTATAAAGTTCCGTTTTTAGGGTTCCGTAGCCAAAATGGCAAAACGGAACCCCTATAGTTTCGCCATGTCCTGCTCAGAGACTGTTTGTGTTAGAAGGCTGTAATTTTGCATCGATGCAAATATTACTTACGACGATAAAGTAAAATAATAAAATCTTGAAAAACATTTTATTTTATGGTAAACAAAAAATCACATCCCCACTTTACATATAGGGGGGTCCTATATGTAAAGTGGGGATGTGATTTTTTTCTAATTTACCCTATCTTATGGAGTATCGTTAAATAGGTCTTTTAAAAACGTTTAGGGGTTGGGAAGACCATTTTTAAATTTAGGGATCCGTTTGTGAAATATTAAGATTTAAAATGCAATTTTTTTTTAGAGTCAAGTGCCCCTCCTGCCAGCTAAATGGTTGATGTTGAGTATGTGAAAATAAACTCGGTTGTAGAATAAATAATATATCGTGAAATTAAAAGGAAAACTATCACAGCTGAGAAGGCTTTCCAAGTTTACGAGAGAACAGCTGATCAAATGAGAAGTAACAAAATGATTACACGTACAAATTCCATTGAAAATTATTATGAAGTAGGTATAACGTTGTAAGTATGAAACAAAAAAAAAACAAAATAAACTGTTTGGTGACTAGGAACCCCACATTGTGCGTGACCCGACATGCACTTCCCCGTTTTTTTCTTTTTAAGGCACCTGTACCGTACAGTACCTAAAAATTATAGTCTACAATTTGACTTGTTATAGCCAGTACCTGGATGACCGAGCTTCGCTCGTTATTTTTTTTAAACGATGTTTTCCAAAAATGAAACCTAGCTAGATCGACTTTTCGCCCCCGAAACCCCCTGCATACTAAATTTTAAGAAAATCGCTGGAGCCGTTGCCGAGTTTCAGATTATATATAAATATATACATATATATATACAAGAATTGCTCGTTTAAAGATATAAGACTAGATGCGAAAGGTACCTACTGATGAACAGTTTAAGCCGTAGTTTGCCTTAGTGGGTCGCACCCTACCGCAGTGTCTGTTATTCTTTAATTTTAATTAAAAAAATATATATTTTATTAATTTAAAAAAAAATATTTTTTTTTTAATTGCATAGGTAAGTTAAATCTTTTTTTTTCATTACATTTCGGAGCAGCTCGTCTCGATCCTTTTGAGTTCATACAGTCGTACCATATACATATAGGTACGTTATGCGAACGCTCGGCCGAGCTACATGGTAGGCGGAGTGGGGGTGTAAGGTTTTATTTTCGTTACGGATTTTTTTGATTCGGTCGCCGTGCTCAACATTTTTGAACAATTGAGAATAACGAACTTATATCTCAGAATGCCGTGCAGTGCTTTGGAGCTTAGCGAAACAAGGATTTGAGTAGCGTTAATGCTACGACCTACCCGCCTCTTATATGTAAAGAGCACATTGTTCTAATTTAATGAAATTAATCTTTAATTACGGAATCAGGTAATCAGTTACCGTAACAAGGATGCTTATAACACGTGAGGTATTACACCTTCGTTACCGACTCCATATTGAAATACTTAGAAAGGTTAATATGTAGCAGTACTTTCGTTCTTTTGTCACGAAACACTGAGATTGCAAAAGAAAATCTTGATACTGCACTCGGGCAAACAGAAGGAAGGCTTCAATAGGCAATTTACTCAAGCAACGCATACGGCTCGGAACACTTAAGAAACAAAATGGTCCGAAATTTCGTGTTCGCACAAAGCATCGACAGTAAGGTAACTTCAATACAAAACGTTCTCGAGCAACACATTCATATACCTACCTACATCGTTCACACATCGGCACGTAATTTAGCAAAATCTTAAAAAACATTTTTTTTCGTATTTTGGTATCCGCACTAAATGCTGAGAGTACAGAATACTAATTTGCTCGAGCAACGCCCACAAAGACATCGCATAAGGACACGGAATCTCGTTACGCCTTTCGAACAAAGTGATTTGAAGCATAGGCAAATATTGTGTTCACAAATAATGTACAAAGGCGGACTTAATGCTAAAAGCATTCTCTACAAGTCAACCTTTGGGTGATGAAGAGACTATAATTGTGTAGGTACAGATTGTCAAATAGGTACAATTATCTTAAAACTAAGAATAAAATTATGCAGTCAGAGGCATAAATGAATTCTGTTGAACTTAATATCGTGCCTCCGACTGTATGATATTAAATATGAAGGGCATCTTGTTTCTGTCTTTTTGCAAGCGGGTATTTTTAGATTTTTTTTCTAAATGATTTCTTGAAGTTAATCTTGTTGGGGTGCCTGACCTTTGCGCTATACTAAAAATAACCTTGTAGATAAATCAGTCTCTTTTTACGAAATGTCAAAAGCTCTATAGAAATGTGTATAGAATAACAATCTATGACGTCATAAACTTCTATCGTCAAATCATTACTTTTAGTATTACCTAGCTTTTAAATTCAAAAACATATAATTGACAAACAACAATACTTATTTTGAAAGCATTTGAAGACATATAATTTGTATTTTTTTTTTTTTTCTTGTAGTCAACTACTCAATTCCGTATCCATAAAAAGGTCGATGTGTTTTTATTTGATTTTTTTGTATTTTTTTATACTGTCCTCTCTGTGTTGCTCGAGCGCCTTCCCTTCTGAATTACAAATATTTTGTGGTCCATTTTAGAATATAGTGTATTCTCTAAGGGGTCTGTAGGCATAGCGACGGTATCTCGACTTTCTTCCTCAGTGATCAAGCTTCGGGCTCACACCTCCATCGCTATAGGTACTACGGTAACGCGATGAGTTATTACCTGTACCTACACAATTATTTTATTATTTTTAAGGTTCCGTCCTCAAAATGTAAAAAAAGGAACCCTTGTAAGATCACTCTCTTGTCTGTCTGTCCGTGTGTCATCACCGATTTTCTCAGGAACGAGTTTACCTAGCAAGTTGATTTATATCAGACTACTGAGGTCTATAGTCCCTATTAGGTGTATAAAAAAATATGGGGAAATTTAAAGTAAAAGTCCCAAAATGTATCTATATTTTTAATGTAGGTACATTTTGTCTTTAATGTAGGCGATTTATAAAGTAACTAGCTGTCCCGCGCAACTTTGTATGCGTACATTTTCCCCGTTTTTGCAACATTTCTCGTTGCTGCTCCGCTCCTATTAGTCGAAGCGCGGTGTTATATAGCCTATAGCCTTTCTCGATAAATGGCCTATCCAACAAAAAAATATTATTTCAAATCGGACCAGTAGTTCCTGAGATTAGTGCGTTTAAACAAACAAACAAACAAACTCTTCCGCTTTATAATATTAGTATAAATTGGCAAGAAATGCCTATAAAAAATACTACAAAAAGATTAAATTGACTTTCTAATTTAAAAAACCGCATCCAAATGTGTCTATCCGTATCAGCATCTCTCACGATAGCAAAGGCAGAGAAAATTCCTGTATCGTGGAGGACTTATAAACATACAAATAATGGACACAAAGTACATGCAGACTTGGGACTACAATTTGTGGATCACACAAATTAGCATCCCGTGTAGGAATCGAACTCACGACTTGTGCTGCATTCGCATAAAGTTTTCTGCACCATTAAAGCAGTTAATTACGATCTTAAAAATACCTCAATCATTATATAGAAACTCACAGATCCTACATACAGAACCCTCCTTCTATAAGTCAGTCGTGTAAAAACTCACTCTCCCTCAAGCGATTATAATTCTAAATCCCGTAGTACTCCTCTCAGAGGTAATTTGCGAATTATACCCACTTCATGTTGACGTGTCGGTAATTAGAACCGGCTTACAATTCTGTCCTACCTTCAATTGTTTAGACAATTCGGCCCTACCTACCCTCTGTCTCATAATCCGGGTAAGGGATGACGGTAAAAACTTACCCGCAAAACAAAGTATGGGATTAAGTAAAAAATTGACAGGTCACTTTTGGGTCACTAATTAAAATTATACAGAGTGATTTGTAATACATATACAAATACCTTCCCGTTCTTTACTTTATACTAAATGATTTTGTAATATCAGTTTTGAAAAATATTTAATATGTTAACCCTTAATCATCTATCATTGGTTTTCGGTGTTATGGCCTTAACCACCTACAGACTATTTACAGGAGTAAAATCGTTATTTATTGTAAGGTTTAGGCCCTAAACCTGACAAATAAACATCGATTTTACTACGGGGTCTCTCATATGTGTAGTAAATGGTTGTGTGACAAAAGTGGGTGGTAAATGGAAAAGTTAAAAAAATAATTTGTATTTAGGAAGTTGTTTGGTGTACATTAGGTACCTAAGAGCGGGAAGTTATTATTATATTAAAAATCAGCATGTATAGCCAGTAATGTAGATACGTAAGGAGTTATATTTAATCCTAAGTAAATTGAATTGGGTAGATGACTACAATAACAATAAATTATTATACACTATAAAGGAAATCGTATTTGCGAAAATCTTTTGGAAAACAATGTTTCTTTACAATTTTACGTTGTCATGAATTTATAAACATCAAAACAAACATTGATACTACATGATTTGGCCAAACAAAAGAATGACGTCATTGTTTTGTATTTCATATATATTAGTACGAGGCGCATCGTTTTGATGTTTCTTAAAAAGATACTGATTTGTCTTTAGAGTCATCTTTTGCTGTCACAGTATTATTGCGCAAAATAGATTGAACTGTTGATCTAGTTGTTAGTGATCCTGACTCAATTCTCACACAGTATTGACTGGTGCACTATAATTTTCTACGTGATTGGCTGTTCTCTGAAATAAGCCATCGTCCCAAATCGTTTAGAAATCTCCATCATTATTATTGTACCATTTTTTTTTACATAGGCCTCTCCCAAGGACTTTCACAGCGACTGATTTTGAGCGGTCAGCATCCAACGGCTCCCTGCTGGTCGTCAATTCATCTACTGGGGGGCCGTTCTGCACTGCGTTTTCTATCTCGTGGTCGCCACTCAAGAACCTTCCGTACCCATCTATTGTTGGTTCTGCGAGCGATGTGGCCTGCCATTGTCACTTGAACTTACTAATTCTCTGAGCTATGTCGGAAACCTTACTTCTACTGTGATTATCCTCATTACGGATACTGTCGCGCAGAGAAAAGAAAGAAATCTTACTGCTGTTATTTATTTGAAAGGTTGTGAGCATAGGTGAATGTTTGTAGCTTTTTCACGCAAAAACTGTTGAACGTATTTTGATGAACTTTTGCTGTTGATAATGCAGTTTATTTGAAAAACATATAACGCAGGGAAAGGCTAATTAAAACAAAACTACGGGTCTTAATTGCGTAACTATTTTAATTGCCCGACGTTTCGACCGTATTGAGACGGCCGTGGTCACGGGTAGACTGGTTCAGCTCAGCGTCGCCTGTGAGGCACCTGTCCGACCAACGACGAGAAAAAGAGTAGCGAGTAGCGATTTTATCGCTCAAGACACGTACATACTTATGTAGATCCCAAGTAAACAAAAGAGATACAGATATTAATAGTTGATTGCTGAGTGTTCACACTGCCGGCGAGTACGAGTACTCTTTTGTTTACACGGACGGTATCTACAAAATACATCTGTTGTACGTTTCTTGCGGTAAATCGCTACTCGCTTCTCGCTCACCGTCGTTGGTGGGACAGGTGCCTTCCGCGCGGGTTTTGGATACTACCCTCGCTTGATTAATATCACTTTTTCTTTTTACGGAACAATAACGGTGTCTTCACCCTCGCGTGTAACATTAATTCGTCGGTTCTATCCAGTGGTTGGATCCTCAAATGTTCCACGATAGCTGACTTGTTCGTGTGCCAGTTTTTCACAAGTGCTATATGTTCCATAACGCCTTCCACTATAGTGCGTTTGGTACCCGTAACCACGGCCGTTGCAATACGGTCGAAACTTCGGGCAATAAAACAAAACGTCGGGCAATAAATTGAGTCTTAAAATAGTTAATCGATTAAGACCCGTAGCTTATAAAAATAAACAATGTGAAGGTTTAAATAGCGAAAGCTTATGAATATATATAAAATAAAACTAGTCTTTAGAAATATATTTACAAAGTTTATTAGTTTTTAATGTGGTAATAGTTTATAAGTACTTTATATTATTAACTTTAAAAAATGTAGCGCCATCTACCTTACTTTATAGGAACTATTTTTGACAATTACATTCACTTATCTACTCGTAGTTAATTTATTCAGGTATAGGGAATCGAACCACTTTAGGATCGATTTCACAGAGGAAAAACTGTTCACTTTCGCATGTCGCATTCCGCATTTCGAGACCTTTAGCTATAGTGGCGCATGCTGTACTTGGACCCTTGTAATTATGCAGGTAGTCGTGATAAACTTCATCTAACCTGTCACCTGGAAAAATAAATGATTATTACTACTACTAATTTTGTCATTTTTATGTTAATTTTGTACATATAAATTTAAATATATGAAGGAAATTATTCTCAGATGGGACTTGAACCCGAGACCTTAGGAGTACCGGTCCTAAGCCGTTACCAACTCCAGCATCGAAACATTTCCCCCAAAGTCCAATTTAGCCTCCATAAGATTTGATTTTATGGCAATCGTGACGTCATCCCGTGTCCTTAAGGAACTTGCACATTGCTAATTTAAACATAATAATAATGGTCTCTTAACCGATGTCAGTTACGGCGGCGAATCTCAGCAGAGACCAGCCAACTACCCTGGAGAAATCATAGTGCACAAGTGTATGCGCAGACACAAGTGCACTCTCTATTCTTTCACTCTCATAGCTCGATGGGATGGATATGTGACAGGACTGGAGAGAGATTGGACGCAGGACCGACGGTTTAATGTGCTCTCTGAAGTACAGAGGGGTATGACGATCGACAGTGTCAACGTTGCTTAACCTCACAGCTATCTCGATTTGATTTTAGGTCGCTTTTGAGTCAGGGACACCTCCACCCCTGGGCTGGACAGATGACTTTTTGGCCAAACGAATCACTAGTTGGACTCCACAAGATAGCAAGCGACAACGTGGTAAACCTGTCTACCCGTGACCACGGCCGTTGCAATACGGTCGAAACGTCGACCAATAAACAAGGTATTTTACCTTAAATTATTCACGCGATTAAGACCCGTAATATATATATTTTCATAAAGTGGTAAACCTCGTCTCAGATGGCGAGATGAGTTAGATTCCTTCGAAAAAGATTGGCCTCATACAGCGACTGACAGAGAGAGGTGGGGAAAGAGAGTAGGGAGGCCTTTGCCCTGCAGTGGGATAATACAGGCAATTAATAATATATGATATAGATATAAGATCTAATTTTAGTCAGGACAGCACAAACACAAAACAAAAATAGGTTTTTAAATTATTTTGAGGAGTTGTCCAATTTAAATGTAAAAAAAATTGTTATGTTTTCATTTCCCCTGAGTAATGGATTATCACAGGAAGAAAATTCTATTAGATATAATTTGAATAACCTTATGCATCAACTGACATGCCAAATTAATGGACCTTTTTATAATAAATTTCATTTTATTGACACTAACAAACTTGTTAGTAAATATTTTTATTTGACAAAAGATAGATATTATCTTAAAAATAGTTGTAAAAGACAGATAGCTGTTTCGCTATCTTTTTATATTAATACTTCAGCCAAGAATTTGGCTACTCAAGTTGCTTCTATTGAGCAACAAAATTATGACATTAATTTTAACTTAGCCAACAATTTGGCTAAAGCACCTGACATTAATAATGATAATTTATGTATTAATAATAATTATAATATTGACATACCGAATAATTTAAATTAAATTTTAAGACAATAGAGAGTACCTCTTGCACACATACTTGTGCACTACCACTTGAAAATTACTCTGTTATGTCAAAACAGAACAATAGTTATATTAATAAAATTAACCTGGTGCATCAGAATATCAGAGGAATGACAGGAAAAGACTTGGAATTGGAATTGTTCATGAATGCTGAAGCTATTGATATTTTATGTATTACTGAACACTGGCTAAAGAGCGATCAGTTCATGTTTAATTTCAACAATCACCAGGTAGGCAGCTCGTTCAGCAGGGAACTGGCTATACATGGTGGTTCACTAATATTAATAAATAAAAATCTTAAATTCAAAGAACGCCGTGATATTGTTAACTTCTCTGTTGAACGTAGCATAGAAATAGCCTGTGTAGAGTTGAAGCGGTTTATTGTATTGACTGTGTACAGACCACCTTCAGCACAATATCATATTTTTGAAGATGTTATGGATGAAGTCTTGCATAAGGTAACAAACCTTAATAAAAATGTAATAATATGTGGCGACTTTAATGTTAATTTATTAGAGAATACTACTTCAAGTATGAGGATTTTAGCTCTATTCAAATCATTTAATCTGTGTAATTTATTTTTAGAGCCTACCCGCATAACTGCCACTACAGCCACATGTTTAGATAATATATTCACAGATATTATTGTAGATAACAAGAGAGTAATTAATCAAATGGATTCTGACCACTGTGGTCAACTTATTTCTTTTGATATTAAAAGTAGAAAAGTAACTAAAAAATGTATAACTGTTATCCCTAAAACTGTCAGTCGATTTGAGAGTTTCAAAAGCCGCCTCATTTGTAACCCTCCACTGTTGAATGAGGACAGTGATCCTAACATTTTATATAAAACATTCTTTAATAAATTTTGTCATAATTTCGATTCGGTTTTCACTCCCAAAACGATTATGGTTAAGGGGAATGCAACTTTTAGTGAGTGGGCTACTGTCGGCCTACATAAAAGTAGAAAAAGATTATATGAGCTGTATGATGAACGAAAGTATAACTGTTGTGAAAGATTTCAAGCTTATGTAAGAAATTATGCTAAAACATTTAGGCAGACTTGCAAAACAGCAAAAGCTTGCTACCTTAGTTCACAAATTAAAAACAGTGATAATAGAATTAAAATGACTTGGGATATTATAAATAGTGAGACCGGAAGAGTCAGAAGTCAGAATAATGATTACTGTCTTAAAATAGATAGTAAAACCATCACATCGGACATAGAAGTAGCCACTGCATTTGAAAAATTCTTTACTGACATTCCAGTCTCCACTACAAAGTCATTGAATTCCTCACCTATTGTTGCTGAGTCTATCTTGATTAAAAATGTTAATAAATGTGACATCACTTTTCAATTTGATTATGTTACACATATAGATGTCATAAAAGCTTTTAATTCTATTAATGTTAAGAAGACTACCGACCTCTGGAGTAACTCAGTTGTGATTACTAAGTCTATAATTTCTTTTATCGCGCAGGACTTGGCTTTTATATTTAATAAATGTATAGATTGTGGTGTATTTCCTGATTTAATGAAATATAGTAAAGTAATACCATTGTATAAATCGGGTAGTATGTCTGACCCCACTAATTTTAGACCCATATCAGTACTACCAACATTTAGTAAAATCTTTGAAAAAATAATATATGATCAGATGCAGAACTTCTTTTACAAAAATAAATTATTACACTTTAAACAATTTGGTTTCACTAGGGGTCGCTCTACAACCGATGCTGGTGTGGAGCTTTTAAAACATATTTTTGACGCCTGGGAGGAATCGCAAGATGCTTTAGGCGTCTTCTGTGATTTATCTAAGGCATTTGACTGTGTTCTGCATGAAACATTAATCAGGAAATTGCAACATTATGGTATTAAAAACACAGCTCTGAATCTTCTTACGTCCTATCTGAGTAACAGGATTCAGAAAGTTGATGTTAATGGTAAACGCTCCCCGGGGTCTGTGGTCAAAATGGGAGTCCCACAGGGTTCTATTCTCGGGCCGTTGTTGTTTTTAATGTACATAAACGACTTACCATATTTAGTAAATAATAATCATGAGATAGTCCTGTTTGCAGATGTTACATCACTCTTATTTAAATTAAAACGCCAGCAAAGAGACTTTGAAGATGTAAATATGGCTATCTCAAAAGTGGTTGACTGGTTTGATGTTAACAATTTACTCTTAAACGAGGGCAAGACTAAATGTATTCGATTTATAACACCTAACGTGAAACCAGTAAAAACCACTATAAAAATAAAAGAAGATGAGTTGAACCCTGTAGAGACCACAAAGTTTTTAGGAATTACTCTAGATTCTAAGCTTCAGTGGGGCCCACATATAAGTGAATTGTCTAATAGACTCAGTTCTGCAGCGTACGCAGTTAAAAAAATTCGTCAGCTAACAGACGTTGAAACAGCGCGATTAGTTTATTTTAGTTACTTTCATAGTTTAATGTCGTACGGTATTCTACTGTGGGGGAATGCTGCCGACATTCAAACCATTTTTGTTCTGCAAAAGAGGGCTATTCGATCAATTTACGATCTTAGTAGTAGACACTCACTTAGAGAAAAATTTAAGGAAATCAATATCATGACTGTTGCATGTCAGTATATCTATGAAAACCTTATATATGTTCACAAAAATATTGATAGTTTCTGTAAGAAATGTGATATACATAATATTAACACGCGGAACAAACATAAACTTGTTGTACCAGCGTCAAGGTTACAAAAAGTAAACAAATCATTTCGGGGCCAATGTATACGTTTCTACAATAAAATCCCTAGCGATATTCAAAAATTAAGTCGTAATAAATTTAAGTTTACCATTAAGAAAAAATTGTGTATGAAAAGTTACTACTCAATAATTGATTATATGGAAGACAAAAACGCTTGGGATTGAACTGCTTTCTCTCACAGGCTATTAAAATGTACTTTAAGATTATATGTATATATACATATTAACTTTGTAAGAAGTGAAGTATTGTGTTTGCTGAATACGTTTATATATACTCATTTTAGAGTTACTAATAGTATTATTATTTAGTTATCCTAATTTTATAAACGATTACACTCACCAAACACAATGGTTCATTCAGTAAAATTGATTTTTGTAAAGAAAAACTTGATGATTTTAAAAGAGTGGCACATGAGTTTCTTGGCAGCTTCTTCTCATGAGCTTTACACTTGGAACTGCCACCTAACCTCATTTTGTTTTTTTTTTTTCAAACATTCATAATTTTATAAAATTTTTAGTATGTTTTAATTTGACGTTTTCAAATAATCATTAACCTGATTTTACGAAATAAAGATATTTGACTTTGACTTTGACTTTGACTTTGACTTTGACTATGTATAAAGAAGTATATATATGTATATAGACGTACAGTATCTGTCTCTGCATCGTTATCAAGGCTGGCGAGACCACGCTCAAGAAGTGGAATTTATCCTTCATTTTAAGTTATGATTTTAATGTTTCCTCATTCATTTAATATATTTAAAATTGATTAGATTAGTCACAAAACTTAATTCTGTCACAGATTCTGTTAAATGCAAATACAAGCAGATACAAGAGAGAGCAATGGTTAGATGGCGCTAGCGAGGACTTAATTCGCTTACAAAAAAATAAGAAAAAAAATGATGTTTAGCAACACAGATCAGGTTAGATGGTTCGGCTTACGTGCTCCGGTAAAGCGATCTAAAGTCTTGGGTTCGATTCCTGGATCTTAACTTCAATTTTTTCTACGTCTAATCATATAAAATCATTTATCGTTTATAGGTACATCACGGCTTTCAAAAAGAAAAACAAAAGCTTACCAAAAATAGTTTTCCAATTATTATTTTCAAATCTCCAACCAATGAAGGCAGGTTGGTTCGACTCAGTTATTTCAAACAACGGCATTACATTGTCCATAATATCTCGGCTCTCTTGGTAGTGGTTTACGATTGCAAGATGGGCGCCTTCAGAGTTACAGATGAAGTGGGCATCGTACCAGGTCTTACGAACCTTGTGTATTTTGTAGCATGATTCCGTTACGTTTGATGAGAAGTAATCTGAAAAAAAAATGACGTTTACACTTACCAAAACTTTTTGCACAAATTGAAGCAATTTTGACTGGGGAGACCCGTGCCCAGCAGTGGGCCATCATATGGGTTGATATGTATGTATGTATGAAGCAATTTTTATAGGCATTTCTTGCCAATAACTTTACAAATACAATAAATACATTTTTGAAAGATAGAAAAATTTGAAATCCAGACTCAGGAATCGAACCCGAGACTTCCGTAGCCAAACCGGGGCCAGAAGCGAACCACCTATCTGGACTATGTTATTAGATTTCGAATTTTTCTATCTCTTCAAAAATGCATTTATTGTATTTGTAAAGTTATTGGCAAGAAATGCCTATAAAAATTACTTCAATATTCGGCCTGCGACATCATAATTTGTTAAAATGCTCTCTGTAACGAAGCAATAACAAAAGCCGTGATAGTTCTTTAACTAACGACTAGATGTCGCTGCGAAGGCCTAAATTTCGCGAGCAACAAGAGATACAAAAATTCGAAATCTAATAACATAGTCCAGATAGGTGGTTAGCTTCTGGCCCCGGTTTGGCTACGGAAGTCTCGGGTTCGATTCCTGAGTCTGGATTTGAAATTTTTCTATCTTTCAAAAATGCATTTTTTGCACAATGTTGTACAGAGGCGGACTTAATGCTAAAAGCATTCTCTGCCAGTCTACCTTTGGGTAATGTAGAAATGGAATGTTTAGGTGCAGTAAACTAAATGCAGATGAATAACTTCATATTATTCTGCATAACACACAAATAAAAATAGCTAGAAAATAATTTAAAATAAATACTGAAAAACAATATAACTATGCTACTATACTAATACTTAAATAAATATATACATATGCAAACATACATATATATCTATAATCTATACTAATATTATAAAGCGGAAGAGTTTGTTTGTTTGTTTGTTTGTTTGTTTGCTTTGTTTGTTTGTTTGTTTAAACGCGCTAATTTCAGGAACTACTGGTCCGATTTGAAAAAATCTTTTTTTGTTGGATAGCCCATTTATCGAAGAAGGCTATAGGCTATATAACATCGCGCTACTAATAATAGGAGCGGAGTAGCGACGTGAAATGTTGCAAAAACGGGGAAAATTTACGCATACGAAGTTGCGCGAGACAGCTAGTGTATAAATAACTAAATACAGAGAAAATCCTTAAAGGCGATTAGGTGCCATCCTAATTTCGGGGGACAGGGCATTTCAGAGAGAAACAGATTGAACTAAAAAAGAGCATCCGACGAATCGAGATATATGAGCAGGACATTAGTTTAGTTTTATATAATACTAGCTGTCCCGCGCAACTTCGTATGCGTAAATTTTCCCCGTTTTTGCAACATTTCAGGTTGCTGCTCCGCTCCTATTAGTCGTAGCGCGATGTAAGCCTATAGCCTTTCTCGATAAATGGGCTATCCAACAAAAAAATATTTTTTCAAATCGGAAAACAGATGACCACCCTTTTTGAAGGCAGTTAATAAAATGAATTCGCTTCACATCTGTAGGTACGTTAAGATCTACTAAACTGTGCAAGGGATTTTGATGTGGTATCTATCAGTTTGACAATTTGATTTCTTCCGCATGGTTCACTATCTATGCACGTAATACCTATATGATATAGGTATTATGTACCCCTATATCATATTATATTTACTATATTACGTTTAAAAGAGCAATTCTTGTTTATATATAATCTGAATCTTGGCAACGGCTCCAGCGATTTTCATGAAATTTAGTATGGAGAGTTTCGGGGGCGATAAATCGATCTAGCTAGGTTTCATTTAGGCTTTTTTTTTTACAATGTTTTATTTCGTTTTCGCGGAAAGCCCGCGCGACTTGGCGCATGCGCGTATCTAAGCGCAGTTTTCTATATACCATTATGTCAAGATTTTGACAGTTCAAAGCGCGAGGTTGGCGCGAAAACAAAAAAAGAAAAAAAAAAAAAAAGATAGTGAATAAGGACCCTGGTCTCTCTTTTTGAGTGCGGTTTGTCAATCTATTTCGATTATTGTATTAAGGGCATTTCCTTACTACTTCAATCGTGGTGATCCACAAATCGAGGATGGGTGGTGGGATCCCTCTCTTACAATCTAATTAATTTGAATAATACATTATACAAAAAATACATCATATCATACATATCAACCCATATGATGGCCCACTGCTGGGCACGGGTCTCCCCAGTAGAACCTACTAGTATGTAAATCCTGGGGGTAATTGCCATAATCGCCACGCTTGGCGAGCGGGTTGGCGATCGCAGTAAGACTTTAAGTACGCAGAGGACGCTGCTGCCCGTCCTCCGGAGTGAAATCCCTTAGCCGCCTTGACGACACCCACGGGTAGAGATGGGGTGGTACTATTCTTAAGCCGGCACCACACGGCAAAAAACAAAAAATAAATAATTATAAAATAAATTATACCTGGACGACAATTCTTGAACCTTCCAGGATTGGTTTTGGCATTACTCTTCTTCTTCTTATAACAGATGTAAGGTAAGGTAGTATTGCAGGGTACAGCACGAATGTTGCTCTTACTCATGGCTAAACAAGCGCCATCTTTCGGGTCTATGCGCTCTATCATCTCAGTTACCGGCATATCATCTATAGAAACACCTGAAAGAAAGCCATTACACTTATCATGAATTAAAACATACAGTTGGCATTCAAGTAAAGGGCAACCTCGCATAGCAGCCTATTATATTTTGATTTTGTTTGCTGCTGGACCCCTTGGGTCGGCCGCTCCAGGCGCCATGGATCAGGATGCGCCGAAAATTTTTCGGTTAAGGAGCCTAATGCTATAGAGTCAACCCCCGTGGCGCGAGGTATCTACACACTTTGGCGGCATCGGGTTAAAAAAACTAGAGCTCGCTGCGATCTAAATCAAGCCTCGGGTCGGGACTGCCTCGGAGAGAGTCAGCTAGGAAAGACATATACAAAGGACAACTCCGAGAACTCATTGTGAGTAAAGAGAGCTCGAGCTTCTTACCCTTCTCATTAAGTAAGCTGTTTTTCGCGAATATTTTAAACTAACAAAATACCACTACTAGTATGTAGATACTAGGTACTAATAGTATGTAGATCCTGGGGGTAATTGCCATAATCGTCACGCTTGGCGAGCGGGTTGGAGATCGCAGTAAGGTTTAAAGTACGCAGAGGACGCTGCTGCCCGTCCCCCTGTGTGAAATCCCTTAGTCGCCTTGACGACACCCACGGGAAGAGATGGGGTGGTACTATTCTTAAGCCGGTACCACACTACAAGTGACACATTTATGAGTTCCCAAATATCCTCGTGGGTACAACTATATTTTCATAGATATACACAGATAGAACAACAAGGTACATTCGTTCCGTGGCGAATTCGCTAACGCACAAGAGATCGATTCCAAAAAAAAAAATAAAAAAATGTCTATGGTCTCCACCGCAAAGGTTATAATTGTTAAAAAAAAAATTCGCCATTTTATTTCGTTTTCTACATGGCCTGTATCTCACCAATCGCAGGATTCAGGATCAATCGAATGGAAAAAAATAACGAAGATACCATCAATAGCGCAGCTTATCTACACATCGACTTGCATTGACCACATGACATATTTCAATTCCATACATTTTGTACCTACTTTTCCATCAAGACATCGCTATTCCAATGTGACTTTATCTAGGCCCCCAGTAGTGTCGCTTGCTATTTGTCGTCTCTCTTGGGGGCCTAGGTAAGTGAAGTATCGTTAAACGTTAACGTTTTCGGAGAGCAACAATAGTATGGATATGACATTAAGTTATGAAACGTCATTTCTGACGTTTTTAAGTTTAAACCTAGTTAATACCCGTGTAAGAATAGTACCACCCCAACTCTTCCCTTGAGTGTCGTCAAGGAGACTAAAGTTCATTTCCGTGCATCGCGGCCGATTGCGAACCGCGCGCGTCTTACGACGAGGGACTGACGCGCTCGGCCGATGCGACAATAATTAGAGTGCGCGCGCAGCCTACGTCAGTCGTCTGCCGCGCGCGTCTGTCACCGATCTCGCAAACGGCGCCATACATTTTCATAGTCTGACTATTGTCGCATCGGCCGCGCGCGTCAGACGCTTGTCGTAAGCCGCGCGCGGCTCGCGATCGGCCGCGATGCACGGAAATGAACCTTAAGGGATTTTGCACTGGAGGACGGAAAGCATCCTCCTCTGAGCACTTCAAAACCTTACTGCGATAACCAATCCGCTTGCCAAGCGTGGCGATTTTGGAAATTACCCTCAGAATCTATAATAAGTAGGTTCTAATGGGGAGACCCGTGCCCAGCAGTGGGATATCATATGGGTTATTACGATGGTTAGTCATTTTTTTTTTTTATATAAACGACTCCCGCAGTAGGGTGCCAGCCCTGTGTCGCGGGGGACTTTACAAACATACAAGTCACGAACACAAAGTACACCCAGACTCGGAACAACAATTTGTGGATCACACAAAGTGGTGTCCCGTGTGGGAACACACGACCTCTTGCGTAGCAGTCGGACACACTCCCACCGCGCCACAGAGGCAGTCAATTTGTAGGTATACATTTTTCTTTTCCTCGGGCGTTAACGTTTAAAGATAATGCCACTTGGCTGGGTCAACTGGACTTGTATCATTAATAGAAATGCGATACAAACCATTGACTTCATATAACCGTGGGTGATATTTAGCTTTCACTCCGATGTAGTATTCAGCTGTGTGGTTGTTTACTGTCATAACAGACCTTATCTCTGTGAGCAGTTCTTTTGTTATCGGTGACGCGATTACTGAGCCTGGAAATTACACAAAATAAATCAAAATAGGAACCATAAACAAGATAAGAAGTCTTACTAATGACATGATTTTGCAGTTTAAAATAATAATATCTTGGGACAACTCACACAACGTCATCAGATCCCAAACTAAGCAGAGCTTGTACTATGGCAACTAGACAACTGATAAACATACTTATATATTTCTAAATACATATATATATTATAGATAAATAACACTCAGTAACAGAATAAACCATCGTGCTCATCACACAAAGTTTGTATTCTGGGTGGGGATCGAACCCACGACCTCCGGCTTAGCAGAAAGAGTTTACAGTAAGATATAATAATAATAATAATAATATCTTGGGACAACTCACACAACGCTATCTGATCCCAAACTAAGCAGAGCTTGTACTATGGAAACCAGACAACTGATAAACATACTTATATATTTCTAAATACATACATAGTATACATAAATAACACCCAGACACAGAATAAACCATCGTGCTCATCACACAAAGTTTTATCCTGGGTGGGGATTGAACCCACGACCTCTTGCGTAGCAGTCGGATACACTCCCACCGCGCCACAGAGGCAGTCAAGAATCAAGAATCTAATAATTGTTTAAATAAAAACAAAAAAGGAACAGATTAATTTATTCATATTACATTAAATAGTTATTCACATACCTATATGCAATTATAGTTTAATATTCTTTCTTCAGCATCACACAAAGTTTTATCATGCGTGGCGATCGAAACCACGTCCTCCGGCTTAGCAGTCACTAACCACTAGACCAACAGGCCAGACATTAACAAAGAGAAATGTAAAAATATAAAGTTTTTGTTAGGGCTGACATGTTCCTAGAATAAAAGCCCCAAAAATAAAAGATTATAAAAAAAAACAAAGAGAAAATTATATAAAACGATAAAGTTTTAGTTACCGTCTCTATCACACAATTCATCAGCCTCGTCGTAGGTGGCAATCACCTTATGTGATTTTATCCACCCATCCAGATTCTGCCGATATATCCACCCTTGACTGTGCACTATATCTATAAACAAAACAAACATACATAGTTACAACATTTCTATTTTTACATCTCCTACTTCAGAGGTTTTTTTTAAAGATAACTTGTGGTCCCACATTACTAGCAATCCTGTTAACCCCTCCAGCTAAGCTCAATGGCTTGTGTTAGGAGTGGGTTCACGTCGGTAGGATAATGGGTAGGATTCGAACCTGCGATGTCATGACTGTGAGTCTTGGCCATTAAGGTTTCAAGGAATAATCCCTGTGTCCAGCGACTTCACACCTAGGCTAGGAGAAACATTTTGTATAAAAAATTGAATTTAGTGGAACGATTTTGATAAAACTTATTTATTACTGTGACCTGCTATCTCTTAAAAGATTAGCCGACTAGCTACGTAGGAGATAGTGCAGTAGTGTATGCACCGAGCATTGAGATAATTTGAACAAAGCGCTAAAAAGTGCTCTTTCTATTCCCTCAATTTCATAGTCCGATGGGACAGTAATCCGACTGGGAGAGAGATTAGGCGCAGAATCGACGACTTTAGGTGCTCTCTGACAATTTAGAAAATAGTAACCCATCTAAAGACTGAAATTGATGACATGACGTGACTCTCGATTTTCTAATGAGTCATAGATGCCACGTTTATATGAAAAACATTTTAAAAAACCACGCAAATGCAACGGCTCCCCACAATGTAGGGTTCCGTAGTCCTCCTTTCGAAAAAATACGGCAGAAAGAAAAAGAGAAGTGGGTTTTCTGTGGTTTTTGTTTCATACTACTAAAGTACTAACTTTTACTTTAACCATTACTTTGTAAAGCCTACTTTTTTCCTTTTAATTTCACTATATCGTTATACTGCTACCAGTTTTTTTTCACTTACCCAACATCAACTATTTAGCTGACAGGGCTTTACTCTAACAAAAATTTGCAATTTGAAGGTTAATATTTCACAAACGGACCCCTAATACGAAAAATGGTTTTAACAACCCCTAAACATTTTTAAATATAATACTGCTATACGTGTATTTAACCATATTCCTGTAGAAATAAAATAAATAAATGGTAACATTTTTAAAAATACTCTGAAAAGATAGTTAATAGATAATGCGTTTTACACCCTCAGGGTTTTTTAAACCAAATTAATGTAAGTAGTTGTAGAGTAGCATGTAACCATTTTTAGTGTGTTTTGAAGCTATTGCATAGCTTCTATCGCGGGCCTTGAGCGCGGGGACCGAATCCGGAAATTCCGTAACGAAAAAACCTCACGCTCCCCACTCCGACGGGCACAGCGATGATACTTTTTACTTTTGCCATCTATCAATGAATAGCAGAACTTTTAATGATTTTTTTTTATAATTAAAAAAAAAAACTTTTTTAAAAACTAAAAAAAAAAAAAAAATTAATTGCTTTTTTTAAATTTAAAAAAAAACAATGTTTTTAAAGAAAAAAAAAACAATTTTTTTAAAGAAAAAAAAACAATTTTTTTAAAGAAAAAAAAACAATTTTTTTAAAGAAAAAAAAATTCAAACATTGTTTTTTTATCATTAAAAAAAAACACTTAAAAATATATATTTTTTTTTTTATTGCTTAAGTTGATAAAAATACTATGCAATAGCTTTACCGCGGCAGTCCCCGAGTGCCACACATTTTTTTTATTATATTTTATTTGTTTCTATAACTGTTTGTTTCTTAGTTTTAAGTAGAATAAAAATTGCAATACCCGAAACAGATAACTCTTGATTCTATTTATATATATTTTATAACACCCATATGTATACACAGTTTTGCAATAAATTAATGTCTATGTCTATGTCTATGAATGCCTTAAATGTCCTACCTCATGATACCCTACACGATGGGATAGGCGAGAAGAAAAATCACATCCCCCACTTTATTTATACCTAGGTAATATATTTTTAAGATTTTATTATTTCACTTTGTCGGCGTAAGTAATATGTGTATCCATGTAAAATTACAGCCTTCTAGCACTAACAGTCCCGAGATAAGCTGCGGACAGACAGAGAGTTCCGTTTTGCCATTTTGGCTACGGAACCCTAAAAAGAAGAAAAAGAAGTCACAATTCTTACCAATTCTAATCAAAGCAATGAAGACACACGACAACCACAATTTAAAAAACATGGCTACTGTAATGATTACTGTCTCACTTCCAATAAAGAACTGAAATCAGTCAAACAGATGGACCAATTAATACTATCCAAGTTGACTTATCAGTCTTTCAACTTAACCTTTGCGAATAAACTAAAACAATATTATCGACACCCATGAGGAGAAACATTGTAACTCACTTTTTAACAATTTTGAGTTACAATACCTACCTAATGTTATATGAAACCAGAGATCCGTACACACTGCCTCTGTGGCGCGGTGGAAGTGTATCCGATTGCTACGCAAGATTATATGAGCACGTTGGTTTAATCCGTATTTAGAAATATATAAGTATGTTTATCAGTTGTCTGATTTACATGGTACCAGCTCTGCTTAGTTTGGATCAGATGGCGTCCTGTAAGTTGTCCCAAGATACGAGTATTATTTTCATTATTATTAATCTGGCTCAAATTGAAGGTTCTTGAAGGTTCCATGTGTCCACTATTTATATTATATTTATATAAATACTAGCTGACCCACGCAACTTCGTCTGCGTAAATTTTCCCCATTTTTGCAAACATTTTTACTTGTGGCTCCGCTCCCATTAGTTGTAGCGCGATGTTTTATAGCCTATACCATTCCTCGATAAATGGGCCATCTAAAATTAATTTTTTTTTTTTAAATTTGGACCCGTAGTTAATGAGATTATCGCTTCAAACAAACAAACAAACAATCTCTTCTCTCTCTTCTAATATTAGAGTATAGTTATAAATGTTAGGGGACAACCCTTATCACTTAGGGGCATGAATAATAGATAGTAATTTTCCCTTTTTTCTGTTTTCTTCCTTTTTTTTTATAATATTTCTCAATGCTGCTCCGCTCCCATTGGTCGTAGCGTGATGTTATAATCTATAGCCTTCCTCGATAAATGGGCTATCCAACAATAAAATATATTTTCAATGCGGCCCAGTAGTTCCTGAGATTATCGCGTTCAAACAAACTCTTAGGGGTATGAAAAATAGATAGTAGCCGATTCTCAGACCCGCGCAACTTCATCTGCGTAAATTTTCCTTTTTTTTTTACAACATTTTTCATTGCTGCTCCGCTCCTATTGGTCGTAGCGTGATGTTATAACCTATAGCCTCCCTCGATAAAATATTTTTTCAATGCGGCCCAGTAGTTCCTGAGATTATAGCGTTCAAACAAACAAACAAACTCTTAGGGGGATGAAAAATAGATGTTGTCCGATTCTCAGACCTACCCAATATGCACACAAAATTTCATCAAAATCGGTCAAGCCGTTTCGGAGGAGTATGGCAACGAAAACCGTGACACGAGAATTTTATATATTAGAAGTTATATGGCATATACTTAGATGAATAAGTTTTATCATCAGATGATTACGTAATAGGTATAATTCACGCTATAAGAAGATGATGTGCGTAACATCAAAAAAACCCCGGCGTTTGAGATAATAAGCTAGGTATTTACAATATTATCTTCAAAATTGACGTAATGGACAAAACTTTTAACAAACATGGATACAAAGAATGTAGATATACGGATAAACTGCCTTTGTGGACTGCTACGCAAGAGTGAATAGGAATTTGTGGATCACACAAAGTGGTGTCCCATGTGGGAATCGAACCCACTACGTTCGATTCCCACACGGGACACCACTTTGTGTGATCCACAAATTGTTGTTCCGAGTCTGGGTGTACTTTGTGTCTGTGACTTGTATGTTTGTAAAGTCCCCCGCGACACAGGGCTTGTACACTAATGCGGGAGTCGTCTTTTATTAAAAGAAAAAAAACTGTTAAAATAGGAGTTTTTGGGTAATAATCTATAGGTACTCTATAATTATAATGCGAAAGTTAGGATGTATGGATGGATGTTTGACATTCAATATAAGCAACAACGGGTAATCGTATCTGCACAGAGATAGAGAAGAGATACAGGAATAGTTTTATCCCGCAAAATGATTCCGTGGGATAAAATTGCAATTACAATTTTCACGCGAACTAACTTGCGGGCAACAACTAGATAAGCATAATTAGTGTTCTGGCAACGTCCCCATTGCTAGGATACAGGCCTCCTCTCCGAAAGAGTGAAAGGACGGGCCATAATCTACCACGAGGATACACTGTTTTTTTTTTAGTGCAACTAAACGCAGAGACAAACAAGCCGCGAGCCTAGTCATAGTCATTTATTCATTAACAAATTACATTGTATTTGAATGTTACAAAATTATAAAATAAGAATAATAATTGACATTAAATAATAGGAAAATTAACTAACAAATTACAATTCCCGTACATCATACAGACCAGACCTATTCAGCAGATACTCTTTAAGTTTAAATTTGAATGAACTTTTTATTTAAGCTCTTCAACTGATTAAATAAGACCACTGCTTGGTAACGCGGACAATGTTTTATTATCTCGAATTGAGGGTGTATTAGTGATAGGAGGTCCTTTCGTCGAGTTTCTTCCCTCTTTTGTCTTTCGTCAGGATCTCAATCTCTGACAAATACTTTGAAAAATTACTAGGATATAGAGACTAGGCATCGTTAATATGTTCAAATTTTTGAAGTGTTTATTTTATTTTATTTTATTTTTTTATTTTATTTACTCAAGAAAACTTACAGCTATAATACAGATAGTGCTTAAAATAGATAAATAAGGCCAATTAAAAGTTTTCACAAATACATATAACAACAGCAAAAAAGAACGGGCAACAGACAAAAGTGGACAACACAGCTTTATAGCTCTCCGTTTGCGGTATGCGCATAATGGTTCTTATGACTCGCTTCTGCAAAACAAATGCTCTTTGTTTATTGTACGTATAACTATGGCCCCAGAATTGTATACTGTATCATAATTTGCCCGATGGTAAGCGTCACGCAAGTCGATAGCAACAATACCGCCACTAAAATGCTTGTTCTACAAACATCCGAGTGTCTGTACCGGGCACTTTGCACGCGACATTTAAGACATTAGTTGTGCCCAGAAATTCCACTTGCTACAGTGCCCTTTAACCGAAACTTAGTAATCTGTTAGCATCAGTAATTCACAGAAGATTATAGAATTTTATAAGCTACGGGTCTTAATCCAGGATAGCGCGGGAAGCGGTGGAAATAAAAAAACACGTCTATTTCAACCGAGAAGATGGATATCGTTTGTCAACATCATGGAATCCAGTGATCAGCAAGTGTACACACCGCCGAACAAACATTACGTGCCAGTGTGCAGATGTCGTTAGTGTTGTGTGTCGAAGTACCGACGGTTCCGTAATAGTGAGTGATAAAAATCAAGCGAGGGTAGTTTCCGAAACCCGCGCTTCTCGGAGGCGACGCTGAGCTAAATCAGTCTACCCGTGACCACGGCCGTTGCAATAGGGTCGAAACGTCGGGCAATAAACAAAGGTATTTAGCCTTAAAATAAAATATTTACGCGATTAAGACCCGTAGCTTATAAAATTCTATAATGTGTACAAATCGCGAAAGTTTACGAACATATATTACAGAAGATTATCTGACATTGCTGTGGTGGTCACCAAGACGGAATATGGCTTACGGCCGGTCTCAATAATCTACTTATCGATGGATTTGGCTACAAGGTAGAATTTTGATATTTTTGAATGGATCATATCTATAAAGCTGAAGAGTTTGTTTGAACGCTGTAATCTCAGGAACTACAAATCCGAATTAAAAAATTCTTCCACTGTTTGGTAGCCCATTTATCGAGGAAGGCTATAGGCTATATAACATCACGCTACGACCAATAGGAGCGGAGCAGCCATGAGAAATGTTGCAAAAACGGGGAAAATTTACGCAGACCAAGTTGCGCGGCACAGCTAGTGTCAAATATATATCTCTAGTAGCCAAATTCATCGATAGTTAGATTATTGAGACAAGACGTTAGACCTTCCTACTACCAGTGGTGGATATCACATGGTGGTTTCGTCTGGATATTATCCGTCACATAGTTATGTATTTACAATGTATTTGAAAGGCAAAAGCAGTTCGTTTAGTCTAAACCCACCTCAAGATGGGTGCGCTCTCGTAAGGCGATATGGACGCAAAATGTGAACTAATACGACATGATTCTTAGATAGTTAAGTCTGAGATATGCTACCACTGATACACAGTGCGGTGACCACACAATTTGTAAATACGGGAACAAATATAGATTTATAATTGTTGAAATCCGATTTGACTGGAGATAAATTAGAACAAGGACAGACGCAGCCTAACGTGCTTTCCAATGCATGGAGTGGTGTGAAATTTATCACCCATTTTTGGGTCGACTATGTCTTAATTTTGAAGATATTGCAATTGTCTCGGTCGCCACTGAGTCATGAACCGTAAACTCGTATTTATATCTAAACCAGCTTATTAAAAAAGCTGGACTAACGATATTCCTAGTTTAAAACATTGACCTACGAAAAACTTTTGATTTAGGTTTATTGCTAAATCCAAGACAATTTTCGGACTAAAGTTAAACCAAACACCGTGCACAGATGCATCTGTTTAATCTTCAAAAGTGCATATCTGAGCTTTTCGCAAACTTCAATATGACATAAGTTCACCAGCAAATAAGCTGATTTCGCAAATGGTTTCCCGTTTAGAAATCCCGCGCAACCCCTTTTGCGTCAATTTTCCCCGTTTTTGATGTTCCGCTCCTATTAGTCATAGCGTGATGTAATAAGCCTATGATACTCACAAATAACGTGTATTTCTATTGATAAAAGAATCTTCAAAATCGGTTCAATAGATCCAGAGATTACCCCCAAAACCTCACACACTCACAAACTTTACCTCTTTATAATATTAGTTTAGAAATATAGATAGATAAATACAATATTATAAACTTACAATTTACTGATAACATAGTAAATCCCCTAAAACGTCAAGTAGTGTTAGCAAAACATTTATATTTGTACATATCTAAATAAAATTAAAACGTTATTGCTAACGATTGCTAAGAAATCTTTAATAAACTAGCTGTTTCGGCGAACTTTATACCGCTTCGTATTTTCTTTTTGTAAATCGGGTTCAATCGACCTACACAAGTATACAAACTAAATTTCATCTAAATCAATCCAGCCGCTTTAGAGGAGTTAGGTGACAAACGCAAGTAGAGAACAGTCCATATCCATACTAATATTATAAAAGTGAAAGTCTGTCTGGCTGTCTGTTACGCTTTCACGCCCAAACAGCTAAACCGATTTTGATGAAATTTGGTATGGAGATAGTTTGAGTCCCGGGGAAGGACATAGAGTAGTTTTTATCGCTATAACCGACATACACGCAGGCGGAACCGCGGGCGAAAGCTAGTTATGTATAAAAAGATGACCCTGCTTGTTGCGACAAACGATACCACGGGGGAACACAAACTATATCACGGGGATAGACGTAGGCTTGCCTCGGCGGCGATAGTACAGAACATTATTTTAGTACCTACACTTTAAAATATGCAATCCCTGCAACATAGGCTAATGGAACTTTTCAAACTCCCGCAGGTCCACGCTACTTGCGTGACTTTACAACGCACTTCGCGCGCACATTGGCGCTCCGAATGTCGTTAGCAAGTAATCAAGAAATCAACAAGAAGAAGACCAGAAGAGAAAGCGAAAGAGAGCTAGAAGCAGTATCTGATCACACCGGGACTTCGAGTTCAAGTCTCATGAAACAAGAACCAAGTGTTCTAACCACCCCGCCATTGTTCACTGTTTTATAACCAATAAATACAGTGTGCCTTTCAACGTTGTCAAATGTTTCTATTGCATCCCCGTACACTGCTAGTATTTATGACAGCCTCTGTGGCGCGGTGGGAGTGTGTCCGACTGCTACGCAAGAGGTCGTGGGTTCGATTCCCACACGGGACACCACTTTGTGTGATCCACAAATTGTTGTTCAGGGTCTGGGTGTACTTTGTGTCCGTGACTTGTATGTTTGTAAAGTCCCCGGCGACACAGGGCTTATAGCCTAATGCGGGATACAGTTGTATAAAAAAAAAACTTTTTTTTTTATCCATATATGGGTTTTCCGAGTTTTTTATATCACTAACACAAGATAAGGAAATTGGCTCAATATACCAGAAAACTAGTATACGGGTAAAACCATACCTATTGATAACCTACAGTTATATCAAAACATGGGGTTATCTGCTCGCATATTTAAACAATAACTAAGTAGGTTTGTGTAATTATAAATATGAATAATATATTTGTTGATATTTCGCAGTAATTATCGTAATTATCGACTGAGTGATGCTTTAACTGGATCACGGCGCAATGAAAGTGTATACAAGTGCTTTGTAAGAGTAGGTGGGTTCGATTCCTGCACGGAGTAAGCTTTATGAGATTTATAAATGTTGTTTATGAATCTAGGTGTACATTGTGTCCGTTAATTGTATTAAAGACCGCCGCGACCTTGGGCTAAAACAGCGTCAAGTAATATCTAATAATAATAAAATATCTTGGGAAAACTCATACAACGCCATCTGATACCAAACTAGGCAACTGATCCCAAACTAGGCAACTGATAAACATAATTGGATACTTTTAAATCGATACATATCTATAATAAAAAGCTGAAGAGTTTGTTTGTTTGTTTGAGCGCGGTTATCTCAGGAACTACTGATCCGAATTGCCATCTAAATGGTTGATTATGAGTATGTGAAAAATTCGCGGTACTAGTATATATAGTGCAATAAGAAAAAACTATCACAACTAGGAAGGCTGTACAAGTTTACGAGTAACAGTTGATCAAATGAGAAGTAACAAAATTTCGTACAAATTCCATTGAAAATTATTATTAAGTAGGTGTAACGTTGTAATTATTTAATGAAAACAACAGAAAACCCACTTCATAAGCCGCATTATTCGGATGGAGGGGGGCTGGGGTGACTACGGAACCCTACATTGTGCGTGGCCCGACATGCACTTGCCCGGTTTTTATTACTTTTTTAAAGTACCTAGCCATAAAGAAAAAAGGTTAAAAAAAAGGATTTATTGTAATAGAAATTTAAAATTAAAATCCGTACGAAGACAGAGATACATGTTCACCCTAAGTATTCACCATTCAATGCGCTCACGCAGAGCGCAGCGTTCGAAATTCAAAAATTCAAATCAGTCTCTGTCCGTCTTCTGTCGGGTGCGCACGCTTGTCAACATTTACATACAAAACTTGTATGTAAAATCCTTACATTTATCTTTCTTTTATTTTTTGTATTCTTATTTTACTGTATAAAACTTACATTTTCTACCTAACGATGTCGTTTTACCATTTTAGTGGGTTATGTGCCTTTTACGGAGGGGTTCGTGGCCTACAGAAATGTTTACTTCACTCAGAATTGTTTGTTAACACTTTTAAAGAATAGCGATTTTGATGTGATAACGTCTTATAAATCGATGACCATGATGCTCCCACGATGCGATAATGAAAGAGTGTCACGCTATTGATTGGTTACTAAGCATGTCACGTTATTGATTTTTTACTAAGCAACAGCGAATGAATGCATTGCGTAGCAACGGCATTTTTGTTTATTACAATGTCATCAATATTTTCTTGAGATGTTATCTATATTAATATTATAAAGCTGAAGAAAAAATCACAAAAAACATGAGTTAGTAATACTAATTACGACAATGTAATGCGTAATCGTATCTCTAATTCTCTTGGTTTAGTTACCGCCCCCGCCGCCCGCTTCCTGTCACCATTTACTACTAAATAATGCATCTGCGCAACCACTTTTCGCCAACTCCAATCCGGTCAAGTTACGTTGATCCTATTGTAACTTCGTGGCTTCGACTACATTATGTTTTTTTTTAAAGCCCACTAGCTTTCGGTCGCGAATAAAAATTGTTATACCCTATTTCGGGACTTAGCAGTAATTTTGGCCAATATTTATAAACACAGTTTTTACATTGTAAGTGGATGCTCCTACTAAGTTGTATCTATTGAAGTTGATATATAAAAACTGACAGTTCTACTGGTCATAAACGCGTTTAGCGCTGCTAAACAGCAGATTTTCGGTATTTATCTTTGGGCATTTCTTAAACATGTTTAGCGACAAGTTTATCATTATATATTTTAACACTAATCGTGTTTAACCATTTCAAGCGCATTTAGTACGTCCTAAATGTATTTTTGTTATGTCACGCAAGTCGTACGTGTCATCTGTACGTGTGTATGTCACTGAAGTCCTCCTAAACGGCTGGACCGATTTTAGTGATTTTTATTTTGTGTGTGTTCTAGTGGATTCGAGAATGGTTTAGATTCACAATTGAACCCAATTTACAACAAAAAAGAGGCTGTACGAAGTTCGCCCGGACAGCTAGTATGGTATATAATGTAATGGCGACAGAATCTTACTTACATACAGTATATAAACAAAGAAATATTGTAAACATTGGCAATTTGAAAAGAGTGCCCACGAGTTTTTATTGCCTTATTCTTTTCGCCGGCTTTACCTATTGTTTGCGAACAGGCATTAGGTATGTACATGTAGAATCGACTTTCACAAGTGTATTTAGAGGTAGCTAAATACACTTGTAAAAGTGTATTTAGCTACCTCTAGTGTATAGAATAGAATTTTTTATTTGATTTGATTTGAGTCAAATTATTTATTTATTTATTTATTTAAAACTTTATGCACAAAGTTGTACAAAGGTGGACTTAATGCTAAAAGCATTCTCTGCCAGTCTACCTTAGGGTGATGTAGAAATGGAATGTGGGAAAGGTGCAGTAACCTACATAGGTACCAAAATTAATCTAAACCGTTCAGCAGTTAATGCGTGAAAGCGTAACAAACAGACAAAGTTACTTTTAAATTTATAATATTAATTTGAATGGTCTATTCTGATGTATACTACATACACTATCTGACCCGCGCAACTTCGTCTGCGTAAATTTTCCCCGTTTTTGCAATATTTTTCATTGCTGCCCCGCTCCTATTGAACGTAGCGTCATATAATATAGCCTTTTTATAATAACCCAGATTACTGGGCTATCCAACAGTAAAATAATTATTAAATTCGGACTAGTAGTTTACTGAGATTATAGTAGTAGGTTCCTGAGATTATCGCGTTGAAACAAACAAACTTTTCAGTTTTATAATATTAGCTTAGACTTGCTAATCCGCGCAACTTCGTATGCGTCAATTTTCCCCATTTTTGCAACATTTTTTATTGCTGCTCCTCTCCTATTGGTCATAGCGTGATTATATAGCCTATAGCCTTCCTCGATAAATGGGCTATCCAACAGTAAAATATTTTTTCAGTTCGGACTAGTAATTCCTGAGATTATCGCGTTCAATCAGCTTTATAATATTAGTATAGTTAAGACTAGCCGTCCCGCGCAACTTCGTATGCGTAAGTTTTCCCCGTTTTTGCAACATTTCTCGTCGCTGCTCCGCTCTTATTAGTTGTAGCGCGATGTTATATAGCTTATAGCCTTCCTCGATAAATGGGCTATTCAACAAAATAAGATTTTTTCAAATCGGACCAGTAGTTCCTGAGATTAGCGCGTTTAAACAAACAAACAAACAAACTCTTCCGCTTTATAATATTAGTATAGATTACTGCAAGCTTTCATCGAAATCTATCCAATTCAATTCATATAGTTTTCGCCTAAAATGGAACAAACATCCAAGACTATTCATCCTTCCTTTTGGATTTATAATATTAGTAGCATGACGCTGAATTTTCTAACAAATAATACAAACGACTCACTCTCACGATGCCTAAAGTTATTCAGACAAGATGGAAAATGTACAGAAATATCCACAAGCATACAATAGTATAAAGGAGCCGATACACTACAAGACTTAGATTAAGACGGGTAAGTATATTTTTACCCGACTGCCGAAGAAAGAGGGTATTGATTATTGTTTTTAAACTTTCTCGATTTTTATACATATAAAATATATTTCGGGACTTAATCGCGTGAATTATTTAAAGGTACGAACCTTTTATTTATTCGATCGAAACGTCGGGTAAATAAAAGGTTCGTACCTTTAAATAAGCGGCGGTAGCCTCATGGCTAAGGCATGGAACTCGCAATCGTGTGGTCGCGGGTTCGAATCCTACCCATTATATTACCGACGTGAACCCACTCCTTACACAAGCCTTTGAGCTTAGCTGCCGGGGTTAACAAGATTGCTAGTAATGTGGGATTCAATCGCACATTGTTAGTTATCATTTTTTTATAAGAAAAAAAAAATCACGCGATTAAGTCTCGAAATATATCTAATAGGGTATTGATTGTTTTTAACATCTAAGTAAAAAAATAGGGGTGTAGTTTAAAGGTTTTGTATGAGTGACTTATACTTTTTTTTTTTTTAAAAGACAACTCCCGCAGTAGGGTACAAGCCCTGTGTCACGGGGGACTTTACAAACATACAAGTCATGGACACAAATTATACCCAGACCCGGAACAACAATTTGTGGATCACACAAAGTGGTGTCCCGTGTGGGAATCGAACCCACGACCTCTTGCGTAGCAGTCGGACACACTCCCTGATTCAGCGTGTAATAAGCGCAATAAGCAGGAGTATAAGGTCCTTAAACAAAAATACATAATATTTATATATTCTGTCCGTTTGTGTGTAGTTCATCCTGTCTTACAAATCAGTCACGAGCTGGTACGAAGCTTCAACCACAATGATAGATAGTTCGTGTGTTACCTTGTATGGAGAAAGTCTTCAGGACTTTTATATTGGTGTTCCAAAATATGCAAGTACCTATTGTGAATATATTATTAATAATAATAATAATAATAATAATAATAATATCTAGGGACAACTCACACAACGCTATCTGATTCCAAACTAAGCAGAGCTTGTACTATGGAATCCAGACAACTGATAAACATACTTATATATTTCTAAATACATACATATTATAGATAAATAACACCCAGACACAGAATAAACCATCGTGCTCATCACACAAAGTTTTATCCTGGGTGGGGATCGAACCCACGACCTCTTGCGTAGCAGTCGGATACACTCCCACCGCGCCACAGAGGCAGTCAAAATTAACTTATTAACTTATTAATTATTCTATCTTAAAATTATAAATGCGAAAGGATGAATGGATGTTTGTTACTCGATCAAGCCCGAGTGGCTGAATTGATCTGTGTGAAATTTGGAACAATGATAGATGACAGTCTGGAAGCTATTCCAGATTGCATTCAATCTCTGTACGATTAAGACAAAACGGAACCCTTATAGTTTCGCCATGTCCGTTCGTCCGCAGTTTAGCTCAGAGACTGTTAGTGCTAGAAGGCTGGAATATTGCGTGTTTATACAAATTACTTACTCCAAAAAAGTGCAAGAATAACATTAAAAAAAACATTTTTTTTTTGAGGATACCTTCCCTAATATATAAAGTGGGGATGTAATTTTTTTTTCATCAATGCCATCGTATGGGATATCATTAGATGAGACTTTTAAAAATTAATTTATAAATAGGGATTATTAAGACTACTTTTAGAGTTAGGGATCCCTTTGTGAAATAATAAGCTTTAAAGTGCAATTGTTTGTTAGAGTCAAGTGTTCCTCCCCCTCTGCGAGATAAATATGGTTGATGTGGGGTATGTGAAAAAAATCACGGTAGTAGTAAGTATAGTGAAATTATTAAAAAAACTTTTTTTACAAAAAAATATTACCGACTTCAAAAATAAATACAAGGCAACTAAAAGCAAAAAATAATATTCCTAGAATAACAAAAAAATACAAAAAAAATAAAAATACAGACGAATTGAGAACCTCCTCCTTTTTGAAGTCGGTTGAAAAGAAAAACTAACACATAAAATTAAAAAGTAACAAATTTGTTGTACAAATTCCATTGAAAATTATTAATAACTAGATACATATAACGTTGTAAGCATGAAATAAAAACGATAGAAAACCCACTTCTTAAGCCGCATTATTCGGGTGGGGGAAGGGGGACTACGGAACCCTACATTGTTCGTGGCTCGACATGCACGTGCCTGGTTTTTGAATAAGGATCCGTTTGTGAAATAATAAGCTTTTAAGTGCTAATTTTTGTTAGGGTCAAATTTCGTTAGATAAGTGGTTGGTTTATAGGCTGCCTCTGTGGCGCGGTAGGAGTGTATCTGACTGCTACGCAAGAGGTCGTGGGTTCGATTCTCACACCCGACACCAATTTGTGTGATCCACAAATTGTTGTTCCGAGTCTGGGTGTAGTTTGTGTCTGTGACTTGTATGTTTGTAAAGTCCCCCGCGACACAGGGCTTGTACCCTACTGAGAAAGTCGTCTTTAAAAAAAAAAAAATCATAAAGTTTTTTATTAATATGTAGACTAATGCAGTATAGGAATCGAACTCACGATTTGTCACTTTGCCCGTGCGAACTGGAGCATGCGCGCTGCGCTCAAAAATGTCCGCCGCGCATGAGAGTTGATGCATTTCTAAGTGCAACTCTCCATTTACCAATAAGACAAGATGTTGATAGTTCGCACGGGCTTGCCACGGACATGGAAAAAAAATCGTGAATAAGGATCTGAATTATACATACTCTGAAATGTTATCTTTCATAATTATTAATATTTTAAAAAAATATTTAAAAATTACCAAAAAAAATAATAAGACTTTTTTAATAAGAATGACTTTTTTTTATTAAAAAAAGATAACTAGCAATGTGGGATTGAGTCCCACATTACTAGCAATCTTGTTAACCCCTCCAGTTTAGCTCAAAGGCTTGTGTTAGGAGTGGGTTCACGTCGGTAGTATAATGGGTAGGATTCGAATCCGCGACCTCACGATTGCGAGACCCATGCCTTAGTCATTAGGCTACCGCTGCTTCGAAACATTAGGTACACTTAAACATTTTGTTTGGTTGATTCAATGCACGATTCTTAGAAACTTCATGGTCCACATTCAAGAAGGCTATAAAACTTCAAGCTAGGGTCCAGCCATAAATATATTTTTTGCTTGAATATAGAGACACACGTTAGTTCATTTCAAAATCAAATTATTTGTCAATTTACCCCATCAAATAGCCCCATTGAAGTTGCTTAATAATTCGTATTCTGTTTGCTTTAATAACACAGCCGAAACGAGCTTACCGACTAACAATATTTACCCCAATTCTGGGGTAACATTAACCATGATCGGGGTAACTCCAACAGTAACTTTTGTACGTTACTCGAAGTTTTTCGTTTGTTCTGTTAAGTGTATAAAGATTTTAATTATATGGTTCTAAGATTTCGCTTGAGGGCATAAATACCCGTTCATTCAAAGACTTATTAGTAACATTTCTGAGAATTTCTGTTCATTTTATTAAATTAAGTGTACCTATAGAAAGTTAGTCAAGTTTGTTAAATTACCTGGAAAATATCAGATAAAATGCTTTTTGAATTCTTTATTGTAAAGTCGGAAACTGTTGCCTAATGGCTAACTCATCGGTCTCGCAATCGTGAGGTCGCGGTTTCGAATCCTATCCATTATACTACCGACGTGAACCCACTCCTAACACTAGCCTTTGAGCTTAGCTGGAGGGGTTAACAAGATTGCTAGTAATGTGGGACCCAATCCCACATTGCTAGTTATCTTCAAAAAAAAAACTTTTATTTGGTTATAAAAACAATTTGGGTAATCCTTTACTATGCCATAAACACATGCAATACATAGAAAAGTGGACTCACCCCACCGTGATTCTGGAGTAGCTACGAATAGGGTTCCTTTGGTACCCTAAAACAATCATGGAAAAGTAAAGATAACTAGCAATGTGGGATAGTGTCCTACACACTATCCCACATTGCTAGTTACCCTAACTTTTTTTAAAAAAGTAATAAAAAGAAAGTCGGAAACATACTGCTGACCATAACTGCAAGCAGCAGCAGTCAAACTGCTTGAATATAATTTTGCATTAAATAAGAGTTTTGTTGCCATAGCAACGTCAAAAAGATTTTTTAGATTGTGTACGAAGACATTCTGTCTTATTCCAAATTATGTATGGGAAAAGAAGAGGAAACCTGCGCTAGTTTATACACTGTTATTAAAGTATCTTTATTACATAATAAAACAAAGTCGTTTTCCACTGTCTGTACGCTTAGATCTTCTAAACTATGCAATTCATTTTGATGCGATTTTTAATGTCATTTAGATAATTTCTTACGGATGGTTTATATGTATAATACATGCACATTAGGTTTATATATGACTAGCTATCTAACTTCGTCTGCGTAAATTTTCCCCGTTTTTGCAACATTTCTCGTCGCTGCTCGCTTTCTTTCTTTCTTTTTTCAAAAATTCGGATCAGTAGTTCCTGAGATTACCGCGTTCAAACAAACAAACAAACAAACGAACAAACTCTTCAGCTTTATAATATTAGTATAGATGGAGAAAAGTCCGTGCGAAGCCGGAGTGAGGCTCGAGTTGGGAATATGGGGGTATAGGTATCTTATCTAAAATTATATAGTTGAAAAATATGTTTGTTTGAATGGGGTAATCTTAGGACCTACTGATCCGAATTGAAAAAATATTTCATTGTTGGATAGCCCATTTGTTGAGGAAGGCCAATAGGAGCGGAGCAACAATAAGAAATATTGCAAAAACGGGGAAAAGCGGGACAGCTAGTCTATAATAAAATTATAAAACTGAAAAGTGTGTTTGTTTGTTTGATCGCGTTAATCTCAGGAACTATTAGTTCAAATTGTATAGTACTAATCAAATATTTTAGTCTTGGATAGCCCATTTATCGAGGAAGGTTATAAACTATATATAATCACGCTACGATTAATAGGAGTAAGGAGTAATAGGAGCAGCAATGAAAAATGTTACAAAAGCGGGGAAAATAGACGCAAACGAAAATGCCCTTAATCGCGTACCTATTTAGATATTTTTCCTATTATATACCTTTGATTTATTTCCAGACATTTTGTCCTTCCAACACTAGCAACACAGTTAAAAGCCACCGAAAAGGTTTCATTGCAAAGTGCATTGAAAGTAAATAGTGGGGTAAATGCGCGGGGTAAACAGAAAAGGGGGCATGCTCGTACATCATACTCACTTAGCAGTCATAATAATGGGGTGGAAATTGATGGACAACGTTTTTGAAAAAGGAAAGCTTATTAGGGGATGTTTTTTTTTTTTTTTTTTTTTTATTATTTAGGGAAAACAAACAATTGTACATGTAGTCTTAATTCTAATTCTAACTTACAAATTAAATTGATGCACAATCCACAGCGTTTCCACGTATTACAATTAGTATATACAGTGTACTACATTAACGCTAAATAATATAATTTAGATTTTAAGGATACTAATTACCTACAGTGCTTTTAAAAACATTACGGTTAGAGGCAAATTTTTTTTTTATTATTATAAGTTTTGACTATTCTATGGAGAGGCGCCCGCTCACCCGCGTTGGTGCGACATTTAGTCGTAGCAAAAGTCGGATAAGCGCGCACCTCTCCGGTCATGTTCCGATATGCACTGCAACTACTGTAAAGTGTGACATTCAGTATCCTGCCAAGCCGTTTCTTTATAGTTAGCTATACTGGTTACTGTTTAAAACGGAACATAATTCAGTGCACTACATAGGCATATAATAGCGAAGCGGCGGTAGCCAAATGGCTAAGGCATCGGTCTCGCAAGCGTGAGGTCGCGGCTTCGAATCCTACCCTAACTACTTACAGTTATTCTTCAAGGAGTTTGTGACTCAGTTTTACTCATCCTGTCACTGTAATTTTAAGGCACTGACTTCAATAGTACTAGTACAATGAACAGGTTACCACCGACAACAACATTCATTTAATCATCATCAGGTCATTTGTCAAAATAAAATGGAAATCAACAACGGCCATTTCTTCTCCCCAACTTTATAATTTTATGATCCCTGACTTTTATACGGTAAAATTCTATTAAACTGTGATGTATCTCTGTATGTTATCTTTGAATGTTGTTATGGTGTGTGTCTAACCATATTCATAAATAGTTTATTTTTATCACATAGTAGCTGTCCCGCGCAACTTCGTCTGCGTAAATTTCCCCCGTTTTTGAAACATTTCTCATTGCTCCTATTGGTTGTAGCGTGATGTTATATAGCCTATAGCCTACCCCGATAAATAGGCTATCTAACAGTGGAGTAGTATAGATTTACGTAATTTATATTTTGTTTGTTCCAGTTTACTAATTTCACAATTAGTTCAACGACAAAAAAAAACAAAAATACGAGTTCCTCCATCGTACATCTGACATTGGCTGAATTGTAGGCACCGGCATAGTTGCTATAAAAAAAAAAAAAAAAACGGCCATTGGTCATAAGTACATAAGTAAAAGTTGACATGCGGTCATTTGATTCGACATTTGAAATTGCCGTCACTTTGTACGGTAGTCAGTTCAGCGTACCTATACCGTCATAAACCTGCACTGACCGGTCGTTGTGGCGATCCTTGGGGCCTATGTTCAGCAGTGAACCTCTTTCAGCTGAAACGACGAATTATTTAACTAAAACAAAAATATTATAGAATTTTATACCTAAGCTACGGGTCTTAATCGCGTAAATATTTTATTTGAAGGCTAAATACCTTCGTTTATTGCCCGACGTTACGATCGTATTGCAACGGCCGATTGAGACCCGTAGCTTATAAAATTCTATAGTGTGTACAAATCGCAAAAGTTTACGAACATATAATACAAAAATAACTACTTTTAAAATCATTCAATTTCGTTAATACTGTAACACAAACGGACAAAGTAAGCATTTATTTAATAACATCATGGATTACACTAATTATGTTCACTCAAATACAAAACGTCTATAATTAAAATTACTTACAAACTCCATATACCAATTAGACACAGAGCAATAATTAGCAAAATCTTTGAAAGCAACAATTCAACCGAAGTACGATCCGTAGGTTTAATTATCAAAATATAGCATTGGACGGCTAGGGATGAGACACAGACTAAGAACAATATTATTATCGATAGATTGTCCTATGCATATAGGAATTTGAAATAGTATTTGTGGCCCAACCGTGAATCGTTTTTACTGAAAGGATGCTTTGGTAAATAAATTGGAATAAAACTCGCACGATTGCACTATTTTTATTTTATTTTTATTTTATTTCTTCAGGATAACAAACAATTGCGCAATATTGCTTATGACTATTGGTAATCCTACTCCAAAAGTGCCAAAAACCCAAAAGTGAAGTACTTTAGGGTTAGTGTTTAAAATTTGTTTTTTGAAGTTCAAAATTTTCGCCTCTAAAACGAATATAAATTCACAGTGTAGAAATATGTTATTTATTCAATAGAAAAACTTTAATACAATTACAATTGCATCACGAGGAAAATTAATATATATTTATCATGATCCAAATGTGACTGTATCGTAATCCACCCGCTCTGAATTCACACGCATTCTTCTTTATTCATATAAAAATCTTTAGAGCAGTTACAAGTATGTAATCCGTAGATACTAATATTATATATAAGTAAAAATGTGTCTGTATATTACTTCATTAGACCAAATAACTGAACGGATCGTAATGAAATTCGTCAAGAAAAAATTAAAATAATGAAATTAGACAAGCAGATAGTTGGTATTATGGAAAAGGACATATAATACTTTACATCACATCTACGCGAGCGCATTTATGGTCAAAAGCAAGTATCAAATTTATTATAGTTTATCGATATACTCCCACCACTAGCTGATCGATGGTGTTGCTACGGCAACCGACGTTGCGGGGCGCACCTATACCGGGAACCGAGCACATTTCCAACCTGACGCTTACTTGCAAATTTTGTTAGTATTAACAAAAATCATTGCTTTTAATCGAAGGACTGGGAGAAGTAACAGCTGTTGTACTTTGTTATATGAAACGTTAAATGAGGGTACATAATGTCACAAAAGATTGAGAATACAGAAGGAACGTTTGACACAAAACACACTTGAGCATGTGGTATCGTTTGCGGACACGGAATCTTGGATCATCTTGAAACATTTTTGACTGGCTTGTTGATCTAGTGCCTAGTGACCCTGATTGCTAAACTAGAGGTCGTGGGTTCGATGTCCCATGAAAAATCTGTGTGATGAGCACGATAGTTTATTCTGTGTCTAGGTGTAATTTATATATAATATGTATGTATTTAGAAATATGTAATTAGATGTTTATCAGTTATCTGGTTGCCATAGTTTAGACTGGCCTGGTGGTCTAGTTTTTAATGACCCTGACTGTTAAGCCAGAGGCCGGGGATTCGATCCCCACACTGATGAAACTTTGTGTGATGAACACGATAGTTTGTTCTGACACAGAACAAACTATTTGTATGTATTTAGTTATATCCAGAATGATTTTTAATATACTAATAACCTACATCGTAGCTCGTGGCTTAATTACATATTCTATGTTTATCAGTTGTCTGTTTGAAGTAATTTTTATAGACATTTCTTGCCAATTACTTTACAAATACAATAATTGCATTTTTGAAAGATAGAAAAATTTGAAAAAAAATTAAAAAAAATTGGTGGTTCGCTTCTGGCCCCAGTTTGGCTACGGAAGTCTCGGGTTCGATTCCTGGGTCTGGATTTCAAATTTTCCTATCTTTCAAAAATGCAATTATTGTAGTTGTCTGTTTGCCATGGTACAGGCTCTGCCTAGTTTGGGATCAGATGTTATTGTGTAAGTTGTCCCAAGATATTATTACTGTTTACCTATAATAATAATAATAATATCTCGTATTATTTTATTTCGATGGTGTACCGAGATTCCGTGTCTGTGAGCGGTGCCTATGTATACGGTGATCGAACTCGAACGGCTCGAACATACGAAACTTGCGTTCTTGCCTCTTGGTATTTTGTAGTAAAATGAAGGACTAGGTTAAGAATTTTCCAATGTTTAATTTTGCTTTAATCTTTTACAATCATGCAGTCAGAAGTAGAAGTTTCCCCTAAATTCGTTCGTCAGGATTTATAATTTTTAAATTCCTTGCATTATGTATTGCTATCTTGTGTGTTCTCAGATAACCCGAATTTGATCACCTGGTGTACTTACATAAGTAACTTCACTTAAGTTATTATTTCATTATCCTGTAACCGCCTTTTACAAGGATATAGCTACAGATTAAAGCGATCCGTGGCTAAATTGTTATAATTTTTCGATTCATGTTTTTGACACAGTTCGAGACCTGACGGTAATTTTTGGGGAGGTATTTGAGGCACGCAGAAAACTTGTCTAAAACTTCTTTTAAAATATAGAAATCTTCTAAAAGTTTATTTATCCCCGCTATCCCCCAGTCAGGTCTAGACTGGGGGATAGCGGGGCTAAATAAACTTTCATATTTTACTATGATTTTACGATAAATGTCCAACCGAAATTATCTGTATTTGTTAAACATTTATTCTTATTTATAAATAATATCCAATTACAATTTCAGCGTGCCTCGAATATTTATATTTATTTAACACTTAATGTACAAATAATGTACAAAGGCGGACTTAATGCTAAAAGCATTCTACCAGTCTACCTTTGGGTGATGTAAAGATATGAATATGTCGGTGCAGATTGCGGAAAACTAAATAAAGATAAATAATAGTAATAAAAACATATAAATAGTCGACAAATAAAAAGAGGTATTATATAATTATATAAACACAAAAATACATAAACAAATACCCACTAATATAATTAACATAAATACATTACTTAAATACATAGTTATGTATGTAACATACAAACATTATAATCGAATAAGTTGTTAACATTGTGAAGATTCAGCTGAACTGTTGAAGAACAGCGTACGCACTTTAATTTTAAAATTAAAACGGCGCCCCCGAAGATATTACGAGATCCAGTTCAGAACATTGGACGAGAACATCAGATGAGAGAGGATAGAGAGTAAGATGTCATGACTGACGGCATTAAAGGCATTCGAGAAATCCTCCAAGACCAAAACTGTGACTTTGGTCTCATCCATGCCTGCCCTGATGTCGCCAGTCACTTTGAGAAGAGCTGAGCTGGTGCTGTGTCCAGACCTGAAACCGGATTGAAAATGGCTTTAAAAATTATTACGATATACAAATTGTGCCATTTGGTTATGGATACAAGCTTCAAGAACTTTAGATAGAAAAGGAAGAATAGAGATAGGTCGAAAGTGGTTAGGAAGAGTAGGAGCCCGAAAACAAGAGAGAAATTAATAATGCGCGAAAGAGCAGGAAGGAGAGATATTTTTTTTTTACAAGTTTTTCGATATAATTTTGCAAGAACCTGGCTTAGTTTTTTCACTCTTTAAATATTAAATTTATAGTCACAATATGTTTCAAGCATATTTTATAAGAAAAAAAAAATTCTCACAAAAATATAAGGGTCAGATTTTCTCCCAGCTAGATTTGTGGTTCTGTGTTTGGTCTAATAATAAATTTAATATACAAGCGTTTTTAAATACCTCAAAAATTAACATCAGCTCTCCTACTAATAGTTTTAATATGATTATTTTTCCAGATATTTCAATTAAATATTCGAAATAAATAAACACAATACAAAACGCGTCGCGTCCTGCTGTTTCTATATTCCCAACGGATTTTGATGCGGTCTTCACTATCATTCATTGTTTTTTATGTACTTGATAGTGCTTATTATGCATAATAGTCTCTGCGAAGCCACAGGCCACTAGTATAATATAACGCTGAGAGTAACTATCGATAATATCGTAACATCACTAAAATATAGATCGATATTCGTTACTGGGACTACAGACGGCGGGACGCCCTGTACACAGCTGTGTTTGTGTGCGTTACTGTACCTACCTGTGAGCTCGATTGTACCTTTGAATGTACTAAGAGTCGTTTAATTTAACTTTAATCACTCTTCAGTAAGATTTCACCATACAAAATAGATGTTTGATTTTTTCGGCCAAAAAGCGGTTTTGAAAGATTTTGATCGAAAATACTCAAAAACAGTACCTACCTACATCCTATGTATCTAATGACTAGCTGACCCGCGCAACTTTGTCTACGTAAAATTTCTCTATTTTTGCAGCATCTTTTATTGCTGCTCCGCTCCTGTTGGTCGTAGCGTGATGTTATATAGCCTATAGCCTTCTTCGATAAATGGGTTATCGAACAATGAAAGATTTTTTTGATTCGGATCTGTTTTTTTTTTGTTTTTTTTTTTGGAGCAGCAATTAGAAATGTTGCAAAAACGGGGAAAATTTACGAAGAAATTGCGCGGGACAGCTAGTGTTATTTAAGTGTTCAAAGTTTCAAACTACCCTTTACAAAAGCGGAATGGAGTCTGTCCCACGCGGGATTATTTAATTTTGGGCTAAAAATCCGGGCGTATTAGCCTAAATTTTGGCAACGCACACTGATTATACTTATGAGTTTGACTGTACCTGTGTGTATGATTATACTTTTGTGCCCGATTATACTTGTTTGATTTGTTTTATCAATGAGTTCCCTTGAATGTTTTAGTTATACTTTGTGAAAAAGCTGACTCAAATCAATCCTGGAGACGTATTAGTTCACTTATAATCAAGTGCAGTATTGAAACGAATAGGTTATGCAACGTATCCCACATTAGGTTTATGGACGGGTTACCCTTAAGGTTCATTTTCGTGCCTCGCGGCTTACGAAAGGCGGGTGACGCGCGCGGCCGATGCGACAATAGTCAGAGTATGAGAATGTATGGCGCCGTTTCCGAGGTCTGCAACAGACGCGCGCGGCCGACGACTGACGAAGGCTGTGCGCGGCTCGCGATCGGCCATGATGCACGGAAATTAACTTTTACACTATATAAAATACTAGTTCTCGCCTGGATGTTAGTTATTGCGATAAAAACTGTCCTATGTCCTTTCCCTGAACTCAATCTATCTACATACCAATCTATACTACCAATAATAATAAAGCTGAAGAATTGGTTTGTTTGTTTGAATAATAATAATAATAAATAATATCTTGGGACAACTCACACAACGCCATCTGATCCCAAACTAAGCAGAGCTTGTACTATGGAAACCAGACGACTGATAAACATACTTATATATTTCTAAATACATACATATTATAGATAAATAACACCCAGACACAGAATAAACCATCGTGCTCATCACACAAAGTTTTATCCTGGGTGGGGATCGAACCCACGACCTCTTGTGTAGCAGTCGGATACACTCCCACCGCGCCACAGAGGCAGTCAAACGCGAAATGCGAAAATCTCAGGAACTACTGGACTGTATTGAAAAAATAATTATTTGTTGGATAGCCAATTTATCGAGAAAGGCTATAACGTAATTTATCATTACGCTATGACCAATAGAAGTGAAGCATTAATGAAAAATGTTGCAAAAATGGTTGAAATTGAGGCAAGCGATGATGCGCGGTTCAGTTAACCTTTGTAAAAAAATATTCGAATGTGTCCTAATATAGCCTGAGCCCCTAGACAAGTTTCATAAACGCTAATCGAATTGAATGACAATCGAATAAAATGATGTTGTTGCGCGTGCAAAACTGCGAACATGAACATTTTTTTTGTAGCGAAAAGAACTTAGCATAAGAATTTCAACAATATAGCCGCGAGCACAATGTAGTTATTAACAGTTTGATATTCAATTACAAAAGTGAAAATAATAATTACTTACCTACATAACTTCAATGTACTCCACGTCAGAAACAAAGTTAGCTAAAGGTGCATCCACATTGTGTTACTTTTGTAGACCAACATTTTGGTATATTATGATAACACTAGCAAAAATTACTACTTGTAATAATTTTTAAGACAATTGTTTAAAGAGAAATAGCTTTTTTTTTAACTATGTATAAATTATTATTTCTTTAATATAGATAACACATCTAGACATAAACGTACGAGACACGGGTAGACTCAGTCTCTATCACACTCAGTCTACCCGTGACCACGGCCGTTGCAATACAGTCGAAACGTCGGGCATTAAACAAGGTATCTTACCTTTAATTATTCACGCAATGAAGTCCCGTAATATATATATTTTAATAAAGTGTACAAATTGCGAAAGCTTATCAACATTTATAAACGCTTATGTTTATTATCTGTTTAAGAAATATTATTATACAAATTTAATAAAAAATGCGGCTAAAAGCTAATTACTACATCAAAGCCCAAACATTTTGATGTTTGGGCTTTGATATAGTCATTAGTTTCTCAGTAAATGGTACCACAAAAGTACATACGTTGTAGAGTAGTGTTAGGGCTTGCTTCGCTTTCCCTGATTAGGTAACCTTTGTAGTTCACAAATTCACATAATCGATAAACTAAGACTAGGTGTCCCGCGCAACTTCGTCTGCGTAAATTTTTCATTTCTCATTGCTGCTCCGCTCCTATTGGTCGTAGCGTGATGTTATAAGTCTATGGTATATTATGATAACACTAGCAAAAATTACTACTTGGTAGAAAACTTCACGAGCCCTTGTTTACACACGAAGTAATAATTTTAAGGACAATTGTTTAAAGAGAATTAGCTTTTTTTTAACTATGTATAAATTATTTTTTTTTTAATATAGATAACACATCTAGACATAAACGTACGAGGCACGAGTGGACTCAGTCTCTATCACACTCAGTCTACCCGTGACCACGTCGAACGTCGAAACGTCGGGCATTTAACAAGGCATTTTACCTTTAATTATTTACGCAATTAAGTCCCGTAATATATATATTTTAATAATGTGTACAAATTGCGAAAGCTTATCAACATTTATATACATGTTTATTAACTGTTTAAGAAATATTATTTTATACAAATTTAATAAAAAATGCGGCTAAAAGCTAATTATTATATCAAAGCCCAAACCTAAAAGTGTGATAGTTTCTCAGTAAATGGTACCACAAAAGTACACACGTTGTAGAATAGTGTTAGGCCTTACTTCGCTTTCCCTGATTAGGTAACCTTTGTAGTTCACAAATTCACCTAATCGATAAACTAAGACTAGCTGTCCCGCGCCACTTCGTCTGCGTAAATTTTTCATTTCTCTTTGCTGCTCCGCTCCTATTGGTCGTAGCGTGATGTTATATGTCTATAGCCTTCCTCGATAAATGGGCTACCCAACAGTGAAAGAATTTTTCAATTCGGACCAGTAGTTCCTGAGATTACCGCGTTCAAACAAACAAACTCGATTTGCAGACGACATTGTCATCACGGCGGAAAAGCTGCAGGACCTGCAACGAATGCTGAATGACCTGGCTGACTCCTCTGTACGCATCGGCCTACGGATGAACTTGGATAAAACCAAGGTCATGTTCAATGAACATGTACTACCGGAACCGATAGCGGTGCACGGCGCCATTCTCGAAGTTGTTCAAAAATATGTGTACCTCGGGCAGTCATTGCTGTTAGGTAGAAACAACTTCGAGGACGAGGTGAACAGGAGAATTCGGTTGGGTTGGGCAGCGTTTGGTAAGCTACGTCAAGTCTTCTCATCGTCGATCCCACAATGTCTAAAGACTAAAGTCTTTAATCAGTGCGTCCTACCCGTCATGACATACGGAGCCGAAACGTGGACACTGACGGTACGGCTGGTCCACAAGTTCAAAGTCGCTCAGCGGGCTATGGAAAGGGCTATGCTCGGAGTTTCTCTTAGGGACAAAATCAGAAATGAGGTGATCCGGCAGAGAACCAAAGTTATCGACATAGCCGACCGGATTAGCAAGTTGAAGTGGCAGTGGGCTGGCCATATTAGCCGAAGAACTGACAACCGTTGGGGTAAACGAGTTCTTGAGTGGAGACCGCGGCTTAGCAAACGTAGTGTAGGACGCCCTCAGGCCAGGTGGAGTGATGATTTACGCAAAACGGCTGGCAGGAGCTGGATGCGAGAAGCCGAAGATAGAACAAAGTGGCGTGCAATTGGAGAGGCCTATGTCCAGCAGTGGACTGCGATAGGCTGATGATGAAAATTATCGAAATAAACGCGATTATTTTACTGTTTCTATCTATGTTAACTTGCCCACAACAGACTAAATAGATACCTATACCACTGAGAAATGTAATAATTGTAGGGAAACAAATGTGGAAGCACCTTAACTTTGATATAGAGAAAGTTTTGAGCTAGAATAATGAAGACTGAAACCGATCTAGTATTGTCTATTGTCTAGACAGACTTAACATTCAATACTGAAACTAGCATCGACGATGAAATGGATACGGTAAATATATTACAGACTTTATTACTACGTCTACTAGGTACTATTTATTACTACTTACTACTCCAAGATCTTGGTCACTCCGTGCAGCCCGGCGTATCACAAGAGTAGTTTTGCATCCTAAGTGAATAAGGAATTTAACATTTTTGAATTTTGCCGATGTTCTTCTTAGCGTTTTGAAAGCAAACATTATACTTAAATAAAAAATGGTTGTCTGTAAAGTCGGTTTACGGATGATAATTTTACGTGATAACATTATAATAAAACATTGATGATATTGCAATAAACAACCATGCCTGTGACAGCTCTTTTTATTTCCCTTTTTTTTAATTTCCAATAATTTTATTGCATGTCGCTGCAATCGCCATAACATTGATGACATTCTAATAAACAAGCATGCATGTGACAGCTTTACTGGACCCAGGCGCATTAGCCCGACGGCCACAATACTTCAGATTATCAGTAGGCGAAATATGACGAACCGTCACACATTTTCCGGTCACCCGGTCAGCGATTTATAAGACGTTAACACGGCAATAACAAATAAAATATATTATATTGTGTTCCCCCCCTCCAGCTAAGCTCATTGGCTCGAATGCTACCCATTATACAATGGGTAGCATTCGAGCCCGCGATTGCCAGTCCGATGCCGATTAGCTATATAAAACATCTGAAACATTAAACATTTGTTAAATAATAAGCAGATACATGCGATTGTTTATTACCTGGATGTGTCGTAACGAATGTACCTAATAATAGTTCTAAGAGATTGTGTTATTTTGGGACTATATACCGCTTATTAATATTATGTAAGTAAATAACCTTTTTCCCATAAAGTGGAATTTGTTTTATGGAATTTCTTTTGAGAAATTAAGATCTTAAACCTCATGTACAGTCGTCCAAAAATGTGGTTGAAAACCCTAAGATTTTTAAGCTATTGCATAGCTTTTATCGCGGCCGAATCAAGAAATTCCGTAACGAAAATAAAACCTAACACCCCCCACTCCGCCTACCATATATCTCGGCCGAGCTTTCGCTTAACGTATTATATATATATATATATAATACGTTAAGCGACAGCTATATATATATATATATATATATATATATATATATATATATATATATATATAGCGTTCGCTGTTTTGTGCCGCTAATTGTGGCACCGGCTTAAGAATAGTGCCACCCCATCTCTTCCCGTGGGTGTCGTCAAGGCGACTAAGGGATTTCACACCGGAGGACGGGCAGCAGCGTCCTCTGCGTATTTCAAGCCTTACTGCGATCGCCAACCCGCTCGCCAAGCGTGGCGATTATGGCAATTATCCCCAGGAACTAATAAGTAGGTTCTACTGGGGAGACCCGTGCCCAGCAGTGGGACTTCATATGGGTTGTTATGTATGTATATATATATATATATATATATATATACTACTGCTTAAATAAAAAATAAATAAACAATTATAGTTGCTTAGGTTGATAAAAAATGCTATGCAATAGCTTTACCGCGGCAGTCAGTTTTGCCCCTCGCACAACATGTGGACGCTTCACAAGCTATATGTGCTATGTGTGAGTATGTGTGTATCTTTGATTGAAGTGCATTTGCACATCAAAAAATTTTTTACAAAATAAATTAACCGACTTCAAACATTTCAAACAAAAAGCAAAAAATATTACACCTAGAATAACAAAAACAAATTAAACATTTTGAAGTTGGTGCCATGAAATAATAGTCTTTATGTTTTATTCGGCACCCACTTCAAAATGTTTAATTTAAAAAAAAAAGAAAAAAAAATACAGTCGAATTGAGAACTTTCTCCATTTTGAAGTTGGTTGAAAACAACAGATTAATTTTCCCTTGCAATATTATACTGTTAGTATGATTTTGATTTGGAAAGGGTTTGACCGCGCTGAACACTAGATTTTGGAATTGGGTATCCATCTTCGTCGAATGTTTTGTTTTTAAGAAAACTGGCGATGTGATATTGGTCTCATATTACTAGCAATCCTGTTAACACATCCAGCTGAGCTAAATAGTACAGTAAACTATATTTGAAAAGTTCCTACTGGGGAAAAAACAAGCCTGTGTCTCGGGCTTGGTAGAACCACAAGATCACCCAGATGGTGTCTCATCGACGCGATGGGACTAAGAAGAGTTTGCAGGAAATTACCACGCTGCTGAAGGAGACCTGTCCTGACGACGTACTTACATTTGTGGCAAGGGACTTCAACAAGCTCCCGCCTGTCACCTTCGACTACGTCGACGTTACCAGCCTCCTGAAAGACATAGTCTTTTTAAAGCTGAGCCTCGCGGAAGTATGATGCTTCTGTAGTCAACGTGGAAGATTTGCGCAAATAAATCAACAAGTTGCGCAACGTTGTAATGAGATCTAGGTCACCGTCGCATGGAAATACGCGTCGGGATGCTTAGACTCAAGCTTCGCATCAGCTGTGACAAATGCTGACAGAGCGGAATGAGGTACAAGTGAGCACAGTAACCCCACCCGTATGCCCAGCACACCTACGCGCTCTCCCACGGTTGGAACCTGCAGCCACCCTGTTGTGTCGATTGCATTGCCTGCCCCGGTGACGTCTCATGTACCACCATCAACAGATTTTGCTAGTGTAGTCCGAAACACCCCTGTCATTCGCCCTAAGCATCAGCCGGAAGAGACACAGAACAAGGGCAAAGAAGACACAGAAGATGGTTTCATGATGGTGCAAAGAAAAAAGTGAAAAACCCCTAAACCGATTTAGATGAAATTACACTTTTGACTTTTAAAAACCCATAGCTCAGTAGCGTCATCTATTTATACAAGTATAACTAAATGTTGTCTGGCACCATAAACATACATCGTAAACGTTTATAGCTCTTTTTCTCACTTTCAATCGAATAAAAGTGGATATAAAATTGATTCAAAGTTTTATTTGTTTCATTTACAGTAAAGTAAGTGCTTCTGTTGTAACCACTCGACGATTTCAATTTAAATTGTGTTTGTCTGGTTGTAACTTCATTGGTCGACAACAGATCACCTGATCGCGATTGGCCTTTCTTATAAATGGAAAAATATAATATATATGACTAGTTTATGCCCGCGGCTACGCCTGAGATGCCAGATTGTTATCAAAATATTTTAACAGCAAAGTTTCATTCTAACTTTGCACCCCCGTTTTACCCCCTAGGGGAGTTAATTTTCAAAAATTCTTTCTTAGTGCTCTCCTACGTTATAAAAGGAAGAACTGTACAAAATTTCCAGTTATTAACCCTTATAGTTTAGGCCCTGTGTTGATATGTCAGTCAGTCAGTCAACTCCTCCTTTTATATCTATAGATATACGCTATTATTTATTCTGTGGATATTCCAGCTGACCCGCGCAACTTCGTATGCGTTAATTTTCCCCGATTTTGCAACATTTTTCATTGCTGCTCTGGTCCTATTGCCCGTAGCGTGATGTTGTATAGCCTGTAACTTTTCTCGATAAATGGGCTATCCAACAGTAAAATAATTTTTCAATTCGGAGCTGTAGTTCGGAGATTATTGCGTTCAAACAAACAAACTCTTCAGCTTTATAATATTAGTATAGATTAGTAGGCATAACGTGTACCGACACATGATTCAGAATGAGACCAATGACTTTTTTTATATTTATAATGTTAGTTAGCTTGTTTGATTTGAGGAAAAATGAAAAAAAATAATTGCATAAGTTGATAAAAAATGCTATGCAATAGTTTTACCGCGGCAGTGCCCGAGTGCCACACATTTCTTTTTAGTTTTTATATTTTTCAAAATGTACCTAATTTTATGATGTTAGCTTGTTTGTTATTTTATCTAAAACTACCACATCCAAACGACTAACGTTACATTATAATTCCTTGGCTAGTTATTTACCTAATCGGAGCAAAACTGAGTTGGAAATAGTTATTTTCGTTTACCTACGCCTTATATTAGATCGATATACCTATTGGTCTAGTGGTTAGTGACTCTGACTGCTAAGCTCCGACTTAGGCACCTGTCCCACCAACGACCATGAGGGAGAAACGTACAGCAGATGTATTTTGTAGTTCCCGTCCGTGTAAACAAAAGAGATGCAGTATAGAGCGAGTACTCGCCGGCAGAGGGAACGCTCAGCGATCAACTATTAATATCTGTATCTCTTTTGTTTACACGGGATCTAAATAATGTGTACCCTTTTTTTGGCCGTTGGTCGAACAGGTGCCTTAGCAGTCAGGGTAAGGTCTGAAAGACTATCATGATTCGGAGCTAGAGTCAGTGTGGCGCTGCGCGCTCTACCTACGAAACCATTTATCATCGTACTTCCTATTACTACTATAAAGCCGAATGTTTGTGAGTGTGGATGCGTAGATGTGTAGATGTGTAGATGTGTGGATGTTTGTTCCTCTTTCACGCAAAAACTACTGAATGGATTTTGATGAAACTTTACAATAATTTAGCTTGTACATCAGAATAACACATAGGCTATAATTTATAAAGATATTGTGTAAATTGTCCAAAATATAACGTTAAGTGTTAAGTAAGTAGGAAAAAAATCTACAATCGGCGACAACAAGTTACAGATATATAATGTATGAACGATATGTTTATCATAAATAGTCCTAAACAAAAGTCCGCGACAGCATATGTCGATCTCTTATAAATGTGAATGTGAAATCGTAATATTTTTTTTTAAAAAAAAGATAACTAGTAATGTGGGATTGAGTCCCACATTACTAGCAATCTTGTTAACCCCTCCAGCTAAGCTCAAAGGCTTGTGTTAGAAATGGGTTCACGTGGGTAGTTTAATGGGTAGGATTCGAACCCGCGACCTCACGATTGCGAGACCGATGCCTTAGCCATTAGGCTACCGCCGCTTCAAAATATGTATGTATATAGCCATTAATATTGGTGTGATTATTAATGGCTTTACACATACATATTTCCAGCTAGAGACAATATATCTCTCAACACATTTACCTACTATTAACCCGATATTCCCACGGGACTTAGGCGGGTGAAACCGCGGGGCGCAACTAGTACTAAATATACCTATACTAATTAACCGACTCAAAAAAGGAGGAGGTTTTTCACTTCGAAAGTATGGATGGATGTTTGTTATTCAATTTAGATCCAGATCCAATTACCCAATTGGATCTGGATCAAATTTGGCACAGAGATAGATTATAGTCTGGAATAGCACATAGGTTTTTTATCCCGGAAATATATTCCCATGGTTTAATATTTACTTTTTTCCCAAAAACAAAGTCGCAGGCAACAGCTAGTTTACAATATATTCCAAGAATTACACCTGTTTCTAAGATCCGTTGTATGACTGTATGTCAAACTTATTGTTCTGGTTTATAACTATTAGACGTACCTACCTACTTCTTTGTCCGAACGTCCACAAAATACAAAAACTACAGAAGGAAACCTCCATACAACGCTCGCTCGATTAACGCACGCATAGACATCGCCCACAGACGCGAAATTTCTGAACACTTCGTCATATAATTCCTAAAGTACACAATAGTAACCTTAATCATTCTTTAAAATAATTATGGCAGTGGTTAATTAAAAAAACATACAATACTGTACAAAAATGTAATAGCTATAGGTAAGGTAGCCTGGTCATAATAATTTAAGTAGAGGTTTTTAAATAAAATTCTTATTTTTTTTAGGGTTCCGTACCTTAAGAGGATGAAATGTAACCCATATAGGATCACTCTGTTACCCGTCCGTCGGTCTGTCAAGACCCTTTATCTCGTGAACACGTGGAGTTATCGAATTGAAATTAAAACCATATACCCAAGTCTACAGTCTCTTGAAGCTGTGAAAAAATCTAAATTCTAAGTGAAAGTAAAAAATAAAAAAAGATAAAGCCGTTTATGCCGCAAAAAACTTATATTTCGAGACTCGATTCTCGAACTATTTATAAATTACTAGCTGTCCCGCGCAACTTCGTATGCGTAAATTTTCCCCGTTTTTGCAACATTTCTGGTCGCTGCTCCGCTCCTATTAGTTGTAGCGCGATGTTATATAGCCTATAGCCTTTCTCTTTAAATGGGCTATCTAACAAAAAAAGAATTTTTCAAATCGAACTAGTAGTTCCTGAGATTAGCGCGATTAAATAAACAAACAAACAAACAAACTCTTCCGCTTTATAATATTAGTATAGATGTACTGTTACCTACAAATTGTGTACGGAACTCTCAGTGGCGAGTCTGACTCACACTTGACCTATTTTTTTTTAAATAAGAATCATATACGTTATTATAAAAATGAGAGTGACACTGGGTACAACAAAATAGGAAAAAAAGGGCGGATTTTTTTTATTAATTTTAAGCAATTGTGGTTTGGTTTTATAATAATTTAGTTTGTTTGGTATTTTGTTACTTCGTACTAAGATAGTGTATCCGTGAATGATGTATGTATTTTGCTCGAGCGAATCACCTTCTGTACTCTCGATATTTTGTGATTCCGGTTCCTAACTAATAGACCTACTTTTTTTCTGTTCGTATGTCCGTCACCGTTAAATCTCAAGAATAACTGTGGTCATTACAACAATATTCTTTGTGGGCAGACTGACACCGCGCCGACAATCAAAGCTTAGATAAGATGGAAATGGATAAGATGTTTGGGGAATTGCTGTGTCGTAAAGTTTTAGTGTGTCGCATGTTTTTGGTATTAGTCATCTGATGACTTGTTCTATAGTGGTGTATTAATAATTGTAGGTAAACTTCACTGAACACGACCAACCTTTTGTAGTATCGGGCTAATTGAAAGCCTATGCTTGGAGATTTCTTTTTTTTTTTAGTGTGTAGTGATGATCTACGCAAAACGGCTGGCAGGAGCTGGATGCGAGAAGCCGAGGATAGAACAAAGTGGTGTGCAATTGGAGAGGCCTATGTCCAGCAGTGGACTGCGATAGGCTGATGATGATGATGATGATGATGAACAGTGATATTCCCCATTGTAATTACAATCTAGTCTATCGAATTGATGTTCCCCATTGTAATTGCCTCTGTTGCGCGGTGGGAGTGCGTCCGACTGCTACGCAAGAGGTCGTGGGTTCGATTCCCACACGGGACACCACTTTGTGTGATCCACAAATTGTTGTTCCGAGTCTGGGTGTTTGTGTCCGTGACTTGTATGTTTGTAAAGACCCCCGCGACACAGGGCTTGCAAAATAATGCGGGAGTCGTCTTTTTAAAAAAAAGAACAAAAGAATTACAATATCTGTAAATGCTGTATTTACCTATATTGTTTGTTACACACAAATGTCAACAAAAATGACAGTGAAAATTACAGATAGGCCATCTGTAATTTTCACTGTCATTTTTGTTGACAAATGTTGGTAAATCTATGTAATTGAATAAAAAAAATAAAAAAATAGTCTACAGAGGCTAATAAGTAATTTGAGTTTGACGTAAACTACTAAAAATATTATTTTAAGTTCCTGTCAGAAGACACTTTAGCAGCCAATCTCAACAGAGACTAGCCAACTACGCGGGAGATATTATAATGCACAAGTGTATGAGCAGACACAAGTGCACTCTCTATTCCTCCACTCTCATAGTCCTAAGGGACGGAATTCCGACGCGACCGGAGAGACATTTGGCGCAGGATCGACGGCTCCGAGGCACGCAGGGGTACCTATAACAAATTACGAAAACGGTCACCCATCTATGAAGTGGCAGTGGTAACATTGCTTAACCTCGCTGATATATTTATCAGCTCTGGCGCCACTGAGTCAGAGACCTCTGTTAGTAATAATATTAATAATATCTTGGGACAACTCACCAATCCCAAACTAAGCAGAGCCTTGTACTATGGAAACCAGACAACTGATAAACATACTTATATATTTCTAAATACATACATATTATAGATAAATAACACTCAGACACAGAATAAACCATCATGCTCATCACACAAAGTTTTACCCTTCGGGATCGAACCCACGACCTCTTGCGTAGCAGTCGGATACACTCCCACCGCGCCACAGAGGCAGTAAACAATTATTAAAGCGCATGGACATCAATATCACAAGTTTTCTTATCCAATACCGTAGAATCTTAGACGTCCAGATTGCGAACTGCTTCATCATGCCGCTGAGTCATTTCACTCAACATCATGCGTTTTGAACACTTAGATACAAACAATACGGACTGGTCCGCTTTGTAATGTTCACCAAATATATTTTATTGAGAGGCTTTGTCCATCTAAGAAGGTAAGGAAAGCTTTCACGTAATTTTTTAAAGCAATATATTAGTATTTTATGGCAGAGAAGGTATAATGAGTTTCATCGCCTAAAAAAAATAATCAAACAGACATAAAACTAGCTAGTTCCCTTGAATCCACATCATCAAGGACGCCTCAATACATTTTGGTAACAAAAAAATCATTTGAGATACAAATAGCTTAAAGTCTCATTGAAAGAATAATTTTCATTTTTAAAAACAATGCAACAAATGCGTAAAACTAATAAAATTATGATAAATACCAAGTAAATACCCTATTATAAAATCGTGAGATCCTTTTACTTAATCGATTAAAAAATAAAACAAATCAACATTTAAACATCGATTAAAAACAAATTAAACAATGCTTAAAAGTATTCTAAACCATCGCCTTTATGCATTCCGAGCCAATCAAAACGAAATGCGTTCAAACCCAACAATAGATATTATTGTTGCTTATAACGATGATCTGACGATAGATATAGATAGCGATACTTTCTATCGATGTCAGGGCTGGCAGCAATGCTAAATTATTTTATACCACAAAAAAAACACTTTTAAAAATCGAATTTCATTAATGAAAACAAATTTCCAAATGAGAAATTGTATGAAACATATAAAATATCTTATTAATAATGTCTTTCGACAACTCACACAACGCCACCTGATCCCAAACTAGACAGAGCCTTTACTATGGCAGCCAGACTTATATATTTCTAAATACACACATATTAAGGATAAATTACACTCAGAAATAGATTAAGCCATCGTACTTATCACACAATTTTATTCTGAGTTGGGATCGAACCCACGACTTCTGGCTTAGCAGTCAGCGTCACTAACCACTAGACCAACATTATACGAGTATTGTATTTTTTTATCTTTTCATTGTCAGTTTCTTAAAATAAATATCAAAATTGTCTGTAAAAAAGGTAGTTAATATTACCGCATATTATAGGAAAAAAACATAAATATTATTTTTATTGAAAACAGATTTTTTTTTCTTATGTTGATCAATAAAATCTAATTTTGTGTAGCAAAGTTTTCATTTTAATTTGTATCTAATTAACCTAGAAGAAATCTGTAATATTCAAAGTTTGTATCGAGTTCCAATCTATAACCAATCTAAAAAAAAAACAAATATTATACCATCTGGCAGCCCTGAATCGATAAAATCGATCGATGACAGGTACACTGTGATGTTCTGTACTCGATTATTAGTTAATTTGATATTAATCGGTTTTATCTTTTGATAGTATGTCCGTTTGTGAGTCCGGGTGGGAATTCATTTGAATCTATACTGATGATTATTGTGAAAGTGTTGTTTGTCGATTTGTTGGTTGCTGAGATTGCCGCTATGCTTGCCCAGCACAGATTTTCTACAAGCGCGTCTAAACGGGCCATTTTTACGGCAATTTGCATGCAATGTCTGCAATTGTATGGTGCATGTTCCAATCTCCTAAACGGGCTACACAACCTGGCAACAATAAAATAGAGAGCGACTGAAACAACAACAAAATTGGCCGGGCAACATCGCGGAAAATCGATCGCTCAGCGATCGACGTGCAACTATCAAATCAATATTGGAGAGTACTGCCATGTTGCCGGCCACAGCATTCCTGCCACAAATTGCCGTAAAAAATGGCCTGTTTAGACGCCCCTTAAGACTGACTAAACAAGTGGTATTTGTATGGACCTACATTATGGATTTGGAGGTACAGGAACCCTCTCCCTTTTCTCGAAATACATACTAGGTAGACCACAAAAACAAGTAAAAATTGAAGTCCTCATGTGCGATGTCCGAGACTCCGACTCACACTTGGTTTATATTATTTTACAATAAAATCATTGCAATCCCCAGAAATTCTAGCTTTCACACTTAACCGCCCTCGCCGGGTGTATCACACTATTTACATGGAAATACAAAATGGAAATTGTGGGACTTACGTCACAAATGGTAAGGGTGTTTTCACAATACAATAGTACGCTAAAGGTGGGGTAGGCGTTTTAATTTCATTAAGAGCATCTCTGATAAATTGATTTTATCTAAAGAGAAACGAATAGATCGTTCAAGTGTACGAATAGTTTCTTCGTGAAAAAAGCGGCGCTAGCCTAATGGCTAAGGCATCGGTCGGTCGTGCGGTCGCGGGTTCGAATCCTGCCCTTTATACTACCGACGTGAATCCTCTCCTTTTTTTTTTTTTTTTTTGGCGGGAATAATTCCTGACGAACACCTCCACCATCCGGGGAAGACGGTGGAGGTAGTGTGGGGTTTGCACCCACTAAAAAACCCGCCGTGTATCTCCCGCCACCTTCGCGAACGGGCCGCCGGAATTTGTTATGCCGTCGGCGGCCCGCCCAGTGGCAATGCCCGGACGCGATGTTGTTGCGTTCCGGGCATTTCACACCTACGCGGCCCCTGGATACACACAGGGTGCCGCGCCTCCACGTAAGGCCGCGGGCGAGGCAGATTACCCCGTACGCCCGCCCGCAGCCCCACCTAAGGCGGCATTAGGCGCAGATATGCGCGCCGACGCCGCCCGGTTCGCCGGCGACGGAGCGGATCCGCCAGGGAGCTCTCTTCCCTGACGCGCTCCGCCGCCTCCTTCTGCGAGATGATGTCCTCGCAGAAGGATGCGACCGCATTCCACGACCCCTCGCTTCGGACCATGGACAGAACCACGGCCGGCAGCGAGAGGTCACTTCCGACCACTGCGGTGAGAACTCGACGTTGCCCCTCCCACGCTGGACATGAATCCTCTCCTAACACAAGCTATTGAGCTTAGCGTGAATCCTCTAACGTGAATCCTCTCCTAACACAAGTTATTGAGCTTAGCTGGAGGGGTCAACAGGATTACTAGTAATGTGGAGACCACAATCCCACATTGCTAGTTATTTAAAAAAAAAAATGTGTGCATATATCAACCTATATGTGCACGGGTCCAGTAGATCCTACTTATTATAGTTCCTGGGGGTAATTGCCATAGGCTACACACTTTTTGCGAGCGGGTTGGCGATTGCAGTAAGGCTTTAAAATACGCAGAGGACGCTGCTGCCCGTCCTCCGGTGGGAAATCCCTTAGTCGCCTTGACGACACCCACGGGAAGAGATAGGGTGGTATTATTCTTAAGCTGGTACCACAGGACAGCATGTGCGCATGTCGACAAAAAATTAGAGCGTGACAAACTTATGAAACCGCAATGAACCGAAATAGTGGGGCAAACAATCCCCCTATTTCCATCAATCTATATTAGTTTATTTGTTTGCTTTAGCTTGATAATTTCAGAATGCGAACCAATAGTCGCATTGAAAAAAAAAACAGTGTTAGATAGCCCGTTTATCGAGGAAGGCTATAGGTTATATAACATCACGCTAGGACCAATAAGAGCTGAGCATCAATGAAAAATGTTACGAACACGGAATAAAATGACGCAGACGAAGATTTTTTTTTTAACGACTCCCGCAATATGGTACAAGCCCTGTATCGCGGGGGATTTTACAAATATACAAGTCACGGACACAAATGACACCCAGACTCGGCACAACAATTTGTGGATCACACAAAGTAGTGTCCCGTGTGGGAATCGAACCCACGACCTCTTGTTTAGCAGTCGGATATACTCCCACCGCGTCATCGAAGCAGTCAAGAAGTTGTGCAGGTCAGCTGCAGTCAGTTGTGCTGATACACCCGGGGGGGGGGGGTTGTATAATAATAATAATATCTTAGGACAACTCACACAACGCTATCTGATCCCAAACTAAGCAGACCTTGTATTATGGAAACCAGACAACCGATAAACATACTTATATATTTCTAAATACATACATATTATAGATAAATAACACCCAGACACAGAATAAACCATCGTGCTAATCACACAAAGTTTTATCCTGGGTGGGGATCGAATCCACGACCTCTTGCCTAGCAGTCGGATACACTCCCACCGCGCTACAGAGGCAGTCCCACTATTCTCGTTTTATCCTATTATATAAAACGAGATGTTTCAAAATGTAATGTCCGTTAACGTCATTCATCATCAATTCAAATGGCTATTAAATCAAATAACAGTTTGTTTGCAATAATCATAATATCAAGAAATGTTTTTGTGTAAATATCGTAGGCGTAGGGTGACATTTCCAGTTAGCGTCCTTGTGAATTATATTACGTTAGAAACGTATTGATTTTTCATTAACATCTAACCGCATCTGACCCAGGTATGGTTTGAGTTTATAGTGGGAGGTTGCGAAACCCTTATTTAAAACAGGAATTATTTATTATCATGCATCACATATTGTGTTTAATAAACCAGTTTTGTGGTGAGGTACTGATTCTAAAATTTAATGGGGTTACTGTGGGAAGACAACTTTTATTGCTTTAATAATCGAAAGGAATATAACACAACATGAAAAAGGTTGGTGATATATGTTTTAAGGCAATAAAGTCATACAATATAATGATAATATCTTGGAACAACTAATACAACGTCATCTGATCCTTAACTAAGCAGAGCTTGTACTATGATAAACATATATATATATATGTTTCTAAATACATACATATTATAGATAAATAACACCCAGACACAGAATAAACCATCGTGTTCATCACACAAAGTATTATAAGGCTAAGACATCGGTCTCGCAATCGTGAGGTCGCAGGTTCGAACTCTACCCATTATACTACCGACATGAACACAATCCTAACACAAGCCATTGAGCTTAGCTGGAGGGATTAAGAAGATTGCTAGTAATGTGGGACCAAAATCCCACATTGCTAGTTTTTTTTTTCTCTTTGCAGTATTTCACCACTTTTTTCAATTTGTTTTCGACGTGACACTTGATGTTTGAGTTCAAGTCGTATTTTAAAGTAACAGTCTAATATATTCTACAAAACGAGACATAGTGACATCAGTGATACTATTAGAATGGCTACAGCTGTACTGTTTTACCAACCCTGATGATATTCGCACAGATAGTCAGAAAAGTTCATATGGTCTTCCCCAACCTAACCTTATAATAAATATTTTTATTAAGAGGTTCCTGACTCGGTGGCGGTGACCGAGCAGGTCTATATATCTGCAGGGTTAAGCAATGCTACCACTGTCAGTCTATAGATGTGTGACCGTTTTCGAAGTCACACCCTGCTTGTCTCGAGCACTTTAAGCCGTCGCGTCGGTCCTTTGCTCAATCTCTCTCCGGTCGTGTCGGATTTTCGTCCCATCGGGCTATGAGAGTAAGGGAATAGAGAGTGCACTTGTGTCTGCGCATACACTTGTGCATTACAATATCTCCTGTGTAGTTGCCTAGTCTCTGATGAGACTGGCCGCTGTAACTGACATCGGTTAAAAGACCATTATTTTTATCCGAGTACAGCCGCGCCATAGTAGGGGGAACTCTTCATAGTTTCCTTCTTTCATAAGTCCCATGCTTAGCCGGGGTTAACAACTAACTGGTATAAATACAGTAACTTGCCGATAAGTTTTTATATCTTACTATCTTTCGCGCACGTCTCCGCCCGTGTGGATGTCGGTTACCGCGATAAAAATCTCCTATCCTCTCCTATCCTATGTCCTTCCCCGTAACTCAAAATATATCCATACCAAATTTCATCTAAATCGGTTTAGCTGTTTGAGTGTGAAAGCGTAACAGAAACAGGACACAAATTTCCTAACACGATTTTTTTTTTATCTAAATAAATCTAGGCAGACGACAACAGTTCACTTCACCCTAAATTATATTTTTTGTATCAATGAGAACTGACTCATCGTTATTGCTTACTCATATCTGTAACTATTAATAACATTCCTACAAACTGCAAATAATATATTCCAATACCAATATAATTGACTGAGTCTTTCCTAGTATTGAGATTTAATTATATCGATAATGATTATTTGTTTTTGTTTTTTACGTAGTGGTTATATCTTTGATGTGCTTTGGTCAAAAGATTGGTATTTCCTATAAGACGTTACCTAAAGTAACTGTGACTCATTGGTGACTGAGCAAATCAAACGATCAGCGATATTAATTTACGTTTTCTAAAATTAAAAAGCATTTAAAAAAGCGGCGGTAGCCTAATGGCTAAGGCTCTCGCAATCGTGAGATCGCGGTTTCGAATCCTACCCATTATACTACCGACGTGAATCCACTCCTAACACAAGTCTTTGAGCTTAGTTGGAGGGGTTAACAAGATTGCTAGTAATGTGGGACCCAATCCCACATTGCAAGATATCTATAAAAAAAAATTAGAAAAATAACAACTTTTATTTTGTATTTGTAATTAATAACAATTTGGGTAATCCTTTACTATGCCTTAAACACATGCAATACATAAACAAATAAACTCACCCCACCGTAACTCTCATGTAGCTACGGAGCCTTAGTATCGAATAGGGTTCTTTTGGAACCCTAAAACAGTCATGGAATATACAAACATAGAATATTATACCAGTTATGCTAGTTTTTAGGGTTCCGTACATAAACGGAAACGAAAAAACGGAACCTTTATAGGATCAGATTGTTGTAAGTATATACTTTCCTATAAATTAGGCGGCCCAAAATACTAAGTAACCTTCATAAATACCTCGCTCGAAAAATACACACATAGACATCGTTCATAAACCAACAATCTCGGACCACTTCGCACCACTTTCACACTTCATGCGTATCAAGATTCCATGTCCGTGTGTAACGTTGTAAGGCGGCTACCATCTATACTTTCGGCAGATATACTAACTTAAAGCCGTAAAACGTTATGTAAAAGAAATAGTGGTAGTATATTATAAGTAAATTAGCGGAAATTTGTGAACCTAAAAAACAGAATTTGATGAAACTCTTAGTTTGGTTTCCGAAGTCGCGACAATATTGCTCAAGATAACATTTGGACCTGATACATTAACGCAATAGCTACCTATATTCCTATAATATTAAAAAATATGTAATAAAATTAAAATATATATAAATAAAATTAAAAGCTATTTACAAACTAAACAAAACAAAATAAAATACGTGTAAGTTAGATAAATAAGTATCTAACAAAAAAAAACACAACGCATCTCAACAAAAAACTACCAACTCTATAATAAACTATATAAAGATGACAATTGAATAGTAATTTTTATAGGCATTTCTTGCCAATTACTTTACAATAATTGTATTTTTGAAAAATACAATTATTGTATTTGTAAAATAATTTCAATCATCAAACTGATCTCGATCTCTCTGGCTGAAATGTATAGAACGTATTTAAGCTTAGCTCAAGTCAAACTTGAAGAAAATCTTGACCATTGAAATTATTTTACAAATACAATAATTGTATTTTTCAAAAATACAATTATTGTAAAGTAATTGGCAAGATTGCCGTGTGGTGCCGGCTTAAGAATAGTACCACCCCATCTCTACCCGTGGGTGTCGTCAAGGCGACTAAGGGATTTCACCCCGGAGGACGGGCTGCAGCGTCCTCTGCGTATTTAAAGCCTTACTGCGATCGCCAACCCGCTCGCCAAGCGTGGCGATTATGGCAATTACCCCCAGGATTTACATACTAGTAGATTCTACTGGGGAGACCCGTGCCCAGCAGTGGGCCATCATATGGGTTGATATGTAATTGGCAAGAAATGCCTATAAAAATTACTTCAATATTCGGCCTGCGACATCATAATTTGTTAAAATGCTCTCTGTAACGAAGCAATAACAAAAGCCGTGATAGTTCTTTAACTACCGACTAGATGGCGCATGCGAGGACCCAACTCGCGAGCATCAAGGGATAGAAAAATTTGAAGTGTAGTAACATGGTCCAGATAGGTGGTTCGCTTCTGGCCCCGGTTTGGCTACGGAAGTCTCGGGTTCGATTCCTGGGACTGGACTTCAAATAGTTCTACCTTTAAAAAATGCAATTATTGTATTTGTAAAGTAATTGGCAAGAAATGCCTATAAAAATTACTTCATTGAAATTATTGATCATAGCGCAAGCTTAGCATACCTTATCTTAGAAGATTATATCTACAAAGTCAACGGTCAGCATGGGCTTTGTCCAGTCTTTTGTAATGTTTTATCTAAGCTATGAGTGAGCTAAGCTGAAGTACGCTCTACTGAGATCTATTTATAATACATAATAATATCTTGGGACAACTCACACAACGCTATCTGATCCCAAACTAAGCAGAGCTTGTACTATGGAAACCAGACAAACGATAAACAGCACACTAATATTATAAAAGCGAAAGTTTGTAAGTATGTGAGTGTGTATGTTTGTTACTTCTTCACGTCTAAACGGCTGGAGCGATTTTAATAAAATTTGGTATGGAGTTAGCTGACACCCTGGATTAACATATAGGCTAATAAACCGCGGGTAACAGTTATATATTTCTAAATACATACATATTATAGATAAATAACACCCAGACACAGAATAAACCATCATGCTCATCACACAAAGTTTTATCCTGGGTGAGAATCGAACCGACGATCTCTTGCGTAGCAATCGGATACACTCCCACCGCGCTACAGAGGCAGTCATAATAGCAGATCTATAGATCTTAGTCTCTTTATTCTTCTATGATTGATGACTCTCTGACTGAAGTTATTCTATGTGTATAGTTGCCGACCCTAACATCATTCTCTTAAGATGCCGACCGTGTCACAATATGTCGTTATTTTAAAATATTGTTGGATTTCTTAGTAACATTCCTTTGAATACAAGGTGTTGTTATTGAAGTACTTACACAAAAAGTTTTATTCCGTCGTCATGCCTCTACTTTTTACTAGAGATGTCTCGATTAGTCCGACAAATCGACTAACGGTTTTAATGTAGAGTAGTACCCCACAATGTCACCGAAGCTACGATCCTGAAGACAGGGCATTGCCTTCGATTGCCCCTCCCCGACTTCAGACTTCGGCCCTGACTATCCAGCCATATAACTAATATGGCCGGATATAGGAGTACATCTCTCCTCATCTCAATTCTCTTTTCATTGACTGCCTCTGTGGCGCGGTGGGAGTGTATCCGACTGCTACGCAAGAGGTCGTGGGTTCGATCCCCACCCAGGATGAAACTTTGTGTGATGAGCATGATGGTTTATTCTGTGTCTGGGTCTTATTTAGAAATATATAAGTATGTTTATCAGTTGTCTGGTTTCCATAGTACAAGCTCTGCTTAGTTTGGGATCGGATGACGTTGTGTGAGTTGTCCCAAGATATTATTATTATTATTTTTTCTGCTTATTCGATCTGTCCTGTCTCACTGAGCAAAGACCTCCCTCATAAGCTTTCAGACCTCTCGGTCTGGAATTTTTTCTTCTCACTTCTTCTCAAAGACTTTCAGATCGTCACGCCACGTTTATCATTAGGCGTAAGTTCACTGTGACACACGAAAAGCATATTTTGTATTCATGTAAAAGGTACTTGAATAAGAATGGTACTTATATAAGACGTTTTTAAAACACACTATATTGGTACTTTAGTTGATTATGGTACAGATTTTCACAGACGCAGGCATTCTTTAATCAAAGACGGTGGTATAAGTTTTTAAATTATTTTTCTATAAAAAAAACTAGATTTAAAAAACCTTTTTGTACTTTTCTCCTTCTATTACATACAACGCGCGTATCCTCCATATTCTACACATAAAAAACATAAACCTTCCTTACAGTCGGGTAAAAAATAAAAACATTTTTAAAACAACAACCTGTACATAAATGAAAAATTATAATGTCTACTTAAGTTTCCATCGACATGACTACCAAGACGTACGGACAACAAATAAAATAAATATATATAAATTGTGTTAATGTTGTCGCATTAGCCACTAAAGATTAATATTTGTTATAAATTGTTAGTAATTTATTAATATTATAGAGTTGTTTGTTTGTATTCTCATGTCGGTAGAAATTGTGAAGTTTTTTTTATTTAAATTTTGAATAAATATTCTTTATCTGTAAGATAAGTTGAAGAGAGATCTATAATAATAAAAATATGCATTATGTCTTAAAAAATATATACATATGTTTGTGATTGGGGTCTCCTTTTATGCAAAACCGGCCAAGAGCATATACGATCATACCCAGCGTAGGGTTCCGCAGCCCTGAATAATTGGATCAGCAACGATTACACTCACCAGACACACTGGTTCATTCAGTACAATTTATTTTTGTAAAGAAAAACTTGATGATTTTAAAAGAGTGGCATATGAGTTTCTTGGCAGCTTCTTCTTATGAGCTTTACACTTGGAACTGCCACCTAACCTCATTTTGTTTTTTTTTTTTCAAACATTCATAATTTTATAAAATTTTTAGTATGTTTTAATTTGACGCTTTCAAATAATCATTAACCTGATTTTACGAAACAAAGATATTTGACTTTGACTTTGACAGGAGAGCGTAAGTTCATGGCACTTACGCCCTTTTGTTGAGAAATGCAGTTTTTCATCAATAACATAAATAATGTCCGAAATAATTTAATTTAAAGTATTTATTAAGCGCCTTTGTGATTTTATTAATATTTTTTTGGTCACACGGTTCAAAAGTTAAGAGGGGAGACACACAATTTATACAACTTTATAAACGGCGGTAGCCTAATGGATAATGGCTAAGGCATCGGTCTCGCAATCGTGAGGTCGTGGGTTCGAATCCTACCCAGTATACTACCGACGTGAACCCACTCCTAACACAAGCCTTTGAGCTTAGCTAGAGGGGTTAACAAGATTGCTAGTAATGTGGGACTCAATCTCACATTGCTAGTTATCTTTAAAAAAAAAAAAACCTATGGAGCGATTCCAAAAGTATTTACTAAATCAAAAAAGTTTAATAGAAACCTTACGATGTTTTTGAAAGACCTGGCAAATGAAGTGCCACACGTTGAACACGGTGTTTGCTGAAAAAAAAAAACAGCTTCTGTTACATGTAAGCAATTAAAACATTTATTAATATTATTATTTAGCTATTAAACTAAGTAGCGGCTACTACAAGACACCTTATCACCAAATTTTATCAAAAGTCTTTGAGTAAAATGCCTGTGACAAACGGACGGACAGACAGACAGACGCGTATGACGAAACTATATTAACTCTTGTTTTTGGATTTATGACCTTTAACCACCTACAGACTAGTTTACTGAATTAAAATCATTGTTTATTGTGAGGTTTAGGTCTTAGACCTGACAAAAAACATGGATTTTACTCCGGGGTCTCACAGATGTGTGGTAGATGATTGTATGACAAAAGTAGGTAGTTAGGTACTAGGTAGTAAAAAGGGTTAATTTGTTAAAATTACAAATAATATATTACATAGTTATTTGGTGAAATGTAAAGAAGCCATGAGGAGGTTATTAGTTTATTAAAAATCATTCTGTATATCAGGGATGTCACGGAATTTCGACTGCGACTTCCAAAGGTCGCAATTTCCGATAGATTTTACACTTCCGACTCCGACTTCGGCTCCGGCACATTTAAATCGGACGTTTTAAGCGGAGCTACAGGGGACGACGGCAGGTCCTTCAAGCTGATTTATACCTACATGTTAAAGGTTTGAAAGAAAAATTCTCACTTATTCCCTATGATCGCGGATTCGAATCCCGCCCGAGCGAATTTTACTTTCAAAAATTGAATAATCCTGAATAATGTTTCTTTGTACTACTTTATTTTATTTTATTATTAAGGCGTTATTTCAACACTTTGCGCAACATTTCTCATTGCTGCCCCGCTCCTATTGGTCGTAGCGTGATTTTTTTTTCTTCATTAGGAAAAAGATAACTAGCAATGCGGGATTTTGGTCCCACATTACTAGCAATCCTGTTAACCCCTCCAGCTAAGCTCAATGGCTTGTGTTAGGAGTGGGTTCACGTCGGTAGTATAATGGGTAGGATTCGAACCCGCGACCTCACGATTGCGAGATCGATGCCTTACCCATTAGGCTACAGCCGCTTTTTATGCTATATAGCCTTCCTCGATAAATGCGCTATCCAACAGTGAAAGAATTTTTCAATTCGAGATTACCGCTTTCAAACAAACAAACTCTTCAGCTTTATAATATTAGTATAGATATTTGTCTTCTCCCTCCACCTCCGACTCCGATTCTGACTTCGAAAAACCAAATTAGAAAATTACGACTCCGACTTCGATTCCAATAAAACCACCTGCGTAACATACCTAATGTATATGACCAGCCTATAACCACTTTAATGTGCTTTATTTTAGTTCTATATCGGATGAATCATAGCCAATTTTATTCTACACAGAAACTTAAAAAAATACCGTACTATAGTGTGGCCATTAGTGCTGTGCACTCCCTGAGGTATGCACGGCGAGGTGGGGGGCGAAGAAAAAAGTGCATGAGTTCACATGAGGTCGATACATGTCGGACAGATCTTACGATATCAGTTTGCATTTCTAAGGCAAGACTTGTGGCGGGACGTTGCGTTGGTCGGAGGCTATCTATCTGTAATATATACTTACTTTGTTGATTAAAATGTAACCCAAATATACTCATATTTTATTAAAAATATGCAGGTGATAAATAAGAATTGAAAGTTATAATTCACAACAGGACTTGTTTTATTAAACATTTTTTATATTTACAAACAATTATATATTCTAACGAAAGTTATTCTGACATAGATTCTGTTTCAACTTCATCTTCCATTTCGTCATCATCTTCATCTTCCTCTTCGCCACCGGAACTTGAATCAGAGTCTTGCAAATTTATTATGAATGAATCGATAACATTATCGAACCTACTATCGCGACTCCAGTAATCATTTTCATTTTTCTGGACATGATCGTCGCATTTCTGCCATTTTTCCGCCGTGAATTCCGAAAACAATTTATCCAATAAGATTATCTTTTCGTCTAGAGAAGAATTAATATAGTTTTGGGCTATGTTGTTTTTAATATCAGCCCAGACCAACTCGATTGGATTTAAATCTGGATGGTACGGAGGTAAACGCAGAACAGTGTGTCCACTGGCTTTCAGGAGTTCGTCAATTCTATACACGGGTTCTTTTTGTGTATTTTTGATAAGAAGTAGCAGTTGAGCCTTTGACATGGTTCCTGAAAATTCTACATTATGGCGTAGCAACCAGTTCTGCATTTCACTTTTGAGGCTTGATATAGTTGGTTTCTTCTCAATCTGAACGCTGTGGTAAGACGCGTTGTCCATTACAACCACAGAATTCGGCAGCAACTTATCTTTTAACTTTTCATCTACCCACTTATAAAAAGTAGGTCCGCTCATATCTCCATGATAGTCACCGGTTCTAGCATCGGATTTGAATATAGTCAATGTATCATCCACTAAGCCATTTCGACACCCAGCGTGGAGTATTACTAGTCGCCGTCCTTTCCCAATATCAGCATGAATACCGGGTTCTGACGATGATTGCCAACATTTGCTGGCATGGTGACTGGCGTTGATGTATGTTTCATCAAGAAAATATATGTTTCGGTTTTCCGTTCTGTAATTTCTGATTTGTGTAAGATATTTTTTCCGCCACACTGTAATATTAGGCTGCTCTATAAGGAGATGTCTCTTTGATTTGCATTTTTTGTAACGGTAGCCCATTTTGTGTAAAAGCTGTCTTAAATATTCCCGTCCACAATTCAATATGCCATCCTGTCTCAAACTTGATAGTAACTTACGGACACTTGGTATTTTTTTTTCAACTTCGTAAAACTGATGAATTTTTCTTCTGATAACTCCAAGGTCAAAATCATCCACAACGTGTTTTTTCTTTAGAACTTTTGGTTTTTTTGGCGATTGAAATTTTAATTGGCTTGAATTTTCAATTGATAAATAGCCCGCAGAAATCACATTATGTACGGTTCTTTTGCTGTATCCCGTAGCCTCCGCAACGATTTTAGCAATATTCACGTCATTTTTAAATTCAAAGCTTTCTTTGTCTGCTTTTCTTTTCTTAAAATATTCAGCCACCTTAAAAATGACAGTCTTCATATCACGAGATAACGCACGACCCATCTTTGAATATTTATCTCGTGTGCGTCTGACATAGACAGTCCGATACAAATAACACTACCTGCCGTCACAAGCGTTGACGGCGCACTGACAGCGCAGCAGCCGATTCTAACCCCCCCGTCTCACCGCGCGCATACCTCAGGGAGTGCACAGCACTAATGGTCATACTATAGTAGATGTACGAAGTATACAAAGCATATATTTAAGCCTAATGCTAATGACTTATAGTGTCTACATCATTAACTCCAAGTACAGGATGTCGCAACCCAGTCTAACAACATTATATTTAAATGATCACTTAGACAAAACGCAGTCATTTAGCGAGACTATACTCCGAGCTTAAATAATGCCATCAATGGTTGGTGACAGCGAGAAATATTACATAGGTGAGCGTTAGTGACGAGAGCAAGTCCATTGTTATACGAGAATTAGACAGAGCCTATTAAAGAAATCGTGGGGCTCTCTTACCGTGGGTGTCGTCACTCCGCAGTTTAGGTATTTTCGGGTATCGCGCCCCTCGAAGGGGCGTATGGCAGTGGGCTGTCTCTCGGCTCGCATGACAGTCGCGGTCACGTGCGTCGCACTCGCATGTACTTGAAAAAAAATTTTTTTCGTCAACATAATCTCAACACACACGACAATTGGATTTTTTAGGTTTATATGCTATTTATTTATCTTAAAACTTAAGACTTTTGTTAGGGAGTGAACCTTCTGTACTTACTACTATTACTTATTCTGTGGTGTCAAGGCGGTGAAGGGATTTCACACTGGAGGACGGGCGTCCTCTCGCGTCGTGGAATGCGGTCGCATCCTTCTGCGAGGACGTCATCTCGCAGAAGGAGGCGGCGGAGCGTGTCAGGGAAGAGAGTTCCCTGGCAGACCCGCTCCGTCGCCGGCGAACCGGGCGGCGTCGGCGCGCATATCTGCGCTTGATGCCGCCTTAGGTGGGGCTGCGGGCGGGCGTACGGGGTAATCTGCCCCGCCCGCGGCCTTCCGTGGAGGCGCGGCGCCCTGTGTGTATCCAGGGGCCGCGTAGGTGTGAAATGCCCGGAACGCAACAACATCGCGTCCGGGCATTGCCACTGGGCGGGCCACCGACGGTATAACGAATTCCGGCGGCCCGTTCGCAAAGGTGGCGAGCGATACACGGCGGGTTTTTTAGTGGGTGCAAACCCCACACTACCTCCATCATCTTCCCCGGATGGTGGGGGTGTTCGTCAGGAATTTTTCCCACCGAACCAAAAAAAAAAAAAAAAGGCATTGGCTATCTACCAGTCAACAAGTAAGTCCGCCTTTGTATCATTTTGCGTGCATTAGTTTAAATAAACGAAATAAACAATTAAACATATGTTTATTTGTGTAAGCCAAGACATTCAATTTCTTTTAGATTAAGGCAACTAACTATAGCAAAACTACTGTTTAATTAAAAGCGACTTTAGTCATTTATTTGAAACTATGACCAGTATTACCTACATATATCCTTCAAACATACGCACAATACGAATGGCCCTACGAGAATACCAGCGCTGCAGTCCCCAGATTTCAACAATAGCTGGCATAGGTCCTCAATCATGCCACTACCACCTAGGCAGTATTCATCTGTATTTAAAACTAGATGTCCCGCGCAACTTCGTATGCGTAAATTTACCCCGTTTTTGCAACATTTATCATTGTAGCTCCGCTCCTATTGGTCGCAGCGTGATGTTATATAGCCTAAAGCCTTCCTCTATAAATGGACTACCCAACAAAAAAAGAATTTCTCAAATCGGACCCGTAGTTTCTGAGATTAGCGCGTTTAAACAAACAAACAAAGCAAACAAACAAACAAACTCTTCCGCTTTATAATATTAGTACATACCTATAGATGTACTTAAAATATTATTTTTTTATGTATAAATAATATTATTTTCTTCTTTTTTTTATTACCACATGAACTCTGACAAAAAACCGTACCGTATAACAACGCAAACGCACCCAAACCAGTTTTCACAACTTAATCGTCTGAGGGATCTATTAGAGTGAAATATTTTATACATTACCATAACGTATGCCCCCTGTCCACAGCCTACGACTCCATTAAAAAAAAAACAAGCGGCCATCTTTTAAAAAAAACAAGCTTAAGTATGCAAAACATTTTTCGGTGGTATGTTGTCAAACTTATTGTAATAGGTTGTCTTTTGACAGTTGTAATAAATTTTAAAGAATAGGTGGTGGAAAATGTTTAGTATTCCTAACTTCGTATTGTTGAACTGAATGGAATTGACCAATAGCGTAAGGGAATTCGTAATTCCGGTCTATGATAAGTTTAACTACGTAAACATTTTTTTTTCTTGGGACAATCCACACAACGACATCTGATCCCAAACTAAGTACTATTTCGTCTAGTAGTTTCGTCCCAAACTTTGTACTATGAAAACCAGACAACTGATAAAGATACTTATATATTTGTAAATACATACATATTATAGATAAATAACACCCAGACACAGAATAAATCATAGTGCTCATCACTCAAAGTTTTATCCTGGGTGGGGATCAAACCCAAGACCTCCGGCTTAGCAGTCAGGGTCACTGACCTCTAGACGAACAGGCCAATCTAACAATCGAACGCTATTGGTCAAACGCATGAGATGACAACATCAAAAATTAAAATGTTTAGATCAAATTGCACCGATCGTGGTCATGGGTCGACAGTCGACCCGTGACCACGATCGGTGCAGTTCGATCGAAACATCGGTTAATAAAAGGTTCGTACCTTTAAATAATTCACGCGATTAAGTCCCAAAATATATCTAATATGTATAAAAATCGCGAAAGTTTAAAAACAATAACTAAAATGATGTTCTCTGCAGCAGCCAATAGCAAGCAAGCCTCTAGAGTGTCCAGTCATAGAATGGAGACCGCGACTAGGTAAAGTTTGGTAACCATATAGTACACAGCAATCAGCAATGTTTAGTAATCTGTGGAAAGTATGGTGGTTGTTGCATTTACTACTAACAAAAAAATTTATTGTTTAAGTTTACCTAATGTAATGATATTATTTTCCTAAAGAAAATAAAAAAAAAAAAAAATGTGTGGCACTCGGGGACTGCCGCGGTAAAGCTATTGCATAGCATTTTTTATCAACCAAAAAAACATATTTTTTTTTTTATTTTTTTTTTTTTTCTTTTCCTTACATTTCGGAGCAGCTTGTTTTGATTCGTGCGAGCTTCGTACAGTCGTACCATATACTTAAAGGTACCTGATACCTAACCAACCACACAGGCAGGAGATATTAAAGTGCACGAGTGTACCTACCTATATGTAGACACAAGTGCCCTTTCTTCAATTTCATTCTTATAGTCAAATCTCTTGTCGATCCTGCGTCTAATCATTTCGGATATCCGTCCCATCGAACCTCGACGAACAAGAGAGATTAGAGATCAGGCTAACGACTGACGGCTAAACGTGCTCCCCGAGGCAAGAACGGTCATCCATCTATGTAGCGACAGTCGCAACGTTGCATAACCTCGCAGATATCTTGATCTACTCGGTCGCTACTGAGTCAAGGACTGCTTCCTCAGTGGGGACCGAGCTGATCAAGATATCTGCATATACTTATTAGTATTACTCCTAGTGTAAAGAGTTTTAATGTCCCGCGCAACTTCGTCTGCGTAAATTTTCCCCGTTTTTGCAACATTTCCCATTGCTGCTCCGCTCCTATTGGCCGTAGCGTGATGTTATATAGCCTATAGCCTTCCTCCATAAATGGGCTATCCAACAGTGAAAGAATTTTTTAATTCGGCTTAGTAGTTGTTGAGATTACCGCGTAATCAAACAAACAAACACTTCAGCTTTATAATATTAGTATAGATGTGCACCATCAAGATTTCTTAAACAGGCTCGTCTGATCTATTCAGTCGCACAACAAAACTATTTAGCAATAGAAACACTAAAATAGTTGAACTAAATCAATTTGGCATAGAACGCTGGTACTTTGATGTAGTGTCGAGTTACAGAGGTGTCGGCTGAAAAACGTACAAACTGACAACTTGCAATATTACACCACGCCTGCTTCCGATGGACAACGCTTGTTTAGACTTAAATATGGCATAGAGTTGTTCATTTTTTTATTTTTTCTAATGCTCTGGTAAATATGTCTCCAATAGCGCACACAAACCGACAGAGCCTAATGGCTAAGGACTCGCAATCGTGAGGTCGCGGTTTCGAATCCTACCCATTATAGGTACTACCGACATGAACCCAGTCTTAAGTCTTAACACAAGCTGTTTTGCTAAGCTTGAGGGGTTAACAGGATTGCTAGTAATGTGGGACCCACAATCCCACTTTAAAAAAAAACTTAACATTTAAGACATAGTGTTTTGTGTGCGTCAATTTTAGCCGTTTTTACTAACACTAAAATCGCGATTAAACATGGAGGGGGTGTGGGGTAGGAATGTGAAAAATGCGTTCTACTCACACACCATACCTGTCAAATTTACAAAAAAAAAAATCGGTGAAACCGCTTCGGAGGATTTCGACCACAAACACCGTGACACAAGATTTTTATCTACACTAATATTATAAAGCTGACGAATATGTTTGTTTGTTTGAACGCGGTAATCTCAGGAACTACTGTTGGATAGCCCATTTATCGTGTAAAAAAAAATGTGAATATTGGTTTCAAAAAAATGAAAATGATTGATTTAAGCGGTTTGACATAATTTGAATATTACCCGAAAGCTCAAGAGATGTTTGACTGACCAAATGTTTATTAGACAAATTTTATCCTGAACTATAATCTTACCGATTCGTATAATAAAATAGTAAGGGATTATTTTTTTATTTTTAGTAGGTTCGATTCCCGGGAAAAAGAATTTTAGAAGATCTTTAAATGCAGTTTTGTTTTTTTTAATAAATAAAGGAATGTTTCCTTTCAGCAAAATGAGCTAACTAAAGGATTTATGGTATCCAGGGCCCATAATTTTTTTCCACCCTGTATATTAATATTTTTTTAATGCCATTTTTAAAGGGCTTAAAAATTTGATGAGTTTTTTTGATAAAAACTCTATAAAAATTGTTACACTATATAAATATTCGATTATAAAAAAGAAATATGAGAGGGGAAATATAAAGGGAACTTGTTTGCGCTAACATTTGATATTTAAATGTCTTTTTTCATTAATTTGCCAATTATTTTACTTAAAAGAAAAATAATATTTTTGCTTTTACCTCTTCTATTCATTTTTAATTCTACAATCAATCGCTTGATGCCTCGAAATGGCTGCTTCCGGTGGCAAGGCAAGATGGCCGACGTTCACTTCCGGTCTACGTCAAACTTCGCCTTTTGATATCCTAACAGTTTTAACTTATCATATTGTTTATTTTAACTCAATATTTTGAGTTTATAAATAAAACATTCTGTTTTCATTTACTTGCGATCGAAAACTCTAATGTCCAGTTTTAAGAGGCCGTAAGCTCTCATGCTGTCTCTGTCACTTATTATAGATTACGCGAAACAGGGTTCGGCTCTCTCAAAAATGTATATAGAAAATCTAAATATTAGATGAGAAGACTAGAATCTAAATATAGATTATTACACGTACAAAATTGTGTCACTAGTCAAAGAGTTTTTCTAGTAGATGATATAAAGAAATTTAAGGATATGTCTTAATATGATCCCGTAAATAAATCTTGAAGTTGCGGAAAAATGCAAAAACGAGCATTTTTGTATTGTCATAGTCATGGCGTTCGTAATCTAACATATGTACGAACGAATATTCTACTTTATTTTGACCTGCGCTGCTGCGCACTGTAAAGTGATGGTTGTGTGCGGAAGAGTGAGGCCGGCGAACGTGTCGCTGTGTACGTAGCGCTAAATAAATAATTCTCTCAGTGTAATGCCCCCTTAAAGGTGAATAGAAGCGACAGAAATAATTTTGAGCACTGCTCAAAGTTAGGTAGATATCTTTGAGTATACGGGAATTAGCTACAAATCGCGGGTATAAAATCCAGGGGGCCTAAACAAAGTCACATTTAAATAGCGATGTTGTTAATGGAAAAGTAGGTACAAAATGTGTGGCTTTGTAACATGTCACGTGGTCAATCCAAGTCGATGCGTGAATAAGCTGCACTATTGATGGTATCTTCACTTCGTACCTTGTCTAAGCCCCCAGGTAAGCGTATTTCGTGAGATTTTGTAAGAAAACTAGCAATATGGGATTGGATTCCACATTACTAGCAATCCTGTTAACCCCTCTAGCTTAGCTAAATTGATTGTGTTAGGAGTGGGTTCACGTCAAAGTCAAACTCAAATATCTTTATTTCGTAAAATCAGGTTAATGATTATTTGAAAACGTCAAATTAATACGTACTAAAAAAATTATAAAATTATGATTATTTGAAAAAAAAAACAAAATGAGGTTAGGCGGCAGTTTCAAGTGTAAAGCTCATGAGAAGAAGCTGCCAAGAAACTCATGTGCCCCTCTTTTAAAATCATCAAGTTTTTTTTACAACAATACATTTTAGTGAATGAACCAGTGTGTTTGGTGTGTGTAACGTCGGTAGTATAATGGGTAGGATTCCAGCCAGCATTTCACGATTGCGAGTCCGATGCCTTTAACCTTAGGTACCGCCACTTCATTTATTTTATCGCTAAATTTTTAAGGCAAAGGCTGAAGAAAATCGACATGTTCTAGAATTAAAAATATAAATACAACATTTGGAGGTCGGATTAATACTAATGTTATAAGGATGAAGAGTTTGTTTGTTTGTTTGAACGCGGTAATCTCAGGAACTACTAAACGCGCTCTCAGGGGCACAGATTTGATACTTGACTGCAGCAGTAGCCCAGTGGAATTGCGTCCAACTGGTAAGAGGTCCTGGATTCGATTCCCATACGGGAGACCACTTTATGTGATCCACGAAACTGTTATTTGTATGTTTTTACATAATTGACTGACTCGTTAAGCCTAAATGCCGAAGGTTGTGGGTTCGGTTCCCACACAGGACATTACTTGGTGTGAGCAACAGATTATTGTTACGAGTCTGGGTGTACTTTGTGTCCGTGATTTGTATGTTTGTAAAGTCCCCCGCGGCTCAGGGCTTGTACCCTAGAGCGAGACACAGTATAGATAAAGTATATTTTTACTGTGGCCGTGAGTGGTCTTTTCTAAATAAATTAATATTTACATGCGGTATTTTGACCCTCCCCGGTCAACATAACGCCTACAAACTTTTACACAGGTTAGCAGGTTTAATGTTTACGTAGTTTTTATGTTCCAATAAATGTTTTACTATTATTACTAGCTAACCCGCGCAACTTCGTCTGCATACATTTTCCCCGTTTGTACAACATTTTTCCTTGCTGCTCTGCTCCTATTAGTCGTAGCGAAATATTATACACCTTATAACCTTTATCGATAAGTGGGCTATCCAACAGTAAAATATTTTTTAATACGGACTCGTAGTTCCTGAGATTATCGCGTTCAAACAAACGAACTCTTCAGCTTTTAATATTATAGTATACTAGCTGTCCCGCGCAACTTCGTATTCTCGATAAATGGGCTACCCAACAAAAAAATATTTTTTCAAATCGAACCAAGAGTTCCTGAGATTAGCGCGTTTAAACAAACAAACAAACAAACAAACAAAGCAAACAAACAAACAAACAAAGAAACTCTTCCGCTTTATAATATTAGTATAGATTTATGAATGTTAGGGGTGGACCACCCTTATCACTTTGGGGTATGAAAAATAGATGTTGACCGATTCGCAGACCTACGGGTAGGTCTGCAAATCGGTCAACATCTATTTTGCATGGCATGTCATGCACACATCGGTCGAGCCATTTCGGAGGTGTTTAATTACAAACACCGTGACACGAGAATTTTAAATACCTACTAGCTGACCCTCGCAACTTTGCCTGCGTCAAATTAACCCGTTTTTGCAAAATTGGGTAAATAAAAAAATAGGGGTTGATCGTAGAAGGGTGAAAATTCAGGGTTGTATGCATTTTTGAATCCGGTATCATAAAAAAATAAAAATTTACCAAAAAATAAATAAATAGGGGTGGACTACCCATAATATTTAGGGGGATAAAAAATAGATGTTGTCCGATTCTCAGATCTACCCAATATGCACACAAAATTTCTTGAGTATCGGTCAAGCCAATTACATACACCGTGATACGAGAATTTTATATACCTACTAGGTGTGCCCCGCGGTGATAAAGAATTATTATAGTGCATGATGTGGAGCAAAAACAATAGAAGTCTTTACCCCCTCGCACTCAAAATCAGAGCTCATACTATACTGCTGCAGATATATCTTAAAAAATAACACAAAAACAATTACGAAAAGCGGTCGCCCAACCTAAATACCTAACGGTGGTGCTAACATTGCCTAACTCGAGTGACCTCTCGAGTTGCCCCGTCATCTGAGTCACGTAACGAATAATCGTACCAATGATGACACTAAACAATACCCTTTACAATAAACCCATCACTAATTACAACACTTAGAACATAAAAGCAATAACGATTCATTATTTCGAATCGTTGCACTATGTCACAAAACAATGAGAGTACAGAAGATAACCAAACGCGCTCAAGCAACGCACATCTAGACACAAAATCTTGGAACAAACACATATCAACCCATATGAAGTATCTGCCACTGCTAGGCACAGGTCTCCCTAGTAGAGCCAACTTATTAGATAGGTACTGGCGGTTATTGCCATAATAGCCACGCTTGGCGGCAGGTTGGCGATCGGATTAAAGCTTTTAGGTATGCAGAAGACGCTGTTGCCCGTCCTCCGATGTGACATTCCTTAGTCGCCTTGGCGACACCCACAGGAAGAGATGGGGTGGTACTATTCTTATCCCTACTAATATATAAATGTGAATGTAAGTTTGTTTGTTACGCTTTCACGCGAAAACTACTCAACCGATCACCATGAAACTTTGTACACATATTCTTGGAGGTATTAGAAGTAACATAGGATTATAAAAAAAGGGGAAAATTTACGCAGACGAAGTTGCGCGGGACAGCTAGTAAGTCATAAAATGATCCGTGATTTTGTAAGTCCAAACTCAAATACATTTATTTCATAAAACCCAAACTAGTATTGTTTTAAAAATGAAAATTAAGTTAGGCAGCGATTCCTACATGTTACACTACAAATATCGAAGTTCGTGAAAACTCAAATATAAAAACAATTAAAGAGGAGGTTCTTAACACTATTATTCGCTACAAAACAAGACTAGCTAATCACCCCAATGACTTAGCAGCCAAGTTAGTAATAGACCAGAGCGAAACGCGTTTGAAACGGCGTGCTATTCTGCAACTTGACTAAATAGAGTCTATTCTAAGAGCAGTTGCACTCAGTGGAGTACACGCTCGACATGATATCCTGCGGTCATCAGATTTGCTTTTAGTCCAGGACTGATTGTAAATACACACACAATAGGATGAAAAAAAAAAAAATGGGCAGCGATTCAAAGTGTTGAAAAAAGTGGGCTCATGAGAAAAAGCTGCCAAGAAACTCATGTTATGGGCCACTCAATGCAGTAGATAGGTAATGATTTTCATTTTATAGATAGGTATATCACCCATGTGTTGGGTAAATTTGTTTTGGTTGACTTTAATCTATTATTTTAAAACAGGAAATACAAGTAAGAAAGAAAACATAAAAAGCGTAATCATTTTTGCCTAACCATTTTTACTCGGTTACGGTTCTTATAGTCTCATTGGATTGTAATCCAAAAAGACCGGAAAAAGATTAAGTACAGAGGCCGTACTATAAATATCTAAATTAGTTGCCAAGTGCAGAGCAGTTTAACTCCATGTCAGTCGCTAAAATTCTGTCAAGTACAAAGAATTGGCAAATAGACAAGAGGTCGCTCGCCGATTTGATGACGTCATCACTCACTCGCCTGGATTATGGTACGAAATAAGCAGGACAGTTTATTTTTCGTCTACAATTGACCGTCTATAAGAGTTCATGGTACGCTCCAGAACGTTTAACGTCCTCTCCGAACAAGTTTCAAGTTCAAGCTGTGTGGTGAGACATTCTTCGAAAACAGGCACCAAACCAATTCTTAAATAAACTGATGTGTCGTAAATTGATCCAACCTATATCAATATTGACAGTTTGAAAACGTCAAATTGAAAAAAAAATAAGTCAGTCGGCAGGTTAAAGTAAACAAAGTTGCTAGAGCGAAGTTTACCTTCTGTACTCTTCTTGCTTTATGACTAAACTTTTGAATCGTTATTCGTTCAATTTGAATCATCGTACATCACCACAGAACAATGAAGGAATAGAATAGATAGACAACCATCACTAAAACTGAACGTACAGTGCGCACAAAAGGTTAACAGCTAAGGAAATGACGTCATCTACACCTTGTTTTGTTGGCTGTACCTGAACAGGTTCATACGAGAATGGAGCAGTAATTTATTGGTATGTGGATAGTATAATGCATTTTGTGTTTGAAGACAATAATGTTATTATTATAGATATAAAATATTCGTTTTATGTTGGTTTTGTTTCAATATTACATTGATTAATTGATTTTAAGTACAAAAGTAGGTAGACAGTAATTCTTAGAATAGTGCTGTGGCGATACGTGAACCAAACAATATAATATGTATGTATTTGAAAATATAAGTATGTTTATCAGTTGTCTTTGCTTAGTTTGGGATAAGATGGCGTTATGTGAATGGTTCCAAGATATTATTATTATTATTAATTAGGAGGCCTATTATAAGAACATGGTAGACCTGTTAATATTAGGCTAGTATTTATTATTAAATATCCAAAGGAATAAAATCACTGTTCGATTGATTAAATAGCGCGTTTTATTTAAACATTTTTTTTACTATAATTGTTTAAACCTACTTATTGATTTAGTTGTAATTTGAGAATAGTTATAGTCCGTAATTGATTAATGAGAGATTATGCTACTATTTTTTTTTAAGTTATACTCGTGGAAGAGTAACAGATATCCATAAGTAACAGTAACAGACTTTTGAATTTATAATAAACTAGATGACCCGCGCAACTTCGTCTGCGTAAATTCTCCCCGTTTTTGCAACATTTCTTATTTCTGCTCCGCTTCTTATTTCTCCACTATTTAATGGATTTTATTATACATATAAACCTTCCTCGTCAATCACTCTATCTATTAAAAAAACCGCATCAAAATCCGTTGCGTAGTTTTAAAGATTTAAGCATACATAGGGATATAGGGACAGAGAAAGCGACTTTGTTTTATACTATGTAGTGAAGTATTATTGTAAATGCAAGAATTTGTGTCGTCTCAGTCGCCTATTTACTCGCAATAGTCTATTCTCATATTAACCCACTATGGACTATAACTATACTCAAATTACACCTAAATTAATCCAGTGATTGAGGCATTAATGTGTGGCGCGGTGGGAGTGTATCCGACTGCTACGCAAGAGGTCGTGGGTTCGATCCCCACCTAGGATAAAACTTTGTGTGATGAGCACGATGGTTTATTCTGTGTCTGGGTGTTATTTATCTGTAAAATGTATGTATTTAGAAATATATGAGTATGTTTATCAGTTGTCTGGTTTCCATAGTACAAGCTCTGCTTAGTTAAAGTTGCTTTTAAAGATAACTAGCAATGTGGAATTGAGTCCCACATTACTAGCAATCTTGTTAACCCCTCCAGCTAAGCTCAAAGGCTTGTGTTAAGAGTGGGTTCACATCGGTAGTATAATGGGTAGAATTCGAACCCGCGACCTCACGATTGCGAGACCGATGCCTTAGCTATGAGTTATCCCAAGATATTATTATTATTATTATTATTACTAACAACCATACAAACATCAAAACCTCCAACCATTTTCTCATTAAGTCAAAAATAAATAAACTGGTTCCCTCCCACATAACACCATCCCAGAGGTGTAACCGATCAAAACACGCAATCAGTCGTCTCATTCAACAGCATAATGCCGTCCATCTTTTAACACTTCTTCTCTTTTGTATAAGACCGACCTTTTGTACGCACCTATTATGGTCTTAAGTGGGGACATTCATTGTAAGATTTTGATTTCTGAATCGCTGATTCCACTTACAGAATGGGATTTTGTTTTAAGTGGAATTGGGAAAGTAGATTTTTGATGTGAATACTTCTTTATCGGTGTTATACACTTTTTGGAATGGGTAAAAAATGGTAAACTCGCGTCGGGACACGTGACCTGATAGAAAATTCGTAAGACGGAGGGAGAGCAATGAAAAACTGCTACAATATCATCAGAATACGAAGGTAAATTTCGCCACCATCTACAACGCTATTATAGCTCAGGTGGAAAATCGGGCGCTCCAGAAACCAGAAGACCACAAGAGTTCGAGTACGAGTAATATTATATTTTTGCCTTTTTTTCGTTTATTGTTTTTAAACTTTCGCGATGTTTAGACATATTACAATATTAAAGAGACTCAATCGCTTAAAAAGATCGAATTGCACCGACCGAAACGTCGTCGGGTAAATAACAGGTTCGTACCTTTAAATATTTCACGCGATTAAGTCTCGTTAATATTCTAATATGTGATTTATTATTTCATATATTTTTTAATATTATGTCAGTAAGATCGAAAAATATTATTCATATTTCATCAGTATGTAATATAATAGTAGTACTTATTTACTTTTGCCGGCACTCCCGGAGTGCAACCTTCCATCTTTTTTGTCGAGTAGTTTTGAAGTCGATTTTTCAGGTCAGAGCTAGGGTCATATGTTTATTATACCTACACTTTAATTTATTATTACTTTAACTTTTCAAGTATCATTCACCTGAACCCGAAGCTATGAGAATACCGACAGGTCAGTTTGTTAGTTAAAGATAACAAACTGCTTGCTTAATAATGCCCTACCCAGGTAGGTACTCCATAAAAAACCTTTCCAATCACATTAACTTACTGATTACAAAGTTTGTTTCTCAATTACGCCAGAACGGCTGATCGAATAAAATTTTGGGCAAATAAAGTCGCAACCAATTGTTAGTAACCAATAACAATAATAACATTACACTAATATCTGCCACTAGCTGTCCCGCGCAACTTCGTCAGCGTAAATTTTCCCGTTTTTGCAACAATTCTTATTGCTACTCCGCTCCTATTGGTCGTAGCGTGATGGTATATATCCTTCCTCGATAAATGGGCTATCCAACAGAAAAATAACTTTTCAATTCGGACCCGATTCCTGAGATTACCGCGTTCAAACAAACAAACTCTTCCGCTTTATAATATTAGTATAGATTAGTATAGATTTATTTTGCTAACACATTACCCTCTTTTGCGTTGTGTAGTCAGGTAAAAAAACTAAAAAATAGTATCATGAATGTCCCGCCATTTCGTACCATTTCGCCCCCCATGACCTCACATTCAAAATGGCTGTTATATGTTTTTAAATATGTTTTTATCATAATTAAGCAAAAAACCAATTGATATTTCAGTAAGTACTATTATTCTCAAACGAAAAAAATATATAAATTTCTTATTTTAATTAAATTACGATTGGAACACTATACAAAATATATTAAACTTCTTTTTATAATTTGAAGTGTCGCTGTACAAAAAATACCTCCGACTAATCGCAGCGATTTTAATCAGTACGACAAAAAGTAGTACCATGAATGTCCCGGTACCGACCATTTCGCCCCTTATGACCCCACATTCACACGACCCGCGCAATCAATCGACGTGTATTGTATCTGATAATGTCTGTAATAATGCTATATTAAATCTTTACATGTATTTATTTCTAAACGAATGGCGTTACTTATAAATCAAGGTGTAAGGACGTTATGTGAAAACTTTGCTTATGCCCGCGGCTTTGCCCGCGTAGATGCCAAATTGTTACCAAGATATTTTAACGGCAAAGTTTTATCCCTTAGGGGGTGAATTTTCAAAAATCCTTTCTTATTGATCAATCGACGTATATTGTATCTGATAATGTCTGTATTAACGGCAAAGTTTCAAACTAACTTTTCACCTCCGTTTTACCCCCTTAGGGGGTGAATTTTCAAAAATCCTTTCTTAGTGCTCCATTATGTGCAAAATTTAAAGTTTCTAACTCTTATAGTTTAGGCCCTGTGTTGATATGTCAGCCAGTCAGTCAGTTTCTCCATTTATATACTACTAGCTGTCCCGCGCAACTTCGTATGCATAAATTTTCCCCGTTTTTGCAACATTTCTCAATGCTGCTCCATTCCTATTGGTCGCAGCGCGATGTTATATAGCTTATAGCCTTCCTCGATAAATGAGCTATCTAACAGTGAAAGATTTTTTCTATTCGGATCAGTAGTTCCTGAGATTACCGCGTTCAAACAAACAAACAAACTCTAAGCTTTATAATTATTACAAGACTAGCTGTCCCGCGCAACTTCGTATGCGTAAATTTTCCCCGTTTTTGCAACATTTCTCACCGCTGCTCCGCTCCTATTAGTCGTAGCGCGATGTTATGTAGCCTATAGCCTTCCTCGATAAATGGGCTATCCAACAAAAAAAAGATTTTTCAAATCGGACCTGTAGTTCCTGAGATTAGCGCGTTTAAACAAACAAACAAACTCTTCCGCTTTATAATATTAGTATAGATTGCTAGTAATGTGGGACCCAATCCCACATTGCTAGTTAACTTTAAAAAAAAAAAAGGTGGAACTATTCTTAACCTATGATGATTAATAAACAATGTTTGTGTAATTATTCAATGAAGTTGTTTTTTTTTAAACTTATCACTAATAGTTGTACCGCGTAACTTTGTCTGCGTAAATTTTCCCCGTTTTTGCAACATTTCTCATTGCTGCTCCGCTCCTATTGGTCGGTGCGTGATGTTATATCCTATAGCCTTATAGCCTATAGCCTTCCTCGATAAATGGGCTATCCAACAGTGAAATAATTTTTCAATTTGGATCAGTAGTTCCTGAAATTACCGCGTTCAAACAAACAAACTCTTCAGCTTTATAATATTAGTATAGATAAGTAAGGATAGATTTTTTTTTAAAGGTAACTGGCAATGTGGGATTGAATCCCACATTACTAGCAATCTTGTTAACCAGCTAAGCTTAAAGCCAGGCTTGTGTTGGTAGTACGTTCACGTCGGTAGTATAATGGGTAGGATATCAACCCGCGACCCCACGATTGCGAGACCAATGCTTTAGCCATTAGGCTACCGCTGCTTCTACTAGATGTGAAAGTAATAACGCCTGTCTGTTACGTTATCACGCGTAAACCGCTGAGCCGATTTAGATGATATTTTAGTATGGAGATTGTTTGAGTTCCAGAAAAAGACACAGGGTAGTTTTTATAGCGATAATCGACACCTAATAAATCCCCACCCGAAATTTGGTTTCCTATAAATCTAAGTTTATGTAAAAACTAGTTAAAAGTTTATGGTAGTAAATTCCTATGTGAAGAAATATACATATCAAGCCATAATTATGATGTCCCACTGCTGGGCACGGGTCCACAGTAGAACTTACTATTATAGATACTGGGGTAATAATATTTATTATATAGCTGAGTCGCACAACTTCGTCTACGTACATTTTCCCCGTTTTTGCAACATTTTTCTTTGCTGCCCCGCTTTTATTGGTCATAGCGTGATGTTATATAACCTATAGCCTTTCTCGATAAATGAGCTATCCAACAGTAAAATATTTTTTCAATTCGAATCTGTAGTTCCTGAGATTACCGCGTTCAAACAAATAAACAAACGAACTCTTCAGTATAGATATAATATTAGTATAGATATCAAACGAGTTTCACGCATAAAGGGTTCGTGTTTGCATGAGACCTCGGCAATACACATACAACACACAGTAGTCTAAAACCTCACCAAGTACCACCAAGGGGGATGGGGGTCCAAAAGTAACTAAAAAAGATTACGTGATATATGGATGCCTTCTAAGCTACGTAACTATATAACATACAGATAATATATTTTATGTTAGTCATATCGGCCGGACGTACATAGGTCACCGGCTGAACTCAGATATATCTGATGGATAGCTCTACGTAGTTATTAATGGTTTGCCATCACAACCTGACCTACAGGGTGGTCAAAATGTTAGTGAAGAATGAGTGAGTGAATGAATGAATTAATGTTGTTTTATTCGTGCTTATATAGAATTACCTCCTATGAAGAGTGTGTTTTAAGTTCAACACTTCAGAAAAGAGCTTTGTAGTGTGGATCATTGAGAAATTTAGGTTAGTTCGTGATTGATTTGATCGTTTTGGCTTTAGTTGGTAACATGATTATTTGTAATTTAAATAAATCTAATAATAATAAAGGTCTCCTAACCGATTTCGGTTATGTTGGCCAATCTTATTAGAGACTAGCCAACTACGCAGACGACTTGATTATCGAAGTAATTTTTATAGGCATTTCTTGCAAAAGACTTTACAAATACAATAATTGCATTTTTGAAAGATATAAAAAATTGAAATCCAGACTCAGGAATCGAACCCGAGACTTCCGTAGCCAAACCGGGGCCAGAAGCAATTATTGGACTTGATTATCATTAGTAATTGTTGAAGGCACCTGGGAGAGAGGCCTAAGTTCAGCAGTAGACGTTTCCAAGCTGATGATGATGAACCGTATGTAAATAAACATTATCTATATAATAAAACATGGGGAATTATTAACCGTGCGAATAAATAATATATTGGGCGAAAAAACTGACTTCTGAACAGGGTGAGCGAAAATAATACGGTAACTCTGACCCCCAGCGCACGAGGTGAGTGAGCAAAGCAAACATGCCACGGCAGCGGCCGTAGAGTGCTTTAGCGCACTTCAGTCTTTCGCCCACTTAGTATTTCAGTACCTAGTCACTAATTTTGACATCCATCGTTTGAATTTATATTCGCTTGTTTAAATACTACCCATAAAATATTAATAAAACAAGTTTCTATAAAAGCAACACCCTGTATCTCCCGGCCGGTCCCCAAATGATGTATAATGAAATATCGCCAGCTAATTCTGAAGAAATATAGTTACAAACGGACGGTAACATGGCATTACTTCGATATGGTCGTTGCTTCGTACAAACATACATACATACAAACATACATTTGTTATCATGTATTTAGTATCTATTAGTTTTCCCTCCGACTTCGCCCGCGCTGTGCTATTCTGATGTATCTATTTTTGTATCACATGTTGATACGTGATTTACTAATTTACATAATTCTATTATCATAATTGACTGGCCTGTTGGTCTAGGTAAACGTCGCGGTAGAACAACCCCCCCCCCCCCCCCTCAACATAAAGAAGGTCGCTGGGATGTATCTGGATTCGCAAGGCGGAGGACCGGGTGTTGTGACGTCAATTAGGAGAGGTCTATGTCCAGCAGTGGACCGATACAGGTTGATGATAATGACGATGAAAGTCTATTTCTTCGATTTGTATACTAATGCGGAAGAGGGTTAAGTGTTTGACGCTTATATGAGTCACTTCATCGAGATGAATCTTATGACGTATCCATTAATTAAAATCAGTAGAGTCGTTGAGGAGTTATAAGCGGACATGGGAGCATTAGATATGTTTTAGGCACCAACTTAAAAATGTGTATTTATTTTTTATAAAAAAGTTTATATTTCTCACTTTTTAGTGTTTTGGTTTGTAGTTGATATAATTTACAATAGCTTCCAAACTCCTCATCTATACTAATATTATAAAGCGGAAGAGTTTGTTTGTTTGTTTAAACGCGCTAATCTCGGGAACTACTGGTCCGATTTAAAAATTTTTTTTGTTGGATTGCCCATTTATCGAGGAAGGCTATAGGCTATATAACATCACGCTACGACTAATAGGAGCGGAGTAGCGATGAGAAATGTTGCAAAAACGGGGAAAATTTACACATACGAAGTTGCGCGGGACAGCTAGTTTAAAATATGACGTTTTGCGATACAAGGCTGTTGATTTATGAGGAGTTCACCAGTTATATTACATGATCGAAGCGAAGTATCAGCTATCGAACACGGTACTCGGATCACAACCCGTAATATAATAATGAATAGTTCCGCTTGTCATCTGTGGTCTTCATCATTAGTTCCATTTCACTCAATGGTGCTTTTTAAGAGTAAATGCACGAATTACAACAAAATATACCCAAATTACTATAGGTGTGACTTTAATGTTTGAAGAGTTCCCTCGATTTCTCTTCTTGATCAAAATTTGATGACAATGGGACCAATCTGGAAGTATACCCTTTCAAATTTTTTTTTTTTTTTTTTTTTCAAATCGGTCCAGCCGTCTGCGAGCAATCAGGTAACAAACCTCCTTTTTGAAGTCGGTTAAAAATAGTTTATTTTCGGGTCAAACACTAGTCTAACATATGTATCTATGGATTTTAATACAATAGGCAATTTTAAGAAAAACCGGCCCTTCGCAAATTAAAAAACGGACAAGAGCATGTCGGACTATGCTCAGTGTAGGGTTCTGTAGCTGTTATTACAAATAAACGCACTATGTTTGAAAAAATACGAGGTAAAAAATTGCATATGTTAGTGGCACTTAGGCTTACGCCCTTTAATTAATATAATAATAATAATATCTTGGTACAACTCACACAACGCTATCTGATCCCAAACTAAGCAGAGCTGGTACTATGGTAATCAGACAACTGATAAACATACTTATATATTCCTAAATTAAGAATAAATAACAGAATAAACCATCGTGCTCATCACATAAAGTATTATCCTGAGTGGGGATCAAACCCACGAACTCCGGCTTAACAGTCAGGGTCAATAATCACTAGACCAACAGGCCAGTCGATTACAAACAGCGTCAGTCAGTCAGCGCCGAAGATCAGCGTGGAAGGAAAACCAGCCTTATGCAACTTGCGGAGCGAATATTCCCAAAAATATTCGCTTAATTATAAAAGTTTCTTAGTAGGTAACCTTAGAAATGTTTTGAAAAACCTGTCGAAAAATGAGCCACACGTTGAGCTTTACTGAAAACAAAATCAGCTCCTGTATGCCCCCCGCCTAACGTATGTATTTATTTTTATTATTTAACTATTTCACTAAGTAGCGGTTTATACAATACACCCATGCTCCAAATTCGAAGCGGCCGTAGCCTAATGGCTAAGGCATCTATACTACCGACGTGAACCCACTCCTAACACAAGCCATAGAGCTTAGCTGGAGGGGTTAACAGGATTGCTAGTAATATCTGACCACATTCCCATTGCTCTTTCATTGCATCTTTAAAAAAAAAAACATCAATACTTATTCATTGTGTAGTTTTTGAGTTCAATTCCTGTGACATACGAACGGACAGGCAGACAGATAGATGTACGGATATGACGAACGGATACGACGTTTTTGCTATTATGTCTACGGAACCCTAGAAACAGTTCCACACACGGCTTCAATACATAAAAATACCATTCGCTAAAAAACATAAAAAACAACGATAAAGAGAGGCGTGAAAAATACATAATTCCCCGATCCGGATATCGAACCTGTCAATTAAGAATCAGTCGATTTAACCACAGTTCATCAGGGACTATTAAAATATAATAATTGTTATGGTACTAATATTAAAATCGTCTTGTTATTTAGACCGAGCTCTATTATTTAACTGGAAAAACAATAGTAGGTACAATTAAAAAAACATATCTACTAACAATAACTTTTATTGTAGGGAATTAGTCATTACAATATTATAGTACTATGCGTTTGAAATGAGAAGATAATCGCGATCGCGACAACTTCACTCTGTACTTGTCAAAATTGTATCGCTAGCAACAAAAACTCCCAAGTCGGGTAAAGTACGTATGTGTTTAATAATGGAACGGACGTAATATTTATTTTTATTTGAATTATGTACCTAGCATTTTTCCATATTATAATATTATTAGTGTTCATTAATATTTCATAAACACCAAACAGAAATAAGTAAATAGCCAAAATATAAGAATATTCTACACTTTTGTGGTCTTTCGTGATATTTTTTTAAAACTAAAACATATTTATAATAATAAATAGTAAAATACAGTGCTTATGTACAGTTAATAAGAGTAGGTAGGTACTCCTGTGAAATACTAATGACACCTTTTTACGAATCATTTTATTGCTGACCAAAATGGTAGATTTTGTTTTTGTTAAAGGAGTATAATGTTTATATAATCTCCTCATAACGAACCCACAGAAATGAGAAATAATTATTGATAAAATGCATCTCCTCGTAAAGTACAATTTTCTTTGATTTGCTACCTACACTAATGGATAGGCAATTTAATAAAAAACATTATACTAGAAACATTTTATATATTAAACGGCCAAAATTTTATTTCTTAAAGATTTTATTCAAAAAACTGCGCGCATTCGCTACGGTGCGGCGAAGAGGGAACAAATGCTCAAGGTTATTTGGTCAGGGTACGGCCATAAGTAATTTCAGACGTTAAACTTATCAATGATCTTCTCGTTCTTCTTAGTGGTACACTCCTGGCGGAGTGGTCGTGATCATTGATCATCTGGTGGGTTGGTTTTGCGATACTTCTCCATCTCTCATTGATAGTTGTGTTTCGTGAATATTCCCTAACGGAACACTTGGTGGAAGATTTAACGAGTTTTCAAACATACATGTAAGTAAAAAATGTTTTCCTCTTTAAGATGTTAGTATTCAAAATAAGTTCCTAGTAATGTCGTTAGCAATCCCCTCCATTTTGCTAGTGTTAAAGTCAAAATTTGCTAGAAATTGAGGTGTTTGTTCGTATTGTCAAAATCGCAGTTTATTACTAAATGCATTAGAACGTAATAACAAAAATACAATTTTAATTTATTTTGTCTTTCTGTCTGTTCCGGCTAACCTCTGAAACGGCTGGGACTTTCACTGTCAGATAGCTGATGATGTAAGGAGTAACTGAGGCTACTTATTATCATCACGCTAACGTGTATAGGGACTAGGGAGTGATCAACACTGCAACTTTACGCAAAAGAAGTGGGGGCTCAGCTAATCGGCAATACAATAAGCGGAATTGGATAAATAAAGTTTGCAATACTCTTTTAGGCATCACCAATTTTTGCGTTACTCGCTCATAACATAAAAATAATTTTATTGTTATTTTTTGTAACATAAATTAAGATGGGAACAAAAATAATTATTTTTTTGTAACAACTATGATTGGTAAGTGTATGAAATGATGGCGTTAACTACAGTTTAACTATCGGTTAATGGATGTAACGAATGATTAATATTTTTGTTAACTAAACTGCCTGTGATTGTTCCGTGACGGTTCTGGCTTAGCCCTTTGTACAGTGAACGAGAAAAGTGTTTAGTTTTTTCATTATTTTGTACAAATAAAACCTGAGTTACAAAGGTTATGATTTTTTAAATATTCGATTTCTGTTTACGATCGATCAAACGAACGAAAACGCACAAATGTCAGTTTCTTAGCTATTTAATAGCTAAGAAACTGACATTTGTGCGTTTCGATAAACGTCAACAGATAGAAAACATTGTCGAAGGCACATTTGTCTGTTTCTGTATAACTAGTACCTACTTAATAGAGTTAGGTATTTTACCAGACAGTTAATGATAGGTAAATTACCGTGACCGTCCGTTAGATAGTTAAAGAATTATAAGTTATTTTAATTATTTATTACCAGTAGGTACATATTGTCTCAGTCAGTTTATTATCAGAATTTTATACAAATTCACCAGACAAGCTACTAGGTATATTTTATGAGTCCAGGTTGGGGGCCTGGAGAACTGTCACACAGGGGTTTCCCGAGTATAGACTCCAGCCTCTTCCAGGGGATCATAGACATGTCATTTAGTGATAATGACCCTACTTCTAAGTTTGCTTAAACATCAACCTTTGTGATGAGAAAAATAATTATTTAAAGATTATTAGTATATACTTTGACTGCCTCTGTGGCGCGGTGGGAGTGTGCCCGAATGCTACGCAGAAGTCGTGGGTTCGATTCCCACACGGGACACCACTTTGTGTGATCCACAAATTGTTGTTCCGAGTCTGAGTGTACTTTGTGTGCGTGACTTGTATGTTTGTAAAGTCCCCCGTGACACAGGGCTTGTACACTACTACAGGAGTCGTCTTTAAAAAAATAATTATATATTACTATATAGATATTTTATTTTATTATTTTTGTTAACACTTTTGTGGTTACATATCCACCCAATCAGGCGGTGTCGTAGATAATGACCGCGGTGTGAAATCGCTCGATATACCCACAATTAGTGGTCCATTGTAACATAACTGATTGGTAACGCCACTCCGTTACCTTTGTAACGCTAAACTTGTTAGAGTTAAACTATTGAGATGTGTTGAATACATACGTAGGTACTTACACATTGGACTTAATCTACTATGCGTTTCAAATGAGTTGATAACTGTCATGATGACATTTTGATTCGCATTACGACTGCAACTTCATTGTATGATGTAAGGTCAGCAATAAAATTATTCGTAAAAAGGAGTAAAGAAGTACCTACCTACTCTAATGAACTATACATAAGCACTGTATTTTACTATTTATTATTATATATATGTTTCTGACTGAAAGATCACAAAAGTGTAGAATATTCTTATATTTTGCCTATTTACTTATTTCTGTTTGGTGTTTATTAAATGATAAAGAATATTAATAATATTATAATAAAGAAAAATGTTAGGTAGGTACATAGTTCAAAGAAAATAAATATTACGTCCGTTTCATTAATATACACACACGTATTTTACCCGACTAGGGAGTTTTTGTTGCTAGAGTACATACTATCTCGATGGTTGCTAGCGGTACAGTTTTGACAAGTACAGACTGAAGTTGTCGCGATCGCGATTATCTTCTCATTTGAAAAGCATGGAAGTTGTTTGATCAGAATCAGTAACACAATACCATGGAATAGTTTTTGGACCATGTTGTATTCTACAATTAATTAATTATTAATCTATTTATTAATTATTCTAACAGTCCAAATCTTGTTCACAATGTGTTGAGAAATGTAATTGTTTACTGTTTAGGGTTCCGTAGCCAAAATAGCAAAACGCTACCCTTATAGTTTCGAGATCTCTGTCCGTCCGTCCGCAGCTTCGCTCAGAGACCGTTAGTGCTAGAAGGCTGTAATTTTGCATGGATACATCCTAAACTTACATAATATTACTTACGCCGACAAAGTTAAAAATAAAATTTTGAAATATTTCTTGAGGATACCTCCCCTATATGTAATGTGATGTTTTTCTCACCAACGTTATCGTTAGGGGTATCATTACATAGGTCTTTTTAAAACGTTTAGGGGTTGTTAAGTCCATTTTTAGATTTAGGGATCCGTTTGTGAAATATTAAGCTTTAAAGTGCAAATTTTTGATAGAGTCAAATGCCTGCCAGCTAAATGGTTGACGATGAGTATGTGAAAAAATCACGGTAGTAGTATACATAGTGAAATTAAAGGGAAAACTATCACAGTTTACGTGTAACAGCTGATCTAATAAGAAGTAACAAAATTTCCGCTCCTATTATTCTCCGGTCGTAGCGTGATGTTATGTAACCTATAGTCTTCCTCGCTAAATGGGTTATCCAACAGTCAAAGATTTTTTAATTCGGACCAGGAGTTCCTGAGATTATCGAGTTTCTGAGTTCAAACAATCAAACAAACTCTTCAGCTTTATAATATTAGTATAGATAGGTAGGTTACTTACTTACACTCTAAATATCAGCTACAAACATGACTATAATCATACCTACACATAAATAAAAGTACCCAAAAATGCCTTTCACTACTCTGCCTGCTTACCCCGCTATATCATCATAGCACAATACAACCACAGATCAATTACACGGCACAGACAGACGAAACCAAAAGGCTATTAATGACATAGGTATGCACTCAGATACAATGAATGCCGGCTGACTATCACACTGTCGTGTAACACCCAAAATTTTATAACGTAACAAGAAATTAAATATATGAAGGAAAAATTCGCTGGGACTCTGGCCCATTACATGCTCAATCTAGATTGTGATCTGATCAATGTCGCGAATTGCAATAGGCAGCCATTACACGTTCAAGTCAGATCGTAACCTGATCAAGATAAGCGCCGATCCAAGGGGGGGTTCTAATGTTTGCCATACATTTAGTCAGTCGCACGACGACGAATGACCCACACTTGGCCGGTGTCGGGTCAAAATTTCCCCCCCCAGAACATGAACCTAGATCGGCGCCGATCGATATTGATATATCTTGATCCAGCTGGTTGTAATTATGACTGCCATTACACGCTCAATTAAAATCGTGATCTGATCAAGGTCGCGGATCACAATAGATTGATACATTTTGATTCGGTTAGTTGTAACATGTCGCGATCCATCAGTCCAACACGTTACACCACAGAACATTGATACAGACCTAATAGATCGTTACACAGTCAATCTGCATTAAGATCACAGTGGCTGCCTCTGATTCTAAAGAAAGCCGTACGTAGCCTAAAGTTTCTTAGTGGTATATGAATAGCCAAGATCCCAAAGTCACAAGACGTCCCTTATTTTCTGATAAACAAAATGTGTAACAATAAGTAGTGTCTGTGTTATTTATTATGCTCGTATTCCTACCTGGGTAAGGACCCAGGTAGGAATACGAGCATAGCCCGTGGCAAACCCGTGCGAACTGGCTCATGCGCGGTGCGCTTAAAGATCTTTGAGCGCACCGCGTCATCGCACATCAACAACATCAACAGCAGCGGAATAGGGATTCTGCTAGCTTAGCCAATGGGACCATTTCACTTATAATATCGTTTAATCCATAAACTTTATGTAAAACTAGGTTTTCCCTATTTTTTCCGAATAATAATTATTCTCCGGATCCACTTAATTCTACTCATAACCTCATAACACTTTGTCATCATCATCAGCCTATCGCAGTCCACTGCTGGACATAGGCCTCTCCAATTGCACGCCACTTTGTTCTATCTTCGGCTTCTCGCATCCAGCTCCTGCCAGCCGTTTTGTGTAAACCATCACTCCACCTGGCCTGAGGGCGTCCTACACTACGTTTGCCAAGCCGCGGCCTCCACTCAAGAACTCGTTTACCCCAACGGTTGTCGGTTCTTCGGCTAATATGGCCAGCCCACTGCCACTTCAACTTGCTAATCCGGTGGGCTATGTCCATAACTTTGGTTCTCTGACGGATCACCTCATTTCTGATTTTGTCCCTAAGAGAAACTCCGAGCATAGCCCTTTCCATAGCCCGCTGAGCGACTTTGAACTTGTGGACCAGCCGTACCGTCATTGTCCACGTTTCGGCTCCGTATGTCATGACGGGTAGGACGCACTGATTAAAGACTTTAGTCTTTAGACATTGTGGGATCGACGATGAGAAGACTTGACGTAGCTTACTAAACGCTGCCCAACCCAACCGAATTCTCCTGTTCACCTCGTCCTCGAAGTTGTTTCTACCTAACTGCAATGACTGTCCGAGGTACACATATTTTTGAACAACTTCGAGAACGGCGCCGTGCACCGCTATCGGTTCCGGTAGTACATGTTCATTGAACATGACCTTGGTTTTATCCAAGTTCATCCGTAGGCCGATGCGTACAGAGGAGTCAGCCAGGTCATTCAGCATTCGTTGCAGGTCCTGCAGCGTTTCCGCCATGATGACAATGTCATCTGCAAATCGCAAGTGAGAGATGTGTTCACCATTGACGTTGATGCCCCGCCCTTTCCAGTGCAGCGTCTTGAACATATCCTCCATTGCATTTGTGAATAGTTTCGGGGAAATAACGTCCCCTTGCCTCACTCCTCGATGCAATGGTATAGGCTTTGTTTGCTGATTCTGTACTTGGACGGACATGGTGGCGGCTTCGTAGAGACATCTCATCACTTGGATATATTGCCAATCTACTTGGCATCGCTGCAGAGACTCCAGAACGGACCAGATTTCAATCGAGTCAAAGGCCTTCTCATAGTCCACGAATGCCAGACACAAGGGCTGATTATACTCCTAGGTCTTTTGTATAATCTGCCGCACTGTGTGGATGTGGTCTATGGTGCCATATCCGCTCCGAAATCCTGCCTGTTCCGGTGGTTGGAATTCGTCAAGTCTTCGCGCAAGGCGGTTCGTAATGACTCTTGAAAACAGCTTATAGACGTGGCTTAGAAGAGAATGAGGTCTGTATTTCTTCAGCCGGGTCTTATCTCCTTTTTTGAAGAACAAGACGACTACACTTCTACTCCACGCCTCCGGAGTTCTCCCTTCAAACAGGACAGCATTGAAGAGCTTTTGGAGCTCCCTCAGTACGGGTTTACCTCCAGCTTTTAACAGCTCTGTTGTAACGCCATTATAACACTTTGTAGACCGTGATTTTGTTACACAAAAAAACAAAAAACAATTTCCGATATAAAAAAGTATCATAAGTACTATTCCAGACTAAGATATATCTCTGTGCCAAATTTTATCTAAATCTGATTACCCGTTGAGGCGTGATTGAATAACAAACATCCATCCATTCATACCGGGGATGCTGCGGATCCAGATTATTTTTACAATTCGGCGAATCATTTTTTTCCTTAACAAATGCAATAGCATCCTAATGCAAGCAAACAGCAGTTACCAAAATGTTTCGGCTAATTTTAAGGTCAATAAACCATGTGATATGAGGAGGTTCGCATTGTATGGTTTTATACCATATGCCTTTAACTTTGGATCTTTCATTAAAATATGTTTTCCATTCGTTCTTACAATATTTTTGGTGTTTGGTTTGTTTTTAAATAAACCGGTGGAACATACGTCTGTGTACCTGATGTAATCGTCAACTTAGCCAATCTATCGGCCTCCTCATTTCCCTATAGACCAATATGTGACCGGATTCACTGTAATACTAGGTTGACGTTAATTAAAATAATTGCATGTGTTTTTCTCAGTACAGCAAAGCCTATAGCTTTTAATATTCACCTCTGTGCTCAAAGGCGCATCGACCCAAATCTCTCTAATGTGTCCTCTGTCTACGGATATAAATGCAAAATGAGATATTTCTCGATAAATAGTCGATTATTTAACATCTGAATCCGCATGAAAAACGCGTTGATTATTGCGAATGCCGGTGGAGATGTCCAGATGAGAAGCTCTGCAATTGCGGAAACGTTTTAATATAGTTGTCGAAGCGCCAGGTGGCCGTATGAGCTATTAGCCGCTCAATATTCAAATTAACATTATGGTAAATGGTAATCGATCATATGAACGCGGATACCTCGAGCAAGGTAAAGTTCGCCAACTGTTCTAATCATTTCGATTACACAAATGCCAATGCTTTACTGACCCTATAACCACACTAGCACTTTACACACACGACTATAAAAATAGCAACGTAGAAATGATGGAAAGACGTGTTGTCGCTACGACCGCTCGATTAAGACTGCCTAATTATACTCACTGCCACACTACTGGCACTTCAAATGTAAACGTAGAACAAATGCCACGCCGTCATGGCGGCCATGTTTAATGAGTCAATAGACTTTTTATTTAATCAAAATAGATACTAGACCAACGGAAACCCATTACCGTTTTAATAATACTCCGACATAGTTCTATAATATTGTAGTATAAATATTGTAGTATAAATAGACTTGCTATTAAGATTTTGTTATTACTGGATGGGCTATATCTCTCTTCAGCCGTTTCTATCGGTTTTCGTAGCCAATCGTAGCATATACGTACATAACAATTTTACGGATCAAACTAACGTACCTACTATGTTCACGTATAACATTGTTAACGTTTAACAATTCTTAATATCGTATATCGTTAAGAGACGCCTTACAGTTCGGTGTAACATCCACCCACATCACTACGACATTGTTTAACACCGACACAGAGCAGAGACGGCGCTTCAATTACATTTATACATACAACTATAATTAATAGTACGTATTGTTCACGTTTTAATTGTTCACATTCCATTCTGTGTGAATGTGGCACACGGCTTCGGTGAGATGCTATGAATTTATTATCACAGGTACTCACATACCTACTAACTCTAGCTTTGATTGTGGATTTAGATGTATAGAATAAACCCCCTAGAGAACAGCAGCTAAGCTAATCTAACTTTAGATACTACAGCATGGGTGTAATCAGGATCAATATTCGAGGCGGATTTTCGTAATTTTTGACAGGTTTTTTTTTATTTATTTAACTTAAATGCATCGAAATTTGTACAAAGGCGGACTTAAAGCCTTAGGCATTATCTACCAGTCAACCTTAGAGAGCTGTGTAAGGTAGGTGCTTAATCGACTTTTACTAATACCAAAGTAATAGTAAGGATTTAATATAATTACATAAGTATAAAGATAATGGCATACATATAAATATCAGTCAGGATAATGGTATTTTTATATTTTTCATGCAATTTTTTATTTATTTATAATTAAGTATGTGCCGTTTTGATCGATGACTTGTTGCCATCTTGTGGGTAGTGCCATGATCACATTGCTGTAAAAATTTTGAGATTTTTGATCAAAAAAATCGGACAGGTACCTAGTTTTCACAGTGTTCTTTTGGGGTTGACTTTATGCTTCTTAAAGAGTTCTGAAGTGTCCGAAACAGGTGGAAATCTGATCAAAAAAAGGAGCAAGATCCTGATCTTGCTCCTTTTTTTGATGCCCTGGTATAGCCCTGATTTTGCTCCTTTTTTTGATCAGATAGAGTTGTGTGAATTTTGTTTTTTTCTATACATTCCACTGCTGACAAACTTTCGCGATTTGTACACATTAAGAAAATATATACCGTATTGCAACGGCCGTGGTCACAGGTAGACTAGCCGTGACCACGGCTGTTGCAATACGGTCGAAACGTCGGGCAATAAGCAATTCACACGATTAAGACCCGTAATTTAAATATTTTCATAAGACATTCCACTTTTGATCATCTAATTGACTGTACTGTGGTTGACTGTACTACAGTACATAATTATATCACGGAAGAGTTAAAGGTAAGAATGGGTTAATTGTCCTCCTCTCTGTGATAACTCCTCTGTGATAAATATAGTACAGCAGGCCTAAGTAATGCTGGCGTGACGACATAGGCGGATCCAGCATTTTATTCTGTCTGAGGGGGCCTCAAACATTTTATAAACCACCCTCGAATACTGGCTACATCAATTCCCATTAATAAACAGACCAAAATCCACAAATTACTCGCATTTAACGTAATATTGGGTATATTTTAGGGTGCGTATCATAAATAGAATTAGCTCAGTAGTGACGCGTAGTACTGGCCGTCTGTCAGTCGAGCTCGCTCGGTGTCAGTTGACACGGGCATGGCTTTTATACTGTACGATCTGTTTACAACATAAAATTGGTTTAATTCATAGTTTTTAGAAACATATAATTCGGGATCAAAAAGTACACTCAATTAATTAAAAATGGTTGAACTGAATGATTCTGATCTGTAGTGACTCTGATTGCTAAACCAAAGTTTGTGGGTTCGATTCCCACGAATAATATATAGACGATAAATCTTTATACATTTTTTTTTTACCACTGACACCGAGACCATTCCTGAGGTTGTTTCTAATTATCCTACATATGTTACGATTTTACGGCAATCGCTAATTAGGTATCGAAATAAATTAAATTTGTAGGTCTAAGCCATAGGTCGTCTTGGTGGGTACCACAAATAAGCTAAAAGTGCTTAATAATCACAAAAATTACCTACCTAATCGTCACGTATCCGTGTCGTATCATCTAAAGAACATTGAAGCATCATCCATACTCAGTTTTGGCGTTAAAATGATTTAGCCTACCAGTCGTCTGAAATTTATGAATGTACAGCCCAAAATAATCTACCACGACAACTTGGCCTCTCATTAACTACTAATAATTTAGTAAAGTGGTTCTAATTATACTGGCGGTGTTGTGTCTATAGTTTTGTTTTTTTTTTTTCTTAAAATCGTTTTCTGTGGCTGTAACAGTCGCAGATTATATTTTGGAAATGTTTAGTCGATTTTAGTGGTAATTAGAGGGCTGAAATAGAATCGTTTCGTAATAGGCAATTTTGAAATGTACCTAATGACTACTGGGTAGTTACTGTAACAACAGCTGCACTCCAGGTAGTTCGCGTAGCACAGGGACCTAATTTCCACGGTGAGAAATCAAACGAGTTCTTGAGTGGAGACCGCGTCTCGGCAAACGTAGTGTAGGACGCCCTTAGGCCAGGTGGAGTGATGATTTACGCAAAACGGCTGGCAGGAGCTGGATGCGAGAAGCTGAAGATAGAAAAAAGTGGCGTACAATTGGAGAGGCCTATGTCCAGCAGTGGCCTGCGATAGGCTGATGATGATGATGATTCCCCTTTAATTCAATGTATTTGAATTCAGCTTATTAATTATTAACTGTCCCGCGCAACTTCGTATGCGTAAATATTCCCCGTTTTTGCAACATTTCTCGTCGCTGCTCCGCTCCTATTAGTCGTAGCACGATGTTATATAGCCTATAGCCTTCCTCGATAAATGGGCTATCCAACAAAAAAAGAATTATTTAAATCGGTCCAGTACTTTTTGAGTTTATTCGTTACATACAAAAATACAAATCTTTCCTTTTTATAATATTAGTGTAGATGTAGATTAAAAATTAAAACATCAACATTATCGACTTTTCCGCCCATCGGCTCTAACGGTCTCCCTTTCTCTTCTTTTACTTCTACCTTTTTCTCAATTTCGAAATCAGAGTTTGTAGAACGTGAAATATCAATGAGGTTTCATGCAAGGTGATCGAACCCCCGACCCACCTGCCACAGTACCTACCTAAAAAAACAAATAAGCGTCAAGATTAAATCCATTCTAATATTATAAATGCGAAAGTAACTCTTTTTAGGGTTCCATAGCAAAATTGGCAAAACGGAACCCTTATAGTTTCGCCATGTCCGTCCGTCCGCACCTTTGCTCAAAGACTGTTAGTGCTAGGAGGCTGTAATTTTGCATGATATCCATGCATACATATTACTTACGCGTAAGTAATATTAAAAAAAGTGATAGAATATAATCTTGAAAAAAAACCTTACAGAGAAATCTTTCCTATACGTAAAGTGGGGGTGTGATTTTTTTTTTCACCTACCCCATTTTGTGGGTTATCATTAGACAGGTCTGTTAAAAACGTTTAGGGGTTGGGAAGACGATTTTTAGTTTTAGGGATCTGTTTGTAAAATATTAAGCTTTAAAGTGCAAATTTTTGTTAGAGTCAAGTGTCCCCCCCCCCCCTGCCAGCTAGATGGTTGATGTTGGGTATGTGAAAAATAGTAAATATATATAGTGAAATTAAAAGAAAAACTATCACAGCTAAGTAGGCTTTACAAGTTCACGTGTGATCAAATGAGAAGTAACAACATTTTCGTACAAATTTATTTGAAAAATTACTTACACTTACATTTAAGCCACATTATTCGGATGGGGGGGTGGATTACGGAACCCTATATTGTAGGTACGTGGCCCGACATGTTATTGTCCGATTTTTTCAGTCGCAACATTAATAGCAACCTTATTAAGCCCTCCAGCTGAGCAAAATTGCTTATAGGAGTGGGTTCACTTTGGAAGTATAATTTGGTAAGATTCGAAGTTGCGACTTCTCAATTGCTACTTTGATACTTCCGCCGCTTCTGCGTTACTGCTCTGTCTGTCTGTTACGTTGTCACGCTTTAACCGCTGAAGCGATTTAGGTGAAATTTGGTGTGGAGATAGATTGAGTCCCGGGAAAGGACATTGGTTTTTATCACAATAACTGAGATCTGCGCTTTTATGTTGATTAGCCCATTTATTGAGGAAGGCTATAGGCTATATAACATCACGCTACGACCAATAGGAGCGGAGCAGCAATGATAAATGTTGCAAAAACGGGGAAAATTTACGCAGACGAAGTTGCGCGAGACAGCTAGTCTTAAATAAGCATGAATATCAGTTGTCTGGTTGCCATAGTACAGTCTCTGCCTGGTTTGGACTCAGATGTGTATCGTGAGAATTGGCAAAAAAGTCGAATTTACCTTATAAAATAAAGTATTTTTATACCGCACAACACCCTAATGGCCAGAATATAATATTATGTAAACAATGTGTAAAAATATTCTAGAAAACACGAAAATTCTTAATAAAGGTCTTGAAATTTGAATTTTGCGATGACCTTCTGAAAAAATATCTTAACAAAATGTCGGGGAAAATGTGAAGCGGCTTTTTATTAAATAGAAGATTAATGAAGTCTCTAAGTTGACCTTAATTTAAACATAGTAGAGTGAAAACGCCTATACAGAATATTTACTTTAATATTTACCGTTTTTTAAGGAATCCGTACCTCTAAAGAAAAAACGGAACTCTTGAAGGATAACTTTGTTGTCCGTCCGTCTGTCTGTCTGCCAAGACCCTTTATCTCAGGAACGCTAGAAGGTATCGAGTTGAAATTAGAACCATATAGAAGTAATTTTTATAGGCATTTCTTGCCAATTACTTTACAAATACAATAAATGCATTTTTGAAAGATAGAAAAATTTTAAGTCCAGGCCCAGGAATCGAACCCGAGACTTCCGTAGCCAAACGGGGGCCAGAAGCGAACCACCTATCTGGACTATGTTACTAAACCTCAAATTTCTCTATCCCTTGATGCTCGCGAGTTTACTCAGAACCATATACTCAGGTCTCCAGTCCCTTGAAGCTGTGAAAATTAAACTTCCAAGTTAATGTACAAATTTCCTACAAATTTGTACGGAACCTTCGGTGGGCGAATCTGACTCGCAATTGTTTTATTTTTTTTAACCTCCGGCGCAAATAGAGGTGTTGTAAGTTTGATGTGTGTATGTGTATACAATGGACAAGTTAATAAAGTCTGAAGGAATCGTTTGTCGCTTATCCAAGTATACAAAATGTATGGAATTGAAATATGTCACGTGGTCAATCCAAGTCGATGTGTAGATAAGCTGCGCTATTGACAGTATCTTCGCGATTATTTCCATACGATTTATCACTAATCTAGCGAACATTTTTATTTTTTAAGAATTTTACAAGTTTGTAGTGGAGACCATAGACGTTTTTTTTTTTTGCGAACTTTCGAATTGACCTCTTGTAAGCGTTAGCGAATTCGCCACGGAACGAATGTACCTTGTTTAAGCCTTCTAAAAAATGTAAATGCTGTAAGGCGAGTGAACGTTTGCCTGTAACATTTCTTTCTGTCTTGGATACACTCCCGTCACCCGCGCTCGTGCCTTTACTTGATAAAACGTTAGGTACACCGAAACGATCGTTCGTTTTTAAAATCAGGATGCAACAGAACATCAAGCGTCATTTTCGTATATTTTCCCCGTTTTTGCAACATTTCTCGTCGCTGCTCCGTTCCTATTAGTTGTAGCGCGATGTTATATAGCCTATAGCCTTCCTCAATAAATGGGCTATCCAACAACAAAATATTTTTTTAAATCGGACCAGTAGATCCTGAGATTAGCGCGTTTAAACAAACAAACAAACTCTTCCGCTTTATAATATTAGTATAGAAGTATAGATAACTGCGAATGCTCGACGTTTGGTAGGTACTACTTACTAAATGCTCATGTGTATACACACCTTTAGACGAGGCGAGGCGGGAACGCCCAGTAGTTTTCCATAAATAGTAAACTTACAGTCTGTCTGTCGTCCTCTCTGTACGCAAAGTCCTACGGAAATAGACTTATTAGTTTTCCCGCTATTACATCCTTTTACCAAACACTTTTACTCTAACACGAATCTGACTAAACATTCGTAAGTATTTTTCACGTCTTAAAAAATCGATGACTGGGTGCACGCACGAAAATGTGTCACGTAGCAACGGTCACGTTATTGATCGCTTGCTAAGCAGCCACGTTATTGATTGATTGATAAGCAACAGCGAATGGCGGCTGTGGCGGGATCGATTTCCACACGGTACACCACTAACACCACTTTGAGTGATCCACAAATTGTTGTTCCGAGTCTGGATGTTCTTTGTGTCCGTGACTTGTATGTTTGTAAAGTCCCCCGCAACGCAAGGCTTGTACTCAAATACGGGAGTCGTCTTAAAAAAAATAAAAACCTACCACTGGTACCATTCGTAAGTAATCGTATATTTTCATATTGTGTTAGAATTTTTAATATTATCAAAGCGTACGTCACGTATGTCATACTACCTTTTATAACATATTTGAGAGGAAGTAAATAAAAAAACAATACAGTGAAAAGAAAAAGCGCACGGAATAATTTTTACTTCACAAATCAACGATGCGCGCGCATCAGCGCTTTTTTTTAAGGCAAAGGCACAAAAGCAGCCGGTATTACTAATAAAGTAAATTAATATTTTTGTGTTTTGTTACAGATAGGTTGTAATTTATGGTCAAAATTAATTATAAGTTAAATGTTTATTTATTATAATTTATCTCCCAAAGTCAATTTTATTCATAAAATGTTGACCACTTTTCTGACTTAAAAACTCTTTGCTAAGATTTCTATAGTACCGTTCGTTTTAGACGGATCATCTTGATAAACCGTGCATTTTACATTACAACATTACGGTATTGAAATTGGTCGAATATTTTCCCAACATCGGCCACGTGTGTGTAGCGATAACTTGAAAGGGGGGGGGGATTTAAGAGGTAGGGATAAAAAGTATTTCGGGAAATTCAAGCTTTTTATGGAGTTGAAGGAAAATGACTGTTTAATGTTGTGTAGGTATACCACCTACGGGTAAGTACCTAATCTATAATATGTAGTAGACTATACAGAAAGACGTTTACCTTTAATTTGAATGATGAGAATGCTATCGAAGTTCTAGAACTAATATCAAATAAAGGGTCTTTCAAATAGAGCGGGTCGATATTAATAATCTGTGGCGGCCATTTTGATTTGGCGGCATCTGTCAAATCTGTTTTTTCTTATTCAGTCACTGATGCCAAATCACCATGGCAAGTTACACGGTTGAGCAGCATGTGCAAATGATAAAACTTTATTATCAAAATGAGTGTTCGTTAGTGAAAAGGACCCCGATTTTGGCCAAAAAATAATCTTTAGCGACGAGGCACATTTTTGGATGAATGGTTTTGTTAATAAGCAAAATTGCCGTATATGGGATGACCACAACCCACATGAGGTTCACCAGATAGCAATGCATCCACAAAAAGTAACTGTTTGGTGCGGATTTTGGTCTGGCGGCGTCATTGGTCCGTACTTCTTCGAAAACGAAGTTGGCGAGGCCAGCACCGTCAACGGTGAGCGCTACAGATCAATGATAAACAATTTCTTTTGGCTTAAATTGAACAATATGGACGTGAATGACATGTGGTTCCAGCAAGATGGCGCTACTTGCCACACAGCGAACGACACAATCGACATTCTGCATGAACGGTTTGCGGGTAGGGTTATCTCTCGCAGAGGTGACGTGAATTGGCCACCAAGATCGTGTGATTTGACTCCGCTAGACTTTTTCTTGTGGGGTTTTCTGAAGTCGCAGGTCTATGCCAATAAACCACATTCGACCGTTGTCCTGAAAGCCAACATAACGCAGGCCATCGCTCAGATTCAGCCGGATCTATGCAGCAGAGTCATTAAAAATTGGACCTCTCGGATTTGTGCCACCATGCGAAGCCGCGGCGGACATTTGAACGATGTCATATTTCATGCATAATGGCATAAACGGGCCTTTCAAATAAAAAATAAATTTCGTTAATATCTCACACACATCTAGTTTTATTCAATTTTAACATCGACCCGTCTTTGTTGAAAGACCCTTTACTTAATGACTGGCCTGTTGGTCTAGTGGTTAGTGACTCTGACAGCTAAGCCGGAGTAGCCGGAGGTCGTGGGTTCGATCCCCATCCAGAATAAAACTTTGTGTAATGAGCACGATGGTTTATTCTGTGTCTAGGTGTTATTTAATTACAATATAGAAATATTTATGTATGTTTATCAGTTGTCTGGTTTTCATACAACTGGTAAACATACAAGATAAAGTATAAGCTCTGCTTAGTTTGGGATCAGATAGCGTTGTGTGAGTTGTCCCAAGATATTTTTTTAATATCACTCTTCGTATTTTTTAAATTCGCACTTGATGTGCTGGTTCATCTATACTAATATTATAAAGCGGAAGAGTTTGTTTGTTTGCTTTGTTTGTTTGTTTGTTTGTTTAAACGCGCTAATCTCAGGATCTACTGGTCCGATTTGAAAAAATATTTTTTTGTTGGATAGCCCATTTATCGAGGAAGGCTATAGGCTATATAACATTGCGCTACGACTAATAGGAGCGGAGAAGCGACGAGAAATGTTTCAAAAACGGGGAAAAATTACGCATACGAAGTTGCGCGGGACAGCTAGTATGTCATATTGTGATAACTATACGAGAGTATAGCATGATTCGAACTATAGCTACTGCACCTACACCACCGTGGTAGATAAAATTAAAAATAAAACAACAGTAACTTATCCGGTAGGTAACTACTTACACTTCTAGCGGAAATTTTACTTTTGTAATTTGATTCGGTGACATCAAAGATCTATCGTGTCTATTCTCGTCGGCCATTTCCAACATCTGTCAAATTGTGGCGCGAAAATATTGTAATTAGAACGTTATTTTTGTTTGTCGGTTAAAAAGTTGCTTTCATCAAAGTGTTTTGAAACAAAAACGTGACTAATTAAGTACTGAGCTGATGACTCATTTAAGTTCTAATTTAAACAGATGGTGTGGTGTATCCGCTATTGACTGTCTACATTAAAAGTCGGTAATGTACCTACCAAGTAGGTAGGTATCTACAGTGTGCTTCTGCTGTCGCCTGCAGAAAAAAAAATCTTCTAACACACTCGGGGACTGCAGCGGTATAGCTATTGCATAGCATTTTTTATCAACTTAATTTATTTATTTTTTATTTATGTAATATTTTTTTAAGCTATTGCACAGCTTTTATCGTGGGCTCGAGCTTTGAGCGCGGCGACCGAATCAAGAAATTTCGTAACGAAAATAAAACCTAACACCCCCCACTATGCCTACTATGTAGCTCGGCCGAGCGTTCGCTTAACGTATATGTATATAGTACGACTGTACGAAGCTCGCACGGATCGAGACGAGCTGCTACGCTACTGCTTTTATTTTCGTTACGGAATTTCTTGATTTGGTCGCCGCGCTCAAAGCCCACGATAAAATCTATGGAATAGCTTAAAAACTTTTTGAGATGTGATAACAGCTAGGTTACTGTAGGTAGGTCCTCTGACTAAAAGGCGACCGAGCAGATGGGTATCGTTGAGTACGCAACGTTGCAAGTGCAACTGTCAGTCAATAGATGGGTGACCGTTTTTAATAAAGATTACACCCTTCCTCGGCCGTTATGCCGTCGTCGGTCCTGCGCCCAATCTCTCTATCCTTCTATACTCTATGAGAGTGAAGGAAAAGAGACTGCACTTGCACGTCTGCTTATTTCAACGTAAGTAGGTATCAACGTAATTGTTTTATAAAACCTTTTTTAGAAAAAATGTTAATCCGACTTCAAAAATAAATACAAGGTAACCTAAAAGCATAAAATAATAAGGGAACAACGGCAAAAAAGAATTTAAAATATTTGGAAGTTGGTGTCAGAAAATGTAGGTAGTTTTTTTTTTGTTTTAGGCACGCATGTTTTTATTTCTCACTTTTTAGTGTTTTATTTTTAACTAGCTGACCCTCGCAACTTCGTCTGCGTAAATTTTCCCCGTTTTCCTTATTTCTCCACTATATAATGGATGTTATTTTACATATAAACCTTCCTCTTTAATCACTCTATCTATTAAAAAAACCCGCATCAAAATCCGTAGCGTAGTTTTCAAGATTTAAGCATACATAGGGTTATAGGGACAGAGAAAGCGACTTTGTTTTATACTATGTAGTGATGTACCTATCTAAGTTGCATTATCCTAATCCAAACTGCTTATTTCCTTTTCGCGATGTAGGGCCGTTAATTTTTGAGGAGTTGACCTGATAGGTACTTGACTAGCATGATGACATAGGAAAGTATCAGGTGCATAGTGACGAACCTTAAATAAGTATTTATCTACATAGTAAGTTCCTTTGAACATCTATGGCCTTCATCATCAGTTTAAATTATCTAAATGGTGGTTTTTGAGAGTAGGTAAAACAAACTACTATAGATGTGCCTTCTATATTTAAAGAGTTCCCGCGATTTCGACCTAGAGATGTTAAAGCAATGATTCGTTTATTGCAGGGAGCTTGGTGACTTGAAATATTGCTTATGATAAGCGATTTATTTATGCGCTTTTAGGAGCGGTGATGGTTAGAAATAATTATTGTAACAAACTAGCTAGGTACCTACCTAGCTAGTTTGTTACAATAATTATTTCTAACCATCACCGCTCCTAGTACCTACTAGGGTATCTAAGTAGATAACCAAACTAGGCGGATACATAATAGGTATACAACTTATATAAAAACCGAGAATCTATTTTATAAACAAAATTAAGTAATAACTTTGTTTCCCACAAAGATAATATTTTTTGGGTTTGGATACTACTACTATCTACATCGAAGCACCTGTCCATCCAAATTGCCTTAAATTGGGACAGTATTGGATGAAATGACTCACACTTGACCAATATTGGGGCCCCCAATATTGGTCAAGTTTGAGTCATTTCATCTATTAGTGCCTAAGTATTTCGCGCTGCGGGGGGAGAATGTGCAAATCGTTTCAACCAATACGGCTGATTAGTAGAGTACCTACCTCGCGTGATAGAAGTGGGGCGGCAAATCTTTTCACCTACTTAACAAATTTAGCGTCCCTTGATAGCAGTTAACGACCTACGTTCTTTCGCCGGAGGACGCTTTCGGCGCCCCCTGACCAATGGAGCTTGGAGCGATACTCCGTTCGACTTATGGACGGGTGGAACGTAAGATTAACGATGCTCAACTTTCTCAACATTCTTTCTACGTTCCTCGCAGACACAAGACAAAAATCCAAATATAAATTCAAGCTAAAAATATGAGTATTCTTTGTTATTTTTCTCTGTCTACGATTCTTTGTAGTCGGGGTCTGGAACGCTATTACCAACTAGAGATGCTACGCAACTAATCGACTAACTAGTCACAATATTGATAACGATCGACTATCAATACGCTTTACAGGACTGGATCGTTTATCCAATAAACCGAGTAATAGCCGTAATTACTTAATAGGTCGGTTTTAACGTTTCCTGTCAACCTTCGTGACTATTTTTATTTTATACAAACTTATATAAGCAAGCTCGAAAATTGAATTACCTTAAAAGGTAAGGTAAGGTAGGTAAGGGTTAACAGAAGAGCGTGAGTTCATGGCACTTACACCCTTTTAAACAATATATCCAATGACGATATATCGAATTTAAGTTTAAAGTATTTATTAAGCGCTACTTTTGTGATTTTTTTTATATTTTTGGTGACACAGTTCAAAAGTTAAGGGGGGGTGTCACAATTTATGCAATTTTCTGAACGTTTTTATCCAAAACTATTCACTCCATCAAAAAAATAACTAGAAGCCCATAAATGTTTATAAAATACCTGTCAAATTATATGCCACACGTTGATTATTGCTGGCAATAAACCAGCTTCTGTAACATGTATGAAGTGCGCCTCCTCCCCCCCCCCCCCCCCCGCCCTAAAAATATTTATTTTTCTATTAAACTAAGTAGCGGCTACTACAAGACACTTTTTCACCAAAAATGTATTCATTGAGTTGTCTTTGAGTAAAATGCCTGTGGCATACGGATGAATAGACAGACAGACAGGCGGACATGACAAAACTATCAAGATAACTATGTATTGTTTATGTCGCAAACATATATCATGGCATTATACGAATGGTGCCGACACTTAATACGTTTTACAATGTATAATCGTAATAAGTTGGTAACGGACTGACTGAGCCAGCACCTTCTGTGTCCTGCAACACCAATTACGCAACTGTACCTTGGTTTTTGCCTTGGCAGGAAAAATTCCTGACGAACACCCCCATCGTCCAGGGAAGATGAAAAAATCCGCCGTGTATCGCTCGCCACCTTCGCGAATGGGCCGCCGGAATTTATTATGTGCGATGTTGTTCCATTTCGGGCATTTTATACCTACCTACGCGGCCCCTGGATGCGGACGCCGCCCGGTTCGCCGGTGACGGAGCGGATCCACCAGGGAGTTTCCCTGACGCGGTGGCAGGCTGGAGTTAATTTCCTTCTAGCAACCGTGTGCAGGTCCTTCCCGAAGCACCTGTGCCCGAAAATGACCTGCACCAACCGGAAGGGACGGGTCCCATGCTGCCACCCTGTCCACTCCTCCAGAACCGGCTGGAGTGCCTCCACGGTTCGATCACCTGCTCGTGGAGCCTCTAGCCGGCCCTGCCACCAAGCCTGCAGCTGTACCTGTCCCAACTCCATGACTCTATGTAGGTCGATGGGGTCGTGGAGTACATATGGAGCAAGAACACGTTGACACTGAGGGTCGAAAGGTTGAAATCGCGTCACTACATCAACTTTAGATTGTTAGTTCGCTGGCGACTTTCATGCGAGAGGAGTTTTGGCCGACGGTTGTTGTATACCACGATACAGCACAGGACTACGCCGACCAAAATGCAATGAATATTGATAAACTTTCAAGATTTGTACACATTAAAAAATATATTTATACTACGGGTCTATTCAGTGCGATTAAGACCCGTAGTATATTTAATTTCAAAATACAATGAACTGTTAAGTACAGTGTTATTTAATTATAAAAGATACACCACGACACAGCTCAGGAAGTTTCTGTGCTAAAAAATTAAACCAAAATGTTATTACAGCACCAGAGTTCAGGCTTCCCTGTTTATAAAGAAGAATGGGTAGCAAAACTTGCATATCTAGCAGACATTCGCTTATTTAGTCTTGAGCTCCATGAACTTGACTAGTCGCTGTCGTTATCGCGCTGTAGGTGTACTTTTTTGCTGAATAACCTGAATAATCCGCACCGCGCAGGAGTTAGTAAATCGACTAAAAGTATTTAATTTCAATAGCGATCAACATAAATACATATGTCAAAACGTCATTGGCTAAGTGTCAAACACCATTGTCAATTCTAAACACGTCAACAATAAATTTCATTGCTTGTTTTCACAAAAATAAAGCTTCAATAAGTTTAGACTAACTTGATAATGGTACACACGACAATGGAGGGATCATTATTCGTAAGTTTCGCTTAAATCCGGCCGTATGAGCCATTAATTTTCACGTTATGACTCAACCGAGTCGACGAAAACTTAACACGCATACAAACCCCTTTTGATTTAGGATTTTACTATAGTTATTATTGTAAAATATAGTGTAGTGAGAGTTTAAAAATCGTTTATTATCCCTACCTAAGCTTGAAACTGTTTGTCTTCGATTTAATGCTGTTTCCAGTTCCTAACCTATACATTTAAAACTTACTATTTATGTAAGTAGTCAACAAGTTAAAGACTGGCAGGTCCATGGAAGGAGGAGCCTAAAGGCTTTAGTATCAAAAGATTCGAAGTCCTGCTGTGAATATGTGCTTTGGAAAACATTACATACCTACTTACCATGAGTGGGATCACATAATATAACAAACCAATACCAAAAGTACTCACTTACAACATCTTTCTATAGCCCAGGATGGCTGATTGCAAGATGAATCACAAAAAAAGATATTCATATCAAAATCTTGGGTTCCTCAGTAGAATCAGGGCCCCAAAAACAAAATTCTGAATCTGCTACTGAAATCATACTTAGTACACATTATACATACATATTACTTTATAGTAGGTACCTACTTTAAAACATCATCCTAGATTGTTTGACACTAGAGCTACCTATATTAAAACTTTTTTCAAAAAAACATCTTTTTATATTATAGCCCTTTACTTATCCTTTCATTAGTATAAAATACAATTAATTTATTTTTCAATAATTACAATCACAATTAAAATATATTTTCTTTTACCTAACTATTTAGAGACCTCATTAGTAAAGGCCTTTACAAAAAAAAACATCTAACTTTCTTCAATCGAGGTTGTGAGTTTAATTGTCTGCCACCAAAACTCATCAGATCTTCAAAATTTACATGCAACCATTTTGGAATTCTCTTTCATACAATATAATTGTTTTGAAAATCCATCCAAATATGATGGAGTTATGCCCGAACATACATAAAAAGAGTTGGAGATGTGAATTTTCCTTTTATTTCACAATTCATAGGTACACTTCTCTTGAAGTTGGTTAATTTTCCAAAGAAAAGTTTTTATTAAAGAGCTTAATTCTGACAAAAGTCAGAATAAAACTGATTAGTAACTTGAAAACTTCTCATGGTTTCAGGAACCAACTCTGTACATAGTAAAAGGCATGTGTATCTTGGACAATGATGGTAACAGGATCCTCGCCAAATACTACGACAAAGACATCCTCCCCACTGCCAAGGAACAGAAGGCATTCGAGAAGAATCTATTCAATAAAACTCACAGGTAATAACAGATGATTTCTTACATTATTTTGTACAATCTCCATAACTGTGAAGTGAAGCGGCAGTAGCCTAATGGCTAAGGCATCGGTCTCGCAATCGTGAGGTTGTGGGTTCGAATCCTGGCCATTATACTTATGACGTGAACCCACTCCTAACACAAGCTATAGAGCATAGCTGGAGGGGTTAACAGGATTGTTAATAATGTGGTATCACAATCCCACATTGCTAGTTATCTTTAAAAAAAAAAAAAAAAACTAATATCGTGTAGAAATTGCAAGAAGCAATAGGCATTCTGATGGGCAAACAGTGGTGATGGGTCCTTAGAACACTATAACTTCTGCTTTCCCTTTCGATTGTAGTTACTTAGTATTATAGGTATAAACAACCCTGTTCATCAAGGTGTATTTTCGTATTGGGCTTCCTCTGAAAAATTTTAACCCTTCGCTTCTATGGGCCATTGTCCGATCAACAAGCACCTGCACATCATCGGGATCATGGGTAGCCCACTGTGCAGATGTAGTGTGGAACATGAAGATATGCCCAAACGCATACTCATGGTATGTACCAGTGTGGCCGAACAGCAGGCTTTAATGCTATTTTGGTTATACAGGACGTTTTTCACTATGGTAGACCAATTTCTTGACCAACTGTAATAACGGGACAAGTTTTGAGACTCATTAACATAATGGCACCATCCCTACAGTTAATTGTTCCACCATCCATCCATGTTGGTCTAGTGGTTAGTGACCTTCAGGACTGACCGGCCACCCCATAGTGAAATTATTGCCATTTAAGGCGCTATATTTAGGCGGTATTGGTTGCACTCCCCCGGGTGAGACCATTGACCAAATCTGTGATCAATTGCCACCCATGATATGTATAACAATGCATAAGATTAGAATGCTAAATGATTCATCAAGATCATTAATCTTGATGGCACGATTGTTTAATCTGTTTGGGTGTAATTTTTCAATAATATGTATGTACAATAGAATTCGGTTATAACGATGCGTGGTGACATTACGTCGTAATAACCGGACGACGTATTAAATGAACGTGCAACTTTAATGTTTGTTTTTTTTTATTAAAATAATCACATTCACAACATATTTATTAATACTGACGAGTTCCTCTGTTGTTTTACCGCAAATATCCAATGTAAATTTTGAATACACTATGAGGCATCTGCGCTTTGGAAAGTAAATACAAGCAGATCAGTAAAACCTATCAGGGTCATTAGTAGACAATATCAGCTTTCTAGAGATAATATTTTGATAATTCTTACTTACGATTTATTTGTGAAGACGTCAACGCTCTTCGTCGTTGTAACTGGATAGTACCTATAAGTGGCCAATTTTGTGTGAAAATACGTCGATAAAATTGGAGTCATAATCAATGGACGTACTTTCATAGTGGCTTATATTAAAACCAACATATGCCTATACTTACGTCGTTAAATACGAAGTCGTACTAAACGGACTACACTGTATTTGTCGAAGTGCCATGATTTAATAATTCTCCGACATATTTATAAGTGTGTAAGTATGTTTATCAGTAGTCTGGTTGTCATAGCACAGGCTTTGCCTAGATTAGGATCAGGTGGCCATGTGTGAGTGGTCTCAAGATATTATTATTACATTATTTGAATGTTGTGATCATCTTGATTTCAGAGCTAATGCAGAGATCATAATGCTGGAAGGTCTGACCTGTGTCTACAAGAGCAATGTGGACCTCTTCTTCTATGTTATGGGCAGTTCCCATGAAAATGAGGTGAGGAAACTATTTTTAACCTCCAACAAAAAAGTGGTATTCTTGTCTTTTTTTTTCTTTTTAAAAAAGACGACTCCCGCAGAGGGGTACAAGCACTGTGTCACAGGGGACTTTACAAACATACAAGTTACAGTACGATCAACGTAACTTGACCGGATTGAAGTTAGGTTTTTATCACTTTCGCGCATGTCATAGAGATGCGACCCTAAAATTACTAACGAAAACGATTAATTATGTTTAATCGATAAAAAATACTAACATTTTAATTCAAAAATATAAAAACACAATTTAAATGAGTTCATAAAAGTTTAAATTTAGAACAGTTACAGTAAATACAATAAATGCATTTTTGAAAGATAGAAAAATCCGAAATCCAGACTCAGGAACCGAACCCGAGACCTCCGCAGCCAAACCGGGGCCAGAAGCGAACCACCTATCTGGACTATGTTATTAGATTTCGAATTTTTCTATCTCTTGTTGCTCGCGAAATTAAGGCCTTCGCAGTGACATCTAGTCGTTAGTTAAGGAACTATCACGGCTTTTGTTATTGCTTCGTTACAGAGAGCATTTTAACAAATTATGATGTCGCAGGCCGAATATTGAAGTAATTTTTATAGGCATTTCTTGCCAATAACTTTACAAATACAATAAATGCATTTTTGAAAGATAGAAAAATCCGAAATCCAGACTCAGGAACCGAACCCGAGACCTCCGCAGCCAAACCGGGGCCAGAAGCGAACCACCTATCTGGACTATGTTATTAGATTTCGAATTTTTCTATCTCTTGTTGCTCGCGAAATTAAGGCCTTCGCAGTGACATCTAGTCGTTAGTTAAGGAACTATCACGGCTTTTGTTATTGCTTCGTTACAGAGAGCATTTTAACAAATTATGATGTCGCAGGCCGAATATTGAAGTAATTTTTATAGGCATTTCTTGCCAATAACTTTACAAATACAATAAATGCATTTTTGAAAGATAGAAAAATCCGAAATCCAGACTCAGGAACCGAACCCGAGACCTCCGCAGCCAAACCGGGGCCAGAAGCGAACCACCTATCTGGACTATGTTATTAGATTTCGAATTTTTCTATCTCTTGTTGCTCGCGAAATTAAGGCCTTCGCAGTGACATCTAGTCGTTAGTTAAGGAACTATCACGGCTTTTGTTATTGCTTCGTTACAGAGAGCATTTTAACAAATTATGATGTCGCAGGCCGAATATTGAAGTAATTTTTATAGGCATTTCTTGCCAATAACTTACGGTTCGCTTCTGGCCCCGGTTTGGCTGCGGAGGTCTCGGGTTCGGTTCCTGAGTCTGGATTTCGGATTTTTCTATCTTTCAAAAATGCATTTATTGTATTTGTAAAGTTATTGGCAAGAAATGCCTATAAAAATTACTTCAATATTCGGCCTGCGACATCATAATTTGTTAAAATGCTCTCTGTAACGAAGCAATAACAAAAGCCGTGATAGTTCCTTAACTAACGACTAGATGTCACTGCGAAGGCCTTAATTTCGCGAGCAACAAGAGATAGAAAAATTCGAAATCTAATAACATAGTCCAGATAGGTGGTTCGCTTCTGGCCCCGGTTTGGCTGCGGAGGTCTCGGGTTCGGTTCCTGAGTCTGGATTTCGGATTTTTCTATCTTTCAAAAATGCATTTATTGTATTTGTAAAGTTATTGGCAAGAAATGCCTATAAAAATTACTTCAATATTCGGCCTGCGACATCATAATTTGTTAAAATGCTCTCTGTAACGAAGCAATAACAAAAGCCGTGATAGTTCCTTAACTAACGACTAGATGTCACTGCGAAGGCCTTAATTTCGCGAGCAACAAGAGATAGAAAAATTCGAAATCTAATAACATAGTCCAGATAGGTGGTTCGCTTCTGGCCCCGGTTTGGCTGCGGAGGTCTCGGGTTCGGTTCCTGAGTCTGGATTTCGGATTTTTCTATCTTTCAAAAATGCATTTATTGTATTTGTAAAGTTATTGGCAAGAAATGCCTATAAAAATTACTTCAATATTCGGCCTGCGACATCATAATTTGTTAAAATGCTCTCTGTAACGAAGCAATAACAAAAGCCGTGATAGTTCCTTAACTAACGACTAGATGTCACTGCGAAGGCCTTAATTTCGCGAGCAACAAGAGATAGAAAAATTCGAAATCTAATAACATAGTCCAGATAGGTGGTTCGCTTCTGGCCCCGGTTTGGCTGCGGAGGTCTCGGGTTCGGTTCCTGAGTCTGGATTTCGGATTTTTCTATCTTTCAAAAATGCATTTATTGTATTTGTAAAGTTATTGGCAAGAAATGCCTATAAAAATTACTTCAATATTCGGCCTGCGACATCATAATTTGTTAAAATGCTCTCTGTAACGAAGCAATAACAAAAGCCGTGATAGTTCCTTAACTAACGACTAGATGTCACTGCGAAGGCCTTAATTTCGCGAGCAACAAGAGATAGAAAAATTCGAAATCTAATAACATAGTCCAGATAGGTGGTTCGCTTCTGGCCCCGGTTTGGCTGCGGAGGTCTCGGGTTCGGTTCCTGAGTCTGGATTTCGGATTTTTCTATCTTTCAAAAATGCATTTATTGTATTTGTAAAGTTATTGGCAAGAAATGCCTATAAAAATTACTTCAAGTTACAGTAAATACTAAAGAAACTTTGAAAAACAATTTCTTTACGAAAATAATCACAAAAAAACATGAGTTAGTAATACTAATTATGACAAAGTAATGCGTAATCGCATCTCTAATTCTCTTGGTGTAGTTACCGCCCCCGCCCCCCGCTTCCTGTCACCATTTACTTCCAAAAAATGCATCTGCGCAACCACTTGTCCCCTACTTCAGTCCGGCCTAGTAACGTTGATCCTACTGTACAGACACAAAGTACACCCAGAGATGGAACAACAATTTATGGATCACACAAAGTGGTGTCACACAGAGGCATTTACATTCGTATTTTGAATATAAGTATCTAAATAAGTATATATAACATATTTCTTTTTTAATAATGTTCCAGTTAATCCTGCAATCAGTATTGAACGCGTTGTATGAGTCAGTTAGTATACTGCTAAGAAGAAATGTGGAGAGGAGAGTGCTGTTCGACAACCTGGATGCTGTCATGTTGGCTTTCGATGAAATCTGTGATGGCGGGTAAGATATTAATAATTATTTATTTATTTAAATTGGAAGACCAACAGCAATAACAACTACAATAGGCAAATATAATATGTAATACAAAGTTTTTTTTTTTACTGCCTCTGTGGTGCGGTGGGAGTGTGCCTTCTACACTGTATCCAATTTGTCAATAAAAATTAAGATATAAGTAGAAATTTACATTATAGAGCCAGTGATAAATTTCTCCTAAGGCCATATCTATACTAATATTATAAAGCAAACTCTTCAGAGTTTGTTTGTTTGAACGCGATGATCTTAGGAACTACTGGTCCGAATTGAAAAAATCTTTTACTGTTGCATAACCCATATATCGAGGAAGGCTATAGGCTAGACCAATAGGAGCCGAGCAGCAATGAAAAATGTTGCAAAAACGGGGAAAACTTACGCAGACGAAATTGCGCAGGTCAGCTAATATATTCATATTAGGAGCGGCCAATTGGCCGCTCCTAATATCCGCGTACATTATGGCGATCAGCACTGCACCGCATCGTATAACAATATATATATCTAATATATAAAATTCTCGTGTCACAGTTTTCGTTGCCATACTTCTCCGAAACGGCTTGACCGATTTTGATGAAATTTTTTGTGCTTATCCGGTATCTATGAGAATCGGCCAACATCTATTTTTCATCCCCCTAAGAGTTTGTTTGTTTGTTTGAATGCGATAATCTCAGGAACTACTGGGCTGAACTAAAAAATATTTTATTGTTGGATAGCCCATTTATCGAGGAAGGCTATAGGTTATAACATCACGCTACGACCATTAGGAGCGGAGCAGCAATGAAAAATGTTGTAAAAAAAAAAAAGGAAGAAAAAGAAAAAAGGGAAAATTTACGCAGACGAAGTTGCGCGGGTCAGCTAGTATACAGGGTGTAACAGAAAGGTGTGGTCATATTTCAGCAATGAAAAGTGTTAGGTATAAGTATAACATCTGCGGGGGTACCAATTCTGATTTTATTAGTATGACTGAGATAAAGAATTTTCTTTCATATCGAGTGCGTAACATCGACATACTGAAAATACGACTTTACCGATAGGTACTCAACACTAACAGATAATCAGCTGTTTCCAATGAACTGCAATGAACTTCAGGTTTGACCTTAAATCACCACCCACTTTCATTTTGTTTCACTCTTTTGTTCCTGCAAAGATGAAACAAGTGATGATGTGTGAGTGAGACAAGCTAGTCTCGTTCTATCATTTTAACTCTTATTCGTCCTTTGGTATCTTGTTTCACTCTTCCGTAGCTTGCCTCTCGTTCTTTATCATTGTTTATGGACGAAGAGGAAAATAAATGCAGTTTTCATTAATAAAAATCATTCATCTCTGTCACACAATAATCTATCTGGTCGACTACATTTGTGTGAGTGTGTGTATACCTACACACTCACACAAATGTAGACACACACACAGAAACACTATACCGGTAATAGGTAACCCGAAAACTAATGTTCGGAGTACCAAGGTAACAGACATTGTGAGGAGTACTTGGGAACAACAGGTATGACGCCTGACGCCCATCTCTTGCTTTAAATAGGGTACTTTAAATTACCTACGTAATAAAATATGATAACTATGTCATTTAAATATTTTCATTGATTTTGTTGACAAGGTAACGAATTCAGGCAGCATTAAAACGTACATTATTTGTAACTTGAACATCACCGCTCACACCATAATTTCGAACTTTCTTCCCAAATTCCCCGTCTTCCAGGGTATGGTAGGTAGGTATTACATTACAAATGAACGAAGGTACCTACTGACCCTAGTCGGCGGCGACACACTGTTTACATTATACACGAATTTGTTATTCTTATAGTAACTTGTCGGTGTACCTCAAAGTTGAACCTACTTCTATTAAGATATAATGTTTGCGTAAGTTAAACAACATTACCACAGTTGGTGCATAGATGGGTGACCGATTTCTAAAATGTTATACTCACATGAATCATCGTTTTGGTCTTTTTTTATTGTCAGAGAACATTTTTTAAATCTATTTACATGAAATCGTTAAAAGAATTACATAATTTCACAAAATCCAACAATTTATTTAATTGTAGGATTAAAATCATTGAGGTAATAATGTAGTTTTTTAATACTTTAAATAATACCACAAACAATAAAACAATCTACATCGATATTCATTATTTTGTGTTGAAAAGTAATCAACAACAACACAGACATTCAGGTGAACAGTTGATTTGTAACACATAATAAAACGTAAACTCACGGCTCAACTTCGAACACTCATGGCGAAGTCCCGCGTTATTTGTCCCACGCCATGTAACGGTTTACAACTTATTGCATTAAACACGTAAAGATTTTTTCAAAAACTTCAAATGCATGGAAATTAGCATTCCAAACAAAATAATTATTCAAAACAAATAACAGTGCCTCAAAGACCGATTATTGGTTTTATTACCTAGTTAGACAGAGACACCAACATTTCAAGCCGTGGCGTCATAAACAAAACGTGTGCAATAAATAATTCGGTATTTGACCGGAAGCTCGGCAGAAATATTCGGAAGTCATTGTAATTTCAAAACGAGTTGTTAATACTCTTTTGATGTTATTATGATTCATAAAATAATTTGATATTGCCTTAAATTAAATTAAAACTTTCCTAAGATAATTTATAAACATTTTCTTGTAATTTTAGAAGTTTTAAGTTTTTAGGCACTTTTATTTCTTTGCTTCATTCACGGTGTTGCTTATTTATTCCGTCACTGTCCGTCAGTGCTTTCGACGCGGAGCCCAAAGCGGTTCGATCTATTTCGTTCTTTGGTTTTTGTTTGTCTTTCTTTGTGGAAGTGATGTGAAATTGATAAAGAAATTTTGTTTTAAGTTAGTAACAGTGAATAATTACGAAATTGTGTATCAATTGCGTATGACGCGATGGTAATCTACGCGATGTAGGTTAGGTATCAAGTAAGTTGATAGAGACAGTCTGCTCGGTCCTGGACAAACGTACCTAAAGGGATCCAACGGTGGCGCGTAATGCGTGACCCGTAGCCCGTAGGTACTTACCACTTTCGGCGAATGCAACAATTATTTATTGTTGACCGATATGTAGGTACCGATTTAGTTATGTAGTCAGGAATGCGGGGAAGCGTCACCGAGTTTCGCGCCTATTTTCATTATGTAGGTATTATCAATTCGAACAAACAAGTGCGCGTTGAAGTTAGTGCTAAATTGATGTGTTGTGATTTGTGATACTGTGTATTCGTAACTTGAGTATGTAAATACCTAAATCTCATTCTTATTGAAGTTTCAAAAACGGTAGGTAGGTACTTCCCCGAACCGTAAAAACATTAATATTAAAAATGTAGGGATGTAAAAGCTGAACGTAGGCAGTACGTTATTTTGGACCGTGAAGTGTATTTAAATGATCGTCCACGAGATGTGATAACAAAGTAGGTACCAACAACAGTGAGATGGTGATTAACATTTGTCCGTTCGATGTGGTCGTTGTGAAAGCCGGTGGCGACGGAAAGCGTTCAGAGGTTAGTAGTTAAACGGCTATTACACTATCCTGAATCAGGGCACTAAATCGAGATAGCCTTGAAAATTTGTTAGAGAATTAGGGCCCTAACTCTTATTACACCTCTCTTTTTAAGGATTTAGGGTCCCTGATTAAGTGTAGTGTAATAAGCGCATTAGTTGGTATTAATTTGTTTGCCTGTGTTTCTTTGGTTTACGGACGCGCCGACGACGTCCGTATGTTCGACGCGTGACGGGTACCAGGCGCGCAGTGATACTTAAGAGATCATTGTGCAGGGTCATCCAACATAATTGAACTCTCTACTACTACTATACTACGATGAAAACCTTGAATGATTGGTTATTGATGTAGCATTATTCGTGTCGATATTTTGCATAATAATTTATCGACTGATTAAAAATGACGTAAAATTTTAAGGTTCTTATATTTTGATAAGATTAGGTACACAGGGTATTTATCATGTGTATGTGACGACCCTTAAATATGACCACACCTTTCTGTTACACCCTGTATATATATATATTTTTTAATTATAGATATGTAAGTAATTAGTTCATACATTAAAAATGTACTTACAACTAATGTAAGCGGGTGTGTGAGCAACTAGTTAAAGGTGGAGTTTGATTAGTATATCGAGTGAAATTACTGGCACCACCTCTCCGTCTTGCGTTCGGCATTAACTTCTTGCATCGCAAAGGAGCGGTTGTCTGGTACTTACTACATGGCCTGAGTCCTGGGGCCTAGGGCGTCCAAGACTGCAAATCCACCTCTCGAGGCTAGCTTGTGTATCCTCATACAAAATCTAAGCATTTTAAACCAAATGTTAGAAATACCAGACGAAAAGGCGTGGCTTAGCACCGCGTCATTGTGACGTAGGATCACCTGATCGGTAGGGGGAGCGCTGCGAGTAAGCGGCGGTGACACGAAGCTCTCAGTTACGCGTTGGCATTCAATCGAGACGGACGTACTTCTTATGCCTATAAATTAAAAGTGGTTTCGTTATTAATACTTCTCCTTGTATAGTCATCTCCGGTTGTAGTTTATAAAACAAAAATTCATTCTCTCTTGTCCACATATGTCTATTACTAATGATGGGCGTAGGTAGTGCCATTTAGGATCAATGGCCTCAAATGCTATGTGAACATGGACCTACTCCGGGATTTTTAAAAAACTAATGGTCCATATTAAATAGTTTAAGAAATAAAAAATCACAAAAAGTATTTACTATTGAATCGTAACGCCATTGCAAGTTGGATGACTTTTATGTAACAGTTATTTAATTATACATGTGGACCAAACCAATGTCTCCTGGAGGGGAAGTACCCTAAAGTTTGTTTTCAGTAATTTTCGCTAACTCAAATAGAGTTAGCGAAAATTACTGAAAACAAACATTATTTTATTTTTAGAAATAAAAAATAACTGCATATCATTTCTAAAAGTCACTTGGCAGAGCTCGAAAACGAAGCCGCTAAATGTAGAAAAAAAATATTTTTTATAATTCAATTTAAGAAGAAGGTCATTAAGGAACAAATCATTTTAATATGATTTTTGAGGTGAGGTGGTATATCTACGTTATGCCACGATTAACGAATCCCGCGAAATGGAACTAATTATGCCAAACATTGTCTATTACAGTTACCAATAACCTTTATATTTCTCCATTCCAGCGTCATACTAGACTCGGACCCGACCTCCATAGTAGGTCGAGCGGCCCTCCGCACAGAGGACGTGCCTCTAGGAGAGCAGACTGTCGCACAGGTAATGGATCACGTCAATAAAATGTTTTGGTAGAAGATAGTGTCTCTTTTAGCAGTAGTGATGGTGTGCACGAGGGTTTTATGTGAGTCGATCGATTATGGGCTTCTATTTAATCTAAGAAACGATTCCTTACTGATTTTAGTTACAGCGTTTAAACCACTGACTTCTATAGTACGCTAGACTGGCTACCCCATATAAAGTGACAATTTCAAATGCCGAATAGAAATGCCGTCTTGTGAATTTTTTACACCTATGACAAATGGCTATTGTTGTTATTCTTGTACATTGACGTATAGACCAGGGTGTCAATTCAGGTATTTAAAGCAGTGCAGTTGAAGTTAAATTTCGATTAAAACGGCCATTTTTGTATCATTGTAACTTTGGGATCGATCTCAAATACGCGTCTCGAGAGCGCAATAACGACATTCTAGTACGACATTTTACATTATTCAAATAAAAAGTTATTTCACGGGTTATTGTTTATCTGTTAATCGTTAAATCTATACTAATATTATAAGTGAACAGTTTGTTTGTTTGATGACCATAATCTCAGGATCTACCGGTTCGAATTGAAAAAATATTTTATTACTGTTGGATAGCCCATTTATCGAGGAAGGCTATAGACTAAACTTTACGGTACCCCCAATAGGAGCAGGGTGGCAATGAAAAATGTTGCTAAAACGGAGAAAATTGACGCATACGAAATTAATATATTTTGTACGATTTACCTATTTTTTTATTTAACGTATTAATACATTAACTTCATGAATACAATGTGAGTAATATCAAGATAATCATTCATGAAATAATAAAATAGTATTTACTTATAGTATTACTTATATTAAAGTAACATTTGTTTTTTGTTACATTACCCATAATCGATTGAACTCATTCATAGTTTTTACGTGTGCACTTACATATTGGCTTGCCATGACAAAATTAGTAATAGCTTTTATATATTATACTTGGTTTAATTCAGGCCTTTACTTCGAACGGGACGGAATCGCAACTGCAACATTCTATTAGGGCATTAACCAAAAAAAGAGTTTTAAAATGGTTAAAATTACACAGTTCATTTCCCTCGCAAAATTAGAACTCTTTGTAAAAAATAAAACCTACATTTCTTAGTTGTATTCTGTACCGTTCGTCTATTTCCCGTTCTGCAGTAGAGACCGAATTTTATAAAAAAATCTCGAATTTATGAATGAATATTACTATTATAAAAAATCATGAGGAAGACTTATTAATATAAAATATTATAATCCTAAAAAGCTATCCGGTAATAAGACAATCGGGTACAACTACCAGATATGTCAAAAGGACACAATCTGTAGAAATTTACAGTAAATTTGCCATTATGACGTCATACTATCGTCATGCTATCATCAAATTATTTACTTTTGGTATTTGTATTGATTATTATAAATTTCGAAACGTGTTCAATTTGTGAGCGAAACTTTTAGGATCTACTTTTACCTGATAAAATCATTTATTTTATTGTAGTAGATACCTAATTTAATATTCCTTCCACTGTACGCTTAATTTACTATTAGAAACCTGGCAACATTTTTTTAAAATTAAGTTTTATGTTTTTTTGGTTGTGTTTAACATGACATTGTCTTTCTTGTGCCTAGTTGCTTATATCATTCACTTCTGTTTGAGAATTAAAAGAACCCACAGTATCTACACAGAGCGAGTTAATAATTTTGTTATATATTTTATTATTTATACTATATTCATTACCGATATAAAATATAAAAATCACTACAGGCTAGTTGACGATGGCCTGTGTTGCAAACTAAAGAGGCACGTTTACGCAAGGCTTTTGAAATACAAATCTATATTTTTTGTTAATTTTATAGTATGTTTTTTTTTCTAATCTGACAACACTGTCACTCGAATATTTTGACTTAATAGTGTTTTGATCTAGTTTTGTGTCCTTTTAGAAATAAGTCTAATATGTTTTTAAATGGTTTTTCTTTTTAAAACACCATATAAAATTATTTGCAGTCAGTTACATATTTCAAAGTTTATACTCGTATATAGTATAAAATATTATTATTTATAATAAAAACGGAAATTAAAATTAAATGTTGCTAGTTTTAAAAAAAAATTGTTTAAAATATTTTTTGCACAATATTATTTTTTGAATGTGAAACGTCATCCTATGGTAATGTTTTTGTTGTTTTTTTATCATCATGTCGTTTATATGTGGGGTGTAATTACATGTAATGATTAATGTTCATTATATTTTATGAAAACTAACCAATTTGTGGTTTTTATTTTAATCTGCACTTTTTTGTTTCTATTGAAACAATTAGTTATTTTAATAATTCCTTTTATCTTCATTAAAACTATCTGGGATTTGGTATTATTAGTGACTTTAAATAACTATTATTATACTAAAAAGACTTTCTTAAAAAACTTCTTCTTAAAGTCAATTTTGATCTAGCAGAAAAATACGTAAGTCCCTTCTAAATGATAATTGAAATATAAACCTTATTTACATTGGAAAAAAGCTGAAAATTCTATGAAAAGAAGCAAACCTTTTTATTCTCAATTGATACTAAAATTTTAAATCGTACTTAAGCCGATATAGATGAAATTTGTTATGGAGATAGTTTGGAGTTCCGGAAAAGGCAGAATAATTTTATCCCAATAACCGACATCCACGCAGGCGGAGCCGAAAGTTTGTAAGCTGTATTTCAATGTAATAAAGTGCTCACTCGATTACTAATTAAAAAAACTTAAAAAAAAATGTCAGATCAAAATTGACCCTAATTTCTATCATTTCACTAACAAAATATATAACTATTTATAGGTATAACAATTATATTTATTATTGAAACTGAATTTTATGAAACTTTCAGATACTCCAAAACATAATGAATATGTAAGAAAAACCCGGGGATAATTTAAGACAGTACATAAATCGCCAAAGTCATAATTTTGTAGTCATTTAGCTTATTAAACTTTATATACTAACATTTTATTTTTTTTATTTTATTTTTTTCTATTGACAACCCTTATTTGGCTCTGTCGCTTTTAGGCTTAATGCACACTGCTGTTTTTTTTTTGCAAATTGGTGAAGATCAGATTCCCTAGCGGTAAATCATGGAACTAATACAATGCAGATAAACTATAGTGGACAGACAGTTTTTTATTCGATCCCTAACGGCCGGTCTTAATAACTTATCTATCTGTCTGTTAAATAGGTAACTCTAGTAATGAAACTGATATTTGTGCGTTTCGATAACCATTGATATATAGTTTTTTCGATCTAATGACTTTATAGGACCATCTATCTTGTATTAGTTCCACAAACGGCCACCAGGGAAATTTTATCGTCACCAATAGTTATTATTTTAAGTTTTTTTTTTATATCCCGCGGGTGAAAAGTAAAAGAATATTTTTTAAAAATTGCAAGCTATTGGTATTTTGGCGGCATTGAGCAGTAGGCTTCGACTACATCTGACTGTAAAACTATGATTGTCTTTTTCTGTTTTCCTAGAAATCAAGATTTTGTCTTCTTTCTTGCTCTAACAAAATATTTTAAATAAATTTAAAGCTGTCAGATATAGTCGGAATCATAATCAAGCTTGGCCTCTGGTTTTTTTTAATCTTAAAGATTTATATTTTATTTTGATATTGAGTAAGTATATACAGTTATATACCCTGCATTATACAGTGTGCAAATAAAACCTTGCCCGATCCTCAAGGGGCGTATATCGTGAGGTCCCGGGTTCGATCACTACCGGCGGACGTAAACTCACTCCTAAGGGAGGTGGGTTAACAAAGTTGCTAGTAATGTTGAACCCGTAATCATTTATTGCTAGTTATTGGTTTTAAAAAGAATAACACTGTGAAACGACATTTTTATTGATTTTAGTACTCAATGTTTCCAAAATGTAGCAAATTTTCAAGATTTGTTGTTACCATTGTTGATCTGGTGGCATCCATTTTTACCGGTCAGTGTTGCCATGCGCATTATTATTTTTTTTTTTTTTATTAATAATAGAATTAATGACACTTAAGAATACATTAATGGATCGGACAGGGCTTTTGTATCCATATTGTAGCTACATAGTTTAAAAATATGTAGTCAAAATGGCGGGATGAGATGGGAAAATATTCTTTACAACTTGTAATATCATTGACATTATAGTATTAACTAGCTCGGGCCGAACGGGTACCGTATTTTTTCATAAATCTTTGTGATTTATAAGCATTTTTAACATATTTAAGGTATAAAACAAAATTTGTTGGATTAACACCCGTAGACCCCAACGGGCGTTGTCCAACTCTGGCACCGAGACCTGCCGAAATCTTGAATAAATCCTTCTAATGTCACGATTTTCAGGTTATGCCGCGATTTCACTTAACATTAGTAAGATGACATTTGCCCTTCTTACTTTAATAAATTAAATATGTTTTTAAACAGCACAAAATGCTTAAAAATCATATTATTGGCCTAAATATAGTCGTTGATGTTATTAATGATTTAAAAAAATATTATTAAAAAATATATATATTACGGGTCTTAATAGCGTGAATAATTTAATTTATTCTCGCGACTAAGACCCGTAATATCTATATATTTAAATATATATTTTCATAATGTGTACAAATCGCGAAAGTTTATCAACATTTATTAAAATAATATCTTGTACATCCTATATGTTAGTTTTTCTATAATTTCAGGTATTACAATCCGCGAAGGAGCAACTGAAATGGTCGCTGTTGAAATAAATACTACTATAATACTTTGCGGTAAAAATGTCTATGGATTTGTAATATGTTACAATAACCGGTTTTCGCAGCTCTAGCTCCGTTTTACTCCAGTATCCGGGTTTTGTCACCGGATGGTCTCCATTTTACCCCCTAAAGGTAGAGTTTCCATCTTGCCATTTTTCAAATTTGGCAAAATTACAAGAAGCTTAAAAACTCCGGCTATTGGAGCTCAGAACCTGGACATGTCAACACTTACAAATCCGGTGAAACCCGATGACCGACAGATGGCAACCCTAACTAAGGGGATATATCAATTATGATCGTCCTATCAGCAATGGGATAAACCATGGATAGCGCGACTCGAAATTTCATTCATTTCGAATCTTCGCTATCCATGCAAGCAGTGCAGTTCCAGTGTGAGCAGCTCTGTTTATCAAATATATTTCTCTGTTTATAAATGATATCTGTACATCACAGTTATCTTCAAAAGTTTGACATATACAGATACTGTCCCATTTTTGTTATGGGTTAAATCGGTTAATTTTGGTGAATGTTTTGGTTATTCCCGATTGGTAGAATTAAATATTAGCTGCTAAAATATTTTTTATACATAGCCAGTTTTTATAATTTAACAGGATTATAGGGCACCCAGTGAGATATTTGGGAGATACTTATCTTCTGTCAAAATTATGCATATTACAAACCAAAGATAATTCAACCGTTTAGTATTTATTTTAATCATCTATTATAAATAAATGTTATTAATATAATTAATATTCCATCTACTATAATAATATCCTTGTTTTTATTTAATTTTATTACTGAATTGCTTATAATAATGTTTTCAGATTGCTAATATTTTAAGGTAATTTTAGTAATTGTCTGGTAATACCTGTATTATTAATTATTTGATCAGGGGCCGATCCAGGATCTGAAGTTTAAAACCCACTAATCCCGGATTTTAATAACTTTTAAACTTTCGCGTTACTTGACAATAGTAATTCGAGATAGCAATAGATGCGGTCATGCTAGGTAAGTATTTACTTTAGGCGTTGTTTGATGTCGACCGAAAAGTCAAAGGAAAGTGGAAGCAACGTCACGATTCCGTTTGTGAGATAGGCGTTTCTTCAACTTCTGGGTGAAACTTCAAACGATTCCCAGGGTAAGAACTTCCTGGCATTAACGCATTTATTCCTATTTGGTATCATTTAATCCATGATTTTTGTTTGGTGGGTAGGTAGGGCGCTTGAACTCTCCCCCACTCCTCCCCGCTAAAGGTATTTTTTATTAAGGTAAACATTGACGGGAGAACTGAGAGACTTGAGCCACTTAGCGCCTACCCTAGGATCTAGGAGGTGGGCACTATAAAATCATTTCACTTTCATTTGCTGCATTATGGCCTAAAGTTGTAGCGAACAGAAGGTATTTCAACGCTACGGATCAAAACCTTATGTCTTTCTCTATGCCTATAACAAGTATCCATAAAAATAGGCCTAGTATTTTAGTAATTTTAAAAGACATTTTGCCCTCCTTCATGTTAATAGATCCGACACTTGCTTCTCAACGAGCCATGTGTCCCCTCCCCCCTTCTCCAGAATCAATTGCAGTTCAAACATTTTTTTTTTAAAAAACGACTCCCGCAGTAGGGTACAAGCCCTGTGTCGCGGGGCACTTTACAGAACATACATACAAGTCACGGACACAAATTACATCTATTAGTAGTAGTAAGTATTTTGAATTAGCTGATATATCAACGTGAATCAACGCTACGAGTTACTGAGTCAAGTAGTTCCAAAATGAAAATAGTAAGTATTCTGTGGACAACAAAAAACAATTACATTTAGAAAAAAACATAAGTGTGAATACCTAGTTCATCTACCTTCTATTATATCTCTTTACTATTACAAAATTGTATAGTAGCTGTCTGTACATTCAAAATATTTTTTTATATATACGTGAAAATCTAAATAGGTGACAAGTTTGAAACTTTCAACTTTTCCCGCAATTATAAATGGCCACAATATACGTAGGTACTTTAAATTTAATTTTAAAAACAATTACCTAGATGCAAGTAAATAAGGGTTTGTAAATCCAAAACTATGATTTATTTCTTTTTTAGGTCAGTTTCTTTGTTCTGGGTTGACGCGAAACTACGTAAATAGATTTTGATTATATTATTAAAGCTTACAATTTTAGTTTCATTAAAATAAGTTAATATTACTCTAGTTAAAAGCTTAGCCCCCTTTCTACAAAGCCCTTCAAGTATTAGAGATTTAAATACAAATGGTCGCAATAACCGGCATTCACACGGACTAATCGATAAATAAAAAATGTGAAAGAACATGAAAATAAATATATTTTAATATCAATAGGTAAATTTTTAAAAATATCTTTATAGCAGGTAAATAGTCGCATACAACAAATAACTAAGGCATTATAAATAAACACGAAGTCTTCATTTTACAATTTTCTAAAAATATAGTTTCACTAACGCCTAAAGGTGGCCGTTGGCACCGCGACAGAGACGGAAGACTGCGATAAATGTCTCTGTCTCTTCTGCATATACTGTGGGTCGAGAATAATACCGCAACCAGAGCTACTATTCATACTATTACAGTGCGCGAGACACTGTCCGGCGCAGCGACCGTCTCGCAGTCTCCTGTCTCGCGTCTTTGTCTCTGTCTCACCCGCAAACTGACACTCGTAATTTTAAATTGATTTTGAACATTCTTTTACCAATAGAAAGCCGCATTATTTGTGTGTCGTAGGTGTTATAGAAACAGGGAAAAATGACGCAAACGAAGTTGCGCGGGTCACCTAGTGAAATAATAAATGTGTAGCAACAAATTCATAAGGCCGGATCTTTGTACAGTTAAAGTACACTTGATTCTGACAGAAATTACATAAAAAAATAGGCTATAGTACCATTAAATGGTACTATAGCCTACTTTTTTGCCCTCGAAAATAAATATCTGTTCCATAAAACAACTAGACGACACTAAAATAGTTTATAAATTGAGTCTAAACTCACTATCTTAGTGGTATAAAAATTTCATTAGTCGTTATAAGTGTTATTTATAGAGTTGACGACCAATGAAAATATTTTTATTTATCTAAACAACAGACAGTTCTAATCGAGACAGTAAATCCTGCGCTCTGATTTTACAAATTTAGAATTTTGTGAATGACATAAATTAATGTTTTGTTCGAAATCAAACCTACACACATATTATTCATTAGTTCCATAGGCCCCTCCCCGTTTCCATGTTTTTTCATGATTAAATCTCCCACCTGGCGCCTATGGTTGGTCCAACCTATAGACATGGAGACTGGACTGAGCGTTCCTTCCAGGTAAAGTAAATACAAGCTGTAAAGTGTGAAAGAGACAAAATTATCGTGCGGCGTGGTTGTTGTTGTATGACTATGGTCCAACCACTACACTAAACGCTAAATTAATGTTCCAATTCCTTTGTCAAGTCGGATGCCCCAAACTCATCGGGCGTCGGTATACTATTAAGTTTAGAAATCATTTTGAAAGCAGGGTGTATCTTATCTTTCAACAGCTTGAATAAAACGTTTTCGGACGTGCCAACGAAACAACCCATGGTTTGAAAACGCTGAAAATAAAAAAAAAACAACCTGTAGATAAAAAAGTTATTTATTCAAATAATAAGTATACAGATTTTATTTAAAAATGTACAAAATATCAACAAGTTAATAGTATTTATAATTGGAACGTATTGTTTCAATTAAAACAGACCTAATATTTTATATAAATATTTAACGAATTTAGAGAGCAAATATTTATTTTATAAAAAGGGTTTGACCGCAATGAGTGGAACTGAACAGCTACGGAGCGAAGCGAATTTTTTATTATACCATAACACAGATTTTTTTAAATTCAGTATTTATTCAAATAATAAGTATACAGCTTTTTTTTAAAAATGTACAAAATATCAACAAGTTATTCATATTTATAATAGGAATGTATTGTTTCAATTAAAACGGATCTAATATTTTATATAAATGTTTAATGAATTCAGAGAGCTAATATTTTTCATTTATAAAAAGGGTTTGACCGCAATGTGAAATGTACAGCTACGGAGCGAAGCGAATTCTTTATTCTACCATACCACAGATAATATAATACTATACTAGTACAGATACCTCATGCATACAAAGAATTGCGATCGCCATAATTCGGGCATTTTTTCGGACAATTTTATTGAGACGCTAGATGGCGCTAGCAGTGGACTTCCTTACTGAAGTCGACAATAGGTGGCGGTAAAAAAAACATCGCGTGGTATCGATATTAAGTGTAACTAGTATTATATTACCCGTGCCTCTGCTTTGGACATTGACGCATAGACCTGCGCCATAACTTCACAAAATTGACCACTCTCTAGAAAGAGACAAGGCTACTTTGCGTATAATACCTGTCAAAGAGACGGGGTCGCACGAGATTTTTCTCTCTTTCACGCTTTGCATACCAACAAAATAATTATATGTTCAGAATTCCCAAATAGCCATCTGTTGTAAGATTGAACCAGTTTAATAAGTAAATTGTAACGTAGTACAAATAATTGCCGCTCTGCTCTAGCGGCAATTATTTGTACTCCAGTTATGACGATATCATTAAATTTTGTAAAGTTGTGGAAATTTGATTTAGGAACCAATTATTTTACAAACCCATGTATAGGTAATTGAAAAATAAGAGAAAACACATTTTTCAGTTGCATTTTCTTCTGATATTCTGAATTTAAAAAAACTCAAACGAATCGATACTTTACAAGTATCGATTTGATATTTCAGTTTTTTCAATCGCCATCTGTTGATATTTATTTGACCTATGTTTCTTTTCCTTCGTGATGAGACCCCGTGACTATACTAAACGCTGAATTCTCAAAAGTCCCGTAGTTTTAAGACAGTTAATTCTCGTACTGTCACTGTCATTGTAAAATTGGCAATTTGACAAAAATGGCCGCGAGTTTTTATTGCCAGGTTTTTTTCTCCGGCTTTACCTATTGTTTGCGAACTTGGCATTACAGTACATGTAGAATCCCGACGTATCACAAGAGTTGTTTTGCATCATGAGTGAATAAAGATTTTTGTTTTTTTTTAAATTTTGAACTGTCAAGGTCAAGGGTGAATAGTAGAGAGATAGAAGAGAGTCTGTTTTATTTTGATGTTCTGATCTGCTTGTGTGTGTCATGCAATTTCGCTTTCGCTTCGCTCCGTGTGGTCAGATTTTAAGGACAACAATACATTTTTAGACTATGAGTTGATAACTGATAGTCTACAACACGTTGAATATACTATAATAACAAAGTTAAAGTGTCCCATGCAAACCTAAGCATGTTAGTTTTCATTAGTAGTCTACTCTTTATAAATAAATAAAAGACTCGTAATGTTACGCTGACCAATGAAACATAAGTCTCCAATTAAACTAATTTATTTATGCTGAAATACATGTGTGGAATAACTTCTTTTTATAATTTAGGTTTAGGCATATCAAATCCAAGAGTATCCTTGGTGGGTATTTTATTTAATTTTGAAATATTTTTGAAGGCTGGATGTTTCTTATCCTTTAGTAGTTTGAATAGAACGCTTTCTGAAGTCGTTACGAAACAGCCCATAACTCGCATGCGCTGTAATAGGTGAGTAAACAGGTTATATTTTAGTATGTGTATTCAAAAGATTAGCTGTAGCTGATGATAATGTTATGGGACAGGACAGATATGGCTTATAACATTATGATAGAATATACATGTATCAGTCATGAGAAGGGATGAAATAAATATTGGAAAGAGGGTACTAAGTATGAATGTGGATGGCCTTAAATGTTCAATGACAACTTAAAAAAGATGGATGGGCTGTGTGAAAGAAGACATTATGAGAAAGGGAGTGACTATGTTTGATAGAAGAGAGGCAAAGTACATACGAGTATTAAGCCGACCCCAAATAATTGGGATAATGATGATAGGATCTATGATATGAACAGCAAACGAGTCTTTAGAGTGGAGATCGCGACTTGGAAACGTCGGCGGTTGTACGACCTCAACACAGATGGACCCATGACATAAAGGTCTTTGTGATGGAGCCAATTGCGTGCGGCGGGGGACAGGGTTGTGGCGTACATTAGAAGAGGCCTATGTCCAGCAGTGGACCGATACAGGCTGATAATGAATATGATAGGTTTACAAACTCAGATATTATTAAGTGACAATTTTGGTAAGTACGTCTCGTCCGTTTCATTCATGATGTTAAAGGATACCTCCCAAATCTGATGTACCAATCGTGATTATTGACAACTAAAGGTGGGTACTGACTAACGTTTATACGAGTTGTAATTTAAAAGTCCGTGTAAACATGTTCGCTGCTCGCCCATGCTCCAAAGTCGTTTTTTACGACGAGATTATGTTAAGATCTTGATTGCATACTGACCGAACCGCATAACCGTTCACAGAATTAGCGGCTCTCGTTGTTCGCTTGTTTATGTTAGTTTGCATGTAGATTCGCGCTAGAGCTTCACATTTGGAACTGCCGCCTAACTTCATTAAGTTTTTTTTTTTAAATATATCATAATTTTATTATTCTTTTAGTATTTAGTAATTTGACGTTTTCAAACAATAATTAATTTGGTTTTACGAAATAAAGATATTTGTGTTTGCATTTGAATGCTCGCTTTGTAACATTTTCTTTTTTTTTTTTTTTAAACGACTCCCGCATTACGGTACAAGCCCTGTGTCGCGGGGGACTTTACAAACAAACAAGTCACGGACACAAAGTACACCAGATTCGGAACAACAATTTGTGGTTCACACAAAGTGGTGTCCCTTGTGGGAATGGAACCCACGACCTCATGCGTAGCAGTCGAATACACTCCCACCGCGCTACAGAGGCAGTCATTCTAGTTCTATTACACCTCATAACGTTGGTCAGTACCCACCTTTAAAATCGTGGTCAATTTACTGTCAAGACCTAGTGAGTGCTTCAGCTCTGTGTCAGTTAATCTACTTTGCAATAAAAATAATACTTTTACTAACCTGTAGAGCTAATCCTCTGTCCATCAAAGATCTAGAAGATATTCCATCAGCTAGCAAGTGTACCGCAATGTCATCTTTTAATAGATCTATTGCTGTCTGTTCAATGCAAACATGGGCCTGAAAATTGAAAAATCATGGGAGTTATTATTAATATAGCTGTAGTAGCTTTTTTAGTTTTAGATATGGATCCTTTTAGCTAAAAGCCTCCTCCATAATATGCCATTTGTAAATGGGGTGAAAACAAACTTGCGTGTAAATTAAGAGATCTATCTGATTTTATAATAAAAAGGGGATGTCTATTAGGCCCTGTTCTGTATGTTCTTTAAATTCCAGACCTGCTACAAATAAATAATGTCACCATAGCCACATATACAGATGACACAGCAATTCTGGCCAGTAATACAGATCCGCTTAAAGCCACAGAAGCTCTACAAAAAGGTCTTGTAACAGATTGGCTCTATACTTGGAGGATAAAAGCCAGCATCAGTAAGTCAGTGCAGGTCACCTTTACTCTAAAAAATGGAATTGTCCACCAGGCCAACTAGAAGATATAACTTTGCCACACAAAGACACAGTAAAATATCTCGGCATTCATCTGGGTCGACAATTGACATGGAGACACTACATAAGAACTAAAAGAGAACAGCTAAGCATACGGTATAAAGATCTATACTGGTTGACAGGACGCAACAGCAAACTCTCCAAGGACAACAAGCTTCTTATTTATAAGGCTATCTTGAAACCAACCTGGATGTATGGGATACAGCTGTGGGGTAGTGCCAGAAATTCAAATTCCATTGCAATATTGTCATATTGCAATGAATGCAGAATGGCATTCGATTGATATTCCAAGTACCATGGCTAATCACAAACAATTAAATTTAAAGAAGAAATCTAAAGCTTGGCTATCAAACTTGGCTGAAGAACCATCCTAACACACTTGCAGTTGAACAAACTAGAGAGAGTTACACTAAACGACTAATGAGGAAAGACATTTTGAAACTAAACACAACAGATTGATGCAGTTATAAACTTTCTGAGTAGATGTTTTCACTGAAAGGCACATTCGACATAATCTACAGTCTCTCAACACATCTGCTTATAGTATGACACTGATTGCAGATCAAAGCAAAAGATAAAAAAATATATATTATGTTATACTACTGAACTGACATACCTGCGGCAGTCTGGGCAGACTGCTGGAGTTCTGGAACTGCCTTTGTTGGCTGGAGAGAGAAGATATCCACAATGGCCCAATCAGTTTTCTTATAAACCAAGGAAAATCTAACTACGTTAACATAATAGTTATGTACATTACCTCAATCCCGAACAGCACTACAGAACTCAACTCAGGTACGTCAGTCTTCAGTTTAGCTTGCAGCTCAGGAGTGAACATAGAAAACATAGTCTTCTCATATAAGAGTGCTGCACCAGATGTGTTGATATCTTTAGTAGTATGTCCGAGGCCTTTTGGATACTGCTCTGATATATACACTGGGATTTTGAAGTGTTTTGCAGCCTCCAACTGGAAAATATGATGTTACGAGTTTTAATTTTATGTATATTTAAATGGAGATAGAAATTGATCTAACCTACTTTTGCTAAGATTTCATGTTGCGTTCCATGGTTTATATTAACTAAAGTCACATATGGATATGGAAGAGGACTTTTCTTCCTAAGTAATAGCATATGACCCTTACTTTAACATGATGCTTTGCTATACTTTACTTACTTTAATGCCAAAATTCTTGTAAATATTAATAATAACAAGTCTATCCCTGACAAATTTAATAAACCACTTGTTTTGCATAGCATCTTGAAGCTTAGAAGAATAGAAAAAGTAAAGAGTTATGAGATAAGAAAGAAGACAAAGCTGACAGATGTCCTTAAACAAGCCTTGAAGCTGAAGTGGCAATGGGCAGGCCACGTCATAAGATACAATGATAAAAGATGGACCTCACAGTCAACAAAGTGGTCTGGCCCAATGGGAAAAAGAAAAGTGGGAAGACCAAATAAACGGTGGGTAGACGACATCATAGAAGTTGCAGGCAGAAACTGGTGGAGTCTCGGTGCAGAAAGAGAGGACTGGAAGAAGATGGAGGAGGCTTTTACCCAAAAGGGATCCATTGCAATAACAGAAAAACTACAAACACCTAGTTAACATAATTATGTATTTAATTATTTATTGTAATGGAATAAAATAAGCTTATTATTATTATTATTATTATTTGCATAGCAACATATCCAAAACTATGCTACTTCTATTGCAAGTTTCAACATACATTTGTCATTCGTCCTTCACATTCAAAAGCAACTCGGACTAATAGAACCTGTTTTTTTACATTCGCAATTTTTATACATATTGTGTGAATTATTTAATGGTGGAAACCTTTTAATTTACCTAATGTTTTATCGAATTGCATGAGAGAGACATTGCCAAGACCACAATCAGTGTAATTTGTTTCAATAAACAGGGTGACTTTTAATATGAGTACAGTACTCCAAAAGTAATAATGCGCATAGAAATCTTCGGAAATCTTCGTCATTGTTCGGCAACGGTCGTATTACCCGAGCGTCGAAAGACGATATTTATATAGAGTGGTTAAGAGCAATTTCTCTATGCCTAATTTTATATATTATGTGTTTTGTGCTAAAACAGATTTGATTTACCTGTAACGAAATTTGATTCGATAATTCCATGTAAGTAAATAGCGAAAACGCTACAATCATTGTTGGAGTGATTAGTTTTCAAGTGTCTTACCGAAGTTGGTGTAATTATGGAGGAAAAGGTTTAAATAACATAAGGTTTTATTAGAAGGAGAAAAAAACGTTTTCAAATAGAGGTTTACATAAAATATAATCAAAATCTCAGTTCAAATTTGTTTACAGCACTAATCATTCCAGAAAAATAATACAATTATAAAAAAATTAATCAGAATCGAGGAAGACCTCTATTCCCGACATCGCAGATTCATCAGAAGTTTCATTATGCTCTTGTTCATTTACACTTTCCTCACTGCTATCACCTGTGTAAATAATCAGTTTATCGGAATAACTATCGATTCTTGGCTCAAATTTTCTATATTCATCTTCGCATTGAACCGCATGATCAGAAACTTTTTTCCATTCTTCTGGTCCTATTTTATTGATTTTTTCTAATATAGCATCTTTAACTGACGTCACAGTCATTGCAATATTTCTCTTGGCCACGTGTTGCTTTATTTGGGACCAAATATTTTCAATAGGGTTAAAATCGGGATGATATGGTGGCAATCGTATAATTTTATGCCCATGTTCCTCCATTATACGGTCAATGGCAAATTCTGTGTAATTTTCTTTGTATCTTTGTATAATTTTATACAAATCGGGTTTCAGTTTCTTTGGGTCATGCGGAATGTTGTGTTGTTGTAACCAAGCTGTCATTTGTGGTTTAGATGTGTTTGAGTTTGGTGGTTTCACAGACAGCTTATTATGATATGGGGCGTTGTCTATTACCAACACACTATTAGGAGGCAAGTTGGGAATCAATTGATTGCGTAGCCAAGTTTGATAACGTTCCGCGTTTATTTCTTTATGATAGTCACCTTCTGAGTCGACACATTTATGTAACATTAGAGCCCCTGGGACGAAGCCTTTTTCATTGCCTGCGTGTACAATAATTATTCGCTCTCCTTTGGAAATGGGTTGTTTGATACCTTTTTTGTTGCTATCTTGCCAAGTTTTACCCTTAGTATGTGATGTGTGCACATACGACTCGTCCATAAATACTATGTTTCTACCAGAACTCCTCAGCTGTTGTATTTCTCTGAGATATTTGATCCTTTTTAGGCGTATATCATGTTTTTCCATAAGTAATTGTCTGTTATTATCAGTTTTCAGAAACCTAAACCCCATGTCTTTCAAGATCAACCTTAAAGTCTCGGCACAGCCTTTGAAATTAATAGCTTCGATCAACTTTATTCTTAAATTATTTACAGTTGGGAGTTCTTTCAGCGTCAATTGAAAATTGTATATCATATTACGAATAACACAGTAGTCGAAATCATCAAGTACCAGCCGAAATCTACTTTTAGGTCTTCCTTTTTTCGGTGTAGAAAATTTCTTTGATTGATTATGTTTTTTTTCGTTTAAGATATTACTCAAAGTTCGTCGCGAAATTCCTGTAGCTTTTGTAACACGGTCTTGAATTTTTTTAAAATAACCATCATGGTCTCTGTTGAAAACATTGGCTTCATTTAAGAAATAAAGGTACACATTAAATACCATTTGCCGTGCTTGTGAATTAAGCGGTTTTCCACGTTTAAATTTATCCATTTTGGAAGAATTCGTCTGAAAGAAAATGGCATGGGCAGAGTTAGGTATATATTTTTTATGCATGTTTATCTATTTATTTAATTTAAATAAATCTCATTTTTTAAATGTTTTTCTAGTACTTAATATGTATTTAATGTAGGTATTTTATTTTTTTAATATTAAAAAAACGTGAAATATGTTATTTATTTTCCTTTTTTCAAAATATACTATTTAAATCTGAATAAGCTAATTAATGTTGAAATTATATTTACCAAGAAGGGTGTGTAATAGCAGCTCTATATATTTCCACAAATAGAGAACACGTGCAGTCACTACCAATATATAAAGACGACTGACAGACATTTCGCTGACCGGCGACAGCTGCCGAACGCCCGATTTGTTTTCGATTGTGCACACATGATATTGACTCCTATCTCTTTTAAACAAGGTGCAAAATGCAAATGCCTTGTTTAGGGCTCTTACGATTCCATGATTCGAGTGTTTCCGGGAATACGACAATTAGCGAAGATCTGCATGTGCATTATTAATTTGGGAGTACTGTATATAATATAACATAGACTGGCCTGTTGGTCTAGGGTTTAGTGACCGTGACTGCTAAGCTAGAGGTTGTGGGTTTGATCCCCACCCAGGATAAAACATTGTATGATGACCATGATGGTTTATTCTAAGTCTGGGTGTTATTTATCTATACTAATATTATAAAGCGGAAGAGTTTGTTTGTTTGTTTAAACGCGCTAATCTCAGGCACCACTGGTCCGATTTGAAAAATTATTTTTTTGTTGGATAGCCCATTTATCGTGGAAGGCTAGAGGCAATATAACACCGCGCTACGACTAATAGGAGCGGAGCAGCGACGAGAAATGTTGCAAAAATGGGGAAAATTTACGCATATGAAGTTGCGCAGGACAGCTAGTCTATAATATGTATGTATTTAGAAATATTTAAGTATGTTTATCAGTTGTCTGGTTCCATAGTACAACTCTGCTTAGTTTGGGATCAGAGAGCATTGTGTGAGTTTTCCCAAGATATTATTATTTTGGCAATTTTTTATCAATAGAAAGATCAATTTTGGATGAATAGAATTTAACACAATCAGGATTTTAACATAATATAAACAATTTTTTTTTAGGTGTAAATTATGATAAATATAATGGTATAATAAGATGTAAAATATTATAGAATGAAGTAATACTTTTGGCATCCAAAATAGAACTAGATTTATAATATTAAATTTTGACTTGCAAAATATTCCATAAAATTAGGTTTTATCCCCCCTCCCCCCAGATAAGGGCATGTAGAGATTTTCCTAACCAGGTCCCCTCAGGACTCTTACGTAATGAATGAATGGCTAGAACTTATTATTATTTTCTCAGTTTTTTTTATTTTAGCTATTTGTCTGTGCCAGATTGGCATTGTTTTATAAGTGTACTATTAGTTTGTATGTCCATTTCTCTATAGCCCAAATGGTGTGACCAATTTCATTATGCGACATGTTGTTGGTTTGGTCTCAATTTTATTGTAGGAGGAATAATTTTTCTGTTAATAAATTTCGGATTTTTTGTTAATTATAAACACAGATAATATAATACTATACTAGCTATAAATTTTCACATTATTTACTAATGTAATCTATACTAATATTATAAAGCGGAAGAGTTTGTTTGTTTGTTTGTTTGTTTAAACGCGCTAATCTCAGAAACTACTGGTCCGATTTGAAAAATTCTTTTTTTGTTGGATAGCCCATTTATCGAGGAAGGCTATAGGCTATATAACATCGCGCTACGACTAATAGGAGCAGAGTAGCGACGGGAAATGTTTCAAAAACGGGGAAAATTTACGCATACGAAGTTGCGCGGGACAGCTAGTATTAAATAAATAGTTGGTATAAAATAATTATTTGACTTATCAAAACAAAATGAAAAGTAACAAATATTATTGATGGAAAGTTTAGCTAATTGGCATAGCGTTTATTCTGGTCTCGCATAGTAAATATTGGCAAATTGCCCAATTTTTTTCTTCCAAGCCGAAAGGTAAGGTTTATTGCTTTGATTATGCCTTAAATCGAGTTATTTACGTACCCTTATCATTAACTTATCGAAGTGTTATGATTAAAACCAGATAGCAACGCATTACGTAATGGTATTTAAATAAATTTAAATAATACGTACCATTTTATTGGCTACTTTTACCACATCGCCGAAATGTTTTACATGAGGTCTGAAAGTTTCTTGTATGTCACACATTAAAAAAGCAGTTTTATGAGCTTCCAGGGCTCCTAATTTGAAGATATTATGAGCCATTTCTGCTATTATCGTTTAGCACCGGCAAACAAACAGAATGAACTTGTTTGAAATTAAATGAATGTCAAATTGACAAATAAATTTTATTTTAAATCCAATCTGACAGCTGGTTGGTCGTTCGGAATTAACATTTTTTATAACATACTTCTTTATGATAACATGTACAAACTAGCGTTAACATTAAAATGATTTAAAATAAACCTAAAATCGGTACACTCTAGTCTGAATTCGACTGCTCTAATATAATATTAGTTTCATTTCTTTTCGAAGACTTAGAGTGCAGTGGAATAACTGGCAAAGCAAGGCATTGCTACCAGTTATTGAAATATAATAAAAATTGTTTCGCATTGGGTAGGTCTGCTGACCATATACTACGTAGTAATAGTTAGTATTCTTTGTTTATCATCATCATAATAAGTAGGTGCTATAGAGGTCGGATAGGTCTGGATCTCAAAACTGAAACATTATAAGCGCCTGCAACTTGAATATTAATAAATTAAAACAAGCCGTTGAAGTAACTTGCTATTATTTTCTCACAGGCGTCGACACAAATTAAAATATGGTAGCTCCATTTCTTTCATAGTATTAAAATGATTTAAAATTATTGAATCTTTGATTAAATAATGTCTAGATGTATGGAGCATTCCTTCAGTAAGCCTATCAGAAAAACGAAACTACTTTCTTTGACGTTTGTCCAACGTTGAATGAAACTATTTTTTTTAAAGACTTGGAGTGTTGCCGATTACTATTTTTTCTCAACTTTTTGTGGGGAAACTGTCACTAATACAGGTAAAAGTACCTACTGTTTATAATAAAGCAGGTATTAAACAGAGATTGTTTTTTATTTCTATGATTAACAAGTAATAAAGTTATTAAAACGTTTTAATTAAATCTATACGAATAATATGAAGAGTTTGTTTGTTTGTTTGACCGCGACAATCTCCGGAACCGGTCCGAATTTAAAAAAAAAAATCTGTTTGGTAGCCCATTTATCGAGAAAAGCTGTATGCTATATAACATCACGCTACGACCAATAGGAGCGAAGCAGCAATGAAAAATGTTGCAAAACCGGGGAAAATGTACGCATACGAAGTTGCGCGGGACAGCTAGTACTTACCTACATAAAAGCTCAGCTTAATTATTTTAACGGATTGCTTTTAAAATCGTTGACGAAAAATGGATGTGGGTTTCCTTCAGATTATTTAGGGATACATTTAGTAAAAGTGGTAAAAAATATCTTAGTTAATATAAACATTAACCATGCTTATCCATTTAACTTATTATAAATAAAATGAAACACGAATAAATAAAATATAAAATTTAATTTATTAATCTTTTATGTTTTACAAATATATTAGATTAAAATGAACTTAAAATAACAGAAACAGCTAGTATCTCTCCCAGTCCCAAACTACAAAATTAAATGTATCTACAGCCGTTTAATTCGATAGCTGTCCCGCGTAACTTCATCTGCGTAATATTTCCCCGTTTTTGCTACATTTCTCATTGTTGCTCCGCTCCTTTAAGTCGTAGCGTGATGTTATATAGCCTATAGCCTTCCTCGATAAATGGGCTATCCAACAGTGAAAGAATTTCGGATCAGAAGTTCCTGAGATGCACGAGACGCGTTTAAACAAACAAACAAACTCTTCGGCTTTATAATATTAGTATAGATGATGATGAATTTAGAATGTAAATTTTGACAGCAGGTCGTTTAAGGTGCAAATAAGCCTCGGCCTGAAGGTTGGTCCTGGCAGTCGGAACGGCCAAAAGTGCCACCGCCTCCCTACATATCCATTGTATCCCATGATTCATTGTAGAAACTACCCTGGTTTATTAAGTAGTTAGGTACACTTGAACGTCTACATAAAATATCGGGAGGTACTTAATCTTCCAATTTTTTATTTGTTTTGCTTTATTTATTGGTCAAATAATAAAAAAAAATGTTGCAACACTGACGAACTCGGATAATATGTGTAGCTATTTAAAAAAATGACATTAATGTGTAACAAAAATAGGAGCCTGTGCTTACTGGCATGTATTTTTTATACTAGCTGAGCTGACCCGCACAACTTCGTCTGCGTCAATTTTCCCCGTTTTTGCAACATTTTTCATTGATGTTTCGCTCCTATTGGCCATAGCGTGATGTTATCTAACCTTCCTCGATAAATGGTTCATTTAATGAGAAACAAAAAAAATGCTTTTACTAACCAGATCCTGCTGAAATTGTGAACATTCAGTATTAATCACTGCAAAATCAACAAGCATATTCTAGATAAAATCTAAAAACTCAACGGTCAGCACGCGCTTTGACCAGTTTTTATAAGTAAAGGCTAACAGAGCTAAAATAAAAAAACCGGGCTATGCTCAGTGTAGGGTTCCGCAGCCATGAATAATTGGATCAGCAGAAAAACGTACATTCATGGCACTTACGCCCTTTCCGTCAACCTGTCCAATGTGTAACAAGTTGATGTTTGCTGAAAAAAAAAATCTGCTTCTATAGAGTGTACCCTAAAAATATTTATTTTAATTATTTAGCTATCAAACTAAGTAGCGGCTACTACAAGACACCTTTACATCAAATTTCATCAATATCTTTGATTAAAATGACTCTGACATAAAAGACAGACAGACGGACATAACGAAACTATACGGGTTCCGTTTTTGTTTAAAAATAAATTAAGCATGAGTTCAGTCAAAGTCTTTCTTCTAGGTAGATATAGATTTCAGCCTAGGATTCGTCTAGGTCCTTCGGCAAATATGGCCAGCCCATTGCCATTTCTTCGTTAAGGTGAAACCTTAAGAAGGTAGGTTACCTACGGACTCTAATTTGAGAGAAGTCGATAATTACTGGGTTCGTATTCTTTATTCGCATAGACGAACGCAAAACAAAACTAAAATAGATAATAGCACCACAAATAATTGATTTAAAAACTCTCGAAAACATAAACGAGAAAAAAATAAAACCGCGATTCGGAGCAAAGTCAAAAATCACCTGAGTCCAGACGTATCATTACCAAAAGTCGAGCACGCAATTTCTTAAAAAACTATTTCTTCCAAATCTCTAATTTACCGAAAAAACTGTATCATTCAAGAACCTTTTCTATTTTTTTGACTTTATTTTACAAACGCGTGACTTTTGAGTGACTGTTTTTCGCCCGCGGCTAACGTTTCCAAACGCAACTGCGGTTTAAAAAAAAAAAAAAAAGATGGCGCCGACCGCTCGCTCGCGTGCGCGCCTTTTTCGGCGGGAAGGCCTTTGGAAAAAAAATCATTCAGACTTTTACCTGTGACGTCGGTAACTCAAAGTGCTATCAAATAGACGAAGGTACGGAGAAATTATAGAAAGTAGAAAAGATATGAGCGTATTTGTTTGTAATAATGTTTTTATAGGTATCTATAGGGGCATTTAAAGCTGTTTCACGCACAGTATGCATGCCCTTAAGTCTAGGTAATGAAGTAAGAAAGAAAAAACGTTTATTTGTTACATATAAACAAAAACAAATAAGTCTTTGAAATTAAAAATAAGACTTGCACGTCGTATCTGCGACAACCGAGGTTTCCACTCGGCATAAATGCCATGTTGCAGCATGAGCCACAACACAGTGCTGGTTTTCAGTGTGAACCCCAAGTGACGTCCGAAACCCCAAGTGACGACGAAGTAAATAAAGCGAATTATAAAAATGGCGGCACACTGACATGTCGCTATTTTTAAACAGTGTAAAAACACGTGATAACTGTACAAGAATGAAACTTTGTAATTCAAAGAAGAAAACTAGAGATAAATATACCTAAGTACTTGAAACTGGCATATGCACAGAATGTGGGAGCCATAATCCCGTATCCCTTAATATCGGAGGAAAGAGGAAAATAAATAAATAAATAGATAACCTAATGATAAATCCAATATGCCTTCATTTAAAAAAAAAGTTGTACCTACTAGATACTAATGACAAAAATCGGTGAGAATACAGTAGGTTAGATTAATTAAGAAATAATTTTCTAATTTTTGAGAACTATCTAGTTAAATTTTTGTCTACCTACCTACATAGGTAAGTCTGTGGTGTGATTCCCACTTTCCGATTTTTGGGTGAACACAATATTTGCTGAGGGCTGTTACAATTTCAAAAACAAATTTGAAGGTGTTGTACCTTCAAATTTGTTTTTGAAATCGTCTTTGATTATATAATGTCTAAATGGAGCATTCTCTTCTCTCAATAAGCCTATAAAAAAAAATGAAGCATTCCTTCTTTGACGTTTGACACTCGTTGATCAGAACAACTATGGCTAAAACATTGGATGGCGGCTTTTTACTTGTCAAAAAGTACGTCCATTTGACCATACTTTTTGACAGTTCTTTGCTTCAATTATAGATGCCGGATTAGGAATCTAGATATTATATAATAAAAGGTACAACTATTTAACTGTACCTAAAGGTTTGCAACGGCTCCAATTTACAAATGAGACTTAGGTTGCCTGACAATTGAAGCGGAGTGAGTCTGTAGAGCGCAGAAATATTAACCAGTTATCATCATCATTAGCCTATACCATCTTGATCAGATGATTAAAACAGCGTCACAAGAGCCTCAGCATTTTCGCTGGAGATTATCCCCCTTCAGGGACGCTGTATCTCCTGGGACGCGATTTAAGTGGCGTAATCATGTCCAGAACCTGCGTCAGCCGTTCGACCTAACTGACAGAACTCACAGGAATGACTAGTCAATACGAATACGTGCGGCACCAGATCGGTTGCAGGACCTGACTTGTGTCTTACCGGAGGTACCATACCGGGTTTTGTTTCGAGTTTCCCTCTCTTCGCACTGTTTATGTTTGCGGTGTAATTCCATTAGTCGCCTCTGAGAATCATGAGTTGGAGTGATGACACTTTGTATTCTTACTCCGTCACCACCAGAAGGATTGCATAAAACCTCCACTTCAATGGACAATCCGTTTTTGGTTTATTCTCCGTTTAATAAGAGGTGAAAAATCTAGACACACACGAGCACAGAACGAAACCATAAAATCTCGCAGTAATTTGTGACAAAAATTGAGCTGGACTGAAAATGGTGCACTTTATGTCTGCTTCTGTGGCGCGGTGGGAATGTGCCCGACTGTAGCGCGAGAGCTCGTGGGTTCGATTCCCACACGGGACACCACTTTGTGTGATCCACAAATTGTTTCCGAGTCTGGGTGTACTTTGTGTCCGTGACTTGTACTTATGTTTGTAAAGTCCCCCGCGACACAGGGCTTGTGCCCTATAACGGGAGTCGTCTTTAAAAAAAAAACACTGGCACTAGTTCTGTAAATATTATTTGTATATCATAATTTTAAGCTATGGAAGAGAGAAGTGTCCTAACACAGGCATATACTGCTCAAATGGGACATTTAAAAAACTAACTATGTAGGTACCTATATCGTAAAAATAAATATTATTATTATGTGGGTATTTGCTGCCACTCCGCATGTGGTTGACCTCTAATGGTACTCTCTTATCTACAGGGTGATCTATAGTATACTAATAACCTCATAGCTTCTTTACATTGCACTATAACTTTGCTAAATCAGTTTTGAAAAATCTATACCTATACTCTATACCTATTTCTATATTTATAGAGTCTATACTAATATTATAAAGAGGTAAAGTGTGTGAGTTTGTGTGGTTGTAGGAGGTAATCTCTGAATTTACTGAACCGAATTTGAAAATACTTTTAACAATAGAAAGCTAGAGTTATTTGTGAGTGCCATAGACTACATAACATACGGCTACGAATAAATATTTTTTTTTAATTTAAAACTTTATGCACAAAGTTGTACAGAGGCAGACTTAATGCTAAAAGCATTCTTTGCCTTTGGGTGATATAGAAACGGATTGTTTAGATGCAGTTACGTAAACTAAATGTAAATTAATAACTTCTTATTAGTCTTCATAACATACAAATAAAAATAGCTTGAAGAGAATATAAAATAAATACTGAAAAACAATGTAACTATACATACTTAAAAATACATACATGTACACATGCAAACATATATATCTATAATATATACATAAATAAATACACTGATACAGACATAATTATATAAAAGTTACTAATGTTGTGATGATTCAGCTGATCCGTCAAGGAACAAAGGGCGTACCTTCCATTTAAAATTAGGGCGAAGACGCGATCAATGAAAAACGTTGCCAAAACGGTGGAAAATGACATAAAGGAAGAAATTAAAGTAGTGAAGTAAATTAAAAAGAAAAAGTGTATGTAATAAAATAGCATTCATTAGAATAAAAATAAAATATTATTAATAAAATAAAATAAATCTATATGGACCCCCTACGGGTAAAAGGCTCCTCCAAAGAAATCCAGCGACTTCTATCCTTTGCGATGTCTAGCAATTTATGTCCCGCTACCGTCTCTATTTCATCAGCCCACCTGGCGCTATGTGGGTACATAGGTATTAAATATTTTTCAAAACTGATATTACAAAATTATTTAGTGCAATGTAAAGAAGCCACGAGTGGGAGGTTATTATTATATTACAAATCATCCTGTATAGCGAATTTCGTTTCACATTGAATAAATCTGACCAACACTGATATATAATTTACTAAATCATATTGTAAGACCATTTATCATTTATTCTATACATATAAAATGACAAATCATCCTGTACAGCGAATTTCGTTTCACATTGAGCAAATCTGACCAACACTGATATTTTTTTTTAAATCATGTTGTAAAACCATTTATTCTATACATATAAAATGACAAATCAAGCAAATCTGACCAACACTGATATATTTTTTTAAATCATGTTGTAAGACCATATAAACTATATTTAAAATGCAGCATCCCTTTTTATAATAAAAATAGATTGATTGAAGATTTATTTCGAGCTCTTCGTGTCGTGTATGCCAATTCACATAATAATTTAGAACCTACTTCGTAGTCTGACATGCTTATTGGTAAGATACTCTGACTGCTAAACCAGTGGTCGTGGGTTCGAGGGCAAAATTGTATACAAAGATTTAACCGGGGTGAGACTCAGTTTAAGTCTTCGTGATGAGTATGATTATTTTTCTGCCTATAATAATAATAATAATAATAATAGCCTTTATTTCAGACAATCATACATAATACTTAACACTAATTACACTTTTTATAAATTATATCTTTATATATATATATATATATATATTATATATATATTATATATATATATATATATATATATATATATTTTTTCTTGTGTCTTGTGTATGTCACTGAACTCCTCCTAGAGGGCTGGACCGATTATGATTAAATTTTTTGTGTGAGTTCAAGGGGATTCGAGGATGGTTTCGATTCACAATTGAGCCCGATTCAGAAAAAAAAGAGGCGGTACGAAGTTCGCCGGGACAGCTAGTATATATATATATATATATATTTTAGTGTTCTTTTAATATACGCTTAACCTATGCAACGATAACCTTGTCTGTATACCACTTATTGGCAAAGGTCTCCTCCAACTTTCTCCATTCCTCTCTATCACTAGCTAGTCTGGTCCATGACCATTTTTTCTGCCTAGGTGGAGAAATATATATATATATTAATAAGTGTGTTTATCAGTTGTCTAGTTGGTACAGGCTCTGCCTATTTTGGAATTAGATGGCCTTGTGTAAGATGTCTCAAGATATATATTAACAAATTAGTAACAATAAATAAAATGAACACTACTCTTCAGTAGGTACAGTGGCGCCGTATGTCTAACGTTCGCCCGAAGGCAAGCGGCGCGTGCTTTGAGCGACCTTTTTATTTTTAATATAAAAACAAGTTATAATTGCAGGCATTAGACCATTTTACGTATCTCAGGGGTTAATTGTAGGCGGCTGGATGTTAGTCACTAAAAACCATAAAAAAACTGGTTTTGGTGAAATGGGATTCAGGTTAGTTTAGGGCTTTAGAAAAAAGTAAAAAATGTACTTTAGTAGTACTTTTTCTTGGCTTTTTCGTTAACTCGCGGTAGTTTTTACAAAAGTGACTACTTTTATTATTAATGGACGCAAATGAGGTGTTAAATTGGAGTGGAGGGGGATCCTTAAAATCAAATTAATAATGAATGAAATCAATGATATATGACGTCAATAGTTCGGCGGCAGTTCATGAGAAAAGGCTACAAAAAATCATCATGTTTCATGATGACTTTAAAAGAGGGACACTTTTAAATCTTTCAAGTCATATAAGGTACTGCACCCGAAGATGGGCTAGATCATATCATGGCCATTTTAAAAATAAATTAGTTTCTGTGGCAAGAAAAATGTGAAATTTCGTAGGAACCTTTCAAGTGTTTTTAACACCTTTACGGGTTTTTAGGGTTCCATAGCCAAAATGCCAAAAAACGAAACCCTTATAGTTTCGTTATGTTCGTATGTCCGTCCGTACGTCACAGGCATTTTACTCAAAGACTACAAATATTTTTTAAACTGAAAATATTTTTTTCATTCGGTAGGTCTTTAAAAACATTTTAAGGTTTCTAATAAACTTATTCGATTGAGTAAATATTTTTGGAAAAAATCGCTTCGAAAGTTGCAAAAGATATGTGTGGCCAAAAAATATTTAAAAAAAACACAACGCTTATTTCGTACATGATCGGATATATTGTCATTGAGTTATAGCCGAATAACTGCTTTTTACAACAAAAGGACGTAAGTGCCATGATACTCTTTTCTGCTGATGCAATTATTTAAGGCTGCGGAACCCTACACTGAGCATGGTCCGACATGCTCTTTTTTTTACAGATTAAACGCGGCTCTGTCAAAATGATGTTAGTTCTGTAGGCCGCCATTTTCAGAACTCACATATTTTTCATATAGCGCCAAGCTCAAACTAGATTTTTACTATAAGAAATCTTATTAAAAAAAAAGAAAATGTTGAAAACTGACATAGTCAGATTTAGGCAGAGTTGTATTGTGTTCTTTGTAGTGTCGTGCTCACAGTGCTCGTACTACACGAGGACAATACCTACATGGGTATTTATTGATACTATGTGACGTGTGTCATCATAACATTTACTATCGGACTGTGGACTGGTTTTAGACTGTTAGAATCATTAATTAATGATTGGTTAGTTCAAAAACTACTCCATTGGAATATGTTACTGATTCTGAGCATTATTTTCAGGTTTGCAATAAACGAAGTTATTTGATTGCCATTGTACAGAGCTTTGCATGAGAAGAGTTGTCCCATAATATATTATATTTATTCACGACCTTTCAACCTTTAAGACGAAACAAAGAGGACCTCGTACCATCAAACATACTCTATGAACTATTTTTATTTACTAAACTAAAAGACTAAAAGCAATGCTCTATGGTTGGCGCCGAAGGCGTGGTCAGCCACAAAGCCCAAGTGTCAGTGGCGCCAAACCTTTCCGCTTTGGACTTTTTACTTTTTTTTCTTTTTTTTTTCGAGACGCCCCGCGGCAAAGGCGTTGGCGCGGTAAAAGAAATGTAGGTACCGATAATTTAATTAAGTGTCTGAGCTAATTTTGGTTAATTTTGGCGATAGTTTTTTGTGTTAGTCGCGAAATTGTGGTGTTTTTAAGTATTTTGGTTTGACAATGAAGTTTTTGTTTTATTAAGTTTTTATATGACAGTAATTTTTGTAGAATTATTATTGCAGTAACAAATAGCTACGTTTTACCCGATTGTTTCAGAAGGAGGGTAATGTAAATGCTTGTATACATGTCTATTTCTTTGGTACTCTCTATAGACTAAACTGCAGATTTTATTTTGTAAGGTGTAATTGGATTCGTCTCAGTTGTGGAACTAAAATTTTTTCAGTTCATCAGTCCAGTTTTTTTATTATAATTTCTTGTTACCTACTTATTTCAAGTTGGAAAGCTAAAAAACTCCGACAATAGTTTCCTGATCACAATTTCATTTTATTTTATTTATGTTGTTAATATTTATTCTAATTTTATTTTGTCATTATTTAAGTTGTAAATATGTAATTTAACTTCAAATGTAATACAATTGTAAATACTATTTTTTTACATCACATTTAATTTTATCTTTCATTGTTTTCTGCAATGTTTAGACTTAAGTACATTTATTTGTCTTATTTAAAACGAACGCTGTGTACATTTGTTATTGACATACATACCTATACGTATATGTAATTACGAACACATGCGAAAATATGAACGCTATGTATGTATATTGTTACTGTACCTTTTAAATAAATAAAAAAACGTTAAAAATAAAAAAAATACCAAAAAATTGGCATTTGTAATTTTATTTTTACTATATTTTTTATTTATATAAATACCTACCTAAGTACGTCAATCTTCTAAACGTAAAACGATCAATCCTACCGTACATAAACCATAAGTATCACTTTTATTACTATACTAGCTGTGCCCCGTGGTGTTACCCGCGGTTTATTAGCCTATGTGTTAATTCAGGGTGTCAGCTAATTCCATACCAAATTTTATTAAAAACGCTCCAGCCGTTTAGACGTGAAGATGTAACAAACATACACACTCACAAACTTTCGCCTTTATAATATTAGTGTGATGTGATTATTTTGTGCAAATGAAACGTTTCTTCAGTGGGTAAGCCTATTAAAAAAAAAACTCAATGTAGTAGGTAGACTTTGGCGTTTGACATTTGCGTAATGAGTGCACCTGTCAAAACTTATTTATACCAAATTTTGTACCAATAATTTTTGACAGGTGAACGGCTTCAATTTGAGATGCTGAACTAGTTAACTAGAATGTTATGTAATTAAAGCAAAAATAGTAGGTACCTAAAATTGTAGACCATAATCAAATTACACTTGACAGGCCTGCTGGTCTAGTGGGTCTGACTGCTAAGTCAAAGGTCTTGGGTTCGATTCCCACCTAACTAACTCATTGTATGATGAGCAAGATCTGGGTGTAATTTATGTAGGTATAGTATATATGTATAGTCATATTAAATTTATGAAGAGCGAATTTGTTCGGCGGGACCCGGCAGATTGCGCGACGATTGCCGCAAATCGTATCATATGGAGGCTAAAATCGACTTTGGACATGAAGTCTAGATGCTGGAATAGGTTCAAGTGCCGCCTGAGATGATTGTCTCCTCCATACATTCCTCCACACATACCAATGTATAAAAAATTGCTTAAAAAATGACATGGTATGTATTTAGAAATATCTAAGTATGTTTATCAGTTGTCTGGTTGCCATAGTGCAGGCTCAACCTTGGTTTGGTTCATATTGTGATCATTTGGCCGTATGAGAGTTGTCTCAATATAGACAAGAGAGAGACTCAAGATACAAAAGAAACTAATAAACGAATTATTAATATTTTTAAGAGTAGGTAAGTTTAAACTGGATTCCATAATCGAAAAATATTACCAAAAGACAAGTTAGGTTAGGATAACATTTAACTGGCATATATAATCCATATTAATTCAAGAAGAATAATTCTCGCTTTATTTTATTCTTGACACACTTCATCAGCAACCTGAATAAGTATACATACTTATATATTTCTAAATACATACATATTATAGATAAATAACACCCAGACACAGAATAAACCGTCGTGCTCATCACACAAAGTTTTATTCTGGGTGGGGATTGAACCCACAACCTCTTGCGTAGCAGTCGGATACACTCCCACTGCGCCACAGAGGCAGTCAAATAAGTCAAGTATAAAATCAACAAGAAAAAAAATGAATAGTAATTATCAATTGAATGAATTGCATAATGTCTGAATTAATAGGATTCATTTAAATTTCTGGTTGCTGTTGATCACGTCAGAGAGCACCTTACCTCGAAAAGACCAGTGGTCACAGTACAAAAATGGCGACGATTTATGACGTCACATGTTTCCCAAGGGTACTGCGGCAGTATACCCACTGTCAGTTATAACGGAACGAAATGTCTCTACCATGGTCTCTACCTTGACGTTTGACATTCGCATAATGTCACCTGTCAAAACTAACTTGATCAATTTTTTTTTAGTTTTGACAGGTGCACGGTTTCCATTCAAAATGTCGGACTAGGAATCTAGACGTAATTATAATTAAATGGTTGAACTATATTTGTCCCTATCAGTAAAGTCAGACCATAATACTTAAACTTAGTTAAACTATAACAAATCTACACAAAACCAACATCAACTCTTATCAACATAAAAACAACCACTTTTACCGCCATCGAAATGAAGAGCAAAGACATTTCCTGCTTTTAATTACCGTCATAATTATGAAAAGAAAAATGGCGTTCCCGCCAAACAATGGACAATAGGGACAGATAAAAAAAGAAATTAGTTTTATTTGATCGATCCGTTGTAACGATTGTGCGATAACAATGTGTCAATAAGAACATTGTAAAATGCATTTTTGTTGATTATGTACTCTGTAGATTGGCAACTATTTGTTGCCAGACAATTGACAGATTTTACAGGACAGCACAAAAAAGGAGTGTAGACAGGCTCTACCTAGTCTGCCTAAGGTAACCAGGCATAACATATTTATATTTTTTTAAATACATGTTTATCATAAATAGATAAATTACGCCTGGACATAGAATAAACTATCGTGCTAACCTGACAAAGTTTTATCCTAGGTGGGTATCGAATCCACGACCTTTGCCTTAGCAGTCAGAGTCACTAACCACTAAATCAACAAACTAATCAATTTAGTCGTTTGAATGAATTGACTAGCCTGTTGATTTACTGCTGGAATGTCTAAATTCATACAGAAAGGAATGTTAAATTCTTTTCTGCTTATATGAAGTTTAGTACGAATAAGTAAACGAAGGTTCAAGTAGGTACTTTAGGCGCTATGTAATATTTCAATAATTTTAGAAAGTAATAAACCAGTTACGTTTGTTTTTTAAAAACTTTAAATTTTAAAATACTTTCCTTACTACACAAATTACTACTTGTTTTTAATTGTTTGCAATCTAGTTGATTATGCCAGTGTAATTTGTCACTCAAGTGCACATATATTTGTTTTAATCAACCTTCACTTAATCAGGTTCATGGCTTATTTTAAAGAGGCAATGTATCAAAATTTGTTGGGGGGCATGATGCTTTAACGTCCAAAGAACTAATGTGAGTCATCTCCTCTCTTTGCAATTGACTCTTCAGTGAATATCGCTGGCACGTTTGTTCGTGGTTCCTGTAGTCTGGGTCCCCATATAATTGATACGCCGCTGCTCATAATTCTAAACGTTGAATTGTAAAAACGGCAACAACTAAGACACACAACCTGGCGACAAAAAGTTGCCAGTATACACAGTGCCATAGATATTAACTGTTTATATTCTCGTACCAAAGAGTATGGGATGACGGTTGTTAGATGCAATGTCAATCATGTTAAGAATTTATCTATTATGCGAATTGTTTTATGTAGTAAACTATGTAATGAGATTATTTATGCAAGTTTAAGATGTCGTTAAGGTGAATACCGGAATGTTATTTGCTTTATTATGTATTATACACGTGTTTGTATGATTAATGATTGAATTATATTTATGTAATCTAAAGTAGGTACAATTGTCTCAACGTTACTTGGCCCGATTGAACTTGACAACAAGTGGTTGTGCAGATGCAATTTTTGAAAGTAAATGGTGACAGAAAGCGGGGGCGGTAACTAAACCAAGAGAATTAGACATGCAATTAGGCATTACATTGTCATTCAATTAGTATTACTTACTTATGACCCCACTGTAAGGAAGGGTTATTTGTGATTATTTTAATTTTTTTTTTTTCAAACTTTCTTTTATATTTTTATTGTAACTGTTCCAAATTCAGCTCTTTCGTGGACAGAACGTGATTTTACATCATTATTTTGATACGGCAGAATGTAAAATCACGTTCAAAAACAAAACGGTGAATTAAAAGGCGAAAATTTGTTTCAATGTAACCTTGTGTCACAACGTATCTAACACCTAAATCTTGTTTGTTACAATCTATTATCTCCACAAATAGTGCAACGATAAAAATTCCTCAAAATTTACACATTACTCTATCGCATTATTTGACACTGGCAGAATTGTCGACAACGGCATCGTTGCCAACATAAATAAAAAAGACGTGTGGCACTCGGGGACTGCCGCGGAAAAGCTATTGCATAGCATTTTTATCAACTTAAGCAATTAAAAAAAAAAAAAAAATGTTTTTTTTTTGTTATTAAAAAGTGTTTTTTTTTAATTAAAAAAAAAAAATATATTTTTTTTTACTTTTTAAAAAAAGTTTTTTTTTTTTAATTAAAAAAAAAATAACATTAAAAGTTCTGCTATTCATTGATAGATGGCAAAAGTAAAAAGTATCACCGCTGTGCCCGTCGGAGTGGGGAGCGTGAGGTTTTTTCGTTACGGAATTTCTGGATTCGGTCCCCGCGCTCAAGGCCCGAGATAGAAGAATTTGATATCTAGTAACATAGTCCAGATAGGTGGTTCGCTTCTGGCCCCGGTTTGGCTACGGAAGTCTCGGGTTCGATTCCTGAGTCTGGATTCAAATTTTTCTATCTTTCAAAAATGCGATTGTTGTATTTGTAAAGTCTTTGGCAAGAAATGCCTATAAAAATTACTTCAATTTAAAAATTAGTTCAACTATTAGTAACAATACGTATGCAGACGATGACGTGATAAAACGTTTACGTCATATTGTATTTTATTTATTTAATATCATTCAACACAACGAATCGATACTTTAAATCTTTTTGTATGAAAATTTATTGTCACGTTCTAGAAGAACGTGTTTAACTATTATGAACTCGTTTATGTTGTATTTTCTTTATTGTTGAATTAAAATTTTGTTACTATTTTTAATCGATTAAACATAATGAATCGTTTTCGTAAGTAATTTTGGGGTCGCATCTCTATGACATGCGCGAAAGTATTATGAACCTAACTTCACTCCGGCCGAGTTACGTTGAGACAACTGTAGGTATAAACAAATCTATCTGTTGTAAGTCTGCGTCTTGATGGGTGCCACGACAGCATCAGTTATTTCACAGTCTTTAATTATACTCTGGTTATTTCGTCCGTGAATTACTGTGTTTTGGTTGAAGTACACTATAGCAAGCAAGTGAATTTACTGGGCAAATAAGACTTGTTCTTAAGTCTAATGTCTCAAATGAGGAACGCGGTCCGGTGACATTCAGATCTTTGACAATCAAGGATTTGTGTGTCACTGATACTGTTATGAGCTAGCGGGACGCTTATCATCAGACGCACGCCTGCTCGTATCTTTATTTCCTAGTACCTATAAAAAATATTTGATATTTTATAAAGACGACTCCCGCAGTAGGGTACAAGTCCTGTATCGCGGGGGACTTTGCAAACATACAAGACACAAAGTACACCCAGACTCGGAACAATAATTTGTGGATCATACAAAGTGGTGTTCCCCCCCCCGACCTCTTGCGTAGCAGTCGGACACACTACCACCGCGCCACAGAGGCAGTCAAAAGTATCTATACTATATCTAATATATAAAATTCTCGTGTCACGGGGTGCGTAATCGAACTCCTCCGAAACGGCTCGACCGATTTTGATGAAATTTTGTGTGCATATTGGGTAGGTCTGAGAATCGGACAACATCTATTTTTCATCCCCCTAAGAGTTTGTTTGTTTGTTTGTACGCGATCATCCCCTTATTCGCATAATATTAGATTCTCAAAATATTAGATTCTCAAAATATTAGATTCTCAAAATAGCAGATTCTCAATATAACCGAAATAGTACATTCAACGTGAAAAATTAATTTAATTTATTACTACACTAAGGGTATCCTGAGGAGATTATCTGTCCGATTCTCCTCACGGGTATCAGGTATGCGACCTTGGACTCTAGAGCCACTAAGGTCATTTTCCTCATTCCTCTCCAATGCCTTAGTGTCCCAAAACCCTCTCACGTCACGTTTAGCACTCCTACGATGTAGTGGAGGCAAAAAGTGGACAATACAATGCCTTTTTGAGTGGCGTGCTATTGTCTCTGCGCACCCCAACAATGGGAAATACGCGTGATGTTATGTATGTATGTATTTATTACTACGAATGTTTTCCTAGCTAATCTATTTTTAGTTATATTTCCTATGTATATGTAAACTATCCATTGAACATAAACAATGACATTACTCATAAAATGATATAAATCCTATTTGCTATTTGTAATGTCATATTTCCTATAAAAACTATTCGCTATTTGTAATACCTATGGTCGTCGCATTTGTCATTTCATTACACATCAAATATTTGTTTTGATAATAATTGTGCAATAATGGATTTAAATTCATGTGAGGAGTCTGGTGTTGAGTTTATAAAAAATCAAAAAAACAAGCCCACCATTTTACATGATGGCTATAAGTACAACTTTTTAATGAAAAATAAGTCGGGCCCTACAAACTGGCGTTGTTCCAACCAACGTGATTGCCGTACATCAGTTACGCTCAACTGTAAAAATGAGATAGTACGTGTGGGTAAGCATACCTGTGCTCGTGATTATGAACGGAATTTGATAGATTCAGTTACTGATAGATGCAAAAAAGAGGTATGTGAAAATTTTGAGTCCATTCCTAAAATTTACGAGAAACATTTTTTAAAAAACGACTCATTTACGGGTAAAGAATATGCTATTCCGGTATTTACATCAAAGAAAGAGTCACTATACAGAACCCGGAATAAGTTCATGATCGTTGGGCATTCAAAATGGTCAAAGTCAAAAAATGTTAGATTGCCGCAACATCTTGTAGAAGATTTCTTTATATTTGATGACTACAATACTAAATCAGATGACAGAATTATAATTTTTTCAACATTGCCAGGTCCCAAACTCCGCGAACGTTTTCAATCAGTCACAACTATTTACGGTGATGGTACTTTTAAAGTAACACCGACTCCTTTCTATCAATTGTACACATTACATATTGATGTTGCTAGAGACAACGACACGATTGATTTCGTTCCTATTGTGTTCGCTTTACTGCCAAATAAGCACCAGAATACTTACATGCGATTATTCAGTATACTGAAAGAACAATTTCAGTTGAGTATCCGTACATATAAATGTGACTACGAAATCGCAGCCATTAACGCAATAAGAAAGGTGTTTCCGGATATTAATATTAAAGGATGCTATTATCATTTCATGAATGCTGTATTCAGAATGAGCAAAAAGCTGGGTTACGATAAAACTGCAGAAGACCGCAAAACTACATATATGTGTACCCTTATGGCTTTGCTGCCAACAATCTTAATCCCAGAAGCATATCTATACATACAAGAGATGTCACCCGAGACGGAATTGTCTCAAAAATTTTTTGCATATTTTGATAGCCAATGGTTGCAAAAAATAACTTCAGACATATTTAGCTGCTATAACGAAAAAAATCGTACGACAAATGCGGTTGAGGGTTGGCACCGTAGAATCAATACTAAAATTACATGTAAACCAACCCTCTTTCAGTTTATAAAAATATTGAAGACTGAAGCAGAAACACAGAGCATTAGACTAATAAGAAATTCATTTCATTGCCTTGGTAAAAAAAGGGCAACAAAGCAATTAAACAAAGACAATCAAATAGCTAATATTATATCTGACTGCACCTCAAACAAAATTACCGTAGAAACTTGTTTAAATATGTTATCAGCATTATAACATATTTAAACAAGTTTCTAAAGTGCCATGTGCCGTTGCCATTGCATTAATTTTTTAATTCAAATTCAAAATATTTTATTTCGGACTAGGTCCATATTCTGTTAGTACAATATATTCTTATAAACTATGTTAGTATACACAAAAATTATTCTAAAACATACAAAAATAAAATATTAAAACAACTAGCCTCTCACTTAGCACTAGACCAGCATGCACTGTGCAAACATTTATTGTATTTATTGTAGTGCCTTCAAAATAAAAAATAAAATTAACAAAATAATTTAATTTTTTTCCTTGATTGTACTTTGGCTTTATTGAGAATCTGCTATTTTGAGAATCTAATATTTTGAGAATCTAATATTATGCGAATAAGGGATCTCAGGAACTACTGGGCTGCACTGAAAAAATATTTTACTGTTGGATAGCCGATTTATTGAGAAAGGCTATAGGCTATATAACATCACGCTAAGACCTATAGGAGCTGAGCAGCAATGATAAATGTTGCAAAAACGGGTAAAATTTACGCAGACGAAGTTGCGCGGGTCAGCTTATCCGGTATCTATGATAATCGGCCAACATCTATTTTTCATACCCCTAAGAGTTTGTTTCTTTGTTTGAATGCGATAATCTCAGGAACTACTGGGCTGCACTGAAAAAATATTTTATTGTTGGATAGCCCATTTATCGAGGAAGGTTATAGGCTACAACATCACGCTACGACCAATAGGAGCGGAGCAGCAATGAAAAATGTTGAAAAAACGGGGAAAATTTACGCAGACGAAGTTGCGCGGGTCGGCTAGTATATTTATGTTAATCTCACTAAAACTCTAAACCTACTAAGTTCGCCTTATTGGGAATACCCAAAAGAAAAGTCAAAACCGGAAACAATTGGTATGGGAAAATATAAAAAAATCTAGATATAATAAATAATATCTATACTAATATTATAAAGCGGAAGAGTTTGTTTGTTTAAACGCGCTAATCTCAGGAACTACTGATCCGATTAAAAAAAAAACTTTTTTGTTGGATAGCCCATTTATCGAGGAAGGCTATAGGCTATATAACATCGCGCTACGACTAATAGGAGCGGAGCAGCGACGAGAAATGTTGCAAAAACGGGGAAAAATTACGCATACGAAGTTGCGTGGGACAGCTAGTAATAAATGTAAAATCTTAAAAAAAAATCGCTTTCTCGGCAGAAGTAATATGTGTATCCATGCAAAAATACAGCCTACTAGCACTCAGACATGGCTGAACTTTATGGATTCCATTTCATTCACAGCTCACTTTTCGTCTACAATTATTCTTACCATAAAGCAGGTGAGTTAGCGGAGACGTCACAAAACCGACGAGCGACCTATTGTCTATTCAGCGACTGACATGCTTCAGATTCAAACTAATTTTAACTGCTCTGCACTTGGCAATTTAGATATTCATATACAGCTCCAGTGTTGCCAGAATATCGATATAGCCGACTTTAAAAAACCAAGGTATAACTATAAACACACTCAAAGTACTTGATAATCGCCTTGAGCGAATACAGTACCTACACAATAAATCATACTAATATAAGAAGTAGCCGGCAACTTTACATCATGATTGATGAGCTTTTGTTTCAATGTGTTATGGCCTCTTTCCACGGCACGTAGTTCTGGTACGAGTTATGTACCTATAGGTAAATGTATTTTTTACTGATCTCTGGTTTGAAAGGTGTGAAAATATATGGGAGAAATGTTTTTGATGTTCTCTCGCAAAAAAAAATCGAATCTGTATGATTTTAGGCTTTTTATTATAGATCTAAAAAATATAACGAACAGAGACGCGCTTATAATAAGCTATCATGGGCATATTTCCTCTACTTACACTGCGTTGTGCAATTATTTTTTGGGGAAACTGAGTGAGTGACTCTTCGCGTTTAGGTCCCAAAAGCGTTATATAAGAATTATGTTTGACATAAAAGCAAGACAATCGTGGAAACCGTATTTAAAACTATAGTTTAATGAGCTTTCTTAGCTTATTTAGTTACGAACGTGCCTTATTTATGAAGCAAAATAAAAACTCATTTGCTGCAAGAGAAAGAAAACGCCACATAGGTAAATTGTGTGTTGTTCAAAGAAGGACCACTTTGATAAGAGAGTATTTTGTAAGGATTCACTCATTTAAAATCATCTGCCTGCATCAATTATGGATATTGAAATATTCTACAATATCCTCGAAAATCATACGAAAAATCGAAATACTCTTGAAGTAAGTAGTAGCATTTATTAATGCTACTATTCACTTCAAGAGTATTTCGATGATAAAACATAACTGACTTACTTTAATGCTTAATGCTACTTAACTTCACTTGATAATGATTGTAATTCTTTTATATTATAAGATATTGTTTTACTAAAATGTGCACACCACAACGGTAAAATATGGATTGAACAGTACCTAATGTAACTACTAACACAATATGTACCCATGTTTAGCAAAATAAAAATTGAAATGAATTGAAAATTGCGAATCTTAGCGTGCTTAGGCTAAGCTAGGTAATACAATTTAACTAAAATCTTGACAATACACAGGTATACCTACGCTGATTGTTGGCTTAATAGACATATAATTATGTTCGTAAACTTTCGTACACAATATGTACACATTATAGAATTTTATAAGCTACGGGTCTTAATCGCGTAAATATTTTATTGTAATGTTAAATACCTTTGTTTATTGCCCGACGTTTCGACCGTATTTCAACGGCCGTGGTCACGGGTAGACTGATTCAGCTCAGCGTCGCCTCCGAGAAGCGCGGGTTTCGGAAACTACCCTCGCTTGATTTTCATCACTCACTATTACGGAACACAATACGGTCGAAACGTCGGGCAATAAACAAAGGTATTTAACCTTAAAATAAAATATTTACGCGATTAAGACCCGTAGCTTATAAAATTCTATAATTAATAGACATAATCATAATAATATTCATTTATTTCAGATAAAATTTAATCCATATAATGTTAGTACGATCTTAACCTAGTATTAGTATGTTACATTTAATTAAGTGCATGTATACCTTCACGCAAATGCCTCTTGACCACATCTAATAAAGGGCCCATCGATTTTGTCCGCCTGAATAGTTAGAATACTGTTAGAACTACCCCTGAGTCGCTGCAGCATAGACGCAGACCGCTTGCGTATGAATGCATGAAAATCATCTAAGCTCGCTTCGACGAACATGGCCGAAGCACTGCAGTACCGAGGCAGTCCCATTCTAATCGCATTATTATACTGAACGCGCAGTTCATCGTAAGCCTTTTGCGTATATCGAAGCCCAGGCTTCAAGAGTATAAAGATTGACAGTAAGCTTTAAAAAGAATCAGCTTAGCATCGTGAGAATCTTCTCTACATGAATCTAAGAATCTTCTAAACAAATAAATAAAATTGATGTGTCTGTTAGTAATGTCAAAATAACAGTTGTTAGGGTTCCGTAGCCAGAATGGCAAAACGGAACCCTTATAGTTTCGAAATGTCCGTCCGCAGCTTAGCTCAGAACTGTGCTAGAAGGCTGTAATTTTGCATGGATACACATACCTATTACTGCCAAAAAAGTGAAAGGATAAAATCTTGAAAAACATTGTTTTTAGCGTACCTAAGTAAAGTGGGGATTTAATTTTTTTACTCACCTACCCCCTATCATGTGGGGTATCATTAGATAGGTCTTTTAAAAATGTTCAGGGATAGTAAAGCCCATTTTTCGATTTAGGGATCCGTTTGTGAAATATTAAGCTTTAAAGCGTGTGGCCCGACATGCACTTGTTCAGTTTTTTACTAAATATGAAAGTATTTATGTACCTATACCTACTAAGTATTTGCTTTACTGACAGACCATGTACCACTCAGTCCATTCTACGATTTCGACATATAACATCAGTATAATTCATTCACTGTCAAATACGAAATGATTTATTTAAAACTAACTCGCTTTCACACGAAAAAAACTGACTTCAGAACGGAAGAGGTTAAGATTAATTACTTTTTAATTCGCCATTTTTGTTGCGTCACCCTTTTTGAGCGGGAACTCGTTTTTTAAGGCCCTGACCTCTGTATTATGCCTTCAACACTAATCCTAGGTACTAATATTAAAAAAAAACGAAAGTTTGTCAGGATGGATGGATGTTTGTCGCTTTTTCACGCAAAATCTTTGATTATATAATGTCTAGAGTCCTAATCCGGCATCTAAAATTGAAGCAAAGAACTGTCAAAAAGTACGGTCAAATGGACGTACTTTTTGACAGGTAAAAAGCCGCCATCCGATGTTTTAGCCATAGTTGTTCTCACCAACGAGTGTCAAACGTCAAAGAGGGAATGCTTTATTTTTTTAGGCTTATTGAGAGATTGCTCTATGTAGACATTATATAATCAAAGTGTAGTATATATATCGAGATATCTGCGAGGTTAAACACTGTCGGTTCATAGATGGGTGATCGTTTTGACGTCGTTACACCCCTCCGTGCGGAGGAGAGCACGTTAAGCTTTCGGTCTTGCGCCTAATCTCTCTCCGGTTGTGTCGGATTTCCGACCCATCAGACCATGAGAGTGAGGGAATGAAGAATGCACTTAGGTATGTCTGTCACTAGGTAGGTATATCTCCTGTGTAGTTCATATCAACCCATATGATGGCCCACTGCTGGGCACGGGTCTCCCCAGTAGATCCTGGGGGTAATTGCCATAATCGCCACGCTTGGCGAGCGGGTTGGCGATCGCAGTAAGGCTTTAAGTACGCAGAGGACGCTGCTGCCCGTCCTCCGGAGTGAAATCCCTTAGTCGCCTTGACGACACCCACGGGAAGAGATAGGGTGGTACTATTCTTAAGCCGGCACCACACACCTGTGTAGTTGGCTAGTCTTTAATGAGATTGGCCGCCGTAACCGACACCGATAAGGAGTATAATAAGCACATCCATATTACTTCATAACCTTTTTCTTACATATCATAAAATGAAGTCGCTTGACGCCTCTGAACGCTTAGGTCTTCCTACGTAACGAATTTTGATGCGGGCTTCTAGTTCGGGTTGTAATTTGTTTGTTTGTTTTAACGCCATTATCTCAGGAAATACTGGATCGAATTGAAAAATTATTTTACTGTTGGAAAGCCCATTTATCGAGGAAGGTTACATAACATTACGCTATGACTAATAGGAGCGGAGGAGCAATGAAAAATGTAGCAAAAATCGGGGAAAATTGACGCAGACGAAGTTGCGCGGATTATCTAGTGTATAGTGTAATAGATAGTAAAGAAATCTCCACAAGAAGCCGGGGCGGGCCGCTGATAGAAACTGACTTAGGTACCTACACAAAAAACCCCTATACAAGGTGTAAATAAATCCCTGTCCGAACCGAAAGGGATATGTAGGTATTCTGTTATCAATGCTAAAAAAATAGAAAAAACATAAATATCCGTTAAATTGTTTTTTTCTTGATTATTTAAAATTGGGTACTTAAGTGCCCAATTTCGTCAAAATGTGTAAATATTCAAGATTTTTTATTTTAACATTGCTTGCATAAAGCTTCTTTACAATCAAAACAATTTTTTCCGCCTCCAAATGACTTCTATCAAGAAAAAAACAATTAAGTAATTTTTTTCGTCATTAAATAAAAAAACATGGCATAAATCGAATGGGTATCCTAACAACACATTAACGGGTCGGACAGGGATTAAATATACATACTGTAGATACATGATATTTTACGATGTTTTACTTCGTATGACAAGTATGTGTCAAATTGCGAGTTAATTTTGACCTACTTGCTTGTAAGTCTTCAATTGAGATGTATTTATGAGTTTTGAGGCATTTCAGGTCAAACAATATAGTAGGCAAAGTAACACTGTGTGCCATTGAGCTATGAAAGTTATTTAAATAGAAATAAATGCTGTAAGTTGTGATTTAAATCATGAGCATCACACTAATATAATATTACAAAGGCGAAAGTTTGTGAGTATGTGAGTATGTATGTTTGTTACTTCTTTACGTCTAAACGGCTGGAGCGATTTTAATAAAATTTTGGTATGTAGTTAGACACCCTGGATTAATAGACACATAGGCTAATAAACTGCGGGTAACACCGCAGGGAACAGCTAGTACTGATATAAATATTTCATCATCATTTTAATAAAATACCTATATAAAAAAAATAGTAAAATATTTTTGATAACGTTTTAAAAATCGATGACGGGCTTCACTCACGAAAAATGTCTAAAAAAATTCACGTTATTGGCGATTGCAGCGACATGACATGCGATATAATTGGAACTAACGTTATTGATTGGTTGCTAAGGAACGCGAATGGCGATATGTCAACGTTTTCTTATGACGTTATCGTCCGTAAACCTACTTATAATTTGTTAGTTGAAAAAAATGAAAACAACTTCAAATGAAAGAAAAACAGAGCTTAACACCGGTTAATTTAGCCAGCTAGTGTCAAGTACCTATTTAGAGTAATTAGTATTGAAATTATTTATATCTTGGGACAACTCACACAACGCTATCTGATCCCAAACTGAACAGAGCTTGTACTATGGAAACCAGATAACTGATAAACATACTTATATATTTCTAAATACATACATATTATAGATAAATAACACCCAGACACAGAATAAACTATCGTGATCATCACACAAAGTTTTATCCTGGGTGGGGATCGAACCCACGACCTCTTGCGTAGCAGTCTGATACACTCCCACCGCACCACAGAGGCAGTCAAATATAGGTATGTATACGTAAGGATTCGATTCCCACCTAGAATAATACTTTGTGTGCACGATGCGATAGTTTATTTTTGTGCCAGGGTGTATCTTTAATATGTCTATATTTAGAAATATATAATGTTTATCAGTTGTCTGATTGCCATAGTACAGGCTCGGCCTAGTTTGGAATCAGATAGCGTTGTGTGAGTTATCCCAAGATATTATTATTATAATCACACGTAAAAATATGACAGCTCCATTTGCCGCCAGTTTTTTCCTCGTATCGCCGATATTATTCAGAAGAGATTATGGCTCGCACATTCTGTGAATATGGGAGTTTCAAGTTAATTTCCTTTCTAGTTTTCTTCTTGGAATCACAAAGTCTCGTTCTTATCCAGTTATCACTATTATATTTACACTATTTTACACGTTAAACTCGAAGCTGTAAAAATAGCGACATGTCAGTTTGCCGCCATTTTTACAACTGTTACTTACATAGACTTAAAGACCTGGACCGCCCCTTCCTATTTAATTAAAAAGTAAATATTGACTGCAAATCGTGAAAGAGAGAAAAAAGTCGTGCGGCCCTCTTTCTTTGACAGGTATTGTCCACAAAGTAGTGTTGTCTCTTTCTGGAGTGTATATACGTCAGTGGTTACATATTTTACATTGACATATAGACCTGGACCGCGCCATACCTTTCAATTAAAAAGTAAATATTGACTGCAAAGCGTGAAATAGAGAAAAAACTCGTGCGACCATGTCTCTTTCATAAGTATCGTCCACAAAGTAGTGTTGTCTTTTTATAGAAAGTGGTCAATTTTGTGAAGTTATGGCGCTGTCCAGGTCTATACGTCAATGTTTAGTACATACTTTTATTATTAATTTTCTTATTTTTTTTTTTAAACCTACTGTTACGGTAACATGGTTTAATAAATGCAAAGGTTACAATGATTGATTCCTCCAAGTACGAGGTTATTTGCAATAGTTGTCTATTTAATGCTTGTTGCTGTGAAAATTAATTATAAAGACTAATATCCCCCGGTAATAGTAAATGTCAGGCATTTTTTCAAGTATAAAACACTTTTCAATGTCAACTTTTTCTGAGATTTTTAAACATCACGATGGAAGTTGATTAAGTATAACTAATATATTATGAAATAATTAGCCGTTAAAGAGATAAGTACAGGTGTCAATAACAAAAACGATATAGGGAAGCCATTTTTTTTTTCAATTACTTAATAGAAATGTCAGACATTTATGAATATGTATTACTTGTTAATTACTTATTACTTATTGAGGATGTAAGGGGGCGCATCACCATCTTTCGCTCCAAGCCAACCTCACCTGCACGCGGTACATCCTGCTGTACAACGAACGAGGCTCTGGCGACCGGCTGGTGGCGGTATAACCATCCCAATTTAAGGCGTAGCTGAAGTAATAGGCCAGTGACGGGCAGCAGCGTCACTGATGCGAGAGCTACGCCCTGCGATCGCCAACCCGCCTGCCCAGCGTGGCGATTATGGGCATTACCCCAAATGCACAAAGCACTAAGGCCACGGCCCCCAGTTCCCGGCAGTCACGCTATTCCTGGACATGGTGGCGTCCACGGTAACGGCGTGGCGGGGGGTGCTAAGAATCTCCGGGCTACGGAAGGCCACCACAACCGACTGACCCTGGCGACGTATAACGGACGCACGCTACGGCTAGACTCGCATCTGGCACAACTTGAGGTGGAACTTGGGAAGATTAGGTGGCATATCCTCGGGTTAAGTGAAGTCCGAAGAGAGGGAGAGGACACCATAACCCTCGAGTCAGGGTACTTCCGCGAGGGAGACCAAAAATCCCAAGGTGGTGTTGGGTTTCTGGTAAATAAGTCCCTTTCTGACAACGTTGTGGAAATGTCTAGCGTGTCGAACAGGGTAGCGTACCTCATTATCAAGCTCACCGAGAGGTATAGCCTCAAGGTCGTGCAAGTGTACGCACCGACCTCGGCACATCCAGACGACGAAGTGGAGGATATGTTCGATGACATATCGAGGGCCCTCCACTCCACCACTAAGACCCACTACAACGTTGTTATGGGGGACTTCAACGCTAAAGTGGGAGTACAAAATTGCAGCGAATTGGTAGTAGGATCCCATGGATTTGGAAGCAGAAATCATAGGGGGCAAATGCTAGTCAACTTCCTCGAACGGGAGGGGCTCTTCTTGATGAACTCCTTTTTCAAGAAACGGCCCCAAAGGAAGTGGACGTGGCAAAGCCCCGACACTATGACGAAAAACGAGATCGACTTCATCATGACGGACAAAAAGCATATATTCAGAGACGTCACCGTGATCAACAGGTTTAATACCGGTAGTGATCACCGACTTGTCCGAGGCTCTCTGAATATCGACTTCAAGGCGGAACGTGCCCGTCTGATGAGGTCCAGGCTCCGACCTACTTTGCTCCAAACCATGATAGGATCCGAAGCGTTTCAGTCAAACCTGGATAACCGATTTGCTGCCATGGAAACCACAACAGACGTAAACCAGAAGCTTGTAAATGTGGTTCGGATACTCAGGGAAGAAGGTACGAGATTTTGTGAAATGCAGCGTAAGGGCAGGAAGTCAAAGCTTTCGGAAAAGACTTTAGGGCTAATGAAGGAACGACGTGAAAACCCACCCGTCACTTTGTCGGAAAAGCGCGCTCTAAACCAAGAGATCAACAGGCTTATACGACACGACCTTCGGTGCTCCAACACTCTTTTGATTAAAAGAGCGATCGAGCAGAACCGGGGGTCAAAAGTGTTCGTACAATCTCTTGGAAGAAGCCACCTGACGAAGTTGACCACAGCAAGTGGAGAAGTCGTTGCTTCGAAGCCGGCAGTCCTCTCCGAAGTGGAAGGCTTCTATGGCCGGTTATACGCTTCGCATGCATCTCGACCTGATCCTGAAAATGAGGGTCCTAGAGCCACTCTAACACGCCACTACACCGAAGACCTGCCAGGAGTCAACATTGACGAAATCGTGCTGGCTCTTAAACAGCTGAAAAATGGAAAAGCCCCTGGAGAGGATGGCGTTACAACAGAGCTGTTAAAAGCTGGAGGTAAACCCGTACTGAGGGAGCTCCAAAAGCTTTTTAATGCTGTCCTGTTTGAAGGGAGAACTCCGGAGGCGTGGAGTAGAAGTGTAGTCGTCTTGTTCTTCAAAAAAGGAGATAAGACCCGGCTGAAGAACTACCGACCTATTTCTCTTCTAAGCCACGTCTATAAGCTGTTTTCAAGAGTCATCACGAACCGTCTTGCGCGAAGACTTGACGAATTCCAACCACCGGAACAGGCTGGATTTCGGAGCGGATATGGCACCATAGACCACATCCACACAGTGCGGCAGATTATACAAAAGACCCAGGAGTATAATCAGCCCCTGTGTCTAGCATTCGTGGACTATGAGAAGGCCTTTGACTCGATTGAAATCTGGTCCGTTCTGGAGTCTCTGCAGCGATGCCAAGTAGATTGGCGATATATCCAAGTGATGAGATGTCTCTACGAAGCCGCCACCATGTCCGTCCAAGTACAGAATCAGCAAACAAAACCTATACCATTGCATCGAGGAGTGAGGCAAGGGGACGTTATCTCCCCGAAACTGTTCACAAATGCAATGGAGGATATGTTCAAGACGCTGCACTGGAAAGGGCGGGGCATCAACATCAATGGTGAATACATCTCTCACTTGCGATTTGCAGATGACATTGTCATTATGGCGGAAACGCTGCAGGACCTGCAACTGATGCTGAATGACCTGGCTGACTCCTCTGTACGCATCGGCCTACGGATGAACTTGGATAAAACCAAGGTCATGTTCAATGAACATGTACTACCGGAACCGATAGCGGTGCACGGCGCCGTTCTCGAAGTTGTTCAAAAATATGTGTACCTCGGGCAGTCATTGCAGTTAGGTAGAAACAACTTCGAGGACGAGGTGAACAGGAGAATTCGGTTGGGTTGGGCAGCGTTTGGTAAGCTATTCAAGTCTTCTCATCGTCGATCCCACAATGTCTAAAGACTAAAGTCTTTAATCAGTGCGTCCTACCCGTCATGACATACGGAGCCGAAACGTGGACACTGACGGTACGGCTGGTCCACAAGTTCAAAGTCGCTCAGCGGGCTATGGAACGGGCTATGCTCGGAGTTTCTCTTAGGGACAAAATCAGAAATGAGGTGATCCGGCAGAGAACCAAAGTTATCGACATAGCCCACCGGATTAGCAAGTTGAAGTGGCAGTGGGCTGGCCATATTAGCCGAAGAACCGACAACCGTTGGGGTAAACGAGTTCTTGAGTGGAGACCGCGGCTTGGCAAACGTAGTGTAGGACGCCCTCAAGCCAGGTGGAGCGATGATATACGCAAAACGGCTGGCAGGAGCTGGATGCGAGAAGCCGAAGATAGAACAAAGTGGCGTGCAATTGGAGAGGCCTATGTCCAGCAGTGGACTGCGATAGGCTGATGATGATGATGACTTATTATTACAGTTATTACTTACTGTTCGTTTTATTAGACATAATACATACATATTTTTTAATAGGGTATTTGACGGAAGTCAAATCAGCTTCTTTTTAAGAAACGTCAAAAACGATTCGCGCCTTACAAATTTGTATGAAATGCTAGCATGTGACGTCACGTTTTCTGTGGTCAAAATAAGATTTACTTTTATTGTTTATTTTTATGATTAAAAATTAATAAATACGTTAAATTTCAGATGAATATATTTTTTCAGAACACATCTTGATATATTTTTACATGGTTAGTTTAAAATATTTTATTTTGTTAGTTGTCAAATACCCAATTTTGTATTTTTCTGTATTTCGTTCATTTAATTATTTTATGTTCAAACACATTTGATATGTTAATAACAAAAAATAAATAATAAACAAATAGATATACATATTTATATTATTTCAAGGGCTTCTTAAATCGACATAAGAGAGATCAGCGAGTTTAAGCAAAATTCCGACTATCAGGTGTATAAGTAGGTGACCGTTTTCTCAAAATTACACTTCAGTCTGGACATCGAAAGGCCTGTTAAAGTGACGTATTCTACAAAATTAGCAAAGTATGATGTTTAACTACTTATATTATACGTTACAGGCTGACCTTTTCCCCCGTTTTTGGCATTCATTCAAAAGATACTAAAATAGCGATAAAAAAAATTACGACCTATCTCTTCTCATACCTACCATATACAGTATTTATATTTAATCCCTGTCCGACCAGTTAATGTTTTGTTAGGTATCATGTTCCCATTCGATTTGTGTCATTTTTAATTAAGTGATGAAAAAAAATAAACTTATTTTTTTTTGTTCTTGATAAAAGTCATATGGGAAAACATGTGGAGGCGGAAAATATTGTTTTAATTGTAAGGCTTACTGCAAACAATGTTGATAAAAAATCTTGAAAATGTACACATTACGACGAAATGAAATTAAAATTTAAAATTCAATAAAAAAAACATTTTGACAGATATATTTTTTTTAGCATTGTTAACAATATACCTACATACCCCTTTCGGGTCGGACAGGGATTAATTTACACCTTGTATACAAACCAAAACATTTAAATCCGTCGAGCCGTTTCGTAGGAGTTCGACCACAAACACCATAACACGAAATTTTTATATATTACAAGATCACTTTTTTCAAACTGGTCACCTAACTTAGAATTAACCGAAGCATCTTTACTTAACCTCACTGTCGCCATTACATCTCATACCTCTTTAAAAACATGTCTTATCCTTTTTTACACCGTCATTTTGACTCTTAAAACCTTTGTGCTGCAAACGAAGATATCTCCCATTCAGTCTTGTCATCACATATCCACTAATATCCATTAAGAATATCCATAAAAATAAACATAACAGCATACAGGTAGCCGAAATTAAGATGTGAACAAAATTCACTAATTATATTGGTGGACTGTACTAAATTCGAAAAGGATTTTGAACTCTATGCCTTAAGAAATAAGGTTGAATTTTTAGGTGTGGTTAAGCGCTTAAATGAGTATCAGTTTAAAGGATAATGTGCAGAGTCAGGATGTTGTACAGTTGCGTGCAAAAATAGTGTACAAAAAAAATCTGTAAGTAAATTATAAAAATAAGGTTTTCTCAATTTTTTAATTTAATTATAATATTGAGACTAAAGAACGCGATATTTTAAATCATTAATTAATTAGTTTATTAAAAATATTGTTGGGGAATATTGTTCGTTCGTTTGTAAACGCAGTTCATCTGTGTAATTGCAATTGGCACCTCGGGTGGTTTCTATTTTATAACGTGTTACAAAAAGGTATGGTCGAATTCAAGAGCTGTTATGTTACATAATCTATACTAATACTATAAAGCTGAAGAGTTTATTTTTTGAACGCGGTAATCTCCTGAGATTACCGCGTTCAAAAAACAAACTCTTAAAAATTTTCACTGTTGGATAGCCCATTTATCGAGGAAGGCTATATAACATTACGCTATGACGAATAAGAGCGGAGCAGCAATGAGAAATGTTGCAAAAACGGGGAAAATTTACGCAGACGAAGTTGCGCGGGACAGCTAGTATACAATATAATATAATACCTCTGGGTAATTTATAATTAATTCATTTAAAAAGTACTAACTAAAAACGTCTATACCTACTACAACGTGAATTTGTATTCAAATCCGAAAATGTTGAACTCTATATCAATAACCTAGTCTAAGAAAAATGAAAATTTATTAAAATATCAATACTTTTTAATAAAAATAAAAACTAAACACTTGTGGTAACCAGCATTGGGCAATAGTAGGCACTTTTAATTGAAATAATATTCAAAAGTAACTACTATTGTCGAAAGGCAGTGGTCAAAGTACTTTGGACAGATTTTTCCAGTTAAAAGGACTTTTGGCTGGTTTGGAGTTTTGAGAGTAATAAGTAATAACTTTTCTGCTGTTTATTATATTTGAGTTTTTTTTATTTATATACTAAATGTTGAACTCTGATTGGATTCGTCATTCCATTACAATCTAGTCTTATAGACTAATCAATAATTTGATTTTAACTTAATCTGCTATGTTGTAATACTAAAACTTAAGAATGTGTCCATTGGTACATTTTCTTATTGTCACTTTTATTGTTTTTAACCTTTCGCGATTTTTATACATATTAGATATATTTCCGGACTTAATCGCGTGAATTGTTTAAAGGTACGAACCTTTTATTTACTCGACGTTTCGATCGAATTGCACCAATCGTCGACCCGTGACCACGATCGGTGATAATGAGATCGAATTCACGCGATTAAGTCCCGAAATATATCTGATAATCACTTTGTTCTTGTGTTCTAATGTGTAACACTTATTGCACTAAGTAACACTTACTCACTAAACTAACTCGAAGGGTTTAATCCTTTTGAGTCTTCGCACTATGTCCGTGTTGCGGAGTCGAACACATGTCAAAGAAATCGTTCATGAGCTTCGGCATATTTTTTTTTAATATTAGCAACAAGGTCAACCTTCAGGTCACGATGGAGATCCTCATTTCTAAAACACCAGAGAGCGTTTACAACCCCGAAGTAAATGTTTTGAAATCGTTGCATTTTAATATTACTTTTTGTATTAGTATTTGAGTGGGCGCCTATCTTTGGTCGGCAGTGCACGGCGCCTGCGCAGACTTGCACAGTCATCACAACTCAACACAGTGACCGACAAATGTATCATAATGTAATATTTTAACATCTCATACTTCTACTTCTATTGAGGCATAGATATAAAGATTTGTGAGGATTTATTCGTATTAAAAAAAATAAGCGGCTCGCAATCCTCCTACACGGCTGACGTAAACCCACTCCTAATACAAGCCTTTGAGCTTAGCTGGGGGGGTTAACAAGATTGCTAGTAATGTGGGACTCAATCCAACATTGCTTATCTTTTTTAAAAAAAAGAAAAAAAAACGGAAAAAATATACTATATATGTTCGAAAACTATCGCAATTTGTACACATTATAGAATTTTATAAGCTACTCTAATTAAATTAGGCTAAATACCTTTGTTTATTGCCCAACGTTTCGACTTTTATTTAGCCTTATAATAAAATATTCACGCGATTAAGACCCGTAGCTTATAAAATTCTATAAAATATTTACTTTTGAAAAGGTTTTTTAAATCTAGTTTTAGACTAGACAACCTAAAATAATAGCTGGTAACTAGCCTAGTAGGTATATACAAGGTTATTTATGGTATAGTGCAAAGCTCAGACACCATCATCATCATCATCAGCCTATCGCAGTCCACTGCTGGACATAGGCCTCTCCAATTGCACGCCACTTTGTTCTATCTTCGGCTTCTCGCATCCAGCACCTGCCAGCCGTTTTGCGTAAATCATCACTCCACCTGGCCTGAGGGCGTCCTACACTACGTTTGCCGAGACGCGGTCTCCACTCAAGAACTCGTTTACCCCAACGGTTGTCGGTTCTTCGGCTAATATGGCCAGCCCACTGCCACTTCAACACTGCAACTTCAGACACCATAACAAGATTTTTACTTCAAGAAATCTATACTAATACTAGCTGACCCTCGCAACTTCGTCTGCGTCAAATTAACCCGTTTTTGCAAAATAGGGGTAAATAAAAAAATAGGGGTTGATCGTAGAAGGGTGAAAATTCAGTGTTGTATGTATTTTTAAATCCGGTATCATAAAAAAATAAAAATTTACCTAAAAATTAAAAAAAAAATTAGGGTTGGACTACCCTTAACATTTAGGGGGATGAAAAATTTGAGTGTGTGTCGCATTTTGTCACATATTAACCGCTACGACCAATAGGAGCGGAGCAGCGATGAGAAATGTTGCAAAAACGGGGAAAATTTAGACGAAGTTGCGCGGGTCAGCTAATCTTATATAAAAAAGAAAATGAAAATATTGAAAACTTGCATAGTTATAAGCCATTCAAGTTGTCTTGTGTTCTTCGCGCTATCGTGCTGATCGCATCTCGCAGTACGTAATCCATGGTTATTAATGAAAAATAAGTGATGACATCACATTGTGAACATGATTTGGAATGTTAGAAAGATTAATTAATTAATTAATTGCAAATATAACATGGTCCAAAAACCATCGCATTAGATTGTGTTACTGATTCTGAGCAAACTACTTTCAGGTTTGCACTATTCCTAGAATAACTTTGTATATAGGTACTACATTCCGTTCACTATTATACTTACAACAAAATCTAAATCCTTGAAGTTTCTTTATAGGATTTAATTAGCAATGAGGTCATCCGACAAAAAACAAAAGTTATACATAGGAATATTATATAATGTCTAGATTCCTAATCCGGCATCTTAAATTGAAGCAATGAACTGTCAAAAAGTATGGTCAAATGGACGTACTTTTTGAGAAGTAAGAAGACTCCTATCAGATGTTCTAGCCATAGTTATTCTAGCGCGCTATTTTCAACGAGTGTCAAACGTCAAACATGGTAGCTTTATTTTTTTTAATGGGATTACTGAGGGAATGCTCCATCTAGACATTATATAATCAAAGCTAAGCATATAGATATACTTAGTAGGTAGTATATCGATTCAGCCTGATGATGTTTATTAAAAACATAATCATAATAAAAAAACCTGGCAAGAGCATGTCTGACCATGCTCAGTGTAGAGTTCTGCAGCTTTGAGTAATTGCATCAGCAGAAAAGCGTATGTTCATGGCACTTACGACCTTTTGTCGAAAAACGCAGTGAAGAGATGGGGTGGTACTATTCTTAAGCCGGTACCACACGGCCAGTTTATATTAATCAACTAATTTAAAAACACATCCAAATTAAGACATTAATACTACAATCATTACCAATACAATCAAATAGCATAAAATTTAATTAGACATAACAAAAACTGGCATAAAAAGATCAAAACAATCATCCAACAGTTCAAATATTACCGCTCCAGTTCTGAGTAGCTCTTTATGACTCACGGGCCCGCATTCGATTCCCGGAAAACGTTTAATCGGTCTACACCTTGAGGTCAATTGGCGGTAAAAAAAAATCTTACAAAGTTTATTTTAAATGTCTGGTTTTGTGGCGAAAGGGTTTCAGTTCGATTCTAGGATTTTAACAGAGATTTTATATCGATCAATGAATTTATCTCTTCACATCGGCCGACCCTATGATGAAATTGTAGTACCTAACCTACCTACCATGTGTAATTAATTTTATTATACACTAGCTGTTTTTGCAACATTTCTCATTGCTGCGCCGCTCCTATTGGTCATAGCGTGATGTTATATAGCCTATAGCCTTCCTTGATAAATGGGCTACCCAACAGTAAAATATTTTTTCAAGTCGGATCCGTAGTTCCTGAGCTTACCGCGTTCAAACAAACAAACAAACTCTTTAGCTTTAAAATATTAGTATGGATTGTGGGCTTAAAAATAGTATCACTCCATCTCTTCCTGTGGGTGTCGTCAAGGCGACTAAGGGATTTCATACCGGAGGACGGGCAGCAGCGTCCTCTGCGTACTTTAAAACCTTACTGCGATCACCAAGCGTGGCGATTATGACAATCACCCCAATGATCTACCGTAAAGAAGGTTCTCGATGGCGCGATGATTTTGTAGAAAGTACCTGCATACAAAGTGTCCCGAGTGGGTATCGAACCCCAAACCTCTTGCATACAGTTGTATACACTGCCACTCTACCATTGAGGTAGTCAAAATTACAAGCCAATCTCTACGAAAACTTTCTAGTCAACTACGCACATATCACAGTGCACAAGTCTATACGCAAGCACAAGTGCACTCTCTCTATACACTCACTTTCATAAATCCGACACGACCTTCGGACCTTCGAACCTCGGTGAATATAAAACGAAAATGGTTCTTCACTAGTATTACTAGTGAAGAACCATTTTCGTTTTATATTCACCGAGGTCCGAAGGGGTATGACTGTTATATAAAACGGTTACCCATCTATAATCCTGACAGTTGTAACGTTGCTTAACTTCACTGAATCCTCAATTAAAAAAAAAGAGTACTTAACTTACTAGCAGTCTTGTTAACCGTAACCGGGTCACAACGATAGTATAATGGGTAGGATTCGAACTTGCGACCTCACGATTGCAAATCCACCATTTCTATCTACTCCGTTCTGTTCTGTACAACAGAAACTTAATGATTTTCAAGTTTTCGAAATAAGTTTCTAATTTTCACTTGTAGAGCTAAAAGTGAGAGTCGATGCCATTGCGGTAGATAGAGATGGGAGTTGTGCGAGTGAGACGGTGATATAGCGTCGTTGAAAGCTGCGGCGCCATGGACCTTGAGTACCGTTAGTAAAAAAAATATGTATAAAATAACTCAGTTTAATGCATATTAAAAAAATTGCTCTCCGCTGCATATCTATATATCCATGCAGCTCTTATTCTGTTTGTCTTCAAAACGGCTGAATGGATATTTATTAAACAAAAGTAAGAGCTATCCCAAATAAATGTACTTTCTAAGAAATAAATTTGTACTTCGAATCGTCAAGCCGTTTGCGCGTTATATTACCACAAATATACACATTATACCCACGTCAAATTAATAACGCCTCTCTGAATAGAGATTAAATTTCTTTTTATTAATGTTAACCGACTTCAAAAAGGAGGAGATTCTCAATTCGGATGTCTGTTTTTTATTTTATGTATGTTCGCGCATCACCGTCGTAATATTTAGATTGATTTTGATTTTTTTGTTCGAAAGCGGTTTATTCCGAAACGGTCCCATATCAATTTCGTAAAGATCTAGTGATGAATTTCGGAGACAGACAATGAAACTCCTCAATGAATGAATGGTTAGATGTTTTTTGAAAAAAAATTTTTTGCTAAAAAGTTAAGGCTAATGACGAACTAAAACTTTAAATATTATTGCTATACGTTACACTTAAGTTTACCAAATAAAATATTATTATGCTCTTTATTAATCTTAAAATCTTGTAAATTACATTTATAAATATAAATATTAAAAACCTGGTTGTCTGAAAGTCGATTCGGACGATAATTTTACGTGATAACGTCATAAAAAAACATTAATGACATTGTATTAAACAACCATACCTGTGACAGTTTTAGTTCCAATTATATCGCATGTCGCTGCAATCGCCATTTGCCGATAGGCTGTTACTTCAGCCTATTAGCAGGCGGAACGTGATTTTTTTTCGTGCGTGCACACGGTCATTAATTTATAACACGTTTTCATGTCAAAAATAGATATGTATATTATTATTATTTAATTCGTTGTATTTTACGTAACTAATAAACTACAAAATTACTACCTAACTTATTGATTACAATATAGGCAATTAAAGTAAAATACATACTAACCTATTTTTTCCAATATTCTAGGAATAAAATGTAATTACACCATCGGAATGTAAATATTTTCCGATACTACGTTTTATTCGTAATAATTCTATGTAACTAATTATTCAGTCGTAACGCGATAAATACTGGTTGTAATTTGCCTAAGAACTAACACACATGTCGCATATAGAGAAACACTGTAAGTTTTTAATGCCTTCGCTACAAAACATCGGAAGTACCAATGGAAAAAGCGTCATATACCTAGTCTGGCCATAAATACTGTTACAATTAAAAATAAGAAAGATATTACATTTGAATTTGGAATCTGTCATTTTTATACGATTGTTCATTGTATTTTCTAATTTTGGCGCCAATACATTGTACAATATTTTGCTATATTAAAATGGAGTGGGGTGATAAAGAAAACCGAATCGCTGTGATTGCATTACACAAAGTTGGTATGGAGCCGAATGTAATTTTTAAAACTCTCCATACGCTTGGTATTAGTCAAATGTTTGTGTACCGGGCTATTAATAGGTACAATGAGACCTTCTCTGTTTGTGACAGAAAAAGATCTGGCCGTCCACGTAGTGTTCGTACGAAAATGGTGGTCAAAGCAGTAAGGGAAAGAATTCGAAGAAATCCTGTCCGAAAGCAAAAGATTTTATCTCGGGAGATGAAGATAGCACCCAGAACCATGTCACGCATTTTAAAAGATGACTTAGGACTTGCAGCCTATAAGAGACGCACTGGTCATTTTTTAACTGATAATTTAAAAAAGAATAGGGTGGTAAAATCGAAGCAACTACTGAAGCGGTACGCAAAGGGAGGTCACAGAAAAATTTTGTTTACGGATGAGAAAATCTTTACAGTTGAGCAACATTTTAACAAACAAAATGACCGTATTTATGCTCAAAGCTCTAAGGAAGCTTCCCAATTAGTCGACAGAGTGCAACGTGGGCATTATCCGACTTCAGTGATGGTTTGGTGGGGTGTTAGCTATGAAGGAGTGACTGAGCCATATTTTTGTGAAAAAGGTATCAAAACATCGGCACAAGTGTATCAAGATACCATTCTTGAGAAGGTAGTTAAACCCCTTAACAACACCATGTTCAATAACCAAGTATGGTCCTTCCAACAAGACTCAGCGCCGGGTCATAAAGCTCGGTCCACGCAGTCTTGGTTGGAAGTGAACGTTTCGGACTTCATCAGAGCTGAAGACTGGCCGTCGTCTAGTCCCGATCTTAATCCGCTGGATTATGATTTATGGTCAGTTTTAGAGAGTATGGCTTGCTCTAAACGCCATGATAATTTGGAGTCCCTAAAACAATCCATACGATTGGCAGTGAAGAATTTTCCCATGGAAAGAGTGCGTGCTTCTATTGATAACTGGCCTCAACGTTTAAAGGACTGTGTTGCAGCCAATGGAGACCACTTCGAATAAGCTTTTTATATTTTGAATTGTTTTTTATTTATGTATTAAACTAACACACTGTAAAAGTAATAAATATTATTTGCAATAAAAAAAAATGTTTTTTCTTCGTAACAATATTTATGGCTAGACTAGGTATATTTCTCTCTAGCAGCGCAAGACATCACTCACAAACATGAAAGCTCGGAACACCTTTGGAATAAAGTGCTCCGAGATTTTGTGTCCGTGAACGCTGTCTATGTTTGCGTTGCTATATAGTGAAGTTCGTAAAAAGGTTTCTTTCTGTAGATACTGCAGGTGTTTTGTGCTTCCAGTCTTCTGAAGACTATCTTCCTGAGTGAAGCCAGGATGTAGTGATGGAATTTCAAAGGGCAGTTGAAAATGTTTGAAGGTGTGGCAATTTCTGGCGCCATTTGGAGGGCTTTTTAGTGGGATATTCCCACATTATTCCCATTGTCTTCTCAGGGCAAGAGCGTCAGTTATTTTACGGCCTATAAAAGAAGAATGCAGTTACAGCAACACACACAAAAGTAAGCCTCCCAATACCACGTTATCTGCCAACTGTTCATTGTAAAAATTCACCATCCGTTACAACATGGCGGCAGAAGTTGCCACTTTTGCATTGAGTTACAATTAATAATAAATCATATGGACCAGTGCGTATCTGCTGTGCAAAAGTTAGTATTTTTTTATTTTTTTTTATTATATCTTGGGACAACTCACACAACGCTATCTGATTCCAAACTAAGCAGAGCTTGTACTATGGAAACCAGACAACTGATAAACATACTTATATATTTCTAAATCATATTATAGATAAATAACACCAAGACACAGAATAAACCATTGTGCTCATCACACAAAGTTTTATCCTGGGTGGCACCCACGACCTCTTGCGTAGCAGTCGGATACACTCCTACCGCGCCACAGAGGCAGTCCGGTCCAATTTAGATTTTTACATGGGGAAGCTTTGCGAGATATGGTATTGACGTTTCGAGTATTGGTGTATAGTGTAGTATAGTGTCAGTTCTTAAGTATATTTATATAGTTCCCTTTTTATATAAAACAATGGATTGCCAGCTAGTATGCAATTTTGTGGTGCAGTAACGTTTCGTTATTTGCATGCACTTATTTTTTCGAGTGTTTTTTTCACAAGGCTGTATGTTTTGCTGTCTGTACCCAAATAGACAACTTCAATCACGTCTGCGGGAGGAAACGCGATTGTTTTTACGTCTTTGACGAACGTCGGTGCACACGGAGTGAGTTTTGAAAATGGTTTTGTGTATAATTCAGCGTTTTGTGTGATGCTGAATCATGACCGAATTGAACTATACTAAATGTCATTGGACAAAAAAGAGGAAAAAACGGATAAGTATTTATAAAGGATTCAGCAAACAAAAAGCTAATCCAAAGTAAGGTTGATATTGGACCGGCATGAATTAAAGAGGATATTTTTTTTAAATTGAGGAATTAAAGTTGTCAATTATTTTGTGCAACCACTTGTGCACTATTTGTTTATCAAAAAAAGATAACTAGCAATGTGGGATTGTGGTGCCACATAACTAGAAATCCAGTTAACCCCTCCATCTAAGCTTAATGGCTTGTGTTAGGAATGGATTCACGCCGGTAGTATAATGGGTAGGATTCGAACCCCCGACCTCACGATTGCAGACTGATGCCTTAGCCATTAGGCCACTGTCACCTTGGCCTATGGAATGGTTTTGAAGTTTTCCCAAATCTATATTTTACATCTAGATTTGTAAAAACTGTACCTAATTTGCAGTTTAGGCAAGTGCCTAAGTTGCAAAAAAAATGGCAGCACTGAAATTCTCTAAAACAAATCGAATTTCTGATTTATTACAATAATATAAATTACCTACACTATAACTGTAGAAAGATTCGTTCTTACGGATTCTGCACGTATTTCATATACCATATTTCCACACTATCGATGACGAAGATGACAGAATCGGTTCGCCACCATTTTCACAACTCAACAAAAGTGAATTACATACATAATAGGTAAATAGGATTAGTACCTGGACAACGTCAACAAGCTAAGCTACAGCTATCCTTGCTGGAAATATGTATAATATTTTTTAATTTAAACAATTAATTGAAATACAAATAACAATATGATAGTTACTTGAAGAAAAAGATTTTAATCATTTCAATGTGCCTAATTGTTTTTTTAAGAAACGTCAAAACAAGTTACCAAAATGGCGCCGTGTGTCCCGCGCATGCGTGCTACGCCGGCCTGTCATTACGGCCCGCAGAGGCAAATCATATTATGCCCGATACATTGAGATTATATACAATTATTGCTATAACCGCCGATGGAGACACGCGATCAACTATATTATGTATGTATGTAAGGTTTTTTGTTACAAAAACAGTGTTTGGGAAGGTGGAATTCAAGTAGACACGTAAATATATAGGTGCTGGTCAAAAATATGGGTAAGTAGGTAAGTATTGCATCTAAGCTTTTTTGTTTGTTGGATATTTTCAAGTTTCTTAAGCGTAGGTAAAGTTATTAGTACTGTGGTGGATGTATCGAGTGATCGAATATCTCACATAAAACTTCAATGATAGTAAGTTCTCTTAAAATCTAATTTTAAATAAAAGGAAAAGTAAGAAAAAACAATTGAGAAAGGAGAACTGTCAGGGCCGATAGCCTGGAAAGTCGCATATAACGTTAACGTTATTTATTTAAGCTAGAAACTGTCTTGATGTGAACACATAAACAGTAAAGAGAGTTGTCTTTTGATTTCTCACAACGGGATACGATCCTGTTCTTCGGACCTGGTAGCTAAAAAAATAAGGGCATGTGATCGGGTGTGATGATGATCTTCCTAACGATTACTACAATGGCGGCCAATCTCTACAGATAAAATCTAACTACGCAGGAGACAGGTAATTATTATAGTGCACAAAGGTGTCAGTAGTATGTCGATTGCGAATCAGATACCTTAATCTGCACAATAACTGCACAAGGATTCGTTCTTACGGATTCTGCACGTATTTCATATACCCATTTCCACACTATCGATGACGAAGATGTCAGAATCGGTTTGCTGCCATTTTCACAACTCGACAAAAGTCAACGGGAACACTCCCAGCCAGATTATAGCACAAATGTAGCACATATTATTTCGTAATTTTGCTGTCAACAAACGATATAACCTGGCTATTAGGGTACCATCTCTATGTCTCAGGGGACTTTAAGACATACTTAGACTCCGAACAGCAATTTGCAGAGAACAAAAAATGGTGTCCTGTCTGGGAATTGAACCCACGCCCTATTTCGCAGCAGTCGCACATACTCACACCACGCCACCAAAGCAGTCACATTGTGTCTTTTGTATACTAATGAGCATTGGCTGATTCCAATACCAAATTAGATAATCTATTAGCAGTTTTACTCATACCAAGACTGTTCATATACCAGTCTACATTCTGCAATATGCCGCGCCAAACCTACTGGCCATTACAACTAACAATAACTATCAAACAGTAGCCGATACTAACAATAGTATTATACTTCTAAATAGCTTCTGTACAAGCTCATTCAACCCTAAACCGTACAAAGGACCAACGGATCGTGTGATCCGATTAGAATCCATTACAAAACACATTTTACACTTGGTTTAAGCGGGTTTTGGCTGAAAAAATAATGTTACCGTTGCCTGGATGAGAAAATAAAATGTTTATCTATGGTTTATGGTATAAAATGGATGTCAAATTTGATTTAAAAAGAGTTTTGACAGCGAATCTGTTGTACGAATTTAGAAGTTGAGAACCTTACAAAAGATGTTGTGTTTTGCTGAGTAAGGTTATTGTAGCTCTAACTCGGAGTTTCTATACTTCCCTATGCATCGCTAGATAGATTTGCTAGTGGGCACAAACCTACGTTGTAACAACTTAAATTGCATTTATTGGTACTGATTAATGGTCTCCTAACCGATTTCGGTTACGGCAGCCAATCTCATTAGAGACTAGCCAACTACGCAGGAGATATTATAGTGCACGATTGCACTCTCTATTCCCTCACTCTCATAGTCCGATGGGACGGAAATCCGATTGAGATTGAAGATCAAAAACGGTCTCCTATCAGGTGGTGTTAGGGACACCTCATGTTGGTAGTTAAAAAAACGTTCCCCCAAATCCCTTCCCTGTTAGAAATATCAATTTGATTGTAACGTTTGCACATTTCTCTATCGGGAGTCAATTATTGAATAACACCTAAATTACTATCCAGAGGGGGATTTGAAGGTGTAAACTTCCCCTCTCTTCACTTACTTCCCTGAAACGTTTTATCGCTCTTCTACCAAGACGCAACCCTTCCCATTTTTATTAAGACAAAAAAACCCTCCTGGTCAAGGAGGCTTCTGAAAATAATCCTGGAGACATCTAGGTATGTCGCACATCAGGTCCATGTTCAACAAAGATAATAATTAAATAGGCTTAACGGGCTCGTCAATGCAAAAAGAAATACGCAAACTAAATTCTCAACTCGGAGGTCCCCCACAACCGTAACGAAACCCGTGACACGAATCCGCCATTTTCTTTGTCTTCACGATCTAATTTCGCGCCAAAATTATAAAAAAAGTATCCCGTAAATCATAAACTAATTTTAAAATACGGTACTGTACTATTTAAATGAAATTATGCACATCTATCATTGCTTTGTCGGACACAGGTAACCATTGTCCATTTCTTTCACGTAGAAAGCGCGCAAACAATGGATTAAAAAAAAATTGCATGTTTGACAGTTCATGGTTGGTTAAGAGTTTTTGAATTTGAAATATTTGTGCAGTTTTTTTTAATGTTGCGTGTAGAGTAGAAAGAGGCGGCATACGTTTGTAGGGTAAAGTGAGGTTTATGGTTATCATTAAAATGAATTAAATAGGTATTATTTTAGGCCAACGCATTGACGTATAGACCAGGACTGCGCCATCTCTTTCAATGAAAAAGTAAATATTGAGTGTAAAGCGTGAAAGAGAGAAAAAACTCGTGCGGCCTTTAACAGTTATTGTCCACAAAGTAGCGTTGTCTCTTTCTAGAGGTCGTCAATTTTGTAAGGATATGGCGCAGTCCTGCTTCTCGACGTCAATGGGCCAACGGCAGTTGAGAAAATGGCGGCAAACAGAGTTGTCAGAATGTTCACAATAAGGTTCAATAAACCTATGACGGTGCCAGAATTTTTCAGTGCTAACTCAAAATTAGCCCATTAACAGAAGCCGAATCATATTTTTTTTGATCAAAATTTTTATTCCCGCTATGTTATCATAATAACTAATCCTACTATGCCATTACAAAAAGTAAGAATCACTCAAAAGTCCGTCACTACGTCAATTCCCACATCAAGTGAATAACGAAACGCATTTAAAAAAAGTCTCGCTAAAATGAAGTAGCATCCCGATGTCAACGAAAAATGCATTCTCATTTACTAATGTATTTCGGTAAAAAATATTTACGAGAATATTTTCGCAGCGTCATCATCCAGAAATGGCGCGAACAACTTTGTTAGAAATCTTGTCAAAATATTGACGCTCTATTTTTGATTTATTATAATGAAATTTGTTTTTGGCAAAGGGGTTTTGGGACGTGATTAATGAAGAAAATATTACCAAGTGAAATGTTTTAGTTTTAAAATGTAGATAGAAAGGTGAAAGGAGTTTTTTTAATATTGAGATAATAATTGAATAACTTACTAATTGGGATTTTACAAATAATGAAATATTTGTTTTAAGAAAATTTGGTGGAAGTACTTAAGACTTGGCGAAGACACGAAATACACTTTGGAGAATTTTCAAATTCAACAAGGGCTCACACAGCCCTCTCACGAGGTGAAAGAACATCTGCAGATAGTGTACAAGTAGTCATACATCCGAAAGCTATACAAAATAACAATAACTCAAATGCTTTGACGAATGAACTCATGAAAACTGAGTAAACATTGCGCACCGAATTTTGCAACCGAACATTGAGCTTTTAGGCTACGAAGTATTCTCAAACAACATTTGAATCCTTGACCATTGGGGGTCAAGGTAATTGTAGAAAACCCTCAACCAGATATCATAAATCTGTTCAGACGATTCATGGGCATGGTATGGATTTTTTAAATGCTTATAACTCTCAACGCAAAGATAAATCCATACTAATATTAACATGAAAGTAATTCTACGTCTGTTACTTTTTCACTTTTAAATCGCTTAATCGTTTAAGGACATAGGATAGTTTTTATCGCGATAACCGACATCCAAGCTGACCGCGGGCGAAAACTGAATAATCAAAAGTGGAACAAAATAATCATGAAAAATCACAAGAAGCGTATCGGTATTGCATAACCATAATTGACTGAGGGAGGCACTGTGCTAAAGCTATTCCTACTAAAGACATCACAGAGATAGCAGTAAAAAAACAAATCGTAGATTAAATGTCTTGAAAAGCTGACGAGAGGATGCCAATGTGAGAGTTCCGTATAGGTATAGGTATTTAGTATATAATAATAATAATAATAATATATATTTATTTCTCTCCACAATAGTTACCTTAGGTCTAAACATATTTTGCATAGTGTATTTGATAGTAACATAGTGGGAGACTGGTGCCTGAGGTAGGTTTTTAGAAAAAACCTGTATTACAGGTCACCAGGCCTCCACATATCTTCTATTTGTGATATCCTGAGGATCTTGATAGTAAAGGACCGTCTCCACGGGCGAGAGAATCACAGCCTGCAGAGAACGCTAGTAGCGTCAGCAAGAACCTAAATATCATTTAGAATAATAATAATAATATTAGCCTTTGTTCAGATCCTTGACGTAGAGACCAGGACTGCGCCATAACCTTACGAAATTGACCGCTCTCTAGAAAGAGACAACGCTACTTTGTGTTACCTGTTTCGGCCTTATCTAGTTCAATAGCTGCCTACCTCTACCTTGATTTCATTGGCCCAGCGTTTGGATGATCTGCCTCTTTTTCTAATTTCACTTTAAGAACACTAGTGGATGATTGTCTTGCTCCATTTGATACTTCCTCTTACCACGTCCTATCCGTATCCACTTCAGCACTCGACTGTTTTATTGTCATCCTTCAGTCTAGTAGGTATGTTCCTTTATGACACATATTTTTATTCTATCAGATTTTATCTTTACCACCATGTTCCTCTCTATCGCATTTTAGCATACCAACCTATATTTTTCTATTGTGAGTTTTGGTAAGGGCCCATGTTTGGCAGCCAATTTGGAATACTTAACGTAAAATAACATAGAAATGAGTACTACGTGCCCATAATAAATAAAAGAAAGTAATGTATTTTTGAAGAACTCATTTCTATATCATTTTGCATTAACTATTGTTAAATATAGTTAGGTCGGTGCTCGCGCTACAGTACAAAATAGTAATAACCATAAAGCTATGATCGAGAGGTCGTCAGTTCGACCCCGTTGAGCTGTAACTTTGTAGTATTCTGTCAAGGTAGAAAGGTCAGTATAAATAGACCTGTTACCATTCATAACTCTGTTTGTATCCTGACTGTACTACCTATACTTACTACTTATTTCAAATTATGTAATTTTTTTTATTCTTTATCTGCAACTTTGTGGTAGGTATCTACCCCTACCGTGGTAGGTAGGGGTAGCTACCTACCTACGACAACGTTGAGTATGGCTGCTGCAGAAGAGACCGTGGGTTGACCCGTAGTGGACAAAACTTTGCATGACCCTGCTGATATATCATCACAGGTATCATGACCTCGCTGAGATGCTAGAATTAAAAAAAAGTACCTAAGTAGCCGAGGTCTCAGACATGTAACTACATCATTGTGGCCTTTATGGATAAGAAACTCTTAACTTTTTAAATATTAGAATGACATTGTAGCGCGTAGGGAATAAGCTCTATATTACATGTGACCTTTGATTATATAATATCTAGATTCCTAATCCGGCATCAAAAATTTAAGCAAAGAACTGTCAAAATGTAAGGTCAAATGGACGTACTTTTTGACAGGTAATAAGACTTATATCAGATGTTCTAGCTATAGATAATCTAGCGCGCCATTTTCAACGTGTGTCAAACGTCAGAAATAGTAGCTTCATTTTTTTATAGTCTTACTGAGGGAATGCTTCATCTAGACATTATATAATCAAAGTATGTGACGTATATGAATGTAAGCGCATGACGTAGCCGCGCTACGTAACTTATTATAAACAATAGATACTGTTCTGTACCGGCTCCTTATGAATCAAAAGAGTCTCTTACCAAACTTCATACGGAACACGTGTTTCATTTGCCAATCTCCTGATAACTACCCTATGTTATAGTGGGATCATACCCCTAGACATATAGGTACCTACACACATCCATACATATATAGTGTCATAAATAAGAGACAAACTAGGACTAAGAGTTTTATGGCCTACCGATCTGGTCGTCGTTTATTATATTCGATTGTGTTATAGTAAGATAATAGTAGTATATGTAGTGCTTGTGAGTTAGATTATTTCAGGAATAAACCTTGTATTGAATACCTATGGGAAGTTTCTCTTTTCATTTCAAATCCACAATCCAGGGGATACAGACCTGGTACCTACTCTCCTGAGAGATATACGTCACTTGATAGCCTCCACCAAGTGATGTAGGGCTTCTAGGAGAGCAGATGCAGGTTGCAGGTTATGTAGGTACCCGCTCTTCAATTATATAAAATCAGCATTCAATAAATATAAACGTTAATTTATACAGTCTAACATTTGACAAAAGACTAAAAAGACTCTATCTCCAGGGTGGTCAATAAAAAATACAAGCGGAAATACATGATTTAATATTGATGATGATTTAAAAAAGATCAAGGCTTCAAAATGGCGCTAACATGCCATTTTACAGATTACACAAACGAAAAAAAAAAACAAAAGAGGACGCCGCGCAAAGGTACCGCGCGTTCAGCCAAAAAAAACTAAATTAACACAAAATTTTCAATAATTAAAACCCACCTTGTTAGTAGGCTTTCGATGTTTTTATAACTTAACAAATATAATTTTACAACTAAATAAAATCTTATTTCTTATGGCATAAGATTGAAAATTCATAATTTGTGCATCGAAATTTGTACATCGAAATGTGCCGAAGTAAATTGCATTTCACGTTTTATTGTTTATTTGATTGTCCCTTTGGACTTATGGAGATATATCTTTGCTACCAGCATTTTAAAAGCTAAAGTCATAATCGTAAATCTATAATCTATGGATTTGTAGTAAAAATAGCGGCAAAAACTGTCGTAAGTTTCAAAGCTCCATTTGAGGTGTGAAAATACAGTATGTTGGTAAGTGTCAAATTCATAACATCATTTTGCAATTAGAATTACATTAAAAATCCAAAAGATTGTGCGGAATGGATGTTTGTTTGCTCCCACGCAGAAATTACCTAACTTTCTGAACAGATTTTGATGAAACTTAATGTGCCAACAAGTAGTGTTTTAGTGTTTAGTTTATAATACAACATCGATTGATCGATTAAGATTAAATTTGGTATGGGGTTAATTTGAATCTCGGAAAAGAACAGAGTTTTTGTCGCGATAACTAATATCCACGGGGTCGCAGCCGCGGGCGAAAGCGAGTAGGCCGGAGAAAATCTAGTTAACAATAATTGCGTGACCTTCGAACAAGTTGGTTATTAAATGTATTTGCATAAATTACACTATCTGAAGATTTGTCGAAGGACTAATGACCGATGGAGCAAACAAGTCCTAGAGTGGAGACCGCGCCTTGGTAAACGTAAGGCAGGACGACCCCAAGCGCGAGATGAAGAGACAACTTAACGCGGTCACTACGATGGAGCTGGATGCGACAGGCGGGATGCGGGAGTTGTGGCGTAAATGCATTTCCAACAAGTAGATTTTTACGCGGTCCGTTCAAATTGACTTCCTTAAATGAATTACTAAAATCAGTTAAAATTAGCACTGGTTATAGAAGAATCGGTTTAGGAATAGTGTCGTCAAAGCGTCTATGGGATTTCACAACAGACGAGGCTGTAGCGTCCTCTGCGTACTTAAAGTCTTACTGCGATCGCCAAACTGCTCCCCAAGCGGGGCGATTGAGGCAAATACCCCCAGGATCTTTAATAAGCAGGTTCTACTGGAGAGACTCTTGCCCAGCAGTGGGACATCATATAGGTTGATGTGAATCTGAAAATAAAATAGTTTTTTTTATTCTGTCAAGGTCATACTAAATCACTTACCACTGACCTCAAAATCACATAGCAGTGGACATTTACGATCCAATTTCATGCAGTTATGTTATTTGCTAATGTTTTCCCATCATTTTGTTTGAATGTCACCAATTTATCACAATTATGGTAAAACGAAGTCAGATGCAACAGTTTACGTTACATGCAAAGGTTGTATAACAGAAAATACAGTAAACATTGTCATGTTAAGTAATACAAGGCTTTAAGTCTTATTTTTTTTTTATTTTGCCACAGTAGGGTACAAGCTCTTTGTCGCGGGGCACTTTACAAACATACAGATCACTGACACAAACTACATTCAGACTCGGAACAATATATAATGGACGACACAAGGTGATGTCCCGTAATGAAATCGATCCCAAGACCGCTTGCTCGTCGAATAATTCAGTACCAGTTGACTTAATACTTATAATATATTCACTTCGTGGAAGAGGAATAATGCAAGTCAAGAGTCCTTGCCGGTGCCTTGCTCGAGGTGCTTCCCATTCGAGCTGGTGAGAGCACCTGTTACTCACTCACTTTGTTATCGGTCTCTATTTTTGAGTGTTCGGTCTGTCAATCTATTTCGATTGTTGTATTAAGGGTATTTCCTTACTACTTCCATCGTAGTGATTCACAGATTGAGGGTTAGTGATATGTGACGTATAATTCAATCAATTACATATCATGTAACGAACAATAACATAGTTATAAACTGCGTTTTTATTAGAACTGCTTTAAACTTTAACGTTATTACTGTTGTTATAACTATATTCTAAGGATTTTAAACATTACTAAAGATTTAACCTTAGAACATAAAAAATGCACTTTTTCTATTGCGGCAATCCTGAACAGAAAAAAACAACATAAATTCTGATTCGGGTACCTACTGTACCATATCTTTGTTTTGGTGGACAGGGGTTAAATCCTCAAATCATGCCCCTTGGCATCTCTGTGGTAGTAACTAATTCTAAGCCTAGGGTATTCGTCTGTGGGTACACTTTGTTTAAGTATACCAATTGATACTATACTTACGCAAGTGATTTGTACAAAATGTACTGTCGATAAAAATAGAATCGGTACGAGTACTTACAACAACTTACTTTTATTATAAATAGGTAGGTACTTCGTTGTAGCTTTGCTGGCAACACTGGCTCAGGAACAGAGGGGTATTTGACAAAAGAGGTAGAATACAACAAGACTCTTGTCTCAAACGATGTGTTACGAGGAATTATTTGATTTTAAGCCTCCTTCTAATATGCACGGCTCGCCATCGACAGGGAGTTCATTTGCGGTTTCAGAGGCACTTCCTCCTACGAACGCTTCGATTGTGGAATGAGCTCCCTGCCGAGGTTTGCCTGTCCAGGTGCCCAAAAGACTACTAAATTATGGTATTGAATAGGTTACAATACTATACAAGAGTGTAGTGAATAGAATTTTAGGTCTTCAACGTGCCCGTGACACCGCTAATGTTGCAGGCGTTCATAGGCCAGTTATTGCTTGTGGTAAAAGAAATGATTTTTGAAAACGCCAAATGAATACATCTACATATGCTAATATTATAAAGCTAAGAATTTGTTTGTTTGTTTGAACACAATAATCTCAGGAAGTATTGGTACGAATTGAAAAATTATTTTATTGTTGGATAGGCCGTTTATTGAGGAAGGCTATAGGCTATAACATCACGCTACGACCAATAGGAATGGAGCAGCAATGATTAATGTTGCAAACGTAACTACGCAGACGAAGTTACGTAAATTTTCCCCGTTGGGTCTGCTAGAGAGAAAATAAAAAAATTGAGAAAAAAACTCTCACAGGACATTTTATTCAAAGTTAGGATTCTGTTCCCTTCAGAGAGTAAGAAATGCTATGTTTACTTCCCAAGTTTTAAGCTAGCATTATGTTAAATTTCATGGAAATCAGTTCAGGAGTTTAGTCGCAGAAATTAAAATAAACAAATAGATGGACGGATAAACACAGGCTCGACACACTAGCTTTTAAAGGTAAAAAAAAGACTTTCGAATTATTAAAACATTTATTTATTCATTTATATCTTTCACCATTACTAACAAGTATCACTTATTATCTAAGAATTACAACAAATAGCTCAACAATACAAAAATCACAATATTAACACAACCAACAAAGAATCATCATCAATAAATTGGCAACCCCTTTTCATTTCACCTGTGTTGCAAGACGAAAAAAAATAGCAAAGGACCTATTAGACCTCCCTGCAACAATAGATGAATAAGACCCTATTATTGAGGGAAAAAAATGGCAAAGGACCGACTCATTTTGATTGTCATTTTGCTCGTAAAAAATGATGAACGTGCTTAAATAATATTGGCAAAGAAGCCGACATGCTCGGGTTTGTTCGGGTGTTTTCGGGCATTCGGATGGCGCATGGCGCTACAGTTATCGGTCCATTTGTATCTTTGTGTAAAATAAAAAAAAGAGTACCCTATATTTCTTCTCTATGGTTTATATCATTTCAATAACTGTTTAGTGGATTTTAGAGTGTAGGTTTTAGGTTTTTGGACTATTTATAATATTTTCCCTTTTAAATATGATTAAAGGGAACTCAATTCAATAGTGCAGTACATTTTTCCTCTTTTAAACAAAGTTATAAAGTAGTAAGTAGATCCAGGATTTCACTAGGAGCAATTGGCTAGGGGGGGGGGGGAGGTGGCGTTCGCCTATGATGGTTATGATATGACTTGATAAAATCCTTTATGTTATCACAGCTCAATAGGTCATTCACCGAAAATACCTAAACACCGAAAAAGCCTCTTTTCAAAAATACCAAAACTCAAACCTAGTAAGGTAATTTTGAATTTATTTTTATACACACCACAACCATTACACATCCTATATTTGAAAATTACTGAACCTAGTATCTACAGTAACTTAAAGTTAAATGCAATGAAATACTTAGTCAGAAGGTCAGAAGCAAGTAACGCGGATGAGTAAACTCGGAGGGGAACAAAATGTAATGACAAGAAGTCCCTCGTACTTCAAATAATCAATTCCGGTCCGGTCACCTACACTAAGACCTATTTAAGTGACAAGCAAGAAACATTATTTGTGTAAAGTTGTGTAGCCTTAATAATGTTAGCCGTCAGTACAAATTAAAAAGATATTAAAAACTATCCCGTTCTAAAAAAAAACTTTTATCCTCCATATTTCTTGTCTATTCATTCCGTTCACAAATCATTAATAACACGTCCTTTAGCACAGCACAGTAGTTTATTAAGTCCTGTGTTCTATTTAACGGGCTTTTTTGTCTATATTATTTATACTTCATGACATTTATTGTTTGTTAGTACCTTTTGTTTGGTCCCTTTTATTTTTATTAGGCGTGAAGTTCCTTTGTGGTATCCCGTATCTTTACGACTTTGCTCTGTGGTAAATACACGATAAGGTTTTGTTAGGATTTCCGAACTAATTAAAAAGTTTGTATAACAGATTGTAAAATAGGTTGGATGTTAATTTGGGGTTATGATCTAAGTTGAGCATATAATTGGCGGGAAATGATTACCTAGGGTAACCAAGGTAGGGTAGGAACTTAAGATTTTCGTAACTTATGTGTCTAACCTATGAACATTATTAAGAAAATGTAACTACTCAATATATCTACATACTTGTTGTTATGGTGTGCGATTTAATTTTATTATTAGCATAATAATTAGTTAGATAAATAATTTCTAACATAGATGTGAATGTAAGAAATTATATACTTTAACAAAAATTCGGCCTAAGTATGTCGTTGTTAACTCCATTTGGCGCCATTTTGTTAACTTAGGTATAGATAAGATAAATGAATTGAATTACACATTAATTAATTCTAAATAAAGTTTCGAATTCAATTCAAATTTTATAAGAAAATAACCTTTTCCACGTAAAATAAATAAACAATAAAATTATAATGCACCCCGTTCCACGCTCCTATTACAATTTCTAGGAAACGAAATTTGAATTTCGAAGCCGCTTTTATATTGTCCAATAAATGAGGTTGAAGCCGCGCGCCATTAAAGAATAAATATTATTATGTTATGACTTTAGTTTTGTAGGTACCTTATTAGACTTTAATGAGTTATGTGGCGCTTAATTCTTAATAAAAAAAAGATTTAGAGAACCATAGATATAAACGTTTAAGAGCAAAGTGTGATTTTAGTATTCTTTGTTAAGTTTTATTAAGCAAATAAGCATAGAGAGTGGTTTTTATATAACAGTGGATAACATCATTCGTTTTTACATTTATTTCCTTTCATATTATAAAACTTAACTTCATGTCCATCTACTTATATTTTTTTTCTCGCAAGAATTTCATATTCGATTTAAGTGCCTACCTATGTATCTACATGTTTTTTTTTTAATTTATAGCCATGTCATTAGGCAAGGTTATGGAACAGGCATATTTTTATATAAAGTTAAGGATACAGTATTGGCGATAATGAGAAATAATGTATAATAAGATTACAATAATCGGCATACAGAATAGCAGATAAAACTTGGTGTTAATATAAAACATATTTCTTCTTTACAAATACAATAAATGCATTTTTGAAAGATAGAAATTTGTTAAATCCAGACTCAGGAATCGAACCCGAGACTTCCGTAGCCAAACCGGGGCCAGAAGCGAACCACCTATCTAGACTATGTTACAAGATCTCAAATTTGATGCTCGCGAATTAGGCCTTCGCCTTCGCATTAGGCTTCAAATGCATTTATTGTATTTGTAAAGTAATTGGCAAGAAATGCCTATAAAAATTACTTCAATATATCTTCTTGTTTTTTAATTGCTGCAAAATTTAGCTCATTTTTTAGTCGACTTCTGCCAATATTAAGTATTTATTGAGCACTGGGTATAATTGCACAAAAACTCGGTCTGATGAAGTTCACACGAACTAGAAGCTTTGAAAATTGTGACGCCATTTTCACATCACCCGATTAATTAATTAATTCAATGATAAATCAATGAAAAATAAAAAAAAACGTCTTAAAACAAAAGATAGGCACTTGGTATGGCACTTGGGCGCTGAGTGTTATTTATCTATAATTTGCATGTATTTAGAAATATATAAGTATGTTTATCAGTTGTCTGATTTCCATAGTACAAGCTCTGCTTAGTTTGGGATCAGATAGCGTTGTAAAAGTTGTCCTAAGATATTATTATTATTATAATTATGTAGCCTATGTTGCTCTCACAATTGAGACTCCAATCCAACAACACCTCACATGTCGAATTCCATCAAGACGTGACAAAAAATTTAACACACATACGCTCTTTGTAACACAGTCGGGTAACAAAACACAAAACCCGACTGTTAAAAATTAATAACTAAAAAAAAAGCGCCATTTTAATTTTTCTAATTTTGACGTACCCAGTGTCACTCTAGCGCGCTAAAGCGTGCCAAAGAAATATCCACTTAAACATGCGTACATATACTCGAAAAACATACACCTCCTTCTTGCGCAGTCGGTAAAAACATGTCACTTTTGACCGTTGAATATAATTACACATATATAAGATAAAAACAACATCTTTTGATAAAATCTGTACGTAGAATTAAAATGACAATAGATCATTATTTGCGATAACCTCGCGTTGCAAATGGCGGATGTACTAACTAATGACGTCATAGCTTGTGAATCAAAATGTATAATTATGTTGGAATTGTATTCTTAGAAATGAAAAATCTACAGGATCTTTGTTATTTCTATGTGAACTTGGCAATTGTATAATGTAGAGTCAGGTATATTCAATCAGCAACTTAAGTAAAACATACTTTTTGCATTATATGATGCTCTCTATACAAGACCTGTAAGTCTCATATTGAGGGCTCCAAACCTGAGAAGCGTAATCCAAATGACTACGCACAAAAGAACAATAAAGTATTTTGATTGTTTTAAAAGATCGGAAACAGGCGGAGGTCCTCAAGACAAAACCTAGGGCTTTTGAGGCCTTCGTTACAATATTCTCTATGTGCTGGTCAATGCAATTATTGTAACTAACTACCAACCTGAAAATATTTTGACAAATGTTTAAAATGAAACTCCTTTTCGTTTCACCTTTGCTTCATAACAGTTTAAAAAAAGTAAAATTGACCATAATTCCGCCTCATAATTTAGGGTGCTTACTTACTTAAAATTTCGAAAAATATTTTTTTTTTTATAAAGTAAAGTACTCGTACTTGTTATAAATCTAAATAGTGAGTATATCAATTGGTTTTTAAGAATAACAGGCAATGTGGTCGCTTATTAATAGCAATCCTGTTAACCCCTCCAACTTTGCTCTATGGCTTGTGTTATGAGTGGGTTCACGTCTGTAGTACCTACCTATAATGGTTAGGATTTGAACCCGCGACCTCACGATTGCGAGTTCGATGCCTTAACCTTTAGGCTACCACCGCTTCGAGTCTTCAATAATCATAGAAGACAAAGTTCAAAATACCAACAGATTAATTTAACGAATTTTTAAAAAGGTCGACGTTTTTAACATGATAATTTAGGTACCTGCATAAGGACGTGTAATATTAATATAATCTTAGCCCACTTTTTATAATTCATTTTGCAAACATAAAAATACACTGCAATCTAATAATTTCATAACTATGATCCAATATTCTCCCAAATAATTGGGGATTTGTCAGCGTCTTATTGTACAGCGCCATCTAGCGACGAATGGCGTTGAACTTACTAATACACTTTCTGTATTACGCTACTTAGTTTTTACTTTATTTGTATATTTTTTGAGATTATAAAAGAAGTAACTTTTCAAGTGTGGTAGGTACCTATTTATCGAATTCGATAATGGTGTCCTAAGGAAAAGTAAAAGTGACAAATTAGGCACAAAACTGCTAAAAAGAAAAATGAATGCGTTAGGTTATGTCAAATTGACATTCCGACAACATGTTTTAAACGTCACTCACTCATTTACAAAATTGCTATTTGACTTATAACATTAACAGCCCTACAATAAATTATCTAGTGCTTTTAATTAGTCATTTGAATTACCTGTAGGTTTTCAAGAGATACTTCGATAAATATTACATTTGAGTTCATATAATCATATAAATACAATATAAGCTTACAGTAGTTATATACCAAATCGATTGTACATTAGTTAAAAATTACAGAAAAATCATCTACGAGTTGTAAAAATGGCGGCAAATTAAACTGTCAACATTTTCACAACTCCGCATTTGACGTGTGAAAATCATAGAGCAATTTTAGAAAAAAGGAAGATATATGACTCCGTGTAAGTGGAAATGTCTAACGAACAGAAAGAGAGAATGAACCGCAGTGTCTTGTCTATCTACGTTGGTACATGCGCAATGAGCCTAGAAAAAAGAGTAATCAAACAGTTTGTCAATCAAAACAAGTTGATATTTTCTGCACTCATTGCGCAGGCGTAAGTAAAAAAAGATAGGTACCTACTGTGGTTTTCCTTCTCTTTTAGTCAAGAGACGACTATCTGGCTGTCTCGCTTACTCTATTTATATAACTTTATGGTAAAAATATATGAAATACCTAAGTGTAAAATCAATAATTACGAGCTTTGAAGATTTTTTCACCTAATTTCATTTAGTGGCTAAATAAAATTAGCTGAAAAAATCAACTATCGCCATCTGTTATTACCGATCTGTTCAATAATTATAGTTTTCAAATAACAGTTGTTTAGTTTAAAAGATTTTTATTTCACACATTATTTCAAAGTTCAAACTCGTTAATATCGATTGTAGTCTATGGCCACAAAAAACCTGTCTAAAGATTTTCATCTATGGTCAATATGGTCATCGACGTTTGTTTTTAAATAATATAAAACATTCAGCCTTTTAATCAATTATAGTTATTATTTTAATTGATTAAAAAGGTGTGGACTTAATTATTTACTTTTTAATGTTTTTATTACGTTTCGGAATTTAATTATTAAGATTGGCTCTCTATATTTGGCAGTTCCTTGTTTTACTTTTTGAATTAGTAACCATGTACGGATTTGTACACACTTTTATCAATTTTTAAAGCCGCAGATCTTCATTAAAAAATGTTAAGAATCGTCCCGATTAACTTTGTTTTCTAATGTAAAAAATACGACGAATTAAATTCACCCGTTTAGCATTTATATTCTAAATGTTACCAAATAAATCGCTAAAAATATCAAGTGCGCTTTGTGTCTTTATGACTAAAACACTCGGTTGTTTTAAATAATATTTTACGGCTGTTCTCAATAACTTATCTAACGTTAACATTCGCTGACATTTGGAACGTCAATAGATGAAAATCTAAACGACGACAGACTATCAACTTGACTGTTAGTCAAGGAAATGAAAACAGTGTCCCTTCAAGAAATATCAAAACTTCATAATATACAGGATGATTTTAAATAAACTAATAACCTCCCGCTCTTGTCTACTATACATCACACCAAAAAGGTACTAATATATATTACAAATCACCCTGTATAGGTTCAAATATGCTAGATGACTATAAAGCCTTACAGGATTTTTTTTTCTTTAAAAGATAACTAACAATATGGGATTGGGCCCCACATCACTAGCAATTTTGTTAAACCCTCCAGCTAAGCTCAAATACTTGTGTTAGGAGTGGGTTCACGTCGGTAGTGTAATGGGTAGGATTCGATCCCGCGACCTCACGATTGCGATACCGATGCCTTAGCCATTAGGCTACCGCCGCTTCACCTAATATTAACCCTTCATAATACCCACATACGAGTCAAATCATTTACTTAGTAGCATATTTATATAGTAGTTGGTATTTGTTTTAATGATAGTATTAATTAAATTTATTAAACACAATAAATTGTGGCTGGACATATCAGTCTTATAGCACTTTAAGGACGTGAATTCACCCGTTTACGTAAATTCACATATTCTAAATGTTACCAAATAAGTTTCTAAAAATGCCAAATGCCCTTTGTGTCTTTAGATTCAACCATAAGATGAGTGGACTATTACAAAATGTAAATTAACCCCTGCACTATTCAAAGGGGTGTATTGGTATACCTACCCATTTAAAAAAATAGAAAATATATTACAAAACGACGTTTGTATTGTTTATATGCACGATTTTAGTACTCGATTTCGTTTAAAATGTGGCAAATTTGCAAGACTTGTTGTCACCATTGCTATTCAAAGTGCTCTATATACCTACTTTATAATTAAAATAATCTTTGCTGATGCCGTATGTCTATGCCTATGGGACTTCCGTTAGAAAAAATTGTGTATATAGAGTTCCTAGACTTTTTTATATTATATTTTCGAACACATTAATGGATCGAACGGGGATATACAGATTGATTTGTTATATACCAATAACCTCCCGTTTGTAGCTTCTTTACATTACACCAAATAACTTTGTAATATTTGTTTTGGAAAAAATAGATAATAACCCACCCACCTTACCACTTAGTTTTGTCACAATGATTTTACTCTTGGGTCTGTTAGATCCCGGAGTAAAATCATTGTTTTATACCAGGTTATTGGCCTAAACCTCTAGTAAACAACGTTTTGACTCTAGTAAAATAGTCAGTAAGTGGTTAAGGTAATAAATACTAAAACAGGTGCTAGGTGGTTAGGGGTCAATATATTATCTATTTTTCAAAACTGATATTACAAAGTTATTTAGTGTAATGTAAAGAAGCCACCAGTTTACTATATAGATACATTTGGCTACTATACATCACACCAAAAAGGTACTAACCTATATTACAAATCACCCTGTATAGGTTCAAATAATTTATAGACTAGATGACTGTCAAGCCTTTCAAGAAATATCAACACTTTATAATACCCGTACGAGTCAAATCATTTACTTAGTATATAGGTACAAGTTTTAATGATTATGTTTATTATAATTATTAAACATGCAAAATTGTGGCTGGACATATTAGTCATAGCACTATAGGTACCTGTCCGACCAACGGCGAGAAAAAATAAACCCTTGACTAATCCTATTTGACCACTCACCAGAAAAAAATAATATAACTACTTCTGTTATTTTTAATGCCAAATATGCACTCAAAGCGCTAGCTTCTGTAACATTTTGCATTAGGCGTTTTTAAGATTACCATTCAAAAGTTACTAAAAGTATTCGCGCTAAAGTTACATAAATAGCATTTGTAGTAGATTAAGTAGTTGGTGTAGGTTTGTAATTGAATAGTCTGTGTTTTGATAAACACACGAGTATTATTTATAATACACTTATTTATAGGACACACAAAGACATGTGATGGAAATCGAAGGTGTGACGTCTGGGGGCCTAGACAAGGCACGTTTGGATAGCGATGTCGTTAATGGAAAAGTAGGTACAAAATGTATGGAATTGAAATACTTATATCACGTCGTCAATCCAAGTCGATGCGTAGATAAGCTGCACTATTGACAGTATCTTCGCTATTTTTCCATTCGATTGATCACTAATCTAGCGAACGGTGAGACCATGTAGAAGACGAAATAAAATGGCGGATTTTATTTTTTAAGAATTTGACGTTCGCGGTGGAGACCATAGACATATTTTTTATTTTTTTGAACGTTTGGCATTTTTACATTATGGCTGCTACCAATAGAAGCAGAGCAGCATAGAAAAATGTTGAAAAACGGGGAAAATTGACGCATATGAAGTTGCGCTCTATTCTCAAATCGATTACAAAAAACATACTGATAGAAGAAATTAATTGTTACTATTTTACAATACCTTATAAAATAGTGACTATAGTCAAGTGTCGCTATTATAACTAAAAAGAGGCACGTGCACCCTAATACCGCTATTAAAAAAGGGGTATTTTATAATAGGTATATTAACACGGTTTTTATATGCCATAAGTACTTATTTGTAATAAAAATATTCCCTTTTATGATCTGAAATTACCTTTATTATTTAAATTCCTGTTTATAGTACATAGGTAGGTATGCAAAGAAAAACATAGGGTGCTTGGAGGTAAGCAGGTATAGGGGTTCTATGATATTACGAGTATGCTTAGGTTGTACTGGCCTGTTGGTCTAGTGGTTAGTGACTCTGACTGTTAAGCCAGAGGTCGTGGGTTCGATCCCCACCCAAGATAAGACTTTGTGTGATGAGCGCGATGGTTTATTCAGGATACAGGCTGTAATGTAATTTATCTATAGGTAATATTTATGTATTTATAAATATATACGAGTATGTTTATTAGTTGTCTGGTTGCCATATGCTTTGCTTCGTTTGTGATCAGATGGCATTGTGTGAGTAGTCCCAAGATATTATTATATGCGTAATGAAAAAGTGTGTTCAAATTTCATTATATTTTGATAGAATTAGGCTTAGGACCTAAGTTAATCAAAATATGAACACCTACTCTACAATTAATTATGTTTTCATTTCTCTATTTATAAATGAAAAAGTTATCAATTAAAACTAAATTAATGTTAAAAAGCTAAAGAGTTTGTATGTTGGTTTGAACCCGGTAATCTTAGGCACTGCTGATCCGAATTGAAAAATTATTTCACTGTTCGATAGCCCATCTATCGAGGAAGGCTATAGGCTATATTACATCATGCTACGACCAATAGGAGCAGAGAAGCAATGATAAATGCTGCAAAAACTGGGAAAATTGACGCAGACGAAGTTGCGCGGTATAGCTAGTAAGTTAAGTATAACTTTTTGATTATGGTACGAATTTTACACTACAGGAGGTGTAAAACGGGCGGTAACCTAATGGTTAAGGCATCGCGGGTTCGATTCCTACCCATTATACTACCGACGTGAACTCACTCCTAACACTAGTCACTGAGCTTAGCTAAAGAGGTTAACAGGATTGTTAGTAATGTGGGACTTAATCCCACATTCCTAGTTATCTTTAAAAAAAAAAACAAGTCCGCTGATGAAAATGACAAACCTACCTAATAATACAATCGGATATGACACCATGATAGGTGTTATAGCAACTTATAGGTACCAATTAGGTACTGTTCCAACTTATATGTAGGTCCCATTTAGGAACTGATTGCTGAAGAAATTTAACATAGCGAAAACGATATAGGAAAACGTTATGCAATCGGATAAGGTACCATGATAGATGCTATAGGTATAGGCTATAGATATATATATAGAGTATTTAGGTCAAAAAATTCAAAATTCATTATTCGCTTAGGATGCAAAACAACTCTTGTGATACGTCGGGATTCTACATGTAGGTACTTGTAATGCCAAGTTCGCAAACAATAGGTAAAGCCGGAGAAACGAACCTGGCCATAAAAACTCGCGGCCACTCTTTTCAAATTGCCACTTTTACAAAGTTTCAATGTTTATAAACTTGATATGGGGGTAAGGTGCTGCGACTAAAACTATTCACCATGTTAAAGGACTGATGCAAATAAAGGTAAATACATTGTCCGCTGACGAAATTCAACAACGCCTAATTGTTAAACGTAGTATAAAAGAAGATTTGTAATAATACTACTAGGGCGTGTGGTACCAGCTTAAGAATAGTGCCATCCCATCTCTTCCCGTGGGTGTCGTCAAGACGACTAAAGGATTTCTCACCCGGACGCAGCAGCATCCTCTGCGAACTTTAAAGCCTTACTGCGATCGCCAAGCGTGGCGATTATGGCAATTACCCCCAGGATCTAGGTATAGGTAATAAGTAGGTTCTATTGGGGAGACCCGTGCCCAACAGTGGGACATCGAGTCGATATGAATATAGAGCCGAAATTCGGTTGTCGATCCTAGACAAGAGGTATAGGTATATACTTTTCACTCGATTGCATTAAAAGAAGGGTAATGTTAACTAAACTTAGATAAGACTTAGTGGCGACAAAGCAGATCGAGATATCTGCGAAGTTAACCCACTGCCGGTTCATAGATGGGTGCCCGTTTTCTAAATTTGTCATTCCCCTTCGTGTCTTGGAGAGCATAAGCATGAGTCCTGCGCCCAATCTCTCTCCGGTCGTGTCGGATTTCCATCCCATCGATTTATAAAAGTGAGGGAATAGAGAGCGAACTTGTGTTTGCGTATACACTTGTGAACTATAATAACTCCTGCGTAGTGAGTGCTTAGGTATATGAGATTGACCGCAGTAACTGAAATCGGTTATGAGACGTTGTGATTTCGAATTGCTAGTAATCTTTTAAATAAAGAAAAAATAATAGATAACGTCTATAAAAACTTTACACTTTAATTTAGATACTTTCCTTTTTTTTTTAAAGTAGGTAGGTATAGGTAGGCACTTCATTACCTCACTAGTGTTGTTGAGTCTAAGGTCAGATTTATCTACCTAATTTTATGTCTAATATCTGTTAAGAGAGATTGTTTTCCAAAAAACTTGCGTTTCTGTTGGGTTTATAGACATTCACATTAAATATAACTTTTTTTTTTTAAAGACGACTCCCGCACTAGGGTACAAATAATCTGCCAGAAAATATCTTGTCAAGTTTTACAAAATAATCTTGAGCTAAATCTAAGCTGTATTTATCGATCTAAGGACGAAATCTATAGAGCGTACTTTGGCTTAGCCCAAGCTTAGCTCAAGTCAAACTTGAAGTAAATCTTAACAAAGCATTTTGTGACCGTTGAAATTATTAGGCATAGGGCAAGCTTAGCATAATCTTAAAAGATTATATCTACAAAGTCAACGGTCAGCATGGGCTTTGTCAAGTCTTTTGTAATGTTTAACCTAAGCTATTCTTGAGCTAAGCTAAAGTACGCTTTATAGATCTCAGCTTTAATCCTAGAGTACCTACCTAATTCTGCTTTTAAAATAAATTATAGTTACCTAATTTAATTAGGCCTTCAAAAAAGCTATAACAAAACTAATAAATGTCACAAAATTGACAGATGTTGACAAGACTATATATTTACAAGCAATTTCTATTTCGCAATGTTTATTATAGATAGAGTCAACACGAAAACAAATGATAAGTATAAGTAATAGGTAACTATACCTACTAACCTACTATCTATTAGTAAAATTAATATAGAACTTGGCTGACACACTACTGTGTGTCTTGATAAATATACCTACCTACAAACGTATCAATTAGAAATACCTAAGTATATAATATATTACACCTGACCCGCTAATAAAAATACACAAATACATTGACAACAAAAAAAAAGTAAGTAGGTATTCCAAATCATTAAAAAAATAATTCAAAAACACCAGCAGTGTTGCCCTCTAAAACTATACCACTCACAGCACTCACTTTCGGAAAAATTTAAAAAAAAATACACACTTAAAAAACCCTTCGGCCTGAGTCTGAATTGATAGCCACAACTTTTCTGTCTGCACATATTCACGAACAGCCTGGGCGTGGCTTAAAGAACAGGTTACCAGAGCTCAGAACGCCGTCAAAAAATATCCATAAAAAACCTATAATAGTATTCCTGGCGCCAACGATCGATCTTGCAGTGCCAACCCGATGCCAGTGCACGTACGAACGAAAAAAATCGCGCCACAACAGCTAGCCAATCACGAAACAACTCCACCTTTGTCAAACACCGCCTCAAAATAAGCCACGCCTTACCCGCGACAGTGGCGCCGTCGATCCCATACATGTGGAGGTTATACGAACTAATTAGAGAGAGATAGCACTACGCTGGGCCGTTCGTTTCTCGCACAATTTCCCCCAACCGATCATTAAGTGCTTAAATTCAACAGGAGTTGGTTGTGTCGGATTTCTTCGGAGGGGTACGCTATTAAAATATCCACAAACATTATCTTTAATTGGACAGAATTTTGTGCTTGTGTGCGTTAGCGAGCTGTTTTTTTTTCTCGAAGTCAGTGACGATTCCGTTTTTTAGAAACTTGATGACTGTTATCATTCGAGTTTAGTGAGTGGTGATCGCCTGTGATTTTCATACTTGTAACATTCATATGACTATACGTGGAACGTGTTGTGATTAAAAATGACATCGGTGACGTAAAACGCGAAAATCGAAATCGACTGTTGGTGAAGTAAAATTGGAAAATGATGCCACGTGCTCCATAATTGCTGAATCGTAATGCATGGATTGCTAATTGATAGGCAATTATCTTTCTGTCCTGTTCTTTCTAATTGCTGGCAACAATAAATTTGATTGCTACGCCTTAATACTTTAGTGTATTCGATTAGTTTCATTTTTTTAAAAGCGATTCATTATTCTAAATTCAAATTCGACCAATCAACGGCTTTTGTAAAGTTTTGAAAAGTGAAGGACCAAGTGTATGGCAAAGACAAGTGATTAAAAAGTAAAAACTAAAAAAAGGTTGTGTGACTTCTGTGGTGATTAAAAAATTATTGTGAAAAAGTGATGCTGTGTATATTCGCTTGACTACTTCGAAAACCGTAAGTACATATTTTAGTATCCCTAGAATAATAAAAAAATTAACAAGTTTTAAAGAAATAATTAAAATTTGAAGAAAAACATAAAATATATACACAAAATTAAATTTTCTAATGAAAACAGGTTGTTACAAATCTCAAAATTTCACCTGCAACGCCAAACCAAAAATAGTTTGACAATATTTCAAGAAAACGACTTAAAACTACAACGTTATTTAGGCCTAATAAGACACATAATAGAAAAACAGTTATTCCAACAACATACACCAACAAAAAAGGTACAAATTCTTGACGACGTTAATAAACCAATAAGATTCTTACTCCCACTAATTTTATTTCCCCAACTCTAGGTACATTCGGAACTCTATGGGGTCCAAATTCAATCTAATTTAAAATTGCAATGTCACCCCACCTATTACTTCCAGCCCGGGCTAATGTTACACCACTTACATCGAAAAGTTACATAGCCAAAATATTAACAAAGTCTTTGTTATAGAGTTGGCAGGAACCTGACCTGTCATAATTTTCAAAGCTCCGTAAATAAATGAGGTAGTTAAAAATCCGTATGACAAGCCTTTGTGCAGTTAAATAGGTAGGTACTTGACACTGTTGGCAAAAATTGGCTGATAAATTATAAAAAAATAAAAAGTCTATGTAGTATACCTACTTCCTAATTTGAAAAAGGAGTAACAGATCGAAACGCACGAATCTCGTTCGATTAAAAACTTTTATAGACTCAGATAGAGCATTTGTCAGTCCAAAAATAAGATGTTTCACAAAATTTCAAGCCCCACTATTCAAAGAGCAAAAAGAAGGAAGAAGCGAAACCGCATAATTCCGTTTTTACTTATTGAATTACAAGCACTGCTTCTAGTATATTTTAGGGCCTTATTGGTACCTAAAAGTTAATAAAGCCTTCTAATGACATTATTCCCAAACAGATTTTTTTTGTATCGAATACCTAGGTATCTTATGTTTGATACCATTTTAACAAAAATACGTAGTGTGGGACTAGTTTCGAGAATATTCTTTGATATGTAAATTTTAGTTAACAATAATAGTATTATTCTGTACCTTATCTATAAGGAAACCGTGACTGAATGATATACCTATCAACGCACAGTTCAAACCACTAAACGGATTGGTATAATATTTAGCACTCAGATAGTTATTATGACTTAGGTATCGGCTAAAACCTGTTTTTTGAAAAATCATCCTCTAAAGCCGTGAAATGGGGCTCAAGCATAACATAGACGAAGCCTTGGGCAATAACTAATTCAATATAAAAAGATCAAAATATTAAGAGTTGGTGACGCCACACGGCTCTCAAAAATTCCATATACTCGTAGTTGGGAACACTTTTTCCTTATACAAGTAATTTTAGAACTAAATAATTTAACGCGCTCTAAGACACCCTAACTTTGTCGTTAACTAGACTTGTAGAAAAACCTTGTTCGGTTTTTTTCTTGTTTTTAGAGCCAAATAGTTTAAAATTTTAGGTCCGAACAAGCATAATTCAACGTTACTACAAACTCTATTTTGCTACATAGCGTTAATAAAACGTATTATATGTGCCTACTAGTTGCATCTTTACTGTTAAACACCAAGGCTCTGTCCATCTATAAGAAGAGATACTATGATTGATCACTGCCACGCCACTATAAACTTTTTGAACGATTTTTAAAATCTGTATCTATGAAAGAATATTTTAAGTGACAAAAACTAGTATAAGTTATGACTTCAGAACATCCTCCATTGTTTATCGTCGTCGGTTAAAAACGTTGCATGACATTTCCAATAGATTAAAATAAAAACATCGAGAATAGGTAGGTACTAATGGCAAGCTTTATGATGCTTTATACTTCTTTAAATAATGCACACAGATATCACTCACAGACACAAACACGAAATCTTGGACCATCTTTGGAAAAAATGGCCCGAGTTGTTGCTCTTCGAGGGGCATTGTATTATGAAGGTTTTTATGAAATCATGTATTATAAGATAATCCATAAAACTCATGTATAATCATTGTCTAATTAGATTATTTTACAGTAAATAAAGTAACAAGGTCACCTATCAATCATTCTTGTTGAATATAATTACTTTACGATACCATATACTGGTTTATCATGATATAAAATATTTTTCCTTATCCTATAACTTATATAATGGATACTATGGTAATTTAGAATCGTGTGGGTGCAATAAAAATCATATTTCTTGTAAGAATGTTCATAATAAATATGACTAAAGAACATCGGTATTAGAAGATGGGTACCTACTCACGTAATGTAGAACCCTCAGCCAGATGGACCAACGATCTAAAGGTCGCTGGGATGGAGCTGGATGCGGAAGGTGGAGGACTGGGTGTATATTAGGAAAGGCCTATGTCCAGCAATGGAACAGATATTGAAACAATTGAAAACGTATTATACTTAAATAGTATTTTGTGTAAGAAAAGACAATGCCTATTCTAAGTCGCAAGAAAATTTACTAAAATACAAATCGTAATGTTAAAGTAGATCTAGATCCAGAACGATAAATTTGTGGATCACACCTAGCACCTAGTCGGTGTTCGAACTTGAGACACCTTGCTTTGCAGTTATAAGATTTGACCAATGCACCTACAATTTTTCTTTACTGTAGCTGTAACAACAGCCAGATTATTATGGGTGTTTCGTTGGACTAAAATCGACTAAAAACTACTTCGGTTTAATATGGTCACAAAGAATGATGACAGTATCTGAAAAATAAGATGATGCTACATATTAAGTAGTAAAAATGTCAAAAAACTGCACGAAATATATTTTCAAAAATGTAATATGATACTTACATAATGAGATCTAGACCAAGAACTAGATCTAAGTACCTAGAACTAAAACCTAAAACTAGTTTTTCAGAAAAAAAACAACTTACGCATATTAAAAAAAATATATATTTTTAAGCAATGTGCCAAAGTAATGTTGCCATATCGAGTTTGCGGACCAAAGAGGTCGAGTCCATCCATTTTCTTTGACTGCTAAGACGAATGGCCAGCAAGAACGTTACAGACATGGTTGTCATCTAAATTGGTGATTGCACTGTGATTTATTATAGTACAGATGTTTTTGTACATATTCTAAGGTCAATACAGCATCTACAGTATACGAGAGCTTATATTTCGTATATTTTATAGGTACTTATAAAGTCATGTTACGAAATAACTTGATGAGTTCTGAAAAATGTTTAAATGTGGAATTTTTTAAAGCTTACTGTGCTGTTCTGATGTATTATCTAAATTATTACAAAGTGTCATCAAAATCCCTTTTTGTAACTTGTGTGTTCTAGAGCAACAAATATTTTCATAAATCCTCATAATTTTCAGATTTTTATCCGGTGTATTATACAAATAAACAATTCGGAAGAAATAATCTAACTGATGGTAAAAACTGTATCAAAATCGGTTGCGTAATTTAGAAGATCTAAGCAGAGAATTCGTTTTATACTACAGGGTTTTTTTTCAACTAATATTACAAAGTTATTTAGTGTAATGTAAATAAGCCACGAGCGGGAGGTTATTAGTACCTATATTACAAATCACCCTGAAGATATGTAATGATAAAGAACTCGGTATGAAGTGAGACAAAAAATCAAGCCCTGTGACGCAAGGGTCTTTACAAACATACAAGTCACGGACACAAAGTACACCCAGACTCGGAACAATAATTTGTTGAACACACAAAATTGTGTCCCGTGTGGGAATCGAACTCACAACCACTTGCGTAGCAGTCGAACACACTCCCACCGCGCCACAGAGGCAATTTTGCAGAGCAATTCTGACTTTGAGACACTCTCGAATCTCTCTATTTATATCGCGAATATTTGTGTTAATATGACAGTGACAGAATGAGACATAAAAAACATGCAGTAAAGCATAGTTTGACTACAAAAAAGACAACTTTAACGTTACTTTATGCATATGAAGCTAACAATCAGCTTTTTTCCGTGAACCCATTTACGTAGAATTTAAACAATAAAAATAATCCTATGGACTACCTACGGTTGTGTTAACCTTAAGCTTAGGTATGTGCATTCAGTATCATAGCACATAACAACCCTTGAATATGACAACAGCTTTCCATTACAAGTTGTATATAGGTATGCCATTAAATATATATAAAGCTGAAGAGTTTGTTTGTTTAAACGCGATAATTTCAGGAACTACTAGTCCGAATCAAAAAAATATCATACTGTTGGATAGCCCATTTATCGATGAAGGCTACGGGCTATATAACATGACGCTACGACCAATAGCAGCGGAGCAGCAATGAAAAATGTTGCGAAAACGGGAAAAAATTACGCAGACGAAGTTGCGCGAGTCAGCTAGTAGGTAATATACTGCACTATATGTATAAACTAATTTATTAAAGAGGAGTCCCTGACCTTCCAGTCTTAATAATCTATCTATCGATGGATTTGCCTACTGGACATATATATTTGAGGTAAGCTCCATACAAAATATGTCAAAATTCTAGTAGCCAAATCCATCAATAAATAATAATATAATAATAATATCTTGGGACAACTCACACAACGCTATCTGATCCCAAACTAAGCATAGCTTGTACTATGGAAACCAGACAACTGATAAAAATACTTACCTATATATTTCTAAATCATCATCATCATCAGCCTATCGCAGTCCACTGCTGGACATAGGCCTCTCCAATTGCACGCCACTTTGTTCTATCTTCGGCTTCTCGCATCCAGCTCCTGCCAGCCGTTTTGCGTAAATCATCACTCCACCTGGCCTGAGGGCGTCCTACACTACGTTTGCCGTGCCGTGGTCTCCACTCACGTCTGCATGTATTTCTAAATACATACATATTATTTTATTATTAGATAAATAACACGCAGACACAGAATAAATCATAGTGCTCATCACACAAAGTTTTATTCTGGGTGGGGATCGAACCCACGACCTCTTGCGTAGCAGTCGGACACATTCCCACCGCGCCACAGACGCAGTCAATGATTAGACAATAGAGCTGCCGTTAGTGGCACTTGCGACCGAACAAATTCAGATATCTGCGAGGTTAAACAACGTTACCACTGTCGCTCCATAAACGGGTGACCGTTTTCGAACAATGACATACCCCTCCGTACCTCAAAGAGGACATTAAGCCGTCGGTCGTGCACCCAATCTTTCGCCGATCGTGTCGGATTTCCGTCCTATAGGGCTACGAGAGTGAGAGAATAGAGTGCACTTGCGTCTGCGCATACACTTGTGCACTATAACAGCTTCTGCGTACTTGACTCGTCGCTAATGAGCTTGGCTGCCGTAACCAACATCGGTTGGGAGACACACAGACCGTTTCGCAGCGATAACACGTAAGCGCGCTGCGTCCCTGTTGCACAGACTGCAAGCTAATACTAACAGCCTCCTGAAAGTTATTGCGAACGTTGGTTTCCTACTGGATTGTCCTATTGTGTCTTCTTTCTCTGTCAGCTACATAAATAAGTAATACTAACATAGTTTAAGTATCTGTTACTAATTATGGAATTTTAATGTCCTGAATTAAATTATTTATGATTATTATATCTATACTAATATTATAAAGAGGAAAGATTTGATTGTTTGTTTGTATTGAATAAGCTCCGAAACTACTGGACGGATTTAAAAAAATCTTTCATCGTTTTGAAGCTACACTAACCCCGGGTGTCATAGGCTATTTTTTATCCGTGTATTCCCACGGGAACGGGAAATACCCGGGTGTAACCGCGAGGCGTCCGCTAGTATACTAATAAAATAAAGCAGAAGAGTTTGTTTGAAGGCGCTATTTTCCAAAGATACTGTTCCGATTTAGACTATATTTGGTATGGATGAACAAGGTACGAAACATAAAAAATATATACGCGCTCGAGCAACGCACACATAGACTTGTCGTGCGGATACTGAATTTTGGACCATCTTGGGCCACTTTTTTCCTTAGGTGGTCCGGAGTTCCTTTTCCGAGAAGGAAAATGCAAGCTCGGAAAATACTTAGAGGGGCAAAAATTAATAATGCGAGCCCCCCCCCTGCCCTTCACCATTGAGCGATGTATTTACGGCGAAAATTATTTTTCCTCGAGCGGCAAAATGTTCTTCTGTAGGTACTGTTTTGGTAAGACTATGAATTTCATTTTCTTTAAATCTTTACAAAGGAATGTATAGATATATTTTAATTCATTAAGAAATACGTAAATAATCTTCAATCAATAGACGGTAAAAAAACGATTTTACGTTTAATCACATGTAGTTTTAATGGCTGCAATTATGTTAACACCGGTTTTTGAACGGCGATGATTTGAAAGATGATTATAAATTTACGCATTTTTTCGATATACCTAAACTTGGTATATCCGTTCGTAGATAAAACTTTCATTGGCAGAATTATACCTATGTTTTTTTTTTTTTATGGAAACTGCCGATGTTGACAATTCTGCCAATGTTAGATGTGCGATGGAGGAACTCGTAATTTTGGATTAAATTTTATCGTTGAACTAATTGTGAGGATATTAAACTGAAACAATATACCTATGTTGGATACGGTATTTTTTTAATAAGTACAACGAAATGAAGAGACTTTTTAGAGTGATATAGGCACAGGTAACCTTTCCGTAATGGCGGTCAATCTCAAATGAGACTAGCCAACTACGTAAGATGTCATAGTGCACCAGAAATACTTGTTTTTTTTTGTAATCTGCTTTTCATTTAAAAATTATTAATATTAATACGTAAAGCAAAAATGTATTACCCTTTCTACGACGCGCAACCAGTTTATTTGGAGAAAAAGAAATAATATATTAAAATCCTTATTTGGAGTTTTTTCTGATAAAAATAATTGGTAAAAGTTAGTTTAATTTTAAATTATTTATAACAAATATTTCGGTACTTACCTAATCTAGTTTTAATGTATAATAAACAAATATATAATATTTAATAAACAAATATATTTAAATAATTAAAATAAACACACGAATTCATTTGACAGGTTAAGTTTCGTTTAAAAACAGAAAGAAAATATACAAGAAGTTAAGAATCAAGATGTTCGCGCATTCGTTATTCCATAAGACTTTTATTAATAATATTATTTGTATTGAATGTATAAATTAGGTCTTACAGGGCTGACATGTTTATAGAATGAAAGCCGCTAAAATAAAAGATAAAAAAAGTCAAGAAGTAGGTATCTCTAATGTCAATGCACTAGTAATTTATAAAAGTGATTAACTACTTTACCGATGGTTTTATTTAGACTCAAGGCGACCCTTGATAAGTTTCAATAGATCAAAGAAGTCTATGGTTGTCTGTCATTACAGTACCCGCTATATTTATGACACAAATCTATAGCAAACGCGTAACGTATTCAAAATCAATAATTTAATTATATATTTATTACTTGGGGTAGACGGACAGGTTAGCCCTTTTGTTTTAATAATTGTTTTACCGCGATACATTGATTATTGTCTCTAACAGTCGTTTTTGTATTATGTTGTCTATAATATACTGTAATAAACACTTAGCCAGCTTAATCGGCTTAGAATAAGCTGGGCTGTTGAAATTATTGGTTTTGGCACAAAATGAGTTAACCTAATCTGAGTAAAGTTTCGTTTAGTATCGGCTTAACAAAAGTGCCACTCCATCTTTTCTCGTGGGTGTCGTCAAGGCACACCGGAGGACGGGTAGTAGCGTCCTTTGCGTACTTTAAAGGCTTACTTAAAAAAGAAACTGCACTAGCCAACCCTCTCGCCAAGCGTGGCGATGATAGCAATTGTCCCCAGGATTTATAATAAGTAGGTTCTATTTGGGAAAGCTGTGCCCAGCAGTGACATTATATGGTTGATAGTTGATCTTAGATAGTTATGGCTATAAAAGTTTTTTAGAAAATGTTATCTGAGTAAGTTAAACTTAAGCATGTTCTATACCTATCAGCCGCAATGTTAATTTGCAAAAAAGGAATGTTCTCCTAAAATATTTCTATAGCAGTAGGCAATCCTATTCGAAATCAGCCAACGAAAGAGATTAAGCGCAGAACCGACGGCTCTAAAAAGCATTCCGAGTCTAATTTTTTATTGGAAAAGAACTTTACTTACTAATAATTAGGACGAATATCGTGCTACCGCGGCCCAATTTAAAAAAAAACATTATTCATAGACAAACCATTGTCCATGCTACTTATCGATGTAAACGTCACTGACATGTCAATAAATACAGTCAAAGGAGATGTCAAGTGACAGTTGACGGCGATAAGTCATTAGTAGCGATAAATGTCAGCTAGTCAGTCAATATTGATTCAGTAGCTCCTCGTAAAGTTATCAATGGTTTTCATCAAGAAAGGGCCATTTTTTTCGTTTGACATTTGTTTTTTTTATTTAAGCTTGTGGTCCATCAATCAATTCAGCCAGCATTGTTAAAAGGTGATTAGAATGAATAAATTTTGAATTTGGAAGACGTGAAAAGGAAAGGTAGCGGTAGGTAGCGGTAGGATATATTTTATAACTTTAAAAAAAAATTGGAACATTGAGGTATTTCTTCACTTTATCTTCAGTTACTAGTAAAGACTAGCTAGCTACTAGTCTTGGCTGGACACAGTTATGATGTAAATATATCGATAACAATCGAAAAAGTACTCAAGAATCGAGTGACTTTGTAACAATGTGTACTGACATCGATTTGGTGATAATAAATGCCACTAGAGAAGCAGTAACTAATGGTCCATCTGACCGCCATGAATTAACGTTATTAATTGACAGACTGAAGCACTTTATTATCTGTTATTAGATAATGATAAAGACAACTTCATTGTAGTAATAGTAATTTTCTCTCTTTAATGATGTGTCTTTATATTTTGTAAGTATGGTTTCGAGATTATCGATATCTACATCGATTGTCTTTAAAAGTATTAGGTTGGTTCTACAAAAAAAAGGTTTTTATTGTTAAGTTTTTCAATTAAGAAAAGTAAATTTAAATAAAATTATAAAAAGTTGTGAAAATGGCGGTATACTGAGTCGTCAATATTTTTACAGGTTTGCATTTCACATGTACAAATTGAATTTTAACGAGAAAAATCCACAGGACGTTGTTCATTGTTGTTGTTGTTATTCAAGTTTATCTACATTAAATAGGTAGGTACATGCCACTGGCAATAAATTGGTTAAAAGATCGTTTAGATTGCCATCAAGTAAGAAAAAAGTTTAAAAAAAATCGAATTTAAAAAAAGAACGATTAAATTTTTGCCTTGTGATATGAATTATGATATCGAGTCATCGTGTTTCTGGTTCCCATCACTATGTTCCTAGATAATTACCCGCGCTTTCCTTATAAGGTTAATAAGAGAAAAATGGCGGTTTTGACAGATGATTAATGATTGTCGTCCGAGCAAATGTTAAGTGCGATCTTACAACGTTTTTTAGACAGGTTGCTACTTCATTTTATTTATAGTTTGGCGGTAATAGTTTCAAACAGGATAACTAAGGCAGGGATTGTTGTTAACAAGACTTGTACTGAGAGTTATGAATAAATTGTGAAAAAAATGGCGGTGAACGAGCTGTCGTAATTTTATTTTAGCACCGTGTCTTTAATTATGTAATGTCTAGATTACTAGTGCCAAATTGAAGCCCTGTTAACTGTTATATGTCACCTGTCAAAAGTTCCCAAATTTGGTGTTGTAAGATTTGATTTGTGCACTCATTATGCTAATGTCAAAGTATTTACCAGGCTTTATTTTTTTTAATCAAAGCTGTGCGTTTGATGTGCATTCATTAAAGTATGCAATAAATACATGAAACTGTTTTAAAAATAAATGTGTGAAAATACAAAATAACGAGTCTTTATGGCGTTAAAGCCCAGTTCACATTATTCCAATTCAATTCTGTCCAGCGCTGGGCTGGACCATATTATTCCAGTTTTTTAAAAGCTGTTACACTGGTAACACTACAGACATTAAAAAAAAGAGTACAGCACTGGAATGGACGAGCTGGAACTAAAAGTAGAGTAAATCCAGTGCCTTGACTGGATTACTGACTGGAATTAAAACATTCCAGTGTCGGTTTAATTCCAGTATTCCGGCTTGATTCCAGTAGCATTACAGTGCTAGATTCGATGCCTGGATTGGAATACTACTGGAATAAATGTGAACCATGCATACATTGTACAATAAATACCTATCCCTGGCTTAACAAATCCTCTATAATTGTTCAAACTCAAAAATAATAAGATGAAGACAGACTATGATAATTAAATTTACAAATCAAAATACCTATAGGACCAATTAAAAGTTATTAGCTGTAAATAAACATACCTACAAATTATCAATAACTTTGTATTTTATTTTGATATTATTATTTATAATTGTATTATTTTGTTTATTAATTTGGCCTCTAAACATTGGTGTTATTATAATAAACAAAATACAGGAAATATAAGTCATTCAATCGTTCATTCATTCATTAAATCGATATTCTTATAATATATATAAATTATTATCCGGAATACAATTACGAAAAATACAATTTAAAAGTCTATTCGACGCAAATTTTAAATTAAAATGATGCATTTTATAGCCTTTGTGCAATTAATTAATTGATATTACTAATAAACTATAGAATTTAATAATAAATTCGACAATAACAACGCCATCATTACTTTATAGCTCTCAGATCTCATACCTACCTACCATTTTTTACATCTCTCAAACTAAATGCGAAGAATTTGACGTCTACCTATACACCTACGTAGTGTCGTCAGAGAAGGGGCCTGTATCTTTGCATTAGAGAAAAAGATTCAAGGGTTGAATATTTATTATAGGTACCATGTTTCAGTATTTAGGCGATAGTCTAGTAGGTAGTAGGTACTTAAGATGTAAGCAGACATACCTGAAGTTAGTACGCTACAATCGGTTGACCCTACAAATTGTGGTGTACTAACTTCTAGTATGATTTCGTTAGTATTTTTTTTTTAAAACCTTAATTTGCACTTTAAAAAACATGATTAGCTTTGATGATAGATAAAAAAAACCTTTTAGATAGAAATTATATTTCGAAAACAATACCATTAACAAAAAACAACTTAATCGACGAAAATTCAAATTAAGAAGAATTACGTCAACACAATTCCATTTTCAAAGTTCATACTAACTGATTCCTTTGCCCATTTGATTTCAACGTAAAAAAAATGGTGAAAAATCACAAAAGGAGTGCAAAGAAATTCCATACGTCGCGGTTATCTCACGCGAAAATCGTATCACGCCATCTGGCGAGTACTCGGAAAACTCCGATTCCTATCTTTTTTCTTTTGTTGAGACCTCGATTGAAAAGATACGCCAGTTAGCCTGACGAAAAGAGGTGCAATTCAGTCTAGATTTTTATCGAAATTGTTTACTTATAATACATTTGCTTTTAGGATGTGGGATAAATGCGTTTAGAAGGGATGAAAATGGCAGATATTTGAATTTGGCAGAAATTGGATGGCATATATTGCCATCAACACAAAAATGATGAAGAAGCAATACAATTGCCTGACAACTATACATTAAACTAAATTGAACGTAGATAATGACCATGTTACTAATTTTACGCAATAAAATTACATACAAACACAATTGAGTTTGTAAATAACAACAGGTGAACATTTTAAATCCAGATTATCACACAAATTGTTGTTAACCAAACCTATTAATAGTTCCACAGCTTAACATTTGAAAAACTTGAAGTTTTTGTTAAAACAAGATGGCGGAATACTTAATAGCAATGTTTGTCACTTTACAAGTTGACCAGCTGCTGATAAAATGTCAGTAAAGGTAGATACACAATGTTGGCGTAAATTAATCGATTATTAATTTATTGGCAATAATAAATTAGTCGATTTTTCGATTCAGGTTCCGCTTATCTTGTTTCTTGGTCTAAATGGTTGATGTTTTCATTCATACATTTTCATTTGTTTTTTTTATGCATACAGTCATTTTGGTTTTTGATTCGTAGTTTGATTATGCCAAATAGTTTTCCGATCAGATTTAACAGAATACTAAACGAATTAAGTTATGGTAGCTAGTGGTTAAAGCATCGGATTCAAAATCGAGAAGTTAAGTTCAAATACCATCAATTAAACTACCGTCGTGAACCCACTCCTAACACAAGCCATTTAGCTAAGCTGCAGGGGTAAACAAGATTGCTATAATGTTGTCAAAAATAATAACAATACCTAGGCATTGCTCTATAATGTGATCTCGGCCTAAGAATAAGAAATACTGCGTTCTTATTTAATGTATCTACTACAGTTGCCACCGGACAAATTGATGTATGTATGTACGTCACTAAGGCCAGACATGTATTTACATATTTACTGGATTACAAGGAACTTGACAGTAAGATAACATCTGACTATATTCTTGACTTAAAACATGATAAAGGCGACATAAATGAATACATAAATAGGTTAAATAAACTTGCAATTAAGAAAAACGGTTGGTAAACCAAAATTTCTTCTTATTTTTGAAGTGATGGAATATTTTTGAATCTAGCCGAATTTGGATCTAGTTTCTGCCAGTTTCAATTATTTAATGTGCATTTTAATTGACAAAGATCCGGTCTTACGATTTTTGTACATTCTTAATTGAAAATTCTTTATTTACATAAGATGCAAAACAACAGTTGTGATCATGAGACAGTTAGTCATGATTCTACATGTACATGTAATGCTAAATTTGCAAATAATAGTTAAAGCCGGAGAAAAGAAAAAGGCAATATCGCATTACCTTAAATATTCCAGATTTACTCTTACAAAATCTCCAAATCGGTCCCTATTTATCAACATAATTCATACATTATAATATCTAATAAAAGCAACGTTAATTCGACACGGTAAATCAAAAATACGGTCGCGTGTCATAGCCGCCATTTTATGTTTAACCCCATTGACAGCTAAGCGTAATGGCTGCCACAATGGAAAGGGCGCGAATAATAGCTATTGTGCTTATTAATCTGTGGACGTCACGTTTTTTTACAAAAAATATACAGATTAATATTTCATGACAATTTTTTGTTAACTAAATGTTTTCATTCAAGTTTGTTCATAAAAAAATGTTTTATTTTACCATTTTATGATGTAGTGACAATGAATCTTCCCTTGAAATAATTATGGCTGCTTTTTTCCTTCGTTTTAGCCTTGTAATAATTTCACAAAAGCCGATTCTGTTCCCATAAAATACCTGTATGTGCAGAAGATATTGCAATAGAAAAATAAATGAAAAAAGGCATCAAAATAAAAAGCTGTCAGTTTTCACACGCATACCTTTTTGTATACCCTTCTATACTTCTATAGTAATATTATAAAGAGGTGAGGGTGAGAGGGGGGGGGGGTCATTTCTGGATATACTGAACCGATTTTGGAAATTCTTTTACCAATGGAAAGCCACGTTATTTGTTAGTGTCATAGGCTATATTATATCACGCCAGGACCAATAGGAGCGAAGCATCAATGAAAATTGTTGCAAATACGTGGGATAATGATGCAGGCGAAGTTGCGCTGGTCAGCTAGTATATATTAAAGTAACTTCCACTGTATATACGCTTTATGTCGTACCCTTATACCTTCTAAACTACGACAACTGATTTTTATGCAGTTTTCAAAATAGGTAAGTACCTAATTCAAATCATTTTAGTGATTTTTTTTTTATCAACGCATTTTAGAGCGTTGATAAAACTCATAACACCGAATTTTGGGCTGAATAAATTACAATAAATACTTGGCAATGGTAAAAATTGCCTGGAAAATCTGTCAGTTTGCCAACTCAAAAATAAAGAAAAATTACACAATGTTATAGATTTACGTAAGGCTCATGATTTATAGGATAAATTTCTCCATACATGGTTTCCAATGTTTATATTAAAACTTGATAAATATTATAAATAAATCTAGTATGATGTACTAAGAATATTTTCTAGTTAATACTCCGAAACAAGTTTAGCTAGACTCCACCTTCAGTATATTAATAGGTTTCTTGATAAAGCTATGAATAGAACTGATATTGATGGACGAGATTGCGCAGCATCTAGATGGGTAATATATAACACGTCTAGGATAAATTAATATACAATATACCTAAGCTCAAATAATGCTGAAGAAAACAGACGTTACACGCACTCAGAAAAATAAAAAAAAAACAAGCATTTTATGACGTTGGCAACTCTTTTGAATAAATATTTAAAAATCCTAAAAAGTAAATAATAATTATAATTACGAAATGAAATGACTCTATTATAGCTTAAGTTAAAGATAGGTAAAATTCGGAAATAGGTAGGTACTTGGAAAACAGTTAGATACAGTAGCTTTTTGATATTTACGGCAATCTAATTCATTTTTAGACAATTTCTGCCATAGAATGTATTTATTTATTAATATTCCAAATACCTACGGATATAAAAAAATGGCAAAACGTTACAGATATTTACTTGTATTTTCACATGTGAATTTGCCGCTTCACAACTTTTCTTTTGTTCGATTCACCATTAAAGAAAATCATTGACTTTTTGGCCTAAAAAAAACAAAATAATCCTTGAAAACAATCAAGAAATACATTAAAGATGGCTGTTTATAAAAAATATTAAAAAAAATTGTCATTGTACAATAAATCGTGACGATACGATAAAATGAAAAACGGTTGTTGTGTCGTGTTGTGACCGACTTTGATAGATAGGTACTTAGATATTTAGCATTGATGGATTCCATATTGTCTTTAATGGCCAGACATAAAAAAAAAACGCTTGATGCTTAAAATTAACGTTTAATTGTTTGTAGTTGGACTGGCTACCCCGTACAAAGTGACAGCAATTTCAAATTTAGAATCGAACGTTCATCCTGTGAACTTTTTTGACACATATGACAAATGACCGTTATTGTTAACCTTGTTACACACCTAAAGACTTTCATTTGATTTTCGTAATTCACCGTTCAAATGTCAAAATCAGATGAAGTCTTGTTCTTGTAGCCGGTAGCTTGTCGAGAGTACTAATACTATTGGGTTCAGTATAGTTTTAAGCCTTAGTTCTTTGTTGTCTACCTTTTTTTTAGATTTTAATGACCTGGTCACTTGGACCTTTAAGTCACGTTGTTGAATACCTCTACGGCATGCGGCAGTAGGAATGAGTACGACTGCTGTGTAAAAATCCATGTTTGTCCCAAATGAAACATTTTATTTCGAATGAGGTATTCATGCGCGCGAAACCCCATACAAAAACAATTGACTAACATTTTAAAATTTTGAAAACCATTATTTTTTTAATAGTTACAACACAAATAAACAAAACTTTGTTTCATACATCGCATGTTTTTAATTAACTATGACAATAAAATCTTAGAGATCGCGTGTTGAGTATACGTTCGAAAATAGAGGGAATTAGTCACGGCGGAGTCTGAATACCGTTACGGACCCGTATTTTTACCGGTATTTCGATATTCCTAGTAAAGGCTCTGTAATTAAAATCCCCGTGACGATGTAAAACGTGTATGTAATTAAGGAAACGTAGTATTTACTAGTTTATGTCCGCGGCTCAGCCCGCGTATTATGGTCTCCTAACCGATGTCGGTTACGGCAGTCAATCTCATCAGATACTAAACAACTACGCTACGCGGAGATATTATAGTACACAAGTGTATACGCAGACATAAGTGCACTCTCTATTCCGTCACTGTCAAAGTCAGTTGTGACAAAAATCTGACGATCGGAGAGAGATTACGCGCGTGATCGAAGGCTAAACGTCCTGATCAGGAAACGGAGGGATGTGACATTCTTCGAAAACGGTCACCCATCTACGGATCGACAGTGGTAAGATTGCTTAATTTGCTCGGTCGGGGAAAAGAAATATAGGTATCGCCATAGAAATATAGGCCCTTTGACTGATTTTCCAGAAATGAAAAACTTTTTCTATGTGTAACTAAGACCTATTGTCTAGGTTCATATTCACCAAGTCACAGCCTAAACTACTGTGTCCAGAAGTTTGAAATAAATATAAAGTTATGTATTTATACTACATATTTACAAATTGGTGTTTTTTTAAATGACAACTCTTGCACTAAGGTACTAGCTTAATTGGGGACTTGGCAAATATACAAATAAAATACATGACATATCAAATGTTGTCCCACTGTTAGGCAAGGGTCTCCAAAGTACAATATATAATACTAGCTTTCGCCCGCGGCTCCGCCCGCGTGGATGTCGGTTATCGCGATAAAAACTATCCTATGTCCTTCCCCGGGACATAAACTATCTCCATACCAAATTTCATCTAAATCGGTTTAGCTGTTTGAGCGTGAAAGCGTAACAGACAGACAGACAGACAGACAGACAGACAGAGTTACTTTCACATTTATAATATTAGTATGGAAGTATGGATTGTAGATTCTGGGGGTCTGGCCATGATCGCCATGCTTGGTAAGTGGGTTGATGACCGCAGTAAGGCTTTAAAGTGTGCAGAGAACGCTGCTGCTCGACTTCCAGTGTGACATCTCTTAGTCGTACTACGTCGTATGGGGTGGTACTATTTTTAAGCCAGTACCACACGGCAATGCAAAGTTCATCCAGACCCGGAATAACAATTTGTAGATCACACAAAGTGTTGTTTAGTTTGGGAATCGATTCCAAAACCTTTTGCGAATCAGTCGTATGCACTTTCACTGCACTATTGAGGTAGTCAGTTTGTAAATAATTGGTAAGTTGTTTAAATACAGAAAATATCTTCGAAACTTTAAGACCTGTTGTGATAAGATTTGTGGGTAAAGACAAGGGAGCTTATAACATGCAAAAAAAAACGATTTATGAGTTCAATTCACCGCCATTTTAGAAATTCCCCGCTCTTTTACAAATACTACTCCAGAATTATAAACTACGTAGTCGCATTTATCATTCCTTTTCCCTTTAATTTATAACATATTAACTTCCTTTGCGCTGTATTACTATTACAAAATATACACGTTCCTAATAAGAAAAAAATACCGACAGAATTACCTAGAATTGCAAAGCATATTAATCAATAATTACTAAGATGGAATAAAAAGTAATAAGTAGGAAACAAAGGTAAAGATGTTGCCATTTATAAACTAGGCACACTTCGCTTTGTTGTTAGGGTGGACATTGTCTTATGGGAGTATATTGCTAGTATTGAGTACGATATTTATGTTAAAATATCGTACTCAATACTAGCAGCGTGGTATTGAGTATCAAGTATAATTGCTGGTGCAGGTGCATTATGACGTTTTTAAGGAATTATCTGTATTTCAGAGAATTAGATTTTTTTTAGAGAATAACATTTCCATTCTATTTGTCACGAGATTATATTTGCTTAAGAAAATTTTATCATTAAGAATAATAATGAAAATCAAAATCAATAAATAACTGTTATCTTTAGCTTGACAGGCAATCTGCAGCATTTTTGTAAATAAAATTGGGTATGATGATGCCAATGGCTTTTATGCCAAATATAAATTGTAAATTAGAGTAAGATAATTGTTACCAATATCGTATCGGATTGATAAAAATACTCATACGCGTAAAACAATAGCAACCCTTTAAAGAAAAGTCAAAGAAAAAGTAATAATTGCTAACCCTACATCCTACTGTTAATTACGTCTGTCTAGGTCAACGGTGGCGCCAATTTTTTACAAAACCAACGACAATGTGGGGAACAAAGTATTAATGTGATTCATAACTTCACAGTTGATTGATACATTTATAATACTGGAATTATTACTTTTGTTTCCTTTGCCTTACATGATATTTGCCTTAGAAAAAAAATCATGTAATTTTTTCTTCTTCTCATGGTGATTGATGACTTGAGTTGGAAAAATGGCGGTAAACTAAACTTTACTAACCTCATCATTTTCATAATTCCGCTTTTGGTAAAGAGTTAGCTATCTACTCGACAGATTTGTTAATTCGTCATTTTCGTCAACTGGTCACTTTCTGCACTTGGTCAATGTCATTAAAATCCCTAATTCGTCACTATCCCTAATTCATCAGTTGGGTTATCAGGTCAATGTATGAATCTCGTCAATTTATGCATTTTGACTAGATGTACAGTCGTTAACATCGGCATACCTATATCAGATTTTTATTATTATTAACTTAGAAAAAATGGAAAATTAAACTTGGATAAAGTAAATAAAAATGTACATTTATTAGTTAACACGTTTATTGTTTCTTATAGTATTAATAAGACTTAATTTTGTCAAGCAATCCCAAACTTCTTTCCTTCCTTCTTCAAATAGATCTTCTATCATGAAAGTAGAAACTATATTTGTGATGCGTTTATCCAATACAATCGATCGCCGTTTTCTATTTTTTGCTGGTATATATATGCCTGTTTGTCTTGTTCTAAAATCAGCAAATAGTGCTTCTTTTTTTATAACTGAGACAAAATAATATAAATCTTTTCGTTTCAAATTCAAACGAAAACGTAATCTGTTGTGCCATGATTCGACTGGATTTATTGTTCGATGTCGTTCATTATGGCAACTTATATAATTTACATACACCATTAACCAGGTCTCTGCCATATAATCATTAAATAATTTAATTTTTGCTCCTGATGGCGAATGTTCCATGATTGATAACCAAGCCTCTTGAAAGTATTCTTTTGGCAAGAAAGCCAGTGAAGCACAAACAGCAATATGTTTACGTACTTCTTTGGTATCGTCCAAAGATAACTCCTTCGCTTTACGCAACAGACATTGACGCAAATGAAAAAAACATCCCACTATTTGAGCATTGGGGTACGTGTTTTTAATTGAATTTATTGCAGCCAGCTCATAATCCATGTGAAACTTTTTGGCATTTTGTAAATATTTTTTCAGCAAGTTAAATGATCTTAATGTAAGTATCTTCTTTTTTATTGGGCAACAGACAAAAAACTAATGGCACTACGTTTGTTTCCATGGGGGTGCTACCGATGTCAGCATGGATGGTATATAGCTGACGGAATGGTTCTGGGATTTGTTTAAAAATGCCATCACAAAAAAACTCTTCACATTTTGTAATTATATCCCGTGCATAAGGAGTCATAAATATTAAAATTTTCATTTTTCCTTTACGCTTGACATTATTAAGACGGGGATAGTCTTATTGTCTATCTGGTTAACTGTACAAGAACGTCATCAGGGGGAGCACGGGACATAGTGAGGTCCCGTGCTCCCCCCAGGGGGAGCAGCTGGGAGGAGCACGGGGCCGCACCCACATTAACCTCATAATATCTGACCTACCCCAAATAAATAGACCGGTAGGTACCTACAGTCCAAAAAAATACAGACCGTTTTAAATTATCCATTGGTATGTGATTGTACTACAACTGACCAAATACCGAAATCAGTTGAAATTGAAAAACTGACAAGATTCATACACTGACCAGATAAGCCAACTGACGAATTAAAGAAAGTGACGAATTAAGGATATTAGTGAAATTGACTAATTTCAAAAGTGACCAGTCGACGAAAATGACGAATTAACAAATCTGTCGAGTAGATAGCTAGATGTGAACATATTTTTGCTATTAAAACCCAATTTTTGTGAAGTCGAATAAGCATAAGATAATACCATATACCTAGTCGAAATTGCATTTTTTTAAAATTTCGAATAAATACCGTTGCTATCAACTCCAAAAGAAGAGGAACGCAGAACATTTTTTCCTTAATTCAGGCCTTTTCCTTTGCTATCCGTGCGTATTAGCGCATTTTTTCTTCTTCTTGGCGCTTTTTTAGATTATGGCGGGATATTTTATTATTAGGTTTTATATAAACAAAAAATGACTCAAAAGTCATTCCCCAAAACTGAAATCTTTAATAAAACATTACGTACTCAAAAATCATTGATGCGTTACTTCTAATGAATATTTGATACGATTTTATGGGGCACCATTATTTATAGAGTTTTTCCATTGGTTCCCATGAACTTTACGTCATGGATGAGTTGGCTTACGTGCCCTGAGTTGCAAGTCTAGATGTCTTGTCAGTAGATTGATGAACGACTTTTTTTCAAGATGGCGTTGGCGGTTCCTTGTATAGAAATTATGACGTAATTAAAATGAATACGATTGCGGATGTTAATTTTTGTTGGTATGAAGAGAATTTGATTTAAAAATTGTGGTGTTTTTTATTTAAAGTTTTAAATAATAATAAAAATTGTAAAAAACGACGCTATGTAGTTACATAACGCCGTTTTTTACAATTTGTACAAAATGTTTTTGTAAAAAACGACGCTATATAGTTACATAGCGTCGGTTTTTACAATTTTTACATGTTTTCGGGATTTAAAATAGCCTGTACTTTTCCAGACCATAATTAAACTCTGTAACTATTACATATCCATAACGTAAAAGAGATATCAGCTACAACATAAATAGGTATTCTTAAAAAAAGACGACTCCTGCATTGGGTACAAGCCCTGTATTGCGGGGGACTTTACAAACATACAAGTCACGGACACAAAGTACACCGAGACGAGGAACAACAATTTATGGATCACACAAAGTGGTGTTCCTTGTAGGAATCCAACCCACGACCTCTTGCGTAGTAGTAGGGCCACATTATTATAAATATACAACATAAAGATGTCGCGGGTAATATATTTTTTGTTACTCGTAACTTTACTCGTTTAAATAAGTATTTTAAACCTGTAAAGACAACTGCTTAACTTTGCCGCCATTTTATCAACTTTACACCTCCATTTTTAAAAATAATAAACCACTAATTTAGGAAGTATCACTTCATCAAATTTCAAACCAATTCATTCCTTACACTAAATAATATTTTTCAATATAAGTTTTACTTACATCAATTAGTTGAGGCTAAACATTATTATTACGAGAACCAATCAACGCTAACAAATACAAAAACGGAACGTTTGACCCGACCTTTGGCGGCGCCGGCGCATCTCTTGGAAATGGAACGAGATGGAGATATGGACACTGCTGGGTGTGAGAAAGGGATAAGTAGTTGAGGTGTAGGGTTGGTACCTTAATGATAAAATAAAAAATATTTTTTAATTTTATTTTCTGTGAGTTTTTTGTTGTTACTTACTTTAACATTTAAACAGCTTAATAAGCCAACCTAAGGGTAATCAAAAACTAGATACCCTTCACATTATGGGTACATACTCACAAATTCACAATCACCGTTTATAACTTTTTTTTTTATTTAAAGGTAATCACAATCTGACCGATTAGAAGCTAATATCTGTTTGCCATCATATAAACTCATATGTTTTACAGACCCGCGTGCCCAGTAGAACCTAGGTACTTAATAAATATCCTGGGGGCAATTGCTATAATCACCACTTGATACGATACCTTTTTCAATGTAGTCTTACAAGGTAAAATGACGAAGGCAAGAGAAGCCGAGGCAGTCCTAAAAGAATTTGACAACAAATTAAAGAGAAAGTCGTATCAAGAAGTCAAAAACACAGCAGAAAATAAAGAAGAGTGGAAATCGCTCCGTCGACAAAAGCGATGCTAATAGATAATAGAAGAAGAATATTAGTTTAAGGCATTAATAAAATTAATCAAAACCAACAAGTGCCAACCCTAACAGTAATTAACACAAAGATCGCCGAAAAGGGTTTTTTTTCTTTTATCCATTTGTTTAAAGTTATGTTGTTAGTATCATGAGATCTATGGTTGCCTAATTTAAGTTTTTTTTCAACATATATAATAAAATATAATGAGAATTGACCACAAACGTAATGGCGTTAGTTTTTGATGAGTGAAAATTAATTAATTTACTAAGGGGTGTTTTTTCACTCAAATTGAGCAATTCTGGTAAAATAAATAATAAAATCTTTGGATAATTCGCACAGGGTAATCTGATCCCAATCTAGGCAAAGCCTATATACTATAGCAATCAGACATTAAATAAGCATACGTATATAAATGTGTTAAAAAAAACCTGCAAGAATTTCATGTATGTAATGAAAATTAAATGAATCGAACCCACGACATCTGGCTTAGCATTAAAGGTTGCTAACTACTGGAATAACAAGCCAGTTAAATACATCACAATGCAATAATGTTTTTTAATCATAATAAATAGATCATTAATATATTAATATTAAATTATTATAATAAATTGAAAGTGCACTTTAAGATCGCAAAAACTATACCCCTCGCTTGTACAAGTAGTTTGCATAAGTATAGCCCGTGGCATGGCTCGTTTTGTTTTAATACTCTTTAAGCTACCACTTCTATTAAAAAAAATACAATTAGTAATTGCTGAGGGGTCCGTGACTCAGTAGCGACCGAGCAAATCGAGGGATAAGCGAGGTTAAGCAACGTTACCACTGTCGGTTCTTAGATGGGTGACCGTTAAAGAAAAATGTGACATCCCTCCCTGCTCGTAGAGCACGTTATCGTACGTACTACTGGGAACAAAATCTCCCATTAGTTCTACCCGATGGAACATGTAGAACAAGTGGGAATAAAGACTCCCACTAGTTCTACTCTTTTGTTAGATCAAATATAGTAGAACTAGTGAGAAAAAAAAATCCCATTAGTTCTACCGTAGAACTGTGCAATAGAACAAGTGGGAACAAACGAAGCTGTCGATCTTGCGCCTAATCTCCAGTGGTATCGGATTTCTGTTCCATCGGGCTATGAAAGTGAGCGAATTGAGTCTCCACTTGTTTGCACACATAGATATGTATTGCGCATCATAATATCCTCGCAGGTTCCTCTTGCGTACTCAAAATCATTTTTTGGGATTTCGCAATTTTGGAGGGGACCGAAAGTTAGGTGATACAATTGATTATAGATCGACCAAATGTATACTATGTACCTACCTTTTTGAGGGAATGGGGGGGGGGGGTTCTTCTATTTAACTCCATACTGCGTAGTTGGCTAGTCTCGATTAATAGACCATTATTATAAATTCGTTGAGAAAAAAAAGACCCTAAATTATTTGATATAAAGTTATTTTAAATTGGCAACGATTCTATTGCAATCTAATTGATGTATTTATCCTACATTTTTCAGAACCAAATATAACGCACCATTGGATTTCGCAAATTACACCTTCTAATTTTCTAAACGTATAAAAAATATCTGTAACAACACATCTTTTTATAATAAATGCAACCTCTTTAAAAAATACGGAACCTCACAAATCTATCATACTTTTTCTTAAAAAAAAAAATAAACCCGCCCACTCCCACGAGGTCAGCGGAGGTCAAAAGTTGTGGGTTTTCTTTAAAACAATTTAGTCGATACGCTCAATTGATTCTACAAATGGGCATGGGGCGACAGATTGGTACAATTTAACTTCAGTTTTATGTTCACCGATGACACTGTCAGCTGATTGTCATCGAGAATTGCATGGGAAACTTACGCAAAGGAACAACGAGGAAGAAAACAATCAGATTAGCAAGAAATACTCACTCGACGCGACTCACCCTGCCGTTTTTAGCGAGAAATTGGCGAGTTTCAGTAGTGTAGGACGCCCTCAGGCTAGGTGGAGTGATGATTTACGCAAATCGGCTGGCAGGAGTTGGATGCAAGAAGCCGAAGATAGAACAAAGTGGCGTGCAATTGGAGAGGCCTATGTCCAGCAGTGGACTGCGATAGGCTGATGATGATGATGATGGCAAGTTTTAGCAACTTCACGACCTAGAAATAATACCTCGAAGTCATGGTTAGCATACAGGACAGTTTACATCTAAATCTTCTTGACCACGAAAAGATAATCCAGTACCTAGTGAAACCAGAAACCAGTTCTATTTATAATTAGACCAGAAAACAACCTCAAGATGTCTAGAGCTAGTATAAGGTTTAATGGTTGCTAAGCAACTATGCAAAACCACATAAAACTGGTTTACACGCTTTTAAAATGTGCAATAAATACTTAACGGTGCAGAAATTAACTGAAATATATATATTTAAATTTAAAAATAAAAAAGAAGGAAAGTCTTGATTCTATCATCTACTCATAAAATAAACGTTTGAAAATCGCACTCACAGAACTCTAAAATTCAAAAAACCGTTACGGCTGATTGGCTAACGACGAATGCGCAAGAGTCGAATATTTTGTACTGATTGTATACATGACTACGTTTTATTGCTTCATCGTGTTTTTTGTTGACAAATATACGATTTCCGTGTTGCGTTTTTTTTATTAGTCATATTTTTTTATGGCAAAGGAAGCAAAAGTTTTTCTTTGAAGAAGTAGAATTCGGTTTTTCGGGACTTGGAAAATGGCAGCAAACTGAACTGGCATCGATTTCATATTTTAAAAAATTGCTTGAACTGAAACTGATGCAATTGTTGCACTGATATTATGAATTACTTGTATGCATTGGCAACATTTAACTAAAATAGGTCTCGAAAGTAGTTCTGTGTCTACTATTCACAAAAAAGTGACAATGACAGCATGAAAGCCAACTTCTTTTTTTTAAATTAATGACAATGGGTAGCGATGCCTTATGATTGAGTTGCATTTATGTGTGCCAACATTTTTTTTAAATTTGTGGTTATAATTTATTTTTCTAATTGTTTCAGGCTTACTCAGCGGGAGACTACCCAAGGAGACCATACAATCCCTCAAAATTACCCGAATTCAATCCCCCAACAGCAAACCCTCCACCCTGAGTTTCACAGATCCATTTGGGCCTCCCCAGTCCTCGGACGGGGGGGGCCCTTCCACTCCCCAGCCGGCCCTCACCACCCAAGACTCAATAGACCACCAACACCACCATTTAGGGGGCTCCCAGACCCCCCATGACTCTGCAAACTCCACTCCTACCAACGTATCATCAAAATCTGCCTTTATAGAACTACAGCAGCATGGTTACGGTCCTTTCAAAGGGGGTTACCAACATCCCCACCATTTTGGGAGCCCCGGGGGTCAGCAGAACCCTCATGAGGCATCAGGGTTCCCGAGTCCTAGGTCCTTAGGTTATCCGTTTCCCCCAATGCATCAGAATACGTATGGTTATCATTTAGGGTCCTATGCGCCGCAGTGTGCCAGTCCGCCTAAAGATGGTAAGTTTATTTTATTTATTAAGCCCCATTTGCTATTATATTTACAAAAAGTATAATTTAATACAAATCTAAATTAAATTGGGAAAAGAAAACAATGAGAACCCTATTAAAAAGTACTGACATACTCGTAAAATCGAAATCGATTTTAAACTTTAAAGCTACGTTCTAAATTCAAATTTACTAATTAAAATTACTTCCAACAAGAACTTAATTTAATTTTCGTCTATGGTTTTCAGCTAATATTTTTAAACGAAAAACCCTATAATATTTAGACTAATTTAAAAGTAAGTAGGTAAAGGTTATAACCACTTGTAAAACATTTAATATGCCTGTTCAATGTTCACTAAGTACATACCTACTTCAAGTACAAAAAAAAACACAATTTTTACCTATAATATTCTAAAATCTATACGTATAATTTTCCAACAATTTTCTGACACCTTTCAACGGAAAATAAGTCATCCTTTTTACCTACTAAACTATACAAATAACGGATAATTTTGTTACAAAATGGCTCATAACCCAAAATTACCGAAGGCAAAGTGTTATGATCACCTTATTATTCCAAATCGTCATATTAGAGGTGTCAAACTACGAATTTGAAAAGTTTCGAGACTAAAACTCCTTGGTCTGAATAAAAAATGAAAAAATTGTCTCTTGTCTTTCATATTTTATGAAGACTTCTGTGAACTTTTCGATTCTTTAATAGTTACGACACGACAACGACTTTTATTTGAATATGGAACGATGACTTTTGAATATTATTTTTTAATGTCGTTAATGTGTTTATGGGTTCTACTACGACGATTGAGGAGTAAACTTTTTTCATTATCCTTATTTTGTTCATCTACCTACTGCTAAATCAAATTAAATAATTCAAGACTAGATTCCTAGTCTTTAAAATATATCAAACGTTTTGAAAGTACTGGACTAAATTTAATGAAATTATGTATGAAAATTAGCTTGAAGAATAAAGAAGGGTTGTTTATTGCAATAACTAACCTGCACGTGATCGTAGCCTCAGGCATAAGCTAAGTACTTACACAAATAAAAAAATCGTACCGTGTAAATAATAGTAAAACAGTAGTACGTCAAAACATAGGTAATTGTACCGCGGAACTAAGGGGTTAAATATTAAATAGAGTCCCCCGTGCCGCCATAATTTATATGTCATTAGGGTTGTCACTTACATAAACGTTTTTTTTTTTAAACATTCATATGACTGCATATCTCGCTTTAAAAATGTATAGATTTTTTTATCATGGCACTAGGCAGAGCCTGTGCTACAAAAACATTATAACTGATAAACATACAATAATATACATAGGTACATATCTATACTAATATTATAAAGCTGAAGAGTTTGTTTGTTTGAACGCGGTAATCTCAGGAACTATGGGTCCGAATTGAAAAAATATTTTTCTGTTGGGTAGCCCATTTATCGAGGAAGGCTATAGGCAGCAATGAAAAATGTTGCAAAAACGGGGAAAATTGACGCATACGAAGTTGTGCGGGACAGCTAGTTATTGATAAAATATACCAGACTACTGTTCTTACTTATTACACGCGAAGATTTATCCTGATCAACGGGTCAGTTAACAGATTCTCGATAAGAATAAAGTCTCCTATTGTTTACTTCTAAGCGAACATGAAAATAAATGCATATCGCAAACAGTATATTGGTTTAGGAAGATAGATATACAAGACTTCTCTATCGTTATCTTTTGACGCCGCGCCGGGGTTGAAAATGACACACTATTATTATTTTTTTCTGTAGGTACAGCCCTAACATAGCAGTGAATTTTTCAAAAGCGCTACCTAACGACTCGGCGCATCAAACATTTATACATCGCGTTGTCAACCAATTGGAGGGCAGAGTTTGAATTTAGAATCAATGATATATATATTTTTTAAATCGAACTTAATGTTTTTTTTAAACTTAAAAGTAAATTGTATTGATGTCGACTATAATCGATAACATTATGCAACGAGCATATCTGCTTATTGCTCTTTCTCTCAAAAACGACTAAACGGATTTTGATAAAACTTAACAGTAATATAGATTATAATGTAGTTTATAAGATCAAAGAACACGGGCAAATCTACAGGGAAAACCTAGTAACAAATAGTTATAAAAAGTTTCACCAACCTACTAAATACTATTCAAGATTATTTCTTCGTATAATGATTACAATGTTCGCGTGCGCCTAATAATTGAGATTTGCTAAATAAGCAATTAAGCATGCATTTACGCTTCGATCATCCACGGGTTAAGAAAACCACGCAATAACGGCATGTCCATTTAAAAAAAAAGGAAAAAAAACCGTTTGAACCCATGAGGTCATACCTCATTCATTATCAACACAATTTGATGTTTTTACTGGATGGTGCATAATTGAGTGTACCACTAATATTGTCTATTCTAGTATGGATACTACTTCGTGTCTCATGCAAAGTTGTATTTTAAAAATTTGAGGTAACCTCTCATCCTTCTTTTAAAAACTCTCAACAGCTACTTAATAAATATACTTATTATATAAATCATTCTCGAACAACAAGACATTATTTATATCTTAAGGACAAAAAATCAGTTAATTAATCAAGTTGCGGAATAATTATAAACGAACAATTGATTTATTGAATTAATTTATGTCACTTATTTATGTTACTTTATTTTTGTAGATTTTTTTGTTGCCGTTTCATGACAACTACAACCTAAATCAATATTGTTTTCTCATCACCTATACCTATACCTGGTAGTGGTTGATTTAATTTAATCTTTTGGATTATACAATGTCTAGATTCCTAGCCTGGCACCTTAAAGTGAAGCCGTTTAACTGTCAATACTGGAACCAAATTTGGTGTTAGATTTAACAGATTAAAGATACTCTTTACACGAATGTCAAATGTGAAAGTCGTAAGTTTCCTGAAGGAACACGCCATCTAGACCACTATATATTATAATCAAAGATAAATAGTTACAATAAACGTGCATGTCAGTTATTAAGAAGAGTTGTATCCTATTACATTAATTGAGCATTTTAAAACGGTGTGCAGCTAACATCATCTGAAAAAATAAAAACATGGCGCCGATGACTATAATAAAACAGCACACGGAAATTGCAACATAACCTCAAAATTCAAATTGCATTCTAAGACCAAGCCGCATAATTATTTAAATTTCGAAGGTTCAAAAACTAATGTACCTAAGTATCGGTTTCGCTTTCGAGAATGCCATCCGCGAAAAAAATCGACACGCAACCACAGACAATGTAGAAAAAACGTGATAACTTTTTAAGCGTCAAAAAATGTGTGCAAAGGAAACCTGTGTGGTTGAATTGATGTGTTCCGACAAACGTTTTCCTTTGCCCGTCTACACTATCCTTATAAGGATGGCAGCATGTAACAAAACATATTTAATATCAATTTATTATAATGCGACATATTCTATCCGTAATAAAATGAAACTTTAACTTTCTATTCATTTCCTCTTTATCGGCTTGTTTGAAATGTTCAATAAGAAGGTAATTTATACATACCTACAAAGTAATAGAACCAGTTACGATGCACTAGGAAGACAGAGTGACTAAACAGGTTGAAATCAAAATAATTCAGTAACGTGGCCACTACCGAGTATAGGTGATGGGTGTTAGAGAAAACACGAGTATGGGGTCGATTTTGAAGAAATGTATGAAAGTAGCTCGTAGAAGATAACAAACATGACTAATATTAACTTTGTACGGGCGGCATGGGCCTAGAGGTAGAAATTTGGTGACCCAACCCCCTTTCCTTCTCAAAAGGTTAAATGACGGTTTCAATGCTAAAGTCTAAGGCTCTCCCCTTAAAATAGGTCTGAAAAAATAATCTTAAGTGTATGGAAGCCGCGAGGGAAAAAAAAGAAAATCATAACTAGTGAAAATCCACTTTACTTCGGCACATTTTGAATGGATTTCTTTCCTCAAACGTGACGACCCTAGCGAAGGTTGATTAAAACATTGGTTTCCCAAGCGCTAGAAGATTTCTAAATCCCTTCCTTGTATCAAGGCTTCGTTAGACTGTAACCTTGGATACCGGAAGGATCAAATCCACCGGATAACTAACTGCTGGACTAGATATCTGATTAAAAATTTCTTATTATGTTTTTACTGGCAATCAGTTCCGGTTTCTGTTATTGATAAAAATGACAGTTATTCATTCAGTGGGTACCACAACAATGTCAGTTAAACTTTCGTGAAATAGTGATGTTCACACGTCAAGTCACTGTGTTTCGGTTAAGGGGAACTATAGCAAGTGTAATTACTGGGCAAATAAGACTTACAAACTAATGTCTCAGATGAGGAGCGCGGGATGGTTACATTCAGATTTTGTCAAAGATTTGGGTGACACTGATGCAGTGGTGTTTACCATCAGGCTCACGACTTGCTCGTCTCTTTATTTAGTAGTTTCAAAAAATATATTTTTTCATTTGCTTCAACCGAAATACAGTGATGTGTGAACATCACTAGTTCACGGTAGAATAACTGCCATTGTTGTGGCACCCACCAAAATGGCCGATGGACATAAGACCTACCACCGGTTGGGTCTTCGAAGCTAAGTGGTCCGAAATTCGTTTGTATAAAGCTTTACTACAATACGGTGATTCCAGATGAGCTCTGTCGCTACTTACTAGTATTGCTATGGTCGTTTATTCAAAATTAGAATTTCAACAAAATTAATAAATTTACAACAACGTTTTTTAATTTAAATAGTGATTCGTTTGCCATAAACACAAGAAGTTCTGAAGTTTGACTTTTATCATCTATGTATAGAACTAACAAACCATAGCTTATATTTTAGAGCCTTGTCATAGACAATTATAAGTTTACATACAACAAAAATTAATTACAATGTGAAACAAACCTATAATTAAAAATTGTTGCACTAGAAATAGAACAGTATATTATTAACGAATTGGACAAATTGAATTTATGCTATAAATTTTCATCTTAGCCTTTCAAAGCGACCAATTTAATTAAAACGTAAAGTGAAAGAAGCCATTTTAAATGGACCCTTTACAAAAATAAATGACTATGTTAAACGTTTTTACTCCGTTTGACGAGTGACGCCCCCCCCCCTCGCCCATATAGCAGAGTTCTCCCTCCTCATAAAGCTCGAAAAGTATCTAATATATTTCAAACCAAAAAGATTTTGACATCATTAAAACAAACTAAATCCTGAATCCGCCACAGCGGGCTACTTATTTTATAATACCTTTACTAATAAATAGAATAATAATAAATTCCCGTGCTCTTTGAATAATCACTTAAAAAACATTTTAAAATAAGAATACTCTCATTTTCTCGCATAAAACCAATGTTACAGTTTTATAAAAATAAATTTTAATAATCTGTGAACTCAAAAATTTAAAATTAGAATCATAAATAAATTCGTCTATAAAATTAACATAAACACACTGAGTTATCCTGTTTAAATTGTAATGACATAACATTCACAGCTCAAAACAAAATGGTTTAATGCCATCCTATTCTAGTCTGTTTTTAAAATGTAAATTCTATTCCAAGGACTTAAAGTCTAATATTGCATAGTGCTATATAGTAATAAATCTTTAGACGTTTAACAAGGGGTGACGATATTAGTTTGTTTATAATTTTAATTGTATAATTAATATGATTGGTTTGTTGACAAATTAATGTAAGTTATGCCACAATATATAAGATAAATATTACTAGACTTTTATTTAGTCCCTCTTATTTTGAGAAAGAACTCTTAAAATTAAGTGTAGTTATATTTTAAGATGTACCTATTATATTTTTAGTCTTCGGTACTTACATTTTGAGAATCGACTCAAAATATGAAATGACTTGAAAATATACGGAAATGGTGATTACACAATGTAGGTCATACAACCTAATTTGACAGTTTTTGTATAACTAAACGTAGATGTTATTTTCAAACAAATCAACTAAAAAACCTTACCACCACCAATCTAAATAAAATTTAAAAAATAAATTCTTTAGGAAAAAATATAGTAATCACAGACATTATAAATATAAAGTTGCCTACACCAAAATAAACCATACATAAGCCAAAAGCTAACTGTGCTTATGATTTAACTCTTTTCAAGTAATAAAATGACCTTAATCCTAACTGAAACATATCACACGGCATAAAATTTATGACAACAGTTTGTTTACAGAACAATGACGATAAACGGTGTGTTAAACTAATTGTAACTGCTTACAATACAATTAAAACGCGTAAAATTACAGAATGGTTACTGTTTTATGCGTTTTACTACTATTATGTACGTTAAATGAGGTGATTTTGACAGTTTAGTGTAATAGAGGTAAGTGTTTAAAATAACAAACTGTTTAAGTGATTGCTAAATTCAACATGGCGATTAGAAGTAATTTGAAGAAGGAACATTAATTTATTGTATATTTTTACATTGTCAATCAGTTGTACGCAAAGGAAACCTAATATTATGCCAATTCCAATCGGGTTAGTAGTCGACATAGAATATTTTAAAAGTTAAACTTTCTTTCCTACATTCTAAACCACACTTTATAGCACAATCAAAATTCAAAATAAAAGAGTGTATTCGAAAATTTTGTCCGTAAATAAAAAAGTAAATGTACAGTCATGTTAAAAAGCGCTTAACTTAACGTTCGGTCGGACACGCCCTCTAAGCAAACGCCACGAATGATACTCTATTTAGTTTACTAATTATTATAATATTCTTCTTAAATGATAATAAATTGTTTCATAGTCAGAAGTATTTCGTTGGTTTATTGAATTTATCTGATACGTTGTTTCATAGATCACAGTTTGTACTGGATCTGAACTAAGAATTGTAGCTCTTTTAATTAACACAAATAAACCAAGACATTCAGCTATACTTCCCTTGTGCCTGCATGAAGATGTAATTGGTACTCGTAATTCCTAATTTTAATGCACTTCAAATCTCAGTTTTGTCACTTTTATGAGGTTGGAAGATAATATAGTTTACTTAGCCTTTGTCAACCATTTAAGTAAGTAATTTACCCTCAAAATTTGCCTTCATTATGGAATTGAAGTTCTATTATGAATATTCCAATCGGTTTAACGGCTTAGCCGTATACATAACAAATATACCGACAAGGACAAGACAGGCTTACTTTTTATTAGTAAGGTTCATAAATATGCTCAAATATCAAAACAAAAGTGTAGGAAAGGAAATAAAAAAGTGAACCGTTCAAAGTACATTCACGTTAAAAAGCGTCGTCACACCCACCAGCCGCACGGTATGAAATATGCTCTACTTAGATATAATTAATTGTATTTTTCTATGTCCGTGTACATTTTTATTGGCTTATTATTTAGCTGGCTTACGATGTACTTATTAATGTCTTATAAATAAAAGTTATTATTAACATTTTGCGTAATTTTTAATAATAACGTCATTAAACAATGCTTCCATTGTGATATAGTTGATAAGTGAGCACTTCCGATTTTAAATACTATATAATGTTTTTAATGATGAATATTAACTCAATTAAATGTTTTTTTTTTTTAAAATGCAGTACCTCTTCTCTCTTCTTGTGCCTAATCTCTCTTCATCCCTAGAAATAAGTAAATGACGAATAAACATACTTTTAAAAAACATAATTTTGACATCGTCTGTTAATAAACGAACCGTACATTTTATCAAGTAATATTAACTTAACATTTTCTACAACTCACTACAGATGGTTTTATTATTATTATTACTAAAATACACAAGTGGGGAGTCAAACCCGGAACCTTCGATCAACCAACTGGCAATCGCCGCTAGCTTGACGTGTATAATAACACACTGAATAGTTTTTAATTATTACCTTGGCGGGCATTTTTATAAAGTTTTTGAGGAATTTTTACTTTTGCTGTAGGCTAAGCACGTGTTACGTACAATCATAAAGAAAAGGTTTTTATTAAAAACTAGTTTTTTCCCGCGGCTTAGTTTGCGTTGACTTTGATTTTATTGATTCTTTAGGTAAGAACTTATACCTGTTGTTGTTTATCCATGTGTCAGTAGTTTAATAAGTTTTGTTTGCATGGAATAGTAATAATAATAATAATGGTCTCATAACCGATGTCGGTTACAGCGGCCAATCTCATTAGAGACTAGCCAACTACACAGGAGATATTATAGACATAAGTGTATGCGCAGACACAAGTACATTCTCTATTCCCTCACTCTTGTAGCCCGATGGGATAGAAATCCGACATGACCGGAGAGAGATTGGGCGCAGGATCGACGGCTTAACGTACTCTCCGAGGCACGGAGGGTTGTGACATAAAACGATCACCCATTATTGGATTGGCAGTGTTAACGTTGCTTAACCCCGTAGATATCTCGATCTGCTCGGTCGCAACTGAGTTTGAGACCCCTCAAGATAATAATGAAGGAATAGTAATAAACAGTAACTAAAATGATATAGGTAGATAACTTTATATTATAGTATAGGTAGGTACTCGTAACTATATCCATAGTAATTTTTATTCCAATCTGATTCCAAGATGATTGTTTATAAATTAACCTGTAATAAAGGTTAATTATTAAAGAAAATTACAAAAATAATTTTAAAATAAAAAAAAGATATTACGAATTATGTACATGTGTGTACTCAAATAATTCGTTTATGACTCTACCATAATAACATCAAGAATTGAATGGCCTTGACACGTGGCATAGGCTGTACAATGGCTACCTTTCCTATAAAAAATACGAAACCCTAAGAACTGGCAGAATGAATTGCGACCTTTGTTAGCCTGCACCACTTTTTGATTACCTTTCTTCTTCTTCTTCTTTTTTTATGGCAATGTAGCCAATGTTGGCTAATTCTGCCAATGTCAAGTGTCATTGATTACCTTTGCTATGGTCTATTTTCTTCTTATTTTTTTGAATTTAATTGTATAAGAACTCCACAGTTCTACAACATTTTCATATAATTTATGCCAATGCCAAGTATTTATTGTCCACTTTAAATGTAGATACAATGTCTTGGTCTTGAATACGGAACTTGCACATATTTCATGTATTTTCACACGTTTATGAGCTGTGAAAATGATGACAGGTCAGTTTGCCGCCATTTTCACAACTCATGGTCTAATAATAATATAGGTAAGCAAGGTGGAAAACTAGTAACACTAAATAATATTTACACATTTACCTCAATAAACAACATTCTATATTACTAAGCAATGCAGTAGTTCTACAGAAATAGCATGTTAACAAGTACTTTATTGATGTGTGAATATTAATATGACAAGTGATATGTACTTACCTATCGATTTGTCATTGCTTCATTAGCAAATGCATAGAATACGCCATATTGGATTTTATTATACGATATATTTTATTTGACATTTATTATGTGGCAGAATTGTAAATAATATTACAAAATCATTCAAAGTTTTTGCAATCGTTTTTGCTAATATTCGAAATTTAAAATAATCCAGAAGAGCTATTATTACGCGCAATATAAAAATGGGTGTCAACTAAATAATTTAAACAAGGTCGTAAGAAATAGAGACTCTATGAAAAAAAAAGGAGTTGTACTCCGGGAGTGCCGGCAGAAGTGAAAACTTCAACAATACATAACATACTGATGAAATTTGAATAATATTTTTCGATCTTACTGAGATAATAACAAAAAAATATGAAATAATAAAACTCAAATCAAAAAAACAAAATCAAAAATAAAAATAAAAAGGGAAAAAATAATCGTTACTCGGACTCGAACTTGGGTCTTCTGGTTTCTGGATCGCCTGATTTCCCACCTAATCTATAATAATATTGTAGATGGTGGTGAAATTTACCTTTGTATTCTAATGATATTGTAGCAGTTTTTCATTGCTTTCCCTCCGCCTTACGAATTTTCGATCAGGTTACGTGTCCTGACGCGAGTTTAACATTTTTTACCGATCACAAAAGTGCACAAGCCCCTAAAGAAGTTTTCACTTCAAAAATGAATGTTTTATATTTTATCAAAATAATATTTTATATTTTTTACGAGTAGCTACTAAGTATTTTTAGAAAACCTTTTTCCTGTAAAAAGTGCAATATTTTCAGCATGTCAGTCTTATTTTGACAAAAAACTATCTGCTATACTTTTGTTCATCAGTTCCCAAAACTTTAGATCTGTACAATGTTACGTAGGGAAGAGATCCTAAGGCTAAATGCCGGACACTCCCCTGCCTAACATTTCAAAAAGTTAACAAAAAACGTCATAACATCTTGTTCCACCCCTTACTTCGGGTATCTTTAGTCAAAATAATATCTTAAACTGAATTAATTTAAATCAAAATATTAATAATGTACGTTTGAATGAATTAATAATAAATTTGAGAAATATTTTGTCAATGTTCTAGTTATTGAAGAAAAAAACATCGACGCGCTACGTTGTTTTGAGTTGACAGACGCCATTTTGAAAATATTATTTTATGTTAATAATTTTTGCCTATTAAAAACTTAAATGTACACTTTAAAAATTAAATGATGTAGAGACTATTGCACTCCCTTTGCATTGAAGAAAATAAATAAAAGTGAAATTGTTTGTAAAAAATATTTATGTAATATAACTTAATTAAAACCGTCAATGTAATTAAAAGTTAGTAATTTGATTCCCATAGTCCGTTCTTTAATAAAAAAGCGCAGTAAACTTATGAAGAGAAAATAATTGTATTTTAGTTTATTAGAACAAAGAGTTTCGCTGTCTTATTGCGAGTCAGATAGAAATAAATAATGTGTGACTTTTTAAAAGTATGATAGTTATAAACAGTACTTACTTAAATATTAATTAGTAGTATATTTGAAATATTTATGCAAAAAAAATAGTTTGCGTGTAAACGTTAGTACTTTCAAATAGTTTTTATTGTGAAGAAAACAGAAACATGTGTATTGCAGTAATTACAGATTTTTTCATTCATATCTCGTAACACAAAAAAAATATAAGCATATTTTTTACTCCACTAAACTAAAAAAAATGTTGCATAACTGTGAAATCGACTAAAACAACACTAGTTTACAAAACCGCACTTTACCGAAACGTTGACGTTTCAACCGTTATCGCCCGCTCGTCTGTTTCTATTTTTTTTTTCTTCATAAAGCTAAGGAGTTTTATTGTTTTATCTGTGGAACGTTTTATGGTCGGTTTTTCGGTAGGCGGGCAGGGGGCGGAGTACTCGGAACGAAACGTGTGTGGCTCCATTTAGTTTTAAATATTTTAAAATTTATTGTGAGATGTGACAAAACCTGTTAAAATAGATAGAATACTATTTTTTCTGTAAGTAGTGATAGTTCAAAATTAAAAAAGTAGTTATACATAATATTATTACCACTTTTTTTTTGCGACTTTATACTTCTAATACTAGCCTAAAATATACTTAATTATATTTGTACTTCTTTATAAATTCATATTAATATTATTTATTTAAAGACTTTATAATTATACTGGGTAGGTATAATAATAAAGCCTTAACATAATATATTGTTAAAATAAAAGCCACTTAACTTCTATCAATTATTTTTTAATATGAATTTCACCCAAATTTGCTGTAACTTATAAAGGTATCAAGAGTAATACTCACTTTTTTTTAAAATCTTAAATGTCGATATTTTAAAATACCATCACTATCTATCGACACAATATATATACATCACTAGTGGCTGGAGGGTGTGTCAGGGCCCGAGGCTCGGCATTGTTTTGTCTGTACGTATGACGGACGCCGACACATATACACATGCATACATACAACTTGTATGAAACCATGGGAATATCTCTGATGTGAGGAATGATAGACAATTTATATTTGTCTTTGAATGTAGTAAGTGACATTGACGGAAAACTGCTGGTGTTGCCAATTAATTATTTTAACGGTGTTGCAAGGATAATTTATATTTGCATGAGGTATATTAAACGATTGTAAGCAAAATATGCAATCATGTTCGTTCATGTCGCTATGGTTAGATGTCCAGATTAATCTGACTATTGCTCAATTCTATAAGTTAGATTAAACCACGAAGGTCGTTAGTCAGTGCTTGAAGAGCCAAATTATATTTATATTTTACTATATTTGAGAAGCTTAAGCTAAGAAGCCATGAGAGGTAAGAACTTTATAAACGGCTTTTGTAGGAATACATTAATAATGGCAAAATATAAATTCATTAAATTAAGTTCATGATATGTTATATTAAACTAGAATTTAAATTTAAATAGCTTTTTAGTAGTAAGAGCTCTGAGCTACGCAACAGACAGACCCACTGCCACACTAAAATGAACACGTCGTTATACTGTCAGTTTTAAATTTTGCAATAGAAATTAAAACGAAGACCTGAAGACTTCCGATTACTTCCGAAGTACATACTTGGTCAATTAGTTCTTGGCAGGTCGTTAGGCTATTTATCAGTACTAGGTATATCTTTACTACTAGGACGTATTAATATCACGGGTTTGAAATACGATGGCCTGTTGTGCAAACAGTTTGCATATCTACGATCTTAACGCGAGGGTTGCGAACTGAAAAATCGCATTCAAACTGAAGGATAAATATCTTTAATTCTATTTAAAATTTAAATTTTGTTCAAATTGGGAACTGTAAGAAATATGTTTAAAAAAATTGAACACTGAACGTGGCGCTTGAAATTCCAATTTCGAGCATAGATTTTTTAAGTTTTTGCCCATTCAAATGTTCCAGCATTAAAGTGAATCATTAAATTGTTTTTATCCTTATTAAATAATTTTAACACGACAAAGTGGCGGATTGTAAATAGCACTAAACTTTGTTTTTCTTATAAAATGCAAGAAAGGAGTAGTCTACATAATTTTTATAATGTGTAACAAAATTCCATTACCGCCAAAATAATCAGGGCCTCATCTAAACACAAAAAAACCTCGGCGTTCGAATTTTAAAAAGCGCACCAAAAGAGCCGCGGACAATTCCAAATTCAAAAATTTTCCACGCCGCGGTTCGTATACCGAATAAAAAAGTTAAAGTGCGTTCGATATTAATATGCAGCGCTGAGAATCGTGCGTTCATTTAGTGTTGTGATTATTATTTAGAAAATAGTCGAATTTATATGCCATTGAAATTAATCCTTTATGTTAAGCTCAAATAGTGTGACTAAGATGGTTTCATAAGATATCCGATACATGTTACGGATAATTTCTGCAATTTTTTGAATCGACATTGAATTAAGATTTCTTGGAACTAACTTTACTGTGCTTATATAAATATTTCTTAGAACTTTAAATCTACTGTTGAATAAATTGAATGTCTTCAATTACACAGAGGCGAAATAATGACACAATAAGTAAGTCAATCTTAAGCCTTTATTTGACTAATTCTTCTGGACAATAAGTCTAGTGAAAGAATAATCACAAATATTAATTGATATTTATTACTAGGTACCCTAATCAGCTCTTTGAAAGAGAAATAATTAGATTCTTATGACATTATTAGTTAAAGATGTTATTTTGTCTGTTTCTCAGAGAAATATTACACATAATCGAAAACACCTTACTAAAGTTCACAGTATCAACACAAAAATCGACTAAACTCGCTTTATCGATTTATTTCGCACCACTATTCCAAATACAGCACACTTACCAAAAAGCAGGGTGTTGGTCCGATCCGATGTTGCGATACGAAACCAGTAATTACAACTTACCACTGACTATTATCAAGTAGCGCATGCCTTTCATATATATTTTACAAAATGGATGGCCATGCTTCAGCCGTTGAATATTTATATTGTAGATTTATGTTCGATGTTTATGTGCGTTGATTTATAGAAGGTGTGTATCCGAACGCGTTTCGCGAAGTTTGAAATTCGAAGCAGTGTTTGGTGTAGCAAGTTTTTTTTTTGACATAGATAAATGTGTTATCGGTAATTATTTGGTTTTTAGGCTTTTGGGAACCGATTTTAGTCATGGCGCATCAGACTAGCCAACTAGGCAGGAGATATTACGGTACACGAGTAAGTGTGCGGGCACTTCTGTTGATGTACACTCTCTATTCTTTAACTTTCATAATCCGATGGTGCGTAAATTAGTGATTAGGCGTAAGACCGAAGGCTTAACGTCCTCTTTAAAAGATAATTAGCAATGTGGGATTTTGGTCCCACCTAGCAATCCTGTTAACCCTTCCAGCTAAGCTCAATGGCTTGTGTTCAGAGTGGGTTCACGTCGGTAGTATAATATGTCTATGACCCTACAGTCATAATGTTGCTTATGCTGATATTTCGATCAGCTCGGTGCCACTGAGTCAGAAAGCCTTCTTCTGGAATATGGGATTATTAAAGGTAACTCTAGAAAATTAAGTATACAGTAAACTACAGTTAGTATCTATCAATGTTTTACGAGCCGCAAGTAACTTCTGTTAATACCAATGCAAGCTATAAAGTTTAAGTAAGTATCAATAAAATGGCGAATTTTATTAGTTTTAACCGTAACATAGGTTAATGTCAGATATGTAATATTTGCAAGGATAAACACATTGCAACGTAACTTAATTAGTATTTTAAAAAAATAAAGTTAGTCTATTTTTAACTCTCGTAGCAAAAGAAGGGAAGAATCGTGCTGATCATACTTAGATTTAAACTGGATGAGAATCGAACACACGACCTCAGACTTAGTAATCAGGGTCACTAACCACTGACCCAACAGTCCAAAATAAAAAAAACTTACTTTTTTATAAATAAGTACTTCTAAAATCAACTAGTATCTACATTCCCTGTATGCCTTTAATTTATAACAAGCGTGAAGAAACAAGTCTTGTTCTTAAATGAAGGAATAATTAATTAAAAACCATTTCGGCGCCATAGCTAGACTTGATTGATTTTTATTACTCCAATACCTTTGAATTGAACAAATTAAATTCTACTTTCCCGCGTTAAAAGTACCGACGGATTTATATTGCGACTTCAAATTAGAAGACTTTTTAGCTAATACGTTTTGTAAACTATTAATTTGAAAATGTGTCTTTGAGATATGTTACTACAAAAATCAACCCGTGTAACAAACCATTTTTAACTTTAAAATAGAGGAGGTTTTCAATTCAGATGTTAGTATTTTTTTATGTATGTTTGGGCATAGCGCCAACTAGAGACGGATTTTCAAAACTCTAATTCTTTTGTTCGAAATACGTTTATTCTGAAATGGTCTTATATAAATTTCATAAAGATCTGATCATGGGTTTCGAAGAAAACGAAACTCCTCAATAAATACCAACTAAACACCTGTGATTGAAGTAATAAAAGTTTTTCTAATGTTACTAAAAATATGTAAGCGATCCAAATTATTATTTCAGTTTGTTACTTTATCTATACTAATATTATAAAGCTGAAAAGTTTGTTTGTTTGTACGCTATAATCTCAGGAACTACTGATCCGAATTGATAAATTATTTTACTGTTGAATAGCCCATTTATCAAGGAAGGCTACAGGCTATATAACATCACGCTACGACCAATAGGAGCGGAGCAGCAATGAGAAATGTTGCAAAAACGGGAAAAAAATTACGCAGACGAATTTGCGCAGGACAGCTATCTTAATTAAACGGATAAACGTATCTTATTTCAATATGACAAGGAGACAGACACTATAGAGCCTTAAGCAAAATATTGTGTGTCATATTAATCAACAATTAAGATAGGATATTTCCAAACCACTAAATTAAGAGACAATCAGTTCTTGAGCCTGATGGTAAGCGTTACGCTAGCCCATAACCGTGTTAGTGCTACCTTAAATCTTTGTTTAGTAAAGATCTGAATTTAACCGCACCGCCCTCATTTGAGACATTAGTTCATATGTCTTATTTGCCAAGTAATTAGGTTAAAATCTACTATTTCACGATAGAATAACTGAAACTTTTGTGGTACCCACAAAGAAAGCCTATGACGTAGACCTATAACCGATAGGGTGGGTCCTAATCTATACTAAAATTATAAAGCGGAAGAGTTTGTTTGTTTGCTTTGTTTGTTTGTTTGTTTAAACGCGCTAATCTCAGGAACTACTGGTCCGATTTGAAAAAATCTTTTTTTGTTGGATAGCCCATTTATCAAGGAAGGCTATAGGCTATATCACATTGCGCTACGACTAATAGGAGCAGAGTAGCGACGGGAAATGTTTCAAAAACGAGGAAAATTTACGCATACGAAGTTGCGCGGGACAGCTAGTTTATAATAATCTTTTGTCAAAGCTCCGAGCAAATGCAAACAAAAATGTAGTTTATTCAAAGTTTTTAAGCTACAATCTAATGTTAAGACAATTCAAGGCTGCTAAGTACAAGGATTTCTGTCATTCTAGGCAGGCGACGGACACTGTCACAATATAATACGACTTAAAGCGATTGGAACCTGTAATTATTTATATCAAGTTAAATAAATATTTCTTTTTAAAAAAGACGACTCCCGCAGTAGGGTCCAAGCCCTGTGTCGCGGGGTACTTTACAAACATATAAACCACGGACACAAAGTACACCCAGACTCGGAACAACAATTTGTGGATCACACAAAGTGGTGTCCCGTGTGGGAATCGAACCCACGACCTCTTGCGTAGCAGTCGGACACACTCCCACCGCGCCACAGAGACTTGAATGGCATTCTAATTTTGCAATGTTATATCTTAAGTTATTTTTCGTTGAATGTCTGTCTGATGTCTTGTGTAATTTTGTATTACTGAATTCTAACTGACATTAGATGTACCTTTTACAAGTAACAGGTTTTTCTTCATTATGTAGTTATTGATAGAACAGCCTATAATGGATTCGACAGGTTGTTGTTTAGTTATTTCTCAGTGATTCTGGCGAATGTGATAATCACAATACTACCTATAAACATTTTTAATGACCACATTTCCCTATAGCAGCCATATTCTTATAGTTTTTGACAAATTAGTATTTATTTAAAATAATTAGTAAAAATGTTTTTTTGTTAATGACAATCTGGCTCATTTCCCAGCCAGTTTCTTCCAGTGTTATATTGTTTACTCTATCATTGCAGAAAAACTCCTATACTACGACTTTTGCACATATTTTATAATTATATTTTCACACGGTAAATGCGTTTGCCGCCATTTTGATAGCTCTTTCAGAATTTTCTTTTTCTTAATATCGTTTTATTTCAAATATTTAAAATGTTAACGACACCATAAATTTTGAATGGTAGCAGTTGTTGAAGATTAGAGAGATTAGAGTCGATTTTAGTTAAAACCTTCTTTTTCTTCTTTTCTAAATACAAGAACTCCTAGCATCCAAATTAGTTTCAGTCCAGTTCTAGGTAAATAACCGCAATTGCCTCAAATAAGCAATTCCCCCAGGTTACTTCACTTATTATTGATATTATTATCAGCAAAACTAGACTGAAACATGGTTTCCTTTGCTTAAAAAAAAAACATGCGACTTACTGCATCTAATAACACGGGGTGAAAAATTTCTTACCTTATTTTAAAATACTTATTTTTTTTTACAGAAAAATGCGGCCTATCAGACGACCCCGGTCTTCGCGTAAATGGAAAAGGAAAGAAGATGAGAAAACCTCGCACAATATATTCCAGTCTTCAACTACAACAGCTTAATAGGAGGTTTCAGAGGACGCAGTATTTGGCACTCCCTGAGAGGGCCGAACTCGCAGCGAGTCTCGGGCTGACGCAAACTCAGGTAAGTGGTTGTTATGTACTAAAAGAGTTGATAAAATGCCGGCAAACTAAGCTGTATTTTATTCACAACTTGTTTTACCGTGATTGTACTTGAAACAGGTATTAAGGTAGTCAATAATTTTAAGAAATAAGGTTTAAATAATAATAATCAACTCTAGTATAGTTAGACATTTTCTGTGAAATCGGCTAGATTGTTATTAAGCCGTAAAAAATATAATTATATTCCTTTGACCACCGGTTTCTTCCCACCCTGATGATAAATAGAAAAGAGAAACCCCATATATTGTAAATGACGATATTATATAACACTAACTTAGGGATCGGTCACTTTTATTTTATTATAACCTCACAAATAAGGTTATTATAAAATTGCCAGAAGTGATAACGTACAAATACGTTATTAAATGATATGTCGACGTCCTATTACATAAATAAGCATTTAATTTCAAATTCTTAGATAAAAATATTATTTAAAAAAAAAAACATTTTTAAAATAATATTTTTATCTAAGAATTACCCGATGACGCGTTTATTATATAATATTATATATATTATATAAATTTGTGAGGATAGACAATACGATTTGTTATTCATGAACTTAAATAAATATCATCACAATAAAAAAAAACATATTTAGCACTATCTTTTTTCAGCAGCTTCGCCCGCGTTATGTTTGATTTTTATAGCCTTAATGCTATTTTGATGTTTTAACTACATTACTGTAAAGTTTTATCAAAATGCGTTCAGTAGTTTTTACGTGAAACAGCAACAAACATCCATTCATCCTTACAAACTTTCCGATTTATAATATTAGCAGAATTAACTTTAGAATGGCATCATAATGTAATCGGTCTATATTTGATCAACCTTTTTATAAAAAGTCCGTCATAGCTTTAAATGACGATAGAACTTCAATTCTTAGTAAACTCATTACGTATTACAGAATACCTATCATTTTAACATACTTGGCTGCAACAATTAACTATTACTTAAACATAACATTTTATTTTTACTAAAATTAAAAAGTAAAAAAAACCACAATCCCTCGTACAGTAATTATGTCACACACCTAATAATTAACCGCCAGTGTGTACATTCACTATATTTTTTATCTCTAAATCACTGTTCAACTAAAAATAGACCATAAGAGTATTAAACTAAGATTCAAAGTAACTAACTAACGCGGTCAACTGCTGTCAGTAACGTGTAATTAAAAGACAAGGAGTATTTTTTTAATATCTGTCACAGATAACGCACTGGTGCTTCTAAGTAGTAATTTCTTTGTGAATAGTCTATGGATTTTTTTACGAAACAAATGGTTTTTTTTTCATTTGTTCTGTTGATTTAATAATAGATATTGCACTACATGATAATAATAGAATTTTATTGATGCAAAAATATTGATTAACTAAGATATTAGTGTTAGATATTATAGGGGTAATAACGTAAATAAACTATCAGGCATTTTACATATGTATTAATAACTTGCGAGCGCGTTTCGCTTGAGGGCAATTTACTAACGACAAACTGTAAAACTGAAGTTGTGAACATTGCGTTAAAAAATTCTCTCCATTTTATATATTCTTTTTACAAAATAGTCATCTTAATTTCTGAATTATCAGGCAAATTTTCCAAAAATATCGTCGTAAAACCTACCTAGCTTAAAACTTGAGCAGGCACGTAGGCTACATTTTATAACTAATACAACCACAGACAAAGCTATATCAAAAAGCAAGTTTTTATAAAACATATCCATATTTTGAATAAATATCAACGATTCATTTCTTATTAAATTTTGTGTTAAATAGGGTTTTATCAATAATAGTGACATCATGGCCCGGTATTTGTATGAGATCTCCAATAATATAAAATCTGCGTTATGATACTTCTTAGAGTTTTTGTTTTGACTAGTTGAAAAAGCCCTCCTACAACATAAAAAAGCCCGCCAACAAAATATTATATTCCAATAAAAATCATTATCATCAACATCAAGCCTTACCGGATCTCGCAATCAAAGCCCGCGCCTATCATTATTAAAAAAAAACTTCTTCCATAGACAAACGCATGCGTTCGGAAACCATATTCCGATTGGCTTCGTTCGTAAATTGATTCGTCATGTGTCACCGTAAGGAATGAATAATCGTAGTGCAACGAAGGTTGCATGTAGACTGCATTATAAACAGACTCGGCATTCGGTTTGTTATGTATAAAAAGAGGTTGAAGACTTGTAAAAATGGTGGCAAACTAAGCTGTTTCACAGCTTGGCATTTAATTTGTGAAAAATATTCTAAAAACGTGAAAAAGCTGTAACTGACCAACGTTACGCGGTGTAATGTAACTTGCGGCGAGCATTACTTTACGCCGCGTAACACTCAAAGGATTCGAAATTTTAAAAAACTGACAGAGATGGGATTATTGCTTTAGCCTTTATGATGGCCATATCCTCCTTCAAGTTTCAGACCACCTTCATACTAGAAGCCGTACAACGATCCCTTATAACAGCTCAATTGTAGACGAAAAATGAACTGTATTGCTAATTTCGTACCATAATCCTGTCAAAAACCTGGGCGGCTTGTCAGTTATGACGTCAGCAAACCAGCGAGTTACCGATTGTCTATTTGTCAATTCTTTGCACTTGACAGCAGTTCAGCCACTGCCATGCGTCAGGTTCAAATGTGATGTTGAACTGCCCTGTAGTTGGCAAATAATTTAGATGTTTATGGTAGGTACAGCACCTGATTTCAATCTGCACAACATATTTGATGACTACCGCGTTCTAATAAACTCTTCTGCTCTTTGATACCAATATCGTGGTAATAGAATAAAATTAACAAAACACCAACGCATGTCCAACACATAAAAAAATAATAAGTCCCCTTTATCTTCGATAAAATACTTACTTCTTTGTAACTCCGCATTTTTTATTAATAAGTAATTAAAACCTCTCGATTCGACCTTTATTACTTTTTATGGCAACCTTTACTTAAATATAACTTGGGTCCGATCTAGATATTCATAATACAAACATAACGGTATAAAAAGTAAGAGCAAGTTAATTTTATTATAATTTAATATTTCTCAGTTATTGTCTGCGGCCCGCACTTTGATGAACCCGCGTCGATATAGGGATGGGAATTTATCGACTAAATATATTTGTCGATACTTTTAAGTTAGCTGTTTTTGGTAATTTTAACAGTTGTTGTGATCGGGTAAGGAGTTATACTATGTTAATCGTTAATACACTTATGATATAACATAATACGAGTAGGTGTATTATTGTATAGTTTTTGAGTAATGCAAAATTGGCATACGACATGCCAATTTACGAGTGAGTATAATTATGTATTAATTATGTTAATGTGTAAATCTAATGGGAATTAAATGCACACAGTGTTTTAAAAAATATATTAAATGTTTAGTATTTAACGGACAGAGAAGATTAGAATAATCATATATGTATTACCCCATACCTATTATTTTTACAATAATTGGGTTTGAATTAAATTTTGATAATAACAATACCAAGGTATCAAAATAATTTGAAAATATAGTAGCACTTACCATCAATTATTTGAAACCTTATTTTATCGTACCAACACTCAATTATTATGCATATATGTATCAATAAATCGATATAGATTTAATCGACTAATCACATCACGAGTCTACTCCATTCGATTCCATATTAGAACAAAAAAGACGGAATAGAACGCCGTACTATTCCGGTCTTTCCAACAAAAAAAGTTACAATCTAATCTAAGCTTGCATTACTTAGAACATAATTAACTCTTTATATCAACATTATGAGCGATTTTCAACTTTATAAATAGAGCAATAAAGACTACAGAAGAAGTAAAAATGGTTGTTTATGTTTTTGTCATTGATAATTCATAACATTTGTCTTGAAGTGCGGCTTATAGTCTATTGTTCCGTAAAGATGGCTCTTTTCTTGTTATACTGGCACTTCTGAATTAATTGGCATTAGATTAATCAAGTTACATCAATTTTGCAATTAGTTAATTTCAAAGAATGTATATTGCACATGATGAAGCTATCTTTTTTATATATAAGCCATTTATACATGTTATGTAAAGCATTTTTTTTAGTAAAAAGAACGAAAAATTAGGTATCCTAATATAAGTTCGTAAACTTTCCCTATTGCGCTACGGGTCTTAATCGCGTAAATATCTTATTTTAAGGCTAAATACCTTTGTTTATTGCCCGACGTTTCGACCGTATTGCAACGGCCGTGGTCATGGGTAGACTACGAAACGTCAGGCAATAAACATAGGTATTTAGCCTTAAAATAAAATATTTACGCGATTAAGACCTGTAGCTTATAAAATTCTTTAATATTCTAATTTAATTTACAATATTAAATAGATATAAAGCTAAAATATCATGCAAAAACCTAGACTATTCATCATATTTATTTTTGACGTGGGTACCAACTTCCGTGCAAAAGCTTATTTTAGTCGAGTGCCCGATTCATTCGATTAACAGTAAAAATTAAATATAGAATTTAATTTGCATAAGTTCAACAGCTAACCAGGAAACTTAAACGCTTAAGATAATCCTGTCCATTTAAAAACTAGAGTACAATTTGCTTCAAGGGCTTAAAAAGCCATTACTTTAATATGAAGAAACATGTTTAATTGCTATTATGCAATGGGATTAAGCATGTAAGGTCAGCCATGTTTTATTCGTTGCATTGTAAACGTAATGAATGAGAAAAAAAGCAAAGAAAAATACTTTATGATTGATTGGAGGCGAGTAGCAGTTTTTTTTTTGAAACAGTTGGTAAAGAGTAGTGTGAAAAAATATAGGAAGTAAGAAATAGTTAGGCAGAGGATGCATTAGTATTTATGTGGTTCATGTATTAACTAATAAAAGAAAATTTTTCATAACATCAAAAATCTGCCGACAAGTGAGGCAAATTGGCAGAACGGATTTTTAACAAATATGGCTCATAACAACTCTGACAAGAAAGACCTATCCAACGACATCCCACACAATATGGTAAGAAAAAAAATCACATCCCCACTTTATGTGAACGGTCTCCCAAAAAAAATATTTCAAGATTTTATTCTACCACACTCCCGGCGTAACTAATATGTAACTAATGTGTACTAAGGGTCTCTGAACTAATCTGGGGACAGATAGACGGACGGACGGTTATACATGGCGAAACTATAAGGGTTCTGTTTTGCCATTTTGGCTGGGGAACCCTAAAAAAACTAGGTACTAAGGGCTCTTTATCACGACATATTACTAAACTGTAATATGTAGGACAGCAACATATTACACAATATTTTACCCAATAAACTATTGGACCCGTACAATATTTTAATGAGCGTATCATCGATTCCCACAATGTCTGAACAGAATCGGCTACGGTTTTTTCTTTTAATTGTAATTAAACGTACTAATCGACTATTTCGTTTAAAGTTAGAATCGCTGCACTATTGATTTGGTCTGTGAATTTATAAAAAGACATTCGAAATTTAAAAAAAATGTTTATGAATATTTTACCATTCATTTTTATCTTCAGATTAATAAAAATCTTAAAAAGGTGTGTCATTGGCTGTACTGACGTGCGATGAGTGCCTTAAAAAATAAATTTACCGCCATTTTAAGTAATTTTAAGAAAAACTATAGACAATCCAACATTCTATTCCCATAAACCACAACATTAAAGGTGTGAAATAAACGCGGAAATTAAACGAAATAACGTTCAGAAACGCATTCGTAGTGACATGGCGGCGGTAAAAAAAATCTCATTTGATCACAGCGCGTCAAACAAAATGATGATTGATGGTATAAGTTAATTCGTTATAAACCTGTGACGAATGTACAAACTGTATTATGTAGCATTGTAGCTATTTCTTTTCTTAGTTTTCTTTTTACAATAATTATTTGAGTTTCTATTGGTATATTACTTTTTGTTACGGTTGGATATTTCCGAATTAAAGGTTTGGTGCTACTGTTCCCATAGAACATAGATGAATTGCTTTGTTATTTTTTTATTTTAGAAACAGACTGATTTATTACGAAGATTCAGTGATCTGCTTTAGAATGTCAGTAGGTACCTACGTTTTTTAATGAGGTGCAAATTAGTTGTGATATGAATGACTTTCATTGTGACTTTGTTACATATGTAGATACCATAATGGTTTAATCTTACTAAATTAAAGTTTTAACGAAGTTTGTTCCTTTCTTCCGTTAAAAAACTTATCATGAAAAAGTTATTCATTTATTCATACATAATACATATAAATAAAAATCTACTGAAGATAAGGGTGTCACACTTACCAGGATAACATGACATTTTCGGGCTTTATTCTCAGCAATTCATTTCAATGGATTTACTATAAAGATGTATTTTATTTCTCTGGTCAGTTTTTCAAATATTTTCAACTCTTTTAATTGACAATGTTATTTAATAATAAAATAAAAGTATTTTCGGTTAGCTTTAATTTCACCCGCCAAACTTCTTTGAATGTCACTTCTCTTTTTTCGGCACACGTATTCCTCATACAGCCAGACAATTTCTATTTACAAAAATACATAACGTTTCTTAGAACACGCCGAGTCACTATCTCAAACGTTAAGAACGATGACTTACGTATTTCGAACACGCCTCTGATTGGCTGTCAAAGTCGAACCGACGACCAATAGCTGCTCGTCAAATGTCATGACTATGCGGTTTAAGAACAATTGTTCAAAAAAAGAACGTGCTTCCGTTAAAGTGGCAATGCTTCTGTTTTTTTTTAAATCTATTGAGGTCTTTGACGGCCGAAAGATAGTGCCTTTGTGTTTCGACAATCAAAAAGAAGTAGGTAGTCCAGTTCAAAACTTTTTTGATCATGTTCTATTTTAATATCTTTTTAATCATTAATTGTAACGGGTTTTGGAAACATTTAATTTGATAAAGTGACATTTGCCGCCTCGCTTTAAAATGTCTCTGTTAAAATGTTTTGTTGCCTTTTGTTAAAGCTAAAATTACCTATCATAGATTAAACCGCTATTAGTCTATTTAAAAAAACTACGTATTCCAGCACAAACGTATAGACATGGACTGCGCCATCCCTTTCAATTAAAAAGTAAATATTTACTGCAAAGCGTGAAAGAGAGAAAAAACTCGTGCGGCCCTGTCTCTTTGACAAGTATTGTCCACAAAGTAGTGTTTTATTTTTCTAGAGAGTGGTCAATTTTGTGAGGTTATGGCGCCTGTTCTATACGTCAATGAGCACACACAAAAGTACTCGTAAGTAGGTACACATAGAGTTGACAAAATAGCGGCAAACTGTCATTGTTTTTACAGCTCTGCATTAAACGTATGAAAACACATTAAATACGGGCAAAACAATAAATACTAGACACTGACTGGAAAATCCCCTAGATTGGTATCAAAGTTTTAAATTGTGGGGGAATTAAACCTACCACATCTTATTGAAAACTAAGCATTCATTAAAAATTCAGCTACTCCATATTCGCTTACCCTACGCTCGCACTAGGCATCTTGAAGATCACATCAGTCGAACATGCCTATATGACGAAATCATAAACCTACCTGCTGGCTACCTAAGCTAGGCAGCTTAGGCGCGCCTAGCCCTAATGCTCCATGACACAAATGAGGTTTTATTCGATGTTGACAGTTTAAAAAAAATAGACCAGTTAAAAAAAGACGAACCAATGAAATTAATTGGAAAATCGTTTAACAATTGCCATCAATTGATCGTCGCAATGGATCCAATGCGTTTTAATTGTTTTAAATAAAGATACTTGACGTTAAACACGTTTTAATTTGTACGACTTTGAAACTCTATAGTGCCTTGTTATTTTTAAAAAAAATGAGGCAAAGGTATGCACATCGATTCAATTGTCAAAACGGCGGCAAACCGATTGTCATTATTTTAATACTGCGGAATAAATAAACATGTTAGGCAAATACTGGATTCATTTTCGGGATTTTCTTCGCAGAAAAACCGTGCTAATCAAACGAAATTTAAAAAATACTGAGTCCTTTTCCATCCAATCATTTGGTCGCTAATAGTAGATACAGACAGATGGAACACACATAACATAAAGGTACACATGTCAAATAATAATAATAATAATTAGGGCAACTCACACAACGCCATCTGATACAAAACTAAGCAGAGCTTGTACTGTAACCAGACAACTGATAAACAAACATATTTATTTATATTATAGATATTACACCCAGACACAGAATAAACCATCGTGCTCATTACACTAAGTTTTATCCTGGGTAGGGATCGAACCCACGATATCCAGCTTAGCAGTCAGGGTCACTAACCACTAGACCAACAGGCCATTCTCAGAATCCAACGTGAGCTGTTTCTCAAAGATATAACTGTTTGTATTGTACATTACCATACGGAATTCATGTACCGTAAAATATCTGATACTTAGCTAACTATCAGTTATATTTATCAGTTAGTTTGCATGTCCGTTATCTAGATAATATAGATAACAAAAGATAACGCTGTTCTGTTTTAAACTTTCGATTTTAAGTTCCCGTTTGTTAAAGCAAAGTTATACTTAGCTGGTCTTGTTTAGTAGTTTCACTGGATACCTACTTGAATTATATTCATAATAGATATTTCAAAAATAATCGCAAATGTTGCACTGATAAACTGTATACAGGGTGAACCAAACCAATGCCCCCTGGAGGGAATCATCAGCCTATCGCAGTCCACTGCTGGACATAGGTCTCTCCAATTGCACGCCACTTTGTTCTATCTTCGGCTTCTCGCATCCAGCTCCTGCCAGTCGTTTTGCGTAAATCATCACTCCACCTGGCCTGAGGGCGTCCTACACTACGTTTGGCGAGACGCAGTCTCTACTCGAGAACTCGTTTACCCCAACTGTTGTCAGTTCTTCGGCTAATATGGCCAGCCCACTGCCACTTCAGCTATGTCGGCTATGTCGATAATTTTGGTAAAGTAACTCCCTTATCCCTCACTCTCATAGTCCTATGGTACAGAAATCCGACACAAACGGAGAGATTGTTGGACCGAATGGTTCAATGCGCTCTCAAGCTCAAAGAGCCTTGTCATTTTTCGAAAATGGTCACCCATCTGTGGAAAGACAGTGATAGCATTGCTTAACCTCACCTATATCTCGATTTGCTCGGTCGCCACTGAGTCAGGGCCCTTCAACAATTAAAAATTGTATATTTTTTATTAGAAGTAGTAGCTAATTGTAAAGAGTATTAAAACAAAACGAGCCACGCCACGGGCTATACTTATGCAAACCATTTGTACAAGCGAGGGGCCAAGTTTTACAACATTATAGTGCATTTTAATATACCTATTATAGTACTTTAATATTAATATATTAATAATATACCTACTTACTTATTATAAAAAGCGTGTAGGTAAGTTGGCATTTTGCTTTTCTCACCAAAGGTCGTGGGTTCGATTATTAGTCAAATCCTTGCGTGATGAGCACCATTATTTATTACTAGTTGATCCGCGCAACTTCGTATGCGTTAATTTTCTCCGTTTTTACGACATTTTTCATCGCTGCTCCGCTTCTATTGGTCGTAGCGTGATGTTGCATAGTCTATAGTCTTCCTCGATAAATGGGCTTTATATATCGGAATAAAAACTATCATATGTCCTTACCCAGTAATCAAGCTATTTCCATACTAGAGTTCATCTAAATCAATTCAGCGCTTTGAGCGTGAAAACTACTTTTAGATTAATAAAAAAATATTAGTTATTTACACATTCTTATTCCATACATTCACCCACACACACACTCAAACTCACACACACACGCACACAAACATACAAGAAAAATAAAAACCATCTTTAGATACACTATGTATATGGCCTAAGTAACAAAATTATTTGAAAAGCGGGACCCCCTGCTACAGGCTTTTATAAAGCTTACTAGGTCTCAAAAACCTGTATATTTAGTATCCTGAGGCTTTTGGAAAATAAGGAATTTATTATTTTTTTCTTTTATAAAAAGACGACTCCCGCATTAGGGTACAAGCCCTGTGTCGCGGGGGACTTTACAAACATACAAGTCACGGACACAAACACCCAGACTCGGAACAACAATTTGTGGATCACACAAAGTGTGGTGTCCCGTGTGGGAGTCGAACCCACGACCTCTTGCGTAGAAGTCGGGCACACTCCCACCGCGCCACAGAGGCAGTCCAAGTCCAGTATTATTAAAAGTTTAAATAAATTGTAAAATGTACCAAGCAAGTTGTGAACGATTGTACACAATCCTGTTTCGCAGTAGCTAACTAGCTACCGGCAGGTGGCGCCACATAGCATTAATATATCATGACGGGCTACACTAGGTCGTAAACTAGGTTGTATTTGACATAATCATTATGTAAAGTAAAGCAAAATCTCCTTCCGTCTCTTTATATCTGTTTCATATCTAATCTATTAAATTTTAAAGATTTTTTTTAATAAAAAGTTGTAAGTATTTAAAATGTAAAAATCTGCATACGTTCATTTAACATTTTTTTTTAAAAGACGACTCCTGCATTACCGTGGAAGCCCTGTGTCGCGGGGGATTTTACAAACATACAAGTCACGGACACAAAATACACCCAGACTCGGAACAACAATTTGTGGTTCACGCCGTTTGTGCAATACGTAGGATTCGAACCAGCGACCTCACGATTGCGAGTTTACCATAAGGCTACCGTGCACACACACACTACACTACACATGCTCTGGAGCACACATATACATTGTTTTCTAACACAGAATCTCGGACCACCTCGGACCGCATTCTCACAAATTACCTCAAGCACAAAAGGTAAGCTTTGCTCAAGCAACGAAGTCACACAGACATTACGCATGGACTACTCTTGGGCTACTTTATTCCAAAAGTGTTCCGAGATTTTGTATTAAAGAGCGAGCGTTGCTTTAGCGAAGTACCCACGTATGAAAATGGTTAATGCTTTTAGAATATTAGACCGCTAAGTTGAATAAAAATGGCTGCCATATTTGTCAATTTGAATACAGAATAAACTAGTCAGACTTAAATATCTCAAAATAGAGAACAAACTTAGTAACTTGCAGTCAAAACTTTTAGTTTACTTCAAGTAAGTAAATTATTATTGACAGAAAATTCATTTTCCTCAAAATTCCATAGACAGTTTTATAACTTTACACAGTTTTAATTGCTGTTATAATTGTTCGAATTTTGAAACTTTCAAACAACTTTTTAATTATAGAGTCTACACTTGTGAATAAATAAAACACAAAAGCTCGATGTTGCCCTAGTTCCATAAACAAATTTGTTCTTTCTTTTCTGTGTATACTAATTTAATCTTAAGGAATACCCCAAAACTGACCACTCACTAGAAACGCAACTAATGTCAAAGTGACATGACATAGACGAAAGCCTGTGAACATGAACCAATCACATTCCTGGAAAGAGACAACTATTGTCCGCATTTGGCCGCATGAGTGTTTTGTCTCTCTCACACCTTGCAGCCTGTATTTAATACATATTTTTACGTGGTAGCTTTTAAGATGTAGATTTTGTTTTCATTGCTTTTTTGTGGTCTATGGGGAAATAACGTTATTTTTTAAGTTAGATATCAGTATTTTTTTAAGGATTTTAACCCTTGACGAATAGACCAGGGCTGCGCCATTCCTTTCAATTAAAAAGTAAATATAGACTGCAAAGCGTGAAAGAGAAAAAAAACTCGTGCGGCCTTTGACAGGCATTGTCCACAAAGTAGACTTATCTCTTTCTAGAGAGTGGTCAATTTTGTGAGGTTATGGCGCAGTCCTGTTCTCTATGTCAATGATTTTAACCTAGAAACCATAGATTATATTTTAATGTATAATTACGTGGCTAAAGGTACTGTAGATCAAGTATACATTAATTACCGTTACAACTTCAATAAAACGTTCGTAGGTACTTAATGCAAAATAAATGTTGAAAATGAGTCATAAGAACGGGTCGGGCAGGATGTCAGGTGAGGTTTGTTCGTCTTGTAGCCAACTCTAGTTGTAGGTAACGATGAAAAAAAAAAACATTTTCATGTTCATGTATTCTTCGTCTTCTAGGAATAATGGCAATGTACCCCGTTTATCGTATGATTTCTGCTAGTGTCTTATATTTATCGTACATTTTAAGACTTGTGGTCTTTTTGATTTATGACGTATTTTACGTATTTTCGCGCGTTAAAAAGTTGTGAAAATACTGACAACTGACAGGTCGGTTTGCTGCCATTATTAAAATGAAAATTTCTAATATTGCCACTTTGACAAAAGGCACGCGATAATCTAAATTTTTACTAGCTTTATTTTTAAATAGTGTGTAGTTTATTTTAATACTAAAAAGTTTTTTTTTAATTAACTAGTACCTAAAACTTTTCCCGTATTTTAATATTTATTACCAACAATTTTATTCGGTAAAAAATCAAACTAGCTGTTCACTGATTACAAATCTACGAAACAAGTTTTTTTATAAACCATAGAGCATCGTTTGTAGTAAACATTTTATAAGATAAGGAGGATTGATCATAAAATCGATTACTATGACCCATCAGCGTGAAAAGGTTTTAATTGTTCGATAGAACCTGTATTTTTTATTTTTTACTATATTTTTATAAATTTGAGGTCACTCGCGATTAGTGCTGGTATTTTTCCGTTATATTTTTTTGAAAGTCCAGACCAATCAACGGCTTTTTTTATTATTTTTTATAATTTTTATTCTTAGTTTGTTAAAAAGTTTTGCCCGTTGTTTCTATGTTTGGTTTTTGTTGATTTGTTATTTAGCAATCAATTTTGCACGCCTCATATTTTTAAATGTGGTTTTATGAGTAAGAATGAATGTCTGTTCATGTATGTACTGCAAATTGCCATTATGATTCAAAGACACCGAACCTTAATATAATTAAACAGTAATATATCTATAAATGTTGATAAACTTTCGCGATTTGTACACATTATTAAAATATATATATTACGGGTCTTAATCGCGTGAATAATTTAAGGTAAAATACCTTGTTTATTGCCCGACGTTTCGACCGTATTGCAACGGCCGTGGTCACGGGAAGACTGTCTTCCCGTGACCACGGCCGTTGCAATACGGTCGAAACGTCGGGCAATAAACAAGGTATTTTACCTTAAATTATTCACGCGATTAAGACCCGTAATATATATATTTTAATAAAGTAATATATCTAAATTTAATTTTACTTTTTAAATATTTTATTCTTTTTAATTAATCAACTTGGCTATAAAAACTTCAAAATTTAATCAACTCTTGCACACTTAGTTAAACTTAATTGGTGAATAAAACTACGTTTTATAATACATTTGTCATTGAAAAGTTTGATTTAAAAATTTTGACATCATCAGGAAAATCGCGGTATAAAAAGAAACTTCTAGGTACCTACATAAATTAATATATGTAGAAGTTACTGGCTCTTTCCTTATCGTATTTTTTCTTTTAACTAAAAAGGGCGGGAGTTGAAAAAATGGAAATGAAAATGGCGGCAAACTGAGCCGTCAACATTTTCATATTCTGCGAATACTTGAAACTGCCAGAAAATCGCCTAGATTGCCATTAACTAGGAACATTTAAGAGGAAAAAAAAAGGCATTAACATCGAGCATACTCGCTAGTTAAGAAAGAGAAAGAAAACTGCAGTAACTTAAACTATCTCTTTTTACTTAGTCAGGCGCAATAAGTGTATAAAATAACGGATTGTTTGATTGACAATTTGTTTGATTACTATTACGTTTGATACTTATTGCGATGTGAGCCAAGATAGCAGGGTTCTGCGGTTCTGTCTTTCTATATTCGTAAGACATTTCCAATTACACGCAGTCATATGTCTCCCCATTTCCATAGAGTTATTATAGATCATAGACGTATAGACCTGGACTGCGCCATAACCTCAAAAAATTGACCAGTCGTCTGTAGAAAGAGACCACGCTAGTTTATGGACAAGACTTATCAAAGAGACAGGGCTGTACGAGTTTTTTCACTCAAATAAAAAGTAAATATTTAATGCAAAGCGTGAAACGCTTTTGCATTAAATATTTACTTTTTATTTAAAAAGGATGGCGTGGTCCAGGTCTATACGTCAATGTTATAGATAGAGTACTATATTAACTATATGGAAATTCGCGGTAAATTGAGAGTGTTTGACAATGACAGCTCAATTTCCCGCTATTTTTCCAGTCTATGGTATAATAAATAACTTTATAGGTGCAAATCGCGCAGTCTCAATAGAATGATACCATAGATCAGAGAGCGGCGATAGACAAGCAATATCCCGTATATAATCACCTCTAGAACTTGTGGTAGACAGTTTTGGGCTAGAACTTGCGTGATATTCGCACTAACTATCCTGTTTCTATTATAAATAGTATTTATTTTGCAATGTTTTTGCATAGAATAACTGACAGGTGTATTGTTAAAACGTCAATGCTCTGTTTACAGTAGATTTATTGCGTGATAGTGAAGACACAATAATCACAATAAAACTCTTTTATTGTGAGTCATAGACAAGGTTTTTTTATTGTGAAGCACAGGTAACTTTATTTCATTATTGTTATTAATCACAGAATAGGTATATTTTTTTTAATTGTGGTTACTACAGGTAATAGTTAGACCAGGACTGCGCCATAACCTCACAAAATTGACCACCTCTAGAAAGAGACAACGCTACTGTGTGGACAATACCTGTCAAAGGCCGCACAAGATTTTTCTCTCTTTCACGCTTTGCAGTCCTGTTCTCTACGTCAATGGTATTCTTTGCTATACGTATGCTATGTTTTCTATTATCTATGCAATTTATAATTATGATCAGAGCTTATATTATGGTAATTAATTATGTTATATGAGTCACATTATCATCATTATAATTATGACATAGTTTTAAATTGTGTCATAAAGTCCCCTTCAGTGTTTATTTGTGTCTCAATATGTACGAATTAGGACGCCCTAGACCTTAAAAAAAAGTACACAACAAAAAATCTTCTACATATAATATACTAGCGGCCCGCTCTGACTTCGTAGATACCAGGCTAACAGAACAACAAAGAAGGTTTATTAAATAACCACCACTTTTTTTGAAAGGCTTTGAGAGATTCCGTGTCCGAAACTTGCCTTCTATACATTGACCTCTCTAGTTCTAGTACGCTGGTTACGACTGGTTACCACCGACAACAGCAAGACTTCCATTCGATTTTCACATTTGGATAGTCATTTGATATCAATTGGGTAGATGACTACAATAACAATAAATTATTTTACACTATACAGGAAATAGCATTTAAAAAAATATTCTGGAAAACAATGTTTCTCTACAATTTTACGTTGTCATGAATTTATAAACATCAAAACAAACATTGAAACTACATGATTTGACCATACAAAAGAATGACGTCATTGTTTTGTATTTCATATAAATTAGTACGAGGCGCATCGTTTTGACTTTTCTTAAAAAAATACTGATTTGACTTGACAGTCATCTACCCTATTGGAAGTCTAAACTTGTGTAACAAGGATAACAACAACGGCCATTTGTCATAAATGTCAAAAAAGTTGACAGGACGGTCATTCGATTCGTCATTTGAAATTGCTGTCACTTTGTATGGAGTAGACCGACACAGCGTACGACGTAACATAGAGGTCAGTGCTTCTATTGTTTTTGTATCCATAGCCAAAAGAAGACGACAGCGACACAAAAATCTAGAGTACAGAAGGTAACCTTATACGTACTCTGCTCGAGCAACGGACAAAGACATCGTTCGTGGACACGGAATCTCGGCCCACTTTGTTTTTCTAAACAAAGTGGTCCGAAGTGGTCCGAGATTCCGTGTTTATTATCTTACTAATATGTTGGGGATATTTCACACTCGGCTATCTGATCCCATACTCGGCAGAGCCTGTACTATGGCAACCGAGGAACTGATAAACGAGCTCATCCTGCAAAAAATATCCTGGGTGGAGATTGAACCCACGACTTCCGGCTTAACAGGGTCACTAACCACTAGACCAGGTCAGTCAAAATTCCAAAAGCGATGTCTTAAAGTGCATTACTCGAGCGCATTATTTTAAAACAATAACCCATCCAAAACCCAATCTAACAGTAAATTCGCTTGACCTTACAAGCTTAGCTTATAAAAAGGTGTGCTACTCATAATTACAAATAGGAAGGTACTTTGATAAACAGATAACTTCAACCAAGGACGTGTGAGTGTCTCCTATTGTATGGTAATACACGGACAGTTGGTGTAGAGACACCATGAATTTGGGACTAAACGGGATATAATAAGTACAGAACTAGTACACTCAAGTGTACATTAATAAATTTGACTTTAAATTTGGTACAATAATTTTGACTTATGGGTTTGACACCATTAATTGAGGATATAACGGGATAATTTTTGTACACACAAGTGTACATTTTTCTGAAGTTTAATTATATTGACTGCCTCTGTGGCGCGGTGGGAGTGTGTCCGACTGCTACGCAAGAGGTCGTGGGTTCGATTCCCACACGGGACACCACTTTGTGTGATCTACAAATTGTTGTTCCGAGTCTGGTTGTACTTTGTGTCCGTGACTTGTATGTTTGTAAAAAGTCCCACGCGACACAGCGCTTGTACCCTCATACGGGAGTCGTCTTTTAAAAAAAATAAAATAAAATAAACATGAGTCATCTTCTTGTAATCTTAATAAAGTTCAAAAGATGTTTCTCTTGATGTAATACAAGAATTCCTGTTTTTTTATACCTATAAATGAAGAGATGAGCAAATCATGCGCCTGATGGTAAGGGTCACGCTAACTCATAACATTATCAGTGCCACTCAAATCCTTGTTTGGCAAAGATCTGAATGTCACCGTACCGCGTTCCTCATTTAAGAAATTAGTTCATAAGTCTCCTTTGCCCAGTAATTACAGCTACAGTACCCTTTAACCTAATCACAGTGATGTATTAACATCACTATTTCACGGAAGAATAACTGATACTGTTGTGGTACCCACCAAGACAGCCTTACGGCTCAGACCTATTTATATAGACTCGTAGTGCAATAAAGTGTACATTATCAAGTTTAGGTCTGAAAAATAGATATAACAATACTACAGACTGTAGGATAAAGACACTAAAGATATTGGTTATTAAATGCTTACGACGGCGGGGAAGGGAGGGTTATCTCGTTTCGCCTGACAGCGGCCAATTGTGAGTAGTACGCACGACCGACGGAGGGGTTGATACCCCAAAAAAGTTCGTTCAAGAGATAAATAGGTAAGGAATTAGGTTCATAAAACAATCCGCGCATGTCCCTGTGCTGTAGTTTTGCCAGTGATGGTGTATGTTTGTAAAGACTCAGGGCAAGAACTTTATTAAAAAATGTTTTGTATAATGTAAATTTATGATTACTGTAATCATAATCGTCATCGTAGATTAATAAGTAACAACTCACAGCAAATTAACATAACTATTGTGTAATATAATTGTGAGATAATTATCTCTGCTCTTATAATATAAAATTATAAGAAACAGCCACTTAACTAACTAATAGATAGGCTGCCGCGGTAGCTCAGTGGGAATGTAGAACAGCACTGCAAGAGGTCGTTGGTTCGATTCCCACACGAGACACTACAAACCACTTTGTGTGATCCATTTATTGTAGTGTTGAGCCTGAGTATACTTAGACTTAAATATTATGCTATGTTTTAAAGTCCCCCGTGACATTGCTTGTATCTTATTACGCGTTTCTATTTAAAACGTGTAACTAAGTGTAATCTCTGAAAGTATGAACGCGGTTTTGATGAAATTGAATGCTAAAGTAATTTGAACTTTAGCAAAGAGCTAGTTTTTCATAACGATAACCAGTTACACTGAGCTGTCAATTAACATAGACTAATTAACTGAAAATAAATCAATTGGTTAACAGTAAAAGTAGTGCGATAAAAAAAACATCCGTATTTCTGCAATATATCAACAAAAAATGAATATCCTACGATTTCCAATCTCATGGTCATCATACTCGTTTCGCGGCGTGGTTTAGTAGGTGGCTGTAGGAAAGACAGACAAAAACTCGCCGCGCCGGTGCCAAGGGAAAACACGGTATACTTGATGGTTTTGCGATTAAAAACAAATGGTTATTGGGTAATTAGTGTTATGTTTGTAACAAAAAAATAGCTTTATTATGTTATTTAGTAAAAAACAGAAACAAAATATACATAATACCTAGTAGTCCTGTACGTTTAAGAATTCAATTTGACATACGGCACAAGAAACTAAGATAAAGCCATATTAAAAAAAAATAAAAAATAAAACATGAAGTCAACATTAGAAACTACTTTTTTTACTACGAATTGTGCTAAATATGTCAGGCAGTTTTCCCGCGTTAATGAAATAAATGGCTGTCTGTCTACGTATTTTTTTATATTTATTTGCGTTGTATGAAATTTTATTCCTGTTTTGAAGTTTTATCTTTCATTTGTGGTAATAATGCAGATATTGATATTAAAACTCTTAAAAAAAATCCACTTACAAGCATACAAGTCACGGACACAAAGTACCTACACCCAGACTTGTAACAACAATTTGTGGATCACACAAAGTGATGTTCCGTGTGGGAATCGAACCCACGACCTCTTGCGTAGCAGTCGGACACACTCCCACCGCGCCACAGAGGCAGTTACACCACAGAGATATAAAGATACATTTTTATACAATTGAAATTGTACTTTACGGCTAAATGAATAGGCTCGATTTTCGTTTACTTTGACAATGTATTTTAGTTTTATAGATACATACAAGCATTTTACTGTATATTTCCTTACAAATAAAATGCTTGGGTATAATATTAAAAATAGATTTTCTATATGTACCTGATAAGTTTTCCTAACCTTTCGTCTTTTTATAAAAAAAACGCATTAGGAAACAAGCCCTACTATATGTTGAGGACACCTTACAAACATACAATTAGCACAAACTACATTTATTATTTTATGAATCACGCAAAATGTTGGCTCGTGGAGTCGAACCCACAAGATGAGATAAGAATTATATGAGAGCTTTGTTTTGCCCAGTGCTTGCGCGTTAACAGAACAACGAACAATATAAACATAATTCATGGACACGAAATCTCGGACCAACTCGGACAATTTTGGCCCACCTCGAACCATCTCGGCTCACCTCAGCCCATCTGGGATCGCCACGGTCCACCTCGGTTCACCTGGACCACTTTATTCCAAGTCTTTAAACGATATCGTGTGCGTTGCTCGAACAAAGTTCATATGAGATTATCCTTCTGTACTTTCTATATTTTGTGACATCTATGTCTCTATGTAGGCATAAATACCAATAAATAAGGAATGTCGTATATTATTACATGTATATTTAATTTAAATGCGTATTGACATAACCTGTATTTAAAACGCATTCCTTTTGACATACTTACAGGCAAACAATTAAAAAACATAACTTTAGGTCTCATGTGGGTGGTTTACATACCAAAATACCTATTTATACCACTTTTAAAAATACATATATTTTTGAGGTTCCGCAGACTACAAACTTTTTAATCAGTTGATAGTTTGATCGGGTCGGACTTTATACCAGATACCGGCCGATATCAAATCGGTATAATGTATGCATTTCCATACATTCTAATACTTGAGTCAGCTTGTGACCACGGTCGGTGTAACCCGGTCGAAACGTCAAGCAAAAGGTAAATACTTTACCTAGGTTAAACGCGTTTATTCCCGTGCCAAATTGTATTCATTCTAATACTGATTAATAACCTTATATTGGTGGTCTTCTAATTGAATTTTTCTAACAGCCGGTATCAATAACTTATGTAACGTTAACTTTCTGTTAAAATAGTTAACTCTTCATTGTCGATTTTAATGATCTCCGACGCAGAAAGATGTTAATATGTGTGGCTGTCTGTGGCGTTATAGCGCCCAAATGAATGGACAGATTTAAATGCGATTTACTTTATTAAATAGCTAGTTTAATCGGGAAGGTTCTTAGTTTTGTTTCATGAAAATCTGTTTAGCCGTTTTGAAGATTATTAACTTTTTGTGTCACATATGTTGCTCACCCGACTATGGACCAAGGTTTTAACAATGTTTAAACTCTCTGATCTTTGTCACGTTACGTAGGCAACCATGCAATACAAGTAGGTACGTACTCAGACCCTTACAATCTCAACAATCTCCGAAACACCTTCTCCGAACCATAACTCATAACATAAACGGATGTGTACAACAAAAACCGTTCCGTTCCGGTGATCACCGGTCAAAACATCATATTTCGGTTGATATTGTCTTTGTTTCAAAATTGTGGAAAACCTACACAACACCATCGTAAAAGTTAAGTATTTTGACAGACGTCAATCTGACATCAGATATGTCAGTTTGACATCCGTCAAATTGACATGTCTAATCTCATCCACAAAACAAAGAGTACGAGATTTTTTTATTAAAAATATCTTGGGTTTGATTCACACACGGTCATCTGATCCCACCCACTAAGCAGAGCTTGTACTATGGCATTCAGACAACTGATAAACACACTTTTATGATTTTAAATACATATATAGTTATAGAAAAATTACACCTAAGCAGAATAAACAATCGTGCTCATCACACAAACTGTTCTACTGTAGTGTAGTGTATAGCGGCGGAACGCGAACCTAACAAATATAGCAATACCCCTTCCATAGCATTAACTGTGCTACTGAGTAGACTGAAGTAGTCGAACTTGTCCCTTATTTGTAACGGCTTAAGGTATTGACTTGTTATAGTACGTCGTACGCTAGATTGACTACCCCGTACAGAGTGACAGCAATTTCAAATGTGGAATCGAATGACCGTCCTGTCAACTTTTTTGACACTTATGACAAATGACCATTGTTGTTATCCTTGTTACACAAATAAAGAATTCCATTTGATTTTGTCAATTGACCATCCAAATGTCAAAATGAAATGTAAGTCTTGTTGTTGTCGATGGTTACTAAAGAGGTCAGTGACTTAAGGGCATCAATAAATAAAATGATTATTGTTGTTGATTTCCATTGTTACAATTTTATACTAAACAATAATTAAATTATTTAAGCTTAATTATGTTTTTTTATTATAAAAGACAATCACACTCTATAATATATGTATTTGCGTGTAATATTTCATTAGTTTATCACGATCTGAGTCACTCTGCATCTCAAGCGGTGGGATCTAGATGCATTCATTATACCAGGAAAACATACCAGTAGAGATAGCAGAAAAATACTATTGAGGTGAGTTATTCACCACCCACCCTCTGATTAAAAAGGAAGAATAATTCACCATTCACCCTCAGTTGGTTTAAGTTGATGAAGGTAACGAAATAAGGAGATTTTGAAATATTGAGATTTTTTTAAGAGAACATAATTAATATTTTTTTTTTGTAGTGTTTTTATTTTGAGTTGAGATTTTATTGTCTTGTTCTTGTCTCCGGCTTCACCTATGGTATTGAAAAGTTTACAATAGGTCAATTTAAATTTTGCTTCCTAGGTTAATAAAATTAAAATTTGATTTAGTCTATGAATTATTGTTTTTACTAAGTGGCCTACATTACTTTTTTAAAAAAAGCGGCGGTAGCTAAAGGCATCGGACTCGCAATCGTGAGGTCGCGGGTTCGAATCTTACACATTATACTACCAATGTGAACCCACTCCTAACACAAGCCAATGAGCTTAGCTGGAGGGGTTAACAGGATTGCTAGTAATATGGAACATACAATCACACATTACTAGTTATCTTAAAAAATATATATAAAACTTGTTTAATTTTGATGGTTCTTAACTATATTTATAGTAAATATTACGCTTTTTTTAAGGCACTAAGATTTTAATTAAATTTAATATGGGAACAGGTTAGTTTCTTTGCCATCCATACTTCAAAATAACTATGATTTATCACGTTGTCTGTGTGCTATGCATACGCAAAGTGTCACTGTATAGTGAATTTCCTGTAATTAACCAGATCTATACTAGTTTATATACTATACTATATATAACTATAGACTATAACTATCGATAGACATAGATAATATAAATAGATTTGTCCTAACTGGTTCATAATCGCAAAGCCTAAACGAGGTACTGAATCTAGAAACATAAATATTGATTTTTAAATAATGGTTGTGTAGGTATACTATAGAAGGATTTTTGAAAAATTCGCCCCTTAGGCACTTGTCCGACCAACGGCGAGAAAGCGAGTAGCGATTTTATCGCTTAAGATACGTACATACTTATGTAGATCCTGTGTAAACAAAAGAGATACAGATATTACAGTACTTACTTTAAAAAAGAAAAAGAATACTAGCAATGCGGGGTTGGGCCCTGCATTACTAGCAATATTGTTAACCCCTCCAGTTAAGCTCAAAGGAGTGCCCTCTTGTTAGGAGTGGGATCACGTCGGTAGCATAATGGGTAGGATTCGAACCCGCGACCTCACGATTGCGAGTCCGATGCCTTAGCCATTAGGCTACCGCCGCTTACTTGATCGCTGAGTATTCACACTGCTAGCGAGTACTCGCTCTATACTGCATCTCTTTTGTTTACACGGACGGGATAGACAAAATACATCTGTTGTACATTTCTTGAGCGGTAAATCGCTACTCGCTTCTCGCTCATCGTTGTTGATGGGACAGGAGCCTTAGTGGGTGAAGTACAGATTGAGAAAAGTTTCTAAAATTGACTAGTTTCAAATTTAAAGCAAGTCGCTATCGCTCATCGTTGTTGATGGGACAGGAGCCTTAGTGGGTGAAGTACAGATTGAGAAAAGTTTCTAAAATTGACTAGTTTCAAATTTAAAGCAAGTCGCTACAGATCAGTTTTGGTTTAATTCAGTAATTCAATTAGGCGTTTTCTTTAATAATCATTATTAATTATAGTGTTTCTTTGTTTCAGGTAATCTTGACAACGACAGACAGATTCTGATAGGACTTTCACTGGCGGATAGATGACTTCATAAGGTCTAGTTACTTTAAATTTTGGTTTTATTAGTTAACAAAAACTGTTTTACTGCTAAACAAAAGGCAACATTAAAAAAAGTAAAGTATGAAGGCGACAGCTTAAATTCTGGAATACACATACATCACACAAAGATTTATCTTAGATGGGAATCGAACCAACGACCTCTGGCTTAGCAGTAAGGGTCACTAACCACTAGACCAGTCATTGTTATATACGAAACCATTAACTATACTTACTATAGTAAACGAAAAGTGATTTATTTCAAAACTAGTGGAATACTAATTTACAGTTATACTAATTAGATATTAAATTAATTACATTTTTCGTATACCACTTAACAATCTCAAAATCTAACACACTTTAACTATAATTAAAACATTAATTCATTTAAAAATGTATGCAACTATATAATATAATGTTTCTGATAGTGATCTACCATACGATCTAACAAGAATATAATATAGCGCTATATAAGCAGGCGTAATATAAGAAAAACCTTAGGAAATTGCGTAACTTATAACGTGAGTAGTACTTAAACTATGTAGTTAACTAGCTTCTGCCTGCGGCTTTGCTCACGTTATAATTTTTTTTAAAGACTACTTCTGCAGTAGGGTACAAGCCCTGTGTCGCGGGGGACTTTACAAACATACAAGTCACAGACACAAAGTACACCCAGACTCGGAACAACAATTTGTGGGTACAAGCCCTGTGTCGCGGGGGACTTTACAAACATACAAGTCACAGACACAAAGTACACCCAGACTCGGAACAACAATTTGTGGATCACACAAAATGGTGTCCCGTGTGGGAATTGAACCCACGACCTCTTGCGTAGCATATTACTCGTATGGTATGTTTACACAGCATTTACTAGTAGGAACAGTAGGATCAACGTAACTCGGCCGGATTGAAGTTAGGTGCTTATCACTTTCGCGCATGTCATAGAGATGCAACCCTAAAATTACTTACGAAAACGATTAATTATGTTTAATAGATTAAAAATACCACCATTTTTTTTTAAGACGATTGCTGCATTTTACTGACAAATAAATGGCAGCGCATGTCAAATTAAGTGTCAAAGAGATCTCCATAGTAACCTAAATTTTCTAACAAATAACAAAATGGCAGCAGTCAAAATGACTTTTATTGTCAAATTTTTGATACCTTGGGATCAATTAATGTCATTTTCGTACAGATCTCTAATTAGAAAAAAAAAACAGCCATTTTAGCAGCTTTTTGAAAACGTAACAAACAAACTCACTTTCGCATTTTTAATGCTATTATATTATTGCTTTCTGCTTTGCTATTCTGATGTATAAACCACATTACTGTCAAGTTTCATCAAAATCAGTTTAGTATTTTTTTTTATTAGAAGAGCAACAAACATCTATACGTGCCTACAACATTTCTGATTGATTGACTGGCCTGTTGGTCTAGTGGTTAGTGACCATGACTGCTAAGCATGAAGTCGTGAGTTCGATTCTCACCCAGGATAAATCTTTGTGTGGTGAACACGAATTTTTCAATCTATGTCTGTGTGTAATTTATCTATATTATGTATGTATTTAAAAATATATAAGTATGTTTATCAGTTGTCTGGTTGCCATAGTACAGGCTCTGCCTAGTTTGGGATCAGATGGCCGTATGTGAGTTATCTCAAAATATTAACTCATTAACGATGTTTATAAGTTACACAAGATGACTATAACGGCCTTGTCAAAGTTACATCAATGATTGATGGAATCAAACCCGTGACCTCGCCCTAAGCTTTTTAACTACTAAGCTTAGCTAATGTTCCATTTTCGAAATATTTATACTTAAAGTTTCGATATAACTACGAGTACATAGTTTTCAAAACAAAAACAATGACTTTATTGTTAAACGGTTACCCATCTAATAGTAGGGCGATATAAAATTTGCTTAACCTCGAATATTATTATATTTTGTTATATTAAGTTTAATTTTGAAAATACTTACAAAGAAACTATAAATTCTAATTTCAAATTCGCGCGATTAGAAAATCAACCATCAATACAAGCCAGCATTCTTTAAAATCGCCTTTTGCGTAACTTGCTGAGAGAGATAGATATATACAACGAAACGTATAAGAAAAGGACAAAGCAGCGAGCGCTACTTCAAGGCAATCAACGTTTACTTCCAATCCGCTTTCCAACTAACAAAAACATTGACACGGTGTCCAATTCTGTGTTTGAATGATAAAAGAGAGGAATCACTGTGTTTGAACACAGTTTTTTCTGTGTCGTTCTTTGTTAACTTGCCGTTTTCTTGATTTCTAAGTATTTGTGGTAACTTCTTTTCTTTTATGCGCTCCGGGTACTTGATATGTGGAAATATCCTTTTGTTGAGAAAATTCTTAGTCCTTTTAACCGATTACAATTAAAATTAAGGGTTATGTACTTACATAACTTATTTATAAGTGTGTGTTTTATAAAAATCTATAAAAATAAATGTTTTTTATGATTTACCTTTAACCGTTCCAAAATCATTAATCAAATTGTAATAACTTTGGGAAGTTCTAGGAACGCGAGAGTTCCTGGTCCAGAAGCACCAAAAGCCTGGAAGGGTTCAGTTAGTTATTCATAAAAATCTAGACTTTTCCTATAGTTTCGCCAACATGATTTTCGGTTCCTATATATAAATCCAGGATATTATGATCTATTTTCCCCAAAGGTGATGTGAACTGTACCGCCAGGAACACCCTCACCTATGGCCAAGGCATGGAACTATATGAGGGCATTTCGTGTGGTTTTAAGCCAGTTCGAATCCGGCATAAAATCTGCTGCGACTGCGATAGGCTGATGATGAATGAAATGATAATGAATCCGGCATACTTACCCACATTTGCGGAGTCTTTAACGGGAATTTTATCACATAATATGGTCTATTTATATCCAAAGCTGTGGAATAGGTTTTTTTATACTGCGGAAACCGTCACGCTAGCTCATAACAGTATCAATGCCATCAAAATCCTTGTTTGACAAAGATCTGAATATCATCGTACCGCGCTTCTTATATAAGACAATAGTTTCAAATCTCATTTGCCCAGTAATTACATTTGCTACAGTGCCCTTCAACCGAAACACAGTGATGTGTTAACATTACTATTTTAATGCAGAATAACTAAAATTGTTGTGGTATACACCAAGACAGCCTATGGCTTAGACCTACCAGCAGTACATAAGTAACAATACAAACTTTCCCATTCAATATGCGTTTTACAATGTTAACAAGGCGGATGTAAAATCTAGGAATAGTTTTTTTAACAATTTTTTACTAAAACATGATGAATTAAAACATCAAGACTATTACTATGATTAATTATCTCTTAAGATAAAATTAATGTTGGCAACGTTAGTAACAATGATTAGATTACAATCTTTAATATGAGGTTTTAAAATTCTTACTTCCAAATATAACAAAATATGTAATATCTAGGGACAATTCACACAAGGTCTTCTAATCCCAAACTAGACTAAGCTTGTACTACAGAAACCAGATAACTGATAATCATACTTAATTATCAGTTATCTGGTTCCCTTACTCATATATTATTATTATTTTTTTTATTTTTTTTTAAAAGACGACTCCCGCATTAGGGTACAAGCCCTGTGTTGCGGGGGACTTTACAAACATACAAGTCACGGACACAAACACCCAGACCCGAAACAACAATTTGTGGATCACACAAAGTGGTGTCCCGTGTGGAAATCGAACCCATGACCTCTTGCGTAGCAGTCAGACACACTCCCACCGCACCACAGATAGCTGACCTGCGCAACTTCGTTTGCGTCATTTTTTCCCGTTTTCGCAACATTTTTCATTGATGCTCCGCTCCTAAGGGTCGTAGCGTGATGTTATATAGCCTATGACACTCACAAATAACGTGGCTGTCTATTGGTAAAGGAATTTTTAAAATCGGTTCAGTAGAATCAAAAATTACCCTCTACAAACTCACAAACGTTACCTCTTTATAATATTAGTATAGTTAAAGTATAAATAAATTACGACTCAAATAAACCATAGTGCTCATCACACAAAATATTATCATTGGTGTGAATCGAAGCCGCGACCTCTGACTTAGCAGTCAGGGTCACTAACCACTAAACAGGCCAGTCAAAAGTATTTCTGCAGTTACTATTCATTAGTGACAAAGACAGCATGCCAGTAAGCTAGAGGTCGTGGATTCGATCCCCACCTAGGATAAATCTTTGTTTGATGAGTACGATTGTTTATTCAGATAATTATTCAACATTCACAACAAACATTTGTTTTTCAATATGGTTTTTTTTAAGTTTTGTTTTTCAAAAATAACTAGCAATGTAAGATATTGGGTCCCACATTACTAGCAATCCTGCTAACCCTTCCAGTTAAGCTCAATGGCTTGTGTTAGGAGTGGGTTCACGTCGGTAGTGTACCTAATGGGTAGGATTCGAACCCGCGATTGCAAGTCCGATTCTTGTATTTATTAGAAAAGGAGTACTCATCTATGAATCTGACCGTGATAACTTTACTTAACTTCACTGATCTCTTTATTTAATCGATATCCACTAAGTCCCTTTTAATAGTTAACTTTAAAATTAGTTAGTATTAATAACAAGTTATCCTTCGATTAAAATCCAAGTTAGAATATTAATTTTACGTACTTATTATTACCACAAAATACACAAAGTACAGAAGGCAACATTTATACAAACTTGCTCGAGCAACGAACACATAAACATCGTTTACATATCAATCAATATGATGTCCTACTGCTGGGCACGGGTCCTCCTCTCCAGTATAGCCTACTTATAATAGATCCTTATAAGAGATTGCCTCTATCACCATACTTAGCGAGCAGGTAAAATTCGCAGAGGACGCTCCTGCCCGTCGTCTAGTGGTTAATGACCCTCACTTATTAGCTTGAGGTCGTTGGTTCGATCCCCCCCAGAATATATCTTTGTGAAAGCACAACGGTTTCTTCGGTTGATATTGTATGGATATGACTCTGTATAGTTTGGAATCAAATGGCGTTGTGTGAGTTGTCCCAAGATATTTAACTAAAACGTTGATAAAGTCCCCCCACACCCACAAACTGGGTTTGTATCTACCCTAGTAGAGAAATTCTTAAAAAAAAATCCGAAAGTGTTCGGATACACACCTGGATTCCAAGACGTTTCCTCGATTTTTTTTCTACTCGAATCAACTTCAATCAATCAAAATTTGTATTCTTAGTTGCAAAAATCTCTTTCACTTACTCCGTAACGCTAGCTTTTCTTGATTTGAGGTAAGGAAATAATTCTCAAACTCATGGTGCCTAGGGATCTATCTTAAACCTGAGTCGAGTATTGTTGAGTTGAGTTGTTTCTTCTATACTTTCGATGTTTCTTGTAACAGTGAAATCCAATTAGATTTTCCACTTGAATAAATTGAGAATATTAATTTATTAAGCATGAATAATTCAATATATTTACGAGTATTTGCATGACCTAAATTTATTAAGAATATATTATTTTATTACTAAATCAAATGCACTTTAATGCACACACAGCAACGCACACATAGACATCGTTCAAAAACACGAAATCATAGACCACTTTGTTCGGTAGGTGTTCCGAGATGTCACTCAGTTTTCGAGACACCGTTAACTCTCATGCTGTCACTGTCATTTAAAGGTGAATAGTAGAGACAGAAATAGTCTTGAGCACGACTCAAATTTAAGTATCGCTTGAGTATTCTGGCACAGTTCAGTTGTATGTATAATGGTTATTTCATCGCCACTGCTTAAGAAATTATGTTTAGTATGGTCTGAACCCCTCTGGGAGTGCCCCTCCCCCCCCAGATGCTGTTTATAATCAAAACAATCTTTCCCGCAGAGTTGTCTTTTGACTTCTGTCAAGATATTTTTCTTAAGTTATTTTAATTTAACGTTAAAAAAAAAGGTAAATCATTATACCAAACAACACAATAATGGATCGAACAGGAGTTAAATATGCAATATTAGAGAGAATAGAAGAATTAAATATATTTTTAAAGATAACTCCCGCAGTAGGGTTCAAGCCCTGTGTCACACGGGGGACTTTACAAATATATAAATCACGGACGCAAAGTACACATAGACTTGGAACAACAATTTGTGATAAAGTGGTGTTACCGTGTATGAATCTAAACAACGACCTCTTGCGCAGCAGTCGCACACACTTCCATCTCTCAATCTTAAATAGTCTTTAATTACGTATCCGTGAACGATGTCCAATGTGTGTGTTGCTCGAGCAATGTACGTATGCAGGTTACCTTCTGTACTCCCGCTATTTTGTGTTTATAGCTACAATAAGATCAGACAAGATATTAAATAATCGAAACATCTTTGAGAGGCGGTCGCCGTATTATTTATTAATTTTCTCATCTCATAAGATATTTACAGACACATTCACACCCATATTGGAACGCAGTCACACCGTAATGACACAAAATATTGACTCTTTTATTCATAATAAATTAGCAGACGTTTTAAGAGTATTTTAACTAACGAATGGGTGTACATTCACGTCCATTCGTTAGTTTAAATACTCTTAAAACGTCTTTGTTTGCATGCTTTTCAAAATAGAATAGAAGAAGACAAAACATTTGCTAGTAAAAGTGCTCTTAAAACGTCTACTATTTTATTAAGGAATAACGGGGTGAGAATAATAGTATGGAATGTAATTAATGGTTAGGGACCCGACTGCCAGAGGTCGTGGATTCAATTCCCATCCAGAATAAAACTTTGTGTGATGAGCACGATTATTTATGCTGTCTGAATGCGATTTGTATGTAAGTATGTATGTGTTGAACTATAAATAAATAACTATGTTTATCAACTATTTGGTTGTGGTGTAATTTGTTGTGGAGTTGTCCCCAGATATGATAGAAACACACCGAAAATGTATTGTTAAAAAGATTTAAATCGACTCTCCCTCTCTATGCTTTGTTCCTTTATATCGATAATCAATTGTTTTTTTTAATATATATATATATCATACAAAAAAAACTGTGTACTACTCCTGTTGCAAATAAGTATTTATTTTCAAACAATAAAAATCTAAACAAACATATAATTACCTAATTAATATTTTAATCCAGTGCACATGCGATATAACATATTATTTATTTATGTAACTAAGAAAAATAAACAAATATATATTATTTATTTTTTACAATCTTACACGCAGGTTTATTCATTGAAGTTTGTCGACGAATTCAATCATTCTGTTCAAGTAACTTTCTCGAAGTAAAACAAGTTATTTTGCCTTCCCGTGGCTATTATCATCGCCATTTTAACCTTTATTGGTGCTTATTTTAATGAATTTATGTAGTAAATTTACAAAAGTACTTACTTAATTAAATATTTATCTTAGGTTGTGTGTCATAAAATACAAAAAGAACAGAAGATATGTTTCATACAAAACCGTAACGATGAAATTAGCAACGGATTTATTCTGAAGGCTCTTTAGTACGCTGGACTAGCCTTTCCGAACAAAGTGACAGTAATTTCAAATGCCGAATAGAATGAGCGTTCTGTGAGCTGACATTTATGAAAAACTAGCTGTCCCGCGCAACTTCGTATGCGTACATTTTCCCCGTTTTTGCAACATTTTTCAATACTGCTCCGGTCCTATTGGTCGTAGCGTAATGTTATATAGCCTATAGTCTTTCTCGATGAATGGGCTACCGAACCGAAAAAGATTTTTTCAATTCGGACCAGTAGTTCCTGAGAATTCCGCGTTCAAACAAACAAACTCTTCAGCTTTATAATATAATTTGTGAGAAATTACCAGTGTATACTATAGAGAATATAGACTTTTATACATTCGAACGTACAAAATCAAATGAAAGTACCAAAATCCAGCATTCTAGTACTATAGCTTCTTGGGGGGAAAGTATCCTAAATATTTAAGTTAGCTCATTTTACTCAAAAGAAACATAATTTATTTTTAAGTAATTTGAAGCTTGAAAAAGGACATAGCACACTAGGATTTAATAGCGGTGACCAGGATTGACGAGGAATAGCTAGTAGATATTGATTGTGAAGCATTACGCTGCGGTGTGATAGACGTCCTACCGCTACAAATGTAGGGTGTGGTCTTCATATTTATTAAAATCTCTTCATTGCCATGTAAAAAAAATATTAAGCATACGCGACCTACACCAAGATGCGTGGATTGTTTTATTATAGTAAATGAAAGGAATTATAAAAAATATATTAAAAATTACTTACAATATTTTGATAAATTTTAATGGTCTAATAGCTTTATTATAATGGTCTCCAAATTAATTTCAAGTGACCAATCTTATCAGACACTAGCTACATATCCAAAAGATATTTTAAAGCACAAGTGTGTGCGCAAACACAAGTGCACTCTCTAGCCTCTCACACTCATACTCCGATGGGATGGAAATCCCAGATTAGGCGCAGGACCAATGGCTTAACGTGCTCTCCAAGGCGCGGAGATGTATAACATTTTTCAAAAACGATCACCCATCAGTAGACCGACAGATGGTAACGTTGCTTCACCTCGCTTATCTCTCAATTTGTCCGATTGCCACTAACTCACAGACCCCTCGACAATATGTAGAAGTACCTACCACCACTACCTGTTACACATTCCTCCTAACTGTTACACATTCCTCCTTACTGTTACACATTCCTCCTAACTGTTACACATTCTCCACTCTCTGTCCAAACCATTAAGTAACAAGCGTGATGATATAAAACGCTGCAATAAATCAAAAATTTAAAATAAAAAGTCGTATGTATAAAATGGTGACTATATTCTAGGTAAAGCGAAAGTATCGCGACCTTTGCGAGCGATTGACGGTGATATTACTGTGCTGGTGCATTTCATGTAGGTAATTGTACAACGTTATACTACGGCTATGCTTGCTCACAATATAATAATATGTATTACAAATCCACAACGCTGTAACTACATAACGAATTTTGATGAAACTTTACTGGAATGTAGTTTATAGATCAGAATAGCACATAGGCTGTAAAAATTATAGGAGTACGTGTTTATTTTAACTAATTTTTATAGTATTTTTTCATTTTCATGGCATTTCTTGTCAATTACTTTTTTTTTTTAAAGATAACTAGCAATGTGGTATTATGGTTCCATATTACTAGCAATCCTGTTAACCCCTCCAGCTAAGATCAATGGCTTGTGTTGTTGTGTTGGGTAGGATTCGAACCCGCGACCTCACGATTACGAGACCGATGCCTTAGCCATTAGTCTACCGCCGCTTACTTTACTTACTTTATTAATACAATAATTCGATTTCGGCCCCGGTTTTGCATACGAAAGTCTCGGGTACGATACCTGCTTAATTTTTTTCTATATTTCAAAAATGCAATTATTTTTTTAACTAATTTTTATTATAACGTGAATACTGAGAATTAGTTTCTTTAAATTAGTTTACTGTGACCAAGAGTGTTACAATTCAATTGAAATCTTATTGAAATAATAGTTATCGTTTTTAAACTTTCGCTATTTTTATACATATTACATATATTTCGGGACTTAATCGCGTGAATTATTTAAAGGTACGAACCTTTTATTTACCCGACGTTTCGATCGAATTGCACCGATCGTGGTCGAGGTGAGTCGACCCGCGACCACAATTTTATTGAGTAATTAATATATCTAATAATAGTTATCTTTAGTCTTGATTAGCAATTTTAATTAATCAAAATTTCGACGTATAAAGACGTATGTAACCTACTAATGTTTATCGCCTGATGGAATAAATATAAGGTTAGTAACAATATTCATTTATGTACACACCTTATTAGTAGAAAAAAAAGGTATCCTATTAAAATAAGTAGACACATACAAGTACTTTTACATTAAAAAAATATAATATAAATCAACACTCATACAAACAAACATACACAGTAACCCATACACGTTGTATAATACAGTACCGTTGCGTTTTTTTTCCTCATATCAGTCGGATCGAGTATTTTTTACGTCGTATGCGCAACCATATGCCCGTGCACCGTGGAGCGCATTTTTTAGTTACACAGCGAAATTTTATTAATCACTTCATTTTCAATTAATTTTGTTCGCTAATTAACTGATTTTTTGAAAGATTGGACGGGTTACATTTTTTTTAAAATGGCTTAAGTAATGCATTCATTATCATTTACTCGTTTACATATCACATTTACATTCCTCTAAAATTTTACTAGAACCTAATTGTAGTTTACTAAACCTACTTATTTAAAGAATAAAAAGGAGATAGCCCCTTTTTAGTTCTCATTTAAGTACATCACCTAAGGAAATCCAATTTAACGCGGTCTAAACGTCAAGCTTAAGGTAAATACTTTACCTAGGTTAAACGCGTTTATTCCCGTGACAAATTGCATTTATAATGCAACACATTTTCGTCTTTCAGTATCTATGCACTAACGCAAAGACGCCATATGTTAAATTTTATTATCAGTAATACTATCAGAGTATATTAATTTAGTTTGAAAACCATAATTTTATATGACTGGTAAGTAAGGAAGAGTTAGTCAGTAGGATTTCTGAAGAAAAAGCATACATTCCACAAGAAGACTGAGATACTTTTGGGAGGAACTGAAGCACCACCCCACCCCTGCCTCCCTTACCAGTGTGTATAATGTCCTGGAGCATTCGACGACATTATTATGTCAAATACAAGCGGCTCCGTTTGTGGTTTCATTAGTCATCAGTATTTTTCTTTTATAGTTATAAAACTATAAGGAGTTCTTATCATTAACCAATGGAACCTTGAAAAGGTTTCATAAAAAAGAAAATTGTAGACTATTGTCGTCTTGTTCATTTATTTAAATTGATACTGAGAAATGGAGTGACTTGAATTCTTGGAATTATTGTCATATACAGGAAAATGCGATAGAAATTATTTTTTCAATCTATTAAACAGCTTGTCCGTTCACGGGAATGACGCATAGGTGCATTGTGCAGTTTGCACGACTAGGTTCGGGAATGTTATCCCGAAATGTATGCATCAAAAGTTAGCACCCGTTTCCGAGCGTGACACGTTTATTATCTCATCCCTGTTTATTGTCTCGTTCCTATTTATAAAAATACCTGAGTTTTGCAACGATGGACACAAAAGAGGAGTTTAAGGTAGATTCCGTTCTCAAGCATGATGCGTAGCCCAGTTATCTTTTATCCAAAACCTATAAGTACTTTGCTCTTTATAAAGCATTGTTATGAAATATCAAAAAAACCTTAGCATTGCAATAAAGAGAAAGTTGAACATTTTTATTCAATGTAGGGTAAACGAACCTGACGTCGGCACTGACTTTTTAATTGACATTGATAAAAAGTTGGCAAATAAGTTGAAAGGTAAAGGTACCTTAGTGAAGGTTGCCGAGCAGGAATTTTCGTGTACATATATAGAGAATATTGTTTATTTGTATTTTTATCACTAAAGTAGTATTACCAAAGTAGCCTTTAAGATGGTCGCCTTTGCCTACTTATGGTATCAACACTAAAAAAACCACTAGCGTATGACTGAAAAATGTGCTGTACCGATATTTAAATATAAGTTCAGTATTTTCCTAAAGTAACTTTTACTGTGCTCTGGAAGTCATACTTCCTTAAATATCATTGTTATTATTACTGAACTCTATGTTTTTTTAGTGGTAACAATTGCTATGTTGGTCTGCATTGGTTTCAATCTTTTATATAAAATGAAAATCCACTCATTAATGCCCAGTCGAAACCATTACACGTAGGAAGAAGAAATTATGCAAAGAGTTTTAGAGTTTTACCGTATTGCAACGGCCGTGGTCACGGGTTGACTGTGTCTACCCAATACGGTCGAAACGTCGGGCAATAAACAAAAGTATTTAGCCTTAAAATTAAATATTTACGCGATTAAGCGTAGCTTATAAAATTCTATAATGTGTTCAAATCACGAAAGTTTACGAACATATATTATGCAGGTTTAATTTGTGATGTAGACCATTCATCATAGACCACAAAATATTTCAGAAACTCGAGATCTAAGGAGATAAAGCTGCGTGCTAAAACTAGTAATACAAAACATTGCGTCACTTACTACCTAAACACAATATCTCGAAAACAACTAATCATAAGACACTGAAATTTAATAGTTAGGTTACCTATGTAAAAACATAAAAAAAAAACTTGAAAATTCAAAACCAAAAAAGTTGATAATTATTATTCGTTAAACAAAAATTCAATAATATTATGATTTTAACCGTGACTCAACTTTTAAATAAACATGGCAAGTAATAAATTCAAATCACTTGACTGTTCGAGCGTACTGGTTGTATCGGGGCCACGGAGCCCGCCTTCTTCATTGATGCAGACGTGCCTAGCTGGTACCTATACGTACTTGTGTTGGTACTTATAGTGGGTATCGGTACTAGATACCTTCGTATTCAATGAATACTTACGGATACTTGTCTATTTTATGTCGTTTTGTTAGTTACGATAGTATACTTTGAAATTTGGTACATACGTATACGTAATAACGTAGATACGTATATTGGGTATAGGTACTAGATACCTTCGTATTCAATGAATACTTACGGATATTTGTCTATTTTATGTCGTTTTGTTAGTTACGATAGTATACTTTGAAATTTGGTAGATATCTATACGTAGTTACTTATATTTATATAGCTAGATACTAGATTCGTATTCTACTAGTTTTTTTCTGCGGATTTGCTCTCGTTAATTTTGATTTGTATAGCCTACTGGCTGTGTCGCCCACGGCTTCGCCCGCGTACATGACATTACCCCGTTAAACGTTGATTTTCACTTACAATCAAAACTCAAAAAAAAGTATTTGTTTACAACTACAAAGCAAAATACAATTTTTCACAAATCTTACTTCAAAACTGACGGAGTTTCATACAAACTTTGATACACCTTTTCAACCCCTTACAGTTAAAATTTTCAAAAATCCATCTCTTATCGGATGCCTACATCATATAAGGAATATGTTCTCAAAATATCACGTCTGTATGATTAGCGGTTTAGGCTATGCGTTGATCCATCTGTTAATCAGGACAAAGAATTTGATGTGATAGGAGATGTGCTATTATAATGTATAAATTACATTACTGTGAAGCTTCATCAACATGCGTTCTGTAGTTTTTACGTGAAAGAGAAATAAACATCATCAAGTTATGATATTAATAGAATTACTGATACTTCGGTACTTAGTATCTATACGTACTAGATATCTTCGACTCAATGAGTATGTACATACTCAGGCTCACTCTATATTATACTTCTGTAATTAGTACCTACTTATACCTACGTACCTCATAAGTACTTAAGTTAATATTTTTCACTTTAGAGATCCAAATTTGCTTCTTTTACTATGAAGTCTCCTTATATTTTATTGTAGCAGTCGGACACACTCCCACTGCCTCTGTGGCGCAGTGGGAGTGTGTCCGACTGCTACGCAAGAGGTCGTGGGTTCGATTCCCACCACTTTGTCTGATCCACAAATTGTTGTTCCGAGTCTGGGTGTACTTTGTGTCCGTGATTTGTATGTTTGTAAAGTCCCCCGCGACACAGGGCTTGTACCCTAACGCGGGAGTTGTCATTAAAAAAAAAAAAATAATAATGTTACATAAGTATTAATAAAGTGGACACCATTTACAACCTAGGTACATTTATGATATTAATTAACCTCAAACATAAAACTTCATTCTAAGAACGTTAAACTTCCAAATTTAAAAAATACGTTCGAAATTCTAAAATTAAATTCATATTAATAACTTGACGAGGCAATTGCAACAACATGTCACAAAAAAATAACCTTGTAACATGCAAGTTAATAAGCAAGTGTATGACCTGCGTATGAGCAAAAAGTGAAAACGTTACCTCATACCAACCGAAAATCGATTAAAATATGGCGTCATAAAAACCTCGTTAGATTTGTATGTCAGAAAGGTATTACGGTTATCCCTCAAGGGTAAAGTTGTATGTAGATATAACATATATCGTGGATTATGCCATCATTATCACGACTTAATAAGTTACAAAAGCAGGATGCAAAACAGCTCGATGAAATGGCAATGGGCTTTTCATATCTGCCAGAGGACCGATGGCCGCTGGAGCAAACGAGACTTGGTACACCTCCAGCCAGATGAAAAGACGACCTAAAGAAGGTCGCTGGGATAGAGTTTGATGCCGATGGCGGAGTAAGGACTTTAATAAGTCTATAACTTACAGTTGTATCAACGTAACTCGGCCGGATTGAAGTTGGCGACAAGTGGTTGCGCAGATGAATTTTTTTGGAAGTAAATGGTGACAGGAAGCGGGGATGGGGGCGGTAACTAAACCAAGAGAATTAGTGATGCGATTATGCATTACATTGCCATAATTAGTCTTACTAACTCATGTGATTATTTTCGTAAAGAAATTGTTTTTCAAACTTTGTTTGATATTTACTGTAACTTTTCTAAATTAAACTTTTATGAACTCGTAAAAATAGTATTTTTATAATAATGAATTAAAATTTTGTTAGTATTTTTAATCGATTAAACATATTAATGAATCGTTTTCGTAAGTAATTTTAGGGTCGCATCTCTATGACAGGCGCGAAAGTGAACCTAACATCAATCCGGCCGATTTACGTTGATCCAACTGTAACTATAAGACTAGTAGATACTCGACTTTCTATTGATGCGTCTTTATTCTTCTACAAGATACTACTTATAACGAGATACGTCCTTATTATACTGCTACGTTACAATCGCAACAAAAACTCTTACCTACAATCAAACCTCATGCATCCATTAGAAAACAATAGACACTATGTAGTATGTCTTATGTATAAAGAACTAGTTTATGTAGGAAAAAAATCTATAAGGAAACCTGCATATATATACGATGCACGTGGCCTGATGTGTGATGTACTTCTCCGTTGTTTCAACGATACGACATATATAGGACAATCAAGTAGATATTTCTATACATTTCTTATGACTCAATCTACCTTCATACTGAATTTTATCAAAATGTACTTAGTAATTACGGAGATTAACAACTTTAGTTAGTTTTAGATTGATTTGTAACAATCATTTTATAAAGAACAGCGGCACTACTGTTGATTTTTTGTTTGGTAACAGTTTTCTGAAGTCATAACTCTTGTGGCTATATTGGCATAAATAATAATAATACCTATCTTAATAATATCTTGAAACAAGTCACACAATGCTAGCTGATCCCAAACTAAGCGGAGCTTGTACTATGGACACCAGACAACTGATAAACATACTTAAATATATCTAAATAGATACATATTATAGATATAAAATACCCGAACAAAGAATAAACCATCGTGCTTATCACACAAAGTTTTATCAGGGGTAGGGATCGAACCCAGGACCTGCGGCTTAGCAGTCAGGGTCAATAACCACTAGACCAACAGGCCAGTTATAATGAAATGTCTCAATTTGAAATAAAATGTAACATAAACACTACTCATAATTCAAATTTCACAGAGTTAATTATTTTTTATTAAATAAAGACTCAATTTAAAAAGTCGTTGGTAAGTGGACACATTATTGACATTATTACATGGTTACATCTAACATAAAGTGACACTTTATTTATATTCTCACAGTTCCCCTTAGGTCATTATTTCTTCAAACCTTTAGTAACAAAAGGGCTCAACTCAAAATGGTGGTAAAGTCATGTTAATAGTTTTTCTAAGATGTTTTATAAGCAAGTTATTTATTATGTAATAGACGTGTGTATCGCAATAATTGGTGTCAAAGGTCTTTTATATAAGGCAAGTATAATTTTATTACAAGATGACAGTTGTATATCCGTCGCCCTTGTTTTATAGATGAACAGCTCATAGTTAGTATGCATTTAAGTTATGTTGACATTAGTTTGAATGCAAATTGTGACAAGTGTACCTACTTAATAATGCGATAATAGCAGTGTTTTAAGAAGCATTTTTTGTCTTTTTCTATTTTCAAATACAAAGACAAAATATTTGTAAATTAATTGCCTTTGTAAAATAGATAACATTAAGTTCTGTGCCTATAGCTGGTACACTTTTATTTATTTGACCTGTTTTATTTGCTCTAAAACAAGGATAGTTTATAAAATAAATAGAGAAAATTCAAAAGAACAGTTCTTTGAAAGACATTATCTTAGGATACAGTAAATTATCCGTTACATAAAGATTTGTATGCCGTATTACTTTCCGAAGAAAAAAGACCTATAAAGTGACAAGTAGAGTCTATGTTTTACAAAAAAAGATGCGGCGTTCTCTGAATAACAGTGGCCTCACACAGAGCTGATTAAAAAGCTATAATGACATTACTTGTGGCTATAAAAAACCCATTACTATGGTCACATGAACGGCAGCTTGAATTGCAGCCACGCATATTGCCTTATTATTTTATTATACCATAGACAGACACCATAGTCACTCTACAAATAGATACAAATTTCAATTCGAATTTGTGTTATAGTGTCATAATTCAAATTAGTTTTAGACATAGGATCTTAATAGATACGGGCTTAAATAATCATAACCCACTTTTTAGTTTTGCCGTGGTCGGGTAAACAATGACCAATTAATCTGCAGCAGAATTTATTAATTCATATTTTACGAAAACTTGTCCAAATTAGCAGTGGTTTAGATTTGATGATGATGTGCCAATGTACTAAATTAGTTAAAAATATAATAATATTTTTTTTTTCTTTCTCTAAGCTAATGGCACTTTATCACCGAATTTCTAAAATAGAATAAATCTTTATTTGCTTAAAATTCTTCTGTCAGTGTCAAGTAGGTATTTATCGGCGCGAAACTTCGATTTTTCAAGTAGTATTTCATTAAATAAAATAGTGACAGGTTGGTCTGCCATTTTCACAACTCAAAAAGATTTGTCGTCACCAATTTTATTCTATTCTTAATTTTCACATGTTAAATGCTGAGCTGTCAAAAGTATGACAGTTTAGTTCCCGCCACTTTCCCAGCTCGTGACCAATTTTACACAATACATGATACGATCAACAAATAACAACTTTTTGCTACAGTAAAGAACTCATTTTTTTTCGGTCATGTAAATAACATGTTGTTTTTGGCATGCGTTCTTAAACCGCACTGACCTCTATTACTTACTAGTGTAAAATCATTTGACGTATAGACCTGGACTGCGCCATAACCTGACAAAATTGACCACTCTTTAGATAGAGACAACGCTACGAGTACTTTGTAGATAATACCTGTCAAAGAGACAGGGCCGCACGAGTTTTTTCTCTCTTTCACGCTTTGCAGTCAATATTTACTTTGAAAGGAATGGCATGGTTTAGGTCTATACGTCAATGTGTTTCCATAAACTATGCGGATCACGTCTCTATAATGTCTATGGTTTATTAAAACTCCTTTCAACAATTCGTTACTTTGCCATGGAAACATTTTTGAATTTCGAATGTTATAGTTTTTATTTCGATTGTCGTGACTAGCACACATGTCGCAACCAGTTTATTGTTTTCTAAGTATTTTATTTATGTGTATGTTATGTCCGTTTCAATTCGGTTGAAACTTCGGGAAATAAGTATTTATTGCTTAAATTACATATTAATGGTATTATAGTAAAAAGTATCATAACCTTTAGGTATTCATAGTGGTAGATAAGTATCATTTGAGCGTTGCCAACTGCATTTTGAGGCATAATAATTCAATGAGTACGTATGTGAAGTCCTCCAACACAAAAGTAGGGGTGTTCTGAGTCAAACGTGTGTGTCTTCCTATACCTACTATCGTATCTCCAATACGAAAAAGAGGTTTTTATATTAGGAAGCGAGATTGCGGCCTTTTTGTAAATTCACATCTTTTTTTTCTTACGTGTCATGACTTTTTAATGTGCACGCATTATTATAGTATATACGGAGTCAAACCGACTACCAAAATCAAAAGTTAAACTCGAAAACTGTAACAAATCACTGGCAGCGGTGGACGTAAGTAGGAAGTGCCTATTACCGACTAATTCGCTCAAGTGACGTTCGTTCTGTATAAAACAGCCACCATACCTAGACCTCCCTCCCCTCTCTAGGTCTGAACTAAATTGGATGTGGCAGGGGGAAGGAGGAAATAGGTCAAAGGTCTTCTTAGATTGGTCGTTCTATTGGCTTTATTGGTTTACCGGATGGCTTGCTCAAGACGTCGGTTACCTAGTTATACATGTACTATGTTTTGTTCGTATTATTGTTGCTAGTTTAGATACATAGTTTAAATGAAGAACAAGGTTTAAAAACAAATCTCTTCAGAACTTATGTGCTCCTGGTACTTTCAAGAGTAATTTGAACATCGAGCTCACAACTTCGCGGAAGAAACGCTTGAATTCCAACCTCTTTAGAACTAATATGGTCCTGGTAGTTTTTTTTAAATATTTTATGTGCAGCACAATGCTGAGTGAGATAAATAGCGATTTTTAAATTAATCCGTTAGAAATATGTATCTCATTTTCCGAAAAAAGTTTAATTTTTGCAAGCAAATGCGTGATCAAAACTCGTAAAGTATGAAAATCATAACAAATACGAAAGTACCATAAAGTGTTTTTTTTTTCTTTTATTGAGGTCTATAAAATAAATGTCAGACAGTTAAATGCCAACACTTGTGACCTTATAATCGCCGCACGTAAGGTATGATAAAAGGAATTATGAGTAAGGTTACCCTTGCCTGTTTACGTTTTTAAAAGAAAGTATCGAGCAGTGTCATTTAATCGATTATTTTGAATTAAGAAGGTTAATCGATAAAACTGAAAAGTTACTCCATGACTTAATTCCAAATTTAAAAAGTTGATTAAGTTGAAAAGGTGTGTGTCTCTCTAAACTGAAATATTTTATATAGTTTTGATTATGTTTTAAGTAAGATAATTCTTTTAACTTATTTTCAAAGTAACATGCTTACCACAAACGTAGCTACCTACTTATAACATTCTGAACAGATATTTTTTTGCTAGTTTACAATTCACATATGCCTGTCCAAACAACTCTTTTTAGCGTTTTAATTAAGAAAACAGTAGGTGCATAGCTATCTATTAATGCTACCATTTTACTAACAACGAGTTTCCCACATTAATCTACCAAGAAAGGCAGCTGATATAAAAATATTTCATTTCACTCGAACTTAAAACAGGCCGAACATAAAATATTATATTAAAACTTAATTATAACTAGCCGTCAAAGGGATACCGTATTTTTTAAATGTCTTAATCAATTTTCGAATGTAATAAAACTTACAATTAGTAGTGTTGTGCAATACTGGCTAAAGTTAGCCGATCCAATTAGTGAGATGGATTTGTTTTGGTGTTGCCATAAATCAAAATATATACTAGGCACCTGCTTGGACGTGGATATCAAATTTTTGGATATGGTAACTACGAGTATGTGGGTGTGATTACAAAGATTGTGTTCATTAAAATGATCTTATGTTTTAGTGTTTGATGAGTCATTACTATCAAAACAAGTCTTCAAACGCGGCTACACCTACACAAACTTCGGGTTATGGCTCCTTATGTATTTAATCTTTCTTATAATTTTGACTAGCCTGATGGTCTAGTGGTTTGTAGCCCTAACTGTTAAGTCATGGGTCGTGAGTTCGATTTCCACGCAAGCCAAATCTTTGCGTCATGAGTACGATTGTTCATTCTGTGCCTGGGTGTTATATAACTGTATATGTATTGTGTTTCTAAATATATAAGTATGTTTATCAGTTGCCTGGTTACTATAGTACAGGCTATGCCTGATTTAATTGCCGTGTGTATTGTTAAAAAAGTCTTTCTATGTACAAAATATTAACGAAATCCGCTTACCAATTTGTCCGCAATTAAATAGCAAACAAGGCTTTTGTTTATGTTTTATCAGTAAGTAAAGGTTATATCCATTGAAAAGAAAATAAAATACTTTATCTTCTGTGATTTCAAAGAATTGACCGCGGAAACGTACAGGGAAGTGAACCCGTGATACAAAAAGCATAAAAGGTGACGGCCGCTACCTTGGTAGGGTCGGCGATTCTTTTAGTTTTTAATTAAAACCTCTATGGTGAAGTAAATACACATTTTCTTGTTGCGCACTTGTATATGAGTCGGCGTTTTGTTGATATCAAAGGGATTAAAAGTATTAACGAATAATGACGTAACTGCTCACGTGTTGTTTACAAATAATATTAACAAGAAATTAAGTAAAAAAACCTATATTAAAAAAATGTGCGACTCGAAGTCACGAAACTCTTTTAGTGAGGATATATATTTTCTTAATATGTCATAATATTCGAAATATGTTTTCTAAGTACATCATACTCTCTACTAAAAATTACGCAAAGAATGTCTGCATAGGATTTCAAATTCATAGACCCAGTGAATTTGGCTATGACTTGGTACCAGATAAAACACTTTTTACATATTTAAATAGACGATTAGAGTAGATAGAAGCCCTAAATACAAGGACACATTATATACCTACATACATTAAACGCCATAAAGTACCCCCTGACTCGAGACCAACTTAAAAGTGTCTCAAAAAGCTCTGTTCCGTGAGAGAATCAAATCCACAACCGCTTGCACATCATTCTCATGTACTCCCACTGTGCCACTGAGGCGGAATCTATGAACCAAGTAGATAGAATCCAACAAGTTTATAAATATATCTCTAGGAAGTCGTAAGGATTATTTTGGATTGAATTTTATTTCTCTCAGTATTGTTTTTAATACCTTATGTATTAAAAACAATACTGAGAGAAATAAAATACTTACTTAACTACTGGTTTTACTATCTGCAGAACAGTTTAATGTTGCCATATGAAAAATTGGTTAAGCAACCAAATTATCTACCTATATTAAATATGATCGTAATTACCTTGTAGTTCTTTCAGTTCCTAGATAAAGATCGATAAAATTATCGTTTATAGAATTGACATTATCACTTTTGTTAATTTTCTCTTCAAAAAACTAACGCATCCCTTATTTATTCCTAACTTCTTGTTAACAAAAGTACGCGCCAACAAATGAACAAGTTCACAACTAATTAACTCCTAATGACGAACGCACAAAAAAGACATCAACCGATCTATCAATCATTCGTCTATTTGAAAAAAAAAAGAACGAATGAATGAACGACAGTCCGTTGGATTATGAGGGTTCCGTTTCAGCTTTTTGATAATCCGTGTTTTTTTGACAAGATTCCAAATTCAAACAAAATACTACCTATTCATTTTTTTTAAATGCTCGAAATTAAATTTAGAATTTTGGACGTAATTAATGCGTAGTATACAATTATTCTGACAAATTAATTTAGTAAAATGGTTATATTGCTGCTAACATTCTTACAAGCTTACAAAATGAGTTTTAACTAGATATTATTGAGTTACGGCTACTTAACAGACACTTTACACATTCTTTGTCATGCTAAAAAATAAAGAGAAATATAAGAACGAGTATGTAAGGAATCTTTGCTAACAAGGTTTTCATCGTCCGAACCCTAACCAAACGAACTCAGGCGAAACCGTTCATAATTCCAAATTTGAATATCGTGGGGTCAGTCTTTTGTTTTTTTTTCTACTTAATATTTTATAGGCGAAAGTAGGTACTGTATCGCGTTCTGCCTAGTGTTGCCTACTATGAAAATAATTGGTGTATCTAATTGCACAGCACATTTCCTAGTATAATTGAGTTGATTTTGCTATGTATTTTTTACTCTGACTATTATATTTAGATAAAGGAATTGCATAGAAATTTGATTTTTCTATGATTTTAGTTAATAACTGTCGAGCTTTTTATTAGCATCATTAAACATAAGTATAAAACTTAGAAATATATAGATATGATAAATTAAAAAAATTAAATAAGGTTATTTCACAAAGAAATGTTTAATATTAATTAGATACATTTTCAACAAGTAGATACAACAAGATATTAAACAAGCTTCTTAAAATATCTGCTAAATTATGAATCAACTGCTGCAAACATAATAAAAAGTATAATTTTATTACTTTTTGTACGTAAAATAACAGCACCAAATCAAAAGATGCCTTTTATGACTAATTTTTACAACTGGGAAACTTGGGTTAAAAAAAATATTCGATTTTAAACTCTATTTAAAAATAACAAGGCTGAACCGTAAGTTTTGCGTTGCTACAATAAGTTTGTAATACGTCAGTTGTTTTTTTTTTTTACCGGAAACGTCAAGAGCGTAGACTTTTTTAGTGGCGTGTTCATAGTTTTGAGAGTTAACTGTAATATATATTTTTTGTGATCAAAAACCATGGAGTACAGACATCACGTGTCGGTCCAATAATGTTATACTAGTGTACAAAATGTTTGAATTATTTTTACGTAAGTATCTAGTTATGTTAATATTTTTAATTAGTTATAATATTTTTTAAGGATAGTAGTAATACAGTAGTAGGTGGATAATTTAATAAAAACATCAAGTCCATTACTTATCATTTTTTAATCTGTCAATAAAAACTATTTTATGTGCAAAAGCATGGTAACAGTACCGCCGATAATCTCACGATAGTGAAGTTATAACGCTGTGCACCGACCGTGGTTACCGAACGATGACGCCACGCTCGCGTGAGTAACCACGGGAATCAACCAGAATTCCACGACCTCTCATTTCCCCTCAATAAAAACATAAATAGAACAATATCTACTACTTAACAGATCACACTTAACTGGACAATTCGAAATTTGAATGTATTTTAAATTGCTTTTTTATTGGACTAGAATTTATGGCGGCTAGCTTTTGTTTCGGCGCCAAAATTTATATTTCATCTGGGACGTCTCTTATTTATTTTTTGTTCTGTTACAGGTACGCTATGCCTATTTGAAATACGCGGGAATTGAGAAAGGTATTTTTTTGCATGCATCGTAAGTAAACATTTTACGCTGTTAAGTTTTTATTGGTGTTTAATAAGTATTCGATACAATAATTGTTGATACTCATGACGTGACTACAAAAGTAGTAAATGGGGATAGTAATTACAATTCCACGCCAAGAAACATCTTACTTTAGAAACATAAATAGCAATAAATGCATTTTTTTTTGTTATGATCGTTGTTTTAGATAAAAGTTTTTATAGAAACCTAATTTTATTATCGTTGCGTTTTTAACTTTATGGCATATAAGTTTTTTTTGTAGGTTATGTCCTATTTTCTACAAATGTCATACAAACGTCAGGTCGTGTAACTTTAGCTAAGGTATTAAAAAATAATAAAACAATTTTGAGGCCAGTACGGATGCGACTAAGGCCGATGCCGAGATACCGTCATTAAGGTGCGTGTCGCCCGTGACGCCGCCATCTTGGATGGGAAAATAAGAAACCGTTTATAATGGCTTTTTACTTAACTACACAGGCACAGATAACAGTGTATAAGGCCACCCTATAAACCATAATTTGGTTAGACTAGAGTTATTATATTGGCATTGAAGGGCCTGAATTTAGAGCGTGTATCCCAAAATAAGCTACGTCAAATTATTTCCCGTTAGCAGACAAATTCAGTAATTTAAAAAAAAAGTTAAGAGAAAAGATGTCAAAGATACGCACAAATTACGGAATTATCGGTGGCTCTATGCCCTGCTGCTACCTCGTATCACTGGGATTTTCGAGTTTTTGCGTTTTTAATTTGTGAGTATTTTATTTTGAAGAGTTTAATATCTGTCTTTCCTTACATTGTGGAATGTCTACACCAAAAACTATCAATGAACGCGATTATTTTAAATTTCGAAACGCTCCACGTTAATTCCAAAAAGGAAATTAAATAATAATTAACATTACTTACTAGACCATAACGATAAAACAAAAACAAGGAATCCACCAAATGAGTATGTAGATTTCACTAAAGTATCGCACGTTGCAATTTTTATTACTGGCAACGTAAAAGGGAACGGTCCGATAAAGGAAACGTATAAACTTTTTGCGTTCGACATTCGAATTAAGCTTTTGTTTTTTTTCTTGTTTTTTTTTTACAAATGCAAGTGTTGTATTCTGCCATTCTCGAGTTAAGTCCCTTCACACCTTGCGAACTAATAACATTTACAAATTAATATGTAGGTTTATGACTAAGGAATGTGTTAGACGAGTCCCTTCTATCTATCGATATTATTTTACTAAGTACTAGTTTTTCCCCTCAGCTTTTCCTGCGTTATGTTTGTTCTTTTATAGCCTATGTGCAATTCTAATGTTTAGTCTACATGAGTGTAAAGTTTTAACAAAATTCATACTGTAAATGTGTACTGTTTGTGGGGAAAAGCAACAAACATGCATTATTTTTTTGCTGGCAACTATTCTCTATAAATTGACTTATTCTATATTTCAATATTAATGTTATGTAAAAAAACTTGTTAACTCGACAACGCTTACGTTTATAAATTAAAGAACCTACTTATGTTACACCACTATAAAGTTTAAATATGAATTTAAACATTATAGTGGTCTTTTTAAAATAACAATTTTATTAAAAAACTGTGCTATGCGACAACTGCTCAGTATTGTAGAGTCACTTTTTCTTGTTCTGTTAAGAGCCATAGTTATGTAACAATAAGTCATTAATTCACACTTGTACGACCCTAAAATAAAAGGAATTTTAATTTTTTATTAATAATGTTTTTTAATATTTATTACGTAGTCTGAAGCACAATATAATGGTCTCCTAACTGATTTCGGTTACAGCGGTCATCAGAGACTAGCCCACAAGTGTACGCGAAAACACAAGCGCACTCTCTATTCTCTAACCCTCATAGCCCGATGGGACGGAAAGCCGACACGATCGGAGAGAACTTAAGTGCGGGACCGACGGCTTAACGTGCTCTTTGAGCGGAGGGGTGTGACATATTTAAAAAACGGTCACCGACAGTGGTAATGTTGCTTAACCTCGCAGATATCTCGGTCACCACTAAGTCAGGGACAATATACAATATACCGAGAGTACAGACTATAACCTAAAGTTCTTCTTGCTTGAACAACACACACATAAACATTTTTCTCGGACACAAAATTACAGGCGTTCCGTGATTCCGTGTCCGTGAGGAATTTCTAAATGTGCGTTGCTCAAACGGTCTGAACTGTGTTGTGTATCCTCTGTTGTTAATACATATAGACAACACACATACATCTAGCAAAAACCCTTATTCATACTTTTATGTCATGGCTCCCATTACACTAGCGAGATGAACCCAGTCCTAACACAAGCCATGTAGCTTAGCTGGAGGTGTTAACAAGATTGCTAGTAATATGGGACTCATAATGCCACATTGTTAGGTATATTTTCAGAATAGGAGAAAGAAAAAGAATGCTTTATAACGCTTTATAATGTAAAACAATAAACACGATATAATTGAATAATTATTTAATAAAATAATTGTGCTTTCATTAAAGTATCAATTACTCCGTTCTTAACAAGTTAACTACATTTTCTTACGACTCATTTAAAGCGTGAATTAAATTTATAATCACTTATGTAAGGAAATATTTATAATTGTTTTCATTCAAGTATTCTGTAGCAAAATGAACTATTAATTTACCTAATATTGTTCTTTTTTTGCAAACGTTCGTATTGACCAAGTATTTTTACAATTATGAGTAGTTTTGTGTTTAAAAGTATAATTACTACTGTAATACTCACATTTTCCTGTGATTTGTTTAAATTTTATCAACTATATTTTGAGGTTTTATTGTCTATTGAGTCACACAGTCACATACTTTCAGTTTCTTTAGAATAACTTTTACTACTTTTCACAATATTGAGATGTTTGCCGACGCGCAAATATCTTTTGCGTAAATGAACCAGACCCCTGTTTGTAGGCACATCCCAAGAGAATTAAAACATTTTCTACCGGCTGCACGCTCAATCTTAATTGTACACGCTAACTCTTGTTTGTGCAAATTTAGAAACATGTAAAAATGATGACAGCTCAGTTTGCCGCCATTTTTATATTTATTTTTTCTGTAAATTTATTTTATCTTTTTATTATTTATTTCCAGAAAAAGTATAGTTTTTAATAAATTATATTTTATATGCCACCTCTAATATTTACAAGTCTACCTTGCCGTATTTATTTTTACAAGAACAGGCTGTCGATGGCAAACATATGTCGATTGGGAGTCGAACCGACTCTCCTTTAATTTATGAGTATTTAATGACTGCCCTGACAGTAGCCCTATGTTGTCACGGAAGTACCGTTTGACCAATTGTTGTTTTTTTTTATTTTTGAAATAAGGCCAGTGTTATTAGTGCGTTTTTTTAAAACTTACAATGTCAAGGAAACAGGTTTTGAGTTGCAACTTGATGTAATTGGAAGTTAAAGATCTTTTTTTTTTAATGAGATTTTGTTCGGTATGTGTTTTAAAATATGCTGTTACTTAATTCTAGTTATGATCCTATTTATTCGATTTGTGACGTAATAATTATATGCTATAAATTAGTTTTGTTTCTTGAATCTTATTATGTTTATTAAGAATAGAGAAAACCAAATATGTCATAAGAAAACATTGATGACATATCGTTAACATTATTGATTGGAATAGTCCAATCAATAACATTATTTCCTGCAATCGCCATTCGCTGTTGCTTAGCAACCAATCAATAACGTGACCCTTTTTCGTTCATGCGCTCGGTCATCGCTATAAAAGACGTTATCACGTTAAAAAACGTTACGTGATGTCATCAGGCGTATATTTCGTTCTTAGCTTAGTGTTTGTACTTTTAAAAGAAATAAAAATTAATGAAGACTTAGTAATGAAAAATGAGATCGTGTCTAGCGCATGTTGTACTACCTAGTTAATACCTACACTCCATAAATTGGAATTAAACGAGAAAGGTTGCACAATTTTATTGTTCTATCCTTTTATTTTTTATTGTCAGCAATTTATGAGCGTTACTTTTTAGATTCGACCTTTATGATGCATCTGTTCGAAATTTAAAACTGTATAGCATTGGCGCCATTAACGTAGAGACCAGGCCTGCGCTATAACCTCACAAAATTTACCACTCTCAAGATCTTTCTTGAGAGTGGTAAATTAAGTTGCAGTCAATATTTACTTTTTAATCGAAAGGGATGACGTGGGGTCTATACTTGCCGCCAAAGGTGACATTAGGCAATCAAAATGGCGACCTTTTTAGAATCGTAATAAGTTCCTTTTTTTATCATTTTATTTGACGTCAATTAAAAAAAAACTATTAATTTTTTATTTGAAATCTTGTAGAAATAGTCACAAAGATGACCTAGGAATGAATTAAAGATGTGATCGTATCTTTCGTGCGTCACGAGTTATAAAAAATAACAGCGCCCTTGATAAACGCGCTTTAACTAACTAGCTAACTCTTTCTTCGTGTCATGGTCGCTAAACTTGCACTAATAGGAAAACCACAGATTAGAGAGCTATGTCTTAAAAAGAAATAAATGACTAGTAGGTACTACCATTGACGTATAGACCTGGACCGTGCGTCAATCAAAAAATAAATATTGACTGCAAAGCGTGAAAGAGAGAAAAACTCGTGCAGCCTTTGACATGTATTGTCCACCAAGAAAGTGGTCAATTTTGTGAGGTTATTATTATACTGCGTTTATATAGTTAAATAAACGCAGTCCTGTTCTCTACGTCAATGGTTACTACAAGCTGTTTATTTTTCTTAATCTGACAGAAGGCAAGAGGCAAAGGTATTCCTATACACTTTCAAAATTCCTTTCTGGGGCCTCCTCCAAAAATACTCTCGCATGGATACGCAAGAGTAAAAAGAAATAGAATTTTTAAGATCAAAATTTGAATATGGAAAAACGATACGATTAGATAGATGAAGATCTATAGGATGATATAGGCAGAAACGATGTGACGTCTGCCAAAAAACGGTACGTTCCAGAACTGATAATTTAAAGAAATGTGTCATCCTCTATGCAATAATGTGACCATGTGAAAAAAAGGATTGGAAAATAATCTATGAAGTTAATTGTTTAGAGTGTAATAAAAAGTGGAAACAGATTCATTAGTGGATTTGTTCACTGGAATACTTGGCTGCTGTTCACTTTAACCTACTATCAAAAATACTTTACACTATAGATACATCAGCAAGGTTGAGCAATGATTCCACTGTCGATCCATAGTTAGGTGATCGTTTTCGAAAAACATTACACTGTCCCGGAAAGCACGTTATGTCGTCGCGTGGAGTGTTGCGCCTAATCACTTTCCGGATCTCGGTTCCCTGTCATGTTCCAGCGGGCTATGACAATGAGGAAATAGAGACTGCACTTATGTCTGTTTACAAACTGCCTACTCTTGCATAGTTGGAGAGTTTGTTTGTTTAGTTGAACGCGATAATCTCTGGAATTACTGGTTCGAATTGAAAAAATATTTTAGTGTTGGATAACCCATTTATCGAGGAAGGCTATAGCTTATATAACATCACGCTACGACCAATAGGAGCGGAGCAGCAATGAAAAATGTTTCAAAAACGGGGAAAATTGACGCAGATGAATTTGTGAGCTAGTCTTTGAAAAGATTCGTCGCCGTAACCGACATCAGAGGGACCGTGATTACAAAATATTTATGCAACTACAATACAAATGAACGCAAACCTTGTACAAACGGAAAGATTAATTTTGTCCCTATATTTAGTGCTAGAAATATAATGACACTGACACAATAGAAAAAAAAATACACGTCCATTGACAATTGCCATGGACAATGTGAATGCACATCAATTATTATTTTAAAATAACAGTTTTGTCCGTACAAAATATATTTACGCGCCGTTGCGCACGCGTCGGTGTTTCTATGTGTGTGTGTACGAGTGTGTACGGAGTGTGTGTGTGCGTTCAGATATAGGATGTTCGTGAACCCGTTGATGATTGATTAATTACGTGTATTTTTGTGTACTTTCTAAATTTATTTATTTATAGGCAGTTTGAATTGTGGTTTTTGGTGTCAATTTCTATTTTTCAAAACACCAAGAAATCGAAGATGTGACTTCTAATCCCTGGTAAGCTGAAGTGGTGGATGACGCCCCGTATTCTCTCTTATGGCCGGTTTCAATAATCTACTCATCGATGGATTTGGCTACCAGAGGTAGAATTTTGACATATTTTGTATGGAGCTTATGTCAAATATATAACTCCAGTAGGCAAATCCATCGATAGTTAGAGTATTGAGGCCGGCCGTTAGAAAGTGAGACCTGTATCCCGGCAGTGGGAACATTAAAAGGTTGATTTATACTTGAAAACTAGCATTTTTAGTTTTAAAAGACACCTTCTACATTGAAGAATAGAACTTAAAACTTCGTTTTAAGTTTACAAACATTCTAAAAATTAAAAAAATTCTAAACAAAATACGCTCATTATCTTTAGTAAAATAAAAAAAAAAATGTTGTCTGTTAAGTCGGTTTACGAGCGATAATTTTACGTGATAACGTCATAAGAAAACATTGATGACATATCGCCATTCGCGTTGCTTAGCAACCAGTCATTAGCTGAGCGGAACGTGAACATTTTTCATGAGTGCAGCCGGTCATAGATTTATAAGACGTCATCACGTCAAAAATGTGGAACGATGTTTGAAAATCGAACTCTCAGCATTCTGGTTCATATCGGCCAGTTTTGGTCAGAAAAAAACTGTTATAGAAGTTAATTTTTGCTCTCGTCCCCCTTCGCTTCTATATAGGCAATCGCGATTAAACAAAAATAAGAAATAAAAATCGGCTCATGAGTTTCAGAGGTTATCTATAACACGTTTTTCTTCTTTAATAAATATAATAATAATTTGACAGTTATTTATGCTGTTTCATAGTCCGTCATAGCGTGTCTACTCAATATCATAGGTATATCAGTGAACTTTAGACCCTATGATATGAATAATCATTGCGTAGGTACTTACTGTCATGCTTTTAATTAATTTACTATGTGCGAAACCAACATTAATATTCTTTTCTTGGTTTCTTTATTAGGTCACACAAAGTAGGTTGAATATAAATTGCCTAATTAAGTTTGTCTTCAAATATTATGTTACACCACTAAATGGGAGGATCTAGTTGACGGCTGTAACAAATGGTGAAGACTCTGATTGAAGTATGCAAAACCCATGATAGGTACCTACTGGTTACAGACGTTAGCCGACAAACTGAAAAAGAGACACTGGAGTAGCGCAATACAGTGACATTCAGATTTTTGCCAAACTAGGATTTAGTTTACACTGATATTGTTATAGGAGACGCGTGACGTTAACCATCAATTATTCGATTATCATTCTATTCGATTATCATTCTATTCGATTATCATTCTATTCGATTACAGTTTATGCCACTTGTCTAGATGCCCAGGTATGAAGCAGTGAGAGAGTTGTAAAAATGGCGGCAAACTTACCAGCCATTATTTTTACAGCTCCGAGTTTAACTTCTAAAAAATGATTTGAATACGTGTTAATTGACTTAGAACGAGACTATATGCATGGTAATAAATGCATGAATACTTGACACTGGCAGAAATTAGCCGTTTAAACGGCTAGATTGCCGTAAACTCAAAAAAAAGAAGAAGAAGCAGTGAGAGACAAAACAATCAAGTAGTGTCTAATGACAGTTAGTTGTCTCTATGTCTTAATGGCTGTTGTCTATTGTATTTACATTATACACCTACAGAAAAGAGATAGGTATTGGCCGCACAGTCGCATTGCCTCTCTCTATAGAGTTTATTTGTAAAGGTTATTGCTCAATCCAGTCTATGGTATACCATCATTGTGACAAACAATTGAACCGTTACAAATAAAACTTTAAAAATGAAGTAATAAATTAAAACACACTGTGTATAGCTGTTTATGCACATCAATTACAAAGTCAGCGCGCGGAACGTTGAGTCGGGGTGCGCGAGCGCGTGTTTCGGAGGTCACTCCACGATTACAAACCGATGAGCCACGTTGAGAAACAACCTTAAATAATAATAAATAAAGTCAACTCACACATCGTCATCTGATCCCAAACTTTACTAGAGCCGCCCGCGGTGTGTAATGTTTACTAACAAACCAAATTGTAGGGTTTTCACGTCACAGTAAATTTTGTAAATCTGTACTAATATTAAAAAGCTGAATAGTTTGTTTATTTGGATTTACGGGTACGAATAAAAAAGTTGTTTTATTGTTAGATAGCTCATTTATCGAGGAAGGCTATAGGCTATATAACATCACGCTAAGACCAATAGGAGCGGAGCAGCAATGAAAAATGTTGCAATAACAGTGAAAATGTACGCAGACGAAGTTGCGCGGGACAGCTAGTGAATATATATTTATCAACTGTAGCGCTTCCAATTTATAATTTCATATTACTAACTGTTTCTGAAGCACAAATTAACTACGGAACATTTAAGAGGTTTTTAATTTGCCCAGAATAAATTAATTTAGCAATTTTCTATTTTGAATAAAAATTAGACAGCCTAATGACACTTTTTACAGTTGTTGCTAGGCAACTTTGTTATTAAACATTTCACATCGTATGCGCCTTTATTATAGGCAAAGTCTATACTGTGTCCGATGTTCTTTCTGTAACCTAAATGAATAAAGTACTTTGACTTCGGCAACTAGACATCTGATAAATATACATGATTAACAAGTCTTTGAACTAAATAATTATACTTAGGTACATAATTAAATAATTAATCATCATCATCATCATCATCATCATCATCAGCCTATCGCAGTCCACTGCTGGACATAGGCCTCTTCAATTGCACGCCACTTTGTTATATATTTATGTATCTACTAATATTATAAATGCGAAAATTTGGATGTTTGTTGTTCAATCACACCAGAACGGCTGAACGAATCTAAATAAAAATTGAGGCAAAAATAGATTAAAGTCTGGAATAGCACATAGTCTACTTTTTGTCCCGAAAAAATATGCGGTGCTTAGAAAATAAATTTATTTTCCAAAACACGCAAAGGAAGTCGCTAGCAAACAGCTAATAAGTAATAAAACAAATTGCATACTTCCACAATTAAAAATTATGTTATATTAATATTAATTTATTCAGATCTTTATTGCAAATTATATTTAGTGCCTGATTAAAATTGCAAATGTAAGATTAAATAATATTTACTTTTGTAAATGTTTAAATCTTAATACTTGTAAAGAAGTGATCGCATTATTTAGAGTTGTAGACGACTAAAATAGAAATAGTTCTTTTGAATTAATATCTTAATTAACATAATAATGAATGCAAGTCTTTATATACAAAATGTTAAGATAATTGTAGTTAAATTCTTATTAACTTAGATGATAGAGTGGTTTTTTGTTTTTCTAATATATCAGCGGCCCATTCCGGATTTGCACGTACTTTTCTCCACTTCATTTTTCGTTAGCATCTCTAATTTTATTAAGAATTAAATATAACCTATGTTACTTCCCAATAATGCAGCATTCTATAAGTGAAAGGATTTTTGAAATCGGTCTAGTAGTTTTTGAGTTTATTCGTTACATACAAATCTTTCCTCTTTATTATTATAATCGAATGATCGAAGCCACTCTACACTATTGTGTAGAGTGGCTTCGATCATGTCTGAAGGTAGGGTTTAATGAGGACTACGATGGAACGAGTGCAACCAGCTGATGCCTATGCACTCTAGTCTTAAAAGTGTCCGGGTTATAATAATTTTAAACACTGACACCAGTTCAATTCACGTATTTAAAGCAGAACAGTTGCAGTTAAGTTTCTATTAAAACGGCCATTATCGTATTCTTGTAACTTTGGGATCGATCTCAAAAACGCTTGCGCACCGTACTAGAATGTCGTTATTGCACTCTCGAGACACATTCTTGACGCAAGCGTATTTGAGATCGATCCCAAAGTTACAAGAATACAAAAATGACCGTTTTAATAAATTGACCTCCTGCAGGGAGTTCTACACTTTAGCTGTTTTTTATTTTGTCCTCTATTTTGTCAATAACGGTGTGACTGATCTTCGTGATTTTTTTCATAACGATACCCTGAGAGTATAGTAAATTGTTATCCCAGAAAATAATATTCAAAACTTACGAATGGAACTGAAATATCCACAAATGGTAAACATTCGTTAGTAAAGATTTTGTTTGTTAGAATCTTACTACTTTATGCAATGATTTAGCATAAGCATTCAACGTTTCTCAGTGCGACATTTAACCCAATTGAAAAATAGCAAATTTTTATTGCTCCTTTTTTTGTATCTGCATTTTTTATTCCTATTTATTAATCCATTGTATAACACCATCAAATGTGTAGGACTAACTTAGTCTCTGGGGTCCAGTGATAGTATATCGATGAGGCGTTTTACATCGTTTTGGTCTTTTAACAGGTCTTTTACTAGAGTTTTGATGCGTTGTCTGTTTTTGTATTTCTTGCTGTAGTTGTTAACTTCCTCTTTCATGGTTGTCATCTCAAGATATTCGTGTATCTCTAAGTTTCTCACCAACCAGTGTGCACTGAAGACTGTCAGTACAATGTTTTGAAACCTCTGTAGAATCTCCAAGTTGGAGTTACTAGCGGTCCCCCAGAGCTAGTCACGTCTCTGAGTGCGGAATTTAACCCAATAGAACACAAATGTCAAAAATGACCCGGCCCTTATACGTTTGTATGAAAAGCGAGCGTATGATTTACTTTTAATACTTGTATTCATGATTAAAAATTAATAAACACGTTAAATTATTGATGAACATATTATTTCAGAACACTTGATGTCACATTATTGCATGGTTAATATAAAATATTTTATTTTTATAGTAATCAAATACCGAATTTAAACCTAGTAAACAGAAACAATACCGTTGAATGAAAAGCGCTATATAACTAAATTATAATTGCTATTATTATAGTGCTGATGTTAATCACTATTTAAACACAAATACCTAATTGTTTAAGAGTCAGTTTGTAATGTATTTAGCGTAAATTTTGCATAACCAACGGTGTGTATAATAGCCTTAACTGTTTTGTTATTGTTTAATTAATTTTAAAGTGAATTTATTGCATGATTAGCTTTCATCGCGGTTTTGTCTGCATTATGTTTGATTTTTGTTGTCTATGTGTTATTCTGATGTATAAGCTACATTGCTGTAAAGTTTCATCAAAATTCGTTTGGTAGTTTTTGCGTAAAAGAGTCAAAACATCCATCCTCATAAAGGATACATTTAGGATTTATAATATTACTACCTTACACCTGTGGCTCTGCCTGTGTATGTTAGTTAGCGCTGTAAAATCTATCCTATGTCCTTTCTTAGGACTCAAACTATCTCGATACCAAATTTCATCTCGGTTTAACAGTTTTAGCGTGGAAGCGTAACAAACTGACAGACAGAGTTACTTTCTATTAATAGTCACTTTGTGTGATCCACAAATTGTTGTTCTGAGTCTGGGTGTGCTTTGTGTTCGTGACTTGTATGTTTGTAAAATCCCCCGCGACACAGGGCTTGTACCCTACTGCGGGAGTCACCGAAAAAAACTTACTTATTTAACTTACAGTACCTACTTATTTTAACCCCGAAAAATGTATTCAAATGCTTTCTTTTATTCCTTGATTTCCCTTTTTGAGGGTAATTACCCCTAGATTCAGATCTCAGGATCTATAATCTAGACATATAATCAGAGCTACAGCAATGTGTGTGGCTAACTTCCTCATATTTATTTTCTTAGTATTGTTCATAAGTTGAGTTTAAGATAAAGCACTTATTATAATAATTACTACTATTTATCTAAATAACAATTGTCTTTGCGTGTCTTAAAACACTGTTTATTTTTAAAACAGAACTTTAAAAAATATACAGTCATTTTTCTTTGTTCTTGTAACTTTGTTTGTAATATATCTCGATGACACAATGGGAATAAGACGACTGCTGTGTTAGAGGTCGTGGGTTCTATTTCCATTTGGGGTAGAATTTGAGTGGTGAATATTGGTTTCAAGTCTGAAATTCAAAAAGAAAATACATTATTCTCTTATTAGCGGCAGTCGGGTAAAAAGACTATAAAGTAGAGTAGTAAGCGGCCTTTGGGGACTAGCCAACTACGCAGGAAATATTATAATTCACAAGTGTATGCGCAAACACAAGTGCACTTTCTTTTCTCTCACTCTCATAGCCCGATAGGACAGAATTCAAAATCTCACTCAAACAGAGATATATTATGTATACTGCCGACGGCTTAACTTACTCTCCATAACATTTTTCCAAAACGCCCACATATCTATGAGAGTGTCAACATTGCTTATCCTCGATCCAATATATAACAGAACCAATAAATATGTCGGCATTATGTATCTAAACTAATTTAAAAAATGTGAAAGTAACTCAGTAGGTATGTCTGTTACGTTTAATGCTTAAACCACTAAACCGATTTTGATAAAATTTGGTATGGAATAGAGATAGTTAGAGTTCCGTTCAAAGGCATAGATGGCAGTTTTATAGCAAAAACTCATCTAAAAATATATGTTTCCCATACATCTGGTTGGAATACAGGCTCTACATAATATAGGATCAGATAGCCATGTGTGATCCCTCGTTATTTATTTAATAACAAATCATAATGAAATCAAACAATAAGTAAATTAATTTACCTCAAGTGTGGTCGGGACGGTACAATCACTCATGTAGCTTAAGCAAAACTAGTTTTCCATACAATCACACATACATTTTGTATGTATGAGTGCAACTTGTATGTATGGTGTAATACACCCATACATGCAAATAGTGCTCGCACACTTATATCTCGTTGATATGCATCGACCTACCAAGTAATTATATGTTTACAAACAGCTTGTGTATGTATATGTATGTATGGAGTAGTGATGGGATTCTTTCATACAATATCGAGTTTTTTTCTTTGTATTTTACATTTATAATAAGAACGCTACTATCAAGACAAATAAGAAAAGCATTTATAGAAAATTAATTGTTTTGAAAACTTGTTTTAAATACCCAAACGTCTCTTAGTTTTGAGACTCAGTTTTAACCATAGACATAAAATCTGGACTGCGCCATAACCTCACAAAATTTACCACTCTCTATAAATTGACAACTGTATGGCCTGTTTCTTTTCTATAATGTCAAAGTGACATGACATAGATAAATGCCTGTGACGATCTATCAGATTTCTAAAAGGAGACAACTGCTGGCCGCACAATTGTTTTATCTCTATCACGCTTTGCATCCTGTATTTACTTCATACCTGAAAGTGAAGGCACACATAGGTTCACATAAAGGTGAATAGTGGAGACAAGAATACTTTTGATCACGACTTAAAATTTAAGTATAGTTTAGTTGTCGGGGTGAATCATGGATTCCTTTCTTATGGGTTATATACCCATAAAGAAAGGGATATTGTATCCCTTTCTTTATGGGTATTGTGGCTTGAACAGCAATATCATAATAAGTATTTTCATACTAATTTTAAGTGTTCGTGTACCACCAACAATAGATACTATTATAATATACTTTATAATATTATGTAAAACATAACCATTAATTAATAAGTACTTACATTACAGAAAAAGTTGAATATTTAAAATTAATTATTCACCATTTTGTTCAAACATCATTATTACTTACTTTTAATAATGTTAAAGTTTGCATGATCGTTAGTGAATCATGCATAATTCTTTAAACGAATAAAAAAGGCAATATTTTAAATTAATGGTAAGGTGTCTACTATTACCTACAACTAGTATCGTAAGATATTATACAAAAGAAAAACCATTAGCAAAAGATTCTAATCATATTATTATCATTATGAAAGGTATAAAGATAATCCAATAAAAAAAAACTAAAATCATTTTCATCCATTAAAAAATAAAATAAAATCTATCGATATCGATAACCACAAAATTCGTCGCTGTCACGTCACTACCTCGACGGACAGTTCCCGCACGTAGACAGACAGTGTTATCAGAATAATGACAGATCTCAGCCCAAGACCACGGTACGTGAGGCAAAAATACCGCAAGTGGTACTTTTCAGTGACAATTATGGCGCTACAAGTAGAATACAACCTTAAAAGTAGAGGCATAAGACTCATTTCACATTGTAACAACATCTTTTAAGTTGTGACGTGACGAAATGACAGCGGCAAATCAATTTTTGAATTTGGAATTTGAAACAAAAATGATTGTCAGAGTTTGACGTCTGATTGTTCGTTCGGAAATTGTAGTTTATTTTTTTAAAGAAACGCGTTCAGCATGGAGTATTTTATGTTTTTTCTTGCAAAACACTTTCTTGAGTAAATGCAAATAAGAGAAAATCTTAGATATGTATCAGCTCCTTCCTGTGTACAAGTATATTGCGGGAAAACTGGTTACAGTAATAATCTTGTTCGACGGAATATATTTTGTGAAAATATCTATGTAAAATATTAAAACCCGTTATCAATATAAAAAGAGAAATTTACTGAGTTTATTCCAAAACCGTTACGTCTAGGAACTTGTAATATTTCGTATATAAAAAGTTTATTTTTAAATTCCTTGCCTAATAGGGTTTTTCAATGTCTTTGCCAAAAGATCTAGCTACAACTAGATACCAAAAGTTTTTTATGCCATGAATTGAAGAGACGAGCAGGTCTTGAGCCTGATGGGAAGCATTCCGTTAGCCCATCACAGTTGATACCTAAATCTTTGTTTAGCAAAGATATGAATATCACCGCTCCGCGCTCCTCATTTGAGATATTAGCTCGTGAGTCTTATTCGCCCAGTTATTTCGCTTGCTAGTACCTACCTGCTGTAATTTTTATAATTTTCACGTGAATGGGATTTTCATAATTTTCTTTTTTTCCTATTTCACCCCAGTATTAGGCAGGAGGCGAACAGAAAAACATTTAAATCCGAAATTTTGAGATGAAAATGGTTTTTTACAATTTCATTATCTTTTCCCTGCGACTTCGTTCGCGTTCTGTTTGATTTTTACAGCCTATATGCTATTGTGATGTATAAACTACATTACTGTGAAGTTTCATTAAAATCCGTTCTCTATTTTTTGCGTGAAAAAGCAACAAACATCCATATATCTATACAAACTTTAATTATAATAATGATTTATGTAAATAACTAGCTGTGCCTCGCGGTGTAACCCGCATTTCTTTAGCACATGTGTTAATAGAGGGTGTCAGCTAACTTAATACCAAATTTTATTAAAATTCCTCTAGCCGTTTAGACGTGAAGAAGTAACAAACATACACACTCACATACTCATAAACTTTCGCCTTTATAATATTAAATGTGATTAATGAATGTGTTTATCGCGAATAAAAACTTTCCTGACACTCACACTATATTCTCGCCAAGGTTCATCTAAATCGCCTTAGCGGTTTAGCGTGAAAACGTAACAGACAAACAGACTAAAGTTTTCACATTTATAAAATTAGTTTGGATAGTACATATCTAGTAAGATAAAGAAATATAGGTTTCTTGTAGTGACTCATTGATGTTAACTTGTATATATATATACCTACAAATATTTCTATATACCTACAAAGGCCTTGGTTTATTCTGATTGTATCTGTACAGTCATTACTAAGAAAACATGATTAATGCTACCTCCATCATTGTACGATAGAAAAATAGAACTTTGAAAAGTAAATATTGAAAATAAAGTAGATTAGTTTTTTTTTTACTAATGATTCGTGCCAGTTTAGTGAAGGATTTATTTCTTTTTTAGTTAAAATAATAAGTACTTATCAACCCATATGGCGTCTCACTGCTGGGCTCGGGTCTCGTCTAGAATATATTCTTCACTCCTTGTGATGACTGCCATAATCGCCACGCTTAGTGAGCGTCATGGCGATCACAGTATTAAAAGTACCCAGCTGTTACCCGTCCTCCGGAGTGACATCCTTTGTCACCTTGAAGACACCCACGGGAAGAGATGAGATGGCACTATTCTTAAGCCGGTACCAGACGGTGATAAAATATGTACCAATGTGTTCGATTAACTATCTAGGAAAATGAATGTTTGTCTGTCTGTATGTCCTCTACGCGTTTCAGATTGTGATGAAACTAAAAAAAGGAAAAGCGAAGCGTGGCCATGCAGTGTCACCAATATTATAAAGCTGAAGAGTTTGTTTGTTTGAATGCGGTAATCTCAGGAATTACTGATCCGAATTGAAAAAATATTTTTCTGTTGGGTAGCAGCCCATTTATCGAGGAAGGCTATATAACATCACGCTACGACCAATAGGAGCGGAGCAGCAATGAAAAATGTTGCAAAAACGGGGAAAATTTACGCAGACGAAGTTGCGCGGGTGTGTCATTAGTATAGGTACATGGATATTATATTATGTACTCGAGGCAGACAGCTAGTAAGTACATAGGTATACCTACTAATGAGTAATCCTACAGTACTCTAGTTTTTTAATTAATCCATATTGTCATTGAGGGTCACTCAATTGTATCAATAAAATATTAATTGTAACGACAATAAATCAATTAAATGTCGCGACCGGGACTTGAACCCGTGACCTTCCGATGCGGAAGCTTTATGTCCTGTTCCTATATTGCTATCTAAAAGTTCATTTAGGTTAAGTATTGTAGCAGTGGCGTTGCTACCTCCGAATCTATGAAACGGGGCCGCCTTGCTACATGGTGATGACAGTGGGTTCGATTTCCACCCAGGATAAATCTTTTTGTGATGAGCGTTTACGATGGTTGATTCTGTGTCTAGGCGTCATTTATCTATATATGTATCTATGGCGTCGTTTATCAGTTGTCTGTTTGCCATAGCACAGGCTCTGCCTAGTTTGGAATCAGATGGCCGTGTGTGACTTGTCCCAAGATATTTATTTAAATTTCTAAAATAAGATGAAAAAGACGTACAATCTACTTCAATTATTGCCTTTTATCAGTGATATTAGTCATTTAAACAGGCGGAGTCATAGGTAGCTACTAAATCATAAACTTAACGACATTATTTTCTTAACGTAGAAAGTAGACAGCACTTTCACCGCACACCCATCTATTTCTTAGACTGGAGCCCGCCCCCGACCGTACAGTTAGGTGAAGCGTGGACACTGATTTATATCTAGACTGGTTATGTAAGCTAAATACAGACTAGATTTATAAGAAAAACTAGATTTTGCCTGCGGTTCCTTAGTTATAGTGAGAAAAACGAAATTCTAACAGTTTCGTCATGTCCGTCCGTCCGACCGTCTGTCCATCTTTAAATTACAGGCATTTTACTCAAAAACTACACTATGTATCGTATGAAATTTGAAGTATGGTCTTAATCCGCTACTTAGTTTGGTAACAAAAATAAATATTTCTATGGGTATCACTCCATACATGTAACAGAAGCTGGCATTTATTTTTCAGAAAACATGTGGCACATATTTCGACAGTTCTTTTTTAGCTGAAGTTGTTAGACTCAAAGTTTATTAACTTGAAATTGTTGAGCTTGATTGTAACCATGTAAGCTCGCACCGGGGCATAAAAGGTTACGGCACTGTTCCTATTTCACCTAACCTTAAAAACCGAAACAAAGTCACGAAAATTCATCTCACATTGTTCTCGATTTCACACGGCTTTTTATCTACTTAAACATTTAAAAACAAATCACATATTAGTTTTGACACAACAAAAAAAATATGTCGCCCAAAATTCTCACGACTAAACATCCGAAAAGTCAAAATTGTGACTAATTTGAAAATAATTATATATAGACTTCCGTCTCTAAGAAAAACTGTACAATTGCTTTGTTGCGTGTTTCTTTGAAACAATGCGATGAAAAATAGAAAAAAAAATCAAGAAAAAACCACGTTTTTTTTTCATCCATTCATAAGACTTAAGCATCTTATTCTAAAGGCTACAAAGATCAAAATTGCTTGTTTCTTTCTTTCTAAACTTGCGTGTAAAATTGTTTTTTGAACGGTCGGTGGGTACCCAGTAGTTAGATGCGTCGAGTTTTCTCAAAAACTACAATAGTATGCGTTTTCATTATGATTGATGTGAATTTCGTTGTCTGTCTTTGCGTTCAGATAATTTATGGGAAGGTACTATGAGATTTGTTGGTTCTTGGAAGGCCATCTTTCATTAAATTGAATAGTAGTACTTTCAAAGTATGCACCTTAGGTACTCATGTAGAATAAAGACCAAAAGAACGATCTATATTTATAAAAAAAATGTGTCTTTAGTAGGACGTCGTACGCTAGATTGGTTACTACATACAAAGTGACAGCAATTTCAAATGTCAAATCGAATGACCGTCCTGTCGAGTTGTAAAAATGGCGGCAAACTAAACGGCCATTATTTTTACAGTTCCGAGTTTAACTTGTAAAAAATGATTTTAAACCGGGATAATTGAATAAGAACGAGACTTTGTGCATGTAATAAGCGCGTAAATACATGACACTGGCAGAAATTGGCCGTTAAAAAGGCTAGATTGCCATAAACTCAAAGAAGAAGAAGAAGACCGTCCTGTCAACTTTTTGACACTTAACACTAATGACAAACTTCTGTCCTATAGTTTCATCATTGTATCGTCCTCCTGATTATTATCACACTGTGCTATTTTTCTTCTTATTGTTAAATTAATATGTAATATAATCTCCTCCGTAGTTGGCTAGGATCTAATGAGATTGGTCATCGTCAGCAATATCGGTTAGGAAGTTATTATAATATCAACGTAATACACAGCCTAGACCGCGCAATCGTCTATCAAAACACACCAGAATTTAATTGAAATTTAGCACACAGATTATAACTATAACACAGGCATCGGCTATTTTTTTTTTAAATGAACACTTAATTAGGTGTAACAAGGGTCCAAAATTTCAAACAAAATCTACTTCTTTATAATCATTCATGTATGATAGTTTTCTCCCTTTTGGAAGACGAGAAAGCAACAGATCGTGATGTCACAAAGAGCTGATTAACCAAAAGCCAATTTGCTAATAACAAGGGCTGTCTCAAATATAATAGGAGCGCTAATTGTAATTGGCGTGTTGGCTGCGCTTGTGGCAGCCCTGGGGTGTTGCTATAGTGATGGGAATGAATTCGAACATATGCGATTTTGTTTTGATTTTGAAGTTTTTTTTTTTTTAATTAAATTATGTTTTTAGGGTGATCGGGATATAATTTTATTTTATATTTTTAACCCGCATTATTATATGTTTAACGTATTTATCAATGTGTTTGTCTGTGGTATTCTTAAAGCGAGGAAAAGGATTTACGGATTTGGATGCATTTTTTTTTAACAAATAGTTAATTTAATGGAAGTGCGTGAGTGGTTTTAGCTTAGTTTTTTTAATGATAAAAGCCATTCAGCTTTTATAGATATATTAACTTGATTTTTAACCTTATGATATTTCGATGTATAAACATTAGCGTAAGATTTCATCAAAATCTATAATTGTTTTTTGTTTAATGGTAGAGCAACAAACATCCATTCATCGTTACACATTTTCTGATTTATAATAATTACTTTCGCGATTTGTACATAGTATGAAAATATGTATATTACGGGTCTTAATAGCGTGAATAATTTTAGGTAAAATACCTTGTTTATTGCCCAACGTTTCAACCGCATTGCACCGCCCGTGGTCACGGACAAATTTTACCTTAAATTATTCACGCGATTAAGACCTATAATATATATATATTTATAAAAATTATTTGTAATATCTTAGGATACAACTAACACACGGTCATCTGATCTCAAACTAAGCTGAGTACCAGATAACTGATAAACATAATAATATTTTGTAACATTAAAACACATATTAAATCATTCAGTTTCCGAACCTACTGAATCTCTAAAGGACATTTCGGTGTCATAATACAAATTACGACTTAACCCAATAAATTTAAACACAAATAATACAAACACATCCTTATTTAACCCTTCAATATCTCTTATTACAAAATAATGATGTAAACCCTCTTTGACATACTACGCCAATAATATACCATTTGTAATTTTATATATACTGCTTTGTTTTATACTGTAAAAGGAGATTATATTAGCAGGGTTAAGTTGTGTTTCCAAAGTTGGTGTTTAGATGGGTGACATTACTTTTTTTTTAAAGATAACTAGAAATGTGGGATTGTGGTTTTCACAATACTAGCAATCCTGTTAACCCCTTCAGTTAAACTCAATGGCTTGTGTTAGGAGTGGGTTCATGTCGGTAGTATAATGGGTAGGATTCGAAACCCCGACCTTGCGATTGCGACTGCGATGCCTTAACCCTAATTGTACTGCCTTCAATTAATCTATTATTAGTATTGCCTCAGTAGCTCAGCGGGAATGCGTGCTTGTAGCAAGAGGTTTTGTATTTCTGTACTGTTGGTTCTAAGTCTGATCAGTGCCGTAACTAGGGCCGTGTCAGCGGTGCCCAGGTACAGAGTGCAGACTCTGGAGGGGGGCAGAAATGACCATCAGGAGCAATACCAAGGATGCAGTTATATAAGCCCGCACCAGGCGCATAAAAGTTCGCACCGGGCGCATAAACGGCTAGTTACGGAACTGAGTCTGATTGTACATTGTGTTGTTAATTGTAAATTTGTAAACTTCCTCGCGAGTCGCGACGCATGTACCCTAGAAGGGGAGTGGTCTATAAAGAAAAAAAATGTATATTCTAACTGACCTACGTCGTACGTTCGTCGTCGTTTTTAAGGACATTTTTCATTGATGCAGCTATTCGACAGTAAAAGAATTTTTCAATTCAAACTAGTAGTTCCTGAGATTATCGCGTTTAACCAAACTAACAAATAAACTCTTCAGCTTTATTACATTAGTACCTATAGGTTTTTTTTTGGAGTTAGTGTTAAAAAACATATGGAAAGTCCTTAGTTTAAAAAAATAAAGAATAAACAATACTTTACTTTTAAATCCCTTAAAGGCCATAAAATAGTGAAGCCTACAACAAATCCGGAATATATCGATAAAAACATCGATATATACGCTTCGCAATACCGCGTCGGCGTCAATAAAGACATATCACAGGTTCTCAACAAGCTTTCACTGTCACAAAAAGGAGTTACTTTTTTTTCGAAAACCAAGGCACAAAATATTTAGGTACCACCGACTCAAAGGTCAACAAAAAAATTACGCACACAGACGAAGTACGTACGTACTTCGCAGTTTCGGTTGAGATAGGACCGAGATCTGTATACGTGGGCTATTATGTGCGAGTGAGCCTGTTTTCGCTCGTTGTAGGGAGTCGGCTATCTGTGACTGTGTATTTGGTGACCAAGGGCTTGCAAACATTCGGTTTTTTGGTGCAAGTTATTTTTTTAAATACTTTAACTTGTTTACAATGGAATGAAAGAGAAAAGAGGTTTCGGTTTAACTGGCCTGTTGGTCTAATGGTTAGTGGCTTAGCCAGAGATCGTGGGTTCGATTCTCACTCAGAGATTTGTGTGATGAGCATTCTGCACTGTGTGTCGAATTTCAAGTCATCGTTCTCGGTTATGTATAAAGAGATGCACCGTTGACATGGGGGTAAGGATTCCGATTTGTGAGCTGTGAGTCGCGGGTTCAAAAGAAAACAAGCGAAACCCCTTAGTGTGATTTCATCATCACCACTGCTGAAAAAAGGATGAAGGAAGACAAAACTTGATAAGCGATTGAAAGTTTTTTAGAGTCTATGAGTATTTTGGTGGTTAATTTTATGTGTACAAAGTTGTGATACGGGAATTGTATTCACATCTAAGATTTTTTTCAACCACTATGAAAGAAAAGTAGCGTGCCAAACTTAGCATCTCATAAATTCGTCATTATGTAACGTTAGTGACGTGTAAGTATCGATAAAAAAAGTATACCGACATCGATATACCATATCGATTAGCAATGAATGGCTGTATCATAGAGTTGGCAAGATAGAGTAGATATTTATGATAATTATTCTTTCAATGGTCATCTAACATTGTAATGGTGGACTTATATGGATATCTTCTGATTTGATTGGGATGGCGTACATTAGTTTCTTGTTGCCTGAAGTAAATTAATGAGTTAACTAATAAGAAAGGATAACTGTGTATCTGCTTTATTAGTTTACTAGGATTTCCTCGTGGTTTCACCTGCGGTAATAGATTTTTTTAGCTTGTGTTATATTTGTATAAACTACATTATTATAAAGTTTTATCACTTCCTAAAGTTATTTTTCAATAAATTATTCAAGATAGACCATTCTTAACTACCGCGGTTATTGAGACGTATTCTCAAAAACATAAAAACATATATCAGATATATTGACATATAAATACTCAATGAAAGTATATAACAATTCAACAAAACTCTGTTTACTTGGAAATACAAAGAAGCGCGTAGATTTAAAAGGTGCAATATTACTTCATAATTTAGGTAGTGGAAATCTAACAGAGAGATCAGTGAGGTTAAACAACGTTATTATTGTCGGTCCATAGATGACCGTTTCCTGAAAATGTTATGCCTCTGAAGTCTTCTCCACACCTTAAGGAGTATGTAAAGCCTTGGGCTTGATCTGTCTCTAGTCCCATCGTATTTCCGTTCCTTCGGTCTATGAGAGTGACGAAATAGAAAGTGCACTAGTATCCCTCGAGCACTGTAATATGTCATGCGTAGTTGCTGTTGCTGTTGAGATTGGTCGCTGTAACCAAAATCAGTTATGAGACCACTAATATTATTACTGGTTATTCTGACGGCATGGTTAATGAAAAATTTATGACGTTTTGTGAGAATAGTGATCATATACACACGGTATAAGTAGTCATTCTTTTTTACTTTCCCCGATATAGTTTTTTGATTGAAATTGTATTAAATTCTAAGTAGAATGTCGTTTTTTCGCTTTGCTAAACATACATGAGACGTATGTGACCGCAGCGTATCGTAATTTTTGCGCACGAGATTTGGAGAGACGTGGAGAGTTTGTATCGTGTCTTAATATATTTTAACGAAAATTTAGGCCTATATTTACAACTAATAGATAACGTTTTTATACACGGTAATATCATAAAAACAAAAGTGATCTCGCCAGATTAAAAATAATTAAAACAAAAATTATGTAGCCTGATCTCACTTCCACAATTGAGATAAATACAACAATATCTCACATAGTCGAATAGTTTCGACTGTAGAGCTTGCCAAAGAAATTGACATACATAACCCTTCTTCTGATGTAGTCGGGAAAAAATGATCAGAAATATTTATATTATATGCTACTAGTGCTATAGTTTTTATATTTCTTATTAATATTTTAATTAAAATCAACCACTACAACATATTGAGCGTCCTCATGTCACATGTCAATGGATTTTTGTTTATGTCTATATGTCGTTTTCCTCACTATGCGATATTTCCTTCACTGATTAGTAATAAAATAAATCACACAAAGTGTACACTCACATGCCTTTAATTTAAACCAGCGGTCCTGCACCACATTTAGTTTTAATTAACTTAAAATATATACAAAAACATATTTTATTAACTTACTATTCCACGATTTTCCATTCCACGAGCCTGCTGCAACCCCATGCTGAGTTAATCCCCCCATTGTAAAACTAAAGTCCCATAAAATGCAAAAACAAAATGACAAATAATTACATAGTCCCAATATTACCCAATAAAACTTAATTTTACATGTACAACGAAACAAGAACAAGAAAAACTTCGACATTCGATATTTTTTGTTGAAATAAAAAGACCGCCTACTGTTCGCTTGTCGCTACACTGTCACTACATCGATATGTATATGTAAAATGCATTTGTGCATCACTAATTTATCGGATTACAAGGCTATGCTAAAGGGTGTCGACATTAGCACCTGTTTTGACATGTCAAACCAATTTGTGTTTTATTTTAAACACCATACAGTTTAAATTGCATTAAGTACTATTTTTTGTTTTATGTCGTTCTGCATGTTACCTAAATATGACAATCGTAGTGCGGTTTATTATCGACATATAGTGCAATATGTAGGAAGTTATGTCTTTATAACTGACATTCTTAATGAGCTTGCATACTTACTATTTTAATTTAATAGAAGTGCCAGCAATATGTCGGAATGTCAATTAAACTGAAAACTCAATGTTTTTCTGTATAAAACTGCAACAAATTAATGCTATAGAGGATTGGGTAATCCATGTTTGCATTGAACAGAATTCAGAGCCCTAAACTAATCAACTTATTTTTTGTTTTTTAATATAAATAAAATCTAAATTTGAGGAAGGAAGATACAATAATAAAACAGTGACTATAACCATCACTTAATTCGCCGTGATTTCTCTTCTTCTTTTTTGAATGCCTCTGTGGCGCGATGGGAGTGTGTTCGACTGCTACGCAAGAGGTCGTGGGTTCGATTCCCACACGGGACACCACTTTGTGTGATCCACAAATTGTTGTTCCGAGTCTGAGTGTACTTTGTGTCTGTGACTTGTATATTTGTAAAGTCCCCTGCAACTCAGGGCTTGTACCATACTCCTGGAATCGTGATAAAAAAAAATATAGTGAATCAAAAAGTGATCATTTTCCTTACTTAACATGAGCAAATCTCGCCCTACCTTTTTTTTATTTTTTTTGACATAACTTTAAAAACAGTTGTTTTTACCGATATCTCAGTAGAGTGGACAGACGCAGTGTGGGCCGACCTCCCACTAGATGGACCGATGATCTGGTTAAAGTAACATGGACCAAATGGATGATTGTCGTCCAGGATTGTCAGGAGTGGAAACGGTTAAGGAAGGCCGTTGCTCAAAAATGGGCGTCTGTAGACTGAAGAAAAAAAAAACTCTAGATCTAACGATCCGATCTATCCGGTCAATACTATGTTACTGACCCTTCAAGTCAGCCACTAGGGTCTATAACTCGTTTACCTCATACATTCTGTTATTTTTTGTCTTCAAATAAATTTCCTTACTACTATTGTAATTAGTTTTCTTCACGTTCAAGTCTATTTGATGGTTCATTGGCTATTAAATATATAGTTTTCAAATTTTTTATTGCTTCATAAATATTAATTACTAGCTGTCCCGCGCAACTTCGTACATTTTTCTCGCTTTTGCAACATTTCTCATTGCTGCTCCACGTGACGTGATGTTATATAGCCTATAGCCTTCCTCGATAAATGGGCTATCCAAAAGTTAAATAATTTTTCAATTCGGATCAGTAGTTCCTGAGATTACAGCGTTCAAACAAACAAACTCTTCAGCTTTATTATATTAGTATAGATTAGATAAATCAGTAGATCTATCTGATTTCCAGTCATAGTTCAAAAAATATTAAACCCAGAAATAAATACGCAAAATAGAAAAGAGAATCTTTGAAAAATTAACACCTTTTAATAGCAATGAAATTCTCATTATTCGATAAAAATATACAGCGATATATTTATGTAAAAATACTAGCCTTAAATAAAAAAGTGAACATTCTATATTTGTACATAAAATAAAACAATGCAACAATTGCAAATATAAATAAAAATAAGACCAAAGCGACTCCGCATCACTCAATGTCCAGCTGAAACTCGCGGCTACTGTTTTTTTTCGAGCGGACGACATCATGCAAGATCTTTCAATGAATTAACATTATATTAAAGTCGATTAATTATTTATGTTTTCTCATTTAGTCAGCAGTGATTGAGACGTTTGGACATAAATGACGGATGTCCAAAATGATTAATGTCGTGCCCTCGATCATTGAATTAAGCGTTATTATAATTTTATTGCTTTGTTTTTTAACTTTTTTCTTTTAATATGTCTTTCTTCTTCCGTTTGGTGGACTGATACTGTCCTTTTTTTAAAAGTATACCGTTTATATGGACTTGTGCTTGTTTGGAAAACGTTCTTTTGGTTAGTAAAGAAAGGTTTTTATTCCGTAATTTTCTTCCTTCGTAATTCGCTTCCTTGAAAAGTAGGTTCTTCAAAATTACGTTTTCTGTAATATAATTACTCTTTTGAGATACTTTTCTGATCGAAATTATCTGTCGGATTGAATTAATAGTAGGTAGTGTATTAAAAACAACGAAACCAGCAAGTGTTGAGTCAGTAGCACAGACTCACAGTTACCGTTTTAAAGTTGATACATTTTTCAACTTGGTATTACGCTACTAATGAAATGTACCACTTTTATCGGTCTTACCAACTTGAATCACCTTTTAGTACTTTAAGTCAATGCCTTGATGTTTTAATTTATTATTTAGGTATAAAGGGTAATTTCCAATACCTAAAAAAGGTTTTAACATTGTATTCTTGCAAATACGATATTAGATTCTGTTTAATCCTTTCAAGTATAATTACTATTGCTGATTTATGTTCACATAAACTTATTTCGTTCTATATTAAGAGTAAAATTGAGTAAGATTAAATCTGATGCCTTTTTAGGATACGAATGAGAACCGTTATAGATGTTTAATTGGAAATGAGTAGGCAGTGGGATCCCTGTGGGTGTTTTTACATTATTACGTTTATAATAATGTTTTGTTGTTATTGTTATTTGTAATTTAACCTAAATAATTTAATTAATCAAGAAGACAATCAAAGTTCTTATTTATACCAAATATTTTTTTATGTTGATGATTCTATATAACAGTTGTGCTTGCATCGATTTTAGTTTTCAAAATCCAGAAATTTTGTAAATGTGCAGTTTTATATCAAGTATCTAAAGTAGAGTCTTTTGATGTTAATTAAATTTATTTAGTCTTTCTATTTTGATCTGAATAAGTAATTCAAAGGAGTGTAAGGCGACGTGGAGGAAACGGTTATGGTCCAGACACTTATTTTTTTCTTTTTAATTTGTAGGTACGTCAGCCTATTACAGAATGACGGTCACTACAAAGTCGCAATTTAAAACCCGTCTCCACGAGCCAAGTTTCATTGAAGTATGCAATTTAAATACCGTACTAAATACTAGTTTCCTACCAGCTTCGGTCGGCAATGTACAATCACACCCATTTCCTTCAATATACTAAGTATTTCCTCTCAGCTAAAACAAGTAATAAGTACTTTTCTATTACAATTACATTTTTAATAGAATTAACTTTAAATATTCTATCTTTTGTCTCATTTATACCTAATCATATACTGCCAAGAAGTTTGGCAAACTAGACAATAAACATTAAATTAGTTCTGTGGGTATTGTTTTCATTGATAGTGCTACCATCTTGGCTGTTTTAAATCGGTACTCCTCTCACGTTAATTTACAACATAGGTATGTCTGTTTTAATTTTAAATATCTAAATCGTCAGCTGCTATTAGCGTTGTTAGAAGTTTTCGACTATTTTGTTGAAAGTTTAGTTTAGTTGTATATTGATATATTAATAACCTAATTCTTGCTTCAATCACGGCTTTATCCACGTAACAGTCAAAAACAGGCTTAACTCCAAATCAATCTTTTCTTAGGGTTCACTTACTTTCAGCTTGATCAGTCAGTCTATTTAATAAAGCTTATAGACTACAGGGATTTAATCACAATACTATTTAAAAAAATATCTTTTGCATTTAATATCTATAAGTAAAAAAATATGCAAAAAAAGTGAGGCAATAAATCTTGCAACTATTTATTATTCGGGAATTAACGCGCATTGTTTACCTTAACATTGCTTGAAGTTTCAGTCCGCTTGTGACCACGGCCGGTGCAACCTGGTCGAAACGTCAAGCAATTTTAAGGTAAACAATGCGCGTTAATTCCCGTATAATAAATAGTTATAATCATGCAACGCGAAAGTTTAAATGGTAATAAATCTTGCAAACTGCAAACACATTATTTATTTAATAGTTTTAATCTAATTACTTGACTCAACTGTCACTTTTAAATAACCCGACCAATGTATACATACTTATACATTTATATAAAACTTGCAACATCAGACATAAACCTGTCCACTGAAGTGGCGGAATAGTTGTATGCGAAAGGGAACCAAGGCTTTTTGGTATGCGACGTATGTCGACAACGTCTTTGTGGCCGCCGCGATGCGTGCGTGCCAACGATGGTGCATACCGCCGTCCAAGCTGACGAAACCGATGGGAAAGAGACTTCTTTTTTATTTTTTATGTCTTGCAAGACTTGGTTGAACTAGGTTTTATGTCACTGGGCTGTTGGTCTAGTGGTTAGTGACCCTGACTGCTGAGGCAGGGGTCGTAGGTTTGATTTCATGATTAATCTATGTGTGATGAACGCGATTCTTTATTTTGTGTCTTCATATATAAGGATTTAGGTGGAACTGATACCGTTCGGGTGGTACATATACACTTACCATCAGGCGCACGACAAGCTCGTCTTTTCATTTGTGTATAAAAAAATATCTTGTGGCAACTCACATACGTCCATCTGACCCCGAACTAGGCAACATAGGCTTTGCCTAGTTCGGGGTCAGATGACAAGGATTGAGGTGGAACGGGATCAGTGCCACCTCAATCTTTGTTTGGCAAAGATCTGAATGTCACTGCACTGCGCTCCTCATTTGAGCCTTTTTTTTTTTTTTTTTTAAAGACGACTTCCGCTCTAGGGTACAAGCCCTGTGTCGCGGGGCACTTTACAAACATACAATTCAAGGACACAAAGTACACCCAGACTCGGAACAACAATTTGTGGATCACACAAAGTGGTGTCCCCGTGTGGGAATCGAACCCACAACCTCTTGCGTAGCAGTCGGACACACTCCCACCGCGCCACAGAGACATTAGTTCGTAAATATCATTTACTCGTAATTTATTTGCTACCGATGGTATACCTAAACAGTTTTAGTGGTTTTTGATGAATTTTAGTATAGAGGTAGATGGGATCTTGGTGAAGGAGTGTGGTTTTTTTATCGCAATAACATTCACGGGACTTGACACTACTGTACTCTGACATTCACTTCAGTAGTGAATGTTAGAACAGCAAGGTTAAGCAAAAACTGTTGGCTTGCCAAAAGCTATTATTGTAATAACGAAACACAAAAAACCGTGTTTTTTAAGCAAAAAGCATTTAAGCTAGGCTCTTGCTGTCTCATAAACTATATTTTCATTAATCCATAGAAGGATTAACTCCAGAAATAACGCCTAAATATGGTTACTTCTTAAAAACAAGATGAATAGTACGCAAAGATGCGCTTGATATGCTATTAAGGAGAACTGCATACATACTATCAGGACTTGCTTGTTTCTCTTCATAAAAAGAATAGGTAACCATGAAAACATCCGAATCATGATTTGTAACTGCTCTGAATTTTAAACAATTTTACAGAGTTTGATACTCTTTGGTGTTTTGCATACATTGCTCTATAAGTAGATAAAAGAATGAAGCATTTTCTTTGTTGCACCGTTAAGTCACAACTGTACATCTTATTAAAAAAATATATTTATTAAAATCTTTAATACGTAGAATATTAAGTCGGCTTAGTTACACCATAATCTTTAAACTGTTGGATTTGTTTCCGTCCCAAAGAACAGAATAAGTAATGAAAACATCGTAAAATTCACGAAAAAAAAAAAAAACAAGGTGAAACGTTCGCCGAGATCTATTAATATAATTATTCAAATACTCAATTTCGACAGTTTAGTTTGCCGCCATTTTCACGTCTCAGTGTCTATGATTGTTTGACACAAAAAGAACAATCGTAACAAATAACAGAACGTTTAATTTTACAACAATATATGAGTAAAAATTATTTCCAAAAACAAGTCTACTTCCCAACCACAATTTTCAGAATACAATAAAATAAAAGCTGCGTGACCAACATAGCTGGTAAGTACATATTGCATTGTGGTCACATATGCCGTCAGCCATTTTGTTTTTGTTTCTTTTTTTTCGTTAACAATGACAGTTCACGTGACAGATGACGGCTAGGGGTGCAATTTATCGATAAAAATGAATATCGAGAAATAATTTATAAAAACAATATTTGTTTTAAGCGACTGTGATAATTATGGTTAATATGAATCGGTTTGTTTCGAATACGTAGAAGTTAATTTATCTATTACAACAGCAACCTATACTAAACTATTTTCTCTGGAAGTTGAAATAAAAAATAGTGAGATTGTGGGGAATTTACTGAAAATCATAGTAAAACAACTTAGTTTTGTGTTCCTGTGATTAACCTAAGTTACCAGAATAGATTACGGAGTGTCTTTACTGAATAGATGGTTACTTGAAAAAAATTGCCTAGCTATCTGTACAGCACTCATCTAGTCATATTAAGGAACCATTGTCTGACAGAATCTGCTTACCAGAAGACCGAATATATACTAACTTACAACTTGGTAGAAATCACTTGTACCTACTAAGTACCTAACCTCTCTACCGGATTTAACATGGAAATTAAACATGAAATTGCTGTCTGACTAAAAAAAAAATCAAAAATTCTTCGTTCATTTTTCTGAATAGCAACAAAGTCTAGCAATTAAACCTGTGTCCCAATGTCATATCCTACGTACATACATATTTATTTGACAAATTTCATACCGTGGTCTTTTGTTGCGCTCAAATTATCTCCGCTCCGATGGCTCATATAATTCGTTTCTACCCACGCGCGTGTAACGTCAATAGTAATTTTTAAAACCTTGAATATTTTGAAATTTTTATGTTGTTTGATGGTTTTATAGTTTTGTAATATGTTGAGGTATGGATGTAATTTGGTGTGAATTTTATTGAGAGAGAGTGTTGATTTTTGTTTGTATTATGCTGTGGATACTCTCAAATTAACTTTCAAAAGTTGGTATTTGTGGAGATAGAATTATAGATGTCGCGACAGGTCAGCATGACAATTTGTGAATTTGTTTTAAAAGTCAATAAATCTGATGGGATTTGATGCAGTCTTAGATGTAAACTTGGACTTGCCCGTCAACCTACATATTCTAATTGCCATGTAAACCTGTCTAACTTCTTCTATGGTAAGCAGCTACCAATAGTATAATCCCTATATTGCAGACACTATTTTCAATATAGATAAGTTACTGTTGAAACAATAAGAACTTATTTACTAATACATTCTGGACTAAGTTGTACCTACCCATAATTATAAATAAACATATCCTAATATTGCAATACAAATCGTTATTAACCTAGCGAATACGGTACAATGATCTAAGTTTACAATGTTGCAAATTAATAACCAATAATTTGCCGCCATAATTGCTAATCCAATCACGCTTTTCCGCAAAATTATGCACCAATCTCTCTTTCCAAGAATCAGTTTATTTCCCCACACTATTTAGAAAATTTACCTACTATTTCAAAAAGCATAAAACAAATACGTCAATGTGACCTCGTATAGGTAAACGGGGTAAGTGATTCGAATGCTGAATACCAATACAATAAGTTAGACACGACGTTGGGGTTAAGTTATATCGTGCACTGCGACCCGGCTAATCGTGGGGTGGGTGGATTAGGGTTGGAATGATTCGATTTTTGTCGATATCGATAAAGGATTAAATATATATCATAAATATTAGAAAAATAACTGGACTACAATGACTTATAACTGGAATTGACGACGGATTTTTATAAAAGTTACACATTAAAACATACAAAAAACAGAAGAGCATTTATTGGTTAAAAGTATATTTTTCGTTTTAGAATTCTACAACAAAACGGTCTTTGAATAATTACAAGGATTAATTAACTAGCTATTCTAAGAAAAATAGCACAAAATCAAGAAGTAGCAGTAAAAAACAATCAATACTTTCTATGCGCTCGTAAAAAGATAACAATAGTCATAAAATATTTAATGTATCATAAATTAGTCGCGTTTTTTTTCAGTGCACGCGACCGGCTAGTTTCATTGATTATGCGAATTCGTTTATGTTCATGTTAATGATGTACTGTAGTCGTAATTTTACACACTTTGAATGAATATATTATATTCAAAGTATGTAAAATTACAACATAAAACTATATGTTAGTGTAAATACAGCCATTATCATAATCTTTATATTAACCAGTCGTCGACGAAGTCGAACTTATGCATCAGAAACATTAGATAGTGTTTGTTTTTCATGTTTAATAGAGAAGATTTTGTCAATTACCTCCTTAATACATTACAATACTGTTAAAAATGGCTTCTGAAATTAAATTTAAAAACTATAAATATGGATAGTTTTTTTAAATGCAATGTGATAGGTTGCAATGTGAGATTGGTTCCTAAATTACTAGCAATCCTGTTAAGCCCTTCAGCTAAGCTTGGAGAAGGAGTGGGTTTACGTCGGTAATTATGAACCCGCGACCTTACGATTGCGAGTCCGATGCCTTAACCATTGGGCTTCAACCGCGTTTGAATTAATTTATAAAACTGAATCACTCCATTTACGCAGTACCAGTAAAAAAACAAACATTTTATTGCATATAAGACCGTACTGTAAAATGCTATCGATATCATTCTATCGACATATCGCATCCTTATATTTAACGGTACAGTAACGGCTGGCAACCCCGTGAGGCTCCGCCCTCATTCACGCTACCCCTCTATAAACCTCTATATATGTATAGTGACGTCACTTTAGGTATTTCAACCAACTGCATATTGACGTAAATATTTAAAACTATTGATGATATATTTTTTGGGAAAAAGTGATACATTTCTAAATGGCTAAATTGTCTTCTATTACTAGGTATATCTCCTTAACTTTGAAACGGCTAAACCGATTTTAATAAAACATAATGATATCATAACAAAATCACCTTTCAATCAAAAACCGTCACGGACAAGCTTAGTACCATATGTACCTATAGGTAATATGATCAATAATAAAATATGCAATATTGATTTTATAATTCATTTACGAGAATTATTTTAAATTGAAGGTATGTTTATGTAAGTCCTCAATTAACAAATTTAATTATACATTCGTGAACGCCCACATTGTTTATATTTATTTAGATACTAGCTGACCCGCGCAACTTCGTCTGCGTACATTTTCCTCGTATTTGCAACATTTTCCATTGCTGCTCCGCTCTTATTGGTCGTAGCGTGATGATATATAACTTATAGCCTTCCTGGATAAATGAGCTATCCAACAGTAAAATAAATGTTCAATTCGGATCAGTAGTACCTGAGACAATTGCGTTTCAACAAACAAACAGACTCTTCAGTTTTATAATATTAATATGGATTGGATTATTTAGAGAAAATAAAAAAAATATATATTTCCTTCCTACTAAAAGGTATTATGAACTAGCTATGGCTTGCGACGTGAAAATTTTGACAAACAAATATACCCCACGGGAACATTTTTTCGGGTTAAAAAAGCTATGTGATATTCCAGACTATAATCTATCACTGTTCCAAATTTCGTCTAGAACCTTCCTCGATAAATGGGCTATCTAACAGTGAAATAATTTTCAGTAGTTCCTGATATTATCGTGTACAATCAAACAAACTATTCAGTTTTATAATATTAGATTTTAACCATATTTTTTCTTTCAACAGGTCAAGATCTGGTTTCAAAACCGACGTAGTAAATACAAGAAGATGATGAAGGCTGCTCAGGTCGGAGCCCCCCCTCCCAGCCTTGGATTAGCCCCCTCCAGCCCTCCAAATAACAACCAACTATTACACGGTAAGATATTTTATATAAATATGCATAGTATAAAATAAAATCGCATCGGCTGTCTGTGCGCTTAGAACTTTTGAACTACGCAACTGATTTTAATGCAGTTTTGAGCAATAGATAGAGGGATTCAAGAGGAAGGTTTATATGTATGATACATCATCCCGCGGCAACGGGATCCATGCGTACGTAGTCGCGGGTGTCCGCTAGTATATAATATTCTCGAAAATTAAAAAAAATACACTCGGTTTGTAAACAAACGAGACATACAAACCAATAGTCGGATATATCCGGACAGATAGTAACTATATTAATAATAATTTAAAATTGTAACCATATTATAAACAACTAGGCATACAAATTTGCGCGGGGCAGCCGCGCAAATTTGTATGCGTCAATATTCCCCGTTTTTCCAACATCTTCCATTGCTGCTCCGCTCCTATTTGTCGTAGCGTGATGTTATATAGCCTATAGCCTTCTTCGATAAATGGTAAACTTAACAGTAAAAATATTTTTTCAATTTAGACCAGTAGTTCCTGAGATTACCGATATTCAAACAAACAAACTCTTCAGCTTTTTAATATTAGTATAAATTTGAAAACATTTTTTTAAAATAGGTTTTGATTTAGTTCAAGATTAAAAATGAAGTTAATAACTGCAAATAGAGTCATGCCTTCATTTATTTCCGTTTACGTTTCATTTAAATCCGTTTATTTGCCGAATACCAACAATAAAATTAAAACATTTTTTATTTAAATGTAAAATGTTTGAGTTAAATGGCTGTTATTAGCATTTTTGGGTCGTTAAGTTGTCATTATTACGAAAATTACTATTTCCTAGACGATTTAGAATTTAAAATTACCTATATTTTTGAGTTGATCTTGAAAATAACATCTAATGCCTTTTATAGTTCCGTAATATTGTTTAATTATAGATTGTAAAAGTAAAAATCTATGATTTTAAAAATCTTATCGGTCTATAAAATATTTCTGGAACAAAGAAACCAATGTCTGAATCCAAATGGGAAGTAAATTTGAAGATAAAAAAAGTATAATTTCAGATTTTTAAATATTTGATTGGATTCATTAGACATACTTAAGATTTAAAGATTAATTCAAACGCCGAAATACATCTAAATTACAAGGAGAACTTAAACAAAATAAATAAAAATCGTTTATAATAACGACAGATTTTCTGAAAAAAGCTGAAAAACCTTTCGAGCTTCAGCTGCTATATATTTTCAATTGGCTTAGCTCCGAATTCTCAAAAGATACTATGATCCTGACTTTAAAAAACATTTTTAGAAGTATTTATGTCGCTAATATAAATTTTCAAGGGCACTATCAAAAAATAAATGAGTTTAAAAAATCAATTCACTGAAAAAAGTAATAGAGCTTAGATTTCACAGACTGTTAGTGGCACTGATCTCAACAGTAGATACTACCTACGCTGGACGGACTACCCCGTACAAAGTGACAGCAATTTCAAATACCGAATAGAACTACCCTCCTGTCAACTTTTTTGACACTTATGACAAATGGCCGTTGTCGTTATCCTTGTTACACAAGAGTAGACTTCCATTTGATTTTGTCAAATTACCGTTTCCAAATGTCAAAATCAAATGACAGTCTGTTTGTTGTCATCGGTAGGTAGCCTATCTAACGTACCTACCTACTAGTAGAGACTATAGAGGTATGTGTTATTAGTGGTATATACAGAATGTAACAGAAAGGTTTTGTCATATTCAAGGGTTGGTATGTGCCCATGATACTGAGTGCACATACATAATTTTATCAAAATCAGAGTAGCCTAATTTTATTTATGAATGAAAAAGTTATTAATAAAAAAAGTATAACCCAATCGATAATTCTTATGCTATACGCCTTTTACAAAGAATATGTTATAACTATGTAATAATAATGCAACCAGCTATGGCACCACGGTAGGTGCAATACTGATACCCAATCCGCTGCTGAAATATGACCACACCTTTCTGTTACACCCTGTAAAGTGTTTTTAATTGATGATATACTTAAAGCTATTTCTCTTTATCAGGTGGCGGCGGCGGCAGTTCCAGCGGGTCCCAGCACTCGCCCTCAGCGTACCAGAGCGGCGGGCCAGCTCAGGCCCACTCGCCCACGCCCAGCTCCACGCCAGTATCAGAGCTTAGCCCAGGACTATCACCCACGGGCACCCCGTGGGATGTGAAGCAGCCACCACAACCCTCCTGGGATGTAAAGGTCGGATATGTAAGAGATTATCACTTTTTTGTACATTAATTTTAGTCCCAATCACCCTTTGCCCACAATGTTTAATTAAATAATCGGGGAGCTGTAGCTCTCCGCTACAGTTTTTAGTATTAAATTTGATCTTTGACTCCATCCTTGTATAGTAATTAATAGGTTTAAACTTAGGTCCACAAGGTGATAACAAATGTCATCAAATAAACCTAGGTTTAGCCCTCACTTCAAATTTGATAGTTGTTCAAATTGTTAGAGTAACATTAATATGATAAACATAATAGTAGTTTATTTTTTAAAGACGACTCTGGTAGTAGGGTACAAATCTTGTGTTGCAGTTGGGGGACTTTACAAACATATAAGTCACGGACACAAAGTACACCTAGACTCGGAACAACAGAGTGTTGTCCCGAAGTGGGAATAAAACCCACCGCGCCACAGAGGCAAAACAAAAAAAAATAGTAGTCAATAACAATATGCTTAAAACTCTGCCAATCTGCAAGTAGAATTAAAAATATGTCTTTCCTAATTAATAAAAAAGGTTTTCCTAACGAAATATCTCTGTTTGTTTTAGCCGACGGCGGGCAGGTCGCCGGACGGCAGTTCTTGCGATGTCAAGCCTCCACACCAGCAGTCATGGGACCCGAGGGTCGGATATGTAAGTAGACCCCATTTAAAATGAAATTTTCCAATTATTAATTAAATTTCAATAAAAAAATGATAAATAAAATAAAATTCAGCAATTGAACAGCAAAACGAAAAACAACAGACGTTTAATTAGCAATTGGAAAATATTTTTTAAGTTTAAAAATAGGATAAATCCACTGTAAATATTTTTATTTATTTATGTAGTTGTATTTTTTTTATTTAATCAACATAATCAGTTTAAATTATTAATCAATTACAGTGAGGCAAATGTAACAAAGAAAATAAATAATCGTTCGTTTTCTTTCCACCATTCTTATTTTAAATACAATTTGGAATAGGCATTTTACTTACAACAATTTGTTCACATACTTTTAAATAAGTTTCATTTTTATTCAATTAATTAATGTTAAAGCTTTTAAATTTAGAATCAATTCATTTAAATTAAGCTTAGGTGTTTTAAGCTATACATATTTTTGAGGGGAGCTTATTTTCCTATAGGAGGGTTATTTCGCGCCTCAATCCGATGACGTAGAGGGCTCGCCCGGCGCAGAGGGAGTCAGGGGCCGACCCATGCCTTGGATGTTCAAGGTAAGGGTGTTAGTTCGATTTCGTGCCGTGTACCTGTTTGTCTGTTCCTTATGTTAAAAAAATAACAGAATTTTAACATATAATTGCAGTTTTGTGTTTTAAAAATTGTCTAATAAAAAAATGTTGGTCGTAGGGACTTTTGTTAAAATAATTGATTACTTACACTGAAAATAAAATTATTCTACTATTATTCAGAAAACTTTCTCTTAGCTTTTTGACAGCAATTAAAAGTGCTATATTTTCATAAACCGAAAGAGTTGTCATTGATTTCTATTTCAAAAAAACGGTTCGTCCATAATTTGAGGCGTTTGAAAATTTAAAAGTGAAAAGTCGATAATAAATCGTGACGCCATAATGTTATATTTCAAACAAACTACAGAGCATATTGCTTAACATTTTATAAAAAGGAATTTAGGTATACCTACATAATTATTTTAAATACTTATTTTTATTTAAAAAACGAGTTCTATAATTCAAACCTCGTCATTATATCGCCGACGCAAAATCCAACGTCCATAGAAACAAGAAAAACACATAACAACACACACAAAAATCTTTGAAAGTTAATAACATTCTATAGAAAGTTGGAAAAAACATGTTTACTTGAGTTGCGTGTTCAAAAATTATAAAAAACTATATAGTTTTAGTATAAAAGTGATTAGATAATGCTATTTGGGTGTGGCAGCCACACCTAACGTTTGAAATGATTAGTTTTTCGTCCAACTTTTACTCGTGTTATACAGTAAAATGTACTGTTGTTAATTAATTTGTCTTATTTTGCGGTCAATAGTGAAGTAAAATTAATATTAACGATACTTACCAATGGTTTAATAATTGAAAGCATAATTTGTGAAAAGGTGACATAGCAATTTTCGAGATTATTTTTTTAGGACAGAAATGGAGGCAAAAACGTAACTTAACGTTAAAAATAATAAATGCAATCGTCGGAAACCGATGCAGAACTAAAAAATCACGGGCGCTGCGCGGGTATATGACGCGCACCGTTTTGGAATATAATTGATAATTTAGCAGAATATTTGACAACTGAAAGCAAATAAAATTAATATTGAAAAGTTACCGTAATTTCAATCGTTAATCTTGACGTATAAAAGTATGTTCGGCACTGCGAAAATACCTACATAGCGTTTATTTACAAGAAAGAGGCCTACTACCAAGATAGATAGTTTTTGCCCTTTGTAAACCACATAAATACCATGACCATAATACATTGGCCTCGAACTGTCCAAGAATCGTTCGGAATTTTGCCACTGTGGCCTGAAGTTGTTAGTCCTTTGACAACATTCCTACTGCAGGGACGCAGGTCTTTTATCTGAGAAGGTAAGGGAAGTAGTTCTCTACGTAGATGCAGTCCGGATTGGATGTAGGTAGTTCTAGTAGTCCGTGTTATCGATAACTATGAGCGTAGAGAAATTAAAGAACAGATAGTGTTCTTGTGCCTGCGCACACACTTACAAGTATTAATTTTCCTCAATGGCAGATCTAGAGGGCAGGCTGATGGGCTAATGCCTCAAAAGTTCCTAAGTCCTAAGTAAATTACCTTGAGAAAAATACCCTCAGCGTGGTCAAAACCTCTTTCAAAGCAAAAGATATTCACTGCCGACTCGCTTAGGACCAACCATTAACTGTCTGCAAAAATAAATGTCATTTTCGCAACTAGAGTTAGCTATTGAGACAGGTTGTTAGAACCCTATAATTTATTTGTACATTTTATGGTTGGTTACGATCACATATACAACATGTATATTACATGTATAATATGTATATCATGTCCGACACAAAATGGACGTGTTGATATTATTTAAAAAAAAATAGAATATTATCCGCTATAACGTTTTTTTATTGAATATTAAAAATCACGATTTTAGTACCCGATTTCGTCGAAATGTGTAAATTTTCAAGATTTTTGATCAATATTTTGCTTATCTAAGGACTCTTTACAAACAAAACACGTATTCTTCTATCAAGAAAACAATAGTTTTGTCATTAAATTAAAAAAATAACGTAAATCAATAGGGAATATGATACCTAACAACACTTTAATATAATTGAAGTGTTGTTTATTAAAGTCAAATGCATCGGACAGGGATTAAATATATCTACATGTTGTAGAACGATGGAGTGTTGTATAGATACATGAGGCATCCGAGAATTTCGACCATCCTCCCCAAACTGACCTACGGTGTAGAAGATACTCTACAATAGCTGCTACCATCCTCTCCATTAACCACCCCTTTCCCTTGTCACAGGGCGCGCCGCCCGGCCCGTGGGACATGAAAGGCGCGCACGCGCATGCGCTCCACCACCAGGGCGCCCCCCAGCCGCACCCCCCCTACGTGCCGCAGTACTCCTGGTACCAGACCGATACCAACCCTGGACTACTTACGTAAGTATATTTTAAAGACCATCCCTTACGCTTATGAGCCTCTAGTACAAATGAGAAAAAATGTAACTATATGTATATAATTTGCATGGATTAGAAATCTTATTTCTTTAAATGATAACCTAAATCTGTTTACAACAATCGATGCCACGCTGATCGAGCATGTTTCTTTGAACTTTTGTATCAGTACCTACCTATCGCATTTTGGTGATATCGTATCTTCTAATGTGTATCTTCAAATCAATGTATTTTTTCACATGCTGAAGCATGTCTTGGTTCAGTGACTTCTAACTATTTTATGAACATCCCCAGTGACAGTATTATTTGAATTAATTGTGGTTCATTTAATTTATTACTTAATACTTTGCATTTTAAGACTAAATATTTAATTATATTTGTTTTGTTAACAGGGTATGGCCAGCGGTTTAACAGCCATCGCACATAATGCAAAAAACTAAATAAAACGTAAGTGTATATTCACTATAAAACATGGCAGGACACGTAATGGCAGCCATCACAAAATGGCGTCGTATTTTGGCGCCAACAGCATCGGCACAACCAACTTTTAAATATAAGCAGAATTATTTAATAGTAATAATGAAAAATCATTGTAAATTTTTATAATTAATAATTATAAATAGGGAATAAATGTTCATAATGGTTACTGTAATTGTAATAATGTTAATGGAAGCAGTTTGTTAAATATGCCAAATAATTAGGTTAATGGTAAATTACTTCTAAGTTATTCATTTAAAATATTATGCTTCACTGGTAACTAGCTAGCATAATTTTACATTTTTATTTTTATTTATTTACAGATTAATTTCTGGTTTCATTTCTGATTAATAAAATTAAAATAAATGTAATCTGAAATTCCTTGTCTTGATAATTATTTTATTTAGACTTTAAAATATACACAAACCTATATTGAAAAGATTGTAGTTACCAATACATAGGAATTACTTTCTTGATTTTATTCTAGTTATTTAGCATTTTATCAAACTGTTTCCTTATAAATAATTGTAACGTCAAAAATGGATTCTAATATTAACCAATTAGAAACCAAGCGTCCTGATAACAAGATTCTGGTTGGTTAATAATCACGTGATATCCTGTAATAGACGAATCACAGTCGTCTAAATTTGACATTTGACAGAATGTGAATGTGTGGGCTCTTTGACAGGAACTTTTAGTTTTCCGTACACTAAAATAATAATTTTATTTAAATATTTTTAATAGGAAACAATGAATATTAGCAATATCATTCGAATTTTGAACTATTTTTTCGCACTTTTGATTTTTTTTCGCCTACTCGCTATGTGAAAATAATTAATCAGTTGAAAATTATATTAAGGGCACAATTAAAAATCTAGAAAAGGTTTAGTTAGAAAATTTATTTATAAAAAAAGAATGTGAAAAATAATTTGAGTGAATTCTTAAAAAATTCAAGAATTTATGGTTGCAATATTCTTTATATTTTTCTCCATTATTCTTAAAAAATAATCAAAAAGTATTCAATATCCTATCTTAAATAATTATTTGAATATTGTATTCGTAAAATAAGCTTTAATACATTTTTTTTTATTTATTTAGATTTAAAAATTTTAAAAGGAACAATCAATCGGGAACACAAACCAGTCTGTTGTGATAAATAATTTTAAGTTTTGTTTTTTTAGAACAATAATATTCATTTAAAAATTGTATTTATTACATTTTTGTGCAAAAATAATGTGTTCTGAAAGAAAAAGAGTTTTGTTTTAAGCTATAAAATATTATTTTTATCTTTTATGTCAACTGCAATTTCTATACCTGTTAAATAATACAGTTTATTCAATTAATTTATTTGTAATCTTTAATATATTTCACTACTTTTATTTTTTTCTTTTTATCATTTCACTTTTGTATAATCTATATTTATAATAATATTATGTAAATTATTATAAATATTATACATAATTATGATAATATTTTAATTGAATAGACTATATTATATATCTTTATGTCTAGAATGGGATCTTTACGGGATGATACAATTTTGTAAATATTTTTTGTAATATATAGACAAATAAACTATACATATAAATATAGGTAGCGTAATTACTTTATAACTACAATGTAATATAAGGAAACGGAAATAAGAAAAAAAATGAATTAATTTCTTTTGTCAAATAAAAAGAGAAAAATATTATAAAGCTTTGTTTTTATTTTTTAACCCTGACATCTAAAAAAAGCGAATTGTCAACTATCGACTAAATATTCATCCAGCCGCACCCCCTTGATTCTCCATGATTTGATAATTGCAAATTTAACAGGCAAGACACAATAATTGCTTTGAGATTGCGAACTCGATACATCCCATCGAATAAGTTCGTATACTTTGTAATAAAGTAACATCTCCAAACTGCATAATATGTAATGTAATGTAAATGAGTCTAGGGTTGCCACCTTTTTTTAGTGTAAATAAAGTACCTACTTACGTTGTTTAGTAAAAGTAGAAAATAATACGTTGTGTCAAAATAAAGTACAAATTAATTTAGTTTATTTTCTTTAAATATTTTTCATTAATTTTAACAACATTTAATAAATACATAATCATAATCAAGCATATTTATAGTCAGTAATATGTAAATTATTGAATTCTGGATAATCAAATCGTGAAAAATAAAGTATTTTTGGGTACCTTATACTTCTCATAAAGTCTCATCAAGCATATTTATAGTCAGTGATATGTAAATTATTGAATTCCGAAGAATCAAATCATGAAAAATAAAGTATTTTTGGGTACCTTATACTTCTCATAAAGTCTCATCAAGCATATTTATAGTCAGTGATATGTAAATGATTGAATTACGAAGAATCAAATCATAAAAAATAAAGTATTTTTGGGTACCTTATACTTCTCATAAAGTATATAGTACAATTACCCAAAATAAAGTATAATAATTTATATATAAAGTAAGTAAGGGTAGCAACCCTAAATGTGTCCGAAATGCGTCTTACAGAGATCCCCGCTTAAAAGATTTGAGTATGGTTGACGGTTGTAACAGTGTCTTAGTATCCTTTATAGGATGCAGCCAGGGTCCTTATTCATTATCTTTATTTTCGTTTTTGCGGCAAGCTTGCGCGAACTGGTGCATGCGCGGTGTGCTTTTCTAAGCGTAGCTCTCTATTTACCATTATGACAAGATTTTGATAGTTATAAGCGCGGGCTTGACGCAAAAACGAAACGAAAAAGATAGTGAATAAGGACCCAGGGCTCTGTTTAAGCTAGTGAAGTAAGTATATAAATAGATATGTATAAAAAAAAGAAAAAAATGTCTTTAAAACTAATTATCTAAGGGTGCTGAAATCTGGTAGATTCGTAGTTTATAATAAAACGTGTATTAGAAATGGAAAGGTTTTTCAGCAAGGGATATTAGGTATATGTGATCAGTATTGAATTATTATTACATAGGTAGGTATAGCATTTTCTTATTGATAAATTTCAGTAGGGAAAGTTTTCCCCGTAGTGCAAAAGTTTGATTAGATTAATAGATAAATAAACGAATGAAAAATAATTTATTCAATTTTACGGTACTCCGATTTTAATAAAATTAGGAATGTGCATTCAATATTTGACCATACCTTTCTGTGTCACGCAAGAGATAGACATTGCTGTGTGGTAGCAGTTTAAGAATCTAAACTCATCCTGTGGGTTTCGTCAAGGCGACTAAGGGATTTTTCAACGGAGGACGGACAGCAGCGTCCTCTGTGTACTTTAAAGCCTTACTGCGATCGCTAAGCCTGGCGATTATGGCAATTACCCCCAGGATCTACTGTGGGTTCTACTGGGGATACCCGTGCCTAGCAATGGGACATCATTATGTAAGATATAGGCATCGTAAGCAAAAAAAAATTAAAAAAATCCATCACATGAAAGGACGAAAGCGGTTAACTTTTTTATAGAAATTTCGACTTGATTTTGTCGACTTTTTATCATGATTATAATATAACAGTGGGTGCAGCCGTAGGACACAGTTAAAAATATTGATTTTTACCGCAAAATACTACTGAGAATAGAGATACTACAGTAAACAAGTTTTGCTATATTTACCAAGTAAGTAGTTATGAAACAGAGGCTTAAAGAACCCGACATTTTGGAAATCTTACTAACATTCTAAATGCGAAAGTTGGTGAGAATGGATGGATGCCCGGATGTGCTCTTTGATGCAAAAACCACTGAATCAGATCCTGATAAAACTTTACTATAATAAAAACTATAACGCGGACGAAATCGCGTGGTAAAGCTAGTCTTTCATAAGTTTGTCCAATGTGGATGAAATTATTTCCTTGGGATTTTTTTTCCATCATTCCCCTTATAATTAACAGACGTTTAGCAAATATTTATGAATTTCAAAAAGTTTCCCCTTATAATTAACAGACGTTTGGCAAATATTTATGGATTTCAAAAAGTTTCGACTTATATTGTGAAATCGAACCCACGATCTCTTGTGTAGCAGTCGTAAGTATTATCATTTCACTACCGAGACAGTCAAACCTACTGAAACACTGAACTTACATTTTTACACTCACGCGGCCTAGCTTTTTCCCGCGTTGTTTGTTTTTTGTGTTATACTAATGTATAATCTACATTGCTGTAAGGTTTCATCAAAATCTGTTCAGTTGTTTTTGCGTGAAAAAGCAACAACCATTCATCCCTCCATTCATACATCCTCACAAATATAAGTAGAATACAAACAATACGGAGACTCGGAAAAACAATTCGTGGATCATCAAAAAAGCCACGTAACTATGGAATAACAGTTCAGTCTTGGGACAACTAACACGACGCTATCTGATCCCAAACTAAGCAGAGCTTGTACTATGGAAACCAGACAACCGATAAACATACTTATACATTTCTAATTACATACATATTATAGATAAATAACACCCAGACACAGAATAAACCATCGTGCTCATCGGTGGGTGGGGATCGAACCCACGATCTCTGGCTCAGCAGTCAGGGTCACTAACCATTAGATAAAAGGTATGAAAAAGGCAATGGGCGCTCACGAAGTGGATTGATGCATTTTATGAGTCAAACTTACGGCCAAATATTTCCAACTCAATAGTCAGTACGTATAGTTAATCATAATTCTGTCTTTGTCACTTAAAGATAGTAGCGACATGAATCTCGCAGAAAACTTTTGAGCACGACTCAAAATTAAGTATCGCTTGAGTATTCGGAACTTACAGTTATAAACTCTCATTATGACAGCCTAAATGCCTTTTTAATTACATAATTAGTACATAACCTGTTAGCACGAGGAAAGGGGTATTAAAAATTATCGTTAGCGTTTTATGTGTCCATGAAAAACTTTAAAACGATAAATTATAAGTAACAATGTTACTAGAATTGTTGAAGCAACATGAATTGTAGATAAATATGTATGTTTGTCTATTCTGTAGCTTCATTATAATTTGACAAATGGGAGATAACTTATGAAGCGTCTTGTTCGTCCGCTGGTTATAGTCATGTTATCTCCTCTCAATCATCATTTAGAATTTAACTGGGTACTTAACTTCAATAACATTATATTATTTTAAATACCTACATCTAGCACTTTATAGATTTTAAAATGCTCTGTAAATTTTCTCAAAACGAACCATTGAACGAGAGTAAAAAAAAAAAACAACGGGTTGCACTCCGGGAGTGCCGGCTGAAGTGAATCCTTGAACACTGATATATTACATACTGATGAAATTTGAATAAATTTTTCCCATCTTACTGACATAATAATAAAAAAATATGAAATAATAAATCACAAATCATAGAACCAAAATCAAAAATAAAAATGGAAAAAGAATAATCTTTACTCGGACTCGTGGGTCCATGACCACCTGAGCTTCAACATTGTAAATGGTGGTGAAATTTACCTTCGTATTCTGATGATATTGTAGCAGTTTTCCATTGCGAGAGCAATGGAAAACTCGCCAAACATAAGACGGAGGGAGACCTCCGTCTTATGAATTTTCGATTTGGTCACATGTTCTAACGCGAGATTAACATTTTTTACCCATCCCAAAAGGTGCACAACGCCGCTAAAGAAGTTTTTATTGACTTTTGGAGTTTTGAGTTTTAATTTAATATGTACATGTTACGTAATAACCGCATCTACCATGTAGTGTGTGCTTACTAAACGAATAAATCAGTTTCTTTTTTCTTTCTTCCTTTCTAATGCCAAGTTCGTAAAACAATAGATAAAGCCGGAGAAAAGAACAATGTTATAGAAGAAAAGAACAAGGTACTCTTGCAAAGGGGTCTGTATCACAGCAGTGGTAAAGACAATTACGTCAGAGCCAACCCAAATTCGCCAGAGACTAGCAGTATGCATTCTTTACTCCATCATTCTCATGTGGGAAGATAAAGCTCCAGATACGGAGATTAGAAAGGGTGGGGGAGGCCTTTGGCCAGCAAGACAGCAAGAAATTCGACACGGCTGGGAAGATAATTGACCCAGAACCGACGGCTTAACGTACTATCAGAGGGACGAAGATACACATATGACATTTTTGAAAATAGAAACCAACATAACGCATTTACTTACGAGTATGTTGATATTATTGTTGTGTTTGACTGCCTCTGTGGCGCGGTGGGAGTGTATCCGACTGCTACGCAAGAGGTCGTGGGTTCGATCCCCACCCAGGATAAAGCTTTGTGTGATAAGCACGATGGTTTATTCTGTGCCTGGGTGTTATTTATCTATAATATGAATGTATTTAAAAATATATAAGTATATTTATCAGGTGTCTGGTTTCCATAGTACAAGCTCTGTTTAGTTTGGGATCAGATAGCGTTGTGTGAGTTGTCGCAAGAAATTATTATTAATAAAAATATATATTAATAAAAATCAACGCATTAAATATGAGTTATGTTGGATTGTGATATTTTGATGTATAAATTGCATTATTTTATTCAATTTTATAATCGAATAATATTTTAACCTTGCATCACCAAGCGACTCAATTTGCAAATTGTACCAACTCAATACCTAAACAATCGATATACAGGGTGCAACTTTTTGAGACTCAACATGGCCGTCGTAATTAAAATAGCGATTGCCAGCCAATTATCTGTGTCTTTATTGAAACGTCGCGTCGGGCAGATGGCCCTATGGTTGCGAGTTTTTGTTACAGCGGCAACTCACAAAGGATGCTTGAGTTTTTGTTGTGATGTGCCTGTACCACAAAGCATTTGTTGGATGTGTACTGTGAGTGTGGAGTTAGGGTTAAGTGTGAGTTAGGAAGAAGGACTTGTGTGTTGGGGAGACTATGATGGTTATGAAGAAGTACTTGTGAGTTGGTAAGGCTTTGTGTAGGTTAGGAAGCTTGTGAGTAGGTGATTATGTGAGTTTAGAGTTAGCGAGATTGTTTGTGAGTTATGAAAATTTTGTATCTGAGTTAGGGAGATTTTGAGAGATACCTTGGGAGACATTTTGTGAGTTATAGAGGCTTTTATTAGTCAGGGAGTGTTTGAGAAGATATTGTAAGTATGTGTTAAGATTATTTTGTGCAAGAATCTCGATCAAAATGCAATTATAATAATATTCTATACTAATATTATAAAGCTGAAGAGTTTGTTTGTTTGTTTGAACGCGATAATTTCAAGAACTACGGGTCCGTATTGAAAAAATATTTTACTGTTAGATAGCCCATTTATCGAGGCTATATACAATATCACGCTTTGACCAATAGGAGCGAAACAGCAACGAAAAATGTAGCAAAAATGGAAAAAAATTACGCAGACGAAATAAATAAATTAGTCCCACATCTTTTTGAGTTTTAAACTACCCCTAGGTGTCTTAAATGTCCTAAGTCTATACACAGAGAAGTCATTGCGTAGATAAAATAGATCGTACCAATTAATAACCGCTTCAACTAAAGTTCACAATTAACTGACGTACTGTCAACTGTCAAAGCCGAAAAAATGACAGTCTACAAATTGACATACAAATTAAAAGAACTAGTCCTTGTAATAAGTGTTACAGTTAATTCAATTATTTGCTTTAAAAGGTGATTCTACATACAAATTGCTGTTAATGAACTAACGAACTGATATTACAAGTGTAAAGCACGTTTTCTAAAAGGCTTGCTCAAACAAAATAATAATAATAATAATAATATCTTGTGACAACTTAGACAAAGGTATCTGATCCCAAACTAAGCAGAGCTTGTACTATGGAAACCAGACAACCGATAAACATACTGAAATATTTTTTAATACATACATATTATAGATAAATAACACCCAGACACAGAATAAACCATCTTGCTCATCACACAAAGTTTTATCCCGGGTGGGGATCGAACCCACGACCGCTTGCGTAGCAGTCGGATACACTCCCACCGCGCCACAGAGGCAGTCGACAATTATTAAATCTATCAATTTTAATATTATTTAGCGGTTGATTTTTTCTTGGCCAAGACTTTCAGAAATCTGGTGCAGGCGCGGATCCAGCTTAGTGGGCATGGTGGCCATGCCCACAACCCCAAATGGGTTGATTGGCTAATGCTACAAGAATAAAAATCAAATATTCAAGGTATTTATTTAAAAAGAATTAAAAGAAATCATGTATGAATTGGTACGCATTACGGTACAGGTGCAATACGTTTTCAAGGTATAAAATATTTATCTAAATCTAATTTTTGGTTTTCGGCTGCCGTGCCCCCAACCATATTTGTGGGCAAGGTAGTGTTGATTGAGTTTGAGTTTATTATAGTGCACAAGTGTGTGCGCAGACCAAGAGTAATATCTATTCCCTCACTCTTATATTAGGTACAACAATAATTTTGTGGATCACACAAAATGGTGACCCGTGTGGAAACAAACTCACCCCCTCTTGCACGTGCGCTTGCGTCATACACCTCCACAGATATACGCAGCAGCATATGAGTAGTCATACACAACTTCAGTGTGGGTGCATCTTTACTATGAGATAATTTTATGATGTCGTACACTTTATATATCAAGCAGATAAATGGCTTATCGAGAGTAAGCAATGTTATGTCAATGAACTTCTCGCAAACCTGTGTCAATTTAGGATTATTGATGATCTGTTCACCATCTTCAAAGAGCCTTGGTCATAGCCCTATTGATTTATGTTATTGTCATAAATAAAAATACATTGCTAATTAAATTTGACTGCCTCTGTGGCGCGGTGGGAGTGTGTCCGGCTGCTACGCAAGAGGTCGTGGGTTCGATTCCCACACGGAACACCACTTTGTGTGATCCCCAATTTGTTGTTCCCAGTCTGGGTGTACTTTGCGTCTGTGACTTGTATGTTTGTAAAGTCTCCCGCGACACAGGGCTTTAAATAACAAAATGTAACGTTTCTGAGTGACGCTATCACGATGGTTTATTCTGTGTCTGGGAGTTATTTATCTATAATATGTATGTATTTAGAAATATATACCTAAGTATGTTTATCAGTTGTCCGGTGTCCATAGTACAAGCTATGCTTAGTTTGGGATCAGATAGCGTTGTGTGACTTGTCCCAAGATATTATTATTATATTGGAAGAATAATGGGTGGAATTCGAATCCCACTATAATTTAATAATTGTTTCATTGCCCATCTATTTCAAATCAGTGATAATAAATACGACAGAAAACAGAGTCACAAGTAGCTTTTATAAGTTTACGTGGTGTGGCGGTGAGGCGATAGGTTCATTTGGAAGCCTTCCGAATGGACGTATTCTGAATGGATGTACGTAAAATTTAGTATAACCATCTTGCGTATGTCCAAATAGAAGTGTAGTCAATGGTGTCATGGTGATTCAGAAGAAATAAAGAGTACAAATGACATTTTGCGAAACCGTCTTTCTCTTTTGTGACTATGTAAATGTATTCGATTACAGATTTTTTTTATTAATTTTACAGAAAATTTTATCAGGACTTAATCGTTGGAGGTTTAATACTATATAGTTTTATTTACTAATTAGTATTTTGATATTTTTTGTTTACCTAGGAAACTAACCTGTGTGAACTTCTCGTTATTGATGAAAGTCGCTTGGAAATCGAGCAACTTACACGTTTTATAAAACATGGAAAGACATTTTCAACCGTTGACATTGAAACGATTTGGTCAGTGTTAGTTGGCCTTTTATCATCAAATACCACCATATCATTTGACTGCCTTTGTGAGATCATGTCAGACTACTACGCAAGAGGTCATGGGTTCGACTCGCACACGGGACACTACTTTGTGTGATCCACAAATTGTTGTTCCGTATCTGGGTGTACTTTGTGACCGTGACTTGTATGTTTGTAAAGTACCCAGCAACACAGGACTTGAAACCTAATGCGTAAACGTTTTTTTTTTTTTTTTAAAAGTCATGATGTGGCCAACACACCATTCTACGATCTGGGGCTGTACCATGAACTGATAAAGGGAAATAATCTTTTCTTCTTCGTACCATAATTCTGGCAAAAACCAGGCGAGTCAGTGATGACATCACAAAACTTTGACTGCCTCTGTGCCGCGGTAGGAGTGTGTCCGACTGCTACGCAAGAGGTCGTGGGTTCGATTCAAACAAGGGACACCACTTTATGTGATCTAAAAATAGTTGTTCCTAGTCTGGGTGTACTTTGTGTCCGTGACTTGTATGTTTGTAAAGTACCCAGCGACACAGGGCTATTGCGGGAGATGTCTTTAAAAAAAAAAACCGGCCAGCTACCTACTTGTTAATTATTTGCACTTGACAGCAGTTATTATTTTATTATTTTTTTTAAAAAGATAACTTGCAATGATAGTCCCACATTACTAGCAATCTTGTTAATCCCTCTAACTAAGCTCAAAGGTTTGTGTTAGGAATGGGTTCACGTCGGTAGTATAATGAGTAGGATTCGAACCCGCGACCTCACGATTGCGAGACCGATAGTATTAGGCTAGTTCAGTGACTGAACAGTGCACTGGGCAAATAATTTAGATGTTCATGGTACGTCCCCTGACCATGAATCCCACACCAAATATAAAGTAGGTACCACACATGCAATGCCCATAACTTGCCACAAGTGAATCCACGTATATATCTTAGTGCTTCACACAGTTAAGACGCCGAGCTGCGCAAAGAACGCTTTGATTTCACCGCCTCTCTGTATATTTGTAGTTTTTTTACTCAAAAATAACTTCTTTCTTACAACCCTGGGCTCAAAGGGACAAATATGTCTGTGGTTTTTAACTCGTAAATAGGGTTGGCAGTTTGCAGAAAATTTTGTGCGAAACTAAAGGCGTTTGCGTTTTTTTTGTAAATTATGCGGACTGGGTGATAAGTTTTGGTGGCTTTCTCCGTGTATAAGTTTTTTTTTTATCTTTATTTATTTAGGGGCTTTTAATCATAATATGACCATGTCAGTCCCATCGTACCAATTACAAAATAAATAAACTATATCTAAACATAAACTTTTACCTATTCATTATTATTAAAAAGACATTCTTTTATTTAGTGAGTTATACACAAACTGATAGATGTTATAACAAATATCGCTACCTGGGTTGGATAAGAGAACCTGAAATGCTCCCAAATCTAAGCTATTAATGTTTAGCTCACTCACCAAAGTATCTCTTTCATTATTGTTTTGGACACATTCCACTAACAAGTGGTGCACATCATCTATTGTATAAAAAAGTTAAGAAATATTTATGGTTTTTTTTAAATGTTGTATTTTGATTGCATAAAAATGTTGAACCGATTTGGATAAAGTAAAATGACAAATTTTGACGACAAATAACAGTTAAAATTTGTTTGTACATAAGCAGAAGCCTAGGGTTTTAACAAGTGTCCAATTTTATTATTTTTATCCGACTGCACAAAAAGGAGATGGAGGTTATGTTATCTCATACTCTATTTTAGTTACCCATCTAAGGGATGATTTTTCAAATATTATTTCCTAGTGCCCACTTAGGTATGTTCTTAAAAGAAAATTTAAACAAAATTTTATGATACAGTGGCTTACGCTGTGCAATTAGTCAACTAATGAGTTTTAACATAAATTTGCAATTTTAAAAATCAAACTCAGATTTTGTAAAATATTTACTCGAGAGTGGCAACCCTGTAAATAAGCATTCCTTCACTGCTATTGTTTTTGACGTACCACAGCTTTGACGCGTGGTTCATTGGTAGCTCGCCCTTTAGGGCTCCTTGGGCCCTCAGCGAAGGGATAGGGCTCCGTACTGAACATCACACATCTTGTTTTTTATTACTAGCAGACTACTAGCAATCTTGTTAACATCTCCAACTTAGCTAAATTGCTCTCACGTCGTCAATTGGGTTCATGCCTATAGTATAATGAATGGGATTCGAATACGTGAACTCCCAATAGCCAATGCAATGCATCAGCCACTAGACTGCATATAAAGTGCTTAAACTGTGCAAGTGTAATTGGGCAATTGAGTTTGGCAATTGGGTTTGGCAATTGGGCAAGTTAACTGGGCAATTGAGACTAACGAACTAATGCCTCAAATAAGAAGTGCAGTGTGGTGAAAGTCAGATCCTTGTTAAACAAGGATTTGGGTGGCACCAATACTTTTATGGGCTAGCGTGACGCTTACCAACAGGCTCACGACATCGCCATACATTTTGTAGAATAAAAAAACAACGGCACTCCGGAAGTGCCGGCAGAAGTGAAAACTTAACCATTAAATTACATACCGGTTAAATTTGAATAATATTTTTTGATCTTACTGACATAAAAATAAAACAATATGAAATAATAAATCATAAAACAAAATCAAAAATTCTGGAAAGAACTAGTTGCGTTCACGTCCGTTACTCGAACTCGAACTGGGGACTTCTGGTTTCTGTACCTCCCGATTTCCCACCTGAGCTATAATAACATTGTAAATGGTGGCGAAATTTATCTTCGTATTTTGATGATATGGTAGCAGGTTTTCATTTTCATTGCTCTCCCTCCGTCTTATGAATTTTCGATCAGGTCACGTGTCCTGACGCGAGTTTAACATTTTTAACCCATCCCATCTCAAAAAAAAAATCACTTCAAAAAAAGGCAACAAAGTAGCAATTAGGAGTAACACTGTGGGTTTGTGAATGTCCTCCGATTTTTTACATGACTGCGTCAAAAGGAGGATATTGTTTTCGAGCCTTTATAACCATATAATCAACTCAACTCCATCTTCAAAGTAGAGCAAAGCCACACGAGTAGTCCACACCAAGGTCAGTCGCTTCGTAAGCCTATCTTCGGGGATAACGTCTCAATGACAGCATCTACAAGGGGGTAACGTAGATCCTTCGGAAACTAAGATAACTAGGAATCGGGGAGTCCTTCATTTCCTTTCTCACCATCTGGATCGAACGTGTGAAGCCCAACGGTCATTCTGATCAGTCTCCTCACAATCGTTAAAAAAATAATTAATAAATTAGAAACACTTTATTCAGAATACAGTTGATGAAAGGATTCATCACCATCAGTATCACCCTCGTGAAACACACCAGCAAAGAAGAAAATTTTAATTATCGTTTTAATTGTATCTTTCATAAAATGGCTATGTCCATTTTTTTACCAAACCCAAATAGCATGAATATTGTTCTATTGGTCTCAATTCTAGGAGTGGCATTGGCTAAGCTATTTTTTCATTAGGTAGTTAATAATAATACCTCAGGTGGGACAACTCACATAAGGTCATCTGATCCCAAGCTAGACAAAGCCTGTGCTATGGCAATCAGACAACTGCTTAACATACTTTTACTACTACATTGCCTCTGTGGCGCGGTGGGAGTGTGTCCGACTGCTACGCAAGAGGTCGTGGGTTCGATTCCCACACGGGACACCACTTTGTGATATCAATAAATTGTTGTTCCAAGTCTAGGTATACTTTGTGTCCGTGACTTGTATGTTTGTAAAGTCCCCCGCGACACAGGGCTTGGACCATAATGCGGAGGCCGTCTTTTTTAAATACTTATATATTTCTAAAAATACATAATAAACAATCGTGCCCACCCCTCACAAAGATTTAAGTAGGTATCATGGGTGGAGATTGAATCCACGAGATTGACCTCTGGTTTAGTTGTCAGTTTTTTGTATTATACTAGCTATCGCCAGCGGCTTCACTCGCGTGGGTGACTTTAGCTTTTAAAAATACAAACACTGAAACATGTTTTTCTTTAATTACTATCATAAAATCAAATGGAAAGTATCACAGATCTAACTTCAAAACTGACGAAATTTTATACAAATTTCCAACCCCTGTTATATCCTCTTGGGGGTTGATTTTCCAAAACCGCTGAAACACGAGTTTCTTTATACCAAAATGCTACATACGAATTTTCACAGAACTAACTTCAAAAGTGACAGAGTTTCATACAAACTTACAACCACTATTTTACCCCTTAGAGGACGAATTTACAAAAACCCTTTCTTACCATCTTCTTATTTAGAAAAAACAATCCCTATGACTGATTCTTTGGTTTGGTGTCATAAAAATACAGAATGGTTCTTTGTCACATTAGGCGGGTTCGATTATTTTTAAAACTTTTTACTCAGTTCCAATTATTTTTAAATAAAAATATGTAATGTTCTATCTACAATATTTATGGTACTTTCCCTCTGTGAGGTATAGTTTTAGGACATCCTGTATTTATAGACAGAATATATATTAGCTTAGCTTGTTAGTTCTTTGACATATCTCTACACAACGCAAAGAAAAGGTACACTAGAAAAGATAAATTTCGGTCTTTAAGTGTACAAAACCGCGCGCCAAAGTTAGTACGCCATATCTCGTATAACGACTCTTTTACACCGGGTTTCATAGCCAGATGTTTAAAAAAAAAGTGCGTCTTTTTTAAAAATTCCTTTTGTATGTATCAAAAGCTTTATATCCCTACAATGAAGTCTGTTTTATTATTTTTTAAAAGGGTTCCGTGGGCGGGACGCTTCCGTTGCGTTCTCTAATAGTTTTTGGGGTTGGTAACACAGTTTTTTGTTCTTTTTTTAAATTTAAATATGACACTTTATAGAGGGGCGTTTCTGCATTTGTTTGATTACGTAATATGGCACTAAAAAGGTGTTTTTAAATGAAATAGGAACATCACAGTACTTTAGTTGAGATTTGCTCAAACGCGCAATTTTCCCCGTTTTTACAAAACTGTTTTATTGATCTTAGCATGTTTTTAAACCTTTGCGATTTTTATACATATTACATATATTTCGGGACTTAAGGGCGTCCTAGTTGATAATATTACAATAGAAACGCCCATATGTGATTACTCCTCTGTATAAGGTCGTAAGTCAAAGCTTAAAATTAATATCAATTCGTTTTATCATAAACTAGCTCTATAAACAGTCATAATTGAAAATAGATAAATATTTTATAAGCCTTAAAACATTTAAGAATATTAACAATTTGAACAACAATTTAGGGTAAAATTCCAATGCTTTAATAATATCGTAGCGTGTTCCTATTGGTAGTAGCGTAATGGTAGAATAATTCCATAAATTGAATTGGTTTTTCCTGAGATTATCGCGTTCAACAAAACAAACTAACTCTTCAGCTTTATAATATTAGTATAGATTTCTATACGTTCTAAACTAAGCTGGGTACACATAATCCGATTAAATTCTCGAAATTGTACAACACAACATGATCAACTAACCGAATGTCGAGTACGGCTGCCAATCTCATTAGAGACTAGCCAGTAATAGATATTACAGTGTACAAGTGTATGCGCAGACACAGGTGCACCGTCAGTTCTCTCACTCTCATAGTCCTATGAAACGGAATTCTGACCAGAGCGCACTACTGACAGCATAACGAGCTTTATGAGGCACAGATCAGTAGAACATTTTTCGAAAACAGTCACCCATCTGTGGACCGACAGTGGTAACGTTGCTTAACCTCGTTTATTTGCTCAGCCGTCATTGAATCACAAATAATAATATATCTACTTAACAGTAACAAAACAAGTTATTACAGATTTAATTGAACGCACGCCTCACAGCAGGCTTGCTGAGAATAATATTGTAAAATAACTGCAATTTTCTATAACCCCTGTTTATTATTTATATGAGTTAATTAAAATACAATGATTGTAATTTTATTTATTTTGGTGTTTGAAAAAGAACAAACTTAAATTTAAAATCTTCCGATGTTTAAGAACAGATTTCTATAAAATGAAATTCATAAGCTTTCGCCATCTTCAAGTCAATTTGTTAAGTTTTTTATTGTATTTTTTGTTTTAGTACAAAGAAGTCTGAATCTATAGATGAAAAACCGTCATTGTTGCCGCTTCTGTAAATTGCTTATTTTTGATAAAATAATTGTTTTTAATTGAATTTGACTGCCTCTGTGGGAGTGTATCCTACTGCTACGCAAGAGGTCGTGTGTTCGATCCCCACCCAGGATAAAACTTAGTGTGATGAGCACGATAGTTTATTCTGTGTCTGGCTGTTATTTATCTATAATATGTTTATCGGTTGTCGGTTTTCCATAGTACAAGCTCTGCTTAGTTTGGGATCAGATAGCTTTGTGTGAGTTGTCCCAAGATATAAGATAGTTAGAGTAGGACTCCTAGACCTTACCCGAACCGAAATCTATCGGTTTTCGGACGGGTTTACCGTTAAAACTCGTATAACACAGTTCCCCATACAAATCCCATACAACCTACCATTACATGAAACCATACACCATAGAATTAAGACTACATAGAGTCATGGTACAGCCATGGCACGCGACAAAAACTTGATCCTTATATTATAAGGGTATTGTTCATTTTAATTACTATGATTAACAAATAAAAAACGTCAAATAAAAATGTTGATTGCCGAAACGTTAAACGTACTATTTTAAAATGGCCGCATCTATTTTACAAATTCTTTTCTTCGAAAATTTAAAGTTTGATTGGAAGCTTGTTATTGGCATATATTAATGTGTTTTATTAACTATTTGTACTATAGCTGTAAGCTCCCCAAATAAAATAAAATAAATTAATAATCATAATAAATAATGAGTGAGTAAAACATAAAAAAATATGGGAAATTGATGTTTGTTCAGAACTTATTTACAAAAAACTTAACAAAACATTATGCTGACCGTTTTCTTTATAAAAACTATGATATAAAAGAATGTCAAGGTAGCAAGGTATCCATGTCACGATCATCTTTCGACCAGTTCTTCTGGTGATAGCTCTAAGCCATAGGCCGTCTTAGTGGGCATCACCATAGTGCTAGCTATTCTTCCGTGATCATCACTGTTTCGTTTAAAGGGCACTGTAGCGTAAATTAACTGTCCAAATGAGACTAACGAGCGAATGTCTCAAATAAGAAGCGCAGTATGGTTACAGTCAGATCTTTGCCAAACAAGGATTTGGTCTCAAGACCTGCTTGTCTCTTCATTTAGCAGTATTAAAAAAAAGGTTTTATAAACTTTTAAGCGTATTCTAGACGGTTGGAAACAAGGCTTCCCGCCAAGGTGGTTTCCAACAGTGTAGACGGCTGTTGTAAACCAAATCACTTGGCACATGGTTTGCAACAGCCGTCTGAAACATAATTAAGTCTAAACATGCTTTTAGTTGCATATAAATCATTTAAATTGGTGTTTACACCTACATCGGAAATAGGAACTGAAATTTTAACCACTTGAACAAATATTTCTTATGAAAATCTTCGCGGACCAAGACTTTGGTTGTAGCAGTTTCTAACCAACTCAAAAAAAAAGAATAATTGATTTTAAATTTTCACGAAATTTACACACATCTAATAGAATATTATCAGGACTTATCGTGTGAAATAGAAGATTTTAATATTATAACATATAAAAAAAAAACAACGTTAGAATCCCATTTCGCAACTTTTTTATTCAGTCACACCCATTTTATTCCGTATTTTAAAAGTACAAAACGATCTTATTTCGGAAGCAAGGTGATCGTTTCTTTGTGTCAGCTGTCAAATAAAAAATGGCGCGTGAATTCCCCGTTAGGGACAATTTCAAGGACTTTATAGTTATGATAGACTGTATATTTATTTACGATAAACGTTTATATTCACAAAACACACTGGCTCGATCAATAAAGAAAAACTTGATGATTTTAAAAGAGTGAGCCGTGAGTTTCTTGGCAGCTTCTTCTCATGAACTTTACACTTGGAACTGCCGCCTAACTTCATTTTGTTTTTTTTTTCTTCAAACATATCAAAATGTTATTATTATTTTAGTATGTATTCATTTGACTACTAATAACCACTACATAATTAAAAATTGTCAAAAACAAACGGAATTTGTGTGTGATTAAATCACATGTAATATTTTCCTTTACTTTACTTAGTAGAGTATAAATAAATCCCTATATTATCTTGACTGGCCTGTTGGTCTACTGGTTAGTGAGCCTGACTGCTAAGCTGGAAGTCGTGGGTTGGATCCCCACCCAGGATAAAACTTTGTGTGATGAGCACGATGGTTTATTCTGTGTTTGGGTATTATTTATCTATGATGATATGTATGTATTTAGAAATTTATAAGTATGTTTATCAGTTGTCTGATTGCCATTGTACAAGGTTATATTATGTATCATACAGCGCCATAAGCATATGGCGTTGTATGATACAATATATAAACTAGACGTGATAGTACGTAAGTACGTATGTTTTTATAAGCAATGTGTATAAATAATAAAACAGGAAAAGTTGAAAAAAATTTAACGCAGTTATATTTCTTTAAAAAAAGATATCCTACATTACTAGCAATCTTGTTAACCTCCAGCTAAACTCAAAGTCTTGTATTAGGAGTGGGTTCACGTCGGTAGTATACTGGGTAGGATTCGAACCCGCGACCTTACGATTGCGAGACCGATGCCTTAGCCATTACGCTACCGCCGCTTCATGAAAGCTTTTTGAAAGATTAACAACTATATCCACTCCTAACACAAGCCATTGAGCTTAGCTGGAGGGGTTAACAGGATTGCTAGTAATGACGGACCAAAATCCCACATTGCTAGTTATCTTTTTTATAAAAAAAAAAAAAAAACTAAAAATCCTACTCAAAATCCAAGTAGATACACAATATTCTATGAGTGTAACAGAATATTTTTCTTCCTGGGCCTTTATATTACTACACCATATTATACTAACTTTATTGTACCACTTCGGGGTGTGGTCAACGGCAAAAAATGCTCTTTATTAACAGCCATTCAAAGGTACTGGGGTTCGTAGCACGGTATTGAAATGTTTTTGTGATATATTTGTTTATAAAATTCGGATTTAGTTGTACTTTGGCTATTTTTCTAAATATTCGGACAATGGATTTTGTAGCTATTTGTGGTAATAATAAATCAGCGTTATCCAAACTTATGTTATAAAACTTACTAGCGGCCCGCTCCGGCTTATGTTATTATACATATAAACCTTCCTCTTCAATCACTCTATCTATTAAAACACCGCATCAAAATTCGTTGCGTAGTTTTAAAGATTTAAGCATACATAGGGATATAGGGACAGAGAAAGCGACTTTGTTTATAAAACAAAGTCGCTATGTAGAGTATGTCTATGTAGAGATAAACTAGATGACGCATGCAAACTTCGTTTGTGTAAATTTTCCCCGTTTTTGAAACATTTCTCATTGCTGCTCCGCTCCCATTAGTCGTAGCGCAATGTTATATAGCCTATAGCCTTCCTCGATAAATGGGCTATCGAACAAAAAAAGAATTTTTCAAATTGGACCTGTAGTTCCTGAGATTAGCGCGTTTAAACAAACAAACAAACAAACTCTTCCGCTTTATAATATTAGTATAGATAACCAGGGTTTCACTATGTTTTTTTTTCGATTTCGCGGCAGCCCGCGCGAGCTGGCTCATGCGCGGTGCGCTCAAAGATGTCCGCGCGCATGCGCAATGCTTTTCTAAGCACAGCTCTCTTTATACCATTATAACAAGATTTTGACAATCAGAAGCGCGGGCTTGACGCGAGTACGAAAAAAAAAGATAGTGAATAAGAACCTTGCCTTAATATATACGACATAAACCTAAGGAAATCATCAAAATAACAACAAAACATTAATGTATCAAAAGTCAAAACAAGAAACAATAAAACAAACACAAAAACGCAATGATACGGCACCGAATCTGCGACCGGAATCACACATCGTAACACATTATAATGCATGCGCATACGACTCAAACAAAAGGATTTATTTTCTCATTTTGTTACAGGACAAAGAATTTATTAATATTGAATTTTGAACAAAAACTACCGACCTTGGATTGATCGATTCCGCTTTGGTCTTTGAATTTCAACACAGGTACAGTTTTAATTAATATTAGAAAGACAGTAGGTACATGTGTAACACCGATTTTATTATAAAGTGGGCATTACACTGAGAGAATAATTTATTTAGCGCTACGTACACAACGACATTACTTCACAGTGCGCAGGAGCGCAGGTCAAAATAAAGTAGAATATTCGTTCGTACATATGTTAGACTAGCTGTCCCGCGTAATCTACCATTAATAGACGTTTTTGAATTTACAGGGTATTTTTTAATATACTAATAACCTTGTATATGTTACAATTTTTTTTTTAAAGATAACTAGCAATGTGGTCCTGTAGTCCCACGTTACTAGCAATCATGTTAACCCCTCCAGCTAAGCTCTATAGCTTGTGTTAGGAGTGGGTTCACGCCGGTAGTATATAATGGCCAGGATTCGAACCCAGTCCAAATTCGGACCTCATGATTGCGAGATCGATGCCTTAGCTATTAGGCTACCGCCGCTTCAAAATTTTTACTTCTGTAAGTAATGATTCTGCATAACGAACAAGCCATTATTTTGTTTATTTTAGAATTTATTTTTAATATAAAAACTATATGTGCTTAAATATTGGCCAAAGTAGTTGTATAAACTACTTTGGCCAATATTTAAGCACATATAGTTTTTACCATTGTTGTAAGTAGACGCTCTTACTATGTACCTATCTATGCATCCACTGAGGCTGATTTTATTTTATCTCATGTTAATCATATCTCTAACAGGGTGTATAGTATATTAGTGGGAACATCTTACCCCCATAACAAGTTTATAAGCCTTTTAAACATTGTAAAATTGGCAATTTGGAAAGAGTGGTCCCGAGTTTTTACTGTCAGGTTCTTTCTTCGGCTTTACATTTTTATCCCGACGTATCACAAGCTTTGTCGTGCATACTAAGTGAATTTAGAATCTTTGAAATTTCCCTAAAGTCTATCGGCAACAAAGGAATCTCCGTAGTAACCTAAATTCACTAACAAATCGCAAAATGGCGGCGCACGTGAAATAATGACATTTATAGGCAAATTTTTGGTACCTTGGATTACGTTATAGTAATTTTCGTAGAGATCTCTGATTAAAAAAATGTAGTGTATGTTACTCGCTGATAATGTAGCTTTCTATTTGTGTAAGATTTTTTAAATTTAGTTCAGCGGTTTAGGCGTGAAACAAACAAACAAACAATGGAACAAAATCACTTTGCATTTATAATTTTAGTTAGGATATGAATCTTTTTTGGCCAGGCTCAAATGACAAGTGAACCATGAACATGGTTTTACAGAGGGTTTTAACGGTCCACAATTATTTGATAAGTCATAGAGTCAAGAGTGCCTACAGGTAATCAATTTGGAATATATAGCGGTACCGTATTTTCCTGCGTTTTCTGATCGTTTTCAAGATATCAGTGCCAATTAAATTTAACATTTAAAACATTTTTACAAATTTAAATTTGGAATTATTCGTAAGACCTAAGAGGCACAAAACACGAGCTCCTTGAGTTTCCGAAAACCGATTCATTCCGGTCCTGTAGGACGGCACTACAGAAAAAAGACATTTCTATACATCGCGAGTTCATCAGGGCCAAATTGGAGATGCTGAGGCGGAAAGATACTGCGTTTTTTGTTTTTGGAACCACTGTTTTGGGACCCGTAGACTGTTTGAAGAAACCTTTTCTGATCAGCTCACAGCTATAACAACCAACCAGAGTTCTAAATGTGTTTGAGGATCGATGACAGTCATCATGTGGAAGAGATGGATGTAGCTACTTACAGCAATGTATGCCTGGGTGTTTTAGGTAGGTTTTTATATTAATTACTGTAATTAATACCTATGGACTCAGTCTGAAATAAACATTAATAATAATTAGGTGAACATTTTAAAAAGCAAATTTATTCCACAGGAATATATTTTTTTCTGGGATAAAATGTAGCCCATGTGCTATTCCAGACGATAATCTATCTCTGTTCCAAATTCTTTCCAGATCCGTCTACTCATTGTGGCGTGATTGATAACAAACATCGAGCATTACTTCAACATACTTACCTAAATTAGGAGTGGACTATGTCCAGCAGTGGACCGATACTGATAGGATAGGCAGATTGAATTGATCCATACATTCAAACTTTCGTATTTATATTATTATTACCTTTATAGTAACCTCATTTTTTTTCTTGTGTCTAGCTCTGCACCATGGTAGTTAATCTGTTGCACTTAACAATAAGCCACTGTTTTGGCTGATATTTTTATCTGGTTAGGGCTTTTAGTTTGGAGAGACACTTCACAGATGAGACTCTCATTCCATCGAGACGAATCTATCCTGAAGAGTTGATACACTACGTCTTTTTAGTCTTCGATATTGGAGACCTTGGTCTCCAATCAGTCGGACAGCAAGCTCATTTTAGTGTTTTGATAGTCTTTTCTGGTAGACGTCACTATATTTAGCTATCTCCTGTTTGACAGTTGGTATTAACCTCCTAACTGAGTTCTTATTAGAGACTAGTCAACTATTCAGCAGATTATTATAGTACACAAGTGTATGCGCAGACACAAGTGCTCTCTCATTCCCTCTCTCTTATAGTCTTCATATCATATCAACCCATATGATGTCCCACTGCTGGTCACGGGTCTCTCCAATAAAATCTTTTTATTATAGAGTACTCTAATTCTGGGGATATTTGCCATAAGCGCCACGCTTGGTGAGCGGCTTGGCAAACGCAGTAAGGCTTTGATATACGCAGAGGACGCTACTGCAAGTCTTCCGGTGTGAAATTCCTTAGTCACCTTGACGACACCCACAGGAAGAGATGAGGATAGTCTGATGGGACGGAAACCTGACACAACCCGAAAGACTTTAGGCAGAGGACTGACGACTTAACGTGCTCTGCGAGGCACTAAGGGGTGTGAGATTTTGCCGAAAACGGTCACCCATCTAGGATCTAATAGGGATAACGTTGCTTTTTTCACAACTCTCTCAATCTGCTCGGTCGCCACTGTTTTTTTTCTCTTTATTTTTAGGAACCTTTAAATACAATTTACGTCGGTTGCATAGTAACCTAATCACATGTCTACAATACAGTACATGTAAAATTATATTTGTCTCGAACTAACTTATAAATAAACTGAGCTTCATCTGACAGAGGCTTTGCTAGGATCAACAAAAATATTCCCAAATCTAGAGTGCTCATCTTAAGTAAACTAAATAATCTGTTTCTTGCAGGCTCATTCCTCACACATTACACTAATAAGACATGTTGCACTTCTTCTGTATTATTTCAACTGTCGCAAGAAGATGTATCCACTTTCCTCATTAAGTGTGCAAATTTTCTCAGTGGCATGTGTCCGGAACGAAGCCTAAAAGCTGTAACTAACATACTATGTGTATACACATGATCAACAAGCCATGGAATACGGGGAGGCTGATTTTGTATTATTTTGTATCAAATACCTTTTGTCAAAGATTTTTCATTATAACTTTCTATCCAATCTTCATGATATCGATTCTTAAATTTTGATAAAATTTCGAAATACATGGGATAAATATAAACTTCTGATCCGGACAGTGCAGCTGTTTTGGCCAGTCGATCAGCATCCGTCGCCACTGTTGATAGTACAAATTAGGTCAACATTAAAAGTCAGTTCTCTCTACTCTGATGTAGGTTTCTTTTTTCTATATACTTTTATCTCAATTTGTCGCCCATTTCCACTACACTATTATTATTAGAACCATCATAAAAAGGTCATCCTTTTCCGTATACTACAGAACCACATCGCATAAGGGTAGTGACACACCTACCGACAGATTCGCGATTAGGGCAGCGGCACAATGAGACGGCAGGGCGCCGGCTTATCGACGATGCTAATGCGCGCAGCGGGAGACGTGTGAATACCGCTTTATAGTATGGACTAAGTCATAAGAGAAGCGAGTGTTGTTGAAATTGGGGCAAGTCATTTGTCATCATTTTTCATTGTTTTGTGAATTTGTCACAGGAGAGAGCGCGTTACGGTCTAGCCTCAACGAAATGTCACCATGTAGGTTTTTATTTAGGGTTCTGTGGTTGATTCGCTATGTCCGTCTGTTCCTTCTCAGCTTAGGTTAGAGTTAGTAGTAATTTATTTATTTAGCATGGATATACATATCACTTACGCCAAGAAAGTGAAAAGTATAAAATATTGAGAGATATTGTTTTTAGGGGAATGTGTTTTTTTTTCGTCCACCCTATTGTGTGGTGTCGTTGAAAAATATGAAGGTCTTTCATATTTTTTTTCTTTTTCACTAAGTATTCTAAATTCGTACTGCACTGCATCAAATTTGTATCAACTTACAGATATTCTTGCCAAGCGAATTTCAAATCAAAAGTGCGTTACATCCACAAGTTTCCATGAATCACATTTTCAAAATTAAAATCAATAGGATTTTTTCAGTGCGGGTCTAAGCCGTCGATCATGGCCGAATTTCCCTACTATCGTATTGGATGCTCAAGTATAGAGTAATTTTGAAACATGAAATAGAGGTTTTTTGCAAAAGTACATGCTCGATTTTCATCGCGAAATCAGTGGGAAGTCCTTTTCTATACAGGGAAACAGTAGTTTAGGGAGTAGGTTGGACTCAACCTACCCAAAAAGCTTTGGTCGTAAGCTATTGAGGTATTTATAGTGCAGCGAGTTCTACATAAGTTGATGTAGCCCTCACTAGTCGGGGCATAGACGAAGTTGGTTGGCAGCACATAAGTTCGGGTTATTTCCCGCTTTTTATGTACCAGCGGGGAATAACTAGCAAATAAACAAACTACCCGCTCCCGCCCCCGCCTGTATCTTACACCTACCAAAAAAGGACGAGTGTTGATCTTTTTATGTTATAATTCAGTGGCACTAATGTACAGTAGTGTCCCACTGCGCAGGCGCATCGGTGAACACTCACCTATTGTGAACTTGAAGATTACATTTTAATTTATTATTATATTATTATTTATAGACAGCGGGTGCTACTGCATTATAAATTAGGATGCGCAGGAGTTTATTAGTAGAACTGTATATATTTTATCTAAGAAATTTGCATAAAATAAAAAATGCTTTGAAAATATTGACTGACCTGTTTGTCTAGTGGTTAGTGAACCTGACTGCTAAACGAGAGGTCGTGGGTTTGATTCTCACACGGGACACAACTTTGTGTGATTCACAAATGGTTGTTCCAAGTCTGGGTGTACTTTGTGTCCGTGATTTGTATGTTTATAAAGTTCCCCGCGTACCTTATCCTTGTACCACCCACTGCAAGATTGTATTCTTAAAGTTGTCTTCTTAAATATTTTATAAATATATTACACCTAAACATATCACACTAAGATTTCACCAATCACTAGACCAACAGGTCAATAAATAGATAGATAGGAGCAAGACAAATCCAGGTTCAATGTAGAATTTAAGACAAAGACACTCAATCCTACCTCTCTTTCTACCATTCAAAACCGTCTCCCTCTTTAATATCATAATCTACAATAAACTTAGGTCAATAATGCCCAATATTTGTACACAATAATAAACATAATTCGTACAGATTATGACGGGTTAACAATGAAGTTGTAACGCGTGTAACCCCTTTGTGCTCACGGTTAGTTCGGGGTATAAGCGACCCTTTATATTTTATTATCTTTTGAATATAGACTGTCAGATTTTGATGAAATTTGGGCGATTTTGAAAGGTTTTGATTTTACTTGTTGTTATAAAACTAAAAAAAAATATTGTATTTGTTAAAGCTGAAAACCGAGGACATAGCGATTTAGAAGAGCTGGATGCGTGCGGCAGAGGACCGGGTGTTGTGGCGTAGATTAGGAGAGGCTTATGTCTAGCAGTGGACCGATACAGGCTGATATAATTACCTAAAGCTAAAGTATTTTAGTATCTTGTAATAATAATAGTAGGTGCATTTTTGAAAGATTATATTTTGAAGTCCAGACCCAGGAATCGAACCCGAAATAATTTTATAGTTATTTTTATAGGCATTTCTTGCCAATTACTTTATAAATACAATAATTGCATATTTGAAAGATAGAAATTTGAGGTCGAGTAACATAGTCCGGATAGATGGTTCGATTCCGGCCCCGGTTTGGCTTACGGAAGACTCGGTTTCGAATCCTGGGGCTGGACTTCTAATTTTTCTATCTTTCAAAAATGCAATTATTGTATTTATAAAGTAATTGGCAAGAAATGCCTATAAAAAATACTATAATAATTAAACGCTTCAGAGACGCTCACGTTTGACAATTTGATTAAGGGCTTGATGCAGAAGGCAGTAGGTACCTACTCCTAGAAACTGGAAACTTTCTCTGGGGCCGTAACCACCGGCAGCTTTTGCCCTGTACCTGATGCCGGTGGGACACTATTTTTGATATTTTTTGATGTTTTTTTTTGTATTTATATAAATGTATTTTATAAGTTAAAATATAAATAAAGAGAATAATAATAAACATTCTTTATTCACTTAAGAAGCAAAATACTACACTTGTGAAAAGTCAATTCTACATTTACATGTCACACCTGTATGTATGTACATGCCTGTTCGCAAACAATAGGTAAAACCGGAGAAAAGAACAGGCAATAAAACTCACGGTCATTCTTTTTACAGGCCTTTTTATTGCCATTGCTAATGTTTACAATGTTTCTTTGTTTATAAACTGTATATGCAGGTCAAGGTGCTGCCACCATTATATTATACACCATATTAGAAGACTGATGCAAAAATGAGTTATAAATATTAAAAGAAGAATACATGAGGTGGATATATCAACCTCAATGATAGGAGTAACAATATAGTAGGAGCATCCACTTACAATGTAAAAACTATATGTGCTTAAATATTGGCCAAATTACTGCGAATTAATGAATAAGTATAAATGTTTAAATATCAATAAAATCTATTATATAAAATTCTCGTGTCGCGGTGTTTGTTGTTAAACTCCTCCGAATCGGCTTGACCGATTTTCATGAAATTTTGTGTGCATATTGGGTAGGCCTGAGAATCGGACAACATCTATTTTTCATACCCCTAAGAGTTTGTTTGTTTGTTTGAACGCGATAATCTCAGGATTTCTCAGGATTTCTTAATCTCAGGGCCGCGGCCGCATTGAAAAAATATTTTATTGTTGGATATTCCATTTATCGAGGAAGGGTATAACATCACGCTACGACCAATAGGAGCGGAGCAGCAATGAAAAATGTTGTAAAAAAAAAAGGGAAAATTTACGCAGACGAAGTTGCGCGGGACAGCTAGTTTTATATAGAACCGGACCTGACTTGTAACTGAAGACTGGCTGTTGGTCTAGTGGTTCACTAACCACTATACCAACAGCCAGTCTTCAGTTCTATATATATATAGCGTTGTATATATATAGATAGCGTTGTGTGAGTTGTCCCAAGATATTATTATTATTATATTATTATTATCCTGCGTAGTTGGCTAGTCCCTGATGATATTGGCCGCTGTAACCATTATATTAAATCTAACATTGACTCTCCTATTACAAATTCGAGTGTTTAAAGCATTAAATAGATACAAATCACTTAAAAACCCCTATAATTGAACCGACAGGTCCTTAAACTTATTTATAAAGCACTCCTTATACATAAGTACACTTAACTTACTGCAAACCACTAAATAAAACTAAATTTAACAAACGAAAAACTACCTTCTTGCTATCGCCATAAAGTATTTTATAAAATACGAAATGTTACGTCGTTATTCTTTGGAAATAAAAAAGTTTTATGTAATATTTTTGGAGGAAAATGAACCTTAAAGACATAGAAATAAAGCTGTTTTATAAGTTGAATTGTATTGGTAGTAGTTTCAAGAGTGCTTCAGAGAAGAATTGACATCGATACAATGGTTATTATCGCATCTGTTGCGAGTTAACCCACTTTGGCGGTAGCGGGTTCGAGTCCTATTCATTTCATTACAATAGTTGTTCGGAATTTGTACCACGGATTCGAGATTGTGATAAAAGGGTGAATAACTTGGTAAAATAGGCACTAATACACATTAAAATGAGTCTTAAATATGTGACATTAGAGTACAGAAGGAAATCTTCATACATTGCTCGAACAACACGGAATCTCCCAAATTTTTGCGTAGCTATCATAGATGCTGTGATGAATGTGTCGAGTGATTGAACATCTCACATAAACTCTCAATGATAGTTGTGAACTGTTTGCTTTGACGTTCTTTTAAATCTATTTTTGAATAACAGAAAAAGTAAAAAAAAATAGTGTGGCACTCTGGGACTGCCGCGGTAAAGCTATTGCATAACATTTTTTATCAACATATGCAAATAAAAAAAAAAAAAATTTTTTTTTCATTACGTTTCGGAGCAGCTCGTCTCGATCCGTGCGAGCTTCGTACAGTCGTACCATATACATATACGTTAAGCGAACGATCGGGCGAGCTACATGGTAGGCGGAGTGGGGGGTGTTAGGTTTTATTTTTGTTACGGAATTTCTTGATTAGGTCATGCAATAGCTTAAAAACAATTGGAGAAGAGAGAACCGTCGGGGCTGAAAAAGGCCGGAATGGCTTGAAAAGTTGCATTTAACGAATTATTGTAAAATTATTTATTTAAGCTAGAACCTTTTTGATGTGAATACACTATTATTAAAGGGGAGTTGGCTTTCTGATTCTCACAACGAAGTACCTACGACCCTGTTCTTCGGACCTGGGACCAGCTCTAGGCCCAAGTCTACGTTATAGTACACAGTTCCACAGTACCTACCTACCTACTACGTAGACAGTCGAAGTGATAATGTTATGAAACGGCTGATAATATTTTCTTGTCATTCATCTAGCTAAAAATAAATCAGATTGAAACTGCTTTGATTTTTGAAACAAATATGTCTTATGTCACATCTTAATCTGTTATACATATTTTTTTTTTGGAATTTGGGCCAGATGACAGGATTTTAAAGCCACAAGCAAGTTATATATATTTTGTAAAATTAAGTAAATATTTTGGGACAACTCACACATAGCTTTCTGATCTAACCAGACAACTGATAAATATAGGTACTTATATATTTCTAAATACATACATATTATAGATAAATTACATCCAGTCACAGAATAAACCATCATGCTCATCTCACAAAGTTTTATCCTGGGTGGGGATCGAACCCACGACCTCTTGCGTAGCAGTCGGACACATTCGTGTTGTGCCACAGGGCAGTCGGTTAGTTATATTAGCGTTTCCAAATTTGTACACATATTATAGATAACTCAAATAAAAAATAAACACGAACTCTGTGAGTGGGAATCGAACCCACCACATCTGGGATAGCAGTCAGGGTCACTAACTACTAGAGCAACAGACCAGTCAAGACTGAAGTAGATCACAAACGTGCATAAGACTTAATAACTGTCAAACTTCATTCTAAATATGACGACACACTCCATCCTGTGTCCGTCCAAGAGACCTCATCACATGACCACCCGAAAATCCCACAGCATGCTTGTCTAATACAAGAGAATTGGATGTAATTTGTCCTTCCTTTGTACTCAAGTGCACTTCAAAATTTACAAAAAAATACCTCCAAAATCCTACCTTAAACGTTTCACAACAAAGTTGAAATTCCATCAAAAAAGTCGTAAGTCACTTACGACTTTATTCGTCTATAAATGATGCAGTCTTCTACAAGCAAATTTGCGTTTTGTTCTTGAGAGCAAACGGTTGATTTTAGATTAAATAAATCTTTTGACCTTATAAACAGGAAAAGGGGTGCAAATACGAAATCAAATTGATCATAAGATGTTAAGATTGAAGTGAAGATGTCGTATTATAACGCTATGACTTTTGAGGTCACAGCAGGGTTCAATTAGCCGTGTTTTTGAATATTTTGTTTCTGTATCTAAATATTCACGGTCGCGTATAATTGAATTGGTGTATAGTGGCAGAGCTTGCATTTAGTTCATTGAATTTGCAGCCTGCGAGATTAAAATGGAAACTAATTTTGAACTGGGTAAATAAAAACAAAAACTAAAAAGCCATTCTATTAACATATTTGTAAGTCTTCGTATTCGTCTTAGAATCGACGGTTGCCTAATGGCTAAGGCATCGGTCTCGCAATCGTGAGGTAGCGAGGTTGGATCCTACCCTTTTACTACCGACGTGAACCCACTCTTAACATAAGCCATTGAGCTTAGCTGGAGGGGTTAACAAGATTGCTAGTAATATGGGACTACAATCCCACATTGTTAGATGACTTTTTTTAAGAAAAAAAAGAAGTCCAGTTGTATTACAACTCCACAAAATATAAAATAAAATAAAATCTATCAATATCAGTCTACCAGTCCAAAAAGCCCCTGTGAGCAATTGTAGCTTTATGTTACAATTCCTGTTGTTGAGAGAGTTGATTAGGAAGAAAACACCTGACATCATTTTCATCGTCACTGTGATTCACGTTGTTATTCTGAGTAGGTCTGGGTTACATTTCTAAACCTTAGTTCCATCATTTCGGATCTGAAGATCCATGCAAAATGTTTTTTAAGGTTCCGTTGACAAAATGGCAAAACGAAACCGTTATAGTTTCGCCTTAAAAAAACGTTTTTCCGTCCATCTCTCCGTCTGTAGCTTAGCCCAGAGACTGTTTGTACTAGAAAGTTATAATTTTGCATAGAGGTACCTTCATATTACTTACGCAGACCTTTGTCAGCGTAAGTAGGTAATTTAAAAAAAAAAAAAAAAATTAAGATACCTCCCCAGGTAAAGTAGGGATGTGATTTTTTTTCTCACCTACCGCATCGTGGGGGTATCATTAGAAAATATTTCGGGGTTGTGAATATAATTTCTTGATTTAGGAATTCGTTTGTAAAATATTAGGTAAGCCTTAAAGGGAACATTTTTGTTAGAGTCAAATGAAATAGTAGATTTTAGAGATGTGAAACAATTCAGGGTAGTACTATATATGATGAATTTAAAAGGAAAACTATCACAGCTAAGTAGGCTTACAAGTTTACGAGTAAAAGCCGACCGTGAATGAGAAGTAACAACATTTTCGTCCAAATTTCATTAAAAATTACTTTACCTATACAGGGTGCCGAATACTGGCAGGGGGTGATTTTGCACCGAATATTTAAAAAAAATGGAGATAAGGAAGTAAGTACCTAAAAAAAATACCTGTACGAAGCGATGGTAGCCTGTACCATTCGTGCCTCAGAGAGTTTATTAACCTGTTGGTTCTGTTCGGTCGTGTTCGTGTCGCATTTCCGTCCCATTGGACTATGAGAGTGAGAGAAAAGAGATTGCATTTGTGTTTTCGCAAACACTTGCGCATTATTATAATAATAATAATAATATCTTGGGACAACGCACACAACGCTATCTGATCCCAAACTAAGCAGGGCTTGTACTATGGCAACCAGACAACTAATAAACATTCTTATATATTTCTAAATACATACATATTATAGATAAATAACACCTAGATAATAATTCTCGTATGTATTTGGATAGTCTCGTAATTGGTTAGAAGAATAATGTTTTATACATTTATACAAATGTTCTATGTTTTTAAAAAATAACCTTCGAAACTAGACCAATTTTGACGTAACTTTCACAGACAGACAGCTGTTGTTTTAATGAGTAACTAAGACTACTTTACATCACGCTAAAGTTAACAGCAGTGCGAATTCACGCAAATGAAGTTGCGCTGTTAAACATAAAAAAATTAGATCTTTTTTTATTCCATCTAATATTAAATTGATTAATTAAAAATGTTTCGCCAAGCCATCTTATAAAAGGCATACGTCATCACTCATCAGTGGGTACACTAATTAATAATAGCTCAGCCGCTAACACGATGACTGGCCACTCAAGAGGTCGCGGGTTCAAATCCTTAACTATTTTAATTAACATACTACCAACGCAAATCTTTTTAAATTAGTAGAAAGTTGTCTATGCTAATCTGTATATACTACAAAGTGTACCTATACAGGGTGTAACAGCAGGTGTGGTCAAATTTTAGCAGCGGATAGGGCATGTTGTTAGTATTGCACCTACCATGGTGCCATAGCTGGTTGCATTATTATTACATAGTTATAGCATATTCTTTTTGTCAAAATTCAGTAGTGAAAGGCGTATGGCATTAAATGATACCTCCCCTGGTACAAAATTCGATTGGATTATTATGGCATAGAACTTTTTAAGTTATTTTTTAAATTAATAACCCATTCATTCATAAATAAACGAAAGAAAAAATAATAAATATTTTTGTAGGGTACTCTGATTTTGATAAAATTAGTTATTAGTATCATGGGCACATACCAACCCTTGTATATGACCACACCTTTCTGTTACACCTTATTTAAACATGACTAATATTAAGGCCTAACTTTAAAAATCGTAGATCTTGATAAATCATTTGCTGACCGTTGACATCATTGGTGTTAGATCTGAGATCTAAGACGGAGACCTATGGTCCGTATTTTAATTGGTCCCACATTACTAGCAATTCTGTTAACCCCTCCAGCTAAGCTCAATGGCTTATGTTAGGAGTGTGCCGCCTTATTATTACTAGTCCGATGCCTTAGTCATTAGGCTAAAGCCGCGTTGTCGCTACTGACTTATTGAAACGCAACATCAAGCTGTTTCACTGTCCGTGAACTGTTAAATTATGATTACTATTAATGCGCTTGTTACACTAAATCAGGGACCCTAAACCCTTAAAAAGGGAGGTATAATAAGAGTTAGGGCCCTAATTCTCTAAGAAATTTTCAAGGCCACCTCGATTTAGGGCCCTGATTCAGGGTAGTGTAATAGCCGTCTAACTACTTATTTTCCTGTTACTCCTAGATGTGCCAGATGGCGTCCACAATGCCGTGCGGTCTTGAGCTTCCTGCTTTATTTTGCTTTAAGTCTTCCCGATGTTCTTCGTCTTTGCGATGATCGTCCGCCGTCAGGTCTGCTTAGGGCGGCTAAGTTTACGCTTTCCTTGGGGATTCCAGGCTTGTCTCGGTATGTGTCCAGGGTCCCTTCGAAGCGTCTGGCCGATTCAGTTCCAGTTGCGAGGTTGGATCTGCTTGTTTGACTTCTGTGTTCGATTTCCAAACACAACAAACTTTTATGTGATTTATAAAAAAAATATGATGGGTCTGGGTACGTGATTCTGTTATTTTGTATTTGTAGAGTTACTCACAATACTGAAATTGTATAGAAATGCGGACGATATGTCTAATAAATACTAGCTTTTCCTGCGGATTACGTTTGATTTTTATAGCTTGTGGGCTATTCTGATTCTGAAACTACATTATTGTAAAGTTTCATCAAAACCTATTCAGTATTTTATACAAGAAAGAACAATCCATCATCACAAACATTCAGATTTAGGTGTACCTACCTGATTATTAACAAATAGAATTGTTTGTTGTTAAAGTGGTCTTGTCAATTTTATGAACATTTCAACTACCTAACTATTATGATTTAAGAGATATACCCCTGTGACTTAGAGTTCCTTTGGTATCTATAGAGTACGGAATCCTAAAAGGAAGAATAAAAAAGTTTTTGAAAACTACTTTAAACACAATTCCTAATTTAATATACCTACCCTAAACAATCAATAGGTAGGTAAACAAACAATATCATTAGTACCTGCCAAGTAATACTTTGTAAATTTTAGGTAGGTAGATACCCATAAATTTACAAAAACTGTAAAATTCAAGCACAATGAAATAATAATTAACAGGTGTATAAACCTAATACCATATTTACTTAATTATAGACATAATACGATTTTAAATCATACAAAAACTATGAAGATACATTAATTACGCCATGTGCAAAGATAAACTATATTTAAGTGTACATCTAGCGCCATCTAGTTGGCAATAGCGAAAACAATTGTAGTGGTTCGTTTAAGTTTTAATTTTTTAAGTATTTTTTTTATTACCATTTTGAATTGTAATGTATCTCTTAAACTATTTTAATGGAATGGCAATGTATGTATGTAATACCGTATTTATTGACACAGACGATGTGCTATATCATAGGCCACATAAGTAGTTTTTCAAATAAGTAATAATTACTTTTAAAAAAACATTTTTTAATTGTTTTCTTTACAGCAAATAGATAATTCTTCTATTTCTCTCTATTCAAATTTCGACAGGAATAGAAGTAGGAGATTTTAACAAAGTTAGCAACGAACAAATCGAAATCGAGTGAAATCTCACAAAATATAATCCTCTCTTTCGTACCTACGCTTAATGACAGTGACAACATTACCATAAAACCATTGTAAACGACATTACAATAACCACAACACGTAAGTATAAACAGCAAGCTTCATTACGAGAACCAATAAAAATTCTATAACATCTTTTTGTCTTTACTTTGTACAACATCAAGTTGTTCATACAAAATATTTTAATGTTTATCCCATGTATGACATGCAAATGAGACTAATTGGCTAATTAATTATCTAATTAAGACAAAAACAAAGGTACCACAGCCTTTATTTGTAAGTCCTTGTGGGAATCTTCAAAGTTACCATTTATAGGAAGATTGCACAAAACACTGAGAGTTCAGAAGGTAAGATATTCGATGACATTAAAAGACTAGCTTTTATTTGAAATCTCGACTGCTTTATGTTTGATTTTAATAGCCTATGTTTTATTCTAAAATTTTATTAAAATCTGTTCAGTAATTTTTGCCTTAAAGAGCTATAAACATCCCTCCATAAATCCTTACAAGCTTTCGCCCGCGTCTTCACCCGCGTCAATGACGGTTATCCCGATAAAAAGTATCCTATGTCCTTTCCAGGGACTCAAATTATTTCCACACAAAAGTTTACCTAAATCGGAACAGCAGTTTAAGTTTGAAAACGTAACAAACAGAGTTACTTTTAAATTTATAATATTAGTTTGCACAGGATAACACCCCCGTCACCCGACATCGTAAGCACTTCATTTGCCTCTCATTAAGTCACTTAAGAGCCTGTCAGAATAATACTGTAATGGACTATCAAACTTATTGTTTTATGACGTGCAAATAAATTTCGACCTTAAGGTCATAGACCAAATTTTTGGCCCACTGAAGCTTACCTTCTGTTCTCTCAGTATTTTTTTACCATTGCGTGCGCAATTTTTTTGTAACTAATTTTTGGAAAAAATAGCAGTGGTGATGTAAAATAATGATTAATTGCGATATGTCATGCTAGTACATACGACCAACGAGCAAACTTAAAGATCAGCGAGGTTAAGCAACGTCATTTTGTCTGCCTTAGTGACACATTAATCATAATATTAATAATAATATCTTGGGACAACTAACACAGCGCTATCTGATCCCAAACTAAGCAGAACTTGTACTATGGAAACCAGACTACTGATAAACATACTTATATATTTCTAAATACATACATATTATAGATAAATAACACCCAGACACAGAATAAACTAGCGTGCTCATCACACAAAGTTTTATCCTGGGTGGGGATCGAACCCACGACCTCTTGCGTAGCAGTCGGATACATTCCCACCGTGCCACAGAGGCAGTCTATTATGGACTTGATTCTTTGCATAACACTGGTGGATTAAGGAGAGCTGGAAGGGAGTTAAAAGGCTGAAGCTTCCCCAAAATTGTCTAAGTTGAAGTTGAAGATGTGTCTCCCTTGAAAAAACTTACTTCCAGAATGGCCAAACGTCATCACCATCATCAGCCTACTGCTGGAGATAGACCTATCCTAATTATACGCCATAACACCCGGTCTTACGACGCACGCATACTGAAGGTTATTCTACCTTAAGTTCATCAAGTCGTGGTCTCCACCCTAGGATTTCTTTAGGTACTTCAGCAGGTTACAGGATCCTTATTCACTATCTTTTCGTTGTCGTGACAAACCCATGCGCGGTGTTCTCAAAGATGTCCACCGCGCATTGATGCATTTCTAAGCACAGCTCTCTACCGCGCGCGCATGCGCGGTTGACATATTTGAGTACACCGCGCTTGCGCCTCTTCGCACGGGCTAGTCACAACAACTAAATAAAGATAGTGAATAAGGATTGAATTTTTAGTCCCTGTTTTCAGAACGGAAAACAGACAAATTATAGTTATCACTACATAGTATAAAACAAAGTCGCTTTCTCTGTCCATATATCCCTATGTATGCTTAAATCTTTAAAACTACGCAACGGATTTTGATGCGGTTTTTTTTGATAGATAGAGTGATTGAAGAGGAAGGTTTATAATAAAAACATCCATTAAATAGTGGAGAAATAAGGGACGGAGCAGCAATAAGAAATGTTGCAAAAACGGGCAAAATTTACGTAGACGAAGTTGCGCGGGTCAGCTAGTAGAATATATAATTATATCAGGATTACGAGTAATGTGGGACCACAATCCCATATTACTAGTTAACTTAAAAAAAAATCTATTGTACGTGTCTTGAGCGATAAATCGCTACTCACTTCTCGCTCGTCGTTGTTAGTGGGACAAGTGCCTTAAGAAAAAAATCTAAATCTTTGACTATAAAGTTCAACATTTATCCATATCCTTAAGTGATGTACCCACAAACTATTCCATATAAAGTGTAAAGGAATGAGGCAAAAAATGCTTGCTCCATTTTGCTAATAAAATTATAGCGGTTGGTGACAACCTTTCATTATGTCGAGTAACTATGTCCTCTTTATCATTTTGATTATAAACTATGTAGCGTGTTATATAACAATACGAGTTTATTAAGTTTATGTTTTATAAAAAAAACTGGGCAAGCGTATGTCCAACCATGGTCAGTGTAGGGTTCCAAAGCCGTTGTCGTATGAAAAAATTGGATTTCAATAATTACGCCCGCAGAAGAGCGTATGTTCATGACACTTACGCCCTTTTGTTGAGCAGTTTTTCGGCAATAACTTAATGACGGTAGGTATATTCGAACATGTCCGAAATAATTTTAGTTTGAAGTAGGTATTTGCTACCTTTTTGATATTTTTTGGCCACAAAAAAAATCTGTGACATGCATAGAGAAAAAAAAAAAATTATCTTTAAAACTAAGTACTTAAGTACTACAAGACACCTTTTCGCCAAATTTAATCAATATTCAACGAGTAGTCTTTGAGTAAAATACGTGTGACATACGGACGGACAGACAGACAGACAGAAACTATATGGGTTCCGTTTTTGCCACTTTGGCTACGATCCTAATGACTATTTTTGCGTTCCTTCAGGGTCTTTGCCCTGTGCCGCCGCATCGCTAGCACCGAGTTACGGCACTGAGTACAATAAATACTGAAAGAAAATAACTTGAAAATCGTCTACGATGACATAAACTAAAAAACAAGAAGAATTGCAATAAGTACTTCCTGTATGTCAATGCAACTATGACAATGATGACTTTTTTTTTACTTTAATTTAGTTGGAATTTTTTGGTTATGTGAATGTATCAACCCCATTGTAGGTACCTTATACATAGGTAATCAATTAGCCTGTGTCTATTGTTTATAAACTTTCGCGATTTTTATACATATTAGATATATAATTAAGGTAGGACGACCCCCAGTCAGGTGGAAGGATGACATAAAGAAGGTCGCTGTGAAGAATTGGATGTGGGAGGCGGTGCTAGAATGCCCTATGTCCAGCAGTTGACAGATACAGGCTATTAGATATATTTCTTCGCGTGAATTATTTAAAGGTACGTCGGGTAAATAAAAGGTTCGTACCTTTAAATAATTCACGCGATTATGTCCCGAAATATATCTAATAGCCTGTATCTGTCAACTGCTGGACATAGGCCATTCCAACATCGCCTCCCACATCCAATTCTTCCCAGCGACCTTCTCTATGTCGTCGTTCCATCTGGCTGGGGGTCGTCCTACTATACGTTTACCAAGTCGCGGTCTCTACTCTAGGACTCGTTTGCTCCAGCGGCCATCAGTCTTTCAGCTTGTATGGCCTTATACATAAACAGTAAAATTATTCTAAATTATACTTAGGTATCCCCACAATGTATAATAGTTATCTTAAACGAAAGTTTCAAATATTATTCTACTCTAGAGCTCAAGGTTTGCTGGTAGAAAACTCAATTTTGAGTTAAGCTCGCCTTTGTGCATAATTACTTTTTTTTTGTACTTATTGTTTGTTTTTTTTTCTTGTGTACTTTAAAGAATTTAGATTTGAATTTGTAAGTGTCTATTGAATGTAGGTCAGTAAAAGACGTACATAACCTCTTCACAATCTCTGATTTTGGACAAGCTAGGATGGATTGGACAAGACATCCATGAAATTTTATTCTTCATGAGCTATACTTGCTCATTTTTATTCCTAACACGCTCCATCAGTAGGTGATATTGACGATATTTAATTGCAATTTTTACTATTTATTTTATTTATAGTTAATTACAACGGTCCATCACCAATTAGATTAATTAACATAGAATTAAACACATTAAACTATATCAAACATTAAATAACATTTACAAAATATTCAAATACATTAATAAATTTAATAATACATATAGATTTACAAATTAATATGGAACAGTTGACTCTCTGATATATATTTTCTCGCAGAACATTATACTACATTGGAGGGTACCTACTTCATTGCAAAAGATATAGGTAAACACGCGACGGCATAAACAAGGAAGCGACGGTACATGATATCTATGGCTTGGAACCATAACTTGTAGTGGCGACCCAAAATTATAATTTTCACATAATCAATGTGAAAATTAGACTATGGGTCGCCACTACCTAATAGGGCTAAATATGAAGGAATATGGTCCTTTCCAAACGTTCTGGTTTGCCGGCGACCGGGTACCCCGCGCTGGATTGAAAGCGGAACAAGTGAAATGGAACCAAGCTTTAACGTCTTTTTTTTTTTAAGATAACTAGCAATGTGGGATTAACGTCCCACATTACTAGTAATCCTGTTAACCCCTCCAGCTAAGCTCAATGGCTTGTGTTAGGAGTGGGTTCACGTCGGTAGTATAATGGGTAGGATTCGAACCCGCGACCTCACGATTGTGGGACCGATGCCTTAGCCATTAGGCTACCGCCGCTTCTAACTGTTTCTTTTGATCTTGTTTGATGTCTGCACAATTTAGTTTTCTGCTTATGCTCCCCAGTTTTTTTTTAGAAACCTGTCAGTCTCTTCCATATTACTTTCTATGTGTGATGTGGAGAGCAAGGTGTTACTTCTCTATAAAACAAAAATAATAGGTAAAAGAGATCCCTCTAGGTTAACAATGCCTGCCAGTAAGACATCCCTATTTCACAAGAATTGCTATGTAATGTGCATAAAAGTGTTCAATAAAGTGGCCAAGCCTATTCGTGAACTACCAATAATAAAAATGAGAAGGGACTTAAAAAAAAAACATTTTTTACACTCTTAAAGAATTTCTCGAAAATAAGAATCAATTATTACTACTCCGTATTTTCTAGATAGGTACATTTTTATTCATAACCTAATGTTATTGCATGCTCAAGTTAGCCAAATATGTGGAACTCAGACATTGCTTTTAAGACCTATGTATGTACAATATTTGATGCAATAAAAAGATTTATTATTATTATTTATTTATTAGAAAATCCTCCGATCAGGCGAGGTGATCGTTCATTTAGAATTACACACATCTTTTATTATTATATGGGTACCGTCATAGAGACAGGGAATCTATATAATTTGATATTGATTATATATTGTTGGAGTAACTATAGATGGAGCGTTCCCTTAGTAAGTCTATAAAAACCAGGCAAGAGCATGTCGGACCATGCTCTGTGTAGGGTTCCGGAGCCGTTGCCGTATGAAAAATTCGATTTGAATAATTGCACTAGTAAAAAAGCGTATGTTTATGGCACTTACGCCTTTTTGTTGAGAAACGCAGTTTTTAGGCTATAACTCAATGACGGTACATCCGATCATGTCCAAAATTTGCTAAGCGCTATCTTTTTGATTTTTTCATTTGGTCACACTGTTCAAAAGATAAGGGTGGAGCACGGTGGGGCACACAATTTATGCAACATTCGGAGCGATTGTTTCTAAAAATATTCCTTTTAAAAGACCTGTTGAATGATGTGCCACACGTTTGCTTAAAAAAAAACAGTGTCTGTTACATGTATGGAGTATCCTCCACCCGGGGGGGGGGGGGGAGGATACTCCATGCATATTTATTATTTTATTTTTATTTTAAATAGATAAAAAATATATTTATTTTTATTATTTAGCTATCAAACTAAGTAGCTGCTTCTACAAGACACCTTTTAACCAAATTTAATCTATATTTATTGCGTAGTTTTTGAGTGAAATGCCTGTGACATACGGACGGACAGACATACAGAATGACAGACGGACATGGTTGAAACTTGACGTTTTTGACATTTTGGCTACGGAACCCTAAAAAAATGAAGTCACTGTTAGAGTGAACCTCTCAAAACTTACTACCAATTTGACAGTTGAACGGCTTCAATTTTAAATACCGAACTAGGAATTTAGGCATTTCATAATCAAAGCCTACAAAATAAAGTTTATTTCATTTCACCAATAACAATAAATAAAGATAGGTAATACATTACACAACAATTAAAATTAATTAAATTAGACACCACAAACATGACACATTCCCACAATACGTCAAAAATGCTGACAATACTTTCGACCAGACATCAGCACCAGATCATTATTCGGGTTGGAATCCACAAGTCTATTACGGTAAGACTGCGAGGAAGAGGAGGCCTAATGCGCAACTGTGCGCCTGGAAGGAACAGCGACTGGAAGAGAATGTAAAGTCGACATAACTAAGTATGTGTAATTTCGGCGCATCGATGTAACCTCGTAGAATTTTGCAGGCTTTTTGAGTTCATTTGAGTTCATGAGTTCGCTGGTTTTCAGATTCCCTTTGACAAGTGCGTTGAAGATGACTACGTAGACTTTGTTCGGTGGAAAAATCGCAAGCATTTCTCGGAAGTTGGAAGGAGTCTTTGGTAACAGTTATGGTGTGTTAGTTTTATTATTTCAAAAAACATAAATAATAACATAGTAACAATCTAATTAAGCATTAAAGCTTGTTGTTACAACAGCAAGCAATGATTTATAAGTTTTTATTACCTACACTTAAACATTTAATTCGCTAACATAATACACAATTTTACAGTAATAACATAATAATTACTATTTCTATAGTGTAATAGACCGTAATAAGTACCATTTAAACAAACATTACTTAAATAAATCTAATTTATTAAGCAAATTGTTCCAATTATGGCGAGCCATTTTGCTTTACAAATTAGTACAAAAAATCCTCACTCCGTGACGAGCGCTGCCGTCGCTAGCTTTGCTACTCGCCGATAGATGGCGCTATTTATCCAATGATTACGGTTCATATCTAGGTTGAAGTAATTGGAAAATTATGATCGATTACGAAATGATGCTGTTTTAAAGAAGTTTTGCGCTTTAAGTAGTTAAGTGTAATTATTGTTTTACTTTATTGAAATAAATATTGAATAGTTTCTCATGATATTATTTCTATTACGAGAAATGATTATAAAAATAATTAAGATAAATTATAGATAGGAAGATAGACTGAGGTGTCGACAAACATAGTTTTATGGAGAGATTAATAAGTTTTACCACAGTCTATTATGCTGTGTTGTATAGAGTTTACTTAGGCTAAACATAAGCGTAACTTAGGTAAGACATTCCAAAGCGCGTGCTGACCGCTGACTTTGTTGATATAATGTTCTAAGATTATATTAGGCATGTACTTACCATGACTAAAAATTTCAACGGTCAGCATTGGTTCGTCAAGATTTTCTTACTTATGCTAAACTTAAGCTACCTAAAACAAAGTACGCTCCATAAATTTCAGTCTAAATGTGAGGGAAACGAGAGTGAAGAAGAAGAAGAATCGAAGAATGCTAAAAAAGTGTAGATAGGTTATTTAAACAACATTCGATCTTTAAAACGTCCAACTAATGCACATAGATAACCTATATGTTGTACTGTCACACGAGCGAAAAAGAGTTTTTTTTAATAATAATAATAAAATAAATAATAAAAATCATTTATTCACTTAGGAAGCAAAATACTACACTTGTGAAAAGTCGATTCTACATTTACTGGTAATGCCTGTTCGCAAACAATAGGTAAAGCCCGAGAAAAGAACAGGCAATAAATAATAGGTAACACACAAATCCTTGTTTGACAAAGATCTGAATGTCACCGCACCGCGCTCCTCATTTGAGACATAAGTTCGTAAGTCTCATTTGCCGAGTAGCCTTCAACCGAAACACAGTGATGCGTTAACATCACTATTTCATATACAATAATTACATTTTTGAAAGATTGAAAAATTTGAAATCCAGACCCAGGAATCGAACCCGAGACTTCCGTAGCCAAACCGGGGCCAGAAGCGAACCACCTATCTGGACTATGTTACTAGATGTCAAATCTTTCTATCTCTTAATGCTTTCGGGTTAGGCCCCCCATTTCAAAAATGCAATTATTGTATTTGTAAAGTCTTTGGCAAGAAATGCCTATAAAAATTACTTCAATCACTATTTCATGAAAAAATAACTGAAATATTTGTGGTACCCACCAAGGCGGCCTAATTTTTTTTTTGGACCTATAACCCGAACAAATATGCTATATGTAACGTTTCGTAAAAAAAATGTGACAATTACAATTAGGTACAGTGTTATGAACAAATTGTTGTTTCGAGTCCTGTTATAACTAGTTATACAGTGTCCTCTGCTACACAGGGACCTGCTGTACCCTAATGCAAGAGTTGTCTATTTTAAAATAGTTATTGTTTTTAAACTTATCATCAAAATTATTGTTTTTAAACTTTCGCGATTTTTATCTAATATATAAAATTCTAGTGTCACAGTTTTCGTTGCCATACTCCTCCGAAACGGCTTGACCGATTTTGATGAAATTTTTTGTGCTTATCCGGTATCTATGAGAATCGGACAACATCTATTTTTCATCCCCCTAAGAGTTTGTTTGTTTGTTTGAACGCGATAATCTCAGGAAATACTGGGCCGCATTAAAAAATATTTTATTGTTGGATAGCCCATTTATCGAGGAAGGCTATAGGTTATAACATCACGCTACGACCAATAGGAGCGGAGCAGCAATGAAAAATGTTGTAAAAAAAAAAGGGAAAATTTACGCAGACGAAGTTGCGCGGGTCAGCTAGTTTGATATAAACCGATCGTGGTCACGGGTCGGTTTATCGGTTTATTTAAAGTTACGAACGTCGGGTAAATAAAAGGTTCGTACCTTAAAATAATTCACGCGATTAAGTCCCGATATATATCTAATATATATCAAAATTCATGGCATAGGTTATTTAAAACAAACAGGCAACACGAGATTAAAGACAACTTTACTTTAAACAAAGAAAAAGAAAAACTAGCAACCAAGAAGTTGTTAAAATGTTCTAACATTGTTGAAGTAACATTTAAAACATTGTTCTAACATAGTTTGCTTGTGACCACGGCCGGTGCAACCTGGTCGAAACGTCAAGCAATTTTACAGTAATCAATGAACTTTAATTCCCGTATATTAATAACAAAAAATCGAGCATCATATTCGTAGTGTGATTTGAGTAAATTTAACAACAGCGAATGCTCAACCTTCTGTTACAATTAAATGCTCAAGTGTTTACTCACCTCGATACTAACCCTTTTATATCGACAGGTTAATATGTAAAGCCATATTGCTTTCAAAATTAAAAAAAATATATAAAAAGCTTATTAAAAATCTAAGAATATAATAAGTATGTATGTGACTATCCATAATTCCGTGAAAATGGCTGACCACTATAATAATGATCAATATTTTCCCACATCACCCTACAACGCATAATTTAAGACTATTTTTACACAAAATTTTAGGTTATGACTCTACGATAAGCGATACTTTTTCAAGTTAAGTAATATACATTTATAAAAATAAATTCCTATTTTCTTTTGCCACGAGATAACTAGAAAACGACTACCGATTTAATTCATTATTTTTATTGGTTTTCAAATACTCTGTAGAAGTTTGTTACGTAAAAAAATAAAGAAAAACGAAAAAAAAACCGGGTAAGAACATGTCGGCCCATGTTCAGTGTGGGATTCCGCAGCCTTTAATAATTGCATCAGCAGAAGAGTGTATGTACATGGCACTTACGCCCTTTGGTTGAGAAACACAGTTTTTCAGTAATAACTGAATAACGGTATATTCGATCATGTCCGAAATATTTTAATCTAAAGTGCTTATCAAGCGCTACCTTAGTGATTTTTTTCATATTTTTTAACCTCATGGTTCAAAGGTTAAGGTTAACCTTAAATTATACATACCTAGAATAACCAAAACAAATTAAACATTTTGAAGTTGGTGCCATTAAATAGTAGTCTTTATGTTTTATTCGGCACCAACTTCCAAATATTTCATTTATTTTGATTATTCTAAGTGTATTATTTTTTGCATTTTAGTTTCCTTGTATTTATTTTTGAAGTCGGTAATATATTTTCGTAAAAACAATTTTATTTCTTACTTTTTAGTGGGTTGGTTTGTAATTTACTTAAGTTAAAATAGGCTTAATTCAACTGCTCAAATCCTTTTACAAAATATTGCTTGCCGCGATTCAGGGCCGTTAACTGTTGAGGAGATAATAATATTATAACGAGAATAAAGTGCTACTCAATACCATATTAAAGTACGTAACTGAATCGCAAACTCTGAAATATTGAATAGGCCCGCTTGTCATTTGTGGTCTTCATCACTAGTTCCACTTCACCAATTGAAGCTTTTTAAGAGTAAATGCACTAACATCACTATGAAATATACCTAAATAACTGTAGGTGTGCCCTTTAATATTTGAAGAGTTCCCTCGATTTCTCCAGGATCCCATCATCAGATCAGATCATGCTCTGATGACAATGGGATCAACTTAGAAGTAAACCCTTTCAAACACAAAAATATTTTTTCAAATCGATCCAGACGTCTTTGCGTAATCGGTGAACAAACATGCAAAAAAAAACTTCAGTTGAATTGAGAACCTCCTTCTTTTTGAAGTCGGTTGAAAACGTAAATAAATTGTAAAGTGTGACTGTACAGTCACAAACCCATTTACAGACACAACTACCTCCTGGCATTTATATATATATACTTTTTGTATATATATAGTATATATAGCATAGCTTCAACTGGACTACGTCCAGAAACCACCAAAAATATCTAAACCATAATAAGTAAAATTAATGTTATTATATAAGTTCAAGTTATAAGAAATACCTCTTTTTTAATATTCATAATTTAAATTTTAGGTACCATACTTACCTCTTTGGGGATATCATTAACTTTAATATTTTTAAACTCGTTTTATCCCGTGGTTAAGTCTGTGTGTATTAATGTTCATATTTATACCCGACTGCGCAAGAGGGAGGGTCTGTGGCGCGGTGGGAATGTTTTCGACTGCTACGCAAGAGGTCGTGGGTTCGATTCCCACACGTGACACCACTTTGTGTGTCCACAAATTGTTGTTCCGAGTCTGGGTGTATTTTGTGTCCGTGACTTGTATGTTTGTAAAGTACCCCGCGACACAGGGCTTGAACCCTACTACGAGAGGTAGGAAAAAAGTATAGGTATGTATATAGCATTGACGTATTGACCTGGACTGCGCCATCCCTTTCAATTAAAAAGTAAAAATTGACTACAAAGCGTGAAAGAGAGAAAAAACTTGTGCGGCCTTTGACAGGTATTGTCCACAAATTAGCGTTGTCTCTTTCTAGAGAGTGGTCAATTTTGTCAGGTTATGCCGCAGTTCTGGTCTTTACGTAAATGGTTTAAATAAGCATGTATGTATCTTTGGCACGCTCTAGAGCCTAAACGGCTTTATAGGTATGAGCGTGAGATGTACCGTTAGATTCGTCTCAGTTGTGAGAGTAACACTGGGTGCATCAAGATTAGAAACTTAAGTTATTAATTTGAAGCAGTCGGGGTTTTTTGTCATATTTTAGCTAATTAGCCAATTGCTTCTACAGAAGGGTCATTTTCGTTTTTTATGTACGTAGGTATGTCTATTACTTTAGCATGCTTTACAGCCCAAACTGGTTGACAGATTTTATCATATATGTGCCGTTGGATTCGCCTCAATGCGGGACTGACATAGATTACTTATATCATTTTTCAGTTAATCAATTTGAAGGAGTTGGCCTTTTTTAATAAATTTAAATATTCAATTCAATTCAAACTTCATTTATGAACAATTTTTACATTACGTTTGAATACTTAATACGTAGTTTAAATTAAATAATAAAAAAAAATCAAAATTCTTTATTCACTTAGGATGCAAAACAACTCTTGTATCGGGATTCTACATGTATATGTAATGCCAAGTTCGCAAACAATAGGTAAAGCCGGAGAAAAGAACCTGGCAATAAAAACTTGCGGCCACTATTTTCAAAATGCCATTTTTTTTTAAGATATTGAAATAAACTTATAATAGTATTCCGATACCATGACATCATAGAAATACAATTAAATGTTCAGCACACTACGAAGAAATAGAATGAAGTATGTCCGTAATCTTTCAGTCAGTTCAATGCCTTTTTAAATCCACTCAGGTTGCAAAAAAGCCTTTTTAAAGCCTTCCTGATGGTAAGCAGTTACAGCAACTTAAGGATGTTTGCAATTGGGTAGATGACTACAATAACAATAAATTATTTTACACTATACAGGAAATAGCTTTTGCAAAAATATTCTGAAACACGATTTTTCTCTACAATTTTACGTTGTCATGAATTTATAAACATCAAAACAAAGATTGAAACTACATGATTTGACCATACAAAAGAATGACGTCATTGTTTTGTATTTCAAAATTAGTAGGTACAGGGCGCATCGTTTTGACGTGTCTTAAAAAGATACTGATTTGACTTGACAGTCATCTACTCTATTGCAATACTAATACGATAGGTGTCGCTTGCGCGTTGCCGACGACCCTGTAAAAACCTTTTTATTCCTTTCATAAAGAACTTCATGCTGTACTCCTTCCACAGCCTGATTGTATGTGGGATGAATTTCCTCTGAAACCGTAAAATTTATGGTCCAATATTAAAGTTAATAATGACACGTATTTCAAATTATTTTCGCACGTTATATTAAGTAGGTACATTATACTTTGAAAATGGCTGCTCAGTAGCCGCCATTTTGTTTATTCAAAGATTTCATGTCACAAGGTTTCCCAGAGGCTTCGCCCGCATTAAGTTTGATTTTTATAGCCTATTTAGTAATCTAATGTATCAACTACGTTAGTGGAATGTTTCATCAAAGTCTGATTAGTTGTTTAGTAGCTAAATACAGTAAAAGAAGACAAACATTCGATAAACTTGTAACTTCGTCTGCGTCAATTTACCCCGTTTTTGAAACATTTTTCTTTGTTGCTCCGCTCTTATTGGTTGTAGCGTGATGTTATACAGCCTAGAGCCTTCCTCAATAAATGGGCTATCCAACACTAAAATATTTTTTTAATTCGAACTAATAGTTCCTAAGATTATCGCAGGCAACCAAACAAACAAACTCTTCAGCTTTATATTATTAGTATAGAGATAATGTAGTGTTCTTCATTTTTGCAGATTGTTGTGATTTTTACATGTTTCAGCGGATGTTTTAAGTAGTCATAATAAATTCAAAGATTAGTAGGCACCTATTTGTTTTAATATATACAGACAGTAAAGCCACATTTTTTAATATTAAATGCAAGTAAAACGTGTAGGTAGATATGGATGTATAAAACATGTTGACATGAGTAACAACATTCAGACCTCACAGAGTAATCAATTGATACAGATCAAATATGAATACTAAGTAATACTTATCTGAATCATAGTAATATGGTAAAACATGGCATTTAAAAAAAATTGTAAATATAAATAACCTAGTTAATTTTTCACTGGTTTTACTTGTTGCGAACTTGGTATTAAATGTAGACTCAAACATTCATATGAGTTGCAAATGGTAACTTCAGTGAATAAAGTATTTCTCGTAGGGCTTACGTTACAATACGTTACGGTCTATTAGATTATACTATAAAGAAAAATTTTTGAAAAATGACAACCTGAATTATGACACAAAGGATTATGATTTCGTTTTCTGTCTATATCTATGAGACCAACATCTATGAATGTGTGTTAATGAAATTAGATACAAACATTATTTTAAAAGTGAAGCTCAAGCAAAAACAAAATTCAAAAATTTGAAGGCGTATAAAATTGTAAAAATATCCAGTTGCATGCCCTAACAAGCTGGACATACAGAACAATGCATTTACCTAACACCATTAAAATGTATTTTTATAATGTACATGTGAAAAATGAATATGAATATAAAAAAAGGCCATCTCACCCCGACCTTCATGGCAATCTCACCCGGCCACTCTAGTACAGATGGCCAATCTTTTTTTTTTAATATCTCTTGAATCTATTTTCACTGATTATTTATCAGAGTCATTACGTTAAGTTGATTAGAAATATACCTAACTGAAGTTTTGTGTTTTTTTGTTTTGTTCTGAACTAAAAATGATTGTTTTAATCACAATAGTTAACCGACAATACTTATTCAAAGTTAATAGGGCCATCTTCCCCGGAATTACCGTAATATTTAATACCTAAAATGTTTATTGTAGAAACATCAAGAAGCAGAAGAGTTGGTAAGTTGTCAAAATTAATTTTCTAAAGCATTCATGAGCCATTGTGACTGAGCTACTGTGACAGATTGAAATATTTGCGCCGTGAAAATTATTTCAAAGTGATAAGTCACTTAAAAAAATATTTTTTCTGTTTAATATTATATTCCATTGAACTGAAGTTCCAGTAATTTAAATAAAACGTATTTCTAAAAATTAGGTTCGTCAACATGACAATTCAACAGTCTTGAAAATTAAATGCAAGCTCTGTCATCGTCGACTACTCTATACGAAACCAACAACTGATCATTATGTTAATTCAAAATTTTTCGTCTTAAATCTAGCTCTGCAGCCTAATGGCGGATTAGTGATATAATAAGCCCGATACCCATCTGTCCAGGGCAGAAACAATTTGTTTGTGAATATAGGTTATGGTAAAAACCGCGGGAATATAAAAGTCTGTTCATGTTCTTTTTTTTATTCAAACGCGGTGACGTCACTACCGCCGAAAAGGTTTTCTTACTTTTTTAAATTTGGAATTTTCTTTTTTTTTATTGACGTTGTACTTTTGTTATCATTTTTATAAAGCCACATTTGACGCATTAAAGTACATGAAATAAATCCTAAGACCGAGTGTTTGTTCAGTTAAAGTGTACAATAAATACTTGACGTTGGTTTAATTGACTAAATTGCTTTACAAAAATTAATTAATTTAAAAAAAACACCTTTTTTTCTTCTCTAGTGTGGTAGGCTGTCTTTAATTATGTAAACATAAATTATTAGCTTAAATATGGACTAATTTTAGCACTGGCTTAAACCTTGCTGGTTTTAAGTTGCCATTATTAAGTTCAAATGTTTAACATTGTATTTCATCGATAAATTAAAAAAAAAAATTGGCTTTCATTTTTTTTTCAGTATATTTCTACTTAATTATGTCATGTATTTTTTATGTCGAGATAATTAATGACTAGTAGGTATTTATCTCAATGGTCGCAATTTTAGATGTATACAGGTCTTATAAATTTTTCATCTATTTTCACACATTACCGAAAGAGCTATGAAATTAATGGCATATTAGTTTGTCAGTCTTTTTAAATCTAATATTGTTTTTCATAGTTCATGGAAACGCTGCCGATATATTCTTGAAATTGAAATTTTGAAATGCATGGGAATATTTTGCTTAATGATGTGGGAAAGTGCAGGTGAAGAAAAAAATGACGTTAACAAGAAAAAAGAAATGTCCCCACTTTTTATATAGAAATTTTATTTAACTACTTTGTCAGGGTGACGAATATGTTTATTCATGCCAATTTTAAGTACTCATTTCAAGTACTAAGAGTCTTTGAGCTAAACAGTGGACGAACAGACAGACAAAGTGACATAGCGAAACACAAAAACATGTCATTGGGTACACAGGCCGATCTAGAGGGAGGGTAAAAGAATGTACGTCTCCAAAGGGGGGGTTTTGTGTACCAGTTTTTTTTTTAATGAATGTCTTTGCCCATTTGTCTTTTGTGCCCCCTAGAATGTTTTTTTTCCGCTATTACCGAATCTAGGGCTAAATATTGGTGGTATCAGGCTTCTATCCACAAGTCGTGCGTGCAAATATCTGTCAGGTGACCATTTTTCGAGGTGATTAGCACCCACAGAGTTAAATACTGGATCTGCCCATGATCGGGTAACTTTATCATACGATTTTTTTTTTATAAATGACGACTCCCGCATTAGGGTACAAGCCCTGTGTCGCGGGGGACTTTACAAACATACAAATCACGGATACAAACACCCAGACTCGAAACAACAATTTGTGGATCACACAAAGTGGCGTCCCGTGTGGGAATCGAACCCACGACCTCTTGCGTAGCAGTCGGACACACTCCCACCGCGCCACAGAGGCAATTATGTACTAAATAGATTTTGCAATGAATCTCGCTCATCCAAGTGCAACATAACAACCTTATTGTTCATAATCTACGTAGCTAATTACGAAAGCAAATAAGTCGTAGATTAATATTCATTATTTCCTTTGTCGTTTTTCATAAGGAAAAAACTTCAATGTAACATTTTCCTCAAAATATACATAGACCTACTAATCTACTTTATGATGTTACATAGTAATAACTTATAAATGCAATGAACCACCTTCAAGGAAGAAACAATATTAAGCACATCACCGAATGCAAATTTCTGACTCACTCCTTTGTTTTTCCCTATATCTCGGGTATTATATTTTCAATCAGATAATTTCTTACGGATGGTTTTTATGTATAATACATATATATATATATATATATATATATATTATGTATATAGATGGTGGATAAAAGTACGTCTGACCCGTGGAACTTCTTCTGCGTAAATTTTCTCTATGTAAGCAACTTTTACTGTTCGTAGCAGTCATAGCGTGATGTTCTACTGACGCTGACTCTAACTAACTCTACTCTGCGGTTGACTTGACTGTCCTATTGGTCTAGTGGTTAGTGACCTCTACTACTAAGCCAGAGGTAATGGGTTCGATTCGCACTCTGCTAAATCTATGTCTTTATAAATTTATATTATTTAATTATGATGATGATATAAAATTTATTGCTAAATTTATATTATGATGTGTTCTATGTGTGTAATAAAATAATACAATACGTATACCTTTTGAAATATATAAGTATTATAGTAATTTTTATTGTCATTTCTTGCCAATTGCTTTATTAATATAATAATAGAATAGATACTCTTTATGGTACACCAATTAAAGGACAATAACAAATCACATAGGTAGGTGCTTACAGCTGGTGGTACAAGAGGCGTTCTCATTCTGCGATTTCTTCCAGACAATCTTGACTGCATTTCTATCTTTCAAAAATGAAATAATTGCATTTTTGAAAGATAGAAATATGCCGAGAGTTCCGTATGCCAAGCCGGGGCCGGAATCGAACCATCTATCGGGACTATGTTGCTAGACCTCAATTTTTTATTTTCTATCATTTCCTGCACGCGAGTCAGGCCCTTGCTTGTGCCATCTAGCCGCTAGTATAAGAACTATCACGGATTTTTGTTATAATTGTGATTGATGATCGCAGGCCGAATATTATAGTATTTTTATAGGCATTTTTTGTCAATTACTTTAATATTACAATAATTGCACTTTTAAAATTTAAAAAAAACTTGAAGTCCTTACCCAGGAATCGAACCCGAGACTTCCCGTATGCCAGTTTGCGCTATGTACTACAAGAAAATAGTCGTACATAGTAGGGCCAATTTCATCACACTTTAAATCACTAACCCACAAATTATCACGCTAAAATAGATATAGAAGACTCTACAATCAAAATGCTAAACAATATTCAGCCTAATACACTCGCATTATATAAAATGGCGTCACTAAATTGGTATTGACCTCAAATTGATGCTCTTTGCTCACACAAATTGTACACCATTATAATTAGGTAGAAAACCGCACATCGTATAGTGTCGTATCATTACGACACAAACCCGCGGAGGGGACAGACAGACTGGCCTAAATTCATATATAAATACTAATTTATAAACAGAAAAACTTTTTCAATTAAAAAAAAGTTTGTCTATGTCCTTAAGACCTTTTTGTTCGTGAACGAAGTTTGAATTTGGAACGTTCTAAACTCATGAAACGTTTAATCTGTGGAAATTGTGTTTCGCGCGAAAATGTACTGTGTTGTTTTTTTTGTGTGATTAGTGATAGTGAAAATGGCGGCGATCGAGCTGTCATTATTTTGACAGCTTCGCATTTAAGTTGTTAAGACCGTTTTTATTGTTAAAATTCGGCTTATCAACTTAAAAAGAAGAAGAGGTTTGTTTACTTTGCACTTATATTTAAATTTTTGATCCATAGCATTCATAAAGAAAAGTGAAGTCATTAAAGAGGCCCCAGGCTCTTTATTGACTACACTTTAAAAAACTATTAAAGACCAGGACTGCGCCATAAATTGACCACTTTATAGAAAGAGACAACACTACTTTGTGGACAATACCTGTCAAAGGCCGCACGAGTTTTTTTCTCTCTTTCACGCTTTGCTGTCAATATTTATTTTTTAAATGAAAGGGATGGCGCGGTCCTGGTCCATACGTCAATGGTATTTTGACACTTAAGACAAATGACCGTTGTTGCTATTCTTGATATCACAATTTTATATATATGGATATCCATTATTTTTACAGCTCCGAGTTTAACTTGTAAAAAATGAATTGAATACGTGATAATTGACTAAGAACGAGACTTTGTGCATAAATACTTGACACTGGCAGAAATTAGCTGTTAAAACGGCTAGATTGCCATAAACTTTTTTAACAGAAGTCATAGATGACGTCTTCCCATGGTTAGCGTACCGGTCAGTTTCCTTACGCGTCAATTTCACTAATTCACCAGTTTACTCATTAGACAGTTTTAGAATTTGCCCATACGTAGGTATGCGTGTCGATTCAAGTACAAGTACTCCCAAATTAATAATGCACATGCAGATCTTCGCTAATTGTCGTATTCCCGGAAACACTCGAATCATGGAATCGTAAGAGCCCTAAACAAGGCATTTGCATTTTGCACCTTGTTTAAAAGAGATAGGAGTCAATATCATGTGTGCACAATCGAAAACAAATCGGGCGTTCGGCAGCTGTCGCCGGTCAGCGAAATGTCTGTCAGTCGTCTTTATATATTGGTAGTGACTGCACGTGTTCTCTATTTGTGGAAATATATAGAGCTGCTATTACACACCCTTCTTGGTAAATATAATTTCAACATTAATTAGCTTATTCAGATTTAAATAGTATATTTTGAAAAAAGGAAAATAAATAACATATTTCACGTTTTTTTAATATTAAAAAAATAAAATACCTACATTAAATACATATTAAGTACTAGAAAAACATTTAAAAAATGAGATTTATTTAAATTAAATAAATAGATAAACATGCATAAAAAATATATACCTAACTCTGCCCATGCCATTTTCTTTCAGACGAATTCTTCCAAAATGGATAAATTTAAACGTGGAAAACCGCTTAATTCACAAGCACGGCAAATGGTATTTAATGTGTACCTTTATTTCTTAAATGAAGCCAATGTTTTCAACAGAGACCATGATGGTTATTTTAAAAAAATTCAAGACCGTGTTACAAAAGCTACAGGAATTTCGCGACGAACTTTGAGTAATATCTTAAACGAAAAAAAACATAATCAATCAAAGAAATTTTCTACACCGAAAAAAGGAAGACCTAAAAGTAGATTTCGGCTGGTACTTGATGATTTCGACTACTGTGTTATTCGTAATATGATATACAATTTTCAATTGACGCTGAAAGAACTCCCAACTGTAAATAATTTAAGAATAAAGTTGATCGAAGCTATTAATTTCAAAGGCTGTGCCGAGACTTTAAGGTTGATCTTGAAAGACATGGGGTTTAGGTTTCTGAAAACTGATAATAACAGACAATTACTTATGGAAAAACATGATATACGCCTAAAAAGGATCAAATATCTCAGAGAAATACAACAGCTGAGGAGTTCTGGTAGAAACATAGTATTTATGGACGAGTCGTATGTGCACACATCACATACTAAGGGTAAAACTTGGCAAGATAGCAACAAAAAAGGTATCAAACAACCCATTTCCAAAGGAGAGCGAATAATTATTGTACACGCAGGCAATGAAAAAGGCTTCGTCCCAGGGGCTCTAATGTTACATAAATGTGTCGACTCAGAAGGTGACTATCATAAAGAAATAAACGCGGAACGTTATCAAACTTGGCTACGCAATCAATTGATTCCCAACTTGCCTCCTAATAGTGTGTTGGTAATAGACAACGCCCCATATCATAATAAGCTGTCTGTGAAACCACCAAACTCAAACACATCTAAACCACAAATGACAGCTTGGTTACAACAACACAACATTCCGCATGACCCAAAGAAACTGAAACCCGATTTGTATAAAATTATACAAAGATACAAAGAAAATTACACAGAATTTGCCATTGACCGTATAATGGAGGAACATGGGCATAAAATTATACGATTGCCACCATATCATCCCGATTTTAACCCTATTGAAAATATTTGGTCCCAAATAAAGCAACACGTGGCCAAGAGAAATATTGCAATGACTGTGACGTCAGTTAAAGATGCTATATTAGAAAAAATCAATAAAATAGGACCAGAAGAATGGAAAAAAGTTTCTGATCATGCGGTTCAATGCGAAGATGAATATAGAAAATTTGAGCCAAGAATCGATAGTTATTCCGATAAACTGATTATTTACACAGGTGATAGCAGTGAGGAAAGTGTAAATGAACAAGAGCATAATGAAACTTCTGATGAATCTGCGATGTCGGGAATAGAGGTCTTCCTCGATTCTGATTAATTTTTTTATAATTGTATTATTTTTCTGGAATGATTAGTGCTGTAAACAAATTTGAACTGAGATTTTGATTATATTTTATGTAAACCTCTATTTGAAAACGTTTTTTTCTCCTTCTAATAAAACCTTATGTTATTTAAACCTTTTCCTCCATAATTACACCAACTTCGGTAAGACACTTGAAAACTAATCACTCCAACAATGATTGTAGCGTTTTCGCTATTTACTTACATGGAATTATCGAATCAAATTTCGTTACAGGTAAATCAAATCTGTTTTAGCACAAAACACATAATATATAAAATTAGGCATAGAGAAATTGCTCTTAACCACTCTATATAAATATCGTCTTTCGACGCTCGGGTAATACGACCGTTGCCGAACAATGACGAAGATTTCCGAAGATTTCTATGCGCATTATTACTTTTGGAGTACTGTATGTATTTATTAATAAGAATACAACCAACCTACTGCCATTATCATTACTATCCCCGTTTTATGACCTACTCTCATACCTATCAAATATTAAAAAATAAAACATTAAAATCGGTAAAGCCATTTCGGAGAAGTTTTTTTTTTTTTTTTTTTTTTTTTTTTTAACAAGACGATTCCCGCAGTAGGGTGCAAGCCCTGTGTCGCGGGGGACTTTACAAACATACAATTCACGGACACAAATTACACCCAGACTCAGAACAACAATTTGTGGATCACACAAAGTGGTGTTCCGTGTGGGAATCGAACCCACAACCTCTTGCGTAGCAGTCGGACACACTCCCACCGCGCCACAGAGGCAGTCTGATCGCAAACACTAGATTTTTAATGTATTAGAGACTTGCTTACCCGCGCAAGTTTGTCTGCGTAAATTTTCCTTGTTTTTACAACATTTTTTATTGCTGCTCCGCTCCTATTGATTGTAGCGTGATGTTATATAGCTTATAGCCTTCCTCGATAAATGGGCTTTCCAACAGTAATAATTTTTTGAATTCGGACTTGTAGCTCATGAGATAATCGCTTTCAAACAAACAAACAAACTCTTCAGCTTCATAATATTATAGTATAGATAATAATATAATTAAGCAATTATCAAACAAAAAGTAAACCTGACCCGTTGATATAAATCCATTGCATTTATAACCTTTTCATCTCTTTACTCCTGTTAACTTTAAAACTCATTTTACCCCTAACATCGGTGGGGGAGAGCGGTTTTACCAGCTTTCTTACCCCAATGAATAGTTCCTAAGTCGTTTTCTTACCCCTTGGGGTAAACACGACTTCGGGCCCCATAAAATAGACTATAGTACCCTCTACGCAAGCAAAGTCATAAGTGAAAGCCTACTAAACTTTTTAAACTCCCATGGTTTTGAAACACCATGACTACATAGCCAGACTGAACATTAACATAATTATATTTAGGCGCCATGAGTATCCAACATTCGTTTTAATATTCATGAACCGAAAACTGTTTCCTGCGATTATGTAAAGCGTTATAGAAAAAAAAAATATCTAAGGATTATTTAAAACAGGTGAATTTAAAGACATGGATAGTCTCTATGGGAATCTGTCGCCATTTAATGGGATTAAGGATTAACTGTCTGTTCCTTACTCCTGATAATCAAATGGTTTTATCCCACGGTAATCTATACTAATATTATAAAGCTGAAGAGTTTGTTTGTTTGTTTGAACGCGATAATCTCAGGAACTACGGTTACGACTTGAAAACTTATTTTACTGTTGGTGTTAGTGTTTAGGCTATATAACATTACGCTATGACCAAAAGGAGCGGAGCAGCATTGAAAAATGTTCCAAATCAATCATTCAATTAGTGAAAAATAATAACATAATCTGTTGGTCTAGTGATTATTGATCCTGACTGCTAAGCCGGAGGTTGTACTATGGAAACCAGACAACTGATAACCATAATTATATATTTAAACACATACATATTAAGTTATTTAACACCCACACAAAATAAACCATCGTGCTCATCACACAAAGTTTTATCCTGGGTGGGAATCGAACCCACGACCTCTTGCGTAGCAGTCGGACACACTCCCACCGCGCCACAGATGCAGTCAAAAAGTCAGTTAATTTATTCTGAAAATCTGAGAGATCTGTGACTCAGTGGCGAGTCGCCACTGAGTCACAGATCTGGTCGGTCTACAGTGACATCCAGAGTGGTCTACACTCTGGATGTCACTGTAGACCGACCAGATTGAGATATCAGTGACACTGATAATACCTACTAGTACACTGGTCAGACTATCGCCGACAATAACGAGACTTCCATTCGATTTAGATTTTTGGACGGTAATTTGACAAAATTATCAACTTGGTTGACAATAACGGCTATTTGTCTAAAGTTTTTAAGCTATAGCATAGCTTTTATCGCGGGCGTTGAGCGCGGCGACCAAATCAAGAAATTCCATAACGAAAATAAAACCTAACACCCTCCATTCCGCCTACCATGTAGCTCGGCCGAGCGTTTGCTTATCGTTTAAGTATATGGTACGATTGTACGAAGCACGGATCGAGACGAGCTGCTCCGAAATGTAATGCAAAGGAAAAAAAATACTGCATAAATAAAAAAAATAAAATAAATAAAATTGCATAAGTTGATATAAAATGCTATGCAATGGCTTTACCGCGGCAGTCCCCGTGTGCCACACATTTTTTTTTTTTTAAAGCGACTCCCCATGTTTCTCATGGGACTTCACAAACATACAAGCCACAGATACAAAGTACACCCAGACTCGGAACAACAATTTGTGGATCACACAAAGTGGTGTTCCGTGTGTGAATCGAAACCACGACCTCTTGCGTAGCAGTCGGACACACTCCCACCACAGATGCAGTCTTTCAGTATTTGTCATAAGTGTCAAAAAAGTTGACAGATCGGTCATTCGATTCGGCATTTGAAATTACTGTCACTTTTTTTTCCTCTTCCCTCCAATATTAATCGGTAGAGATTATGGCTCGCACATTATGTGCATACGCCAGTTTCAAGTATAATTTATTTCTAGTTTTCTTCTTTCAATCACAAAGTCTCGTTTTTGTCCAGCTATCACGTATTTCAAGTATATTTAACACTGTTTTACACTTTAAACGCGGAGCTGTAAAAATAGCTACATATCAGTTTGCCCATTTTTACAACTCTACTGTCACTTTATACGAGGTCACACTACTATAGAGGTCAGTGGTGAGGTAGGTTGACGTTACCACTGTTCCATAGATGGGTGACCGTTTTCAAAAATATAATACTCCTGAAGGGGACCACGTTAAGCCCTCGAGTATCTCCTGTTATGTCTGACTATGAAAATAAAAGAATAAAGAGCGCAATTGTGTATGCAATAAAAGCGACGGTAGCCTAATGGCTAAAGCATTGGAGTCACAATCGTGAGGTCGCGGGTTCGAATCCTACTCGTTCTATGTACTACGAACGAGAACCCACTCCTAACACAAGCCATTAAGCTTAACCTAGTAAAGTGGGACCCACACTTCCACATTGTTAGTTATTATTAAAAAATATATATATTTCGTATTAATTTAGTTTATTCACATAATGCGTTTTCTAACCGTCCGTCACCTAAATGGTAAAATACTTAAAAAATGGCATTTTTTAAATTACTTATAAAAATTCAATTTTTGAAGCCATCGATGTCTTATGACAAAAGTGCCTAAACATTAAGGGCACTTCAATGTAAAAAAAAAACCAATCTAAAAAAATCAAAAACTGGAGACTTATTCTTTTACTCTGATATGAATATCTAGTTGAAAAAAATAGTGCCCTAATGGAAAACTGCTTTTGAAAATTTAGACTAAAGAGTAACTTTCCAGGCTTTTAATGGGTTTGAAATGGATTTCCTTGCGGCGAGGACAAAAGCTAACCTTTGAAAATGTCTTCCAACGTTCTTAAGTCTTAATACCTAATACTTAAATGTCCACAAAAAACGATAGAATTACAAAGAGATCAAGCATTAAACGATAGAAAATTATACGAAATCATTTGATCCGAGTCTATGATCTATTTTTAATGATGGCCGCCAGGGACGCCATTACGTTCCAATTTCAAATTCAAATTTCGAAGCCGTCTGCGCAGGCGCCGCGCGTCTGTCGCGACTGCGGTTTTAAAAAAAATATAGTCATTTTTGTTTCCGGGTTTTGTAAATAGGGGTGTGTTGTCTTTGGGGGTGGCCGCAACCCTAACTTAGGCTGTCAGTTTGATAATAATTGTTATGTATTCAATCGATTTTGTTACGAATGAATTTGTGTGTATAATGATGTGTTTTTGAAATGGATTTAAATGTAGTGGTTTTTTATTAAACTTATTGTGTAGGTCGTCTTCACGCGGACCTTTTGTGCAAAATACTGGCAGTACAAAGTCAAGCTTTATATGTTTAACGTTCACAGGTTCACTTTCGGAACAGAGTGGTCCGGGATTCGGTGTCTGTGCGTTTTTGTTTTTGAATCGAGTTGAAAAAGGAGGAGGTTCTCAATTCGACTGTTTTTTTTTTAAAATATTTGTATCCGATTACTCGCAGGCGACTGGACCGATTTGAAAAATTCTTGTTGTGTTGATAAGGGTATAGGTACTTCCAGATTTAAAAAAATGTTTATATATATACATATATATCTATCTGATCCCAAACTAAGCAGAGCTTGTACTATGGAAACCAGACAACTGATAAACATACTTACATATTTCTAAATACACATATTATAGATAAATAACACCCAGACACAGAATAAACCATCGTGCTCATCACACAAAGTTTTATCCTGAGTGGGGATCGAACCCACGACCTCTTGTGTAGCAGTCGGATTCACTCCCAACACGCCACAGAGGCAGTCAATATATAGGTATATATATATATATATATATATATATATATATATACATATATATATATATATATATATATATATATATATATATATATATATATATATATATATATATATTATACATAGACACAATGGTGTTATTTATTATTGCAAAAAAAACGTGAAAATGTACCTAAAGCCTGTAAGTACTTACACTTAATATTAATAATTATAATAAGTAGGTATTTGACCTTTATCGTTTGGCATAATTTATATTATCAATAGCGTAAATGTATTATTCCTTTTTTTAACAAAATAATGGTGTTATTATAACAATAAATATGATATTTGAACAATCGCTTTAACACTTAATAATAAAAGACTAGCGTAGGTAACGACTTATTGCAATTACTATTTCTTTAGATAAGTAATGAAAAGATAATGTAAAAAAAAAAAAAAAATGCCTAGTACTCGTAAAAACTCGATAAGTATTTAACACGTTACAATAATTTTATTCCTTCATTATGAAACCCATTTTACCCAGTAGTAAAAATAAAATAAGTCCCTTGCAACTAATATAAGTCCAATAAGTATTATACATTAGGTAGGTACATGGCCTTATTAAATATCAATAATAATCGAATGTGAATTTAATCACTTCTGACTGCGGATTAATTATAGAATTTTATAAGCTACGGGTCTTAATCGCGTAAATATTTTATTTTAAGGCTAATAAGTGAGTTTGATTGTTTGAACGCGATAATCTCAGGAACTACTGGTTCGAATTGAAAAAATGTTTTAGTGTTTGATACCCCATATATCGAGGAAGGCTATATAATATTACGCTATGACCATTAAGAGCGAAGCATCGATTCGAAAAACGTTGCAGAAATGGGGAAAATTGACGCAGATTAAATACCTATGAACCTTTTATTTACCCGACTTTTTATTTACCTTTAAATAATTCACGAGATTAAATCCCGAAATATATTTAATAAGTATAAAAATCGCGAAAGTCTAAAACAATAAAATGAGACTATTTCCCATTCAGCAAGAACTAATTTAATTAAAGATATTTCAAATAAAATTCTTCCTTAGTTTTCACTAACAATATTTACCTACATACGAGACCCCTATAAGACTAAGGTAAACAAAGGTTTTAGCTCTGAGTTGATAATACGATCACGGCAAAAAAGTATCCAAATCGGCCAAGCCGCTCTCAAGTAGACATTGATCGAGATAATTATCTATACTAATATTATAAAGCGGAAGAGTTTCTTTGTTTGTTTGTTTAAACGCGCTAATCTCAGGAACTACTGGTCCGATTTGAAAAATTCTTTTTTTGTTGGATAGCCCATTTATCGTGGAAGGCTATAGGCTATATAATATCGCGCTACAACTAATAGGAGCGGAGTAGCGATGAGAAATGTTGCAAAAATGGGGAAAATTTACGCATACGAAGTTGCGCGGGACAGCTAGTTTTGAATATATGGAGATCACGGCCGCGACTCAGTGGTGGCAAATTCAGATAGCTACGAGGTTAACCACGATACCACTGTCTGTCCACAGGTTTGACTGCCTCTGTGGCGCGGTGGGAGTGTGTCCGGCTAAGCAAGAGGTTGTGGGTTCGATTCCCATACGGAACACCACTTTGTATGGTCCACAAATTTTTTTTACGAGGCTGGGTGTACTTTCCGTGTTGTATGTTTGTAAAGTCTCCCGCAACACAGTATTTGTACCTTAATGTGGGAATCGCCTTATAAAATGAAAGATTGGTGATCATTTTTGAAAAATATCATATCTATCCTATCCGCGCCTCAAACAGCGATTTAAAGATAGTCCTGTCTAAACCTTCACCGGTCGTACCAGATTTCCGTCCCACCGGACTATGAGAGTGAGAGAATAGAGAGTGCACTTGTGTTTGCGCATGCACTTGTGCACTATAATATCTACTTAGTTGGTGAGTCTCTGATGAGATTTGAGAAATAAGAAACCGATTTTTATGCTATTGCAGAGCTTCTATCGCGGGCCTTGAGCGTGGAGACCGAATCCAGAAATTCCGTAACGAAAATAACCTAACACCCCCCACTCCGACCGGCACAGCGGTGATAATTTTTAGTTTTTTTATTAAAAAAAAATTAAAACTCTTTTTTTGTTGTTTTTTTAGTTGATAAAAAATGCTATGCAATAGCTTTACCGCGGCAGTCTCCGAGTGCCACAGTTTTTTTTTAAAGATATAATGACTCAATTGACTCAAACAAAGAATACAATTAATACCTACTGATTTTTGATCCATAGGCATCAACAAATTACAATAAAAAGAAACTCAAAGAATACAAAAAGCTAGTTTAAACAACAAAAGAGCCTAACAAGCAATGTTTCCACTAGTTTGAACTAGAAAATTATCTAGAATTTTCCACAAAAGAACCAATTTGCTTATTGTTGTCGGGTTAAATTGCACGAAAGAAGAGGGTAGACGTACATTTTGAAATCAAATTGTATTGTGCGTGGCCATTCGCTCGTGAACTGCGGCGAGGGTAAGACGTAAGGGGTGGAAGTATTCTATGTACATATTTTCATGTAGGGTGTAAGATAACGACTGCTTCTGTGGCGCGGTGGGAGTGTGTCCGACTGCTACGCAAGAGGTCTTGGGTTCGATTCCCACACGGGACCGATATATAGGTATCCGATAGTTTTTATCCACGATAACCGACTTTCACACGGACGGACCCGCAGGCGAAAGCTATTTATACCTATTATAAATTACACCCAGACACAGAATAAACATATGTACGTAAACTTTCGCGATTTAGTCCACCCGTGACCACGGTCTTTGCAATACGGTCGAAACATCGGGTAATGACACAAATGTTTGCCATAAAATATGCCTATGAAATTTAGCCTTAAAATAAAATATTTACTCAATTAAGACCCGCAGCTTATAAAATTCTATAATGTGTACAGAATAAACAATCGTGCTCGTCATCAAACAAAGATTTATCCTAGGTGGGAATCAAACCCAAACCTCTAACTTAACAGTCAGTGTCACTAACACTAGACCAACAGAACCTCAGACTCAGACCTCAGACTCAGACCTCAGAATATTTCTACGATACAAAATTTTCAAATATTCAAATCAGGTATTAATAGTTAATAATAATAATAATAATAATAACTTGGGACAACTCACACAACGTCATCTGATCCCAAACTAAGCAGAGCTTGTACTATGGAAACCAGACAACTGATAAACATACTTATATATTTCTAAATACATACATATTATAGATAAATAACACCCAGACACAGAATAAACCATCGTGCTCATCACACAAAGTCTTATCCTGGGTGGGGATCGAACCCACGACCTCTTGCGAAGCAGTCGGATACACTCCCACCGCGCCACACAGGCAGTCAATTATGTCAGTTATGTATCCAGTTTTATCTAAAATGGCTAAACGAGGATAAGTCACCATTATTATGTTGAAAAGATATGCATAGTTAGGCTTTAAATTAATATTCTATGTCTGGTTTAATTGAACAATAAATAAAGGCCAGGAGCTTGTACCTAGTTTATCTGTCACTATCACTTTTATTATTAGAATACTAGCTGACCCGTGCAACTTCGTACGCGTAAATTTTCCCCGTTTTTGCAATATTTCTTATTACTGCTCCGCTCCTATTGGCCGTAGCGTAATGTTATATAGCCTATAGCCTTCCTCGATAAATGGGCTATCCAACAGTGAAAAAATTTTCAATTCGGATCAGTACTTCCTAAGATTACCGCGTTCAAACAAACAAACAAACTCTTCAGCTTTATAATATTAGTACCTGTGGCGGTACCCACATATAATAAAATAAAATAAATTGACACTTGACAGCTCGCGCCAAATCCTGAATCGCGATATAGAAGTTTTCACAGCTGCTAACTATATATACAAGTTCCCAACGTTAACCGTTGGGCCGCGGCCCGCCAGGCACGATCACCTCGCCTGGTCGGAGGATCCTCCCTTTGTGTTGGAGGGACTTAACACCTTGCCCTCCACAGTGGTGACCCCGACGTGATTGGAAGCAGTCTTCATCACCAGCAGCAGCATCGTCATTGTCATCGCCACACTCGCCGTCACTCCCACAGATATGAGCGGTAATCAAGTCACAGCCAGCCAGCATCCGGCCTCTACTGGGATACCACACGCCTGCAGCGAACGCTCCAGCCTGGTCATCCCTACAGCCTCTCCAGCGTCTAGGCACAGCACACTGCACCTACGGTACTCGTAAGCAGAGCACATCTCTCCCGTCTACGCAGCAGCCAGCCACTACGCAGCACCGCACACCGCAGCTACTACCCGACTCACTGGGTTCAGCGGACTTCAGTTCCCCGACTCACTGGAACTAGCGGCATTCAGTTCCGACTCACTGGGACTAGCGGAATCAAGTTCCGACTCACTGGAACTACTCAACACTGGCACTGGCACGCTCCTCAAGAAAGCGACGACAGCTGACTCATCAAGAGAATCAACCTCCGGTCTCGGAGGGGAGTGATGTGGCGGTACCCACATATAATAAAATAAAATAAATTGACACTTGACAGCTCGCGCCAAATCCTGAATCGCGATATAGAAGTTTTCACAGCTGCTAACTATATATACAAGTTCCCAACGTTAACCGTTGGGCCGCGGCCCGCCAGGCACGATCACCTCGCCTGGTCGGAGGATCCTCCCTTTGTGTTGGAGGGACTTAACACCTTGCCCTCCACAGTGGTGACCCCGACGTGATTGGAAGCAGCCTTCATTATCAGCAGCAGCAGCAGCATCGTCACCGCCGCGGCCCGCCAGGCACGATCACCTCGCCTGGTCGGAGGATCCTCCCTTTGTGTTGGAGGGACTTAACACCTTGCCCTCCACAGTACCTATAGATTAGCGGACCCGCGCAACTTCGTCTGCGTAAATTTTCCCCGTTTTTGCAATATTTTTATTGCTGCTCCGCTCCCATTGATCTTAGCAAACATCACGCTAAGATCAATAGGAGCGGAGCAGAAAAAAATATAGCCTACATATAACAATAAAATATTTTTTCAATTTGGACCAGTAGTTCCTGAGATTATCGCGTTCAACTATTATTATATTATAAATAGTATAGATTATCGGGCCTTAATCGCGTAAAACATTTAAAGGTACGAACCTTTTATTTACCCGACGTTTTGATTATTTCAAATGACCGTCCAAGTGTCAAAAAGAAGAAGAAGTATTTTTGTTCTCTGTGGTAGCCTGTCCTGTGTACTAGTAGGTACCATAGAGGATAGAGGTCAGTGGATTACTGGCATTAATGTATCTGATTTTGATTTATTAGCACGCCACTAGCATATACGTTCTGTTTAACTGCCATATGCAACTTCACATAATCACAACAATTATTTAATTAATTGTAATTGTGAAGCTAAATCATTCTCGAATCCACTGGAACACAATCGGTCCAGCTGTTTAAGAGGAGTTCAGTGACATAAACACGCACAGAATAAATATACATTATTCTTGGTATAGTGCAAACCTGAAAGTAGTTTGCTCAGAATCAGTAACACAATCACAATCCAATGGGGTAGTTTTTGGACCATGTTATATTTTCAATTAATTAATTATACAATCATTAATTAATTCATTAATTAATCAATGATTAATTAATCCAATAATTAATCAATCATTAATTAATTCATTAATCATTCTAATAGTCCAAATCCTGTTGTGTAATCATCACTTACTTTTCAATAATAACCCTGGATTACGTTTAAGTAAGTTTTATCCTGGGTGGGGATCGGAACCACGACCTCTTGCGTAGCAGTCGGATACACTCCCACCGCGCCACAGAGGCTGTCATATAAATCAATATTTTCATATTTTTTTTATATGATGTCTTGAAGTAACAATCTTGTTAGGGTGTCTAAGCTTTGCACTATACCGAAAATTACTATGTTTAATATTAGAATGATTATTATTTGTCTGGTTCTGCCTAATTTGGCGTCAGACGACCATGTGTGAATTATCCTAAATAGTCACCCTTCTTTGTTATTTACTGCTACAAAGTTAACCTGTCCAATCGACTAAAACAACATCAAGCTCCCGTTCTACAATAAATATAAATAATGCATTTATATGCGCACTTTGCAGTCCTAATTATACATCATAGTATATAATCGACACATGCGTTGGAGCTACTGTATTGTAATAGTCAATAAAAAATAAATAAAAATATGTACTAACTTTACCCTAAGGCATCGACTGCATCGGAAAACAGAACAGAAGAGTGCATGCTAGTTGCATGCCAGTAAATCAAAACACAGGCATGCCAGTTAACATATACACAATGACAATTAAGGCACGATAGCATTGTGCAAGTTACTTGTATGCAAGTTTCAAGTTGGATACAATTTGTTGAAACCATAATTTGAACTTTTTTTACCCGACATATTATTGACATTGGGTTTTTTTAATTTGATTGCAAGTAACTTGCACGAAAGACTTGCCTAATGAAATCGCGCATTTTGGTAGGAGCTGTTATGCAAGTGTGCTAGATAGTTACATATGGGTGTATATTCGCCTAAATTTTATTTCCATTGAAATTATCTCCCTCTAGTAGCCAAATCTATCGATAATTAGATTATTGCTAACCTCTAGTAGCCAAAACCATCGATAGTTAGATTATTGAGACTGGCTGTTAGTCGATTAGACAGGTTAACTTTGGTTGAGAGAGTACTATATTCTTTCAACTAAAGTTATCAGTAGTTATTAGAATTTGACTACTAGAGGTATTTATTTGACATAAGCTCCATATAAAATATGTCAAAATTGTATTTATAGTAGCCAAATCCATCGATAGTTAGATTATTGAGACAAGACGTAAAACAACATCAAGCACCTGTTCTACAATAAATATAAATAATGCATTTATATGCGCACTTTGGAGTCCTAATTATACATCATAGTATATAATCGACACATGCGTCGTAGCTACTGTATTGTCAATAATAAATAAACAAAAATAGGTACTAGCTTTGCCCTACGGCATCGAATGCGCCGGGGCGGAAGTTCAGTATAACAGGACAGCAGCGTGTATGCTAGTTGCATGCCAGTAAATCAAAATACAGGCATGCCATGATTCCAATAAGCAAGTTACTTGTATGCAATTGCATACAACTTGAACAGTTTTATTTTTTTTTTTACCCGACACGTAATTGACATTAGGTGTTTAAACATGATTCCAATGCAAGTAACTTATATGCAAATGTGACGTCATACTTGCACGCAAGACTTGCATAATGGAATCGCGACTTGCATATTGACTGATTCATTCACGTATCGATGCCCAGCCAAAATTTTTGAACTTAGTTCCTACGTTAATATTTCTCGTTTTATGATTTAAAAAAGAGATAGAAGGAAATTTCTAACAACTCGTTTAAACCCCTTAGAGCTCTAAAGGGTTGAGTAAAACGCGAACAAAGCTAAGGGCAAAAGTTAGTCTTTCATAAAATATACAAATTTTATACTACATAGTTATGATAGTAATTTTTATAGGCATTTCTTGCCAATTACTTTATGAATACAATAATTGCATTTTTAAAAGATAGAAAAATTTGAAGTCCACACCCAGGAATCGAACCCAAGACTTCCGTAAGCCAAACCGGGGCCGGAATCGAGCCACCTCTCTGGACTATGTTACTAGACCTCAAATTTCTCTATCCTTCCATGCTCGCGAGTTGGACCCTCGCATGCAGGCATACGAGGCAATTGGAGAGGCCTATGTCCAGCAGTGGACTGCGATAGGCTGATGATGATGATGCAGGCATACCAGCCGGTAGTCAAAGATTTATCAAGGCTTCTATCTGTCAAAAATGCAATTAATGTAGTTGGTTATGATTTTATTTTAAAGACAAAAAATGTATAAGTTAATAACATCTTGTGTAAGATAACTAACAATTACAAAATGTCGATATTTTAATTACCAACTAATAATTGCGTTAACCTCTACCAATATACTCAAACACAATAACAAAAAATCACAAAAAAATACTAGATAAAAATCAGCAAAAAATCCAAATTACTAATTAGATGTAATTATTATTTTTTACTTCACTTTGGATTTATTTTATTGCTGCATAATAATACATTTTTACAAATAAGTAAGCATGAAAAAATATATGACCTTTACATTACAAGATCAAATACATCTACCTAGGTATTGGTACCTACTTATATTAATAATAATAAAATAATATCTTGGGACAACTCACACAACACTATCTGATCCCAAACTAAGCAGAGCTTGTACTATGGAAATCAAACAACTGATAAACATACTTATATATTTCTAAATACATACATATTAAAGATAAATAACACCCAGACACAGAATAAACCATCGTGCTCATCACACAGTTTTATCCTGGGTGGGGATCGAACCCACGACCTCTTGCGTAGCAATTGGATACACTCCCACCGCGCCACAGAGGCAGTCATATTTTAATGAGGAACTTTATAATGCTTAACCTATTGCCACTTCATGGCAAGCTTTCATGGGCTGGCTGGAGATATCAGCCAAAAGACCGATGGCCGTTGGAATAAGTGAGTTCTGGAATCATCGCCTAGGTAAAACCAGATGGACCGCTGACCTATAGATGGTCGCTTGGATGAATTGAATGAGTGCGGGAGAAGACCTGGTGTTGTAGCGTAAATTAGGAGTTTCTATGAGATGTAATGTCAGGGATCGTCATGCTCACTAAAATGTCATTGCTTGTGGTGGTGGTGTGGGTCGGATCGTCTTCCTTCCCTCCAATATGGCGAAGGGGATGATGGCTGACCAATGCGTCAAACTCGTGAACGGGTGCTACTTGGAGTGACTGGTCGGCCTTGTCATTATCATTTTAATAATAATAATAATATCTTGGGACAACTCACACAACGTCATCTGATTCAAAACTAAGCAGAGCTTGTACTATGGTAACCAGACAACTGATAAATATACTTATATATTTCTAAATACATACATATTATAGATAAATTACACCCAGACACAGAATAAACCATCGTGCTCATCACACAAAGTTTTATCCTGGGTGGGAATCGAACCCACGACCTCTTGCATAGCAGTCGGACACACTCCCACCGCGCCACAGAGGTCAATTTTATAGGTCTGATTAGTGCTTTTTTTAATTATTGCTTTATAAATAAGTAGTTTTTCTTATAATAATCGAATAGCATGTTATCTTTACCATCTTCTGTATTTTCGTAAGTTGATGCTCCCATCCACACCGTAGGAGGCTAATTCATTTTTTTTTTTTTTTTTTTTTTTTTTTTTTTAAAGGTAACTGGCAATGTGGGATTGGGTTCCACATTACTAGCAATCCTGTTAACCCCTCCAGCTAAGCTCAATGGCTTGTGTTAGGAGTGGGTTCACGTCGGTAGTATAATGGGTAGGATTCGATCCCGCGACCTCACGATTGCGAGACCGATGCCTTATCCATTAGGCTACCGCCGCTTCCTAAATTTAAACTTGATTATAACAGTTTACGTACTATGGTTATTGCTTGCGTGACTTTTATTGTGTAATAGTTGCAGCACCTTACTGGCTTTACTGTATAAATACAAATATATTGTAAAAAATGGCATTTTAAAAAAGTGGCCATGAGTTTTTATTGCCAAGTTCTTTTCTCACGGCTTTACTCTTGCGAACTTGGCATTAAATGTAGAATCATTCTATTCCAAATTTTGTCTGACGTTCATAAGCGTTGCATTTTTAACCTAAATGAATAAAGTATTTTAGACTTTGACTTTGACATTAGGATGATGTCCAGCAAAATTTTCGCGCGTTCAGCGTTGCGAGATTCCATGTTAAACGGCTATTACACTACCCTGAATCAGGGCCCTAAATCGAGGTGGCCTTGAAAATTTGTTAGAGAATTAGGGCCCTAGCTCTTATTACACCGCTCTTTTTAAGGATTTAGGGTCCCTGATTCAGTGTAGTGTAATAAGCGCATTAGTGAACGGTGTCTATGTGTTGTGAAAGGAAAGATAAGGTGACCTACCTTTTGTACTCTCGGTATTATATGCTACGGGTTATAATCTCATGAATATTTGAAGGCTAAAACCTTTGATTTATTTCCCGAAGTTTCGACCGTATTACAACGGCCATGGTCATAGGTAGATTCTACTGAAACTTCGGGGAATAAATCAAAAGTTTGTAATCCAGAATTAAGATATCCATACTAATATTATAATGGAAATGAACTCTGTCTGTCTGTTCCTTGATACGGATATAGTTAGAGTCCCGGAAATGCACAGATAATTATAATCGTGGTAACTGTTATCTAGGCAGAACCACGGGCGGAAGCTAGTAATCTTATTAAAATAATACAATTAACAAAATTTACAATACACGATGATGGTTGCAAATGGTCGTGTGAAATTCGTTTCGTACTTTTGATGCATTAATAGAATGAATAGACAGACGCGGAACACTTTATTATTACATTAAAATACACATTTTTATTTAATTCGGCAAAACGTATTGAAAGTCACTATTTTACCTTTATAATATCTAATATTATACTAACCAACAAAAAAGTACAACAGTAAATTTCAACCCTTAAAAGCATATTTTACTAAAAGCAACTCCATTAGTACATTAAATTCTACAATCTAAGTTTATATAAATCACATAAGTCTCCAAATCCACAGTAAACAAACACAGAAGCCATTAAAACTTCATTTACAACTCACTGTCAACTGAAACTATAAATAAAATTTATTTCCTCGCCATTTGTCACTTTAGAAGCCATGAAAAATAATCGTGTACAATGAACCAGCTTTAAAAAACCTCCCTTCCCCTTAATTTTCTTTAAAAAATACACGACCTTCAATAAATAGTACCGTGTTCAGAGTTCTGTGTATACTGGTCGGGAGTCACTACTCCGTAATGTAATTTCGAAACGGAACACTATTATCTATCTCTACCTCCCTCACTCTTTAATGTGAAGTGAACGTGTGAAAAAGATGGATGGTTAAAGAGGGTCGTATTGCATATCATTAAGAGACGCTTCGAGTGGTAGCAGATAATGTAGCTCTTTCTTTTTCTAACGTAGGGTATTTTAGTGTGTAAGAAAAGGCGAGATGAAATATGATATGGTATAAAACTTGCTTTTTTTGTATGAAAATACTACCTACGAGCATTGAAGGGTTTACGAAGTGGACTATTTTTTAAGAAGTATAATAAGTATATTATTTTTTAATTATTTTTAATCAATATAATTGTTTATTATTAATTTACATAATCGCAGGTTATTAAACCTTAAATTAAATATTTTTTTATGAATCCACTTCATTTTTTTTTTTAATTGCACGGTATATAATTGATTTTGATCACAGGTAATGTGATCTATGTACTTTTAATGCATCTTGATCAATATTTTTCATTTAATTTAAATTAGAGTTATTTGATGGGTACTTTATTTTATACTCAAACTAGCTATCTGCCCTGGATTCACACGGCTTTAATTTGAGAGAGAGAAAATTAAAAAATATTTGTTTATTGAATTCTTTTCTCTCTTTCTTTTTCTTTAAAAACAAAACGCTTTTTATACATACCTTTCGTAGCGGATTTGCTCGCATTAAGTTTGAATAGGCTACTAGCTGCCCGCCCCGGCTTTGGACCAGTGTAATTTTACCGTAAGTTTTTTTTTTTAATTTTCTGCTATACTTACCTTGTCCTTAATAATGAACACAACAGAAAATAATTATCCAATCTGGTGGAGTCGTTTTGAAGTTATGTGCGTACATAAATTTCAAAAACTAAAGTAGCTAGCCCGCGCAACTTCGTATGCGTCAATTTTCCCCGTTTTTGCAACATTTTTTATTGCTGCTCCGCTCCTATCAGTCGTAGCGTGATGTTATATAGCCCATAGCCTTCCTCGATAAATGGGCTATCCAACAGTAAAATATTTTTTTTCAATCGGACCAGTAGTTTCTAAAATTATCGCGATCAAACAAACAAACTCTTTAGCTTTATAATATTAGTATAGATTGCACACATCGTATTTGTAATGGCATATTATTTTAGTTTTAATTGTCATATTAAATTTTATTGTTGTTTGTTTGATAAGAATTATACTAATAAGACAAGAGTTTCTGAGATTATCGCGTTCAAATAAACAAACTCTTCAACTTTATAATATTAGTATAGATGTGTTATTCTGTTAAATAAACTACATTACTATATAGTTTCTCCAAATTCAATTAAGCAGTTCTAGCGTTAAGGAGGACAAATATCCATATTTCCTCACAAAAAAACATCTCAAAATTTTGTTTCGTTTAAGAATTCAGTCGTAAATTTGATACATGAGAAGCCCCTCGCTTTTTATGACACTTGACACTGTAACCCCTACACCCTCGTTTTGACCAAGTAGTAAATTCAAAATTAGGTACAGCTAGGTCTTAAACTTGAGCTGATTTTGTCAGGGGACCACACCATGATACTCAACTGAAATGAATAAAAAAATAGAACTTTTTTTATAAACCTATTGTGAGTAGGCATTTTTTTTATAGACGACTCCCGCACCGGCCTACAAGCCCTGTGTCGCGAGGGACTTTACAAACATATAAGTTACGGACACAAAGTACACCCAGACCCGGAACAACAATTTGTGTATCACACAAAGTGGTGTCCCGTGTGGGAATTGAAGCCACGACCTCTTGCGTAGCAGTCGGACACACTCCCACCGCGCCACAAAAGCAGTCAAATATTGACTCCGCGCACTGTCTTCGGATAGAACAAAGTGGCGTGCAATTGCAGAGGCCTATGTCCAGCAGTGGACTGTGATAGGCTGAGGATGATGATGATGATGACTGTCTTCGGATACGAAATAACTACCTGTAATTAAAAATATACATCAACGGCATTTTTAATAGATTTTCCCGTGGGGATTCGAGTGGCTGAATCTGCACTGAAGAGTTTGTTTGTTTGTTTGTTTAAACGCGCTAATCTCACGAACTACTGGTCCGATTTAAAAAAATCTTTTTTTGTTGGATACATAACATCACGCTACGACTAATAGGAGCGGAGTAGCGATGAGAAATGTTGCAAAAACGGGGAAAAATTACGCATACTAAGTTGCGCGGGACAGCTAGTTATATAATAATATCATATCTTGGGACAATTCACACAACGCTATCTGATCCCAAACTAAGCAGACCTTGCATTATGGAAACCAGACAACTGATAAATATACTTATATATTGTTTGATTGTTGTTCAACATTACTAGCAATCCTGTTAACCCCTCCAGCTAAGCTCTATGGTTTGTGTTAGGAATGGGTTCACGTCGGTAGTATAATGGGTAGGATTCAAGCACACCTCACGATTGCGAGACCGATGCCTTAGCCTTTAGGTTACCGCCGCTTATAATGTATACTAATGCTTTATCCTAAACTAGCTGTCCCGCGCAACTTCGCTTGCGTAAATTTTCCCCGTTTTTGAAACATTTCTCATTGCTGCTCCGTTCCTATTAGGCGTAGCGCGATGTTATATAGCCTATAGCCTTCCTCGATAAATGGGCTATCCAACAAAAAAAGAATTTTTCAAATCGTAGATACTAGTAGTTCCTGAGATTAGCGCGTTTAAACAAACAAACAAACAAACTCTTCCGCTTTATAATATTAGTTTATATTGAAGTCTATGTACGACCCTGTACGGTCGAAGAGAGATTAGGCGTAGATCACTTCTCCGAGAGAGATCACAAGGTTTATATGACGAAGTTTCGATCAAAATAAGGTTGTAATCCAGCCACATCAAAACAATCGTTTTTGAAAACTCTACCTCTGAACTGGAGGTTCAAAATTTTAAACTAAAACAAACCAAGCCGCAGGGAAAATCTAGTTTATTTAGGATTTTAACTAATTTGTACACATTACTAGCAATCCTAACCCCTCCAGCTAAACTCAATGGCTTGTGTTAGTAGTGGGTTCACGTCGGTAGTATAATGGGTAGGATTCGAACCCGCGACCTCACGATTGCGAGACCGATGCCTTAGCCATTAGGCTACCGCCGCTTCCAAAACGAGGTATTCTTGTAGGTAGGTATATGGAGGGGTTAACAGGATTGCTAGTAATGTGGGACCAAAATCCCACATTGCTAGTTACCTTTAAAAAAAAAAAAAGAGGTATAAGATAATGTCGGCATCGCGAACAAAAGGTACCAACCATGATTCACCTATCTACCTACCAATGTTAGAAGAAATACAAATTTCAATTTACAACTACAAAAGAAAAACACTCAAGTTCTATAGAAAATAACAAGTTGAAAATTCATGAAAAATACCTGAAAATAAAAGCCTTGAAGCAACTTTTATTTTATTTTACTTGGCAACACAACCGCTCATAATTTTGTGTAACACAACTCCGAATATAACGACGGCGAAAGAAAAGTGGGGAAGTGAAAACTATTGAACGTGATTTTTTATTTTTTATTCACGGCCTGAGAATAAAAACCGTGTAGGGATTTTCAATTCACGATATTTTTTCCGTGTCCACGGCAAGCTCACTGTCAAAATCTTTTCATAATGGTAAATGAGGAGGTGTACTCACAAATGCATCAAGGTACATGCGCAAAAATGTCCTCCGCGCAAGCAGACATGGATTGCAATATTCACTTCGTGGAAGCGGAATATTGCAAGTCAAGGGTCCGGAGGTGCCTACCACTCGACTTGGTAAGAGTACCTGTCACTAATTTTCTTTGTTACAGGTCTCTCTTTTTGAGTGCGGTCTGTCAATCTATTTCGATTGTTGTATTAAGGGCATTTCCTTACTACATCAATCGTGGTGATTCACAGATCGAGGGTGGGTGGTGGGATCCCTCCCTTATAATCTACTTAAGATGGATTTCCGCCATGTAACGCCTGATTCAATCGGTTATCTTGACATGGATTCAGATCGTGAATAAGGGTAACATACGCAGGGGTCACAATATCGAAGAAAGTTTAAGGTTACATGCCATTTTTGTTCCCCAACGCGACGTATCAAGTCAGCTGAATGCAAAGACGTCCTTAGTGACGCATGTCATAAAAAAATATTAATTTAATTTTATTTATTTATTTAAAAACTTTATGCACAGTTATCGTACAAAGGCGGACTTAATGCTAAAAGCATTCTCTACCAGTCGACCTTTGGGCGATGTAGAGATAAAAATAGAACTGTACTAAACTTATTGGCAGCTAAAGTAAGTATATAATAATAAACAATAGGTAATTAATATATATATATATATATATATATATATATATATATATATATATATATATATATATATATATAAACACACACACATATATTACATATCGACATGAATACATAAAAACATACCTACATATCATATAATTACATTTTATCATACTAACTCTTGATTTATTGATAATTCAACTGATTCTTCGAAGATAACAGTACGAATCTTTGTCTTAAAGTTGAAGCGGCTAGGTGCCAACCTAATTTCGAGGGGCACTATCAATTTTATTCACTAAAATAAAAGTCCTGACTAACCCTAGAACCTAAAAAGCCGAAAGTTTGGAAACAAGTTTTTATTTCAGTATTTTTAGATGTATAAAAAAGGATAAACACTGCGAATTACAAACGGGTCAAAACTTCTAACTCTTATAAAGCTGAAGAGTTGTTTGTTTGAGCGCGATAATCTCAGGAACTACTGGTTCGAATTGAAAAATTATTTTACTGTTGGATAGCCCATTTATCGAGGAAGGCTATAGGTTATAAAACATCACGCTATGACCAATCGGAGCGGAGCATAAATGAAAAGTGTTGCAAAAATGAACCAGACGAAGTTGAGCGGGTCAGCAAGGCTGTATGGTTATTAACTCAGAGCATGTACACTAGTCCAGGAGTTGTCATCAAAAAAATACATGAAAACAAAGTTTCAATTAAGTACTTACAATTAAAATTAAATAGGTACATAGGTACAACCCATTTTCTTAGTCTGTTTGTTATACAAATGTAGTCAAGCCAATGAATAAGCATGTTTGCATTATGATTTGGACATGCATTAATTGACATGCGTTGGTATTCAGCATGCGTGCATGCAATAATTTCTTGCATTTTAATAACAACTTCATTTTGTACATCGTAATATGTAATACTAGTTTTGCCTGTGGCGTCACCTGGATAATAGATATCGCCGTTTAAAGTAGCCTATGTGTTATTTCTTATAATTTACATATTTAGGTATAGAAGTAAAACGCCTCAAACCACTGAATGGTTTGAGTTGAAATTTGGCACATAAATAACTATTGTGATGTACATTTTATTTTATTTCTTTAATAGGTATGGTGGAAGTTTTGGGGTTGCAACCTAATTAAATATCATCTATTATGTAAGCACTAAGCATGAAAAAAAATGACTTCTAACAATTATTTATATTTGCAGAGGAGCCATCTGAAATCAGGAAAATCAACAAATTTTCACTAAAGTTCAATTTTCCGTCATCTATACTTCTATATCTATACTTCTATACTAATATTATAAAGAGGAAAGATTTGATTGTTTGTTTGTATTGAATAGGCTCCGAAACTACTGGACGGATTTGAAAAATTCTTTCATCGTTATGAAGCTACACTAACCCCGGGTGAATAAGGCTATTTTTATCCCTGTATTCCCACGGGAACGGGAACTACGCGAGTGAAACCACGAGGCGTCCGCTAGAAATGTATATAACTGTCAAATGTAAATTACTAAAAAATACAGTTTTTTAATAAAGATAACTAGCAATGTAAAATTATGGGTCCCACATTACTAGCAACCCTGTTAACCCCTCGTGCTAAGCTCAACGGTTTGTGCTAGAAGTGGGTTCAAGTCGGTAGAATAATCGGTATTCGAACCCACGACCTCACTATTGCGAGTCCAATGCCTTAGCCATTAGGCTACCACCGCTTGATAAATAAAGCACATTAATTAGTCTATACAATACAGCAATAACAATTACAGTTACCGTAATAAAAAAAAATCTGTAACCTTTCAAAGTGGACCATGAAATCGACCGATTTTCAAACTTTAGACGATTACAAAAAAAAAAAAGAAAAATAAGTAAATAAGACCTGTTGATAACCTAGAACGGTCGTCTGTTATTTTTTCCATAAAAATCAAAAATCATGCAACGCACCTTGATGTTTTCATATAAAATGACCGTATATTATTATGTCTATAGAAAAGAGAATAAAGGGCATGTTGAGGAAGATTGCTAACATTAAAATAAACTATACAAACCGCAGAATGTATAAAATAGCTTCCATTCATTCATATTACGTAATATGGCCTTGTTTGTATAAGTGGAGTATCAAGTCCTTGATGTACAACACAAATGATATATAAACAAAATACTTTGTAGTAAACTGTAGAGTAAAAGCTGGTCTAAGTTAATTTAGTTCATGTTTAAAGTATGTAGGAAAAATTCGTCTCAGATGGGACTTGATTCTGCGACCTTTGGGTACAGAACCGTACAAATTCCTCGGACACGCTAAATTCGTCCCTTTTTTTAAAAAAAAAACGACTCCCACAGTACAAGCCCTGTGTTGCGGGGGACTTTACAAACATACAAGTCACGGACACAAAGTACACCCAGACTTGGAACAACAATTTGTGGATCACACAATGGTGTCCTGTGTGGGAATCGAACCCACGACCTCTTGCGTAGCAGTCGGACACACTTCCACCCCGCCACCGAGGCAGTCAAATCTTATGGAGGATAAATTCGAATTCGGCGGACATGTCTCGGTGCCGCAGTTGGTAACGGCTAAGGGCTGGTACCCCTAAGGGTTCAAGTCCCGGTTGAGACGATTTTTTCCTCCATATCTATACTTAACATTATAAAGCTGAAGAGTTTGTTTGTTTGAACGCAATAATCTCAGGAACTACTGGTCCAAATTGAAACTGTTGGATAGCCCATTTATCAAATGAAGGTTATAGGCTATATAACATTACGCTGTGACGAATAGGAGCGGAGCAGCAATGAAAAATGTTGCAAAAATTTTCGTGACCACGGCCGTTGCAATACGGTCGAAACGTCGAGCAATAAACAAAGGTATTTAGCCTATAAATAAAATATTTACGCGATTAAGACCCGTAGCTTATAAAATTCTATAATGTGTTCAAATCGCGAAAGTTTACGAACATTATATTAGTCAGCCAAAGACTGTCTTGATCGGTATCACTACAGTCTCAGTAATTCTTCTATAAAATAGTGATGTTACCGCATCACTGTGTTTCGGTTGAAGGGCACTGTAGCAAGTGTAATTACTGGGCAAATGAGATTTAAGAACTAATGTCTCCAATGAGGAGCACGATGCGGTGACATTCAGATCTTTGTCAAACAAGGATTTGGGTGGCACTGATACCAAATTCACAAAACGCTTGCGCACCGTACTAGAATGTCGTTATTGCGCTCTCGAGACGCACACTTGATGCTTGCGTACCTAAATAAATGTTGATAAACTTTCGCGATTTGTACACATTATGAAAATATATATATTACGGGTCTTAATCGCGTGAATAATTTAAGGTAAAATGTCTTGTTTATTGCCCGACGTTTCGATCGTTTTGTCTACCCGTGACCACGGCCGTTGCAATACGGTCGAAACGTCCTGCAATAAACAAGGTACTTTACCTTAAATTATTCACGCGATTAAGACCCGTAATATATATATATATATATATATATTATATTCATAATGCAAGCGTACCTATTTGAGATCGATCCCAAAGTTACAAGAAGACAAAAACGGCCGTTTTAATCGAAACTTAACTGCAACTGAACAGCAACTACACTGCTTTAAATACGTGAATTGCCTTGCTCGTCTTTTCATTTCGTTGTATAAAAACAATAAAATCTCCATTCCCGTCCATATATTTCACTTGCCCCATTTTGCACTTCATTTACGTACACCCACCCCGTCGGTTGCCATGACAACGCACCCTAGTACCTACCTACAGGGGTAATATAATGACGGATATATTTTTACTTTTCGGAGTAGATAGGGAAAAGTTACTTAGGTATGGAACGTGGAGGTTTTTGTTTTATTTTAAGGTGTTTATACTTACTTATATCTATGTATTGTATTGCTAGTTTTGCCGTTCAGTTTTGCCCCCGTTATAAGTAAAAAACTTCAATTGAAAAAAAAAAAAAATGTTTGGCACTCGGGGACTGCCGCGGTAAAGCTATTGCATAGCATTTTTTATCTGAATAGGCAATTAAAAAAAAAATCATTACATTTCGGAGCAGCTCGTCTCGATCCGTGCGAGCTTCGTACAGTCGTACCATATACATATACGTAAAGCGAACGCTCGGCCGAGCTACATGGTAGGCGGAGGGGGGTGTTAGGTTTTATTTTCGTTACGGAATTTCTTAATTCGGTCGCCGCGCTCAAAGCCAGCGATAAGAGCTATGCAATAGCTTAAAAAAAATAAACACAAACTCACTATACAGTCTCCTAAATGATGTCGGTTACGGCAGCCAATGTCATTAGAGACTAGCCAACTACACAGGAGATGTTATAGTGCACAAGTGTATGCGCAGACACAACTGCACTCTCTATTTTCTCACTCTCTAGTCCGATGGGATGACGAAAATCTGACACGACCGGAGAGAGATTAGGAGCAGGACCGATGGCTTAACGTGCTCTCCAAGGCACTTAAGGGTGTGATAATGTTCAAGAAAGGTCACACATCTTTAGACCAGCAGTGACAACATTGCTTAACCTCGGAAATAACAACATTATATTTTTTTTTTTTAAGACGTCTCCCGCAAGTAGGGTACAAGCCCTGTGTCGCGGGGGACTTTACAAACATAGTCACGGACATAAAGTACACCCGGAACGGAACAATAATTTGTGGATCACACAAAGTGGTGTCCCGTGTGGGAATCGAACCCATGAAAATTATCTATATTGCAGTTGGTATTCTGTGCAGTAGTAATTAATAAACTAACCCTGTATTAGTATTGGAAGAATTATATGATATTAATAAGGTTAGATCACTGCTTGTTCACTTTACTTAGAGTTGAGTGAATGAGTGCTGTACTTGCTTGTCACTACATAGTATAAAACAAAGTCGCTTTCTCTGTCCCTATATCCCTATGTATGCTTAAATCTTTAAAACTACGCAACGGATTTTGATGTGGTTTTTTTTAATAGATAGAGTCATTAAAGAGGAAGGTTTATATGTATAATAACATCCATTAAATAGTGAAGAAATAAGGAGCGGAACAGACGAAGTTGCGCGGGTCAGCTAGTATATTATAATGTGAAAATTATTGTAGAACTGTGTCTTACTGGGAACACTAATAATTACACTAGCTGATATATTTATTATTTCTATAGTTATTATTACATACTCTGTATATTATTATGTATTTCCACACTGTTTTGTTACCCTAATAAATGAAAAAAATATATAAAGCTAAAAAAATTGTTTGTTTAGTTGAAGCAATAATCTCAGGAACTACTGGTCCAAATTGAAAATTTATTTTAGTGTTAGATAGCTCATTTATCGAGGAAGATTATAGGCTATATAACATCACGTTACGACCAATAGGAGCTGAGCATCAATAAAAAATGTTTAAAAAACGGGGGAAAATGACGCAGACGAAGTTGTAGTACCGCTAGTACCTACCTACTTATTAGAAAAAAGCTTTCACCCACGTTGATGTCGGTTATCGCGATAAAACTACCCTATGTCCTTCCCTGAGACTAGTACATAATCGTAAATATTCAAATCAAATGCCAAATTTGGTTCAGCGGTTTAAGAGTAAAAACGTAACAGACATTCAGACAGAGTCAAAAAAAAGCCAAGTCAAAAAAGCGGCAGTAGCCTAATGGCTCGGCATCTGCTGGCATCGGTCTCACAATCGTGAGGTCGTGGGTTCGAATCCTGGTCATTATACTACTGACGTGAACCCACTCCTAACACAAGCCATAGAGCTTAGCTTGAGGGTTTAACAGGATTGCTAGTAATGTGGAACCACAACCCCACATTGCTAGTTATGTTTTCAAAAAAAAAGCACATTTATATTATTTGTAAAGCCTTTATCGCCTTAATAAGTACACAAATTAACCCGATCAGAAAAAAAAACTTAAGTCAATTCCGACGGCAGCCATATTGTTTTTTTAATTATTTCAGTCGTAACAAAAATGTTCTACGTCATACCCTGGGCTTTTTAAGCTTTAAACCATTCCAATTTCATCATAATTGGACCAGTAGTTATGGCTATGAAAACGTAACAAAGGTACATAGTTACTCCAATACATTATAGTTACTTATTGCAGATGGATAGCTTATGCCCGCGGCCTCGCTCGTATCGTACAAAAAAATCCAAAGTGATTATACACAAGTACATTTTATCATAATATAATACATACTAGCTGTTACCCGTAATAGGTAAAAGTTTATATTTACTTACATTTATTTCTTCTGTAATTGGTACGATGGGACTGACATGGTCATATTATGACTAAAAAGCCCCTAAATAAATAAAGATAAAAAAAATATTAATAACTAAACTACTAACGGCTGGTCTCAATAATCTACCTATTTGGCTACTAGAGGTAGAATTTTGACATATTTTGTATGGAGCTTATGTCAAATATATACCTCTAGTAGACAAATCCATCGATAGTTAGATTATTGAAACCGGTCGTTAGTCGGTTTTTCTCGTTCATACATTGTGGGTCCATGTACATCCTTTGTAAATATACTATGTACTTCTTATAAAATATGAATGAAAGTTGAAGTTCACTTAATTTCAGTTCTATCACGAAATACAGTTGAGCGGTAGACCGATCAAGTTAATGCTTCTGAAAGCTTTTGTTTCACTCAACGACGGAAGTATCAATTATGGCTTTTAGGTTATACGATTTTTGGTGAAAAATCGTATCGATTGACTTACAAATTATTACAATCTTCAAAAACTCAACTGGTTAAAATTCTTAACTGAAATATTTTGGCGCCAAAAATCCTCCAAAAATGCTGTTAATTTTTTTTCTAAATTTGATATCCAGTGCCACTTTCACAACTGAGTCGATTTTAACGATACCCCTCAAGCTAAAATCCATCAAGCAATTAAGGCTCTAGAACGTGCCAAAGCCAAAGAAATATACATACAGATGGATCAACGTAACTAGGCCGGACTGAAGTAGGCGACAAGTGGTTGCGCACATTTTTTGGAAGTAAATGGTGACAGGAAGCGGGGGGCGGGGGCGGTAACTAAACCAAGAGGATTAGAGATGCGATTACGCATTACATTGTCATAATTAGTATTACTAATTCATGTTTTTTTGTGATTATTTTCGTAAAGAAATTGTTTTTCAAAGTTTCTTTATTATTTACTGTAACTGTTCTAAATTTAAACTTTTATGAACTCATTTAAATAGTGTTTTTATATTGTTGAATTAAAATGTTCTTAGTATTTTTAATCGATTAATCATTTTCGTAAGTAATTTTAGGGTCGCATCTCTATGACATGCGTGAAAGTGATAAAAACCTAACTTCAATCCGGTCAAGATACGTTGATCGTACAGTACATACAAACATGTATACCTACATACATACACTTGAAAAACATAACCCTCCTTCTTGCGTAGTCGACTAAAAAATAATAAGCTTTGATATCTGATTGGCATGTTGGTCTAGTGGTTGATGACTCTGACTGCTATGTCTATTCTATTTACTCCATCCCTTTTAAAACTTTTAATAATAAGTATAATCACAATAAAAAATGGTGATTACAATTACAATTAAATATATGTATAACAAACTCTAAGTAGGTTACAATAAATTGTAATTCTAATAAGTCCCAAAATAATAAGTGTCATAACTTTTTGAACTTTGCATTTCTGATTGAAAAATCAAATGAAATCCTTCAAGCCGTTCGAGCTGTATATAAACATAATATACATACATCAATTTCAGAAAATATTTTTCAGCTTTTTGCCCGAAAGGACTAGACTCTCTCTAGCGCAATCATGTAAAAAAGCGCTCAGTTGCAGCCCCACAAGTTCTCTTAATATTTCGTAAACATTAAAAATCAATCATTGAATCGTTCAATACGAATCGTTGCGCTAAAATGTCACTTTACAAGAAAAATAACATAAAAAGTACGACAAAGTGCTTTTAAAATGTAGAGCACGACGTTATACCAACTGGAATAATACCATAATGTTTACTCTTACCCCTTTATAAATGTTACCCATCTATAAAGTAATTTTATTTTACTTTGATTTCAATGCATTTTTCCAATTAAAATCAATCATTTAATTAATGAAAATGAATTGAAATATGTTGTCTAATCAGCAGAAAACGGTGTAGGTCATAACTTTGATCTAAATTTTGGAAATATTATGATAAACTCGTTGATTTATCAAAATTTAAAATTCAAAAATCTTTATTCACTTAGTATGCAAAACAACTCTTGTGATACGTTGGGATTCTACATGTATGTACATGTAATGCCAAGTTCGCAAACAATAGGTAAAGACGGAGAAAAGAACCTAGCAATAAAAACTCGCGGCCACTCTTTTCAAATTGCCAATTTTACAATGTTTGAATGTTTTTAAACTTGATATGGGGCTAAGGTGCTGCGACTATTTACTATACACCATGTTAAAGGGCTGATGCAAATTGTATTATCAAAAAGTTGAAACATGAGATAAAGCAAAAACAGCCTCAGTGGGTACAATATAGTAGGAGCATCTACTTATAACAATGGTAAAAACTATATGTGCTTAAATATTGGCCAAAGTACTTGTAACGAATGGTTAAATACAAAATATCAAATACAAAAGGTCTGCCATTATGTATGAATACAATAATGCATTTAGATTTATCACCACGGGAGGTACAATACCAGGTAGAAAGTAAACGATTTATCTATACCATCATTTTGATACCATTTTACCATTGCTAAGATAAAGCGTGTTTTTTTGTCATTGAGGTAATAATGTACTACGTATTACATATTATCTCGATGATTTTTTTATATTTCAGCAGTGGACTGTTATGAGATGATACATCAGTGATGTGGTGGGAATGTGTACGACTATTACGTAAGAGGTCATGGGTTCGATCCCTACCAGGAAACTACTTTGTGTGACCCACTAATTGTTGTTCCGTGTCTGGGTGTATTTTCTGTCTTTCAATTATAAGTAGAACTAGCGGACGTCTCGCGGTTTCACCCTCGTAGTTCTTATTTCCGTGGGAATACAGGGATCGAAAAATACAACCGGGGTTAGTGTAGCTTCCCAACGGTGAAAGAATTTTTGAAATCGGTCTAGTAGTTTTTGAGTTTATTTATTACAAACATACACACACAATAAAATACAAATCTTTCCTCTTCATAATATTGGTAATGCGGAAGCTGTCTTTAAAAAAAATATATACATCACATGATGCAAAATCCAATTGCATTATTTAATATGCCATATTTTATGAAAATATATATACTACGGCTCTTAAGTGACCCAGGCCGTTGCAATACGGTCGAAACGTCGGGCAATAAACAAGGTATTTCACCTTAAATTATTCACGCGATTAAGACCCGTAGTAATATATATTTTCATAATGTGTAGAAATCGTGAAAGTATATCAACATTAATGCCATATTTTGTCTAATATATAAATAAAAAAGGAATTAAAAATACATATATATACAATAAAATTTACTTAGGTAGCAGACTTTTGATAAAATTTAAGAATGTATCTAATTTTTGTTTTTAATTTTTTCAAAAAGTCAGTGCTACTCAATGTGCTTATACTTTACTTTATGACGCGAAACACAATACAAGACAGTATTTCATAGTGTTATAATACTGCGTGTTACCACCACATTAATGACGTCAGTTCAATTATGTCAAAGGGTCAGAGGTCAACACATAATGACTCTATAATACATACTATTGTTATGTAAGAAAGGTTCAGGAGTTCAAAGAATTGGATATACTTACGAACAGTGCGTTGGTGTTTACCTTTTTGGGGTTCCGTTGCCAAAGTGGCAAAAAACGGAACCCTTATAGTTTCAAATGTTCGTAAACTTTTGCGATTTGTACACATTATAGAATTTTATAAGCTACGGGTCTTCGTCATGTCCGTCTGTCTGTCTGTCTGTCCGTCTGTATGTCACAGGCATTTTACTCAGAGACTTCTTAATGAATATTGAAGAAATTTAGTGAAAAGGTGTCTTATAGTGGCCGTAATAAAAATAAAAAATTTAAGGGAGGGCACTCCATACATGTAACAGAAGATGATTTTTTTTTTAACGATAATATCAACGTGTGGCACATCATTCGACAGGTATTTTAAAAACATTTTAAGGTTTTTAATAAACTTTTGATTGAGTAAATATTGTTGTAAATAATCGCTCCGAAAGTTGCATAAATTGTGTACCCCCCCCCCCCCCCCTTAACTTTTGAACCGCGTGACAAAAAATATGAAAAAATCACAAAGGTAGCACTTAACAAATACTTTAAACTAAATTTATTTCGGACATGACAGGATAAACCATAATTGAATTATAGCCGAAAAACTGCTTTTCTCAACAAAAGGCGTAAGTGCTATGAACATGAGTACCTACACTCTTCTGCTGATGCAACTATTTAAGGCTGCGGAACCCTTAATTAAGCATGGTCCGACATGCTCTTGCTTGGTTTTTTTTATTGCCTATGGTTGGCAGACGAGCCAGTGGCCCAGCTGATGGCAAGCGACCGCCTCTCATGGACTTCAAGAATGTCAGGGACACACCCAAGCCGCTGCCTACCATGGAGTAAAAACTCTTTTAACCTCGTTTGAAGAAGGACATGCCGTAGCGCTCGGGAAGCACCGCAGCAGGTAGTTCATTCCAGAGTCTGGAAGACGTGGAAGAAAAGAACGCTTACTTGTTATTGATGAGGTGTCCGTGTCTAACGGCCGGTCTGAATGGATTTGGCTACTAGAGGTAGAATTTTGACATATTTTGTATGGAGCTTATGTCAAATATATACCTCTAGTAGCCAAATCCATCGATAGTTAGATAATTGAGACTGGCCGTTAGTGGCTGCCGAGCAGATATGAGATATTTGACCGCCTTTAAAAATTCGGTTCTCTGTTTGACCCGTATGTATGTATGTTCGCGATTTTTTCGAAAGCTCGTTATTTTTATAAAAGAAAAAAAAATGGGGTATTCCCTATTCGATTGCATATTTTTCTAGGAAGGTTGGTTGGTAGGAACCCTTTGCCTCTGATATATTCAGAGGCAAAGGGTTAAAAAATTGTCTGAGGTAACCCGATACAAAAATATATCTTGCTGGACATGATTCTTTGTACCTATAATACTAAGTAACTACAATCCAAAGGGAAACCGAAAGTAATGGTGTTATAATGACCCTCCGCCGCTGGTATATATATACTCGTATATATACCTACTAGCTGACCCGCGCAACTTCGTATGCGTAAATTTTCCCCGCTTTTGCAACATTTTTCATTGCTGCTCCGCTCTTATTGGTCGTAGCGTGATGTTATATAGCCTATAGACATCCTCGATTAATTGGCTATCTAACAGTGAAAGAATTTTTCAATTCGGATCTGTAGTTTCTGAGATTACCGCGTTCAAACAAACAAACAAACTCTTCGGCTTTATAATATTAGTATAGATATATAATGTTGTCCTAGTTTATAAAACCCTAGAGATATACTAGACATAGGAATACGTCAGCAAAATTTGCATTCGGTGGTGTCTTTAATGTGTTTTTCCTTGATACACATTAGAAGGCAGAACATTTTTTTTCAAAAATGTGTTCGGATCAAGCCTGATGATCAGTGAGGTAAAGCAACGTTACCACTGTCAGTTCATAGATTGGTGGCCGTTTTTGCATATGATGATATATATTAAGCGTGAGGAGATCTGTTATTCACTGATGACCTAGCAGATTCAGAGATCTGTGAGGTAAAGCAACGTTACCGCTGACAGTTTATAAATGGCTGACCGTTTTCGATAAACCTCACACTCTTCGTCTCCGGTCGTGTCTTATACATACACCTTTTTCTGTTGGGTAGCCCATTTATTGAGGAAGGCTATAGGCTATATAACATCACGCTACGACCAATAGGAGAGGAGCAGTAATTAAAAATGTTGCAAAAACTGGGAAAATTTACGCATACGAAGTTGGGCGGGACAGCTAGTTGGCTATAAAAATCGAACCTAACGCGGGCGAAGCAGCAAAGAAAAACCAGTACTATGAATATATTTGATCTGTTATTTGCTTTTAGTCTTGCCAAATCTTTCAAAATAAAGTTATCCAAAACATTATCTGTAACTTACATCCAAAACGCTTTAGATAACCATCCAAAGTTACCCCATACACCTAACGCACTTCAATACAACGCTAAATCTTTCAATTTCTACCACATTTGCCAACAAATCGACAAGTGCACTCTTCATATCGACACTTGTGTTGCAAATTGCACTTGAGCACTAGTCCCGACTGCACTCAATTCTACCCCACCCATGTTCTATTCTACCCCATAGTACTATTGTACCCCTGACAGCTAGCTTCGTACAACAAGCGAAAACAGGCTTACCCATACATCAACAGCAGTTACACAAATCTCGGTCGAATCTAAACCGAAACTGTGCAAGTAGAGATCGTCTCTACGTTCAGTTATGTGTGAGTGGTTTTTTTGCTGGGTTATGAGCCGACCTGTGCCTATGAATTTTGTAGTACTATTGTGCCCCATAACACAACGGGTCCCATTGTATACCAAGTGCATTGTCTCGACTTCGTTACTGGTGCATTGTTTTTAATATTCTTTTATTTTACTTTTTATTTTGTTGTTGCGGTTTTTTTGGTGTTAGTGTTAGCGGGAAGCGGATTTTGTTTGTTTTGCCTAAAGTAATTTGAGATGGGTGATAAATTTGTATAATGTCTTAGGACGGCATAAAGTTCTTTGCGTGCATCGTAGAGCACGATAAGACGTCCATCTTGCGTTAGCAGATCTAGCTCAAGCAGGCACGGATGTACACGGATTTGAGGGTTGAAACACATAACACACACTTTTGAAGATTCTACAACAAGCGTACACATTATAGATTTTTATAAGCTAGGTACGGGTCTCAAGCGCATAAATATTTTATTTTATGGCTAAATACCTTTGTTTTTACGTTTCGACTGTATTGCAACGGCCGTGATCACGGGTAGACTGGTTCAACTCAGCGTCGCCTCCGAATTTCGGAAACTACGGTCGCTTGATTTTTATCACTTACCATTAAGGTTCATTTCCGAGCATCGCGGCCGATCGCGAGCCGCTCGCGGCTTACGACAAGCGGCTGACGCTCGCGGCCTATGCGACAATATTCACAGTGCGCGCGCAGCCTACGACAGTCGTCGGCCGCGCGCGTCTGTCACTTACCTCAGCCGCTTGTCGTAAGCCGCGAGCGGCTCGCGATCGGCCGCGATGCACGGAAATGAACCTTTACGGAACTGTCGGTACTTCGACACACAACACTAACGACATCTGCACACTGGCGTATCATATGTATTATCACGGGATTCCACAATGTTGACAAACATAAAACTAACGTGATTTTTTCCACCGGATCCCACGCCATCTTGGAGTAATAGTGACGGTCACTGGAGAAGACCTGTGGTTTATGTAGTTCAATCCAGTGAATTATAAGATTCTATAATGTATACAAATCGCTCACCTTTACAAACATATATAACAAGCGTACACAGTGGTACACGTATACATTTGGCCGGCGGTGTTTAGTAAATTATTCCTGCAACCCCCCTCTCCGTTACAAGCAAGTACTAGTTTTCCTCAGAGCTTCGCCCGCAGTCTTTGATTTTATAGCCTTTGTGCTCTCTTTATATATAAACTATAACTGCTGTAAAGTAATAATAATAATAATAATAAAAATCATTTATTCACTTAGGAAGCAAAATACTACACTTGTGAAAAGTCGATTCTACATTTACTGGTAATGCTTGTTCGCAAACAATAGGTAAAGCCCGAGAAAAGAACAGGCAATAAAAACTCGTGGCCACTCTTTTCAAATTGCCAATGTTTACAATGTTTCTCTGTTTATAAACTGTATATGTAGGTAAGGTGCTGCCACCATTATATTATACACCATATTAGAGGACTGATGCAAAAAAAGAGGTCAATAATATTAAAAGAGTAATAAGTAGTAAGTTTCATCAAAATCCATCCACTATTTTTGCGTGAAGGAGTAACAAACTTTTACGTTTATGTCTGCAGTAAATCGCTCTATCCAAACAGTGACACCACGTCCCAACACATTGCGTTGCCACTAATTACGCCAACTGTCGTTTTATAATTATACAACGTAATTAATGGCTTGTAAACAGCTTTCTGATACACATAGAATTTGCAGGTTCAAGGTGAATCATTCTATTTTATCGACCTGGCTTGTTTTTTTATAAATATACTAGCTGACCCGCGCTACTTCGTCTGCGTAAATTTTCCCCGTTTTTACAACATTTTTCATTGCTACTCCGCCCCTGTTGGTTGTAGCGTGATGTTATGTAGCCTATAGCCTTCTTCGATAAGTGAACGATCCAACAGTAAATATATTTTCAACTTATTGCGTTTTAGCCTTCCTCGATAAATGAAAAAATACGTATTCAAGATTTTTTTGTTTTAATTTAGGACCAGTGAGTAGTTCCTGAGATTACCACGTCCAAACAAACAAACTCTTCTTAGTTTTTGCAACAATTTTCATTGCTGTTCCGCTCCTATTGGTCGAAGCGTGATGTTATATAGCCTAGCCTTCCTCGATAAATGGGCTATCCAACAGTATTTGTTTTTTAATTCGAACCAGTAGTTCCTTAGATTATCGCGTTCAAACAAACAAAGATACAAACTCTTCAGCTTGATCCATATATCAATCCATATCCATACTAATATTATAAATGTGAAAGTAACTCTGTCTGTCTGTTACGCTTTCACGCTCAAACAGCTAAACCGATTTAGATGAAATTTGGTATGAAGATAGTTTGAGTCCCGGGGAAGGACATATGATAGTTTTTATTGCAATAACCAACAACACGCGGGCGGAGCCGCGGGCGAAAGCTAGTAAGACAATTTATATTCAGTGTAAGGTATATTGTAAAACGTATATAAGTATCTTTGTAAAATGTCTGAAACTTTATAGTGAATTGATTATATTAAATCTGCGACATACATATACCTACATTAAATTATTTACTTTATGCATATAATATGTCACAAGCATTATAATAAGGAAACTCCCCGTTGAACGTGCAAGAAATACCAATCAAATCTAAATTGGTATATTATATACTAGCTGTCCCGCGCAACTTCGTCTGCGTAAATTTTCCCCGTTTTTGAAACATTTCTCATTGCTGCCCCGCTCCTATTAGTCGTAGCGCGATGTCATACCCTATAGTCTTCCTCGATAAATGGGCTATCCAACAATAAAATCATTTTTCAAATCAGACCAGTAGTTCCTAAGATTAGCGCGTTTAAACAAACAAACAAACAAACTCTTCCGCTTTATAATATTACTTAGTATAGACTAGCTGACCCGCGCAACTTCGTTTGCGACATTTTTTCCCGTTTTTGCAACATTTTTCATTGCTGCTCCGCTCTAGCCTTCCTCTTTAAATGAAAAAATACTTATCCAAGAGATCTTTTTTTAATTTCGGACTAGTAGTTCCTGAGATGAGATTACCGTGTTCAAACAAACAATCTCTTTTTAGTTTTTGCAACATTTTTCATTGCTGCTCCGCTCCTATTGGCTGTAGCGTTAAGTTATATAGTCTATAGCCTTCCTTGATAAATGGGCTAATCAACATTAAAATATTTTTTCAATTCAGACTCGAAACAAACTGCTAGTGATGTGCCGACTTGTAGAAAAAGCTGACTACGAATATGGCCAGATCCATATTTGTAGATGGCTGTTCGTGGCAAAAATGGCTGACTTTATAGTCGGTCTATTATTCACGTGTAACCGAAAGATGTTGTCAAACTTCTGCAGCGGATAGTGTAAATATTACACCTACTATAATATTATAGACTAGCTGACCCGCGCAACTTCATCTGCGTAAATTTTCCCCGTTTTTGCAACATTTCTCATTGCTGCTCCGCTTCTATTGGTTGTAGCGTGATGTTTTATAGCCTATAACCTTCCTCGACAAATGGGCTAACCAACAATTAAAGAATTTTTCAATTCCGACCAGTAGTTCCTGAGATAATTGCGTTCATACAAAAAAAAGCAGCTTTATAATATTTGTATAGACTAGCTGACCCGCGCAACTGCAATTTCATCTGCGTCATTTTTCCCCGTTTTTGAAACATTTTTCATTGCTGCTTGGCTCCTATTGGTCGTAGCGTAATGTTATATAGTCTATAAGCCTTCCTTGATAAATAGAAAAATACCTACCCAAGACATTTTTTTTTAAATTTCAGACCAGTGGTTCTTTAGATTATCGCGTTCAAACAAACAAAGATATAAACTCTTCAACATTATAATATTAATAAAGAGTGAAGTTGTCGCGATCGCGATTATCTTCTCATTTAAAAAGGCATAGTAGTGAATTGATTTTATTGAATCTCCGGCATACATATACCTAAAATTATTAACTTTATGTATATAATATGTCACAAGCATTATAATAAGGACTAACTCCCCCTTGAACGTGCAAGAAATACCAATCAAAACTAAATTGGTATATACTACCTGACCCGCGCAACTTCGTCTGCGTACCTTTTTCCCGTGTTTGTAACATTTTTCATTGCTGCTCCGATCCTATTGGTCATAGCGTGATGATATATATTTTATAGCCTTCCTCGATAAATGGGCTATCTAACAGTAAAATAATATTTTAATTCGGATTAGTAGTTTCTGAGATATATTATCTCAAAAACAACTGGTCCGAATTGAAAACTTATTTTATTGTTGGATAGCCCAAACAAACAAGCAAACTCTTCAGCTTTATAATATTAGTATAGATTATATACTTACACACTTTTTATTAAAACCCATTCCCTTTAATTATATTAAACATAAAATAAATGATTAAACTACCGGTTATGTGCAAAGAAATTTACTTCGACATGTTCCAATGAATATTAAATATATGGGTAATTTGTTTTATATAATGTACAGAACCATAAGCCAGTATACAACGTTTAACAGAAATATGTGATCAAATTTGAGCAATGTTATCAGTTAGTGTTTTAAAGGGTCGGACAGGGATTAAATATACATACTGTATAGGATATGGCACAATGGTAGATAGTTGCATGCAACACTGATAACATTTTAGATATATTACGGGACTTAATCGCGTGAATTATTTAAAGGTACGAACCTTTTATTTACCCGACGACCACGATTGGTGCAATTCGATCGAAACCTCGGGTAAATAAAAGGTTCGTACCATAGTGCCATATCCTATACAGTATGTATATTTAATCCCTGTCTGTTAACGTTAGGTATCATGTTCCCATTCGATTTCTGTCATTATTTTTAAATTTAATGAGGATAAAGATAACTTATTTTTTTTTTCTGGGTAAAAGTCATATGGAAAATTATATGGTGGCGGAAAATATTGTTTTGATTGTAAAGAGGCTTTATTATGAGCCAGGGTCACTAACCACTAGACCAACAGTCCAGTCAACATATATAAAAAAAAATTGGTTCCAAATGTAAACTTTGTATATTTTAATGTTTGTTAAATCTTCCGCAACACAGAGCTTAAACCCCCAGTGCGGGCGTTCTTTTAAATTAAAAAACAAATCGAACATCATATTTTTTCCAACTTATAAGACAAGAAAACATCAAACAATACAATATTAACATCAAAACGTGACCATCATCAAACGACTTCGAATCCCCTACAAAACGTCCACCCCATTTAAATTCTTTATCTCCTTCCCACTTAAGACAATCGTATGACTCTACCTCTTTCTAACTAGTTCGGTTACATAAAAGGTTGTATATTCGTTCGCGTATATATATAAAAACGTATATAATTTTGTCCATCTGTCTAACTCAGTGAACATTGTGGTCTAGTAGCAATTTGTGTTCAGTGACATCTTGGGACAAACATGAACAAAAGTGTTTCGTTTTATTTTTATATGGATTTTTATGGCTATTTTTGAAATAATCACACTAATATTATAAAGGCGAAAGTTTGTGAGTATGTAAGTGTGTATGTTTGTTACTTCTTCACGTATAAGCGGCTGGAGCGATTTTAATACAATTTGGTATGGAGTTAGCTGACACCCTGGATTAACACATAGGCTAATAAACCGCGGGTAACACCGCGGGGCACAGCTAGTTGAATATATTTCTAGTACGAATTAATAATTTTGAGTAACGCCAACTTTAAGTTCTATAAGGCCAATAGTATGTACTATATTTCTTCTTAATAGATACCTATCCATACTAATAATATAAAGCTGAAGGGTTTGTTTTGAACGCGGTAATCTCAGGAACTACTGATCCGAATTAAAAAAGTATTTCACTGTTGAATAGCCCATTTATCGAGGAAGACTATAGGCTATGTAACATCACGCTACGACCAATAGGAGCGGAGCAGCAATGAGAAATGTTGCAAAAACGGGAAGCTAATTAGATAATATAATGAAGACTAGCTATGCTTATGATTTCTCCTGCGTTAAGTTGTAGTGCTGCTGTCTCCCTATAGACGTTAGCGTGATGATAAAAACCCAAGTTACTCCTTATATCCTCAGATGTCTGACAGTGAAAGTCTCGTCAAAATCCGAACAGCGGTTTCGGAGACTAGCCGGAACAAACAGAGAGACGGACAAATAAAATGTGTTTTTGTTATCAGTTTAATATACCTACCATTTATAGGTACTTTCATATAAATTTAATAAAAAACTGTTAATTTGAGTTTACAAACAGACCTTTCAATTTTATTTATTTGTATAGAATTTATTGCATTTATTGAATTTATGCATTATTTTCAAAATTTAATTTAAAAAAAACAGTGATTAATTTATTTATTTAATTTTATTTATAGGTTACAACTAAAATGATTTACATACTCACTAATATTAAAAAATAACCGTGTATTGGCTTTCCCGTAATAGGATTATAAATAAATTAACACGATATTTATTCCAATTAAAAAATATATATATATTTTTAACACTAGATAAAAATTTAGGCTAAAAAACTGAAAAATAACTTTATTTTTTGAAGTTGGTAGATATAATATTTTATTATTGACATAATGAGTGAACGTCATACATATTTCATTTGAATAACACCGCCATCAACGATTAATAACTAAAAAACAAAAAAAATTAAAATAACAAAAAATAAAATAAATTGAAAAAACATTAATTATTATTTCTTCTTCTAAGTTTTCATGCTAAATTTCTGTTACAAGAGAATTTATTATCATTGACAACAAAAAAGTTATTATCGCCCCCGGGTGGGCTCGAACCACCAACCTTTCGGTTAACAGCCGAACGCGCTAACCATTGCGCCACGGAGGCTATGAAATCAGTCGTGAAAATATTACTCATATTGACCAAACCATATCTTTTAAACGTAGCTAATTATTTAATCAGGTGTTATCTACCTATTATCGCATTAAAACATGTCTGTAACACCTAAATAAGCAAATCTTATTATTATTTATCCATACATAATGCCAACAAATGCAATAATACCAGTTTTTACTGAAACTATCAGGAATAGTGTTGCCCAAATTCAGTCTTGGTCTTGCAGTCTTGGTCTTGTTCTTGCGTTTTTGCAAGACCAAGACCAAGAACAAGACCGCGTATTTTTAGCAAGACCAAGACCAAGACTGACCGTGCAAGACTTGAGCAAGAACAAGACATAGCCTGCAAGACTCTTGCGTCTTGCAGCTAGGACTTAGCGCTATTTCACTGAGTAGTTAGGTGTAACAGTTCGGTGTATAGGTAGGTACGCTTAGGAATTCTATGAGACGCAAAAAACTGTATCAAAGAATATGAAAAACTGGACCTATGCGCATTACGACTAATACCATAAACATAGCGAATAAAAAAATATCTATTAAAATCAAACTGAGTGCATGCATAGTTATGTTTTAACCATCGGCACTTTGATAATGCGGCATCAAAGGTTTTGTACTTACTTCTCAAAGAAATTTGCCGCTTTTCGGAAGTACATGGTTATGATACACGCGCCGGCGGCTTCTTTTGAAATCTAAAACAATCGTTGCCGCCACGCCGAAATCATAACATTTGACACTATTTGATTGCCGCCATAGGGCGAAGGTATACTCATGCAAAATAATTTCCTAGTAGAGTACCTACAGGTGTTCCAAAGAATAAATAAGTTTCAGAGTGCTTAGAATGAAAATGAATACATTATACTGATCACGCAAGTAGTATTATGATTAGGATAAAATGGTAAGGATAGGTAGTAGATGTCATATTAATTCATTCTAGTAAGTATATATTATAATATTGATTACTTATATGGTTTTAAACTAATTACTTAGGTACTATTATTGTACATTTAGTCATTATATTTCTTAAGTTTTTACAAGAAAAAATAGCAAAAAAGTGTTCAAATATCACCCGTTTAATAAATATTGTAGCCACTTTTAAATATACTTGAAACGTGTAAAAAAATTCTACAAAACTAATAAAATAATATAAAAAGCGTAGGTACTTACCTACTAATAAAATAAAAAGCCTGCGATAAGAGTTTTGTATTACTTACCAGCCCGAATATCTCTGAGAGAGATGATGAGAGTAAGTATTTACTAGCTGTGCCCGCGACTTCGTCCACGAGGAATAGTAACTTTGGAGGTATAGTGACGTTCAGGACTTATTTATTTATTTTAAAACTTCTGTCATCAAACATACAAACGAACTCTTCAGCTTTATAATATTAGTATAGATGTACGCCAAAACATTCACTTATATGTAAAGAATAGTGATTGGCACTAATTCTATTTTATTCACGCGTCGCGTCTGTACAAGTAGGTAATATTTAGTGTGTGTTTGTACGCCGCACGCGGCATTGTTTGATTTGCGGCGGCATCCTTTTCATAGAGCCGGCACGTGGCGAGGCGGCGCGGTAAAGCAAGGAAACGTACTATAAATAAAGGAATTATTTTAATTCCAGTCATTTCCAATTGAGCTGTGCTTCGAGTCTAACTTGATAATTGTTTTTACTAATTCTCGTTGTTTTCTAAAAACGTATCACGTGTACAATTTAATATGAGTGACGAAGATTCAAATTATTCTAGTCCGAGTAACGAGAGTTTGAGTCACAGATCTAAAAGACCCAAAAGCAAATTTGAGGAGTTTTTCGAAATAATTCATGCATCCCAAACTGCCTTCTGTAAATTGTGCCAACATAAAAAGATTGAAATAAAAATGAAAAACAGAAACACTTCAGGCTTAAGGAAACATCTAATATCTTTCCACAAAAAGGAATCAGAAATATTTCTTCCTGTTAAACCAAAATTAAGTGGAGATATCACAAGCTTTTTAGTAACCGCTGGAAGTGGACAGGTAAGAATATTTTTTTAACAGTTAAAAGAATTTTAACTCCGCGTAGCTATTCATGCGATACTTTCAAAAACGCCATTAACTTACGTAAGTATTTTTGAGTTAGTGGTGTTTTCACAGTTTTCATCTAGGGGTGCGACATATTAAGTATGTAATTATCGTCTTAAATATTTTTTATAAACACCCATATTTTCAGTTAATCGGCCAGTAACAACTAAGTACTTTATTTTGGTAAATTACAGTACAGTGCAACCTTAATATAACAAATATCAATTTAACGATTTTCTCGATTTAACAACAACAAACCTCCTCCTCTTATACGCTCAAACCTAATAACACAAGATTTATTGTTTTGTTTCAGTCGGAAAACAGCAGTGACAACATCACGACAGCTACAGTTGATTGGGTGGTGAAAAAATATCTTCCCTTCTCATTTTTCGATGACGAAGCTACACAAGTATATTTTCGACGTATTTGCCCTAATATGGTGTTTCCTAAAAGGTCTACACTTAGAAGGAAAGTCAAAGAGCGATTTGAAGAGCTCCAATTGAATCTCAAGGAACGACTTCAACAATTATCATCTAAAATGTCTTTTACCATTGATGGGTGGACGTCAATTGCTGGTAGGAGTTACTACGGGGTTACTATTCATTATATAGACAACGCATGGAAGTATCAATCTGTAGTTCTTGATTTTATACCATCACGCGGTCGACATACTGGGGAAGATATTGCAACGATTTTCCATGAATGTTTATTGGAATATGGCATAATTGATAAAATACAAGGTATCACGGTCGACAACGCAACTGCAAATACCAAATTCATGTATGAACTGGGCAAACAGCTGCCGCCACACTTTGATTCAGACAATCAACATTTCCGGTGCTTTGCTCACATTTTAAACCTTGGTGTACAAGATTTATTAAAGACCTTAGCATTACACTGTGAGTCTGACACTAACGCGCAAGATCAGCAGTACGAAGACTATGCAGACGAAACTGAGGATGAGGAAGATGAAGAATCTGCACCAAATATTGCTGACTCGCGTACATCTGTAACAAAGTTACGCAGTATTTCCAGTAAAATAAAAAGAAGTGAGATAGTGAAGAAGAAGTTTCAGTCTGCTTGTGAAGCAGCTGGCGTGCCATCAAATCTAAATGCCATTCTTGACTGTCCAACGAGATGGAATTCCACACATGATATGATTGGATTTGGTTTAAAAGTGAGAGCGGGCATTGACATATTGTGCAGTTCTGTCACCGAATTAAATGATTTTCAAATCACAGCTAATGAATGGCAGGTACTCGAAAAATTACATAAATTTCTAATAAACTTTAAACTTTTAAGTACAAAACTTGGTGGAGACAAATATGTTACATTACCGCTAGTCATTGTATCATTCAATCTCTTGCTAGATAAAATTGAATCCATGGTAAAACAGTTAGATGAGAAACCTAATCGATCTGAAGTGGATGAAAGGCTCATTCTAGCTTTCCAAGCAGCTCGAGACAAAATGCTTAAACATTACAAGAAGAGCAACTGGATTTATTGTACTTCTTTAATTTTAGACCCAAGGCATAAGGCTCAGACTTTTGACCTGACAATGTGGGGGAAGCAACTTAAAACAGAAAGTCTGCGCAAGTTCAATGAACTTTATGAAGAATATAAAAGTCTACACTCACTGAACAAATCTCTGGAATTACCAGAAAAAGAAAATAAAGTATGTGATGAAGATGAAGACGTAATAGACTTTGATAAACTCTATGAATGTCCCTCGACGTCATCTGGATCTTGTCTTCAAGGCTTAGTGATAGACGAGTTGGAGGAGTACCTGAGAAAACCAAGAACTGCCAGCTCGGAAGACATTTTAGATTGGTGGAGGACGCATGAGACAGAGTATCCGATTTTATCGAAAATGGCCCGTGATTTTCTCTCAATACCTGCAACTTCAGTACCTGCTGAGAGGTTATTTTCTAAAGCATCATTAGTAATTAGAAAACATAGAAATAGGTTAAGTGATGAGTCAGCCAGATGGTTACTTTGTATTAATTCTTGGTCAAAAAAAATTATATAAAGTATCATAACCTAATGATAAAGCTGTTGATTTGTGTTGTATTTTATTTTTTATTCAAATAAATGATAAATCGTAAACTCTTTTATTAAATTTCTTATAAGTTGAGGGTTCAATCTCTTTCTAGACAGATAAGTATTGTTCTTTAAAATACAGTCAAGTTATTGTAATTAATTTGTTTTTTTACATGTTTTAGCAAATGTAAGCTTATAAATCATAAATGTTTATTAAGAAACAGTTACTTCCATGGAAAACGACATATAGGTCAGTTGATTTTTCGAATTTCTTATCAAATCTTCAGTTACTTATTAATCTGCTTGATCTTTACTATGGCTATGTTAATTCAAGCTCACAATGTTCCAATTCTAATACGTTTTTCTAAGATTTAAAGTAAACTTTAATAAATAGTAATAGACTAATAGGTAATTGCAAGACTTGCAAGACTCTTGCTGCAAGACCAAGACCAAGACCAAGACTGGGAGCGCAAGACCAAGACCAAGACCAAGACCAGGTGTATTGGCGCAAGACCAAGACCAAGACTGGCTAAGTCTCGTCTTGTTCTTGCATTTGGGCAACACTAATCAGGAATTACACCGATAATAAATTAATAAGTAGATTACCACTTAAAATATAAATTGAAAATGTTAAAAATTTAAATACCTATTACTTGTTTAGATTAATTATAGATAAAAATATATCTAACTGACCGTTTTTTACGATTAGATAATATGTAAGTAGAGCTTGTACTATGACAACCAGACAACTGATAACAACTGATAAACATACATAAGTATATATGTGTTCTAGCTGACGCAACTTCGTCTGCGTCAAATTTGCCCGTTTTCGCAAATTAAAGTTTATAATTAACAAAAAAATAGGGGTTGATCGTAGAAGGGTGAAAACTGTAAAAAATAAAAACAAAAAAATTTTGTCTAAAAAATTAAAAATAGAAGTTAAGGGGTGGACCACCCTTAATATTTAGGGGGATGAAAAATAGATGTTGACTGATCCGCAGACCTACCCGACAGGCACACACGATTTCATGAGAATCGGTCGAGGCATAGACCGATTCTCATGAAATTTTATGTAAATATATTTTTTCGGGGGAGTTTAATTACAAACACCGTTGCACGAGAATTTTATATATAAGAAATATATACCTATTTTTATATATTTTTTTAAGTACTTTAATGATCACGCTAACTAACAACTTACAGAGTTGTCTATCTGCCTCTAGCTGTCCTGGCGAATTGGGTACCGCCTGGTAACTTACGCCTGGTAACTGCCGTGTGGTGCCGGCTTAAGAATAGTACCACCCCATCTCTTCCCGTGGGTGTCGTCAAGGCGACTAAGGGATTTCACTCCGGAGGACGGGCAGCAGCGTCCTCTGCGTACTTAAAGCCTTACTGCGATCGCCAACCCGCTCGCCAAGCGTGGCGATTATGGCAATTACCCCCAGGATCTACTGGGGAGACCCGTGCCCAGCAGTGGGCCATCATATGGGTTGATATGATGGTAACTTATTTTTTTCGTGAATTTTTCTGATGTTTTTATAGTTATTCTGCTACTTTGGATAATCTAACAAATCAAAGATCATGAAAATGGGCCTACCCTTTGTTGAGTTATAAATGGTGTAACTAACCCGACTTTCTTTTATATAAGTAGTCTAGATGACCCGCGCAACTTGGTCTGCGTAAATTTTCCCCGTTTGCAACATTTTTCATGCAGCCATGAAAAATGTTGCAAACGGGGCAAATTTACTTTTTTTAATTCGCTCCTATTGGTCGTAGCGTTATGTTATATAGCTTAGCCTTCCTCAATAAATGAGCTATCCAACAGTAAAATATTTTTTCAATTCGGACCCGTAGTTTCAGAGATTATCGCGTTCAAACAAACTTTTAAGCTTTATAATATTAGTATAGATACATACGATATATATACGATACTCGTATATAGATTATTAGCTGACCTGCGCAACTTCGTATGCGTTAATTTTCCTCGTTTTAGCCACATTTATCATTGCTACTTTGGTCCTATTGGTCGTAGCGTGATGTTATTATAGCACCGTTCCTTGATAAATAGGCTATCCAACAGTGAAAGATTTTTTTAATTCGGACCTGTAGTTCCAGAGATTATTGCATTCAAACTAACAAACATACAAAGTCTTCAGCTTTATAATATTAGTAGGTAGGTTTTTGTACTAACTATTTAGTCATAGCCAAACATATACATAATATTAATAAATATCTATTTTTTATTTATATTATGTACTAGCGGACGCCTCGCGGTTTCACCCGTGTAGTTCCCGTTCCCGTGGGAATACAGGGATAAAAAATAGCCTATGTCACCCGGGGTTAGTGTAGCTTCACAACGATGAAATAATTTTTAAATCCGTCTAGTAGTTTCGGAGCCTTTTCAATACAAACAAACAATCAAATCTTTCCTCTTTATAATATTATTTATTTATTATTCTTATGAATATGTTTGGCCATGACTAAATAGTTATTACAAAAAACTTTTGTCCCTGACTGTATGTCACGTATCAATGACAGTTGCAAACCACTTCTTACCTTAACAATAAAATGGACTCAGCTCGCCATTTTTTTGTGCCCTCAATGTCAAAGTATTTTTATGAGGCACGTCCACAAAACAACGAAATTTCAGAAGATAACCTTCACCCGTACTTTGCTCGAGCAACGCACTTTTAAGACATAGCCTAAAAACATGGAATCTTGGACTAATTTATACCGAAGATGTTCCAAGATTTCGTGTCAACAGGATCCAGAACTTTGAACAGGGGGCAACATTTGACCTAACACAAGCCATTGAGCTTAGCTGGAGAGGTTAACTAACAGGATTGCTAGTAATGTAGCACTTACAATCCTACATTGCTAGTTATCTTTTAAAAAGTCATTATAGGACACCTAAGACACTGCAATTTGCGACCTTTTTTGGGAATTTTGAGAATTTTGACACTGGACTGGTGTGTTTTGACAGGAAATTGGACCCCCCCCCCCTTCGCCGCTCGTGCCTAGTGTTTAGTAAAGTTCATTAAATTCACTCTCGAATTATTTTATTTATCTGTTTTTATTCTTCTTTTTTTATAGATAACTAGCAACTAGATAAAATAAAGGCCACATTGACTCTTTCAAATAAATGTAAACACTACTTATTGTGTCAGTTACAAGGGCAGCGTTATTTTTATATCTTGTGAACAAGCAAAACAACTAGGTACCTATTAAATAAATAAAAAATCACAATACGATGTTTTATTTAACTTTGTCGACAGAAGAAGTTCATTCTGTCTATAAAATAATGATATCGATAATAATACTTTGGTACATCCCTAATGTTAATATTGTTATGTTGGCACTATTGCTGCTGTCTCCATATGTCAGCGCTCTAAGGTTGGTATTAGCGATTCGCACACGCGTGTTGAATTAAAATAAAACCTCTCCACCGTCATGATAGTGACTAACACTTCCCCCCCAATCAAAGTTCTCCACGCTTGGACACAGAATAAACAATCGTGTTCATCACACGAAGATTAAATCTGGGTGGGAACCAAACCCATGACAACTGACCACAACACTTGCTTATCTTACCTTCTGTACTCTCGTTTTTTTGTGGCACGTATAAATCTGTAATTAGGTTTTGTGCTCGTAATATTACGCTTGATTCTGGCAGTAATATTTTAAGTGTAGGGTATTAAACACCAGGTACTGTAGAGTTACTGTAAACAGTAAAACAGCGGTAGCGCAATGGGGGCTCTGCGTTTGTTGGTGTCCCCGCTGGCAGTACTGTAGAGTTGGGTACCTACTGAATCCATATACTATATTCTATATACTTATACTATATATATACTAGCGTAAGCAATCATATAATGGTAAAATATAATATCAAATATGTCAAGAAAAATGATAAAGAGACGGTGGGGGCTGATTTGACTTCCTTGGAAGGTCCGTAGCTACTACGTGGGCTGGAACTGACAGGGAACCGGAACAGGGTAAAATATAATGTCAAATATGTCAAGAAAAAAATGATACTATATTTAAATATATATATACTATCCATACTAATATTACAGAAGTGGAAATAACTCTGTCTGTCTGTTACACTTTCACGCTCAAACAGCTGAACCGATTTAGAGCAAATTTGGTATGGAGATAGTTTGAGTCCCGGGGAAGAACATAGGATAGTTTTTATTGCGTATATATATAACCGACATCCACGCAAATATGTATAAGAAATATGCGTGACAGATATGTGTCACGAGCAGTCGGGTCGGGTCCAAAAAGTCCATAATGTATCCCTGACCTCTACAGTAGATACCAGTACGCTGGATAGACAGCTGACAACAGCAAAACTACAGTTCTAAAATGGCGGCAAACTAACATGTCACTATTTTTACAGCTCCGCGTTTAACGAGTAAAATCACAGAACAGATATACTCTACGAGTGCAAAATATACTTGAAATACGTGATATTTGGATAAGAACGAGACTTTGTGAATCTAAGAAGAAAACTAAAAAGAAAATAAACATAAAACCGGCAGCGAGACTTTGTGATTTAAAGTAAAAACCTTGAAAGAAAATTAATTTGGAACTGACATCGAGACTTTGTGATTTAAAGAAGAAAACTTGAAAGAAAATAAACTTGGAACTGACATCGAAACTTTGTGATTAGAAGAAAAAAACTTGAATGAACATAAACTTGGAACTGACATCGAGACTTTGTGATTAGAAGAAAAAAAACTGGATGAACATAAACTTGAAACTGAAAGAAAATAAACTCGAAACAGGCGAATGCACAGAATGTGCGAGCCATAATCAAATAGTAACAAAGCTTGGGGATACTACTTAAAAAAAAACTGTTTCACAGTTTTACTGGCATAGTAAGGTGGAAGCCATCACCAGCGCTTCTGAACCTGTTCCAATTGTTAGTCATGTCCAGTTTAATCCGGTGTGACTTGAACATAAACTAATAATATAATATCTTGGGACAATTCACACAACGCTATCTGATCCCAAACTAAGCAGAGCTTGTACTATGGAAACCAGACAACTGATAAACATACTTATATATTTCTAAATACAGATAAATAACACCTAGACACAGAATAAACCATCGTGCTCATCACACAAAGTTTTATCCTGGGTGGGGATCGAACCCACGACCTCTTGCGTAGCAGTCGGATACACTCCCACCGCGCCACAGCGGCTAATATATCTACACTCCTCATATAAACCTTATTTTGTAACTTAAGCGAAAACTACAAAAGGATACATCGTTTCACCTCTTGATCTCTATGCTGGTAAAAATTTAAGCAATAAATAGTAGGTAGGTACTGTGACAGGTGGGTCGAAGATAATCCACCTCTCTCACGTTAGACCTCATTGTAGTAGATGAAACGCAATAACAGAATAAAAAGAAAGATGTCATTCTAGAATTGCGAGTTTCATGGCCGACCGATTCGGGTCGTTTAAATGTGATTAGAACTATATAAAATATTAATACTAAGTGGATTAAGAAATGTGTTTTATAGAATATGTGAATTGATGTTGATAATGTCATAAATTATGAAATAACTAATAAATTGTATTCGCTTTGGGGAAATCCAGAAGTTTAATTTAAAAGCCCGATAAAAGTTCTGAGGAACACCCCCGGTACCTGCTCAAGAGCTGGCCTGATTGTTACAGTACTTATATATTTCATCTAAAAATTCTCGTGTCATGGTGTTTGTAATTTAACTCCTCCGAAACGGCTCGACCGATTCTCATGAAATGTTGTGTGCATATCGGGTAGGTCTGAGAATCGGACAACATCTATTTTTCATCCCCCTAAATGTTAAGGATAGTCCACCCCTTTTTTTTTAAATTTTTAGTTATTTTTTTATGATGCCGGATTCAAAAATACATACAACCCTGAATTTTCATCCTTCTACGATCAACCCCTATTTTTTTATTTACCCATATTTTGCAAAAACGGGTTAATTTGACGCAGACGAAGTTGCGAGGGTCAGCTAGTAAGACTATAAAAAAGTAATAATATCAACTTTTAAAGAAAAAATAACTGACTTTAAAGGAAAATAATGATCATCACTGAACAAGGGATACCTACTGACTTACCCCTAGTCTTGTGATTCGGTCTATACAGGGTGTTACAGAAAGGTGTGGTCAAATTTCAGCAGCGGATAGGGTATGTTATCAGTATTGCACCTACCATGGTGTCATAGCTGGTTGCATTATTATTACATAGTTATAGCATATACTTTTTGTCAAAATTCAGTAGTGAAAGGTGTATGGCATAAGAATTATACCTCCCCTGGTACAAAATTCGATTGGACTATTATGGCATAGAACTTTTTAAGTCATTTTTTTTTTTTATTCATAAATAAACGAATGAAAAATAATAAATATTTTTTCAAGGTAATTCGATTTTGATACACTCAGTATTATGGGCACATACCAAACCTTGAATTTGACCACACCTTTCTGTTACACCCTGTATAATACGAAAGCTGATATCGTTTTAACCCTGAGGGTGCTACCTCTGTTTCCTACCTCTATTCTGTAGAAACCGACATCAAAAAATATATTTATTTTTAAAAATACTGTTTGGTTATTCATTGACCTGCATTTTATATCATACCAAAACCACAAACCAAATCTATAGATAATCAATTTCACGGCAAAACAAAAAATAACAATTTTGCCGGACCAAGTCATCAAACTCACTTCCATAGCGTGTTCACCGTGATCATACAAAACCGACAACAAAAAAAAAACGGAACGTCACTCATAAAAAACCGGAAAGATTCACAAACAAGAACCGAAACGTAATTACGGTTCAAATGTGAAAAAAAACTATGTCCCGTCGAATTATAGGTCTAAATTATACACCACTGTATCACAAGGCATTATAATTTTTGGTCTTTGCGCGCGTTTCCCGACGCGACCTCTCGGCGACTTTTGTCATTTTTGAACGTAACAAAAAATGGCGGGACGGCGGGCGCCATATTTTTTCCATTTTAAAATTGCTATAATATTTTAATTGTATAGTTGTGAATGTAATGTTTTATTTAAGACAAATAGAAAAGAGAAATCAAACGAATTTAATAAATATAATATATAAATCATTTTTTAAAGAAAATTTTGTAGGTATGGTAGAAGTGGCATGAAAGAGCCTGTTTGTTAAACGGAGGAAACAAGGTAGTCAGTTTAAAACAACTAAAATACTAAGTTTCTTAGATACATTGCCTCAAATGTACACATAGTTCCTATTTATCTTATGGTATTATGGAGTACTAAGTGTATTGTCACAAAAAGATGAGAGATGATTGTAAAATAAAATTATTGTGTTTTAATAGTATTACACCTATTTTTAAAAACGGTTAAACGCTTCCTATTTGGAGGTAAACACATTTGCCCTGAGAGTTAAGCTTAAGATATAATAGGCTTGATTCTTATACAAAAAAACCACCAGAAGACTAAAGATTTGTATTTTATATGTAACGAATAAACTTTTTAACTACTGGTCCCTTGTTTTAAAAAATTCACCGTTGGGAAGCTACTATCCCCGGGTGACATAGACTACTTTTTATCCCGGCCGTTGCAATAAAGTCGAAACGTCGGGCAATAAACTAAAACAGTCTAATTACGGGTCTTAATCGGGTTATATTATTATCGCGATTAAGACCCGTAATATTATATATTTTTATAATCATTTGTATGAAATCTCCATGCAAAATCTGCGTTTCTTAAAGAGTTGTTGTTTGACTACTAGGAAACTAACTCATTCATAGAAAATAGTTGTCTATTAGTATGAAAAGAAATATAGGTATTTTAGTGGAGGGCGGGTAAACTCTCTCGGACTCCCCCTACCTATCGTATAAATGCGCCTGTAGAGTGATTCTTTCATTTTGCAAAATCCAACCCAATGGCACATTTATTTCCAAATGAATCTTAATAACGGTATTTTCAGTTATCAATGGTGCTTAGCAAATACCAGTTTTGCCTTAGCATAGATACAAAAAATATGTATGACATTTGTCATTGTAGTGTAAATAAGCATAAAAACCTACCTAGCGACTTTTTTTAAATCAACGCCTCTAAGTTACAAAAAACGTAGATGTTTTTTGCAATATACAAATCGATTGTCATTGGAACGATATCAATTTACATATATTAAGACATACGGTGGTAGATAATAGACGGTAATGCGCTTGACGGTCGAAATGTCTGCAATATTTATCTAATAACTGTTTCCATTGTCGAATATTTGTGACGATCTAGGTAAAAAAAAACTTGAGAGGTGTCAAGGGACACCCGGATGAAGTTCTTATCTTATTTTTTTTTATAATAATAATAATATCTTGGGACAACTCACACAACGCTATCTGATCCCAAACTAAGCAGAGTATGTACTATGGAAACCAGACAAGTGATAAACATACTTATATATTTCTAAATACATACATATTATAGATAAATTACACCCAGACACAGAATAAACCATCGTGCTCATCACACAAAGTTTTATCCTGGGTGGGGATCGAACCCACGACCTCTTGCGTAGCAGTCGGATACCCTCCCACCGCGCCACAGAGGCAGTCATAATCTTCGCAACACCATACAGTTCAATGCGAAATAGAAAGACGAAACAAAAATAACTTACAAAAAGACGATTGTATACCGGAGGCTCGAACCCACAACTACACAATTGTCACCAATACTGTGTACCGAATTTATGCCTCTAGACCAAATCGACAGGTGACTTCTTCGTCAAATTAGATGTTCATATCTTACGCGCACGCCGCACGGCTTGTGTGTGTCAAAAAGTGTCGTTACAACTTTTCGTGAGATTTTTTTTCGTCTTTCACAACGTGCCATAAGGAATACACCACAACACAAGAAATACAGAAGGAAACCTTCATACAAATACGCTCGTGAATCACACACGGACACGGAATCTCTTACCATTGGTAGATCTAGATTTTGTTCTTCACCAGTGTCTTTCCGGTGCTTCGGGGTCTAGAGCCCTCCAATACCTATAACATAGTTTTACCCAAAATAGACCTATGTCATTTGCGTATAATTAGAAGTACGTAGGGACAGGTGCGCGTCCAGGTTTATGTTCAGGGGGGGGGGGGGGGGGGCAACATTTGAATCAACCGGCTAAATGTGAGACACTTGCATGACGGTGGGGGATTGCATTTGATTTAACACGGGAATCCTAGGCAGTAGGCACCACAATTGCCTGTCAAAAGTCAAAACACACCAGTCCAGTTTCAATATTCTTAAAAAAAATCATGTATCAGGGCAGGGTGCAATTGCTCCTGTTGCCCCCCTCTCCCTCCCGCTTAGATACTCGCCTGCCTAGGGATGCTAAAAAACATTTTATCGGAAAACTGTAAGAAATTTACGTAGGTCATATCAACATTTTTCGCTTGGTTCGTTTTCGTTAAGTAAGTTTGATTTTGATTAAGATTTAGATCATCCCTTTACAGTTTGAATTTTCCAAAATCTCGTTCTTAGTGGATCCCTAAGTCACAATAACTATAATATATGTAGGTACTGTGGCAGGTGCGTCGGAAACTCGACTGGCCACTCGCATAAAGCCTCATTAATTGTGAACTGTTTGTCTTGACGTTCCAAAACTTTGAAATAATGACGAAGAAGAAAACGGAAAAAACAATTGGGAGAATTGGACCAAGCGTCAAGACGAATGGTCAAGGAAAAGAATTAAAATGTAAAGGAATAATATTACAAGTTATTTAATATATAATATCGTTCTGGGCTTAAGAAAGTGTTTGATTCCTCATCCCCGAGAGTAATAATCCCGGCTGCGCACCCCAAAGCCAGCAAGAGGTTCACGTCACAGTACCTATGCCAAATTTTAGTCGATAGATCAGTCAGACAGTCACGGCACAGATTACTTACGTTCAGATAGCAAGTTTCATAAAAAATGCTCTTGACGACCGCAAGGAATAATAGACGTCGTGCACACGACGCGGAGTCACGAAGCGTTCGCTCTGTCGCTGGTATGACGTGTTCCGCGATTCCGTGTCCGTGTGCGATATCTTAGCTCGCATGCGTCAAGAGCGTTTTCTTTTGAGATTGCCATCTGTACCTACTCCACAGTATTCTGTTCATGCCTTCCTTTACCCTTCCTCTCATTTAATAATAATAATAATATCTTGGGACAACTCACACAACGTTATCTGATCCCAAACTAAGCAGGGCTTGTACTATGGAAACTAGACAACTGATAAACATACTTTTATATTTTTAAATACATACATATTATAGATAAAAAACACCCAGACACAGAATAAACCATCATGCTCATCACACAAAGTTTTAACCTGGGTGGGGATCGAACCCACGACATCTTGCGTAGCAGTCGGATACATTCCCACCGCGCCACAGAGGCAGTCAAATTTTTTTAATTTATCATAAACTCCTCCCAAAACCAAGAAAACGACAAATGACAATGGAAACGTACAAATCCAGCCTTCAAACAATGATTTTATTCGAAGAAAAAGCTTGATTTTATAATTAAAAATTAACGTACTGAATATTCTAAGTTCGCTACCTATAATTCCCTTCAATTTGTACTTTACAAAATTAGTATTCAAAAGTAACCTGTGATTTTAACTGGTAGAATACTTTATGAAGTGAGTAGTGTGGCGCTTAGTAATTTACAGAGTTTTTTTTCGTATGTACGTCGTAATTTTAAATATTACTTACGATGCTTTATGCATGAATATTGATGACTAGGTTTGCTTGTGGTGATTACGGGGATTTTCCACGGGAACCATGCTTCTTTACCCGGCTGAAAGAGGGCAACGTTTTTGAGGTATGTATTTCTTTGGCACGTTCTATAACCGAAATGCCTTGGCGGTTTTTATGATGTAAGGTGTCGTTGGGTTCGTCTCAATTGTGTAGATGACTACAATAAATTAATTTACATTATACAGGAAATAGGATTTGCAAAAATATTCTAAAAAACAATGTTTCTCTACAATTTTACGCTGTCATGAATTTATAAACATCAAAACTAACATTGAAACTACATGATTTGACCATACAAAAGAATGACGTCATTGTTTTATATTTCATATAAATTAGTATGGGGCGCATCGTTTTGAAGTTTCTTAAAAAGATATTGTCATCTACCCTATTGTTGGAGTGACATAAACTATAAAATGTTTGAAACAATTAATTTTAAGATTATTCCGTTTCGTTTTTTATAAATCCCGCAGTAGGGTACAAGCCTGTGTCATGGGGGAGTTTACAAACATACAATCCACGAACTCAAAGTACACCCAGACTTGGAACAAACTATTGTTGATCACACAAAGTGGTGTCCCGTGTAGGAATCGAATCCACGACCTCTTGCGTAGCAGTGAGATACTCCCACCACGCTAACGAGGCAGTGCAAATTGTATAAAAGATGTTTCTTGAGTTCAAAATTATCTCTATTAGAATTTCAAAACTCCCCACTTCTGAGGCAAATATTCATTTGTCTTCAAAACTTAAAAAATACTTAACATTCACATAAAGAACCATACTGATTAAACTAGATTAAACAGACACAACGGTACGCAGATACACACCACGCAATTGTGAGGTCGGGGGTTCGATTCCTACCCATTATACCACCAAGGTGAACCCACTCCTAACACAAGACATTGAGCTTAGCTCAAGGGGTTAACATGATTGCTAGTAATGTGGGACCACAATACCACATTGCTAGTTACCTATCAAAATAAAGAATACCCTACATAATATAATATAATATCTTGGGACAACTCACACAACGCTATCTGATCCCAAACTAAGCAGAGCTTGTACTATGGTAAACAGACAACTGATAAACATACTTACATGTTTCTAAATACATACATAATTATAGATAAATTACGAATATTAAAATTATTAAAATTTTATCCTGGGTGGGGATCGAATCCACGACCTCTTGCGTAGCAGTCGGATACACCAAGTTTCGTTACGTTAAATATAAAGTTACATATAGTGGCCTGAAAACCATAGGGTAGGAAACATCTAAACACATTATAACTATATATTTACCTTCACAATAATAATACCAGTAGGTACATTAGAATAATAACGTTTGTAACTTGCAACGACAAACTATCAATAATACTAAATAACATCAAATTAAAGCGAACAAAACGCCCTAATTAAAACTTCTAAGCAGCTAATAACTAAATTGGCCACTTATTATAAATAACTGTCAGTTTAACAGATAATAAAACTTAATAAGACTAGTTCCAGTTTTAATGACCTCTAACTACTAACAAAAGATTAACCAAGAGGGGTCTTAGTAAATTGGAGCAACATTAGGTACATAGGAAATTATCGGTCATTGTAAAACAGACTTGCCACGCGTCACCAATCAGGAGCCGCGACGTGGAATTCTAAATTTGAATAAACCAATTAGATTTCATAATTATTAGCCGAGCGGGACGTTCTACAATGACGTAATTAGATGCTATTTGTTAAAATGTATTTAATTCAGCAGATTGCATATAATTATGTTGTGACTATTTAATTATTTATTTTGGATAATTGATGTTACGATTTCTTCAAGACTTAGTAGGTATGTATGTATGTATGTGTATTAGAAGTGGTAACTATAACGGTTATATTATAATATTGAAGGTGTATTTTCGTCATCCATGATCCATTTAAGTTTGTCCGCCGCTACGAACTACGTACAAAATAAGTGACTAGAATATAATAAATATTTTTTACTACTTCTTACAATTTTGACTATCTCGGTAGCACACTATTTCGATTTCCTTATGGAAAACAACATGTCTGATCCACATTTTTTTCGGATTCCAGTTCGGGGTATATTTTACTTTCTGCAGTCGTCTTTTTTGGTTATTTATTAATACGGGTGATACATTTTTACGGAAATACCTATTTGCGTGAAAAAAAAACAAACATCCATCACAATCTTTTGGATTTATAATATAGTAGGAAGTAAAACAAATATTATGTATCTATTAAGCTTTAATAATAAACAGTTTATTTAACAATTCAATCAAATTGTCACCCCTATTGCAAATCAAGTGTCACCCTATTGCAAATCAGGGGTGACTAATCCCTGTCACACGCTAACCACTGATATGTGTTAAATAAGCCAATTAGATACAATGAGTATTACATCATGGGGTGAAAAGATGACGTTACAATCATCTCATTATAACTATAGTAGCACTAAATAATGAAAAGGAAAGTTTTTAGAAACGCGTGCTCGAGAAATGCTCACAGACACAAAATCTTGGAACACTTTCGCGACACACTAAATCCCTCCTTTGTTCGGGGGGGGGGGGGGGGGGGGGAGTCGCTCGCATAATGGTGGGAAGTACACCAGCCAACAGACACGAGGTGCTATTTTTTTTCTAAAACCCGATACAACAGTATGTCTAGCTGGACACGGCACTTTGTACCTTTACTATTAAATAACTAGGATCCAAAGGGAAACCGAAAATAATAGTGCTTTTAGGACCCTCCGCCACTGCCAGCCAACCAGCCAACATCGACAGGCTATTGCTTGTGAAAACACACCGGTCCAGTGTCAAAATCACATTCCCCAAAAAAAAGGTCTTTCAGTTGAGTCTGGGGAGGGGCAATTGCCCCCGCTGTCCCCCCCCCCCCCCTTAGATCAATGCCTGTGTGTGCAATGGTCGAGTGCGCTTTGTATATGGATTAGTTATAATGGTTAGCAATTAAAGGATGTCGTGATCGTACAACAGTCTCATTATAAATATGGAGATGGACAAGCGGCAGCGGCTGTATCTATTTTAATATCTGCTGTAAAATCGCTTAAAATGATTTTCCCTCTATAAGTTATATACCAAATTCAATAAAAATCGTGTCTTTTTCAAAAAAAAATCCAATTCATTTCTTTCACTATCAAGTATTTATAGAACACTTATTAGGTCACACGGATATGACACAAATATTTCTTCTTGTTTTCAAGATTCATTTACCTTTCATAGAATGTACGCTAATTTACATACTATCATAATTAAATAAGAAACTGATAACAGTTTTTCTACTAAGTCCATTTAGTTTTTTACATTGTACTACCCCTATGCAAACCAATTAGGAGCTATTATTGCACAAAGTGTCCCACGCTGTGCACTGATATGTGCAAATAAGCCTATTACAATTAGCATGGGCTTTACCGTAATGATAGATGGATGTGGCAAATTAATACTGCCCAAATGCAAGGAGCTATTTCAAATTTGTATTTGTTCACCACATTTACAAAAAAAAAAAATTGACCATAAAATTATTGTGTTAATTATACATAATCTTTGATAAATACTTTTTCGCCACATTCCATAATTTAATCAGCACGGGTCATAATCGCACTTTAGTTAATGTTAAAATAATTAAAAATATTCACTGCATCTATAACTATAATAATAATAATAATAAATGTTGGGACAACTCACACAATGTCATCTGATCCCAAACTATGCAGAGCTTGTACCTACTATGGCAACCAGACAACTGATAAACAGACTTATATATTTCAAAATACAAATACAATTTCACAAATACTTATTATAGATAAATAACACCCAGACACAGAATAAACCATCGTGCTCATCACACAAAGTTTTATCCTGGGTAGGGATCGAACCCACGACCTCTTGCGTAGCAGTCGGATACACTCCCACCGCGCCACAGAGGCAGAAGAGTTAAAGTTTGTTAGTTTGTGATGTTGTGAGTTTGTGACGTTGTAGAGGTAATATCTGGATCTACTGAACCGATTTTGAAAATTCTTTTACCAATAGAAATCCACTTTATTTCTGAGTGTCATAGACTATATAACATTACGCTACGACGAAAACGGGGAAATTTACGCAAACGAAGTTGCGCGGGTCAGGTAGTTATTGTACAAAATAAATGATTTTTGACATTGCTTATGACAGCTGTAGTGAAATGAAAGCTTAGGTAAGGATTAAAGAACTATGAATTATTAAATATGGGTAGGAACCTTAAAAATACTTTACTAATTAAAAATGAACTTAAGAGGTAGAGATGCAGTGTCGTCGATAGATAGAGATGCAACGTCGGTGCATTAAGATGCAACATCAGTGCGTCGAGATCAACGTCGGTGCGTCGAGATGCAACGGCAACAGGTAGAGATGCAGCGTCGTCGATAGGTAGAGATGAAACGTCAGTGCGTCGAGATGCACATCACTGCGTCGAGATGCAACCTCGGTGCGTGGAGATGCAACGTCGGTAGGTAGAGATGCAACGTCGGTAGGTAGAGATGCAGGGTCGGTCCGTATGACCTATGGCAACGTAGGGCCCTAAGCTAATTTCGAGTCGATGTTTTAACGGTTACTGGGTCTAAAGGAATGGTGCTCAGTTATCTTTGATAAAAAATCATTTGATCTTGAAGATAATCGGCTGAAGCTTTGCAAAATGAGTAAAAAGCTGAAAAAATATTTAAACAAATTGCACAACCGACCTAAGCCAAATTAATTTAGTTATGGTAATTTTTCATACCATACTAGGAATAAAACACTATTTGAAATTAACTAGGCAATATATATTTCCAGTGTGCACAAATACCGCATCCAATACCATATACAAATTCTCTCATCCCTCATCCTAACCCAATTTGATTTGTGAATTAAAGGCGCGCTCACACTAACATAATATTTTGACTGAGCGCCCCGCAGTGCGCGCGTGCCCTTACGCTCTGATTAAATAACCATTGAACAGGAAATGGGGATTATATTGTGTGTGAGGATAAGCTATGTAGCCGCAGTCTTGTAAATCGATGGGTGATCATTTGTCACAAAGTCAGCGCGTTACCTGTGAGCGCAGTTTTTTAAATCAATGGGTTATAATTAGTCACAAAGTTATATTTGAAAAATGATTTCCCATCTATGAATGTTGATAAACTTTCGCGATTCGTACACATTATGAATATATATATGTATATATTACGGGTCTTAATCGCGTAAATAATTTATGGTAAAATACCTTGTAATTTTGTAAAATACCACGGCCGTTGCAATACGGTCGAAACGTCGGGCAATAGCCCGACGTTTCGACCGTATTGCAACGGCCGTGGTCACGGGTAGACTCACGTAAATTATTTACGCGATTAAGACCCGTAATATATATATTTCCTATCTATGGACTGACAGTGGTAACGTTGCTTTACCTCGCAGATATCTCAGATATATCATTCTACAACAATTCAAACCCCCAGTGAACAGCCAGCCTACTAATATATATTTCCAGTTAATTTCCTCCCCTTCATAATGTCGTCATGTATGACGTCACCATGCTGCCTAACACCGGTGATTAAAGAGCATTGTACTAACGAACTGACCGTATTACCTTTGTCATTTCACTCTGTTAAGATAATATAATTGTGCAATATGTATCGCCGTTAAAACGGATTTGATGACATAGGACAGGTTTTGATTAACTTTCGCGATTTGTACATATTATCAAAAATATATATATATTACGGGTCTTAATCGCGTGAATAATTTAAGGTGAAATACCTTGTTTATTTTAACCGTATTACAACGGCCGTGGTCCCGGGTAGACTGAAGTCAAAACGTCGGGCAATAAACAAGGTATTTTACCTTAAATTATTCACGCGATTAAGACCCGTAATATATATATTTTCATAATAGGACAGGTTATTTTAAAGTCCTTTTCTATAACTGTATACTTCATAATCCACCCACTTCTGGTTGTAACTATATATATTTCTGACATATTCTGTATTCGTCGACTTCTGGATTGGTCGACCCTCGGTACAGCCAGCGTCTTAGCACTTGTAAAGCAACCTTTTTAAAGCCAATATGGCAAAAACGGAACTCTCATAGTTCGTCATGTCCGTCTGTCTATGTCATAGGCATTTTACTCAATGACTGCTCGATCAATATTAATTAAATTTGGTGAAAAGGTGTCTTGTAGTCGCCGCTATTTAGTTTGATAGTTAAATTATAAAAATAAATATTTTTAGGGGGTGTGTTAAAACAGACACATACATGTTACAGAAGCTGTTTTTTTAAGCAAACATCAACGTGTGGCATATCATATGACATGTCTTTTAAAAACAATATAAGGTTTCTAACAAACTTTTTTGATTTAATGAATTTGTTAAATTGTGCCCTTTACTTTTGAACTGTGAGTTATTGCCGAAAAACTGCATTTCTCAACAAAAGAGCGTAAGTGCCATGAACATACGCTCTTCTACTGATGCAGTTATTCAAGACTGCGGAACCCTACACTGAGCATGGCCCGACATGCTTGCATCTTGCCCGGCTTTTCTACTTAAACTGAAGAATGAGGCAATTCACTACGATCCACAAAAATGCTATGTTTGTAAAGTCCCCACGATTCAGAGCATGTGACTTAGTCCAGGAGAATAGCCCTTTCGATTGAATCGAGACGAATCTAACAACGTCAAGAAATCCGCCAAGCCATTTAAACTATGCATAGAACATGCCAAAGTAAAGGATAAAAAGTCCTATCAATCCTACATCAAAAAACAGTCTGTGAAAAAAAGCCTAAATTGACTTAAAAGCAAAATTAAAAAAAAAAAACAAAATTTAAAATTCTTTATTTACATCCCTACTAATATATAAATGTGAATGTAACTTTGTTTGTTACGCTTTCACGCGAAAACTACTCAACCGATCATCATGAAACTTTGTACACGTATTCTTGGAGGTATTAGAAGTAACTTAAGATTATATAAAAAAAGGGGAAAATCTACGCTGACGAAGTTACGCGGGACAGCTAGTATGATATAAAACAATACCTGTGGTACGTCGGGATTCTATATTTACATGTAATGGGAAAAGAACCTGGTAATAAAAACTCGCGGTCACTCTTTTCAAATTGTCAATTTTACAATGTTGGAATGATAAAAATATCCTATTAAAACCAATTGTATTAAGTCCACGTTAAACTAACACACACCCTGGTGAAAAATCCATCCCCATGAATGACTTACAATCAAATCAATTCACATTTATACCCATACGTTTCCCATCAAACGACGTGGAATGAAACCATGGGGTGTCGCGGATTAACTATGAAAGCTATGGGGTGTTCAACATAATTAGAGGGAGGATTATGGTGTTAAAGAGTAATTGTTTCAATAAGAATAGGCAGATATAGTCTTGATAAACGTTCGCGATTTGTACATATTATAAAATTGTTTAAACTACGGGTGTAAATCGCGTGAATATTTTTTTCAATTAAAAATATATTTATCTTCAAATATTCACGCGATTATGACCCGTAATATGTATAATTTTATAAGATCCCGGTCCCGTGCAACTTTGTCTGAGTGTATTTTCCCCGTTTTTGGCACCATTTTTACTTGCTGCTCCGCTCCTATTAGTCGTAGCGTGATGTTATATAGCATGTAACCTTCCTCAATAAATGGGCTATCTAACAGTAAAATATTTTTTCAATTCGGGCCCGTAGTTCTTGAGATTATCGCGTTCAAACAAACAAACAAACTCTTTAGCTTTATATTATTATAGTAGGGGCTATAAATGTTAGGGATGGACAACCCTTATCACTTAGGGGTACGAAACATAGATAGTAGCCGATTCTCAGACCTACTGAATATACATATAAAATTTAATAAAAATCGGTCCAGCCGTTTCGGAGGAGTATTGTAACTAACATTGTGACACGAGAATTTTATATATAAGATAGAGTTAGTTTTATTGTATTGTCGCTTAGAACGGGTAATTAATTTCTTAGGACAACTCACTCACAGCAAACTGATTCCAAACTAGGCAGAGCCTGTACTATGGCAACCAGACGACTGATAAAAATACTTACATAGTTATAATTAAATACATGTTACTTATAGTTTAATATCACCCAAAATAAATTATTGTAAGATTCCCTTTTTCAATTGTAAGATTCCCGTGGAATAATTAGTTTTTCAAAATCACCAAAAATATTAAAAAAAAGCCTATCATTTTTAAATGCACATCATAAACTTTAACAACAACATATTTTCGTTCAAGATTTTCAAAATAAAAACAACATACGCAAAATAATAATATAATACTGAGCAAATCGAATTTTCGATGGACGCTTAGTGATTTTAAAACTCAAGAACGTGAAAAACTGCGCGCGCGGCTCCGGGCAAAAACCTCGGTGCGCGGCACGTCTGGTGCGAGAGAGACAGCGGCACGAGCGAGAGAGAGGGAGGAGAAAAACTTGCGCCTGCGCAACCACGTTCGCATATCTGGGAAGTGAGGGGCATAGACTAGTCAAGTGTAGATAGGTCATAATACTTGTTATTTTTACTGTACTTATTATACCTATAGAGAACGAGACTAAATTAATTGTGTTTGTGTCACAGAAATACATATGTGTTTTTTATGTTGTTTTTTTCAATTCGGACCACTAGTTACTGAGATTATCGCGTTCAAACAAACATACAAACTCTTCAGCTTACAGCAGCTAAATTGAGCAATTGATTTTATGTACACACCTAAACTTTTAGCTTAACAACTATGACGATTTAACAATTATGACGATTTCGTCAGTTGGAATTTACGAGTATATCACCCGCCGGTATATAAACACTTTCCAGCTTATCGGCAATTTTCCCGTTAGGTTATATATACCTATATATTAAGATTCAACTTTTTAGTAATTTATATATTTATTTTAACAGCAGCAAAGAACATCAACATAGACCCTTTGTTGCCATTTTTTAGCAATTTATGTCACTAACCCAATACTATACAATACTGCATTTAAATGCAGAAGCGGCGGTCTCGCAATCGTAAGGCCGCGGGTTCGAATACTACCAATTTATACTACCGACGTGAACCCACTCCTTACATAAGCCTTTGAGCTTAGTTGGAGGGGTTAACAAGATTGATAGTAAGTGGTGGTAATGTGGGACACAACCACAAATTACTAGTTATCTTTAAAAATAAATCTCTCTCTGTGTTCGTATTTAATACTCGTATTCTAAGACGTTTAATCGAAAATTTCTTACCCTCACTCAAACAAAACCTGTATTCCGAGTTGCAAAAATTCTCCCTTACTCTCAGTCGAAACAATTGTCAACATTTGAGGTGAGGAAACAGTTGTCAAACTCAAGGTGCGTTGGGACCTACGAGTACCATATACCTAGTGGCCAACTTTAAATCAATGAAAACGAAGTTTCGAACGCAAATGTGGTGGTGATCCACCACAAAAGAAAAAAATATAAAAGATTATTGTTTTTTTTTGCATTACATTTTTGGAGAAGCCCGTCTTGATCCGTGCGAGCTTTGTTCAATCGTACCATATACGTATACATTAAGCGAACGCTCGGCCGAGCTACATGGTAGGCGGAGTGGGGGGTGTTAGGTTTTATTTTCGTTACGGCATTTTTCGTTACGGAATTTCTTGATTTGGCCGCCGCGCTCAAAGCCCGAGCTCGCGAAAGCTATGCAATAGCATAAAAAACATATTATACCTATTCGTCCCTCTGTAACTCACACACTCATTCCGTAAGAATCACGTTGTTGAACCGCCGTAAGTCGCGTTTGATGTGTCCAGCAAAAACGGCCGAAGAGCTAGTCCATTCAATACCCTAGATTTGTTTATAATTAATTGGTATTTTTACTTTTTCCGTCCGTTCGCCATACATCACAGTGTCGGGTTTGTGCACCGTGTATGGGAAAGTTGTTTTTAGATCACTGTTGGAATATTTATATCTTGTAATGTTTATAATGTCGACATTACAAACATTACAAGATGATCTAGTTTTTTTAAGAGACTGTTATGTAATTTTGTTGATTACAGTAGGCCTACTCTGTAAATCTGAATAAAACTATCGTAATTAATTTTAAATTTTGACACTTTAAAGAAACGATTAGGTACCTATAATTTATCTTTGAAGAAGAAGTTCGAATCCATTGACAATATCATCATAGAAAATAAAAAAAACTACTAGTGATGTGCCGACTAGTAGAAAAAGCTATAAGCGCGAATATGGGCAGATCCATATTTGTAGATGGCTGTTAGTGGGAAAAATGACGGACTATATGGTCGGTCAATTATTCACGTGTAACCAAAAGATGTTGTCAAACTTCTAGCGGATAGTGTATGTTGTCAATATTACACCTACTTTAATGTAGGTCTGTCCCGCGCACCTTCATCTGCGTAAATTTTCCCCGTTTTTGCAACATTTCTCATTGCTGCTCCGCTCCTATTGGTTGGAGCATAATGTTTTATAGCCTATAACCTTCCTCGATAAATGGGCTATCCAACAGTGAAAGAATTTTCCAATTCGGATCAGAGGTTCCGTTCAAACAAACAAACTCTTCAGCTTTAAAATATTAGTATAGATTTTTTCATTTGTTTTTAAAGATATAAATCTATTATATAAAGATAGCCTTCCTCAATAACTGTGCTATCCACAAAAAAAAATCGAACCAGTAGTTCCTGAGGTTACCTACCACATTCAAACAAACAAACTCTTCAGCTTTATAATATTAGTATAGATTATTAAATTTTGTAAATAAGTGTTTGGCCATAATTGCCTAGTAATATGTACCCATATTGCGTGTATTATATTTGTTATGTACCTAATATCTAAAGCTGTGGTAAGAATAAATAAATACATTTAAATAAATGTCTGCCAGTTAGGCTTATTGTTTTAGTACCTATACTTACTTGAGTGCTTGTAGCTATATTTATAGGCTTACTTATGATCATTTTTCGTTGGGGATTTTGTTAATTTCGGCGGTTAGGTTAGGGTTTAGGGTTTACGTTGTACATTCTAACTAGTCTAAACATTGGATAAATGTGTACTATGTACCTACCTACTTTTTGCGATTTCAGGGGGGTTTCCACCCCTAAATTCTGGATACGCCCATCAAAAACAGTAAACCTTGCTTTAATTAATTAATTAAAAACTTGTAACAACAAAGGGCAAAGCTTAATAATAATAATAATATATATATATATATATATATATATATATATATATATATATATATATATATATATATATCTTGGGACAACTCACACAACGCTATCTGATCCCAAAACTAAGCAGAACTGAGCTTGTACTATGGAAACCATACAACTGATAAACATACTTATATATTTCCAAATACAAATACAATTTTACAAACACATATTATTGATAAATAACACCCAGACACAGAATAAACCATCGTGCTTCCAACACAAAGATTTATCCTGGGTGGGGATCGAATCCACGACCTCTTGCGTCACAGGCAGTCAAGCCAAATCTAGCCGACTTAACGAAGTTTCGTTGACGGTCTCCGAAACTCATCATCAGATCTTTACAAAATTTATATGGAACCAATTTGGAATAAACTTCTTTCGATCAAAAAATGGAATTTTGAAAATCCGTCTTTAAATGACGGAGTTTTGCCCGAACATACATAAAAAAAATATATAAACATCCTAATTGAAAACCTCCTTTTTGAAGGCGGTTAATAAAAATATATGTGCCATAATGTAGGTAACCTAAAAAGATTTTGCATCTAGAGAGGTGCAGTTTATATATATATTAGTTTGCCATAATCGAATATGGCATTATGGCAGAGGCAAATCTTATGGCAAACATGGTCGGTTCCTAAAATTTGATTACACCTTTTACCACTAGTTTTAGAGCAGCGTCGATCGGTCCTGCGCCAGACGTGTCGGAAGTCCCGTCGAACTATGAGCAGGAATAGAGTGTACGCTTGTATGTGCGCAAACATTCCAGCGTAGTTGGCTAGTTCTCTGATGGGATCGACCGCCACTACCGATGGTTTGAGTATTTTCATATTTGTTTATTTTCCTCTCTCACACAGAAAATAGTTAACAGATGTTTCGAACAAGCTTCAATAGATTCAGATTCAATTGGAGTGTATCTGTGCGAGAGACTGGTATCTGTACTAGGTAAACCTGTATGACAGATTACCAGCCTCTCCTGACCCTAGATATGAAGGTGTTTGGTGTCATCTGCTTGATAGGTGTCAATAATATGTTATTATATTACCCGTTTCAACCGCCCGTCGGCCGTCGTCCCGTAAAATTTTGAAGCAGATACACCTGAAAACTTATTATGCCTCGGGACTTATTATGGCCCTACTGTCTTTCTAAAAAAAAAAAATGAAAAAATGTAAACCATCATGTTTGTTACTCAGGTGATGTGGATACCTTCAGGCCGTTTTTGGACATGTAGGTATGTCATTCTTTAATAAATACACCACAATTACCTACACTTACCTAAATCTATTTTGTATGAAACCAGAGAATTCCTTCATCTTTAATGAAATGCTGAGCCCATAGGCGCCGCCAGGACTTCTTTCAGGGATGTGCAACAGCATCTATACACTATAGGTACTACACAACACACGGGGGGGGTGCAACGGCCTCTATACACTGTATATAGGTACTACACAACCCACAGGGGGGTGCAACGGCCTCTATACACTGTATATAGGTACTACACAACCCACAGGGGGGTGCAACTGCCTCTATACACTATATAGATAGTACACAACCCACAGGGGGGTGCAACGGCCTCTATACACTAAATATAGGTACTACAAAACACCGGGGGGGTGCAACGGCCTCTATACACTATATATACGTACTAAACAACACACAGGGGGGTGCAACGGCCTCTATACACTATATATAGGTACTACATAACACACAGGGGGGTGCAACGGCCTCTATACACTATATATAGGTACTACATAACACACAGGGGGGTGCAACAGCATCTATACACTATAGGTACTACACAACATACAGGCACGGGTGCACGTGCCCCCCCCCCCCACCAGTGGTATTATTGTATTTGTTTCTTCTTGTGCTGTTTGTTGTGTATCTTAATACATTAATCAATAACCATTTATGTTTTTACTAAATGAGAATGCGCTTTATTTTTTTTTTATGTAAGTATCTCTAAATAATTAGAAAAAAACATTTTATCAAAAGATTTTATTGTGATTTATAAAAAAACATTTTATATGTTCAACGCTTGATCCGTGTCTATGGTATCATAGGGCCCAAACAATGTTTTTGTCGAAATGTTATTTGTTGAAATGGTTTTGTAGTGTTTGATACAATTTCATTCAGTAACATTGAAGATACATATGTAGATACTCTGTATATGCCCAGGTCTCCAACAAATACATCATATTTTTTTTGTGTTGACACCTCTGTCATTATGAAACTCGTTTGAGAGATATTTTAATATAATAGAAGAAGAACGAAATAAAGGATAGTCTTGGTCTGCCAGTTTCATGGCCGACCGATCTGGTCCTAATATATGTTCAATAGTGTCAATGAACTAGATACAGTTTGTAATGCCTCTGTGGCGCGGTGGGAGTGTGTCCGACTGCTACGCAATAGGTCGTGGGTTTGATCCCCACCCAGGATAAAACTTTGTGTGATGAGCACGATGTTTATTCTGTGTCTGGGTGTTATTTATCTATAATATGTATGTATATAGAAATCTATAAGTATGTTTATCAGTTGTCTGGTTTTCATAGTACAAGCTCTGCTTAGTTTGGGATTTGTGTGAGTTGTCGCAAGATATTATTATTATTATTATTAATAGTATATGTTGTGCGTGTAATACTTATAGATATTTCAGTGATGTGTTCGTTATTGGCAAATCATATTATCTTATATATAATCTGAATCTCGGAAACGGCTCCAACGATTTATTTTTATATTTATTTTTATTTTTATTGAAATTTAGTATGGGTTTGTTTTTTGTAGTTTTGGTTTCGGGGGCGATAAATCGATCTAGCTAGGCTAGGCTTTAATTTTTATAAAAAGTCATCCAGGTACTTTTTATTCGAACGCCCAATACAAGATCCTGAGGAACAGTCCCGGTACTAGCTCACCGAAGGGCTGAGCGAACGTTATAGTAACTACTTAATCAGCTTTTTCTATATTTACACACTTATTTACTTCTTAAAAATAATGGCCGAAATTCCCTTTAAACATTACAAGCACATCACGTCGGTTATACGCCTAATCTCTCTAATCTTGACAAGTTTTCGTCCCATCGAACTATGATAGAGGAAATGTAAAGTACCTACCTACACTTGTGCTTTTAATAGGCAACTAGCTTTAGCCCGCGGTTTCGCCCGCGTGGATGGCGATGATCAGGTCAGATAATGACTATCCTATGTCCTTTCCCGGGACTCAAACTATCTCCATATAGTAAATAAGATCCACAGTTAAGCGAGAAGACGTAACATACACTCATATTTATAACATTCGTTTGATTGGATATATATCTACGTAGAAGGTTACTTAAATTAATATCTGGCCAGATAGGCCGCCGTAACAGAAATCATTTAGCAGAACATTATATCAAATACCATGACACTTAACTCCATAACCCTTTAACTAACCCTATAATAAGCGTTTCTACGTAAACCTGGCATATAAACACATCAACTATTCAATCGCAGGTCTAATAGGCCAATTTCTCATAATAACTCAATATTCTTCATCAAACGTTTTGGATGTTAAACTACAAAAACATGCGGACAGAAAATGGCGGTGAAGTTAATTTATTATGCAGCTTTGGTGCAATTAAAATCGTTTAGTGTCAGGTTTAAATTATGAGAAATGAGGGTGTGACTAGCGCCATCTGTTAGTGAATAGCGGAACTAAAAACATTTAGTAATAAAATTGACTATATTCTAGGATGAACGTGCAAATTCATATCCAACGCTTTGTAGGACGAATTATAGTTTTTTTTAGATATTCGTATGTTTTAGTTTGTTTTTAATGGTTTTGTTTGTCTAAAATTACAATTTCAGTATCCTTTATAAACCTTGTTCAAAATGGAGTCAGTTTACGATCTAATTTAAAAAGAAAATAGATTTCCAAGAACATTATAGAGATTTTTTTGGAGATTTTACTAAAAATCCTACTGATTCTCTTTAACTTACACACACTGCAGAAATAGCAGCAGAATTTGAGACAACTCGTACAGTAGGCAGAGTGTTATGTTAATGTATTGGATAGATTTCATTATCTTCGTATTTCTTCCAAGAAATTTATTATTTAGTTTCGTCGATCTTTGCCAAATCACTTTATTTTGTATATTCTTATGTACTTTTTTTTTAATTCTGTATTATCTATAGGTATCTACTAATATTTTAAAGTTGAAGAGTTGGTTTGTTTGTTTCAACGCGGTAATCTCAGTAACTACTGATCCTAATTGAAAAAATATTTCACTGTTAGATAGCCCATTTATCGAAGAAGGCTATAGGCTCTATAATATCACGCTACAAACAATAGGAGCGAAACAGCAATGAGAAATGTTGGAAAAAGGGGAAAAATTACGCAGACGAAGTTGCGCGGGACAGCTAGTTAGGTTTATTTAAAGTTGTAAGTAATGTAACATTGTTTCTGAATAAATATAATATAATATAAATAAATAAATAAATAAATAAAATAAATAAATAAATGAGTACTGAATTTCTTTAACTTGGTTACATTTTCACGGTGTTTAAACACATATTATGCATGTACTAAATTTTCATATGATTTTCAGTATCATTTAGAGTTTTAGATATATTTCGGGACTTAATCGGGTGAATTATTTAAAGGTACCGTACCCTTTATTTACCCGACGTTTCGATCGAATTGCACTGATTGTGGTCACGAGTCGACTGCACACAATGCGACTGTGGACGGTTCGTACCTTTTAATAATTCACGCGATTAAGTCCCGAAATATATCTAATATTTATAAAAAAAATGTAATATTTAAAAACAATAATATTTAGAATTTATTCCGAAAAAGCATTCGAAGGAGGAAAGTGCATTCGAAGGAGGAAAGTGCATTCGAAGTCGGTACGGCCCACTTGTCTTACAAATGGAGTACAAAATATGTTATTACCAGAGATCGGATAATCGAATGCATATTTACCTAAAATTTTGGTGTTGACTATTATGGAAAGCGCTTTTTTATCGACAAAATCTTACGATTTAAAAATTTACGTGTTTACTCCGTATTGAAGATAAATATAATTTTCGAATAATCGAAAATATATTTACCCAAAGTTCATATGCCCTTTATTATAACTAAAAGTTTTTTTAATTACCACACCATCCTGTCCCACCCGACATACTTGAATGAGGAGTACATATGACTAGTAAAGCAATTCCAAAATTCCGTTTATATTATATATTATAATAAAAATATTCTTAGAAGCCGCTTCCTTAATAAAAAAATAACTTTAGGTAAATATGCATTCGATTATCCGATCTCTACTATTTATTAACGTACCTACCTACTAAAACTTTTATAGGTAGGTACCTACCTAACTTATAGTTTTATTTATTTTACTTATCTGAATCAATAATAATTAAGTAAATGAAAATAACGGATTATTTTAATTTAGTTAAAAGCGTACATTAATTTTAATAATGGTTTTTATCATTTTGTTAATAGCTTAGTATATTGAGTGCTGTTTATATTTAATTGTAAGTGGTCTGTGACTCAGGGACAACCAAGCAGATTATGAGAATAAGATACAACTGTTACGTACCCTAAGCAACGTTACCACCGTTGTTTCATAGATGGGTAACCGTTTTCGAAAGTGTTCCTTCCCCTCTGTGACTCAGAGAGCACAGTCGAATCGAATTTCCAATCCATCGGACTATGGCAGCCATTACACGTTCCACCTAGATCGAGATCCCGTAATTGTAATCAGTGATCTTGATCCAGATTGACTGTGTAAGGTGTTGGATTGACGGATCGCGACATGTTACAACTAGCCGAATCAAGATGTATCCATCTATTGCGATCCGCAAAGTTAATCAGATCATGATGGCTGCCTATGAGAGTGAGGAAATAGAGTGCGCGCGAATAGTTATGTCCGCGCATACACTTGTACCTACGCTATAATATCTCAGTATGAAATCCTGGTTCCCCCCTCCTCGGCGATGGTGGCTGGTGTTCCGGTATTGAATTGAATGCCCCCCCCTCCCCGTCATGTGTTGGGTCACATGTTGTCTCCTCCCCTCGCGCCTGGGTAAGTGTATTACGAGTAATGTTTTCCTATCACTTTAAATAGTAAAAATGACGAAGTAAGTAAAGAAGACGCTTCCCGCTGTATTTCCCAACGTGCCTACCCTTACATTTCTAAACTACGGAATAGACTTTAAAGCGGTTTTCACAAGATATCCTTTGAATTTGCGGCAGCATGGTTCTTTAACCATGCTGCCGCAAATTTGATCATGATTATGAGTCTGATGCTTTCATCAGACTCATAATCATGAGGTCCTGGCTTCGAATTCTACCCATTAGACTACCGACGTAACGACGGCTTGTGTTAGGAGTGGGTACTTCTAACACAAGCCTCAGCTTAGCTGGAGGGGCTAACAGTTTGCTGTTACCTGCAGTTTATTAGCCTATGTGTTAATCCAGGGTGTCAGCTAACTCCATACCAAATTTTATTAAAATCGCTCCAGCCGTTTAGACGTGAAGAAGTAACAAACATACACACTCACATACTCACAAACTTTCGCCTTTATAATATTAGTGTGATAATAATTAAATTCTTTATTCAGTTACGAAGCAAAATACTACACTTGTGAAAAGTCGATTTTATTACATGTAATACCTGTTTGCAATCTATAGGTACAGTCGGAGAAAAGAACGAAGCAATAAAAACTCGCGGCCACTCTTTCAAATTGCCAATGTATACAATGTTTCTCTGTTTATAAACTGTATATGCAGGTAAGGTGCTGCCACTATTATATTATACACCATATTAGAGGACTAACTATTGGATATATCAACCGCAATGGGTCCAACATAGTAGGAACACTAGTAGGTACGTTTAACTCTACCATGGGCAAATAAATATTAGGAGAGCTAGCACCAATTTTTGGGTAGGTATTTGAGGCAAGCTGAAACTTGTCACATACCTCTCCTATTATACCACGGAGCTGCAGACCTGGCTGGTGAGTAACGGGGCTAAATCAACCCCTACATTTTTCGAACTAAAACTCTCGAACTAAAAATACTCGTAAAATTAGTAGTAGGTAAATATTTATTTATTTTCATTTATTTATTAGGATATTCTACAGCTTTTTTTATAGTGGAAACATTAATTCTAGCATAATATGTAACCAGCTTGTGCTGACTGCATTTACAAACAATAAGTCAATGAAAGAATTCCACAACATGGAACACAGATGATAGTAAAATACATTTTCACATTTCACTAATTAAAAAAATAAGTAAAAACAACAAATTAAATTAAATATTAATAAAAAATAACGTAAAACAAGTTAAATGAAACAAAATTAAATAAATAACATTAAAACATTAAACAATTAAAACAAAAATACAAGAGATGTGCCGACTATGAGTTTATTTCGCGTTGTTTCTTGATTTTGGCTTTCGAAGTATGAGCAACCATATTAAATACCAATAAAAATAAGACTGATTATATAATAATAAGTAATTAAGGTTTTTACATATATTTTTTTGAGAAATCGGCGTCTATTCGGCAATATTCGCTGAATAGTCGCCGACGGCTTTATTAAATTACTAAACAGATTACAAACTGATGATGTTTGCAAACTTTGTATACGGTGACGTTATACATCCAAGATTGCCACGCGTATACAAAGTTACCAATTATTTTAGTTTGACAGGACATGCTTTACAAACATCTCTAGTAGATACCTAATAAAATACTTAAAAGAAAAATTATTTCATAAAATAAAATCGATGAAAAGACAGTTTACCTAAAACCAAATCGTTATAAACCACATACCTATATATAAATAAATATGACACCCCACAAAACACCATGACAGGTACGCACCCCTTATAATTTGTCACCGTACAACCGGCCCCATTGTTACAGAAAATTAAGGTGTGGCTATAGGGACATCCACTATGGTTCGAAAATAAAGTAGAAATAATATATTATGTATTAGAAAATGATATAGTTAAGTCCTAAGGGACTATAGGATGCATCTGTGGCGCGGTGGGAGTGTGTCCGACTGCTATGCAAAAGGTCGTGAGTTCGATTTCCACACGGGACACCACTTTGTGTGATTCACAAATTGTTGTTCCGAGTCTAGGTGTACTTTGTGTCCGTGACTTGAATGTTTGTAAAGTTCCACGCGATACAGGGCTTGACCTGTGTCGCGGGGTTTGTGGGCAGTCGGCTTTCAAAAAAAATATTATGTGACCAACAAACGGTACAACTTGGTTTTCAGTGTTCATGTAGAGAGAGTAACTCTGTCTGTCTGTTACGTTTTCACGCTTAAAATCACTGAACCGATTTAAATGAAACGGAGATAGTTTGAGTCCCGGGATGTCTTATTACTAATATGGAAAAGTTCTACATTAATAAAAAGAAAGGAGAAACAAAGGTACAGCAGAGCTACTGGAAATAAAAAATATTAATATCTAATCGACTATAATTTCACCAGAATAGTACCACCCCATTTCTTCCCGTGGGTGCCGTCAAGGCGACTAAGGGATTTCACACCGGAGGGTGGGCAGCAGCGTCCTCTGAGTACTTAAAGCCTTACTGCGATCGCCAACCCGCTCGCCAAGGGTGGCAATTATGTCAATTACCCTCAGGATCTACATACCAGTAGGTTCTACTGGGGAGATCCGTGCCCAGCAGTGGGCCAAAAAAAAATCCCAGAAGTTCCGCCAAACAATTTCCTGCACGGAACTGCTGGGAACAATCGCGAAAGCGGTGACATGCAATATTTTTTATCTCTATATTCACGTAGGGCGGAACCGTGAGCGAAATCTAGTATCCGTACTAATATTATAAATGTGAAAGTAACTCGGTGTCGTTATCTTTCCACTTTTAAACCGCTGGACCGATTTAGATAAAATTTGGCATGAAGATATTTTTTTATCCCGATAACCGGTACTCACGTACGCGGAGCCGTAGATACTTTATCACGTTATTTGAGAAGAAAAGCTTGTTTTCGACAAGCATATAAAAATGGTTGTCTGTGAAATCGGTTTACGGACAATAACTTTACGTAATAATGTCATATTAAAACTATGATAACATTGTACCTAATAAACAACCTGTGAGTACGTGTGGTGCCGGCTTAAGAATAGTACCACCCCATCTCTTCCCGTGGGTGTCGTCAAGGCGACTAAGGGATTTCACTCCGGAGGACGGGCAGCAGCGTCCTCTGCGTACTTAAAGCCTTACTGCGATCGCCAACCCGCTCGCCAAGCGTGGCGATTATGGCAATTACCCCCAGGATCTACATACCAGTAGGTTCTACTGGGGAGACCCGTGCCCAGCAGTGGGCCATCATATGGGTTGATATGTGAGTACTTTTTCCTTTTTTTTTTAATATTCTAATTGTATCGCATGTCGCTGCAATCGCCAAAACATTGATGACATTGTAATAAACAACCATGCCTGTGAGATCTTCTTTCTATTTTAATATTTTTGTTTATATTCCAATTGTATCGCATGGCGCTGCAATCGCTAAAACATTGATCACATTATAATAAACAACCGTGACACAGAACGAGACAATGGTCATCGATTAATAAGACGTTATCACGTCAATAACAAATTATTATCTTGCTTGGGACAACTTATACACGACCATTTGATTCCAAACTAATCGGACTATATACCGGTATACCGGACCTATATACTAGGTGATATTACAAAGTTATTTAGAACTGATATTACAAAGTTATTTAGTATAATGATATTACAAAGTTATTTAGTAACGATAGTAAGTGGTAGGTGGTTAAGGAATAAAATGTATTTTTTTTTTCAAAACTGATATTACAAAGTTATTTAGTACTAGCTGTCCCGCGCAACTTCGTATGCGTAAATTTTCCCCGTTTTTGCAACATTTCACGTCGCTACTCCGCTCCTATTAGTCGTAGCGCGATGTTATATAGCCTATAGCCTTCCTCGATAAATGGGCTATCCAACAGAAAAAGATTTTTTCAAATCGGACCCGTAGTTCCTGAGATTAGCGCGTTTAAACAAACAAACAAACAAAGCAAACAAACTCTTCCGTTTTATAATATTAGTATAGATTATGTAAAGAAGCCATGAGCGAGTAGTTATTAGTTTATTACAAATCACCCTATATATCAGAGACTAGCTGACCCGCGCAACTTCGTATGCGTAAATTTTCCCCGTTTTTGCAACATTTTTTATTGTTGCTCCGCCATAGGCCATCTTGGTCGGACCACAACAGTGTCAGTTATTCTTTCTTGAAATAGTACCTAATGTTAACGCATCACTGTGTTTCGGTTGAAGGGCACTGTAGCAAGTGTGATTACTGGGCAAATGAGATTTACGAAGTAATGTTTCAAATGAGAAGCGCGGTGCAGTGACATTCAGATCTTTGCCAAACAAGGATTTATGTGGCACTGGTAGGTAATGTTTTGGGCTAGCGTGACGCAGTGGCGGATCCAGGATTATCGTTTGTAGGGGGGGGGGGGAGTTGCTTGCACACGAATTGGCTTAAGGCTCTAGCATTAAACAAAAAATTGAACCCTTAACCACCTACCATCTGTTTTTGGAGTTATAACCTTAACTACTACCAAACTATCTTGCTGGAGTAAAATCGTTATTTTTTGTGAGATTTAGGCCCTAAATATGTCATACATAAAACAATGATTTTACTCCTGGGTCTCACAGACCTAGAAATAAAATCATTGTAACGATAGTAAGTGGTAGGTGGTTAAGGATTAAAATGTACATATTTTATAAAGTTATTTAGTGTTATGTAAAGAAACCATGAGCGAGTAGTTATTAGTTTATTACAAATCACCCTATATTTCAGAGACTAGCTGACCCGCGCAACTTCGTATGCGTAAATTTTCCCCGTTTTTGCGACATTTTTTATTGCTGCTCTGCTCCTATTAGTCGTAGCGGGATGTTATATAGCCTATAGCCTTCCTCGATAAATGGGCTAACAAACAGTAAAATAATTTTTCAATTTGGACTAGTAGTTCCTGGGATTACCGCGTTCAAACAAACAAACAAACTCTTCAGCATTAAAATATTAGTATAGACTAGCTGTCCCGCGCAACTTCGTATGCGTAAATTTTTCCCGTTTTTGCAACATTTCTCGTCGCTGCTCCGCTCCTATTAGTCGTAGCGGGATGTTATATAGCCTATAGCCTTCCTCGATAAATGGGCTACCCAACAGTAAAATAATTTTTCAATTCGGACCCGTAGTTCCTGAGATTACCGCGTTCAAACAAATCAACAAACTCTTCAGCTTTATAATATTAGTATAGATTTAATTTTCGTTGTTGCAAAATGTTGTCACGTTTTGACGCGAGGGCACCAAAAGGAGCGCTATATTTTTCGTATGTATCACAGGCAAATTGTATAATTTGACATTATACAAACGGCGTCGGCATTTTACAAAGATAAATGTTTATAGTTTTACAAAAAGCCGAAGGCTATTGTTGATGAATTTCAGTGTATCAACGTCAACTTCGAAATTATAAGGACACCATGATAAAAATACGCCTTGATAAATAAAAGTTTAAAATAATATAAATTTGTATTGCTTAATAAATTATCTTTTATGTAATATATAAAAATCTCGTGTCACGGTGTTTGTGGTTGAACTATTTCGAAACATCCATATTTTTATTACAACGTATTTTTATTTTTACTTGCAATTTTAGTACTTTTGTATGAATTGCAAAAACGGGGTATATTATAAATAATATAATATACTATAAGGTAAGTATAATACGAGTAATGTTTTCTTATCGCTTTTCTTTCACAGCTGCCAATTTCATCCGAGATATTATAGCGTTGGTACAAGTGTAGGCGCAGGCATAAGTGCACTTTATTTCCTCACTCTCATATGCAGCCATTACACGCTCAATCTAGATCGTGATCTGATCAAGGTCGCGGATGGCAATAGATGGATGCATCTTGATTCGGCTAGTTGTGACATGTCGCGATCCGTCAATCTAACACGTTACACAGCAAATCTGTATCAAGATCACTGATCACGATCACGGTATCTCGATCTAGATTAAACGTGTAATGGCTGCCATAGTCCGATGGAACGGAAATTCGATTAAAATCTATACTAATATTATAAAGCAGAAGAGTTGGTTTGTTTGAAAGCTAAAATCTCAGGAACGACGAGTCCGAATTGAAAAATTCTTTTACTGTTAGATAGCCCATTTATCGAGAAAGGCTATAGGCTATATAACATCACGCTGTGACCAATAGGAGAGGCGCAGCATTGAAAATGGTTGCAAAAACGGGGAAAATTGACGCATACGAAGTTGCGCGGGTCAGCTAGTATGTTATATGTCTATTTGTTTGCCACGCTCTACAACCCAAACCATAGGCGCCCAAAACATAGGAGTATTTGGGGGTTGAACTCTCCCCCGAACCATGACCCAATGTGTTGTTCTATGTCTCAATCGTGGCAGTGACATACGGTATATACTTAGTTTTCAGTCGGGTTGTTCGTTCATATCACGTATAATTTCTTCTTTCAGTTTAATAGACTTGATTTTTTAGATAATAAATAAGTTATGTCATGTAAAAGTTGTAGTTATTTACTATTTGGAATCGGTTGTTTATTTTTTAAAGCCTAGCTTAACACTAATCTGTTAGACACTGTTCATAATACTTAAGTAATGAAAAACAAAGTTTTTTTTTTTTAAATGAAAGACGACTACCGCAAGTAACACTTGACAAACATACAAGTCACGGACACAAAGTACACCCAGACTCGGAACAACAATTTGTGGATCACACAAAGTTCGAGAAAAATAGGCCCATATGTGGACCCAGGGAGGGGGGGGGGGGGGTGTCACGGGGCCACGTGCCCCTTCCACCCCCAGACGATTAGTTTTGTGTAATGTATTTTTTTGCCCATTTGACTTGTGCTCCCCCGTATTAGGGCATCCGCCCCCCCCCCCCGCCATACATGCAACTCACACTTGGCCCCTTGAAAATGCACCCCCTTTCGTAAGATCCGACGCCCTACCCAAAATCAAATCCTGGATTCCTGGATCCACCCATGGATAACTGCTAATATTTCTTATATTCTCTGCTCGCCTCGTTCCGCAAATCTTAACCTACACGACACAATTAATATTCTCGAGAGAACAAACGGCACGTTGCTTATTCATACATTTTTGCCGTTCACCGCTTCCAGGTGAAAACTACCATAAAGCAGGTTTTCTGAAGGATATATCCATCTGATCTTGGTGCCAAGACGAGCCAAGACAGATTCTAACAGCGATGTCGTTAATGGAAAAGTAGGTACAAAACCTATGTAATTGTAATATGTCTCGTGGTCAATCCAATTCGATGCGTAGATAAGCAACAAAGAGAATATAAAACTTCGTAGTAAGCTGCAGTATTGACCAGTGGCGGGGAGTTCTTAAAACATTATTCTTTTCGGATTCCCTTTGAATTCTAGTTACCTACTTAATATACCTAGTCTAGCCATAAATATTGCTACGAAGAAAAAACATTTTTTTTTATTGCAAATAATATTTATTACTTTTACAGTGTGTTAGTTTAATACATAAATAAAAAACAATTCAAAATATAAAAAGCTTATTCGAAGTGGTCTCCATTGGCTGCAACACAGTCCTTTAACGTTGAGGCCAGTTATCAATAGAAGCACGCACTCTTTCCATGGGAAAATTCTTCACTGCCAATCGTATGGATTGTTTTAGGGACTCCAAATTATCATGGCGTTTAGAGCAAGCCATACTCTCTAAAACTGACCATAAATCATAATCCAGCGGATTAAGATCGGGACTAGACGACGGCCAGTCTTCAGCTCTGATGAAGTCCGAAACGTTCACTTCCAACCAAGCCTGCGTGGACCGAGCTTTATGACCCGGCGCTGAGTCTTGTTGGAAGGACCATACTTGGTTATTGAACATGGTGTTGTTAAGGGGTTTAACTACCTTCTCAAGAATGGTATCTTGATACACTTGTGCCGATGTTTTGATACCTTTTTCACAAAAATATGGCTCAGTCACTCCTTCATAGCTAACACCCCACCAAACCATCACTGAAGTCGGATAATGCCCACGTTGCACTCTGTCGACTAATTGGGAAGCTTCCTTAGAGCTTTGAGCATAAATACGGTCATTTTGTTTGTTAAAATGTTGCTCAACTGTAAAGATTTTCTCATCCGTAAACAAAATTTTTCTGTGACCTCCCTTTGCGTACCGCTTCAGTAGTTGCTTCGATTTTACCACCCTATTCTTTATTAAATTATCAGTTAAAAAATGACCAGTGCGTCTCTTATAGGCTGCAAGTCCTAGGTCATCTTTTAAAATGCGTGACATGGTTCTGGGTGCTATCTTCATCTCCCGAGATAAAATCTTTTGCTTTCGGACAGGATTTCTTCGAATTCTTTCCCTTACTGCTTTGACCACCATTTTCGTACGAACACTACGTGGACGGCCAGATCTTTTTCTGTCACAAACAGAGAAGGTCTCATTGTACCTATTAATAGCCCGGTACACAAACATTTGACTAATACCAAGCGTATGGAGAGTTTTAAAAATTACATTCGGCTCCATACCAGCTTTGTGTAATGCAATCACAGCGATTCGGTTTTCTTTATCACCCCACTCCATTTTAATATAGCAAAATATTGTACAATGTATTGGCGCCAAAATTAGAAAATACAATGAACAATCGTATAAAAATGACAGATTCCAAATTCAAATGTAATATCTTTCTTATTTTTAATTGTAACAGTATTTATGGCCAGACTAGGTACATACGAAGAACCGTATTCACCTATTATCGAAAAATGTAAGCCCTCGTAGCTGCTCTTGACAGTATCTTTGCTATTTATTTCCAATCGCTTGATCACTTAGTAATCTAGCTAACAGTGAGACCATGTAGAAAACGAAATAAAATGGTGGATTTTTACGCGACAGCAAGGAAGGGTTACATTTTTCGCGCGTATCTTGTATGTAGGTATGTAATATTCTTTATTACCTCATATCTTTCAAACCACTAGACGGATTTAAACTATTAAAACGTCCTTAGATTTGTCTTGACCGCCTAAGTGTTTTTAGATAAGTAACGTTTGAAAAAACACAAACATGGCGGCTGTGAGATGTCAAAAACAAGAGGTGTGAAAAAAAAAGTTTTTTTCGAATACCGTAAATAATAATATGGGTATCAAATTAAAGGGCTCATCGTAAGCATTTCAAAAAAGTATAATATGGTTATGACTGTAATACTAAAAAAGTCAATTAGACAATATTATTTTTTCAATTTTCAATAAGTAAGTAGGTACTTGATAAAGCTAGCTTTAATAAAAGTTACATAATTATAACATTGGTTGCATCCTGAAACCACTAAATCGTAATAAATAAAGGCACAACTACTACGGTACTAAGTTCATCGAAATTCATTAACGCCTCCGACTGCATGATATTACATATGATCTTGTTTGCATCTTTTTTGCGTAGGCGGGTTTTTAATTTTAAAATGTATTGTTTTATATTTTTAAGAATTTGACATTTGCGGTGGAGACCATAGACATAGAGTCAAGATTTTACTTTCATTATAATATTGTACCGGTAAATATAAAACACAAATATATAAACCTTTTATCACCAATGTAATACACGAGGGATCGGAACTGTAACTCCTTCATATAGGTTACACTGTAACCTAATTAGGAGTGCATAGTATTAAACTTAAAACTATATAACCAACCAATGTACTACAATATTTATAATGATCAATAAAACTTATTATTATTATTATTATTATGTATGTCGTTTCCATATCACGGGACTATGGAGTCCCGGTCATTTGGGAGGCGTGCGTGGGGCCTAAGCCAACACGTAGAGGCCCGTTAGACACTGCTATGTATTATTACATTTGTGTCTCATGTCTATCATTCATCATACATGATCAGATTGTATCGGTCCACTGCTGGACCATGTTTACAATCGATCAACTAATCACAACTCAAACTTTACTGACACCGCCATATTATTTAGTCAAATAAAAGCTTCATAAACTGAACAGACTAACAGCCTACATCCAGTTGTTTCTAAGACTCGAATAATTATTGTAAACACAAATATAATCATTATACTACATTTAACGTGCAAGGCTAGGGGCGTGGGTGTTTTCTTCCATGCAACTCAGGAGTTTTTGAGATGGTCTTGTTTACCATTGGTGTCGACACGCAGTTTCGACACAATAAAAAGTATATCAGTTGAAATGGGTGTCTGAGTAGTGAGTAGTATTCAACAAGCAGAAAAGCCCTTAAGCGGCAGTAGCATAATGGTTAAGGCACCGGGCTCGCAATCGTGAGATCGCGGGTTCGAATCCTACCCATTACGTACCACCGACGTGAACCCACTCCTAATAAGCCATTGAACTTAACTGGAGTGGTTAACAGGATCGCTTCTAATGTGGGATTGACTGGTCTTTTGGTCTAGTGATTAGTGACCCTGACTGCTAAACCGGAGGTAGTGGGTTCGATCCCCACCCAGGATAAAACTTTGTGTGATGAGCACGATGGTTTATTCTAAGTCTGGGTGTAATTTATAATATGTATGCATTTAAAAATATATAAGCATCAGTTATCTGGTTACCATAGTACAAGCTCAGCTTAGTTTGGAATCAAATGACGTTGTGTAAGTTGTCCTAAGACATTATTATTGTTATCCACAATTTCGCATAGTTAGTTATCTTTCAAAAATCAATGCAAGATTAATCATATATTATGTACCACTGTTAGATCCAAATATTGAGAGTCCAACTACGGGTTATGGGTTTGACTTCCACACAAGATATCGCTTTGAAATATCCGTAAATGTGTGTAGTTTTTCTTCACTTTGTACGCGTGAAGTACACCGTTAATAGTGTGCTTCTACTCCAACCGAAACGTTATGTGGTCCAGATCTCCGAACATCTGGAGTTACCTGTCAGCGCCGCCTTACACAAGGCTACGAGACAAAACGGATCAGTTGATCGTCTGATAAGGAGTCACGATCCTCAGCAATGGGGCAACGATTAACAAGAAGAAGAACTCTAAAGTGGAAGTTGAATCTTCAATAAAATGGCCGTCGTCTTTAAAATTACACTCTTAATTATTACAAGAAACGGCTTTTGAGCTAGGGTTATGCCGTTGATTCCGCGGCTTCTGTTGATGTCTGTCTGTCGACTCTACCTGTAACAGGTATCTTCTGCATTGGTTGAAATCTGCGTTGAAATTAGGCACTGTGACTGTAACCAAAATTAGTTATTAATAGGTATCAACAAGCAGAAATTATTTGGAAAAGATTTCTAATTTATAAGCATAACTCATAAAAATTTTCGATCTATACGGTCAAGTATTCTTCATGTCTTGGCACTAAGTAAAATTATGTAAAACCAAAAAACATATTCGTGGCCACATTGAAATAAATAGAAGATGACTTTATTTAATACTAGCGGCCCGTCCCGGCTTCGCACGGGTGGGCATGGGATCCCTAATTTTTTTAGTAATTGCGACTATAATTAAAGATCTAAGCTATCCTATCTCTCAAGTTGGACCAAACTGCATATTGCGTGCAAATTTGAACGAAATCTGTTATGCGGTTTAGGAGTCCATCGCGGACAAACATCGTGACAGGAGATTTATATATTAAGATTATGGTGTGGTAATTCTGTCAAATCTCATTCCATGTTAGTACCAAACATTAAGATACTTAACTACATATCGAAACAAAATTAATATTATTTCATCTGCTTTGATCTGTGTTGTGAATAAGGATCTACTTGTGACCACGATCCTTAAGATAAAAACATAACCCTTCCTTGGAGTCAGGTAAGTAAACCTAATCATGATCAGAAAGTTGTCGTTCTTGCCCATCTCGTGTCACAAATCATGAGAATCTAAAGTTAAATCCATTCTCCATTCGTGTCGTAAATTGAACCATTGGAAAACACGACACATTGCCCGCGGCTTGCCTCAGTATAATTACGCACCGTTTCGGGGAACCCCACCGGTTTATTACCGGCTACCGTGATTAGATGGTGCACGGATACCTTTGGGAACCGACCGAAAATTCTTTGTTTTTCAATTTTGTTGTTATGTGAAATAGATGTTTGATGTTGCGTTCTGATTTTTTTTAAGGTTAACGCTTTAAAATTTCAAAGTAGACAGCTTAGCTTTGCGTGAAAATTATCTAAGTGTAATGGTGGGTTCGTACGCTTTGGATGTTATTTTATCCAAATTTGTTCATCCGTTTGAGCTCTACGATTAAACGGACAGACTCACAGAGATACATAAATCAATTGCAACATATAAATAAATAAATAAATTCTTTATTTGCACAAAAGTTGGTACATCTATGGTCTTTTATACTATTTAGTTCTTGCAACTTCAGTTATTTTGTTTATATAAGATACCTGCTGAATTTGTTTTATAACACCTTATGCATAATACGAAAATATGATTGATAATCATTTTATTATCAATCATATATTTCATCATTTTTGGGCATACCTATAGGTCTGGTCTATCATTTGATAGACCAGACCTATAGGTATGCCCTAATATTTTTTGTTGTATTTTTATTCTATTTCTACCCATATATAGTAGAACTTATTATAGATCATGGGGTAATTGCCGTAATCGCCACGCTTGGCGGGTTGGTGATCGCAGTAAGTCTTTAAAGTACTACGAAGACGCTGCTGCCCGTCCTCCGGTGTGACATCCCTTAGTCGCCTTAACGACACCTGCGGGAAGAAATGGGGAGTATTGTCAGGTTCGTTTTGTTGTTCGTTTATGTGGAACAAAATCTTTAAAAAACTTATCCCACAAACGTCAAAAATTTAGTTGACATTTTACATGACGTTTAGTACGACAATTCTACCAAAATATGAAGAGTTCGCACATCTGACATTGGCAGATTTGTCGGCACCGGCATAGTTGCCATATAAAAAAAAAAGAAGAGTACAGAAGTCAGATTCATGTTTTATTTGTGACGGTGGTGGTGATGATGGCGATTCTACTACCTAACAAATTGACATTTTTATTCATTCTTCATTCATTTAAAATCACAAAAAGAATTATATTAGATATATTTCGGGACTTAATCGCATGAACTGTTTAAAGGTACGAACCTTTTATTTACCCGACGTTTCAATCACCGATCATGGTCACGGGTCGACTATTAAGTTCCGAAATATATCTAGTCACACTAATATTATAAAGGCGAATGTTTGTTAGTATGTGAGTTGTTACTTCTTCACGTCTAAACGGCTGGAGTGATTTTAATAAAATTTGGTATGGAGTTAGCTGACACCCTGGATTAGCGGGGCACAGCTAGTATGTACATAAAAATCGCGAAAGTTTAAAAACGATAATCACAAAAAGAAGACAATTGTAACTTCATATAAACATGGGCGATTTTATTTGAAATTCGTTATGGAGAAGGAATAAAAGCATACAAAAACAAATTATATTAAAACTAGGTTATGATGATTGTTTTATTCATCAATGTTGAGTATTTTAAAGTTAAATTCTTATGAGGCATTACATTACCTATGTGTATTGCTGCGGGCTGACCCCATTTTGTCCATTTTTATGCGTTTTACTCGTAAACGCAATGTTACAGACGATTGATTGTCTTTTGATAAGTTAAAGAGTTTTTTCGACAGTTTTCAGACTATCTCAATAAGTACCTACTTAGTAAATTTTAATCAAATCGGCTCAGCGGTTTAGCCACAAAAAAAGTACCAAAGAGACATAATTTCTTGAGAATTTTAATATTTCCTACGTATGAATTGTTTCACCCAATAGGGTAGATGACTGTCAAGTCAAATCAGTATCTTTTTAAGAAACATCAAAACGATGCGATACTAATTTAAATGAAATACAAAACAATGACGTCATTCTTTTGTATGGTCAAATCATGTAGTTTGAATGTTTGTTTTGATGTTTATAAATTCATGACAACGTAAAATTGTAGAGAAACATTGTTTTCCAGAATATTTTTGCAAATCCTGTATACTATAAAATAATTAATTGTTATTGTAGTCATCCCCAATTCCGGCTACTAAAATATTGATTAGGTATACATATATATACATCGTGATGAAAAGATTAATACAACATTTCATAAAAAAACATCAAATTCGGTTATCCCCATATCCTATGTCCTTTTCTGGTGGGACTGAAACTGTCCATACCACATCTAAATCGGTTCAGCTGTTTTTATGCGTTAAAACGTAACAGGTAGAGTTACTTTCACTTTTATAATATTCGTTGAATATCTAGCAATTAAAATGTTCTATATAATATATCCAGCGTCAGGCATCATGCCTGGTATGCTGAACTAGCTCCTATTTTTCGGCTTTAACTTTACATATTGTTGTCAAATTGTCTTTAATTAACACAACTAGGTACTTGTTTTCTCATGTACCTTCATATACTCATATTTTTATTCGTTTTTTTGGAAATCATTTTTTTTTTTCTTTCTTTCTATGTCTGTCCAATTTTTCTTCTGTTTGTCTTATGTTTTTTGTACAAAATAAATGCTAAATCTGTGCATCCCGTATACATTCGTGCGTCACTCACCCAAGGCTGGCAACTGAAATTCAGTCCCTAACCAGCCTTGCTTATACTGAGGTGGTGACTTTTTCAGTCCGGCTTGTGGAGCTGCCTACAACACAAACAAAAACAACGTCATCTGATTCCAAACTAAGCAGAGCTTGTACTATGGAACCAGACAACTGATAAATATACTTATATATTTCTAAATACATACATATTATAGATAAATTACACCCAGACACAGAATAAACCATCGTGCTCATCACACAAAGTTTTATCCTGGGTGGGGATCGAACCCACGACCTCTTGCGTAGCAGTCGGATACACTCCCACCGCGCCACAGAGGCTTATAGAGAGATATTTTATCTTTAGTTGTTTATATTATATTTTCTGTACAGTTTGTTGCATAAATTTTGTTACAAACATTGACGTATAGATCAGGTTCGTCACTGCGCCCTCTCAATTAAAAATTAAATATTGACTGCAAAGCGTGAAAGAGAGAAATAACTCGTGCGGCCTTTGACAGGTATTGCCCACAAAGTAGCGTTGTCTCTTTCTAGAGAGTGGTCAATTTTGTGAGGTTATGGCGCAGTCCTGGTTTATACGTCAATGGTTGCAAAAACGTTTTTTTTCTATTTCTTTCTTTCTAGCAATGATTGTTTACATTAATTACAACCTCATTACATTTCTACTGCAGGTACAATTATATGCCTCGCCGCTCCTCTACCACCACGCGGGTTCACTGCGGGCAGATTTTTACTCGACTGCGTTAGAAGGAGTTTTTGTTTGTATGTATGTATATATATTTCTTTGGAACGTAGAGCGTTCCAAAGAAATAAATAGAGTCTAAATGGCTTGATAGGCTTTAACTATAGAGGTATCGCTAGATTCGTCTCAATTGTGAGAGTTACACTGGGTACATCAAAATCAGAAAAAAATGGTTTTAGCGCCAAAATATTAATTTTTAGGCAGTTCGGTTTTTTGTTTTGTAATAATTTAAGTAGCTTGTTTAGATATACTTTCGAAAAAGACAGCTCCTCCTGTAAGGTACAAGCTCTGTGCCACGGGGGACTTTACAAACATACAATTCGCAAAAGAACATCCAGACTCAGAACAACAATTCTTGGTGTTCAGTGTGGGAGTTGAACCCACGACCTCTTGGGTAGCAGTCGTACACAATCCCACCGCGCCAATGAGGCAGTCGAAAATTGACGGAGTTCATCTTACAAAGTTAATTTAAATTTAACATAAAATAGATGGCGTTGTTTATAAAAAATAAAAAGTGGTGAATCGATACTTCGATACCTAAAAGCCTCAGGCAAGCATCGAACCTACGCCCCTGTGAGGTAGCACTCGGGATCTTAAAATGATGAACAAAAACACGTACAGAATTGAATTTTAATGCGAATTTTAAAACGAGCATTGCCGATTAATGCTGATAAATATTATGAAATAAGATTAGGGTGTCCATATATTACGTGAGGTGTAGGGGGGGAGTGAGAGTCGAGCCGAATCCCACCAAATCTAAAGTAGAAAAAGGGGATCTTGGCAAATCTTACGTATTGCTTTTTTCGCAAGGAATAATCTAAAACTAGATTAAATGTAGTAAAAATATAACTTATTTTCTGTTTTGAGCCATTTTGACATACATTGCTACCCCTCCCCCCCATCCTCACGCGAGTGGCTCACACTTGACCAGTGTTGAGCTAAATATAAAATCTACATGAGATCAGGGAGGGGACCAGCCAAATCTCACGATATATCACCAGAGGGAGGGGATCAAAATCACCTTACGTAATGTATGGATGCCCCCTTATGTTCTCGAACAATAAAGCTATAACCGAAACAAAACTTAATAGCAGAAAGGATCCATGAAAAATATAATTGAGAGGATTGCGTAAAGACTGGCCTCTTGGTCTAGTGGTTAGTGACCCTGACCAGAGCTGGAGGTCGTGGGTTCGATCCCCACCCTGGATAAAACTTTGTGTGATGAGCACGATGGTTTATTCTGTGTCTGCGTGTTATTTATCTATAATATGTATGTATTTAGAAATATATAAGTAGGTATGTTTATCGGTTGTCTGGTTTCCATAGTACGACGAACCCAAACTAAGCAGAGCTTCTGCTTAGTTGTTGGAACAACTAATAATAATATTATTATTATTATTTATTAATATATAGGTTTATATTGAATCAAATTTAAAATCAGTAGGTCGGTATATGATTTATCTCATAAGATATTCAGTAAAAGTTAATTATTGAAATATGTAAGTACTTAGGTAATTGCATGATCTTGTTCACCAGATCTAAAAGTTATCACAAAAAAGATTACATACCTACTTAGCAATAAAAATTAAATTAAAATATACCTTATGTTCACTTAATTTAGCTCCTATTTCTTTCACTAAATCCTATAATTAAATTGCTTATAAATATAAATTTATGCCCGACTACTCACTTTTATAAAACCAAAAAGACTTACAATCCGTTCAGAACACAGACAAAACTCAGTTCTAGGACTTTATGCATAAAGTTGAATTTCCAATAACAATTTATACAGGGTTACCTAATTAAAATATTCATGCACTTTAGAATATGCATATAAATGTTGGCAACATTGTAACTTGTGTTGATAATAATGATAAAATTCATGAATTGAGACACTCATTGCACAAAAAGGTTTTGTTTTAAATTTGCAGCGCATAAAAAAATATAAAGTAAGTTATTTAAGTTTTTTCAAACTATTATGGCAACAATCTATCAACATAGGCTATGAATGTATTTTTAGGGTTCCGTACCTCAAAAGGCAAAAATGGAAACTTTAAAAAATTTTGACTTTGTTGTCCGTCCGTCTGTCAAGACCCTTAATCTCGGGAACGCGTAGAGGTATCGAGTTGAAATTAAAACCATATACTCAAGTCTCCAGCCCCTTAAAGCTGTAGAAAAAAACCAATTTAACGTAAAAAAGATACGGCTGTTAATGCCTCAAAAAACGTACATTTCGACACTCTCAATACCTAGAACTATAACATTTAGAAAGTATAGGGAAAAGTCTGAAAACTATACATTAGTAATTAAATCATAAAAATTGAGTCTTTAAAAAAACTACGTGACTCGATTCCTAAACTATAAATTTATAATATGTACCTATAAATTTGTACGGAACCTTCGTTGGACGAGTCTGACTTGCACTTGTCCACTTTTTTTTTCTTATTTAATCTAGCCGGCTATTTAGTCCTAGTATTACTTCTGACAGTGACAAGTAATGATTGTACCTACACTTTAACTTGTAGTTAAAGTGTAGGTTTAAAACTATATACCTAACTGCAGAAAATTAGACTATATACCTAACAGCATTTCATATGTCAACGTTGACACACAATACAATGCACATAATAATTTAGTTATATAAAAATCTTGTGTCATTCTCTGTGGTCGAACTCCACCGAAACGGCTGGAACGATTTTAATATTTTGACGTGATAACGTCTTATAAATCGATGACCGTTAGCGCGTAACAAAAAGTATCACGTTACCGCCTGCTGATAGGCTGAAGTATAAGCCTATCAGCGAATGGCGATTGCAGCGAAATGCGATACAATTGGAACTAAAGCTGCCACAGACAGGGTTCTATATTACAATGTCATTAATGTTTTCTTATGACGTTATCACGTAAAATTATCGTCCGTAAACCGATTTTACAGAAAACCTTTTTTTATATATTTGGTAGGTATGAGAATAGGTCGTAAATATTTTTATCGCGATTTTAGTATTTTTGGATGCATTTGAAAAACGGGGCAAATTGACACTGACGTAGTTTCGATGGTCAGCTAGTCTGACAATAAAAGACTCATCTCATGTCACGTTACACTTACCATCAGAAATGTGACGAAAAAAATGCAAAATCAAGGTACATATTTGTTTAGGTATCTATAAAAAGCCTATGTCATTCTTTAGCTTTTAATATTATTTTATCTGTGTATTTTATGTGTAAGCCACTTCAATACTAATATGCAATATTTTATATTAATCTATATTTCTACTTCTTTATTTTGATTATTAAACATTCTCTCAATAAGCCTATAAAAAAAAATAAGCATTCCCCCTTTGACGTTTGACACTCGTTGGTGAGAACAACTATCGCTAAAACATCGGATGGCGGTTTTTTACCTGTCAAAAAGTACGTCCATTTGACCGTACTTTATGACAGTTTTTTTGCTTCAATTTTACATGCCGAATTAGGAATCTAGACATTGTATAATCAAAGAATTTAGCATAAACTGTATACAACTCGAAGATAGATAAACCTCAAATATATATTACCTACCAGTAGGTACATGTACTTACCTGTTAAGAATATTGATATTCATTGCATATCTTAGATTAGAATTACCATAAAAATAACTGAATAATACTTTGTGTATCCCGCTACCTTTTTCTAGTCAAAACGCTTCAGGCAAGGACTATTTTTTACACCCAAACATGGTCAAGAAACTATTCATTCAGCCTCCGATATCAAACTTTAAAAATCTTCACTCATAAGAAAAAAAAAATAAAAGCCGCCGTCGGAAGCCATGAGAGGCCCCAATTTAATACCTTTCGTACATAACCGATAGATTAATTCGATAAATGTACGTTATAACGTGTAATTATGAATTTTATTCACCGTACCATACTTCGTTTTTTTTACCAAACTTATTAAATACTTGTGTTTCTAAACGATTTATTGGCGGGAAAAGGAACGTGTGATGCGGCGATGCGTCATGCTGTCAAATTTTTATTTTTAAAAATAGAAATAGGCACAGACAACAACAATTATGCCACATAGCCAAACGCTAAACTGCATAATTGTAGAATAAAATAAGTATAATATGAATTTTGACTGCCAAGTATTAAAAATGCAAAAGTATTCTCGTTTTCCGCTATTTTCTGCCAATACTATAATTATTTCATTAGTTCTTACTCATTAAATGCACCTTTGGATGCCTTCCTTATTTATAATAAGTACATGGCTGTGAAACAGCAGCTGACTTCTCGCCATTTTTACAACTCTAGAACAGTTTTTTTTTCTTATTTATCATGCAAAACTTCACATTACATACAAAAAAAAACATTTAAATTATAGAAGTTCCTACTAGCAAATTTTTCCCTCCTATTATATCTATGAACAATTCAGAAAAAAAAATCTTAATAGTATTCAAAACCGCATTAAAATCCGTTATGTAATTGAAGAGATCTAAGCGTACTTACGATAAATTAGCAGAAAACTACTATGTAACGTTACAGAAGCCATTTGTCGTCACATGAACAAATTAAACGTTATAGCGTTAAATAGCATATGTATCAATCCGTCACCACATACAATATAATAGCAGTTATTTCTCAAACATAATTAAATTAAAATACAGTCATTTTATAATTATTGGGACACAGTACCGATATTGTTAAAAGTCGCTAAAATATATTATTTATGAGCACGGTAGCCAAGTAATTACAAATTTTGAAAATTATTATAATCTTGACATAAAGAAAATAACGTACGTATACTGGGTACTGGACCGGTACTGGCAGACAAAAAAATTTTTTTATTTTTGACGTGATTCTTATAAATCGATGATCGGGTGCACGCACGAAAAAATGCCACAGTCATAATAATAATAATAATAATAATTTTATTTGCTAAAAATGCAGACACATTAAAGATATTGTAAGTATTAGAGTGCCATATACATTTTGACATTTTAAGACATGCAAATATTAACTTTACTACAATTTTATTAAATCAAAATTTCTCAAAATCATTATAACAAAATATCAATTAAAATAACATTATAACAAAATAAATCTCACAATTAACAATTTCACCTAATTAATAGTTCTGATACTGAATAAAATGGATTTCTCCATAAGCCACATTTTAAGTTTCCTGCTAAATCTAATAACTATTTATTAGATTTAGCAGGAAACTTAAAATGTAATTCTCTATTTAAATTATATTCTATAATTCTTTGATAGTATCAGGAATAGCGTTATATACACGTCCACACATAACATTACAGTTTTTTAGATACATTGTTGTCTTCGGTACATTTGTCAAAACTATTCTATTTGGGTTTCGTGTATTTCTATCTAGGGAATAAATCCTTAGCAGTTTTAAATAAATTGGGGTTGCGTTTGACAAATTTAGCAACTTCTAGGATATACATACATGCTAGGGTAAGGATTTTATATTCTTTAAATAGAGGCTTACTTGACTCCCAAGCGGGTATCCCAGCGATGGCTCTAACACATTTATTTTATGCTTAAAATGCTTTTGGAACGTCAGTCGAATTTCCCCATAATATTAGACCATAGTTTAGAATGGAGGAAACATAACCATGGCAAGCCGAAAGTACGATTTTAGATGTAGAAGTTTAGTCAAGGTCCGTCACGTTCCGCCTGCTGGTAGGCTGAAGTATTGTGGTTATCGGGTCTGCTACAGCTGTCGCAGGCATGGTTGCTAAGCAGCGAATTGATTATTACAATGTCATCAATGTTTTCTTATGATGTTATCAAGTAAAATTATCGTCCGTAAATCAACTTGATAGACAACCATTTTTTTTATATTTTTGCTCATAACAAAATGGACAAAATAGCAAGCGATAACGCGGTAGACTGCGTCGCAGATGACGAGACGAGTTCGATTCCTTCTGATATATATATATAACTATACAAATTTACCGATTAGAAATTAAAGTAGAATATATTATAGATGAAAAACTTCAATTATTAATTAAAATGTTTTCCTATTTCAGGTTCCTCAACTTCATTACATAAATGGGTCGCTAGATCGAGATGTAGCTGAAAATGTAAATTCTGTTCATTATATTTCGTAAAATATAGCTTAAAAACTTGAGACAGCTGTTACTGAAATCATGCCTTTAGAAGTGCACGAGTAGTGACGTTCTATAAATAAGTTTAGTCTACACCATTGACTGACGTAGACCAGCCATCCCTTTCAATTAAAAAAATAATTTAATTAAAAGAATGAAGAATATTATAAGATCGTAATACAATTTGTGTCGAATCTAAAATTTTCAGAATCAACAAATTTTTTCTGCAGTCCATACTCGTCTGTCGACAGCCCGCGGCCATTTTGTGAACGTTAGTTTTTTTTATAAAAAAAATACACCAACGTCGATCTGCTTAGAGGCCGGTATTTTTTTATTAACCTATTTTTTACATGAAATCTTTTCGTTCTCCGAAATAAGAATATAAAGAACGTAACAAAGCTTCAAAAGCGTCTTCCTGTAATTTTAGGTATTTATCTATATCCTGAATGAGCAAAATATTGATTAAAATGAATAAATCTGCATTTCATTTGGTCTTTTATTTACTAGAATACCTATTTATTTTAGGATTCTGTAGGTATTGAAGCTTTGCCTGCACATATCGAGCATTGTTATCGGAGATCACGTCCATCGAGACGGCCTTTTCATCTCATCATCAAGGTGGACACTAACCCCCTATTCATAATAAACAAGCAGACGTTTTAAGAGCATTTCAACTATCGAGCTTTTTTACTATTTATTAGACGGGAATTAACGCGCAATATTTACCTCTAAGTTAAATAACGCGCTTTAATTCCCCTATAATAAATCGTTTTAATCATGTTTATATGTTAAAACTTACATCGAGCTTCTATTTAAATTTGAAAATGTAATGAAATAAAATGCTCTTAAAACGTCTGCTAAATTATTTGTTTATTAACGTACACAATAACAACTTAGTTAAAGTATAAACCGGTTATAAAAACAATGATTGAATTGAAATTTGGCATATTTATTCATATATAACTACTACTAAATTTACTAACACTAAAAATATATAGCAAAAGGAACTACTTTCCAGCCGGGTGTCCGTGAGACACCACTTCCTTTTGACGTTTTATTAATCGATGACTGGGTGCAAGTACGAAAAAGTGTCTAAAAAACATCACATTATTCGATTTACACAATACCGATTGCAGCAGCATGACATGCGATAAACAATTGGAACTAACGTTATTGCTTTGATTATATTAATGTCTAGATGGAGCATTCCCTCAGTGAGACTATAAAAAAAATGAAGCTACAATTTTTGACATTTGACACTCGTTGAAATGGCGCGCTAGAATAACTATGGCTAGAACATCTGTTAAGAGTCTTCTTGCCTCTCAAAAAGTACGTCCATTTGACCATACTTTTTGACAGGTCTTTGCTTCAATTTTAGATGCCGGATTAGGAATCTAAACATTATTTAATCAAAGCGTTATTGATTGGTTGCCAAGCAACGCGCATGGCGATATGTCATCAATGTTTTCTTATGACGTTATCACGTAAAATTATTATTATATATTTATTTAGAAGTCTTCTAACTTAGTAGTCAAGTTTAATCAAGATAGATGTTAAGTTTATTTTATGAAAATACATTTAAGCATTTTTAAGATATTTAATTTCTGACAAAAACATTTTGATTATCTTCAAATTAGCACGCATTTTTTTTATTATTAAGTAACATTATCTGTCTTGATGTGACCTACCTCGAGGCTACTAAATTATAATATCTAAGGCCGTATTTAATAAGAGTAGGTTACTACAATACCTATGTCACGCCAAAGTCAAACCTTGTATCATAGTTCTAAGAATCACTGGACAACGATATATAATGAGTTTGACATTATGAAAAGGTAGTCGGTCATTGATATGGAGTTGACAAAGATAATATATTACCTACTGTTGTTAAAATTGCATAATCATTGGAGCATGCAACCATTGAGCTCATTTTTAGGGTTCCGTAGCCAAAATGGCAAATCGAAACCGTATAGTTTCGCCATGTCCGTCCGTCCGTCCGTCTGAAGTTTTGCTCAGAGACTGTTAGTGCTAGAAGGCTGTAATTTTGTATGGATAAATATATTACTTACGCCGACAAAGTGAAAGAAATAAAATCTTAAAAAACTTTTATGTAGGGTAGAAATAAAAATCACATCCCCACTTTACATGTAGGGGAGATATAATGTAAAGTGCGGATGTGATTTTTTTTGCTCAACTACCCCATTGTGTAGGGTATCGTTAGATAGGTCTTTTAAAAAAGTTTAGGGTTTGGCAAGACTATTTTTAGATTTAGGGATCCATTTGTTAAATATTAAGATTTAAAATGCCAACTTTTGTTATAGTCAAATGTCCCCCCCCCCCATGCCAGTTAAAAAATCACGGTAGTAGTATATAGAGTTAAATTAAAAGGGAAACTACCACAGCTAAGAAGGCTTTAAAAGTTAACGAGTAACACCTGATCAAATGAGAAGTAACAAAATTTCGTATAAATTCCATTGAAAATTATTATTAAGGTATATAAGGTTATACGTTGTAAGTATGAAACCAAATCCTTATTCCGCAAAGATCTCAACACCGCGCTCCTCATTTGAGACAATAGTTCGTAAGTCTCATTTACTCAGTAATTACAATTGCTACAGTAGATACCTCTTCAATCGAAACACATTGATGTGTCCGTATCACTATTTCACGAAAGAATAACTGACACTGTGTTGAGTGACACTGTGTTGAGTGACACTGAGTAGTGCTACCCATTTAGACCTAAGTATCACCAGCAAGAATCAATGTCATTCTGTTCTTTTGATGTATAGAATAATAATGTACTTATTATCTGTACTTTTTTTTAAAAATAGATAACTAGCAATGTGGGATTTACGTCCCACATTACTAGCAATCCTGTTAACCCCTCCAGCTAAGCTCAATGGCTTGTGTTAGGAGTGGGTTCACGTCGGTAGTATAATGGGTAGGATTTGAATGCGACCTCACGATAGCGAGACCGATGCCTTAGCCATTAGCCATATTATAAAACTGAAAAATTTGTTTGTTTGTTTGAATTTTTAGTAACTAGTAGCCAAGGTCACTTTTAATTCAGGGCCCTGATTCAGAGTAATGTAATACCCGTTTAAGGAATCCTTCACATACCATCCCCTGTCTTTATAAATCGTAGCTGTCACCTCAAAGTGATCTTTGGAAGGATCCAAAATCGCCTCAAGCACTAAATCATGAACACCTCCGATTATATGCACATATTAATATGTCCAAAATAAAAATTATGGAAACGGTCCATCAATTAAAATGTGGAAATTTTAGTTTGGAAACTGTGGAGACGAATTGTTTGTTGTACTTTTTGAAATTTTAACTGTGGAGACGAATTGTTTGTTGTTCTTTTTGAAATTTTAACTGTGGAGACGAATTGTTTGTTGTAATTTTTGAAATTTTAACTGTGGAGACGAAATGTTTGTTGTAATTTTTGAAATTTTAACTGTGGAGACGAATTGTTTGTTGTATTTATTGAAATTTTATCTTTTGAACATAAATGACTAAGATGGCCAGTTGTTAGTCTTTAAGTAGATCGCTAACCACGGAATTCAAATAGGCTCATAACCACTATATAGGGTGATTTTTAATATACTAATAACCTCTCGCTCGTGGCTTCTTTACATTACACCAAAAAAAAATGATGAAAAAAAAATGTCACATAACCATGTACCACACATCTAAACCTCACAATAAACAGTGATTTTATTCCAGTCATATTGTCTGTAGGTGGTAAAGGTCATAACTCCAAAAACAAGTGGTAGGTGATTAACGGTTAATATATTAAATATATTCCAAAACTGATATTACAAAGTTATTTCGTGTTATGTAAAGAAGTCACGACCGGTATTCTGTGTCTAGGTGTCATTTATCTATACTAATTTTATAAAGCTGAAGAGTTTGTTTGTTTGAACGCGGTAATCTCAGGAACTACTGATCCGAATTGAAAAAATGTTTCACTGTTGGATAACCCATTTATCGAGTAAGGATATAGGCTATAAAAGATCTTGCTACAACCAACAAGAGCGGAGCAATGCAAAACATTGCAAAAATGGGAGAAAATGATGCAGACGAAGTTGCGCGGGTCAGCTAGTCTATGATATGTATGTATTAAGAAATATATAAGTATGTTTATCAGTTGTCTGGATGTCATAGTACAAGCTCTGCTTAATTTCAGATAAGATGGCGATGTATGAGTTGTCCCAAGATATTATAGTATTTTGAAAATCATCCTTTAGATAGGCCAATATCAATAATTTAACAGTCTGTTATATAGTTAACTCTAGTAGCGAAATTCACGATAAAAGTTGACATCGTCGTGCGTGCTACTCACACTTGGCGCGTATTGGGTGAAACAAAATGATAAGCCTGTTGGAAATTTATTTCGTTTCGTTTTGATCAGGAGTTCTCCACGATTATCTACAGTGGCGTTAACGGTAATTTTGAAAGCGAATTTCTTTCTGCGCAGTACAGCATAGATGCTGTTGCGCCCCTCTGAAAGAAACCCTGACGGCGTCTATGTTTACTCGTAAATTTAAAATTGGTAGTTATATACATATTCACAATGTTTTTTTTGTTTCGCGACAAGCCCGCGCTTTTAACTGTCAAAATCTTATAATATTGGTCAATAGAGAGTTGCGCTTAGAAAAGCATCGCGCATGCGCGCGGACATCTTTGAGCGCACCGCGCATGCGCCAATTTGCGGTGAAGATATAATTAAGCTATGGTATAAAAAGTATACAGAACTGGCTGTAATACTGCTTATTACAGACATCCAACTTGAATGACGTGTCCTATGTCAGTGTCATGAAGTTAAGACAAATCTTATATACCTAACCAAAAACCATATATTTTAAAATTCATTCACCCGTTGGGGATTAATGTGTTAGGACCCCTAATGAGTTATCGGGATTTAAAATTTGTGGCCGTAATTCGTATGTTTATTATGTTATTCCTCTGCGATACGTTGATTATTCCCTATTGGCTTAGGTCTTTTTTATAGAAGGATATTCACTCTGTTAAAATCTCTTAAAAACAATGACTAATTTTACCATAACATCATGTAAAACAAGTTTAAAAAAATAGAAAACCAAATCACAAATTTTCTTTTATGACTTTATTTATCAACTAGCGGAGGCCTTGCGGTTTCACCCGCGTAGATCCCGTTCCCGTGGGAATACAGAGATAAAAAATAGCCTATGTCACCCGGGGTTACTGTAGCTTCACAACGATGAAAGAATTTTTCAAATCCATCCAGTAGTTTCTGAGCCTATTCAATACAAACAAACAATCAAATCTTTCCTCTTTATAATATTAGTATAGAAGTATAGATATAGAAGTATAGATTTATCAAAAGGTATAGCTAGTCTATAAAATATTTATAAACGGAAAGCGACTCTACGCCACTCTTCTAATCGATCACCGATCAATCAGGCTCACCAATAAATCTACCGATTGAGCAACACACCATGTTATTATACACAATATGGGCAGAACACATTATTTAAACTATTGATCCTGTATTCCTGATAATGTTTTTGTCTGTATCTTAGTTATTCTCTTTGTATTAGTGGGTTAGGATGTCATATTCGCCATCTTAGAATACATTTTATAGGTTAGGATGTCAGCCGCCATTTTATAATACATTTTATGGAGTTGTAAAAATGGCGGCAAACTGACCGGCCATTATTTTTACAGCTCCGAGTTTAACTTGTAAAAAATGATTTGAATACGTGATAATTGACTAAGAACAAGACTATGTGCATGTGATAAGTGCATAAATACTTGACACTGGCAGAAATTAGCCGTTAAAACGGCTAGATTGCCATAAACTCAAAGAAGAAGAAGAAGAATACATTTTATAGGTTAGGATGTCATCCGCCATCTTAGAATCAATTTTACCATACAATACCTATTTTCAATCGGTATAGGTTACCGTTTTAAACTTTTAACTTCTGCCCGTGCTTTTTTCCGTATTAGCTTATACTGTAGCTACTTATACTAATTTATAGCAGCATAATATATAAGTATACCTACCCACATGATGTCCTACTGCTAGGCACGGGTCTACCTAGTAGAACCTACTTAATATAAATCCTGGGAATAATTGATATAATCGCTACGCTTGGCGAGCGATTTGGCGATCGCAATATGGCTTCAAAATAAGCTGAGGACGCTACCCGTCCTCCGGTGCCCGCTCACATACGGGAAGCTTTTCATATTTGTATTTAAACCATAGTTTTAGTGAAAAAAACAAAAAAAAAACAAATTGGAGAACCCGTTTTTAAGTTTTAGCTACTAACTAACAGCTGAAAGGATAGAGAAATTTGAGGTTTAGTAACATAGTCCAGATAGGTGGTTCGATTCCGGCCCCGGTTTGGCTTACGGAAGTCTCGGGTTCGATTCCTGGGTCTGAATTTCAAATTTTTCTATCTTTCAAAAAATGCAATTATTGTATTTATAAAGTAATTGGCAAGAAATGCCTATAAAAATTACTATAACTAACAGCAATTGATTTCTACAATAGGTACTTAAAGAGTTTATACGTATAGAGTCTATGGTTTTCGTCTATGCTATAGACCAAAACCAAAGTACTCACAATGTCAAATGTAAGGTGTGACCCACAAAATATTGTTTCGAGTCTGGGTGTACTTTGTCCCTGTGATACAGGGCTTGTACCTAGCGCAGGAAATGTCTTTAAAACAATGTGAACCAGCCTAACTGTAAGTATGCACATCTCGGCACCATAGGTCATGACACACTGGTTAAATCCTTGAACCCTCAGGCATATCTAAATATAAAAGATAAGTAAAAAAAAATCTTTTTCATTAAAAAAACGAATGAAAAAGAAACACAAGTACGTTGTTAGGTAAGTAGATATATATTACCATATCTCAGGTAGAAAAAGATTAAAAAATCCGTCTTGTAACAATACAAATAAAAGAAAGGCAAGTCGTGTTGTCCGTACGGCCATATAATTGTGTTTAGTCACGCAAATTGTGCACGCAACATGTAGAAATAGGTACAAACACTGTACCGCAAAGCATAGACAGTACAGAAGCTAAGCTCCTTAGCAACTCGCTTGAGCAATTTTTATTCTTGCATTTAAATAAAGAACACTTTTACTCTATTGTTTATTAAACTTTTGCGATTTTTATACATATTAGATATAATAATATCTATAATAATAATAATATCTTGGGACAACTCACACAACGCTATCTGATCCCAAACTAAGCAGAGCTTGTACTATGGAAACCAGACAACTGAAACGACGTTTCGATCGAATTGCACCGATCGAAACGTCGGGTAAATAAAAGGTTCGTAACTTTAAATAATTCACGCGATTAAGTCCCGAAATATATCTAATTTTTTTCTAACTGATTTTCAGAAGTTTTCACCAATTTTAAAACTAAGAATAATATCTATTGCACTTTCATAAAATCTGTTAAGATGAAAACACTTTGTTCATCATCATCATCATCAGCCTATCGCAGTCCACTGCTGGACATAGGCCTCTCCAATTGTACGCCACTTTGTTCTATCTTCGGCTTCTCGCATCCAGCTCCTGCCATGTGCTTTGTTCATGTGTTTTATTTAAAGCACTGACACTTTTATTTGTTCACTATGGTGCTTTAAATTTTTAGCTTTAACTACACTAACTCAAACGGTTTAGTTCTTTTTAGTCTTCGCACTAAGTCCGTGTGGTCGGTCAGGGATGTGTGGAGTTCCTCGATATTCACGTGGTGACGAGGTCTTTATTCATGTGCTTTATTGATTTTGTCATTTTTGATGTAGGTAACAAGGACATTAAGAATTTTTTTTTTTAAGGATAACTAGCAATGTGGGATTTACGACCCACATTACTAGCAATCCTGTTAACCTCTCCAGCTAAGCTCAATGGCTTGTGTTAGGAGTGGGTTCACGTCGGTAGTATAATGGATAGGATTCGAATCCGCGACCTCACGATTGCGAGTCCGATGCCTTAGCTGTTAGGCTACCGCCGCTTCATATTCCTTAGCACTTTATTTTGAAATCGCTGAATAATAACGAAATTTTGTCAAGTAAGATTATTTGACTTAGCACTGTCGCAGAGTTGGATTCCGGATACAACTTATCTTACTTACTTGCTCTTTCACTCTAAAACTACTAAACAGCTTTTGTTGAATCTTCATTTAAAAAATAAAAAAATAGAAAGACTAACAGAATAGTGGACTACCTTGGATCACCTTGTTTCGAACGAGTGCTGTGTCACTGAACGATGTCCAAGTGTGCGTTGCTCGAGCAGGTTCGTATGAAGTTAACCTTCTGTACTCTCTATATTTTGTGGTAATACGTTATTACGTACCTATGTTTTGGTAGAACGTTAGTAAATATATACAAGATATATTAAAGAAAGAGGTTATGTATTTAATTCTGAATTTAACTTCAGATAGGCCGACTATGAATTCGGTCGACTAGTCTACTAGTCGGTTGTTATATGACTGGCTAGTTGACCTAGCCAATCAGCTTGGAATTTATCTTTATATTTTTATACTAATGGCTAAGGCATCGGTCTCACAATCGTGAGGTCGTGGGATCGAATCCTGCCCATTATACTATCGATGTGAACCCACTCCTAGCACAAGCCATAAAGCTTAGCTGGAGGGGTTAACAGGATTGCTAGCAATATGGGACCACAATCCCACATTGCTAGTTATTCTTTAAAAAAATAAATAAAAGAGTTTGTTTGTTTGTTTGAACGCGATCATCAGGATATCAGGAACTGCGGATCCGAATTGAAAAATTATTTTACTGTTAGATAGCCCATTTATCGAGGAAGGCATATATAACATCACGCTGCGACCAATAGGAGCGGAGTAGCAATGAAAAAAGTTGCAAAAACGGGGAAAATTTACGCAGACAAAGTTGGGCAGGTCAGCTAGTATACTAATAATATTGTAATGCTGAGGAGTTTGTTTGTTTGTTTGAACGCGATAATCTCAGGAACTACGGGTCCAAATTGAAAAATTATTTTACTGTTGGATAGCCCATTTATCAAAGAAGGTTAAAGGCTACATAACATGACGCTGCGAATAGGAACAGAGCAGAAATGAAAAATGTTGAAGAAACGGGGAAAATTGACGCAAACAAAGTTGCGCGGGTCAGCTAGCCAGCTAGTTTTAATATAAACAGTATTATTTTTGAACCCGTATCTACCTACTAGCCACACAGATAACAACACTATTTAAAACATTGACGCAGAGACCTGGAGTGCGCCATAACCTCACAAAATTGACCACTCTCTAGAAAGAGACAACGCTACTTTAATACTGTCAAAGGCCGCACGAATTTTTTCTCTCTTTCACGCTTTGCAGTCAATATTCACTTTTTCATTTAAAAAGATGGCTTGGTCCGGGTATATACGTCAATATTTTAAAACATGACCATAGATCAAAATCAGCTGTTAATTTATTTTATGGGCTTACTGAGAAAGACTCTTCCTACAGTCGGGTTAGTATTAATTTCTCAATTTTTTTATACGGAGTTTTAAAATTCGCTATACAATAGCTATGTAAGTAGGCAATGAACATCATTACCTACCTGCCTGTAAGTAAAAAGGTGTAGATAGGTTACTAATACAACATTCGATCTTTAAAAACAGCAAACTAATGCACACATAGATAACCTATATATTGCAATGTCACACTATTATAAAAAAAAGTAGGAAAGCATCATTTAATTATCACGAGCGAAAAAGAAAAAAATGTTAAAATGTACGTCCGCTGCTTTCATCTGTTGACGCCGGCGATGCGACAATGACAATAAAAAATAGGTCAATTGTATAGATTTTAAGGTGCCGCTTTCTGAGCGCTTGTAACCTATTTCTAACCTTTTTACTTTAAACATCATTGTAAGTAGGTATTTATAAGACTAGGTAGAGGTAACAAAAATATAGGTACCTCGGGAACTCGTAGGTAACAAAAATATAGGTACCTAGGGAAATGCTATGTACTTACGTTATCCTAAGTACCTACCTATTGCATGATCCGTTGTCAGTTTATATATATTCTGCCAATTACATATTCATATTCATTTATTTGTTGCAAACGTTATAAAAATACATTTTAATGGAGTTAGGTCAATGCATTTTTCTCTATGTCCAGCCTGTTAGGGCATGCAACTGGATATTTTTACAATTTTATAAATTACCAAGGAAAGTATGTAATATAAAGTAATAATTAATATTAAAATGTCAAGAAACGCACACATAATACAATTTGCAATACACAGAACATATATTACTTTGTAGCTGAATGTTAGTTTCCTTTACTTTGTTATTAGTTGCCGCCTTTTTAGCATATTTTTTATGCCAACAAGCCTGGAAATATACTAAAGCCTTTTTTTTCTTTTTTTATATGCGTTTTTATCCTCTTCCCTCTGCTTATTCGGTAGGGATTATGACTCGCACATTCTGTGTATACGCCATTTTATCTATGTGAGAATAAGTTTGCCGTTTTTATAGATCAAATGTTGTTTATGTAACCTATCTACACCTGTTAACTTAAAACAGCATAGACTGCACCCAATCTGTCTTAGGTTATGTCCGGTTTCCGTCCCACCAGACTATGAGTGAGAGAAAAAAAAATGCACTATAATATCGCCAGAGTAGTTGGCTAGTCTCTAATTAGATTAGTCGCCGTCATCAAAATCACTTACGAAAACCTTATAATGTATCTACTAGTAAACATTTAGAACAGGTTGTAAAAACTACAATGCTGATATTTAACACAGAACCGTAAAAGTTATCAGTATTCTTGTCTGTTAATAACCTCAAGCAATCCATTATAATAATCACCACACTTGTCAAGCAAATTGATAATCACCGAATCAACTATAATGTCATTCACAAATAATTACTTCTCTTAATATTTATCATACATCTAGCGCCATCTGTTGTCGAATAGCGCCAACTCTAATAACCTCGCTCAAAAAAATTAATTGTTAACACAACCTTTTTAAAAGCTACAAGTTTTTTCCATATCAAACAGATATTATTATCCTTTATTATTGATAAGAAAAAACTTCCGCAAATAACTAAAGATTACCTAAAGTTGTTAAACAATGAATTGCAACTCAGATGATTATTTAGATTACAGCTTACATATAAGACTGGTGCAATTTCTGAACGGAGCGGTGATAGATTTTAAAAAGTTTATGAATAGTGAAAATGGCGGCAAATTGAGCTGTCATAATTTTCTTTGCGACTTTAATATAAACATTTAATTCCTACGAGTAAATTTGACAAGAGCCTTTGAGCAGTTAAAGTGTACCCAGGCGCGCCTGAATTACCTTTTTTTTGGAGAATTTTGACACTGGACCGGTCTGTTTTGACAGGCAGTTATCTTACTCACACTTGGCCGCTTGAGTCAAATGTTGCACACCCTGAACAAAGTTCTGGATACGTGCCTGCAGCAGCGAGGACTGACAGACAAAGAAAGAGAAGCTGAACCATATGCGTACCCAGTTGTTAGGGGATTTGGGGTACACCCCAGGTAGATATAGGTATTTGTCTACAAGTAACTACAATTTATTTAAAAGAAAGTCGGAGAGAATGCTGTTCTAAAGACCCGCCGCCACTGCGTGCCTGAGTGTACTTACGATAAATAATTGACACTGGATTTACATGAAGAAAAACTAGATTAGGTAGTATCAACTAAAAATAAAATTGGTGTAATTTTATAATTGTGTGTATTTAGAAATATATAAGTAATTATGTTCTGTATGTTTTAGTTTTCTGGTTGCCATAGTACAAGCTCTGCTTAGTTCGAGATCAGATGGCGTTGTCTGAGTTTTCCCAAGATTATCATACCAACCCATATGATGTTCTATTGCTGGGCACGCGTGTTCCTATTAGAACCTATTTATTACAGATCCTGAGGGTAATTGCCATAATCGCCACGCTTGGCAAGCGGGTTAGAGATCGCAGTAAGGTTTAAAGTACGCAGAGGACGCTGCTGCCCGTCCTCCGGTGGAAAATCACTTAGTCGCCTTGACGACACCCACGGGAAGAGATGGATTGGTACTATTCTTAAGCCGGTACCATCAGTACTTTTTTTTTAAAAGGGGAATTATTGTAAACATACAAGTCACGGACACAAAGTACAATCAGACTCGGAACAACAATTTGAGGATCACTCAAAGTGGACCTCTTGCGTTGCAGTCGGACCCACTCCCACCGCCACAAAGGCTTTATTCCTTCTCTCTTTTCTCGCTTAACGCTCCGCTTATACAAGTAACCATCCTTATTTTATTCACAATAGCCCATTGTTTGAATGTTAACTTACAAAGCTGTGTTTTTAATTTATAACTTCTCACTACATTCTTCACAAGACACGGGAGTCTCGCTAGACTAGCTTTAAGGATGGATCTGATTGCGTTTGGTGTTGTTTTGATTTTAAAAAAAGATAAAAATGTCTTTGAATTTTCTATTTTTTTTAGTTAATGCGAATTTTGAAGTATCAAGTATTTATTGAATATTTTTATTAGACAAAAAACGGTTTTTAACTGTACCTTTAGTAGGTATATTGGTACCTACCTGTTACCAGATTAATCGGTTAATTTCGGTATCTGGTTATCTATATAAATAAAAACGAATCGCCACAAGACTGCACCAAATTTAATATATTTCTCTTGCAATCAGGATGTTTGTATGTTTTATTATGTATATTCGGGCATAAATCCGTCGGTTAATTTCTGGTTAGGTATCTATATAAATTATGTGTAAATTTGATATTTTTCTTTTGCAATCAGGATGTTTGTATGTTTTTTTTATGTATGTTCGGGCATAACTCCGTCTTATACTTACTTGTAATTAAAAATGAGGTGATAATATACAGAGCTAACAACATCAATTTAATCCACTCATCCCAGAAAATCATCCATGGGTTCGAACGTGTTATATTTAACCAAAAAATAATTAGAATACTCTACTAAAATAAACGAACATTCATGAATTTCGTTTTAAAGAAAGAGAATAGGCCTACAGTAACCTAATCTATAAAAAATATTAATTAAAAAAAAAACCTATATATTTATAAAAAAGAATGTTTGTCTGTCTGTATGTCCTCTATGCGTTTCGAAACCATTGATCGGATTGTGATGAAACTTAGTTAAAATTTATGTCGTTTACGGCAAATAAATGAGCACTTGTGGTAACGCTACTCGACTTGATGTAATAAGGTACTACTATCATAAAATAGATGTCATTCGTAGATTTCCACCACCCAAAAATCCGCCACGCCATTATATAAAAAATCAAGGTTAATTAAAAAAAATATATAAAACTTTAATAAACTGATATTTTTTAGAAAGAAAGGAAGAATTTTTTTTTGTCACAGCGCAAAGAAAAAAAAACAGAAAGTCTTATATGTAACATACTTATCATTTTTGTGATTCGTCGCCGGACAAATAGGACCTACGTCAGCTATTGTTGCCAGTCCGGAAACTGCAACTTTAATGGAGCTCCAAAACGTCTAGAAATCTACATATCACGATGCATAGACGGATTTTCAAAATTCCAATTTTCTACGAAAGAGGTTTAATTGGAATTGGTCCCATATAAATTTCGTAAAGATCTTATGATGAGTATCGGAGACCAACGAAACTTCACACAAATCTTTTATACAAACAAGGACAAGTTTTTTTTTTTTAATCATGCGGCAAAATGACACCTGTGCGAAGCCGGGACGGGCAGCTAGTGTTTATAAAGGTTGATTTGTTATATACAAATAAGTTCCCACTCGTTACTTCTATATATAACACTAAATCTGCCAACCATAGGTAATAAAAAAAAAAAAAAAATATTTAATACTGGCTGTGCCACGCGGTGTTACCCGCGGTTTATTAGCATATGTGTTAATTCAGGGTGTCAGCTAACTCCATACCAAATTTTATTAAAATCGCTCCAGCCGTTTAGACGTGAAGAAGTAACAAACATACACACTCACATACTCAGAAACTTTCACCTTTATAATATTAGTGTGATAGTGTGATATTAATCCTAAATCACCTACCGCTTGTTTTTGGAGTTATGAACCTTAACCACCTACAGACTATTTTACTGGAGTAAAATCGTAAAACCTGACAAAGATCGATTGTAGGTATATTATATCATCCTGTCATTTTAACACATACATAGATAGTGAGTGACTCATCTTTGGTTATTTTGCATTTGGCTACATTATGGAGATTTTGGTAGTTAGATATAACTTACAAAACTACACACTTAAAAGCTGGATTCTGGCACAGATTTTCATGAAACAATGCAAAGAATAATCCCAATTAAACTAGCTTTCTAGTAAAAGAAACTATATCCAAATTGGTCTATCAGTTTAGGCGCTACGACGCGGCGACGCCACTGAAAAACACACACCTACATACGTCAAATGTATAACACTACTCTATTTGGGGATTAAAAAGAACTCAGATTATAACATTTTATTTCTAAAAAATAAGATTGATACAAACCCTCAATTTGAAAACAAAGAAATTTTCAAACATTCTGGAGATGAAATAAAAAGTATATTTTTGTGATGTAAGTTAATTGGAGCTAATTCGGGCCTTGAGGGAGCGATTACTGCCTGAGAATCGAACCTAGGACAGCGTGCCATAACTCAAATTTAAGTCGAGTGTACTTTGATTTATAACGCTGTTGTTTTAATATGATATATGATCTATGGCTTATGGCATGTATTACAATGTTATGTTTCATACAAATGTTAGCATAGGTTAAGTATTATACTTAGTATTATCTATTTATCTAGGTACTGGTGTATCTATACTTGTATTCAATACTGGTTTCTGTACTCGGTTTCGTCCCAGGGACTCACGCTTATTTAAAAAATCAACATCAAGTAAACGTTCATGACGTTTCCCCAATTTCTCCATTAGTAGGTACCTGACCCCGTTCCCAAAAAGAACTGGACAAGATCATGTCGGACCATGCTCAATATAGGGTTCCGCAGTCATGAATAATTGCATCAGCAGAAGAGCGTATGTTCATGGCATTTACTACTTTTTTTGAGAAGCGCAGTTTTTCGGCAAAAACTCAATGACGGTATATCCGATTATGCCCGAATTAATTTTAGTTTAAAGTATTTATTAAGTGTTTGTGACTTTTTTCAATGTTTTTAGTCAAACGGTTCAAAAGTTAAGGGTAAGTAAACACAATTTATGCAACTTTCGCAGCGATTATTTCCAAAAATATTCACTCAATCAAAAAAGTGTCGAATGATGTGCCACTGGTTGATGTTTGCTTAAAAAAATAGAGCTATCATATAGTGCATGTCGCTACATTTGTAATTGTTAGACAATGTGAATCGTAGACATCTATTTTATCATTAAAAAGATTCATAAAAATTTTTATGTTCATACAAAAACAATTTCCTTAGCAAAAAATTACAATTTAATATCAGTGTCTTTTTGATGTCAATCCATCCAATAAACCATGACAAGCAAAATACTCTGTGGAACCAATCAAACTTCAAGAACAAGAAAAGTTTTAACTAATAGGCATTTTATAACTGGAGAGTTTGTTGAACGCGCTGATCTCGGGGACTACCAGTTTAAATTGGAAAAAATGTTAGGTAGTGTTGCATAGCCCATTTATAGAGGAAGGCTATAATCTACATAACATCACGCTACGACCAATAGGAGTGGAGCATCAATTAAAAATATAACAAAAACGGGGCCAATTTTAACAGACGACGTTGCGCTGGTCAGTTAGTCACTATAAGCAATTATCACTATAAAATTCTTTGCTAACCCTTGTCTGTTCGTTCTGGGTTTATTGTGCATAAATTTTGAGCACAGTCCTTTATGAAAATGACAAAGCTTTGTGAAATTAACTATAAGTGGCTACGATACCAACAAGCCCTGTCATCGAGTGAATCAATAAATAAATCAATGCACGATATTACAATTTCAATTGAATCACTTTCAAATGAATACTTGAAAAACCTTTTTAAATTACAACCTTCATGCACTAATTTTCTTTTTAAACCATAGACTATAAAGGGACCACCATATTGAATTACATAAGAACTCCTTTGAAGTCCCAAAGACGTTTGATATAATTTCGTTACTAGTTTATGTAAGTTATAGGTTGAAAATAACGGCATTATAATTTTATTGGAAGCCATTTTTGTTAACTAAACGTCAGGTGAGATTTCCCAGAGGGTTTGTTGAGAATTAAAGTATGTGTTACGAATTATAAATGTAATATTTCATTAGGGGAAGCCGCCATGTTTTCACCTGTGAAGAAAAAGTGGGGTGTTATAAACTTGACGGATACGTTTGTTTATGGCATCGTAGCGTCTAAACGAGTGAAAGAATTTGATTTTTGAAATTTAAAAAAGCAAATTTCTTAGGGTTCTATTAATATTAGATATATTTCGGGACTTAATCGCGTGAATTATTTAAAGGTACGAACCTTCGTGGTCACGGGTTGTGGTAGCTACGTTTTATGAAGATCCGTTTCGCCGTTTTGAAAATAATTAACTTGTTGTCTCACAGTTACGATAACGTACTGTCAAGTTAATTTACATGCACATCCTATCCATCCAAAATGATAACTCGTCTCTGGATCTCTGGATATGGTTTATAAACCGGCTTCAAATAAAGTAGTTCTCTATTCGCGATTTTTTCGAAAATTAGTGATCCATTAAGTATCTATGAAGTTTTGGCTAATTGATTGTTTTTTCCTATGAAGGTTTTTATGTATAAAACTTTGTTCTAGGCTTATGTATAAACTTTGGCCTAGACACCAGAGCAGACTAAAACTTGTGTTTGATTTTTTCCTTGATATTCAATTGAAGGCTACCGCCTTCAATTAAAAAAATAGAAAAAGATTATTTGACAGATGTCTGAGATATCTATATAAGTATTTAAAAGATGTAACAGAAAGGTGTGGTCATATTCAAGGGTTGGTATGTGCCTATAATACTGCAACACACACCTAATTTTATCAAAATCGGAGTACCCTAAAAAAAAATTTTTTTTAATTTGTCTACTTATTAAAAAGTTCTATGCCATAATAATTCAATCGAATTTTGTACCAGGGGAGGTATAATTCTTATGCCATTTGCCTTTCACTACTAAATTTTGACAAAAAGAATATGCTTTAACTATGTAACAATAATGCAACCAGCTATGGCACCATGGTAGGTGCAATACTGATAACATACCCTATTTGCTGCTAAAATCTGAGAAGCTGACTGACTGACATATCAACGCAGGGCCTAAATTATAAGGGTTAGAATCTTGAAATTTTGCACAGGGGTCCCTTATATATTGTAGGGCAGTACAAAGAAAGGATTTTTGAAAATTCACCCTTTATGGCGGTAAAACGGGGGTGCAAAGTTAGTATAAAACTTTGCCTATAAATATTTTAGTAACAATCTGGCATCCACGCGGGCAAAGCCGCGGGCATAAGTTAGTCAAGCTATATTTTTCAAAGTATATTAGGTACATTAATAATATCTAAGAAGTATAGGGCAACTAGCACATAACAACATTGTACATTCAAACCGGTCTCGTCAGCCTCAGATAGCCAAGTATTACAAAACACATCGTAGCTTTACTAACAGTAGGTACTCGTATTTATCTATGCTATGTAGATTATCATGTTTTATTATTATATATGTTTCATGCAGCTAATTTATCATTATTATGTATTATATTATTTTATTATTTATATACGTGAAGGTATAACTTAGTAGGGTTTTTTACGAATAGTACTCCTAGTATATTGTACCCACTAAGGCTGATTTTGGTTTATCTCATGTTTCAACTTTTTGATAATACAATTTGCATTAATCCTTTAACATGGTGTATAGTATATTAGTCGCAGCACCTTACCCCCATATCAAGTTTATAAACATTCAAACATTGTAAAATTGGCAATTTGAAAAGAGTGGCCGCGAGTTTTTATTGCCAGGTTCTATTCTCCGGCTATACCTATTGTTTGCGAACTTAGCATGTACATGTCAATATAATCCCGACGTATCACAAGAGTTGTTTTGCATCGTAAGTAAATAAATAATTTTGAAATTTTGACTATGAAATTTGACACAGTTAAAGTATATAATGTAAAAGAGGCGCAGAAATCTAATTTATACTAATATTATGTAGCTGAAGAGTTTCTTTGTTTGTTTGGTTGAACGCGAAAATCACAGGAACTACTGGTTAAATTGAAAAATAGTTTAAGTGTTGGATAGCTCATTTATCGAGGAAGACTATATAACATCACGCTACGGCCAATAGGAGCGGAGCAGCAATGAGAAATGTTGCGAAAACGGGGAAAATTTACGCAAACGAAGTTGCGCGGGACAGCTAGTGAACTGTATATACTTAGTCTAGTTTAGATTACTAGGCGATCCCTAATTTAAACAGATCTATATTGACAGAGGAGTCACTATCTCAGTGGCAACGTTATCATTGTCGTCGGTTAAAATACCAGGCAAGTGCATGTCGGGCCACGCACAATGAAGGGTTCCCTAATAACCCCCCACCCCCCCCTCACCTCTATTAAGGCTTAAGAAGTGGGTTTTCTGATGTTTTTGTTTCATACTTACAACGTTATATCTACTTAATAATATTTTTCAATGGAATTTATATGAAAATTTTGTTACTTCTCATTTGATCAGCTGTTACTCGTAAACTTGTAAAGTATACACACGATGGGGTAGGTGAGAAAAAAAAATCACCCCCACTTTACATATAGGGGAGGTAACCCTAAATTTTTTTTTCTAGATTTCCTATTTTCTTTCACTTTGTTGGCGTACCTAAGTAATATGTGTATCCACAAAATTACAGCCTCCTAGCACTAACAATCTCTGAGCAAAGGTGAGGACGGACGGACGGACGGACATAGCGAACTATAAGGGTACCGTTTTGCCATTTTGGCTCCGGAACCCTAAAAATGCTACACTCTTCCGTGCCTCGTAGAGCACGTTAAGTCTTCGGTCCTACATCCAATATCTCACTTCAAGAATTAGACTTATACAACGCAAAAAACCGTTTCGGATTCAGCCCAGCAGTTTCTGAAAAAATAGTAACAGATACACAAACACCTCAAACCCCAAACGCATATACCGTCTCCATTACCGTGGCGGGTAAAAATAACGTTGGAAATCAAGTGCTCACATGTATCAATAATTCAATAGTAGGTACAAGTACATACGTACATAAATGATATACAGTGTGTCCGTCTGTCCGACTAATTGCGGTTCTCCGATTGGTTGATTATAGGGGGTTTGATTCCCGTGCCGTTCTCACGGATGGATGTATGTGTATGTTGTGGTGTAGGGTGACTGTCTGTATGTTGTTCAAGGTTCAATTCCTGTGTAAATAATATAGGAATGGAAGGAATAAAGTTCGTTACTAAGTTGAAATTCTTATGGTTTTTCTCGACCTGGGAATCGAAGCGTTTTTCCGTCATTTCAGAGGGTTACCTATTAAATTATTTCATCTATTTTTGAATTGATGGCGAATTAGTCCATTTTCCAATTATTTTTTGATATTTCAAGTAATTCATTATAACCTACACTTTAACTGCACAAAGCTTCGATTTTATGGTTTTTTGAGATATTTCACGTAAGTATTTTGACGCGTTACCTGAAGAAATCAAATCCACTACCTCTCGATTGCGAGTCCGATTCCTTAACCGCTTAGCTATCACCGCTTATTACACCCAAAGGAAAGATCTATCCTAAGTAGAAATTGAACCTACAAGCTGTAGCTCAACAATCAAGGTAAACCAAAAAAACGGTTGTCTGTAAAGTCGGTTTACGGGCGATAATTTTAAGTAATAAGAAAAGATTGATTACATAGAATTAAGAACCGTGCATATGACATTTTTTTTCATTTGTATCTCATGTCGCTGCAATCGCCAAAACATTGATGGCATTGTAATAAACAATCATGCCTGTGACATCTTTAGTGGACCCGGGCGCCACAACGGCCACAATACTTTAGCCTATCAGCAGGCGGAACGGACTTGAACGCAACGTCAGTGGAACGTCACTCTTCGTGAGTGTAGCCGGTCACAGATTTATAAAACACTAGCTGTCCCGCGCAACTTCCTCTGCGTACTCCACTATTTAATGGATGTTATTATACATATAAACCTTCCTGTTCAATCACTCTATCTATTAAAAAAAACCGCATCAAAATCCGTTGCGTAATTTTAAAGATTTAAGCATACATAGGGATATAGGGACAGAGAAAGCGACTTTGTTTTATACTATGTACAGTACGATCAACGTAACTTGACCGGATTGAAGTTAGGTTTTTATCACTTTCGCGCATGTCACAAAGATGCGACCCTAAATTACTAACGAAAACGATTAATTATGTTTAATCGATAAAAAATACTAACAACATTTTAATTCAAAAATATAAAAACCATATTTAAATGAGTTCATAAAAGTTTAAATTTAGAACAGTTACAGTAAATACTAAAGAAAACATGAGTTAGTAATACTTTAAAATAATATGACAATGTGATGCGTAATCGCATCTCTAATTCTCTTGGTTTAGTTACCGCCCCCGCCCCCGCTTCCTGTCACCATTTACTTCCAAAAAATGCATCTGCGCAACCACTTGTCGCCTACTTCAGTCCGGCCTAGTTACGTTGATCGTACTGTAGTGATTATCACGTCAAAAGGTAACTGCTTATTTAAGGGACTTGTATCTAAAATATTTCTAAAGTTATGGTCATCCTACACCATCAAAACACGAAACCGCTTGATAACAGAATTACAGGTTACTTTTGGGTTAACATTAAGAAAATAAAAATTTAGACCTGCAATTACAAACTTGTTGACTTATGATGTACGAAACCTAGGTTTTTAAATCATTTCTCAATTTGAAACAACGGTTTTTAGGAACTAATAATATGGTCGAATGAGAGGAATTATGAAGATATTTTTGAATCGACGGGTTAAGTGTTTTTAATGCATGGGGTGTTAGTTCGAATCCATGTGAAGCAATCCCGTTTGAAGGATGTTGTCTAGTGGTTAGTGAACCTGACAGGATAAAACTTTGTGTGATGAGCACGATGGTTTATTCTGTGACTCAGAGTAAACTGAGTTTGTTTGTTTGAACGCGGTAATCTCAGGAACTACTAATCTAAATTGAAGAAATATATTACTGTTGGATAGCCCATTTATCGAGGAAGGATATAGGCTATATACCATCACGCTACGACCAATAGGAGCGGAGCAGCAATGAGAAATGTTTCTAAAACAAAAGCGCAACAATATGTTTGTATTTAGAAATATATAAACCTTAATGTTTATCAGTTGTAGCAGTACAGGCTCTGCCTAGTTTGGGATCAGTTGGCGTTATGAGTTGTCCCAAGATATCTCCTAACCGGTTTCTGTCAAGGCAACCATCTCATCAGAGACATTCGAACTACGCAGCAGAGTTAGTTAGTTAGATGTATGCCATTTTTATTATCTTATGCTCATAGTCCGATGGGACGGAAATCCGATACGACCGTAAACGGATCAGGCGCAGGACTGACGGTTTAACATGCTCTCCGAGGCACAGAGGTTAGTGTAATTTTTCTGTACAAACAGAATTTCAGTTATCAACACAAAAGAGAGTGACCAATACTAGACCTCTACAAGATTAACAAACAAAATGTAACTAAACTAGCGGACGCCTCGCGGTTTTACCCGCGTAGTTCTCGTTCATGTGGGAATGCAGGGATAAAAAAGAGCCTATGTCTCCCGGGGTTAGTGTAGCTTCACAACGATGAAAGAATTTTTCAAATCCGTCCAATAGTTTCGGAGCCTATTCAATATAAACAAACAATCAAATCTTCCCTCTTTAGAATATTAGTATAGAAGTATAGATATAGATAATGATTGCCCTTTCAATTAAATTGTAGTAATTATTTATATAATTTAATTACAGACTACTGTTTGTTACAAATCTTTTTTGTTTGTCTGTCTAGTAGCGATAATAATTACAGTGTGTTTAATTTTGTAAACTTGTAATTAAAAACACATTTTGGGATAAGTTAGGTTAGGTTAGTATTTTTTTAATAATGGATGACGACAGAGCCGTGTGTATGATTATATATTATTATAATTGATGATGGTTATATTTATAAAAAATTGAAAATCATAATCACTTTATTTGGTGATGAAAGACACTAGCGGAAGATAACCATTTTATAATTTGGATGCTATGTTTAGAAATATAGATATTAATGTTTATCAGTTGTCTGGATGCCATTTTAAGATCTGCCTACTTCGGAACCAGATATCCCAAGATCTGTTTGAGTTTTTTCAAAATCCTGTTGTTGCTGAAGCCTTTATAAGTATAGGTATATGTGATGGATCAGAGTGCACCTAATTCAAATTATTTTCTTTTATTTAGGTACTTAGTCGGTATATAAGTAACAAGCCACAAAACCTAACTACTTCAAGCTTAAATTATATAGCCTATGTCACTCCAAACAAAATGGTTGTCTGTTAAGTCGGTTTAACATTGATGACATTGTAATAAGTAACCATGCCTGTGACAACTTTAGCGGCCACGGGCGCATGCGCCAAACGGTCACAATACTTCAGCCTATCAGCAGGCTTAACGTGACGGACTGTGACGGACCGTGACACTTTTACGTGTGTGTACCGGGTCATCGCTATACAACGTTATTCTTGGTAGAGTGCAAACCTGAAAGTAATTTACAAATACAATAAATGCATTTTTGAAAGAAAGAAAAATTTTAAATCCAGACTCAGGATTCGAACCCGAGACTTCCGTAGCCAAACCGGGGCCAGAAGCGTTTGTTACAAATCTTGTTTGGCTACGGAAGTCTCGGGTTCGATTCCTGAGTCTGGATTTAAAAAAAAAACTATCTTTCAAAAATGCATTTATTGTATTTGTAAAGTTATTGGCAAGAAATGCCTATAAAAATTACTAAAAGTAATTTACTCAGAATCAATAACGCAATCCATTGGGGTAGTTATTAGACAATATTATATTTTTGCAATTTGTAATTAATTAATAATTAATTAATTCATTACTCATTTTAACAGTTCAAATCCTGTTCACAATGCGATGTGAAATGTGATCATCACTTTGGGCGTAATGAGCACGATAGCGCGAAGAACTTAAGACAACTTGAATGGCTTATAACTTTGCAAGTTTTCAATATTTTCGTTTTCTTTTTTTTATGCAATTTCTTGAAGTAAAAATGTAGTCACGCGCTGATTGATTCCGAGTTCCTGGAGTAAACACGAAACTCCAAGCAAATGCTTGGAGTTTCGTGTTTACAGAGACCGATAAAATAAAATAGACGCTCTGGAAATGTGGTACTGGAGGAAAATTCCTCCAGTACCACTTCTCCAGAGCGTCTATTTTATTTTATCGGTCTCTGTACGTTTCGGCAACGCATGCGCGTAGCGTAGTTTAAATTCTTCTTTTGGTGGGTACCTATATTCTAGTTTGAATTCCTCAGACCACTCATAGGCCCCAGGCTTATCAATACATACTTACAAATAAATCTTGGGAGTACCGAGGATCATTTGGGGAGGGGGGGCGCTTGTCCGACTGACTAAACACCGGCCAAAATGTATGATGATCAATGTACCTTCGGCAAATTCGGCAAATCCCCCCTCCGTACTTACGCTCATGAAATAAATTAAATTGAAGTGTATGTTTGTAATGTCAAAATAACATTTTTTACTGAATGCCTAAAAAAGTATATATGGTACTTATAACAAAAGCAAACTGTTTATTTTTTTGTATGTCTCTCGGTCTGTCTGTTTGTTTGTTTCGGCTAATCTCCGAAACGCCTGGACGAATTTTGACAGGACTTTTACTGTTAGACAGCTGATGTTGTAAGTAAGTAATAACTTATGCGCAAACACGTCCACTCTCTATTCCCTCAATCTCATAGCCCGATGGTACGAAAACACACGACCGGAAAGAGATTGGATGCAAGACCGACGCGACGGCTTAGCGTGCTCTTTGAGACACGGGAGTGACATATTACGAAAACGGTCACCCATTCATAGACCGACAGTGGTAACGTTGTTTAACCTCGCACATATACAAACTGCTCGGTCGCCACTGAGTCAGGTACCCTTCTACTAGTCATATATACATATATCAATACACAGACATACACATTCATAATTCAAAAAAGGAACATTACATTAGGACATGCATTCAAATATGGAAGGCGTGGAGTCGTGACGCGCTGCAGGCTAGCTCGCCTCTGATTGGTTCGCTGTCTGCGCGTGAGTTCGACAAAGGTTGTCTTGTTCGTATATTTCGAGAAATGTTTTACTTATTGTAATATTATTTGATTTGTGGAAGTCAATTTGGTGGGGTTTATTTACTGGAAGAATACTTTTAGGTTCGTCATTTGTAACTCAGTTTTATAGATATAGATATGAATATAGATATAGATATGAAGATGTTTTATTTATCGTGTTCTTAGAACCATAAATCAATGGAAATGTAATTTTATTTTAGTTTCAGGCGATGACTCGGTTTAAAATAACTGAAATAACAACTACAAATGTACCTACTTACAATAAGGAACCTACCTATATATGCATTTGTATAACTACCTATTAAAATATTAATATTAGTACTAGCCTGTTGGTCTAGTGGTTAATGACCCTGACTGCTATGCTGGAGGTCGTGGGCTCGATCCCCACTCAGGATAAAACTTTGTGTGATGAGCACGATGGTTTATTGTGTCTGGGTGTAATTTATCTATAATATGTATGTATTTAGAAATATATAAGTATGTTTATCAGTTATCTGGTTACCTTAGTACAGGCTCTGCCTAGTTTGGGATCAGATAGCGTTGTGTGAGTTGTCCCAAGATGTTATTATTTATTGTGTTCTTTGAACCATAAATATAATATAATAACTATGAAATAATAATGCAATCGCCTATGGCACCATGGTAGGTGCAATACTGACAACATACGCTATCCGCAGTTGAAATTTAACCACTTCTTTCTGTTACACGTTGTATATAACGGAGTTATAGCCCGAACATACATTACAAAAAAAATACAAACATCCGAATTGAGAGGCTCTGAAACCGTTTATAATATAAAGTAGGTATATATTATGTCTGTAGTATCTGCCTGAGAAAGTGCAATGAAATACTTTCTATCATCAGGAAAGAGCCGGCTCTAGGGTAGAGCGAGTAAGCCGTCGCTCTTGGCGCCAGGAGGCTAGGGACACCTAAAAGCCAAATACGAACAAAAACTAGCAGAAAATATAATTATGACGACTGTCAATAATTTCATGCAGTCGGAGGTATTAATGAATCTCGATAAACTTAGTAAAGTGCCTCCGACTGCATGAAATTATAAAATTATGTAGGGGATCTTGTTTCTATCTTTTTTGTGCAGGCAGGTTATTTATTATTCTACTTTTGAGTGGTTGTAGGATGTAACAACTAACTTTTATTACCGCTATTGTCAAGTATTGAAAATTGAAAAAATAATGGTTGCTAACTAACTTTTTAGTATCACAGTCATAATCATGTTTACCTTTGAAATGCTTATCATGAGCCCTTTAATTTAATACCAATATTGCGTTATTCTAAACAACTTTTTTTTTCACACCTCTTTATTTTGACATCTCACATCCGCCATGTTTGCTTTTTTTCGAATGTCACATATCTAAGAACACTTGGGCAATCAAGACGAATCTAACGGCGCGGCGTCTTAATTGTATAAATCCGTTCAGTGGATTGTGAGATATCAGGTAATAAAGAATATTACATACATATATACGTACATACATACAAGATACGCGCGAAAAACATAACCCTTCTTTACAGTCGGGTAAAAAAACGTCGACCATAGGCAGCTCAAAAACCATCTTATTCTACTTTGATCAGGGGCTGGGATGGGAATACCTATCTACCCACATTATAAGTCATATTATCATATTAACCCATATGGAGTCCCACAGCTGGGCACAGGTTTTTCCAGTAGAACCTACGAATTAAGATCTGGGGGTAATTGACATAATCGCCACTATTAGCGAATTCTTCTTATTTATTTGCCTTTTCCCGTCGACGCACGCTAGGGATGTTGACTTTTTATGAAATGTCAGAAGACCTGCCAGAAGTCAACATTGACGAAATCGTGCTGGCTCTTAAACAGCTGAAAAATGGAAAAGCCCCTGGAGAGGATGGCGTTACAACAGAGCTGTTAAAAGCTGGAGGTAAACCCGTACTGAGGGAGCTCCAAAAGCTCTTTAATGCTGTCCTGTTTGAAGGGAGAACTCCGGAGGCGTGGAGTAGAAGTGTAGTCGTCTTGTTCTTCAAAAAAGGAGATAAGACCCTGCTGAAGAACTACCGACCTATTTCTCTTCTAAGCCACGTCTATAAGCTGTTTTCAAGAGTCATCAGGAACCGCCTTGCGCGAAGACTTGACGAATTCCAACCACCGGAACAGGCTGGATTTCGGAGCGGATATGGCACCATAGACCACATCCACACAGTGCGGCAGATTATACAAAAGACTAGTGTCTAGCATTCGTGGACTATGAGAAGGCCTTTGACTCGATTGAAATCTGGTCCGTTCTGGAGTCTCTGCAGCGATGCCAAGTAGATTGGCGATATATCCAAGTGATGAGATGTCTCTACGAAGCCGCCACCATGTCCGTCCAAGTACAGAATCAGCAAACAAAGCCTATACCATTGCATCGAGGAGTGAGGCAAGGGGACGTTATTTCCCCGAAACTGTTCACAAATGCTATGGAGGATATGTTCAAGACGCTGCACTGGAAAGGGCGGGGCATCAACGTCAATGGTGAATACATCTCTCACTTGCGATTTGCAGATGACATTGTCATCATGGCGGAAACGCTGCAGGACCTGCAACGAATGCTGAATGACCTGGCTGACTCCTCTGTACGCATCGGCCTACGGATGAACTTGGATAAAACCAAGGTCATGTTCAATGAACATGTACTACCGGAACCGATAGCGGTGCACGGCGCCGAAAAATATATGTACCTCGGGCAGTCATTGCAGTTAGGTAGAAACAACTTCGAGGACGAGGTGAACAGGAGAATTCGGTTGGGTTGGGCAGCGTTTGGTAAGCTACGTCAAGTCTTCTCATCGTCGATCCCACAATGTCTAAAGACTAAAGTCTTTAATCAGTGCGTCCTACCCGTCATGACATACGGAGCCGAAACGTGGACACTGACGGTACGGCTGGTCCACAAGTTCAAAGTCGCTCAGCGGGCTATGGAAAGGGCTATGCTCGGAGTTTCTCTTAGGGACAAAATCAGAAATGAGGTGATCCGGCAGAGAACCAAAGTTATCGACATAGCCCACCGGATTAGCAAGTTGAAGTGGCAGTGGGCTGGCCATATTAGCCGAAGAACCGACAACCGTTGGGGTAAACGAGTTCTTGAGTGGAGACCGCGGCTTGGCAAACGTAGTGTAGGACGCCCTCAGGCCAGGTGGAGTGATGATATACGCAAAACGGCTGGCAGGAGCTGGATGCGAGAAGCCGAAGATAGAACAAAGTGGCGTGCAATTGGAGAGGCCTATGTCCAGCAGTGGACTGCGATAGGCTGATGATGATGAAATGTCAAAACGACAAACTCTATTGAAATGTATATGGAATAAGAACTTGTGACGTCATTAGTTCCTATCGTAAAATCATTACTTTTAATATTCGTTTTCATGCCTTTCGAATTCAAAAACATGTTAAATTGTAAAATAACATTTATTTTCAGAGCATTTCAAGATCTACTATTACCTGATTAGTATAAAATAATTTACTTTTATTGTAGTCAACTAGGTACCCAATCCTTGCATATTAGACACAAATAATAACTAATTTTTTTTTAAAGATAACTAGCAATGTGGGATTGAGTCCCACATTACTAGCAATATTGTTAACCCCTCCAGCTAAGCTCAAAGGCTTGTGTTAGGAATGGGTTCACGTCGGTAGTATAATGGGTAGGATTCGAAACCGCGACCTCACGATTGCGAGACCGATGCTTAAGTCATTAAGCTACCGTCACTTTTTACTATTAAATACCAACAATGTAGTGAACATTTGTTATAAAAACATCACACTTCCAAATTTAAGGCCCTTTACTTTAAATGTATTTTAATGGCGTGATCATTTTAAATCCGTCCGATATTTAAAAAATATTTTACAGATTACATATCTATTTAGATTTATAGTAAGGTATAGCAATTATTTTGGTATCCATATCCTTTGATATATCAAAAAGAAACAGCGGTCTATCAATCTGGCATTTTAACATTTTTGAGGGCGATTTACGAATTCTGTTGAATACTTATTGATGTAAAGGTTTGGTTGAAGTGCGAGCGGGGAATATAACATCTTGGAAATTGTGATTTATCGACCACAACCTAAGTTAGGTACTACCATATCAGTTAGGCTATATCAGTTACAGTTACCGTTGTACGAAAGCACTAAGTGTCACATATCTGACGGAAAATGGACCGAGCGTAATACGAGAGAGGGACGCATTAATGCATCGGTTGAGTGTGAAAGATTGAATGCTTTATTATATACTGTCGTCTGTGTAAATTTTCCCTGATTTTGCAACATTTCTCACTGCTGCTCCGCATCTATTCTCTCTTCTCCGCCTTCCTCAATACAGGTCAGTCAGCCCCAGTCAGGGCCACTGTCCTGACTGTTAAGACCCTCTGGTTTAGATCCCCACCCAGGATAAAACTTTGTGTGATGAGCACGATGGTTTATTCTGTGTCTGGGTATAATTTATCTATAATATGTATGTATTTAGACTTTTTTGTCATTTTTATCAGTTGTCTGATTGCCATAGTACAAGCTCTGCTAAGTTTGGGATCAGATAACGTTGTGTGAGTAGTCCCAAAATATTAAAAAACGTATTAATAATGTCAGTGAGGATACATACGGATAAGGCGCATATCATTAGAGATATAGAGAATATCTCGCTAACACTGAGCCACAACCCCATTCAACTTAAACCTTTCACATCTAACTACCAACTAAAGTTTCCCTTTCCTTATTTCAAACAAATAAGGTTCAATTTCGCGTAACATATACTTACAACACATACATGAATCAATCACTTCACTCAGTGATTACAGTAAGACAGACATTCCCTAAGGGTACGGGGTTCGATCCCGTGCCGAGCATCAATCACAACTCGTCTATTTTCACATTCGTGATTTACAAATCACCCTTTTTTTATTTTCGCATCCGAATACCGAGTTTTGTAGGAAACTAGCATTCGCCCGCGGCATCCGTTGGTTCAAATTAGGCGGGTTATTTTGGTGCGATATTTTCTATAATTTTGATTGATGTGTTAACCTCAATTATCGTTATTTTTTTTTATGTTTTAAAAGTTATCTACTAGGTACCGTTTTTAAACGATTTCCAAACAACTAAAAAATCCTTTTAATTTTCTAGTAATGAGGTATTATTACAATTATTTTTTTTAAATAAAAATACGACGCCCGCAGTAGGGTACAAGCCCTGTGTCGCGGGAGACTTTATAAACATACAATTCACGGACACAAAGTACCCAGACTCGGAACAACAATTTGTGGATCACACAAAGTGGAATCCCGTGTGGGAATCGAACCCGTTGCGTAGCAGTCGGACACACTCCCACCGCGCCACAGAGGCACTCAATTTAGGTAAAAAAAAATACCTACATATACTGTATACATACCAATATATATGTCTCCCCAGTAGAACCTACTTATTAAAGATTTTGGGGGTAATTGCCATAATCGCCACGCTTGGCGAGCGTGTTGGCGATCGCAGTAAGACTTTTAAAACGCAGAGGACGCTGCTGCCCGTCCTCCGGTGTGAAATCCCTTAGTCGCCTTGACGACACCCACGGGAAGATACTGGGTGGTACTATTCTTAGGCCGGTACATAAAATACATACACACAAAAAAAATGTACAGGTTTGCTCACTTATCTATACATTTATTTAATTTTGATAAAAATAAACACCGAAACAATAAATTAGCACTCTCAGTACCCAGAATAGAAATGTATAGAAATAGCCAACAGTATAGATGTATAAATATTTATAATAAACAGCAAGATTCCTTAAAAACACAGGAAATATTAATATAAATAAAAATAAATTAAAACTGATGCTACACGAAAAATGCTATTATACTATTAAAGAGTATTTGGAAGATGCATTATAATATTATATTTGTTAATTGTACCTTAGTGTTACAAGTTTGTTATATTTATATTATTATTCGATCTCATAGACAAAGTTTCATATTAGCTAATTATTAACATAATTAGTTTGTTAGTTTTGCAGCACCCTTACGAGGTCTATACCGACAGTCAGACGGACATGACGAAACTATAAGGGTTCCGTATTTGCCACTTAGGCTACGGTCCTTAAAAATAAGGCACACGGACATAACAGCAAAAACAAAAGTAATTGACACTAACACAAACATGACACCTAAACAACCTTTAAGTGTATTTTATTAATTTATTGCACAATGTTGTTACAGGTAGTCCTTAAGAGGCGTCGAAACGAGCCATTTTTTACGGCAATTTGTGGCGGCAATGCTATGGCTGGCAACATGGTAGTACTCTCCAATATTTATTTGATGGTTGCCGGATCGCCGAGCGATCGATTTTCCACAATGTTGCCCGGCCAATTTTGTTGTTGTTTCAGTCGCTCTCTATTTTATTGTTTCCGGGTTGTGAAGCCCGTTTAGGAGACTTGATCATGCGCCATACAATTAATAATAATATCTTGTGACAACTCACACAACGCTATCTGATCCCAAACTAAGCAGTGCTTGTACTATGGAAACCAGACAACTGTTAAACATACTTATATATTTCTAAATACATACATATTATAGATAAATGACACCCAGACACAGAATAAACCATCGTGCTCATCACACAAAGTTTTATCCTGGGTGGGGATCGAACCCACCTCTTGCGTAGCAGTCGGATACACTACCACCACGCCACAGAGGTAGTCAAATTTTAAAATACAAATTGCACACATATTGCCATTATTGGCGGAGCAATTAGTTGCCAATAGTGCCGCCACAAATTGCCATAAAAAATGGCCCGTTTCGACGCCCCTTAAGGACTACCTGTAACAACATTGTGCAATAAATGAATAAAATACACTTAAAGGTTGTTTAAGTGTCATGTTTGTGTTAGTGTCAATTACTTTTGTTTTTGCTGTTACGTCCGTGTGCCTTATTTTTAAGGACCGTAGCCTAAGTGGCAAATACGGAACCCTTATAGTTTCGTCATGTCCGTCTGACTGTCGGTCTGTCCGTATGCCACAGGCATTTTTGTCAAAGATTAGGTACACAATGAATATTGTTGACATTTGGTGAAAATGTGTCTTGTAGTAGCCGCTACGTAGTTTAGTAGCTAAATAATAAAAATAAATATTTTTAAGGGGCCACTCCATAAATGTAACAGAAGCTGAATTAACATTTTTTTTTGAGCAATTTTTAACGTGTGGCACACCATTCGACAGGTCTTTTAAAAACATTTGAAGGTTTTTAGTAAACTTTTTTGATTAAGTTTTGGAAATAATTGCTACGAAAGTTGCATAAGTTGTGTTCACACTGCCACGACACACTTTATCTGCGTGTACGACTATGTGTACATGATAAACGTGGAGCTATAAAAATAACGACACGTTATTCTGCCGCCATTTTTACAACTCGACCGTCGCCAGCCAATTTCTACTAGAGTGTCAACTGTCAATTTGTCGTGTAGGTTCCTATTTTATTGTAGGTACCTACTTACTTGCACTTTAACAGCATAATAATATATGCTTGGTCATACTATTTTTACACGTAGGTATTTCAAATATTTTCATACCTTAATTGCAGAGCTGTGAAAATTATGACCGCTCAGTTCGCGGCCATTTTCACAACACTTTATAGATGTACCAGAATTTCATGAAACTAAATTTAAAAAAAACTCTTTTTTTTAAAGATAACTTGTAGTTAATATGGGATTTGTTGGTCCCACATTACTAGCTATTCTATCTCTCTCTCCAGCTAAGCTCGAAGCTTGTAGGAGTGGGTTCATAATGGGTAGGATTCGAACCCGCGACCTCACTATTGCCAGTCCAATACATCAGCCATTAGGCTACCGCCGCTTCATATAAGGCAATGTTATCTGACACTTGACAGTGGCACCTAATGCGATTATGACCTTTGATACTTTTTTCGTTGAAACATGTATTCTTAAACTTATTTAATAAAAATGCTGCGGTACGTCGAGCTAATTTCTAACCGCCAAAAGTGTATAGGAACGGGAAGAAGAAGAAAGTTTGTTGTGTTTCAATTTTTACTATTCAGTGTTAAAACTGACATTCACGCGGTCGGAGCTGCTGTACAAAATATTAATTTTGTTTAACCAGTAATGGTATTTAGTTCTATTGAAGCAGGAATTGGTATGTAACGAACCTTTATATAAAATTGAATTATTTCAATGAAAAAATACAACGATTAAGACTTGTTCGTCCTAGTAGGTTTAGGACCTACTTAGGTACCTTATTAACGTATAGATCAGGACCGCGCCATCCTTTTTAATTAAAAAGTAAATATTGACTGCAAAGCGTGAAAGAGAAAAAAAAACTCGTGCAGCCTTTGACAGGTATTGTCCACAAAGTAGCGTTGTCTCTTTCTAGCGAGCGGTCAATTTTGTGATGTTAAAGGCAGAAACATACTACTATGTCGTGGACTTTCGCATCGCGTCAGAAGCCTCTCGGTTCAAACGTTTTGTATGGCTAGAGACTCATTATAGCAGAGTGGTGTGTCGCAGCGTGGTCTGTCGTGACGCGAACCCCTCGCAGGCGATCGCACCAGAACGGTGGTGGGGGTTCTGGCGCGCCACGACACTCTAGCTTAGTGTGCACACCCGCTCGGACGCTTTAACGTGTTGCGACACTCCACGACAGAGTAGTTTTTTTTCTGCGTTCTTGGTTTTCTTTCCTCAGTCTTGGTCTGTACGTCAATGCCCTACCTAAACCTTGTGTTACCATCTCTAAATTAAAATTTCCTATTTTTTTATTAGATTCTGGTAGGTAGGTAGGTACACCAACACCTACGTATCTACCTGTGGAAATTCCAAATAAGACACTACATTATTATCTTCAGCACGAAATAAGTAGATCTTTTACTTTTACTACTTTACATAAACATCACTACAAGAGGTGCAATAAATGTTGATAAACTTTCGCGATTTGTACACATTATAAAATTATATATTCTACGGGTCTTAGTCACGGGTAGTCTACCCATGACCACGACCGTTGCAATACGGTCGAAACGTCGGCCAATAAACAAGGTATTTTACCTTAAATTATTCACCCCGTAGGTATATATCATTTTATAAGAGTTGCAATATTTAGGCCAACTTCAGGCCACACACTTGACTCTGAACTAAAATTTGAACACGCGATGGAAATTGGTGAGAAAAAAAATCACTTTACTTAAAGGGGACGTACCTACCTTAAAAAAAATATTTTTCAAAATTAATATCATTCTTTCACTTATAAGCGATTACTTTATTTATAAGCGAGCGACTTACTTTATAAGCGATACTTATGTCTATCCATGCAAAATTACAGCCTTCTAGCACTAACAGTCTCTGAGCTAAGCTGCGGACGGACGGACAGACATGGCGAAACTACAAGGGTTCCATTTTGGCTATGGAACCCTGTGTCTAAAATTAGTTTACAATTGACTCTTCATTGTGTGTCACTGGCATGGGGGGGGGGGGGGGTTCGGAGCTCCTGTAGCCTCCTGTAGCTTCGTATAATTGATGATTAACTGTACGCATTAACTTTAGGAACTACCTAATGTTTCGAATTGAAAAAAATATTTTAGTGTTGGATAGTCCACTTATCGAGGAAGGCTATAGGCTATATAACATCACGCTACAACCAATAGAAGCGGAGCATCAATAGAAAATGTTGCTAAAACGGGAAAAATTGACAGACGAAGTTGGTCAGCTAGTGACATATAGCGGTTAGCAACGCCTCTGCACCAGGTGCAATCGCACCATTTCCCGCCCTTCCGCCGTCCCTGCAATTCGTCCCATTAGCAACATTGTTTCACAAACCGTTACCAATTATATGTCATTCGTAAGTATTCCCAAAACTCAATAAATGCGCACTTAGAAGTCTCTGTAGGTCACTCTATAATTAGGTATAATGACATTGAAAATTATACTCACACAATCAAATTATTTCTTTGTTCTTAGAAAATAATTATTGTGTTTTTCCTCCTTGTATTCTTGTTAAGTCATAATGTTTGTTATTTTTGATTACAGTGCGGTAGCCTAATGGTTCAGGCATCGGAGTCATAATCGTGAGCTCGCGAGTTCTAATCCTACCCATTATACCTATAACCGACGTGAATCCACTCCTAACAAAACAAATTTACCACAGCTGGAGGGGTTAACAGGATTGCTAGTAATATAGAACCTGCAATCCTACATTATTATTTATTATCTTTGAATAAAAAATCATATATTCAGTATTATAGTTTAATGACTTTTTAACAAATTTTGTAGGTACATGCCACTGAATGTCCCTAAAAGTAGGTACAACTTGAGATGACAAAATCAGATTAGGTATTAGATATATTTCGAGACTTAATCGCGTGAATCTTCGCGTAAAAGCGGAATATTGCATGTGCTAGGGTTGCAGCAAGACTTGAAGGGACCCGCGACTGATCGACTCGTGATCACAACCCACGATAAAGTTTCGTACCTTTAAATAATTCACACGATTAAGTCCCGAAATATATCTAATATGTATATGTATGTTCGTAAACTTTCGCGGTTTGTACATATTATAGAATTTTCTAAGCTATTATAAGCTACGGGTCTTAATCTCGTAAATATTTTATTTTACGGCTAAATACCAATGGCCGTGGTCACGGATAGACTGTCTATCCGTGTACCGTGACCACGGCCGTTGCAATACGGTCGAAACGTCGGGCAATAAACAAAGGTATTTAGCCTTTAAATAAAATATTTACGCGATTAAGACCCGTAGCTTATAAAATTCTATAATATGTATATGAATAAAATTCGCGAAAGTTTAGCAACAATGAAATTAGATTACCTAACAGAAATTAAAACTTATTAGTTATATTTCGGGACTTAATCGCGTGAATTATTTAAAGGTACCTAATACGAACCTTTTATTTACCCGAAGTTTCGATCGAATTGCACCGATCGTGGTCACGGGTCGACTGTTTAAAAAAAACAAGAAATTAAAACATTCTTTATTAACCTAATTTTGGTCGTTATTGATGTTCAGCGATTGATTAAAAATTTGTGTTGTCACTTCATTGTAAACAAGATTATTTTTGTCCTTAACAGATACATACAAAAACACACTGGAGAAACTTTCCGCCTACCCCATGGTGGGTTCACATGCTGGCGTTCAAAGCGACATTCAACGAGCACGAACACGTGCGCGAGCGTGTGAATAGGCGTCACTGTGCTGCTCGACTGTTTTGGATAGCTTGTTTGTACCGCCAGCCGGCGCAGAGCTGCATGCCGTGTGTCTAACCGCACTATCACAATCTAGTAAAAATATTGTCTACCATCTACTGGCGCAGTCGGGAAAAAATATATATATACTGACTTAGAAATAAAACAACAATATTAGTCTAAATTGTATAATATAATTTGTATAAAATACAGATACCTATATAATTTGTATACATTGTTGTAAAATATATTTCTAAGTGCATCCACATCGAAAAAAGTAATCAAAAGATAAATTAAAAAGGCCGCTAACTGCGTGTTTCTGTTACTTTTTTTATATTTTGGAAACCCTTATTTAACACGGTAACTTCAAATACCTTTTAGTTATTCGTCGGTACAGAGTTATCCTCTTATTCATAACAGTTTAGCAACATTGTTTTTAAGCTTTCGTAATTTTTTTATACATATTACATATATTTCGGGACTTAATCGGGTGAATTACGCGATTAAGTCCCGAAATATATCTAATAAGTTTAGCAACAGCATTATAAGTAACAAGAATTTTGTCTTTATTATTCCTATCATTTTTAAAACATAGAAGACAAAATATTGCCTATACAGGGTGGACCAAACGTCGAGGGAAAGTAGTAGATTCTAAAAGTCACTTGACAGGGCAGGGAATCGAACCCACTAAATGTAGAAAAAAAAACATTGTGTTTTTATGAAGAAAAGAGTCAATCATAAGAAACAAAATTTTTTATAAAACATTTCATCTAAAATCTATATAAAGAAATCTTCTTCTAGGTAATAGTCAAATAATAACAAGTTAGCGTAGTTTTTCGACAACAAATTGTAGATAGCAAAATTATATTTAAATACATACACATAAGTATAATTTTGCTATCTACAATTTAAATTAATTAATTTAATATCACTAACTTAACTGCGAACCACAATACAAAGAATCTCTTATATCACTTTGCTTAAAGTAATAGATGTGGTCATTAATAATTAAAAAATACATCTCAATCTATTTGACTATTTGCTAGCGTTAGTTAACGTTTCTGCTTCGTCTTGCCCAAGGGCAAGACGAAGCAGAAACGTTAACTAGGTACATTTCTAAATGTTATTGTTAAATTTCATGGCCTTCCTCGAATTTTAGATGCAATGTTTATTAGAGAGATTTGTTCCTTATGATTGACCTCTTTGATCGGGATCATAAAAATACAGAATGTTTATTTTAAACATAATAATGGCAGATTCGATTCCCAGCTCTTGCAACTTATTTTTAGTAAATGTTTGAAAGCGGTTCTTTAAAAAAAATGTTTCCTTTGAATAAAATTAGCTAACTCGAGAATTTAGGGTACTTTCCCGTCATGGGGATTTGGTACATCCTGTATAAAATGCTCTAAATAAATTATTATAAATCTGGCAAGTCACTTTTAGTAAATGTTTGAATGCAGTTCTTAAAAATAAAAATGTTTCATTTGAGTACAATTAGCTAACTCGTGAATTTAGGGTACTTTCTCTTCAGGGAGCATTGGTTTGATCCACTCTGTATAAAACTATAAAATGCTGTTACTAAATTTTTATGAACATGGGCGTTATATTTTAACGTTGAACCAGTCAAATCAACTACGAGTACAATGTGGATGCTCCATTGGTCTCACACACCGAATATAGTAAAACATATAGTGTTTATGCTTTACTTGATAACTTAAAAATACACTCGTTTTAAATTAGCATTATTATAAATTGTGGGCAGCCAATAAAAGTAGAATTATTTAAAAATAATACTGTTTTACAATAATCTAATTCGATCATTATTTCGAGAAATATTCATTTTGTGTGTCAATTGGCCGAATACCCTAATGAAATATAAAAAATAATAAGATGTCGAAAAATACGTCTTAGAATTAAGTATAGTTTGGGAATTCGGATATTCTTTTTCTATACTAAAAGTATCTAGTTTATACATAAAAAGTGCTCATGTATGAATCATATGTGAGTCATAATGAATCACATATGATTCATACATTAATTTGTGAATCTTCCTATAACCCATGTGTGACTCATTTCACATGGCATTTGTGAAATATATTTAAAGTCAAATTATTTAACTGAAGTGACACTAGTTAAACAGTATATATTTAATTATCTACGTTAAAAAGTATAATATCAAAAAATATTATATTTGTACGGTCAATTATCTTGTGATGTTATTACAGAAATTGTATATAAATTCATACCAATAAAAAATGGCACCATTTTATAATAAAATTGTGGTTACTTAATAAAATTATTTATTTTATACTGAATATTTAGGTAATATTTAAAAGAATATCTATACATTACATAGTGCAAAAATAAATAATATTCAGATACACATTATAAACGAAATATTTTTCAATGATTTAGCCGAATTTTTATGATAAAACGACGTAAAAATGCCGCTTAAACTAATTATATTTGTACTCTCGATATACCTAGTCTGGCCATAAATACTGTTACAATTAAAAATAAGAAAGATATTACATTTGAATTTGGAATCTGTCATTTTTATACGATTGTTCATTGTATTTTCTAATTTTGGCGCCAATACATTGTACAATATTTTGCTATATTAAAATGGAGTGGGGTGATAAAGAAAACCGAATCGCTGTGATTGCATTACACAAAGTTGGTATGGAGCCGAATGTAATTTTTAAAACTCTCCATACGCTTGGTATTAGTCAAATGTTTGTGTACCGGGCTATTAATAGGTACAATGAGACCTTCTCTGTTTGTGACAGAAAAAGATCTGGCCGTCCACGTAGTGTTCGTACGAAAATGGTGGTCAAAGCAGTAAGGGAAAGAATTCGAAGAAATCCTGTCCGAAAGCAAAAGATTTTATCTCGGGAGATGAAGATAGCACCCAGAACCATGATGACAAAAGATGACTTAGGACTTGCAGCCTATAAGAGACGCACTGGTCATTTTTTAACTGATAATTTAAAAAAGAATAGGGTGGTAAAATCGAAGCAACTACTGAAGCGGTACGCAAAGGGAGGTCACAGAAAAATTTTGTTTACGGATGAGAAAATCTTTACAGTTGAGCAACATTTTAACAAACAAAATGACCGTATTTATGCTCAAAGCTCTAAGGAAGCTTCCCAATTAGTCGACAGAGTGCAACGTGGGCATTATCCGACTTCAGTGATGGTTTGGTGGGGTGTTAGCTATGAAGGAGTGACTGAGCCATATTTTTGTGAAAAAGGTATCAAAACATCGGCACAAGTGTATCAAGATACCATTCTTGAGAAGGTAGTTAAACCCCTTAACAACACCATGTTCAATAACCAAGTATGGTCCTTCCAACAAGACTCAGCGCCGGGTCATAAAGCTCGGTCCACGCAGTCTTGGTTGGAAGTGAACGTTTCGGACTTCATCAGAGCTGAAGACTGGCCGTCGTCTAGTCCCGATCTTAATCCGCTGGATTATGATTTATGGTCAGTTTTAGAGAGTATGGCTTGCTCTAAACGCCATGATAATTTGGAGTCCCTAAAACAATCCATACGATTGGCAGTGAAGAATTTTCCCATGGAAAGAGTGCGTGCTTCTATTGATAACTGGCCTCAACGTTTAAAGGACTGTGTTGCAGCCAATGGAGACCACTTCGAATAAGCTTTTTATATTTTGAATTGTTTTTTATTTATGTATTAAACTAACACACTGTAAAAGTAATAAATATTATTTGCAATAAAAAAAAATGTTTTTTCTTCGTAACAATATTTATGGCTAGACTAGGTATACAATTTTGATACCAGTATGATTGATTGCCTGGTTGCCATAGTACAGGCTCTGCCTGGAATCAGATGGCCGTGTGATAAGCTGTCCCAAGATAACGATATTATTATTTATTCCATCTCACATATAACATAAATAATATATGTATAATTATTATAAATTTATAATATTATGAGTATTCACTATTATATCTTTGATTTAATTTGTGACTAAAATAATAGGAAAATATTCTTACAGTACCATAGATTATTATTATTATATTTGACATTTATTTAATATATATATATTTTAAATACTTGATTAAACTCTATTTTATATAAAAAAGACACACAGTATAATAATATCTTTAATTATTTTAAATAAATTGTATATACTGACTTATTTCTAAAAAAAGTGTATAAAATTTGTATAAAATGTGGAAGTAAATTTTCAGTCTATATTTTGTCATTTATTCTGAAAGAAAATTTGTGATGTGATTTTTATGCTAAATTTACTACAAAATGGAGTAATATACAAAATATTCGTTTCGGCAAAAGCCATAGTGATTATGAAAATACTATAAATAATATAATTCATATAAAGATATAAAATTCAAATTACTATAGGCATGGTACAAAATTTGCTGACCGAATTTAGAATATGGCGGCCACATTTCAGGAATCAGACAACATTTGTCTGAAATTTTTCTTTGTGAGATTAAATAGACGATAAAAATAATATTTTATAAGGCCTATTAAATTATACAAAACTATGTCCCAACTCAAATCTTCGGAAAAAATCATGAAAGATCACCAGGGGGGGTTTAGTGAGAAATCAGGTGTATTGGACCAATGGGGATGTTGACTGTCAAGTCAAATCAGTATCTTCTTATGAAATGTCAAAACGACAAGCAGGAATAGCAACCTATGACGTCATAAGTTCCTATCGTCAAATAATTACTTTTTTCATGCTTTTAAATTCAAAAACATGTTAATTGTAAAAGAACACTTATTTTCAGAGCATTTTAAGATCTACTATTACCTGAAGCTAATTTACTTTTATTGTAGCCAACTCCGTAGTACGAGACACACTCGTAAAATACTATTAGCTAACTTTTTGTACCAAAAAAATACATGTGATTAATGGACGACCCCTTTCTAGCTCCAAGACGTTCCTGCATGAGTGAATAAGTAAAGACTTTTATTTCAAGATTAACTTATTCAGAGTGATTTATAATATACTGATAACGTCCTGATCGCGGTTTCTGTACATTACACCAAATTACATCAGTTTAAAAAAAAATACATTTTAAGCCCCCCTAACCACCTATCACCTACTTTTGTCACACAACCACCAACCACGCGTATGTCTAGACCCCGGAGTAAAATAGTTTTTATTTGTCAGGTTTATAACCTAAACTTAACAATAAACAACGATTTTACTCCAGTAAAACAGTCTGTAAGTGGTAATGGTCATAACTTCACTTTTTTTTTAAAGACTGCTCACGCAGTAGGCTACGAGCCCACTGTCGCGGAGGACTTTACAAACATACAAGTCACGGGAACAGAGTACACCCAGACGTGGATCACACAAATTGGTGTCCCGTATGGGAATCTGAGAATTGAACCCACCTTTTGCGTAGCAGACACACTCCCACCGCGTCACCAGGTGGTAGGTGATTAAGAGTTAAAATATTAACAACTTATTTAGTGTAATGTAATGCACGAGCGACATGTTATTAGTAAGTAAATATATGATATATAAATAAAAAATTGTGTGGCACTCGGGGACTGCCGCGGTAAAGCTATTGCATAGCATTTTTATCAAATTAAGCAACAAAAAAAAAAAAAATCATTATAAAAAACAATGTTTTTAATTTTTTTTAAATAACAATAAAAGGAATTAAAAAAAAAATTTTTTTTTTCTTTATTAACAAAACAATGTTTTTAATTTTTTTTTTCTTTAAAAATTTTTTTTTTTTTTAAATTTAAAAAAAAGTCATAAAAGTTCTGCTATTCATCGATAGATGGCAAAACTAAAAAGTATTACCGCTGTGCCCGTCGGAGTGGGGGGGGGGGCGAGGTTTTTTCGTTACGGAATTTCTGGATTCGGTCCCGGCGCTCAAGGCCCGCGATAGAAGCTATGCAATAGCTTAATAACTCTGTATAAAAAATACAAAATAATATCTCAATAAAAAATAATAGGTATGTATTACAACATGCCATAATAATTTGAACTCTATAGTACTCTTACTCAATACATCTATATAAATTAAAAATCAATCCTTATTTCCCTTGGTCACGAAATAACTAGAGAAAGACTTAACCGATTTCATTCATTTTTTTTTTAATTATGCAGGCTTTTACGTAAAAAAATACGAAATAAATAACGGGGCGGTACGAAGTACGCCGAGACAGCTAGTATTAATATGACACAATAATCAGTTTTTTAAATGGACGAATTTTTATTTAATTTTATAATTGTGAGATTCAGTCAAAAAATATTCAGTCTAGTATCATAATTTGTAACAGTCTTAACATGTAACTGTAAAAACTTATAATTTTCTAAATCAAAAAGGATTTGCAGCATTTTTTCCAAAGTGATATATTTTTACCATTATATAGTGTCTTATTTCTCAAATCGAAGCCGTTCGTCTTTCAAAAATTACACAACATTTGGTGTAACCTTAACAGATTCACTCTAACTCTCTATACTTATTAATTTCTTTTGATAGGCTTTGTGAGGGCAGCATTCATCTAAACAAAACTTTTACGTAGATATTAGAAGCATGGTCTTTATAACTTTCATCATATTAATTTTATATATATGGAGGAAAAATTCGTCTCAGACGGGTCTTGAACCCTTAGGGGTACCGGCCCTAAGCCATTACCAACACAAAATTTGAGTCGAATTTTGCTTCCACATGATATGATTTTCGATCTCGTCTTGTCATAATCTTACCATTAGAAAAATCATATTAATCAGCCAGATGCACCGACGACTTATAGAAGGTCTGGAATGGACTGAATGACGTTTGGCGGAGGACTGGGTGTTGTGGCGTTAATTAGGACAAGCTTATGTCCAGCAGCCTAGGCAATTTCTCTAGTCATAGGTGTATTCCTGTCTTTATCATTGTCTTGTCTTGTCCTATGTCCATGTGGGTTGGAATTTAAGCTAAACAAATAAGCTGTTTCCCTTCGTCCATCTGGAACTGAACTTTGTCTGAGTTGGCTGCTTTATCAGCTGTTTTAGATAGTGCACTCGCTAGGAATATCTGAGCTACTCCGGTTGCTGTCACGAAGAGGGCCCAGCCTGGAAAATGTCATCATCGCCCTCATTAATCTATACTTACTAATATTAGAATACAATAGTTTAGATGTATAGATGGATGTTTGTTATTATATTCTTGTACTAATTACGTAGTTTTGTTTGAATTTCGTAATTTCTAATTATTATTTCTTTCAACTTTTAAAAAGATAATGTGTCCAAAAACCCATTATATAAATAAAATTCTTGAATTCTTTTTTGCTCACACCAACTTAAATAAGTAATTTATGACTCCCTCTCTCTCTCCCTCTCTACATCTCAATCTCACTCTACCGCTCCCTCTTTATATGTCAATCGCCCTCTACCCCTCTCCCCCCTCTTTATCTATCTCGCGCCCCCTATATCAACCCCTCCCCTCTCTATCTCCTCTCTCCCTCTCTATCTCTCTCGCACGCCTCTATCAACCCCTCTCCCCCCTCTATCTCCTCTCTCCTTCTCTATCTATATCTCTCTCTGTCTGGCAAGGGCACCATCATAACCATACATATCATCATCAACTATACAATCATTATCATCGTCAAAATCATCATTGTTATCATTATCATTAAGAGCTCTATGTGAAAGCAATTCTAGCAGAAGCTAGTGGTTTAATAACTATGAAACTCACCAATAGCACAATCCCCAAGTATATACGGCTCGGCGTTTTCACCACAAAGTCGTTTCACGCGTGTGGCGCCCCAACCCCAAGGGTATAACAGTAAACCCAGAACACCGAAGAGACCTGCAATATTATAAGTATGTAGGTGTTACTAGCATGTTTTAATTTTCAAATTTTTATACATATTAAACGTGTGGAGGAAAAATCGTCTTAGGCGGGACTTGAACCCGTGACCTTAAGGGACGGCTCTTAGCTGTTACCAACGCCGACACCAAGATACATGTCCGCAAAAGTCGAATTTATCCGTCGTTTTTATTTATCGTCGCGACATCTACCGTTTTCCCGAGGAACTTGTATGGCTGTGAGTGTCGTTGTTGAAACCATTTAAGGGTAGGAATTACGCGAAACAGGGTTCGGCTCCTTCAAAAATGTATATAGAAAACCTAAATATTAGGACACGAAAAAAATTGTGTCACTAGTCAAAGAGTTTTTCTAGTAGATGAAATAAAGAAATTAAAGGATATGTCTTAATATGATCCCGCAAATAAATCTTGAATGGCGTTCGTAATTTAACATATGTACGAACGAATATTCTACTTTATTTTGACCTGCGCTCCTGCGCACTGTGAAGTAATGGTCGTGTGCGGAAGAGCGAGGCCGGCGATCGTGTCGCTGTGTACGTAGCGCTAAATAAATAATTCTCTCAGTGTATTGCCCCCTTAAACACAGATTTTTGATGACGTTGGGCCTGAACATAACCTTTTGTAATTTAAATTTACTTGACAGCACCACAAGGAAGGTTAAAATTTTCTTAAAGTAAGGGTTTTAAGGTTTTAGACTACTTTTATATTCGCGTATAAGCTCGTTTTTGGAAGCGCATGCAGGCGCGTATAGCACCTTTTGCCATACGCGCATCTAGTATGAGCGTTGGTGCGTTTATGAGCTCGTATAAACGGGTGATATCTAATATACTTTATGTTGCTCATATTGGACACGGTTCTTTATACCAATAACGACAAGTTATAGGTACAATAATTCCTGGGTCTGGACTTCAAATTTTTCTATCTTTCAAAAATGCAACTATTGTATTAGTAAAGTAATTGGCAAGAAATGCCTATAAAAATTACTTCAATATTCGGCCTGCGACATCATAATTTGTTAAAATGCTCTCTGTAACGAAGCAATAACAAAAGCCGTGATAGTTCTTTAACTACCGACTAGATGGCGCATGCGAGGGCACAACTCGCGAGCATCAAGGGATAGAGAAATTTAAGGTCTAGTAACATAGTCCAGATAGGTGGTTCGCTTCTGGCCCCGGTTTGGCTACGGAAGTCTCGGGTTCGTTTCCTGGGTCTGGATTTCAAATTATCTTTCAAAAATGCAATTATTGTATTTGTAAAGTAATTGGCAAGAAATGCCTATAAAAATTACTTCAAAGTAGGTACAAATAAGTTACTAAAATTTAAACAGATGCCCAAAAGAGCTGTGTTCTAAGGATATAAGTAGTAGTTTAACCGATGGTACGTTTATGCCAAAGGCCGTCTTGGTTTCGTTCACATCATTGTGTTTCGGCTGAAGGGCACTGTAGCAAGTGTAATTCGAAGCGGCGGTAGCCTAATGGCTAAGGCATCGGTCTCGCAATCGTGAGGTCGTGGGTTCGAATCCTGACCATTATACTACCGACGTGAACCCACTTCTAACACAAGCCATAGAGCCTAGCTGGAGGGGTTAACAGGATTGCTAGTAATGTGGGACCACAATGCCACATTGCTAGTTATCCTTTTAAAAAAAAAAAAAAATTACTTAGTGGGAAAATGAGACATATGTATGAAAAAATGGTCTGTTGGTCTAGTGGTTACTGACCCTGACTGTTAAGCCGGAGGTCGTGGGTTCGATCCCCACCCAGGATAAAACTTTGTGTGATTAGCACGATGGTTTATTCTGTGTCTGGGTGTTATTTATCAATAATATGTATGTATGTATTTAGAAATATATAAGTATGTTTATCAGTTGTATGGTTTCCATAGTAAAAGCTATGCTTAGTTTGGGATCAGATAGCGTTGTGAGTTGTCCCAAGATATTATTATTATTAATATCTCAAATGAGGAGCATGGTGAAATTTCGGATCTTTGCCAAACAAGGATTTGGGTGTCACTGATATATTATAGGCTAGCGTCGACTCGTGCTCGTCTCTTCGTTTCATAGTATAAAAATACTGTGTGATGTACATTTTTTTCGAACCTATTTGATGAATTTCATCATGTGAGTTATCACTAGATTCGCCTCAATTATGGGGATGACATAGGCTACAGAGGCAAAGCGTTAAAATTTTCCTGGGTTGACTGGGTATTCAATAGGATAAAATCCCTTAAACAATAAAGATAAGAAAAATCCTGAGGTAACTCGATAAAAAAATATATCTTGATGAACGCGGTTTTTCATACCTGTAATATTAAGTAATTAGAATTCAAAGGGAAGCCGAAGAGAATGGTGTTCTATGGACCCTTCGCAACTGATGAAGAGTTTGTTTGTTTGAACGCGGTAATCTCAGGAGCTACTGGTAGCCCATTTATCGAGGAAGGCTATAGGCTATATAACATCGCGCTACGACCAATAGGGGCGGAGCAGTAATGAAAAATGTTGCAAAAACGGGGAAAAAGTACGCATACGAAGTTATATTATAATTTATAAGTTAACTAGCTGTCCCGCGCAACTTCGTCTGCGTAAATTTTCCCCGTTTTTGCAACATTTTTCATTACTGCTCCTATTGGTCGTAGCGTGATGTTAGCCTATAGCCTTCCTCGATAAATGGGCTATCCAACAAAAAAAAAATTTTTCAAATCGGACCAGTAGTTCCTGAGATTAGCGCGTTTAAACAAACAAACAAACTCTTCCGTTTTATAATATTAGTATAGATTACTTCTACCACTTTAAACAAATAAACAATTGTTTGTTCTAGCAAATCTAACGACAGGACTTTCATTAGCACATAGATAATTTTATGAGGACTTATATTTGACATACCTCCTAAAGCTTGTGTAGCCCCAGCCAGCGATATGACACTCTTCTTAAACACAGATTGAACGCAGCATGCCATCACGCCAGCTAACACTGTCGCGAATTGTATAGCAGCACCTGTAATGAAGTAATATCATATCAAATGGGTATTGTTTATGAATAAAGAAGGGATTATGAATGGAATCCAAGTAAAAAATAACAATATCCATATTAATATATTGAAGCAGCAGTAGCCTAATGGCTAAGTCATCGGTCTTGCAATAGTGAGGTCGCGGGTTCGAATCCTACCCATTATACTACCGACGTGAACCCACTTCTAACAGAAGCCTTTGAGCTTAGCTGGAGGGGTTAACAAGATTGCTAGTAATGTGGGACTCAATCCCACACTGCTAGTTATCTTTTTAAAAAATATTATAAAAGTGAAAGTAACTCTGTCTGTCTATTACGCTTTCACGCTCAAACAGCTAAACCGATTTAGATGAAATTTGGTATGGAGCTAATTTGAGTCCCGGGGAAGGACATAGGATAGTTTTTATCGCGATAACCGACATCCACGCAGGCGGAGCCGCGGGCGAAAGCTAATAACATATAAATTAAAATATATAGAGGAAATATTCGTCTCAGGCGGGACCTGCCCTAAGACGTTTACCAACACCAGCACCGAGACAAGTCCGCCAAAGTCGAATTTAGCCTCCATATGGCACTTTATGGCAATCGTAAATTTCATACGGCTCTGTGAGTTTAATTTCCAGTCTTTTAATATACTAGCTGTGCCCCGCGGTATTACCCGCGGTTTATTAGCCTGTGTGTTAATCTAAGGGTGTCAACTAACCCCATACCAAATTTTATTAAAATCGCTCCAGCCGTTTAGACGTGAGGAAGTAACAAACATACACACTCACATACTCACAAACCTTCGCCTTTATAATATTAGTGTGATAGTGTGATTAGCTGAACTCGGCAACGATTCGCTGTGGCTTTTAAATCCAGGTAGACCCGCCGGCCTTCACAGAACATTCTGCTATAGTTTCATCACAATCTGATGAATGGTTTCGAAACGCATAAGAATGGTCTATTTTCATGGTTTTTCCTAATGATATTAAAATTATAAAAAATATTTCATTCATTTCATTTGATATGTTACACGGTACAGTTTGCGAAACTTGTTTTTTAATTTTGTAGTTTGCGACCCAAAAATGACTCTCAAGTTCCAAATTCTTCTATTTACGTTACGCGTCCGTGTTTGGGTCACAGAAACTCATACGTGTACCACATTTAAACTTAATCGGTCAAGTAGATTCGGTGCAAATTGGCTGAGAAAGACGGATAGATAGAAACACAAGTGATCCCAGACCAGAGTACCTCAAAAGGAAAAAATGGCTATAGAATTCTGGGATTGTCACGGAATACTCAGGACCTCGGTAAATATATAGTAGCTACTACGCCACCCTTATTGAACTTTTTCTCGTACTATTGACGTATTTCATTTTCGTAGGTAAATATAATAATATATTGGGACAACTCACACAACGCTATTTGATCCCAACCTAAGCAGAGCTTGTACTATGGAAACCAGACAACTGATAAACATACTTAAATATTTCTAAATACATACATATTATAGATAAATAACACCCAGACACAGAATAAACCATCGTGCTCATCACACAAAGTTTTATCCTGGGTGGGGATCGAACCCACGACCTCTTGCGTAGCAGTCGGATACACTCCCACCGCGCCACAGATATATTTTTATTTGCTCCTCAATAGAGCAATTTGGCAACAAAGTTTTTTTTTAACTACCTACTAGCAATGTAGGTCGCACATTACTATGGTACAAAATACTTCGTATAACCACGGTCGGTGAGTGGCCCTTTTCCAACTTAGTTGTTACAGTGCCGTGTGTCTAGATAGTTCCCGTGATGATCGTACTTGAGAGTCCCACTCGCACTTGGCCGGGTTTTTGTTTTTTATTTTTGAATAAAGATTTTAAATTTATGAAAAGATAATAAGGGATTATGAATCCCTAAAAATAAGTTTTTTTTTTTTGTTTGCTCAATACAACTATCTGTCGCCAATAGAGGGACATTAAGTTGCAGTTTTGACTGGTCTAATATGGGTCTTGTTCAGGAACGTGACCTGTGTCTCGTCCTGAATAGTTCCTATGCGCTTTTATTGAAGCACATCTTGTGGAATTCTGCGTTTCAATCGGCGCCTTGAAGGCTGATTGTTCATTAAACTGTTTACAATCCTGTCCTTATATGACTGCATGTATTTTGTTATTTCCTCCTTGACTGTAGGCACTTTCAGGTCTTTATGTAGTTGTTCATTAGTAACAAACCATGGGGCATTTGTTATTATTCGCAAGATTTTATTTTGATAGCGTTGTATAATCTCTATGTTGGAATGAGAAGCTGTTCCCCATAGCTGTATGCCGTATGTCCAGATTGGCTTTAGGATAGCCTTGTATAACAGTATCTTGTTTTTTAGCGAAAGCTGTGATTTGCGTGCGACAAGCCAGTAAAATATTTTAAGTTGCAGACCTAGTTGTTTCCTTTTAGTAAATATATGTTTCTGCCAAGTTAAGTGTTCATCTAGGTGCAAACCCAAGTATCGCACGTGATCTGCTCGTGGGACCTCCACATTGTTTAGCTTGACTGCAGGGCAAAGTTTCCTTTTGAGTGTGAATATCACATTTACTGATTTACTCTCGTTTGCCTTAATTCGCCATTTATTCAACTATGTGGCGATATTGTCCAAGCCTTGTTGTAGCAGTTTAGCTGCTATTTCTTGCTCACTATAGATGGCTAATATGGCCGTATCATCAGCAAATGTTCCAGTGATGGTTGTTGTGCTAGTGGGTAAGTCGGCAGTGTACAGCAAGTACAGTATAGGGCCTATCACGCTTCCCTGTGGGACACCCGCTGATATTGGACATACTTTAGATATTGCATCCCCAGACTGGACCACGAAGTGACGTTCAGTGAGGAACGATCTTATAATTTTGTAGAGATAGCTAGGCATAGCCGTTTTAATTTTGTACAACAGGCCTTCATGCCAGACACGGTCAAAAGCCTGGCATATGTCCAAAAATGCGGCCGCACAATACATCTTATTCTCGAATGCTTTGACAATTTCATCCGTGAGTCTGTGGACCTGCTCAATAGTAGCGTGTTTTTGGCGAAACCCAAACTGGTGATCAGGTATTAACTTCTTTGCCTTTATCACAGGAAACATTCGAGAAAGATTCCTAAAAATAAGTGATTCTAGGAAAAATAAGAATATAACGTAATCAGTTCTAAGTCATTGCAGACCCCTGACCTGAGGGAAGGGCGGGATTCAAATGAATCCATTATCAATACCGATGTACTGGTCTTAAGGCTTTGTCTAAATCTAGCTCTTCTAGTTATAGAAGAGCAAGATTCAGATAAAGCTGATGCAGATAAAGCAGGGCTGGATTCATTCGAATCCGCCCTTCCCTGAACTGATTACGTTATATTGTTATATTTACAACAAACAAATGAATATTTCCAATAAGTACCATTAAAAAACAAAATAAATTCTCCTATTAAAAAAATAATAATAGTACATACACAAAGACAAAAAAAACATAGCAGCCTTCCAAGGAGTCGGGTAAACAGCAGAGTCTGTAGCGAGGCCGTAGAATGAAAATGGGGCACAGTTGTTATGGTCATTTCTCATGCGGATACATCTGAAAAAAAAATACAATCCATGAGATATACCTTATTTTTTTTTAAATAACTTTTTTTGCTAAAGTTCAGTAAAGAGTCATGCTCAGAACTCTCATTTCCGTTGCTACTATTCACTTTAAAGTATTGTCACTTTAACGGGCGGTCTCAATAATCTACCTATTGATGGATTTGGCAGAGATGGATTTACTAGAGATAGAATTTAGACATATTTTGTATGGAGCTTATGCCAAATATGCACCTCTAGTAGCCAAATCCAATAATAGATTATTGAGACCAAACGTATAACATAATGGAAAGTAACAGTGTCAGAAATCTAAGTATAGTGCTACAAGGATCTTTTAGTGCTTTGATGATATTGAAATGAGGGCGGTTTACAAGTTCTGATTTTGGCCTTGCCCCAAAAGATCTTGTAGCATTAAAGAATTGAAGTATTTGGCTATTAGTCATCCAGACTAAGCAGCCAATTTTGATATGGTTTTCAATCCACATATGCTTTTTTTGAAGTGAAAACTTCTTTAGGGCTGTTGTCCACTTTTGTGATGGGTAAAAAATTTTAAACTCGCGTCAGGACATGTAACCTGATCGAAAATTCGTAAGACGTAGGTAGAGTAGACCGCCGGCGCGGCGTAGGAGAGGAAGTAATATGCCCCTCTCTTTCTACCGCGCGGCGAAAATGTACGCTTGCTCCTGCTGTTTGTGTATGTTAGCACAAAAGATGAATATTGTGTTTAACCACATAAATGATAGTACCTACTTTAATACTGATAAATAAAGCAATTCGTGCGAAATTATTCCCTAACGATTCCGAAATATTAAAAAATGCGCAACATTAATGTTCAAATTTTCACTTCTCCCGGAGTGCAACCCCATGTTTATTTTTTAATATAATATATAATTTATTTCTTTAAGTTATTTAGATTTAAATACACAATGTATTTTAGTCAGTAGTCTTGTCTGAAAAGGCTATTATTTTTATTTATTTCTTACAGACTAACATATGTACTATAATACAATATGTGATTAGCTTATTACTTTATGTTAAGATGTTTTTACTAAATACAGCTTAAAACTAATTTAAAGTTGACGCAGACTAAGTTGGTTGGATTGAAATTACGTTCTTAACACCCTAAAATTACTTTTTGCAACCCTAAAATTACTTACAAAAACAATTAATTTTATAAAATTAAATATACTACAGGTTTTAATCATGTGAATAATTTAAGATAAAATACCTTGTTTGTGAATTGAATTGTGTTCATGCAATTATGACCAGTAGTGTATTTAATTTTATAATGTGTACTTAAAAATTGCAAAAGATTATTAACAATTAATTTTGTTCAATCAATAAAAAATGGTAACCAAATTTTAATTCAACAATATAAAAATACTAGTGATACAAGTATAGAACAGTTACAGTAAATACTAAAGATAGTTTGAAAAAAAATTTATTAACAAAAATAATCAATCAATCAAACAAACATGCATTAGTAATGCTAATTATCCGTGTGGTACCGGCTTAAGATGCCGTGTGGTACCGGCTTAAGAATAGTACCACCCCATCTCTTCCCGTGGGTGTCGTCAAGGCGACTAAGGGATTTCACACCGGAGGACGGGCAGCAGCGTCCTCTGCGTACTTAAAACCTTACTGCGATCGCCAACCCGCTCGCCAAGCGTGGCGATTATGGCAATTACCCCCAGGATCTACATACTAGTAGGTTCTAATGGGGAGACCCGTGCCCAGCAGTGGGCCATCATATGGGTTGGTATGGAATACTAATTATGACAATGTAATGCGTAATTTCTCTAACACAGGCCATTGATTGCTTAAAAGAGGAACCCAAGCACTAATTTGTAAAAAATGTATTTTAATTGATCAACACAATTATAAGTTGCATCTCTAATTCTCTTGGTTTAGTTACCGCCCCTGCTTCCTGCTACCATTTACTTCCAAAAAATGCATCTGCACCAATCTTGTCATCAAAATCAATCCGGCTAAGTTATATTACTTCAACTGTAATATGCTTCACTAGCACTTAGTCTTTGTATGTTCTTATGGCACATGTCTGCAGGAGCGATAGATAACCACATACTCCGGCAAAAAAGAAGGTGGTTAAGTCCTAAATCACAATGGTTCTTAGATACAAGTATTTTTGTAACATCTACCAATGACTTTAACAAGCTCAAAAACCAGTTATAAATATTGTGAAAGTAAAGGTGCTACAGTGTAAATAAGTTCTACAGTAATTGGCTTCCAATTATGAAATGAGTGTTAAGTTTTAAACAAAGAGCTAAGAGCTTCAAATTGCTTTTTTTTTATGCAACAATCTCTATGGAATCAAAATTCAAATTTAAAAAAACTATACTTTTACTAGGATATAGTTGCAGCCGGTTAAACTTTATGCATTTTTTGGAAGTAAATGGTGACAGGAAGCAGGGGGCAGGGTAGTAACTAAACCAAGAGGATTAAAAGGTCATAATTAGTATTACTAGTTCATGTTTTTTTGTGATTAGTTTGGTAAAGAAATTGTTTTTCAAAGTTTCTTTATTATTTACTGTAACTGTTCTAAATTTAAACTTTTATGAACACATTTAAAAAGTGTTTTTATATTGTTGAATTAAAATGTTGTTAGTATTTTTAATCGATTAATCATTTTCGTAAGTAATTTTGGGGTCGCATCTCTATGACATGCACGAAAGTGATAAAAACCTAACTTCAATCCGGTCAAGATATGTTGAAGTAATGTTTTACTACTATATTATGTAGGTACTTTATAAATATAAAAGTTTGTAGGAGGGATGTTTGTTAATCTTTCACACTAAAGGTACTAAATGGATTTTGAAGAACTAGTGAATACAAATTGCAAATGTATACTAATATTATAAAGCTGAAGAGTTTGTTTGGTTGTTTGTTTGAACATGGTAATCTCAGGAACTTCTGATCTGAATTGAAAAAATATTTTTCTGTTGCATAGCTCATTTATCGAGGAAGGCTTTAGGCTATATAACATCACGCTACGACCAACAGGAGCGGAGCAGCAATGAAAAATGTTACAAAAACGGGGAAAAATTACACAGGCGAAGTTGCGCGGGTCAGCTAACTAAATAATATATATATAAGCTAAATAACATAATAGGCCACATTAAATTCTCAATTTATACACGGTCGGTGCCGCGATCAAAAACTAGTTTAAAAAAAAGGACTTTATATTAACAAATCTCACTTACCTATTGTAAATTCCGACAGTTGGGACATAGAAACTTGTGATATTATTCTCGTTTAGAACAACAGGCTGCCCCATGAGCCATTTCGGCGTCATTATTCCAGTAAGGATTAACATAAACGCAACCAAACTGAGCAGAAGCCACGCTAAACTGCGCCCTGTTACTATAACGTAACACATGATGTAGCTGTACCAATAAAAATAATTAAAAAAAAACACCAAAATTTTAGTTTTTCACTTGTTTTAGAATTTAAATTTGGTTTAAAAATTAACATTTGACATTATCTGATTTATTTAGAAACTGTTTGACAGTGACAGCTGAAGAGACTGAAGGGTGCGTATGAGTTGGTGACCCTTGCCTTGTCATTGCCACAGCAGTAAAATACAAGTAAAATACTGATTGACGCATTGACACTGACTTTTTTTTTACTGCCAAATAAGCAAACTGAACAAAATGATTCTTTCAGAAACAAACAAACTGCCTTCGGTGGTGTCGGTACTTTTACCTTTTTTGATGGATTTGAAATGTGGTTAGCATCAAAAATGAAATTTAAACATACTCACTGCACTATTTATATTTATTTTAGTAAAGTTGTAATTGCAGGGTCGCACACACAACAGAGGGTTAATATTCACCCCTTCAGACTAAAACTCTGGATTCGTGACTGATTTACTTTTAAGTCGATTATAAGGGAAGGATCCCACCACCCACGCTCGATCTGTGAATCACCAAATTCACTTCGTGGAAGCGAAATATTTCAAGTCAAGGGTCCTGAGGTGCCTATCACAGAATCAGGGACTAGGACTACGACTAAGTTTGGCTTTTTATTACTTGTATAAAATATCTGTCTGTAATATATTTATATAAAAAATAATGTTATTACAACATTTTTATTTTATTACTTATGTAACAGTACAAGTGTGTATTTATATTACTAGCCGTTCCGACGAACTTCGTACCGTCCCATATGTTTTTTTCCTTTTTTTTTTACGTAAAAACCTTATAATAATTATGAATGAATAACATCGGTAAAGTTGTTCTCTAGATAACTCGTGTTCAAGAGAAATAGTGATTCATTTTTATTTATATAAATTTCCTGGTTTCATTACACCAACCTTTGGTTTATTTTTAATAGCGCATTGATTTTATACTTTGAGCAATTCTGAACGCATCCATTAGTTAAGGCCAACCACAGCGCCATCTGGCGCAAGAAGTTAAAAATAAACTACGGTTTTGTTCTCTCTTCCTCCTTGTTGTTTCTTTTCATTTTGTGCGTGAAAGAAATGGATAATATACATAGGGATTATTATTTCCTGTATTGAATTTTGCAAATCAAGTAGTGATCATATAAGTGTTTAACATTACGTTACATTAAATTACTATTATTTCAAGTGAAATGTGGTCGATGACAGCGTGAAAACGATTGCTACGTAAGTATAATCCGATCAAATTGTATAGCACATTAGTATCCAATTCTTCTATTGGATAACGATTGAATCCGAAATAAGTAGAATAGTAAAAAAATACCTGTCAGTCAATTGTCAGGTACAGATGTGTACTTACCTGACTCTGTCAAGCTAAGAAATCAGTCGTAATTGAGCAATTTAATTTATATAAATCGTTTATTTTATGATTATTTAGTGTTAAACTCAGTGCCATGAAGTGTGTCTATGAATCTATAAAGGTACGTCGTCAGTTTGTCGCCTCAGTATTGAAAAAAAAAACATGTTTTCGTCTGCCCTTGTTTAGGTTGCAAAATCTCGATTCCTTTGTCATATGCACAGCACTTTTACTTTTCCTTGTGAACATTGCATGTATTTGATGGACGTTTTGAGAAATTCCCGCTATTTCGGTGTAATTTTCACGATGTTAAAAAGTGGGTACTTACTGGTCATATAGGGTATTTTTTATGCCAATAATGCACTGTTCCAGTTGACTAGGCAGACACTGTTGACTGAGTTTTTGTTTAAAAATGCAGTTATACCTGATTGTTATCCTCTTGACATGGTTTTTTTTTTCTAGACTTCTGTGTTATATTGTCTATGTTTGATGCTAGTGCCACTTTCCCTGTTTATATTATTTTTTGTTATTCTTACAGATACAAATACAAAAAAGATAATAAAAATATTAGCTATTCTCCTTTTGTCTGTTATAGATAAACATTTGTAGTTGAAATTTAAATAATTCTATTTCAGTATATTATATGAGGATCTACTAAGAAAAAGGTCAGGCTTTTATACATTGTGGGTTTTACCCTGTCATGTTTTTGCTAAGAACATTGTTATTATTATGCCCCGGGCTTCATACCCTGGACCTGATCACAATTAAGTCTATAACTTTCCTCAAGCATCTAGCCTTTTTATCCAAATCGGCTCAGTATTATCGGAAATTATTGTGTTCAAACAAACTCTTCACCTTTTGATTTGTTGTTAGTAAGTATTACAAGATTTTGTGTTTTGTCTGTTTTTGAACAAAATTTCTAATAAAAAGACCTACATCTAAATCCCATTTGTACATACAGACACATAAACTCTATGAAACAAAAAAAAAAGACTTCATTAATGCCTAATGCAATCAGTATGATGGGTGTCTCTTCCTGTTTGCATCAGCCAGTAATCCAAGTGGTGGGAGTGTATCGGACTGCTACGCAAGAGGATGTGGGTTCTATCCCCACCCAGGATAAAATGTGTGTGATGAGCACGAAAATTTATTCTGTGTCTGGGTGTTATTTATCTATAATATGTATGTATTTAGAAATATATAAGTATGTTTATCAGTTGTCTAGTTTCCATAGTACAAGCTCTGCTTAGTTTGGGATCAGGTAGTGTTGTGTGAGTTGTCCCAAGATATTATTATTATTAATCCAAATTAACCATACAAAAGAAGTGAAAGAAATGCTAGTGTAATTACTGGACTGAATGTTTCAAGGAGTGTACAGCGGTGAAATTCAGATATTTGCCAAACAAGGATTTGGGTGGCACTAATACTGCAATGGGCTAGGGCCATCTCTCCATTTATTTGTAGAAACATTCAAAGTACCTTTCTTATACAATTAATAGTATTCAAAGTAAATAAACAATGATTCATTATCTTGACTCAGCTGATGATTAACTTTGTCTGATCAAAACGAGTTCATTTACCTTGTAATGTCTATAGTATTATAATTTATTGATTGTTTCTGCCCTTTTTTGGTTCTGAATATTTTATTGATTCATTTTTCTGGTAAATGACCGGTCAATGAAAAAAATAAAGAAAACACTAATGTCTGCACACAAACATTAATTCTCCAGTGTAATTCATTTTGGATGAATCTAAAAAAAATCATCATTATTATAATCAAGGGTCAAATAGCTCTATAATAAATTGTTTGGGTATACCAATATTGTATGGAGATTGGTTGTATATTAGATGAAATGACTTAGGTCCACACCAGTATAATGTTATTGAACTCAAAAGTCCAGATGAGAGATAGACCTGTATTATTCCCCTGATCTTAATAAGAATCTTAATAGTATCACCTAAATGTTTTCGTACATGATACATACCCTTTCTTACACTATTTAAAGATTTTTGTGCTAGTCTTTATTTGATTTTTGTAAGAAAATGGAAAACATATTTTAGTTGACTTTAGTTAGGTCAGCTACTCTGTAAACAAAATCTCTTTAGTAGTTTTTAAGATCACAAGCTTCTTATCTTATTCAATTCAATAAATTTATTTTTGCATAACATGGGTACATTACGAGGTGTTAGTAATTACAATATTGAGCTTTCCAAGTTTTACGAAGTTGGTGTGCAAATATTACTGAGAATAACAATTTTTAATGTATTAAGTGATTATTTATCTATTTATTTCATATGTCAGAAGAATCATTTCTATGTTTACACATTTAATTTGTTTAATACCAAGTTATTAAATAATAATCCCCTTACTTTGTAGACTTTGTCTGGTACATGGAGTCTAAATAAAAGGAGTTACATCTTAAAGGAGAGAGAAGTCATAAAAGTGTCCAGCTACAAGCTGTAAATATCAGTTTAAAAAGTGGTGCTCCTTGCTATTGTAGATAAAGGGTACCATACCCCTTATCTACAATAGCTAGGAGCACCACTTTTGAAGGTTAATGTAGGTTGTATGAAGGGTTCCAGATAAATGTAGTTATAGATGTAAAGCAAATGTGCCGATTGGAAACTGATTTGTATAAATGTAACAGTTGCAGACAGTGTTTTTTTTGTTTTATCTGCATCACAGCAATCTGTTGCAGTCAACAATAATCCCTCTGTCTGACAATCTGGTATGGAGGGGGTTTTTTTTGTGGTACAGTCTGGTGAGACACTTTGTAGTAAATGTCTCATTCTAATGAGATTAATCTATTCGCTAGATTTGAAACAATCTCCTGTATCGCAGCCCTTTGTCCCCACTTAAATGTTTGGGGAAGCTCATTATTGTGTTTTGAAAGTTGCAGACAGATTCAAGAGAGATTTTTTGACCCTTTTACAACTAGCAGTGCCACCCCTATTTAACGCATTTCTATTGACACTTTTTAGACCATGTTCCATACACAAAGATGTAACTCCTTTATCTTTATCTTTTAAAAATGAGAACTCCGTCACTACAGTATGAGTTCGCTGGGGACTTTTCAAACATACAAAGTACACCCAGACTCACAATATAATTTTTTTTAAAAGATAACTATCAATGTTTGTTTGTGATCCCACATAACTAGCAATCCTGTTAACCCCTCCAGTTAAGCTTAATGGCTCGCATTAGGAGTGGGTTCACATTGGTAGTATAATGGGTAGGATTCGAATGTGTGACCTCATGATTGCGAGACTGATGCCTTAGCCATTAGGCTACCACTGCTTCATATATACACACATAATGATGTACTGTGAACCCACAACCACTGGCTTAGCAGTCAGGGTCTCTAACCATTAGACCATAAGACAAGTCTATTCTCCTTATATCTATACTCCATTTATATTGTGTAGGAAATCTTATCTCATCACCTACATGAGAAAGTGTAAAGGTTATCAAATCAAGTTTCTGAACAAGTATGTGCACATACATGGTATGAATTATATTGATAATGTGGGGTTAAGCAATCTTCCTGCTGTCTGTCTATAGATGAGTTACCATTTCTTGAATGAGAGAGTATGTCATATGAGTTCCAATAAAACATTTGTGTTCCTTAAGTATTTGTTTCAAATCACATAACCCATAACTTCCAGTTGTGCATTTATAGTATGAATTATTGTGATAAGATAATTTTGGTAAAGCACTCTTCCTAATGATTGTGGATAGATTGGTTATCATTTGCTAAAATGTTATAGTGCTTGTGGTGCATATGCTTTGGATAAAACATTTGTGTTCCGAATCACATAATGTTTCATGTTGGTCTAGTGAATGCTAAACCAGTGGTTGTGGGTTTCATAAAATTTTATGTGTTGAACCTGATGAGGATAAGCCATTATATTCTGTGATTTCTGTGTATGGGTGTAATTTATATATAATACTAGCTGACCCGTGCAACTTCGTCTGCGTAAATTTTCCCCGTTTTAGCAACATTTTTCCTTGCTCCTATTGGTGGTCCTCGATAAATGGGCTATCCAACAATAAAATATTTTTTCAGTGCAGCGCAGTAGTTCCTGAGATTATCGCATTCAAACAAACAAACAAACTCTTAGGGGTATGAAAAATAGATAGTAGCCGATTCTCAGGCTTACTGAATATGCATAAAAAATTTCATGAGAATCGGTCAAGCCGTTTCGGAGGAGTATGGGAACGAACATTGTGACACGAGAATTTTATATATTAGATGTATGTAGAAATATATTATAAGTATGTTTATCAGTTGATTGGTTGCTATAACACAAGCTCTGCTTAGTTTGGGATCAGTTGATGTTGTGTGAGTTGTCCCAAGATATTAAATTATTTAGCCTCGACTTTTAGGTGTTCACTAGGAAGGTTACAGAGGTGGTTTTATCGGAACCAATGTCGGAGTTTTTAAATTGGGTTTGTCAGAGTCAGAGGTGGTGGGTGAAGGAAAATATGTTGAGATAAGTCTCAAGATAATAAGATAAAAAAGAAATATTATTCACTTAATCATATTCAATTTATCATCTATACTAATGTTATAAAGCTGAAGAGTTTGTTTGTTTGAACGCGGTAATCTCAGGAACTACTACAGTCCATCAAATCTAAGAGGTACCGTTTGACGTTTCATATTTTTCAAACCGAAACAACTTTGTTCATACGTACATTATTCAGTTTCGATAACCTTTTTCATAAAACCATGAATTTAGAAAGATTTCATTATTGTATCTAAAAATGTACAATTCTTAATATCTAAATGTAATTGAAAACTTTCAAACAAAGCAAAATAACACATATTTACACAGTAAATAATTTCTAATAGTTATATTCTTGACCTCATTACAAAGTTACGTAGTTAGGTCACTGCACGTAGTGTTGCGACTCTTCGGATACACTTGTATGCAAAAAAATCGTTTACATATACGAAAAATCGAATGTATTATTTACAAATTACACTTGACAACCAAACAAATATTTTTTCATGTGAATGGGATTTATCTCACATATTACGATTACATAACTAAATAGTTATGTAATCGTAAAATATGAGATAAAACCCATTCACCAAAAATACGTATTTATAAATCAAATATATTTGCTTCTTTAAAAAGTTGTCGAAAGCGATTTGTCGATTTTTGATTTTCGCGCCCAAATAAGTCGGGGTTTCTCGCGCTAACGCTGTCGAAATAGTAAATGGAGTCAGGGATAGTGTTTTTTACATTTATTTTTGTGTATGATAGTATGGGTTTGCATATTACAGAGAAATAAACAAATTTTTAACAAGCACATCCATTGATTTTACAATTACAATTTTTTCTTCTAAGTCTTATTTCTACGTCTAAAACTAATAAAAATAAGGTATGTAGAACCCATTCACAAAAATGTTGTTGCCTGATGTTATAAATTAACGACGTTACTGCGCGACCGCATAATGCACTGAATACACAGATACCCTAAAATAAATTAATTTAATTATTTTTAGGTCAATAGGCAAAATCGCAGGTGTCCAAGTCTCTACAATTTTTTTTTTCTGGCAACACTGCCAACTACAAGCGCACGCGGTCTGCTCGGTCGGTTCGGCGTCAGCAGTCTCTCGCCATCTTGGAAGCTGACTGTGCGCGTACTTGCTTTCTCGTTTGTGTTTTACAATTTGTGACTTGGCTATTACTTTTCTGGACTGATCATTCTTTATCCGTTTACCTTGGCAATATTTATACTGGACTCCGAACTAAGCAAGTGTTTATTAATAATGTCGAAAAGAGGACGTACTTTGAACAGCCAGGCTCGTGAATTGGTGGTGAAATTACACGAGTATTTTGAGCGTGAATCTCAAAATGGTGGACTTCTACTGCCAGTTACACAAGTTCGGGATCGCGTCGGTGAAGCTCTCGGTATTGGTAGCCGCACCGTTGGCAAAATATTAAGTGAAAAATATGGGCCTTCGGGGAGTGACAGTAACGTACTTCACACACCGAAAAAACGAAAAAGAAATAAACCTGTGACAGGCATCGATGAATTCGATAGTCATGCTATTAGAAACCATATATACGGGTATTTTACAAGAGGCGAATTTCCAACATTGGCAAAGTTATGTGCAACTTTAAAAGATGCCGGGCTGTATAAGGGAAGCATAGAGTCGTTGAGAACGGTAATAACAGGAATTGGCTTCAGATACAAAAAAGTTGACAAACGAAAAATTGTTATGGAGCGACATGACATAATTATGCAGCGACTAACATTCCTGCGCGAAGTTAAACAAATTATAAACTGGGATAATGTAATATTTTTGGACGAAACCTGGCTAAATTCCAACCATTCTGTGCCGAAAACATGGACTGATGATTCTGAAGCTTCGTGCTCGAAGGTGCCGATAGGAAAAGGTGGACGCCTCATAATATGCCATGCTGGGTCAGCGTCTACAGGCTTCGTGGAAAACTCTTTATTAGCTTTCCAATCCAAAAGCACTAAAGAGTATCATGAAGAAATGGACGCAGTAAGGTTCCGAGAGTGGTTCTTAAATTTATTACAGAATATCCCTCCTAACAGCACAATTATAATGGATAATGCCCCATACCACTCTGTGCAAATTGATAAAGCACCTACGTCAGCCAATAAGAAAGCAGATTTGGTGGCATGGCTGCAAAGAAAAGGAGTGGATGCCGACATGTCACTATTAAAAGCTGAATTATTACAGTTAGTGAAATTGCATAAACCACCAAAACCGACATATGTAATTGACCAATTGGCCGAAGAGCACGGGCACAAAGTCATACGACTTCCTCCGTACCATTGCCAATATAATGCCATTGAACTGATTTGGGCCCAAGTTAAAGGTAATATTTTATAATATTATAATAATAACACGAGTACTTCTAACATTTATAATTTAAACAATGGTTTTCGTCTGCTATCAAATAGTTACATTATTGTTTTACAGGTTATGCAGCAAGACACAACACAAAACCACCCTTCAGTGTCAAGAAAATGGAAGGTTTATTAAAGGAAGCATGTGCCCAAGTTACACAGGAAGATTGGAGTAAAGTAGTACAAAAAACAAAGAAAATAATAATGGACGACTTCGAAAGAGACGTACACTTTGATAATGTAATGGACAATCAACTGGTCATTAATTTAAATGACGATGATGACGAAGACGACGATACTAGTACTAGTAGTGAATAAAAAAATATCCTAAACATTTCTTTTATTTAATTATAACAATTGATTTCTTAAAATTCGGATATTATAGTAATCGATCTCTTAAAGTTCGGATATTATAGTAATCGATTTTTTCATCCCATCCCTATCATTCAATTGTCAGAACTGTCAAACGGTACTTCTTAGATTTGACGGACTGTAGTCATAATTGAAAAATTATTTTTTTGATGGGTAGCCCATTTATCGAGGAAGGCTATAGGCTATATAACATCACGCTACGATCAATAGGGGCGGAGCAGCAATTAAAAATGTTGCAAAAACGGGGAAAATTTACCCATACGAAGTTGGGCGGGTCAGCTAGTATTAATAAATATATAAATTAGCTTAAACGAGCGGCCGCCGCACGAGGTACCTCCGATTAAAACATCCGATTTGTATCGGAGCCGAAGTCGTAGTCGGAGGTGTAAAATCTATCGGAAGTTCCGACTTTTCTGAGTCGGAGTCCAAGCTCCGTAACATCCCTGGTGTGCACATACCAGTATGAATTATAAGTGATCGAGATGTGGTTAATGAATCTTCCTGCTGTCTGTCGGTGAATGAGTTACCATTTGCACCTTGTGTTGCAGTGTGTCATTTATTTGAGAAAAAACTGTAGGTAAACTTTAGTCTATGAACGCCTGCATCATTAAGGCCGTCACATTCGCGTTCCCAACCCTTTAAAAAATCGATTTATTCTTGAAGAACCCCACACTAGTCTTTAGGGAAAATCTGGGCAGGGATCTGTGGATTTGTACCCTAATGGAGGGTTGTTCCTTTTGTTCTTTTTTGTGTCAATGCACAGCCTTGGATCTAAACAGGCTCGGATTCTGGGGGGAACATTTGACTTAACCAGTCAAGTGTGAGTCGCTCGTATGATTGGCGGGGGGGGGGGGGTATTTGATTCAACACCCGTACACCATCCACTACCACTACCAAGGGGAGGGGCAATAGCCGGCTTAAATCCCGATCCAGTGTCAAACTCCCTAAAAAATGATCATTCAGTCGAGTCTGGAGGGGCAATTGCCTCTGTTGCTCCCCCCTTTTATAAGCGCCTGAATCTTAAGAGCTGACATTTTGCAGTTATTGTTTTTTCATGTATACCAAGCTCTAAGGTACGAACAACGTACAATAGATATATTTTGTAGATCCCGTCCGTGTAAACAAAAGAAATGCAGTATAAAGCGAGTACTCGCCGTCAGTGTGAAGGGTCTAAAATCAACTATTAATATCTGTATCTCTTTTGTTTACACAGGATCTTCATACGTATGCACGTTTCTTGAGCGATAAAATCACTTTCTCGCTGTTGCGTTGATGGGATAAGTTAGTAGGTATTGGGTGAACCAGCTTCTCGCAAGGGAAGCTGGCAGCACAAGCTAGTGTAAATATTATTTTTAAACTTTCGCGATTTTTATACATATTAGATATATTTCGGGACTTAATCGCGTGAAATATTTAAAGGTACGAACCTTTTATTTACCCGACGTTTCGATCGAATTGCACCGATCGTGGTCACGGGTCGACTTCACGCGATTAAGTCCCGAAATATATCTAATAAGCTAGTGTAGTTTATAAGCAGCATGCTGTTTTATAATAATTAACCTATTTTTTATTTTTTTTCAGAATTGACAAGCACCAGCACCAATAGTACCTAACTTAGAAAAAAACATACAAATTATGTAAAAACAGCTTTAGCTGTAATTGATCTCACGTGATTATTTTTTTTTTTTACGATATATGATTTGTGACAGTAACCATCTTGTAAGGTCATAAGATAACATTTGATTGGAAGATGAGCTCGTCTAGTTCTACAAGCGGTGTGCCGTTACAAAATATGCCGCTGCGACAAAAAGATTTTGATCAGGTAAGGATTTTAATAGTTTATTTATTAACCCAAATTTCATCACTCTAAGAAAATGCAACAGACATTATTCTTAGTCTTAAAATTTGTGTAAACTTCTAAAATTAAGTTAGAGTAAAATTGCTTATTAGCCTTATAGGCTAGATCGTAATGAATTGTAAAGAAATATGTTCTTTATACCCAAGAATAAAAAAATATATATTAACCCATATCCACCTACCACCAATGCAGTGTTTTGTAAAGTCCTAAAATCGGACATGTTTTTTTTATTTCAGGTATCTTTAATTTTTATCACGGTCTTCTATTTTAAATACTAGAGGAATCATCATGTTATTTATACCTTTTTGAAATGCATAAGATGAGCCCTTTCATTTAATACCCATATTGCAGTATTCGAAACAACTTTTTTTTTCATACCTCTTTATTTTGAAATCTCACAGCCGCCATGTTTGTTTTTTCCAAACGTCACTAATCTAAAAACACTTCGGCGGTCAAGACGAATCTAACGACGTCTTAATTGTAAAAATCCGTAGTGTTTTGTTGGTTTTGTGAGATACGAGGTAATAAAGAATATTACATACATACAAGATAAGCCCGAAAAATATAACCCTTGCTTAGAGTCGGGTAAAAATCTCATTATTCTTAATTTATGAGAGAAAAGAAAATGTCAAAGTTAGGTTTTATTTTTTCTCCTCTTCCCTCCAATATTAATCGGTAGAGATTATGGCTCGCACATTATGTGCATACGCCAGTTTCAAGTATAATTTCTTTCTAGTTTTCTTCTTTCAATCACAAAGTCTCGTTCTTGTCCAGTTATCACGTATTTCAAGTATATTTTACACTGTTTTATACTTTAAACGCGGAGCTGTAAAAATAGCGACATGTCAATTTGCCGCCATTATTACAACTCCTCATTATTCTTAATCATCAAAAACTGAAGTGTTGTTAACTTCTGATAATTTAGTAGACGTTTCGTCTCTCCCAAACTTTTCAAGATAACTTGAAAAGTTTGGAAACAATTTTTCGTTCGTTCGTTCGTTTATTTTCTGCAAAATTTGGTCGTTTTGTCAATTGAAAATAACTAAGATGTGGACCTTTTATGGTAAAAATACCAATTTTATATCGCGAGGTGATTTCCGGAAAATATTTTTGGCAGTACCAGAAGAGAATGTACAATGTACAAATTTTAAACTGCATTTGTGTATTGCGCTATTAATAATGTTTTTGTTCAGGGAATTACGAATCCCGTAAGCGTAAGGATGTTTTGTGCGATTAGTAACCTTAGATTAAGCATATGACGATTGAATGATTATGCTTAATGCTGGTTGTGTAGCCTGTTTAGTAGGTAGAATTATGCGCTATACAATTGCAGACATATTGCCATTATTGGCCGAGCAATTAGTTGCCAATAGTGCCGCCACAAAAAATGGGCCGTTTAGACGCCCCTTAAAATCAACTATTAATAAGTAGTAATATAAATAGTAATAGTAAACTTAGATTAGGCATATGATGATTGAATGACTATATTGAATTCGTCGTAAGCCGTGTGGTACCAGCTTAAGAATAGTACCACTTATCTCTTCCCGTGGGTGTCGTCAAGGCGACTAAGGGATTTCACACCGGAGAACGGACAGCTGATTCCTCTGCGTACTTTTATGCCTTACTGAGTTCGGTCCAAGCGTGGCTATTATGGCAATTACTCCTATGATCTCTAATAAGTAGGTTCTATTAGGGAGATCTGTGCCCAGCAGCAGAGGCGAAGGGTTGAAATTTGTCTGAGGTAACCCGATACACAAATATATCTTGCTGGACATAGTTCTTTGTACCTATAATACTAAGTAACTACAATCCAAAGGTAAACCGAAAGTAATGGTGTTCTAAGGTCCCTTCGCCACTGCCCAGCAGTGATATGTTTGTTATATGTATAGTTCTGATGCAAGGTTTATTGCATTGGGCATTTTAGGTAGGTACTTGCATTGGGCGTTTTTCAAACTGTGAGGGCATTAAGAACATTGACCTATTTATCCATTACTACAAAGTATAAAACAAAGTTACTTTCTCTGTCTTTATATCCCTATGTATGCTTAAATCTGGAAAAACGGATTTTGATATGCGGTTTTTTTAATAGATAGAGTGATTAAACCCGCGCAACTTCGTATGCGTAATTTTTCCCCGTTTTTGCAACATTTCTCGTCGCTACTCCGCTCCTATTAGTCGTAGCGCGATGTTATATAGCCTATAGCCTTCCTCGATAAATGGGCTATCCAACAGTGAAATAATTTTTCAATTCGGACCTGTAGTTCCTGAGATTACCGCGTTCAAACAAACAAACAAACTCTTCAGCTTTATAATATTAGTATAGATAAGAATTGAACATAGAAAAACTTAATCCTTTATTCTACGGATTATTTAAATCGTTTACCAAGTTAATATAGTCTTCTGTAAAGCAGTTTCTACATTTACATATTTCCTGTACATATACCGGAACTCGGCCGGTTAGTTCCGTTTTTCAAGGTGTTCGAATACTTTTACGTTTATTTAAACAAGTACCGCAGTAATTATAGTTTCGTACTTCATGCTACTTAGAATACCGAGGTTAGGCAGTTGGATTTCGTAAGCGATTTGATTTTACGTATATTTTAAACGATACTGCGATGAAATTAACGCAGTCGTGAAAAGAACGGACGATAATTTTACGTAATAACGTCATAAGAAAACATTGATGGCATTGTAATACACAACCATGCTTGTGACAGCTTTTTTAATTTCCAATTGTATTGGATGTCGATGCAATCGCCAGAACATTGATGACATTTTATAGAATTTTTGCCTGTGACAGTTTTTTTTATTTTCAATTGTATCGATATGTCGATGCAATCGCCAGAACATTGATGACATTTTATAGAATTTTTGCCTGTGACAGTTTTTTTTATTTTCAATTGTATCGATATGTCGATGCAATCGCCAGAACATTGATGACATTTTATAGAATTTTTGCCTGTGACAGTTTTTTTTATTTTCAATTGTATCGATATGTCGATGCAATCGCCAGAACATTGATGACATTTTATAGAATTTTTGCCTGTGACAGTTTTTTTTATTTTCAATTGTATCGATATGTCGATGCAATCGCCAGAACATTGATGACATTTTATAGAATTTTTGCCTGTGACAGTTTTTTTTTATTTTCAATTGTATCGATATGTCGATGCAATCGCCAGAACATTGATGACATTTTATAGAATTTTTGCCTGTGACAGTTTTTTTTATTTTCAATTGTATCGATATGTCGATGCAATCGCCAGAACATTGATGACATTTTATAGAATTTTTGCCTGTGACAGTTTTTTTTATTTTCAATTGTATCGATATGTCGATGCAATCGCCAGAACATTGATGACATTTTATAGAATTTTTGCCTGTGACAGTTTTTTTTATTTTCAATTGTATCGATATGTCGATGCAATCGCCAGAACATTGATGACATTTTATAGAATTTTTGCCTGTGACAGTTTTTTTTATTTTCAATTGTATCGATATGTCGATGCAATCGCCAGAACATTGATGACATTTTATAGAATTTTTGCCTGTGACAGTTTTTTTTATTTTCAATTGTATCGATATGTCGATGCAATCGCCAGAACATTGATGACATTTTATAGAATTTTTGCCTGTGACAGTTTTTTTTATTTTCAATTGTATCGATATGTCGATGCAATCGCCAGAACATTGATGACATTTTATAGAATTTTTGCCTGTGACAGTTTTTTTTATTTTCAATTGTATCGATATGTCGATGCAATCGCCAGAACATTGATGACATTTTATAGAATTTTTGCCTGTGACAGTTTTTTTTATTTTCAATTGTATCGATATGTCGATGCAATCGCCAGAACATTGATGACATTTTATAGAATTTTTGCCTGTGACAGTTTTTTTTATTTTCAATTGTATCGATATGTCGATGCAATCGCCAGAACATTGATGACATTTTATAGAATTTTTGCCTGTGACAGTTTTTTTTATTTTCAATTGTATCGATATGTCGATGCAATCGCCAGAACATTGATGACATTTTATAGAATTTTATAAGCTACGGGTCTTAATCGTAAATATTTTATTTTAAGGCTAAATACCTTTGCTTATTGCCCGACGTTTCGACCGTATTGCAACGGCCGTGGTATAATGTGTACAAATCGCGAAAGTTTATGCATTGTAATATACAACCATGTTTTTAGAGGACGATGGCCAAGATACTTCAACCTATCAGCACGCGGAATTGCCATTCGACTTTTTTTTAAACACTTTTTCGTGAGTGCAGCCGTCATCGATTTGTAAGACGTTATCACGTCAAAAATGTATTAGAATATTTAAATAAATAAAATAAATTAAAACAATACGTCATTAATGCAGGGTCCTTTTTTGTTGTTCCACATTACTAGCAATCCTGTTAACCTAAGCTCTATGGCTTGTGTTAAGAGTGGGTTCACGTCGGTAGTATAATGGGTAGGATTCGAACCCACGACCTCACGATTGCGAGACCGATGCCTTAGCCATTAGGCTACCACCGCTTTAGACCTTCCCCTGGATCCCCTAGTAGATGCAACAACTAATTTTAATATCTCTTCCGTTTTTGCCTTTCTGTTGTGTACTAAACCTGAATTCGAAAATTGCGACGTTGACCTGTCGCGGATCTTATACAATATCAAATAAATTAATGCACATAATATCAACTTTGTCCTACTTGTTTTAAAACCTACTTTTCTTTGCAATACAAAATCAACTTTAGTATATCTATATCTACGTTTGTCAATAAAATCTATTATATTAAATTTGACTTTACGTTATCAATATTAAAGTCTATATTACTATGTAATATTTATAATTAAATAATTGGTTAATTAGTAAGTGAACCGCAATAGTATTTGTCTAAGCTGATGCGATTGTTCAACTGACCTAGTTATTTGACAATGGCACTGCTTGCTATTTCGTCATTATGACGTAAACGGTAGTTTCTATGGAAATCTCTTTTTACTATAAACTAGCGGACGCCTCGAGGTTTCACCCGCGTAGTTCCCGATCCCGTGGGAATACAGGGATAAAAAATAGCTTATGTCACCCGGGGTTAGTGTAGCTTCACAACGCTGAAATATTTTTTCAAATCCGTCCAGTAGTTTCGGAGCCTGTTCAATACAAACAAACAATCAAATCTTTCCTCTTTATAATTTATGCAGAAGTTAGAGTTGAAAAATGGCGGCAGACTGGCCTGTCATTATGTTTACCGCTCCGTGTTTAACATGTAAAAATACTTCAACTACATGCAGTAAATGTATTATTACAATAAATACTTGATCCCGGCAGAAATGAGCCTTTAAGTAGGCTAGATTGCCATAAATCAACTTTAAAAAAGCAGAAGTTTTATAAAAACCTTTATACGTGACTACGACAATCTTTTTCGACTGTTTCATAACCCACACAATCACAGAGAAATCAGAATTGTTCAATGAAATACAGTGATTTTATTGTGTTGAAAAACCACATTTTTCATTATTTCGATGTCTCTACTATTTCATTGTGTTTTATGAAGAAAGAAATGTATCTGATCACATTGCTAGTTCTGTTTACATTACAAAACTAGCAATGTGGTCAAATGCATTTGCTAAAGAGTAGGGCAAACGCACATATAGATATAATTCACGGGACGTGATTTCGGACCACTTTGTATGATGTTTATGTGTGCGTTGTTCGATGCACGCACATGTAAGAACGTGAATAAGATTGCGTAGTTAGCTAGTCTTACACCAGATAGGCCGTCGTAACTGGTTCAGAGGTATGGTTAAGCTGACATTGTCACATGGGCCGCTTTCTCCTTTATTAATCACCCTGTATCGGTCCACTGCTGGACATAAGCCTCTCCCAATTTACGCCACAACACCCGGTCCTGGGCCGCACGTAGGGTATTAAGCTGACATTGTCACATGGGCCGCTTTCTCCTTTATTAATCACCCTGTATCGGTCCACTGCTGGACATAAGCCTCTCCCAATTTACGCCACAACACCCGGTCCTGGGCCGCACGTAGGGTTGCCAGGTCGTCAAACCTAATTGCCGGACAGACCAGCCAGTTTGGCCAGATAGCGGCGGTAGCCTAATGGCTAAGGCATCGGTCTCGCAATCGTGAGGTCGCGGATTCGAATCCTACCCATTATACTACCGACGTGAACCCACTTCTAACTCAAGCCTTTGAGCTTAGCTGGAGGGGTTTACAAGATTGCTAGTAATGTGGGACTCAATCCCACATTGCTAGCTATGTTTTAAAAACAAAATAAAAGTATTGAGGATTTTGTGTCTCAGTATTAATAGGTAGGTACAACAAAACCGCTCTTTGGCCACCGCTCGGCCTAACTAAAGCCTAACAAAAGCCGGACAAGCCGGACACGCAATCAAAAAGCCTTACTATGTCCGGCTTTATCCGGACGCCTGGCATCGCTAGCCGCACGCATCCAATTCATCCCAGCCACCATCTTTATGTCGTTGGTCCATCTGGCTAAAGGTCGTCCTACCTAACGGTTACCAAGTCGTGGTTATCACTCTATGATACCTTGGCTCCAGCAGTCATTGGTCTTTCGGCAAATATCGCCAACCCTTCAGCGTGCTTAACCTGCGTGCTATTTCGATAACTTTAGTTCTTCATCGTAAAATCTCGTTGCGAATTTTATGTTTCAAAGATACTTTAAGTATAGCTCACTCCATAGCCTGAACCAACTTTGAATTGACATTCTCCTTTAATAAAGACATTTCTCCCATACTGTTTACCATACTGTTTACCCTATTCTTAGTCCAAAAATCAATAAGCGATCACTTATTCATAGATAGACCGCACCAAACTACACTTAACCTCGTTAATCGATGTGCAGGCTAACAGTAAACTACAGTAAAGTATTCATGCTTGATGGCGTCAAAAGTAAATCTTTTATTCAGAGTGAGGTAGGGCATAGCCAGACATCGCTCAAACTACAAAACACGAAAACAGAAGGCAACCTGATGTGCTTCACTTGAGTGATGGAGACACACACATAGTTCACGGATATGGAATAACCGATACAATAATTTTTTAAGAAAAATAAACCACAATTCAATTCAAAATTCTTTATTCACTTACGATGCAAAACAACTCTTGTGATACGTCGGGATTCTACATGTACATGTAATGCCAAGTTCGCAAACAATAGGTAAAGCCGGAGAAAAGAACCTGGCAATAAAAACTCGCGGCCACTCTTTTCAAATTGCCAATTTTACAAAGTTTGAATGTTTATAAACTTGATATGGGGGTAAGGTGCTGCGACTAATACTACTAATACACCATGTTAAAGGACTGATGCAAATTGTATTATCAAAAAGTTGAATCATGAGATAAAGCAAAATCAGCCTTAGTGGGTACAATATAGTAGGAACATCTACTTACAACAAAGGTAAAAACTATATGTGCTTAAATATTGACCAAAGTACTTGTAACGAGGACTTGTAACGTTCATAGAAAAAAATATAGCAAGTACTCCTAATTCAAATTTGGCTGACTCACTCCTATGTTTTAGTCCCTGGTGTTTCATAAGCTAGGACAACGTTTTATACATTAAAACTTTCCCAAAAAATAAGCATTTGAATAGCGAAAACCCCATGTAAATCGTAGCACTAACTTTCGAGAAAATCGGGAACATACAGACATAAGGGTCAAACAGAGCGCTTTTTAAAACACCTGAGTTATAAAGCGCTTTAAATATAATTTTAATCGGTCTTACCTTTAAAACGGTTGAATGGATTTTCATTGAACAAAAATCTCATTAAACTAACTTTCAATTTCAATAAAAAATATTAATGAAATCCATTCATCCTTTGGCGTTATGCCACAGACCTCGAAAGAAAATCACTGTCGAATATAGATTTGGATTTCAAGTAGGGTTCTGTAGGGGTATAAAATGTATACTAGGTAATATTATAAAGCGGAAGAGTTTGTTTGTTTGTTTAAACGCGGTAATCTCAGGAACTACTGGTCCGATTTGAAAAAATCTCTTTTTGTTGGATAGCCCATTTATCGAGGAAGGCTATAGGCTATATAACATCACGCTACGACTAATAGGAGCGGAGCAGCGACGAGAAATGTTGCAAAAACGGGGAAAATTTACGCATACGAAGTTGCGCGGGACAGCTAGTGTTTAATATAATGTCAAATATGTCAAGAAAAATAATAAAGAGAGACTAGGTCTCATTCACACGCTAGCAGCTGATTTGAATTCTTCGGGAGGGCTGTAGCTACTACGTGGGCCGGTACAGTACTCCCAAATTAATAATGCACATGCAGATCTTCGCTAATTGTCGTATTCCCGGAAACACTCGAATCATGGAATCGTAAGAGCCCTAAACAAGGCATTTGCATTTTGCACCTTGTTTAAAAGAGATAGGAGTCAATATCATGTGTGCACAATCGAAAACAAATCGGGCGTTCGGCAGCTGTCGCCGGTCAGCGAAATGTCTGTCAGTCGTCTTTATATATTGGTAGTGACTGCACGTGTTCTTTATTTGTGGAAATATATAGAGCTGCTATTACACACCCTTCTTGGTAAATATAATTTCAACATTAATTAGCTTATTCAGATTTAAATAGTATATTTTGAAAAAAGGAAAATAAATAACATATTTCACGTTTTTTTAATATTAAAAAAATAAAATACCTACATTAAATACATATTAAGTACTAGAAAAACATTTAAAAAATGAGATTTATTTAAATTAAATAAATAGATAAACATGCATAAAAAATATATACCTAACTCTGCCCATGCCATTTTCTTTCAGACGAATTCTTCCAAAATGGATAAATTTAAACGTGGAAAACCGCTTAATTCACAAGCACGGCAAATGGTATTTAATGTGTACCTTTATTTCTTAAATGAAGCCAATGTTTTCAACAGAGACCATGATGGTTATTTTAAAAAAATTCAAGACCGTGTTACAAAAGCTACAGGAATTTCGCGACGAACTTTGAGTAATATCTTAAACGAAAAAAAACATAATCAATCAAAGAAATTTTCTACACCGAAAAAAGGAAGACCTAAAAGTAGATTTCGGCTGGTACTTGATGATTTCGACTACTGTGTTATTCGTAATATGATATACAATTTTCAATTGACGCTGAAAGAACTCCCAACTGTAAATAATTTAAGAATAAAGTTGATCGAAGCTATTAATTTCAAAGGCTGTGCCGAGACTTTAAGGTTGATCTTGAAAGACATGGGGTTTAGGTTTCTGAAAACTGATAATAACAGACAATTACTTATGGAAAAACATGATATACGCCTAAAAAGGATCAAATATCTCAGAGAAATACAACAGCTGAGGAGTTCTGGTAGAAACATAGTATTTATGGACGAGTCGTATGTGCACACATCACATACTAAGGGTAAAACTTGGCAAGATAGCAACAAAAAAGGTATCAAACAACCCATTTCCAAAGGAGAGCGAATAATTATTGTACACGCAGGCAATGAAAAAGGCTTCGTCCCAGGGGCTCTAATGTTACATAAATGTGTCGACTCAGAAGGTGACTATCATAAAGAAATAAACGCGGAACGTTATCAAACTTGGCTACGCAATCAATTGATTCCCAACTTGCCTCCTAATAGTGTGTTGGTAATAGACAACGCCCCATATCATAATAAGCTGTCTGTGAAACCACCAAACTCAAACACATCTAAACCACAAATGACAGCTTGGTTACAACAACACAACATTCCGCATGACCCAAAGAAACTGAAACCCGATTTGTATAAAATTATACAAAGATACAAAGAAAATTACACAGAATTTGCCATTGACCGTATAATGGAGGAACATGGGCATAAAATTATACGATTGCCACCATATCATCCCGATTTTAACCCTATTGAAAATATTTGGTCCCAAATAAAGCAACACGTGGCCAAGAGAAATATTGCAATGACTGTGACGTCAGTTAAAGATGCTATATTAGAAAAAATCAATAAAATAGGACCAGAAGAATGGAAAAAAGTTTCTGATCATGCGGTTCAATGCGAAGATGAATATAGAAAATTTGAGCCAAGAATCGATAGTTATTCCGATGAACTGATTATTTACACAGGTGATAGCAGTGAGGAAAGTGTAAATGAACAAGAGCATAATGAAACTTCTGATGAATCTGCGATGTCGGGAATAGAGGTCTTCCTCGATTCTGATTAATTTTTTTATAATTGTATTATTTTTCTGGAATGATTAGTGCTGTAAACAAATTTGAACTGAGATTTTGATTATATTTTATGTAAACCTCTATTTGAAAACGTTTTTTTCTCCTTCTAATAAAACCTTATGTTATTTAAACCTTTTCCTCCATAATTACACCAACTTCGGTAAGACACTTGAAAACTAATCACTCCAACAATGATTGTAGCGTTTTCGCTATTTACTTACATGGAATTATCGAATCAAATTTCGTTACAGGTAAATCAAATCTGTTTTAGCACAAAACACATAATATATAAAATTAGGCATAGAGAAATTGCTCTTAACCACTCTATATAAATATCGTCTTTCGACGCTCGGGTAATACGACCGTTGCCGAACAATGACGAAGATTTCCGAAGATTTCTATGCGCATTATTACTTTTGGAGTACTGTACCTACCTATTGACAGGGAACCGGTATAATTCCATCAGATATGTTGAAGAGTAAGCAATCATATAATGGTAAAAATGTCAAATAAGTATGTCAAAAATAAATAAAATAATACTCTTACAGTAATACCAGCAGGTCTCAATAACTTAGGTATCTACCGATAGCTGTCTGTTATAAATAGCTAAAGATACCTAATGTCATATTTGTACTAACTAATATTATAAAGTTGAAGAGTTTGTTTGTTTGAATGCGATAATTTCAGGAACTACTGGTTCGATCAGAAAACATATTTTATTGTTGGATAGCCCATTTATCGAGAGAGGCTATAGGCTATATAATATGACGCTACGACCAATAGGAGCCGAGCAGCAATGAAAAATGTTGCAAAAACGAGAAAAATTGACATTGAGAAAACGAAGGTATTCATAGTCATAGTATAGACATTTAGATGCTACTAGCTTTCGTCAGCGGCTCCACTCGCGGGGGTTTCAGTTATTGCGAAAAAAACTATCTTATGTCCTTTCCCGGGACTCAAACTATCTCCATACCAAATTGAATTTAAATCGGTTCAGTCGTTAAACAGTTACTTTCACATTTATAGTTTGAATTACTGTAAAGTTTCATTATTATTTTTTCAGTAGTTTATGCGTGAAAGAGCAACAAACATCCGTCTATACATCCTCACAAACTTTCGAATTGCTACCTACCACTAGGATTATTTAAACTGCTTTTAAAATAAAATCCTCGTGAACTATTTTTAGGGTTCCGTACCTCAAAAGCGGCGGTAGCCTAATGGCTAAGGCACCGGTCTCGCAATCGTGAGGTCGCGGGTTCGAATCCTACCCATTATACTACTGACGTGAACCCACTCCTAACACAAGCCTTTGAGCTTAGCTGGAGGGGTTAACAAGATTGCTAGTAATGTGGGATTCAATCCCACATTGCTAGTTATCTTTTTAAAAGTAATAAAAAAAAATACGGCTTATAGGATCACTAGTGTTTCTGTCTGTCCTTCTTTCGTTTCGTTTAAAGGACCTTCGCTGACGTGAATCAGGTCGACCATTTAACATTTTGTTATTGAAGTATATAAAACGCTACTCCGTGTATTGTAGGTGTCGTAACGGCCACTCAAAGGATTTATTGTAATAGGTTACTCCCACGATACAATGTGTAGCGCTAGCTCTATTATATTCTCACAAAATACTAGTATTACAAGTTAAAATATACATAAACTGTATATACCTACACCTGTTGATAAACTTTCGCGATTTGTACGGCCGTGGTCACGGGAAGACTGAAGACGAGAAGTCTTCCCGTGACCACGGCCGTTGCAATACGGCCGAAACGTCGGGCAATAAACAAGGTATTTTACCTTAAATTATTCACGCGATTAAGACCCGTAATATATATATTTTAATAATATACCTACACCTATTGGCGTACTCAGGAGGGTGTGATTACTTTATGGCCTCTACGGCCGGTGATAAGACAATTGTATCACCTAAATCGCCCCGAAATTACCAACCCCCCCCCCCCCTGATCCTGGGTACGCCATGCCTACCCCGTTTGCAAACACTTGACTTGTCTTGGTTGGGTAGTCGGATGGTGTATGATTTTGACTCCTGCTCAAAAAGTTCACAGGACACCAAAAGATGTGATCCACAAATTGTTGTTCCGTGTCTGGAGTGTACATACTTTGTGTCTGGTTTGTATGTTTGTTAAATCCCCCGTGACACAGGCCTTGTACCTGGTGGTAGGTCTGCAGGTCTAAGTTGTAGGCCGTCTTTGTGAGTACCACAATAGTGTCGGTCATTCTTCCGTGAAACAGTGATGTTAATACATTACTGTTTCGGTTGAAGGGCACTGGTCTGTAAAACAAAAGAGACTTATTTTTTATTTTTACGTTATTTGAAAACAAACAATTGTAAAATAAGAAATGACAGAATTTAGATGTTACACTAAAATTTAGATGAAAGTACAATCCACTATGTTTCCACTTATTACTACGTTTAGTTAAAAGGTACAGTTAATAGTGAAGCTAAGTTGGTTAAGTAATACTTTTACTAGATTTAATTAATAACATTTTCATTCAGTAATGGTTTTAACATTAAAGTCTTAAGTACTTTTGAATAGAAGATTTTTTTTAGAAGACTTTTGAATAGAAGATTTTTTAAATGAGTGGCAGCTTGTAGCAAATATATCTAAGTTAACACAATTATTGTTATAGATCTTGACTAAATGTTAGAGAGGTACCCGCTCACCCGCGTTTGTACGACTAGAAGTAGTAGCAAAGAAAGGATAATCGCGCGCCCTTCTTCTCATAACAGTTCTGGGCATTATGTAACAAATATTTTACATTTACTAGCTGTCCCGCGTAACTTCGTATGCGTACATTTTCCCAGTTTCTGCAACATTTCTCATTGCTGCTCCGCTCCTATTGGTCGTAGCGTTATGTTATATAGCCTTCCTCGATAAATGGGCTATACAACAGTGAATAAATTATTCAATTCGGATCAGTAGTTCCTCAGATTACCGCGTTCAAACAAGCAAACAAACTTTCAGCTTTATAATATTAGTATTGATTAGTTCTGGGCGGTCAAAATTGCTATGAACTAGTCCATGCAACAGACTTACGAACGAACTAACGTCAATGAGGAACGTAGAGTGGTGATCTTCAGATCTTGGCTAAACAAGGATTTGGGTGTCACTCATACTGTTAAAGGCAAGCATGATGCTTACCATCAGCCGCACGACCTGCCTGTCTTTTCATTTCGTAGAAAAAAATCATATAACATAGTGCGGGAGTCGTCTTTTAAAAGCAAAACTAACAAACTTTGAAATGCCATAGGTACAGATCTTATTCGATATTTTACTTCGCTTATAGATATTTAAAGGTTATTAAGCGTCAATGTGACGCTGCATGCAGTGGCGTATCCAGAGGGGAGGAGGGGGCTATAGGACTCAAAGCCCATACACAAAAGTCAGTCAGAGTTCTCCTGTGTATACGTACACGTGTCTTTTTAATGTTTACCTTGATAAAAACTAGCCTGTGCGGGATCAAGCATGCAGAATCTCGGAACATCTTTAAAACGAAGTGGTCCGAGGTAAACTATGTATAATTGTGTACGTTGCTCGAGCGCATTTGTTATTATATACGTAATAAGTTATTATGACGCGTTTGTCTGTGTTGAAATATGATAAAACTCTGACGAAGGTTGAAAAGATATTATAAACTAGCGGACGCCTCGCGGTTTCACCCGCGTAGTTTTTGTTCCCGTGGGAATACAGGGATAAAAAATAGCCTATGTCACCCAGGGTTAGTGTAGCTTCACAAAGATGAATGATTTTTTTAAATCCGTCCAGTAGTTTCGGAGCCTATTCAATGCAAAAAAAACAATCAAATCTTTCCACTTTATAATATTAGTATAGATTAAAGAAACGGGCGGACTGTTTTTGATATGAATGTATTCAATTATTCATTCATTTATTCCTCGCCTTGTGTTAGTGGCGCGACGAGACGCACTACGTTTTTATGATATTGTTTTCGTTCGAATGCATACATAAATATTCTAATCTTCATTATTATGTAGTGATAAAGGTTATCAGTGCCGTACGATTTTGTAAAAATGTAGTAGGTTTCTCTAATAACCGAAACCCTTGAACCTGGATAGCTGATATATCTTCTTCTTTTGCTTCAACCTTATCCCACATTAGGTGGGGTCGGCTCTCCTAATCTTACGGCGCCAAGACGGTTGTCTTGGCTTGTTGGTTCAGATAATTGGGCTTTTTCAATTAATTTGGTCATACTAGTCCATCACGTCAAATGAGGACGTCCTCTTCCTTTCTTTCCCTCCGGCAGAGAGGATTTGGCTACTGGAGTTATATATTTGACATAAGCTGCATACAAAATATGCCAAAATTCTACCTCTAGTAGCCAAATCTATCGATAGATAGATTATTGAAACCGGCCGTAAGACGGGTTTTAGTCAGTTTAAATGTTGTTAAACTTTCGCGATTTGTACACATTATGAATATATATATATATATATATATGTATATATTACGGGTCTTAATCGTGTAAGTAATTTAAGGTAAAATACCTTGCTTATTGCCCGACGTTTCGACCGTATTGCAACGGCCGTGATCACGGGTAGACTAGTTCAGCTCAGTGTCGTCTCCGTGAAGCGCGGGTTTTGGAAACTACCCTCGCTTGATTTTTATCACTCAGTCAGTTTTTCGGAGACAGGAGTTACTTCGAAGCTACATCTGATGTGTTCATTCCATACCCTGTCCAGTCTCACCGGACCATCTAAGCATTTTCATTTCAGCCACGTGTAGCTTTTGGACGTGTGCTTCCAGGACTATCCAGCACTCAGCTCCATACAGCATTGCTGGTCTTATTGCTGTTTTATAGACCTTGTCCTTAGTACGTAAGCACTTCCGTAAGTGTTCACCATTTTTGCCACGCAACGTTAATTCTGTGGGAGCCACTTCTACATTTACAAAAGCGGCGGTAGCTTAATGGCTAAGGCATCGGTCTCGCTATCGTGAGGTCGCGGGTTCGAATCCTACCCATTATACTACCGACGTGAACCCACTCCTAACACAAGCCTTTGAGCTTAGCTGGAGGGGTTAACAAGATTGCTAGTAATGTGGGACTCAATCCCACATTGCTAGTTATCTTTTTTTTTAAAAGAAATAAAAGAAATTTACGTCGCGCGTGACAATTCAATCCAGATATCTGAACTGTTCGACCTTTGTCATTAGCATTCCATTCGAGTAGTAAAAGTCTATTGGTCTGGTCATTAAAACTGCCATCCAGATGTTTAGTTTTTGATCTCTGCGTTTTTCTGAGCAGTGACCCATTCAGTTAGTGAGTCCTGTAGTTCATCAGCAGAATTTGCAACAAGTGCAATGTCGTCGGCGTATAGAAGAATCCAAGGTTGTTCATGCTGGATATTTTTAGTAATAAAGTCTATGACTATGTTTAACAGAAAGGGCTGAGTGCGGACCCCTGGTAAACTCTCACTTCGACAGCAAATTCCTTGCTCAAAACGGCCGGACTTCTGATTTTTGTACGCATGTTGCTATATTTATTATTTGTATTCTATATTTTTTAAACTAGCAATGTTGCATTATGGGTATCATCACTAGCAATCCTGTTAACCTCTTTAGCTCAGCTTATTTGCTTGTTTTGAATTTAGCTTAGCTGGGTCCTCTGCGTACTTAAAACCTTACTGCGATCGCCAACCCGCTCGCCAAGCGTGGCGATTATGGCAATTACCCCCAGGATCTACATACTAGTAAGTTCTACTGGGGAGACCCGTGCCCAGCAGTGGGACATCATATGGGTTGATATGTAGCTGGGTCCTTATTCACGTTAGTATAATGGTAGGATTCATACCTCACGATTGCGAGTTCGATGCAAAAATCTGCAAAATAGTGTGTGATGAAAAACCATTTTTTTAAAGGTAAAAATATTTATTTTCGGATCTCACAAACATATCAAACTTATCTATAAAAATATTTTATATAATCAAGAATATTTGGTGAACAAATTATTACATTTCATAGTGAGTGAGTGTACATGTAAAAGAAATAGGAAAATAACTATTCTATTCGTAACATAATATTCTGATAAAATATTAAAGATTGTTTTGCTATCCGTACTTTTTTCGGCAATATTTGCAAAAAAAAGAAAAAAAAAAGGAAAGCAACTTTATTAATAAAATACGGACCAGTTACAAATTCTAGTTTAGGATAAGTAAAGAAATAGGATAAGACTCCATAGAACGAATACGGAACAACCCTTTTCCGTGATTAAAAGATTTATCTATCTCCGTGCCATATTTCATTCAGATCTAAAGCTAGTCTTAAATAGACATAGAATTTAAATAAAATCATGTCAATCCACTAAAACTAGGCCAGTAATTTTCTAAAGAAATCAAAACAAACAAACGTTTAAACAAGTTCTATTAAAATAGCCATAACAGTCGCATGCGCATCTACTTTAAAACACGTGGTGTGTGAACGAGATAGCCACATAATACCTCTAATACAGAAGGCAACTATCACACCGGTGAGCTCGGACTGGGAGCACTGATGCACTGGTCGCCCGTTGTAGTAAACACTGTACCTACCTACCTTATTAGTAGTACAATATATCTCAATACCCAGCTAATCTGTATTATGTACATAGATATAAGTTTCGTATTTTATGTTGCTTAGCATATTGTAACTCCAGATTGTAAAGCATTCCGGACAAACCCTTCAGTGGTTTTTTATTGCTATTTTATACTAAATGTTAAGAAATAATGAAAATAAATAAACTAAAAAAAAAAATTCGCACTTCACTTGAGCGACGCACTTATAGACATCGTTCAGTCCCTGATTCAGTGGCAACCGATCAAGATATGTCCGAGGTTAAGCAACGTTACCACTGTCGGTTCATTGGTGACCGTTTTCGAACATTGTCACACCCCTCGTGATTCAGAGAGTATATTAAGCTTTGACGCCATTCATTTATAGCGTAAGATTATTTAGGTGGGGAGGGGGGTCGACCATATCTTATTTATTCTTACAAGGGGGAGGATTCTTGATAGTTCTTAAGTGAAATAACAAAGATGCGTAAAGTTTCTTAATTTTTTCTTACATAGGGGATGGAGGGGTTGAAAAAAAGGCCAAAATCGTTTTACGTAGGTAATAAATGAATGGCGTCTTTTGGTTCTGCGCCCAATTTCTCTCCGGTTGGATTTCCGTCCCATCGGCTACGAGAATGAGGGAATAGAGAGTGCACTTGTGTCTGCGCATACACTTGTGCACTATAATATTTCCTGCGTAGTTGGTTAGTCTCTGATGAGATTAGTCGCCGTAATCGATATTGGTTGACCAATATTATAGTTTATGGACATCAGTGCAGTTAGTTCGGAAGGCGTGCCCTTATTTCGCGTTGTTGTGTTCTGTACTCTCTGTATTCTGTGAGATAGCCTACTTTTAATGCGGTTGGTGGTACAGTTAGCTTTCTGCTGTTGCCCGAATACGAGTCCAGTTAGTTTTTATGGTTTTTAGGAATTTTAGTTTTTTTTTTCTCTAAGTGTTTTGTGCAAGTAGTTGTACAAAACACTGATGGAAGGCATTTACAGAAAAATGTTCATACGTACGTACTTCGTGCAACGCACAAATAGGACAAGAATTTCGGACCATTTCGGACTACTTTGTTTTGACTTTTTTAGGCGTTCTGAGCTTCTTTGTCCGCGAGCGATTGTTCGTTAGTCTAGTTAAAACATAATAATGGCTTAACCTATTCGTGTTGTTTTTTCTTTAACATACATTACTGGGGTAGTTTAAGTATAAAAATAAATTAGGAAAATACAAAAAAAAACTGCCAAAACCATTAAAAACCTCGGATTATCTATTCATATTTGCAGTTAAAACTTAGTAAGAAAGGTATATTAAAAACGAGCTGACCCGCGCAACTTCATTTGCCTTAATTTTCCCCGTTTTTGTAACATTTTTCATAGCTGCTCCGCTCCTATTGATCGTAGCGTGATGTTAAATAGCCTATAGCTTTCCTCGATAAATGGGCTATCCAATACAAAAAGATTTTTTCAATTCGAAACAGTAGTTCCTGAGATTATCGCGTTCAAACAAACAAATTCTTCAGCTTTATAATATTAGTGTACATATATGTTGACCTATATCCTAAAAATCATAAAAATTTAAAATCCACGATAGCTATACTATGACGGCTTTTTAATAATCAAATCGTCATATATATTGGCACCTGGCCAGAATGTGCTAAAAATATAGAATCTCATCGATCACTATTCCGTTGCAATAAAGTCCATTTTCGTTTGTGAACGTTAAGAGAAAGTCCGGATATAAAAATTTGATTTCGTCATACTTATGTATAACGCGGGCGTGCGATGAGACTTTACAATGATTGTTCAGTTTTGCGATTCGTTTCGTACTACGTTTGAAGATCGATGCAGGGATTCTAAGTGGGGTCGTTATTTAGAAAATCATATTCTTAAGGGGGCATTACACTGAGAGAATTATTTATTTAGCGCTACGTACAAAGCGACACGATCGCCGGCCTCGCTCTTCCGCTCACAATCGTTATTTCACAGTGCGCAGGAGTGCAGGTGAAAATAAAGTAGAATATTCGTTCGTACATATGTTAGATTACGAACGCCATGACTATGACAATACGAAAATGCTCGTTTTTGCATTTTTCCGCAACTTCAAGATTTATTTGCGGGATCATATTAAGACATATCCTTAAATTTCTCTTTTCTAGAAAACCTCTTGAACTAGAAAAACTCTTTCACTAGTGACACAATTTTTTTCGTGTCCTAATATTTAGGTTTTCTATAAAAAAAATTGAGAAAGCCGAACCCTGTTTCGTCTTTAAGTGTTTAGCCATCAATGGAAAGTTATTTCACACTTCATATCATCCCAATGCTGGGCACGGGTCTCCCCAAAACAACCTACTTATTATAGATCCTAGGGGTAATTGCCATAATCGCCACGCTTGGGGAGCGGGTTGGCGATCGCAGTAACGTTTAAAGTACTCCGAGGACGCAGCTACTCGTCCTCCGGTGTGAAATCCCTTAGTCGCCTTGGCCACACCCACGGGAAGAGACTGGGTGGTACTATTCTTAAGCCGCTTACTTAGTTTATTTTAAGCCTGATCTATTTCGAAACAACAACATAAAATTCTTGTTTTTTTTTATGGAATAAGATGTCTAGCAATGTGGGATTGAGTCCCACATTACTAGCAATCTTTTTTACCCCTCCAACTAAGTGAGTGGGTTCGCGTCGGAAGTATAATGGGTAGGATTCGAACCCGCAACCTCACGATTGCGAGCCCGATGCCTTATTCATTAGGTTACCGCCTCTTAAACTATTTTATACAATGTAAAGATATTACTTTGGATTAAATTTATCTGTTAGTCTTAAGACTGAACTTTTTGAAGAATAAGGTGATCATAATAAATTAAAACTATTGTTGCAGATATGGGGGGACCTACAGGAGGGTATCGAGCGAGTTTACAAGAGGCAACACTTGGAGAAGATGAGATATATGGACTTGTATACGTATCCTTTTTACATACATTCATATTTGGAACAGTGAATTGGGGGGGGGGGGGGGACCCATGCGACATCTACCGTGTCCCCAAGGAACTTGTACGACTCTGTGAGTTTCATTTCAGAAACCATTTTAACACAGATTTTTGATTGTAATTTTAAAAGCATGGTATTTTTATAAAAAGATAACTAGCAATGTGGGATTAAGTCCCACATTACTAGCAATCTTGTTAACCCCTCCAGTTAAGCTCAAAGGCTTGTGTTAGGAGTGGGTTCACGTCGGTAGTGTAATGGGTAGGATTCGAATCCGCGACCTCACGATTGCGAGACCGATACCTTAGCCATTAGGCTACCGCCGCTTCAAAATACATATTAATTAAGTAATTAAATGTATCTATCGTTACGGAATGTTACAAGTTGACATTGATGGGTAGGAATTCTTTGACGCCTAAATGGTTTTATATCCTCCCTTTTTCATTTTCTTTTTGTAAATATCTTGTATATATTGTATTATTATAGATGTTTTTAGAGTAGTTTTTAAATATCGTGTTATATACACGATATTAAAATTATCTTGTCTGTTAAACATTAAATTAAATTTATTAATAGGTATATGTTCGTAAACTTTCGCGATTGGTACACATTATAGAATTTTATAAGCTACGGGTTTTAATCGCGTAAATCTACTAAAATCGCGTAATCTAATAAAAGATACAATAAACAAAAATATTTAGCCTTAAAATACGCGATTAAGACCCGTAGCTTATAAAATTTATTAAATTAGCCTAAATGTGCTTTAAATTTGTTGTGTTTTTGTCCCCGAGGAACTTTTACGACTCTGTTAGTTCTATTTCAGAAACCATTTTAACACAGATTTTTGATGACGTTGGGCGCATTACTTTTTCTAATTTTAAAAGCATTTTTATGCTACTTTTTTTTATATAAAATGATAACTACTAACTAGCAATGTGGGATTCAGTCCCACATTACTAGCAATCTTGTTAACTCCTCCAGCTAAGCTCAAAGGCTTGTGTTAGGAGTGGGTTCACGTCGGTAGTATAATCGGTAGGATTCGAACCCGCGACCTCACGATTGCGAGACCGATGCCTTAGCCATTAAGCTACCGCCGCTTTCATTTCATCATTCAATTACAGACAGCTAGTCAGTCCGTCTCTGAATCCTTTCGTCCTGTTACCACATCGAGCATTTACAAAAGGAAAAACTAAACTGCCAGTCTATTTTAAAAGCATTAAAGCGTATAACGCATTTGTTTGGCAAACATCCGACTATGCGAGTAGTTATTGATCGAATCTTATCGAAACGAGGCAGTAAAAATTGTGTTAGCTTTAGTTCAAAGCGGCCATGTTTATTGGTAACTGGCTGTCCCGCGCAACTTCGTATGCGTAAATTTTTCCCGTTTTTGCAACATTTCTCATTGCTGCTCCGCTCCTATTGGTCGTAGCGTAATGTTATATAGCCTATAGCCTTCCTCGATGAATGGGCGATCCAACAGTGAAAGAATTTTTAAATTCGGATCTGTAGTTCCTGAGATTATCGCGTTCAAACAAAGAAATTCTTAAGCTTTATAATATTAGTATAGATAATTGCATTTGATAGAAAATATTGAAGTTCAGTCCCAGGAATCGAATCCGGGACTACCGATCGGAGCGCGAAAGCGAACCATCTATTCTGAACTATGTCGCTCAAAAACCTCAAATTTCCTTTTTGAAGGTTACTAAACTGCTTAGCTTGATTGCTTCCTTACAGAGAGCATTTTTAGAGTTCCGTAGCCAAAATGGTAAAAAACGTAACCCTTATAGTTTCGTCATGTCCGTCTGATTTCGGCTTACATCATGTGTGGCACATCATTCGACAAGCCTTTCAAAAACATTTTAAGGTTTCTAATAAACTTTTTTGACTGAGTATATATTTTTGGAAATAATCGCTCCGAAAGTTGCATAAATTGTGTGGGGGACCCCTTAACTTTTGAACCGTGTGACCAAAAAATATGAAAAAATCACAAAAGTAGCGCTTAACAAATACTTTAAACTAAAATTATTTTGGACATGATCACATATACCGTCATTGAGTTATAGCCGAAAAACTGCTTTTCTCAACAAAAGGGCGTAAGTGCCATGAACATACGCTCTTCTGTTGATGCAATTATTTAAGGCTGCGGAACCCTACACTGAGCTTGGTCCGACATGCTCTTATCCGGTTTTTTAAAATTACGATATAGCAGGCCGAATATTATTTACTACTTCTTCTTTTTATGGTTCCGTACCACTACTACTTCTTCTTTTTATGGTTCCGTACCACAAAATAAAATAAAAAACTATTAAGTGTAATGTAAAGAAGCCGCGAGCGGTTATTAGTATATAACAAACTTTATGTCCGTGACTAGTATGTTTGTTTGTTAAGTCCCCCGCGACACAGGGCCTGTACAAGACTGCGAGAGTCGTCTTTAAAAAAAAATAGGGCCTGTATAAGTAAGTACGTAGATATAGTTATGTGTCACCATTCTCTCAAATTTGCAAAAAAAAAATACGTAGTAAATAACTGATATTATAAATTAACTAGCTGTCCCGCGCAATTTCGTTTGCGTATATTTTCCCCGTTTTTGCAACATTTCTCGTCGCTGCTCCGCTCCTATTAGTCGTAGCGCGATGTTATATAGCCTATAGCCTTCCTCGATAAATGGGCTATCGAACAAAAAAAGAATTTTTCAAATCGGACCAGTACTTCCTGAGATTACCGTGTTCAAACAAACAAACTCTTCAGCTTTATAATATTAGTATAGATAATGCAGTGTAGATCGATATATTTATTCCTCAGCATAAATTCTCTTGACTCTTGACCTTTACGTTGAACACTTTAAACTTTTATATTTTATCGTTTACTGGGTTTCGCCGCCGTTAAGTTAGTTTGGGAGCCCCCAATTCTCCCTTTTAGGGGTTGAATTTCCAAAAATAAGTTTTTAGCGGATGTCTACGCCATAGTGACTAACTGCGTGATAAATTTTAACTAAATTCGTTTAATATTTTGAGATGTGACGTTGATATGATCTCATGCAAACACGGTGCCAAAAAAAGTTGGTATATTTTCTGATCTCTTATTCGTGAAGATCCTTCTAATAATAATAAATCATTCATTCCATCGACGCAACAAACCTTTATAGATCTTGACTTCTTCTACACTTGACTCTATTATGTGCGTCCTTCCGTTGGTAAACTTTCCCATTCTTCAATGGTCTTCTTCAACACAATTAATCCGCCGACCAATATTAATTGTGTACAAAATGTAGGTATAGCTTTTTTTTGTTTTCGTTAATTTGTTGTTAATTTTGGTTTGGTATTTTAATTTTTAAACTCTGTAAAAGATTGGACAAAAGGCTAACTTAACCTGTCCGTGCGACCCCCTAAGGTTCACACTGAAAATCAGCGCTGTGATGTGGTTCACCGCAACACAGTAATACGCTGAGTGAGGACCTATCTGTCGCAGTTTCCTAAGATAAGCTAGTTTTAAGTTTTGATTAAGGTAATTGTAAATGTGCGACAATATTTTTTTTAATTAAGCACTTATAGTTTTTATGAAATGTAATTATTTAATTCACAAAAGAATAAGTACATAATTTTCACTATTTGCTTCAACAAATTATAGGCAAAATTAGTAGACAAGCAGAAACATTAATAAACTCTATAAGGCGTATGATTTTGACATTTTTCAGACAAGCAGCTATTATAGCTATTTCAGCTAGGAAATGTATGTCCTTGGATTTATTCTATTATAGCCTTAATTTTATAGGTAAGTAAAGTTTTTCATGTTTAATATAATATAAATGATTAAAGATTGTGTTTTACCTTAGTCAATATTATAATGCTAAAGAGTTGATTTGTTTGTTTGAACGCAATAATCTCAGGAACTATGACTTCGAATTTAAAAAATCTTTTACTGTTGATAGCCCATATATCGAGGAAGGCTATAGGCTATATAACATCGCGCTACGACCAATAGGAGCGGAGCACCAATGAGAAATGTTGCAAAAACGGGGAAAAAGGACTAACTTGCGTCAGTCCTCTTATATGATCTATACCATAATATATTAATGGCAGCAACTTACCTGCATATACAGTTTATAAACAAACAAACATTTGTATTGCCTTGTTCATTTTCCGCCTCTATTGTTTCGACTTGGTGTTACATTAATGTAAAATAGAATCATGACGTATTACAAGTGTTGTTTTGCTTCCTGTGTGAATAAAGAATTTTTAATTTGACCAACCAATGGTAATCTAATAATGACCTGAACAAAAACCAGTCATGTATACAACTACTGCACTTCGGTGCATCATCAGAGTGCGAGCAACAGTGGAACGCGCGTCTCTTCCTCCGCTATGTCGAAGAATAACTACGGATTTAGTGGAAAGAAACAGGTGAGACAAAAAATGACCATTTTTATTTTCAAGGGGCGCCTAAACGGGCCATTTTTTACGGCAATATGTGGCGGCACTATTGGCAACTAATTGCTCGGCCAATAATGGCAATATGTCTATAATGGTATGGCGCATGATCCAGTCTCCTAAACAGGCTACACAACCCGGCAACAATAAAATAGAGGGCGACTGAAACATTAAAATTGGCCGGGCAACATTGCGGAAAATAGATCGCTCAGAGATCGTCCGGCACCCATCAAATCAATAGGGTACGTTTTTATTGCCAGGTCGTATACTCCGGCTTTACCAATTGTTTGCGAACTTGGCATTACATGTACATGTAGAAATCCCGACGTATCACAAGAGTTGTTTTGCATCCTAAGTGTATAAAAAATAAAAAAATAATAATAATGGAGAGTACTGCCGTGTTGCCGGCTACAGCATTGCCGCCACAAATTGCCGTAAAAAATGGTCCGTTTAGACGCCTCATTAGATTATGACTTTAAGGTACGATTTGACAACGCTTTGAAGTTATATTGACTGCCTCTGTGGCGCGGTGGGAGTGCATCCGACTGCTACGCAAGAGGTCGTGGGTTCGATTCCCACCAGGATAAAACTTTGTGTGATGAGCACGATGGTTTATTCTGTGTGTGGGTGTTATTTATCTTTAACATGTATGTATTTAGAAATATATAAGTATGTTTATCACTTGTCTGGTTGCCATAGTACAAGCTCTGCTTAGTTTAGGATCAGATAGCGTTGTGTGAATTGTCCCAAGATATCTATTATATAAGCACCAATGACGTTTTACATTCAAACAACAATACCGCGTAATTCAAATGTAGCTACTTTGGGGTCATTCCACTATTACGCAACACTAAAGGAGGGTTGGGCGGTGGTTTGGTTATTTTTGATGACATAGGATAGTGGGGGGGGGGGGGGTTAATATCTATACTTCTATACAAATATTATAAAGAGTAAAGATTTGATTGTATTGAATAGGCTCCGAAACTACTGGACGGATTTGAAAAATTCTTTCATCGTTGTAGCTACACTAACCCCGGGTGACATAGGCTATTTTTTATCCCTGTATTCTCACGGGAGCGGGAACTACGCGGGTGAAACCGCGAAGCGTCCGCTAGTATTGAATATTTTTCAAAACTGATATTACAAAGTTATGTTATATGATATTCAGTCTGTGTAATGTAAAAAAGCCACGAGCAGGAGGTTACTAGTATATTAAAAATCACCCTGTATTAAGTGTAAAATATCAAAAAATCTTGGAAGTTGTAATTCTGTCCCATTCAATCATGACAGAAAAAGACAGAATTTTTTGTTTCATCCGTTCACACGTCGTAGAATGAGATAGACCGCTGTATTCGTAGCACAAAATAGTACATAATATTTTCAGAACATTAATTAGTCAGTGCTATTTTTCAAAAGCGTTTAATTAATCCATACTAATATTGTGAAAGTAACTCTGTCTGTTACGCTTTCACGCTCAAACAGCTAAACCGATTTAGATGAAAGTTGGATGGAGATAGTTTGAGTCCCGGGGAAGGACATAGGATAGGGTTTATCGCGATAACCGACATCAAAGCGGGCGGAGCCGAAGCTAGTGTAAAATAATAATCATTGTTGTTTGATGAAGTGATTAACAAATGTGTTGCAAATATTTTCAGAGTGGTCAGGTGACTGGCGGCGCTCAACTGGTCGGTCTCGAATTATACAAGAGGTTGAAGGAGTTCTTAAGGATTTATCTCATCAATTTACTTCAGGTTTGTATATTTATAAGTACTAAATAGACGAAATACCTTCTAGCAAACCCAAGTAGGGCACTATGTTAAACTTTACAAAAATACTTTTAGTATTAGTCTGACCTATTGGTCTAGTCTAGTGGTTAGTGACCCTGACTGCTTAGCCAGAGGTTAAGGGTTCGATCCCAAACCAGGATTAAAACTTGTGTGATGAGCACGATGGTTTATGTCTGGGTGAATACATCTATGTAGAAATATATGAGTACACTAGCTGTCCCAATTTTTTTTTATGTAAGAACCTTATACATGGTATTAAAAAAAAAAAAAAAAAGAACGAATGAAATTGGTGAAGTCGTTAAATTTGTCGTTTCTGTTTATCTCGTTACCAAGGGAAATTGTATATATATATAGATATAATAGTCATCTATTTGCTATCAGGCGCAGATTCAAAATCCTCCCCGTCTCGACTGAAACACCTTTTCTTATTGGGGGATTTTGATGCTTACCATCGGCAATGGTCGCTGGTATAACAATGCAATCCCCCCCCCCATGCGAGCGATTCACACTTGGCCGGTTAAGTTAAATGTGCTCCCCCCCCCGCTGAACGAACTTCTGTATCCGCGCCTGGTTGCCATTATACAGGCTCTGGCTAGTTTGAGATTGTTTCAAAATATTTTATTTCGTGTATATTATTTTATATGGCTAGTTTTTTGTAAAATATATATTTTGTTACAGAACGGCGCAGAACTAATGGGCGAAGACGTCCTAGCCTTCTACACGAAGCAATGGGAAGAGTACCAGTTCTCATCTAGAGTCCTGAACGGAGTGTGTTCGTATCTCAACCGGCATTGGGTGAAGCGCGAGTGTGAAGAGGGCAGAAAGGTAACTGTCAGTATATCTTATATATATAGTAAGGAGTTGTGTAGTATATGTGTGTAGGTGTTGTTTTGTGCTTTTTGGTCATATCTATACATGTATAGTTTCTTGTCCTAATTGACTGGTTTAAACTGCTGAGACTACAAACCTGTTGACGACTATAGATGTGAGGAAGTTGATCCTGGTAAAAAAGATAACTAGCAATGTGGGATTGAGTCCCACATTACTAGCAATCTTGTTAACCCCTCCAGCTAAGCTCAAAGGCTTGTGTTAGGAGTGGGTTCACGTCGGTAGTATAATGGGTAGGATTCGAACCCGCGAGCTCACGATTGCGAGACCGATGCCTTAGCCATTAGGCTACCGCCGCTTCACAAATGTTGTTACTTTATGTTTATTTTCAACACAATGTTTATCCATATATTTTATACCCGTGCGAAGCCGGAGCTGGCCGCTAGTATTATATAATGTGACTGATTCACTCTAGGACTATGTTTGACTATATTAAGCTTTGGTTTTATTGTGGAGGGTAAGTCTTTTCTACGAGTACTATATCTAATTATTATTACCCCATAATATTGGGATAATGTCTGAAAATCGTATACATTTTATATTTATCTGCTTGACGAGCAGAGGGACCAATATGGCATCAAGGAATGTTGAACGCACTATAGTTAACATCATAGGTTATTTTTTTCATGTTGGGAATATTGTCGGACCAGTAGTGGAACCCCAAGATTGATGTTTGGAATCCTCATGGGAATGTGCTCACTATAATAGTAGTTATTATTTGTAGTTTTTGTATTTATTTGCTGTTATAAGCTTTTTAAGATTTTGAGGCTATTTTCTAATGTATTATTTTCTTAAAGGTAGAGAGTTAATTTGTGAATATCAATTGTTTAATAGATTAAAAGTAGCCATTACTTTGATAAATACTCATATTGGTTTTTATATATAAAGCGAATTTATAATATTATTAGGTTATATTAGTATTACATTAAGATGGCTCCTACGTATACTGTGGTATGTTTATGAAAGCATCTTGCGGGAAAGTAATTTAAAATTGGAAGTGTGTGTAATTTTGTTGTTTTTTTTTTCAAGACTCTAAGTAGGGGTCAGCGGCGAGGGTTTAAAATTTTCTTAAGGGAACTCGATAATTAGTAGACAGGTTCTTCGTACGTATATTAAGTAGGTACAGTACTCCAAAAGTAATAATGCGCATAGAAATCTTCGGAAATCTTCGTCATTGTTCGGCAACGGTCGTATTACCCGAGCGTCGAAAGACGATATTTATATAGAGTGGTTAAGAGCAATTTCTCTATGCCTAATTTTATATATTATGTGTTTTGTGCTAAAACAGATTTGATTTACCTGTAACGAAATTTGATTCGATAATTCCATGTAAGTAAATAGCGAAAACGCTACAATCATTGTTGGAGTGATTAGTTTTCAAGTGTCTTACCGAAGTTGGTGTAATTATGGAGGAAAAGGTTTAAATAACATAAGGTTTTATTAGAAGGAGAAAAAAACGTTTTCAAATAGAGGTTTACATAAAATATAATCAAAATCTCAGTTCAAATTTGTTTACAGCACTAATCATTCCAGAAAAATAATACAATTATAAAAAAATTAATCAGAATCGAGGAAGACCTCTATTCCCGACATCGCAGATTCATCAGAAGTTTCATTATGCTCTTGTTCATTTACACTTTCCTCACTGCTATCACCTGTGTAAATAATCAGTTTATCGGAATAACTATCGATTCTTGGCTCAAATTTTCTATATTCATCTTCGCATTGAACCGCATGATCAGAAACTTTTTTCCATTCTTCTGGTCCTATTTTATTGATTTTTTCTAATATAGCATCTTTAACTGACGTCACAGTCATTGCAATATTTCTCTTGGCCACGTGTTGCTTTATTTGGGACCAAATATTTTCAATAGGGTTAAAATCGGGATGATATGGTGGCAATCGTATAATTTTATGCCCATGTTCCTCCATTATACGGTCAATGGCAAATTCTGTGTAATTTTCTTTGTATCTTTGTATAATTTTATACAAATCGGGTTTCAGTTTCTTTGGGTCATGCGGAATGTTGTGTTGTTGTAACCAAGCTGTCATTTGTGGTTTAGATGTGTTTGAGTTTGGTGGTTTCACAGACAGCTTATTATGATATGGGGCGTTGTCTATTACCAACACACTATTAGGAGGCAAGTTGGGAATCAATTGATTGCGTAGCCAAGTTTGATAACGTTCCGCGTTTATTTCTTTATGATAGTCACCTTCTGAGTCGACACATTTATGTAACATTAGAGCCCCTGGGACGAAGCCTTTTTCATTGCCTGCGTGTACAATAATTATTCGCTCTCCTTTGGAAATGGGTTGTTTGATACCTTTTTTGTTGCTATCTTGCCAAGTTTTACCCTTAGTATGTGATGTGTGCACATACGACTCGTCCATAAATACTATGTTTCTACCAGAACTCCTCAGCTGTTGTATTTCTCTGAGATATTTGATCCTTTTTAGGCGTATATCATGTTTTTCCATAAGTAATTGTCTGTTATTATCAGTTTTCAGAAACCTAAACCCCATGTCTTTCAAGATCAACCTTAAAGTCTCGGCACAGCCTTTGAAATTAATAGCTTCGATCAACTTTATTCTTAAATTATTTACAGTTGGGAGTTCTTTCAGCGTCAATTGAAAATTGTATATCATATTACGAATAACACAGTAGTCGAAATCATCAAGTACCAGCCGAAATCTACTTTTAGGTCTTCCTTTTTTCGGTGTAGAAAATTTCTTTGATTGATTATGTTTTTTTTCGTTTAAGATATTACTCAAAGTTCGTCGCGAAATTCCTGTAGCTTTTGTAACACGGTCTTGAATTTTTTTAAAATAACCATCATGGTCTCTGTTGAAAACATTGGCTTCATTTAAGAAATAAAGGTACACATTAAATACCATTTGCCGTGCTTGTGAATTAAGCGGTTTTCCACGTTTAAATTTATCCATTTTGGAAGAATTCGTCTGAAAGAAAATGGCATGGGCAGAGTTAGGTATATATTTTTTATGCATGTTTATCTATTTATTTAATTTAAATAAATCTCATTTTTTAAATGTTTTTCTAGTACTTAATATGTATTTAATGTAGGTATTTTATTTTTTTAATATTAAAAAAACGTGAAATATGTTATTTATTTTCCTTTTTTCAAAATATACTATTTAAATCTGAATAAGCTAATTAATGTTGAAATTATATTTACCAAGAAGGGTGTGTAATAGCAGCTCTATATATTTCCACAAATAGAGAACACGTGCAGTCACTACCAATATATAAAGACGACTGACAGACATTTCGCTGACCGGCGACAGCTGCCGAACGCCCGATTTGTTTTCGATTGTGCACACATGATATTGACTCCTATCTCTTTTAAACAAGGTGCAAAATGCAAATGCCTTGTTTAGGGCTCTTACGATTCCATGATTCGAGTGTTTCCGGGAATACGACAATTAGCGAAGATCTGCATGTGCATTATTAATTTGGGAGTACTGTAACAAGAATTCAAAGGGAAGCCGAAAAGAATTGTGTTCTAAGGCCTCCCCGCCACTGGTAGGGGTAGTATTTATAGTAGTAGTACTAGTACCTAAGTCATAAAAAACAACAAAACATACTTCTAACTTTAAATTTCTATATTTAAATCGCTTTCCCGCAAGAAACGTTTTTAAACATATGCTAGTATACGTAAATTAACTGTGATTGAAGTCGGTTTGACGTTTTTCTTTGTAAAATAAGTCTTGGTCATCATAGTTTTAGATTGGGTCCCACATCTCTAGCAATCCTACTTAACCCTCCAGCTAAGCTTGAGTTAGGGGTGGGTTCACGTCGGAAGTAGCCTTAGCCATTAGGCTACCGCCGCTTGAAAATTGAAAGTCGTCTTGTTACCTGGGAGTCAATTCACATTTAAAGCAGTGCAGTTGCAGTTAAGTTTCGATTAAAACTGTCATTTTTGTATTCTTGTAACTTTGGGGTCGATTCTCAAACACGCTTGCGTCAAGTATGCGTCTCGAGAGCGCAATGACGACATTCTAGTACGATGGGCAAGCGTTTTTAAGAGGAATATGAAATGGCCTTTTTAATCGAAACTTATCTGCAACTGAACTGCATCTGCACTGCTTTAAATACGTGAATTGACCCGCTGGTTAGTGTATAATAATTTACTGTTATTAATTGATTTGACATTCAAATACCTAATTTGATAGGTAAATGAAATGCCCAAGATTACGGAGTTAGAATCATCGTCAGGACAGTTTTTGGTCTAGCCCATACCACAGAATACTGGGAGTACAGAATGCAAGCTTCATAGAAAACGTTCACGCAATTGAAAAAGTACATTTACCAAATATTCAGTTATGATAGTTCTAGTGTTTTAAATTGTCCTTTCTACGCAGGCAATTACGATTTTTCAAATATTTCGCGGATCCCTGGTTACTTTTCTACTGAACCTCTGGGTTCCGCGGAATCCACTTAGGGAAACGCTGGCCTACTACTTAACACTATATTTTATAATTTTCAGGGTATATACGAGATCTACCAACTGGCTCTGGTGACATGGCGGGACAATCTGTTCCAGAGGTTAAACAAGCAAGTTACCAATGCTGTGTTGAAGCTCATTGAGAGGGAACGCAATGGGGAAACTATAAATACGAGACTTGTTTCTGGGGTATGTTAATTTTTTTACTTATTAGCACTATTTATTTACGGCCGGTCTCAATCTATTTATCGATGGATTTGGCTACTAGAAGTAGAATTTAGACATATTTTGTATGGAGCTTATGTCAAATATATAGCTCTAGTAGCCAAATTCATCGATAGGTAGATTATAGTAGATAGTTCCGGGATTTTTTTTTTTTTTTTTATTGACACCAGGCGTTAGTATTTGTAACTATTAGTTTATTAGCTATAAGAGGACTATTTCATTATATTACTAAATATCAACTATTATTAATAATGTATAAATCAATTAGAGTAACTAGCGAATGTTTTGCCTTTTTCTTTTCTATGTTGAAAATAGAATGAAAGACAAAGACAAAACATTTGCTAGTTAAAATGCTGTTAAAACGTCTGCAAATTTATTCTTTTATTATGGATAATACGGGGTAAAAATTTATATTATATTTATATTATATTTATATTCATTATATTTAAATTAAGCAGTAGGGCAAAACTCATTAGATATGTTATATCCCAATTTTTACCCGACTGCGCGACACAAAGAGGGTCAATGTGTTTATCATTTAATTGTGATAATAGCATCATACTAAGCGAAATTAGTAAATCTCAATTTTTGTACAGTTAAAGGTAAACAAATAACACTTCACTCTCACAGAAATTGACTGAAATGTCAGCCAGATAGACATCAACTCAAAATTAGTTTCAGACTCATTCCTCACAGGCTAAAGGGCTCGATCTGATTACATCCCAATGTCTCCAAAATGCGGGACATGTTACCCAATTATCATACAATATTTATTATTCTAGGTAATCAACTGCTACGTAGCCCTAGGCCTCAACGAGGACGACTCGAGCGCCCGAGGGCAGAACCTCGTCGTATACAAGGATACCTTCGAGGCCGTCTTCTTGGAAGACACCGAGCGATTCTACACTAGGGAGAGTACTGACTTCCTCAGGAATAATCCTGTTACTGAATATATGATTAAGGTGTGTATTGTGAATAACAATAGAAAAATAGTAACATATATTTATTTAAAAGATAACTAGCATGTAGCTGTTAACTCAATGTCTTGTGTTAGGAGTGGGTTCACGTTGCCATCAATACTCTTATACTAACCCGTTATACTACTATAACGGGTAGAATTCCAAACCGCGACCTCACGATTGCCGATGCCATAGCCATTAGGCTAAATTTTTTTTTTTTTTTTTTTTTATATAGACGACTCCCGCATTCCTGTACAAGCCCTGTCTCGCGGGGGACTTTACAAACATATAAGTCACGGACAAAAAGTTAACCCAGACCCGGAACAACAATTTGTTGATCACATAAAGTGGTGTCACGTGTGGGAATTGAACCCACGACCTCTTGCGTTGCAGTCGGACACAATCCCACCGCGCCACAGAGGCAGTCAAATTATATTCCTGTCTTTAGATTTATTTTACATTTATTATTCGTTATGACTAATGATCGGCATAGGTAGTGCGATTTCGCGGGATTCGTCAACCATGGCATAAAGTGGACATACCACCTCATCTTAAAAATCCGGGGATTTTAAGATATACCTTCATCTAATGTTACCAATCTATACTAATATAATTAAGAGGAAAGATTTCTATTGTTTTATGAATAAACCTAAAACTACTGGACCGATTTCAAAAAATCTTTCACCGTTGGGAACCTATACTATCCCCGGGTGATATAGGCTACTTTTCATCCCTGTATTCCCACGGGAACGGTAACCACGCGGGTGAAACCGCGAAGCGTCCACTAGTATATTATAATCAACAAACCCTTCCGTCCATTAGGATCCCCTGCTTAAAATCCCTGGGGGATTTATTTTGATATTTTGTCCATACAGATACCCTAAAAGTGTTCATACTTTAGCAAGAGATTTAGAGCCATTCCTTTAAAAGAAAGAATAACTGTTACATAAAAACCATCTAACATGCTAGTGCTTTACAAGTTAATTGTGAACACAAACACTTTTTTAAACTTTGTGATTTTTACATATCTCAATTTATTACTAGCTGACACGCACAACTTCGTTTGCGTAAATTTTCTCCGTTTTTGCAACACTTTTCATTGCTGCTCCGCTCCTATTGGTCGTAACGTAATGTTATATAGCTTATAGCCTTCCTCGATAAATGGACTATCCAATTTGTAAAATTTTTTTTCAATTAGGACCCGTAGTTCTTGAGATTATACAAAATGAATCAAGTTTATAAAGCTGAAGTTATAATATTAGTATATATATACAATCCCGGGGTAGATCCATGTTAACATAGCATTTGAGGTCGGTGATTCAAAATCATACTACCCTCGTGATACAGGAATTATAAATTAACCCCCTTTTCCCCCCCCCAGGCTGAGCAGCGTCTGCAAGAAGAACAGCGTCGCGTGCACGTGTACTTACACGAGACCACCATGGAGAGACTCGCCAAGACTTGCGACAGGGTGCTCATTGAGAAACATCTTGAGATCTTTCACGCTGAGTTCCAAGTAAGTCAAACGTTTAAGAGGCAAATAATAATTTATAAGTACCTACTTCTTATTTGGGCTGCCTATGTGGCGCGGTGGGAGTGTATCCGACTGCGCAAGAGGTCGTGGGTTCGATCCCCACCCAGGATAAAACTTTGTGTGATGAGCACGATGGTTTATTCTGTGTCTGGCTGTTATGTATCTATAATATTTAGAAATATTTATGTATGTTTATCAGTTGTCTGGTTTCCATAGTACAAACTCTGCTTAGTTTGGGATCAGATAGCGTTGTGTGAGTTGTCCCAAGACATTATTATTATTATTATTTAGGGATCATTGTGACACTAATTACAAGGGATATGCATACCTTTATGTGACAGGTTCACTTTAGTATGCATGTAACATTATATGTTCGTAAACTGTCACGATTTGTACACATTATAGATTTTTTTAAGCTACGGTAGTAGGTCAGTCTACCCGTGACCGCGGCCGTTGCAATACGGTCGAAACGTCGGGAAATAAAACAAAGGAATTAAGCCTTAAAATAAAATATTTACGCGATTAAGACCCGTAGCTTATAAAATTCTATAACATGTAACATTAGTTTTTAAGGGTGTCCTAGTCGATGATTCTACCATACAAACGCGCATATGTGATTACTCTTATGTATAAGGTCGTAAGTCAAAGCTTAAAATGATTATCTATTCGTTTTATAATAAACTAGGCTATACTAGGCCTTAAAACACTTAAAAATTTTAACAACAATTTTGACGAAATTCCAATGTTATACATACCTATAGCGTAAAAAAAAATTCTATTTTTGGACTATATTGCGATAATATATGTTTTTTTGCGTATTATACTCACTAAAATGATCTTCATAATTTCTGTAAAAGGTTTTAAATTTCATACTATCAAAATACGTAAACTAGGAGGAAAAATTTTGGGGACAAACATTTTATAAGCATTTATATAACTTGCGATCTATCTGGCTAGTGTTTAAACATTTACAAATATTATTTAAATTATTGTAGTCATTATATTTACCTACTCAAGTTTCGTCTTTTATTTCATACTCAATCTTTTTTTTTAAAGATAACTAGCAATGTGGGATTGAGTCTCACATTACTAGCAATCTTGTCAACCTCTCCAACTAAGCTCAAAGGCTTGTTAGGTGTTAGGGTTCACGTCGGTACTATAATGGGTAGGATTCGAACCCTCGACCTAACGATTGCGAGACCGATGCCTTACCCATTAGGCTACCGCCGCTTCTAAAATGGTAGTTTGTGTTTTTTTTCCGTTTTTAATAACGTAGGATGGTGCTATTCGTATAAAACGCAATATCTTTGATTTAAGGGTAGATTACGCGAAACAGGGTTCAGCTCTCTGAAAAATTTATATAGAAAACCTAAATATATAGGACACGAAAAAAATTGTGCCACTAGTCAAAGAGTTTTTCTAGTAGACCTTATAAAGAAATTTAAGGATATGTCTTAATATGATCCCGCAAATAAATCTTGAAGTTGCGGAAAAATTCTAAAACGAGCATTTTCGTATTGTCATAGTCATGGCGTTCGTAATCTAACACATATACGAACGAATATTCTACTTTATTTAGACCTGAGCTCCAGCGCACTGTAAAGTAATGGTTGTGTGCGGAAGAGCGAGGCCGGCACTGTGTACGTAGCGCTAAATAAATAATTCTCTCAGTGTAATGCCTCCTTAAAACTTTGTAGAATTTCTCGCCAGTGACAAATATGAACTGACATAAAATATATTGCCAGCACAAATAAATTAAATAAACCTATCTCTTTCTCACCCACAGAAACTCTTAGACGGCGACAAGAATAGCGACTTAGGTCGCATGTACGTGCTAGTAGCTCGCATCCCTGACGGACTGTGCGAGTTGCGGCACTTGCTCGAACATCACATACACGCGCAGGGGCTGCAAGCCATCGACAAGTGCGGGGAGTGTGCTCATACGGTATGTTGTGATATATTCTCTCTTACAATAGGGTATTTGACTAAAGTCAAATCAGCCTCTTTTTAAGAAACGTCAAAAACGAGCCGCTCCGTCATCCGCATATGACGTCACGTTTTCTAAGGTCAAATTATTTACTTTCAGTGTTTCTCTTTATGATTATAAATTAAGTAACACATTAAATTAATAAACGAACATATTTTTAGAACATTTTATGACATATAATTATAGTCCGGGATCCCTGGCTGTTTTTTGCACTTGATTACTATCAAGCTGATTTTCCGTGAGTAGCTTGGTTTCGATGAGACGCCCAACTTTTTCCTGTACGATAATTTTCGATTGTGGTAGGTAACAGAGGTAGCAGAGATAAAATATGTTGATTTGATAATTCTAAAAAAACTATTACTAACTAAACTTTTTTATGTTAAATCTTATGATAAATATCTAAATTATAAGAAAAAAATGTTGTCCTACAAAATGTATGGTTTGGTCAAAGAGTCCCCCAAGCTACTCACGGAAAATCAGCTTGATAGTAATCAATTGCAAAAAACAGCCAGGGATCCTGGACTATTACCTGGATATTTTAAAATATTTTATTTTGATATTAGTCAAATATCCAATTAAGTAGGTGACTACAATAAAAGTAAATTCGACTACCTCTATTGCGCGGTGGGACTGTATCCGACTGCTACACTAGAGGTCGTGGGTTCGATCCCCACCCAGGATAAAACTTTGTGTGATGAGCATGATGGTTTATTCTGGGTCTGGGTGTTATTTATCTATAATGTGTAGTTGTGTTATAAGTGGCCTGGTTTCTATAGTACAAGCTCTGCTTAGTTTGGGATCAGATAGCGTTGTGTGAGTTGTCTCAAGATATTATTATTATTTCACACTAAGCAGGTAATAATAGATCTTAAAATGCTCTTAATTAATTGTTCCTTTACAATATAACATGTTTTTGAATTTAAAAGCATGAAAACGAATACTAAAAGTAATTATTTGACGATAGGAACTTATGATGGTATAGGTTGCTATTCCATACAAATTTCTATAGAGCTTGTCGTTTTGACATTTCATAAAAAGAGACTGATTTGATTTGAGAGTCAACATCCCTATTTGCTAGATGACTACAATAATAATAAATTAAAAACGTTTTGAAAAACAAGGTTTCTCCACAATTTAACGAGTTCATGCCAACTTCTTTCTGTCAACTAGCTGCATTATTTCAATTTTCGTAGGGATCTCTATCTATTTTTTTGACAATAACTTAAAGCCTTTGTTACTCCCCGACAGTATAGCTTTCTAATGATGAAAGACATTTTAAAATCGGTCCAGTAGTTTTTGTATTAAATCGTAACAAACAAAAAATCAAATATTTCCTTTTTATAATATTAGTTTGACAAAACAAACACAAAAGTAAATTATTTGACCAAATAAGTACAAGTTTGTATGAAATACATATCAGTGACGTCATACTTTCACTGATTTGTATTTCATACAAACTTATGAAGCGTATCATAATCTATACTAATGTTATAAATCTGAAGAGTTTGTTTGTTTAAACGCGCTAATCTCAGGAACAACTAGTCCGATTTGAAAAATTATTTTATTGTTGGATAGCCCATTTATCGAGGAAGGCTATAGGCTATATAACATTGCGCTACGACTAATAGGAGCGGAGCAGCGACGAGAAATGTTGCCTAAACGGGGAAAATATACGCATACGAAGTTGCGCGGGACAGCTAGTTATTGGATAAAAGGGTTAGGTACGCCAGTGATAAAGGAAAACAAGGCGTACTAAAAAATTTAAATTTAAAAAATAGAAAATTACATGATTATAGGTCATGATGAAAACAAAATAAAATAACAATACAAGTTATTATTGCCAGGTTCTTTTCTCCGGCTTTACCTATTGTTTGCAAACTTGGCATAACATGTACATGTAGAATCCCGACGTATCAAGTTATTTTGCATCCTAAGTGAATAAAGAATTTTGAATTTGAATTCATGACAGCCTAGACATAGGCTCACACAATGGTGGTACCGAAGTGAGTTAGTACATCTCTTAACATGATAATGTCTTAGCGAGAAATCTGTGTCATTGCGAAGAACCGACGACGAGGACATGAGGCGCCGGTCAGTAGAGTAGCATGGCGAGTAATTGGTTGCTCAGCAACCTTGTTATCAAACATTTCACATCCATTTCGTCTTAAGTATAGTGTTGCCTGTTAAAAAAATATATTTGATTTTGTTTTTATATGTATTTGTATCATTTTTTTTCTAAGACATATTGTTTTATTTCAGGATCCCAAAGTATACGTGTCCACAATATTGGAGGTGCACAAGAAGTATAACGCGTTGGTTCTCGTCGCGTTCAATAACGACTCCGGCTTCGTAGCTTCGTTGGATAAGGCTTGCGGCAGATTTATTAACAGTGAGTGTTATAGTGGGGTTTGGATGTGGATGGGTTGCCATTGTTATATTTTGTGAGTTTAAAAGTGGCTAAACACTAGCGGGCTGGCGTCAATCTTTACAAGTCGAGCGCTAAAATCTACTTACTATATGTGGATGAATGTTCAGGAAAAAAGTCATTTAAGGTAATATAAGTAATTTTTTTACTGCCTCTGTGGCGCGGTGGGAATGTATCCGACTGCTACGCAAGAGGTCGTGGGTTCGATCCCCACCCAGGATAAAACTTTGTGTGATGAGCACGATGGTTTATTCTGTGTCTGGGTATATGTATGCATTTAGAAATATATAAGTATGTTTATCAGTTGTCTGGTTTCCATAGTACAAGCTCTGCTTAGTTTGGGATCAGATGGCATTGTGTGAGTTGTCCCAAGATATTATTATTATTAAGGGTTTGCCAACTAGGCCGGGTGCTTTTTAACATTACAATTTCAAATAAAATGTTTTTTTTCTGTATTTTCACAGGTAATGCAGTAACAAAAGCCGCCAACTCATCGTCCAAATCACCCGAATTACTCGCCAAGTACTGCGACCTTCTTCTCAAAAAGTCGAGCAAGAATCCCGAGGAGGCTGAGTTGGAGGACACACTCAATCAAGTGGTAAGTTCTATGACAGTTCTATGAAAAAATATTTTATTGTTGGATAGCCCAGTTATCGAGGAAGGCTATAGGCTATATAACATCATGCTACGACCAAAAGGAGCGAAGCAGCAATAAGAAATGTTGCAAAGCGCGGCTTGAGAGAACGCTTAAAAGAATGTTAACTGATCGTTGTTTCTATAATCTTACAGAGTATTTTACAAGTATGTTGAATTAATTACTGTTTTTAATTATATAATTAATCTTAAATAAAATTGCATGCCTAATGAGGTAAATTGTGTTGCACACCATTACTTTTAAGACCACATATTTTTGTAATACCATTCATTTCATTTCATTTCAAAAACGAGGAAAATTTCCGCAGACGAAGTTGCGCGGGACAGCTAGTCTATAATATTACTAGGGATGTATCGTAATAACGTATGTCTGTTACAGATGGTGGTATTCAAATATATAGAAGACAAGGACGTATTCCAGAAGTTTTACAGCAAAATGCTCGCGAAACGACTGGTGCAACACATGTCCGCTAGCGACGATGCTGAGGTATACAACCACCCTTCTATGCTTATAGCTACGAGCACGAATCGTGAGCACAAATAATAATAACAATAATAATAATAAATTCTTTATTCATTTAGAAAACAAAATACTACACTTGTGAAAAGTCGATTCTACATTTACATGTAATGCCTGTTCGCAAACAATAGGTAAAGCCGGAGAAAATAACGAGGCAATAAAAACTCGCGGCCACTCTTTTCAAATTGTTTCTCTGTTTATAAACTGTATATGCAGGTAAGGTGCTGCCACCATTATATTATACACCATATTAGAGGACTGATGCAAAAACAAGAGATCAAAAATATTAAAAGAAGAATACATGTGATTGGATATATCAGCCTCAATGCTACCACTTACAATGTAAAAACTATATGTGCTTAAATATTGGCCAAAATCTAATTAATGAATTAGTATAAATGTTTTGCAAAAGAAAGAAAAGAATGGTCAATTTTTATTGTTCCGTTTATTTGTAGCATGTTGATTTGTAACTTGATTGGTTTTTAAGTCAATGCTAGTCGTCTATTAGTCTAACATGTCATTTGAACTTCTCCCTATAATGTCAAGTGCTCACCACTCATGCCGGTAACAAAGTTTTTAGCAAAACAAGAGATTTAGAAATGTTATAGCCATTTCTTGACAATTATTGATCTTAATAATTAATAATAATTGCAATAGATAAGTTCAGACCCAATAATCAAACCCGAGATAGTTAATATGTTTAGGTTAACTTCCTGTCTAGATTCTAGACCGGAGCCCTTCATCTTCAAGGACCCACTAAGCAGACCCACCGGTGGGTCTCAGAATACTGACATGTCTTCAAAGGCCCACTAGTGGGTCCACTGAGATTTTATTATCTTCGAAGACCCACTAATGACCCCTTCGTTGTCAAGGTTCATAAAACAGACCCAACGGTGGGTCTCAGAATACTAACATGTCTCTAAAGGCCCACTAACAGGTAGACTCCATTGATTTTTTAAATTTTATGTCTCCTTATACCCACCATGAAGTTGTATGGAACAGATCGCAGTCTGCGATAAAACCGCCCATTGTACTCTTAAATGGTAATTTCCATAATATATTTTAAATGTATCTGAGGTTTCTAATAAAGAATATTCTATTCTATTCTATTCTAAAAAAAAACAATATCAAAATAGCATAAATTTACTCTTTACATTTTAACTAAAACATCCTTATACCTATTATTATTTTTGAGTGGCGCGAACAATACGTAAAGTCTAATATTGATAGATAGATCAATATTATAGTTATTATTATAATCAAAAGAAACTCCCTATATTAATAGAAAATGAAAGAGAGAAAAAATATTTGTTATGTATAAAACTGTTTACTGCTAAAAATAAAATTAAAATATTTTTCCAAGATATTTAAATAAAAATGAAAAATCTCCTAATGGCAAATTCACTAAATAGGTACCTATTCTATAAACGACTACTACACTACTATCTTAACTTCTCCAGAAAGTGTCCTACTGTTATTTCATCATGTATCAACTGTAACTGAGATTCTATTATAAATTGGTCTCTTTCTATGTAGCACTGAAGTCTTTTAGAAAATGTTGTGGTTTCATTTTGTATAAAACTTAATAGCTTTAGCATTGTAACATAATTTTTGTTTATATTTTTATTAAGCTTAGAATGCCAAGCTTCTAGAACGTTAGTCGTTCTATGGCGTTCGTTATAAACACACCATTGACTTATAAATGTTCCTTCTTTTAGCCAGTATGACTCCATATACTATTGAAATTTCTTTAATTTATCTGAAGTCGGAAATTGTGCCACTATGTATTTCCATCCATCGCATATCATCCTTTCTGGTAGTAACGGTAGGACTGCACAGAGTTCGACAATGCGTTTTTCTAGTTTTTGTTTTATCCCTATTTTCTTAGCTCGCCTCCAAATACTACGTGTCATGTGATAATAACATTTCTTTATAGTTGCATCGGGATATGCTTTGAGTATTGCATTTGAGGATGATACTTCGAAATCTATATGAAATTTTGTCGGCTTCCAGTCTGGAAATCGTGATTTTAGAATCTCAAAAAGCGCAAAGTATGTTTCTTCCTTTTTGTTCTTTAATAAAGCGTAACATAGCGGAACCATATTTACATTAAATAAAGATTCATCCAAATTACCAAATATTGTAAACAATTGTAAGAATGGTGGAGGACAACTTGAAAATGTTCCATCGCAAAATACCTCTTTAATTGATGGCATTAATTCTCTTGACTCTTTAGTGGAAAATATAAGAATCCGGTTGTCATTGTAACAGTAGTCAGCTAATAAAAAAGAAGTAAATTTAACAGGAATCTCTACTTCCCTGACGTCACTGAAAACACATTTGCTAACTCCCAGTGATTGTTTTCTCGTATTATACAAAAGCATTTTTTTGTTTCCATATAAGGGTGTGCTACCTACCAAATGTAAGCCCTTGTCTTTTAAAGGAACTTGTATTTTGTCTTTAAAAATTTTCGGAATGGGACTTGTCGAAACTTTTACATATTCCTTAGCAGCCTCTATTGTTTCAGCCACTATATTTTTGCCAAAATCAGGATTGCATGGCTTTTGTGGGTCTGACGTGGTATGCATAGCAGTCTTTAGAATACGAAGAGGACACTGGAAAAGGGCAAACTTAAGACTATAAGACTTAAAATATCAACTACAAAAAAATAAATGCGATTAGTACTTTATAAACTCGATATATAAACTCGATATCTTACCTGTATCGTTATTGAGCCGGTACATTTATACTTTTTCCTCGTACTACACTGCCATATACTGGATCCATTCTTATAAACTTTTTTTTTATGATATTGATATCCTCCATGAAGAAGTACTTTGCCACCCCTTCTGTTTAAAAATTGTATATCCGAATTGGATGACTCTGAAGAGCAGCTCTCAATTGCATTGCAACTCATCATTTACACTTATTAAAATACACCACTTATATAGGTAAATGTTTTACGGATGCAACATGACCATGACAGTGACAAACAGGATAATTATATCATAATCACTTATTCTCATCCAACCAGTACTAATTTAAGAAGGTTATACGCTATTTTCATTAGTGAGTCTTCGAAGACAATAAAATCTCAGGGGATCCACCAGTGGGCCTTTGAAGACATGTTAGTATTCTGAGACCCACCGGTGGGTCTGCTTAGTGGGTCCTTGAAGATGAAGGGGACCGGAGATGAATCTGAACATGTTAGCTAAACTTTAAATCCGCGGCGAAATTTGTAAAATAATCCAAATTTATATATATTTTTTTAAAGACCACTCCCCCCATTAGAGTACAAGCCCTGTGTCGCGGAGGACTTTACAAACATACAATTCACAGACACAAAGTACACCCAGACTCTGAACAACAATGCGTGGATCACACAAAGTGGTGTCCCGTATGAGAATCGAACCCACGACCTCTTGCGTAGCAATCGGATACACTCCACCGCGCCACAGAGGCAGTCGAAATTTAATTTTTGATTTTTAAAAAAGATATAGCGATTGACAAGAAATGCCTTCAAAATTACAGAAATATTTAGCCTTCATTATAAGTTCGTAGGTTCGAATCCTACCCATTATACTACCGACGTGAACCCACTCCTCACACAAGCCGTTGAGCTTAGCTGGAGAGGTTAACAGGATTGCTAGTAACAAAAAAACCCTTGGTAATATTTTTTCTCTAGTGTGAGAATTGTTTTTAAATAAAAATATTGTATCCCTAATGTTGAGTGTATAAATAAGTATTTTAATGTGTTTTTTCTTTATTTTGACAGGCATCAATGATCTCAAAGTTAAAGCAAGCGTGCGGCTTCGAATACACAAGCAAACTACAGAGAATGTTCCAGGTTTGTTTCTCTTTGTATTCTTATCTAATAAAATAATAATGTTGTACATTTTAAAGGCTCTTTGGGGGTGTCTTTGGCAACAATATTATTTTGTGTAGATTTTTTAAAAGTGAATGTCGATGTACACATAAAATTACATATAGTACGCTAGACAACATACCGTCGACAACAACAACGACCTTTTATGACATCTGTAACAACAACGGCCATTTGTCATGTGTCAAAAAAGTTGACAGGACTGTCATTTGATTCGGAAATTGAAATTGCTGTTTTTTTTAAACTTTGTATGTGGTAGCCAGTGCAGTGTACATAGTACTATTGAAGTCAGTGGCCCTGGTACTTACGTTTTACAAAGTAGTGGATCTAGAATTTTGATTTGGACGACTGACCTGTTGGTCTAGTGGTTAGTAACCCTAACTGCTAACGGCCGGTCTCAATCTAACTATCGATGGATTTGGCTACTAGATGTAGAATTTTGACATGACATATGGAGCTTATGTCAAATATATAGCTCTAGTAGCCAAATTCATCGATAGTTGATTATTGAGACCAGCCGTAAGCCAGAGGTCGTGGGTTCGATCCCTACCCAGGATAAAACTTTATGTGATGAGCACGATTGTTTATTCTGTCTGGATGTTATTTATCTATAATATGTATGTATTTAGATCAGATGACGTTGTGTGAGTTGTCCAAAGATATTATTATTATTTACAAAAAGGAGATGGTTAGATTCCACTGAGATACCAAAATGGTTTTGTTTTAGGGCCTTTTTTTTAAAGATAACTAGCAATGTGGGATAGGGCCCATATTACTAGCAATCTTGTTATCCCTTCAGCTAAGCTTGCAGCTTGCAGCAAAGACTTGTGTTAGGAGTGGGTTCACGTCGGTAGTATAATGGGTAGGAGTCGAACCCGCGACCTCAGTATTGCGAGTCCGATGCCTTAGCCATTAGGCTACCGCCGGTTGAGGGTAGGTTTTATCTGTGGGAGGATTCGACACTTAGGGTGCGTTCCTATGATGTTGTGAAGATTAATTTATAGTAGGACGAATGTCGTCTCTAGCTGTTCCCATTACCACAATTGGGTAGTTGACTACTATTAAAGTAAATTATTATATACTAATCAGGAAATAGTAGATCTTAAAATGTTCTGAAAATAAGTGTTCTTTTACATTTTAACACGTTTTTTAATTTAAAAGCATGATTATGAATACTAAGTAATGATTTGACGATAGGAACTTATGACGTCATAGGTTCCTATTCCATACACAAACATTTCTATAGAGCTTGTCGTTTTGACATTTCATAATAAGAGACTGATTTGACTTGACAGTCAACATCCCTATGGTCGCGCTGCCGTTCTGACATCTGTCGTCACTGCAGTTAGTCGTGTCGTCCTCTAACGGCCGGTCTCAATACTCTAACTATCGATGGATTTTGCTACTAGAGTTATATATTTGACAAAATTCTACCTCTACAGTCCATCAAATCTAAGAGGTACCGTTTGACGTTTCATATTTTTCAAACCGAAACAACTTTGTTCATACGTACATTATTCAGTTTCGATAACCTTTTTCTTAAAACCATGAATTTAGAAAGATTTCATTATTGTATCTAAAAATGTACAATTCTTAATATCTAAATGTAATTGAAAACTTTCAAACAAAGCAAAATAACACATATTTACACAGTAAATAATTTCTAATAGTTATATTCTTGACCTCATTACAAAGTTACGTAGTTAGGTCACTGCACGTAGTGTTGCGACTCTTCGGATACACTTGTATGCAAAAAAATCGTTTACATATACGAAAAATCGAATGTATTATTTACAAATTACACTTGACAACCAAACAAATATTTTTTCATGTGAATGGGATTTATCTCACATATTACGATTACATAACTAAATAGTTATGTAATCGTAAAATATGAGATAAAACCCATTCACCAAAAATACGTATTTATAAATCAAATATATTTGCTTCTTTAAAAAGTTGTCGAAAGCGATTTGTCGATTTTTGATTTTCGCGCCCAAATAAGTCGGGGTTTCTCGCGCTAACGCTGTCGAAATAGTAAATGGAGTCAGGGATAGTGTTTTTTACATTTATTTTTGTGTATGATAGTATGGGTTTGCATATTACAGAGAAATAAACAAATTTTTAACAAGCACATCCATTGATTTTACAATTACAATTTTTTCTTCTAAGTCTTATTTCTACGTCTAAAACTAATAAAAATAAGGTATGTAGAACCCATTCACAAAAATGTTGTTGCCTGATGTTATAAATTAACGACGTTACTGCGCGACCGCATAATGCACTGAATACACAGATACCCTAAAATAAATTAATTTAATTATTTTAGGTCAATAGGCAAAATCGCAGGTGTCCAAGTCTCTACAATTTTTTTTTTCTGGCAACACTGCCAACTACAAGCGCACGCGGTCCGCTCGGTCGGTTCGGCGTCAGCAGTCTCTCGCCATCTTGGAAGCTGACTGTGCGCGTACTTGCTTTCTCGTTTGTGTTTTACAATTTGTGACTTGGCTATTACTTTTCTGGACTGATCATTCTTTATCCGTTTACCTTGGCAATATTTATACTGGACTCCGAACTAAGCAAGTGTTTATTAATAATGTCGAAAAGAGGACGTACTTTGAACAGCCAGGCTCGTGAATTGGTGGTGAAATTACACGAGTATTTTGAGCGTGAATCTCAAAATGGTGGACTTCTACTGCCAGTTACACAAGTTCGGGATCGCGTCGGTGAAGCTCTCGGTATTGGTAGCCGCACCGTTGGCAAAATATTAAGTGAAAAATATGGGCCTTCGGGGAGTGACAGTAACGTACTTCACACACCGAAAAAACGAAAAAGAAATAAACCTGTGACAGGCATCGATGAATTCGATAGTCATGCTATTAGAAACCATATATACGGGTATTTTACAAGAGGCGGATTTCCAACATTGGCAAAGTTATGTGCAACTTTAAAAGATGCCGGGCTGTATAAGGGAAGCATAGAGTCGTTGAGAACGGTAATAACAGGAATTGGCTTCAGATACAAAAAAGTTGACAAACGAAAAATTGTTATGGAGCGACATGACATAATTATGCAGCGACTAACATTCCTGCGCGAAGTTAAACAAATTATAAACTGGGATAATGTAATATTTTTGGACGAAACCTGGCTAAATTCCAACCATTCTGTGCCGAAAACATGGACTGATGATTCTGAAGCTTCGTGCTCGAAGGTGCCGATAGGAAAAGGTGGACGCCTCATAATATGCCATGCTGGGTCAGCGTCTACAGGCTTCGTGGAAAACTCTTTATTAGCTTTCCAATCCAAAAGCACTAAAGAGTATCATGAAGAAATGGACGCAGTAAGGTTCCGAGAGTGGTTCTTAAATTTATTACAGAATATCCCTCCTAACAGCACAATTATAATGGATAATGCCCCATACCACTCTGTGCAAATTGATAAAGCACCTACGTCAGCCAATAAGAAAGCAGATTTGGTGGCATGGCTGCAAAGAAAAGGAGTGGATGCCGACATGTCACTATTAAAAGCTGAATTATTACAGTTAGTGAAATTGCATAAACCACCAAAACCGACATATGTAATTGACCAATTGGCCGAAGAGCACGGGCACAAAGTCATACGACTTCCTCCGTACCATTGCCAATATAATGCCATTGAACTGATTTGGGCCCAAGTTAAAGGTAATATTTTATAATATTATAATAATAACACGAGTACTTCTAACATTTATAATTTAAACAATGGTTTTCGTCTGCTATCAAATAGTTACATTATTGTTTTACAGGTTATGCAGCAAGACACAACACAAAACCACCCTTCAGTGTCAAGAAAATGGAAGGTTTATTAAAGGAAGCATGTGCCCAAGTTACACAGGAAGATTGGAGTAAAGTAGTACAAAAAACAAAGAAAATAATAATGGACGACTTCGAAAGAGACGTACACTTTGATAATGTAATGGACAATCAACTGGTCATTAATTTAAATGACGATGATGACGAAGACGACGATACTAGTACTAGTAGTGAATAAAAAAATATCCTAAACATTTCTTTTATTTAATTATAACAATTGATTTCTTAAAATTCGGATATTATAGTAATCGATCTCTTAAAGTTCGGATATTATAGTAATCGATTTTTTCATCCCATCCCTATCATTCAATTGTCAGAACTGTCAAACGGTACTTCTTAGATTTGACGGACTGTAGTAGACAAAACCATCTATAGATAGATTATTGAAACCGGCTGTAACTGAACACATCGTTTAAATACACAAGCCACGACAACATTAATTAAAACATTAAAAAAATATTGATAAATTAGAAACTCTCCAGATAAGATTTTTAAAACTGTTAGTTAACAAGAACACTATATCTAAATAAATGTAAAGGTGACTATTCAAAATTATTTAAAATTTATAAAATTCTCCCAGTAAGTTTAAAACATAAATATTTGTTAGCCATCAATAACTATGATACACAGGCGCCTAACATAACTTTAATTAATCATAGTATTGGCACTAGCTCTATGTCCGCAGGCAAATTTGAAGTACCTAAGGTCAATAATTATTTTGGAGACAGAACACCCAAAAAACAATTACCCTATTTTCTAAACAGCCTGCCTGAGGACATTCAACGAGAGAAAGTAAAAAATAACCTTAAATCTAAACTTACAAAGCACTTGCTTTCAACTCTTGTTATGTAAACTCTTAAGTACCTACTCATATAAAATTAGTTAAGTAAAAAAATATTGAGACACATTAGATCCCACAGACAAACTGTGTAAATAATTTGTACAATGATATTGTATGTATTTATAAGATGTATGTTTATTAATATTCAATAAAAAAAAACTTTAACAACACGATAATCTATAGTCACAAAATAGTGAGAACGCGTCTTTAGGCTAATATCTATAGGCTTAAATAAAATTAAACGTAGGTAAAACTTAGAAAAAAACCAACCCATATTGTAACTGTTGACTTAATAGACTAATCTTCTAAAAGGAAACGATCATCAAGAAGGGTTCACAGGATTGCTGTTAATGTGGGACCCACTTTAAAAAACAATCCGTATGTTCCCAGGACATAGGCGTATCAAAGGACCTGAACGAGAACTTCCGTAAGCACATGTCCAACAGCTCAGAACAGCCGCTGCACATCGACTTCAGCATACAAGTGCTGAGCTCCGGCTCCTGGCCTTTCCAACAGTCTTCGTCCTTCCAGTTGCCTACAGAAGTATGTATTCTATGTACAGTCAGCGTCATATACAAAATAACAGATAACATTATCAATTACTTAGAAACATCCTAATTGCTCACTTATTTGCAATTACCAAAAGTAGCCCAATAATTCAGACCGTTCATCTAGCACAAATATAACGGAACAACAGTTTCAAATATACGAGCTCATCCTAATCCCTCTCAGGTTTCGCAGCATCCACAGTATTCATAAATGTAAAACACATTATGATAATAAACTTTATGGCAAACATCATAGAGTTACATTTGGAATGTCATCAGAATAAATCGTCACAATGCACTGCGGTTCAAAAGTTGATTCTATCAAAATCGAGTGACTAGAAATACGGATAAGTATGTGACCTATTTATTATAATATAATTATGTATACTATAACGTATCATAGAACATCTCTGTAATAAGCAAACCTTCCAATGTGATAACATCAAGTCTATTCTATCCGTGGTTAGTTAAAAAATACTGTATCTTTTGATGTTATTGTGTTGTTTAAGTGTTTCTCATTATGTTCCTTGCTGTTAATATTTGCATAAGAAGCACCCATTTTTTCGATTGAAGATCTTTTATATTTGGTTACCTAAACGTCAAAGTTATAAAACATATAGAAATTTGCAGGCAGTTTTTTTTTGTTTTCGAGGGTGTTCAGAGCAGGAACAAATTTGAAAATAAAATTACAATAGGAATTTATTCGTGATAATATTGATTTTTGAACCGCAATTTAATGCCAAGTAAAGTCATTATTCTTGTTTTTATCACCAAAGAGTATTAGAACTATATGAAGATTTTACTTTACCATTAAATAAGACTTGATAATTTCTTGATTGTATAAAAGACAGTAAAAATACAAAAGTAAATAACATTTTGCTAGTCTTTTTTTATTATGACTAGATTTTTTTTTGTAAAATAAATGTTTTTTTTTAATAAAATCTCTTTATTACAGTTATAAAGTAAAAGTAACTAAAGTGAGAGAAATTCAAACTCCAATATTTTTATTTCGTTAAACGAAATCAATGATTGTTTGAAAATACCTACAGGGGTCACAGGTTAAGTCGACCTAGATACTTCAGCAGTTTGTAGTTGCCATCGTTGCTGACTGATTTGACTATGAAATACCATACAAATGATACTTAATATAAGTAAGAAGATGCGAACTTGTTGATATTTTTTTAGAGGAACTCTCATTAATGCTTATTTTTAAATAGCTGATTAAATAATCTATGCCACACTGAGGGAAAGTACCATAAGTATTTTAGATAGAACATTTTACTGAAAGAAGACTTCCTTTTGATTTATAAATAATTCGAACGGCGTTCAAAGATTTTTCCGGGAATCGAACCCGCTTAATGTGAGAAAGCACCATTCTGCATTTGTATGACACCAATCTAAAGTGTCAGGCATAGGGATTATTTCTTTCATAAATAACGTAGTATCTTAAATAAAGGGAGTGCTATGAAATTTTACATATAATGAAATGCATTTTGTATATTTAAACACGACGTTAGACTAAGTGTTTCTGCTTTTGCACTTCAACAATCAGAGTCAATCACTTTCTGAACAGATAGAAGAAAAAAATATACTTTAAAAGAATGTACCTATAGAAAAAAAAATGGTATTTTATAAATGAGGTTTTCTTACATACTTCGCTCACGAATAAATATAAAATAGGAAATTTATTATTGAAACAAAAGACGTGCCAGTGACGCCATGCATGAAATGAAAAGGACAACGACATATACTTATCTTCGTTTTTTTGTATGACGTATTGGCATATTATTTGATATACGAAATAGCATTTTAAATATATTTCGGTAAAGTTTATTTTCCTACTGTGTTCTATATTTATGAATACTGTGGATGCTGCGAAACCTTCGGCACTGTGTTTGTTACAGTAATATGCGGTATTAGGATGAGCTCGTATATTTGAGAAGCTGTTGCTCCGTTAATTTTGTGCAAGATGAACGGTCTGAATTATTAGGCTACTCCGGCTGATTGTATATTAATGATCCAATTAGATGTGTCTAAGTATTTGGTAATGTTAACTGTTATTTTATATATGACGCTGACTGTACTAGCTTTCGCACGCCGCTCCGCCCGCGTGGATGTCGGTTATCGCGATAAAAACTATCCTATGTCTTCTCCGGGACTCAAACTATCTCCATACCAAATTTCATCTAAATCGGTTTAGCTGTTTGAGCGCGAAAGCGTAACAGACAGACAGAGTTACTTTCACATTTATAATATTAGTATGTATTAAGTTGCCAACCTTTATAAGAAATAGAGTATATTTGATTTCAAAGGAGGAGGAGAGTACGAATCTACATAATATAGAGTACAATACTACTTTAAAGTACAGTTGGCAAGAAAAAGTTTATTTTATAGATTGTTTTTTTTTTTAATTCCCGCATTAGGTTAAGTCCAAAGTAACGGACACAAATGAAGCCCTGGGACTCGGAACAATAATTTGTGAATCACACAGCAGTTAGGGTGACTAACCACTAGACCTACAGTTATTACCATATGTTAAAATCTAATATATAAATTTCTCGTGTCACGGTATTTGTGATCGAACTTCTCTGAAACGGCTCGACCTTTTTTAATGTTTTTTTTTATATATAAAAAGCGCTAGGCGAAAGACCGTTTCCGGGTCAGCTAGTATGACAATAGAGTTTTGCTATAATGGTAAATTAATAAGGACCCCGAACCGCGCCAGCTCTTTCAATTAAAAAGTAAATATTTACTGTTAAGTGTGAAAGAGAGAAAAATCTTTTGCGGCCTTTTACAGGTATTGTCCATAAAGTAGCATCGTCTCTTTCTAGAGAGTAGTTAATTTTGTGAAGTTATAGCGCAGTCCTGGTCTAGACGTCAATGCTGGAACACGGGCCGCCAAATAGTGATATATATATAATGTAATATAGGCAAAAGAATCCGTTGTCCTGTCATAAACAGGGCAATAAAGCTGTCCCAACTAATAGTAGCGATAAAAATGCGCGTAGAAAGTAGCGCCACCTAGTGCTAGAAACGTAAATAATAGTTACGTGGCCTGCTTTATAGCTAGCATACACTACCAAAATTGCGTTATGAACTGACGGCGTTTTCGCGAGAATTAAATTTTTTTATGTAATTTTGTGGCAAGAAAGCGTGTTCATTTTGCTGAAATATATTTTTGGTGGCTTTTATTAGGAACAAACATTTTAAAGTACTCTTTTAAACATAGTAGAATATCCTATTCAGTTGATTGATTGATTTGATTGAGGTTATTAAAGTTGCCACTTTTTCGGTTAAAAAAATTTTTCTTTTACGTTGGAAATGTTGTAACCGCTGTATAGATACACCACCACAAACTTAAACAATTGATTTACAATGTATACGCAACAAGATGATCTAACATTTACCCATATGGTTTTGCAGTTGGAGCGCTCAGTACACAGGTTCACAACATTCTACTCGTCGCAGCACTCGGGCCGCAAACTTAACTGGCTATATAACATGAGCAAGGGAGAACTCGTCACTAATTGCTTTAAGAACAGGTAACTACATGTTTTTAACTAAATACTAGTGATTGGTGTAGATAGTGCTATTTAGCTGGTTTTGTCTACGAATGTGGACAACATGGACATACCACCTAATCTATACTAATATTATAAAGCTGAAGAGTTTGTTTGAACGCGGTAATCTCAGGAACTACTGATCTGAATTTAAAAAAAACACTATTGGATAGCCCATTTATCGAGGAAGGCTATAGGCTATATAACATCACGCTACGACCAATAGAAGCGGAGCTGCAATGAAAAATGTTGCACAAACGGGGAAAATTAACGCATACGAAGTTGCGCGAGACAGCTAGTTAGATATATTTCGGGACTTAATCGCGTGAATTATTGAAAGGTACGAAACGAACCTTTTATTTTACCCGACGTTTCGATCGAATTGCACCGATCGTGGTCACGGGTCGACTGATGGCAGCTTAGCGATGTCTCTGTGAGGCGCGGGGTTTTCAACTACCCTCGCCTGTTCTTGATAATTGAGTATTTGAATGTCAAGTCAAATTAGTATCTTTTTTATAAAATGTCAAAACGAATCGTTCTGTAGAGATTTGTATGCAATTTAACATTGTGACGTCATTATGTTCTGGCTTCAAATCATTTACTTTTAGTATTTATTTTGATGATTATAAATACTAAAACATATTAAATTATGCTCGAATATATATTTTTAAGATCATTTATAGGCATATTATTATTTGGTAAGTGTAAAATAATTTATTGTTATTGATTGATTTGACATTCAAATACCTAATTATGATAATTTGTATTGTCGGTACTTCTACACACTACACTTACAACGTCTTTACACTGAGGCGCGATGTCGTTACGGCTACGATTGCATTTGCTATTAACAGGGTTCCAAGATGGTGAGAGTCGGTATCCATCTTCTCGGTTGAAATTCTTTTACTTCTTCTCAATCTCAATCCTGGAATAATAGTGGCGATCGGTGGAAAGTACCTGTGACTTCTTTTCACCGATCGCCACTATTATTCTGGGATAGTGCGCGAGGCGGTTAAGATCAAGAAGTACAAGGATTTCGACCCGTGACCACGATCCATGCAATTCGCTCTAAACGTCGGGTAAATAAAAGGTTCGTACCTTTAAATAATTCACGCGATTAATTCTCAAAATATATCTAATATGTAAAATCGCGGAAGTTTAAAAACAATAATACCACCTAATCTCAAAATTCCGGGATTTTATGGTGCAACTTTTTCTAATGTCATCAGTGTATATATATATCGAGGAACGCTATAGGCAATATAACATCACGCTATGACCATTAGGAGCGGACCAGCAATAAAAAATGTTGCAAAAACAAAATTTGACGCATACGAAGTTGCGCGGGTCAGCTAGTTTGAACCATAAGTTGAATGATTTGTTCTTTATTCCCAGATACACGTTACAAGCGAGCACGTTCCAGATGGCAGTACTGTTGCAGTACAATGACAACACCTCATGGACTGTGCGGCAACTTGAACAACACACTGGCATCAAGGGAGACTTCCTTATACAGGTAAAACTTACTTCCAAACACATAAACAGGATGTAACAGAAACGTGTGGTCATATTTAAGGGTTGGTATGTGCCCATGATACTGAGTGCACATATCTAATTTTATCAAAATCGGAGTACCCTAAAAAAATATTTATTTGTAAAGTAATTGCCAAGAAATACCTATAAAAATTACTTCAATATTCGGCCTGCGACATCATAATTTGTTAAAATGCTCTCTGTAACGAAGCAATAACAAAAGCCGTGATAGTTCTTTAACTACCGACTAGATGGCGCATGCGAGGGCACAACTCGCGAGCATCAAGGGATAGAGAAATTTGAGGTCTAGTAGCATAGTCCAGATAGGTGGTTCGCTTCTGGCCCCGGTTTGGCTACGGAAGTCTCGGGTGCGATTCCTGGGTCTGGAGTTCAAATTTTTCTATCTTTCAAAAATGCAATTTTTGTATGAATCAAAAAGTTATTAATTAAAAAAGGTATGACTTAAAAAGTCGTATGCCATAATAATCCAATCGAATTTTGTACCAGGGGTGGTATGATTCTTATGCCATACACCTTACACTACTGAATTTTGACAAAAAGAGTATGCTATAACTATGTAATAATAATGCAACCAGCTACGGCACTATGGTAGGTGCAATACTGATAACATACTCTATCCGCTGCTGAAATTTGACCACACCTTTCTGTTACACCCTGTAGATTGACAACCAATAAAAAACATTTTTACCCGACTGCCCAAGAAGGGTTATGTTTTTCGTGAGTATGTTTGTATGTTGGCACGCTCTAGAGCTTAAATGTATTGTTCGATTTTAGTTTGAGATGTATCGTTAGATTCGTCTCAGTTGTGAGAGAACACTGGGTACATCAAAATATAGATAAAATGAAATGAAATATGAAATAAATTAATCGCGGCCTATGTTGATGTATGGGCATAATAGTTTTCCAACAAAAAAGTTAAGATTGTCATATTTAACAACTGTTTTTTTCACTAACGTACCATTATGAAGTTGTCGTATACATAAAGTTGGGCGTCTCGTCAAAACGAAGCTACCATAGCAATTCCAGCTTGATATGTATCATTTTAATTTTTTTTCTAGGGAACCCGTACTAAAACCTGTCTTTCAGTAGCCAAATCAATCGATAGTAGATAAGGAGTTCAAATTTTTACAGATAGTTGTATATTTCAGGTTCTACAAATCCTGTTGAAAGCAAAACTTCTAGTCTGTCAAGATGACGAGTCTGAACTGTCCGAATCTTCTGTCGTCGATCTCTATGTAGGATATAAGAAGTAAGTAATCAATCAGTCATAAATGAGAATACATTTTATGTGATTAGTACTGATCGAAGTATGTAGTGCCATTTAGGATCAATCAACTCAAATGCTATGTTAAGGGGGCTTTACACTGAGAGAATTATTTATTTAGCGCTACGTACACAGCGACACGATCGCCGGCCTCGCTCTTCCGCACACAACCATTACTTCACAGTGCGCAGGAGCGTAGTAAAGTACGTACAGGTAGTTTACGTAAATTAGCTTGAAGAAATTTTTGCGTTTGTAGTAGTGTATGGTCAGCAAATAAAAAAAACAACATTTTATTTTTAGTTTTTATTGTTTTAAAGGTAATATACGTTTGTGGCTGGAGCACACCAAATGCGTGCACGTCTACGCATACGCACTACGTACTAATACGGTCGTGAAAATGTGTATCCACCGCATTGTAATCTATGGAACTGTATGAGGCAGACAAGCCAGTTCCAAACATTACAAGCATTGAATGCCGGTTTTCACTTCAGTGAAGACGTGTATGAATTAGGTGTTCTCCGGCCATAAATGTTTTATTCTAATAATTCATCAACCCCAGGCATATCACAATCATCCCCATCCTCGCTTTCATCAGATGAATTATTTAAATTAATTATGATTCGTTCTGATATTGTGTCTAAAGCTGCGTCTCTACCCTGATATTTGCTTTCCTCCTCAATGGCATGCAAACAAACTTTTCTCCATTCCTCTACAGTTATGGCGTTCATTTTTTCTTCAGCTAATGACATTATAACCTTCATATTCATTGCGACATTCTTTTTTGCGACATATGTTTTCACTATCCCCCATATATTTTCTATAGGATTAAACTCCGGATGGTATGGTGGTAAACGCAGCACAGTATGACCGTGCTCTCGTAATATTTCGTCTATCTTGTACTCTATAAATCTCGCCTTGTTTTGCAGAATCAGTTCATATAATTGAGGCTTAAGCAACGTGGATGAATGCTCAATGTTTCGAAATGTCAGCCAGTCTATCATTTGCTGTTTTCTAGAATTACTATTCGGTGCAGGATTTTGTATTGAGTTATGATATGGTGCGTTGTCAACAACAACAACACTATTTGGTTGTAAGTTGGGTATTAATTGAGTTTGAATCCACCTTGAATAGTTGTCATAGTTCATATTGTTGTGGTAATCTCCACTTTTTTGGTCGGCTTTAAACATAAGCAATGCATTTGGTATAAAGCCATCGATACCACCGGCATGAACAATGATTAAGCGGTTGCCTTTCGATATATGTTGCTTCAAACCTGAAGTGCTTCCATCTGACCAAGATTTCGAGAGGGTATGTGATGTATGTATATATGTTTCGTCGGTGTAAACAATTGGTCGGCGATGTTCACGATATTCAGCAATTTTCATCAAATAATTAATTCGCAAGTATCTAATTTCGTGTTTTTCCATAAGAAGTTTCCGGTTATCTTCTGTTTGCTTCCATTTAAAACCTAATGACATGACGTGTTTTCGTAACGTGCTGACACAACCTTTATAATCGATATCTTCTTTCAATTTTGAGTGCAAAGTTTTTAAAGTGGGAACTTCTTTATTTGTGATGTGGAAGTCATGAATTGTTCTTCTGATAACTTGCTGATCAAAGTTATCGATTACTATTGTAGGTTTACGATTCGGTTTCTTTTTAGGAGATTTAAATGTTACTTCCTGATCTGAAGGACGACATTTGCTTTCTGATACTACCTTTCTGACGGATGCTATTGAAATTCCTGTTGATTTAGCAACTAATTGAGTGGAGGTCATAATACTGCTCGGGTTGTTATTACACTCATTTTCGAAATATTTGTACAAACAGTACAAAACTTCCTTAGTTTGAGAAGTCAAAGGCTTGCCTCGACCATGTTTTAACACTGGAGCCATTTTGAATTATCAATATAAAGTTACAACACTTACACACTTGAAATTAAACACTTCAACAAATATTTTAACAATAATAACAAACAATAACAACAATCAACAAATACAAAATTTCACAATGAAACTACTACGTATCTAATAATTATAATTTTTTAATGAAATGCGTGCTTTATGTTCTAACGGTATCAAGCGACTGACGTCAGACTGCACGTGGCACCTGCGGACAGAGTAAACTGGTTTATTCTGGTTTTGTGCGTGTTTCCACTTTCCACTATCAAGTGACGATTTATTTATTTGTTTTGTTTCGTAATTATTATGGTCAAAACTTTTTACCTATAGCTAAACTACTATCATCTAAAGAACGACACGATATTTTATTGTTTCACGGTAGTCGCCTTTTCGTTTGCTCAAGGACGTGAAATTGAATGACATATTTTTTTTAATAAAGTCAAAACCTTTTTCTTTAAAATAAAAACTTGTTTTTATTGAAAACAAAAATCAGAGTGTTGCTAGGGATAAGTAATAAATTAAATAGTAATGTTAGGATATTGAAACATTTTTGTAAGGGCCAGAACGATATAGTGGAAACGCGCTCTAATATCTAAGTAACATACACACCACTACATATGCAAAAATTTCTCGAGACTAATTTCACTGTATGTGTATGGTAATGGAACGGACGGAATATTTAATTTCTTTGAACTATGTACCTAACATTGTTCTATATTATGTCATTATTAGGATCTTTCAGTCAGGCGTGATATATTTTAAACTAAAACATGTCTATAATAATAAATAGTAAAATACTGTGCTTATATATATTATTAGGGTAGGTACTTTTGTATAATACTAATGACACCATTTTACGAATTATTTTATTGCTGACCTGACGTCATACAATGAAGTTGCAGTCGTAATGCGAATCAAAATGTCATCATGACAGTTATCAACTCATTTGAAACGCATAATACCTAGTTTTACTTCTCTTCTAAGAGTTATAATGTTATCGTATAGTTAGTTTAAGACGTATTCTGTACATATATAATGTTTGTGTTGCAGCAAGAAACTGCGCGTGAACATTAACATCCCTCTGAAGACTGAGCTGAAGGTGGAACAGGAGGCGACGCACAAACACATTGAGGAGGACAGGAAGATGCTCATACAGGTATTTAAACTTGATGATAAACAGACAAACACGACGCAATCAGTCTTACAAATAGACGGTCAATATATTTTTTTGGGATTTTTCTTCGTCTCAGGGGTGGGATTCGAACCTGGAATCATAGGAGACTACGCCGTTAACTACTTCGCCACTGAGACTACGCTTATGAACATCCAATTTATCTTAAATTGGATATGCATAAGTTGGATGGCATAAAGAATGCCTAAAAAATAACAAAAAGTAATAAGCTTTTTCTGCTTTAAGCTCATATATTGAAAAATACATAAATACGTTTATTGCCATAGTACAAGCTCTGCTTAGTTTGGGATCAGATGGCGTTGTGTGAGTTGTCCCAAGATATTATTATTATAGTGTGATCAGATGGCTGAGTGCAAGATGTTTCTAGATATTATTATAGTTGTAGAGTGTATAGTTTAGGATCAGATGGCTGTGTGTGGGTTGTCCCAATATAATTATGTTATTTATTGTTATATTTGTGTACACAGGCCGCAATAGTCCGAATAATGAAGACTCGCAAAACACTAAAACATCAACATTTGGTCGTCGAAGTATTGAACCAGCTGTCGTCACGGTTCAAGCCGAGAGTTCCTGTTATCAAGGTATTTATATACTGAAATGTTGTTCAATAGAAGATTTATTACGAAATAAGAAATACGACTGCCTTATATATTACACAACTCTGAATATTCTACACTGTCCCGCGCAACATCGTCTGCGTAAATTTGGCCCGTTTTTGCAACATTTCTCATTACTGCTCCGCTCTTATTAGTCGTAGCGTGATGTTATATAGCCTATAGCGTTCCTCGATAAATGCGCTACCCAACAATATTTTTTTTAAAATTCGGATCAGTAGTTGCTGAGATTGCCACGTTCAAACAAACAAACTCTTCAGCTTTATAATATTAGTACAGATAATAATGAGTTAGGGACGAGGTAAAACAAATTGAGTGACTTTGACTGACTCAATATCAGTTTTTTTTTATAAAAGACTAAACCTAGTTTATGTTACTCAGGTTCATTCAACACTAGCTGTTGTCCGCGACTTCGTTCACGTGAAAATTATACCACGGGACTATTTTTCCGAGATAAAAAGTAGTCTATGTACTGTTCCGGACTATAATCTATCTCTGTTCCAATTTTTTTCCAGTTCCGTTTACCCGTTGTGGGGTGATTGAATAACAAACATACATCCATACATCCAAACTTTCGCATCTATACTAATATTATAAAGCGGAAGAGTTTGTTTGATTGTTTGCTTTGTTTGTTTGTTTGTTTGTTTGTTTGTTTGTTTGTTTGTTTGTTTAAACGCGCTAATCTCAGGAACTACTGGTCTGATTTGAAAAAATCTTTTTTTGTTGAATAGCCCATTTATCGAGGAAGGCTATAGGCTATATAACATCGCGCTACGACTAATAGGAACGGAGTAGCGACGTGAAATGTTTCAAAAACGGGGAAAATTTACGCATACGAAGTTGCGCGGGACAGCTAGTTTATAATATTAGCCAAGATTTATACGTTATACGTACGTTTATAACATACTAGCGGGCGCCTCGCGGTTTCACCTGCGTAGTTCCCGTTCCCGTGGGAATAAAGGGATAAAAAATAGCCTATGTCACCCTGGGTTAGTGTAGCTTCACAACAATGAAAGAATTTTTAAAATCCGGAGCCTATTCAATCCAAACAAACAAATCTTTCCTCTTTATAATATTAGTAACATATTATGAAAATATGTAACTATATTACTATAAAGTATTTTATATATATTAGTATTTTGCCATAAATTAATGTGTACAAATCTCGAAAGTTTATCAACATTTATTAGTAACATATATGTATGTTAATATGTGTGTTTTGTTGTCAGAAATGTATCGACATACTAATCGAGAAGGAGTACTTGGAGCGCACGGAGGGCGAGAAGGACACATACAGCTATTTAGCGTGATCGTATCGCCTAACTATGTAATAAATGAAATATATACAATATTATGTACATTGGCCGTTTTATTTTACAAACCCACCATCTTATCAAAAATGGATATTTCGCGGAGATATATCGCCAGGAATTTACGTGGTATGTGAAGCGGCGGTAGCCTAATACCCGTAAGGCATCGGTCTCGCAATCGTGAGGTCGCGGGTTCGAATCCTACCCATTATACTACCGACGTGAACCCACTCCTAACACAAGCCATTGAGCTTACGTGGAGGGTTTAAGAGGATTGCTAGTAATGTGGGACCGGAATCCCACATTACTAGTTATCTTTAATTTTAATAAAAAAAAAAATGACTGCGGCTTTGTGGACAATGTCGCTCGACATTTGCCTTGTTCACCCCACCCAGCATACCCACCCAGAGACGGGGGTCACTGGGGGTTACTAGGAGTTGTGGCGGGTTCCCAGTATGTCTTAACCACATATATATGGGTGTTATTGACTGCCTTTGACCGCCTTTGACTGCTACGGAAGAGGTTGTGGCTACGATTCCCACCCAGGATAAAACTTTGTGTGATGAGCACGATGGTTTATTCTGTGTCTGGGTGTTATTTATTATATGTTTGTATTTAGAAATATATAAAGTATGTTTATCAGTTGTCTGGTTTTCATTGTACAAGTTCTGCTTAGTTTGGGATCCGATAGCGTTGTGTGAGTTGTCCCAAGACATTATTATGTATGTCGTTTCCGTATCACGGGACTATGGAGTCCCGGTCATTTGGGAGGCGTGCGTGGAGCTGAAGTCAACACGTAGAGGCCCGTTAGACACTAATCTAAAGACTTTGTGACACTTTTGACGCTTTAAACGACACGATAATCTGTCGTCACGATATCTAAAGTGGGAACGCGCATTTACATCGTGTCCTGCGTGCTCGACCACCTGTAGGTACAGAGGACGACTTGATGACTGCCGCAGACAATGCAGTTATATAGCTATGCCATGTCCTGAGTCTCTACTATGCCAGATGGTGGGAAAGTACCTAACATGTTGACTGCTGAAATCATACACGGTTAGAAAGAAAGAAAAAAAAATAGTTTATTTGCCACATACTTACTTAAAAACAAATAAAATTACAACTAAGTAGGTACTTGCACGTCGTATCTGCAACAAACGAGCTATCCACGCAGCTTAAATGCCATGTTACATGCCACAACACAGCACTGGTTTTCAGTGTGAACCCCAAGTGACGTCCGAAACCATTAAGGTATATCCTTAATTAAATAATTATTGTATGGGTATAATACATAGCAATAAATACGTTAGTAAATTTTAATAAACATTTATTTTACGTGCGGCCGCACGCATATGCTGTGTGGAGCTTAATTCTATACAAGCATGCGCCTTCAAGCGTCTAGCGTGTTTTTCTTAACGCTACGCGAAGGCGGGCAATTTTTATTCCAACGCCTGTGCGGACTTTACGCAGGCCGTGTGTTTTACTTTCAGAACGAAGTACCTAACTCAACTAAATAATAAAAAAATAAATTAGGTACAAAAATAAAGGAGGCGGAGACACTTTACTAAGTTAATGCCTCCGACAGCATGATATTATATAATTATGTAGGGGATCTTGTTTCCATCTTTTTAGTGCAGGCGGGTTTTTTTATTTTTGCAATTTATTTTTTTATTTAATACTTTTTAGTGGTTGTAATATGTAACCGACATAATAACTAACTTTTAAGTCAAGTATTGAAGATTAAAAAAGGAATGGTTGCTAACTAACTTTTTTAGTATTACAGTCATAATCAAGTTATACCTTTTTGAAATGCTTTAGATAAGCCCTTTAATTTGATACCCATATTGCAGTATTCGAAACAACTTTTTTTTTCACACCTCTTTATTTTGACATCTCAACGCCGCCATGTTTGTTTTTTTAAACATCACATATCTAAGAACACTTGGGCAATCAAGACGAATTTAACGACGTCTTAATTGTATACATCCCTGTCAGTGGATTGTGAGATATCAGGTAATAAAAAATATTACAAACATACATACATACAAGATACGCGCGAAAAACATAACCCTTCTTTACAGTCGGGTAAAAAATAGATTGACTAATGTAGTTATTTATTAAAAAATGTGCTTCTGTTGTTGTTTCTATAAAAATCTGTTTCTAAGTAGTAGGCAACTATTAATTAGAAACAGAAAAATAACAAAGATATACATATATAGGTAGTTACAGATGTAACCATCTTGCAGATGTGTTCAGAATATATACCTAGTAGTAATAGTACTTGAACATTTTTTAAATATTGTCGATAGAACATTTTACTGAAAGAAGACTTAATCTTGATTTTGAAAATAATTCGACGATTATTTTTTCTAAATAACATTGCATAGTATTTTAAATGAAAGGAAAACCATGAAACACCGAACTGCAACTTACAACAAATTCAGTGTCCTATTCTGTATTCAAAAAATTAGTGTCCAATTCTGTACCTAATACCCAAAACGTAGCACACTTTAAATATTAACTATTTGTCGATTTACTAATAATTGCGTGATGAATGTTTCAAATGATACGTTTCAGTTTAGTTAGTAGCATGAAATCATCTATACTAATACTTATTATAAAGCTCAAGAGTTTGTTTGTTTGAACGCGGCAATCTCAGGAACTATTGGTCCGAATTGAAAAATATTTTTCTGTTAGGTAGCCCATTTATCGAGGAAGGTCGATCACGCTACGACCAATAGGAGCGGAGCAGTAATGCAAGCAAAAAAAAAATGTTGCAAAAACGGGGATAATGTACGCATACAAAGTTGTGTGGGATAGCTAGTCATAAATAAACCAATAGGTCGTAGCGTGATGTTATATAGCTTATAGCCCTCGATAAATGGGCTATCTAATAGTAAGAGTTTTTTTAATTCGGACCAGTAGTTCCTGAGATTGTCGCGTCCACACAAACAAACTCTTTATAACAACAAAGCTTTATAATATTAGTATAGATTATTAAAGATACTATGTTATTTAGAAAACAATAATCCCTTCGTGTGACCCTTTGGATTAGTGTCATAAAAATACAGAATGGTGCGATTCTGGGTTCAGACAGGCGATTATTTAAAAAACTTTGAATAACATATTTAAGCAACTAGCTGACCCGCGCAATTTCGTCTGCGTAAATTTTCCCCGTTTTTGCAACATTTTTCATTGCTGCTCCGCTCCTATTGGTCGTAGCGTGATGTTATATAGCCTATAGCCTTCCTCGATGAAGGGGCTATCCAACAGTAAAAGAATAGTGGTTCCTGAGATTACCGCGTTCAAACAAACAAACAAACTCTTTAGCTTTATAATATTAGTATAGATAATAGCATACATGAATTATTTAAAGGTACGAACATTTTATTTACCCGACGTTTCGATCGAATTGCACCGATCGTGGTCACGGGTCGACTGATGGCAGCTTAGCGATGTCTCCGTGAGGCGCGGGGTTTTTCAACTACCCTCGCCTGGTCTTGATAATTTTGGTAATTTGTACTGACGGCACTTCTACACACTCGACACTTCGTACCCTTAAATAATTCACGCGATTAAGTCCCGAAATATATCTAATAAATAGCATACATATTAATTTTGTTTAATTTCAGTAGTGAAAGGCGCATCGCATAAGTATTATACCTCCCCTGGTGCAAAAATCAATAAGTAGGAGTAAATACAACTTTTTAAGTCATCCTTCTTTAATTTATATTTTTTTTGATAAACAAACGAATAAGAAATGATATAGTACTTACTTACTTTCTAAAACCCAACTACAACAACATACCGTTTTAAAAAGCGTTTGTTCTCACTAGTTCGATTCATTAGTTCGATCGTCGAACTAGTGAGAATTTTTTTTCTCATTAGTTCGACCGTCGAACTACTGAGACCTTTTTTTTCTCATTTGTTCGACCGTCGATCTTACTTTAATCTATAAAAAAACAATTAAATAAAATTTAAAATACGCTTGTTTCACTAAAAACCGTTTATATTTATTTACATAATAATGTGTGTACATCTATACCACATTCTTACTACCGTACCGTACCTACAAAACAAGAATACATTGTCTGGCATATGTTCTGAATATAACCGTGGTATGTAGCATACCACGGCTTTTAGAACGGGATTTTTTCATAGACAAGTTTTAGTTTTTGACCTATTTATAATGACTTTTAAAAGACATAGATAACTTGGAAATATTTACCCGCTCTTCGGGTATTTACGCGGATATCTAGGCCATTCATGCCTCATCGGGTATTTATAATAATATTATTATTGGTTTCCTTTTAGTCGGTGGCTTATTATTTAAATTAGCTATTGTACCTAGGTATATAATTGCAATGAACTCTGTTTCGGTACCAGCACTTAGGGCCCTTAAATGAGGAAAAAATTATTACTCGTTAGACATAAGGCAAATTATTAAAATATATATATTACGGGTCTTAATCGCGTGAATAATTTAAGGTTAAATACCTTGTTTATTGCCCGACGTTTCGACCGTATTGCAACGGCCGTGGTCACGGGAAGACTAGTTGAGCTCAGCGTCGCCTCCGTGAAGCGCGGGTTTCGGAAACTACCCTCGCTTGATTTTTATCACTCACTATTACGGAACTGTCGGTACTTCGACACACAACACTAAGGACATCTGCACACTGGCGTGTAATGTTTGTTCGGCGGTGTATACACTTGCCGATCACGGGATTCCACGATGTTGACAAACGGTATCCGTCTTCTCGGTTGAAATTGACATGTTTTTTGATTTCAACCGCTTCCCTCGCCATCCTGGAGTAATAGTGACGGTCAGTGGAGAGGACCTGTGGTTTGTGTAGTTCAATCCAGTGATTGGTTCCCGCATCCAGCAAGTGTTCCGCTATTGCTGACTTGTTTGTCTGTCGGTTTTTCACAGCCGCGATATGTTCCTTAACCCTTTCCGCTATTGTGCGCTTGGTTTGTCCGATGTAGGAACTGCCACAGCTGCAATCCACTTTGTAGACGCCAGGTGTCTGTAGAGGAATTACATCCTTAGGAGTACGTAGGTGCTTAGCTACCTTGGAGTGCGGACTATATACAGTCTTAATGGAGTATTTCTGCAGTACTGTTCCAATTTTGTCCGTCACTCCTTTCACATACGGTAGAAAAGCTGGAGCCCTGTCAACCCCCGGTCGGGAGTCTCTCCTCTTCGTACGTCGTGTGCTTCCTCTGTATCCGTTTCGCTTTAGTACCTCCTGAACATGTGTGAGCTCACTTTCTAAATGTTCAGGGTCACAAATGTCATATGCTCTATTTGTCAGCGATGATACCACGGATTGCAGATGTCTTGGATGGTGATGCGAGTCAGCATGTAAGTATCTGTCTGTGTGGGTCGGTTTTCTGTACACAGTGTGTGCTAGGGTACCATTGTCTCTAACCATTATTTTAACATCGAGAAAAGCTAGCGATCTGTTTATCTCCATTTCAAAAGTGAACCTGATCTTAGGGTGTATGGAGTTCAAGTCTTTAGCAAATTGTTCTACTTCCTGCCTACCGCCCTTCATAATGCAGAACACGTCATCGACGTATATACAATACACAAACCACAGGTCCTCTCCACTGACCGTCACTATTACTCCAGGATGGCGAGGGAAGCGGTTGAAATCAAAAAACATGTCAATTTCAACCGAGAAGACGGATACCGTTTGTCAACATCGTGGAATCCCGTGATCGGCAAGTGTATACACCGCCGAACAAACATTACACGCCAGTGTGCAGATGTCCTTAGTGTTGTGTGTCGAAGTACCGACAGTTCCGTAATAGTGAGTGATAAAAATCAAGCGAGGGTAGTTTCCGAAACCCGCGCTTCACGGAGGCGACGCTGAGCTCAACTAGTCTTCCCGTGACCACGGCCGTTGCAATACGGTCGAAACGTCGGGCAATAAACAAGGATTTAACCTTAAATTATTCACGCGATTAAGACCCGTAATATATATATTTTAATAATGTGTACAAATCGCGAAAGTTTATCAACATTCATAAGGCAAATGTTTGTAATGTAATAATGTGGTAGAGAGCTATTATAAAATAAATAAAGGCTAGGATAGATAAAGAATAAATAGAAAACTAGTTTACAGTAACTACAAATAGTATCTAAGGATAAAACACAGGGGTAAGAGCTTAAGCCTAATTAAAAATAAGTACAATAGACCTGAAAATTTATTTTATTATGTGAGGATGCAGGACATACCTGCACCCTCAGAGTGCAGCGCTGGGTCGCAGGAATGTACTTCAGAGTGCAGCGCCGGGTCGCAGGAATGTACTTCAGAGTGCAGCGCCGGGTCGCAGGAATGTACTTCAGAGTGCAGCGCCGAGTTGTAGGAATGCACTTCAGGGTCCAGCGCCGAGTTGTAGGCATGCCCCTTAGAGTACCCTCGCCTCGGTAATACAGCGTTCAATCCTGTATTGCCAAGCTTGTACGGCGTACCTTGGCGTATAGTAGGGGCTTCAGCCTAAAAGCCTAATACCTGCTATACGATACTCCGCAACAGTCGTACAATGCAGGATCGAATGAGTATCACCGAGGGCACACTAGCGCAATGTTCCGTCTATGCATGGGCAAACGAGACAGGCGTGGTCTAATATTGTGGGGCGTGGGTGTTACTCGTGAAGTGCACATTCCAAAGCGGCCTTTTGTACTGAGTACTTACCACAATAGTTACGGCATCCGGCCCCGTAGATACACAGTCAACTACATTTGTAGAAACCTGGAGGCATTGAGGCTAGTCTTGGGATACTACGAGAGTAGTCTCTCAAGTGCAGCCTCATCCAGCAGATGACAGCGCTGAATGGCTCACACTTGGCCCGATAGTCGTTATGTTCAAATCAAATAGTTTACATTAATTCGAGGTTTCACGTGTGGTGTTCGACTATTCGACACATCCGCCACAATACCTAAACACAAATCCCATTTATTATAGTCTCTACATTGGAAACCCCCCTTATTCATAATAGGGTAAACCGTATAGCTATTGCCCACTTAAGGATATCAAACACATTGACATCAGATAAAACAAAAATATGATATGTAGCCAACTTTTAATTACTATTGTCTTATCTTCTTCTATCTTCTATACTTATAATAAATCTGTAGAGAGGTCAATTCTGTACATGAAATATATTTCCAAAATAACTATCAGGGGATGATTAGGGATCGATACTGATGCCAAAAATGCAATCAGTAAAATTTTTGTCTGTCTGTCTGTCTGTCTGTATAACCGTTATAGAAACAAAAACTACTCGATCGATTTTAACGAAACTTGGTACAATTATTTTTCATACTCCTGAGGTGGTTATAGTATACTTTTCATCACGCTACAATCAAAAGGAGCAGAGCAGTGAAGGAAAAACGGGCGAAGTTACTCCATTTTTTAAGCTTCCGTCGCGTGTGCAACCTTAATGGTTAAAGCTACACAGAAATCATGTATGACGGAAATGTTCTCCTTAAAATTATATAAAAAATATCTCACGACAGCATATGTCTATCTTTTATGGTTGACTCACAATATCACGTGTAACTCCCGATAGCTTAGCAGTTCGAAGCTTTCTAATTATATTTGTCTACTCTTACGTTTATAACACTCTCAGTCATCCCTAATTCAAAAAGGTTACATAATTAACTATTCCATAAAAAAGAATCATAGAAATCGGTATATAAACACCAAAGTTATATATGAAATACGCTAATAATAAGCCATCGCGCTTGAATACTGAATCATGCTATCTACCTATATCTATACATAAAACAAAATTGTAAATTTCACATGTCTGTACATGGCCGAACTTAGTGAAAAAAAATATTAGGAAATGTTCGAAAAGAGTATTTAAACACTTTGCTGCATTTTTAGAAATGTCTGTCTGTCTGTTTGTTTGAACACGAATCACGCAAAAACTACCAGACAGATTCGGTTGAAATTTTGCACGTGCAATTTAATAGATGCGGATTAACATTTAGGCTATAAATTATCACGCTTTTTCCCATAGGAGCTAAGCAGTAAGGGATAATGTCTGTAGCAATTTTTCGTTATAAAACAGTAACTACTTGACGGATCTTTATGAAAATTTACAGTTTTATAGTAAATACTATACTTAGGACATTATTTACACTATGAATCATTACGCTAACGTCTATGGGGAACGAGTAGCAACGTATTTTTTGTCGCACCATAATGGTTTATCACAATTTTTTCCACAATTAGACATTATCTTTAATTGTAACCCATCGAATACATAACTTCACGCAAAAACTATAAGGAGCTTTACACAACATTTTTAAGTTTCATAAGAACAGTTATTTTGACGTAGCGAACAGTATAGCCTCGAAGCTATGCTAGCGGTCTTTGACGACGACGAAGTCTCAGGCTCAAATCTGATATCTGATTATGTTCTTTTTGTATTTTTTTAAAATTGTCTTTGTTCTTTTTTAATATTTTTCTCAATGTTATAGTTATTTTTTCGACCATAGGTAACTTATTTGCTTTGGTTAATATTTTTTTATATTAAAAATCAAGTGAAATATGCACTTATGTAAGATATCTATAGGTATTGCATGTACTGCAGAGAGTAATGAATTAATCGTAGTAGAAATGAAAAATAATATTACATTCCAATTTAACAAGTATTCGATATTTTCCAGAATTGATGTGTTCGTGCTCAAAAAAAGACATTACACACGTAAAAAAAACGTGTAGCGCCATCTATGAAATCAAATTGGTCACCGTGATCAAACAATTCCTTATTTGTGAAAACATTTATTAGGGTATAGGTGCTTACGATGACGGATTCATTTTTTGCTGAGTGGCAACATTCTCCTATTTATTTAATTAAATTGCTTAAATTAATAAAAAAACATTAAGTATTAGAAGAAACTTCACTGGTTTTGAAAGGAGATGGCGTTGTATTCAATAATGTTCTATACTTAGTAAAAGAAGTTTTAAAATAGTATTAAAAATAAACATATTGCTATCTTTTTTAGAAATGTTTGTCTGTCTGTCCGTTTGTTTGACCACGCATCACACAGGTGCATCGAGGATCATGTTTTGGGGTTATAAACCCTGCCAACTAAATGGTTGATGTTGAGTATGTGAAAAAATTCACGGTAGTAGTATAAATACTAAAATTATAAAGAAAACTATCACAGTTAAGTACTTAGGCTTTACAAGTTTACGATAAACATCTGATCAAATGGGAAGTACCAAAATGTTAGTACAAATTCTATTGAAAATTATTAGGTATTAAGTAGGTATAACGTTGAATGAATGAAACAAAAACAACAGAAAACCCACTTCTTAAGCCGCACACCACATTAACTATATAAAATAATAGAAAATAACGATTTTTATTTAGTGCACAGAAGACACATATATAGACATTATTATAATTTAACAGGAAAAGTCATGCAAAAGATAAAAAAAGCAATAAATAAAATAGTAAAATAATATAAAAATAACAATAGACAAAAAGAAAAGAGACACAAATAACACATATTAATGACAGAAAAACACAGTAAACGAATACCTAAAGAGTCTGCGTTTGGTACTTATTCATTTTCACAAAGCTTTTGGGTGTTGAAGCTATCAATAGATGACTTATGATGATTCTCCGCTGCTGAATCATATCGCGGTTCACCCGACAGGACTGTTTCCAATATATTTACACAGAAGTTATTTCGTAACATAAACTACCTTAATTTAAACCCGACGTTCACGCGAACGAAGTCGCGGGCACAGCTAGTAACCTAATAAACTCTCTTATAAAGTGCAAACAGTTTTTTGTTAAAACTTACATAACATCAAAAATAATATTACAAAATCAAAATCATCCAAAACATATAGTCATTGCCCATAGCATGTAGTAATTGCCAACATCGCAGCACAGTAATTGCCCATTACTTTAAAATAATAAATTCGAAATCTGTTTCGACTTTAAGCAAAAATAAACATACATATCAAAATTCTAAACTTAAATCCTTTATTATAAACCTCAAAATGTCAACTTTAAACATAAATAAACACTTGAAAAAAGTTACATATCAACCCATATGATGGCCCACTGCTGGGCACGGGTCTCCCCAGTAGAACCTACTAGTATGTAGATCCTGGGGGTAATTGCCATAATCGCCACGCTTGGCGAGCGGGTTGGCGATCGCAGTTAGGCTTTAAGTACGCAGAGGACGCTGCTGCCCGTCCTCCGGGGTGAAATCCCTTAGTCGCCTTGACGACACCCATGGGAAGAGATGGGGTGGTACTATTCTTAAGCCGGCACCACACGGCAAGTTTATGTTACGAAAAAAAGTTAACTTAAATCTAATAGAAAAATCACATCAAAATAGATTGCGTTTAGCTTTATTTATTGCATGATATATTTCTTTTGCTGATGATGATGAGTCAGAATCGCCTGAATCAGCATCTTCTACTTTAAAACAATGATGGCATAAAAATAGATTTAAATCAGATCTGTCGGGTATATGTTCCTTATGTTTTCGTGGAATGCAACGCACATGAAAGATTTTTGAACAAGCACTGCACGTTAATTGATTTTTTATTACATTGGAATGACAAACTGCACAAGGCTTAATTACAATATCACTTAAAACAGTTATCATTTTAGATGTTGATATTTGCACCTTTTCTTTTGTTTCTTTAATATCTACATCTGTTTTTAACTTTTTCAGTGTTCGTTCTAATTGTTGCTTAACATACTGAGCCTGGTCACTTTTTTCCCTAGAATCTACAGTCTCACTATTACAATTTATAGCAGAATTATTAATAATTAGTATAACAGTCTTTTTATTTGCATTTTCAGTCTTTTTCTTGTCTCTAATCAGCTTCTTCTCCTCTTTTACTTTTAATAAATTTTCTTTTTCTACCTGTTTTGTACGTAACGCTACTGTAAAATTTTGAGAGCTTATAGCGTAAGATTGTCGTTCACTTTGTCTCTTTCCCTTTCTTATAGGTGTTTCCGGATAAGCTAAGTACTCTCCTAAAGAACATTTTCTCTTAATAATTTTCGGACTTGGTAGCTGAAGTGAAGAGTGCGCTGTGGTAACTGTAAATGAACAACTAGCAAGTGACTCACAAGATGTTACAATTGTTTCATTTTCTATGAGGGATTTCGCAGTCATTGGTTTAGATATAGGAGTTTCTGGCACGAAGGAAGTAAAATCAAGTGAAAAAGTACTTTCTATTCCTTCAAATGCGTCTGGCGAATCTAAAATTTGTGAGTCATTAATTTTTTCACTGAAGTCTTGGTCTTTTTGTGTTACGGATAATCAGTTACTTGATTTGCTTTACTTACTATCTCAGCATCGTGAAATGTTTCCCAAAGGCGATTGTTCAAGTGACTATGGAATTTAGTATCGCTACAAATTTTGTTGTGCCAAGATGAAAACTACTGATTTATGTAGACATTAATATATACTTTCAGAAAAACCAACAATGATTTACCTAATTTGCCGGGTTTAATTGATATGGGTGGATGAACTTCGAAAATCGAAATATTTATATACATTTTTTTTTTAAATGGGACATAACTATGATATTGCGTATTAATTATGTATTACACATGATGTGTAACACTAGTTTATGGCTAGGAATTCGGCTTTGCAGCGATATATAATCCGAATCTCTATCTCACAAACACTTCACAATTGTCACAATATTGGTATGAGTCTCTGTCTCACAAAATATTTCTGATTGTTACTATGTATATGGAGTCTCTATCTCAAACTCACGTAATGTAACCATAATATCATACACAACACGAGAAATAACAAAAGCTATTTGTTATTAATACTTTAAACTGTTTTCATAATGGACCGGCGCCAAACAAGCTTTATGCACAGATAAACAAGTGACATGACATTACATTTCAGTGTTGCCATAACTTTTGTCATATCCTATACAAATCGATTTTTTTATTATAATTCATTACTATGTTCTTATTTTTAATCGAGCTGGGTCCTAATCTAAAGGTATCAAAGAATATGCTTATTAAAAAGTATAGTGTATAAATATTATCGTTCTTTACATTCAAACGGTGCAACAATTAATAGCGTTTTTAAATTAATTATTTAATAGAAATCGATAATAACCCTAATCGATATTACGATTTTATTTTTGTAATAGTGTTACCACCGTTAAAAATAACTTCATACGAAAAAAAAGGAAATAAATAAACTGAAAGACTAATATTTGCATCTCAATATTCCGGCAAATGTGAGACTCCATATCATTATATAATAACGTTATAATTAGAAACAAGAATTATACATTTAATCAACTTGTGGCACAACGTAAATAATAGCGATACTGCTGGTGGGCTTACCCCTTTAAGAACCCTTGTAAACCCATATTTCAAGCAAATAAATGAATTTGTAAAGGGGTATGCCCACCAGCAGTATCGCTAGTATTTACGTTGTGCCACAAGTTGATGAAATGTATAATTCTTGTTTCTAATTATAACGTTATTATATAATGATATGGAGTCTCACATTTGCCGGAATATTGAGATGCAATTATTAGTCTTTCAGTTTATTTATTTCCTTTTTTTTTCGTATGAAGTTATTTTTAACGGTGGTAACACTATTACAAAAATAAAATCGTAATATCGATTAGGGTTATTATCGATTTCTATTAAATAATTAATTTAAAAACGCTATTAATTGTTGCACCGTTTGAATGTAAAGAACGATAATATTTATACACTATACTTTTTAATAAGCATATTCTTTGATACCTTTAGATTAGGACCCAGCTCGATTAAAAATAAGAACAGAGTAATAAATTTTAATAAAAAAATCGATTTGTATAGGATATGACAAAAGTTATGGCAACACTGAAATGTAATGTCATGTCACTTGTTTATCTGTACATAAAGATTGTTGGCGACGGTCCATTATGAAAACAGTTTAAAGTATTAATAACAAATAGCTTTTGTTATTTCTCGTGTTGTGTATGATATTGTGGTTACATTACGTGAGTTTGAGATAGAGACTCCATATACATAGTAACAATCAGAAATATTTTGTGAGACAGAGACTCGTACCAATATTGTGACAATTGTGAAATGTTTGCGAGATAGAGATTCGGATTATATATCACTGCAAAGCCGAATTCATAGCCATAAACTAGTGTTACACATCATGTGTAATACATAATTAATACGCAATATCATAGTTATATTTAAAAAAAATAATTATATAAATATTTCGATTTTCGAAGTTCATCCACCCATATCAATTAAACCCGGCAAATTAGGTAAGTCATTGTTGGTTTTTCTGAAAGTATATACTAATGTCTACATAAATCAGTTGTTTTCATTTTGGCACAACAAAATTTGTAGCGATACTAAATTCCATAGTCACTTGAACAATCGCCTTTGTAAGAAATAATAGATAGGTATTTAAAGTTTATATAGTCAGTTAATGGGTCTTCAACATTCTTTCAAACGATGCCAACGACTGAACACGTTTAATAGGCAAAGGCAGTGCATTCCAGAGCCTAGCTGCCTCAACTGTAAACGATTTGTCATAAAGACTTGCGGATTGCGCTGGAATTTCCAAACTAATATCCTCCGTTGACCTCAGAAACCTCGAATGTGTGTCATGTAGGAACTTGAAACGTTCTTTGAGAGACAAGTGAGTGAAAGGATTAAAAAGTATAATATACAGAAATGAGAGAATATGAGTATTTCGACGAAGACGTTTTGGAAGCCATTTGAGCACGTTTCGGAATTCTGAAACGTGATCATATTTGTGCAAGCCAAATATAAATCTAATACATACATTTTAAAGACGCTCAAGTCTGTCAAGTTGCTCCTCGGTGGGACGAGATAGCTGGCGTCGGCATAGTCAAGAATGGGTAGAAGAAGATACTGAGCCAGTGCAATTTTAGTGGTAGTCGGAAGAAAATTGCGGAGTCTTCGCAAGGACCCTGCAGATGCAAATAATTTACCGCTGACTTCTTGCAGTCGAGGACCCCAGGATTAAGTTTTGTCAATGAAAACGCCCAAGTTCTTTACAGTGTTGCTAATTGTTATAGGGGTACCATTAAATATAACTTGTGGCCATTGGTTCCAACTGATTTGCGACCTTGGGCTACCAATGACGATAACCTGGATGGTCTTTGATGGATTATCTTTAAGACCATGGTTATTGCTCCAAATCCATATTGATAATTGAAAAGGCTAGTGACAGCTGTCCCAGTCGTGCTTGTGTGTACATTTGAAGATCGTCTGCATAAATGTGGTAGGATGAGACTAATTGTTTAGAGATTGAATTTATAAAAATTGCAAAGAGTAGAGGAGAAAGAACGCCACCCTATAGTACACCGACCGTTACATCGCACTAGAAAGAAAAAGACTCTTCAATGCGAACACGCTATCGGCGACCAGACAGATAACTATAAAACCAGTCTATTACCGTTGGAAATATGTTGATAGAGCGTAATATGCCAAGTAAAGTAAGAAAATCTACAGAATTGAAAGCATTACTAAAATCAAGCAAAGAAAGGACTGTTAGATTTCCTTTTTCCAAGCCTAGTCTAATATCATTGACGAGAGCTGTAACAGTGCTGTGGGCAGAACAGAAACCGGACTGGAAAGTATTGAGGAGATAATTTGGAGACAGAAATGCACAAAATTGGGAATGCATGAGTCGTTCAATTACTTTGGAATGGAAAGGTATTATAGGTGTTGGTCGGTATTCTGAGAATGATGAAGGATTTGATTTTATAGGAAGAGGAATAATTTAGGTATCTTGACATATTCGTGTAAAGGAACCGCAAGTAATGGAATAGCTTAGGATATTTGTTATGATAGGAAGAATCTGGTCAAGGATAGGCAAGATCATGTTTTGGCTAATGCAGTCAGTACCTATTGCTTTAGATGTAAATATATAAGCTCTTTCTAACATCACAATCAGTAAATTGATTCGGAACAAATGAAATCCTCCATTTGTTCTGAATCAATTTTTCTTTGGGTGATGGAAGTGATGAAAGATATTTCAATGTATTTGCTTTAATAGTCCCATTAAAATTGGGCGAATTGCATATTAAGTTCGTTTAAGTCTAATGGTTCACGGATTGGGTCCTGCCTGGATTTTCCAACACCCAACGTCCTAAGGAATTTCCAAATTTTAGCTGAAGCTACGTTTTCGAACAGAGGTATGAATATGTTGGCGTTGTGCATTTCCACACACCTTATTGTAGTGATTTCTTAACGCCATATATCTTTCTCGTTTGTTTAAAGTTGGTCTTCACTTATATTTACATTTGGATGCAGTTTTCTCATTCATTATAATATTAATCTCGTCAGTAAGCCATGGTGACGGTAAATTCTTAATTTTCATCGGATCGGAGCATGCACATCATATAACTTGATCAAGTTCGAATTGAAAATACTAACTTTATCATTGACACATACGGATCTGTAAAAAGGATTCCAGTCGATACCTTCACGCAGTAAGTCGATATTCATACCACCAAAATTACGCTGTTTAAGAATTTTAGGTTTGACCTTAGGCGGCCGAAGTTTATAGGAAAGGAAAATTAAATCATGATAGGAGAAGGCATCATCCGAGCACTGGCCGAGCTTAAGGTTCATTTCTAAGGCTTACGACGAACGACTGACGCGCGCGGCCGATGCGACAATAGTCAGAGTATAAGAATGTATGGTGCCGTTTCCGAGGTAAACGACAGACGCGCGCGGCCGACGACTGTCGTAAGCTGCGTGCGCTCTGTGAATATTGTCGCATCGGCCGCGCGCGTCAGACGCTTGTCGTAAGCCGCTCGCGGCTCGCGATCGGCCGCGATGCACGGAAATGAACCTTTAGAGACAAGATGAGATGAAGAAACGAAGATGAGATCGAGAAGAGAAGGCGCAGAATTATAATAATAAATAATAATAATAATAATATCTCGAAGGAACGAGAGTCGCTTTTTAAAATACATGTATTGAAGTCTCCCATAATTACTGTATGACTATGGGGATAGATTTTCCAAGAGGCATTCCAAAGAAGAGAATAAACTCCAAGTAAAACTTTTTTATGATGAAGTTCAACTTCTACAAAAAGATGCTCGCCTGCATTTTGTGGAGGCGGTTGTGTTGACATATACAGGGTGTAACAGAAAGGTGTGGTCATATTCAAGGGTTGGTATGTGCCCATGATACTGAGTGCACATACTTAATTTTATCAAAATCGGAGTACCTTAAAAAATAATTAATAATTTTTTCATTCGTTTATTTATGAATGAAAAACTTATTAATTAAAAAAAGAATGACTTAAAAAGTTCTATGCCATAATAATCCAATCCAATTGTGTACCAGGGAAGGTATAATTCTTATGGAATACGCCTTTCACTACAGAATTTTGGCAAAAAGAATATGCTATAACTATGTAATATAAATGCAACCAGCTATACTGCACGCAATACTGATAACATACCCTATCCGCTGCTGAAATTTGACCACACCTTTCTGTTACACCCTTTATACGATGCGGAAAGGAATATGTGTGCGTAAGTACATTGCTACACCACCACCAGCACCGGCAGCGCAATCATTTCTAATTAGATGGTAGCCAGGTATTGAGTAACATCTGGACGGATATTGTATCCAAACATGTAAAATCATAGGTTCGTACAGTCACAGAATAAATAAATCATACATTACTTGATGATGATAAATCATGGGTGGGAGTCGTACCCACGACCAAACTTACCAGTAAGTCACTAACGCAAAACTAACAGGCCAGTATTCATTTTCTAAATACATATATATCTATATATTTATATATTAAAATCAATGTTGGTCTGTATGTCTTCTATGATTCAGATTGTGATGAAACTTTAACAGAATGTTCTGGGAGGGCCGGCAAGTGTTCCTAGCTTTAAAAACCACAGCGAAGCGTGGCCAAGCTGACTAGTTATAGATAAATAACATCCAGATACAGAATAAACCATCGTGTTCGTCACACAAAGTTTTATCCTGGGTAAGGATCGAACCCATAGAATAAGTAATAGTACTATGTGCAAAAGGTTTACTCCCTAACAAAAGACAGGTTTAGGTATAAAAATATACCTAGACTTGCCAGAGCTACCCTCGCGCGCGAACCTTGAATTTTCTTTGCGCGCCCTGTTTTATGATCGAGCAGCGAAATCAGCACGGTTGTCACTTGATAAGTTTTTGTACCTAGTTAATTTATTATATATAGACACACGTACATTTAGCATTATAAACATAAAAGTACCAATTGTTGTGTGTTCGATTCCCACGGGTGTAGATGTTGAACATTATCCTATCCTGTTCCTAATATTATTTCTGGCCAACTAATTCAGGATTTTTATTTTAACTATTACTAAATACATAAGGACCTAAGGAATTAAAAAAGAACGACCGGCTGCCACCCGCCGCTGCTTTTACACGTACTTCGATGACACAGTGGAATTAAAAAAAAAATGTTAGTACTGATTCACTTTTCGTTTTATTCCGACATCCGTAAACACAGCAATATCTTTATTAAAATGACGTTTAGGATTAGAAGACATTGCGGATGTCGAAAAGAAAAAAAAAAAATTTAAGTATGCACGAGCGCGAGGTGACCGCGACTGTTGTGCGAGTCGAGAGATTTCAGTGTATAGAAATGTACTCAGTGCCGAGAGACAGCCCACTGCCATACGAACTTTCGAGCGGCGCGCCGCCCAAATATACCTTAACTGCGGAGTGACACCCCCCTGTCGAACCCACGACCTCCAGCTTAGCAGTGTGGAAGGCAAGGTGTTAAGTCCCTCCAACACAAAGGGAGGATCCTCTGACCAGGCGAGGTGATCATGCCTGGCGGGCCGCGGCCCAACGGTTAACGTAGGGAACTTGTATTTATAGTTAGCAGCTGTGAAAACTTCTACATCGCGATTCAGGATTTGACGCGAGCTGTCAAGTGTCAATTTATTTTATATTATTATATGTGGGTACCGCCACAGCAGTATTAATTAATAATATTAATACCTATTAGTTGTTTAAATTTAATAATAGCTATGGTACCTATCTACTAACCTCGCGGTTATCAAATATCTTTGATTGGCGTAATACAAAACTTAGATTTTTGTAAAGTACGTACGGTGTACCTGCTTCGATTGATATAAAGCTCCCCAGACACGCTACCGAACGTGCGATTCCAAACCTCTTTATGCACAGATAGCATCTCCGGTAGACCGTAGCGTCTATGGCGTATATTAGCTGAAATCGGAGAGAGAACAATACAAATCTTATGTACCAATGGACCACGATTACTCAGAGCTCATGTAAACAGGGAAGGGCAATCCAGGGTCCGCTTAAGTGGCGCCAAATACCATGGTAAGTTGAACGGGAAGCCAAAACATAGCCGGTGTTCAGCGATATGAAATGGGCAACGTCTCGTCGGACCGGACGAAAAACGCCATTATTTATTTCAGATTTGTTATTTCATCGATACCAACCATAAAACATCGATGGCACTAAAGGAATGCCCGTAATAGGTGCTTTGGTCGAGCAACAAGATCCCTATCATTCAGTATTCAAATTTTGCTGATATTTCTTGCAAAAGAAATGCGAATGTGGTGGAACCAATATTTTTTTTGTTTTTTTTTCACCTTTATACTAGGGCTAGGTAGTCTTTGTAGTCTAGGTGTTTTTAGGAAAAGCCATGAGATCAGTATTGGTAATAATTAATAATAATATATTGGGACAACTCACACAACGTCATCTGATTCCAGACTAAGCAGAGCTTGTACTATGGTAACCAGACAACTGATAAATATACTTATATATTTCTAAATACATACATATTATAGATAAATTACACCCAGACACAGAATAAACCATCGTGCTCATCACACAAGGTTTTGTCCTGGGTGGGAATCGAACCCACGACCTCTTGCGTATCAGTCGGACACACTCTTAGGGCGTGGACCCATGTCTACGGTGCGGCGCCGTTTGCCGTGCAACGGTACGGCACCGCCGCCGGCATATGGCGCGGCGCCGTGCCGCCCCACGGCGTCGTGTACCGGCACGTACACGCTCAGCACTTATACCAAAATTAGTTTTGGCTTGTTATGGACCGCAAAAGACGTATCCTGCTCCTGTTGCTGTTAAGACGACGACGAATGAAGAAAAAACAAAATCAAAGAAAATATTGGGTAAATCCATACCTTTCTATAATGAACCATGATGGAGATCATTTTAAGAGGAAATATGAAGCGTTGAAAATATGTGGTGATGACAAATTTTACGAATATTTTAGAATGTCTATATCAAGTTTTGAAGAACTGCTAACCAAAATAGCGCCTCGTATACAGAAGAAATACGTGTTCAGGAAACTTGTTGAGCCCATGGAAATGCTAGGCTTAACTATAAGGTAAGAAATAAAAGAAATTTATTTTAACTTATTTATTCTAATCATAGAAATATTTTTTTTGATGTATTCATACGTATGTATTAGTTAGGTCTGTGTTTTGTGTCAATCCGTCAAGCCTTTTAAAATTGCTAACTCGTCAATTGGTCCTTTTTGCAGAATTTAAATAAAACAATCAAGTTCACGCATTTAAACAAATCGTATATTTTTACTTCTTTTCGCAACCATAATATTGTAATCTTTGTATCAATAACAATCAAACAAAAAAAAAATCAACAAAGAAGAAAATCAATAAAAAAAAACGTTTTCTTACAAAATTATAATATAAATCAGTAATAATGTAATCTTTTTCGTATTTATTATGATTTAAGAAAAATCGTATTCTGATTCCAGTGTATCTGTGGTATTAGACATGATGTCTTCCAAAGGTGAGACTGGTGATGTTTCGCGACGATTTATACTAATTGGGTTTGATGAATTACAAGCTGTTTGATAGTTAGTTTCATAAGACATTGTAGCTTGTGGTTGTTGGGCAGTTTGGTTATAGTTAGCGTCGTAAGATGTTGCTGTCTGGTACCCGCTATATGACTGGAATGGTGATTGATGTAAATCTGTTAAAATCTTTAAAACCCCACTTTGAAATAGCAAGGTCTGGTGGTCATTTAACTTGTTGAGAGACGGTAAAATGGCTTTAAAAAATGACAGATGTCGATTTTCAGAAGCAGCTAAAGTTTCGACGATTTGCTTCTCAAATTCATCGCAACTTGGTTTTCGTTTTAGCGTAGTTTTTCTGTAGGGTTGATATCTTGACCTTCTGTTCGGAGTTTGAGATTCTTCTTCTATACTATCTTCAGTTAAATTTGGTGCATTTTTTTGCAAAAACATGAGTTGTCTATACAAATGATATTCTTTTATACGTTTAGCACCAGCTCCAGATTTCTTTGAAAGTTCTACCTTCTTTGTATATTTGAAAAAATTATCCTTAATGTTAGTCCATTTTTTAATGACGTCATTACCTGTAACAATCGTTATAAAAATAGAACTGATAATAAAATTGTTTTTATAATGGTCTGTAAAATTTTATGAAATGTTTCTTTTGCAGATTTTTGGCAACAGGGAATTCATTCAGAGATATGGAATTCACAGATTATCGTGGAAAATCTACAATTGGAAAAATTGTACGAGATGTTTGTCGTGCTATATGGGACATTCTTTTAAGTGAAAGTATACCGAAAATATCCGAAGAGCGAATTGAAAAAATAGCTAAGGATTTTGACGTAAAAACAAATTTCCCAAATTGCATGGGGGCATTGGACGGGAAACACATCCGAATATGTAGTCCTGCCCACAGTGGGTCCCTTTTTTTTAACTATAAAAGTTTTAACTCTATAGTCTTGCTGGCACTGGTGGATTCTAAGTATAGATTTGTATATGTTGATATAGGATCGTATGGAAAGGAATGTGATTCCACCATTTTCCACAATTCAAAACTATACGAATTATTATTGCAAAATCGACTTCCCATACCAGCGCCAAAGCCTTTACCGGGGCTCCAAAATTCAGTTCCCTATGTTTTTATCGCTGATGAAGGCCTACCGTTACTTAACAATCTAATTCGTCCATACCCAGGGAAGCATCTGAGAGAAGAACAAAGGGCTTTCAACTATCGTTTGAGTCGAGCAAGAAGATATGTCGAGTGTGCTTTTGGTATTTTCGCAAATAAATGGCGAGTATTTCATCGGCCCTTAAATGTTCAATATAATTTTGCGACCGACATTATCAAAGCATGTTGTGTTTTACACAATTTTGTTGTAAGTCGAGATGGAGTTAGAAAATCAGAGGAGTTATATATTGACGACTGTTTTTTGAACCTTCCACAAACAGCAGATGACGTTTCCTTAACAAATCCTGTCAATATAAGAGACGAATTTTGTAAATACTTTAATAGTGATGTCGGTGCGCTTAGTTGGCAACTAAGCAAAATATAACTAAAGTTGGGTCACGGATCGAACCCACCAAATGTATTGAGTGTGTGTAAATGGCAAGTTCATAATAATACTAAGCATTAATGCATTGATTTCACTTTTATGTTTATTGTATTCACTTTATTAAGTTAAAAAGATAAATAAATAGGTAGGTATATACTCACCGAGTTTCGTTTTTTCTTTATTGCCCATGCTGTCGAATGATGGAAAAATATTTAGGCAGACATCTTTCCACCCTTCTGTTTTTAAATTTTTATTCTTATAATCCTCCTTTGACTTGTCCCAGAGAACGGGACGTGCTTCCACTAGTGAAATCAAAAAGTCTAAATCTAAATCGTCCGCCATTTTATGCAAAAAAATTACCACGTGCGCACTATGCAACTGACAACACAAATGAGCACGTCGGTACACGACGCCGTGGCGCGGCACGGCGCCGCGCCATCTGCCGGCGGCGGTGCCGTACCGTTGCACGGCAAACGGCGCCGCACCGTAGACATGGGTCCACGCCCTTACCGCGCCACAGATGCAGTCAAACGACTGAATAATCACATCAAACTGACGAATTTATTTTATATTGGTTTTTAAAAGAACTCCCACAGTAGGGTCCTAGCCCTTAGTCGCGGGGGATATTACAAACATTAAATTAGTTTATCTCATGTTTTAACTTTTTGATAATACAATTTGCATCAGTCTTTTAACATGGTGTACAGTATATTAGTCGCACCCCATATCAAGTTTATAAACATTAAAACATTGTAAAATTGGCAATTTGAAAAGAGTGGCCGCGAGTTTTTATTTTCAGGTTCTTGTCTCCCGGCTTAACCTATTTTTTGCAAACTTGGTACCACATGTACATGTAGAATCCCGACGTATCACAAGAGTTGTTTTGCATCGTGAATAAAGAATTTTGAAATTTTAATTAAATTGACGGACACAGAGTGGAATCGGACCATCGACCTCTTGCGCAGTTACTTAACACAATTTACCGATACTATTCACAGATGCAATTTACCGATTCAATTTACCGATACAATTTACCGATTCAATTCACCGACACATTTCACCGATGCAATTTACCGAGTCAATTTCCGAAACAATTTACTGGTAAAATTTACCGATACAATTCAAAGATTCAATTTACCGATTCTATTTACCGATACAATTCACCGATCCAATTTACCGATTCAATTTAACAATACAATTTACCGAGACAATTTACCGATACAATTTCCGATTCAATTTACCAATACAATTTACCGATACAATTTACCAACCCAATTTACCGGTCAGCTTGTGTATTATGAAATTCTATTTTTTCCCCGCATTATATATGTGCTATTTCAATGAAACTACATTAATTTTTGTAAAATTTCGTCAAAACTCATTCAATTATTTTTGCGTGAAAGAACAACAATAAACATTCGCATTTATAATATTCGTAGAAGTACAGGTACATATTATAGAACTCATTATCCTGTAAGGATAATACTATAATGATGACATAATGAATACCAGATCAATTTCCTTGCAACAAAGCTATTAGCATAATATTGTATGTTTTCCTTATTTATGTCTCAAAACAATCATAGCTACTCTAAATTATAAACATAATAATAATATTTACACTACCTATGTACAAATTACTACATAAAATAAAATTGAAACAAGCAGGCGTCATAGAATTCCTCCGCATCGCTATCGACCGACACCGTACCCAGAAGGCTGGCAGCATTGCCGCGTTGTATAGCAATGCTGATTCGCTGAGTGAAATACAGGCCAGCCTTCTGGTCACGTGAAGCATCGATCAGGAGTTTACTTACAATTTTATAAAAATATTTATTTATACATTTATGTTGTATGTATTATTTTTTATATGAAATATAAATAACAACAATTTAAGCGTACGCGGCGGTAGGCTAATGGCTAAGGCATCGGTTTCGTCTCGTAGGTTCGAATCCTACCCATTATACTACCGACGTGAACCCACTCCTAACACAAGTCATTGAGCTTAGCTGGAGGGGTTAACAGGATTGCTAGTAATGTGGGACCAAAATCCCACATTGCTAGATATATCTTTAAAAAAAAATCACAAAATACGTAGGTTACAGAATGTTAACACCGTACGTTGTTTTTCGCTCGAGCAACGAACACAATTCCATGTCTAAATGTACGGAATTATAGGCCTTTCAAGGCCTTCAGGCCTTCCTCCCTTTTCTGGGAGTATGTACCTAAGCAATATCTATGTACCTGCAGCTCGTCAAGGGCATATATCAACGATACCTAGGCTAACATGGCGGTAGCTACGCCCCTGTGATAGTCTATATCTGATTGACGCCATCTACCGACACTTTAAATTCCGAGCCACTTTTTCGAGTTTCACTTTCACTTCTTCCCATTTTTATCCGCACCACACCACTAATTGATTTTCGATCTTGCGCTAGTCACTTGTGCAGGCTTATAAAAGCACAGTTCTAATCCCATACACCGGCGCTAGCAGACTTGCACCCGTAGACCTGTCCTGTGTACCGAAGCGTGTATGGCCTTCATAATCTCGTCGGAGTGCTGACAGGGCCAGAGAGAGATTAGACGCAAGACCGGCTAGCTGTCGCCTGTCGCGCCTTTTTCGTGACACGGGTCGTCGCGTGGGGTCACAAGGGACCCCAAAACGAAATAACATTTAAATTGAGTTATTATGATTAATGGTTGGAAAATTAGCAGAGGACTATTTGCAGGCGCAAAGAAGTTTTTCGCAATAATATAAGCTTGTTACTACGCAAATCAAAGATACTTGATAACCGCGAGGCTAGTAGAAAGGGGTGTGGTGCTATTATTTATGTATTAATGAAAAAATCGCTCAGGCGGGATTCAATCACGTGATCATAGGGATTCGTCCCTATTCCCTACGCGCGTAAAGTGTTATTTAATAGCAGTTCTAGTTAGTTTTATGAGTGATAGCTCTAAGCCATAGTCCGTCTTGGCAGATACCACCACAGTGTCAGCTCTCTGTATTTCAGTTGAATTACACTGTAACTAACTAGCTGGTAATGAGACTTAAATAAATAAATAATAATAATAAATTCTTTATTTGCACAAAATTTGGTACATCTGTGGTCTTTTATATTATTTAGTTCTTACAACTTCAGTCAATAGTGACATGACATTATTTCGTTTAAATAAGAAATCTGCTGAATTTGTTTCCTATTATGCATAATACGAAAAAAAAATATATTTTTATAAAATTAATTACACAATATGAATAATTGTTCTATAAAATTACAAATTGGTAGGTTCATTTATCACATTTATGTCAAGAAATAAAAATTATATTAATACTAAAAATTTATTAAAAAAAAACAAAACACAAACACACAAGTCAAATAATTATAATTTTGTTACATTACATATCATTCAGAAAATCATTTATTGAATAGAATGATTTCATTAATTGCCATGGCTTAAGTTTCCTGATGAATATTTTAATTGGCAGGTATTTTATCTCGTAAGGGATTTTATTGTAAATCCGTCCGCACATGGCATAACAATTTTTCTGTACTAACTACTAACTAATGTCTCAAATGAGGATCGCAGTGAGAGCGCAGCAGCGCAGTGACAATCAGATCTTTGCCAAACAAAGATTTAGGTGTCACTAGCGATAGTTAGCTAGCTTGCAGGCTCACCACTATAACATGCATTTCATACATAATGTGTATTTTTATAATATGGGCCTGAAATAAATTATTATTTTTTTTTTTTAAGACTTGTCTAAGAATGTATGTAATACTTAACTAAAATAAAAGTATTATTTTTTTCTTTATTTGTTGACCGTTATCTTATTTGTGACTGTTACCTTATTTGTGACCTAAACAATTAGTTTTAATAAACATATCCAAATCCATATTAAATATATTTCGGGACTTAATCGTGTGAATTATTTAAAGGTACGAACCTTTTATTTACCCGACGTTTTCATCGAATTGCACCGATGGTGGTCACGGGTCTCCGTGTGGCGCGGGGTTTTTCAACTACCCTCGCTTGGTCTTCATAATTTTGATAATTTGTACTATCGGTACTTCTACACACTACACTGACAACATCTTTACACCGAGGCGCGGTATCGTTACGGCTACGATTGCATTTGCTGATAACAGGGTTCCAAGATGGTGAGAGTCGGTATCCATCTTCTCGGTTGAAATTTTTGTACTTCTTGATCTCAACCTATAAACAGCCTTTAAAAAAATCATTCGATTAAGTCCCGAAATATATATAATACAAGCTGTGCCCCGCGGTGTTACCCGTGGTTTATTAGCCTATGTGTTATTCCAGGGTGTCGGATAACTCCATATCAAATTTTATTAAAATCGCTCCAGCCGTTTAGACGTGAGGAAGTAACAAACATACACACTCACATACTCACAAACTTTCGCCTTTATAATATTAGTGTGAAGTGTGATGTATAAAAATCGCGAAAGTTTAAAAACAATAATATCCAAATCCAACATGGATTGCCGACTATTAACTTCCTCGTTGCTTCACACCGATACAAGCAAGTATGTTGATCAGTATCCAAGTTTGGTGTAGGTATATAAATAAAACTTATTACCTTAACTTGGTACCTTTAAACACAAAATATTGGCCTATTGGTTTAGTGGTTAGTGACCCACTGCTAAGTTTGATTGCAGAATCGACTCCTACCCATGCTTTATAATAGTGTGATTAATGATTCATTTATTGTATGACTAGACGTACCTAATAACAATATTGTACCTAAGTACAACCTATATTAAACAGGTTTTGGTAAGCGCAGAGACGATGTCTTGTTCAGTTTATCGGGCCTTTGGAACCGGTATGTACACTTATATAGTTGACAGTTTTATTATTGCGTTTAATTTTTTGGAAGACTTTCTGGATTTTTAACATTGTGTTTGTCTAAGTTTGTTGCAACAGCGTTTATTAATTTAAATTTTATGGATATTCAACTTCAATGTACAGGTAAATATTTGGAATAATTCTATTAACTACTCGTAGTATATATTTAATTTTTAGGGTCCTATAGTAAACGAGGAACCCTTATAGTTCCGCCAAGTCCTTAGAGGCCCTTACTACTAGAAACATGTAATTTAGCATGTATATACAACATAAACATTTATTAGTAACCCATAATCATAGCCACATGGAACAATAACCTACTCTTCAGCACAAGATAAATGTACAGTGTGAATCAGGGTAAATTTGTTACTACATCCATAAATAATTACTTTGGAGGAAGAACCCTTAGACGTAGACTTCTTCTCTTATATAACGAAATGCCACAAGAGTTAAGATTAGAGAAAAATAAACATACATTTTCTAAATATTATAAGACGTATTTGCTAGACACATATAACGTAAACAACTAATGTACATATTTGTTAAATGTGCTGCCAACCTGTATGTAACGTACATAATTATAAAACCACATAGTTACTATGTTATGCTTAAGAAATTTAGTAAGTAGGTAACCTGAGTGCAATGTATTTCCACAGACAAACCGATTATTCGGTTTTGTGGATATATGCTAAATTGTATCTATGGTTTTGAATAAAGTTTTTTTAACTATCTATCTATATTTTATTAGCTACGCCGACAAAGCGTTAAAATAAAATCTTTAAAATATGAGGTACCCGAGGCAATTAACGCCCTCTTAACTTAAAATGGTTTATTTTCATATAAATACTACGTTAATAGTACTAGTAATATAATGAAAAGAATAATAATAATAATATCTTGGGACAACTCACACAACGCTATCTGATCCCAAACTAAGCAGAGCTTGTACTATGGAAACCAGACAACTGATAAACATACTTATATATTTCTAAATACATACATATTATAGATAAATTACACCCAGACACAGAATAAACCATCGTGGTCATCACACAAAGTTTTATCCTGGGTGGGGATCGAACCCACGACCTCTTGCGTAGCAGTCGGATACACTCCCACTGCGCCACAGAGGCAGTCAATATAGAATAAACATACTTTTCAAAATTAAATGGTTCTAGATAAGATATATAACTATTTAAAATATCTAAGGTAATAACGTTTTTTTAAAAGTCTTATTTTGGGCTTTATTAAAAATACTATGTTCAATAGCGCCCGTATTAATGAATTAGATGCTGATTGCAAAAAAAGTCTCATCAGTGGTTATAAAATGTATTTAAACTCGGTTATAAAATGTAGTCACACATTATTTCTATATTAGGTATAAAGGAATGTAACAAATCAACGTTTAACATATTTTTTTGGCTTTTGCTAACACGCATTAAAATAACATGAAACTTCTAGTAAAAATCAATTAAAAAAAACAAATCTTAATCTGATATTAACAAAAATAAAAGTTAACAGTATAGCGACTGTTTTTTTTTAAATAAAGATTATTTTACTGAAGCCTACAATGAGCGTTATTAAACGACAATGGACAATCACGCCCTAAGCTATTGGGAATATAACGCCCACTGATGACAACAACTACAGTGGCTGCATGAGATCTAAATTCAACTTAATTCATAATGAGATCTGTCAATTCAGCAAAACATAAAGAATATATTAATTCGAAATAAGCGTAAGTAAAATTAAATCAGTCTTTGATTGCTAATTAAACTGAAGCCTATTTAGGATAAATACGCCCACGAGTAGGTCAATATCGCCCACCAAGTGTATTAGCGCCCAACGGTCGTTTGACTGGGCGTTAAAACCCAAGTGCATGTCGTTGTTACTTCCAAGGATAATGGAATAAATAACGGAAAATTCGAAATTTTACTAACATAATATGAACTGTTATATCCTACACTGTAACGAAAATATAAAAGTTTACAAAATTATATAAAAGAACAACCAGAAACTTACTATTTGTTAAAACAATTTTTATAACAGCGGCGTCCGTGTCCGATATTCTTGAAGCAAAGCGTGTCACTGGCAAGATGACGGCACAAGGAGCTTGCGCTAGCGCTATCCTGCGTTCTTATTGGTTTATCTGTATGTGTGTATAGATCGAATAGAAGTAGGTTTGCTGTAGTTTGGGCGTTATTTAACACGTGGCGTTATTTACCTAGGGTACCTTACATTGAGCGTAGCTCGACAATCACATGATTGGCCTTCTCTTTTGGCAATCTATGCATGATTTCGGACTTTATTCGCTCTCAGTATGGTGAATTTTGGCCAAAACCAAGAGGCTTTATAAACCTTTTCAATAACCATGTGGAATCAAGAGTATCAGATGTGGGTATGAAGACCACACTACGTATAGTAGTGCTAAGGATGTGACTAAACCATTCGATAACCAAAAGAAACGAATTTTATTAAAAATCTATTACAACTTATTATGTACATTTGTTTTGAAAATTATACTTTTGCAATTTTATACAGGAAAGAAATTGTTTATAAGGACAACAGTCATCAATTTTATAGTAAATTAAAAAATATTTAATTTCTAATTTATTTTTCATGATATGTTACAAAATATAATAATGATAATAATAATGTTTATTTATTTTCTCATCACAAAGGTCATCATGTACAAGCAAACTTAGAACTAGGGTGATTTTCACTATATAAAAAATATATAAAAATAGTGTGCACTGTGTGTATATAATTTTCTACGTACACGTCAATAGTCTTTAAGACGTAATGTTATTTTACAAAACCATGTATGCTTTTATATTCGATTTTTTTAGATAACTAAGTTTTAATTGTTTTTTACCCGACTGGAAGTAAGGGTTATGTATGTATGTATGTTATGTTCTGTATTACCTGACATCTCATGATCCTCTGAAAAAAATTATACAATTAACACGTCGTTAGATTCGTCTTCATCTCCCAAGTGTTCTTATATAAGTGACGTTTGAAAAAAACAAACACGGCTGTGATATGTCAAAATGAAGTGCGAATAAAAAGTGGTTTTAAATACTGCAATATAGGTATCAAATTAAAGGGCTCATTTTAAGCATTTCAAAAAGACATTACATGATTATGACTACAGTCATAATCATGTAATGTCTTTTCGAAATGCTAAAAAAGTTAGCAACCATTATTTTTTCAATTTTCAATACTTAATAATAATATATATAATAATAATATAATATCTTGGGACAACTCACGCAACGCTATCTGCTCCCAAACTAAGCAGAGCTTGTACTATGGAAACCAGACAACTGATAAACATACTTATATATTTCTAAATACATACATATTATAGATAAATTACACCCAGACACAGTATAAACCATCGTGCTCATCACACAAAGTTTTATCCAGGGTGGGGATCGAACCCACGATCTCTTGCGTCCCACCGCGCCACAGAGGCAGTCTTGACAATAGCTGTGATAAAAGTTAGTTGTTACATCGGTTACATTCTACAACTACTAAATAGTATTAATATATAAATATATATATATATATACGCATATATATATATATATATAAACGCATCTATATATATATATATATACGCGTACCTGCTACGTAAGAGGTCATGGGTCCGTTATTTGTATGTTTGTAAAATCCCCCGTGACACAGGCCTTGTAGGGACCCTACAGCGGGAGTCGTCTTGAAAAAAAAAGATGATTTTCTTCCTATGGTGTGGATGGGAGCATGACCCTACGAAAAACAAAGCTAACAATACCATGACGAGATCATAGATTTTGTCATCATCCCAAACAGAGTCCAAATAGGACAAGCATTTCAGTTCATGCATGACAATGCAATAAAATTCGCCATTTTATACCTTCTCCCATATATTGCATTTATCAAGCATCGGTGCAAGTAACGCCGCGTGCTTTGCTACACGCTTGAGGACCTCACGGTCGCCGCGGGCACCGCCTCTCTCCCCGCCACGCATCTCTTTAAACAACATCATATATTGTCATATGTTTGAGTTTACGCGTGCGATGACATGTGCTGCTTCACGCGCCGTCTCTCCGTGAACAGAAAAAAACGTCCAAAACGCGTAAACGCAACGCACAACGCCCCGCGTCTCCGTAAACAAGGCCTAATGGTTCAAATGTAAACATCAAACTAAAGTCATGCCATCTTTCGGTGGCCATGTCTAAATGAGTCAATAGACTGGCATTTTAATCAAAACAGATACTAGGTCAAAGGAAATCAATTACAAATATACCAATAATTAATAAATCAATTAAAATAATTCTCCGACATATATTTATGTCGGAGAATTGTATATATATTGTATAAAATAATCCAACTTAGTAAAAAAATAATTTTATTCAATGTGCTGGACTTCTAACGGGCATGTGCATAAAATTACTTTAGTCTGGTACAACAATACCGTGTTGCTTAAATTTGTTGAGCACATTTAGTTGTCAGCTAACATGGCGCTATGATCATTTTCCTTCGTGTTATTTTTATCTTTGATTAGTGTTCGCACTTTGTAGTGAACAGACGTGCGTTTTATTATTAGCATTAATTTTATACATGTTTATTAAATCAGTGTCCTAGATTTATTTTTACGAATAAGTAACAACGCTTGCAATTTATAGTGATTAAGTAAATGTTATTATGACAACCGACTAAAACAAATTATAGCTACTATGGATAGTAGCCCTCGCAGCCCTCCCAGCACACCTCAGTCGCAACAGAAGAAAGACCTAAAGACTGTTGAAGCCTTGAGGACCAGCGATATCAAGAATTGGATGTCAACATTATAGAACAATGCCTGAATGAGGTATGCCAAATCGCCGCAGACGAGAAACTGAACACTGAACAAAAACTTAGAATCAATTCGATTGCGCGGAAGGTCGGAAATGGAGTCTCTCAGATGGCTGTGCACTACCAGTCATAGAAGGAAAAAGCGATTTTTATCCACACTTCATTGGAATCCTTAAAGGAAAACCAAGACCTAGCTGAATGCCTTAATGACTTCAGAAAATCTATCAGGGAGACAATGGAAGTAAACAGCAATAAACCAGTGACTCAACAAGGCAAGCCATCCTTTGCGGAAATGGGCAAGACCCATACCAAAGATTTTCTGCGCCCTAAAAATTTGAGTTCAATAGCTATTTACCCTGAAGATGGTCAAAAATCTAGCGACGATACTAAATCTCTAGTACAAAAAATTTGCTGCCTAGAGCAATTGAATTTGCACGTAAAAGAACTACGTAGGACCAAGAACGGTAGTGTTATTATCAGCACTGAAACGAAGGACGACATAGAGAAGCTTCGAAAGTCGACTCAGCTAACCAGTTCCGGACTATAAATGGAAGAGCCACATAAAAGAAGACCTAGAATCATAGTCATCGTAGTTCCAGTTACTTTACGTGACCAGGAAGTGTTTGACCTCATATTTGAGCAAAATATAGCCGACAAAATGTCAAACCTAACGCGTGAGTCGTACATATCCTCTATCAAAACGAGAAAGGAAAATTCCTTTAAATTCTACCCACGTCATACGAGGAAAAGCTATCTGGAAATACCATGCCGCGGTTGAACCCTTCATGGCCTTACTAAGTAAGAGAATAAGTTTACTTCCCGGGCCTGGCTAGCAAATGCGGATCTGCTTATCGGATTATGATATACAATCATAATCCGATAAGCAGATCCGCATTTGCTAGCCAGGCCCGAGCGTCCGAGTCAGCGTTTTCTGGCTGGAACTTGGGCAGCGTAATGATCTTGTCAGCGGTAGCCGGCTGATTGCGCAGTGCCTCCACAAGTAGTCGCATTGTGTTTTGTTGCGACTCTAATAAAGCGCGCTAACCCTCCTCGTTCGATATGCTAACCGACTCGTTCCCGTTTTGTGCCTGCACATATCCCACTTCTGAACTCGGAGAATCACCGTTGTCCTCAGTAGCAACGGGTCTAGTGGGCCTCATTTTGGGTAAATGCGAGCACAAAAACACGTATTGATTGTTCAAAACATTTTTAATACACTTCTACAACACCTAACACTTCACTTATAATAATTGATTGACACTTTTACACTTGCACATGATTATAAAATAATCAACAAAATGATTCTAAATAATATTCGAGCAGCGGGTTTAGGTCACCGATCTATTCGCACCAAACAGTACTCTTTAGAGGTCCACCTCAACCGAATATCTCACACAGAATGACCAACGGAAACCAAACATTCAAAAAGTAAAGATGGCGCTTATCAAGATGGCGCCTCGACCCCGCAAGAGGTATCCCCTCTACTCGCGATATAAGATAGTTAGTGTTTGTAACTTTTAAATTGCTTGCCTATTAGAATTTACATAAAGAATACAAATCAAATCAAATTCAATTTAGATTAAATTAAATTATGATCGATTTTATTAATAAACAATTCGTCATTTCCCGTTAATCAATCAGCATACAACTACATCGTTACATTGCGGAACAAGATTTGGTTCTCTAAGGCAAAACTGAAGGACTCAGGTCTGTGACCTTGTCAGAGTTTTTAACGAAGCCACGACATGATGCGTTTATGTCGGCGCGAGAAAAGTACGGGATCAATAAATGCTGGACGTGAGACGGTTGCATTCATATCATTGGTCCCAATGGCGCACGACATCGTATTGCCTCTCCACAAGAACTAGACAATATCCCGAGCTCAGAGGCTGCAAAGCAGACACAAGCACCCAAAAATGTCCAAGGGCCTCGTCGAACTGCGGCCGGCCGAAAGTTGTAACATAGTTCTGTTGTTTTTATTGTTCTACACAATTGTAGGATCCGGGTAATACGTTTACATTTTATACAATTTCACCGTTTTTTTAAGTTTAACGTTTCCTACCCCCTTATTTACACGTTAGTCTAAATTTATATTTGTTAACTTAAAATTATTAATTCTGTTGATAAAAACTTGTAAACGCACTTTTGATTTTACTTGTGCATAACATAAACTTTCACACATACTTCAGATACACGCCGTGAGCGACGCGAGTCGTCGTTAGTTTGCAACCATGAGCAACGAGCTCGTGTTAAACTAGCTGCTGGCGTTTCTGCAGCAGAAACTGGACGTGATGGACGAGGAGTCCGCTGTCCAGATCTGCGTCACGAACTTCAGTGAGGACGACATAGCTGCGTTCTTAATAAGACCGCCCAGATGGTGTCTCATCGTCGCGATGGGACTAAGAAAAGTCTAGCGGAAGTCATCACGCTGCAGAAGGAGACCGATCTTGACGACGTGCCTACATTTGTGGCGAAGGACCTGAATAAGCTCCCTCCCGTCACTTCGACCACGTCGACGTCACCAACCTGCTGAAAGACATAGTCTTTCGCTTCCGAAGCCAACGTAGAAGATCTGCGCCAACAAGTCATCGAGTTGCAAAATTTTATTACGGGATCTGGGTCATGTCGCGTAACTTATGTATCGGTATGCACCGCGTGTTTAACGCGCCGCGGTGCATACCTAGATTTAAGTTACGCGTCAGCTGTGACGACATCGCCGCCGCCATCGAATGCTGACCGAGCGAAATGCGCTGCAAGTGCGCATAGTGACCCCGCCCGTACGCCCTGCAAGCCTGCGCCCGTGCCTGCGGTTGTTACCTGCAGCCCTGCTATAGTCAGCCGCCCCGTTGTGCAACAGAAACAGGAGATGAAAACGAAGACCAGCGAGAGCGTACCCACAGCCCCTGCCAAAAGGGTAAATGGATGTAAAGGGCTTTATAAAGGTTCAAAGGAAGCAGAAGAAGCCCTCCAGACAAAACCAATGTGGTACCGGCGTGACGGGACCTAGCATGCTGCTGCGTCCGGCAATACCAACGACGCAGCTATATGTGCATCACACCACAAAGGCAGAGGAACTTGCGGAGTATCTCCGGATCAAGACGAATTGGACCTTAAGGGTGGAGAAGTTGGAGTCGCGCCATGACGTCAACTTCAAATCATTCATGGTGCGAGTTCCCGGTGAACATCTGTCCATCTTTATGAAGGAGGACTTCTGGCCGAAGGGTGTCGCGTACCGACGTTTTCGTGGAAGGTTACGTGACACCACGCAGCGAAACACGACGCCGCTGTCTCAATCCCAGTGTTGTGTATAATTTTAATTATATAATTAAGGATTAGTTTATTGTTTTTATGTTACGTATTTGCGTAATTGTAGTTTAAATTATGTATTAGTTTATTAAGTTTTTTATGTAATAATCGAAACCTGCAAACCGTTTTTCCTGGAATATGAGATACTAACGCTCTCAAGCCTACATATTTACGAGGTCTCAATGTTTGTTAAGGTCCATCCAAACTTGTTCACATTGGCTTCAGAGGTCAATATTAGAATACAACGTGACGTATTTCGCCTCTGTATGCGTCGAACCCATACCGCTTTAATGCACAAAAGCGTGTTTCACATGGCTCCTATATTTTTTTATAAACTACCTAGAGCAATAAAGGCAATGAATACTCCTTTATTTAAGAAAAAAATAAAGAGCCTCTTAATTAATAAATGCTACTACAGCCTGAATGAATATCTTACCGATACCTTTTCCTAGCAGGACTTCACATTGACGTCAAGTGGTAGGACAATTTATGAGTTTGTGACAGTATCTTTTAAATAAAATTCATAAAAAATAAAATCAACCGACAGTTGCAAGCCTACGTTTAAGTCCCTCAAACTATTAACCTTTCGATCATTGTATATTCTGAAAGTAGCAATGTTTGTTAAAACGAACCAAAAACCTTGCTCGAATTAAGAATTATTCATTCTATAAGACCAACACAATTAAGATCCCAATACAAATATGTACTACATACGGGTAGCTTTAAAACAGCATTGTTAAAAAAGAGTATCAATGGGACCGGTTATTTATAATAAGATACCTCCACTATATTAGGATCGTTACAATTAACATTTTTAAAAAGAAATTATCAGAGTTACTAATTGAAAAGTACTATTAAACTATCAACGATTTTCTCATATTATGTTTGACTAATTTACAATTCATATTTTTATTAAAGCTATGTTATTTATTTGTACTTTTTTTAAATTCGCTTTTAAAATTTATTTATTTTTTGAATTTATTTCTATATTATGTTACAAATTTGCATGTCATATGGTAGAACATATTGGAACCACTATATATTATCAATGTTTTATAATTATATATTATTTTGTCACCTACATTCTTTTATTTTATACTGATTACTACTACATATTGATTTTTCATTCCACAATTGTACACAGGGTAAGCGATTCGTACTTACGTCAAATACCTTGATAATGTAAGAGAATTGTAACCATGTAATGATAAGCAAATAATTAAGGTTTACTTGCGTGCTATTGCGGCTTAAGTATTGCTTATATCTATTGACGTAAATTTATTTGATTTTTTAAATTTTATTATTTATTTTTGTTTAAGTTCTTTAACTTAAGCAATCTAAGCTTCTTTAATTTTATTTGGTCTAATTGTATTCACTCTTTCTTATTTTGTGTTTGCAGGAATTTATCTCTTGTTTACAACAAAAAAAAGTTACAACTACAGGAAGGACAAGGTGATAAACGGGAACTATTTGCAACTCTCCCTCTGTTAAGATCCTTTAACTTTTAGTGCAGGTGTAGCGATGATAGTCCTCAAGTACTGCCTGTTACTGGTCCTGTTCAACGTACTGACCAAAGTACACCCCCAATCAGATTGTGATGTTGAATTCATTGGACGTGAGCGTGCTGCCGCGTACACATGTGTGGAAGGCAACGTTACTATAAGTGTTGTGCAAGAATCCCTATTAAATTATATTTCCTTGTATTTCAATTGTAAGGTAAATTATTAAGTTTGTTTTTTTGCTCTAATAAAAATGCTAGCAACCATCTAATTAAGTAGTATAACTAAGTATCTGGGAAACATTTACACTGCCTAGACCTTTACTACCGGCTAGTCGAATTCTATGGCGCGCTAATACAGCAGACTACGTGTCTTGTGATCCACTGCAATGGCGCGTGGCGTGACCTATTTTACCAGAACTGGCCATGATACGCAATGTTAGCGACTCGCGCGACTCGGCTTGATAATACCAAGCTTACCAAAGCGGTAGACGTCTGGCCACAAGTTAAAATTTCATATTAATTGATATAGTATATAGGTACAGTAACCAAAGTTACCAGAGCTCATCGGTATGAAAGTGGGACTATTCCGGTCACGTGGAAAAATCATTGTAACTAATTTCAACAAAATCATCTCAAGCGTTAAGCCGCCAAAACTAATTACGGATTTATATAATATATATTATTTTATATTTCAGGGAACTAACCTCACCTATCTTAAACCACCTGAACACCGACGAAAGCCACAGGAATTGTTTCTACAGTTAACGTCTTGTTCACCTAGCAACATATTAGGATTTGTCAACGAGATCTTTGATATACCTACAATATATGTCGCTGATATTGAAGTGACCAACAACATTTTGTCAACCATAGATATGGATAGTCTTAAAACTATAATTCGTCTGAATTTGAAACTAGGTAAATTATATCATTAATTATTGTATTGACTGCCTCTGTGGCGCGGTGGGAGTGTATCCGACTGCTATGCAAGAGGTCGTGTGTTCGATCTCCACCCAGGATAAAACTTTGTGTGATGAGTACGATGCTTTATTCTGTGTCTGGGTGTTATTTATCTACTAGCTGTGCCCGCGACTTCGTTCGCGTGGAAGTTGGGTTTATATTAAGGTTGTTTTTTTTGTTTAATGCTATAGAGGTTTGTATTATCTTTATTTAAAAATCAGGGTCTTTAATATAGCTACTCTAAATTATAAACATAATAATAATAATATTTACACTACCTATGTACAAATTACTACATAAAATAAAATTAAAACAAGCAGGCGTCATAGAATTCCTCCGCATCGCTATTGACCGGCACCGTGCCCAGAAGGCTGGCAGCATTACCGCGTTGTATAGCAATGCTGATTCGCTGAGCGAAGTACAGGCCAGCCTTCTGGTCACGTGAAGCGTCGATCAGGAGTTTACTTACTCAGGAGTGCACTCGGGCCCCATGATCCTAGCGTTTCGACTCCAAACGGCTCAAAAACATAATCTCCGACAAGATTATTGTATTTGCGCCGTTTGGTAGCCTCCGCCGATGCGGCAGCAGCGCCGGCACATCCCGCTGTACCTGAAAGGTGTGACGGCGCAAGGGTGTCAACGCAGGTTGCGTCCCACACCAAGGGCCGACCCATCTTCCAAGGTAACAACGACATACCATCCGGTCTCTTCCCATCGCCACGCACCAGCCCCACGGGTTCCCGTATGGCTGGTACACCGGCGGTGACAAGAGCCCGGCGGATTATGTCGTTGAGGTTGGCGTGTCGCGAGATGCGGCCTGCGCTCCTACCGCATGAAAGGCCATGGTGTCCGAGACTGTCGACAGCTTCACCACAGTGGCACCGATGCGGAGAAATACACGGCGCACCTAGTCGTAGGCAAGTCGCAATACGGAAGGTTGTGTCATCCAACATAGTGCCTATGTTAGGTGACGGGAGCGCCTGAACCCAAAGGCCCGACTCCCACTCTCCCACAGCCAACAAACGCGCACGCTCTGCAACATTGGAAGATGTACTAAATAACCTTTCTCTTACTATGCTGCAGAGCGGCCCGTCCCATTGCCTCTGAGAGAACAGGTTAGCCGGAAGCTCAATGTTCGGACAAGCCATTTTCCAAGCGTTCACTGCGTCGGTCTTACATGATACTTCAGAATCAACCAGTGTATGTCTTAATATTTTCCTGGTTAACTTTTCCGCGCTATAGACCGAGAACAGGAACGCTGGTAAACTAATATCTGAAATTTTGCGAACGCCGAGCCCGCCCAAGCGCACCGGTAAAGAGGCTTGCTGCCAGGCTCGGTCGTTCAAGGATACATTTAAAATTTTACTTAGCGTGTCTTTAATAATTTGGTCCATTTTTCCTAAAAGTGTTCCATTTTTCCAAAAAGGGCTAGATCTAAGTGCATATATTATTATATTTATATTACAATTCAACTTCTGTGTAAAACATATTGTAAACATGCTCCACAATACTCTGTGGCATCTATGGATATTTGGGCCTAGCTTTAATCAGGGCCCAACATATGGCAGGGCAAGCCAAGCAAATGCCCAGTGCAGCAAAATGAAGGGCGACAAAGTTTATGGCGCCAGACGGTTAGAAGACAAATTATTAAAATTCCCACGACCACACCTCGACAAAAAAGTGATTTGCATCACATCAAATACTATTAATATTGAAAAATTCCCCCACCACGCGAGTACTGGGGCGGTTTCGAGTTAAATGAAGCTCGAAACCGCCCAATTACTCGTGCGAAATTTTGAGTTAAGGAGCTTCGATTCTGACTCCGATAGGTCGAAAATTCCGATTGATTTTAAACCTCCGACTCCAACTTCGGCTCCGACACTTTTAAATCGGACCTTTTAACCGGAGGTACCTAGCCGCTCCTTCAAGATAATTTATACATAGGTAATAAAGGTATGATGGAAAAAACTGTCACAGATTCCCTATGTTCGCAGGTTATGTCCTGCCCGAGCGATCTTTTCCGAGTCTAAAGTACACCTACTTTGTGTCCGTGTTTGTACCGCGGGAATGCAATGTTTTAAAACTATTTTGCGGGGGCAAAATAGTTTTAAAACATTGCATTCCCGCGGTACTGTGATGTGTGTTTAAACAAACAAACAACATTCAAACGTTTCTAAAAGATATACTCAGATATCTTTTTTTGTGTTTAAATACTATTTCTAAACTTATTTCAATATTTTTTTTCACTCACTTTAGAAGATTAAAATATTATTTTATAATGTCTACATTGGTGAATTTAAAAATAGGTGTGTCAACCTGTCGCAAATTAAGATCATCATATATTCATATCCCTCTACGCAAAATTTCAGTTTTTTTTTTTAAATCAATTTTCCTGATTCTTTTTAATTTGTATTTAAACGCCATCTATTATCAAAACTGGATAAGTTTATTTTTATACCTGATGATTTTATATTAAACTATCATGCATATTAAACGTAGGTAAGCAAGGTATTTAACCTTAAATTATTCACGCGATCAAGACCCGTAATACATATATTTTCATAATGTGTACAAATCGCGAAAGTTTATTAACATTTGTAGGTAAGCAATTTTGGCACTCAGAAGACATCGAATCACAGATGGCGCCACGTGTTTTATTTTGATGTAACGCGAACTATAAATTCTAGAAAATATCAAGTAATTACTGTTTATTTGTAATGTAATATTGTTTTTCATTTCTACATTTATAACATAATCACTATTCATGCAAAACAATGATAATGGTGCTTATTGGAAGTGATTATTAATATGAAAATTTGTTAAACAAAGTAAACATGTTAAAGTCGAAAATAAAAGCTTGTATAAATAAGTATACATTTAGAAAAATACTTAAAAAAAAAGAATAAAAGTAATTTTAACACAACACAAAAAGAGACTCGCATTAGGGAGTCGATCCTCCGACCTCGCTCTTTTAATCCCGCTACTTGTGCCTCAGCTGATGTAAACACGGTTAAAATAGCTGATCGTAAGAAAATTTAAAATGTTGTGTTCAGCTCCTAATAGTTTTAGCGTGAAGTTATTGTTTCCATGGGTTACAATTGTAAATAATGTCTTATTGTGAAAAACCATAATGGTTCGACAAAACATACGTTGCTGCTCACTCCCCATAGACGATAGCATAATGATTTAAAGTGCAAGTAATGACCTATAGTATTTACAATAAAACTGCAAATTTTCATGAAGATTCGTCAAGCAGTTATTGTTTTATAACGATAAATAGCTACAGACATTATCCGTCATTGCTTAGCTCCTATGGGAAATAGCGTGATAAATTAAAGCCTATATGTTAATCCAGACTTATTACAATACACATACAAAATTTCAACCGAATCTGTCCAATAGTTATTGCGTGATGCGTGTTCAAACAAACAGACAGACAGACAGACATTTCTAAAAATGTAGGAATGTGTTTAAATACTCTTTTCGAACATTTCCCAATATTTTTTTTCACTATGTTCGGCCATGTACAGACACGTGAAATTTACAATTTTATTATATGTATAGATATAGATAGATAGCATGATTCAGTATTCACGCGCGATGGCTTATTATTAGCGTATTTCATATGTAACTTTGGTGTTTCTATACCGATTTCTATAAGTATTTTTTATGGAATAGTTAATTATGTTAACTTTTTTAATTAAGGATGACTGAGAGTGTTATAAACGTAAGAGTAGACAAATATAATCAGAAAGCTTCGAACTACTAAGCTATCGGGAGTTACACGTGATATTGTGAGTCAACCATAAAAGATAGACATATGCTGTCGTGGGATATTTTTTATATAATTTTAAGGAGAACATTTCCGTCGTACATGATTTCTGTGTAGCTTTAACCATTACGGTTGCACACGCGACGAAAGCTTAAAAAATGGAGTAACTTCTCCCGTTTTCCTTCACTGCTCTGCTTCTATTGATTGTAGCGTGATGAAAAGTATACTATAACCTACTCAGGAGTATGAAAAATAATTGTACTAAGTTTCGTTAAAATCCGTCGAGTAGTTTTTGTTTCTATAACGGTTATACAGACAGACAGACATACAGACAGACAAAAATTTTACTGATTGCATTTTTGGCATCAGTATCGATCCCTAATCACCCCGTGATAGTTATTTTGGAAATATATTTCATGTACAGAATTGACCTCTCTACAGATTTATTATAAGTATAGATAATATGTATGTATTTAAAAATATATAAGTATGTTTATCAGTTATCTGGTTTCCATAGTACAAGCTCTGCTTAGTTTGGGATCAGATAGCGTTGTGTGAGTTGTCCCAAGATATTATTATTATTATTATTTTTTGTATGCGAGTGCACATTATGAGTATAATATTTAAGCTCACGCCACAAATGAAGTCAGCTCAATTTTATAAAACTTAAAAAGTATTTATTTGTGGAAGTCAAAAAGACTGTGGAGTTTGCCGCCGCGCTCTGTAAAAAAAATCTTCTTATTAAAAATAAGTGATGACACATAAAACCCAATATATTTGATATTTCCAGAAGGAGATACAATTATACGTATAAATGGCAGATCTTCCTGGTCATCCTTGACAAAACTTAAATTATGGGGAGGACATTATCTACAACTTATTGAAGACTCGGAAGCAAATATGACCAGGTTATCAGCAGATTCCTTTAGTGGTATGAAAAGTTTGATGGAGTTTCACATACAAGATAATAAAAATATTGAGATTATAGGAGCAGATGCTTTCAGAGGTAAGAATAATATTCGTTGTCTTAAATCAAATGTGGTCTACCGCATTTGATTTAAGACAACGAATAAAAAATCGTTTATGAAAGTTCGTGTGGGTCAGTGATTGAATAGTACTATTGAACAACTCCATACGCTAGATGGTTATTTGGATTGAGGCGCCAAATTAATAAATTTAAAAATTTTGTAGTAAAATTCTCAATTTTGTAGTAAAATGCCTACTTCGTGGCAATCTAAACATCAAAATTCCACCTCGAACACGAACAATATATTATGAATGGTTGTGAAAATTTTGCATCATTTAGTAGTAATTGTGTATGTCTATTTTATTATGGAAATAGAAATTTATTATTTAATGACATAATTATTTACATAGTGGCATTAAGACAATAAATAAGATATATACAATTTACATTAAAACTAGATTAGTATAAATAAATAATTTAAAATAAAACTAAAACTTACTAATTATTTACAACTTACCAGAAAAAACTACAAAAAGGGTTACATAAAAAGGTGATGCGAAACCAGTTTAGGCGTCGAAGAATTCTTCCCCATCGATGTCAACCGGTGTAGTGCCCAGAAGGCTGGCAGCATTGCCACGTTGTATGGCAATGCTTATTCTTTATGCAAAGAAAAGGCCAGCCTTCTGGTCACGAGATGCACTGACGAGCCGCTGGGAAATATCTTTAAATAAGAGGCGAGCACTTGGACCCCATGGCCCTAGAGTCTCGACACCAAACGGCTCAAATATGTAATCTCCGACTAGATCCGCAGAGAGAGAGGCCGCAGCAGTGCAGACACAGCTTGCTGTGTTCGGTAGATGGGAAGGCGCAAGGGTGTCGACACAAGTTGCATCCCACACCAAAGGTCTGCCCATCTTCCAAGGTAGTAAAGACATACCATCCGTTCTCTTGCAATCGCTGCGTGCCAAACCATTAGGTTTAGCAACCGCTGGCATACCAGCGCTGACAAGAGCCCGACGGATGATATCATTAATACTAGCGTGTCGCGATATGCGGCCTGCACTCCTGCTGCATGATAGGCCATGATGCCCAAGGCTGTCTACGGCTTCTCCACAGTGGCATCGATGAGGAGAGACACATGGGGCACCCAAACGCAAGCAAGCAGCAATGCGGAACGTGGTATCGTCCAACATAGTGCCTATATTGGACGATGGAAGAGCCTGAAGCCAGATACCTGATTCCCATTCGCCCACAGCCAGCAGTCGAGCTCGCTCTAAAAGATTTGAAGCGCTATTTAAAAGATGTTGTCTTACTAAACTTCAGAACGGACCGTCCCATTGTCTCTGGGCGGATAGGTTGGTGGGAAAATCAACGTTTGGGCAAGCCATTTTCCAGGCGTTCAAGGCCTCATACTTACACCACACTTCAGAACTAACCAGTGCAGGTCCTAAAATTTTCCTGGTCAGATCATCCGTGCTATGAAGTGAGGACAAGAACACCGGTAAACTAACATCAGATATTTTGCGGACGCCGAGGCCGTAATACGATACCCCGACGCTTCCGCAGACAACGGGGAAGAAATTAGTAATCTATTTGCTTCTTTTTTTCATGCTAACTTCTAACAATCAGTTTCTGATAAGCATACCACTATGGCTATCGGTTCAATAGAAATATGTCCCGAGCATGTATTAATGTAACGTATGGATAATGGACTTGACCATATACTTTCAATTTAAACTTTTTATTGATTATACTAAAACTTATATATAACACTAGCTGTCCCGGCGAACTTCGTCTCGACTCTTTTTTTGTAAATCGGGTTCAATTGTGAATCTAAACCATCCCCAAAACCCCTTGAACTCACACAAAAAAAATCATAAAAATCGGTCCAGCCGTCTAGAGGGAGTTCAGTGACATACACACGCACACAAGAAATATATTTAAAAAGATTTTAAATATAAACATATTATAAATTGAAATGTATGTATTAATTCAAATTGATATGTAAAGATTTGTATAAGCATTTTTAAAAAAATGTAAATGTGTAATTTAATTTATTATTAGTCCGTAAGCCTTCTTTAAAATAAATAAATAAATAATAATAAATTATGATCTCTGATCTAAACAAAATGTCTAGTGCCGTAGGCTGGTCAAAGTCTTATACTAATCAGCTGTAGAAATATAGTGTTAGAATTTTATCTCAAGCTGAAATGAGATAACAAAATGAAACAGTAGGTGAAGCTGCTGTTCCGGACATCGGACACCTAATTCAAAGAGTTACAATGAGACATCAACCCAAAAACGATTTATGCAATAAATTTTAATGTTGCAGGTCTCAATAAATTGCAAAAATTAGGACTAATTCAAAGCAAGTTAAAATATTTAGAAGTTGGTGCATTCGCTGGTGTACGTATACTAAGAATTTTGGATTTATCGAACAATTTTATAGAATCACTGCCAAATGGTGTATTTCAGAGTTTAAAACATATAGTTGAGGTAAGTGATGAATACAGAGATTCAATTTTAAATACTCAAACTATATAATTTTATTAAGTTGTCAAATGATCTCAATTCATGTCGCTCCATATCATCTACGTCTGACAGAGACAGAAACTTAAAGGTGGGGGAAGCGGAAGTGTTACGAATGAGTTGCGTTTGAGAATGAGGTTACATATATATTATAAAAGCGAAAATTGGGATGCGTGAATGGAAAGATGTTTTTTATTTAAGACGTCAAAATGTCTGAACTGATGATATTTAGCACAGAGATAGAAAATAGTCTGACATACCGCATAGGAAAAATGTTCCCGCGAAATAGATTTGTTTTTCCACATTTTCACGCGAAAGAAGTCGCAACCAACAGCTACTTTGTTTATATTTATCACAATTAATAGTTAGGGCATCAGACTTGCAATGATTAGGTCGCGGTTTCGAATACTACTCATTGTACTACCGATGTAAACCCACTCCTAATACAAGCTATTTAGCTTAGCTAGAGGGGTTAACCTTTAAGAGTGGGACCCAATCGCACTTTGCTGGTTAAGAAAACGTCACTTTTTACTGAATACATTTATGAATGTAATCAGTCACTAAATCACACTCATTGTCACATTTTGTTCGTTTTCAGATATTTTTACGCGGGAACCATTTGAAGGTTATAGATTCACATGCATTTTCTAAATTATCAACTTTAAAACTTATCAATATTTCGAATTGTACAATAACTGGCCTACCAGAAAATGTATTCACCGAATCATATGATATAGAAATATTGGAAATCTCCGAAAACATTATGGAAGGTCTTCCTTCCGTGATATTTCGTGACCAACATTCCCTGTATACATTATATCTGGGGCACAACAAATTCTGGGATCCAAGTAATTTTAACATTTTTAACAATCTGAAGACTCTGGAGTATTTAGACTTGTCAAATAATCAAATTAATATACTACCTCAGTAAGTATGTCTCTGTTAAGCCTTGCCATTCAACGTGCTGCCAGCATTCTCCCGGGCAAATCACCAAACGACAAAGGGGGCATTACACTGAGAGAATTATTTATTTAGCGCTACGTACACAGCGACACGATCGCCAGCCTCGCTCTTCCGCACACGACCATTACTTCATAGTGCGCAGGTGCGCAGGTCAAAATAAAGTAAAATATTCGTTCGTACATATGTTAGATTACGAACGCCATGACTATGACAGTACGAAAATGCTCGTTTTTGCATTATTCCGGAACTTCAAGATTTATTTGCGGGATCATATTAAGATATATCCTTAATTTTTTTTATTTCATCTACTAGAAAAATTGTGTCACTAGAACACATTTTTTTTCGTGTCCTAATACTTAGGTTTTCTATATACATTTTTGAGAGAGCCGAACCATGTTTCGCGTAATCTACTCTTAATGGTGATGATGAAAATACTAATTTTGATAAATATACTACAATAGGTAAAAAATACAATTCTAACTCAAATAATGTGTTTGATCTTGCAGATCCTTATTTTCAGAATTAATTAACTTAGAAGAGACAAATTTATCAAATAATAACATCAAGTCTATTGATATGGAACTTATCCGTGGTACAAGATATATTAAATTATCGTACAAGTATGAAAAGATTGATAATTTACCCACTGAAGGAAATCCGTTTAAATTACTGACAAAACTAAGAAGGTTGAACCTTGCAAGCAATCAAATACAAGTAATCGATTTTTATCAAATCGAGGATATGGAGCCGTTTCTGCATTTAGAATATTTAAATCTTAGCCGTAACCAAATTACTTATGGACCATTTGTAAGTAATATTTATATATTAATCAGTACAAATCGCAGTCCACTGCTGGACATAGACCTCTCCAATTGCACGCTACTTTGTTCTATCTTCGGCTTCTCGCATCCAGCTCCTGCCAGCTGTTTTGCGTAAATCATCAATCCACCTGGCCTGAGGGCGTCCTACACTACATTTGCCGAAACGCGGTCTCCACTCAAGAACTCGTTTACCCCAACGGTTGTCGGTTCTTCAGCTAATATGGCCAGCCCACTGCCACTTCAGCTTGCTAATCCGGAGGGCTAACTATGTGTAACCAGTAACAAAATAAATTCCCTACTGCTTAAAATGTTACATAAGTTTATAAATAAAAACCGGGCAAGTGCGAGTCGGCCTCGATCACCGAGGGTTCCGTACAAATTTGTTGGTACTCTACACTTGCCTCTGTGGCGCGGTGGGAGTGTGTCCGACTGCTACGCAAGAGGTCGTGGGTTCGATTCCCACACGGGACACCACTTTGTGTGATCCACAAATTGTTGTTCTGAGTCTGGGTGTAATTTGTGTCCGTTAATTGTATGTTTGTAAAGTCCCCCGCGACACAGGGCTTGTACCCTACTGCGGGAGTCGTCTTTTTTATAAAATACAAAAAAAAAAAAAATACTTTAATATAACTATCTAATATTATTATAAAAATGAAAGATATGTATTATTGTAAGTTTGTAAAAAAACAATGAACTGTTGTCAAAAACTCTTTCACCATTAGAATACTACATTATCCCTGAGTAACATAGACTATATTTATTACTAGAAAAAAATAGGAATCCCTATGTCTATCCGTGCGAAGCCGGAACGGACCGCCAGTGATAAATAAATCAGGAATCAAGTCTCGCAGTCTTTTGAAGCCTATATTTTTGAAGATTTAAATAAAAATGTATAGTTTTCAGACTTAACTCTATATTTTTAGTATAAGACGGTATTACTTGCCAAATATCATAGTTCGAGGTCAACGGAAAGTACCCTTTAAATTTTAATTCTCTAGCGCGTGTTGAAATATATATTTTTTTCGGTATAAACAGCCGTATCTATTTTAACATAGAATTTTGTTTTTTAATCGCTTTATGAGAGAGACCGTAGACTCGAGTATATGGTTTTAATTTCAACTCGATACCTCCTCGCGTTCCCCAGATAAACGGTCTTGACAGACAGACGGTTCCCCTATAAGGGTTCCGTTTTTTGTCCTTTTAAGGTACGGAACCCTCAAAATACCTAAATATCACAGATGACTTTTAATAAGGTGTTCTTTGTTGCAGGGACTATATGATTTCACAAATTTACAAATTACAATAGATCTAAGTTATAACAAAATACCCTCATTTTATGACTTTCAATATGTATCCAGCAAGAATAAAGGGGGAGCGCCCAATACTACCATTATACTCACCGGCAATCCAATAAACTGCGACTGTTACAGTTACGGGTTGTACTTAAGAATAATCGGAGCTAATGATCCGAGGGAACCAAACTACATCTTCGATAGTGTCTGCTCCTCTCCTTCGAATTTAAAAGGAAAATATCTAAAATATATATCACCCAAACTTCTAACTTGTGATAACACTGACGCTGAATGTCTCAAAACCTGCAGTCGTTGTATCATTATAGAGGCAGAAATTATTATGGACTGTCGAGAATTACCTTCGAAAAATTTAATTATAAAATATTTTTTAAGTCATAAAAGAGGTGAAAGTATAACTGTAAATATGAAGAATCAGCCCAAAAGTTTAGAAGACCTAAATGTCAACAAATTAAATTTAACCGACGCTGGTATACAAAGCCTCACATTAATACCAAATAACGATTTAAAAATACTAGATGTGTCGCATAACAACATAAGCAGTATACCAGATATTTTTTCAAAAGGTAACTATACACTGTACTTATCTAATAATCCTTTCGAATGCGAATGTGAGTTTGTCAAAGACATGTTCGCATTGCACAAACGTAATTTGTTGCCTGATTATAATGAGATGACCTGCGCGAATGGAGACAAAGTGGCTCAAATAGATATAAATGAACTTTGTAATAGATCGATTAGATTAATTTCACTTATTGGATGCAGTACTATTGGATCATTTGTTGCACTTGTGACTGTTATTAAGTTATATCTGAACGCACACCATATTTGGATGGATTTTCTAAAGATTTTTTGGAAACGCAAATATGAGAGGACTCGAATTGAAATGAGGGACATAGGAATAGAGCTAGCGAAAGTATACGATCTGTTCATATCATTTGCTCACCAAGATGAAAACTTCGTCGCTGAGACCTTACTGCCAAAACTGGAAAATGAATTCAATCAAAAAGTATGCGTGCATACTCGAGACTGGATTGTAGGAAATGTCATTGCAAGTCAGATAATAGAATCTGTAGAAAAATCCAGAAGGACTGTAATAATTCTTTCGGAACATTTTCTGCTGTCCGAATGGTCGGAAGTAGAATTTCACACAGCATATAACTGGTCTATACAAGAAGGTAAACCAAGAATCATAATAATTTTGCTCAAAGAAGAAGTCGCAAGAGACGAGAGAATGGGTGCAGAACTGAAGTCATATATTGCTTCCAATACTTACTTATTATGGGGTGATCCTCTGTTTTGGGAAAAATTGCAAAAAGTACTGCCGGGCAAAATCCCGAAATATATTTGGTAATATGATTATAATTATATTTTAGTTAGTTTTAAGCCTGAAAAACTGTACAACGTAGAGAACTACCAGCAACCCTCAATGACGATCTCTCTACATTAGTTTTATTTATTTAGCGTTTTATCATAGTATCACACTTTTGTAGTATTCTTGACAGATTTCACTGTCTATTTATGTTGTCTTTATTTTATTATTGTGATGTAACACATCATAAAGTTAATAGTACAAGATTCTAGTCATGTCAGACCTATTTTATTTTCTGACAGATAAAATTTGGGCTTCATCTAGTGTTTATATGTACAATCAAAGCTAGCATACCAGCTACAACTAAGATGGTATGCTAGCATTGATTATGCTAGTAGACGGCCAATTTTCTGGTTCCAGGTGGTACCAGGTGAGAAAGGTATTATTTTATCAACATGAAATAATGGGACAAAGCGCTTGTCCCATGATTTCCATTTTGTATTTCCATAGAAACAGGTGTTTATTATGAAGGTTGTGTTCCGTACTCTCAGTATTCTGTGCCAATATTGTCACTCAAGTCTCAGAATTAGCTACTAACGGCTGAATGTTTTTGGTGGAAGGTTTGGACCATACAATCAGAATATGAGCTAAGTATCTTTTAAAATACTATCGGGCTGTTGAATGTTTTTGATGTCTGGCCCTTAGAATTTGTCTGGCTGAGCAAATATATGTTCCATACTATTTTCTAAGTAACATATACAAATTTCAAGCGTTAAAATATAAGCTAAGTAGCTATATTATAATAACCTAGCGCTCATACTAACAACTGATTGTTTTTGTGTCTGGAGGAATGTAACGTCTGTATAATTTGTCTGGTTGAACAAATATATGTTCCATGTAATCTTCTAAGTAAAATATATCAAGTTCAAGCCTTAGAACATAAGCTAAGTAGCTATTATAATACAATCGCGTTCATACTAACGGCTGCATATTTTCAGTTTCTAGGTAGATATTTCACCCTTTTTGTCTGAATGAGCAAATATTATGTTCCATACAATCTCCTAAGTAATATATATCCTATATATATATATATATATATATATATAAATCAAGTGTCAAAATATTAGCTAAGTAGCTTTTATAATACCCTCGCGCTGCTAAATGTTTTTGATGTCTGGGAGAAGGTTTGGCCCATACAATTTGTTTGGCTAAAAAAAATATTTAAAAAAAGCGTTAGAAAATAAGGTAAATCTTATAATACCTTCACGATCATATTAAAAGCTAAATCTATTTGATGTCTGGGAGAATGTTTGGCCCATACAATTTGACTGGCTGAGCAACTTTATGTTCCATATAATTACATATCCTTTTTTGGCCACTTTAAAGTATCTGGCAGAAGTTATCGCCGGCGAGAAGTGTCTGGCAATACTGAATAATATTTTTTGTAGTATTTTACACCATATATCAATAAAATCAACTGTTAGAAAATAAAATATCTTAGTCCGATTTTTTCGTACCTTTCTCACCTGGTATCTGAAAATTGGCTCTCTACACAACTTAGCTGGTATGCTAGGATTGATTGTACATGTAAACACTACCCGAAGCCTCACATTTTTCCTATCAGAAAATAAAATAAGTCTGGCATGACTGGGATCTTGGAACATAACTCATTATTTACTATTGTTCATGTGTTCAACAACACCTAAACAATAGTTAAACCTCCTTATTCTAAATAAATTAGCAGACGTTTCAAGAGCATTTCTTCTTTGTCTTCTTTTATTTTATTTTGAAAATGGAATGAAAAATAAAGATAAATAAAATCTTATAATTATTTTATTTTATTTTTAAACTATGAAACTGAAATTAGCTCAGAGACTGTTAAATTATATTACTTATGCCGACAAAGTAAAAGACTAATAAAATCATTTCATTTTTTTTTGAGGGTACCTTTCCTCTAAGTGAGTGGAAGTTGTAAAAAACATTTTTAGATTTAGGGATCCGTTTGTGAAATATTAAGCTTTAAAGTGCAAGAGTCAAGCGTCCTCCTGCCAGATAAATTGTTGATATTGGGTATGTAAAAAAAACATCACGGTAGTAAAATTATAATGAAACTATCACAGTTAAGTACTTAGGCTTTACAAGTTTACGATAAACATCTGATTAAATGAGAAGTAACAAAATTTTTGTACAAATTTCATTTAAAATTACTAGGTACTAGCTGTGCCCCGCGGTGGTACCCGCGGTTTATTAGCCTATGTGTTAATCCAGGATATCAGCTAACTCCATACCAAATTTTATTAAACGTTACCTCCATACAAAATGTTTTCACATATTCAACATCAACTATTTAGCTGGCAGGGAGGGGCAGCTAAATACTTGACGTTGAGTATGTGAAATGTCCCGGTAGTAGTAAATAAAGTGTAATTATAAGGAAAACTATCACAGCTAAGTAGGCTTTATAAGTTTACGAGTAACAGCTAATTAAATCAGAAGTAATAACATTTTTGTTCTAATTCCATTGAAAATTATTATTACGTAGGTATAACGTAGTAAGTATGAAACAAAAACAACAGAAAACATGTGCGTGGCCTGACATGCACTAGTCCGTTTTTTTTATAATGATAGTACGTCTCCGGGCATTACACACTAGTGCTTTCATTTTAGTCTGAACATTTTTAACTAGATTCGCTAGTAACTCTTCGTCATAAACCTTTTAACCAGACTGCTACAACCTGCTTACTTTTTCTCACGATATGAACGATTTGGTAATCCTATAAATAACATCCCATATGCAATTAACTCCTTGTAATGGAGTTTTGATTGATCCAAAAAAAAAAATCCGAGAGTCCCAAGCCTCAATTCATTCTCGTGTACCGACTCCGTAGAAGTAGGTACATAGAAACTCTACAAAAACACATTTTCAAGGTGTGATGAAGCAGACTGCAGGTCTTTTGCATATCCATCTCATAAGGAGAAGTTTTCGTGGAGTTCTTGCCGGTATCTAAATAGCAAGATTTGCCGCATTCATTTATTCATTACATTATTATTATCATAATCTTTTTTCTTTGATCTGTCATTTCCTAAAAATAAAATATTACAAAATTGACCAGGTAATAATGTGGATTAAACAACGAATACCAGGTAATAATAATACAAACATTACTTTACCCGATAAAAATCAGAACACACCAATATTCAGTGTAGTACCATATATGTGTAAAGAGAGGACTGTTGTTGCCAACAAGCCTATGGTGTTGATAGACCGATCAGAAGGTTGCAATGATCTTCGAGATCACCATTCTCCATGACGAGAATCTCGTGAAAGCCAAAAAAGATAAACAAACTAAATATCTGCATCTGGCGCACGAGATTGTCGACATGTAGGATGTTGATTCGGCGATCACTGTACGGATAGTCGTTTCCGTTAATGGTCTGGTTGCCAAGAGCCTCGACCAACACCTTGAGAGGCTCGTGTTAGACGGTTGGATCAAGGGCTTGATGCAGAAGGTACTGCCTGTTCTGAACACGGCTCGCATTCTTAGGAGGTTCCTCTGTTTGGGCCCGTAACTACCAGTAGCTTGGTCCCTGGTACCCGATGCCGGTAGGACACAATTTTTTATAGTTTTAATGTATATTTTTATTTATACTTAAAAATGTAATTGATAAGTTAAAAAAATATTAAAGAGAATAATAATAACATTTATTCATGAAAGTATAGGTACAATAGCTTATCTTAGGTACATTTAAATGACAAACGGCATAGTAGTATATTTGCCTGAACTAGGTTAAGACCTTGTAGTAATATTTATAGGCATTTCTTGCCAATTATTTTATAAATACAATAATTTAAATGGCTTACGGAAGTCTTGGGTTCGATTCCTGGGTCAGGAAAAATGTAATTATTGTATTTATATAGTAATTGGCAAGAAATGCCTTTTAAAAGTACTATAATATTCGGCCTGCGACATCATAATTTGTTAATAATAATAATAATAACTGTTAACGTTACGGCACAACGACTATCGGACCAAGTGCGGGCCATTCAGCTCTGTCATCTGCTGAATGAGGTTGCACTTGAGAGACTACGCTCGGAGTACCCCCAAACTAGCCGCAATATCCCTGCCCCGGTCCAGGTTTCTACAAATGTAGTTGACTGTGAATCTACGGGGCCGGATGCCGCGACTATAATGGTAAGTACCCAGTACAAAGAGGAGGTTAAGGCCGCTTTGGAATGTGCGCTTCACGAGTATCGGTCCACGCCCCACAATATTAGGCCACGCCTGCCTCGGTTGCCTATGCATAGACGGAACATTGCGCTGGTGTGTGCACTTGATTCGCTATTGCCTACTTACCTAGACAATAGCGAAGACCTCGGTGATACCCATTCGATCCTGTATTGTACGGCTGTTGCGGCGTGTCGTATAGCAGGTATTAAGCTTTTAGCTGAAGCCCCTACTATACGACCAAGGTACGCCGTACCGGCTTGGCAATACAGGATTGAACGCTGTATTACCGAGGCAAGGGTACTCATTGGCAAGTTGTCCTGCTTCAGGACCGGGAACACTCGTCCGAGAGTGATGCGCTTTGTGAAACGGGCATTCTTGGGGACTGGAATCCGCCCTCAAGATTATATGTCACGTGTCACAGAGCGCATCGACTTCCTGAAGCAAAAAATGTATGCATGGGCAAACCGAATACGCAGGTATAAAAAACGCGTAGACAGGTATAACGTGAACCGCATGTTCCAAAGGGACCAAAGGTGGCTGTATAGAGACTGGCAGCGAACGGACCAAGGTGTGGATGACGGGCATTTACCGAATGCTGAAGCGACAAGCTTGTTTTGGCGCAACGTTTGATCGGTGCCTGTCATACACACAGAGGGGGAACGGATGCGTGACGTAGAACGAGCGTGCGAACTTATTCCAGAAATGGAAGATACCATCATTAATAGAACAGACGTAGCCAGTGCAGTCCGTCCTTTGTCTAATTGGAAATCTCCAGGCCCAGACGGACTGCACAACTTTTGGCTAAAATGGCTACGCAGTTCGCACGCTTGTTTGGCATCACAATTCCAGTCAGCCCTAGAATCTGCGTCGCTCCCAGCCTTTATGACTAAAGGAGTGACCCACCTGCTCCATAAGACCGGTAGTACCTCGGACCCCAATAATTATAGACCGATAACTTGTTTACCATCGATCTATAAACTTCTTACATCCATTCTGAGAGCTAAAATAAACAAACATATACACACAAACTCCATCATGTGTACCTCTCAGAATGGATGTAGAAGTGGGGCCCGGGGTACTAAGGAGTTCCTTCTTATTGATACGACTATTAGCCAGCAGGTTCGTCGCAACCGAAAGGATCTATCGGCATGTTGGATAGATTATAAGAAGGCGTATAACTCTGTGCCACATACATGGCTTCTGAGGGTGCTGGAGTTGTATAAAGTTAATACAACTCTACCTTACCTTCTTGAAGTCGTGTATGGGGCAATGGAATACGCTTCTTACCTATCCAGGGTGCCGAGGGACCCAAGAAAGTGGCGGCGTACCTATGAGGATTGATTGGCTATATTCCAGGGTGATACTCTGAGTCCCCTTTGGTTCTGCCTAGCACTGAACCCACTTAGTACCTTACTAGTAGGTTCAGGGCTAGGTTCCAGGTTGCGACGTGGTGGTCAGGTTATATCTCATTTGCTTTATATGGATGACTTGAAGCTCTTTGCTCCTACCAGCTCACAGCTAATAGCGTTACTGAAGGTAACTGAAACCTTTAGTAATTCTATTAGAATGGAGTTTGGTGTGGACAAATGTGCAGTCATTCATATAAAGCGAGGGCGTATAGTGGAATCCGAAGGGACTCAACTCTCGGATTCCATTCACCTAAGATCACTACTCGCAACTGAGACCTATAAGTACTTGGGTATGTCGCAGGCGCTGTGCTTAAATGAGGTTGACATGAAACAGCTGCTGCGGGAACGTTTCCTGGGCCGCCTGAAAAAAGTGCTTAATAGCATTTTGTCAGGTGGCAACAAGATCCGGGCCTGCAACAGCTGGGTTATGCCACTTCTTATGTACTCCTTCGGCATACTCAAGTGGACTCAGACTGAATTAGACACCTTGGATCGAAAAGTCCGTACACTGATGACGTCATACCGAATGCATCACCCGCGTTCATCTGTATTGAGATTGTATATCCCGCGGAAGTGTGGGGGCCGGAGTTTGCTAAACCTTAAGTCCCTTCATAACCGCGAGGTATACAATCTAAGAGAATGTTTTCTCCATGTGGACGCGGGTGTGCATCGGGATGTGGATACCGGACTAACCCCGCTCTCCTTGGCTAAAGAGAACTGGCGCAGGCCTGTAGTGCTTGGTGTCAACGAGCGCAGGGAGGTATGACAGAGCAAGGAGCTTCACGGTAGGTTCTTTCGGGCTCTTCATGGGCCCGATGTGGACCTACTAGCGTCCGTGGCCTGGCTACGGTTCGGTGACCTCTTCGGTGAAACCGAGGGTTTCGTCTGTGCAATTGCTGACGAAGTTATCATGACGAATAACTACCGGAAATATATCCTGAGGGATGGCACTGTTGACATCTGTCGTGCCTGTCACCGACCCGGTGAGTCCCTCACATATTGTTTCCGGCTGTTCACGTCTTGCTAACGGCGAGTACTTGCACAGACACAATCAAGTAGCCAGGATAATCCACCAGCAGCTTGCTCTGAAATACCACCTTGTGGTACCATAGGTGGTGAGGTACCATACTACAGGTACGTTGCTAAGCCAGTTCTCGAGAATAGTTGTATCACGTTGTACTGGGATCGCTCTATCATCACAGACAGGACTGTTGTCGCTAACTAACCTGATATTGTGCTGATAGCCCGATCAGAGCGTAGTGCAATGATCGTCGACATCACCATTCCACATGACGAAAATCTCGTGAAAGCCAAAAAGGATAAACAAATAAAATATCTGGATCTGGCGCACGAGATTGTCGACATGTGGGATGTTGATTCGGCGATCATTGTACCGATAGTCGCCTCCGTTAATGGTTTGATTGCCAAGAGCCTCGACCAACACCTTAAGAGGCTCGCGTTAGACGGTTGGATCAAGCGCTTGATACAGAAGGCAGTACTTCTGGACACGGCTTGCTTAGTGAGGAGGTTCCTTTCTTTGGAACCGTAACCACCGGTAGCTTGGTCCCTGTACCCGATGCCGGTGGGGCACTATTTTTTATATTTTTAAATATATTTAATTTTAGTTAGCTATATTTAAAAATGAAATTTATATGTATTTAATTTTAATAAAGAGAATAATAATAATAATGTCTTTATTGCATTTAATATGGTAGATACAGAGGTCTTATAAAAAGTAGAAGTTTCACATATTTGGCAGTATACAAAATATAACAAAATCTGCATTCCAACATTAAACATCCATGTACTCTTACGTAATCAATACACTTTATTTTATTCATGCATCCTTATAAAACTTACAAGGATATTTTTTTAAAACTCATCATTAGAATAAAAGCATTCTTTTAATAACCATTTCTTTAATTCTAGAGAAAACTTTTTAAATGGTAGTTGGGTAATAACTTTAGGCAAAGAATTATAAATTAGGGGAGCCATATAATCGCAGCTCCGTCGAAAGACTTCTAGCCTAGGAATAGGCATTTCGTAATCTAAATGTGTAACTATTTTCTTATTATGATTATCCTTACGCTTAAATAGTGTAGGATTAGATCCTATAAACCTGGCAACTTCGTAAATGTAAATACAGGGGGACTGTGAGAAGATTATGCACTTTGAAGATAGCCCTGCATGAATCGGACCACTGCATATCAAACATAGCACGAATACACTTCTTTTGTGCAAAAAAGATTCTCTCTATTTCAGAAGAGTTACCTCACACGACTATGCCGTAACGGATTACTGAGCAGACGTATGCTATAGCCTATTACGCAATTTATTGAACCTGCCACCCTTGTTATCTGTTCTCTATCAATTAGGTATGAATGAAACTATTTTTTGCTGGTCCCCTGATGCCGTAAATTTCCATTTTTTCTAAAAGTTTGATGTGATCAACACGGTCAAAAGCCTTACTTAAATCTAAAAATAATGCATATGTGGGCATTTTATTATTAATATTGGTAATAACTGCTTTAACTAATGTAAATATCGCCAAACTAGTCGATTTATGTTGCCTAAACCCGCATTGTTGTTCAGCAAGAATATTATATTTATTTAAAAAGTGCAGAACTCATCTGTACATGACTCTTTCAATTTTTTTTGATATTACCAGAGCTATTGCAATAGGCCGGTAATTATCAACATCTGATTTCAACCCTTTTTTGTACAGTTACGGCTAAATCAAAAAAAGCTTTAAATTGTCTGGAAAACATCCCTGCTCTAAAGATAAGTTAATAATATATGCTAGTGGCACTAATATACATTGAGATATATTCTTAATGAGTTCTGTTGTGATATTATCTTAACCAGCCGATTTTGTAATATTTTAAAGCAATTATTATACTATATATCTCAGAAGCATCGGTGGGTTCAATAAAAATACTTTTATCATTTGATGTTATAGTAAGCCTGTAAGAATTGTAAAATTATTATTAGCCATATTAACAAAGTGTTCATTAAATTTATTAGCAATGTCAGACCTAGTTGTTAGTGTTATTCCATTGTCAATAATTGTTGTTACCTGTGTTACGTCTTACGACATCCCACGTAGCTTTTGCTTTATTTTGCGAAGATGTAATAAGTCTTTGGTTACATAAGGCTTGCAGGTTATTCATACACCTTCGCAATTAATTATTAGCTTCGCATTTAATTAATCTGTGTCAGCGTCGTCGTTGTGGTATGAGTCGCATAGAAAAGTGGATATATTTATAAATTATGACAAAGCCAATTATTTATAATATTAAAACCTCTTTGTGCATTTTTAAACAAATCTGTTTTGGTTTTAGCTGTAAATATAATAGCTCTGTCATTATCTTGGCATGGCCTATATTTAAGTTGCAAAGAATAATTATATATGTTTAAAATAATGTAGGAAACAAAATAATGCCCTGAGGTATACCAAAACCAGAACATTTTTGATCTTCACTCTTAATGATATACTGATATCTTTCATCTAAATAATCTGCCAAGAGTTTTACCTTTGTCCCTCTTATACCCAAAGACTCTAATATAGTCAGGAGAATGGGAATTGAAATATAATCAAAAGCTTTGGCCAAGTCGAGGAATATTCCCAGGGCTTGATTCCCTTTGTCAAGCTCCTGAGAAACTTAATCTGTCAACCTATGAGACGCGTAGACAATTTAGGATAAGAACTGGTTGTTTTCTAATTAATTAACTAATCTCATATTTACATTTTTATTCCAATACTAGCTGTGCCTGCGACTTCGTTCGCGTGAAAGTCGGGTTTAAATTAAGGTAGTTTAGGTTACGAAATAACTTCTGTGTAAATATGTTGGAAACAGTCCTGTCGGGTGGACCGCGATATGACTCGGCAGCGGAGAATCGTCATATACTCATCTGTTGATAGCTTCAACACCCAAAAGCTTTGTGAAAATAAATAAGTACCAAAGACAGACTATGACTATGTATTCGTTAATTGTGTTTTTTGTTATTAATTTGTGTTTGTTTTCTTTTTGTCTATTGTTATTTTTATTATTTCACTGTTTTATTTATTGTTTATTTTTATCTTCTGCATGAATTTTCCTGTTATATTATAATAATGTCTATACATGTGTCTTCTGAGTACTAAATAAAAATCGATCTGTTCTATTCTTTTAGATAATTAGTTTGGTGTGCGGCATAAGAAGTGGGTTTTCTGTTGTTTTTGTTTCATTCTTTCAACGCTATACCTACTTATTACCTAATAATTTTCAATAGAATTTGTACAAAAATGTTGTTACTTCCCATGTTATCGTAAACTTGTAAAGTCTAAGTACTTAACTGTGATAGTTTTCCTTATAATTTTTGTATTTATACTACTACCCTGAATTTTTTCACATACCCAACATCAACCATTTAGCTGGCAGGGGCACACTTGACTCTTACAAAAATGTTCACTATAAAGCCTAATATTATACACAAATTAATCCTTAAATCTAAAAATAATCTTCACAAACCCTAAACGCTTTTTAAAAGACCTATCTAATGATACCCCACACGATGGGGTAGTTGAGAAAAAAATCACATCCCCATTTTACATAAGTATAAGAGAGGTATCCTTAAGAAAATAATGATTTTCAAGATTTTATTCTTTCACTTTATCGGCGTTAGTAATTTATTCTTGCAGAGTTGCAACCTTCTAGCACTAATAGTCTCTGAGCTAAGCTGCGGACGGACGGACATAACGGTAAGAGTAACTATAAGGGTTCTGTTTTGCCATTTTGGCTAAAAATGGGGTGTATTTCATATAGTGTTACAACGCAATACTAATAAAATGTTTTTTCGGGATTTTCCTTTGTCTGCAAAGATATACAACTGAAATGCATATATACCTGCTGTAACACTATAATAAACAAACACAGAGCGTGTCATGTGTGTCATGCCCGCGAAAATGACAGATAAACATTTCTAAAAATCATAGCAATGTGCTACTTTTAAAACTTCTTTTACTAAGTATAGAACATAATTGAATACAACGCCATTTACTTTCAAGAATGTTGCCGTTGTTTTGTTGTTCACCGTGATCAAAATTATTTGATCACGGTGAACAATTTGATTTCATATGTAATTTTAATATAATGTAATATTGTTTTTCATTTCTACTACGATTAATTCATTACTCTCAGCAGTGCATGCAATACCTATAATTAACTTCTAGGTAAGTTAATTTACTTGATTTTTAATATAAAAAAATAATAACCAAAGTAAATAAGTTACCTACGGTCGAAAAAATAACTAAAACATTCAGAAAAATATTAAAAAAGGATAAAGGCAATTTAAAAAAATACAAAAAGAACATATTCAGACATAAGATTCGAGCCTGGGACTTCGTCGTTTAAGTCAGCTAGCATAGCTTCGAGGCTATACTGTTCGCTACTTAACACGTCAAAATACCTGTTCTTATGAAACTTAAAAATGTTGTGTTTAGCTCCTTTTAGTTTTAGCGTGAAGTTTTGTATTCCATGGGTTACAATTATAGATAATGTCTAATTGTGGAAAATTTTGTGATAAACTATTATGGTGCGACAAAAAATACATTGCTACTCGTTCCCCATAGACGTTAGCGTAATGATTCATAGTGTAAATAATGTCCAATAGTATTTACTATAAAACTGCAAATTTTCATAAAGATCCGTCAAGTAGTTACTGTTTTATAACGAAAAATAGCTACAGACATTATCCCCTACTGCTTAGCTCCTATGGGAAAAAGCGTGATAATTTATAGCCTAAATGTTAATCTGCATCTATTAAATTGCATGTGCAAAATTTCAACCGAATCTGTACGGTAGTTTTTGCGTGATGCGTGTTAAAACAAACAGACAGACAGACAGACAGACAGACATTTCTAAAAATGCAGCAAAGTGTTTAAATACTCTTTTCGAACATTTCCTAATATTTTTTTTCACTAAGTTCGGCCATGTACAGACTCGTGAAATTTACAGTTTTATTATATGTATAGATTTTTGATATTGAGGGAAGTAGGCATATCGGACAGTAATTGGTTATGATTTTTATAACTACAGCCTTCTTCAGACATCGAGGCAAAATCCCTTTAGATAGACAGTGTCGAAAAATATATGTTATAGAGGTGCAAAAATATGTATGTTTAAAATATTTAAGGATTTAATTGCTAATTTAAGGATTAAAAAAAAAAAAAAGTTTTTATTGTTGGTGCACTTTGTCTCCGTGTTTATTATTATTAAAATATTAAAATGGCCAAAACGAACACTGAGACGGCTATGAGCGAATTGGCGAAGAAAATTACATCGTTGACATTGAAGATAACATCTCAATCTGCACTGATTGAGATGCAAAATAAGACAATTGAAGATCAACAACAGACAATTGATAATAATTCTATTGATATATATAACCTAATGAAGGTAATTGAAGAAATGTCCAGTAAAATTGACAAAGTTGTAGCATCAACGGTAGGGTAGAAATACTCATTTCGAAAAGTTGTATTGTGAGGTTGCTCCTGGTTAATTTTTTTCTAAATCTGCCTAAAGTGCGTAAATCATTGTTTCAAGTATTAAGGTGAACTTAGTAACTAACGCGAATATTGAATTAGTGTTGTTTTGGCTACCAGTGCAGTAAAAAGCATAAAAAACATTAAAAGATTACATTCAATACAGTGACAGACAATTACGGAAAAAAGTCATTTTACCCTCCTTATTTCAACGAGAGCCTTTATTAGTGTGCGATTTGGTCAATCCCAAAAGTTTAACTTTTTACGTGGGCATTTATTGGTGTGCTACTAAAAATATATATATTATTTAATAACTCTACCAGTTCGGGATCGTCCTAACAAGCAACTCTAATTAAAATTTACTATTTTGTTCAACCGTGTCTCAACGTTTTAACGTCAATTAACTTACACCGAACCAACTGACCCTACAACTACCAGGACTAGGATGGAAACACAAAAGTGCGAATTATGCGACGACTTACTTTCCGAAGGTGTTCACTGTACAGCGTGCAGCAAGGTGATGCACTTTCACTGTGCCGGCATCACCGAGGCTGGCTATAATAATAATAATAATAATAATAATTTATTTATAAAAGAAGGATTGTAGTACATAAGCTTATTTCAATAAAAATACAGAGTACATTGTTATGAGAGGGTGATTACAATCTAAGTGGGTGAAGTTCTGTTACCCTAAATAGGCTAGATACTAACCTGTAGTAAGGTATAACAGTCCCTTTCCCTATTCGTAATTATAATATTTATACAATCGTTTTTTAGTTTTCCTTTTCTCTTGAGAAAGAATACAAAAACAGTAAGGTGTTCAATAAATAGGATGTGCATTAACAAGAACAAAGGTATATTAATGTATATGTGACTACAATCAGATTAACAAAAAAAAAAATGAGAGAGGAAAAAATAAAATATAGTATATAGTGTGTGTGTGTGTGTGTGTGTGTGTGTGTTTGTGTGTGTGTGTGTGTGTCTGTGTGTGTATGGGTATAAGTGTTACAATATAAGTTCCTCAGTTTCTTCATATGATTTGTTTTGGAGGAGTGATCGAACTAGTTTCTTGCATGTAAAATTTGTTGTACCATTTAATTGGCATGTCAAGCTTATTTTATTGTAAAGATATGGGCCAAGATAGAGATAGAATCTTTTTGTAAATGATGACCGTGGTTTTGGGACAACACATATTTTATCTTTTCGACGCTTTGTAATTTTTTTGTAAGGTGTACTTCTATGCTGTAGTAGTACTGTATTGAGTAGAAATAGCTGTCGTATATTGAGGACACCACATTCAGTATAAAGCAGAGTAGTTGGAAACATTATTTGTCTGAAGGTTGCTACTTTCAATATGGCTCTGTGTGCTATTTCTAGTGGTTTCAACGAGGTCTTCGCAACACCGCCCCAACAGGAGATACAATAGGTCACAATGGATAAGCATAAGGCGTAGTATACGTTGCGGATAATAGTTTGGTTTGCGATGTGTCGGAGTGTTTTGAATACGTATATGAGTTTACGGACTCGGCTCACGAGAGAACATATGTGTATTTTGAAGTTAAGACACTGGTCTAAAGTCACAACTAAGTATTTAATGTGATCATCAGAAGTTAATGATTCACATGAGCAAGAGAGTTGTGAAGGGTCAATACAGGAGTGAGCTATTAGAGTGAGGGGAGATTTAGGTTGTGATGCGGGGCTAACCGAGAAGGTAATATACTTGGTTTTAGTTGTATTAAGAGTCAAGGTGTGTGAGCGAAGCCAAGTTGAAATTGAGTTAAAGCCGTGCTGTGCCTTGTGTTCCAAGTCCGACCATGTATCTGCGATAAAGGTTATAGCTGTGTCATCTGCATAGCATACGGTTTTGGTGTTGGGGATTTTTAGCTCACACAAGTCATTGATAAATATGTTGAATAGGGTAGGGCTGATTATGCTACCTTGAGGGGTACCATAGTGGATGGATAGTTCATGACTTGTGTGACTCCCAATTGTAACCATCTGAGAGCGATCTGTAAGATAGCTCTGGAGTAATTTCAGTGGGAGCCCCCTGATACCGATTTGTTCAAGTTTGAGTAGGAGTGTAGGTACGGGAACCGTGTCGAACGCTTTTGTGAGATCTAAAAATATTGTTAGGACTTTTTTATGTTGGTTAAGGTTGTGAACAACAAAGTTCGTTAACTGATGAACGGCATCACATGTTGATTTCTTTTGACGGAAACCAAATTGATGATCTGATAACAAATTATAGTGGTCTAAGTAGGAGACAAGTCTTTTGTTAATTAATCGTTCTAATACCTTTGACAAGGAGCTCAGCACTGCGATGGGACGATAGTTGTTCGACAGGTTCCCGTCACCCCCCTTGAAAATCGGATGGATTATAGCCTTTTTAAAAGCTGTAGGGAAGACAGCTGTGTCAAAACAAAGGTTAAATATGTGGCTTATGATAGGGGCCAGGGGAGCAGAATATTTTTTTAGGATGAAAGGTGGAATACCGTCCCATCCGGTAGAAGCGTTCGATCGTAATGAATTGATTGTTGATATTATCTCATCGGGGTCGGTATCGGAGGCTGGGAGACAGAAAACTCACATGGCGTTGTATGAAATGCAAACAATCGGGAACTGCGCTTTCACCTGGTTCTCCAAGACGACCTATTGGACCGGAGTCCGAATCAGCTGTCCTTCTAGAAATAAGAGCATTGTCTGCAAAAATGACCCCTCTAGAAGGCTTAAAGGAAGATGTCGCTGCACTCAGAAGTGAATTCGCTGACTTGAAATCATCCTTGAACAAGCAGTTAAACGACATCGTCAAGGAGTTCGGCATCAAGATCCAGGGCATGGAACAGCGCATTGTCCAACTGGAAAAAATCCAAGTACACGTTGCTCAGCTTCAAACCCGCGTAGATCAATCAGTGGAGGATTTGGAGGATAAAGACCAATGGTCGCGGCTAAATAACGTGGAAGTTAAAGGAATACCGCAATCAAATAATGAAAATCTGTTTGATATAGTAACCAATATAGGCCAAAAGATAAATTATCCTATCAGCAAGACTCAAATTAACTTTATTACTCGAGTGCCCACGCGTGAGAAAGATCACATTAGGCCAATCATAGTAAGCCTTATAAGCAGATACGCTAAGGAAGGTTTTATAGCTGCTGCAAGATATCAAACAAAGACCACTCCCATAACATGTAGCCAATTTGGCTTTACTGGCAATCATCGGGTGTTTATAAACGACCACCTTACCTCGAAGAACAAATTTTTGCTATCAAAATGTAAAAAGGCTGCAAAAGAAATGGATTTTCGTCATGTGTGGGTCACGTCCCCAGTCATATTAGTGAAATCGGAAAAAGATCTATCGAAAATAGCTTAATTATTTTTAGATGTAACTTATTTAATACACAAAATGCATTTAGTTGTTTCTACAGCATAATCACTTTAAACGGTTTTATGACACTTCAGTTAGGGAACCGCATACCACAGCGTGCTACTCTCGTTCTCCATAACGCTCTATGTATAGAGCCAGTCAGTAAGTTTTTAAAATATTACTTTAATATTTTTGCGACAGTTATTTACATTTGCGATCTTATATCTAGTTCATTTGGGTTGTATTTTCGAGGCACATCATTAGTGATTGTAACGTGCAGCGATGCGTCATGCCTACCTTGCTGTCGGTTTTGGACGTTTGTCTCGATTTGCAAATCATTAGTAACGGTAATTCCATCTTTATTTTGGGATATACACTGTGTCTTTCCTGTTCCTAGTCCGTGTAACTTTTTGCGCACTACCCACATTCTTAGTAATAAGAATTTCTTTTTTTTATTTTACTTTATTTTATTACTCTTAATATCTTTGAAAATATTTACTCAATCTGTAACATATATAGTGTCACTCAATGATATTATAGTAAAAAAGTGCAATGGCTTCTCTTAACATCTATTACCAGAACGTCCGTGGTTTGCGTACAAAAACGACCAATTTGTTTAATAACGTATGTCTTAACTCTTACGATATTATTGTATTCACTGAAACATGGCTAGCTGACGATATTCATAATAGTGAACTATTTGATGGTCGGTACCTTGTATATAGACGCGATCGCGATTACTCTCGTACGGCCCAAAAGAGGGGTGGTGGAATTTTAATAGCCGTCAAAAGTGAAATAGCTGCAATTGAGAGGCGGGAATGGTGTAGCTCGGCAGAGGATATATGGGTGTCTCTTATTTTAAAGCAGTCGAAGCCACAAGTAACCTATCAAACACATATTTGCGCTCTTTATCTATGTAAAGAAAATTTAGGTAACTCCTATTACACACAGTTGCATAACTTTACACAAAAACTAAATCATTTAGTTTCGACTCATACACTGGATAAATTTATAATTATTGGTGATTTTAATTTTGGCAACGACGTTGATTGGCGCGTTGTTAACGATACCGAATTATTGCCAACCAATGTCACGAATCAACATCTAATGGAATTTTTCGACACTACTCAAACCTGCAACTTATCGCAATTTAATGGTGAACGGAATATAAACGGTAGATTATTGGACCTAGTTTTTTCTAACGATTCTGCTATTGTTACTGAGTGTAGCAACCCATTAGCATTACCTATAGATTTGCATCATTAGAATATCATAATATGCTATCAGAAAAGTCAACTAAAAAATATATTTTCTCGCGTCGGGACTATGCAGCTATCAAGTCGGAACTTAATCAGGTGAACTGGCCTGAGTTCTTAGTTGCGGATACATTGGATGATGCTGTTACCAAGTTCTACAAAAAATTATATCAACTTAGAGATAAATATGTACCGCTTAAATCATTTAAACAGTCAGCACACCCGCCATGGTACACTACCGCGATGATTAAATTATTAAAAGAGAAATATCAATTTCATCGAAAATACAAAACATATAAAAATATTTCCGATTACCACTCATTTTCTATCTTACGCCGCAGAGCCATCGACTTGGAAAACTCTTGCTTCAATGCGTATATGGATAAAATCGAAACTTCTATTATAAAAAATCCTAAGTCATTCTGGTCATACGTAAAAAGTAAAAGAAACGCCGGTGCATTTCCTAATGTCATGCAATACCAGAATATGACAGCATCCGCGGGGGAAGCGATCAGTGACTTATTTGCTACTTACTTTAGTGCAACTTTTCAAGAATCAGACCAAGGTCTCTCTGACCAGAATGTATCTAACGATTCGTGCCATATAAATAGTACATCATCTATTAACTCCATCCATGTTAGCCAATCCCGAGTTTTACATCTTCTTAAAACCCTAGACCTCTCAAAGTCTGGAGGCCCGGATCAAATACCACCGATATTAATTGTGAACTGTGCCGATAGTATTGCCTTACCCATATGTATCCTATTTAAGAGATCACTATCAGAAGGAATAGTACCAAAAATCTGGAAATCGGCTTACGTTACCCCGATTTTTAAATCAGGGAATAAATCACACGTAGAAAATTATCGTCCGATATCAAAGATATGTCTATTTTCAAAGATTCTCGAAAGAATAGTGTATACCGATGTTTATGATGCAGTAAAGTGTAGTTTAGGCAACGAACAACATGGGTTTCTAAGAAAGCGCTCTACAACATCTAACTTAATTCTATCTCATGAATTTATATCAGAGGGAATGGATAGTCGTGCTCAAGTTGACGTCATATACACTGACTACAAAAAATGTTTTGGACCGTATTGACCATCGTGTACTGTTACATAAATTATCTTATGCCGGAATACATGGTGATCTGTATCGATGGTTCTGCTCCTATATTAAGAATCGGACTCAGGCGGTGGTACTTCAGGGTTTTGCCTCTCGGTGGACTACCATCCCCTCAGGAGTACCTCAGGGTTCAATCCTGGGTCCATTGTTATTTATATTGTTCATTGCCGACATTGGTAGTTGTTTTAAATACTCTTACATTCTTCTTTATGCAGATGACATGAAGATACATAAAACGATACGAAGTATATCTGATACTCATGAGTTACAAGATGATCTCAACAGGTTTCAATTATATTGCACTCGTAATAAACTTAAACTCAACGTATCGAAATGCCATCATGTATGCTTCACTCGTCTAAAATCAACGATTGGTTTAGGCTACACATTAAACAATGAGGCAGTCACTAAAGTCGACAGTATTAGAGACCTTGGTATTACACTGGACAGCAAGCTTCTCTTTGACCAGCACATAGAGAATATTGTAACGAAGGCCTCAAAAGCCCTAGGTTTTGTCTTGAGGACCTCCGCCTGTTTCCGATCTATCAAAACAATCAAAATACTTTACTGTTCTTTTGTGCGTAGTCATTTGGATTACGCTTCTCAGGTTTGGAGCCCTCAGTATGAGACTTACAGGTCCCGTATAGAGGGCATCCAGAGAAAATTCATGCGTTACCTGGACTTTGAGGCACAGGTTTACTCACGTGATTACAACCATCGTTGCAAGCGATACCATTTTCTGCCTCTTGACCGTAGGCGTTACATCAATGATATATGTTTTTTGATTAAGATCGCAAATGGTTCAATTGACTGTCCCGAGCTTATTGCAAAACTAGGATTACGGACTCATCAAACTGGCCTTCGGCAGCGTCCAATCCTAGACGTACCATTCACAAGTACAAACTATAGACGCAATGCCTTCTTTCATCGTGGTATGAGGGAATTTAACCAATTACCCAGTGAATTAAACATAGACCTATTCTGTACTAGCGCGAGAGTTGCGGGTAATCTCTTGGCTAAACTATTTTTTGATAGCGAGTAGCGACCTTGGCTCTGGTGTTATATACTATACATATGGTAGCGGTAGGGTGGGTAGGGTTTCCTTTTAGATTTTCTGTATTCCCATTTTTTTTGTTGTTAAATTGTTATTTCCGTGATCTGCTTTTGTGTTGAATTGTATAATCTATAAAATGCATCTGTGAAAGCTTGTTATTAGCAACATGTTTATCAAGTAACTGTATAAATACTAAAATTGTATTAGTCTGTAAGCTTTCCTAAGAGAAAATAAATAAAAAAAAAAAAAAAAAAAAAAAGAGCAGGATAGAAGATCCAACCGCATCAACAACTATGCAAGGAGCGAGCGAGACGGTGGTCCCAGCGAGGTCATTAAATAATCCCAATGTGACGCTCCGCACGCGCCGAGTGCCGCGAACGGAACCTAAGGGCGTGCTCACACAGAACAATAATACGGATGAAATTAATGTAACTTCTCAGCAACAGTTTGCCGAAGATAAGACATGTAATTCTGATGAGACTTGGATATTGGTTCAACGTAGGAATAAGTTGGTTCCCAAGACTATTTCAAGAGGAGGGAACTCCCATATTTCTTAATTCCAAGCCGTACAAAAAAAGAAGTTTCTCCATGTCTGGTTTTTGCATCCTGATACATCTGTGGAGGCGATAACAGAACATGTCAAGTCTATTTGTCCATCAAAAGACATTAAACTGGAAAAAATTATCCCGAGAACTAAAAGAGATTACGCGTCCTTTATTATAGGAGTACCAGAATCTGAGTTTGAAAAAGTAAACAGCGTTGACAGTTGGCCTGTTAATACCCAATTCAACCAATGGGTGTGGTTTCGGAACTCTCACAGACCTACCAACTAGTTGGGGACAGCAAATAGTCCCTAAGTTCATTCAGATCTACTATCAAAATGTCAGAGGGCTACGAACGAAGACTGAAACGTTTTATAAGAATTTGTTATCATCCACTTACGACCTAATTGCTGTTACCGAGTCTGGTCTAAATAACTCTATAAAAGATGGTGAACTAATACCACCAGGTTTTAAGATGTTAATATGTGATAGAGTGGATGGCAGAAAACAGGGAGGTGTTCTCGTGGCTGTGTCGTCTCAGTTTGATATTAAACAAGTCTGTGTTGACAACGTGGATGCGGCCTTATTTGAGATAATTTGTGCGACGGTGTACTGTAAAAAAAACTTCTTATTTTTGTGTTGCGTGGTGTATATTCCTCCAAAATGTAATTACAGTGAATATGTTCAATTATTTCAAATGTTAGAAAACGTATGTACCAAATATCAGTCAGTGATAGTGGTTGGCGATTTTAACATGCCTTCGGCAACGGTTGAAGTGCAAACCTATTTTGAATATTTTACTGCATTCTGTGGATTTCAGCAGGTAAATAACATATGTAATATCAATAACCGTATTTTAGATTTAGTATTGACCACAGTGTTGGCGGGTGACATAGAGGTTAATATATCGGATGATCCGTTGGTAGGCATCGACGGTTATCATCCTCTGTTAGATATTAAAGTATCATTAGGATCAAAGCGAAACAATGCAACGCCACCGCCGCCGCGGCCGGTGCAGGGCGGTATAGATATTGATAGTGACTGGCATACTCAATGGGAATTTACTAAATGTAATTTCAATATGATATCAAACGTGTATACGGCAGATATAATACATCATATTAAGGAAAAATCCAGGTATCACAAAATTTATAAGGCAACGGGATCACAATGCGATTACAAAACGTTTTCTCGGTATAGGTCGCTGGTTAAAACTAAAATTGCGTCGACTTACGAAGATTATCAGCGTAGACTGCAGGTCAACGTTAGCAATGATCCGAAATCCTTTTGGAATTATATTAAAAATAAGCAATTGAATCGTAGCAAAAATATATTAAAAAGAAATGGATTAGAATTAAGGGACGACGAGGGTGCGGAGTGTTTTGCATCATATTTTAGTTCAGTTTATAGCACAGAGCGACCGGCTCTGAATCTGGCAGAGGCAGAACGTTCGGCGGGAGAGAGGACGGGTGCAGCGAGGGTACATGTTGGTCAACTCAGTGAGTTTGAGCTCCGGTCGGCGCTCGGCCGTCTTAAGCCCAAACACTCGGTGGGGCCAGATGGTATACCACCGTATATTGTGAAGGACTGCCGCGAGGTGTTCTGTAAACCCTTGCTGCATGTGTTCAATCTGTGCTTGGGAGAAGGCGTTTACCCGGATAGATGGAAACTGACCCAAGTAATACCAGTTCCGAAAGGACGTGGAACTGATGACGTCAGTGGTTATAGACCTGTGGCGTTGATTCGCTAAGATATTTGAATCAGCATTACATACCTGTATTTATACGCAGATACGCTCCCAACTAAGTGATGCTCAGCACGGTTTTAGGCCGGGTCGAAGTACGGGCAGTAACCTATTATCGTTTATGACATACGTAACACCCATAGTAGATGCGGGAGGCCAGGTTGACTGCGCATACTTCGATTTCCAAAAGGCTTTCGACACTGTTAATAACGATGTTCTACTGTCGAAGCTGGCAGCACTAGGTTTCACATCTAATTTACTTAAATTCTTTGCGAGCTATCTTAGCCATCGCCGACAATACGTCCATTATGCGGGTTACCAATCGCGACCATATTTTACTTTTTCAGGCATTAGTCAGGGGTCAAATTTGGGCCCCCTAGAATTTAATCTCATGATTAATGACCTGCCAGCCGTCGTCAAACATGCCGAGTGTCTACTCTTTGCAGATGACCTTAAGTTATATCTCTCAATAAAGGAAGCGTCAGATACGAAACGGTTGCAGGATGACATTGACCGGGTGGTGCAGTGGAGCAACACTAATAAACTACATTTTAACGTTACGAAGTGCGGAGTAATGAGTTATAGTAGGGTTAGAGCTCCACTGCATTATCCTTATAAAATAGAAGCTGCTTTGGTTCCTCGTTTTAATAATACTCGGGACTTAGGCGTGGAAATGGTACCGGAACTTACATTTCGTAAACATATTATTGACTTAGGCGGCAAATCTTTTCGAAATTTAGGTTTTTTTTTAAGAAATTGTAAGGATTTTAATAATATATTAGTAATTAAGATGTTATATAATGCACTAGTTCGAAGTCATCTCGAGTCGTCAGCTATTATTTGGAATCCTCATGAGGCTAAATATAGCCTCATGGTAGAAAAAATTCAGAAGAAATTGACTAGATTCTTATATTTGAAACAATACGGAGTATACCTTGTGTACCCACTGATGTACCCAAGCTTGTTCGTCCTCGGTATGGTAGGATACACGCGGTTGAGCGTACGGCGCGACGTATCACTAGCGAGCTACGTATGGCGGGTGCTTATCGGACAGCGGCATCACCCGGCCGTGCTCGCGGAATTTAAGCTGTGCGCCCCAAATAATTACGTAGGTGCGCGCCGACGACCTCTTACGCTTAGCGTCCCAGTCACGAGAACTAATTTGCTAAAATATGCCCCATTGTCGCGAGCCATACGACTAATTAATTTAATTGCTACCCACGTAGATATTTATCACTGTAACCTGTTGAAATTCACAGAAATTGCTCGAATGTGTATTGAGTCAAATATAAATATACATATTTAATTAGATATAATTATTATGTACCTACTAAATCTATGCAGCTTATGATACCGCATTGGGAATCCTGTAATGGTATTGTAAATGTTGTTAAAAATAAATAAATAAATAAAATAAATAATATTGTCCGAGCCAGCGGCATAGTTCTCCTTCAAGCCAGAGATAATTCGAGCTACTTCGTTTTTATCAGTGTCAAGCATAACGAGGGATTTTAGACTAACGTTGCAGATAGTTTGGGGGTATGAGTATATCCCAAACTATAATAAATATTTTGAATATTTTGATTTTGAATTCGGTTCAGCAAGGTTTTTGCACACATTAATATAATAGTTATTTATATGGTTAACAGAATTAATTGGTGTTAAGTTAGGGTGCAGTAAACTCGAATTTGATTCGTGCTGTTTCGAGGAGTAAATTATACCTTTATTATGTTGCCATTTCATCATGAAGAAAAATTGTAAACCAGGTAAAAAAAATATTTTTTATGTTCAAGTTAGACCTTGTCTTGAATCTGCTTAGGTGGCGTTAGGTAAATTTTCGATTAGTAGGACAGACTGTGATTTTTAGTGCTTTAATGATTTTTAACACATACCACGACGCCATCATTTTGATTGTAGTAGTATAGAAAAGATTGTAAGCAGATATATATTTTTTTTAAAGATGACTAGCAATGTGGGATTTTGGTCCCACATTACTAGCAATCCTGTTAACCCCTACAGCTTAGCTCAATAGCTTGTGTTGGAGTGGGTTCACGTCGATAGTGTAATGGGTAGGATTCAAACCCGTGACCTCATGATTGCGAGACCGATGCCTTAGCCATTAGGCTGCAGCCGCTTAAATTATTCGGAGGTTGTCGTACAGATTTGATATTTAACACATGGTAAGAATGATTAGAAATTTTCATAGTGTTCTCACTATGAAAATTTCAAAAATTAAGCCTCTGAAAAAAAACATATAAGGCAACGCTCTGATCGGTCTATCAACACAATAGGCTTGTTGGCAACAACAGTCCTCTCTGTTACACATATATGGTATTACACTGAATATTGGTAAGTGTGTTCTGATTTTTATCGGGTAAAGTGATCCATGTTTGTATTATTATTACCTGGTCAATTTTGTTATATTTTATTTTTAGGAAATGACAGATCGGAGAAAAAAAAATATGATAATAATAATGTAGAATGTGACTAGTAAAAGAATCCAATGAATGGGGCAAATCTTGCTTTTTAGATACCGGCAAGAACTCCACGAAAACTTCTCCTTATGAGATGGATATGCAAAAAGACCTGCAGTCTGCTTCATCACACCTTGAAAATGTGTTTTTGTAGAGTTTCTATGTACCTACTTCTACGGAGTCGGTACACGAGAATGAATTGAGGCTTGGGACTCTCGGATTTTTTTTTGGATCAATCAAAACTCTATTACAAGGAGTTAATTGCATGTGGGATGTTATGTATAGGATTACCAAATCGTTCATATCGTGAGAAAAAGTAAGCAGGTTGTAGCAGTCTGGTTAAAAGGTTTATGACGAAGAGTTACTAGCGAATCTAGTTAAAAATGTTTAACACTTAATATTTCACAAACGGATCCCTAAATCTAAAAATGTTTTTTACAATATTCACTCACATAAAGGGAAGGTACCCTCAAAAAAAAAAATGAAATGAGTTTATTAGTCTTTTACTTTGTCGACATAAGTAATATAATTTAACAGTCTCTGAGCTAATTTCAGTTTCATAGTTTAAAAATAAAATAAAATAATTATAATATTCTATTTATCTTTGTTTTTCATTCCATTTTCAAAATAAAATAAAAGAAGACAAAACATTCGCTAGTTAAAATGCTCTTGAAACGTCTGCTAATTTATTTAGATTATGGAGTTTTAACTATTGTTTAGGGTTGTTGAACACATAAACAATAGTAAATAATGAGTTATGTTCCAAGATCCCAGTCATGCCAGACTTATTTTATTTTCTGATAGCAAAAATGTGAGGCTTCGGGTAGTGTTTACATGTACAATCAATCCTAGCATACCAGCTAAGTTGTGTAGAAAGCCAATTTTCAGGTACCAGGTGAGAAAGGTACGAAAAAATCGGACTAAGTTATCTTATTTTCTAACAGTTGATTTTATTGATATATGGTGTAAAATACTATAAAAAAAATTTTTCAGTATTGCCAGACACTTCTCGCCGGCGATAACTTCCGCCAGACACTTTAAAGTGGCCAAAAAAGGATATGTAATTATATGGAACATAAAGTTGCTCAGCCAGTCAAATTATATGGGCTAAACATTCTCCCAGACATCAAATAGATTCAGCTTTCAATATGATCGTGAAGGTATTATAAGATTTAACTTATTTTCTAACGCTTTTTTTAAATATTTGTTCAGCCAAACAAATTGTATGGGCCAAACCTTCTCCCAGACATCAAAAACATTTAGCAGCGCGAGGGTATTATAAAAGCTACCTAGCTTATATTTTGACACTTGATTTATATATATATATATAAATATATTACTTAGGAGATTGTATGGAACATAATATTTGCTCATTCAGACAAAAAGGGTGAAATATCTCCCTAGAAACTAAAAATATGCAGCCGTTAGTATGAACGCGAGGGTATTTTAATAGCTACTTAGCTTATGTTCTAAGGCTTGAACTTGATATATTTTACTTAGAAGATTACATAGAACATATATTTGTTCAACCTGACAAATTATACAGACGTTACATTCCTCCAGACATAAAAACAATCAGTTGTTGAGCGCTAGGTTATTATAATATAGCTACTTAGCTTATATTTTAACGCTTGAAATTTGTAAATGTTACTTAGAAAATAGTATGGAATATCGCTCACCTATTAATATATTGGCATATCTGCAAAAAATGCGAAATTGAGTTTATACGGCATAAATGTTCAACAGTGCTTAATTTTTTAAGTGGTAAAACGGCATAACGCTAGTTTCCGTATTCATCGAAAGAGGGCATAAGGTGTCATTGTACCGCTATTGTTGTTTCCCCCCGCATACGCGTATAACAACGACTCATTAGTAAGTTGTGCGGGGCTCTCCGCGAGTTGCAGCCGCTTACAGAACTGCGTTGAAGTAAGTGACAATTGTGACATTTCTTAATTTAAATTATTACACAAAATGCTTCACTCTTAATAAAACAACGGCTTATTTGACGCATGTGCCGCATTAAATAAAGCTTATTTGTTACTTATGACAATTTTAATTGCTGTTGAGTTAAAAGGAAGGTCGGCCCACTCTCAAACTGTATCCAACTTATTATTATATTAGGTACATAGTTGTTCAAAATGAGTAAGGGACTTGTGTTAGGTACTTAAATAGGGTGGTCTGACCTGCCTTCTCACTATTCTGTGTTTATCAAAATGATAAGTTACAAGTTCAGTTGGTATTTCAGAAAAATAAATAGGATGTCCGATAATAATGGCGAACCGAATGCAGCGATTGGCAGAACTAGGAAAACAGGGTTTTGTTCCACCACCTTTTTCTATACCCAATCTAAATTTAAACATAAGGGGCACGAATCCTTTTTTTAGATTTTTGGTTTCTAATGACATATTACATCTTTCTTGTTACACTAGGTTTTGATTTTACCACTAATAATTTAATTTAATTCTTCATTTCACAACGAATTAACAAGTGTAAATTAAATAGCTAATAATCGATTTCACTTATCACAATATGAAAAGATTTAATGCTCGCGTCGGAAATTAGCGATTCGTCGGGCACGTGGTGCGTAAACGGCCCTCGTCGGCGAACTGCCTACAAGATAGCATGGCCATCACGTCGATGTGACGTTCCATAAGAATGATCAACTACCCTCATTCTTTTTCGGCGTAAATTACTGTAGTAGTATTTTGTTTTGATATGATAATTTATAAACATAACCTTTATGTACGCATAATAGGAAGTTTCCTATTATGCGTAATATTAAAGTTAAGTAACAAGCACTTAAAGAATTACGTTAAACAGCCTTATGAGCGTGCATTCTAAAAGAGAACAACTAGATGTCAAATATTTCGCTGATTTGATTAATTTGGCATTATTGTAAGTATGGAAATATGAAATGCAATAACTAATTCCATCCACCTTTTCTTTTATTTTTTGACTTTCACATAGGGTTCTTTAAGCAGCTAGGTGCACAATTGACATTTTTGGAAATGGTTCAAAGTGACAAACGGCACAAATGCATGACTCTTCTACTTCGTTGAGCTCTAAGAAGTAAATCCTGAGAACCATGAGTTGAATTTTTGCCTGAATATCTATTGACGTCTATACGAGTAACCAAACCAAAAAATCTATAAAAAAACGTAAAATGAACCCATAAATTAATTTCAAACATTTATAAAATCTTTGATCCTCGTTTCTGTAAAATGTGAAAAAAGTAGATGTGCCAATATATTACTAGGTGAGCGATATATATTTGCTCAGCCAGACAAATTCTAAGGGCCAGACATCAAAAACATTCAACAGCCCGATGGTATTATAAAAGAGGAGGTGGAAGGTTTGGACCATACAATTAGAATATGAGCTGAGTAGCTCATATTCTAATTGTATGGTCCAAACCTTCCACCAAAAACATTTAGCCGTTAGTAGCTAATTCTGAGACTTGAGTGACAATACTGGCACAGAATACTGAGAGTACGGAACACAACCTTCATAATAAACACCTGTTTCTATGGAAATACAAAATGGAATTCATGAGACAAGCGTTTTTTCCCATTATTCCATGACGATAAAATAATACCTTTCTCACCTGGTACCACCAGGAACCTGAAAATTGGCCATCTACTAGCATAATCAATGCTAGCATACCATCTTAGTTGTAGCTGGTATGCTAGCTTTGATTGTACATATAAACACTACCCGAAGCCCACATTTTATCTGTCAGAAAATAAAATAGGTCTGACATGACTGAGATCTTGTACTATTAACTTTATGATGTGTTACATCACAATAATAAAATAAAGACAGCATAAATAGACAGTGAAATCTACCAAAAATACTACAAAAGTGTGATACTATGATAAAACGCTAAATAAATAAAACTAATGTAGAGAGATCGCCATTGAGGGTTGCTGGTTGTTCTCTACGTTGTACAGTTTTTCAGGCTTAAAACTAACTAAAATATAATTATAATCATATTACCAAATATATTTCGGGATTTTGCCCGGCAGTACTTTTTGCAATTTTTCCCAAAACAGAGGATCCCCCCACAATAAGTAAGTATTGGAAGCAATATATGACTTCAGTTCTGCACCCATTCTCTCGTCTCTTGCGACTTCTTCTTTGAGCAAAATTATTATGATTCTTGGTTTACCTTCTTGTATAGACCAGTTATATGCTGTGTGAAATTCTACTTCCGACCATTCGGACATGAGAAAATGTTCTGAAAGAATTATTACAGTCCTTCTGGATTTTTCTACAGATTCTATTATCTGACTTGCAATGACATTTCCTACAATCCAGTCTCGAGTATGCACGCATACTTTTTGATTGAATTCATTTTCCAGTTTTGGCAGTAAGGTCTCAGCGACGAAGTTTTCATCTTGGTGAGCAAATGATATGAACAGATCGTATACTTTCGCTAGCTCTATTCCTATTTCCCTCATTTCAATTCGAGTCCTCTCATATTTGCGTTTCCAAAAAATCTTTAGAAAATCCATCCAAATATGGTGTGCGTTCAGATATAACTTAATAACAGTCACAAGTGCAACAAATGATCCAATAGTACTGCATCCAATAAGTGAAATTAATCTAATCGATCTATTACAAAGTTCATTTATATCTATTTGAGCCACTTTGTCTCCATTCGCGCAGGTCATCTCATTATAATCAGGCAACAAATTACGTTTGTGCAATGCGAACATGTCTTTGACAAAGTCACATTCGCATTCGAAAGGATTATTAGATAAGTACAGTGTATAGTTACCTTTTGAAAAAATATCTGGTATACTGCTTATGTTGTTATGCGACACATCTAGTATTTTTAAATCGTAATTTGGTATTAATGTGAGGCTTTGTATACCAGCGTCGGTTAAATTTAATTTGTTGACATTTAGGTATTCTAAACTTTTGGGCTGATTCTTCATATTTACAGTTATACTTTCATCTCCTTTATGATGTAATAAATAATGTTTAATTAAATTTTTCGATGGTAATTCTCGACAGTCCATAATAAATTCTGCCTCTATGATGATACAACGACTGCAGTTTTTGAGACATTCAGCGTCAGTGTTATCACAAGTTAGAAGGTTGGGTGATATATCTTTTATATATTTTCCTTTTAAATTCGAAGGAGAGGGGCAGACACTATCGAAGATGTAGTTTGGTTCCCTCGGATCATTAGCTCCGTTTATTCTTAAGTACAACCCGTAACTGTAACAGTCGCAGTTTATTGGATTGCCGGTGAGTATAATGGTACTTTTGGCTACTCTCCCTTTATTCTTACCGGATACATATTCAGAGTCATAAAATGAGGGTATTTTGTTATAACTTAGATCTATTGTAATATGTAAATTTGTGAAATCATATAGTCTCTGAAACAAAGAACACCGCATTAAAAGTCATCTGTGATATTTAGGTATTTTGAGGGTTCCTTACCTTAAAAGGACAAAAAACGGAACCCTTACAGGGGAACCGTCTGTCTGTCAAGACCGTTTATCTGAGGAACGCGAGGAGGTATCGAGTTGAAATTAAAACCATATACTCAGGTCTACGGTCTCTCTCATAAAGCGATTAAAAAACAAAATTCTATGTTAAAATAGATACGGCTGTTTATACCGAAAAAACATATATTTCAACACTCGCTAGAGAATTAAAATTTAAAGGGTACTTTCCGTTGACCTCGAACTATAATATTTAGCAATTAATACCGTCTTATACTACAAATATAGAGTAAAGTCTGAAAACTATACATTTTTAATTAAATCTTAAAAAATATAGGCTTCAAAAGACTGCGAGACTTGATTCCTGATTTATTTATCACTGGCGGTCCGTTCCGGCTTCGCACGGATGGACATAGGGATTCCTATTTTTTTCTAGTAATAAATATAGTCTATGTTACTCAGGAATAATGTAGTATTCCAATGGGCTGGCCATATTAGCCGAAGAACGGACAACCGTTGGGGTAAAAGAGTTCTTGAGTGGAGACCGCGTCTCGGCAAACGTAGTGTAGGACGCCCTTAGGTCAGGTGGTGTGATGATTTACGCAAAACGGCTGCCACGAGCTGGATACGAGAAGCCGAAGATAGAACAAAGTGGCGTGCAATTGGAGAGGTCTATGTCCAGCAGTGGACTGCGATAGGCTGACAATGACACATAGTTTGTACTGATTAATATATAAATCTTACTTACAAATGGTCCATTAGTAATTTGGTTACCGCTAAGGTTTAAATATTCTAGATGAAGCAACGGCTGCATATCCTCAAATTGAAAAAAATGGATCACTCGTATTTGATTGCTTGCAAGGTTCAACCTTCTTAGTTTTCTCAGTAATTTAAACGGATTTCTTACAGTGGGTAAATTATCAATCTTTTCATACTTGTACGATAATTCAATATATCTTGTACCACGGATAAGTTCCATATCAATAGACTTGATGTTATTATTTGATAAATTGATCTCTTCTAAATTAATTAATTCTGAAAATAAGGATCTGCAAGATCAAACACATTATTTGAGTTAGAATTGTATTTTTCACCTAGTAGTAGTATATTTATCAAAATTAGTATTTTCATCATCACCATTAAGGGTAGATTATGCGAAACAGGGTTCGGCTCTCTCAAAAATGTATATAGAAAACCTAAATATTAGGACACAATTTTTCTAGTAGATGAAATAAAGAAATTTAAGGATATGTCTTAATATGATCCTGTAAATAAATCTTGAAGTTGCCGAATAATGCAAAAACGAGCATTTTCGTACTGACATAGTTATGGCGTTCGTAATCTAACATATGTACGAACGAATATTTTACTTTATTTTGACCTGCGCACCTGCGCACTATGAAGTAATGGTCGTGTGCGGAAGAGCGAGGCTGGCGATCGTGTCGCTGTGTACGTAGCGCTAAATAAATAATTCTCTCAGTGTAATGCCCCCTTTGTCGTTTGGTGATTTGCCCGGGAGAATGCTGGCAGCACGTTGAATGGCAAGGCTTAACAGAGACATACTTACTGAGGTAGTATATTAATTTGATTATTTGACAAGTCTAAATACTCCAGAGTCTTCAGATTGTTAAAAATGTTAAAATTACTTGGATCCCAGAATTTGTTGTGCCCCAGATATAATGTATACAGGGAATGTTGGTCACGAAATATCACGGAAGGAAGACCTTCCATAATGTTTTCGGAGATTTCCAATATTTCTATATCATATGATTCGGTAAATACATTTTCTGGTAGTCCAGTTATTGTACAATTTGAAATATTGATAAGTTTTAAAGTTGGTAATTTAGAAAATGCATGTGAATCTATTAACTTCAAATAGTTCCCGCGTAAAAATATCTGAAAACGAACAAAATGTAACAATGAGTGTGATTTAGTGACTGATTACATTCATAAATGTAGTCAGTAAAAAGTGACGTTTTCTTAACCAGGAAAGTGCGATTGGGTCCCACTCTTAAAGGTTAACCCCTCTAGCTAAGCTAAATAGCTTGTATTAGGAGTGGGTTTACATCGGTAGTACAATGAGTAGTATACGAACCCGCGACCTAATCATTGCAAGTCTGATGCCCTAACTATTCATTATGATAAATATAAACAAACTAGGTGTTGGTTGCGACTTCATTCGCGTGAAAATGTGGAAAAACAAATCTATTTCGCGGGAACATTTTTCCTATGCGGTATTTCAGACTATTTTCTATCTCTGTGCTAAATATCATCAGTTCAGACATTTTGACGACTTAAATTATAAACATCTATCCATTTACGCATCCCAATTTTCGCTTTTATCCCATTCTCAAACGCAACTCATTCGTAACACTTCCGCTTCCCCCACCTTTAAGTTTCTGTCTCTGTCAGACGTAGATGATATGGAGCGATAAGAATTGAGATCATTTGACAACTTAATAAAATTATATAGTTTGAGTATTAAAAAGTGAATCTCTGTATTCATCACTTACCTCAACTATATGTTTTAAACTCTGAAATACACCATTTGGCAGTGATTCTATAAAATTGTTCGATAAATCCAAAATTCTTAGTATACGTACACCAGCGAATGCACCAACTTCTAAATACTTTAACTTGCTATGAATTAGTCCTAATTTTTGCAATTCATTGAGACCTGCAACATTAAAATTTATTGCATAAATCGTTTTTGGGTTGACGTCTCATTGTAACTCTTTGAATTAGGTGTCCGATGTCCGGAACAGCAGCTTCACCTACTGTTTCATTTTGTTATCTCATTTCAGCTTGAGATAAAATTCTAACACTATATTTCTACAGCTGATTAGTATAAGACTTTGACCAGCCTACGGCACTAGACATTCTGTTTAGATCAGAGATCATAATTTATTATTATTTATTTATTTATTTTAAAGAAGGCTTACAGACTAATAACAAATTAAATTACACATTTACATTTAAAAAAATGCTTATACAATTCCTTACATATCAATTTGAATTAATACATACATTTAAATTTATAATTTAAATATATGTTTATATTAAAAATCTTTTTAAATATATTTCTTGTGTGCGTGTGTATGTCACTAAACTCCCTCTAGACGGCTGGACCGATTTTTATGATTTTTTTTGTGTGAGTTCAAGGGGTTTCGAGGATGGTTTAGATTCACAATTGAACCCGATTTAAAATAAAAGAGTCGAGACGAAGTTCGCCGGGACAGCTAGTGTTATATATAAGTTTTAGTATAATTAATAAAAAGTTTAAATTGAAAGTATGTAATCAAGTCCATTATCCGTACGTTACATTAATACATGCTCGGGACATATTTCTATTGAACCGATAGCATAGTGGCATGCTTATCAGAATCTGATTGTTAGAAGTTAGCATGAAAAAAAGAAGCAAATAGATTACAAATTTCTTCCCCGTTGTCTGCGGAAGCGTCGGGGTATCGTATTACGGCCTCGGCGTCCGCAAAATATCTGATGTTAGTTTACCGGTGTTCTTGTCCTCACTTCACAGCACGCATGATCTGACCAGGAAAATTTTAGGACCTGCACTGGTTAGTTCTGAAGTGTGGTGTAAGTATGAGGCCTTGAACGCCTGGAAAATGGCTTGCTCAAACGTTGATTTTCCCACCAACCTATCCGCCCAGAGAGAATGGGACGGTCCGCTCTGAAGTTTAGTAAGACAACATCTTTTAAATAGCGCTTCAAATCTTTTAGAGCGAGCTCGACTGCTGGCTGTGGGCGAATGGGAATCAGGTATCTGGCTTCAGGCTCTTTCATCGTCCAATATAGGCACTATGTTGGACGATACCACGTTCCGCATTGCTGCTTGCTTGCGTTTGGGTGCCCCATGTGTCTCTCCTCATCGATGCCACTGTGGAGAAGCCGTAGACAGCCTTGGGCATCATGGCCTATCATGCAGCAGGAGTGCAGGCCGCATATCGCGACACGCTAGTATTAATGATATCATCCGTCGGGCTCTTGTCAGCGCTGGTATGCCAGCGGTTGCTGAACCTAATGGTTTGGCACGCAGCGATGGCAAGAGAACGGATGGTATGTCTTTACTACCTTGGAAGATAGGCAGACCTTTGGTGTGGGATGCAACCTGTGTCGACACCCTTGCGCCTTCCCATCTACCAAACACAGTAAGCTGTGTCTGCACTGCTGCGGCCTCACTCTCTGCGGATCTAGTCGGAGATTACATATTTGAGCCGTTTGGTGTAGAGACTCTAGGGCCATGGGGTCCAAGTGCTCGCCTCTTATTTATAGATATTTCCCAGCGGCTCGTCAGTGCATCTCGTGACCGTGGCCTTTTCTTTGCATAAAGAATAAGCATTGATATACAACGTGGCAATGCTGCCAGCCTTCTGGGCACTATACCGGTTGACATCGATGGGGAAGAATTCTTCGACGCCTAAACTGGTTTCGCATCACCTTTTTATGTAACCCTTTTTTGTAGTTTTTTCTGGTAAGTTGTAAATAATAAGTAAGTTTTAGTTTTATTTTAAATTATTTATTTATACTAATCTAGTTTTAATGTAAATTGTATATATCTTATTTATTGTCTTAAATTACTATGTAAATAATTATGTCATTAAATAATAAATTTCTATTTCCATAATGAAATATACACAATTACTACTAAATGATGCAAAATTTTCAAAACCATTCATAATATATTTTTCGAGGTGGAATTTTCATGTTTAGATTTATTTATTTATTTACATAGATTTACCAACATTTGTTAACATCATTACATTTTATAACAATAACAGTGCAAATTACGGATAGGCCATGTGTAACAAACAATTAAAGGTAAATACAGCATTTACAAAAAATAAACAGCTTAAACTAAACTAAACTATTAACTAAAAATGATAAAGATTTATTTCTGAGAAAGATACTTCATCAGGATAGATCGGAACCGACCAAGCGAATCAAAGTGAATATCAACTAAATCACTTCAGTCGTTCAACAGTCTGCAGAATCTAGGTAATGATGAGTTAGCACCCAGTTGTGTTCTTCTTCGTGGCGGATAAAGAAGCGTTGTGCAATGTCGTGGATCCTGGTACACGATAGCTCACTTTGCTCAAGAGCTCCGGACAGTCGACAATACCGTTTAAGACCTTGTACATGAAGATACAGTCAGTAAATTCGCTACGACTAGACAGAGTGGTCATTTTAAATTTCGTGAGCTTGTGCCTGTAAGAAGCCGTTTTCATGGCTCGACTGCAATTTCGGACTAAGTGCCACATAAATCTCTTTTGAACCCTTTCCAGTCGCAATAAATGTGTTGCATAGTGTGGTCTCCATACGACACTGCAGTAGTCCAGGGTGCTTCTGACTAGGCAATTATACAATACAATTTTTGGTCTAGCGGTACGAAAGATTTTCCCATTCCTAATGATGAACTCCAGAATTCGTGATGATTTTTTAATTGCATGTTCTAGTTGCGGTAAAAATGTTAATTTTTTATCAAAAATCACACCAAGATCTTTAATTGTATCAACTAATTGAACTTTTTCTGTATTTATAAAATAATCACAATCTATTAGATGAGCCTTTCGAGAAAATTTTATTTGAAAGCACTTTTTGATATTTAGATCCATACTGTTACGATTACACCAGTCTATTAATCTGTCGAGATCACTTTGCAAGCATAAGGCATCATTACTTGACTCAATTGATCGTCCAAATTTTAAATCGTCTGCGTACATGAAGTAGTCCGAAAACTGGAAACAACGGGGCCAAGATGAGACCCTTGTGGGACACCTGAAGTAATTAAATGAGTTTCGGACCTGAAACCGTTAACCACAACAAAAAATTGTCGCTCTTCAAGATATGACTGTAACCACTTCAACAAGGAACCGGTGAATCCGTACATGCTCAACTTCTGCAATAGTATTCTATGTGAGACTCGGTCAAAGGCCTTGCTGAAGTCGGTATAGATAACGTCATATTGTTTGTTAGAGTCCACAGCTTCGATAACTGATTCAGAGAATGAAACCAAGTTTGTGCAAGTTGATCTCCACTTAACAAACCCGTGTTGGTTGTCACTTAAAAACAGTTTAAAATGTTTTTGAATGTGAGGGCACACTAGCGACTCGAATATTTTGGCAAAAATTGAAAGAATCGAAATGGGTCTATAATTATTTACCACTGTATCAATGTCATTTTTGTGAATGGGAACCACTTTCGCAATTTTCCAATAATTAGGAAAGATACCTGTTTTCAAGGAACTATTATAAATTTTTAGAAGAGGCACGACAAGGTACTCGGCGTTAGAAGTAATAAAAACGGGAGGAATGCTATCCGGTTCTGCACCCTTAGAACTATCAACGTCCTTTAACTTTTTCAGAAGAGTATCATATTCAATAGCGGTGAACGTGAACTCGAAACTATATCTCTCTATATTCAATAGAAAGTCAGAATTAAGGTCTACATTTTTTGTTGTTTTGTTATGACTATATACTGACGAAAAGTAAGAAGCAAACATTTGGCATATATTTGTTCCACCTGAACATGATGACGTGCCGTCGGTTAAGGAAGTGGGATATGTACTCGCTCCACCTCTTTTGGTCTTCAAATAAGACCAGAAATATTTGGGGTTTTTAATAATATTATCTTCTAACCTGCTTACGTAGTTAAGATAACATTCTTTTGCTCTATCTGCACATCGCTTGCTAATTATCTTAAATTCAATTTGATCCAATGGGTTTTTATATTTGTTGAATCGACGTCTGATTTTATATTTTTCTTTTAACATTTTTTTAAGATTATGATCGAACCATGGAGGGTAATTACTGCTTCTATAGCTTTTTTTTGGAACGAAAGTTTCGATTACTGTTTCGATGATTTTGTAAAAAGTTTGAACCATTTCGTTTACATTACTTATGCCGTCGAAAATTTCGCACCAATTTAATGCAGCCAAATAATTGTGAATCTTAGCATAATTTGCTTTATGAAAGTTATACTCAACGTTATTCGCGTTATAAGGCAGCTTTGACTCTATCATTAATAGTACACGTATATCTAAGGGAGGATGGTACTTGTCAATTGCGCTTAAGGGGATATGACACTCCATCACACTACAAGATAGGTGGTTTGTAATAACTAAATCCAGTATACACCCAGATTTATTGCACACAGCATTCTGTTGGGTCAATCTGTTTAAGTTAATAAAATCAGTTAAAATCTGACTTACTGCAGGTATCGACTGACAGTAAGTAGAGTCGCTTAGTCGGCTCCAATCAACGGTGCTCTGGTTAAAGTCGCCAATTATACAAATATGCTTATCTGATTTGTCAAAAACTATATTACAATGATCTAAAAAGTGTTCCAGCAGAGATCGCTGTATAGGGGGTGGTATATAGACTGCACATAAAGCAAATTGTTGCAGACCAGTAGCTGTAGGTATAATAAGAGTGACCCACACATCTTCACATTTGCTTTCCCACTCTAACATGCGTTCTGATTTAAATTTCTTGGAAATTGCTATTAGTACACCTCCACCATCCTTAGTGTTATGAAAACCAGAGTCCTCCCTATCTCTTCTATAGACGGTGTATCTATTGTCAAAAATCTCTGTACTCAAAACATTACTATTGAGCCATGTCTCGGTAAGAATAATAGCATCGTAGTCAACAGAACATAATTGATTATAGAAATCGTGGGTTTTTGTACGTAAACCACGAATATTTTGATAATATAAATTTAAACAAGAGAATTTTAACCTATTATAACAATATTGAAGCAATAATAATACAAAAAATATTTAAATAATAGTAATTTCACAAGCTAGACTACTTTTTTATTTAATACATCAATATTTTTTATTAGAAAGCTTTCAGATCCATCTACTTTTCTTACAAAAATTCTTCCTCCTCTCACCCAAACATATTTGTAACCTTTTTCATTGGCTCTCTTCCTGGTCGCCGCATGAAGGACCTTATTTGCTGGTGAAAGGTGTTCAGATACAAATATGGGCGATTTATCCCCGGTAAAACCAAGCAGCAGACTGTTTAATCTATTCTAGGGATTCAATTTGTTGTAGTTTATAGTCGATGCGAGCATCTGGTCTCGCATTCTTGGTGAACCTAATTGTACAACTATAGAACGAGGACGGGAGTTGGAATTATCTTGCTTAGCTGTTCGAGTACAGTTCAGAATGTCTTGTTCTTGAATATTGTAACCTACCACATTGCCAACTTTAGTAACAATTTTTATGAGGTATTCGTTCCTTTTCTCCGGTACGCATTGTAATCCTATATTACAAGATCGAGAATGTTGTTCTAGTTGGTTGAGTCTAGGTGTGAGGTTGTTAATCAAGTTCTTTAGTTCCAAATTCTCCTTCTGTAACGCCAAAATAGCCCGCTTAGACTCTTCTTGCTCTTTGATTACTTGTTCGTGACTGCTGTTTAAGAAATTTAATGATTCAGACATTTGTGATATCTCTTCTTTGATAGATTTTAATTCCTTGTTAATTGTTTCTGTAATCACGTTCTTGAATTTAGAGATCAATTCGTCCATTTGCTCTGTTATGGTATTTTGAATAGTCTTGCGGATAAATTCTTGTTGCAATGTACAATCCGAACCATACTGCGGCGTGGGACTCACAACCTGTCTTTTACTTCCTCTGGTGTTACATACGTTCCGAGAACGTGTGTCTTTCTTGCTTACTTTAGGTACGAGGACAGAGCATGTTGGACACTTCCATTTTGCCCGAAGTTCCTTAGGTACAGAATCAACACTCATAGACAAGCAGGAGTAATGAAACGTTTTGAGGCATTTGATGCATTTCAAGTGATGTTCATCTTCCATGTCGTCGCCACAGCAACCGGCCACCTTGCTCATAGTAAAATATGGCAAAATCGGGGTAAAATTATTTGTAATGGCAACCTTGGGTACTGTCCGAACTGTCGTTTGACGTTGTCAGTTGAAAGTGACAATGACATATGTTCTAGTCAAAATGATAATGACATCTGTCAATTGAAATTGACACAGATAGAGTTTTGCAAAAGAGGGTATGCTTGGGTACGCTTCATTCAAATCTGTTATGACTTTATCTTGTAAGAAGTAGAGGGTATAAAAATGAGACTTAACTTTTGTAGATTTTCCTGGTTGTCGCTTCAGTTTCTCTTGGATAACATTAGATGAGCTTCCCCTTAACCCGAACTTCACTGTTCAAACACTTTTCGACTGATATACGGCCATATATCTTCAATCTACTAAGAGCGAGCTGTTAATCGTAGCAGTGTTGCCACTTTTATCAAAATTTAGATTGCCACGAAGTAGGCATTTTACTACATTTTTTTTAAATTTACTAACTTGGCGCCTCAATCCAAATAAACATCTAGCGTATGGAGTTGTTCAATAGTACTATTCAATCACTGACCCACACAAACTAGCATAAACGATTTTTTATTCGTTGTCTTAAATCAAATGCGATAGACAACCACATTTGATTTAAGACAACGAATATTATTCTTACCTTTGAAAGCATCTGCTCCTATAATCTCAATATTTTTATTATCTCGTATACGAAACTCCATCAAACTTTTCATACCACTAAAGGAATCTGCTGATAACCTGGTCATATTTGCTTCCGAGTCTTCAATAAGTTGTAGATAATGTCCTCCCCATAATTCAAGTTTTGTCAAGGATGACCAGGAAGATCTGCCATTTATACGTACAATTGTATCTCCTTCTGGAAATATCAAATATATTGGGTTTTGTGTGTCATCACTTATTTTTAATAAGAAGATTTTTTTAACAGAGCGTGGCGACAAACTTCACAGTCTTTTTGACTTACACAAATAAATACTTTTTAAGTTTTATAAAATTGAGCTGACTTCATTTGTTGCGTGAGCTTAAATATTATACTCATAATGTGCAATCGCATACAAAAAATAATAATAATAATAATATCTTGGGACAACTCACACAACGCTATCTGATCCCAAACTAAGCAGAGCTTGTACTATGGAAACCAGACAACTGATAAACATACTTATATATTTCTAAATACATACATATTATAGATAAATAACACCCAGACACAGAATAAACCATCGTGCTCATCACACAAAGTTTTATCATGGGTGGGGATCGAACCCACGACCTCTTGCATAGCAGTCGGATACACTCCCACCGTGCCACAGAGGCAGTCAATATAATAATTAATAATATAATTTACCTAGTTTCAAATGCAGACGAATTATAGTTTTATGACTATCCATATCTATGGTTGGCAAAATGTTGTTGGTCACTTTAATATCAGCGTCATATATTGTAGGTATATCAAAGATCTCGTTGACAAATCCTAATATGTTGCTAGGTGAACAAGACGTTAACTGTAGAAACAATTTCTGTGGCTTTCGTCGGTGCTCAGGTGGTTTAAGATAGGTGAGGTTAGTTCCCTGAAATATAAAATAATATACATAACAACCCATATGATGTCCCACTGCTGGGCACGGGTCTCCCCAGTAGAACCTACTTATTAGTTCCTGGGGGTAATTGCCATAATCGCCACGCTTGGCGAGCGGGTTGGCGATCGCAAAAAGGCTTGAAATACGCAGAGGACGCTGCTGCCCGTCCTACCGTGTGACATCCCTTAGTCGCCTTGACGACACCCACGGGAAGAGATGGGGTGGCACTATTCTTCAGCCGGTGCCACACAGCTGATAAAATAATATATATTATATAAATCCGTAATTAGCTTTGGCGGCTTAACGCTTAAGATGATTTTGTTGAAATTAGTTACAATAATTTTTCCACGTGACTGGGATAGTCCCACTTTCATACCGATGAGCTCTGGTAACTTTGGTTACTGTATATACTATATCAATTTTATATGAAATTTTAACTTGTGGCCAGAAGTCTACCGCTTTGGTAAGCTTGGTATTATCAATCTTCTTCTCTGGTCTGATCTTTCTGTTCTGGTAAAATAGGTCACGCCACGCGCCATTGCAGTGGATCACAAGACATGTAGTCTGCTGTATTAGCGCGCCGTACAATTCGACTAGCCGGTAGTAAAGGTCTAGGCAGTGTAAATGTTTCCCAGATACTTACTTATACTACTTAATTAGATGGTTGCTAGCATTTTTATTAGAGCAAAAAAACAAACTTAATAATTTACCTTACAATTGAAATACAAGGAAATATAATTTAATAGGGATTCTTGCCGAACACTTATAGTAACGTTGCCTTCCACACATGTGTACGTGGCAGGACGCTCACGTCCAATGAATTCAACATCACATTCTGATTGGGGGTGTACTTTGGTCAGTACGTTGAACAGGACCAGTAGCAGGTAGTACTTGAGGACTATTATCGCTACACCTGCACTAAAAGTTAAAGGATTTTAACAGAGGGAGAGTTGCAAATAGTTCCCGTTTATCACCTTGTCCTTCCTGTAGTTGTAACTTTTTTTTGTTGTAAACAAGAGATAAATTCCTGCAAACACAAAATAAGAAAGAGTGAATACAATTAGACCAAATAAAATTAAAGAAGCTTAGATTGCTTAAGTTAAAGAACTTAAACAAAAATAAATAATAAAATTTAAAAAATCAAATAAATTTACGTCAATAGATATAAGCAATACTTAAGCCGCAATAGCACGCAAGTAAACCTTAATTATTTGCTTATCATTACATGGTTACAATTCTCTTACATTATCAAGGTATTTGACCTAAGTACGAATCGCTTACCCTGTGTACAATTGTGGAATGAAAAATCAATATGTAGTAGTAATCAGTATAAAATAAAAGAATGTAGGTGACAAAATAATATATAATTATAAAACATTGATAATATATAGTGGTTCCAATATGTTCTACCATATAACATGCAAATTTGTAACATAATATAGAAATAAATTAAAAAAATAAATAAATTTTAAAAGCGAAATAAAAAAAAAGTACAAATAAATAACATAGCTTTAATAAAAATATGAATTGTTAATTAGTCAAACATAAAATGAGAAAATCGTTGATAGTTTAATAGTACTTTTCAATTAGTAACTCTGATAATTTCTTTTTAAAAATGTTAATTGTAACGATAAGCGAAGAAAAGTAAAATCAATAAATAAACAACTAAACAAAACCTCACAAATCCCCAATCCGGTTGGTCACCGTGGGGTTCATGACCAAAACCCCCCAGATTTAAAAAATCAAAAACAATCAAAAACAAATCAAAAACAACCTTTATATATTGCAACACTGAACACGAGAACATTAAAATCAACACAATCGCTCTACGAACTAGAACAAGCACTACTACCTATAAAATGGGACATCATTGGCTTATGCGAAGTCCGACGCTCTGAAGAAAAAATAGAAGACCATGACGACTACTTATTCTACTACAAGAATGTTACTCCAGGACAATATGGAGTGGGGTTTTTAATAAAGGCATACCTCAAACCTATGATAGAAGGATTCATCGGAGTGTCTGACAGAATATCAGTCCTAAACATTATCTTACCGGAACACAAATTGCCAGTATCAATAGTCCAAGTCTACGCTCCTACCGAAACCACTAAAGTAGAAACAAAAGAAACCTTTTACAATGACTTAAGACTAACGATGAACAAGTCACATAGTACAATAATTTTAATAGGTGATTTCAACTGCCAGATAGGCAAAAGAAAAAATGCTGAAAGCAAATACATAGGACCATATATGACTGGTAAACGTAACCAAAATGGGCAAATGTTGATAGATTTTGTACACGAACATAACCTTTACGTAATGAACAGTTTTTACAACAAAAATCCACGCAAAAGATGGACATGGATTTCTCCAAATGGCATTGTGAAAAACGAAATAGACTTAATAATTACAAACAAACCCAAAATATTTATGGACGTCAATATTATCAAACAACCGAATTTCAATACTGATCATCGAATGGTCCGCAGCAAAATCCAAGGAAACCAACCCAAAAAACCCAGGAAAAATGTGACGAAACAAATACACTTACCACTATCAGATAAAACTTTGATTTCTATTGAAGCTTCACTACGTAATATAAAAGTAATGAAAAGCATTAAAGAAAAATATCTTATCCTAGAAAATAAACTACGAGATACTGGAAAAACTATGGCAGAAGTAAAACCCAATAGAGACAAAATAGGCGAACAAGCAAGAGAATTAATTAAGCAACGTAAAAAAATACTACAGCAGATCCCAAGGGACAGAAAAGAAATAGCACAAATCAGTAAAAAAATCAAAGAGAGCATGAGGAAACACATACAAAAATTTAGAACAGACAGAATAATGTTTCATATAAAGGCCACAGGAGGAGTGAATAAAGCCTGGAAGGAATTACAAGGAAAAACAGAATGGATTCCAAAATTACAAGACCAAAAAATAAAGAAAGACAAGTTGAACAGAATTGATATATTAAAATTAGCTACGAATATCTACAGAACCTTGTACACTGATGTAAAGAAAAATGTACAGACTTTACGTAACCTAGAATACAGTCCTGATGAAGAAAGGAAATAAAAAAAGCTGTAAGCTCACAAAAAAATAGAAAATCACCAGGAGAAGATGGAATATCAAATGAAATTTTGAAAGGCTCACTGAATGTCATACTGAACACCTTAAAAGACCTTTTTAACGAGATACTGAGCTTGGAACAGATACCTCCGCAGTGGTCGACCTCAACAATTATTTTGTTATATAAAAAAGGCAACAGAGATGACATTAGTAATTACCGCCCAATAAGCTTGATGTCCAATCTATACAAATTTTTTGCAAAGATTATTCTTGATCATATCACTAATGTTCTAGATGAGAATCAACCAAAAGAGCAGGCAGGATTCCGAAGCAGCTTTTCTACTGTAGACCACATCCATACAATAAAACAGGTCATAGAAAAATATAATGAGTACCAAATGACATACTATATAGCGTTTGTGGACTACAATAAGGCATTTGACTCTCTAAAACATTCTAGTATTTGGGCGGCACTACTGAACCAAGGTGTAAACAAAAAATATATAAGACTTATTAGGAATATTTATACCAACATGACTGCCAGAGTACAAACAGAGAGATTGGGCGACAAGTTCGATATAATGAAAGGTGTGAGACAAGGCGATCCATTATCTCCTAAACTCTTCTCTGCCATGCTGGAAATGGTGTTTAGGAAGCTCGATTGGAGTGGTTACGGAATCAATGTCAACGGAACAATGTTAAGTCATCTTAGATTTGCCGACGATCTCATTAATCTTAATTACTAACAATCCGAAACATCTACAGGAAATGCTAATACAGCTAGTCAGAGAGAGTAGTATTGTAGGATTTCAGATGAATACCTCTAAAACACCATAGAGTACGTCGAAGAATACATCTACCTAGGTCAAATAATTTCCCCAGCACAATTTACTACTAAAGAAATACAAAATCGAATTAACTCAACCTCGAAAAGGTATTGGTCTTTAAAAGAAATTTTTAAAAACCCAAGTATACCGCTTAAAATAAAAAGACGCGCATACAACTCGTGCATTCTACCCGTCATGACGTACGGTTGCCAAACATGGGCCTTAACTAATGAAAACATAAAAAAATTAGAAGTATGCCAACACAATATTGAGCGAAGTATACTACATTTGAAGAAGACAGATAAAGTAAAACTTAAACTGATAAGGCAAAAAACCAATATTACAGATGTAACCTATACAGTTAAACGTTTAAAATGGAAATGGACTGGCCACACTATTAGAAGTAAGATAAAGAAGTGGGCCAAAGATATCATAGAATGGTATCCGACAGAAGGAAAACGAAAAAGAGGAAGACCTGCACGTAGATGGGAAGATGACCTAAAGGCAACAGCAGGTGTGACTTGGACCAGGAAAACCCATGATCGTGAACTGTGGAAAAGCCTGGGGGAGGCCTATGCTGAAAAGCAAAACAAACCTACCGATGTCTGGAATTGAAACATTTTATTAATTGTATAATTTATAATGTGTAAGTTTGTTAATAAAGGCTATATAATAACCGGTCCCTTATGCATGATACTCTTTTTTAACAATTCTGTTTTGAAGCTACCTGTATGTAGTAGATATTTGTATTGGGATCTTAATTGTGTTGGTCTTATAGAATGAATAATTCTTAATTCGAGCAAGGTTTTTGGTTCGTTTTAACAAACATTGCTACTTTCAGAATATACAATGATCGAAAGGTTAATAGTTTGAGGGACTTAAACGTAGGCTTGCAACTGTCAGTTGATTTTTTTTTATGAATTTTATTTAAAACATACATGTCACAAACTCATGAATTGTCCTACTACTTGACGTCAATATGAGGTCCTGCTAGGAAAAGGTATCGTTAAGATATTCATTCAGGCATGTAGTAGCATTTATTAATTAAGAGGCTCTTTATTTTTTCCTAAATAAAGGAGTATTTATTGCCTTTATTGCTCTAGGTAGTTTATAAAAAAATAAAGGAGCCATGTGAAACACGCTTTTGTGCATTAAAGCGGTATGGGTTCGACGCATGCAGAGGTGAAATACGTCACGTTGTATTCTAATATTGACCTCTGAAGCCAACGTGAACAAGTTTGGATGGAGCTTAACAAACATTGAGACCTCGTAAATATATAGGCTTGAGAGCGTTAGTATCTCATATTCCAGGAAAAACGGTTTGCAGGTTTCGATTATTACATAAAAAACTTAATAAACTAATACATAATTTAAACTACAATTACACTACTACTATACGTAACATAAAAACAATAAACTAATACTTAATTATATAATTAAAATTATACACAACACTGGGATTGAGACAGCGGCGTCGTGTTTCGCTGCGTGGTGTCACGTAACCTTCCACGATAACGTCGGTACGCGACACCCTTCGGCCAGAAGTCCTCCTTCATAAAGATGGACAGATGTTCACCGGGAACTCGCACCATGAATGATTTGAAGTTGACGTCATGGCGCGACTCCAACTTCTCCACCCTTAAGGTCCAATTCGTCTTGATCCGGAGATACTCCGCAAGTTCTTCTGCTTTTGTGGTGTGATGCACATATAGCTGCGTCGTTGGTATTGCCGGACGCAGCAGCATGCTAGGTCCCATCACGCCGGTACCACATTGGTTTTGTCTGTAGGGCTTCTTCTGCTTCCTTTGAACCTTTATAAAGCCCTTTACATCCATTTACCCTTTTGGCAGGGGCTGTGGGTACGCTCTCGCTGGTCTTCGTTTTCATCTCCCGTTTCTGTTGCACAACGGGGCGGCTGACTATAGCAGCGCTGCAGGTAACAACCGCAGGCACGGACGCAGGCTTGCGGGGCGTGCGGGCGGGGTCACTATGCGCACTTGCAGCGCATTCCGCTCGGTCAGCATTCGATGGCAGCGGCAATGTCGTCACAGCTGACGCGTAACTTAAATCTAGGTATGCACCGCGTTAAACACGCGCCGCGGTGACGGGAGGGAGCTTATTCAGGTCCTTCGCCACAAATGTAGGCACGTCGCACTATGGGACCAAAGCGTGAGTTGCGTCTCAAAAATCTGTAACTTTTTTCCTATTACACCTACTAATACGAAATTTTGCATAGAGAATCTCCAATATATGGGCTATGAAATGATACCATTAGCTTTATGTATTTCTGATATGTATTATAACTTCATAGTACTATGCATGTGTGCATCGGCGACGCATCACGCCACCGCGTACGTACGGTGCGTGAGGCGGCCGTGTGTGCATGTGTGCGTGCCTACACCGAACATTCTCGGCCATCATTCAGTAATTAAACTGCTTTCGTTCATAGACCGTGTTTCCTTGTTCTCTCACAAACCAAATATATATTATTGGCGACGAGGATAGGATACTCTCGCGTGTGATAAAATGGCAAAGTCTTATTTGGGCAGCCTCACTGCGTTCGATTATAAATCTTGTGAATGGACGATTTTCAAAGGTCGATTAACACAAGTTTTATAAGTTAACGAAGTGAAGGAGGAGAGTAAAAGTGCGATTCTAATTACGCATCTTTCGGACGACTCGTACCGACTGGTGCGTAATCTTGCGTATCCAGTGGAATTGGAGGACTTGAATTATATTAAGCTGGTAGCATTGCTCGATACACACTTCAAGAAAAAGCAATGTTCGTTTGCGGATAAGGCGAAATTCCATGGGGCGAAAAGGAGCACAGGCGAGTCACTAGGTGACTGGGCAGCGAGACTAAGGGGTTTGGCGAGCTATTGCGAATTTGGTGCTGCGCTAGAGACAAACCTCACGGATCGCTTTGTTCTTGGCCTGGGTTCAGGGCCCGAGCGCGACAAGCTCTTTGAGCAGAATGCTTCTTCGTTAAGCCTAACGAAAGCGTTAGAAATAGCTGAGCGAGCAGAGAGTGCCAGGGAAGCTAAAGACGTGATTAAGGATACAATCCTGATCAAAGAGGAGGCGGTAAATATGATTACTCAGAAGGGTAGGTTCGATCGCGGAGATATCGGCGGAGGTGGCGCCGGCGGCATGCGTGCGCGGGAATCTACGTCGTTTCACGAGCGTGAAAATAATGTTCGTTGTGTAGTGTGCGGTTTAAAAAACCACAATAAAGAAAAGTGCCGTTATAAAAACTATAGTTGCCAAAAGTGCGGTAAAAAGGGACATCTTAAAAAAGTGTGCACAAAGAAAAATAGGCGGGTGAGTGTAAATAAGTTAGGCGGGGACAGCGGAGACGGTGAGTCGGACACCGAAGACAGTTGCAACGAGTGTCAAAACTATAATATAAGGTACGTAACTAGCAAACCAGTGTATGTGCACCTAGGAATCGGTGACAAAAATGTTACAATGGAATTGGATTCTGGTTCAGGGGCTACAATTATTTCTAGCCGAATGTACAATAACATGTTCAGCGAATATAAATTAAGGAACTGTAAAATTAAAATGTGTCTATACAATGGACATAAAATAGAACCGTTGGGGTATTTCGAGGCCATAGTCAAATATAATAACCTAATCAATAAAATAAGATTTTTTGTTATGGAATCAAACGGCCCGCCCTTGCTCGGTCGCGATTTTATGTCCACCTTCGGCTTGTGCATAACCAATGTGTATAAAATAAGTAATGATGATAGTGAGCTTAATACCTTATTGGAACAGTATCCCAACTTGTGGAAAGAAGAACTTGGTTCTTTTAACAAATTCAAAGTACATCTTCATTTGAAAAAAAATTCCTCACCAAAATTTTTTAAATCCCGTCCGATACCTTTTGCCCTTAAAGACAAGGTAGAATTAGAACTAGATAGGTTAGTAAAGTTAGGAATATTAGTTCCTATTAGTAATTCCCGCTACGCAACGCCCATAGTGCCAGTTTTGAAAAATGACGGTACAGTTAAGATCACGGGTGATTTTTCTGTAACATTGAACAAAGACCTTATAATAGATAAGTACCCGTTGCCTAGAATTGAGGAAGTTTTCGCTAAGTTAAGTGGAGGGAAGCATTACTCTAAAATTGATTTAAAAAACGCGTATAATCAATTTTCGCTTTCGGAGGACTCGCAAGAGCTCACCACCATTAATACGCCGAAAGGACTATTTAAATATATACGGCTGGTATATGGTCTGGCTAATGCACCGGCCCTATTTCAAAAAGCCATGGAAGTGTTGTTAGCAGGTATAGAAGGGGTCAGTATCTGGTTAGACGATATATGTCTGACGGCCCCTTCGAAAAGGCTTCACTTGATGAGGTTAGGTCAAGTTTTGAGCAGGTTAAACGAAGCCGGGCTGCGTTTGCAACAAGAAAAATGCGAATTTTTGAAGGAAAACGTTACATATCTGGGTTATGTAATCGATAGAAATGGATTACGAACGAGTCGCGACAAAGTAAAGGCTATATTAAGCGCTCCCGAACCGACAAATGTAACGGAACTAAAAAGGTTTTTAGGCGTAGTTAATTACTATCGCAACTTCATTCCAAACGCATCGAGTATAATGAGCCCGCTCCACGAATTACTACGCGCCGACGCACGGTGGGAATGGGGGCCGCGCCAGAGCCACGCAATCCGCCGCGTATGCGCCGAGCTAGCCTCCGAACGCGTGCTCGCACATTTCGAACCGAACGCGCAGTTAGTGTTAGCGGTGGACGCTGGGCCGGAGGGACTCGGTGCAGTTTTATCGCAGAGGGACACCGATGGTTGCGAACGACCATTGGCGTTTGCTTCACGGTCGCTATCGGTGAGCGAACGCAACTATAGCCAAATCCAAAAAGAGGCTACGGCTATCATATTTGGGGTGAAACATTTTCACCAGTATCTATATGGCAGACGTGAACCGTTTATTCTGAAAACCGATCACCGTCCATTAGTGTCTATTTTTAATAAAAAGACGGGAATATCGATCACTACCGGTTTGCGTCTTCAGAGGTATGCAATTATATTGTCCGCCTATAACTACATAGTAGAGTACATATGCGGTAAAAATAATTTAGTTGCCGATTATTTCTCGCGGGCACCCGTATCTGATAACTCGGGCGAGGGAGATCAAGGATACGATGCTTACTGCTCTTTGAATTTTTTAGACCCGATGTCGCCAGCCGTATTGTCAACTGACGTAAAGAATGCCACCGATAAGGATACATTATTACAAACTGTAATTAAATATATGACAATAGGTTGGCCTCGAAAAATTACTTGTAGCAAGATTCGCCCGTATTTTTTGTGTAAATCGGATTTACAAAATGAAAATGGTATCCTATTGCGAGGTCATAAGGTAATAATTCCGTTGACATTGCGAAAAAGAATGTTGCGTGAATTACATTGTACACACTTAGGTATTGTTAAAATGAAGCATAACGCGCGGGGTCGAATGTGGTGGCCGGGCATAGATAGCGACATTGAAAAGTGGAGCGGTGCATGCGACGTTTGCGTCAGTGTGCGCCCGGCACCGCCGCGAGCGACGCCGGCGCCTTGGCCGAGCCCGGCAGCGCCGTGGGAGCGCATCCACATCGACTACTTGTCTATTGGACAACGGACGTATCTGGTGGTTATAGACGCGTATTCTAAATGGTTGGAATGCATTTGCATGCAAAGTGACCTTACTACCAACGCCTTAATAAGGAAATTGAAACAAATATTTGCAGTGTTAGGTATACCTTATACCATAGTTTCGGATAACGATATTAAAATAAATTCCAAAGAATTTAATGATTTTTGTTCCAATAATGGTATTGAGCACATAACTTCTCCCATTTACCATCCAATTAGCAACGGACAAGCTGAAAACTCTGTAAGAGCATGTAAAAAAATGTTAAAAGTTATATTAAGTGAAAATTTGTCGACACAGGTCTTACAGGAAAAGCTACTAGGGTATCTCTTTGAATACAGAAATACGGTACACTGTACTACAGGTTACTCACCTGCAAAACTATTATTTGGAAGAAATTTAAGATCGCGTCTTGATTTAATTATTCCAAAATGTAATGAAAAATTGCATGCCAATACGTCACAGGGCGCTAAGGATAAAGTTAGAGTTTTTAAAATTGGTGAAAAGGTATGGGTCCGGTGGTACAGTGGCCAAAAAGAAACATGGAAATTAGGAGTCATAAATAAAATTGTAGGTAAAAGAATGTATATGATATTTTTTGAAGATCAGAATAGTACATGCCTTAGACATGTTGACCAAGTAATGCGTCATAAAGGCAGGTGCTATAATGATAAAGAGGCTTGTGACCCTACATTTGGGAACTCGCAATCGGTAACGGGGTCTCCGAACTTACCATATTCCCCGACTGAATTGAGACCGGCCTCACCGGAACATGCAGAGGCGTCCAAAAACGAGGTGATTGCACTGGAACCGGTGGAAAGTGGAAGTTCTGAACTTGAACCCGGGACCGATCCAAACGAAGGGTCTGTCGGTGGGTGCCGAGAGCATGCAGGCATAACTTCTAGTGGCGATGACGCTCCAGAAACTGTTACGCAGGTACAAGTACCCAGGACACCTGCACGCTCTCTACGCCCCAGAAGGGTTGTAGATTATTCAGTATATTATAAGTAAGTTCCACTTAATGTAAGTTATATTATGTTTTAAGTTCGATTGTTATGATTGTTATTTTGTTAACGGGGCCTGAATTTAATGGAGGAGGAATGATATGTATTATAACTTCATAGTACTATGCATGTGTGCATCGGCGACGCATCACGCCACCGCGTACGTACGGTGCGTGAGGCGGCCGTGTGTGCATGTGTGCGTGCCTACACCGAACATTCTCGGCCATCATTCAGTAATTAAACTGCTTTCGTTCATAGACCGTGTTTCCTTGTTCTCTCACAAACCAAATATATATTAATTTCTTTTATTATTACATATATATAATCAAACAAATTTAAAAAACGCTACATTTTCATGCAAATTTACATTTTTGTTTTACTATTTGAATATTTCGGAAACATGAAGGTGATTAGTAAGTAAATAATTATAAGGTATTATTATTATATCACTAAACAACGTGATAGTTGAGAAAATTACAACATAGGAGACATGTCTCTCCAAAATTTCTAAACTTAAATATAATATTAGTATAAAATAAAACTATGCGTGTTTTAAATATTTAACAGGTTCTTAGCCTCATCAAAAAGATCTTTTGCAATAGTGTATGCTGGTTTTCTTATGCTTGATATATAAGGATCTGAGGTAAACAAAAGACCATGAAATACGTCTTCGTTGGTTGCTGATCTAGAACACTTTCTGGCATGATTCAGTCGGATTTTCTTGTAATCCTTGTTCCGCGATTCTTGAGCATCCTCCGATAAATGTCCAATAGGTAGAACAGCATAATGTCTTAGTATACTTTCTCCATGTATTAAGATTTTATGTACAGAAGAGGGCATATAAAACCATGGATATTTGGTGAGATACAATTGGGCAGTAGTGCGCGTATATTCTCCAAATTTTTCTGGATTGACAGATAAACCTGATGCCAACGTCTGAAGGATGATGTACAATCTTTTGATCAAATCTTCATCCACTCCTGTGATTTCCGAAGTGCAGTGGTAGTTTTCAAAAAATCGACGAGCTGTATTTCCGTCATTACTATTTCCAGTTCCTTGACGTGGTTTATCAATATGTAATCCCATTTGGCTTCGAAATTGATGTTGGACGATTTTTTTCTTATCTTCTTTAGATTGCTTATCATCTGGAGTTCTAGCGGACCATTTTTTAAAGGACAGATTGTATGAGATATGTAAAATCATCTCCATGGCCCTTATCCATGCGTGTAACGTAGACAAACCATATTCGTAAGCTGTCTCATTTTCAGGTTTCGATACTATTTTGTCTAAATTATTCATTTCACTTGGTTTAGCACCACATATTGTACACACAGCACTAGAACTTGTGTCTGTAAGCACTTGAGCCACCTTTCCATCAACCATAGTTAAGAATAGCTCATGATTGATTTCGATAATCTGCTGGTTCTTATGTATAAGTGAGTTATGAAGACCATTAATCTGTGATCTTATATCATTCACTACAGACCGAGTTTTTTCAGGGGTTTCTTTCGAAAATTCCATTAATATAGGACGGCAATACCGGACAGAAGAACAGGCAGGATTATATCAAACTACCTCATTTGTATCTTCATCTGTCAGCTTCAAAGGAACCAACGAACTCATAAATAAGTTAGCGTCTGCAATTAAGTCACTTTCATCCTGTAGTACTTGTTTGTATTCACTTTGCCCTGATGAACCATCACATCCCCATTTGCTAAACAACTTAAGACGTCTTTGTGAAGGTCTATAAACACCTCCTATCATCAAAATACGGCCAATAGTATGATCCAGCAAATCTTGTAGCTTTACTTTAGCACTTGTGTCTGTTACTTCAATACTCGAAGAAGGCGGATAGCACATACTCTTTGCGTTATTTAAAATTTTATATGACGGTAACATGTCGGAGTTCTTTTCTATAAGTTTGAGTCTTATGAATGCGTACTGCGATTTTGAGAGATCCAAATCTGCGTAGAGGGCCAAAGCTTCGTCTGCAGAAAAACTGCTTGCATTGATGGTTTCATGAAACAATTTCTTCTTTATCACCTTTTTCTCGTCTCTATTACAGCTTCGCATCATGGCAATTACCGAAGCTTCTTCCGGCTCACCTTCAGATCTCAATCCTTGCACATATGCGTTATGAATATACTCTAGGCCATATTCTTGAACCAACTCCATGTTCTTGCGTTTCTTTGATTTCTCTGATAGGTCATTGTATGATTTGGATGGACGCCCGCGTTCTCCAGATGTTGAAGGTTCAATGTTCAAATCTTCGTCAAGTTGCACCTTAAAATCCCCGTCCAGCCATGCTGAATTATTAGTTACAAAACGATCTTTAGAGCTCCTTGCTGTGGTCCAGCGATCTCGAAACTTCGACAACAGCTGTCTTTGTATACTTGCCAAGACTTTTCAACTATTCGAAGATGATAGATTATGATGTTCTTCTAAGTAATGTTGAATGTCTTTTTGTTCAGTGCCATTATCAATGAAAAAAAGGCAAAACTCTCTACGTGACACGACGAATTCACTCATTTTGCGTGACAATTTAGGAACTAAACGTTCTTAGAATCCAATAGTAGACTGTAATGATGCAGTCAAAACTTACTATTTTATACTTATTTGTATAGCAAATATCATGAATAGTTGTTATCTTGTGGTTTCCAATAAACCACTTTCACACAAAAATCAGTTTGTGATAATGAAACCACATTTTATCTACTACAGTAATGAATTACCTATTCTATTATGTTCCCGTGAGAACAATATAATGTTATCAACGCCAAACTAATACAAATAAAAGTTTTAGACATATCAAAGCTACTGATAGGCAAATTAATATTTTTCCTTTTTTAGATGTTAGACACTAATTGAGTGATTATTTTTATTATTTCTACTCATTTTGTTCCTAAAAAGTTTGTTATGTTATGTTATATATGTTTGTTACTCCATCACACTAGAACGGCTGGTATCTGAATGAAATTAGGCACAGATATAGTCTACAATAGCACATAGGCTACTTTTTATTCCGAAAAATGTACGGTTCCCAAATGACGATAAATGTCGTTCACGCGAGCGAAGCCGCGGGTGACAGCTAGTTTTTCATAAAAATGTGCATAGTGATGTAAAAATTATAAAATGTAATGCATCTCATCAAGAAATCAACCTAAGATGAAATTCGAAAAAAAATCATTCGTCTCCTTTTGTTCATGAATACGTCCCATGGGTGGTTTTGGGTAGAATTTTTTTTTGAACTATAATATACAAATACTGAAGTATCCGATGAATGTAAAATGAGACTGGAGGGAAGTGGAGGTAACTGTCAAAGCTCTGTTCAAAGTTTTAATGACTGGAAAATTACAGTGTTGCGGAAAAAATTACGTGTATTTTTCTGGTTAATGGTTTTTCACCCAATTATTTCATAAATCAATACCTTATTAAATTACCTTTCCAACCATATAGCACACTTATATGATTTATTCCAAAAATATAGAAATATAGTCATGTAAACATCTTGTATTTTACTCTCTTTAAATGGCATCGTTTAAAACTTAAACTTCAAGGTCAAGTACTAGTACCAAAAAGTTAATTCTAGTCCATTTTACAAGCGCTAAATGGTGTATCAGTTATTCAGTTACACATTCTAATTAGTGGAATTATGCAGTTATGAGTAGTGGAAAAATGATTTTTGAGACGCAAATCATGCTTTGAGCCCATAGTGCATTGTCAAGATCGGTCTCCTTCTGCAGCGTAATGACATCCGCTAGACTTTTCTTAGTCACATCGCGACGATGAGACACCATCTGGGCGGTCTTATTAAGAACGCCGTAAAGTAGCCGCTTGACTGCAGCTATGTCGTCCTCACTGAAGTTCGTGACGCAGATCTCGACAGCGGACACCTCGTCCATCACGTCCAGTTTCTGCTGCAGAAACGCCAGCAGCTAGTTTATCACGAGCTCTTGCTCATGGTTGCAAACTAACGACGACTCGCGTCGCTCACGGCGTGTATCTGATGTATGTGTGAAAGTTTATGTCATGCACAAGTAAAATCAAAAGTGCGTTTACAGGTTTTTATCAACAGAATTAATAATTTTAAGTTAACAAATATAAATTTAGACTAAAATGTAAATAATAGGGTAGGAAACGTTAAACTTAAAAAGACGGTGAAATTATATAAAATGTAAACGTATTACCCGGATCCTACAATTGTGTAGAACAATAAAAACAACAGAACTATGTTACAACTTTCGGCCGGCCGCAGTTCGACGAGGCCCTTGGACATTTTTGGGTGCTTGTGTCTGCTTTGCAGCCTCTGAGCTCGGGATATTGTCTAGTTCTTGTGGAGAGGCAATACGATGTCGTGCGCCATTGGGACCAATGATATGAATGCAACCGTCTCACGTCCAGCATTTATTGATCCCGTACTTTTCTCGCGTCGACATAAACGCATCATGTCGTGGCTTCGTTTAAAACTCAGACAAGGTCACAGACCTGAGTCCTTCAGTTTTGCCTTAGAGAACCAAATCTTGTTCCGCAATGTAACGATGTAGTTGTATGCTGATTGATTAACGGGAAATGACGAATTGTTTATTAATAAAATCGATCTTAATTTAATTTAATCTAAATTGAATTTCATTTGATTCGTATTCTTTATGTAAATTTTAATAGGCAAGCAATTTAAAAGTTACAAACACTAACTATCTTATATCGCGAGTAGAGGGGATACCTCTTGCGGGGTCGAGGCGCCATCTTGATAAGCGCCATCTTTACTTTTTGAATGTTTGGTTTCCGTTGGTCATTCTGTGTAAGATATTCGGTCGAGATTGACCTCTAAAGAGTACTGTTAGGTGCAAAAAAGATCGGTGCCCTAAACCCGCTGCTCGAATATAATTTAGAATCATTTTGTTAATTATTTTATAATCATTTACAAATGTAAAAGTGTCAATCAATTATTATATGTGAAGTGTTAGGTGCTGTGGAAGTGAATTAAAAATGTTTTGAACGCATGTTGTGCTCGCATTTACCCAAAATGAGGCCCACTAGGCCCGTTGCTACTGAGGACAATGGTGATTATCCGAGTTCAGAAGTGGGATATGTGCAGGCACAAAACGGGAACGAGTCGGTTAGCATGTCGAACGAGGAGGGTTAGCGCGCTTTATTAGAGTCGCAACAAAACACAATGCGACTACTTGTGGAGGCACTGCGCAATCAGCCGGCTACCGCTGACAAGATCATTACGCTGCCCAAGTTCCAGCCAGAAAACGCTGACTCGGACGCTCGGGCCTGGCTAGCAAATGCGGATCTGCTTATCGGATTATGATATACAGGGAAGTAAACTTATTCTCTTACTTAGTAAGGCCATGAAGGGTTCAACCGCGGCATGGTATTCCCAGATAGCTTTTCCTCGTATGACGTGGGTAGAATTTAAAGGAATTTTCCTTTCTCGTTTTGATAGAGGATATGTACGACTCACGCGTTAGGTTTGACATTTTGTCGGCTATATTATGCTCAAATATGAGGTCAAACACTTCCTGGTCACGTAAAGTAACTGGAACTACGATGACTATGATTCTAGGTCTTCTTTTATGTGGCTCTTCCATTTTTAGTCCGGAACTGGTTAGCTGAGTCGACTTTCAAAGCTTCTCTATGTCGTCCTTAGTTTCAGTGCTGATAATAACACTACCGTTCTTTGTCCTACGTAGTTCTCTTACGTGCAATTTCAATTGCTCTAGGCAGATAATTTTTTGTACTAGACATTTAGTATCGTCGCTAGATTTTTGACCATCTTCAGGGTAAATAGCTATTGAGCTCAAATTTTTAGGGCGCAAAAAATCTTTGTTATGGGTCTTGCCTATTTCCGCAAAGGATGGCTTGCCTTGTTGAGTCACTGGTTTATTGCTGTTTACTTCCATTGTCTCCCTGATAGATTTTCTGAAGTCATTAAGGCATTCAGATAGGTCTTGGTTTTCCTTTAGGGATTCCAGTGAAGTGTGGATAAAAATCGCTTTTTCCTTCAATGACTGGTAGTGCACAGCCATCTGAGAGACTCCATTTCCGACCTTCCGCGCAATCGAATTGATTCTAAGGTTTTGTTTAGAGTTCAGTTTCTCGTCTGCAGCAATTTGGCATACCTCATTTAGACATTGTTCTATTGTTGACATCCAATTCTTGATATCACTGGTCCTCAAGGCTTCAACGGTCTTTAGGTCTTTCTTCTGTTGCGACTGAGGTGTGCTGGGAGGGCTGCGAGGGCTACTGTCCATAGTAGCTATAATTTGTTTTAGTCGGTTGTCATAATAACATTTACGAGTACTTAATCACTATAAATTGCAAGCGTTGTTACTTATTCGTAAAAAGAAATCTAAGACACTGATATAATAAACATGTATAAAATTAATGCTAATAATAAAACGCACGTCTGTTCACTACAAAGTGCGAACACTAATCAAAGATAAAAATAACACGAAGGAAAATGATCATAGCGCCATGTTAGCTGACAACTAAATGTGCTCAACAAATTTAAGCAACACGGTATTGTTGTACCAGACTAAAGTAATTTTATGCACATGCCCGTTAGAAGTCCAGCACATTGATTAAAATTATTTTTTTACTAAGTTGGATTATTTTATACAATATATACAATTCTCCGACATAAATATATGTCGGAGAATTATTATAATTGATTTATTAATTATTAGTATATTTGTAATTGATTTCCTTTGACCTAGTATCTGCTTTGATTAAAATGCCAGTCTATTGACTCATTTAGACATGGCCACCGAAAGATGGCATGACTTTAGTTTGATATTTATATTTGAACCATTAGGCCTTGTTTACGGAGACGCGGGGCGTTGTGCGTTGCGTTTAGCGTGGCGTCTCGCGTCACGTTGGACGTTTTTTTCTGTTCACGGAGAGACGGCGCGTGAAGCGGCACATGTCATCGCACGCGTAAACTCAAACATATGACAATATATGATGTTGTTTAAAGAGATGCGTGGCTGGGAGAGAGGCGGTGCCCGCGGCGACCGGGAGGTCCTCAAGCGTGTAGCAAAGCACGCGGCGTTACTTGCACCGATGCTTGATAAATGCAATATATGGGAGAAAGTATAAAATGGCGAATTTTATTGCATTTTCATGCATGAACTGAAATGCTTGTCCTATTTGGACTCTGTTTGGGATGATGACAAAATCTATGATCTCGTCATGGTATTGTTAGCTTTGTTTTTCGTAGGGTGATGCTCCCATCCACACCATAGGAAGAAAATCATCTTTTTTTTCAAGACGACTCCCGCTGTAGGGTCCCTACAAGGCCTGTGTCACGGGGGATTTTACAAACATACAAGTAACGGACCCATGACCTCTTACGTAACAGGTACGCGTATTATATATATATATATATATATATATATATATATATATATATTTATATATTAATACTATTTAGTAGTTGTAGAATGTAACCGATGTAACAACTAACTTTTATCACAGCTATTGTCAAGACTGCCTCTGTGGCGCGGTGGGACTGCTACGCAAGAGGTCGTGGGTTCGATCCCCACCCTGGATAAAACTTTGTGTGATGAGCACGATGGTTTATTCAATGTCTGGGTGTTATTTATCTATAATATGTATGTATTTAGAAATATATAAGTATGTTTATCAGTTGTCTGGTTTCCATAGTACAAGCTCTGCTTAGTTTGGGAGCAGATAGCGTTGCGTGAGTTGTCCCAAGATATTATATTATTATTATATATATATTATTATTATTAAGTATTGAAAATTTAAAAAATAATGGTTGCTAACTTTTTTAGCATTACAGTCATAATCATGTAATATCTTTTTGAAATGCTTAAAATGAGCCCTTTAATTTGATACCTATATTGCAGTATTTAAAACAACTTTTTATTCACACTTCATTTTGACATATCACAGCCGTGTTTGTTTTTTTCAAACGTCACTTATATAAGAACACTTGGGAGATGAAGACGAATCTAACGACGTGTTAATTGTATAAATCTGTTCAGTGGATCGTGAGATGTCAAGTAATACAGAACATAACATACATACATACATACATACATAACCCTTTCTTCCAGACGGGTACAAAACAATTAAAACTTAGTTGTCTAAAAAAATCGAATATAAAAGCATACATGGTTTTGTAAAATAACATTACGACTTATAGACTATTGACGTGTACGTAGATAATTATATACACACAGTGCACACTATTTTTTATATTTTGTAACATAACATGAAAAATAAATTAGTAATTAAATATTTTTTTAATTTACTATAAAATTGATGACTGTTGTCCTTATAAACAATTTCTTTCCTGTATAAAATTGCAAAAGTATAATTTTCAAAACAAATGTATCTACATAATAAGTTGTAATAGATTTTTAATAAAATTCGTTTCTTTTGGTTATCGAATGGTTTAGTCACATCCTTAGCACTACTATAGGTAGTGTGGACTTCATACCCACATCTGATACTCTTGATCTCACATGGTTATTGAAAAGGTTTATAAAGCCTCTTGGTTTTGGCCAAAATAAGACTTTTTAAAAAAACGTTATTACCTTAGATATTTTAAATAGTTAAATATCTTATCTAGAACCATTTAATTTTGAAAAGTATGTTTAATCTATATTGACTGCCTCTGTGGCGCAGTGGGAGTGTATCCGACTGCTACGCAAGAGGTCGTGGGTTCGATCCCCACCCAGGATAAAACTTTGTGTGATGAGCACGATGGTTTATTCTGTGTCTGGGTGTAATTTATCTATAATATGTAAGTATTTAGAAATATATAAGTATGTTTATCAGTTGTCTGGTTTCCATAGTACAAGCTCTGCTTAGTTTGGGATCAGATAGCGTTGTGTGAGTTGTCCCAAGATATTATTATTATTTCCCTTTATTTAAAATTTCTCTAATTTTTTACACTATTAAATATTAATATAAAAAAAATAATAAAAACATTTAATTGTATAAAAAATTGCAAACCCACCGGCGTCGGGTACAGGGACCAAGCCACCGGTGGTTAGGGCTTCAGGGAGAGGAACCTCCTCACTATACGTGCTGTGTCAAGGAGTACGGCCTTCTGCATCAGGCCCTTGACCCAGCTACCCAACGCGAGCCTCTGTAGATGTTGGTCCAGGCTCTTCGCAACAAGTCCGTGAACTGATACAACTATCGGCACAATGACTGCTGAATCCACTTCCCACATGTCAACAATCTCGCGGGCTAAGTCCAAATATTTTATTTCCTTATCTTTTTCTGCCTTCACGAGATTATTGTCATGCGGGATGGTGATGTCAACAATCATTGCGCGGCGCTCTAATCGATCTATCATCACTATGTCAGGCTTATTGGCGACAATAGTCCTGTCAGTGATGATAGATCGATCCCAGTACAATGTGGCACGACCATTTTCGAGAACAGGGTCGGGTGCATACCTGTAATATGGTACCTCTGTTTCCACAAGGTAATATTTCAAGGCAAGTTGCTGATGGACAATTCTGGCTACTTAGTTATGTCTATGCAAATACTCGCCGTTAGCAAGACGAGAACAACCAGAGATAATATGTCTGAGGGATTCTCTGGGATGATGGCATGCCCGACAGATGTCAACCGTCCCATCCTTCATTATATATCTCCGATAGTTATTCGTCTTAATAACTTCATCCATAATCGCACAAACAAAACCTTCGGTTTCCCCAAATAGGTCACCAAACCGTAGCCAGGACACAGATGATAATGTGTCTACATCCGGTCCATTTAAGGCCCGATAGAAGCGTCCATGCAGTTCCTTACCCTTCCATATTTCCCGGCGGTCATCAATACCAAGTATCACAGGTTTGCGCCAGTTCTCTTTTGCCAGAGCAAGCGGGGTGAGACCGTTGTCCACGGCAACTACATCTCGGTGCATATCAGCGTCCACGTGAAGGAAATATTCCCTGAGGTTGCATACCTCGCGGTTGTGGAGGGTCTTGGCATTTAGGAAACCACGACCCCCACACTTCCGCGGGATATACAACCTCATCACTGACGAGCGCGGATGGCATCATCCGCGCTCGTCAGTCGGAGAGTCCGGTCACTGTTGACTGCATCCCGAATGCATATTCGGGATGCAGTCAACAGTGACCGGACTCTCCTATCCAAGGCGACCAATTCGGTCTGAGTCCACTTAAGTATGCCGAAGGAGTATATTAAGAGCGGCATGACCCAACCGTTGCAGGCGCGCACCTTGTTGCCGCCTGAAAGAAGACTGTTAAGAACTTTTTTAAGACGGCCAAAAAAGCGCTCCTGCAACGCTTGTTTCATATCCGCATTATTAATACCCAAAGCCTGCGACATACCTAAGTATTTGTAGGTGTCAGTCCCGGAGAGTGATCGAAGTTGAGTGGAATCCGGAAGCTGTATTCCCACGGATTCCACCACCCTCCCTTGCTTTACATGCATAACCGCACATTTATCCACCCCAAATTCCATCCTGATGGAGCTGCTGAAGGCTTCGGTTACCTTCAGCAGATCCATCAGTTGTGTACTGCTGGTGGCAAATAACTTAAGGTCATCCATGTATAGCAAGTGAGATATCCCCCGACTACCTTTCCGCAACTTATAGCCTAGTCCTGAATCCTTCAGTAGGGTACTGAGTGGGTTCAGAGCCAGACAGAACAACAATGGGCTCAGACTGTCGCCCTGGAAAATTCCCCGCTCGATCCTCACAGGCTCGCCGTTGCCCAGAGTCCGGTGACACCCTGGATAGTGACGGACCGTTCTCCATTGTCCCACACACGACCTTAAGAAGGTACACAGAGTTGCATTAACTTTGGCCCGGTGACTTCCAATTTGGTAACTGTTGGGCTGCTAGGGCTACGTCTTCGACAAGGATATTAGTTGTCGGCATTTCTGCAATGGGCTCACATGCTCGCTCAACAACTCTCATCCAATCACCTTCGGTGTGGACGACGGGTACCGACCAGATGTTGCGCCAGAAAGTCTCCATAGCATCATCATTCGGCAAGCACCCATCGTCACCACCGGGATCCGCTCGCTCCCATGTTCGATAAACCCACTTCTGATCACTTTTGAACATGCGGTTCTGGGTGTATCTCTCCACACGTCTCCTGTATCTACGAATACGGTTTGCCCACGCATACATTTTTTGTTTGTAGTAGTCAATGCGCTCCGTGACCCGAGTGGCATATTCGTGGGGCCCAATGCCGGTCCCCATAAACGCTCGGTTCACATAGCGCATTATCTTTGGGCGTGTATTGCCCGACCTAAAGCATATTAGCTTGCCGATGAGTGCCCTAGACTCGCCGATACGCCTTTCAATTCTGCACTGCCACGCCGGCTCGGCTGCTTTTGGTCGCGTAGGCGTGTCCTGGGGAAACTTGACACGAGCTACGCGACATGCCGCAATGGCGGCGCAGTACATAATTGAATGCGCATCAGCCAAACTGTTGCACGAGTCAAAATAACTACTCAACTATGAGTCCAGGGCACACACCAGCGCTATATTTTTTCTATGTGTGGGCAAACAAGGTAGGCGTGGTCTGTTTGACTGCGTGGAGCGATACTCCCGAAGCGCATCCTCAAAAGAGCTCCTCAGTAAATCATTGCAATGGGTACTCACAGTGGTAATAACATCATTCACTTCCGCATCGGCGCACCTAGGGGCCACTGAAGCTGTAGCGGCGGCGGTTTCAACTACATCCGATGAGGTAGGTACGAGGCGGTTGCACTGTGCGTCCGAGCGTAGCCTCTCAAGTACGTCATCCCCCAGCATACGATTCCGCTGGATGACACGCACTTGATCCGACAGTCGTTAAACTGAAACGTTGAGAGATGGTTCAAAGGTCTGAAAGAAAGCAAGTATCCGACTACGATACGCAGTGAGGTTAGTGCCTCCCTCTGTAGCCGCAAAATATGCGCGCATGACGTTTTCGTTAATAGATTCCGTCCATCGCATGCGCTGCACATTACCACCGGTAGCGGGGGCCCTATTCGCAGCCGGTGAGCCACGGGGTCCCAAGCCTGCCTGGGGCCGGCCTCTTCCTCGACGACGCGCAGGTGTTGGTGACGCCGCCGGGGAGAAAAACTCGTCGCTCGAGCTCGACGCAACTGCAACCGCAGCTGATGTACTGTCTGACCTGACATGATCCTGGCCAGGCGGCTGCAAGGCGGAGCTGGGCAACGAGCCCGGAGATGGAAGGCGTGCCTTTGTTTTGGCTCTTGTCCACATCGTCTCGTATAAAATATTTTAAAGTAACACGGTTGTTATGTTAATGTTACACATTTATCCACATCACACTTTTTTTCAACCGACTTCAAAATGGAGGAGGTTAATTCGTCTGTATGTTTTTTTTTTTTTTTTTTTTCTTTTTTTTTTTTTTGTATGTTTGTTCACCGATTACGCAAAGACGGCCGGACCGAATTGAAAAATTCTTTTTGTGTTTGAAAGGGTATACTTCCAAGTTGGTCCCATTGTCCCAAGATCACGATCTGATGATGGGATCCTGGAGAAATCGAGGGAACTCTTAAAATATTAAAAGCACACCTACAGTGATTTAGGTATATTTCATAGTGATTCGTGCATTTACTCTTAAAAAACACCAATTGGTGTTACGAGCAGACCTATTCAATATTTCACAGTTTGCGATTCAATTAAGTACTTTAATATGGTATTGAGTAGCACTTTAATCTCGATATACTACTATTATACAATGTAATAAAGCTATAGTACTAGATAGTGAACTCCTCAACAATTAACGGCCCTGCATCGGGGCAAGCAATATTTCGTAAATGGATTTGAGCAGATGACATAGGCCTATTGTAACTTAAGTGAATTATAAACCAACCCACTAAAAAGTGAGAAATAAAAACTTTTTAACAAAAAATATTACCGACTTCAAAAATAAATACAGGGCAACTAAAAAGCAAAAAATAATATACCTAGAATAACAAAAACAAATTAAACATTTTGAAGTTGGTGCCGAATAAAACATAAAGACTACTATTTCATGGCACCAACTTCAACTTTGCTTTTTAGTTGCCCTGTATTTAATTTTTGAAGTTGGTAATATTTTTTGTTAAAAAGTTTTTATTTGTAGATCTTCATTGTGTGTTTAGCGCTTATTTACGCTGTTAATCTATTGTGGTGTATAATAATGCAATATTAAAATATTTTCTGATGATAAAACTGACTGACATGTTTGCGGTTGCCATGGTTATTTATTATTATTGTTATTATTATTCTTTTCATTATATTACTAGTACTATTAACGTAGTATTTATATGAAAATAAACCATTTTAAGTTAAGAGGTCGTTAATTGCCTCGGGTACCTCATATTTTAAAGATTTTATTTTAACGCTTTGTCGGCGTAGCTAATAAATATAGATAGATAGTTAATAAAATTTTTATTCAAAACCATAGATACAATTTAGCATAACTCCACAAAACCGAATAATCGGTTTGTCTGTGGAAATACATTGCACTCAGGTTACCTACTTACTAAATTTCTTAAGCATAACATAGTAACTATGTGGTTTTATAATTATGTACGTTACATACAGGTTGGCAGCACATTTGACAAATATGTACATTAGTTGTTTACGTTACATGTGTCTAGCAAATACGTCTTATAATATTTAGAAAATGTATGTTTATTTTTCTCTAATCTTAACTCTTGTGGCATTTCGTTTTAAAAGAGAAGAAGTCTAACGTCTCAGGGCTCTTCCTCCAAAGTAATTATTTATGGATGTAGTAAAAAATTTACCCTGATTGACACTGTGTATCTTGTGCTGAAGAGTAGGTTATTGCTTACTATTAAATGTTTATGTTTTATATACATGCTAAATTACATGTTTTTAGTAGTAAGGGCCTCTAAGGACTTGGCGAAGCTATAAGGGTTCCTCGTTTACTATAGGACCCTAAAAATTACATATATACTTGTTAATAGAATTATTCCAAGTATTTACCTGTCAATTGAAGTTAAATATCCATAAAATTGAAATTAATAAACGCTGTTGCAACAAACTTAGACAAACACAATGTTAAAAATCCAGAAAGTCTTCCAAAAATTAAAAATGCAATAATTATACTGTCAACTATATAAGTGTATATACCGGTTCCAAAGGCCCGATAAACTGAACAAGACATCGTCTATGCGCTTACCAAGACCTGTTTAATATAGGTTGTACTTAGGTACAATATTGTAATTATGTACGTCTAGTCATAGAATAAATGAATCATTAATCACACTATTATAAATCATGGGTAGGAATCGATTCCGCGATCAAACTTAGCAGTGGGTCACTAACCACTAAACCAATAGGCCAATATTTTGTGTTTAAAGGTACCCCAAAATAAGTTTTATTTATATACCTACACCAAACCTAGATACTGATCAACGTACTTGCTTGTATCGGTGTGAAGCAACGGGTAAGTCAATAATCAGCAATTCATGTTGGATTTGGATATGTTTATTAAAACTAACTGTTTAGGCCAAATAAGGTTACAGTCACAAATAACGGTCAACAAATAAAGAAAAATTAATATCTTTATTTTGAGTTAAGTATTACATATGTACATTCTTTGACACGTCTTAAAAAAAATATGTGTGGCACTCGGGGACGGCCGCGGTAAAGCTATTGCATAGCATTTTTATCAACTGAACTCAATTTAACAACTTTTTTTTTTAATTTAAAAATAAAGTCTTTAATAGTTCTGCTATTCATCGATAGATGGCAAAACTAAAAAAGTATCACCGCTGTGCCGGTCCGAGTGGGGGGTGTTAGGTAATTTTCGTTACGGAATTTCTGGTCCACGCTCAAGGTCCGCGATAGAAGCTATGCAATAGCTTAATAATAATTTATTTCAGGCCCATATTAAAAAAATACACAATATGATGTATGAAATACATATTATGGTCTTGACCCTAGCTAGCTAACTATCGCTAGTGACACCCAAATCTTTGTTTAGCAAAGATCTGATTGTCACTGCGCTGCTGCGCTCTCACTACGATCCTCATTTGAGACATTAGAAATACAGAGAGCTGATACTGTGATGGTATCCGCCAAGACGGCCTATGGCTTAGAGCTATCACCCATAAAACTAACTAGAACTGCTTTTAAATAACACTTTACGCGCGTAGGGAATAGGGATGAATCCCCTATGATCACTTTTTCATTAATACATAAATAATAGCACCATACCCCTTTCTACTAGCCTCGCGGTTATCAAGTATCTTTGATTTGCGTAGTAACAAGCTTATATTATTGCGGTATCGGCGAGATGTTTTGATTAAAAATAATGCGAATAGAAATGGGTCTGGAATTTAGAGTGTAGATAGATGGTGTGCAACGGTTGTGAGATTTTGTTATTCGTTTGATTTTTGATATGACGGCCCACAGGGGCGTAGCTACCACCATATTAGCGTAGGTATCATTGATGTGCGCTCGTAACAAGTTGTGGCAGTAGCAGGTTCATAGATTATCCAGCGATAATCTATGAGAAATACTGCATAAGTAAAAAACACCAAAACTTTAAAGAAACCCTAGAAAAGAGGCATAAACGTTACTTGTATAGAATGACAATTGAAAAACTTCTTTGCGCCTGCAAATAATCTTCTGCTAATTTTCCAACCACTAATCATAATAACTCAATTTAAATGTTATTTCGTTTCGGGGTCTCTTGTGATCCCACGCGACGACCTGTGTCACGAAAAAGGCGCGACAGGCGACAGTCGGCGGTCTTGCGTCTAATCTCTCTCTGGCCCTGTCAGCACTCCGACGAGATTATGAAGGCCATACACGCTTCGGTGCTCAGGACAGGTCTACCGGTGCAAGTCTGCTAGCGCCGGTGTCTGGGATTAGAACTGTGCTTTTATAAGCCTGCACCAGTGACTAGCGCATGATCGAAAATCAATGAGTGGTGTGGTGCGGATAAAAATGGGAAGAAGTGAAAGTGAAACTCGAAGAAGTGGCTCGGAATTTAAAGTGTCTGTAGATGGCGTCAATCGGATAAAAATTTACACAGGGGCGTAGCTACCGCCATGTTAGCCTAGGTATCGTTGATATACGCCCTTGACGAGCTGCAAGTACATAGATATCGCTTAGGTACATACTCCCAGAAAAGGGAGGAAGGCCTGAAGTTCTTGAATGGCCTATAATTCCGTACATTTAGACATGGAATTGTGTTCGTTGCTCGAGCGAAAAACAATGTACGGAGTTAACATTTTGTAACCTACGTATTTTGTGATTTTTTTTAAAGGTATATCTAGCAATGTGGAATTTTAGTCCCACATTACTAGCAATCCTGTTAACCCCTCCAGCTAAGCTCAATGACTTGTGTTAGGAGTGGGTTCACGTCGGTAGTATAATGGGTAGGATTCGACCCCGCGACCTACGAGACGAAACCGATGCCTTAGCCATTAGCCTACCGCCGCGTACTGTTATACGGGGTTTCGGAATAAGGTTTTTAAAAAAAATACTTTATATGAGCACAAGGTTAAAGTATATTGAAATAGTATATGAGATAGAATTTAGGAACTAGAATTTAAGTACAAGGATTTAGTACGACCGACCCGGACCGCTCTTCCAAACTATCTGCCTGTCTCGATGCCTAGTGCATCCTCCCAGAGCCAAAACTGCTGACTCTTCTATATTATATATGCAACTTAGCAGTTTGCCTTCAGTTGCTAGGTATAACAACCCCCCGCAGAAGACTGAAATTGCTGGAAAGGCCGAATTTCAGAATAGGCTTTAGATTATTTCTCTTAATCGGGGTAATTCGATTTCCGAGTTGCAACGTGATTCGTCAATATGCGGATTATCGGTATCTTCGGTACGAGTCGGTTTTACAAACGATACATTAAACTTAGGTTTACGAGAATGTTTGAAAAATACAAAACTTAACTTAATTAATTTAAACATTACAAAGGATATAACTATTACAGAGATTACAGAAGTAAATACAAAATGAGGGGTCTCATACTTTTCTAGAATGGGTTTTTCTTGGATGATTTCATTTAATTCGTGGAATAACTTGTCGTTTCTTGTGTTAGCAGTTAGATCATCCAGATCAATATTTTGTAGTAAAGTAGGAGATAAAATCATATTTGATTTTGTATCTTTATTGGTTAGTTTACAACATGAGTTATTTATAATGCTATAATTTAAACTAGGGCTAGGAATAATTATATTTAAGGCATTGTTTGTCGATATTAGTCTTACACTTTTCGTATAAACCGTGCACTGATTTGGAATGTTTAATACACCGGTACCGGACACTATTATTCCCCGTAATTCGGAAACACCGCACTCAATAGAGATTTTACTCGGGCGAGATTGCACAAAGATCCACCGATTGTTTATAAGTGGTTTCCAAATGTCTAATTCGCCGACTATATATCTGGTCTCACACTGAATTGGTATAGCACTGATTGTCTTTGTTAACAGTTCACTTTCACACGTAGGGTTACCGGTAGATAATAAGACCGAATGTATTTCGCACAGGTAGAACTCAGAGTTTATCGTTTTACACCTATCTAAACTATCTAGATTACAAAAACTTAGCTTATCCTTAGAAATATATGAACTAGAGGGTAAAATTAAACTAAAGGTATTAGAGTCATCAATTTCATGAGGGGTAGGCAATGCAAGATTATGATACAGATTAAATTCGTCAATAGTGACTAAAGGTACATGTAAAACAAACACTAGCTTATTATTAAAGTAGTAACATGGTACACTAGAAATACTTAGAATTATATGAATGTTATCTAAACTTAGAGAGATTGGAATCCCAGTGTCTCGAGACAGATGCCTGTCGTTATCAATTAGTTCCTGGTATAATTGCGCAGGTGATAATATGTTCGGATGTAGTATGTTTTGACTACTGAGCATTATTGCATTAGTCAAATCTTCTAACTGGAATGACAATATAAGTAAAGAACTTTCCAAGCTCATAAGTATGAAATGAATTTTTGTTTCTATAATTAACGTGTTTGACGTTTCAGTCATATTATTTATTTGATTTAGAAGTACACTAAGTGAGTTGCTGACTATTTTTGATTAGTTTTTAGTTTAGTTATTACTTTCGTGCTGAAGAGAAATGAAACAGATAATAATCGTTTTGTTAATCACTTAAATGTTGTGTCGTTTTCGCTGGTTTAATTTCGTCGAAATGGTGTGTGATATGTCGTCTGTTGATGAGTAGAGTGACTGTATGGTTGTCATGAACTGAAATGATTTTATAAGGCCCTTTCCAGACGGGCGATAACGCTTTCCGTAGCCTCAAGTGATTCTTAAGATAAACATAATCACCAACTTTGTATTGTGGAGGTGTTCTCGTTCGCGAATCGTAATAAGTTTTGGACGATTCTTTAGATTTTAGGATGTTTTCTAATGCTTTCTCCCTAGTGTATTTCAATTTGTGTTGTAACATTTTTATATAATCTGAGTAAGTTGTGCCCGGACTAGGTTCGTATACAGAACTTGGGATGTGTGGTTTATGTCCGAATACCAATTCGTGTGGAGTAAATCGAGTAGTAGAGTGTACAGTGGTGTTATAAGTGAGCATTGCAGTGTAAACATATGTAGGCCAGTTGTCTTGATTTTCATTCGTGAATGATTTCAAATATTCTTTGAGGGTTGAATGACTGCGTTCTAAGGCTCCTTGAGTTTGAGGGTGGTATGGTGATGACCATAATTGTTTTATTTTCAGGAATTGGCATGTGACCTTAAAGAGGTCTGAGGTAAAATTTGTGCCTTGATCAGTGAGGATTGATTTAGGGATTCCAAATAGGGAAATGAAATGGATTAGGCAGTCTGCCGATTCTTCAGCCGTCGTGCTTCGAATGGGATAGGCTGTAGAGAATTTGGTAAGGTCATCATGAATAGTAAGGATATATTTGAGTTTGGCAGGGCCAGATTCTGGCAAAGGTCCTACAATATCTATGGCGATTCTCTGAAAAGGTGTAGTAGATGTACTAGTGATCTCCACAGGGGCTCTATTTAACCTTCTTATGGCTTTGTTTTCTTGGCATAGTCTGCATTTTTTAACGAAATCTTCTATATCTCCTCTCATTCCTTTCCAGTAGTATTGATCCCGAATTCTATTATACATACGTGATGAACCTAAGTGACCCGCTATTGGGATGTCATGATTTTCTCGCATTATTCGAGGTCTTTCGCTCAAGGTTGGATAGATTGTTTTATTTAAATAGACATGTATGCGGATTTTGGTATTTTGAAATAGGAAAGTTAATATGTTATAGAGTTTAGTATAAGAATGTTGATCGAATGGATTCTTAAAGTTGGAGATCGCGATATCAGTAGTTAGGTTAGTAGATTGATTTGGAAGGTTGGATTGTAAAATTGAGTCTCTTACTTTTTTTAGAGTGTCGTAAATAGCCGGATAGGCGGATTCGTCGAAGTGATGGACTTTAGTGAATAGAAGGTAAACGATTTTGTCTTCATATTTTGTCTTTAAGAAAGAATACGGTTCGAATTCAGCATTTAGGATTTGTTCTCTATTTGTATTATGGGATAATATTTCAGGAATATAGGGATTACATTCATCTAGATCCATAGACGTGGGAATTAAGATAGTCTTACATGTAGATTTTAGCAGGTTTTCGTTGTGTTCTTTTAGTATAGTATTGGAAATAGTACCTATCTTTATTTTTGATTGATTTTAGAAATTTGGAGTAATCGTCGTTGTTTGGGACATTGGATTGTGAGTGAGTATCAAGCTGTGAGTTGGGTTCTATTGGAGAGGGAACATTGAGGTCTTGAAGGTTTTGGTTTGAGTCGCTTCTAGGGCTAATACCTAAGTCATGTCCTAGATCTAGTAGTGGTTCTTCGTTCTGAACTACTGGGAGTTCTGAAGTGGGATTGGGAGTAATATTCAAATCAGGATTAGTATTTTGGTTTTGATTTAGTAAGTCATCATTATTAAATGAGAAAGGGATAGGAGATAGCAATGGTAAAAGAGGATCTTCTAATTGATAATCGGCCTCTTCGATAGAGTCTGGTAATAATAGATCCAGCGAGGGTGAACCTTCATTGTCAACTGGGTTGACGGGGAATCTGGACAGTGCATCTGCATTAGTATTAGTCTTACCTTTCCTATGAACAATATCGTAGTCAAATTCTTCTAGTCTAAGTCGCCAGCGGACTAGTCTCGAACCAGGATCTTTGCAATTGAATAACCATTGAAGTGGTTTGTGATCAGTAATTATGGTGAACTTGTATCCGTAGAGATAGGGACGAAAGGCTTTTGTTCCGAAGACAATGGCAAGGCATTCCTTCTCAGTGACACTGTAATTGCATTCAGGGGTAGAGAACCAGATGAATAAAATGTTAGAACAAAATATCATTAAACCTTCTGTCTCCCCCTGGTCTTCACCCATCTGGGTCGTTCCCAAAAAATTAGATGCTTCGGGACAACGAAAATGGAGAGTCGTAATAGATTACAGAAAACTAAAGGATATCACTATTGGCGAAACGTATCCAATCCCTCAAATTACTGAAATACTAGACCAACTCGGGAAAAGCCAATATTTCACAACTCTTGATCTAGCCTCAGGATTCCATCAAATACCAATTTCCGCTGAGGATGCTCCTAAAACAGCCTTTTCTATATCACAGGGTCATTTCCAATTCACAAGAATGCCATTTGGACTTAAAAATGCCCCTTCAACTTTTCAAAAACTAATGAATACATGTCTCTCAGGTTTACAAGGTTCTCGCTGTTTCGTATATCTTGATGATATCGTCTGCTACTCGCCAGATTTATCCAGCCATATCTTTAACTTATCCAAAATCTTCGAAAGACTTCGGAATTATAATCTCAAGTTACAACCAGACAAATGCGAGTTTTTATATAGAGAAGTCGCATATCTTGGTCATCTCATAAATAGAGACGGAGTAAAACCAAACCCAGAAAAGATCCATCACAGAATCACAGAATTCCATCACAGAATTCCCAATACCAAAATGTCCAAAAGACGTAAAATCCTTCTTAGGACTCGTTTCATATTATCGACGATTTATTCCCGACTTTTCAAAACTGGCTAAACCTTTAACATCTCTTCTCAAAAAAGATGCACTCTTTGAATGGAAAAATGAACAGCAACTAGCTTTCGAAACTCTTCAAATGAAACTCACTACATCACCGGTCTTAGCATACCCTGACTTCTCGAAACCGTTTTTACTCACATGCGACGCCTCAAATTTCGCTGTATCCGCCATTTTGTCCCAAGGGCAGATTGGAAAAGACCGCCCTATCGCATACGCCTCTCGCACACTTAACAAAGCTTTTTGTGACATTCTGGAAATCTATAGGTTTTGGTTTGAATAGGAGTTTCAGTGTTAGTTCGAATTTTATGTTCTGTGGTAGTAGTAAACGAGAGTTGGTCTTCTGGAAGGTGAAAGATATCGGAATATTCGGAACAGACTTGTAACAGTGCACTTGTTTCTTCAGAATTGAGATGGGAGATTCTGAGTTGTTTGAGGACTTTGTTAGTTCGAGCATAGGTATTGGAAAGAGACTGTGATTGTGAAAGAGACATACAGGATTTCAATTCTAATGGTTCTAGGGTAAGATTTAGATTAGGGTGAAGTACAACGGGATCTTCAGAGACGTTGACGATGGTGATATTAATGTGGTTGTTTTCCTTCACGTTAACTATACAATTCGCGATTAGTAATGATTTAGAAATATGTTGATCTAGGATTATGCCTTCTTGGATTTGTGGGTTACTGACTGTGCATTCAATAACAGTTTCTGACCTAGGGGGAATAGTATATAATGGTTCAGCGAAATTTAGCTTGATTGAATCGTCTTCTATACGTAGGACTCCTTCGTTGTAATCGATTTGGCATTTTAAGTTTTTCAAAAGGTCGTTACCAATAATTCCATCATAAAGTAGACTGATGTCTTCGACCACATGAAATTCATGCATGTAATTAGTTGAATTTTTGGATACTTGCATCATAAAACTACCCATCGTAGGCGTAACGTCGTCACCAGGGTCGATTCCTTTAAGTGTGATTATATTCTCGCTTAATTTTGGCATTTTAGTCATAGAGTTTAATTGCAACAAACTCACACAGGAACCAGTGTCTACTAGAAAAGATAATGCTCGCTCGGCTACAGGGGTTTGAATTCTAACATGAGGTAAGTAACGTTTATTTGTATTTCTTCTGATTTCGTAAATTTTAATATGTTTTGTTTTATTGTGTTCCAGGTTCGGAGAATGAGTGTGTTGAAAAGTTGAAGGGAACGAATCTCCAGCAGTTGTGATTGGATCAATGATGGAATTTAGTGTTTTGGTAACAGATTTTGGTGATTTAGTAACAGGATTCACTGGATTTGATTTAGTATTCACAGGATTCAGTGGATTTGATGATTTAGCATTGACAGGATTTAGTGGATACAGTGGATTCAGTGGATTAGATTTAGTATTGGCAGGATTCAGTGGATACAGTGGATTCAGTGATGGACTCAGTGGATTAGATTTAGTATTGACAGGATTCAGTGGATACAGTGGATTCAGTGGTCTCAGTGATGGATTCAGTGGATTTGATTTAGGAGTAACAGGATTCAGTGGGTACAGTGGATTCAGTGGATTTGATTTAGTATTGACAGGATTCAGGGAATTTGATTTAGTAGTATGATGATGGATCTTGGAAACAGTGGATACAGTGAATCTTGGTGTATCGGCTTTAAATCTATGGTAATTTCCAGAGCGATACCTATCCGGAAATTTTATTCGTTTAAATTATTACTATCAGTTTCATCATATCCAGCATCATCAGATTGAACGTTGAAAGTTCTACGAGGAGGACTCGGTTGGGGGTTATTCTGACGGGCAGATGGTGTCTGGGCGTTAGATTGTGTTTTGGAATTGTTATATTGTCGTTTGCGACAGTTTTCAATTGTATGGCCTATGTTCTTACAGTAACGACAGACAACATCGCTGGTATGAGCATTCTTTGGATGTTCAAATCGTGAGGTTTGAGGAGTTGGAAAACGATTAGGGCGAGATGTGAATCTTGGTCTCTCATTGGAACTATTTTGTGTGGGCTTTCTTATGAGACCAGACATTATTTTTTCCTCCGCGACCGCAAAGTTGATGGCTGAATTTAATGTAAGAGGGTCGCGACATCTAACTATTTGTGACAATCGCGGTTGAAGGCCAACGACAAAAGTATGCATAGCTGACACTCGACCGGCGAGTTCTGATTTTTTTGATTTAAGGTACATGATTTTGATTTTCGTTAGGAGTTTGGCAAGGCATGTTTCTATTCTGAGGGAATATTGATTTACGCTTTCTAAATGGGCTTGTTTACATTCCTGAAGTTCTGAAAGCAAGTGGGCATAGTGTTTTCTTTCCCCAAATTGCTGTTTTAGAAACTCTACTAGTTGTTCGAAATTTTCGAACTCTTTTATGATGCATGTCCTTTCAGCTTTGCCTGTGAGTTGACTTAAAATATATTTAAACAAAATGGGTTTCTGTGAGGCATTCGCAATACTATAAGCACTTTGACAATTTGAGAGAAAAGAATTCAAGGTTTCTCTAGACCCGACAAAGGGTTTGATAAATTTTAACAAAACATTAAGCCCTACATTCTCTTGGGGTGGATCTGGGGTAGTTTTTTTTGAAACGACAGGATTTTCTTTTTTAAGTTCTGCTTTCTCTTGAGATTGCGCTGGTGTGGTTTTGGAAACACTGGGATTCTCTTTATCCGACATTATGTGACTTAAAATTAATCATACAGAACAATAATAATAGAAATAAATGTGTTATAGCCGTCTCAGCTATAAGTTAGCAGTAGCGGCGAGAGCTTATCATAGCCCTGTCTGAGAATGTTAAATATAAACAAATCGTAGGCGGGCAGATACAGGGAATTATTGAATATTACAACAGTACCTAGGATTAATGATATCATTTATGAAATTATTTATAGAAAAAAACTCTGAGTTCACACAACATAAAATGTAGTTTTTCAGACGTAGATGTTGTAAGTATTTGTCACTCACAGAAATATTCCAACGGCGAATATTAGAATTTGCACGAAGCTCGTCATCTCGGTTCCACCAGAGATTGATGTACAGGCACGACCAATGGATGGATACGAGCACCCTTGCTCGTATTGGAGATGGAATCGGGCTTGTAGTTTACCCGATTGCACTGTGCGCGTATGCGTGATTTACACTGGTACACTGATTTCGAAACACTTATTTGAAATTGTACAAATGACCCCTAATTTTTTGCACTTTTCACTTTGGGATATTCCGAAGACGTATACTCGGGTACGTAGCGCTTTTCGGTATCCCACCGCTGCCACCAAATGTTATACGGGGTTTCGGAATTAGGTTTTTAAAAAAAATACTTTATATGAGCACAAGGTTAAAGTATATTGAAATAGTATATGAGATAGAATTTAGGAACTAGAATTTAAGTACAAGGATTTAGTACGACCGACCCGGACCGCTCTTCCAAACTATCTGCCTGTCTCGATGCCTAGTGCATCCTCCCAGAGCCAAAACTGCTGACTTAGCAGTTTGCCTTCAGTTGCTAGGTATAACAGTACGTTTAAATTGTTGTTATTTATATTTGACTAGCTTTCGCCCGCGGCTTCGCCCGCGTGGATGTCGGTTATCGCGATAAAAACTATCCTATGTCCTTCCCCGGGTCTCAAACTATCTCCATACCAAATTTCATCTAAATCGGTTCAGCTGTTTGAGCGTGAAAGCGTAACAGACAGACAGACAGACAGACAGAGTTACTTTCACATTTATAATATTAGTATGGATTAGTATGGATGTAAAAAATAATACATACAGCATAAATGTTTTATGTAATAGGAGTATGCCAAATAAGGAAAACATACGATATTATGCTTATAGCTTTTTGCTAGGAAATTGATCTGGTATTCATTATGACATCATTATAGTATTATCCTTACAGGGTAATGAGTTCCATAATATTTACCTGCACTTCTACGAATATTATAAATGCGAATGTTTATTGTTGTTATTTAACGCAAAAATAATTGAATGAATTTTGACGAAACTTTACAATAATTCCTGTAGTTTCTTTAAAATAGCACATGTATAATGCGGGGAAAAAATAGAATTTCATAATACACAAGCTGACCGGTAAATTGTTTCGGAAATCGTATCGGTAAATTGTATTGGTAAATAGTATCGGTAAATTGTATCGGCAAATTGTATGGTAAATTACATCGGTGAATTGTATCGGTAAATTGAATCGGTAAATTTTTTTGGTAAATTGTATTGGTAAATTGTATCGGTAAATTGTATCGGTAAATAGTATTGGTAAATTGTATCGGTAAATTTAATCGGTAAATTGTATCGGTAAATTGAATCAGTAAATTGTATCGGTAAATTGAATCAGAAAATTGTATCGGTAAATTGCGTCGGTAAATTGTATCTGTAAATTGAATCGGTAAATTGTATCGGTAAATTGCATCTGTGAATTGTATCGGTAAATTGTGGTGCCGGAAAATTCAGTGTAATCTTAAGTAACTGCGCAAGAGGTCGATGGTCCGATTCCACTCTGTGTCCGTCAATTTATTTTTTTTATTTTACTTTATTTTACTTTATTGGGACATAGAACAATTACACATTCCAATTAAATTATAACATTAGTATTTTTAATAAGGTAAATGTGTAACCCACACCAATGTCCGCGAAGTAATAACAGATGGCAAAGAAATAAATTACGTACGCCACTTTTGCAAAGCTAGTAAGTACTCGTGAGTAGTCGTGACTTAAGGTAAAGTTTTGCAACTATCCCAATATTTCAATTGCTTTTTTTTTAAATTGATTAACAGAAAGTGCGAATATATCTAGGTCGATAAAGTGTGTGTTATACGTATCAACTATGCGCCTCAGAGGCGCTCGCTCTCCCGCATGTGTTCTGCACCTTGCGGTATAGAACAGCCGAGGCACGCACGCCTCTCGGCGTAACACAATTCGGGGTACAACATAACATAAATTGTTAGTGATATCAATACAGTCAAACCTGTTATTGCATAGGCCATGAAGCGTTAAACCCATTAGGAAACTTCGTCTAGACTCCAAGCTCTGTAGCTTGTATAGATTAAATAGCTGAGTATATGGTAACTTACACTTTGTGCATTTGTAGTGCATAGTGCGTAAAAAATTCTTTTGAACCATTTCCAGACTTTTGACATACACATCAAAAATGGGACTCCAAACAGGGACTGCGTATTCCAATTGAGATCTAACCAAACTTTTATATAAAAGTAAATAAGTTAATGGTCTTTTAAAGTCGATTGATGACCTCATAATGAATCCATACATGCGATAGGCTTTGTTAATAATATTAGCAACATGAAGATCAAAATGCAATTTAGAGTCTATTTCGATCCCGAGATCACGTATATGGTCAACTCTTTGTAAAATGATGCCTTGTAGCTGATAATCAAATGTAATGATGTTTTTATTTTTTGTGAACGTTATTGCGTTACACTTAGGTATGCTAAGCTGAAGCTTATTATTAGAGCAATAAGTAGAAAGTATATCAAGATCCTCCTGTAGAAGTATACAATCCTGCGTGCATTTGCATGACTTATATATTTTAATGTCATCAGCATACATTAGAAAGCGGGTATGAATGAAGCAATTTTTAATATCGTTGATAAATAATGTGAATAGTAAGGGCCCAATTATTGAGCCTTGAGGCACGCCAGAAGTAACGGATACCGAGTTCGATTGAAAGCCATTAATGACTATCTTCTGGGACCTATTGATTATATAAGCAATGAACCATCGCAAAAAGTTACCACGTATGCCGTTGAAGGCAATTTTGTCTAGAAGTAGTTTGTGATCCACCTTGTCAAAAGCCCTCCGAAAATCCGTGTACACGGCGTCTACCTGAACTTTCTCATCCATACTTTTAAATAAGTAATCTGTGAAAATCATAAGATTTGTGTTCGTTGACCTGCGTTTAATGAAACCATGTTGTTCACAAATAATAAGATTGTGAATGTGGGGGTATAGTTCACCGTGTACCAGGCTCTCGAAAAGCTTCGACAAGGTGGAAAGTATTGAAATCGGGCGATAATTTTCGACATTACTTTTGTCACCACTCTTAAACACGGGTGTTATATGAGCGCGTTTCCAAATATCGGGGAAGGTGCCATTTAGTAAACATTTATTAAAAATAATATAGAGAGGCTGAACAATACTAGGTATCTATGGTTCTCTTTATAAATATTGGCGGCAGGCCATCGGGACCAGCACCCTTATTCAAATCTAAGTTCTGTATAGCTTTATGTATGACATTTATAGGCAAATAGATATCAGAAATGCAGGGCGAATTCTGTGCATACACATTAGGTGGCTGCCACGTCGCTGGATCAAAGTGAGAGGGTTCATACACGGAAGTAAAATAGGTTGAGAACATTTTACATATTTCAAACGGGTTGTTCGAGTTTACATTTGCGAGATACATATTTGCTGGAAACACAGCCCTGCCCCTACGATTGGAGACATAAGACCAGAAATATTTAGTGCTAAGCGGAATACTATCCTCAATCGACTTCATGTATCTTTCAAAACATTTGACCGATTCAGACTTAAAGCGTTTGCGATGAGTTGAAAAATTTAAATAGTCTGAAGCATTACCATATCTTTTCTATTTTAAGAATGCTTTTTCTTTATTTTTAAAAATACGTATGCACGCAGGGAAGAACCATAAAGGAAACTGTGTGTTTTTAAGGCGCGTGAGTGGGACGTGACGTTTAATAATGCTATAAATTTTACTGTAAAATACATCTACTGAGTGTTCAGCAGTCTGATCGTGAAACAAATAATTCCAGTCTAAATCACATAACTCACTGTTAATTAGCTCATAATTAGCTTTAAAAAAATTATGTTTAGTCGATAAATTACGTTTCATTGTTACTAGTTTGGTAACAAGCGATGTAAATACAGAGAAAGGTGGGTGGTAAGAATCAGGCGGTAGTAATGGTGTACACATTTTAGATACACAGTCAATATTTGACATAAACAAGTCAAGTATGCGCCCTAAATTGTTTCTATGTGTATTATATTGATAAACATTAGTTAAGGATATAAAATTGCATAAATAACTGCTCATATTGTCAGTCGGTTTTGGTGTGACATAGTTACAACCATTGCAATCTAGCCAGTCAACGGTGGGTAAGTTGTAATCACCTGTTATGAAAAATGAGTCAGTAGTAGTATCGTTAATTATTTCATACAACGCTTCAAAGTGTGATAAGTACGAGTCGTCCGAGGTGCGCGGGGGTATGTAGGCTGTACTTATGACATGACGTTTGGATGGGTGCGATGCCGGCAGCTGAACTACGGCGTGTTCAATATCTGTTTGATAGGGGCCCACAATAAAACTAGATGGCCGTAACGTACGTAACACAGCTATAAGTACCCCGCCCCCGTCACGCTTCCCCGTGGCACCGCGGTCCCGATCGCATCTAAATACTAAATATCGGTCGTCAATAAACTCACTATCAGATACATCTGGGATAAGCCAAGTCTCTCTAATAATGATTACGTCATATGAAGAAGACAAAATATTCATAAACAAAGTGTGTAGTTTGGTACGCAGTCCACGACAATTTTGGTAAAAGAATGTTAAATTGACTTTATCCATAGAAAATAAAAAATAAGCAAAAGTCGTTACCACAAGTGAGCTTGGAGTCCATGTTAGTTACCGCAGATATACACAAACAGGAATATTTAAAGCGAAAATGGTAAACATAGCAAACATTTTTAATTATTAACCAGTGCAATAACGTATCACTATATTGAGATACAATATTTTTTTTTTCAAAAGTAAGGTAGCAGTATTTTTTTATGTACGAACTAAGTATTGTATAAACATATATCAAACAGAAACATAGCATAGATACAATCCACAAAACATAACATTTATTTTTAAATATTAACCAGTGCAAAAACGCTCCACTATATCGAGATACAATATTTTTTTCAGAAAAAATAAGATAACAGTATTTTTCTACGCACGAGTAAAGTATATTAGAAACAGTTAGGAAATAAACACATAACTTACATACAGTCCACATCATTCATTTGGGTACATTAAAAGTAATTAACGCAAAATATCTTACATAAATATTGGTTTTTGCACATTTATTTTGATATGCGAGGGTTACCGCGAAACATTTACCGCACTCGTCGTTAGTAGAAACATCCCATACAACACAGAGTAGACCATGCACTAGAGAATGCAGTTTACATAATAAGTGTAATACACATATTTTAAATAAATTTCCAAAATATGATATAATTTTGGATTTGACACGCATAATAAAAGAAGTATTCTTATCCGGGTACTTTATATTGCTTAATTTTTGATAAATCTTCTTCAGATCGGATAGTAAAAGCAGCTTCGGAAACGTCAGCACGGACGAGTATGATCCCATGCTTAATCCATACGAATCGTAAACCATGCTGCCTAGCAATTTCCTTGGTTTGTCGAAATAATTTTTTGTTTTGCACCGTAAGATGTTCGTTTAAATAGATTTTATGTGAATTGCCCCTCAATTTTAACTCCTCGGATGTTATTCCCTTTTTGAGTCGGGCCGCTGCAATGAAGTTGTCACGTAGTAATTGACTAGACAACTTCACGACTATGTTTTTTGGTCTTGATGTTTTTGGATTCATTAGAGGTACTCGGTGTATGGCGATGACATCACGAGGCGATAAGGGTTGCTTGATCAAGGTAGAAATGTTTTCGAGGATCGATATAAGGTTTTCGCCGCGTTTTTCAGGGAGATTGCTTATCTCAATATTGCAGTTGCGGGACTTTTGTTCAGCCGCTTCCAGCTTAGCTTCCAGGGTAGCGATACGCTGCATGGATGCCTGAGGTGAAGTGATATTTTGTTCTAGCTTCGAAACGCGGAAATCAAGATCATTCGACTTTTGCACTAGGTCGTCATATTTGGCACTTATGAAATTGATAGATGATTTGACACCATCAAATTCGGATAACAGTGTGGTGAATTTTTCGTCCTGTTTTGCTAGAAATGTATCAAGCATTGATTTCACGCCTGCCTGGAAGTCTACGAATTCTTCACGACAATTGCATGACATCCCTTTGCGGAATGTGACGTATGGAGGAGGAGACTCTTTATCTATAAGAGAGCTATCATCAATACTCATCCCTGCTAATCGAGGGGCATCTCCGACGCCAATAGTTTGGTCGAAGGTGCTGTTTCTTGCTGTCATGATTTATAAATAATGAGGTCTCTGAGCGCTGCACTACTCTGTGCCAAATCCGAGCGCAAAACCAAGAAGCCGGTTGACAAGTATAGGCGATAACACCAACGGGTATAAGAGCCACGCAAACGCACACAACACTGTCAATGCTATACACTGTACATGTGATACCAAGTTCGCAAAAATAGGTAAAGCCGGAGACAAGAACCTGACAATAAAACCTCGCGCCATTCTTTTTAAATTGCCAATTTTACAATGTTTATAAACTTGATATGGGGTAAGGTGCTGCGACTAATATAATATACACCATGTTAAAGGACTGATGGAAATTGTATTATCAAAAAATTAAAACATGAGGTAAACTAAATTAATTTATTGTTTGTAAAGTCCCCCGCGACTAAGGGCTACTCCCTACTGTGGGAGTTCTTTTAAAAACCAATATAAAATTAATTCGTCAGTTTAATGTGATTATTCAGTCGTCTGACTGCATCTGTGGCACGGTAAGAGCGTGTTCGACTCCTACGCAAGAGGTCGTTCGATTCCCACCCAGGATAAAACCTTGTGTGATGAGCACGATGGTTTAATTTGTGTCTGGGTGTAATTTATCTATAATATGTATGTATTTAGAAATATATAAGTATATTTATCAATTGTTCGGTTACCATAATACAAGCTCTGCTTAGTCGGGAATCAGATGACATTGTGTGAATTGTCTTAAGATATTATTATTAATTATTACCAATACTGATCTCATGGCTTTTCCTAAAAACACCTAGACTACAAAGACTACCTAGCCCTAGTATAAAGGTGAAAAAAAAAACAAAAAAATATTGGTTCCAATACATTCGCATTTCTTTTGCAAGAAATATCAGCAAAATTTTAATACTGAATGATATAGATTTTGTTGCTTCCCTGTTTACATGAGCGCTGAGTAATCGTGGTCCATTGGTACATAAGATTTGTATTGTTCTCTCTCCGATTTCAGCTAATATAGACCGTAGCGTCTATGGCACCATAGACGCTACGGTCTACCGGAGATGCTATCTGTGCATAAACAGGTTTGCAATCGCACGTTCGGTAGCGTGTCTGGGGACCTTTAGGTCAATCAAAGTAGGTACACCGTACGTACTTTACAAAAATCTAAGTTTTGTATTACCCCTATCAAAGATATTTGATAACCGCGAGACTAGTGGATAGGTACCATACCTATTATTAAATCTAAACAACGAGGTATTAATATTTTATTCTGTATATGGGTGTTATTTATCTATAACTAGTCAGCTTGGTCACGCTTCATTGTGACTTTTAAAGCCAGGAACACTTGCCGGCCCTCCCAGAACATTCTGTTAAAGTTTCATCACAATCTGATCAATGATTTCGGAACGCATAGATGATATACAGACAAACATTGATTTATATTTGTAGATATTTATAGATATACTTAAATGTATTTAAGTAAATTAATACTGGCCTGTTAGTTTAGTTGTTAGTCACCCACTGGTAAGTTTGGTCCTGGGTTCGACTCCCACCCATGATTTATCATAGTGTAATGTATGATTTATTTATTCTGTGACTGTACGAACCTATGGTTTTACATGATAAAAATGATAATAATAGTAATAAAAATGATTTATTCACTTGGGAAGCCAAATACTACATTTGTGAAAAGTCGATACTACATTTACTAGTAACGCCTGTTTGCAAACAATAGGTAAAGCCCGAGAAAAGAACAGGCAATAAAAACTGGCCACTCTTTTCAAATTGCCAATGTTTACAATATTTCTCTGTTTATAAACTATATATGCAGGTAATGTGCTGCCACCATTATATTATACACCATATTAGAGGACTGATGCAAAAAAAAGAGGTCAATAATATTAGAAGAGTACACGAACTTTGATACATCAGCCCCAACGGGCACAACATAGTAGGAGCATCCACTTACGATGTATGTATACAATATGTTTGGATATGACGGCGCAACATATGGCAACACTTGACATTTACTGTCATTTACGTCGGAAAAGAATGAGGGTAGTTGATCATTCTTGCGGAACGTCACATGGACGTGATGGCGGGGCGGCCATCTTGTAGGCAGTTCGCCGACGAGAGCCGTTTGCGCACCACGTGCCCGACGAATCGCTAATTTCCGACCCGATCATTTTATTTTTTCATATAGTGATATGTGGAATCAATTATATTATTAGCTATATAATTTAGACGCGTCTAGTATTATTTCCTTTATTAAATTATCTGTGGTGAAATTAAGATGTTAATTTAATTAGTAATGGTAAAATCTAAACCTAGTGATCTCCCGGTGTTCGTGAACGATGGCAAGCTATAACCTGCGGCATCCTGAGCCTACATCAGAAGTGGGATGAAACACCCCTGTAAACCGGACGGAGACGCGTGCTCATATATAATAAAAAAGAAAAAAAAAGTTGCTTGTCGCGTGTGATATTCGTGTATTGTGTGGACGTGTCGGCCGTTATTCTACGTCCAGTTTGGCCGTTTTGTGTCTACGGATCGGGTATATCCGTATCCGATCGTCGCGGATCTCTGGTATGTGAGTTGTCCTAAGGGACTGTTTATAGACTCAGGTGAGTCTTTTTTGTTTTATTAACATTTTGAAGCCGAGTACTGTCGCATTCGAGAAAAAGTTGTCACTGAACTATGCAGTAAACGAGTAAATAAGTATCGCTAGTAAGCGTAGCGAAAATGTTCAAATGTTATCCGTATAGTGTTGTGTGTAATGCGTCGTTATATATTTTATCTCGTGTGTGTAGTCCCGTTACGTTAAATAATTGAGGGGCGCAAGAAAGGGTTATTTCATTTCGCGATTGAGCCGAGTAGATGCAGTATTCAAACAATTTTGAAACCGTTTAATTGAAGTAATTTTCGGTTTTCCTTGCATTTGGTGTATAGCTTCTCATGTGACGTGACGAGTGGCTAGTTGGAAATTCTCTTTCGTTTAAATTTAGTAGTGTTTATGCTGTCCTTATCACTACCATATGCCAATCAACCGTTAATAGTAATGTGAACATTTTAACTTGTGTGAATATTGATAACGTCGAAAATCTTTAACACGCCATAGTGATTGGACGTGAAATCTTATTCATGCTGCATGGCTGTTAAACCGTTGGCGCCGTTACTAATGTCCCAAGCTAGTATTAGTACCTCTAATACTGGTTCCACCGAGAGGTTCAGTGCTGGGTTCACAGAGGCGTCTAATGTGGGGCCAATGTGGGATCCATCGAGGGGTCCACCGTACGGGTCAATGGGGTCATCAACAGTGGTTCAGCTGTGGGGTCGACAATGGGTCAACTGTGTGTCAACATTGGGTCAATTGCGAGGTCAACAGTGGGTCAACGGGGTGTCAACTGCGGGGTCTAATATGGGGTCTAATACAGTATCTCTGGTTTAGCAGTAATGGTACCACTGGATAACTGGACATATTTCAGTATCGTGGATAAAACAGTACGAATCTGTCGCTAATTATGTGATGGGTTGAGTGGCGCTGGTTATGTGCTGTTGTAGCATTGTGTTGTAGAGTACTAGTTAAGTACTTCCTGGATTGCTGGTTAAGCAGTTATGTAGAACAAGGTAGAATATGGTAAAATACTAAATATCACAGAATAAGAAAGAAGAACACGGTAGAACCCAGTTAAGTGCTATAATTGTGACAGTTGCAATGCGTAATATTATTTTATGCAATAGTTCCGATTGGGTAGGTATTAAAGGGTCGGTTACAAACGATACGGTCGTCTTTGTAGGCAGTTTGAATTGATTCATTAACCTGATATAGTGGGCTCCAGTCAATCACCCAGTGTTTAGCGTGAATAGGGTAGGAGAATGGGAGCAACCGTTTGTGAGTTGAGGTGTATGGTAGAAGGTGGTAAGGGGCTGCTCAGTCCTACTAGGATTTGAGCGCTGGACTAACTTACGTATTATTGGCTTGACCTGTGTGAGGTTGACTAGCCTGTGTGGCAATGACTTGCCTGTGTGGCAATGACTAGCCTGTGTGGCAATGACTAGCCTGTGTGGCAATGACTAGCCTGTGTGGCAATGACTAGCCTGTGTGGCAATGACTAGCCTATGTGGCAATGACTAGCCTGTGTGGCAATGACTAGCCTGTGTGGCAGTGACTAGCCTGTGTGGCAATGACTAGCATGAGTGGCAATAATTAGCCTGTGTGGCATTGACTGTTTGTATGATAGTCACTGGGATAACTATGTTTGTGTGTTAGTCACAAGGATGACTATTTGTATGATAGTCACAGGAATGACCATGACTGTAGTTGCAATAGTACCAATGTTTAATGTCGATCAAGATCAGATTATTTTAATCATTTTCTGTAATAGTTCTGATTTGGTCAGGCAGGATAGTTGAGCGGTACCTATATTGCGGTATAACAATAAGCAGTGCGTCGCCATAAGCATGAGACTGTTAGGTGCTGGTTCGGTTTACCCACTGGTAGTACGAAATCTACTATTACTAAGTACTCTCCAACAGAACTGTAGTGAGGTATTCGCGCACAATGATTAGGTATGTTTAAGATCAACTCTAGAACGAATTAAACAACTCACTGTGACGATTAGAATAACTCGTTAGATTTAGAGACCATTTGAAATAATGCCTCGGAGAATAACCAAAAAGCTGCTGCAGCAGATGCTCGTCGATTTGATCAAACCATTAGCCGAAGGGGATTTTGTTTTTATTAACGGGTGAACGGCATCATACTAAGTTAGATAGGAAGTATAAGGGACCGTTTTTCATAACCTCCGTATTAGAAAAAGACCGCTATGAATTAAAAAGTGTGAGCGGTCCACACCGCGTCTTCAATTATCTACGTGAGTATTTGCGTTTAGTACCTCGGGGGCATACCGTTTTATTAGAAATAGCTGCTAGATTAATGAAAGAAGAGCAGGCCAAGACGGCGCTGGAAGATGTTGAAGGGAGTCGATCTGACGGTAATTTCCTCTCATCTCAAAGACATAGTGACCATGACGATAGCTTACTTGTCAGAGATGATACCTTGCATAGACTCGGACACAGCATCAGCCAATTCAGAAACTCTTACTGCCGGAATCAGTGTATGCGGTGATCCCGACACACTCAAAGTGCAACATGGAGTGGAAATTCATAGTGAGCAGTAGTTGTTAAATATAATTGTAATGTTTAATTAAGTGATTTTGAACCTGGTCGAAGGGACAGTGTCGTCCGGTCCATGCCGCCTGTAGGGCTGGTCGAAGGGACGCACTCATCCGGTTCAGTTGTGTGTTGGTCTAACTGGTCGAGGGGACAGTGTCGTCCGGTCCATGCCGCTTGTAGGGCTGGTCGAAGGGACGCACTGTTCGAGGGGAGAGTGTCGTCCGGTCCATGCCCCTTGTAGGGCTGGTCGAAGGGACGCACTGTTCGGAGGGACAGTGTCGTCCGGTCCATGCCGCTTGTAGGGCTGGTCGAAGGGACGCACTCGTCCTGTCCAGTTGTTTGTTGGTCCAACTAGTCGAGGGGATAGTGTCGTCCGGTCCACGCCGCTTGTGGGGCTGGTCGAAGGGACGCACTCGTCCGGTCCAGGTTGCTGTCTGAAGTTATTAACTAATAGAAAAGTATCGCTCGGTCCACGTTGCACTTTGGAGCTGGTCGAAGGAACACACCTTTTGTGTGAAGTATTATAATTAATGTGATCGAAAAGCTTTCATTGACTGCACATAATCAGGCTGTTCGTCAGAGATGGACGAGCGTTGTTTCAGGACGACCAAAATGTATTATCGCCCGAGGACGTTCGAATGTCAGTCTGGCCGTGACGGCGCAACATATGGCAACACTTGACATTTACTGTCATTTACGTCGGAAAAGAATGAGGGTAGTTGATCATTCTTGCGGAACGTCACATGGACGTGATGGCGGGGCGGCCATCTTGTAGGCAGTTCGTCGACGAGAGCCGTTTGCGCACCACGTGCCCGACGAATCGCTAATTTCCGACCCGATCATTTTATTTTTTCATATAGTGATATGTGGAATCAATTATTAGCTAAATAATATAGACGCGTCTAGTATTATTTCCTTTATTAAATTATCTGTGGTGAAATTAAGATGTTAATTTAATTAGTAATGGTAAAATCTAAACCTAGTGATCTCCCGGTGTTCGTGAACGATGGCAAGCTATAACCTGCGGCATCCTGAGCCTACAGATACAATATTCGTCCAGCTGGCTACCATCTAATTAGAAATGATCGCGCTGCCGGTGCTGGTGGTGGTGTAGCAATGTACTTACGCACATGTTAGATATGGGGTACATATTCCTTTTATTATTATATTACACACATATTCCTTTCCGCATCATAGATATGTCAGCACAACCACCTCCACAAAATGCAGGCGAGCATATTTTTGTAGAAGTTGAACTTCATCTTAATAAAGTTTTACTCGGAGTGATTATTGTCCTTCCGGAAATCCTCTTGGAAAATCTATCCCCTTCTTATAGTCATACAGTTATTATGAGAGACTTCAATACGTGTCTTTTAAAAAACGACTCTCGTTCCTTCTCTGTTTATAATACTATACAATCATGTAATCTGGCTCTTCTCCCCCTGAACGCTACACATAACTTTCCCAATTCTACGCCTTCTCTTCTCGATCTCATCTTCGTTTCTTCATCTGATCTTGTCTCCAAGCCAGTGCTCGGCTGATGCCTTCTCCTATCATGATTTAATTTTCCTTTCCTATAAACTTTGGCCGCCTAAGGTAAAACCTAAAATTCTTAAACAGCGTAATTTTGGTGGTATGAATATCGACTTACTGCGTGAAGGTATCGACTAGAATCCTTTTTACAGATCCGTATGTGTCAATGATAAAGTTAGTATTTTCAATTCGAAGTTGATCAAGTTATATGATGTGCATGCTCCGATCCGATGAAAATTAATAAAATTACCGTCACCATGGCTTACCGACGAGATTAATATTATAATGAATGAGAAAACTGCATCCAAATCTAAGTATAAATGCAGACCAACTTTAAACAAACGAGAAAGATATATGGCGTTAAGAAATCACTGCAACAAGGTGTGTAGAAATGCACAACGCCAACATATTCATACCTCTGTTCGAAAACGTAGATCCAGCTAAAATTTGGAAATTCCTTAGGACGTTGGGTGTTGGAAAATCCAGGCAGGACCCAATCCGTGAACCATTAGACTTAAACGAACTTAATATGCAATTCGCCCAATTTTTATGGGACTATTAAAGCAAATACATTGAAATATCTTTCATCACTTCCATCACCCAAAGAAAAATTGATTCAGAACAAATGGAGGATTCCATTTGTTCCGAATCAATTTACTGATTGTGATGTTAGAAAGAGCTTATATAATTACATCTAAAGCAGTAGGTACTGACTGCATTAGCCAAAACATGATCTTGCCTATCCTTGACCAGATTCTTCCTATCATAACAAATATCCTAAGCTATTCCATTACTAGCGGTTCCTTTACACGAATATGTCAAGATACCCAAATTATTCCTCTTCCTAAAAAATCAAATCCTTCATCATTATCAGAATACCGACCAACATCTATACTACCTTTCCATTCCAAAGTAATTGAACGACTCATCCATTCCCAATTTAGTGCATTTCTGTCTCGAAATTATCTCCTCAATCCTTTCCAGTCCGGTTTCCGTTCTGCCCACAGCACTGTTACAGCTCTCGTCAATGATATTAGACTAGGCTTGGAAAAAGGAAATCTAACAGTCCTTTCTTTGCTTGATTTTAGTAATGCTTTCAATTCTGTAGATTTTCTTACTTTACTTGGAATATTACGCTCTATCAACATATTTCCAACGGTAATAGACTGGTTTTATAGTTATCTGTCTGGTTACCGACAGCGTGTTTGCATTGAAGAGTCTTTTTCTTTCTAGTGCGATGTAACGGTCGGTGTACTATAGGGTGGCGTTATTTCTCCTGTACTCTTCGCAATTTTCATAAATTTAATCTCTAAACAATTAGTCTCATCCTACCACATTTATGCAGACGATCTTCAAATGTACACACAAGCACGACTGGGACAGCTGTCACTAGCCTTTTCAATTATCAATATGGATTTGGAGCAATAACCATGGTCTTAAAGATAATCCATCAAAGACCATCCAGGTTATCGTCATTGGTAGCCCAAGGTCGCAAATCAGTTGGAACCAATGGCCACAAGTTATATTAAATGGTACCCCTATAACAATTAGCAACACTGTAAAGAACTTGGGCGTTTTCATTAACAAAACTCAATCCTGGGGTCCTCGACTGCAAGAAGTCAGCGGTAAATTATTTGAGACTCCGCAATTTTCTTCCGACTACCACTAAAATTGCACTGGCTCAGTATCTTCTTCTACCCATTCTTGACTATGCTGACGCCAGCTATCTCGTCCCACCGAGGAGCAACTTGACAGACTTGAGCGTATTTAAAATGTATGTATTAGATTTATATTTGGCTTGCGCAAATATGATCACGTTTCAGAATTCCGAAACGTGCTCAAATGGCTTCCAAAACGTCTTCGTCGAAATACTCACATTCTCTCATTTCTGTATATTATACTTTTTAATCCCTTCACTCACTTGTCTCTTTTCACTCACACATTCGAGGTTTCTGAGGTCAACGGAGGATATGAGATTGGAAATTCCAGTGCATTCCGCAAGTCTTTATGACAAATCGTTTACAGTTGAGGCAGCAAGGCTCTGGAATGCACTGCCTTTGCCTATTAAACGTGTTCAGTCGTTGGCATCGTTTGAAAGGATGTTGAAGACCCATTAACTGACTATATAAACTTTAAATACCTATCTATTATTTCTTACAAATTTACAAATTGAAAAAATATTTGCTTCCAATAAGGGTTTACAAGGGTTCTTAAATTTAGCAATGTTTATTTAACCTTATACTGCCTGAATAGGTGTGCAAATTGAAATAAACTTACAAAACTAGAAATTACATTGATAAAATACATTATTGAAATTTTAATTAATTAATATTGTCAGTAAATAGTCATATACTCGTATTTATCATAAATTATCTCGCATGTCAATTCGTTATTACATACCATTAAAAATTATACCTAAGAATTTAGTATGTGATACTTCATTTATTATAGTGTCCTTGTAGATCAGAGTTTTAGGAATCACTTTTGAGTGTCGCGTTTGGAATTATATAAAGTTAGTTTTCGATAAATTTGCGTGTAAATTGTTCAAATAACCATAATATTACCAAGTCAACTGTTATTAATATCAGTATCATAATTACAAGTCAAAATAATAGATATGTCATCTGCAAAAAATATACATTTATGGTGAGTTTTGTCTGGTAAATCATTGATGTATAACAAAAAGAGAAGTGGTCCAAGAACACTTCCTTGTGGAACTCCACAGTTGTTTACTAAGTATTTCGACTTTTTTTGTTGTACTACTGCACCTTCGCCAAGGAACGTCAGTTCAATACATTGTTCACGTTCCATTATGTAACTTTGGATCCAGGTTAAAGCTGGTGCTTTAACTCCATAGTTTTCCAACTTATCTATTAAAATTTTGTGACAGACAAAGTCAAAAGCCTTTGACATGATAAAAAAAGTGGCTTTCGCTGATCAATATTCAATACAATATTTTTGATTAAATTGAATGCAGCCAGCGTAGTAGATTTCCCCTTTTGAAACCCGTATTGATTGCCTTTAATTAACTTAAATTTATCTAAATAAGAAACAAGTCTCCTATGTATTGCCTTTTTAAAGATCTTTGTTATTACCGGTATTAAGGTTATAGGCCTGTAATTACTCATATCTAGTAGATCACCTTTCTTATACAGTGGTTTAACTACTGACTTTTTTAGACTTTGAGGGAATACGCCATGTTCAAAAGAAAGATTAATTAGGTATGTCAAAATAGGTACTAAAATATCTACGCTTACTTTTATTATTTGGGTAGGAATCCCGTCATACCCAACAGAGGTGGTATTTTTTAAGGATAAAATTATATTCCGACGAAAAGGACTAAGGAACAAACTACTGTTACTACGAAATTTGTTTGTATTACGCTTATTGCCATAGTTTTTGTTAGTGAGTTTTGTTAGGTGGTTATTAAATGCATTCGCCATTGCACATGGATCTTGTAGCAACTGATCTCCACACTTTATCTCACTGATGAAAATTTTATAACAATTTTGTCCTATATTCTCATTTATAAGCGGTTCGACATTTATTTTTGGAACTATCTATTATATTGTTGTTATAAATCTGTTGCGATTTAGATATACAGCGTCTTAATAACGTCGCATATTTGAATACCGGAAATAAAATAGGGTCTAAGTGCCAAAACATTCGAAACGTATTTTATCACAGAAATGTATTCTATGGACCATCGCCAATAACCTAAAATAAGCATTAGGTGCCTAGCGTATTTTTTTGATCGGTACTTACATCCATAAGAAACGCGAGGGAGCGAGACGCATAGTGCATTATTTTTTAAAAGGGTCTAAGTCCCCGGCAGCGAGCCGCCAGTGCTATGAAAATGGCGGACATTGCACCTGTTGTTGTAAGCGGTTCGGGAAGAAAAAGGCGTAAAAATGGTACAAAAAGTGTACAGGTTGTTAAAAAAGCATTAAAGGATGCCGGTAAACAATACACAACAGCGAGTGGTAAAGTGATTCCGGAAAAAAAGCCGCCACCAGATGAGGTAAGTTGATTTTGCAATTTTTCTAACCTAAAGTAAAAATGCGCGGGCCGGCGCATGCGACCGGCGTCTGCTGCCGGTACCAATACTAGTGATGTGCGCATTGTCGTCGATATAAAGAGATAATTATTTTATTATAGCTTGCATAAATATATTTGAGTTATTATTTTATTACACATACCTATTAATACATTTTAACATGAAATTATTGTAATGATTTAATTGTTAAATTGTAGTTTCTCTTTTTGTAAAATAGGTAAAACATTGGCTAGTAATATATCTGTTAAGTTTGATGGCGAGACGCACGTACAAATAATAATAATAATACAAAATGATTTTTTATGTTAACTTTTTATTTATTATAGCATTCCCCCTGTAAGGGAAAGATCGTCTCTTCAAGTTCCACTTGAGTCCTTCTTTTTCCCGGTGTATTTCAAATAATTATTATAGTTTAATATTTAGTTATACATAGTTTAATTATTTGTGCCGAATTATGTACTTAGATAAATTGTTTTTTTTTAAGGTACACTGCAAATGCCGTTACGGTTGCAAAACGTTAACTCCTGCCAATAAATTGAATTTATTTAGAGAATTTTATGGTCTGGCTGATAACGAAAAACAGTCTACTTTTTTAATGAATCTGATTAATATTGCACCGGTTAAAAGAAGAAGACATGGCAAATACGAAACGTCTGAGCAAAGTAGAAGACAATGTAGTGTATTTTATGCTGTACCAGATGGACAGGGCAATATTGTCTATGTTTGTAAAGCTACCTTTGCTGAAATTTTCGCAGTCTCCGTAAAAAAGCTGCAAGTGATAGTAAAAAAGAAAAAAGAAGGTAAATTACAATACACTGAGACGAGAGGAAACAAAAGAAAACATAGAAAATTTACAGAGAACAACGAAAGAAGCATCAGAGAACACGTGAAGTCGTTCCCTAGACTGGAGAGCCATTATGGTCGCGCAAGATCTCAAAAAGAATACCTGAGCCCTGATCTCAATATTCACCGCCTATTTCGAGCCTATAAAGATTCAAATCCCGGAACTTTGGTAACATATAAATATTACAGTACTATTTTTAAAAGATTCTTTCCAAATGTTAAATTTGGGCAGAAGCGAACTGATACTTGTGCTACGTGTGATGTGTTAGCTGCTAAGATGATTTCTGATTCAAGTAATAAAGCAATCCACAAACATCACTTACAGTTACACCAATTAAAAGCAGAAAGAGCTACAAAGCAAATGTCATTCGATATCAAAATGTCTCAAATGCCTAGTAGCACCACGTGCACGGCTGCCATGGATTTACAACAAGTTATAGTAACTCCCACTCTTACTCATGGAGCTATGTACTATTCTCGACAGCTGGCAAATTATAATCTCGGCCTGCACATTGAAAATACAGGTGATGGCTATATGATTCTGTGGAATGAAAGTATCACCGGCAGAGGAGGCAATGAGATAGCATCGTGCATTTATAAAGCACTAGATAGTGGCCTAACTATAAATAAAGATAATTTAATAATGTGGAGTGACAATTGCTGCGGGCAAAACAAAAACAAAATGTTTATATTTTTATGGGCATATTTGAGTTTCAAGAAAGTTTATAAAACTATTGAACACAAATTTTTAATCAGCGGACATTCTTATCTGTCTTGTGACAGAGACTTCGCTTTAATAGAAAAACGAAAACGAGTGTCAAATTGTATGGTGCCTGATGATATCTCGCAGCTTATTGAAAAGACAAGATTCAAAAACCCATTCCGGGTTATAAAAATGAACGCGGAAGATTTTTATGATTTCAAGTCGGCTGCAGACAATTTTTTGAATACTACGGCCTTGCAAATTTCAAGAGCGCATCACATAAAGTTTGATAGTGCCGAACCTTTCGTGATTCGAATCAAAGAAGCTCATACTTTTTCGGAGAACTGGAAAGTTGTAAATCTCCTAAAACGGAACAAGACGTTGAATGACGTTGATGGATACACATTACCCAAACTTCAGTGTCAAAGTAAAATTTCAGAAGAAAAGAAAAAAGATCTTTTGGCTATGATTCCGTATCTCAAAAACGAAGACCATCGAAGGTATTATGAAACCATTTTAAATTGAACAGTATGGTTAATATTTTAAAGCTTTGATTATTTATACTTAATATTTTAGTATGTTGATTTTGTTATCTACTTGAAAATTTGGTAACTTTGTTGTTTTCAATATTATTTACTTCTATAATGTCACGTCACTAGTTTTTGTGTGTTCAGATGGCAAAGTGCCAATACCAAAAAGAAATTGGAACTTAGATCCTTATTTAAAATATAATGCTAGGCACCTAGAGCCTAATTTAAGTTAGTGAGAATTGGACTTTGAGTTTTCTTTAGACTGACAATTAATATGTAAGTTTTCTGTACTAATTGATAAGTAAAACACCTAGTTGTTTCTACACAAAGAGATTATATTGTTATGTTAGTATTTCCCTTAAAAAAATAAACAAACATGATTCTGAAGATGAGTTATTATTTTAATCAACAATTCCTCTACATGTTGTTTTTGGCACATAGATCCTATTTTATTTCCAGTATTCATTTGTAAAATTTTGCTTTGCTGTCTAGTGTACGGTTTTAGTAAAAGTTAAAACGCAATTTTCGCTTTGTTTTACAGCTTCGCCGTAGTCCTTTGGTAATCCATTTAACACTTCGTCGTCCGTCCTTGGTACCTTTTTTTATGTTGCTAATAATATGGTCGATACACGAGTTTATTCTAACCGGCTCATTAAAATATAATACCAAATTATAGTTTTGTAATATACTTTGCAAATCTTTTACTATATTAGAATTTACCAGGGTATTAATATTTATGTCTTCGGCTCAAATTATTTTATACTTCTTAAATTTACTATCAATTAATAATTTGTAGAATAGTCGGTCAACGTATGATAAAAATAGATCTGCATTTGTTTGAGGAGTACGGTAAATGCATATTATAACAGTTCTTTGACATGTGATCTCAATACCACAGCTCTCAAAAATTATTCATCTTTTAACTCAGGAACTTCGATGTACGTATCATTTGTATGCCGACGATCTTCTGCTATACTTTCAGACAAAACTAGACAATTTGAATGAAGCTATCGATAATGTGAATCGAGATTTGATGGCGATAAAGAACTGGTCGGACGAGTTTGGTCTTTCGGTAAATCCTGAAAAATGTCAAGCAATCATTGTTGGCAGTCCTCACATGGTTAGCACAATAGATTTTGATTCATTACCACCTATTATCTTCCACGGCACTGCTATTCCTGTTAGCCATGATGTCAAGGATCTAGGTTTGCATATTGATTCCACCCATAGCTGGCGGACTCAAATTGCTAATGTCAGTCAGAAGGTCACTGGTACTTTGCGGTGTCTTTATCGTCTCAAAAACTTCCTACCAGTTAATAGAAAAGTAACGCTAGTGCAGACTTAAATATTTCCTATGATTGACTATGGTGATGTGTGCTATTTCGACCTGAATGCTGATCTGCTCCATAAACTTGACCGGCTTCTCAATAATTGCATTCGATTCGTCTTCAACCTTCGCAAGTACGATCATGTCTCGAACTATCGCTCTCAGCTTAATTGGTTTCCTATGCGGCAGCGCCGTAGTTTGCGTGCACTTACAACGCTATATTCAATCCTATTTTCTCTTCATGCCCCTACTTATCTAACGCCTCACTTTCAATTTCTCTGCTCTAGCCATGATCGGAATCTACGCTCCTCTAATAATCTGTTGCTTCTCTGTCCTGCTCACAGCTCCACTCTGTTGCATTCTTCCTTCTCTATTCAATCTATTCTCCTTTGGAATGCGCTCCCTCTCGACATAAGAATGTCTACAACTCGTGTCACTTTTAAGTTCCAAATACGTAATTTCTATACAAAGTTATTGGCGGAATCATCACAATTATAGTAATCTATGGTTATATATATGTATGTATTTGTATAGTTATGAGTATGTATTATGTATGTAAATGTATGTATTGGTATGTTGTGTGTGTATGTATATGTATATATTTATATGTATGGTATTGTTTTTATAATTATTGATTTATTATTATTACTTTTTTTTAAAATCACTTTCTTGCTTATTTAGCATTAGAAATATAAGTCGATTAAGCACCCACCTCAAACAGTTCTCTGCATCACCCTAAGGTTGACTGGTAGATAATGCCTAAGGCATTAAGTCCGCCTTTGTACAAATTTTGTGTGCAAGAAGATAAATAAATAAAGTTGTTTTAAAATCCCTAGTTCCCTACACGTAATACCGTACCGAAAATTTATACAGGTACCACCTCTTTTTTTATTTCTGCAAAATTTTGATACCAATTCGTAGCCCGTAATTTTTGCATTTTTTATGTCGCCATCCGCTAAAAAGCCATTATCTATTTGCATGTCTTTAAGTGATATTTGCAGTAAGTCTTTTTTTGATAAAAGTCCAGCTATATTCTGGTGAAAAATTTAGATTGATGGAGAGTTATCAGTTTTTGATACGAAAAAGACTTTTATTAGTAACCTCGCTTGAATCCGAATTTATGAAGTAGTAAGTAATAGTAGCTTTTTTTTATTTATTCCGTCTTTCATCTGTATTCGTGATTGAGCTGGAGTTACATACATTGCCACGTTCCAAGAGCGGGTTATTAGAATATAACACATCACTCTGTATACTTATTATATAAGGTATGCTCACAAAGTGATAAAATATGGTACGTCCCCTTTACGAAAGTGGGGTATGTTTTTTACTCATCTATTCCATCGTATTAGATGTCGTTGGATATGTTTTTTAAAAATATTGCGAATGTGATCTCTAATCACCGCGCTTTGTATTCGGTTTCGAATCATAATTTTAACAATTTTATGAAAGAGAACTGTTTTTTATTGATTTTCGTAGAGTGTCGTGGTGTAATCTCTCTCTTTCGACTTACTAAATCGGAATACAGTATTAATAATAGTAATGTTTACGCATTGTAGTGGGCAACGCGCGGCGCTTGGTGTTGGTAGTAAGAAAACTTTAAAATGTTCATACACTATAAAAACTGTATCCTGTAATTATCTACGTACATGTCAATAATCTATAGGACGTTATAATCATCTATAATTTTCAGTTTTACCAAATCATATAGGCATGCTTTTATATTAGATTTCTGTTTAGATAATTAAATTTTTATCTTTTTTTTAGTTCAACATTCGAACGATTTCAAGTCACCCTAAAGTAACTCTCGTATTTATGCAAAGTTGTAGTAACACTGTACTGGATTATTTGTTTCACTATTAATTGGCAAGATTAGCCCTAAATTATGTTATTCAAATAAAATTAATTGCTTGGGGTTTAGAAATTATTCCACCAAGAAAATAATATGGTAGACAATGTCAAAATACTTTATTCACTAAGGTTACAAAATGCAACTGGAAAAGTATGACTCTCCTACTCCTTAAACCTTACTCAAGTAATAATATTATTAATTGTAAAGGAGACAACTATGTTTCAATTGATTATCCTTCTGTGCACAGTGCAAATTTTTCCTATTCTAGGAGGATAAAAGTCTAAAAACGAAGGAAGAAGCTCCTTTAATAGTAAACAATGATTTTTAATTAAATTTAAGTAATTTACTTGTACAGTATTTATCACTTAACACACGTTAAAGGAGTAACTTAGATCTAGGTTTTTCGCGAACAGTATCTTTTTTCTGGATGAAAGGTTCAATCTCATACTTTGTATCCTCGAAAATATGTGTTTAATATAACATATATTTCGGGACTTAATCGCGACTTCCACCAGTCGACCCGTGACCACGATCGGTGCAATTCTATCGAAACGTCGGGTAAATAAAAAGTTCGTACCTTTAAATAATTCGATTAAGTCCCGAAATATATGACTGCCTCTGTGGCGCGGTGAAAGTGTATCCGACTGCTACGCAAGAGGTCGTGGGTTCGATCTCCACCCAGGATAAAACTTTGTGTGATGAGCACGATGGTTTATTCAGTGTCTGGGTGTTATTTATCTTTATTATGTATGTATTTAGAAATATATAAGTATGTTTATCAGTTGTCTGGTTTCCATAGTACAAGCTCTGCTTAGTTTGGGATCAGATGGCGTTGTGTGAGTTGTCCCAAAATATTATATTATTATTATTATCTAATATGTATAAAAATCGCGAAAATTTAAAAACTATGTGTTTAATATTTAATGATGATCGAGTCAAAAGATAAAGCACAAATTAATCCATGGCAAATATTAGACGTTACTTAAGCGCGAAATTTAAAATAATAAAATAAAAAAATATATTATATTTTCTATGTGCCAACACATTAAAGCTTAACCTGAAAAAGTTTTAAACGGGTGTCTCTATTTCAATTAAAAAGTAAAGCTTTTTAGGGTTCCGTAGCCAAAGTGGCAAAAACGGAACCCTTATAGTTTCGTCATGTCCTGTCTGTCTGTCCGTCCGTATGTCACAAGCATTTTACTCATAGACTACTCCATAAATATTGATGAAATTAAGTGAAAAGGTGTCTTGTAGTGTAGCCGCTACTTAGTTTGATGGCTAAATAATAATAATAATAATAACATTTGCAGAAGCTGTTTTGTTTTCAGCAAACATCATCGTGTTTTAAAACATTATAAGGTTTCTAATAAACTTTTGTGATTGAGTGAATATTTTTGGAAATTATCGCTCTGAAAGTTGCATAAATTGTGCCCTTAACTTCTAAACCGTGTAACCAAAAAATATGAAAAAAATACACAAAGGTACCGCTTAATAAGTTCTTCAAACTAAAATTATTTAGATATACCGTCATTGAGTTATTGTCATACGCTTTTCTGCTGATGCAATTTCTCAATGTTGCGGAACCCTACACTGAGCATGGTCCGACTTGCTCTTGACCGGTTTTTTATTGCTTTATCTTCTCCGGCCCGTAAATTAAGTACATACTAGTTTATATCGTTATATTAAAATATTCTAACTTATCAGGAAAATGTACTAACCTAACCTTATGGCCACCGCTGGAGGCTCCGATAAATATGGTTACCTGAGAAAAAGCAGGAAAATTTACTTACTATTGTCTCTGAACAATCCAGAGTGGTTAGATGCACCATGGAAGACAAAGACATATGCCAAAACCAAAAAAATAACCGCTCAAGGACAATTGTCATCCAACTAGCTTCACTTAGAATGCGCGACAAATCTCTAGCGTCCACAATAAGTTTAAACAAAACTAATCCAGACACCAAATTAAATTAAATTTAATTCAATTCAATTTTTATTTGCTAAACATGGGTACATATTGTGTTACTAGTTACATTAGGCACATATCAATGATGTTCAATCCATATTTTACCGTTGTGGTGTCCAAATTTTAATAAAACTATATTTTATAATATATATATATAAAAAAAGAATTACAATCATTATCAAGTCAAGATGAGTAGTATTGAGCATTAAAGTAAGTCAGTTATGTTTTAACATCGAAATACTCTTGAAGTAAGTTGTAGCATTTATTCACTAGAAGATCATTTAGTTCCTTTTTGAATTTAAAATTTTCTTCAATATGCCTAATTGACGCAGAGGGGTGCCCTACAAAATACGTTCTTATGCATCAAAGTGGTCCTGCTTTGAACTAAACACAATATACCCAAGGGGCGTTTTTTTTCTCTTGCAGTAAATAAGTTATTTAATTTGCTTTATAACTAAGGCACATTCATAAGTATTTAATCTGGGAAAGCTCATTAAATTATAGTTTTTAAAATACGGTTTAGACGATTGTCTTGCTTTTATGTCGAACATAATTCTTATATAACGCTTTTGGGCGCTGAAGGCGAAGAGCCAGTCAGTTGAGTTTCCCCAAAAAATAATTCCATAACGCAGTGTAGAGGAAATATGCCCATGATAGGCTATAAGCGCGTCTCTGTTCCTTATATTTTTTAGGTTATAGAGCCCATATGCTAACTGACTAACTTTTTTACAGACATATTCAATATGAGTTTTCCAGTTCATTTTTTGGTCAAGGTGTAGTCCCAGAAATTTAGTTGTTAGATTCTCTTCAATATTTTTACCCATATAGTTGACATTAGTTGAACTATAACTATTTGAAAATTGCCTTTGCTTAAAGTTAATGATTATTGTTTTTTCGAAAATAATATTTAAGTTATATAATGTCAACCATTTAATAATATACGTTAAGGAATTTTTTTTGTCAGATTCCAGTGATGTCAATTTAGACCCAGAATAGAGTACCGTACAATCATCTGCAAAAAGTGTTATTTTGTTTTTAATATTAATAGGTAAGTCATTAATGTATATGATTAACAGTTATGGCCCCAACACACTACCCTGGGGCACACCATACTTTATATTTCTTTCTTTAGATTGGTGCATCGTTCCTGTTTATGTTTGTTAACATAATTTTGTCATTTGTGTTATCTGTGTCTTTCCAGATAAATAAGATGCAATCATGATGCAAGATGTTTATGTGCTTTGCCCCGTATTCCATAGTTATATATCATCATTAAAAGTATATCGATTAACATGATCAAATGCCTTGGTCATATTCATAAATAGACCAGTTACTGGCTGTCCCTTATCCATATTATCTATAACATGACAATACCCCATCCCAAAGGAGGTGTGATTCTTGTTAATCATGTAACGTAAGAGAATGAGTTTAATCTTGAGCATAATGCGGCAATATGTTGTTTCCAGTTTAGACTGTTGTCTATATTAACTTCTTAGAATTGTATTGTGCCTTATTATATCATTATTATAATTTATTTCATTCGTTCTTCCTGCTAACAAGCAGGAAATAATTTTTAATAAATACTGCTAACACACTTCCAATCCTTTAGCTATTTTTTTTTCTTGTCTTCAAAAAAAAAGGTAAAGGAAGGTGTTGAAAGAGAAGTATTTTCAACTGTCCCTCCATTAAGATTCATATTACTTTTTTTAGTGCAAGTATTGCGATGGTAGTCTTCAAGTACTGCTTGCTACTGGTCCTGTTCAACATACTGACCGCAGTACACCCCGAATCAGAATGTAATGTTGAATTACTTGTGGGGTCATGCTTCCGACTACACTTGTGTGGAAGGCAACGTTACTATAAAAGCTATGCATGGTAGGGGGTTGAATATTACGGTCATGACCTTCAAATGTGAGGTAAATTATTCCGTTTAGATTTAAAAAGAGTTTAGCTTTCAAATGTTAATCGACTTTCAGTAGTAACGATCTAATTAAGTACCTAGCTTATGTAAGTAACTGGGAAACCTTTACAATGCCTAGACCTTTATACTACCGGCTAGTGGAACTGTATGGCGCGCTAATACAGCAGACTGCATGCGCATCGTGACCCATTTTGCTAGAATTGGCCATGATATGGGAAGTTAGCAACCCGAGCGGCTCACCTTAATAGCAAGCTAACCAAAGCGGTAGATGTCTGGCCACGATTGATGTGTACCTAGCATGCATATTACCAGAGCTCGAGCACGAAAATGGGATTATCCAGTCACGTGGAAAAAATATTGTACCTAATTTTAACAAAATTATCAGCTCACAGGTTAAGCTGCCAAAACCAATTATAGATTGATATGCATTATTTTATATTTCAGGGTACTAACCTCACTTATCTTAAACCGCCTGAGCACCGACAAAAGTATCATGTAGTGTACCTTTCATTACATTCTTGTTCACCTAACAACATAATAGGATTTGTGAACGAAATCTTTGATAAACCTACAATAGATAACTCTCGGATTATAGTTACCAACAAGTTTCTGCCAGCCATGGATATGGACAGTCTTAAAACCATGACTTTAGTGGCATTTCAACTAGGTAAATTATTACTTATATTTTCTACCCACGGGCTCACACTATTAGTATAATATTTAAGCTCACGTAACAGCTGAAGACAGCTCAATTTCATTAAAATGGGATGGAATGGAATGGAATAGAATGGAATGGAATGGAACGGAACGGAACGGAACGGAAAGGAACGGAACGGAACGGAACGGAACGGAACGGAACGGAACGGAACGGAACGGAACGGAACGGAACGGAACGGAACGGAACGGAACGGAACGGAACGGAACGGAACGGAATGGAATAGAATAGAATAGAAAAGACTCCACATGAAGTTTGCCACCGCGCGCTGCTTGGAAACTATTCTTAATAAAGTTAAATGATGACACATAAAACCCAATAAATTTTGTATTTCCAGATGGAGATACAATTATACCTATAAATGGCACATCTTCCTGGTCGTCCTTGCTAATGCTTGATTTAGAGGGAGGGCATTATCTACAATTTATTGAAGACCTGGAAGCAAATATGACCAGGTTACCAGCAGATTCTTTTGCCGGTTTGAGGAGTTTGAAAAAGTTCCATATACAGGATAATAAAAATATTGAAACTATAGGAGCAGATGCTTTAAGAGGTAAGAATAATCGATGACAGGTACCCAAGTCAAACTGCAAAGTGGTTTTGTAGTTGTATACCTTAAATCAAACTACTATATAGTATTGGGTTAGTGTTAATTGGTGTAAAGAAGCTTCTATTCGACGTTGTTAGTATATTAATAATAAGCCTGTTTATAGTATAGATAAAAACCAATTCCCAAATGTCTGCGAGTCGGTTGTACCTTTTCGATTATTTTTTTGATGTATTTGTAAAATTGTTGGTTTGTATAAAAAAATACACTAAAAAATATACACCGGGGCAAGTTTTCATTAGCTAGCTTCACCTTAGAAACAGAACATAACTTAGTAATAATAAATTATGATCTCTGATCTGTACAAAATTTCTAGTACCATTAGCTGCTTAAAGTCAATTAATCAGCTGACATGAGATAACAAAATGAAACAGTAGGTGAATCTGCTGTTCCGCACATCAGACGCCAGATTTAAAGAGTTACAATGAACGTCAACCCTAAAAAGATTAAAACAATAAAATAAATTTAATGTTGCAGGCCTCAAGGAATTGCAAAGATTAGAACTAATTGGTTATTATTTATTTAAGTAGGTACATGACGTTTAAAAAACAATGTAAGTAATTAATTAAAACTAAAAACTAACACTAAATAAGACTAAAATATATCCAAAAAATTGGGGCCCCTGGGCATGGTTCCACAGATGCTGGCAGCATTTCCTCGCTGTATAGCAATGCTGATGCGTTGTGCGAGGAAGCTGCCAGCTCTACGGTCACCAGTGGAGTCGACCAATTTTTTGGAAATTTCTTTAAAAAATTTGTTTGCGCTGGGACCCCATGGGCCAAGGGTCTCGACGCCAAATGGTACAAAAATATATTCGCTGCCAAGACCCCTGTATTTAACAATTTTTAAATTTTCGGCCGCTTTAGCTGCCGCCCCAGCTTGAACGCTGGTTCCGTGGAGGTGGGAAGGAGCAAGTGTGTCTACACACGTGGCGTCCCACACAAGCACCCTTCCCATACTCCAAGGAATCAGTGACATCCCATCAGGTCTCTTGCCATCGTCCCTGGCTAAGCCGGTAGGTTCCAGCACAGCTGGTATGTTTACAGAAGCAAGAGACCGACGGATGATATCATTCAGGGCGGCGTGCCTAGAAAAGCGGCCGGCACTCTTTTGGCAAGAAAGCCCATGGTGTCCCAGTTGGTCGACTTCGCTGCCGCAGGGGCAACGGTGCAGAGAACATATTCGCAGCCCTAAGCGCAAACTGATAGCAAGCCGGAGGGTGTCAGGCTCCAGAAATGTGCCAGTGTTTGGCGACGGGTAAGCACGAAGCCATTCACCGGATTCTCTGGAGCTAGAAGCCATCAGTCTAGCGCGCTCAGAACCAGAACTAGCGTCCAGCAGAGTGTTGTAACAAAGTTGGCACAAAACATCATCCCAGCTTCTTTGGAAATTTGAATGAATAGGAAAATCTTTACCTGGGCATGCTGAAGACCATGCTTTTTTAGCTTCCTCCAAGCCCGCAGTCTTATTGTTTGAGTGCAGGATTTTACCAATAAGACTAGCTGAGCTGTGGACAGAAGACAAAAAAGCTGGTAAGGAGACACTTGAAATTTTGCGGATCCCTAATCCACCATGGCGGATGGGAAGGGATGCTTGGATCCAGGCCTTATCACTGAGCTGTATGTTCAAAATTGAATCTAAAGTTGACCTTATAAGGTCGTCCAGTGGTGTCAGCAAATTTTGAAATTTCCATAGGGGGCAGCAGCGAAGTACATAAGTTAATTTTGGTACGAAAAGGCAGAATTTTAGTAAAGTTACACCATAATGCGGGCTTATGTCAATAAGGCGATTTGAAAAATTTTTAAATTTTGAAATGCAATTCTGCAAATATAACGGAAATGAGTTTTCAAAAACGGGGGACCCAAGGAGACAAAGTGAGTCTTTGGTTACTATATTGATGTTTGGAGTTATACTATAAAATTTCTGTATGATATCATTAGAATTTGGGAAAGAAGCATGAAAGTATAGTTCGCATTTGCCAAAATTTAATTCTAAACCGATATTTTGAAATTTTGACTTTATGGTTACAAGGTCTGAAAAAACAGTATCAAGGTCGCCTCCTAGGGTTCCGTCGTCCAAATACCAAACGTTGAATTTTGACTTTAAATTTTGAATAATTGGATTTATTGCCAAACTGAAAATAGCTGGTCCGAGAGGATCACCCTGCTGACAGCCTACTTCTGAGGAAAGAACGTTCTCGCGGTAAAGCAATTTTGTAGGGTCGGCGTAAGAGAGAAGGAGATAATTGTAAACATCGGCAATGTGTTGTTTAATTTCTGTCAGCAGAGCGTCTCTATTTACGGAATTAAAAGCGTTTTTGATATCAATTTTTACCAACACTTCAGGCGTAGCACTTGTGAGGAATGAACGCAGGGAGTGAACGGCGGCTTCACATCCCCCTTTGGTTCCGAAACCGAGTTGTACAGGTTCAAAAACAGACTGCAATTTTGAAAAGATATGCCGAACAGCAATTTTGGAAGCAAGACGACGAAGTGTTGAACCAACGGCTATAGGCCTCACCCCTCCATCTTTTTTAGTGAGAGCGATCAAGTTTGCGCCGAACAAAATTGGAACAATATCCGAATGAATGTTGCCAGAATACAATTTGTTAACTAATTTAGATAATGAATTTAAAAGTTGAACGCCAGCATCACCAGCTGAGACAGAAATGAGATCTTTTAAATGTTGAGGTGAGATACCATCAATGCCAGCTGCCGAACCAGTTTTGAATGAAAAAATAGCGTCAAAAGTGTCCTTATTATTAATTTGTAAGCATGACTGGCTAGCCGTTGGTGGGTCAAAAAAGAGCGGATAAGGAGGAGCTGGGGGATGTTTTGATTCTAAGGCCGAGAAGGTGTCTGGGGTGTCTGGTGACAACACGTCGTTTGAAAAAAGGAGTCGGGCGGCGCCTTTTAAATCACCGTCGCTTATTTTGGTTTCTATGGTTTTTCGACGATTAAAAAGAAAATTTTTGATTGATTTGTCTGATGATAGGTTAGATGATTGACCGAAACAGTTGTTTTTTATTTTTTGGGTGAGAGAAACGGGTGAATTATCTTTCGTGATATGAAGAGTGCGATAAGCAAACAGTAAAAGATTGTGCCAGTCTTCTAAACAATTTTTTTCTACGCATTTTTCTATGAGGCGGGAAAGATGGGTCGCAACGGTGATTCTTGCGCCGCGGGGAATCCTTTTGACAACGGGGGTAGTATGCTTAAGGTTACTTATATATAGATGGAATGGAATGGTTGAATGGTTTGTGGCTGTGCGTGCAAGGGGTGGAATAATAGGGCGATTGGAAATAGGTGGGGCATTTTGGCTGTGACAATTTTTATGAGATTTGGTGAAGTGTATATTAAGTCCTCTTACAGATTTGAAAGTTTTTCTACATACTGAGCATGTTTGGCTGCACGTGCTGTCACCGGGCTGCGAAAAATTCTGCATCTACTATAATATTGTTTCTAAGTATTCATATTTACACATTTACACAAAAACAAACACAAAACATATAAAAAAAACACTTAAATAATAATGTTTGACACTGTCACAAATGTGATTAAATTGTACAAAGATGCGTGGCAAGCTGCGTGGAAACGACGAATATGAAGGGAAGCAGAGCAGGGCGCAGGCGTAGGCTACAAATAAGCCAATGGCGAGTCGGTACGGTATGTTTATTGTGGTTCATTGAGTGGTTAACTGTGGTTGCCTAGGGAAACGGTTTGACGCGTCCTTTAAAAAAGACAATTTTTATGGGTGCAAATGAACGGCATTCGCCGCCAACACTTCACTGTAAGATATGCACAATCATAAACCCATTACACCCACAGAAAATATAGAATCATACAAAAACACGATAAAAACATTTTTTTAAAATTTGCAGCATAAAATGACAGCCGACTCTATCAAGCTACGTTTCGTTTCCAATTTTATAAATCGGTTCCTTATTTGATAAATTATATAAAGCGAAAACCATATTCGTTTTCTGCGCCATGTGTGGCTTTTGACCTGAATCACTAATTTATAACAAGTTAAAATATTTTGAAGTTGGTGAATTCGCCGGCGTACCGAAACTAAAAATTTTGGATTTATCGAACAATTATATAGAGTCACTGCCGAATGGTTTATTTCAGAGTTTAGACAATATAGTTGAGGTAAGTGATGAATATTGAGGTTAAGGTTAACCTTCGAATACTCGATGAATATTTATGAAGTTTTCAAATGATCTAAATTCCTGTCGCTACAAATAATTTCCAATGTGACAACAACGTAACGATGACGGAGGTGGAGGTGTTATGAATAAGTTGTGTTTGAGAATGGGGCTGTAATTTGTACTTACTAAACTGTTTTTAATTTAATCACTTAAAAACGTCTGAACAGATTTGTACACATTATTAAAATATATATATTACGGGTCTTATTTGCGTGAATAATTTAAGGTATTGCAACGGCTGTGGTCACGGGTAGTCTACGCGTGACCACGGCCGTTGCAATACGGTCGAAACGTCGGGCAATAAACAAGGTATTTTACCTAAAATTATTTACGCGATTAAGACCCGTAATATGTATATTTTCATAATAGTCTGAACAGATCTGGATGATATTTGTCTTTTTTATCCCGGAAAAATGTTCCTGCGGAATAGATTTGTTTTTCAACATTTTCACGCAAAGGAAAACGCCGTCAACAGCTACTTTATTTATATCTATTACATTTAATATTTAAGGCATCAAACTTGCAATCGTGAGGTCGCGACCTATTGTACTACCGACATAAACCTATTCCTCACAAGCTATTTAGTTTAGCTGGAGTGGTTAACAGGATTGCCAGTAATGTCCTACAATGCTAGTTATCTTTAAAAAATATACCTACTTTGTTTAGAAAACTGCACTTTTTACTGACAATATTTATGACATTATCCATCAACAAGATCTGTATTAAATCTAAAACCGAAAAATCATACATTTCCAGGCAAAGACTAACAAAGTACAGAGTACCTTAAGGTAGTATACTGGGACCACTACTTTTTCTAAAACAAAAATAATGTCATTTGAGCAAAAGACAAATTACATAAAACCACGGATACGACATATGATGATTGAATTATTTCCTAGGGTTCGAATTAGACAGCGATATGACATGGAAATTTCAAACGGATAATGTTACCAAAAGACTATGTCAGTACTCATATGCTATGTAAAATTTGTCTAAGATAGTAAACTAGGAGACTCTACTTACAGCATATCATGCATACGTCACATCCACTATGTGATATGGCATCATATACTGGGGTAATTCTACAAATATTGACACTGTATTTAAAGCCCAAAAGAGATGTCTTAGATCAGTATGTAGAATAAAAAGTACATACAGCTGCGTACCTCACTTTTTAAGGTTACGTATATTGCCATGTTTATATATATATATATTTATTTATTTATTTATTTATTGTTACAGAAAGCTTACAGACTAATTGTTACATATACATTTTTTTTATATAGATATTACTGTTGCTATTTACAAGCTTCCGCATGTAGTTAAACAAAGGTTTACAATTTTAATAAGATATATATATATATTTTTTTTTTCGTTGATCCAGTGAAAAAGAAAAGATAAAATGATACATAATCAGTAATTAATAGATTGGTGCTGTTATAAAGAAAATATTGCCATACATTTATCAGGTAGTTAGTTTCCTTCCATTAGTTGCCTTACATTGCCAAAATAATTGTTTGCAAGAATTTGCCTAATTTTTTGGTTTATTGTACAAAATAAGTCGATGTCATATTTCGATGATATTTTATTAAACTCTGAAGCACTTCGTAAACAGAAGGTATTTTTTCTGTAATTGGTTGTTGCAAAGGGTACCTCCAGTAAAGGACGCTTTCTAAGTCCGATCTGATTTGTCCTAAGATGTATTTTGCTAAGCAGTGCTGGACAATCAGCCAAGCCCTGAGCAATTTTGACTAGCAAGCTAATGTCATTTAGATTACGCCTGTTTTCTAACGGCATAAAGTGGTATTTCTTACAACGATGATCATAGTCATGTGAACGTTGGTGTGCTTTATAGTCCAAATAGCGCAGAAATTTTTTTTGGACAACCTCAATTCGAGATTTATAAACCTCATACTGTGGGTTCCAAACTTGACTAGCGTACTCCAGATGACTCCGTACGTATGAACAGTAGAGAACTTTTATTGGTTTTAGAGAACGAAATTCAGAGCAGGTCCTGATAATAAAACCAAGGGCATTGGTCGCTTTTTTTATAATGCTATCCACGTGATTATCAAATAAGAGCTTATTGTCATGGATTACACCTAAATCTCTTATGCTATTCACTGTAACAATTTTTTGTCCATGTAGTGAGTACTCAGACTGGAGCAAACGGTTTTGCCTAGAATAAGTCATATGGAAACATTTTGATACATTCAACTCAAGTTTGTTAGTAGCGCAGTATAATACAAAATTATCAAGGTCTGATTGAAGATTTATGACATCGGATTGATTACGCACTGACTTTAATATTTTCATATCATCAGCGTAAAGTAAGATTTCTGAAAAATTAAAACAGGATTTAAGGTCAATTATAAATATAGTGAACAGAAGTGGTCCAAGAATGGAGCCTTGCGGAACACCTGACGGAACTGAGCGCCACCCGGAGGTGTAACCACCTAATACTACTGCCTGTGTTCGATTGTCTATGTAGGATGCGAACCATCGAAACAGGTCACCGTGTATACCCGCATCCAACAGCTTCCTTAAAAGTACTCGATGATTTATACGATCAAAACATTTTTTATAATCTGTGTATATTACATCTACTTGACACTTTTGCTCCATCCCGTAGGTTATAATCTCATTTGAAAGTGCCAAATTAGTTACCGTAGACCTTTGTCTAAGAAATCCATGTTGTTCCTCGGGAAAGTAGCATTTTAAAGCAGAATAGACAGCGGTGTGCACCAGGCGCTCAAGAACTTTAGCAAGTAGGCATAACTTAGAGATAGGGCGGTAGTTCTCAACGTTGGATTTGTCACCTTTTTTTTTTTTAAAATAGGAGATATAAAAGCGGATTTCCATAACGTGGGAACAACACCTTCTCTTAGGGATCTGTTAAATAAAATACTAACTGGCAATACCAGACTTTCCGCGCATTTTATAATGAAAATAGGTGGGATCATATCTGGTCCTCCACTTTTTGAGGGATCCAAGCCTTTTAGGAGTTTTAATAGTTTACTGGGACACACAGCGACACTGTTTAGGCAGCCCTGACTAATAGACTCAAAATATGTTTGAGGGGTGGAATCTTGAAGATTCGTATCTTGGTAGGTAGTTTGAAAATATGACGCAAATAACTCAGTGATTCCTTCTCCTGTGTCCGCGCTTGCATTTAAGTAATGCATGACTTTAGGAAAAGAGCTACTATTATTTTTACTTTTAACATATGACCAAAACACTTTAGGATTACTAGCAATCGATGATTCAATTTTGTCCATATATTTGTCAAAGCATTCTTTTTCAACAAGCTTAGCTCTGCTTCGTAAAACCGAGAATGAATGATAGTCTGACAAATTACCATATTTTTTAAATTTAATGTGGTACTTATGCTTCTCTTTTAATATTTTTATTAATGCTTTGGTGTACCAAAGTGGGTGCGAGGATTTTTTAAATGTTTTAATAGGAATGTTTGCATTTCTAAGTTCGTATAATTTATTATAGAAACGATCAATAGCTTGGTCTAAAGATATATTATTTAAATACTGTACCCAGTCTACTAGAGCTAGTGCGGAGGATATTGCCTGATAGTTTCCACTATGAAATAAATACTTTACACTCGGTTTTTCGAACAATTTATGCGTTTCAACAAAACTAGCAGTAATATGTAAAGGTCTGTGATGAGCATCGATAGGTACCGCAAGTGGCTCACACTCCCTAACTGTTAATGAGTTATTGGAGAACACAAGATCGAGTAGTCTATTGTTAATATTTCGCTCACTATTATATTGTGCAAGGTTACAAAAATTAAGGCTATCAAAAAAATCTATAAATAATCTAGAAGATAAGTCCACAGGAACCAAACCATTTGTGTCGTTAGAGCTACGCCATTCCACCTCACTACCAAAATTAAAGTCGCCTGCCACAATAAACGTGTCTGATGGGTGGCTGGTCACAAGGTGTTCGAGCTTATGTTGAAAGTCTTGTAATTGAGTGGAATATGAGTTAATCGTGTTTCCTTTACACAGATATATACTACAGATGTGAATATTATAACTTACCGATGGTCTGGTCCTATGTAAAACGATAGATATCCACATGTCCTCTGATGTCGTACGCCAGTCAAGCTTTTCGACCACAGTCAGGTCATTCCTCACCGCTATTAATACACCACCACCTTTTGTCTGTAACGTCCTAGCGTAATCACGATCTCGTCTCCAAACTGTATATCGCCCGTCAAATAACTCACTACTGTTAATACTATCCAACAACCACGTTTCCGTGAGTATTATAACATCATAACTGTTTAAACTGAGGTTTCGGTAAAATATATTTGTTTTTGTACGTAGACCGCGTACATTCTGATAAAAAATACTAATCATTGTTCTAATTTAATAATATCTTTTATAGCTAAACACTTTAAAAAACTGCTAAGTAAAAACAGAGATAATTGAGAATTAACTAATTCAGACATCGAACGACAAATATATAGGAAAATAATGATATAAATTTGTTTAAGAATAATGTAATTAATCTTTTACTAAATAAGGCATACTACACCATGTGCCAGATAATAATATCAGCATATAATATTGTTTAATGTGAACCTTAGTTTTATTATTTACTAATTTAATCTATTGAAATTGTAATCATTGAAATAATTTGAAATTTTAGTGTATTCAATTCTGACATTCTTAGAATAAATGGAACTCAGCTAATACTAACACCATGTAACTAAAACCATCTGTCACTTACCTATGATCTACAAATAAATAAATGAATGAATAATGAATAAATCAGTCACCAGTTCACACTCTGTCACTTGTTCTTTTTCAGATATTTTTGAGCGGAAACCATTTGAAGGTTATCGATTCACATGTGTTTTCTGAATTACCGACTTTAAAACTTATCGATATTTCAAATTGTACAATAACTAGCCTACCAGAAAATGTATTCACCGGATCATATGATATAACAATATTGAATATCCGTGAAAACATTATGGAATGTCTTCCTTCCAAGATATTTCGTGACCAACATTCACTGAAAACATTACATTTGGGGCATAACAGAATGCGGGATTCACATAATTTGAACGTTTTCAACAATTTGAAGACGCTGAAGTATTTAGACTTGTCAAATAATCAAATTGATATATTACCGAAGTAAGTATTTTCTGATAAGTATGTTGAGAATTAGGTATCAACACATAACGTTTGAATCTTATTTATTATTAATTTACAAAAGAAAATAATATTTACACAATAAAGATGCAAACATAACCTCATTTGAATTAGTTGTGAATGAATTTATGTGACACACATTGGTGAAAAAAGCCATTTTGTGGGCGGAATTACTAGCATTGCCATTCTATCACCAGTTGACATCGATGGTGATGATAAAAATACTAATTCTATCGAAAAATATTGCCACCCAAAACCAAGAACGTACACCTATATATGCTATAACTACTAGGTAAAAATACCGAAACCATAAAATAAAAAAATACAATTCTTACCCAAATAATTTGTTTGACCTTGCAGATCCTTGTTTTTGGAATTAGAAAATATAGAAGAAATCAATTTATCAAATAATAACATCCATTCTATTACTAAGAAACTTGTTTTAGATATAAGAGATATTGAATTATCGTATAATTACGACAACATTGATCATTTATCCTATAATGGAAATCCGTTTAAATTACTGAAAAAACTAAGAAGTTTGAACCTTGCAAGCAATCAAATACACGAGATCTATTTTAATAAATTTGAGGACATGCAGCCGTTGCTACATCTGGATCATTTAAACCTTAGCCATAATCAAATTGCTTATGAAACACTTGTAAGTGAGATTTGTGTATTTATCTATACTAATATTATATAGTGTGTAAAGTTTGTGAGTTTGTTCATTCCAGCGATTTAAAGAAAGTCGCTGGAATTAATTGGATGCGGAAGGCAGAGGATCGGATGTTGTGACGTAAGCTAGGAGAGACCGGTGTGGACCGATACAGACTAATTAATTGATTGATTGAGTGTTCTTTGTTTCAGAGTATACAGGATTTCACAAATTTAAAAATAACAATAGATCTTAGTTACAACAAAATACCTAGATTATTTTACTCTAAAATATCAGATAAGAATAATAATGAATCAGCCAAAAGCACCATTATACTGACTGGCAATCCAATAAAGTGCGACTGTGATAGTTACGGGTTGTACTTAAGACTAAACGGAGCTAATTATCCGAATGAACCAAACTACATCTTCGATGGTGATTGTTTCTCTCCTTCGAATTTAAAAGGAAAACGTCTAAAAGATGTATCACCCAAGCTGCTAATTTGTAATCAGACTAACGCTTATTGTCTGATATCCTGCAGTCGTTGTATTGTCGTAGAGCCAGAATTAATTCTGGACTGTCGAGAATTGCCTTCACCAGATTATATTTATAATCCAAGAGTGAAAAGTATTACTTTAAATATGAAGATATATTCACGATGTGCCTCGGTTTGGACGGTCGCGCCCTCTACTAGACCTTTCGCAATCGCTATACTTGATACTATGTCATGCTCGATGCTATCACGCTCATTCAACTCATCGTCCAAATTTACAGAGTTAAGAATTTTAATTTCGGTCTGTAGACTATCAAATTTGCTTGATAATGTCTCAAACTTACTTATTTTTAAAGATAATTCAACTACTTGAACATTAGATATTTGCACTGATTGTAAAGTCGATAATTAATTTTTGCATTTAGTGATTTGACCCTTCAGCGAACTACGTTTTAACGTTAACTCTTTGAAATTATACGTGGGCCTGTTCAACTCGATTGACATAGTTATAAGTTAAATTATATATTTACGAATAATAAAAAAGTGAGTAAGTAAATATAGGGGATGTAAGGGGGCGCATCACCATCTTTCGATCCAAGCCAACCTCACCTGCACGCGGTACATCCTGCTGTACAACGAACGAGGCTCTGGCGACCGGCTGGTGGCGGTATAACCATCCCAATTTAAGGCGTAGCTAAAGTAACAGGTCAGTGACGGGCAGCAGCGTCACTGATGCGAGAGCTACGCCCTGCGATCGCCAACCCGCCTGCTGGCGTGGCGATTATGGGCATTACCCCAAATGCACGAAGCACTAAGGCCACGGCCCCCAGTTCCCGGCAGTCACGCTATTCCTGGACATGGTGGCGTCCACGGTAACGGCGTGGCGGGGGGTGCTAAGAATCTCCGGGCTACGGAAGGCCACCACAACCGACTGACCCTGGCGACGTATAACGGACGCACGCTACGGCTAGACTCGCATCTGGCACAACTTGTGGAACTTGGGAAGATTAGGTGGCATATCCTCGGGTTAAGTGAAGTCCGAAGAGAGGGAGAGGACATCATAACCCTCGAGTCAGGTCACCTTATGTACTTCCGCGAGGGAGACCAAAAATCCCAAGGTGGTGTTGGGTTTCTGGTAAATAAGTCCCTTTCTGATAACGTTGTGGAAATGTCTAGCGTGTCGAACAGGGTAGCGTATCTCATTATCAAGCTCACCGAGAGGTATAGCCTCAAGGTAGTGCAAGTGTACGCACCGACCTTGGCACATCCAGACGACGAAGTGGAGGATATGTTTGATGACATATCGAGGGCCCTCCACTCCACCACTAAGACCCACTACAACGTTGTTATGGGGGACTTCAACGCTAAAGTGGGAGTACAAAATTGCAGCCAAATTGGTAGTATGATCCCATGGATTTGGAAGCAGAAATCATAGGGGGCAAATGCTAGTCAACTTCTTCGAACATGAGGGGCTCTTCTTGATGAACTCCTTTTTCAAGAAACGGCCCCAAAGGAAGTGGACTTGGCAAAGCCCCGACACTATGACGAAAAACTAGATCGACTTCATCATGACGGACAAAAAGCATATATATTCAGAGACGTCACCGTGATCAACAGGTTTAATACCAGTAGTGATCACCGACTTGTCCGAGGCTCTCTGAATATCGACTTCAAGGCGGAACGTGCCCATCTGATGAGGTCCAGGATTCTACCTACTTTGCTCCAAACCATGATAGGATCCGAAGCGTTCCAGTCAAACCTGGATAACCGATTTGCTGCCATGAAAATCACAACAGACGTAAACCAGAAGCTCGTAAATGTGGTTCGGATACTCAGGGAAGAAGGTACGAGATTTTGTGAAATGCAGCGTAAGGGCAAGAAGTCAAAGCTTTCGGAAAGGACTTTAGGGCTAATGAAGGAACGACGTGAAAACCCACCCGTCACTTCGTCGGAAAAGCGGGCTCTAAACCAAGAGATCAACAAGCTTATACGACACGACCTTCGGTGCTCCAACACTCTTTTGATTAAAAGAGCGATCGAGCAGAACCGGGGGTCAAAAGTGTTCGTACAATCTCTTGGAAGAAGCCACCTAACGAAGTTGACCACAGCAAGTGGAGAAGTCGTTTCTTCGAAGCCGGCAGTCCTCTCCGAAGTGGAAAGCTTCTATGGCCGGTTATACGCTTCGCATGCATCTCGACCTGATCCTGAAAATGAGGGTCCTAGAGCCACTCTAACACGCCACTACACCGAAGACCTGCCAGAAGTCAACATTGACGAAATCGTTCTGGCTCTTAAACAGCTGAAAAATGGAAAAGCCCCTGGAGAGGATGGCGTTACAACAGAGCTGTTAAAAGCTGGAGGTAAACCCGTACTGAGGGAGCTCCAAAAGCTCTTTAATGCTGTCCTGTTTGAAGGGAGAACTCCGGAGGCGTGGAGTAGAAGTGTAGTCGTCTTGTTCTTCAAAAAAGGAGATAAGACCCGGCTGAAGAACTACCGACCTATTTCTCTTTTAAGCCACGTCTATAAGCTGTTTTCAAGAGTCATCACGAACCGCCTTGCGCGAAGACTTGACGAATTCCAACCAGCGGAACAGGCTGGATTTCGGAGCGGATATGGCACCATAGACCACATCCACACAGTGCGGCAGATTATACAAAAGACCCAGGAGTATAATCAGCCCTTGTGTCTAGCATTCGTGGACTATGAGGAGGCCTTTGACTCGATTGAAATCTGGTCCGTTCTGGAGTCTCTGCAGCGATGCCAAGTAGATTGGCGATATATCCAAGTGATAAGATGTCTCTACGAAGCCGCCACCATGTCAGCCCAAGTACAGAATCAGCAAACAAAGCCAATACCATTGTATCGAGGAGTGAGGCAAGGGAACGTTATTTCCCCGAAACTATTCACAAATGCAATGGAGGATATGTTCAAGACGCTGCACTGGAAAGGGCGGGGCATCAACGTCAATGGTGAATACATCTCTCACTTGCGATTTGCAGACGATATTGTCATCATGGCGGAAACGCTGCAACGAATGCTGAATGACCTGGCTGACTCCTCTGTACGCATCGGCCTACGGATGAACTTGGATAAAACCAAGGTCATGTTCAATGAACATGTACTACCGGAACCGATAGCGGTGCACGGCGCCGTTCTCGAAGTTGTTCAAAAATATGTATACCTCGGGCAGTCATTGCAGTTAGGTAGAAACAACTTCAAGGACGAGGTAAACAGGAGAATTCGGTTGGGTTGGGCAGCGTTTGGTAATCTACGCCAAGTCTTCTCATCGTCGATCCCACAATGTCTAAAGACTAAAATCTTTAATCAGTGCATCCTACCCGTCATGACATACGGAGCCGAAACGTGGACACTGACGGTACGGCTGGTCCACAAGTTCAAAGTCGCTCAGCGGGCTATGGAAAGCGCTATGCTCGGAGTTTCTCTTAGGGACAAAATCAGAAATGAGGTGATCCGGCAGAGAACCAAAGTTATCGACATAGCCCACCGGATTAGCAAGTTGAAGTGGCAGTGGGCTGGCCATATTAGCCGAAGAACCGACAACCGTTGGGGTAAACGAGTTCTTGAGTGGAGATCGCGGCTTGGCAAACGTAGTGTAGGACGCCCTCAGGCCAGGTGGAGTGATGATTTACGCAAAACGGCTGGCAGGAGCTGGATGCGAGACGCCGAAGATAGAACAAAGTGGCGTGCAATTGGAGAGGCCTATGTCCAGCAGTGGACTGCGATAGGCTGATGATGAGTAAGTAAATAAACTAAGTCGCGCAGGAAAGTAACACTTTGACTTAGCTGCACAATCGGTGACAGTCCTACTCCCCCTCCGTTCGGCGACACTTGTAGTGAAGAAATAGGTTCTGTATAGCTGATTGACTTGCAGGCCGTATCTCTCCACCTGGAATATTCGGCGAAGTGGTTCAAAGGCGGGAAAAAACAATAAAAGTTAAGTGGCGAATAAGTACTAAACGAATGAATACGAGAATGTAAATACACTTATTAAATGATTAATTATCAAGACAAATAAACTATAAACTGCCTTAGAAATGAATTGTTAACCAATTTTCAATAAATTAAATGACAACCTGTAAATTAAGGGGTAAATAAACTAATAGTTAGGCACTAAATAGTCAATTTTAATGTAAATTGTTCGAAAGTATTGTAAGTACGAATTATTTCGCTATTAATGGTATAAACGGGGTTCTATTGTAAGGAAATCATTTAAATGAAGCGCTTATGTGGATGAAATAAGTAGCAATTATCAATTTAATCTACTAAAATAATGAAATGTGTAACAAAATGAACTTTGACCTTGAAAGTTGCCGCGTGGTTGGCGCAATAATGTAAGGATGGATGTAGAAATGGAAGGAAAGAACACTTATCTCGTTGAAAGAATGCTGCTGTGGTCGTGGCTAAGTCTGACTGATTGCTTAGCTGCCAGATCCTGACACTCTTCGACGTGTTTTCCAAAACTTGTGCTTTGTTTAAATCCGTTGTGTCCTGTCACGGTCGCCATGGAATGTTTTCTAGTGGACACTTGCGAGTTGTACTTTGAAGATGTAAATAAAACCCGAGAATGCTTGAACTGCTTGTATAAATTGTATAATGCCAAAAATACAGTAAAATGAATTTTAAGAAACACAACGAAAACGTTTTATGATCGAATCAATGGCCAAGTTATATAAAAAAAAGGTAGGTGAATAATTATAAAAAATTTAAAACGTCACTAGTCGCTGTCGTAATAGCGCGGTAGGTGTACTTTTTTGATGAGACTTGTTGCGGTTAAATAATAGTAGGCGCAGCGCCAATAATACTTATGAAGATATAAACAGTTACGAGTGTATGTTTAGATTTACCAGTTAACTTGCTAGATACAACTTCTGCCTGCTTTCATTTGTAGCAGCGTTGTAACGTACATAGATAAATACTACATTGCAATAATAAAATATAGACAACACAAATCTGTCAACAATACTACAAACAATTTGATACTAAGATAAAATGCTAATACAAGTATTATAACTATTTATTATACGGGAATTAACGCGCATTGTTTACCTTAAAAGTGCTTGACGTTTCAACCAGGTTGTACCGGCCGTGGAAACCTAGTTGAAACGTTAAGCAATTTTAAAGTAAACAATGCGCGTTAATTCCCGTTTAATAAATAGTTATAATCATGCAACGCAAAAGTTTAAATGTTAGTAATACAAGTATTGTTAATTAATTATATACATAAAAAATAATTAATATATCGCGATTGAGGGTTGCTGTTTGTTCTCGACGTTGTACAGTTTTTCAGACTTAAAACTAAATTAATAATAATTAAGACCATATTACCAAATATATTTTGGAATTTTGCCCGGCAGTACTTTTTGCAATTTTTCCCAAAACAGAGGGTCACCCCACAATAAGTAAGTGTTGGAAGCAATATATGATTTCAGTTCTGCACCCATTCTCTCGTCTCTTGCGACTTCTTCTTTGAGCAAAATTATTATGATTCTTGGTTTACCTTCTTGTATGGACCAGCTATATGCTGTGTGAAATTCTACTTCCGACCATTCGGACATCAGAAAATGTTCAGAAAGAATGATTACAGTCCTTCTGGATTTTTCAACAGATTCTATTATCTGATTTGCAATGACATTTCCTACAATCCAGTCTCGAGTATGTACGCATACTTTTTGATTGAACTCATTTTCCAGTTTCGGTACTAAGGTCTCAGCGACAAAGTTTTCATCTTGGTGAGCATATGATATGAACAGATCATATACTTTCGCTATCTCTATTCCTATTTCTCTCATTTCAATTCGAGTCCTCTCATATTTGTGTTTCCAAAAAATCTTTAAAAAATCCATCCATATATTGTGTGCGTTCAGGTATAACTTAATAACAGTAACAAGTGCAACGAATGATCCAATAGTACTGCATCCAATAAGTGAAATTAATCGAATCGATCTATTACAAAGTTCATTTATATCTATTTGTGCCACTTTGTCTCCATTCGCGCAGGTCATCTCATTATAATCAGGCAACAAATTGCGTTTGTGCAATGCGAACATGTCTTTGACAAACTCACATTCGCATTCGAAAGGATTATTAGATAAGTACAGTGTATAGTTACCTTTTGAATAAATATCTGATATACTGCTAATATTATTTTGTGTTACATCAATTATTTTTAAATCGTTATTTGGTACAAATGTGAGGCTTTGTATACCAGCGTTAGTTAAATTTAATTTGTTGACATTTAGGTTTTCTAAACTTTTGGGCTGATTCTTCGTATTTACAGTTAAGCACAGTGAACTTTCCACGCCTGGATACTTAGTAAGATCATTAATAGATTGCTGTGATGGCAATTCTCGACAATCCATAATCAATTCTGACTCAACAACGATACAACGACTGCAGGTTTCGAGACACTTATCGAAAGTCTGATCACAAACTAGAAGCTTAGGTGATACATCTTTTAAACGTTTTCCTTTTAAATTCGAAGGAGAAAAGCAGTCACTATCGAAGATGTAGTTTGGATCCTTCGGATTATAAGCTCCGTTTATTCTTAAGTATAACCTATAACTTTCGCAGTCGCAGTCTATTGGATTGCCGGTCAGAATAATGGTGCTATTGGCCAATGTCCCATTATTATTAGCTGATACATATCTAGAGTCATATAATGAATGTATATTGTTATAACTTAGATCTATTGTAATTTGTAAATTTGTGAAATCCTTATGTTTACTCTGAAACAAAGAACACCGAATGAAAAGTCATCTGCGACATTTATATTTTTTTTAATGTATAAGCATTAGTAATATTCTAAGCAATAGGGAATTTACTGTGTTACTAATTACAGATAATTGGAGGGACTGATTAAAACAAAAATGTCACTTACAAGGGTTTCAAAAATAATTTGGTTACGGCTAAGGTTTAAATGTTTTAAATGCAACAACGGCTCCATATCCTCCGATTGAAAAAATTGTATTATTCGTATTTGATTGCTTGCAAGGTTCAACTTTTTTAGTTTCGTCAGAAATTTAAACGGATTCCGGAAATTATCGATGTTGTCGTACTTGTACGACAATTCAACATATCTTGTACCACGCACATGTTTCATATCAAAAGACTCGATGTTATTATTCGATAAATTGATCTCTTCTAAATTGTTTAATTCTAAAAACAAAGATCTGCAAGGTCAAACACATTATTTGAGTTAGAATTGTATTTTTTTCGTTTTGAGGTTTCAGTATTTTTACCGTTATAAGTATACATTCTAGGTTTAAGGTGGAAACGTATTCGTCAAAATACATTCATCACCATCGATGTCCACTGGTAGTTTGCCCAGAAGAATGCTGGCAGCAAGTTAAATGGCAATGCTTCTACTTCCGCGCAAAAAATGCCTTATTAATTATACTATATTAATATATCTTGGGCCAACTCACACAACGCTATCTGATCTCAAACTAAGCAGAGCTTGTACTATGGAAACCAGACAACTGATAAACATACTTATATATTTCTAAATACATATATATTATAGATAAATAACACCCCGACACAGAATAAACCATCGTGCTCATTACACAAAGTCTTATCCTGGGTGGGGATCGAGACCTTTTGTGTAGCAGTCGGATACACTCCCACAGCAAGGATGTGCTACACATTACATTCAAATAATGCGTTGATACTTAATTCTAAACATACATATCAGACAAATACTTACTTCGGTAAAATATCAATTTGATTATTTGACAAATCTAAATACTCCAGCGTCTTCAAATTATGGAAAAAAAATAATTTACGTGGATCCCACATTCTGTTGTGCCCCAAATATAATGATTTCAGGGAATATTGGTCACGAAATATCACGGAAGGAAGATATTCCATATTGTTTTTGTGCATTTTCAATATTTCTATATCATATGATCCGGTGAATACATTTTCTGGTAGGTTAGTTATTGTACAATTTGAAATATCGATAAGTTTTAAAGTTGGTAATTTAGAAAATGCATGTGAGTCGATAACCTTCAAATGGTTCCCATGTAAAAATATCTGAAAAAGAATAATAAGTGACAAAGTGTAAACTACTGACATTCATAAATGTAGTCAGTAAAAGGTGCAGTTTTTTTTAAAAGATAACTAGCAATGTTTGATTGGGTCTCACATTACTAGAAATCCTGATTACCCCTTCAGCTGAGCTAAAAAAATCACGAGCAAGAGCGAAGGTTTGCAGGATGCACTCACGATGTTAAGCTAACTCTTTTTAGAGCTTTTGTCAATCTTTTTACTCTTGCAGCCTGTGGCTTAGATAAACGCAAAATGCTTACATTACACTGCGCGTCCAGTATAATATTGGGCTTAGAATGTTGGGACTGCCTCAGTGTTGCAGTGCTTCGGCCATGTTCGCCGTAGCGAGCTTAGATGATTTTCATACGCAAGCGGTCTGCGTCTATGCTGCAGCGACTCAGGGTAGTTCTAACAGTATTCTAACTATTCAGGCGGACAAAATCGATGGGCCTTTTATTAGACTGTGGTCAAGTGCGTGAAGGTGTACATGCATCAAATTAAATGTAACATACTAACACTAGGTTAAGATCGTACTAACATTTTGTATATGGATTCAATGTTATCTAAAATAAATAAATATTATTATTATTACAAAAATGTAAAATCAATTTTGTAGATAAAAACGTAGCATATGTGCTTCTTCAGACTATTTTATATCTCTGTGTAAAATATCATACATATCTATAAAGCCGTTTTGACGTGACTAAATAAACAAAATCTATCTAAAAATATATGGTTCGAGTATTCGAAGGTTAGCCTCTTTATTTATCACTTACCTCAACTATATAGTCTAAATTCTGAAATAAACCATTCGGCAATGATTCTATAACATTGTACGATAAATCCAAAATACTTAAAATCGGTACGCCGTCAAATGCACCAACTTCTAAATATTTTAACTTGCTATGAATTATTCTTAATGTTTGCAATTCATTGAGACCTGCAACATTAAAGTTTATTGCATAAATAGTCTTTGGGTTGACGTCCGATGTCCGGAATAACAGTTTCACCTGTTGTTTTCATTTCATCGTCATATCTCAGCTTCAGTTATAATTCTGACACTATTTTTATACAGCTGATTAGTTGACTTTGACCATTCTGTATAGATCAGAGATCATAATTTATTATTGCTTGTAGTGTTCTATTTTCAAGGTAAAGCTAGCTAATGAAAACTCGTTCCACCGGTGTGCATGCTCCAAAAATAACTACGTTTCTCATTAATATTCTACACTAGCTGCGGTGTATTTTTTTTATACAAACCTTATGCTGTCAATTTATCAACACAACAAAAAAATAGTCAAATATCGTACGCGTACGAATGGCGTATAGTCATTCTGAAGTGATACGCTCATATTCATTCGGCTATTGGTTTTTATTATTTACATAGGTTATACAAACGTCACGACTAGCGTATATAGTTGATAATTACCATTTAATCCCCGACCCAACACAAATACTCATTAGTGATTTTTTGATGGTAGACACCTACATTTGATTTTAGGCAACTACAATAAATATTGGTAGTTTGCCTTAGCTAGGTATCTGTCAACGAATATTATCCTTACCTCTTAAAGCATCTGCTCCTATTATTTCAATATTTTTATTATCCTGTATATGAAACATTCCCAAACGACTCAAACCACTAAAAGCATCTGCTGGTAACCTGGTCATATTTGCTTCCGGGTCTTCAATAAGTTTTAGGTAATGTTCGCCCTCTAATTCAAGTTCTATCAAGGATAACCAGGAAGATGTGCCATTTATATGTATAGTGGTATCTCCATCTGGAAATATAATATACATAGTTTATTTTCGTATAGCGCAAAGCTCGAACACCCCCACAAGATTTTTACTTTAAGAAATCAATATTATATACTGGAAGAGATCGCTATTAGCGATAAAGCCGCCCATTGTACCTGCATCTAAGTTGTGTATACCACCTTGTTTTTGTATGTTTAGAGTACAATAAAGAGTATCATTATTGTAAATATTTAAAAAAAAAATTGAAAACTTTCAGAGTTACAAGGCCATTAAAGTTGTTTAATGTTCGTTGCAGTATCGTGCTCATTCCCCTCCCGTAGTAAGTACGTAATCCATAGTTATTTTTGGAAATAAGTGATGTTTAAATTTCACATTACATTGTGGACAAAATTTGGACTGTTAGAATGGTTAATGAATTAATTATTGATTGATTATTTAATTACTTGTAAAATGTAACATGGTCCAAAAACTATCTTATTGTATTGTGTTACTGATTCTGAACAAACTACTTTTAGGTTTGCACTATTCCAAGATTAACATTGTATATTGGGTTTAATGTGTAATCATTTAACTTTTTGAAGTAAACTTTCCAAGCAAAACTTCATGTGGAGTCTTTTTGACTTTCACTAAGAAATACTTTTTAACTTTAACGAAATTGAGCTGTCTTTAATTGTTGCGTTAGCTTAAATATTGTACTCATAGTGTGAGCACGTCTTTAGAAAAATATATTTTACCTAGTTCCAAAAACAGAAGAATCATAGTTTCTAGACTGTCCATATCTACGGTTGGCAAAATCTTGTTAGTCACTTCAATCTCCGCGCGATCTGTTCTGGGCTCATCAAAGATCTCGTCTATATATCCTTTAGTGTCGTCAAATGAACAAGGCGTTAACAATAAACGCACTTTATTTTGCTTTTGTCGGAGCTCAGGCGGCTTAAGATAAGTGAGGTTAGTTCCCTGAAATATAAAATATTGCATATTAGTCGGTAATTGGTTTTGGCGACTAGACCCTTAAGAGGATTTTCTTGAAATTAGATACATTATCTGTAATCTCATGTATATACCGAAAAACTCTGGTAACTTAAATATCCATAATACTCTGATCTGAATCTTGATTTGCATTGTCCAGACGTCAACCGTTCGGGTCGTTAACTGCTCGATTCATAGCCAGTTCTGGTAAAATGGTCACGCTGCGGCCGTTGCATCACAAGACATGCAGTCTGTTGTTTTAGCGCATCATATAATTCGACTAGCCGGTAGAATAATATAAATAAATCTGGGCAGCGTAAAGGTTTTCCAGTAACTCACATAAGCTACTTAATTAGATGGTTACTAGTAAAAGTGGATTAGAATTTGAAAACTGAATTCAAATTGAAACTAAACTCAATAATTTACCTCACAATTGAAAAAAAAGGGTCGCATCATATCCCGTGATATAAACTCCTTAATAAAATCAAATGTTAAAGTAAGGTTGCCTTCTACACATTTGTCCTTCTCAGCACGACGACGTATAAGGAATTCAATATCACATTCTAATTCGGCGTGAACTGTGGTCAGTATGTTGAACAGGGCCAGTAGCAGGCAGTACTTGAAGACTATCATCGCAACACTTGCACTGAAAGTTAAGGGATCTTAATAGAGGAAAAGTTGATGGGACTACAAATAAAGAAATACCTTTTCTTTAAAAAATACAGTTATCAAAAAAGATAGCATCCAATATATACATAAGAAAAAAAAAAATGGGGAACATTAGTAAAATTTTCACAGAAACACTTTCTACGTTGGTCTAGTGGTCACTGGCATAGTGGTGATTGCTAAGCCGGAGGTCGTGGGTTCGATTCCCATAGGGGACACTAATTTGTGTGATCCAGCGTCCGCTTCTTGTATGTTTGTAAAGTCCCCCGCCAAACAGGGCTCTTGCAACCTAAAGGGGGTGTTGTCTTTAAAAAAAATATATTACAAAATTATATTTATATATTTACAGACTATTCAAATACTTATTTATAGACCGGGATCTGTTTGGTTTGAAAGGTGTAATGTGGATAGTTCGTCATCCCGGTCCGGAATGACGAACTATCCACACTACTTGCTTTGCAATTACCTAGTTGCTTATCATTGCATGGTTACAATTCAATATCAAGGTGTTTGACGTAAATATGAAACATGTATCTTTTGTACAATCGCGTAATCAAAATGTTCGTAACTTTTCAAATATACTCATTCAACGCTATGCAAACACCTGTTACCTTTTCAAATTATGTATCAAACCAGACAGTTGTATACTCGTATGTTATAAATTGAGAACAAAACCTTTTTATTTTTAACTAGCTGTCCCGCGCAACTTCGTCTGTCATAAATGGGCTAGTAGTTCCTGAGATTACCGCATTCAAACAAACAAACAACAAACTAACTCTTCAGCTTCATAAGTATAGATGACATCGTAATGTTGCCAATTCTGCTCTTTGATCTGGTTCAAGTAAAAGTGGACTTTATGGTGACGAACATTTTCAGTCTGTGGATATACCTACTTCCTAATTCTGTTTGTTTAATGCCACTGTACAACCTGTCGCAATATATTATTATAGCTGTGATTGGTAAAGTATCAAAGAATGATCATGATGATGCATTATATAAGATCGGAGCAAAAGTATTTTCGTATTTTTCATAAAAAAAAAAAAAAAAAAATGTACATATTATTATTGATTTATAATATGTGCCGTTTTGACTAAAAACTTGTTGTCATCTCGTGGGTATTGCTGTAAAAATTTTGAAATTGTTGATCAAAAATTATCTGACAGGTAGTTTTCAGTGTTCTTTTGAAGTTTCCTAAAAAGTTCTGAAATGACCGAAACAGGTGAAAATCTGAATGCATATTTTCTTCGTGACATGGCATCAAATTTTCAGACTTGAAACACTTGAACCTATAATACCGCATTAGGTCCGTAAACCGCACAAATTTTATTCGCGGCGTTCGAAGCATTTTTACCTTTTTTGTAATTAAACTTTATAAACTGTACCGAATTTCTTCGTTCCATTCGTATTTTAAATACTAAATTTATATAAACTTAGATATATATATATATATATATACAAACAGGCTTTAGGCTTTACCACATTTCAAGGTCGTGACAGTTGAGTAAGTTACGTGAGAACGTATTTCAACTTAGATAAAACGAAGCTATCGACTAAACTCAAAGATAGCGCCGCAATCTGTACAGTACCTTTAACCTGTAGAAACAGTTTTTAATAATGTTATTTATATACCCTTCGAAACGCAACTCTGGATCGAAGCTAAGACCTAGCAAATTCCATTCTTTCTATCCCATTTCTGTTTATTTTAATTTCAGGGTTTGCGTATAAAATTTTAACAAATTGTTTTTTATTGCCCAAGACCATAAATTTTGATTTTTGTGCATTAAGGACTAAGGTGTTTGCCTCAGACCAATCTGCCACTCCTTCCAGATCTGCATTCACCTTGTCCACAGCAGACAACGTGTCCCCGGGGTCGAATGAATAATAAAAAAGTTGTGTGTCGTCTGCGTACAGATGGTACTTGTATTCGCGAAAGCAGGTGGTTATGTCAGCAATGTATAAAATAAAGAGAATCGGCCCGACCAGAGATCCTTAAGGTACTCCCCTTATAAGTATTTGTGGATGGGAAATTAAGGATGAGATGATCTATCTGTCAAGTAGCTGTCAAACCATCTGATATTTTCGGGTTCAAAACGATAATATGTGAGTTTTGACAGCAGCAAGGCAAAATTAATGGAGTCAAAAGCACGGGAGTAGTCCAGCAGTGCCTTTTCGTGTTTCCACCTCAAAAGTATTGCCCACCACGTCAAGGCCATGGCTTTGCCACGTCCCTTCCTAAAGCCTGTTTGTAGATCTGGTAGTATATCTTTTGTCTCAAGAAACTCAACGATCTGCATGTACACTACCTTTTCTAATAACCGCGTAAGAAATAGATTAAAGAAGTGAATCATTTCATTCACTCATTGAATTGTTCAGACAGTATGTTTTTTATCGCACGATACACTACCAACCTCTTTAGCGGTTTATCCCGTTTAAACAATAACTCGCATGTGACTAGAGCGTGGTTACAGAGTTTATATCCTACTCCTATCTCCGTTAAGTACCGGAACGTAACTATGGACCATTTGTCCATAGTTACGTTGCGGTAGCGGTTAGCGTCTGTATACATATTACGTCGATAAGGATAGTGCTGTCACCCACAAAGTGCATAGCCAACGATACAATCTGGTCCATGTTGCTATAGTGCAGGAGCTGTGCTAGCTGTCTAATTTTAGGGTTGTTGCCGTCAAGCATGTTAACATTAAAATCTCCCAGGAGTATTATATTGTCATAAGGCGCTAAAGCGCATATGCTCTCAGTAATTGCCTCCAAAAAAGTGTCCAAGTTTAACCACGGCGGCCGATATGCAGTACCCACCAATAGTTTTTTAGCTTTAATAGTTAGACCACGTTTGCAGGTATGTAGGATGTGAAGAGTGAGTTCTTACACGCGCACAAATGTCCGAACCTATGTAGAAGGCTACGTCTCCCCTTCTTCCACCGCGGATAGACTTGAGGCGTGGAATATGTCGCAATTTATACCCCGGGACTACTGGCGCCCGGTTTTTCTCGTTGTGTCGGAGCCAAACTTCATTAATAGCCATAATGTCTGGCGAATGATGACTCATAGCAATGAAAAACTCATCATGGCTTGTCGCCAAAGAACCCGCGTTATATAGACCGAACTTTACCTGTTTACCATGAATCATTTAAATACAAATATATCCCTAATACATACTAGCATTAAAATAAATGACACAAACCATGTATATAAAGAGATAAGTACAATAATGTGATGCGAATATATAGTAGTAATAATAGTGTTGTATGAAGAAGTTATTTGTAAATTTAAATAAATAATAGTTTGTGTTAATTTTTGTTTGTGAATGTTGCCAGTGTGCATTTTGTTCGTACGAGTATACGTTTTTATTAGTGCCAGTTGCCAATCAACTGGCACTAATGAAAACGTCGGCCACGGTGACCACATTTTTCTGTGGATTTTACCATGAATATTAAAAGTTTTAAAGTTTTTTTCGAGTTTAAATATTAAAACAATTTAAGTTTTTGTTATCTGTAATAAATCTGACACTGTTTTATTTTTTTCAACCACAAGAAAATGAAATCAAACTTATGTTAACAAAATCACATTTTAATACTTACTGAACTGTAATTTATCGAAAGTATAATAATAATAATAATAAAAATCATTTATTCACTTAGGAAGCAAAATACTACACTTATGAAAAGTCGATTCTACATTTACTGGTAATGCCTGTTCGCAAACAATAGGTAAAGCCCGAGAAAAGAACAGGCAATAAAAACTCGTGGCCACTCTTTTCAAATTGCCAATGTTTACAATGTTTCTCTGTTTATAAACTGTATATGCAGGTAAGGTGCTGCCACCATTATATTATACACCATATATTAGAGGACTGATGCAAAAAAAGAGGTCACTAATATTAGAAGAGTACACGAGATCGGATACATCAGCCTCAATGGGCACAACATAGTAGGAGCATCCACTTACGATGTAAAAACTTTATGTGCTTAAATATTGGCCAATTTACTGCTACTTAATGAATAAGTATACATGTTTTTCAAAGGAAAGAAAAGAATGGCCGTAATTTATCACGCAGAATCTTTACTTACAAAAGTAAATCGTTTTCTTTACTAGTACTTAAGTAACATTATCAAACTGTGACAACAATATTCACCTAGTAAAATGCAATAAACTATACAACCCAATACATTAATAGGGAGCAACGAACTACATCCATTTATCTTTATCAGTTAAATAATCATCGATTGAATAGTAAGCTCTTTGTATAAGATGTCTCTTGACTACATTCTTAAATTTATTTACTGGTAGACTCGATATGCTGACTGGGATTTTATTGAAAAATTTAACACCTAGTCCCATGAATGAGTTATGAGTTTTATGAAGCCTGTGATATCGACCTACCAATTTGTGCTTATTTCTTGTATTCACAGAGTGAATATCACTATTTTTGTTATATAAATGTAAGTTTTGCTTTACAAACATAACGTTTGCATATATATATTGTGATGCAACTGTCAAAATGCCTATCTCTTTAAACTTTTCTCTAAGGGAAACTCGTGCTCCTAGTTGATATATCGCACGCACTGCACGTTTTTGAAGAATAAAAATAGTTTGTATATCAGCCGCCTTGCCCCAAAGCAATATGCCGTAGGACATGACGCTGTGAAAATAACCAAAATATACTAGTCGAGCTGTTTCTACGTTCGTAAGCTGTCTAACTTTGCTGACAGCATACGCTGCAGAACTGAGTTTTCCTGCGAGACATGATATTTGGGTGCCCCACTGTAACCTATTGTCTAATGTAATTCCCAAAAAAACTGTCGAGTCGACAAAGCTAATCACCTCATTATTTAAAATTATACTCGTATTAGTACTTTTCACATTTGGCAAACTAAACTTAATACATTTAGTTTTTTTGGGATTTAGAAGTAGGTTGTTCGTTGTAAACCAATCTTGAACTAGTGCGAGTGTTCTATTTATTTTCTCAAAATTTTCTAGTTTACGATCGATTTTAAAAATTAGAGAAGTGTCATCAGCAAATAGAATGATGTCACAAAAGTTATTAACATAAAATGGTAAATCATTAATATATACCAAAAATAAGAAGGGACCGAGTATTGATCCCTGAGGCACGCCCATACAAAAGACAAACAAGTTACATATTGTAACTCGATTTCCGTACTTTTGATAAATTACAGTTCAGTAGGTATTAATAATAATAATAATAATAAAAGTAAAAATCGTTATTCACTTTGGAAGCAAAACAACTCTTGTGAAAAGTTACTTCTACGACGAAGAAAATGAACAGGCAATAAAAACTCACCAAACGGGTGGCCTTTTAAAATTGCCAATGTTTTTTTTTTTTTTAAAAAGATAACTAGCAATGTGGGATTTTGGTCCCACATTACTAGCAATCCTGTTAACCCCTCCAGCTAAGCTCAATGGCTTGTGTTAGGAGTGGGTTCACGTCGGTAGTATACTGGGTAGGATTCGAACCCGCGACCTTACGATTGCGAGACCGATGCCCTAGCCATTACGCTACCGCCACTTTAAAGCTTTCAAATGTTTACAATGTTTCTTTTTATAAAAACTGTATATGCAAGTTAGGTGCTGCCACCATTATTATAACACTTAATAAAGGACTGATGCAAAACAAGAGATAAGAAGGGTACAACATAGTAGGAGCATCAACTTATAATGTGTAAACTATGTATATGCTATGTGCTAAATTATTAATGTATTTAATATAATTAATTTTAAAATATCTAAATCAATTCCAGTTTAGTAAGCACTTATCTCGCTATTTATCATTTTCCTACCAAGTAGTCGACTTAAAATTTTTAGGAATGTGGAAGTTCAGAAAACATGGTCACCCTGTTTAAAAAGGCAACAGTATTTACAAGGTCAGATCTTGTTACTTTTAATAATCGTGTTTGTTATAAAACTTTTAGTTTTGAACAGATTATCTGACATATTAGATATATTTCGGGACTTAATCGCGTGAATTATTTAAAGGTACGAACATTTTATTTATCCGACATTTCGATCGAATTGCACCAATTGTGGTCACGGGTCGACTGATGTTTAGCGATGTCTCCGTGAGGCGCGGGGTTTTTCAACTACCCTCGCTCGGTCTTGATAATTTTGATAATTTGTACTGTCGGTACTTCTATACACTACACTTACAACGTCTTTACACAGAGGCGCGGTGTCGTTACGGCTACGATTGCAAATGCAAGTGCAATTGTAGCCATAACGCAATTCGGCTACGATTCCATTTGCAAATAAAAAATCTTACCTTTAAATAATTCACGCGATTAAGTCCCGAAATATATCTAATATGTATAAAAATCGTGAAAATCTAAAAACAAAGATTATCCGACATTTTGACCCCACATGATTTTTGAAAAGGTTTTAGCTAAGAAGGTAACAAAGCTTCTTGGTTTTTGCAAAATTGATCGCTTTATCGATGTCACATATATAATTCAAGGATTAAACGAACTTACTCGTACCTTTAAGTGAAGTTTGATCTTGTTTATAAGTACTACTTCGTCCAAGAAAGTTAAAATTGTCTTACTATCACAAGAGATTGTATTACTGCCGAGCGCAGCGCGTTGCCCACTCTAATGCGTAAACATTATGAAATGGTTACCTATTAATACTGTATTCCCATTTAGTTAGTCGAATGCCGGTAGGAGGGAGATCACACCACGATACTCTACCAAAATAAATAAAAAAAATAGTTCGTTTTCATAAAATTTTTAAAATTATGATTCGAATCCGAAAACAACGTGCGGAGATCAGAGATCAGATCAGGGACGTGCCATATTTTAAAGATTTTATTTTCCCGCTTTGTCAGCGTATCTTTTTTTTTTTAAATTTATTATTGAATCATTAAAACATACAATTTACAAATAATCATAGCACAAATAAACCACTGGTTTGTCCTTATGCTACAGAAGTCAGATCTCAATACAATTGTTGACGCTTAAATCTGAATTTAGGTATCTAATATAATATATAGAAAAACCTGTAATTTATTATATTATATAATGGCGCGGTGGGAGTGTGTCCGACTGCTACGCAAGAGGTCGTGGGTTCGATTCCCACACGGGACACCACTTTGTGTGATCCACTAATTGTTGTTCCGAGTCTGGGTGTACTTTGTGTCCGTGACTTGTATGTTTGTAAAGTCCCTCGCGACACTGGGCTTGTACCATAAGGCGGGAGTCTCTTAAAAAAAAAAAACAAGAATTACTGGTTCCCAGTAGTAAGAGTATCTCTAAGGACATAGTGTCGTTGTTTACTATGGAACCCTAAAAATAACACATATTAATAAAAAATACACTTATACTAGTTGATAAAATAATCTAAGTATTTACCTGTGCATTTGATTTGAATATTCTTAACTTTGAAAATAATAAACACTCTTACAACAAACTTGTACAAACACTATATTCAAAATTCAAATTAGCCTTGCAAAAAATTATTACGTAATATCTGTCGACTTTAAAGCGTCTATACCGGTTTCAAAGGCCCAATAGACTGAACAAGACATCGTCAATGTGCTTACCAAAACCTATCAATAAATAAATCATCTATATAATATAGGTTGTAGGCACAATATTGTAATTAGGTCACATAATAATAGACTTAATAATAATTAGTCATAGAATAAATAAATAATTCATGGGTGGGAATCGAATCAGTGACCAAGCTAAGCAGTGGGTCACTATCCACTAAACCAACAGGCCAATATTTTCTGGTCAAAGGACAGCTGTAAGCCACTATTTATAAAACTAAATATTTTGACATTTCCAAGCATGTATGTATTAGAATTATGCATGTTTGTTAAAAAATATCCACACTTCTTTGTATTAAATTTAGTGATTAAAGCTGAACACACCTTAAATTAAATTAGAAATGTTTAAAAGAAATGCGTATTGCATGTGTATACAAATATATAACCATTTACCTGCATATATTAGAAAGTTACCAATAACATTATTCAAGAAGTTTTTAATTAAATTAGTACTTAATAGAAGCTATTATAAAAAACTTTTTTACAAAAAATATTACCGACTTCAAAAATAAATACAAGGCAACTAAAAAGCAAAAAAATAATATACCTAGAATAACAAAAACAAATAAAACATTTTGAAGTTGGTGCCGAATAAAACATAAAGACTACTATTTCATGGCACCAACTTCAAAATGTTTAATTTGTTTTTTTATTCTATGTATATTATTACGGCCATAACTGCAATGCTGAATAATATAATTTTTGTATAGTATTTTACACCATATCTATTAAAAACAACTGTCAGAAAATACCATAACTTAGTTTCTCACCTGGTACCTGAAAATTGGCCGCCTATACAACTTAGCTGGTATGCTAGCATTGAGTGTACATATAAGCACTACCCGAAGCTCTCTGTCAGATAATAAAATAGGTCAGGCATGACTGGGATATTGGGACATAAGTAAAATTATCAAACCACGACAATAATATTCTTCTAATGAAAATACAGGAAACTGTACAAAAAAATGTAGTGTTAATTCTTACCTCGTATATATATATATATATGTTGTTGTCTTTTATAAAAAAAAAAAAAAAAAAATCTGTCATGTCGAGAAATTTTTTTTATGGTTTCTATGACAACAAGATAAGCATAGAGTTATTCGTAAAGTATGAACTACATTTTGAACCTGGCTGTGCGTAAATCCTAATTAAAAATAAGTTAAGCTTTAAAATTTTAAATTGCTTCTAGAGAGTTTTCTTTATAAATACAAAACCGAAGAAGAGGCAGTGAAGAAACAGCTCTCTAAAAGAGAAGGAGTGAAGAAACAGCTTTCTAAAAGAGAAGGCAAACTGTCCAAGTGGAAATTAAGAGAAAGAAACTATTCCTACCGGCGCCGCCTCTCTACCTACCGGCGTCGCCTCTATACCTACCGGCGTCGCCTCTCTACCTGCCGGCGTCGCCTCTCTACCTACCGGGCCGCCTCTCTACCTACCGGGCCGCCTCTCTTATATACTGGGCCGCACCTCTACGACGCGTCGCACCTCTACCTGCCGACGTCGGGCCTCTACTACCTACCGGCGCCGCGCCGCTACCTACCGGCGGCGCGCCTCTACCTACCGGCGCCGCGCCTCTACCTACCGGCGCCGCGCCTCTGCCTACCGGCAGCGCGCCCCTACATACCGGCGCCGCGCCTCTACCTATCGGTGTCGCGCCTTTAGCTACGAGCGCCGCATCTTGACCTACCAGCGCCGCATCTCCGCCTGGGCGCTGTACCTCTACCTACCAGCACTGCATCTCCGCCAGCATCGGTTTTCTAAATTATCTTTAATTTTAAGTAGTTTTAAGTTCTTTATGTAAATATATAGTCCTATCTTAAACCCTACACTTTCATTTCACTACAAAATACATTAGTAAGGAGCAAAGAACTACATCCATTTATCTTTATTAGTTAAATATGCATCGATTGAGTAGTAAGCTCTTTGTATAAGATGTCTCATGACTACATTCTTAAATTTATTTATTGGTTGACTCGAAATGCTGATTGAATTTTTATTGAAAATTTTCGACCTTGTTTTGTCCCATGAATGAGTTATAAGTTTTGTGAAGCCTATGGTTACCTACTAATTTGTGCTTATTTCTTGTATTGGCAGAGTCACTATTTTTGTTATATAAATGTAAGTTTTGTTTTATAAATATAACGTTTGCTTAATTTGTGATGCAACCATCATAATGCATATCTCTTTAAACTAATATTTATATAATGTTACATAGGTCACAACGTAATTCAGTATTGCGACTCAGAGCTTCTGAAAACACTTTGTTACAGTTACTAAAAGAGTCAATATTCTGTTGAAGACGACCACATTGTTCTCGTTTTGTGTGTCCAGTTCTGTAAGTTGTTTCTTAAGTTCAGCTACCTTCTCATATAATCTAACAATTTCTACCTCACAGTTCTAACAGCAGTTTTTAAATAAAATAATATTTTGATTGGTCAGTTTTTATTTTTATTTTAGAAGTTGCACAAAAATGATTTTAAAAAATCATCTAATGTTTTTAAAATTGTAATAAAACAAATGTTATTTATTTTATAATTAATAATTTGAATAACGCAACAACGTAAATTGTGAATAAAAATGTGAAAAATAAAATATCTATTGTTCCACTGCTGGACATAGGCCTCTCCTAGTTTCCACCACAACATCCAGTCCTCTGCCTTCGACATCCAGTCCACCCCAGCGACCTTCTGCGAACTGGTGCATGCGCGTTGATGCATTTCTAAGTGCAGCTCTCTATTTACCATTTTGACAATATTTTGACAGTTCGCACGGGCTTGCCGCGGAAACGGAAAGAAAGAACGTGATTAAGGACCCGGCAGGCGCTCTTGTTATTCTACTTCCGCCGATCAGTGAAGGCAAGCAGGAGTAAAAGCCCTGACCGACTCTCTGAGGCATCGGAATATACTTCCTTCCAAGTAGCCAGTACATAGTTTTACAACGCATGTCTAGTTCTTGTCTTTTTTTTTTAGCATGAGCTTTCCATCGAAGCTTAGCGTCATACCTTTATTATTAATTTGGCTATATTTGCATATGGAACTTGTAGGCCAATAACATATATTCTTTTTTTTCTATTTGTTGGTGTGTACATACATTTTTTCATTTCTTCATTTCATTTTTTTCTATTTTGATTTTTTTTTGAACTCATGAACCTACTCTTTGTTTATGCAACGCATGTCATCTGCTCGTTTAAAACATGCAGTATGTAAGGGCCCCAAGTGCTGAAATCGAAACAGAGTTCAAAACAATTATATAGGTACAATAGCTAATATAAATAATAAGCCACCGACTAAGAGGAAACCGATAATAGTATTATATTATATATATAATACCCGATGAAGCATGAATAGGCTAAATATCCGCGTAAATAACCGAAGAACGGGTAAATATTTTTAAGTGGTCTTCACAAACCCTAAACATTTATAAAATACCAGTCTAATAATACCCCACCTACCCCATAGGTGAGAAAAGAAAATCACATCCCCAGTTTACATTATATTGCTTTGGGGCAAGGCGGCTGATATACTACTATAACTATTTTTATTCTTCAAAAACGCGCAGTACGTGCGATATATCAACTAGGAGCACGAGTTTCCCTTAGAGAAAAGTTAAAAAAATAAGCATTATGACAGTTGCATCAGAATATATATATACATATATATATATATATATATTTATTCAAATGTTAAATTTATAAAACAAAACTTACATTTATATGCCAAAATTAGTGATATACACTCTGTGAAAACAAGAAATAAGCATAATTAGTAGGCCCATATCCCTAGGCTTCATGAAACTCGTAACTCATTCATAGGACTAGGTGTTAGATTTTTCAATAAAATTCCAGTCAGCATTTCGAGATTAAATTTAAGAATGTAGTCAAAAGACATCTTATTTAAAGAGCTTACTACTAAATCGATGATTATTTAACTGATAAAGATAAATGGTAGTTAATTGCTCCTTATTAATGTATGTACCCACAGATATTTTAGGATGATGTTTGTATTGTGATTAATACTGTGTCAGTTGTTTATGATGCTTATGATATTAGATATGAGAATGCATTGCAGATGTTGGAATGAATATACTTAATGTAATTGCAACTGATAATATCAATAATTAATTAGACTAGACTCTTTTATTACAGATGTACTTATTAAACAAACTCTAATGTGGGATCCTACCCACATATGTAGGTATTTGATGAAACAATATTGTTATTACAGTTAATATTTGTATTATTGTATGATGTAATCTAGTGTCTATCTGTTTAAATAAATTGTTGTATAACGATATAAATGTAGAATTATGTTAGAAAATACTGCTAATACCAATAACGTACCTAAATAGTTATAACTGTGAGATTTTACCCACATGATAAAAATAATAGAACCTATAAAAGCAGTGTAACATTCTGACCTAGCCCTCTTTTCTCTGGTGTCATCCGACGGCGAAGGTACGATCCTTATTCAAAGTTACTTTATATTGTTTCTAGTGTATTGTATAAATAGTGTTTTTCTATACTATATATAATGTTTGTGTATATTAGCTGATTGACTAATGAAAAGATATTGCAATGTGTCTAATTGTCTATTGTCCTGTAAGTTGTGAATCATCTGCCTTGTAGTAATATAGTAAGACATTGCAATGGTATACCTAAGTCTCAGTCAATTGGATACATTGCAGATTCCTTATGTAAATATCATATTAGCAAATGTATACGGCAAATGTTTTATTAGGGGACGGCCTAGTTTTCTTATCACTTCTTTTCCTAGGCAATAGGTCATCTTGGAAGTGACACTAGCATACCTCCCTACTCCAATTCCTTGATATAACCAGAGTGAATAGTATTTGACAATATCATGCTGATTGCCATTTGTTACTTTGTATTATTCTATATTACCCTGAATAGATACCCCAACAATACTGAACTGAGTGAGAGGAACCTTACACAATACTCAGACACACACATTACATACTGACATACAATAAATACATCCTGACATTTCTTGAACAGAACATAGTCTTCTAATTATGATACTGTTCTGTAGAACCATTATCCCTCCGTAAGTATTGGTTATGACTCATTAGGTTACATTCTCAAATGACACACAAGTAGTCAATATTCCTGACGTGAGATAGTATATTGTAGTTATATATCTATACAAACTTTACATACATACAATTGCTACGACATACTCGTAGCAATTCTATCAAAGCTTTTCTTATCAGCATCTTACACCTTCTACAACCTCTACGTTCCCTACAAGCATCTAACACACGCTTGGAGAATGACGAGAGTAAATTTTGTGATGTATTTGAAAACAGTGAATATACTGCGGGTAGCGGTAAAATAATGTAAAAAAGAAAGTGATGCCGTTGATATGCAGCTCTGTGTTTGCTGCTAGAAACAGTCTGGCAGGCGCAGGCGCGGAAAATAATATGTTTGATTGCTTTAAGCTCTGAAACTACGAGCCTATTTCAAAAATGCCTTTTGCGTTAGACTGCGTGTTTATTGATAAGGGCTATAGGTAAATTATTATCACTCTACTACCCAAGAAAGCGGAACAGTAACCATAAACCATCATTAAAATGCCTAATAATGCGATTAACGTTAGTAATAAGAACCAATTTACTAACGATTACAACCAGCATTCAGAAAAGACATTAGAGGGTAGTGACAAAAAGGTTGCCGCACCGCGTTCGCCGGTTTATTGCTCCAGGAGGTGGGAGGTACAGAAAATGGGCGATAGTAGTGAGAGATCCGCGCACACGCAATCTGTCTCCGCTCCGTACGTAAATACCAATACAGACTTCACGCTGACAAATTATACTACTGCACCTGTTCACACGGTGGGTAATACCTCAATGACAGTACATAGTAATCAGCTGTCCCTTACGAATAAAACACTTACTCCTTGTAGTCCTGGTCAGTCCGTAATCGCCAATACATGTAGTGACCGAGGTGTTACCGAGCAGCGAATTCACCCTAATAAGCAGAGCGATGATGATGGGTATATACAAGTTGTAAGGAAAAACCGTACAGATATAGAAATACCCGCGGCACATTACCAAATAGTGGTAAACTACAGGTAGCGGAATCATATGCCTTTATTTACCTATCGCGCACCAAGAAAGATATTACCGAGGAGGATATTAGTGAATATATAAAGGGAATGAATGAGGAGTGTCAGGGTGTTGAAATACTAAAACAAAGTAAAGAGACTAATTTCAATTCATTTAAGATAAAGATAACTGTTTCGAAATTAAATAAATTTCTACAAAATGATTTCTGGCCTGAGGGCTTAGTTTTTCGTCGTTATAGAGAACAACGTCCCATAAGGGTTGGTAACGTGAATAATAATAATAAGTAACTATGGATGTACTTAACAAAAATATAAGCTTAGTTTCTTATAATTGTAAGTCAATTAAAAGATCTGTGGAACATGTCAGAGACTTGTGCAAATACGCAGATGTTATCGCCCTACAAGAAACCTGGCTGCTGCCTTACGAATTGGGTTTCATAAATAGTATTGACAATGAGTTTGTATGCTGTGCTAAGTCTTCTGTTGATACATCTATCGGTGTACTGCGTGGTCGCCCCTATGGCGGGACTGCGTTGATGTGGAGATCAAGTTTATTTACGAGTGCAAGTGTAGTGCAGTGCGACAGTGACAGGTTAGTGGCTGTGCGTTTAAGTATAGGCGATAAGAACATACTTGTATTCAGTGTATACATGCCTACGAACTCTGACGACAATTTGCCGGAGTTTACTGAGTGTCTCGCTCAAATAAGTGCTATTATTGACAGTTCTGACATTGAATGTGTGATTATTCTGGGTGACTTTAATGCGCACCCCGGTACTCTTTTTGGAAAGGAATTGGTGGCCTATTGTGACGAACAAACTTTACAATGCTTAGATTTAGAAAGGCTTGAGCCGAATACCTATACTTTTATTAGCGATACGCACGGTACGTGTAGATGGCTTGACCATTGCGTCGTGACTGCTGCGGCGGCCGCACTTGTAACTGGTATGTATGTGCATTATGATTCATACGTCTCAGATCATTTTCCACTAGTCATTCAATGTGATTTTAACAATATTAGATGTAAACAACCACTGTCTGTGTCAGAGTCAGATTTTAAGCATTTATGGGGCTTTAGGGACCGGGCTCAGACTGATTTATATTATAACATATGTACAGAACGGTTACTTAACTTATTAAAAAGTTTGGATCTCTTACCTGAGCAGTTAGAATGTACAGCAGTGTATAATTATGTTGGTAATGATCTATGTAAGACAATTAATGACTTATATTCTCAGTTAATTAATGTTTTGCAATCTGCGGCCGAGCAGAGCACTCTTATAAGGAGGACGAGAAAAAAGCTGTATGGTTGGAATTTTCACGTGCGGGGTTTACATGTTAAAGCCAAACAACATTTTTATCAATGGGTGTCCTGTGGAAGGCCGTGCTCGGGGCAGTTATTCGACGCTATGTCATCTTCCAGACAGGAATTCAAGCAAGCCGTTAAGTATATACAAAACTACCAACAGACAATCAAAATGGACATGTTGGCCCGTCACCAAATGTCAGGAAATTTTGCACAATTTTGGAAAAATATTAAAAAGCTTGAGTGTAGAAACAGTGTCCCGATTAGTATTGAAGGGGAAGGGGATAATAGAAAGATAGCAAATTTATTTAGGACTCATTTTAATGTCGTTAGCAAAAAATATACGAATAATTTTATAAAAGAAAATGGTAATAGAGAACATAACACTACGCCCCGTAAGGTCTTGATCACTCCGGAAGACGTTAGGACAACACTAGGAATCATGAAGCGTGGTAAGTCTCCGGGGCATGACGGATTGAGCATACAACATTTGTTGTATGGAGGACAGCATATTTGTAAGGTGTTGGCTAGTTTCTTTAACCTCTGCTTGCGGCTCCGCTATGTACCGGCAGACATGATTCGTACCATTGTCATACCCATTCCAAAAAATAGAACAGGTGATGTCTCGAGTATGGCCAACTATAGGCCCATTTCGCTTGCTACGATTGTGGCCAGGGTGCTTGAAAGGCTTATGCAGAAATTTTTAAAACCTTCTCTGGTAATTGACGATAGTCAGTTCGGTTTCAGGCCGCAATTTTCCACTGATATGGCAATATTCTCGCTCAAACAGGTTGTCAGTTTGTATAAACAAGGAGGTACTACTGTGTATGCTTGTTTTTTAGATTTAAGTCGCGCTTTTGACTGCATTAATCATGAGTTATTGTGGAGAAAACTCTACCGTACAGATGCGCCAACTGATATTGTTGGTCTGCTTAGGTACTGGTACCGCAATCAGAGCAACAATGTCAGATGGGTACATGACCTGTCGGATGAATATAAACTGACATGTGGAGTGAGACAGGGAGGGGTAACCTCTCCGGACCTATTTAATGTATATATGAACGATCTGATTGTGGAGCTCAGCAGTACACCTGTAGGGCTCCGATTAAATAACAGGTATGTAAATAATTTGAGCTACGCTGATGATATGATGCTGCTGAGCCCTTCAATTAAGGGGTTACGTAGATTAATTTCTATTTGTGAACAGTATGCAAGGGATCATGATCTTATCTACAATGTTAAAAAAACTGAAATGGTCATATTTAGGTCCGGAAAGGGACCTGATAATGTTCCGTCTATTCATTTAAATGGGTAGCCTGTAAGAATTGTGGATAGTTTTAGGTACCTTGGTCACATTGTGACATCGAGTTTAAGGGACGATGATGACATTGAACGTCAGCGCAGGTCATTATGCGTCGTTGGCAATATGTTGATTCGAAAGTTCGCTAAGTCCTCCCCGGACGTGAAAACAACACTTTTTCGGGCCTTCTGTCAGACTTTTTACACTTGTCAACTCTGGACTAACTACACAAAAAAATCGCATGACAGTATCCGAGTTGCCTACAATAACATCTTTAGGCAACTGCATGGACTAGAGCGTCACTGCAGTGCATCCGGTATGTTCTTCGAAGCACGAGTCAACACTTTCAATGCAATTCAAAGGTGTCGAATCGCAGGGTAATAAGGGGTCTGTCTGAGTGCATGATTAATGACAATGTAATGTACAAAAGGTGGTTGGATATAGTTACGTAACTGTAAAGTTCTCACTTTGTATTATTATAATTATATTTTTTTTTTATTGTGATTACTTTTTATTGATTATCTATTAATATTTTTTTTTAAATTATTAGTATTTGAATCATTTATTTTATTTCATTTTTAATTATTGTATTTTTTGTTATGGATTTTGTATTATGTAGGTAATATTATTATTGTGTTAATAATGTGTGTGTGTGTATGTGAAATGGACTAGATGTCTGAATAAATAAAATATTATTATATTATATTATATTATAAATGTCAGCAAATAGGATTAAACTATTAATTAATTATTTATTGTTAATTTCATATAATAAACTTGTAAATTTCACGTGTATGTATATGGCCGAACATAGTGAAATAAAATATTGGGAAATTTCCTAAAAGAGTATTTAAACACAATGCTACATTTTTAGAAATGTCTGTCTGTCTGTCTGTTTGTTTGAACACGCATCACGCAAAAACTACTAGACGGATTCGGTTGAAATTTTGCGTGCTTGTTCTTATAAGGTTGGATTAACGTTTAGGATAAAATATATCATCCCATAGGAGCTAAGCAGTAACGGATAATGTCTGAAGCTAATTATCGTTATAAAACAATAACTACTTGGCCAATCTATAAGTCATTACCTACACTATGAAATATTACGCTACCGTCTATAGGGAGCGAGCAGTAACGTATTTTTTGTCGAACCATTATGGTTTATCATAAAAAAAATCCACAATTAGTTATTATCTACAATTGTAACCCATGGAATGCACTCTAAAACTATTAGGAGCTAAACACAACATTTTCAAGTTTTATAAGAACAGCTATTTTGAAACATAAAGAAGCGAGCGAAATGGTATCTATGTCTTAGGATCGAGGCAGATTTGAGAATGCTCTTTTTGTATTTTTAAAAATTATTGTTTTCTTTTTTTTAATATTTTTTTCAGTGTTATAGTTATTTTTATGACCGTAACTTATTTACTTTGGTTATTAATTTTTTATACTAATTATCACAGTTCAACAGGCACCTATGTAGATAACTATGGGAATATTGGATGCACTGAGAGTTGAGAGTGACGAATGAATCGTGATTTTAACATACTTTCAAATCTATTACTACATTATTACATTACATTTCAAAAATATTTGAAATTTTCTATAAATTAATGTGTTTGTTGCTAAAAATAAGATAGATTACGTCGGTAAAAAAAACAGGTAGCGCCATCTATGAAATCAAATATTCACCAATTACGATGATCAATTAATTACGTATTTGTGAAACAGTTATTATATTGCGATCACGGATTCGATGCTGCTAGTAAACTTTGTTTTATTTAATAAATATGTATAATGGCTTTAAATAACTAAAACAATATCGCTAATAATAGTAAAAAACATTAAGTATTAAAACAAACTTCACCGGTTATGAAAGTAGATGGCGTTTTAATCAAACGAAGCAGAAGTAGCTATTAATTTGAAAAAAAGTCTGAAATTCTGGGAGAGGAGGGATATGATGATCATAATCAGCGACAGGCTGACACCGTAAATTTTTAATAAACGATTTCAATAAACAAATATATGCATAACCTTAGACAATTTAAAACTAATATTAAATTTTAAATTTAGTTAAAAATGTTTAAAAATAATGTATACATCTCAATATTCTATGAATCATATTGCTATAATTTTTCGAAATGTTCGTTTGTCAGTACATTTATTTTGTTTGACCACGCATCACAAAGGTGCATCCAGGATACTTATCACTGGCCAAATTCGCGCGACGCCCCTGGTCGCGTGAATTTGGGGGGGAGGCTCTAGTGTAATATGTTTGTTCGGCGGCGTGTACACTTGCTAGTCACGGGATTCCACGACGTTGACAAACGATATCTTCTCGGTTGAAATTGATGTGTTTTTTTTGTGACCACGGCCGTTGCAATGCGGTCGAAACGTCGGGCAATAAACAAAAGTACTTAGCCTTAAAATAAAATATCTACGTGATTAAGACCCCGTAGCCTTTAAAATCTGTAATGTCCACCCTAGATTTTATGAATTGTTGATTCCAGTTTATACATATATGCTTATTGAGCCAAAGTTTAAGACCATTTACCTAATAAACATGTTTTAATTCAGTACATTTTTCACTTTAATTCGGCGAATTGTCGGGCACGTTTGCCTAGTTTACTCTATCTAACAAAAATAATAACGGCCCAAGATGCAGATGTCTTATATAATCCGCTAGGTACATAGTTTGATAGTTGAATATTAAAAATTATAATTATATATTTAAGAGCATTTTTTTATCTTTGCATTTCATTCTTTTTTTTTAAATTACAATATTTTTCATTTTCCAAAGAATACAAAACATTCGCCGGTTAAAATTCGCTTAAAACGTCTGCAAATTTATTATGAATGACTAACAATGAAGGCTAGATGAAAATAACATCACGAATAAATAATAACTATAAGGTGTAATGAAAATAATAACTTTATAGCTTAAACTAACCGTAAGGTGTGCTAACCTTTTCATACGTTTCGGTTGCCGGGCAGCCGACTGTGAAGTGTACGTCGCTCTATACTTCAGTAATGGTCAATGCCGTAAATGAGGGTTTGAAAAAGTACTTATGAAGTTATGAACAGTTACGAGTGTGTGTTTATTTCGCCTATCAGTAAACTTGTTAGATACAGCTTCTGCCTGCTTTTATTTCTAGCAGCGTTGTAACTTACATGTATAAAACCTACATTAAAATAATAAAATATGGATAGCACAAATCTGTCAACAATACTACAAAAAATGACATACTAAATTAAACGCTAAATAAATAAAACTAATGTTGAGAGATCGCGATTGAGAGTTACTGTTAGTTCTCGACGTTATACAGTTTTTCAGGATTACAACTAATGTAATTATAATTATGACCATATTACCAAATATATTTTGGAATTTTTCCCGGCAGTACTTTTTCCAATTTTTCCCAAAACAGAGGATCACCCCACAATAAGTAAGTATTGGAAGCAATATATGACTTCAGTTCTGCACCCATTCTCTCATCTCTTGCGACTTCTTCTTTGAGCAAAATTATTATGATTCTTGGTTTGCCTTCTTGTATGGACCAGCTATGTGCAGTGTGAAATTCTACTTCCGACCATTCGGACATGAGGAAATGTTCCGAAAGAATTATTACAGTCCTTCTAGATTTCTCTACAGATTCTATTATCTGATTTGCAATGACATTTCCTACAATCCAGTCTCGAGTATGCACGTGTTAGATTTTACATAGGGGTCGTAGCGATTTGTAATAAAATACTAAAGCTTTTATTGTTGAACTACGTAGAAGTCCTACGACTCCTTCTTGTAGAAGTCCTACGACTCATCGTAGTAGTACTACGACTCATTGTAGACCACTACGACTCATCGTAGACCACTACGACTCATCGTAGAACTACACTTACTACTGTGTCAGGATATTTGGATTATATACCCAATCAGTTGCAATCTAACCTTATCAATCAGTATAGTATCAATAGGGAATAGAATAAATTAGGGAGGTAAATAATACAAAGGAATAAATGACAAGTAACATATATTCTCAACCTTGTTTGGTCTAGTTGTATCAAAGGTTACATAATAGCCAGTCTCCTAATAAACATTTGCCGTACTACATTTCATACATCCTAAATACAATATACCACAGATACTTCCTAACATAACCAATTCACAACAATATTGCAATGTACGACCATATCGCTGTAGAACAGCTGATAAGTATCACACCAGGCAATATTCATCAAATCATATCACATTGCAATATATTGTTATTAGTCAATATCTATACATAATACACAATAATAGGATATCAGCACAAAAGAACCAGCAATAAGTATAATCTGAATCGGATCGTACCTGTATCCACAAATGTTGCAATCAGACTGAGCCTCGACCACAATCTGTCAGTCCTTTTATAGAACAAATACACTGAATATTAAAGAACATGTGGGTACTTCGCCAATACTTTTAATTATTATACTTCAACCCATAAAATTATTTAATACACCGAATTATGTTATTTAAATAAATGAATAATAATAAAACTATTACACAGATAAAACACACTACCTTTTAATTTTCAATAAAAGAAGTGAAATATCACAACAACAATATTTGACGTTTCAAGCAGTACCTACATTTGTGACCAGTGGATATTTATTGTTTTAATTCATTTATAATACTGTGTGGTGCTTTTATAATGTGTTATAATCATCTTAAGTAATTTACATGTTAATTACAACATAAACTGTAAGTACTTGTACTTTGTCATAACCTATTCCTGATTCAAATTATTGTTCAGGTTACTAAAAACACAATTGACATATAGACATGGCTACTTGCATATCCATGGCTATTGTTATAATATAAACAACCTGTACCTACTTCTATAATGTCAATTTACTCTGCCATAACGTATTCCGTTATTCTAATGTACAAATACTGTCACATATTCTACAGTTAACAACGTTACAGTGGTATTTAGGATTCCTTATTAAAGTGGTCATTATGTCTACGATTTATTGACAGGCTAAACAAATTCATCAAACATATTCATCCCTTAGTACACAGGTATAATATTTACCTGAATTTATTTATTACGATGGTTATTTATCTATGTAAATAGCGATTAATATATCCCTTATCTATCACACGCATACTTTTTGATTGAACTCATTTTCCAGTTTCGGTACTAAGGTCTCAGTGACAAAGTTTTCATCTTGGTGAGCATATGATATGAACAGATCATATACTTTCGCTATCTCTATTCCTATTTCTCTCATTTCAATCCGAGTCCTTTCATATTTGCGCTTACAAAAAATCTTTAAAAAATCCATCCATATATTGTGTGCGTTCAGGTATAACTTAATAACAGTAACAAGTGCAATGAACGATCCAATAGTACTGCATCCAATAAGTGAAATTAATCTAATCGATCTATTACAAAGTTCATTTATATCTATTTGAGCCGCTTTGTCTCCATTCGCGCAGGTCATCTCATTATAATCAGGCAACAAATTGCGTTTGTGCAATGCGAACATGTCTTTGACAAACTCACATTCGCATTCGAAAGGATTATTAGATAAGTACAGTGTATAGTTACCTTTTAAATAAATATCTGATATACTGCTAATATTATTTTGTGTTACATCAATTATTTTTAAATCGTTATTTGGTACAAATGTGAGGCTTTGTATACCAGCGTTAGTTAAATTTAATTTGTTGACATTTAGGTTTTCTAAACTTTTGGGCTGATTCTTCGTATTTACAGTTAAGCACAGTGAACTTTCCACGCCTGGATACTTAGTAAGATCATTAATAGATTGCTGTGATGGCAATTCTCGACAATCCATAATCAATTCTGACTCAACAACGATACAACGACTGCAGGTTTCGAGACACTTATCGAAAGTCTGATCACAAACTAGAAGCTTAGGTGATACATCTTTTAGACGTTTTCCTTTTAAATTCGAAGGAGAAAAGCAGTCACTATCGAAGATGTAGTTTGGATCCTTCGGATTATAAGCTCCGTTTATTCTTAAGTATAACCTATAACTTTCGCAGTCGCAGTCTATTGGATTGCCGGTCAGAATAATGGTGCTATTGGCCAATGTCCCATTATTATTAGCTGATACATATCTAGAGTCATATAATGAATGTATATTGTTATAACTTAGATCTATTGTAATTTGTAAATTTGTGAAATCCTTATGTTTACTCTGAAACAAAGAACACCGAATGAAAAGTCATCTGCGACATTTATATTTTTTTTAATGTATAAGCATTAGTAATATTCTAAGCAATAGGGAATTTACTGTGTTACTAATTACAGATAATTGGTGGGACTGATTAAAACAAAAATGTCACTTACAAGGGTTTCAAAAATAATTTGGTTACGGCTAAGGTTTAAATGTTCTAAATGCAACAACGGCTCCATATCCTCCGATTGAAAAAATTGTATTATTCGTATTTGATTGCTTGCAAGGTTCAACTTTTTTAGTTTCGTCAGAAATTTAAACGGATTCCGGAAATTATCGATGTTGTCGTACTTGTACGACAATTCAACATATCTTGTACCACGCACAAGTTTCATATCAATAGACTCGATGTTATTATTCGATAAATTGATCTCTTCTAAATTGTTTAATTCTAAAAACAAAGATCTGCAAGGTCAAACACATTATTTGAGTTAGAATTGTATTTTTTTCGTTTTGAGGTTTCAGTATTTTTACCGTTATAAGTATACATTCTAGGTTTAAGGTGGAAACGTATTCGTCAAAATACATTCATCACCATCGATGTCCACTGGTAGTTTGCCCAGAAGAATGCTGGCAGCAAGTTAAATGGCAATGCTTCTACTTCCGCGCAAAAAATGCCTTATTAATTATACTATATTAATATATCTTGGGCCAACTCACACAACGCTATCTGATCTCAAACTAAGCAGAGCTTGTACTATGGAAACCAGACAACTGATAAAGATACTTATATATTTCTAAATACATATATATTATAGATAAATAACACCCCGACACAGAATAAACCATCGTGCTCATTACACAAAGTCTTATCCTGGGTGGGGATCGAGACCTTTTGTGTAGCAGTCGGATACACTCCCACAGCAAGGATGTGCTACACATTACATTCAAATAATGCGTTGATACTTAATTCTAAACATACATATCAGACAAATACTTACTTCGGTAAAATATCAATTTGATTATTTGACAAATCTAAATACTCCAGCGTCTTCAAATTATTGAAAAAATTTAATTTACGTGGATCCCACATTCTGTTGTGCCCCAAATATAATGATTTCAGGGAATATTGGTCACGAAATATCACGGAAGGAAGATATTCCATATTGTTTTTGTGCATTTTCAATATTTCTATGTCATATGATCCGGTGAATACATTATCTGATAGGTTAGTTATTGTACAATTTGAAATATCGATAAGTTTTAAATTTGGTAATTTAGAAAATGCATGTGAATCGATAACCTTCAAATGGTTCCCTTGTAAAAATATCTGAAAAAGAATAATAAGTGACAAAGTGTAAACTAGTGACATTCATAAATCTAGTCAGTAAAAGGTGCAGTTTTTTTAAAAGATATCTAGCATTGTTTGATTGGGTCCCACATTACTAGAAATTCTGTTAACCCCTTCAGCTGAGCTAAATAGCTTGTGTTAGGAGTGGGTACACATCGGTAATATAATTAGTAGGATTCGAAACCGCGTCCGCACGATTGCAAGTCCGATGCCTACAACATGCGATCCGACTTCCTTTAAGTAAAAATGTAAAAAAAAAACAAATCTATTTTGTGGAACCATTTTTCAGAATACAAACGTAGCCTATGTGCTACTCCAGACTATTTTGTATCTCTGTGTCAAATATCATACAGATCTATTTAATCGTTTTGACGTAATTAATTAAAAAACATCTTATCTAGAAATATCACTCACCTCAACTATATAGTCTAAAATCTGAAATAAACCATTCGGCAATGATTCTATAAAATTGTACGATAAATCCAAAATTCTTAGAATCGGTACGCCGTCAAATGCACCAACTTCTAAATATTTTAACTTGCTATGAATTATTCTTAATGTTTGCAATTCATTGACACCTGCAACATCAAAATTTATCACTCACCTCAACTATATAGTCTAAATTCTGAAATAAACCATTCGGCAATGATTCTATAAAATTATACGATAAATCCAAAATTCTTAGAATCGGTACGCCGTCAAATGCACCAACTTCTAAATATTTTAACTTGCTATGAATTATTCTTAATGTTTGCAATTCATTGACACCTGCAACATCAAAATTTATTGCATAAATAGTCTTTGGGTTGACGTCCGATGTTCGGAATAACAGTTTTACCCGTTGTTTCATTTCATCGTCATATCTTAGCTTCAATTATAATTCTGACACTGTTTTTATACATCTGATTAGTTTACTTTGACCAGCCGCTAGACATTCTGTATAGATCAGAGATCATAATTTATTATTACTTGTAGTGTTCTATTTTCAAGGTAAAGCTAGCTAATGAAAACTCGTTCCACCGGTGTGCATGCTCCAAAAATAACTACGTTTCTCATTAATATTCTACACTAGCTGTGGTGTATTTTTTTATACAAACCTTATGCTGTCAATTTAACAACACAACAAAAAAATAGTCGAATATCGTACGCGTACGAATGGCGTATAGCCATTCTGAAGTGATACGCTCACATTCATTCGGCTATTGGTTTTTATTATTTACATAGGTTATACAAATGTCACGACTAGCGTATATAGCTGTTTGATAATTACCATTTAATCCCCGACCCAACACAAACACTCATTAGTGTTTTTTTGATGGTAGACACCTACATCTGATTTTAGGCAACTACAATAAATATTGGTAGTTTGCCTTAGCTAGGTATCTGTCAACGAATATTATCCTTACCTCTTAAAGCATCTGCTCCTATTATTTCAATATTTTTATTATCCTGTATATGAAACATTCCCAAACGACTCAAACCACTAAAAGCATCTGCTGGTAACCTGGTCATATTTGCTTCCGGGTCTTCAATAAGTTTTAGGTAATGTTCGCCCTCTAATTCAAGTTCTATCAAGGATAACCAGGAAGATGTGCCATTTATATGTATAGTGGTATCTCCATCTGGAAATATAATATACATAGTTTATTTTCGTATAGCGCAAAGCTCGGAAACCCCAACAAGATTTTTACTTTTAGAAATCAATATTATATACTGGAAGAGATCGCTATTAGCGATAAAGCCGCCCATTGTACCTGCATCTAAGTTGTGTATACCACCTTGTTTTTGTATGTTTAGAGTACAATAAAGAGTATCATTATTGTAAATATTAAAAAAAAATATTGAAAACTTTCAGAGTTACAAGGCCATTAAAGTTGTTTAATGTTCGTTGCAGTATCGTACTCATTTCCCTCCCGTAGTAAGTACGTAATCCATAGTTATTTTTGGAAATAAGTGATGTTTAAATTTCACATTACATTGTGGACAGAATTTGGACTGTTAGAATGGTTAATGAATTAATTATTGATTGATTATTTAATTACTTTTAAAATGTAACATGGTCCAAAAACTATCTTATTGTATTGTGTTACTGATTCTGAACAAACTACTTTTAGGTTTGCACTATTCCAAGATTAACATTGTATATTGGGTTTAATGTGTAATCATTTAACTTTTTGAAGAAAACTTTCCAAGCAGAACTTCATGTGGAGTCTTTTTGACTTTCACTAAGAAATACTTTTTAACTTTAACGAAATTGAGCTGTCTTTAATTGTTGCGTTAGCTTAAATATTGTACTCATAGTGTGAGCACGTCTATAGAAAAATATATTTTACCTAGTTCCAAAAACAGAAGAATCATAGTTTCAAGACTGTCCATATCTACGGTTGGCAAAATCTTGTTAGTCACTTCAATCTCCGCGCGATCTGTTCTGGGCTCATCAAAGATCTCGTCTATATATATCCTTTAATGTCGTCAAATGAACAAGGCGTTAACAATAAACGCACTTTATTTTGCTTTTGTCGGAGCTCAGGCGGCTTAAGATAAGTGAGGTTAGTTCCCTGAAATATAAAATATTGCATATTAGTCGGTAATTGGTTTTGGCGACTAGACCCTTAAGAGGATTTTCTTGAAATTAGATACATTATCTGTAATCTCATGTATATACCGAAAAACTCTGGTAACTTAAATATCCATAATACTCTTATCTGAATCTTGATTTGCATTGTCCAGACATCAACCGTTCGGGTCGTTAACTGCTCGATTCATAGCCAGTTCTGGTAAAATGGTCACGCCGCGGCCGTTGCATCACAAGACATGCAGTCTGTTGTTTTAGCGCATCATATAATTCGACTAGCCGGTAGAATAATATAAATAAATCTGGGCAGCGTAAAGGTTTTCCAGTAACTCACATAAGCTACTTAATTAGATGGTTACTAGTAAAAGTGGATTAGAATTTGAAAACTGAATTCAAATTGAAACTAAACTCAATAATTTACCTCACAATTGAAAAAAAAGGATCGCATCATATCCCGTGATATAAACTCCTTAATAAAATCAAATGTTAAAGTAAGGTTGCCTTCTACACATTTGTCCTCCTCAGCACGACGACGTATAAGGAATTCAATATCACATTCTAATTCGGCGTGAACTGTGGTCAGTATGTTGAACAGGGCCAGTAGCAGGCAGTACTTGAAGACTATCATCGCAACACTTGCACTGAAAGTTAAGGGATCTTAATAGAGGAAAAGTTGATGGGACTACAAATAAAGAAATTCCTTTTCTTTAAAAAATACAGTTATCAAAAAAGATAGCATCCAATATATACATAAGAAAAAAAAAAATGGGGAACATTAGTAAAATTTTCACAGAAACACTTTCTACGTTGGTCTAGTGGTCACTGGCATAGTGGTGATTGCTAAGCCGGAGGTCGTGGGTTCGATTCCCATAGGGGACACTAATTTGTGTGATCCAGCGTCCGCTTCTTGTATGTTTGTAAAGTCCCCCGCCAAACAGGGCTCTTGCAACCTAAAGGGGGTGTTGTCTTTAAAAAAAATATATTACAAAATTATATTTATATATTTACAGACTATTCAAATACTTATTTATAGACCGGGATCTGTTTGGTTTGAAAGGTGTAATGTGGATAGTTCGTCATCCCGGTCCGGAATGACGAACTATCCACACTACTTGCTTTGCAATTACCTAGTTGCTTATCATTGCATGGTTACAATTCAATATCAAGGTGTTTGACGTAAATATGAAACATGTATCTTTTGTACAATCGCGTAATCAAAATGTTCGTAACTTTTCAAATATACTCATTCAACGCTATGCAAACACCTGTTACCTTTTCAAATTATGTATCAAACCAGACAGTTGTATACTCGTATGTTATAAATTGAGAACAAAACCTTTTTATTTTTAACTAGCTGTCCCGCGCAACTTCGTCTGTCATAAATGGGCTAGTAGTTCCTGAGATTACCGCATTCAAACAAACAAACAACAAACTAACTCTTCAGCTTCATAAGTATAGATGACATCGTAATGTTGCCAATTCTGCTCTTTGATCTGGTTCAAGTAAAAGTGGACTTTATGGTGACGAACATTTTCAGTCTGTGGATATACCTACTTCCTAATTCTGTTTGTTTAATGCCACTGTACAACCTGTCGCAATATATTATTATAGCTGTGATTGGTAAAGTATCAAAGAATGATCATGATGATGCATTATTTAAGATCGGAGCAAAAGTATTTTCGTATTTTTCATAACAAAATAAAAAAAATAATGTACATATTATTATTGATTTATAATATGTGCCGTTTTGACTAAAAACTTGTTGTCATCTCGTGGGTATTGCTGTAAAAATTTTGAAATTGTTGATCAAAAATTATCTGACAGGTAGTTTTCACAGTGTTCTTTTGAAGTTTCCTAAAAAGTTCTGAAATGACCGAAACAGGTGAAAATCTGAATGCATATTTTCTTCGTGACATGGCATCAAATTTTCAGACTTGAAACACTTGAACCTATAATACCGCATTAGGTCCGTAAACCGCACAAATTTTACTCGCGGCGTTCGACGCATTTTTACCTTTTTTGTAATTAAACTTTATAAACTGTCGTTCCATTCGTATTTTAAATACTAAATTTATATAAACATATATATATATATATATCTACAAACAGGCTTTAGGCTTTACCACATTTCAAGGTCGTGACAGTTGAGTAAACTTACTCAACTGTCACGTAACTACGTGAGAGCGTATTTCAACTTAGATAAAACGAAGCTATCGACTAAACTCGAAGATAGCGCCGCAATCTGTACAGTACCTTTAACCTGTAGAAACAGTTTTTAATAATGTTATTTATATACCCTTCGAAACGCAACTCTGGATCGAAGCTAAGACCTAGCAAATTCCACTCTTTCTATCCCATTTCTGTTTATTTTAATTTCAGGGTTTGCGTATAAAATTTTAACAAATTGTTTTTTATTGCCCAAGACCATAAATTTTGATTTTTGTGCATTAAGGACTAAGGTGTTTGCCTCAGACCAATCTGCCACTCCTTCCAGATCTGCATTCACCTTGTCCACAGCAGACAACGTGTCCCCGGGGTCGAATGAATAATAAAAAAGTTGTGTGTCGTCTGCGTACAGATGGTACTTGTATTCGCGGAAGCAGGTGGTTATGTCAGCAATGTATAAAATAAAGAGAATCGGCCCGACCAGAGATCCTTGAGGTACTCCCCTTTTAAGTATTTGTGGATGGGAAATTAAGGATGAGCCGTTCTTTCACTTTATTTCAACCTGCTGTTACCTATCTGTCAAGTAGCTGTCGAACCATCTGATAGTTTCGGGTTCAAAACGATAATTTATTTATTATTTATTATTAGGTATTATTATTTATAATATGTGAGTTTTGACAGCAGCAAGGCAAAATTAATGGAGTCAAAAGCACGGGAGTAGTCCAGCAGTGCCTTTTTGTGTTTCCACCTCAAAAGTATTGCCCACGACGTCAAGGCCATGGCTTTGCCACGTCCCTTCCTAAAGCCTGTTTGTAGGTCTGGTAGTATATCTTTTGTCTCAAGAAACTCAACCATCTGCATGTACACTACCTTTTCTAATAACCGCGTAAGAAATAGATTAAAGAAGTGAATCATTTCATTCACTCATTGAATTGTTCAGACAGTATATTTTTTATCGCACGATACACTACCAACCTCTTTAGCGGTTTATCCCGTTTAAACAATAACTCGCATGTGACTAGAGCGTGGTTACAGAGTTTATATCCTACTCCTATCTCCGTTAAGTACCGGAACGTAACTATGGACCATTTGTCCATAGTTACGTTGCGGTAGCGGTTAGCGTCTGTATACATATTACGTCGATAAGGATAGTGCTGTCACCCACAAAGTGCATAGCCAACGATACAATCTGGTCCATGTTGCTATAGTGCAGGAGCTGTGCTAGTTGTCTAATTTTAGGGTTGTTGCCGTCAAGCATGTTAACATTAAAATCTCCCAGGAGTATTATATTGTCATAAGGCGCTAAAGCGCATATGCTCTCAGTAATTGCCTCCAAAAAAGTGTCCAAGTTTAACCACGGCGGCCGATATGCAGTACCCACCAATAGTTTTTTAGCTTTAATAGTTAGACCACGTTTGCAGGTATGTAGGATGTGAAGGGTGAGTTCTTACACGCGCACAAATGTCCGAACCTATGTAGAAGGCTACGTCTCCCCTTCTTCCACCGCGGATAGACTTGAGGCGTGGAATATGTCGCAATTTATACCCCGGGACTACTGGCGCCCGGTTTTTCTCGTTGTGTCGGAGCCAAACTTCATTAATAGCCATAATGTCTGGTAAATGATGACTCATAACAATGAAAAACTCATCATGGCTTGTCGCCAAAGAACCCGCGTTATATAGACCGAACTTTACCTGTTTACCATGAATCATTACATTTAAATACAAATATATCCCTAATACATACTAGCATTAAAATAAATGACACAAACCATGTATATAAAGAGATAAGTACAATAATGTGATGCGAATATATAGTAGTAATAATAGTGTTGTATGAAGAAGTTATTTGTAAATTTAAATAAATAATAGTTTGTGTTAATTTTTGTTTGTGAATGTTGCCAGTGTGCATTTTGTTCGTACGAGTATACGTTTTTATTAGTGCCAGTTGCCAATCAACTGGCACTAATGAAAACGTCGTCCACGGTGACCACATTTTTCTGTGGATTTTACCATGAATATTAAAAGTTTTAAAGTTTTTTTCGAGTTTAAATATTAAAACAATTTAAGTTTTTGTCATTTGTAATAAATCTGACACTGTTTTATTTTTTTCAACCACAAGAAAATGAAATCAAACATAAGTTAACAAAATCACATTTTAATACCTACTGAACTGTAATTTATCGAAAGTATGACAAACAAGTTACATATTGTAACTCGATTTCCGTACTTTTGATAAATTACAGTTCAGTAGGTATTAATAATAATAATAAAAATAAAAAATCTTTATTCACTTTGGAAGCAAAACTACTCTTGTGAAAAGTTACTTCTACAACGAAGAAAATGAACAGGCAATAAAAACTCACCGCCACTCTTTTAAAATTGCTAATGTTTACAATGTTTCTTTTTATAAAAACTGTATATGCAGGTTAGGTGCTGCTATAAACACTTATTAAAGGACTGATGCAAAACAAGAGATAAGAAGAATAATTACATGAGATTGGATATATCAACCTCAATGGGTACAACATAGTAGGAGCATCAACTTACAATGTGTAAACTATATGCTATGTGCTAAATTATTAATGTATATAATATAATTATTTTAAAATATTTAAATCAATTCCAGTTTAGTAAGCACCTATCTCGCTATTTATCATTTTCCTATAAAGTAGTCGACTTAAAATTTTTAGGAATGTGGAAGTTCAGAAAACATGGTCACCCTGTTTAAAAAGGCAACAGTATTTACAAGGTCAGATCTTGTTACTTTTAATAATCGTGTTTGTTATAAAACTTTTAGTTTTGAACAGATTATCTGACATATTAGATATATTTCGGGACTTAATCGCGTGAATTATTTAAAGGTACGAACATTTTATTTATCCGACATTTCGATCGAATTGCACCAATTGTGGTCACGGGTCGACTGATGGCAGCTTAGCGATGTCTCCGTGAGGCGCGGGGTTTTTCAACTACCCTCGCTCAGTCTTGATAATTTTGATAATTTGTGCTGTCGGTACTTCTAGACACTACACTTACAACGTCTTTACACAGAGGCGCGGTGTCGTTACGGCTACGATTGCAAATGCAAGTGCAATTGTAGCCGTAACGCAATTCGGCTACGATTCCATTTGCAAATAAAAAATCTTACCTTTAAATAATTCACGCGATTAAGTCCCGAAATATATCTAATATGTATAAAAATCGTGAAAATCTAAAAACAAAGATTATCCGACATTTTGACCCCACATGATTTTTGAAAAGGCTTTAGCTAAGAAGGTAACAAAACTTCTTGGTTTTTGCAAAATTGATCGCTTTATCGATGTCACATATATAATTCAAGGATTAAACGAACTTACTCGTACCTGTAAGTGAAGTTTGATCTTGTTTATAAGTACTACTTCGTCCAAGAAAGTTAAAATTGTCTTACTATCACAAGAGATTGTATTACTGCCGAGCGCCGCGCGTTGCCCACTCTAATGCGTAAACATTATGAAATGGTTACCTATTAATACTGTATTCCCATTCAGTTAGTCGAATGCCGGTAGGAGGGAGATCACACCACGATACTCTACCAAAATAAATAAAAAAAATAGTTCGTTTTTATAAAATTTTTAAAATTATGATTCGAATCCGAAAACGACGTGCGGAGATCAGAGATCAGATCAGGGACGTGCCATATTTTAAAGATTTTATTTTCCCGCTTTGTCAGCGTTTTTTTTTTTTTTAATTTATTATTGAATCATTAAAACATACAATTTACAAATAATCATAGCACAAATAAACCACTGGTTTGTCCTTATGCTACAGAAGTCAGATCTCAATACAATTGTTGACGCTTAAATCTAAATTTAGGTATCTAATATAATATATAGAAAAACCTGTAATTTATTATATTATATAATGGCGCGGTGGGAGTGTGTCCGACTGCTACGCAAGAGGTCGTGGGTTCGATTCCCACACGGGACACCACTTTGTGTGATCCACTAATTGTTGTTCCGAGTCTGGGTGTACTTTGTGTCCGTGACTTGTATGTTTGTAAAGTCCCTCGCGACACTGGGCTTGTACCATAAGGCGGGAGTCTCTTAAAAAAAAAAACAAGAATTACTGGTTCCCAGTAGTAAGGGTATCTCTAAGGACATGGCGTCGTTGTTTACTATGGAACCCTAAAAATAACACATATTAATAAAAAAATACACTTATACTAGTTGATAAAATAATCTAAGTATTTACCTGTGCATTTGAGTTGAATATTCTTAACTTTGAAAATAATAAACACTCTTACAACAAACTTGTACAAACACTATATTCATAATTCAAATTAGCCTTGCAAAAAATAAATACGTAATATCTGTCGACTTTAAAGCGTCTATACCGGTTTCAAAGGCCCAATAGACTGAACAAGACATCGTCAATGTGCTTACCAAAACCTATCAATAAATAATCATCTATATAATATAGGTTGTAGGCACAATATTGTAATTAGGTCACATAATAATAGACTTATTAATAATTAGTCATAGAATAAATAAATAATTCATGGGTGGGAATCGAATCAGTGACCAAGCTAAGCAGTGGGTCACTATCCACTAAAGCAACAGGCCAATATTTTCTGGTCAAAGGACAGCTGTAAGCCACTATTTATAAAACTAAATATTTTGACATTTCCAAGCATGTATGTATTAGAATTATGCATGTTTGTTAAAAAATATTAACACTTCTTTGTAAAATTTAGTGATAAAAAGCTGAACACACCATAAATAAAATAGAAATGTTTAAAAGAAATGCGTATTGCATGTGTATACAAATATATAACCATTTACCTGCATATATTAGAAAGTTACCAATAACATTATTCAAGAAGTTTTTAATTAAATTAGTACATATTAGAAGCTATTATAAAAAACTTTTTTACAAAAAATATTACCGACTTCAAAAATAAATACAAGGCAACTAAAAAGCAATAAATAATATACCTAGAATAACAAAAACAAATTAAAGATTTTGAAGTTGGTGCCATGAAATAGTAGTCTTTATGTTTTATTCGGCACCAACTTCAAAATCTTTAATTTGTTTTTGTTATTCTAGGTATATTATTACGGCCATAACTGCAATGCTGAATAATATAATTTTTGTATAGTATTTTACACCATATCTATTAAAAACAACTGTCAGAAAATAAGATAACTTAGTTTCTCACCTGGTACCTGAAAATTGGCCGCTTATACAACTTAGCTGGTATGCTAGCATTGAGTGTACATATAAGCACTACCCGAAGCTCTCTGTCAGATAATAAAATAGGTCAGGCATGACTGGGATATTGGGACATAACTAAAATTATCAAACCACGACAATAATATTCTTCTAATGAAAATACAGGAAACTGTACAAAAAATACATTAGTAAGGAGCAAAGAACTACATCCATTTATCTTTATCAGTTAAATATGCATCGATTGAGTAGTAAGCTCTTTGTATAAGATGTCTCATGACTACATTCTTAAATTTATTTATTGGTTGACTCGAAATGCTGATTGAATTTTTATTGAAAATTTTCGACCTTGTTTTGTCTCATGAATGCGTTATAAGTTTTGTGAAGACTATGGTTACCTACTAATTTGTGCTTGTTTCTTGTATTGGCAGAGTCACTATTTTTGTTAAATAAATGTAAGTTTTGTTTTATAAATATAACGTTTGCTTAATTTGTGATGCAACCATCATAATGCATATCTCTTTAAACTAATATTTAAATAATGTTACATAGGTCACAACGTAATTCAGTATTGCGACTCAGAGCTTCTGAAAACACTTTGTTACAGTTACTAAAAGAGTCAATTTTCTGTTTTCTTCAATGATAAAAACTACTCTAAATTACATCTATAATAATACAATATATACAAGATATTTACAAAAAAAAAAATAGTAAAGTGAGGACACAAAACCGTTTAGGCGTCAAAGAATTCCTCCCCATCGATGTCAACTGGTAACGTTCCCAGAAGGCTGGCAGCATTGCCACGTTGGATGGCAATGCTAATTCTTTGTGCAAAGAATAGGCCAGCCTTCTGGTTCCGGGAAGCACTAATGAGGCGTCTAGAGATTTCCATTTAAAAAGGAGGCGCGCACTTGGGCCCCACGGCCCCAGCGTCTCAACTCCAAACGGCTCAAATATATAATCTCCAACCAGATTACTATATTTGCGCCGTTTGAGATTCTCCGCAGATGCAGCAGCAGCGCAAGCATAGCTCGCCGTGCTTGGAAGGTGGGTAGGTGCTAAGGTATCAACGCAAGTTGCATCCTATACCAAAGGCCTACCCACCCTCCACGGCAACAATGACATACCGTCCGGTCTCTTGCTGTCGCCGCGCGTCAAACCGTTGGGTTCAACAACAGCTGGCACATCAGCGGAGACAAGGGCCCGACGGATGATGTCATTGATGCTTGCATGGCGGGGTATACGACCCGCGCTCCTGCCGCATGACAGGCCATGGTGTCCAAAACTGCACACGGCTTCTCCACAGTGACATCGATGCGGAGAAACACACCGAGCACCCAAACGAAGGCAGGCAGCGATTCGGAATGTGGTATCGTCCAACATAGTGCCTACATTGGACGATGGAAGAGCCTGCAACCAGATGCCCGATTCCCATTCGCTCACAGCCAGTAGGCGGGCTCGCTCTGCAGCATTTGAAGATGTGTCTATAAGGTGTTGTCTTATCTTGCTGCATAGCGGCCGATCCCACTGCCTCTGAGAAGACAGGTTGGAGGGCATAACAATACTTGGGCAAGTCATTTTCCAAGCGTTCAAGGCCTCAGACTTGCACCTCACTTCGGAATCAACCAGTGTAGGATTTAAAATTTTCCTGGTTAACTCTTCAGTGCTGTGAAGTGAAGACAAGAACGCCGGTAAGCTTACGTCTGAAATTTTGCGAACGCCAAGGCCGCCCATGCGAACAGGTAAGGACGCCTGTAGCCACGCTCGATCGTCTAAATCAATGTTTAAAATTTTGCACAATGTGTTTTGAATAATTTTGTCCATTTTATCTAAAAGTGCCAAATGTTTAAAAAGTTGCGTGGATCTCAACGCGTGTGTTAATTTTGGGACAAAAAGGCAATATCGAATTATAGTAAAGACCAAGTGTATATTAATTTGGAGTAATCTGTCTGAAACTTCACAATTTTTTTTTATTTTCTCCTCTATGAAAGAGTCATAGGCATTTTCTAGAACCGGGGACCCAAGCAGGCGAAAAGAATCATTTTCAAGAAGTTTTAAATTTGGTACCAAAGAATTAAATTTAGAAAACGCCGAAAGTTTATTAATGTTGTCATTTAGGTAAATTTCACATTTACTGCAATTTAGTTCTAAACCAACACCTTGAAATTTATCTTTTAGAATAGCCAAATCATTATATACGGTGTCCACATCTCCCCCTAGAGTCCCATCGTCTAGGCACCAAATGTTAAATTTTGAATTTAGCTGCCGAATAATAGGATGGATTGCTAAACTGAAAATGACTGGCCCAAGGGGGTCACCTTGTTGGCATCCTACTGCTGAATCTAAAAGATGGTCCTTATAGATTAATTCAGACGGGTGTCTGTAACACTGCCAAAGGTAACTGTAAATTTTGGGTGTTTCTAATTTTGCCTGTGCCAACAAAGTATCCCTGTTGACTGAGTTGAAGGCATTCTTTACGTCAACCTTAAGGATAACGTCTGCTTTACCCGAGCCAAGATACGTGGACAGAGCATGTATAGCAGCCTCAATATTATTTTCTGTTGAAAACGACCACATTGTTCTCGTTTTGTGTGTCCAGTTCTGTAAGTTGATTCTTAAGTTCCGCTACCTTCTCATATAATCTAACAATTTCTACCTCACAGTTCTAACAGCAGTTTTTAAATAAAATTATATTTTGATTGTTCAGTTTTTTTATTTTAGAAGTTGCACAAAAATGATTTAAAAAAATCATCTAATGTTTTTAAAATTGTAATAAAACAAATGTTATTTATTTTATAATTAATTATTTGAATAACGCAACTACGTAAATTGTGAATAAAAATGTGAAAAATAAAATATCTATTGTTCCACTGCTGGACATAGGCCTCTCCTAGTTTCCACCACATCCCAGTCCTCTGCCTTCGACATCCAGTCCACCCCAGCGACCTTCTGCAAACTGGTGTATGCGCGGTGCGCTCAAAGGAGAATGCGCGTTGATGCATTTCTAAGTGCAACTCTCTATTTACCATTATGACAAGATTTTGACAGTTTGCACCGGCTGGCCGCGGAAAAGGAAAAAAAGAACGTGATTAAGGACCTGGCGGGCGCTCTTGTTATTCTACTTCCGCCGACCAGTGAAGGCAAGCAGGAGTAAAAGCCCTGACCGACTCTCTGAGGCATCGGAATATACTTCCTTCCAAGTAGCCAGTACATAGTTTTCCAACGCATGTCTAGTTCTTGTCTTTTTTTTTTAGCATGAGCTTTCCATCGAAGCTTAGCGTCAAGTGTCATACCTTTATTATTATTTTGGCTATATTTGCGTATGGAACTTGTAGGCCAATAACATATATTCTTTTTTTCTATTTGTTGATGTGTACATACATTTTTAATTTTTTTCTATTTTGATTTTTTTTTGAACTCATGAACCTACTCTTTGTTTATGCAACGCATGTCATCTGCTCGTTTAAAACATGCAGTATGTAACGGCCCCAAGTGCTAATATCGAAACAGAGTTCATTAAAATTATATAGGTACAATAGCTAGTTTGAATAATAAGCCACCGGCTAAGAGGAAACCGATAATAGTATTATATTATATATATAATACCCGATGAAGCATGAATAGGCTAAATATCCGCGTAAATAACCGAAAAACGGGTAAATATTTTTAAGTGGTCTTCACAAACCCTAAACATTTATAAAATACCAGTCTAATAATACCCCACCTACCCCATAGGTGAGAAAAAAAAATCACATCCGCAGTTTACATTATATTGCTTTGGGGCAAGGCGGCTGATATACTACTATAACTATTTTTATTCTTCAAAAACGCGCAGTACGTGCGATATATCAACTAGGAGCACGAGTTTCCCTTAGAGAAAAGTTAAAAAAATAAGCATTATGACAGTTGCATCAGAATATATATATACATATATATATATTTATTCAAATGTTAAATTTATAAAACAAAACTTACATTTATATGACAAAATTAGTGATATACACTCTGTGAAAACAAGAAATAAGCACAAATTAGTAGGCCCATATCCCTAGGCTTCATGAAACTCGTAACTCATTCATAGGACTAGGTGTTAGATTTTTCAATAAAATTCCAGTCAGCATTTCGAGATTAAATTTAAGAATGTAGTCAAAAGACATCTTATTTAAAGAGCTTACTACTAAATCGATGATTATTTAACTGATAAAGATAAATGGTAGTTAATTGCTCCTTATTAATGTATGTACCCACAGATATTTTAGGATGATGTTTGTATTGTGATTAATACTGTGTCAGTTGTTTATGATGCTTATGATATTATATATGGAATGCATTGCAGATGTTGGAATGAATATACTTAATGTAATTGCAACTGATAATATCAATAATGAATTAGACTAGACTCTTTTATTACAGATGTACTTATTAAACAAACTCTAATGTGGGATGCTACCCACATATGTAGGTATTTGATGAAACAATATTGTTATTACAGTTAATATTTGTATTATTGTATGATGTAATCTAGTGTCTATCTGTTTAAATAAATTGTTGTATAACGATATAAATGTAGAATTATATTAGAAAATACTGCTAATACCAATAATGTACCTAAATAGTTATAACTGTGAGATTTTACCCACATGATAAAAATAATAGAACCTATAAAAGCAGTGTAACATTCTGACCTAGCCCTCTTTTCTCTGGTGTCATCCGACGGCGAAGGTACGATCCTTATTCAAAGTTACTTTATATTGTTTCTAGTGTATTGTATAAATAGTGTTTTTCTATACTATATATAATGTTTGTGTATATTAGCTGATTGACTGATGAAAAGATATTGCAATGTGTATAATTGTCTATTGTCCTGTAAGTTGTGAATCATCTGCCTTGTAGTAATATAGAAAGCATTGCAATGGTATACCTAAGTCTCAGTCAATTGGATACATTGCAGATTCCTTATGTAAATATTATATTAGCAAATGTATACGGCAAATGTTTTATTAGGGGACGGCCTAGTTTTCTTATCACTTCTTTTCCTAGGCAATAGGTCATCTTGGAAGTGACACTAGCATACCTCCCTACTCCAATTCCTTGATATAACCAGAGTGAATAGTATTTGACAATATCATGCTGATTGCCATTTGTTACTTTGTATTATTCTATATTACCCTGAATAGATACCCCAACAATACTGAACTGAGTGAGAGGAACCTTACACAATACTCAGACACACACATTACATACTGACATACAATAAATACATCCTGACATTTCTTGAACAGAACATAGTCTTCTTATTATGATACTGTTCTGTAGAACCATTATCTCTCAGTAAGTATTGGTTATGACTCATTAGGTTACATTCTCAAATGACACACAAGTAATCAATATTCCTGACGTGAGATAGTATATTGTAGTTATATATCTATACAAACTTTACATACATACAATTGCTACGACATACTCGTAGCAATTCTATCAAAGCTTTTCTTATCATTATCAGCTTACACCTTCTACAACCTCTACGTTCCCTACAAGCATCTAACACACGCTTGCAGAATGACGAGAGTAAATTTTGTGATGTATTTGAAAACAGTGAATATAATGCGGGTAGCGGTAAAATAATGTAAAAAAGAAAGTGATGCCGTTGATATGCAGCTCTGTGTTTGCTGCTAGAAACAGTCTGGCAGGCGCAGGCGCGGAAAATAATATGTTTGATTGCTTTAAGCTCTGAAACTACGAGCCTATTTCAAAAATGCCTTTTTTTTTTTTTTTTTTTTTTCTTTTTATTGGGTAAACAAACAATATCACAATAACAAATGGATACAATAATATGATGTTATACAAAATTAATGATTGTGACATCCACACCGTTTACCACGGATATGTTATTTGAGGTTAAAAATAGTACAAGCTGGAAGTGGTGCTTAGGTTAATATAACAATGTTTTTTTTTTTTTTTTTTTTGTGCTGTTGTGTAAAATATAGTGAATTATTAACATACTTAAAGCTAGTTACTTATTTAATTAATTTAAATTATGCATTGCCTTAACAACTAATTGTTTATAGGCACCCACACCATTCGCGTGGATATCGATGTTACTGAAATTGCAGTTATATAATTCAAGTACGCGTCGAATGGGTGAGTGCTTGCCGGCATTTGTACGTGTTTGTGTTGCAAAAGGTGGAGTTTTACGTGAGGTTCGAGGGTTCAGCCTGGCAGGCACTCTGTATTTAATGTTATTGACAATATCAATACAGTCATATCTATTATGGCAGACGTCATACAAAAACATTGCTTGCATTTTTATTCTCCTAGATTTCAAATCTAGAAGGTTATATTTTTGTAACAGCATAGGGTAACAGTAGTTACTATGGCTACATAATTTATAGTGCATGCAGCGCAGAAATTTCTTTTGCACTCTTTCAATGCTGTCAGAGTATTGCGCATACAGTGGGTCCCAAACGCATACAGCATATTCCAACTGGGAGCGAATTAATGTTTTATAGAGATGTAGATATGTATGTGGGCGCCTGAAATCGTTACTGCCTCTCATAACAAAACCGTACATCTTGTAAGCCTTACTGCAGATATAATCAACATGTGTATCCAGTGTTAGTTTAGTATCTAATGTGACTCCAAGGTCGCGGATGGTCTGTAATCTTTCAAGGTAATGGCCGCCTATGGAATAAGATAATGTACTACAGGATCGCTTTCTAGTAAAAGTGATAATTTTACATTTGTCAAAACTAAGCAGCAGTTTGTTATCATTGCAGTATTTGGTAAATCTGTGTAGATCCTCCTGGAATTTACGATGATCATTTTGATCGTTTATGGTTCTGTAAATTTTTAGGTCGTCAGCATACAAAAGAAAATTACAGTATTTAAAGCACGTATGTATGTCGTTAATAAAGAGAACAAAAAGTAGTGGTCCCAGAATAGATCCTTGTGGTACTCCAGATGTTATAACAACCGTATCAGACTCGTATCCATTTATGACGACCCTTTGTGTTCGGTTCACAACATAAGACTTAAACCACCTCCAAAGGTTACCACGTATACCGTTATAAGCGAGTTTTTCCAACAATATCCTGTGATCCACCCGGTCAAACGCTTTTCGGAAATCTGTATAGACGCTGTCTGTTTGTCTGTTATCGTCTAGGTTGTCGAATAACTCAGAGGTATACACGGTAAGATTAGTAGTAGTGGATCGTTTACGAACAAAGCCATGCTGTTGAGGAATAATCTCTCTCATGTAATGTCTGTCTCAATCTGATGTAATGTCGGATAGATGATATTATGCAGCAGCCTCTCCATGAGCTTAGATAGTGCGGGAAGGATTGAAATTGGACGATAGTTGGACACGTCTGTGGACGATAGTTGGACACGTCCTTTTGCGTTAGACTGCGTGTTTATTGATAAGGTCTATAGGTAAATTATTATCACTCTACTACCCAAGAAAGCGGAACAGTAACCATAAACCATCATTAAAATGCCTAATAATGCGATTAACGTTAGTAATGAGAACCAATTTACTAACGATTACAACCAGCATTCAGAAAAGACATTAGAGGGTAGTGACCAAAATGTTGCCGCACCGCGTTCGCCGGTTTATTGCTCCAGGAGGTGGGAGGTACAGAAAATGGGCGATGGTAGTGAGAGATCCGCGCACACGCAATCTGTCTCCGCTCCGTACGTAAACACCAAATTATACTACTGCACCTGTTCACACGGTGGGTAATACCTAATTGACAGTACATGGTAATCAGCTGTCCCTTACGAATAAAACACGTACTCCTTGTAGTCCTGGTCAGTCCGTAATCGCCAATACATGTAGTGACCGAGGTGTTACCGAGCAACGAATTCACCCTAATAAGCAGAGTGATGATGATGGGTATATACAAGTTGTAAGGAAAAACCCGTACAGATATAGAAATACCCGCGGCACATTACCAAATAGTGGTAAACTACAGGTAGCGGAATCATATGCCTTTATTTACCTATCGCGCACCAAGAAAGATATTACCGAGGAGGATATTAGTGAATATATAAAGGGAATGAATGAGGAGTGTCAGGGTGTTGAAATACTAAAACAAAGTAAAGAGACTAATTTCAATTCATTTAAGATAAAGATAACTGTTTCGAAATTAAACAAATTTCTACAAAATGATTTCTGGCCTTAGGGGTTAATTTTTCATCGTTATAGAGAACAACGTCCCATAAGGGTTGGTAACGTGAATAATAATAAGAAGTAACTATGGATGTACTTAACAAAAATATAAGCTTAGTTTCTTTTAATTGTAAGTCAATTAAAAGATCTGTGGAACATGTCAGAGACTTGTGCAAATACGCAGATGTTATCGCCCTACAAGAAACCTGGCTGCTGCCTTACGAATTGGGTTTCATAAATAGTATTGACAATGAGTTTGTATGCTGTGCTAAGTTTTCTGTTGATACATCTATCGGTGTACTGCGTGGTCGCCCCTATGGCGGGACTGCGTTGATGTGGAGATCAAGTTTATTTACGAGTGCAAGTGTAGTGCAGTGCGACAGTGACAGGTTAGTGGCTGTGCGTTTAAGTATAGGCGATAAGAACATACTTGTATTCAGTGTATACATGCCTACGAACTCTGACGACAATTTGCCGGAGTTTACTGAGTGTCTCGCTCAAATAAGTGCTATTATTGATAGTTCTGACATTGAATGTGTGATTATTCTGGGTGACTTTAATGCGCACCCCGGTACTCTTTTTGGAAAGGAATTGGTGGCCTATTGTGACGAACAAACTTTACAATGCTTAGATTTAGAAAGGCTTGAGCCGAATACCTATACTTTTATTAGCGATACGCACGGTACGTGTAGATGGCTTGACCATTGCGTCGTGACTGCTGCGGCGGCCGCACTTGTAACTGGTATGTATGTGCATTATGATTCATACGTCTCAGATCATTTTCCACTAGTCATTCAATGTGATTTTAACAATATTAGATGTAAACAACCACTGTCTGTGTCAGAGTCAGATTTTAAGTATTTATGGGGCTTTAGGGACCGGGCTCAGACTGATTTATATTATAACATATGTACAGAACGGTTACTTAACTTATTAAAAAGTTTGGATCTCTTATCTGAGCAGTTAGAATGTACAGCAGTGTATAATTATGTTGGTAATGATCTATGTAAGACAATTGATGACTTATATTCTCAGTTAATTAATGTTTTGCAATCTGCGGCCGAGCAGAGCACTCTTATAAGGAGGACGAGAAAAAAGCTGTATGGTTGGAATTTTCACGTGCGGGGTTTACATGTTAAAGCCAAACAACATTTTTATCAATGGGTGTCCTGTGGAAGGCCGTGCTCGGGGCAGTTATTCGACGCTATGTCATCTTCCAGACAGGAATTCAAGCAAGCCGTTAAGTATATACAAAACTACCAACAGACAATCAAAATGGACATGTTGGCCCGTCACCAAATGTCAGGAAATTTTGCACAATTTTGGAAAAATATTAAAAAGCTTGAGTGTAGAAACAGTGTCCCGATTAGTATTGAAGGGGAAGGGGATAATAGAAAGATAGCAAATTTATTTAGGACTCATTTTAATGTCGTTAGCAAAAAATATACGAATAATTTTATAAAAGAAAATGGTAATAGAGAACATAACACTACGCCCCGTAAGGTCTTGATCACTCCGGAAGACGTTAGGACAACACTAGGAATCATGAAGCGTGGTAAGTCTCCGGGGCATGACGGATTGAGCATACAACATTTGTTGTATGGAGGACAGCATATTTGTAAGGTGTTGGCTAGTTTCTTTAACCTCTGCTTGCGGCTCCGCTATGTACCGGCAGACATGATTCGTACCATTGTCATACCCATTCCAAAAAATAGAACAGGTGATGTCTCGAGTATGGCCAACTATAGGCCCATTTCGCTTGCTACGATTGTGGCCAGGGTGCTTGAAAGGCTTATGCAGAAATTTTTAAAACCTTCTCTGGTAATTGACGATAGTCAGTTCGGTTTCAGGCCGCAAGTTTCCACTGATATGGCAATATTCTCGCTCAAAAAGGTTGTCAGTTTGTATAAACAAGGAGGTACTACTGTGTATGCTTGTTTTTTAGATTTAAGTCGCGCTATTGACTGCATTAATCATGAGTTATTGTGGAGAAAACTCTACCGTACAGATGCGCCAACTGATATTGTTGGTCTGCTTAGGTACTGGTACCGCAATCAGAGCAACAATGTCAGATGGGTACATGACCTGTCGGATGAATATAAACTGACATGTGGAGTGAGACAGGGAGGGGTAACCTCTCCGGACCTATTTAATGTATATATGAACGATCTGATTGTGGAGCTCAGCAGTACACCTGTAGGGCTCCGATTAAATAACAGGTATGTAAATAATTTGAGCTACGCTGATGATATGATGCTGCTGAGCCCTTCAATTAAGGGGTTACGTAGATTAATTTCTATTTGTGAACAGTATGCAAGGGATCATGATCTTATCTACAATGTTAAAAAAACTGAAATGGTCATATTTAGGTCCGGAAAGGGACCTGATAAAGTTCCGTCTATTCATTTAAATGGGTAGCCTGTAAGAATTGTGGATAGTTTTAGGTACCTTGGTCACATTGTGACATTGACTGCCTCTGTGGCGCGGTGGGAGTGTATCCGACTGCTACGCAAGAGGTCGTGGGTTCGATCCCCACCCAGGATAAAACTTTGTGTGATGAGCACGATGGTTTATTCTGTGTCTGGGTGTTATTTATCTATAATATGTATGTATTTAGAAATATATAAGTATGTTTATCAGTTGTCTGGTTTCCATTGTACAAGCTCTGCTTAGTTTGGGATCAGATAGCGTTGTGTGAGTTGTCCCAAGATATTATTATTATTATTATTATTATTATCGAGTTTAAGGGACGATGATGACATTGAACGTCAGCGCAGGTCATTATGCGTCGTTGGCAATATGTTGATTCGAAAGTTCGCTAAGTCCTCCCCGGACGTGAAAACAACACTTTTTCGGGCCTTCTGTCAGACTTTTTACACTTGTCAACTCTGGACTAACTACACAAAAAAATCGCATGACAGTATCCGAGTTGCCTACAATAACATCTTTAGGCAACTGCATGGACTAGAGCGTCACTGCAGTGCATCCGGTATGTTCTTCGAAGCACGAGTCAACACTTTCAATGCAATTCAAAGGTGTCGAATCGCAGGGTTTATGTCCAGGGTTGAAAGATGTGAGAACGCTATTATAAGGGGTCTGTCTGAGTGCATGATTAATGACAATGTAATGTACAAAAGGTAAAGTAAAGTTCTCACTTTGTATTATTATAATTATTTTTTTTTTTTATTGTGATTACTTTTTATTGATTATCTATTAATATTTTTTTTTAATTATTAGTATTTGAATCATTTATTTTATTTCATTTTTAATTATTGTATTTTTTGTTATGGATTTTGTATTATGTAGGTATTATTATTATTGTGTTATTAATGTGTGTGTGTGCGTGTATGTGAAATGGACTAGATGTCTGAATAAATAAAATATTATTATATTATATGATATTATAAATGTCAGCAAATAGGATTAAACTATTAATTAATTATTTATTGTTAATTTCATATAATAAACTTGTAAATTTCACGTGTATGTATATGGCCGAACATAGTGAAAAAAAATATTGGGAAATTTCCTAAAAGAGTATTTAAACACAATGCTACATTTTTAGAAATGTCTGTCTGTCTGTTTGTTTGAACACGCATCACGCAAAAACTACTAGACGGATTCGGTTGAAATTTTGCGTGCTTGTTCTTATAAGGTTGGATTAACGTTTAGGATAAAATATATCATCCCATAGGAGCTAAGCAGTAACGGATAATGTATGAAGCTAATTATCGTTATTTTTTATTTTATTTTTTATTTATAGTTAATTAAGACGGTACATCACCAATTACATTAATTAACTTAAAATTAAACACATTATACAAAAACAAAAAAAAACATTAAACTATATCAAACAATAAATAACATTTACAAAATATTCAAATACATTAATAAATTTAATAATACATAAACATTTACAAATTAATATGAAATAGTAGACTCTCTCATATATCTTTTCTCGCAATACATTAGAGCTACTTGCATGATCTTTGCCCACTCGTCGGTAAACACATCAGTCTCAGGGTTGGCAGACAGTAGGGCGTTGAGCACCTCTAGAGTGCGGCATATGGGGGATTTTGCTCTGGCGACAGTTCTACATGCCGGCCTCGCAAACAGATTAGGTCGGTGGCTCTCACGGTGTCGGAGGTATCTGTCAGGTACGTATAGTCTACAGAATAGAGAGTGGAGCTCCGGGCTTTCGATTCGTCCATGTAGAACTTTACAGGCTATGATGAGCTGATTCAGACCTCGTCTTATAAAACAATAACTACTTGGCCAATCTATAAGTCATTACCTACACTATGAAATATTACGCTACCGTCTATAGGGAGCGAGCAGTAACGTATTTTTTGTCGAACCATTATGGTTTATCATAAAAAAAATCCACAATTAGTTATTATCTACAATTGTAACCCATGGAATGCACTCTAAAACTATTAGGAGCTAAACACAACATTTTCAAGTTTTATAAGAACAGCTATTTTGAAACATAAAGAAGCGAGCGAAATGGTATCTATGTCTTAGGATCGAGGCAGATTTTGAGAATGCTCTTTTTGTATTTTTAAAAATTATTGTTTTCTTTTTTTTAATATTTTTTTCAGTGTTATAGTTATTTTTATGACCGTAACTTATTTACTTTGGTTATTAATTTTTTATACTAATTATCACAGTTCAACAGGCACCTATGTAGATACCTATGGGAATACATATGAGAGTGACGAATGAATAGTGATTTTAACATACTTTCAAATCTATTACTACATTATTACATTACATTTCAAAAATATTTGAAATTTTCTATAAATTAATGTGTTTGTTGCTAAAAATAAGATAGATTACGTCGGTAAAAAAAACAGGTAGCGCCATCTATGAAATCAAATATTCACCAATTACGATGATCAATTAATTACGTATTTGTGAAACAGTTATTATGTTGCGATCACGGATTCGATGCTGCCAGTAAACGTTGTTTTATTTAATAAATATGTATAATGGCTTTAAATAACTAAAACAATATCGCTAATAATAGTAAAAAACATCAAGTATTAAAACAAACTTCACCGGTTATGAAAGTAGATGGCGTTTTAATCAAACGAAGCAGAAGTAGCTATTAATTTGAAAAAAAGTCTGAAATTCTGGGAGAGGAGGGATATGATGATCTTAATCAGCGACAGGCTGACACCGTAAATTTTTAATAAACGTTTTCAATAAACAAATATATGCATAACATTAGACAATTTAAAACTAATATTTAATTTTAAATTTAGTTAAAAAAGTTTAAAAATAATGTATACATCTCAATATTCTATGAATCATATTGCTATAATTTTTCGACATGTTCGTTTGTCAGTACATTTATTTTGTTTGACCACGCATCACAAAGGTGCATCCAGGATACTTATCACTGGCCAAATTCGCGCGACGCCCCTGGTCGCGTGAATTTGGGGGGGAGCCTCTAGTTTAATATGTTTGTTCAGCGGCGTGTACACTTGCTAGTCACGGGATTCCACGACGTTGACAAACGATATCTTCCCGGTTGAAATTGACGTGTTTTTTTTTGTGACCACGGCCGTTGCAATGCGGTCGAAACGTCGGGCAATAAACAAAGGTTAGGTTAAAACTTAGCCTTAAAATAAAATATTTACTTGATTAAGACCCGTAGCTTATAAAATGAGTATGTCCACCCTAGATTTTATGAATTGTTGTTTCCAGTTTATACAATATATTTTTTAGCTTTTTCTATATGCTTATTGAGCCAAAGTTTAAGACTATTTACCTAATAAACATGTTTTAATTCAGTACATTTTTCACTTTAATTCGGCGAATTGTCAGGCAAGTTTGCCTAGTTTACTCTATCTAACAAAAATAATAACGGCCCAAGAAGAAGCTTTTTTTTTAACTTTGCATTTCATTCTTTTTTTTTTAATTATATTATTTTTCATTTTCCAAAGAATACAAAACATTCGCCGGTAAAAATGCGCTTAAAACGTCTGCAAATTTATTATGAATGACTAACAATGAAGGCTAGACGAGAATAACATCACGAATAAATAATAACTATAAGGTGTAATGTATAAGTAAATAATAACTTTATAGCTTAAACTATAAGGGGTGCTAACCTTTTCATACGTTTAGGTTGCCGGGCAGCCGACTGTGAAATGTACGTCGCTCTATACTTCAGTAATGGTCAATGCCGTGAATGAGGGTTTGAAAAAGTACTTATGAAGTTATGAACAGTTACGAGTGTGTGTTTATTTCGCCTATCAGTAAACTTGTTAGATACAGCTTCTGCCTGCTTTTATTTCTAGCAGCGTTGTAACTTACATGTATAAAACCTACATTAAAATAATAAAATATGGATAGCACAAATCTGTCAACAATACTACAAAAAATGACATACTAAATTAAACGCTAAATAAATAAAACTAATGTTGAGAGATCGCGATTGAGAGTTACTGTCAGTTCTCGACGTTATACAGTTTTTCAGGATTAAAACTAATGTAATTATAATTATGACCATATTACCAAATGTATTTTGGAATTTTTCCCGGCAGTACTTTTTCCAATTTTTCCCAAAACAGAGGATCACCCCACAATAAGTAAGTATTGGAAGCAATATATGACTTCAGTTCTGCACCCATTCTCTCATCTCTTGCGACTTCTTCTTTGAGCAAAATTATTATGATTCTTGGTTTGCCTTCTTGTATGGACCAGCTATGTGCAGTGTGAAATTCTACTTCCGACCATTCGGACATGAGGAAATGTTCCGAAAGAATTATTACAGTCCTTCTAGATTTCTCTACAGATTCTATTATCTGATTTGCAATGACATTTCCTACAATCCAGTCTCGAGTATGCACGCATACTTTTTGATTGAACTCATTTTCCAGTTTCGGTACTAAGGTCTCAGCGACAAAGTTTTCATCTTGGTGAGCATATGATATGAACAGATCATATACTTTCGCTATCTCTATTCCTATTTCTCTCATTTCAATCCGAGTCCTTTCATATTTGCGTTTACAAAAAATCTTTAAAAAATCCATCCATATATTGTGTGCGTTCAGGTATAACTTAATAACAGTAACAAGTGCAATGAACGATCCAATAGTACTGCATCCAATAAGTGAAATTAATCTAATCGATCTATTACAAAGTTCATTTATATCTATTTGAGCCACTTTGTCTCCAATCGCGCAGGTCATCTCATTATAATCAGGCAACAAATTACGTTCGTGCAATGCGAACACATCTTTGACAAACTCACATTCGCATTCGAAAGGATTATTAGATAAGTACAGTGTATAATTACCTTTTGAAAAAATATCTGGTATACTGCTAATATTATTATGTGACACATCTAGTATTTTTAAATCGTTATTTGGTATAAATGTAAGGCTTTGTATACCAGCATTGGTTAAATTTAATTTGTTGATATTTAGGTCTTCTAAACTTTTGGGCTGTTTTTTCATATTTATAGTTGCACTTTTCACACCATTATCATAAGAAAAAAAAATTATTTTTTCCAAATGCAATTCTCGACAGTCCATAATAAATTCTGACTCTACGACGATACAACGACTACAGGTTTCAAGACACTCAGCGCCAGTGTGATCACAAATTAGAAGCTTGGGTGATATATCTTTTAGAGATTTTCCTTTTAAATTCGAAGGAGAGAAGCAGTCACTATCGAAGATGTAGTTTGGATCCTTCGGATTATAAGCTCCGTTTAGTCTTAAGTACAACCCGTAACTGTAGCAGTCGCAGTTTATTGGATTGCCAGTCAGTATAATGCTGCTTTTGGCCATTCTCCTATTATTCTTACCGGATACATATCTAGAGTCATATAATGAAGGTATTTTGTTATAACTTAGATCTATTTTAATTTGTAAATTTGTGAAATCCAGTTTACTCTGAAACAAAGAACACGCCATTTACGTATTTTTTATTTATTAACTAATGTAACATTCTAAGCAGTAGAGTATTGACTGTTACTGGGCACAGATCATTATTTATACATATCTTTATATTTATATTTCTTGTGTGCGTGTGGATGTCACTGGACTCCTCCTAGACGGCTGGACCGATTTGATGAAATTTTTTGTGTGAGATCAAGGGGATTCGAGGATGGTTTAGATTCACAATTAAACCCGATTTACAAAAAAAAAAGAGTCGAGACGAAGTTCGCCGGGACAGCTAGTTATTTATAAATATTACTGATTATACAACTCAATTAATAAGCACCTTAACATATACGCACTACCTATACACACATGCAAGGATATGATTTCAAAGTGGCTACTAACAAAAAATTACGAGGAAACCGAAGCTCTACTTCGCGCATTGTAGGTACAGATGCACACACTCAAAAGCACACAAACGGCACACACACACACACACACACACACACACACACACACACACACACACACACACACACACACACACACACACACATACACACACACACACACACACACATCCACACTAATCCATATTATTTTATATTATTATTTTATTTTATGTTTTTATTTAATTTTTTTATTGGTTTTCAGTCCCACTTAAAATATTGTTATTTAAAAATCACAAATGTTAAATTTAACTCAATCGAAATGATTAATATTACGAGATTACCCACAGACGTAACTAATGAATCTGAAAAACTGTATGATTGACACAAATAATTAAATACATATAAATTGTGGGCCTCGCGCCTTTAATTCAAGTTATTTTAAATAACTTAGCAAAGGTGCTAAGTACCATTTAAAACGTCATGTCTATGTACCTACCCATTATAACTATAACAATGTATGTAATTTAGTGTGAATAAGTTTGTGAAATTAAATTAAATTACTATTATTATTATATTAATCTTACTTACAAATGGTTCATTAGTAATTTGGTTACGGCTAAGGTTTAAATATGCTAGATGCAGCCATGGCTGCATATCCTCAAATTGATCAAAATCGATCATTTGTATTTGATTGCTGGCAAGGTTCAACCTTTTTAGTTTTGTCAGTAATTTAAACGGATTTCCTTCAAATGGTAAATTATCAATCTTGTCGTACTTGTACGATAGTTCAATTTCTCCTGTACCACGGACAAGTCCCATGTCAATAGACTCGATGTTATTACTTGATAAATTGATCTCTTCTAAATTGTTTAATCCTAAAAACAAGGATCTGCAAGGTCAAACACATTATTTGAGTTAGAATTGTATTTTTTCTTTGTGGTTTCAGTATTTTTACTTAGTAGGTATACGTTCTAGGTTTTGGGTGGCAATATATGAATATATCACCAAAGATTGTGATTTGTCCAGCAGAATGCTGGCACCAAGTTGAAAAAGACATTTTTTACGTGGAAGAAGTAGCACTGCCCTACTTCTTCCACGTCAAAAATGTATTTTTTGTCACGTCAAACATTGCGTGAAGCTGCTATGTGCGACACATTCAAATAATACTTACAACAATAAATACTTACTTCGGTAATATGCCAATTTGATTATTTGATAAGTCTAAATACTCTAGCGTCTTCAAATTGTCGAAAACGTTTAAATTACGTGAATCTCGCATTCTGTTGTGCCCCAAATGTAACATTTTCAGTGAATGTTGGTCACAAAATATGGCGAAAGGAAGACATTCTATAATATTTTCAGAGATTTCCAATATTTCTATATCATGTGATCCGATGAATACATTTTCTGGTAGGCTAGTTATTGTACAATTTGAAATATCGATAAGTTTTAAAGTCGGTAATTTAGAAAATGCATGTGAGTCGATAACCTTTAAATGGTTTCCGTGTAAAAATATCTGAAAAAGAACAAAAAGTGACAAAGTGTAATCTAGTGACTGATTACATTCATGAATGTAGTCGTTTGTATTACACGTAAGATACAAATGTTGTGGTTATTCAACCAGTTCATCAAGGAACAGAGTACTTGTACTTTCCATTTAAAATTAAGGCGAGGTACCAATTTCCAAAGGAAAACAGAGTGAACAAGGTACCGAAGTATCAAGAACAATGAGACGGATATAATATTAAGCCCTATCTTGTTTCTTCTATATATTAATGACATAGATGATGCCATGGATCATAAATACATTCTCTTTGCTGACGATATATCGATCATTGTAGCAACCAATAAAAATACACATACTGTTAAGGACCATGAAGCAGAAATAAATAACACAATAGACAAATTAATTAATTGGCTTAACATGAATAATTTAAATATATATATATCTTAATAAATCTGTCTTTATACATTTTAATAAATCCTATAACAATAAATATAATATTAGACATACCAAAATTAAAAGACGTAACTAATACCAAATTTCTAGGAGTAGTTATAGATGAACATCTGAATTGAAAAATGCACGTAGATTAAGTAGCATCAAAAGTCAATAAATTTGTTTACGCACTTACGACAGGTTAAGAATGTAACCAATATAAAAACTGCTATAATATCATATCAAGCTTATGTTGAATCGTTGTTGCGATTTGAACTTATTATTTGGGGCAATAGCAAAGTAGGGTTTTCATTGCACAGAAAAAGTGCATTCGAGCTATATCCGGGCTTAAACCTGGCGAATCCTGTCAACCGATTTTTGAAAGGCTTGGAATGTTACCAGTTTCTTCCTTGTATATTTATTAAGTGTGTATGTTAGTAAAAAAAACATACGAATCTCTTTAAAACTATCAACGAAAACGTGCCTCGAAATAGACGAGACCAACAGAGACTTGTGCTAAACGATGTTCCTAAAATCACCAAATATAATATAAATTGTTTAGCTATGTGTGTAAGAATATATAATAAGTTACCAACCAATTTAAAAATGCTGAACCTGAGGCAGTTCAAACTTAAATTATATGAATGGCTTGCCAAAAATATTTTTTTTCGTATAAAAGAATTTGTTGATAAGAAGCACTCATTTTTTTAATTTTTGCCTACTTATATTTTTTATAAAACTAAGCTAAGACATGTTTGCTCATAGTTTTATAACATGTTTTAATGCAAATAAATTTATTATTATTATTATCGCTTCGCAGATCTCTACTGTGAGAGGAGTGCAAGAAGTGGAAGTTGGAAGTCAAGTATATAGGGGCAGTAAGATAATTAAGCATTGAATAGAGTGCAGAGAGAGAACCCGCAAACTATGTCGCTGGAGAATAGGGAGCCATTTCAGTTTGGAACGGTAACAAGAAACATGGTCAAACTTGCGAAGATTAAAAATGATTCTAGTGCAGATATTGTGAAGCCGGTCATATTTATTAACTTTGCATGCAGGACAAGATAGATCTCATAGCATAGTCAATTAAAGGAAATATCAGCGCCTAGACAAGCATTAGCTTATTATTAGAAGGCAAAAAAATCTTTAGAAGGTATAAAGCCCGCAGTCTACAAGTTTACACTACACAGCCCCATTCTCCAACGCAATTCATTTGTAACACCTCCACTGCCGTCATCGTTGAGTTGCTGTCTCTGTCACACGTACACATATTCTTTATTCCTATCGCTACAATTCATCTAGAATTGTAGCGATAGGAATAAGGAATATGCACCTATTTTTATTATTTTAAACGTTTCTAGTGGTTATCAAATTACCAAAAAATATGTAACACATCCAAAATGTAAACTACTAATTCATAATTAAAATAATTAAAAATCACTTTCATTTTTGGTTGACACACGTTTAAACACTGACTTTTTGGCGCACTTATTATGTGACGTCAGATTGCATAAATTTATTAAAAGCTAGAAAAAGGAATAATTAAATCAGTTTATTTCCACGGCAAAGCTTTGTGGAGGAACGACTCCTACATGCTAAAAGAATATCAAAACTGCACCTAATAAACTATATTTCCTTATACCGAAAGATCTTTATCTTTATGCAGTTATAAAGAAAAAATGTTGAAGCTGTTTGAACTGCTATGAAGATCATTTCATTGAAATTAATGTGCATTATAAAAGCAACAACTTCAACAAATAGTTACCTGCGCATACTTGTTTTGTTTACAAACCTTGACGAAAACATAACCTAGTTTACGCAAAGTTCGCAAAAAATCATAAGCTGTTCGAATTTATCCATAAGAGTATTACCGATAAATGAAACCGCGAACCTAAAAATGTAATATAACCTCGCAGCTATTACTGTTCTGAGTTCAGTAGACGTAAACTCTGAATTAGAAGCGAAGTACCTACGTGATTATCAACATGTATATTTTAGGAAGATTATCCGATTGTGTTTTGTCAAAAGCGGTTTCAGTCAGTTGTGTTAAATCTTTTTTCACAAGGATTTTATTTTGTTCTTCAACACAGAAAACTAATAACTTAATATGAAACAACCGCTAAACAATACAAATAACCACTCGAAACCATACAAACAACATGTTGACTGAAGCCGTCGAGTGTAAATTGACGTCATTTATTTATTTATATAACAAATACAGCCATCATTACAGGTATATAACTACTGCAATGGTTGTAGACTTGTAATTATATACATATATATAAACTTAAATAACTACTACAAAATCATGAACACTAATTAGGTACAGCCCTAACATGACTCAGTGACCTTTGCGAACTCGCTCAGTGAACACGAAAAACGTCTATTTGGACAGAAACTGCATTGAAAACACGCAGCGCGCGTGTCAGTGATGCGAACTGAAGTAAATTAGTGCGCGCTCGCGGTAACTCCAGTAGTGGCGGCCGCCGCCGCCGTCCTATGTACTCATTAGGGACACTTACCTTAATTAACTGTAAGACAGCTGGGTTTTGTGTGGTGCCACGTAAGATTTTCAATAAATATGTGACCAAAGCTACTTCCCTTCTTACGTCCAACTTGTTATACCCCATCATACCATCCATATTTTGATCCACCAATAGAGTTGCGTTTTGGGAATTTACAAATAGCCACTTATTGATATTTTAGTTTCATTATCAATATATGATACATTTTAAAAATAATTAAATAGGTATGTTTTTGTAACAATAAAGATTACAAAATATATTTTTTTAACCATTCTGAAGTCACGTGCATATTCCATATTGAGATCATTTGATGACTTCATAAAATTGTATAGTTCGAGTATTTGTAGATTGACCTCCTTATTCAACACTTACCTCAACTATATATTTTAAACTCTGAAATAAGCCATTTGGTAGTGCTTCTATAAAATTGTTCGTTAAATCCAAAATTCTTAGTATCGGTACGCCGGCAAATGCACCAACTTCTAAATATTTTAACTTGCTTTGAATTATACTCAATTTTTGCAATTCATTGAGACCTGCAACATTAAAATTTCTTGCATAACCGAAATAGCAGCTTCACCTCGGGTATTCCAAGCTCATGTAAAGAAACTGACAAGAAACTCATGAGCCACTCTTTTAAAATCATCAAGCTTTCTTTACAGAAATTATTTAATTGAACGAACCAGTGTGACATTGAGTCTCTTAAAAAATCTCTGGAGCAAGCAGTAGCGAAATTTCCGATGGAAACAGTGCGTTAATGCATAGAATCGTGGCCAACCATATTAAAAGCCTGTATAAAAGCCATAGGTGGCCATTTTGAATAGAATATTGTTTTTATTTTTTTCTGTGACTTTAATAAATATTTATATATAAGTTTTAGTAATATTACATGACTTTATTAAAAAAAAATACAATTTCATTTGTAACAAAACTTTTGTTCGGACTAGGTATATATTATATTTAACCATATTATAATATTTATGTGGTTAAATACCTGACAATTTATATTTCATAAAAAATTAACAATTCACAACTATTATTTTACATTGAAAAGATTTTCTCTCAGAAAGCGCGGCCTACTCTCCCTTCGTCTTACGAATTTTTGATCAGGCGTCTCGTGACGCGAGTTTACCATTTTTACCCATCCCAAAATCAGTGAAAACGCCGCTAAAGAAGTTTTTTTTTTCCAAAACATCGAAGTGTCTTTAACATAAACTTTGTTTTGTACTGTTATGAGGATCACTGCAGTAAAAGTATATTAAAATTGCAATCTCTACCACGGTGTGTATGAATTAGCAAGAAGTAATTGACGTATATTTTAAAAAAAGCAACTTGCATCACAAAACTTATAAAACGTTATATAAACTACCTAATTTTTTTTAACACGACTGCCGCAGTAATTTACACGCATTGAGTCGCTTTACAAACATACAAGTCACGAACACAAAGTACACCCAGACTCGGAACAACAACTTGTGATCACACAAAGTGGTATCCAGTGTGGGAATCTAACCCACGACCTCTTGCGTAGCAATTGGATACACATCCACCGCCTAGAGGTATAGATCGAGAAAGATACAGTTATTTATTTCAATACAAAAACAACATTAAGAAAGAACAAGGGAAAAGGTTAAACTAAAGTAAAAATGCGTCGTGTCTCATATTGAATATACAAAACGCATGTTCATTCAAAAACATAATGTAGGTACCATCATTACTATAGATATGTAGTCATCATTCTCCTAGATTATTTCTAATACCACTTGTAAAGAAATCATCTAGGAGAATGATGTAATTTTGCAATTAACTTCTTTAATTGCAAAATGAAAACTAAAAAATGATGAAAACTTGATAAAACGAATATCCTTACATTTTTTTAAAAGACAACTTACGCACTAGGGTACAAGCCCTGTGTCAAGGCGAACTTTACAAACGTATAAATCACAGACACAAAGTGATGTCCCGTGTGAATCACACCATGCCACCGAGACGTCATAACACATTATACACAATTATATATTCTTTATTTTATAATTCCGGTTTACTCTTTTTACCCGACTGTAAAGAAGGGTTATGTATCTTGTATACCTGATATCTCACAATCCACTGAACGGATTTATACAATTAAGACGTCGTTAGATTTATCTTGATCGCCCAAGTGTTCTAAGTTAAGTGATGTTTTAAAAAAACAAACATAGCGGCTGTGAGATGTCAAAATATAGAGGTGTGAAAAAAAATGTTTTGAATGCTACAATATGGGTATCAAATTAAAGGGCTCATCTAAAGCATTTTAAAAAGGTATAACATGATTATATCTGTAATACTAAAAAAAGTTAGTAAGCAACCATTCTTTTTAGTTATATTTCGGGACTTAATCGCGTGAATTATTTAAAGGTACGAACCTTTTATTTACCCGACGTTTCGATCGAATCGAAACCCGTGACCACGATCGATGCAATTCGATCGAAACGTCGGGTAAATAAAAGGTTCGTACCTTTAAATAATTCACGCGATTAAGTCCCGAAATATATCTAATATGTATAAAAATCGCGAAAGTTTAAAAACAATAACCATTCTTTTTTCAATTTTCAGAACTTGACAATAGCTGTGATAAAAGTTAGTTATTACACCCTACAACAAGGTACTCAAAAGTATAAATAAAAAAAAACTCGCCGGCAAGTTGGAAACACATAATTATATAATTTCATGCAGTCGGAAGCACTTTACTAAGTTCTGATGACTGCATGAAATTATATAATTACTAGCTGTGCCCGCGACTTCGTTTGCGTGAAGGTCGGGTTCAAATTGAGGTAGTATTACATCTGTGTAAATATATTCGAAACAGTTCTGTCGAGTGAGCCGCGATATATTTCAGTAGCGAAGAATCGTCATCTCTCAGCCTCTACCTACCAAATACCGACTCTTTATTATGTATTCGTTGACTGTGTTTGAGAAAGTTAAAATATTATTTATTAGGTATAAGACATAAAACATTTGGATTAATATATAATAACTCTTCTCGTAAGTATGGTCCTACCTACCTACCTATAATATGCCGAACTCAGCCACGTTTTCATTCAAACTAATAATAAAAATAATTATAATATAATATTAATAAAGCCCTTTATTCAGATCAACTTAGTATTATTAAGAACTAAACACTGTGAGTATGATAACTAAACTAAGCTTAATCTATTCTATTCTAATATATATATATATATATATATATATATATATATTGTATGCAATGTATATATATTATTGCCTATGGTTGGCAGACGAGCTAGCGGCCCACCTGATGGTAAGCGGTAACCGCCGCTCATGGACTACAGGAATTTCAGGGACACACCCAAGCCGCTGCCTACCGTGAAGTGAAAACTCTCTTTAAACCTCGTTCGAAGAAAGACATATCGTAGCGCTCGGGAAACACCGCAGCAGGTAGTTCGTTCCAGAGTCTCGACGTTCGTGGAAGAAAAGAACGCCGGAATCGATCCGTACCGGACAGTATTGTTTCCAGGTGGAATGGATGAACCCTACTACGATGTCGAGTGGTGCGGTGGTAGAAAGGTGACGGTGGCACCATGTCAAACAGTTCCTCAGAGCACTCCCCTTTAAACAGACGGTAGAGCACGCAAAGTGCACCAAAGTCACGCCTCTGCTGTAAAGACTCCAGTCTGACCGTGAGATTGAGGTCATCAACGACCCAACAGCTCGCTTTTGGAGGGAGTCAAATGGATCGAGCAAGTATTTGGGGGCACCCGCCCACAGATAAGAGCAGTACTTCACGTGCGGTCGGACCGGCGTTTTATAAAGCACAAGTCGCTGTGCCGGCAAAAAATAACGCTTCGTTCTGTTGAGGACCCACCTTTTTGCTTGCCAATTTAGCTTTACTTTCCAAACGACTCCCAAACTGGACTTTGCTGGAGATTTCGACGCCGAGGATCCCAATACTCTCGGAGACTCGAAGTGTAACCTCTTGGAACTGGGTCTTTCTTCGCAGTGAACGCGCATACTTGTGTCTTTGTGGGGTTGGATCGAACCAGGTTCCTCTCACCCCTTTCGGAGACCCGTCCCAGAGAGTCCTCGACTTCTGACACAAGTTGCAACCGTCTCTTCTGAACAACGCTCCGAGGGACGTTCTGTTGGCTGGTATATCGCGCATCACCCGTGCTGGCATCTGCATAGCAATGTATGTTGTCTATGGACAGCATATCATTGATATGCAGAATGAACAGTGTTGGAGAGAGCACCGAGCCTTGTGGAACGCCAGCATTAATGGTTTTTAGACCGGAACAAGCACCGTCAATGACGATTGTCAGTGAGAACCTCGCCCTTGCCTTCCAAGACTTCAGCCCAGCGGTGCCTGAGGAACAAAAGAAGATCACCAGCTGAGCGACCGTGACGGAAGCCGTACTGGCGGTCGCTTATCAGCTGGCACTCCTCAAGATACCGCAAGTGTCTGGTGTTGAGAACTCTCTCCATCACCTTTGATAAAAAGGATGTTACCGCTATCGGCCTGTAATTTGACGGGTCCGACCGGTCACCCTTTTTGGGAATAGGGTGGGCATTGGACACTTCCACGAAGATGGAACCCTTCCATTTTTATATGAGAGACGGTAGAGGCGCGTCAGAATGGGGGTCAACTTAAGTCTTAACTACCACTGTAGGGATGCCGTCCGGCCTGCTCGCTTTCTGGGTATCAAGATGCTTGAGCTCCTGCCTAACCGCACGTTGCGTGATGCGTATTTCTGGCATGGAGCTCTTATACTTTGGGATGGAAGGTGGTGTGGCTCCTCTATCATCCAAAGTCGAGTTAGAGGCAAAGAATCGGCCCAAAAGATCGGCTTTCTCCTTAGCACTGTGGGCCAGACTGCCATCGTAGTTGCGCAGTGGTGGGAGGTTGGACTGGCAGAAGTTATCTTGCGCAGCTTTGGCGAGCGACCAGAATGCACGACTCCCAGAGAGATGCCTTCGAAGTCGCTCGCCAATTCTGGCAATGTGATCTGCCTTTGCTATAGCAATAGCCTTCTTGTTGGTTCTGGAGGCGGCGTTAAACTTACGTTTCTCAACATACACGGTCAGATCCTTACGTTTCCTGGCATCGTTCCAGGCTAAGTACGCAGACTGTTTTAGGCGCGCGGTCACTCGACAAGCCTGGTTGAACCAGGGGCGACTACGACCACCAACGGGAATTCGGGCACTGAAGCACCGCATTCGTGATGCAGTCTGCACAAGCGTCGCGATCCTTTGTAGAGAAGCAAAGCCGCCTCCTAGGGTAGGACGGGAAAAATTCGCGGAGTCCATCCCAATCTGCTGACTCATATCGCCAGACTCTGCGGGAACTATTCGCTGGAGAGCAGACGGGTCGCGCAATGGGGGCTTCGCTGCGGATAAGGCAGTGGTCGGACGACCCATAATATTTGATCAATCGGCAAAGGCCTCCTCCAACCTTTTCCGTTCCCGTCTATCTCTATTGATATATTTTTCCTACTTGTCTCTCTCCAACTCTTTGGCACGTTGACGTAACAATACAAACGATTGGTAGTAAAATGTTACCGTCCTTTTTATATTTCTTGTGAAATTTAGATTTTTCTCTTAAATTTTTTATCAGATGTTTTTTATAATACAGTGGATATTTAGTGCTCGGGGTGACTATTTTAGATGGTATGAACTCACTCAATATTGTTTTAAATTCAGAATAAAAATAGTTTACAGAATCATCAAGTGATCTAGAACTTATTTCAGTATGCCAATTGATATGGTCCAAACAGTTATTTATCGCATCAAAGTCAGCCAGCCGATATGAGTATCTAATACATGGGCGTATGGGCAGTGTATGCAACTGCATTAAGTCAGATATTACGCAAAGAGCTTTATGATGGGTGTCTTCGGGCACCAGTGAGTCCGTACAACAAGAAACGGAGATATCACTATTCGACAGAATTAAGTCAGATATTACGCAAAAAGCTTTATGATGGGGGTCTTCGGGCACCAGTGAGTCCGTACAACAAGAAACGGAGATATCATTATTCGACAGAATTAAGTCTAATATTATGTTATTAGAATTGGAACATCCGTTAATTTGCAGCAAATTACATATGTTAAAGTTATCGAACAGACCCTGTTGCGCCTGACCAACAATATAGTTCGGAACGAATGAACGACCATCATTATTAATTTGCCAATTATTGTTTGGTAAATTAAAATCAGCTACTATTAAAAACTTGTCTCCCGAGTGCCTTTGAAATACATCAATTAAATTATCTGAAAAATTTGTAAGCTGAACTGATGCGGTGTTACCCAAGTTTTGAGAACAAATGTAAACAATACACACATGCAATTTAAAAAACTTATGAACAAACTTTAACGAAAAGAGATATTATAGTAGATAAATTAATAAAATTGATACGCATGTGTTAGATTTGGGGCTATATGGCTATGTAAATAGCCATATATATAATCAATCCATGTGTTGGATATTGATATCTACTATGTAGATGTGTTTTGGAATATTGATTGTTCCAGTTTATGTGATGTTGTATAAAACCGAACGAAGGTTTGATGGAACTGTTTTATAAGTTTGAGAGGTGGTCTGGAGTCTGATGACGGTGTAACCATCACAATGTATTGACTGGTTATCTTAGCGATGATTATAAGATCATCCGTGTCTGCAAAACTATGTTTGGTAGTTATATTATACTGTATGAAATACCTATTTGTGGCACAGAACAATTCAAAGATCTAATAAATTAATTATTTATATTATAGATGTACCCACAGATATTTTAGGATGATGTTTGTATTGTGATTAATACTGTGTCAATTGTTTATGATGCTTTGATATTAGATATGAGAATGCATTGCAAAGGTTGGAATGAATATACTAAATGTAATTGCAACTGATAATATCATTAATGAATTAGACTAAACTCTTTTATCACAGATGTACCTATTAAACAAACTCTAATGTGGGATCCTACCCACATATGTAGGTATTTGATGAAACAATATAGTTAAATTTGTATTGTTAGGATTATGTAATCTAGTGTCTATATCTTTATATAAATTGTTGTATAACGATCTAAATATAGAATGATGTTAGAAACACTGCTTAATATCTAAAATGTACCTAAAAAGTTATAACTGTGGCATTCTACCCACTTAATAGAAATTGTTAGTAAAAATAAAGTATAAAAGCAGGACACATTCTGACCTAGCCCTCTTTTCCTGGGTGTTATCCGACAACGAAGGTACGATCCTTATTCAAAATTACTTTATATTGTTTCTATTGTATTGTATAAATGTTTGTGTATATTAGCTGCTTGACTGATAAAAAGATATTGCAATGTGTCTAATTATCTATTGTCCTGTAAGTTATGTATCATCTGGCTTGTAGTAATATAGTAAGACATAGCAATGGTATATCTAAGTCTCAGTCAATTGGTTACATTGCAGATTCCCTATGTAAATATCATATTGCAAGTGTATATGGCAAATGTTTAATTAGGAGACGGCCTAGTTTTCTTATCACTTCTTTTCCTAGGCAATAGGTCCTCTTGGAAGTGACACTAGCATACCTCCCTACTCCAATTCCTTGATATAATCAGAGTAAATTGTATTTTGACAATATAATGCTGATTGCCATTTGTTACTTTGTATTATTCTATACTACCCTGAATAGATATCCCGACAATACTGAACTGAGTGATAGGAACCTTACACAATATACAGACACATACATTACATCCTGACATTTCTTGAACAACAGAACAAGGTCTTCTAATTATGATACTGTTCTGTAGAACAATTATCCCTCCGTAAGTACTGGTTACAACTCATTAGGCTACATTGTCAAATGACACACAAGTAGTCAATATTCCTGACATGAGATAGTATATTGTAGTTCTAAATCTAAACAAGCTTTACATACATACAATTGTTACGACATACTCGTAGCAATTCTATCAAAGCTTTTCTTATAATATTATCAGCTTACATACTATATACAGCTTTATACTAGAACCCGACTTAACTGAAATAGAATCCATAATAATGAACTTAAAATCAACATCTGCGACAGGGTGGGATGGCATTTCGACAACATTTCTAAAAATGGCTAAGACAGAGTTGGTCCCTATCATAGGACATCTAAGCACTCTGTGCTTTAACCAAGGTATATTTCCTTCAGCACTGAAGCGGTCCATTATTCACCCCATTTATAAAGATAAATGAGAGAAAAAAAATAAACGAGACTTAAACAATTACAGACCAATCTCGGTTTTGTCAGCTATTGCAAAAATAATTGAAAAATTGATAAATAAAAGGTTATTAAATTACCTTAATAAATATAACTTGTTATCTAATAACCAATTTGGTTTCCGCGAAGGCAGAAGTACTGAAGAAGCAATTTTAGAATTAACTAATTCAATAACTAAACATCTAGAAGGAAAGAGGAAAACTTTGTGTGTCTTTCTCGATATAAAAAAAGCATTCGATACTATTTATGTCCCCACCCTCATCCGCAAATTAGAGAAAATGGGAATCCGTGGGAATTTTCTGAGCTTGGTAACGAGTTACTTGAATGACAGAACGCTTCGCGTCAAACTAAATAGGGACGTATTTAGTACAGATGAACCTTCCACCCCTTACGGTACCCCTCAAGGGGGGGTCATTGGCCCCTCCCTATTCCTTGCCTACATAAATGACCTAACTGACATGCAACTCGAGAATGGGATGATCATATCTTACGCGGACGACACTGCTTTACTCTTTCACGGAGACAACTGGTCTGATGTGTATGGTTCAGCTGAGAAAGGATTGGCAAGAGTAACACAATGGCTACATTGTAACTCACTTACTTTGAATTTAAATAAAACTACATACATAACTTTTTCTATTTCAAATAAAACACAACCTGATAAATCTTTCAAATTAAAAACTCACACTAGTTGTAATCAATTATATAATAATTTATGTACTTGCAACAGTATTACTCATGTACCTTTTACTAAATATCTTGGAGTTTACATCGACCAAACATTGTCTTGGAACAAACAAATTGAAATAACAGCTAAAAGAATACGAAGATTGACGTGGTTGTTCAAGTATCTAAGACACATCTCAGACAAAACTCTCTTGATTTATGTGTATAAAACATTGGTACAGTCAATAGTGCTATATTGCATCCCCGTGTGGGGAGGAACACATAAAAATAAACTTATAACCTTAGAACGTGCACAAAGACTAATACTTAAAGTACTATTAAATAAAAAAATGAGATATAGCACTAGTGATGTGTACAAAGATACTAATGTTCTCACTGTAAGGCAACTTTACATTTTAAACTGTATTTTAAAAAAACATAAAAATATTGTGATTGATCCCTATATATTACAGAAACGTAACCACTATTCTGTAATTATCCAAGAAACTGTAAAAACAGCATTTGCCTGTAAACAATTTAAGTCTCAATCTGTACATCTGTACAATAAAATCAACCGGTCACTACACATATACACACGTACTTACAATGAATGTAAAAAATTGGTCACCGAGTGGTTAAAAACAAAGGACTATGAAGAAACAGAACTTCTCTTAAGCTAGTCTGGTTTCTCACACTCTCACACACACACACACACACACTCACACACATACACACACACACACACACACACACACACACACACACACACACACACACACACTCACACACACACACACACACACACACACACACACACGCACATAACCACACACACACTCATTCACGCATACTCTAACTCACACATATTACGAATTACACACTTACTCGTAACATTCATGAATAACAATAATGTACCTATACAGCACAATGTAAATAAAATGTAATAGCTGAGCATAAAATATATATATATATTAATGTATTACTCGTAGTATTATGTAATATACTCTTTTGTTTTGCTATGCAGGTAATTTATTTATAATTGTATAAAGATCTCGACGATTGAGCGAATCCCTCCTAATACAGGTGTAAACTTAAAAGGAGGATTCAGAAACCCTATTGTAAAACTCTTATAAATAAATGATTTATGATTTATGATTTACACTTTCTACCACCTCTACGTTTCCTACAAAATCTTCTAACACATGCATAATTTTGCCTATCAACATCTACTAAGTACGTATTATATTATGTTAAGTGGTTGATTAATATACATAAGTAGATACTGAATGTGCAACTGACTTACTTTTGCCGCCAAATATACGGAATCAGGTGCTTCGTTAAGAAACTTTTCAATTACAGATGCTGTGAAAACTTTCGTATTTTTTGAGTGATGACCTGATGAAGCTCTTTTTTTAAAATGCCATTAATTTAGGATTGGTGTCGATATGTTTTTTATCTTTATTGTTCCTTTTAGCATTGAATACGTACTTTATAGAGTGCTTGATTTTTTAGTCTCGGATAATTCAATAAAATATACCAGAAAAACGTTTTCTGAGAAAGTTTTTGCTCCTTTAGCTAGTCGCCACGTGATAAACATATCGTACTTACTGTTTCTACTTCTCGCGTTTTTGCTGAGGGACAAAGCTCATTTGCGCATAGTTAACAGTTTCAGTAAATTCAAACTAAACTACACTTACATTTCCTCGTCGCTAGAACCACTTATTTTATGTTTTTAGTGGTTTTCAAGTTGTTTTTATTTTTAACCTAAGGTTTTAACAATATGACGTGAAAAGAAAATGGAGCGCGCAAATCAAATTTAAAAAAAAGTGCAACAAGAAGGTTCCGAGTCTGAGTTTCTAACAAATTAAAAATGGTTGTATGATAAATTCGGCACCATGGATGTAGAAGTAAATAGGTTTAATGATGTTTAGAATTCACAAACATAGTGAACACGATGTTCTAAATTCAATTTACTTTATCCCTTAGCGGGTAAAAACGGCTTTTGCACTCAGATATCGAAGAGCATGAATAGCTTTTCCGAGATAGGGTTATGAAAAAAATATTACGTATACATACATATACGTGCGAAAAGTCTTAACAGTCGGGCGAAAGTTTTCTTACAGTCAGGTAAAAATAAGTGAATTAGAAATTATGGCACATTTTAACTGGCTCCAAAATTGAAATACTTTTAATAAATAAATTTGCCACTCTTCTACTTATACTTGTGACAAAATTTTAATCAAATACCATCAACATTTTGTACAAATTTCTACTAAGTATCTACTGGACTCGGATTTTTAGTACCTACATTACACATCTCAGCACTACATTATGCGAAATTGTCATTTCCGTTCATTGAATATTTTCCGTGTTCGAAGTGGTTCTTCAATTAAAATATTCTCAATGTTTATATAATTTTTGAAGTAGGTATTATACTACAAAATCGAGGAGCGACCTACAATTTTTTTAAACTTACTACTAAATATGTATATTATTTTTACTAAGATACGAAAAGTGGATCTTCTAATCAAATGAACATCTAGCGTATTGAGCTATTCAAAAATGATCATTCCATCACTAACCCAATATATTTTTTTCATGGTAGACACCTACATTTGATTTTAAACAACTACAATAAATATAGATAGTTTGACTTAGGTAGGTAGGTATCTGTCAACGAATATTATTCTTACCTCTTAAAGCATTTGCTCCTATAATTTCAATATTTTTATTATCCTGTATATGTAATTTTTTTAAACTCCTCATACCACTAAAATAATCTGCTGGTAACCTGGTCATATTTGCTTCCGGGTCTTCAAGAAGTCGTAGATAATGTCCTTCCTTTAATTCAAGTATTGTCAAGTACGGCCAGGAAGATGTGCTATTTATAAATATGATTGTGTCTCCATCTGGAAATATAAAATATATTGAGTTTATCCTTTAACTTAACAAAAAGAATTTCCAAGCAAAGCGCGGCGGGGTCAACTTCATGTGGAGTTTTTTTTGACTTCTACTGAGAAATACTCTTTATTTTTAAGTTTAATGGAATTCAGCTGTCTTCAACTGAAGACAGCTCAATTTCCTTAAACTTAAATAGCAACAACTGTTGCGTGCGCCTAAATATTATACTTTTAGTGTGAGCCTAGTATCAAAATCAGACGAATTATACTTTTAAGACTGTCCAAATCTATGTTTGACAAAAATCTTGCTGGTCACTTGAATCACAGCGATATAACAAGTGATTATTTATATACTAATAACCTAACGCTCTTGGCTAACTTACATTATGCTAAATAATATCGTAATATATTTTTTGAAAAAAAAAACGAAAAAAAAGACCACCTACCACCTAAAAAAAATTAACCCTTCACCACCTACCATCTATTTTTGTCCAACAACCATTTACCACATATCTGTGAGATCCCGAAGTAAAATCGATGTTTCTTTCTCAGGTTTATGGCTAACTTAAATAAACAACGATTTTACTCCAGTCAAATAATCTATAGATGGTTACAATCATAAATCCAAATACAAGTGGTAGGTGAAATAATATCTATGCTAATATTATAAAGCTAAAGAGTTTGTTTGTTTGTTTGAATGCGAAAATCTCAGGAACTACTAGTGCTAGTAAAAAAAATATTTTATTGAATAGCCTGTTTATCGAGGAAGGCTATATAACATAACATCACGTTACAACCAATAGGAGCGGAGCGAATGAAAAATGTTGCTAAAACGGGAAAAATTTACACAGACGAAGTTGCGCGGGTCATCTAGTAATATATATTTTCCAAAACAGATATTACAAAATTATTTAGTGTTATGTAAAGAAGCTTCGGTTTGCCATTTTGGCTATGGAACCCTAAAAATGCGTAAGCCGAGGAATGTTAGATAAGGACAAACATATTTTTGTTTCCTTTTTGTTATTTACATTCAGGCAATAAAAAATGCCTAACAATTAATTCCGCAAATATTTGTCGGCTACACATCATAAACTATTATTTAATGAATAAACTTTTCAATATTCATTTTATTGGTTTTTGTGACAACCCTAGCTTAATCTAAAAGAGACCACGCGTGTCTGCGGTTCGCACTAATTCAAAGGAGTTGCCTCGCTATTAGCAGTAGGTAGTAACATAATATGCTAATATTGTGAATCCATCTAGAGATAAAATAAGTTATAATTTACCAAGTTCCAAAGCCAGATGAATCTTGGTTTTAAGACTGTCCATTATCTACGCATAGAAAAATTACATAATATGCTAATAGTGTGAATCCATCTAGAGATAAAATAAGTTATAATTTACCAAGTTCCAAAGTCAGATGAATCGTATTATTAAGACTGTCCATATCTACGGTTGGAAAACTTTTGTCCATGTGAATCCGAGTGTAATAAATTGTGGGTTTATCAAAGATCTCGTTCACAAATCCCATTATGTTGCTAGGTGAACAAGCCGTTAAAACTAAAGAGACTTGTTGCTTTTGTCGGTTCTCAGGTGGTTTAAGGTAAGTGAGGTCAGTTCCCTGAAATATAAAATAATGTATATCAAGCCGTAATTGGTTTTGGCGGCTAAGCCCTTGAGATGATTTTGTTGAAATTAATTACAATAATGTTTCTACGTGACTGGATAATCCCATTCTCGTACCGATGAGCTCTGGTAAATTAATTAAACATATAACGTACAACAAATAATAATGTAACAAATAATAAAGGTACAAAAACCAAACATAATTAAATATTTTGAAGTTGTGCCAGAAAATGTAGTTTTATGTTTTAGACACCAACTTCAAAATATTTATGTTACAATAGCATTATCCAAATTCTTCTTTTTACAAAATGTTGCGTTTAAGGCCGTTGATTTTTGAGGAGTTCACCTGATCTAGACCATCAGTTCCATTACATAATTTGACATAGGCGAAGAAACAGGTATCGATACCTGTTTCTTCGCCTACACACGGTACTCAGATCACGGTATTAGGTCGATTAAAACAAAACTCAATAATTTACCTTACACTGGAATAACAAGGCAGCACTAATTGGTCTTATATATTGAAAAGCATATATGGTAACGTTGCCTTCCACACATTTGTAATAATCGAGTTCTCTAGTAGGTATCAATGTTTTGGACTGCACAAGGAATTCAACATCACATTCTGATTGGGGGTGTACTGTGGTCAGTATGTTGAACAGAGCCAGTAGCAGGCAGTACTTGAGGACTATCATCGCTACACCTACTTCTAGTTCATCACCTTGATCTTCCACTACGTGTAACTGTTTTTGTTGAAGACAAGAGTTTTCATTAATTTCTGCAAACACAAAAGAAGAAAGAATGAATGAATAAGATCAAGTAAAATAAGATCGAAATATCTAAGATTAATGTACCTAAAGAAGAAAGAAATTATAGAATTAAAGAAATCAAATAAAATAAGTTTCCCCCCCCCCCCTTTTATATTTTGAAACCGCATGGCTCAACAAAAGGACGAAGTGCTATGAAAATACACTCTTTTGCTGGTGCACTTTTTTAAATCGTATTTTTAGGGTTCCGTAGCCAAAATTGCAAAACGGAACCCTTATAGTTTCGCCATGTCCGTCCGTCCGTCCGCCCGCACCTTTGCTCAGAGACTATTAGTGCTAGGAGGCAAAGTAAAAGTGAAATTTCTTTATGGTACCTCCCCTATATGCAAAGTGGGAGTGTGATTTATTTTTTCTTACCTACCCCATCATGTGGAATATCATTAGATAGGTCTTTTAGAAACGTGTAGGGGTTGGAAAGACGATTTTTAGATTTAGGGATTCATTTGTAAAATATTAAGTGCAAATTTTTGTAAAAATCAAGAGTCCCCATCTGCCAGCTAAATGGTTGATCTTGGGTATGTGAAAAAAAACACGGTAGTAGTATATATAGTGGAATTAAAAGAAAAACTATCACAGCTAATTAGGCTTTACAAGTTTACAAGTATCAGCTGATCAAATGAGAAGTTACAACATTTTTGTACATATTTCATTGAAAATTATTATAAACTATATTGTTTTATACTTACAACGTATACCCGTTGTAAGTATGAAACAAAAACAAGAAAAAACCTACTTCATAAGCCACATTATTCGGATGAGGGGGGGGGGGACTACGGAACCCTACATTGAACGTGGTCCGTCATGCACTTGCCCGGTTTTTAATATGTAGTGCATTTCTTTGTAGAAACAACTGCAGAACCCTACACTGAGCATGGTCCGACATGCTTTTGCCGGTTTTTTTCTAACTATGTATCACACCAGACAGTTGTATACTCGTATGTTATCAATATGCCTAACTGTATGGCAAGAGAGTTTAATTTTAATCTGAACAATATTTCTTGACTATGAATATTTGAACTAAAACCTTTTTGTTAGTTTTACAGCTTTTATATATTGGCGATTTTTCTATTTGATCCGGTTCAAGACAGAAAAAATGGACTTATTTTCATTCCGTCACTATACCTACGTCAGTCTGTTTGTTTAATGCCACTATAGAACCTGTCGCAATACATTATTATAGCTGTGATTGGTAAAGTATCGAAGATTAATCTTATATTGTCGCATATTAACTAAAGGAGCCGGGAAAGTGTGATATACGCGAAACGGTGTGGAGGAGCTACAATTCCAGGACTATCACTCTGCTCGAGGACATCTAAAAATAGTTAACTTGGCATTCTGAACCACTCAACTATACATCATTTTACTGTTATACTGCACATTTTTGCATCTTACTGCCATTGGTAGAAAGCCTCACACCATTTTACAGCACTGTTTCATTTCCTTTCCTCGCATTATGTACTAGGTACCTACTTAGCTCATCTTTGATGATTCTATGAATCACAGCCCGCAACACATACCACTGGATTAATTTCGATTGTTTGGCTGATCTTGAATTTCTCCTGTATGTATTACAAGCCCGATGATGCATACAGGTTGTCCCATAGTGATGCCAAACGGAGAGAAATTATAATATAGAGAAGACCATGAAATTTTACATTTAATAAAATACCTACAATTTGTGTAGTTAATCTTGACGATTTTACAGAGTTTTTGATTTTATATTTGATGATTTCAAGTTACAAACTTAACTTATACGTATTATTTCAAACACTCGCCACGTACCCTGTATGCAGAGTGTCCCAGTGCCATGCCGCAGAGAATAAACTTGTGCTTTGGTACTTTGTACGTTTAACCTCGGCCTTTGACCACCTGGGTCCTTATTCACAAAGTTTTTTTCGATTTCGCGGCAAGCCCGCGCTAATTGGCGCATGCGCGGTGCGCTCAAAGATATCCACGATATATCTAAGCGCAGCTCTCTTTATACCATTATGTCAAGATTTTGACAGATAAAAGCGCGGGCTTGACGCGAAACCGAAAAAAAAGATAGCGAATAAGGACCCTGGCTGTCCTACAAATGTTGATATCGGTCCTGTCTAAAGCTATCTATGGGTCTGGTTAGGCAAGTCAAAGCGCACGTACCTTTGTTAAAATATTGCAATTATTGTTAAGTCATGAGTGAAGGAGTGAAAGAGTATCAAAAGTGTAAAAAGATTAGCCATTAAAGGATAACACTTTACTGATAGGGTGTTCAGTCTTGTGGTTGCAAAATAAAACTCACGTGTGATGTATAAGTAAAAGGTGAAAGAGGTATATTAAATAAAAGTGGCACGTTATATTTACAAAATAAGGTTCGCAAGTTGTATTGCATGTAGCAAGTCAGTGCATCGCGACCGACCAATCACGACGACTGCGGTGCATTCTCGGCGCCATATATAAACGTGTGGCACAGCGCGCGGCTTAGTGCATAAATAGTTATTGCGTTGGGATGTCGTCTTTTTCAGCACGCGCGCTACGGTGTCGGCGTCGCGATGTCGGGCGCTATCGGCGGCTTGGCATGTAGGACGCCACATCACTCCCCCTCAAGCGAAGCGTACGTTGTGTTTCACCGTGCGGCCGGATCTTGTGACGTAGGCGCTGCTCGGTGAAGACGATGACGTTGCGTTGTCGCTAGGGGTCATGATCGAAGATGCAGTGTCGCTCGATGCGTGGATCCGTGGCACTGCGCCGCATGATGCTGTGCTCGATGATCTAGTGGGTGAAGCTGTGTCGCTCGGTGCGTGGATCGGTAGCGCTGCGCCGCTCGGTGCTGTGTTGCAGATATAGGCCGGCTTTAATCTGTCGACAGAAATAACAGCGGTGCGAAGCGGTAACCGCAGTGTAAAGTGTTTCCCGTCTGGGCTGCGCTGTAAAACTTCGTACGGGCCATCATATGGAGGTGTGAGAGGTTTGCGTACGGTATCGTTGCGCACAAACACATGTGAGCAGGTTGCGAGATCCTTGTAGACGAAAGTGTTCATCGTTGATGCTCGAGCTCTCGGAGAAGGTGTTAGTGACGTCATCGTTTCGGTCAGCTGACGGACGAAATCCGCGTCTTCAATGTTCGACGTTGTAGGTACGAAGAAATCAGACGGAATGCGAAGAGTCGAGCCGTATGTCATTAATGCCGGGCTGACAGATGAGTCGTCACGTAGTGCATTTCTAAGCCCTAGTAGTACCGTAGGAAGTTCGTTGACCCACCTCCCGTCGTTCGTTCTCGCCATCAGTGCCGCTTTGAGGGAACGATGCCATCGCTCGATTTGTCCGTTCGCTTGGGGATGAAAAGCCGTAGTCCGTATTCGAGTTACGCCGAGTTTCTTCATGAGTGAGGTAAACAGTGACGACTCGAATTGTCTCCCTTGGTCCGTAGTAATCTGCAGAGGACAGCCGAATCGTGCTATCCACCCGTCGTACACAGCCTTCGCGACGGTCTCAGCTGTGACGTCACGTGTGGGAATTGCTTCAGGCCATTTGGTACAGCGATCTATCATCGTCACGAGGTATCTATAATCTTCCGATGGAGGTAAGGGCCCGACTATATCGACGTGCACATGTTCGAAACGCGACGACCGTTGAAACTCGCCGAGTGGACTCACGACGTGTCGTTGAACTTTAGCGCGTTGACAGCTGATACATGATTTCGCCCAAGTACCTACGTCCTTGTTGATCGACGGCCAGAAGAACTTTGTAGTCATAATTCTTCGCGATAGTCGTACTCCCGGGTGACTAAGTTCGTGCTGCGCTTTGAAAGCTGGGACGCGATACGGCGGTGGTAGGTATGGACGAGCGTTCGCTGTTGATGTTTCGCACCATATCGGTCGTTGAACTCCCGGTAGGTTGACGCGCGTAAACTTGAGATTCGGATTTTTCATAGATTCGCGTAGTTCGGAGTCCTCTTGTACCTCCGCGAGTCTATTATAGTCGACGGTTGCGTTGAGTACTTCGACTTCAGCGATACGTGACAACGCGTCAGCTGCTTCGTTCTTATCACCGTGAATGTACTTGATGTTAGTGCAAAATTGACTGATGAAGTGTAGTTGTCGCTCTCGTCTTGGTGTGTCGCTGCTACTCGGCGTTCTTGTTAGCGCGTACGTCAGTGGCTTGTGGTCGGTACATATTGTGAGGTCATTGCCCTCTACGAGTCGGCGTAAGCTCTTAACAGCTGTATACATTGCTAATAATTCGCGATCGTATACACTGTACTTACGTTGCGTCTCGCTCATCGTTTTGGAGTAGAAAGCGAGTGGTTTCCACGTATTGTCGATCTTCTGTTGTAGAACGGCACCAATACTGCTGTCAGATGCGTCGGTGAGAAGACATAGTGGAGCGTTAGGTATGGGATGCGATAAGACGGTGGCCTCGAGTATGCTTTGTCGGCATTGCTCAAAGGCTTGTTCGGCTTCGGGTGTCCATAATATTGGTGATTTATCGTTTTTCTTACTATTGTGTAGGTATTTGTTTAACAGATGTTGATGTTCGGCTTGGTGGGGTAGGCAGCTACGGTAGAAGTTTATCATACCTAGGAATCTTCTTAATTCTTGAACTGTGCTTGGTTTTGGAAACTTGAGTATGGCTTGTATGCGATCTTCAGTGGGTTTGATACCGGCCGATGAAACTTCGTAGCCGAGGAATTGTATCTTGTCCTTGCCGAACTCACACTTGTCGACGTTAAGTGAGACACCGTAGTTGTTCAGTCGTTCGAGTACCTGATGTAAGTGACGCTCGTGTTCCTCTTCTGTTTTCGAGTGGACCAACACGTCGTCGACGAAACAGAATACATTGTCGTCGAGTCCTCGCAGTACTTCATGCATAAAACGTTGAAATGTCTGACCTGAGTTACGAAGACCGAATGTCATGCAGTTAAACTGAAAGAGGCCAAATGGGGTTATTATGGCCGTCTTCGCAGCATCTTCATTCTCCATTGGTATCCAAAAGTACGCCATTTTTAAATCGATTTTTGAAAATATTTTCTTTCCGTGCAGTTGGTACGTGAAATCTTGAATTCGCGGAATGGGGTACCGATCGGGGGTTGTCACGGCGTTGAGACGGCGATAGTCGCCGCATACGCGAAGTGAACCGTCCTTCTTCTTAACGACGTGTAGTGGACTAGCCCATGGACTATTCGACGGCTTGCAGATACCCATCTCCATCATCTTCTCGAACTCTAACTTCGCTGCTTTGTACTTATCTGGTGGCAGGGGGCGTGGCCTCGAGTAGATCGGTTGTCCTGTTGTCTCGATGCGATGTGTTACTTCGTGTTTCGTCGGTACTTTGAGTGACATGGATCGCAGAACGTCTGGGTATTGTTTCAGCAGGTCGTGATAGGCGTGGTTGCGGTTGATGACGTAAACGGCTTCGGTACTTTGCACTGTGATGGTGTTTACACTGAGGTCGGTGATGCGGTCGATGAGTTTGCGGTGATGTAAATCGACTAGCAATTCGTGCCTCGCTAGAAAATCTGCGCCTAGAATTGATGTTTTCACCTCAGCGACCGTGAACGTCCACTTGTAGGCTCTACGTAAACCCAGGTTGAGCTCGAGTGTACGTTCTCCGTAGGTACGTATCTCCGTTCCGTTTGCGGCGAACAATCTGTAGGTATTTTCTGTCGGCTTCGTGGGTTTCTTATTTCTAGCGGCTAACACAGATATGTCGGCTCCGGTATCGACGAGAAACTTCTCTCTGCTGTTAACATCGACGACACATAGGCGGTAACTTGGTTTGTTAACATCGACGCCCGCCAACGTGGATGAACGTTCTAGTTTTCCGACTTCTGCTTCTGTTTAGCACACGGCGGTTCACATTTTCGGGCTTCGTCACCAAATTGAAAATGATAATAACATACCCAATCTGGATCTCCGGGCTTACGGTTCGTGTAGGCACGTACTCGCGAGTTCGACCGCGATCGATTTTGGCGGTAACGGGAATGATGCGTCGAATTTTGTTGTCTCGTGCGAAGTTCGGCGATTTCTAGCGATAATTTCTCGATCTGTTTAGATAGTAGGTCAAACTGCAGGTTTTCGTTTGGTACGTGTTTTCTTTCGAGCGTATGCGCGGAGTTTAACGATGTTGATGGCGACGGACACGTGGGACGCACGGCGACCGCGGCAACCGTCGCAGGTTCGAAGTGTTCCACCATTTTGTCAGCCATCGCAGCTAGGCCTTCGAGCGACGATTCGGTGTTCACGGCGAGCACGGCGCGCACTTGCGTAGGTAATTGATTGAGCCACATTACCTTTAACGCCTCTTGGGTCAGCAATTTCCCGCCTAAATCAGTCATCTTGCGCAGTAACTGGCTAGGCTTCATGTCGCCGAGTTCTAAGCCGCTGAGCAGCTTCTGCAACTGGCGATGGTCGGACTCTTGAAACGTGGAAATCAGCCTATTTTTCAGTGTAGCGTATTTGTTGCTCGCGGGCGGGCTCAGCACGATGTCGGCGATCTGCTCCAGGTCGTTGCAGCCGAGCAACGGGACGACGAGATTGAACTTCTGATCTTCTCCAATTCTGCTAGCCGCAACGGCGGCTTCAAACTGCGCGAACCATAGGCGTGGGTTTTGGCGCCAAAATGGCGGCAGACGCGCAGGCAGCGAGATTGTGGCGACGTCACACGTAACGGTCGTTACCTGTTCTTTCACGTCTTCTACTTCTTGTGGGCTGGTTTCCTCTGTAGACATCTTGGAGTTGCTCCTTGATCACGTCGGGGTCACCAATTTACTGATAGGGTGTTCAGTCTTGTGGTTGCAAAATAAAACTCACGTGTGATGTATAAGTAAAAGGTGAAAGAGGTATATTAAATAAAAGTGGCACGTTATATTTACAAAATAAGGTTCGCAAGTTGTATTGCATGTAGCAAGTCAGTGCATCGCGACCGACCAATCACGACGACTGCGGTGCATTCTCGGCGCCATATATAAACGTGTGGCACAGCGCGCGGCTTAGTGCATAAATAGTTATTGCGTTGGGATGTCGTCTTTTTCAGCACGCGCGCTACGGTGTCGGCGTCGCGATGTCGGGCGCTATCGGCGGCTTGGCATGTAGGACGCCACAACACATTAAATGTCAAAAATCATGTCAAGGGACTTTTCACATGGGTTGTGTGACAGACAGATAAGACAAGAAAAACAAAGGATTTATTGTTAAAATTGAAGAAGAGGAGTCAGATGTGGATGAATTAGAAGATGAGAATGCACAGGGCCTTGAATAAATTCTGAAGGACATACAAAAGAAAGTGAATGCAATGTCCGGTATCAGAAAAAATCTGGATATGATACAACAAAGTTTAAGTTTACTGTTCGAGAAGTAAGACCTGTTGTTATCCGACAACAGGTCAAAGCAAAGGACACAATTACGAAGCTTGATAAGACGGCAGATAACTCATCTAATAAATAATAATAATAATAATAATAATAATATCTTGGGACAACTCACACAACGCCATCTGATCCCAAACTAAGCAGAGCTTGTACTATGGAAACCAGACAACTGATAAACATACTTATATATTTCTAAATACATACATATTATAGATAAATAACACCCAGACACAGAATAAACCATCATGCTCATCACACAAAGTTTTATCCTGGGTGGGGATCGAACCCACGACCTCTTGCGTAGCAGTCGGATACACTCCCACTGCGCCACAGAGGCAGTCAAATGTGTCTATCTAGTATAATGTAATATCACTCTTGAGAAAAAATACACGACTTCGAGCAATCTACCCGCAAACAAAATATTTAGATTATTGGCGTGAAGCAATGGAGCAATTACCGGATGAAAACCTGAAGGAGATTGTAACAAAACTAGGGGATGTAATAGGAGCTAATGCTTATTATATTGAGTAGGCAAAGCGTAGCAGATCATCAAAACATAGTGAAAAACCACCTGCCATCACAATTGGTTTTAAAACAACCGGTATGGAATCACGGAACATATGGCTATTCAAACGGCGCTCACTCATAGAAACAAACAGTGTTCTCACTGGGGGACCTAATAAATACAAAATATATATTAACGAAGACCTAACTAAGACTACAAGAAGCCTGATATGAAGCGCAAAGAAGCAATTACGAGAAATGTCCATATAAACCTAGATTTCTCATATATAGTTCCACCGCGGGACTTCTTCCACGGAACTATTGGGAATAAACCGACATTTTTGATCCCACATGATTAGTGAAAAGGTTTAAGCCAAAAAGGTTATAAAGTTTCTTGGTTTTAGCAAAATTTATCGATTGATCAATGTCACAATAAAATATTTAATAAAAGAGACGAAATAAAATCCAAAAAAATGCCTAGATTGCCAAAAGACAATGAAAATCATCCATGTGGTTGTCGGGACTTTCCGGATGTGTAATTGTATATGAACATTTTAAAGTTATATTACTATCAACCCCGAGTGCCGCGCGTTGCCCCCTCCAATTATTACAATACTGCTACAATATGCTATATCATGGGTGGGAATCATACACAACATTATTATTACCAATCCGATTTCGTAAGTCGAATGCTGCGGGCATTCCGAGGAAGATTACACTACGATACTCTACCAAAATCAATAAAAAAATAGTATACGCGCTACAATGCTACGGAAGTCTCGGGTTCGATTCCTGAGTCTGGATTTCAAATTTTCTATCTTTCAAAAATGTATTTATTGTATTTGTAAAATTATTGGCAAGAAATGCCTATAAAAATTACTTCAATATTCGGCCTGCGACATCATAATTTGTTAAAATGCTCTCTGTAACGAAGCAATAACAAAAGCCGTGATAGTTCTTTAACTTACGACTAGATGTCGCTCCGAAGGCCTAAATTTCGCGAGCAACCAGAGATAGAAAAATTCGAAATCTAATAACATAGTCCAGATAGGTGGTTCGCTTCTGGCCCCGGTTTGGCTACGGAAGTCTCGGGTTCGATTCCTGAGTCTGGATTTAAAAATTTTCTATCTTTCAAAAATGCATTTATTGTATTTGTAAAGTATATACCTCTTTCATAAAATTGTTAACATTATAATTGGAATCTCTAAACAACGCGCGGAGATCAGAGATCAGATCCGCAATATTTTTAAAAGACCTATCCAACAATGTCTAACACGATGGAGTAGACTAGAAAAAACATACCCCCCCTTTTTGTGTAGGGAACGTGCCATATTTTAAAGATTTTACCGCTTTGTTGGCGTAGTTAATATAATAAGTAACTAGTAGTAAGGGTCTCTCTAAGGACATGGCGAAACTATACGGGTTCCTTTTTACAATGGAAATTATTAGATACCTACTGGTTAGTAAAATAATTTAAGTATTTACCTGTGAATTTAAGTTGAATATCCTTAGATTTGAAATTGACAAATGCACCTACAACAAACTTATACAAACACAATATTCAAAATCCAAATTTGTTTTCCAAAAAATAAATACGTACCTAATATTATAAATGTCAACTATTAAAGCGTCTACACCGAATGCAAAGGCCCGATAGACTAAAAAATACATCGTCAATGCGCTTACCAAGACCTATATAATATAAGTTGTAGGTGCTTAGGTACAATATTGTAGTTAGGTACGTCCAGTCACAGAATAAATAAATAATTTATAACAACATGCTATATCATGGGTGGGAATCATATCCACGACCAAACTTAGCAGTGGGTCACTAACCACTTAACCAACAATAATAATATCTTGGGACAACTCACACAAAGCTATCTGATCCCAAACTAAGCAGAGCTTGACTATGAAAACCAGACAACCGATAAACATACTTATATATTTCAAAATACATACATATTATGATAAATAACACCCATACACAGAATAAACCATCGTGCTCATCACACAAAGTATTATCCTGGGTGTGTTCGATCAAACCCACGACCTCTTGCGTAGCAGTCGGATACACTCCCAAAAATAACACAACCCTGTATATTGTTGATATAGGTACCCTAAAATAAGTTTTATTTATATACCTACACCCAACGTAGATACTGATTAACGTACTTGCTTGTATCGGTGTGAAGCAACGGGTACGTTAATAGTCGGCAATCCATGTTAGATTTGGATATGTTTGGAACTAATTGTTCAGGTCACAATTGAGTTAATTTAAGGTTATGTTCAATGATAATCTCTATAACAAAGTACAAAAATTAATATCTTTATTTTGAGTGATTCACAAACACATGTCAATTGTATGGCCATGCATTATGTAGGGTTCCGTTGCTACCTAGCATAATTGTGCAGAATAAGAAGTGGATTTTCGGTGATTTTCGACGTTGTTAGTTGGATGAAACAAAAGTTTAACTTGTAAAACCTACTTAGGTGTGATAGTTTACCTTTTAATTTAATTATATAAACTACAAATTTTTCCACATCTCCAAACACAAATATTTTGTTGGAACCCCCCCGTTGGAGCAGCAAAGTTAATTTTAGGAACGTGTTGAACCAAAAACTATTAAAAAAAAATACAAATTTAGCACTTTAATGAATAATTTAAAGTAGATTATTTTAGACATGATCGGATAAACTGTCATTGAATTATTGCTGAAAAACTGCGTTTCTGAACAAAAGGGCTTAAGTGCCATGAACATACGGTCTTTTGCTGATGCAAATTATTCAAGGCCGCGGAATCCTACACTGAGCATGGTCCAACATGCTGTATTTATTTTTATTTTATTTTATTTGGGAAAACAAACAATTGTACATGTAGCCTTAGTTCTAATTCTAACTTACAAATTAAATCGATGCACAATCCACAGCGTTTCCACGTATTACAAAAGCGTTTCCACGTATTTATGCAAATAATTAACTTTAATAAAATACTAGCTGACTCAAACCATTCAAAAAGACCAAAACCGCGATTAAAATATGAGAGTTGGGTACGAATACCTGCCAAATATACAAAAATATCATTAAAATCGAGTCCTTGAGCCGTTCCAAACATCGTGACTCGAGATATTTATATAGGATGACTAAGAGAAATTTGTATTCGGTGATGTGTATTAGTCAGATTATACACATCACCGAATACAAATTTCACTGACTATTTCCCACTGACTATATCTCTAACTAGCTGTCCCGCGCAACTTCGCTGCGTAAGTTTTCCTGTTTTTGCAACATTGCTCGTTGCTGCTCCGCTCCTATTGGTCGTAGCGTGTTATATAGCCTATAGCCTTCCTCATTAAATAGGCCATCCAACAGTGAAATATTTTATCAATTCGGATCCGTAGTTCCTGAGATTACCGCGTTCAAACAAACAAACTCTTCAGCTTTATAATATTAGTAAGTATAGATGTTAAATGAGTTGGGATAGCGTTTTATACACTTAAAACCTTCCTAGGAAAACAGAAAATAGGTAAGTGGTTGTGCGACAAAAGTACGTGGTTTAGGGACTAAAATTAATTTTATTACAAAACTGATGTTACAAAGTTATTTGTTGTAATGTAAAGAAGCCATGAGCGGGAGATTATAACTAAGTATTCTTATTTATTACAACTCATCCTGTTTATTAGATTCATATAAAAACCGGATAAGAGCATGTTGTACCATGTTCAGTTTCTACAGGTTCCGCAGCTGTTTCTACAAAGAAATATAAAGCCCTACCTACTCTACATTAACGCGTACATTAATACAAAACATACCATCTGAAAAAGTGCACTAGCAAAAGACGAAAGTAGATGGTTAAGAATTAAAAGTATTATCTTACAAAACTGTTATTATTATAAAATTATTCGTTGTAATGTAAAGAAGCCACGAGACTCACTCGAAACAGGACTTTGGGTCTCTGTCGGATGACTTCCTTCCAGGACTCCAGAGGACTCCAAGCATAGCCCGCTGCGAGACTTTAAATTTGTTGACTAGCCCAACCGTAAGTGTCCACGTCTCGGAACCGTAGATCATAACAGGTAAGACGCACTGGTTTTATACTGTGGTCTTCAGGCATTGCGGTAGAGGCCAAGAGAAGACTCGACTAAGTTTGCTAAACGCTGCCCAACCCAATCGGATCCTCCTATCGTCTTTTTTCTCGAAGTTGTTTCTACCAAGCTGAATAATCTGCCCTAGGTAGATATATTCGTGAACAACTTCAAGCATCGACTCTTCGACATACATTGGTCTCGTCATGACATGTTTATTAAACATGATTTTAGTTTTTTTCCAAATACCAACACATCTAGAGGCTGCATTTAAGCTATGCAACATCTCGCTAAGCTGCTTCAGCGACTCAGCTACTATCACGATGTTGTCGGCAAATCGAAAGTGAGAGATGTACTCACCGTTTATATTTATGCCCTGTCCAGTCCAGTCCAGTGTCTTAAAGACGTCTTCAAGAGCGTTGGTGAAGTGTTTTGGAGATATGACATCACCCTGTCTTACACTTCAGCGCAGCTCTATTGGTCTGGTCGTGTGGTCCTGAACCTGGACGGTCATGCTGGCGGTGTCATACAGGCATCTTAGCACCGCGATATATTGCCAGTCTATACGGCATCGTTGCAGAGCATCCAGAACCGCCCAAGTTTCGATTGAGTCGAAGGCTTTCTCGTAGTCCACAAAAGCCACACACAGCAGCTGATTGTACTCTTCGGTTTTCTGAACAATCTGCCGAACAGTATGAATGTGATCTACGATGCTGAAGCCTTTTCGAAACCCGGCTTGTTCCGTGGGCTGGAACTCGTCAAATTTTCTCGTGAGGCGGTTGGTGATAACTCTCGAAAACAACTTGTAGATGTGACTTAGGAGTGAGATAGGTCTGTAGTTCTTAAGCAAGGATTTGTCACCTTTTTAAGCACAGAACTACTGCACTACCACTCCACGCTTGTGGTGTTAAGCCTTGGTGGATAACTAAATTAAAAACGCTCGTGAGCTCTTTTAGGACTGGGATCCCGCCCGCTCTTAAATAAGAGGCCTTTGTGTAGTGCCACCACTGCCACAAGCACACCCACAGTACGTTGCTTGGAAACAGCTTGCAACATTTCGACGGCTCTCATCATCTTTTCTCGTGTCAAATGATGTGGTCGCCCCATTACGATACATTTTTTTAGTACCAATGCAGAAATTGTAATGGTTTTGTAAAAAAAATGTGTATCTGGTATAGTGCTAATATTATTCAATTCAATTTAAACACTGTAAAAAGTTCAATAATTGGGCCTACCTTTGTGATTAACTACACAAATTGTAAAATTTCATAGCGTTACTTATATTTAAGACTAGCTCACCCGCGCAACTACGTCTCCGAAAATTATCCCTGTTTTTATTACATTTCTCATTGCTGCTCCGCTCCTATAGGTCGTAGCTTGATGTTATATAGCCTATTCCTCGATAAATGGGCAATCCAACAGTATAAGATTTTTTTTTAATTCGGATCAGTAGTTCTTAAGACTGCCGCGTTCAAACAAACAAACTCTTCAGCTTTATAATATTAGTATAGATTTTGTGTTATTTAGAAAATAATAATCCCTGCGAGTGACCCTTTGGATTGGTGTTATCAAAATACAGAATGGTTTTTTTTCACATTAGGCAGGTTCGATTTCCGGTTAAGACAGGCGATTATTTAAAAAACTTTGAATGCAATAATAGCATATTCAATTTGTTTAATTTCTGTAGCGAAAGACGTATAGCATAAGTATTATACCTCCCCTAGTGCAAAATTCAATTCAATACAAATACAACTTTTTAAGTCATCCTATTATTCATTAAAAAAAAATATAACTTTGCCAGAAACATACGAATGAAAACATGATATAATACATGTTTGAAATTTTAGGGTACTCCGGTTTGGATATAAAAGAAAGGTCAAGAACTAAAACCCGACAAAACAACATGCCGCTTTAAAAGTACGAAACAATAGTATATTGTTGTCTGGCATTCTTATCTTCAATATTCTAAATATAACTTAGGAATATTTACCCGCTCTTCGGTTATTTCCACAAATATTTAGCCTATTCATGCGTCATCGGGTATTTATAACAATATTATTATCGGTTTCCTCTTAACCGGTAGCTCACTATTCAAATTAGCTATTAAACCTATATACCTAATTGTAATGAACTCTGTTTCGGTATCAGCTCAGGGCCTTTACATACTGTGCGTTTTGAACGCGCAGATGACACGCTTTCCATGAACAAAGAGTAGATCAGATAAATAAAGAAATTTAAATAGTGTTATGGCAAAAAGTTAGTAATTATTTTTAAAATTAATTTCATGTCAACAATGATTAATAATTAAAGCAATACTTAAATTACTAACCATTCAAAATTCAATGTATCTAATATTAAATGAATTATTAGTAGATAGTTCATAAGAATTTTAATGTATATTACTTTTCTATATATATATATATATATATTCTCGTACTTTTACCAAATTTTTCATGTTATACAATCCTTAACGTAATTGGGTAGTTGAGTACAAGTAGATTATAAGGGAGGGATCCCACTACCCACCCTCAATCTGTGAATCATCACGATTGAAGTAGTAAGGAAATGTCCTTAAAACAACAATCGAAATAGATTGACAGAGCGCACTCAAAAAGAGAGACCTGCAACAAAGAAAATTAGTGACAGGTACTCGTACCAAGTCGAGTGGTAGGCACCTCCGGACCTTGACTTGCAATATTCCGCTTCCACGAAGTGAAACTTCGACACGTGTTTCGCCTCAGTTGGTGCCAAACTGTCTTGAGGGTGCCTCGTGTAGAGTTCAAACTTTTGAACGACATGCCGAAAAACGTATTCGAAAGCGTGGAACTTGCGTGGCGCGTACAATAAACGACCCTTGTGTATAGGGCCTTAGTTGTAGCGAAGTGGGAATTTAGTAACAACATTATGTTAGGTACCTATTCATATGCGTTCGTCATAGGAATCATAATATTAATTAATACTTGCAACGGTTTACCTTATTATTTACTTACATAAAATCAATTTCAGTATTTCATACGTATCTATTTAAAATTGTTGGAGGTTGTTGCCGCACTTATTTATACACACACATCTATACTATAATATTATAAAGCGGAAGAGTTTGTTTGTTTGTTTGCTTTGTTTGTTTGTTTATTTGTTTAAACGCGCTAATCTCAGGAACTACTGGTCCAATTTGAAAAAATCTTTTTTTGTTGGATAGCCCATTTATCGAGGAAGGCTATAGGCTATATAACATCACGCTACGACTAATAGGAGCGGAGGAGCGACGTGAAATGTTGCAAAAACGGGGAAAATTTACGCATACGAAGTTGCGCGGGACAGCTAGTATTCAATAACTAGTTAAGCTTTTAATACGATAAAAAAATAAAATAAAATCAACATAGGTAATTATTACTTACACAATATGTGATGATACACAATTGTAATTTTGATTAAGTTCAGTTACTGCACAGTTATTTACTTATATTTCGTATCCGTGTCGTGCAGTCGTAGGCACTCGCGCTGCAACATCGAGGTGGACTCAATAAAACTATGTACCTATATCATAGACTAGCGAGCTCTCGTTTTTGCGACGTAGTGATTGAAACATTCTTACCTACCCTGGAACATCAAAATACGTAATTTTGACTAAACGTAATTTAGGTTTTGCGATAATTATATTATTAATAATACACTGACGGACTCATAAACTGCATCAAAGTTCAGGTTTACTCTAAAAGGATTTTTTTATAATAAGTATGCAAACTTTTTAGATTAAATTATATAAATATGGAAAGACAGGCTCTTAATCTTAAAAAAAAATTAAATTTAAAAATAGAACTGCGGTAAAACAAATGAATATAGCCGGGAAAAGAAAATTTACTCGTAGTATCAGATTTGCGTGTTATTTATAGCAAAGTTTTAAATTCATTCTCATTGATTTTTTTTGTTTGGTCAATTGAATTATTGTTACCAGCATAATTGTTGGGTTAGTTTTTTAACACATCGAGAGTTTTTGAACCATAATATGGATACTTCGTCCGAACAAGCGGCACAAATTGTAGCATTGGTGCGGGAGGGCTTGGATCAACGAACGATTGGTAGAAATTTAAATTTAAACCAGTCTACGGTTTGTAGAATATACAGAAGGTTTGTAGAGACAGGTTCTTACAGGAGGAGACGTGGTACAGGCAGAACTCGAGCAACCACAGGTCGTGATGACCGATTTATTGTTACAACTTCCCTGCGAAATCGTTTCCTCACGTCAGTTAACATCAAAACCGAGCTTAATGAAGTGCGTGGAAAAAACGTGTGTGCACGAACAATAAGAAGAAGGTTAAAGGAAGCGGCTATCACCCCTTTTAGACCAGCAAATGGTCCAAAGTTGTCTGCAGCTCACAGACAAGCTCGCTTAAGATTTGCGCGTCATCACCTGAATTGGACAGAAGAGCAGTGGGCCTCTGTATTGTTCACGGACGAGTGTAGGACATGTTTATATGGTGCAGATGGTCGCAGAAGAGTCTATCGTCGACGTGGGGAGCGATATGCTCAAAGTTGCATTGAGGAGCGTGTTCCTTTTGGAGGCGGTTCATGTATGGTCTGGGGTGGCATATCGATGAACGGGCGAACAGAACTTGTGTTCATAGACATGGTCCGTCAAAACGGTAATAGAGGGGGTTTGACAGCACATCGCTACATAACAGAGATATTAGAAGATCACGTGGTGCCTTACATGGGATTCATAGGCGAAAATTTTACTTTAATGCAGGATAATGCCCGGCCGCATGCAGCTGCACAAGTTCAACATTATTGCGAAGAGGTTGGGATACGTACAATGAATTGGCCAGCACGCAGCCCGGATCTTAATCCCATCGAGCATGTTTGGGACAATTTAAAAAGAGCTGTATATGCGAGAAACCCTTCGCCTACGACAGTGGCAGCACTAAGAACAGCACTTTCAGAAGAATGGGACAATATTCCGCAAGATCTTTTAAAAACCCTTATAAAATCTATGCGGAACCGATTAGAATCCGTAATAAGGGCACGTGGGGGTAATACACCTTATTAAAACACAAATAAACCCTTGCATAAAGTTTGTGTCTATTGTTAAAACCAATTTTTTAATTAAACAATTTTTCCTTAAACTTCTGTTTTTTCTTCAAAAAAGGTCTTAAGGTCCTTTCCAGTACATAAACTTAAACTTAAAGATATGATCCTACGCTGTTTTAAAGTTCACGAACCAATCTAGAGGTTTCAATTTAAATCTGTATAGAAAGTTTGCATACTTGGTTAAAATATTTATTTCAAAGTCGTCTATTACTTTGATGCAGTTTATAAGTCCGTCAGTGTATATTGGGACAACTCACACAATGCTATTTGATCCTAAACTAAGCAGAGCTTGTACTATGGAAACCAGACAACTGATAAACATACATAAATATTTCTAAATACATACATATTATAGATAAATAACACCCAGACACAGAATAAACCATCGTGCACATTACAGAAAGTTTTATCCTGGGTGGGAATCGAACCCTTGCGTAGCAGTCTGATACACTCCCACCGCGCCAGTCAAAAAATTAATCAGTCATGACAAGTCATTCTATGAGTAGATTGAGTAGCTAAAATATAAATTATCTGGTCTAAAGCTTCAGTGATATTTATTTTCATTTCATAATTTACATTTATTAAAAATTAAGAATATCTAATATACAGGGTGCTGATTTACTCAGTCAAATCCTTGCAGGGGGGTGCTCAGAGCATAATACTGAACCGAATTTTTGAAACAATTTTTTTTAAACTTTTTGGGGGATCCCACTCGGGACACGACGTTTTTTGTTGAGCATACCTAGATAGGTCGTTCGAATCTCGCCCCGGTTTGGCATACGAAAGTCACGGATTCGATTCCTGGGCCTGGACTTCAAATTTCTCTATCTATCATGGTCTTAATAGCGTGAATAATTTAAGGTAAAGTATCTTGTTTATTGCCCGACGTTAGTAGTTGCCCCCGTAGTATATATAATTTTATAATGTGTACATATAGCGAAAATTTATTAACATTTAAAGAAATATATATTAGACATCCTTGTAAGAAAAATTACAGTTACATGTGACCACGGCAATTTTCAGATAAATAATGCGCGTTAATTCTCATATAATAAATAGTTATCGTTATAAGAAGCACTTTCATTTAATATGTTACAAGATACAGTTAACAATTTTTTTTTTTTAATTTCCGGGTTTGTCGCCCTAAAATAGCTGTTAAATTGGCACCGGATTTAGGGCAGTGCAAAAGTCAAAGTACTGTATTCACTTAGGTTACAAAATGCAACGCTTACGAACGTCAGACAAAATTTTGGGCAGGGCGGGGCAACTGCCCTGGGGCCTCCACAAGAGAGGAGCCCTCGTACGTTAGATTTTAATAGATTTTATTTCCAAATATTTTTTTCGCATTTTTGCCGAAATATATATATTTATATACATATTTGTTAGTTGCAATCCAAAACGTATTTTATTTATTTATTTAAGGATTGCCCACAGTTATTACATTTTACAAAGAATTTGTATTCTTAAGACTTACAAGCTAAATGCATAACCTATTACAGGCAAACACCGCATGCAAAATAGACATAGTTAACGATAAAAAAATAAACTTAATAATTAAAGAGATATCCTATACAATGATACTAATACAATAGCTATTTGTAAAAGGCAATTATAGTTTTTATTTAAATGTTATTAATACTCTGTTTGATAGTTTTGCTAAACTTGTGAAGGGTAACATTGTGTATATCAGTGGACTCACTGCATTCATTAAAATAGCCGAGAGATGCGAGAGACGGGTAAATTCTGACCATAAACAGTTTTCCTAAAGAGAGCGCTCAAGGGTTTAATTGTATAGCGAGGATATTTACTTGGGACTGCAAACCTGATTTGTGGAGTAAGTCGGGACAATCTACAATGTTTCTTAAAACTTTATAGAGGAAAACTTAGTCCAACATATCCATATTGCTATCTTAGGGTAGTCATATCATATTTTTTTAGTAGGTATATTAGTGTATGTCTGTTTTGAACATACAGTGAGAAATGCCAAGTGCCTCGTGAACCTTTTCCGTATGCGCTCAGTTCGCAGGGAATATGTAGAGTAACTTATTATTTACTTTCATGTGTTCAACAACACCTGAACAATAGATAAACCTTTTTATTCATAACAAATTAGGAGATGTTTTAAGCGCATTTATCTAGCGAATGTTTTGTTTTTAAGCTATTGCATAGCTTTTACGCGGGCTCGGGCTTGAAGCGCGGCGACCGAATCAAGAAATTCCGTAACGATAATAAAACCTAACACATCCCACTCCGCCTACCATGTAGCTCGGCCGAGCGTTCGCTTAACGTATATGAATATGGTACGACTGTACGAAGGTCGCACGGATCGAGACAAGCTGCTCCGAAATGTAATGAAAAAAAAATAAAAAAATAAAAAATATTTTTTTTTGTTGATAAAAAATGCTATGCAATAGCTTTACCGTGGCAGTCCCTGAGTGCCACACATTTTTTATATTTTTTTTTTATTTTAATTTTAAAATGGATTGAGAAACAAATATAAACAATACTATTAAATATTTATTTTTCAAACTAAGTATCTAGCGGCTTATACAAGGTTATTTTTGTTAAAATGCAAAGCCAGACCAGACAGCTCGAGATGTTTCGATAGGATAGACCATAGGATCCTGATGCACAAACTTTTACGTGTGGGTATAAGAGGCGACTTATACAGATGGTTTAAGTCATACGTAGAAAATAGTTGTCCGACTGTGGTTTTGTACGGATATCATCTAGACCCATGCGCATTCCCTCTGGGGTTCCCCAGGGATCTTTGCTAGGTCCTCTTTTGTTTAGCATTTTCATTATAGGTAATATATGTATCCATGCAAAATTACAGCCATGTCCGTCCGTCCATCCGCAGCTTAGCTGTTAGTGCTAGACTAACAGTCTCCGAGCTAAGCTGCGGATGGACGGACGGACATGGCGAAACTATAAGGGTACCGTTTTGCCATTTTGGCTACGGAACCCTAAAAAGGAGACTTGAGATTCAATATATCAACCTCAATAGGTTTAATAGTAGGATATACTTATCCTAGATGGGAATCGAACCCACAACCTCAAGCTAGTCAGCATCACTAACCGCTAGACCCACTGGCCAGTCGACTTACCACGTTATTTTTACACTAGAATTTTCGCGTGACTTTTTAATCAAAATAGTAGGTGTTGCCGCCTAATGCGGTCTAGATAGTTTTACTTAATAATTTATAATTATAGTTTTAGCTTTAGAATATAATTTATATAATGTTAAGATACCAAAGTATAAATTTAAGTTTTAGTTAACCTATGTATTAGGTTTTGCTCTATAAATTCATTAGGCGTTCTAGCCATTTAAATAATGTAGGGCCGAATGACAATCACTTGTCATTGAGCCGTAGCCCTAGTAACATTGTAACACGTAGTTTTGGGTATAGCAATTAAAGGCTCTTAAATATCTGCAAGTCATTTTATTTTGGACTCTCTTGTGTCCCGTATACCTTACGGAACAGTAGGCTTAATCATTTCAAAGAGGCAGTGGGTAGAATTTCATTTACTTTCTTAAATAACTGAAACAAATACATGTTTGAGACACTTACATCAAGCCTTTCATTTGTTTTCATGTTACATTATAGCGTTTTCATAACGGTTTTTCAATTTATTGTTTTGCTCCTAAAATGGCCCTTATGTTCAAAAGTCAGATTTTTAATAGGTTTCCCTCTAATATATAGAGTAAGACCTATCTTTTACATTTTTTCCAAAATATTAGGTTCAGTAGCTTCGTAGATGAGGGGTCCCCTTTTAAATTCCCCTGAAATGGTCCATTTTCATGTTTTTTCTTTAATAACTTTTAAACTAATTATTTTAAAATTATAAATAAAATATATTACACATCCTAACAACAAGCCCTATCATTTGATATGTAACACGATGCTATTAGCGAAACTTTTTTTTAATTTCTTACTTGAACCCCCAAAAATGACCCCCATATTTTAAGTTCAGACTTACTGTAAGTTTTCCTGTATTCTATAGGTTTAGAACAATTTTCGAAATATTAGGCCCAGTAGCTTCGGAGATAAGACGATAAATAACTTTGAAAATCACGATATTAAAATTATAAAAAAATATATATTTGACATCCTTACAATATTATAGAATTTTATAAGCTACGGGTCTTAATTGCGCAAATACTTTATTTTAAGGCTAAATACCTTTGTTAGCCCGTATTGCAACGGCCGTGGTCACGGGTAGACTCTATAATGTGTACAAATCGCGAAAGTTTAATATCCTTTCAATAAGCCCTTTCATTTGATATGTTACACGATACAGTTTGCGAAACTTTATTCCCACGAACACCTTGGGTAGTAGAGTGATAATAAATTGCCTCTAGCCTCTATCAATAAACAGACATTTTAACGCAAAAGGTTTCTTAGCTTAAAGCAATCAAACATAATATTTTCAGCACCTGCGCCTGCCAGACTGTTCCTAGACGCAAACACAGAGCTGCATGTCAACGGCGTCACTTTAATACTTTTGTATTACTCAAAGGTACATTATAATTATTCACTTTTTTCAAATACATCACCTAATTTACTCTTGCCCAGATCCAGTACAAAGAAGCTAGAGACACACTCAAAAAGTCTGAGGCGGAAATAACAGAATCGCCGAAAAACAAAAAAAAAATACTGTTGTCACTCTGCAACCGTGCAAATCATTGTATCTACAAATAACTATTGTAATTAGTTTTTGTAATTTGTAAAGCATTTTCATGCTTATTTTATACATATCTGAGGCGGGACTTAAGCCCGTGACCTACGTTTTTATTTAAAAAGTCATTTTCAGGCCCAGAGTCATCAAAAATATGTGTTTAATTAAATGGTTTCTGCAATAAAACGCACAGATCCGTACATGTTCCTTAGGAACTCGGTGGAGACGTCACGATTGCCATAAAATCGTACCATGTGGAAGCTAAATTCGACTATGGCGGACATGTCTCAGTGCCTGAATTGATAACGGCTTAAAGCCGGTACCCCTAAGGTCGCGGGCTCAAGTCCGTCTGAGACGAATTTTTCCTCTACATTTTAATTTACATGTATAAAATTTTGCATGAAAATGTTTTACAAATTACAAAGAGTAATTTTCAGGCCCAATATCATCAAAAAATTGTATTAAATGGTTTCTGCAATAAAATCATTTAAACACAGATTTCCTACCCATTATACTACCAACGTGAACCCACTCCTAACACAGGCCATTGAGCTTAGCTGGAGGGGTTAACAGGATTGCTAGTAATGTGGGACCACATCCCACATTGATAATTATCTTTACAATATAATAAACGTATCATGTGGAGCCTAAATTCAACTTTAGCGGACATGTCTCAGTGCCGGAGTTGGTAACGGCTTAGGGCGGAAGTAACATATACACATAGGTAAAATGGGCAAAAATTTGACATTTACACTCAGTATCATGGGCACATAACAACTCTTCTGTTACAAGTTGCATATGAAAACTAGCTGACCCACGCAACTTCGTATGCGTAAATTTCCCCGTTTTTGCAACATATCTCATTGCTGCTACGCTCCTATCGGTCGTAGCGAGATGTAATATAGCCTTCCTCAATAAATGGGCTATCCAACAGTAAAATATTTTTTTAATTCGGACCAGTAATTTTAGAGATTATCGCGTTCAAACAAACAAACAGACTCTTCAGCTTTATAATATTAGTATAGATTATGTTCTGCGCTCTCCGTATTATGCGGTATCGCGTATTTGCTCGAATTATCATTCATGATGATTAGTGCTTCGTTATTTAAAGAAGCGAGCGGACGTGTTGATCATTTTAACTAAAAATATTCTTCGTAAAAACAAAATGCTAAAGGTTCCTAATTATATTTACGGTCCTACGGACTTGCAAGTGCCGGCTAATATCAATTTTGGTGATTTTATTTTGAATAAAATGTGGTTGAATCGTAATAAACTAGCCTTGGTAAGTATTGTTATATTACTTGATAAACAAACAGCTGGCGTTTAGTATTGTGGTTTACCTAATATCTACTATAATAGTAGCTACTGCAACATATTATTCAATGTTTTTTTTTACCAATGTACTTATATACCAACCTACAGTAAAGTTCAATATAAATTTATTCAGTAGTTTTTGTGTTATAGTGTGAAAAACATATTCACAAATAGGTAATAATACCAAGTTTAGGTGGGTAACTTGACTTGAATGATAGAACCTCCGTTCAACAAGAAAAGGCACACATACATACGTGATAAAACAGTGTTTAGGTAGTTGTTTGTTAGTCAATAACACAAAAACGGCTTCACGAATTTGGACGAAAATTTACATGCATTTAGTTAAAATCTGGATTAGGTAACAGTTATGATTTTTTTTATTGCGAAATCAATTGAGTGTATGTGCACGATAGATAGATAAATGATTCACGTAAAAAATACAGAAGGAATTTTTATGAAACTTGAAAGTAATGTACCTTGTAAATACAAATATAATACCTGGAATACACGAGAAATACTTGTTCGCCCAGGTAAAACTAACTACACTAACACGAGGCTAGTTTTTTAAAGCCAGGATAGAAATGTATAGAAATAGGCCACAGTATCTATTTATAAATATTTATAATAAACTGCCAGAAACCACAGGAAATATTAATATATTTAAAAACTAAAACTGGTGCTACACGAAAAATGCTATAAAAGAGTTTATGAAAGATGCATTTTTATATTATATTTGTGAATTGTATCTGTTTATGTCTAAACGAGTATTTATAATTAATTCTAAGTTAATCTAACAGTTAGTTATTGAGGGAAACCTGTTATTGGCCATGCTATTTACTTAAGTCAACAATATGTTAAACGAACTGTATCGCTGTTGGTTTTCTTAATAAATAAATAAAATAAATAAATATGTACCAAAGTGTTACAAGTTTGTAATATTTGTTACATGGTTTATTCTGTGTCTGGGTATAATTTATCTATAATATGTATGTATTTAGAAATATATAAGTATATTTATCAGTTGTCTGGTTACCATAGTACAAGTTCTGCTTAGTTTGGAATCAGGTGACGTTGTGTGAGTTGTCCCAAGATATTATTATTATGATGTATGTCGTTTCCATATCACGGGACTATGGTCATTTGAGAGGCATGCGTGGGGCCGAAACCAACACGTAGAGGCCCGTTAGACACTTCAATCTTATTGTTATTTATATTATTACTAGCTGAGCCGCGCAACTTCCTATACGTCATATTTCCCCAATTTTGCAACATTTTTCATTAAATCTAATTTCGCCTTCCTTGATAAATGGGCTATCCAACACTAACACTCAAATCAAGTCACAAATAACCTTTCAATTCGAACCAGTAGTTCCAGAGATTATTACGTTTAACCAAACAAACAAACTCTTCAGCTATATAATATTAGTACAGATTTCGAAGGGAATTACTGACACTATTCTACATTTTAAAAATCCAAAATATGCGATAATCCAAATATTTTGGATATATCTTGTCGATACAAAACCTTTATTTAAATATGTTTTATAATTTGTGGGTAGAGTTTACCATATAGACGGAATAAACATTAAATGGTTGACAGGTACGAAACCCATGAACATTTTGTATGGGAATATTTTTTTATTTAATTTTATATTTTTGTCAATTTACCAATGTTTTTGATACTTATTATCCTATTCCGGACGAAGACAAACACAAAAACAGAAAAATCATAAAACATTGTCCAGCCATTCTTGAGTTACAAATGGTGTAACTAACACGACTATGTTTAATATAAATAGATTCGATTTCATAAACAAAGTTCCTTAAAATCTAGTTATTCACCTAATTAGTTTATAAGTTTTGCAGCACCCTTACAGGGTCTATGTATGTTAAGGACTACCTGTAACAACATTGTGCAATAAATTAATCTAATTCTGATAAGGTAGCAAGCTAGTGTATCTATCTTCGTATAAACAAAAAAGCTTATTTCCAGGCTAATGAGCTAGTGTTGAAGCCAGGATAGTTTTAATAGCTACCCGTTCTATTATTTTTGAGCTAGTAGTGTCCCCCACCATGGATTTCGCTGTCGAATATCAAACATATCAGGCGTCACGCGCATAATACTCTAGTACTCGTTTTGATCTTCATTGAAATAATCAAAAAAAGAAAATCTTTTTTCTTTTTTTTTTATTACAAATACAAATTCATTTATTCACAAGAAATGTGGTTACATATAGATGGTAATAGTAATAAATGAGTTCTTTCACATTCTACCATAACAATGGTGCGTGAATATGGTGCGGGAATATATTATGGTCTGCAAAACTGAATACAATTCTAAGAAAGATACATGAAACATCTGTTAATTAAATATGATTAATTGTACTCTATAATATGCAAACACAGCATGCATTTTTAATAAAGAGTCATAACTTTTATAATTTAAAATGTGTCAACTGCTACTACTGTTTAAGAGGAACATTTTGATACAATTATAACCTATTTTAAGGGAGGCGATCTTTAAAAAGTAAAGTAGATGATCCACGCCCAGTGACGTCCATTCTTTCTACAAAGCCATGTTCTCGTACACGTTTTCCTAATACATATTTGAGTAATTCATCATCATCATCATCATCAGCCTATCGCAGCCCACTGCTGGACATAGGCCTCACCAATTTTAATAATTCGCCTAATACAATTTGACAAAGTTGGCAGTGTTTTTTTACGAATGCTGTTCTTTTTATTCGACGGATGTGTTGTTGCTAAACAGCACTAACAAGCCAGTATGCCAAGCATCTAGCTTGCTATCCTGGCTTGAAAAACTCGTGTATTCCGGGCATAACGCGGACGAAGCCGCGGTGAAGCTAATCTATACTAATATTCTAAGCTGAAAAGTTTGTTTGTTTGAACGCGGTAATCTCAGGAACTACTGGTCCGAATTGAAAAATTGATTTTTGTTGGGTAGCCCATTTATCGAGGAAGGCTATAGGCTATATAACATCACCCTACGACCAATAGGAGCGGAGCAGCAATGAAAAATGTTGCAAAAACGGGGAAAATTGACGCGAATAGTAAATCATATTTTTCACCAAAAAATCACCTTTAAAATATTAGTAGTAGGTATTTTTCATCAAAACACAATAAACCATTATCAGGGAATGTTATGAACCTCTAATCTACGTGAGCTGATAATTATCGCTTTTATTATTATGATGCTTGTAAAGTTACGTAATGAATATTTAACTATAGATAAAGTATGAGTTGTTAAGTTCTGATAAGATTAAAAACAAATAAACTACTATTTATTAACTGATGATAAGAAGGGAGGTTTTCAATTCGATTCGTGTACCTACTTAAGTTTATTTTAATATAATTCCTACACTTGAGAAACAAATGTTTACAAATATAGAGCTGACCCGCTCAACTTCGTATGCGTCAATTTTTCCCGTTTTCGCAACATTTTTCATTGCTGCTCAGCTCCTATTAATTGTAGCGTGATGTTATATGGCCCATAGCGTTCCTCGATAAATAGGCTACCCAACAAAAAAATATTTTTTCAGTCCCGACTTGTAGTTCCTGAGATTGCCGCATTCAAACAAACAAATATACCCTTCAGCTTTATAATATTAGTATAGATTAGGTAGGTACACCAAACACTGACAAAATAGTTTGCACAGACTTGGAGCAATGATTTGTGAATCTCACTAATTGGAAAGGTGAAATCCACAAATAGAAAAACTTTAGAAACTCTTCATGACTAATAAACGATTTTATTTCGATCACTTTATTAATCGACTTTAGAGTGGAGGAAGTTCTCAATTCAATTGTATTTTTTTTAATGTTTGTTTCCCGATTACTTGCAAACGGCAAGACTCTTTTGAAAAAATCCTCTTATGTTTGAAAGAGTATACTTCCAGATTGGACCCATTGTCATCAAAGTTTGGATCTGATGTAAGATCTTGGAGAAATCGAGGGAACTCTTTAAATATTAAAGGCACATCTAAAGTAGTTTGGGTATATTTTGTTGTAATTCGTGCATTTACTCTTAAAAAACAACATTGAGTGAAATGAAACTGATGATTTAGACCACAGATGACGAGCGGAACTATTTAATAATAAATATTGCGGGTTGCGATCTGAGTACCGTGTTCGATACCTGATTCTTCGCCTCCGTCTAGTATCAGGTGAACTCCTCAAAAACGGCCTTGTGTCGCAAAACGCAACATTTTATAAAATTAAACGAACGGTATATAATTAATCAGCCCATAATAATAGTCTGCGATTTTAGTCGATTAATAGGCGAATAGTCACCGACTACAGATATGATCGATTAGTCGGCTAATAGTCGGCATACCAATATATGTTTACCAGCTGTCTCGTTGCCATAGCACAGGTTCTGCCTAGTTCGGAATCAATTGGTTGTGAGTGAGTTGTCCCACCACATTTATTACCTGTTGTTTGCAGATAAACGGAGCAACATACGGACGGTTGACCTATGCAGAAATACTTCAGCAATCAATGAACTTCGCCATCTCGCTCACTCGTATGGGGGTGCGAAAGGGAGAGACGATCGGTTTGTTCTCGGAGAACAGACAGGAATATATGCCAGCTGTTGTAGGCGTAGCATGCGCAGGCGCAGTGTTGACGACTGTTAGCACTGCTTATGTTAAAGGTACGAATCGATACGATAGATGGCGCTGTATAGAAATAAAACAAACAAATCAATGAATATTAAAATTGATTGGACAAATACAAAAAAGAACCAATAATACGGAACCCTAAAAACTAGAATGAAGAGTGAAAGACATTGCTTGCTCAAAATGTTCCGTATTTTGGCCATGATCAAAGCACCATGGCCAAAATATGCGGAACCTTTTTCTCGTAAAGACAGATCAAAAGACCCTAAACAAACATTCTCAAATTTCTCGTAGGTTAAAGTTCGGGTGGTCCCATAAAGTCTTGTTTGTACTTATTTTTTTGTAGATAGATAGATCACAAAAATAGGTAAATTTGTAGGGAACCCTTGACAGGCGAGTCCTACTTACATGTGGCTGGTTTTAAACTTTTATAAAGTGTAGTTCACATTGCATTTTCATATTTTCTCAAAACCTACTGTACCGATTTAGATGAAGTTTCTTTTCTATATATAGATATTTTCGTATTTCATAAAACGTTGTTCTAGATTTTCAAACTAAAACATAGAACTAAATCAATTAAATTTCTAATAATTATAATATTTTTACTTGATGAATAAAAAAATAATGAAATTCAAGGGAAATGTTGTAAACAATTTTTATTATTAATAATAATTAATCTGTATTTTTTTTCAATTTACAGGCGAATTAATCCACGTCCTGAACATTTCAAAACCATCCTACATCATCTGTTCTCCAGCTATCTATAAAGCGCATTCAGAAACACTCAAAACTCTACCATTTTTAAAGAAAATCATACTTTTCGGGGGTGAAAGACTTCCTGAAACAATAATGTACAACGATCTCACTTTTGAAAGCAATAGCATGATAAAAAATGTTAAATATGAGGACTTCCATTCTGTAGAAGTAAAAGGACAGACGGACACATTGTTTGTTTTATATTCGTCTGGTACAACCGGGTTGCCAAAAGGAGTTATGTTGACGCATTTGGGTGTCATCACTGCCACTTCTATGTAAGTCTTTTTACATGATTTCGCCAGCAAAACAGTGTAAGCGTTTCTTTATTCCAGCGTATCTTCTAAACGCCTGAACCGAGTATTATATCTTAACTGAGGACAATATCTTGGGACAACTCACACAACGCTATCTGATCCCAAACTAAGCAGAACTTGTTCTATGGATACCAGACAACCGATAAACATACTTATATATTTCTAAATACATACATATTATAGATAAATAACACCCAGACACAGAATAAATCATCGTGCTCATCACACAAAGTTTTATCCTGGGTGGGGATCGAACCCACGACACACATAGGTCGATAGAAAAAAAGAAACAGATTTTCATCGATTTTTTTATTAAGAGTTTGTAGTCCTAGCTCAGCTTTAATGTAACCTCATAAAATGAAAATGGACGGCGTTGCGCCGGTATTCTGCTAAGACCTAGGTTAGGTTATTTAAAAAAAAAACAATATGGCTGCTGTCCGTTTATTGCAATCACATTCCTATTATATTTTCTATATCAGTTCATTCGTTTAGGTGATATAATGCCACAGACGAAGGCTCAAGAGATTTCCCCTTCTCTCCTCTCAAAAGTGTCTGAGTCATCGGATGTATGTGTACTTTTCCAAGCCTCACCTAACCCCTTCCCCTTTCCACCCCAAACAAAATCCTGAATCCGCTATCGAGATCCAGTAATCTGGCTATATGTATTAGGACTCCTAGTATGATGAGTGTATAAATCCACCTAGCAGAAACATAACATAAAAAAACAAAAAAAAATCAAATGCTAATTTTATTTGTTGTTATTATTGTGTTATTTCATAAATATATACAAAATAATATGTACTTGTAGTACCTTATCCTAGATCTTATATTTAGGTATAGATTGCCTGTTAATGACCGTTTTCACGGGCGAGCGCATCGCGGCGATTCCGCTCTTTTATCGTCGAGTTGTCTCCACGAAAGAGCGATTATTCTGCCAGCGTATCGTCGCGACTCGTAACGTTATAGATGCGTGTTCACGATGATGATCGATACTTTTTCGAGGCGAGACGGCTGTGTTTAACAGTGCGCTCTCTGCGAGAGCGCGCGGCGATGAAGTTTCTCTCACACTCAGCCACAACGCCGCGATAACATCGCCATAAATAAATAAACATTAAACAGTTTCACTATCAGCGAACTGTAATGTGAAGACACTTCGTCATCGTCAGTCGCTGTTTGTAATTTGATAAAACAATTTAATTGTACCTACCTTTTGTAACACAAATATTTACTTTGCGACTCATTGCTAATATGTTATTAAAGGCAAAAACTATTTTATAACTTTTAAACATACCCGTTGCATTATAAATACAATTTGACACGGGGATAAACGCGTTTAACCTAGGTAAAGTATTTACCTTATGTTTAACGTTTCGACCGGGTTACACCGACCGTAGTCAGCTTGTGACCACGGTGTAACCCGATCGAAACGTCAAGCATAAGGTTTAGGTTAACAACTTTTTTGTTTGATTTTAGTTTGTTTTTCTTATAATAGGGTATTCAGTGAAATTACACAAATATTTACTTTGCGACTCATTGCTAATATGTTACTAAAGGCAAAAACTATTTTATAACTTTAAACTTACGCGTTGCATTATAAATACAATTTGACACGGGGATAATCGCGTTTAACCTAGGTAAAGTATTTACCTTATGTTTAACGTTTCGACCGGGTTACACCGACCGTAGTCAGCTTGTGACCACGGTGTAACCCGATCGAAACGTCAAGCATAAGGTTTAGGTTAACAACTTTTTTGTTTGATTTTAGTTTGTTTTTCTTATAATAGGGTATTCAGTGAAATTAGTGTATTTTTAAGAATTGTCAAAATCGGTACGTCCCGTACAATTTTGTATTAAATACTAACGTATGACGTCATTTATGTGATTGTTCGATTTCGGCCCCGGTTTGTCATACGAAAGTCTTAGGTTCGATTCCTGGAGACTTCAAATTTTTTCTATCTTTCAATATCTATACTAATATTATAAAGCTGAAGAGTTTGTTTGTTTATTTGTTTGAACGCGGTAATCTGAGGAATTACTAATCAGAATTAAAAAAATCTTTCAGTGTTGGATAGCCCATTTACCGAGGAAGACGCATCACACGTACGCAATCACGGTACGACCAATAAATGTTGCAAAAACGGGGAAAATTTATGCAGACCAAGTTGCGCGGGACAGCTAGTTACTTATATATTTTGGTTCCACAGGCCTTCATCTTATGATCCTAAGGAGATCTACCTGTTTATAAGCCCCTGGTACCACGTCATGGGTCTGATCGGCACTCTAGCCGGGCTATCACTCGGCAGGACTGGAGTCTACCTGCCCAGGTTCGAGATGGAATTGTATTTGAAGACCATTGCGAAATATAAGGTAAGGACGGCAGCCAATATTGACCGAGATTAGCTAATTACAGGAGAAATTAAGACACTGAGACATAAATTCATTTTCTTTTCCCTCACTCTTATAGTCCAATGGATATAACTATGACCCATCTTCAAACCGACAGCGATAGTGGTACTGTTGGTTATCTCGTCAGCAGTGATCAGTCTCTCAGTAATTTCAGTCGCTATATATTAGCAAAATTTGTAGTTTTGTTAACTGATTTTACTATATGAAGATAAAACCTATACGGATTCCACGCTACTAGTATTTTTAGATGGCTAGCAATAGGTATGCCCACATTAATAGCAATTCTGTTAACCCCTCCAGGTAAGCTCAATAGCTTCTGTTAGGAATGGGTTCACGTCGGTAGTATGAGTAGAATTCGAACCACCACCTCACGATACCTTAGCCATTTAGCTACCGCCGCTTTTTATCAGATTTTGACATAACGGACGGAAAGTTATCAAAGTCTTTTGTAAAAGTGGCGGTTCGCGTCGCGACAGAGACAAGAGACTGCGACGGGATTTCTGAGACTGCAACTACTATTCATACTATTACTGTGCGCGATATACTACTTGCCCAGGGCAGCGATCGTCTCGCCGTCCCCTGTCTTGCGTCTCTCTCTACTGTCTCGGTCTCTCGTCTCTGTCTTCAGTCGCGGCCTCTTGTCTCTGTCGCGATGTGAACACCTTAATAAAGATAGCAACAACGGCCATTTGTCGTAAGTGACAAAATACCGTCTTATGAATCAGCTCAGCTCAAATTGCTGTCACTTTATACGGGGTAGTCAATCGTACTGGTAGTATAGTGGTCAGAATCCCTAGTTATTTTTTTCTGCTAGCTTTATAAATCTATTTTCAACGAAATATATATTTTTTCCAGATAGTCCAACTAACAGTGGTGCCCCCAGTGCTAGTAGGAGTTTGCAAGTACCCTTCCAAGCATGACCTGAGTTCTGTCAGAGCGATATACTCAGGGGCAGCTCCTTTACATAAGGATACTATACATGCAGCTTTTAAGAAGTAAGTAAGAACTATATTAGTCATCACTGGTATACCCAATTATTATAAAGACCATTATGTACCCTAAATCACACAAATAAACTTGAGTGATTCATTGAATGATGTGCTAAGTGAAAAGGTACAGATAAATTACATAAACAACATTCGAATTTTAAAAGCGGCAAACTAATGCTAACATAGATAACCTATTATATTTTAATGTCACACTATAGTAAAAAGTCATAAAAGTAGGAAAGCATGATTTAATTATCACGAGCGAAAAAGAGAAAAATGTAATCCGCTGATTTCATCCGTCATTCTGGAAAGGGTAGGAGTTTTCCATCTACATAAAATGGGAGAATGGCGCTTGACTATAAAATAAATCTATATGTATTGAGAGGTAGGAGGTCTGAGAGACTTCCATCGAATTTCATCAGAGACTAACCAACTACGCAGGAGATATGCGCAGACATTCTCTATTCTCTCACTCTCATAGTCCGATAGAATGAAATTCCGACACCTTTGAAAGAGACATGGTGTAAGACAGACGGCGTGTCTAGCATTTTGAGGCATGGAGGGTGTGACATTTTAGAAAATAAATCAGTCAGTATGAACTGACAGTGGTTACATTGCTAAAACTCACTGCTGTCTCGTGTGCAAGGGGTTGTGGTCATGTGAATTCGTTTCCCATATGATACAGAGTTTGGCGGGATCCATAAAGGTTCTCTGCTTGCCTTGGAATCAGATGTCCATTAGTGAGTCTTCCCATAATATTTATATGTATTTTTCATTGATTTTAGGTTCCCCAACCTAGAAGGTGTATTACAAGGCTACGGGGCCACAGAAGTGACTCTAGCTGTTGTTAGATTTAGCGCTAAAGACATTAAAACTGATCGGATAGGCAGCGTCGGACGTATTTGTCCTAACACTATTTTAAAGGTAATATTATGGTTTTCACTTATCGCTTTATAGGTTGACTGTTAAACATTCTCATACCTATCTCATAAATTATTACAAAACAAAAAGCCTGACTGCTTAAATGAATAACTGGAATATTTTGGTGCTCAAAATCAACCAACTTTTTTTTCTAATTTTGGTGTATCCAGTGTCACTCTCACAACTGAGACGAATCTAACGATACATCTCAAACTAAAATCCATCAAGTCATTATGTTACGCTCGAGAACAAAAAATGACACAAATACGTACACTCGAAAAACATAACATCGATTAAGTAGGCGTTGGTTCGTTTTAAAAACAAACCAACTTTTTCGTCGCTTTGTTTCTGGATCGTATTGATAAATCCAGGATTCGTCACATGTCACAATGTCGTGAACGCGCCGAGATGAGCCTGCTTCAAATTTTTGAATCCGCTTCTGAGCTTCGGTGAAGTTACTATCCTCCTCACGCGAAGGTGCTCGTGGAGAATCTTGTGAACGCTTCCCGGTCCAATCTGGAGTCTATGCTAAATGTCTTCGATAGTTCGCTTGTTTTCTTGATTTTTTTTTTTTAATGCCTGCTCACTTTCTTTCGTGACAGCCGTCGTAGGACGACTACTCCTTTGTCTATCCCCCAAAGTAAGGCGACTGCGCTTGAACTCGCTATGCCAATGATCGATGGTTGCTTTTGAAAGTCCTTCATCCATAAAAGCCTTTTGAAGTTGATCAAATGTCTCATCAGGTTTTAGGCCAAATTAGGAAAATCATCGCACGAAAATTTTCTCGATGCCTATTCATATTTAAATGAGACACGATAATTTAATATGGCTCGAAAAAATGTGGAGGGAAATGTAATAGTTAAAGGAGTGGGAGAGGGAGTTTAATAGGGAAGTTTAATTAGACTAAATAATTTTGTAATATCAGTTTTGGAAAATATTTAATATTTTAATCCTCAGCCACCTACCACCCAGTTTTGGAAAATATTTTAATCCTCAGCCACCTGTTTTTAAAGTTATAACCATAACCACCTACGGCCTTGCCTATTTTACCGGATTAAAATCGTGGTTCAATATGAAGTTTAGGCCACAAACCTGACAAAAACGATTTTGCTTTGAAACCTCATAAACGTGTGGTAGGGGTTGTGTGACAGAAGTGGGTGATAGATGATTAAGGGTTTCAATGTTTTTTTTTTGTTTAACTGATATTACAAAGTTAATAAGTGTAATATTAGATTACTATCGGGACTTTATCGCGTGAAATACTTAAAGGTACGAACCTTTTCTTCGTAAACAGTCACGGGACTACTGACTGAGTAGACCGGTGACCATGATCGGCGCAATTCGATCGAAACATCTGGTAAATAAATAGTATCTTTAAATATTTCACGCGGCTAAGTACCCCATAATATTGTAATATGTGTAAACATCGCAAAGGTTTAAAAACTATTAAGTGCAATGTGAAGCTACAGGCAGCGGGAGGTTATTAGTATTAAACAAATCATTCTGTATAGTATTAAACAAATCATCCTGTATAGTTAAAAACATAATATTCTTGTTTTCCAGGTAGTCGATACAGAAACTGGGAAACCGTTAGGTCCTAATACTCCTGGAGAAATTTGCGCTAAAGGTGTCCTTCTTATGAAGGGCTATGTTGGCAAAGAGAGAGGTGATGATTTCGATGACGAAGGCTTCTACAAGACTGGTGATATAGGGTACTATGATGATGAAGGATATTTCTATATAGTTGATAGGTTGAAGGAGCTTATCAAGTATAAGGGATATCAGGTTGGTTGATTTTAATTGCTTTTCTGTCAAAGAATTGATTTTTAGGGTTTCATACCTCAAAAGGTAAAAAAGGAATCCTTATAAAATCACTCTCTTGTCCGTCTGTCCGTCTGTCTGTCCGTGTGTCACCACCGATTTTCTCAGGAACGGGACCTACCAAGATAAAATTTATACCAGATACTGAGGTCTATAATTTTACTAGGTGTATGAAAATGGGTCAACGGTCCTGATTCAACACGAAAACTTTTAAATAACAAAATCTTAATTTTCGTAATGTTTCCTTCACTCATACTGTAAGACCTTGCTTTTAATCAAATTGACAATTCTAGGTCAACTGGAAGTACAATCTTGTTTGTTTTGGGTAAAAAACCTAAAGGGTCTTTCAAATAGAGCGGGTCGATATTAATAATCTGTGGCGGCCATTTTGATTTGGCGGCATCTGTCAAATCTGTTTTTTCTTATTCAGTCACTGATGCCAAATCACCATGGCAAGTTACACGGTTGAGCAGCATGTGCAAATGATAAAACTTTATTATCAAAATGAGTGTTCGTTAGTGAAAACGTTGCGCGCATTGCGCCCATTTTACGGCAGACGCGGTGGCCCTTCAAAGTCTACTCTCCAACGATTGGTGACTAAATTCGAGACGACCGGTTCGGTAAACAACCAACCAACACCTTTCTGTCAAAGGAACGCCAGATCGGCCGAGAACATCGCCGCTGTACGTGAGAGTGTTCAGGAGACTCCGAAGCAGTCGATTTCTCGCCGTGCACAAGAACTCGGCCTTTCGCAGACTTCAACTTGGAGAATTTTGCGTCGGGACTTGGGTCTGCATCCATACAAGATCCAACTGACCCAGGAGCTCAAAGTTAATGACCATAGACAACGCCGTGTGTTCGCTGAATGGGCGTCGGAACGCTTGGAAGAGGACCCCGATTTTGGCCAAAAAATAATCTTTAGCGACGAGGCACATTTTTGGATGAATGGTTTTGTTAATAAGCAAAATTGCCGTATATGGGATGACCACAACCCACATGAGGTTCACCAGATAGCAATGCATCCACAAAAAGTAACTGTTTGGTGCGGATTTTGGTCTGGCGGCGTCATTGGTCCGTACAAAATTGGACCTCTCGGATTTGTGCCACCATGCGAAGCCGCGGCGGACATTTGAACGATGTCATATTTCATGCATAATGGCATAAACGGGCCTTTCAAATAAAAAATAAATTTCGTTAATATCTCACACACATCTAGTTTTATTCAATTTTAACATCGACCCGTCTTTGTTGAAAGACCCTTTATAAGGTAGTTGTCCTAGAATAATGAAATTTGGCAAAAAGCAAGGCGCAATAAAGGAAAAATTCCAAAAAATTAAAATATTCAAAATTAAATTGTGTCATTATAATTATAATAGCACCTGGATAACCGAGCTCTGCTCGTTTTTTTAAACGACGCTTTCTAAAAACGAAACCTAGCTAGATCTATTTATCGCCCCCGAAACCCCCTGCGTACTAAATTTCATGAAAATCGTTGGAGCCGTTATCGAAATTCAGATTTTCATGAAATTTAGATTATTTACGTACTGATGTAAAAGCGTCATACAAAACCTGAGTCTCCACGTCCGTGTCACAGACGTGGAGACTCAAACGTTCCATGTTCCGAGCTCGAACAATTGGGACCAGAGACAGAGCCAATAACACGCTCATGCGGTGCACATGCTCGTTTTATGCGCTCGTAAATAATGAGTAATACCTAATTTAATTATTACTTAAGTGGCTGTTTAAAATCAATTTTAAACTGGAATTTGGCATTTTTAGATTGCCAAAAACTCAGTGGGCATATAAAAATCATGGTACATATACGAGTCTGACTTTTGTACTCTCCTTATTTTGTGGTTTGACATATTTAAACGCACGCGGCGCTAACCATTAACATATATAAATTATCTATAATACCATCACCAAATAGGTGCCTACACGTAGGCTGATCTATAGAGCGCACTTTGACTAAGCTTCCGCTAACCTTAATAAAAAAACTTTAGGAAGCATTGATAATGTAATCATCTAAGATAATGCTAACGCTAAGACCTATAAATTGGTCAGCCATCTTTGACAAGTCTTTAGAAATAACCAAACCTAATATCTCTCTAGAGATCTCCGCTCAGTCCCACACTTGGAATAAATGTTTATAGATCATAGATCTACAAAAATTTGTTTTTCAAAACTCACACGATCAATATGTATTTGTTCATCTTGATTTTATTTTGTAGGACCGTTTTTTTATGATACCTATCTGTGTTGCTCTGTTGATGTACGGGCATTTTTTAAACCCATTCTTTTTGACAAAAAACACTCACCGATTTTGTGACGTCTGCGAGCATCCTGAAAGTACTTGGGACCTTGGGTACCACACAGTACCTTAATTAGAACCATATTTTAAATCAAATGGACTGCCTCTGTGGCGCGGTGGGAGTGTTTCCGACTGCTACGCAATAGGTCGTGGGTTCGATCCCCACCCAGGATAAAACTTTGTGTGATGAACACGATGGTTTATTCTGTGTCTGGGTGTTATTTATCTATAATATGTATGTATTTAGAAAAATATAAGTATGTTTCTCAGTTGTCTGGCTATAGTACAAGCTCTGCTTAGTTTGGGATCTGATAGCGTTGTGTGAGTTGTCCCAAGATATTATTATTATTATTTTTAAATAACACACAAATGAAGACTAAATCTCTTATGGTCATTGGCAAATGCATGCCTCTATGACTTAAGTAACCTTGCTTAATGGTGCAAGGTCGGATATTAGTAACGGGCCCCTCTGGTTTAAAGCAAAGACAATTTGCGTGAAATATAACACGTAGAAAGTTGGTCAGTGTAGGTCATAGATGACATTTTGTTACTCGTACTTTCAAATATGGCGTGTTGGAATATAAAATATATATGTAGGTAAAGGTTACTTTAATATTTTTCATTATACTTGTTGGGGTATATCTGTGATGCTGTGGTATCAGAGCAGGGTCCTTATTCGCGTTCTTTTTTTCTGTTTTCGCGGCAAGCCAGTGTGAACTGGCGCATGCGTTGTGGGCTCAAAGATGTCCGACGCGCATGCGTGTGATACATTTCTAAGCGCAGTTTTCTATTTACCATTATGACAAGATTTTGACAGTTCGCACGGGCTTGCCGCGAAAACGGAAAAAAGAAAGTGAATAAGGACCCTGTTCAAAAATTGTGAGGTAAAGCCATTTTACTAATGTCAGGTCCGTCGATATGTTCCGTCTATTGTCTGAAAATTATCTGTAGCTAAAATAATGTGTTAATATTATTATCCTGGGACAATTTATGATCCCAAACTAGACAGCGCCTGTCCTATGACAACCAGACAACTGGGTCCTTATTCACTATCTTTTTCTTCGTTTTCTCGTCAAGCCCGCGATTCTAACTGTCAAAATCTTGACATATAGAGAGCTGCGCTTAGAAATGCATCGCGCACGCGCGCCGAAATCTGAACGCACCGCGCATGCGCCAGGTCGCGCGGGCAGCCGCGAAAACGAAAAAAAAAACATAGTGAATAAGGACTCTAATAGACACATTAATAAATATATTATATTTCTAAATAGATGCATAGTATTGATAAATTCCACCCAGACACAGAACAAACAATCGTTCCCATCAGATTTATTCTGTATAAAAATCAAACCCACAACTTCTGGCTAATAGTTAAACCAACATTCTAGTCAACTTACTTCATAATTATTACTAGGTACCTCCAGCGGAATTAGAAGCAGTACTTCTGCTACATCCAGGTATAAAAGAAGCAGCAGTAATTGGTATAGAAGACAAAGTAGCTGGAGAGTTGCCTCTAGCTTTTGTTGTTGCCCAACCAGGTGTGAAACTGACTGAGGAAGAGGTTAAACAATTCGTTGCTGAGAGGGTAAGATATTTTCTTCTTAAAAATACCACATAAGTGTACAACCCTGTAGTAGGGGACTTTACAAATGTACAATTCATGTTAATATTTAGACTCAAGTATCGAACTTAAGTCTTCCGATCGTCAATTTTAGCTACTGATAAAGCGGCGGTAGCCTAGTGACTAATGCATCGGTCTCGCAATCGTGAGGTCGTGGGTTCGAATCCTGGCCATTATACTACCGACGTGATCCCATTTCTAACACAAGATATAGAGCTTAGCTGGGGGGGTTAACTGGATTGCTAGTAATGTGGAACCACAATCCCACATTGCTAGTTGTCTTTAAAAAAAATGTAGACTGTAAGTTTGCACCAAGTCATTTGAAGATGTTCGTTTAACTTCATATGTATATTTCTTCTGTAAGCGGTTTATAGCCTTAAAGCACCTTTTTTTTTTTTTTTATGGCCGTAAAAAAGTTCTCTGTTTCTTCCGGCGCCGCGATTTCCTGCTCCCCGCCGTTTGCCATTCCTCACAAGAGGGGGCAGTAGCGGGAGCGGACGCAGGCGCTGGGCAATGGACAGCCGGCTCTGAGGCAGCCGCTGCTGCAAGAGCCACGGCGCGTCCCCCTGCACGTGGAGGTGGCGCCTTAGGTACCATCGAGGGCCTCTGAGGGGGCTTCGGTCTGGACGCCGCGAGCGGTGGCCGACAACTCGGCTCCGGGGGCAGGCGTGCCTTAATGCCCTCTAGGCGCGCGTCAATCAGGCCCCCGAAAAGGAGTGATAGCTGCCTCATCTGTGCCTCCGTAAAGGAGTCATCAGGAGGCCGCTCTCCTCTATGAGCCGGGACAGAAGCGGGCGGCACAGCGCTGACTGAGGCCGGAGCAGAACCAGCTCTAATCGTTCCAAAATCAGCCCGCAATTGGGCTATCTCAGCGCGGAGAACCTTCAGCTCTCCCTCCATGCGGTTGTTGTTCTTGAACAGCGCCGCCACTACTTCTGTCAGCACAGAGGCGGACTCTCTCAGTCCCTTGGCGAAGGTGCCTTTGAGGTTTCTACTCTTAGAGGCGACCTCCGTGATGACCGCTATTGAAGCGGTTGCCGAGCTCTTAAGCTCCTCCGCGGTTTTCAGGGCATTAGCCCCTCCCGTAGATTGGAGTCCACCTAACAGCTCTTGGACCTGGTCCTCAGCCACTAGTTCCCTTTCTGTGCGGCCTCGATTATAGGCCTCCCGCCTAGAGAAAACGCTGGATGTTGTAGCGACCGGCGTCACATTGGCAGCCGTCTTTGCAGGGGGTGTCTGCGGCCGGGCAAACCTAGCCACAGATCCCCCTCTTTGGGAGGAGTGAACTTTCCTAGGGACATCAAGGTCAACCTCAGGAAGGTTCTCACCGTCTCCAGGAGAGGCTCCACGCTTCTGCTGTCGAGCGCGGCACTCATCCACCAACTGCTCCATATCGCTAACCGCTGAGCTTAGCGAGGATTCTGAGCCGAACCGGCCAGAGCGCAACAGACTGTCCAGTGACGCAGACGTCACTGAGGTTCTGGAACCGCTTAAACGGCCGGTCACTTCTCGGGACAAATTGCCCCCACTCCTTGTTGCGTCCACTTCCACTGTCTCTACCTCCCTATTTAGCCTAAAGCACCTGACCTGTCCTTATGCAAAATTCCAGGGTCCTTATTCACTATCTTTTTTTCGTTTTCGCGGCAACCCCGCGCAAACTGGCGCTTGCACGGTGCTCTCAAAGATGTCCGCGAGCATGCGCGATGCATTTCTAAGCGCAGCTCTCTATTTACCATTACGACGGGTTTGCCGCGAAAACGAAAAAAAAGATAGTGAATAAGGACCCTGAAATTTTGCATAAAGAATCTCTCATACCTACCATTCATGAAGTGGGGATTTGCTAATCCCAGAGTGTCTGCCGTGCGGGAACCTCAGGTCTGTCATAGCCTGTGTACAGAAATTAAAAGTATTGTATATGTATTTGACGAAGTATTATACTTCGTCAAATACATATACAATACTTTATTTACTTTATACCGCAAAATAATCTATTGAGTCAAACATTTGATCTGGTCCTTATTCACTATCTTTTTTTTTCAATTTCGTGGCAAGCCCGCGCTTTTAACTGTCAAAATCCGGTGAATAGTCACCTATTCACCGTATTTTTCTATTCTCAAATTAAATAAGGACCCTTGATTTAATTTGAAGGTCTACTAAATACAGGCACGTAAAAACGTTAAACGTCCATACAGGCTAGAGACATAGTCATGTTCAAAAACATGGACATCAAGTAGGTTTTCTATGCTTGAAGTGAAATAACATTTTTGTTGACAGCTGTCAAATGCAAAACACTTACGAGGAGGAGTACGTTTCATAGATCAAATACCAAAGTCTGCAAGTGGGAAACTGCTCAGGAAAGATCTCCGAAAGCTGCTGACTAGTGCGAAGAGTAAATTGTAATATATATAACCTCCGGTTATATACATACTCGTATATGACGTATTAATCATAGCGTGGCTAAAACGGATGAACAGATTAAGATGTACTTTATTGATTTTAAATACCTTATATCACACCCATATGATGTCCCACTGTTGAGCATGACTCCTACGATAAGAGAGGGGTGGCACCGGTACAACAAAGTGCCACCCATCTCTTATCGTAGGAGTCGCGTCTTCAAGGCGACTAAGGGATGTCACACCGGAGGACGAGCAACAGCGTCCTCTGCGTATTTAAAATCCTACTGCGATCGTTAACCCGCTCGCCAAGCGTGGCGATTATGGCAATTACCCTCAAGACCCATAAGTAGGATCTACTGTGAAGACCCGTGCTCAACAGTGGGACATCATTAAGGAGTTTTTGAATTCGACCTAAATTGTTAGCAAACTATTGTGAAGAGAAATATAAAAACATCATTATATTAACTTCGTCTGCGTAAATTTTCCTCGTTTTTGCAACATTTCTCATTGCTGCTCCGTTCCTATTTGTCGTAGCGTGATGTTTAATAGCCTAAAGCCTTCCTCGACAATTGGGCTATCTAACAGTGAAAGAATTAATAATTCAGATTGGTGGTTCCTGAGATTACCGCGTTCAAACAAACAAACTCTTCAGCTTTATAATATTTGTATAGATATGCACATGCATTTTTTTTATCGGTTAAATTTAATCAGCATAAAAATGCTTAAAACTCCCTAAAAATAGATGCTTAATTATAATATTAGAAGAATTTTTGACGGGTTCGTTTCTCAGTAACAACTTAGTAGATCGAGAATTCAGCAAGATTAAGCAACTTTTAGTAGGTAGAAAGCCAGTTTTATTTGGGATGATTGTAAGCTTTGTTTTATCATAATCTGTACAGCCGTTTTGAAGATAATCAAGTTTTTGTCTCACGTGTTGAGATTTTATGTTAAGTTTTTGTTAATGTTATAAAATAAATGGTTTTTCTATTAATGTCGTGTGTTTTTTTATGAAATGAGAGCATGACAATCTCACTCAACTAACCTTCGTAATGGAAAGTGAATAACTTTGTTTCATCTTAGTCATATCATCATGAAAATATAAAATCAAAGAAAGCTACGAGTAGCTTTTCCGGCGAACTTCGTAACGTCCCGTTACAACGAAACAAACATTTTATGAGCTTCGGCTTATCAATAACAAACAATCACTGTCATCGTGTGGAAGTACTACTCGCACTTGGCCGGTTTTTTATATATTTAGACTAGCTGTCCCGCGCAACTTGGTCTGCGTAAATTTTCCCCGTTTTTGCAACATTTCTCATTGCTGTTTCGCTCTTACCGGTCGTAGCGTGATATTATATAGCCTATAGCCTTCCTCGATAAATGTGCTATCCAAGAGTAAATGACTTTATTCAATTCGGATCAGTAGTTCCTGAGATTACCGCGTTCAAACAAACAAACAAACTCTTCAGTTTTATAATATACTAGTGGACGCCTCGCGGTTTCACTCGCGTAGTTCCCGTTCCCATGGGAATACAGGGATAAAAAATAGCCTATGTTACCCGGGGTTAGTGTAGCTTCACAAAGATGAAAGAATTTTTACAATCCGTGCAGAAGTTTCGGAGCCTATTACCTATACAAACAAACAATCAAATCTTTCCTCTTTATAATATAACATTAAAAGAAAGAAAAAAAAACGTTTATTTTGTTGCGATTATATAGTAGTATATTATATTATCTGTGGTATAGTATAGACTAGCTGTCCCGCGCAACTTCGTCTTCGTAAATTTTCCCCTTTTTTGCAACATTTTTCATTGCTACTCCTTTCCTATTGGTCGTAGCGTGACGTTATATAGCCTAAAGCCTTCCTCGATAAATGGGTTATCCAACAGTAAAACATTTTTCAATTGGGATCAGTAGAGATTACCGCATTCAAACAAACAAACTCTTCAGCTTTATAACATAAGTAATCGATTAAACGGGGTGTCACTAAATCTTAAATATAAAAAGTTGTCTTTATTAAAACTAAAACAATAAATCACAAAGTTGTGAAAATGACAAGCTGAGCATTATTTTCACAACTTCGCAAAACAATAAATTAGTCTTTGAATAAGTGACATGGCGGCAAATTGATCTGTCATAATTTCACAGCTTCGCATTTATGTGTGAAAATGCACATGAAATGCGTGCAAAAACTTTCAGACCGTGTCTTTGTGTGTTTATGTACAATCAATACTTAATACTGTCAGAAAAGAAACAAGAATTAAATCATTGAGATAATTATGTACTACGTATGAATGTAAAACATGATTGTGTCGCTTGTATATAGCGTGTTTAGATTGCCTTGCCTCTGTGGCGCGGCGGGAGTGCGTCCGACTGCTACGCAAGAGGTCGTGGTTCGATTCCCCCAATTTGTGGATCACACTAAGTGGTGTCCACCACTTAGTGTGATCCACAATATGTATTGATTACGTAGGTAGCACTTACGACGGTAACCTAATAGCTAAGGAATCAGTCTCCCAATCGTGAGGTCACGGGTTCGAACCCTAAACATTAAACTATCAACATGAACCCACTCCTACACAAGCCATTGAGCTGGGAGAGGCTTATCTTTTTAATAAAAAAAAAACTTTAACGCACTCTCACTACGCAAATGAAGCATTTTTTCTTAATGCTTAGTCATCACCGGATTCACACTCCTATTGACATCAAAATCTACGTCAAAAAACATGCTTAAGAACACTTACATAACCCAATCCGCAAACATATAAATGTACCACTTCAGAACTTAATATGTAAGTGTAAGCTTCGAAACGTTTTGTACAAAACACAGAACGTACCGAAAGCAATGACGTTTTATAGACGCGTTTTATGCTAATACTAGCTGTCCCGCGCAACTCGTCGGCGTAAATTTTCCCCGTTTTTGCAACATTTTTCATTACTGCTCCGCTCCTATTAGTCTTAGCATGATATTATATAGCCTATAGGCTTCCTCGATAAAGCTATCCAACAGTAAAATATTTTTTCAATTCGGACTTGTAGTCTCTGAGAATTCCGGATTCAAACAAAGCGTTCGAAGTTCGAAGCGCTTCGAAGCGTTTCTTTAGCTTTATAATATTAGTACAGATAGACGGGCGTAGACGTACTCTCGCGTAAAAGACTATCTAAGCGTCTTGCTCGAACTAAGTGCATTTGAGGCAAATACCTTGCATTTTTTTTGCCAAAACAGAGTGCAATAAAACGAGTCTATATGTAAAACGTCATAAGTAATTTAAGTAAGGATTTGTGTAGGTAACACTGGCCTCTGTTTTACTAGTATGCCGGATAGAATACCGCCAAAAACAACAAGACTGCGACTTAATTTTGGCATTAGGACGATCATTTGAATTTCGATGACATTGAAATGAGAGCGCTTTACAAGATGGCGATGTTAGTTCAGATTTCTGCCACGTACCAATACGATGACTTAACAATACTAGCCAATGGCTTTGATAACGTGACATGAGAGCGCTTCATATGATAGCGGCGTTAGTTCTGATTTCAGCCACGCGCCAAAAGATCCTTTTATCACTTCACCAAGGTAAACAACAATGGCCATTTGTCATAAGTGTCAAAAAAGTTTACAGGACGGTAATTTGATTCGGTATTTGAAATTGCTGTCACTCTGTACGGAGTAGCCAGCCCAGCGTACTATAGGACTCAGTGAAGATAATTTAAAAATATAATACATTAAATCTCATGCAACATATTTTTAACTAGGTAAGCTTGATACGCACATCAAAAAATGAAACGACGACATATAAAAGGTAGCTGGAACCGAGTGTTGTGCTATAAATTAGGTCCAGCTGTGGATATAGGATTTTGACGTTAACTCAAACGCCAGTTTCTATAAAATCACCTGTCGTCCGCTGTTTTTGTATATTTGTATTTTGTAACGGATATGACTTAGGAGCCTTTAAAAAAATGGATGTCTGTAAAATCGGTTTACGGACGATCATTTTATGGGATAACGTCATAAGAAAACATTGATGATATTACGCTATTCACGTTGCTTAGCAACCAATCAATAACATTAGTTCCAATGTCACTGCAATCGCCGTTCGCTGTTGCTTAGCAACCAATTAAAAACGTGACTACTTAGCAACCAATCATTAACGTGACCGTTGCTACGTGACTTTTTTTCGTGCGTGCATCCCGTCATCACTATCACTACATAGTATAAAACAAAGTCGCTTTCTCTGTCCCTATATCTCTATGTATGCTTAAATCTTTAAAACTACGCAACGGATTTTGATGCGGTTTTTTTAATAGATAGAGTGATTGAAGAGGTGGGTTTATATGTATAATAACATCCATATATTTTTTACCCGTGCGAAGCCGGAGCGGGCCTCTAGTAGATTTATAAGACGTGGAGTACCTGATACGTCTCTAGTTTTAGCATATAGCATGCCCATGGGCATCGGTAATAATCACTAATCACATTCTTTTAAAGCCGACAGTTTAGAAGAATAAAAGTGGATGTTTATTGCTATTTTACACCAAACCTACCAAACGGATTAGGATGAAACTTTACAATGATATAGTTTGAATAGTACAGAAGCTTTTTGTAATCAAAGATTTTGAGAGAACAAAACAAAATGGCCCAAAAATCTTCTGAAAGGTCGGCGTTTGTACGGACTTAACTTCTGTAGTTTCAATGTCTTGTGCGTTTAGCCTCAAGTGTTATAACTGCTTAATAACCGATTACGTAAACATTTCACCGATCTTGTCTTTTGGCTATTCCGTCATTCGCCTCCCTCGGCTCGGAGCCGCGGCGTCGCACAATAAACTTTCAATTTTACCAATAAACGAACACGGCGAACATTTTTTTAAATATTCAAAAATAATTCACAAAAAGTGTCGTCAGTTCAACATTTTAAATGATTTATTCTATTAAAGTGTCAAAAGTTTAAATTTAGAATTAACAATTCAATGAAAGTGTCAGTTTGAATTTAAAATTCGTCAATTTATTCAAATTGAAGTGTTAATATAAAAATAAATCCGTTAATTTTTAACTATGTCGGTGACAAAAGTGATATTTTTTATGCATTTATTATGTAAAGTAATCTGTGATACTACTGATAATTTAGATTTAGAAGTAGTTAATGAAAACCTCTTTGATTCTAAAAACTTTTTGAACGAAAACGCAAATTTTGTGTTACCAAAACTTTTGAAAGAAAGTCAGTTTAATTCTGAAATTTTAAACAATCCTGGGCGAAGCGAAGATGCAGTGAACAATTATGAAGATATAACGATATTAGACCATGATGGTCAATTAAAAAACTTAAAATACAAGTCAGCAAATGTGCCTAAATCTCAATTGCAAAATTTGGTCAATAGTGACGTTCGACTGACAAAAGTGAGTGACAAAGTGACACAAATTGAAGTGCCAGTGACAATTTCTGACAAAGATGAACTGAAGATCAACGTTGGTCAGAAGCCGAAATTCTTTGACGAGTTGGGTGGATGTAAGTTTTTTCTTTTAATAATTATATTGTTAGAGACTTGGGTCTTTAACTCTGTAAAATGCTCATTATGTTCAACATAGAAAACTATTCTGAAATAATTGTTTTTAAACTTTCGCGACTTTATACATATTAGATATATTTCGGGCTGTAAATGTAAATAAAAGGTACGTACCTTTAAATAATTCACGCGATTAAGTCCCGAAATATATCTAATATATTCTGATATATATTATTGTGGGATTTGAGTTTTAAGTCTTTATTCTGCAAACTCTAATTACGGCTCTCTTATTTAGGTTAGGTTAAAAACTATGAAGAGATATACTCATTGGTCTAAAACAAAAACTTTGTTAGCTTTCGAAGTTTTTCATGTTTCGTTTTTTCAATCAATCAAAATCATTAAGATTTGTTTTTATCTGTGCCGATCATAAACATAGTATCATTTTTATTCACTTTATTTTTTAAATCTAGGTATTATAACAAGTCAATGACAAACGATCATAAAAGCAAAACAAAATATGTCGTTTTTCAATTGTGCTAATAGTAAATGGTCAAATAAACTTTGACTAACATAGTTATCAGATTGTGACCTACATTCTGGAAGTAGGTATAATAAATGTACAAAGGAAAAAACCATCAGCCCGAGATTCGAACACGCGTTCAGTGTGGCTCGGTGCTACGGCCTGGGAACCTAGACAAGTTCCATTGTCGATATGGGCTGCAGATAGGGAAATTATGTACCTAGGTACGAATTTGGGACAATCGGATCGCTACGTATATTTTTTCCGTTCCGCAGGCGTTAACGTTTAAAGATAATAAAAATTGTGTAGGCCTCCTCCAAGGAAAAGCACGACGTTAGGCGTCGGTGCTGGCGGGACTCGTCTTGAGACTTTGAGATTGCTAAACACATCACATCTGGCAACACTAGTTATTCTCTTACGAGTAGTGTTTATTCGATTGTTGAAACATCTCGATGATTGTCGATTGTTATCTGCGTCGGTGCTGGCGGGACTCGTCTTGAGACTTTAAGATTGCTGAAACACATCACACCTGGCAACACTAGTTATTCTCTAACAAGTAGTGTTTATTCGATTGTTGAAACATCTCGATGTTTGTCGATGGTTATCTATCTTTCGTATTCGATGGTTTTTAGTTCAAATTAGGCGTTATGACCTACCGCAATCGACTATATTATTAGCACAGTTTGCACTTATGTAAATGCGCTTTACTGTATTTATTTTTTTCAGAAAATGATTATGCAATATCCGACCTTTTTTTTTCAAAATAGCAACACAAAACCCCTAGACCTGTTGTCCACGACACGGTGTTTTAACCGTATGGCGCGTTAACCGCGCCTTAGGATAATCGTGCGAGATTGTACAGGATACGGTTTGCACCGTGATCCACACAAAACTGACAATCGCATCTACACACGGCGAATTAACCGTGATTTTTCATGGCGAACATCAGTGTGTGGACATCAGACCTTATAGTTTCGGAACTTCCGGCTGTCCGACTGTCTGTCTGTCCGTCCGCAGGTTAGCCCATATACCCTTAGTACTAGCTAAAGCTGTAATTTTGCATGGATATACATATTAGTACCTCCCCGACGCGTAAAGTGTTATATCAGTCATTCATTTATTTACCATCGACTCACGGTTGTTTCGAATGAAACTATTCGTAAGAAGAAGGAAAATAGGTTTATTGAAACCCATTTCCCGCGAGGATTGTTCACTCGAGAAGATTCATTTGATTGTGGAAACATTTTGGACATAGACTTTGTTTCGGACTCAATCATCGCTATGTTCGAGTAGTTAGCAAAGTACAAAAAGTTCTTTACATTCGTACTAGATGGCGTTATTAATACTTCTGTAATTTGCTGACTTTTTTCAAAAAGCATAGTGCTACGAATCTTATAATGTTTTAAAGTATAATACTTTAAAAAATTATAAGATTTTAAAAGAAAGAATAACTCAATTATAGATAGATAGGCACACAGCTAGGTACACAGGACGTTATTTTGGAAAAAAATAAGTAAACTTCAATAACCTTTTATATATCAGTGATTTATTAGTTTTATAACTATATTATAATACCTTTACTTTAAATATAGTTTGACTGCCTCTGTGGCGCGGTGGGAGTGTATCCGACTGCTACGCAAGAGGTCGTGGGTTCGATCCCCACCCAGGATAAAACTTTGTGTGATGAGCACGATGGTTTATTCTGTGTCTGGGTGTTATTTATCTATAATATGTATGTATTTAGAAATATATAAGTATGTTTATCAGTTGTCTGGTTTCCATAGTACAAGCTCTGCTTAGTTTGGGATCAGATAGCGTTGTGTGAGTTGTCCCAAGATATTATTATTATAGATATTATTATTATATAGTAGTAAATACTAGATCATAAAATAACAATGCTAAAAAACTCAGAGCGAACAGACACAAAAGGTATACAGAATGATTTGTTATATACTAATAACCACCCGCTCGTGGATTCTTTACATAGCGTTAAATAACTTAGTAATACCATTTTTGGAAAATATTTAATATATTATATCTTGTGACTTGCTTAGTTAGGGATCAGACAGCATTGTGTGAGTACACAATGCTATCTGATCCCAAACTAAGCAGAACTTGTGCTATGGAAACCAGACAACTTATAAACATACTTATATATTTTTAAATACATACATGTTATAGATAAATAACACCCAGACACAGAATAAACCATCGTGCTCATCAAACAAAGTTTTATCCTGTGTGGGGATCGAATCCACGATCTCGTGCGTAGCAGTCGGATACGCTCCCACCGCGCCACGACACATGACATGACTTTAACCACCCACAGACAATTTCACTGGAGTAAATTTTTTTTTAATCATACATAGGTCCAATCATAAAAATAAATATTTATATTGCTTTAAGTCGAACCTACGACGTCTAGCTTAGCAGATAGGCTCTTCATTTCTGTTCAGGCATCTTCTATTCTGTTTTGGAAATGAAATAAAAACCAAAGACAAAAAAATTGCTGGTTAAAATACTCTTAAATATCCGCTAATATATTTGAGATCTTACACCAAACCCTGTCATTTGTTTTCATGTCATTTTTGAAGTTATTTTTGATTTTTTAAAATTTTCCTCTATATAATTAGTCTTTGAACAAGGGTGTCACCCCTAGTTCAAAGACTAATTATTAGTTTCCCTGCAATCTATAAGTTAACTATATTTTGTATTTTTTTTTAAGTAGCTTTGGAGAGTTAAGGATCATGTGTTTTCCTGAATAACTTTAAAAGTATTACTTTAAAATTTAAAAAAATATATTATTCACATCCTTAAAAAAGCCCTTTTGGTTGCTATAATTACACGATTTAGTTAGCCAAACTTTTTTTATTATTTTCTTATTTAGATCCATTTTCGAAATTCAGTATTTATATATTTTTTCTCCAATCTATAGCTTTTGCATTTTTTTTTCAAAATATTAGGGTCTGTAGCTTTGGCAATAATGGGGGGGGGGGATACTTTCAAGGTGTTTTTCTGAGTAACTTGTAAAATAATTGTAACAAAATTATTAAAAAAATAATTTGACAAGCTCATAACAAGCCCTTTTATTTGATTATTACACGATACAGTTTTCAAAACTTTAAACAAAATTTAAAGATAGCCTCCCAAAAGTGGCTCCGTGTTTGGTCACAGAATAATATGTTTACCAAATTTGAACTTAATAGGTCCTCATTCACTGTAAATTCGCTGTGACAGACTGACAGACAGAAACATTACATTGGGTACATTAAAATGAGTGAAAATTAAAATGACGGCATTTTAAATTTTAAGCAGTTGGGTTTTGTGTTTTTAGTAGATCGCTTTTTAATTTATCTTATTGGCCTAATTTCAACTGCTTATTACTTTTAAAAAATACTTAATCACACCAGAGCCGTTAAATGTTGTAGAGTTTCTTATTAAAGCAGGTAGTACTTAATCAATATTCAACACGTAATTATTGAGTATTTTTTAAGACCGTTTTTAGGGTTCTGTAGCCAAAATGGCAAAAACGGAACCCTGGTTTCGTCATGTTCATTCGTATATCACTGGCATTTTACTGACAGACTATACAATGAATATTAATGAAATTTGGTGTAAAAGTCTTTGTTTATTTTTTAGGAAGGGGGGGGGCACTCCATACATAACAAAAGCTGAAATTATTTTTTTCGACAAACTAATCACTCTGAAAGATGCATAATTATTTGAACCGTGTGACCAAAAAAATTGACAAAAATCACCAAGGTAACGCTTAAGAAATACTTTAAACTTTATTATTATTTATGATATGATCGAATATACCGTCATTGAGTTACTGCCGAAATTCTGCTGGTGCAATTATTCAAATCGTTTTTTTTTATATAGTTCATTTATTTATAATAACGGCTGCGGAACCCTACACTGAGCATTATCCGACATGCTCTTGCCTAGTTTTATTAAATTGTTCCGCAGTGGTCTTCATTATCTTTGAGGGGAACTCTAGGTGTAACTGCACGAATTTCCATAACCTAACGGACTATAGTTAGGCTTTTATTATATGAAGAATTCCTCAAAAATCTTCATGATTCCAAAGTTAAATTTTGACCTGAGACACTGGTTCCACCAACAACAGTGAGAAAGCGAGCAACGAATTTCTCGCTTATGGCACATTTCTCACCGCCGGCGATAAGCGAGAAGCGAGTAGCGATTTTATCGCTCAAGAAACGTACAATAGATGTGTATTGTAGATCCTGTCTGTGTAAACAAAAGAGATGTAGTAAATAGTGAATACTTGGCGGCAGTGTGAACGCTCAGCGATTAACCAATAATATTTGTATCTCTTTTGTTTACACGGGATCTCTATACATATGTACGTTTCTTATGCGATACAATTGCCTAAGACACGTACAATATAAAATGTTCTGTGGCGTGGTGGGTGTGTATCCAACTGCTACGCAAGAGGTCGATCCTTACCCAGGGTAAAACTTTGTGTGATGAGAACGATGGTTTAATCTGTGTCTGGGTGTTATTTATATATAATATGTATGTATTTAGAAATATATAAGTATGTTTATCAGTTGTCTAGTTTCCATAGTACAAGCTCTGCTTAGTTTGGGATCAGATAGCGTTGTGTGAGTTGTCCAAAGATATTATTAAGATGTAGATCCCGTGTAAACATAACTGATACATAATATTACTAGTTGATCGCTGATTGTTCACCGGCGACAACTTGCTGTATCTCTTGTACGTTTTTTGGCGTTTCTTGGGCGAGAAAATAGTTGGTAGAGTTACTCGCTACTCGCCGGCGGTGGTACAAATTCCTGACGTGCTCTACAACACGTATTGGTATATCATTTTGCAAAAACGGTTACCCATTTGTGGACCGACAATGGTAGCGTTGCCTAACCTCTCAGATGATCTCTCAATGTACTCAGTCGCCGATGAGTCACTGATTTTGTGACACGTTGTATAACAGTACTATCTGAAAGTAACGTTTGGTATGTTATATGTAAATGTGACCTACATTCTTTAAAGCACTTAGGTATGTTTAAGTGCTAACTGGGTGGTGATTGATCGATGATAAAAATGATTAATGGATTGCCTGTTAAGCGTTAGTGAGATGCTATTGACTAGCGGTGACCTTGTGGTATTAATCCTGACTTAAAATGTAGGTAACTTGTTACAGAAATATGTGAACAAACTTTTTAAGTGAATAGTTTATGGTAGGCCTAAGTAATCATGGTACTATATTCAATTCGATAGATTTCAAGATTTCTTTATTCCTTTAACAAGCAACTATGCCTACGTATTACACTTGTGATAGGTCATGATTTTACATGTTTATTGTGATGCCAAGTTCGCAAAGCAATAGATCTTATTGCTGCTATTGCTTTGCGAACTGAATTACTAATACAAACTGTTAGAATTTAAAGCAGTAGGTACTATTATTTAAAAAAAAATGTGTGGCACTCGAGAAATACCGTGGTAAAGCTATTGCATAGCATTTTTATCAACTTAAGCAATTATAATTATTAATTTATTTTTTACTAGCTGTCCCGCGCAACTTCGTATGCGTAATTTTTCCCCGTTTTTGCAACATTTCTCGTCGCTATTCCGCTCCTATTAGTTGTAGCGCGATGTTATATAGCCTATAGCCTGCCTCGATAAATGGGCTATCCAACAAAAAAAGATTTTTTCAAATCGAACCAGCAGTTCCTGAGATTAGTGCGTTTAAACAAACAAACAAACAAACTCTTCCGCTTTATAATATTAGTATAGATTTATGCAGTATTTTTTTTTATTACATTTCTTAGCAGCTCATCTCGATCCGTGCGAGCTTCGTACAGTCGTACCATATACATATACGTCAAGCGAACGCTCGGCAGAGCTACATGGTAGGCGGAGTGGGGGGTGCTAGGTTTTATTTTCGTTACGGAATTTCTTGATTTGGTCGCCGCGCTCAAAGCCCGCGATAAAAGCTATGCAATAGCTTAAAATTAAAACATAAATCTTTTCTTTACTCTCAAATTTATATGCGCACTGTACCTAGGGCTCCGTTGACGGCCTGCGGGATGGCACAGCGGCTAGCGAGCACTTTGGTAGCTCACTACCTGTATCTATCTATTTGTCGGGGCGTCAGCGAAGAACCACGTACAGTGATTACACAATATTGCTTTTATTACGGGGAGAAAAAGTATTGTTTTTTTTTTGTTATTGTTATTTTTTTGATGCTGATCTAACACACAATATTCTTGCAGTAAAATAACTTGTTTATAAACCCCCTGTAGGTAAAATAAAAAATGTATATGTATAAAATGTATATGTGTATATGTATAATAAAAAAAATAGTTGTCTCTAAAGTCTCGGTTTACGAAAGATAATTTTACATGATTATGTCGTAAGAAAACATTGATAACATATCGCCATTCTCGTTGCTTAGCAACCAGTCAATAACGTTAGCTCCAATTTTATCGCATGTCGCTGCAATCGCCATTCGCTGTTGCTTAGCAACCAATCAATAACGTGGCACTTTTTCGTGCGTGACCCGGTCATCGATTTATAAGACATTATCACGTCAAAAAATAAACCATAAATATAAGACAAATACCCTTTAACAATGGTAAAAACTTTAATGAGCTCACATGCCAAATAACTGATAGCGAAAATGTTAGTTGTAGTAACAAAAGAAACAAAAAAACCGGGCAAGAACATGTCGGACCATGCTGAGTGTAGGGTTCCGCAGCAGTGAATAATTGCATCAGCAGAAGAGCGTATGTTCATGGCACTTACGCCCTTTTGTTGAGAAACGCAGTATTTTATCAAAATAATTTTAGTTCAAAGTATTTATTAAGCGCTACCTTTGCGATATTTTTCATATTTTTTGGTCACACGGTTCAAAAGTTAAGGGCGATTATTTCCAAAAATATCCACTCAATCAAAAAAGTTTATTAGAAACCTTAAAATATTTTTAGAAGACCTGTCGAATTATGTGACACACGTTGAATCTTGACCAATTATAATCTGACTGCAGATCAGAAGGTTTCGTGTTAAGATTCAGATTCAATGTCACCGATGTAGAAGGTGCCTATCGGGAGGCCCAGTAAAGAGCTCGAATGTCGCCAACCGATTTATTTTCCACAAGCCCCCAACTCTACTTATTTTTCTCCATTAGCTAGCCTAGGCATGGTGACCGAATAACTTCTAATAAATTAAACAAAAGGGCCCGCCCCAGACCTTGTTAACGAGACCAACCGTCACGTAACACATATAAAAACATAACAAGAGCCCAGTACGGCTCGCAACGTGTTATTTTGTTAGTTACGTCACAAGTTAGCGGTGAAAGTAACATCCGGCTCAAACGTTGATACTTGGGATCTAAAGACGAATGCATCATGGCGGCGAATGTTTCTAAATACATTTTTAATAACTAGTTTTAGGGTTTTGTTGTTAACAAGAAACCGTTACAATTTCGTTTTTAATACTGACTGTCTCTGTGGCGCTGTGGGAGCGTATTCGACTGCTACGCAAGAGGTCGTGGGTTCGATCCCCACCCAGGATAAAACTTTGTGTGATGAGCACGATGGTTTATTCTGTGTCTGGGTGTTATTTATCTATAATATGTATGTATTTAGAAATATATAAGTATGTTTATCAGTCGTCTGGTTTCCATAGTACAAGCTCTGCTTAGTTTGGGGTCAGATAGCGTAGTGTGAGTTGTCTCATATATACATAGATATATAATAGTCCAGTTCAGCTCGAAAGAATATTTTTAGGCTACCTACATCTCTTTCACGTAAAGTCTACTCAGGCATTTCCAAAAGTTACTAGGGTTACCGCTAAATCTTTTTTTAGAATTTAAAAGAAAACCCGATTGCCAATGTGTCCAGTTATGACTGTTATAGTTTGATATTTATTTTTAAAGATGAATGAAGAATGTGGGTGTTGCCCCACATTACTAGCAATCCTGTTAACCCCTCCAGCTAAGCTCTATGGCTTGTGTTAGGAGTGGGTTCACGTCGGTAGTATAATGGCCAGGATTCAAACTCACGACCTCACGATTGCAAGACCGATCCCTTAGCCATTAGGCTACCACCGCTTGTATTTGGATTACCAAATGAAATTAAAACTATCATACCATACATTTGGTAATCGGATGATCTCTTATGATCATTGTCACATATATCCAGATTATATTCTTATATATAATTTACCCCCCCCCCCCCTCCCGTTATAATCTTGGGGTTCCATAAAATAAAAGGTATTATAAAGGGTGTTCCGGATAAAAGTTAGGGAGCTCCTCGTCTAGTTTATGGTGTCAAGTCTCGTTGTACAGGTCTTTGAAAAATATTTCACTCTTATATGATAAAATATACTAAAAAGGCACTTTTTTACTCGACTGACCCCGAAGAAGGGTAATATTTAAATATGTCCATTTTTATAGCACGCTCTACATACCAATGTGTGTTGAACTTGATTCAATGATATAATTTTTCTGTTCATTAATTTTAAGCAGTGGGTGTCGTCAAGGCGATTAAGGGATTTAACACCGGAGGACGGGCAGCAGCGTCCTCATAGTACTTAAACTTACTCACCAAGCGTGATGATTATGGCAATTACCCTCAGGATCTATAAATAAACAGGTTCTTCTAAAGATACCTGTGCCCAGCAGTAGGACATCATATGGGTTGATATGAAATAGAAAGCAGTCGGATTTTTTGTTTTTATCATTGTATTTTTACTTGTTTTAGGTCCCTGAGCAAATACATATACTTTTCTTAGTACCATGAGTTTCTAGAAATACGAGTTTCGCTATTTATTACGAGTACTTAGGTACCAGAAAGCTAGCCTGTTAGCTAGTTTGATTTGAATATATTGAATAAATGAATATTGAAGAGAATATTCTGATTGTAATGAGAGAAATACTAGTGGCCCAGTAGCATAAAGGCAGTGAATTTAAACGAGTCACTAAAAGGGCTTGGCTAGTTGATAACCAGCATCTGGCATCTTTCTTCTATATTGTCTGGTATACCTTTGCTAAACGATGTCCTAATTTCGACATAACTAACCACGCTATTTTTTTTTTTAATTTCTGCAAAAACGTGTTTTCTCTGACCCGTGTCTGTGATGGCATATCTGCCAAAGAACCGATGGCCGTTGGAACAAACGAGTCCTATTGTGGTGACCGCAACTCAGTAAACGTCGCGGTAAGATGACCTGACCATCGGTCATCTGATGGGGAATCAGATGAACCGAAGACCTAATGAAGATCGCTGGGATGAGTAAGATGCAGCAGGCCTATGTCCAGCTAATTGATTAGTGTGGCCACAGTGAGGTTGAAGGTTTAAGTATCGGGCGTTTCAAAATCGATTCTGCTTTTTTAGTTTGATTTTGTTTTATCCAATTTTAGGGTTTCGTAGCCAAAATGGCAATACGGAACTCTTATAGTTTCGCTATGTCTGTCCTTCCGCAACTTTCCTCAGAGACTGTTAGTACTAGAAAGTTGTAATTTAACTTACACCGAAAAATTATACATAAAATATGTATTTTTTTTTTAAATAAAATGCTTTTAGTGTACCCTCCCCTACATGTAAAATGAGGGAGTGTGATCCCATCATGTGGTGCATCATTATATAGATCTTTCAAAAATATTTAATTGTTGTGAATTTTATTTTTCGATTTAGAGATCCGTTTGTGAAATATTAAACCTTAAAGATCAAATTTTTGTTTGAGTCTGGTGTCTTCCCTAGCTAAATGGTTACTTTTAGAGATTTGACAAAATTCTGGGTATTCAAAATTCAGGGTAGTAGTATAATGATGAAATTAAAAGAAAAATTATCACAGCTAATTAGGCTTAACACAAGTTTACGAGTAACAGCCGACCAAGTGAGAAGTAACAAAATGTTCATACAAATTCCATTGAAAATTATACATAACGTTGTTAGTAGTATGAAACAAAAACAACAGAAAACCCACTTCTTTAACACATTATTGTACTGGGCACTGATGGGCAGCTGTGGAACCATTTATTTTGCGTATACCTACTGGAATTCATCAGAAAAAAAAACCGGACAAGAGCATGCTCAATGTAGGGTTCCGCAGCCTTGAACAATTGCAGCAGCAGAAGAGCGTATGTTCATGGCATTTACGCTCTTTTGTTGATAAACGCAGTTTTTTGGCAATAACTCAATTACGGTGTATCCGATGTTATCCAAAATAATTTTAGTTTAAATTATTTGTTAAACGCTACCTTTGTGATTTTTTCCATATTTTCTGGCCCTACGATACAAAAGTTATGGGGGGTATTATTTCCAAAAACCTTCACTCAATCAAAAAAGTTTATTAGAAACCTTAAAACGTTTTTGAAAGATCTGTCGAAATATGTACCACACGTTGAAGTTTGCTAAAAAAAATATTTTTATTTTCTGTTAAGTACATGTATGGAGTGCCACCCCTCTAAAAATATTTATTATTATTATTTAGCTATCGAACTTAGTAGCGGCTACTACAAGACACATTTTGACTGAATTTCGTCAAGATTCATTGAGTAGTCTTTGAGTAAAATGCCTGTGACATACGGACAGACATACAGATAGACATGACGATAGGGGTTCCGTTTTTGCCATTTTGGCTACGGAACAAAAAATTGATATCTATTGGGTGACGTGTGTGACAATCATCCTTAGCGAAACTTAAATTTCTTTTTTTTTGAGTTAATGGTAACCTAGGCCAATATTGTAGCCATTTTTTCCAGAGTAAATTATTTGATGTATACTTTACCTACCCAACGACTTGGTCTTACGGATTTCATGTATTTTCACACGTTCAATAATAATAATAATAAACCCCTCGGGGCTAGTCGTTGCCTCCCTATATGAGATTAACGCAACACTCTGAGGGCATAGTAGCAGCTCTTGAAATCCTTATGACACCAATAAAAAATGTCTCATGAGGGTGAAATAAGAGTACACAAACCGCAGGGCAGCTTTGTGGCGAGCTGAATGTGCGTGGCGACACTGCGGTCCCGATGCCTCAGAGAGTCGGTCAGGGCCTCGTCTCCCGCTTGCCTTCACTGGCCGGCGGGAGTGGAACACCAAGAGCGCCCGCAGGACTCTCAACTCTATCTTGCCTTAATCGGCCGGCCAGAGGGAGGTCGCCAGAGCTTATATGCTCGGGGGTGGAAGTGTCATTTTCAAGGGCATAACTACGGGGAAACCTGCTCACGGGCCTTCTTCGTGATGGTGAAACCGGCGCCGCACCGCTCGACACCCCAAGCTGCTCACACCCATGTTGCCTGTTTGGCTGTATGCCTGTGGCGGCCAGAAGGGGGCCCATCTAGTCAGTGGCGAGTCACCGCCTGCCCATTTGTCCGTGTGTTTTTACCATGTGTTTGCAGGGCAGGCGCCATAGTCCTTCAATAGTACCAGCTAACCATTCCACTAACACATCACCTCCATAGCCCAGTTTCTTAGCTACCACTTTTTGACAATAGTTTTTACACTAACCGGGGAATGTCGTTGGGTACATTTATATAGTGTAAACAACGATATTCGCCGGTTTGTGTCACATAGCCTTTAGATTAAAGTGTCTAACGGGCCTCTACGTGTTGGCTTCGGCACCACGCACGCCTCCCAAATGACCGGGACTCCATAGTCCCGTGATATGGAAACGACATACATAATAATAATATCTTGGGACAACTCACACAACGCTATCTGATCCCAAACTAAGCAGAGCTTGTACTATGGAAACCATACTATAGAATACATATTCTAGATAAATAACACCCAGACACAGAATAAACCATCGTGCTCATCATACAAAGTTTTATCCTGGGTGGGGATCGAACCCACGACCTCTTGCGTAGCAGTCGGAAACAGTCCCACCGTACCACAGAGGCAGTCAGTCAATGCGAGATACACCTCAGCCGGGAATCATTGTCCCCCCCGAATGAACGGAGGGAATTTTTCGGTTATAATTTATTGATTTGGTTGGATTGGATTTTTGCAATACTTTATGAGCAGCCTTGTAATCTGAAGAGTTTGTTTGCTTGAACGCGGCAATCCCAGAAACTACTGGGCCGAATTAAAAAATATTTTACTGTTAGGTAGCCCATTAATCGAGGAAGGCTATAGGCTATATAACATCACGCCACGACCAATAGGAGCGGAGCAGTAATGAAAAATGTTGCAAAAACCGGGAAAATGTACGCATACGAAGTTGCGCGGGACAGCTAGTGTACTATATGTGTAATGCTAACATTATGTACACGTCCTAACCAAGTCAAGTTGTACCAAAGACAAAGCCGTTGCTTTCTCTGCAACCTTCACACATATTGCATAACTTGTTACATAATATCGTCCACATTACATTATTTCATAGATTATAAAGTTAAATTCTTTTTAGATTATAGCCGCGAGGCACCATTTTATTCAAATTAAGTATAGATTCAAATGTTTTGTTATTATCTCTGATTATGTTTTAATAGATAGGTATTATGGTTATTTTTGTGAGATTTTTACTTGGTGTCCGTGGGAAAGTACTTTTTATATAATTGTTTTATTCAGTAATAACATTTTTGACGTGATAAGTTTTATAAATCGATGACCGGGTGCACGCACGAAAAATACTCACGTTATGTACTCGTTGCTATTAGCAACGCAAGTGGCGATTGCAGCGACATGCGGTAAAATTGTAAACTTTATTGACTGGTTACTAAGCAACGCGAATGGCGATATGTCATCAATGTCATTAATTATTTAACTTATTTAATTTTAATTAGGTATTAATATAATTGTTTCTATTATATAGTTATAATTGTTTCTGTTATAAATAATGTGTAAACAATATAACTTTATATAGCAAGTTGTATTCGCATCAAGTAGGGTATAATAAAGATATGCTACAGTTTGTCTCTCATATTTATGTAAATCCATCAATTCGATCAATTGTATTCAGTTCTGTAAACCAATAAAAAAAGTTTTCTTAAGACGTTATTACGAAAAATTATCGTCCGTAAGCTGACTTTACAGACTACCATTTTTTTTCTGCCTATTACCCTATATTTAATTATAGATATATATAGGCTACATGGAGCGTTCCCTCAGTAAGCATCTAAATGAAGTCACTGTCATTCGGCGCCTCGAAAAGAGTTTACGCTAGGACTTACCGTCTCATTCATATACTGTAATCCATACTAATATTATAAATGTGAAAGTAACTCTGTCTGTCTGTTACGCTTTCACGCTCAAACAGCTAAACCGATTTAGATGAAATTTGGTATGGAGATAGTTTGAGTCCTGTGGAAGGACATAGGATGGTTTTAATTGCGATAACCGACAACCACGCGAGCGGAGCCGCGGGCGAAAGCTAGTAGTAGATAAATCAAGGATTTAGAAGTCTAATTCCTGTTTGATGTAGAGAAAGGTAAGGTAATCCTACTAAAATTATATAAGTTTGTTACCCAAATTTCCCAAAAGGGCTCGACGGATCCAGATGAAATTTGGCACTGAGAAAGATTTTAGTCTGGAATAGGATATCATCTTAGGCCTAAAATAGATGATTCAAGTAGCATTCGTATGGCAGGCTTTAGAGTGAGTGTGAAGTCCAATGCGGCAACAGCAGTAGCGTCCGCACAAAAGGCATCTGAATTGAGAGTTTGGTGGCGGAGTTGGTGAAGTGCCCCTTGTAATCTTGTGTCTCTTTTGCCGTTCGTCGGCTAAAGTCTGGAACCAGTACTGTGGACTTTCTCCATTTGTTGCGGTCACCAACTAGATCCTTCCATTTAGTGGAGTTAATTTCAAAAGACACCAGTCGTGTTTTGTGCAGTCCTTGAAACGCAACATGGGTCTTCCCACCCTTCTCTTGGCGAAAGCAACTTCGCTCATTAAGTCACGGGCCATAGTAGGTACCATTTTTGACAGATATGACATTTTGGAACGGAGTTCCAAGATTCTTTGCCCGTGAACGGTGTCTAAAGGCACTGCCGATGCATCTATCAATCCAAATGGCGCGGACGTCTGTCAAAACCTTATCGTTAATGATATAAACATAATCCATTTGATTGGAAGTCATAAGGTTTTGGAATGCCAAACGGACGTCATCCAGTCCAATCAGACGTAGTTATAATACCCCATGCCATTTGGAAGGCATCCGTATTGGTAATTCAAGAAGCTGTGTGTCTTTGGTTTATCCTTTCGTCTCGCTTAGAAAGAGACTCATCTTCTCTTTCTAAGCATAGTGTCAAACCATGGTTGTTTTCTCCGTCTTTCTTTTTCTTTTTCGTGACTATGGTAGTCATGAAAAAGAAAAAGAAAGACGGTCTGGCAAAATGTCAAATTTATTAAATTTTCACAACCTTATTGGTATAACTCAGAGAATCTATATTTAAATGTATGTGCCTTACCATGTTCTGCACCTGTGTTATGCAAATAAATGAATCTGAATCTTATTATATTTTATTCCTTTTAATACAAATTTATAGTGTTGACAGCAGTCTTTATTGTAACCTTCTTGCGTACGTCCAAATGAAAGACGTCCAAACGGAAGACGTCCAAATGGAAGACGTCCAAACGGCAGACGTCCAAATGGAAGACGTCTAAATGGAAGACGTCCAAATGGAAGTACAGTCAATGGTGCCATAATTTAGCGTACATCCATTCGGAAGTCTTCCAAATGAACGTTTCCTCAGTGGCCACCAATACTCCCATGGGACTATAATAGACCTTGTCATTGTTAACTTTTGGAGTACGTACATAATGTGTATTGAATTATTGTTATTGTTGAAACTATTTTTGTAGTCTATAATTTAAAAACACGCTGCCTTCGCCCTTTTCAAGGTTAGTTCATAAATATACCGCAGCGGGAGGTTAAAATATTTATTTTTTTCCTAATATATATTATTATTTTATAGCTTTATTGTGTTCCATCATCCATTGTGTGGTTGCAACATCTTACATTTAAGTATTTAGGTACTTTATTTTTTTACTTACATCAAACAATGTCCCAAATTTAAACAAGTTTCATAAATAAAGCATAATATATAGATACAAATATCTTAAGACAACTTACACATGCTATTTGCTACTACTCAAACTATGGCATTCAGAACACCAATAAATACAATTTTATTAGCTGACTTTACTTTACTTATTTTACTCTTTGGCTGCCCCGCAAAACTTTGTCTTCGTAATATTTCCCCGTTTTTGCAACATTTTTTATGAATGCTCAGCTCCTATTGGTCGTAGCGTAATGTTATGTAGCCTAACCTATAGCCTTTCTCGATAAATCGGCTATCCAACGCTATAATATTTTTTCAATTCGTTCATAGTTCATAGTTCATAGTTCATAGTTATTTATTCAGAAACAAATTACATTGTGTTGAATAATTAAAATAAAATAAACATTAAAAATTAGAAATTAGAAATTGAAATTAATTAATCAGCAATTCATAATTAGAAAATAATATAAAAAATTAAATTCATTAAAATTGATGTCAATTAATTAACTTATTACAATTTAACATAAACAAAATGAAAACTGAAATTGATTGAAAATAAAATTGATGTCAATTAATTAATTACAATTTAACATAAAAAATATAAAAATTAAAGTTGATTAAAATAAAATTGATGTCAATGAATTAGTTGTGATTTAACAATGAATTAATTGCAATTTAACAATAAATTAATTAACTATTTAACCAAAAATACAAATATAAAATCGACATTAATCACTTAGCATAATTATACAGTACCAACATAATTGATTACAGCTCATCTACACTGTAAAAACATTTACTTAACAAGAAAGTTTTCAAACGTGACTTAAAAGATCCCGTGTATAATGCGCTCTTTATATCCTCAGGTAACCTATTAAATAATTGGACAGCTTGGTATCTGGGATTGGTTTTAACAATATTTAATTGTGGTAGAACATGTGTCTTTATGTTCTTTCTACGAGTTTTTTCCCTAGCTATTCTTTCTTCATTGTTCTCGAAACTTTCAATTTGCTTCTTGAAATTACACAAAACTACTAAAATGTAAAGACAGGGAACAGTTAGGATACCAAGGCTTTCATAATAAGGTCTACAACTCTCTCTTTGAGATACACGAACCATAGTTCTAATTGCTCGTTTTTGTAGTATAAAGGCACTTTGCATATTATAACGATAACTATGGCCCCAACATTGTATGCTATATCGTAGTTTCGACTCTACAAGCGCAAAATAAATCATTTTTAGCCTTTCTATGTCCAGTTCATCTCTTAATGACCTTAAGGCGTAACATGCTGATGATATGGAGGTAGTTATTGCTTTTAGCTCAGCTTTCCAGTTAAGCAAGTCGTCTATATATACACCAAGAAATTTGACTTCTTTGGCTGGATTGATAATTTCATTATTTAATACAATCCGCATACTATCAGTGTTACGTGCTGTATTTCTAAATAACATAATATTTGTTTTAGAGGCATTCATTTTCAATTTATTAATTGAGAACCACTTGCTAAAGGCTTCTAGTAAATTGTTTATTTTGTTGTTTAACAGTTCCATGTCGTTTCCGCCTATAATTGCATTACTGTCGTCTGCAAACAATACTAGTTTGGCGTCTGGGATAATAGTTCCTGAGATTACCGCGTTCAACCAAACAAACAAACCCTTCAGCTTTATAATATTAGTATAGACTAGTTAACCCTTGCAACTTCATCTGCGTCAATTTTCCCCGTTTTTGCAATCCATACAAAATACTAAAATCGCGATTTAAATACCTACTACCTTTACAATCTATTCTCATGCCTACCAAATATTAAAAAAAACATTAAAATGGAAGGAGTTCGACCACAAACATAGTAACATGAGATTTATAAACCCCTTCAAAAAGTAATGTGTATGTTTGCGATTTTCTCGAAAGTTAGTTCGATTTAGGTGGGGTTTGCGCATTTGGCTGCATATTTTTCTGGAAAAGTTACTGTATTAAACATTGCCCTAGCTTAGAAAACACCAGAGACTATCTAGAATGGGAATCGCGACCATAACCTAGGGCTTAGCAGTTAGGTTCACTAACCACTTAACCAAGAGGCCACATGAAGTGGGACTTGGGATAACATCTTGAACATCTTTTCTCCTACGCAGGTGAAACATAGATTAGTTGCTAAACTACTGACCTGTATTTAATCTATACTAATACTAGCTGACCCGCACAACTTCGTCTGCGTAAATTTTCCCTTTTTTCTTCCTTTTTTTTTACAACATTTTTCATTGCTGCTCCGCTCCTAATGGTCGTAGCGTGATGTTATAACATATAGCCTTCCTCGATAAATGGGCTATTCAACAATAACATACATTTTCAATGCGGCCCAGTAGTTCCTGAGATTATCGCGTTCAAACTAACAAACAAACTCTTAGGGATATGAAAAATAGATGTTGGCCTATTCTCATAGATACCGGATAAGCACAAAAAATTTCATCAAAATCGGTCAAGCCGTTTCGGAGGAGTATGGCAACGAAAACTGTGACACGAGAATTGTATATATTAGAAGATTATAAAGCGGAAGAGTTTGTTTGTTTGTTTGTTTAAACGCGCTAATCTCAGGAACTACTGGTCCGATTTGAAAAAATCTTTTTTTGTTAGATAGCCCATTTATCGAGGAAGGCTATAAGCTATATAACATTGCGCTACAACTAATAGCAGCGGAGCAGCGACGAGAAATGTTGCAAAATCGGGGAAAATTTACGCATAAATTGCGCGGGACAGCTAGTACGTGATATATTGCACTGACTACCCCGAACAAAGTGACAGTTATTTCAAATATCCAATCGAATGCTCGTCTTGTGAACGTTTTTGATATTATATTTAACAAATGGACTTTTTTTACGTCTTCCCTCCGATATTATTCGGTAGGGATTATGGCTCGCACATTTTCTTTCTAGTTTACTTCTTTGAAACACAAAGTTTCGTTCTCATCCAGTTGTCTCGTGTTTCAAGTAGCGGTTTTAAAGCGGCGGTAGCTCAATAGCTAAAGCATCGGTCTCACAATCGTCAGGTCGCGGGTTCGAATCCTACTCATTACACTACTGACGTGAACCCACTCCTAACACAAGCCATTGAGCTTAGCTGAGGGGTTAACAGGATTGCTAGTAATGTGGGATCAAAATCCCACAAGTTAGTTACCTTTAAAAAAAATATATTTTTTACACTTTAAAAGCGGAGCTGTAAAAATAACGACATGTCAGTCTGCCACCATTTTTACAACTTCCAAATGGCCGTTTTTAACATTGTTTCAGAAGTATAGACTTCCATTTGATTTTGTCAAATGACGTGTTGTTGTTGTGGGCGATAGTTCTATAAAGGTAAGTGTTCCAAACCTAGGTATACCTCTAATCGACCTAGTACCCTAGACCCGACCTCCTAATCCTAATCCAATGCTAAAATTGACCGAGTAAACAATCTAGTTTACAAACCAACATGTCGGATGCTAAATATAACAAATCAAAAAGTAAAACCCACGGCTACTTTCAATCAACTCTCGCAACTCTCTCAGAGGCTGCACTCAACATTTTATTTCTTTTAAAATATTTTTTACTTTTAATTATAATGGGTTGTGTTTTTTTTAGTTTATGGTCAGTTTCACTTGTTGGGTAAGAGTGTAGGCGGGTTATTTTGGCCCCGGAAAGTACTTAGCACGTGACATATTTAATTGGGTGGCTTATTTATGGGTTTTGGTTTATTTGTTGTTTCGCTTGTTGCGTTTTATATTTGATTTTTTTTCATATAGTATACATTTTGTATGCCCTCGTTAAAATGCAGATTTATTTCATGTGCATAACCTATTTTAATATCAAAAAATCTTTAGTATCTCGAGCCAAGTCTTCCTTCATTAACTAAATTTTTTACTAGAATAATATTTATAAACTGTACTCCACATCACAAAAGAGATTATTTATGTATATAAATAATCTCTAAGTAATGCAGTGTAGTAAAAAAAAATATTGTCTGTAAAGTCGGTTTACTGCGAGACTCAAATTTTTAAATAAAAAAAAAAATTTTCAGTAAAAAGTAAATTAAACATGAAATCAGATAACAAATTGAATAACTTCACTTAATAACGGTGTAATCGTGATATTAGGCCATAAATTAATAGCTCAAAGAAAAATACAACATTTGCATGATATTGCTTAAGAAAGTAGAAGGTTTAATACCCCACGCATCGCGCTTGTTGTCGCGACGTGTTGTCGTGAGAACCAACAGTGTCGCGGAGTTGCTAAAAACCATTGCACGCGTAAAATAAAACATAATTATTTACATAAAGCTATCCGCAATTCAAACTTCATGAACGAAAACTTATTGGATAAAAAAATAAAGTTTAAAAAAGTTTTGACAGCATGACGTTGCGTTCGAAATTCAAGTTACAGTGGCAATTGAAATAGGGTCGTTTTCTATTACGTTTTAATTTAGTTTTTTTTTTTTGGTAAGTAAGTTGTGTTTTGTTTTTAATAACGTTCGGCTATTATACTTAAAAAAACAAATTAAAAACTATACAAGGTAGTTTATTCACATTTTATTTGGATACCAACTATAAATGACATAATAGAGTAGTTTTTGATATCATATCATTAGGCAGGTAATTAAAATTTAGGTGATATTTATTTGAAGTTTAGTCAATTATTCCCGTGGTTTAATTTCGTTACAATGAAGTATTTTTTACTTCATATACAAATAAATAATCTATACTTAATATTATAAAGCTGAAGAGTTTGTTTGTTTGAATACGGTAATCTCAGGAACTACTGGCCAATTTGAATTATTATTTGTTGTTGGATAGTATATTTATCGAGAAAGGCTATAGGCTATATAACATCACGCTACGATCAATAGAAACGGATCAGCAATAAAAAATGTTCCAAAAACGAGGAAAAATTCCGCAGACGTAGTTGCGCGTGTCAGCTAGAAGTTAATATTTTAGCACTTAGCTATTAATATATCTTCTTGGGACAACTCACACAACGCTATCTGATCCCAAACTAAGCAGAGCTTGTACTATAAAAACCAGACAACTGATAAACATACATATATATATTTCTAAATACATACATATTAAATAAATAACACCCAGCCACAGAATAAACCATCGTGCTCATCACACAAAGTTTTATCCTGAGTGGGGATGGAACCCACGACCTCTTGCGTTTGTTATCAATTAGTTGATCAATTGGTTAATTTCTTTTCCATATGGGTTTAAACGAAGTGGGAGTAGGTACGAAATTAAATTACTTGACCCTATTTAAAACTAATGTTCAAAAAATCCCTTATAAGCTACTAGGTAATGGTTTAGATATTCAGAATTATCGGACAAACAATTATTAAATCACTAAACAAGCACGTCTTTTTATGGCAGAATATTCCCGAACTCAATCTTACTGTAACACCAATGTACCACCATATTTTAGCAAATAAAGAAATATTCTATTATATTCTATTCTATAAACATAATCGGAATCTTTCTTCTCAAATAGGCATAAGTTAAAAAACAACAGCAATATTAATTCAGTGATTTACTCTACTTTGACTGCCTCTGTGGCGCGGTGGGAGTATATCCGTCTGCTACGCAAGTGGTCGTGGGTTCGATCCCCACCTAGAATAAAACTTTGTGTGATGAGCACGATTGTTTATTCTGGGTCTGGATGATATTTATCTATAATATGTATGTATTTTGAAATATATAAGTATGTTTATCAGTTGTCTGGTGTCCATAGTACAAGCTCTGCTTAGTTTGGGATCAGATAACTTTGTGTGAGTTGTCCCTAGATATTCTTATTACTCCCAACCGATGTGGTTACCGCGGCCAATTAGACTCTAGCCAACAACGCAGCAGTGCACAAATTCACTCTCATAGTCCGATAGAACAAAAATCCAACACGACTGGAGAGAGATTAGGTACAGGATCGCCGGCGTAACGTGCTCTCCACGGTACGGAGGGATGTTACAATGGTCCAAAACGGTAACCCATCTATGGACAGTGTGACATTGCTTAACCTTGCAGATATCTTTAACAGTGTCACACATTTTTTTTAAACCACCGATTCTGCCACCATCTTGTAGTTAACACACACAGAGAGTAACGAGAATAGAATTGGGAAAATGGCGGAAAACTGAGTTATCATCATTTTCACAACTTAGAGGACTGGCAGCAGCGTCCTCGGAGTACTTACTTAAAGTCTTACTGCGATCGTCAACCCGCTCGCCAAGCGTGGCGATTATGACAATTACCATATCTACATACTAGTAGGTTCTACTGGGGAGACCCGTGCCCAGCAGTGGGCCATGGGTTGATATGTCACAACTTAGCATTTACCGCAAGAAAATACATTAAATACATCCAAAACCCGTAAGTCCCAGTGCAGTTTAAATGTACAATAAATTACAGCTATACTAAATAGTTTAACAACGATGAAAGATTTTTTCAAATCCGTCCAGTAGTTTCGGAGTCTATTCAATACAAACAAACAATCAAATCTTTCCTCTTTATAATATTAGTATAGATAAATAAAAGGTTGTACTATCTCTTATCATTGCCTTTAAGTGGAAATGTCTTACGAATAGAATGAGCGAGGAAACAGCAATACCCTATCTATCTCTATTTTAGCCAGGCGCAGATCCGCGGGGGAGGGGCAACAGGGGCAATAACCCCCCTAGACTCATGAATTTTCAAGTATTCTTTATACATTTGGTCCGCGTTGATGGGCAAAACTATTCACATTTGGCCGGTGGAAACATGATCATAGATCCGCGTCTGATTGGCGCATGCGTGAGAGTAGTAATCGAACAATCTGTCAATTCTACCGTCAATTGCGCATGCGTAAGTAAAAAGAGATAGATAAGGTATTGCTACTGCGTTTTTCTTTCTCTTTATAGCCAAAAGTCAGTCTGGCTCTCTTCTCCACTCTAGCTATAATAACTCTATGCTTGTCATTCATTATCTCCTTCGTCATATTGAAAGAAAAATACAGTAATTACAGCCTACATTGCAAACATACGTTTGCCAACAAACTGTCAAGCAAACAATACTAATATTACAAAATTTAACCTTTGCTATTTGTCACAAACAATGACGTAGCATCCGTCGGCCATCTTAACGATTCCATTTGCAAAATCTCAAAGTTTACGTTTTTTTTTAACAAAACAACGGTTATGAAACTATGGATGCGCGCGCATATACGTAATATAATGTCTTTACGTTCTGTTTCACACAGAGATGTCGTGATTGTATGGGCACAGTTTGGGGTATAGGTACTTAGCCTTAATTCTTTTGAACAATACATATTAAAATGCATGTAGACAATATGGGGATTATTTCTAAAAAAATCTAAATATTTAACCGTTGCACATTTATTTAAAGACTTTATTTGTGTCTCAAAACTACTAGAGAAAGTCGCTAGAATTAATTGGATGCGGAAGGCGGAGGACCAGATGTTGTGGCGTTAGTTAGGAGAGGCCTATGTCCAGCAGTGGACTGTGGAGGCTGATTGATTGATTGAAAAATACTACTAAAAAGTCCCGATTCATGTGCAAGGTATAAATTTTCAAAAAAACTCATTAACGCATAAAATAAAATAAAATTTATACCTATAATTATATTTAAACTAAATTATTGCTTAAAACCCGACTGCTTAAAATTAATAACTGACATGTTTTGGCAAATCATCATAAATAAAATTCCGTCAGTTTTTTTTCTATTTTTGTTGTACCCAGTGTCACTCTCACAACTGAGACGAATCTAGCGATACCTCTTAAGCTACAATTTATGGAGCCGTTTAGGCTCTAGAGCCTCTCTTTAGAACCCTTCTTCTTGCGCACTCGGGTAAAAAAATAAAACTTCGAACAACAAACAAACTTTTTTTTTGTGTCTACAAAAAAAAAATATTATGGCAATCCGTTTATGTAGGTACATGTTTGTTTCTCGCTGAACCATTTCGGACTAAGAGAGAAGACAAGAGTTGGGTCAATTGCTGCACCCTCTCAATTTTTTCTTGTATTCTCTGTAACACCACAAGTCCAAAGTTGAACGTACCTGTCCCGTGCGAACCAAAGTCCGCTTGTGACCACGGCCGGTGCAACCTGGTCGAAACGTCAAGCAATTTTAAGGTAAACAATCCGCGTTAATTCTTGTATAATAAATAGTTATAATCATGCAACGCGAAAGTTTAAATGTTAGTAGAGGAGCGCGATTGTAATATGGTACCTATCTGTAGACCTGATCAGGACAATGTTGCCTTTAAGCTATTTTCAACTTATCACTATTGCGTCATTGCCATCTGTATTGTTAAGGAAACCTGGCCGTGCGTCGATAGATCGACGGGAATATCCTCGAACATTTACCTATTTGTTTTAAAACTAGTCTGATGATTAGTCGTGACACTGTTTTACTGTCAACTGCACGGCTTTTATACATATTCTTGCTTGTTTGTGCATCGAGTTTTTTCTTTTTTAAAAGACAACTCCCGCAGTAGGATACAAGCCCTGTGTCGCGGGGGACTTTACAAACATACAAGTCACGGACACAAAGTACACCCAGACTCGGAACAACAATTTGTGGATGACACAAAGTGGTGTCCCGTCTGGGAATTGAACCCACGACCTCTTGCGTAGCAGTCGGACACACTTCCACTGCGCCACAGATACGCGTAATGTTTACATCGAGTTTCTGTGCCATAACTAATTATTTATTGATTGGATAAACTTAATATTATTAGTGGATTATTTTTATTAATAGTTATTATCAATTCAGAAAATATTGTATATAAATCTAGGGAATTACGTCTAACTTACAGGAAAACGCTGTTAAATATTGTTGTTGTATTTCTGCGTATCCGTATTGCCATACTTTATTAATACATTACTAGTTTATTTTGTCCTACTACAGGTCAAAATCCTTAATACTTTTTTCTCTTTCTCTGTTGCTATCTTTTTCGAAAGAGACTCTCGTCTTACCGCCAGCGACGAAATCTACCGCGTTGTTGCTTGCCATGTTGTGGGATCCACTTGGTGATGCTTTGCAGTTGCCAGACTTAATATTGTTGTAGCTAGCTTTAAAGAATCGTTAGTGTTTCAATCGCTTATTTTCAATTTTAATTAAGTGACAATAACAATATGATAATTTAATGACATAATATTCGGCAGTAATACCCTTTCATGGTAGGCTTCGAAAACTTCTTACCCTGTAATCAAACAAAATATAAACTTATTCTTGCTAAGCTACTATCCTAATAAGGTTAACCGTACATTTGACATTTCCTATATATAAGCAGAAACGTAATTTAAAGTTTAAAATGATAATTACCGCCAAAATGTAATGTTTGATGCCAATATTTTTTATTAGAATTTTGTACCTATTCGTTATCAGGGAATTTCTTATCGTGACAGAACATACAGTTCTAACAAATTTGTATGAGATCATGTAAATAGATAAACCACAATGTATGTAGACATACATACTTTTGTTGTTTGCGCAAACATGTCTACATGTTATGTACAGCATATAATACACATACGTTTTTTATTGTGTGCTAGATGTAGTAAGTTACAAATATGTGAGCCTGGCCTTTGCTAAGGCCTAAGGCTAAGGTTTTTATTTGCATAAAAACGACTATTTCGTTTAAGCGAGGCACGCCATAGGCATCGGTCCGGGACACGGAATCTACTAACACCTTTGAAGTGGTCTTCTATAATTCTGTGTCCGTTGGCTATATGCATGTGTGCGCTTATTGACCTTGTTTGTATGAAGCTTGCCCTTTTCCGTAATATTTTGTGGCCTAAACGTGTTCGTTGCCAAATTTTGTGAGTGTTCGAAAGGCCAAATTTTTACTTACATTTTACTTTTAGGAAGCACGCCCCGAACTGGATGAGATGTAAAATTTGTTGACATTTATTCCATCACGATTTTTTTAATCTTTATTTATTTTAGAAATCTTTAACAGATTGTTATGTTGGTTCCATTTTAACCTGATCTTAATATCTACATCTTAATTTTAACTAACAAATAAAGTAACATAGCCTCTGGAGACATTGGTTTAGAGAGAATTACATTAAATAAACCTACATCAAATTTATTAAAATTAAATTGACTTATTAGGCACCTCCTTTCAGACTCATTCCTGACACACTCCACTAAGAGATGATAAGTGTCTTCAACTTTATCACATATTGTGCAATTCGGCGTATGTACTTTTTTCATAAGAAACGCAAAAGCTCCCAATGGCATTCCATCACGTTAAAACTTCAGAAATAAATGCCCGTCTAAGTCATTGATGCGAAGAAAAAACTAGATAACGCTAGACCATTAATTGTACGTTGTAATCAGTCATTGTTATTTTAGATCATAATACGGCATTTAAATTAACACTACCTGCTCAAACAATTAGCACATGTCAGATTTGACGACCACTACGTACTTGTTAGTAATTACTAAAATAAAAAAGTATCTAATTTTTTTACTTATTTTTTTTTTTTTTTTTTAAAGATAACTAGCTATGTGGGATTTACGTCCCACATTACTAGCAATCCTGTTACCCCTCCAGTTAAGCTGAATGGCTTGTGTTAGGAGTGGGTTCACGTCGGTAGTTTAATGGGTAGGATTCGAACCCGCGACCTCACGATTGCGAGACCGATGCCTTAGCCATTAGGCTACCGCCGCTTATTTGTCGTGTAACTTTGTAGTACTAATATACCTTATTTGTTTACTTCAAAATTATGTATTCAAAGGTTGTAGGTAGGCACTTACAGGTATTTGAGTTATATTTAGCGACAATTCAGTGAATTCCATTCTAGTTAGCGTGTTCCCAGAAATCTATGTGTCGGCTTCAATTGTCAATCTAAACCATTCTCTTCTTCTCTATTTCTTGTTTGTTTGTTTGAACGCGGTAATCTGAGGAACTACTGATGAAAAAATATTTCACTGTTGGATAGCCCATTTATCGAGGAAGGCTATTGGCTATAGGCTATATAACATCACGACCGATAGCACGAGCGGTGCAGCAATAAGAAATGTTGCAAAAACGGGAAAATTTACGCAAAAGAAGTTGCGCGGGACAGCTAGTAGTTTATATAGAGAAGGAGCGCGGAATGCTAGTATTAAAAACTAATGAATTAAGTAATTATTGATTGATTAATTAATCAATTGAAAAATAAAACATGATCAAAAAACTACCCCCCCCCCCCCATTGGATTGTGTTACTGATTCTGAGCAAACTTCTTTCAGGTTTGTACTATACTAAAGAATAACGTTGTATATACATATTTAAATTAACTAGCTGACCCCCGCAACTTCGTATGTATCAATTTTCCTCGTTTTTGCAACATTTTTCATTGCTGCCCCGCCGCTATTGGTCGTAGCGTGATGTTATATAGCCTTCGTTAATAAATGGGCTACCCAACAGAAAAATATTTCTTCAATTCGGACTGCGTTCAAACAAACTCTCTTACTTCAGCTTTATTATATTAGTTTAGCTTATGGTCGAATTTCGACCACTGGGCGACCACTGTTATTAATAATTACTATAAGGAACTCACACACTAACCTCTTGCAATATTAATCCATTAATCCATTTGGATCACGATATGCCCACATATTTAGAGTTTTAGTCTACTCCATATCCTAGCTTGGTCTGCGATCCAAATAAAAAAATAATAATCCTAAGCTTTGTTCTGAAGACTGGTTTTCGACCAACTTTCAGCCGTATCAAGTTTAGGTAGACATTTGTGTTGTTAAAGAATTTTCATTGTAATATTATAGTGTGGAATTGTTACTATATTTATACTAACATTTAAACTTTCGCGTTGCATGATTATAACTATTTATTAAACGGGAATTAACGCGCATTGTTTACCTTAAAATTGCTTGACGTTTCGACCAGGTTGCACCGGCCGTGGTCACAAACGGACTGTCGCAGCGATGTTAAGACTCCGTCATCGTCAGGCCGATGAATCTTCATCCACCCTCACTTTTTTACTTCTCGAAAAGTTAGGGTCACTGCACACTACACTGATTTTGTCCATGTTAACCGACTGCGAAACAATACGAGGTTGTGTTTTACGAATCACTGGATTCCACGTCACGGATAGTTTGAAAATAGTTATAGTAATAGTTTGAAACTATATTTATATTTTAAAGACATATTGCTTTTGGAAATGGTGCAGTTAAAAATCATGTACCTGTTTTTCTTACATACAAGCTACAAGAACCGTATTGCATTACCATGATATCCTGATTTTTTGTAAAATAAAATTGCCAATCTTGTCTAGAGTCAAGGGCCACGGGATTTTTATTTTAAATACTAGCTGTCCCGCGCAACTTCGTATGCGTAAATTTTCCCCGTTTTTGCAACATTTCTCGTCGCTGCTCCGCTCCTATTAGTCGTAGCGCGATGTTATATAGCCTATAGCTTTACTCGATAAATGGGCTATCGTACAAAAAAATAATTTTTCAGTTCCTGAGATTAGCGCGTTTAAACAAACAAACAAACTCTTCCGCTTTATAATATTAGTATAGAAGTATAGATAACTAGCAATGTGGGATTGGATCCCACATTATTAACAATCCTATTAACCACTCCAGCTAAGCTAAATGGTTTTTGTTAGGAGTGGGTTCACGTCGGTAGTATAATGGGTAGAATTCGAACCCGCGACCTCATGCTTGCGAGTCCGATGCCTTTAGCATTAGGCTATATAACGCATAGCCATGGCACAGGCCAATGGAAAAGGACCGAATATATTGACAAGTTCCAGCACGCGCATTTCCTTTTGCCTCTCTGAGTTTGATTATTATTAATCGATTTTCGGCATTATTTCTATGTCAGCAATGTTGATATTGGATTGCTACATTTGAATATTATCAGTGCCTAGTAATTGTGTTATTCGATTTTCGATATTATTTACATGGTAGCAATGTTGATATTGGGTTGGCAAAAAGCCCAACCGAATGACGCATGCATAGTACGATGTAAGTATGAGTAAGTACCTAGCAGAGATAAATATGACCGCCACATATAATAATGTTTTAATTGGTATGCAACAGGGAGAACAGTATTAGCCTAATGGGAATGACAGCGATTTACGTTTCGTCGGTCTCGGTTTCAAACCCCGAGAGAAGTGTGCTGCACTTTGTGTGATTTGTTTCATGTTGTTTCTCTGGTTTAAGCTAATGTTCTCATTCCATAACAAATAATTTCAAGTCATGCTCTCCTTTACAAAAATACTTTGCTTATACTATCATCGCGTGTAACAGGTGCCGAGACGTAGCTCGTCCACAAATGTTAAGTTACGCAGCGGGTTATGGTATTCGATTAAGAACTAAAATTGCTCACATAGCTTGCACGTTAAGCAAGATGAAGTGGCAATGGGCTGAGCTATATTTACCGAAGGACCGATGGCCGCTGTAGGTAAGGAATGAGTCCTGAATTAGGAGAGGCCTCTGGGTCCAGCAATGGACCGATACACGCTCATAATGGTTCAGATTCAGAGCTCCCAGACGATGGGACTGGTTAATATAGTGACAAAACCAGCTCTTGCATCCAAAACTATGTCGGATGAAACATAAAATATGATCGAAATTGAAATGATGTTTGTACATAAAAGAGTAAAATATAATAATGGAAAGTCGAATGGCAACCAACAACAATATCAACGTCGATACTCAAAATGTAGCTCACTACCTGTTGAATGAATACACCGATCTCCCTCTGAACCCATGTTCGTTGAGACTGTTATATGCTAATTTACGAAGCATACGTAAATCAGGCAAGTTCGATGAAATCAAGTACATACTTCAAGCCATGCCTGGGACACCTCACATCCTAGCATTTACAGAAACATGGATACGATCCAAAGAAGATGCTGAAAAGTATCAGTTGTCCAATTTTACCCATAAATATAACTTTAGACCTAGCCGTAGAGGCGGTGGTGTATCACTGTTCATTCATAATTCTCTCAAGTACGAAGTAACTGAAAACCAACATGACAATAACAACCACTACCTATGGATACACTTGGAAGAATTGGATTTGGACATAGGAGTGATATATAGACAACCAACAAAAAAGGCTTTTGAAAGTTTCCAAAAAATATATCCGTCTCAGATGAAGGCAAGAAAAAGGACATTAGTTGTTGGTGATTTCAACTTAAACTTTCTCAGTACAAAAAATAACGTCAAACAGTATTCAAATGCAATACATGATGCTGGATACCGTGTACTGAACAAAATCAATGAAGAACATTGTACAAGAAAAACATGTAAAACGAATACCATCATAGATCATGTATGTACAAATGTTAATGACAAGTTTACATTGTCCACCATTGACTCATCAATATCTGACCACAAGCAACTAATTGTGGAACTCTTAACGCCACCGATACTGAAGCGAAAGCATGATGTATTGGAGTATGACGAATTTTACAAAAATACATCTGAGACGTGCGATCAAATAGTAAAGGCGATGAATAGAAAAAACGCCGCATGGAAACGGATGAAAGCAGATAATCTGTCAACGGAATCTTTGAAAAGTCTCAAGGATGAGTTTCTACAAGAGAAGAATACATTTATTGAAATGATAAAATCAGCTAAAAAGAAAACTACGGTGATTCAGAATCGCTTGAAAAAATGGGAAACGAAAAACAAGAATAAACCTTCAAATTGACGTTATAAAAAAAATAGTTATGTTATCTACCACGAAAGTGGTAGATTAATTGACTTTTTTTTTAATTCCATTTTTTTCATGCAATTCTGAAATGCTGTAGCTGATTTTATCATTTAAATAATTTAATTCTTCTCTTCTAAAAACTCCCCGGCTCTGGTCGTTTTCATGCGTTTCTATACAGCGTTTCTTCTACTTATCGCCTCAATTATTTGACTACCTAAAAATACATTGTTCATTTTGATTTCTATAACAACAAACATTAAAATAACAGGTAACATTCACGCGGCAGGAGCTGCTGTAAGGAATACTTATTGTGTTCGACCAGTGATGATCCTTAGTTCTATTGAAGCAGAAATTAATAATGAACCAGATTCATAATGATAAATTGATAATAAAGCAGAAATTGAAAATGAAAAAATACAGCGATCAAGTCTTGTTCGTCCAAGTAGGTTTAGGACCTACTTACCTAAACCTTGTGTTAACATCTCTAAATTATAATTTCCTCATTTTTCATCAGATTCTGGTACACCTGTAATAGAGTTAGCAAGAAATAACTATACCTACATATAAAAGAAGGCCGAAGTGCTAAAGGAGGTCACCATTTAAAAATCTTGTTAACCTCTTCAGCTAAGCTATTGTTTGTGTTTGGAGGGGGTTCAAGTCTGCAGTAAAACTAAACTATTACATGATAGGCAGGCTTACGTTTCACATTAATAATATTTAGATATTTTTTTATTTACAATTTATTACAAAAATATAAAAAATAGTACACTAATAAAATTGACTACAGTAAATATAATAAGTAAAATACCTACTTTTAATTAATTAATTCTTCATAATTCTTCAACTTTCTCAACGGAAGGAAAGTCGTAATAAATCTTAACAAAGTACTCTAATACATTAAGCCAACAAAGTAAAAAATTGTATAATCAAAAAAGAATTACGCCCATGCAATATTCAGAAAGCGATAAACAATTATTTAATAACACGTTACATCTGTTTTCCATTTCCCTATTGTTCAATAGTTCTGTAATCGGACGTGCAAATATGGCAGCCAATGAAGGCCAATTTCACGCGAGCTTCGCGCCATTCGAAAATGAAAGTAAAATTGGCGGGAAAGATGCGCTGTCAAAACGTTCCGATACACTCTCGATTTCGAAGGTCTTTCGCGGTTGTTTTGGCATTCCACGCTGGGCGGGAAAATTGTTTTTTTTTTTCTCGTTTAGTCACACTTAGGCTGCATTAACTATTTTTAGATATTTTTAATTAGGTAACTCTTCCAAATTCAAATGGAAATGTTGAATAATTCGTTATTCAGAATCCATGCTTATTAAATTATCATTTAAATAAACGAATCGCTACATAAATCTTTATTTAAGATCTAGTAATATTTTTAATACTTTGTTATCTGTTTTTTTTTGTTTAATATCGTTCAATAAACAATGAAAAATAATATTTTAAAGATTAAAAAAAACATATCTAATCATAAAATAACCTAATTAAAAAAGTATTTATTACTTAACTGGTTATGGGTAGTGATTATTACACTGTTTTACAACGAAGGTACAACGATGTAATCTAATTACAAAACGAACAAATTCTTGAAAACAATTTAATTATAAACGCAAACTTTTCTGTAATTGACCCGATTCCCGCGCATTTCTTACAATAGCCCACAGCCCTATCAAAAACGAATTAACCATAGATAATGCAATACCGCGAAATTAACCTTAACAGATGTCATTAGCAAAGAAAGCAGACTTGTCTGTTTACAAATTACATCCTGACAACAAATCAAACAAATTTAAACTTTATATCCCTTGATCAAAGTTGTATTTCCTTAGTCATTTAATATTCCAAATCAATCAGAGGGATTTGTCACCGATGGACAGTGGTCAAGGAAGTTTAGACACTATGGGCTACAAAATAAAATTTATATTTAGATTGGTGTGGTCGTTACGACGTTTTTAACCTATTTAAAGTCATGTTTTGGAAAGCTACGGGCGAAAGTTGCTGTCTTATGAGTGTTCAAGTGTGACCACTCAATCTTGATACTTGAATGCGTATAAAACCGTTTGAATCTCATTATCCAGTACTTAATATGGTAATTTTGTGGAGGTTGTACAATCAAGACGTTGCGTTGCAATTCTTCGTCACTTCACTTAACTTCTGATTACGAATACATTATGTTTATGTAAACAATAACATCTCTCTTTTCCTTAATATCGTTAGTTGCTCTCGTAGTTGTAATGTTTGTATAGTTTCCTACTGTTCTATGTTCCTCAACTGTATGAATTTGCCTTGAGAGACTATACTTTTCTCATTTATATACAAATATAGAGCAAATAAAATGGCCACCATTACTTATTATTGCTTACCATAAAGATTTAACATGAATGGTTAAAATGGCGGCTCAACTACATATGTTGTCAATATTTTCACACTCGCGCTTACCGTGAGAAAATATAACTTGTTTAAGTAGCAGTTAAACAAGTTATCCATGCCTTGGACGGGGTAAAACTTTCCTTAAACGATTCCAACTTTTAAAAAACTAACATAATTATCAATCATAGATAATTGCACATCAGTTCCGAAAGAAACTTCCGAGAAATATCAAAGAAAAATAGCGGGAAAGCGACATTTAGGTTGTAAAAATGACGGCAAATTCAGCTGTCATCATTTTAAATACTAAATTGTATGAGACCGAATCAGAATGCAATTAAAGCTCACAATAAACACACAAAAAAAAAAAAAAAAAAAAACAACCACTGGCAAAAAATAGTTGAAGAATGGGGAAAATTTTTTAGATATGTCAAATATAAAGAAAATTGCGGAGAATTCATTACATTCAAAGCCCTTTATTTATTGGATTGCAGTAAGATAAAATATGCTGCATAGTTTGTTCTCGTGTTACTTTTTAAAACACAAAATAAAAGTACATGGGAATGGTTCCGACAAATTATAATGACCGGAAATCCTACTAACAGTAAAATAATAGAATGGTTTACTTTAATGCAACTAACGATGAATGTATGACTTACATATGGCGTATCTAAAGATATATTAATTATTTTTGGACTCCAATCCAGGGTTTCTTGGAAATATAAGGCTCATATCTCTGAATTTTAACATGGGGCGTAATCAAACTGAAATTGCCACTTCCTATTGTTTTAGACTATGAAGCATTACATAATGTCTAGATGAAGCATTCCCTCAGTAATCCTATAAAAAAATGAAGCTACTATTTTTGACGTTTGACACTCGTTGAAAAGGCGCGTTAGAATATCTATGAGTAGAATATTTGATAGGAGTCTTCTTACCTCTCAAAAAGTACATCAATTTGACCGTACTTTTTGACAGTTTTTTTGCTTCAATTTTAGATGCCGGATTAGGAATCTAGACATTATATAATCAAAGCTTCCAAGTAATAAAAGGTAAATATTTAGATACGGTCTTGACTATAAAAAAAAATAGGTATTTTCAAAAGTAACAGCCTAGGAACCGATATACCTAATCGAAGAACAGCGCATGGCCTGTTGGTCTTGGGTTCGATCCCCACCCAGGATAAAACTTTGTGTGATGAGCACGATGGTTTACTCTGTGTCTGGGTGTTATTTATCTATAATATGTATGTATTTAGAAATATATAAGCATGTTTATCAGTTGTCTGGTTTTCATAGTATAAGCTCTGCTCAGTTTGGAATCAGATAGGGTTGTGTGAGTTATCCTAAAAAAAATATATGTGTTACTACTGACTGCCACACTCAGAATCATTCGATAGTAAAGATTTTATATGACGTAAACATTAAACGACTGTAAGTACGTAATACTATTGGATCATTTGTTAACTAATGATATTGAAGCAATTTTAGCTTGTTATTACTCGCTTATTACTGATCGATGAAATCAAGATTCGTTTAATAAAAAAATAGTGTAACTAAAAATAGTGTAACACGTAAAATGTGCAAGTCTAAACGAAGACAGACTCGATTGCACGGTGGAGAAATTTAATAAAAATTTAAACTAAAAACTCGATGAGATTAAAACTAAAAACGAGATGTAGGTGAAGGTGCATATTTATATTTGTCAACTTGTTGTTTTTATTGGAGAATATCTAACTTGATATTATTCAATTATTACTTATCGATGAAATCGAAAGATGTAGTTCACGTATCGTTTTTCGTTTGACGAACGCACGAACGCTGGTGACAATACAAAATTTGGTTGTCCGTTAGCCCTCAATAATAGAAAAAATAATAACTAATAGTGATCGCATGGTATCCATCTTCGTAAAAATGCTTGCATTGCAGGCAATCCCAGCAATAAAAGAGACTCCCTTTATCTGTGTAGGTAATTTATTTTACCTACATGAATAAAGGGTATTATTATTGGTGGATTGCGTTACCTTGGCTTTCTTAGACGGCTTTTCACCAGGACTACGCAATTCCATCGATTTCCTTAAGGAAAGAGGATCATTGTACAAAACCATGGCTTCATTCTCCTTAACAATTGATTCCAAAAATTGACACTGATGTATCAGATATATCGAAGGTATAGTAGCATATAAATGTGTAAGTACGTATAATAAATAGGTGACTAAGGAGAAAAACGCAAAAGTTTCATAGAGAATCACAACTTTTTATGTCATTTTATAGTTGGTGTCGTCGATACACACGAGAAAGCACGTATAACTTTAGCTGCTATTATCTTATTTATGAAATTGTCACTTTGACGGTGATTTTCACTCGAAAGACTTAGATATATATTGTAATAAGTACGTCACGCACACTATGAACACATTGAAACAGTAAATATACACCCATTGTTTGTGTTATAATATGACATAAAACACACTATGGTTCCGTACAAACTCACCCAGCACATGCCACTTAACTAAGCAAGCTGAATTAAAATAAAATAACTTTTATTAATTTACAGATAAAGTCGCATTTTAACTATAATGATATTAAAACAAAATGAGATTAATAAAATATGACTCATTTAATATCGTTAAGAAAATGTAAACCGCTTGAGGAACTCCAAACGAAAAGTGAAAAGGAACGAAGCGCGAAGCGTTCACAGTTTACTTCCGAAACCAAACTTCCCGCGCTAAGACGTCTCACAAACAAACACAAATAAAAAAAAAACCATAAATAAAATAAACACAAGCAGTGAAAAAAAATGTGTAACAGAAAACAGTGAAATGTGTAAAAGTGTAATCGAAAACGGACTCGATGGCTCGGCGGGAAATTTTATTAAAAAAAATAAAAAGAATTTTAAAACTCGGAGAAGAGCGCGCGGTGATATCAATTCGATGTTTTTTAAGATGACTTTTTTGTATTTCATAACTTTAATAAGTTGTTTAAATGTTGTTTTGTGTAATGAAAATGATGTGTTGACGTTGCAAGATGGGTTGGACGCAAAAGAAAGTGATTTACCATCGGATAGGAGGCGACCATCGAATAACCAAGAAAAGGATATATTGTTACTGGGAGCTTTAGGAAGAAGAAAAGGTGCATATCACAATGCTTATACTTCTTCGGCACAGGAAGATGATTCAATCATGGATTTGTTGGGAAAAAGTGAGTATTTTAGAAAAATAAGCTGAGAAAAGACTTAATTTTATGTTAATAATATTGGGAACTTTCTTAAATTAATCTGCCTTGAGGGGTCCGTGACTCAGTTGCGAGATGTTAAGCAACGTTCCCAGCCCATAGATGGGTGATCGTTTTTGAAAAATATCGCACCATCTGTACGAGAGCCGTCGCTCTTGCGTCTTACCTTCCAGTCATGTCGGAGTTCCTTCACTACTATAAATAAGAGTGAGGGTATAAAATAGATAGTGTACTTTTTTCTGCGTTTTTGCGCAATAAATATTTTCGCATAAATTTTAGTTCTGTTTTTAAATGTCTTATTAAAATGCAACAAATTAAAAACAGTAGGTAGCCGTAACTAGAACAAAGTAAGCTTAGTGGTAACTGAGCTATAAGTCGTGTGTTCAAAATCCAAGTAGGCGAATACAGTTGACTTATTGTATCATATTATGTACCTATGTATGTTGGTTCGTTTGAAGGAACGTTCATAATTATTTTGGATTTTAATGACCTGGTCGCTTGGACTTATAAGTCACGTCTTATTTTATTTTTTTAAAACACTGCATTTGCACTCGTAGAGTATATTTATTAGGTAATTTTACACGATAAACCGCGGAGCTGTATAAAATAGCGACATGTTAGTTTGCCGCCATTTTTACAACTCTTAGGATCATACATTGACGTATAGATCAGGACTGCGCGATCCCTATCAATTAAAAAGTAAAAATTGACTGCAAAGCGTGAAAGAGAGGAAAAACTCGTGCGGCCTTTGACAGGTATTGTCCACAAAGTAGCGTTGTACCTAGAGGTGGAAAATTTTGTGAGGTTATCGCGTAGTCCTGTTTTCTACGTCAATAGGTTCATAACACTTTCGCGTATGTCATAGAGATGCGACCTTAAAATTACTTACGAAAACGATTATGTTTAATCGATTAAAAATACTAACAAAATTTTGATTCCACAATATAAAAAATACTACTTAAACGAGTTTTAGAACAGTTACAGTAAATACTAAAGAAAGTTTGAAAAACTAAAAACTAAAAAATAATCACAAAAGACATGAGTTAGTAATACTAATTATGACAATGTAATGCGTATCTCTAATTCTCTTGGTTTAGTTGTTTAGTTACCGCCCCCCCCCCCCCCGCCCCAGATGCGTTTTAATTTCCAAAAAATGCATCTGCGCAACCACTATCGGCAACTTCAATCCAGCCAACTTACATTGAGACAACTGTACCTACTTTGTATGATGGAATGTCACATTATATCAAAGACTTAGGCTATAATTGCATAAGCTACGTAGTAATTAGTCTATTTCTATACTAATATTTTAAAAAGGTAAAGTTTGTGAGTTTGTGAGGTTGCAGGGGTATTTTTGGATCTACAGAACCGATTTTGAAAATTCTTTTACCTTTTATTTAAAGCCACGTTATTTGTGTAACTTAAAACAAATTAAGCACGGGTCATAGTTAGTAAATTATACTGTCAACGTTTATGTTCCAATTCAATTTTGTATCAATCATATCATAAAAAAAATTGACTGTATGTAAAATGGCGACGTCATGGGCTGCTATTTGTATGAGATCTATATTTTCCATATAGTATCGACTGGCCTGTTGGTCTAGTGGTTAGTGACCCTAACTGCTAAGCCGGAGATTGTAGGTTCAAACCCCACCTTTGTATGATGAGCACGATGGTTTATCCTGTGTCTGAGTGTAATTTATCTATAAATGTATGTATTTAGAAATATATAAGTAAGTTTATCAGTTGTCTGGTTACCATAGTACATGCTATGCTTAGTTTGGACCAGATGACTTTGTGTGAGTTGTCCCAAGATATTAATATTATTTTGACATTTCTTAGATTTGTTAATTTGACTAATTGGAAACTATCTTCTAGATCTTGTAGGTAGTAACTGCCGGGTCATAGTAACTGCTTTTATCTATGCAAATACATGTAATACACTTTTTTAAGATGGAAACGTACAAGTCTAAGGTTTAAATCTCTAGGGCGTACTATGACTTAGCACAAGCTTAGCTTAAGTAAAACTTGAAGAATCTACAAAACATTGGTGATAGTTGAAATTATATGAAGATTATATCTACAAAGTCAACGGTCAGCACGTGTTTGCTATAAATGTTGATAAACTTTCGCGATTTGTACACATTATGAAAATATTTATATATACCTATATATATATACTTATTACGGGTATTAATCGCGTGAATTATTCAAGGTAAAATACCTTGTTTATTGCTTGACGTTTCGACCGTATTGCAACAACCGTGGTCACGGGTAGACTCTAGTCTACCCTTGACCACGGCCATTGCAATACGGTCGAAACGTCGGGCAATAAACATGGTATTTTACATTAATTATTCATGAGATTAAGACCCGTAATATATATATTTTTATAAAGATCAGCACGTGCTTTGTCAAGTTTTTTGTAATGTTTAACCTAAACCAAAGTACGCTTTATAGATATCAGCCCTAAATCCACCAATTCATAGTACGCCAGTACGCTCTACGAGAGAATGCCTGTGTCTCTGCAATCGAGTTACACTGACTCTAAAGTACGCTGGACAGACTACCGCCGACAACAACAACACTTCAATTTAAATTTGACATTTGGACGGTCATTTAACAAAATCAAATGGAAGTCTATACTTGTTTAACATGAATAATAACATCGTTGTCTGTAAAGTCGGTTTACAGACGATAATTTTACGTGATAACGTCACAATAAAACAATGGTGACATTGTAATAAGTAACCATGCCTGTGACAGCTTTAGTGGACTTGGGCACATGCGCGCGCATGCGCCCGGCAGTCATAATACTTCAGCCTATCAGCAGGCGGAACGTGACGGACCGTGACACTTTTTCGTGCGTGTGCCCGGTCATCAATTTATAGGAAGTTTTATAAAAGTTTACAGGATGGTCATTCCATACGGCTTTTTAAATTGCTGTCATTACTACAGCGTATTAGTACTGTATGTAAAGAGGTCAGTGACCTTTATCCTCTGTAAGAGACAAGGTACGTGTCCCTACAATGAGTACGGTATATGATTGATTATATTTTAAAATTCTAGTTTTGGTCAGCGGCTACGACCGCGTTGATGTCGATTACAGCGATAAAATATGTATCTTATGTCCTTCCCCAAGATACCATCTACCGCTCTGCCAAATCTCATTGAAATCCATAAAGCCATTTCGCGGTGAAAAGGTATCAAATAGATAGAGACACTATCGCATTTAAGTACCTAATATTAATATGGATGAAATTCGTACCAAGAACACATTATAGATAAGTATTCATTAATCCTAATGAGAGAATATAGCGCGACCGAATGATCGAAATTAAGCAATTAGTTTAAAATACATTTATCTACAAAAATAGAAAGCATATTTTAACCTGTATTAGGTCTAAGACATAGGCCGTCTTGGTTGATATCACAACTGTGTCAGTTATTCTTCCATTAAATAGTAATGTTAACACATCACTGTGTTTCGGTTAAAGGGCATTGTAGCAAGTGTAAATATTAGGCTAATGAGGCTTACGAACTGTCTTTAATGAGGAGTGCGGTGCGGTGACATTCAGATCTTTGTGTCACTGACACTGTTATAGGCAAGCGTGACGCTTAAAATGAGGTGCACGACCTGCTAGTCTCTTCATTACGTGATATAAACAAAAAAAGTTTCAAAAATCCCAATTCATGTGCCCTCCAAAAGTATTTGAATCTTCCCGTGTACATGTTCCTTAAACCTACCAACATGTTATGTTTACAAACCAAAATGTTATGTGCCCCCAAGACCACATTCTGGTTATGGCGTCTGCTGTCCGTTACTGAAACTTGACCACACTCTTGTGCACATTCTGACGTGAACCCACTCCTAACACAAGCCATTCAACCTTAGCTGGAGGGCTTTACAGGATTGCCAGTAATTACCAACAACTCAACATTGCTAGTTATATCAGCAAAAAAAGACTATTCTTTTGTACATATTAGTATAGTACATATATGCTTAGCAATCACTTCAAAGTTATAAATATAATAGTGACACACTCTCAGTTAGCCTCATTCTCACCAACCGCTAAGGTAACACGTTGAGCCGACAACATCGGAAACAGATCTGGTTTCACTACACATATTTGCAAGAAAGTGAGGAAGAATAAATATCAACATTGTCTAGCGGAGAGTAGAGAAATGTTAAGGGTTGGTTTGCCAAAAATGCTTACATACGTGTTTTTTTAATTTAAAACCAGTAAGAGGTCCCGAACCTTGTGGCGACCGAGCAGATTGAGATATCTGCGAGGTTAATATTATCCATAGATGGGTGGTTTTCGAATAATGTCACACCCCTCTGTGCATCCAATCTCGTCCAATCTCTGCGCCCAATCTCTCTCCGGTCGTGTCGAATTTCCGTCACATCGGGCTATGTGAGTAAGGGAATAGAGAGTGCACTTGTGTCTGCGGCTGTATGCTGACTATGACTGCCTTTGAGGCGCGGTGTAAGTTTGTCCGATTGCTACGCAAGAATTCGTGGGTTCGATTTCTTCATGGGGCACCACTTTGTGTGATCCACACATTATTGTTCCGAGTCTATAGAGTGTATGTTTGTAAAGTCCCTTGCGATACAGAGCTTATACCATACTGCGGGAGTTTTTAAAAAGAACACATATTTGTGCACTAACATCTCCTGTGTAGTTAGGTAGTCTCTGATGAGATTGGCCGTGTGATGTACCTAATCAACCTAAAGAGTACACACCTCTTTGCCGCCATTCAATTGCATTATTTTTTTGCTTACTTTTAATACGTGTATTTTTTTACCAATCTTAGCCTTCTTCTTAGCTTTCATCTCAGCAAAGCCGTAATAAATGTGATTTTCTTTCATTCATTCTCTCTTTTCTAAAATGAACAAACACTTAAAAAATATAAATTAGAAACATCACTGTTCATTCGTCGACATAAATGCAACTAAACATTGTAAAAGAAGTTAGTAAATAAACAAAACAAACCGTACTATTTATTCTCCGATACATGTATTACTCAATACGCAGATCACGCAACATGATTAAAAGATCTATAGATCAATATGGCGGTTAATGACCGTACAATTTCACTATCGTAACGCTTTTACTCTCAAGAGTCGCGTGCGCAAGTGCTGATCTTGGACTAAGATTTCATGTACAATGTTTTAATCTTTCTTTTACTTTATTATATACTTATGTAGGTAAATAGAACGTAGCTGCAGTTAGTTTCATTAAATATAATTCTAGTAATTCTATAAATCCGAAAGTTTATAAGATAGATATTTGTTGTTCTTTAACGCAAAAACTACAGAAAGGAATTTGATGAAACTTTACAGAAATATAGATTTTACATCAGAACAACATGTACCTATAGGCTATAAAAAAATGGTCTCCTAACCTATTTTGCGCACAATGACAAATCACATCAGAGACTAGTTAACTACGTAAGATATATTAGCACAAGGTACAAGTCAGTGTACTCTAATTTCCTATAGTCGGATGGGACCGAAATCTGATATGACCATAGGGAGAGTTTGGTTCAGAACCGACCTGACGGCTCATCGTACTCTCCGAGGCACCCACCTATGAACCGACAGTAGTAACGATGCTTAACCTCGCAGATCTCTTGATCTCGGTAGCTAAGGATACAACTGTTTTATAAGGATTAACCAGCCCACAATTCAGGCACAATATATTTTATTGATTTTTCTGGCCAAATAAAAAAAGTTATTGGTCAAAACAAATATTATAAAAACTGGTGTACAATATTTTAAAAGAAATAAAGAAGTAGGTAATGTTTCTGGTTTTTGGAAATCAACTCCTAATGGGGATAAAATAAGGGATGAAAATTGATTTTTAAATCAGTTAGTAAGTCATGTCAGTCATCTATACTAATATTATAAAGCTGAAGAGTTTGTTTGTTTGTTTGAACGCGGTAATCTCGGAAACTACTGATCCGAATTGAAAAATTCTTTCATCGTTGGATAACCCATTTATCGAGGAAGACGACGCTACAACTAATAGAAGCAGGCAGCAATGAGAAATGTTGCAAAAACGGGGAAAATTTACGCAGACGAAGTTTCGCGGGATCATTTAAAAAAAAATGAAATGAAACTTATTAGCCTTTCAATAAAAGTATTAACTAACCTTATGTGAGTTATCATACAATTTAATTAGTTATTTAAATTAAGAAAGACATCTTTAATAGTTGTTAATACAATATACAAGATATTTACAAAAATAAAATAAAAAAGGAGGACAAAACCGTTTAGGCGTCAAAGAATTCCTCCTCCATAACGTTCCCAGAAGGCACGTTAACCTAATTATATAGACTATTGATGTACGTGTCAATGCCATCCACAATAAAAAGCTAATAATGACTGGTCGTCGACTTGTTGCTCTCACGCAATCACAAATATCAATAGTAAACCGATGTTAAGACAGAGTTATTTATGTGTAACTCATTATTCGTGTTAGCGTTTCAATGACAAAACAAATAATGCTAAGTACATAACGTGTGAGACAAATATTGATTTATCTCAAAAACAACTGAATGTATTTTCAACGAACATATTATTTAACGATTAAAGTACCTTTCTAATACACGGTGATTTGTTCTAATACATTAATAAGCTCCCACTTGTGGCTTCTTTGCATTACATTAAATAACTTTGTAATATCGGTTTTAAAAAATATTTAATACTGGCTTTTGCTTTTGCTTTATTTAATGTTCCAATTTTTATTATTAACTAACTGTCCCACGCAACTTTGTCTGCATAAATTTTCCCCGTTAATCTACATTTCTCATTGCTGCTCCGCTCCTATTGGTCGTAGCGTGCCTTCCTCGATAAATGGGCTGTCCAATAGTAAAGGAATGGATCAGTAGTTCCTGATTGCCACGTGCAAATAAACAAACAAACTCTTCAGCTTTATAATATTAGTATAGAGTAAAGATGTGTAAAATAATTTGCATATTTATATTAGTGGCAGCACCTTACCCTATCTAGTTTATAAACATACAAACATTGTAAGAATTGGCGATTGGAAAAGAGTGGCCGCGAGTTTTTATTGCCTTGTTCTTTTCTCCGGCTTTACGTATTGTTTGCGAACTTGGCTTTACTAATTGAGTAAAGAATTTTCATTTGCCTATGGCTGCGTCCACGTTTATGTCGACAATTTTTTTTTAATAGAATGGTATTAACCAATTAGTACACTACAATTTATAGTAGGTACCTATAACAAACAAAATAATAAAAATTGGCATAGTCTCATTAAAAGATTGTCCTATTCAAACACGAATGAATATTTACTTTTTAATATATTTGTATTACAGTTTAGAGAATTCAATATTATAATCTGTTTGAAATGAGATGTAGTACCTAGATACATTACCAGCAATTCAGAAGCAGGGTCCATATTCACGATCTTTATTCCGTGTCCGTGGCAAGCCCGTGCGAACTGGTGTATGCGCGGTGCGCTCAAAAATGTCTGCCGCGCATGCGCGTTGATGTATTTTTAAGCGCAGCTTTCCATTTACCACTAGATTTTCGATAGACAGATTGTACGAGCTTGCCACGGACACGGAAAAAAGATTGTGAGTAAGAACCCTGGTAATGAGTTCTCAACATTGGGCACAACATGGGTACTTGACATTAGTATCTTCTTATGCCTTAAAATGCTCTGAAAATAAATGTTCATTCACCTTATAATATGTAGTAAATAAAATAGTTTGACTGGTCTGTTTGTCTAGTGATTGGTGGTGGTGACCCTGGCTTCTAAACCACAGGTTCGATTCCCACCCAGGATAAATCTTTGTGTCGAACGCTATTGTTTATTTTGTGTCTGGCTATAATTTATCTATATTAAGTATGTATTTAGAATATTTAAACGTACGAATCTTTTATTTACCCGACGACGTTTCGATCGAATTACACTGATCGTGGTCTAGGCTCGACTTATGTTTATAAGTGAACTGGTTACCATAATTCAGGCTCTGCTTATGCGCTTATTACACTACACTAAATCAGGGTCCCTAAATCCTTAAAAAGAGCGGTGTACCTAATAAGAGTTAGGGCCCTAATTCTCTAACAAATTTTCAAGGCAACATCGATTTAGGGCCCTGATTCATGGTAGTGTAATAACCGTTTTAGTTTGAATCAAACGTGTGAGTTGCCCCATGAAAATAATTATCTTGACAACCGAAACTTTTGACCTCAATGTTATGTTCTTTATAAATTTCTACAAAACGATTGTTTTAGACATTCCTTAAAAGAGACAAGAAAGAGATTTTACGAGTACTTGTCAATCAACTACCCAATTATTGCACTCACGTAGACTGATGCGATTCATATAAAACATATTTTAGAAGCATCTACAGTACAGCGGCGGAATTATAAATCAAACGAAAATAAATAAATCAAACTTAAAAAAATGTTTTTATATGAATTAACAATTTAGATATAGTCAAATGCGTATATATTTGTTTCTAATACTTTCAGAACTTATCTAAGCTTCAGACATTGAACCACTTTACTTATCATATTTTTATCTTTTTGTTCCAGTGATACCTCAAACATGCCGATACAGAGGAGCTCGGTTCGCTTGCGGTCTCAGTATCTCTTGCGTACTAGGTGGAGGCAAGCCCTTAGATCTCTGCTCAGGTGGTATGATATGGGCTTGCTGTGTCGACAGAGAAACTACTGAACGACCTACGGAATTAGCCCCTGTGGTACATAACGCTAGTAAGTGGAGTTGATATTACGATAGTGTAATTAAGGCTGATAGTAGGGATGATAGTGTAATTAGGACAGATAGTAGGGAAGATAGTGTAATTGGGGATGATAGTGTAAATTAGGGATGATTGCATGTGTGAAAGTAATGTTGTGATATGGTTTGAAATGTAATCAACTTTTAAGATTTACATTTTATAAAAAATATAATTTATTTTGACTCAAAATCTTATAATATATTTTGAGTCTTATTTTGAAGTTATGCCATTATTGCCAATGGAAGTGCCAGTATAGTTACATCAAAAAATATATTTCTACAATAGATTTTAGCAGTCTATTTTGAGTGAAAAAAAATGATTCAAAGTGATAATATAACAAACACTTTGATAAATCTATCTAAATGTTTATTATATATCACATTGACTCATTTTTTTTCTCTCAATATAGTCTCAAAAAATCTTTTGTAAGAACATCATTCTGACAAAATGGCTGTTATATTATCACTTTGAGTCAATTTTGATAAATTTATTTTTCAAAATAGACTTAAAAATAATTAATGTACAACATTATTGCGATGATATCTTGAAGTTGATTACGTTCCCATAAAAAACCTGTATTAATTGCCCGTAATTAATAAATGTTATTTCCTGTACATTAACTTGTTCCATGTTTAATTAATTTTCGTCGTATTTAACTCCCTCATTATATAATGTGTTTTAATAATACAACGTATTAACTATAGTATATATATTACACACTACATTTTCATCCAATATTAATTTATCAATTTACGTTGATTAATTTTTCGTCTACATACCCTATTTGATTTTTGGTAACAAAATTACACATCAGTACCGGTTAGTACGGTGGCCAAACTACCACTGACAACAAAAATACTTTTATTTGATTTTGACATTTTTACGATCATTTAATAATAATAATAATAATAATATCTTGGGACAACTCACGCAACGCCATCTGATCCCAAACTAAGCAGAGCTTGTACTATGGAAACCAGACAACTGATAAACATACTTATATATTTCTAAATACATACATATTATAGATAAATAACACCCAGACACAGAATAAACCATCGTGCTCATCACACAAAGTTTTATCCTGGGTGGGGATCGAACCCACGACCTCTTGCGTAGCAGTCGGATACATTCCCACAAAAACATGGTAACTCACTTTTAGGTCAAATTGAGTTACAGTCGTAGCTAAATTTACAATTAAATTCTCTTTTTTTTATCTAACTCACGATTTTTTGAGTCTTTCCGTTTGCGATTGAGAGAGTGTAAAAAAATGTAATTGTAGGTCCACCGAGTGTATTTTTCGCATCTTTAGTTACGAACACAACTTAGGGAACTCAGTACGGGACAATATGCTTGTCACTAAAGTTATGATTAAAATAACATTTATTAAACCACGTAAATTCACGAATATAAAGAATTTTTGTGGTAACTCAAATGAAAGTAAAATACTTATTTTACATAAAATAAAATACAATATCATAAATATAACTCAAATAAAATAAATTAAAAGTTCATTTTAAACAAGGGCTTTTTACATGGATGTTTGCAATCTTTGATGCGGTCTCCTGGAAAGTTGTCAAAAGTGAGTCATAAGTGTCAAAAAAGCTTACAGTATGATCATTAGATTTCGCATAAGAAATTGCTGTTACTTTATACAGGGTAGGCAGTCCAGCGTACACATATCTATTATAGCGGTCAGTGTTACCCATTGATATTTATCATAAAGGCATGTAATATCTTGCAAGGATCTTTTGGTGCTTCGATGACATTGAAATGAGGGCAGCTTTACAAAATGGCGGCGTTAGTTTGGATTTTGGCCCGGCATCAAAAGATTCTTGTATCACTGTTTATAACAGTAAGCGTACCTACCCTCTTTCTTTAAAAATATTCGTTTACTTAAATTTCTTAAGTTTACGGGCACTATACTAATGATCACGGCCGTTGCAATACGGTCGAAGCGTCGGGCAATAAACAAGGTATTTTACCTTAAATTATTCACGCGATTAAGACCCGAAGTATATAATGTGTACAAATCGCGAAAGTTTATCAACATTTGAATTAGAGTAGGACTCCAGGTTGATAAAACAATCATCATATGAGGTTTGACAGGGTAGACCATAGACATAGAGAGTGAACTGAGCGTTCCATTCCAGGTATGAAGTAATACAGGCTGCAAAACTTGAGAGAGACAAAACTAGTATGCGGCCAGTAGTTGTCTCTAAAAAGTCTTAAGACTGTAGTTGTGTCTATGTCTTTATGGCGGTTGTCTACTGTGTTGCAATTACAGACAGAAAAGAGACGGGTATTGGCCGCACAGTCGCGTTGTTTCTTTCTAGAGAGTGGTCAATTTTATAAGGCTATTACTCAGTCCACGATAATTTGTATTTTACTAATAACCTCCCGTTCTGGGCTTCTTTACATTATATTAAATAAGCCGCCCGCGCAACTTCGTCTACGTAAATTTTCGCCGTTTTTGCAACATTTTGCATTGCTGCTCCGCTTCTATTGGTCGTAGCGTGATATTATATAGCCTTCCTCGATAAATGAGCTAGCCAACAGTAAAATATTTTTTTGCAATTCAGACCAGTGGTTCCTGAGATTATCGCGTTTGAACAAGCTTCAGCTTTGTAATATTAGTATAGATAGACTGCCTCTGTGGCGCGGTGGGAGTGTATCCGACTGCTACGCAAGAGGTCGTGAATTCGATCCCCACCCATGATAAAACTTTGTGTGATGAGCACGATGGTTTATTTTGTAAATTTTTGTGTTTGTAACTTTATAATACCAGTTTTCAAAATATTTAATACATAGTCTTAAACACCTACTACCTGTTTTTAAAGTTATGATCATAACCAGTTATATTTTATCATAGTAAAATCGTTTTTTATTGTAAAGTTTAGGCACTTAACCTAACAAAAAATAATGAGGGGTCTCACAGACGAGTGAGACCTACTTTTGTCACACAACCCCCTACAGGTTGTTTGACAAAAGTAGGTGGAAGGTGATTAAGGAGTTTTTTTTTTTCAAAACTGATTTTACAAAGTTTGGTGTAATGTAAAGAAGCCACGGGCAGGTTATTATTATATTACAAATCTTCCTGTGTAAAAAGAAAACTATGCTTAAGAATTTAATAAAATGGGATTCGACATCACGATAGGCGCAATTGCCTATTTATTCTACACCCATATACTATTCCAAATACATAATGTTATTAAATATCAAAAAATGTGTCGGGAATACGAGACATAAAATCGATTACTAGCAATTCCTAAAAAATATAAACTAAACAAATTGATGTCAATATGTCTGACCCTTTCAACGCTACGATACTATGGGCAAAATACAAATCTCCTTTGAAATATATATTTCTGTTTAATATTGTATATTTTGGTGGGAACTTTTAGTTATACATCGCACTTCGTGACCAAGTTAGTAGGTATTTAGTGTATACATTACATATTACATCTACCGTAAATCTTAAAATTTCACATTCTAAAAGGAAATGTACACGATTTCTAAAAAAAATCATTAGTATCTAAGTCACGCACATATCTTAAAAAACATCCTTTATGTTTATGTTATGTCGTGTTTCCTTGGCGAAATCTCGGCAAGGTTATACAGAGCACATGACAGCGTGTTACGAAATAAAACGTCATACACTCTCTCTTGATTGCTGTAGGCAATAAGAGGAAGCGAGAGCGGAAATTCTTCGCGTTTTTTGACTGCGATTTTGACTATAGTTTTGATCAAAAAAAGTTTGTATATAACGTGTAATAGAAAGGTGTGGTCAAATTCAAAGATTATTATGTGCCCATGATATTGATTGCATTTATCAAAAGTACTTAGTACCTTAAAAATAATTTATTATTTTTCATTCGTTTATTTCACAATGATAAAGTTATAATGTGACTTAAATAAAGCTATGTTACAATAATCTAATCGCATTTTGTATCAGTTACAATACTTCTGCTATTAAGCCGTTCACTTCTGAAATATGACAAAAAGAAAACGCTATAACTATGCCATAAAAATGTAATCAGATATAGCACCATGGTAGGTGCAATATTTATAATATACACACACCATTAGGGCACAGAACTCTCTTAAAAAGGGTAGGTATGGGTATATACCAGGCGTGTCTAGGTTTTTGATTTTTGGGTTCGGTCATGTCGGTTCCCTCACAAAACTTTCCATGTAAAAAATGCAATATTTTTTTGTGCGAGGGATTGGGTTTGATTCTCATACAGGACATTTTAATTACTCCAGCGTCACATACAGCTCGTAACCTAATGCGGGACTAGTATTTAAAAAAAAAAAAGACAATATTACAAAAGATTGAGTGACTTTACAAAACCGCTACTTCTTAACACCTTGTACCCCAAACCTCGCAAGTTTACGCACTGATTGCTTGACAGCACAAGATAATTGTAGAGTACCTATTTATTTCCGCGGGTGTACCACATACATAATAAAAAACGCGTCTTTGTCTTAGTAATAAAAGTTCACACTTTCACGTAGGTACCTAGGCTTCATTATTGATATAACGTATTCATAGAGCATATTCAATTTATAATTTATTCAAAAACGATGAGTCATGTTCATTGTTAGTGATGTGATGAAATCTAACCATAGAGCTATAGATTCAATTCTATTCAATAGTAGCTTTAATGCTATTAGCTTTTGCCATAACCCAATCGCTGATCGCGTGGTTTACCTATTTGTCAGTTACACTAGGTATTCAACTGAGATTATTAGCAAGCCGTTATTATATCAGATAGGTATTAAGACAACTTTTCATATGAAATGACAGCTTGTGTGATGTGCAAGATTTATTTGTTTATTCATTTAGTATTTTAAATTACATAAAAATATTTTTGATATTTCTAAACTAACACGACATATCTACTGTATTCTTAAGACTTCATGTACAACGTAAAGGATTAAATGAATATGACTATGACATATATAATGTTAAATGTTGAAATAAGGGATATATATATTTTTTTCCGTCAAGCGAATTGTTTTTGTACGAAGTTTCAAATCAACAGAAAAATATTCTTGCTCCATGTATACGCATTCAACCTCCTTGTTAACGCCTTTATGTGATAAAACAAACGCTGAAATTAGTTTTCTGTGCTTATGTAATCCTATCATAGGTATTTGCATTAATATAATATACGACATGACACGACGAAGTAGTAAAATACAATCCTTGCGAACAAGGAATCAGTTACTTTCCTTGTTAGGAACATGACGTATTGCAAAACTGACATTCTAAACTAACTGAAGAACAAGGAAACTTGCGAATCAGAAAACCAACTTAATAGATAAATTGTCAACTTAGTGCAAATGGCAAATAAGGAAATTGGCGAATTCAGAAACTGTCTAATAAGTAAATAGATGAATTAGTAAAATTGACGAGTAAGGAAGCAGACCAGTGGTACGCTAACCAGTTTGGGCGAAGCCAGGGAATGATTTGGGGGTTGAAACTTCCCCCTGAAACTGCAAAAAGGTAGATACACAGTACTCATTTGACCGGTGTTTATTGAATTGTAATATACGACCCCCTCCTCTCAAAAATATCTTAACCGAAAAATTATCTGAGTAACTTCCATGTATCGTTTACACGTTTATTGAAACCATAAGACACCTAACTGCTAAGGTATAAACCATGGAATCGATTTTCAGCCAAGTTCCTTATTCACCTTTTCTTTTCCCGTTTTCGCGGCAAGTCCGTACGAACTGGTGCAGGCGCGGTGCGCTCAAAAATGTCCGCCGCGCATGTGAGTTAATGCATTTCTAAGCGCAGCTCTCTATTTCGGTTTAAAGAATTTATTCTTTCAACAAACATTACATTTCCTTAAAATGAGAAAAAGATTTGTAGTGTAGGACGCCCTCAGGCCAGGTGGAGTGATGATCTACGCAAAACGGCTGGCAGGAGCTGGATGCGAGAAGCCGAGGATAGAACAAAGTGGCGTGCAATTGGAGAGGCCTATGTACAGCAGTGGACTGCGATAGGCTGATGATGATGATGATGATGATGAGAAAAAGATTTCACAATTTTGTTTACATTTTTGATTCTACTATTTTATTTAACATTAAAAGATTTTGACAGTTCGCAAGGGCTTGCCACGAAAACGAAAACAAAGAACGTGAATAAGAACATAGAATAAATATTCGTGCGATGAACATGTCATGTTAATTCTGTATCTGAGTGCAATTAGTGTGTAAATTCGCAGGTAGAGTCGAAAGAACAGCTAGTTGAGAACAAATAAAAAAACCCATCATTTAAAAAGAGAAATTACAAAGACAATTTCCAAATAAATACCTACCTTCTTACATCAATTCCATTACGTAATCGTACACCCATCCAATTATTTTTACTTACACTGCCACGGTATTGTGTTAACGGTCCAATGGGCTGCTTTCTCTCCGATTTTCACTCGGATCTCGATTTCTAACTTAAAACTATATAGGGTTTAAGTACTATATGTGTGCGGAGCGTGACTGGCGAAATTAATCTATCTATCTATAGTCAGAATATACTGAGAGTACAAAAGGCAAGTTTTATCAATGGGTTAGTTTCTAACTATTCAAAACAACTACTCTTTGAGAAATGTCAAAACCTACATTTTATATTGAGTTCTGATCTGAGATAATTTTTTCTCGTTAAATCACTTCTTTATATGACTGCTGTGTCCGCGACTTCGTCCGCGAGAAGTTGCTGTGCTGCTCTCTCCCTATAGACATTAGCGTAATGATATAAAGTAGCCTAAGGTACTTTACATCCTCAACTGTCTAACAGTGAAAGTTCCGTCAAAATCCGTCCAGCTGTTTCGGAGTTTACCCAGGACAAACAAACATACAAAAAATAAAAATAAAGTGTTTTTGTTATATGTACCATATATACTTTCTGTATTTGGTAAAAAATTGTTGTTTAGATTGACTGATGCATCGTCAGTTTGGTCAGGGGCCCCTTACATAGAGATTGGTTAAATTTCAGCAGCGTATGGCATAAGTATTACATTTTCTGATAGCATTTTACGTCATCAACACCACTCTTTAGATTAGATTTTATAAGAAACCTGACATAAAAAGTACAAATATAAGTTAATTGAAATATTATTTAATTATAAATCTACGTATCCATGTAAATATTACAACAGATTCTAATAGAAACTTAATGTCTAAATAGACGGTTAACATAAATATTTAACTTAAGAAAAGTAATAATGCCCGACATGTCATACTAAATTGCTAATGGTTATTTATTTTATTTTCATTTTTTGTTTATAAGTTAAGTATGATAATTAATGCAATAATATTGTTGTATTAAAGTTTGTGTTCTCATGTAAGTGATATAACATTATGTCTTTATGAGAATAAATGTCTTTAAACCTAACCTAATAATAATTTAATACTACTACTAGATAATTGAAAAAAAAAACAATGTAATCGAAGACAAAACATTTTATACCTATCCAATTATGAATAAAATTAAGTAGGTATACAACAACAAAATTTAAAAGAAACCTAATTTAAATACAAGGTTATTTTTGGTATAGTACAAAGCTTAGACACCCCAACAAGATTTTTATTTCAAGAAATCATATAAAAAAAAGAAAATGTAAAAATTGAAAACTTACATAGTTATAAGCCATATAAGTTGCGTTATCGTGCTCAAAGCGTCCCATAGTATATAATCCTTAGTTATTATTGAAAAAAAAGTGATGATTAGATTTTACATCACGTTGTAAACAGGATTTATACTGTTAGACTGATTAATGAATTAATTAATGATTGATTTAATTAATTTAAAGAAAAATATAACATGGTTCAAAAAGTGACAAGAAACCTACCTTAATGAATTGTGTTACTGATTCTAAGCAAACCAATTTCATGTTTGCACTATACCAAGAATAACGCTATATAGATAAAATAAAACCGAAATTTCAAGCATACACTTCATAATATTATTGTATTGGCCTGACCCCATCTCGGCCATCTTCCACAATAACAGCAACATTATATTGTCCTTTACCACTTTTTACCAGATTTTAAACCAAACCTATTCCTAAAAGACACTACACTAACACCCCAACTAAAACTAAACTTCCAAAACAGGTGATCTAATCGAACTGATCGGCACATTTCCCCACGAGAACTACGATTATCAAAACAACCAATTTGAGGACCCGATCATAATCTACACCGACAACAAGCCGTACCACCAAAAACCGGAACTGTCCGATCCAGAACCGGAATTAAACCGTCCCGGGTGGAACCAAAACCATTTCTACCATGTGAAACCGTCGTACCATGAGACGACGAAAAAACCTGACGATTTCTATAAGCCTGATTATAATGATGGAAATTCTCAAGGTGATGATGATTATGTACCAGTTCATACAAGCCATAAGCCCGCAAGACCTAGTTTCCCCGGTGAGATATCAAACTAGGCTGTATATATGACTTTTTCTCAATTTCGTGCGTCGAAACTCAATGGTTTTATTGGTAGCTTTCGATACAGTCATCAAAAATATCCAACTTGGTTTATCCAAGCAATAAAAGTGACCAATTGTATTATTTTTAGTGAATGGTAATCTAACCAATTTCTGACAGAGACTTGGTATTAGGAATTTTGCATGTATTTTCACATATTATGTACGAAGCTGTAAAAATGATGACAACTCAGTTTTCCAGCATTATCACAACCTATAATATATTTGCCGTGTGGTGCCGGCTTAAGAATAGTACCACCCCATCTCTACCCGTGGGTGTCGTCAAGGCGACTAAGGGATTTTACCCCGGAGGACGGGCAGCAGCGTCCTCTGCGTACTTAAAGCCTCACTGCGATCGCCAACCCGCTCGCCAAGCGTGGCGATTATGGCAATTACCCCCAGGATCTACATACTAGTAGGTTCTGCTGGGGAGACCCGTGCCCAGCAGTGGGCCATCTTATGGGTTGATATGTATAATATATTTTATGTCTTTACAGTTTGATCACCAATGTTCGGCAGCATTGATCATTTTTCTTTTGTACAAACCAAGTTGGAACATTTGTTACCAGTTTAAGGCCGAGCATGTTGTGTCTTTCTTTGTATCCCCTGTGTAGATACGTTGAAAGACAAGGATATATATTTTTGGCAATGCTTTCAGCAGACAAATGAGTGAAATTTTAGGCCCTGGCTTTTATTAGATGATTCATCTAATAATAATTGTTATAACCTATAAGTAAAGCGGCAGGAGATTAAAAAACTATTTTGCTTGATCTGTCTTAGATAAATGCTTCATTAAGTATTCTATAAACTATAAAGATTGGCTGCATAAATTAGGTACTTTTAAGTTCAATAGTTTTGGAAATTCTTTCCATTTTTTGCATAATTAAAAAGCTGTAAAAATGTGAAGCAATAAAATGATAAACGCTATTAACGGTGATTCAATGTACTTACATTTATATTAAATAAAATATTTCAGAAAATAAAACATTAATTTAAAACAATTCTTTATGTAAATTAGATAGCAACCAGTTTTAAAAATCTTAAAACTACTTGAGTTTCGTCGCTGTTATTCTTTTTCTTTCTTGCTTCAATACCAGCACTGCGTTTTCATAATCATCATGCACCATGTCACTTTGCATGCTAAACATAGTGACATTCCGCACAATGCATGCGCACTGAAGAGACTTTACGAATTCGCGTTATGTCAAAGTGGAGACGTCACTTATTAAAGTAACTATTGCCACCAAAGTTTATACACATGCAAAAGTAACGCATGAAATACAAAGTGACTTTGCTAAAAGCGCATCGCATGCTTTGCAAAGTGACTTTAATTGCACTGTATACTGGCTTTAATTTGCACAAAATGTATTATTGTGTATGTAACTTTGTAATAATATGTTTGTGTGCTTTTTGCTTGTGTAATTATTTATTTTTATGTAAGTATGTATAAATTATCTTTAAAATTTATAGATTATATATAAATATTTATATATTTAGTTCACATTATTGTCGATACTTTTCGATAACTAAGTAATTATTTAGCATAAGCGGATGTTTTAGGCTTAATGTGTATTTTTAATATCTAGCAATAAACTGCTTGATTTTAATTAAAAGAAGAAAGTTTAAGGATGTAGTTAGTGCCTATAATGAGCTTTATCGTCATAAAATGTAATTATAATTAATTAATTTTTAAATTAATTTATGCCCAATTTAAGATTCTTGGAAATTTTGCTTAAATTATGTGATTAAGGATACTTTGGTCATTTATATGTATATTTTAATTGTACAAAAAAATTTACACTTTTACACGTTAAATATGTAGCCGTGAAATTGATCGTACCTAAGTTTGTTTCAATTTCTACCAACACCCAAATGAAAAATCTTTATGCACTTTTTTTGATATAATTGATTAAAGAATATTAACTCTTTCGCTATTGAATATGAGGGTATTGAAGTTGAGCGGACAATTGAGTAATAAAGTGTTCAATTCACACTCAACATATGATGTGTTAGCACTTAGCCCATATACAGATACGCAGGATGCATCTTCGGGCAGATATGATAGAATCCAAGTATATTCATAAAATTCCTAGTTGTAGCAGAGTAAATCCTTCTAAATTCCACTTAAATGCAATAGAAATACAGTTTAATATGCAACGACATAAAAAGCTGAGCCAAATTTTTGATTTTATTGGGATTGACCCTTTGTCGTAATTTTCACAACATAACTTGTTTGTTAAACATTAGCCTGACATATGTTGAATAAGGGAGCTTTCCATTGATGCGAAATGGGGCGGAGAGGATCGTGAATTGACATAATATGCTCGAAATAATACTGGGCACGATTCTGTGCGCTGTCATTGGTCAATTGACGGTCCACTCCGTCCCCAAAGGTTCTATATTCGATATGCACTATTTCTCAAAGAAAATACTTGTTTTGTTTTATGTACTTTTTGTATTGATTTCTTTATTTCTTCCTAACATAGTTATTGTATACTTCTAGGTTGTGGCGAACACTTCACAAGATCCAACCGTATAGTTGGCGGTCATTCTACCGGTTTCGGTTCCCATCCATGGCAAGCGGCCCTGATTAAATCAGGCTTCCTGAGCAAGAAGCTGGCTTGTGGAGGCGCTCTGATCTCTGATAGATGGGTAATCACCGCTGCGCATTGTGTGGCTACGTGAGTATATTTCTTTTGTTACTATTTCTTCAATTAAGTCAGGGTTTTTTCTGAGCAAGAAGCTGGCTTGTGGAGGCGCTCTGATCTCCGATATATAGGTCGTCACCGCAACGTGAGTATATTTATTTTCTATTTGCTTATACTTTAAAAATTCAAGCTGGACGTCGATGTGACTATGAGTGTAATTAAAACTTTCAGTAACTTTATTAAAAAAATGCATTATTAAAAGATATAAAAATGAAGTTTCAGACCCAGGAAGGTCGAGGCGAAGGCCGATCAGCGGCAGTTCCTGCACGCGAGTCGTGCAGGAAAGATAGAAAAAAATAAAGTTTAGTAACATAGTCGCGATAGATGGTTCGATTCTAGCCACGGTTTGGCATACGAAACTCTCGGGTTTGATTCAAATTTTTCTAGCTTTCAAAAATGCAATTATTGTGTTAGTAATGTTTTGCTGGCAATGGTTTGGAAAACTTATAAATTGAACACGCATATAAGGGGCGGACATCGTACCTATAGGTATCGAATACCTAAAGGTACCTAAAGGTTCGAATAGCAATCTGCGAACCTATTTCATTTTTGACGTTTTTGAGAAGATTGACGAATGTGTGAATTTTCGAGACCGCTGCGCCTTTAAATAATCCTTCTCCTCCCACTTAATCATAATAAGTTAATAACAGCACGTTATCTAGTGAATGTTTTGTCTTCGCTTATTTTCAATATTGAATAACAGAAGTCTCGAAACACGCTAGAAAAAAACTGTTGATAAAGTTTAATGCATACCTAATGGAGAAGTCAAAAAAATTGCACATTTTTTTTGTGAATGCCTCTTGAAGATTCACGTATCTGTGCGAATCTGGAGTTAGTATAAAAATAAGACTGCAATACATCCGTAAGTAATTTAAAATAGAAATCCTCATTACTTATACTTTTACTACTCACAAAATTACATTTATTATCTCTCATTTTGGCATTTCTAAGAAGTGTTTCTTTCCGGCTAAAGTAAAAACCTAGATTCCTATTTAATCTATTTTTTGTAAGTACTGTTAATTATTTACTTTCACTACGGATTTAGTCTGTCTAAAAACAAAAACTATGATGGACATCTTCAATTTAACTATGAATCTTCTTACGTAATCTGTTAGATACTTCTGTAACCGCATTCATGGAGTGATGATTAAGCAGATTGATTAGTTAAGCTGCATTGGCACCATACTGTATTAATTATCTTACGCTATAGAAGCATTTTTCACACAGCGACATATACAGTTAGCGTTAGAATGGTTTTAAGAGTAGTGAAGTTATACAGTTCGGTAGCTTGTCAAAAAATCTTAAAGTCATTTGATTACAGCTTTGACTGTTTACAGCGGTTCTGGAACGGGGCATACGTAGCCTATTCGGATATCGAGTGTTGATATATACTTATCGCTATACTTGTTATAAAGATATAAATGTTTTTTTACGAAACAACTGACCTCATAAATATATATTAAGGCTAGCGACAATTGTTTTAGCTCTATAAATAGTGGTTTACGGGGTTCTAGGGGTTCGGTACAACATATTGCTATTAGTTTTAGGTTTGGTTAAATTCTAAGGTCGTTATTTATCTTCGTCTTTACATCACTCGTCATCTTCGCTGGTTGGTTACAAATCAAATTTTTTGATAGTTAACGCTTTTTATGTTGTAGGGATTCACTTGCGAACTATTTTTGAAAATTTCTCTTATTTATTTTATACTTTGCTTTATTTGTAGTATTGAAGTTAGACCATTTGTCTTTGGTTTGAATAGAAATAGCACGAGCAACAGCTAATATCCCATATACCTAATTTTATAAAAATCTATACTATAATTTTCGTTAGAACGTATTCGGATTTCGACTACTGGATAACACTGGCCTCTATGAAAATCCACGCGTATATACAATTATTCTATAAATATAAATGATAATTATATGATGAAACAGAAAACAAAAAATATGTTTAATTTCTGTTCAATTTAGTTTTAGTGGGTAGATCTAAAATCAGTGTCAGATATTCTTCTGTGACAATATCAATAATTACTGGGCTAATGAGAAGTATGAACTAGTCTCAAAAATAGGAACACGGTGAAGTAACTCTTGAACTTTTGCGGAACAAGGATACGTAACTAGTTACGAAAGACCAGTTACGTGCACAACCGAGGAAGACGCATCTGTGTCCGGTTGTGTCGAATTGTTGTCTTTCGAAATTTAGCTCACAGTTGATATCCTGTAAGCCTGTCTTTGGTACTAAATTCATAAACTTTCGTAGTCTTTATTTTTTATGTTTACGGGGAGAATTCTCATTAATTTTTTAACCAGATCTTGATCTGATCCAAAAATTCTGGACTTCTTGAGGTTCGAACCCATAGACGATTTTAGTGTTACAATTTCACTTTTGATCGAAACTTGGTTTTTATAGAATTATAGAGTAAGGCCTACTGGCTTCAAGCCAATCAAGATGTACGTGGACGAAGCGTAAACGAAACCTAACTGTTATGTAATTGTGAAAATTTATGACTAAGTAAACAAGTTACTCATTTAAAATGTGAGTCATTTGTTGCGCAAATTACTCGTCGTAATTATAGCCTTTCTCTAATTAATTTTGAGTATAAAGTCTTAACTGTGGTGCACTTAAATAAATGTTTATAAGAATCAACATCGTCATCATAAAAAAATCATATGGATAAGGTAGTTTGTTGAACTCTATACATTTTTTAATATTGACAATTATTTCTATATTTGTATGTTTACTAAAATTACGATTTTTTCGTATTGTGGTATTCTATTTAATATAGCTGACCCGCGCAACTTCGTCTGCGTACATTTTCCCCGTTTTTGTAACATTTTTTATTGCTGCTTCGCTCCTATTGGTCGTAGCGTGATGTTATATAACCTATAGCCTACCTCGATAAATGGACTATCCAACAATAAAATAATTTTTCAATTAGGACCAGAAGTTCCTGAGGTTATCGCCCTTAAACAAATAAACAAACAAACGAACTCTTCCGCTTTATAATATTAGTATAGATGACTGCCCCAAAAGAGGGAAAGTAATGTGTTAGGGTCCATATGTATATTTTTTTTTATTTCTTTATTCCACCATAAATTCTAATAACTGAAAAAAATACAATTGGTGTGTTGTGAGACTCGTTAAATGAAGATAGAAAATTGAAAAATAATTTGAACTGCATGCAAAGTTTTTATAACTTTGCATGCAGTTCAAATTATTTTTCAATTTTCTATCTTCATTTATTGGTGTGTTGTGAGACTCGTTAAATGAAGATAGAAAATTGAAAAATAATTTGAACTGCATGCAAAGTTTTTATAACTTTGCATGCAGTTCAAATTATTTTTCAATTTTCTATCTTCATTTATTGGTGTGTTGTGAGACTCGTTAAATGAAGATAGAAAATTGAAAAATAATTTGAACTGCATGCAAAGTTTTTATAACTTTGCATGCAGTTCAAATTATTTTTCAATTTTCTATCTTCATTTATTGGTGTGTTGTGAGACTCGTTAAATGAAGATAGAAAATTGAAAAATAATTTGAACTGCATGCAAAGTTTTTATAACTTTGCATGCAGTTCACCAATTATTTTTTAAATCTAAATGAAGCCTTTTTTCAGTAATATGTTCTTTCTACAATATTTGAAGTTCTTTTTTTCCGTGTGGCATAGTTTTGGGACGCTCTGCGTACTTTACCAAACCTGGAATTTCGCATAGATAATCTCTCATACCTAACTTTCATAAAGTAGGGACGCACTAAGCCCAGACCGGCCGGTAGTATCGTTTTATTTGTGATTTTGTTTCCGTTTACTTAATATAAACTTAGTAACTGAAAAAAATCTTAAGCATGCCTGACGGCAGCCATACTGATTTATTAAAAATTGCCTGGTACTTTAAGAGCCAATTATAGGCTGCTAGTACGTACTTTACCAAAATCTCGTAAAGCTGCGGGTCTGCGCTTATTGAGTCCCCACTTTATAAATAATATGAGAGATTCTCTATACGAAATTCTAGGTTTGGTAAAGTACATAATATTAGTGGTCTTTAATTGGCTCTTAAACTATCTGGTAATTTTTATTAAATGAATATGGCTGCCGTCAGACATGCTTAAGATTTTTTGCAATTACTAAATTTATAATAAGTAATCGGAAACAAAATCACAAATGAAATGATACTTTAAATTCAATCAAATTGTTAGTTGGCCATCCAACCCATCTTGTTGAAAAATAATGTTGTCACTATCTGTGTCCCTGGCAGTGACAACACTACATACCTTATACTGGCCTGTTGGTCTAGTGCTTGGTGACCCTGACTGTTAAGCCAGAGATCGTGGGTTCGATCCCCACCCAGGATAAAACTTTGCTTGACAAGCATGATGGTTTCTTCTGTGTCTGGGTGGGTATAATTTATCTATATTATGTATGTTTTTACAAGTATGTTTAGCAGTTGTTTGGTTGCCATAGTACAAGCTGTACTTAGTTTGGGTTCAGATGACGTTTCGTAAGTTGCCCCAAGATATAATATTATACTAATCAAAAACATCATTCCACTCATTCCAGCACACCCAACAACCAACTCCGAGTCCGTTTAGGAGAGTGGGACGTCAGAGACGCAGGGGAACGTTACTCCCATGAAGAATACTCTGTACAAAGAAAAGAAGTTCATCCATCATATGAACCAGCGGATTTTAGGAATGATGTGGCTTTAGTACAACTTGATAGAGGAGTTGTGTTTAAACAACATATTTTACCTGTAAGTACTTACATATATCCTGATCCTAATTTACGAAAGAGAGTTAGTTGTCAGTCACCTTTTCAAGACTAATCAGATCTCGATTTAATATAGCCCATGGAACAAACAGACGAAACTTGAATTTTATAGATCGTATTAAATGTTATAGGTTTTGCAATAAAAAAAATATTAAAACCTTAAAATATTTACGTATAAGACCTATAAATCTTTTAAATTGTATAATGTGCACAAATCACGAAGTTTATCAAAATTTATAAGAGACTTGATTTTTATCAGCAAAAATCGACCTTTAATGATAGATATCAAAGTTATTGATTTTAGTTTTAAGTAATGCTTTAGATTGCATTTACTATACGGACCGCATAACATTAATTTATTAATCAGACAAAGATGACATAATAATGGCTTATTAGTTCAATTACTCTATGATTAATACATAAAATACCCTAGGGAACACAATTCCTATAAAAACAAAGACACATCCTTAACTGGGGTACCTCAGGGTATTATATTAGGCCTCTTACACGTTTCGTCCGGCTCCTCTTTTTAATTGGAATTGCAATCTTTTTCAGGTATGTTTACCTCAGAAGCAGATGAAGCTAGCAGGGAAGATGGCGACTGTAGCTGGCTGGGGAAGAACTAGGCATGGGCAAAGTTCTGTGCCATCTGTGTTACAGGTATGTTCAAGTACCTACCTGTATCTACCGACTTTTAGTATTGGAAAAAGGAGTTATATTCATTTCAAATTTTATAAGCAAGGGCAGTTATCAGTATTATATAACGTCATGATTTGAGACAGCGTTGTACCAATCCAATAAATACACCATTGTATTCAATTTTAAATCTCAATATCTTTTGGTATGTATCCAAAATAAACAAGTATTTATAATAAAAACAGAAACCTGACTGCTCAAAATCAATTAATTGAAAGCTTTTGTCACATCAACAATTGAGATTAACTCAACCATATCTCACATAATGAAACCCATCAAATTATTTAGGATATAGGTAAAGCATACCTGGATATACCTACTTACATCGCTACATACGCTCTAAAACATAACACTTATTCTGGCACAGTTGGGTAAAAAACACCAACATCTTAGTTATGATCAAAATCTGAATTCTTATGTTTCTTTATTCTCATTTTATTAGAACCCTCTCAATCAGTTCGTCAAAAATATTACACTATCGATTGTTTTGTCTTTTTTTTAAATTATTTATATAGTTAAAATATTAACTGTTATTAACCTATAGGTATTATAAATGAAGGAGTTATTTTGTAATTTCATTTTGTCTAATGTTATTATTGTGTATTTTTCAGGAGGTAGATGTAGAAGTAATTCCAAATGAACGTTGTCAACGATGGTTTAGAGCAGCAGGACGAAGGGAAACCATTCACGATGTCTTCCTCTGTGCGGGATATAAAGAGGTACCCTACTTGTAGTTTTATTATTAAAATGGATAATAATTGGTATTGGAAAACAATTGTGGTAGGTGATCACAGAGGACCAGGACCGCAAAATTTTGTTAATTGACATGCATTTTATTTGAGGAAAAATGTTTACATTTTATGTATATGTCGCAGAATTATTTAATCGCTAATTGATTTCAGCTGACCTAACATCTGTTTTGATTTAATGACAGGTGTATTGACTCATTTGAAACATGCCCGTATTGATGATTTAGGTAGGCAACTTATTTGCGATTTATCACTCTAGACAATATCTATTATATAATCTTTGTTAGGATACATATAACAGATGAGGGTATATTTTTCTTAGACCGGTTCTTAGACCATTCAGAGGTATACACACACACACACAAGAATGGCATCTCCTGGTACAGTCATACATATCCTTAAAAGACGTCTGCGTATAGCTATTAGCAATGTGTAAAATGGTACTAGTAAATTCAATCGTCGAGAGATAATTAATGAATAACTAAATAACTATTAACCGTTATGTTTTTTTTTTTTGTTTTTAGGGAGGCCGAGACTCCTGTCAAGGTGACAGCGGAGGCCCACTCACAATGAAGTTAGAAGGGCGAAGCACCCTTATAGGCCTCGTCTCTTGGGGTATAGGTTGTGGTCGAGAGCATCTACCCGGAGTATATACCAACATACAGAAGTTTGTGCCTTGGATAGACAAGGTACTAGACAAATAACATATTTAGTAGATTGTGTCTGCCAAACAGAGGCGTTCAAATTGTTAAATAATGTAAATAGAATCCGTTATAATTGTAAAATGTATTTAAAATAATGTTTCACAATCAAACGATCATTTACAATCATAATCATAATAACTTTATTTCCATGAATCATGATCGTAATTCATCATTAATTGATCATGAAGTTCCCCGCCAAAAATATCGTCATAAACCTAGAGTCAATAGCACCTCCCATTTGTGCGAGTAACTCACACTTGACCGATGTTAATCGATCCCCTTTCCCCCCTGAAAAATATCTAGATTAGCCACTAACCTCAGAGCTCTCAAAGACTCATACATATAAACTTATTGTTTGAAATAAAAGTCACTGACAATGAAGTAAGAAGGGCGAAGCACCCTTATAATAGGCCATGTGTCTTTGGACACAGGTTGTGGTCGAGAGCATCTAACCGGAGTATATACCAACATACAGACGTTTGTGCCTTGGATAGACAAGGACAAATAAACATATCTAGTAGCTTATGGCTACCAAAGATAAAATAGTTCAATACTGTAAATACAATCTGATATAATTATGACATTTTACAATGTTAATTGACAATAATAATTACTTCACTTCCATTAACATAGTTGTCAATCATGATCATAATTCATCATTAATTGATCATTATCAGCGTTAATTTGTCATGACTATAAATGACTCAATAATTTACAATCATAATAATGATTTATGTAAACATTATTATCATTTATGATCATATTTCATAATTATTTGGTCATCGTCATTATTAATCTCTCAATCATTTTCTATCATAATCATAATTAGCATTGACATCAGTCATGATCACAGTTCATCATTAATTGACACGTGTCAGAAAAAAGACTTCTATCTCAGCTAACAACCCATTTTTTTACATCTATACGTAATTCGTACCTATTGATATAAAATGATAATTAAGATAGTAAATTATAGCCAAATAAAAACTAATCAAAAAGAGTAAATAATTGTTCATGGATGATCTCTGAAACTACCGGACCGGTTATAATTTAAATTTGCTATAGAGGTCCTTAAATTTTAAAAATTACATTTTGTCGTGATAATCAATCCGCATGGATGGGCTAGCATAGATGTATAGTAACATTGATTGACAATTACTCAATTACCATTATTTCATCAATCATAATCATCACGATCATTAATCATTATTATCACTCCCATTGCCATAATCACGATCATCAGATGTTATTATCATAATCATCACATCACATTTATCTTTTTCTTCATCATCACACCTAAACATAATCATCATCATTTAATCAATTCCCATTGTTATTAAAAACATTACAAAATACTGTTTGACCTCTAACACAAAAAGAAGAGGTTTACAAGTTTGAAGAGTCAGAGTATCATTTATCAATTTGTTTAACATAGGTATACAAGTTTTGATGACAACATTACATAAGTTGAAATACAGTAAACAAATTACTGTTTGTCTATCTATGAAATCGCAGCTCTTAAATGGATGGAACATTACAAGAACTTTGAAAATAAAACAATAATATCGACAAGAAAGAGATAGAAATATGTGAAAGGGAGAGAATCCCGATTTGAAAAATACTGTGTAAGAAATGCTCTATTTATTGGTCAAATTAATAAATGTCTTTAAAAATACTCATTAAGTCCTAAATTAGGATTGGATTGGACTATGTGGTCCTTATTTAAGATTTTTTTTGTCGTTTAATCGTGCGATTAAGCGTGTTATGTGATTAGGTCTTATTTATTATTAGACTATTGTCGATTATTTAATTTTTTTGTATGTTAATAAAATGTTTTTGTATGAATTTTGTTGTTTTATTATTTTGTCGAAAGCCAGGAGCATATACCTACTTATATATACATTTTTCACAACCCGTGGTTTCGATCGAGTTGATCGCGGTCAGGCGACCCGTGACCACGATTGGTGTAATTCGATCGAAACGTCTGGTAAATAAAAAGTTTGTCTTTTAAAATATTTCATGCAATAAAGTTTCGATAATATTATAATATTAATATTATTAAAATTTTAAATATTGTAATATACTCGTGGCTTCTTTACATTACACCTAATAACTTTGTATTATCAGATCTGAAAAACTCTCAGTATCAATTTTCTATGGAAAAACATTACCCTTTCTTTTTGGCTTCACCATAGTCGGGTAAAAACGAATACATACTCTATCCCATATACACAACGTTATTCTTAGTATAGTGCAAACCTGAAAGTAGTTTGCTTAGAATCAGTAACACAATCATCATTTAAATCTATACTAATATTATTAAGCTGAAGAGTTTGTTTGTCTGTTAGTTCCTTTCAATTCGAACCAGTAGTTCTCAAGAACTACTGAGGCGAATTGAAAAAATATTTTTCTGTTGGGTAGCCCATTTATCGAGGAAGGCTATATAACATCACGCTATGACCAATAGGAGCGCTGAGAAAAGCAGCAATGAGAGATGTTGCAAAAACGGGGAAAATTTAAGCGGACGAAGTTACGCGGGACAGCTAGTTAATTAATAATTTTAATAGGCCAAATCCTGTTCACAACGTGTTGTGAAATACAATTATCACTTATTTTCAATAAAAACCATGGATTACATACTACACGACGCAGTAAGCACGATACTGCGAAGAACACAAGACAACTTGAATGGCTTATAACTCTAAAAGTTTTCAAGATTTTATTTTCCTTTTATTTATAATTTCTTGAAGTAAAAATCTCGTTGGGGATTCTGTTTTTGTGCTATTCAAAAAAACCGTATGTAACCCATAACCACCTATCACCTATTTTTGTTACACAATCACTTACCACACGTCTGTGAGACCCTCGAATAAAATCGTTGTTTTTTTGTCAGGTTTAGGACCTGAATTTCACAATAAACAAGCATTTTACTCCAGTAAAATAGTCTGTAGGTGTTTAATGTCATAACTCCAAAAACAGGTGGTAGGTGATTAAGAGTTAATATAATATTTTTCAAACCTGATATTATAAAGTTATTTGTATATTACAAATTATCCTGTATATGCCTGTGACTCAGTGGAGTGCATACGACTGCTATGCAAAAGGTTGTGGGTTCGCTTCCCGTACGAGCAGGGTTTTGTGAGACCTAAATATTCATTCCTAGCCTGAGTGGGTCGTGCTTGTTAACTGTTTTAAACTTTCAATCCATTATTTTACAATTTGCGGGTAAATAAAAAAAAAAAGTTCCCGTTTCTTAATGCCCATTGTTACCATTATAATGCAACCCAAGATTGTCTGGAAGAGACCGCAGAATGTGATAAGACCTCCTCTTGGACCACAAGCTGTAAATGACTCTATGTAATTTGTGTTTGTCCTCTATTTGGCGTACATTAAGGAATATCTATCTGTTTATTTATTGGAACTTATTTTAAACCACGAATTTCCAAACAATACTTCATAAATAAACTTCATAAAATTAAGCCATTGTTCAAAATTGATGTTTCTAGCTTTAGTAGTTTAGGTACAGCGCCATCTATGATTTTAGTGAATAACTGCTAACAAGTTCGACATGATTCAGATGTGGAGTGACAGAAACCTATTTTCTGTCACTCCACATCTGAATCATTAAATGAAATCGCATTGAAATAAGCAATACTTATTTTCCAAATCGTAAGTTTAAACTCAGTTAGTTTTCTGTATACTATACAGAAAATTAAATTAACAACTTACTCAGTGGCAAGCAGATCGAGATATCTGGTAGGTTAAGCAACGTTAACACTGTCGGTTCATAGATGGGTGACCGTTTTCGACACCAATGTCAATTGCCCTACTATAGTTAGTTATTTTAACAATCACTTAACGGTAGATACGTCATTGAAACCAATCAGGTTATTAGCATACAGGTAAATGTGAAGACATTATTTATGCATGTTAAGTGAAATGTGGGTACAAAATTTCAATTGAAATCAAGCTTAACGTAGGCGAGCCAAAGCTAGGTATCATACAGAAAATCTAACAAAATTAATCAAAAGTAAAAGAAAAATGTTAGGTCGCAGTCACGCCATCTAGTAAAATTCACCGAGACTAAATCGAAACTAAGCGCGTTCATCGATCAATTTTCACAACTATTAGTATGTACTATGAAACATAGGTGGCGCTACCACAAGTGTTCTCATTAGGTAGAAACTTAGTATTTTCGCGGGGATATGCAGTCGTGAAAATACCGCAAGCTTGTGCCTAAAGCTATTGCAAAATTGTTTCAAAATAAAAGAATAATGTGTGATGAACTTTTGCGATTTGTACACATTATGAATAAATTTGCCCCAACTTACATTTGGATTTTGATATGTATATATTTAAAAACTTTTATAAATTAGTTAGTTCTTCGCTTCATGTTGTTATGGAACGTAGCTTTAAATATTATAATTAATTATGTTACAATTTAAAATAATAAAACTGATCTAATAAAATCATTTACATAATATGTATTTACAGTATATTAAACTGTGGCGGCAAATAATCCGCCATAATTTTCGCTGCTATTGATTTTTTATATACCTACCACGAAATAAATAGACGAGCAGATGTGAGCCTCGTGCACCTGATGGTAACAGTATCTATGAGTGACACCAAAATCCTTGTTTGGCAAAGAACAGTAATGCTAAGACCGTCATGAGCGTTTTTCAAGAAAAACTGAGCAAGCATCGGGAAAACTGAAAAATCGACTAGATTGCTATCAAATCAAAAATACGTAGAAGTTCCTAATTTAAGTAGACGTTGTCAATATACCTAATTACATCATCGACTTATCAACAACAACATTATAAAACATGAATTCACTTTTAAAACTAGATTCCTATCACTTTCGACAAAAATAACACTTGCTCATAAATTATTTCTTAAATGCCAATATTTATTTATTCCTTAATCTAATTCTCGCTATTCTTCTATAACAAACTTTGTAACCTAAATATTTGTCCAGTGTCAGTCTGTTAGTTTAAAAGATTACAGTGTGTAAACATACTATAAGTTTGTATTTGTTAAAGGTACCTTAGTTTTTATAGTTTTTGTAATATTAGTATAACGTCAAAATAAATGACATTTTATTGTGAACGCGTTGATGTCTTTTGTTTGACAAATGTAGTGCTACGCCATTGGTCATATAAGCCATTGACCAGTTGGTCTAGTGGTTAGAGACCCTAACTGCTAATCCGAAGGTCGTGGGTTCGATCCTTAACCAGGATAAAACTTTGTATGATGAGCACGATGGTTTAATCTGTGTCAGGGTGTATTTTATCCATAATATGAATGTATTTAGAAATATATAAGTATGTATCAGTTATCAGTCATTATTATCAGTCATCTGGTTGGCATAGTGCAGCCTCTGCCTAATTTGGGATCAGATGGCGTAAGATATTATTATTATTACTAATGTACTCGTAGAATTTCGGTGATGGCCAATCTTACCACAGACACATTTCAACTACGCGGGAAATATGAGTGTACACACACTCTATTCCTTCACTCTCATAGTCTGATCCAAGATTAGGCGTAGGATCGATAGTTTAACATCGACACCGTCCGTCCTACGCCTGATCTCTCCAGGTAAGGTGGGCTGTGTGATTTTTCTGAACATTATGCGACTAATCGCATAATGTCTCTTTCCCGAAATCCCGCTTGGTCACAAAATGTGAATTTCTTTTTCGCAAAATGATTTTTTTCCAGAATATCTCTTACGCAATATGTTTCTCTGTAACTAAGAATAAAATAAAAATTACTGAATTACAAATTAGAGAATACAGATTAGTATTATTAAACTTGATCAATTAACTAACTAAAAAAAATGTTTTTCTTTACCTTACATAACTTTAATGCTATTTCTTGAATTAATTGTGTTTTATTTTCAGTAACAGGAAGACATTTTGTTATTTTGAGATACAGGGAAATATTTTGTTATTATATGTTACAGGTAGACATTTTGTTATTTTAAGTTACAGGGAGATATTAAGCGGAAGAGACTTTGCCAGCAAGCGTTATATTGCGAAAGAGCCATTACGCGACTAAGCCGATTTTTCATCAACAGCGGATAGTAGTTAGAGTATAAATCTCTCTTGATTTGTCAGACAAAACGTTTCTGTTACATGTTATATAAAATCTTTTCTGCAAAGCACTTCACGTTACTAACCCTAATCAAGTTGCAATGACACTTACTTCTGTCGCCATATACGAAGTTTTTCCTTGAATATAATTAATAGCTAAATAGTGTAGGTGTCGTAAGTAAATGACAAACGGATTATGTCACAGTAGAATGTAAGTCGACTTATGTATACTAGCTATGAAAAATACACGAAAGATTCATGTATATTTCATAAAGTTTACACAATGTATAAAACGTAATAATCACGTAAGTTATAAATACGTTTTATACACAGAGAAAAAATGAAAAATACGTGTAAAATACTTGAGGAAAATACAAAAAATACTGTAGTTTTTTTGGTTTTTTCCTCAAGGCCAAATTTTGATTTTTATTATTAAACTTGTATTTTACAAATCATAACGAAATATTCAAAAAATACTGTTCCGTATCTTCCGTAATTTTCTGATGTATACTTACAGAGTATTGTAATGTAAACAAATGACCGAGTGGCATAGAGGCAGCTCATCCACGATGCTGTAAAAGCGTTCCAGGACTGGCACGGCCCTCAACAATGAGGAACTATAAAAAAGAAGAATAATCACTACACGGCGCCAAATCTCATCAGAAACGTGACTATATAAGATTCTACTAATATTGATAAAGACTGGCCTATTGGTCAAGGGGTTAGTGACCCTGACTGCTAAGCCAGTGGTCGAGCATAAAACTTTGTGCGATGAGTACGATAGTTTATTCTGTGTCTGGGTGTAATTTATCCTCCAGCCTCTGTGGCGCGGTAGGAGTGTATCCGACTGCTACGCAAGAGATCGTGGGTTCGATCCCCACCCAGGATAAAACTTTGTGTGATAAGTACGATAGTTTATTCTGTGTCTGGGTGTAATTTATCTATAATATGTATATATTTCGAAATACACGGGTATTTTAATATAAGTACTAATAACCTCCCGCTCTTGGCTTCTTTAAATTACACCAAATAACTTCGATATATAATATTTAAAAAAAACACAAGCATTTACCACACATCTGAGAGACTCTGGGGTAAAATCGATGTTTCTTTGTCAGGTTGAGGACCTAAACCTCACAATAAACAATGATTTTGCTTCAGTAAAATAGTCTGTAGGTGATTGATCATAACTTCAAAACAAGTAATTAAGGAAGTTTTAGAAAATATTAAATTATCAGTTTTGGAAAATATTAAATTATCAGTTTTGGAAAATATTAAAAATAAATATTTTCCAAAACTGATATTACAAAGTTATATAGTGTTACTAGCTGTCCCGGCGAACTTCGTCTCGACTCTTCTTTTTTGTAAATCGGGTGCAATTATGAATCTAAACCATCCTCGAATCCCCTTGAAGTCATACAAAAAAAATCATCAAAATCGGTCCAGCCGTCTAGGAGGAGTTCAGTGACATACACACGCACACAAGAAATCCATACTAATATTATAAATGTGAAAGTAACTATGTCTGTCTGTCTGTCTGTCTGTCTGTTACGCTTTCACGCTCAAACAGCTGAACCGATTTAGATGAAATTTTGTATGGAGATAGTTTGAGTCCCGTGGAAGGACATAGGATAGTTTTTATCGCGATAACCGACATCTATGCGGGCGGAGCCGCGGGCGAAAGCTAGTATATATATAAAGATGTAAAGAAGCTACGAGTGGGAGGTTATTAGTATACTAGCTTTCGCCCGCGGCTTCGCCCGCGTGTATGTCGGTTATCGCGATAAGAACTATCCTATGTCCTTCCCCGGGTCTCAAACTATCTCCATACCAAATTTCATCTAAATCGGTTCAGCTGTTTGAGCGTGAAAGCGTAACAGACAGACAGACAGAGTTACTTTCACATTTATAATATTAGTATGGATTACAAATTATTTTATCAGTTGTTTGATTCTGACTAGTTACTATGTTTTTTTTCGGTTTTGCGGCAAGCCCGCGCCAACTGGTGCATGCGTGGTGCGCTCAAAGATGTCGGCGCGCATGGGCGATGCATATCTAAGCACAGGTCTCTATTAACCATTGTGACAAGATTTTGACAGTTAGAAGCGCGGGCTTGCCGTGAAACCAAAAAAAGGATATTGAATAAGGACCCAAAGGTCGTTGTGTTGTCGCGAGGTATTATTATTACAAGATATTATTAAAAATCCAAAAGTTTGTGATGGCTGATAGATGGATGTATTTTTGTTGCTCTTTCACACAAAAATCTACTCAACAGATTTCGATGAAATTTTGCAGTAATGTAATGAATATGAATATATATATTACGGGTAATATCGTGAATAATTTAACGTAAAATAGCTTGTTTATTAGCCGACGTTTTACGGCCGTGGTCACGGGTAGACTGTCTACTCGTAGGTATTTTACTTTAAAAAAATATATATTATGGGTATTAAACCCATAATATATATATTTTTATAATGTGTACAAATCGCAAAAGATTATCAACATTTACAGTAATGTTGTTTATATATCAGAATAGGCTACAAATTAGGCTACTTGTCTTCTTATCGAACTAAGCTACAAATAGGCTACTTGTCTTCCTATCGAACTTGGCTACTTATCGAAGGCTACAAATTAGGCTACTTGTCTTCCTATCGAACTTGGCTACTTATCGAAGCAATCAAGACCACGGGGATGAGCTAGTGAGTATATAAGCAATTGTAAACGTATGCATTGTGACTTTCCATTTCTATTTTACCGAAATCGGTTATGGCGGCTAATCTAAATAGAGACGATACGATTGCACTCTCTATTCCGTCACTCTCATAGTCCAATAAGACACGACTGAAGAGAGGTTTTTTTTAAAGACGACTCCCGCATTATTATACAAGCCCTGTATCGCGGGAGACTTTACAAACATACAAATCACAGACGCAAAGTTCACTCAGACTCGGAATAACAATTTGTGGATCACACAAAGTGGTGTACCGTGTGAGAATCGAACCGACGATCTCTTGCTGGGCACACTCTCACCGCACCGCAGAGGCAAGCGCAGGCTCAGCTTAACATGCTCTCCGAGGCACGAAGGAGTATGACAATGTTCGAAAACGATCACCCATCTATGGCTCGACAGAGGTAACGTTGCATAACCTTGTAGATACCTCAATCTGCTCGCCACTAAGTAGACAGTCAATCGGACCGTGATTTTAATTGTGAATCGTTCAATCATCTAACTAGTTTGATCTCTACGGGTCACCTAAAAAAGATTTTCTAATCTTGTGAACGAAGCCACGAGTATCAATTAGTCATTTAAAAATAACACAACCTTGAGTGATCGGTATCACTGCGTCTATGCATAATTAATAAGAAACGGTTGCACTAATCTGTATCAAACCGTGCAAATCGATAGATCAACGAGGTTGTTCAAGGTTATGTCAACAGATCTTTGAATAATGAAGTCAAAGGCTTTTGGCAGTAGTTTTTTTTGTGACAGAGCTACATACAATAATTTATAATATGTATGTATTCGGAAATATATAAGTATGTTTATCAGTTGTCTGGTTTCCATAGTGCAAGCTCTGCTTAGTTTGGAATCAGTTAGCGTTGTGTGAGTTGTCCCAAGATATTATTATTATTCATCTAGCATTTGTAGGGTACTTGACACGGTATAAATTGACTGAGAAATCGGCTAGACAACTTTATATTACCATCAGTCGGAACAAATACTTAGCCATGTATAAAATAACTAGCTGTCCCGTGCAACTTCGTCTGTGTAAATTTTCCCCGTTTTTGCAACATTTCTCATTGTTACTCCGCTCCTATTAGTCGTAGCGTGATGTTATATAGCCTTCCTCGATAAATGGGCTATCCAATAGTATTTTTTTTATTACTTCCTGAGTTTCGCGTTATACAAACAAACTCTTCAGCTTTATAATATTATTTTAAATAGATTACTATATAATCACATAATTTTAACTTAGATCATTATTAAGAATAAAAAGAGCCGTAATCAGCGACCTTGTATAAAGATTATCATCCTCGCAGTATCAAACTTAATTATACAATTTTCTATAAAGAATTACATTAACAGCGTCAAGACCGGTACAGCTATTTTTAAGATTGCATCATACTGGCAGACTTATAATGCTGCAATAATTTAATTTAGAATCTTGTTATTATACTTTTTTAAAAACCAATTCAGTATTAGAAAATTATCCTAAGATTTCCTAAAGTATTAAGGTGAAAAATCTAATTGTATTATTATGGCATAATTATTTTAAATAGATTAAAAATGTAAGAAAAATTAAATCTTCTCAGTATTAGATAAAATAGGTATTACCTCCAAGTACCATGTGGCCCTTGAATTAGACAAAACTTCTTTGTTTTAAGTTGTAAATATACTTACTTATCAAGAAAAAATAATTATACAAACCTAAAAATGCCGACTATTTAAAATGAATTATTTAACTGGTAAACTATTATCTTATGTCACTCTGTCATGTATACAACGACACCTCACATGCTGAATCCGTCAAGCCAAGTTATATGTAATGCGAAAATGCCCAAAGAAGTAAAAGAAGACATATATAAGAGGGCAATTAGACCAGCTCTGATGTATGGGTCCAAAGTTGGGTCATACGAAATTCAGACGAACAACGACTCCATGTCACTGAGATGAAGAAGCTGCGGTGGTCCGAACCTTAGAGGCAAAATTAAGAATAAATATGTAAGAGGAACTTTTAAGGTAATAAACATAACCGACAAACTTCGGGAGAATCGATTACGTTACTATGGACACGTCATGAGGCGCCCAGAAGAACATATGACTAGAAATGTTTTAACAAGTGCACAACCACAAAAAGAGACCCCGGTCGCTTTCCGGTGACGTGGATGGGAACTATTTCCAAAGATACAAAGATGATGGACGTAGATCCGGAATTATTACAAAGACAACGTGGCTTAATAGGCCGACCGCAAGAGACATGGGAAATAGGCTCAGAGAAAGAAAAAGAAAAAGCATGTCAAAGATATGGACATATACCTACTACCTATATACTAACATATGAATAACATTTATCCTTCTTCTGATGCAGTCGGTTATATGCATATTTGTTTAAATAAAATGAAAGGAAATGGCAAAAACCCACGACCATCTCCAGTCACTTGAGTTTGCACAACATTGATCTTTTTTTACATTTTGCAAAACGAGTTTTGGTTTCAAAAGTATCAAGAATATATTATACCACAAAATATGTTAAGCGAAACACGATCTTATTGACTACAAATTTTAAACCGATTAAGACGAAATTTGTGTGAAAAATAGAAATATATTGATTCTAAATATACGTAATGAATGATAGATTTATTTTGTGTAAATGTAGAAATAAATTCAGATCGTATTTTGAGTGATTTTCCAGCCAATTGTGATTAAAAAGTTAAACAAATTCAAAGAGTAAATTAACATTTTTTTGGCAATAAGATTTAAAATCTTTTGCAAAGTCTATGTAGTTAAGACCTTTTGATATGTTTTTATAGTTTCAATATGTAATAAAATTAATGCGAGACACAAATCGGCGAGGCGTATCTGTGTATGGATTTAGTTTGTCTTTTTGTTACAATCTCGTGAACGAGCATGCTGTTTTTATTTTACAGCCTTCGGAGATAATATTGTGGATTTTATTTTTCATCTCTGACTTTCAAAAGAAAAATACACTTTGATTCAGTTCATACTTTCATAGAATGTTCTATAGGTACTATTTTAACGGGTAAACAGCTAGGCCGATTTAGATAAAGTTTGTTATTGTTGTGTAGGGAAAAGGTTACAAAAGCAATGTCTATCAGATACCTATATTATTATTTTTTCTATAATACGACAACTCTTGCACTTGGGTATAAGCCATATATATCGAGAGGGGCTTTACAAACATACAAATCACGGACGCAGAGTACACCCAGACTCGAAACAACAGTTTGTGGATCACACAAAGTGATGTCCCGGTTGGTAATCTTACCCACGACCTCTAGCTTAGCAGTCAGGGTCTAAACCACTAAACCAACAGTTTTCGAGTTTGAGTGAATGCACTCAGACTAGGTTCAAATCAAGGAACGCAAAGTATTGCGTTCCCTTAATTTGAATTATTCCCAATGCCCAAGATAGGGAATTATTTCTAACGGGAGAATACCTCTGTTTAAAAAAAAACAACAGGTGGTTTGATACTGATCAATAACCTTTTTAAACAATAATAGAGCTTAAAGCGTTAATCACCAAACCACATTCATTCTCCAGCCCACCTTAGACCCTCTATAAGTCATTAAGTCTATAATCGCCTACATGGATCATAAGACCTTTTGGTTAAGGCCGTATGCGCCCGCGCACCTCAGTCCACTAATCGACGCAAGAACGCGCGGCCGCCATGCGAGACCCAACGAACAATTTAAAAATCGAACACGAATTTACGTTTAAAAATTGATAAAATAACACTTTATTTAAAAAAAACGAGTGTGTCAGACGTGTTTTGTTTGTCATTCCAAAATTAAATTATGTGAATTAGTTTTTTTTAAGTGTTGGAATGTGGTAGTGTCTATGCACAAAAGAACGAGTGTAGTGTGATTTTTTTTATTGTTTTTTTAATGAGGTTGTCAACTGTTTTGAGTGGGATTATTAAAAAAGGTAAGTTTTTTTATATGTTTATTGATTAACGAAACATCTGTCGATCCATTGATACTCGTGGGTATAACGTAAACCTTCGCGGTAAGGTCAAATCAAATATGCTTGACGGATCGCGTTTTTTTGGTTGTTTTTCTTACCCATGAGTGTTTTTTTTTGTTTTAAATAGTAAGGTAAGCAATGATGGCAATCAACTGTGGGAAAATATCCCTTTAGATTTAGACGACTATTTAAGATAAAAATGTAGTAATGTTTTTGTTTAGTGAACTTATTATAAGTTGACTCTACCAACTCTATGCTGAGTTATTTAATCGTAAATAGATCTGAGTATGACCCTGGTCTACTATTTATGAATCTTATGGGAAAATAAGATGAATTAACTTCGAATAACTACTAAAGGAAGCGACCAATTGCGTTCGTGTATTAGTCATCGAAATGAGCAATACGTGAATGTCATTGGTTGATTTCATCGTTACGCAATTCCAATTGGATTGTTTGTCTAGTATTTTTAGAAATGTAACTATTTATTTTAAGAAGCAAGCTCTTTATCTTCCTGTTTAAATATTGCGTATTATTAAAGCTGAAAGTTTTTTGTTTGTTTGAAAGGGTTTACTTTAATAAAAGGAATTACTAGTCCGATTTTGATGAATTTTGGTGTAGAAGTAGTTTGAAGTTTAAGGAAACACATAAGCAAGAATAGGGGCACAGCTACTCAGTTACTTCTAAAACTTTTATGTTGCATCATTACAAGTAGATATAAGTTAGTACCAATGTTATGAAATGCGAGAATTGACTTGATCATGTAACTGACAAGATTATTTAACATTTCGACCGATTTACACCAGATCTGGTCACAAATGGACTCTGAAAACGTTAAACGATCTGAAGGTTAATAATGCATTAGCTTTTCCTGAGGCTTCGCCTACTTACCTTTGATTTTTAAAACCTATCTACTATGCGGCCTGTTCACTAGACCAATAGGTTTAATGACTTAGTGGTTAGTGACCCTGGGCTGCAAAGTCAGGGGTCGTAGGTTCAATCATAACCCAGGATAAAACTTTTTGTGATGAGCACAATGGTTATTTGTGTGACTGTATGTATTTAGAAATATATTACTTTTTATATTTCTATATACTTTACTGTAAGTATCATCAAATCCGTCCAGTATCTATAAATCAATCCATTCGTTAACAATAAATTGACAATAGCTACAAACTTCTCGTGCTTGTAAAAATATCCTACTAATATTATAAATCGCTCAATTGAGCACAGCATCCTGGGGGATTTGACAAGGTACATTCGTTTCGTGGCGAATTCGATAACGCCGTACTAATCGCTCGCAAAAAAATCTAAAAATGTCTATGGTCTCCACCGCAAACGTCAAATTGTATACTATAATTCTTTTCCATTATCAACTTCGCTTTTCGCATGTGACTTTGTCTAGACCCCCTGGACGTGAAACTAATTCAGCCTGCGATCTAAAACGTAAATAGCTGACGTTGGCCAAGCAGCTGCAATGCTGAAGTGGAACTGGGCGGGACACATCTGCCGCATGTCGAATAAGACATGTTAAAACAACCACAGAATGGATGCCAGAAAATAAAAACTGCGTAGCCAGCCCAGAAAGAAATATCGGGACTAGCTAGATGCATACTACCTGACTCTCCCAGACCTGGATCTACCACAGTGGAAGAAGGATACTGGCACTTGTTGATCCTTTACGTAAAAACTACTAAATGAATTTTGACGAAACTTTACAGAAATGTAGTTTATACATTAAAACATATAAAACGCGAGCCAGGCCGAGGGAATAATAATTTAATTGAAAATGATATATTTTAAATTAATTTTAAATATATCTAATAATAGTCCTGATTGTCTGGCGTATATGGCTGAAGGTTGTGGACGTACAACCGGTTTTGCAACCAGTTGTGGGTGCATTCTTGTATAACTAAAGTTAAATATGTTCACAGTGGTAATGTGAGATCTTAGTGGGGATTTGTTCTTAAAATTGGTTTTTAAGGGGGATCGAACATGTGCCATATAGTTGGACAGTTGACTATCATTAAAATAAATTATTTCATACTAATTATCAGGTCATGGTTGATCTTAAAATGGTTGGAAAATAATTGTTCTATTAGAAGTATCGGGTTCCATTCCTGAGTCTGATAATCATTGAGATCTATTCTTATCTATACCACAACGGGTAAACAGATCTAGATGAAATTTGGCGCAGAGATAGATTATGGTCTAGAAACTTGTTATTCTGGAAAAAGGTTCCCTTGGGTTAAAATTGTTTCTCGTGACTTCTTTCGCGTGAAACACGAACGAAGTCGAAACGCCAGAACGGCTGAACTTTGGCACTGAGGTGTTACACATCATTTTTTGTGGGAGTTGATTTTAAAACGAAGTCGCGAACAACAGCTATTAAATTTTACAAGTAATAATTTGATAATAGTAATTTATAAAGTGTTACTTTAGAGCCAGGATTCCCAAACTTAACTCAGTTATAAGACCCCTAAACTCAGATCAGATCAATTTACATTTGTCGACCCCTGGGAAACCCTTTGGGAATCCCTGATCTAGAGGATATTGTTTTGATATTTAATAAAAATACCCTATTATAAAGGACTATAATGAAAAAACTAGCACTATTTTTTCTCCCAGTAGTCTCCCAGTAATATTTTGGTTCCAGAAGGGAATTCTTATGGAAATAAGAATTTATAATTGTCAAAACCAATTCAAACATCATTTCAGAACCCTTATATATTACGTCTTAACTATGTTTTCATATCAGGGATGTTACGGAGCTCTAAGTTCCGGATCGGAAGATCGAAACTTCTGATTGATTTTATACCTCCGACTGACACTTTTAAATCGGACTTTTAATCGGAGGTGTCCAGCGTGCGGCGGCTGCTCCTTTAATATGTAAAGGAAAAATTGTGACGGTTTTCTATGATATCAGGTTCGAGTCCCGCCGAAACGAATTCCCCTTAACACATTAAGTATGGCTGAAAATTATTTATTTTTTATTTATTTTTTCTTAGGCTTATTTCAACATATTTATCTTCTCCCACCACCTCCGATTCCGGTTCCGACTTCGGAAACCAAATTTGAAAACTCCGACTCCAACTTCGGTTCTGATAAAACCACCTCCGTAACATCCCTACTTCATACATACTTGGACTAAGTATATTGTCATGACATTTCATAAAAGATACTGATTGGACTTACAGTCAAGTACCCTATTATGAAACTACTAATTAAAAGTGGCTTCTTTTTAAATTGTTCCTACAAAATTCGACAAAAACAATCAATTAGTCAGCCAATAATATTTCCAACCTTTAGAATAACATGCGTGGCAAAATTATAAGAAATAAACAACTAAAGTAAAGGTTATTTCCAAAGCAATCGGTTTGTTTGTTTGAGTTTTAAAAACGTGTTTGTACTAACAGACATTGAGAACGTGGTAATTAGTCGATCAGGTAAGTTAAGTGCTAAGTATTGCTGCCAGATTTATAGAATTATTTCTAAAAATAATAATATTTGTTCTCTAATCATCGTCGGTTAGGACGAGGAGTGCTTAGGCAGTAAATAGCCAAGCCCCCACCCCCCTTGATGGTGGTGGGTGGTTTCATCATCATCATCATCAGCCTATCGCAGTCCACTGCTGGACATGTGGGTGGTTTACCAGTGTTGAATCAAATGCACCTTCCCTCGTCATGCGAGCGACTCACATATCGATTGAGTCAAATGTTGCCCCCTCCCCCAAAAATTAAGTTCTGGATCCACGCCTGACGGTAATCTGATGGGATCTAAATCTGATACAATCGAAAACACCGACGTTTCGATCCAATGGCACCGATCGTGGTTACGGGTCGACTGACCGAAGAGAGTGTATAGAAGTAGGTGGCACAACGTTAATATTGTCGCGATTCTCTCGCCCTTGGAGACGATCCCTAATGATATATTGGTGACATTAGATGAAGGTGAATATCTAATAAGATTCCAACATTTTGAGATGAGCACTGGTACCTCCTACGCTATCACTAACAACTACACATATTATAGATTTAACAGGATATAATAAAATTGCTATTAAATTAAAATAGCGATTCAGCCTTGAACGGTTTTTAATCTTTCCATATTGAACGGAAATTGGCAATAACGTATTTATTCATTAACACTTATAAATTGTGAGGAAATGGCATATCCTATAACCAAAAATTTGAAGATTTATTCTTCTTATTTTATAGTATTGCTAATACTATAAAATAAGAAGTAGAATCTTTAAGTTTCTGAAAGTATTTAACCCATTTATGTTAGTATTGAGTAGTTATTGTATACTTTAACTATTTAATTTCATGTTAAATGCGGAAGAGATCCGTATCCCTGCATTGAAAACCTTATAAGGCTAAGATGTAAATATTGATAGACTTTCGCGATGTTTATACATTATAAAATGATATATAGGTACTACGGGCCTTAATCGCGTGAATAACTTAAGGTAAAATATCTTGTTTATTGCCCGACGTTTCGACCGTATTGCAACGGCCGTGGTCACAGATGTGTACATGGTAAGATGCAAACAAAGACTCATTCTAGTTTTACAGTGCACCTGTGGTCTGACTAACGGCCGGTCTCAATAATCAACTATCGATGGATTTGGCTACTAGAGGTATATATATATATGACATAAGCTCCATACATTCATCATCGATAGGTAGATTATTGATACCAGCCGTAAGTCACTAATTACATTGGTTTTTGCTTATATACACTAAAACAGAAACACATTACATAAATTAAAAGAAACCGTGGCTGACTTATGTGTATATGAACGCATAGTACAAACCGTCGAAATTGGACACACAAGTAGTTATTATGCCATCCACTAAGAGTTCAACCCCTAAAGGGGTGACTCCAAATTTAAGGAAAGAGAGGGACTCTACTTAGGTATCCTTAATAGTCCAACTTATCCTCATACATATTACAAATCCAAAAGTTGATGACGAAGAATTTGTTGCTCTTTCATAAAAAATTTATTCAGTAGTTTAAGATTAAACTTTACAGTACCCAATGTAATTTAAATAGCAAAATAATGCGGCTGAAACCGCTGAAAAAAGCGAATAAGCAGTTAAGATTAAATATGATCAAAAAAGTTACTAAAAGTTACTTAACGTTAACGTTGATAACTTCGATGTAAAGCTCCATTTGATCCCAAGATTACGTATTTTATATACTGAGATTCGTGTACAAATACGCGTTAAGAATTTGTAATACATACGCAACACTTAAGTAACAATCTGAGAGACAAAACGATTGCGTTGCGCCGGCGCAGGTTTGCGCAGACGCATCAAACGCATTGCGCTCTCATGATTAATGTAATTACTTGTACTCAAGAAGGGGTATTTACTGAAATGAGACCTAATTTTAGAGTAATTCAAATTGCAAGATTCTCCTGCTAATATTATAAATCCGACAGTATATGAGGATGGATATATGTCTGTTGCTCTTTCACGCAAAAACTACTGAACGGATTTTGATGAAACTAATAATTTGATGGAAAACAAACATAACGAAACGAGAGAATTGATTCAATCACTTCAGTGATTGAATCAATTCTCTCGTTTCGTTATGTTACCGCGCCACAGAGGCAGTCTTCAGACTGCCTCTGTGGCGCGGTGGGAGTGTGTCCGACTGCTACGCAAGAGGACGTGGGTTTGATTCCCACCCAGGATAAAAATTTGTGTGATGAACACGATGGTTTATTCTGTGTCTGGGTGTAATATATCTATAAAATGTATGTATTTAGAAATATATGAGTACATTTATCAGTTGTCTGATTACTATAGTACAAGCTCTGCTTAGTATGGAATCAGATGACGTTGTGTGAGTTGTCTAATAAAAATAAAAAAACAAGAAAAGCTCCTCTCAAACTCCTATCAAGAGACGATAGCTAAAAATGGATTTTTAGATAGAATTGGAATTCTACCCCTAAAAGAAACAAAAAGAGGCTAAAAGTTGCCAGTTCCCCTTCTAATTCGTGGGCAAAAAATATATTTGTAATTCACCCTAACTCCTTGTCCTCACCCAAGTACATCCATTCAAACAGAACGATCACAGAATGTAAACGTACACATAGTGCCACAGAGCGTGATACAAGTCAAGGCTACACCCACCGGCGCTCGCGCAGCCCACACGAGTGACGCATGACGTCAGCCGGAACTGTCACCCTCTGTTGTAGCTAACTACAAAAGCCCAAGGGCTCGGGAAATTGGTATAAAAATGCTTATAAATCAGAAAAAAGCAGCAGTATCCTAACGGCTAAGGGAGGCTACACACATGTTCGATTCGGCCGTAATTGCGAACCGATACTACTCTTACATAATCATGTTCGCCATCATTGACAAGTGACGATCGGATAGTTCGTATATAGGATAGTTTAGAAAAAGCCGTTTGACTAAGCGGTTTTTTTCCCGAACGTTCATCCACATATCCCGGCTTATGCCGAATCGAACATGTCTACGTAACTTTAAGGCATCGGTCTCGCAATCGTGAGGTCGCGGGTTCTTCAAAACCTACCCATTATACTACCGACGTGAACCCACTCCTAACACAAGCAATTTAGCTTAGTAGGAGGGGTTAATAGGATTGATAGTAATGAATATATAGGTATATAAAAAAAATCTGCTTCTGTTTTTGTTACATGTATGGAGTGCCCCCTCAATTTTAGGTATCAAACTAATTTATTGTGTAGTCTTTGAGTAAAATGCCTGTGACATATGAGCAGACAGACAGACAGACGGACATGTAGAAACTATGAGGGTTCGGTTTTTGCCATTTTGGCTACGGAACCCTAAAAAATGAGTCGGAATTTTCTGTTCCATATGGTATTTTCTTTTGTTTGAAGCCACTGTCTATTTTTATTATTTAAGGATTGCCAACAGTCATTACATTTTACAAAGAATTAGTATACAAGTCAAGACTTACAAGCTAAATGCATAAAATATTACAGGCAAACACCGCATGTAAAATATTCATAGCTAACGATAGGAAAATAAATTTAATAATTAAAGAGAAATCCTATACCATGGCACTAATAGAATAGCTATTTGTAACAGGTATTTATAGTTTTTATTTAAATGTTTTTATTGATGACTAGCTGTCCCGCGCAACTTCGTATGCGTAAATTTTACCCGTTTTTGCAACATTTCTCGTCGCTGTTCCGCTCCTATTAGTCGTAGCGCGATGATATATAGCCTATAGCCTTCCTTGATAAATGGGCTATTCAACAAAAAAGAATTATTAAAATCGGTCCAGTACTTTTTGAGTTTATTCGTTACATACAAAAATACAAATCTTTCCTCTTTATAATATTAGTGTAGATACTCAGTTTGATAGTTTTGCTAAACTTGTGAAGTGTAACATTGTGTATATCTCTCATCTATTCAGAGTGTTGCAATTTCAATAAAATCAATAAGGCTGTGTTTGTGTTGAAACAAAGATGAGCCATGTGGGTCTGTGGGCTATTGCACAATGTCGTAAATTGTTATCGGCACTACCAATAACATCAATTTATGTAAATGTTTATTTGTACTGTGTAGTAGAAGGAATTTTATCACTGAGTTGCGTCTCGCGAATGCGTACACTTGGATTATGCCAACCAAAAAACAGCAAGTTTGACATAATAAAACTATTATTGACTGCCTCTGTGGCGCGGTGAGAGTGTATCCGACTGCTACGAAAGAGGTCATGGGTTCGATCCCCACCCAGGATAAAACTTTGTGTGATGAGTGCGATAGTTTATTCTGTATCTATTTATCTATAACAAGTATATATTTAGAAATATATTATCGGTTGTGTGGCTTCCATAGTACAAGCTCTGCTTAGTTTAGGATCATATAGCGTTGTGTGAATAGTCCCAAGATATTATTAACATATTTTTTTTTACTACAACCTTATTCAATTTCGCTCAGTATGCGATTTAATAAATTAAGATGGCGTTATCAAAATAAGAAGTTAAACGTAATTACCCTTCTTCGAGCGCAGTCAGGTAAAAATAAAAGGTGTCATAAGTTGTAAAAATGGCGGTAACCTAACAAGTCTTTGAGCATAAATATTTGAATTAGGCAAAAATGTATTATAGAATCAGCTACATTACCATTAACTCATTAATTAAAAGAAGAAAAATATTATTTACCTCGTTCCAAACTCATTAATTTTCTTCATAAATTATTCTTTAATAATGGCTGAAAGGGCACCTATCTAAAGTTAGCAATTTGCGTGAAATGCTGCTACAGGAAAACCTTTGATCTTTAAATAAGTAGTTTAGAAAAAAAGAACAACATATGATTGGATATCGCAAAATATGGTAGTACGCCATATTTGTGATCGCTGAATCATACCGGTGGGGTGGAACGGCCAAAACGGCCATTAGACAGACGGAAATTACGTCCTATTTAATTTTAATAGCATTTTTTGAGTTCATTGATTGAAAATTATATTCCGAGTCATTGACACTTTGACAGATACATATTCGTTCTGAAATTAATGGTTTAATCAATATCCTATTTGGAAATGCTATATTCCGATTTGGAATTCAATTTTATGCTTGCAAAATTGTTGGTTGGTGTTAATTAGAAACAGTTAGATTTAATAAATTATTCATAGGTAGGTAGGGTACCTATCTTCATAGTTTTAGTTCGTAAATATTATCTAATAGCTGGGGAACCAGTAAGTATGTTGAAAATCGTTGATAACCTGCTCCCTACATAGAATTTAATTATAATAGAGTTTTTTTTTTTTTAAGTGACTCCCGCAGTAGGGTACAAGCCCTGTATCGCGGGGACTTTATAAACATACAAGTCACGGACACACAGTACACCCAGACTCGGAACAACAATTTGTGGATCACACAAAGTGGTGTCCCGTGTGGGAATCGAACCGACGACCTCTTGCGTAGCAGTCGTACACACTCCCATCGCGCCACAGAGGCAGTCAAGTTCTTTCTATCATTATTAATAGAAACGTGAGGTAAAGCTCTTGTTCCATGTTCCATGTATTTCGAGGTCGTATAAGATTAGAAGAAAATTGTATAGGCTATGTGGGTTTTACGACCAGTTGCCATCTGACGTCGAGAGTGGATCGCCGCCATTGATCTTTCCAAGATTGTTCCGCCACCGATCATTCTGTTCATTCCAGACTAAACGCAAAGCACGCTGTCTCTACACTAAATATGTCAGAGAAGCCTGACAACGGGGTTTGATGCGAAGTATCCTTTTCCGACCTGTATGGTCCGCGGGAGGTATTTCTTAGGTTCTTCCGAGAAAAACGAGAGCTAAACCTAAAACATTTATTTTATTACCTTTATGAGATGTGGATGTAAAATGATGTGGTGATGTGGAAAGTAAACTTTAAAACACCGCAAGTTTTGGAAAATAAATTAAATTTTTGACATCAAGTAATTTGGGGTTAAAACATGTGAGCTCTTTACTGTGGTAAAAAGAAGATGAAAATTGTTAGTAAAATGGCGCCTAACATCACGTTTTTGACAATATCTCCTTTCTGGCTCATTTTACGATTAAAACATATAAAATCACCCATTATAACAAAGAAAATTTACAGTTAATTGTAAAGTTTAGTTTTATAATACACATTGTAGTTAATTGTAAAATGAGTATAAAGGATATACTGTGTTATTTTATTTTTTTTTCAAATCGGCGGCAAAGTTGAAATCCGGAAAGAACACCCCAAAGTCAATAAAATCACCAATTTTCAAAACTCACATATCATTGTACGGTTACTCCATATTTACATAACCGTGAATTGCATCTACTTAACAAGTTACAAGATGACATTCAACCGAAACATTAGTATAAAAAATACATAAAATAAGCACTTGATACTGTTGGTTACCTTATCCTACCATCAACGTGGGCTTAGGTCCCCGCCCACAGAGAACTTAACATAAAAACACGTTGAAAGACCTTGCCTTATATAGACAACTTACATTCGCTTTGTAAAACGTTCTTAATAATATAATGTTTGCTGATATCCTTAAATTGTTGTAAATATTAAGAGCTATGGTGCCGAAACGTGGACACTTACAGTTGGGCTAGTCCACAAATTCAAAGTCATGCAGCGGGATATGGAGCGAGCTATGCTTGGAGTCTCTTTGAAGAATAAAACTCACAACGAATTCATCTGACAAAGAACTAAAGTTACCCACATAGGCTAGGTTAAGTACCATAAAGTGATATATCTGCCGAAAGGTCAATGGCAGCTGGAACAAACGAGTCCTAGAGTGGAGACAGCGACTTGGTAAACGTCGTCGTAGGACGACCCTTAGCCAGATGGACCAACGACATAAAGAAGGTCGCTGGAATGGAATTGGATGTGAAAGGTGGAATACCATGTATTGTCGTGTACATTAGGAGAGGCCTATGTCCAACAGTGGGCCAACACTGTTGGACATAGTGTTCCGAGACCAATCTCAAAGACAACAACACAGTATCATGAAGACATATCACACGCTGACTCAGAACAACAAACTTGCCAGTATTATAAGCGGCGGTAGCCTAATGGCTAAGGCTTCGGTCTCACAATCGTGAGGTCGAGAGGTCGAATCGGGTTCGAATTCTACCCATTAAACATACATACATACATATCAACCCATATGATGGCCCACTGCTGGGCACGGGTCTCCCCAGTAGAACCTACTAGTATGTAGATCCTGGGGGTAATTGCCATAATCGCCACGCTTGGCGAGCGGGTTGGCGATCGCAGTAAGGCTTTAAGTACGCAGAGGACGCTGCTGCCCGTCCTCCGGGGTGAAATCCCTTAGTCGCCTTGACGACACCCACGGGTAGAGATGGGGTGGTACTATTCTTAAGCCGGCACCACACGGTATTTAACGACCGACGTGAAGCTTGTGTTAGGAGTGGGCTCCTAACACAAGCTTTAGTGCTTAAGTGGAGGGGTTAAGAAGATTACTTGTAATATGGGACCCAATCCCATATTACTAGTCAACTTTCCATAAAAAAGTACATGTAGAGTAATACCGTATGTAGTCCAAAACAAAAATTTAAAGAAATTATAACTAAATATGGACTGGCTTTGGCTGATTTTGCTTTATCTCATGTTTCAACTTTTTGATAATACAATTTGCATCAGTCCTTTAACATGGTGTATAGTATATTAGTCGCAGCACCTTACCCCCATATCAAGTTTATAAACATTCAAACATTGTAAAATTGTCAATTTGAAAAGAGTGGCCGCGAGTTTTTATTGCCATGTTATTTTCTCCGGCTTTACCTATTGTTTGCGAACTTGGCATTACATGTAGAATCCCGACGTATCACAAACATTTTTTTTTTTGGACAACTTACATACGGCCATCCGATCCCAACCTAGGTTAACTGAACTAAGAGCCTAAACTTTAGCAACCATCACACAAATATTTATCCTGGGAGGGAATCGAACACACGACCCCTGGCTTCGTAAAAAGGGTCACTTACTAACCACTAGGCGAGCCTTTCCAATTTATTATTACAAACATCTATTTCAAATTCTTCCTACTCTTACATAACGTTACTGTCTTGTTAGTACATCTATATGAATGAATTACAGGTTCGATTCCGGTTAACTAACACATAGTACAAATATTACGTGTGAACAAAGCAATAGTTTTAACACCTTCTAGCTGTCTGTGATTGTGAAGGCAATACGAGTGGGCATACGCGGAAGATAATTGCATTGTAATAAGTACTGCCTGCCTAAAGGTTTTCGTTTGTATTAATTGGCCTAAAATAACTGTTAATTAGTTAAATGATGATTTGTTTTGTTTTGCGATAGGTACAATATAATAAAAGAAAATAGGTCCTATAATTGAAGTGAATCAAAACGAATGGAATTTTTATTTTTTGTAAGATACATAAATCTAGATGACCCGCGCAACTTTGTCTGCGAAAATTTTCCCCGTTTTTTCATTGCTGCTCCACTCCTATTGGTCGTACCGAGATGTTATATAGCCTTTAAGCTTCCTCGATAAATGGGCTTTCCGACACTAAAAGATTATTTTAGTTCCTGAGATTATCGCGTTCAAACAAACAAACAAACTCTCCGCTTATTCTATATTATTATAATATTAGTATAGATGAGGTACCTGTTTAAATAAAATTGAAGTGTTGGTTAGTAATTTCTAAATAGGTACATTCAGCTTTATTGTACAATATTATTATGAAACACATAATCAAGTCTAAATCTTTTTCTCTGTGGGTTGTTCCAGTTGATTATCAAAACGTCTCGATGAATTTTGGTAGGATTTTAAATTCCCGCTAGCTTTTATTTGAGTCTAACACAGACTTCTTGTGACTTCAAAAATAAAGGGCTCTACGCAAAAAATATAATAAATCCTAAAAATAAAAAGATCAAAATGAAATCAAAACTATTTGTGGTCAATATTTGAATATTATTTTTGACCGCCCATTTTGTTTATCGTGAGTTAATATATTGCCGTAAAATTTATGGATAAAAATGTTAGTGTGGAATCTCCTTAACATTTTGTCTCCTTTATTAGGCAATGTTTTAAGCCAAATTAATAGCTCCCACACTTGGCAAGGTGATTGGGCAAACCTGCTCCTCCGTATAAAGAATATTGAGATTCGGATCCATTTCGCAACCACAAGTAGGGTTGTCAAATGTTGAGTTGAGGAAGCAGACACAAAAATACTATATTTTCAACACCGTAATCCAACAAAAAAAATCAATCGAAATTTGATTTGTAAAACATGGGTACAATTCATAGGTCTTTTTTTATTTTTTTTTATTGATTCATAAACCAGATAATACATTTATTACATACAATAGTTTTGATACTAATAAATACAATAGTTTTGATACTAATAAATACAATATACATTTATGTAGGTCTTAAAAAACTAATAATGCGCCATGATTTGTCGTAGGATATACAAATATAGTTTTTAGTAGTACGATGCAACCATTAATATTGTTATACAAAATTAAAAATTCTAAAAAAATAAGATAAAATAAATGACTTAGAATTACCAAAAAAAATAATTACAAATTATCAATTACAATAAAATTATGCCTATACATTAAATTGTAATGTCATTTTCAAAAAGATAGATTACCAGTTATAAATTATTAATCCTTCATTATTATTAAATTATTATATTTTCCCGCCACATCGCGTTTACTTAGATCATTAGCACATATTTAAAACAAAGACAATTGGGTATTTGAATGTCAAATCATTCAATAGCAATAAATTATTTACAATATTTTGATATACAATATATTAAAAAACCGAAAAATAACCGGCCAAGTGCGAGTCGGACTCGCGCACGAAGGGTTCCGTATGTTTTATTTATAAAAACGGCAAAAAATCAGGTATGTTATATGGGGGGCACCCATTTAACATACCTGATTTTTTAATTATATATTTATTTAATTCTGTTTTTTAGTATTTGTTGTTAATGCGTCAACAGAAATACAAAATCTGTGAAAACGGTCTAACTATCACGGTTCATGAGATACAGCCTGGTAACAGACGGACAGACAGATACACTTCTTCTTAGTAAGCGTCCCGTTTTACCCTTTGGGTACGTTACCCTAAAAACAATGTTCAACCATAATTTAACATGATTCAGTATTTTATCATAATATTAAATTGCATACAAATCTCTTTACGGAGTGAATTGTTTGACGTTTTATAAAAAAACAGTAATTTGGTTTAACATTCAAATACCCAATTATAATTGGGTTGATAAAGTCTCAAACACTTCATAAGTAATTTATATTTTATTATAGTTGGTATTCCTCATTCACATTTTGTTTAAATCTAGTATAGATTTGGAAAGACTAATAGAGCTATAAAGAAACACAGTTTTTTAGTTTTAATCAAATTTAGGCAAGCGTTGTCTACAAATGTATGTATAATATTTGACTATTTGTTCCAAAATCAGAAAAATAAAATATATTTTTTTTTATACGAAAGTATAGACGTGTAGGTACAGGGCCTGCCCATTAGTGCCATCCAAATCCTTGTTTGTGCAAAGATCTGACTGCCACTGCACTGCCCTACTCATTTCAGACATTAGTTCGTAATTATAACTTTTAAACTTACGCGTTGCATTATAAATACAATTTGACTCGGGAATAAACGCGTTTAACCTAGGTAAAGCATGTTAGCAACCGTGGTCACAAGCTGACTCATGTAACCCGGTCGAAACGTCGAGCATAAGGTAAATACTTTACCTAGGTTAAACGCGTTTTTTCCCGTGTCAAATTGTATTAGTTCGTAAGTTTCTTTTGCCCAGTAACTTCAATTGCTACAATGCCCTTCAATCGAAACACAGTGATGTGTTACAATCACTATTTCACGGAAGAATAACAGTAACTGATACCGTGGTGTTTCCAACCAGACGGTCTATGTCTTAGTCCTACCAACAGTAAAAATACTATAGGCATTTCCCCAAATAAATGGTGGCAACCCTAGATGACCGAATGGACCGATATCATTTGTTTCTTGTGTCTTTGACTCGATTGCTTCATTATCTGTATTGTATTCAAAAGCTTTTTGAAAGAATAGTGTTTTGATTGGTGATTTTTGGTGTTGAATAATTTGTAGCAATTAATTTTGAGGTAGGTAGCTGGTTCGTTGACCTAGCTTCAGATTAATAGATTAGATTTTAGAAATTAAATTTGATAACAATCTGCGAAGTTGTGTTATGAAACTGTGTTTGTTTGTTACGTGATTATGAATAAATAACATACATTTATTATAATGTATGATACTTTTTTATAATATCCGGAATTAAAATCGAATTGCATAAATTATGGTCTCGGAGCGACTGATGCACCGCTTGAATTTTATGAGTCGCAAATAATTCGATGCAGTTCAATCGAAACGTCGGGGAAATTAAAGGTGACATAAGTTTATATGTATTATAGCGATAATTGTATAATTTTACTTTTTAAAGTTAATTTAATTAAATTCGGTTTACGGACGATAATTTCACGTGATATCGTCATAAGAAAATATTGATAACATATCGCCATTCGCATTGCTTTGCAACCATCAATAACGTTAGTTTCAATTGTATTGTATGTCACATCACTGCAACCGCCATTCGCTGTTGCAACCAATCAATAAAGTGACTTTTTCTTTTTATATATAAGCCGTCATTACATCAAAATAGTACCTTTTTAATACAATTATTTAAATCATAATTCAATTCCGAATCCGAAGACAACGCGTGGAGTCAATGCACTAACAATAGGTTTATAAAAAAAATAAAGTATTTACTATTTTTTTATTGATTTTAGTAGAATATAATTGGGTATTTGACTACTATCAAAATAAAATATTTTAAGATAACCAGGTAAAAATATATCATAAAGTGTTCTAAAAAATATGTTCATTTATTAATTTAATGTGTTTATTAATTTATAATCATAAACAGAAACACTAAAAGTAAATAATTTGACCATAGAAAACGTGACGTCATATGCTAGCATTCCATACAAATTTGTATCGCTCTATAGGTACAAATTTGTATAGAGCGCAAATGCACGTTTTTGACGTTTCTTAAAAAGAGGCTGATTTGACTTTAGTCAAATACCCTATTATGTGATCCTCTCCCGTTGCGATTGGTAAAGTAATATTCGGCATTAATTAATATTATTATTTACTTTGTAAAAGTAGCGAAAGTAGTAAAACAATGAAAGATCTTTTAATTTGTTTTAGGTCTTTCTCTGTCTTCTACGTGACTACAAAATATATACTAACCTAAGTGTACAAAACAATATAATTCCGAAATAAACTGATATACAAGTGCTAGGTACTCCTATAACTTTTGCACTGCTATAATTACAGTCGCGTTTCTCCCACAAACACAATGGGAACCATCAATCTCAGGACACGCCTTGATAAGCAACCCTTGCCATGTTGAGTATTGTCATAAATAATGGTTGAGAAGTACTTAAAAAAATCATACTTTTTGTTTATACCAATTCGTTGTTCATAGGTAGATATAGCCTATGGGAATAAAATCATTACGTTCTAGGTATAGCATACGAGTAATTTTGGTTTAATAATTTTATTCTTAAAAAAGACATAAATTATAATAATAGATGTTTGTTTTTATCTTCACAAATGCCACTTAAGATTAAAATAAAGTTTTACATTTTAATATAGAGCAAAAAAAAAAAAAATAACCGAAATACATTCCAATTTAATTATGTGATTACGACACGTTCAGCGGCTTCATCTCTATTACTGTTCCTTTTCCGTATGATCTTTATTAATATTTATATTGTTTACTTATTATAGAGTAATTGGATAGAGTCTTAACGAAAATATTTTATTTTACTAATCAATGTTGGAAGTATACTCTCTTTTCTCTCTTATTTGCATCAGTCCTTTAACATGGTGTATAGTATATTAGTCGCAGCACCTTACACCCATATCAAGTTTATAAACATTCAAACATTGTAAAATTGGCAATTTGAAAAGAGTGGCCGCGGGTTTTATTGCCAGGTTATTTTCTCCGGCTTTACCTATTGTTTGCGAACTTGGCATTACATGTACATGTAGAATCCCGACGTATCACAAGAGTTGTTTTGCATCCTAAGTGAATAAAGAATTTTAAATTGAATTGAACTTTCTCTAAAATGAAATTCATATTTTTCGATTGCCTCTGTGGCGCGGTGGGAATGTATCCGACTGCTACGCAAGAGGTTCGATTCCCACATGGGACAGCACTTTGTCTGATCCACAAATTGTTGTTCCGGGTCTGGGTGTACTTTGTGTCCGTGAATTGTATGTTTGTAAAGTTCCCTGTGATACAGGGCTTGTAACTTAATTTGGCGGTCGTCTTAAAAAAATATATAAATTTAACAATTTTGATTAATATGATATTTACAAATACAATAAATGCATTTTTGAAAGATAGAAAAATTTGAAATCCAGACTCAGGAATCGAACCCGAGACTTCCGTAGCCAAACCGGGGCCAGAAGCGAACCACCTATCTGGACTATGTTATTAGATTTCGAATTTTTCTATCTCTTGTTGCTCGCGAAATTAAGGCCTTCGCAGTGACATCTAGTCGTTAGTTAAGGAACTATTACGGCTTTTGTTATTGCTTCGTTACAGAGAGCATTTTAACAAATTATGATGTCGCAGGCCGAATATTGAAGTAATTTTTATAGGCATTTCTTGCCAATAACTTTACAAATACAATAAATGCATTTTTGAAAGATAGAAAAATTTGAAATCCAGACTCAGGAATCGAACCCGAGACTTCCGTAGCCAAACCGGGGCCAGAAGCGAACCACCTATCTGGACTATGTTATTAGATTTCGAATTTTTCTATCTCTTGTTGCTCGCGAAATTAAGGCCTTCGCAGTGACATCTAGTCGTTAGTTAAGGAACTATTACGGCTTTTGTTATTGCTTCGTTACAGAGAGCATTTTAACAAATTGTTTGTAAAGTTATTGGCAAGAAATGCCTATAAAAATTACTTCAATATGATATTTATATTTGAAAATGAATGTTTTGTTGTCATAGCGCTATTTAAATCAAATCCTAGAAAATATTATTTGCATGTCATTTACGACTAAATGTTAGATACTGTTTAATTATGTAACACCATATATAACAATATTTAATGCAATAAGTGAATGCCGTCAATATCTGATAAAAGTCCAGCTGACTGACGGAAGGGTATTTTTTTACTGTACCTACTAATGTAACGTAATATCGAAACATTAGTATTAATAAAATGTTTGCAGTTTCTAGCTCCCCTCCAGCGGGTCAATTCACGTATTTAAAGTAGTGCAGTTGCAGTTAAGTTTCGATTAAAACGGCCATTTTCGTATTCTTGTAACTTTGGGATCGATCTTAAAACCGCTTGCGCTCCGTACTAGAATGTCGATATTGCGCTCTCGAGACGCATACTTGACGCAAGCGAATTTGAAATCGATTCTAAAGTTACAAGAATACAAAATTGGCCTTTTTTATCGAAACTTAACTGCAACTGTACTGCTTTAAATACGTGAATTTACCCCCAGGACTAATCCTCTGAGAGAGGGAACGGCTCGGTCCCACATTTGAAAGGGACGAATAATACGAATGATGGTGATTCGAGCTTTCGTATTCATGAACGATAACTATGTGTGCACTACTGAGTGAAGCTCGCCTGAAGTCTATAAACAGTTTTTCGAAGGTCCCTCGCCACCTACTAAACTACTAATCCATGTTGGTAGTATTCACACGCAAATTGACGCAATTTATCACATAGATGTATAATTACTCAACGGTGTCCATTTATGAGTTAAGGTCGACAGATTGCTTGCAAGGGCATGCGAGGGCGGTGTGTGCAATACGCCTACTAAAGAATCTTCAGTTTTGTAAAACTAGACTATCTAATACATCTCTGATACGAGAATAATAAGATAATTTCCCATTGGCTAGGAGAGTCGAGATGAAGAGGGTTATTAACACCAGTGGTAGGTCTAAGTCCATCATATATATATATCTATATATACGAGTATATATTTAAGAGACGACTTCCGCAGTAGGTTACAAACCCTGTATCACGGGGGACTTTACAAACATACAAGTCACGGACACAAAGTACACCCAGACTCGAAATAACATTTTGTGGATCACACAAAGTGGTGTCCCGTGTGGGAATTAAACCCACGACCTCTTGCGTAGCAGGCGGACACACTTCCACCGCGCCACAGAGTTATTCTGCCGTGAAATAGTGATGCGACCACATTACTGTATTTTGGTTAAATGGTACTGCAGTGAGGTCAAATAGGGCGGAAATATGACATTACTGGAGAAGGACTAAACGCAGGATCGACGTCTAAAGGGCGCCCGTATAAGTGATTACTCCGCTATATAAGGTCGTAAGAAAAGCTTAAAATTAATATCAATTTGTTTAATTATATACTAGGCTTGTATCCAGCGGGATATGAAAGTAAAATAATATTTAGAAAATTATAAAACCTTAAAACATTTTTTAAATTGTTGTTAAAATTGTTAAATTGGTACGAAGGAAGTGTTATGTTTTCGAAAACGGTCCAACATCTATATAGCGATGGCGGCAATGTTGCTTAACCTCGCTTTTATCCCGATTGGCTAGATCGCCAGTGATTCACGGACATCTCATTCTTAAAGGAACTCCATTTCTGTGTTAGTTATGTTTGACTTTCACGACTAAAAAAATAGACCAATTTTGATGAAATATGATTTAAAGTAGTTTCAAGAGTAGAAAAGAGCACAAACTCGACAAAATAGGCTTGTATCTGTGTGTCACCATACCTACCTAATTAATGGATAGATTTTAATGCGAATTGTTTTAATTATAAATCTTAATTAATCGGCTTGGTTTTTAGCTTTATTTCATTCAGCCATTTTGAAAACAATCAACATGTTATAACATTATATGTATATACTACGGGTCTTAATTGCGTGAATAATTTAAAATAAAATACCTTGTTTATTGCCCGACGTTTCGACCGTATTGGCCGTGGTCAAGGGTAGACTCATCGACATGTTATATCAGAGCTTATTTAATGTGCACGCACGTTTAGGGCAATACATGACATCATCGCGGGCGGGTGGCGATCAAAGCTAGTAAATAATATTAGAAAATCTACCAAGTAGCCAACTAGGTATATAATTACATAATAATAATTTAAAAATCATCACTTCAATAGAAAACATCATTAAAATTAATACAAGCGAGAACCGACCTTATTGCATACGCTATACAGCTTTTAAATAAAATGAGGAAAAATTTAAAATCCTTCTGTGTATTTGTTAAGCAATATTGTACTTTATGGCTTTGTGAGAAGGTGTATTGATTTGTTTGTGTATGTCCTCGAAGCGAGGTCGTGTTTAATAGTGCCTTCTGCCTTATTAATATAAGGAACAACGGACACATGAACATTATTTTAAAAGTTTTTTTTTATACTTTGATATAAAGAGACATCGATTTATAAGACGTTGTCTATAGCCTAGCGCCTGATGGTCATAACTGTATCAGTGACGCCCAAATCCCTGTTTGGCAAAAATGTAACAGCACTGCGCTCTTCAATTGAGCCATCACACTAATATTATACTGGCGAAAGTTTGTGAGTATGTGAGTGTGTATGTTTGTTACTTCATCACGTCTAAACGGCTGGATTGATTTTAATAAAATTTGGTATGGAGTTAGCTGACACCCTGGATTAACACATAGGCTAATAAACCGCGGGTAACACCGCGGGGAACAGCTAGTTAGTTCATAAATCTCATTTGCCCAGTAATTACACTTGCTGTAGTGCCCTTCAACCGAAACACAGTGATGTGTTAACATTACTAATACACGGAAGAATAACTGACACTGTTGTAGTACCCACTAACACATCCTATGGCTTAGACCTCAATTCTTCTGATACCTACTTCACCATCAGGTCCACATCAGCTCTAACAACCATATTAAAGTGATCGACGCCCTTTGGTCATGCCATCAAACAGACGCCCTTTGGTCAGCCAAAGGCTCTCAAAGCCGTTTCCACTTCTGATCCTGGGCCACAATTATCCATTTGGTCCCGGCTGCTTTGACCAGATAGTCGGTCCATCTGGTAGGAGGTTTACCCTCATACTGAATCCAATCCATACTGAATCTTCCAAGTCGTGGTCACCACTCGAGAATCATTTATCCCCATATTACACACTTATTACTGAGTCACTAAATCTATGATCTTCATCATCAGCCTATCGCAGTCCACTGTTGGACATAAGCCTCACCAATTGCCACTTTGTTCTATCTTTGGCTTCTCGCATCCAGCTCCTACCAGCCATTTTGCGTAAATCATCACTCCACCTGTCCTGAGGGCGTCTTACACTACGTTTGCCGAGCCGCAGTCTCTACTCAAGAACTCGTTTACACTTCACTTTCTGAAAATTACTATAAAAAATACCGCAATTGTAACCAATAACATTCAAAGAAATCCCTCAACTTCTCCACGATGGCATCATCGCATCCTGACCCCATTGCTGGATAAATCTTTGTGTGATGAGCACAATATTAATTGATATTTTCTTGTTGACACTTCTTGTCTGGTAGACATGCCCTCTAGTTGCCGTGTATCAGTCGTCCCAAGATAATAATATTAATAAAAACTTCGTGCCCGTTGCCCCTTTACCACATGATGTCACCGCATCGCGTCATCGTCGCGTAACGCATGCGCCCGCGCACTTACAGCGCCAGTTCGATCTACAAGTCAAAGATAGTGAAATTATTAAGATAATCCTACATAATACTTATTATTTAATAAATGTGAAAGTTTTTGCAGATAATTGTTTAGATTTTGTTATTCTTTGTACCCTCCTTTCTATCATAATGATTTAAGTATGCAACAAACATTGTAATAATTTAGTAATAACCCTTCTTTACAGTCGGGTAAAAATTTAAGACTCTTTTTGAAGTGACAACGTCTTATAAATCGATGTTGGAGTGCACGCACGTTAAAGTGTCACGTTATTGATTGCTTGCTAAGCAGTCACGTTATTGATTGGTTGCTAAGCAGTGACGTTATTGAGGGGTTGTTAAGCAACGCGAAGGGCGGTTGCAGTGACATGACATGCAATACTATTCGAACTTATGTTATCGATTGGTTGCTAAGTAACAAAATAGATATGTAAAATGCTTTTAGAGTGCATTTAATATTCAAATTATTTAGTATTAACTCTGGATCGGCACTATTAATTTGTTAAATTTCATTAAATTTCTTACGGTCCATTTTGTGTTTTCATTGAAAATAAGAAATTAGTTTTCGTTATTCCAGTGCTAAGATGTTCATTTTTTTCTGAGCATGTATTAACTAAAGTGTAGATATCTACCTATTTAAAGGTACCTACGACTATTTTTTATAAAATACATATCAACTTTTGAACTATATAAAAATACCCACCAATATATCAATTTTGTAACCATAAAGTAAAGTATCCGCCATTAATTACCAAAAACAAAACAAATAAAAAAATCTAACCCAAGGTTAATCAAACATAGCAGCCGAAGCGTGATATGTTGATCGATCGATCGCATTACCAGTTGGGCAACACAACATGAGATAGATCGTTATGTAATTGGTATTCACGTATACACTGCACTCAACCGAATACGCAACTCAGTTTAAATTAAAGACGTCGTTAAAAAAAATAATGTTTTAACAAACTGACCTCTATAGTTCGTCGCGTCATACGCTGAATTGGTTACCCCGTACAAAGTGACAGCAATTTCAAATGACGAACGGAATGACCATCCCGTGAACTTTTTTGACACTTAAAACAAATGGCCGTTGTTGTTGTCCTTGTCGCACATGTAGGTATAATCCTTCCGTTTGTTTTTATCAAATGACTGTCCAAATAGTATTTTGTTATCATCGTCTAGTTGTAAGTAGTAATTTTACAATTTAAGATGAAAAAAAAATTGAAATACAATTATTTTATTTAAAGAAAAACAAACAAAATCTATGATGTAACCGATCGTAGGATGTAAACGATGTAACAACTAACTTTTATCACAGCTATTGTCAAGTAGGTATTGAAAATTGAAAAAAGAAAGGTTGCTAACTAATTTTTTTAGTATTACAGTCATAATCATGTTATACCTTTTTGACATTCTTAAGATGAGCCCTTTAATTTGATACCCACATTGCAGTATTCAAAACAACTTTTTTCACACGTCTTTATTTTGACATCTCACAGCCGCCATGTTAGTTTTTTTCAAACTTCACATATCTAAGAACACTTGAGCGATCAAGATGAATCTAACGCCTTCTTAATAGTTTAAATGCGTTCAGTGGATTGTGAGATATCAAGTTTAAAAAAATATTTCATACATACATACAAGATACGCGCGAAAAACATAATCCTTCCTTACAGTCGGGTAAAAATCAACCTGTATATCATTTTTTAGTTAATTACTTTTAAGTAGTCACTTTTTGGGGTTTCGTAGTAAACAAGGAACCCTTAGTTTCGCTATGTCCGTCCGTCTGTCTGTTCCCAGAATAGCTCAGAGACACATAGTACCTACTAGAAGAATAACAACGGTAATTCGACATGAATACATATATTAGTTACGCCGACAAAGTGGTAAAATAAACTCATTTTTTAGGGTGGGTACCTCCCCAACACGTAATGTAGGGATGTTAAATAAAGTACAAATTTTTGTTAGCGTCTAGTGCTCCCCCCTTGCCAACTAAATGGAATAATTTGAAGGCTACAAAACTCTACATTTTTTATTTAAAGTTAACTAGCAATGTGGGATTGGTTTCCACATTACTAGCAATCTTGCCAACCCCTCCAGCTAAGCTCAAAGGCTTGTGTTAGGAGTGGGCCCACGTCGGTAGTATAATGGGTAAGATTCGACTACTCTACTCGACTACTAGATGACTGCCTCTGTGGTGCGGTGGGAGTGTGTCCGACTGCTACGCAGGACGTCGTGGGTTTGATTCCCACACGGGACACCACTTTGTGTGATTCACAAATTATTGTACCGAGTCTGGGTGTACTTTGTGACCGTGACTTATATGTTTGTAAAGTCCCCCGGGACACAGGGCTTGTACCCTCCGCACAATTGCGAGTCCAATGCCTTAGCCATTAAGCTACCTCCCCCCCCCCCCCCGCTTATCGTGTACACTGTGCGAGGCCCAACATGCACTTGTCCGGTTATTATTTTGTGAATGTAGTTTGTTTCCGTCAAAGATCATGTTTTAATTTGCACCATACAAGGAACAGAAGACCTATTTACTAGCGTCTTCAAATCAGTCATTATGTCACATTTTGCATTGAAACGTTAAATGAACAGTGACAGATATATGTAAAGTGTTAGATAAGATTGACGGGCTTGTCCCCTCTTAAGGTCACATAGATGAGTGATTCATAGTTGACCTCGATTTCTGCTTTGAATATTGTGACCAATGATAATTTGTAGTCACCTTTAAGATGTGTATTTAGCCGCCTGCGCAAAAATGTATTGTCTTGTTCCCATCTTTTTTAACGCAGGCGGGCTTTTGAGTTTTTCTTGCACAGTTAGGTAATAAACACGACAGCAATTGTAAATAAAAATAGTGTTACTTTTTTTAAGATTACTAGCGATGTAACAAACAAACAAACCTTAAAGTTTTATTTTCTATACTAATATTATAAAGCTGAAGAGTTTGTTTGTTTGAACGCGGTAATCTCAGGAACTACTGATTCGAATTGAAAAGATATTTTACTATTGGATAGCCCATTCATCGAGGAAGGCTATAAGCTATATTACATCACGCTACGCTCCGCTCCTATTGGTTAATAGGAGCGGAGCAGAAATGATAAATGATGCAAAAACGGGGAAAATATACATATACGAAGTTGCGCGGGACAGTTAGTATTATTATTAAGCTGAAGAGTTTGTTTGTTTGTTAGCAATGAAAAATTTTGCGAAAACAGGGAAAATTGACTCATATGAAGTTGCGCGGGAGTATTATAAATCGTAAATTGATGAACATGAATGGATGTGTCCTTTCAAGCAAAAACTACTAAAACGAATTTGAGGAAACTTTACAATAATGAAGTTTATATATCAAAATAAAAAGACAGAGCACAAGAGATAATAAATCAAACATAACGTTAGCGAAGTCGCGAGGAAAAGCTAATTTTATAAATAACTGTGCTACCCAGTCCCACACACGCGTCCACCAATCTTACTAATCTTCTGTTACGTATGTACCAAAATTCATCAAAATCGGTAGATTAGTTTTAAAGAATAAAAACAAATGAATCTTTCCTCTTCACAACGAGACGGTATCTCAGAAGCCATGCAGTCGCATTAATCCGTGTTAGTGCGAGTTTGTTTTAGGTTAACGCAATTGAATCGTTTACCGCGTTTGGATCTCTGATTGGTTCTTAACTGCCGCTAGCAGCGGGCCAATCGAAGCGGCAAATGTGCTAAACGTGTCCATCGCGTTAACGTAAAACAAACACGGACTAAGCACACCGAAGTGATTTGAGGATTTGTTATTTTCTGAGCTAAGCTACCTAATGTATGTATATTCCTATGCTGAGATTGGTGATTGGTGACCTTTTCGGTTCGGACTTGCGGAGCAGCATTCTGCCTACCTGCATACTGGTTTATTGTCACTATAATTATGATTTTTATACAATTTTTATGTTTTATAAGTTTTGTTGTTTTTATATTTATTTTGTTTAAAGTTATTGCATACGATTTATTTTACAATGAGAGATACTGTCACAGGCATTTTCTAGCAGTCAACCTTAGGGTGATGCAGAGAGAAGAGTAAGGTAAATGCGGGTCACGATCTAGACATTTAGCCGCTCCGGGTAAAATAATTTAAAAAATGTTACTATCCCATTTTGCCAAAGATGGAATGTGCCGGCCTGAGACCTTATACCGATTCAGGTTGGAGCGATATCACATTTTGGCCCCCAAATATTGGTCAAGTGTGAGTCACACTTACAATGGGGGCAAGGGGTGCAAATCATTTTACCCGATATTTGCCGCTCTGAGCATTTGCCTGGCCCTAAATCGTAGGTGCATAATTGTCATTTACATAATGCAAAAACAAGCCAAATTGCATCTGCAAATGCATTTGTTTTCTTCTATATTTTCTATGTATAACGGCTACCTTCTGAACTTTTGGTAATTTGTACCATGACCGAAATAGTTTATGACAGTTTATCGTATTACCACGAAATTTTCTCTTACCTCTCAGTCATGTTATTCGCAGAAAATCTACTACACTCAAGATAGTGCGGTTTTTATGCAAACTCGTTCCACTGCTTACATCATCAGCTATCTATAAAATACTGGTTTTTCCAATCATATGCCGGTTGGTAAAACTACTAACTAAGTTCATATTAGCTCTTGCTCGTGGTTGCGCCAAAAAAATAAAATAATACCAGGTTTTGAGGGTCGAACCCCCTACCTTTCCCGAAAATTCAAACAGGTAGGTACACCGTATGCATTTAGCCGGCGCGGCGTTTAGTCAATTGTACCACCTAAACTTCACATGCATAATTATGTAAAATGGGGGTTAGGTAAAATCTATATATAACTAGATAATCTCAGGATCTACTGTCGTCGTTTTTGTATGAAATTGTAACAAACATCCAAACTTTCGGATTTATAATATTAGTAAGATAAGTAAAAGTTTACTGTAAACAACTAACAAACATCCTCACATCCATGTATTCATACATACAGATCATACGACATGAACTATAAAACTGTACATAAATGATAATGATCAACATTTAACAGTCAGCTGTCAAATGCCGTTTCTGCCACCGTATGCTACCATTTTATAATAATGGGGTAAGTGCAACGGCACTTATGATTTAAGATTTGTTATGTACTGTGACACCATTTATATAACAGCTTAGATTGCAGTGGCTTAGTGGTAACTGCCCAACTTATAATATGTAAGTTACTAGTTCAAAATGTAGTGCTTTACATGTAATCGAAAATCAGTTCAAGATCAGTAATAATAATAATAATATCTTGGGACAACTAACACAACCCCATCTGATCCCAAACTACAAGCAGCCTATACTACGGCAACCAGACAATTGATAAACATACTTATGTATTTATAAATACATAAAGATAAATTACACCCCGGGACAGATTAAACCATCCAGCTTATCACACAAATTTTTATCCTGGGTTGAGATCGAACCCACGACCTCTGGCTTAGCAATCAAGGTCAATAACCGCTAGACCAATAGGCCAGTCTAATAAAAAACAATTTTAGTCGACCGCATGTTTTAGGGTTTTTAGTTTAAGTATTTTATTCTTCACTTTATATTCACTTACGTAGTCTGTATATCAATTGTAATACGTACAAGGGTCAAGTCAAACTGGTCAAGCAGGTCGGCCTCACACTGACCTCCGTAGTGCCAATTGTTGCCTTACTTATGTAATGTTTAACAAACATACAGAGAGTATATTAGTTAGTATATATTTCTAAGTTGGTGTTAAATTGATTATTATTTTCAAACAAGACGCTTTCCAAATTAAAATGTACTCCGGGAGTGCCTGCAGGTGAAAACTTGAACATTAACGTTTTCATTTTTGAATTTATACATATTTTGAAATGGTTAGGGATTTTTTTTGGGGTTAAATTCAATCTTCATCTATTGCGCTATCGTACATGACATGACAATTTAAAAAATGACAACGACAACGACATGACAATTTAAAATTTTATCTCTCAGAAAAAAAACATAGAATGAAATTTTAATAATATTTTCGATTGAAAATTATCATTACTCGGACTCGAACTGGGGTCTTCTAGATATAATAACATTGTAGATGGTGGCGAAATTTACGTTCGTATTCTAATAATATTGTAGCAGTTTTTCATTGCTCTCCCTCCGTCTTACGAATTTTCGATCAGGTCACGTGTTCTGACGCGAGTTTAACATTTTTTACCCATCCCAGAAAGTGCACAACGCCGCTAAAGAACTTTTAACTTCAATAAATAACATCTCCTTTGTAGTTGCTAGTCTCTGATGAAATGGGTCGTCGTGACCGAAATCGGTTGGGAGACCATTATAATGTACCTATTACAAAACACAATTAACACAATAAAAATAACATTTATCACAATTAAAGTACAATACACATAATTATACAATCTAGCACGATCTTATCCAAGAAAAAACATTATATAATATTTCATGTAACGCATTCTAGACAAAAAACGGGTTCGAACTAGCGACAGATATTACAAAACCGTGTCTTAACACTCCCACGGAACAATAGGGCTTTGCAGCGGGTGTGAAACCATTTCTAAAATACCAATTTACATTTGCAAATGATTCCCCAACTTATCATTGAAAAAGATGCCTTATATTCAAAGCAGTAAAGATGTGAAGTGGTTTGTCGATACGCAAATTAAGTTGGCTTTCCGCACGCATGCGAAAATGGTTGACCGACCTTGAGGATAAAAAGTAGTGTTCTGTGTTTGATAGTGGGCGACGAGGTTGTTCCGTGAATGGTGGCGTCGTGAATCAGACTTGTTCGTTTCGTTTGTAAAGGAATGTTAAGGATTATTTATTAATATATGTATAGGTGCGTCATTTATTAACGTATAGGCCAAAGATAACCTTAAATAAAATAACTGGGCAAGTGCATGTCGGGCCACACATAATAGGTTCCGTAGTCCCTCCCCCCCTATCCAAATAATTTGGCTTAAGAAGTTGGTTTTCTGTTGTTTTTGTTTCATACTTACAACGCTATATCTACATAATTCTATTTTTCAAAGGAATTTGTACGATTCTTTTTTACTTCTCATTTGATCAGTTGTTACTCGTAAATTTGTAAAACTGTGATAGTTTTTCTTTTAATTTCACTGTATATACTACTACCGTTATTTTTTTCACATACCCAACATCAACCATTTAGCTGGCAGGGTGGGGGGGAGAAAAAAAATCACACCCCCACTTTACATATAGCGGAAATAAAAAAAAAACAAGATTTTATTCTTTCACTTTGTCGGCGTAGCGTAGTATCAATGCAAAATTACAGCCTCCTAGCACTAACAGTCTCTGAGCAAAGGTGCGGACGGACGGACGGACATGGCGAAACTTTAAGGGTTCCGTTTTGCCAATTTGGCTACGGAACCCTAAAAAGAAGATGTATAAAAAGATCTGTCAATTTGAAAGTTATGGAATGACTAATGTTTGTATAATTTTTTTACATTATCGTTATTCTTATACGTTAATCTATTCTTATTCTATAGTGAAAATGTAAAAATAGTTCGCTTAGAATCGTAATACAATCCAATGGGGTAGTTTTTGGACCATGTCATATTTTTCGATTAATTATAATGATAATATCTTGGGACAACTCATACAACGCTAACTGATCCCAAACTAAGCAGAGCTTGTAATATGGAAACCAGACAACTGATAAACATACTTATATATTTCTAAACACATACATATTATAGATAAATAACACCCAGACACAGAATAAACTATCGTGCTCATCACACAAAGTTTTATCCTGGGTGGGGATCGAACCCACGACCTCTTGCGTAGCAGTCGGATACAGTCCCACCGCGCCACAGAGGAATTAATTCATCAATCATTAATTCATTTTTCGAATAATTAAATTATCAATTATTTTTCATTCTAACAGTCCTCATCATTCATTCATTCTAACAATCATCACTTATAACCATGGATTACGTACAACGAGGCGACTTTAAATAAATTCATTTTTTTTAGTAAAAATATAAAAAAAATACGCTTGCTTTTTTTTCATATTTCATATTTTCTATTCTTAATTCATTAAATCCAAGGGATCCCCAAACGCATGCCCTACATAAGAAGATCTACTTCACCATTACACCATAAAAGCGGTCAAATGACCGCAATAAATGTAACACTACAACTGTACTATCCGTACCGAATACATCCAAACCAAGCAGTCATTAGACCGTAACGAAGAGACCGCAACTTGAAGAATGCACCAACAATCATTGTCACTTTTTGTTACAACAGATGTACTATAATTTAAAAATAGACTGACATACATTTTGTGACCACATTTTGGGAGATCTAAATATTTTACTGTTTTTTTAGGACAGCAAAATAATGAAAATCTGTTTAATGGAATAATAGATAAATAATCAATTCAATTACACACTCAATTTTAGAAGAAGGTGTTCAATTTTATTTTACATAACGGACGCCTCGCGGTTTCAACCGCGTAGTTCTCGTTCCCGTGGAATTACAGGTATAAAAAATGGGGTTAGTGTAGCTTTACAACGATGAAATATTTTTTTAAATCCGCCCAGTAGTTTTGGAGCTTATTCAATACAAACAAACAATCAAATCTTTCCTCTTTATAATATTTTACATTACATTAGTTAACCTGCGCAACTTCGTATGCGTTAATTTTCTCCGTTTTTGTAACATTTTTTATTGCTGCTACGCTTCTATTGGTCTTAGCGTGATGTTATATAGCCTATAGCCTTCCTCGATAATTGGGCTATCCAAAAGTAAAAGATTTTTTCAATTCGGACCCGTAGTTCCTGAGATTATCGCGTTCAAACAAACAAACTCTTCAGCTTTATAATATTAGTATAGATTTTGAAATGGGCACTGTAGCAAGTATAATAATGATAATGGTCTCCTAACCAACCAACTACGGCAGCCAATCTCATTAGAGACTAGCCAACTACAAAGGAGATATTATAGTGCACAAGTGAATGCGCAGACACAAGTGCACTCTCTATTCCCTCACTCTCATAGCCCGATGGGACGGAAATTCAATACGACCGGAGAGAGATTAGGTGCAGGACCGACGGTTTAACGTACTCTCCAAGGCACGGAGGGAGGTGACAATGTCCGAAAACGGTCACCCATCTATGTACCGACAGTGGTAACAGATCAACAAGGATTTGGGTGTCACTGATACTGTTATGGGCTTGCGTGACGCTTATCATCAGGCACACGACCTGCTAGTCTCTTCGTATTTCGTATTTTGTTGTATAAAAAAAATAGTACCAAAAAGGAACGAACACAACCTTAGCACCAACTTTAAATTTTATACGTTGACACCAACTTTAAAATGTTTTTGTATGACCTGCTTTTTAGCTGACTTAAGGTTCATTTCCGTGCATCGCGGCAGATCGCGAGCCGCGCGCGGCTTACGACAAGCGACTGACGCGCGCGGCCGATGCGACAATACTCAGAGTGGGCGCGCAGCCTACGTCAATCGTAGGCCGCGCGCGTCTGTCGCAGACCTCGGAAACAGTGCCATACATTCACACACTCTGACTATTGTCGCATCGGCCGCCCGCGTCAGGCGCTCGTCGTAAGCCGCGCCACGCGGCTCGCGATCGGCCCCAATGCACGGAAATGAACCTTTACTTTAAGAAATTTAATTTAGGAGGGAATAGAGAGTGAACTTGAGTTGGCGCACACCTTGTGTAAAATAGTGATTCATGCACGATTGAAAACCAAACCTTTACACTACCCTGGACACAATATCAGTATTAGCTAACAATTACTTATTATAGTACTTCCATGATTCTAACCTTAATAACAACGAAACTAGATCATCAAATCAATCTAAGTATATACGAGTATATCCATGACATTTACAATCTGATGGTCAACCGTGACGATTGTTAACAAACATGTTCCGTCATACAAGTCGTATAAACAAGTACTAGGTCATTATCGATGCACACCACTGATCCTAGCTATTGACGTACCAAGTGGGTATTAAAGACATGGACATAGTGAGATAGTCAGAAAAAGAAGATAGACGCTTTAAAGATGTGGTGCTGGAGAAAAATGCTTGACACACAACATAACGATTCCATCCTCCAGGAAATAATTATCAAACAACATCTTTCTTCTATCTTACAAGGTCGTATTCTCACTTTCTTTGGGCACATTTCACGCAGAGATTGATAAAAGTCGAAGGCATAAGGTCACGCGGCAGAACACCTATGCGTTTGACCGACCAAATAAAAGCAGGACTAAATGGTCCACTTCTTAAATGTACTAGAATGACCGCAATAAGAGAGGAACGGCGACAACTTGTCACCAACCCTGACAAGACGGCCACGACCACTCAGCCAAGAGTGTAATGACGAAGAAGAAGCCTAAGTTTTAGAGAATGCTGTATAAGCTACAATGATGGTCTGTCTGGATACAAAATATCGCGAGTACAGAACACCAATGGTAACAGAAACTTTTTTTTTTTAATCTTCATTTATTATATCTTTATATATATAGAGAGAGAATAGTAGGACTAGACATAAAGACAGGCTCAAAATACCACAGATAAAACTAGAACTATTTAAGAAAAATTGTTACTGTATGGCTATAAAAATATATAACCACCTTCCACAAGACATATCAAATCTACCTATTAGGCAGTTTCGCAGAGAACTGGTAAAATTGTTACAAGAAAAAATATACTACAATATCTATGAATACCTTAATGATAAATTTTAATTGCGTTTAATGTATAATTTTTAATTTAACTTTATTATTATTATTTTTCATTTAATGACATTATTCTAATTATATTAAATTACTATGATTGCATGGCTTGACATATATAATAATTGTATTTTAACTAATATTAAGTATAAGAAATACCTGTACAATGTTTAAATATTTGCACGCCACAATTGGCAGAATATGCTGTAACGCCTTTTTTTTATAAGACCTGTACCTCACCATGTTCTTGAAAATAAAAATATATTCTATTCTATTATATTCTATTAACGAGGGTTGAATCACAGTATGATTATGTCACCCTTATGTCACCCAGAGACTTGCCAATTACGCAGAAGATATTACAGTGCACAAGTGTATGCGCAAATACAAGTGCACTGTTTATTTCCTCACTCTCATAGTCACGACAAATCCGACACGACAGGAGAAAGATTGGATTTGAACGGTTTAAGGTTCATTTCCGTGCATCGCGGCCGATTGCGAGCCGCGCGCGGCCTACGACAAGCGTCTGACGCGCGCGACCGATGCGACAATAGTCAGAGTATGAGAATGAATGGCGCCATTTCCGAGGTCTGCGACAGACGCGCGCGGCTGACGACTGACAGCCGCTCGTCGTAAGCCGGGCGCGGCTCGCGATCGGCCGCGATGCACGGAAATGAACCTTTAACGTGATCTCATCTATGAACCGACAGTGTTAAAGTTGCTTAACCTCGCAGATATCTGGATTTGCTCGGGCACCACTTTACTTGCTACACTTCACACAATCATAGACACGGAAGTGGTCCCAAGTGTTCCAAGATTTCGTGTCTGTGAGCGATCTCTATGTGCGATAAGGGGTTCAATTCACGTATTTAAAGCAGTGCAGTTGCAGTTAAGTTTCGGTTAAAAGTTGTATTGTTGTAATTTTGGGATCGATCTCAAATACGCTTGCATCAAGTATGCATCTCGAGAGCGCAATAACGACATTCTAGTACGGTGCGCAAACGTTTTTGAGATCGATCCCAAAGTTACAATAATACGAAAATGACCGTTTTAATCGAAACTTAACTGTAACTGCATTGCAACTGTAGTGCTTTAAATACATGAATTGGCCTCCAGATGGCGTAGATTCACCGAAGTACGCATGAAGCTTACGTTTTGTACGTCCGGTGTTGTGTGGCCAGAAGAAGGAACTTCTTCTGACTGGTGTGACTGCGCCAGAAGAAGCAGAAGAAGTACGGGAGCGGTAGCGTTCTCGATGCTCACTTGACTACGAACCATCGATGTGACGTTCGCACAAGACAAATCAACTCCCTTTTCGAAAATGTTGTACTTGAAAAACGGTCGTTTATATTGCCTGTTAAGTATTACAGTCCACTGCCATATTATTTCCAAAAACAGAGTTAGGGCTTTAACAATGTATGTCCTTTTTTTTGTCACATTCTACTTCCACAGTCCAATCGGTTGACTGTTTTTTTGTCACCTCAGATTATAGTAACTTGTCTTCTAATTCAAACCCACTCATCTAAGCTTGTTTGAAAGACAATACGTCTCCAGAATCCAGAATTTTGATGCGATTACAATAGTGGAGAAGTTAGTTTGTTGAATGAGATTTTCTAACTTAAGCTCATTAACCACAAAGCGCGCGCGTTAAATGTAAGATTTGCAATGCATATATCTTGAAACTAAGCAATATTTCTAACAACAGTCAGACAAACCATAAAAAATTAGAGCTGAGAAAAAACCATTTATGGTTGTGTGACGAAACCGCACTGTAATATGAACAACCGTTATGTTTCGGTACAAATACATACAATACGTATATTATTACGAGTATATTTACAATGTAGTATTGATATCCATACTAATATTACTAATGTGAAATTTTGTTTGTCCGTATATGTTTGTTACCTTTTTATGAAGAAATAGCTGAACGGCTCTTAATAAATAAATACGACTCACACAAGGCTACCTTATCCCAAACTAAACAGAGCTTGTACTATGGCAACCAGACAACTGATATACATACTTAAATATTTCTAAATACATATTATAGATAAATTACACCCTGACACAGAATAAAGCATTATGCTCATCACACAAAGTTTTATCCACGACCTCCGGTTTAGCAGTCAGGGTCACTATCCACTAGACCAACAGGCCAGTCATTTGGCAAGAAAGTTGGTAACTGGGGAAGAAGATCGATATTCTAAGCGGGCACCATGATTCAGTTGGGACCAAGCTCTCACTGTCAATCATCATCAGTGTCAATTTGACTGCCTCTGTGGCGCAGTGGGAGTGTGTCCGACTGTTACGCAAGAGGTCGTGGGTTCGATTCCCACACGGGACACCACTTTGTGTGATCCACAAATTGTTGTTCCGAGTCTGGGTTTACTTTGTGTCCGTAACTTGTATGTTTGTAAAGTCCCCCGCGACACAGGGCTTGTACCCTACGGCGGGAGACGTCTTTTCATAAAAAAAAAAAAAAAAAAAAAAAAACCATGGACGGTGACCGTTTTCAAAATTTGACACGCACCTCCTTGCCTTGGCGAGTATTTGTGTCAAATTTAGCGTGATTAAACAAAAAAATCATTTACACATTTATAATATTATATAGTAGGAACAGTAGAATAATTAATTTCTTCTTACAACACACATAATGTAGCATTACAATAACGGTACACATTCTAAATAATAAGGCTTTAGGGAGCTTATGAAGAGATCGGCGCGAGCGCAGAGCCGTTGTCGAAAACGGTCGCGAGTGACGTAAGTCGCACAACCTTGTGCAATGGCTGCCCCGACCGGTACTAGTGCGCACAGAAGTGTTTGATGTGGACTTTGTGATGGACTACTCAAACGCAGTATTAACGCGAACATCTCGCAGTTATCATACTCAGACAGTTTGTTATCATGAATGCTTGTAGACTTATTAAGCGATTTTGGTTTGTAACTTAGGCGAGACACTAAGAAAACATATTATGAAATAACATTTATTTGCAAAACTTACAACTAACATGACAGTAGAACCAAGACGATAGCGTACACAATATACATTTTTAAAGTAACATTTTACATATTCTAATTATTACGAAACCGCAATGAAAAAGTTTAGTGCTTATACACACTCAAAAATTATACAATGAATTATAATATTATTGAAGCGGCGGTAGCCTAATGGCTAAGGCATCGGTCTAATGGGTAGGATTCGAACCCGCGACCTCACGATTGTGAGGTCGCGGGTTCGAATCCTACCCATTATACTACCGACGCGAACCCACTCCTAACACAAGACTTTGAGCTTAGCTGGAGGGGTTAACAAGATTGCTAGTAATGTGGGACTCAATCCTACATTGCTAGTTATGTTTTTAAAAAAAAAAAACAAAAATCTGCAGAAATATGAACATCCCTCGATTCAAAACCAACTCAACTTTATTTTTATTTCTTCTGTTAAAATAGATTTTGTCACCACTTTATCGCTGTCTTATTAATCCCTATTTTAGCTACTTTTTTATGTCTAATTCTAGTTTTCTTCAATTTCCTTGAACTGTAACACTTTTGTCATCACCAGTCCACGCAGTAGGTCCGCCGGCGCGGGCGCAGCTTTTCGAATCACTTTTTCATTACAAACGGCATTGGCTATAGTTGCGTGCTCCGAACTTATTATTGTGTGCTAAATTTTAGTTTACTTTTTAATTTTTTACGCTTCTACGTGTATATTTGCGTTTTGTAATTGTACTGTATGTAGAAATACATAATATCGAGAGTACAGAAAGTAACCTTCACACGTATTTCGCTCGAGCAGCGTCGTTGACGGACAAGCATCTGAAGGATCACTCACATTATCTTTATAAAAAAAAAACATTATCAGTCCGCATGCAGTATATCCTATCCGACGAGTCACCTGTCGTCCTTGGTCCGCACAGACCAGACACTAAAGCGATTATTGCCTGTCGGCAGTGGTTGAAAACCGGCTCTGGGTCAACCAGCGGTCGAGAGCCGGCAGTTTCATCCACGATCACGCGCCGGCAGTGGCCTGTGACATCCTCATACAAGCTGAACGGTTGCCGGCCGGCTACTTGCTAGTTCTGTTCGATCGTCGCGGACTGTCCGACCGATACCTGAGATGACATAATAAACTTGACCTATTAAATATCAAATAAAACATGACAAGCTACATATCGTCCTCTTTCCTACTTTGCTATGCCCGACAGAGTTCATGATGATGTTTAATTTAACCTACCACCTAGAACAACGTTGTGCAATGCAATAAAGTATTATGTATTTATGTGTCGCGTGATAAACAATAAATGGTACACTCAAACTTAAAACCTTAGGGCAAAATACAAAATGTTGAACATTATGTATCTTGCATTAGTCGTACGTTACTTTATAGGCTCTGGAGCTAGTGGGAACGACTTTTATACCAAATTGTCAAAATGTTGCTTGGAGCTACTGGAAACGAAGTCTCAAAGTACCTATAGAATATTTTGGAGCTGTTTGGGAATTAAATTGTTTTTTTTTTGCTTTATTTATTAATTTAATATAAATTCCTAGAAGCTCTTGGTAATGAATATATGGAAAATATTTTTTAAGATAACAAAAGATTTGGGGTGCACGGGAATATACATAAGTAATTATTTTTTAACTTTTGCAATTTTAACACTATTAGAATATTTTCGGGACTTAATCGCGTGAAACATAATATAATATTTCACGCGATTAATTCCCAATAATATTGTAATCATGTTCTTCACACAAAGATTTAGCCTGGATAGAAATCGTAACCATGACCTTAGGCTTAGCACTCAAGGCCCCACTAATATACTAGCAGGCCAGTCAATTACAGTATAGTGAAGAGCACTAGCAATAGATAGGTTTAGTAATTAGTGTAATTCTTAGCTTTAAACTAGTTAAAATTTTGCAACAATAAAACTTAATGTGACAATTAAAACGAAAATAAGATGCCATTGCAAATATGATGTATTGTGTGCAATCTTTTTATAAAGATAAAGTGTTATGACACAAGCTTTGTACTGTAATAATTTCGGTTTTACACAAGATTTCAATATATTAATTTTCTTTTTTCATACGATTTTTTTCGATTTCATTAAATAAAAATCTCGATGTTGACTAAGCTTTTCACTATACCAAAAATAACCTTGTATATTTAGAAATATGTATATATGTTTGTTTAACAGTTGTCTGGTTACCGTATTATGTAAGAATAGACTCTGTCTAGTATGGTATCAGCTGGCCCAGCGTGAGTTGTCCCAAGCTAGTCATTAATTATCATGCAGCCCCCTTCCATATCTTGTTTTGTAATATTCAAGTAAAGATATAAATAATTGATGACTTGCAATGCATAATGCATTTTGTTTGCAATCGAGTAAAATTGTTGTTACGTGATAAACACAGCTTTTTATTACATTATTTTATATTCACTTCGAGTATTGGATATACTCCAAGTTTTGTAAGAACTATGATAATCTAAAAGTGAGCTTCTTATTCGAAGTAATTTAAAGGATGATTTGTAATATATCAAAAACCCCCGCTCCTTGCTTCTTTATATTAGTATATTAAAAATCATTTTACATTATGTTTAATATGTTTTTTCGAGCATATACAAGGTTTGCAATATATGTTCGTAAACTTTCGCGATTTGTACACATTATAGAATTTTATAAGCTACGGGTCTTAATCGCGTAAATATTTTATTTTAAGGCTAAATACCTTTGTTTATTGATTTTTGATTTACTTATAAAGTTCTATAATATACATACAAGGTTATTTTTGGTATAGTGTAAAGATCGACACCCCAACAAGATTTTTATGTCAAGAAATCATATAAAAAAAACAGAAAATAAAAATATTAAAAACTTATAGAGTTAAAAGTCGTTCGAGTTGCCGTGTGTTCTTCGCGCTATCATGCCCATTGCGTTCCGTAGTACGTAATCCATGGTTATTATTGACAAATAATTGATGATCACATTTCACATCACATTATGAACTGTAAGAATGATTAATGAATTTATTAATGATTGATTAATTAATTCATTGAAACACATGACGTGGTTCTGTATCTGGGTGTTATTTATCAATAATATGTATGTATTTAGAAATATATAATTATGTTTATCAGTTGTCTGGTTTACATACAAGCTCTGCTTAGTTTAGGATCAGGTAGCGTTGTGTTAGTTGTCCCAAGATATTATTATAATATTAGTACAGATATGTGTCTATTTCAAAAAAATATCAGTTGTCTAGAACGAGACTACAATAGTATAGGCTCTGCCTAGTTTGGGTTCAAATCAAACTGTGTCTGAGTAATCCTAAGCACACTCCACAGCCAAAACGACTTGATGAATTGAAACATTTGGACCCCTCTCAATGAAATAGGAAAAGTATCGTCAATTAAGGGTATTTTTCTTAAACAATCACGCACACGAATCTAGCAAAAGTTAGTTATAGATGTACTTGCGCACGTATGCAGACACATAACGCTTACAACACCTAGTAACTCATAAAAGCTATGTGACTTAATGTCCGTATAATCGAAAGTGTTACGGCTGCGTCAAACTGATAGATAAGTCACATATGGCCTTTGACGGTTGGGACTTAAGGCGCCACTACATTAGGTTTTCATTGTTATGCAACAACAACAAACTCACAAGTAATTTTACGAAAATCAAAATCGCAAAGATGGTATGGTAATCATACTCGTACCCTATTCTGCCTACCTATTTACGCCTAATGCCAATATTGCAAAGGTTTTAAGCCGGAGAAAATAAACATTCTAACTATTTTTCAAATTGCCAATGTTTACAATGTATTTTATTTTTTGTTTATTTGTGCCGTGTGGTGCCGGCTTAAGAATAGTACCACCCCATCTCTTCCCGTGGGTGTCGTCAAGGCGACTAAGGGATTTCACTCCGGAGGATGGGCAGCAGCGTCCTCTGCGTACTTAAAGCCTTACTGCGATCGCCAACCCGCTCGCCAAGCGTGGCGATTATGGCAATTACCCCCAGGATCTACATACCAGTAGGTTCTACTGGGGAGACCCGTGCCCAGCAGTGGGCCATCATATGGGTTGATATGTATTTACAAGTGAGCCATTGTCCACCATATCAGAGGACTGATGGAAAATCTGTAATAAAAATTAATGTTGTAAATCAATAGATTTGCAAAATGTCATCTTGAAACTGTTCAGCGATAAATTATCAAACTCGTTAGAACGCAACAGATTAACTACAACGTAGCTACACCTTTAGTAAAATAGTTTACATTGTAAGTAGTGTAGGTGCAACCTTGGCGGTTATCTGTTAGTTTTAAATGTTAAACTTAATGTTTGTGGTTCTTAGCCTTCGCATACTTACAAGAATTCACGTCAAATGGTCAGAAATATATCGTTAGGCATAAACAAGACAACATTACTTTAAAAAAAAAATACTGCATAACATTAACTAACTGAGAAATTAATAAGCCTATGTCACTTCCACAATGGAGACGAATCCAATGATACCTCACATGATAAAAGACAACTAGCAATGTGGGATTGGGTCCCACATTACTAGCAATCCTATTAACCCCTTTAGATAAGCTAAATAGCTTGTGTTAGAAGTGGGTTCACGTCGGTAGTATAATGGGTAGAATTAGAACCCGCGATCTCACGATTGCGAGACCGATGCCTTATCCAATACGCCAAACTAACATTTAAACTTTCGCGTTGCATGATTATTATAACTATTCATTATACGGGAATTAACGCGCGTTATTTACGTTGACGAAAAACTATCCGTGACGTGGAATCCAGTGATTCGTAAAACACAACCTCGTATTAGTTCGTAGTCGGTTAACATGGACACAATCACTGTAGTGTGCAGTGACCCTAACATTTCGAGAAACAATAAAGTGAGGGTAGGTGAAGATTCATCGGCCTTACGGAGTCCTAACATCGCTGCGACAGTCCGCTTGTTACCACGGCGCGTGCAACCTGCAGGTTAATTCACGTATTTAATGCAATGCAGTTGCATTTAAGTTTCGATTAAAACGGCCATTTTGTGTTCTTGTAACTTTGGGATCGATCTTAAAAACGATCGACCCTGGTCGAAACGCTAAGCAATTTTAAGGTAAATAATGCGTGTTATTTCCCGTATAATAAATAGTTACATTAGGCTAAATCTGTAGAGCGTGCCAAATATAGGCACGTTGTATATGCTTGTAAAAATTACTCTCCTTTTGAGACAGTAGAATAAAATACCGTGACATGTGAATTGTTAGACAAAAAGCTTCAATATTTTCAAAATGGCTAAACGGATTTCGATCAAACAAAGTTAAAAACCATCTTATTAAACCACCTTTTTAATAATAATAGTATCAAAATCGGTTCTTGCGTTTGGTAGGCCTTATTTGCATATTTAAAATCATTATCTAATCTAATCTATACTAATATTATAAAGCTGAAGAGTTTGTTTGTTTGAACGCGGTATTCTCAAGAACTACTGGTCCGAATTGAATAAATATTTTTCTGTTGTGTAGCCCTTTTATCAAGGAAGGCTTTAGGCTATAAAACATCACGCTTAGACTAATAAGAGCGGAGCAGCAATAAAAAATGTTGTAAAAAGGGTAAAAATTTACGAAGACGAAGTTGCGCAAGTCAGCTAGTATTTTAAGAAAATAAGGGCGTAGCTCCCGGTGCACAGGTATTAAACTTATAAAACCCTCTTTAATTCTTCCTGGGTGTTTCCTAAACATAATGTATTCTAAAATTCTGTGTATGGTCACAAGTAAACTTCAGCGTATGACTTATTTATAATTCAGACTTAATCATTTCCTTAAATTTCAAATACCGACTTTGAAATATCCAATTACCGAGTGTAGCGTTTATACTCATCTGATGTCACGCTTAGCCAACCTTGACATGTTCCGGGTTCGAGCCCCGACTCTATAATCTAATAAGAAACAAAAACTACTGTAATTATTGTGAACGAATCATTTTTAGCTATTGTTTCAAGAATTGCTTGTTTTTCGGCCATTTTCGTTTCGTCTTGTAACTGTTTTTAATGAGTTTGTACGGTAGAGTAAGTTTATTTAAAACTGGCAACCTGCCACATCTCCGCACAGCAACGTTACTAATGACATCTTGACGTGATAACGTCTTAAAAATCGATGACTGGGTGGACGCACGAAAAAGTGTCACAGTCACGTTCCGCCTACAGATAGACTAAAGTTTTGTGGCCGTCGGGCGCATGCGCGCGCATTCGCTTGGGTTTATTAAAGCTGTCACAAGCATGGTTATTTATTACAATGTCATCAATGTTTTTTTTTCGGTAGAGCTTATGGCTAGCACATTAAGTGTATACTCCAATTTCAAGTATAATTTATTTCTAGTTTTCTTCTTTCAATCACAAAGCCTCGTTCTTGTCCAGTTATCACGTATTTCAGGTATATATAACACTGTTTTACACTTTAAACGCGAAGCTGTAAAAATAGCGACATGTCAATTTGCCGCCATTTTTACAACTCTCGTCCTCAATGTTTTCCTAGGGCGTTAACACGTAAAATTATCGTCCGAAAACCGACTTTACAGACAATCATTTTTTTTCAGAACGAATTCTTTCAAAATTAAACAATACATAAAATATATCTAAACCATAGGCCGTCCTCGTGTTTACCCCCACAGTGTCAGTTATTCATCAGTGAAATAGTAATTATTGTTTTTAAACTTTCGCGATTTATACACATTATGATAATATATCTATTTCGAAACGTCGGGCAATAAACAAGGTATTTTACCTTAAATTATTCACGCGATTAAGACTCGTAATATATATATTTTCATAACCTTTTATTTACCCGACGTTTCGATCAAATTGCACCGATCGTGGTCACGGGTCACATCACTGGGCTAATGAGACTTATGAACTATAGCTGACCCGTGCAACTTCGTCTGTGTAAATTTTACTAGTTTTTGCAACATTTTTCATTGCTGCTCCGCTCCTATTAGTCGCAGCGAGATGTTATATAGCCTATAGCCTTCCTCGATAATAGATGTTTATTTCAATGCTGTAATCTCAGGAACTACAGGTCCAAATTGAAAAATTCTTTCACTGTTAGATAGCTCATTTATCGAGGAAGGCATAGGCTATATAACATCACGCTACGACCAATAGGAGCGAAGCAGCAATGAGAAATGTTGCAAAAACGGGTAAAATTTACGCAGACGAAATTGCGTGGGACAGCTAGTGAAGTATAAAACAAATTGTAAATAACATAAAACCACAGAAAACCATAATAAAGTAATAAACAAGGAAATATTCTTGTATGCCATTCTTATCTACAATGTTCTGAAGTAGCTGTGGTCGCATGGCACCTTGCCCTAAAAATTAATGCCATTCAACCACGGCTTTTATAGACATGGCGTATTGATGGATGTCATATGTCCAAGAATTTTTAGTTTTACGACAGACACGTGATGTATTTATTCCTTATCGGTAGCATAAATAAAGGAATTCTCGTCTTTCTTCGTACGAGTAATATTTACCGTTATTTTTAAATTTCTTAATCACTAGTTGTCTAACTTCGTCTGCGTGAATTTTCCCCGTTTTTGCAACATTTTTTATTGCTGCTTCATTCCTATTGGCAGTAACGTGATGTTAAATAAATGCTGCCTTCCATAATAAATGGACTATTTAATAATAAAAGAATTTTTCAATTCGGACCAGTAGTTCCTGAGATAATCGCTTTCAAACAAACAAACTCTTCAGCTTTATAATATTAGTATACATAGATCACACGTTCAAAACCCCGTCACCCCCCTTCTTCTGTATAATAAAGCTACCCTTATATCTGACTACACCTTTTCATTACACGTTATAGATAAATATTGTAAATCTGAAATACCTTTATAGGAGAAAGTAGAAGGCAAATATTATGCAAGCTCGCTGTGCCATTCACTATGTCTTGGGCAGTAAATACTTAGATATAACTTGGCTAGCTATGCAAGTTGCAACTTAGAATGATTACTTCATAATATTTGTAATATTTGGCAGGATTCTATTGTTATAGTGTAATGTTTGGCAAGAAAGTTAGACTGCCTCGTTGGCGTATAGGAGTGTATACTTACGACAGGGTCCTTATTCACTATCTTTATTTCGTTGTAGTGACAAGCCCGTGCGAACAGGCCCATGCGCGGTGCGCTCAAAAATGTTCACCGCACATGCGCGGTAGAGAGCTGCGCTTAGAAATGCATCAACACTCATGCACGGTGGACATCTTTAAGCGCACCGCGCATACGCCAGTTCACACGGACTTGTCACGACAACCGAATAAGGATTGCTCTGTATTGTGCAGGAGGTTCTGAATTCGATTCTATACAGGATATTTGTTGAGCTACACACTGTACATTTTCTTGAAGACTGAAGAAGAAGAAGAAGAAGAAGTCCTTGTCATACTTTCGATATCTTTGTTCCTTTGTTTCTATCTTTACTCTATTTCTATTCGTCATCGTAGTACGAAACAAAAAGAGATCATTCTCCTGAGACCTCTAAAATAAATATTCAAGCCAAATATTTGGATCTTTTTCTTAGTGTTTTGACAGCTTAAACAGAGTGAATTGTAATATTAATAATAATATAATATAATATCTTGGGACAACTTCCACAACGTCATCTGATCCCAACCTAAGCAGAGCTCGTAATATGGTAATCAGACAACTGATACATACTTATATATTTCTAAATACACATATATTATAGATAAATAACACCCAGACACAGAATAAACCATCGTGCTCATCATACAAAGTTTTATCCTGGGTGGGGATCGAACCAAAGACCTCCGGCTTAGCAATCAGGGTCACTAACCACTAGACCAACAGGCCTTCTCATAACCTTCGATTCGCGGTTTCTTTGCATTACAAAGTTATTAAGTACTAGCTGTCCCGCGCAACTTCATATGCGTAAATTTTCCCCGTTTTTGCAACATTTCTCGTCGCTGCTCCGCTCCTATTAGTCGTAGCGCGATGTTATACAGCCTATAGCCTTCCTCGATCAATGGGCTATCCAACAAAAAAAAGAATTATTAAAATCGGTCCAGTACTTTTTGAGTTTATTCGTTACATACAAAAATACAAATCTTTCCTCTTTATAATATTAGTATAGATTAGTGTAGATAATGTAAAGAAACCACGAGTGGGAGGTTATTAGTACATTACAAATCACCTGTATACCCGGACAATATAGCCTGGGTAAAAAAACACAGATAATAACAAAATCAGCCAAGGAACGAAATCATGCTTAGATGGGGATTCTAGACGGGTACCTACCAACTTGAATTGCTTGTACATCCTTAAAATATTTAATGCCTGACTATACTGCCAGTGGCAAAACCTGGCGGGTAGAACCGATCAAAAATAATCATTGATGATAAAAAAAAAAAATCGCGTACCGATAACAACTATCCCTGTTGCACATGTACGAAACCATAGGTGCGCGAGCACCACTCCCATTTTTTGGATTTTTTGTTACTATCAGTGATTTTGTTTTGATCGGGTCTACCCGCCAGGTTCGCCACTGGTAGTGTAGTCAAGCATTAAATATTTTAAGGAATCAAATCAATCAATCCTGTATTGCTGAATGCTGAACATAGTAAAAAAATACATTTCTTGGTGTTGGTTAAATGTCTAGTACAGTATGTTCTGCCTGGCGGCATGCAAATGTTATATTATTAGACTTAAAATATAATATCTTAATATCTTGGGACAACTAACACAACGCTATCTGATCCCAAACTAAGCAGAGCTTGTACTATGGAAACCAGACAACTGATAAACATACTTAAATATTTCTAAATACATACATATTATAGATAAATAATATCTAGACACAGAATAAACCATTGTGCTCATCACACAAAGTTTTGTCCTGGGTGGGGATCGAACCCACGACCTCTTGCGTAGCAGTCGGATACAGTCCCACTGCGCCACAGAGGCAGTCGAAAATATTTCATTGTTATTATCATACAATTGTTAAGATATTAAATATTATATAATCACTATTTTTTTTAATAAATTATAATTAAGTTATATCATAAACAATAAATAATAATTAAATTAAACATATAAACAAATCGGAACCCAATAAGCATCAACCATATTGCCATCTAATAGGTATTCGTTAACAGTGGAGGATGTACAACCAACTCAAGTTGGTAGGTACCCGTCTAGAATCCCCACCAAAGCATGTTTTCTTTGCTAAGATCGATCCGAGTCCGCGTTTGTTTAAAGACCTCCAGATTGGCCGTGGTAATTCATGCTCAAGAGTCAATAACATGTCGCACAATGAAATTTGGCAGGGTATGTAGTAGACATGTCGTAGTAGGTCCCTGTTCAATTAATTGTACTTTCTTGTACGTGAGTAGCTACTCAGTGTAACTGTACTGACTAAATTCTCCAAGGGATTTCAACTAACCATTTAATTAAAACTGAAAGTCTACAGTTATCCAACTCCACAGAGAAATGAGTCGTAACGGAGTAGGACATGACGTATTGCATTTCTAAGCACATCGTGTTTCATCGTAGACAGTTTGATGTATTTCCGGTGGACAGGTGCCTATTATGTTACATATTTGTACCTGTTTTGGGCCGTAACAGACGGTTGTTTGTGCACCTGTCATCGCCAATCTATACTAATATTATAAAGCTGAAGAGTTTGTTTGTTTGAACACGGTAATCTCAGGAACTGCTGATCCGAATTGAAAATGTATTTTACTGTTGGATAGCCCATTTATCGAGAAAGGCTATAGGCTATATAACATCACGCTACGACCAATAGGAGCGGAGCAGCAACGAGAAATGTTGCAAAAACGGGGAAAATTTACGCATACGAAGTTGCGCGGGACAGCTAGTTGTCAATATTTTTTAGCAACTATCTAAATCCCACGACTCTAACCGCTTTTATTGTTTTTATTGCGATAAAATGTGGCATATGTTCCCTAACATTGAACTATTAAAGTACTATACCAAATTACGTCAAAATAGGCCCAACCAATTCAGAGATTCATCATCATCATCAGCCTGTATCGGTCCACTGCTGGACATAAGCCTCTCTTAATTTTCACCACAAAATTCGATCATCTGTCTTCCGCATCCAGTCCATTCCAGTGACCTTCTTTAGGTCGTCGGCCCATCTGGCTGGGGACCTTACCTTTACCATCTCGCGGTCTCCACTCTAGGACTCGTTTCCTCCAGCGGCCATCGGTCCTTCGGCAGATATAGCCAGCCCATTGCCACTTCATCGTGCTTAACTTGCGAGCTATGTCGGCAACTTTAGTTCTTTGGGGGATAACCTCATTGCGAATTTAATCCTTCTAATATACCACAAGCATAGCTCGCTCCATATCCCGCTGCGCGACTATAAATTTGTGAACTAGCCCAACCGTAAGTGTCCACGTCTCGGCACCGTAGGTCATAACAGGTAGGACGCACTGGTTAAATACCTTGGTCTTCAGGCATTGAGGTAGAGGCGAAGTGAAAACTCGACGAAGATTGCTAAACGCTGCCCAACCCAATTGTATTCCTCTGTCGTCTTCTTGCTCAAAGTTGTTTCTACCAAGCTGGATTACTTTAGAGATTACTCATAAAAAATGATTAATGCTTGTCGAATTTACTAAATAGACAATTCCTGTGTTCTAGTATTTAGAAGATACCATAAAATCGAGTGAAAATTACGTCAAAGTTTAATTTCAATCTTTGATTTAATAAGGTCTGTTAGTTATTTTGTATAGGTACTTAAAGAAATTTTAAATGTGTTTTGTATAAAAAATTAATCTTTTCGATTATTTTTTTTATAATCGTCACGACACCACACTGTTCAATGCAATGTAGAAAGACGAGACGAAAATAATTCTATGAGAGAGAGAGAGAGAGAGGGAGACAGAGAAACACGCGTACGCCGCACGGCTTACAACTATAGCAAAAAGTGTCGTTACAACTTTTGGTCTTAATTTTTTCCGTCTAGCCCCCTTTCGCAACGCGCGATAAGGAACTTCGTTCCAAAATATTAGACACGTGGAAACCTATATCACACAAACAAATCTACCATTAATATAATATTAGTAACATAACCTAAAAACGTCACATCAAATTTTTATACAACCACATGTATGTTGCAACAACCACTTGTCAGTTGTACTCATATGACTGGCCTACTTTAGACCAACTGTATTAAATAAATAGACTTACTTAGTAGGTACATATTGGTCGCATTTAGTCCATATAAAGCAATGGAATTTGACTAGTTACGAAATTTGTACGGTTAGCAATTTAATTAAAAATGTTACTTGACAGTAACTGTCAAGCTCTAGTGGTTAGTGACCCTGACTGCTAAGTCAGAGGTTGTTGGTTTGGAAGTGTGATGAGCATGATTCTTTACACCGTGTTTAGTTGTAATTTGTATTTATTAAATTTGTATCTATAAAGATATGTATTAGTGGCCCGGAGGAGGTGTGTCCGACTGTTACGCAAGAGACGACCTCTTTTCGGGTTCGGTTCCCACAGGGTACACCACTATGTGTGATACACAAATTGTTGTTCAGAGTCTGGGTATATACTTTGTGTCCGTGACTTGTATGATTGTAAAGTACCCTGCGACACAGGGCTTTTACGCTAACACGGGAATCGTCTTTATAAAAAAATAGATAACTAGTGTAAAATATATAAATAAACATTGTCCCCAAACCATCAATTTATTTATTTTGAAACAGATAAACGGTTTCTAAGAGCCTAGTTATGGTTTTGATGTCCAACAGTGACTTGCGTACAAGCCCTTTGTGGGAATAAACTTTAGAAACTTACAAATCACGGGTACAAAGTACACCCAGACTAGGAACAACTATGGAACCCACAAATTGGTGTCAAGGATAGGTATCAAACCCACTTTTTCCTTGTCTTTGAAAATCTTCGAAAATAATCACACTATTTCCTAGTGCCATATTTTCTTGTTTGTTTTTATTTTTAATTACTAAGCTATTATAATTTTGATTAAAATTTATTAAGTAGGTTTAAGATAATTAGATTTCTAACTCATATTGTTTTTTTACGATAACTAGCAATGTGGGATTATGAGTTCCATATTACTAGCAATCCTGTTAACCCCTCCAGCTAAGCTGAATGGCTTGTGTTAGGAGTGGGTTCACCTCGGTAGTATAATGGGTAGGATTCGAAACCGCGACCTCACGATTGCAAGTCCGATATCTTAACCATTAGGCTACAACCACTTCAAGATATCATTTAAATATTTGATTACCGTATTATTAAAATATGAAGTCTCAAGAGCATGAACGATGTTTTTGCTGTCTGTACTTAAAAGGGACGTGCATACTGGGTAAGCCTTATTGAAATAAAAAGTGTGTTAGACCGGTATTGCCTACATCCGCAGGTGTGGTCAACCTACCTATATCTATAGAAGTTTTTGGTAACGACAAATGAGCCTATTTCAAGCCTTTTTTTACTCAAATGCACAAGAAACAGGGTTATATTTTTCCTTGCAAACGGCTTGTCTGGATTTTTTCGTGTTAGGCGTCATTGGATTCATCTTAATTGTGAATGTGACACTATACCTACCTAATAAACAAGATGATTTGTTATATACTAATAACCTCCCGCTTGTGGCTCAGTTTTATAAAATCTATACTAATATTATAAAGCTGAAGAGTTTGTTTTTTTGTTTGAACGCGGTAATCTCAGGAACTACTGATCCGAATTGTAAAATTCTTTCACTGTTGGATAGCCCATTTACGAGGAAGGCTATAGGCTATTTAACATTACGCTACGACCAATAGTAGCGGAGAAATGTGGCAAAAACGGGGAAAATTTACGCAGACGAAGTTGCGCAGGACAGCTAGTATTTAATAAATTAACCCTTAATCACCTATCACTTGTTTTTGGAGTTATGACCTTAATCACCTACAGACTATTTTACTGGAGTAAAATCGTTGTACATTGTAAAGTTTTGGGCTTATACCTGATAAGGGGCTTATGCCGGACGGTATGTCTTTGATACCTTGGAAGATGGGAAGACCTTTGGTGTAGGATGCAACCTATGTCGACACCCTAGCGCCTTCCCATCTTCCATCTGCGGAGACTCTCAAACCAAAATCTAGCCGGATATTACAGATTTGAGCCGTTTGGGGTTGAGACGCTAGGGCCATGGGCTCCAAGTGCTCGCCTTTTATTAAAAGATTTTTCCAGCGTCTTATCAGTGCATCTCGTGACCAGAAAGCTGGCTTTTTCTTCGCTCTGAGAATAAGCATTGCCATACAACGTGGCAATGCTGCCAGCCTTCTGGGCACTACACCGGTTGACTTCGATGGGGAGGAATTCTTCAACGCCTAAACTGGTTGTTACTTTTTTTTGTAATCCTTTTGTGTAGTTTATTAGGTAAGTTGTAAATAATGTTAATAGTTTGTATATAATTAGTTTGTAGGGCAAGAAATGTATATAATAACATTGTAAATTTTCATTTTATGTACCGTATACTGAATAACAATTTTATTCTTTAAGTAATTAATTATTAAGTACTTCTGAAAAAAGGTCACACCTTTCTTATAATATCGACTACGATTTTAGCACGTTAAACCTTGAATTGGTCACTACACTACATTAGGACACAAAACTGTATCTATTGTTATCTTAACCACAAAGCAACGGTCTGTAACAATGTCCTTTCACTACTTCATCTAGAGCGGTTCATAATTCGTGATTTTATCCGCCCTACGGCCTTGTTATATAACTTATAGTTTGTCACGAATGTAATGAACTATTTATCTATTGTATTAAGTTTAGCTTGAACAGTAAAAGTAATAGTTTAGTGACTGCTTTGATAGCGCTGCTGTTACCTACGTACGATTACATATCAACCCATATGATGGCCCACTGCTGGGCACGGGTCTCCCCAGTAGAACCTACTGGTATAAGTTCCTGAGATTCCGCGTAGATCCTGGGGGTAATTGCCATAATCGCCACGCTTGGCGAGCGGGTTGGCGATCGCAGTAAGGCTTTAAGTTCGCAGAGGACGCTGCTGCCCGTACGATTGTCATAGATTAACTCGTGTGGTACAGGCTTAGGAATAGTACCAACTCATCTCTTCCCGTGGGTGTCGTCAAGGCGACTTACTTAGTTAGATTATTGAGACCGCCCCTCAATAATCTAACTATCGATGGATTTGGCTACTTACACATAATTTTAAACCTTTCAAATTTATAACATATCCTCTGTAGGCACCTGTCCCACTACCCACGGCGAGAAAGCGAGTAGCGATTTGATCGCTCAAGAAACGTCCATACGTATGTAGATCCCTTGTAAACAAAAGAGATACTGATATTAAAAGTTGACCGTTGACCGTTCACACTGTTGATTGTACTCGCTCTATACTGCATCTCTTTTGTTTACACGGACGGGATCTACAATACACATCTATTGTACGTTTCTTGAGCGATAAAATCGCTACTCGCTTCTCGCTCATCGCCGGCGGTGGGACAGGTGCCTTATACGTCGATGAATAAAAACAAACTACTCGCATCTGTTTACAGTACATGTTATTATTTAGGGGTTTATTTGTCAGTCAAAAAATTTTTTTAAAACCATTCTCTCAATTTTTTTTTGAATATAACTAACAATGTGAGATTGAGTCCCACTTTACTAGCAATCGTGTTAACCCCTCCAGCTAAGCTCAAAGGCTTGTGTTAGGAGTGGGTTTACGTCGGCAGTATAATGGGTAGGATTCGAACCCGCAACCTCACGATTGTGAGACCGATGCCTTAGCCATTAAGCTACCGCCGCTTTTAGACAATTACTTAACTCAATCATATTTCACAACTACCTCCATCTACCGACGAAACAGGATATCTACAAGAAAGTACACAATTTCAGGGCCAAAGCCTTATACAGAAAGTTATTATATTTAATGGGCCATTTGGGCCAAACGTACACAATATTTGTGCACTTGTATCAATAATAAGTTGTGTAATAATTAAGTAAAAGTACGTTGATGTATGGAACAGGCAAGCAGTTTGGTAATGAGCTACCTACTAAAATGGATTTTTGTCAAAGTGAGCGGTTGCTATGTACATATATGTATGTACTAGATTAATGGTAGGGGAGACGTGGAACATTGACTTTAACCCATCTGATAACCAGATGAGACATTTTTACTCAAATTTTATTGATTTACTAGCTGTCCCGCGTAACTTCGTATGCGTAAATTTTCCCCGTTTTTGCAACATTTCTCATTGCTGCTCCGCTCCTATCGGTCGTAGCGTGATGTTATATAGCCTATAGGCTTCCGCGATAAATGGGCTATCCAACAGTAAAGATCTTTTCAATTCGGACCATTCGTTCCTGAGATTACCGCGTTCAAACCAACAAACAAACTCTTCAGCTTTATAATATTAGTATCACACATAGTATAAAACAAAGTCGCTTTCTTTGTCCCTATATCCCTATGTATGCTTAAATCTTTAAAACTACGCAACGAATTTTGATGCGGTTTTTTAATAGATAGAGTGATTGAAGAGGAAGGTTTATATGTATAATAACATCCATATATTTTATACCCGTGCGAAGCCGGAGCGGGCCGCTAGTAGATAATATAAACAAGACGGCTTACCAATCGAAAAGTGTTCATGGCTATCAATTTTATCGATTTTAAAACTTCATAGCAATAATATTCCATGGCCGAATTTTTGCAGAACCCATATTGACTTACCGTGAACATAAATAAGTTAGCAAACCGACCAAAACATAAACTCCATGTTAAAAGCTAAAAGTTGAAACCAAATTTGGTCGGATTATCACAAGAGAGACAGTTATTTAAAAAAAATAAAAAATAGTCATTACCACTTTTTGATACGCAAGCTATAATAATAATAATATATTGGGACAACTCACACTACCTCATCTGATCCCAAACTAAGCAGACTAACTGATAAACATACTTATGTATTTCTAAATACATACATATTATAGATAAATAACACCCAGACAAAGAATAAATCATCGTGCTCATCACACAATGTTATCCCACATAATTAAACCCACAACCGATCTCCCACCGCGCCACAGAGGCAGGCTACTTATGATAAATTTGATACAAAATTTGTTCCATATGGTTGAAAGACGATGTTCAGCGTCTCTTAGGCCATAAGTATTAATACAATAGGTTCAGAAATACCCCTTCCGATCTATTAATCTGTAGTTACATATCACGATCAACAACTTGATCGATCGTCATTTGTTTACTTTTTACTTACCGACCACAATTTTGTTTGTAAGTTTTGACAGATGAACGGCTTCAATTTTAATTTGACTAGGAATCTAGATCTTGACTGCCTCTGTGGCTCGGTGGGTGTGTGTCCGACTGCTAAGCAAGAGGTCGATTCCCACACGGGACACCACTTTGTGTGATCCACAAAATGTTGATCCGGGTCTGGGTGTACTTTTTGTCCGTGGCTTGCTTGTTTGTAAAGTCCCCCGCGACACAGGGCTTGTACCCTACTGCGGGTATCGTTAAAAAAAAGACAATGTAATCGAAGCTATTAAGTTTATTAATAATCATTTTATTTTATTTGTTTCAGACTAAACCATGTGGCGATTACTGATGGTAGTATTGCTAGCGACCGCGCGTTCCAAGCAACTACCTTCCACAACAGGTAAGAATAATATTAATATTATAAAGCTGAAGAGTTTGTTTGTTTGTTTGAACGCGGTAATCTCAGGAACTACTGGTTCGAATTTAAAAAATCTTTCACTGTAGGATAGCCCATTTATCGAGGAAGGCTATAGTCGATATAACATTACGCTACGACCAATAGGAGCGGAGCGGCAATGAAAAATGTTGCAAAAACGGGGAAAATTGACGCATACGAAGTTGCGCGGGTCAGTTAGTATTTATATATATATTTAACCTCTACTTAAGGTTTCGTATCTCAAAAGGAAAAAAGGACTGCTTATAGGATATCTTAATTGCCTGTCTGTCTGGTAAGAGCCTTCACTCATGTGCATAAAAGAATCAAGTTAAAATTATAATTAAGTAAATCAGGTCTGCAGTCTCTTGCAGCTTATAAAAAAAATCTCCAGTTGTAGATAGTTGTATTATGATAAAAATAAAATAAACAATAAAAGAATAATTAAATCTATACTAATATTATAAAGCTGAAGAGTTTGTTTATTTGTTTGAACGCGGAAATCTCAGGAACTACTGATCCGAATTGAAAAATTATTATACAGTTGGATAGCCCAATTATCGTGGAAGGCTATAGGCTATATAACATCACGCTACGACTAATAGGTGCGGAGCAGCAATGAGAAATGTTGCATAAACAGGGAAAATATACGCAGACGAAGTTGCGCGGGTCAGCTACGCTAAGATAAAGCATCATAAGAAAAGATATTTCACAAAAATCCGTGAAAACCAATTAATATCCATCGCCCACTACCAATAGTACTTAAAATCTCAAGCGGCATCTTTGGGCATACTTAAAGCGGTTTGAAATCTTCGACTATATAAAAAGTGACACCTATACATACTTAGATGTACCCGCCGGTGTCCGGCGACTCCAGGGCGTTGACCCGGCGCGCGCGCAGCCACGACACCCGTTTTTATATGGGAGACTGTCTCCGAGACATTTTGCACATTATTTTATTTATAGATCGGGCTTTTGTTAGCTTTTTGCGTTCCTTTAAATATTTACAGATTCTTGTGAAATTGGTTTAGATGAATTGGTAACCCCAAATGAATTTTATCGTTAATTTTTTTTCAATTCGTATCAGTATTTCCTGAGATTACCGATTTCAAACAAACAAACAAACAAACTCTTCAGCTGTAAAGCTGAAGTGTTTGTTCCACGCGTTTGAACGCGTATAAGTATTAGTAAAGATTCCAACTTTTTTGTAATATAATTTGCATAAGTCCCATAACATGGTGTATAGTATATGGCAGCACCTTACCCCCATATCAAGTTTATAAACATTCAAACATTGTAAAATTGGCAATTTGAAAACAGTGGCCGCCAGTTTTTAGTGCCAGGTTATTTTCTTCGGCTTTACCTATTGTTTGTGAACTTGGCATTACATATATATGTAGAATCCCAACGTATCACAAATGTTGTTTTGCATCATAAGTGAATAAAGAATTTTGAATTGAATTATCATTATTGCAGAGTAAATACCGCAACATACACGGATACAAATATTTATGAGGTTGGATGAGCTTTTGACTTGGCCCCCTCGCTTCTGGTGCTGCGATTGGAGCTAAATCTATCCTATACATCTCCGTGCCGTATCTCGTGTCCAGGCCGTATTCCGTCAGTACAAGCTCCGTGTCGGCGGCCGAAGCCCGGGCATGCGTCCGTGAATGAGTTCATATAAAACGTACATATTGATATTGTTTGAGCTATTTACGGAGCACGGTCTGTCCACGTCACAAACACGGCTCAAACGTGTGTAGATAGAGATTAGAATCCATTATACAAACCTATTTTCCTCTATAGGTACAGTAAAAGTACCTCAACAAATCATAATGATGATTTTATATACATATTAAATATATTTCGGGACTTAATCGCGTGAATTATTTAAAGGTACGACCTTTAATTTACCCGAAGGCAAGTCAAGCCGTGGCCACGATCGGCGCAATTCGATCGAAACGTCGGGTAAATAAAAGGTTCGTACCTTTAAATAATTCACGCGATTAAGTCCCGAAATATATGTAATACTAATGATGAACTTTAAATTACGCGTAAACATTATGTCAATATGCGAATGTCACCGTACTTTACATAATAATACACGCTTGCGTTACCAAGCATGTTAAGACGTCAGTTCCGGCTGTCAGGGCGCTAACTGACGAGCATGACAAACGTCATGCTTCACCGGGATAATATAATGAAGTAATGACAGCTTAGATGTAAGTACAGTTGCATTGGCTAGCTGTACCTAATTAGGCGGGAAATTTCAACTAATATTTTATATATGAATCATTACAAGTATACTAGCGGAAGCGCAACTTCGTCTGCGTAAATTTTCCCAGTTTTTGCAACATTTTTCCTTGCTGCTCCGCTCCTATTAGTCGTAGCGTGATGTTATATAGATAGCTTTTCTCCTTGATAAATAGGCTACTTAACAGTCATATAATTTTTCAATTCGAACCAGTAGTTGTTGAGATTATCGCCTTCAAACAAACAAACTCTTCAGCTTTATAATATTAGTATAGACTATTATACACAGTGTAGTTTGACAAAAAGGTAGGAAGGTATAGCAACTAACCACACTAGACCATCAGGCCAGGCAAAAACATTACATAGGCACCTACACTCCTTTTTTGGGGTACATTTCTTATAATAAATAACGTAGCTGTAAACTAAGATAAACGCAGGTGGCGCTACGAGTAACAGCTCATTTATTTCAAAAGAAAGCCACCATTTCATCCACAAGTGGAACTCAAAAACCATAATCATACACCTTGTTTCCGCTGTACACATATAAACATATAATTTGTCTGTACATTGCACTTTCTATGTAATATATACGTCTTAGTATACATATAATTTGTTATGCTTTCTGCGCGCGTTATAGCTATGCGTTAATTGTTATAAACAAAAGGATTGTGAAACAAAAATGTGTGTTATGATTATAGGGATAAGGTTCAAAGTTGTGTTTATGTTCCAGTTTGTATATTTTACGATTTTGATTGTTACCGTAACTTACGATTGGTTGTAAATCATGAATATAACTGTTATTTAACATAGATTTGTTTTTATAACATTTTTTAAATATTAGGCCTATGTTAACAAGAACAGTATTAAACTGTATTATTCAGACGATTTTGAATAATTACGTACAAAACTTAGATCTCTTGATTAAGTATTAAACTTAATCATTCTAGAAACCCAAAAAGCTAAAGTAATTTTTATAGGCATTTCTTGCCAAAGACTTTACAAATACAATAAATGCATTTTTGAAAGATAGAAAAATTTGAATCCAGACTCAGGAATCGAACCCGAGACTTCCGCAGTAGTTCTTTAACTACCGACTAGATGTCGCTACAGGGGCCTAACCCGTAAGCATTAAGAGATAGAAGAATTTGATATCTAGTAACATAGTCCAGATAGGTGGTTCGCTTCTGGCCCCGATTTGGCTACGGAAGTCTCGGGTTCGATTCCTGAGTCTGGATTCAAATTTTTCTATCTTTCAAAAATGCATTTATTGTACCCAAAACGCTGAACTAAAAAAAAACAAATTCACCCTCGCTAAAGAATTTTCACAAAAAGTCAAGTTCTTCTTCTTATACTGCACACATATTTAGATACAATTTTTGAATGTAACTATCAAAATAACAATATTACTCCCTACACCCTTTTGCAGTGCAAGTCTGCTTTTACAAGAAATGTACTTCTGATTTTTATTAGTAATAAAAAACATAGAGATCATCACAGAGAGCAAATCATAGAGAGTAAAAAACGTATGGATACTTAACAGTAGTTAAGTGTCTATACGTTTTTTAAGCTTTATGATCTAGTTAATGACTGCCTTTTATGGGCCATCAGATTGCTATATTACACATCATTAGTTCATCCGTTAAAGTAGGTACTACTAGGAAGTCTAACAAGGATACTACGATATAAGTAAAACGAAATGAAGAGACGAGCAAGTCGTGCACCTGATAGTTAGCCTGGTAGCCTGGCTGTTTGGCAAAAACCTGAATCCTTATTTACTATGTTTTTTTTTTGTTTTCATCATATCAACCCATATGATGGCCCACTGCTGGGCACAAGTCTCCCCAGTAGAAACTACTGGTATGTAGATCCTGGGGGTAATTGCCATAATCGCCACGCTTGGCGAGCGGGTTGGCGATCGCAGTAAGGCTTTAAGTACGCAGAGGACGCTGCTGCCCGTCCTCCGGAGTGAAATCCCTTAGTCGCCTTGACGACACCCACGGGAAGAGATGGGGTGGTACTATTCTTAAGCTGGTACCACACGACATTTTGTTTTCATGCGCGATGTATTTCTAAGCGCAGCTCTACTATTATAACATTTGACAAATACAATAATTGCATTTTTGAAAGATAGAAAAATTTGAATCCAGACTCAGGAATCGAACCCGAGACTTCCGTAGCCAAACCGGGGCCAGAAGCGAACCACCTATCTGGACTATGTTACTAGATATCAAATTCTTCCATCTCTTAATGCTTACGGGTTAGGCCCCCAAAAAATTTTTCTATCTTTCAAAAATGCAATTATTGTATTTGTAAAGTCTTTGGCAAGAAATGCCTATAAAAATTACTTCAAGATTTTGATAGTTAAAAGCGCGGGCTTGACGCGAAAAGATAGTGATTTAAGACCCTAGATGTCACTGTACCGCGCTCCTTATTTAAGACATTAGTTTCTAAGTCTCATTTGCCCAGTAATTACACTTGCTACAGTGCCCTTTAACCGAAAAACAGTGATGTGTTAATATATCTATTTCACGGATGAATGACTGACACTGTTGTGTTACCTCAAACCTACCACTGTATATAACTAAAGCCAAAATATTGTAGGTACCACTAACAAAAGTATTAAAGACTAGCGGACGCTTCGCGGTTTCACCCGCGTAGTTCCCGTTCCCGTGGGAATAAAAGGATAAAAAATAGCCTATGTTACCCGGGGTTAGCGTAGCATCACAACGATGAAACAATTTTTAAAATCCGTCCAGTAGTTTCGGAGCCTATTCAATACAAACAAACAATCAAATCTTTCCTCTTTATAATATTAGTATAGAAGTATAGATTGAGTGTTTGATAAGCAACTTTGTTAATAATATTAATAATGACTGCCTCTGTGTCGCGGGGGACTTTACAAACATACAAGTCACGGACGCAAAGTACACCCAGGAACAACAATTTGTGGATCACATAAAGTGGTGTCCCGTGTGGGAGTCGAACCCACGACCTCTTGCGTAGCAGTTGGACACACTCCCGCCGCGCCACAGGGGCAATCAAATTAAATTATCGCAATAAAAATCGCCTATCTTAAGTCTGTCCCCAAAGTTGAAGTTCAATGAATGAACATGATTGGTCAGTTCCATTCAGTCGTCCAATTCCAAGTCGGGATATCTGCTTGTAAAGTTGAGACCACAGCATTTGATACCACCCTATCAGGTTATCTCAAGTTTCCCATATATGGGATAATCCATGCCCATTGCTGATTAAAGAGAACTAAGTCGACGGCCCTATTTTTTGTATGAATCAATAAGGAAACCAGGCATACGATCGGTTGGGAATTGGGTAGATGACTACAATAACAATAAATCATTTGACACTATAAAGGAAATAGCATTTGCAAAAGTATTCTAAAAAACAATGTTTCTCTACAAATTTACCCTGTCATGAATTCATAAACTTCAAAACAAACATTCAAACTACATGATTTGACCATACAAAAGAATGACGTCATTGTTTTGTATTTCATATAAATTAGTATGGGGCGCATCGTTTTGACGTTTCTTATAAAGATACTGTTTTGACTTGACAGTCATAGTCATCCACCCTATTCCAAGTCGGGATATCTGCTTATAAAGTTGAGACCACAGCATCCGATACCACCTTTTCAGGTTATCTGAAGTTTTCCCATTTATGGGATAGCCAATGCCCATTGCTGATTAAAGAGAACTAAGTCGATGGCCCTATTTTTTGTATGAATCAATGAGGAATCCAGGTATATGATCGGTTAGGAATTATAGCTGAGTTGTTTTATTGGGTGGTTCCTTGTTTTTTATTAGGGTTCCGTAGCCAAAATGGCAAAACAGAACCCTTATAGTTTCGTCATGTCCGTCTGTAAGTCTGTCTGTCTGTCCATCCGTATGTCACAGACATTTTACTCAACGAATATTGATGAAATTTGGTGAAAGGGTGTCTTGTAGTAGCCGCTACTTAGTTTGATAGCTAAATAATTAAAATAAATATTTTTTGGGGGTATTCAGACGTGTATCAAAAACAGGTTTTTTTTCAGCTTACTTCAAATTGTGGCACATCATTCGACAGATCATTTAAAAACATTTTAAGGTTTCTAATAAACTATATTTTTGAAATAATCGCTCCGAAAGTTGCATAAATTGTGTTATCGTCCCCATTTTTTTTAACCGTGTGACCAAAAAATGAAAAAAAAATACATTAAACTAAAATTATTTCGGACATGACAATGTTCTATAATGTCATTGAGTTATTGTAGAAAGACAGCGTTTCTCAACAAAAGGGCGTAAGTGCCATGAACATACGCTTTTCTGCTGATGCAATTATTCAAGGCTGCGGAACCCTACACTGAGCATCGTCCGACATGCTCTTGATCGGTTTTTGAATGCTACTAGTTTTCCTGGTTACTGTAAGAAATTAATTAAGGTAGGTATCTATGGTTATCGGCACAGATGACAGTATGACAAGAAAAGCTCATCCAATCTTTTGCCATTCAACGTGGCAATACATCCGGCCTGCCTTCTAGGCACGGTACCGGTGATACTGATTTTTGGAACGAAGTTCCTTATCGCGCGTTGCGAAAGGGGGCTAGACGGAAAAAAATAAGACCAAAAGTTGTAACGACACTTTAAGACCAAAAGTTATAACGACACTTTTTGCTATAATTGTAAGCCGTGCGACGTGCGCGTGTTTCTCTGTCTGTCTCTCTCTCTCTCTTTCTCTCTCTCTCTCTCTCTATCACATAGAAAGCAATCCAGTTGTTTTCGTTTCGTCTTTCTATTTCGCATTGAACAGTGTGGTGTCGCGACGATTATTTTTGTTGAGTGTATACAGGTTTTTTGTACATTATAATTAATAAAAAATAATAAAGGAACTTCGTTCCATCCGGGTGTCTCTTGACACCTCTCAAGTTTTTATTATTAATTACACTACATTATTACCTTATATCTAAAGTATTTATCATGTTTAATCTTTGTTTTATTGTTTCAGAACTATCAACGACAGTAGGCACAGCTACAGAGGCAGAGACGACAGCATGGCCCGGCTCTGTAGCGCCTCTCGATACCCTCACTGTGGCCTGTGAAAAGGACAGCATGCATGTCACTGTCGGACTCTCTCGCTCACTCCGAAGGTATTGTAACAATTTATTTAAAAAGTGACGATATATGGTTGTGAGTTGTCAGTTTATAAACATTCTCGTCATATTAGATGAGGTAACATAAAAAATTGAAATATAAAGAATGCTAATCACATAAGCGGGTCGGCACCTTCGGTTCCGTAGTTAGTACTAGTTCATTTGATTCGGCATTGTTAATCGGCAAAGCCTATCGCCATTAGTCGGCCGCTGCCGATGACGCCCGGCTGGGCTTATGGCGCAAACATACTATTTTGGTGTGGTCTGTTGTGACGCGTCATAAGAGTATCGGTATATGTATATATATCATATTATTCTGTTAGAGACACATCATTGCAGTGTATTATGGAACCGATAATGCTTCTGACGCGTCACGACACACCACACACCTGGCTTTAACCGATCAACCTTTTTCACGAATATTCTTTTACTCATATTCGGTTTTACCGCCCGGCCGTTCATGTCTATAGTAACTCTATCTAAAAAACTTATTATTTGATGAATTTGGCTCGTGCATAAGTGAATTTGACAAAAAACGTCGAAAATATGTACCGACTATTGATTTTAGTAAGCTTAGCGTGTTCTTACATGATTATTGATTTCTCAAGTATCAAGATTATTGATCAAGCTTGATTTAAGTCACAGCTCCCTTATGTCTCATTTGTTCAGTAATTACACTTGCTACACTACCCTTCAACCTATCACACATGTACATACGCATCACTATTTCACGAAAGAATAAATAAATAAATAATAAATAAAAATCATTTTATTTTCCACCACAAGAAATGTTGATGACAGTTTAAGATGAATCTATGAGGGGTGGACTGGAGCCTAAACTAGGGAAACCCTGTATTTCAGGACTCCAGGACACTCGCCCACGGGTACATTATTAATCAACTTTATAAACATACGTTTCAGATGTTCGTGTGTGTAGGTGCGTGTGGGTGTATATGTGTTTGTGTGTGAATATGTGTGTGTGTGTATGTTGTTGTGAATATTGGGTGATATCTATAGTCGTATAAGTGACAATATATGTTTTTTGTTCTTTTTGCAATTTTTTTTTTTATTTTACGATATCTAAGAGTGATTCTGTATCCTTGTAATTTAAGTTCAGCAAGTATGTTTTTAGTATGTTTTTACATTGTTTTGAGGATTTAGGATGTATATTAAGGTAGGAATTCATTTTATTATATAAGTAAGGTGCGAGGAATGATGAATGTCGTTTGAAAAAGACCGTATGATAATAAACTCACACTGCGGCTATTACTTATTCTGTGACTGCGGTGATACCCACCAAGACGGCATAGGGCTTATTTAGACCTGCCACGGTATATTTTACATCCCTCATTCGATCGTGGTTGTGGGTTCGATCCCCACCCAGGATAAAACTTTGTGTGATGAGGACGATAGTTTATTTTGTGTCTGGGTGTTATTTATCTATAATATGTATGTATTTAGAAATATATAAGTATGTTTACTAGTTGTCTGGTTTCCATAGCACAAGCTCTGCTTAGTTTGGGATCAGATAGCGTTGTGTGAGTTGTCCCAAGATATTATTATTACCCGCGCAACTTCGTCTGCGTAAATTTTCCCCGTTTTTGCAACATTTCTTATTGCTGCTCCGCTCCTTATTTCTCCACTATTTAATAGATGTTATTATACATATAGACCTTCCTCTTCAATCACTCTATCTATTAAAAAAAAACCCATCAAAATCCGTTGCGTAGTTTTATAGATTTAAGCATACATAGGGATATAGGGACAGAGAAAGCGACTTTGTTTTATACTATGTAGTAATGATGACCCACTGCTAGGCATGGGTCTCCTCAGTAGAACATACTTATTATAGATACTGGGAGTAATTGCCATAATCGATGGCGAATGGGTTGGCGATCACAGTAAGGCTTTAAAGTACGCAGAGGACGCTACAGCTCCTCTCTGGTGTGAAATCCATTAGTCGCTTTAAAGCCAGGAAGAATCGAGATGGAACTATTCTTAAACCGGTTCCACACGATATAATTTGACTGCCTCTGTGGCGCGGTGGGAGTTTGTCCGACTACTACGCAAGAGGTCGTGGGTTCGATTCCCACACGGGACACCACTTTGTGTGATCCACAAATCGTTGTTCTGGACTGGGTTTACTTGGTGTCCGTGACTTGTATGTTTGTAAAGTCCCCCGTGACACAGGTCTTGTACACTACAGCGGGAGTCGTATTATAAAAAAAAAATATATATTACAGTTAGGTATAATAACTAAATTTATATATGTTCGTAAACTTTCGCGATTTGTACACATTATAGAATTTCATAAGCTACGGGTCTTAATCGCGTAAATATTTTATTTTAAGGCTAAATACCTTTGTTTATTTCCCGACGTTTCGACCGTATTGCAACGGCCGTGGTCACGGATAGAGAGGTCTACCCGTGACCAAGGCCATTGCAATAATTTACGCGATTAAGACCCGTAGCTTATGAAATTCTATAAATAAATGTATGTTTATCTGTGCTCCACAGTGCATACGACCTGTTCAACGGTATCGTCTACCCAGCCGGACTGGGCAGCAATTCGACCTGCCTCCGAGAGTACGTGTCGGAGTCCGGGGACCTGCAGTACACGCTCCCCCTTAGGGGATGTAATACTATGTCCAATGATAACGTAAGTACCTATAATAATACTATATATATAATAATTAGATCTTCCTACTTACATTTATAAAAATTTCCAACAGGCCGCTATATTAAATACTTGCAGAATAGTTAGAAAGTTTTTACAGACAGACAACCAAGGCAACCACTGCATTGACGCAACAAACCCCTTAAGGTTCATTTCCGTGCATCGCGACCGATCGCGAGCCGTTCGCGGCTTACGACAAGCGGCTGAGGTAAGTGACAGACGCGCGGCCGACGACTGTCGTAGGCCTGCGCGCGCACTGTGAATATTGTCGCATCGGCCGCGAGCGTCAGCCGCTTGTCGTAAGCCGCGAGCGGCTCGCGATCGGCCGCGATGCTCGGAAATGAACCTTTAAGAGTAATAATTGTGATTGTACAGGTTAACATTTGGCTTCGGCCCGTGTTTCCCGTAAAAAACCGGCAAAGGCCGAGATATTAAAAAATATCAAACATAATAATAATAATACCGTGTGTTACGTACGGGGCATCGTTTAGCACAAGTCTCTGTTAGTCTCGTCTATTTCGTGGTACGTTTTCGGTGACGTTTTAAACAGGAGGCCTATTCTGATTCGATGAAAACAAAGTTTCGATCAAAATGAGGTGTCGTACATACAGAGCCAGGAACATCTATTTGATCCACTTGTTCCAGAAAATCGTCCATGGCTTTGAACTTCTTGTGCTTATGCAAAAAATAATTACAATAGACAATTGTTAAATTAAAGAAAATGAAGAAATTTAACTATACGAAAATTCATGAATTTCGTTTTAAAGAAAGAGAGCCTACCGATTTTTATTTTTTCTTACAAATATAGTAACTATTTCTATTTTTACACCTTGTCCTGCCCTTATCAAAAGTTACTTGGGGTTGGCAGAATATAATATATACTGGCCTGTTGGTTTGGTCTAGTGGTTAGTGACCCAGACTGCTAGGCCAGAGGTCACCCAGAGTAAATGATTGTGTGACGAACACGATAGTTTGTTCTGTGTTTGGGTATAATTTATATATAACTAGCTGTCCCGCGCAACTTCGTATGCGTAAATTTTCTCCGTTTTTGTAACATTTCACGTCGCTACTCCGCTCCTATTAGTCGTAGCGCGATCTTATATAGCCTATAGCCTTCCTCGATAAATGGGCTATCCAACAAAAAAAGAATTTTTCAAATCGGACCAGTAGTTTCTGAGATTAGCGCGTTTAAACAAACAAACAAAGCAAACAAACAAACAAACTCTTCCGCTTTATAATATTAGTATAGATATGATTAAATATATATTTTTTTTCAGTATTTCAGTTTGAACCGGACAAGACAGGTTTTATAGTACCGTGAAGTTATAAACATACACCCAGACTCAGAATGATAAGTTATTTCTGAATAAAATGTTGTTTCCTGCGAGGATCCAACCAATTCCAATAACGAACTCCCTTTTAATAAAGTCGGGCAAAAGAGCGCTTGCTTATAATTTAAGCTTTTGCAGTTAGTTATACTTATCAAGTAGTTTTACTCTCTAGCCTACTATGTATAGTAGGTTACTATTTTATGTAATGGAGTCACCTCATACTTAGAAAGCTTAGATAGCGTTTATAAATGCCCTGATTATTTCAACACTTGGAGTGTAAAACGTGAAAGTAGATAAGTAAATGTGTATTATGAAGATAGTAGCGCCTTCCCCGTAATTATATGATGCTAAACTCGAACTAGCGCATACGCAGTGCGCTCAAAGATGTCCGCCGCGCTTGCGCGTTGATGCATTTCTAAGCGCAGCTCTCTATTTACTATTATGACAAGATTTTGACAGTTCGCGCAAGTTTACCGCAAAAAAGAAATAAAAGATAGTGAATAAGGACCCTGCTGCTTTATGTACTTGTAAATGAATAACAATAATGAAAACAAAGAGTTCACCAATAACAATTGGGTATTTGACTACTATCAAAATAAAATATTTTAAAATAACCAGGTAAAAATATGTCATGAAGTGTTCTAAAAAATATGTTCATTTATTAATTTAATGTGTTACCTAATTTGTAATCATAAAGAGAAACACTGAAAGTAAATAATTTGATTACAGAAAACGTGACGTCATATGCTAGCATTCCATACAAATTTGTACAGAGCGGCTCGTTTTTGACGTTTCTTAAAAAGAGGCTGATTTGACTTTAGTCAAATACCCTATTCACGACGTTTATTTGTCGCGTCATTGCACCAAAACAGATGGACAGATCTGAGTGCAATTTATATCATTAGAATGCTGGTTTAATATGAATTGTTTCTTTTCTACATTTATGAATATTTGTTTAGCCATTTCAAAGATTTGTCTTTTTATATCACGTGTCGTAATTTTACCTTGTTACTTCTCAAAATGAAACCGAATCTTTCAAAACAGACGCCTACTCTTCACACAATTGGTCACTAGAACAAATAAATTCGTTCATACATTCACTTATTAACGCTTTTTGCTTAATGTCTGTTGTACTTTACAAACAGGGTTGCCAACTACAATTTTTTTACCCATAAGTTATTACAAAAGCCTCTAAAATGTTTACAAAAATTTAGAAATTTAAAAGAAAATCAGCCAAACTCGAGTCGCTTAAGGGTTAATTCGACTGGCCTGTTGGTCTAGTGGTTAGTGACTCTGACTGCTAAGCCGAAGGTCGTGGGTTCGACCCCCACCCAGGATATAACTTTGTGTGATGAGCACAATGGTTTATTCTGTGTCTGGGTGTTATTTATCTATAATATGTACGTATTTAGAAATATATAAGTATGTTTATCAGTTGTCTGCTTTCCATAGAACAAGATCTGCTGAGTTTGGGATCAGATAGCGTTTTGTGAGTTGTCCCAAGATATTTATTAAATTATATTATTAATTCGCTAGGTTTAATTGCCAATGGTCGCTCACACGACGAGAAAGTGCAAATTGACTCTATCATTCTGAGATTCTGTTATACCTTATAAAAACCCCTAAAAATTCTTACTCATTTCCCCTAAACCTTAGGGAGAATACCCCTAAGTTGACAACCCTGTTTACATGACTCACACGCATTACGTAATGCACGCGTTCAGGAAATGCGTGACACGCATTGGTGGTTAGCTGCATGGCATGCAACGGGATTATGAATTATGATTATGTTCAAGAAGTTTTGGACTATAATTATGTTGTTAACTGGCATAGATTACGGTAACCGTTTTAATCATATCTATACCATAGAGTGAGGGTAAGGGCGTTTTGGGATTGGGATTGATTACGTAGGAACTTGTATATCACAATTAAAACTATACTAGAATATTTTTTCTGAATTTGAATGGTCTTCTGCAACATTTTGTGATTCGATTGGCTCAATTTTGTTGTTATTTTTCGATCATATTGCATAAAAACTAATTTAATTTAGTTTTAACGGTAGATTACGCGAAACAGGGTTCAGCTCTCTCAAAAATGTATATAGATAACCTAAATATTAGGACACGAAAAAATAATAAAATTTGAATAAAAATTGTGTCAAAGAGTTTTTCTAGTAGATGAAATAAAGAAATAGGATATGTCTTATCCCGCAAATAAATCTTGATGTTCGTAATCTAACATATGTGCGAACGAATATTCTACTTTATTTTGACCTGCGCTCCTGTGCACTGTGAAGTAATGATTGTGTGCGGAAGAGCGAGGCCGGCGATCGTGTAGCAGTGTACGTAGCGCTAAATAAATAATTCTCTCAGCGTAATGCCCCCTTAATAGCAACACACAAATTGTTTAAAAAAAATACCTTTTCAACTTCGCATAAAATCACCATAAGGAAATACACGCAAGAACCATTAATTAGTTTATTGGTGTACATAATGTAATATGTATATAATATATATATATCGTGCTCTATCACGATTCACGATATGTGAAGGTTGTATGACTTCATTTGTAGATGCTTAGTCATTAAACAGGTTATATCACACGGCTGCGAGGCAAATTGTTTGTCACGAACTTTTAATGGCGGGGAGGAAATGTATACCAGATTCCTTTTAAAATATTTATAATTTAAAAACATTTAAAAAGGAATAGAATTATTGTATATTCCAGCGTATTTAGGGTTATGATATAGCATTTTTTGGACTCGTACCATAAGCATATCTTAAGCGTATCCAGGATAAATGTTGGTTGTAAATAAACCGGGTCAAATAAAAAGTAAATTAAAAAAATTAAAAAAACTGCACAAAAAAGTTGGAAATAAGTTCCCAGGCGGGTTTTTATTTATTTAGATATATTCTTTTTTTATTTAATACTCTTTAGTGGTTGTAGGATGTAACCGATGTAACAACTAACTTTTATCACAGCTATTGTCAGGTATTGAAGATTGAAAAAAGAATGGTTGCCAACTAACTTTTTTTGTATTACAGTCATAATGATATAACACCTTTTAAAAATAACCCTTTAATTTGATACCCATATTGCAGTATTCAAAACATCTTTATTTCACACGTCTTTATTTTGACATCTCACAGCCGCCATATTTGTTTTTTCAAACGTCATTTATCTTAGAAGACTTGGGCGATCAAGACAAATCTAACGGCATCTTAATTGTATAAATCCGTTGAGTGGATTGTGAGATAATCTCATAAGTTAATAAAGAATATTACATACATATATACAAGATACCCGCGAAAAATATAACCCTTCCTTACAGTCGGGTAAAAAAGGAATCACTTTGGACTGTACTGTAATGGACTGGCCTGTTGGTTTAGTGACATGATATGTTTCGTGCAACAGTCCAAAGTGAACCCTACACTGAGTATGACTACTAGTATAGTATTAGTATTAAGGGGCGTATAAACGGGCCATTTTTTACGGCAATTTGTGGCGGCACTATTGGCAACTAATTGCTCGGCCAATAATGGTAATATGTCTACAATTGTATGTCGCATGATCTATCCACAATCCGGCAACAATAAAATAGAGGGCGACTGAAGCAACAACAAAATTGAATGGAATGCCCTGCCCCCCGAAATTAGGATGGCACCCAATCGCCTTAATTTTAAATGGAAGGTACGCACTTTATTCCTTGATGGATCAGCTGAATCATCACAACATTAGTAACATAAATATTAGTCTGTATCTATGTATTTATTTATGTATGTATGTATTGCTGTAAGTATGTATTCTATTGTATAGTTATGTATGTAGGTATATATGTATGTATGTATTTTTGTAAGTATGTATAGTATTGTATAGTTATATTGTTTTATTTGTGTATTATGTAAGAATAATAAGGAAGTTCTTATTTTACAATTAGGTTACTGCACCTTTCACACATTCCATTTCTACATCACCCTAAGGTAGACTGGCAGAGAATGCTTTTAGCATTAAGTCCACCTTTGTACAACTTTGTGCATAGAGTTTTAAATAAATAAATAAATAAATGTAAATTCAAATGCAAAAATAACGTGACAAACTGGCTTATGTCCTTAGATTACACAGAAACAGAAAATATAATTATGATTATAAAATAAATTAGTACGTTTATATCAACACAACAAACAATTCACACACACTAATCAAGTTTCACCGGAACACACACACACACACACACACACACACGCGCGCACACACGCACACACACACACACACACACACACACACACACACACACACACACACACACACACACATACACACACACATGCATGCATCATTTTAAGATTTACTATCTCAAACTCCACCGATGCTCTCTTTAGCTCCTTATAATGTCATAATAGTGGAGAGAGCCTGGAGATCCGTCACACAGGTTTTGTACCTACTACGGACTCCAGCTCTCACAAGGTTCGTAATTTTATAAGTATATAGCTATACATGTAACTGTACAAATGTAACCTTTTTGAGAGAAATAAACAAATATTATTATTATTATTAAATAAAAATTGAAAGCAAATATTGCGGAAAATAGATCGCTCGGCGATAGTCCGGCAACCATCAAATCAATATTGGAGAGTACTGCCATGTCGCCGGCCACAGCATTGCCGCCACAAATTGCCGTAAAAAATGACCTGTTTAGATGCCCCTTTATATTATACTAGCTGTCCCGCGCAACTTCGTATGCGTAATTTCTCCCCGTTTTTGAAACATTTCTCGTCGCTACTCCGCTCCTATTAGTCGTAGCGCGATGTTATATAGCCTATAGCCTTCCTCGATAAATGGGCTATCCAACAAAAAAAGGATTTTTCAAATCGAACCAGTGGTTCCTGAGATTAGCGCGTTTAAACAAACAAACAAACAAACAAAGCAATCAAACAAACTCTTCCGCTTTATAATATTAGTATAGATGTGGCATGAGACAACATGCTCTTGCCCGGTTTTTTGTAGGTTATTAGTAAAACTGAAGACTGAATGTCAACAACAATACTGGATGCATTTATTAATTATAATCTCGTTTACGCTTTTGCATGCATATGTGTATTAAAAATAAATGTTAAAATTGACTTGCTGATATTTCGCGGGCTATTCTAGTAATGTCAATGGTCCCTAGTAGGCGTTAGTAATAGGTTTTGCATAATAATAAAGTAGGTGTTTCGCAAAATAATCCTTATTTTAAATGTCATATGTTTATGGCTATACGCCTTCTTTGTAAACGTTTTATGAATTAATTATGACCGTTCGTTTGACTAGTTTCCTTAAAAATATGTGTACCGAGTTGACAAGTAGGAAGAATCAGTCTTCAAAATAATTCTCATTATAAAACACCTAAGTACAGTTACATTGGCCCTGCTCTTGGCAGTGCAGGTCCCGGGGCTGTTCCTCAGGATATTGTACAGGTCGTTTAAATAAAAATATGTTAGTGTTTAACTATACTAACATTATAAAGCTGAAGTGTTTGTTTGTATGTTTGTTTGAACGCGGTAATCTCAGTAACTACTGGTCCGAATTGACAAATTCTTTCACGGTTGGATAGCCCATTTATCGAGGAAGGGTATAGGTTATCCCACGCAACTTCGTATACGTAAATTTTCACCGATTTTGCAACATTTCTCATTGCTGCTATGGGCTATCCAACAGTGAAAGATTTTTTCAATTCGGTCCAGTAGTTCCTGAGATTACCGCGTTCAAACAAACATACAAACAAATATTTCTCGTCGCGGATTCGAATCCTACACATTATACTACCGGCGTGAACCCACTCCTAACACAAGCCTTTGAGCTTAGCTGGAGGGGTTAACAAGATTGCTAGTAATGTGGGACTCAATCCCACATTGCTAGTTATCTTTAAAAAAATATATTAAACTGCCGAACTAATTTTGATAATATTTGGGTATGGAGATAGTTTGAGTCCCTGGAAAGGACATTGTATAGTTTTTATCGCCGATCCTTGCAATGATCATCAACGCGGGCGAAGCCGCAAGCGAAAGCTAATCGAGCATGAATTAGTCAACTATATAAATATAAATATACATAAAAAACTCGATAATTACATCTCAGTGGCGTCTGCCTTTCAAACCATTACATAATGCTACTTAAGCAAACGAGGCCAGACATCTCACTTCGGTATGAAGCGGTTATGGCAATCATATGTAGAACAAGTTAAAAGTAGGTCTTTGGCCTAGCATTTCGTATCATACTGCCATAACAGTTGTGGACGCAAAAATATGGTTATAATAATAATAATAATAATAATATCTTTGGACAACTCACACAACGCTATCTGATCCCAAACTAAGCAGAGCTTGTACTATGGAAACCAGACAACCGATAAACATACTTAAATTTTTCTAAATACATACTACATAATATATAGATAAATAACACCCAGATACAGAATAAACCATCGTGTTCATCACACAAAGTTTTATCCTGGGTGGGGATCGAACCCACGACCTCTTGCGTAACAGTCGAATACACTCCCACCGCGCCACAGAGGCAGTCAAAAGAATTTGTTTGTAAAGTCGGTTTACGGACGATAATTTTAAGTGATAACGTCTTATGGAAACATTGATGACATTGTAATAAATAACCATGCCTGTAAGAGTTATTTTTTTTTATTTCTAATTGTAACGCATGTCACTGCAATCGCCAAAACATTGATGACATTGTAATAAACAATAATGCCTGTGACAGCTTTAGTGGAACCGGGTGCATGCTCCCAATGGCTACAATACTTCAGCCTGTCAGCAGGCGGAACGTGACGGAGCAAGTAATTTAACAAATTGTCAAATATTGTCTCATGCTTAATACTTAAATTCGATTTATATACATGGATTTTTTATATATACATACTACAAAATCAGACGATCAGCGGGTCAATTCACGTATTTAAAGCAGTGCAGTTGCAGTTCAAGTTTTATACTTGACGCAAGCGTATTTGAGATCGATCTTAAAGTTACAAGAATACAAAAATTACCGTTTTAATCGAAACTTAACTGCCACTGAACTGCAACTGCACTGCTTTAAATACGTGAATCGACCCCCAGGTCGTGTGCCTGATAGTAAGCGTCACGCTAGCCCATAACAGGGTCCTTATTCACTATCTTTTTTTTCGTTGTGGTGGCAAGCCCATCCTTTTAACTGTCAAGTTCTTGTCATAGTGGTCAATAGAGAGCTGCGCTTAGAAATGCATCGCACATGCGCGCGGACATCTTTGAGCGCACCGCGCATTCGCCCGCCAGTTCGCGCGGGCTAGCCGGGAAAACGAAAAAAAGATAGTGAATAAGGACCCAGTATCAGTCAGAGTATGATCAAATGCTCATTTGGAAAAGATCTGTATGTCACTGTACCGCGCTCCTCATTTGAGACATTAGTTCATAAATCTCATTTGCCCAGTAATTACACTTGCTACAGTGCCCTTCAACCGAAGCACAGTGATGTGTTAACATTACTATTTCACGGAAGAATCACTGGCATTTTATGAAAATATATATACTACGGGTCTTAATCGCGTGAATAATTTAAGGTAAAATACCTTGTTTATTGCCCGACGTTTCGACCGTATTGCATTGGCCGTGGTCACGGGTAGACTTTTATAACTGACACTGTTGTGGTACCCACCAAGACAGCCTATGGCTTAGACCTACTACTGGCTTTACAGGTATTTTTTTATTGTTCTTAAAATACGACTACCGCGGTAGGATACAAGCCCGCGGGGGACTTTACAAACACAAAGTACACCCATACTCGGAACAACAATTTGTGGATCATATAAAATGGTGTCTTCTGTGGGAATCGAACCTACGACCTCTTGCATAGCAGTCGGGCACACTCCCACCGCGCCACAGAAAAATTACTTTAGTAGGTACTACAGGAGTATTCCTGTAGTACCCACATAGATAATAGTGCCAACCTCTTCAAAGGTATAGCTAGAGTAATTATTTTGTTATTTTTACATAAAAACGCAGACAGAACACTCAAGTTCATACAGAAGCTTATGTATTCACGTAACACATAATCGGAGGCCACATCGTTATAGCGTATAAATAGATACATAATTATTCGTTAAAGCAGTACTACACTACGACTGTTTGTTGTCATCGCAGTTCGACTTTGTGACGAATATAGTCTTTCCAATTTGTTTCCAAAACTTCCTAGTAGATAAATACGTAGGTCACTCAAAAGTTTTGAGATGATTGTAATTTAAAAATGGAACGCATCAGTATTATATATTTTTCAACAGCAAATTTATTTAAAAACTAGCTGTGCCCGCGACTTCGTTCGCGTGGAAGTTGGGTTTATATTAAGGTAGTTTATATTACAATTCAACTTCTGTGTAAAACATATTGTAAACATGCTCCACAATGCTCTGTGGCATCTATGGATATTTGGGCCTAGCTTTAATCAGGGCCCAACATATGGCAGGGCAAGCCAAGCAAATGCCCAGTGCAGCAAAATGAAGGGCGACAAAGTTTATGGCGCCAGACGGTTAGAAGACAAATTATTAAAATTCCCACGACCACACCTCGACAAAAAAGTGATTTGCATCACATCAAATACTATTAATATTGAAAAATTCCCCCACCACGCGAGTACTGGGGCGGTTTCGAGTTAAATGAAGCTCGAAACCGCCCAATTACTCGTGCGAAATTTTGAGTAAAGGAGCTTCGATTCTGACTCCGATAGGTCGAAAATTCCGATTGATTTTAAACCTCCGACTCCAACTTCGGCTCCGAAACTTTTAAATCGGACCTTTTAATCGGAGGTACCTAGCCGCTCTTTCAAGATAATTTATACATACGTAATAAAGGTATGATGGAAAAAACTCTCACAGATTCCCTATGATCGCAGGTTATGTCCTGCCCGAGCGATCTTTTCCGAGTCTAAAGTACACCTACTTTGTGTCCGTGTTTGTACCGCGGGAATGCAATGTTTTAAAACTATTTTGCGGGGGCAAAATAGTTTTAAAACATTGCATTCCCGCGGTACTGTGATGCGTGTTTAAACAAACAAACAACATTCAAACGTTTCTAAAAGATATACTCAGATATCTTTTTTGTGTTTAAATACTTTTTCTAAACTTATTTCAATATTTTTTTTCACTCACTTTATAAGATTAAAATATTATTTTATAATGTCTACATTGGTGAATTTAAAAATAGGTGTGTCAACCTGTCGCAAATTAAGATCATCATATATTCATATCCCTCTACGTTAGAATTTCAGTTTTTTTTTTAAATCAATTTTCCTGATTCTTTTTAATTTGTATTTAAACGCCATCTATTTTCAAAACTGGATAAGTTTATTTTTATACTTGATGATTTTATATTAAACTATCATGCATATTAAACGTAGGTAAGCAAGGTATTTAACTTTAAATTATTCACGCGATCAAGACCCGTAATACATATATTTTCATAATGTGTACAAATCGCGAAAGTTTATTAACATTTGTAGGTAAGCAATTTTGGCACTCAGAAGAAATCGAATCACAGAGGGCGCCACGTGTTTTATTTTGATGTAACGCGGACTTAATCTTTCATTTTTTTTAAGCAATTAACATTTATAAATTCTAGAAAATATCAAGTAATTACGGTTTATTTGTAATGTAATATTGTTTTTCATTTCTACATTTATAACATTTAAAACAATGATAAAGGTGCCTATTGGAAGTGATTATTAATATGAAAATTTGTTAAACAAAGTAAACATGTTATAGTCGAAAATAAAAGCTTGTATAAATAAGTATACATTTAGAAAAATACTTTAAAAAAAGAATAAAAATAATTTTAACACAACACAAAAAGAGACTCGCAATTAGGGAGTCGATCCTCCGACCTCGCTCGTTTAATACCGCTACTTGTGCCAATAGACCACCTCAGCTGATGCAAACACGGTTAAAATATCTGATCTTAAGAAAATTAAAATGTTGTGTTTAGCTCCTAATATTTTTAGCGTGAAGTTATTGTTTCCATGGGTTACAATTGTAAATAATGTCTTATTGTGGAAAAAAATGTGAAAAATCATAATGGTTCGACAAAACATACGTTGCTGCTCACTCCCCATAGACGATAGCATAATGATTTATAGTGCAAGTAATGACCTATAGTATTTACAATAAAACTGCAAATTTTCATGAAGATCCGTCAAGTAGTTATTGTTTTATAACGATAAATAGCTACAGACATTATCCGTCATTGCTTAGCTCCTATGGGAAATAGCGTGATAAATTATAGCCTTTAAGTTAATCCAGACTTATTAGAATACACATACAAAATTTCAACCGAATCTGTCCAATAGTTGTTGCGTGATGCGTGTTCAAACAAACAGACAGACAGACAGACAGACATTTCTAAAAATGTAGGAATGTGTTTAAATACTCTTTTCGAACATTTCCCAATATTTTTTTTCACTATGTTCGGCCATGTACAGACACGTGAAATTTACAATTTTATTATATGTATAGATATAGATAGATAGCATGATTCAGTATTCACGCGCGATGGCTTATTATTAGCGTATTTCATGTATAACTTTGGTGTTCCTATTCCGATTTCTATTAGTATTTTTTATGGAATAGTTAATTATGTTAACTTTTTTAATTAGGGATGACTGAGAATGTTGTAAACGTAAGAGTAGACAAATATAATCAGAAAGCTTCGAACTACTAAGCTATCGGGAGTTACACGTGATATTGTGAGTCAACCATAAAAGATAGACATATGCTGTCGTGGGATATTTTTTATATAATTTTAAGGAGAACATTTCCGTCATACATGATTTCTGTGTAGCTTTAACCATTACGGTTGCACACGCGACGAAAGCTTAAAAAATGGAGTAACTTCTCCCGTTTTCCTTCACTGCTCTGCTCCTATTGATTGTAGCGTGATGAAAAGTATACTATAACCTACTCAGGAGTATGAAAAATAATTGTACCAAGTTTTGTTAAAATCCGTCGAGTAGTTTTTGTTTCTATAACGGTTATACAGACAGACAGACAGACAGACAAAAATTTTTCTGATTGCATTTTTGGCATCAGTATCGATCCCTAATCACCCCCTGATAGTTATTTTGGAAATATATTTCATGTACAGAATTGACCTCTCTACAGATTTATTATAAGTATAGATAGAACACAAGCTTGCTTACCGCAAGATTGCTCGTTTAAAAAAAAACCGGGCAGGAGCATGTCAGACCATGCTCAGTATAGGGTTCCGGCGCCTTCAACAATTGCATCAGCAGAAAACCGTATGTTCATGGCACTTACGCCCTTATGTTGAAAAACGCAGACGCCCCCTTAGGTAGGTCTGTCTTCTAATTTCGTTCAGAGTCCTTATTCACTACCTTTTTTCTCGATTTCGAGGCAAGCCCGCGCTTTTTACTGTCTAAATCTTGTCATAATGATTAATAGAGAGCTGCGCTTAGAAATGCATCGTCAGAAACTCGCGTGACTACTTAAGTACGTTGATTAATGAACCCCTAAAACTTTACGCGACTTTTTAGGGGCAATCTTGTATCCCTAAACATTGTGCTGAAATCAACATTTATAATGTACTAGCTGTGCCCCGCGGTGTTACCCGCGGTTTATGCCTAGCCTATGTGTTAACTCAGGGTGTCAGCTAACTCCATACCAAATTTTATTAAAATCGTTTAACCCGTTTGGCCGTGTAGAAGTAACAAACATACACACTCACATACTCACAAACTTTCGCCTTTATAATATTACTGTGATATCATCGCATGAAAATTGGCATTTTGCAAGAGTCTCTTCAAAATGTCGCAGTGCAGTATTGCCTTTATACAGATGCAAAATGGCGACTGATAATTCGCCGACGAATGCTAGTCGCAGATGTGGGAATTTTAACTGTTTTGTATGTATTGTTTAGTTTTTGTATTTCTATGTTTAGTTGTTTGGTTTCCTTATGACTATCTGTTTTAGGTGGCCACTAACATTGACCAAGCAGACATTGTCCTACCAAACAGATCATTCTAGGTCTCGCTAATAGTGGTCTACCGGGTCTAATTTTGAATCTAAATAATTCAGAGATCCACATAAGGGCGCATCTAGTATTCTGGAGGAGGGGGGGGGGGGGGCGTAACTCTAACCCTGATAGGTTTTGCTGATTTATAGACATACAAAAGCTATGAAATACTCTTTAACTATTTGTCTGGTTGGTTTAGTGGTTAGTGACCCTGACTGCTAAGCCAAAGGTCGTGGGATCGAATCCGAACCAAAACAAAATAAAAATATCTTGGGACAACTCACACAAAGCTATCTGATCCCAAACTAAGCAGAGCTTGTACTATGGAAACCAGACAACCGATAAACATCTTATATTTTTCTAAATACATACATATTATAGATAAATATCACCCAGACACAGAATAAACCATCGTGCTCATCACACAAAGTTTTATCCTGGGTAGGGATCGAACCCCGACCTCTTGCGTAGCAGTCGGAAACACTCCCACCGCGCCACAGAGGCAGTCAAAATGTTGTGTAGTGTAGTTAGTATGTAGTTAGAAATATATAAGTAAATTAATTAGTTGTTCTGCCTCGTTTAAAGTCAGATCACGGTGTACGAGTTGTTTCAGGGCATTTATATTCAATAAATTTTAAACGACTTCAAAATGGTTCTTTGAAGTGAAAAATTCTTTAGCGGCGTTGTGCACTTTTTTTGGTATGAGTGTAAAATGTAAAACTCGCGTCAGGATCACGTGACCGTAAGATTCTTAGAATACGAAGGTAAATGTACAATGTTATAGTAACTAAGGTGGGAAATCGGGCGGTCTAAAAACCAGAAGACCCCAGTTCGAGTCTAAACGATTATTTCTTCCCTTTATTATTTTAATTTGTGATTTAATCTATACTAATATTATAAAGCGAAATAGTTTGTTTGTTTAAACGCGCTAATCTCAGGAACTACTGGTCCGATTTGAAAAACTCTTTTTTTGTTGTATAGCCCATTTATCGAGGAAGGCTATAGGCTATATAACACGCGTTACGACTAATAGGAGCGGAGAAGCGACGAGAAATGTTTCAAAAACGATAAATTACGCATACGAAGTTGCACGGGACAGCTAGTATTTCATATTTTTGATTTAATTGTCATGTCGTTGTCATTGTCATTTTTTAAATTGTCATGTTTGTGTACGATAGCGTAATGGATAAATATTGTATTTAACCACATAAATCATAATTCTTTTATATTGATAAAAAATAAAAATATTGCCAAAATATTCAAAATTGCACAACGTTTACGTTCAACTTTTCACTTCTGCCGGCACTCTTGGAGTACAACCCGTTTTTTTTTATGTATGTTCGGGCATAACTCCTTCCCATAAAAAGGATTCATAATTTATTTTTGTTCGAAAGAGGTTTACTCCGAAATGGTTTCACATAAATTTCGCAAAGATCTGATGATGAATTTCGGAGAAAAACATCGAAACGTCTCAATAAATACTCGCAAATCAACTGTGAATGAAGTCGGCTAGATGTTTTTGTAAAAGAAGTTTTTATAGTATCCTTATAGATGTTTCCGACCTTTACGCAGTCGAAGCCTCAAGCAAAGCAATTAATGACACCCTCTTAAACTGTTTATTACATCAATACTGTAATCATTAACAAAAAAGGCAATTGGGAACTCTTACGCCATTTTTTCTGTGTCACCGTCTCGTCCTTCCATATCCGAATGTTTTAAATTATATACCTGTTTTTAATTCAACTGTTAGGCCGCAGTCACACAAAGCAGGATGGAATGCTACCGACGACGAGGTGTCATTTGTAGTGACCAATGCTATCCCTACTAATATAATGTGAATGTAAGTTTGTTTGTTACGCTTTCACGCGAAAACTACTCAACCGATCATCATGAAACTTTGTACACATATTCTTGGAGGTATTAGAAGTAACATAGGATACTTTTTATTAAGAAAAAAAAAAAATATCCGACATACACGCGGGCGAAAGCTAATATTATTATAAACTAAGCCCGGGATTTTTAAATTACCGAATATAAACTTAGCCCGGGATTCCGGATTTTTTTAATTAGCGAATATAAATATATAAGAGATTTAAAAATAACAAAAGTTTGAAAACAATATTTGTGTAAGAGTATTTACTATAGAATCGCAACGTCATAGCAATTAGCTTATGCCTGCGGCTTGCCCGCGTAGATGCCAGATTGTTACAAAATATTTGAACAGCAAAGTTTCATACTAACTATGCACCGTCATTTTACCCCCTCAGGGGGTGAATTTTCAATAATCCTTTCTAAGTGCTCCGCTACGTTATAAAAGGAGCCTCTGTGCAAAATTTCAAGTTTCTAACCCTTATAGTTTAGGCCCTGCGTTGGTATGTCAGTCAGTCAACTTCTCTACATTCGTTTCGTGGCGAATTCGATAACTCCGTACTAAACGTTCGCAAAAAAATAAAAAAAAAGTCTATGGTCTCCACCGCAAACGTCAAATTCTATACTATAATTATTTTCCATTATCGACTTCGCTTTTTGAATGTGCTTTATCTAGACCCCCAGGTACATACAAAGAGACAGACAGACGCGGCGAGTGACTTTGTTTTAAAATATATATAGATATTAATGTATATATAGACAGCTATGTGAAGTGTATCTAGTTGATAGTTACCTATTCGATATCTATATCTATACTAATATTATAAAGAGGAAAAATTTGATTGTTTGTTTATATTGAATAGGCTCCGAAACTACAGGACGGATTTGAAAAATTCTTTCATCGTTGTGAAGCTACACTAACCCCGGGTGACATAGGTTATTTTTTATCCCTGTATTCCCACGGGAACGGGAACTACGCGAGTTAAACCGCGAGGCGTCCTCTAGTACAAGATCATTTCAGAACGACTGCACCAAATTTTTGTGCATTCGTTCTCTATATGTCCGCTTGTTTATTTCCTGGTTAACTCAGAGACTTAATAGTCTTAGTACTAGTTATTTAAATAGATTCAACATAATTTGTCAATCACGCATCATTAATGAAACTAACCTTACCGCTTGGAGGTAGTGTGCGAGAAGTACCGTTTAATCGATGATATTACAAATATAGATATCCGGTCCTGTATCCTGGGCAAGTAATAACGAGTCATGAAGAGTCATAACTAGTTTTTTACATGTAATTGATAGGTACTGTTACGTGTCTATCTATATTATATTGTGTGTCTATTTTATTTAATACTAGCTGTCACGCGCAACTTCGTATGCGTAAATTTTCCCCGTTTTTGCAACATTTCTCGTCGCTGCTCCACTCCTATTAGTCGTAGCGCGATGTTATATAGCATATAGCCTTCCTCGATAAATGGACTATCCAACAAAAAAAGATTTTTTCAAATCGGACCAGTAGTTCCTGAGATTAGCGCGTTTAAACAAACAAATAAACTCTTCCGCTTTATAATATTAGTATAGATTAGTTTTAGACATATAAAATTTCACATGCATTGTATTGTAGACATATGATTAGATTACTATGGAACCGACGTATATTGTGTTTAAAGGTTACTAAAAATAAAGAAAAAAAAACTTGTAATAAAAACGTTAAATGTAATAAAACCGCTTGCGTCCCGAAGCACCCGCTGTATGACCGCATCTTAAGCCGTCTCTACCTCGCAAGGTCACAGAAAGGTCAGTTGTCTTTCACCGAACTTACGAACATAACCTGTTCACATTTTGATGTGCAAAGTATCTGATATTCCCAGTAATTATGTCTTGAGTAATTTGCAAAGTGTACTTCATTTTATGATTCGGCAGCTTTAAAATGAGTTTGGCTTACTTTAATATTTTGCAACATTTGTCATTGCTGCTCCGCTCATATTGCTCGCAGCGTGATGTTATATAGCCTTTAGCGTTCCTCGATAAATGGTCTAACCAACAGTAAAATATTTTTTCTATTCGGATCACTAGTTACTGAGATTATCGCGTTCAAACAAACAAACAAACTCTTCAGCTTTATAATATTCGTTTAAATTCATATTTTAGACGTAGATAAATTACACCTCGATACAGAAAATACAAAAGTGTTCATCTCACAAAGATTTATCTAGAGTGAGAATCGAATCCTGTCTCGATCGCGGCCGCGCCCTGCTTCCTACATGCGGATGACGCGCGCGGCCGATGCTACAATAGTCAGAGTATGATAATGTTTGACGCCATTTCCGAGGTCTGTGACAGATGCGCGAGGCCGACAACTGACGTAGGCTGCACGTACACTCGCCGCGCGCGGCCGTGATGCATGGAAATGAACCTTTAGCAGTCAGAGTCACTAACAACTAGACCAACAGGCCATTTATAATTCCGCAGCATTTAAAATCAGTTGCATGTACTTATCTTAATGGTTGGTTTATAAATGATTGTCTTGTAATGGCCAACAGTTAAAAACAGAAAATTATACACAATCGGTCTCAATTTTTGTAAGAAAATTGAGGTTATTTATCATTTTTATGCAATTTTGTGTGTAACTTTAAATAAATATAATGGGGCAAGTCACACGCGGTCATCTGATCTAAAACTAGGCGGAGTCTGTACGGGCTGGTGACTGGTAGATCTGACTTGAGTTCTGAATTGGCAGAAATTTGAGATGTCATCATTTTCACAACTGCGTATTTTAAATATATGAATTATGTGCAAAATATTTGTTCGGGGACTTAATAAATATACAAATCACTGACACAAAGTACACCCAGACTCGGAACCAAAATTTGTGGATCACATAAAGTGGTGTCCCATGTGGGAGTCAAACCCACGACCTCTGGCTTAGCAGTCAGGGTCACTAGTCACCAGACCAACGGGCCAGTCAAACTTGACATTGACAAGAAATCGATTGAATAGTCTGGCAATATTTAGAGAAACATTTTTAATTTTTTTATTACACTTCAGTTCATCGAAATAACACTTAGACACGGTAATACAATTTTATACGGTTATATAAAAAACAAGTTGACCCGCGCAACTTCGTATGCGTTAATTATCCCCTTTTTTGCAACATTTTTCGTTGCTGCTCAGCTTCTGTTGGTCGTAGCGTGATGTTATATAGCTTATAACCATCGTTGATAAATGGGCTACCCAACAGAAAAAGGATTTTTCAATTCGGACTAGTAGTTTCTGAGATTACCGCGTGTAAACAAACAAACTCTTCAGCTTTTTAATATTAGTATAGATAAATATTAATTGTTTTAACACATTTTAAAATACTATATGACGGAAGTTTTATAATAAAGTTAAAGAATTTGTCTAAATATATTAATGCGATTAAGTTGAAAGGCGATTGTTCAAGTGACTATGGAATTTAGTATCGCTACAAATTTTGTTGTGGCAAGATGAAAACTACTGATTTATGTAGACATTAATATATACTTTCAGAAAAACCAACAATGATTTACCTAATTTGCCGGGTTTAATTGATATGGGTGGATGAACTTCGAAAATCGAAATATTTATATACATTTTTTTTTTTAAATAGGACATTACTATGATATTGCGTATTAATTATGCATTACACATGATGTGTAACACTAGTTTATGGCTATGAATTCGGCTTTGCAGTGATATATAATCCGAATCTCTATCTCACAAACACTTCACAATTGTCACAATATTGGTACGATTCTCTGTCTCACAAAATATTTCTGATTGTTACTATGTATAATATATGGAGTCTCTATCTCAAACTCACGTAATGTAACCACAATATCATACACAACACGAGAAATAACAAAAGCTATTTGTTATTATTACTTTAAACTGTTTTCATAATGGACCGGCACCAAACAAGCTTTATGCACAGATAAACAAGTGACATGACATTACATTTCAGTGTTGCCATAACTTTTGTCATATCCTATACAAATCGATTTTTTTATTAAAATTCATTACTATGTTCTTATTTTTAATCGAGCCGGGTCCTAATCTAAAGGTATCAAAGAATATGCTTAATAAAAAGTATAGTGTATAAATATTATCGTTCTTTACATTCAAACGGTGCAACAATTAATAGAGTATTTCTATTAATTATTTAATAAAAATCGGTAATAACCATAATCGATATTACTATTTTATTTTCGTAATAGTGTTACCACCGTTAAAAATAACTTCATACGAAAAAAAGTAATAAATAAACTGAAAGACTAATATTTGCATCTCAATATTCCGGCAAATGTGAGACTCCATATCATTATATAATAACGTTATAATTAGAAACAAGAATTATACATTTAATCAACTTGTGGCACAACGTAAATACTAGCGATACTGCTGGTGGCTGGTGTCCATGTAGGCAGGGTGGATCGAGGATACGATCACCTCGCATGAAACCTCATTAATATTTGTAAACTATTTGCTTTGATGTTCTAAAAGAAAAGAAAAAAATAAAAGTGAAAAAAAATATATATAAAAATAAAAAACCCGTCTGCACAAAAAAGATGGAAACAAGACAACATAATTATATAATTTCATGCAGTCGGAGGCACTAATGAATCTCGATGAACTTAGTGAAGTGCCTCCGACTGCATGAAATTATGTTGTCTTGTTTCCATCTTTTTTGTGCAGGCGGTTTTTTTTATTATTATTTTTTTTTTTTTATTTTATACTTTTTAGTAGTTGTAGTATGTAACCGATGTAACAACTAACTTTTATCACAGCTTTTGTCAAGTATTGAATATAGAAAAAAGAATGTTACCTTTTTGAAATGCTTAAGATGAGCACTTTAATTTTATACTCATATTGCAGTATTCAAAAAAACTTTTTTTTTTCACACCTCTTTATTTTGACATCTCACAGCCGCCATATTTGTTTTTCAAATGTCAACACTCGGGCGATTAAGACGAATCTAACGACGTCCGGGCGTAGAAATTCATTGAATGTAATAATTATTGAATTTGTGAATAAACGAGTGCATTACGTGAAGTAATTCCTTTCTCCAGGTACTGCGTTGTTTCAGTACTCAGGTTCAATTATAGTTATAGGCATCTTCTTGCCAATTACTTTATTAATACAATCAACAAGTCCAGACTCAGGCATCGAACCCGAGACTTCCGTATGCCAAACCGCGGCTGGAATCGGTCAATCGGTAATTTTTGCCTAAAACTTAATCCTCATTGCTTTTGCCCGTGACAGTGCCTATGGTAATGTCAATTATCGCTAATAAACATATTCTTACTCAAACTTTAAGTTAATTTTAAAGCAAACAAACTGACACTTCGTCTGTGTCATTTTTCCTCGTTTTTGTAATTCATACAAAAATACTATAATCGCGATTAAAAAATATACATTAAAATCGGTAGAGCCGTTTCGGAGGAGTTCGACTACAAACACCGTGACACGAGATTTTTATATATAGAAGAAGTATTAATGAAAATTGGCACACTATTTTATTATTTTTTTTAAAGATGACTAGCATTGTGGGATTGAGTCCCACATTACTAGCAATCTTGTTAACCCCTCCAGCTAAGCTCAAAGACTTGTGTTAGGAGTGGGTTCACGTCGGTAGTACAAGTCCCGACGTATCACAAGAGTTGTTTTGCATCCTAAGTGAATAAAGAATTTTGAATTTTGAATTTGAATTTTGAGTATAATGGGTAGAATTTGAACCCGCGACCTCACGATTGCGAGACCGGTGCTTTGGCCATTAAGCTACCCCCGCTACTTGCAGAGATAAGAGCGTTCAAACAAACTCTCCAGTTTTATAATATTTAGATTATTAGAAACTACGCTATAGTAGTTACGACAAAGCATAGTTTTACTATTACTAGGTCGTCCATGGTCACAGTACGGTCGTGCTATCAACATTACAATGTGTATTATGTAGTAATCGCTACAGCGGTCAACGTTGCCAAATGCAACCGTTGAGTTGGCGCGCGTTCATATCTTTTACTAGCTGACCCGCGCAAATTCGTCTGCATAAATGTTCTCAGTATTTGCAAAGTCATTTGTATTGCTGCTCCGCTCCTATTGATCATAGCGTGATGTTATATACCCTATAGCCTTCGTCGATAAATGGGCTATCTAACAGTAAAATATTTTTTCAATTCGGACTAGTACTTCCTGAGATTATCGCGTTCAAATAAACAAACAATCAAACATTTCATCAAAGACTAGCCACGCAGGAGATATTATTGAGCATAAATGTGTGAGTAATTGTGTTCTATATACTAACACTAGCTGTCCCAAGCAACTTCATCTGCGTAAAATTTCCCCGTTTTTGCAACATTTTTCATTGCTGCTCCGTTCCTATTGGTTGTAGCGTGATGTTATATAGCCTACAGCCTTCCACGATAAATGGGCTATCCAACAGTAAAATATTCTTTTCAATTTGAACCAGTAGTTCCTGATATTATCGCGTTCAAAGTGACAAACTCTTCAGCTTTATAATATTAGTTTAAATGTGGTTAAAGTCAATTTAGTTAAGGTAAAATATTTTCATCTAGATAGCATAATAACTGGTCCAAAAACATCACGTAAAAGCAATATATTTTTTACTAAAATCAAAAAAGCCGCGAACATAATATCAATATAATAAAAACTCACAGACCGTAACTTTAACTGCATAAATTAAGTCAGTTAAATTAGGGTTGCCATTTATCATTTAAAAAGTTAGTATAAATTGTCGGACTTTTTAAAATTAAATATATGTAAATATAAACAAATTATATTATTAGGTTGTTGGTTTACTGAAGTGAAGTAAGTTGTTAATTTTAAAGTTAACACATATGACAGACTTATATTTTAATTTTAAGCAGTAAGAACTCCAAATGCTACAAATTACAATCTTAAGGGGGAAATTACAATATAAACAATATATAGGGTCATTTCTTTATTTAAAAAATGTAACATTTTACTGATATTTTTTATTGACTAGGCCAGGGATGGCAAACCTTGCTAAACGTGTCAATTTTTTAAATAATTAGCATATGACGTGCCCAACATGCCGTCAAAAAAGCTGACGGTGACGAATTTCGTGCGGTGAATTCGCAGCTCGTTGATCAACACAAGCAGCAACAACTATCCTATCTTTTGGCGGTGTCGAGTTATTTGACTTATTAGTCAAATAACTCGACACCGCCAAAAAGCAAGCGACTGAAATAGCATACCATAATATTAACACTAGTACTGTTATGAGTACCAGATCATCCTACAATGTAATAAAAGTTGGGGTGACGCAAGGGAGTATTTTAGGACCCTTACTATTCTTAATTTACATTAATGAATTTCCAAACATAATACAAGATCAAAGCGTACTATTTGCCGATGATATATCTATATTAATTACTGGTGATAGCTTAACACAAACAGAATATGAAAATAAAATAAACAATACTGTATCGAAAGTAATTGAATGGTTAAGACAATTAAATTTAACAATAAACTTAGAAAAAACAAAGTATATACAATTTCGACCACATCAGGCTACACATAAAAAACTAGCAATACAATACAAAGGACAACCCATAGAAGAAACAAACACACACATACATTTAGATAACCATCTTAATTGGAAAATGCATATAGAACAGCTTAATAATAAAATAAGGTCATACTGTCATACATTACATGTAATAATCAACACAACAAATGTCGAAACAGCCCAGTCGGCATATTATGCTAAAATTTATTCATTGTTGAATTATGGTATTATTTATTGGGGAAAGGCCGTAGATTCTGACAGCACATTTATATTACAAAAAAGATGTATCAGAATCATTCATAACATTGACAGTCAGACATCATGCAGACCAATATTTAAAGAACATAAATATCTCACTCTAACAGGAATATACATACTACAGGCAGCTAGCTTCGTAAAAAAACACAGCACATACTTTCCGAAAAAAAGCACTTTAGATTATAATAAAAGATTACGAAATAGAAACAATATAATATTGCCTCATGCTAGAACAGACATTTTTAAAAGGAACATATACTTTTCTTGTATAAAAATCTACAACCACTTACCAAATGACATTAAGCAATTAGATATGCCACGGTTTGAGAAACCGCTTAAAAAAATGTTAATAGATCGTTGTTTCTATATCCTTACAGAGTATTTTATAAATATGTTGAATTAATTACTGTTTTTAATTATATAATTAATCTTAAATAAAATTGCATGCCTAATGAGGTAAATTGTGTTGCACACCATTACTTTTAAGACCACATATTTTTGTAAAACCACAATTACTGCAATAAAATTCATTTCATTTCATTTCATTTCGAAGTCCTTTGCCCACCTAATGGACAACACAGCGTGCCCGAATTATATTAACGCGTGCCATCCGTGGCAACACTGGACTAACTATTGATACAGGGTTCAAAATTTCCGGCTCCAAAATCACGATGTATCCGTGTAATTCCTACCAAATTCCGGACCGGTGGCAACCCTACGTTTGAGTCAATTTCCTTCCAAATTTCGTGACGTGCGTGCACGCAGGCTGTCTCGCAGGATGTGACGTCACGTCCCCCTATTGTCTAACCGTTTGTTACCGGCTGACCCTTCGGGCACCACTCTTTATGGTAATATTTAGAACACGGGGTTTAAAAAAAGGTTGATTTTATGACCGATTTCAAGAAAGATGGGTATAAAATTTCAGTTTATTGCTCTCTAGCGGTTGTATGCGACTTCGTCTGCATGGTTGATGGTTATCGCTTTTAAATGGAATCTATGCCCGTACTTAAACTATTTTTTAATACGATTTTATTCTAAACTAGCTGACCCGCGTAACTGCGTCTGCGTAAGTTTTCCCCGTTTTTGCAACATTTATCATTGCGGCTTCACTCCTTTTGGTATCAGCGTGATGTTATATAGCCTATAGCCTTCCTCGATAAATGGGCTATCTAACAGTAAAATATTTTTTTAAATTTAGACTACTTAGTAGTTTCTGAGATTATCGCACAATTTAAACAAACTCATCAGCTTCATAATAATAAGTACTTATAGATTTCATTGAAATCTATTTATGGGATTTGACTTAAAAATGTTACTTATGTATTAAACTTAATATAGCAATGTGGGATTGTGGGTCCCACATTACTAGCAATACTTTTTATAGTGCTAAGCAAAATGGCTTTTGTTAGGAATGGGTACACGTCGGTAGTATAATGGGTAGGATTTGAACCCGCGACCTCACGATTGCGAATCCGATGCTTTAGCCATTGTAGCCTAATGGCTTTTAAGTTACTTATTTAATAATATCTTACGTATTTAATAAGAATTAGTTGTTGTATGCGGCTCCGTCTGCATATAGATCGTTATCGTCACAGCTTATGTCTTACACGGTAGTTTTTGTAACAAAATATATCTTCTATCTTTTATTATAATTATAAACTACCCAGATAACACATAAATAGAAAAAATAAAATTGTTGTTCATTTGGTTGCTAAGCAACGCGAATGGCGAAAAAGTGTCATTAAACAACGGTCACGATATTGATTGGTTCCACGTTAGGGATTGGTTGCTAAGCAGTCGCGTTATCGATTGGTTGCTAAGGAACAGCGAATGGCGATAGCAGCGACATGACATGCGATACCATTGGCACTAACTTTATTGATTGGTTGCAACGCTAATGGCGATATGTCATCAATATTTTCTTATGACGTTATTACGCAATTATCGTCCGTAAACCGACTTAACAAACAACCATTTTTTTATAATTTTCATACTCAGAGTCACTCTCACAACTGAGTCGTGGGTTCGATTCCCACACGAGACACCACTTTGTTGTGATCCACAAATTGTTGTTCCGAGTCTGGGTGTACATTTTGTCCGTGACTTTTAGGTTTGTAAAGTCCCCTGCGACACAGGTCTTGTACCCTAATGTGAAAATCGTCTTTTTTAAAAGAAAAAAAATATAGTAGGTATACTGCTTTATTTGAAGGGTTTGTCAAAGGTCCCACGCGTTTGACATGTTTAATGTAAAATTGACGACGTGTTTGACAAATATATGTTTGTCAAACAAGTCTGGCACATTGTTTGATCCTTCATTTGGACGTTTCAGCTATAAATGTTCGTAAACTTTCGCGATTTATACACATTATATAATTTTATAAGCTCGGGTCTTAATCGCGTAAATATTTTATTTTAAGGATAAATACCTTTGTTTATTGCAACGGGTCTACCCGTGACCACGGCCGTTGCTATACGGTCGAAACGTGCGTCGGGCAATAAACAGAGGTATTTAGCCTTAAAATAAAATATTTACGCAATTAAGACCCGTAGCTTATAAAAGTTTCAGCTATTGTTTGACGAAAACTTTGAGTTTAACAAATAAACTTTGTCGTTTACAGAGGACGTTGGTACTTAACAATACCTCCCAAGCTAAAATCCATCAAATCATTTAGGCTCTAGAGCGTGCCAAAGAAATATACATACATACCATAACCCTCCTTCTTGCTCAGTCGGGTAAATATCAAACTCCTCTTGCTACAATCTTAAAGCCACTATTCAATATCCAATCTCCTTCTTTCGCAGGAAGACGGCACTGTAGAATATTACAATAACATCATAGTCCAGCCACATCTTCGCTTGGTGACCGGCCAGGGTCGAGGGTACCACGTTCGCTGCAGGTACAAGCGGAGGGACCTGACGCACTTCCATCTCTACAGGCCCAGAGCGGACCGACTTACCAACTCGCTGAATGAAGACGACAGTGATAAGTAAGTTTACCGACTCATTGTGGAGTTAACGAATTTTGGACCTACTAGATTATTCGGCATTATTTGCCGTGTGGTGCCGGCTTAAGAATAGTACCACCCCATCTCTTCCCGTGGGTGTCGTCAAGGCGACTAAGGGATTTCACTCCGGAGGACGGGCAGCAGCGTCCTCTGCGTACTTAAAGCCTTACTGCGATCGCCAACCCGCTCGCCAAGCGTGGCGATTATGGCAATTACCCCCAGGATCTACGAACCAGTAGGTTCTACTGGGGAGACCCGTGCCCAGCAGTGGGCCATCATATGGGTTGATATGAGATTATTCGGTTAATTAAGATATGATAGGGGGCGCTTGTTTTAACGGAGGGGGAGGGGGGGATTAAATACCCAAATCTTTTTTTAAGAATTAGTACTTCATTTCAAGGCTTACACAAATCTTGTGCATTATTTTTTTTCTGGAAAAAAGAAAACTAGCAATGTGGGGTTGAGTCCCACATTACTAGCAATCTTGTTATCCCCTCCAGCTAAGCTCAAAGGCTTGTGTTAAGAGTGGGTTCACGTTGGTAGTATAATGGGTAGGATTCGAACCCGCGACCTTACGATTGCGAGATCGATACCTTAGCCATTAGGCTACCGCCGCTTAAAATATGTAAAACGTCATTGTACTATAACAGAGCTTACTTTGTTAATTTTATGATGGAGGGGCATAGTAGCCTCACTCATGTGGTATGCCATCGAGAATAGTTTACAGTAAACTGTAAAATTAAATCAAAGTGTGTTTTAGTACATTATGATATAAGTGCGGTAAGTTGAAAATTACAGCCGAGGCGATATTGCTAGCCCGAGCCGTAGACGAGGGCTATAAGAAAGTAGAGGCTGTAATTATTAAAGCGCACGTATGTCATACGACGTTTTATAACATATTTGCGAGGAAATAAATAACATTTCCAAATAAAAACTACAGTGAAAAGAAAGCGCGCGGAATAATTTCTACTTGTTCACAAATTAGCGATGGGCGCGCATCAGCGGGCACAAAAACAGCCAGTATTACTAATAAAGTAAATTAATATTTTTGTGTTTTATTACAGATAAATAGTTGTAATTTATGGTTAAAATTAATAAAATTAAAGAATTAAATGTTTATTTTAATATGGATAATTTTATTCATAAAATGTTGACCACTTTTCTGACATAAAAACTCTTATTGCTAAGATTAAAAAAAAACTACCGTTCGTTTTATACGGAGCATCTTGATAAGCCGTGCGTTTTACATTACAATAACGCACAAGTACGTAATGAGATACATTACGATACTAAAATCGGTGAAATAAGAGACCCTTTACGAGCAAATGTGTTATAAAATACTTTTACGTGCGAGTAAGATCGGCAAAGCCAGCACGCTCTTTCACACTTATGATAATGATTTCGCCGTGTTGAAAGATTGTTACCCCGTTACCCGTATATGTAACTATCTTTCAACAAGGCGAAATCATTGTGCCTGGCGGGCAGTAGCGTAACATTAATAATAATAATAATAATTTCTTTACTGCATCAAATATGGTAGGTACAGAGGTCTCATAAAAAATAAAAGTTTCACATATTTGGCAGTATAAGCATGCAATAGAATAAAATCTGCATTCCAACATCTTTAAACACTTACGCAATCTATACACTTTTATTTCATTAATCTATGCCTGTAAAACTAACAAGGATATTTTTTTAAAAACTCATCAATAGAATAAAAGCATTCTTTTAGCAACCATTTCTTTAATTCTAGAGAAAACTTTTTAAATGGTAGTTGGGTAATAACTTTAGGCAAAGAATTATAAATTAGGGGAGCCATATAACGTTGAAAACTTGTATTGCCACATTATCAACACAAAAATAAAAAGATGGTAGATTTTGATGCGTGTTCGAACGTCTCATAAAACCAAGCACTTGGGTGGTCGAACCCTGAGGTAACTGAACGAAGAATGAATACCCAATAAATATAACTGCGCAGTAAAACAACATGTAAATTCTTTTAAAATATAAATAATGGTACACAGATAATATGGTAAAGACAATTATTTTTTTTTTTTTTTAATAAAGACAACTCTCGCATTAGGGTACAAGCCCAGTGTCGCGGGGGACTTTACAAACATACAAATCACGGACACAAAGTACACCCAGACTCGGAACAACAATTTGTGGATTACACAAAGTGGTGTCTCGTGTGGGAATCGAACCCACGACCTCTTGCGTAGCAGTCGGACTATTTACCTCTGTGGCGCAGTGGGAGTCCACTGCGCCACAGAGGTAAATAGTCCATTGATATGATTTGACACTTTTTTTGTATAATTATCGGTGATTTTACGTCTTACAGAATGATGTGGTCAATATAAGGTTCACAATAGGTAATCTATATATTAAAATTTTATGAAAAAACCGAGCAAGAGCAGGTCGGACCATGCTCAGTGTTGAGTTCCGCAGCCTTGAAAAATTGCATCAGCAGATTACGTTTCTTTCAGAAATTACGTTTCTCAACAAAAGGGCAAAAATGCCATGAACATACGCTTGTATGTTCATGGCATTTTTGCCCTTTTGTTAAGAAACGTAATTTTTAGGCAATAACTCAATGAGGGTATATCCGATCATGTCCGAAATAATTTTAATTTAAAGTATTTAATAACCGCTCTGTTATTTTTTTATATTTTTTGGTCACACGGCTCAAAAGATAAGGGACGGGTAAACTATTTAAGCAACTTTCGCAGCGATTATTTCCAAAAATATTCACTCAATCAAAAAAGTTTGACGAATGACGCCACACGTTGATGTTTACTGAAAAAAAAATCAACTTGTACATATACATACAAAGTGCCCCCCAAATATTATTTTTATTATTTAGCTATCAAACTAAGTAGCGGCTACTATCAACTTTCATTAATATTCATTGAGTAGTCTTTGAGTAAAATGCCTGTGACTTACAGACGGACAGACATGACAAAACTACAAGGGTTCCGTTTTTGCCATTTTGGCTATAGAACCCTAAAAATGAAAACTCCTTAGAGGATAATTTTCAGCGCTAGCTTTTAATTCAATCCATTCGTTTACAATATTTTCATTATAAATTTATTTGTCGTGTTCAGGTACATATTACAGCTTTATAGATCTAAGGGTATCTGAGCCAGGCGCGGATCTAGAACTTTATTCAGGGGGGGGGGGGTGGCAAGGTACATCAGCCACTGCCGCCGAGGTGGGGGGCTAATTGCTTGTTAAAACCCTCCAGTACAGTGTCAAAATTCCCCAAAAATAGGTCTTTCATTCGAGTCTGGAGGGAAATTGCCCCTATTAAGCTAAAATTCTTTGTGATAGTTTCAAACTAACCATTCAGAAATGCACCGTACATACCTACATAATCTGTTTGTATATTTGCAGTGAGGAATTCGACGAAGATTCAGGCTTGCTGCCATCCGTTTCTATGAAGATTTACAAAGGGGACCCTGAGGATAAACAAGTAAGTAATCATAGTTTACAATAATAGGGGTCATTTCACTAGCCTGTTCTTCTAGTGTGTAGTGACCCTGACTGTAAAGGTTCATTTCCGTGCATCGCGGCCGATCGCGAGGGCGCTTACGACAAGCGTCTGACGCGCGCGGCTGATGAGTGAGTATCAGAATATATGGCGCCGTTTCCGAGGTCTGCAACAGACGCGCGCAACATCTACCGTAGGCTGCGAGCGCATTCTGACTATTGTCGCATCGGCCGCGCGTCAGCCGCTTGTCGTAAGCCGCGCGCGGCTCGCGATCAGCCACGATACACGGAAATGAACCTTTAAGCCTGATGTCGTGGGTTCGATTTCTACAGAGTAAGTCTTTGTGTTACGAGAACGATTGTTTATTCTGTGTCTGGACGTAAGTTGTAATAGTAATAATATAATATCTTGGAACAACTCACACAACGCTATCTGATCCCAAACTAAGCAGAGCTTGTACTATGGTAACCAGACAACTGGTTAATACATATATATTATAGAGAAATAACACCCAGACACAATAAACCATCGTGATCATCACAAAAAGTTTTATCCTGGGTGGGGATCGAACCCAAGACCTCTTGCGTAGCAGTCGGATACACTCCCAGCGCGCCACAGAAGCAGTCTAGTATTTATCTATAATTTTGTATTTTTTTTTTTTTTAATAAAAAGATAACTAGCAATGTAGGATTGTGATCCCACAATACTAGCAATCCTGTTAACCCCTCCAGCTAAGCTCTATGGCTTGTGTTAGGAGTGGGTTCACGTCGGTAGTATAATGGCCAGGATTCGAACCCACGACCCACCACGATTGCGAGACCGATGCCTTAGCCATTAGGCTACCGCCGCTTATAAGAATGTTTATTAGTTGTCTGTTTATAGCACACACTTTGCGTAGTTTGAGTCGAACCAACCTATGTATACCTAATATTATATGCGACCGCCACATTTGTTTGGTTTTGTTAGTGAAAAATAAACCGATTTCCATACTTGGGTACCCAAGAACCCGATTCTTTTGAAACCAGTTCCGCGAGTTGTTTTTACGTAGATTGCATCCTTGCTGGGAGATTGTGATATCGTTTTATATCATTTATTCATATATAGGTAGATAAATACTGCGATTAACGAAACGTATGTTAGAATCAATATTAAATGAATTCATTAAACTCTCCGTATCTATACTAATATTATAAAGCTGAAGAGTTTGTTTGTTTGAACGCAGTAATCTCAGGAACTACCGGTCCGAATTGAATAATTATTGTTATGTTGGGTAGCCCATTTATTGAGGTAGGCTATAGGCTTTATAACATCACGCTACGGCCAATAGGAGCGGAGCAGCAATGAAAAATGTGGCTAAAACGACGACAATTGACGCATACGAAGTTGCGCGGGACAGCTAGTATATAATATATCGAATATGTAACTATCAGCTAGATACACTTCACATAGCTGTCTTATACTTTAATGTCTATATATATTTTAAAACAAAGTCCCTCGCCGCGTCTATTTGTCTCTTTGTATGTTCGCAATAATCTCAAAAACTACAGAACGGATTACCATGCGATTTTTACAATCTTTTAGATACAATAGCGTAATGAGCCGTTGTTAAATTGCCATGTACCTACTTATAAATATGTACTTACGTAAAGTAGGTACCTACCTATAACTACTACACTAAAGTTTCATTTTCGTGCATCGCGGCCGATCGCGAGTTGCGCACGGCTTACTACGAGCGTAATACACATAAGAAAGTTGTGGATAGTTAAGAAAAAAAAGAAAATACGGACGCAAAAGAAAAAGTCACAGTTTTTTCCCGTGTATGTTTCTTGATAAAAAAATGCCCTTAACCCTCCTGCCACATCAAAACCTTGGGTCAAGGCCTCTCCAAAACAAAGTCCTGAATTCGCCACTATATGCAATATACCTATATATTGTTGAACTGATGCCCGCGACTTCGTCCTGAACCTATAGATTCGGAATCGGAAAAAGCACATAAGTAGCCTATCTGTCCGAGAACAACAAACACCTATTGATCCAATTAAATTTTGCGGCGGTAGCCTAATGGCTAAGGCATCGGTCTAGCAATCGTGAGGTCGTGGGTTCGAATCCTGGCCTTTATACTACCGACGTGAACCCACTCCTAACACAAGCAAGAGCTTAGCTGGAGGGGTTAACAGGATTGCTAGTAATGTGGAACCACAATTCTACATTGCTAGTTATGTTTAAAAAAAAAATACATTCTACTACTATTAAACTTACATTAGGTAAGGCCAATCTGAAATGTTATTTCTTTTCCAATCGTGTTACAGGTGGCGTCCAACGTGCGGATAGGAGACACCCTGAGCTTGGTGGTATCATTGGAGAAGCAACGACAGTTCGGTCTGCTGGTCTCCGAGTGCTCCGTGAGAGACGGCCTTGGCTGGGCTGAGCAGAGCTTGATCGCTGATGATGGGTAAGAGAAATATACCTGAATTTATAGCTTAGATCTCTTTTTGTATATAAAACTAGCGGACGCCTCGCGGTTTCATCCGCGTAGTTTCCGTTCCCGTGGAAATACAGGGATAAAAATAAACTATGTCACCCGCGATTAGTGTAGCTTCCCAACGGTGAAAGAATTTTTGAAATCGGTCCAGTAGTTTTTGAGTTTATTCATTACACACATTCAATACACGCACACACAAAAATACAAATCTTTCCTCTGTATATATAATATTAGTATAGACGAAATGAAGAGACGAGTAGGTCGTGCGCCTGATGGAAGCGTCACGAGTCGCCCATAAGATCTGAATGGCACCACACCGCTATCCTCATTTGAGACTTTAGTTCGTAAATCTCGTTTGCTCAGTAATTACACTTGATACAGTGCCCTTCAACCGAAACACAGTGATACGTTAACATCATTATTTAACGGAAGAATAACTGACCATGTTGTGGTATCGACCAAGATGACCTGTGACTGTGGTTTAGACCTACTACCTCTCGTGAAGAATAAGTTAAAGCCTGGTGGTGTCATTGGAGAAGCAACGACAGTTCAGTCTGCTGAATTCTTGCTAAAGTCTTGTGTAATTCATGAATTTTTGAAACAAGCGGGTGAGCATTATTACAGATAACTTTGTAAAAGAAACGAGATGCCAAATATTGCCATCTAAGACTCAAAGGTGGTTCTGCACATTCTACCTGCAATGCGTTTTATAAACTTGTTTTATTAAGTACAAAAGCAATGTAGGTACACAATGGTAACCCTACTAAAACTTAAATATCTACAAATTGACCCTATAATTTTTTTTTAAATCTTTATTTATTAAAAGGACTTTTATCTTGCGATATGTCAGTCCTATTGTAACAAAATAACACAAACAATAAACATGATAACATTAACAAGAAGGTGCTTGCAAAATAAAATAACATAAATATAAAAACAAGTAGGTGCTTAAAAATAACTTGCTACAGATTTCACAATTCGGCGAATCATTTTTCTTCATCATAAATGCAAATTTTCGTGATAGAATGTGCCCGGAACGCAATCTCAACGCTGTTACAATGCTGTTAAATTAAAAACTGTTACAACTTTATTACAAGATTGTAAACATTATAATATGGGTACAATATAAATAAAACAAAAGACATACACAAACACACTACATGAGAGATTCCCTATTAAAATACAACTGTGATGCGCTCGGCTAGGCTAAGCAGAGTTTGATCGCTGATGATGGTTACGACTTAAGTACACATTTTAAAAACATCCGACACGTAATAATAATAATAATATAATAATAATATCTTGGGACAACTCACACAACGCTATCTGATCCCAAACTAAGCAGAGCTTGTACTATGGAAACCAGACAACTGATAAACATACTTATATATTTCTAAATACATACATATTATATATAAATTACACCCAGACACAGAATAAACCATCGTGCTCATCACACAAAGTTTTATCCTGGGTGGGGATCGAACCCACGACCTCTTGCGTAGCAGTCGGATACACCCCCACCGCGCCACAGAGGCAGTCCAAAGAAACTGTACGTTAAACACATTTTTGTAATTTTATAGGCATTTCTTGTCAATTATTTTAAACAATAAATGCGTGAAAAAGCAATGAAACTGAGACCAGGAACCAGAAACATCCGATGAGCTTGCGAGGCGCGAACAACCAGTCAACGAGTTAGGTCCTTTAAGCTCCGAATTGGTCCTCTGTTGAGGTGCCTTATCTATCCTATATAAAATTATTAGATGCTTAAATTCAAAACAGATTTTTAATCAGATCACGGATCTTCACAGTTTTCAATTAAACTCTGCAGAATTAGCCCGGGTTTCAATTCAGGTAGATATTGTTAAGTAATATGGATACCTTAATTTACAAATTAAATAATTTATGAAATATTGTAATTTATTAAGTAGTGTGATGTAATTAAATTTAATTTAATATAATGTAATGCAATTTAATTTGATGTAATATAATGTAATTTAATATACCTAATACAATAATTTATATTTAAGACACCTGTTGCACGCTGTATATTTAAAGGCCAAATGCGTGAAACAAATATATTGTAACATCTATGTACCAACCATGTTTGACGCAATAAATTATATTCTGATTCTGATAAATCTAGTTTTAAGACTTTGACCCAGACAAAGGCAGAGTTTTTCTGCAATGTAAAATTTTGACTGCAGGCCCTATTTCGGCTCTCACTCACTCATTTTGTCTCAATTTCCACGACAACGACGTCTTGTTTGTTTTTTAATACGCTTTTATTAGCTTGGTATGATAGTATGTAACGGAATCTTTGAACGTGTTTTTCACCCATTAAAACTTCGCACACTAATCAAGGACCGATGACAATACATTCCAATAAAAAGGTATTTTTGATAATTCATCCTCTAAGGGGGTAAAATAGTAGTTGTAAGTTTATATGAAACTCCTTCAGTTTTGAAGTTAGATGTGTAAAATTTCGTATTGGGCTTATTGTTTTAAAATAAAGAAAACGTGTTTCAGTGTTTCTGAAAAATTAACCTGTAAGGGGGTATAGTAGGAGTTGCAAGTTTTTATAAAACTCCGTTAGTTTTAAAGTTAGATTCGTGAAATTTCCTATTTGGCTTAACGATTAAAGAGTAATACGTTTCAACGTTTTTGAAAAATCAACACTTAAGAAAATAAAATAGAGGTTAAAACTTTGTGTGAAATTTCGCATTTGGCATTGCGGTTCAAAAAAATTTTGTTAAAAAAACACGATTTTGTAGCTAGCTGAACTAAAAAGTAGAAAATAATTTTCTGTGGGTTTAAAAAAAACAGTTTATCAAAAAAAAAACGTTTTTCATTTCTTCTTCTTCTGTAGATGTCCGTTAGACGGAGAGATAATGGGCATGTTCCAGTACGCCAGTGACAGACAGACAGCGCGCGTCTCGTTCCCGGCGCACAAGTTCCCCTACACTGCCAGTGTTTACTACACCTGTGAGGTTAAACTCTGCGACCTCAATCATCCTACGGATTGTGTAAGTACCTATTGGGTATAATATAAGCGAAAAATCCTCAAAGGATTCTTAATGGAAATTTTAAAACAATAAAAACAAATCTAAAACATTTTTATGAAATGAATTTGCCGAGCTTAGGATCAAATTCGATAACCTTGAAAATACTTTTTTTACACCTCTTTATTTTGACATCTCACAGCCGCCATGTTTGTTTTTTTTTCAAACATCACCTATCTACAAACACTTGGGCGGTAAAGACGAATTTAAGGACGTCATAGTTGTATAAATCCGTTCAGTGGTTTGTGAGATATGAGGTAACAAAAAAATACGACATACATACATACAAGATACGCGCGAAAAACATAACCCTTGCTTACAGTCTGGGAAAAAAGCAGTGATTCGTAATTAATTTACTACTCATGTCTAATATTTCTGTATGACTGACTGAAGACTGGCCTGTTGGTCTAGTGGTTAGTGACCCTGACTGCTAAGCCGGAGGTCGTGGGTTCGATCCCCACCCAGGATAAAACTTTGTGTGAAAAACACGATGGTTTATTCTGTGTCTGGGTGTAATTTATCTTTATTATAAAGGGTCTTTCAACAAAGACGGGTCGATGTTAAAATTGAATAAAATTAGATGTGTGTGAGATATTAACGAAATTTATTTTTTATTTGAAAGGCCCGTTTATGCCATTATGCATGAAATATGACATCGTTCAAATGTCCGCCGCGGCTTCGCATGGTGGCACAAATCCGAGAGGTCCAATTTTGACGCCGCCAGACCAAAATCCGCACCAAACAGTTACTTTTTGTGGATGCATTGCTATCTGGTGAACCTCATGTGGGTTGTGGTCATCCCATATACGGCAATTTTGCTTATTAACAAAACCATTCATCCAAAAATGTGCCTCGTCGCTAAAGATTATTTTTTGGCCAAAATCGGGGTCCTCTTCCAAGCGTTCCGACGCCCATTCAGCGAACACACGGCGTTGTCTATGGTCATTAACTTTGAGCTCCTGGGTCAGTTGGATCTTGTATGGATGCAGACCCAAGTCCCGACGCAAAATTCTCCAAGTTGAAGTCTGCGAAAGGCCGAGTTCTTGTGCACGGCGAGAAATCGACTGCTTCGGAGTCTCCTGAACACTCTCACGTACAGCGGCGATGTTCTCGGCCGATCTGGCGTTCCTTTGACGTAAAGGTGTTGGTTGGTTGTTTACCGAACCGGTTGTCTCGAATTTAGTCACCAATCGTTGGAGAGTAGACTTTGAAGGGCCACCGCGTCTGCCGTAAAATGGGCGCAATGCTCGCAACGTTTTCACTAACGAACACTCATTTTGATAATAAAGTTTTATCATTTGCACATGCTGCTCAACCGTGTAACTTGCCATGGTGATTTGGCATCAGTGACTGAATAAGAAAAAACAGATTTGACAGATGCCGCCAAATCAAAATGGCCGCCACAGATTATTAATATCGACCCGCTCTATTTGAAAGACCCTTTATATGTATTTAGAAATATATAAGTATATTTAGCAGTTGTCTGGTTTCCATAGTACAAGCTCTGCTTAGTTTGGGATCAGAGGGCGCCGTGTGAGTTGTCCCAAGATATTATTATTATTTCCAGGAGCCATGTTCACACAAGCGTCGTGTGAGGCGCGACGACGAAGGCTCGCCGGCCACCGTTGAGGTGTTCAAGGGGCTGTACGTCAACGAAGCCGACTCACTTGATAATGACGAGGTTACTAGCGAGAAGGTAACTTTTTTAAAGATATCTTTCAATGTGGGATTGGGTCCCACATTACTAGCATCCTGTTAACCCCTTCAGTTAAGCTCAATGGCTTGTGTTAGGAGTGGGTTCACGTCGGTAGTATACTGGGTAGAATAATGCCTTTGCCATTAGGCTACCGCCGCTTTTTCACTTTTTTTTAAATCTCGGTGATTTGTCATATACGTAACCTCCGATTTGTGGCTTCTTAACATTACACAAATTTGATTTGTAATATCATTATTGAAAAATAATTTAAACTAGCTGACTCGTGCAACTTCGTTTGCTTAAATTTTCCCTGTTTTAGCAAAAAATTTAATTGCTGCTCCGCTCCTAAGTATTGGTCGCAGAGTGATGATATAGTCTATAGGCTTCCTCGATAAGTTATCCAACAGTTTTTTTTATTATTTCCAACAAGTAATTCCTGAGATTATCGCGTTAAAACAAACAAACTCTTCCGTTTTATAATAATAGTTTACCTTTTTTGTAATAAAACTTAAAAATGTACCTACCAAATACTTCGTCACTTGTTCATTTTACTTGCTTGAAAACAGTAGAAAAATGGCGGGAACTAGTTTTTTTTTTATTGATTGCATCTTCAGAATGTCAACGTATAATGGTATTAAAACCAGCCAGTTACATTCAATACAACCAAATAGGTTTCATTACTAACAATACATTCAAAATACGAAAATACTTTTGCCCCTACCTATTAAATAATTTTGTATTTAATTAACTCTTTCTAATCATTCTATTCAATTTACATTACAGAAAGAAGACGAAATATGCATATCACAACGAAACTTCGCGATCGGCATTTGTATAGCTGGTGTGATTCTGATGATATGCGTGATTGCAGCCATTGCTTTCATCTTAGCTAGAAGACGGAACCCCAAGACGTACTCGCGAACAGGCAGTTCACTATACAGCGGACCATATACAAACACTGGGTACTCACATACCAGTTAAAGTGATAAATTTGGTACAATAATCCTGCAAGACATACACTCTAGAGAAAAAAAATCATAGACTAAAAGAGATGGAGTCCCTCAATAGGTAACGAGGTTTCTATGTACGTTAACGAAGCGAATTCCATCTTTTTTTACAAATCGTGATATAAATTAACGAATTTGAACATCGAATGTTATTTAAATTATTTATAATTATTGGTGATTTAAAAAAGTCATTGGCTGTATTAGTGTATGTCTATGCCAAGTGCCATTTAGTATTGGACTTTACACATTTCTTAATTGGTTTCAAAAACATCGAATTTAGATATAAAACGAAAATGAAGTGCAGTTTTATTAAACGCAATGCGTGTTTATTGACAAATTAATTTTATAATATCTATCTGAGAGAGATCGCCTACTGTTAAGGAAAATTGAGTTTTCTTGGGTTTGAGTGTTTATAGTTCAGTTGTGTTCAACGTGACACAACATTTGAGTCATAATTTAGTTATAATAGTTGTGTATTTAGTGTATTACCACTTGTATTCAATTTACCATTTACATAATTCTGTAAAGGAGTGTAACAATGTCAAAATATTTTATATTTGCAATAATTATTCACTCCAGAATAATAGAATATAAAATTAAGGAAATGTGATTTTAAAACAAGTACAAGATAATATTACACGAAAAAATACTGACACTTAAAAACATTACGTATTTTATAAATGAAAACACTATGTTCCTTTTTTAAATTTCTGTACAAAAAATATAAAGACCCTGTTTACACTTTCACACTAATATTATTTTATTAGTTTTTTTTCTTTTTTATTTCCATTTTAACACAACTGTTTTAAAACCACATTTATCTATATAAATAGCAATTATTTTGTGATAATTCGTTCTCGTATACGTCGTAATTCGATTTTATAATATCAATATAAATAATTATTTAAGTTTATTTACTTACGAGTTGAACTGGTTGCCTTGCGTTACGTAAACAAGTAGATTAGATGACCAATATTAGTCATGAATCTTATTTAAGATGACATAGAGGCCTGTGAAACTAAACAAAATAATTCAAAAACAAAACCTTTATAAATATTTTTATACTGTGACAAGTGCAATACATTTTTTTTGTTATTTTTCGATTTTCTTCTGTATGTAGTCTTACTAGGTACGAGGGTTTTAATTATATTTTTTTTTTGTTGATATTAGATTATTTAATAGTTAACACAGGCCTTTATTTTTCTCTAACGGTGGCGGAAACTAGTTTTCTTCAGCGATTTAAATAAAAAATCCTTTATTTAGATGAACAAAATCTTAGTTCGTTTAAATTCTTTTTTTAAACATTGGACAATGATGGATGCCATATTTTTTAAGTTAAATTTAAGTTCTTTTCTGCCAGTAATCCGTCCAAACGGTGCTATTTTTTATTTTATTCTAATGGGCTTTTTAAGTTGCTTTTTGGCTTGTACTAGGGGCATTGTTCATTGTTATTTTAAACTTAACCCAACTTTAGTTCTGTTGTCATATTATAATGTTGGAAGACATTGTGTGATCGTTTTAAAATTTCTAAAATGTATTTTTATTTTATTCCCTTTCTCCCAAGAGACTTTTAAAATGAGGCAATTTTGCTTGTTTTCTTTCATGTGGGGTAAAAAATTTCAAATTTTGGATCGTAAACTTTGAAAATGGGGTAAGTTGAATTTCAAAGAACAATGCTATTTTCAATGTATGTAAAGTAACAACGAATTATATCGATATCCGTTTCATAACTACTCCATTGTTGTTTTTAGTTTTTTTCGACTAATTATTGTAACTAGTTTAATACAATGGGGTTCTGGAACGATATCGAGCTATAAGACAGTGTACGATTTTTTTTTAACAAATATACTGACTTGATAAGAAATGTTGTTGTTTCATTCAAGTACATAAATAGGTACTGGCCTAAACGTAGCATCGGTAGACATTCCACTGGGGGAACTGACGAGGGATGACAAAAGCGTCGGATTTGGGGTTCCCAACCCTCCAAGATCTAGGATTTTCTTGCAGGGGGAGGCTGCTTCTGCAAATGAACCTACAATTTTGTTTTGCGAGCATTACCTCGCTGAGAATATTTTTGAACAAAGAAACGCACATCTACGCGGAAGTATAGTTTTTAAAAAAAAGGCTTATAGCATCGTACAATAGTTGTTTTCACAATCATTTTTTTATCTAGAGCTAGATGAGTATAGTTATTATAAATAAAAAACATAAATAACTGTATATGTATATAATCACCTCAAACAACCATTTGTATACAATAACATACAAAATACGAGAAACATAAATATGAACGTATTAATACACAATACTATAAATAATTTATTTTTAATTCTAATTATGCTTGCACATGTATCTTTCTCGCTCTAGCATATAATTTGGCTAAATAAGAGAAAGATATGGATGTAGATATTTGCTACCAGGTGGATAAACACGGTAGGTACTTAAAACTCGCAGCGGAAAATTTTATTTTATTTTATTTAACGCTTCCAACAAGAATGTTTTTTTAGTTCAAGCGGAGTTCGCTTTCAAACCCCCATGTATATTTTCGACTTCGAAATTCTCGAACGACATTTAACTTTTAAGACATACTCAAAAGTATTTCTGTCTTTATTAGCACGTTAAAATGACAGAGACAGCATGATACTTAAGAACGTCTTATAATTCAGTTACGTTTGAGAATTTGTCCGTAAGTGTTGTCCACCGAAATCCTTTACAGGAGTATAATAAGTAAGCACATCGCAATACCACTAAATTAATCTTAAAACTAATCAATCCTTCAGTCTTAACAATAATATTATGATCACTATATATACAGTACATAATATACAAGATGGAAAGAAAACGAACGGAAACTGTAGGAAAATAGACTTACCCCAATGCCCTATGAAAAATTTTGCTACCCGGTTTGTGCATATAGCAAAATCACAGTTACCCCAGTAACTAAAATACACTTACCCCCATGAAAAAATGTACTGCTATCCCAGATATATAGAAGATATTAGGGATAAGATAATAGTGTAACTGTCAAATCAAATCAGTATCTTTTTAAAAAACGTCAAAACGATGCGCCTCGTACTAATTTATATGAAATACAAAACAAAGACGTCATTCTTTTGTATGGTCAAATCAAATAGTTTCAATGTTTGTTTTGATGTATATAAATTGATGACAACGTAAAATTGTAGAGAAACAATGTTTTCCAGAATATTTTTGCAAATGCTATTTCCTGTATAGTGTAAAATAATTTATTGTTATTGTAGTCATCTACCCAATTATACTTGCTACAGTGCCCTTCAATCAAAACACAGTGAGGCGTTAACATTACTATTTCACGGAAGAATAACTGACACTTTTGTGTTATCATAAAAGACCATATACATGTATTTTACTTTCAGATGCCGTCCGTTTCTTTCCATTCTCTAAACAAGATAAACTATATTATTACTAAATAACTAAAGTATCCATATAATCACTACGAAACTTTGAAATTTAGTTCTATCCTTCTCTTTTTACTAGAGAAAGAATGAGACAATACCATTTTCCGCAGTGACGAAACAGGCATTGTGCCATTTAAAGAGAATCACAGTTTTCAGGCATCTAGTTACACTACAAATACTTTTTTAATAATTCACTATCATAATATTTATATAATTATGTACATTTGAATATACAGTATTATTTGTAATTTACTAATAACCACACTCGTGACTTTTTTACATTACACCAAATAACTTCATAATATCAATTAAAAATTGACTGCCTCTGTGGCGCGGTGGGAGTATGTCCGACTGCTATGCAAGAGGTCGTGGGTTCGATTCCCACGGGAACACAACTTTGTGTGATCCACAAATTGTTGTTCCGAATCTGAGTGTACTGTGTCCGTCACTTGTATGTTTGTAATGTCCCCCGCAACACAGGGATTGTACCCTAATGCGGAAGTCGTCTTTAAAAAAAAAAGGAAAAATACAAATTAACCCTCCACTACCTACTTTTGTCAAACAACCATCTACCACACATCTGAGAGACTCCGGAATAAAATCGAAGTCTCTTTTTTTTTTTTTTAAAGACGACTCCCGCAATAAGGTACAAGCCCTGTGTCGCGGAGGACTTTACAAACATACAAGTCACGCACACAAAGTACATCCAGACTCGGTACAACAATTTGATCACACAAAGTGGTGTCCCGTGTGGGAATCGAACCCACGACCTCTTGCGTAGCAGTCGGACACACTCCCACTGCGCTACAGAGGCAGTTTTATGGTCTAAACCTCACAATAAACGATTTTACTCCAGTAAAATATTCTGTAGGTGTTTAGGGTCATAACTCCAATAACAAGTGGTATGTGATTATAGGTTAATATATTAAATTATCCCAAATTGCTTTTACAAAGTTATTTAGTGTTATGTAAAGAAGCTTCTAGCGGGAAATTATTAGTAAATTACAAATCATTCTGTATAAACTGGAAATCGTGATTGACTCATATACAGGGTGTAACAGAAAGGCGTGGTCATATTCAAGGGTTGGTATGTACCTATGATACTGAGTGCACATACCTAAATTTATCAAAATCGGAGTACCATAAAAAAATATTTATTATTTTTTCATTCGTTTTTTATGAATGAAAAAGTTATTAATTAAGAAAAGTATGACTTAAAAAGTTCTATGCCATAATAATCCAATCGAATTTTGTACCAGGGGAGGTACAATTCTCATGCCATACGAATTTTGACAAAAAGAATATGCTATAACTATGTAATAATAATGCAACCAATTATGGCACCATAGTAGGTACAATACTAATAACATACCCTATCCGCTGCTGAAATTTGACCACACCTTTCTGTTACACCCTGTATAGACAAGGCCAACAACCTAAAGGTCGATTCCCACTCAGAATTGTCTTTGTGTGATGAGCACGATTGTTTATTCTGTGTCTAGGTGTAGGTATCTATAACTAGCCGACCCGCGCAACATCATCTGCGTAAATTTTCTCATTTTTGCAACATTTCTCATTGCTGCTTAGCTCCTATTGGTCGTAGCGTGATGGTATATTAGCTTATAGCCTTCTTCGATAAATTGACTATCCAACAGTGAAATATTTTTTCATTTCGGATCAGTAGTTCCTGAGATTACCGCGTTCAAACAAACAAAGAAACAAACTCTTCAGCTTTATAATATTAGTATAGATATGTAAGAAATTTATAAGTATGTTTATCAGTTGTCTGGTTACCATAGTACAGGCTCTGCCTAATTTGTAATCGGGTAATGAAACAAGTATACATTTAAAAACATTGAAGACTATCGGGTACTACATAAAATGAAAAACATTATTCAATCCTACATACATAAAAGTAAATAAATACAACTGGTCAGAGAAAATATTAGCATTCACCTTTGATTATATAATGTCTAGATTCCTAATCCGGCATCTAAAATTGAAGCAAAGAACTGTGAAAAAGTACGATCAAATGGACGTACTTTTTGAGTTGAATATTAGTACGCAATATAAAATTATGTATACTACGTGTCTTATACGCCAGTCTACCCGTGACCACGGCCGACGTTTTGACCGTATTGCAGGTCAAAACGTCGGGCAATAAACAAGGTATTTTACTTTAAATTATTCACGCGATTAAGACCCGTAGTATATATAATTTTATAAGGAATAGAACAAGGGTTGAAATACTGTTATTGTAATATTCACAATCTAAGTTTATACTTTAAAAGGCACCTGTCCCACCAACGGCGAGAAAGCGAGTAGCAATTTTTTTTCTTTTTTTTTTTTTTTCTTTTAAAAAGGCGACTCCCGCTGTAGGGTAGCCCTGTGTCGCGGGGGACTTTACAAACATACAAGTCACGGACACAACGTACACCCAGACTCGGAACAACAATTTGTGGTTCACACAAAGTGGTGTCCCGTGTGGGAATCGAACCCACGACCTCATGCGTAGCAGTCGGATACACTCCCACCGCGCCACAGAGGCAGTCTATCAGGCAGTTTTATCGCTCAAGAAACCTACACACTTATGTAGATCCCGTGTAAACAAAAGGGATACAGATAGTGTTCACACTGCCGGCGAGTACTCGCTCTATACTGTATCTCTTTTGTTTACACGGACGGGATCTACGATATACATCATTGTACATATCTTGAGCGATAAATCGCTACTTGCTTCTCGTTCATCGCTGTTGGTGGGACAGGTGCCTAACATGTCATCCATGTAACTAAGAATGTAATTAACCCATTCGAAAACTAAAAGAAACCGAATTAAAAAAAAATTATGTACATTTGTAATTGTTCAGAATCGTACACTCTAGGAAAAACAAAGAAAAGGTTTACAAAGACAATTATTAAGTTTCTTTTACTCATTGTCAACGAGAAGTTATCATAAGTTAAACTTAGATTGTTAGGACTATAACGTAACATGAATAAGGGGGCTAACATATACCATGTAATAGAAGTGGACAAAATAAAACAGCGAACAGAGTAAGTAATCGAGCTGCTCCACTGAAAGTGGTAAAAGCATAATCAAACCTACAAGAAAATACTTAAATAGAATCTCTAACTTCAATGGAATAAAGTCAATAGGGTACTAAACTTAAGTCAGTAGGGTTCCAACGTTTTAACATTCCGAACATTAAATATATTTAAAATTAAGAATAACACAGCTTGCAAAGTCACGAGTGACTTAAGAACGTTCTAAAATTAAAAACTGTTAAATAACTAGAATGTGATATTTGTAATAGGCAATAGGGTACTAATTTTAAGTCATCAGGGTACTTTTCACTTCAAGAACCTTAAATACATGGAATATATCAAGTAAATAGTCACAAGGGTGGCCTGTTGGTCTAGTGGTTAGTGAATCTGACTCTTAAAGAGGTTGTAAGTTCGATTCTCACGTAGGATACATTTTCGTATGATTATGAAGCACAATCGTTTATACTATTTACTATCTTGGTATTTAGGAATATCTAAGTATGTACAGGCTCTACCTATTTTGGGATCAGATGACCGTGTTTTAGTCCCAAAATATTTATTTATTTAAAGGTATTCAACCTGCTCTTCTCGTGGTCAAAAGACCTGCGAAAGCCCGCTAAGGGGCTATAAAGTCAAAGTCATTAGGGTTCCAACGTTAAGTCAGTAGGGTAATTGGTCGTTCATATGTACCGTCATCAGAGAATCTTCTGGATGTATTTCCAATACAGCTTCTGTGCCGTCGTTGAATGGGAAAGATACACTTCCGTCGACAACGAGACCTGAAACAAACAAAAGCACAATTAGAAAATTAAAAAACACGCCTGAGTAACCTTTGAAATATTATATAACAATATGGAGTCATAATCGAGTGCGACTTTAATCATGTCAGACTGAGTATATTGCTGTTTTTAGGGTTCCGTATTCAGACTTCGCTGTCTATATGTCTAGAAAGAAAGCATGAAAAGGAAAATAATTTATTAAATTCACATTTTTACAAAGCTGTGTAAACAAAAGATCTATTAGGGCCTCAGCTCAGCTTATGCTACAGCGGACTGCAGCGTTGCTTTTCAGCTGAAGCCATCGGTCGTACAGTTTTTTCGGAAACATTACACACTACTTTCAACATTCCATACATGCAAAGACCACAATATACATAACATAAAAAAAAAACAAAAAAAATACCTAAAATAAATACAGAATAAAATCTAATATATAAAATTCTCGTGTCACAGTTTTCGTTGCCATACTCCTCCGAAACGGCTTGACCGATTTTAATGAAATTTTTTGTGCTTATCCGGTATCTATGAGAATCGGCCAACATCTATTTTTCATACCCCTAAGAGTTTGTTTGTTTGTTTGAATGCGATAATCTCAGGAACTACTGGGCTGCACTGAAAAATTTATTTTATTGTTGGATAGCCCATTTATCGAGGAAGGCTATAGGTTATAACATCACGCTACGACCAATAGGAGCGGAGCAGCAATTAAAAATATTGTAAAAAAAAAGGAAGAAAAAGAATAAAGGGAAAATTTACGCAGACGAAGTTGCGCGGGTCAGCTAGTAACATATAAAAAAAACAAAAACATAATATATGTCTGCCACCAGGCAGTATCTCATGAACCGTGATAGTTAATCAGTTGAAATTTTCACAGATGATATATTTCTGTTGCCGCTGTAACAACAAATACTAAAAAACCGAAAAAATAAATATTTAAACGGGCTCCCATACAATAAACATGATTCTTTTGCCGTTATTATAGACAATGGTACGTAGAAACTTAAACTGTTTAGGCGTTTAAAAGTTATTGTTAAATAAAAGCAAGTCTTCTTTATTTTAAGTACGAAAACTTTAAAAAGGGTTAACTGAATTTATATTTTAGATTGATTGGTTATATTCACAGTGATTTACTGTCATAAGAAATTTGTTACATTATACCATATATATGTCGGAGAATTATCAAATCGCTAATTGATTTCCGTTGATCTAACATCTGTTTTGATTAAATAGCAAGTCTATTGGCTTATCACTGGCTTTGAGTAGAGTCAATCAGTCTTCCTTCCTATTGTTCTTGAGACAAACTTTTATGTCACATAAATTGATGGATTTGTTTTAATTTAAGCTTTATTTTCTTTTAAAGCATTTAAATAAGGGTTTTTTTTAATTTTAACATATTATTTATTACAATTGTATAATAATTGAAAAGAAGAGATTCGTAGATTTATAAGTTACTCACCGGCATCAGTGCAATGTGACTTGACATTGACGGCACTCGCTCTGTCCCTGACCCTCAATCCTCTCGGAGTGGGCCACTCCTCGAATGTTATGTACTCACGGACTGAGTATGCCAGCTGATCTGAATCTGTTGACAAGCATATTATTACAATTTTAGCGAGACTAGAATCCGGGATTTACAGGATGATTTGTAATAGACTATAACCTCCCTCTCGTGGCTTCTTTACATTACACCAAATAACAAAAGTTAAAGTACTTTATTTACTAAGGTTACAGAATGCAACGCTTATGAACGTCAGACAAATTTAGAATTGAATGATTCTACATTTAATGCCATGTTCGCAAGAGTAAAGCCGTGAAAAAAAAAACTTGGTAATAAAATGTTGATAAACTTTCACGATTTGTACACATTATGAAAATATATATATTACGGGTTTTAATCGCGTGAATAATTTAAGGTAAAATACCTTGTCCAGTCTACCCGTGACCACGGCCGTTGCAATACGGTCGAAACCTCGGGCAATCAACAAGGTATTTTACCATAAATTATTCACGCGATTAAGACCCGTGATATACATATTTTCATAATTGGCAATAAAAACTCATTGCCACTTTTTATGTCAATTATTATAATATAATTATGTATTTGTGTGGTACCGACCAATTTATCTTGGCCACTTTATGTGTGGTACCGACCAATTTATCTTGGCCACTTTATGTGTGGTACCGACCAATTTATCTTGGCCACTTTATGTGTGGTACCGACCAATTTATCTTGGCCACTTTATGTGTGGTACAGGTAAATTAGCTTGAAGAAATTTTTGCGTTTGTAGTAGTGTATGGTCAGCAAATAAAAAAAACAACATTTTATTTTTAGTTTTTATTGTTTTAAAGGTAATATACGTTTGTGGCTGGAGCACACCAAATGCGTGCACGTCTACGCATACGCACTACGTACTAATACGGTCGTGAAAATGTGTATCCACCGCATTGTAATCTATGGAACTGTATGAGGCAGACAAGCCAGTTCCAAACATTACAAGCATTGAATGCCGGTTTTCACTTCAGTGAAGACGTGTATGAATTAGGTGTTCTCCGGCCATAAATGTTTTATTCTAATAATTCATCAACCCCAGGCATATCACAATCATCCCCATCCTCGCTTTCATCAGATGAATTATTTAAATTAATTATGATTCGTTCTGATATTGTGTCTAAAGCTGCGAAATATTACGACAGCACGGTCATACTGTGCTGCGTTTACCACCATACCATCCGGAGTTTAATCCTATAGAAAATATATGGGGGATAGTGAAAACATATGTCGCAAAAAAGAATGTCGCAATGAATATGAAGGTTATAATGTCATTAGCTGAAGAAAAAATGAACGCCATAACTGTAGAGGAATGGAGAAAAGTTTGTTTGCATGCTATTGAGGAGGAAAGCAAATATCAGGGTAGAGAACCCTGATATTTGCTTTCAGTGAAAACATATGTCGCAAAAAAGAATGTCGCAATGAATATGAAGGTTATAATGTCATTAGCTGAAGAAAAAATGAACGCCATAACTGTAGAGGAATGGAGAAAAGTTTGTTTGCATGCTTTTTTAAGTGTTTAAGTTTTTAAAGTGGAAAGCAAATATCAGGGTAGAGTACCCTGATATTTGCTTTCCTCCTCAATAGCATGCAAACAAACTTTTCTCCATTCCTCTACAGTTATGGCGTTCATTTTTTCTTCAGCTAATGACATTATAACCTTCATATTCATTGCGACATTCTTTTTTGCGACATATGTTTTCACTATCCCCCATATATTTTCTATAGGATTAAACTCCGGATGGTATGGTGGTAAACGCAGCACAGTATGACCGTGCTGTCGTAATATTTCGTCTATCTTGTACTCTATAAATCTCGCCTTGTTTTGCAGAATCAGTTCATATAATTGAGGCTTAAGCAACGTGGATGAATGCTCAATGTTTCGAAATGTCAGCCAGTCTATCATTTGCTGTTTTCTAGAATTACTATTCGGTGCAGGATTTTGTATTGAGTTATGATATGGTGCGTTGTCAACAACAACAACACTATTTGGTTGTAAGTTGGGTATTAATTGAGTTTGAATCCACCTTGAATAGTTGTCATAGTTCATATTGTTGTGGTAATCTCCACTTTTTTGGTCGGCTTTAAACATAAGCAATGCATTTGGTATAAAGCCATCGATACCACCGGCATGAACAATGATTAAGCGGTTGCCTTTCGATATATGTTGCTTCAAACCTGAAGTGCTTCCATCTGACCAAGATTTCGAGAGGGTATGTGATGTATGTATATATGTTTCGTCGGTGTAAACAATTGGTCGGCGTTGTTCACGATATTCAGCAATTTTCATCAAATAATTAATTCGCAAGTATCTAATTTCGTGTTTTTCCATAAGAAGTTTCCGGTTATCTTCTGTTTGCTTCCAATTAAAACCTAATGACATGACGTGTTTTCGTAACGTGCTGACACAACCTTTATAATCGATATCTTCTTTCAATTTTGAGTGCAAAGTTTTTAAAGTGGGAACTTCTTTATTTGTGATGTGGAAGTCATGAATTGTTCTTCTGATAACTTGCTGATCAAAGTTATCGATTACTATTGTAGGTTTACGATTCGGTTTCTTTTTAGGAGATTTAAATGTTACTTCCTGATCTGAAGGACGACATTTGCTTTCTGATACTACCTTTCTGACGGATGCTATTGAAATTCCTGTTGATTTAGCAACTAATTGAGTGGGGGTCATAATACTGCTCGGGTTGTTATTACACTCATTTTCGAAATATTTGTACAAACAGTACAAAACTTCCTTAGTTTGAGAAGTCAAAGGCTTGCCTCGACCATGTTTTAACACTGGAGCCATTTTGAATTATCAATATAAAGTTACAACACTTACACACTTGAAATTAAACACTTCAACAAATATTTTAACAATAATAACAAACAATAACAACAATCAACAAATACAAAATTTCACAATGAAACTACTACGTATCTAATAATTATAATTTTTTAATGAAATGCGTGCTTTATGTTCTAACGGTATCAAGCGACTGACGTCAGACTGCACGTGGCACCTGCGGACAGAGTAAACTGGTTTATTCTGGTTTTGTGCGTGTTTCCACTTTCCACTATCAAGTGACGATTTATTTATTTGTTTTGTTTCGTAATTATTATGGTCAAAACTTTTAACCTATAGCTAAACTACTATCATCTAAAGAACGACACGATATTTTATTGTTTCACGGTAGTCGCCTTGTCGTTTGCTCAAGGACGTGAAATTGAATGACATATTTTTTTTAATAAAGTCAAAACCTTTTTCTTTAAAATAAAAACTTGTTTTTATTGAAAACAAAAATCAGAGTGTTGCTAGGGATAAGTATTAAATTAAATAGTAATGTTAGGATATTGAAACATTTTTGTAAGGGCCAGAACGATATAGTGGAAACGCGCTCTAATATCTAAGTAACATACACACCACTACATATGCAAAAATTTCTCGAGACTAATTTCACTGTACCGACCAATTTATCTTGGCCACTTTATGTGTGGTACCGACCAATTTATCTTGGCCACTTTATGTGTGGTACCAACCAATTTATCTCGGCTACTTTTTTGTGTGGTAAAGACCAATTTATCTTGGCCACTTTTTGTGTGGTACCGACCAATTTATCTTGGCCACTTTATGTGTGGTACCGACCAATTTATCTCGGCTACTTTTTGTGTGGTAAAGACCAATTTATCTTGGCCAGTTTTTGTGTGGTACCGACCAATTTATATCTGCCGCTTTTTGTGTGGTACAGACCAATTTCCTAGGCCAGTATTTAATGGGTAAGGGCTACATATTAATATTATAAATGTTTACATTTATAATATTAGTATGTAGCCCTTACCCATTAAATACTGGCCCTTACCCATTAAATACTGACTAAAAGTTACTTTCAAGTAACTTTTCACGCTTACATCGCTTAACCGATTTAGATAAAATTTGGTATATAGATAGTTTGGCCCCGAGAGAGGATATAGGATGGTTTTAATCGTTATAACTGACATCCGGGGCGGGTACCGCAGATGAAAGCTAGTATACTTATAATGAACTATATAAAAACATACCTGGCGCAAACATAAGCTTCTGGTTATATCTCTCGGTGATCTCTCTCGCCTTTTCCAGTGAGGTGTCAAGTTTGATTCCGCACTCGTCTGATAGAATTTTCATCAGTTCTAGGACTGAATGGGTGCGGAGGCAGTTAATACTGGAATATTAAAAAAACAATTATACATTAATTACTGCCTCTGTGGCGCGGTGGGAGTGTGTACGACTGCCACGCAAGTGTTCGTGGATTCGATTCCCACACGAGACACCAAATTGTGTGATCCACAAATTGTTGTCGGAACAACAAAGTACATCCATACTCAAAAGTCTGGATGTACTTTGTGTCCGTGACTTGTATATTTGTAAAGTCCCCCGCGACACAGGGCTTGTACCCTAATGCGGGAGACATATTATAAAAAATGTGTGGCACTCGGGGACTGCTGCGGTAAAGCTATTGCATAGCATTTTTTATCAACTTATGCAATTTTTTATTTATGCAGTATTTTTTTTTCTTTTCATTACATTTCGGAGCAGCTCGTCTCGGTCCGTGCGAGCTTCGTACAGTCGTACCATATACATTATACGTTAAGCGAACGCTCGGCCGAGTTACATGGTAGGCGTAGTAGAAATAAAACCTAACACACCCCGTGTTAGGTTTTATTTTCGTTACGGAATTTCTTGATTCGGTCGACGCGCTCAAAGCCCGCGATAAAAGCTACGCAATAGCTTAAAAAAAAAGTGAAATAGTTATTAATATATCTCCAACATAGTTGACTAGCCTTTGATGAGATGAGTTCCCGTAACCTACATCGGTCAGTATAACAGTATTATACTTAGTAAAGAAACAATAATCAATACTAGGTATACCTAAAATGCCAAGAAGTACTGCCAGTGCCTGTTGTGACGCAGAGTCCAGAACTCTTGGTGTGAGTCCACGCTCCATTGTCTATTTGTAGTCGGAGGAGTGATACTCTTGATGTCACACTCTCGCCTATGAACACCTGGAATTAAACAAATTAATTAAAAGAAATAAAAATATTTCATTTGGTTCTCCTCACATACACTATGAGCCATTTCGCAAATATTTACTAATATTATAAAGCTGAAGAGTTTTGAAGTAATTTTTACAGGCATTTCTTGCCAAAGACTTTACAAATACAATAATTGCATTTTTTGAAAGATAGAATAATTTGAAATCCAGACTCAGGAATCGAACCCGAGACTTCCGTAGCCAAACCGGGGCCAGAAGCGAACCACCTATCTGGACTATGTTACTAGATATCAAATTCTTCTATCTCTTAATGCTTACGGGTTAGGCCCCCGTAGCGCCATCTAGTCGGTAGTTAAAGAGCTATCACGGCTTTTGTTATTGCTTCGTTACAGAGAGCATTTTAACAAATTATGATGACGCAGGCCGAATATTGAAGTAATTTTTATAGGCATTTCTTGCCAAAGACTTTACAAATACAATCATTGCATTTTTGAAAGATAGAAAAATTTGAAATCCAGACTCAGGAATCGAACCCGAGACTTTCTAGCTTCCGTGAAGAGTTTGTTTGTTTGAACGCGATAATCTCAGGTACTACTGATCCGAATTGAAAAAAATCTTTCACTGTTTGATAGCCCATTTATCGAGGAAGGCTATATAACATCACGCTACGACAGTGAGAAATGTTGCAAAACGGGGAAAATTTACGCAGACGAAATTGCGCGGGTCGGCTAGTTTGACATAATTGGGTAGTTGACTATAATAAAAGTAAATTATTTTATACTAATCAAGTAATAATAGATCTTAAAATGTTCTAAAAACAAGTGATATTTTACTATTTTAACATGTTTTCGAATTTAAAGCATGAAAACGCATACTAAAAGTAATGATTTGACGATAGGAACTTACGACGTCATAGGTTGCTATTTCATACACATTTCCATAGAGCTTGTCGTTTTGACATTTCATAAAAAGAGACTGATTTAACTTGACAGTCAACATGCCAATTGTATGGAATGACGTTTGTACATGGTAATTTATTAAAATTCGGATTATAATAATTATGTTTTAGGTCTGAATAAATGAAATAATAACAAATAAAATAGCATAATTTCAGTAATTGAAGCGCGTATTTTGACATTTAGTTTTATTTGTAAATACGTTTTATTTAATACTAAAATCATTGTAAAATGGCGACATTTTACGCAAAAATTGACCGCATTTTTTATTTTATTACAATTTAATGTAATGAATTTAAAAAAATGTGCTACATTATGTGTCCACAAATTAATATGATGTTTTGCTGTTTTTTGAATGAGAGAATTAGCCATTTAAAAATAGCTATACAGGTACATTCCTTAAAATGGGATATGGGAATTTGATTACTAAAAAATAAACCAATATTTTATATTAAATATTGGTCCATTTTTAAACTGTTTTAAAGTGTAAAAGTATTTCATAACAGGGTAAATTAAGCGCTTGAAAATGCAGATTACTGACATGTAAATGCGAAATGCCTCTTAAGTCCAATGCGAAATACCTCTTAAGTCCAATGCGAAGTGCCTCTTAAGTCCAATGCGAAATGCATCTTAAGTTCAATGCGAAATGCCTCTTAAGTCCAATGCGAAATGCCTCTTAAGTCTAATGCGAAATGCCTCTTAAGTCCCGATATATGTATGTATAATCTAATAATTGGGTTTTGGTTTTGTAATAGACTAGCTTATTCAACAACTGTCTTACCTCGTTAAGTGCCAAATGCGGTAGTACTTTAGTAGCAAGCGGGCAACTTTTAGTTGCGCTACATAAGTCGCCGTTCTGTAGCCGGTCCTGTTCTGATCCCTCGTGTGAGTGTTGCACTGGCGGGTATCTACAACAACATTTTTTAAATATTAATACATAACTAAGTATTTTTTTGTATTTTCTATAGGTTTTTCTTAACAGATTCTATATTTAAACATTAGAAAGAAAATAAATCAACTTCAGGCCTGGGAACTGTTCCGGGACCTACTGTTCTGAACCATGCCACTAATTGAATTTACTGCCTCCGTGGCGCGGTGGGAACACCACTTTGTGTGATCCGCAAATTGTTGTTCCGAGTCTTAGTGTACTTTGTGTCTGGTGACTCTGTATGTTTGTAATATCCCCCGCGACACAGGACTTGTACCCTACGGTGGGAGTCGTCTTTTATAAGCTAAAAAAATCTTCAGAACAGCTAGATTCGCATTCGGGGCCTAGATTGTCGATCGGAAGTCTAATTAAGGATTTGTATTTAAAATAATCTTAATTAGAAACTATTTTAATTTTTTTTTAAGTATTTATGGTACAAATACCAAATAGTATAGATATTTGTAGAATATACATTGTTAACAACACTATTTACATGTGTGCCGTTTGGTACCAGCTTAAGAATAGTACCTACCACCCCATCTCTCCCCGTGGGTGTCGTCAAGGCGACTAAGGGATGACACACTGTGAGGCAGGCAGCAGATAGAACAAAGTGGCCTAATTGGAGAGGCCTATGTCCAGCAGTGGACTGCGATAGGCTGATGATGATGAGGCAGGCAGCAGCGTCCTCTGAGTACTTTAAAGCAATCTCCAACCAGCTAGGCAAGCAGTGATTATGTGCAATTGGGTATTTGACTACTATCAAAATAAAATATTTTAAAATAATCAGGTAAAAATATGTCATAAAGCGTTCTAAAAAATATGTTCATTTATTAATTTAATGTGTAACTTAATTTAAAATAATAAAGAGAAACACTGAAAGTCGATGATTTGACCATATAAAACGTGACATCATATGCTAGCATTCCATACAAATTTGTAAACAGCAACTCGTTTTTGACGTTTCTTAAAAAGAGGCTGATTTGACTTTAGTCAAATACCCTATTACCCTCAGGATCTACAATAAGTAGGTTCTACTAGGGAGACCCGGGCCCAGCAGTGAGACATCATATGGGTTGCTATATGTATGTAAATTTGAGTAGTTAGACATATTTCGGGACTTAATCGCGTGAATTATTTAAAGGTACGAACCTTTTATTTACCCGATGTTTCGGATCGACACAGTCGACCATAAAAGGTTGGTACCTTTAAATAATTCACGTTAAGGCATCGGTCTCGTAATCGTGAGGTTGCGGGTTCGAATCCTACCCATTATACTACAGACGTGAACCCACTTCTAACACAAGCCATTTGAGCTTAGCTGGAGGGGTTAACAAGATTGCTAGTAATGTGGGACTCAATCCCACATTGCTAGTTATCTTTTAAAAAAAAAAAAAAAAAAGTTAAGTCCCAAAATATCGCCCGAAATTTCAAATATGTATAAAAATCGCGAAAGTTAAAAACAATAAATTTAAATAGCTCATAATACCTGCAATAATGTAGTGCATGTAGATCGACAGGTGTGATGCTGTCCAACAACTTTGCCTCGGAGGTAATCGTAGTGCGTATTCTAGATCTCCTCATCCAACTGAATCTACCCTGGAATGATAGAATAATAGTGGTTACATGGATTCAATGGATGCTTATTTAAGTCATTATACTATATTCCAGCGTTTCTCAACCTTTTTTATTCCACGGACCCCTAGGAAATGAAGCATAGTTTCAAGGATACATTAATCAAAAAAATGCATTCAATTTTAGACCATTTATTTTAGTACTATTAATACACAAAGATGCTTTCTCTTAAAAAATACGTTAATTATAGAATCTTATAAGCTACGGGTCTTAATCGCGTAAATATTTTATTTTAATAAAACAAAGGTATTTGGCCTTAAAATAAAATATTTACGCGATTAAGACCCGTAGTTTATTAAATTCTATAATGTGTACAAATCGCGAAAGTTTACGAACATATAAAAAACGTTAAAAAGTTGCAGCAGCGTTTTTGGAACTAAATTATTGATATTAGGGTTGACGTTACTACTAAGTTGTTATCATGATAATTATTTATTTATTGTAGTTGAATGGTCCTTAGATGTGACTGTGGATCCCCATACATGTACCGCGGACTACAGGTTAAGCAACATTAGTCTATTCAAATTATGAAGTCGCTTTTGACAGATACTATACACCACCATAGAACGTATACTCGGAATTTCAGCACATTTTTACTTCTTACTAGCAATTTTCCGTGTCCGTGTAACATAATTACACATGTGGCGCCCAACATTGTTACATTTGGCACCCAACGCGGGGCCAACTGTTACACTTGGCACCCAACATGGGGCCAACTGTTACATTACTAAATAGTTACAAAAATAGCTTTTCAGTAAGTATACAATGTTACTAACCTCTTTCAACGCTTGGAACGCACCCTTGACATCGTTTGAACACCAAGTGGGTAAGCAGAGTCGTCCTACTGACTTGTGTGGTGAACTGTTGAATCCTATCACTGGTTTGCTGCAACAAAAAAATATTGTACTTTAATTATTGAATAGTTTTTAAAATAATTGAAAAACTGGGATTTAACCTACAACGTTCTTGAGGAGCGTTTTGATGACTGACTAGCTGACCCGCGTAACTTTGTATTTCAGTCAATTTTCCCCGTTTTTGCAACATTTTTCTTATTGGTCGTAGCGTGATGTTATATAGCCTATAGCCTTCCTTTATAAATGGGCTACCCAACAGAAAAATAATTGTTCAATTCGGACCAGGAGTTCCTGAGGTTACCGCATTTAAACAAACAAACAAACTCTTCAGCTTTATAATATTGGTATAGAACTTTCTAGGTCTGGAAGTAGGTTAGGTTTTTCATCTATACTTTCCTTGATCAGTCATAAAAATGACAATTTTTGAACGTTAATGTATCTATAACCATTTATGTTAGTCATCCAGTAGAAATAAGACTCCAAGTGAAGCTTCATGTAATCTAAATTAAATCCACCATTTTTTTTAAGTTAACTAACATTGTAGGATTGTTGGTCCCATAGCAATCCTTTTAGGCTTGTGTTAGAAGAAGCTTCACGTCGGTAGTTTAATGGGTAGGATTCGAACCTGCGACCTCACGATTGCGAATCCGATGCCTTAGCCATTAGGCTACCGCCGCTTCATTTTTCACCATTCATACTTTTCTAATTATCCATTTATACCAACTTGCATCATGGGCGTACCAAGATTAATTTTAAGTAGGGGGGGGGGGCGTTTTGGTGGTACTATGACTAAACACCGGTCAAATGTGTACTGTTACTATTTTGCCATTTTTGGGGGGAGAGGTTCAACCCCCAAATCGCCACCTGGTACGTCCATGACTTGCATAACACCAAAATATATACTTACTTAGCATCTCTAACTTTAGAAGCTGCTAGAAGGAAAGTGCCATCACCGCCGCACGGCACCACAACGTCGCACCAATTTATTAAGTCTTCATTATAAGTTAACCTGGAAATAAGTAATACATATTAGTTACCTTTTATAAAGAAGAACAATCATCAGCCTTATGAAAATATATATATTACGGGTCTTAATCGCGTGAATAATTTAAGGTAAAATACCTTGTTTATTGTCCGAAGTTTCGACCGTATTGCATCGTCTAGCCGTGACCACGGCCGTTGCAACACGGCCGAAACGTCGGGCAATAAACAAGATATTTTACCTTAAATTATTCACGCGATTAAGACCTGTAATATATATTGTATATTCATAATGTGTACAAATCGCGAAAGTTTATCAACATTTATAATCATGTGTATCGGTCCACTGCTGGGCATAGGCCTCTCCTAAATTACGACAAAACACCCGGACCTCCGCCGCACGCAGCTTCATCCTAGCCCACATTATTAGCAATTCTGTTAACCCCTCCAGCTAAGCTCAGTGACTTGTGTTAGGAGTGGGTTCACGTTGGTAGTATAATGGGTAGGATTCGATCTGACTTGGGGACTATTTCCAGCGCGAAGTTTACCAAGTCTAGGTCTCCACTCTAGGACTCATTTGCTGCAGCGGGCAATGGTCTTTCAGCAGATATGATTAGCTAATTGGCACTTCAGTGTGTTTAACCTGTGAGATAAATTGATAATTTTGATTCTTTATCGTCTATTGGCCATCATCATCTGCCTGCATTTATCCTTCCGTTATGTAGTCAGGGTCGGATCTAGGATGAGGGCAAACCGGGCCACCCGCCCTAGTTTGCCCTCCGTTTAAGAGACGCCAAATATTTTGAAATGATTCCCCTTCCCTAACGTTAGCACGTCCTTCAAATGTGAAAGGTGCTGTCATATATCTGTTTTTCAAATTTTTCACGCGAACGAAGTCACGTGGGTGATACCAACGTTATTATTATTAATCATCATACGATACGAATAGTTGGACTTAATGTATGCGAACGTAATCAAAGTATTAACTTACAATCAAGTAAGTAAGTAACTAGTGCCACCAACAAGAGCTTAGGACTTAGATTTTTTTTTTAAAGTAGATACCTGCTAGCCATTTCCACCTTCAGCCCAATATTCCTCAGACTAGTAGCCACATTCTCTTCGAAGGCTTTCTGGCGTTTGTGCGTCGCCATCATAGCATCGTAGTCAGAGCCTCGTTTGCGGAGTATCCTCTCTAGCTGCACGTCTGCTATGTAGTCGTGGCAATGTCTGGAACAAAAGCATATCACAGATTTTGAATATGGTACCACTGTTTTCCCGCCAAAGGCACCCTTAGCATCTACCAAAACGCTGGTTTGAGGAAAGGTCAACTGAATTGACATTACTGGCCTGGTGTTTTCGCTTGACATTTAGGTTCCAATCGTACTAGAAGCCTGTCCAGCTTACTAGAAGTACAGAGCTCAGTGTTTGGGTGTAAGTAATGGTATTATCAATCCTACCCGTGATGACGGCCGTTGCAATACGGCCGCAACGTCTGGCAATAAAATAAGTCCTTAAAATATTTACGCGATTAAGACCCGTAGCTTATAAAATTCTATAATAGTATCATTCCTCCCCCCCCCCCCTATTCTTCGTTCGAGATAGGTACTCACACTTGGCCGATGTTGGGGGTAAAATGCCTTTTAAATGTGGCTCAAAAAGAGTAACGAGATCAGAAAGGTTGAGAAGCACTGGCTTAACATATATGTATAGTCCAGGGAAAAATCAAGGGGCCAAACGCAATGGCTGTATATTTCATTTAGCTTATATATATGTTCTTTGATTCAGACTAATTTCGGTTGAGCTTGACTGATTTCGAAGAGAGCCTCTTTGAAATCAGTAACGGGTAATTCTCATTTTTGACGTAAAAACAAAAATCATTTTTGATCGATTCTGTTTAGTTTCAGGGTTTCTCATAATGGGAAAAATAGTCACTGAGCTCGCAGCCCCTTGTATCGAAATCTGTTTGGTACATCAACTTGGAACTTGTTTGGCATATTTTTTGATAGGGAAGTATTTGTAAACCAGACGGTTTTTAACGGGCATACCATTCATGGCTTTGTTCACCCATTTGAAACATTTTTACCCACGAGATCAATGGAAGTGACATGACACCCATGGAACTGACAATTTGACATTAAAGTTGTAGGAAAAGTCGTTGACAAGTGAATTATTTAGAGTTCCGAGCAAATAAATAGAACCTTTTCTCATTAAACTCTACGTAAACGTAATCGCATATATATCCTGATCTTCATATATATGATGATCATGTGATGATCTTCAGCCAAGTGTTGTGTATGAGCCCACGAAGGTTTACTGGTACGAGTAGCGCGGCAGCAATGAAAAATGTTGCAAAAACGGGGAAAATTTACGCAGACGAAGTTGCGCAGGACAGCTAGTAATTCATAAAACTCGATGAGCAAGCCGCGTGCAAACTCTTTTATAATTAAATATGTCATTTAAAAAACTAAGGTTAACGATACACGTACCAACACAAAAGGTTATCACCTTATCAGCATTATCATTTCACATTTAGTCAACATAAAGTTAAAATAACAGCACGCAATATGGGAAAGCCCATTTTGTAATAAATGGGAAAATAAACTAGATAAAAATTATTTATAATTAAAGGAATAATTGTACTTTTTATCCTCGTGTATCAATCGTCTACTTAGGCCTACACTAACATAAACAGAGCTTATACAGCCTAGTCATTAAAACAAAAGCTGAATTATTGCAAAACAAAAACTCGACTATTTAAAATTGATACCTAACTAAAATTGTTTGGCACCTAAAATCCGTTAATTTTTTTTTTATAAATTTGATGTACCTAGTGTCACTCTCACAACTAATACGAATCAAACGAATACTCTCAAGCTAAAATCTTTCAAGCTGTTTAGGCTCTAAGGCGTGTCAAATCTGTACCTACTAATATTATAAAGCTGAAGAGTTTGTTTGTTTGAACGCGGCAATCTCAGGAACTACTGGACCGAATTGAAAAAATCTTTTGTTAGGTATTTATCGAGGAAGGCTATAGGCTATATAACATCACGCTATGATCAATAGGAGCGGAGCAGCAATGAAAAATGTTGCAAAAACGGGGAAAATTGAGGCGTATGAAGTTGCGCAAGACAGCAGTAATACCTATACATATTGTACAACTCACACAACAATCACGTATTTAAAGCAGTGCGGTTACAGTTCAGTTTCGATGAAAACAGCCATTTTTGTATTCTTGTAACTTTGGGATCGATCTCAAATACGCTTGCGTCAAGTATGCGTCTCGAGAGCGCAATTATGACATTCTAGCACGCTGCGCAAGCGTTTTTAAGATCGATCACCAAGTTACAAGAATACGAAAATGGGCGTTTTAATCGAAAATTACCTGCAACTGCACGTTTCGACCGTATTGCAACGGCTGAGTCTATCCGTGACCACGGCCGTTGCAATACGGTCGAAACGTCGGGCAATAAACAAGGTATCTTACATTAAATTATTCACGCGATTAAGACCCGTTATATATATATTTTCATAAGGCTGATGATCGTCCTTTTTTATAAAAGGTAAATAATATGTAATGCTTATTTCCAGGTTAACTTTTAATGAAGACTTAATCTTGTTTATTGGCCGACTTTTCGAACGGCCGTTGCAATATGGCTTTTTTTACGCGAATCAAGAAATAGTCGTTTAAAGTTAATAACTCCCATTGTGGGTGTGACATTTCAAAATAGCCGTGCCATCATTTGTGTCTGTCAAGAAGCTGTCAACCAATTTTCTCAGTTATTATTACTCTACAATTGCCTACAGTGAAATTAGTCTCGAGAAATTTTTGCATATGTAGTGGTGTGTATGTTACTTAGATATTAGAGCGCGTTTCCACTATATCGTTCTGGCCCTTACAAAAATGTTTCAATATCCTAACATTACTATTTAATTTAATACTTATCCCTAGCAACACTCTGATTTTTGTTTTCAATAAAAACAAGTTTTTATTTTAAAGAAAAAGGTTTTGACTTTATTAAAAAAAATATGTCATTCAATTTCACGTCCTTGAGCAAACGACAAGGCGACTACCGTGAAACAATAAAATATCGTGTCGTTCTTTAGATGATAGTAGTTTAGCTATAGGTAAAAAGTTTTGACCATAATAATTACGAAACAAAACAAATAAATAAATCGTCACTTGATAGTGGAAAGTGGAAACACGCACAAAACCAGAATAAACCAGTTTACTCTGTCCGCAGGTGCCACGTGCAGTCTGACGTCAGTCGCTTGATACCGTTAGAACATAAAGCACGCATTTCATTAAAAAATTATAATTATTAGATACGTAGTAGTTTCATTGTGAAATTTTGTATTTGTTGATTGTTGTTATTGTTTGTTATTATTGTTAAAATATTTGTTGAAGTGTTTAATTTCAAGTGTGTAAGTGTTGTAACTTTATATTGATAATTCAAAATGGCTCCAGTGTTAAAACATGGTCGAGGCAAGCCTTTGACTTCTCAAACTAAGGAAGTTTTGTACTGTTTGTACAAATATTTCGAAAATGAGTGTAATAACAACCCGAGCAGTATTATGACCCCCACTCAATTAGTTGCTAAATCAACAGGAATTTCAATAGCATCCGTCAGAAAGGTAGTATCAGAAAGCAAATGTCGTCCTTCAGATCAGGAAGTAACATTTAAATCTCCTAAAAAGAAACCGAATCGTAAACCTACAATAGTAATCGATAACTTTGATCAGCAAGTTATCAGAAGAACAATTCATGACTTCCACATCACAAATAAAGAAGTTCCCACTTTAAAAACTTTGCACTCAAAATTGAAAGAAGATATCGATTATAAAGGTTGTGTCAGCACGTTACGAAAACACGTCATGTCATTAGGTTTTAATTGGAAGCAAACAGAAGATAACCGGAAACTTCTTATGGAAAAACACGAAATTAGATACTTGCGAATTAATTATTTGATGAAAATTGCTGAATATCGTGAACAACGCCGACCAATTATTTACACCGACGAAACATATATACATACATCACATACCCTCTCGAAATCTTGGTCAGATGGAAGCACTTCAGGTTTGAAGCAACATATATCGAAAGGCAACCGCTTAATCATTGTTCATGCCGGTGGTATCGATGGCTTTATACCAAATGCATTGCTTATGTTTAAAGCCGACCAAAAAAGTGGAGATTACCACAACAATATGAACTATGACAACTATTCAAGGTGGATTCAAACTCAATTAATACCCAACTTACAACCAAATAGTGTTGTTGTTGTTGACAACGCACCATATCATAACTCAATACAAAATCCTGCACCGAATAGTAATTCTAGAAAACAGCAAATGATAGGCTGACATTTCGAAACATTGAGCATTCATCCACGTTGCTTAAGCCTCAATTATATGAACTGATTCTGCAAAACAAGGCGAGATTTATAGAGTACAAGATAGACGAAATATTACGACAGCACGGTCATACTGTGCTGCGTTTACCACCATACCATCCGGAGTTTAATCCTATAGAAAATATATGGGGGATAGTGAAAACATATGTCGCAAAAAAGAATGTCGCAATGAATATGAAGGTTATAATGTCATTAGCTGAAGAAAAAATGAACGCCATAACTGTAGAGGAATGGAGAAAAGTTTGTTTGCATGCTATTGAGGAGGAAAGCAAATATCAGGGTAGAGACGCAGCTTTAGACACAATATCAGAACGAATCATAATTAATTTAAATAATTCATCTGATGAAAGCGAGGATGGGGATGATTGTGATATGCCTGGGGTTGATGAATTATTAGAATAAAACATTTATGGCCGGAGAACACCTAATTCATACACGTCTTCACTGAAGTGAAAACCGGCATTCAATGCTTGTAATGTTTGGAACTGGCTTGTCTGCCTCATACAGTTCCATAGATTACAATGCGGTGGATACACATTTTCACGACCGTATTAGTACGTAGTGCGTATGCGTAGACGTGCACGCATTTGGTGTGCTCCAGCCACAAACGTATATTACCTTTAAAACAATAAAAACTAAAAATAAAATGTTGTTTTTTTTATTTGCTGACCATACACTACTACAAACGCAAAAATTTCTTCAAGCTAATTTACCTGTATTACCTTGTAACAGAAGAATAAAAACTTTATGCATGTGGTTGGTGTACTTGTCTATTTTGTTAACGAAAGAGTTTTTATTTCAAGTCAATTTTAGTTGAATTATTATTCTGAGTAAAACCTTATTAATAGTTAGACAACATTGACATGTTGGCGTTACTGTTCCTTCATTCGGTTCAAGCAAAATTGGACTTTAAAGTGTCAAACATTTTCATTCCGCGACTGTACCATGTTTAAAAAATAATTAACTATAATTTCTCCAACTTGAAATAACAAGTACAATAATGCTTATCAAAAACAATGTTATTGCTAACAAATCCTCGCTCACAACACGAGTTGTTGACTGTAATAACAAAACGTTAGGTACACTAAATATTTGTTTAGCATTCATATCAAACATACGCACTTACAAAGTCAATAGTTATGATACCTGAGTATTATGACTTATGACGTAGTGCTTTTATATATTTTTGTACAAATTATATATGTCTATTTATAAAATGCCCGCGGATTCGCCCGTTTGGATATCGGTTATTGCGATAAAAATATTCTATGTCCTTCCCTGTGACTCAAACTGTCTCTATATCAAATTTCATTTAAATCGATGCAGCGGTTTAATCGTGTAAACGTAACAGACATACAAGCAGACTGACAGCTACTTTCAAATTTATAATATTAGGTAGTATGAATAAAATTGTGAAGAATATGTGCCTGGAATTGGAAAATATAATAACTAACATAATTAGCGCGACTCGATGCAACTTTTTTCCCATATATACTAATATTATAAAGCTGAAGAGTTTGTTTGTTTGTTTGAACGCGATAATGTCAGAAACTACAGGTCCGAATTGAAAAAATAATTTTAATGTTGGATAGCCCATTTATTGAGAAAGGCTATAGGCTATCACGCTAAACCAATAGGAGCGGAGCACAAATGTTAGAAAATGTACGCATACGAAGCTGCGCGGGACAGCTTGAAGTTTACTTTAGCAGTGTTACTCGTTGGGAAAAAAGTTGTAACCTAACTTGAAGAACCTTGATTATGTTATTATTTATGTTTTCTTAAAGAAGACTATATTTTAAATTAATTTTGCGAAAAAGACGTTTTGCGAGCGAGCGAACGACTTTTTTCGAAAGATACCATTTTGGGAATAAAGGCGCGTTCCCACTATGTCGCGGCTATTCATTTATCGTTGGACGACTGTTGTCTCCAGCTGTTCCCATTATACCGACTGTCGTGCTAATAACTAACTAACCGACTTCAAACATGGTTGATTTGCTAGCATTTATTAAGGAGTTTCGTTATCTGTTTTCGAAACTCATCACCTGATCTTTAAGAAAATTATATATGACTATTACAGACTAAACCTCTATATATGACGGAATTGTGCCCGAAAATACATTTAAAAATACAAACACCCAAATCCAGAACCTCGTTCTTTTTGGAGGTGGTAATAAATATCGTGGACGACAGTTAATCGTGTCTTTCTATATGTGAACACTTCCATTTATATACACACGCCACGACGCTTTTAAAGACAGAATAATCTGTCATCAGGACAAAGTGGGAACGCGGTCAAAGGCTACGTACGTTCATACGGTTTAGTCACATTAAAATCCGGATCTTAAAACCGAATACACGTATGAACTCATCAAATCAGATCTGGCTTAGAAATTGATGTCTCCGTGGGAGCGTAGGGTTAGGCTACGTTAAAAAACTGTATCCTGCAAAATTCAGACAAGCCGGATTTGAATTTTACAATATACAGTTTAGTCACAATAGTAATAATAATCTTCCTTGCCGGTTTCGGCTACAGCTACTGCTGATTTCGACTTCTACTTGGGCCTGGTTGATTTACCCTTTCGTGTGCACGAAGATGGCTAATATAGTATTTTTTTTAACGTTCGTTCACACTTTAGACATTTCAGAACATCGCCGTCATAATTATAGGTTATAGTCGTAGGTGGTCTGACTTTGAGCTCATCCCTTTTGTCGTCAAGCTCTTTTCTGCGCCGGTGTTAGAAAGCATGGATTCTTTCCTGGGTGAGACACCAGAGCACACCACTCAGAGCGGTTTCTAGCCAGCGTCTCCCATTTATGGAAGGTTCGATCCCAAAAGCTTTCATGTGCCTGTTTAGGTATTTTTTAAATCTTAGCAGTTGCCCGCCCTGCTTTCGCTTGCCTTTTGTAATTCACGATAAAATATACGTTTAGCAACTCTTTCTTCAGGCACTCGGAACAAATGGCCACACCAGTGTGTCTGACGCCGCAACAGGTGTTAGCACGGTGTAATACTTACGTGTTCTTAACGCGATCAGACCAATGATGTCCCGAAGGCATTGCATATAAAACCGATATTGAGTGCGAATTTGTTTTCGGTATGAACACCAAGTCTCCTAAGAATACAAGGGATTGGACAGAACGATAGCCCTGTAGTCAGAAATTTTGGTCGCTATCTTGAGATCGTGAGAATGAGATCGTGTATTTTAGCATCAAGGTCACATTCTGCTGTTATTGTACTCCCCAGATACTTAAACTTCTCCACAGGCTTCAACACGTTGAAAAGCCAGCACCAAGAAAAAATTGTAAAGGCCCATCGTATGACCCGATGGTCATAATTTCAATCTTACTCACGCTTATTTTGAGACCGATTTTCTAGACCAGTCATCAGCTTTTGTAGAGAAGTTGGAGAATCAGCCGTAAAACACAGATCATCTGGATACATGATCTTCGCTACCATGTGACAGGAGACTTTAGTGCGAGATCTCAGTCTATGTAAATTGAACAGCTTTCCATCTGTTTTAAATCGTAGATTTATGCCCTCTGTATCATTATTAATAAAAAAATGGGTTGCTCCCGGCGTAAGCATAAAGTCAATATATCAATCTATACCTACATTATCACCTCTTTATTAATAGCCAGGTCAAAAAATACAGATATAAGTCACCTGAGAAGTAAATAGGTATACGCGATAAATTAGCACGTCTGATTTATCCGTGCGTGAAGAGATACGATTGAGTATCGCTGTATTAAAACTAGGTGTAGTTTTGGATTAATAATTTTACCTTAGGATGGAAGGCTTATCTATGTTGGTTTTTTAAAACAATAAAGTCAATCCACATACATCATAGACGTGCCCGGGACTCGTCAGAGCCGTGGCCGTGACAAGATCGTGTATCCACGACAGTAGACAGGACATTACATTAAAAATTAAATTTACCAACATAGCATCACAAATTAAGCACGCTGAAGTGACAATGGGCGAGACATATCTGCCGAGAGACCAATGACCGCTGGGGTTAAGATGTCTAGATTGGAAATGGAATGAAATGATTTATTTTGTTAGAATGTAGTACAAAGCAGGTGATAAAGCTGAAGAGTTTGTTTGTTTGTTTGTTTTTTGAACGCGGTAATCTGAGGAACTACTGATCCGAATTGAAAAATTCTTTCACTGTTGGATAGCCCATTTATCGGTGAAGGCTATAGGCTATATAACATCACGCTACGACCAATAGGAGCGGAGCAGCAATGAGAAATGTTGCAAAAACGGGGTAAATTTACGCATACGATGTTGCGCGGGACAGCTAGTTTTAAATATACCTACATCTTATACATTAAATCATAATAATGGTGTGCAAAAGTATTAATTGTTTATTATTCTGTAAGTTAATTAGAATAGTTATAGAGATGCGTTAACTAATCTCAAAATTAATATATGTATGTCTCATCTCATCTCAATTTTGGTCAATTAAGAGATTTTAATGACCAAATTTTTTTTGGAGATTGCGACTTGGTAAAAGTAAGGTTGGAGACTTAAGGTCGAACGCCCCAGCCAGATGGACCGACCACCTACAAAATATCGCTGGGATGAAGCTGGCTGCGGAAGACGGAGGACATTGTGACGAAAATTAGGAGAGGCCTATGTCCAGCAGTGGACTATGTCCATCAAACTGGCCCTTTGCCTGATTACAAAAATGTATAGCCACTGTACCAACGCTGCTAAAATATCAACCTCTGTGGCGCGAATGGAGTGTATCCGACTGCTACGCAAGAGGTCGTGGGTTCGATCCCCACCCAGGATAAAACTTAATGAGCACGATGGTTTATTCTGTCTGGATGTTATTTATCTATAATATGTATGTATTTAGAAATATATAAGTATGTTTATCAGTTGTCTGGTTTCCATAATACAAGCTCTGCTTAGTTTGGGATCAGATAGCGTTGTGTCAATTGTCCCAAGATATTATATTATTATTATTATAAACGTTATAAAAAAAATAGGCCAAATTACAAGTTATATGAAGCACGTTTATTATGTTATACCAACATTACATAATGTCGCGTCATCGTGTGACCATACGGTGAGCTGTTTCATGACCCCATGATAAAGTACAATGACTTGATAAATCATAACAATACAAAGGCAAAAATGTTGATTACAGACGAGTTGAACTTTGGATCCTTTCGGCGTTTTAGGACCACAATGAGAAATTACCAGTTCTTGAAGTGACTACTTCTTGAAATGACCACTTCTTGAAATGCCTACTTCTTAAAATGACGACTTTTTAAAATGCCCACTTTTTGAAATGACCACTTCTTAAAATGACCAATCTTGTAAATGACCACTTCTTGAAATGATCCTTGATGAAGAGACATTCATTGATTATGTGGGTGATTTTGGCGACATCGCGACCTTCCTGCCCCTCTCTCCATGGTACATGGCGACATTTGTGTTGATCCTTTTCATTCCCTTCCCCACCCTAATCTCACGCGAACTCTGGTAAACACGGGATTTTGGGAGTTTAGTGAAATGAGACTAGATGCTTAGCCTTGTGGCGACGCCACGTGAACTCTTGTAGTCTATTATGAAAATATATATATTACGGGTCTTAATCGCGTGAATAATTTAAGGTAAAATACCTTGTTTAATGCCCGACGTTTATATTATATATATTTTGTAGTCTACATGACGTGCCAGTGGTTTCACCGTATAAATTCATTCCTCCATCTTAAAAAACTTTAACATTTAGCATATTACTAGCTGTCCCGCGCAACTTCGTCTGCAAAAATTTTCCCCGTTTTTGAAACATTTCTCATTGCTGCTCCGCTCCTATTAGTCGTAGCGCGATGTTATATAGCCTATAGCCTTCCTCGATAAATGGGCTATCCAACAAAAAAAGATTTTTTTAAATCGGACCAGTAGTTCCTGAGATTAGCGCGTTTAAACAAACAAACTCTTCCGCGTTATAATATTAGTATAGACACGACAAGATCCCGAAACGTCCAGAGGTGATGTTACATTAGGTTCACCGCCCCCACGTTTGCCCGCAGCATCCCAATTCCCCAGATTTGCATTCTCTGTCAATGCCACAATAACCTCAAACTGTTTAAATATAAAACTTGCATAAATCCCGCCCGAGTGCAAACGCCTACGCGTTCAACAGAAATAAATTCACCAACATATATATCTAGAACGATCGCACATCTTTTTTTATCACATAATTGGCCTGATAACACTGAAAAATGTTAGAAACTCGGACAAGAATATAGGACACCTTATGTAATTGGTGAAAAGGAGGTCATTGGTGAGAAATGTGTTATGTATTTGTTTGATAGTGTAGAATTGATTCTGTCCGTCTATTTTTAACACGCTTTTATTAGGTTCATACGTATGTTTGTATGTAGGTATGTTAGTATGTAACGGAATCTTTAAACGTGTTTTTCACCCACTCCAGAACGTCAGATTTAATTGAAACTTCGCACACTTATCAAAGACCGATGACGATACAATTCAATAGAAAGGTATTTATTAAAAATCCATCCCCTAGGGGGGTAAAATAGTGTTTTTAAGTTAGATGTGTGGAATTTCGTATTTGGTTTATTGTTTTAAAATAAGGAAAACATGTTTCGGCGTTTTTGACAAATCAACGCAAAATAGAGGATGCAAGTTTTTGTGAAACTCCGTTAGTTTTAAAGTTAGGTTTAAGACAACTAAAAAAAAAATAGTTTTAAAAACTAAAAAAAAACACGCTTTTGTAAGAAGCTGTATAACGAAGTAATAAATAAAAATCAGTTTATCGTTTATAAGCATGGGATGCTTGTGACATTGATTTATAATGACCCCACGGTTTGTTTACTAGTTTTTAATAGATATGTGCTGACTAGTGGCTACTCGTCAATCTACTACTAACTACTCGGCAACGAATCGGAAAGGAGACTATCTGGCCTATATTTGTAGCCGTCGATAAAAATCACCTATTAACGTCTTTGGTTGATCAGTTCATGTTCTTCTGTTGGTCAGTAGAGCTTTTCTTCTCACTCTCTATTGGTTCTCAAATACACTAGCGTCACGTGGTTCAACATATACCTACAAGGATATATTAGAAACCTAATTGACATGAATTACTTCATGAAAATACATATTACGGGTCTTAATCGCGTAAATAATTTAAGGTATGGCCGTTGCAATACGGTCGACACGTCGGGCAATAAACAAGGTATTATTCAAGCGATTAAGAACCGTAACATACATATTTTCATAATGTGTACAAATCGCGAAAGTTTATCAACAGTTTTGATCTAATTCACTCAGTTGCTGTCGAACAGTCCTGAAGATACCTCTTGTAGAAGCGAAACACGTGTCGAAGTTTCACTTCGTAGACGCGGAATATTGGGTCTGAATTAAAAAAAATCTTTTACATTTGGATAGCCCATTTATCGAGGAAGGTTATAGGCTATATAACATCACGCTACGACCAATAGGAGCCGAGCAGCAATTAAAAAATGTTCTAAAAATGGGGAAAACTCTCGCAGTCGAAGTTGCGCAGCGGGTCAATTCACGTATTTAAAGCAGTGCAGTTGCAGTTAAGTTTCCATTCAACAACCATTTTCAAAAACGCTTGCGCACCGTACTTGAATGTCGTTATTCCGCTCTCGAGACGCATACTTGACGCAAGCGTATTTGAGATCGATCCCAAAGTTACAAGAATGCAAAAATGGACGTTGTAATCGAAACTTAATTGCAACTGAACTGCAACTGCACTGCTTTAAATACGTGAATTGACCCCCTGGTCAGCTAGTCAGTAGATTCAGACAGTTGTGGTCTACTTACTTCTCATATTCATATCTGGTGACCTTAGAGACGATGAGGCATTTTTCCATGTTCAGACTGAGTTCATCCTTATTGGCAGCACTACCGCGTCTTCTTGAAGTGTTGGGTGCCAGCTCACGGAGCTCTTGTTTATGACGAAGACCTGGAAGAGAAGGTAGTTTCAATGAGATGATAGATTTGAAAAATTTCCTTTATTTTTTGGAAATTTTGTGTTTAGGTGTTTTGACGTAGACTAGATCAAAATGAAGATCTAATGTGTTGGTGCCATTGCCGTGCAGGTGGCACAGTCCATACAGGGTTGGGGGGTATTTTAGGGATTCAACCCCCTCCTCACTCGATAGTCTAATAGCTAAGGCATCGTACTTGCAATCGCGAGGTGGCGGGTTCGAATCCTACCCATTATACTACCAACCTGAACCCATTACTAACACAAGAAATTAAAAAAAAAGCTTAAGCTGGAGGGGTTGACAGGATTGCGAGTAATGTGGGACCCAAAGTCAAACATTACTAGTTGTCTTTAGAAAAATATTAGGAGGAATTAGTGGATACCGGTTTAAAAACTTTGGGGGGCGGGACAACCTGGCCTTGATTTCATGTCCATAATTATATATATTTATATATATATCTCTCTCTTTCTCTTTGGACAACTCACACAACGCTATCTGATACCACACTAAGCAGAACTTGTACTATGGAAACCAGACAACTGATAAACATACTTTTATATAAATGTTGATAAACTTTCGCGATTTGTACACATTATTAAAATATATATATATATTACGGGTCTTAATCGCTCGTCGGGCAATAAACAAGGTATTATACCTTAAATTATTCACGCGATTAAGACCCGTAATATATATATTTTAATAATACTTTTATATTTCTAAATACATACAAATTATAGATAAATAACACCCAGACACAGAATAAACCATCATGCTCATCACACAAAGTTCTATCCTGGGTGGGGATCGAACCTACGACTTCTTGCGTAGCAGTTGGATACACTCCCACCGCGCCACAGAGGCAGTCAAATTTGATGTGTATGCGTGCGTTGCTCAAGCGAGTATGCATGAAAATTATCTTCTGCACTCTTGTCATTTCGACAGTCTGGGGAGGTAATTCCCCAGACTTTGAAATTTAACGAAAACTCGTTGTGGCCTATATAATTATCTCAAAAATCTAGCAATAAAGTATTTAAATGTAGGCATTCGAATTCCACAGTACTTTTCCTTCACAACAATAAATTATATCGTGTGACATTTTTTATCATACATAAGTAATGCTATCCTTATCTATCATCACGTGTGGTCTCATAAATTAACAACTTTTGTATATAGGGGACATACATTAAATACGTCACACGTAAAAAGGGGAGAGGTGACAACACAGTGTGACATCGTGTAACAAGTTGGTTGTAGTTATTAGCAAGGTATATGACATCTAATCTACATTTAATTCTGAAGTTTAAAAACTCTAATCTATAAAATATGGAATATCTTTCAAATTATACCAACTTAATCTGTAAGTTTCAAGAAACAAATCTAAGTAACCTAAAAAACGCAATTGTAAATTTATAAGTTTTGAAATTATTAATTACTAAACGTGTGACTTTGCACCAGTCGGAAGGAGATCACCCTAATATGACTCAGTGGCAATCAAGCAGATCGAAATATCTGTGAGGTTAAGCAACATTACCACTGTCGGTCTATATGTAGATGGGTGACCGATATCATGACACACTGCTTCATGACTCAGAGAGCACGTTAAGCCGTTGGTCCGGTCGTGGCGGATTTCCGTCCCATCGGACTCGGAGAGTAAGAGAAAAGAGATTGCATTTGTGTTTGCGCATACACTCGTGGACTATAATATCTTCTGCGTAGCTGGCTAGTCTCTAATGAGACAGGCCGCCGTAACTGACATCGGTTAGACCATTAATATGAACACCTGTGAAAAGTGAAAAGGACCCCTCCTTCAAGTGACATAAATTATAGGAAGGCCCTTATAGCAAACCAAACTTTAATTGACATTGGCACTAAAAAGCGACATTAAAAATGACAAATGGCCGACCCCTCTGACACCGTTGATACGAACCAATACGAACCGACAAATAATATATTAAATGAATTATCAATGGAATGTTTTGTACTGATAAATGTTTATTTATAATATGAGCACATGTTTATGAGACATTAGGCGTGATTGAAATATCCATTAGTTCTTTCGATTTATTGGCTATGTTAGGGTCTTTACCGCGAAATTTAATACTGCGAAAATTTATGTCGTGTTTAATTTATTTCGTTTCAAAGAGAGTAAACCAATATGTAAGAACGAATATACGAAGTGTCTGGCAATGGATATCATAATTTCTTATATTATTTTGAAGAAAACAATAAACGATAAACCTTTGCAACTACTGGCTGCCAAAGTCATCATGATTCAATTATCGTAGTCGCATATATACAACAAGCTGTGCCAAACTTTATTAAAATCGCTCCAGCCGTTTAGACGTGAAGAAGTAACAAACATACACACTCACACATTCACAAACTTTCGCCGTTATAATATTAGTGTATTAAGCGACTATGAAAATTAAAAAATCTGATTTAATAAAATAAGGTATATCTGGTTGCAGTGGGCTCTTGGGCCCGACAAAAATAGGTCGAGACGATTTCCATTTTAAATGTTTCTTATTGATCTAATATCACTTATCTAATTTTCAATGTATATTTTATTTAAAATAAAAAATAATGTGTGGTATTCGGGGACTGCCGCGCTCAAGCTAAGCTAAATAGTTTGTGTTCGGAGTAGTTTCACGTCGGCAGTATCAATACATAGTTCGATTCTACGAAGTACACTTCTAAAGGGAATTTCCGACCTCTAAGTTTAAACAAATAAATTAAATATTAAGAATCAAGTAAACATAATTTGTTTGTTGACTTACGAATTACATGTAAACATATTAACGTGTTGTGGAAAGTTTGTATTGCACAATTGTTTTTAATATTTTTCCATCATATTGATAATGAATAGAGGGGACCCTCTATTCATTATCAATATGATTAATTAATTTAATTGTCATTGATTTCGACAGATTTAACTGATTGATTTCTCTTGTGTACAAGGATACAATCAAAATAAATGATATGTACAGTAAGATCCACCAAAATAGTCGTAAATTTTAGACGGTCATTTTGAATAAGCTATACTAATATTATAAAGCAGAAGACTTTGTTTATTTCGAAGCGGCGGTAGCTTAATGGCTAAGGGAAGCGGCGGTAGCTTAATGGTTAAGGCATCGGTCTCGAAATCGTGAAGTCGTGGGTTCGAATCGTGGCCATTATACTACCGACGTGAACCTAACTCTAACACAAGCCATAGAGCTTAGCTGGAGGGTTTAACAGGATTGCTAGTAATGTGGGACGACAATCTCACATTGTTAGTTATCTCTTAAGAAAAAAATTAAAAAAATGTTGGTATGCGATAATGTCAGGAACTACTGGTCCGAATTGAAAACTATTTTATTGTTGAATAGGCCATTTATCTAGTAAGGCTATAGGCTATATAATATCACGCTACGACCATTAGGAGCGGAGCATGAATTAAAAATGTTGCAAAAACGGGGAAAAATTACGCAGACGAAGTTACGCCGGTCAGCTAGGAAAGAATAAAAATACGAAATTTGACAATTGGAAAAATTAAAATTCAGCTGTAAATTTACCGGTACGAACCCGCAGAATGATGGACACCGGCATTAAACCTTAGGTAAAAAAAAAAACATCGAAGCCAGGATGGAGCAGATAGCTTTGTGAGTTGGGCTTCGTGTCTTTGTGGATATGACGTACAAACAAAACGTAATCAAACATTATCACAATGACAATAAATTGAATGACCCACATTTTACAAAAGCTTATCAAGAAAGATTTGCTGCGTAGAAATTAATGCGTAAAAAATATATGTGTTATCATATAAAGAGTAAAATGTCAGGCTTATCATAATGACATGTGTAAGGAGAAAACAATACGAAGGAATGCTTAGGAATTTATTTACATTATTACGTTTGTTTACGAAGATCGACCTACTAAAGAAGAGAATGTGATCAAGACCAAATCTTCTCTTTACAGTAAAGTATAGGCACCAAATTTTGTACCCATTTGTATTTTTTAAAAATATCAATGGACATTATTTGGTGGCAGGCGAGCATTCTACCACTGAACCACCGATGCATATTAGCCGAAGAACCGACAACCGGGGGTAAAAGAGTTCTTGAGTGGAGACCGCGTCTCGGCAAACGTAGTGTAGGACGCCCTCAGGCCAGGTGGAGTGATGATCTACGCAAAACGGCTGGCAGGAGCTGAATGCGAGAAGCCGAGGTGGCGTAGGACAAAGTGGCGGACGGAGAGGCTTATGTCCAGCAGTGGACTGCAATAGGCTGATGATGATGTTATTTGGTGACTCTACAAAGTAATAAATTGAATTGACAGTATTTTTGAAGAACTCCATCTTCTGATCCACTCATTTAAAAGGAAATTTACTAACCCAAAGTTTACCTTATTGTATGATTGAATAAACATTTTCTAGCAGAAGTCATACGCTTAGGTACATTCGATAATTGATTTTATGAAATAATTTCTCTTTTATAGTTCTACTAGCTTTCGCCCGCGGCTCCGCCCGCGTGGATGTCGGTTATCGCGATAAAAACTATCCTATATCCTTCCCCGGGACTCAAACTATCTCCATACCAAATTTCATCTAAATCGGTTCAGTAGTTTGAGCGTGAAAGCGTAACAGACAGACAGACAGACAGAGTTACTTTCACATTTATAATATTAGTATGGATTGCAAAAGGCTGTAACCGTGCGGCATATATAGCATAGTGTTACAGTACAATATCTTTGTGCTGTATCTACAATCTCTACAATCTACATCACAATCATATGTTCCTTATCGCACGTTCAGTATCTATTAAATGTTTTTACTATCTGTTATCAACACGAAGTCGTTAGTATATAAGATGCACCTTTAGATAATTATAACCAGACTATACTACATCTTTTGTCTCATTTATACCTAATCATATACTGCCAAGGAGTTTGGCAAATTGGTGACCCCGACGAACGAATACGCAGCAAGAAACATGGCACAATCACCGTGCAAGGCGAACATAAATCAGCAAGGAACACTTGAAGTAGCTGCTGGCACCTCGGTTTTATCCCGCATTCCGGAATTTTGGAAAGACCAACCAAGATTATGGTTCACGCAACTAGAAGCCATATTAGCACCACAGAAGCAAGGAGACGAATACAAATACTGTACAGTAATAGCAAAATTATCCAAGGAAGAAATACTACAGGTTAGTGACCTAATCACTTCACCACCGACTACAGATAAATACAAAAACATCAAGGAACGTTTAATTGATTGTTACGAAGAAACAGAACAGCGACAGTTTCAAAAATTAATATCAGAGACAGAACTCGGTGATCAAAAACCTTCGCAGTTATTACGTCAAATGCGAGTCCTCGGGAGAGGAAAAATCAGTGACGAAACAATTAAACTACTATGGTTCAGGCTTTCACCAGACATCAATTCCGAAAAGAAAAAAACACAATCAAGCTATATTTGTGCATCCCGAACTCAAAGAATGCTCACACGTATTTGTTCGGTGTGATAGAATTAAGAAAGCCCTGACACCGCCGTATGAAGGACCCTACCCAGTAATTAGTAAAACAGATAAAACATTTTGCATTAGAATTAGGGATAAAGAGACAGTGATATCAATTGATAGATTGAAACCAGCTTTCATGATCAATGACGAATCAAACTACGTGCCAGATTCAAAGGATTGCGACAGGCATTCACACACGTACACTACACGATCGGGACGTAAAGTAAAGCCAGTAGTACGTCTATAAAAAATCGCTGATATAAGCAAGCTATTCGTATATATATTAACATAGATCTTAACATATACCATTAATTTACAACTAAGCGAACCAACTCCGTAACCTGATCCAGGAGGACTTACGGTGGACAAGAAATGTTGCAATGGGACAGATTATTTTAACAATCGGCGTGATCCTAATTTACGGCATAATGAAAACACTGGACAGAAGAATGAAGAGTTTAACGAAAAAAAAAAAAAAAAATAATAAACACTCGTGCAACAGCTGAGTCAAAATTACAGACGTCAGCAAATCACACCACAACAGGCGTCATCAAATTCCACCGCGTACAATAGCATTATTATTTATATACATCAGCAAATAACTAGTAAGGTCTAGGTCAAATTTATATTTTACAATATAAATTAATTATATGGTAATAGTGTTTACACACTATTACCATAAATTTTTTAAAGGGGGGTGTACTGTTACAGTACAATATCTTTGTGCTGTATCTACAATCTCTACAATCTACATCACAATCATATGTTCCTTATCGCACGTTCAGTATCTATTAAATGTTTTTACTATCTGTTATCAACACGAAGTCGTTAGTATATAAGATGCACCTTTAGATAATTATAACCAGACTATACTACATCTTTTGTCTCATTTATACCTAATCATATACTGCCAAGGAGTTTGGCAAACATAGCATTTTATAGTTTCGTAGAAACAGACTAGTCTTCCAGACCTACAATTTCAAGATAGCCGACTACTAAATAAGAACGAATGACGTCACTTTCTTAATTGTACCTAAATATTAGAAACAATATTAGAGGTTTCTCTTACGTCAACTTCGTGATAACTTACGAAACTATTCTCTTTATAATTAATTGACGCTTGACGCATCTATATGTATGTATGTAGTACATATAGCCCAAATTTCTCATCGCATCATTCTTACGTCAATATCTTTAATTAGTTCGCTACTTAGTTTTTTTCTAGCCAGAAAGATGTTATTGATGTTACTTTATCATCATCTGCCTGAAGACGTCTACGGCTGAATATAGGGCCAAGATGTATTGACGATTAAGGTTGCGGGGAGCCGTTGGATGCAGACCACACACAATCGGGCGACGTGGAGTCTTTAGGAGAGATGCTAAGTTATTTATTTATTTAACGTCTTGCACAAAAAAATTGTACAAAGGCGGACTTAATGCCTTAGACATTATCTACCAGTCAACCTTGGGGTGATGCAGAAAACTGTTTAAGGTAGGTGCTTGATCAACTTTTATGGTATGCAATGTATTAAAACCTAACAAAGGACAAAGGAAACTAAAAGCTGTTTTCCTTCAATATTTCTTATTATCAATATTGAATAGAATTGATTTATATGAAACAAAGTTAAAAACCATCCCTATGAAACCATATTTTTTTAAATACATCTCCCGCAGTAATGTACAAGGTCTGTGTTGGAATTTACAAACACACAGTTGACTGACACGAAGTACACCCAGACTCTGAACTCATACGGGACACCATATGTGAACCACAAAATGGTGTCCCGTATGTAAAGAGAATCCACAGCCTGTTCCCTGCCAGCACAGCAGTCGAACACACTTCCACCGCGCTAACGAGGCAGTCAAGATTAAAAAAACAACATTTAATGACAAAAACCGAATTTAAATCTATCCATCTGTTTTCAGCTCGTTGCTCTCAATCAGTGCGTCATGGGCCCCTCTAATCAGTATCATAATAAACAAACCGTACTTATTTTTAACTACAAGATAATGAGTAATAACTGGTATAAACTAACAATATGCGATGCGGAAATGAAGGAAACAAATAGATATACACGCGTTAAATATTATCACTATAATTTACTATCTTTACCACGCGGTTCCGTCCATAACAAGTACTTGCTTTACGTTAGGCTGCCTGTCCATTGAAGAGGAGAGGCCGCGGAGCGGAGAAACGGAGAAATATTAAGCTGAAATATGCTTCATTTCATTTGTTACCTGAGCCGCGCAACTATGTTTGCTTAAATTTTCCCCGTTTTTGCAACATTTTTCATTGCTGCTCCGCTCCTATTTGTCGTAGCGTGATGTTATTTAGCTCTGATAATCTTCAGCTTTATAATATTACTTAGTATAATTTTGCTACTTTTTTGCATTATATTAGTCACTATTTTTAACACTTTTTTTTTAAAGTGGAAGTCACTGTCTCCTCCAATACAGTAAATTCTAGTGTGGGCGTCATGGATCTTATTGTAATTTTTGCACCTACATATGGCAATGTCAAATAAATAAATGCATTAACTACTAGAATTGCATAAAATCTGCGCTCCGTTATTGTCCAAGAGCCCACGGCCGGCAGACTACATGAATTTTTGCAATGTTTAAATTTCGTTGAGACTGTCTCTCTCCCATATGCCATACCTACTAAACATCTGAGGGAGACAACCTAAGCCCGGTGGTTGTCTATATAGGTTTCTCAGGTAGGACAAATGGAAAAAGTATTTTAGCAAGTCTACCATTTGTGTCTATGGGTATGTTACGATATGTACTGGAGCACTGTAAAGGTTCATTTCCGTGCATCGTTCACTATTTTTAACACTTTTTTTTTTAAGTGGAAGTCATTGTCTCCTCCAAAACAGTAAATGTCGTCGTCATGGAACTTATTGCACCTACATATGGCAATGTCAAATAAATAAATTAATTAACCAATAGAATTGCATAAAATCTGAGTGCCATTATTTTATTGTCCAAGAGCCCACGGCCGCCAGACTACATGAATTTTTGCAATGTTTAAATTTCGCGATCGCGAGCCGAGCGCGGCTTACGATGAACGTCTGACGCGCGCGGCCAAAGCGACAATAGTCAGAGTATGAGAATTGGTGCCGTTTACGAGGTCTGCGATAGACGCGCGCGGCCGACGACTGACGTAGGCTGCGCGCGCACTCTGACTATTGTCGCATCGGCCGCGTGCATAAGCCGCTCGTCGTAAGCTACGCGCGGCTCGCGATCGGCCGCGATGCACGGAAATTTTATTAAACACATTGTATTAAATAACCATGCCTGTGACAGCTTTGGAGGAACCGACAGCCACAATACTTCAGCCTATCAGCCAGTCAATATCGTGACATTTTTAAACACTTTTTCGTTAGTGCAGCCGGTCTTAGATTTATAAAACGTTAATACCAAAAATAAAATTTCAAATGTATTTCATCAAATCTGAAATTTAAATATGATATTTACATATAAAAAAATGTGAGTTGTCCGTCTTCTAAGATAAAGTTATTGTTCCGTCCATTTAAATGCTATTTATGTCTTTATTATAGGTTATAGGTGACGCTAATGACTCTACAGCTTTCTAAACAATAACATGATTGAATATCACGCAAACAAATTAAGAGGGCACGTGTCAGAGGCCCACTGCAACCTATCAGCTGTGCTATTTAAATCCTAATTTAATTTTGATGCTATGATAGACCCTTTACGAGTAAATGTGTTACAAAATTTGTTTATTTTGAAAAATGTTATGTTATTTTGGATCAGAAATATCACTCCCTGGTACCTATTTATTACCTGGTATATATATTGTCCACTAGTTTTGCGCGCGGCTCCGTCTGCGTGGATTTCGGTTATTGCTAAAAACTATCATAAGTCCTTCCCCGGAACTCAAACTCAAAATATAGCCATCTAAATTGGTACAGCAATTAAAACGTGAAAAGGTTACAGACTGACAGAGGTACTTTCATATAATATTAGTTTTCTTATAATATTAGTATGAAAAATATGGGTATATGGATGGTGGATGCATAGTATGGATTCGTTTTTAGGGGTTTTTTTTCTTATTTCACCCCTTATAGGTGGATTTTTCAATTATAAAGCAAAAGTATGATTACATGACGATTTAAAACGACGACTCCCGCACAAGCCCTGTGTCACGAGGGACTTTACAAACATACAGGTCACAGACACAAAGTACACCCAGACTCGGAACAAAAATTTGTGGATCACACGGGAGTGTGGGAATCGAACCCACGACCTCTTGCGTAGCACTCGGACACACTACCATCGCGTCACAGAGGCAGCCATTAGTACCTACTTCATATACAGATAATGCACTGAACAGGTACAACATTCAAGAGCTAAAAATATATTCGAGAAACAATTTTAAAACGTCCTTTCATAATTCATTTGGTATTGAACCTTGAGATGAATGACGTACACACATCTGGTTTTTGATATAAAGAACGGCTAAAAATGTAGTAGTTTTGCCCGTCAACGCGGACCAAGCGTAGGCGAACACTTGAAAATTCACGAGTCGGGGGGGGGGATTGCCCCTGTTACCCCCCCCCCCTTGAATGCGCGCCTGCCTACGATACCGCAAAATAAAATGTGACAACGTTGTGACTGCATCAGAGTTACCCGTTGAGATTTCGACACCGCTGTGGGCGGGTGTACGACTGCCCAAGAGGCCGTGATTCCGATTCCCACACGGGACACCATTTTGTGTGATCCACAAATTGCTGTTCCGGGTGTAGGTTTGTGTGTACTTTGTGTCCCCAGAGACACAGGTTTGGAAACACCATGATTTTGGAAAATTAGTGAATTGGTAAATCGCGCACACACACATACATATTTTTATGGCCTAAGTTGATAGAAAGGTAGACTAGGACCAATATAGGTAGATCTACAGAAAAGCTCTGAAAAGCTGTTAGATTTGGTAAAGCCGCTACTGCGGTTGTTTTTAAAATAAAACTAGTCAAAAGAATGTGCCAATTGTGATCTGATTTAAATAAAATCGATGAAGATTATAAATGTTGATAAACTTTCGCGATTTGTACACATTATTAAAATATATATACCTATTATGAAGAGTCTTCCCGTGACCACGGCCGTTGCAATACGGTCGAAACGTCGGGCAATAAACAAGGTATTTTACCTTAAATTATTCACGCGATTAAGACCCGTAATATATATATTTTAATAATCGATGAAGATTTTCGTTCCAGATAGCTTCTATAGTACACGTTATCTCGATATGTGGGTATGTCGTATCAATTAGGATAGTTAGTAGAATCGATTGCAAACTGTTACTAAAATGTGATACGGTCACAAAATCGCACAATTTAAATACAACTATCGAAATCAGAAAGTAATTTGCGAATTGTCAAATGCAGCATCGAATACACATTAGAGATTTTGGGACTGCATCGGCAATGAAGTCGGAAAATCGCCTACGTCTTAGCGCTTAGGCACCTGTCCGACCAACGGCGAGAAAAAGAGTAGCGAGTAGCGATTTTATCGCTCAAGACACGTACTTACTTATGTGAATCCGTGTAAACAAAAGAGATACATATATTAATAGTTGATCGCTGAGTGTCCACACTGCCGGCGAGTACTCGCTCTATACTGCATCTCTTGTTTACACGGACGGGATCTACAAAATACATCTGTTGTGCGTTTCTTGAGCGATAAATCGCTACTCGCTTCTCTCTGTCGTTGGTGGGACAGGTGCCTTAATCATAGCACTACAAAGTCATTAGGTGACTCAGTTATTTTGTAGTCACACTTAATCTAGTGTGGAAATTAGACTTCGTTACAATGTTGCATATCTATTAGACAGTGAAAGTTAGCAACAAAACTTGTTTTGAATGGAATATGTTAACCTATACCTACTTAATTATTACGTAATATGATAAGTAAGTAATTCTAAATAATATTGTTGTTTTGTATCATATTATTCTGCTCGAATGCAGTGGTTCTCAACCTCTTTGATTTCGTTTCCCCATTTGACTACTTCGAAAGCTATTTTACCCCAACATCGTTTTGAAGCGACTGTAGCCTAATGGCTAAAGCATCGATCTCACGTGATGTCACGGGTTCGAATCCTACCCTAATACCGACGTGTAGCCACTCCTTTTTTTTATGACCGTAAAAAATGCCTGAACCCACACCTGCAGTACCCGGGGCAGACGCTGGAGGTAGTGTGGGACCTGCCCCCACTAATAAATCGGCCGTGTACCCACTCGCCACCTTCGCGCACGGGCCGCCGGAATATGTTATATCTTCGGCGACCCACCCAGCGGCAAAGCCCCATCGGGCATTTCTGCTCCTGCGGCGTCCTGGGTACACACAGAACGTGAAGACACTCCTAACACAAGCCATCATGGAACTTAGCTGGAGAGTATAACAATATTGCAAGTAAAGCGGGACTCAAATATACATTGTAACTTATCTTTAAAAAAATGTAAGTACACGGGAGGTGCAATTAAGTCGACACCGTGGGGGATTTATTACCCCCCAAGAATTGCTGATTTACCCCGGGGGTAAATAGCCACAGGTTAAGAACCCAGGCAATAGAGGCACTGATTATAATTACTGGGACGAATAGTGAAATAGAGAAGCAAGATTTATTTCTCACTTTTTAGTGGTTTGGTTTGTAATTGACTTAAATTACAATAGGCTTAGGTATGTCAACTGCTCAAATCCTTTTACAAAATATTGCTTGCCCCGATGCAGGGCCGTTAATTGTTGAGGAGTTCACTGTCAGCTCTATTACATTGTGTAATAGTAGGTAGTATGACAAGAATAAAGTGTTACTCAATACCATATTAAAGTATCTAGTTCATCATTAGTGGTCTTCATCATCAGTTGCACTTCACCAATTGGTGCTTTTTAAGAGTAAATGCACGAACCACTATGAAATATACCTAAATCACTGTAGGTTTGCCTTTAATATTTTAAGAGTTCCCTCGATTTCTCCAGGATTCCTTCATCAAATCGTGATCTGATGACAATAGGACCAACTTGAAAGTATACCCATTCAAACACAAAAATATTTTTTCAAATCGGTCCAGCCGTCTTTACGTAATCGGTGAACAAACAAACAAAAAAAAAATTAAAAACCTCATTAAATACCTAAAATTTAAATACCTTTTTATCTTAAGTAGATGTTGGTTATATTAGTCAAAAGCTGTCCTCCAAACTTTAAGCACCCTCTACACCAAATTTCATCAAAATCAGCTGAAGAGTTTCAGAGGTTACCTCCTACATTAAAAATTACAAACTTTACTTCATCATAATACTGTAGTGTGTAATGTAGATGGCGCCATTCGCTTTTATTTTGAGAGGCGTTGCCAACTTTTGACGTCACAATACAATATAGTACACAACAAAGTCATATCACTTCTTATCATTAACTTATCTTTAAAATATATGAATATTTTAAGAGGCCTAATCAGGAAATAATTACTAAGAATTATGAAAATAACTCTATATGTTTATTACAAATTATAAAATTCGCCAGTTCACCATTTAGATGGCCTACATAAAACTACGTGAAAAGCAGTGAAGTGAGTACGCTGCTGAGCTACAAATAGTTGTCCCAGTCTGGGTGTACTATGTGCATATGACTTATGTTTGTAAATTATTCAATTATTATAACTAGCTATCCCGCGCAACTTCGTATGCGTAAACTTTCCCCGTTTTTGCAACATTTCTCGTCGCTACTCCGCTCCTATTAGTCGTAGCGTGATGTTATATAGCCTATAGCCTTCCTCGATAAATGGGCTATCCAACAATTTTTTTTTTAAATCGAACCAGTAGTTCCTGAGATTAGCGCGTTTAAACAAACAAACAAACAAACACTTCCGCTTTATAATATTAGTATAGATACGGGTCCTAATCGCGTGAGTAATTTAAGGTAAAATACCTTTTTTATTGGTCACGAGTTCATCATTCAACCCCAGTCAACGTCGGGCAATAAACAAGGTAATTATTAACGCGATAAGACCAAATCGCGAAATCTTATCAACATTTAATAATAATAATATCTCGGGACAACTCACACAACGCTATATGATCCCAAACTAAGCAGAGCTTGTACTATGGAAACCAGACAACTGATAAACATACTAATATATTTCTAAATACATACATATTATAGATAAATAGCACCCAGACACAGAATAAACCATCATGCTCATCACACAAAGTTTCCTGTGTGATCAAACCCGCGACCTCTTGCGTAGCAGTCGGATACACTCCCATCGCGCCACAGAGGCAGTCAATTTATGTTTGTACAGTCCACCACAACACGCAGCTTTACCCTAATACAGGAGTTGTTTTTATCACACTAATATTATAAAGGCGAAAGTTTGTGAGTATGTGAGTGTGTATGTTTGTTACTTCTTCACGTCTAAACGGCTGGAGCGTTTTTAATAAAATTTGGTATGGAGTTAGTTGACACCCTGGATTAACACATAGGCTAATAAACCGCGGGGCCCAGCTAGTTACCCATAAAAATACTAAAATAAGCGTATTTAATCGACTTAAAAAAGGAGATACTCTGTTTGAAGAAAATACAGGCCACATTCCTCACAATAACATAATAAACGAAATATTAATGATAATAGAATGATAACAAACTGCGCAATTCAGAAGGCCGTACTACAAACAACAAGGTCAGTAATGAAGGTTTATAATTACACTACTTTTACGTAATCGGCATATCTAGTATTTACTTATTTATTTAATTCATTTCCTTGTTGGTGATAGCATGAGTGAAGAGTGCGTGGAGATCTTGTGATTGTAATTGACTTTTATTAGAGTCGCATGTGGTCGAAATTGAACCAATAAAAACATGTTATGATGAACTGAAGTACTTAAGTGGTGATATCAAGAATGGTTTTTCCTAAATTCGTAATAGGCATCATCGAATGAACAATCGACTTGCCCTCGCGGATGAACAAGCAAAATATTATTCGATTGTTCGAATGAACCTATTCGGACAATCGCTACAATGCCTCGATACACGAGTCGACTGATTCCGAATAATACCAATGCTAATCGAATAATACCGAATAATTGGCCACAAAAATTCACAAAAAATGTTCGATGTTTTAAAAAGTTTATAAAGTACCAGTTATTTTCTAAACAAATAGAATACGGTAAAGTGATTTTAGTTCAATTAGTTAATGACACCCTAGTTGAGGTTTGACTAGAAACCATTGACTACGAGAGATAACCATCGAGAACCACTAAGATGTTTTACCATTCGAAACAATCGAATAAAACATCTCTCAATCGCGCATCAATAAACACCGGACATCCGCCCTAATTTACTTCCATTGACTTGAAGTTCTGAAACACTTGGGATTCATTAGTAAGAAATTAGGAGAGCAGTGGATCGATGATGAATCGTTAAAAATAAAAAAACATGTGATGAGATTTCGTAGTATGGGCTAAGCCCTCTGAGCTATCGGAAATATAACAGATAGTAGATAGAATAAAATAAATTCAAGAAACCAATTACCACAAGTACCTATATTCCGACGTAATTTTCGATATCATTAAGACGAACATTCTTCGAAAATTTCTAGTAGTTTCTCTACCATTTACTATCAATTAACAGGTGAAATAAAATATATCTTTTTATCAGTAATTGTACAAATTATTATTATCTTATCAAAAAGTGGTAAGTCTTCGTGCGTTGACTGATTTAAAAAGTAACACACCTTCTTTACTAGGACGAGCACGTGGATTCCAGCATTCATGGACATTTAGGTGGCAAGTAAACAATAAGTTTGTTCCCAACGCGTATACGACATCTATGTGTGCATTGCTCAATCCAGGTACTATCGTATCGTTTACTATCGTACGAGACAAGAGGTGTTTTGTACAAACAGTTGGACGCAGTACTTACTGTGACCTTGATCTGCGAGCAAGGAAAAGGGAAAACCCTCAGGAAAGCCCTGAATAAGCAGGAGCCATGGGCGTACCCAAAGGATGATCCTGGGTACGCCAATAAGGAGAGTGGAACCATTGTAAGCAGGACTGGGACACAGACCTTCTTTCTGTGTTCCTCCTTTTTGTTCAAAGGCTTGATCGACCACGCTGGCCTAGAGCAGTTCCAATTTTTGGTTACTTCTTTTAAGATATTTCCTTCACCAACGTTACTACTATAACACCATGTAAGTCCTAAAACTTATTTCTGGTCTAATCTGAGTTGTTCCCAAGATGTTCCGAGATTGGATGACGGTGGGTGAGGGATTTGAATATCTTTAAAGAATAAAATTCGCGACAAGATCATCCGATATTCGATAAAGAACTGTAGGCCTACTCACTTTCTTTAAAACGAAATTCATGAATTTTCGTTAACTTAAATTTCTTAAGTTTGCGGCGACTATTCTAATATTTTTTTGGTTAAACACAAGAAGTCCGAACCCATAGATAATTTACAGGAACGAGACGATTAGATAGATGTTGCTGGCTATGTATATTAGCCACCCCATTTTTGTTCGAAACTTCTTTTTCATTGAATTTGAGTAGGCCTCTGTAAGTGGCAACGCCCGTCGATGGACCGATGGCTGCTGGAGCCAACGAGTCCTAGACTGTCCAAGAGTGGAAACTGCCACTCGGTAAACTTTAGACGACCTCCAACCAGATATACCGATGACTAAAGGTCGCAGGGACCTGGATGCGTGCCGCGGAGGACCGGGAGTTGTGGCGTAAATGGCCTGCTGATTCAGCGGATGTTTATGTATGCGATACTCTAACGCGTTGCTTGAAGCTTACCTTCGGTATTACATAACTCTGAGAGTAACCTCAGAGTTTTGCGCTGGATTCATCTAATTTTTTAAGATCTATTGTGGAAAAATATATACCTCAATAAAAATAAAACTTCAAGGAAATGAGTATTGGCAACATACCAAGCGGGTCATCGACACACGACACCTTCGGTTAATGACCGTGTTATCGTAATATTAGGCATGTCTGACCTGCTACCGTACCTACACAATTGTAGATATAGAATGGTTATTCAAAACTTAGGACGTAGAATAATGATGTGTTTGCTTCATTTGGTACTTATGTTTTCTAAAATACTCGTATGTTGATGAAACGTAGTTTTAATTCGGCTTGGACGAAGCGACATGGCAATAATGCGACAAATGTGATCAGCTCTAGACGATTCATTGTTGATTAGTATTATGTCACCAACTAGGTTAGCACAGCATTTCCACCCCACCTCCCGCGCCCTACGTTCCTTCCTCTGTTCCTTGGCTGCGTAGAAAGAAATACAAGAAAACACGTTGGATAATTGCAATGTGTCCAGTTATGAATTTGATAGCTCAGTTGCCCGAACCCTGACTGCTATCTGACAGAATTGACGAAGAAGAAGCTGTCGTTTCATTTGGATAACCTGAAAACTATCATAACTGAACATTTGGTAAAACTAATGAGATCTTTGTCAAATTTCAGAACCCCAAGTTCACGACGGGGGAGTGGGAGGGGTGCACCTCCCCCTCTCCGTCGCCAACTTGGGGTTCCATAAAACAATAGGTATTTGGTGAGTGTTCCGTTATGTTACAAGTTTAGAAGTTTATATTCCACAAATTATACGCGAAAGTTTGTGAGAATGGGTGGATGCAGGCGCGAATACAAAGAGGGGGTAAGACTCGACTGAATGACCATTTTTGGGGGAATTTTAGGATTTTGGCACTGGATTTCGACATGCTTAGAGATTTAGGCAGGCTCCTCCCTTCCTCGGTGGTGTCCCGTCATGCGAGCGACTCTCGTCACTTGACCAATTGAGTCAAATGTTGCCTTCACCAAAACGAAGTTCTGGATTAGCGCCTGGGTGGATGGTTATTATTTCCTCGCGCAAGATGAAACTTTACAAGGTTGACTTTTATTCAGTTTTATTAAATTGACCTCTATAGTGCGTCGTACGTTGGACTGGCTCGCACACAAAGTGACAGCAATTTCAATTCGTCCTGTAATTTTTTTTGCCATTTATAACAAATGGCCGAATGAAATCTCGTTACACATTGACGTATAGACCTGGACTGCGCCGTAACCTCACAAAATTGACCACTCTCCAGAAGGCACAACGCTTCTTTGTGGACAATACCTGTCAGAGAGACAAGGCCGCACGAGTTTTTTCTCTCTTTCACGCTGTGCAGTCAATAATTACTTTTTAATTAAAAGGGATGGCACGGTCCAGGTCTATACGTCAATGTTGTTACACAAGTACCACGGTTTACGGACGGTCATTGAACAAAATACATTTCCGTTTGATTTTGTTAAATGACCGTTCAAATTTAATTTTTTTTTTTTTGTTTGGGGAGCTGACGGCCACTATTACAAAATTGTTAAAATCTTAAATGAATTCATGCCAATATAAGCTTCCACATATGTACAGAAAACATTACAATACTTATACTAACTATTATGAAAATATATATATATATACGAGTATATATTACGGGTCTTAATCGCGTGAATAATTTAAGGTTAAATACCATGGTCACAGGTAGTCTACCCGTGACCACGGCCGTTGCAATACGGTCGAAACGTCGGGCAATAAACAAGGTATTTAACCTTAAATTATTTACGCGATTAAGACCCGTAATATATATATATATTTTCATAATGTGTACAAATCGCGAAAGTTTATCAACACTTATACCTACTAACTTTTAATAAAATACATAATGTGCCAAATAATATAAAGATTGATCTATGTACAACATGTTTACAATGCTTTATACTTTATACTGCAAAATAAGTCTTTACATACCTACTTAATTAAAAAAACACAAATTACGTAAAAGACAGAGTACTTAAATTAAAATAAAGATCTTTACCCAACATGTTTACAATGCTTTGAGAACTACTGCAAAATAAGTCTATTTGTGCATTGTAATAATAATAATTATTATTTATTTATCATAATAAACATTGTAGTAGGTACAATTTAATTACAATCATATTATTACAGTATTAGGGTGTACAAAGACTACAATAACATGTTGGATGAGGTGCTGTATTCCTAGCTAGGTTATATAAGTAACCTGTATTAAGGAGTACAGTGTCGATTCCCATTCGAGGTGAATTTAAAAAGTACACAGTACATAAATGGTGTAAATTTATGCAGCAACTAGCTTTCGCCCGCGGCTTCGCCCGCGTGGATGTTATCGCGGTTATCGCGATAAAAACTATCCTATGTTCTTTCCCGGGACTCAAAACATCTCCATGCCAAATTTCATCTAAATCGGTTCAGTAGTTTGAGCGTGAAAGCGTAACAGACAGACAGACAGACAGAGTTACTTTCACATTTATAATATTAGTATGGATGAGATACTCATTGTGGCTGATCTTATTAAATAAACGAACAACTCTGGGTAAATAATTGTTTCTACGATAATTGGAGTGATAGAAGGGAACGTGCAGTAAATGACTAGAACGTAGTCTCCTAGTAGGGACGTGTAAGTTAATATTGCTAAGTAGATCAAATAATAATATGTTGGGACAACTCATACAACGCTATCTGATCCCAAACTAAGCAGAGCTTGTACTATGGAAACCAGACAACTGATAGACATACTTATATATTTCTAAATACATATATATTATAGATAAACTAGCTGACCCGCGCAACTTCGTCTGCGTAAATTTTCCCTTTTTTCTTTTTTCTTCCTTTTTTTTTACAACATTTTTCATTGCTGCTCCGCTTCTATTAGTCGTAGCGTGATGTTATAACCTATAGCATTCCTCGATAAATGAGCTATCCAACAATAAAATATTTTTTCAATGCCGCCCAGTAGTTCCTGAATTATCGCATTCAAACAAACAAACAAACTCTTAGGGGTATGAAAAATAGATGTTGGCCGATTCTCATAGATACCCAATATGCACACAAAATTTCATCAAAGTCGGTCAAGCCGTTTCGGAGGAGTATGGCAACGAAAACTGTGACACGAGAATTTTATATATTAGATAACACCCAGACACAGAATAAACCATCGTGCTCATCACACAAAGTTTTATCCTATCCTCTTGCGTAGCAGTCGGATACACTCCCACCGCGCCGCAGAGGCAGATTAAGGCAGAGACATTTAAATGGAAGTCTAGTTTGTAGTCAGCGGTAGCCTGGCCAGAATACTATTGCTGTAGAAATTAGTAGTTACAGCTTATTAGTATCACATAGGCTACATAAAACAAACTTACCGTGAGCGAAGGCTAGTAAATGATATACCAACAACAAGCAACTAGCTGATCCGCAACTTAGTCTGCGTCAATTTTCCCCGTTTTCGCAACATTTTCCATTGATACTCCGCTCCTATTGGCTATAGCGTGATCTTATATAGCCTATAGCCTTCCTCGGTAAATGGGCTATACAACAGTAAAATATTTTTTCAATTCGGACCACTACTTTCTGAGATTCACGCATTCAAACAAACAGTATGTTTGTTTGAATGCGTGAATCTCATTTCGCTAATGTTAGGGTAGATTAGCGTTACGTAATATACAGTGTTACATCTGACCGCAAGTTATTAAACAGATGTTAACAATAATAAAACTCTATCAGTTCCGTATATTAATAATTTGTTATCGAACCTTATTTATCCATAAGATAACTGTTAATATCCGCTGCTCATTAATTGCTTTTGCTCACGGCTGATATAAGATTGTTTATTAAAAGTTGGCAATTTCTGTGTTGGCAACACGTGATACAAAAAAAAACGGAACAAAACATAGCCTGGAACACTTTCCGATAGGCAAGTTATAATAGGTGTGTTTAGAAATCTAATATATAAAATTCTCGTGTCACGGTGTTTGTAATTTAAGTCCTCCGAAACGGCTCGACTGATTCTCGTGAAATTATGTGTGCATATTTGGTAGGTCTGAGAATCGGACAACATCTATTTTTCATCCCCCTAAATGTTAAGGGTAGTCCACCCTTAAATATTTTTTTTAATTTTTAGGTATTTTTTTATTATTTATGATACCGGATATAAAAATACATACAACCTTGAATTTTCACCCTTCTAAGGTCAACCCCTATTTTTTTATTTACGCCTATTTTGCAAAAACGGGTTAATTTGACGCAGACGAAGTTGCGAGGGTCAGCTAGTCAATTAATAAAATTTGATATAAAATTAGTGTCATCTGGTTTTATCAGATGGGTGACGTGAAAGTGGATGTTCCACGTCTCCTAAGCGTTATTATTACGTTTACTGAGTCGTGGTCTCCACTCTAGGACTCGTCTGTTTCAACGGCCGACGATAAGGTAGGCGTGTTTATAAATCTATATTAATATTAAAAAGCTGAAGAGTTTGTTTGTTTGAACGCGGTAATCTTAGAAACTACTGATCCGAATTAAAAATAAAAAATCATTGTTAAGGCGCTGACAACAGCCAAATAGGCTTATCCTAAACAATTTTTTAGCCAAATCTACGTAGTTTGTGACGGCAGAAAAAATATATGTTAATCTTGAACATATTTCTAAGAACCCTGTTGTATTCAAAACACGAATTTGAATTTTTTTCTCGATAAAAAAAAAATACAAACTAACCTCTTAAAATGATCTTCTAACAAAAATATCTGTATTACTTAACAACGTACGTTGGTAAAATAATTAACAATAACGTATCATGTTATAATACAGAATCTGGTTGTTTTTTATTTTCGACTACTCGACTTATTTTCAAGTAATTAATTGTTTTATGGTTTATAATTAGTTACGAGCGCTGCGTGATCGCGCTTCTCTTTCTTTTATAAGCAATCTGACAGTGATCGCAGAGACGCGCAGCTAGACGGACGTATGTCGCTTTGCCTCGCCATCCATTCACTTCATATTTTGTTTGTTGTTTGAAAAATTATAGACATTGGTAAAGAATATAAGTTTAATAAATATACTATTAATTTATACTATCTAAGTTGTTAATTTAAATATATTTAGTTCTAAGTTTAAAAATATTTGTTACTATAATTGGGAAACAAACAAAAATGTCGGAGGCCAGCAAAAAGCGCTTCTATACCAACAAACAAAAACATCTCATGGAAGTAGTAAAATAAGGATTATATTTTTCATATTGACAAAATATTGCACGAACAGAAGTGAAATCGTAACCAAACCAAAAAGCTACACTAAGCTGTTTTGTACAACGTATAGCGAAAATTCATCTGCAACTGTGAAGCTCGTTTGGTCTAGCGGTAACTGCGTTGGTTCAGAATATCAAGTTTCGAGTTCGAAACCTAGGTTCGCCTATTCAATTTTTGTATTTATTTTTAATATTTTCTTTTACCTTTTCAGTAAAAAGAGACGTTTGGCGAATAGTTCAGAAGCAGGTGAAACTTCGGAAAGTTTTTCACCAATAAGTTTGTAATAAGTACCTACATACTAATATAGATAATAATTTTATTATTTATATTACATTAACACATTACACAAAAAGAATCGCCACATGGACAAAGAGGATCCCCTTTACATTTTAGAAAGATAGTTACAAACAAGTATAATGATAAACTATCACATTTGCATAGACCTACGACTATCTTAGAACTGGCCTAATAGGAAAATACTCCTAAAATACTTGTAGCTTTATCCATTGTTTCTTGCCCTTTCCATACAAATAGTTGTGTAGGTTTTAGTATTTTTTACCTATATATGGCGATCTACACATACTGAAGTGTCTGTTCCTAATGTCAAAATAGCAGTTTTTTACTAAATGCTATGAAAGTACGCATAGTACTTAAAACAAAAATACAGTTTTTTTTTATCTGGCTGTCTGTCTGTGTGTTTGTTTCGACAAATCTCCAAAACGGCTGTACGGAGATTGACAGGACTCACTGTCAGACAGCTAATGATGTAAGGAGTAACTTAGGCTACGTCCACAGCTAGTTAGACATAATAGGTAAGATTAGTGCTGAAGAAAGTTTTTCTAAGTTTAAATGTAATAAATATTTTGTACAGATTAGGAAATGTGGCTGTTGCAGTTACATTAGAAAGTGATGTTATAATTCCTCTAGAAAATGTTACCAGGTAAAGATGATGCCCAAGTGATATGAAACTTCCTCATGATCGTTCTTATACTTCTTATGTTATTGTGAGTCATAGTTTTTTTCCATCACTGGTTTGAAGTATCGGCAAAGGTATCTGAGACAGTTGAATCCACCGATAATATTCCTAAACTTGAGGTAAATATTATTATTTTGAACAGGTTGTCGAAGATACAATCTGGCAGTTAGTATTTAGTTACTAACGCATAGGTAAGCTTTAAGTATTATTTTTTTTAGACTGCTACAAGTCACCCTGCACAACAAAAAATCCTTATAATTATTATTATTATTATTACATCGGACGACGAATAAACTTATCGCATTTATTTTTAAATCTTCAGAATATTTCTCGCCCTTACCCCTAAACCCTTGGGTTGTAATTTAAAACACATTAATTCGGTAGGAGAAAACATAAATGGATTCTTGTCGAAGTTCACTCTTTTGTGTAGGATGTGCAATTTAAAATTTATCATTAAAAGTGATTCCAGTGACGAAAATTATTTACCAGTGAATTATTGTGCTGTAGCAGGTATGTTATCAATTTTCGGAGGACTTCAAACTTGGAAGAATTTTCTTCTGCTCTAAATTTACCAGTCAAATAAATAATAATATTATTAATAAAAAATAATATATATTATTAACTATCTGTGCAAATAAATAAAATTGAAGAGTCTGTTTGTAAAATCAAAATAACAGTTTTATGCATATATATTAATTATTATGGATAACATATATCCATAATAATTACTGATAACAAAAATACAGTTTTTTTTTTTGTCGGTCTGTCTGTCTGTTTGTTCCGGCAAATATCCGAGAGCAAATAAATTATAATTATGCGAAAATATTTAAAATGTTGCTAATATATTTTCGAGTTTTATTTTTCTTTCTTTTATATTGTTTTGAAGTTCATAGCAAATAAAGTGTCCTGAAATAATTAAAAATACAAACGTATCAAAAATATGTATTGTTTTTTTTAATCGCCCTGTCTAATTTCTTTCTAGTTCTTCATATAGAACAAAAAATAAAGCGCCATCTATTGGTTTATTGTTTATTATTGACCGCGTCCTTGTGTTGGTAGTTCGCTGTTTTTACCGTCCTTTATCAATGGCACTAGGACATCGGAGAAATAGTGGGCGTGGCTAAAATAGTGAAACATCGAAGTTCAGTAGCTGTTGTCAGCGTCTTAAATAGTCCATTTATCGAGGAAGGCTATAGGCTATATAACATCACGCTGCGACTAATAGGAGCGGAGCAGCAATGAGAAATGTTGCAAAAATGGGGAAAATTTACACAGACGAAGCTGCGCGGGACAGCTAGTCAATTTAAGCGGCGGTAGCCTAATGGCCAAGGCGTCGGTCTCGCAATCATGAGGTCGCGGGTTCGAATCCTACCCATTATACTACCGACGTGAACCCACTCCTAACACAAGCCATTGAGCTTAGCTGGACGGGTTAACAAGATTGCTAGTAATGTGGGACTCAATCTCACATTGCTAGTTATCTTTTAAAAAAAAGGAAAGAAAAAGAAAAACAAAATTAATAATATTTGATACAACATTTGTCTCATCTGTTTTATCAGATAGGTGACATGAAAGTCGATATTCCACGTCTCATAAGCGTTATTATTACGTTTACTGAGTCGTGGTCACCACTCTAGGACTCGTCTGTTTCAACGGCCGACGATAATACCTATTTGTAATGTACCTACTTTGATCGTTAAACCTACTTATGACGAAACCGATAACCAAGTAATATCTTGATTAATTGCCCAAATAAATACATAAACAATAACGATTAAAGATTACAATTGCACATTTTTCAAAATAAAAATGTTCCAGATAATTTTATATTTGTCTTGATTAATTGAACGCAAATATTTGTGAATGATATCTATAGATAACGTGACAATAAATCATTGTCGACGTTTGTTTTTTAATGCACTTATAATCTCTAAGTCACCTTTATGTCGCTGCCCTTTTTGAGTACCTACTTTAAAAGCCAATTTTATTCGCAGCATCGGCAAAGTGAGTCACTCAAACATGGGCGGGGGAAGGTTAATGAATTTTAACATTGCAGTGTGAGTACATGATGGGGCGGGAGGTTATATAACCTTCATTACCCCTAAAGTATAGCTCTTTTACCCTTTTACCAAACCGCAGGTTCGGAAACCAACGCCTAGTGGTTAGTGATCGTGACTGTTAAGCCAGAGGTGGTGGGTTCGATTCCTGCCCAGCATGATGGTTTACGGACTGACGGATGGTTTACAAGTGCGTTCTCAAGTTACTTACAAACTTGCCAAGTGCATGTCGGGCCACGCACAATGTAGGGTTCCGTAGTCCCTCCCCCCACATCCGAAGAATGCGGCTTAAGAAATGGGTTTTGTGTTGTTTTTGTTTCATAGTTACAATGTTATACCTACTTAATAATAATTCTCAATGGTTTCAAAATTGTACAAAAATTTTGTTACTTCTCATTTGATCAGCTGTTACTCGTAAAATTGTAAAGCCTACTTAGCTGTGATAGTTTTTCTTTTAATTTCACTATATATACTACTACCGTGAACTTTTTCACATACCCAACATCAACCATTTAGCTGGCAGGGAGGGACACTTGACTTTAACAAAAATGTGTAAGTACTTTAAAGCTTAATATTTCACAAACGAATCCCTAAATCGAAAAATAGTATTCACAAATCCTAAACGTTTTTGTTAGACATATCTATTGATACGCCACACTATGGATTAGGTAAGAAAAAATATCACACCCCGCTTTACATGTAGGGGAGGTACCCTCAAAAAAAATGTTAAGATGTTATTCTTTCACTTTGTCGGCGTCCATGCAAAATTACAGCCTTCTAGCAGTAACATTCTCTGAGCTAATCTGCGGATAGATAGACGGACAGACATGGCAAAACTATAAGGGTTCCGTTTTGCCATTTTAGCTAAGGAACCCTAAAAAACCGAATATCTGGACAATTTAAATAAAAGTTTAAGTCTATTTGTTTCTTGGCAGCTCCTTATCACCTAGCTTTATAAAATGTACTGTTTCCATGCAATTATTGATATATTATTATATACCTACCTATACGAATTCATTAAATTTATCACACGGCTGTACAGAACACGTTTGCCAACTTAGGGTTATTCCGTCGAAATTATTGGGTTGGGATTATTTTAGGGGTTTAATATCTTTAGGGGTACTTTTTGGGGATACTTGTCCAGTATTTGGTCAGTAAATTGCACGCTGTCATGCGAGCGTTTCGCTCTTGGCTGATTTTCTTTAAAATTCGCTAATTTCTTGCGTACATTGTAGATTTTCATTCTTATTTAAGGAACAAATTAGGAATTGGCAACCCTGAAATAGAAACGCCATTGTACACGCAACAAACACACCCAATTCGCAATCGTAATTAGGGCTTCCAAAATTACGGAAATGTCAATTACGTAACTAATTACGCAACTTTTTTCTCCAATTCCGTAATTACGTAATTACGTCATTTTTCCTATTTTTTTTTAATCGACTATGAATTTTTGTAAATATTGTAGATCTACAATTTTTACAATTATCTTTTACTATCTCAAATTCAAGGAATTATCAAAATGAACACAATATTTAAACAAAAAATATTTATTCAAGAACTTACCATCGTATTCGTATGTACATCGTTTAAGTTAAACCATTTTGTTTCGTCCCGAATATAATTTTTCTTCCTGGAAGTGTGCTCTCATAAATGACAAGGCATTTAAGGTTTTGTCACTCAAGGAACTTCTTAATTTACTACAAAAATATCCGGCGGATGAAAAGGCTCGCTCGGCTTCAACACTTGTAGGCGTTATCGAAAGCAAATAATTATACGCTGCAGTCAAAAAAACTTCGCGACCGCCGCCAGCGCTGTCGTAAATGCACATTTCCACCCTAATAATGGAATGGAGATCTGTGTTTACTGTTGAAATTGGTTTATTTATAGTAACTTTGTTTATTTCTTTCTCTAACTGTTGTGCGATTGTCAACTCCTCGTCATCATCGTCACTGGTGGCTATTGCGTCCGATGCACTCGGTTGTGGTTGTGAATTTGTACATTTTTCTGTAGAATTATATTTCAACCGTTCGAACAGTTCCACTATATACATTCGTATATCATCCGACGAAGGTTTCGTGAAATATTCTGTGGCAGCAGTTTTAAAAAATTCCTCATTGTTATGCAAATATTGCAAAACACCGAATACGTTAGTTCGCCTTTCCTTTATTCTCTTTCTAAGAGATGTGGCTAGTTTTCCACTGAGATCGTTGGGCTGAAGATCAAGTTTCTCTAGCATAAATCGAAGCGCAGCGTCGGCCGTCAATAAGTTTGAATCACGGCGACATAATGACAAAACTGTAGTTTTTATTACACTCAAGCTGTAATGAATGTCGTGAAAGTCTTGGATCTCTTCGTCTGTAAATTGTACATTTGATTTCAAATCTAATAACGCCTTAAAAACGCATGATTTTAATTTGAGAAATCGGCCTACCATATCCGACAAACTATTCCAGCGCGTTTTACAGTCTAGTATCAGGTCAATATTTTTACCATGTTCTTCTAAAATGTACTTTTGCAACAAGTCGTTTTTCAATGGGGAGTTTTTAAAAGATTTTATTAGATCTCTTAATTTTTTTATAGTACCTTTGTATAAAAACTCCGATTCTGGAACTCTGGCAGATTCTACAATAAACGCACCCTCATCTTCTTCAATTTCCTCTGCTTCTTCAGCGCCGGTATTTGAGACATCCTCCTGCACTTCAAGTACTGGAGATTTTTGTGTTTTATATAAAACTTCCAGGACTGCTAATTGTATTCCATGAGCCAAACACAATTGGTGGTGGCCGGCAAAATTTCTGCCCATTTTGACCATTACACTTGCTCCATATGTTGTGAAAGCAATTATGTCGTCTTCCAGACTTAAACCGAAGTCACTCAAATGCTGCTGTAATAATTGAGTGCCTACTTCAGCTGGCATTGATCCCTGTATCCGTACAAGTCCCAAATTTTTATATTTGGCCATATCAAAGTCTTTATTGTGGATATTTATATTCATATACCTTTTATTACGGGTAGACGTCCACTCATCAAAAGTGATTGTAAATCTTTTATTTTCAGACTTCATAATTTTCAATTCATTTTTCAATTTGTTTTTTGTGTTATAACTCTGTTTTAGAATTATCTGTGTTATAGTTGTAGAAGATTTTGGCACATCGTAGCCAGAGTTTTTAAAAAGGTATCTCAGATCTTCTGAAGTACAAAATGTGCTCAATGGTATCCCATCCAATGCAGCCATTCTGGTCACTCGAACTTCCATATTTGAAAAATAATCAGTGAGTTTAATTTTCTTTTGTGAAGGTTCATTCGTACGTTTTCGTGTTTGAATTAGACCACTATTAGACGTTGATGTACTCGGCCTTTGCGACTCCTGTTCTTGCGGCATCTCTCCGATATGCTTGGCACGCATGTGAGTGTGTAACGCTCCAGTTGCGCCACCAGGAGTTTTCAATATTTTTTTGCAATGTTTACATTCAACACTCTGTCCATTATCAGCTCTCAAGAAATGTTCCCAGATAGAGCTTTGTGTGCGTTTGTTCAAAAACTCTTTATATACAGTCTTATTTGAAGAAGACCTGAAAAAAAATAAAAGGAAGTTAGGTTAATAATCATGATATTGTTAAACATAGTTGCCCACTCATTACAAATATACTTTATTTTTATTTTTATAATTACGTTTACAAACACAGAAACACACAAACACCCAGATCCGGAACAACTACTTCCAGATCATACAAATATGTATTTGTTTCGTGCGGGGATCAAACCCGCGATACGCTGCGCAACAGTCGATCACTCAGCCATTACGCCAACCGTGTCGTCAAACGTATTACGTATTTTATAGCCAAACGACAGAGCATGCTTAGTTCATTCATTCCTGATTTAAAGACGAGCTATATCATTTAATTTTTTTGATAAATAACTTATTTTTCTTATAGGTATTTTATGTTTTAATCAGTGTTCTTAATTAATATGTATTTGGGAACCTAGATATTCTATAATCTAATCGGAATAAATACACCTTAAGAAAATGTTTGATTTACAAATTATTTTGTATGAACTATGCATGCTCTAAGTCTACGGGGTTTTTAATGCCCTTTTAATACTAAATAGACTTATTAAGGCTTTGGTTTAAGTACTTACATCTTTCAAGAGATAATCCACACCTTCAAAGTCACTCACGATAAAGATACAACTGCTATAAATTGTTAATATTTGCACGCATTTAGCACCAACTTTTAATTAGGTAATTTGATCAAATTTCAACTGTGAGAATCTAGCGATGTGAACTGAATAACTGACAATTGAGCAATGAAACTACACTTTCATTTTAGCTAAGAAAGTGAAGAGCATAGTAGTTCCCCGTGGTCGTAGGGGCTTTTCGCCAGGGACTCCCCGGCCCTACCGACTCGCCAAGTTAATATATTTGAACTCTATTCTGTACGTCTTAGAACAATTTTTTGAAAGATTTAACAAACGATAAAATAAACTGCGGGGAATCCCCTGTTTGTATAGTTTCGAAGTAGTTATAACGTAGTGTTGCCACATTATAACTGGTATGTATAATCCTTTTTTTATTGGTTGACTATTTTGATTAATTTATTATACCAATAATTACGTAAGTACGGAATTGACATCTTCAGTTACGGAATTAAAAATACTTTAAAATAAGTTCGTAATTACGTAATTGCGTAATTACGTAATTACGTAATGGAAGCCCTAATCGTAATCGTGTTTTATTTATCTTAAATACCTAATACTTAATCAAAATTTCGTCGTTGTTGAGGTGTTGAGTCATGGTCCATCGCATTTTGTAAAAACAGTACAGTGTTTCCAGCACATTCCCGAAAACAAAACACGCATTAACAATAGTTAAAGTTGGGGTAATGTATGATTAAGGCATCGGACTAGCAATCGTGAGGTCTCGGGTTAAATTCTAACAATTATCCGACCGACGTGAACCCAAGCAATTGAGCTTAGCTGGAGGGGTTAACAGGATTGCTAGTAATGTGGGACCCACAATCTCACAATGCTTTATTTTTTTTAATTAAAAAAAATATTATAAAAGTTTACTTAATTACAACACGATATACTTTTGTCGAAGCGTCATGGAAGTGGAACTACACCGATACAGTGTAGGAGTTGGGAGGTGCAAATGACTCCAGGGCTGCGTTTACACAGAAAGGCAAATTATCTTGAAAGCTTTAAGAAGGTAGTTAGTTAGGCACTCTGTCAATAGGGTTGTGATTAACGGCCAGTCTCGATAATCTATTTATAGATTTCGCAAGTGGATATAAGCTATATTTGACACTAGCTGTCCCGCGCAACTTCGTATGCGTAAATTTTCCCCGTTTTTGCAATATTTCTCATTGCTGTCAATATAGCCATATAGCCTATAGCCTTCCTCGATAAATGGGCTATCTAACAGTGAAAGATTTTTCAATTCCGATCAGGAGCTCCTGAGATTACCGCGTTCAAACAAACAAACTTTTCAGCTTTATAATATTAGTATAGAAGTATAGCTAAGCTTCATACAAAATATGTAAAAACCGGCTGCATACTCAAAAAATACTTTTATTACTATTCTTCATTGGCGTAGGTACCCTGATTTTGTGGTTAAAATCCCCCCAAATCCCAAATTGACGTGTGCATGTATGCCAAACCGGGGCCGGAATCGATCCATCTAACCGGTACTATGTTACTAAACCTCAATTCTATCTATTCTTCATAATCATATTCTACTATCGGCCCTGTTCGTTCGCGTTAGCGAGATGGCGGTGTGCCTAGTTTTTGGGGTCAAAAGAAACAAAAGTTATATTTTGTAATTTGTGCCACGTTTGTGCTATCAGATTTAAGGTATTTTCTATTTTAGGGAAAATTAAATTTTTGGGCCCCCTAGCTCGCAAATCTGAATATACCTTCATTGTAGATACATATTACTGTTTTTCTTCAGTTTATGGGAGAAATGTAAAAAAAGATTTCACTTTGGGAATTAATAAAAGAAAAATTGAAAAATACAGAGGGAACCACCACGAATACCAGAAGGGTCAATAATACAAACTCAGAAAGTGAATAGAAACCAAAAATCGATCTTTTCCGAAAATAATCGACATCCGTGCACGTCGTCATCACACGTACTTCAGTGATGCAAAAAAGTGATGCGTCTACGTGTTCCCGAATATTCGGCGCTTCGGCCAAGAGACTCGTCGAATATTCGTTATTCGGCCAAATCGCCATCGTTAAATCGAATCAATTCGCTGCATCTCTAGTTTTAATTTCAACTCGATACCTCCATGCGTTCCCGAGATAAAGGATATGACAGAGAGACAGGCGGACGGACCACAAATTAACCAAATGAGGGGTTCCTTTTTTTCCTTTTGAGGTATGAAACCCTAAAAAATGAACAGGCTTCAATAGAAAATTGAGAGAATAATTGAGCACATCATCGATTAGTGGGAAATTCATTGACTTATTTCTGTTTTAGTCTATAACTCCAGTGTCTTCTAACCTAGGACAATGTTTTATACACAAAAACCTTCCCAGAAAAGAGCTGTCGAATAGCGAAAACCCTATCGAAATCGGATCAGTAGCTTTTGAGCAAATCGCGAACATATGGGTCAAATAGAGAACCTCCTGTTTTGAAGTTAGTTAAAAATAGGATGACTTGTAAACACTTCATGCAGTTATCAGTTAAAATTAGCATTATGACAAAAAAATACAATTCATTATCTGCCCTATCAACAGCTACACGTGAATTTGTTATTAACTATGTACGAACTGTAAGTAAATAACTTACGAAAACATATTTTCATGCATTGCTAAGTGTTCTAGAAACTTCTAGGACAAAGATATTTGGTACTATTCTGACTCGCCTGTTGGTCTAGTGGTTAGTGACCCTGACTGCTAAGCCGGAGGTTGTGGGTTTGATCCCCACCCCGGATAAAACTTTGTGTGATGAGCAAAATGGTTTATTTTGTGTCTGGGTGTACGTACATACGTATCTTTCGTTATAAAAAGACATATTTTAGATTTAGTGAATTTTAATATCATAAATTTATAGACAAACTAGCTTATGCTCGCGGCTCCGCCCGCGTCATTAGTAGATCTAGGTTAGTTTTTTTTAATATCTTTTATGTGCAGACATAGCTTACAATTTTATAATAGTTCAGATGCAATAGAGATGTCCACATAAAAAAATGTGCGGATCTCCACTGCTTGTGTGAATTCAGGATATTACAGTCCACTTTCAGTGGTGGACACACAATTAGAAACACCTAGTATAAAATATATGTTTGTAAACTTTCGTGATTTGTACACATTGAATTTTATAAGCTACCGGTCTTAATTGCGTAAAATTTTATTTTAAGGCTAAATACCTTTGTTTATTGCCCGACGTTTCGACCGTATTGCAACTGCAGTGGTGTACCCGTGTCCACAGCCGTTGCAATACCTGTAGCTTATAAAATTCTATAACCTAGTACGAATTTTATTTTTAGTACAAATTAACTATATAATTATGATATAACATGTAGAGGGCTAATACCTTTTTATTTATAACATACCAATCTATTTGAAGCACATTAGGTTAATTTTGAAGAAATAAACAAAATTTTTTTGCTAACAGGAATATCTATACTAATATTATAAAGAGGAAAGATTTGATTGTTTGTTTGTATTGAATAGGCTCTAAAACTACTGGACGGATTTGAAAAATTCTTTCATCGTTGTGAAGCTACACTAACCCTGGGTGACATAGGCTATTTTTTATCCCATGGGAATGGGAACTACGTGCGTGAAAACGCGAGGCATCCCCTAGTTAAAAAATAAAGTGAATGAGACTACGTATTATAGTGGATAACTAATTAGAATCACAAAAAATATTTTTCATATTAAATTTCATTTAAATTGGTCTTGTATTAGAGATCATTAAGTCCAAACCAAATAAATCTTTATCTTAATTATAGTAGTTTAATACAAAAGTATGGGCCAGAAATGCCTATAGATAAAAATATCTTAAATCATTATAGTAGTATAGTTATACTATAAATTGTGTTACAGAATTGAATAAACTAGTTAAACAGTTTTTATACTTTTATACAGCACATGGCCACTTAGTAAGGAGATGTTACAGCTAATTGAGTGTAAAAATAACAAGTCAAGGTGAGAGTGTAATGTACTTGTAACACAAGCAAATGTAATAGATATTGACTATGATATAAAGATTTTATTAGTGGTTTTTATATTGTATACTAGCTGTTGCCCGTGACTTAATTCGTGTAAAAATTTTGAAACGCAAAACTTTTACCGGTGAAACATTTTTTGGGGTAAACAGCCTATATGCTACTCCAGACTATAATCTGTCTCTGTTCCTAATTTTGTTTAGATCCGTTTACCTATTGTGGCGTGACCAAATAGCAAACATCCATCCACATTTATATACTTAGATTATAGACTGTATTGTAGTGTAGTTCTTCCGCAAAAAAAGTAGGTTTATATCCCTCTCCAGCTTGCACATTATATTCATAAAATATCATTAATTTCGTCCTACTGGTTTAGCCAAGAAGACGTAACAAACAGACGGAGCTACTAGAATGCTATCTATAATACTAGTATAGATAATAAGAGATGAAAAAATGTTTAAAATAAAAAAGTTTTTTTTCTTTTAGTGTCTCCAACTCAGCATTTTTAACATAACTGAAAACAGGTTTTCTATAGTAAACGAGTAATACTTACGCCTCAATCCTTTGGCAACATTCACAGTAAAATTGTTCAGGACAGACATCGTAAAAATTCACAATAAAAAAAAGTTTACACTTTAGTTCAAACTATAGTCTTTCACCGCACGTTTTATCTCAAGTCCAAAGCGCAAATCTCAATCGCTAAATCAGTATCTAAAATTCGATATCACGCACACAAATCACAGAAATAAGTAACAATCACGATATTCTTGTATCACTCTCGTAGGTCAACTGACGTTTTTATTCATAAAATTGTTATTCATTAAAGAGAGGCGCGGCGATTAGATTAAATACCCAGCTCCTATTTCTCATGTAAACGAACGTTGATAACGTTTTATTTATAGAAATCTTAGCTGCTCTGCTATTCTTCGCAAATAGTTTTAAATTGGCAAATGTCAAATCAGCAGCGTCAGCTGTCATTTGAGTGTCAGATGTCAGTATTGTTTTTAACGGTTCTGAACGAAAAATTACGCCAAGGCCTTTGACGTATAGACCTGTAGGCTTATTCTGTTTCTAGGGGCACCTAAACGGGCCATTTTTTACGGCAATTTGTGGCGGCAATGCTGTGGCTGGCAACATGGCAGTACTCTCCAATAATGATTTGATGGTTGCCGGACGATCGCTGAGCGATGTATTTTCCGCAAGGTTGCCCGGCCCATTTTGTTGTTGTTTCAGTCACCCTCTATTTTATTGTTGCCGGGTTGTGTAGCCCGTTTAGGAGACTGGATCGTGCCCCATTCAATTGAAGACATATTGCTATTATTGGCTGAGCAATTAGTTGCCAATAGTGCCTCCACCAATTGCCGTAAAAAATGGCCCGTTTAGACGCCCCTTTAAAACGAAATTCATGAATTTTTGTTTTCTTAAATTTCTTATGTTTACGCAGACTATTATATTTAATATTTGGATAAGCACAACAAGTTCGAACTGATGGACGATTTTCTGGAACGAGTGAATTAAATAGATGTTCCTGGTTCTGTATAAGGAGGTGGTATTTTAATACAATACCACCTGATTTTTGATAGAAACTTCGTTTCCATTGAATTAGAGTAGGCCTCCTGGACTGTACCCTAACCTCACAAAATTTACTACTCTGTACAAAAAGACAACGCTACTTTCTGGACAATACCTGTCAAAGAGACATGACCACACGAGATTTTCCTCTCTTTCACGCTTTGCCATCAATATTTACACAATGGCGTGGTCCAGGTCTATACGTCAATGGTCAAGGCAAATAACGTCATTTTTCGTTCAGAAAGTTACAAACACCCTGTTCCACGATGTACTTTTTGACTTTCACCTAAAAAATAGGAAGTTATTGTTTCCCAGAGTGTGTATATATGCGCAGCCAAAAACAAACAGAGCTATATTATTAAGATTTTTTAAAGGTTAATTTGAGATGGCTCTTAGCTTTCTTATGAATATCAATTCAGTCGTTTCGTAGATCCCACAGCTTGTTTTAATGTCCTTACGAAGAAAATACGGGGCCTTTGCTTATATTTCAGGCCTCTTATAAATTTTGAATATTTTTTTATTTCAGTTCATGACAACGTGTACGAAAACGATTATGTTTAATCGATTAAAAATTGTAACATAATTTTAATTCAACAATATAAAAAATACTGAACATGTTCATAAAAGTTTCAATGTTGATGATGTGAGAATGATCAATTTTGTGAGATTTGCAGTCCTGGGGGTCAATTGACGTATTTAAGCAGTTGCGCTTGCGTCAATTATGCTTAGAGAGCGCTATAACGACATTTTAGTACAAGCGTTTTTATAATCGATCCCAAAGTTACAAGAATACGAAAATGGCCGTTTTAATCAAAACTTAACTGCAACTGGACTGCTTTAAATACGTGAATTGACCCGCAGGTCTATACCTGCGGATCAATTCTCATATATAAAGCAGTTGTTGCATCTTATTTACCAACATTATTATCTGAATGAATCAGGTCTTTCGTTCTGTTATTAATGTGTGGATGAAAAAAGGGTAATAAAAATAAAACAACTCTGAACTGGGTACTTGTATATTAGTTCCATTATAAAATAGCTAATCAACGATACAAGCAATAAATAACAAATTCAACAACACTATTCACTTGACTCACATTATTTACAATATTATGAGAATTCTTCACAAAACTACCTCTCCTAAAAACTTTTTAAAACTTTTCCCGCCATATTTCTAATAACTAAGAAGTTCGGTACCTACTCATTTAGTTTTTATTTCGTTCGGTATTGTCAAACTTGCAGTAAGCAGAGAGAACGATACAAATAATCCTAATAAAATAAATTATAATAGAAAATTGGCTACTTCAATTAAATAATAAATATAATTTAGATTGTTCATCTCTAAGTCCTTTCATAAGGCTACAAATCAGACACTAATCTGCCAACATGTTGGGACAGATTTTATTTAAAACAATTGTACCAGTAGCCAAATTTCTAAAAATGACTATACTAATGCGTGCAAAAAAAAAATACCAACAATTATAAGAAATTTGTATCATAGTTTTGTTAACTTTCACAAAAATAAGATAAATCTATCACTACATTCTAATGATGCCAAACATATTAATTTAGGAATGTCTAGGGTTTAAACAAACATAGTTTTACAAAAACTGTGGTTCCCAACCTTTCTGTTTCTTAATACCCCTTTTTTTAACCCCAACATTTTCCACACAAATAAATTTCAACATTGCTCAGTGTAAGTACCTCGCACGACGGGGAGATTGATTACGTCGACACCGACCTTCATGATAGTGAATAATCCCCAGATAATAGCGGTTTTATTACTCTCTCCGGGGGGGGTAATACATACAGATTGGGAACCCCGGTATTATAAGTATAGAAATCCATCAATAAGAGTAGCAGATGATACAATTTGGTTATGTCCTGCTATTTTGTTCGTACCAATGACGTTTTACATGGTGTTGCGAAATTGTAGGCAAACTGAGTAGTCATCATTTTCCTAGCTCCGCAGCATTTGAATGTGTAAAAATTGATAAAATAGTGCGAGAAATACGTGAAATAGTTCAAAAACCAGTAAGATCGAGTCTTTGTGCAGTTAAAGTGTACAACCAATACTTTAAACAGGCAGAATTTGATTGCACTAAAAACTGGAGAAAAAAAATTGCAAAAATTATGTAAAATATCATTGGTAGTTGCTAATAAAAATTGCTTAGAACTACGATGGGAAATAACATGGTATTCTTCAAAGAATGAGTCTGAAAGCATTTGGGATGCAATCAATGATTAAAATCAGACGCCACAACGGTGTTTTATTTTTTAATGTTCTCATTTCGAAAAAATATTGTTTTTGTTGGGTAGTCTTATTTCCTTTTTTAATGCTTTAGATTTATTTTTGGCACAGATGTGATTTATTATTTTTAATAATCTGCAACCAAAAAGAAAATGGTTATTTTTTTTATGTTGCTGAGCTATGACGTTTACGCCACGACGATAAACGCAACAGCTAATAAAAACTGAAACTGTTTTGTGTGATTTAAATGCAACTATCTTTGTTTTTCAAACGCAAATTAGTAATTTGACTAGAAAAAAGCATTTTGAGTATACGCTTCTGAAGAAAATTCGAACTTGGAATTTAACGTAATCGGCCGACATGATGGCTAAAGTTACCCCGTCACATTGTTACATAAAGGAGGCCACTCATTCTCTGATTTGTGAATTAATCAGATAATATGTTTGCCAGTCAACCACCACATTTAGGAGTAAATATTGATTGATCAACGGTCTTACCACATTGAAAGTATCTCAGGGGTTTAACCTTCAAGCGGTCCGGCGGTCATTTGTAACGAGGAAGGTCGCGTGTAGTCTAAAAGACCTATGAGATATTGTAAAGATAAAACTGGGGGGTTAATATATATATATATATAAAGATAAACAGTGAAACAATGACACTTGAAGTGTATGATAAATGAATGATGAATAAATGAAAATGTCTTGAGCACGGTCGAATCGAATCCGCGCGACCTCTTGAAGGTTAAAACTATAATCCATCAGGCTAACCACAATTATAAATCAAAGATCGATATATTATATTTATAATTAAACCGCTACATTCCAAGTCTTGAAAAAGTTAGTATTGTTATTCGTAAATAAATATGGAATATTTTTAAATTAGGAACACATAAATTTAAATATTAAATTAAATAATTATTAAAAAGAAAAGCCCTTACCATGTTAAATAAAGATAAAAATAATATTATTTTATAACTTATAGTGGAAAACTAAAAAAAAAAACTATTATTTGTAGTATTACACTGCACATTTATAGTCAAAAAAGTCAAACTACAGCCTACATGGTCGATTTTCTAAAAGAAAGTGACCCGAGGTATCAAAACCTTTTTTGCACCAAACATGTGCAGTTGTTTTATTCTACACTACTTTATAGAAAAAAGTCCAATCATTTAAAAGGGGTAGTATTTAAATAAGTAGTTTTTTTGTCTCAAATTTACTATAAACGAGCATGTATTTGGGTGGTCCTATGGGTGTATTTTTGAAGAAAAAATGTCAAAATTGTGAATAAATCGAGTTTAAGAAATATCATTATATATCTATGTGAAAATATCTACCCATAACTTATTATAAAATGACATTTCGAATATGAATACTAAAACATTGATTGATTTTCCGAATGAATATCGTGTCAATGCTATAACTCATGACAAATTCTAGATTAAACTGGTAACATTAACGCCCAGTAGTCATGTAGAACTACTTTCGTCTATGAAAAATAGCACATGACGTAATTAAGTATAAAAATAAATCAACTTATTTAAAGTAGATTTATTTTCAAAATGGTACGCACCCACGAACAACCTAAGTACACCCCTGTTAATTATGTCAATTAAATGAATTAAATTAATGCCTACTTATATTAAGTACAAGCCTGACTGAAATATTTATTAGGGTTAAATCTTTAAAGATTCGAGCACATTAAATTATATTATAAATTGAAAGGTAGATGGAAATCTTCCCATGAGTTATTTATTTAAAATAGCACATTTTTTATTGTAATGGTTGACATGTCATTAGTCGTATGTTTGAACACAGCATGCTTTGCTTAGGCATACACGACTAATGAGAATTTCACTCAAAGCATGCGTCAGAACGAAAATACTCATGCAAGTAAAACAGAACAGTAGTGTGTATGCTAGTTGGATGCCAGTAACTCAAAATGAGATACGGGCATGACACAAGACAATTAGGTAGCACCTACAAAGAGCTGTTATGCGAGTGAAGACTACAAGCATGTGTAATTTCGCTTTTACTTCGTATCTTTTCTCGTATTAATATTTTTATAGCATTTATTTGTATAATTTTGCAATATCGTGTGATGATTGATGAATCAAAGATTTTTATGAATCCTTAAATTTTTATTCCATTCATTCACTTAGAAAGCAAAATTCACACGTCCTTTCGTTCATTTATTTTATATTCATTATGTTGACGCTCCTACTGCGTTCCACGCAACTGTAATCCTGTACAGAGGTGGAACCAGCCTTCATAACTGTCCCCAAATAAGGGAGGGCGGGGGCAAATACCACAGTTCATATGGTGCTAGGTCTCATGGGATGTAACTAAGTAAGGGATATGGGCGTTCAAGCCCCATTAGAAACCCTAATACATAGACAGTGGTTGTTGCGATTTTTAAGCATTTTTCATGCTGATTTATACATATTAAATGTATGAAAGTACGGACATCTCTATGATCACGGGTTCGCGTCCCACGCAAACGATTTTTTTAGTTTATACATTTAATTAGTACACAGTACTCTATCTTAGCCGGTGTTATTTATAAGTGAGTTGACTAAAGCCCCCAACCCCTCCCTATAAAATAATCTTGGATATATCCCTAGCTTTAATATATCCTTTTTCCCAAGATTCTTCATAATTTTTTCTGACATTCCAATATTACACATAAATAGGTTTATCTTATCATAAATAGCTAAACCTATAATGATGCAGTGTATGACATCTATGTTCTAGTCGAGACTATTAGCGAATGGGGCAGTCTGATTTCTTACAAATTATTACATAATAATTATAACAAGGCAATTTCATTAGTCGTTTTTATTACGATTTCATTGTACGTCTTTGGACGACGAATGAAAATCTACTGATCATCAAATCACTTTGTAGTGTTCATTGGATGAATGATTCTTTCTATTTTCCTCAATTGATTCATTACTTGAATGGCACTGACCTCTATAGTAGGTCGTACGCTGGACTGGCTACCCCGTACAAAGTGACAACAATTTCAAATGCCGAATCGAATGACCGTCCTGACAACTTTTTTAACACTTAGACAAATAGTCGTTGTTGTTTTCCTTGTTACACATTGACGTATAGACCGGGACCGCACGATCCCTTTCAATTAAAAAGTAAATATTGACTGCAAAGCGTGAAAGTGAGAAATCCTCGTGTGGCCTTTGACAGGTATTGTCCACAAAGTAACGTTGTCTCTTTCTAGAGAGTGGTCAATTTTGTGAGGTTATGGCGCAGTCCTGGTGTCTACGTCAATGGTTACACAAGTTTAGGCTTCCGTTTGATTCTGTCAAAGGACGACGAAGTCTTGTTGTTGTCGGCGGTAGTTAGTAGCTGTCTAGTACTACCACTAATAAGGTCAGAGGTGAATCGTGTCTATCTCTATCTTTCTCAGTTTTTTTTTACGTATACGATGTAGAGTGTATACGATATAGAGTGGGGTATAACGCGAAATTGACTTTGTTATAATTACCAAGTATTCTCAAAATGTTGAAAACAATAGGAAAATAATAATCTGAATAATTTAAACATTAGCAAGGCACGTAAATTGCATTTTTTAACTTATTATACTTTGTTGTAATAAGCTAATTTATTTAAATAGAACAGTCGTAATAACGGGCGAACGAATTAATATATATATATATATATATTATTATGGTCAAAATATATCATTAGTATTCAATTGAATGGAATTGATAATTTATTAATTTTATACAAATTAAGTTTTCACAAAACGTGATTACAACCACCCAATAACAATTATTCTAGCATGTCATGTCGCTGCAATCGCCATTCGCTGTTGCTTAGCAACTTATCAACAATGTGACTTTTTTTAAACACTTTTTGTGAGTGCAGCCGGTCATCGATTTATAAGACGTTACCACGTCAAAATGTCAATCCATACTAATATTATAAATGTGAAAGTATCTCTGTCTGTCTGTCTGTCTGTTACGCTTTCACGCTCAAACAGCGAAACCGATTTAGATGAAATTTGGTATGGAGATAGTTTGAGTCCCGGGGAAGGACATAGGATAGTTTTTATCGCGATAACCGACATCCACGCGGGCGGAGCCGCGGGCGACAGGTAGTATATAATATTTATTTATTCGCCCATTATCACTTTCGTCTACAAAACACCGAAATGACAATACAATATTATTATTGTCAGTCATCAAATAAGACCTTCTAACGAGATCTTGCGGGAATAACGTCTCAATCTAATAAATTAATAATTTTAGTTGCAAAAAGTATTAACTTAATTTATTATTATATTCATATATTTAAAAATAATTAGTTGCAAAAAGTAATATTTTTTTTTATAATTGGGGTGATGACTACAAAGAAAATAAATTAATCTTCAGTAATCAGGCGTCATCATAACGACCTTTAAATTAATGTGTTATTCCACAATTTAAAATCTGTAACAATATTATATAACAATCCTTCATTATGACATCACGCCTCAGTATTCCATACAATTTTCCAGCGTGTCGTTTTGACATTTCATATAAATATACTGATTTGCCTTGATAGTCATCATCCCCATTATTAACTTAATAAAGAAAGAAAGAAAGAAAAAAAAAATTGTCACAGGGCACAGAAAGAAAGAAAATCTTATAGCATACATAACATTTTGTTATTCGGCGCCGGACAAATAGGACCTACGTCAGGAATTGTTGCCAGTCCAGAAACTGCAACGTTGATATTCTCGTAGGTCCTATTTTTGTATGAAGGTGAAAGGTGAATACCTGAATAATAAGTGAAACCTAGCGTAGTGCTACTCGGCTAAAATAAATTAAAGTTGCGCCAGAATCTAGGCCACAGCGGAAAATAGCTAACTGAGTCAGGCACGAATCCAAGGGGGGCAATTCCCCCCCCCTCCAAGACGCGACCGAACGACCTTTTTTTGGGGTTTTTAGAGAGGGAGTTGCCGTCCGGCGGCGGGGTGGTGACTAGTGTATTGGTGGTGAATTAATTGCACCCACCCTCCTGTCTGCGAATGACTCCCACTTGACCGATTAGGTAACCCCCCCCCCCCCCTGAACAAAGTTCTAGATCCGTGCCTGAGCTGAGTACAAAACTATTTTGTTTTTGAAGCTTAGGGCCTTGTTTTTTGTTATAAACGGGCCAAAAAGGCCGCTGTCAACACATAGTGCAACACTAAAACTAATAATTCCCTAGATTGAGACTTGAACACAAAATAAATGTAAATAAAATGACATATTTAAGACTGTATACCCAATCCGCCATACATTTGACAAACCTTTATTTTGGACAGGACGAAAATGGACTTTATTTATATAGCCATAAAGTTCAAAAAACGTTTGTAACATAGTATTAACACAGTACTATTAGAAATAAGTCTAAGTATCCCTTACAATTGAAAGACATGCGCTAAAGCGAGAGAGATTAAGACTATATAACTGTTCTGAAAGCATCTACAGACCGATATGACTGTTATTCTTTCTCGGTCTAACAAAAACGATAGAAAAGGATAGAGATATACTTATTAACACGCAAATTATTCACATATTTTAAAACAATAAAATTTAGGCTAGTTGTCTACATGAGGTGAATACTCGCCTTGTACGGTGAATACTCATCTTGTACGGTGAATACGGAGAGTATTCACCGTACAAGATGAGTATTCACCTCAACTCTTCCTGGGGTAAATATACTCCTCAAATATTTCAAAATTTAATTACTTCGTTGTAATTACATTTAACAAACTAATTAACTTAATTAAAAAAATTGCACATAAAATAAATAATTCCATACAACTAAATCTGTTAGTACTTTCAGAATTCATTTTAAAATCAACCTTATTGTTTTCCATTAAGGTATATTTTGCAATCTACACTTTGAAGATTTAGTTTAATCTACTTTTGCCAGTAAAACAAAGTATATACTATCATAAAATAAATAAAACTACATACACAAAAAACAAACTCTATCACTTATACAATAAAGTGCAATCTAGCTTGCTTGTGTATTTGTACCTAAAATGAGTAATATATGATACTAAAAAGAATCAATTTGACTTTTAACCGACCTCAATAGATTTCCAACCTTCTACCTATGAAAATAAAGTCCATTTTCATCTACCAACAGTACCTTAGTTACCTCTCACACTGGCTGTTCAATATTGAGTCTTAGTACAGTGATAATAAGTGTTAAAATGATAACACTCAGTCTTCTTTCTTCTCCTGTTCGGATTTCGATGTATCCTCCGCAGAGGGTGGACGATCCGATTCGTTTTCTGATCCTGATTATTAAAAATAAATCTATTTTAATAATTAATTTAAATAAAAATGAATGTTTATCTGTATGTCCACACCACTTTGTGTGATCCACAAATTGTTGTTCCGACTCTGGGGGTACTTTGTGTCTGTGACTTGTTTGTTTGTAAAATCCCCCGCGACACAGGGCTTGTACCTTATGTGCGGGTGTCGTCTAAATAAAAAAAATTGCATATGTTCATGGCACTTACGACCTTTTGATGAGAAAAGCAGTTTTTCGGCAATAACTCAATGACGATATATCCGATCATTATTAAAATAATTTAAATTCAAATATTTGTTAAGCATTCCCTTTTTAGTTTTTTTACATATTTTTTGGTCACACGGTTCAAAAGATGGGTGAAGGGGGTGGGACAGAATTTATGGCAACCTTTGGAGCCATCTATAACTTACCTATGATCCACAAATAAATAAATAAAATAAAAAAAAAGATATTTTCCAAAAATATTGAGTAAATAAAAAAAAACCTCAATATGTGTTTAAAGGCCTGTCGTTGTGTAATAGTGTGCAAAAAGTTTTTTTTAGCATCTGTTGGAGTGCCCACCCCCATATTTATTTGTATTATTTAGCTATCAAATTAAGTAGCGGCTACAAGACAACAAATTTCATCAATATTCATTAAGTAGTCTTTGAGTAAAATGCCTGTGACATACGGACGGACAGACAGACAGACGGACATGACGAAACTATAAGGATTCCGTTTTTGCCATTTTGCCTACGGAACCCTAAAAACAAATTAAAAATACTGACCAATTATTCTGGAAGCGTTTCCATTGTTTTTCTCATCATCGCTTTCACTGCACGAACTAGGAATAGAGGAATCATCTCCACTACCTGTAAAATAAAACAACTAAGCTAAAAAAGCTGTAAAAAAAGTTACTGCAAAAAGAGAGAGAGAGAGAGAGAGAGAGAGAGACACGCGCACGCCGCACGGCTTACAACTATAGAAAAAAGTGTCGTTACAAATTTTGGTCTAAATTTTTTCTGTCTTAGCAAAAAGTGACGTTACAACTTTTAGGCTTAATTTTTTCCGTCTAGGCCCTGTCGCAACGCGCGATAAGGAACTTTACGTATCAGCTCAGAATGCAAACTTCGCAAAATGGCAACCGCTCGCAAAATGCCAACCGCTCGCAAATTGCCAACTTCTTGAAATGCCAACTTCTCGAAACGCCAACTTCTCGAAATGCCAACTTCTCGGAATGCCAACTTCTCGAAATGCCAACTTCTCATAATGACAACTTAAAAATTATAATGAACAAAGTTGGCATTCTGAGCTAATACGGAACACTATTCCAAAAAAAAAAAAATTAAGCGATTTTTTCACGTAAAATAACTTCTTCGTATCTTCGGGGTCGCTCGCAGACTGTTCGCTGTGATGATCTCTTTTCTCAATGGCGACATTTGACCGCAAAGTGACAAAACAGACATAAGCCTGTGACGTGGACCAATCAGATTTCTAGAAGGGGACAACTACAGGCCGCACGAGTGATTTGTCTATCTCACGATTTGCAGCCTATATTTACTGCATACCTAGAAGGGAACGCTCAGTGTGGAGGAATCTCAGGTACAATATTTGAAATAAAATAAGGTGTGCCTTGGTTAAAGAGAATTGTAATAATGACCTTAACATAGGGGTCGAATGGCGAATAACAATCACATTTTTACGTAGGTAGGATAAACTCATATCTATACTTAATAGTAGCACGCATTATTCCGCAAACAAGTTCCCATAATATTTTCCAGTCCAGTCTCCATATATTTAACATTTTAGGAAAAATGCTAACAATTTTTTTTTTTGGAAAATCTATCTAATAACTCGTGCGGCCTTTGACAGGTATTGTCCACAAAGTAGCGGTGTCTATTTCTAGAGAGTGGTCAATTTTGTGAGGTTATGGCGCAGTCTTGATCTCTACGTCAATGCCTACCACCGATCAAATTTTGCTTCAATTAATTAGCTTGTTTCAGTCTGTATCGATCCGTTACGCGCACACATACGACACGTACTCGGTACAGTACGTACACAGTACACTCACCAACAGCGGCAGGCGCAGGCAGAGCCGGGCGCGCTGCCAGTAGCGGCGCGGCGGGTCGCTGCTTGCGCGCCGGGTTCATGCGCCCGCAGTACGCGCACACATACGACACGTACTCGGTACAGTACGTACACAGTACACTCACCAACAGCGGCAGGCGCAGGCAGAGCCGGGCGCGCTGCCAGTAGCGGCGCGGCGGGTCGCTGCTTGCGCGCCGGGTTCATGCGCCCGCAGTACGCGCACACATACGACACGTACTCGGTACAGTACGTACACAGTACACTCACCAACAGCGGCAGGCGCAGGCAGAGCCGGGCGCGCTGCCAGTAGCGGCGCGGCGGGTCGCTGCTTGCGCGCCGGGTTCATGCGCCCGCAGTACGCGCACACATACGACACGTACTCGGTACAGTACGTACACAGTACACTCACCAACAGCGGCAGGCGCAGGCAGAGCCGGGCGCGCTGCCAGTAGCGGCGCGGCGGGTCGCTGCTTGCGCGCCGGGTTCATGCGCCCGCAGTACGCGCACACATACGACACGTACTCGGTACAGTACGTACACAGTACACTCACCAACAGCGGCAGGCGCAGGCAGAGCCGGGCGCGCTGCCAGTAGCGGCGCGGCGGGTCGCTGCTTGCGCGCCGGGTTCATGCGCCCGCAGTACGCGCACACATACGACACGTACTCGGTACAGTACGTACACAGTACACTCACCAACAGCGGCAGGCGCAGGCAGAGCCGGGCGCGCTGCCAGTAGCGGCGCGGCGGGTCGCTGCTTGCGCGCCGGGTTCATGCGCCCGCAGTACGCGCACACATACGATACGTACTCGAATTCCTCTGCCATCGCCATACCTGTCGGACACAGAAACAAAGTTAATCGTGAAATCGTTAAGCCTTCTACTTAGCTGTGACAGTTTTCACTATATAACTAGTCCGGCCATAAATACTGTTACAGATTCTTTTTTTCAACTTTTTAATTACTTTGAATTTGGAACGCGTTTATTATTTTTTAAAGTTCTTTCGATTTCGCGCCATTTCATATATTTTTTCGTGTTCATTATCAAATTACAATATGGATTGGGGTGTTAAAGGAAATAGGATTGCGGTGATCGTCTTGCACTAAATGGATAAGAGGCCGTCGGTCATATTCCAGACACTTCAAAAGCGTGCTATCAGCCGTATGTTCGTATATCGTACTATCAACAGATACAATAAAACTTCCTCTGTCGTAGACCATAAAAGATCGGGGTGGCCAAGTGCTGTCAGAACTACAAAGCTGTTAATGCTGTTAAAGCCAGAATTCGTCGAAATCCCATCAGGAAGCAAAAAATCTTATCGCCAGAAATGAAGATTCCCGCTAGGACTCTGTCGTGTATTATAAAACAAGACCTGAAGCTCGGTGCTTATCGTCAATATACAGGATCCCGAAATCAATCTTTACTATTAAAGAGCGTGGATCGATCAAAACGCCTTCTATCGCGATACGCAGGATAAGGACACAGAAATATCCTCTTTACCGAAGAAAAAAAATCACGATGGAAGAGCACTACAATAAGCAAAATGATAAAGGGTACGCTCACAGTTCTAAAGAAGCTGCTCAAGTGGTCGGAAAGGTACAGCGTGGTCATCATCCTGCGTCAGTGATGGTTTGGTGGAACGTGTCTTATCAAGGCGTCACAAAGCTACATTTTTGTGAATAAAAAAATAAATTATAAAAAAAAAAACCCGCCTGCACAAAAACATGAAATTGTATAATTATGTAGGGGATCTTGTTTCTATCTTTTTTGTGCAGGCGGGTTTTCTTATTTTTATAATTTATTTTTTTATTTAATACTTTTTAGTAGTTGTAGGATGTAACCGATGTAGCAACTTACTTTTATCACAGCTATTGTCAAGTATTGAACATTTTAAAAACAATGGTTGCTAACTAACTTTTTTAGTATAACAGTCATGTTCATGTTATACCTTTTTGAAATGCTTAAGATGAGCTCTTTAATTTGATACCTATATTGCAGTATTCAAAACAACTTTTTTTTTCACATCTCTTTATTTTGACATCTCATAGCCGCCATGTTTGTTTTTTAAAAACGTCACCTATCTAAGAACACTTGGGCGATTAAGACGAATCTAACGACGTATGAATTGTATAAATCCGTTCAGTGGATTGTGAGATATCAGGTAATAAAGAATATTACATACATACATACATACAAGATACGCGCGAAAAACATAACCATTCTTTACAAAATCTCTAGAGCAAGCAGTGGCGAAATTTCCCATGGAAATAGTGCGTAAATTCATAGATTCGTGACCAGACAGATTAAAGGTCTGTATAAAAGCAAAAGGTTTTGAATAGAATATTGTTTTTTTTTTTTTGCTGATACTTTAATATGTATCAGCAAAGTAAAGTTGTTTTAGTAATTTTACATTACTTCATTAATAAAAATGCATTTTCATTTGTAACAGAATGGCCGGACTAGGTATACCACTACCGTGATTTTGTTTACATAACCAATATCAACCATTTAGCAGGCGGGGGGGGGGGACTTGAGACTTGGACTCTAACAAAAATGTAATAATAATAATTACAATTTATTTATTTCCATTATAATTAATTGTACAGTTCTTAAAATAACTTGCACTTTAAAGCTTAATATTTCATAAACGGATCCCTAAATCTAAAAATGGTCTTCACAACTCCTAAACGTTCAAAAGACCCATCTAATGATACCCAACACGATGACGTAGGTGGAAAAAAAACAGAGTTAGTATCAAATCTCCCATATTTTTTTTTCGCAAGAAACCATCTTAGACTGGAATAAATGAAGTAACAATTTATATTTTTTCATAACTTTTGCACGATTTTGACATACATTGCTACCCCTAGTGCTAGTGGTGAGTTAAATATAAAATCTAAGTGAGATTAGGGAGAGGAGGGGGTTCAGCCAAATCTCACGATATCTCACCAAAGAGATTGAGGGGGTCCCAAATACGCCAAAATTACCTCGCGAAATTTATGGACGCCCCCTAAAAACTAAAAATATCTAGAAGAATATTATATTTTAAAAATTGTCCTATTATATAGTTAGATTTTTCACACAAATATTACACAGCCAGTTTGATAAAGGTAAAATAAACATTATAAACTTTTATAATAATACAAACAAACTATATAACACAACCTCGTTATTTTAACTTCATATAATCATAAATAATAGATTTTTGGTCGATGTCAATATATTACACATTTTTCCGTCTAACCTCTCAGCCCGCCAACAAAACGTGCGATAAAGAACTCTGTACAAAGAATAAACAAATCTTGTACTAATTCATTATGAAAATATTTATATTACGCGGTCTTAATCGCGTGAATAACGGGGCGTTAAAGATGGGCACGGGTAGACACCCTATCCGTGACCACGGCCGTTGCAATACGGTCGAAACGTCGGGCAAAAAACAAGGTATTTTGCCTTATTATTTTTTTGATTTTGAAAACGAAGTTTTGATGCAAAATAAGGTGGTAATATACAGAGCCAGCAACACCAATTTGATCCGCTCGTTCCTGAAAATCGTTTAAGGATTTAGCGTTTTTAAACTTATCCAAAAAATCCTTTGAATAATCCCCCCTAAATTTAAGAATGGCCTACTGTGTCTGAATCCTTGCGCGATTTCGCAAAACAGTGCAGGCGCGGATCTAGGATCATAGGATCATGTTCTGGGAGGAGGAGGGCGATTTAACACCGGCCAAGTGTGGGTCTGCTGACTATACGTATGGCGCACACTAGAAAATTCATGAGCCTGGGTGGGAGGGCAATTGCCCCTGTTGCCTCCCCCCCCCCCCCCTCTCCAACTCCCTTGGATCCGCGACTGACACAGTACGCTGCTCACGTTGTAAGTTATTTATAACACAGTGAGCTGTTTCTTAATTAATAGACTGTTTCTACAACCCTGCGCTGTTTTGCACACAGTAAATATTTGTCACAGAGTGAACTGTTTCTCACCCAGTAAACTGTCACCACATCAGTTTTTTTTTCCACTAAGTAAGCTATGAACAGTCTACCCGTGACCACGGCCGTTGCAATACGGTCGAAACGTCGGGCAATAAACAAGGTATTTTACCTTAAATTATTCAAGCGATTAAAACCCGTAATATTTATAAGTTTATCAACATTTCGCTATTTTTATCCAAATGAGAATAGCATTTACTTACCATTATGTGAAAAACACTCAGAACATACAAGCGCCATGCGATGATTGGGCCCGTCCTTTAGTAGATAGTCCACTACTTTGTCCAACGCTGAGCGGTTCTTGTCTGGCAGAGGGCGTGGGAGCTGATCAGACTGGAATAAACATAATAATAATATCTTGGGACAACTCACACAACGCCATCTGATCTCAAACTAAAAAGAGCTTGTACTATGGAAACCAGATAACTAATAAACATACTTATATGTTACATTATAAATAACACCCAGACACGGAATAAACCATCGTGCTCATCACACATAGTTTTATCTTGGGTGGAGATCGAACCTACGACCTCCGGCTTAGCAGTCAGGATCACTAACCGCTAGACCAACAGGCCAGTCAAAATAGAAAATAATTCAATTATTTGACCCGCGCAACTTCATCCGCGTCATTTTCCCTGTTTTTGCAACATTTTTCATTGATGCTCCGCTCTAATTTGTCATAGCGTGATGTTATATATAGCCTATAGCCATCCTCAATAAATGGGTTATGAAACAGTAAAATATTTTTTTAATTCAGACCAGTACTTTTTGAGATTATCGCGTTCAAACAAACAAACTCTTCAGCTTTATAATATTACTAGCTGTCCCGCTCAACTTCGTATGCGCAAATTTTCCCCGTTTTTGCAACATTTCTCGTCGCTGCTCCGCTCCTATTAGTCGTAGCGCGATATTATATAGCCTATAGCCTTCCTCGATAAATGGGCTATACAACAAAAAAAGATTTTTTCAAATCGGACCAGTAGTTCCGTAGATTAGCGCGTTTAAACAAACAAACAAACTCTTCCGCTTTATAATATTAGTATAGATATGTTTATCAGTTGTCTGGTTGTACATGCTTTGTTTAGTTTAGGATCTGATGGCCATGAGCGAGTGGTCCCAGAATTAAAAAAAAACCAGACAAGTGCATGACGGGCCTTGCACAATGTAGGGTTCCGTAGTCCGCCCCACTCCTCCAATCCGAATAATGCGGCTTAAGAAGTGGCTATTCTGTTAAGCTATTGCATAGCAAGCTATTGCATAGCTTTTATCGCGGGCTTTGAGCGCGGTGACCGAATCAAGAAATTCCGTAACGAAAATAAAACCTAACACCCCCACTCCGCCTACCATGTAGCTCGGCCGAGCGTTCGCTTAACGTATATGGTAAGGCTCCGAAACATATTTAACTTATGCAATATTTTTTTGTTTTTTTAATTAAAAAAAGTTCTTTAACTACCGACTAGATGGCGCTGCGAAGGCCTAATTCGCGAGCATCATGAGATAGACACAGGTTCACTTCTGGCCCCGGTTTGGCTACGGAACGTTTCGGGTTCGATTCCTGAGTCTGGATTTCAAATTTTTCTATCTTTCAAAAATGCATTTATAGTATTAGTAAAGTAATTGGCAAGAAATGCCTATACAAATTACTTCTATATTAATATTATTTAAAAATATATAATTTTTTTTTGTTGTTTTTTTGGTTGATAAAAATCCTATGCAAAAGCTTTACCGCGGCAGTCCCCGAGTGCCCCACATTTTTTTTATTGTTCTTTTGTTGTTTCATACTTACAACGTTACATCTACATAAAAATTACAAAATCAAAAAAAAAACTCACTCGAAGTCTCGGCCCCTTGTAGATCGCTGTAGGTGAATTCATGATAGGCACGAGGTTCCTATTATTCGAGATAGGAGTTGACGTCAAAGCTAACTGTCTTTGACGAAGCTGGCCTGGAGTTGCTGGAACAAAATATATAAACTTTTGGGGAAAAGTAAATGATAAAGAATCTAGGTAAGGGACTATTCAAGTATTATGTAAACACTGAGCACGTTAAGCCGTCGGTCCTGCGCCCAATCTCTTCCCGGTTGTATCGGATTTCCGTCCCATCGGGCTATGAGAGTGAGGGAATAGAGAGTGCACTTATGTCTACGCATACACTTGTGCACTATAAAATCTCCTGCGTAGTTGACTAGTCTGTGATGAGATCGGCCGCTGTAACCGACATCGGTTAGGAGACTATTATTATTACGTAAACACCAACTACCATGGGGTGGGGGTCTTTAGTTTGGTCATTGCGGGCGAGGGTAGGCGTATGGTGATTACGTACAGCAATATTTGTGTAAAATACTGTAGGTGGTCGTCCATTAATCACGTGAGGTTCGAAGGGGGAGGGGTTCGGCAAAATCACGAAAAATCACTAGCGGGGAGAGGGTGTATAACGAGAAATCATGAAAGATCACCAAAGGGAGGGGTGTAGAATGGGAAATCACGAAAGATCACCAGGGGAGGGGTGATATAGTGAGAAATCACGATATATCCCCCGACGGGAGGGGGGGGGGGGTATCGTGGGAAATCAAAAAAGATTACCAGGGGGAGGGGGTATAGTGAGAAATAACGAAAGATCACCAGTGGGAGGAGGGGTATAGTGAGAAATATCGAAAGATCACTAGGGGGGAGGAGGGGTATAGTGAGAAATATCGAAAGATCACTTGGGGGGAAGGAGGGATGTGATTTCTCACTATACCCCTGTATAGTGAGAAATCACAAAAGATCACCAGTGGGGAGGAGGGGTATAGTGAGAAATCACGAAAGATCACCAGTGGGGAGGAGGGGTATAGTGAGAAATCACGAAAGATCACTAGGGGGGGGGGAGGTATAGTGAGAAATCACGTGTATTATTTCGGAATTCCTCAGACTTGACCGGCGTTGAATTCATTGCACGCATTTGGAAATTGTTGGATTATTTTGTACTAAAAAAATACACGTGATCTTGGGTAGGGCTCTCTAAAGGCTCACCAACTATCACTAAAAGGGACGAGGGGGACAAAAAGGGGATAAAAAAGTCACGTGATTTGTGGACGACCCCTAGATTGTGGTGGTGTGACTTTGACAACTATTTAGGGGTAATATTTTTTTAAGTAATTTACTAAGACTAGATGGCGCTACGGGGGCCTAACCCGTAAGCATTAAGAGATGGAAGAATTTGATATCTAGTAACATAGTTCAGATAGGTGGTTCGCTTCTGGCCCCGGTTTGGCTACGGAAGTCTCGGGTTCGATTCCTGAGTCTGGATTTCAAATCTTTCAAAATGCAATTATTGTATTTGTAAAATATTTTTCCAAGTTTTCAGAATGGGTAAAGTGCCGGATAAATGGCAGTTTTAGTTGACTAGCATTTCTGATTTTCCGTTAAAGTACCGACAGTTCCGTAATAGTGAGTGATAAAAATTAAGCGAGGGTAGTTTCCGAAACCCGCGCTTCACGGAGGCGACGCTGAGCTCAACTAATCTACCCGTGACCACGGCCGTTGCAATACGGTCGAAACGTCGGGCAATGAACAAGATATTTTACCTTAAATTATTCACGCGATTAAGACCTGTAATATATATATATACTAGCTGACCCGCGCAACTTCGTCTGCGTAAATTTTTCCTTTTTTTTTACAACATTTTTCATTGCTGCTCCGCTCCTATTGGTCGTAGCGTGATGTAACCTATAGCCTTCCTCGATAAATGGGCTATCCAACAATAAAATATTTTTTCAATGCGGCCCAGTAGTTCCTTAGATTATCACGGGTCGACCCGTGACCACGATCGGTGCAATTCGAATTCGATTCGATTAACCTTTAAATAATTCACGCGATTAAGTCCCGAAATATAACTAATATGTATAAAAATCGCGAAAGTTTAAAAACAATAAATGAATATCAGAGCTTTAAAAGTACAACTTGCGCATATTTACTAATCTGTCTCTGTTTTATCTTTATTTTTTCTTTTGAAAAAATGGCATATTTAGCATTGACAGCCAGACCTGCCGCAACAGTGGCGCCAACTGGTGAGCACAAAAACGTTAGCCCCATTTCTGGGAACGATGGTAGCATGACGATGGGTTAGAAATGCATTTATTGTATTTGTAAAGTTATTGGCAAGAAATGCCTATAAAAATTACTTCAATATTCGGCCTGCGACATCATAATTTGTTAAAATGCTCTCTGTAACGAAGCAATAACAAAAGCCGTGATAGTTCCTTAACTAACGACTAGATGTCACTGCGAAGGCCTTAATTTCGCGAGCAACAAGAGATAGAAAAATTCGAAATCTAATAACATAGTCCAGATAGGTGGTTCGCTTCTGGCCCCGGTTTGGCTACGGAAGTCTCGGGTTCGATTCCTGAGTCTGGATTTCAAATTTTTCTATCTTTCAAAAATGCATTTATTGTATTTGTAGGGTTAGAAAGTTAGTTGGTGACAGTGCAATTTATATAATAGACAAACCTAGGCATGATAAATAAATTGGCAAGCTTTGCGCGGGCATTTTTTCTACGCTTAGTGAACGCGATAGAAAACATCTTGGGCATGCACATATATACATTCGTTGAGTTAGTGGCAAGTACTAGGGGATTTTTATTCCCCATTTGCGGGTAAGATCTAACGGGTGGATTAACTACAAGGGGTTTCTACCTGGGGACGGCGTGCTAGGAGCATTACCAGGAACGTTGTTCGTCGGTATGAACGGCTTCAGTGCTTTAGATTGCTCCTCGGGACTGCCGTATTTGTCCAGGATTTCTTTTGCTACCTGTAAAATGACAGTTTCTTTGTTCAAGTATTATTAGACAATATGTTATAAGTAAAAAGGTGTAGATAGATTACAAGCGCTCAGAAAGTGGCACCTTAAAATACAATATAATTGACTTGAAGTCCAGACCTAGAAATCGAACCTGAGACTTCCGTATGCCAAACCGGGGCCGGGATCTAGACTAGATCTAGACCTCAATTTTTTCTATCCTTTCATGCTTGTTTTTATATGTCAGTGTCGCATCGCCGGCGTCAACAGATGAAAGCAGCGGATTACATTTTTCTCTTTTTCACTCGTGATAATTAAATCATGCTTTCCTACTTTTACGACTTTTTATAATAGTGTGACATTGCAATATCTATCTACACTTTTTAACTTAAAACATCATTGTTTTTAGACCCATTTATTAAAATTAATCTATTATTCAGAATTTCCTTGTTAACCCCTCCAGCTATTCACGAATCCACGGGGGGGGGGGGGGGGGGAACAGGGCAATTGCCCCCCAGACTCGACTGAAAGACCTTTTTTAGGGAATTAGAGAATTTTTACACTAAACCGGTGTCTTTTCACAGACATGGGGCAACTGGGGCAATTCTCCCCTCGGCGGTGTTGGATGGTGTACCGGTGTTGTATCAAATGCACCCCCCTCGTCATGCGAGCGATTCACACTTGGCCGGTTGAGTCAAATGTCAAATGTTGCCCCCCCCCCCCCCGTAGAACAAAGTTCTGGATCCGCGCCTGGTTTGAGGACATAGGGTAGTTTTTATCGGCGGGCGACAGCTAGTATGTTATGTTTCTGACCTTATAAGTCTCAGTGTTCATAACTTCTTCTAAAATCTTCTTTTTCTCTTCTCTCATCTTGTTAAGTTTGATTCTGTTCTTGCTCAAAGTCCAATTATAGTACCATGATATACCTGACCTGAGGAATATTACTCTGAAACAGAATAAGGATTAGAAAATATTAGTTTAATTGTTAAAATGCGAATCAAACTAATGTCTGTCAAGTGCAAGTCCGCCTATGGCTGAAATCTATACTAATATTATAAAGCTGAACGTTGTTTGTTTGAACGCGGTAATCTCAGGAACTACTGGTCCGAATTGAAAAATTCTTTCACTGTTGGATAGCTCATTTATCGAGGAAGGCTATAGGCTATATAACATCACGCTACGACCAATAGGAGCGGAGCAGCTAAAAGAAATGTTGCAAAAAACGGGGAAAATGTACGCAGACGAAGTTGCGCGGGACAGCTAATCTATAATATTAAGATATTTATTTCTCTCAATAAGGTTACAAATTACAGAATTAAAGTCAAGTCAAACAAAACTGGAGTCTGAACTAGGCTCAAGACCTGTATGACGTATCTCTAGGCTCTCTCCTTGTGTTAATGTAACTTTATTATCCTACTAGCTGTCCCGCGCAACTTCGTATGCGTAAAATTTCCCCGTTTTTGCAACATTTCTTGTTGCTACTCCGCTCCTATTGGTCGTAGCGTGATGTTATATAGCCTATAGCCTTCCTCGATAAATGGGCTATCCAACAAAAAAAGTTTTTTTTAAATCGGACCAGTAGTTCCTGAGATTAGCGCGTTTAAACAAACAAACAAACTCTTCCGCTTTATAATATTAGTATAGATTATAAAGCTGAAGCTTGTTCAGGAACTACTGGTCCGAATTGAAAAATTCTTTCACTGTTGGATAGCTAATTTATCGAGGAAAGCTATAGGCTATATAACATCACGCTACGACCAATAGGAGCGGAGCAGCAATGAGAAATGTTGCAAAAAACGGGGAAAATTTACGCAGACGAAGTTGCGCGGGACAGCTAGTCTATAATGATAAAGATATTTATTTCTCTCAATAAGGTTACAAATTACAGAATTAAAGTCAAGTCAAACAAAACCTGGAGTCTGAACTAGGCTCAAGACCTGTATGACGTATCTCTAGGCTCTCTCCTTGTGTTAATGTAACTTTATTATCCTACTAGCTGTCCCGCGCAACTTCGTATGCGTAATTTCTCCCCGTTTTTGAAACATTTCTCGTCGCTTCTCCGCTCCTATTAGTCGTAGCGCGATGTTATATAGCCTATAGCCTTTCTCGATAAATGGGCTATCCAACAAAAAAATATTTTTTCAAATCGGTAGATCCTGAGATCCTGAGATTAGCGCGTTTAAACAAACAAACAAACAATCAAACAAACAAACTCTTCCGCTTTATAATATTAGTATAGATAATAATCTATAGTGCGTACTTTGGCTTAGCTCAATATTAGCATAAATAAAACTTGAAGAAAATCTTGACAAAGCAAATGCTGACCGTTGCAATAGGGATATTGACTGTTAAATTAAATCTGTCTCTTTTTTAGAAATGTCAAAAAAACCACCTATGACGTCATAAGTTACTATCGTCAAATCATTACTTTTAGTATTCGTTTTAATGATTTTAAATTCAAAAACATGTTAAATTATAGAAGAGCATTTTAAGATCTACTATTACCTGATTAGTAGATATAAAATAATTTACTTTTATTGTAGTCAACTACCCAATTATTGGTCATAATGTAAGCTTAGCATAATCTCGGAACATTATATAATATTATCTTGGGACTACTCACACAACGCTATGTCATCCCAAACTAAGCAGAGCTTATACTATGGAAACCAGACAACTGATAAACATACTTATATATGTATTTCTAAATACATACATATAATAAATAAAATAACACCCAGACACAGAATAAACCATCGTGCTCATCACACAAAGTTTTATCCTGGGCGGGGATCGAACCCACGACCTGTTGCGTAGCAGTCGGATACACTCCCACCGCGCCACAGAGGCAGTCATTATATCAATAAAGTCAAAGGTCAGCACGTGCTTAGTCATGTTTTTTGTAATGTGTCTAGTGATAATCCAAAGTACGCTATATAAATCTCAGCCTAAGACTTAGCACGTGTAAAAGGTTCGATACAAGGCATTTTAATTTATTGGCCTCATCGTCACTGCTAAACCAATGAAAAAACCAACACGGCCTAATACCCGCGCAAAGATATAACCTCAATTTCGCGGAAAATAAACGCATACTAAGCACACACACACACACATATACCACTCATTAACATTGACACGCCTATCCTTCACGAGTTATCCTTCTTCAGTTAACCTTAATATGTGACACCATAGTTAGGTACCTTTTGTTATTTGTACTGATTACACATAATTTGATTGTGAAATAAAAGAGCGGAGTCTCCTATCACAAGCAATTCCTTGCTTAAAAGAAGACTCCAACGTTTACTCTGTTTGTTAAAATGTGTAACTTAATAAATGTGTTTTTTTTTTTAAGCACATATACTACTAAAGTCGAACATATATTTTCTTACAATATAGACAGCACTAGTAAAGGACACAGAAGAGAATGCAGCCTATATAGACTTCTTACAACGTACATATAGTAATATAGTATGGTAAACAACATATATTTACTTATAGGCAGCACCAATAAAGGAGATGTATATAGCAGCGAATTCAACCACTGTCCACACCTTTTAACGTACATCTTGTAATATAGTATAGTCAACAACTTATATTTACTTAGAGTATAGGCAGCACCAATAGAGGTGATACATACAGCAGCGAATGTAACCAATGTTCTTTACTTCCAACGAACATATAGTAATATAGTATGGTGAACAACGTACATTTACTTACAATATAGGCAGCACCAATAGTGGAGACGCATACAGCAGTGAATGCAACCAATTTTGACTTCTTCTAACGTAATTATAGTAATATAGTATGGTGAACAACATATATTTACTTACAATATAGGTAGCACCAGTAAAGGAGATGCATACAGCAACGAATGCAGCCAATGTTGGCTCCTTCCAACATACATAAAGTAATATAGTATAGCGAACAAAACATATAATCCGACGGAATACGCCATCACGTAGCCAATGACGCGCTTGTGCGTCTGCTCTTTGTATTGTCCATCTCTTTCTATACCTTTTATGTCAGTTTCGAGTCGTTCGAGGATTTCTGTTGTCGTTTTCTTGCGCTGAAAAAGAAAATAAAAAACATTTTTAAAAAAGACAACTCCAGCAGTAGGGTATAAACCCTGTTTCTTGACGGGGGACCTCATAAACAAACAATTTACTAAATGAAAGTACCTACACCGAACAACAATTTGTGGATCACGCAAATTGGTGTCCCGTATTAAAATCGAACCCGACGACGACCTCCTACACACTCCCACTGCGCCACCGAGGCAGTGGTTAGTGAGAATAAGAGTTGAGAACAGTAAATCTTTAACGTCAATTCAGTTTAGACTAACAATGACTAAGCGTAGAACTTCAAGACTATATCTGGCCTGTTGTTAGTGACCCTGACTGCTAAGCTGGAGGTCGTGGGTTCGATCCCCACCCAGGATAAAACTTTGTATTATGAGCACGGTGGTTATCTATAATATGTATGTATTTAAAAATATATTTATGAGTTGTCTGGTTTCAATAGTACAAGCTCTGCTCAGTTTGGGATCAGATGGCGTTGTGTGAGTTGTCCAAAGATATTTAGATATATATAATTATTATTTGTCCTGACTAACTGATTTACCGACGCACAACTACGAACCGCTGGGGTTCGTACTACAAACTTGTAATTTAGACAGTAGTTTTTTTTTTTATAAAACGTACTCACTAACAAAGTTGTGATTTTTGAAAATTCGACGTGCTTAAGATTTTATGAGCATTCATATTTCTATTTGTACTCTGATTTATTTTAATCTATACTAATATTATGTTTATTTGTTTGAACGCGATAATCTTAGGAACTAGGTAGTGGGTGGAATTAAAAAATATATTTTACAGTTGGATAGCATTTATCGATAGGCTTTATAACATCACGCTACGACCAATAGGAGCAGAGCAATGCGTAATGTTGTAAAAACGGGGCAAATTGACGCATACGAAGTTGTTAGTTTGTTTAAACGCGATAATCTTAGGAACTACTGGTTGGAATTGGTAAATGATTTTACTGTTGGATAGCCCATTTATCGAGGAAGGCTATAGGCTATATAACATCACGCTACAACCAATAAGAGCAGAGCAATAAAAAATGTTGCAAAAATGGGGCAAATTAACGCATAAGAAGTTGCGCGGGTCAGCAAGTCTTTGTATAACATAACAGCTATAAGTTATAGTTACTATAAGTAATAACTAATAGAGAAGCGTGCTAGCGATAATATAGGTATAATATAAAATTCTCGTGTCACAGTTTTCGTTGCCATACTCCTCCGAAACGGCTGGACCGATTTTGATGAAATTTTGTGTGCATATTGGGTAGGTCTGAGAATCGGACAAAATCTATTTTTCATATCCCTAAGAGTTTGTTTGTTTGTTTGAACGCGATAATCTCAGGAACTACTGGGCTGCACTGAAAAAATATTTTACTGTTGGATAGAGCCGATTTATTGAGAAAGGCTATAGGCTATATAACATCACGCTACGACATATAGGAGCTGAGCAGCAATGATAAATGTTGCAAAAACGGGTAAAATTTACGCAGACGAAGTTGCGCGGGTCAGCTTGTATAGGTATAATAATGTCATTATCCTTAAATGATCGAATAATTCACTGTACCGTGGATGGCGCTAGACTGTGACGGATTAATAATATTTAACTTACTGGTGAGTAAAATAGGGAACGCATGATAGCACAAAACACAAGCCTGTTGGTCTAGTGGTTAGTGACCCTGACTGCTAAGCCGGAGGTTCGATCCCCACCCGATCTTATGGTTTATTCTGTGTCTGGGTATTATTTATCTATGTATGTATTTAGAAATATTTCTGTATGTTTATCAGTTGTCTGGTTTCCCTAGTACAAGATTTGCTTAGGCCATCAGTTGCAATGAACTATTTTTTGAGGCTGGACCCTTACCGCCTTATTACAAAGAGAAGACTAAATCAAGGTTTAGGCCAAGACTTTCAAGTCCAGGATTTAGTACTGTACTATTGGTCTTATTACAAAGCTTAGATAATCCGTGGACCAGCTGATACCAAAGGATCTTGCAATCAGCCACAGATTATAATCAATTTAGTTCATTCATTTTTCTTATCATTCAAAAATAACGTTCCGTTTTATGCCAATATAATTTGAAAGTATAGTTTTCATTGAGAAAAAAATATTTAGACATTCTATTAGCTAAATTATTCGCTAGGACTACGTAATTTTCAAAATATAAACCTGACATAAAAGTCCTCGGCCTGCAATTTACGAATAATAAAATAGATTCTGTCAGGATCGGAACGTTACATATATAGCTGTCAGTAGTACTAAAAATGTAAACAAATGATGATAACCTAAATGTAATTAACTCACGACATTATTATGGATGTTATAAGTTTAATCTGAGTAATTATAGCGCCCAAACACTTAGAGGAACTTGGACGCGAGTTTTTATTACAAAGCTAGTTTCATTGGAACAGTTCTTAGCATGGTTGGATGAAAATTCGTTCAATAGTTTAAGGATACTTACTCAATAAGATAATGCATTTTTAATATACTTACTGTTTTCTTTGTTGCACTCGTTGTTCTGAATGTATTGGGGGAAAGTATGCCTAGATTCAACATAGGTACTGAAGCTTCGGCTGAAGCACAACAAACAATTGAAACAAATTTTATGAATATATTTATTATATAATATCAGTGAGCTTGCTATGAAATGAAATTCTCAAATAACTACATAGAATCATTATTTATTAGATACCATTTATTCTTCCTAAGAACAGAGTACATTTTCATGAGAATCATAAATATTATTATCTAAACTGTTAGGTAGCACTTATTAGTTATTCCATTTGACAACAAAATGGATGTTAACAATTTCAATAATCTGTAACCAATCTGTACTCTCTGTTCAAACTATGTTTGAAAAGGAATATTGAGTTGATATCCCTATTTCTTTATACATAACTAGCTTTCCCGCACATCTTAGTCTGCATAAATTTTCCCTGTTTTTGCAACATTTCTCATTGCTGCTCCGTTCCTATTGGTTGTAGAGTGATATTATATAGACTTCCTCGACAAATGGGCTATCCAACAGTAAAAAGTTCAAAAGAATTAGTCGTTCATGAGATTACCGTGTTCAAACAAACTCTTCAGCTTTATAATATTAGTATAGTTATTTATTTTACAATAAATTTTAAATTGTATGCATTTTTTGATTATTATATAAACAGTGTTAGTTCATTTTCATGAGAATCTTAAATATAATTATCTAAACTGTTAAGTAGTGCATAATAGTTATTACATCACAATTTCAATAACCTGTAACCAATCTGTACTCTCTGTCTATGTTTAAAGGAACATTGTAGCAAAGTATTAACTAGCTGAGCTCCTATAAACATAATATTCAGTTCTTGGTACCTACTTATAACCTAAGTTTACATCTGTTTCTAGTGACAGGTATACCCATGGTTACACTTTACCAACTAAATTTTAAATTGATCAATGTTTATTTTGGGTAAGATGATGTTTCTATTACTTTGTTTTGTGCATTTTGAGTATATTCAACATTGGTTTTTGCCGCACTACTCCAGACCACCTATCAGACATTCCAAATGTGATTTTCCAACTTCAATCTAATAATGTGACATATAAGTGGAATGCATCAGTTTGTTTTACATAGAGCACCAGTTAATGATACTATTGTCGAACAAAAATAATCTGTGTGGACCTTCAACTTTCCACACTGCGTAGGTACACTTCACGCCGAGTCTGGTTGACCCAAACATTGCACAGACCACTTTAATTTTAGGACATCTCCGAGTTCTGTATGTTAAATCTTCTCTCTCAATTCCAAGCTGTGATAAATGTTTTGAAAAACAATATTATGCATGTATTATTAAATCTTTTGTCACACATTGCATTTCACTCGATTTTTGCGTTTATTTTGTTGCCACACCATATTTAGTTAGTTAATAATTTAAAGTCACTAAACACGCATTATTCGTCATTAATATTTGAAACTAAAATACGCAAAATTGTAAATGGTCTAACTTTCAAATTGTTAAGTTTTTGACATTTTAAGGTTATTACCATAGTTAAACTAGGGTGATTGAAAGACTAAGCTATGGACCAAAGATGATCATCGATTAAGCGATGAACCTCGTTTTGTAATAAAGATTTTCGTAGATCCATGGTTTAAACTAGGATTTTCGTCAAACCAGGTTTAGTCCAGCTTCTGGAATAAGGCGGTTAGATGCCAATAGTGCAGCCACAAATTGCAGTAGAACCGTTTAGTAGTAGGTAGCTTAATGGCTAAGGCATCGGTCTCGCAATCGCGAGGTCGTGGGTTCGAATCCTACCCATTATACTACAGACGTGAACCCACTTTAACACAAGCCTTTGAGCTTACCTGGAAGGGTTAACAAGATTGCTAGTAATGTGGGACTCAATCCTACATTGCTAAGTAGTTATCTTTTTTATAAAAGAAAAAAAAAACTAAATTCAAAATTACCATCATATTTTGACGATGATGTGAGTTTACCTTTCACCAACAGAACGTTTTAAATTATTGACTGAATGAGACAGTCACAGTAATGAGGGAGACGTAGAGATTTTCTTTACATCTTCAAGAGGTCATTGACACATAGATAAAAGGTCGAAAAAGCCACTTTTAACGTTTGAACATTTACGTTACCTACAAGTAAAGTTGGCAACACGAGTTGGCGATACGTTGTTGACATAAAAGCAACAAATAATGGGAATAGGTAGATACAAGTTTTAACCTTTGATTAAATAATGTCTAGATTCCTAATCCGGCATCTAAAATTGAAGCAAAGAACTGTCAAAAAGTACGGTCAAATGGACGTACTTTTTGACAGGTAAAAAGCCGCCATCCGATGTTTTAGCCATAGTTGTTCTTATCAACGAATGTCAAACGTCAAAGAGAGATTGCTTAATTTTTTTATAGGCTTATTGTGAGAATGCTCTATCTAGACATTATATAATCAAAGGACGTAGATCGCTAGTTGTTGAGTTTTGTTTATGTTAAATGTTTTCAACATAAAAACTGGGCAAGTGCATGTCGGGCCACGCACAATGTAGGGTTCCGTAGTCACCCTCCCCCTCCCCCATCTGATTAATGCGGCTTAAGAAGTGGGTTTTCTGTTGTTTTTGTTTTTAATTTTTAATGAAATTTGTACGAAAATATTGTTACTTCTCATTTGATCAGCTGTTACTCGTAAACTTGTAAAGCCAACTTAGCTGTGATAGATTTCCTTTTAATTTCACAATTTATACTACCACCATGATTTTTTTCACATACCCAACATCAACCATTTAGCTGGCAGAGGGGGGGGGGGGGACACTTGACTCTAACAAAAAATTGCAATTTAAAGCTTAATATTTCACAAACGGATACCTAAATCTTAAAATGGTCTTCAGAACCCCTAAACGTTATTAAAATACCTATCTAATGATACCCCACACCATGAGTGGTTTATTACCAACACAGATGAGTAAATAAAATCACATACCCACTTTACATATAAGGGAGGTACCCTCAAAACAAATGTTTTTCAAGTTTTTATTCTCTCACTTGTTTGTCGGCGTAAGTAATATGTGTAACCATGCAAAATTATAGCCTTATAGCACTAACAGTCTCTGAGCTAAGCTGCGGACGGACGGACGAACGGACATGGCGAAACTAAAAGGGTTTCGTTTTGCCACTTTGGCCACGGAACCTATAAATGCGAATTACCTATTAAAACAACAACTAGCGAAATCAACAACTAGCGAAATAAACAACTAGCGAAATCAACAACTAGCGAAATCAACAACTAGCGAAATCAACAACTAGCGAAATCAACAACTAGCGAAATCAACAACTAGCGAAATCAACAACTAGCGAAATCAACAACTAGCGAAATCAACAACTAGCGAAATCAACAACTAGCGAAATCAACAACTAGCGAAATCAACAACTTGCGATCTACGTTAAAACTTGTATCGTAGATCGCTAGTTGTTGATTTCGCTAGTATAAGTGTTCCGTTTTGCCATTTTGGCGACGGAACCCTATAAATGGGAATTACCTATTACAACAACAACAACTATCGAAATCAACAACTAGCGAACTACGGTACAAGTTTTAACGTAGATCGCTAGTTGTTAATTTTTGTTTATGCTAAATATTTTCAACATACAAATTGAGAACTTTCAATCAAATATTAATGTATTTGGACAGCACTTTCGATATTTGACCTACAAAACTATACCAACTATAGAGAACAGTCATCGGATATACCTACACCTATAGTACCTAACAAACTCACTATATTCACAAAACATTCACTTTCCTTGAAAGTTTTTATAGTTATTGGAGCATGACAAACGGCTCTAAAATATGTTTAAACTCTGTAGCTGACCAAAAATGGTACTGAAATAAATAAAAACCCGGCAGCATGTCGGACCATGCTCAGTGTAGGGTTCCGGGGCCGTTGCCGTATCAGAAAATCTGATTTGAATAATTGCGGCAGCAGAACAGCGTATTTTCATGACACTTACGCCCTTTTGTTAAGAAACGCAGTTTTTCAGCAATAACTCAAGGACGGTATAATTTTAGTTTAATGTATTTGTTAAGTGCTACCATTCTGATTTTTTTTTTAATAATTTTTAGTTCAAAATATAAGGAGGGCACAATTGATGCAAGTTTCGGAAAAAAAACACTGAATCAAAAAGTTTATTAGAAACCTTAAAGTGTGACAATGACACGTTCGCTCAAAAAAAAAAAAACAGCTTCTGTTACATGAATGGAGTGCTCCCCCCCCCCCCCTCGGTAAAAGTAAGTAGCGGCTACTACAAGACACCTATGCACCAAATTTAATCAATATTAATTGTGTAGTCTTTGTGTAAAATGAAATGCCTATGACATACGGACGGACAGACAGGCAAACAGACGGATATGACGAAACTAAAAAGGTTCCGTTTTTGCAATTTTGGCTACGGAACCCTAATTATAGAAGAGAGTCAATTGGATTTGGTGACTTGTTTCAGTTAGTAAGGCCACACCGGGCCTATTTAGTCGTTGATCTAGAGGTCCCACTATAACCACACTAGGTTTAAGTATGACAAAGAGAGAGGGGGAGGTGGGGTGGGGGGAATAAAAGTCAGGCACAGATCCAGGGTAGGGACAATTAGGGTCATTACCAATCCATCTTCCCCCGGCTCATGACTGAGTCAGGTTTATATTTTCTTAAATTTTCGCAATTCGCCTGACGTTTCGACCGTATCGCAATACGGTCGAAACGTCGGGCAATAACACAAAGGTATTTAGCCTTAACATAAAATATTTACGCGATTACTTCCCGTACCTTATATTTTTTTTATAATGAAAAAGGCTTACTTACTTTCGATTTCAAAATTAAGTAAGTGCTTTAACATTTTTAAAAATACATTTTAAGACTCTTCTGTTGCAGTAATGATACTACAGCATAGAGGAATTTCAAACTGATGTTATATAATTGTATTATATTATATCCGCTATAAGTTGTGTTACTAATGTAAATATTATAATTTATAGGTATATAGATTTTAAGGATTTAAATTTATTGTAATAACACTTAACCTATTGCCTCTGTCGCGCGGTGGGAGTGTGTTCGATTTCCACCCGGGACACCTCTTTGTGTGATCCACAAATTGTTGTTTCGAGTCTGGGTGTACTTTGTGTCCGTGACTAGTATGTTTGTAAAGTCCCCCGCGACACAGAGTTTGTACCCTACTGCGGGAGTCATCTTTTAAAAAAACAAAAACAAAATCTGTTACAATGTTTATTTGATGTTAGTATAACGATAAGATCACACAGTACACAAATCTTTTGTTTTGAAATAAATTACTTATAATAAATAATTGTTTTACTTAATTGGCATTAATTTTATAGTTTTTGTTTTTAGTGCCCTTACTTAGGCACTTACTTATTTTTGAAGTAGAAATCGAAAATAAGGCTTCAAAATTTCGTTCCAAAAAATATAAATTTACTTATTTAGAGGTTAAAAATAGAAAAAATATCTATTTTACTAGCTTTCGCCCGCGGCTATGTCCGCGTGGATGTCGGTTATCACGATAAAAACTATCCTATGTCTTTCCCCGGGACTCAAACTATCTCCATACCAAATTTAATCTAAATCGGTTTAGCTGTTTGAGCGGGAAAGCGTAACAGACAGACAGAGTTACTTTCACATTTAATAAGTATGGATTATTTTTTACAGTTTTTTGGTAGACTCAATGGCAAATAACTCCATAAGATTTCACGATTGGTCTTCAAGATTTCATCACAAATTGCGTTAAAGATTCGAACATGTGATATCGTACTTTAGCCATAATACGGAGATAAAGGCACTACGGCTTTATGCTGATAAAACACTGACACAAGATTCGCGTCGTCATTGCCGATTAAACTGTATGATGAAGTAAAATAATGACTTTCTTTTTAATACAACTTTAATAGCAAACACGTGTACTAGGCGTTTCAAATGTGAAGATAATCGCGATCGCGTCAACTTCACTCTGTTCTTGTCAAAATTGTACCGCTAGCAACAAAAACTCCCAAGTCGGGTAAAATACGTATGTGTACCTAATATTTTTCTTTATTATAATATTAATAGTATTCTTTATTTTTGAATAAACACCAAACAAAAATAAGTAAATAGGCAAAATATAAGTCTTTCAGTCAGTCGTGATATTTTTTTTTTAACTAAAACTTAAATAAATTAGTAAACAGTAAAATACAGTGCTTATATAGGTATAGTTCATTAGAGTAGGTAGGTACTTCTGTGTAATACTAATGACACCTTTTTACGAATCATTTTATTGCTGACCTTACGTTACACAATGAAGTTGCAGTCGTATTGCGAAACAAAATATCATCATGACAGTTATCAACTCATTTGAAACGCATAGTAATTCATGAATTCTAATTGAATTCTCTACCATCTGTTAATACAGTAACATCTTCGATAAGTGGCGGATCCTGTCTTTTAATTGGGGGCTTGATTCCGTTTAGCAGGTCAGGATTTAGGTTTGAAGGGGGGGGGGGGGTGTCTTGAACTCTCTAAGGTCCTTTTAACACGCTCCGGTTTCCAGAAACCGGGTACCCGGCGTAAGTGAAGTATATAGCGATGTATGGTAGCGTTCCGGCCGCTATACATTCGCCGCCGGGTTGCCGGAGACGGGATACCCGGCGCCGGATTGAAACCGGAACATGTGAAAATGACCTAAGTGTGACTATCGCTATACGTTAGTTATTCTATCATGCCAAGAATTAGGCACAGAGATAGATTCAAAAAAAGTATTATCCCAAAACTTTTTGGGAAAAGGGATAATTTGTTTTTCGAAATTTCCACGCTTAGGAAGTCGCAGGCAACAAGTACATTTTTTATGAAGGCATTAAAAGCACTAGAGCCTCTTGCGAATCCCCGGAACAGCTACAGTCCACGGCGATATCTGTCGGTACTCATAACAACAAGTTCATTATCTTTAAAAAAATATATTGCCTTTGAAGTAAACATTGATGACATATCGCCATTCGCGTTGCTTAGCAACCAACCAATAACGTCAGTTATTGATTGGTTGCTAAGCAACGCGAATGAAATTATAATTCTTTCAGTGTAATGCCCCCTTAATGCAATAGTTCTTTCGCTAAAATTGCACTTATTTATAATTACGATGTCGGTTAGTGAATCTCATCGTACGGTCAGTTACCTATGATTACTGAACCGTGAATACGATTTACTGTATTTACTCGTTCAGGTGGAGAACCATCTGAATGACTGGATACAGGTACTTCAGGTGAATTTATCCTTGGAAAACCACGCCTCTGACACTCTCGACAATATATATAAAACAAAACTATATCAGCGTAAATCGTGAATCGCATCTTCGTCTGTTTTAGCAATTGATACAAATATGTTAAAATTGCGATTAGAAAAGTAAATACCTTACTAGATACTTATATATACTTATTCTCAAACTTAATCTATACTTATATTATAAAGCTGAAGAGTTTGTTTGAGCGCGGTAATCTCAGGAACTACCTACTGGTGCGAATTGAAAAATTATTTTATCCGCGCAACTCCGTTTGCGTAAATTTCCCCGTTTTTGCAAAATTTTTCAGTGCTGCTCCGCCTCTATTGATCCGACGGGTACTTCAGAGCAACGTATCTTTGTAAATGTCATCTGTCATTCTCGAGATATGTATGAAACAAAGGTATAAATTGGGCCGGTTTGCCCTTGAAAATAGGGGTTTCGCTTCGCAGTTCCTATTGTGGAGATTTTGCAGCGAGAATGCTGCAATCTCGCCATGTTTTTAAGCGATTTAAAGCTGCTACCTTATCAATTGACTAGCTTGATCGGATAAAAACTTATATACCAAATATATATTTTTTAATGCATACAAAATTTCATCGGTCCAGGAGTTTTGCGACACATTGTCACAAAACTAGCGCAAACAAAGGTAGGTTTTATATATAGGTTTCGGTGTGTAATATCATACCGTATTAGTGCGACACACCTACGCAGTAGCAATGTGCTAACAAGTAAGTATGAGATCACAGCAACATGAATCACTAACATGCATTGTTGACACCTCAGATTAATGAGCAATATACTTATACTAATATTATAAAGCGGAAAAGTTTGTTTGTTTGTTTGTTTAAACGCGCTAATCTCAGGAACTACTGGTCCGATTTGAAAAATTCTTTTTTTGTTGGATAGCCCATTTATCGAGAAAGCGCTACGACTAATAGGAGTGGAGCAGCGACGAGAAATGTTGCAAAAACGGGGAAAATTTACGCATACGAAGTTGCGCGGGACAGCTAGTTGTTGATGATGTCTTTGTAGGCGTAATTAGGGCTATTTTACACAACTTAAGGACCTTCGACCTATGAGCGCCTGTAGAATCTCGCTTTGAAAGAGAGAAGAGAACTTGAGACATCTGAGCGAGCGGGCTGACGGCCGACCCATGCGTCACCCTCGTGAACGGGTGCTACTTGGGGTGACTGGTCGGCCTTGTCATTATCATTTTATAGGTTTACTAGCTTTCGCCCGCGTCGATTTCGGTTATCGCGGTAAAAACTATCCTATGTCCTTTCCCGGGACTCAAACTATCTCCATACCAAATTTCATCTAAATCAGTTTAGCTGTTTGAGCGTGAAAGCGTAACAGACAGACAGACAGACAGAGTTACTTTCACATTTATAATATTATAGTATAGTATAGTATGGATTATTTTTTAATTAGTGGTTCATAAATAATTAGTTTTTCTTATAATAATCGAATCGCATGTTGCCTTTACCCTCTTCTATATTTTTGTAAGTTGATGCTCCCATTCACACCGTAGGAGGCTAATTCGTTTAAAAGTTCATTATACCAGTTTACGTACTATGGTTATTGCTTGCGTGAGTTTCATGGTGTAATGGTTGCAACACCTTACTGGCTTTACTGTATAATATACAATAATATTTTAAAAAATGCCATTTAAAAAAAGTGGCCATGAGTTTTTATTGCCAAGTTCTTTTCTCACGGCTTTACTCTTGCGAACTTAGCATTAAATGTAGAAACATTCTATTCCAAATTTTGTCTGACGCTCATAAGCGTTGCATTTGTAACCTAAATGAATAAAGTATTTTGACTTTGACTTTGACATAATTCCAAGAGCCTTAATAGTGCCGAACCATCTCTTCCACTGGGTGTCGTCACGGCGACTAAGGATTTCAACCCAATCGCCAACCCGCTCGCCAAAAGTGGCGTTTATGGCAATTACCCCCAGGTATAATAAGTAGGTTCTACTGGGGATACTCATGCCCAGCAGTGGGACACAATTACAAATCGAATACATAATTACAAATCGAATTATAGACCACTGTGTTCGAAAGGCGTTCATCATCCAAGACTCTGCTGTACGTGTGCGTTCACGACATCTGGCTTAGCAGTCAGGGTCAATAACCACTAGGTCAACAGACTAGGAAAATTTATCTGGATTTCAGTCTAAGAACTTAAACGGCTACACTACCCTGAATCAGGGCTCTAAATCGAGGTGGCCTTGAACATTTGTTAGAAAATTAGGGCCCTAACTCTTATTACACCTCTCTTTTTAAGGATTCAGGGTCCCTGATTCAGTGTAGTGTAATAAGCGCATTAGCTTTCGAGACAAAATTAAAAAATCATTTAACAGTTCTAAGTTAATGAACTCTGTATACGAGTTTATCAATATTCAACAATAAATAAATATGAGAAGGAAACAATATGGCGATGTTGTTAATTCCAATGTTATTATGCATTGTTTTCGTTATCGAACTTTGTTGTTTCTTAGGGTTGGCAAACGTCTTATTTTTAGCGGAACGTAAAAGAAATACTACTACCGACGTGAACCCACTCCTAACACAAACCGTTGAGCTTAGCTGGAGGGGTTAACAGGATTGCTAGTAATGTGGTACCCACAATTTTACATAGCTAGTTATGATTTTATAAAAAAATCCGGGCAAGAGCAAGCCAGACCAAGCTTAGTGTAGGGTTTCGCAGCCTTGAATAATTGCATCAGCAGAAGAGCGTATGTTCATGACACTTACGCCCTCTTGTTGAGAAACTTTTCAGCATTAACTCAATAATAAAATTAAAGTGCTTATTAAACGCTACCTTTGTGTTGATTTTTCATATTTTTTGGTTACATGGTTCAAAAGTTTAGGGAGGGGGGGGGGCACAATTTGTATTGATTGAGTATATATTTTCAAAAATATTCACTCAATCAATAAAGTTTCCTAGAGACCTTACAATGTTTTTAAAAGACGAATGTCGAATGAATTATGTGTTACACGTTAATGTTTGCTAAAAAACGTGCTGTTACTGTTTTTTTACTATTTAGCTATCAAACTTAGTAGCGGCACAAGACATTTTTTCACCAAATTTCATCAATATTCATTGAATAGTCTATGCCTGTGACATACGGACAGACAGACGGACATGACGAAACTATAAGGGTTCCGTTTTTGCCATTTTGGCTACGGAACCCTAAAAATCTATTCTTTACAACTTTTTCTCTAGATTCCTAGTCTGACGTCTCAAATTGAAGCCATTCAGCCATAGACCTCAGACCTCTTAAGTATGTCGTACGCCGAGCAGGCTTCCCTGTACAAAGTGACATCAATTTCAAATGCCGAATCGAATGACCGTCCTGTCAACTTCTTTGACACTTTTGACAAATGGCCGTTGTTATTATTCCAGACTTCTACCTATTTATTTTTTTGTTTGTTACGGTCTACTAACTCCACAAATAGTGCAACGATAAAAATTCGCGGATCCTGTCTTTTAATTGGGGGCTTGATTCCGTTTAGCAGGATTTAGGTTTGAAGGGGGGGGGGGTCTTGAACTCTCTAAGGTCCTTTTAACACACTCCGGTTTCCAGAAACCGGGTACCCGGCGCGAAGTATATACAGCGATGTGTGATAGCGTTCCGGCGTTTGTCCGTACCGGCCGCTATACATTTGCCGACTGGTTGTCGGAGACGGGATACCCGGCGCCGGGTTGAAACCGGAACATGTGAAAAGGACCTAAGAGTGGCTATCTATACTAATATTATAAATGCGTAAGTTACCATGGATGTTTGGTATTCTATCACGCTAAAATTTTGGCACAGAGATAGATTTAAGACACGTATTATCCCAAAAAATGTAAGGGATATGGAACAATCTTTTTTTAAATTTCGACGCGAAGGAAGTCGCAGGCAACAAGTACATTTTTTATGAAGGCATTAAAAGCACTAGAGCCTCTTGCGAATCCCCGGAACAGCTACAGTCCACGGCGATATTTGTGAGTACTCATAACATCAAGTTCATTATCTTTAAAAAAAATATTGCCTGTGAAGAAAACATCGATGACATATCGCCATTCGCGTTGCTTAGCAACCAACCAATAACGTCAGTTATTGATTGGTTGCTAAGCAACGCGAATGAAATTATAATTATTTCAGTGTAATGCCCCCTTAATGCAATAGTTCTTTTGCAAAAATTGCACTTATTTATAATTACGATGTCGGTTAGTGAATCTCATCGTACGGTCAATTACCTATGATTACTGAACCGTGAATACGATTTACTGTATTTACTCGTTCAGGTGGAGAACCATCTGAATGACTGGATACAGGTACTTCAGGTGAATTTAACCTTGGAAAACCACGCCTCTGACACTCGACAAAATGTATAAAACAAAACTATATCAGCGTAAATCGTGAATCGCATCTTCGTCTGTTTTAGCAATTGATACAAATATGTTAAAATTGCGATTAGAAAAGTAAATACTTTACTAGGTACTTATATATACTTATTCTCAAACTTAATCTATACTAATATTACAAAGCTGAAGAGTTTGTTTGAGCGCGGTAATCTCAGGAACTACCTACTGGTGCGAATTGAAAAATTATTTTTTCCGCAACTCCGTCTGCGAAAATTTTCCCCGTTTTTGCAAAATTTTTCATTGCTGCTCCGCCTCTATTGATCCGACGGGTACTTCAGAGCAACGTATCTTTGTAAATGTCATCTGTCATTCTCGAGATATGTATAAAACAAAGGTATAAATTGGGCCGGTTTGCCCTTGAAAATAGGGGTTTCGCTTCCCAGTTTCTATTGTGGAGATTTTGCAGCGAGAATGCTGCAATCTCGCCATGTTTTTAAGCGATTTAAAGCTGCTACCTTATCAATTGACTAGCTTGATCGGATAAAAACTTATATACCAAATACATATTTTTTATTGCATACAAAATTTCATCGGTCCAGGAGTTTTGCGACACATTGTCACAAAACTAGCGTAAACAAAGGTAGGTTTTATATATAGGTTTCGGTGTGTAATATCATACCGTATTAGTGCGACACACCTACGCAGTAGCAATGTGCTAACAAGTAAGTATGAGATCACAGCAACATGAATCACTAACATGCATTGTTGACACCTCAGATTAATGAGCAATATACTTATTGTAAGGATACTAATATTATAAAGCGGAAAAGTTTGTTTGTTTGTTTAAACGCGCTAATCTCAGGAACTACTGGTCCGATTTGAAAAAATCTTTTTTTGTTGGTTAGCCCATTTATCGAGAAAACGCTACGACTAATAGGAGTGGAGCAGCGACGAGAAATGTTGCAAAAACGGGGAAAATTTACGCATACAAAGTTGCGCGGGACAGCTAGTTGTTCATACAACTAAGTAACTATGTCTTTGTAGGCGTAATTAGGGCTATTTTACACAACTTAAGGACCTTCGACCTGTGAGCGCTTGTAGAATCTCGCTCTGAAAGAGAGAAGAGAACTTGAGACATCTGAGCGAGCGGGCTGACGGCCGACCCATGCGTCAACCTCGTGAACGGGTGCTACTTGGGTCGGCCTTGTCATTATCATTTTATAGGTTTATTATTTTTTAATTTTTCATAATTGTTCATAATGTTTTTCTTATAATAATTTAATCGCATGTTGCCTTTACCCTCTTCTATATTTTTCTAAGTTGATGCTCTCATTCACACCACATAGGAGGCTATGGCATTTTTTACAATATATTTGTATAAATATATTGTAAAAAATGCCATTTAAAAAAGTGCCCATGAGTTTTTATTGCCAAGTTCTTTTCTCACGGCTTTACTCTTGCGAACTTGGCATTTAATGTAGAATCATTCTATTCCAAATTTTGTCTGACGTTCATAAGCGTTGCATTTGTAACCTAAATTAATAAAGTATTTTGACTTTGACTTTGACATAATTCCAGCTAGCTTAAGAATAGTGCCGCACCATCTCTTCCAGTGGGTGTCGTCAAGGCTACTAAGGATTTCACACCGATCGCCAACCCGCTCGCCAAAAGTGGCGTTTATGGCAATTACCCCCAGGTATAACAAGTAGGTTCTACTGGGGATACTCATGCCCAGCAGTGGGACATGACATAATTACAAATCGAATTATAGACCACTGTCTTCGAAAGGCGTTCATCATCTAAGACTCCGTGTCTGCTGTACGTGTGCGTTCACGACATCTGGCTTAACAGTCAGGGTCTATAACCACTAGGTCAACAGACAAGGAAAATTGATACGAATTTCAGTCTAAGAACTTAAACGGCTATTAAATTACCCTGAATCAGGGCTCTAAATCGAGGTGGCCTTGAAAATTTGTTAGAGAATTAGGGCCCTAACTCTTATTACACCTCTCTTTTTAAGGATTCAGGGTCCCTGATTCAGTGTAGTGTAATAAGCGCATTAGCTTTCGAGACAAAATTAAAAAAAATCATTTAACAGTTCTAAGTTAATGAACTCTGTATACGAGTTTATCAATATTCAACAATAAATAAATATGAGAGGGAAACAATATGGCGATGTTGTTAATTCCAACGTTATTATGCATTGTTTTCGTTATCGAACTTTGTTGTTTCTTAGGGTTGGCAAACGTCTTATTTTCAGCAGAACGAAAAAGAAATACTACTACCGACGTGAACCCACTCCTAACACAAACCGTTGAGCTTAGCTGGAGGGGTTAACAGGATTGCTAGTAATGTGGGACCCACAATTCCACATAGTTATTATAAAAAAAACCGGGCAAGAGCAAGCCAGACCATGGTCATTGTAGGGTTCCGCAGCCTTGAATAATTGCATCAGCAGAAGAGGGTATGTTCATGGCACTTACGCCCTTTTGTTGAGAAACGTGGTTTTTCAGCAATAACTCAATAATGGTATATCCGATCATGTCCTAAATAATTTTAAGTGCTTATTAAAAATTAAAAATATTTTTTGGTTACATTGTTCAAAAGTTAAGGGGGGCACAATGTACGCAACTTTCGGAGCGATTATTTCCAAAAATATTCACTCAATCAATAAAGTTTCCTAGAAACTATAAAATGTTTTAATAGACCTGGCGAATGATGCGCCACGCGTTAATGTTTGCTGAAAAAAAATTCTTCCAGCTTTGTTGCTTTGTTACGTGTACGGAGTGCCCCCCCCTAAAAGTATTTATTTTTACTATTTAGCTATCAAACTAAGTAGCGGCTACTACAAGACATTTTTCCACCATATTTCATCAATATACATTGAGCAGTCTTTGAGTAAAATGCTTGTGGCATACAGACAGACAGACGGACATGACGAAACTATAAGGGTTCCGTTTTTGTCATTTTGGCTACGGAACCCTAAAAATCTATACTTAACAACTTTTTCTCTAGATTACTAATCTGAGATCCCAAATTGAAGCCATTCACCCATAGACCTCAGACCTGTTAGTGTTAAGTACGTCGTACGCCGAGCAGGCTTCCCTGTACAAAGTGACATCAATTTCAAATGCCGAATCGAATGACCGTCCAGTCAACTTCTTTGACACTTTTGACAAATGGCCGTTGTTAATAATCCAGACTACCTATTTATTTTTTTGTTTGTTACAGTCTACTAACTCCTCAAATCGTGCAACAATAAAAATTCTTCAAAATTTACACGTTCTTCTTCTTCTTTGAGTTTATGGCAATCTAGCCCTTTTAACGGCTAATTTCTGCCAGTGTCAAGTATTTATGCACTTATTACATGCACATAGTCTCGTTCTAAGTCAATTATCACATAATCAAATCATTTTTTACAAGATAAACTCGGAACTGCAAAATAATGGCCGGTCAGTTTGCCGCCATTTTTACAACTCCAATTTACACGTTACTTCATCGCACATCTGACATTGGCAGAATTGTCGACAACGGCATTGTAGCCACTAAAAAAAAAAAAAAGTTTAGACTTCCATTACATTTTGTCAAATTACCGTCATAATTTCAAAATCAAATGGAAATCTTGTCGGTGGAAGCTGTCTAGCGAACTAACACTATAGAGGTTAGTGCTTTCACCTGTCAAAACTTCCGAAAACTTTCGGTGAAGAAATGATAAGTTCACGTATTTTGAAAGTCGCCCATTAGTAATTCATTACTAACGTCTCTGGTCTCAATTATATAACTATCGATGGATTTGGCTACTAGAGATATATATTTGACATATGCTTCGTACAGACTGCCTCTGTGGCGCGGTGGGAGTGTGTCCGACTGCTACGCAAGAGGTCGTGGGTTCGATTCCCATATGGGATACCACTTTGTGTTATCCACAAATTGTAGTTCCGGGTCTGGGTGTACTTTGTGTCCGTGACTTGTATGTTTGTAAAGTCCCCCGTGACACAGGGCTTGTACCCTACTGCGGGAGTTGTCTTTAAAAAAAAAAATTCAGAGTATGTCATAATTATACCTCTAGTAGCCAAATCAATCGATAGGTGGATTATTGAGTCGGCCATAAGTCTTTTAACTAGCGTGGCTCCAATTTTTTGACAGGCTTACTGATGGAACGCTGCACCAAAATAAATGCTTTATCATAATTAAACTTTTTTTATTATAATTATTTATTGAAGAGTTTCGTTGTCTATCTCCGAAACTCATAATCACATCTTTACAAAATGAAATGGGACCGTTTCGGAATAAACCTCCTTCGAACAAAAAAGAACATTGATAAATCTGTCTATATATGACGTAATTATTCCCGAACATACATTAAAAAAACCATTCGAATTGAGCACCTCCTACCTTCTTTTTGAAGTCGGTTAAAAAGTAAGAACCTAAGTAAGTAGGTAGTGTAAAGGGGAAAGATTTTATGAAATTATATATAGGTACTACGGGTCTTAATCGTGTGTATAATTTAAGGTAAAATACCCTGTTTATTGCTCGACATTTCGACCCACGGCCCTTGCAATACGGTCGAAACGTCGGGCAATAAAAAAGATATTTTACTTTAAATAATTCACGCGATTAAGACCCACAGTAGGTATGTATCATTTCATAATGTATACAAAGCGCGGAAGTTTATCAATATTTAAAGATTTTTTGGTTAATCACTGAAACACCTGGGCTAATTATGATGGAATTTAGTGTAGAGAACTAAAGATAAATGGAATCACAAAAAAGAACATACCTAGAACTTTTATCGCGATAGCCAACATACATAGCGGACGGTGTCGCGGGGAATAGCTTAATCTATACTAATATTATAAAGCTGAGTTTGTTTGTTTGAACACGGTAATCTTAGGAACTACTGGTCCGAATTGAAACATTCTTCCACTGTTGGATAGCCCATTTATCGAGGAAGCCTATAGGCTATATAACATCACGCTACGACGAATAGGAACGGAGCAGCAATGAGACATGCTGCAAAAACGGGAAAAATTTTGGCACACGAAGTTGCGCCTGACAGCTAGTCAAGAATAATGGTCTCCTAAGTGATGTCGGTTACAACGGCCAATCTTATTAGAGACTAGCCAACTACACAGGAGATATTATAGTGCACGTGTATCGCCTAACTCCCATAACCCGATGGAACGACATCCGACAAGACCGAAGAGAGATTGGGCGCTGCACCAACGGCTTAGCGGTGTGACTACGTTTAAAAACCGGGCAAGTGCATGTCGGGCCACAAACAAAGTAGGGTTCCATAGTCGCCCCCCCCCCCCCCCCCCCTCCATCCGAATATGGGTTTTCTGTTGTTTTTGTTTCATACTTATAACGTTATACCTATCTACTTAATAATATCTTTCAATGGAAATTTTGTTACTTCTCATTTGATCAGCTCTTACTCGTAAACTTGTAAAGCCTACTTAGCTGTGATAGTTTTCCTTTTAATTTCACTATATATACTACTACCCTGATTTTTTTCACATAGTTAACATAAACCATTTAGCTGGCAGGGGGGGGGGGGCACTTGACTTAAACAAAATATTACACTTTAAAGCTTAATATTTTACAAACTGATCCCTACATCAAAGAATCGTCTTCCCAACCCCTAAACGTTTTTGAAAGACCTATCTAATGATACCCCATATATGCGGTGGCGTAGGTGAAAAAAAATCACATCCCCACATGATTTTCAAGAGTTTATTCTTTTACTTTGTAGTGGTAAGTAATACGTGTATCCGTGCAAAATTACAACTACCACTAAGTCTGTGAGCAAAGCTGCGGACAGACGAACGGACATGGCGAAACTATACGGGTTCCGTTTTGCCATTTTGGCTACGGAACCCTAAAAACGGTCACGCACCTAGGAACCGACAGTGGTAACGTTACTTAACCTCGTAGATATCTCAACTTGCTGGTCGCCGCAGTCAAACATAAACATTATCTAAAATTGGTGACCCTACCAACCTTCAGCGAACTCCGTATGAAAATAGTGATCGATTATTCAAAACGTCCATTGTACACTAACGTCGCAAAATCATTACATACGACTACATTTAAATTGAATTCCAACGAATATCTATTACATTAAGTACTTAACATTTTTGTGGCTTTGGCGTCAGGTCATGTTTTTTCGTAGGCAAATTCAATGCCAAACCATTATTGATCACATTAATTATTTTTAAATTACATCTCCACCAACAATAGATAAGATGAGAGGCGGTAAACGCCTCTGTGGCGCGGTGGGAGTGTGTCCGACTGCTACGCAAGAGGTTGTGGGTTCGATTGCCACACGGGACACCACTTTGTGTGATCCAAAAATTGTTGTTCGGTCTGGGTATACATTGTGTCCGTGACTTGTATGTTTGTAAAGTCACCCGTGACACAGGGCTTGTACCCTACTGCGGGAGTCATCTTTTAAAAAAGAGCCGAAATGAGCATATTCGAGGCACCTTCAAAGTTGCGGATCTTAAGATGCAGGAACAAAGGTTTGGGCATGTAATGAGCAGAGTCAGAGACCACATGACTAGAAGAGAAGAGGAGGAGGCTCTGGAGAATGGCAATAGAGGCAGAGACCCACCCGCAAACTACTTGCTCCCAAACCATATCCAAAGACATGAGATCAGCTGCTAGGTTTAACCGTAGACCAAGACCGTAACATATAGCGATTGAGTCTTAAGACGCCAGACCCCAAATAGGGAGGGAATGTGCCAAGGGTATGATGATCTCCATCAATAATACCTACTCTTAAAATCACCGTTTTGCGACCTATTTTCTGCTCCTGACCAGAAGACCTACATTTTTTTTTTAAATGAAATTCATATTTTTTTCCAAGTTTACGGGAACTTTTCTAATTCATTTTCGGATAAAGTGGATAGAATTGCTGTTATCTATACTAATATTATAAAGCGGAAAAGTTTGTTTGTTTGTTTGTTTAAACGCGCTAATCTCAGGATCTACTGGTCCGATTTGAAAAATTCTTTTTTTGTTGGATAGCCCATTTATCGAGGAAGGCTATAGGCTATATAACATCGCGCTACGACTAATAGGAGCGGAGTAGCGACGTGAAATGTTGCAAAAACGGGGAAAAATTAGGCATACGAAGTTGCGCGGGACAGCTAGTCTGTAATAAGTAGGTATCTTATTTTTCCGATTTGTACACGTTATAGGATTTTATACGTTTCGACCGTATTGCAACGGCCGTGGTCACGGGTAGACGTCGGGCAATAAACAAAGGTATTTAGCCTTAAAAATGCGATTAAGACCCTTATAAAAAAAATCTATTATCTTATTTTTGAACGAAACTTTGTTTTTATTGAATTGCACTTGGCCTTCCAAATGCATTGTCACAATATCATTGGTCATTTTCAGTTAAGGCACCTGTCGCAACAACGACAAAGTGAGTAGCGATTTATCGCTTCAGAAACGCACAACAGATGTATTTTGTAGATCCCGTCCGTGTAAACAAAAGAGATGCAGTATAGAGCGAGTACTCGCCGGCAGTGGGAACACTCAGAGATCAACTATAAATATCTGTATCTCTTTTGTTTACACGGGATCTTCATAAGTATGTACGTGTCTTGAGCTATAAAATCGCTACTCGCTACTCTTTTTCTCGCCGATGGTCGGACAGGTGCCTAAGGCTGTGGTCTATCGACGACGAAATATAGCAGACTTCAACACGCGTTTTAACACCAACGGCGGAACATTTTTATTCATGAACTAGCTGACTCGTTTTTGCAACATTTTTCATTGCTGCTCCGCTACTATTGGTCGTAGCGTATATATATATATATATATATATATATATATATATACGCTACGACCAATAGGAGTGTCAAAGATTCAATAGTCATGGTTTAAAATAAAATATTATTAGCTTTTCCTCATGGCTTCACCTGCTCTATGTTTTTATAGCGTACTAGCTGACCCGCGTAACTTAGTCTGCGTAATTTTTCCCCGTTTTTGCAACATTTTTTATTGCTGCTCTGCTCCTATTGATCGTAGCGTGATGTTATATTGCCTATAGCCTTCCCCGATAAATGGGCTATCCAACAGTAAAATAATTTTTAATTTCGAACCAGTAGTCCCTGAGATTATCGCGTTCAAAGAAACAAACAAACTCCTCAGTTTTATAATATTAGCGATCTATACTAAATCATTGAAAAATTTAATCAAAATCCGTTTAGTAGTTTTTGCGTAAATTAATAAAAAAACATCCATTACAATACAAACTTTCACATTTTTACAATATTTAGGATTATTATAATGGCAGAAATCTTTAACTCTGTCATCATTTTTTACACAAGACATTGTATGAGTTAATCAAACGAGATACTCATATCTCACCTCACACAATAGTCTATTTAAGTGAACAATGGAAGACAATACGTACAATCAAACCTATGAACTACTGCCGCAGGTGAACAATTCAACACCTGCATGAGAAACATGACCTAACTCATTCTTTGGCCAAATTTTACAAGTTTATATTGTTCAACCCAGCAATTGCAGTGATGTCATCCTAGTTAGGTTATAGAATAATCTGTATTAATTGCCGTTATAACTATTTTTTTTTTTTAAAGATAAACTACTAGCTACTAGCAATGTGGGATAGTGTCCTACATTACAAGCAATCCTGTTAACCATTCGAGCTAAGCTAAATTGCTTGTGTTAGGAGTGGGTTCACATAAAGAGTATAATGGGTAGGATTCAAACCCGCAGCCTCACATTTGCGACTCCGCCTTAGCCATTAGGCTACCGACGCTTATAAATTTAGAATTAAGTTCCATTTCTATTTCTCATGAGATGTTTGAATCCTTTGGTCTTGCAAGGCTTTAAGTCTTTAGCGAGTGTAAAAAAGTTGTAAGTAATGAGTGACACTGAGTGTATTTTTTTTAATCATATTTTTAGTCATTACATATAAATAAAGATATGTTGTGTAATTTCATGGTAAGTCACAAAAACTAGCAAGGCCAAGTACCTAGATACTTTTCATAAAATAAACATAAAATATCCTTCCTATATCCATTGTAATATTATAAATGTGAAATTAACTTTGTCTGTCTGCCTGTTACATTTTCACGCTTAAACTGCTGAACCAATTTAGTTGAAATTTAGTATGAATATAGTTTGAGTCCTAGGAAAGTTCCTAGGATAGGTTTTATGACGATAGCCGACCACCACGCGGGCACAGTCGTGGACGTAAGTTAGTAATATTATAAATCATAAAGTTGATGAATAATATGTTTTTCTTCTGAGTATATCTGCAATCAATCTCTTTTCAACTCGCATACAACACATCTGATTATAGTTGTACCTATTGGAGCACAACACAGTTTATGCCGCTGCAAGAACTTTAGTAGCAACATTCAGGATGAACTAAACCTGTAATATTTATGTGGTACTATTACACAGCATCAAGTATCAAGTACAATCCACAAAGTTTCACAATAGAAAAATAAGGGTACATAGTTAAAGTGTCAAGCTGTGAAAAATGCTGAGCTCAACTTCCTACCACACCAATTGGCTCATAGAAATTGTAAACAGCAAAAAAAATGCTTGCCCTGACCAACAGGTTTTTCACAATAGATTCTTATCAACCTGATTGAGACTTACATCTAATAAGTACTAGATTTACACCTATATTCTTCGAAATTTAAATAACATTGATTGTAACTCAAAATTTAAAAGGAGATAGAAAAATATTACAATTTGTTATCAGAACTCCTTAATTTAAAAGATAATAGAATAAGACTTTTTTTATCGATTACAAGAAGTGGTATCGCAACATAAAGCCTAGGTCTATGTCTATAGTTTAAAAGAGAAAGGGTAATCAGAAAAATCACGAAAGCGTAGGCGGTTGATTAGGCTCATGTATTAAATCGTCAGGTCAGGGATGCAAATTTGAGTTGCCGCCAAAAGAATATTCGAAACGTATCGAAATAGTTTTGGCTCAATTACAAAACATATGTAAAAATCAATCATAATGAAAAATACTCACGCGAATTCTAGATATGATGAGACCCATTTTCTTGACTTTGTAACTTTAAATAACAGGCGAATTTATTGTAAAACACATAAGACACTCAACACAGCTTCGTTTTAAGGGTTTTAGCAGCTAAAAATAAGTTTGGCATAACCAGACGATGGTTGATGACGACTATAATATAACCTATAACGCCGATCTGGGATCATTACAAAAATATGAAAACTATTTATTCAGCAGCGTTTCATATCATTAAATCACATAACCACTAAATATTTTCGATTCAATATTATTCATGAAATTCACCACCACAACAGTTTCTGAACAATTGTGAAAAAAACATTTACTTTCAATAATTATTCACAGATAAAAAATATCTTGTCAAACAAATGTCAAATTTTCGAAAAGTCACTCGCCCGCTGTGGAGGCCGTAGAAAGAAGAAATAATTTCAATGTTTTCAATGCTGCAGACCTGGAGATGATATTGAGGGAGGATTTGTATTTTTTTCTGCAATTTTGCATATGATGACAATGATGTTACACTTTTTTTTATTTAGCAAGTATTATTAAATTTATGATTTACTATACTTTTCTCAAAGTTTGAAAAGCAGAATTTGAATTTTGAAATAATATTGTAACCTACACCAACAATAACAGGTTATTATTTTTATGTTTCAATATTTTCTAATTTATTAAATTACATACAACTGTAATTCGTGTAATAGGGCGTTTAAAAGTATACCAGCCTAAATATTGGGTTGCCAATTTTAAAAACTCTTTATCCTATTTAAATTATTTATTTTAATTAAAAAGTTGCTCTATCGCTATCTACTAGAAAACAATATTACGAAGTATATGTCCATAAAAAATGGAACTGTCGGGGTTTTTTTAAATACAACGATGACCGATCACTTTTTGCACACCATTCGTATAAAGAGTGCACTGCGCCACCGTCTGTCTCAACGCAAATTGCAGTTCCCCTTCTCACCTAACCAGAGCATGAGATCGTGGGACTCCAGGGCTTACTGTAGATCCTGGGGGTATATGGGGGTTAGCGATCGCCGTAAGGCTTTAAAGTACTCAGAGGACGCTGCTGCCCGTCCTCAGGTGTAAAATCCCTTAGTCGCCTTGACGACAACCAAGGGAAGAGATGGGGTAGTACTATTCATTAGCCGGTAGTTTATTAGTAGTTTTTATTTTTTTTATGTATGATTTTTATAGCCGATGTATGAACTAAGATAATGTAAAGTTTCACTCTCCCTTATGCCTAGTTTACACGTATTAAGTGGTTAAGTAATTAACTAAATTTTAACTAAATTGCAGCGTGTAAACAGCCACTTAATACCTCTTAAGTCATAAGTGTTAAGTAACGATTTAGTGGTTAAGTGAGCAAGTGGAATAGAATTGATTCTATTTTTGGTTAAGTAACCCACCCTCCCTTACCGCGCGCGGGGGCGATGAGCGGGAAATTTTGACATTTAGTTCTTGTTTGGACAGGAACAATTAATTTAGTTCTAAGCTTTTGCCTATGTTTAATTATTTTGATTGTTTTCGAAAGATTTTGAAAAACACAATAGTTATAATGGCAAGGTGGCAAATCCTAAACCTATAAACGAGAAATTCTTGTTTATAAATATAATATAATCTTAATCAGAATCTCGGAAACGGCTTCAACGATTTTCATGAAATTTAGTACTCAGGGGATTTCGGGGGCGATAAATCGATCTAGCTAGGTTTAATTTTAAGAAAACGTCGTTTAATAAAACCTACGTCATCCAGGTACTAGATATTAATGGCAATTTCATATTTTACTTTATCAATAATTTCATTAAGCAAATATCTAACTAGCTGCCTGCCCCGGCGGCGGCCTGAGCGTCAATTCGTATTTTTTTATACCTTGAGTTACGATAATGTAGTTTTCGTAACGATCTCTACTTTTTTGACAATAATGTATAGCTCCCTGACAATGTAGCTTTCTAATGGAGAAAGAATTTTTAAAATCGGTCCACTAGTTTTTAAGTTTATTCGATACATACAAAAATACAAATCATTTATCTTTATAATATTAGTGTTGATTACTGAATTTAGAACTTCAACACCCTCTTGATCGTCCATTATGATTTTATGAACTAAAGAGTACGGTTAAGCTTAACATGTGTAAACAGTTACATAACAGTAATTCACTTAAAATTTAGTTAAAATTTAGTTTACGACATATCCACATAATACGTGTAAACTAGGCATTAAATCAAGTGAGCGCCCTCATCGGGTAGATACCTATAAAAAACTTAAACTAATTAGGTCATTGATAATGTATACAGAAAATGACATTGTACAAATTAATATATATATTTTTAATAAATATCAAATGCAATAATTCATTTATTCTAACAAGTCCTCCAATCTTCTGTAAAGCAACTTAAAGAATTGACATTAGCAGTTTCTCTTGTCGTCTGCCAGCCATCTGAGTTCACGCAGTGGCACAGTCCACGACGACACTGTATTTCTCTAAAGTTGCCATTTTTGCAGCATACTGGCTTTTCTGTTGAGTCGCCCATGAAGTTTGATGTTATGGCGCATTCTAGAAGAAATAAATAATAAACTGAGTGCCAAATTATTGACCTATCATGGCGGACAGCAGGGAAACAGACAGAGCTATCTACAGAGTACATTTGAATGAGCTATGTTTATAGATTAGTATTTTTAAATAAAATAGGTTCTAAACCTCTAACAGTATTTAAATAATATTGTTTTTTTTGTTTTGACCGACCCGTGACCACGATCGGTGCAATTCGATCGAATAAAAGGTTCGTACTGTGGCGTCCTACATGCCAAGCCGCCGATAGCGCCCGACATCGCGACGCCGACACCGTAGCGCGCGTGCTGAAAAAGACGACATCCCAACGCAATAACTATTTATGCACTAAGCCGCGCGCTGTGCCACACGTTTATATATGGCGCCGAGAATGCACCGCAGTCGTCGTGATTGGTCGGTCGCGATGCACTGACTTGCTACATGCAATACAACTTGCGAACCTTATTTTGTAAATATAACGTGCCACTTTTATTTAATATACCTCTTTCACCTTTTACTTATACATCACACGTGAGTTTTATTTTGCAACCTCAAGACTGAACACCCTATCAGTAAAATGGTGACCCCGACGTGATCAAGGAGCAACTCCAAGATGTCTACAGAGGAAACCAGCCCACAAGAAGTAGAAGACGTGAAAGAACAGGTAACGACCGTTACGTGTGACGTCGCCACAATCTCGCTGCCTGCGCGTCTGCCGCCATTTTGGCGCCAAAACCCACGCCTATGGTTCGCGCAGTTTGAAGCCGCCGTTGCGGCTAGCAGAATTGGAGAAGATCAGAAGTTCAATCTCGTCGTCCCGTTGCTCGGCTGCAACGACCTGGAGCAGATCGCCGACATCGTGCTGAGCCCGCCCGCGAGCAACAAATACGCTACACTGAAAAATAGGCTGATTTCCACGTTTCAAGAGTCCGACCATCGCCAGTTGCAGAAGCTGCTCAGCGGCTTAGAACTCGGCGACATGAAGCCTAGCCAGTTACTGCGCAAGATGACTGATTTAGGCGGGAAATTGCTGACCCAAGAGGCGTTAAAGGTAATGTGGCTCAATCAATTACCTACGCAAGTGCGCGCCGTGCTCGCCGTGAACACCGAATCGTCGCTCGAAGGCCTAGCTGCGATGGCTGACAAAATGGTGGAACACTTCGAACCTGCGACGGTTGCCGCGGTCGCCGTGCGTCCCACGTGTCCGTCGCCATCAACATCGTTAAACTCCGCGCATACGCTCGAAAGAAAACACGTACCAAACGAAAACCTGCAGTTTGACCTACTATCTAAACAGATCGAGAAATTATCGCTAGAAATCGCCGAACTTCGCACGAGACAACAAAATTCGACGCATCATTCCCGTTACCGCCAAAATCGATCGCGGTCGAACTCGCGAGTACGTGCCTACACGAACCGTAAGCCCGGAGATCCAGATTGGGTATGTTATTATCATTTTCAATTTGGTGACGAAGCCCGAAAATGTGAACCGCCGTGTGCTAAACAGAAGCAGAAGTCGGAAAACTAGAACGTTCATCCACGTTGGCGGGCGTCGATGTTAACAAACCAAGTTACCGCCTATGTGTCGTCGATGTTAACAGCAGAGAGAAGTTTCTCGTCGATACCGGAGCCGACATATCTGTGTTAGCCGCTAGAAATAAGAAACCCACGAAGCCGACAGAAAATACCTACAGATTGTTCGCCGCAAACGGAACGGAGATACGTACCTACGGAGAGCGTACACTCGAGCTCAACCTGGGTTTACGTAGAGCCTACAAGTGGACGTTCACGGTCGCTGAGGTGAAAACATCAATTCTAGGCGCAGATTTTCTAGCGAGGCACGAATTGCTAGTCGATTTACATCACCGCAAACTCATCGACCGCATCACCGACCTCAGTGTAAACACCATCACAGTGCAAAGTACCGAAGCCGTTTACGTCATCAACCGCAACCACGCCTATCACGACCTGCTGAAACAATACCCAGACGTTCTGCGACCCATGTCACTCAAAGTACCGACGAAACACGAAGTAACACATCGCATCGAGACAACAGGACAACCGATCTACTCGAGGCCACGCCCCCTGCCACCAGATAAGTACAAAGCAGCGAAGTTAGAGTTCGAGAAGATGATGGAGATGGGTATCTGCAAGCCGTCGAATAGTCCATGGGCTAGTCCACTACACGTCGTTAAGAAGAAGGACGGTTCACTTCGCGTATGCGGCGACTATCGCCGTCTCAACGCCGTGACAACCCCCGATCGGTACCCCATTCCGCGAATTCAAGATTTCACGTACCAACTGCACGGAAAGAAAATATTTTCAAAAATCGATTTAAAAATGGCGTACTTTTGGATACCAATGGAGAAAGAAGATGCTGCGAAGACGGCCATAATAACCCCATTTGGCCTCTTTCAGTTTAACTGCATGACATTCGGTCTGCGTAACTCAGGTCAGACATTTCAACGTTTTATGCATGAAGTACTGCGAGGACTCGACGACAATGTATTCTGTTTCGTCGACGACGTGTTGGTCCACTCGAAAACAGAAGAGGAACACGAGCGTCACTTACATCAGGTACTCGAACGACTGAACAACTACGGTGTCTCACTTAACGTCGACAAGTGTGAGTTCGGCAAGGACAAGATACAATTCCTCGGCTACGAAGTTTCATCGGCCGGTATCAAACCCACTGAAGATCGCATACAAGCCATACTCAAGTTTCCAAAACCAAGCACAGTTCAAGAATTAAGAAGATTCCTAGGTATGATAAACTTCTACCGTAGCTGCCTACCCCACCAAGCCGAACATCAACATCTGTTAAACAAATACCTACACAATAGTAAGAAAAACGATAAATCACCAATATTATGGACACCCGAAGCCGAACAAGCCTTTGAGCAATGCCGACAAAGCATACTCGAGGCCACCGTCTTATCGCATCCCATACCTAACGCTCCACTATGTCTTCTCACCGACGCATCTGACAGCAGTATTGGTGCCGTTCTACAACAGAAGATCGACAATACGTGGAAACCACTCGCTTTCTACTCCAAAACGATGAGCGAGACGCAACGTAAGTACAGTGTATACGATCGCGAATTATTAGCAATGTATACAGCTGTTAAGAGCTTACGCCGACTCGTAGAGGGCAATGACCTCACAATATGTACCGACCACAAGCCACTGACGTACGCGCTAACAAGAACGCCGAGTAGCAGCGACACACCAAGACGAGAGCGACAACTACACTTCATCAGTCAATTTTGCACTAACATCAAGTACATTCACGGTGATAAGAACGAAGCAGCTGACGCGTTGTCACGTATCGCTGAAGTCGAAGTACTCAACGCAACCGTCGACTATAATAGACTCGCGGAGGTACAAGAGGACTCCGAACTACGCGAATCTATGAAAAATCCAAATCTCAAGTTTACGCGCGTCAACCTACCGGGAGTTCAACGACCGATATGGTGCGAAACATCAACAGCGAACGCTCGTCCATACCTACCACCGCCGTATCGCGTCCCAGCTTTCAAAGCGCAGCACGAACTTAGTCACCCGGGAGTACGACTATCGCGAAGAATTATGACTACAAAGTTCTTCTGGCCGTCGATCAACAAGGACGTAGGTACTTGGGCGAAATCATGTATCAGCTGTCAACGCGCTAAAGTTCAACGACACGTCGTGAGTCCACTCGGCGAGTTTCAACGGTCGTCGCGTTTCGAACATGTGCACGTCGATATAGTCGGGCCCTTACCTCCATCGGAAGATTATAGATACCTCGTGACGATGATAGATCGCTGTACCAAATGGCCTGAAGCAATTCCCACACGTGACGTCACAGCTGAGACCGTCGCGAAGGCTGTGTACGACGGGTGGATAGCACGATTCGGCTGTCCTCTGCGGATTACTACGGACCAAGGGAGACAATTCGAGTCGTCACTGTTTACCTCACTCATGAAGAAACTCGGCGTAACTCGAATACGGACTACGGCTTTTCATCCCCAAGCGAACGGACAAATCGAGCGATGGCATCGTTCCCTCAAAGCGGCACTGATGGCGAGAACGAACGACGGGAGGTGGGTCAACGAACTTCCTACGGTACTACTAGGGCTTAGAAATGCACTACGTGACGACTCATCTGTCAGCCCGGCATTAATGACATACGGCTCGACTCTTCGCATTCCGTCTGATTTCTTCGTACCTACAACGTCGAACATTGAAGACGCGGATTTCGTCCGTCAGCTGACCGAAACGATGACGTCACTAACACCTTCTCCGAGAGCTCGAGCATCAACGATGAACACTTTCGTCTACAAGGATCTCGCAACCTGCTCACATGTGTTTGTGCGCAACGATACCGTACGCAAACCTCTCACACCTCCATATGATGGCCCGTACGAAGTTTTACAGCGCAGCCCAGACGGGAAACACTTTACACTGCGGTTACCGCTTCGCACCGCTGTTATTTCTGTCGACAGATTAAAGCCGGCCTATATCTGCAACACAGCACCGAGCGGCGCAGCGCTACCGATCCACGCACCGAGCGACACAGCTTCACCCACTAGATCATCGAGCACAGCATCATGCGGCGCAGTGCCACGGATCCACGCATCGAGCGACACTGCATCTTCGATCATGACCCCTAGCGACAACGCAACGTCATCGTCTTCACCGAGCAGCGCCTACGTCACAAGATCCGGCCGCACGGTGAAACACAACGTACGCTTCGCTTGAGGGGGAGTGATGTGGCGTCCTACATGCCAAGCCGCCGATAGCGCCCGACATCGCGACGCCGACACCGTAGCGCGCGTGCTGAAAAAGACGACATCCCAACGCAATAACTATTTATGCACTAAGCCGCGCGCTGTGCCACACGTTTATATATGGCGCCGAGAATGCACCGCAGTCGTCGTGATTGGTCGGTCGCGATGCACTGACTTGCTACATGCAATACAACTTGCGAACCTTATTTTGTAAATATAACGTGCCACTTTTATTTAATATACCTCTTTCACCTTTTACTTATACATCACACGTGAGTTTTATTTTGCAACCTCAAGACTGAACACCCTATCAGTAAAGTACCTTTAAATAATTCATACGATTAAGTCCCGAAATACATTTAATAGGTATTTATATATCTCTGATTGTTCCATAAATTTTAAATCATTTGGCCTCTCCCAATTATCGTGGACGCGTTCAACTAGGGATCCCGATATGATCGTGACCACTCTTGGCTCGACTGACTTAAATGAATAATGTTCAACAATTTGTATTTTTAACAACTCGTTTGTTGTTGTTCTTTTTGTTTGTTGTTCTAGCCTACATACGTCCATTGTTGAGTAAAGGCGTTCTCCCAAAAGGCTTAGCAGGAGTATTTATACTTCTCAGGATGACTATGCTGTTAATCAGGTATTGGATTGGTTAGTCGCTTTCACGACGCCCACGGCAATAAAACGAATGATACATTGACATGGTGAAAATTCTAGCTAAGGTTAATTGAAAGTTTTTTTAATGGACAACCATTTTAATCTGTAGGTATTCCAGAAGTGAACTTACTGCAATCCATATCGTAGTAAGCATCAGTTCCTGGCACTGCTCCAAAGTCCCCTATCTGTCTACCGCGATTATCCGTGCAGACTTTCCTGTAAATAGAAGAGCTCGTAAGATTTTCGTCTTGAAATATGAAATCTAAAGTAATAATACCTATTAAATGTGAAAGTATGTACGTACTCTGTCTGTCTGTTATGTTTTCACGCTTAAACCGTTGAACTAATTTAGATGAAATTAAATTAGTTCAACGGTGGTATGGCGATAGTTTGAGTCCCGGGAAAGGACATAGGCTAGTTTTTACCATGCGGGCGGAGCGGAGCCGCGGGCAATAGGTTTAATAAAATGAAAATACTATTTAAATGCTTTTAAATCTGTAAATTTGGTCTGGAGCTAGGTTACCAAAGACGGACATAGTTATGGGCGGAACCAGGATTTGAATCTGGGGGGGAGGGGGATACAAGAAATTCAGTACTCAAACAACAGTGCCCCGTGCCAACCGTGCCCCCTGGATAAGCGTATAGACCTAGGCCCAAATTTAAGAAACGCTTCTTATTATTTACCCCCACCATTCACGCCATAAGAGAAATGGGGTATGCGTCTGAACTCTTTTTTTTTTTTTTTTTTTGAAAGACGACTCCCGCAGTAGGGTACAAGCCCTGTGTCGCGGGGGACTTTACAAACATACAAGCCACGGACACAAAGTACACCCAGACTCGGAACAACAATTTGTGGATCACACAAAGTGGTGTCCCGTGTGGGAATCGAACCCACGACCTCTTGCGTAGCAGTCGGATACACTCCCACTGCGCCACAGAGGCAGTCACTCTGAAGGCCTACTCTCTTTTTCTAAAAGGAAATTCATGAATATTCGTTTTCTTATCTGTTGTATTGATTGAATTGATGATGCTGACTCTGAATATCACCAGCACCATCTCATTTTTAATCGAAACTTCGTTTTCGTTAAATTAGAGTAGACCTCCTGAAGCCCCTGTTTCTGTGACATGCTCAGAACACACATATTCTATTATCTTTGGTGATATGACATCACTTAGGCTCTCGGTTCCCAACCTGTTGGCAATTACCCCTGAGGGGGTAAAACTACTATTCTTTGGGGATAATGAAGGTAGTATAACCTCCAAGTCCAAGTCCAATACGCATAAATTAGGAAGGTGAAAAAAACAGTAGTTAAAAAATACTAACCTGCCAGTCCTCGTATAAGCGATTCTTCCATAAGTGCCATCAGGATAGCACTCTGTAATTCCTCCACCAAATTCTATATTAAACCCATCTTCTTCACTGCTCAGATAAACTTCGATTTTGTCTTTAATATCTTCGAAGCAGGGGGTTGTGTAATTATAGGGAGGCTTGCCTTCATTGTATTGAGGGAATAGATCTATTTCTTCAGTGTCTGAAAGAGAATTGTTAAACTAAATTGCAACTCTTTATTCAATTTGTTAACAAAATAGATTTTAAACTTGTGATAAGTCCAGATTCTACATGTACCGGAGAATGGTGGCAAATAAAGGCGCGAAGGTGCATGACAAGTGTGACTCGTTCGCGCGATGGAGGTGGGGTGCATTTGGTGACTAGACGACAAAATGGCAAGTGTGACCGTCGTGCGTGCGACGGTACTCTGGGACCAAATGTATGGCGAATACTTACTACTTACTTGAAAATGCTTCCGCCAATTTTCCAACGCCCCGCCGCCGCCGCCGAGAAAAGGCAACGGCGCGCCGACATATCTAGCTTGGTGGCATTAATGACGACATTCAAGCTACGTAAGAAGTAAACAAGTGCGAAAAAGTGGAAAAAGCGTTTAAAAATAACACAAATCACAACTTGCTTCTAGAACAGAATATCGTAATATGCTTGTAACGGTGGATAAAATTGCACAACAACTTAAAAACTTAGTCGATACGATTTTTTCCAGTGAAAATAGTGACCTCTGAAGATGCAGCATACTAAAATGATTTTTGTACCGACAAGACAACCAACATCTCAAATCTAAAGAATAAAGCCTATAGGAAAGAGCTAGGTCATCGTCGTTAAGAGATGCTCTACGTTAAATGCGATGAAATAGAAGTAGCTAACTTCTATTTGACTGCATAATAAGACGTACCCGGTTTAAGGTAAGGGCAGTATTCTACATGTAGCCGAACTAGGACCATATAAAGTTGAAGGCGATGTGCCTCCATGAAATACTGCTTCGCTCTGCTGAGTACTTTAATTTTTTAAAGCTAGTTAGGCCTTTCGTTATAGACAACCGCAGAACTACAAGTCACGCGATATGTCGACGCCATGGAATCCAATTTTGAGGAAATTCCTTATAGAAATGTTCTCAAAATAGGCAGATTTGACCAAGGGAGATATTTTGCGGTGAATTTGGAAACTTGTGTCTTGGTAGGACAAGAGAATAACTTCATAGAGTGCCTTGTCGTACAAGGGAAAGTAAAAGGTACGAGAGCACGCGGGAAAGCACCCATGCGATGGACCGACTAGATGAAATCTGCAGTAGGTGGTCCCTTGTATGAATACACGCGCATCTCGACAGGGGATTGAAGTTGCCCGAAATCTGACTGCTTCATGATTACCACGACCGCTCTGCCAAGAGTGAATCGATGAAGAAGAAAGATAATAACAGTAATAATAATATATAATAATTATTATTATTTATTACAGACAAGGTTACAGTGTCTCAGTAGATTATAATTAGGTGCACTGGAAATTAGTTTGTGAGGTCATACAACCGACTCCTAAACTAGTTAAGAACCTTATCTGTATCTTAGGGGTCGTAGTCTTTGTAGATCGCTTATTTGTGATTCAGAAGAATTTATTATAATGAAAATCCCCATTGAGCGACTTAAAGACCACGAACCGAATGGTGTTACGTAAATTAGGAGAGATATAGTCCAGCAGTGGATGGATGAAGGTTGATGATTAATGATTGATTACTCACAGCATTCCAATTTAGTAAGAGGCTCTCTATCCAGGTGAATCTTCTCAACTCTTGGTAGGATGAAACCGGTGATAGGGTTCACGCAATAACATGTTCTATCAAAACACTGTATTGGGTTGAAGTTCCCGTCGTCAGTACATCTTGGGCCTACCACCGGCCAGCGTACACCAGGAGTTATTGACCTCTTTATCTTTTCATGGAGACGCGAACAGCCTGGAAGTTAAAAGTATTATGTTTATCCAATGCCCGGTGTATGGCTCAGACCGTTGGAAGGTCTAAGCCACAAACTGTCTTGGTGGGTACCACGACAGCATAAAATAAAAAGACGCTATACGAAATCTGTGAATAGTGATATGTTTCGGTTAAAGGGCATGGTAGCAAGTCTCAAATGAGGAACATGTTGCGGTGACATTCAGATTTATGCCAAACTAGCTTTCGGCCGCGGCTCCGCCCGCGTGGATGTCGGTTATCGCGATAAAAACTATCCTATGTCCTTCCCCGAGACTCAAACTATCTCCATACCAAATTTCATCTAAATCGGTTCAGCGGTTTGAGCGTGAAAGCGTAACAGACAGACAGACAGACAGACAGACAGAGTTACTTTCACATTTATAATATTAGTATGGAAGTATGGATAAGGATTTGAGTGAAAAAATCAATTTATAGTCTTAAACTAGAGATTGTTTGTTTGTTTGGACGTGTTAATCTCTGACAGTAATTGCCTACAGGGTCCCTATTTTACGTTCTTATTTTGCGTCCTGTCGCATGCGCGTTGATGCATTTCAAAGCACAACTCTCTATTTGGCATTATGACAAGTTTTTGACAGTTCGCACGGGCTTGCCGCGATAACGGAAAAAAAAGAATGTATAGGTAAGGACCCAGGGCTAATTATTATGAAAGTATGGAAGTGGCTTGCAGCATGAGATTTTCTTTATATAACGATCACGGAGGTGGAAACGTAGGAAACAACTACCTAGTTATTATATTAAGAATTGTTTGTCAATTCGTGACTACCAGACCTGACATTAGACACAATTTTAGCAATTTTAGTATAAATAAAAGGCTTAATTTATAAAAAAATAAGAAGATAAATTCGTGTGAAGTTGTGGCAGATAGTAAAATATTAATAATAGTTACCGCACTGCATGTTTCTTCTAGTAGCTGACCCGAGGTACAACGCTTCACCAAATATTCTATTACCTTCCTCAGACTGACAAACACATCTGGAAAATAATAACATTCAAATAAATAACAAAAACCTCACTATAGTATACAGCGGGGGATTTGCGATTGCAATCCCCTCCGCCCGATTGCAAAAAAGTAGAGACACACTACACAGTACTAGGGTTGCCACCTTTTTTTTGGGCCAAAAAACAACTGACATTGGTTTTTACAAGTAAAAAAAGTATGTTATGTCAAAATAAAGTACAATTTAATTTAATTTCTATTCTAAAATGTGTTTCATTATTTTTAGCAAATTTTAATTAATACCTATCTAATAATAATCAAGCATCTTTACATTATATATTTAAGTTACGTCTATTTTTTTTAAATATGTAAATTCAATTCCGGAGAATTAAATTGACTGCCTTAATTTACTGGAATATAAAAATTTAATTGACTGGGAGTAGTGAATGTATCCGACTCCTGCGCAAGAGGTCGTAGGTTCGATTCCCACACGGGACAGCACTTTGTGTGACGCACAAATTGTTGTTCCTGGTCTGGGTGTACTTGTATGTTTATAAAGTCCCCCGTGACACAGGGCTTGAAATCTACTGCGGAAGTCGTCTTTAAAAAAAAAACATGTAAAATAAAATATTTGAGTACTTTATACTTCTCATAAAGTATATAATACAATTACCAGTAAGAAGTATACTTAATACTTTATTAAAAAGTACGGGTGGCAACCCTATTCAGTACCCGTGTTAAATCAATTGTACCACATAAAACCGCCCCGCCTCATGACGTATTATGGTCATACCTACCTAAAATCTGAAATATTTAAGCGCCTGTACATAATATGAGAGCAAAAGTTCTTAGAGCCCCAAATATTTGAAGCTGCAGTAGTGGCGGTAGAAAGTATCGGAATCGCAATCGAGAGTTAATTAAAATTACCGACGCGTGAACCCTCCTGCCACAAGCAATAACTTAGCTAACAAGACTGCTAGTAATTTGCGACCCATTTTGTTAAGATATATGTAATATTACTTGTACTTTATACCTTTCTAGTTTCTTTCATCGATAGGGTTTTCACAGTTAGCAGTTACTGAGTTTGATTATTTCTTTTGTCAGAGACTTTTTTTTTAAAGACGACTCCCGCAGTAGGGTACAAGTCCTGTGTCGCGGGGGACTTTACAAACATACAATTCACGGACACAAAGTACACCCAGAATCGGAACAACAATTTGAGGATTACACAAAGTGCTGTCCCGTGTGGGAATCGAAGCCTCTTGCGTAGCAGTCGGACACACTCTCACCGCGGGACTGAGGCAGTCAAGAGATCATAATAAACCTTTGATCCTGGATTAAAACTTTCTCGTATCGAGAGTACGTGTACACACTTCGTTGGATTGTCTACATAGACCCTTTTTAAACCCAAAGGCAGAGTATTGTCCCTGTTGCATTTTCAAGTTATTTATAGAAGAACGAGCAAGTCATTGCGTCCCGTCAGCCCATAGCAGCATCAACGCCGCCCGCCTAAATCCTATCTTTGCAAACATTTTGAGCGTCGCAGCACAGACATTAGTTCGTAAGCCGCATTTACCCAGCAGTGCCCTTCAATTTAAAAACAGTAATGGGTGAATCTTGAGAGACAACATTTTTGACGTCCGGTGGTAAAACGTACCCGCAATATCGAAATAAAGATGTAAAGTATTTTTTTTACGTCTTAATACAATGGTATCTAATTGATTCACAATAGTTTTTCTATTTAATTTGCGTGTAATTATTGTAAAAAAAAACATAAAGTCACGAAAATTGATAACCTTGGCGCGTCCTTTACATATTTTTTTGTGAAAACAGTCCGAAATCACCAATTTTTAAATGTAAAATAAATCATTTATCAAGTTTTTCAGCAACTAGACTAGTAGATGTTTAAAATAAAAATATACATTTTGTATTTTATCCCATAGTTTTACATTGAAATAGATTTAAAGTTTTGTCCCGAACTAAACAGTGATTCCATTGGCGTGCCACATAACTAGGCAAAGATCGCTAAGGGAGCGGTCGAGAAGCGTAGATATCCGTTCTCATGCGAGCTTCTGTCGCACTTTAAACGCCGTGGTGGAAAGTCGCGTCTCAATTTGCCCATGAACGAAATTACGAAGGTAAATATTTGATTACCCTGGTTTTGTTTCACTTGGTCTTAGATTACCCTGACAGCATAAAAAAATAGTATAAGATTTTTTAGGATTTTACTATTATTACAAACAGAAAGGCATTAAGGATATCTCTTTACAAATCTTATTATTATTGATTAGAACTTTTGAATTTTTACATAATCGGTAAAAAACGTACTTTTATTGATTACCTTGGTGTTGATTCACTTGGCGTTTATGCCATGGTAATCAAAATTTTCTATATTTTGTTTGTAATAAAGTAAAATTTTCTTTTAACTCTGTAGATTTTTTCCTAATAAAACAATATTTCTGTATATACTGAGTGACAGGCCTGTTGGTCAATTGACAAGTGACTCTGACTGCTAAGCCGTCTTGTTCTTCAAAAAAGGAGATAAGACCCGGCTGAAGAACTACCGACCTATTTCTCTTCTAAGCCACGTCTATAAGCCGTTCTCAAGAGTCATCACGCAAAGCCTTGCGCAAAGACTTCGAACCACCGGAACAGGCTGGATTTCGGAGCGGATGTGGCACCATAGACCACATCCACACAGTGCGGCAGATTATACAAAAGACCCAGGTGTATAATCAGTCCCTGTGTCTAGCATTTGTGGACTAGAAGGTCTTTGACTCGATTGAAATCTGGTCTGTTCTGGAGTCTCTGCAGCGATGCCAAGTAGATTGGCGATGTATCCAAGTGATGAGATAGTCTCTACAAAGCCGCCACCTTATCCGTCCAAGTACAGAATCAGCAAACAAAACCTATACCATTGCATCGAGGAGTGAGGCAAGGGGACGTTATTTCCCCGAAATTGTTCATAAATGCAATGGAGGATATGATCAAGACGCTGCACTGGAAAGGGCGGGGCATCAACATCAATGGCGAATACCTACATCTTTCACTTGCCATTTGCAGATGAAATTGTCATCAAGGCGGAAACGCTGCAGGATCTGCAACGGATGCTGAATAACCTGACTGACTCCTCTGTACGCATCGGCCTACGGATGAACTTGGATAAAACCAAGGTTATGTTCAATTAACATGAACTACCGGAACCGACAGCGGTGCACGGCGCCGTTCTCGAAGTTGTTCAAAAATATGTGTATCTCGGGCATTCATTGCAGTTAGGTAGAAACAACTTCGAGGACGAGGTAAACAGGAGAATTCGGTTGGGTTGGGCAGTTTTGGAAAAAAAAATTGTGATTCTGATTATTAAATCTTTAGATATTGTGTCATCAAAAGAAACGTTCCTAATTTTAGTTGAAGTTTTAGATTATGTTTAAAAATAAAAGTTTTGTTTTCAATTATTATTACTTAATATGTATATTTTATTATTACTACTTAAGACTAAAGTGATTAATAATTAGGTTTATAAGTGCCAATAACTGTAATTAAAAGACTGATTATTAAAATAATAGTTTGTTTTATTACCGTGTTGTTTAATTTTGATTCCCTTGCCATCGTTTTTTGATTACCCTGGCCTAAAAAAAATGATTTTAAATATCTTTGTAATGCGTTGCTCAAAAATGACCCCTATGATAAATGTGTTTAAAGTTCGGCTTAGAATCATGAAAAACTATAATTTGTAAAAAAAAATATAAATAAAAATGCGCCAAGGGAATCAACTAAATAATCCCAATCTCAAGATTTACCCTAATGTGTTCACATCATTAACTCTCGTAAAAATAACTGATACTGCAATGGTACCAACAAAGACGGCCTATTTATTTATTTAAAAAAGACGACTCCCGCATTAGGGTACAAGCCCTGTGTCGCGTGGGATTTTACAAACATACAAGTCACGGACACAAAGTACACCTAGACTCGGAACAACAATTTGTGGATCACACAAAGCGGTGTCCCGTGTGGGAATCGAACCCACCACCTCTTGCGCAGCAGTCGGACACACTCCTACCACCATCAGAACAGGCGCGGGTCCAGGATTTTTAACAGGAAGAACAACATTTGAGTCAACATCGGCTAAGTGCGAGTCGCTCGCACGTAGGAGTAGGGAGGAGGTTGAATTTGACTCAATACGGAAATACTGGCCATGATCTAACATCCCGCTCTATGTGTTGGACCCCTGGAAAAAATAATGAGGGGTCTACATCATAGTGCGGGATCTCTCGGGTGCAATATATTAAAAATCATATGAAATTGGACAAAATAAAGGAGTTTCAGTCATGCTACTGGGGGGGCCATTGCACCCCGCCCCCTCTTGAATCCGCACCTGCCCAGAAGATGTACCTAAGTAAGTAGGTACTTACGTTTGTGCTGGTGTGCAGTGTACAGGACTAAATCTCCCTTTGCCATCGCAGACGGGGCGTTCCTCCATGGCTCCTATTTCACCATTCGCTTCTCTGGCGTCGTATCTGTCTTGTTCTATGTGGCAGGCTGATGTCACTGGAATTTAGACACCATTTCCATGTATTAGGAGGTAGGAATATAAAGTATTACTAGCTGGCCCGCGCGACTTCGTCTGCGTCAATATTCCCAGTTTTTCAACATTTTCCATTGCTGATTTGTTCCTATTGGTCGCCTTCCACGAAATTTTTTTTTTTTAATTTGGACATTCAGGATCCTGACTGGTCCGAATTAAAAGAATATGGCGTTCAAACAAACAAACAAACTCTTTAGCTATTTATTATATTAGTATGGATTAGCATGGGCGTACCCGGAGACAGATTAGGGGGTTGAACCCCCCCCCCCCTCCGAAACAGCAAAACCGGCATTTAGTAAATTATAACGTTTACACTTTCCTACCCCTCTCTGAAATTAGGAAAACCCCTCACGAAATAGAAAATAAATAAAAATAAAATACATTTCTTTCAGACTATGGTCCATATTTTGTTAATAAATACATAAGACTGTGTTAGTATCTAATTCTCGTAACTAAAATTAACTTAACTCACAAATCTGCTACCATCAGGGGCACCGGAAACGAGGACATGCGTTCATATTTATCGTATGCGTCGAAATGATCATGGAAATGAGTCCATGATTATTAGTCTACTAGCTTTCGCCCGCGGTTCCGCCAGCGTGGATGTCGGTTATAGCGATAAAAACTATCCTATGTCCGTCAAATTTCATCTAAATCGGTTTAGCTGTTTGAGCGTGAAAGCGTAACAGACAGACAGACAGACAGAGTTACTTTCACATTTATAATATTAGTATGGATTAGTATTTTACCCACGATGTCCACGGAGATGGTATTATGCGTTTGGGATAGGAGGTATTTGTGTTACTATTTTTCTCGGAAACAAATTAATGAATGATGATGATAATCATCATCATTCATTAATTTCCACTTACTACAAGTACAGTGAGTCTCGCTATCTGTGAAGTTTCACCGCACAGGGCAAGAACTACCGATAGTCGTGCCTGTACCTAGACCACTTATACTGATGAGTTCATCATCATAATCAGCCTGTACGGGTCCACTGCTGGACATATGCCACTCCAAATTTGCACTACAGCTCCCGTGTCCTTCGCCTTCCGCTTTTGGATGCGGAAGGCGGAGGACACGGGAGTTGTTTCTTCTTAGCGACCTTCTTTATGTCGTCCATCTGGTTGATAGTCGTTCAAACTTACGTTTACCAAGTCACGGTCTCCACTTTAGGCCTCGTCTGCTCCACCGGCCGCGGGTCCTATAGCGACCCCATTGTTCTCTCCACACGAGTGGTGTCGGTAGCAGGACCTATACTGCTGAGTTCGTTATCATCATCAGCTGGCATCGGCCCATTGCTGAACCTCAAGCTCTTGTCCAGAGACCTTCTTTATGTCGTCAGTTCATTTCACTGGAGATCATCCTACCTTACGTTTACCAAGTCGCCGTCTCCACACTAGGACTTTCTATTAGTACCCTCTGAACACTAAAGTCTACTTACTTCTGGTACAGCGAGTCTCTTTATCCTCAGGATCCACCGCGCAGGTGAGTCCATCTCCACAACGTCCGATAGTTGTGCCTGTACCTGGACCGCCTATACTGCAGTGTTCGCCTTCAGCTGAAATCATAAGGACATGATTAGCTAAACGTTGTACTGCGTAAAACTGAAGAAAAACGAAGTGGGAATTTCCATACAAAATAATCAATTTCATTTTTGTATTTTCGAAAGAGGTTTATTCCGAAATGGTCCCATGTAAATTTCGTAAAGATCTGATGATGAGTTTCGGAGACAGACAACGAAACTCCTCAATATATGCCAGTAAATCCAGCATGATTAAAGTCGGTTTAAATGTTTTTCTGTAAAAAGTCTTAATTTTGTTTGATTGAAATCCGTTCAGGGAATTTACAGTTAGCTTTTTGTCTCAAGAGTAGGGGTTTTTGACAAAAATCCACTGGTTCAGTACGTTTGGTAAATTGAGGGATCATCTGATTACTTCTCTAGAAAAGAAAATGGTACCCTCCATCATTTACAATAAATTTAAGTAGGATTTCCATCAGTTAAAAACAGAGTTTTACCATAAAAAGGCAGGCAGTACTCGCAGCAGTTGCAAGCAGTAGGTGATGGCAGCGTAATCCCGGAGTGAGTAGCATTGTTGATCCTGCATTCTATAGCGGTCGGCGAGCACGTGTTCTCCGTCAGGAACGTCTGACAACACAATATGGCAGGGTTATCGTTACCACTTAATAAGTACCTATAGAGCTGGCCATGGGCGGATCCAGGATAAAATTCTGGGAAGGGGGGGAGGGGCACGAGATGCAAATAGCAGTGATCTAACATGCTTTCGTTTTACCCGACACCAGCCGGCCAAGTGTGTATCGCACGCACGACGGGGCTTTCCCCAAAAATATTCATTGTGGGAGGCACAAGAGACAATCAGAGGGCGGCTCGTACCCCCGTGCCAGCGCCACCCCCCCCCCTGGGTCCACCTATGGTGTCGGCCCGTCCATAGGACCAACGGAGTGGTCGCTCCAGGCGCTAGGTCAAGGGGCGCCGATAGCTAAATTGATTTGCAAAGGTCGCTTATATTATTTCCAAGGGGCGCTAAACAAGGTGTGCTAAATTGATTTGCACTGCTCCCCCCCCCCTTCCTTCCCCGTCGCGCGATGTACTTAAGCGGTATCTGGTGAAATGTTTGGCATCCAACCCCTCTCGTCGCGCGTTGAACATGATTGGCAACAATCATTGGCATTCACCTCCCGTCGCGCGATGTACATAAGCGGTATCGGATTGGGGTTACACTCCCCAATCACACTTTACCAAAATCTGGCCTTAGGCACTGAGTACCTACGGCATTTTTTACAGTCTTTCATCAACATCCCAAAGAGGTGGACGCACAGAATACCTATAATACAGAGGGCAACCTTCATACCTACTTCACTCCAGCGACGCTCATATATAGACATCGTTTACGGCCATGAATCGAAGACAACATTAATATAATAATATCTTGGGACAACTCACACAACGCCGTCTGATCCCAAACTAGGCAGAGCTTGTACTATGGAAACCAGACAACTGATAGATAACAATAGATAAATAACACAGTTTTATCCTGGCTGGGGATCGAACCCACAACCTCCGACTTAGCAGTCAGAATCACTAACCACTAGACCAACAGGCCAGTCTGGTTGACTTTGATCGAAAGGGTGGAGCCATGGCACACCTATGGATCCTCAAAAAAAAAAGGCCTATTATACCTAATAGGTATAATAGGCCTTTTTTTAGTCCAGTTTTTAGGCCAGTAGACGATCGAAATCGCATAAAATAATTACACATTTATTGTTTTTAAACTTTCGCAATTTTTATACATATTAGATAATGTATTTCGGGATCTAATCGCGTGAATTATTTAAAGAAAATCTAATAGGTGCAATTCGATCGAAACCTTTTATTTACCCGACGTTTCGATCGAATTGCACCGATCGTGGTCACAGGCAGTATATAAAATGTGCTCTGTGGTCACAGGTCGACTGATGGCATGGCTTAACGATGTCTCCGTGAGGCGCGGGGTTTTTTCAACTACCCTCGCCTGGTCTTGATAGTTTTGGTAATTTGTACTGTCGGTACTTCTACACACTACACTTACAATGTCTTTACTCTGAGGCGCGGTGTCGTTAATAATAAAAGGTTCGTACCTTTAAATAATTCACGCGATTAAGTCTCGAAATATATCTAAGTAATATAATTACACATTTCGACGAAATGTATGACTAAATTCAATACCGATAAAGATCTGCATACCAAATTCGATATTTATCTATTTTGTCACATAAATTAAACAAAGAATTTTCTTCAACCTGAGTCTTTAATTATGAAGGTAGGCAGAGGCGAAGGGTTAAATTTTTTCAGGTGTAACCTGATACAAAAGTATATCTTGCTGGACATAGGTCTTTGTACCCATAACACTAAGTAACCACAATCCAAAGGGAAACCGAAAGTAATGGTTTTTAAGGACCTTCCGCTACTGAAGGTAGGTGAACAAGATCTAGGCTGTGTGCTTATTTGGTTAACCTTGATAAAAATGACCCTCAGCGAAGTCACGCACATTCTGACACGCGTCACGCCACAGCCTACCATCAGAAATTCTTGGTTGAAGAAATCAAACAAAGCGTTGAAAGGCACCTTTCCCACCCCCGTCTCAACTAAAATCGTTGAACATTTGATTGTCATGGTGAGAAGTTGCCGAAGCCCATGAACGTTAGCATAACCAGGAGATCAGAACACCCATTCTCTTTCTTTTAAACGAAAACAATAAACATAATCTTAAATTTCTTAAGTTTACTGGAACTGTATTTAGGTATTACTTTTTGGAAAAGCATAAGACCACAGAACCCACAGACGATTTTCGAAGATTAGTGGATTTAGTTGATGTCGCTGGCTCTGTTACCACCTCATTTTTAATAGAAAGTTTGCTGTCATTTAATTAGTAGGTCTCCTGGTTTAATAAGCGTCCTTGGGGGTTAGAAAAGGTACATTCGTTCCGTGGCGAATTCGATAACGCCGTACTAATCGTTCGCAAAAAATAAAAAAATGTCTATGATCTCCACCGCAAACGTCAAATTCTATACTATAGGTAATTATTTTCCATTATCGACATTGCCTTTCGAATGTGGCTTTGTCTAGACCCCCTTGTACCAACATTTTAGTGACTTTTTGACCGTTTTTTAAGTTTTTTAACATGTAGGTCTGCTCCTCTGTTAGGCAAAGGTCCCCCCCACACTCTTTTAGACTTTCCTAGTTATCCATTGGCTTGTTGGCGTAGCTGACCTGTGGCAATACAGACAGCAGTTTGTTGCACGTTGCACTTTGTAGTTATAAGTCCACCGTGCGTGTATCTTATTATACACTTTTCCACAAATACTTACGCGACAAAAAGCAGCATCACATAATAAATTACTACTTCTAACAGAATCAATTAAATACAACAATGAAATAAACACAAAACACTTGAAATCAGCCATTTTGTAAATGGCCAAACTGGCACTGATTTCACTAAGTACTTATCAGCTGTTATTGTAATTATCAAGATTATATATCAATATAAAGGAAGTGTGACGAATTATTGATAAATTATATTTATTGATCACCACGGTGAAATTGAACACCTTTCAAAAGTCCCCGACACAACACGTTGATTTTGATAAAACTAATCAGACTGGCTGACCCGCGCAACTTCGTATGCGTCAATTTTCCTCGTTTTTGCAACATTTTATACGTATGTAACATCACGCTACGCTTCTATTAGTCGTAGCGTGATGTTACATATCCCATAGAATTCCTCGATTAATGGGCTACCAAACAGTAAAATATTTTTTAATTCGGACCAGTAGTTCCTGAGATTACCGTGTTCGAACAAACAAACTCTTCAGCTTTATAATATTAGTATAGAACTATAGATGATTCTTATGAAATAATTCTCAATAGAAACAAATTTCCTGTAAGTATTTTGCCGCATAAAATAGAGACAACTTGCACTGAGGCAAATTAGGTACACTATTTTTTTTTTTTTTTTAAAGACGACTCCCGCAGTATGGTACAAGCCCCGTGTGTGCCCCGCGGGGGACTTTACAAACATACAAGTCACGGACACAAAGTACATCCAGACTCGGAACAACAATTTGTGGATCACACAAAGTGGTGTCCCGTGTGGGAACCGACCTCTTGCCTAGCAGTCGGATACACTACCACTGCGCCACAGAGGCAGTCACTCTAGGTCTTTATTCACGTTCTTTTTTTTTTTTTTTTTTCACGACATGCCCGTATGGCGGATGCGCGGTGCACTCAAAGATGTCCGTCGCGCATGCGCGTTTATGCATTTCTAAGCGCAGCTGCCTGTTTACCATTATGACAAGATTTTGACAGTTACACGGGCTTGCCGCGAAAACGGAAAATAAGGACACTGGTCTTCATATACAGGATGATTTGTAAACACGCTTGTGGCTTCTTTACATTACACCCAATACATTTGTAATATCAGTTAGGAATAAAAACATTTTAACCCTTAACCATCAACCCCCTACTTTTCTCACACAACCACTTACCACATGTCTATGAGACCTCAGAGTAAAATCGTTGTTTCTTGTCAGATTTAGGGCCCAAACTACACAATGAACTGTTGTTTGGTTTACTCCGGTAAAATAGTCTGTAGGTAACTAGGTTATAACTTCAAAAACAGGTGGTGTGGTTGTCTTATTTAGGGTTAAAATATGCTTGTAAAATGCCCGGAACGCAACAACATCGCGTCCAGGCATTGCCACTGGGCGGGCCGCCGCCGCGCCGACGGTATAGCACATTCCGGCGGCCCGTTCGCGAAGAAGAAAGTGACGAGCGATACACGGCGGGTTTTTAGTGGGTGCTAACCCCACACTACCTCCACCGTCTTCCCTGGACGGTGGGGGTGTTCGTCTGGATTTTTTCCTGCCAAACCAAAAAAAAAGGGTAAAAATATGCTGCTAGATGGTTTGCTGCATTAATTACTATAGTTCTCTTTACTTCTTCTGAAACAAATTTATAGGGTTGACAGCAATCTTTAGTAGTTTTAACCTTCTTGCGTCCAAATTGAAGACGTACGTCCAGATGGAAGTATAGTTAGTGGTGCAATAAATTTGCGTAGGTACATCCATTCGGAAGGTTTCCAAATGGACGTCAGGGCCACCTGAAGGTAGCCTTAGTTGTTACATTGTGTTGTTATATTGGTGCATTGTATTAGTTTAACTACTTTTTTTTTTGTTTAAAAAGACGACACCGCGGTAGGGTACAAGCCCTGTGTTGCGGGGGACTTTACAAACATACAAGTCACGGACACCCAAAATCGGAACAACAATTTGTGGATTACACAAAGTGGTGTTCCGGGTGGGAATCGAACCCACGACCTCTTGGAAATTTAGTTAAACCACAATAATATAATACTGTCCGACTGCTACAGTCGGACAGTATTATATTATTGTGGTTTAACTAAATTTCCAGGAAACTCAAAACACTACTGTATGCCTTATCACAAGTTATCCACGCGGGTTTACTGGGTTCTTATTTACTATCTTTATTTAGTTGCCGTGGGCCGTGACAAGCCCGTCCGAACTGACACATGCGCGGTGCGCTCAAGGGTGTCCACCGCGCAAAGCGCAGTAAAAGACTCAGGAGTAAACCGTTCCGAAACTCACGTTCCGCCTGCTGATAGGCTGAAGTATTGTGACTGTCAGGCATAACCTCTTCAATTACTTTTTTTATATTTTTGTCGACAGGCCATAAAATCTGTTAATGACGTGATAACGTCTTAAAAATCGATGAAAAGTGTGATGTCACCGCTCTCGTTCCGCCTGCTGAAGGCTGTTGTATTGCGCCCGGGTCTAAAACTGTCACAGGTATGGTTATTTATTACAATGTCATCAATCAATGTTTTGGCAATTGCAGCGACATGTGATACATATGAAAGTAAAAAAAGGTCTCCCAGGCATAATTGTTTATTCAATGTCATCAATGTTTTCATAAGACGTTATCACGTCAAATAATCGTCGGTAAACCTACTTAACTTTACATTTACATAGGTACAAACCATTTTTTTTTCAATTTTAATTGGCAATACAAAAATGTAAAACGATTGTATCACAGAAACTGAATCTCCCTTATCAATTATTGGACTGCTTTTAAAGTCACCCTGTATCGGTATCTAAAATTCAACTTAAGATAGCTTTATAGTTTATTGCCCGACGTTTCGACTGTACTGCAACGGTCGTGGTCACGGGTAGACGGTCGTTGAAATACGGTCGAAACGTCGGGCAACAAGCAAAGCCTTAAAATAAAATATTTACGTGATAAAGACCCGTAGCTTATAAAATTCTATAATGTGTACAAATCGCGAAAGTTTACGAACATTTATTGCAAATAGATAGCTTTGTATGTCCGCTCAGGTTATTTTCCGATTAGTGCCGAATCTAGGATCTTCACCTTTCCAAGAACGTGCTTACAGCAAAAGAGGAGGTTTAGATGGAGGAAGGGGGGGAGAGGGTAGTTTATTTAGTTTTACCCGACACCGACAAAAGTGTGAGTCGCTCAGTTAATTTCACGTTTTAGTTGACACCATATCTTTATTTCAACGTTCTTTGATACTTACCTATAATACATAGTTTTTTATTAATAGATAAAATAATGAGACAGGACTTATTACAAAAAATATTAAGAGTATCATTAGATATCAATGACAATAAAGGGAAAGGACTACAAATAGTAAACTTGTTTCAAATCGGTGCCGACGTGCATTGTGCCTAGCAGGCTTTCTGCGTTTCCTCTTTGTATAGCCAGGCTTATTCGCTGGCCGAGGAACGTGCCGGCCATCTGGTCACCTAAGCCGCTTGGCCAGATCCTGGTATAAGCGTTGCGCGCCTGGTCCCCACGGTCCTGTGGTCTCGATTCCAAACGGGTCAAATATGCAGGTGTTACTGAGCCCTGCATATTTGCGCCGTTTGTTGGACTCTGTCGTCGACGCAGCAGCTCCAGCCTCTGATGAGGTTTGTAGAAGATGAAATGGGGCCATGGTATCAATACGGGTAGCGTCTCACACCAGGGGCTGTCCCATCTTCCACGGTTATACCGTCAGGCCTCTTGCCATCGTTCCGCACTAGGATGTTCCCTAGATGGTCACCCCTCCCCCTAGATGTGGCCCGGTCTTCTTCGAGTAGGAGCTTTTGCTATAAATTAGTTACTAATATTAAAATTAGAGGGTTTTACCAGAGAACGAATTTAACCGTGAAATTGCCCGAGACGGCGGATGAGAAGTGTATTAACCAGTAAAAAATCACGAAGTTGCAAAAACGTAGATTTTCGTGTTGTCATGGTTATGGAATTCGTAATCTAACATATGTACGGACAAATATTCAACTTTATTTTACCCAGCGCTCCTGCGCATTGCGAAGTAATGGTTGTGTGCCAGAGAGCGAGGCGGGCGCCTGCCGTGTCGCTGTTGCGAGCGGACTGCCTCAGTGGTGCGGTGGGAGTGTATCCGACTGCTACGCAAGAGGTCGTGGGTTCGATACCCACCCAGGATAAAACTTTGTGTGATGAGCACGATGGTTTAATATGTATGTATTTAGAAATATATAAGTATGTTTATCAGTTGTCTGGTTTCCATGGCACAAGCTCTGCTTAGTTTGGGATCAGATAGTGTTGTGTGAGTTGTCCCAAGATATTAAGATGTTTAGTATGATCGACTCACTAACGCATCATCGGTTAGGTGTGAATGGTTAAATGTTTTTTTTATTTATTTGCAAATCTTACAACTATAATGACAGTAGAACCAAGACGATTGCGTACATAGCGTACCTTTTTAAAGTAACATTCTACATATTCTAATAATTACATACAATTTTATTATACATAATTATACTAGCTGTCCCGCGCAACTTCGTCTGCGTAAATTTTCCCTTTTTTCTTCCTTTTTTTTACAACATTTATTTTTATTGCTGCTCCGCTCCTAATGGTCGTAGCGTGATGTTATAACATATAGCCTTCCTCGATAAATGGGCTATTCAACAATAACATAAATTTTCAATGCAGCCCAGTAGTTCCTGAGATTATCGCGTTCAAACAAACAAACAAACTCTTAGGGGTATGAAAAATAGATGTTGTCCGATTCTCAGACCTACCAAATATGCACACAAAATTTCATGAAAATCGGTCAAGCCGTTTCGGAGGAGTTCGATTACGCACCCCGTGACAGGATAATTTTATATATTAGATATATACACTTAACCGTTTTTTTAAGAAATTACAAACAATGATGCCTTTGTGAACTCACTCACAGTACAACAGAATAAATCTGTGTATCCGGCTATGATATTGAGGGTGCGGACTGCACGCGTCAGAGGAGCCTCGCTCAGCAGATTGGTTCGAGCTTGCGGAACTACTAGCAGTGGTGGTCGTCGTCGTCGCCACATGTACCGGTCCGGAACACACAGGCCTACCTGCCCTAATATGTCCGCGTTGGAAATCTTACCTCTGAGTAACTTGAACACATATATTATACTAGCTGTCCCGCGCAACTTCGTATGCGTAAATTTATCCCGTTTTTGCAACATTTCTCGTCGCTGCTCCGCTCCTATTAGCCGTAGCGCGATGTTATATAGCTTATAGCCTTCCTCGATAAATGGGCTATCCAACAAAAAAAGAATTTTTCAAATCGAACCCGTAGTTCCTGAGATTAGCGCGTTTAAACAAACAAACAAACAAACAAACAAACGAACAAACTCTTCCGCTTTATAATATTAGTATAGAAGTATAGATAAACGAATTCCCGCCTTACTCTCAATTCATTGTTCCCTACCATACCTAATATAAATAAAGTAGGATACATTATGGGATAAAATGGATATACTCCATAGTAGCGCATATCTAATAAATTTATTTTGTACCCGCTCCAGCATGAGACAATAGTTAGTTTCATGTGGGGCCCAGATAACTGCGTTATTGTATATTTATCTGTTCTGGCGTTACGCGACCGATAGTACGCGAACATTTTCCGTCAGAATGATAAGTACCGACCCTTAGTGAGCTGTTTATATAACCGTTATATACTTATTATATTGAATAAATTATTAGTATATTATAAAATTATTATTATTATTTAGTGCCTATTTTTACCCGACTGCAAGGAAGTAAGTGTGTATGTATGTAGATATACTTTTTTTTAAGACGATTCCCGCATTAGTGTAGGCAAGCCCTGTGTCGCGAGGGACTTTACAAATATTAAATACATTGTCATAAGGTACTCCCAGACTCGAAACAACAATTTGTGGATCACACAAAGTGGTGTCCCGTGTGGGACTCGAACCCACGACCTCTACACATCTTTCAAACTACAAGACGGATTTAAAATAATAATGACGTCGTTAGAATTGTATTTTAATACCGCATTATGGGCTCATCGTAAGCATTTCAAAAAGGTATAACATAATTATGACATACTTATACTAAAAAAGTTAATTACCAACCATTCTTTTTTTCAATTCTGAATACTTATCAATAGCTGTAATAAAAGTTAGTTGTTACATCGGCTATATCCTACAACCACTAAAACGTACTTAAATAATAAAATAACAGATGCATACAAGATCCCATACTACTGTATATATATGATATCATATCATATGATATCATGCAGTCGCAGACAGAATTCTAGGTTCATCGAGATTCATTAATGCCTATTTATAAAGGGGGTCTTGTTTGCATTTTTTTTGCGCAAGTAGGGATTTTTTTATTTCAACGAAGTGTTGCGAAAGGGGGCTAGACGAAAAAATTAAGACCAAAAGTTGTAACGACACTTTTTGCTATAGTTGTAAGCCGTGCGTCGTGCGCGTGTTTTTCTGTCTGTCTCTCTCTCTCATAGAAAGCAAGCCCGTTATTTTCGTTTATTCTTTCTATTTCGCATTGAACAGTGTGGTGTCGTGACGATTATAAATACATATATACATATATATTACAATTCCTTCCCTAATTAATCGAAAGGAACTTCGTTCCATACGGGTGTCCCTTATCACCTCTCAATTATTTTTTTCTTAAAAACGTTACCTATGTATTCTGTCCGCTGCTGCTGAAATTGCACAACATTTTTCGTTTACAAAATAAATAAGTAGACATGTTATGCAACGTTAGTTATGTGAAAATTAATTTATGTTGCAATAGAATATAACTCAAGAAAAGTGTGTAGGTACTTAAATTATGTACATAGGTATACTACGCTTTATTTCCTCATAACCTAATTAAAAGCTAACACGGAGTTCACGAGCTGATATCACTATCAGTAGTATCACGCTGTTATCTAGTGATAACGTGAAGAATGTTCTAAGTATACACTGTGTCTGTCGGGCGACGGGAGATTTTAGATCGAGTTTGTTTATTGTGAGGTTTATTGTTGACTTGCCTTTAGCCTCGGCTTTGTTTGTGTAAATGTCGATTTATCTTTCGACTAGCTGTCGGCGAACTTCGTACCGACCCGTCATTTGTTTTATTTTTTATGTAAAACTTCTGCAGAGTAATATAACACTAAATAAAAAAAATGTGTGGCACTCGGGGACTACCGCTGTAAAGCTATTGCATAGCATTTTTTCATTAACTTATGCAATTATAATTATTTATTTATTTTTTATTTATGCAGTATTTTTTTTTCTTTTAATTTCGGAGCAGCTCGTCTCGATCCGTGCGAGCTTCGTACAGTCGTACCATATATATACGTTAAGCGAACGCTCGGCCGAGCCACATGATAGGCGGAGTGGGGGTGTTAGGTTTTATTTTCGTTACGGAATTTCTTGATTCGGTCGCCACGCTCAAAGCCCGCGATAAAAGCTATGTAATAGCTTAAAAGAATGAATGAAATCGCAAAAGTCGTACTTTAGTTATCTCGTGACCAAGGAAAATTATTGTTCCTTTTTATACAGGGTGATTTTTAATATAGTAATAACCTCCCGCTAGTGGCGTCTTTACATAACACTAAATAACTTTGTAATATCAGTTTTGGTAAATATTAAATTGCAATTTGTTTTTACCCGACTGTAAGGGAGGGTTATGTTTTTCGCGCTTATCTTTTATGTATGTATGTAATATTCTTTATTACCTGATATCTCACAATCCACTGAACGGATTTATACAATTAAGACGTCGTTAGATTCGTCTTGATCGCCCAAGTGTTCTTAGTTCTTTAAGTGTCAGTTGAAAAAAACAAATATGGCGGATGTGAGATGTCAAAATAAAGAGATGTGAAAAAAAAAGTTGTTATGAATACTGCAATATGATTATCAAATTAAAGGGCTCATCTTAAGCATTTCAAAAAGGTATAACATGGTTATGACTGTACTACTAAAAAAGTTAGTTATTGGAGTTATGGCCTTAACCACCTACAGACAATTATACTGGAGTAAAATTAATGTTTATTGTAAGGTTTAGCCCCTCAACCTGACAAAGAAACATTGAATTTAATCCAGGGTCTCCCAGATGTGTGATAAATGGTTGTGTGGCAAAAGTATGTGGTAGGTAATAGGCGCCGTCGTGGCGCGGATCTGCGTCCCACCTCTACAGAAATTGAGGCTCAAAGATCGTTGCTTTAACGAGGCTTTATGAAAGAATGGATTGAGAGGCTACAAAGAATAAGCGCAGGACAATTTTTCAATCGCGGCGATAGTTCCAGTATTAGATGGATGGTTAATTATGAAAGGGTTCATTTGTTTTTTTTTTTAATTATGTTACGAAGTTGTGTGTGTTGTGTGTTGGTGTAATATAAAAAAGCCATGAGCGGGAGGTTATTAGTATATTAAGAATCACCCTGTATATATTTCGATTAAGGATTTAAAATGTTTCTAGATTAAAATAGTTTTTCTAATTTAGGGGTGTTTAAGATGGTACAATATATTAGGCAAACAACGGCCAAATGTACTGTGTACTTACTATTGTGCAATTTCGGGGAGAGTTCCAACCCCCAAATCACCTCTGAGTACGCTATTCTTTGATAGTGTAGGATGGTAGGTAAAGATTTCAGCACATTACAAACAAATAATATTGTAATAATTAGCATTTAAAAGCAGTGGCCATGAGTTATTACTTATTATTGCCAAGTTCTTTTCTCACTAGCTTTACATTAGAACTGATTTTAACATAGTGGCAGCACCTTACCCCCTCCCCCCTCCCCCATCTCAAGTTTATAAAGATTCAAATATTGTTAAATTTCAATTTGAAAAGAGTAACGTATAAAATATAATAAATCCTGACGTATCACAAGTGTTGTTTTACATCCTAAGTGAATAAAGAATTTAGAATTACATTTTGCGAGCTTGGCATTCAATGTAGAATCATACTATTGAAAATTCTATCAGACGTTCATAAGAGTTACATTTTGGAACTTTTATAGTAACTTATTTGGGATTTTTACATACTTACCTGTCAAACGTCTCTATGCACGCTTCTTTTTGGGTTTTTCCTGGGTTCTGAGTCCATAATCACTATGTCTTTTTTCCTTTTAGCGGCAAGCCCGCGCGTCTAACTGTCATAATGGTAAATAGAAAGCGGCGCTTAGAAATGCATCGCGCATACTCGCGGACATCTTTGAGCGTACCGCGCATGCGCTAGTTTGCCGCGGAAACGAAGAACTTACCTTGTTGCTATCTGATCCTTCGTTGTAAAACATATATAAATCGGCCCCTCCATGGTGCTACGATGAAACAAACATACACACAGATACGCAAATTAAACATCTAACACTCCTACTTTAGCATCAGGGCTTTTTTAGGGTTCTGTATTATAATCTTGATATGTCAATCCTATGTTGTACCTTTTATACTTTATTATTTTTATTATTAGCCTTTATTGCTGATACTAAACAATAACTTAACATGTAACAAAGTGTTTTAACTTAAATCTAATATATCTGGTTTCCCGGTTCAGTGATCAGCGTGTCCTGTGACACATAGGCCTCTTCCAGCTGCTTCCATTCTTTTCTATTGTTAGCTTTTCTGGACCAGATTGTTCCTCCAATCATCTTGATATCATCTGTCCATCTTCTAGCTTGCCTACCTCTATTTCTTTTGCCATCACGTGGCTGCCATTCTGTTATAATTTTTGTCCATTTCAGTCTGCTTTCCCTTGTCATATGTCCTGTCCATCGCCATTTTAACCGTCTTATTTTCTCTATTACGTCTTCCACCTTTGTTGTAGATCTAATGTCTACTGCTCTTTTGCGGTCTTTTAGCGTCACGCCCAACATAACTCCTTTCCATTCCCCTTTGACACGATCTTAGTTTTAATAGATGTTTTTGAGTCAATGCCCATGTTTGGCACCCATACGTAAGGCATGGCAAAATGCAAGAATTAAACACTTTTTTCTTAGCTGCCACAGGGAAGTATTTGCTTTTAAATACCTCTTTAAGGGACCAGTATCTTTTCCAAGCACAGGCTACTCGGCTTTCTATTTCTATGTCCGTCCGGTTTCTAAAAGATAGTAATTACCCTAAGTATGTATAGTTTTTAACATATTAAATAACTTCATTGTCCACTTTTATAAATATTTCTTCTCTGTTTGTCATTAATTTTGTTTTTGATTTATTTATAGTAAGGCCAACTACTCTGCTTGCCTCAGTCAGCTGTTGTAGCATAATGTTGAAGGGTCTTCGCGTTGTCAGTTATTAGGACTAAATCATCAGCGAATCTTAAGTGGCTAAGTTGTCTGCCGTTGATATTAATGCCAAAATTGTCCCATTCAAGATCTCTGAATATGCTTTCTAAGATTGCTGAGAAAAGTTTTGGCGATAGCGGATCTCCTTGCCTCACACCTCTGGCTATTGGGAACTCTTCACCTGTTGATTCCAGTTTTATTTGCGCTGTGCTATTTGCATATATATTTTTAATTATACGTATGTATTTTTTTGGTACTCCCTGCTGGATTAGAGCCCTCCAAAGCAAGGCGTGTTCTATAGAATCAAATGCTTTACTGTAGTCCACAAATGCGATGTACAAGGCTTTACCGTATTCTTGACATTTTTCTATTAGCTGTTTGATGACATGCATGTGATCAGTAGTTGAAAACCCCGCTCTGAAACCAGCTTGTTCTATAGGTTGTTGTTCCACCTTTTATACTTACTTTTATCCAAATCGGTTCAGCTGTTTAAGCGTAAAAACGTAACAGACAGACAAAGTTACTTTCACATTTTAGGGGTCGTTCATAAATCACGTGATGGTTTTAAGCCACTTTTGGAACGCCTCTCCCCCTTTGTGAGTTTTGAAACTACCCTACCCAAGATCACGTATTTTTTGGTACAATTTTTACACGAGTGATTCTCCAACGATGGGGGGGGGGGGTGCAATCGGTCCAACACAGCTGTCAAGTGCATGATTGATTCAGCGCTGGTCTAATCTGAGGAATCACAATCCAAAAATATAGACGTCATATCTCTCTGTATCCCCCGTCCCCCCTGTCGATCTTTCATGATTTATTCCTGTCCCCCTACCCCCTCGAGACTCACGTCACTTATTTATTTATTTAATTATGGCACTCCGACAACAAGTTTACATAAATTAGCCTTATGAACTAAAGTTATCTACCTACTTACATACTAGTGTAAACCTGTCACTTAAAGGTGTGCACAGCACTTGCATTTAATGTTACAATGGTCCCCAAATAAGAAGTAGGTACTTATCAATAAAAAATCATGTACATACGTTTATGAGACAAAACAAATTTTACAATGAAATTGAAATTGTATGATTCTATTTCTATTATTATTATTTCTATTATTAGATACATTATAATATGGAATAATTAATTAATTGAGTGACTTGATTTTAGAAGTAATATTTAAATTAAAAATTAATGAATCTAATGTTAAACATCATTAGTGGATGACCCCTTAAGGGTGTCCTAGGCGATGATTCTACCATACAAAATCGCATAACTCCTCTGTATAACTATTACTTATTCTGTGGTATTAGGTCGTTAGTCAAAGCTTAACATTAATATCAATTTGTGTCATCATAAACTAGGCTTGTAGCCAGCTAAATGAAATTATTTTAATATTTTAAAAGTTAAAAAGCACTTAAAAATATTAACTATTTTAACAACAGTTTTGACGAATGTTTTAAGGCATATAACTTTCAAAATAATAATTTATTTTTAATTATCTACAAGCCTAGTTTTCTACTGCCTCTGTGGCGCGGTGGGAGTGTATCCGACTGCTACGCAAGAGGTCGTGGGTTCGATCCCCACCCAGGATAAAACTTTGTGTGATGAGCACGATGGTTTATTCTATGTCTGGGTGTTATTTATCTATAATATATATGTATTTAGAAATATATAAGTATGTTTATCAGTTGTCTGGTTTCCATAGTACAAGCTCTGCTTAGTTTGGGATCAGATAGCGTTGTGTGAGTTGTCCCAAGATATTATTATTATTATTATTTACCTCACACTGACTTACGACCTCATACAGAGGAGTAATCACTTATGACGCATAAGTGATTACTCCTCTGTATGAGGTCGTAAGTACGTAACTTAATAGTAGAGAGTTACAAATGTAGAATTCTAGAGCTGAAAAACACCACAAATTGGGTAGTAGACTACAATAAAAGTATTTTTTTTATACTAATCAGTTAATAGTAGATCTTAAATACTCTGAAAATTAGTGTTTTTTTTACATTTTAACATGTTTTTGAATTTGAAAGCAAGAAAACGAATACTTAAAGTAATGATTTGACGATAGGAGCTTAAGACGTCTACGAATAGGCTGCTATTCCTTAAACATTTCTATAGAGATTCTCGTTTTGACATTTCGTAAAAAGAGACTAATTTGACTTGACAGTCAACATCCCTATTGAGTTGTAAAAATGACGGCAAACTGACATGTCGCTATTAGCTCCGCGTTTAAAGTGTAAAACTGTAAGAAAACTAGAAAGAAATTATTCTTGAAACTGGCGTATGCACATAATGTGCGAGCCATAATTTCTACCGATTAATATTGGAGGGAAGAGGAAAAAAAGAAGAAAAACATCCCTATTGTTAAACTAGATCACATAATAACTATATTTAAACAAGTATTAACATATCTTGCAACACATTAAATAACTCTAACAAACATTTGCACATAATTTATAAGATTAAGCAGCCTCTCTCGTCTTGTTATCATCACAGATAGTGCGTTAATATACCTTCAAATATTTCACAATTGCAAACTCATGTTAAGATATTATGTGACATATCTAAATAAGTATGTAAGTCTATTTGTGTAATGTTCCTTTTTTTTTTACAACATTTTTCATTGCTGCTCCGCTCCTATTGGTCGTAGCGTGATGTTTTAACCTATAGCCTTCCTCTATAAATGGACTATACAACAATAAAATATTTTTTCAATGCGGCCAAGTAGTTCCTGAGATTATCGCGTTCAAACAAACAAACAAACTCTTAGGGGTATTTAAAATAGATGTTGGCCGATTCTCATAGAAAACGGATAAGCACAAAAAAAATCATCAAAATCGGTCAAGCCGTTTCGGAGGAGTATGGCAACGAAAACTGTGACACGAGAATTTTATATATTAGATATTATTTGTAATACAACTTTAAAAAAAATCGGGCAAGGTGCATGTCGGGCCACGCGCTATGTAGGGTTCCGTAGTCCACCATCCGAATAATTCGGCTTAAGCAGTAGGTTTTGTGTTGTTTTTGTTTTATACTTACAACGTTATACTTAATAATATTTTTTAATAGAATTTGTAAGAAAATTTTGTTACTTCTCATTTGATCAGCTTTTACTTGTAAGCTTGTAAATCCTACTTAGCTGTGATAGTTTTCCTTTTAATTTCACTATATATACTACTGCCTGTATTTAGCTGGCAGGGGGGCACTTGACTCTAACAAAAATTGCACTTTAAAGCTTAATATTTCACAAACGGATTCCTAAATCTAAAAATGGTCTGCACAGCCCCTAAACGTTTTTAAAACACACACGAGGAAGTAGGTGAGAAAAAAAATCACATCCCACTTTACATACCTTTAGGGGAGGTACGTTCAAAAACAGTGTTTTTCAAGATTTTATGCTTTCATTTTGTCGGCGTATGTAATATATGCAAAATCACAGCCTTATAGCACTAACAGTCTCTGAGCTAAGCTGCGGAGGGACGGTCGGACGTGGCGTAACTATAAGGGTTCGGTTTTGCTATTTTGGTTACAGAACCCTAAAAATGGGGAAATATACTTACTTCCATATTATTTGTAATACAACTTTAAAAATAAAGTAAACCCTCTTCGTAGTCTCGCCTTCTGTCATTCATTTCTTTTCTTCTTCTTCTTTCAGTTTTTGGCAATCTAGCCGTTTTAACGGCTAATTTCTGCCAGTGTCAAGTATTTATGCGCTTATTATAAGCACAAAGTCTCGTTCTTATTCAATTATCACGTATTCAAATCATTTTTTACAAGTTAAACTCGGAGCTGTAAAAATAATGGCCAGTTAGTTTGCCGCCATTTTTACAACTCCCTTCATTTCTTTTCGTCTTCTGTCATACCCTGTCAAATTCTTCTTCTCGCTTATCTATCGTCCCCTCAAAGTCAAAGTAGAGTTGTAAAAATGGCGGCTTTAACTCCGAGTTTAACTTGTAAAAAAAAATATTTGAATACGCGATAATTGAATGAGAACGAGACTTTGTTTGTATAATAAGCGCATAAATACTTGAACACTGCTAGATTATTAAAACGGCTAGATTGCCATAAACTCAAAGAAGAAGAAGAAGAAAGTCAAAGTACTTGTTCACTTCGGTTACAAAATGAACATCAACCAAAATTTGGAATAGATTTTTTTTTTGTATAAAAAGTAAACGATTCACTCTTTAAAATATTACAATCTAACATTGAAGCTAATAAATAATTTTAAATCGACAAAAACTGTTAAGATACTTAATCTAAGACATTATCCATTGATTTTTCTTAGTGTTGGATTAATTGATATCACTTTGTCCTTGTGTTTTAACCTAGGCAGATTGAAATTGAACAAAGTTTACCTAATTCTTATCAACTTTATATATATAACAAGTATTTTAAGCCTAGCTCAACAAACAAGCGAAAACGTTGTCTTCAAACTGTCGCGTGAGTATGTTCATGCGCAATTAATTATACGAACGTAAATCTTTTGTTAATATTTTGTTACATAACACTTTATTACAATAGGCAATTATAGACTACAGTTCATTAAATATTGATGTAGGTAATACAATTGTAGCTAATAATTTTGATACTTTATATTTGTAAACAGCAGATTAAAATTACCTGTTTAGTTAAGCGTTTAAAGTAATAGAAAGTGAAAAATATACGAAGAGAATCATGGGTGGATCCAGGATTTGGTTTTGGGGGGGGGGCACACGACGCAAATGGTAGTGTCTGATCTAACACGCTTACGACGGGGGTTTGGTGCCCCCAAAAAAAATCGTTCTGGGGGACACAGGTGCAAATGGACAAAGAAATTGGATACACAAAACAACCGTCAAGGGGGGCACGGGAGCACGTGCCTTACCCCCCCCCCCTGGATCTGCCTATGAAGAAAGTTATACACCCTAATACAAAAACAAATGGTGATATCTTTAAAATGGCTTAATCTATTTTCATGAAACATATCTAAGCATCAGTGGCCTTAGAACACCAATATTTTCGGCTTCCCTTTCATTTGTAATTACTATTTATTAAGGTACGAATAAACGTATCCATCAAGATATATTATTGTATCGAGTTCCCTCCCTTCACCCCTGGTTGCTAGGTAATAATTTGGTTACTTCTTCAACAAAGAATAAAACTTACCAATGACGAAGGGCACTTAGAACACCATTCTTCTCAATTTTCCTTTGAATCCTTGTTACTAAATTTTATAAGCTGGCCAAGCGGCTAACAGATAGCTCTGGTGACCAGAGGGCCGGCATGTTCCTCGGCCAGCGAATAAAACTGGCCATACAAAGAGGAAATGCGGCCAGCCTTCTGGACACGATGCCTATGGGCACCGATTTGGAACAAGTTTATTATTTGTAGTCCTTTACTTGTGATTGTTATTTATTATATTGATGTAACAAAATAGGTATAAATATATATTTTTGTATCGAGTTACCTCAGCAAAATTTAAACATTTCGCCTCTGGTTCCCAGGATCATTTTTCGGGGCAAAGGGGGTGTTAGTTGGTACAATGGACAAAAAACCGGTCAAATCATCATCATCATTATCATCAGCCTATCGCAGTCCACTGCTGGACATATGTCTCTCCAATTGCACGCCACTTTGTTCTATCTTCGGCTTCTCGCGTCCAGCTCCTGCCAGCCGTTTTTAAATCATCACTCCACCTGGCCTGAGGGCGTCCTACACTACGTTTGCCAGGCCGCGACTCAAGAACTCATTTACCCCAACGGTTGTCGGTTCTTCGGCCAGCCCACTGCCACTTCAGTTGCTAATCCGGTGGGCTAAGTCGATAACTTTGGTTCTCTGCCGAATCATCTCATTTCTGATTTTGTCCCTAAGAGAAACTCCGAGCATAGCCCTTTCCATAGCCCGCTGAGCGACTTTGAACTTGTGGACCAGCCGTCAGTGTGACCAGATTCAGTATTTTAATACTTTTTGAGTATATTTTAGTAAGTTTTCCAAGAGTCAGGATTTTTATAGGTATATTGGCGGAAGCCAGTATTTTTGGGTATATTTTGGAAAAAAGTTATGGCAATACCATAGCCATGTCATAAAATTATTAAAAAAAAAACTGCGTACATTGATGTTCAGGGGAATTTCCGGATTTTTTCTAAATTTCATTTTGGAGCAAACATCAGTAAGTTACAGATAGGACATCACAGGTGGGCCCCACGCAGGCGAAAAATCAATAAAAGTCGGACAAAACCTAATAACTTAAAAGTACTCCAAACATGTTAAAACCTGTTTTACCGACTATCCTGATAAACAATACACTACCTGCGCAAGCAGCGCGCACCCTTTGTTGTCTGCGCGCTTGGGTCTCAGTCCAAAGTTCGACTTGATCAACAGCGGATGTATTTACGAGTGAAAGTGGTGTTTTAATTATTACGATTTTAATAATTTTCGGCGTGAACGTTCTAGTTTTTGCGATGGATTCACTTCCAGGAGGTAATAAACTGTTTTTTAATATTTACTTTTGTTTGTAATAATAGATATTTTATGTTAAAAAGTAACTACTCCGATAGTATGGCTTTTTTTCCAATTTCTAAGCTTTCATTAAGGGTAAAGTGTCACTTCCCGAGAGATCCGGCTCTGATATTAACTTTTTTAGAGAGTAAGAGCTTTGTTTGTTAATATGCCACTGCAGTTTTATGCGACCCTAAGCGACGCTTTAACATTTTTTTCGATTTAATCGACTGCGGTTGTACTGGACGTAATAGACGTACTAACAGAAAACTACTAACAAATTCAAGTCTGTTACTTAATTGGTACTAATTATTGGTTTAATATTGTTTTAGGGTCAACTGACAAGGAAGTGAGCTTTAGCAGAAAGACTCTAATCGCCTTTTACAGGGAGGAAACTTCCAAAAAGGAGCAAGATAAATTGACTTATTTGCAAAAAAAAGTTCAATGTGCCCTGAAAGTCAGTGAACTTACAGATGAAATAAAGCAATCCCTCAGAAGATTAGTGAGTGGTTATAAAACAAAACTCATACAAGCACATAGAAATTTTTCTCGGTGTTTTAACGCCAACAAAGACTGGTTCGAAAGCTATGTGACTTTTCCAGTTGCAACTCAAACTCAACAGACAAAAGGCAGACTTGGTGGCCGACCTAGTAAAAGCTTTGAAGATTGTACAGATCGTACAAAACGTAGAAAGACTGAGGATGTGCGGAAGCAATTCGAACCCCAAGAACTTGCTTTCGCAGCCCATGTAGAATATCGGGCACGTGGTGATATCCACACGTCGAAAGTAATTAAGCAAGTTGCTCTTACTGGTGCCAATAGCAGTATTAACGTTACCAAAACACATGAGAGCCTTTCGTCAGATAAAGCGTTATCTTTGGTGATGGAAGGACAATTGTCTAAATTTCAGTACAACACTTTGAGGACATCAGCGATGGAGATGAATTGTCGTCTGTATCCAAATTATGAGACTGTCACTGAAGCAAAAAAAAAGATGTTATCCTGAAGGCATTTTTTGTACTGAAACGAGTGCTGTAGTTCCTCTTCAAAATTTATTGGATCATACTGCGCAGAGGTTATTGTCATCTCTTAGTGAAGTTATAAAATCGCTTTCAATAGATCAGTTACAAAATCTGTGCCTTATATCAAAATGGGGATGTGATGGGTCAGGCTGCCATTCCGAGTATAAACAGAGATTCGAAAATGTTGAACAGTCTGATGCAAATATGATAATTACTTCTGTTGTGCCAGTTCAACTTATTCATGATTATGGCAATGACACAACAGTACTGATTTGGCAAAATCCGCGTCCCTCTTCACCGAGGTATTGCCGTCCGTTGAAGTTAGAAATGACTCAAGAAACCGCAGAATATTCAAGAACTGTAGCCCAAAGTGTTCAATCCGAGATTGATGATTTAACACCAACGATTTTGAAAATGGAGCAAGAATGTGTTGTTAAACATAAGTTAATAATGACTAGGTATGGTTGATGGTAAGATGATTAATGCGCTGACTGATACCAAATCTGCCATGCGTTGTTATATTTGTAAAGCCACCTCGAAAGACTTCAATAGATTAAAATTTTGCAAATCAAAACCGATCCTAGAAGAAAATCTAAAGTATGGTATTTCATCACTACATGCTTGGATAAGGTTTGCGGAGTTTATATTGCACCTAAGTTACAAACTAAAAGTTGCGAAATGGCAAGCAAGAGATGCTCATAGTCAATCTATAATAGCAAGTGAAAAGCGTCGCATACAAACAGAATTTTGGCAAAAACTAGGTTTGCATGTTGATAAACCAAGACAGGGTGGAGGTACTTCTACTGATGGGAATACTGCACGTGTTATCTTTCAGCATGCAGAAGAAGTTGCTTAAATAACAGGTGTAAATCATCGGCTCATTAATCGCCTGCACGTCATTTTAAAAGTTATCTCAAGTGGTTATAAAATCAATGCGAACAAATTCAAGGAATATTGTTTTAAAACAGCCTCTTTTTTTATTATGAATTACCCATGGTATAATATGCCAACAACACTTCACAAAATACTTATCCATGGATCAGATTTAGTAGAAAATTCTGTAGTAGCTATAGGATTAATGAGCGAAGATGCTCAAGAAAGCAGGAACAAAGATGTTCGAAAGTACAGAGAGCAGTATTCAAGAAAATTTTCGAGAAAATTAGCTATTGAAGACACTTTCAACAGACTTATGGTTTCTTCTGATCCCTTTATAACGAGATTAAGGAAATTAGTGCCAAAAAAATCCATTTCTGTTTGCCAAGAAGTTTTAAATTTATTAGATGAACCAAATATTTGTATTCATGTGTAATAAAAATGTAAAAAAATATTTACACGTTAGTTTTACTACTTACCCACCCTTATATACCCGTTTCCCATTAAAATCATTAATGTTTAGGTTTTGTCCGACTTTTATTGATTTTTCGCCTGTGTGGGCCCCCTAGAATTACAAATAGTATCGAATCATCTAGTGACAAAATGATTTTCTGTTCTGCACTTGGCTTCTAATTCGGGATTTTCCCTAAGTTTATATTGTACGTGTTCGTCGTAATATACTCGTAAATAGAGCGCGCGATTTTTTGTTGTCATTTTACTTCATGCTATTACGCTGTTATCTGATACGCAATGGGCATTGTTCAAATTTTTTTATCAACTATTTTTTTATTTTTTATTGAAAATATAGCCTATTTTAAGAAACTAATTTGATTTTTTCATTTTTAAATGCAGCAGTTATTTTTATATTAATTTTTAAAAAAATATATTCTTCGATATGGTATTATTTTCGTAGTGGCATAAAAGTGTGTGCCTTTGCCATCGCATAAAAAATTTCATCTGTCACTAATGTCACAATTGTTTACAAATTTAATGTAAACAATAAACTAACCTAAAAAACGTTTACGAGTTGTGTATAAATACTATTTTGTTTTCATCTAAGGTATAAATAATACGAACTAATATAATACAGTATTTCGAAATTAAGTTTGTGGCATCTAGATTGATCAATCATGAGTGGTATTTTCACTAGAGCTGACTCGCGGAATCTGCCCAAAATTGAAAATGTGATGATATTAGAATACATTGCCAGTAGTAGTTACCACAGCGTCGCTGAAATAAGGGGAGCGAAAATTCTTATGTAAGTATTCTTTGTTTTATTACAAAAGTAAAACTAACGAATTAATTACATCTAACTTGTCTAATAAATCTACAAAAAAGTAGGTGCACTAAATGTTCTCTTATTTAATTTATCTATTGTAATGTCATATTTTTTTGAAATAGAAAGATAACTAGCAATGTGGGATTGTGGTTCCACATTACTAGCAATCCTGTTAACCCCTCCAGCTAAGCTCTATGGCTTGTGTTAGGAATGGGTTCACGTCGGTAGTATAATGGCCAGGATTCGAACCCATGACCTCACAAGTGGGAGAGCAATGCCTTAGCCATTAGGCTACCACTGCTTCAATTATTTCAAATATATTTAACATCCTTGCTCACTTGTTTCAGGTCGTCTCGAGATTCTTATATTGATACAGCAGTAGGATACATTCAAGTCAGTAGGACAGGCTTTAACTGCATAGTTAAAGCTAAAATAGTACCTGAGCATCGAGTTACCCAGAAACTATACACTGTCACCTGTAATATTGATGAACATAATGATGTTATTGTTAGTTCTGCTTGTGAGGATTGTGCAGCTTCAGCAGGTTATTCATTAAATATTTTAGTTTAATAACTAAAAAATATTGAAATTATTTAAAAAGTGTTGCCTGTTTTAATAATTTCAGGTTTTGTCATTAGCACTCGATGATAATAGCACAAAAATAATAAGCAATGCTTTGATTAATTATTCTCTCTATTTTCTGTTTAGGTGGTTGTAAACACTCTCTTTTGCTTCTCTTCTGGCTGGCAAAAAGAACATCAGAGCCATCACCCACAACAGTTGAATGTTACTGGAACAAGCCTACACTTACAAGTGCTAGCACAGAACATGTTTTAAGCAAAGAAATTTATGTTAAGGCTAAAATCCCAAAGCTTATGCCTAAGGATAAAAATGTTCTGCAACAATTTCAAGAAGAGTGTGTTAATAGAAACATGAAGAATTCCTTAATACTCAAATTTTGTGAAGGAATCCAAACATCTGCATCAAAGAATATTTTTGACATAATGCTAGCATTTGTCAAGGATGAAGATATACATACCTTTGAAAAATTCCAGACATATTTAAACAATATTTTTAATAATAAAGTAATAGATGACATTAATGCTGAAACCGAAGGGCAAAATGAAAGTAAATACTGGCATAGTATGCGTCAGGGGAGATTAACAGCTTCTAAATTGCATGAAGCAGCTCACTGTAGTACTGATGGAGTATTAGTACAACAAATATTAGGAGGCTATAAAGTGCCTGAAACTAAAGCCATACAACGTGGTCAAAAATTAGAGAATAGGGTGCTTCAAGTTTTACAAGAGAGACTAAATATTAAAATAAATAAGTCTGGCTTTGTGCTTATTAATGGCATATTGGGCGCATCGCCTGATGGAGTTGGAGATGATTTTGTGGTAGAGATAAAATGTCCTGCATCAGAAAAAGCGGTTGAAATATATATAAAGAATGATAATATTACTCCAAAATATAAAACCCAAATTATGTGCCAAATGTTAGCATGTAATAAACCTAAGGGTTTGTTTTGTGTAGCAGATCCACTATTTGAGACCACTAAGAACATTCATGTTGTATGGGTTGATTTTAATGACACATACATAAATAATGTAATAAAAAATGCCGAACAGTTTTGGAGTGAATATGTATATCCAAAAATATTAAAAAGTGCTATGCAATAAAACAATTTATATTTTTAATAACTTTTTATTATTTCCCCTTGTAAGTTTGTAAGTCCACATGCTATTGTCACAAGCTCATCTAAATATGGCACATACTTGTAATTAACCACAGAATGAGGTTTTAGTAGAGAAAACTCTCTTATTCTTCTAATTACTCGTTCAACATGAACTCGTAGGCTTGCTATTACTTTACTTTGAAGAGCCTCAGCAGCAGTTGGTTTAGTTCCAGAATAAACACTTGGGGGCCTTAACAGTGTTATACCACGAGAACTTAAAATGGTTTCTATTTCTTTAAAGCCTCTATCTGCTAATACAACAGCATTTGGCTTTAAAACATCAAGCAGGCTACTTTTTTGGACAATAGCTTTATCCGATATTCTGCCACCGTAGCCTTTAGAAATAAAGCTCACAAAACCATTAGGTGTACACCCAATCAAATATTTTACTGTATTACAGTTTTTATATTGAGACCAAGTCTGTGCTTGTTTCAAAGGATTAGAAGGTTTTGCAATTTGAATTTCAAAACAATCTATAATCATTTGTACATTAGAATATCTAATCTTAAATACTAAAGGTAAGTTCTCTTTAATAAGTGTTGGGTGTGGACAATAAATAAAGTTCTGAAAAAAGTTGCCTAACACTTCAATGCCACTTATTATCATTGATGATAACTTTGTTCTCGACAACTTGAACTGATCTCCAATTCTTTCAATTGAGTCATTTTGCTTTATTTTCAATAAAGTTACAATAAGAGTGAGAGAATCAGTTTTTATAGTACTTTTATCTACTATGTGGTCTATTGTCCATAAGAATGGTTTTGGCAAACCGAGGTACATTTTTGGTTTATTAAATATGATGTCAAGCATGTTTTGCCTTGACAACAATTCTTTTTTGTTGAGTTCACATACAGTCCCTTCAGTTTCTGAAGTGCAACCAAACAGAGATGGAGTAGCAGCTGATGATGTCTCTTGTGAGGATTGTATTTCAGTAACAGTTTCATTGGGCATAGATGGGTTGTGGCAGACACATTTTCTAATTTTATAATTAGTGCTTTTGTCAACCATTATTACAGAGCACTGGCTTGCTACAGATACCTAAAACAAAATTATTTTCCATATATAAATATTCAAATATTAAGTAATTAGTATATTTTTTATTATCTAATTATAAATCTAAGGTATTTGATTGTTTTATGTATGTATGTAATCATGTATCTTAATAATTATTATGAGTCATTCAAATATCAAGTCATAAAAAGCTTAGGTATGTTTTTTTTTGTTTTTTAAATATCCCTATGCAGATGGAGTTATGGGTGACAAATGTACCTACCTTCAATGGTAATATGCAATATGATGATGTACTAGGCATGGGTGTGTCTTCATGTTTCCTTTTCTGTGGCCTAGGAATGCTCTCATCTTTTAATAACAATTCACGTAACACTGTTGATGACGATCCTTCTTTATCTTTGGGTGTTATGTAGCGGAGGACAGCGGTAGGTTTGAATTTTGGGTTTCGATTCGTAAACTTACTTGTCTTGAGATCTTCATGGGGCTATAACAAAATAAATTTTATAGGTGTGTAACAGGACCAAGGAAGATTTTAAGGACAATATTAGTAATAATATTTCTTCGTTGACTAGTTAATAGTTAAATGTACTTACATCAAAGTGATCTTCGCAACAATACATGGTATATACTTTGAAATACTCGACGTTTACTGCGCGGCACCATTTTTCGCGTAAATCTTCCCTAATCCGAACAAAAAGTTTGTTTGGGCTATTTTTCGTTGTATTCTTACATGAGGGAACAAAACACTCTCTATAATGATCCATAATAAAGCGTTGAGCAAAAAAACAAAAAATAATAACACGGGCTAGTTCTTAGCTGGTGAGGTTATGTTTACAAGCGATGAATGAATGTGACAGTGACAGTTCTTGACGCTCATCATTGACATTTGCGTTTTTTTTTTTTACTATTTCGAGGCAACGATATCACAGTATCATGCCACTTGCGATCTTGTTTAAGGTCAAATGAAGGTCAATTACATTTTATCAAAAATCTCTGCCGAATATGATTATTTTGAACTATTTACTACTGAATATTGATCAGTGCGCCTATTCCTCGAAATGGTTTTTCAATTATGTGATTTAAAAAAAAATGAACAATGCCCATTCAGAATCCAGAAAACATGACTAGTTTTCAGCAAAGTTATTTGGCTAAATGGGAACAAATTCTGGAGTTTTCTTAGTGGCTTTCACGTTATATAGATGACGAGTACGCTGCGTTTTGTATTTATTTGATTAGCATCTATAAAACAACATGGAAATACTGAAAAGCATAAATCGAACTTAAACAAATATAAAGGACAGTCAAAGGTAAGCTTAACTTGTTTTTAGTTTTTAGTAAAATTAGAATTACTGTAGGTACCTAAAGTCGAGAAGTTCGGAGGTACTTTATTTAGTGTATGATCTTAATGTATAATTGTTATATGATTTTATGTATACCAGTGTTATGTTATGTATACCAGTGTCGAATGCTGCATGCGGGCGCATATTTTCACAGATTAATTTAATAAAAAAGGAACCTAAGAAACAGATTCATAAACAAAAATGTATCTGCAATTTTCAAAAACCAAACCCATCAAACAGAATGTTAAAATATAATTCTAATATTTATTGCGATGATGATGATGATGCTTAAATAAAAATATGTTTTGAAAATCAGTATTTTTTTCTTATATTTTCCCTGTGCAAGTTGGTATATTTCAGTATTTTTTTAAGGAGCTTCGGCTTTTTTGTAAAATTTAATCTGGTCACACTGCCAGCCGTACCGTCAGTGTCCACGTTTCGGCTCCGTATGTCATGACGGGTAGGACGCACTGATTAAAGACTTTAGTCTTAAGGCATTGTGGGATCGACGATGAGAAGACTTGACGTAGAGCTTGTACTATGGCAACCGGACAACTGATAAACATAGTTATATTACCATGTTTATCAGTTAATAAACATAGTTCTAGTATTATATATAGTTATATATACTGCCTCTGTGGCGTGGTGGCAGTATGTCCGACTGCTACGCAAGAGATCGTGGGTTCGATCCCCACCCAGTATAAAACTTGGTCTGATGAGCACGATAGTTTATTTTGTGTCTGGGTGTTATTTATCTATAATATGTATGTATTTAAAAATATATAAGTATGTTTATCAGTTGTCTGGTTGCCATAGTACAAGCTCTGCTTAGTTTGGTTTTGGAGATGACGTTGTGTGAGTTGTCCCAAGATATTATTATAATTATAAACAGAAAATAACAAGAATATGTAAACACAATAAACATAAGTGATTTTATTGACTGTGCCAGCGATGTACACTTATGAATGCTTTATATTTTGTTAAAAAACACCCAGAACAATATATAACATATGGGGACCATTATAACACTAGGTACCCTGATAAACTAGTACTGCCAAAGATGAGAACTCGCTATTACCACACTAATTGTTACCCAATGACAATAAATTATATAATACAAGCCTCGCGGTTCCCGTTCCCGTGTGAGTGCAGGGATAAAAATATAATATAATAATAAATAGCCTATGTCACCCGGGGTTAGTGTAGCTTCACAACGATGAAAGAATTTTTCAAATCCGTCCAGTAGTTTCGAAGCCTATTCAATACAAACAAACAATCAAATCTATCCTCTTTATAATATTAGTATAGAAGTATAGAAGATATCTGAAAATGTAAGAAATAATAACATAAACATGTTTAAAAATAAGCTGTATTTATAAATGGTTAGTAGAAAAATGTTATTACACTATAGAAGAGTTTTTAGATGACTCATGATTATTAACAAATTTAATTTCATTGTAATCAAATGGATAAATTCATTAAATTATGTATGTGTTAAGCTATTGCATAGCTTCTATCGCGGGCCTTGAGCGCGGGGACCGAATCCAGAAATTCCGTAACGAAAAAACCTCACGCTCCCCACTCCGATGGGCACAGCGGTGATACTTTTTAGTTTTGCCATCTATCGATGAATAGCAGAACCGTTAATGCCTTTTTTTTAAATTAAAAAAAAAATAAAATTTAAAGAAAAAAAAATTAAAAACATTGTTTTGTTATAATTAAAAAAAAAAAAAATTTTTTTTTAATTCCTTTTTTTGTAATTTAAAAATAAAATTAAAGAAAAAAAATTAAAAACATTGTTTTTTATATTGATTTTTTTTTTTTTTTTTAATAGCTTTATTTGATAAAAATGCTATGCAATAGCTTTACCGCGGCAGTCCCCGAGTGCCACACAGTTTTGTGTATGTGAGTCTAAATTTTATGATTGTGAGCATGCTTTTCGCCAATTTACTATTTATTGTGCATTTTTGTCAATTTATTATTTTTATGTCTCAATTATTAAAATTCGCATGTCGTGAAGGACGAAATGTGCTAGAACTACCAATACCTTTAACAACCTTGTAAACAATATTTCGGCTCAGGCGTAAAACGTCTCTTTTCTCAAAATGTCGCCTGTCGTAAAACGTCTCTTTCGCATAATGTCTCTTTCGCAAAAGGTCTCTTTCGCAGAATGTCTCTTTCGCAAAAGGTCTCTTTCGCAGAATGTTTCTTTCGCAAAAGGTCTTTTTCACAGAATGTCTCTTTCGCAGAATGTCTCTTTCGCAAAATGTCGCGCCAGGGACTTAGAATGAAACTTCGTATTTCGAAACAAAATAATTTATTCAAAAAATCATCTATGGAGTAATTAAAACGGCTTAAGTCAAAATTTTGGTACCTACTTAAATTTATTTAAGTATGTATCCCAAAGAATATCAATAGGTAAACAACATTATTGATAAAATAATTAGGTAGGTATCTTATTTGTCGCACTGAAATTTACTTTGGTTAATTGCGACATTGCGAATTAAAATATTTTTTTTATCATTTTCATAAATGATTAAAAAAATATAATGTTCGCACTAAAATTAACCTTGGTTATTAATTATTTGCTAAATCAATAATTTTTTTGTAAATTATTATGAAATAATAAACCTTTCATTAAGAAAAAAACATAAATGTACATACGACCATGTACAATCGGCCTACTCGGCGGTCGTACACCCTTATGGCTATAATGGCTTGCGAGAAACGTTCGCTCTCTACGTAAGCGCACTCACACAGGCACATCTGCGCCTTATCGGATGCAAGGAGGCGGGGTCCTTGTTTTTTTTAGTGCATTGCGTTGTTGTTGTGCATATTTCGAGCCGATTAGACAGTTGTAAATACATACTAATAAAGGATTGTGACTTTTGTTGTAAGCGCGCTTTTTGCAGTTGCGCGAAATAGCAATGAATTATTTTATTGTAATACATACAAATCTACATTAATATTATAAATAGTTTATTTATATATTTATTCGTTTGTGTTGTTGAAATTGTAAAGAGGTAGTTTAAAGCTTGGAGAGGAATATAGTATATTTTGCCTCAATACTATTATACATATGGAATTGTGGACGGAGGTACGGGAAACTGTTAGCTTTTAATATTTTTATGAATTTGATTTTTAATCTATCTTTTCAAAAAATACGAGTTAGTAGAGGGGTTTAAAACTAGTGCCTGTAATTTATGAACTAGAACCTATTTTCAATGTTTTATATTGTGCGTATGTTTCAGTATGATTCTGTTAAGTAGGATTATCGAAATTATTTAATTTAATTTTTGTAAAATTATTTTGCATTTTTGATACATATCCATACTAATATTATAAATGCGAAAGTAACTCTGTCTGTCTGGCTGTCTGTTAGGCTTTCACGCTCAAACAGCTATACCGATTTAGATGAAATTTGGTATAGAGATAGTTTGAGTCCCTGGGACATCCACGCGGGCGGAGCCGCGGGCTTAAGCTAGTAATATATGTTTCAATAATGCGAAATGATCGTTTTGTAAGAAATATGTTACAAAACGATCATAAATATTTTTCAAATGTGTATTTAAGTTATTTACGTCTTCATTTTGGCTTGCCCCACGTAAGTATTTAAGAGGTAATTTGATGCAACTATGAGTTCTATGATTAATCTATACTTATATTTTTTGAGAGTTTGTTTGTATGTTTGAACACGATAATCTCGGGAACTATTGATTTAAATTGAAAAAAATATGTTACTGTTGGATAGCCTATTTATCGAGGAAGGCTATAGGCTATATAACATCACGCTACAATCAATAGGAGCAGAGCAGCAATGTAAAATGTTGAAAAACGAGGAATATTTAAGCTGACGGAGTTTGCTGGTCTTCGTCTGCTTCAGACAGCTAGTATGCTATATATAGTTGTTCCCAGTGACTTTGCTCGCATATATCTTGATTCGAGAGATAAGAATCCTACATCCTTCACCTGTTTTAAAACCTATATTATTTTGTAAGTTCTCTGTTATAAGTATTTTATCTAAATTTAATTTCAAATAATCATTGGATTGATTTAACGAAATAAAGATATTTGAAATTTAAAATTTAAATCGGGCTTGTAGTTTCAGGGTTAACCTCTACATACAACTTTAACTCTTTAATATTTATAGTATGTATGGTTTTAATTCAGCAAGTTATATTTAATTTTTAACCAGTAATTATTTTAATAGAAATAAATGTATTACCTGGAATGAGGGCAAGAAATAATGAAACGAGTAAATTGTTTTATTAATTTTATGGATCAGTCAAACAATTCCATTACACATTTAATACTTAATTATACTTTAAATTGTGGATGAGGTATGCAAACTAAAACAATAACGATATATTTTTAATATTAAATTATTATTTTACCATGCTATATAGTCATCAAAGTGCTTAATTACCAATTACTTTATCAATAAATATTATAGTAATAACGTCTTAGTTAGTGATAATAGTCAGTGTCATTAAATTTTTAAATTTACTGCCTCTGTGGCGCGGTGGGAGTGTATCCGACTGCTACGCAAGAGGTCGTGGGTTCGATTCCCACACGGGACACCAATTTGTGTAATCCACAAATTGTTGTGCCGAGTCTGGGTGTACTTTGTGTCCGTGACTTGTATGTTTGTTAAGACCCCGCGACACAGGGCTTGTACCCACGACTGCGGGAGTCGTCTTTTTCAAATTAAGTAACAATGTATGAATTAATGTATTATCTCAGATGCTAGCTTATATTTATTACAGTAAAATAACCAATAAGTTTAATTTAGAATACATTTTAAAATAATTACAAACATTTAATTTCAATACAATCTATTGGCTCTTCCGTCAATAAATATTAACTCTCCTGGAACATCACCACTCATCTACGACGACATATTAACTGAAAATTTAGCGTGTGATAAATCATAGCCTCTGTACTCGCGAGCGAAACGCACTCCTGCTTCTTCTAGGTCCTGGCCTAATTTTTATAGCGGAATAATGCACACATTTCTAGCCTGCATGCCGCAGTCAAATAGTCTAGCGAACGTCGACGTCTTGGTAAATGGCTGCACTTCGTATGTGCTAACCATTTTCGTTACGCGATCCGACGTTAAAAGAGTCCTCCTCAGCATCCCGCTTTATTCAACGCCACGCTGTAACCTCTCTGAAAAAAAATAACAAGTTAAAATAAATGTATAAAAGATCTTCGATACTTATTCATTAAAAGTTTGGATGAATAGAACAGTAAGTCAAGCACATTTTTAAAAATGTGTTATTTCATTATACTTAATATTATTTCTTTACAAATCAACAGACAATGAACGAGTTGTTACTGATAAAATTAGATAATAGTACTTAAACAGTTGAAATATGATTGAAAATAGAATATGCGTTATTATGAGAAGCTACCGTTTGCGAAAACAAATTCGCATGCAAACTATTATCAATCCTATGCGATTGATTTTAAAGATGATAATTGCCATAAGCGTTTCCAGTTTTTGGACATTTACTGTGCGTAGGTATTATGAACCTATTTTTTCGGCAAATATATTTATGGCACCTGGAATTACCGAACCGTGGGAAAGCAAAAACTTATTGCATGCAAACTATTTTCAGTTCTTGTGTAACGATTTAAAGACGATAATCGATTAGAGGATTCTCAGTTTTACAACTTTTACTATGGGGATCATAAATCTATTGTTTTATCAACACAATATACGTTTTATGATCCCTAAAATTTACTAAAACGTGGGAAGAAAACAATTTATTTTGTCAAAAGTAAGAATGAGGATTTTCAATACTTCAAAAAATTGAACATAATTTATTTTGTTTAAACATAAATATTTAAAAAAAAATTATACATGACTTCTTTAATGTGAGAAAAATAAAAATGAAACACTATGATTTAATAAGAGTGGATTTAAGTATAAATCATAGAAAAAAAATATAAGTGTATAAAAGCACGAAATTCCTACTCTTCACATATCAGTAGAGACAGCCTTTTATATGTTGCCACTCGTTCTACAAAATAGTTTTTTGTTCCGATTAGTACTACGTTTCGTTAATATATTTCAGATTAATTGAACGAGTGAAAGTCTAGTTCCAAGAAGTTCACCTTTAAAAAATATACGAATTAGCAAGTGACTCAGAACGCCACGTTTAAAGTAAACTAAATGTAAATATTATTGGACATCAAAAAATATAAATGAAATTTTACTTTTATTTATGAAAAAGAGTTTTATGAATTTATAATAAATCATTTTTATTATTATTTATTTGTTGAATAATCATGAGTAGTTCTAAACCTATGTATGATAATAAAATATTTAAATATATTTTTTAAAATAAAATTACTTATTTTCTTATCATTTCGGTAGTAAATTAGTAGAATGATTTTTCGACAATCATCGTTATATTTGAACATATTTAAATAAATGTTTAATAAATTATGCACTTAAATCTTTCTCACCCATTGCACCGTCTATTAACAAAAACCATTTAATAGTTATTGTTTTTTTTAAAATTATATACGAAATAAAAACATTTCGTAAAATTCAAATAATAAGTTTATATACTTAAAATATTAGGAATAAAAAACTGCGATTGATGAAATAACTAACCCTAATGTCTGCCATCATCATTGAGAATATTATTATATTATAACAACGAAACAAACCTTAGCTATGAAATTAACCGTCGTCTTCGGAAATATTGATTATATTATTATTTGGTCTCCCCCAATTACTTTTTAACCAAAAGCCAATTCTATTGTTAAACATAATTTATAATTATTGTAATAAAATATACGAGTAATTTGAATTTGACTTACCGTAACATTGGTAAAGGTTTGAATCCTTGGCCATGAAGATCCAAAATTTTATTCACGGTTTAAATTTCGGTTAATTGTGAAAACTCACTGAGGTCAGCAAGAAAGCATCCAACAGTTCAGTAAAACACAGCCACCGTAGGTAAACAGATGAAGAAGAAACTGTCCACTAATTCACACCAAAAGTCAACGAGAGTTCTATCAGTAGTCAACGAAGTGGCAATCGGAATCCGTAAACAGAACAAGTCGTGAGCAAAATACAGTAAACATGCGCGCGTCATCATACAAGGAAGTGCAAATTGCAACTAAGTTAACTAAAATATTTTATGTTCCCGTTGGTTAAGGTGTGGACCTTAGCCCCGTCCTAATTGGTTGAAAGTAAAATGTGGGAGTTGTTTTTGCGTTTGTGTGTGTGACCGAACCGTTGTGAACCGCTCATAGCAAAATATTTTCAGGTGGTCGAGCATCAAGTGGGCCGATTACTTACTTGCTAATACATAAACTTGCTACACTCAGCATGTAACGGTAACATAAAGATTTAGCTATTTCAACATTTGTAAATAAATTATCTTTTTTAAGAATTGTGGAAGCGTTAGTTCCTGACGCTCAAATTGTTTCAACAGTTTTTTGTATTTAATGTCAAAGTCTATATCTTTGTTCTGTCGGTTTTTTGTTTTTATAAATAAATTATCTGTTATCTTTTTGTTCCAATATTTACTTTCTTTTCGCAATTTTTCTATGAATATGTATAAATTTGGCTTTTTTGGTATGCGGCCAGCATTTATACGCCGATGCCACCCTTCTAATGCGTTAGTTGTGCGATGCCGTTGGTAGGCACAACTTATTAAGGATGGTGGCATTTTTGGGTACCATTGGCTTTCATAATAACGTCTAAAATTGATCATGTGTTGAGTATCTGGAGCTATACTTAGAATGTACCCCCAAGCTGCTGGGATTTGATCAGCCGGTACCAGTGCTATTATTGCAACCATTCTTGCAATATTGCGCCCTTCCCGTGTACGCAGCAATCCTTTTTTCTTTGCCTGTTTCCATATGGCTGCATTATAATGTCTATAACATCCCGTTATTTTTGCTTCAGGAAATACTGCTTTTACAGCATTAATTTGTGCAATTTCATAATCGCTCTTGAATGTTTTAATAATTATGCCTAATTTTTCTTTTAAAATGTTATACAGGCGCGTATATATTTCTTGGGATTTATTGGGTAACAATGTACCTATAAATTACTGGGACTATATTTGTACTCTTTTTTGTAGATCCAGTATCCAAATGTAAGACATAAAACTGATAAAACGGTGGCGGAGCTGATATAAATGTGCCATCTGCAAAATAGGATCCAGGTTTCTTCATAATCTTCATTCCTAAACGTGTTGCAAATACCAATATTTTTTCACTTTGTCCATCTTCACAAATAAGGAAATTTTTACCTAACACTTCTGGTACAGTTACAGTATCGGTACTGGCATGTTGTAGTCGATCTACTTTCAAATGAGACTTTCGTGCCCTGTATAACGTGTCTTTAATAGATTTAAACTTAGGAATTCGATAGTGTTCACTATTAGGTATTTTTTTACGTATTTTTTTGTCATATTCTTCGTAAATTTGCTGTATAGGTCGAAAATCATTGCGAACAACCTCCTTTAATAATGTTATGTGTTGTTTAATTACATTGTTAAATTCTATTGACTCACATGTATGCACCGATTTCAGTTTAATGATATTTTTTCCTGTTTTGTCTAATGTTAGTGATGCATTACAATCTTTCCTATTTACGCACCGCCAGAAAGTACTTCCACATTTATTTGTTTTGCTCTTCTGATATCTGAACTCACAATGTATAAGTGTTCTATATCCTTTTTGATTACGAACGTATTCGATTGCATGATCCATAATTATTTAAAGTTAAAGACACGACTGTTTTTCAATAAAAAATAACAGGCAAAACACAACTCGGCAATAATGAATGACATTACATTTATAAGTTTTTTCTAACTACCCTCACATATTTTTATAAGTGTTGCCATCACTGAAATTTTAAATTGTACCAAAATTGTTATCAACCGTATCAAAATATATTTTTTTATTTGAAAATTATAAAAATATTTTTATTCGCAATGTTTAATAATTTTTAAATAATAATTTTAATAAATTAAATTTCAGTGCGACAAATACGATGCCTAATTAGTTTTATCAATAATGTTGTTTACCTATTGATATTCTTTGGGATACATACTTAAATAAATTTAAGTAGGTACCAAAATTTTGACTTAAGCCGTTTTAATTACTCCATAGATGATTTTTTGAATAAATGATTTTGTTTCGAAATACGAAGTTTCATTCTAAGTCCCTGGAGCGACATTTTGCGAAAGAGACATTCTGCGAAAGAGACATTCTGCGAAAGAGACCTTTTGCGAAAGAGACATTCTGCGAAAGAGACCTTTTGCGAAAGAGACATTCTGCGAAAGAGACCTTTTGCGAAAGAGACATTATGCGAAAGAGACGTTTTACGACAGGCGACATTTTGAGAAAAGAGACGTTTTAAGCCTGAGCCAATATTTCCTGCGAATAAAATTTCATTTAATTAAATACAAAAGTCAATCAATTCCTAATTCTTCTTTCAACTTCTTTCTTCTTGATTCTTCGCTTCTGTTCTGGTGTACAATGTTGAGCCGTCATCCGTTCATAAAGAGAGCAACTCCATGACAGTGTTTACTGGCAATACTGTCGACGGATAGCTCTCTTCATTAACAGATTATAGGCTTCTTCTTTCTTCTTTTCTTTCTTGACTTTCTTTCTTCTCCTATATTTCTTTTCTTTCTTCTGTGGCATGTTTATGAAAGTGGTGGGAATTGCATTTTACAATAAGAAATACAAACTAAATAGGTTCGTGAAAATATTTTTTATTTTCTTTTTTTTAATCTTTTTAACCGACTTCGAAAAGGAGGAGGTTCTCAATTCGACTGTATTTATTTTAATGTTTGTTACCCGATTACTCGCAAACGGCTGGGCATATTTGAAAAAATATTTTTGTGTTTGAAAGGGTATACTTCTAGATTGGTCCCATTGTCATCAGAGTTTGGATCTGATGATGAGATCTTGGAGAAATCGAGGGAACTCTTCAAATATTAAAGGCACACCTATAGTAATTTGGGTATATTTTGTTGTAATTCGTGCATTTACTCTTAAAAACACCTTATATTTATTTTGGAAGTAGGTTTTAATTTTTTTGTAAAAAAGATCTTATATTATTAATAGAGGATTTTTAATTATGTGAAAATAGATATTGGGCATTTTTGTTTTTGTGTTGTCGGATGTTTTTGGGTACACTTCCAAGTTGGTCCTACTGTCATTAGGTCAGGATCTGATGACAGGTTCCCGGAGAAATCGAGGACAGTCTTCAAATATTAAAGGCATACCTATAGGGCTATAGTGATTTAAATATATTTTATACTAGCTGTCCCGCGCAACTTCGTATGCGTACATTTACCCCGTTTTTGCAACATTTCTCATTGCTGCTCCGCTCCTATTGGTCGTTACCAGTAGGTTTTGATATTGCCGCGTTCAAACAAACAAACAAACTCTTCGGCTTTATAATATTAGTATAGATAGAAGCGGCGGTAGCCTAATAGTTAAGAGATCGGCCCCCCAATCGTAAGGTTCGAATCCTACCCATTATACTACCGACGTGAACCCACTCCTAACACAAGCCACTGAGCTTAGCTGGAGGAGTTAACAGGATTGCTAGTAATCCAACATTGCAAGTTATATTTTTAGAATGCATTTACTCTCAAAAAGCACCAATTGGTGAAGTGGAACTAATGATGGAGACTACAGATGACTAGCGGAACTAATCAATATATCACGGTTTGCAATTCGATTATTTTAAATATGTTATTGCTTAGTACTTTATTTTCGTCGTATTACAGAATGTAATAGAGCGGTGAAGTATCATATCAACTCCTCATTCTTCCTCATTAATTAAAGACCCAGGGCCCCTAGAGAAATGGCATTCTATTCGATTAGAGTTTACGCTAATCGAATAGAAAGATGTCATTGCGTCGCACAACTGCTAATCTCATTTTAACAATTTTCGTATTTACAGCGTTAACGCGCAACAACGTCATTCTATTCGATTAGCGTAAACTCTAATCGAATAGAATATATGCCATTTGTCTAGGTCCTGTATTGGAAAAAGCAATATTTTGTTAAAAGAACTGCGCAGCTGACATTAGGCTGTTGTAACTTAGATAAATTACAAACCGGCCTATTAAAAAACGAGAAATTAAAAACTGTTGTTAGATATTTTTGGGGATTTAATCGCGTAAATTATTTAAAAAAAAAATGTAAAATTATAGAATTTCACCGATCGTGGTCACGATAATAAATATATCTAATATGTATAAAAATCGCAAAAGTTTAAAAACAATAAAAACTGTCGTCTTAAGGCACGACAAGACACAGCCTGAAACTCTACATCCTAAACTTACCTACATTTGAATTAGGAATGTTACAGAGGTGGTTTTATGGGAACCGAAGTCAGAGTTGGAGGTTTTAAATTTTGGTTTGTCGGAATCGGAATCGAAGGTGGTGGAAGAAGACGAATATCGTGAAATAAGGCTTAAGAAAATAAGATTAAAAACAAACATTATTACCCCATTTGAACCCGCGATCATAGAGAATTTTTTCTTTTTTATAAATTAGCTTAAAAGAGCTATCGCCGCAAGGAAGGTTTAAAAGTGTCGAAGCCGAAGTCGGAGTTGGAGGTGTAAAATCAATCGTAAGTTCCAACCTTTCGGAGTCGGTGTACTTACTCCGTAACTTCTCTCATTTGAATATCCATATAGTTCGTACCTACGTACAATTTTCGCGTCAGTTTACATCACTCGGGTCACCCATCTTAACACGTGCGTGTTAAGTGGTGCACCACGAAACGAGCCACTGTTTGATTTTCATTGTAACTATGTTTAACGGGACCTAAGGTTGTCACGAACGTAACTTAAATATTTCGTAAAGTTTTGACACGTTTCGTTTTTTCTTTTTATTTTTGAATTGAGGACAATTTAGCCAATTTCTGATCATTCAATGTCGGTTATCGCGATAAAACCTATCCTATGTCCTTCCCCGGGACTCAAACTATCTCCATACCAAATTGAATCTAAATAGGTTTAGCTGTTTGAGCGTGAAAGCTTTTTTTTTTAAACTTTCACATTTTTAATATTAGTAAGTATGGATTTTATTTGCAAAAAGAATTGGTCTTACGGATTTTGCACGTATTTTACATATTTTCACATATTAAATGCCGTGCTGTGGTGTGAACATTATGACAGCTCAATTTGCCGCCATTTCACTTTTTTATAACTCCACTAAGAGCACAAGCCTTGAGTTCAGGAGCTTTACACACATATTTATGGATTACACGACAACGGCGACGTTTTGTTCGAAATAAAACGGAAATGGAACTCGCTATACTGCCGTGCAACCAGTTGCAGGTTCGATTCTCTAGCAGTTAATAACAAAAATGGAATAAGTATTCATAATGGAATGTTGGCTATGGATGATGAATATGGATGGTATATATGTACATACCTAGGATTTAACACAGTTAAACCACTGAGATTTTGTAGCTTAATAGGTTAAAACGTAGGAAGGAAGGACATAGACTGCTTTTAAATTAAGCAATTTTTCTTTATGTTAATTCACAATGGACTCGCGTGTTGGATCACATACAGTACCCTCTTTGGGAACGGCTGTTTAAGTTATAAAACGACCTAAATACCCATTTAAAGGAGAACTAAGAAACTATGGGAAAAACCGGGCAAGTGTATGTCGAGCCAGCCCATTACCTACTACATTAAGAAGCTGAGAGCTCTGTTGTTTTTCTTTCATACTACTAACCTTTTCTCAAGCGCCACGCTATTGTATTACCCCTGTTAGGCGCCCGGCCACGTAATACGGTGACGGCATACAAGTTCCAGATAATGCTAAAATGAAACGACAAAACTATATTTGTCACTCTCGAATGTATACAGTATTGAAGCTAATGAAAGAGATGCAAATCTAATACAACACATGAATATTTTCATTACTTCTGAGTACTTATAAACAACGGTATGATGTCATATTGCTCTTGACTTTCAAGTGTTGTTTGAGGAGTGAATGGTTTATTCGACCAATTTTATGTGTAAGGGTTCTTTTTTGCTGTGTATTCTGATAACATAATTAATAAATGTCATTGTTAAACCTTTCATCATGGTTTTAATGCTTTATATAGATTCTTAGAAGTGTTTTTTTTAACACATGACCAATTTCTGACTATGAATAAATGATTAGACCTTCTGCCATAATAAAAAAATTATCCCTAAATCGAAAAATGATTTGCACTAACCCACATGATGGGGTAGGTGAGAAAAATAAAGAAAAAAAATCACAACCCCACTTTACGAGGTAGGTACCACAAAAAAAAGATTTTATTCGATCACCTTGTCGGCGTAACTAATATGTATATCCATGTCAAATTACAGCTTTCTAATACTAAGGGTCTCTAAGCTAACTTGGGGACAGACAGACAGACATAGCGAAACTATAAGGGTTCCGTTTTGCCATTTTGGCTACGGAACCCTAAAAATTGGCAATGTATGAAACATTGCGACATCGTGTGTTCGATCCCCACCCAGCACGATGGTTTATTCTGTGTCTGGGTGTTATTTATCTATAATATGTATGTTTTTAGAAATATATAAGTATGTTTACCAGTTGTCTGGTTTCCATAGTACAAGCTCTGCTTAGTTTGGGATCAGATAGCGTTGTGTGAGTTGTCCCAAGATATTATTATTATTGCCTCGTTTTTTTGTAGTTTGTGTATCATCGGTGTAGCGAGCCCTTTAGCATACTTTAAATCAAAGTGACAACCCTAATGCCGCATCCGTTATTGGTTATAAGCCACCATATATTTTTGATTTTATTATTTGTAACAACATACTTACTTTCCTTTTACAACCCACACTTACACAACATAAACTATTTTGGATATTTTAGCCCTATTTAGAATCGATCAAACATTTTGTAACTTAGGACCTAGCGGACGCCTCGCTGTTTCACCCGCGTAGTTCCCGTTCCCGTGGGAATACAGGGATAAAAAGTAGCCTATCTCACCCGGGGATAGTGTAGCTACACAACGATGAAGGAATATTTGAAATCGGTACAGTAGTTTTTAAGGTTATTCGTTACATACAAAAATACAAATCTTTCCTCTTTATATTACTAGTATAGATTTCGATAGTATTGCACCGCACTATCACAAACACTTTGAGTACTAATAAATCGAAAGAAAACTTCGTACATTAGAAACGTTCATATGTTTATAGGTATAACTAGGTTTTGCGAGCGGCGCCGCCCGCGTGACTATCGTATGTCTTTCCCCGGGACTCAAACTATACAGCACCTTACCCCCATATCAAGTTTATAAACATTCAAACATTGTAAAATTGGCATTTTGAAAAGAGTGGCCGCGAGTTTTTATTGCCAGGTTCTTTTCTCCGGCTTTACCTATTGTTTACGAACTTGGCATTACATGTAGGTACATGTTAAATCCCGACGTATCACAAGAGTTGTTTTGCATCCTAAGTGAATAAAAAATTTTGAATTTTGAACATTTTGAATTTTATATCTATACCTCATTATTATTTTCATCTAAATCGGTTCAACGGTTAAAGCGTAAATACGTAACAGACAGACAGAGTTACTTTAACATTTATATTACACTAGCTGCCTTGAGTTACATTATTGCAATTTTCCTAGGGATCTCTATTTTTTTTACAATAAAATATAGTTTATGTTGCTCCCCGTTGTTGTTGCTTTCTAATGGTGAAACATTTTCGAAATCGGTCCAGTAGTTTTTAAGTTTATTCGTTACATACAAAAATACCGATCTTTTCTCTCGATACATTATGTAATCTGGGCTAACGTGCAATTGATTCACAATAGGTATCTACTTCATCTATCCAACGACGAATTGGTCCATAGTCATAGGCATTGGACTGGGCCTTCCTTTCCAGGTATGAACTAAATACCGACTGTAAAGGGTGAGAGAGACAAAACAATGGTGCGGGCAGTAGTTTTTGTCTTTGTAGAAATCTGATTTGTTGACGTCACAGGCTTGCAGGATCAGATGAATGACCGCGAGTTGTAGAAATGACGGCAAACTATCATGTCGCTATTTTTACAGCACCGCATTTAACGTGTAAAATTACAGAACAAATATACTCTATATGTGCAAAACATACTTGAAATACAGGATAAATGCATAAAAACAAGACTTCGTGATTTAAAAAAGAAAACTAAAAAGAAAATAATCTTGGAACTGACATCGAGACTCTATGATTCAAAGAAGAAAACTAGAAAGAAAATAAACTTGAAACTGGCGAATGCACAAAATGTGCGAGCCATAATCCTTACAGAGTACCTAATATTGGCGGGAACAGAAAAAAAAAATAACTGATGACATTATGCTAGAGAGGGACATAGTCTTTTATCTTTTTCTAGAGATAAATCAATTTAGAGAGGCTATTGCTTTATCCAATCTCTATGTTTATAGTGCAAATTAAGATGTTATGGGAGCTGCCTGTTGCTGTTGGTTTTCCCCGTCTGACCTCATAACGCGATTCCCATGTCTTAGAACTAACCTACATATAGAATTTTCTCTTAAAATTTCAATTACCTACTTATAACATATCCAACAAAACACTGATACGACTATATGCCAACCAGCATGAAGTCATAATACAATATCGCAAGAGGCCACAGCGCTTAGCCATAAAGTTGTAATTTATACTCAATTGTTTAGTCATTGTGTTGTAACTGAAAGGGAACTGCAGTAAGTAATATATTTCTATAGTTTTAAACTTTAGTTGTCGAGGTGTGTGGCCAAGACCACACTGTTGAATGCCTAGTGGCATAAAACATGAGAATGTCAGAAGAAAAGATGAGAGTGTCACCGCACCACACATTTGCAAAGTAATTAAGCTTGCTACAGTGATATAGTGCCCTTCATTCGAAACACAGTGATGTGTCAATATTACTATTTCAGTGAAGAATAATGGTACCGACCAACACGCACTTATATAGCTCTCACAGACACGGAGCCCCGGAACAACTTGGGAACAAAATGCTTCTAGAGTTTGAGTTGTGAGCGATGTCTATATTTAGATAAATATTAGGAAAGGTTGCCTTTGTAACTTCATTAATCTAAAATGTGTATTCATGTTGCAAAATACTTTAATTGAAAGATAAAATAAAAATTCAAATGTGCTAGGAAGAACTGTCAAATAAGGTCATTGACTCTTTACACAGACTTTCCATTGACAAAATATTCATTCAAAAATCCTGTTCCAAATTCAAAGATATATTTTTTTCTAACGGTCGGCTATTAGCTTGGGCAATGTCGACAATCAAATTAGTCCAACGTGAGACTCCACTTCTAACGTTTAGAAGCGTTATGATAATTGACAAGTTGCGTTCGGAAACCTATTGGTAAAATTGTCTTTTATGAGCAAATTTTTTTAAGGTCTATACTTAAATAGTGGATATTTTGAGTTTAGTTGAGTCTCGGTCCTGTAATTACAAAAAACAGGGTAAATTATCACTGGGATCTAGGATTTCTAAGATTCCATTCTTCCTGATTCATTCCAGATTCCAGATTCAAAAACACAAGGGAGGGGATTGACCGCAAAGAACCCAACATGTTGACTTGGAAGGGGAGGGTGTTTGCACGTCTAAGTGTAGGTTTTATAAGGTAAAACGAACATCCATGTGAGGACTCAGATACTGTTTGAGGTTTGACCTCTTTAGCCTTGTTCCAAGTATGTATCAATTCTGTAGGCAGAACGAGATTTTTTTTCTGATTTGTCGTCCCAGTAGGCCGAATTAGCATATGAACGAGATGTCAGATGAAGATATTTAAGTTTAGAATTAATGTCTAAATTGGCAGTTAAATATCTCAGAAAAAATCATGTATTTTCGATATAGGTACATAACAACAATACTAAAATAAACGCACAATTTATAACGAAACTAAATTATTAAGTACATAATGGACAGATACGGGATGATGATGATGAGGAGTATAATGAAATTAATGTTAAACAAAAAAATTTAAAGTAATAAAAAAAAATGTATTTGTGAGTTGTAAAAATGGTGACGAACAGATCTAGGTATCAAGATTTTCACAGCACTGACATGTAAAAAATACTTGTATATAGTTTATATATTTTTTTTTCAATTAAATGCTAATCACATTATACTGGCTGAAATTGCCAGCTCAAAGAAAATAAATCAACAACTATTTGCAACAGTGAGTAGGTACCTACCTCTTTAGTAATTGATTTGAGAGGTACCTATCTAGATTTATATCTAATTGATTTCTGACAGCTCTAAACCCAACTATTAAAAATCTTAAACCAAACATCGTCAACGTAACTTTCCTGTCCACTTAAAAACACGCAACGATACAAAATAAACTTAACTAATCCACTTTTAAACGGTAGTCTTACACTAAAAAGCATATTTCTTGCATTGTAACGCAAATTTCATACAAATGTCAGCCATCTTGGCTTGGCAGCCATTTGCATTTGTTTTGTTATGCTACATTGTTCAATGTGACGGTTAGTCGTTTGTCGTTAAGAAAGGAATATGTTATTTGTTATGCAACACTTTGACCTATTTTCGACTCTATTATACCGGGGATAGTTTTTGTAGACAACTAACCTAAAATCGTTTGCTGATAGAGTCCGAGGCATGTCGAAATGGCAATTTTTTTTTTTTTTTCGACTTGTCTTGACTTGTTAGGTATACAGTCACTTTCAAGTTACCGTTAGTCGATAAACTAAATTTTGCTACGTGAAAGAAAACCTATTTCTAATCCAATTCTGTTTGTAACAGCAGAAAATGGTTGGTAAAACGATTTATGTCAAGACTGTAGGTAGACATAAATATCTAGGTATATGCGAATCAATACGGTTCGAATTCGAAAAAAAATATTTTAAGAACATGTCTTCCAATTAGTTCGGATAATCGATGCTCTACTCAGTAGACCATCGATGCCTTTTATCAAATTTAATACAGAAGAGTATACTGTATTAAAATTGATAAAGGCATCCAATAGGAACTTATGCAGACTAATATGACATGGGCCCTGACTGCGTTAGTCTTCATGTCAGACATATCAATGATTAGCAAACCCGCGCAACTTCGTCTCCATAAATTTTTCCCGTTTTTACAACATGTTTCATTGCTGCTAGGCTCCTATTGGTCGTAGCGTGATGTTATATAGCCTATAGCCTTCCTCGATAAATGGGCTATACAACAGTAAAATATTTTTTCAATTCGGATCAGTAGTTCCTGAGATTATCTCGTTCAAACAAACAAACAAACAATCTCCTTAGCTTTATAATATTAGTATAGATACGGGGCCCTGGGCCGGCTGAAGGCAGACGTCTTATTTCAGCCAAGGAATCTAAGGCGTTAAATGCTATCAGGAGTACAAATAAGTCACCACTATTGCTCCGTAGATAACTTAATAATTTAGTTTAAAAATGAAATACCTATCCGAATTAGGTACACTTTCGTTACTAGATTTAGATGTAATCGAGGGAGTTATGTAAATGGAGGCTAATAGAGCTGTCACCATTATCACAATTCCTGTCAATATCTATAATTCTTGTGTGCGTGTGTATGTCACTGAACTCCTCCTAGACGGCTGAACCGATTTTGATGAAATTTTTTGTGTGAGTTCAAGGGGATTCGAGGATGGTTTAGATTCACAATTGAACACGATTTACAAAAAAAAAAGAGTCGAGACGAAGTTCGCCGGGACAGCTAGTAGTAATATATAAGTTTACCGTTAGTATATTTGTCAAATCTAAGCGTCTAAACGGGTGGACAGATTTTAATTCTGTTTATTTTAGTAGAAAGCTGGTTTAATCAGCATTGTTTTTAACTTTATTTGATTAAAATCCATTTAGGCGTTTTTAAGATAATCCACTTTTTATATCACTTGTAAAGGTTTTTTATAACGCCCTTATTGGTTAAAATATGTCCAGTATAACGTCTAACGGCCGTTTTCAATATCCTATCTATCGATCGATTTGGCTACTAAAGATATACTTACCTATATTTGTCAAAATCCTATCTCTAGGCGACCGTAAGTTTAGAAGTTAGAATCAGTAGGTACTACGATCACAGCACGTCTAGAACAATGTACTAAAATAATGGGAGCCACTTAACATTCCACCTATTCAGTTGATTAGCATTATAAAGGGGCTCCTCATAAAAGATCTAGGAGAGGAGCGTTTACGTCAAGAATGTATTTGTGTGTGCCGTTATACAACTTTAAAAAAAAAATGGTACTGAATCTATAGACAATAGTAGAGTTTAAAAAAAGACAATTCCCGCGATACGGTAAAGTACAAACCTTATGCCACGGAACTTTAATCCTACAATCCACAAATATACTTAGGTCTTTTGTAGGCACAATTTTATTAACAAGCAGTGCCGGATCTAGGGTAATTTCGAGTTAGCCCCCCCCCCCTCTCGATAGCATTTGGCGCGTTTTTCCTTCAGCATAGTATTTACAGTAACTTGACCGGATTGAAGTTGGCGAAAAGTGGTTGCGCAGATGCATTTTTTAATAGTAAATGGTGACAGGAAGCGGGGGGCGGGGACGGTAACTAACCCAAGAGAATTAGAGATGCGATTACGCATTACACAAAGTAATGCGTAATCGCATCTCTAATTCTAATTAGTATTACGAACTCATGTTTTTTGTGATATTTTTCGTAAAGAAATTGCTTTTCAAACTTTTTTTAGTATTTACTGTAACTGTTCTAAATTTAAACTTTTATGAACTCATAAATAAAGTTTTTATATATTGTTGAATATACATAATTCGATTAAACATAATTTATCGTTTTCGTAAGTAATTTTAGAGTCGCATCTCTATTGATAAGAACCTAACTTCAATCCGGTCAAGTTACGTTGATCCAACTGTAGTACCCTGAACGCAAATAATTTTGTCCCGTGTAAAATCAAATCCACGACCTCTTACGCAACATAAAATACAGAAACTATGGCAGACTTTTCAAAATAACGATTAACTGAGCTGTTATTAGACAGCTCCAAGTCAAAAAAATCTCCAGACATTAAAATACATGTTACGTTAAATAGATAAGAAATAATCTAAATAAGTAGGTATTGCCAGGTAAAGCCTAAGTACTTTTACATTAATACCTACAATAAAATTCTGTAGTTTTAACACGCATTCATCGTTGCGTCTCTGACGTAAAGCCGTTTTGTGTGGGTGTCTGTCCTAGGAAATTCTCCTCTAGCTGTATCTGCTTCTAAAAGTCTTCAAAATTTAGGTCCAGGGAAAACTGGTCTGCTACTGATAAATGAATCAGAACTTTCAATTTAATTATGATTTGACGGAGAAGTATTTGGTTGCAATGTTTCTGTGTTGGCCATTTTTGATGGCTATTTAATGCAATAAGGTTTTACACTTTCAAAGAGTATATGATCCTAGGCTACAGGTAGGTATGCTAATGTACCCATAGACAAATAAAACAAATCTAGGGCACACATTAAAACAGAAACTTGTAGTGTTTGCAACATTGTCACTAACTTAGCGACACAAACAACTGAACAGTCACGAATTTGTTTACGTTATTTTAATAGACCGAGAGATAGGCTTGTTTTACTGCAATATTATATGCGAATTTAATATAGTTCAAGATAAAATGGCGCTTAAATAATGAGGTTTATACTTTATTTTATTACTTACTAGCTTTCGCCCGCGGCTCCGCCCGCGTGGATGTCGGTTATCGCGATGAAAACTATCCTATGTCCTTCCCCGGGACTCAAACTATCTCCATACCAAATTTCATCTAAATTGGTTTAGGTGTTTGAGCGTGAAAGCGTCACACCGCGCTGACAGACAGACAAAGTTACTTTCACATTTATAATATTATTAGTATCTATGGATTAATGAGGCAAGCAGATGTAGGTATGCCTGTATCTCAATTCATCAAAGAATCAAAATGTCTACCTAGTTGGTTCTTTTTTTTTAAATTTTAGTCAGAAATCACTTCTTCATAGAGTTTGTTCCACGCTCTGACTACTTAGTTGTGGATGAAAACACATTTTTTACAGTGTAAACTTTAAAGCACACGTTAAATTTTGCCCTCTCAGTAAAACACCTAATCTTTTAAAGTAGGAAGTGCATAATGATACCTAAATTCTTATTAAAAAAATACATTTATTACATATTTGTGAAAATGGCGGCAAACTGAGCTGTCACACATTTTCACAGCTTTAACCTATTGCGTTAATATACGAAATAGGTACGTGCAAAATAAATCGAATCTTTGTGCTTAAAGATGGCAAAATATGGCTGAGAAATTAGCTGGATCAATTAAAAAATAAGAAAAAAAAAAAAAGTTTTGTTTTACTTCTTCAGTAAAACAAAACTTTACTATATGCACAGGTAACAACCTCGTAAAGCCTTTATAAACAAATAAATAATTTTAGTTCTAAATTCCAAAAGAATACAGTGACTGTTCCCGTCTGTTACAGTTTGAAGTCGTGTTTAATCAGCTGATTACCAATTCCAAAGTAAAATGGACCGTATTTCAAAGAAAATATGGTGTATATTGCATTGTTTAGTAGTTATTTAAACACCTACCCACATGATTCACTCGACGACTACTGTTCAAACAATATTCGTCATTAAAGAATGTACTTTTATTAATAAGTCTTTTGACTATGAGTTCTTTTGAAAAAAAAAACAAACAAGTCAATGGGAGCTCTAAAAAGACACGAAACACTCTGAAATAGTGACTTTATTTGCTTTTTTATCCTCCTATGCAAATAGAGGGGTCTAATAAAATTAATGTGTGTATCTGTGTCCCTCTGTAACGTTTTAGAGCCCAGACGGATAGTCTTATATTAAGTAGAAGGCTTAAAATTGAAAATTCGTTGGAATTCAAGGGAAAAGAAAGCCCAAACAAATTGACCATTGCACATTGGTAAGCCGTGTACACACAAACGAACAAAAATTGGTGAATATGATCATCAAACACTGTGTTCGTCAAAAATGTTAGTGGCGATCCAATTTGGTAGTTCTGTGCTGACAGTGTTTGAAGAAATTTGATGCAATATTGTTTTTGTTTATTGGCTAATTCACTGTCGTCTTCCAACAGTGAATCCATAGTTGCTAAGAGTTTGAGCGCGACATCAAGTAGAACTATATTCGGAAGGTGTTCGTGTTCACTTGGCTAATCTATGTTCTATTTGATCACGAAACATTTGGTTCGTACGTGTAAACGTAGATTAATGTTTTTAAACTTTCGCGATTTTTATATAAATTAGATATATTTCGGGACTTAATCGCGTGAATTATTTAAAGGTGCGAACCTTTTATTGCACCGATCGTGGTCACGGGTCGACTGTGGCAGCAATTCGATCGAAACGTCGGGTAAATAAAAGGTTCGTACCTTTATATAATTCACGAGATTAAGTCCCGAAATATATCTAATATGTATAAAAATCGCGAAAGTTTAAAAACAATAATCTATGTTCACACGTACGAAGCAAATGTTTCGTGATCAATTATCGTGTTTACCGTGTTCTGTCCGTTCGTGCGTACACGGCTTAAGACCTAACATCTTACTAAATAATATAGTCAGAAAATAGTCATCTCTTGCGCATACCTACTATGTACAAAACCAATTACTATCTCAGTGCAAACCACAGTATGTCACATATTGTTATACAAATCGCTGGCACGGTTTTGTTATTATATAAATATTGCTTTAACATTTATTTATGTCTGCTTGTTAAATTGTGGTCACTGGTGGTAAAAGCTGTGGATGTTGAAAGTTCATCTCTTAATATCTAATACTTTTAAAAGAGAAATACTATATTTATACAAGGTGTAATAGAAAGGTGTGGTCATATTCAAGGGTTGGTATGTGCACATACCGAATTTTATCAAAATCGGAATACTCTAAAAACAATATATTATTTTTTCATTCGATATTTATGAATGAAAAAGTTATTAGTTAAAAAAAGTATGACTAAAAAGTTCTATACCATAATAATCCAATCGAATTTTGTAACAGCGGAGGTATAATACTTATGCCATACGCCTTTCACTACTGAATTTTGACAATAAGAATATGCTATAAAGACTACCTCTGTGGCGCGGTGGGAGTGTATCCGACTGCTACGCAAGAGGTCGTGGGTTCGATCCCCCCACCCAGGATAAAACTTTGTGTGATGAGCACGATATCTAGGTGTTATTTATCTATAATATGTATGTATTTAGAAATATATATGTGTGTTTATCAGTTGTCTGGTTTCCATAGCTCTGCTTAGTTTGGAATCAGATAGCTTTGTGTGTTGGTCCCAAGATATTATTATTTATTTATTATTTATATCTATGTAATAATAATGCAACCAGCTATGGCACCATGGTAGGTGTTATACTGACAACATACCCTATCCGCTGCTGAAATAAAAACTTTTTACAGAGTTGTACAGTTTCAATCATTCTTTTCTCATTGGATAGGGATTTCTTTGAAGTTTGTACCACTAACAGGTTTAGACAGGCGCGAATCCAAAAGGGGGGCAACAAAGGCAACCCCCCCCCCCCCCTCCAAACTCGACTGAGAGAACTTTTTTTAAGGAATGTTGACACTGAACCAGTGTGTTTTGACAGGCTATTGGCGTTTTGGCAGGAGTGTTGAATCAAATACTCCCCTCCACTTGCAAGCGATTCACACTTGACCGGTTGGGTTGCATGTTGCCCACCCCCCCCCCCCCCCCCCAACAAAGTTCTAGATCCGTTTAGATCTGATAATGGGATCCTAAGGAAATCGAGGAGACTCTTCAAATGAGTGACTGAGGTATATTTTTAAGCTATTGCATAGCTTCTATCGCGGGCCTTGTGCGTGGAGACCGAATCCTGAAATTCCGTAACGAAAATAACCTAACACCCCCCACTCCGACCGGCTCAGCGGTGATACTTTTTTTTTTTTTTTATTATTTTACTTAAATATATTTTTTTTTTATTAAAAAAAAAAAATTTTTTTTTTTGTTTGTTTTTTTAGTTGATAAAAAATGCTATGCAATAGCTTTACCGCGGCAGTCCCCGAGTGTCACAGTTTTTTTTATAGTAAATCGTTTTCGTAGTAACGTACTGACATACTGACTACTAGTTTCCAAGACGGTTATCGTAATCTATAGCATAGAGTAAAGAGGTTTAATCTATAGCCACGTTTATGATAAGTTATCGATGGTTATACGAGCATCTTGATTGGGTTCTTTATCGAATGATAGAGTAGATAGGGGTTTTGAACGTTGATGGTTTGTACTAGAAATGGTTCAAAGTTTTATTACAGGTGTTTATGATGACTTACAGTGGCGGAACCAGGGTTTAGTTTTAATGGGGCATGCCCCCATTGAAGAATTCTAGATTTTATTTGGTGAAGGGTTTGGTTGTGGGCTATCTTTACCTTTGGCTTGAGGGCTATTTTTACCAATGAAAATGACCTATTTTTTACAGCTCTATTCTACGAAGTAATAATTCAATCGAACAGAGGGGAACTATGCCGTCATAATTTTCATAGCTCCGTGGGTATTTAACGTTGGAAAATTTAATTTCAACTGCACCTATCTAGAATAAATACTGGACACTGGCAGAAGTATTTTGGAAAATTGGCTAGATTGCCATCCAGTCAAAAATTTGAAGAAGAAGAAGATTGAAGAAATAATTAAAAATCATTAATGTGACATTATCATTAACCATTACATAACAGTACGCAGAAGCGCATAATAAAGTCGAATATTCGTTCGTACATATGTTAGACTAGCTGACCCGCGCAACTTGGTCTGCGAAAATTTTCCCGTTTCTGCAATATTTTTCATTGATGCTCCGTTCCTATTGGTCGTAGCGTGATGTTATAAAGCCTATAACCTGCCTCGATAAAGGGGCTATTTAACAATATTTAAATTTTGACCAGTAGTTCCTACCAGTAGTTTATTTGTTTGTCTGTTTTTTGTTTGAACACGGTAATCTCAGGAACTACTGACGGGCCAGCCCTGGCATTAACAGTTTTAGCCCCACCGGGGTAAATACGAACAGATTCGGAACCGAGGTACTAAATTCACAATCTACAAAACGAAATAACCGTAACGCCATAAATATAACCACTTTAAAACTAACTAAATAGTATTCAGTGTTTGTCGTGATAACGTTATCTCACTAAGTTTACTGCTCTCATAATCTTTGATAACTATCGTTTTTTATTTACAGTACCAATGTGACCCCGAAATGGTATTAAAGTGTTTGTAACCATGTTTGTTTTTGACGTTTTTGATGATAAGAGTGATGAATTAAGAAGGTATGCATTATGATATCAAGAAAACTGTAAAAAGTTACTTCGTGGTGTGGTCGGTTAATTTAAATTACGTAGGTGATTATAAGTAAAATGATTGTCTATGATCTCAGCAAGGAGTTCCGTGTATGGAGGAGTTATCATTGACGTAGAGACTCCATAAACTTACAAAATTGACCACTAGCAGACAATGCTATTTTGTGAACAATACCTGTCAAAGCCCGCACGAGGTTTTTCTCTCTTTCACGCTTTGCAGTCAATATTTACTTTTTAATTGAAAGGGATTGCGCGGTCTAAGTCTATACGTCAATGGAATTACATATCTAGTTATTCTATTTTTTCAATATGGCTACTTAAGTGTTTTTTTTTTCTGAGAATTTCTGACAAAGCCAAGTGTTAATAAATGTTAATAGATAAGTTTAGTTACTAGTTTTCTCCGTATCAATCGTATTTTACGGATATTACACGGTATTTGTACACCGAAGCGTGGACCTGTTAATAATTTGAAAATGATGACAGTGGAATATGGCTTTATGATTATTTTGCCGCCAACCTTTTACAACCTAATGTGGTTTTATATTCGTTTGGTTATATTTCTATTTGTAGTAGCTTTAACCCGCATCAATGTATCCTATGTCCTTTCCTGGGACTCAAACTATATCCATACCAAATTTCATCTAAATCGGTGCTATACTACAAGTCGTGGGTTCGATTCCCACATGAGACACCACTTAAAGTAATCTACAAATTGTTGTTCCGTTCTGGGTGTACATTGTGTCCGTGACTTGTATGTTTGTAAAGTCCGCCGCGACACAGGGCTTGTTACTAAGTATTGCTGGAGTTGTCTTTTTTAAAAGAAAAAGTTTGAATTAGTTTTGATGTTACTTCGGAACCGAAGTCGGAGTCGGAGGTTTTGAAATTGGTTTGTCGGAAACGGAGTCGGAGTCGGAGGTGGTGGGAGAAGACGAATATGTTGATACAAGGCTTAAAAAATGAAGAAAAATAAGAAACATTATTCAGTCATATTATGCGGCGGCCGCTCTTTTAAGCTAATTTATTGAATGATCGCGGGTTCGGGTCCCACCCGAACGAATTATTCCTTCACACATTTAAAAAAGCGCCGACCACGGTAGGTACCTAGCTCTGATTTAAAAGTGTGGCAGCCGAAGTTGGAGTCGGAAGTGTAAAATCAATCGGAAGTTCCGACCTTTCGGAGTCGTAGTCGAAGCCTCGTAACATCCCTAGGTAACTACTTAAAGCCAAATATTTTAGCTTAGCATTGAAACACGTGAAACAGATGGACAGACTGAACAGATTTTCATTAAACTAGCTTTCTAATCAAATAACTTGCATCCAAATACATCCCTGCGTTTGGGGACTATGATAGCGCAAACAGACATAGACACACACATTTAAATTATAACCTCCTTTAGCGTCTGAGATTTTGTCTATTGGCAGACCGACAACTTACAATATTGACGATCGATGACTTAAATTATTTATTAGTTTCTTAAGTGTCTAGATCAAATTACTTTTTTTTTAACATATTGGCGATAGATAGATGACTTATTTTATTTTATAAGTGCTAAATATCCATATCAAATAACTTATTATTTTTTTACGAAATTTAACTGCAACCAAAATATTACGCAATTACTCTCTACTTAAGTACATAATTTAAGCATTAAAAAATGCATAAATAGGGATGTTTCAAACTGTAACTTAAAGTAGTTAAAGTTTAAAAAAAATAATTAATATGTTTTCGAATATTACAAATTATCGAATTAAAAAAGAAAATAATTAAATTGTCTTAATAGAAAAATTGAATTGATAATTTATTGTGTATCATATTATAAGTAATTTATTTTAAAACGAATAAATTAGAAATTAAATATAAAATGTTAAAATATCTTACCGAAATAGTAAAAGTTCCATTGTGAGTTCCCCCCTGAAATGAGCGCCATCTTGAATCACATGTTTATCTCATTAACTGGTCCATCGCTATAACGCCCCTGCCGACTATCATGTGACCAATCACAGCTCGAGAAAACTTTAATTGTTATCTTTCAATGATAAAACAATCCAATCGTATTTCCCTATCATTAAATATCAACCATCTTCAATAGACATTTTTTCCGTTCAAAATTTTAAAGAAAAACACTAACAGTATCGCACTAAAATACTTTTTTTTTTAAAACACGAACAATAAAAGCAATTATCTTACGAAAAATTATGTAATTATTCTAATTGTTAATTTAGAAAATGTTTAACTTTAAAACGGAGTAATTTTGTGACTATTATTTAGTTGAATAGTTTGTGAACTGATTTCGGAGAGCGCGTATGGCGCCAAGAAGAAAATGGCGGTTGTTCTTCCATGTCGAGTGTTTTATACAAGTTGCACTTGTTACGTCACACCTGTGGCTGGAATACGGCGATAGGGCGTGTTCACATGATTAAATAAAACCATCAAATAAAATTAATCTGTTGCACGATTTATTTTGTTGAGTATTCTTGTAAGTAGGTATAGGCGTATGTACATTGTTTGCGTAGCCAGTTTATGTATAATTTTAAGTTATATTATTTAAGTTATAAGTCAGTTAAAAATATATTACCTCTTCCTAAGTATTTATTTGTAACTTAAGACATGTTATAAGTAATTCCGTTTTTGTGTAGGTAATAAGTTTTTTATGTGTTATTTTATAGTAGGTAGGTACTGATAGAGTTCCTGAATTTGGTTGCTCAACCAAGATACTGTTTCCCTTTTTTAATTTTAATTAATAATATACATAATTAGGTACGCTATTATAAGTTACGATGAGATTGGCATGTTCACTTCTGTGTAAAAAACCCAGTTTTAGTTTTTTAGTTTTTCGTGTGTGTCTGTCTGTATAATAGTAGAGTCCAAGCGAATGGACAGATTTGAAATATTTGAATGCGGTTTTTTTGTTGGAAACCCAGTTTATTCGAGATTATAGGATAATCTAAAGCTAAAGCTTTGTTTTGTGAAAACATTTTAAAGATAATGTAATCAGCAGGGGTTTAGCTTTCCTTAGGCGGGCCCTATATCAAAATTAGTTGGGGGGGCATGGTGCTGGCCCAAGCGACCAAGTACTAATGTAAGTGGTTCGCACAAATTTGAAATTTTCCAATTGTATCGCATGTCGCTGCAATCGCCAAAACATTGATGACATATTAATAAACAACCATGCCTATGACAGCTTTAGTGGACCCGGGCGCAATACTTCAGCCTATCAGCAGGCGGAACGTGAGCGGTGACGTTACACTTTATAACGTCACCGGAACGTGAGCAGTGACGTCACAAGTTTTCGTGAATGCAGCCTGTCATCGATTTATAAAACGTTATCACGTCAAAATGTTGTATCTACCTAGGTAGGTACATACCTATAACCTAAACGAAAGATATTTAGGTACCTACTTCCGAAAATTTAGATAGGTACTACGCGTTTCAAATGAGTTGATAACTGTCATAATGACATTTCTTTTCGCATTACGACTGTAACTTCATTGTATGACGTAAGGTCATTAGTCTTCCTAGTATAGTATTATATTATCTGTGGTATTACACAGAAGTACCTACCTACTCTAATGAACTCTATTTATGCACTGTTTATGATGATTTAGTTAAAAATATATTTAAATTTAAAATTATGTGTGACTAAAAGGCCACTAAAGTGTAGAATATTCTTATATTTTGCCTACTTACTTATTTCTATTTGGTGTTTATTAAATAATAAAGAATACTAATAATATTATATTAAAGAAAAATGTCAGGTGCCAACCTACATAGTTCAAAGAAAATAAATATTACGTCCGTTTCATTCCTTAGTACGCATACGTACTCTACCCGACTTGGGAGTTTTTGTTGCTAACGGTACAATTTTGACAAGTACAGAGTGAAGTTGTCGCGATCGCGATTATCTTCTCATTTGAAACGCCTAGTACGTAGTTTCATTTCTAGGAAAAAGGAGCAAGCAAACATGTGTTTCACTCATGCGTTGTCGACCTGTTCTAATGTCAAGCATTGATTTGATATGAGGCTATCGACCGATAAGAAACCACTATAGAAATCATACCGCGCTATACGTAGAATAAATTATATAGGTACCTACAATCTGTAGGTAGATATAGTGCGGTACTGTTATCGAAGCAGGGACGGAATGATTTTGGAAATAGTTCAATGATTATCTAGATAAAGGGATACACAAAGTTTTTGATTTCGAATCAGAAGAAATCACCTGATGCAGATACCATACAGTTTTTACCATACTATTTAGACTTTTTTGAAAGTAAATTATTAGTTAGTTTTTCATGGTACATAGGTACCTACACCTACTTGTCTATGACTTACGGCCGGTCTCTAGTAGCCAGATCTATCTATCGATGGATCTGGCTACTAGAGATAGAATTTTGACATATTTTGTATGGAGCTTATGTCAAATATATACCTCTAGTAGCCAAATCCATCGATAGATAGATTATTGAGAATGGCCATTAGTTGTGACCGAGCAGATCTAGATATCAGCGAGGTTAAGCAACGTTACCACTGGCAGTACATTGATAGGTGACCATTTTCGAATTATCTCACACCCCTCACCTACGTGCCTTGGAGAGCACTTGTGCACTATAATCTAGGTACACTAATATTATAAAGCTGAAGAGTATGTTTGTTTGTTTGAACGCGATAATCTAAGGAAGTACTGGCTCGAATATTTTTTTTTTCAGTGTTGAATAGGCCTTTTATCGTGGAAGGCTATTGGCTATCTAACGTCACGCTACGACCGACAGGAGCTGAGCATCAATGAAAAAGTTGCAAAAATGGGGAAAATGACGCAGACTAAATTGCGCCGGTCAGCTAGGATCTTATGCGTAGTGGCCAGCCTCTGATGGGATATAGGCCGCTTTAACCGACATCACATAAGAGACCATTATAATACTACACATGTCGCCAGCTAAGTTTGCGTGTCTGATGTTGGCGCGTAAGCTGCGCACTACTCAAATTTAGGTATCGGAGGTGATGATTGAGACGAGCGGGGAACGTCGTCCCTGCGCGAAACTACATTCGAATACAACCTCACAAACACAAACTTAGGTGGTGCGAACTGTATTTGATCTAGACCAATGCCGGGGCACACAGGTCTAGATAAAGCATTCCCAAGTATATAAACCCATCTGACGTAGGATCCTATTTAATTAATTCGTACACTCAAGCAGCTTCGAAGTTGACAAATTAAAAAAATGACAGTGGCGGAGGGCCTTTAGAATACCATTATTTTCGGTTTTCCCTTGAATTTTATTTAGTTAATGTTGTAGTCTCGGGTTACCTCAGGGAAATTTTAACCCTTCGCCTCTGTTAGATGATGAGTAAGTTTATAAGAAAATTTACTTACTATAGGTAGAGTAAGTAGTCGACAAAGAACCTAGATACAGTCCACCAAATCTATACTAATATTATAAAGCGGAAGAGTTTGTTTGTTTGTTTGTTTAAACGCGCTAATCTCGGGAACTACTGGTCTGATTTAAAAAAATCTTTTTTTGTTGGATAGCCCATTTATCGAGGAAGGCTATAGGCTATATTACATCACGCTACGACTAATAGGAGCGTAGTAGCGACGAGAAATGTTGCAAAAACGGGGAAAATTTACGCATACGAAGTTGCGCGGGACAGCTAGTTACCCATAAATTGCTGAAGCACATGAACATAGACTTCGTCACCATGTGAATGTCGAGGCACTCCTGTTGACCGACCACACGGACTTAGTGCGAAGACTAAAAAGAACTAAACCATTTGAGTTAGTGTAATTATAATTAACAAATAAAAGTGACAGTGCTTTAAATTTACACAAGCACATAGTGTTTTCATGCTAACAGACTCTAAGAAAGTGCAACAGACATTATTCTTAGTTATAAAATTAGTGTAAATGTCTAAAATTAAGTTAGAGTAAAATTGCTTATTAGCCTTAAAGGCTAGATCGTAATGAATTGTAAAGAAATATGTTCTTTATACCCAAAAATAAAAAATAAAAAAATATTACATAGTTTGCAGGTTAAACACGCTGAAGTGGCAATGGACTGGACATACCTGCCGAAGCAAACGACCGTAGGAGCAAACGACTCCTGAATGAAGACCGCGAATTGATAAACGAAGGACAGATGAACCGACTCGAGCCAGATGAACCGACGACATAAAGAAGATCACTGAAATGGTGCTGGATCAGGAAGGCCGAAAGGCGAGGACTGGATGTTATAGTGTGAATTAGGAGAGGCCTATGTCCAGCAGTGAATCGATACAGGCTGATCATGGTGATAATGACAATAAGGTCTCTCTGAAGTCAATCGCTCTCTCATATCAGCGTCAGGGTTGCATCTGGAGCGAATGATTTGTCTCCACCGGTCTCTGTCCAGGGCATCTCTTATACTTAATATATAGCTAGTAAATACTTAATATATTTGTTTAAGGTCCCAATAACATAACAAGTACAATTCGATATGCATTTGACTATTTTTCTTCAAAATAAAAAAAAAAGAAGTCCTAAGCATCACTTATATATCTCGACACAGGCTCCGCCTAGTGGGATTATCATAGACTAGCTGACCCCCCGCAACTTCGTATGCGTCAATTGTCCCCGTTTTTGCAACATTTTTCATTGCTGCTTCGCTCCTATTGATCGTAGCGTGATCTTATATAGCCTATAGCCTTCCCCGATAAATGGGCTACCTGAAAAATATGTTATCAATTCGGGCCCGTAGTTCCTGAGATTGCCGCGTTCAAACAAACTCTTCAGCTTTATAATATTAGTATAGATATGACTTGTTATGTTATCTTGTTGGTACCTACACGATCTTTTGCCTGTTCCTAATCACAATCAGATTTCCGTATTTTCGTCGCCTCTGCGCTTAGAAACATAGATAATTTAGGTGTAAAAAACTCCAATAAGAGCACAGCTTTACATATATTATTTTGTTAACATGGAGAAAACCCGTACGAGATGTAGAAAACAGTCGCTGTTAGACTTTCAATTTTCAAAGTATTGTTTTGTCGTCAAAAGCTTAACTATAACTTATTACATAGTAGCTATGTGTATACATATATTTGTATCTTTACTTATATAAGGTCGGGGCAAAAGTATTTTCGTATTTTTCATACAAAGAAAAAACTTTTAGGTATATTTTTTTATTTATTTATAATAAATGTATGTGCCGTTTTGATCGATGACTTGTTGCCATCTTGTGGGTAGTGACATGATCCCATTACTGTAAAAAAGTTGAGATTTTTGATCAAAAAAACCTGACAGGTAGTTTTCACAGTGTTCTTTTGAGGTACACTTTAAGCTTTCTAAAGAGTTCTGAAGTGACTGAAAATCTGATGGAGCATGATCAGGACTATACGGAGGATGCATCAACATATTGGGATGTGTTGATGCATCCTCCGTCAAAAGCACTCTCAATTTTTGCTGAGTGGCTATATATGAGTGCAGTACCCAAAAATCACGTTTTTCTTGTACCCAGACTTTTGTAAATGACGTAACTACTAATGTGTCGATCTTGCTCCACTTTTTCACGAATGGCACTGATTTTAGCCGTGACAGGGCGACCAAAGCGAGCCTCATCCTCGTTCACTAAAATTTCTAGACTTGATACGCTTGAACCACATTTGTGCTACTCGTATTTATACCGCATTAGGTCCGTAAATCGCACAAATTTTTTTCGCGTCGTTAGTCACATTTTTACATTTTTTGCAATAAAACCATTTAAAAATGGCGGGAAGTAGTTTTTTATTATTTATAGCATCTTCAAAATGACCACAGCCAGTTACTTACATTCAACACAGCCAATGAGATTTAATTACTAACAATATATTCAAAATATGAAAATACTTTTGCCCCTACCTATTATTATAAAGCTGAAAAATTTGTTTGTTTGAACGCGACAATCTCAGGAACTACTGGTCCGAATTTAAAAAATAATTTTCTGTCAAATAGCCCATTTATCGAGGAAGGCGACAACCAATAGGAGCGGAGCAGCAATAAAATTTTGCAAAAATGGAAAAAAATTACGCAATTAATTAATTAAATAAATAACGTTATTTTTCGTATAATGCAAACCTGAAACTCCTGAAAGATTTTTCTCAGAATCAGTGCCTTACAAATTCCAATGGTATAGTTTTTGGACCATGTTATACAGACCCAATAAAGATATAGGTAAGTAACTAGCTGTCCCGCGCAACTTCGTATGCGTAAATTTTCCCCGTTTTTACAACATTTCTCGTCGCTACTCCGCTCCTATTAGTCGTAGCGCGTTGTTATATAGCCTATAGCCTTCCTCGATAAATGGGCTATCCAAAGAAAAAAAAAATTAAATCGGACCAGTAGTTCCTGAGATTAGCGCGTTTAAACAAACAAACAAACAAACTCTTCCGCTTTATAATATTAGTATAGATAAAATAATTGTGTAATGGGTATACCCATTACACAATTATTACTTACTTGATGATTTAAAAGAGTGGCACATGAGTTTCTTGGTAGCTTCTTCTCATGAGCTTTACACTTGGAACTGCTGCCTAACTTCATTTTGTTTGCTTTTTCTAAGTAGGTATGTAATGTTAATAGGGTAGTTGACTACAATAAAAGTAAATTATATTAAACTAATCAGGTAATAGTAGATCTTAAAATGCTCTGAAAATAAGTGTTCTTTAACAATTTAACATGTTTTTGGATCTAAAAGCATGAAAACAAATACTAAAAGTAACGATTTGACGATGGGAACTTATGACGTCACTTGTCGTTTCGACATTTCTTAAAAAGAGACTGATTTGATTCTTCATTGACTGACCTGTTAGTTAGTTACCCTGACTGCTAAGCCGGAGGTCGTGACTTCGATCACCACCCAGGATAAAGTGTGATGAGCAAGATGGTTAATCTGTGACTGGGTGCTATTTAACTATAATATGTAAGTACTTATTAATATGTATGCACTCATCCCCCCGTCGTCGTGCAACTCACAATTGACCAATGTAGGTACGGGTAGGTTAAACGAAAAAAAAATGCACCTCCCTCCCGCCGTCATGTTAGATGCGGCACTGCCATTTGCATCTCGCCCCCCCCCCCCCCCCCCCCAAGTGAAATTATGAATCCGCCCCTGGCCCTTGACATATTGCCAAGGACCTTATAGCTACGCGTGACTTGCACTTCATATCTATCTGTGACACGTAGGTAAATGTATTGTGTATTATGTAAGAATAATAGGAAGTTTTTATTTTACAATTAGGTTACTGCACCTACACATTCCATTTCTACATCACCCTAAGGTAGACTGGCAGAGAATGCTTTTAGCATTAAGTCCACCTTTGTACAACTTTGTGCATAAAGTTTTAAATAAATAAATAAGTCAGGGCCTGATTAACCATCAGGCAATGTAGACAACTGCCAATGGACCCACGTGGGTTAGGGGCCTTTTAGTTGGCTTCGACTGAATCGCACTACCTCGTCGGGCGTGCAACTCACATTTGACCGATCTTGGCACATCTGACCGAGTGAATTGCCCCTCCCACCTAGTAGACTACCACTAGCAGATCCATTTACAAAACCGGGATGTGGCGACATCCCGGTTTTGAAAATGGATCTGCTCATGTTAAAAGGCCCATGCATGACAAATGCGTTGCCTAGGGGCCCTGACAAGGTTAATATGACCCCCTGCTAAAATAGCTCACTGGAATGGAGCTGGTTGCTGAAAGCGGAGTACCTACAGGGTGCAGTGCCGGCCAAAGAAAGATTTAGATCATTTCATCCGATACCGCCTAAGTTGGCTCCTCGCTCAACGGGGGAGACGGTGCAAATCAATTTATCGCCACGTTATTCAAAATCGCGGGTTATGTTTTTCGCGCGTATCTTGTATGTATGTATGTACCTCATATCTCACAAACCACTAAACGGATTTATACAATTAAGATGTTGTTAGATTTGTCTTGATTGCCCAAGTGTTCTTAGTTATGTGACGTTTCAAAAAAACAAACATGACGGCTGTGAGATGGCAAAATAAAGAGGTGTGAAAAAAAATATTTCGAATACCTACAGCAATATGGATAGCAAATTAAAGTGCTCGTCTCAAGCGTTTTAAAAAGGTATAAGTATAACATGATTGTGACTGTAATACTAAAAAAGTTAGTCAGCAACTATTCTTTTTTAAATTTTCAATAGGTACTTGACAATAGCTGTAATAAAAGTTAGTGGTTACATCCTACAACTACTCAAAAGTATTATAAATAAAAAAAAAACTTAAAAAGGCATTTTACTAAGTCCATTGAGATTCATTAATGCCTCCGACTGCATAAAATTATATAATTATCTTATTTCTTATTCTATCTTTTTTGAGCAGGCGGGTTTTTATAATTTTTAAATTTATTTTTTTATGTTTTGGATAATCACACTAATATTATAAAGGCGAAAGTTTGTGACTGCGTTAGTGTGTATGTTTGTTACTTCTTCACGTCTAAACGGCTGTAGAGATTTTAATAAAATTTGGTATGGAGTTAGCTGACACCCTGGATTAACACAGCGGGGCACAGCTAGTTAGCAATAAACAGCAATTGTGGGATTGTGGGTCCCACATTACTAGCAATCCTGTTAACCCCTCCAGCTAAGCACAGGCTTGTGTTAGGAGTGGGTTCACGTCATCTGTATTTTGCGACCCCCACGATTGCGAGTCCGATGCCTTGGACCGCCGCGTTTTAGCCCTTTGGTAACATTTAACGCCCTAGATTTTTCGACACCCCTGACTTGTGGCGCCTGGAGCGACCGCTTCGTTCGCCTCATGGACGGACCGGCTCTGACCGGGTGTTGTGGTGTACATTAGAAGAGTCACAGTCCAGTAGTGGACCGATACAGGCTGTTCAAATTATAGGGCACCCGTACTATCTATACTAATGTTAGAAAGCTGAAGAGTTTGTTTGTTTGAACGCGGTAATCTCAGTAACTACCGGTCCGAATTGAAAAATTCTTTCACTGTTGGATAGTCCATTTATCGAGGAAGGCTATAGGCTATATACCATCACGCTGCGATGAATAAGAGCGGAGCAGTAATGAGAAATGTTACGAAAACGGGGAAAATGTCCGCATCGCCAGCTAGTTAATATTATAAAGCTGAAGAGTTTGTTTGTTTGAACGCGGTAATCTCAGAAACTACTGGTCCGAATTGAAAAATTATATTACTGTTGGATAGTCCATTTATCGAGGAAGGCTATAGGCTATATAACATCACGCTACGATCAATAAGAGCGGAGCAATAATGAAAAATGTTGCAAAAACGGGAAAATCTTACGCAGACGAAGTTGCGCGGGACAGCTAGTCATTGAATATATCAAAACCATAATAAATTCACTCCCATAATATAATCTCTTAAAGTTCTTCACACTGAATACACTGATATCTACCTATCCATTCAAAATTCAACCCTTTGTCTTCTTAATAAAGTTCATAATCATTTTAAACCTGGTATTAACAAGATGCTGAGCAAACATTGAACAGTTTGCACAGTTTATCTTAAGAGATAGGGCTGTGATAAGGAACGGGGACAAGATAGGGAGGCTGCAGTTGATACACAGTGTTGTTGGAATGTTCGTAAGTATTTTATGAAGTGTAGGTACCTACCTAATGATAAAATGAACACAATGTTGACTGGTTTTTGCTACACGGAACATAATATTATTTGATAGCCCGAAGAGTAAACTCACAAAAATACCTACTGATGTATATTCTGTGTCAGGCTGATAAAATGTTAGTTACTTACATAGTTAAAATAGCCTTATTTGCCAATGTTTACAATGTTTCTTTGTTTATAAACTGTTTATGTAGATTATATATTTACTAGCTGTCCCGCGCAACTTCGTCTGCGTAAATTTTCCCCTTTTTTTATAATCCTATTTTACTTCTAATACCTCCAAGAATATGTGTACAAAGTTTCATGATGATCGGTTGAGTAGTTTTCGCGTGAAAGCGTAACAAACAAACTTACATCATCATATCATATCAACCCATATGATGGCCCACTGCTGGGCACGGGTCTCCCCAGTAGATCCTGGGGGTAATTGCCATAATCGCCACGCTTGGCGAGCGGGTTGGCGATCGCAGTAAGGCTTTAAGTACGCAGAGGACGCTGCTGCCCGTCCTCCGGAGTGAAATCCCTTAGTCGCCTTGACGACACCCACGGGAAGAGATGGGGTGGTACTATTCTTAAGCCGGCACCACACACATACACAAACTTACATTCACATTTATATATAAGTAGGGATGGGGCGTCAAAGCGGGCCATTTTTTAAGGCAATTGGTGGCGACACTGTTGGTAACTAATTGCTTTTTTTTTATAGCCTATGGTTGACAGACGAGCCAGCGGCCCACCTGATGGTAAGAGGTAACCGCCGCTCATGGACTACAGGAATGTCAGGGACACACCCAAGCCGCTTCCTACCGTGAAGTGAAAACTCTCTTTAAACCTTGTTTGAAGAAAGACATGTCGTAACGCTCGGGAAACACCGCAGCAGGTAGTTCGTTCCAAAGTCTACACGTACGTGGAAAAAAGAACGCCGGAATCGATCTGTACAGGACCGCATTGTTTTCAGGTGGAATGGATGAACCCTACTACGATGTCGAGTGGTGCGGTGGTAGAAAGGTGACGGTGGCACCATGTCAAACAGTTCCTCGGAGCACTCCCCGTTGAACAGACGGTGGAGTACGCAAAGTGCACCAAAGTCACGCCTCTGCTGTAAAGACTCCAGTCTGTCAAGTATTTGTATTTGGGGGCCAGAGATGAGAGCAGTACTCCACGTGCGGTCGGACCTGCGCTTTATAGAGCACAAGTCGGCCAATAATGGCAATATGTCTACAATAATTGTATGGCGCATGATCCAGTCTCCTAAACGGGCTACATAAGCCGGCAACAATAAAACAGAGGGCGACTGAAACAACAACAAAATTGGCCGGGCAACATTGCGGAAAATAGATCGTTCAGCGATGGTCCGGCAACCATCAAATCAATATTGGATAGTACTGCCATGTTGCCGGCCACAGCATTGCCGCCAAATTGCCTTACAAAATGGCCTGTTTAGACGCCCCTTTGGCGACGACTGGCCTGTTGGTCTAGTGGTTAGTGACCCTAACCCATGTCGATTACATATAAGGTTGCCAACCGTACTCTAAAATAGAGTATTATACTATATATTACGTAGGCGTACTCTATAATCTATAACACTAATAGAGTACGCTAAAATACTTTTTTTTACATAATGTTCACTATAGATACTTGTCCTGATCTATGTAAACTTGATTAAGAATGTTTGGAGACGTACAATTCTTTTAAAAACAATGAAACATTGTTATGTGCTGCAAAAAGCACCAAAAACTACTTTTTTTTTATAAATTTAAACTGTATTTTTATCAGTTCGTACTCTTTAATTACCCTCCTTGAAATTAAATAGGTAAGTATACTCTTTTTCTTCTAACAAAAGTTGGCAACCCTAATTACTTACATAAGTGTGTTTGTGTATAAAAATAAAAAACTATTTAGGACAGCAGATGAGGTGCATTGTCAGAACAGACTTGGAACAGACGTGATCCTTCCAAATTGGTACTCAATGATATACCGAGACATATTATCTCTGGCACAGATAATATAATACTATCGAGACTAACCAAATATAACAAAAACTGCCTAGTAACAATCTGTGTCAGTAGGTATCTACAACAAAATGCCTAACCTTCTAAAAAGCCTGAATATTAGATTATTTAGAAATAAGCTGTACCTACGCATGGCTAAATGAAGCCAATTTTTAGAGTATAAGAGACTATCTGAACAAAAAAGTTGATGACATTGTATATTTTTAAAGATATTTTGCATGCAAAACATAGCATGTTTGTACCTATTTTATTTGTAACACCACCATATACCATGTTTTATGCAAATAAAAAATATTTTTATATGCATTTTTAAATTAAAATTTTACCACTTTAAATATATATATAAATATACATTTAAAAACATAAAAAATAGTGCCCCATCGGCATCGGGTACAGGAATCAAACTATCGGTAGTTACGGCCCCAGAGAAAGGAACTTCCTCACAATGCGAGCCGTGTCCAGAAGTGCTGTCTTCTGCATCAGGCCCTTGATCCAACCGTCTAACGCGAGCCTCTCAAGGTGTTGGTCGAGGCTCTTGACAATCAAACCGTTAACGGAGACGACTATCGGTATAATGTTCGCTGAATCAACATCCCACATGTCGACAATCTCGCGCGCCAAATGCAGATATTTAATTTGTTTATCTTTTTCGGCTTTCACGAGATTTTCGTCATGGGGGCTGGTGATGTCATTGCACGACGCTCTGATCGGTCTATCAACACTATATCAGGCTTGTTGGCAACAACAGTCCTGTCTGTAATGATAGAGCGATCCCAGTAAAGTGTGATACTATGATATTTTCAAGAACTGTCTTATTATTATTATTATTGCAGCGGCTTATCTCATTAGAGACTAGCCAACTACGCAGGAGATATAAGTGCATAAGTGTACTAAATTTACTTACATAAAATAACATTAAAATCGGTTGAGCCGTTTCGGAGAAATTCGACCACCAACACCGTGACTCGAGATTTCATATATTAGAAAGATTCCCTACATCAATGCAAAATCTAAACAATTGTGCGTTTAAATAAATATTCAATACCTGGATGATCGAGCTTCGCTTGTTTTTTTTTTTAAACGACGTTTTCTAAAAATGAAACCTAGTTAGATCGATTTATCGCCCCCGAAACCCCCTGCGTACTAAATTTCATGAAAATCAAGAGTTTTTTTCAACGCGATAATCTCAGGAACTACTGGTTACTGTTGAATAGCCCATTTATCGAGAAAGGTTAAAGGCTATTTATCATCACGCTATATAGTTATCATAACATCATCTGCATCATACATTTTGTTTGAAGCAGTATAAATTACACAGTGCTGGGCCCGGATAACGCTCGTCTGCACCACGGTTGCTGCACGGTCCCACCCCGTCTACGAACAGTCTTCCGTGCTGCGTGCGGACAGTGAACGACGAATGTTTAGTGAGGGACCACGCACGTTATTTTCGTTTCATCGAAGCTCAACTTGGTCACGAAAGTGATACGTAAACTAAAGATTATTTTTCGTTTGTTGTAACATTGTTGCATGACTTTGTGGATAATGGATGATGAAAAATTGTTTGAACATGTCCGAAAGTATCCTGAGTTTTATGACAGGTCGCATTAAAAGTACTCAAATATTTAGAGTACTTTCCCTCCAGTTTGGTCCATCCTGTTTAATTATTTTGTAGTTATTACCTACTACAAATAATTAGGTAATCCAGACATTCTGCTAATGGTTGATAAGGGCGTCCTAGTCGATGATTCCACCATAAAAACGCGTTTAAGTGATTACTTACTCCTCTGTTTAAAGTCGCAAGTCAAAGCTTAAAATTATTATCAATTCGTTGACGGAGAATATAATAATATTCTCCGTCAAATTTACGTCTTCTCCATAGAGGATGCACGAGGATGTACGCTCCATTTTCGTTGCTTCTTGCTCCTTGGTACTCGTTATGCTTCCTCTTTAACACATCATCATCAGTAACGAAAACTCCATTAATAATAAATTGCAATAATTGGGAATTATTTACATCACTACGATAAATTGAAGTGACCGTGTTCGGTGTAATATACCTAAACCACAGATAATATAATACTATACTAGTACCTAAACGTAGTAAACATGCAGCACGGATGGGCTCCGCTTCGGCCCGCCCCGGCCAGGACACGGGCCGGTCATTTAACGATTGTAGCGACACCCAATTCGTCTTATTCGTTCAGGCGTTTAGTTGATAAGGTGGAATAAAGAAACTCACAAACATTTAAATAGGTATATACATGAGCCCTGAAAACATAAAACTCCACTTTTGTGGCAGTCATTACACGACTGACGAAAATCGCGTTCCATTTCAAAGACCTCGTAAACCGCATTTACCATATCAAAACCTGGTAGGTAAGTGTCTGTGACTTGCTAGGTTTTGAAGTGGAAAAGGCGAGTTACTAGATTTTTGATTTGGATTTTTGAGAGTGTATAGTAGACTTACTAGGTTTTATGGTGTCACAATACCTTTTATTTGACTTATTGGTAAGATTTTAAAGCAGATGGCCTAGGTACTCTAATTCAATGAAAACGAAGTTTCTTTAAGGTGGGAATACATAGAACCAGGAACATCTATTTAATCCACTCGCTCCAGAAAATTGCGCATGGGTTTGAACTTTCATGCTCATTCAAAAATTAATTAGAATAGTCCCCGTAAACTTAAGAAATTTAAGTAAATGAAAATTCATGAATTGCGTTATAAAGAAAGATAGTATGTCTACAGGTATGTCTTCACGATGCGACGCGACTTACTATGAAAGTTCGAAATGTGCAAAAAAGTGATTGGGTTTTGGTTTGGGGCAGCCGTACTGCAAAATTATGTTTTGCCTAGTTTTGATCACAATTTAAGAATATCGTCAAATAAAATATCATAGAGCATGTAAAATATTTCCATTTCAACGCCATCTATGATCAGGATTATACTTTAAACTACAATAATTTGTCAGGTGACAAATTATGTACTTTTTATCGACAAAATTTCGAGGATAAGCGCCGGCAAGATAATAATACCTAGGGAAAAAATATATCTTTAGAAACCTTTAAGTTGAAGATATAAATTTGTAGATGTTTCATTCATTGTATGGTTTTCTTGATTTCGTAGCGGAAGTAAAATACAGACTTCGTCAGTTTTGTGTTATTGGCTGCACTGATCGTCAGGGTTTCCATATTATAAAATGTATAATATTTTATGTAGAAATTCGCAGGGTGGGTATTCCTCGTGGGTCGTCTTAAACATTCATAATTTTACAATTTACTTAGTGGGTACCTGGTACTAAGTATAATCAGTAATTTGTAAGTCTTATATATGACGCTGAGCTATAAAATTAATAGCTTTTTCAGTGTTTTTACTATTTTAATCTGATATCCTGAAAGTAAATTGATAAATAAACTGAACTCAAACTCATTTAAATATAATAATTTATGCTTATAATACTACGATGCTAGCAGGTAATATTTATTCATAAGACAGAATTTTCGTAGGCAGTTAAAGAAAGCTTTAATAATGAAGAACTATCTCAAAAGCCAACAAGCAGAAGTTTCAACAAAACATGTACCCAACTACAAGAATATTTTATAATATTTTAGACCACGATTCTCAGACTCAGATATCAGTTAGCAAATATTGATAGTACATGTTTTATTTATGAAATACGCTCTCAAAGCGCACACAATTAATACATAACACAATTTTTTTTTTTTTTTTTTTTTTTAATTACCTATCTTTCCTTTTCTTGTTCTTATTAACCATAAATTAATATCACGCTGTACACTACCCCTACCTAATTCGTGTATTTATGTCTCTGTCCATCCAAAGGTTGCCTGGAAGAGATCGCTCTTAGCGATAAGGCCGCCCATTGTACATTTATGTTATACAATGTATTCTTTGTTTTTATATTGGTGTACAATAAAGTATATATTATTATTATTATTATTATAACACGGCATCTTTTCCAACAATAAAGATTCCAAATCACCCACAAGCACCGTAATCATTACAATATTGCGATTTGGCTTTAGGCACATATGTAAATATAAGTATAACTACCTCTAAAATCATAACTTTTCCTTTTTGGCTTCGCCATAATTGGGTAAAAATACATCTGATTTTTTAAGTTTACATTCTTGAAATGGCAATTTAGTAGTATATGGTAGTTTATTAGTAGCAACACTTGGTTCTTCCTGTCAACAATGTCAAATAGAACCAAACCGAGTGACAGCTAACAAGGGCTGCAAGTTTTTCTTTCACTCGCGGCTGACAGCGGGTGCCTGTACGTTATCTAGAAATTAATAGAAATTTCTTTAACTTTCGATAAATAAATAATTAAAAAGTATTCACAAGTATATCCCCATCTTTTTGGAAATTGTATGTGTCAAAATTAATGTGATGTGACATTTGAATTTTGCATTATGAGGTTACATAAACGTGCTATTTTTGCGAGTTTTTCGTGTTTTTGATTGTGATATTGTTGTTTTACAGCACGCATACACTGGTTTGGACACAATGAGAACCACACAAATTGCCCAGTATGCTCTCAGACTCACATATTCGCAGGTAAGCTTAGATTTAATATTCTTTGTTAATATTATAACTTGTACCTCCTAGGACGACTTGCCAGTATTTTATTTAATTTACAAAATATTAAAAAGCTTATTACTTTCGTCATAAGAGTATTTAACAATAATACAGTACAGGATTTAAGTATTATTTCTGTGAATTTTATGAATATGTTGAACATTTAAATTATTTGATGCTTTCTCCTTTTGTCAATATAATTTCCAGTTAACTAAGCCAGACTTTTCTAGTCTAACAGTTTAATAACTAATTACACATAAGTATAAAGCATTGCACCTCATTTAATTTATTGTTATTGAGTGGGTACATTTACAAAATTAATTTAGTAGGTACATTCTTCATATTTTTGACTTTATGGCATTCCGGACTATTTTTCAGCCAGTGTCAACAATTTATTTTACACTATAATTGAAAACTTAACATTTACTTGTTTAATCATGTATTTTCACATATTAAATGCAGAACTGAAAATTATGATATCAATTGTGGTCATTTTCACATTTCTATGTACATTACATAGCATTCCAATGTTTCCTCAATAAAATACCATTGTATTATGTCAGTCTATGCTCACATTCTTCCATGGGTTGTAACAATTATTAAATAATCTCATATGACATCAGCTAATCTCCTAAAGGACTAGCCATCTATGCGGGTAATATTTATAGTGCACTAGTACAAAAATGCACTCTTTATTTCCCTCATTTTTATCATCTGAAAGGGATTAGTCACAGGACTGATGCTTTATGTTCATCTAGGCACGGCTGTTGTGTAATTTTCTTAGTAAATGGTCTTTGTATATTTGCTATCTCGAGCTATCTTCTATACTTAATATGATAAAGCTGAAGAGTTTGCTTGAACACAATTATCTCAGGAACTACTGGTCTGAACTCAAAATTTATTTTACTGTTGGATAGCCCATTTATTGAGGAACGCTATTGGCTATATAACTTAACATTAGGAGCAGACCAGCAATTAAAAATTTGTAGATGAAGTTGCATGGGTCAGCTAATTATTTATTTATAGAAACTTTTTTTTTTTGAGTGGCTTGGTCTATTTGTTAGTGACTTTGACAACTAAAGCAGAGGTTGTGAGTTAGATTCCTACCCAGGATAAAACTTTGTGTGATGAGCATGTTGGTTTATTCTGTGTCTGCGTATTATTTATCTATAATGTTGAATGCATTTAAAAATATATAAGTATGTTTATCAGTTATCTGGTTTCCATAGTACAAGCTCTGCTTAGTTTGGGATCAATTAGCATTGTGTGAGTCGTCCCAAGGTATTATTATTATTCTGTGTCTAGGTGCATATGTATGTATTGATCTTCCAATGCTCCTATGTTTGCTCATAACTTCTCAATGGCTCAACTGATTTTAATATATATAACATCATTAGATTCATCTTAATGTAGCAAGTGTTACTGAATACATAAAAAATTCTTAAAAAGTGGTGGATTTAAAGTGCTTTCTTGTGCGGTCTGAGAAAAGAATGTCCGCAAGTGGGCTATCAAATTAAAGGCCAAGAATTTTTAACATCTGCATTTAAAAAATATATAAGTATGTTAATCTGTTGTCTGGTTGCCATCGTACAGGCTCAGCCTAGTTTGGAATTGTGGCCGTGTGAGTTGTCCCAAATTGCTGTTACTATTATTATTTCCTTATTGTAATTAGCAAAAAATACCTTTGTGATTGTAAAGGTAATTTACTATTACAGATAAAAAAAGATTATCAGTTCTGGTTCAGTAGATATCATGCAAATCCTTTAATTAAAGTGATTAGAAACAGACTGGTTTTTACGAGCTTTTATTTAATATGCACTGTTTCTATAGCTATTTATTGGTTTGTTAGACTACTAGTTTTCAACCGACTTCAAAAAGGAAGGAGGTTCTCAATTCAACTGTATGTTGTATGTTTGTTCGCGATTACACAAAGACGGCTGGACCGATTTGAAAATTTATTTTTGTGTCTAAAAGGGTATACTTCCAAGTTGGTCCCATTGTCATCAGATCACAATCTGATGATGGGATCCTGGAGAAATCCAGGGAACTCTTCAAATATTAAAAGCACACCTACAGTGATGTAGGTATATTTCATAGTGATTCGTGAATTTACTCTCAAAAAGCACCAATTGGTGAAGTGAAACTGATGATTAAGACCACAAATGACAAGCAAAACTCTTCAACATTTCACGGTACTTTAATATGGTATTGAGTAGCACTATATTCTTGTCATACTACTATTACACAATGTAATATATTTTTTTTAAGTTTTTCATTTGTGGGTATTGATTGTTGGTGTAATAATAATAGTCTCCTAACTAATGTCAGTTATGGTGGCCCATCTCATCAGAGACCAGCCAACTATGCAAGAGATTTTATAGTCCACAAGTGTATGCGCAGTTTATATAAGTACACTCTCTATTTCCCCACTCTCATAGTCTGATGGGATGGCAATCCGACACAGGCAGGACCAATGGCTTTACATACTCTTTGAGGCATGACAAATGCTTGAAATCATCCATCTCATTGACTGCCTCTGTGGTGCGGTGGGAGTGTATCCGACTGCTATGCAAGAGGTGGTGGATTCAATCCCCACCCAGGATAAAACTTTGTGTGATGAGCATGATGGTTTATTCTGTGTCTGGGAGTTATTTATCTATAATATGTATGTATTTAGAAAATATATAAGTATGTTTATCAGTTGTCTGGTTTCCATAGTACAAGCTCTGCTTAGTTTGAGATCAGATAGCGTTGTGTGAGTTGTCCCAAGATATTATTATTATTATTATCATCTATGGACCAACAGTGGGATTGTTGTTTAACCTCACAGATATCTCGTATTATCTTCTTGTTTGCCACGAGTCAGAGACTGAAAAAGTATCCAAAATGTTAATCTAGGTCATAAATTATTAGAATTCCAAATTTCATCCAAATTTAAATTGATAATAATTAATAAGAAACATACATCATGGGTGGATTGGATCCAGGATTTCATTCTGGAAAGACATGGGGGGCAAATGCATGCATTTCATTTCATGACAAGTGTGAATAGCACTCAAAAAAGAGAGGCACAAGTGGCAAATAGGCAAAGAAATTCAATACAGTACAAGAAATTGGGTACACAAAACAACCGTCAGGGGTCCGTGCCCCCTGGATCCGCCTGTGTACAACATGCATATAAATATTGATTAAAAAACCCATTGAAGTCAATGACCCCTAAATTATGTAGTTATCTTTATATAACTATCTTTAGTTCTATAGATAGGTAAGTAGATAGTGACTAATGCTAATGACGGTGAATAATTTAAAGAAGTCTTTGAAGTTAACTAATGCAGATAGAATTGTCAGCTCTAATAAATATATTTAATTAATTGTTTTTATATCACAAATTATGTTTTTTTTAAAGATTAATAGCAATGTGGGATTGTGGTCCCACATTATTGGCAATCCTATTAAACCCTCCAGCTAAGCTGACCCGCGCAGTTTTGTCTGCATCAATTTCCCGTTTTTGTAACATTTTTCATTAATGCTCCGTTCCTATTGGTCGTAGCGTGATGTTATATAGCCTATAGGCCTCCTCAATAAACGGGATATTTAACAGTAAAATATTTTTTCAATTCGGACCAGTACTTCCTGATTATGCCTATAGGCCTCCTCAATAAACGGGCTATTTAACAGTAAAATAATGTTTCAATTCGGACCAGTAGTTCCTGAGATTATCGCGTTCAAACAAACACTCTTCATCTTTATAATATTACTAGCTGTCACGCGCAACTTCGTATGCGTCAATTTTCCCCGTTTTTGCAACATTTTTCATTGCCGCTTCGCTCCTATTCGTCGTAGCGTGATGTTATGTAGCCTATAACCTTCCTCGATAAACGGGCTATATAACAATAAAATAAATTTTCAATTCGGACCAGTAGTTTCTGAGATTATCGCCTTCAAAATTCGGACCAGTAGTTTCTGAGATTATCGCGTTCAAACAAACAAACTCTTCATCTTTATAATATTAAGTATAGATTACACCCAGACAATAAAACATCGTGCTCGTCACACTAAGATTTATTCCGGGTGGATCAAACCCACGACCCTGGACTTAGCAGTCAACATGTCTATTTTGAATCGCAGATTAAAAGCCTAAACACGTGGTGTATAAAGCCTAGCAAATCACTTCCTATGTTGTCTGCACTTGCACGGATGCAATAAGTGCAATACAACGTGCCAGTATCAACGACTGTGCAATGTGATTCCTCACGTGTTGACAATCACATTACAAAAGATTGGTTGAATCAGGCGTCACATAAAGGTCCTCCGTCACCGCGAGTATGCTTCTGTAATGTTACATTTGTAATTCGATTTCGAGCATTACCTTACAATACTGCCTCATTGACTGACGAGCATGCGTCACTTATGATTCGATATTCGAAGGGACTCTTCTATCATTGATGTTTTTTTTTTATATTTCACTTAGGAAGCAAAATACTACACCTTGTTAAAAGTCGATTCTAAATTTACACGTAATACCTGTTCGCAAACAATAGGTAAAGCCGGAGAAAAGATCAGGCAATAAAAACTCCGGCCACTCTTTTCGAATTGCTAATGTTTACAATGTTTCTTTGTTTATAAACTGTGCTGCCACCATTATATTATACACCATATAAGATGACTGATGCAAAAACGAGAGGTAAAAATATTAAAAGAAGAATACCTACACGAAATTGGATGGCCACAACATAGTAGGAGCACGGAGTGTTACAAATTGTGTCAAAATCACCAATGGTAACTTTGTTTAACATCCCAAATCTCTCGATACATATACTGTACGAAATCAATGAGTCCACATTGTCGGGTTTTCCCTTTGTACCTTGACCCCTAACTTTTCAAAGAATTAAAATACTGACTCCGGTAGACCATCTAATATATAAAATTCTCGTGTCACAATGTTAGTTACCATACTCCTCCAAAACGGCTTGACCGATTTTTATGAAATTTTATATGAATATTCAGTAGGTCTGAGAATCGGCTACCATCTATTTTTCATACTCCTAAGTCATAAGGGTTGTCCACCCCTAACATTTATAACTGTACTGTACATTAGAAGAGTTTGTTTGTTTGTTTGAACGCGATAATCTCAGGAACTACGGGTCCAAATTGAAAAATTATTATACTGTTAGATAGACCATTTATCGAGGAAGGTTATAGACTATATAACATCATGCCACGACGAATAGGAGCGGAGTAGCGACGTGAAATGTTGCAAAAACGGGGAAAATTTACGCAGATGAAGGTGCGCGGGTCAGCTAGTATACCTATAAAAACATACACGACACTCATTGACGCGATCTCCGCCATTAAAGATAACTAGGGAATTATTGACCCAATATTGACCCAAGATAACGCACAGTGAACGTTTACACGCTAAACTATAGATAACACTCGTGATGTGACAACTGTGACATAACAGGGCCGGATCTTCGAGGAGGTGGGTAAATGTCATTATAGGGCACCAAATCGGCAGTTTCACCTGCCAGTATCCAGTCAAATAAAATGGACCTGCCCCCTGCGTTTGAGCTATTCACATTTAGTCAGTATTGAGTGAAACACAGTGTTTTATAGAACCCTAAATTCGGTCATGCCTGTTTTATTCCACGGATCTATAGTCTTCTATTTGAAATACTAGAGTAAAACACCCGTATGCTCATTACGTCTCAGCGCATAATGTTCTTTTCTCCAAATGTCCTTTCTCGAAATGTCCTTTTTCGAAACGTCTTTTTTTCCTAATGTTCTTTCTCGAAATGTTCTTTCTCGAAATGTCCTTTTCTCAGAATTAGTACGTACATGTAACTGTAATCAAATCAATCGGTCCGCTGTTGGATATAGGCCTCTCCTAAGTTACGCCACAATATCTGGTCTTCCGCCTTCCACTTGCAATTCATTCCAGCGACTTTCTTTATTCTTAGTTTAGGTATAATAGAAAAATATCAAAGTCGGGTATTTTTCAGGTCATCAACAACGAAAATAATACCGATTTTTTTTTCTGAAGCGTTGTTAACTTCTGATACTGCTAATTTAGTAGACCTTTAACGGATGGTCTCAATAATCTAACTATCGATGGATTTGACTACTATAGGTAAATATTTGACATAAGCTCCATAATATGTCAAAATTCTACCTCTAGTAGCCAAATCCATCGATAGTTAGATTATTGAGACCGGCCGTTAGCCGTATGATTTGGAGTTTATTACATTGAAATGTTAAACATTAGAAGGCAGACTCTTTTATTTGGAGATCACGCGAAGGGTCGCTTTTTGTGATCGCAAAAGACACACTGTAGCAGTGGCGGAGCGTCCGTAGAACATCAATACTTTCGGCTTCCCTTTGGATTGTAGTTACTTATTATTATAGGTACAAAGAACTATGTCCAGCAAGTTATATTTTTATAAATAAATCGAAGGGTGATTTATTTATAAAAATATAACTTCTGCACTGTAGTTAGCAGTTGTTTAGACACCAAGCAGCGTCAATGGGAACATAATTGAACCCAAAAACGAATATATAAATTACATTGATAAAACATTGTTTTAAAATAATACTTGTAAGCTTTCACCTAGTTATCTCAAGCGCTTTTCTCAATTTAGTAGAAGAAATCTCTTAAGAATCTTTCCAGCCTTTTATCAAAAGCTTTTAACATCGTACACGAGCATGACGCATGGGATAGCAACAAAATTTCCAACGACTCATTTGATACTATAACAATAATCAGTTCATTCACTCATTCGGAGACTAATATAGAAATACTTACGATAAAATATAACAAGTTTATATTTTTGGATATGTGCCCGGTATGTTTTTATTAAGGTGACATAGAAGTATAGAGCCAGCCAATATTTCTGCCCCTTTAATTTGATTATAAAGGAGGGCCCTACTACATTACCTTGATCTGTGAATTCCGACGATTGAAGTAATCAGGGCAAACCTACAATACAACAATCGAAATATATAACAGAAATAAAAGGAAAAAAGAGACATCTATAACGAAGGGATTTAGTGGTGGTAGTGGGTGTCTTCAAAGCAACTGAAAGGACGGTCAGCAGCGTCCTCTGCGTGCTTTAAATCTTTACTGCGTTCGCCAACCCCCACGTCAAAAATGGTGATTATGGCAATTATCCCCAGGACCTATAATAAGTAGGTTCTACTGGGGAGACCAGTTCCCAGCAATTATACATCATATGGGTTGATATGTACTGTCAACAACTCTCATGGCAGGCACCTCCGGCCCCTGAACTTGCAATATTCCGCCACGAAGTGAAAATTAGACACGTGTTTCGCTTCTACACGAGGTATCACTGGCAGTTTGGCAGCGACTGAGCTGATAACTGTCCTGGAGATGCCTTGTATTTTGAGCTTAACTTGAGTCATAATCTAATGAATAGGGTTTTTCTGTGTTAATGTGTGTGATTAGTATGTGCAAGTTTTTTTTCTTTGCAATGATTATTTTGGGCCAGGCCATTTTTACAAAAAGGCTTCTCTAAGAGACAACTCTATTGATAGTTTTAGAGGCAGTTTTGCTACAAAATTTCCATAGACAATAGCTTTACAATCGAGAATATATAATTGTAGTTATAATTTATGTGCTGTAAAATTAAATTTAGTCGGTTTATGGCGGCAAGTTTCTTCACAGTCGTAACTAAAGTTCATTCCCAAGGTCGCCCGCAGACATTTGATGTCTCGTTACTAAGCACGACGGTGAGAGGCGTATGTACCATTTTTTTGTTGAGCATTCTAGCTGATGACATTGAGATATTAATAACTTCGCTAACATGAACTACCTGGTCTTTTTTAAGGATCTTTACCGAATTGGGATAATTCCAGAGAATTTTTCAACCCAAAATGAAAACTAAATTACTTAATATTAAAAAACCCGCCGATTACTTGTAAATTGTTCCGCGACATATGGCTTGTACGTTGTAGGTACCCATAGCTATGTCTTTTTCAAAGTCAAATCTTGAGATATGGGCTTGGATAAACTCTTACTTTTATCTGAATTAATACGGCAAATCAACAGTTTGTTAATTTGCTATCAGTGTTAATTGACACGTCCAAAAGTGCTCCATGAAATCTTGTTTCGTCGTGGTAATGGACGCAGTTTGCGGGGGGATGCAGCGCAGTATCGACCCATTGAGCTAATGGGTACTGTGTTCATAGCTTTACATGTTTATTATGTGAACAGGCTTTGTTCGCGTAAACTTATTCAACCCCTTCTAGAACAAGTTTCCTGAAATCTATTATTTTATCCTCTCTGCTTTGATGAGTGAAATAAGGCAAGACTTTCTTTATTAACGATATGAGATTTTCTTTGTAAATGAGCTATCCTATTCGGATTCCGATCTAGTCTAAAATAACCTGGAATTCATTAACTTTTTTACCGCCTTAGGTCCAGTCATAATTATTGAAATTTCACGTTTAGTCAGTGAATGATAATATATATGAATATAATAATAATAATTACTATAAGGGTAACTGCTTCATTTCCACCGCTAAACCCTTGATAGAGCTATATCCATAATCTATAGTCACAGGACAGTTTCATCACTGATCAGAACTTATACAGTAAGGCATCTAATAGCATCTAAATCATCTTAAAACTTTTCAGGTTCTTTTAGAGCATGTTACAGTAGTAATCTCACTGTTCTAACTTACCATAACTATTCAGGAAAGACTAGTACACCATCTTCCAGCTTTTCCCAACAAAAATTTCAAGCTTGGTGAAAGACATACGAATACTTTTATATCTCAATAACTGCCATTACAAAAAGTACTCTACGCGATAACAGTTAAAATTGATTATTAGACAAAGGCATGCAGACATGACGGCCGTTTCCGCATCAGAAGTGGTGTACAAGCTTCCTACTTCCGAGATGAATTGGCAATGTATGTAGTTCTAGAAGCAACTGTTAGCGTGTGTAATCTCAATTTATTGAGACAGGCACAAAATACTGCGTTCTTAGGTCCGCATACCTGCAATGCAGTCAACCACTTTTTTACGATGGATTTTTAATTAATCAGTTAATTTCTCCAGTAGACAGCGCCGGAGAAATAATTGATACTGTTCGTTTATGCGCAAAATTTCCCCCGGTTTCAGAATGATTTCAGACTGGCGTTTCTGAATGGGTGTGGATTTCTTTAAACCTCCTGACTGTCCTTTGCGATCTGCATCCAGCCTGTTCTTACCATTTTGATAATGTCGAAGAGGCGTTGGACTAATGGTCTCTCCCCATTGGCAATTTTGCTTTTGTAGGGTCTGTGACTGTTTTCGTTTCGTCTACGTTTCGTATGGTTGCCCCCACCCGTCTGGACAGGTGACCCGTCTAAACCCCTGTATAATACTCCAATAACAGCATTAATACTCCAGTAACAGCATTTTAACTAGCGAGTGTTTTGTCTGTCATTCCAGTTTTAAAATAGAATAGAAGATGAAACGTTCACTAGTTAAAATGCTGACTAAGGGGTATGTATTTAAAGTTGGTAGCGAATGTTTGGTCACCTTCTTTTTTAATTGGAAATACAATGAAAATGGAGAAAAATAAGCTAAACGTTAAAATACTATTATTAAAGCTGAAGAATTTGTTTGTTTGTTTGATCGCGATAATCTAAGGAACTATTGGTACGAATTAAAAAAAATATTTTACTGTTGGATAGCTCATTTATCGAGGAAAGCTATAGGCTATATAACATCACGCTACGATGAATAGGAGCGGAGCAGCAATGAAAAATGTTGCAAAAACGGGGAACATTTACGCAGACGAAATTGCGCGGGTCAGCTAGTTAATTTATAAGCATATGAAATTATGGATGTAAATTTTACTTTTAATAATTCTATCGCAAGGTTTAGCTAGGTATAGCTTAGGTAGATATGTAGTGGGTGTGTTTTCAACAATTCATTCTATTAAACATGTTTTGTAAACAAACAATTGCGTTTCAATTGAAGGCAATTGCTGCAACATAATACTTGTTTCAGCAATTCATTTATTCATTCAATGTGACAACGCGTAAACACGTTTTTTTTTTAATTGGTGATAGACATATGGTCACGTTTTTCAACGATAAAATTTGTCTATAAAATACTTTTACTGATGATTTGAAGAATGGATGTCTTAATAAAGCAAGCTTGCTGTTTTATCAACTTAAATCGACACGTGGCATGTAATTTAGTCTATGACAATCGAGGACTAATGCTTATCATTCATTCAGCAACGCTTCGACACAGCGCTTAACTTGCAACTAAAATTACGACTTTAAATACTGTGCTTTAAAGTACACAATTAAACATTTATTTTTAGAATGAACGAAATTGCGCATGTCGTATTTAATCTACATTTTCATTAGTCGTTACTCCGACGGATTTTCTGACATGAATGACATGCTTATCAGTCGACAGATGGCGTGCTCAAAATTACGCATGTCCTACCTAGAATTTAATTAGCCTTTACTGCGAATTTCTGACAAGGACGACATGCTAAAGCTGTCAGTCAACAGATTTAACGACGAATATGAATAACATTTATTACGACTTTCTCTAAATATCGCTTCCTAGTCGTTCAAGGTAGTCTGTCTAATATCTCTTTCTAACATGCATAATAGCCGTATATTTCGTCTTGTTTATCACATCTTTGGACAGTGTTATCTATACAAATCCTTGTAGGTCGTATGGAATGAGGTGAAACACATTTTCGCTAATGTAATGACAACAGAAATAAATGCTGGCTTTTCGCCATCATTCACGTGATAACAGAGTGTGTATTTGCGTAAAAAATATAAAACAATTCATTGACGTGTTAAACATTATTTTTGAAGTGGTTTACTCGTGAGTATTTGCGTTGTTTTTTGCAATATTTAAGTAAAATTAGATAAGAATTTTTTAATGTATTCGTGTATTGTGACAAAAGATGAATAATTTTGCAGGAATTTATAGTCCAGTCAAATGAGTTACACCTCGAATTGAGAGATAAATCAGCTGAAAAATCGTACACCTTCATTTTAGTGTTCTAAAAGTGTTGGAAACCACAGAAACTGAGATAATCGCAAAAAAATTTTTTGTGACATTGATCTTGAATAACTCAAGACACAGTCACGAGATTTTATGATACTTTTGAGACAACATTTAGAACGCCAAAGTAATAATATAATAATATCTTGGGACAACTCACGCAACGCTATCTGATCCCAAACTAAGCAGAGCTTGTACTATGGAAACCAGACAACTGATAAACATACTTATATATTTCTAAATACATACATATTATAGATAAATAACACCCAGACACAGAATAAACCATCGTGCTCATCACCGAGCCCGCGACCTCTTGACACCCACCGCGCCACAGAGGCAGTCAAGGTGTATAGGAGTTTTCACCCTCAATCAATCGACTGGCCTTTTGGTCTAGCGGTAAGAGAACCTGACTGCTGCTAAGCCGGAGGTCATGTGTTCAATCCCCAGCCAGAATAAAACTTTGTGCGATAAGTACGATGGTTTATTCTATGTCTGGGTATGTATTTAGAAATATATAAGTATGTTCATCAGTGGTCTGGTTGCCATAGTACAAGCTCTGCTTAGTTTGGGATCAGATGGCGTTGTGGGACAACTCCCAAGATATTATTATTAAAAAAAAACCAATCAGCCTGTATCGGTCCACTACTAGACATAGGCCATTCCTAATTTACTCCACTACTCCTGGTCCTACGCCTTCCGCATCCAAATTATTCCAGGGACCTTCTTTGTTTCCAGCTTATTATCTCTCATTTCAAAGTTGACTCATTTTTCTTGCTTAAATGACTGGGCTGTTAGATAATACGGGGTTTACGACATAATTCGAGGGTCAAGTCCTGTGTGGATTCGTGGAATGTCACATATCTTAGAACGTTTTGTTCGCAGACATTCCGATTTACTCACAATGAATTTATAAACATTCCTGTTAAAAGGAAAATGATAAAATAAATTTATCTCATTCACTGCTTCATTAATCGCAACAATTTGTTTAAATTTTCCTTGACTACAAAGGGAAATATAATTAAATTTACATCGATCTATATTTGTACCGATAAACAGGTAAATGCTAATACGATTCTTCTTTAAATGGCTGTAACCTTCGATTCTCAAGAAATTGCGGATAGCCCTCATTCGCGCAAGCGATTTTTTTATGCGCGTTTAAAATCCGGCAATTCTGCCACTCGATGTGCGCAAAATCAATATAAGGTATTTTGATTTCTCAAAGATCTCATCATCCCTTTGATGACAATGGGACCAATCTGAAAGTGTACCCTTTTAAACACAATTTTTTTTTTTCAAATCGGTCGGTAATCAAGTAAAAAACATTTAAAAAAAACACAGTCGAATTGAGAACCTCCTCATTTGTTCTGTTTGAGCGATTTTTTTACTCCTTATGTGATTTGATAAAAAAAACAAGTTCAATTATAGATGGATTCACCTCACCTAACTAAAACATTTTAACCTAAAGTGAGCTTGCATTCGTTTTTTTCAGGGCACTTTTCAAATCCTATCTTTAGTCTTTTAGACCCAGTTTTACAAATCCAAGATTCATTAGACCGATTCTCGTTTTCTGGCATTTTTATGTCCATACTGATATTATACGTGTAACTGGTCTCTTTCAAACTTCCCTTCCCTCTTCTTACCCTTATCTTTCTCTTTCTTTCTTTTTGATTTTTCTTTATAAGGGTATCCCCGTATATTCAAACTATACTTTTGAGTCGTGTTCAAAGAGGCCTTCGTTCTACATTGGCTAATGATGATTCTGTCTGCTATTTTTGGTGGGAATCGACCCAACGACCTCTTGCTTAGTAGTCAGATTCCACCACTAAATCAACATACATATGCTCGATAAATACTTTGCAATCTCAGACACATGATAATAATGATAAAATCGTCTACCTACTGATAATTCTGTCTATGAATTATTTCGTCACATATCCCCTATAGCAACGCATGAACGTAGTATGACAGAAATAGTTCATCTACTACGTAGTTTAAAAACCTTGATAATGAACGTTAATGTAAGCTAATATTTTGACACGTTGTTAAACGTCATCTGCAAACGCTTGTAGCTCTTCAATGAATATCTATACTGATATTATAAAGCTGAAGAGTTGTTTGAACGCGATAATCTCAGAAACTACTGATCCTAATTGGAAAATTCTTTCACTATATAGTCAGTCAGGATAGTCCATTTATAGAGGAAGGCTGTAGGCTATATAACATCACGCTACGACCAATAGGAGCGGAGCAGTAATGAGAAATGTTGCAAAAACGGGGAAAATTTACGAAGTCAAAGTTGCGCGGAACAGCTATGATTGATATCGTTCGGTCTAATATTAGTCTTATATTGACGAAAATATGCATCACTCATGTGGCCATTGTCTGTCTTGGTTATAAATAACTCTTAATGTTTTGTTTTCTTTTGTTATATTTAGAGTTGCTTGTGATAGAAAGAGACAGAACTATATTTAACTAACTGTTAGCTTTGTTTACTATAAGGCCCCGCTGATAGAGTAGGGTATTGTAAGTTTGATGACCGTGACTGTCTGTATGATTGTGGCTTCATAGCGCCTAAACGGAAGGACTTTTTATAGAAAGCCGTCTTAATCACTGATCTTTCTTAGCTTTGTTAGATGAAAATCTGTTTACCCGTTTTTAAGATGATTTTTTATCTCAAATGTCTCTTTATAATGGACTAGCTGTCCCGCGCAAATTCGTATGCGTAATTTTTCCCCGTTTTTGCAACATTTCTCGTCGCTGCTCCACTCCTATTAGTCGTAGCGCGATGTTATATAGCCTATAGCCTTCCTCGATAAATGGGCTATCCAACAAAAAAGAATTTTTCAAATCGGACCAGTAGTTCCTGAGATTAGCGCGTTTAAACAAAGCTACAAACTCTTCCGCTTTATAATATTAGTATAGATTGATTATAAATATGTTGACGCCTGCCATTAGAAGATGAACTTGGAATGAATCACACACAACATATCAACCCATATGATGTCCCACTGCTGGGCACGGGTCTCCCCAGTAGAAGTTACTTATTGTAGATCCTAGGGGTAATTGCTATAATCGCCACGCTTAGCGAGCGGTTGGGCGAGCTCAGTAAAGCTTTAGTACACGCAAAAGACGCTGCTGTCCGTCCTCTGGTGGGAAATACCTTAGTCGCCTTGACGACACCCACCGGAAGTGATGAATCACACATATGGCTGAGGATAAAATTAGGCGAGAAATTAGGAACAAAATTAAAGAAAAAGACAGTTTACTTTATCGTTTTTGGCTGACATAGAAAATAGATAAAAAATGTGAAATTGGAATGTTCAAATACTCCAGAAAGCTAAAGATACAAAGGTGATAGAGCATGGCCGTGCTCTGAATTATTTTTCGGTAGAGGGCTTTTGTAATTTCAGGGGGTGTTTTATTGGCTGAACACTGGCCAAAGAGACCTTTTGACAATTAGGGGGAGAAGGGTTTAAACCGCTCAAATGCCCCCCTGGGTACGTCCACGTGATGGAGAAACCAGTCCAGCATATCATAAATATATCACCTTTCGCTGGTTTTCCACTAAGTCTTTTTTGATTCAGGTTTAAAGTAATCTAGCTGTCCCGGCGAACTTCGTACCGCCTCCTACAATTGTGAATCTGAACCAATCTCGAATCCACTGGAACACACACAAAAAAATCATCAAAATCGGTCCAGCCGTTTAGGAGTTTAGTCACATCCACACGCGCAGAAAAAAATAATATTTGAAATAAGGAAATATATGCATTTCTTAGCTCAAATAGAGAAACCAAGCTAGAAAAGTAGGTACCTGCTATCTCTTTTTTATCATTATACATTATTGTTATAAATTTAACAATAATCTACTAATAAATTATATTTTATTATTTTTAATTATCCTATAATTATAATAAATAATTGAATTTATATAACACCGTAATTAGTTTAATTATATCTATCTGAGTGCACGCAACCAGACATGCGCGCGCGCCGGTCACCGTACGCAATTAATTAGACGGATCTATTGAGTGCGTCAATGATAAAAATAGTATGGGTCAATAGTTGTGCGTAGATTTAAGCAAATAGTAAGTAAACAATAGAAAATAATATTAAAAGATAATCGGGACACAATAAAAAAAAATTGCCGACACATAGACAACAATTTGTAAACGTTACTTGGTCTAGACCTCCCGTTGTCGCCAACTGTCTATGGTTACTGCAACCTGGAGGCTAATTCACGTATTTAAAGCAGTACAGTTGCAGTTAAGTTTCGATTAAAACGGCAATTTTTGTATTCTTGTAACTTTAGGATCGATCTCAAAAACGCTTGCGCACCGTACTAGAATGTCGTTATTGCACTCTCGAAACGCATACTTGACGCAAGCGTATTTAAGATCGATCCCAAAGTTACAAGAATACAACAACGGCCGTTTTAATCGAAACTTAACTGCAACTGTACTGCTATAAATATTTATTGGCTAGTAATAACTCAATTAAGTTATCTTTAAAAAAAAAATGTAAGTTCTACTAGAGAGACCCGTGCCCAGCAGTGAGACCGCATAATGAGTTGATATGTTAATGAAATTCGCATATCGTTAGGACAATAACCATACTCTAATCCGTGGTATGAAAAATATATCATTGTTTTATAAGATGAATATGTTTACTATTGCGTATCTAAGTATAGAAAGAGTCAATGTAACTATAGATAGTAGATAGGTATTCTGCGCAAACGCGTGCCACGATAACTTAAGATTGATTGTTATAGTATCTCTTACAAAGATCTGATTTATTGTTGGAAGATATGTCTTTGTGAGGATAGTATGTGTTGCGTAATATAATTGTAGACTTTGGCATTTGTCATCGATGGGAAAGAAGAGAGATTACTGTAGACTTGAGATTATCTCTGCTTCTTCTTCTGTAAGGTACTCCCCTTGTCGTATAGGTGCTCAACTTAAGTGACGACATAATATTTTTGTCAATGTGTTTATCACGAACAAGGTAGATTTGGAGGCTGTTCCTGAAACCTAGTACTCATAAAATGTCGTTAAGTGTGAAGATTCTTATTCATGTATTCTATGTGCTAGAATCTAAACAGCTACTCTAATTTACATTTGATTTTCTTACAATTTGAAGAACAATGAGTTAACAATAACAATTCCTTAATTAGTATACATTTGAAGGTAGCGTTACAATACCATCTATACGTGACTAATCAGTTTCAAAAACTATAGACTTATTGTTTTGTCAAGTTTATTTTGATTTGTAAAGAAAAACTGGAGTTTTTGACCTTTGTTTTGCATATCTCGTGAAGGTCGGGCATATAATGGCTTCTCGCCAAAATAATCCACGCAAAATTTAAAAATACTGATACAAGTGAAAACGAAAACAAAATTTACATCCGGACTTGCGAGACAGTGCCGAGTCCCGGCGCCCGACTCGACGGTGCGATCGGTGAACTCAGTTAGATGTGGACCCTCACGGCGATAGTGGTGCTGGGTAGTGCGCTGTGGGCCGCGGTCGGCGGTTTCAAGCTCGCCGCCGTCGCCGTGCCGCGCTGCTGCCCCGCCGGCCAGAGCCTGGCACCCTCGACGCTGCGTGTGGCAAAGCTGTCCGGCGCCCAAGTGGCCGCCGCCTGCACTGCCGCCGAGTCTCTCGAGTGGGCGCCACGCGTGTACGCGTCCGCGCGCGGCTTGTTCCTCAGCCGCGGCGTTCTGCCGCCGCACTGGCGCCTGGTCGCCGACGCGCGCCCCGCCTGTGAGTCGCTACGCGTGCTGTCAGAACACGCCGAAGGGTATGTGCTGCTCGCCAACAACGCGTCGCTGCTGTGGCGCGGGGCAACGGAGTCTCTGCCGACCAATCGGTACTGCGCCGACGACAGCGTGGTGCTAGTGTGTGCGGAGGACCTAAAATGGGCACCCGCCAAGTGCTGCACGGCGGGGCAAGCTGTGAACGGGTCATGTTGCGTGGACGCTGCGGAGCTGTCGGCTTCGGCGCTGATGGAGCTGCGCGCGCTGGCTGGCAACGCGTCGACCACTACGGGCTGGCCGATGTGCCCAGAGGGCTCGCGCTACGCGTTGGCGGGCGCGCTGAGCGGTGCAGCGCGGCTCCGCGTTGACGGCTCACTGGAGCTGCCGGCGGCGGGCGGCGAAGGCAGGCTGTTGAATGGCGGCAGGTGGTGCGCCGACGCGATAGTGGGCGAGCTCGGCGTGAAAGTGCTGACGTGCAAGGCGGCGGCGCGCTAACTACGCCCAATAACTTAACAAATTAGTGTATAGACATAGGGATTTCTGTTGATGATGATGTTCCAAGAAGTTTCAATACGGCGACTTTGACGTAACCGATCCTCCGCCTAATCTCTCTCCGGTGTCGGATTTCCGTCCCATCGGACTATGAGAGTGAGCAAATCAAGATTGCACTGATGCCGTGCTTAAAATTGCAGTACTATGCAACCAATTAACTACTTTGTAAATTAAAAGAGATGCTATCTTAATTAACGATTCCGATCGAAATTATCTTGTAATAAAGGCAAACTAGAAATAATGTCAAGAAAACAGGTTTTTCTAAATTAGTTACAATAAACAATATAAAATTTGATCTGTCTATTATTATTGTTCTGGATAATACCAGAAATGACTGGACAGATCCCATGTAGATGCATGATGTCATCAGTACCCTATAGGGTACTTAAATTTTCAAAATATTTTTTGAATCCCTCGCAGACGGAAAGTCGCGCCAAAAGTCCTTAATGTCAGTCCACTTAGTTACCAAGATGTTCCGTTTCCGTTAATGATGTCAATCAACTTGTCAAATAACAACAATCTTAATCAGTTATCACACAAAAATATCAGCAGTACCAAGATTCTTTCCTGAAACTTCCTCAGTCCAAAAACCTTGAACTCTATTCGTCTAGTCTTGCTGAAATTCCAGCGTTATCAAAAGAAAGATAAAACAAAGAATATATCGTGGATACCTACAATGATATAACAGTAAGGCGTATCCTATAGCTGTTATCTTTGGCGATAAATTGGCGCCTTGGATTCAAGCGGTATTTTTAGATACGCGATAGTGCCAACTTTTGTTTTGTTGAGATCAATTTTTGGGTCGTTATTTTAAATATAATTTTTACACGCAAAAGACGGGATATTACAGTATATATGGGTAGCCAGCCCAGCGTACTAGGAGGACGGGGTTACTTGCCCAAGCGCAGATAGTTATTTTGTGTACCGAATTTCTTTGCCTATTGTGCCCCCCCCCCTGGTTTTTTGAGGCACGCCTCCCATCGTGCGTGCAACTTCACTTGGTCCAATTTAGCCAAAAACAAAATACCCCGTTCCCCGTCCCCCGTCTTAAACATGATAGATCCAGCACTGCCATTGGCCTCTCGTGCCCCCCCAGATTGAATCCTGGATACTGGTGCTAAACACACATTTTGGAAGTGAAAAACCAACGTTAATGCTAAACCACGACCTAGTGACGTATATTATCAATTGTTTGCATTACACATTTTCATTTAATTAGCTCTTAGCAAACGTAACTAGTTATAAGCGGACGTCAGAAAATGAGATTACATAATAGTAATCTGTCAAATTGACATCAAATTCCGCCCGTAGTTTTTACAATCTTTATCACTATCACTATATCATTTATCACTGTTGCTATCTTAGTCAAAGGCATATTCTTATACGATTTACATAGAACTAGTTGACTCGCCCAACTCCGTCTTTGTCAATATTCCCCGTTTTTGCAACATTTTTCATTGATGCTCCGTTCCTTTTGTGATTCAGGAAATTGCAGTGGAGTGAAAAGCCTACAATTTCATTTGTTAAACATTTCACTCAAAGTTTCATCCTGGGTGGGGATCGAACCCACGACCTCTTGCGTAGCAGTCGGATACACTCCTACCGCGCCACAGAGGCAGTCTTTATCTTTTTTTCTTTCTAAATACAATGAAACACAATTGACATTTCACATAAATGTTTTTTCAACTTCAATTGTTCAACTGCTTCGGCTGTTTCTATAACAGTAAGCTGGCGTTACATGTTGTTACAATTGACTTGATTCATCAATAGCTTATGCCCGTTACAGTGGCCAAATTACTTGAACTCTCTAACGTATGGTGCTGCTAGTAACACGAAGATCAAGCAAGGGTGAGAATGAAGAGAAAAGAAATATGGGCTTTTGACGTCTTTCAGAGCTATTTTTCTCTTTAAAAGAATCTTCCTAGGACTTAAACGTATATTTGAAATAATAAAATACCAGAATTAGGTATTTGAATGTCAAATAAATCAATAACAATAAATTATTTTACACTTACCAAGTAATAATATGCCTTCAAATGATCATAAAAATATATATTCGTGCATAATTTAATATGTTTTAGTATTTATAATCATCAAAATAAATACAAAAAGTAAATCATTTGAAACCAGAACATAATGACGTCACAATGTTAAATTGCATACAAATCTCTACAGAACGAATCGTTTTGACATTTTATAAAAAAGATACTGATTTGACTTGACATTCAAATACCCAATTGTTACAGCCGTTCTTGAGTTTTGCGCTTGACAACTCATTAAGCAATTCCTTTATAATTATATAAATATAAATAGATGCGTCTGCGTTAATTGCTTCCGTTAACTAGTGGATAATAAAAATAGTGTGATTACTAAGTCTATCTCAATTCCTAAGGGGATTTTCCGACCTCTATACGAACGAAACCATGAGCTAATTAACAAACTTTAAATAGATCATTTTCCATTTCAGTTACCATGCAAATTACTAAAATAGCTGCTAAATTGTTGGCGCATATCCAAAATTTCCATTTCCAATATTCAATTCTAATTAATTTTCAGTTCTATTTTCTAAGAATTCATTCAAAGAAAATGTTTATTTCTCACTAGTTGCCGGGTTATATAAGGTGTAAAATAATCTCTCTCCGACCCGAAAGAGGTGTCTAGGTATTCTGTTAACAAAATGGCGTCTTAAAATTCACGATTTAGGGACCCAATTTCGTCGAAATGTGTAGATTTTCAAGATTGTTTATTAACATTGTTTGCATAAAGCATCTTTACAAACAAAACAATTTTTTCCGCCTCCACATGTTTTCCCATATGACTTCTATCAAGAAAAAAAATATTTAAAGCCTCTTTACAAACAAAACAATCATTTTTGCTTCCACATGTTTTCCCATATGACTTCTATCAAGAAAAAAAAAATTAAAGCCTCTTTACAAACAAAACAATCATTTTCGCCTCCACATGTTTTCCCATATGACTTCTATCAAGAAAAAAAATATTTAAAGCCTCTTTACAAACAAAACAATCATTTTCGCCTCCACATGTTTTCCCATATGACTTCTATCAAGAAAAAAAAATATTTAAAGCCTCTTTACAAACAAAACAATCATTTTCGCCTCCACATGTTTTCCCATATGATTTCTATCAAGAAAAAAAAAATTTAAAGCCTCTTTACAAACAAAACAATCATTTTCGCCTCCACATGTTTTCCCATATGACTTCTATCAAGAAAAAAAAAATTTAAAGCCTCTTTACAAACAAAACAATCATTTTCGCCTCCACATGTTTTCCCATATGACTTCTATCAAGAAAAAAAATATTTAAAGCCTCTTTACAAATAAAACAATCTTTTCCGCCTCGAGGAAGCGATTTAGATGAGGGTTTTTTTTTAAACGACTCCCGCAGTAGGGTACGCATTGAGTCGCGGGGGACTTTACAAACATACAAGTCACGCACACAAAGTACACTCAGACTCGGAACAACAATTTGTGGATCACACGAAGTGGTGTCCCGTGTGGGGATCGAACCCTCTTGCGTAGCAGTCGGACACACTCACGCCGCGCCTCAAAGGCATTCAATGTATGTCTGGTATCATTAGAAAGTTACTTAGTTTAATTGAGATTATTTTTTGATATTGTTTGATGAAGTAATTTTTATATGCCAATTATTTTACAAATACAATAGTTGCATTTTTGAAAAATAGAAAAAATGAAGTCCAGACCCTTCAGAAGAGGCTACGGAAGTCTCGGCTTCGATTCCTGGGTCTGGACTTCAAATTTTTCTATCTTTCAAAAATGCAATTATTGTATTGTTTGATGAACGTGTCGTTTAGCCATTTGATGATAATCCGTTTTTGTCTCACCTATCGAGCATAGATTTTCATATTATCTAGTACGTTGTACTGATATCACTATCGAAATAAATCGATAAGTGTCTGTCTGTTTCATGATAATTTGATGATAGCGTGGGATTCCGGATTTGACCCCATTGTAGGTAAAATGCCTAATATTCTTTGCCAAAGTATTTTTTTTACAACTAACAACAAACTTCCCACACTCTTTCCAATGTAGTCTTTATTTGATGAAGATGTATTATTTTTTTATTTTTTTTTCAATAATACAAGTAAAACAACAAAAAGTCATTAAATATTTTGTAGTTGGTGCCTAAAACATAAAACTACATTTCCTGGCACCAACTTCAAAAAGTTTTTTTTTTCGTAGGTACCTATATTATTTTTTGCTTTTTAGTTACCTTATATCTATTTTGGAAGTCGGTTTTTATTTTTTTGTAAAACAGTTTTTATTTCTTACTTTTTAGTGTATTGGTTTGTAGTTGGTTTAGGTTACAAAAGCATAATCTAAACTGCTCATTTCTCTTTACAAAAAGTTGCGTTTTGCTATATAAAGCGGTAGATTTTTGAGGAGTTCACCTGATACTAGACTATCAGTTCCATTACATGAATTGATGTTGACGAAGAATCAGGTATCAAACACGGTAGTCAGATCGCAACCCGCAATATTTCTCGTTTCTCCTAAATCTCATCATCCGATCCAAACTTTGATGACAATGGGACCAATCTAGAAGTATACCCTTTCAAACACAAAAAGATTTTTTCAACATCGGTCCAGCCGTCCGCGAGTAAACAGGTAAAAAAAAAACAGTTGAATTGAGAACCTTCTACCTTTTGAAGTCGGTTGAAAATACAGCAATGCGTGTATTTTTGTGTCTGTAATTATGTCTCATGATAATGTAATGTCCAATTAATCCTAGCTGTGTCTGGTTTTATTAGGGTAATTGCGATAATTATGTTGATAACTTTAACTTACTTTCTGCGTGTTTACGTCTACAAAAGATTGTTTTTATGACTATACGGTGGCAAATATGCAAACTGATTGTTACCCCGTATTTGGATGTCCGAAAAATAATATCTTGGGACAACTCACACAGCGCTATCTGATCCCAAACTAAGCAGAGCTTGTACTATGGAAACCAGACAACTGATAAATATACTTATATATTTCTAAATACATACATATTTGAGACACAGAATAAACCATCGTTCTCATCACACGAAGTTTTATCCTGGGTGGGGATCGATCCCACGACCTCTTGCGTAGTAGCCGGACACACTCCCACCGCGACACAGAGGCAGTAACGTACGACATCTTTGTTGCTATCATCTAATAATTTAGTGTTTAAACTACTTCAAAAAGGAGTAGGTTCGATGTTCCTCTGTATGTATGTTTTTTTTTTATTTAAGTCTACCGATTACGCAAAGATGGCTGGACCTATTTCAAAAATTCGTCGAGTTTTTGAAAGGGTATACTTCCTAGTTTTTTTTTTCAAACAAGCACAAGCCCTGTGTCACGGGGGACTTTACAAACATACAAGTCACGGACACAAATTACACCCAGACCCGCAACAACAATTTGTGGATCACACAAAGTGGTGTCCCGTGTGGGAATCGAACCCACGACCTCTTGCGTAGCAGTCGGACACACTTCCACCGCGCCACAGAGGCAGTCATCAGAGTAATTGGCCCCATTGTCATCAGATCAGGATCTGGTGATGGGATCCTGGAGAGATCGAGTAAACTCTTCAAATGTTAAAGTAATGGCTTCGATTTATTATTATATGGGTCCCACATTACTAGTAATCCTGTTAACCCTTACAGCTAAGCTCAATGGCTTGTGTTAGGAGTGGGTTCACGTCGGTAGTATAATGGGTAGGATTCGAACCCGCAACCGAGACTGCGCGAGGTAGGCTATTTTAACAGACAGTTAATGGTGGAAAAGTAATTAAGACCGGCCGTTACAAATTAAGGCTATCTATCACTCTTCATTCGTAATAATAATTGTAATTTATTATAATATAAACATATCGATACCCTCATTTATTAATAAATAGGTCAATATCAACATCTCAATAGTGTAATAATATTTTATTTAAGTACCTACATATATATTACGTTCCATAGTTGTGAGGAACAATGATTTTAACACTTTTTAATACCAATAGTATGACAAACATACATTCGCTGAATGAGTATTTACCTAGCAGCAACCAGGCGCAGACTTTACCCGTACTAAGGAGTTACCATCAGACCTAACTAACTCCAGAAGCCATTGCACGAAAGTCGAAAACTTTAGAAGCCACTTTGCGAACTACAAAATTGGGGAGGTTAACTCGTTCGGTACACTCTAGGCTTAACTATAATTAAGTCCCCTTTACACGTTCTCAGAGCCGAAAGGGTATAACTTCAGAAGCCACTTTGTGAAGTGAAAAGGGAGGAGGGACAACCGTATTATACATAAGAGGGTACTATGACCTAAATTCAATACATCATTATTACGTCTGAACTCCACTAATTACCTACCTACATTCCATAATTCGACGTGTGCCAAGTTGTTATATAATTCAGTTTGCGTACAACTGTAAGATATTACATACCTGTGTAATGTATACATATAATATCTATGATATTAGATAATGCCTACGATATTTAAAATCTTGCGAGTCGAAATATTAGTACCTACATCGCGATTTTTTCAGGGGAACTTGAAAAAACTACTAGAACTAGTCAACTAAAAAAAACAAAAGTGTCTTATCTATTTGCAATCGTTTCGTGTATGCCGTTTAGCTTCTAACAATCAGCCTTTTAGAAGCTGTGAAAATTCCTCTTGCGCGATTCAGGATTTTAACCGTCTACGTATACACATAAGCACTTTAATATCTCCTGCGTCGTGACCAAAATGTGCTAATATACATTCCGTATTTAACTTTGCGCTTTCAAAAATAACATACCTTGTTTAACCAACAACATTGTCAATTATGACTAACTGAAGCGCCATTTGGCAGAACTTCAAGACACACGCCCCTTAATATTATAAATAGCTTCAAATCATATGACTTCCACCGCAGCCAACTATTTCTGGTATTCTTTCTTTTACTATGTACTTGTTTACATGTGCGCTGTTTGTTTTCTCCTTTTTGAGTTACTGGCAATGGCACTAGACCACCACTGATCATATTCAATCACGATAATTTAAATAAAAATCGTTACTGACTAATTTATCAACGCACAGCTCCAATTACTGAACGATTGAGTTGGAATTTGGCTCGGATAGTTATCAATTATCTTGTATGACTTAAAAAGGATTTATAATTTTGGAACCCTGTTCCATAACCCTAAAGCGGTGAAACTTGATTTCCAATTTCAATTGATTTTTTACATCACATGTTTTTTCCTTAATACTTAATACCACGGGGTAAAAACAAAGCCCTCCCTTCCATACCAAAATACTAAATCTTTCACAGGTAGCAACTACACGAAATCTCCCTAAGGGAAAAACTTGCTTGCGTAAGTGTAGCGATTGCACTCACTCGTAGTAGCTCACCATCAAGTTGCTGTCAGTAACATAATTTCGGGCAGAACAATTTAAAAACAAATATTCTTTATTATTTTGAGGCATTGGCTCTATAATCATTTACGAAATCGCTCTGTAATCCATTCACACGTCAATCTAAGCGATTCTTGGCATGACCTATCTCAAAGAAAGTGTTGTTGGCTGTCGTAAGAACTAAATCATCAATAAGGAATAGGTACTGACAACACGAATGGTAAATTCTTAGTGCCAACAGGGGGCCAATTCACGTATTTAATACGTACGCTTGCGTCAAGTATGCGTCTCGAGAGCGCAATAAAGACATTCTAGTACGGTGCGCAAGCGTTTTTGAGATCGATCCCAAAGTTACAAGAATACGACAATGGCCGTTTTAATCGAAACTTAACTGCAACTGAAACTTTAAATAGGTGAATTGTCCCCCAGAAATAACTCCACTCTAATTCAAGTTATGATAAAATAACGAAATGGTAAAAGCAGCATTAACCATATCGAATCACAAAGTAAATTAGGTACAAACAATTCCTTTCGCGATTTGTACACATTATGAAAATATATATATATTACGGGTCTTAATCGCGTGAATAATTTAAGGTAGAATACCTTGTTTATTGCCCGACGTTTCGACCGTATTGCAACGGCCGTAGTCACGGCTACCCGTGACTACCACGGCCGTTATTATTCACGCGATTAAGACCCGTAATATATATATATTTTTATAACATACAATTCCGTTGCGAGACAAGTCAACATGAGTAAATATACTTTAATAATAATCATATCTAATTTAGATATTATAAGAATGTTTAATTATTATTATTAGTTTGTACTAGTTTTAACTAAATAGGTCGTCTTGATATTTTATATCAATGAGTTTCTATGATCATTAAATTAGATTGTCCTGAAAGGTTTTAATTTTTTAGATAGTGTTCACATCTTTGCATTATAGTATCTCCTAAAACAGTGGTGGCATGCGTTAACATAATTCGGGCCGGCTGTATCGTCCTTGGGGTTGGCGAAGATACTTCGACACGGCGACACTACCGAAAGATAGAATAGTTTGATTTGATTCCGGTTTTTGCTACTTATGTTATCAACAGTTAGTTCAATGTGACGTAAATTGCTACGAATTCCCCGCGCGAAATTTGCCACACTCGGTTTATTTGACGGCGTGTCGGGCACGTCATATGTTAATTATTTAAAAAATTGGCACGTATACTAAAACAGGTTAGCCATCCCTGTCCTAAAGTATACTACGGCTACTCGCTGATGACCTGCGGGTCAATTCACGTACCTAAAGCAGTGCAGTTGCAGTTAAGTTTCGATTAAAACGGCCATTTTCGTATTCTTGTAACTTTGGGATCGATCTTAAAAGCGCTTGTGCACCGTACTCGAATGTCGTAAATGACCGTTTTAATCGAAACTTAACTGCAACTGCACTGCTTTAAATACGTGAATTGACCTCCTGGTCATCGTGCCCAAATCGTAATTCTCGCAAGTTGCCCAACAACTTTGTTGTGACAACGCTAGTTTTGGCGGTGTACCAACTTGATGGTATAAAGTATCTAAAAGCATTCTCTCTTTTGTTACAGCCAGCGAACCGTGAGAAAATGGTCTCCAGATCAGCGCTTCTACTTGCAGCGCTAGGTCTTGGCCTTTCCACATTCAGCGTCCGCCAGATGATCCTGCACCAAACCAGACGATTCTAAACACCAGAATTGACCGAAACAACTTGGATCATGCCAGGACAAAATAGGACCAGACATGGTTTTAACGATATACCAAATAATTGTGTATGAAATTGCGGGTACTTGTTTACTTTAAGTCCTGGTTCGCGAAAAAAAATAGTAAAAATGCGAATGTGTTTAAGAGAAAAGCCGTATTATTTTTTTTATTATTTTCTCTGTACGGTAGGTTAATAATTTAAGTGATGAATGAATGAACGTGCGGGAATGATGTCGTGATCAGAATGATGCTTACTCTTAGAGACTGTATGATATAGCTTCCACGTAGCGCGTATGATAAAGTATTTTGGTCTTAATAAATAAACAAGTGATTATAATTACTTTTCTACTAGTAATGATGAGTCGTTTTGCAATATTCAATACTAGTGGAAAAGATTTAGTGAAAATAAAGGAGTTACATCATAATTTGAGTGTTTTTTTTTCTCCTATTTGTTGCTAGTCTGAAATATATTCAAGTCAAGCACAGACGTTCTATCCACTAGATACAAACAACGGCCGGTACAATTCACAGATACAAAGTATGCCAAGACATGGAACAACAATTAGTGGATCACACAAAGGGTGTCACGTGTGGGAATCGAACCCTTGAGTAGCAGTCGTGCATATTTCCACCGAGGCAGTTAAGCTCAATTTGGTCGGGTTGCGCGCTTATCTATAGTGAAATGAAAGCTTAGTTATGGATTAGAGGACTATAATTAATTATGTATGGGAACCTTAAAACTAATTAAAAATGAACTTTTGACTGCATCTGTGGCGCGGTGGGATTGTATTCGACTGCTACGCAAGAGGGTTCGATCCCAACCCAGGATAAAACTTTGTGTGATGAGGACGATGGTTTATTGTGTCTGGGTGTGTTTTATCTATAATATGTAAGTATTTAGAAATATATAAGTACCTACGTTTATCAGTTGTCTGGTTGCCATAGTAGGTACAAGCTATGCTTAGTTTGGGACCAGATAGCGTTGTGTGAGTTATCCCAAGATATTATTTAAAAAAAGAACTTAAGAGGAAGAGATCTAGCGTCGTCGGTGTGTCGAGATGCAACAGCGACAGGTAGAGATTCAGCGTTTGGGCCTGAGCACGCACTACTTAATCAGTTGTTGGTGATGTGTGCAAAGTTTGAACACAAAACAACAAACTTACTCATCCATTTATATTAAATAGTCGTAGTATGTACATGCGCACTTCCATACATCCTCAAACTGATTTTATGACTCCCCCAAATTTTCCGACGAATGAAATATCAGGAGGCCTACTCTATTTCAATGAAAACGAAGTTTCGATCAAAAATGAGGTGGTGACATACAGAGCCAGGAACATCAATTCAATCCACTCGTGTCTGAAAATCGTCTAAGAGTTCGGGCTTCTTGTGCTTATCCAAAAAATAATTAGAATAGTCCCCGTAAACTCGAGAAATTTAATAAAACGAAAATTCATGAATTTCGTTTTATAGAAAGAGAGTAGGCCTACTGTGGTGTGCACGGTACCTACACTTATAGCTAGCTACTCCTAATCTCAGATTCTTACAATACCAGATTTCGTATTTGTAGCAGGTAGTTCCCATTTCTGTTATGGAACATGACGTCATAGGACAAAATAAGATTTTTTTTCTCATTTTGTACTATAGAACGTGTTTTATTTTCCAAACTGTTCTATGGAACAAGGAAAACAAAATTTAGGACAGAAAAATTGTCATTAAATTAACAGTGCCATGGAAGATTTTGGGAAATATATGATTCAATTTGTTCTACGGGCGGTAGACTCTGGTGAAGAAATGTGTTGTTTTGTCCTATAACGTTATTTTCCATAGAACAAACGGGAACTATAATAGGTACCGATTTGTACCCACTTGATGGAAACAAAATCTGTACTTGACTGTAGTGGTTCTGGTATTTTGAGAATCCGGTATTGTGTGATAATGATAATGTATCTGAAATATATACGCAGGGGAAGGGATGTGAGGCACAACACCCCCGCTAGACCCTGAATCGGATTTTATTGTTAAAATCCTATTTACACCTGCACAAACCTCCGAAAACGAAACTTCGGCACGCCTATAATAATAATATCTTTGAACAACTCACACAACGGTGTACTATGGAAACTAGACAACTGATAAACATACTTATATATTTCTAAATACATACATATTATGGATAAATAACACCCAGACACAGAATAAACCATCGTGCTCCATCACACAAAGTTTTATCCTGGGTGGGAATCGAACCCACGACCTCTTGCGTAGCAGTCGGACACTCCCACCGCGCCACAGAGGCAGTATGGTATCTTTGGCGTTGTACATTTGACATTGTGTCTTCCTCGAAGTACATAAATAAGTGAGACCTGCAGCCGCGACATGTGCAGTCTGCAGTCATAGGAAACAGCCGCCAAGGCAGGCAAGAGTTGCAGCCGATCCAAGCTAATTTGCATCTCATCTCGGAATTGTACCCAAAGGCTCAGCACCAACATTTGTGGATCCCGCAAAGCTCTGTCTCGTATGAGAATCCAACCCACATCTCTAACACAGCAGTCGTACCTACGTACCTACTCCGACTGCGCCACCATTTTTTAGCGTTCCGTACATCAAATGGAACCTTGAAGAATTACTTTGTTGTAGGTAGATACCTACGGCCGTCCGTTTGTCTGTCAGAGTCAAAACCCTTTATCTTGGGCACGCTTGGAGATATCGAGTTGAAATTAAAACCATATAGGTACTCTTAAGTCTGTCTGTCTATAGACCCCTGAAGCTGTGAAAACATCAAACTTCTAAGTTAACGTAAAATAAACCAACCAAGAACATGTTAGGACATGCTCAGAGTAGAGTTCATCCTAGTCTAGGTTTTGACTGCCTCTGTAGCGCGATGGGAGTGTGTTCGACTGCTACGCAAGAGGTCATGGGTTCCATTCCCACACGGGACACCACTTTGTGTGATCCACAAATTGTTGTTCCGAGTCTGGATATACTTTGTGTCCATGAATTGTATGTTTGTAAAGTCCCCCGCGACACAGGGCTTGTACCATACTGCAGGAGTCTTCTTAAAAAAAAAAAGTAATCTTCTGTCAGTGAAGGTCGTGTCTAGTCTGAAGGGTCAATCACTTTTCGTTTTACATTACGCCAGGATGTTGTCTGCTGCGATTCTCATGGCATCTACAATTGGCTTGCCAGTAACGGGATTTTATTTGTTCCATTTCCGTCCGCGTTCTCTCTTTCCTCAACCTTACCAACTATCATCTGCATATCAAGGTCTGCGAGTAGGTAATGTGACCAAAATACTCGAGGATGCGTTGTGAGCATATAGTAGTTTTGTGGTGATATGAAGTTGGGCAAGTATAGAGGCGTTGGTTCTGTAAGCAGTCCATGGAATACGTAACACTAGCTGTTTGTGCTCCAATTGGTCATAGCGTGATGTTATATAGCATATAACCTTCCTCGATGAATAGGCTATCCAAGTGTAAAATAATTTTTCAATTCCGATCAGTAGTTCCTGAGATTACATCGTTCAAACAAACAAACTATAGGTACTACTAGCTGTCCCGCGCAACTTCGTATGCGTAAATTTTCCCCGTGTTTGCAACATTTCTCGTCGCTGCTCCGCTCCTTTTAGTCGTAGCGCAATGTTATATAGCCTATAGCCTTCCTCGATAAATGGGCTATCCAATAAAAAAAGAATTTCTCAAATCGGACCAGTAGTTCCTGAGATTAGCGCATTTAAACAAATAAACAAACAAACTCTTCCGCTTTATAATATTAGTAGGTACAGACTAGCGGCCCGCTCCGGCTTCGCACGGGTATAAAATATATGGATGTTATTATACATATAAACCTTCCTCTTCAATCACTCTATACATTAAAAAAAACCGCATCAAAATCCGTTGCGTAGTTTTAAAGATTTAAGCATACATAGGGATATAGGGACAGAGAAAGCGACTTTGTTTTATACTAAGTATGTAGTGAATGTGTAGATTCGCCGCCACCACGTCTCAAAAGCATCGATTTTCTTCCTTTCCCTTGCCCTAATAGACTCACTCCATAAAAGAAAATCGAGAATACCAGAGTTCGTACTAGCTTCACCTTTGTCTTATGTCTCAGAATATGTTAGGGTCTTTTCATACACGGGTGAGTTTTGTCATCAAAGATTTCGACATCTGAATTCGTCTTCTAATTTATTTATCCTTATTGCTAACTATTGAGCCAAGGTACTGAAATTGGTCTACAATTCTAGATGCACTATGTACATGTGAAAAACCTGTAGAAGAGCGTATGTTCATGGCACTTACACCCTTTTGGTGAGAAACGCAGTTTTTCCTCAATAATTCCCCACTCCCCCTATTAGGCATCTGCCTTTTTGCTATTTAGCAAAACGCTAGATACCTACACAGCATACAGGATGTCCCAAAGTATGCCACACGGAGGGAAATAACCTTTTTTTTTTAAAAAAAAAAAGCCGACTCCCGCAGTAGGCCGGCCCTGTGTCGCGGGGGGACTTTATAAACGTACAAGTCACAGACACAAAGTACACCCAGACTCGGAACAACAATTTGTGGATCACACAAAGTGGTGTTCCGTGTGGAAATCGAACCCACGACCTCTTGCGTAGCAATCGGACATATTCTCACCGCGCCGCAGAGGCAATAAACTTTGAAAACTTAACGATTATTTTTGAAATGTAAATGAAGTCTTCTTTTAATTAAATTGTTCTATCTACAATATTACTACTTTCCTTCCGTGTAGCATAGTTTTGGGACATCTGTATATTCGGCTGGTTTTTAGTCAATTATCACCTAAACACCACCCCACCCCAGAAATTACGAAAACCCAAGGTCCGTCTAAAATGATTTGCCCCCCTCCCCTCCTCCCCTCCCGCGAAGTACTTAGGCGGCATCGGGTGAAATGCGATGGGGAGGGCAGAGAACCGGGTGTAGTGGGCGTAGCGTAAATTAGGAAAGGCCTATTCCCAGCAGTGGACCGATACTAGTTGATAAAAGTTTTGTAAGTAATAATAAGATTACAATGTTGTAGGGTACCTAAAAAATAAAACAAATTTTCAAACTCAAACTACAAATATATTATGCAAAATAAGAAAAAATGCTTACAACACAGTGTACTTAAATACTCTTTCAAATACAATGTTTTTTTTATTATTATCAAAATATAAACAGCGATTGACGTAAGTATACTGATTTACAGCCACAGGTGTTTTTAAAAAGCGTTGCTGTGTCGATTATTTATTATGTTTATAGTTAATGTAACAAAAATAATCAATAATAAAATATCTTTTCACGATTTGAATCTTAAAATGAAAGAAATAGATGGCGCCACTTGGAACTGACTAAATTAGGGAAAAGTAATAAACCTAGGTACTTACTTTTAATACCTACTTTACCATACCTACTATAATTTGTATCCAAGATATTTTAACTTTGATTATTTTTTAGAACATTAAAATAATTAACAATAAAATATAACCTTCAAAATAGGCAGTAGGTAATCATGTCAAACCTCCTTATAATCTATAGTAAAATAAAGTAAAAACTAAATTTAAGTCAACTTATCGTAAGTAATAATAAAGTAATATAATCGTAAGTAACATATACATCACACAACTACACAACTCAAAATTATATTACCTACTTAATTTGCTAATCATTACTTAAATAGTAATATTTCACACACCTCAATCCCTCAATCAATACACAGTAATCTGAAGTAGAGCCATGCCATAACGAATAGAATCGCTTATAAAAGTTACGCGTTGTCATGCCTTAAAAAAATAAATAAACAGGTTGACTTGAGAACCTTCTCAGTTTTTTTATGTCGGTTAAAAATTCCGCCGTGCTTCTGTTGACAGGAATATTTTAAGCGATTTTATTGGTGACGAGTAGATTCCCTAGCGGTAAGTGACGGAACTAACATAAGATAGACAGAACTATAGCGAACTAATAGTTCTTTTTTTAACCGTCTTCAAAAAGTAGGTTTTCAATGAGGGTGTTTACGAAAAATTACGCCACTAGTTGGCGCCACTTTGAGAAGAGGTCATGCGCGCTGTCTAAACATAGTTTCTGCACAGTTCCACTCGTCGTTTTTACTGAAAAACGACGAGTGGAACTGTGCAGAAATTTAATTTTATTTAAAAATAAAAATTATTTGTAGGCGTAAACTGACGTATTTTTTATTCTTAGAAAATTTATGACATCCAATTTTTTTTAAATATTAGAACTGCACAACATTGTGGCATTTCGACTTTGATAGAATATTTAATGTACTTATTTATTTTATTAAAAAATGCAAAAAAATGTCACGAAAATATAGGCGCTCTGACCCTTTTGACAGCTTTCTGGACCTGACGACTGAGTGCTGCCGCCTCGTGAGCGTCATTTCAGAAAACCCTCAATCGGATGTTTTATTTAAGTTCGGGTATAACTCCCGTCTTAATTTTTTTTGTTGGAAAGAGGTTTATTTCGAAATATATATATATATACTCCGTAAAGGTCTTTCAATAAATGCCAGCAAATCAATCGTGATTGACGTCGGTTAAATGCTTTTTTCTAAAAAAAAAAATGATCGTCTATAAAGTCGGTTTACGGACGATAATTTTACGTGATAACTTCATAAGAAAACATTGATGACATATCGCCATCCGCGATGCTTAGCCAACAATAACTCGACTTCAAGCAACCAATTAATAACGTGACACTTTTTTGTGCGTGCCATCATCGATTTAAAATACGTTATCACTTCAAAAACTATTATTTAATCGACCCATAAGGGAGTAAAATAAAGGTGCGTTCGTTTTACATTAGTTCCGCAAACTGCCACCAGGGAAATCTAACAGTCACATAACGGTGGACTATTTGTCAACTGCCTATTTGACTTCAGGACTTAACGAAGACTTTTTTTTAGTTGATTATTATCTAACTAGCTGTGCCCCGCGGTGTTACCCGCGGTTTATTGTTAGCCTATGTGTTAATGCAGGGTGTCAGCTAACTCTATACCAAATTTTATTAAAATCGCTTCAACCGTTTAGACGTGAAGAAGTAACAAACTTACACACTCACATACTCACAAACTTTCGTCTTTATAATATTAGTGTGATATTTCATACAAATAGTTTCAGTTTAAATCATATTTATTAATATGAGTTTATAGCCAACTACTACAAAAAACCAGAAGGCGTCATTTTAGTCCGCAGTATTGATGTCTTTGAGAATAAAATTGCGTCAAATATTTGAATAGACATGACATATTGTTGATATGTGTTTTTTTTAATATTGGAAATACAAAATATTAGCGTGGAGCGCTGTTCGAGTCAGTTTCACACCAACACGTTTAAGGATGAGAAGCAGTCTTCTTATTATTTTTGAGTTGATTTGATGACAGCGTAGTGATATTTCACCCATTTTGTACTACACTTTAACTGCACTTATTTCAGGTCTTATGGTCTTTAGATGTATATGTTAAATGCAAAGGTGTACAGTAGGATCAACGTAACTTGACCGGATTGAAGTTGGCGAAAAGTGGTTGCGCAGATGCATTTTTTTGGAAGTAAATGGTGACAGGAAGCGGGGGGCGGGGGCGGTAACTAAACCAAGAGAATTAGAGATGTGATTACGCATTACATTGTCATAATTAGTATTACTAATTCATGTTTTTTGTGATTTATTTTGTAACGAAATTATTTTTCAAACTTTATTTAGTATTACCACAGATAATATAATACTATACTAGTATTACTGTAACTGTTCTAAATTTAAACTTTTATGAACTCATATTTATAGTATTTTTATATTGTTGAATAAAAAAATTGTTAGTATTTTTTATCGATTAAACATAATTAATCGTTTTCGTAAGTAATTTTAGCATCGCAGCGAAAGTGTTAAGAACCTAATTTCAATCCGGTCAAGTTACGTTGATCCAACTGTAAAAACAATGACAGCTCAATTCATCAGGTGCTGGTGCAAACTAACCAGAACTTATCTATTTGATATGTACCTACTGGTTAAGATCTTCAAATATTTTATCCGTACTTATTGAGTATTTACCTATTTACATCGAGCAAGTCACATGCTATCTCTGTTTCTCTCATCGTGATAAACAAGGACAGCAAGAAACTAACTTGCACGGACTAAAAGTACGCCGAAATGAAATTCATAGAAAACTGTTTATACCTAATCTTACTATAATTTATTTAATTATATGTACAGGCTACTTGATTGTTTTGCTTAGTTAGACTTTGGTTTCAATATAGATAGATACTTAAACTAGGTGATTATATTTATTTAATATCCAAGGGTATGAGTATGGCCATATTGATGTGTTTATCACCGAAAAATATTCACTGTAAGTAGATACGCTTCGTAGAAATTTGTACGAAACTCCAACCGGTAATGTCATCATAATTGTCTATGATCAAAATATTTACTTTTTGAATTTGTTTTCACGTTATTAAGTGGAAAAATATTAATCGATCGTTGTTATTGTAGTTAGTCATCTAACCAATTATAATAAATATGTGCTAATTAGGATTTTTGTGGTTGGAAAAACAAATCTACATTTATTTAGTAACACTATGACGTTAAATTTGATATCATGTTTTCCTAGAATTCATAATTAGATCTACCAATTATATTTGAAATTTACATCTCCCTTATTGGTTATTTATTATATAAATCACTATGCAAGCATTTTTTTCAATCATCCATTTTAATTTTATTTATTTCCTTAATTCGTTTACGTCATATTTATACTAGAAAATACTAATGATTCAAATTATTGAGTAGTTTCTATATTACATTTTTGTGTGTGTGTATACAGAATATCGGTACAATTTTATAAAAACAGCGAGAAAACAAATATAATTTTAACTTTATAATATTACCACTATAATTGCGACTGTATTTCTATTTGTTTTAAAACCTTATAATAGATTAAGATAATATTTTAAATTAGGTTAACATGACTTAAGTATTTATATTAAAACTATAAGTACTTAACATTACTAGTCTGTAAGCGGTCACTTCGATCTCATTCAAAATGTACAATTATAATCTAAATAATAATAACGTCATCTCAAAATCCTTACTTATACTCTCTAATTAAACTTGCTTTTATGATATTGGGAAGATCAGCTATAATAAGCTAGGTAGGTACATAGGTATATCGCTGGATGGCTAAATAATCAATTTATCAAAGCTAAGCTTAGTTTTAAGACTGCTTAGATTTTAATTTAATAATGAATGAGGACTATTTTTTCACTCTTTTCAATCAAACTTACATTCAAGTCATATGAACTATTAAAAAATATTTTGATACTCACATAAGAATCTCTAGTACCTATAAAATTTGATGGTTTAAGACCGGTTTCGGTAAATACCTATATTAAGAGATAGCTGCCCGGCGCAACCTCGTTTTCGTAAATTTCCCTCGTTTTTGCAACATTTTTTAATGATGCTCCGCTCCTATTGACCGTAGCGTGATGTTATATAGCCTATGGCACTCACAAATAGCGTGGCTTTCTATTGGTAAAATAATTTTCAAAATCGATTTAATAGATCGTCATGTGCAGATAGACATGTGCTAGTAATTATTATAATAATTTGTAGAGCTTTGCAACGATTTAAAGATAACGTTATATTACTATTACTTTAACATTATAATAGTAGGTATATAACATGTTATTAACATTGGGTTACTTTGTTACTTAACATTATAATTATAATACATTAAATAAATAAAATATTATATACCTATTATTATAATGTTTATAAACTGTAATATATTATTCTAATAAGTTGAATTTTATATTTATGTTATACTTTAATTATATACAAACTATTCATTTGCTCGGATTGAGAGGCCTGGGGGTATGTAATGTCTAAGACTTACATAATATTAATATTTAATTATATATTTACTTAAAATACAACTAAAATATTAAGAATTTATTTTTATTTTTTAATACTATACTATGGAATCTAAAATACTTATTAATAATATTTTTATACATATACCTGTTTGTGAAAGCATATTTCATAATTATGTACATGTTTTTATTAAATAACATACCTTATGAGTAGAGACCGGTGTAGGTAGTGCCATTTTAGGGATTCTTCATCCGTGGCATAACATGGACATGCCACCTTATCCCAAAAATCCCGGCATTTTGTTATTCACCTTTATCTAATGTCACCAATATTTAATTAACAAACAAGCAAAAACATGATATCTCTATGTACCCTAAAAGTGTTCATACTTTAGCAATAGAGTTATGGTTATAAAAGAAAGAATAACTGTTACATACAATTTGCTGTGGCGTTACGATTCAATAATATAATTACACAACACAACGTCATCTGATCACAAATGGCAACCAGACAACTGATAAACATACTTATATATTTCTAAATACATACATATTATAGATAAATTACACCCAGACACAGAATAAACCATCGTGCTCCTCACACAAAGTTTTATCTTGGGTGGGGATCCAACTCACGCCCTTCGGCTTAGCAGTCAGGGTTATTAACCACTAGACCAACAGGTCTAGTGGTTAGTCTATAATAGTAAGTACTCTTACACGAACACTGTTTTTAAACTTTTATTTTTTGGTATATACGATTCGATAATTTAAAATCTTGGAATCCCGGAGTGAGTCCATGTTAACATAGCATTTCAGGTCATTGATCCTAAAAGGCACTACGTACGCCGATCATTACTTATAAGTTAGACGGGGTGCAAACCAACGGCGGTCGTAGTCAACAATTTCTAAACCTATTTAGATATTAAATTTGGTACTTAAAACAGGAACTATAAAGACACAATTACGTTACATTCAAAAATAAAATTTGGTAATTTATAATAGAAAAAAAATAACAACACCGAGTTGTTTGTGTGGTATTTTGAAAAAATCCTTTTATAAACAAAAGTAAGTAAAAAAAATGCTTGTCTGTAAAGTCGGTACGTGATAACGTCATAAGAAAGCATTGAAGACATAGTAAGCCATCAATACCTAACGCTAGTTACATTTGCTGTTCTTTAGCAACCAATCAATAACGTGACTGCCTAGCAACCAATCAATAACGTGATCGTTGCTAAGCAACCAGTCAATAACGTGACACTTTTTCGTGCGTGCACCCATCGATTATAAGACGGTCATCGATTTATAAGACGTTATCACGTCAAAATAAAATGTTGTAGTTTAATATTAAAAGCTAATATTTATAATATTGCAAATTATGGATGTAAATGATGAAGTATGTAATGGCCGGTGGTTTATTTTTTTATTTTTGAATGTTCAAAAAAGTTTGCTTATATATTTATTTATATTATTTACATTTCATTATAACTACTTCCATATATGTATTTACTTATATCATTTTATTAAAATATAGCTTTTCTTATGTATATTTAATAAAATACTAATTAAATCTGTTATCTACTCTACATTTTATTTTTCATTATTATTCCTATTTATACCTAATAACGTAATACGATCTCCTTTGAAAATATTCTAATTATAAATACTAAATATAATAGCGTATAAATTTTAATGATAAATTTAAAAAAAGACGAAATATCTATTTACTATTTTACATTTCAAACCGAATAGATTCAAGCAAAGGTACGAAATAAATAATAAAATATTAGGTATTTAATATTATAATTTACTTATAATAAAAACTTAATACTATCTCAACGCATTGTATGCGGAGTATTTGCCTTAACTATATTTCTTCATCATTTCCTTCAGTAACTCACAAGCTAGTTGTGACTGTACATCTTATATTAACTTATCGTATCTTATAATAAACGTATATTATATTAACTTATGCGCTTCTTGTGCGGAGTACACTTTAGAACCCATTTACAGTATAGCGTGTGACGTCACATTGCAAAAATAAAGTTATTTATAGAGAAACTGCATCTGAACTTATATAGTAAGAATTACATGGTTATATGAATTTTGAGACATTATTTACCTAAAAAAAATTTGAAACAGTTTAAAATTTATTTTTTGGTTATAATTTTACTTGAAACTGAGATAATAGCAAATACATTAAATACCTTCAACCAACATATGAACCTTAACTTAATCATAATAATATATCTTCTTTATATATAAAAATTACTCTACCTGTCACGTTGTTTGTCCGCGATGGACTCCTAAACTACTGAACCGATTTTAAACTTAATTTGCACACCGTGTGCTATTTGATCCAACTTGAAAGATAGGATAGGTTGCATTTCAATTTATAGTCTCAATTACTAAAAAAAATAGGGATCCCATGTCCACCTGTGCGAAGCCGGGACGGGCCGCTAGTAATAATAGTTTTTACAACAACAGAAACATTTAAAAACATATGCTACCTAGTTTAGTCTTTTTGCAACTGACGTCACAGTATACTGTTATGACCGGGGTATATTATAAGAATAAAAAATATACTATTAATTATATTTTTTCTTAAAATTGTGACTATACATTTTATTTAACATTATTTTTGTAAGATTTAGAAAAAGTGACAGTTTAAAAAGAAAATATTGTGATTGAATACTTTATGTAATTTTTAAATTGTGAACAATTGCAAAACAAACATTTGGCTAACACAAAAATCTCATAACTGTGATATATCATATAAATGTGTTTACATGTTAATTGTTATTTAGTAATAGGTTATTGATGTTTTTAATATTATTTTTTTTGTTTTTCGTAGATGTTCACTACCTTTCCTTTCACTACAATACAGCACTTTTTGGATAGTTGAAAATTAATTGTACATGATTTAGTTTTAATATTCCATTCATGTAATTCTTTGGATGTAACAACAATAACATTACAGGTACTTAGAAAAAAATAATCTAAACTATAAGCTGCTAGTTAATTAACAAAAAAAAAAAAAAAAAGAAATAACACACAAAATGCAGAAAAATACTACATATTTACAGTAAGTACTAAATACGTACTATATAACAAATGCTTATGTAACTATATTTAATGTACTATATTTTATAATTACTTAGTAAAAACCTTACATAATAATTGCATTGCATTAACTCGGAACTATAAATTTGATGATATATTGTCTAGATTCCTGGTATCAATCATCATAAATTTAAACTGTGCATCTGTTTAAAACTTACACCATCATAGTGTTTCAACACTATGATATATAATAGTAGCCGTTCACTCTATTCATAGAGTGAACGGCTACTATTTGAGAAGTTGAACAGTGTCAAAAGAAGCTAATAGAAAAGCAATAATAAGTTCACCTGTGCCATAGTCAGGACAAGAAAAAAAAAGTTCACCTGGACCGTGCCACCGTAAAAAAGTAAATATTGACTGCAAAGCGTGAAAGAGAAAAAAACTCGTGCGGACAGGTATTGTCCATAAAGTAGCGTTGTCTCTTTCTAGAGAGTGTCAATCAATGTCAACTTATCATCAACAACCTCAACAACCATTGACGTAGAAACCAGGGCTGCGTCATAACCTCACAAAATTGACCACTCTCTAGAAAGAGACAACGCTACTTGTGGACAAAATACCTGACAAAGGCCGCACGAGTAAGCTGCAGTTTTCTCTTTCATGCTTTGCAGTTAATATTTACTTTTTAATTGAAAGGGATGGCACGGTCCAGGTCTATACGTCAATGTCAACAACCAAATTTTGACAGGGTACTTGAATGTCAAACGACGAATTTTTTTTCATGGGACTGAGGGAACGCTCTATCAAGACAATATAATAATCAAAAATATTTTAATTTTCAGTTACAGTCTACCGAATAATTTAAATTTTTCACACATATTAAGGAACCGATGACAATGCAATCATTTCATCATAAAATTTTAACATACTCATAGAATCGATAAAATAACTTTTAAATGACACAACGCCATCTATTAGCTAATATTAGTACTTCTACTTCTAAATGGCCTTGATTAAGGCAGGAATCGTGAGGTTTGAGACTTTACTCTTTTAATTAAGCGCTTTGGACAAATGCATTCAACTTTTGATAAAATTTGAACAGTGATGAGAAAAAAAATGATATAATAGTTACTTAGAATTGATCATGTTAAACTTTCATCCAATGAAAAATTCAAGCTTTGAATTTAGTCAGAATATAGTTTTAAGTTCATTTTATTAAAACTAGTATGTGCTCACGACTCATGCCAATAACTATACTACATTTTCTAAATCAAATATTCTTTGTTACTTTCAATCTCATAATGTACAATAACGTATTTCTATTAGTATTTTAATTTCTACAAAAATATTTAAGTATTATGTACATTAGAACATATTAATACAGTAACCTATTGAAAGAATACTCAAACGTCTCAGCTTTAAGCCGCCGTCAACTTTCATACTGTCACTTAAAGGTGAACAGTGACAGTATGAGATTGAGCATGACTTAAAATGAAGTATCATTTGAGTATCCGGGGACATTTGACGGCCGGTCTCAATAGCTTATATACTGTTAACTGTAGCTAACTCTAGTAGCGAACCTTATGCGGTCCGGGTTTTCTAACTATCGACGGTTATCAAAACGCATCTAACCTGTGGTAGGTATAAGCCGTAGGCCGCATTGGTGGATGCCACAAGTGTCAGTTATTCTTTATGAAATAGTAATGTTAACACATCACTGTGTATCGGTTGAAGGGCATTGTAGCAAGTGTAATTACTGGGCAAATGAGGAGCGCTGTGTGGTGACATTCAGATTTTTGCCAAACAAGGATTTAGGTGACGCGCGCCCATCAGGCGCTGTCATCTCCCTTATTTCATAATTTAAAAAAACCGCTAAAATGACAATTTCGCTACTAAATATAAGCGTCTTCTAGACGGTTGGAAAAGAGCGTACAAACCAAGGTGACCTTGGCGGGAGCTTTGTGTGGCCCACCGTTTGTGTTTTCGTCCAAACGGTTGGAAACCACACGCAAACACGCGCGACCTTGGCGGGGCCCACCAATTGTTGGTTGCAAACCACACCAAATAAATTGTGTCATCAGTATGTACTTGCAAATTTTTAATAGGCAATTAATACATTTAACAAAACTATAAAAGAAGGGTAGGTACTTATGTACATTGTAATAAATATCATATCAATTCTGAGGCAATTTATGTGTGCCTGTGTGGTGGTTTGGTTTGTTGTTCGGTTGGAAACGCCGACTACACGGCGACAAACCAACAGCAAACCGCGTGGTGAGAGCGCTCCCACCCGCCAAGGACGTTGGAGGACAAACCACAATTTGGTTTGCAACCGCCGTCTACACTGTTGGAAATCAGCAAGGTCACCTTAGCGGGAGGCCTTGTTTCCAACCGTCTGGAACATGCTTTAACAGTAAATATGTTAATGAGGCTGGCCGTAAATCAATTGCATGCATTATCCACTGAATTAAACAATCTGTACAACAGTCTGTTTCTAAAAGAAAAGAGTTAATACTAAAAAGAGACAGATAGTCTATGTGCGAAAGAGATAGATTTACTTCAAGGACTGGTGAACACAGTGGAGATGTCCTTGAAAATTTGACGCTATGGCCTTTTAAAGTATTGTTCGTCTACCCTCTTGGCGAGTGCAACGAGGGACTCGTGTTTACGAACCGTATCTGCTAGTTTCCGGCAAGGAAGCCGTGTCGTGATGATGGTGAAAACGTGGCCGAAGACTAGAGCGTCTAGTTCTGAAGGGCTGTGGAAGAAAAATTGTGGCAGGTGAAAAATAAGGCCTTTTTTGCTATGGCAAACAGTCAACTGACAAACATACTTATATTTGAAGTAATTTTTATAGGTATTTCTTGCCAGTAATTGGCAAGAAATACAAATACAGTAATTGCATTTTTGAAAGATAGAAAAATTTAAAGTTCAGACCCAGGAATCGAACCGTCGACTCGATGCGAGGGCCCAACTCGCGAGCATTAAAGGATAGAAAAATTTGAGGTTTAGTAACATAGTCCAGATAGGTGATTCGATTCCGGCCAGGTTAGGCTACGGAAGTCTCGGGTTCGATTCCTGGGTTTGGACTTCAAATTTTTCTATCTTACAAAAATGCAATTACTTATTTATACGTATATTTCTAAATACATTTATAAATAAATTACACCTAGACACAGAAGAAACAATCGAACTTTTCACACATAGATTTATTCTGAGGGAATCGAATCCATGACTTTTGGTTTAGCAGCCTAAATAAGTACTGATCGGCTAGTCAAAAAAATTACATGTTTCTATCTCTCTAGCAACATTAACCAGTGCAAGAGAGAAAGAAAAATACTCGTGAAGTTTTTCTAAAACCGTTTGTAATATGTACTAATAACTACGGGATATAAACGACCGTTATTGGTCAGCTACTACGTCAGTAGTAGCTGACCAATAACGTATACAGTAGTATATACTATAGTAATAACAGTAGTACTACCCTGTGTATATAGCGAGCTAATCTAATATCTTGGGACAACTCACACAACGCCATCTGATCCCAAACTAAGCAGAGCTTATACTATGGAAACCAGACAACTGATAAACATACATAAATATTTCTAAATACATACATAGATAGATAAATAACACCCAGACACGGAATAAACCATCGTGCTCATCACACAAAGTTTTATCATAGTGGGGATCGAACCCACGACCTCCGGCTTAGCAGTCAGGGTCACTAACTACTTGACCAACAGGCCACCTAAGATTACTGTCTATCTGTGCTAACAATTCGCGTATAAAATACTATGACTAATTGACAACAATATTACATTTTTTAAATACAAGAGACAGAAAGAAACTTACTGTAGTAGAAATTTGCCATTCTGCATCAAAAGTAAAACTTAATCATCCATTTACCATTATTGGAAATTAAGCGGACCTCAAAATGTTATAAAAAAAAAAATGTGTGGCACTCGGGGACTGCCGCGGTAAAGCTATTGCATAGCATTTTTATCAACTTAAGCAATTAAAAAAAAACATATATATTTGGAAAAAAAGTTATTTTTTTAATTATAAAAAAACAATGTTTTAATTTTTTATTCTTTAAATTTTTTTTTTTTTGAAATTAAAAAAAAAAGCCATTGAAAGTTCTGCTATTCATCGATAGATGGCAAAACTAAAAAGTATCACCGCTGTGCCGGTCGGAGTGGGGGGTGTTAGGTTATTTTCGTTACAGAATTTCTGGATTCGGTCTCCACGCTCAAGGCCCGCGATAGAAGCTATGCAAAAGCTTAAAAACATTCTCTTCCATATAGCTTGTAGGTTTATTGAAAGCACCAAATTTGAATTAAAAAACGAGCTGCATGGTTTTATGCGCGCGATTTTTTGAAAAAATTGAGTGTGTTCGAGTTTGAAAGTAGGTTAATTTCATAGTCGGCGTAATTATTTTTCTATTACGCAAATTGTGATTATAAAAACAATAAGTAAGCTGTGGAAAAATAATACATAATCTCGACGGTTTTAGGTATTCAATGTCTAGACGATCATCCTCTATTTTTTTTATAAAACTCAGCGCACCTCCCTTGGTATTTTAGTATGGAATGACACTTGTGTAAAAAAAACAAAAAAACTACCATACAAGTTATGTTATGACCCTGTTCTGATATCAATACTTACTCTCTTTTAACAAAATCGTTTTTCTTTAAATCTATCAAAAAGCCAAAAATAATATAACTTCCTAAAGTAAAATAAATGTGTATTGCGAAATATTTATTATTGGTCAAGAGGATAATAATAGTCATTATAAATTTTTATACTTCTAACTTAAAAATGAATAGAAGTAATATAATACTAACTGACCCGCGCAACTTTGTCTGCGTAAACTTCCCCGTTTTTGCAATTTTTCATTGCCGCTCCGCTCCAATTGGTCGTAGCGTGATGTTATAGAGCCTATAACCTTCCTCCATAAATGGGCTATCCAACAGTGAAAGATTTTTTGACTTCGGGCCAGTAGTTCCTGAGATTATCGCGTTATTGCGTTTGTAGACTATATAACATCACGCTATAACCAATAGCAGCAGAGCAGTGTCATCTAGTGATATATTAATGAGATTTTTTAAAGGAAAACTTTAAAAATTAATAAACTAAGATTTTCATAAAATTAGATACGCAAATAATGACTCTTGACTTTGACCGAACATTTCTGCTACTTGCATAAATAAATATATCATTCTCTTTATTATAAAACAAAGAAAAACATGCAGTTTTTAAACATTTATTTCCAGTTATTACGTCAACATCATATACAGTCAATTGTAAATAATTTATATTTAACTCGGAAACTTCCAATATACCATTTTTTTCGTATTTTAATCGACGTCCGCTACATAATTGTAGGTCAACTTCTTTTGTCGCAGATAATTTAGTAGACACTCAACACTCATGTCGTCATTCGGCATTTTAAGAGTGGATTGGGAATCTGAAGATAAAATAATGATACGAAATTGAAAGCCTACTATTTTTTTTTTATAAAATATAACTAGCAATGTGGGATTGGGTCCCACATTACTAGCAAACCCGTTAACCCCTCTAGCTAAGCTAAATAGCTTGTGTTAGAAGTGGGTTTACGTATTCTGTAATCTGCCCCGCCTGCGGCCTCCCGTGGAGAAATACCCGGAATGCAACAACATCGCGTCCGGGCATTGCCACTAGGTGGGCCGCCGATGGTATAACAAATTCTGGCGGCCCGTTCGCGAAGGTGGCGAGCGATACACGGCGGGTTTTTTAGTGGGTGCAAACCCCCCACTACCTCCATCGTCTTCCCCGGACGGTGGGGATGTTCGTTAGGATTTTTCCCGCCAAAACAAAAAAAAAAGGAGTGGGTTCACGTCGGTATTAATGGTTAGGATTCGAAACCGCGACCTCACGATTGCGAGACCGATGCCTTAGCCATTAGGCTACCACCGCTTCAAATGAATAATAATGATACGAAATTGAATAAACTACGTTTATGGGAGTACTCGGGTGAAGAGGAAGGGGGGGCTCTTCCCGAAATCAAACCAAAATATAAAGAGGTTGTAAGTTTGTATCTAAGAGGAAACCTCCGAAACTACTTTCTTGACTTTGAGAGAAAAATCCGCTTCTTTATTTTAATTTATGATTTAGGTATTTAATTAAATAAGCATGGATAAATAACTCGTCCATATCCACAATCAAAGTAAACAACCATGAGTCATATCTGACTCATCAGATACGTTGAGTCATATGTGACTCATAGTCTAAGGCAATTTAAATAATTATAAAAAAAATAACCTGAAGGGTTAGAATCATGATCCACTTCGGTATTTTCAGAGTGCGGCTCATCTAGTGACTCGCAGGGACTGTCAAACCTGACTAAATTTAACTTGGAACCTTCGTTACATTTTTTGCTGCATGTAATAAAAAAAATAAAAATTAATGGCCTTCTAAACAATACGTAGAGAGAAGTCGATTACAAGAAGTCTTTATATTTCAGGTTGTCTCTGTCATTTTTACTTGAATAGAGGGGTCAAAAAATACGTTAACAGCATTTCTATTAAATGTTTTGTCATTGTTTTTCGTTCTATTTCTATAAAACATTTGTGTCAATTTCGCTATTTTAACAGTTAGTTAACGGTTGATAAGTTATTATGACAATCCGTTAGTTGTCAATGAATTTACTAAAATCAACAAAAACTAAGCTCAAATACCTGGATTCGAAAGGAAGACTATGTCTTTCAAGAGAAGTTTTTGGCGACGTATTTGTATCTAGTATCAAATGTTTCTCACTGACATTCTCAGCACCATCTCTTAACTCGTCATCATGTGATAATTGAATAAAATCATCATCTGCGATCCCGCTAGCATCATTATCGATACCGTCATTTTCAGCTATAGTACTTAAATATTCGCTAACACCAGCATCGATAATAGTATCCTTTGGATAAGCGATGACTTCAAAATCATTTTTCTCGGTATCCAAATCGATTTTCTCCATATAATCGTTTGTTATAATCTCATCGACTTTATCCAAAATGTCGTAGCCAATTTCAAGCATAAAGCTGTATAAACCGTGATCGCTTCTACTAGACTCGCAAGTAATTAGGCCGTCTTTTGAAGTCATTATAATTATTTGCTTTGACGCGAATGGTTTGAAACCTGCGTTAGAATAATAAATAATAAAAATGTAATTAGAATTGCACAATTTTCTGATCTTCACTAATATTATTAGGAAAGATCACAAAATTGTGGAATTCTCTAATTTCCTAATCAACTTAAGTCACGACGGCTAATCTCATAAGACTAGCGAACTACACAAAAGATATAAAAGTGAGAAAGTATGTATTCTTTATTCCTTAGTCCTATGGAACGGAAAATTGTCACACACAATCGGAGAGAGATTAGGCACAGGACCGGCTTAATGCGCTTTCTACTAAAATGGTATAAAAGGGTGTGAAATTTTTCGAAAACAGTCACACATCTATGGATCGACAGCGATCATTTAATAAAGAGAGATTGATTCGAATTGATTCAACCAACCCTATTCTATGATAACTTGATGAAATTAGATAAATATTTATTATACATATATAATTTAAAATTTACCATTAACATCTCTTTCCCTGCTACTAATGCTATCTCGACTGATATTTTTGAGTGACAATCGAGTCTTAGTCTTAGTATTCCGTTCACAGGGGGCAGGCGAGCCTTCGGGCGAAAAAGATGCGCGAGCGAGACGGAACGCTTGGTACACTAGGTATTCTTCTTGAGGCTAAAAGAGAAAGGAGTGAGAGAGAAGATCCTCTATTCCTTTTCTGTGTCTTGTTTTAATATCGGAAAAATGTCAAACAATGTTTTTTTTAGGTTTTCGTTCACATTTATAAAGAGCATAAATAAATGTTATTGATTAGTTAGACTTGGGCAAGGAAGTGAGGGCGTGGAAAAGGTATAGAGGTATGATATTGTGGGTGATTAGTTTGTTTGTTTTCATTCTACTTCTAATTGTACGACATAAATTTACAATTTGTTTCATGAGTCATGTATGACTCATTGGGAAAGGAAGTGACATAGAAAAGTAATAAAAAAAAATGTTGTAATTCTGCACTAAATTAATTTTTACAATGTATCATATGTGACTCATTGGGCAAGCAATTAACATGACATTATATATTGATATTGTGCTTGATTACCTATGTAATTCTGTACTAAATATCATTTATTTTATCTTTCTCATCGATACATTAAATTATGATGCTATGGCTAAATTACATTTTTTTTTTTAATTTTACTCTACTAATGTAGTTACTACATATCTAGTTTTACAATAAAATCTATCGATTGTTTTAAATACTTCAAATCGAAAAAGAACCAATACTTCAATCGATTTAAAAATCGAGACAACAAAAACAAACATACCGTCATTTTCATCTGGGTCACATGAATCATTCTGATGAGGTGTCTTAACAAAGCGCTGGTTATTGGTTGTATCATGAGAGCAGCTTTAGGTCCTTGAGCGGATAGCAACGCACGCATGTGGCCGAACACGCGGGCGTCCAGTGCCGTGGGACTGGGATAGATATATAAGGGATAGGTAGGTTAGAACGAGATGGCGATAGTATGATGTAACACAGCGCTGGTTATTGGCTGTATATAAGAGCAGCTTTAGGTCCTTGAGCGCATGTGGCCGAACAATTGGGCGTACAGTGCCGTGGAACTGGGATAGATATATAGAGGATAGCTATGTTAGAGCGAGATGGCTATATAAGTACTATGTCCGTCCTTGAGCGAATAGCAAAGCGCTAATGTGGCTGAACACACAAGCGTCCAGTGCCGTGGGACTGGAATAGATATATGGAGGATAGCTATGTTAGAGCGAGATGGCTATATAAGTTCTCTTCCGGTTCTTGAGCGGATACTAACGCGTGCATGCGGTCGAACACTGTTTGTGTTCAATACCATGGGACTGGAATAGATATTATATATAGGATAGGTAGGTTAGAGCGAGATGGCTATCTCGTAATGTATATTTTAGAAAGATAAAATCTAACCCAAAATATACCCATAATTCCATGTTCTTCTCCATTATGAAATCAGTTTATACTTAAGACGTATTTAAACGTCTTAAGTATAAACTGATTTCAATGACATCATACGTCACTATAATATGCAGAATGGCAAACCTTATATACTGTTAAAATTGATACATATAGCTACTAAAAAAGCCCGAAAATCTTTGGTAAAAGTTTCAAAAATTCTGGTAAAAGTTCGAAAACTTATTTCATCATCATTCATTTCGAGCTCTTACCGCCTTGGTAAATTTAAAGTTTTACCTGAAAGATAGGGTTTTATTTCTGAAATCAACATTTACCACTAAGCAGTAGCAAATTCTAATGGTAAAAGTCTGAAATATCATTCATTTTTTTAATAATCTTTACATTAACTAACGGTAATTACAAAGAATTACCGGGAATACCTAAGAATTTTTACAAATGTACGGGCTTTTACAGTAACATATACACATAATAATAATAAACAAATAATATAACTTACGTGTTACCAAAGAAGTAATCTCGTTCACCCAAACGTTGACTCAACGAGTTACAGCACTGTTCCACCTGTAATGTAATTATTGCATTTTGTCCTAATCTGTATATACAGGTGACTTTTAGTTCAGTCGAAAAACTTTAAAGGGTAAACCGGTTTACCCTTAAAATTTTGTCAACTTACAAAAATAAAAATGACAAAATAAAAATGGTTGTCTGTTAAGTCGGTTTCCGGACGATCATTTTACATGATAATGTTATAAGAAAACATTGATGACATTGTAATAAACAACGATGCCTGTAACAGCTTTAGTGGACGGCCACAATACTTTAGCCTATCAGCAGCCGCAACGTGACGGACCGTGATACTTTTTTGTGCGTGTACCCGGTCATCAATTAATTAGAGGTTATGACATTAATATAAAAAATACATTGTATATGTATGTATTACATACATACATAATTTTGATTTTTATACCGTATGCGCCCCATTATAAATGGATGATTTGATTATTAATTGATTTGTGTAGGTATTATATTGCTGACACAAGTAATAAAACTTTTACATTTTCAGTTAATTTGTTAAATTCAACCTCCTCAATGACTTTGCTTACATTTTTATTGGTAGACCATGAAATCTGTTTAATTATTTTTACAATTAAATTAATTGGCAATATTATAATGCAAAACGATTGTAATACAGGTACTGAATCTCCCCTATCAGTTTGTCAACTGATTTCAAAGTCAAACTATATAAAAGGCATCCCCCTCCATCCAGGTTACTGACTGACTAATCTACGAACACACATCAGCTCAAACCACTAAATGGTGAAATTTGGCATGCATTCAGTTATTATAATGTAAACATCCGCTAAAAAATGAAAGTGCTGTTACTCCAGGTCCTAGCAGAACAGGTGCGGATCTAACAGGGGCAATGCTCCCCCCCCCCCCCAGACTCGACTAAAAGACTTTTTTTTGAGTATTTTGACACTACCGGTGTGTTTTGACAGGCAATTACCTCCCCGCAGTGATGGCCGTGTGGTACCAGCTTAAGAATAGTACCACCCCATCTCTTCCTGTGGGTGTCGTCAAGGCGACTAAGGGATTTATCACCGGAGGGCGGGCAACAGCGTCCTCTGTGTATTTTAAAGCCTTACTGCGATCGCCAACCCGCTCGCCAAGCGTGGCGATTATGGCAATTACCCCCAGGGTATTGGGGAGACCCGTGCCCAGCAGTGGGACATCATATGGGTTGATATGTATGTATGTATGTAGTGGTGGTTGGTGCTACCTCGTCATGCGAGCGACTCACACTTCCGCCAACATGTACACACATGTAGCACCCCCCCCCCCTCTTTAACTTTTTAAATTTTGACATCAGTTAATTAATGTTAATCATAATTAAGGTAATGTGATATAATTACTTATGAAAATGTAATACTAAAATAATATTTGCACGCCTCATAGTGGCAGAATGTAAATAGGCCAATTTATATGTAAGATCTTACTAATGTACACCTGCATTCTGGCAAATAAATGAATTATTATTATTATTATTATTAAAGCTTGTGTGTGTCAAAAAGTGTCGTTACAACTTTTCGTAAGATTTTTTTCCGTCTAGCCCCCTTTCACAGCGCGCGATAAGGAACTTCGTTCCAAAAACAAAAAAACTACTCACATCAGCTAAAACCTGATCCAAAGTCTTGTCATACCAATGGAGAGCCTTCAGCCTCTTAATGACCATGTTTCTCTTAGCTCTCGTTTGTAACCAACCTAACGGCCATGGATACACTGAAGCGTTGCGTACTTTGGTCACAGCGTTGAATGTCTCGTTGTCTACCCATGATATGTATAACTGGAAAGGAAATACTTTATATTACTTTATTTATTTAGGTAACAAGCTAAATGATAACGAAACAAAAAATATGTGTGGGACTCGGGGACTGCCGCGGTAAAGCATAGCATTTTTTATCAACTTATGCAATTAAAAAAAAAAACCTTTTCATTACATTTCGGAGCAGCTCGTCTCGATCCGTGCGAGCTTCGTACAGTCGTACCATATAGTGGGGGTTGTTAAGTTTTATTTTCGTTACGGAATTTCTTCATTCGGTCGCCGCGCTCAAAGCCCGCGATAAAAGCTATGCAATAGCTTAAAACCAGACTGTTTAAACTTTCTACTGAAAATTTATACAGCCTTATGTTAGCGGGATGATAAAAGTAGCCAAGTTACTCTTTACAATGTCAGTTGTCTGACAAATTTACGTCATTTTTTTCAAATTTAATGTTGATAAAAAGTAACCAAATTTATTTTTTTCTTGACATACCTCAAATGGGAAAACATGCGAAATCGGAATATATTATTTGATTGTAAAGAGGTCTTATACAAAATATGTTAATAAAAAATCATGTTTCGTTGAAATTGGGCACTAAAATCGTGAAATTAAATAAAAAAAACAGAAAATCTATAAATTTCTTTGATCGAGGTCTGCATCATGGACATAGAGAATGGACTGCGTTTTACCTTTCAGGTATGATGAAAGCAAATATCAGCTGCAAAAAGTGACGAGACACAACAATCGGGCGGCCAGTAGTCGTCTCTTTCTAGAAATCTGACTGGTCCACGTCGCAGGCATATGTCTATGTTATATCACTTTGACATTACAGAAAAGAGACAGCAATACATCAACACCAAAAAAATGCAATTAAGGCCATAAAATGATAATAAAATACCAACCTCAGCATTTGCCAAAACATTAGTAATAAGACTACAAGCCCTCATCTTGGCCTTCTCCTTTGTGGACAGTTTACCACAGAGTGTGACACCCTTGTTAGCAGCGAACTGCACAATGGCTTCTAACTCTGACACGCCCTATATGGACCCTAATAATTGGGATAAAGTGCAGACAAATGACAATACAAACCTCAGCATTAACCAAAACATTAGTAATAAGACTCATATAAGCCCTCATCTCGGCCTTCTCCTCGGTGGACAGCTTGCCACAGAGTGTGACACCCTTGTTAGCAGCGAACTGCACTATGGGTTCTAACTCTGATACGACGAAGGCGCCGCATTTTATGAAAGGGACACGGCCTGATGGTGACATAAATTCTGCGTTCCAACGCATCTCGACTTCAAATGGAAGGTTGCACATCTGGGGACAACAAGAAATTATTACTTATAAAAACCGGGCATGAGCATGTCGGAAAATGCTTAGTGCAGGGTTCCGCAGCCTTAAATAATTGCATCAGCAGAAGAGCGTAAGTTCATGGCACTTACGCGCTTTTGTTGAGAAACACAGTTTTTCGGCAATAACTCAGTGACAGTATTTCCGATCATGTTCGAAATAATTTTAGTTAAAAGTATTTATTAAGCGCTATCTTTGTGATTTTTTTTCATATTTTTTGGTCACGCGGTTCATAAGTTAAGGGGGGGGGGGGCACGATTTATGCAACTTTCGGAGCGATTATTTCCAAAAATATTTATTAGAAACCTTAAATGTTTCTGAAAGACCTGTCGAATGATGTGCCACACGTTGTTGAAAAACATTTTTTTAGCCCCCCTAAAAATACTTATCAGACAGACAGACAGACGGGCATAACGAAACTTGGGTTTCGTTTTTGCCATTTTGGCTACAGAACCCTAAAAACCAAAAATACCAACTTATGTAATTAACTGAAAAATATATAGGCTTTGATTATCCATACTAAAAGTTAATAGTAACTCTGTCTGTTTATTACGTTTTCATATTTAAACCGCTGGTCCAATTTAGATGAATTTTGGTATAGATATAGTTTGAGTCCCGGGAAAGGAGTTTTTATCACGATAACTGACATCAACGCGGGTATAGCCAATGGCAAAAGCTAAAAAACGTCTAAATTCTTAATATACCATTTTTAACCTGTCAAAACGAGTTTGCTAGGAGGAGGACTCCTTAAAAACCCTACAGATATCTATCACTGTTTACATTAAAGTTACCCTTCACAATAGTTCTGGCCAAAATCAGTGCCAGATCTAGGAAGTCTGTAGCCATCTGGGGTCAGGGCAGATTTTTTTTATAAAGGTAACCCCTCCAGCTAATCTCAATGGCTAATCACATTGGTATCAATTGAATCATTGAAATAAATGCGCAACCCTCGCGAGTGACTCACACTTGTCTAATGTTGAGTCAATAGCATCCCTGGTAAAACGGCATTATGAAGTTTTTGTTCTGCTAGAAATAAGGATCATTTTCAACTGTTCTGAACAAAATAAACTTACCTTCAAGAAGGCCTGAACAGCTAGACAGCTGGCGTTGTCTGGTAGCAGTATTTGTTCCACTTCGTATGGTTGGAACAGCTTCACGTTGTCCGGCCATGGTTCTTGGGCTAAAACATTACAATACCATGCTAATAATAATGTTCTGCTAACGATTTTGGTCATGTTAGAGACTAGCCAGCCATCTAGGTGATATTATTGAGACAAATGTGTACAGACACAAGCAAAAATACCAATAAAATAAAACTTGAGAGGTGTCAAGGGACACCCGGATGGAAAGAAGTTCTTATCTTATTTATTTTTTTATAGTCTTCGCACCACCACACTGTTCAATGCGAAATAGAAAGACGAAACGAAAATAACTTACAAAAAGACGATTGTATACCGAAGGCTCGAACCCACAACTACACAATTGTCACCAATACTGTGTACCGAATTTATGCCTCTAGACCAAATCGACAGGTGACTTCTTCGTCAAATTAGATGTTCATATCTTACGCGCACGCCGCGCCGCACGGCTTGTGTGTGTCAAAAAGTGTCGTTACAACTTTTCGTAAGATTTTTTTCCGTCTAGCCCCCTTTCACAACGCGCGATAAGGAACTTCGTTCCAATAATTGGTATTTATATACTTAGGCAATTTTTTATGAGAAAACTAGCTGTGCCTACGTGTTAATCCAGGATGGCAGCTAACTCCATACCAAATTTTATTGGTATGGAGTTAGCTGCCACCCCAGCACATAGCACGTACTCCAGCACGTAGGCACAGCTAGTTTTCTCATAAAAAATAGCCTAAGTATATAAATATCAATTATTTTAAAATCGCTCCATCCGTTTAGACGTGAAGAAGAAACAAACATACACACTCACACACTCACAAACTTTCGCCTTTATAATATTAGTATGATATGATTCACAAAGAGGGTGTTTTTTTCCCATTTGGTACAGCTTGTTATTAATCAATAATTATAATGGAATCTATTTATTTAAAACTTGGTATAAAAAAAAAATACATCTTGGAACAACTCAGCTTGTACTTTGGAAACCAGACAACTGATAAACATACTTATATATTTCTAAATACATACATATTACAGAATAAACCATCATGCTCATCACACAAAGTTTTATCCTGGGTGGGGATCAAACCCTCAACCACTTGCATAGCAGTCGGAAATCAAGTAATTTTGATGGCACGGGATAGGGGATAAGACAGTTATATCATTTTACTAAGACTTTCTAAAATATTTCCTTAAAAATATATACATGTATACAACGTTATTCTTGGTACGGTGCAAACCTGTGACTGCCTCTGTGGCGCAGTGGTAGTGTGTCCAACTGAAAGTAGTGTGCTGAGAATCAGTAACACAATCCAATGCAGTAGTTTTTGGACAAACATGGATTACGTACTACGCAACGCAATGAGGACACAACAACCATAATGACTTATAACTCTGCAAGTTTACAATATTTTTTTGATGATTTCTTGAAGTAAAAATGTTGATGGGGTGTCTGAGCTTTGCACTATACCAAAAATAACCTTGTTTATAACAGCATTAGTTTTTAAACAAAATGAAATTTCAAAACAATTGGGTCCATTCATAAATGGATTTCATCATCACACAATTATTTTTTTTTTAATAATATAATAATATCTTGGGACAACTCACCCAACGCTATCTGATCCCAAACTAAGCAGAGCTTGTACTATGGAAACCAGACAACTGATAAACATACTTATATATTTCTAAATACATACATATTATAGATAAATAACACCCAGACACAGAATAAACCATCATGCTCATCACACAAAGTTTTATCCTGGGTGGGGATCGAACCCACGACCTCTTGCGTAGCAGTCGGATACACTCCCACCGCGCCACAGAGGCAGTCATTATGTATCATCGCATTTAAAATATTATTTATGTACCTATTTAAGTGTATAGATTACCTACCTACACTTAAATAAGTCTTTTTTTTTTGTTTAAAGCCCCTGATGGAAAAGGTGGTATTAGTATAATTATGACTTTTATGTGTAAGTATTTGTGGTTTGTGGCACCCATTGACGTAAAGAACACGACTACACTATAACCTCACAAAATTAACCTCTCTCTAAAAAGAGACAACCTTACTTTCTGGACAATACCTGTCTAAGAGACATGGCCGCGTGAGTTTTTTCTCTCTTTCACACTTTGCAGTCTTAAATAGTTACTTTTTAATTGAAAGCACCTTAACAGTTGCAAGAATATATATTATTTCTTTAATGGAAATGGTTCTTAGCTACGTTCCATAAAATGTAAAGTGCTGTATGGATATACAGCACTTTAGAAGATAATTACTTTTTGTCTCACATGTTGGCTTTTGGGGTATTTATTATAGGGGTTAAAATTTCTTTGAAAATAAATAGAAATTTGACAACATTGCACTACTCTTAAAAATAGTAAAAATTGAGATCAAAATACTTCCGCATGCACAAACCCGCTGACAAATGCAGCAAGTAAAGTAAATTTGGATTTTGCCAACCTGTAAGTATTTACTCCAGCAGACAATGGCTACTCTTTCTATGAAGGTGGTATAAGCTCATATACCTCTTCCATCCCTACCTTGTGGTGAGCGATTCACAGTTGTCAATATTGGGGGTAAAATGAGTTTTATTAAATGGGTAGAAAGTAGTCAAAAAGGTTATTATGAGATCAAAAAGTTAAGTAGAACCACTGATGAGACGTCATCACTGATATTACTTAGCAAATTTAAATAAAGTGTGGTACAGAGGTTTGGACGTTTGGTAATGAGTGGGGAAAAACATAATTGAACATTTCTTTTATCACAATAACCATCCATGCAGGCAGAGTCGTAGAAAACAGCTAGTATAAAATGGAAACCACCAATCAGAATAAATGTAATTTACAATGACATAAATGTGTTACAATATTAATCATTACACAATCATGTAAATATAGAAAGATGATGTCATTACATCATAGCTGTGACTCTTGGCATATAAACGTAATTTACATGAAATCATGGTTAGATTTAGACATTGAATGGAGTAATTGTTGACAAATCTATTACTTTTAAGTAAATTTGGCCCGTGATGCAAGACAGATGGATGTCAAGATTGTGAAAATGTCCTTCTCAGGAAACCATTTCCATAACAAAAAAAAATATTAAGATGTTTAGTGGTTTAGTTGTGAAACATTAACATAAAAGTTACATTTGTATTTATAATATATATTAGTTATGATATCGCTATTATTTATGTGTAGTATTACCCAGAGAGGTGATAAAGTGACTTCAAACTCCTCTCCACCGGAGTATGGTAGGTAAACCATAACGTGCTCCTACACTGGTGTTTACAACTGTTGGAATTATTATCAAACCGTTTTGTTTTGTTTTTAAGCAAAAGGCTACAAAATGTTTATTGAAAAATGTTCATAATACTTTAAGTAATATCATAAACAGTTATTTTTTTCATTTCAGATGCAAGTAATTGTATTTGCTATGTTTTTAAATGTTTTGATACATTTCTTTCAATTGCTCTCACACCAGATGTTTCTAAATGTTTACAAATAATTGTCAACACCAGTGTGCAAGCACCTTTACAAAAAAAAAAGGTTAAAATGACTTGCACTTGGCTGGTATTATTGTTAAGAGTTAATTGTACACAAAAATAATCTTAGGTATCATGTCAATCATGCAGCTGGTATATCTTACAACACGGCACCATAGTACAACCATAGCTTTGACGTAACTTTGGTGCTGTAAGCACCAAAGTTACAATACTGAACACTTTATGCCAGATTTTTTTATTAATATCGGTAGAGTATCACGGTGTGACCCACCATAAATTGGGATTTGACTAACTAAATTGATTTCCAATATAATCAGAACCAGTGGCGAATTTGGCAGGTGTTTCCAACAAAAAAATCACTGATGTTTAAGTAACAAAAGAATAGTTGTACATGTAGGAATCCACGGTGACTGAGTACCACTTGGACTTGGCTGATTTTTGTTGTCACCGGTGATTTATTTTGTTGCCTACCTGCCAAGTCTGCCTCTGAGTATAATAATGAATGATTTTTAAAAGTAAGTATGATTTAAAATTATTATTTACCATATTCCATTGTAGATAATGCAGAAACCAACATGATTTAGAGGTTATATACAGAACACTTTCAAAAACCAAATTAGATGTATTTTAATGTCTATTCTAAGTAAACGGGCTCACAATGTTAACACACTATGTGTCATTTAGCACAATAAGATATCAAAACCACGCATGTAACCAAAATAATATACCAAAAACCAAAGGATCTTCCAAGTTCAACTTCATGGCTTAACGAAGCAAAGCACAGTGGTGAATGCCCGAAATGACGCAATACCAGTAATAGGTACTATTTAGAACACCTTGGTGCTAAAATTAAATATTCATGTCAAACAAAACAATATCAATTTTGCAAACAAATTATGTAACTTTTTCATGTGTCCACCATAAAAGAGAACTCGGTAAACAACTCACCGTTAAGCTGTGTTATTATAGAATCTGTTAAATGATATTCCGGCATGATATTTGTGATTTATTAGAAAGGAATCACTAAATAAAATAACTTTTCCGGTACACAAAATAGAAATTCACAAAACTCAATACCGTAAAATGGGGTGACAAGGGATGGCGGGGTGTCAAGGGACAACCAAACAGATTTTGTTTAGATGTCTGTGGTGCGGTATTTTAACGTATGATTTCAAGTAAAAATGTTTTGTCTATGACTTTAATAATTTTTCTTCCCGCCCTAGCAACACCAAGTATCCAAACCACTCCAATATTAAAAAAAAACCTTGTTAAAGTTTTGCAAAAAACAGCGGCAGTTTTTCTCTCGTTTAAACTTTTACATTTTTATCAATTATCGACTACCTGAGTGAAATTTAAATATTGAAATCGTTTTCTGACACTACAAGGATCAAGAAATACTAAAAAAGTAAGTTCTATTTTATCATTTATCTCTAAGAAATAACACTTTTGGTCAAGAACCTAATTTTTGTGGGATTCTGGGGTGTCTAGGGTTGACAAACGGGGCGAGTTGGGATATAATAGAGGTGAGTTGGGACGATAACGGGGGTTAGTTGGCTGGAGAACTGGGTGTATAGGGATGCTTGTGGGGTGTGTTGGGAGGTTTTGCCTAGGGTTGTCAATGATTATAAATCTTTTTTTTTTGTAAGTACTTATTGCTCTCCTACCTTTTTTCCCAAGATGTTTAGATGCCTTACATGTGCTAATGCAGTTGAAAATTGTTTGATTTATAGGTAAATTTCGATACTTTTTTACAGAATGCCAAGGGTCTACAAGCCTAAACCTGGCGCGAAAACACGAAAACAGTACGATGAACTCGTAATTAAACAAGCATTTGAAGGTCTCGAAAAATTTGAATACTTCTATAAGTTCCGTCAAAAACAAATACTCAATATCAAAGTCGGTGCTAGGTCGCCACAAATGACGACACATGAAATCTGCCGGTGGTCGAACAGCCCTGTCTGCTGAAACTGAAGAATTTATTATCGAAAATTTTAAATACATGCTCTGAATCTGAATATCCTTTAAGAACTATGGACCAGTTTTTTGTTACTAATAGGCAAGTAAGAATTTTTGTAAGAGTTTGTAGACGCTAAATAAAGAAGGATTGTTTTAGTTATTTTTATAATAAATTATTTTTATAATAATAAATATTATTTTTATAATAATTAGTATTATTTTCATGTACCTACCTAATTATGATTCATGCACTATATCAACTTTAAAATTAGCTACTAAGTACCTACAGTAGGTAGGTACGTAATTATCAATAATTTTAAAAGGTGAAAGTGTCAGCCCTAAAGAAATTCCCAACTCACCCACTTAGTATCCCTTATGACCCCAATCGCAGGGTGAGTTGGGATAGCACACATTTTTGTATTTTTCTCTGTTATTATCATACGAAACCGCAAAATAACTTTAAGAAATTAAAGTTTAACCCGCCGGAATAAATGTTATTAAAACATTACTAGGTTCTGGTATTTAAAAATGATTAAAATTTGAATTCAAAGTTTAAAATTGTCCCTACTCACCCCATTTTACGGTATCCCATACAAATGACATCTGTCATCATTTCATTCGCACGAAAAATTGCCAACACATAAAATGTTTAATAATGAAACAATGTCAGTCGCAGTGGGCAACTCTCCGTTCCGGCAATTCCTCCTACTGGCTACAACAGGCTTGTGGCACTAAATACGAGTAGTTTAAATGTCGTTGCCTGTAGCTGTATTGGCCCCATAATTACAATTGGCGCCTTGTATCAAAATTTGTTGGGGAGTCGCTAGCACGGAAGGGAAGGACGAGAAGAGTTGCTAACGCACTATTGGGGCCATTGGCGGTAGCTACACCGGTGTCAGTTATGAAATGTATTAAAGATGTACCTACCTACCATTTTTCAAACGGCGGCAAACCTGGATTGCCGCCCAAAAAACCCCATAAAATCCACCTTTTTGGTAGCTACCTATTCTATTTTTTATTAAACAATTAATTGAAGAGATGAGCAGGTACCTAATGGTAAGTGGTAAGCGTTACGCCAGTCCTTAACAGTATCAGTGCCAGCCAAATCCTTCTTTGGCAAAGACTGAATGTCACCGCACCGCGCTCCTCATTTAAGAAATTAGTTCGTAAATCTCATTTGCCCAGTAATTACACTTGCCATCGAAACAAAGTGATGCGTTAACATAATATTAGGTACTTCACGGAAGAATAACTGACACTGTTACCAATATGGCCTATGGTTTAGACAAGCCATACTAAACCTTATTTTTATAGGGGCCGCAAACACATGTTACTCATGGTGTCACGGGCCGCAAAAGTTGAATTTCATAACTCCCCACTCCCCACTCCCCACTCCCGAGCTGAACTGCATTCAGCGAAATTATATGCACTTACCCCCTAATTTTAATTATTTTATTCAAAATGATTGAAAATAAAGTAATACCAGGTGGGTCAACCACGAAAGCCCGGAGGGCCACAGGCGGATCGCGTGCCGCAGATTGAGTTTAGCTGGCTTAGACCTACCACCCGTAAAATTACTACTACTATTCCTATTTCTCACCCGTTTGAACAAGTTGTGTCATATTGTCACCAACACATGCCACATTATTGTTCAGCAAATTAATTCCAAAAGCGTAGTCTTCGTCATCAAAGAAATCAAATGGCCGCTCTGGAGGTTCGATATCTTTTTCATTAATATTTATGTTCGATTTCGAATGTATAAGGTCAATGTAGTCGTAATAAATTTCTTCCCCTGTACTTGGTCGCATTGGTGATAAAGTTCTTGGAGTAGAACAATTTGATTTTAAATATTTAAGTGTACTGCTGGACGATAGTGAAGTTCGTACTGCACTTGTTCCTTTTTTCACGTTGTTGTCCTCAGAGTTTATTGCACTCATTGTAATTTTTTACCTCATTTATCTAAATATAATTTAAAATAAAAAGTGGTGGTTATATGTTGTAAATTGAGAGTTGAGAGGTTGAGTGTCAGTGTCAAAGCAGGTCATAGGTTTCTGCTATTTTTTCTATATAATCTTCTCTAAAAGAGGATACATACATAGGCTCGGCTACACGCTCCATGTTGCCCAGTTCAAAACTGCAGTCATGATTGTACAAAAAAGACGGAACACCATAGAGTGACCACACGTGCTTGCTCGTGATTACTGGACTGTGCAAATCTCATGTTGTCGAACAAAGTCGGACTGAAGCGCGGCTTGATTGTGCAAGCCGCGCTTCCGGGTCGGCACGAGGTACCGTCTTGCCAACCATACGTGCGCACTTACCTGAACAATTTGGTTTGTGCAGGCATGCTCGCAGATATGACGGAGCGAGTAGCCGGGCCATTACGTATTATAACACACTACATACATAGTATTTTCACCGCTATCCTGTTGTAAATAGGTGGTCACCAACAAAGACGTTTTACATTAAAAACATGTTACTTCTACCTATGCTAACAAAACCGCACGAAAAAATAGTTGCGTAAAATATGTTATCTATAATATCTTTATTAGTTACCTAAAAAGGCCAGTCCCAAACTGCAGTCATGGCTGTACAAATAATACCTACGGAAGCCAGGCAAGAAGGCACACGTGCAGGTAAGCTCGTGAATATTGGACTGTGCAAACCTCTAGGCTAAGTGACGAACAAAATTGGACTGAAGTGTGGCTTGAATGACCGGCCACACGTCAAATATAACCATGCAAACCAAAACTGAGTCTTCTAGTCTTGCTCCGTACGCTCCGTCTTGCCTGCCCAGTCCCAAACTGTAGTCATGATTGTACAAAACAGACGGAACATCGAAGTCACGCACATCAACTACACGCGCAGGTAAACTCGTGAATACTTACCTGGGCAAACCTCAGTGTCCAACTAAATGAGACTGAAGCGAGGCTTGAATGACCGGCTACAGGTCAAGTTTATCCGTGCAAACCAAAAGGGTGCAGTTCAATCTTCAGCATTAACTAAAACGATTGCTCAATCTCTCTTTGGTCATACCGTCCACAATTGCATTCATAACTGCGCAAACTACTTCCTCTAAATAAAAATGTATTCTGTGAACTGCTCTGTGCAGGTATATTCGCAGGTTTATTGGAGTGTCTGTTGTGAAATTAGTGTTGGTAAAACTGTCAAGCTCAAAAATTCTCTCTCTTGGGCTGGCAATACCGTGTTACCGAAATGGCATTTAATTTGTGTTTGTGAATTCACGTTTATTTACGTCAATTACGTGTTAATAATACAAAAAGCCGATTATAATTTGTCTAAACCTTGGTGTAGAAGCTAAACGGATAGTTAAATATGGCAGATGTGTTAGATATTGAGAATTCTGAGGAATTTGAGGTAGACGAAGACGGTGAACGTAAGTAAAATTCTTCATCATAATTATTAAGATTTATCTTAGTTTATTACAGTTATGTACACTTTCTAAGAACCAACAGTAATTACTATGATAATTGGACATAATTTTGATCTTATTCATGCTATATTTTAGTAGTTTTAGATCCAATTACAACCAACATTTTGTAGGTTAGCTTTCTATATAGTTCATCGAACTTTAAATAGGCTCTGCATTCCGTTTTAAAGTGTAATACATCACTAAACACTAGTTTATTGCACTGAACAACGTACTAAAGTCAATAATTGTATGAATTTTAGAGGGAATTGCGCGTTTGAAAGAGAAGGCGCGAAAACGCAAAGGAAGAGGTTTTGGCAGCGAAGCGGGCAGCGGTGGTGCTTCAGAAAGAGGAAACAGAGGAAGGTAACGTTAATAAACAATAATATATATATATTTTTTTTTATCTCTGCTTAGTATATCGATAAAAATTAGGTAGTAGCCCTTGAACCAGCCAGGAGTCCCCAGAATCCACTCTTATAAGGCACCAATACATAGAGACCAATTTAAAAAATCAATGATGGACTGGTATTATCCAACGTGTATTCTTGTTGATTTTTCTGTGCAGGAAATATTTTTTTCTTATTTAATTCACGGAACCCTGGTAACTTTGCAATGAAACCCCTGGGTTTTATGCAACTCACTTTGGGAAACGCTGCCATAAACCAATAAAATTTGGATTGACTGGGTTCCCATTTTAAACACAAATAAGCTATGTGCCAAAGAAACGGTGGGTAGACAACATCATAGAAGTTGCAGGCAGAAACTGGTGGAGTCTTGGTGCAGAAATAGAGGACTGGAAGAAGATGGAGGAGGGTTTTACCCAAAAGGGATCCATTGCAATAACAGAAAAGCTACAAACACCTAATTAACATAATTATGTATTTAACTATTTATTGTAATGGAATAAAATAAGCTTATTAGCTATGTGCTGTGTAGAAATCGAATGCATAACACTTTCATGAACACTCACGGTGCCAATGAAGACGTCAAATGAAAATGAAATGAAAAAATATTAATTGCAGCAATAGATACAGTATTACATTAAATGCAAAGATACAATCATTCATAATCTAAAGCTGGGTGGACACTTACTGCTGTATTACTTTTAGCCTTCTCACTAGGCTAGCCTGTATCGAGGAGACAGTAAATCAAGTGGTTATCTGTGATTTCAAGCTATTGCATAGCTTTTATCGCGGACTTTGAGCGTGGCGACCGAATCAAGAAATTCCGTAACGAAAATAAAACCTAACACGCCCTACTCCGCCTACCGCCCAGCCGAGAGTTCGCTTAACGTTTTTTTATTTTAAAATTAAAACGTTTCTGATGACATTGCATTGCAGATACGACAGCCTAGCTCCCGAAGGTGATGGCAATACTCCAGGACCTCAGAGATCTGTTGAAGGATGGATCTTATTTGTCAGCAATGTTCATGAGGAGGCGCAGGAAGAAGATATACAGGTATGAATTACATTAATACAATAATTGCATTTTTGAAAGATAGAAAAATTTAAAGTCCAGACCCAGGAATCGAACCCGAGACTTCTGTAGCCAAACCGAAGCCAAAAGTGAACCACCTATCTGGACTATGTTACTAGACCTAAAATTTTTATATCCCTTGATGCTCGCGAATTTGGGCCCCCGCATTCGCCATCTAGTCGGTAGTTAAAGAACTATCACGGCTTTTGTTATTGCTTCGTTACAGAGAGCATTTTAACAAATTATGATGTCGCAGGCCGAATATTGAAGTAATTTTTATAGGCATTTCTTGCCAATTACTTTACAAATACAATAATTGCATTTTTAAAAGATAAAAAATTTGAAGTCCCGACCCAGGAATCGAACCCGAGACTTCCGTAGCCAAACCGAGGCCAGAAGCGAACCACCTATCTGGACTATGTTACTAGACCTCAAATTTTTCTATCCCTTGATGCTCGCGAGTTTGGCCCCCGCATGCGCCATCTAGTCGGTAGTTAAAGAACTATCACGGCTTTTGTTATTGCTTCGTTACAGAGAGCATTTTTCAAAAATGCAATTATTGAATCTGTAAAGTAATTGGCAAATAATGCCTATAAAAATTACTTCAATGAATTACATTAATTTGCCTTTCTCTATGAATCTGCTCACATGTTTACACTTTGACTCCCTTTTTGTTCTTTTTGGGGAATTTAGAAAATGGTGAAATATAAAATCTTTCTTTTTTTCCAATTTCCCCAAAAAGAACAACTCAATAAGTTATGGTTATTCCCGATTGACCTAAATTTTGCTATTTTGACCTAAAAATTGAAAACTTATAGGACAAAATGGTAAAAGCCCTAGCATTTATGTAACTACAATGAAAGAACACAACGATTTTCGCATTCACTTATTGGACAAGTCGAAAATGGTTTTGTTTGGCATCTAAGGATTTTCCTATGTCCGTATACTTAAAAATATTATTATTCTATTACAGAATCAATTCTCAGAGTTTGGTGAGATAAAGAACATTCACTTGAACCTAGATCGACGTACTGGCTTCCTGAAAGGGTACGCACTGGTTGAATATGAGACATATAAGCAAGCTGCTGTAAGTATAATTTTATAATACCTTAATCCTCTCTATATATAAGTGTTTTATAATGAGTACTTACGCAGTACGGCCATTCAATCCCAATCGCTTCTTCGTTGAAGGGCACTGCAGCAAGTGAATTTAAGAACTAATGTCTCAAATGAGTGCGGTGTGGTGAGGTTGAGATCATTAACCAAACAAAAATGCGAGTGACGCTTACCATCAGGACCTGCTCGTCTCAGGCGCGGATCCAAGGAGGAGGAGGCACCAGGGGCAATTGCCCCCCCCCCCCCCCACCAGACTCGATCTTTTTTTTTGGGGGATTTTACACTGTACCAGTTTGTTTTGACAGGTTAATTGCCCCCCTACCCCACCTCGGCGGGGCAGTGGTAGTCGGTGTTGAATTAAATACACCCCGCCCCCTCGTCATCAGGGCGACTCACACTTAGCCGGTTGAGTCACATGTGCCCCCCCCCTGATCTTTGAGATAGAGTTGGTTTTATTGCGAATTCTTAGCATAATTTTGAAATGGTTTAAATTTGTATAAAAACTGTAATGAAAATGACTGATTTTTATACATTTTTACACGTTAATTGCGGAGCTGTAAAATGATGATAGTTCAGTTAAGGTTGAACTACACACATCAAAAGTGTCTAGGGGTCAACATATATTTTTGCAATAACTTTTCTCCTGATTGTTTTTTTTTTTTTTTATTTCTTTAAGGATTCATCAAATAAAGTGTTTTCGTTTGTCACAGTAACGATAAACCAAGTCACCTTTGCATTAATAAAGAAATTTGCCATTTTCCTAATAAAGGGATTTTTGACATTTGAACCACTAACATTAAAGTTCGAAAAAAAGACTGAAATAACAGTTTTCTTTAAAATTTTATTGGGTAACTTAAACAATTAATAATCCGTGTTTCTACCGCGAACACTAACAACACAAGAACATCGGTTTGGCATACTCAAAATGAGTTCATCCAAATCACGCTGTGGAATGGCCGCCCATGTTCGTTGCAACAACAAAAAAAGGTCTTCTTGCGACTGGATACCCTCCATATTCGGCAGAGCTCTTCTCTGTAGCATATCCCATGCATGCTCAATCGGGTTCAAGTCTGGCGACTGAGCAGGCCAGGGCAGGACATTGATGTTAGCTGCGGCGAGAGTCTGTCTTACAACTCTTGCGGTGTGCGGTCGTGCATTATCATGCATTAACTGAAATAAGGGACCGATTTGCACTTGTAGAGGAACGATGACGTCTGATACAATCGTCTCAGCATAAATTTGAGCGTTGAGGTTGCCTCTGATCCAAATCAACTCAGTTCTTCCGCCGATCCAAATACCCGCCCATACCATGATGGTTCCACCACTATAAGGATGGACTTCCTGGCAGGATTTTAATCGCTGTTGGCGTCCAGGGGTTCTCCAGTGTCGTATACGTCTTGTATCCGGTCTCATACCAAAACGAGACTCATCAGAAAAGCACACGAAACGCCATTGTTCTTCTGCCCAATTTCTGTGTTCAAGAGCCCATTGATATCGAATCCTACGATTGTGCATTGCTATAGGTGGTACCCGTAGCGGTCTTCGGGAATGAAGGTTCACTTCATGCAAGCGGTTTCTGACTGTTTGGTCGCTAATTAAGTTCCCTGAAGAGTGATGAAGCCTCACGGCTAACATCATGGCGGTTATTGTTGGACCTCTTCGAGTTAAGATTTGAATGTATCGGTCTTGTCTCCGTGTGGTGCAGCGATACCGTCCTCCATGGCGCTCAGCCACGGTACCAGTGCTTCGGTAACGTGTCCAAAGTCGACTGATAACACTCTGACTTGTATTCAGAGCTAAAGCCACAGTACGTTGCCGGGAACCAGCTTCTATCATTCCCACGGCTCTGAGCATTTCTTCCCTGCTTAAATGACGTCGCCGCTCCATAATAACGTTGGTTTTAATCAGTAGTAGGGAAACAGTAGCACTAATAATGTCTTCAATGCGTTGTATGTTTTTATAGGGAAAATATTGACAGCTGATTTTCATCTTTTACTCGAATTTGATTCACAGTTCCTGATTCAAATTATGAAATGCACCAAAAAGGATCCATATAAATTTATAAAATCATAAATTTATTACAAAGCCACATCTCAATCTCAAGAAATCCGCATAAAAATGCTTGATTCCTAGACACTTTTGATGTGTGTATATCTGGTCCCACTAAAACACACTTTCCTATGCTTTTATCTTTTAGACGTGACGTCTTAAAAATCGATGACCAGCTGCACTCACGCAAGTGTCTAAAAAGTCACGTTATTGATTGGTTGCTAAGCAACAGCGAAATGCGATTGCAGCGACATGACATGCAATACAATTGGAACTAACGTTATTGATTGTTTGCTAAGCAACGCGAATGGTGATATGTCATCATTGCTTTCTTATGACGTTATCACGTGAAACTATCGTCCATAAACCGACTTTCCAGACAATTATTTTTTTTAGACAGCGGTAGTGCGACCGCACGCGAAGGTATCGTCAAAGCTCAGCAACCAGCTCTCTTTCTCCCTCTTATCAATGACGTTTCTACGTGACAAAAAAGAATAAAGGCATATCAAAGTGCGATTCGGTACGGCCAGATGTAGTTCAACCCTTAGCAGCCTTTTACATATCTCTTGCTAAATCGTTACGCGAACGTGTTCACAAGCTAACTATTAAATATTGCAATCGTTTCAGAGTGCCCGCGAAGCCCTAGATGGCGCAGACATTTTGGGCCAGCCGATATCAGTCGACTGGTGCTTCGTCAAAGGACCAACTAAAGGACATAAGAAGAGGCGATAGAATATAAGATAAATTAACTTATAAAATGTTGTTTTTTATTTCGGTAGTAACTAGCGTTCAAGAACCTATTACGTAACGCAATTTTTGAAGATTTTAACCTCCCCCCATGTAATGATGTAATGCACCGTAACATTTTACTGTACCCCTCCCCCCTCCCTAAACGTTACATAACACCCAACAAGTGACCATTTTTACCTAAAATCGTCTACCGGTTTTGACACCGAAAACAAAATAAAAATGATGTACAATACAATCGAGGGATTCCCCGTAAAACATAAGCGGGAAGGGTTGCCAACTTGGGAGATTTGAATAAAAAAAAATGTTACGAACGAGTTGTTCGAAACCTCCTCCCGCCACTATAACGTTTTTAAGAACTCTTCGCTTCAGATTGGGTTACGTAATACTTAAACGCCCCATAACTAATCACAGTGCTTAAAATAATCTTCGGTACGATTTCGATACTGTAATAGGTCAATTAACAGTCGTCTTGCCTCGCTCCACTCCGACCATCTCCGCGTCTGTAAACAACTTATTTTTGAAAAAAAACTAGCAATGTGGAATTATGAGTCCCACATTACTAGTAATCCTGTTAACCCCTTCAGCTAAGCTCAATTGCTTGTGTTAGGAGTGGATTCACGTCGGTAGTATAATGGGTATGATTCGAAAGGCGACCTCACGTTTGCGAGTCTGATGTCTTAGCCATTAGGCACCATTACGTCTAGTATACACGTCCCTCCTCCGAAAAGTTATCTTTGGTACACCTAGGATCCATCTGTACAGAAGTCAAGAAATTAACCTAAAAATTTTAGGTGCCATTTGTTTTGGTGAAGATTAGCCGACTAGCCAGCCAGGCGTAGACCCAAGTCCCCCACCCGCCTGGCTATGACTGAACACCTTGGTTTCTGTAAATTACCAACCCGAGGGAGGTTATTACATACCCCAATTTAACGTGATAACGTCTATAAATCGATGACAGATTGCACTCACGAGTGTCTAAAAAAAGTCACGTTATTGACTGGTTGCTAAGCAACGCGATTGGCGATTCCGCCTGCTGATAGACTGAAGTAGCCGTCGGGGGCATTCGCCCGGGTCCAATAAAGCTGTCACAGGCATAGTTGTTTATTACAATGGTATCTTAAGACGTTATCACGTTAAATTATCCGTAAACCAACTTTACAGAACCATTTTTTTTTCTTTTCACGCCGTATGTGTGATTCACACTTGACCGGTGAACCTCAAATGCACCCCCACTTGGCCAGTGTTGACGCACCTTTCCCAAGCTTACCCAAATTGGGTAGGTACGATTTACTGAATAAAATCAATATTTATAAGTATAGATTGTATGTATATTTTATCGAAGAAGAGTTACTTGTGAAACATTGAATTATTTCACAGCAGTGAACTGTAAAGTGGCCGGTATTTCGGTTGAATACAATAATTATTCCAATAGGTAATTGCATTGTAAAACTCCGGCTACTCTATAGATGTATGTCCTAAATATAAGCTTTTCTATATATTTTGCTGTTTTATTTTTTATTTATTATAGATTCACACCTTGCCCGTAGTTTTAGTTCTGACAACCCTTCCCACCAAAAAAGATCTATTTATGGACCTCGTGAGGTAATTTTTCCCCTTCCTCTAGTCGGATATCTTGAGTCCCCTCCCCCCCACCTAATCTCACGTGAGATTTCACATTAACACTAGTCAAGTGTGTAAGCCTGAGAGGGGAGGGGCGGGCAGGACTCAACGCCATAATCCCACCTTTAGCGCTCCGTATGTATTGTGAAAACGCCTTTATTATTTGTGACTTTTAATGTTAATAATTGGATATAATTAGGAAGCTCTCCGGCGGGTCCGCTTCGTCGCCGGCGCACCAGGTGCCGTCGTCGCGTTCATCTTCGCCTGATGCCGCCATAGGTGGGGCTGCGGGCGGCCGTTATTTGCCCCGCCCGCTTCCGTAGAGTCGCGGTGCCCTGTGTGTATCCAGGGGTCGCGTAGGTGTGAAATGAAAGCAACAACATCGCGTCCGGGCCAGCCACTGGGCTGGCCGCCGACGACGGTATAACGAATTCCGGCAGCCCGTTCGCGAAGGTGGCGAGCGATACACGGCGGGTTTTTTAGTGGGTGCAAACGCCACATTACCCTCCCAATAACGGTGGGGCCAATTTTATTCTTACTTTGTCGTCTGAAGTTATAAATGTGTATCCATGCAAAATTACAGCCTTCTAGCACTAACAGTCTCTGAGCTAAGCTGCGGACGGACATTGCGAAACTATAAGGGTTCCGTTTTGCCATTTTGTCTACGGAACATAATAATAATATCTTTATTGTACACTAAATATACAAGAACAAGGTACATTGTATAACTTACATGTAGGTATAATGGGCAGCCCTGTCGCTAATAGCGATCTCTTCCAGGCAACCTTTGGATGGATAGAAACATAAATTACAAGAAATAAATAGCGGTAGTGTACATCATGAATAAATAATATAGGTATATTATTAGATTTAGCTATAGACATATATTTAAGTATAAGGCTCCTGTTGGCCGTAGCGTGATCTTAAATAGCCTTCCTCGATACATGGGCTATCCAAGTGAAAGATTTTTTCAATTCGGATCAGAAGTTCCCGAGATTACCGCGTTCAAACAAACAAACTCTTCAGCTTTATATTAGTATAGATGAAGACTTGACAGACTTGTGTGCGATTGCAACGAATTGCGTTGACGAGACGTTTGCGTCAAAATTAGGCGTACTTATTTAACGTTGCGCCTTTATGCCCAAGAAATGCTTCTATTTACTTCATATTCTTAAATAAACGCATTTCAACGGCTGGCAGAAGCTGGATGCGAGAAGCCGAAGATAGAACAAAGTGGCGTGCAATTGTTGGGGCCTATGTCCAGCAGTGGACTGCGATAGGCTGATGATGATTCGATTTAACAATAGCAATAACGTAATTTAATAAATATCCGTTGCGAACACTTAAAATGTGACGTAATATCAAAAAATGCTTGCATTTATTGACGCTCTCATCTTGAGAAACTTAAAAAAACCAGTCAATTGTAGAATCGGTCATTTAAGTATTATAGGCCGACCGCTTAACTCGTATATCGCCTGCGCGGTGAGAAGGGAGCGCGGGGTGATGTTAACGGGTGGGTGAGCGGGGTGCGCGGGACAGAGAACGTCCCGCGCACACCGCTCACCCACCCGTTAACATCACCCCGCGCTCCCTTCTCACCGCGCAGGCGATATACGAGTTAAGCGGTCGGCCTATAGTAATTTGTAGAATTGTACATTCAAGAATTGGTCAAATTACAGACACTTGCGAATAAAACTAAACCATAGTTGTTGCAATTATTGTTTTTAAACTTTCGCGATTTTTATACATATTTGTCGACCCGTGACCACGATCGGTGCAATTCGATCGAAACGCCGGGTAAATAAAAGGTTCGGAACCTTTAAATAATCCACGCGATTAAGTCCCGAAATATATCTTAAACTAAACCTAACTTGTCTCTAAAACGCTATATTAGTTAAAAAGGGAGTTATGACCACAAAATAAAAGCCAAATATTATCTTAACCGTATATTATCTCCTCAAGCAATAGAGCTAGCGTTTGACGCGATACGGGGCCACAGATCTGCGCACTCCTTAGCTACAGGGCCCGTGATGGCGGATCCCTTCATCTCGCCTTTGTTGTTCACTATAACGCCTGCATTGTCTTCAAAGTATATAAACACCCCGTCCCGCCTCCTGAATGGTTTTCGCTGTCTGATCACCACTGCCGGCATTACCTGGGGAAGACATACATGGCTTAAAAATTACGTCTGTTTTCAAGATTAAGATTTAATAATGTAACAATATATGGTAAAATGTCACGCTGTGCCTCGAAGAGTACGTTAAGCCGTCGGTCCTGCGCCTAATCTCTCACCGGTGTGGTCTTGTCGGATCAGTCCTATGAGAGACTAAGAGAGTAAAGGAATATGTGTACAAAATCTCCTGCGTAATTGTCAGTTGGGTTTTTTACTAAATGACAGATAAAGAAATAAAAACACATTTTTTTTATCTGTGTTTGTTTGTTCCTGGTAAACTCCGAAACGTCTGGACGGATTTTGATGAGACTTTCACGGTCAGAGAGCTGAGGATGTAAGGAGTAACTTTTTTTATCCTCACGCTAACATTTATAGGGAGAGAGTAGTACTGCAACTTCACGCGGATCAAGTCGCGCATGGTACCAGTACAGCATACCAATACAACATGTAACAGTAAGATGTAAAATTTCAGCAGACCATAATTCGGGAATAATATTGTCCCGACGCTATCTATGACCCGATGGGGTATTACTGCAGCTATTATTAGCGCGGTAAATCGCACAAACCATCCAAGACGATACTTAATTTTGTCATGGTCAAAGTATTTCTGTCGCATTTACAGCGGCCGATCGTTATAAAGACCAAAATTAAGCAATAAAAGTATCCTTAATATAAACCGAAAAATGTTTACTCATTGTTTACCAATTATCATAATGATAGTCTGTCAAGTCTTTTGGCACGTAATGAAATTATACTATATCGTAATTTCAAAGTGCATTTGCATTTAAAATTGTGTAAGCGAAATTTACTTTCAATACGTCTTCAAAGCTGCAACTTTTCATGAAATTGCTTGAATTTAAGTAATTTTTTTATAAATTTATATCCAATCATATCACAAAATAACGAGACGAAGCGGGACTTTTATCCTTTTTTTTTTCTGGAAATAAAAAGATGATGCATTGTGATCGTTATAACGATCACTGGTAATTTAAGATGCATTCTTAATATCTTAGGCTAAAGCATAAAATGATTATTTTTCAATAAAATTATTGACGCATTGGCACAAATAGATAACGATACTCATTTCTAATATTCCAAGTAACGTGAATTTTGATATCTCAGATTAAGATTTTGGTTATGAAGAGTTTGTAACTGTGAACAATCTTCCAGGTTTTATAAAGATCTAATGGGTATATATTCTAAATATTCACGGTTTTGTAAGCTAAGTTGTTGTGGTATACTTTTTACATTTCTATACTAATATTATAAAGCTGAAGAGTTTGTTTGGTTAAACTCGATAATCTCAGGAAATACATACTGGAACGAATTGAAAAATTATTTTAGTGTTGGATAGCCCATTTATTGATGAAGGCTATATAACATCACGCTATGACCAATAAAAGCGGAGCATTAATAAAAAATGTTGCAAAAACGGGGAAAATTTACGCAAACGAAGATACACGGGTCAGCATTATACCTCCAAAAGAGATGAGGACAGTTTTATTACTAAAAAGATGTTGAAGCACCAAAGAACAAAGAATCTCCAATTAAAGAAACTCAGCAATCTCAGTTGCTCTACATCAAGTTCAGTAGCAGTTATGCCGCGAATAAAAAAACAAGTCGAGTAATGTCACAATGAGTGAAATTAAATGTTGCCCTCTAATTATTACATATATAACGCCATGTCTTATGTATGACTCTTATCATTTTATTGAGTACAATAAATGTCATCCTTGATGTCGGCCTAAGATTTTAAAATGCATCCCCAAATTACTACTGATCGTTAAAACGATTCGTATTTTGCAAGCTTTCAGATAGCCTGGATTTTTTGGGGCGTTTCAGCTTTCGTCCGTAAAACTACTGATTATACTAAGCTTGCCATTTATAGCAGTGATCGTCGGAACAACCAGCAACAAGTCGCGCAAGAGAAGAACACAGCTGTATATTTCTAATTGATGGTATATTAAGTGAGTCATTATGTAGAAGAGCTATAAACTGCTGAACCATTATAAATGGGGTTGCTCAGTCAGCCAAGGCTATCAACACACTGTTTCACAATTCAGCCATAAAAAAATATAGCGAAACCATTTGGCGTATCATCATTGCAAACCCATTCAAAACAAAATTAAATTGTTAGGCATTCACACGAATTGCAGAATTACATAAAGACATCATGCAAAAACAAAAGGTAACTAAACTAGAATTATTAATAATATACATATAAATTCATCAAAGTCTGTACATGATCTTAAAAACATAAGTAACATTGGCTCTATTATGATGCCTTGAGGTACACCATGTGCTACTTTTACAATTTACCTAGGCAAAATAATTTGAAAAGTGGTGTTATGTTTTATTAATCAAGTAATATGTTTATAACTCTAGTCTAGTTTATATTTGTATTTAGTGCAGTTAGTAATAGCATTATCAGTTGGTCAATTGTGTCAAAAGCCATAGAATGCTATTCATACAACTTTGACAATGTTCACAAATTAACTTTTCCACAAATTAATGCTCAATAAGTAGGTTTTTTGGAACTAAAGTTATTAACTTTCGAAGTTGTAAATAATTGATGTACAAAGACAATAACCATCTAATTTATTTCATTATTGATAGAAACTTTGTCTATCATTTATCTGCATTGTTAGTTGTATTATACAAGAATCTTATCAATCAAGGAAATTCAATGGTTTGGTTCAAAACTATTCAAGTCAAATTCCATATTAACAATATAATCATGGAAGTCTCTGTGTAATGCTTTCACAGGCACTGAATTTCATTTTTATAATTCAACACAGAACTTGGGGATGTCCTGGTTTTTTTTGATTATATATTTGAAAACTTGTTCTTTTTTTAAGTTGATGGTTTTACAATCATTTCATGCTGACAAAAGAAAAGGTGACATATAATACCTTTTTCCTTAGTTCAGGTTTGCCTTTCTTGACAGTAGCGACAATCATGTCTCCAGATCCGGCAGCGGGAAGCCTGTTCAGGCGACCCTTGATGCCTTGCACGGCGATCACATACAGGTTCTTGGCTCCTGCAAGTGTTTATTAAAGTTTTTAATATGAGTTTCATAGATTCTCAAGACGTCCCATTGGAGAAATGGGGGTAAATATAGATGTCAGAATTTGTATACCCCTGGTAGGAGATCCCGCTCTTCAGACTAATAGTTTAATGCAACAGAATTCTAAAATGTTTTTATTGTTTCATGCTGTCACTGTTACTTTGAATGAGAATAGTAACAATAGAATGATGACAGATGACTGGCGCTGTGTATAGACACCTGCTATACAAGAGTTTGTTGGTTTGATTTGATGTCTGTATGATATACCACTTGATGTTCCAAGTCAAGATGTATTTGGTCTGCAACTTGTATGTTTGTTATGTCTTCCATGGCACTGTGCTTTAACCCCAAGTGCAGAAAGTAGCCTTTGATAACAAAATTTTTGCACATGCCTAGAAATTTATTCAAGGCCCGAAATGCGAAAAGTTTGATCTATACATTAGTTAGAGTTTCTAGATAAGATAATATAAACATTTTCTATTCCCGACTAATTACTAAGGAATATTTAATGTTATTGTTTTAACATACCTAACCATAAAACGTAGTTCAATATGAACTTTTGAATCATGCATGTCGTCAAAACATTCATTTCTGGCGGGTAGTTTTCCTGAGCGTCAGTCATGTATTTGCAGGTTATACTAACAATAGGTCAATACAAGTCTTGTTTTGACTACTACACGTTTTACTGAACGACTTCAGACACAGCCAAGGAAGAAATCATCATAAATCAACACACTAGACGTGCATCCATTAGATATCATCACCAGTGTTCAGTTTAACGTGTAAAGAAGAGGTTATGTTGGTATTTCTAATAAACGTGATAATTATTTACCTGTGTTATCTGCGCAATTGATGACGGCTCCTACTGGGAGACCCAGGGAGATGCGGAACTTCGCTCCCGCGGAACCACCACGTCCTTAAAACAGAAAAACCACACTTCATACATTTTTCATCACAACACTGCTACTCACGAAATACTCATATCGAAAATAAACATGAATGTCGATCCCATATGATACTAGTTTCGCTTCGCACATGCTCTGGTCTGATTTTTAACACTTAAAAACAGGATTAAAATGGATATTTTATAATTTCACGAACCTCTTTTAGACATTTTGTTGTGTCAATTTTTTGAGAGGAAATTGAAAGAACGTGAACTTAGCAACACATATCACGAAAAGATTTTCTTCCGTTCGGAATCCTCAAGTTGTCAAAATTTCTAAAACGGAGTGAAGTTAGGTTCAAGAGCTTTCAATTAGATGAATGCGTTGAATTAACTAATAACAATTTAAAATTAAATGAAAAACACGTGAAATCCATGAAATTGATAAATAAATGAGAGATTTTATGTTATCTATTGCAAACTGTAAGTAAATTAATTTTCCATTTTTTTTCAACAACAAATTAAATGAAGGCCTTTTCTGAACGAAAGCTTACGTTCCTTTCCAACTAATTTCGTTTAAACATTATTAATTTAAACATAAAACAGTACCCATTTTTTTACTTTACTAGTATAAAAATATTGTTTAATTTGACTTTTAAGTGTTTTAAAATTCATTTTAAAAATAAAATTTTGTATAAAACTTTAACTGTAACGATATGTAATCAAAAACTGTTTGTCATTTTCCGTCAAATTCGTTGCCGCTTGTCATTGTGAGTGAGAATTAGTATTTTTCGTAAATTAATTGTATTTATAATTACTACAATAAATTTAAAATTATGGCATTCATGGGTGATATGATGAACCCATCGCCGTTTTGGCAAAACGGTCCAGCTCCAGGAGCTTTCTATAACTTCCCTGGAAATACATCGAGTTTTGGGCCCAGCAACCATTCAGCACAGCAAGGAAAAGCACAGTAAGTATTTTACTTTTTATATTAGTATGTTACTACTATTTCAATAGGTATCCATTGTTTTATTTTAGTTATGTACTTCATTTTTGTACAAACTTCTTCGCTCGGTAAGATTCAAAATTTTACAACTCATTGTTGGTTATTTTAATTACAAGAGATATTATGACTTAATAGCTGTTATAGCTCCGCGAGTGTGGATGTTAGTCTAGTCCTTCCCTAAGTTTCATGCACCCTACATACCAAATTTCATTGAAGCTTAATAATTTCTTAATTTCGGAGTGAGAAGCGACTCCTTGTAAACATTCACTAGATTTCTAGCTATCAATATTAGCTAGTAGAGGAACAGAGGATGAGTTTTGCCCATAGTTTAATGAACAAAGTTAAATGTGCAGTATAACTGCATAAAGACTTGAAATCAGTTTTTAAATTAACCCTTAACCACCTGGCACCTATATTTGTCACACAACCACCTGGCATACGTCTATGAGACCCTGAAGTAATGATAAACTCATTCATAAAATTTTGTGAGGTAAGGTTGATGTTTTTAATTAAAAATCAGTTTAGGAACTAATCAACTATTTATTAGAATACAAAAGGCACATGAATATCAAAAATATTTCTTGTAATATCAATTATAAAATAAAGGTATGTTATTTTAAGCCTGAAACTAACATATTTGGAAAATGAGATCAATTAAAAAAATCACATAAAATAGAAACTTCTCTTTGCTTTTTTTTAATTATTTAACAATCAATAATCATTTAAAAAATATAAAATTTCCATAAACACAAAAAATAAACAAAATTGCAAGCAATTAACTTACAGTTTTTCACGGCAGTGTATACACATTTTGTTTGAACATTCCAAGCAAATAGGTGCTTTACATTCAAAACACAGGTATTGTGTTTTGCGTTTCTTTTTTGAGTCACAAATTGAGCAATTCTTACGAACTAATAACCTTTCTTCAGCACTGCTGCTTGATGGAACTGTTGATGGTATGGTTACATCTTTAATCTGCAGGATTTCACATTCCGAATCGGACTCGGAACTTTCTTCTAGCACATGTTCTATGCCTATATCATCCTCAACATCGCTGCACTTATCATTTAGAAAGTTCTTGTCGTCGGACCCATCTTGCTCTAACCACAGCTGTATATTCTCGTCGTTTAAAGCCATATATAACTCAATCAATAAAAAATACAAAATGTAAAAAAATCACGTAACCACCTGGCAGAGGTCTCTCAGACTCTCAGAGGTCTGTCATAGGTACTAACAAACACATATCTATTTAATAGACACAACACAGAGAATAGTCTCCAGTGCACAGGTGTGTGAAAAACTTACATATACACAAGTATCTTGAGATGCCAACCATTAAAGAGGAAGTTAACGACTACATAAAGAAATACAAAAAATACTCTAGCAAAAGACCTAAAAGACCAAAACAATGTCAAACACCTCAAACAATGGCCTATACTCTCACTGGACCACAGAGACTAAGTTGGTCCTACACATTGGATGACGTTACTCAATGGAATAACACCTAAAATCAGTTCATCCAAAACAGCATCTGGTTAAGGCTACAGAGCTGATTGTAGATACAATAAAGGAACAAAAAAAAAATGCACAAAGTACACATAACTTTAACAACAATTTGTGAAACAGACTAAGTAGGTACTGTATCTTTAAATTATAAAAACAAAAAAAAAAAAACTTTCTCCTTTAAGCCAGCAGTCTTCAGCTTTAGCAGTACTTTTTAGGGTTCCAGACCTCAAAAGGAAAACATGGAATCCAAAAATGCTCACTCTGTTGTCTGTCTGTCAAGACCCTTTATATTGAGAACCTGTGAAGGCAGAAAGTTGAAATTAAAACCATACACTCAGGTCTACAGTCCCCAGAAACTATGAAGTCAGATTTCAGAGTCTTGTCATTTCTGAACTATTTAAAATATGTACTTAGAAATTTATAGGTAGCCCTAGGCATGCAAGACCAAACTCATACTAGCCTGGTTTTTTCCATCTTTAATTTTGAAGGGGATTTGTCTGATTCTTAGAAGGGGGGGACACACAATTTATGCAACACAATTATTTCAAAAAATATTTACTTAATCAAAAAAGTTTCTTAGAAACCTCAAAATGGTTGAAAAGACCTGTGGAATGATGCCATGCCTTGATGTTGATGGAAAAAAAAATATCATCTTCTGTTACATGTATGGAGTGACCCTAAAAATATTTATTTTTATTATTTTAACTAACAAGCTAAGTAGTGGCCACTATAAGACACCTTTTCACTAAATTTCATCAAGATTCATTGAGAATTCTTTGAGTAAAATGCCTGTACAGACATGACAAAACTATAAGGTTTCCTTTTTTTGCCATTTTGGCTATGGAACCCTAAAAAGTGAGAGTTAAGTTATTACTCAGGGCTATAGGTATGCTATATCCTATGCTAAGGTTTTTGTGGACAAGCCATAAACTGTTGTATTCTCTTATAATATATGATGTTGTGTATCGGATGAACTCAAATACTTTCTATCTACAGCTCAGCTCAACCCATCACCACCACTACAACAGTCATTGGAGTCAAGTTTGACAAAGGATGCGTGATTGCTGCGGACACCCTCGGCTCTTACGGCTCTCTAGCCCGGTTCCGTGACTGTCCTCGAGTCATCAAAGTCAATGATCTGATCATGCTCGGCTCCAGTGGTGATTATGCTGATTACCAGTACTTGAAAGACATCATTGAACAGAAAATGTAAGTATTTTAGCTAACTGATTATATCAAGCATCACATACCAGATATCTCTTTTAAATTCATTATTAAAAAGAGAATCCACCATATTCCTAAGAAAATATACTCTAAATTCAATAATCAAAATAGATTGACATACTTCAGAAAGCACAAACCTGCAACAAACGAAATATAGGATAAGGAGCCATTCATTAACTACGTAAGGATTTTACAATAATTCTTTTATAACATTTGAAATGAAATGGATAAAAATAAATGGATGAAATGGATATGTGCTCATTTTCACATTTTAATAAACAATAAATAATAAATAATGGTCTTTAAAGACGGTTTACGAACGATAATTTTACGTGATAAATATTAATATTCTATAATTTTGTTTTTATTATTTTTTTATCTTTATTTTTTGCCAATTGTATCGCATGTCGTTGCAATCGCCAAAACATTGACGACATTGTAATAAACAACTATACCTGTGACAGCTTTGTGGACCCCGGCGCATGCGTCGACGGCCACAATACTTCATCATATCTATCAACAGTATAAATTACGGCCATTCTTTTCTTTCCTTTGTAAAACATGTATACTTATTCATTAAGTAGCAGTAAATTGGCCAATATTTAAGCACATAAAGTTTTTACATCGTAAGTGGATGCTCCTACTATGTTGTGCCCATTGAGGCTGATGTATCTGATCTCGTGTACTCTTCTAATATTATTGACCTCTTTTTTTAGCATCAGTCCTCTAATATGGTGTATAATATAATGGTGGCAGCACCTTACCTGCTTATACAGTTTATAAACAGAGAAACATTGGCAATTTGAAAAGAGTGGCCACGAGTTTTTAGAGCCACCTAATCTCTCCTAGTTATGTCGTGTAATATAAAAACTCCTGATTAGCCACCATTACAAATTTTATCAATTATATGTTACAGTATTGATGAACAGTGCATCGGTGATGGTCTACATCTCAAACCCCGCTCCTTGCACTGCTGGTTGACCCGAGTGCTGTACAATAAGCGCTGCAAGCTCGACCCTCTGTGGAGCAACTATGTTGTCGCTGGAATTCAGGTACTTAATACATAAAGAAAATTCATGCATGGTGAAAGAACAGACAAGATAAAAATGCAAACTAACCTCTAATTTGTGTAAAATAAGGTTGAAATTAGTATGTTTGAAAATATATGCGAGCCGAAAACATGCCATTTGAGTGGAGACAGTGCTTCAGTAAACATAAGGTCAGTTGGTCCCCTGATTTGTATGTGATATGTTGGTGTGGGATGTTTCTACTGCATACATTTTATAGCAGATTGTTATACTATTTCACTGGGGATTTGATGGGAATCACTTCCTGGGTAAGCTTGTGATTAGACCATAGATGAAAGTGTATTTTGTCAAATTAAGGTTAATTGCACGCAATTTGTTAAGCCATCTTCAAAATACCAAAAAGATGTTTCAGGCATTCACTGATCTGACGAATGACTTTGTGGATTTGATGATAGTGTATTTTTATATGGTTACAAAGTCCACCGAGACAGAAGGCTTTAGGGCGCGTCCATTAATTACGTGGGGGAGGAAGTTGAGCTGAATTTGACCAAATCTAACGGGAGGGATGGGAGGGGTTGGGGTGGAGCTATGGCAAATGTCACATTATATTTTATTAGCAAGAAGCCTAATCTATAACTAGATAAAATTTAGTTGTAATTTATGGACTCGTTTTACTCTGTTACGTCATCTTTTTAATTATAACAATGGGTTGAGGAACTGTACGGTTCTGTAGCCCATCTCAGATGTTTGCTGATGCGCAAATCGATGATTTCTCTGCGGTAATCCGTAAAAAAACAGCTTCCATGCTAAACAGAACCTGTGGCAGTAACAACAGTATTCACAAAACAATCAGTGCTAAGCCCGACAGTCCCTTTTTACGCCCACTGGGTATACATACATAGGGTAACTAGATGCCATAGGCCATTTTTATATGCTAAATAGCATTGTTTTAAGAATTTATTGTATACTAGCTTTCGCCCGCGGCTCCGCCCGCGTGGATGTCGGTTATCGCGATAAAAACTATCCTATGTCCTTCCCCAGGACTTAAACTATATACATACCAAATTTCATCTTAATCGGTTTAGTTGTTTGAGCGTGAAAGCGTAACAGACAGACAGACAGACAGACAGACAGACAGACAGACAGACAGACAGAGTTACTTTCACATTTATAATATTAATATGGATGGATTGTGTTTATCCGAAATAAAAATATATTATTATTATTATTCCCATTATTTATTTTTAAACTTATTTTTAACATTTTTAAATACATAACAAAACATATAAATTTAAAAATATAAACAATAGTGTCCCACCGGCATCGGGGACAGGGACCAAGCTACAGGTGGTTAGGGCTGCCGTGTCAAGTACATTATTATTATTATTTAAAACAGAAAGATCTGTGTCTAGTCTTAAACTATAATTTTATATTTATTTCACAGGATGGCGAACCATTCCTAGGAGCTGTAGACAAGTTGGGCACAGCGTACGAAGATGCAACCATCGCGACAGGCCTCGGCGCTTACATGGCTACTCCACTGCTGAGGGATGCGGTTGATAAAGGACCTCTTGATGAGGAGGCTGCTAAGTGAGTTATTTACACTATTGTTACAAATTGTTTCAATGTGCTGATCTGCAAAAGTACTGAAAGGTTACTGAAGACTAGTTTAACGTGAAGGGGCTATACTTATAATGATAAACTATGTAAATGAATAAAACAAAACGATCTATACTTATACAGGCTGATTTGTAATATACTTATAACCTCCCACTCGTGGCTTCTTTACATAACACTAAATAACTTTGTAATATTAGTTTTGGAAAATATTTTTTTTTTTTTCAAAAATTATGTTTCTTTATTTTGAAGTTATTTCGTGTAATATAAGGAAGACAAGAGCGGGAGTTTATTAGTATATGAAAAATCAACAATTGCTGCTCCGCTCCTATTGGTCGTAGCGTGATGTTATATAGCCTATAGCCTTCCTCTGTAAATGGGCATGGGTGATGGATTCAAATTGCTCCCCCCCCCCCTCCCAGAACATGATCCACGCCCGAATATTATAAAGAGGAAAGATTGTATATAATTTTATTTGTATTTTTGTATGTAACAAATAAACTCAAAAACTACTGGACCGATTTCAAAAATTCTTTCACTTATAGAAAGCTGCATTATCGGGAAGTAACATAGGCTATATAATATTCTCAAAAATATTAGAGATCCTTACGAAACTTGCGTTTATAATATATTGGAGTAAAGTCCGTGCGAAGTCTTCCCTGTTTTATAAAATATTGTTATTTCACAGAAACTTAGTACGTAAATGTATGGAAGTACTTTACTATCGCGATGCTCGCTCCTTCCCGCGCTACCAACTCGGTGTGGTGACCTCCAGCGGAGTGAAGATCGACGACGTAGCAGAGATCACGCATAACTGGTCGCTCGCTCACATGATTCATATGAAGTGAATGTTTTAATTAAATAAATTGTCTATGCTATTTTGTATGTTGTGTTTTATTTTCTATTATCTAGAACCAAATAGGAATGTAAAGAGAATGTAGCTTTTTTTACAATAATTTAAATAAATATCCAAATATCGAGAAATATCACGGATTCGAGAAAAAAATCTTAATTCGAATCTAGAAGTGTCTGGAATTCGAGAAGGCACCTGCCCTGTCAACGGTGAGCAAAAGAGTAGCGAGCAATTTTATCGCACAAGACACGTACTATGCGTTTCAAATGAGTTGATAACTGTCATGATGATATTTTGTTTCGCAATACGACTGCAACTTCATTGTGTGACGTAAGGTTAAGGTCAGCAATAAAATGATTCGTAAAAAGGTGTCATTAGTATTACACAGAAGTACCTACCTACTCTAATAAACTATATGTTAGCACTGTACTTTACTATTTATTATGTTTAAGGTAAAAAAATATTACGTCTGACTGAAAAGCCACTAAAGTGTAGAATATTCTTATATTTTGCCTATTTACTTATTTCTGTTTCGTGTTTATTGAATAATGAAGAATACTAGTAATATTATACCTAATAAAGAAAAATGTTAGGTAGGTACCTAAGTACATAGTTCAAAGAAAATAAATATTACGTCCGTTCCATTATCATAATACACATACGTACTTTACCCGACTTGGGAGTTTTTGTTGCTAGCGCTACAATTTTGACAAGTAAAGAGTGAAGTTGACGCGATCGCGATTATCTTCTCATTTGAAACGCATAGTACATACTGCAAATCGTGTAAACAAAAGAGATACAGATATTAATAGTTGATCGCTGAGTGTTCACACTGCCGGCGAGTACTCGCTCTATACTGCATCTCTTGTTTACACGGACGGGATCTACAAAATAAATCTGTTGTACATTTCTTGAGCGATAAATCGCTACTCGCTTCTCGCTCATCGTCGTTGGCGGGACAGGTGCCGAACACTAAACTCGAGAAATAAGTAATTTGAAAATTATTCAAATTTCGAGATAGAGAAAAAAATCAAAATATTACTAATGTTGGAAAACTTGGCCACCGACGCTTGCTTTTTCCCGCGCTACCAACTTGGAGTGGTCCCTAGCTGACCACGTGGCGGACCAGTGACCTCTAGCAGAGTGAAGAGCGACGATGGAGGAGAGATCACGCGTAACCGGTCTCTCGCTCACATGATTCACATGTAGTGAATGTCTTGATTAAATAAATTGTCTATGGTATTTTGTAAGTTTCGTTTATTTTAGTTATTTTAAGTTGTCTGATTTCCGAAGACAAGAAATATCCAAACCTCGAGAAATATCCAAATATCAAGAAGTATCTATATCCTTTATCATCATCAGCCAGTATTGGCCCACTTGGATATAAGTATCTTCTAATTTTCACCACAACATCGGTCCTCTGCCTGCCGCATCAAGGAGTGTCCGATAATCCGAATAGAGAAAAATATCTAAATGTCGAGAAATCTTCGAATCACGAAAAATATCAAATAATCTGTAAAGTTGATAAGAACATCTCCCAGATTTAAAATGAAGTATGTCCAAAAAATGTGGAACGCTTCACGATTTTGCGTGTCATCCTTGCGCAGGGGCCATGCTAATCTTCTCTGTATCGTTCCAATTTTAGTATATGTACTGCCGAAGCAAGTACACCTTACACTGCGAAATTTTTGTATATATACTTAGTAACCATAAAAATTCTAATAGCGCGATTCAGACTCCAGTACATTTTGTATGAAAATAATTCAAATTTGAGAACAGCGCCATCTATTATTAACATGTGTTCAATATTGAATGAACTTAGTTCCGAATTCGTACGTGGAAGCTGCGGCGCCACTGTGCTTCAATTTTTGAAGTGATTATTCAATCACTTCAAAAATCTTACTATATTCGCTAGATCCGTTATATACCTTAACTACTGAATTATTCCAGTCGGTAGATACATAACCAATCCACGGATTTATCGGATTGAGTCCAATTCAGTGTATTTTATTTACTTCTTTTTGAATTTCTGTAAAGTTCTTCTCTTTGCTACAATTTATTCTACCTATGTTTAAAGAAAATCCTTCCAGTTTTTAGGGTTCCGTAGTAGACAAGGAACCTTTATAGTTTCGTTATGTCCGTTCGTCCGACTGTCCATCTGTCTGTCCCAGGCGCGGATCCAGAACTTTGTTCATGGGGGGGCAACATGTGACTAAATCGGTCAAGTGAGAGTCGTTCGCATGTCAGGAGGGTGGGTTCATTTGACTCACCACTGATGAGGGGGGGAAGGGCAATTGCCTGTCAATACGAAATAATACTACGCCGACAAAGTGGTAAAATTACATTTTAAAAAAAAGTATGTAAGTATTTATTATACGGGAAATAACGCGCATTGTTTACCTTAAAATTACTTGACGTTTCGACCAGGTTGCACCGGCCGTGGTCACAAGCGGACGCGAAAGTTTAAATGTTAGTAAAGTATGTAAGTATGTACGTGAATTTTTTTTCTATCCCATCGAGTGGGGTGTCGTTGGATAGATGTTGTAAAAATATTGAGGGGTTCTTAGGGTTCCGTAGCCAAAATGGCAACTCTTTTATTTATTTTTGTGCCTCAGGCACATATCCTATATAGCTGTCCCGCGCAACTTCGTATGCGTAATTTTTCCCCGTTTTTGCAACATTTCTCGTCGCTGCTCCGCTCCTATTAGTCGTAGCGCGATGTTATATAGCCTATAGCTTTCCTCGATAAATGGGCTATCCAACAAAAAAAGAATTTTTCAAATCGGACCAGTAGTTCCTGAGATTAGCGCGTTTAAACAAACAAACGAACTCTTCCGCTTTATAATATTAGTATAGATATCAAGATGTTTTGTAATCAGCACAGTGCACACTTTTGCTTGTGTTAAACAATCCCTGGAATCTTTTCCGCGTGCCTTCTAACAAAGTGTAGATTTTTATCTCACATAATTAAAAACAAAACAGTAGGTATCTTCCTTTCTATGTACTTACACCCACTGTTACAAATACAAGGTAATTATTCACATTCATAAGCGATGATCAAATACAGGTTTTGTAAGGAGTTTTGAGTTTTCAATTACTTACTAAATTGGTAAGTAATCGACGATTTGGCAACTGACAAGTATAATATCTAATATCTTGGAACAACTTACACAACGCTATCTGATACCAAACTAAGCAGAGCTTGTACTTTGGAAACCAGATGACTGATAAACATACTTATTTATTTCTAAATACATACATATTATAGATAAATTAGTAATAACACCCTGACACCATCGTGGTCATCACACAAAGTTTTATGCTGGGTGGGGATCGAACCCTCTTGCGTATACACTCCCACCGCGCCACAGAGGCAGTCATGTACTTATAGGTAATTAATGTATAGTAAGTATAATTAATTCATGGTTTATCTATAACCGAAACAATGTTGACATCCATCATGGTCAAGTCTTAGTCATTAGCACTAAGGAATCAGGGAATCTAAAGAAATATCTGAACGAGAAATACCTAAATATCGAGAAATTTTCTAATTTCGAGAAATATTTTAATCTCGAAATATTAGTTAAGTGAGGTATCGAATCTCGAAAAATATTTTAATCTAACAATTTTTCAAGAAATATCTAATTAAAAAAATATCCCCGTCTCGATAAATCAGTGGATATATAAAGGCGTACCAGAATCTGATGAAAAAGGGTGAAGTTATAACTTAGAGATGGTAACACAGGATTTAGTTATGTAGGTCCAATTCAAGACCTACTTGAATGAAAAAGTCTTGTTTTTAAACTTTCGCGATTTTTATACATATTAGATATATTTCGGGACTGAATCGCGTGAATTATTTAAAATCACTGGATAGAATTGCATAAGCCACAGGTACTTTCCACCGATAGCCACTATTATTCCAGGATAGTACTCGAGGCGGTTGAGATCAAGAAGTATAAGAACTTCAACCGAGAAGATAGATACCGTCTCTCACCATCTTGGAACCCGGTTATCAGCAAATGTAATCGTAGCCGTAAAGTACACCGCGCCTCAGTGTAAAGACGTTGTAAGTGTAGTGTGTAGAAGTACCGGCAGTACAAATTATCAAAATTATCAAGACCAGGCGAGGGTAGTTGAAAAACCCCGCGCCTCACGGAGATACCGCTAAGCTGCCATCAGTCGACCCATGACCGCGATCGGTGCAATTCGATCGAAACGTCTGCGTCGGGTAAATAAAAGGTTACGAACCTTTTATTTACCCGACGCATCTTCGACTTCCGCAACTTCGACTGCGTAAATTTTCCCCGTTTTTGAAACATTTCTCATTGCTGCTCCGTCCCTGTTAGTCGTAGCGCGATGTTATATAGCCTATAGCCTTCCTCGATAAATGGGCTATCCAATGAAAAAAGAATTTTTCAAATCGGACCAGTAGTTCCTGAGATAGACAGACTAGAAGAAAATCCAAAAAAAGTAAAATGTAAAAATCTCCAAGTCTCAGTGTAGATGCACTGAATCTCCAGTAATCAACACCCAGTTATCGACAGTAACCGGTTACCGACACCCAGTTAACGACTATTACCCGTAATGTGCACCTGCCAAATCATCAGGCAGGCAATTGTGGTGGATATTGTGTACTGGTGTTGAATTAAATGCACCCCCACCCCAGCCATGCGAGCGACTCACATTTGATTCGACTCGACTTGACTCTCAAATCGAGTCCTGTTACCAAGCTAATTGTTTTTAGAAGTGGCGCCTTAACAAAATTATAAGTATTCATTTTTAGCATGCTCCAAAAAAACCCAACACAATGGATAAATTGATAGCTTGTAGGCCTGCAGTAAGTCGGAAGTATTGTATACATAAATGTTCGGAACGAATATTTTGTTAGATAAAAGCTATTGTATTCTAATGAATCTGATCATACCAGGGTAACAAAATACAAAGTAGTTATTGTACACTATAGACTGCTTAAGTGGCTCAGTGGAAATGTGTACGACCTTGGCTGACGTCGGGTAAAATTAAATGTACCCCTTCCCCCCATCGTTAGTCACTGCCATTTTTTTTTAAACACGACTCCTGTAGTATGGTACAAGCCCTGTGTCGCGGGGGGACTTTACAAAAATACAAGTCACGAACACAGTACACCCAGACTTGGAACAACAATTTGTGGATCACACAAAGTGGTGTCCCGTGTGAGAATCGAACCCGAAACCTCTTGCGTAGCAGTCTCGTGCCACCCAGGAATGAAATCCGGGGGGGGTACGGGGTATGTGCTGTGTAAGGGGTCGTACGTAAGTTCGGTTCCCACTGAAAAACAGATATTTGTGAAATCCATAAATGTTATGTCTGCAATTTAAGTTCGTAAACTTTCGCGATTTGTACACATTACATAATATAGTAAGCTATAAACGGGTCTTAATCGCGTAAATATTTTATTTTAAAGCTAAATACCTTCGTTTATTACTTTGTACGAGTAGACTACACGTGACCACGGCCGTTTTAATACGGTCGAAACGTCGGACAATAAACAAAGGTATTTAGCCTTAAAATAAAATATTTACGCGATTAAGACCCGCAGCTTATAAAATTCTATATTGTTATGTCTGGTTGTATTATGTTTGAATCCTTAGAATTTTGTAGTTTGAATAGTTAGAGGTTCGGTTATCACATGGGTAGAGATTTGTGAGATCTATAAATGTTGGTTTTGGTTTAAAGACTTTCGAGTCTGAGTCGCAATTGACACTTTCAATAACACCGGGGCCGAGTGGATGGGGTCTTGCGCCAGAGCTACCTAGTGCATTTTTTTTTAAACTCGTAAGTGCCCCTTCCCAATTGTTATTGTTAAACATCATTCCCATTAAAAGTCGCGTGCACTGTGGCAGAATATTCACTAGAGCACCTAATTTTTTATGGGTGTTATGTTTAACTGATGTTGTGTTGATAGCGATGTTTAAATTGTCAGGTGTCTACTCCGTCACACGGCAATTGGGAACGGGCCCTAAGTTTTAAGGGGGGAGGGAGTCAGCCGGCTGATTAACTTGGCTTTTAGGAACCGACTAGTTGGACAGTTGGGTAGTCGGGCAAGTCATGATGAAACTTGCGTCAGCAATGTACAGTCAGCTATATAGGTACCTAAGTCGCTTAACATTTGCAAATATTTAAACTGTCATAACTCCAAAAATAATGTGACTATCCATGATGATTTAATTTTTTCTTGATTTTAGGACTGCTTTTTGGTTCTTATCTAAATTTTCGTGAATATGCGGTGTGACATAATTTATACATCTTTATATATATATTTCTTGTGTGCGTGTGTATGTCAGTGAACTCCTCTTAGACGGCTGGACCGATTTTGATGAAATTTATTGTGTGAGTTCAAGGGGATTCGAGGATGGTTTAAATTAACAATTGAACCCGATTTACAAAAAAAAAGAGGCGAGACGAAGTTCGCCTGGACAGCTAGTATTTATATATATTTATTATTATTATATATATTTACTTATGTTGACATAATTTGAAAATTTTCAAGTATTAATCGACTTATGTAGCTGACTGTAGGTACCTACAAGTAATAATATATCTACACCGTGATTTTGTAGTCGTTTTGAAGCCGGAAATTTTGAACTTCATATCAATAACCTAGTCCATGAAAAATATCAATTAAAAAAAATATATTTAAAAAGCTAACCTTAAATTGCCTAAAGCTAAGTCAGTAAGTTATTTACTTTTGGGAGTTGTAAAAATGGCGGCAAACTGACCGGCCATTATTTTTACAGCTCCGAGTTTATCTTGTAAAAAATAATTTGAATATGTGATTATAATTGAATAAGAACGAGACTTTGTGCTTATAATAAGCGCATAAATACTTGACACACTGGCAGAAATTAGCCGTTAAAACGGCTACATTGCCAAAAACCGAAAGAAGAAGAAGAAGAATTACTTTTGGGTGGTAGAAAACTATGAATCGTAGTATTTATTACCTACGTGAAATCGAATAGCGTTACCACAAGTGTTCATTTATCTACCGTCAACGATATTATTATTTTTTTTTTTTTTTAAGTTAATATTTGCTTAAAATAATATAGGTTACTGCTGACCCGCGCAACTTCGTCTGCGTAAATTTTCCCTTTTTTCTTTTTTCTCCCTTTTTTTTTTTACAATATTTTTCATTGCTGCTCCGCTGCTATTAGTCGTAGCGTGATGTTATAAAACCTATAACCTTCCTCGATAAATGGGCCATCTAACAGTAAAATATTTTTTTATTTAGGACCCGCAGTTCCTGAGATTATAGCGTTCAAACAAACAAACAAACTCTTCAGCTTTAAAATATTATAGTATAGTTATAAATGTTAGGGGTGGGCAATGACCCGCGCAACTTCGTCTGCGTAAATTTTCCCTTTTTTCTTCCTTTTTTTTTTACAACATTTTTCATTGCTGCTCCGCTCCTATTGGTCGTAGCGTGATGTTATAACCTATAGCCTTCCTCGATAAATGGGCTATCCAACAATAAAATATTTTTTCAATGCGGCCCAGTAGTTCCTGAGATTATCGCGTTCAAACAAACAAACAAACTCTTAGGGGGATGAAAAATAGATGTTGTCCGATTCTCAGACCTACCCAATATGCACACAAAATTTCATCAAAATCGGTCAAGCCGTTTCGGAGGAGTATGGCAACGAAAACTGTGACACGAGAATTTTATATATTAGATATTGATAAGGACTTTAAATATTCGGCACCAAAACGACTACAAACTCACGGTGTACATTTAATCGCATTATTGTACAGACAGATTATTCGTGATGATTCGTGATACGCGCATCAAACGCCTTATTAGAGAGCCGCTAATTATATTTGTTTATGCAAGTTAATTGCAAACTAGTGTTGCGCTTACAACATGAAGTGTAAAATCAAACTGTAGGTATGTTACTCATACTTAGTTACAATTTTAATTGTTGTACTAAATACCAGAGTTGGGTATTTATTGGGCGTAGTGTAGATACTTCCTTACTTAGGTGCTAATATAGGCGCGTTTTCAAAAAATACTGTCGTTTGTGGCATGGTGGGAGTGTATTTACTATTCTGACTGCTACGCAAGAGGTCGTGGGTTCGATCCCCATCCAGGATAAAACTTTGCAATGAGCGCGATGGTTTATTCTGTGACCGGGTGTAATTTATTTATAATATGTATGTATTTAGAAATATAAAGTATGTTTATCAGTTGTCTGGTTGCATAGTACAAGCTCTGCTTAGTTTGGGATCAGATGATGTTGTGTGAGTTGTCCCAATATATTAATATTATTTTTCCATTCAATTTATTTCAGAAGAAATGTAACTCGCCGTTGAAATTATTTCAAAAACTACCTAGTGCGAATCCGGAGTGGGCCGCTTGTTCTATACAGAATAGGACACAAGATTCGCACTGATTTTTGGTCACAATCTATACAAATAATATGCATTTTTATTATAAGTAAGAAATTGATCGAATGGTAGTGTAAACTGCATCATATTTCCGTTGCGTTAGTTAAGAAAACCTAAAAGAAAGTAAAAGTAGAAGAAAGTTTTTGAACGCTAAAAAAACAGCGCGAAACGACTTTTTTATATTAGGCAAAGACAATATTTTTAGGTTGCTTTTTACCTAAACTATCTCAATAATATAATTATAGATTATTTGTCCTATAGAGTAAAATACCCTATTATCCTATAAGTGTAACATAGGTACCTACAGTAAGAAATTGAAATAAAAACATTTAATTAAGTATTTATCTCTTCCTGACACAAGCAGATCATCCGATTAAAGTAAAATAAACTCAGTATTGTTTTACAAGGAGATAGTATAGTGAGGCGTATGTCCTTGACATTAATACGACAATGTTATGTATTTACTTATTGCAACTTGTATGATATGCGTATGTGGATTATACGACCGGTTTTGTTTGTGGATGGCAGTGTGAGATATGTTACACGTTATAAAATGACGCGGAATTACCTAAATTCTTTTTAAATTTTCGCATTGCATGATGTAAGTTGGTATAGGTTGGTATAATTAGATATTAACATTTAAACTTTCGCGTTGCAAGAGAGAGAATTTTAAGGTAAACAATGCGCGTTAATTCCCGTATAATAAATAGTTATACTATTTATTATACGGGAATTAACGCGCATTGTTTACCTTAAAATTGCTTGACGTTTCGACCAGGTTGCACCGGCCGTGGTTACAAGCGGACTGTCGCAGCGATGTTAAGACTCCGTCAGGCCGATGAATCTTCATCGGCCTGACGGAGTCTTGACATCGCTCGTCAAGCAAATTTTGGAAATAAATTATTTTGTCAATTTTTGACGTGACAACGTCTTATAATTCGATGGAGCCGGCTGAACGCACGAAAAAACATAACTCATGAGGCGTTACCTCGCTGTGAGGCGTTCCATTTAAGTGCAAGCGAGAGCGCGGAACGAGCGACAAAGAGGCACAATCGGCCTCCGCGTTCGGCAGCGTTCACATCTGTCTCTCTCCTACTTGATTGAGCGATGCGTCCGCATTCCATCAGTATTTTCTTATGACGTTGTCACGTTCAACTATCATCAGTAAACCGACTTTACAGACAACCGATTTTTTTTTTGTTTCTTTGCCTTAGCCGTTAGGCTAAGGCATCGCTGAATAGGATAGTGCCACCCCATCTCTGGGTGTCATCAAGGCAATTAAAGGATGTCACACCGATGGACGGGCAGCAGCGTCCTCTGCGTATCTACTTTAAAGGCTTACTGCAATCACCAACCTGCTCGCCAAGCGTGGCGATTATGGCAATTACCCCCAGGATCTATCATTAGTAGGTTCTATATAATAATAATACCATTTATTTCAGGCATCAATGGCCCATATTACAGACTAACATACACACAATAAAACCGCTGGGTTCCAGTTGAAACCAGACTCATAACCAGGCTCATAAGTCTAGCTTATGCTGAACTGGACACCCATTCGTTGCAACCGCGAGGCACAACATTTTATGTAACTTAACGGAATGCAACGAATAAATGTATCTTTTCTTTTCTTTTCTTTTTCAATATTACAATAAGTTTTAATAAATACAACTTAAACTATGTTAGTACGCTTCCCTTGCACGTGCACTAGGTCGTTCTTGTGGCACTCTGACCGCGGAAGCGACGGACAACCACACCCTCCGGCCAGAAGTCTTCCTCCATGACGAGGTGCCGAAAGCAGTCTGGAACGCGTACCACAAATGCCATGAAGTCGCGACTCCAGAATCTGCACCCTCGGCGTGTAATGGATCTTCTGGCGCACGTACGGCGAGATGTCCTCTGCCTTGGTGGTGTAGTGTAGGTGCGAGATGTACACCGGTGTGTTCGGCTTGGATAGACCCGTGACAAGCAGTGATGGTACTTCATAAAGAGCTTTGAATAAATAATTTCGTCTACAATTTAAGAATTTAAAGTCATCAAAACAAATACCTAACTGTTTTTAAACTTTCGCGTTTTTTATACATATGTATATACGCGATTAAGTCCCGAAATATATCTAATACTAGCTGTCCCGCGCAACTTCGTATGCGTAAATTTTCCCCGTTTTTGCAACATTTCTCGTCGCTGCTCCGCTCCTATTAGTCGTAGCGTAGTAATGTTATATAGCCTATAGCCTTCCTCGATAAATGGGCTATGCAACAAAAAAATATTTTTTCAAATCGGACCAGTAGTTCCTGAGATTAGCGCGTTTAAACAAACAAACAAACAAACAAACAAACTCTTCCGCTTTATAATATTAGTATAGATTTCGGGACTTAAATCGCGTGAATTATTTAAAGGTACGAACCTTTTATTTTCCCGACGTTTCGATCGAATTGCACCAATCGTGGTCACGGGTCGACCGTGACCGTCAATAGTCGACCCTTGACAACGATCGGTTTAAATAATTCACTCGCATATGTCTACATGTACCTAACTACATGTAACATATTTGAAGATCCTAAGTTATGAGGTTTCTTTGTACGGAATGTATCATTTTTAACGATAACATTCTCAAAAATATACGTACTGCTGTGACTAGACAGTCACGCCGGCTCCCTACGTTGGCCCCATTGTCGGTCCCAACTAGGGTTGCCACCTTTTTTTGGTGCAAATAACTTAGGTTGGTTATTAAAAGTAGAAAAAAGTACGTTGTGTCAAAATAAAGTACAATTTGAAGTATTTTTTATAGGCATTTCTTGCCAAAGACTTTACAAATACAATAATTGCATTTTTTGAAACCCGTAAGCATTAAGATATAGAAGAATTTGATATCTAGTAACATAGTCCAGATAGGTGGTTCGCTTCTGGCCCCGGTTTGGCTGCGTAAGTCTCGGGTTCGATTCCTGAGTCTGGATTCAAATTTTTCTATCTTTCAAAAAATGCAATTTGTATTTGTAAAGTACAATTTAATTTAGTTTATTTTCTTAAAATATTTTTCGTTCTTTTTAACAACATTCAATAAATACTCATCATAATCACGCATACTTACAGTCTGTTTTTAAGTAACGTTTATTTTTATTAAATAAATTATATGTAAATAGAATTCCGGAGAAACAAATCATGTAAAATAAAGTATTTTTGCGTACTTTATATACTTCTCATAAAGTTTAAACTACATTTACCCGAAATAAAGTACAATATTTTATTATACCTAAAGTACGGGTGGCAACCCTAGTCCCAACACCACTCGTCCAACGTATGGATCTAGAATAACACTCGTCCCAACGTTGGCGCAACAAATACGAATCGATAAATCTATAAGTGTAGAACGTCAATTTAATAAATAATTTTTATTTGGAAAACAAACAGTATTTATAACTGAAAATATGAGAAATTATGCAATTTATAAGTTTACCTTATTCTATATTTGCAAATAAAGCAAAGTGTTGCTGATGGACCAGTTATTATGAAGGTTTGAATGGAATCAGTAAGCAGGTGTAAATTGGATACGTAAAAAAAACCGTACAAGTGCGAGTCGGATCGCCCACCGAGGGTTCCGTACAAGTTTGTAGGTAGTTACTGTAGCCACCAGGCCAGCTCTTGAGCAGGTACCGGGGGTGTTCCTCAGAACTTTTATCGGGCTTTTAAATTAAACTTCTGGATTTCCCCAAAGCTAATACAATTTATTAGTTAATCCATCATTTATTACATTATCAACATCAAATCACATATTCTATAAAACACATTTCTTAATCCACATATTATTAATATTTTATATAGTTCTAATCACATTTAAACGACCCGAATCGGTCGGCCATGAAACTCGCAATTCTAGAATGACATCTTTCTTTTTATTCTGTTATTGCGTTTCATCTACTACAATGAGGTCTAACGTGAGAGAGGTGGATTATCTTCGACCCACCTGTCACAGTACATGTTATAAATAGTAATAAAAAAATTGGTATGAATGATAAGAAAAAAATGTTGACTTTTATCGTCCATCTCGTTACTCAAATAACCAATAAATTATATTTTGGCCGCGTGCTGTCGCAATGTTGATGCGTAGGTCAAACACGTAAACCGCACTATGTGACAGACGCGCGGCGCGACGTTTTTTGTCCATAAGTTTCTGTGTCGCGCCGCTCCGCTGCAGAGCCGCTGTAGTGCGTTTACGTTCTTTAGAAACAGTGGAAAGAATAATACGCTACGCCGCGCCTCTGCACTGCAGTGTCGCGGCTCTGTCGCACAGTGCGGTTTAACCTGGGAAGAATATTTTCCAGGCCGCGCCGCGCCTCCCCGCTGTAGTGTCGCTATAGAGTGGTCTGACTTTAAGGGATCAATTTTTCCTTTTGATATACGGAACCCTAAAAATTATGGGGATATCCCACGTACAGGCAGTTGGAGTTGTTGGTGCCTCTAGAAAAAATAGGAAAATATGAACAGTTTAAAAAGAATGGCTTGGGTAATAGTGATTAATTGCAGTAGACATAATTAGGTTTCGCGTCACATAGTTTGATGAATTTATAGAAAGGAAATACCATTACAGCTAGAAACCAAATAAATGATTGATAGTAATTGCTTTATTTAGGTAATTGTTGCTTAACCAATTAATTGATTTCACACACTTTCCTGTTTTCTTTTTTATTGCAATTCAAGTTTTTAAATCCTATTAGAGGTCCCCACCCCTGCAGGCCTACTCTAATTCAATGAAAACAAAGTTTTGATCAAAACTGAGTTGGTAGTATACAGAGCCAGGAACATCTATTTAATCCACTCGTTCCAGATAATCGTCCAAAGGTTCGAACTTCTTGTGCATATCTAAAAATTAATTGTAATAGCTCTCGTAAGCTTAAGAAATTTAATTAAACGAAAATTCATGACTTTCATTTTGAAGAAAGGGGGTAAGTCTGCAGCTTCGGAATTTTATCCACTAGGTATTGTTTACACATAATAGTAGGTATTAGGTAACAGGCATTTGGTGCTGAAAAAGCGGTTACCGGGCAAGTTTTCCGAGAGTTTTGAAAATCGGTGATTTTACAGATTTTTGGAGTTGTTGCATCGTACACCAAAACTATTGAGTCTCTAAAAAAAGTGCCACAAAATAAACTGTAGGAATTGTTCCCTATTAAGTTTGTAATAAATGTTTTTTTTATCGTAAAATGAGCCGGAATAGTATAAAGTAAAAAACCGGAGAAGTGCGAGTCGACACGACAGGGTTGAAGTAAGGGCATTGGCCCTTGATGCCTACCCCTTGCCTAACTATATACGCCCCTGCATAGGTATAGATAGAGAAGTAAGATACTAATTAAAAATATATTTTTACACGCTTTACATCGCTACCTCCTATATCTTATATCCATGGCGACAGTATAATGACACTGCAGATTTTTCTCCATACAACATGTCACTGTAGTATTGATAAATTGACGTGCGGAATGCATTTCACCCAAATGTCAGAAGCAGAGCTTCCTTAGTAGAACCAAGATTTAAATGAACGTGGATTGAATTTCAGTGTAGTTGGGACCTATCTAGTTTATTATAGATCAATGACAATATACTTTCAGAATATAATCTACTAGCTGTTACCCGCGGTTAATGCCTAGCCTAGCCTATGTGTTAATCCAGGGTGTCAGCTAACTCCATACCGAATTTTATTAAAATCGCTCCAGCCGTTAAGACGTGAAGAAGTAACAAATATACACACTCACATACTCACAAACTTTCGCCTTTATAATCATTAGTGGGAGTCAGCACTAAAATCTCAATTCATAATTTTTAACATTGTTAATATTCCGAGTTCCTTTTTATACAAAATTGAAATTTTCGTAATTACTAATTTATAGAATTCCTATTTTTCCGAATTACTATTTATTTTAAAGTGGGTAATGTACTGATTCCAGAATTTTCCAAATATGTATAGTTCGATACAGAAAGCATATTGACATCAGGGTCAAAAGTATAGCATTTTATAAAATTAAAGCTTTCAGTTAAATAAAAAAATATTCTTCCGCCGAGAATTAAGTAACAAGGACATTAACTAAGACTAGTAAACATTACAATTATTACCTAAAAATGAAACAATACATAATATTATACAATACTAAAACCTATTATTTTTACTTGAACCAACATTTTTTTTTATTGCTTCTTCTGTTGAAATTGTTCCTTTTAATAAATCATCCATAATATTCTGAATTTTGGCATCTTTCAATATAAATTTAGATCGTCATATATTTTCTTTAAACTTTAGATTTTTTTTTTTAATACATACCTTCATTTAATAGAAATTTAATAAAGCAAAAATTATTAGTTTTTCCTACTTTTTTATTCAACCGAAAGTGCCATCCCTCTAAGGCCTTTAAATTAGTTGTCCTGTGGTAACCTGTTTATATGCAAGAAGTTTATGTATTTTCTGTAGTATTCGTTCTTCAAACCGGTATTGATCACAGACATAATATTAAAGTTTATTAGGTCTGTGGTATTGATAGATGAGAGTGATTGTACATACGTAAGGAAAATAGTAGAAAGTGGAATAGAATAGAATTCGCAAAAAAGTGAATATATAAATATAATATTACGGAAAAAGATGAACGTGTAAAAATAAAAATTCTGAAAAAAGGAAATTGTAAGATTACACATCTAGGACAATTATAATTTCGGACGGTATCGCCGACTTCCTCGTGCCACCAATACATACGTCTAAATAATTTTAATTATTTCGAGAATAAATTTCAAGATCCGTTAAAAAAATCAACTGGCATTTTATAATAAATTTCTACATAATTAATTAATTAAATCTCTGAAATAAAATAAACATGACCAGTGTGACATTAATTACGTTGTGACACTTGCAAACAAGACATTTATTTCATGAATAAAAATAAAGGAGGTGTTAAATTATCTTTGAATAAAATTGTATTGGTATTTATAAGTCAACTACCAGAGATATATAATAAAAATATAAGTAATAACAATATCTATCAACTTACAAAAATTCAGATAATAATTATAGTTGTCTCTTGATTATAGTTAGGAAGGTTGGTTAGTAACCACTGTCAAAACTTTTCGGTTATAAAGTAGCTTTAATACTACTCTGAATCAGGGTCCTAAATCGAGGTGGCCTTTAAAAATTTGTTATAGAATTAAGGACCTAACTCTTATTACACCTCTCTTTTTAAGGGTTTAGGCCCCTGATGCGTATTAAGCGCATTACTTACATACCTCCTATTAGTCGGAGGGTTTTTAAAATTTTATTTGATTCTTTTTTACGGCGGTCGTGGGATTTTTCAAAATGTTTAAACTTGTTTTTTTTTAAATTTTTTGAGGTTTCTCCAGAAATGTACTCGTGTTGTGAAAAAACATTTTATTGAAACGGAACTAATATAAAATGCGTTTTAATAATAAAAAGGCGAACTTGACCATTTTGGAAACAAACGCAAGTACTGAAGCGCCCCCTGGCGGTCAAGATCATTAAAACTTAGCTAAAACTTTCTTTTAGAAAGACTTTACTTTTATGAGACTTATACAATGCAAAAAACTGTTTCAAAATCGACCCAGCTGTTTCCGAGAAAAATGGTAACAGACAAACACACACACAAACACCTCTACCCCAAACGCTTAAACCGTCTCCGTGGCCGTCGAGGGCAAAAAACCACGCCTTCATACAGTATAAAGATTATAAATAAAATCAAAATAAAAACCTACCCGACCTTCAATTACAAACTATTGGCATAATTGAGTTACCTAAGTGTAAAATTTAAATAATTGAATTATTTATGGAATTAATAGCGGCTACTCTATATTGAAATAATTTATGGTCGCTACTTGTGTTCAAAATGTGTTATGATTATTGGGTTTTGAATTAAATGATTTGAATTATTGAAAAATACAATACAAACGTATGCTCGCTGGTTTGCTCGCATTCCGGCTCTATCTTGATTTATTTTTTTAGAAAATCTCACTAAACAACTTTGAGTCGAATTGAAAAAATAGTGTAAAATCACCTGTGCGCTTCTTGTTATTTTTTAGTTTATGGCGCTGATTTTTCAACTAATTTCTACAGTGCCATGTCTTTTTATTACACTCTTTAACTGTATTACACCTAGCAGCTTAGCCAGAGGTCGTGGGTCGATTCCCACCAAGCCAAGCACCGATAAATCTTTGTGTGATGAGCTCGATTATTTAGTCTGGGTGTAATTTATTTATAAAATGTTTAAATTTAGGATTATATACCTTGGTATGTTTATCATGTCAGCTCTCTATCTGGTTGTCATCGCATAGTTTTTTTTTTTTTAATTGGGAGCTGTAAAAATGACGGCAAACTGAGATGTCGCTATTGTTACAGCTCCGCGTTTAACGCGTAAAATCACAAAACGAAGAAGTTTATCTACGAGTGCTAAATATTCTTAAAATACGCGATAACTGGATAAGAACGAGACTTTGTGAGTCAAAGAAGAAAACTGGAAAGAAAATGAACTTGGATCAGACATCGAGACTTTGTGATTCAAAGAAGAAAACTTGAAACATAAAAAACTTGAAACTGAAAGAATATAAACTGGAAACTGGCAAATGCACATAATGGGCGAGACATAGAGAATAAAAAAAAATAAAATTAGGAGTTGTAAAAATGGCGGCAATGTCAGTTTGCCGCCATTTTTACAACTCCTAATTCGCTCATAAATGTCTCTATTTTTACAGCTACGTGTGAAATTGGTATACTTGAAGAGATGTTGTGTAGCTAATGTGTGCAATAATTACATTGACATTGGCAGAAATTAGCCGATAAACGGGCTAGATTGACATAAATTAAAAAAAAGAAAAGTCGCGAGTTTTAGTAGATAAAATGTTCCAAAAAATTCGCGAGATTAAGTATTTGTGAAGTTAAAGTTAGCTGAAATGTTCACGAGATTGCGATCAACTCATAAATAAGAAGGCGGAAGCGCAGGTTCCCTACCTATTAATATGGCAATACACTAGCCGCTTCATGCCAAAAACAAAATGTTGAATTGTCTTTATTTTTTCTCTGAGGACAAACATAACTATTTTACAATTTAATTAATATAATTTTAACGCCTCCGGGCAATAAGTCAGCATCGCCAATTATTGCCTTTTAATGTATTTAAAGCTCAGTGGGGTGTTTTATAAATTATCATATTCATTATTAGTAGAAAACTTAGTCGTTTTTTGTGTAGGCAGTCTTTGCTGTAACATTTTGTACCCCTTAAGATAGAAGATATAGAAGAGAGAAGAAAGAAACAGCGTCATAGACTCAGAAAGAGATGGCGGGACGAGCTAGATGCATATCCAAGGACTGGACCTGGGATGCCTTGGATCGAACACAATGGAAGAAGGAAGGAGAGGCCTTTGCCCAACAGTGGGACAACACGGACTAGTAATAAAATAGTCTACAAATACTTCTTTTCTTAAACTTCTTCGGAGAATGACATGTTATTTTTATGGCAGATGATTTAATGGTAGAAATTAAATGATTAACCAGCTAATTAATTTGCCCATTTCACTATTAGATTAATTTGATTAGATTATGATTAATATCAAGGAGCTCTAACTAACTACGAATCCACCACTGTCACATGTTTAGGACTGTATCTTTATCTACGTACCATCCTATTCTAACTAGGTACTTACATAAATCACACTAATATTATAAAGGCGAGTATGTGTAGTAGTGTGTATGTTTGTTACTTCTTCACGTCTAAACCGCTGGAGCGATTTTAATAAAATTTGGTATGGAGTTAGCTGACACCCTCAATTAACACATAAAGAAAAAGGCTAAAAAACCACGGGAAACACCGAGGGGCACAGCTAGTAAGTACATATACGCAACCTCGTCTGCGTCAATTTTCCCCGTAACATTTTTCACTGCTGCTCCGCTCCTATTGGTCATAGTCAGATGTTATATAGCCTATAACCTTCCTCGATAGATGGGCTATCCAACAGTTAAATATTTTTTTTATTTCGACTTAGTACTTTCTAAGATTATCGCGTTCAAACAAAGAAATAAACTATTCAGCTTTATAATATTAGTAAAGACTAGCTGTCCCGCGCAACTTCGTATGCGTTAATTTTTTCGCGTTCTTGTAACATTTTTCACTGCTGCTCCGCTCCTATTAGTCGTAGCGTGATGTTATATGGCATATAGCCTTCCTCGATAAATGGGCTATCCAACAGTAAAATATTTTTTTTGATTCGACATAGTAGTTCCTAAGATTATCACGTTCAAACAAACAAAAATAAACTATTCAGCTTTATAATATTAGTAAAGATTTACAATTACAAAGTTATGAATAACACCCGTAAACTGATACAATATCGAATTCCAATTGATATTACATTACTATGTAAAACATGCAACCTTTCTTCTTTCAATGTGAGCCTCTCAATAATATCGGCTCGTTTAGGCACTTGTTCCACCTACAGCGAGAAAGCGAGTAGTCAGTAGCGATTTTATCACGCAAGAAACGAACATAGGTACTATACGTTTCAAATGAGTTGACAACTGTCATGATGACATTTTGTTTCGCAATACGACTGCAACTTCATTGTATGACGTAAGGTCAGCAATAAAATAATTCGTAAAAAGGTGTCAATAATATTACACAGAAGTACTTACCTACTCTAATCAACCTTATTTATACACTGTATTTTACTATTTATTATATTTTAGTTTAAAAAAATATTAAGTCTGACTAAAAGGCCACTAAAGAGTAGAATATTCTTATATTTTGCCTATTTACTTATTTCTGTTTGGTGTTTATTTAATAATAAAGAATATTAATGATATTACAATAAAGAAAAATGTTAGGTAGGTACCCTACATAGTTCAAAGAAAATAAATATTACGTCTGTTCCATTACCTTTTTAATATTGTCTATGGAGACATTTGTTTCAGTAAAAGATATTAAACGCAAATAATGAGACTATGAATAATATGTATCAATCATAACAGCTAAAGATAGTCTAAATGAAATGGTTAAAATTACACACTTTTAAAAATGTCAAAGGCGTTACAGAATTTCCATGTCTTATTTAAACTGTTTGAATAAAATTGCGCCAGTTTTAAGAAGATTATATGTATCTATAGAGAAGCAAGTGTAACTAATAACAGTTATTTTTTTAATTATACATTTGTTGGTTGTGCCACCATATAAACTTTTAAATAAAACTCTTAATACACATACGTACTTTACCCGTATTGGGAGTTTTTGTTGCTAGCGGTAGAATTTTGACAAGTACAGAGTGAAGTTGTCGCGATCGCGATTATCTTCTCATTTGAAACGCATAGTAGGTAGATCCCGTTTAAACAAAAGAGATACAGATGTTAATCGTTGATCGCTGATTGTTCGCACTGCCAGCGAGTACTCGCTCTATACTGCATCTTTTTTGTTTACACGGACCGGATCTACAATATACATCTGTTATACGTTTCTTGAGCGATAAAATCGCTAAACGCTACCCGCTGTTGGTGGGACAAGTGCCTTAGACCGACACTACCACCACTCAGCGCCTACGACAGATATTGGACGATCAAATTATATTTATTGTACCAGTTTCAAGTTTGTTTTGTAGTAAAAGATGTTAAATATAAAATATATTAATTGAAATATCGACAGCTTAGTGGTTTTTAAAGCATCGGGGATGAAATAAATGTTAAAACCGGCCATCGTGTCCATGTTTGTTTTCTCTAAAAACTTAAAAAAACAACATTTTTTGTTTATTACATTTTAGTAAAGTGCACATAATTTATTGTTATTGTAGTCATCTACCCAATTACCGCTAGTCCACTGTATTATATTTATATGTAGTATCTAGAATAGATTCACAACTCTAAAATCCGGATGTTTTAAAAAGGGTAACTTTAAAAAAAAAAGTGAGTGGCACTCGGCGACTGCCGCGGTAAAGCTATTGTATAGCATTTTTTAACAACATAGGCAATTATAATTATTTATTTATGCAGTATTTTTTTTCTTTTCATTACATTTCGGAGCAGCTCGTCTCGATCCGTGCGAGTTTCGTACAGTCGTGCCATATACATATACGTTAAGCGAACGCTCGGCCGAGCTACATGGTAGGGGAGTGGGGGTGTTAGGTTTTATTTTCGTTACGGAATTTCTTGATTCGGTCGCGCGCTAAAAGCTATGCAATAGCTTAAAAACCGGATTTTAGGGGGTCAAGGGCAGCACTCTATAATCCGACGAATTCGATACGCGACGTAGGTCATTGACTCCACGTGTTGACTTTGGATTCGAGTTCAGCAAGTTCATGAAACAGATACAATTTCTTTATTAATATTACAATTTATTTGAGCCGTTTGGGGTTGAGACGCTAAGGCCATGGGGTTCAAGTGCTCGCCTCTTATTCAAAGACATTTCCCAGCGTCAGTGCATCTCGTGACCAGAAGGCTGGCCTTTTCTTTGCACAGAGAATACGCATTGTCATACAACGTGGCAATGCTGCCAGCCTTCTGGGCACTATACCGGTTGACATCAATGGGGAGGAATTCTTCGACGCCTAACTCTTTAATATGTTATCCTTTGTTTTTGTAGTTTACTAGGTAAGTTGTAAATAATGTTAATTGTATGTATATAGTTCGTCGATCTAGCTTGTATTTATTAACATTGTAAATTTTCATTTCTCTTAGAGTATCGTGGTTTGATTCCCCAAGAGGATTCGATTATAGCGTGTTATAAATCCTGCCTCACGATGTGATTATGTGATCTATTTCCAACGCCCAGGGTTGAAAATACAACACTGCTCGATAAAAATACGTCCCGTTGCCTTGTGATGTACTTGGGAAAATGCATTTGTTTCATTTGAGCGCCTTTTTTATGCGCGTTAAAAATACGCTCGTGCGAATGATGCTTAAATTTGCATATAATATCTGCGTTATTGGTAATATGCAAGAGGTCGTGGGTTCGATCCTCACCCAGGATAATTTTTTGTGTGATGAGCACGATGTTTTATTCTGTGTCTGGGTGTTATTTATCTAGAATATGTATGTATTTAGAAATATATAAGTATGTTTATCAGTTGTCTGGTTTCCATAGTACAAGCATGCTTAGTTTGGGATCAGAAGCGTTGTGTGAGTGGTCCCAAGATATTTTAAGATATTATTATAGCTCGCATTGGCCTACAATCTTTATGAGAGGGTGTAATAAAATCATATATTTTGTATTGTACGGCCCACCCATTACATGACTGCCGGTCCCCTTATTATAATATGCGATTGAATTGTTAAAAAGGTTATATTTCTTTATCCGTTTACAATGTAACGATCGCTGTTCCTTAACTGACAAGGCTTGATATATTATAAACAGCCGAAGGCTCAGCCTAATTTTACTCGAAGTAAAGTGACCTATATATTTTCAAATTTACTAAAATATCGGCCCTGGGTCCTTATTCACTATCATTTTTTTCGTTTTCGCGTCAAGCCCGCGTTTTTAACTGTCAAAGTCTTGACATAATCTATACTAATATTAGAAAGCTGAAGAGTTTGTTTGTTTGAACGCGGTGATTACAGGAACTACTGATCACTGTTGGATAGCCCATTTATCGAGGAAGGCTATAGGCTATATAACATCACGCTACGACCAATAGGAGCGGAGCAGCAATGAGAAATGTTGCAAAAACGGGGAAAATTTACGCAGATGAAGTTGCTCGGGACAGCTAGTACGAGTAATATATTTAAAGGCAACATTAAGTAAGTTGGTAAAAATATACGTAGGTAAATATCACCCCTTTAGTAGTTAAATAATTGTATCACCTGTGTACAACTTACTCTTGGCCGATATTATTAAATATGGCTACATCAATACAAACAAACAATAGTTAGGGTAAATAAGTAGGTACAAGTATTTTAATGGATAAGTGCATAAAAAGATAGCATATCTTTATAATATATTGCGAACTGGTTGCGAATTATCTTAAGTACTGATAATGTGAAAAGTTCATCGGATCGACTCTGATTTTAACAAGAATAAAAATATATTGTTTATGGTTCACTTACTTTTTTTTAGAGTTTCGGATCTCAAAAGTATGGAAAACAAAACTTCATTTATGCCAGCGCTACTTGTACTTAGACGATTTTGAAATGTTATTTACAGCTTACAGTTGTATATTTTGACTTGTTAACGTCAAAAATCGATGACCACACGAAAAAGTGTCACGTAGCAACGGTCACGTTATAGATTGGTTACTAAGCAGTCATGTTATTAATTGGTTGCTAAGCAACAGCGAATGGCGATTGCAGCGTCATACGATAAAATTGGAACTAACGTTATTGACTAGTTGCTAAGCAACGCGAATGGCGATATGTCATCAATGTTTTCTTATGACGTTATCACGGAAAATTATCGTCCGTAAGCCGACTTTACAGATAACCATTTTTTTTATTTTAAAACAGTTCCCGCAGTTGGGTACAAGCCCTGTGTGGGGGAATTTACAAACATATGTCTTAGAAACAAAGTACACCCAGATTCGAAACAACAAATTGTGGATTACACAAATTGGTGTCCTGTGTCCTTGTGTGGGAATCCAACTCACGACCTCTTGCGCAGAAGCTGTACTCACTCCCATCGCGCCACCGAGGCAGTCAAAAAACTAGGTTTGTATAAAACACCTACTCGTATTATAAAATTATATATACTACGGTGAAATATCAATTAGGCGCATGAATAATTTAAGATAAAATAGGTACCCTAGCGATATTCAAAAATTAAGTCGTAATAAATTTAAGTGTACCATTAAGAAAAAATTGTGTATGAAAAGTTACTACTCAATAATTGATTATATGGAAGACAAAAACGCTTGGGATTGAACTGCTTTCTCTCACAGGCTATTAAAATGTACTTTAAGATTATATGTATATAAACATATTTACTTTGTAAGAAGTGAAGTATTGTGTTTGCTGAATAAGTTTATATAATACTCATATTAGAGTTACTAATAGTATTATTATTTAGTTATCCTTATCTTATAAACGATTACACTCACCAAACACACTGGTTCATTCAGTAAAATTTATTTTTGTAAAGAAAAACTTGATCATTTTAAAAGAGTGGCACATGAGTTTCTTGGCAGCTTCTTCTCATGAGCTTTACACTTGGAACTGCCACCTAACCTCATTTTGTTTTTTTTTTCAAACATTTATAGTTTTATAAAATTTTTAGTATGTTTTAATTTGACGTTTTCAAATAATCATTAACCTGATTTTACGAAATAAAGATATTTGACTTTGACTTGTTTATTGCCCGACGTTTACGGCCGTTGCAATACGGTCGAAACGTCGGGCAATAAACGGGTAGACAGTCAGTCTGTCAAATCGCGAAAGTTTATCAAAATCTACTCGTATATCAAAATCAGTAGTATCTCTTTCTTTAAAACGAAATTCATGAATTTTCGTTTAATTAAATTTCTTAAGTTTGCGAGGACTATTCTAAATCATTTTTGGATCAGCAAGAAGTTCGAAGCCATCCACGATATTATGGAATGAGTCGAAATCGAGGGAACTCTTCAAATATTAAAGGCACACCTATTGTCATTTGGGTATATTTTATTGTAATTCGTGCATTTACTCTTAGAAAGCACCATTGATTGAAATTGAACTGATGATGAAGACCACAGATGACCAGCGGAACTATTCAATACCTGACTATTCAATACTGCCTCTGTGCGCGGTGGGAGTTTGTCCGACTGCTACGCAAGAGGTCGTGGGTTCGATTCCCACACGGGACACCACTTTGTGTGATCCACAAATTGTTGTTCCGAGTCTGGGTGTTTGTGTCCGTGACTTGTATGTTTGTAAAGTCCCCCGCGACACAGGGCTTGCAACCTAACGCGGGAGTCGTCTTTTAAAAAAAAATAAATAAATAATAATAATAAATTATGCGGGTTGCGATCTGAGTACCGTGTTCGAGATGCCTCTATCATGTCATGTAATGGAACTGTTAGTCTAGTATTAGGTGAACTTTTCACGGCCTTGTATCGCAAAACGCAACATTTTGTAAAAAGAAATGAGCATTTTGGATTATGCTATTATAACTTATATCAACTACAACTATTTTTTTTAACAAAAAATAATTAAACATTTTAAAGTTGGTGTCTAAAACATAAAACTACATTTCCTGGCACCAACTTCAATATGTTTAATAATTGTTTGTTGTTGTACCTATATTGGTACGAAGTTCCTTAACGCGCGTTGCGAAAGGGAGCAAGATGGAAAAAAATAAGACCAAAAGTTGTAACGACACTTTTTGCTATAGTTGTAAGCCGTGCGGCGTGCGCGTGATTCTCTGTCTGTCTCTCTCTCTCTCATAGAAAGCAAGCCAGTTATTTTCGTTTCGTCTTTCTATTTCGCATTGAACAGTGTGGTGTCGCGACGATTATTTTTTTGAGTGTATACAGGTTTTTTGTACATAATAAATAATAAAAAATAATAAAGGAACTTCGTTCCATCCGGGTGTCCCTTGACACCTCTTGAGTTTTATTTTTTACTTTTTAGTTACCTAATATTTTTGAAGTCGGTTTTTATTTGTTTATAAAAAAGTTTTTATTTAAACTACGAAATTAATTATGAGACGAGCAGTTCGTGCCCCTGATGGTAAACGTCACGCGTCGCCCATAACAGTATCAGTGCCACCCAAATCCTTGTTTGGCAAAGATTTGAATGTCACCGCACCGCGCTCCTCATATAAGACATTAGTTCATAAATTACATTTGTCCAGTAATTACACTTGCTACAGTGATCTTCAACCGAAACACAGTGATGCGTTAACATCACTATTTCACGGAAGAAGAAACAATGTTGTGTTGCCGACCAACACGGTCTACGGCAACCCACCTACCAACTATTCATTCATCTATATCTATACTAATATTATAAAGCGGAAGTGATGATGTGATGTGGAAGTGAGTTTGTTTGTTTGTTTGTTTAAACGCGCTAATCTCAAGAACTACTGGTCCGATTTGAAAAATTCTTTTTTTGTTGGATAGCCCATTTATCGAGGAAGGCTATAGGCTATATAACATCGCTACGACTAATAAGAGCGAAGCAGCGACGAGAAATGTTATTAAAACGGGGAAAATTTACGTATACAAAGTTGCGCGGGACTAGTATATATATAAATGTTATGTTCGTTTGTGTACGCTTCAAGAACTCAAAAAGTTCTGCACCGATCTAACTGAAATTTTAGCACGATATATGATCCGCATCAAGGATTGTTTTTATATCTACAATTTATATTGCAAAATTAAACTTATATGACATGTTGTATTCTTTGTTTTGTTTCTCATTTCGCAACCATTCAATCACAATGTGCCACAGCGAAGCGTGGCAGGGTACAGCTAGTATCTAATAAAAATATACCTTACTAATAATCGATTTAATTTAATTTAAAAGTGGAGTGTTGATATACGCAAAACGGCTGGCAGGAGCTGGATGCGAGAAGCCGAAGATAGAACAAAGTGGCGTGCAATTGGAGAGGCCTATGTCCAGCAGTGGACTGCGATAGGCTGATGATGATGATGAATAATCGATACATTACTATCAACAAAATTAAGAAAAGTATATATGGACCAATTCACTCAAGGACTGCATATACATATTAGATTAAATTAATAAATTGTAATGCATACCAACTACTTCATACTTCACACCTAGAAGCTCAATACAATTATAGATTAATTGTACGATCGGCCTACATACATACATACATGTAAACAGTCAATTAAAATGTAAACACAGCCGCGCCTAGCTCTGGCACGCGGAAACAGCGTAATGAGGACGCGGGATTACTTGGTGTAATGTCAAGGGGATTATGTGCTGAGAAAAATGTAGAATAAACTATAAAAAGAATATAATAGTAAAATCGATGATGTTTCAAGTAGGGATGTTACGGATTTGGTTTTATAGGAACCAAAGTCGGAGTCGGAGTTTTGAAATTTGGTTTGTCGGAGTCGGAATCGGAGGCGGAGGTAATGGGCTAAGACAAATAAGTATGTTGAGATAAGTCTTAAAATAATAAGATAAAAATAAGAGATAGAAATAAGATCATATTTAATGTGTGAAGTAAAAAATTGCTGGGGCGGGACTGGAACCCGCGATCATAGAGAATTCGTGGCAATTTTTCCTTCATACTTATATATAGGTATATCAATTAGCTTATAGTAGCGGCCGCTGCACTCTAGGTACCTACCTCTGATTTAAAAGTATCGGAGCCGAAGTCGGAGTCGAAGGTGTAAAATCAATCGAAAGTTGAAAAAAACCCACCTGCACAAAAAAGATGTAAACAAGATCCCCTACAGAATTATATAATTTCATGCAGGAGGCATTAATTAATCTCGATGAACTTAGTATAGTGCCTCCGACTGCTACTACTTTTGAGTGATTGTAGGATGTAAGAACTAACTTTTATCACAGCTATTGTCAAGTATTGAAAATTGAAAAAATAATGATTGCTAACTAACTTTTTACATTTTTGAAATGCTTAAGATGATATCCATATTGCAGTATGCGAAACAACCTTTTTATTTTGACAGTCGCCATGTTTGTTTTTTCAAACATCACCTATCTAAAAACACTTGGGCGGTCAAGACGAATCTAATTGTAGAAATCCGTTCAGTGGTTTGTGAGACATGAAATAATAAAGAATATTACATATACATACAAGATACGCGCGAAAAACGTAACCCTTCCTTACAGTCGGGTAAAAACTAAATCTATTATTTAAGGTGCCGGCCGCTTTCTGAGCGCTTATATCTACACCTTTTTACTTATAACATCATTGGCTAAAATGAATACATTTCAAAAGTTAGTATGAAGCGTATACAGGCACGATGTGCATAAACGTCATCAAAACTCATAGGGCTGTACCAATTTTGATACGGGACCCGTCTATTGCAAGCTTCGCTCTTGATGTCGTCATGCCAGTGTGGTTAATACCATTGATGTATAGACCTGAACCCCCCCCATCCCTTTCAATTAAAAACCGGGCAAGCGCATATCGGGCCCCGCACAATGTAGGGTACCGTAGTCGTCGTCGTCACATCCGAATAATATGGCTTAAGGGTTGGTTTGTGGGTTTTCTGTCGTGTTTTTTTTCATACTTACAACGTTATATCTACTTAATAATATTTTTCAATGGAATTTGTACGAAAATTTTGTTACTTCTCATTTGATTAGCTGTTACTCGTAAACTTGTAAAGTCCACTTAGCTGTGATAGTTTTTCTTTTAATTTCAATATATATATATACTAATAGCGTGAATTTTTTCACATACCCAACATCAACCATTTGGCTGACAGGGGGGGGGGGGGGGGTTTGGGACACTAGACTCTAACAAAAATTTGCATTTATTTTACAAACGTATCCTTAATACTAAAGATCGTCTTTCCAACTAAGTTTCTATGCAAAGATGCGGACGGACGGACGGACATGGCGAAACTATAAGGGTTCCGTTTTGCCAGTTTGGCTACGGAGCTAAGCTAAGGACTAGCTTAGTTCAGAGATTGTTAGTGCTAGAAGGCTTTTATTTTGCATAGATACACATATTACTAACTAGCAGACCCACGCAACTTCGTCTGCGTAAATTTACCCCGTTTTTGCAACATTTTTCATTGCTGCTCCACTCCTATTGGTCGTAGCGTGATGTTATATAGCCTATAGCCTTCCTCGATAAATGGGCTATCCAACAGTAAAATACTTTTTTTAAAGAAGACCAGTAGTTCCTGATATTATCGCGTTCAAATAAACAAACTCTTCAGCTTTATAATATTAGTATAGATGCGTGTGCGTGGCCCGATGCCCGACATGCATTTGCCTGGCTTTTGTAAGTTACACTTGTTTAATTAGATTGGCCATAAAATGAAGGAGACAGATACAAAAAAATCATACAATTATGATGAATATGGAGGTGATACAAGTACAGATTAATATGATTTATTACTTTTTTTAGTCATATTGTCGCATTAACTTGAATGTATGATATTTAATTATGTAAATTAATTCAGTATTAATGACTACTATGGTGATCAATATTATCTAATTGCCAGTAGCAATATGACGTCTGTAATATTCGTATAAATTAGCTTGATATGTATCTAGGTGGAACAAGTAGGATGTATGCAAGTTGGAATATTTTAAAGCAATTTTCATCCATTTTCTGTCATTTGAATAATTAAGAATTTTCCACGTGGTGCGAGTAAGGTTCAACAGTATTTGTCAAACAACAAAACCGATCCGAAGCAACTACAGTCATGCAAGGTGTATACATATTCGGCTTCAATAACAACTGCCGGTAGTTGATTCCGGCGGGCAAATCATTCGATTCGGCAGTATTTGTTGAACAGCAAAGCCGGCTGGGCCTACCCGAGTATTGAATATTGTTTGCCAAAGACAATCGGTTTTGTCCCGAACATTCCTTTTACTATCTTGGGACAACTCACACAACGCTATCTAATCCCAAACTACGCAGAGCTTGTACTATGGAAACCAGACAACTGATAAACATACTTATATATTTCTAAATCTATACTAATATTATAAAGCGGAAGAGTTTGTTTGTTTGTTCGTTTAAACGCGCTAATCTCAGGAACTACTGGTCCGATTTGAAAAAATCTTTTTTTGTTGGATAGCCCATTTATTGAGGAAGGCTATAGGCTATATAACATCGCGCTACGACTAATAGGAGCGGAGCAGCGACGAGAAATATTGCAAAAACGGGGAAAATTTACGCATACGAAGTTGCGCGGGACAGCTAGTACTTACATATTATAGATAAATAACACCCAGACACAGAATAAACCATCGTGCTCATCACAAAAAGTTTTATCCTGGGTGGGGATCGAACCTACGACCTCTTGCGTAGTCGGATACACTCCCACCGCGCCACAGAGGCAGTTCATCTATACTTTGTTTTTTTTTTAAGGTGCTACAAACACAGCACTTAGCTTCCTGACCGGGCCATTGTATGCTAAATACTTATCCTGCCAGCTCCGTCACTCCAGGCACTCAGAGCTCAAAAAAAAAACAACAAAGCAGAAGCTCAGCAGTCCGCTCAGACTGCTGCATGCCTCAGGTAGGGATGATGTCGACAACAGGAACTGCGCCCGGTGCTCGGCCACACTGCTGCACACCAAAATTACTTGCCGGGGCATTTCTTCAGTTTTCATGCATCCTCTGCAGAGTGGGCTGTCCGTCAACCCGATGGTGTGGAAGTGCTTGTTTAAGGGACAGTGGCAGCTTGTCCCTGGGTCTTATGAGGCTTCGTGAGAATCTCCTTGAAGCTTCCGGAATCGCCTCTTTATTTTCTCTGCAATGCTACATGACTGTTTTCCGAATTTTCACGCAGCCACCTCTCAATTTGAACCAGTGGCAAGGTCACCCGCGGCTATTCATCTGCACATTATATTCGGTTTTACCGCCCGGCCTATTCCGCTGGATGCCGTCCCGCTTAGGCGTGTAGCAACTTTGATAGACAGCAAAAAATATTCTTGTTTACAAGCTTTACAATAACTTAGTATGTTCGTACGTAGGTAAGTTGTAACAAAATGTTTCCTGCCCTTGGTAAATATTTTTCATAATAATAATAATAATCTTTATTTGCAAGAACATTATTACAAAGATGGAAGGTCTGCCTAAATCGGGCATGCAAATGTCAATAGAAAATATACTTTAAAGAAGTTAGTGTCTTGAAGCATTTACCTAATCTGCCTATTTATTATTTAAGAACTCTTTCACAGTATAGAAACCTGTATCTATCAGCCAAGTCTTGAGGCTTTTTACAAATTTATTATAGGGCGTGTCCTTTAAATTGTTAGGTATGCGATTAAATATAACTCCACACATTGCAAAACAGTTCTTTTTGTAAAGCTCAGTTTTAGGAATTTCTGGCAAAACAATTCTGTCTGGATTTCTAGTGTTTCTCAAGTACATGTCTTTGGCTTTGATAAACAGATCTTTATTTAGTTTTGTAAATTTGGTAATTTTAAATATATACATTTGTGTAATGCCCACCGGATTAGCAAGCTGAAGTGGCAGTGGGCTGGCCATATTAGCCGAAGAACCGACAACCGTTGGGGAAAACGAGTTCTTGAGTGGAGACCGCGGCTCGGCAAACTTAGTGTAGGACGCCCTCAGGCCAGGTGGAGTGATGATTTACGCAAAACGGCTGGCAGGAGCTGGATGCGAGAAGCCGAAGATAGAACAAAGTGGCGTGTAATTGGAGAGGCCTATGTCCAGCAGTGGACTGCGATAGGCTGATGATGATGATGAGGTAAATTTGAAATTGCCAAATTTACTTAAGTTCATGGTAAGGCCCTGTTGTATTAAAAACAAAAGAAAACATGTCGTACTGTCGTCATAATTAACCGTAATGATTCCAACATACCATAGTCATTTAATACTATAATAAACCATGTGATTATCGATGTTGCTCTCCAATTAAGTTGCTTACCGGTACGACACCAAACACGCTCAGTAATTGAGGAACAAAATCACCTTGTACGATAATTGTCATATTACCGAATTAAGGCTGGTTAGGGTTGCCAACTTACAAAGATAGAGATCAGAAAGAGTCACACTATGAATCTATACTATTATTATAAGAATTTGTTTGTTTGAACGCGGTAATTCAGGAACTACTTGTCCGAATTGAAAAAATATTTTTTTGTTAGGTAGCTTATTTATCGAGGAAGGCTATAGAGTATATAACATCACGCTACGACTAATAGGAGCGGAGCAGCAATGAAAAATGTTGCAAAACCGGGGAAATTGACGCATACGAAGTTGTGCGGGTAGTACTTAATAAAGGAAGGAGGGCTGGGGGGTTAAAACTAGTGATGTTACGGAGGTGGTTTTATTGGAACCGAAGCCGGAGTCGGAGTTTTTAAATTTGGTTTGTCGGAGTCGGAATCAAAATCGGAGGTGGAGGGCAAAGACAAGTATTTTGAGATAAGTCTTAAGATAATACATAAGAATATTTAATCAAATATATTATATTAACGATCAAGGGACATGTTGCTGTTTAAATTATTTATGAATAATTTGGACATTATTTACAACTAACTAATTATTTACATATATTTACAAACTAACAAAACCAAATAAATAAAAAAGGCAGGACCCGTTTATGGGTCCAAATATTCTTCCCCGTCGATGTCGACTGGTAACGTACCCAGAAGGCTGGCAGAATTGCCACGTTGAATGGCAATGCTAATTCTTTGTGCAAAGAAAAAACCAGCTCTCTGGTCACGTGAAGAACTGATAAACCGATTCGAAATTTCCTTAAAACAAAGTCGGGCACTTGGACCCCACGGTCCCCACGGACCAAACGGCTCAAATATATAATCTCCAGTTAGATTTACATTATTTGCGATGTTTGAGAGTCTCCGCTGATGCAGCAGCAGCGCAGGCACAGGCTGAAGTGCTTGAAAGATGGAGGGCGCAAGGGTATCGACACAAGTTGCGTCACATACCAATGGCCTCCCCATCCTCCATGGCACCAATGTCATACCATCCGGTCTCTTGCCATCGTCGCGCGCCAAGCCATTTGGTTCAAGCATGGCTGGAACGTCGGCGGTGACAAGAGCTCGACGGATTATATCGTTTAGACTGGCATGCCGAGATATACGGCCCGCGCTCTTACTACACGATAGGCCGTGGTGTCCAAGGCCGGTGACCAGTTCTCCAGTGGCATCGATGTGGAGAAACACACGAAGCGCCTAAACGCAGCAATCCGAAATGTCGTATCGTCCAACATAGTGCCTATGTTGGGCGATCGAAGTGCCTGTAACCAAAGACTCGATTCCCATTCCCCCACAGCCAACAGGCGACCGCGCTCTACAGCGTTCGATGATGTGCTAATTAAATGTTCTCTAACTATGCTGCACAGCGCCCTATCCCATTGCCTCTGGGAGAAGGGGTTAGCGGGTAAGTCAGTATTAGGGCATGCCATTTTCCAAGCGTTCAGCGCTTCAGTCTTACACAACACTTCAGAATTAACCAGTGTAGGCGTTAAAATATTCCTGGTTAATTTGTCGGTGCTGTGGACCGAAGACAGAAACGCTGGTAAACTTACGTCAGAAATTTTGCGAACGCCGAGGCCGCCTAGGCTAACAGGTAGGGACGCCTGTAGCCACGCTCGGTCGTTCTTATGTCTCTTATATTTCAAATTTTGCATGGGGTGTTTTGAATGACTTTGTCCATTTTTTTTAAAAGTGCCGTATGTTTAAAGGGTAGACCTGATACATAAAATAAAAAAAAATACATATTATTCAGTTATTCATATTAAATGTGTAAAGGAAACGATCATAATCATATAAACATAAATCCTTTAATTGCATAAAATGTGGTATACCTAAATAAGGATGGTATAAAATAAAATAATTGCACAAGACACATTTCGCTATAACAAAATAGCATGTAAATTTTAAAAAAATGCAGTTTTAAACTTACAATAAAAAAACAATATTAAACTTATGAGGCATTCACAAAATTAAATTAAACCTAAGCCCTTAGTAAACATCTTATAAAAACCCGTGATCATAGAGAATCCGTGACAAATTTTTCCTTCATACTTTTATTATTGCTCCGATTTAAAAGTATCGGAGCCGAAGTCGGAGTAGGAGGTGTAAAATCAATCGGCAGTTCCGATCTTTCGGAGTCGGTGTCGAAGCTCGGTACATCCCAGACCCCCCTTCCTTACGAAGTCCTAATACCTAAGTAGACTAATTTCTGCCCGAAATACTGAGATAGGCTTTTGACGGAAAAGCCTCGATGGTGGCAGGGTTAGGGGGTCTAGACAAACTCACATTCGAAAAGAGATGTCGTTAATGGAAAAGAAATAAAGTATAAAATTTGACGCTTGCGGTGGAGACCACAGACATTTTTGTTTGCGAACGATTAGTACGGCTACTAGTATAGTATTATATTATCTGTGGTACGGCGTTATCGAATTCGCCACGGAACGAATGTACCTTGTCTAGTCCCTTGTTTAGATAAAATTTGATATGAAAGTAGCTAGAAGTTTGAGAAAAGATATAGACATAGCATAGGCGTACCAGGGGGGGATTTGGGGCTTAAAACCTTACCTCCCCCTCCAGAATTGCAAAAAAGTAAGTGCACAGTACACTTTTCGCCGATGTTTAGTCAATTTCATAGGCAGATCAATTACATAGAAGGATAATGGCACCTGCTTCCCCCCCCCCCCCCCCGGACGGTTGTTTTGTGTACCGAATGCTGTGCCGTCTCCTGTGCCGTCCAGAACTAAATGATTTGGGGCAGCCCCCCCCCCACCTCACTTCGTACGTCACATTTGGCTTGAAAAAATGAAATGTCCACCTCTCCCCGTACGCATGTTTTTTTTTATTTATTAGATTCACCAACAATTGTTTACACTAACAATACATTAAAAACAAAGGTGCTAAACAACAAAGAGTGTAACAATCACATATAGGTAAACACCACATGCGCTAATAAAAGAGAAAATTAAAGACTAATCCTATCGTACACAGATACCAACATTGTAAAAACTATAGTTGAAAAATTAAAGACAAAAAAGACATAGTTGAACATAAAACAAAAAAGAAAAATACTGCAAAGCTAACATACAGTTGGATCAACGTAACTAGGCCGGACTGAAGTAGGCGACAAGTGGTTGCTCAGATGCATTTTTTGGAAGTAAATGGTGACAGGAAGCGGGGGGCGGGGGCGGTAACTAAACCAAGAGGATTAGAGATGCGATTACGCATTACATTGTCATAATTAGTATTACTAATTCATGTTTTTTTGTGATTATTTTGGTAAAGAAATTGTTTTTCAAAGTTTCTTTATTATTTACTGTAACTGTTTTAAATTTAAACTTTTATGAACTCAATTTATATAGTGTTTTTATATTGTTGAATTAAAATGTTGTTAGTATTTTTAATCGATTAATCGTTTTCGTAAGTAATTTTAGGGTCGCATCTCTATGACATGCGCGAAAGTGATAAAAACCTAACTTCAATCCGGTCAAGATACGTTGATCGTACTGTATATTAGATCCGCCCCCGTGTATCCATCCGCCCATGGTCAGTCGTACCATCGAAACGACCCCCTCTCCTAAACTACGAAAACTTCATTCATGGGCTAATTGCTTATAGCGTTCGCCGTTTTTATTATTATTAATGAGCTGGTATTACTGGTGTATATATATAGGTCGCAGATTTTATGTATCCTGACTTTATAATATGTCCGTTATCATATCTTCAACGCGAACCAATTTATAAGTAAAATCGAATGCAAGCTCTTCCTATCATACGTAACACCAAAGGAAATTCAACCCTATTTGCATACAAGTAAAGAAAAAATCTCTTTAAACATAACTGATTTAAATGGCTCGAATTTTTAAAGTTACCATACAAAAGAAATACAGGCCTTTAATGATAATAATAAGGTTGATATTACCTTTTTAAGTTTAATTAGTACAAGAGATCGGTACCAAATATGGAAGGAACAAAAGGGTAAATATTTTTTTATACAAAAAAGATGAACTGATACTAAAATTACGAGCTCCTGTGCCATCTGTGGGACATACATAATTATAGTGTACGTAATTTATTAAATAAATAAGTAGATAGTAGGTAAAAAACCTGACCGATTTATTCTACGTTGTTTTTTGTTCGTTTCAATTCTGTTTAGGAAAAAAAGAAAATACTAGGTACACTGCCGGCAATTCGAAAAATGATATCAAAATTCTACGCTAACAAAGTCACATGATAAGATATAATGGCTAAGGCATCGGTCTCGCAATCGTAAGGTCGCGGGTTCGAATCCTACCCATTTTACTACTGACGTGAACCCACTCCTAACACAAGCCTTTGAGCTTAGCTGGACGGGTTAACAAGATTGCTAGTAATGTGGGACTCAATCCTACATTGCTCTAAAGATGCACTTTAAAATATATATATATATATATATAAACCAAGTCACCTTTGCATTAATAAAGAAATTTGCCATTTTCCTAATAAAGGGATTTTTGACATTTGAACCACTAACATTAAAGTTCGAAAAAAAGACTGAAATAACAGTTTTCTTTAAAATTTTATTGGGCAACTTAAACAATTAATAATCCGTGTTTCTACCGCGAACACTAACAACACAAGAACATCGGTTTGGCATACTCAAAATGAGTTCATCCAAATCACGCTGTGGAATGGCCGCCCATGTTCGTTGCAACAACAAAAAAAGGTCTTCTTGCGACTGGATACCCTCCATATTCGGCAGAGCTCTTCTCTGTAGCATATCCCATGCATGCTCAATCGGGTTCAAGTCTGGCGACTGAGCAGGCCAGGGCAGGACATTGATGTTAGCTGCGGCGAGAGTCTGTCTTACAACTCTTGCGGTGTGCGGTCGTGCATTATCATGCATTAACTGAAATAAGGGACCGATTTGCACTTGTAGAGGAACGATGACGTCTGATACAATCGTCTCAGCATAAATTTGAGCGTTGAGGTTGCCTCTGATCCAAATCAACTCAGTTCTTCCGCCGATCCAAATACCCGCCCATACCATGATGGTTCCACCACTATAAGGATGGACTTCCTGGCAGGATTTTAATCGCTGTTGGCGTCAAGGGGTTCTCCAGTGTCGTATACGTCTTGTATCCGGTCTCATACCAAAACGAGACTCATCAGAAAAGCACACGAAACGCCATTGTTCTTCTGCCCAATTTCTGTGTTCAAGAGCCCATTGATATCGAATCCTACGATTGTGCATTGCTATAGGTGGTACCCGTAGCGGTCTTCGGGAATGAAGGTTCACTTCATGCAAGCGGTTTCTGACTGTTTGGTCGCTAATTAAGTTCCCTGAAGAGTGATGAAGCCTCACGGCTAACATCATGGCGGTTATTGTTGGACCTCTTCGAGTTAAGATTTGAATGTATCGGTCTTGTCTCCGTGTGGTGCAGCGATACCGTCCTCCATGGCGCTCAGCCACGGTACCAGTGCTTCGGTAACGTGTCCAAAGTCGACTGATAACACTCTGACTTGTATTCAGAGCTAAAGCCACAGTACGTTGCCGGGAACCAGCTTCTATCATTCCCACGGCTCTGAGCATTTCTTCCCTGCTTAAATGACGTCGCCGCTCCATAATAACGTTGGTTTTAATCAGTAGTAGGGAAACAGTAGCACTAATAATGTCTTCAATGCGTTGTATGTTTTTATAGGGAAAATATTGACAGCTGATTTTCATCTTTTACTCGAATTTGATTCACAGTTCCTGATTCAAATTATGAAATGCACCAAAAAGGATCCATATAAATTTATAAAATCATAAATTTATTACAAAGCCACATCTCAATCTCAAGAAATCCGCATAAAAATGCTTGATCCCTAGACACTTTTGATGTGTGTATATATATATATTAAACATAAAAGCAAGTTCAAAGTTACCAAGCAATTTTATAAACACACGGATACATAAAAATGGTATAAGTAAATTAGTTTTGAATGTTTAGTATCCACGTAACATAATACTTAAGCTTTAGGATCGATTCATGAATCGAATAAACAGTTATTTTGAATCGATTTTACTTTATATCGATTCATATGGAACATTTAAACCCGGATGACAACACCCAGACCGGTGTGTACAATAACAATACCGTTTTAATATCAACATAGCTTATAACGAAAAGTGTCTTATATTATAAGTATTTTTAATAACACTAAAAATAAATATATTCAGTTATCGATAATTATGTTAATAAATTATCGAAATTCCAAGAAAGAACAGGAACAATTTTATAAACTCCCAACCCTTATTTTCAAAAATCCTCTCCTCCCATTTCTCTTATAATTTAATAATAATGATATGTTGGGACAACTCACACAACGCTATCTGATCCCAAACTAAGCAGAGCTTGTACTATGGAAACCAGACAACTGATAAACATACTTATATATTTCTAAATATACATACAATCATACATATTATAGATAAATAACACACAGTCACACAAAGTTTTATCCTGGGTGGGAATAGAACCCACGACCTCTTGCGTAGCAGTCGGATACACTCCCACCGCGCCACAGAGGTAGTCACTTTTTTGTTATGTAAAGGAATGTAATATCGCAAATACGTTTATACTCGTATCTATTTTCTGGTTAAAGCAGACCAACATGGTAAAGGTAGGTAGGTACAGGCAGGCGCGGGTACACGGGGGGGGGGGAGGGATGGGGTGAAACAGGGGCATTACCGCCAGACTCGACAGATTCACCTTTTTTTCATCTTATTCTATGTAAATTCTGTACTATAATTCTTTTCCATTAGCGACATCGCTTTTCGAATGTGACTGTAACTGTACTGTAACTGAACTGAAACTGTTCAGTTACAGTATTTTATACCTACTACGAAATGAAGAGACAAGCTGGTCGAGTGCCTGATGATAAGCGCAGCAATTTACAACACGTTGTGAACAGGATTTAGACTGTTAGGCTGATTAATTAATTAATTAATGATTGATTAAAACTACTTACAGGTTTGCACTATACCAGGAATAACGTTGTATAAGAATCAAGCATCTGAAAATAAGATAAGTTGTCACGTTTTTTAGCAACTTTAAAGTGTCTGGCGGAAGTTATGGCCGGCGGGAAGTGTCTGGCAATGCTGAATAATATTTTTTTATAGTATTTCACACCATTTATGAAAATCAACTATAAGAAAATAAGATAATTTCTTACCTTTCTCACCTGGTACCTGAAAATTGGTCGCATACCATCTAAGTTGTGGAACTTAGCTGGTATGCTATCGTTGAGTGTACATATAAACACTACCCGAACCCCACATTTTATCTGTCAGAAAATATAGTATGTCTGGCACGCCTGGGATCTTGGAACAGATAGATTAACGTATCGTTGAGTGTAATGAGCAGAGTGTAGGAGTGTATACATTAGAAATTTGAAATAATTTATTTCACATAAAATAGAGTAAATACAGGTGTTCTGGATAAATATGCATCTTCTATTTTGGTTTAAAATAGCATGTGAAAAATATAATTACAATAATTGTGATATATAATAAAAATAATATCTTGGGACAACTCACACAACGCTATCAGATCCCAAACTAAGCAGAGCTTGTACTATCGAAACCAGACAACTAAAAAACATACTTATATATTTCTAAATATATACATACTATAGATAAATAACACTCTGACATAGAATAAACCATCATGCTCATCACATAAAGTTTTATCCTAGGTGGGGATCGAACCCACGACCTCTTGCGTAGCGAGCGGGACACTCCCATCGCGCCACAGAGGCAGTCAATACTACAATTGTAAAAAATAATAATAAAGAAATAAAAAGATACATGTGTATTGTATTTATTGTATATTTGATACCAGCTGACCCGTGCCACTTCGTCTGCGTAAATTTTCCCGTTTTTGCAACATTTTTTATTGCTGCTCCGCTTCTATTAGTCATAGCGTGATGTCATATAGCCTAAAGCCATCCTCGATAAATGGGCTATCTTTATATATATTTTTTAAATTCCGACCCGTAGTTCCTGAGATTATCGCGTTTAACTAAACGAACAAACTCTGCAGCTTTATAATAATAGTATAAATTGAGATTTGTAATGAATACTAAAGATAAGGTCTAATGAATATACAGAAACAGTGCCAATATGAAGGACAGTAGAACTATCGCGTAATTAGATAGGCTGACATAGCTGGTTTTCCGACCAGCTTTAATTTTCGACCAGAGTAAATATTTCATAAAAAAAAAAAATCTACCTTAACTATTTAGAAATTTACTTCTGCTGTATTTATTTAGATCAGGCACAGGCACGGGGGGGGGGGGGCGGTACTGGTGCAACTGCCCGCCAGGTCCGATTGAATGATCTTTGTTTTAGGGAATTTGAGAATTTTGACACTGGATGTTTAGGCAGGCATGGATAGGTATGAGTACCGGCGTGTTAATAAAATGCACCAATTGACCGGTTGACTCAAACGTAGCCCCATGCTCCAAGATCCGTGCTTGATTTAGATCGACCATTGCTAAGGTCAGTGACCCTGATTGTTAAGCCTTGGTTCGATTCCTACACGGGACACCACTTTGTGTGATCCTCAAATTGTTGTTCCGAGTCTGGGTGTACTTTTTGTCCGTGACTTGTAAAGTATGTTTGTAAAGTCCATCGCGACACAGGGCTTGTACCCTAATGCCTGAGTTTTTTTTAAAACAAAATAAGACAAGCGCGAGTCGGGCTTGTCCACAGTCAGTACAAATTTGTAGGTACATATTATAAATAGTTCAGGAATCGAATCTCGCAGTTTTGTAGGTGTCGAAATATACTTTTTTTGCGGCATAAACGGGTGTATCTGTTATCACCTTAACTTAAAAGTTTGATTTTATTGCAGCTTTTGATGCACCTGTCCCACCAACGACGATGAGCGAGAAGCGAGTAGCGCTCAAGAAACGTAGTACAACAGATGTATTTTGTAGATCCCGTTTATGTAAACAAAAGAGATGCAGTATAGAGCGAGTACTCGCCGGCGTTCTAAGATCGGACCGGTCTAAGATCAACTATTAATATCTGTATCTCTTTTGTTTACACAGGATCTACATAAGTATGTACGTGTCTTGAGCTATAAAATCGCTACTCGCTGCTCTTTTTCTCGCCGTTGGTCTGACAGGTGCCTAAAGGAGCACAACAAAGTGATTCCATAAGGATTCCGATTTTTTTCTTTAAGGTACGGAACCCTAAAAAACCGGTAAGGAGACAATTATTAATATTAAGAGATACAACATACATATCATCACACATATCAACCCATATGATGGCCCACTGCTGGGCACGGGTCTCCCCAGTAGAACCTACTAGTATGTAGATCCTGGGGGTAATTGCCATAATCGCCACGCTTGGCGAGCGGGTTGGCGATCGCAGTAAGGCTTTAAATACGCAGAGGACGCTGCTGCCCGTCCTCCGGGATGAAATCCCTTAGTCGCCTTGACGACACCCACGGGTAGAGATGGGGTGGTACTATTCTTAAGCCGGCACCACACGGCAGATACAACATAATTATATTATTATAAGTAATTGGTCGCACATTAGTAGCAAAGCGGCGCTTGCGTAATGGCATCGGACTTTCAATCTTCAGGGCGCGGGTTCGAATCCGACTCATTATACTACCAATGTAAACCCATTCGAGCTTCCTAGTAATGTGGAATGGGTCCAACATTACTATCAAGCTTTTTTATTAAAAGAAAACTAGCAATGTGGGATTGGGATCCCACATTGCTAATTATCTTTTAATAAAAAAAAATATATTTTGTTAACCATCATATTGCATAATAATAATAACAATAATCATTTATTGCACTCATCAATGGCCAATAGAAACATATACCTTACAGACTAACTTATAAACAATAATAACTTAAGTGTTAGTATGTACATATAACTTACACTACGTAATGCTTCACTTCCAGTGGCGGATCCCGGATTGTCGTTTGGAGAAGGGGGGGGGGGGGATTGACACGAATCGAAAGCCCTTCTTTTTGGATTCCAAGATCAAATTATGTATGTGTAAGTTCTATATTCCCTTACACTCTCGAGTAGATTTAGTTAATGATTTGTACCCAAAAACTCTGATAATTTTGGGGTAGAGGGAGGATGCTTATGCCCTCTATATAAGTATTTGTGCGCTTTGGGCACTTGTCCGCGGAACTATACCCTCCGGCCAGAAGTCTTTCAAAGTCATTTGGAACGCGCGCCACAAACGCCAGGAAGTTGACGTGGCATCGCAACTCCAGAATCTGCATCCTCGGCGGGTACCTACCGTATCTTTTAGCGCACGTAGGCACAGTATAAATAAAGTATACAGTATGGAAACTACGGACAAACGTTGGAAATATCACACTCACACAGACGCGTTCATCTACGAAACCCCTAAGCGGTTTTCGCGGTGCTCTCAGTAGCGGCTGCCGCGTCTAGTTTACACGATTCGAGTTCCTTCATTTTGCTGGATAAGCCTTGAATATTATGGTGAACTACGGTTAGACCACCTGTGGGCTTCTCTATTGTCTGAATTACTAGTTTGAGTCTTAATAACATTCAAAGTAGAACTGCTAACACTAAATGAATCCTGCAAAGTACTGTTTGTACCTAGGTCAGGGTGTAAATTAAATGCTAATAACTTAGCAAGTTGTCTTTTGTAGAATGTGGAAAGATACACTCTATGATATATCGGTGATATAGACACGAATAAATTTATTCGTGTCTATGTCACCGAGACCACAACGTCCACGACCGATCCGAACGAATCCAACCGAACGATCGATGTCTCAATCGTTTCATTTTATTTTTTAAACTCCCAGGTAATCTTGAAAGATAAGAATAATTTATTATTATAATAGATATCGTATTATAAGCCCATGTGATCGATCAAAAATATTCATGCATCCATACTAATAATATAAATGTAACTCTGTCTGTGTCTGTCTGTCTGTTACCTTTTCTAGCTTAAGACACTGGACTGATTTAGATGAAATTTGGAATGGAGATAGTTTAAGACCCGGGGAAGGACATAGGATAGTTTTTATCGCGATAATGGGGCGTCCATAAATGATGTGAGGTGATACTGGCGAATTTGGATTTGAACCCCTTCCCTCCTTATGATGATATTTGGATTAACCTCCCCTCACTAATGTCACGTACATTTCACATTTCTCACTCAACAACCCTAGTGCTCTAATAATTTCAACAATTGGAACTAGTTTCCGTACTGTATACATATTTATACTGTGACGTAGGTACGTATGCCGAGATGTCCTCTACCTTGATGGTGTACACCGAAGGCTGCTATTGCGCAGCCGCGAGATGTACACCGGTGTGTACGTAATTAATGGATTTACGTCAGTAGTGTAATACGTGATATTCAAACCCGCGATTGAAAGCCCAATGCCTTAACATGACATCAAGTAATAACTTTATTGCATAGGTACTAAATTTCTGAACTACACAATTCATCTCTTGACACGCCTGCACCATGAAGCAAAAATATGGCAGATAACGAGTTACACACACATCTCCACATGCGAGCGAACACGAGTAGCGTACAATAAATACTTCCCTAAGCGAATGTTTGTGTACCTACTTACTTTATTTTTTATTACTCCATTAGCGGACGAGGATATTTTGGTGACAAATTTTATTACACCAACTCAGCGAATAACTGCATTACATTACTGTTTAGTCTGTCAGTCAGTCTGTCAGTTAACTACCAAAAACATCACGATAAGAATGCTTTAAATAATGATCACATTTTTGTCACCATGAACAACGAAATTACGAATTATTATTATACCTTCATCACACTAATATTATAAAGGCGAAAGTTTGTTACTTCTTCACGTCTAAACGGCTGAACCGATTTTAATAAAATTTGGTCTGGAGTTAGCTGACACCATGGATTAACACATAGGCTAATAAACCGCGGGTAACACCGCGGGGCACAGCTAGTATTAGGTATATAAATGCATGCTTCGATAATCGAAGATTAATGTACTTACGGATTAATATTTCTCCCATGTAAGTGAACTATTTATATTGTTCTTATGAGAATAAAGATTAATTAAACCTATGCCTTATAGGCTACAGTCGCTTCTAATAAAGGTATGCATGTAATTATAACAAATTTTGAGTATCGTACTTATTCCCGCCTCCACGGCGACATTGCTATGCAAATGAACAAATCGTTTCACGCCCCTAAGATTAACATTTTGACAATACTAAAACGTGATTTAAATTCGACAGCAAGACACATTTATACAAATATTTACCACTAACTGTGCTCTGCGGTGTCAGTTGCCTTAAATTTAATTAATCATAGCTGATGAGTTTGTTTGGAAAAAAACACCTTATACGTAGAGGTTATTATACAGTGGATGAATATTTAAATGATAAAGAAAAATGGATCTAGTTGCTTTCTCCTTGTTACTTTATTATGTAGAATCCCGACGTATCACAAGAGTTGTTGTGCATCCTAAGTGAATGGAGAATTTGGAATTTGAATTTTGAATTTTGAACGCGATAATCTAAGGAACTACTGGTCGGATTTTTTTTTTATTGTTGGGTAGCCCATTTATTGAGGAAGGCTATAGGGTATATAACAGTACGCTATGGCAAATAGGAGCGGAGCATCATTGAAAATTGTTGCATAAACGGGGAAAATTGACGCAGACGACGTTGCGTGGGTCAGCTAGTACATGAGATATAGCGTATAGCCTTCCTCAATAAAGGGGCTATGTACTAAACATTTTTTTCAAATTGAAGTATTAGTTCCTAAGATTGGGCAAACCAACAAACAATCACTGCCTTTTTATAACATTAGTATGCCTCTGTGGCGCGGTGGGTGTGTGTCCGACTGCTACGCAACACGGGGTTGTTCCGAGTCTGGGTGTGCTTTGTGTCCGTGACTTGTATGTTTGTAAAATCCCCCGCGACACAGGGCTTGTATCCTAATGCGTGAGTCGTCTTTAAAAAAAAAGTATGAATAATTCAGTGTATTATTTGAAAAATCGATATTTCCGCGTGTTTGGGAACTATGTCGGAAATATAGATTTTTCACATATTACACTGAATTATTTATACATTTTTCAACCTGGGGGTTAAGAACGATGAAGTGGCTGAAAGAACTGATAGCCGCTGGAGCAAGCGAGTAGTAAGGTAGGCAGAAACAGGTGGACCGACGACATAAAGCAGGTCGATGAGATGGGTGATATACACTACTACACACACACACACACACACACACACACACACACACACAATTTTAGACAACAGAAATAAACCCACGCCCCAGACTAATGAAGTTCCAAGTGTTCGCCATACTTTTGGTCCGAGTTGACAGGCAATTGCCCCCTTCACCACCCCCAGAGTCCCGTCGCACGTCGAAGAATGACCCACACTTGTCATCTCGGCGTCGATCAAATGCACCCCGTCGTTGAGTGAACTACTCGCACTTGACCAGTGTCACGGCAAGTCCGTGCGAACTGGCGATGGCGCATGCGCGGTGCGCTCAAAGATGTCTGTCTGTGTCTGCCGCGCAGAGCGTTGATGCATTTCTAAGCGCAGCACTCTATTTACCATTATGACATGATTTTGAGAGTTGGCACGGATTATAGATCCTGCTTTCGAACTGTAGGCTAAGGCCTAAAGTTCAAAACCCAGATATAGGAGAAAGTCTAAGATTCATTTAATTTTTTGGGTTCCGTAGCCAAAATGGCAAAATGAAACCCTTAAAGTTTCGCCATGTCCGTCCGTCCCTTCGTCCGCAGCTTTGCTCACACACTGTTAGTGCTAGAAGGCTGTAATTTTGTATGAATACACATATTACTTACGCCGACAAAGTGAAAGTAAAATCTTGAAAAATATTTTTTTTTAGGGTACCTCCCCTATATGTAAAGTGGGGATAGATTTTTTTTTTTACCTACCCCATCGTGTGCGGTATCGCTAGTAGGTCTTTTAAAAACGTTTAGGGGAAGACCATTTTTAGATTTAGAATCTGTTTGTGAAATATTAAGATTGAAAGTGCAAATTTCTGACAACGGGGTGTTGATGGCCATATACGAGGCCAACTCCTTCTTCGTGTGGGGTCATCATACTCCTGCTAATTGCATGGTATACCTAATTATAAATATGTATGATCTAATGTGAATGAATGTGAATGTAATGTAACTGTATTTTATTCGTTATTATTGTATTATTAATTTTATTATTATTTTTAAAAATGGATTTTATATCTGAAATAAATGCATTATTATTTGTTAGAGTCAAGTGTCCCCTTCCTAAATGGTTGATGTTGAGTATGTTAAATAAATTAAGAGGAAAAAATTCACAAAAAATCATATAATGAAATTATAGGGGAAACTAGTATGAATGTTAGTATGTAACGGAATCTTTTAACGTGTTTTTCACCCACTTCAGGAAGTCGGATTTAATTGAAACTTCGCACACTTATCAAATACCGATGATAATAGAAATCGATAAAAAGGGATTTTGAAAATTCATGTGAAATTTCGTATTTAGCTTATTGGTTTAAAATAAAGAAAATATGTTTCAGCATTTTTGAAAAATCAACCCCCAATGGGGTAAAATAGGGGATTCAACTAAAAAATGAAAAAAAAAAAAAAAAAAACTGTTTTTTTTTTACTTTTTAGTACGCCATTTACCAAAGCATGTTTTTTTTAGTTTTTAAACTATTATTTTTTCCTACATGTAGTAATTTTAAGTGTCTAGAAATATTGCCACACATGTACAAACAAGTTAAATTCAATAAAAAACAATTAGCTAATTATTTCTAGTACCTTAATAATATGGTATTGTAATAAAGTTCAATTAGCGGTAATAATCATCAGTAATGATAAAGGAATCTCTTTGAATACACCCGCCTTTTTGAAATCGCTTAAAATCTGGTTCATATAATGTATATACCTATTTAATAGACTGGATTTTTGACTTCTAAAAAGTAAATTTTCTGTTTAACCCGTATGTATGTATGATTGTTCGTGATTTTCTTAAAAACTACTGATTCGATTTGGATGAGGTTTTAGTGTATGAAATGTTGTTTTAGATTATAGCAAAAGTAAGTGTAATAAATTGTATTTTTTGCTAGCTTGATAAAATGGCGAGTAAAGTGGGTTTTGATTCATCCTAAAATGTGCAGTGTTGAATGATTTTTTATCACGCATAAAATATAATAAAATTTATGTAACTTATATCCATTTTCCAATTGCACCCGCAGAAGAGCGTATGTTCAGGCTCTTACGCCCTTTGGTGGAATAACTTATTTATTAACACACACACAACACAATTATGGATTTTTAGAGTGATTATTTAAAAAAACATTCATTTAATCAAAAAATTTATTAGAAACCTCAAAATGTTTTTCCTGTCGAATGATGTGGCACACGTTGGTATTTGCTGAAAAAGTTTTTTTTCAGCTTCTTTACATGTATGGAGTGCCCTCCCCCCCAAAATATTTATTTTTGTTATTAAGTTATCAAACTAAGTAGCGGCTACTACAAGATACCTTGTAGTGGCCACACCAAATTTCATCAATATTCATTGAGTAGTCTTTGAGTGAAATGCCTGTGACATACGGACAGACAGACAGACAGACGGACATGACGAAACTATAAGGGTTCCGTTTTCATCATTTTGGCTACGGTACCCTAATAAAAAGGACGAAAAAAGCTTAGGTACATACACCTGTATTACAAAATTGTAACATTGAACTTGCAAAGGTAAAATCGCTCGTAATACATTCTGGAGATCCGTCACACAGGTTTTGTACCTACTAAGGACTCCAGCTCTCACAAGGTTCGTAATTTTATAAGTATGTAGCTATACATGTAACTGTACAAATGTAACCTTTTTTGAGAGAAATAAAAATATTATTATTATTATACAAATGTATACCCGGGGCTTATACTAGGCTATTATATTATCTATGTACTAGGTATGGTAGTTCCGTGGCGAATTCGCTAAGTCCTTCAAGAGATCGATTCCAAACGATCGTTCGCAAAAAAAATAGCGAAGATACTGTCAATACTAGCAAAGCGGCGGTAGCCGGCATCGGACTCGCAGATCGGTCGTGGGTTCGAACCCTACCCATTATACTATTTAACGTGAACCCACTTCTAACACAGGCCTTTGAGCTTAGATGGAGGGGTTCACAAGATTGCTAGTGATGTGAGACCCAATCCCATATTGCTAGTTATCTTTAAAAAAATAGTACAGGTTATATAAGATATATTTCGGGACATAATCGTGTGAATTATTTAAAGGTACGAATCTTTTATTTACCCGACGCGACGTTTGCAATTCTTTGAATTGCAAATTTTGCAAATTTCGAATTGCACCGATCGTGGTCCCGTGACCACGATCGGTGAAATTCAATCGAAACGTCGGGTAAATAAAAGGTTCGTGCCTTTAAATAATTCACTCAATTAAGTCCCAAAATATATCTAATATGTATGAAAATCGCGAAAGTTTATAAACAATAATAATAATAATAATATCTGGCGACAACTCACACAACGCTATCTGATCCAAAACTAAGCAGAGCTTGTACTATGGAAACCAGACAACTGATAAACATACTTATATATTTCTAAATAAATACATATTATAGATAAATAACACCCAGACACAGAATAAACCATCATGCTCATCACACAAAGTTTTATCCTGGGTGGGGATCGAACCCACGACCTCTTGCGTATCAGTCGGATACACTCCCACCGCGCCACAGAGGCAGTTAAATAAGTGCAGGTTATCTACGCATCGACTTGAATTGAGAACGTGATGTGACATTATGTGATATTTCAATTCCATACATTTTATACCTAGCTTTCCATTAATGACATCGCTATTCGAATATGACTTTGACTGGGCCCCTGATCGTAAGAACCCGTGGCCTTTCGGAAATTTGATGCCTTAACCACAAAGCCACCGCCGCTTCAACTTCTGTGGGTGCCTTCAAGGCATCTAAGGGATGTCACACGGGAGGACGGGCAGCATCGACTTCTGCGTACTTTAAAGCCTTACTGCGATCATCAACCCGTTCGCTAAGCTTGGCGATTATGGCAATTACCCCCATGATCTATAATAATTAGGTACTTTGTTCTGGGGTGACCCGTGCCCTGCAGTGGGACTTCATATAGGTTGATATTAAGTAATTATTTACCATAAACAAATATCTTTATTTTTCAAAATTGCAACCTTGAACTTGCATAGTTAAATTACGTATAACTAGTTAAGCCACAAGTGAACCAAAACGTTACCAATGCCGCGTAAATCGACTCCTGCGCATATATATAAGCGGTGCGCGCGCTACGATCCACATCAGTCTCACTTGACGTTGAGAGGATACACATACAAACATACAAACATGTTCGCTAAACTGGTGAGTGATTTGAAAATATTATTTACTATTTTTTCTCTTAGGCTTAAGTCGCGTTAAGATTGTTTTGGATTAAATTCTTTTGGAAACAATCCCATTTCGAGTTTCTAAATTTAATCCAAAATATAATAATACAACATGGGGTTTTAACGTTTTTTCCGTAACCCGTATTTTGACTGCCTCTGTGGTATGGTGGGAGTGTATCCGACTGCTACGCAAGAGGTAGTGGGTTCGATCCCCACCCAGGATAAAACTTTGTGTGATGAGCACGATGGTTTATTCTGTGTCTGGGTGTTATTTATCTATAATATGTATGTATATAGAAATATATAAGTATGTTTATCAGTTGCCTGGTTTCCATAATACAAGCTTTGCTTAGTTTGGGATCAGATAGCGCTGTGTGAGTTGTCCCAAGATATTATATTATTATTATATAATTTATATATGTTCGCGATTTTCTCCAAAGCTGGTGTTCCGATTTAGATGAGATTTTTGCTATTCGACTGCTTATTTTTCTGGGAAGGTTTTGTTATAAAATGCTGTCCTAGACTATACAACATCAAAGATATAAACAAAAACATAGAAGGGAGTCAGCGAAATTATTTAACACATTCGGTGATGTGCCTGATATTTCTTTATCCTTGAAGGCGTTTCATTTTTCTTAAAAAAGTCATTGATAAAAACCAGACTTCAATGAATATTTGAAAAAATAAATTAGCCGAATTATTCCGTTTGCCTAAGAGTTTTGGCAAAACAGTTTTTCTAGATTTTTGCCCATATTTCTGTCCGTTTTATATAGAATGATTTTTAATATACTAATAACCTGCTCGTGACATCTTTACAAGAATTGCTCACGGGGGTGATCTATCAAGCCACATAACATAAACATTATTTAAAGATAAATTCTTGCAGTAGTGTAGTGTAAAGCTCTGTGTGTCTAATCTTTGTTATATGTACAGTCTGTAACAGAATGGTGTTGTCAAATTTCAGCAGCGGATAGAGTATGTTATCAGTATTGCACCTACCATGGTGCCGTAGTTGGTTGCATTATTATTACATAGTTATAGTCAAATTTCAGTAGTGAACGGCGTATGGCATAAGGATTATACCTCCCCTGGTACAAAATTCGATTGGATTATATTTTTTAATTAATATTTTTTTTATTAATAAATAAAACCACACCTTGTGTTGCCTTCCGCAACCAGTTCCATCCCAGCGACATTCTTTGACTCATTTTCGTTTGTGAAGACTACCCGACGATAGTCTAGCAGAATCGTTCCGATTCTCTCGCCCGTGGAGTCGGTCCCACTACAACACCAAGTCGTGGTCTCCACTCTAGGACTCGTTTGCACCAAAGACTATCAGTCCTTCCTAATTGTAGTGATCGCTAATATGTAGGAATAATTAAAAATTGCGTCACCTACTTCAACTTTCAATTTCAGTAAGTCAAAATCTCAATATGTTTACAATGCCTGAATTAATAATTAAAAGTAACCCCAATGAAATCATCGACCCATAGTTTTATGAGACACAACGCCAAGACAAACTTTTTTGAAAACTGTAACGCGTTGAAGTCTTTTGTAGCAAAAAGTTAAGTACATAAATATATTAAAAACTAAATGTCATTACATTAATCTAACACGTCAAATAACATAAGGGGATGTTTAGCAAGCTAGGGTAAAATTTGCTTCAGTGAAATAAATGGATGGGTAATATTTAACTGATTATTTTATGAACGCTTGAATTGATATGACTTTGACCGCTCCACTCCTGATCCATGGCGAAGCGGTTAATGCCGTAGGAATGGCATCGCAACTTATTCGCGTGTATCATTCCTTCAAAAAAGGTGGTTTAATGTTTGACCTGTGTATATATATGTATGTTTGCGATTTTCTCAGAAACTACTAAACTGATTTTAATGCGAATTTCATAATTTGATTGAATTTTAGTGTATAAACTGTTGTTCTGGCTTATTAAACATTCGAGGTATAAACTAAAACAAAGGAGTGAGTCAGCGAAATTTGCATTTGGCGATGTGCTAGGTATTTCTTTTTCCTTGAAGGCAGTTAGTTCATTTTTTTTTTAAAAAAGTTCTCCTTTATTCCTTCATATATTTAGCCTAGCGGCCTCCCCTGGCTTCGCAAAATATGCAAGTATTATACATATACACCATCCGGAAGAAATAATCGCTATGATTTAAGCGTACAGACAGCAAGGATAAGAATTTATAAATCAACATAAAATCAAAATTAAAAATATTGAAAATACCCACGATGGACGTAAAAAAGTATCAAATTTTAAAACCCCTCACTAACAAAAGGTAAGTAATCTAAGAAAAGCTAGGGTCTGCTATTTATAGTCCTGAATAGAACTCAAACATGTTTTTGTATGTGACAGGTCAGCGAATGGCAGACCCCGACGGATTTTCTTCCGTTACTTACTTCCGAGTTGGAGGTTTTTAAATTTCATTTGAAATTTTTTAACGTCCGTCGTGCGATTTTTCAAAATTTTAAATTTGTTTTATATTTCAAAGTTTTTAGAGATTTTTTACAAAATATGCTAGGTGCATTGTAACGGAATTAATATATACCTAATTTGTTATAATAATAAAATGACGATCTTGGCCCTTTTGGAGAAACAAACCGGGGGCGTTTCGGGTATAAAATCAACAAATTAATTGCAAAGTCCTTTTTCAAATATTCAATTATAGATTAGTCAAAATTGAACAAACTCTCTATCAACACGATACTCCTTTTATTGTAATCGGATAAATAAATCATCAGGCACGCATTCCTCACTGTACTTGTATGTAGGCGTCGACGTTTGACGACATATTATTATAATGACAGACAAACAAACAGGTGGAATTATATTACAATTAATTTGTTTTAATTATGTATATTTTTATACATAGATACAATCAATCATAATTAGTGTTATGTAGCATGTTAATTTCGTTGTAATCTCATTTTATGTTACAAGTGTTCTTAGATGACAGTGTTTAATTTATACTTCGTGAAAAAAAAACTCAAAGTTTACGATGACTATAATGGCCTCCAAACCAATTTGAGTTACAACAATCTCATCAGGGTCCTTATTTACGTTATTTTTTTCCGTATTCGCGGCAAGCCCGTGCAAACTGTCAAAATCTTGTCATAATGGTAAATAGACAGCTGCTCTTAGAAATGCATCAACGCACATGCGCGGCTGACATCTTTGAGCGCACCGCACCTGGGCTAGTTCGCACTGGTTTGTCACGGACGCGGAATAAAGACCCAGAGTACGCCTAACAAGATATATTATAGTGCACATTATGTATGCTCAAACATAAGTGCACTCTCTAATTTCTCACGAAAGTATGAAGAGCTTAACGTGTGAAAAGGACCTAAGAGTTGGCCGGTTGGTATAGTGGTTAGTAACCTTCATTGCTAACTTGAGGTCGTGGGTTCGATTCCCATCCGGGACAAATCTTTGTGTGATGAGCATGATTGTTTATTTTGCTTCTCGATATAATTTATCTATAATATGCATGAAGACGATGAGACAACTAATAAATGAGCATGTTTATCAGTTGTCTCATGCATAAAATCATAATACAAGCTCTGCCTAGTTTGGGATCAGACGACCATGTGTGAGTTGTCCCAAGAACTGGTCAAACGCAAATACCCATTTACATTGTTCATAAACGGAAGCGATTGCACACAATATCCATTTTCTACAACACCAATAAAATCCTAAATCGTGATACTTCCACATTAGGTATACTACGATTAAATAATCTTGGCACTTTCTAGAGCCGCAAGTGTCAATCATGACACTAGGCCATTATAGGCTGAATGCATTAATCCATGTCTGTAGCAAATCGCGTGCGTGTATGTATGTTTGGCAATATATATTGCAGTTACGCTTCAATTCATATGATGCGATGTTAAGTGAACATTGTAATACCTATTGATTTATTACGAAGTTTTTGTTTTGCTAATCGTTATATGGCAGTTTGTATGTTTGTTAATAAATTCCGTAATAATTGATGAACAGATTAGGATGAATTAACATGCACTTAGTTCCAAATCTGGAGTATATAACAGAGCGAGGCGAGGGGAAATATATCATGCTGGACAATAAACTATTTATCGATGGATTTGCTACTAGAGGTAGAATTTTGACATATTTTGTACGGAGCTTAAGTTAAATCAAATCAAAAATAAAAAAAAAGAAAGATTATTGAGACCGGCGGTTAGTCAGTCGAATTCTTCCAGGCCGGTGATCAGACCGGTGATGACCAAATGATACTAACCGGAATTTTGAAAAAGAAAAGTATCTAACTTCTTTTTTATATTAAAAAATAATTTAAAAGATGCATTTAGCAGGACCGAAAAAAGAATTCATAGGTATTTATCTCAAACTCATATTTAATTTATATAAATGGAGTTTCTATATTTTAAGAAATTATATATTCCTAAATGCATACATATCTATACTAATTTAGTATAAGATTATCGTCGTCGGTCCGAATTTAGAAATTATTTTACTGTTGGATAGCCCATCTATTGAGAAATTCTATAGCCTATATAACATCACGCTACGACCTATAGTAGCGGAGCAGCATTGAGAAATGTAGCAAAAAGGGGGAAAAATTACGACGACGAAATTGCGCAGGACAGCTAGTTAGATATATTACACCCAGACTCAGAATAAACATAAATACTATATGCTTATAACACAAACATTTATCCTAAATGGTAATCGACTAACTCTGGCTTAGCAGCCAGGGTCATTAACCACTAGAGTTTAGAGCCCAGTGACAAGACCAACAGTCTAGGGCCCTTATTCAATTTTTTTTTATGGCGTCAAGCCCGCGCTTTTAACTGTCAAAATCTTGTCATAATGGTATATAGGGAGCTGCGCTTAGAAATGCATCGCGCATGCTCGCGGACATCTTTGAGCGCATCGAGCATGCTAATTCACGCGGGCTTGCCGCGAAAACGAAAAAAAACATAGTGGTCCCAGTCTGATGCCAACATTATGCATCTTTCGCAAAGTGCACTAGTTTAACATGACAGTATGTTTTGTTTCCAGTTGATGTTCTTCGCCCTGGTGGTGGTAGCCCTTGCAAGGGAGTACCCAGCCGGCGTCCACCCCGCCATCTGCCCGGATTACCCATACTGCTCTGCTGACACCCTCGCGCGTTTCACTCCTGATGGACAACCCATCCCGCAATGGGGCTTCCCTGGAGCGGCTGTTAACGCGTAAGTATTTTTGGTCTAACATCTATAAAACTTGTTATAACTTATAATATATTCCATATGCGAAGTCCTTTTTGAGATACAGAACCACAATTATATTTATTATAATAATAATAATTTGCCACTTTATTTAGCTTTTACTGCATACCTATGTAAGAAAGTAACTTTGTGGGTTCCGTGACTCAGTGACGATCGCCAAGCGTGGTTTAACAACGTGAACTTTGCATGCTCGATAGTGGTGACTATTTTCGAAAAACTCTCAGGCTCGGATCCAAGGGGGGAGGGGGCAACAGGGGCTATTACACCCCCTCTCCAGACTCGACGGAAAGACTGACTTTTCTCGGGAATTTTGACACTGTATCGGTGTGTTTTGACAGGTAATTGCCCCCCAAAGGCGGTGGTGGCTGAGGTGTGTGTTGAATCAAATACTCACCTCCACTACCATGCAAGCGACTCAAACTTGGCCGGTTGGGTCACATGTTGCCCTCCCCTCCCCCTTTACAAAGTTCTGCATCCACGCCTGCTCAGACTGCACGTTAAAGCTTTTTACGTACGTTCTTCGTGCGCCTAATCTCTCTCCGGTCGAATCAGATTTCCGTCTCATCTAACTATGGAATAGAGAGTGCACGTATGTCTGTGTATACACTTGTGCACTATAATTTTCTGCGTAGTTCCTCGTCTCTGATGAAACCCGTTAGGAGTTCATTACCTACGATTAACAAAGTTTATTTTCCACAGCCCCGTGCCAGCTGCACCGAGGTATCCCGCCGACCTGCCCCCAGCACTCTGCCCCAACTACCCTTACTGCTGGTAATCACCATCACCGGATATTCATCATCTTCAACGAACACCGACAGTTTAACGAAATAACCGTTTCATATTAAAAACAGCCTGTACATATGTAGATACGTCATGAAATTGTCTATGTGTGGCACGCGCACATAGATAGTTCACTGTCTATGGACTCTATGGTACTCGTTCAATAGTTCATTAACATGCAGGTATCTAAGCTATTTTAATTTTTTCTAAATTTTTTAAGTACTGTCACAAAATACTTTAGAAAAAAAATTAAAAACTGCTTTCTCTGTCAAAAAAATGTCCATTAGTATTTTTAAGTTGGTGGAATATTGATTTGAGATCTGTTAAAATATAAAAAATTGGTTGTATTTTTTTAATGCAGTACAATACCATCAATATTATTGATTTTTTTATTTTGACTTGATATTCTTTTTAATATTTCATCATAGATACTGTCGAAGTTGAACCTCTGACAGAATTTACTGTAAATTTTCCATAGATTCTGTTAAAGTGTATCGACTCAAACTTTGCAATCATAGCTAAAGGCTTCTTGTAGGTTACCTGTGCCTAATACGCACAGTATTTAAAAAAATATTAGTGGACATTTTTTCGTTATTTTTGTCAACTATCGGTGTAATTTAATTTGTTCGGAAACACTGCCATACATGTTAAAATATAAATGATACGCATTATTTCTTCAGTACTGCAAGAAATGCTTGCATTCATTTAATTAGAGTATATTTTTTTTGTAAAAAAATTGTAAATAAACAAAATATTTTTAAATGTGTTTTTTATCGTTTCTGCGTAAATTCCCATAAAAAAATGTAATTAAACGATTTAGATTAAATTTGGTATGGACATAGTTTGGTTATAATATACTCAAAAACTGTACATTATTAGTACAAAATAATTTTAGTTTAAAATATTTTTGGTGCCATGACATAGTAGTTTTAATGTTTTATTTGGCGTTAACTTCAAAATATTTAGTTTTTGTTGTTTTATTTTATTTTTTCTTTTTAATTGCCTTGCATTTAATTATAAAGTAGGTAATATTTATTTTGTAAAAAGTTTCAATTTCTCACTTTTTAGTGGGTTGGTGTGTAATTCATCTAAGTTACAATAGCCTAATATCAACTGTTCAAATCCTTTTACAAAACATTGTTTTTCTGGATGCAGGGTCTTTAATTATTGAAGAGTTCACATGATAATTTACCATCAGCTTTATTACGTGGTGTTTTAGTAGTATGACGGGCATAAAGTGCTACGCAAAAATATATTAAAGTAACTAATCGTAAACCGTGAAGTATTGAATAGTTCCGTTCGTCTTTTGTGGTCTTCATCATCAGTTCCATGTCACCAATTAGTAGTTTTTGAGAGTAAATGCACGAACCACTATAAAATATAGCTAAATATAAAGATTTTGTTTAGCCTTTGTGCCTTTAATATTTGAAGAGATCCTTCGATCTCTACAGGATCCCATTATGAGATCCTGATCTGATGACAATGGGACCAACTTGGAAGTATAGGCTATACTTCAATTACAAAAAAAAAAACAAATCAATCCAGCCGTCTTCGCGTAATTGGGCAACAATCACAAAAAAAACAACATAATTTTTTACTCAATCAAGTTTTTTAGAAACCTTAGAATATTTTTAAAAGACTTGTCAAATGATATGCCACACGTTGATGTTTACTAAAAAATAAATCAGCTTCTGTTACATGGTGTTTCCCACTACAAATATTTATTTTAATTATTAAACTAAGTAAAAAAGCCTGTGACTTACAGACAGACAGACGAACGGACAAAAACTGACAAAAACGGAAACGAGAAGGGTTCCTTTTTTGCCATTTTGGCCACGGAAACCTAAAAATCAAATATAAAGCCAATATACAATAATTGCATTTTGAAAGGTAGAAAAATTTGAAATCCAGACTCAGGAATCGAACCCGAGACTTCCATAGCCAAACCGGGGCCAGAAGCGAACCACCTATCTTAATTTACGAAATTGAATTTATCTTTAATTTAAGTATGGTATTAACATTTCATTTTAAATCTATTGTAATTTATGATAATGCATAAATTATTTTGTATTTCAAATTTTAAGAATTAATAAAGGCTTTTTTATTTTATTTTATTTATGAAGAGTTCTTCTAGTAGATGATAAAGAAATAGGAAAAAGAAATTCAAGGATATATATATAAGAGATATATGTCTTAAACCCGTAAAGAAAATCTAGAGGTTACGGATAATACTAAAAACGAGGATTTTCGTGTTGTTCTGGTTATAGCGTTCGTAATCTAACATATGTACGAAGGAATATTCGTCTTCATTTTGTCCTGCGCACTGGCAAGTATTAGTTGTGTGCCTAGTGGTAAATGAATAATTCACTCGGAATAATACCCTCTTATTCCCCAACTTTAACATAATGGAATACCTTTACCACCAAATACCTTTTATTTTATCGACCCCTAAGTTCATGGCGATGTTCATGGGTTGTACAATTATTCTGACTAAGAACAAATACATTTAAAAGTGTACAGTTATGATAGTCAAGCTGGTCCCGTTGTCATTAGATCAGGACCTGATGATGGAATTGTGGAGAAATAGAGGGAACTATTTCAAATATTAAAGGCACACTAACAGTGATTTAGGTGTATTTCATATTGATTCGCGCATTTACTCTTAAAAAGCACTAATTGGTGACGTGGAACTGATGAAGACCACAAATGACGAGTGGAACCATCCTTCATTTATTCTCGTCATACTACTATTACACAATGTAATATAGCTGATGCGAACTAACATGCGAACTCCTCAACAATTAACGGTCATGAATCGGAAAAAGCAATATTTTGTAAAAGAATTTGAGCAGTTGACATAACCCTATTGTAACTTAGGTGAATTACAAACCATCCTACTAAAATCTGAGAAATTTAAATCTTTTTAAAATTGACCCAAACGAAGTTGCGTGGGTTAGTAGGCTATAAAAATCTAATATAACACGGGTGAAGCCGCGGGGTTAACCACTGCATACCTACTAAAATAATTTTAATGTGTAACTGTTAATATAAAATGGGATAAGTACTATTTTATAACAGTTTATATTAAAATAGTACAAATAATGTTCGTTATCAAACTTCTTGAAAATGATTTAAAAAAGAATGACTTATTAACGTATTTTCAAAATGGACTTAAACAAGGGAATTTGTAGGTATATCTTGGTTAAAGCGACGATAGCTTTGTAGTTTGATTCGGATTGAAAAATCGCGGATCCGAATCCTAATATCCTAATTTCTAATAAAGTACCAACGTGACGTGAGCCCACTCCTTGTACAGAAATTTTCGCAGGAGTCGATTTTATACATGGCATTGGTAACCGCGTTTTGGTTGACTTGTATGTATCTTACGATCAGGTACATATTTTTATAGAAACGTGCGATGTTACCTTTGCAAGTACAAGGTTACAATTTAAATATATATATATATATATATATATTTATATATATATATATATTGCTTGTAATAGACCACAGGTGTAACTAGGTTTTTTTTGCTTTTTTTTAATATGTCCTTTTACTTTACACAGCCTTTGTTTAATCCTTTTTTTAATCTACACATTTAAAATTTAATCAATTTCAGCCATCCATACTAATATTATAAACTAGCTGACCTGCGCAACTTCGTCTGCGTCAATTTTCCTCGTTTTTGCAACATTTACCATTGAAGCTCCGCTCTTGGTCGCAGCGTGATATTATATAGCCTATAGCCTTCCTAAATAAATGGACCATCCAACACTAAAATAATTTTTCAACTCGATCCAGTAGTTCCTGAGATTATCGCGTTCAACCAAACAAAGAAACAAACTCTTCAGCTTTATAATATTAGTATTAGTGTATATGTAAAAGTAACTCTATCTGTTACCTTTTCACGCTGAAACCGCTAAACTGATTTATATGAAAGTTGGTATGGAGATAGTTTGAATCTTGGGGAAGGACATAGAATAGTTTTTATTGTGATAACTGACATCCACGCGAGTGGAGCCGCGGGCAAAGCTTGTTCAGGATAAATCTTTGTGTGATGAACATGATTGTTTTATAAGATATTCTATCAAGCTAGTAATTAATGGAATTCATTAAAATATAATATAATAAAATAATAATATTTTCATTACCTACACTGACTTTTGCTGCAATCTTTTTTTTTTTTTTTTTTTTTTTTATAGATGGGAAATCATCATATGACTTCTCCCGCTGTGGGCACGAGCGGGAGGGCGTGTCAGACTCCTACTGACTAAAACCCATCTGTGTTCCTTCTTTAGCCCTGGTGTTCCGGGAGCACGGTAACTCTTTCGAACGTTCCCGCAATCCCGGTGGGCGCCGGCCCAATGGGGCCCCGTCACTTGCTGACACCTCTTACAGGCGCGCGTGGAACACTAGCGCGCCGTCGACCCGGCCTAGTCCTAAGCTGGACGGCAAGCTACCCACTGCTCGTCGTCCTCAGGCCTGCGCCTAGGTTGGCCGGATGTCGTCCCTTCTCACCCGTCGCCCGCGGGGTATCGCGGGCGGCCGGGGCGTGAGGACCGTCTATCTCTCACGCGTTCCGCCGCCTCCTTTTCCAGCATCACCTCCTCGCAAAAGGAGACGACTGCCTCCCATTCCCTCTCACTCCGCAGCATGGCTCGAATGAGCCCCGGACGCGAGAGGTCACCACCGCCGATCGCTACCACAAGGGCAAGTCGCTGTTCGGCCCAAGCGGGGCACACCTCCACCGTATGCTCCACCGTGTCCTCCGGCCGGTCACCGCAATGGTGACACTCGGGAGTTTCCTCCCGCTTAATGCGATGCAGGTACCTCCCGAAACACCCGTGTCCGGTGAGTACCTGCGTCAGGCGATAGGTGAGGACGCCAAGCCGCCTCTCCAGCCACTCCTCAAAGAGAGGACTTACCGCCGCTATCGCGGAGTGGCCTGCTTGTGACTGCGACAGTCGTCCTCTCCACGACGCCATGAGATCGAGACGGAGCTCCCTCCTTTTGCTGTAATCTGAAACAACATTATATACACTTAAACCCCATCTAAATCGAATCAGTAGTTTATAGAAAATCATAAACATACGTACGAGTACGTTCATGATTTTTTAAATCAAGGCTAAAATTTTAGCTGGACTGCTAAGCCCAAGGTAGTGGTTTTGGTTTCTACCCAAGATAAAACTTTGTCTCACTTTTAGCCTCGATGGCCACGGAGACTTTAATTAAGCGTTTAGGGTAAGAGGCGTTTGTGTGTGTGTGTATGTGTGTCCGTGTGTTTTTATGTTCTAAATGACAGACCCGGGGCTTACTTACCTACGGTTCGTCACAAAGTTTTATCCTGACCGGGGATCGAACCTACGACCTCCAGTTTAGCAGTCAGGATCACTAACCACTAGAGCAACAGGCCAGTTATAGTGTCAAGAAATTTGGCAACATATGTGCAAACAATTTTAATTAAAAAACAATTAGCTAATTATTACTTAGCCGTTTATTTTATTTCTTGACTTAGTAATAGAGTATTGTATTAAAGTCCAATTAGCAGTACTTTAAGTAATAATCATTGATTATAAAGGAATCTTCGCCGTTCTTAAGTCGGTTAAAATCCGGTTCACTTAATGTGCATTTGGTAGACTGGATATTTAACTGACTTCTAAAAGTTGGTTCTCTTTTCAACAGACTTCAAAAAGGAGGAGGTTCTCCATTCGTCTGTTTTTTTTTTTGTATGTTGTTCACCGATTACGCAAGGATGGCTGGACAAATAGTTTTTGTGTTTGAAAGGGTATACTTCCAAGTTGGTCCCATTATCATTAGATCACGATCTGATGATGAGATCCTGGAGAAATCGAGGGAACTCTTAAAATATTAAATGCGCACCTACAGTGATTTAGGTATATTTCATAGTGATTCGTGCATTTACTCTTAAAAAACACCAATTGGTGAAGTGGAACTGATGATGAAGACTACAAATGACGAGCAGACCAATTCAATATTTCGCAGTTTGCGATTCAGTTACTTAAATATGGTATTGAGTAGCACTTTATTCTCGTTATACTACTATTACACAATGTAATACGGCTGATAGTGAACTCCTCAACAATTAACGGCCCTGCATCGGGCTAAGCAATACTTTGTAATAGGATTTCAGCAGTTGACATCATCCTATTGTAACTTAAGTGAATTACAAACCAACCCACTAAAAAGTGAGAAATAAAATACTTTTTTCCAAAAAAATATTACCGACTTCTAAAATAGAAGTCGGTAATATTTTTTTGTAAAAAACCATTTTGACTTGTATGTACAAGGGGCAAAAGTATTTTCGTATTTTTCTTACAAAGAACAACACACACACACACACACAGTCAAACAAGCATGCGTTATAGTGTCTTCTTATGTTTTTAGGGTTCCAAAATGGCAAAAACGGAACCCTTATAGTTTCGTCATGTCTGTCTTGTAGTAGCCGCTACTTAGTTTGATAGTTAAATAATAATAATAAATATGTTTAGGGGGCACTCCATACATGCAACAAAGCTTTATTGAGTTATTGTTGAAAAACTGCGTTTCTCAACAAAAGGGCGTAAGTGCCACGAACATACGCTCTTCTGCTGATGCAATTATTCAAAGCTGCGAAACTCTACAATGAGCATGATCTGACATGCTCTTGCCCGGTTTTTTCTTTTTTTTTTTACTAAATGTTACATTATATCTTTTCTTTTCATGTATACCAAACACCAACATGTACCCAAGAAAATATATATATTACGGGTCTTAATCGCGTGAATTTCAACATATGTACAAATCGCGAAAGTTTATTAACATTTATGTACCCAAGAGACTGTACCACACAGGGTAACCTAGTGTAGGGTTCAGTATTACACACCTCAACTGTATCTCCTTATCTGTTTATTTTTTTTTTTTATTGGAATCGGAAAAGTAGAAGAAGCTTTCAACAACAAATGAAAGGGAAAGAGGAAGTCTAGATGTTTCAAAAAGTCAAAAAGACAGCAGAAAATATAGGGGAGTGGAGATAGCTTCATCAACAAGAGCAGAGCTCTTAAATATAATGAACTAGCTTTGTTATGTCGGTTATCGCGTTAAAAACTAATTTATGTCCTTCCCCTGGATCCAAACTATCTCCATACCAAATTTCATATAAATAGGTTCAGTGGTTTCAACGTAAAAAGGTACCTAACAGACAGAGTTACTTTCTCATTTACAATTAGAAATGTGTAGTTTAAAAAAAAGCATTTAATACAGTTCTAAATAAAGTAAAAAGGACAATATCAAAAAAATACTCCGAAAAAAGCTTAAGTACATACACCTGTCTAACAAAATTGTAACTTTGAACTTGCAAAGGTAAAATCGCGCGTAATACAAATATACAGGTGCAGCAATTCCGTGGCGAATTCGCTAACGCCTACAAGAGATCGATTCCAAACGATTGTTCGCAAAAAAATATCGAAGATACTGTCAATAGTGCAGGTTATCTACGCATCGACTTGAATTGACAACGTGATGTGACATATTTCAATTCCATACATTTTATACCTAGCTTTCCATTAATGACATCGCTATTCGAATATGACTTTGACTGGGCCCCTGATCGTAAGATACATACAAGCCAACCAAAACGCAGTTACCAATCCAATGTCGTGTATAAAATCGACTCCTGCGCAAATTGTTGCTTAAGGAGTGGATTCATGTCCCGTCGGTAGTATAATGTGTAGGATTCGAACCCGTGACCTTTCGGGAATTTGATGCCTTAACCACAAAGCCACCGCCGCTTCAAGTTCTGTGGGTGCCGTCAAGGCGACTAAGGGGTGTCACACCGGAGGACGGGCAGCAGCGTCTTCTGCATACTTTAAAGCCTTACTGCGATCACCAACCCGTTCGCTAAGCGTGGCGATTATGGCAATTACCCTCAGGATAGTAGTAGGTCGTTTTTTCTGGGGTGACCCGTGCCCAGCAGTGGGACTTCATATAGGTTGATATGAAGTAATTATTTACCATAAACAAATATCTTTATTTTTCAAAATTGCAACCTTGAACTTGCCTAGTTAAATTACGTATAACTAGTTAAGCCACAAGTGAACCAAAACGTTACCAATGCCGCGTAAATCGACTCCTGCGCATATATATAGGCGGTGCGCGCGCTACGATCCACATCAGTCTCACTTGACGTTGAGAGGATACACATACAAACATACAAACATGTTCGCTAAACTGGTGAGTGATTTGAAAATATTATTTACTATTTTTTCTTCTAGGCTTAAGTCGCGTTAAGATTGTATTGGTTTTAATTCTTTTGGAAACAATCCCATTTCGAGTTTCTAAATTTAATCCAAAATATAATAATACAAAATAGGGTTTTAAGGTTTTTTCCGTAACCCGTATCTATGTATTTTGACTGCCTCTGTGGTACGGTGGGAGTGTATCCGACTGCTACGCAAGAGGTCGTGGGTTCGATCCCCACCCAGGATAAAACTTTGTGTGATGAGCACGATGGCTTATTCTGTGTCTTGGTGTTATTTATCTATAATATGTATGTATATAGAAATATATAAGTATGTTTATCAGTTGCCTGGTTTCCATAATACAAGCTTTGCTTAGTTTGGGATCAGATAGCGTTGTGTGAGTTGCCCCAAGATATTATATTATTATTATATAATGTATATATGTTCACGATTTTCTCCAAAGCTGGTGTTCCGATTTTAATGAGATTTTTGCTATTCGACTGCTTGTTTTTCTGGGAAGGTTGGTATTATAAAACGTTGTCCTAGACTATAAAACACCAAAGACATAGACAAAAACATAGAAGTGAGTCAGCGAAATTAGCATTCGGTGACGTGCTTGATATTTCTTTATCCTTGACGGCGTTTCATTTTTCTTAAAAAGTGATTGATAAAAACCACACTTCAACGAATTTTTGAAAAAATAAATTAGTCGAATCATTCCGTCCGTTTAAGAGTTTTGCGTTTAAGAGTTTTGGCAATACTTACATTTTTTTCTAGATTTTGTCCGTTTTATACAGAGTGATTTTTAATAAACTAATAACCTGCTCGTGACATCTTTACAAGAATTGCCCACGGGGTGATCTATCAAGCCACATAATTTAAACATTATTTAAAGATAAATTATAATAATAATATAATAAAAATATCTTGGGACAACTCACACAACGCTTTTTGATTCCAAACTAAGCAGAGCTTGTACTATGGAAACCAGACAACTGATAAACATACTTATATATTTCTAAATACATACATATTATAGATAAATAACACCCAGACACAGAATAAACCATCGTGCTCATCACACAAAGTCTTATCCTGGGTGGGGATCGAACCCACGACCTCTTGCGTAGCAGTCGGATACACTTGCACCGCGCCACAGAGGTTCTTGCAGTAGTGTAGTGTAAAGCTCAGAATGGTGTGGTCAAATTTCAGCAGCGGATAGAGTATGTTATCAGATTTGCACCTACCATGGTGCCGTAGTTGGTTGCATTATTATTACATAGTTATAGCATATTCTTTTTGGCAAAATTCAGTAGCGAAAGGCGTATGGCATAAATATTATACCTCCCCTGGTACAAAATTCGATTGGATTATCTTTTTTAATATTTTTTTTTTATTCATATTCAACGAATGAAAAAATATTTAATGTTTTTTTAGTGTACTCCGATTTTGATAAAATTAGGTATGTGCACTCAGTGTCATGGGCATATACCAACCCTTGAATATGACCACACCTTTCTGTTACATCCTGCATAATGTTTCAATTCCAATTGGTTCACATGGCTGATGTAATGTTTCATTTTATTGTATCATCACTATCATTACCCTGTATCGGTCGACTACTGGACATAGGTCTTTCCTAATATACGCCATCACATCCGGTGCCTTCCGCAACCAGTTCCTTCCCCCCAGCGACCTTCTATAAGTCGTTTGACTCATTTTCGTTTGTGAAGACTACCCGACGATAGTCTAGCGGAATCGTTCCGATTCTCTCGCCCGTGGAGACGGTCTCACTACAACACCAAGTCGTGGTCTCCACTCTAGGACTCGTTTGCACCAAAGAACATCAGTCCGCAAATATGAGGGAATAATTAAAAATTGCGTCATCTACTTCAATTTTCAATTTCACTAAGTCAAAATCTCATTATGTTTAAAATGACTGAATTAATAATTAAAAGTAACCCCAATTAAATCATCGATCCATAGTTTTATGATATACAACGCCAAGACAAACTTTTTTGAAAACTGTAACGCGTTGAAGTCTTTTGTAGGAAAAAGTTAATTACATAAATATATCAAATACTAAATGTCATTACATTAATCTAACATGTCAAATAACATAAGGGGATGTTAAGCAAGCTAGGGTAAAATTTGCTTCAGTGAAATAAATGGATGGGTAATATTTAACTGATTATTTTATGAACGCTTGAATTGATATGATGACTGACTTTGACCGCTCCACTCCTGATCCATGGCGAAGCGGTTAATGCTGTCGGAATGGCATCGCAACTTATTCGCGTGTATCATTCCTTCAAAAAAGGTGGTTCAATGTTTGACCTGTATATATATATGAATGTTTGCGATTTTTTCAGAAACTACTGAACTGATTTTGATGCGAATTTCATTATTTGATTGAATATTTTTCTGGGAAGGTTTTAGTGTATAAAATGTTGCCCTAGCTTATTAAACATTCGAGATATTAACTAAAACACCGGAGTGAGTCAGCGAAATTTGCATTCGGTGATGTGCTTGATATTTCTTTTTCCTTGTTTTTGCATAGTTTAGAAGATCTAAGCGTACAGACAGTGAGGATAACGATGTATAAATCAACATAACAAACAAATTTTAAAATATTGAAAATACCCACGATGGACGTAAAAAAGTATCAAATTTTAAAACCCCTCACTAACAGGAGGTAAGTAACCGAAGAAGTCTGCTATTTACTGCCCTGGGTATGCACGATGCCTTTCTAAGCGCAGCTCTCTATTTACCAATAGGACAAGATTTTGACAGCTAGACGCGCGGGCTTGCCGCGATAACGAAAAAAAAACATAGCGAATAAGGACCCATAATAGACCTCAAACATTTTGTGCATCTGACAGGTCAGCGATAGACAGACCCCGAATGATTTTCTTCCAATACTTACTTCCTGTTAGTCGGGGGTTTTAAAATTTTATTTGATAATTTTTTACGTCCGTCGTGCGGTTTTTCTAAGAAATTTTTTTACTTCAGATATTTTAGAGATGTTTTACTTATTACGCATTTCATTTTAACGGATATAATATATACCTAATCAGTTTTATTAATAAAATGATGATCTTGGCCCTTTTGGAGAAACAAAATATGGCCGTTCCGGGTATAAAATCAACAAATTAATTGCATAGTCCGTTTTTAAATATTCAATTATAGATTAGTCGAAATTGCACGAACTCTTTATCTACACAATATTCCTTTTATTATAATCGGATAAATAAATCATCAGGCCCGCATTCCTCACTGTACTTGTATGTAGGCGTCGACGTTTGACGACATATTATTATAATGACAGACAGACAAACAGGTGGAATTATATTAGAATTAATTTGTTTTAATTGTGTATATTTTTATACATAGATACAATCAATCATAATTAGTGTTATGTAGCATGTTAATCTCGTTGTAATCTCATTTTATGTTACAAGTGTTCTTAGATGACAGTGTTTAATTTATACTTAGTGAAAAAAAATCTCAAAAAGTTTACAATGACTATAATGGCCTCCAAACCAATTTGAGTTACAACAATCTCATCAGAGTCCTTAATCACGTTCTTTCTTTCCGTATTCGTGGCAAGCCCGTGCAAACTGTCAAAATCTTGTCATAATGGTAAATAGACAGCTGCTCTTAGAAATGCATCAACGCACATGCGCGGCTGACATCTTTGAGCGCACCGCACATGCGCTAGTTCGCACGGGCTTGTCACGGACACGAGATAAAGACCTAGAGTACGTCTAACAAGAGATATTATGGTGCAAAATATGTATGTTCAAACGCAAGTGCATTCTCTAATCTCTCACGAAAGTTTGATGAGACGAAAATCGACACGAGTACACGACTGGAGGGAGGTTAGCCACAAAACGTACGGCAGTGGCAGAGGATTGTCGGTGGGGGGGGGGGAGCATACATAGGCGGCTTAGCTTGTGATATTTAAAAAAAAATGGCAACACATACCTATGGAAAGTGATAACGTTGGTTAACCTTGTGCATTATCTCTTACTAACGGCCGATTTTAATATTCTATGTATGGATCGATTTCGCTACTAGAGATATAAAATATGTCAAAATTCTACCTCTCGTAGCCAAATCCATCGATTTATTGTCCAGCAAGATATATTTCCCCTCGCCTCGATCTGTTAAATACTTCAGATTTTGAACTAAGGGCATGTAATTCATCCTAATCCGTTTTTCAATTATTACGCAAATATACAAACTGCTATATAACGATTAGCAAAACAAAAACTTCGTAATAAATCAGTAGGTATTACAATGTTCACTTAACATCGCATCATATGAATTGAAGCGTAACTGCAATATATATTGCCAAACACATACACGCACGCGATTTGCTACAGACATGGATTAATGCATTCAGCCTATAATGGCCTACTCGAGCCCACTAACTCTGGCTTAGCAGTCAGGGTCACTAACCAGTAGAGTTTAGAGTCTAGGGACTAGACCAACAGTCTAGGGTAATTATTCACCTTTTTTTTTTCGCATCAATCCCGCGCTTTTAACTGTCAAAATCTTGTCATAATGGTATACAGAGAGCTGCGCTTAGAAATGCATCGCGCATGCTCGCGGACATCTTTGAGCACACCGCGCATGCTAATTTGCGCGGGCTTGCCGCGAAAACGAAAAAAAACTTAGCGAATAAGGATCCAGTCTGATGCCAACATTATGCATCTTTCGCAAAGTGCACTAGTTTAACATGAGAGTATGTTTGTTTGCAGTTGATGTTCGTCGCCCTGGTCGTGGTAGCCCTTGCAAGGGAGTACCCAGCCGGCGTCCACCCCGCCATCTGCCCGGATTACCCATACTGCTCTGCTGATACCCTCGCCCGTTTCACTCCTGATGGACAACCCATCCCGCAATGGGGCTTCCCTGGAGCGGCTGTTAACGCGTAAGTATTTTTGGTCTACGATCTATAAAACTTGTTATAACATATTCCATTTGCGAAGTCCTTTTTGAGATACAAAACCACAATTATATTTAGTATAATAATAATAATTTGCCAATTTATTTAGCTTTTACTGCATACCTATGTAAGAAAGTAACTTTGTGGGTTGCGTGACTCAGTGACGATCGCCAAGCGTGGTTTAACAACGTGAACTTTGCATACTCAATAGTGGTGACTGTTTTCGAAAAACTCTCAGGGTCGGATCCAAGGGGGGGGGGGGGCAACAGGGGCTATTACACCCCCTCTCCAGACTCGACTGAAAGACTGACTTTTCTCGGGAATTTTGACACTGTATCGGTGTGTTTTGACAGGTAATTGCCCCCCAAAGGCGGTGGTGGCTAAGGTGTGTGTTGAATCAAATACTCACCTCTACTACCATGCAAGCGACTCAAACTTGGCCGGTTGGGTCACATGTTGCCCTCCCCTCCCCCTTTACAAAGTTCTGCATCCACGCCTGCTCAGACTGCACGTTAAAGCCTTTTACTACGTTCTTCGTGCGCCTAATCTCTCTCCAGTCGAATCAGATTTCCGTCCCATCTAACTATGGAATAGAGAGTGCACGTATGTCTGCGTATACACTTGTGCACTATAATTTTCTGCGTAGTTCCTCGTCTCTGATGAAACCTGTTAGGAGACCTACGATTAACAAAGTTTATTTTCCACAGCCCCGTGCCAGCTGCACCGAGGTATCCCGCCGACCTGCCCCCAGCACTCTGCCCCAACTACCCTTACTGCTGGTAATCACCATCACAGGATAATCATCATCTCCAAAGAACACCGACAGTTTAACGAAATAACCGTTTCATTTTAAAAACAGCCTGTACATAGATACGTCATGAAATTGTCTATGTGTGGCACGCGCACATAGATAGTTCACTGTCTATGGACTCTATGGTACTCGTTCAATAGTTCATTAACATGCAGGTATAAAAGCTCTTTTATTTTTTTCTAAAAGTTTTAAGTACTGTCACAAAATACTTTAGAAAAAATTAAAAACTGCTTTCTCTGGCGAAAAAATGTCTATTAGTATTTTAAAGTTGGTGGAATATAGATTTGAGATCTGTTAAAATATAAAAAATTGGTAGTATTTTTTTAATGCAGTACAATACCATCAATCCTATTGTTTTTTTTATTTTGACTTGATATTCTTTTTAATATTTCATCATAGATACTGTCGAAGTTAAATCTCTGACAGAATTTACTGTAAATTTTCCATAGATTCTGTTAAAGTGTATCGACTCAAACTTTGCAATCATAGCTAAAGGCTTCCTGTAGGTTACCTGTGCCTAATACGCACAGTATTTAAAAAAATATTAGTGGATATTTTTTCGTTATTTTTGTCAACTATCGGTGTGATTTAATTTGTTCGGAAACACTGCCATACATGTTAAAATATAAATGATACGCATTAATTCTTCAGTACTGCAAGAAATGCTTGCATTCATTTAATTAGAGTATATTTTTTTGTAAAAAAATTGTAAATAAACAAAATATTTTTAAATGTTTGTTTTTTATCGTTTCTGCGTAAATTCCCATAAAAAATGTAATTAAACGATTTAGATTAAATTTGGTATGGACATAGTTTGGGTATAATATACTCAAAAACTGTATATTCGATCATATCCAAAATAATTTTAGTTTAAAATATTTTTGGTGCCATGACATAGTAGTTTTAATGTTTTATTTGGCGCTAACGTCAAAATATTTTTTTTTTTGTTTTATTTTTTTTTTCATTTTAATTGCCTTGCATTTAATTATGAAGTACCTAGGTAATATTTATTTTGTAAAAAAGTTTCAATTTCTCACTTTTTAGTGGGTTGGTTTGTAATTCATCTAAGTTACAATAGCCTAATATCAATTGTATAAATCCTTTTACAAAAGATTGTTTTTCTCGATGCAGGGCCTTTAATTATTGAAGAGTTCACATGATAATTTACCATCAGCTTTTTTACGTGGTGTAATAGTAGTATGACGGGCATAAAGTGCTACGCAATAATATATTAAAGTAACTAATCGTAAACCGTGAAGTATTGAATAGTTCCGTTCGTCTTTTGTGGTCTTCATCATCAGTTCCATGTCACCAATTGGTAGTTTTTGAGAGTAAATGCACGAACCACTATAAAATATAGCTAAATATAAAGATAGCCTGCCTTTGTGCCTTTAATATTTGAAGAGATCCTTCGATCTCTACAGGATCCCATTATGAGATCCTGATCTGATGACAATGGGACCAACTTGGAAGTATACCCTTTCAAGTACAAAAAAAACAATAAATCGGTCCAGCCGTCTTCGCGTAATTGGGTAACAATCACAAAAAACAACATAATTTTTACTCAATCAAAAAAGTTTTTTAGAAACCTTAGAATATTTTTAAAAGACTTGTCAAATGATGTGCCACACGTTGATGTTTACTAAAAAAAAATCAGCTTCTGTTACATGGTGTTTCTCACTACAAATATTTATTTTAATTATTAAACTATGTGGCGGTTTAAACAAGACACCTATGCTCCAAATTTAATCAATATTCATCGGTCAGTTTTTGAGTAAAAAGCCTGTGATATACCGACAGACAAACGAACGGATATGACGAAACTAGAAGGGTTCTATTTTTGCAATTTTGGCTATGGAAACCTAAAAATATATTTAAAATAGGTTTAATGTAAAGTGATCTGGCAGACCCTTGGTCAGATCAAGCTCAAATGCTTATAGTTTAGTATCTAGGGAAGTATGAATACATTTCAGCAGATATCTAATTATAGTTTAGCATCATGTTTTACAAGAAAAAATAGGCATGGTGGCCCTTGAATTTTGATAAAAAAAAAATATCCATACAGAACTGTAGAACAAATAAATAAATTCTCTATTGTAAATATATTTGAGTGTTCGGCGGTTGAACTAATAGATCATAAGATTCACATATTGTGTATTTATAGACCTCCAAAATATGACAATTTATCTAAAAAAAAATTTCTTAAGAGATTAAATACTGTATTATCTAAACTGTGTAAAAACAAAATGTATCTATGTATATGTGGGGATTTTAATATTAATACAAAATTATCCTTGGATTTTGAACATACCCTTTTAGCATTTAATTTAAAATTAAATTTAAATAAGCTACCCGTTTTCAGAGCAGGTATCATCGATAATATTGCACACAATATTAAAGGCTGTAAAAATGAGCTAATATATTTATCTATTTCAGATCACTCTGCTCAAATATTAAAATGTCCTTTGCGAAATAAATGTACGGTAAAATTTTGGTATGTAAAGGGACTTCTCAACTGAAAATAGAAATAAATTTAAAAACTATCTAAAAGAGCTAACTTTTTTCAAGTTATATTAAAATGCCCAATAATAACTGTAATTCAATGCATATCGCTCCAATAACAGCATCCCAAATATTTGATGTCATTAAATTATTAAACAATACAAAAAGTGCTGGTTACGATGCCGTTATAGCATCAGTTGTGAAGAGTGTAGGTGGCACTATTTCGCATGTTCTTCGCCTCCGTCAAATCATGTAATGGAACTGATACGGTCTAGTATCAGGTGAACTCCTCAAAAATCAACGGCCTTGTATCGCAAAACGCAACATTTTGTAAAAAGAAATGAGCAGTTTGTGACACAAATAAACTACAAAACAAAACACTAAAAAGTGAGAAATAAAAACTCTAAACACACTTAAACACTAAAACATAAAACTACATGGCACCAACTTCAAAATGTTTAATAATTTGTTGTGTTGTACCTATATTAGTTTTTGCTTTTTAGTTACCTTATATTTATTTTGGAAGTCATTTTTAATTTTTTTGTAATTAATTCAATAAACGCTCATTCAAAATATACATTTTCATGATGAAGCCACTTATGCACTTATTATGTATCATACTAAATGGATGGGCATCTCACTTAAAATTCACATTCACATATATGGGGACGATCAATCAATCGATTAATTTTTAAATCGATTTAACCTGTCACTATCGATTATGGTGACATTACAGTGGAATTAATGAGGCCTTTTTCTCAAAAGTCCTCAAGAACATCTCCGATTTTGGTAATATTTGTTATTTTTTATTTATTAAAAAAAATTAAGCGGCGGTAGCCTAATGGCTAAGGCATCGGTCGTCAAACGTGAGGTCGGGTTCGAATCCTGCCCATTATATTACCGACGTGAACCCATTCGTAATACAAGTCATTACGCTAAGCTGAAGGGGTTAACAGGATTGCTAGTAATGTGCGACCACAATTCCACATTGATAGTATTATTTAAAAACAGAAACATTTTGGAGCGGGGATGAAAAAGATTTATTTTGTTGTATTGATTATAATAGACTGATTGATGAATGCAGAGCCTAAACTACTTAATGTCAGCCCCGGCAAGTTGTAAGCAATCACTAAGGATTTTTGAAACTTCGTCCCCAAAGGGGGTAAAATAGGGATTTGCAATCTGTCACCTTTCATATTTGACTTCTGGGTTTAAAATAAAGAAACACATGTTTTGGCGTTTTCTGAAAACCAACCCTTATTTACCCCCAAATAGGAAATCAGAAGATAGGGTTGCAGGTTTCTATGTCTTCAATTTAACAAAAATATAATTATTTTCATCCTAAACGTACATTTAGAAAGGTTTTTTTTAGAAAAATAGCGACAAAACTGATTATTTTCTACATAAATAGCACTGATTTTATCCGCGCAATAGATTTATACGATAAATAGGCTAGCCGCATGGCTATCGTATTGCCATTTTAAAATAAATACTTTCTGATATTATTCGGTATGGGTTATTGCTCGCACATTCTGTGCATCCGTCAGTCTCAAGTTTATTCTCCTTCTAGTCTTCTTCTTTGAATCACAAAGTCACGTTCTCTCGTTTTTCTAGTTTTCTTTGTTGAATCTTGTGATTCCCACTTTCTCGTTTTGTCTAGTTAATACGTATTTCAAGCATATTTTACACTGTTTGTTTGTTTTACACTGTTGTTCAACATTCTTCGTTCGTGTAATTAATATTATTAACTCTCCAAAAATTAACATTTAGGTAGGCGCAAAAGTATTTTCGTATTTTAAATCAGAATCAGAATCGTTTATTTGTAAACATAGGTTAGTATGTTAGGTGTTACAAACAGGAAGGTATCACTATGTTTTGGCATAAGGCATACAAATATTATTTTTAAATACATTATATAGTTACTTATATTTACATCATTATAGTTACTTACAATTATTCTTATAACAATCTAATTAATGGTAATACAAATTTTAAAGCTATGTACCTAATAGTATATTTAGAAGACATATAATAGTACATAGTAATTATTAATTTCAGTGAATTTTGTTAATGAGATTATACAATGTCAATTCAATTAATTCAATATAAATGTCCGCAAAATAATTAAAATAAGTAATGCATGATATAATTTAATTCAATTTAATATAAAAAAAATAATTCTTAAAATATTGAATTTTCATTGAGGTAATCATTTATAGTATAATAACATTTATCTATAAGCACGCCATGAAGCTTATTTTTAAAATTATGCATATCTAGAGCCTTTATAGCATCCGGTAGCTTATTAAATATTTTTTGGGCCATGGGCTAGCGTTTGAACGTTTCAAGTCTGGAAATTTTAGTGTGAAGGATGAGGCTCGCTCTGGATGCTTGATGATCCTGTCGTGGATAAAATCAATGTTATCTTTGAAAAAATAGAGCATGATCGACATATTTGTAGTTACGATATTGCTGAAGAACTGGATGTTGATCACACAACAGTTTTACGTAATTTACAAAAGTCTGGGTACAAGGAAAAAAAAATGATATTTGGGTACCACATAATCCAACTGAGAGAAACTTTATGCAACGTGTTTCCATTTGCGATTCTTTGTTGAAACGTAACAATTCCGACCAACGGTTGATTATGGGTGATGAAAAATGAGTCACTTACAATAAGAATGTTCGAAAAAGATCGTGGTCGAAGCATAGACAAGCCCCACAGACCGTGGCAAAACCCGGCCTGAATCGGAACAAAGTGATGCTTTGAAACACAGCATCACTTTGTTCCGAGTCAGGCAACAATGTACAAAAAATTATTCTGACTAAGATTAAATACATTTAATAGTGTACAGTTAGGATAGTCAAATTAAATGAATGAGAACAATCAACGGGTGAAGAATTAACCGAAGTGTTTTCTTATTGTTCATTCTGCCGAGAATATCTGTTTTTTTTTCCAAAATCTCGAAACAATTCTGGTGACTTCTCTCCAGAACCCCTGGGTTCCTTGAAACCTGGAAAACGCTGGTTAAAGGTATTAGCTGTAATCTGTTGTTAAAAGTAGACCGAGAGAGTGACATACAAGGTGTGAGACGCTCGGACGATTTTCAACCGACTTCAAAAAAGCAGGAGTTTCGGTTTATATGCTTGTTCACCGATTATGCGAAGACAAAACAAGTGAATTTGTAGGTAAAGCGACGATAGCTTAGTAGTTTGATTCGGATTGAAAGATCGCGGATCGGAATCCTTTCTAATAAAGTACCAACGCGACGTGAGCCCACTCCTTGTACAGAAATTTGCGCAGGAGTCGATTTTATACATGGCATTGGTAACCGCGTTTTGGTTGACTTGTATGTATCTTACGATCAGGTACACATTTTTATAAAAACGTGCGATTTTACCTTTGCAAGTTCAAAGTTACAATTTTGAAAAAAAATATAAATACTTGTAATAGACCATAGGTGTAACAAGGTTTTTTTCGCCGCTTTTTTTTTAAATTGTCCTTTTTATTTTGCACACGCTTTGTTTAATTCTTTTTTTAACCTACACATTTAAAATTTAATCAATTTCAGCCATCCATACTAATATTATAAACTAGCTGACCTGCGCAACTTCGTCTGCGTCAATTTTCCTCGTTTTTGCAACATTTACCATTGAAGCTCCGCTCCTATTGGTCGTAGCGTGATATTATATAGCCAATAGCCTTCCTAAATAATTTTTCAACTCGATCCAGTAGTTACTGAGATTATCGCGTTTAACCCAACAAAGAAACAAACTCTTCAGCTTTATAATATTAGTATTAGTGTTTATGTAAAAGTAACTCTATCTGTTACCTTTTCACGCTGAAACCGCTAAACTGATTTATATGAAAGTTGGTATGGAGATAGTTTAAATCTCGGGGAAGGACATAGAATAGTTTTTATCGTGATAACTGACATCCACGCGAGTGGAGTCGCGGGCAAAGCTTGTTCAGGATAAATCTTTGTGTTTTATAAGATATTTTATCAAGCTAGTAATTAATATAATAAAATAATAATCTTTTTATTTATTTTATAATAATAATATTTTCATTACCCACACTGACTTTTGCTGTAATCTGAAACAACATTATATACACTTAAACCCCATCTAAATAGAATCAGTAGTTTTTAGAAAATCATGAACATACGTACGTATATTCATGATTTTTAAAATCAAGGCTAAAATTTTAGCTGGTCTGTTGGGCTCGTGGTTAGGGACGCTGACTGCTAAGCCCAAGGTAGTGGTTTTGGTTTCTACCCAAGATAAAACTTTGTCTCATTTTTAGCCTCGATGGCCACGGAGACTGTATTTGGGGTAAGAGGTGTTTGTGTGTGTGTATGTGTGTCCGTGTGTCTGTATGTTCTAAATGACAGACCCCGGGCTTACTTATCTACGGTTCGTCGTAGATTTGTTTTCATTTTTTTTCCACATAAAGTATAGGAATTTGAAGTAATATAGTTTGGGACAACTCGCACAACGCTATCTGATCCCAAACTAAGCAAAGTTTATACTATGACAACCAGACAACTGTTAAACATACATATATATTTCTAAATACATACATATTATAGATAAATTACAACCAGACGAAGAATAAACTATCGTGTTCATCACACGAAGTTTTATTCTGGGCGGGGATCGAACCAACGACCTAGAGTTTAGCAGTCAGGAACACTAACCACTAGACCAACAGGCCAGTTATAGTGTCAAGAAATTTGGCAACATATGTGCAAACAATTTTAATTAAAAAACAATTAGCTAATTATTACTTAGCCTTTTATTTTATTTCTTGACTTAGTAATAGAGTATTGTATTAAAGTCCAATTAGCGGTACTTTAAGTAATAATCATTGATCATAAAGAAATCTCCGCCGTTTTTAAGTCGGTTAAAATCCGGTTCACTTAATGTGGATTTGGTAGACTGGATATTTAACTGACTTCTAAAAAGTTGGTTCTCTTTCAACCGACTTCAAAAAGGAGGAGGTTCTCCATTCGTCTGTTTGTTTTTTTTTTTTTGTATGTTGTTCACCGATTACGCAAGGATGGTTGGACCGATTTAAAAATTGTTTTTGTGTTTGAAAGGGTATACTTCCAAGTTGGTCACATTATCATCAGATCACGATCTGATGATGAGATCCTGGATAAATCGAGGGAACTCTTAAAATATTAAAGGCACACCTACAGTGATTTAGGTATATTTCATAGTGATTCGTGCATTTACTCTTATAAAACACCAATTGGTGAAGTGGAACTGATGATGAAGACCACAAATGACGAGCAGACCTATTCAATATTTCACAGTTTGCGATTCAGTCACTTTAATATGGTATTGAGTAGCACTTTATTCTCGTTGTACTACTATTACACAATGTAATAGAGCTGACAGTGAACTCCTCAACAATTAAGGCCCTGCATCGGGGTAAGCAATATTTTGTAAAAAGATTTCAGCAGTTGACATAAGCCTATTGTAACTTAAGTGAATTACAAACCAACCCACTAAACAGTGAGAAATAAAATACTTTTTTACAAAAAAATATTATCGACTTCTATTTTAGAAGTCGGCAATATTTTTTTGAAAAAAAGTATTTTTGACTTGTATGTAAAAGGGGCAAAAGTATTTTCGTATTTTTCTTACAAAGAACACACACAGACACACACACACACACACACACACACACACACACCACACACACACACACACACACACACACACACACACACACACACACACAGTCAAACAAGCATGCGTTATAGTGTCTTCTTATGTTTTTAGGGTTCCAAAATGGCAAAAACGGAACCCGTATAGTTTCGTCATGTCTGTCTTGTAGTAGCCGCTACTTAGTTTGATAGTTAAATAATAATAATAAATATTTTTAGGGGGCACTCCATACATGCAACAAAGCTTTATTGAGTTATTGTTGAAAAACTGCGTTTCTCAACAAAAGGGCGTGAGTGCCACGAACGTACGCTCTTCTGCTGATGCAATTATTCAAGGCTGCGAAACTCTACACTGAGCATGATCTGACATGCTCTTGCCCGATTTTTCCTACTTTTTTTACATAATGTTACATTTTTTTTTTCATTTTATATATACCAGACCCACATGAGCAACATGTACCCAAGAAAATATTTATATATTGCGGGTCTTAAACGCGTGAATTTCATCATGTATTGTGTACAAATCGCGAAAGTTTATCAATATTTATGTACCCAAGAGACTATGCCCTACAACACAGGGTAACCTAGTGTAGGGTTCAGTGGTTTCAACGTGAAAAGGTACCTAACAGACAGAGTTACTTTCTCATTTACAATTAGAAATGTGTAGTTTAAAAAAAGCACTTAACACAGCTCTAAATAAAATAAAAAGAACAATATCAAAAAAATACTCCGAAAAAATCCTGCTGCTCCTGCGCAAATTGTTACTTAAGGAGTGGATTCATGTCCCGTCGGTAGTATAAGGTAGTGTAGTGTAGGATTCGAACCCGTGACCTTTCGGGAATTTGATGCCTTAACCACAAAGCCATCTCCGCTGCAACTTCTGGGGGTGCCTTCAAGGCGATTAAGGGATGTCACACCGGAGGATGGGCAGCGTCCTCTGCGTACTTTAAAGCCTTACGATTGGCGATTATAGCAATTATCCCCAGGATCTATAATATGTAGGTACTTTGTTCTGGGGTGACCCATGCCCAGCAGTGGGACTTCATATAGGTCGATATGAAGTAATTATTTACCATAAACAAATATCTTTATTTTTCAAAATTGCAACCTTGAACTTGCATAGTTAAATTAAGTATAACTAGTTAAGCCACAGGTGAACCAAAACGTTGCCAATGCCGCGTAAATCGACTCCTGCGCATATATATAAGCGGTGCGCGCGCTACGATCCACATCAGTCTCACTTGACGTTGAGAGGATACACATACAAACATACAAACATGTTCGCTAAACTGGTGAGTGATTTGAAAATATTATTTACTATATTTTCTCTTAGGCTTAAGTCGCGTTAAGATTGTATTGGATTAAATTCTTTTGGAAACAATCCCATTTCGAGTTTCTAAATTTAATCCAAAATATAATAATACAAAATGGGGTTTTAGTGGTTTTCCCCTATGTTTTTGCCAACTTTTATTTTTAACCGCGTTAAAAAAGATGGTTCTATGTTTAACCCGTATCCATGCATTTTGACTGCCTCTGTGGTGCGGTGGGAGTGTATCCGATTGCTACGCAAGAGGTCGTGGGTTCGATCCCCATCCAGGATAAAACTTTGTGTGATGAGCACGATGGTTTATTCTGTGTCTGGGTGTTATTTATCTATAATAGAAATATATAAGTATGTTTATCAGTTGCCTGGTTTCCATAATACAAGCTTGGCTTAGTTTGGGATCAGATAGCGTTGTGTAAGTTGTCCCAAGATATTTGTTTATTATTATATTATGTATATATGTTCACGATTTTCTCCAAAGCTGGTGTTCCGATTTTAATGAGATTTTTGCTATTCGACTGCTTATTTTTCTGGGAAGGTTTTGGTATATAAAACGTTGTCCTAGACTATAAAACACCAAAGATATAGACAAAAACATAGAAGTTATTCAGCGAAATTAGCATTCGGTGATGTGCCTGATATTTCTTTATGCTTGAAGGCGTTTCATTTTTTTTAAAGAAGTTATTGATAAAAACCAGACTTCAACGAATATTTGAAAAAAAATTTTGCCGAATTATTCCGTCCGTTTAAGAGTTTTGGCAATACATTTTTTTTTAGATTGCTGCCCATGATTCTGTCTGTTTTATACAGAGTGATTTTTAATATACTAATAACCTGCTCGTGACATCTTTACAAGAATTGCTCACGGGGGTGATCTATCAAGCCACATAATTTAAACATTATTTAAAGATAAACTTTTGCAGTAGTGTAGTGTAAAGCTGTGTGTCTAATCTTTGTTATATGTACAGGGTGTAACAGAAAGGTGTTGTCAAATTTCAGCAGCGGATAGAGTATGTTATCAGATTTGCACCTACCATGGTGCCGTAGTTGGTTGCATTATTATTACATAGTTATAGCATATTCTTTTTGGCAAAATTCAGTAGCGAAAGGCGTATGGCATAAGAATTATACCTCCCATGGTACAGAATTCGATTGGATTATCTTTTTTAATTTTTTTTTTATTCATAAATAAACGAATGAAAAGATATTTAATATATTTTTAGGGTACTCCGATTTTGATAAAATTATGTATGTGCACTCAGTATCATGGGTATCACATACCAACCCTTGAATATGACCACACCTTTCTGTTACATCCTGCATAATGTTTCAATTCGAATTGGTTCAAATGGCTAATGTAATGTTTCATATTATTGTATCATCACCTTCATTAGCCTGTATCGGTCGACTACTGGACATAGGTCTTTCCTAATATACGCCACCACACCCAGTGCCTTCCGCAACCAGTTCCATCCCAGCGTCCTTTTTTATGTCGTTTGACTGATTTTCGATTGTAAAGACTACCCGACGATAGTCTAGCGGAATCGTTCCGATTCTCTCGCCCGTGGAGACGGTCCTACTACAACACCAAGTCGTGGTCTTCACTCTAGGACTCGTTTGCCCCAAAGTACTAATTGTACAGATCGCTAATATGTAGGAATAATTAAAAATTGCGTCATCTACTTCAACTTGCAATTTCAGTACGTCAAAATCTCATTATGTTTAAAATGGCTGAATTATTGACTAAAAGTAACCCCAATTAAATCATCGACCCATAGTTTTATGAGATACAACGCCTAGACAAACTTTTTTCAAAACTGTAACGCGTTGAAGTCTTTTGTAGGAAAAAGTTAATTACACAATTATATTAAAAATTAAATGTCATGCCTCTTGTTGAATCATTAATCTAACATGTCAAATAACATATGGGGATATTAAGCAAGCGAGGATAAAATGTGCTTCAGTGAAATAAATGGATGGGTAATATTTAACTGATTTTTTTTATGAACGTTTGAATTGTTTATTTAATGACTGACTTTGACTGCTTCACTCGTGGTCGGTGGCGAAGCGGTTAATGCTGTAGGAATGGCATCGCAACTTATTCGCGTGTTTCGTTCTTTCAAAAAAGGTGGTTCACTATTCGACCTGTATATTTGTATGTATGCATGTTCGCGATTTTCTCAAAAACTACTAAAATGATTTTGATGCGAATTTCATTATTCGATTGACTATTTTTCTGGGAAGGTTTTAGTGTATAAAACGTTGTCCTAGCTTATAAAACATTCGAGATATAAACTAAAACATAAGAGTGAGTTCAGCGATGTGCTTGATATTTACTTTTCCTTGAAGGCTTTATATATTTAGCCTAGCGGCTTCCCCTTGCTTCGTACGGATTTCTCCAGCATTGATTCACAAAATATGCAGTTATTATACATATAAACCATCCAGATTAAATTATCTGTATGATACTGAAAACTACATAAAAATCCTTTGCATAGTTTAGAAGATCTAAGCGTACAGACAGTGAGGATAAGGATGTATAAATCAACATAACAATCAAAATTAAAAATATTAAAAATACCCACGATGGACGTAAAAAAGTATCAAATTTTAAAACCCCTCACTAATAGGAGGTAAGTAAATACAATTTGACACGGGAATAAACGCGTTTAATCTAGGTAAAGTTATTTACCCGATCGAAACGTCAAGCATAAGGTAAATAACTTGACCTAGATTAAACGCATTTATTCCCGTGTCAAATTGTATTTATAATGCAAAGCGTAAGTTTAAAAGTTATAATTAGGAGGTAAGTAACCGAAGAAAAACCATCGGGGTCTGCGTTTTACTGCCCTGGGTATGCACGATGCATTTCCAAGCGCAGCTCTCTATTTACCAATAGGACAAGATTTTGACAGCTAGAGGCGCGGGCTTGCCGCGATAACGAAAAAATAAAACATAGTGAATAAGGACCCATAATAGTACTTAAACATTTTGTGCATGTGACAGGTCAGCGAATGGCAGACCCCGACTGATTTTCTTCCGATACTTACTTCCTGTTAGTCGGCGGTTTTAAAATTTTATTTGATATTTTTTTAAGTCCGTCGTGCGTTTTTTCAAGAAAAAAAAATCATTTTGTTTTTACTTTTACTTCAAATATTTTAGAGATGTTTTACTTATTACGCATTTCATTTTAACGGATATAATATATACCTAATCAGTTTTGATAATAAAATGATGATCTTGGCCCTTTTGGAGAAACAAAATATGGCCGTTCCGGGTATAAAATCAACAAATTAATTGCATAGTCTTTTTTTAAATATTCAATTATAGATTAGTCAAAATTGCACGAACTCTTTATCTACACAATACTCCTTTTATTATAATCGAATAAATAAATCATCAGGCACGCATTCCTCACTGTACTTGTATGTAGGCGTCGACGTTTGACGACATATTATTATAATGACAGACAAACAAACAGGTGGAATTATATTAGAATTAATTTGTTTTAATTGTGTATATTTTTATACATGGATACAATCAATCATAATTAGTGTTATTGTAGCATGTTAATTTCGTTGTAATTTCATTTTATGTTACAAGTGTTCTTAGATGACAGTGATCATGTCATACTTCGTGAAAAATATTACTCAAAAAGATTTTGAAGTGCTTCTTTAGCGGCGTTGTGCAATTTTTGGGATGGGTAAAAAATGTTAAACTCGGGTCAGGACATGTGACCTGATCGAAATTCGTTAAGAGCAATGAAAAATATCAGAAATAAATGAGCATGTTTATCAGTTATCTCGTGGTCATTCATAAAATCATAATACAAGCTCTGCCTGGTTTGGAATCAGATGACCATGTGTGAGTTGTCCCAAGAACTGGCCAAACGCAAATACCCATTTACATCGTTCATAAACGGAAGCGATTGCACACAATATCAATTTTCTACAACACCAATAAAAATCTAAATCGTGATACTTCCACATTAGGTATACTACGATTAAATAATCTTAGCACTTTCTAGAGCCGCAAGTGTCAATCATGACACTAGGCCATTATAGGCTGAATGCATTAATCCATGTCTGTAGCAAATCGCGTGCGTGTATGTATGTTTGGCAATATATATTGCAGTTACGCTTCAATTCATATGATGCGATGTTAAGTGAACATTGTAATACCTATTGATTAATTACGAAGTTTTTGTTTTGCTAATCGTTATATGGCAGTTTGTATGGTTGCATAATAATTGATGAACGGATTAGGATGAATTTACATGCACTTAGTTCAAAATCTGGAGTATATAACAGAGCGAGGCGAGGGGAAATATACCTTGCTGGACAATAAACTATTTATCTATGATGAAAATTCTACCTCTAGTAGCCAAATGCTACTAAGAGGTAGAATTTTGACATATTTTGTATGTCAAATATATAGCTCTAGTAGCCAAATCCAATCGATAGTTAGATTATTGAGACCGGCCGTTAGTCCACCGAATCCTTCTAGGGTGATCAGACCGGTGATGACCAAATAATACTAACCGGAATTTTGAAAAAAACAAAGTATGTAACTTCTTTTTTTTATATTAAAAAAATAATTTAAAAGATGCATTTAGATGGACCGTAAAATGACTTACAAAAGACATAGGTATCTCAAACTCATATTTAATTAATATAAATTGGGTTTCTGTATTTCCTAACTCAAGGTCCAGTAATTAGCTAAGAAATTAGGGTACAACAATTATAAACATACTTAGGTATTCCTAAATGCATACATATCTGTACTAATTTAGTATAAGATTATCGTCGTCGGTCCGGATTTAGAAATTATTTTACTGTTGGATAGCCCATTTATTGTCATTTTTTCCTATTGAATAATAGGAAAAAATGTTGCTAAAACGGAGAAAATTTACGCAGACGAATTTGCGCGGGTCAGCTAGTTACAGATATATTACACCCAGACTCAGAATAAACATAAATACTATGATTTTTTATTATGACTGCTTATAACACAAAGATTTATCCTAAATGGTAATCGAGCCCACTAACTCTGGCTTAGCAGTCAGGGTCACTAACCAGTAGAGTTTAGAGTCTAGTGACAAGACTAACAGTCCAGGGTCCTTATTTACCTTTTTTTTTCGCGTCAATTCCGCGCTTTTAACTGTCAAAATCTTGTCATAATGGTATAAAGAGAGCTGCGCTTAGAAATGCATCGCGCATGCTCGCGGACATCTTTGAGCGCACCGCGCATTCTAATTCGCGCGGGCTTACCGCGAAAACGAAAAAATACTTAGCGAATAAGGACCCAGTCTGATGCCAACATTATGCATCTTTCGCAAAGTGCACTATTTTAACATGACAGTATGTATGTTTCCAGTTGATGTTCTTCGCCCTGGTCGTGGCAGCCCTTGCAAGGGAGTACCCAGCCGGCGTCCACCCCGCCATCTGCCCGGATTACCCATACTGCTCCGCTGACACCCTCGCCCGTTTCACTCCTGATGGACAACCCATCCCGCAATGGGGCTTCCCTGGAGCGGCTGCTAATGCGTAAGTATTTTTGGTCTAACATCTATAGAGCTTGTTATAACTTAATAATATATTCCATAAACGAAGTCCTTTTTCACATACAAAACCACAATTGTATTTATTATCTTTGTAATAATTTGATTGGCCCTGACTGCTAACCCGGAGGACGTGGGGTCCGCCCAGGATAAAACTTTGTGTGATGAGCACGATAGTTTATTCTGTGTCTGGGTCTCATTTTTGCATGATAGGTACGTATTTAGAAATATTTATGTATGTTTATCAGTTGTCTGGTTGCCATAGTACAAGCTCTGCTTAGTTTGGGATCTGATGGCGTTGTGTGAGTTGTCCCAAGATATTATTATTAATTGTATTTAATAAAAAATACTTACTACGTTTGCATAGTTAAGTGTGAGTCGCTTGCATCATGGGGGGGGGGAGGGGTACATTTGATTCAACATGTACACCAGCCACTAGGGGTGGGAGGGGGAATTTCCGGTCAAAACATACCGGTCTCGTGTCAAATTTCTTTTAACAGTTTTCGAGCACCGTGCCTCAGACAACACATTAAAACCATCTACGTATGTTATTCGTGCGCCTAATCTCTCTCGGGTCGAACCAGATTTCCATCCCATCTGACTATGAAAATGTGCGAATAGAGAGTACACGTATGTCTGCGTATACACTTGTGCACTATAATTTTCTGCGTAGTTCCTCGTCTCTGATGAAACCCCTTAGGAGTTCATTACCTACTATTAACAAAGTTTATTTTCTACAGCCCCGTGCCAGCTGCACCGAGGTATCCCGCCGACCTGCCCCCAGCACTCTGCCCCAACTACCCTTACTGCTGGTAATCACCATCACCGGATAATCATCATCTCCAACGAACACCGACAGTTTAACGAAATAATCGTTTCATTTTAAAAACAGCCTGTACATAGATACGTCATGAAATTGTCTATGTGTGGCACGCGCACATATGTAGATAGTTCACTGTCTATGGACTCTATGGTACTCGTTCAATAGTTCATTAACATGCAGGTATTTAAGCTATTTTAATTTTTTCTAAAATTTTTAAGTACTGTCACAAAATACTTTAGAAAAAATTAAAAACTGCTTTCTCTGTCAAAAAAATGTCCATTAGTATTTTTAAGTTGGTGGAATATTGATTTGAGATCTGTTAAAATATAAAAAAATAGTTGTATTTTTTTAATGCAGTGCAATACCATCAATACTATTGATTTTTTTATTTTGACTTGATATTCTTTTTAATATTTTATCATAGATACTGTCGCAGTCAAACCTCTGACAGAATTCATTGTAAATTTTCCATAGATTCTGTTAAAGTTATCGACTCAAACTTTGCCATCATAGCTAAAGGCTTCCTCTAGGTTACCTGTGCCTAATACACACAGTATTTTAAAAAATATTAGTGGACATTTTTTCGTTATTTTCTCAACTATCGGTGTGATTTAATTTGTTCGGAAACACTGCCATACATATTAAAATATAAATGATACGCATTATTTCTTCAGTACTGCAAGAAAATGCTTGCATTCATTTAATTAGAGGTAATTGTTTTGTAAAAAATTGTAAATAAACAAAATATTTTTAAATGTGTGTTTTTTATCGTTTCTGCGGAAATTCCCACAAAGAGTTTAATTAAACGTATGGACATAGTTTGGGTCCCGGGGATAGAATTTTTCTCATTAACTTTGACAGATAGATTATAATCTAGAATAGCACATGGTGTACTTTTTATCCCGAAAAAATGTACGGCTTCCGTGAGATCGATGTTTTTCAAAAGGTCTACGTGAATGAAGTCGTGGGCAACTCGAGAAATAAAACCAATATAATATAATATCTTGGGACAACGCACAGAATATAATCTGATCCCCAAACTAAGCAGAATTGGTACTATGGCAACCAGATCTGATAAATATACTTATATATTTCTAAATACATACATAAAGATAAATAACACCCAGACACAGAATAAACCATCAAGCTTATCACGAAAAGTTTTGTCCTGGGTGAGGATCGAAACCACTAGACCAAAACCACTACATAGGTTTTGAAGTTTTTTTTAAACATACTCGTAAGTATTAACCCTTCACTACCTACTTACTACCTTTTTTTTTACATCGTCAAAATCCCCACGGATCCCAACCCGTCGGTGGCACGATAGGTGGGTATGTCGGACTCGAACCGACTCGACGACCAGGCATTCACAGCGTTGCTGTGACCTGCCTGGCCGCCTGCAGGCTGGACATTCCAACAGAGTGTGCAGCGCCTCATTCTCACGGCGACTGTCCCAGTGATTACATTCAGGTGTTAGTTCATGACCAATACGACACAGATACTGCCCAAAACATCCATGTCCTGAGAGTACCTAGGCCTAGGTCAGCCGGTTCGTGCTGCCGCTTCAACCATCCATCTAATACTGGAACTATCGCTACGATTGTGAAGTGTCCTGAGCTTATGCTTTGTAGCCTCTCACTCCATTCTTCCATAAGGCCTCGTTAAAGCAAAGATCTTTGAGCCTTAATTTCTGTAGAGGGACATAGATCAGCGCCACGATGGCGCCACTGATATAGAGTTGCAAGAACCCTCGACTCCAAATCCCAGCGCAGGGTTCCTCACTATCAACTACCTACTTTTGTCACACATCTATCTACCACACATCTGTGAGACCCCGGAGTAAAATTAATAATTTGTTATCAGGTTTAGGGCCTAAACCTCACATTATACAATGATTTTACTCCAGTAAAATAGTCTGTAGGTGGTTAAGTCATAAATAGGTAATTAGTATTTTAAAAATCCCTATATATTAGCACTAAAATCTAACGACACCTTGCAAGCTAAAATCCACCAAGCCGTTTAAGCCCTAGGGCGTGCCAAAGAATTACACATACATACTCTTGAAAAACATAATCCTCCTTCTTGCGCAGTCGGGTAAAAGTAGAAGAGAGATCTACGTGAACGAAGTCACTGACCAAGCCTGATTTTTGTAGAATTATTATTTTGTTTCAAAATCGATTTGGTTATTTTGCAACTATTGTTAGTTTCAAGCTTGCCGGCTATAAAAAATATAAGCATTGTTCTTTATTCAACTGCCTCTGTGGCGCGGTGGGAGTTTGTCCGACTGCCACGCAAGAGGTCGTGAGTTCGATTCCCACACGGTACACCCACATCCTTAAATTGTTGTTCAGCGTCTGGGTGTACTTTGACTTGAATGTTTGTAAAGTCATCCGCAACATAGAGCTTGATTGCTACAAAATGGCGTTGTTTGTACCGGAGTCGTCTTATTATAAAAAAAAAAAATGACACTGGATTGGAGTGTTTAAGCAGGCAATTGCCTACCCCTCGGTGTAGATAGATATGGTGGTAGATATGGTGTATCGGTGTTGAATCAAATATCCCCCCCCCCCCTCCAGTCATGCGAGTGACTCACACTTGACCAGTTAAGTCAAATGTTGTCAACTCCAGAACTAAGTTCTGGATCCGCGCATGTATACCAGGTATGGGGTACTGCACACAGGGGGGTACAGGCATATAGGTTGGTAATTATGTATAAATACTACATACATAAAAAAAAAAAGTTACCCTTAAGACCATCCTAAATGTAGGACATTGTGATATTCCTGATCTATTTTTTTACGTGGGTGGTGCAACGGCACCCAAATGCTAGCTGCCGGCATCCATGGTTATTATAGACAACTACCTAATTACTGGGTATCCTTCATCACTCAAAATATCAACTCTTTTTCAATAAACGCTCATTCAAAAATACATTTTCATGATGAAGCCACTTAGGCACTTATTAAATGTCGTACAAAATGAATGAGCATCTCACTTAAAATTGACATTGACTTATACGTGGACGATCAATCAATCGATTAATTTTTAAATCGATTTTACCTGTCACTATCGATTATGGTGACAGTACAGTGGAATCAATGAGGGCTTTTACTCAAAAGTCCTCACGAACTTGGTGAGATATATTGTTTTTTTTTTAAATTTGGTTTCTTAATATTGTTATTTAAAATCAGAAACATTTTGGAGTGGGGATGGAAATAATTGATTTAGTTTTATTGATTTTACTAACTGATTTATTAACGCAGATCCTACCGTTGGTTTTGGCAGTTGATGATTAAAAGGCATAATGTCAGCCCCGGCAAGTTGTAAGCCCTCACTAAAGATTTTAGGATCTCAGTCCCCTAAGGGGGTTTCTAGGGGTTAAAATAGGGGTTGCAAATTTGTATGGAATTCCGTCAGTTTTGGAGTTTGATAAATAATTATTATTTTCATACTAAACTAAGAAAATTAATTATTTCTCATACTACACTTAACATATATTTAGAAAAATAGAGACGAAACTGATTATTTTCTACATAAATATACCAACCTAATATAGTTATGTATGATGTCTTATGATATATTTAAGGATTATGGCTCGCACATTCTGTGCATTCGCCAGTAGTATTTTCTTTGAATCACAAAGTTTCATTCTCTCGTTTTTCTAGTTTTCTTCTTTGAATCGCGCTTGTTCTTGAAACGAGAGCGTTATGTCCAGTAAAACGTATTTTAAACACATTTTACAGTGTTTTACACGTATCATATAGATATAGCATAAACAATACTAATCATTTCAATCCTGCTCCAAAATGTTTCCGATTTTGAACAATACAAAATAAATCTATACTAATATTATAAAGCTGAAGAGTTTGTTTGTTTGTTTGTTTGTTTGAACGCGGTAATTTCAGGAACTGCTGATCCGAATTTGTATATTTATCTAGGAAGGCTATATAACATCATGCTACGACCTATAGGTGCGGAACAGCAATGATAAATGTTGCAAAAACGGGGAAAATTTATGCAGATAAGTTGCGCGGGACAGCTAGTAAATAATAAAAACCCAAATCTTCTATTTTTTAGTTTACTAGCTGTCCCGCGCAACTTCGTACGCGTCAATTATCCCCGTTTTTGCAACTTTTTTCATTACTACTCCGCTCCTATTGGTCGTAGCGTGATGTTACATAGCCTATAGCCTTCCTCAATACATGGGCTACCCAACAGAAAATAATTTTGAACTAAAGCCTGTGTATATTGCATTGACGTACTCGTATAGACTAGACCCTGCAATCCCTTTCAATTAAAAAGTAAATATTGACTGCAAAACGTGAAAGAGAGAAAATACTCGTGCGACCCTGCCTCTTTGACAGGTATTGTCTACTAAGTAGGGTTGTCTCTTCTCTTTCTAGAGAGTGGTCAATTTTGTGAGGGTATGGCGCAGTCCAGGTCTATGCGTCAATGGAAGTTGCCAAATTAAGGTTTAAGGTAATTTTTTTGGCACGTAATAAATTACGCGTCACAGGGTTCGGCTCTACCAAAAATGTATACAGAAAACATAAATATTAGAACTCATTAAAAATTGTGTGACTAGCTAGATAGTTTTTCTAGTAGATAAAGAAATAGGTGAAAGAAATTCAAGTATATTTCATAATATCAACCCGAAAACAAATTTTAACCGAAGAAATGCTCGGGCCGGCGATGTTTTTTAACTTCATCTTGCCATCTTGTGATAGGCCTCCCTTTTGTTCTTTCGCCTAGCGGGCCCTTCCATGAAACCTCATGGAAGGGCCCGCTCGGCGAAATAACAGAGTGGATTCCCAAGGTGGTGCAGAAAAGTAACGACTCTTCGATATGCAATAGTTAAGTACAATATCCGCAGCTGAAAGTTGCGTGAGTTTCATGGTGTAATGGTTGCAGCACACCTTACTGGCATAATTGTAAAAATTGTCATTTACAAAAAGTGACCAGGAGTGTTTATTACCAAGTTCTATATATCTTAGACCAAGCTCTATAGCTTGTTATAACTTATAATATATTCCATATGCAAAGTCCTTTTTGAGATACAAAACCACAATTATATTTAATATAAAGATAATAATAATTTGCCACTTTATTTAGCTTTTACTGCATACGTATGTAAGAAAGTAACTTTGTGGGTTCCGTGACTCAGTGACGATTGCCAAGCGTGGTTTAACAACGTGAACTTTGCATACTCGATAGTGGTGACTGTTTTCGAAAAACTCTCAGGGTCGGATCCAGGGGGGGGGGGGGGCAACAGGGGCTATTACACTCCCTCTCCAGACTCGACTGAAAGACTGACTTTTCTCGGGAATTTTGACACTGTATCGGTGTGTTTTGACAGGTAATTGCCCCCCAAAGGCGGTGGTGGCTGAGGTGTGTGTTGAATCAAATACTCACCTCCACTACCATGCAAGCGACTCAAACTTGGCCATAGGGTCACATGTTGCCCTCCCCCCCCCCCCCCCTTTACAAAGTTCTGCATCCACGCCTGCTCAGACTGCACGTTAAAGCCTTTTACTACGTTCTTCGTGCGCCTAATCTCTCTCCAGTCGAATCAGATTTCCGTCCCATCTAACTATGGAATAGAGAGTGCACGTATGTCTGCGTATACACTTGTACACTATAATTTTCTGCGTAGTTCCTCGTCTCTGATGAAATCTGTTAGGACACCTACGATTAACAAAGTTTATTTTCCACAGCCCCGTGCCAGCTGCACGGAGGTATCCCGCCGACCTGCCCCCAGCACTCTGCCCCAACTACCCTTACTGCTGGTAATCACCATCACCGGATAATCATCATCCCCAACGAACACCGACAGTTTAACGAAATAACCGTTTCATATTAAAAACAGCCTGTACATAGATACGTCATGAAATTGTCTATGTGTGGCACGCGCACATAGATAGTTCACTGTCTATGGACTCTATGGTACTCGTTCAATAGTTCATTAACATGCAGGTATAAAAGCTTTTTTAATTTTTTCTAAAATTTTTAAGTACTGTCACAAAATACTTTAGAAAAAATTAAAAACTGCTTTCTCTGGCGAAAAAATGTCCATTAGTATTTTAAAGTTGGTGGAATATAGATTTGAGATCTGTTAAAATATAAAAAATTGGTAGTATTTTCTTAATGCAGTACAATACCATCAATCCTATTGTTTTTTTTTTTATTTTGACTTGATATTCTTTTTAATATTTCATCATAGATACTGTCGAAGTTGAACCTCTGACAGAATTTACTGTAAATTTTCCAAAGATTCTGTTAAAGTGTATCGACTCAAACTTTGCAATCATAGCTAAAGGCTTCCTGTAGGTTACCTGTGCCTAATACGCACAGTATTTAAAAAAATATTAGTGGACATTTTTTCGTTATTTTTGTCAACTATCGGTGTAATTTAATTTGTTCGGAAACACTGCCATACATGTTAAAATATAAATGATACGCATTATTTCTTCAGTACTGCAAGAAATGCTTGCATTCATTTAATTAGAGTATATTTTTTTGTAAAAAAATTGTAAATAAACAAAATATTATTAAATGTTTGTTTTTTATAGTTTCTGCGAAAATTCCCATAGAGAGTTTAATTAAACGATTACATTAAATTTGGCATAGAAATAGTTTGGGTATAATATACTCAAAAACTGTATATTCGATCATGTCCAAAATAATTTTAGTTTAAAATATTTTTGGTGCCATGACATAGTAGTTTTAATGTTTTATTTGGCGCTAACGTCAAAAAATTTTTTTTTTTGGTTTATTATACTTTTTTTTTAATTGCCTTGCATTTAATTATGAAGTCGTGTGGTACCGGCTTAAGAATAGTACCACCCCGTCTCTTCCCGTGGGTGTCGTCAAGGCGACTAAGGGATTTCACACCGGAGGATGGGCAGCAGCGTCCTCTGCGTACTTAAAGCCCTACTGCGATCGCCAACCCGCTCGCCAAGCGTGGCGATTATGGCAATTACCCCCAGGATCTACATACTAGTAGGTTCTAATGGGGAGACCCGTGCCCAGCAGTGGGCCATCATATGGGTTGATATGTAATTATGAAGTAGGTAATATTTATTAAGTTTCAATTTCTCACTTTTTAGTGGGTTGGTTTGTAATTCATCTAAGTTACAATAGCCTAATATCAATTGTTCAAATCCTTTTACAAAACATTGTTTTTCTCGATGCAGGGCCTTTAATTATTTCTCGTAAACCGTGAAGTATTGAATAGTTCCGTTCGTCTTTTGTGGTCTTCATCATCAGTTCCATGTCACCAATTGGTAGTTTTTGAGAGTAAATGCACGAACCACTATAAAATATAGCTAAATTTAAAGATAGCCTGCCTTTGTGCCTTTAATATTTGAAGAGATCCTTCGATCTCTACAGGATCCCATTATGAGATCCTGATCTGATGACAATAGGACCAACTTGGAAGTATAGGGTATACTTCAATTAAAAAAAAAACAAATCAATCCAGCCGTCTTCGCGTAATTGGGCAACAATCACAAAAAAAACAACATAATATTTACTCGATCAAAAAAAGTTTTTAGAAGACTTGCCAAATGATGTGCCACACGTTGATGTTTACTAAAAAAAAAACAGCTTCTGTTACATGGTGTTTCTCACTACAAATATTTATTTTAATTAATAAACTAAGTAGCGGTTTAAACAAGACACCTATGCTCCAAATTTAATCAATATTCATCAGGCAGTTTTTGAGTAAAAAGCCTGTGACTTACAGACAGACAGACGAACGGACAAAAACTGACAAAAACGGAAACGAGAAGGGTTCCGTTTTTGCCATTTTGGCCACGGAAACCTAAAAATCAAATATAAAGCCAATATACAATAATTGCATTTTGAAAGGTAGAAAAATTTGAAATCCAGACTCAGGAATCGAACCCGAGACTTCCGTAGCCAAACCGGGGCCAGAAGCGAACCACCTATCTTAATTCACAAAATTGAATTTATATTTAATTAAAGATATTAACATTTCATTTTAAATCTATTGTAATTAATGATAATGCATAAATTATTTGTATTTCAAATTTTAAGAATTAATAAAGGCTTTTTTATTTTATTTTATTTATGAAGAGTTCTTCTAGTAGATGATAAAGAAATAGGAAAAAGAAATTCAAGGATATGTCTTAAACCCGTAAAGAAAATCTAGAGGTTACGGAAAATACTAAAAATGAGGATTTTCGTGTTGTTCTGGTTATGGCGTCTAACATATGTACGAAGGAATATTCGTTTTCATTTTGTCCTGCGCACTGGCAAGTATTAGTTGTGTGCCTAGTGGTAAATGAATAATTCACTCGGAATAATACCCTCTTATTCCCCAACTTTAACATAATGGAATACCTTTACCACCTTTTATTATATACCTTTATACCTTTTATTTTATCGACCCCTAAGTTCATGGCGATGGGTTGTACTGACTAAGATCAAATACATTTAAAAGTGTACAGTTATGATAGTCAAGCTGGTCCCGTTGTCATTAGATCAGGACCTGATGATGGAATTGTGGAGAAATAGAGGGAACTCTTTCAAATATTAAAGGCACACTTACAGTGATTTAGGTGTATTTCATATTGATTCGCGCATTTACTCTTAAAAAACACTAATTGGTGACGTGGAACTGATGAAGACCACAAATGACGAGTGGAACCATCCTTCATTTATTCTCGTCATACTACTATTACACAATGTAATATAGCTGATGCGAACTAACATGCGAACTCCTCAACCATTAACGGCCATGAATCGGAAAAAGCAATATTTTGTAAAAGAATTTGAGCATTGACATAATCCTATTGTAACTTAGGTGAATTACAAACCAACCTACTAAAATCTGAGAAATTTAAATCTTTTTAAAATTGACCCAGACGAAGTTGCGTGGGTTAGTAGGCTATAAAAATCTAATATAACACGGGTGAAGCCGCGGGGTTAGCCACTGCATACCTACTAAAATAATTTTAATGTGTAACTGTTAATATAAAATGGGATAAGTACTATTTTATAACAGTTTATATTATAATAGTACAAATAATGTTCGTTATCAAACTTCTTGAAAATGATTTAAAAAAGAATGACTTACTTATTAACGTATTTTCAAAATTGACTTAAACAAGGGAATTTGTAGGTATATCTTGGTTAAAGCGACGATAGCTTAGTAGTTTGATTCGGATTGAAAAATCGCGGATCCGAATCCTAATAATCCTAATTTCTAATAAAGTACCAACGCGACGTGAGCCCACTCCTTGTACAGAAATTTTCGCAGGAGTCGATTTTATACATGGCATTGGTAACCGCGTTTTGGTTGACTTGTATGTATCTTACGATCAGGTTTATATTTTATAGAAACGTACGATGTTACAAAAAATATATACTTGTAACAGACCACAGGTGTAACTAGGTTTTTTTTGCAGCTTTTTTTTTAAATTGTCCTTTTTATTTTGCACACGCTTTGTTTAATTCTTTTTTTTAACCTACACATTTAAAATTTAATCAATTTCAGCCATCCATACTAATATTATAAACTAGCTGACCTGCGCAACTTCGTCTGCGTCAATTTTCCTCGTTTTTGCAACATTTACCATTGAAGCCGCGCTCCTGTTGGTCGTAGCGTGACATTATATAGCCCATAGCCTTCCTAAATAAATGGGCCATCCAACACTAAAATAATTTTTCAACTCGATCCAGTAGTTCCTGAGATTATCGAGTTCAACCAAACAAAGAAACAAACTCTTCCCGCCTTATTCCAAAAGCTGGACTAAACCTGGTTTGACGAAAATCCTAGTTTAAACCATGGATCTACGAAAATCTTTATTACAAAACGAGGTTCATCGCTTAATCGATGATCATCTTTGGTCCATAGCTTAGTCTTTCAATCACCCTAGTTTAACTATGGTAATAACCTTAAAATGTCAAAAACTTAACAATTTAAAAGTTAGACCATTTACAATTTTGCGTATTTTAGTTTCAATTAATAATGACGAATGTTGAATTTAAATAATTAACTAACTAAATATAGTGTGGCAACAAAATAAACGCAAAAATCGAGTGAAATGCAATGTGTGACAAAAGATTTAAAAATACATGCATAATATTGTTTTTCAAAACATTTATCACAGCTTGGAATTGAGAGAGAAGATTTAACATACAGAACTCAGAGATGTCCTAAAATTAAAGTGGTCTGTGCAATGTTTGGGTCAACCAGACTCGGCGTGAAGTGTAAAGTTGAAGGCCCACACAGATTATTTTTGTTCGACAATAGTATCATTAACTGGTGCTCTATGTAAAACAAACTGATGCATTCCACTTATATGTCACATTATTAGATTGAAGTTGGAAAATCACATTTGGAATGTCTGATAGGTGGTCTGGAGTAGTGCGGCAAAAACCAATGTTGAATATACTCAAAATGCACAAAACAAAGTAATAGAAACATCATCTTACCCAAAACTTACTAGTGAACTATATAGTGGAACTAAATAAACATTGATCAATTTAAAATTTAGTTGGTAAAGTGTAACCATGGGTATACCTGTCACTAGAAACAGATTTAAACTTAGATTATAAGTAGGTACCAAGAACTGAATATTATGTTTATATTATGCTCAGCTAGTTAATACTTTGCTACAATGTTCCTTTAAACATAGACAGAGAGTACAGATTGGTTACAGGTTATTGAAATTGTGATGTAATAACTATTATGCACTACTTAACAGTGCCGTGTGGTGCCGGCTTAAGAATAGTACCACCCCATCTCTTCCCGTGGGTGTCGTCAAGGCGACTAAGGGATTTCACCCCGGAGGACGGGCAGCAGCGTCCTCTGCGTACTTAAAGCCTTACTGCGATCGCCAACCCGCTCGCCAAGCGTGGCGATTATGGCAATTACCCCCAGGATCTACATACCAGTAGGTTCTACTGGGGAGACCCGTGCCCAGCAGTGGGCCATCATATGGGTTGATATGTAACAGTTTAGATAATGATATTTAAGATTCTCATGAAAATGAACTAACACTGTTTATATAATAAACAAAAAATGCATACAATTTAAAATTTATTGTAAAATAAATAACTATACTAATATCATAAAGCTGAAGAGTTTGTTTGAACGCGGTAATCTCATGAACGACTAATTCTTTTGAACTTTTTACTGTTGGATAGCCCATTTGTCAAGGAAGTCTATATAATATCACTCTACAACCAATAGGAACGGAGCAGCAATGAGAAATGTTGCAAAACAGGGAAAATTTATGCAGACTAAGATGTGCGGGAAAGCTAGTTATGTATAAAGAAATAGGGATATAAACTCAATATTCCTTTTCAAACATAGTTTGAACAGGGAGTACAGATTGGATACAGATTATTGAAATTGTTAACATCCATTTTGTTGTCAAATGGAATAACTAATAAGTGCTACCTAACAGTTTAGATAATAATATTTATGATTCTCATGAAAATGTACTCTGTTCTTAGGAAGAATAAATGGTATCTAATAAATAATGATTCTATGTAGTTATTTGAGAATTTCATTTCATAGCAAGCTCACTGATATTAAATAATAAATATATTCATAAAATTTGTTTCAATTGTTTGTTGTGCTTCAGCCGAAGCTTCAGTACCTATGTTGAATCTAGGCATACTTTCCCCCAATACATTCAGAACAACGAGTGCAACAAAGAAAACAGTAAGTATATTAAAAATGCATTATCTTATTGAGTAAGTATCCTTAAACTATTGAACGAATTTTCATCCAACCATGCTAAGAACTGTTCCAATGAAACTAGCTTTGTAATAAAAACTCGCATCCAAGTTCCTATAAGTGTTTGGGCGCTATAATTACTCAGATTAAACTTATAACATCCATAAAATGTCGTGAGTTAATAAAATTTAGGTTATCATAATTTGTTTACATTTTTAGTACTACTGACAGCTATATATGTAACGTTCCGATCCTGACAGAATCTATTTTATTATTCGTAAATTGCAGGCCGAGGACTTTTATGTCAGGTTTATATTTTGAAAATTACGTAGTCCTGGCGAATAATTTAGCTAATAGAACGTCTAAATATTTTTTTCTCAATGAAAACTATACTTTCAAATTATATTGGCTTAAAACGGAACGTTATTTTTGAATGATAAGAAAAATGAATGAACTAAATTGATTATAATCTGTGGCTGATTGCAAGATCCTTTGGTATCAGCTGGTCCACGGATTATCTAAGCTTTGTAATAAGACCAATAGTACAGTACTAAATCCTGGACTTGAAAGTCTTGGCCTAAACCTTGATTTAGTCTTCTCTTTGTAATAAGGCGGTTCAGCTTTATAATATTAGTATTAGTGTAAAAGTAACTCTATCTGTTACCTTTTCACGCTGAAACGGATATAGTTTAAATCTCGGGGAAGGACATAGAATAGTTTTTATCGCGATAACTGGCATTCACGCGAGTGGAGCCGCGGGCAAAGCTTGTTCAGGATACATCTTTGTGTGATGAACATGATTGTTTTATAAGATATTTTATCAAGCTAGTAATTAATGAAATTCATTAATATATCTATACTAATATTATAAAGCTGAAGAGTTTGTTTGTTTGATTGTTTGTTTGTTTGTTTGTTTAAACGCGCTAATCTTAGGAACTTCTGGTCCGAATTGAAAAAATCTTTTTTTGTTGGGTTACCCATTTATCGAGGAAGGCTATAGGCTATATAACATCACGCTACGACTAATAGGAGCGGAGTAGCGACGAGAAATGTTGCAAAAACGGGAAAAATTTACGCATACTAAGTGGCGCGGGACAGCTAGTAATATAATAAAATAATAATATTTTCATTACCTACACTGACTTTTGCTGTAATCTGAAACAACATTATATACACTTACCCCATCTAAATCGAATCAGTAGTTTTTAGAAAATCATGAACGTACGCATGTAAGTACGTTCATGATTTTTAAAATCAAGGCTAAAATTTTAGCTGGTCTGTTGGGCTTGTGGTTAGGGACACTGACTGCTAAGCCCAAGGTAGTGGTTTTGGTTTCTACCCAAGATAAAACTTTGTCTCATTTTTAGCCTCAATGGCCACGGAGACTTTAATTAAGCGTTTGGGGTAAGAGGTGTTTGTGTGTGTGTATGTGTGTCCGTGTGTTTGTATGTTCTAAATGACAGACCCCGGGCTTTCTTACCTACGGTTCGTCGTAGATTTGTTTTCATTTTTTTTCCACATAAAGTATAGGATTCTGAAGTAATGTATTTTGGGACAACTCACACAACGCTATCTGATCCCAAACTAAGCAAAGTTTGTACTATGACAACCAGACAACTGTTAAACATACATATATATTTCTAAATACATACATATTATAGATAAATTACAACCAGACAAAGAATAAACCGTCGTGTTCATCACACAAAGTTTTATCCTGGGTGAGGATCGAACCTACGACCTCCAGTTTAGCAGTCAGGATCACTAACCACTAGATCAACAGGCCAGTTATAGTGTCAAGAAATTTGGCAACATATGTGCAAACAATTTTAATTAAAAAACAATTAGCTAATTATTACTTAGCCTTTTATTTTATTTCTTGACTTAGTAATAGAGTATTGTATTAAAGTCCAATTAGCGGTACTTTAAGTAATAATCATTGATTATAAAGGAATCTTCGCCTTTCTTAAGTCGGTTAAAATCCGGTTCACTTAATGTGCATTTGGTAGACTGAATATTTAACTGACTTCTAAAAAGTTGGTTCTCTTTCAACCGACTTAAAAAAGGAGGAGGTTCTCCATTCGTCAGTTTTTTTTTTTTTTTTGTATGTTGTTCACCGATTACGCAAGGATGGCTGGACCGATTTGAAAAATTGTTTTTGTGTTTGAAAGGGTATACTTCCAAGTTGGTCCCATTGTCATCAGATCACGATCTGATGATGAGATCCTGGATTTTATAGTGATTCGTGCATTTACTCTTAAAACACCAGGCAGCAGCGTCCTCTGCGTACTTAAAGCCTTACTGCGATCGCCAACCCGCTCGCCAAGCGTGGCGATTATGGCAATTACCCCCAGGATCTACATACCAGTAGGTTCTACTGGGGAGACCCGTGCCCAGCAGTGGGCCATCATATGGGTTGATATGTAACAGTTTAGATAATGATATTTAAGATTCTCATGAAAATGAACTAACACTGTTTATATAATAAACAAAAAATGCATACAATTTAAAATTTATTGTAAAATAAATAACTATACTAATATCATAAAGCTGAAGAGTTTGTTTGAACGCGGTAATCTCATGAACGACTAATTCTTTTGAACTTTTTACTGTTGGATAGCCCATTTGTCAAGGAAGTCTATATAATATCACTCTACAACCAATAGGAACGGAGCAGCAATGAGAAATGTTGCAAAACAGGGAAAATTTATGCAGACTAAGATGTGCGGGAAAGCTAGTTATGTATAAAGAAATAGGGATATAAACTCAATATTCCTTTTCAAACATAGTTTGAACAGGGAGTACAGATTGGATACAGATTATTGAAATTGTTAACATCCATTTTGTTGTCAAATGGAATAACTAATAAGTGCTACCTAACAGTTTAGATAATAATATTTATGATTCTCATGAAAATGTACTCTGTTCTTAGGAAGAATAAATGGTATCTAATAAATAATGATTCTATGTAGTTATTTGAGAATTTCATTTCATAGCAAGCTCACTGATATTAAATAATAAATATATTCATAAAATTTGTTTCAATTGTTTGTTGTGCTTCAGCCGAAGCTTCAGTACCTATGTTGAATCTAGGCATACTTTCCCCCAATACATTCAGAACAACGAGTGCAACAAAGAAAACAGTAAGTATATTAAAAATGCATTATCTTATTGAGTAAGTATCCTTAAACTATTGAACGAATTTTCATCCAACCATGCTAAGAACTGTTCCAATGAAACTAGCAAACAGGAAAAATTTACGCATACTAAGTGGCGCGGGACAGCTAGTAATATAATAAAATAATAATATTTTCATTACCTACACTGACTTTTGCTGTAATCTGAAACAACATTATATACACTTACCCCATCTAAATCGAATCAGTAGTTTTTAGAAAATCATGAACGTACGCATGTAAGTACGTTCATGATTTTTAAAATCAAGGCTAAAATTTTAGCTGGTCTGTTGGGCTTGTGGTTAGGGACACTGACTGCTAAGCCCAAGGCAGTGGTTTTGGTTTCTACCCAAGATAAAACTTTGTCTCATTTTTAGCCTCAATGGCCACGGAGACTTTAATTAAGCGTTTGGGGTAAGAGGTGTTTGTGTGTGTGTATGTGTGTCCGTGTGTTTGTATGTTCTAAATGACAGACCCCGGGCTTTCTTACCTACGGTTCGTCGTAGATTTGTTTTCATTTTTTTTCCACATAAAGTATAGGATTCTGAAGTAATGTATTTTGGGACAACTCACACAACGCTATCTGATCCCAAACTAAGCAAAGTTTGTACTATGACAACCAGACAACTGTTAAACATACATATATATTTCTAAATACATACATATTATAGATAAATTACAACCAGACAAAGAATAAACCGTCGTGTTCATCACACAAAGTTTTATCCTGGGTGAGGATCGAACCTACGACCTCCAGTTTAGCAGTCAGGATCACTAACCACTAGATCAACAGGCCAGTTATAGTGTCAAGAAATTTGGCAACATATGTGCAAACAATTTTAATTAAAAAACAATTAGCTAATTATTACTTAGCCTTTTATTTTATTTCTTGACTTAGTAATAGAGTATTGTATTAAAGTCCAATTAGCGGTACTTTAAGTAATAATCATTGATTATAAAGGAATCTTCGCCTTTCTTAAGTCGGTTAAAATCCGGTTCACTTAATGTGCATTTGGTAGACTGAATATTTAACTGACTTCTAAAAAGTTGGTTCTCTTTCAACCGACTTAAAAAAGGAGGAGGTTCTCCATTCGTCAGTTTTTTTTTTTTTTTGTATGTTGTTCACCGATTACGCAAGGATGGCTGGACCGATTTGAAAAATTGTTTTTGTGTTTGAAAGGGTATACTTCCAAGTTGGTCCCATTGTCATCAGATCACGATCTGATGATGAGATCCTGGATTTTATAGTGATTCGTGCATTTACTCTTAAAACACCAATTGGTGAACTGGAACTGATGATGAAGACCACAAATGACGAGCAGACCTATTCAATATTTCACAGTTTGCGATTCAGTTACTTTAATATGGTATTGACTACCATGAGTAAGCAATATTTTGTAAAAGGATTTCAGCAGTTGACATAAACCTATTGTAACTTAAGTGAATTACAAACCAACCCACTAAAAAGTGAGAAATAAAATACTTTTTTACAAAAAAATATTACCGACTTCAAAAAAAGTAGTTTTGTCAAAAAGCAATTTTGACTTGTATGTATAAGGGGCAAAAGTATTTTCGTATTTTTCTAAAGAACAACACACACACACACACACACACACACACACACACACACACACACACACACACAGTTAAACAAGCATGCGTTATAGTGTTTTCTTATGTTTTTAGGGTTCCAAAATGGCAAAAATGGAACCCTTATAGTTTCATCATGTCTGTCTTGTAGTAGCCGCTACTACTAGTATAGTATTATATTATCTGTGCCGCTACTTAGTTTCATGGTTAAATAATAATAAATATTTTTAGGGGGCTTTCCATACATGCATACAAAGGTACCTAACAGACAGAGTTACTTTCTCAATTACAATTAAAAATGTGTAGTTTAAAAAAAAAGCACTTAACTCAGCTCTAAATAAAATAAAAAGGACAATATCAAAAAAATACTCTGAAAATAGCTTAGGTACATACACCTGTCTAACAAAATTGTAACTTTGAACTTGCAAAGGTAAAATCGCGCGTAATACAAATATATAGGTACAGTAATTCCGTGGCGAATTCGCTAACGCCTACAAGAGATCGATTCCAAACGATCGTTTGCCTAAAAATAGCGAAGATACTGTCAATAAAGGATGACCTCTGTGGCGCGGTGAGAGTGTGTCCGACTGTTACGCAAGAGGTCGTGGGTTCGATTCCCACACGGGACACCACTTCGTGTGATCCACAGATTGTTGTTCCGAGTCTGGGTGTACTTTGTGTTCGTGACTTGTATGTTTTTAAAGTCCCCCGCGACACAGGGCTTGTACTCTAATGCGGGAATCGTCTTTTTTTAAAACAAAAAAAAACATATAGTGCAGGTTATCTACGCATCGACTTGAATTGACAACGTGATGTGACATATTTCAATTCCATACATTTCTTTATACCTAGTTTTCCATTAATGACATCGCTATTCGAATATGACTTTGACTGGGCCCCTGATCGTAAGATACATACAAGCCAACCAAAACGCAGTTACCAATCCAATGCCGTGTATAAAATCGACTCCTGCGCAAATTGTTGCTTAAGGTGTGGATTCATGTCCCGTCGGTAGTATAATGTGTAGGATTCGAACCCGTGACCTTTCGGGAATTTGATGCCTTAACCACAAAGCCACCGCCGCTTCAAGTTCTGTGGGTGCCTTCAAGGCGACTAAGGGGTGTCACACCGGAGGACGGGCAGCAGCGTCTTCTGCATACTTTAAAGCCTTACTGCGATCACCAACCCGTTCGCTAAGCGTGGCGATTATGGCAATTACCCTCAGGATAGTAGTAGGTCGTTTTTTCTGGGGTGACCCGTGCCCGGCAGTGGGACTTCATATAGGTTAATATGAAATCATTATTTACCATAAACAAATATCTTTCTTTTTCAAAATTGCAACCTTGAACTTGCATAGTTAAATTACGTATAACAAGTTAAGCCACAAGTGAACCAAAACATTACCAATGCCGCGTAAATCGACTCCTGCGCATATACGAGTATATAAGCGGTGCGCGCGTTACGATCCACATCAGTCTCACTTGACGTTGAGAGGATACACATACAAACATACAAACATGTTCGCTAAACTGGTGAGTGATTTGAAAATATTATTTACTATTTTTTTCTTCGAGGCTTAAGTCGCGTTAAGATTGTTTTGGATTAAATTATTTTGGAAACAATCCCATTTCGAGTTTCTAAATTTAATCCAAAATATAATAATGCAACATTTAACGTTTTTTTCCCCTATTTTTTTGCCAACCTTTATTTTTGACCGCGTTAAAAAAAGATGGTTCTATGTTTAACCCGTATCTATGTATTTTGACTGCCTCTGTGGTGCGGTGGGAGTGTATCCGACTGCCACCCAGGATAAAGCTTTGTGTGATGAGCACGGTGGTTTATTCTGTGTCTGGGTGTTATTTATCTATACTATGTATGTATATAGAAATAGTATGTTTATCAGCTGCCTGGTTTCCATAATACAAGCTTTGCTTAGTTTGGGATCAGATAGCGTTGTGTGAGTTGTCCCAAGATATTATATTATTATTATATAATGTATATATGTTCACGATTTTCTCCAAAGCTGTTGTTCCGATTTAGATGAGATTTTTGCTATTCGACTGCTTATTTTTCTGGGAAGGTTTTGGTATATAAAACGTTGTCCTAGACTATACAACACCAAAGATATAGACAAAAACATAGAAGTGATTCAGCGAAATTAGCATTCGGTGTTGTGCCTGATTTTTCTTCATCCTTGAAGGCGTTTCATTTTTCTTAAAAAAGTCATTGATAAAAACCAGACTTCAACGAATATTTGAAAAAATAAATTAGCCGAATTATTCCGTCCGTTTAAGAGTTTTGGCAAAACAGTTTTTCTAGATTTTTGCCCATGATTCTGTCCGTTTTATACAGAGTGATTTTTAATATACTAATAACCTGCTCGTGACTTCTTTACATAATCCATACTATAATATTATAAATGTAAAAGTAACTCTGTCTGTCTGTTACGCTTTCACGCTCAAACAGCTGAACCGATTTAGATGAAATTTGGTATGGAGATAGTTTGAGTCCCGGGAAAGGACATAGAAAAGTTTTTATGGCGATTACCGACATCCACGCGAGCGGATCCGCGGGCGAAAGCTAGTACTAAATAACTTTGTACAATACCTAAGATGAATTGCTCACAGGGTGATCTATCAAGCCACATAACATAAACATTATTTAAAGATAAACTCTTGCAGTAGTGTAGTGTAAAGCTCTATGTATCTAATCTTTGTTATATGTACAGGGTGTAACAGAAAGTTGTTGTCAAATTTCAGCAGCGGATAGGGTATGTTATCAGTATTGCACCTACCATGGTGCTATAGCTGGTTGCATTATTATTACATAGTTTTAGCATATTCTTTTTGTTAAAGTTCTGTAGTGAAAGGCGAATGGCATGAGGATTATACCTCCCCTGGTACAAAATTCGATTGGATGATCTTTTTTAATTTATAACCTTTTCATTCATAAATAAACGAATGAAAAAATATTTAATATTTTTTGACGGTACTTCGATTTTGATAAAATTAGGTATGTGCACTCAGTATCATGGGTACATACCAACCCTTGAATATGACGACACCTTTCTGTTACATCCTGCATAGTGTTTCAATTCCAATTGGTTCACTTGGCTGATGTAATGTTTCATTTTATTGTATCATCACTATCATTACCCTGTATCGGTCGACTACTGGACATAGGTCTTTCCTAATATACGCCATCACATCCGGTGCCTTCCGCAACCAGTTCCTTCCCCCCAGCGACCTTCTATAAGTCGTTTGACTCATTTTCGTTTGTGAAGACTACCCGACGATAGTCTAGCGGAATCGTTCCGATTCTCTCGCCCGTGGAGACGGTCTCACTACAACACCAAGTCGTGGTCTCCACTCTAGGACTCGTTTGCACCAAAGAACATCAGTCCGCAAATATGTAGGAATAATTAAAAATTGCGTCATCTACTTCAATTTTTAATTTCACTAAGTCAAAAGCTCGTTATGTTTACAATGGCTGAATTAATAACTATAAGTAACTTCAATTAAATCATTGACCCATAGTTTTATGAGAAGACAAACTTTTTTGAAAACTGTAACGCGTTGAAGTCTTTTGTAGGAAAAAGTTAATTACATAAATATATCAAAAACTAAATGTCATTACATTAATCTAACATGCCAAATAACATAAGAGGATGTTAAGCAAGCGAGGTTAAAATGTGCTTCAGTGAAATAAATGAATGGTATGGTTTAACTGATTTTTTTTTATGAACGCTTGTATTGTTTATACTCGTATACTCATATACTGACTTCGGCCGCTCCACTCCTGATCCATGGCGAAGCGGTTAATGTCGTAGGAATGGCATCGCAACTTATTCGCGTGTTTCATTCCTTCAAAAAAGGTGGTTCAATGTTTGACCTATGTATGTTCGCGATTTTCTCAGAAAATACTGAACTGATTTTGATGCGAATTTCATTATTCAATTGAATATTTTTCTGGGAAGGTTTTAGTGTATAAAATGTTGTTCTAGCTTAAAAATGCAGGTATTATACATATAAACCATCCGGAAGTTTTTTTTTTTTTAAAGATAACTAGCACGGTGGGATTTTTGATCCCACATTACTAGCAATCCTGTTAAACCCTCCAGCTAAGCTCAATGGCTTGTGTTAGGAGTGGGTTCACGTCGGTAGTATAATGGGTAGGATTCGAACCCGCGACCTCACGATTGCGAGACCTTAGCCATTAGGCTACCGCCGCTTAAATCTATCTCAATGATACTGAAATCTCCATCAAAATCCTTTGCATAGTTTAGAAGATTTAAGCGTACAGACAGTAAGGATAAGGCTGTATAAATCAACATAACGTGGACATAATGGACGTAAAAAAGTATCAAATTTTAAAACCTTTCACTAACAGGAGGTAAGTAAACGAAGAAAATCCATCGGGGTCTGCTATTTACTGCCCTGAGTATGCGCGATGCCTTTCTAACCGCAGCTCTCTATTTACCAATAGGACAAGATTTTGACAGCTAGACGCGCGGGCTTGCCGCGATAACGAAAAAAAAACATACTGAATAAGGACCCATAATAGAACTCAAACATTTTATCCATGTGACAGGTTAGCGAATGGCAGACCCCGACTGATTGTCTTCCTGTTAGTCGGGGGTTTTTACGTCCGTCGTGCGTTTTTTTTTCAAAAGAAAAAAAATCATTTTGTTTTTTACTTTAGATATTTTAGAGATGTTTTACTTATTATGCATTTCATTTTAACGGATATAATATATACCTAATCAGTTTTATTAATAAAATGATGATCTTGGCCCTTTTGGAGAAACAAAATATGGCCGTTCCGGGTATAAAATCAACAAATTAATTGCATAGTCCTTTTTTAAATATTCAATTATAGATTAGTCGAAATTGCGCGAACTCTTTATCTACACAATATTCCTTTTATTATAATCAGATAAATAAATCATCAGGCACGCATTCCTCACTGTACTTGTATGTAGGCGTCGACGTTTGACGACATATTATTATAATGACAGACAGACAAACAGGTGGAATTATATTAGAATTAATTTGTTTTAATTGTGTATATTTTTATACATAGATACAATCAATCATAGTTAGTGTTATGTAGCATGTTAATTTCGTTGTAATTTCATTTTATGTTACAAGTGTTCTTAGATGACAGTGTTTATTTTATACTTTGTAAAAAAAACTCAAAAAGTTTACAATGACTATAATGGCCTCCAAACCAATTTGAGTTACAACAATCTCATCAGGGTCCTTATTTACGTTATTTTTTTCCGTATTCGTGGCAAGCCCGTGCAAACTGTCAAAATCTTGTAATAATGGTAAATAGACAGGTGCTCTTAGAAATGCATCAACGCACATGCGCGGCTGACATCTTTGAGCGCACCGCACATGCGCTAGTTCGCACGGGCTTGCCACGGACGCGGAATAAATACCCAGAGTACGCCTAACAAGATATATTATAGTGCACAATATGTATGTTCAAACATAAGTGCACTCTCTAATCTCTCACGAAAGTTTGATGAGCTTAACGTGTGAAAAGGACCTAAGAGTTGGCCGGTTGGTATAGTGGTTAGTAACCTTCATTGCTAACTTGGAAATAAATGAGCATGTTTATCAGTTGTCTCGTGGTAATTTATAAAATCATAATACAAGCTCTGCCTAGTTTGGGATCAGATGACCATGTGTGAGTTATCCCAAGAACTGGTCAAACGCAAATACCCATTTACATTGTTCATAAACGAAAGCGATTGCACACAATATTCATTTTCTACAATACCAATAAAATTCTAAATCGTGATACTTCCACATTTGGTATACTACGATTAAATAATCTTGGCACTTTCTAGAGCCGCAAGTGTCAATCATGACACTAGGCCATTATAGGCTGAATGAATTAATCCATGTCTGTAGCAAATCGCGTGCGTGTATGTATGTTTGGCAATATATATTGCAGTTACGCTTCAATTCATATGATGCGATGTTAAGTGAACATTGTAATACCTATTGATTTATTACGAAGTTTTTGTTTTGCTAATCGTTATGTGGCAGTTTGTATGTTTGTTAATAAATTGCGTAATAATTGATGAACAGATTAGTATGAATTAACATGCATTTAGTTCAAAATCTGGAGTATATAACAGAGCGAGGCGAGGGGAAATATATCATGCTGGACAATAAACTATTTATCGATGGATTTGCTACTAGAGGTAGAATTTTGACATATTTTGTACGGAGCTTATGTCAAATCAAATCAAAAATAAAAAAAAAAGATACATTATTGAGCCCGGCGGTTAGTCAGTCGAATCCTTCCAGGCGGGTGATCAGACCGGTGATGACCAAATGATACTAACCGGAATTTTGAAAAAAAAAAAGTATCTTACTTCTTTTTTTTATATTAAAAAATAATTTAAAAGATGCATTTAGCAGGACCGAAAAAAGAATTCATAGGTATTTATCTCAAACTCATATTTAATTTATATAAATGGAGTTTCTATATTTTAAGAAATTATATATTCCTAAATGCATACATATCTATACTAATTTAGTATAAGATTATCGTCGTCGGTCCGAATTTAGAAATTATTTTACTGTTGGATAGCCCATCTATTGAGAAATTCTATAGCCTATATAACATCACGCTACGACCTATAGGAGCGGAGCAGCAATGAGAAATGTAGCAAAAAGGGGGAAAAATTACGACGACGAAATTGCGCAGGACAGCTAGTTAGATATATTACACCCAGACTCAGAATAAACGTAAATACCTAGTGCTTATAACACAAAGATTTATCCTAAATGGTAATCGAGCCCACTAACTCTGGCTTAGCAGTCAGGGTCACTAACCACTAGAGTTTAGAGTCTAGTGACAAGACCAACAGTCCAGGGTCCTTATTCACTATGTTTTTTGTTTTCGCGTCAAGCCCGCGCTTTTAACTGTCAAAATCTTGTCATAATGGTATATAGAGAGCTGCGCTTAGTAATGCATCGCGCATGCTCGCGGACATCTTTGAGCGCACTGCGCATGCTAATTCGCGCGGGCTTGAAGCAAAAACGAAAAAAACATAGTGAATAAGGATCCAGTCTGATGCCAACATTATGCATCTTTCGCAAAGTGCACTAGTTTAACATGACAGTATGTTTGTTTCCAGTTGATGTTCTTCGCCCTAGTCGTGGTAGCCCTTGCAAGGGAGTACCCAGCCGGCGTCCACCCCGCCATCTGCCCGGATTACCCATACTGCTCCGCTGACACCCTCGCCCGTTTCACTCCTGATGGACAACCCATCCCGCAATGGGGCTTCCCTGGAGCGGCTGTTAATGCGTAAGTATTTTTGGTCTACGATCTATAAAACTATTGAGATACAAAACCACAATTATATTCAGTATAATAATAATAATTTGCCAATTTATTTAGCTTTTACTGCATACCTACATATGTAAGAAAGTAACTTTGTGGGTTCCGTGACTCAGTGACGATCGCCAAGCGTGGTTTAACAACGTGAACTTTGCATACTCGATAGTGGTGACTGTTTTCGAAAAACTCTCAGGGTTGGATCCAAGGGGGGGGGGGGAGCAACAGGGGCTATTACACCCCCTCTCCAGACTCGACTGAAAGACTGACTTTTCTCGGGAATTTTGACACTGTATCGGTGTGTTTTGACAGGTAATTGCCCCCCAAAGGCGGTGGTGGCTGAGGTGTGTGTTGAATCAAATACTCACCTCCACTACCATGCAAGCGACTCAAACTTGGCCGGTTGGGTCAATTGTTGCCCTCCCCCCCCCTTTACAAAGTTCTGCATCCACGCCTGCTCAGACTGCAAGTTAAAGCCTTTTACTACGTTCTTCGTGCGCCTAATCTCTCTCCAGTCGAATCAGATTTCCGTCCCATCTAACTATGGAATAGAGAGTGCACGTATGTCTGCGTATACACTTGTACACTATAATTTTCTGCGTAGTTCCTCGTCTCTGATGAAATCTGTTAGGAGACCTACGATTAACAAAGTTTATTTTCCACAGCCCCGTGCCAGCTGCACCAAGGTATCCCGCCGACCTGCCCCCAGCACTCTGCCCCAACTACCCTTACTGCTGGTAATCACCATCACCGGATAATCATCATCTCCAACGAACACCGACAGTTTAACGAAATAACCGTTTCATATTAAAAACAGCCTGTACATAGATACGTCATGAAATTGTCTATGTGTGGCACGCGCACATAGATAGTTCTTTGTCTATGGACTCTATGGTACTCGTTCAATAGTTCATTAACATGCAGGTTTAAAAGCTCTTTTAATTTTTTCTAAAATATTTAAGTACTGTCACAAAATACTTTAGAAAAAATTAAAAACTGCTTTCTCTGGCAAAAAAGTGTCCATTACTATTTTTAAGTTGGTGCAATATTGATTTAAGATCTGTAAAAATATTAAAAATTGGTAGTATTTTTTTAATGCAGTACAATACCATCAATACTATCTATTGATTGTATTGTACGTTATGTGCCTAATACGGACAATATTTTAAAAAATATTAGTGGACATTTTTTCGTTATTTTTTCAACTATCGGTGTGATTTATTTTGTTCGGAAACACTGCCATACATATTAAAATATAAATGATTCGCATTTTTTCTTCAGTACTGCAAGAAATGATTGCATTCATTTAATTAGAGTATATTTTTTTGTAAAATAATTGTAAATAAACAAAATATTATTAAATGTGTGTTTTTTATCGTTTCGGCGAAAAATCCCGTAAAGAGTTTAATTATACGATTTATATTAAATTTGGTATGGACATAGTTTGGGTATAATATATTCAAAAACTGTATATTCGATCATGTCCAAAATAATTTTAGTTTAAAATATTTTTGGTGCCATGACATAGTAGTTTTAATGTTTTATTTGGCGCTAACGTCAAAATATTTATTTTTTGTTGTTTTATTTTATTTTTTCATTTTAATTGCCTTGCATTTAATTACGAAGTAGGTAATATTTATTTAGTAAAAAAGTTTCAATTTCTCACTTTTTAGTGGGTTGGTTTGTAATTCATCTAAGTTACAATAGCCTAGTATCAACTGTTCAAATCCTTTTATAAAACATTGTTTTTCTCGATGGGCCTTTAATTATTGAAGAGTTCACATGATAATTTACCATCAGCTTTATTACGTGGTGTAACAGTAGTATGACGGGCATAAAGTGCTACGCAATAATATATTAAAGTAACTAATCGTAAACCGTGAAGTATTGAATAGTTCCGTTCGTCTTTTGTGGTCTTCATCATCAGTTCCATGTCACCAATTGGTAGTTTTTGAGAGTAAATGCACGAACCACTATAAAATATAGCTAAATTTAAAGATAGCCTGCCTTTGTGCCTTTAATATTTGAAGGGATCCTTCGATCTCTACAGGATCCCATTATGAGATATTGATCTGATGACAATAGGACCAACTTGGAAGTATAGGCTATACTTCAATTACAAAAAAAAAACAAATCAATCCAGCCGTCTTCGCGTAATTGGGCAACAATCACAAAAAAACAACATAATATTTACTCGATCAAAAAAATTTTTAGAAGACTTGCCAAATGATGTGCCACACGTTGATGTTTACTAAAAACAAAATCAGCTTCTGTTACATGGTGTTTCTCACTACAAATATTTATTTTATTATTAAACTAAGTAGCGGTTTAAACAAGACACCTATGCTCCAAATTTAATCAATATTCATCTGGCAGTTTTTGAGTAATAAGCCTGTGATATACAGACGAACGGACATGACGAAACTAGAAGGATTCTGTTTTTGCAATTTTGGCTATGGAAACCTAAAAATATATTTAAAATAGGTTTAATGTAAAGTGTTCTGGCAGACCCTTGGTCAGATCAAGCTCAAATGCTTATAGTTTAGTATCTAGGGAAGTATGAGTACATTTCAGCAGATGCCTAATTATAGTTTAGCATCATGTTATACAAGAAAAAATAGGCATGGTGGCTCTTGCATTTTGATAAATAATGGATATCCATACAGAACTGTAGAACAAATAAATAAATTCTTTATTGTAAATATATTTGAGTGTTCGGCGGTTGAACTAATAGATCATAAGATTCACATATTGTGTATTTATAGACCTCCAAAATATGACAATTTATCTAAAAAAAAATTTCTTAATAGATTAAATACTGTATTATCTAAACCGTGTAAAAACAAAAAGTATCTATGTATATGTGGGGATTTTAATATTAATACAAAATTATCCTTGGATTTTGAACATACCCATTTAGCATTTAATTTAAAATTGAATTTAAATAAGCTACCCGTTTTCAGAGCAGGTATCATAGATAATATTGCACACAATAATATATTTATCTATTTCAGATCACTCTGCTCAAATATAAAAATGTCCTTTGCGAAATAAATGTACGGTAAAATTTTGGTATGTAAAGGGACTTCTCAACTGAAAATAGAAATACATTTAAAAACTATCTAAAAGAGCTAACTTTTTCCAAGTTATATTAAAATGTCCAATAATAACTGTAATTCAATGTATATCACTCCAATAACAGCATCCCAAATATTTGATGTCATTAAATTATTAAACAATACAAAAAGTGCTGGTTACGATGCCGTTATAACATCAGTTGTGAAGAGTGTAGGTGGCACTATTTCGCATGTTCGTCACCTCCGTCAAATCATGTAATGGAACTGATGATCTAGTATCAGGTGAACTCCTCAAAAATTAACGGCCTTGTATCGCAAAACGCAAAATTTTGTAAAAAGAAATGAGCAGTTTGGATTAAGCTATTGTAACACAAATAAACTACAAACCAATAAACTAAAAAGTGAGAAATAAAAATTCAAAACACACTTAAACACTAAAACATAAAACTACATGGCACCAACTTCAAAATGTTTAATTATTTTTTGTGTTGTACCTATATAATTTTTTGATTTTAGTTACCTTATATTTATTTTGGAAGTCAGTTTTAATTTTTTTGTAATTCAATAAACGCTCATTCAAAAATAAATTTTCATGATAAAGCCACTTATGTACTTATTATGTGTCATATTAAATGGATGGGCATCTCACTTAAAATTCACATTGACATATACGGGGACGATCAATCAATCGATTAATTTTTAAATCGATTTAACCTGTCACGATCGATTATGGTGACATTAGAGTGGAATCAATGGGGCCTTGTTCTCAAAAGTCCTCAAGAACAGCTCCGATTTTGGTGATATTTGTTATTATTTATTTATTAAAAAAAATTAAGCGGCATCAGCCTAATGGCTAAGGCATCCTGCCCATTATATTACCGACGTGAACCCATTCGTAACACAAGTCATTGCGCTAAGCTGGAGGGGTTAACAGGATTGCTAGTAATGTGCGACCACAATTCCACATTGATAGTATTAATTAAAAACAGAAACATTTTGGAGCAGGGATGAAAAATATTTATTTTGTTTTATTGATTTTAATAGACTGATTGATTAACGCATAGCCTAAACTACTTAATGTCAGCCTCGGCAAGTTGTAAGCACTCACTAAGGATTTTTGAAACTTCGTCCCCAAAGGGGGTTAAATAGGGGTTTGCAATCTGTCAACTTTCGTATTTGACTTTTGGGTTTAAAATAAAGAAAAACGTGTTTTGGCGTTTTCTGAAAACCAACCCTTATGGGGGTTAAATAGGAAATCAGAAGATAGGGTTGAAGGTTTCTATGTCTTCACTTTAACAAAAATATATTTTTTTTCATCCTAAACGTACATTTACAAAGGTTTTTTTTAGAAAAATAGCGACAAAACTGATTATTTTCTACATAAATGTACCAACTTAATAGATTTATACGATAAATAGGCTAGCCGCATGGCTATCGTATTGCCATTTTAAAAGGTAGGCTTTCTGATATTATTCGGTATGGGTTATTGCACCCAATATTGCACATTCTGTGCATCCGTCAGTCTCAAGTTTATTCTCCTTCTAGTCTTCTTCTTTGAATCACAAAGTCTCGTTCTCTCGTTTTTCTAGTTTTCTTTTTTGAATCTTGCGATTCCCACTTTCTCGTTTCTAGTTAATATGTATTTCAAGCATATTTTACACTGTTTGTTTGTTTTACACTGTTGTACAACATTTGCGCACCAATTGTTCGTGTAATTAATATTATTAACTCTCCAAAAATTAACATGTAGGTAGGGGCAAAAGTATTTTCGTATTTTAGATCAGAATCAGAATCAGAATCGTTTATTTGCAAACATAGGTTAGTATGTTAGGTGTTACAAACAACAAGGTATATCACTATGTTTTGCCATAAGGCATACAAATATTATTTTTAAATACATTATATAGTTACTTATATTTACATCATTATAGTTACTTACAATTATTCTTATAACAATCTAATTAATGGTAATACAAATTTTAAAGCTATGTACCTAATAGTATATTTAGAAGACATATAATACACACATAGTAATTAATATTTCAGTGAATTTTGTTAATGAGATTATACAATGTCAATTCAATTAATTCAATATAAATGTCAGCAAAATAATTAAAATAAGTAATGCATGATATAATTTAATTCAAATTAATATAAAAAAAATAATTCTTAAAATATTGAATTGTCATTGAGGTAATCATTTATAGTATAATAACATTTATCTATATGCACGGCATGAAGCTTATTTTTAAAATTATGCATATCTAGAGCCTTTATAGCATCCGGTAGCTTATTAAATATTTTTTGGGCCATGGGCTAGCGTTTGAACGTTTTAAGTCTGGAAATTTTAGTGTGAAGGATGAGGCTCGCTCTGAATGCTTGATGATCCTGTCGTGGATAAAATCAATGCTATCTTTGAAAAAATAGAGCATGATCGACATACATATTTGTAGTTACGATATTGCTGAAGAACTGGATGTTGATCACACAACAGTTTTACGTAATTTACAAAAGTCTGGGTACAAGGAAAAAAATGATATTTGGGTACCACATAATCCAACTGAGAGAAACTTTATGCATCGTGTTTCCATTTGCGATTCTTTGTTGAAACGTAACAATTCCGACCCATTTCTTAAACGGTTGATTATGGGTGATGAAAAATGGGTCACTTACGGTGAGAATGTTCGAAAAAGATCGTGGTCGAAGCATAGTAGCAAAGTGATGCTGTGATACACAGCATCAATTATTCTGACTAAAATCAAATACATTTAATAGTGTACAGTTATGATAGTCAAATTAAATGAATGAGAACTATCAACGGGTGAAGAATTAACCAAAGCGTTTTCTTATTGTTCATTCTGCCGAGAATAGCTGTTTTTTTTTTCAAAATCTCGAAACAATTCTGGTGACTTCTCTCCAGAACCCCTGGGTTCCTTGAAACCTACTTTGGAAAATGCTGGTTAATGGTATTAGCTGTAATCTGTTGTTAAAAGTAGACCGAGCGAGTGTGAGTGAGAGTGACAGACAAGGTGTGAGACGCTCGGACGATTGTCAACCGACTTCAAAAAAGCAGGAGGTTCTCAATTCGAATGCATGTTTTTTTTTATATGCTTGTTCACCGATTACGCGAAGACAAAACAAGTTTGACAAAATTTGTAGGTATATGTTAGTTAAGGCGACGATAGCTTAGTAGTTTGATTCGGATTGAGAGATCCCGGATCCGAATCCTTTCTAATAAAGTACCAACGCGACGTGAGCCCACTCCTTGTACAGAAATTTGCGCAGGAGTCGATTTTATACATGGCATTGGTAACCGCGTTTTGGTTGACTTGTATGTATCTTACGATCAGGTATATATTTTTATAGAAACGTACGATGTTACCTTTACAAGTTCAAAGTTATAATTTTGAAAAAATATATACTTGTAACAGACCACAGGTGTAACAAGGTTTTTTTCGCAGCTTTTTTTTTAAATTGTCCTTTTTATTTTGCACACGCTTTGTTTAATTCTTTTTTTTAACCTACACATTTAAAATTTAATCAATTTCAGCCATCCATACTAATATTATAAACTAGCTGACCTGATGTATTTTGGAACAACTCACACAACGCTATCTGATCCGAAACTAAGCAAAGTTTGTACTATAACAACCAGACAACTGTTAAACATACATATATATTTCTAAATACATACATATTATAGATAAATTACAACCAGACGAAGAAAAAACCATCGTGTTCATCACACAAAGTTTTATCCTGGGCGGGGATCGAACCTACGACCTCCAGTTTAGCAGTCAGGATCACTAACCACTAGACCAACAGGCCAGAAATTTGGTCAAGAAATTTGGCAACATATGTGCAAACAATTTTAATTAAAAAACAATTAGCTAATTATTACTTAGCCTTTTATTTTATTTCTTGACTTAGTAATAGAGTATTGTATTAAAGTCTAATTAGCGGTACTTTAAGTAATAATCATTGATCATAAAGGAATCTCCGCCGTTTTTAAGTTGGTTAAAATCCGGTTCACTTAATGTGCATTTGGTAGACTGGATATTTTACTGACTTTTAAAAAGTTGGTTCTTTTTTCAACCGACTTCAAAAAGGAGGAGGTTCTCCATTCGTCTGTATTTTTTTTTTTGTATGTTTGTTTACCGATTACGCAAAGACGGCTAGACCGATTTGAAAAATAGTTTTTGTGTTTGAAAGGGTATACTTCCAAGTTGGTCCCATTGTCATCAGATCATGATCTGATGATGAGATCCTGGATAAATCGAGGGAACTCGGAACAGTGATTTAGGTATATTTTATAGTGATTTGTGCATTTACTCTTAAAAAACACCAATTGGTGAAGTGGAACTGATGATGAAGACCACAAATGACGAGCAGACCTATTCAATATTTCACTGTTTGCGATTCAGTTACTTTAATATTGTATTGAGTAGCACTTTATTCTCGTTGTACTACTATTACACAATGTAATAGAGCTGACAGTGAACTCCTTAACAATTAACGGCCCTGTATCGGGGTAAGCAATATTTTGTAAAAGGATTTCAGCAGTTGACATAAGCCTAACTTAAGTGAATTATAAACCTACCCACTAAAAAGTGAGAAATAAAATACTTTTTTACAAAAAAATATTACCGACTTCAAAAAAAGAAGTCGGTAAAATGTTTTCGTAAAAAAGTATTTTTGACTTGTATGTATAAGGGGCAAAAGTATTTTCGTATTTTTCTTACAAAGAACAACACACACACACAGTCAAACAAGCATGTGTTATAGTGTCTTCTTATGTTTTTAGGGTTTTAAAATGGCAAAAACGGAACCCTTATAGTTTCATCATGTCTGTCTTGTAGTAGCCGCTACTTAGCTTGATAGTTAAATAATAATAATAAATATTTTTAGGGGGCACTCCATACATGCAACAAAGCTTTATTGAGTTATTGTTGAAAAACTGCGTTTCTCAACAAAAGGCGTAAGTGCCACGAACATACGCTCTTCTGCTGATTCAATTATTCAAGGCTGCGAAACTCTACACTGAGCATGATTTGACATGCTCTTGCCCGGTTTTTTCTATTCTTTTTTCATAATGTTACATTACATTTTTTTTTCTTCTCATGTATACCAAACACCAACCCAAGAAAATACTCGTATATATATTATGGGTCTAAATCGCGTGAATTTCATCATGTGTACAAATCGCGAAAGTTTATTAACATTTATGTACCCAAGAGACTGTACCACACAGGGTAACCTAGTGTAGGGTTCAGTATTACAAACGTCAACTGTATCTCCTTATCTGTTTAATTTTTTTTTTAATTGGTATCGGAAGAGAAGAATAAGCTTTCAACAACAAATGAAAGGGAAAAGGGAAGTCTAGATGTTTCAAAAAGTCAAAAAGACAGCAGAAAATTTAGGGGAGTGGAGATTGCTTCATCAACAAGAGCAGAGCTCTTAAATATAATGAACTAGCTTTGTTATGTCGGTTATCGCGTTAAAAACTAATTTATGTCCTTCCCCTGGATCCAAACTATCTCCATACCAAATTTCATATAAATAGGTTCAGTGGTTTCAACGTAAAAAGGTACCTAACAGACAGAGTTACTTTCTCATTTACAATTAGAAATGTGTAGTTTAAAAAAAAGCATTTAATACAGTTCTAAATAAAGTAAAAAGGACAATATCAAAAAAATACTCCGAAAAAAGCTTAAGTACATACACCTGTCTAACAAAATTGTAACTTTGAACTTGCAAAGGTAAAATCGCGCGTAATACAAATATACAGGTACCTACAGTAATTCCGTGGCGAATTCGCTAACGCCTACAAGAGATCGATTCCAAACGATTGTTCGCAAAGAAATAGCGAAGATACTGTCAATAGTGCAGGTTATCTACGCATCGACTTGAATTGACAACGTGATGTGATATATTTCAATTCCATACATTTTATACCTAGTTTTCCATTAATGACATCGCTATTCGAATATGACTTTGATTGGGCCCCTGATCGTAAGATACATACAAGCCAACCAAAACGCAGTTATCAATCCAATATCCACAAACCCACCGCTGCTTTGACTTCTGTGGGTTCAAGCCTGTATACTGTATTTAATTGATTCTCACTTTGTTTTCATTCTTAGATTATAAAATAATATTAATTAATTTGCATGCTCAAAGCTGTTCATGGTGATTCTTTGTATTACTATTATTGTTACATCATTTGTACCCATATTACGCAAATAAATGGAATTGAATTGAATTGAAGCCTTCAAGGCGACTAAGGGATGTCACACCGGAGGACGGGCAGCAGCGTCTTCTGCGTACTTTAAAGCCTTACTGCGATCACCAACCCGCTCGCTAAGCGTGGCGATTATGGCAATTACCCCCAGGATCTATAATAAGTAGGTACTTTGTTCTGGGGTGACCCGTGCCCAGCAGTGGGACTTCATATAGGTTGATATGAAGTAATTATTTACCATAAACAAATATCTTTATTTTTCAAAATTGCAACCTTGAACTTGCATAGTTAAATTACGTATAACTAGTTAAGCCACAAGTGAACCAAAACGTTACCAATGCCGCGTAAATCGACTCCTGTGCATATATATAAGCGGTGCGCGCGCTACGATCCACATCAGTCTCACTTGACGTTGAGAGGATACACATACAAACATACAAACATGTTCGCTAAACTGGTGAGTGATTTGAAAATATTATTTACTATTTTTTTCTCCTAGGCTTAAGTCGCGTTAAGATTGTTTTGGATTAAATTCTTTTGAATACAATCCCATTTCGAGTTTCTAAATTTAATCCAAAATATAATAATACAAAATGGGATTTTAACGTTTTTTCCCCTATTTTTTTGCCAATCTTTATTTTTAACCGCGTTAAAAAAAGATGGTTCTATGTTTAACCCGTATCCATGTATTTTGACTGCCTTTGTGGTGCGGTAGGAGTGTATCCGATTGCTACGCAAGAGGTCGTGGGTTCGATCCCCACCCAGGATAAAACTTTGTGTGATGAGCACGATGGTTTATTCTGTGTCTGGGTGTTATTTTTCTAAAATATGTATGTATTTAAAAATATATAAGTATGTTTATCAGTTGCCTGGTTTCCATAATACAAGCTTTGCTTAGTTTGAGATCAGATAGCGTTGTGTGAGTTGTCCCAAGATATTATTTTATTATTATGTAATGTAAATATATTCGCGATTTTCTCCAAAGCTGGTGTTGCTGGTTTTGAGATTTTTGCTATTCGACTGCTTATTTTTCTAAGAAGATTTTGGTATATAAAACAATGTCAATAACAAGATATAGACAAAAACATAGAAGTGAGTAAGCAAAATTTGCATTCGGTGTGATGTGCTTGATATTTATTAATCCTTGAAACGTTTCATTTTTCTTAAAAAAGTCATTGATAAAAACCAGACTTCAACAAATATTTGAAAAAATAAATTAGCCGCATTATTCCGTCCGTTTAAGAGTTTTGGCAAAACAGTTTTTTCTAGATTTCTGCCCATGATTCTGTCCGTTTTATACAGGGTGATTTTTAATATACTTATAACCTGCTCGTGACATCTTTACAAGAATTGCCCACGGGGTTATCTATCAAGCCACATAATTTAAACATTATTTAAAGATAAATTATAATAATAATATAATAAAAATGTCTAATCTCTCTTATATGTATAGGGTGTAACAGAAAGGTGTTGTCAAATTTCAGCAGCGGATAGAGTATGTTATCAGTATTGCACCTACCATGGTGCCGTAGTTGGTTGCATTATTATTACATAGTTATAGCATATTCTTTTTGTCAAAATTCAGTAGTGAAAGGCGTATGGCATAAGTATTATAATACCTCCCCTGGTACAAAATTCGATTGGATGATCTTTTTTAATTAATATTTTTTTCATTCATAAATAAACGAATGAAAAGATAATTAATATATTTTTAGGGTACTCCGATTTTGATAAAATTATGTATGTGCACTCAGTATCATGGGCATATAACAACCCTTGAATATGACCACACCTTTCTGTTACATCCTGTACAATGTTTCAATTCCAATTGGTTCACATGGCTGATGTAATGTTTCATAGTCATAGTCATAGTCATAGTCATTTATTCATTAACAAATTACATTGTATTTGAATATCACAAAATTATAAAATAAGAATAATAATTGACATGAAATAATAGGAAAATATAAAATTAACTAACAAATTACAATTCTCGTACGTCATACAGACATCTATTCAACAGATACTCTTTAAGTTTAAATTTGAATGAACTTGTGTAGACCATACATTTAAGCTCTTCAGGCAACTTATTAAATAAGACCACTGCTTGGTAACGCGGACAATGTTTTATTATCTCGAAATGAGGGTGTATTAGTGATAGGAGGTCCTTTCGTGGAGTTTTATATTATTATTGTATCATCAACATCACTAGTCTGTATCGGTCGACTACTGGACATAGGTCTTTCCTAATATACGCCATCACACCCGGTGCCTTCCGCAACCAGTTCCATCCCAGCGTCCTTTTTTATGTCGTTTGACTGATTTTCGATTGTAAAGACTACCCGACGATAATCTAGCAGAATCGTTCCGATTCTCTCGTCCGTGGAGACGGTCCTACTACAACACCAAGTCGTGGTCTCCACTCTAGGACTCGTTTGCACCAAAGACTATCAGTCCGCAAATATGTACGAATAATTAAAAATTGCGTCATCTACTTCAATTTTTAATTTCACTAAGTCAAAATCTCATTATGTTTAGAATGGCTGAATTAATAACTAAAGGTAACCCCAATTAAATCATCGATCCATAGTTTTATGAGATACAACGCCAAGACAAACTTTTTTGAAAAATGTAACGCGTTGAAGTCTTTTGTAGGAAGAAGTTAGTTACACAATTATATCAAAAATTAAATGTCATGCCTCTTGCTGAATCATTAATCTAACATGTCAAATAACATAAGGGGATGTTAAGCAAGCGAGGGTAAAATGTGCTTCAGTGACATAAATGGATGGGTAGTGTTTAATTGATTTTTTTTATGAACGGTTGAATTGTTTATTTAATGACTGATTTTGACTGCTTCACTTTGGTCGGTGGCGAAGCGGTTAATGCTGTCGGAATGGCATCGCAACTTATTCGCGTATTTCATTCCTTCAAAAATGGTGGTTCAATGTTTGACCTGTATATATGTATGTATGTTTGCGATTTTCGCAGAAACTACTGAACTGATTTTAATGCGAATTTCATTATTTGATTGAATTTTTTTCTGAGAAGGTTTTAGTGTATAAAATTTTGTTCTAGCTTATTAAACATTCGAGATATATGTAAACTAAAACAAAGGAGTGAGTCAGCGAAATTTGCATTTGGCGATGTGCTAGGTATTTCTTTTTCCTTGAACACAGTTAATTCATTTTTTCTTAAAAAAGTTCTCCTTTATTCTTTTTTTTTTTTTTTTTTTTTTTTGTTTTTTTTTTTTTTTTTTTTATTGCCTATGGTTGGCAGACGAGCCAGCGGCCCACCTGATGGTAAGCGGTAACCGCCGCTCATGGACTACAGGAATGTCAGGGACACACCCAAGCCGCTGCCTACCGTGAAGTGAAAACTCTCTTTAAACCTCGTTTGAAGAAAGACATGTCGTAGCGCTCGGGAAACACCGCAGCAGGTATTTCATTCCAGAGTCTACACGTACGTGGAAGAAAAGAACGCCGGAATCGATCCGTACAGGACCGTATTGTTTCCAGGTGGAATGGATGAACCCTACTACGATGTCGAGTGGTGCGGTGGTAGAAAGGTGACGGTGGCACCATGTCAAACAGTTCCTCAGAGCACTCCCCGTTGAACAGACGGTAGAGTACGCAAAGTGCACCAAAGTCACGCCTCTGCTGTAAAGACTCCAGTCTGTCCGTGAGATTGGGGTCATCAACGATCCGAACAGCTCGCCTTTGGAGGGAGTCAAATGGATCGAGCAAGTATTTGGGGGCACCCGCCCAGAGATGAGAGCAGTACTCCACGTGCGGTCGAACCTGCGCTTTATAGAGCACAAGTCGCTGTGCCGGCGAGAAGTAACGCTTCGTTCTGTTGAGGACACCCACCTTTTTGCTCGCCAATTTGGCTTTACTTTCCAAATGACTCCCAAACTGGACTTTGCTGGAGATTTCGACACCGAGGATCCCAATACTCTCGGTGACTCGGAGTGTAACTCCTTGGAACTGTGGCACTAGGACAAATGGGTCTTTCTTCGCAGTGAACGCGCATACTTGTGTCTTTGTGGGGTTGAATCGAACCAGGTTCCTTTCACCCCATTCGGAGACCCGCCCCAGAGAGTCCTCGACTTCTGACACAAGTTGCAACCGTCTCTCCTGAACAATGCTCCGAGGGACGTTCTGTTGGCTGGTATATCGCGCATCACCCGTGCTGTCATCTGCATAGCAATGTATGTTCTCTATGGACAGCATATCATTGATATGCAGAATGAACAGTGTTGGGGAGAGCACCGAACCTTGTGGAACGCCAGCATTAATGGATTTCAGACTGGAACAAGCACCGTCAACGACGACCATAATGCTCCGATTGTCCAGAAAGCTAGCGATCCATCTGCAGAGCCCCTCGGGGATTCCATAAGAAGGAAGCTTCGATAGAAGGGCCTTGTGCCAGACCCTGTCAAACGCCTTAGCGATGTCGAGGCTGACAGCAAGAACCTCGCCCTTGCCTTCCAAGGCTTCAGCCCAGCGGTGCGTGAGGTACACAAGGAGATCACCAGCTGAGCGACCGTAACGGAAGCCGTACTGGCGGTCGCTTATCAGCTGGTGCTCCTCAAGATACCGCAAGAGTCTGGTGTTGAGAACTCTCTCCATCACTTTTGATAACAAGGATGTTATCGCTATCGGCCTGTAATTTGACGGGTCTGACCGGTCACCCTTTTTGGGAATAGGGTGGACATTGGCGACCTTCCACGAAGATGGAACCCTTCCGGTTTTATATGAGAGGCGGTAGAGGCGCGTCAGAACGGGGGTCAACTCAGGGGCGCACGTCTTAAGTACCACTGCAGGGATGCCGTCCGGCCCGCTCGATTTCTGGGTATCAAGGAGCCTGAGCTCCTGCCTAACCGCACGTTGCGTGATGCGTATTTCTGGCATGGAGCTCTTACACTTTGGGATGGAAGGTGGTGTGGCTCCTCTATCATCCAAAGTCGAGTTAGAGGCGAAGAGTCGGCCCAAGAGATCGGCTTTCTCCTTAGCACTGTGGGCCAGACTGCCATCGAAATTGCGCAGTGGTGGGAGGTTGGACTGGCAAAAGTTATCTTGTGCAGCTTTGGCGAGCGACCAGAATGCACGACTCCCAGAGGGATGCCTTTGAAGTCGCTCGCCAATTCTGGCAATGTGATCGGCCTTTGCTATAGCAATAGCCTTCTTGTTGGCTCTGGAGGCGGCGTTGAACTTACGTTTCTCAACATTCACGGTCAGATCCTTACGATTCCTGGCATCGTTCCAGGCTAAGTACGCAGACTGTTTCAGGCGTGCGGTCACTCGACAAGCCTGGTTGAACCAGGGGCGACTACGACCGCCAACGGGAATTCGGGCATTGGGAATGAATAGTTCCATTCCCTGAAGCACCGTATCCGTGATGCAGTCCGCACAAGCGTCGGGATCCTCTGTGGAGAAGCAAAGCTGCCTCCAAGGGTAGGACGCGAAAAATTCGCGGAGTCCATCCCAATCTGCTGACTCATATCGCCAGACTCTGCGGGAACCATTCGCTGGAGAGCGGACGGGTCGCGCAATGGGGGCTTCAGTGCGGATAAGGCAGTGGTCGGACGATCCAAGTGGAGCATCGACGACCGTCCTGTATCCGCGTGGATGTGTTGTCAGCAGAAGGTCCAACAAGGAGGCTTTGTGGCTCTCAACGTCTGGAATACGGGTGGGCTGTATTACTAGTTGTGAGAGACCATAGGCCAAGGCCATGTTGAAAGTGGTCCTACCTGGGAGATCGGTGGTCCTCGATGCCAACCACTCTTTATGATGAGCGTTAAAGTCACCGAGGACCACCACCTCTGCGGATGGGCACTGCTCCAACATTTGGTCAATCCCCCTTTTGACGTTCTCAAATAGTAGAGTCGACCCCGAATCACTGCAAGGAGATCTGTAGAGGCACGCGTAGATACGGGTAAGTCCCCCATGGTCAACGCGAAGCCATAAAATGGACAGATCTACATGTTCGAGGCCCCGAAGGCGGCGACAGCATATATCGCTCCGTATGAACACGCACACCCCGGCTTTCCGAAGGAATGTCTGCTCCAATTCGTAGCCGGGGTATTTAAGGTACGAGATGTCATCCGGGGCACATATCTGCGTCTCCGTTAAAAAGAGCAAAGCAGGCCGCGCTGTCTCAAGGTGGTGGTGTACAGCGTCAAGGTTGCTATGAAGACCCCTGACATTGCAAAAATCCATTTTAAATGTGGATAGGGTGTCCGCCGTGTAAAGCCTTCTCTTTTTTCTTAATCGTGGCATCATTTAGAGAGAGATATATATCGGGAAGGGGTTATATGAGGTATGGGGCCACAGTGATATTCAGATAAGGGGGCGGGGCGTAAGTCCCGGCTGGTCCGCGAGTTGTATGAAGGGCTGACGCGGGGCACGGAAGGGCCCCCGGTGCCCCCCCGCATACCACTAACGGGATCCACTCCGGTCTCCCTCCCGGCTCGGCAGCAGTATGTGGGATTTTCGCCGGTTGGCGGGACAGCCTCCCAGGTGGGATATTCCCGGGTTCGGGTCCCCTACTGACCGGCAGGTGGCCGACGGTAACCATTCCCACCGGGTCTCCCTGAACCCCCCGTCAACCCGTCACGCCCTACGGATCCGCGAGAACTCCTACACCGCCTGTTCCGAACCTCAATGCGACCCGACAGCTCATGTGGAAGGGATAGTTGGAAGAAGGGAGGGATATCGGCTACTTAGCTCTTTGGTCGGAACGCATATTTGCTATACAATCAAAATAAGCCAAGCTGTGGTACCTACCCGGTCGCTAGATGCTACCACAAGTAGTAGGAAAGGAAAGGGAGGACAGTGGACACCAATGTGCAGGGATGGTTGGGAGTGCAGGGATTGGCGGCTCGGGAAGTCGGGGTTGCGTACCCGAAGCCACCTGTTTCGCAACCGGACAAGTTACGTACAGGCAACCCCCTGACTGTAATTCCTTCATATATTTAGCCTAGCGGCCTCCCCTGGCTTCGAAAAATATGCAAGTATTATACATATGAAATTATCGCTATGATTTAAGCGTACAGACAGTAAGAATAAGGATGTATAAATCAACATAAAAATCAAAATTAAAAATATTTAAAATACCCACGATGGACGTAAAAAAGTATCAAATTTTAAAACCCCTCACTAACAAAAAGTAAGTAATCGAAGAAAAGCTAGGGTCTGCTATTTACAGTCCTGAATAGAACTCAAACATTTTTTTGTATGTGACAGGTCAGCGAATGGCAGACCCCGACGGATTTTCTTCCGTTACTTACTACCGAGTTGGGGGTTTTTAAATTTTATTTGAAATTTTATAACGTCCGTCGTGCGATTTTTCAAAATTTTAAATTTGTTTTATATTTCAAAGTTTTTAGAGATTTTTTACAAAATATGCTAGATGCAACAATACAAAATATGCTAGATGCAATGCTTGATTGTAACGGAATTAATATATACCTAATTTGTTATAATAATAAAATGACGATCTTGGCCCTTTTGGCGAAACAAACCGGGCCGTTTCAGGTATAAAATGGACCAATTAATTGCATAGTCCTTTTTTAAATATTTAATTATAGATTAATCAAAATTGCATATTTTTTTTATCTACACGGAAAAGGAGTATTCTTTTATTATAATCGGATAAATAAATCATCAGGCACGCATTCCTCACTGTACTTGTATGTAGGCGTCGACGTTTGACGACATATTATTATAATGACAGACAGACAAACAGGTGGAATTATATTAGAATTAATTTGTTTTAATTATGTATATTTTTATACATAGATACAATCAATCATAATTAGTAGCATGTTAATGTCGTTGTAATCTCATTTTTGTTACTAGTGCTCTTATATGACAGTGTTCATTTTATACTTCGTGAAAAAAAAAACTCATAATGTTTACAATGACTATAATGGCCTCCAAACCAATATGAGTTACGGCATCTAATCTCATCAGGGTCCTAAATGGTAAATAGACAGCTGCTCTTACAAATACATCAACTCACATGCGCGGCTGACATCTTTCAGCGCACCGCACATGCACTAGTTCGCACGGGTTTGCCACGGACGCGGAATAAAGACCCAGAGTACGCTCTAACAAGAGATATTATAGTACACAATATGTATGCTTAAACGCAAGTATACTCTCTAATCTCTCACGAAAGTTTAATGAGACGGAAATCTGACACGAGTACACGACTGGAGGGAGGTTAGCCACAAAACGTACGGCAGTGGCAGAGGATTGTCGGTGGGTGGGGGGGGGGGGGAGGAGCATACATAGGTGGCTTAAACTGTGGTATTTATTTTAATATTCTATGTATGGATGGATTTCGCTACTAGAGATATAAAATATGTCAAAATTCTATCTCTAGTAGCCAAATCCATCGATAAATAGTTTATTGTCCAGCAAGATATATTTCCCTTCGCCTCGCTCTGTTAGATACTCCAGATTTTGAACTAAGTACATGTTAATTCATCCTAATCCGTTCATCAATTATTACGCAAACATACAAACTGCCATATAACGATTAGCAAAACAAAAACTTCGTAATAAATCAATAGGTATTACAATGTTCACTTAACATCGCATCATATGAATTGAAGCGTAACTGCAATATATATTGCCAAACATACATACACGCACGCGATTTGCTACAGACATGGATTAATGCATTCAGCCTATAATGGCCTAGTGTCATGATTGACACTTGCGGCTCTAGAAAGTGCCAAGATTATTTAATCGTAGTATACCTAATGTGGAAGTATCACGATTTAGATATTAAATGGTGTTGTAAAAAATGGATATTGTGTGCAATCACTTCCGTTTATGAACGATGTAAATGGGTATTTTCGTTTGACCAGTTCTTGGGACAACTCGCACACGGTCATCTGATCCCAAACTAGACAGAGCTTGTATTATGATTTTATAAATGATCACGAGATAACTGATAAACGTGCTCATTTATTTCTGATACATACCTACATATTATCGATAAATTATATCGAGACGCAGAACAAACTCTAGTAGCCAAATCTATCGATAGATTGATTATTGAGACCGGCCGTTAATCAGTCGAATCCTTCCAGGGGGGTGATCAGACCGGTGATGACCAAATGATACTACCCGGAATTTTGAAAAAAAATGTATCTAACTTCTTTTTTTTATATTAAAAGATGAAAGATGCATTTAGCAGGACCGAAAAAATAATTCATAGGTATTTATCTCAAACTCATATTTAATTTATATAAATGGAGTTTCTATATTTTAAGAAATTATATATTCCTAAATGCATACATATCTATACTAATTTAGTATAAGATTATCGTCGTCGGTCCGAATTTAGAAATTATTTTACTGTTGGATAGCCCATCTATTGAGAAATTCTATAGCCTATATAACATCACGCTACGACCTATAGGAGCGGAGCAGCAATGAGAAATGTTGCAAAAAGGGGGAAAAATTACGACGACGAAATTGCGCAGGACAGCTAGTTAGATATATTACACCCAGACTCAGAATAAACATAAATACCTAGTGCTTATAACACAAAGATTTATCTTAAATGGTAATCGAACCCACTAACTCTGGCTTAGCAGTCAGGCTAACTAACCACTAGAGTTTAGAGTCTAGTGACAAGACCAACAGTCCAGGGTCCTTATTCACAATTTTTTTTGTTTTCGCGTCAATCCCGCGCTTTTAACTGTTAAAATCTTGTCATAATGGTATATAGAGAGCTGCGCTTAGAAATGCATCGCGCATGCTCGCGGACATCTTTGAGCGCACCGCGCATGCTAATTCGCGCGGGCTTGCCCCACGAACGAAAAAAAACATAGTGAATAAGGACCCAGTCTGATGCCAACATTATGCATCTTTCGCAAAGTGCACTAGTTTAACATGACAGTATATATGTTTGTTTCCAGTTGATGTTCTTCGCCCTGGCGGTGGTAGCCCTTGCAAGGGAGTACCCAGCCGGCGTCCACCCCGCCATCTGCCCGGATTACCCATACTGCTCCGCTGACACCCTCGCCCGTTTCACTCCTGATGGACAACCCATTCCTCAATGGGGCTTCCCTGGAGCGGCTGCTAATGCGTAAGTATTTTTGGTCTAAGATCTATAGAGCTTGTTATAACTTATAATATATTCCATTTGCGAAGTCCTTTTTGAGATACAAAACCACAATTGTATTTAATATTTAAATAATAATTTGACTGGCCCTGACTGCTAACCCGGAGGTCGTGGGTTCGATCCCCGCCCAAGATAAAACTTTGTGTGATGAGCACGATGGTTTATTCTGTGTCTGGGTCATTTGTTTATGATATTTATGTATTTAGAAATATATAAGTATGTAAGTAGCTCTGTTTAGTTTGGGATCAGATGGCGTTGTGTGAGTTGTCCCAAGATATTATTATAAATTGTATTTAATAAAAAAGACTTATTACGCTTGCATAGCTAAGTCTGTTACAACAAATTGAATTGGTTATTATAAGCAGGCGCGGATCCAGAACTTTCTTCTAGGGAGGGGGCAAATTAGACTCAACTGGTGAAGTGTTAGTCGCTCGCATAATGGGGGGGGGTGCATTTGATTTAACATCGGTTCACCAGCTACTAGGGGGGGGGGGCGATTTTCGGTCAAAACACACCGGTCTTGTGTTAAATTTCTCAAATTCCCCCAAAAATAAATACGGGTTTTTAGTCGAGTCTGGGGGGCAATTGCTCTTGTTGCCCCCACTTGGATCCGCGCCTGATTAAAACAAGGTATTTTTACACAATAGTGACAGTTTTCAAGCACCGTACCTCCGACAACACATTAAAGCCTTCTACGTACGTTATTCGTGCGCATAATCTCTCTCCGGTCGAATAAGATTTCTGTCTGATCTAACTATGTAATAGAGAGTGCACGTATGAAACCCCTTAGGAGACCATTACCTACGATTAACAAAGTTTATTTTCCACAGCCCCGTGCCAGCTGCACCGAGATATCCCGCCGATCTGCCCCCAGCACTCTGCCCCAACTACCCTTACTGCTGGTAATCACCATCACCGGATAATCATCATCTCCAACGAACACCGACAGTTTAACGAAATAATCGTTTCATTTTAAAAACAGCCTGTACATAGATACGTCATGAAATTGTCTATGAACTCTATGGTACTCGTTCAATAGTTCATTACCATGCAGGTATTAAAGCTCTTTTAATTTTTTATAAAATATTTAAGTACTGTCACAAAATACTTTAGAAAAAATTAAAAACTGCTTTTTCTGTCAAATAAATGTCCATTGGTATTTTTAAGTTGGTGGAATATTGATTTGAGATCTGTTAAAATATAAAAAATTGGTTGTATTTTTTTAATGCAGTACAATACCATCAATACTATTGATTTTTTTTATTTTGACTTGATATTCTTTTTAATATTTTATCATAGATACTGTCGAAGTCAAACCTTTGACAGAATTCATTGTAAATTTTCCATAGATTTTGTTAAAGTTATCGACTCAAACTTTGCCATCATAGCTAAAGGCTTCCTCTAGGTTACCTGTGCCTAATACACATAGTATTTTTAAAAATATTAGTACTATCGGTGTGATTTAATTTGTTCGGAAACACTGCCATACATATTAAAATATAAATGATACGCATTATTTCTTCAGTACTGCAAGAAAATGCTTGCATTCATTTAATTAGAGGTAATTTTTTTGTAAAAAAATGTAAATAAACAAAATATTTTTAAATGTGTGTTTTTTATCGTTTCTGCGGAAATTCCCACAAAGAGTTTAATTAAACGTATATACTCATTAACTTTGACAGATAGATTATAATCTAGAATAGCACATGGTGTACTTTTTTACCCGAAAAAATGTACGGCTTCCGTGAGATCGATGTTTTTCAAAAGGTCTACGTGAATGAAGTCGTGGGCAACTCGAGAAATAAAACCAATATAATATAATATCTTGGGACAACTGACAGAATATAATCTGATCCCCAAACTAAGCAGAATTGGTACTATGGCAACCAGATCTGATAAATATACTTATATATTTCTAAATACATACATAAAGATAAATAACACCCAGACACAGAATAAACCATCAAGCTTATCACGAAAAGTTTTGTCCTGGGTGGGGATCGAAACCACTAGACCAAAACCACTACATAGGTTTTGAAGTTTTTTTTTAAACATACTCGTAAGTATTAACCCTTCACTATCTACTTACTACCTTTTTTTTTACATCGTCAAAATCCCCACGGATCCCAACCCGTCGTCGGTGGTACGATAGGTGGGTATGTCGGACTCGAACCGACTCGACGACCAGGCATTCACAGCGTTGCTGTGACCTGCCTGGCCGCCTGCAGGCTGGACATTCCAACAGAGTGTGCAGCGCCTCATTCTCACGGCGACTGTCCCAGTGATTACATTCAGGTGTTAGTTCATGACCAATACGACACAGGTACTGCCTAAAACATCCGTGTCCTGAGAGTACCTAGGCCTAGGTCAGCCGATACGTGAGAGTACCGTGCTGCCGCTTCAACCATCCATCTAATACTGGAACTATCGCTGCGATTGTGAAGTGTCCTGAGCTTATGCTTTGTAGCCTCTCACTCCATTCTTCCATAAGGCCTCGTAAAGCAACGATCTTTGAGCCTTAATTTCTGTAGAGGGACATAGATCAGCGCCACAACGACGCCACTGATATAGAGATGCAAGAACCCTCGACTCCAAATCCCAGCGCAGGGTTCCTCACTATCTACTCCCTACTTTTGTCACACAACTATCGTCCACACATCTGTGAGACCCCGGAGTAAAATCAATGTTGTGTTGTCAGGTATAGAGCCTAAACCTCACATTATACAATGTTTTTACTCCAGTAAAATAGTCTGTAGGTGGTTAAGTCATAACTCCAAAAACAAGTGGGGGGGTTATTAGTATTTTAAAAATCCCTATATATTAGCACTAAAATCTAACGACACCTTGCAAGCTAAAATCCCTAAGCCCTAGAGCGTGCCAAAGAATTACACATACATACTCTTGAAAAACATAATCCTCCTTCTTGCGCAGTCGGGTAAAAGTAGAAGAGAGATCTACGTGAACGAAGTCGCTGACCAAGCCTGATTTTTGTAGAATTATTATATTGCTTCAAAATCGATTTGGTTAGTTTGCAACTATTGTTAGTTTCAAGCTTGGCGGCTATAAAAAATATAAGCATTGTTCTTTATTCAACTGCCTCTGTGGCACGGTAGGAGTTTGTCCGACTGCCACGCAAGAGGTCGTGAGTTCGATTCCCACACGGTACACCCACATCCTTAAATTGTTGTTCCGCGTCTGGGTGTACTTTGACTTGAATGTTTGTAAAGTCACCCGCAACATAGAGCTTGATTGTACCGAAGTGGCGTTGTTTGTACCGGAGTCGTCTTATTATAAAAAAAAAATGACACTGGATTGGAGTGTTTAAGCAGGCAATTGCCTCCCCCTCGATGTAGATAGATATGGTGGTAGATATGGTGTATCGGTGTTGAATCAAATATCCCCCCCCCCCCTCCAGTCATGCGAGTGACTCACACTTGACCGGTTAAGTCAAATGTTGTCAACTCCAGAACTAAGTTCTGGATCCGCGCATGTATACCAGGTATGGGGCACACAGGGGGGTGCAAAGGCATATATACATTATTGGTTGGTAATTATGTATAAATACTACATACATAGAAAAAAAAAAAGTTACCCTTAAGACCATCCTAAAGGACATTGTGATATTCCTGATCTATTTTTTTTACGTGGGTGGTGCAACGGCACCCAAATGCTGGCAGCAGGGTGCTCCCTTACATCCAGCTGCCAGCATCCATGGTTATTATAGACAACTACCTAATTACTGGGTATCCTTTATCACTCAAAATATCAACTCTTTTTCAATAAACGCTCATTCAAAAATACATTTTCATGATGAAGCCACTTAGGCACTTATTAAATGTCGTACAAAATGAATGAGCATCTCACTTAAAATGGACGATCAATCAATCGATTAATTTTTAAATCGATTTAACCTGTCACTATCGATTATGGTGACAGTACAGTGGAATCAATGAGGCCTTTTTCTCAAAAGTCCTCACGAACCGCTTCGATTTTGGTGATATTTGTTTTTTTTTTTAATTTTGTTTCTTTAAATTTTTATAAAATCAGAAACATTTTGGAGTGGGAATGAAAATGATTTTGTTTTGTTGATTTTACTGACTGACTGATTTATTAACGCAGAGCCTATCGCTGGGACTGATATTTTGGCAGTTGATGCCTAAAAGGCATAATGTCAGCCCTGGCAAGTTGTAAGCCCTCACTAAAGATTTTTGGCACTCCGTCCCCTAAGGGGGTAAAATAGGGGTTGCAAATGTGTATGAAATTCTGTCAGTATTGGAGTTTGATCTGTGAAATTTCGTATTTGGCTTTTGGGTTTAAAATATAGAAACACGTATTTCGACGTTTTTTGAAAACCAACCATTATCGTTTTTTTGAAAATAAGAAATCAGAAGATGAAGAGAAGTTTCTATATAATCTATCAGTTTAACAAAAAATAATTATTATTTTCATACTAAACTGAGAAAATTAATTATTTCTCATACTACACTTAACATACATTTAGAAATGTTTTTTTTAGAAAAATAGAGACGAAACTGATTATTTTCTACATAAATATACCAACATAATATATAAAGCCTTCCTCGATAAATGAGCTATCCAATAGTGAAAGAATTTTTCAATTCGGACCAGTAGCTCCTGAGATTACCGCGTTTAAACAAACAAACAAACTCTTCAGCTTTATAATATTAGTATATATGATTTTCATGATTGCGTGGTGCTCCAGTCGTGTCGGATTTATAGTATTATATTGTCTGTGTCCGTACTATCAAATGAGAGTAAGCAATGAGAGCGCATCAGGCCGCAGCTAGACTTGATAGAGCAGAGACAATATTTTTTTTAAAACTTTTTTATTTCTTGATTCTATTGGAGATCATGTGTCTAGGAAAAAAAAATAAGAGTCTAGATTTTGATCTAAAGCCTGTGTATATTGCATTGACGTACTCGTATAGACTAGACCCTGCAATCCCTTTCAATTAAAGACCGCGCTATCTCTTTCAATTTAAAAGTAAATATTGACTGCAAAACGTGAAAGAGAGAAAATACTCGTGCGACCCTGCCTCTTTGACAGTTATTGTCTACTAAGTAGGGTTGTCTCTTCTCTTTCTAGAGAGTGGTCAATTTTGTGAGGTTATGGCGCAGTCCAGGTCTATGCGTCAATGGACGTTGCCAAATTTAGGTTTAAGGCAATTTTTTTGGCAGGTAATAAATTACGCGACACAGGGTTTCGCTCTACCAAAAATGTATACAGAAAACATAAATATTAGAACTCATTAAAAATTGTGTGACTAGCTAGATAGTTTTTCTAGTAGATAAAGAAATAGGTGAAAGAAATTCAAGGATATTTCATAATATCAACCCGAAAACAAATCTTAACCGAAGAAATGCTCGGGCCGGTGATGTTTTTTAACTTCATCTTGCCATCTTGTGACGGGCCTCCCTTTTTTTCTTTCGCCCAGCGGCCCTTCCATGAAACGTCATGGAAGGGCCCGCTCGGCGAAATACCAGAGTGGACTCCCTAGGTGGAGCAGAAGAGTAACGATACTTCGATATGCAATAGATAAGTAGTTACAATATCCGCAGCTGAAAGTTGCGTGAGTTTCATGGTGTAATGGTTGCAGCACACCTTACTGGCATAATTGTAAAAAAAATCATTTAAAAAAAGTGACCATGAGTGTTTATTGCCAAGTTCTTTTCTCACAGCTTTACTCTTGCGAACTTGACATTAAATGTAGAATCATTCTATTCCAAATTTTGTCTAACGTTCATAAGCGTTGTATTTTGTAACCTAAGTGGTTAAAGTACTTTTGACTTTTGAGTTTTGATTTTGTATTATTTTATAAAATAAAAAATATCTACTTGAAATTATTTTCATGTTTGTGCTTTATGAGTGTAAGATCAGTAACCTGACCAAGCAACTGCCATTGCAGAAGCGTCAGTTTCCTTGTATGCATACTAGTTTTCTTCGAAATATATACTCAAGTATTTAATTTAAAAACTATTTATGTCTTTCCTCAATGAAGGCATGTCTGACTTCGATCCATATTTGAACTGGAAATAAAAAAAAAAAAAAGAAAAATAATGTCAACCTCTGAGCAAAAGGTATATCATTAAAAAGAGGCATCGGTGTAATAAATATTCTACATATCACGCTATAATTTATCACTAGGCCACAATCTCACAACACTACATTAAATTACAATAAAAACAATACAAATTATCTTGCGTTATTGTTTTTTCGTCATAAATAATTCATGACGTTAATTTTGGCGGGAAGTCTCAGTTGTCAGAATGACGTCCCGCCATTTTTAACAGATTGCATCTGACATCAGTCATGGCTCAATGGACGGCCTTGCAACGAATGCAATGATAATGACGAGAACATAAGTGTTTCATGTAGAAAGGAAGCAAGAAATGAAAGGTTTATTTTAATTTTCCATCAGCTTATTATCGCAGCTAAGTCAACGTGGATACCGGTTCCTGCGACCAACATTGAGTAGGTTGGTGTCAACGTTAAAAACAACAAACATCCAGGAAAAATAACAAAGCATAGAATCAAATTCAGAAACGCTTAAACAACGTTATTCTTGGTAGACGGCTAGACGGAAAAAATCATACGAAAAGTTGTAACGACACTTTTTGCTATAGTAAGCTAAATTTATTACAATTCCTTCACTAATTAATCGAAAGGAACTTCGTTCCATCCGGGTGTCCCTTGACACCTCTCAAGTTTTTTTCTCTCTTTCACGCTTTGCAGTCAATATTTACTTTTTAATTGTAAAGGGGCGTCTAAACGGGCCATTTTTTACGGCAATTTGTGGCGGCACTATTGGCAACTTATTGCCCAACCATCACAAAAATGTAACTGATGGCCAAGTAATCTATGGTTAGGCAATGTATGGCAATATGTCGGCAATAGTATGGCGCATGACCGAGACTCATAAGCGGGCAACACAACCCAGCAACAATGGCCAAACTCTATGACATTTAATTTGGTTGAACTGTCACTAATGACATCTGAAAATTTTTGATATTGACTATGACTAGACTGAAAACTTTCTGATGCTCTTTGTTTCTGTTGTTCTCTTGTTTCATCCAAGTCAAGTTTGTTTTTAAAAAAACTAGGAAGTAAATAAGAAATTATTTATTTATTCATTTATTGCACAATGTTGTTACAGGCAGTCCTTAAACATACATAGACCCCTTATGGGTGCTGCAAAACTTACAAACTAATTAAAATAATGACTAGATATTAGGGAAAAAAATAAAATAAAAAACGTGCAAAGTTAATAACTAGATATTAGGTACTACATACTATTCAGAAATATAATATTATAATGCATCTTGCATATCTATACTAATATTATAAAGCGGAAGAGTTTATTTGTTTGTTTGTTTGTGTAAACGCGCTAATCTCAGGATCTACTGGTCCGATTTGAAAAATTCTTTTTTTGTTGGATAGCCCATATATAACATCGCGCTACGACTAATAGGAGCGGAGAAGAGACGAGAAATGTTTAAAAAACGGGGAAAAATTACGCATACGAAGTTGCGCGGGACAGCTAGTATATTATATAGTATTATAATTTAATAAGTAATATAAGCAATCAGTAATAAGTTTATTTCCAGAAAAAAATACAAAATACATCACAATAATATTGTTTAAAATTATTATACTATACAGCAAGTACTTATTTGTGATATTTGACGTGACTCCTTGCACTAGGCTAAGCCTGTCCCGCAAGGAGCCCAACTTACAGTTTCTGACTATGAGTAGGTACATGGAAGTATTTTGTAAAATATTAGAACAATGTGAAAAATATTAAAATAAATAAAAGAAAAATCAAATAAACAGGGTTAGGTAAATCTTCGAACCTATGATACATAATTAACAAAATAAAGGACATAACAAGTTAGTAACAGAGTATTAAACATAAGCTAGTTGTCTAAGTAGGTTTTCCGATTGGTCGTAAGTCCAAGTTAGGAGTTCTTTATTGTGTTTGCATTTAGCCTGATAAAACGACAGGGTGTGCAAGTTAGATGATTTGATAATTTTATTATACACATAATGTTGAAGGTATCTACAGAATCTTTTAGCGAATGTAGTCTAACTCTAATAGTCGGTAAACTTAAAATACGCTTATTCATTCTGTTATCATTGCAGAAAGAAGAGGCGTTTAAAACTTCCTTATGAGTCAATAGAGTAATTTTTTTTATAAATAGTCTTCTGACACTGAGTACTTGTGTGTCATCGTGAACTTGGATAGTTGGGTACCGGAATGGCTTTGCTAATAAAGTTTTCAATACGGCTCGCTGTGCTCTCTCCAGTAACATTAGATGTGTCGCGGCAATACCACCCCAGGCTAAGATACAGTACTCAAGTAACGACTGTCCAAGCGATTTATAAACCATGATTAGCAAGCAAGTCGGGGCCACATCGCGTAATTGTTTCATAATATATATAAGCTTTTTGGTTCTTGCAGCCATGGTTTCGACATGCTCCCTAAAGGTCAGTTTTTGGTCTATTATAACTCCCAAGTATTTTATACTATTAGTACGCTTTATTGCCATGCAGCAGCAATTTACTACGTCTGAGTTGCAAGTATGGGTTATTAATTTAATTTCAGGCGGAGGAGCTGAGTGTTTAATTTAATTATGTACTTAGTGTTTGATGAGATACCAACCAAATGTTAGAAACCCACATTTAACACATATCGAAGCAAGGGCCATCATTAATGGCTTTGTAAAGTTGGTTCAAAATGAAAGGTCGCAAAATATCGTGACCATACTCTGGTATTCATGATTAAAGGGATATTTCTCCTTGATGACAGTTAGTTAGTCAGTTAGTATGAACTACTTCATTAAAAGTACAAGCAGTAGAGCTTGTACAATTAATAAAAGATATTGTATTGGAAGAGAAGCAGGATCGTCGCCATTGAATCTTATGTGTGACCAAGGTCTCACCTTTCGAACTGGTCTTGGTAATTCAAAAAGCAGGACAGAACTTATGTACTTATATTTTATGATAGCTAAAGATGTTGGCACATGGAAAGACATCAAGTTTATTTATAACATAAACAGCAAATTGGGTCACACTAGAGCGCTGCCTAAATTGAATGTGTATCATGTCATCCCCAACAAAATAAAAAAAAATATAGTGAATGTGCAGTACAAGTGCTTAGTGCTTGGACAGCTGCAATGTTGAAATACACAAATACTTCTAGAAAGTAAACTTAATTCTCTTATAACCCCGTGTAATAGCAACCATAACTTCACCAGAAAAAAGTACAAAACGAAACCCTAGTCTAGTTCAAAGCACCTGTACCTGTAACTTCCTATATCTACCAATTAACTACCTGCTGCTTAAATAGATGCCAGTATGTTACGATTAATCGATTTTTAATAATAAATTATTTACCAAAAAAAACGATTTATCTCTTGTTGTCTTCATAAAAATATGAACAATTCTTTACATAAATCTACGACATAATCCAATAGAACTGTAATAAAATAGAAAAAAAGAAATACAAGCGTAAATTTATTATATATTTAATAACAAAATAAAATCAGGAGTTGAGAATCGATACACAAATTTAAAATCTTTATTATGTTATGATATGACTGGCAACACCGAAGCTTACAATAAAACAACTGTCAAAATTATTTATTATGATTTTTACTTTTATTCATAAATTAAAAGTACTCTCTACCGAGAATGGTTCGTTATGACTTACGCACCAGCGCCGGCGCTTGTTTTTAGATGCAACTGAAGCCATGGTGAATGTTCTTAGTGGCTGGATGTCACCAACGACGGTTAGTATCTACTTAGTTAACTAAATCTGCTGTGCTGCCTACACACACAATTCATGATTTTGAAACTTTCAATTCATCTCTTGGACTTGATAATACAATAAGTAGTACATATTTCATAAAACTTGAAGCAAGCACCATTCACTGTGTATCGTTTTATCAAGCTTTCAATTCTCAAACTTCCTAATGTTTCTATTACATATTAAAAGTAACAAATGTTTTTATTACAGATCATAAACACGTTTGCGCAACATGTTGGATGACTGCTACGAGAAATGTGCATAGGTATAATTCAGTCAATACTATAGAAATGTTGTCAATGCTATCTCAGGTTATTGCTGCAGTTGTTGGAAATATAATTGTAGGTTGCTGTGCCCATGTTGACACTGACATGGTATTTGGGCGGGAGTACATAGATATGATGAGATATATCTACCCCAGCTAAGTTTTTGGATGACATATTCGATAAATACTATTATGTAAAAACCAAACTGTGTACTTTAACTAATAAAACATTTGATCCTAAATTATTTGCCTTTTTATTTATTTTCAAGCTGTTTCCAGAATTTGGTAAATGTGGTAAGAACCATGTTCAGAAAATTGTAATGTATATGAGAAAAAATATGTTGTGTTTATTGTACTGGAAAAGTTATTGTATAAAAAGTAAAAACATATACAGAGTGCACAGGCGCTAGGTTAACCTATGCAGCATAAAGTTATAACTTAAGATAAACACAAACTATGGAATATGTAAAGGAAAATATATTTAAATTAAGTAATATAATATTTATTTTAGTTTCTCATTACAAAGGTTCGTGAATTGTAAATGTTATCATTGATGGCAATGATTGACGATGGGTTAACTCACTTTGTCGACTTGGTGTCCAGCAGTACACGACAACAATTCTATTGCTTGAGTGCGATCTGATGTGGACTCGCCGCGCTCCTCTGTTGTGTGTGGTTGTGGAGACATTGCTTGACCTTGAGGGTGCCACACAGTCCTATGAATAAGCCACCAAGTAATAAAATTGCATACATGGTGTACCTAATGATGGCTTTTGTGGGATTCTGCTCTCACATTCAACGTTGGGTTTTTACAATTTCCAGGCAGTGCTTGATGTGATTTAGTTGTTTAGAATTTGCGCTTCACATATCGATGTCGTTGCTTTATGCTGTAAGTATATGGGTAAGGTCAAGGTGCACAGTATCTATTCATTTTCGTTCAAATGTTCGCACGATGTTACATCACTGTAAGTGGCAGTAGTACAAATAATTTGATGTTGTAACTATTCCCATCGCCGCTCCGCAATTTCGTGTAGGTACTGGTGTCAGTCGGTGGTCGATTCAGTTCATAGGTACTGCTCATTGGAGACCATTGGCAGTTCACTTTAAATATTAAGACTATAGAGGTCAGTGTTCTTAGTTGACTTCATTTTTCAGTACCTATCAAAGACGACAAACCTTTTTTAAAATAACCTAAAACAACATGACACCTGACTACACAGAATTTAGCAATAAGTCACTGCGTCACCCACAGCAAACTTCATGTCGCGTAGACAAGGATAAACCATGCCATAATGCGAAAAATCTATAGCTCAACGATCGCCGGGCAACCTATCACATCAATATTGACCAATATTGGTGTCCATACAAAACATGTATTGCCATATGGTCGGAACATTACGTCAATATTACGGTCTTGCCAGTATTGCTAGCAATGTTGCCGGCCACAGCATTGCCGCCACAGATTGCCGTGAAAAATGGCCCGTTTAGACGCCCCTTTAGGGATGGCGCGGTCCAGGTCTATACGTCAATGGGTACATTACATCTACAAGATTATTTTTTCGTATAGCGTAAAATATTTCGAATTAGATTAGACCGGCTGTAGTCTTACCAATTGTGACCATGGCCGGTGCAATCAAGTCGAAATGTCAAGATTAGGTTTGACTAATTTTGATATGAATGAAAAAGTAGGTAAATTACAAAACAAAATAAACTGGCCGGTCATTTATTTTTCCGTTCTTTATTGCAATCTATCATTTGTGATATTCAGCAATTGTTGTGTATGTGGATATGTCTTGTACGGATTTTGTTTATCAACTCATCCGTTAATATCTAGTTCTCAATCATATAAGAGGTCTTTAGGAAGCTTTTTCTTTAGCTTTCTAGTGGTTGCCGGTGTATTCATCAGACTTCTGGTCCTTTCAGATATTTCCTGTTTTACAGAGGTGATACTGTGGTCATTGTGAAGATTGTCATTTGTGACATACCAGGGTGCATTAGATATTATTCTTAATACTTTACACTGGAACCTTTACAGAATGGCTTGTGTATGTAATGTTTGATTTCGATGCAGTTCCCCAGAGTTGTAATCCATATGTCATCAAGCCGGTCAATTGTAGAATGCCCTGCTAATTTCGTACCATCGTTCTGCCAAAAAGTATGAGAGTCAGTGATGACGTCACTAAATCGATGAGCCGACTAAATAGATCGAGAGTCTATTTGTCAATTCTTTGACATGCGTTAGCTTCAAACTTAAAGTTGGATTACCCTGCACTTGGCAGATAATTTAGCTGTTCATGGTATGGCCCCTGATCAAAAGAGTGACATCGAAACCTTAAGTTAATGGCTGGCTTCATTTAAAAGGGCTAGGATCACAAAATGATATCATGACAGCTTGTCGTAATTTTCACAGCTCCTCAATTTAACGTAGAAAAATATAGTAAATAATAATGATAATAATACAGAGACAGTGTCAAAGGCAAAATCTAGAAAAATCGACAGGCATTTATGCCTGTTATCAAGGGTATTTACTATTTCATCAACCAGAGAAGCCACAGCATCTTCAATCGATTTTTCTACCCTAAAACCAAATTGATGCAAAAGTACTGTTTTTTTTTTTCAAAGTTTCTTGCGGGTGTTTAGCACCTTCTCTAGGATTTTAGACAGCGCAGGAATAATTATTGACACTGTCTCTGTTTCCACTCTTAAAGATGGGATGCACAACGACCCTCTTAAAATATTTGTAGAAAATCCCTCTGCCATAGAAATATTGCAAATGCGGGTTTATGGGAACTAGGGTGTTTGAGAACTTTTTCAATAAATGAGCAGGAATTGCGTACCACCCGACAGCCGCATCTTTACGCATTATGTCAGACTCATACGTTGGCAACAGAACAAAATAATAATAATAATAATAATAAGCATTTATTTGTCCTTTATATACAATTACATTTGAAATATTGTACACAAACAATAAATAAAAATAAAAGACAAAAAGGTCCTGGACTCAGCATATAGTCAGCAGCACAAAACATGCCGACCGCTGATATTTTGTCCAAGCCTGGTGTAAATGGAGTACTATTTACATATATACGTTTTTGGTTAAATTTTTAAATATTTGGCAATAAAAATTTAAAAACTTATTGAGCTAATACCATTAGATACATACGAGTACGTTTCCTCTCTATGAGACATTAGCTGTTGTAATAATAGTAAACATTTTCTTCTTTGTTTTAATTTCCTAACATGTAATATTTCAAGCAGTTACAAATGGAGTTAGTAGTAAAAGAAAAACCGTAACACCAGCTCTATGTGCAGTTAAAATGCCCATAAATGGGCATCTAAACGAGCCATTTATTACGGCAATTTGTGACGGCAATGCTGTGGCCGGCAACATTACAGTACTCTCCAATATTGATTTGATGGTTGCCCAATCGCCGAGCGATCTATTTTCCGCAATGTTGCCCGGCCAATTTTGTTGTTGCTACAGTCGCCCTCTATTTTATTGTTGCTGGGTTGTGGAGCCCATTTAGGAGATTGGATCATGCGACATACAATTGTAGACATATTGCCATTATTGGCCGAGCAATTAGTTGCTAATAGTGCCGCCACAAATTGCCGTAAATAATGGCCTGTTTAGACGCCCCTTAACTACACTACACGGCATCCTATCTAGCTGATTTTCCAGACAATTTATTTATTATCTCAAAAACAAGTAGGGAAAGAAAACAGGAAGACAATAAATTAAGTTCTTTATTTTCTTGGTTCATATCTGGATTAAAAACATCTTTTGAAATGTCACTTACTTATGAATTGACGTAAAAATCTGGTTGAAAGCATACCGCGATGCTTCCTGATACATTAACTTTTTTTTTTGTTGAAACAAGCACAGGTCGACCTATGATTGAGATATAAATATGCGAATAATGTAGTAATGGGGGGAAAGAGCAGAGAAAAAGGGGCAATGTTATTACTTACTAAGTATTTGTCGGCTACCGCTATAAAATAAATAAGTACATACCTACCTATGTACCTTCTTCTAGCTTTAAGCTTTTTCTGAGTAGGGGAGAGAGGGGCTAAATGTTCCGATTTTTTTTTTAATACGACTCTCGCACTAGGGTACAAGCCCTGTGTCGCGGGGGACTTTACAAACATACAAGTCACGGACTCAAAGTACACCCAGACTCGGAACAATAATTTGTGGATCACACAAAGTGGTGTCCCATGTGGGAATCGAACCCACGACCTCAAGCGTAGCAGTCGGACATACTCCCACCGCGCCACAGCGACCGCCAAAATATTTTAATATTTGATTTTAGTATTCATACGATGCGATCAATCTATGTGTGTAACTTTGATATTAAGACGGTTATTTGAGTCATTTTTATGTGATTTTTTTATTAAACTCGGCCTTTGGCTGCCTCTGTGGCGCGGTGGGAGTGTATCCGACTGCTACGCAAGAGGTCGTGGGTTCGATCCCCACCCTGGATAAAACTTTGTGTGATGAGCACGATGGTTTATTCAGTGTCTGGGTGTTATTTATCTATAATATGTATGTATGTAGAAATATTTAAGTATGTTTACAAGTTGTCTGGTTTCCATAGTACAAGCTCTGCTTAGTTTGGGATCAGATAGCGTTGTGTGAGTTGTCCCAAGATATTATTATATTATTATTAATATTTTTTTATTGTCTTATGTCGGAAAGTAACAACTTACCCCGACTTGGGGCAAGTTGTTAACAAGCCGGGGTAGGGTGTTACCATATCTGTTATAGCTATTATTTGTGAAATAATAATTAAGGTAATCAACATACATCATAAAAAAAATCAGGTAACATTTTATGTAATAAGAACTAACTATAAACTGTGCTGAAACAATTATTAACCATTTAACAGATTATCAAATAACTTGTAGCTAATCAGCCTTGTTAATTAGTTCAGTCTGCAATGATATTGCCATGTATTAAGCAGATAATTTCAATCATATTGTAGCTAATCATCAGAAAATTGATCAGAATTCAATTTCAAAATTCAAAGGTTATAAAGTTTTGACTCTGCCTGTATGTGGAATGGGCCAATTTCCCACATCCCTACTTGTTATTCTTTCACTTTGTCGGCTTAAGTAAATTATGTGTATCCATGCAAAATTACAGCCTTCTAACACTAACAGTCTATGAGCTAAGATGCGGCCAGACGGACGGACATGGCGAAATTATAAGGGTTCCATTTTGGCTACGGAACCCTAAAACGGGGCAATGTTATTACTTGGTATTTGACGGTTACCGCTATAAAATAAATAATTATCTTATGTACCTTCTTCTACCTTCAAACTATTTGGGTATGTGAATTCAATAACTAAATAACGTAATAAAATTATATATACTACGGGTCTAAATCGCGTGAATAATTTTAAATACCTTGCCTACCCGTGACCACGGCCGTTGCAATATGGTCGAAACGTCGAGCAATAAACAAGGTATTTCACCTTAAATTATTCACGCGATTAAGACCCGTAGTATATATAATTTTATAATGTGTACAAATCGCGAAAGTTTATCAACATTTAAAATAATAGCATGAAAAAATCCATACCTAATAAGTTCATGACCTTCATCTACTTTTAGATGTCTTGAAGGCAGATCATGTCATGTCATTAGAGCCGTCCCAAAGTTCTATAGAAATCCCCATGGGTGTACCGTACCCAGAATGGTTTTTCAGGAGAGGGTGGGGTTTCGTGGTACAATTTGATTGCCTCTGTGGCGCGTTGGGAGTGTATCCGACTGCTATGCAAGAGGTCGTGGGTTCGATCCCCACCCAGGATAAAATGTTGTGTGATGAGTACGCTGGTTTATTCTGTGTCTGGGTGTTATTTATCTATAATATGTATGCATTTAGAAATATATAAGTATGTTTATCAGTTCTCTGGTTTCCATAGTACAAGCTCTGCTTAGTATGGAATCGGATAGTGTTGTGTGAGTTGTCCCAACATATTATTATAAATTAAGCACCAGTCAAATATGTAAGTAATGTGTAAGTACGTATTACATTTTTGCAATTTCAAGGGGATTCCGTAATAGTGAGTGATAAAAATCAAGCGAGAATAGTTTTTCACGGAGGCGACGTGAACCAGTCTACCCGTGACCACGGCCGTTGCAATACGGTCGAAACGTCGGGCAATAAAACAAAGGTATTTAGCCTTAAAATTAAATATTTACGCGATTACGACCCGTAGCTTATAAAATTCTATACTGTGTACAAATCGCGAAAGTTTACGAACATATATTTCAAGGCGGGTTTCAACCTCAACTCTTCCTGGGTACGACCATGAAAATCCATCCAACAGTTTCAGAGCTACGATGTCACAGACAGGCATACAGACAAACAGACACACATACCTGATATACCTACAAACGTTCAACCAATACGCCTACCCAGCTGTTTGCGTCGTGAGTCTGTAAAAATAAGAGACTAGGGAAAATCTTTTGTGAAATAGCTAAGTAAATAAAACATACTTTGAAGTAAATTTATTAATTTTGTAAATTAAAGGATACGGTGGGTATTCTGTCATACGGTGTCAAGACAGGATGAACCCTATTACTGTTATTTTTCGTTCTCTCTTTCGCACCTTTGATGTTTTGTTCTAAAAGCTGTATGCTGTACTGCTCTTGCACGAGCTTCTTGAACGTCGACAAGATGGCGGCGGTTGAATACGCGCCAACTATTAAGTTGTCAAGTTTGACAGCGATTTTGGCGCAATTTTCTGATGTAGTCTGTGAAGTTTTTTATTTATGTAGGTAACTAACTTATGCCGGCGGCTCTGCCCGCATAGGCTGGTTATTACGACTAAAGCCGCGCACGATGGGAAATGTTTACTAACAAACCAAATTGTACCTATAGTTGCGCGGGTCAGCTAGTACTAAATATAGAGGGCAGTGCTTTATTAATGTCTTCAATATTATACAGACACACCTTCGTCATAATTTTATTAATAGAAAAGGGATACCTTTTGTATAATAGGTCTTAATTTATATAATTCCTTGTTATATTTCACGATTTCAGGGTGAATGTGATTAGTTTTCAACCAGCTGTAGTTTTGCGAGTCTCTTATGGACTCTTTCAGCAACATTTCAGCCTGTAAATATAGCATAGATAAGTATTATTAGTTAGAGATAGGTTAGTAGGTAGTGTGGTTAGAGTTACAGTTTGCCAGAGGCATAGACATAGAGACTGGACTGAGCTATAACCTCACGAAATTGACCACTCCCTAGAAAGAGAAAACGCAACTGTGCGGCCATACTTGTCTCTTTTCTATAGGTCTTTAATGACAATTAATGTCAATGAATTTGACAACTACTTTGCAGCCTATACTTCATACCTGAAAGGGAAGGCGCAGTCAGTTTCAATGTCTATGGCCAGAATAGATGGAAACCATTATTTTTAGAAAAAGACAACTTATGCATTATGGTACAAGCCCTGTCTCGCGGGGGACTTTACAAACATTCAATTCGCGACCACACCGTAGGTACATCCAGACTCGGAACAACAATTTGTGGACTGCAATCGAACCCACGACCTCTTGCGCAGCAAAAAAATCTACTTCCATAGGTAGGAAAATCTCGGAAGGGAGCATTCCACCATCGGAGTGTTCGCGGGAGGAAGTGCCTTTGAAACCGTACGGTGCGAGACCATTTAGGCTTCAGAATGTGGGGATGAACTTCCTGTCAATGGCGAACGGGGGTAAATCTATATCTTCTTCTATACATATAATAAAACTGTAAATTTCACGTGTCTGTACATGGCCGAACTTAGTGAAAAAAAATATTAGGAAATGTTCGAAAAGAGTATTCAAACACTTTGCTGCATTTTTAGAAATGTCTGTCTGTCTGTCTGTCTGTCTGTCTGTTTGTTTGATTGAACACGCATCACGCAAAAACTACCGTACAGATTCGGTTGAAATTTTGCACGTGCAATCTAATAGATGCAGATTAACATTTAGGCTATAAATTATCACGCTTTTTCCCATAGGAGCTAAGCAGTAAGGGATAATGTCTGTAGCTATTTTTCGTTATAAAACAGTAACTACTAGACGGATCTTTATGAAAATTTGCAGTTTTATAGTAAATTCTATAGAACATTATTTACACTATGAATCATTACGCTAACGTCTATGGGGAACGAGTAGCAACGTATTTTTTGTCGCACCATAATGGTTTATCACACAATTTTCCACAATTAGACATTATCTATAATTGTAACCCATGGAATACATAACTTCACGCTAAAACTAAAAGGAGCTAAACACGACATTGTTAAGTTTCATAAGAACAGTTATTTTGACGTGGTAAATAGCGAACAGTATAGCCGCGAAGCTATGCTAGCGGACTATGACGACGAAGTCCCGGGCTCGAATCCGATGTCTGATTACGTTCTTTTTGTATTGTTTTAAATTGTCTTTATCCTTTTTTAATATTTTTCTCAATGTTTTAGTTATTTTTTCGACCGTAAGTAACTTATTTACTTTGGTTATTATTTTTTTATATTAAAAATCAAGTAAATTATGCACCTAGGTAAGTTAATTATAGGTATTGCATGCACTGCTGAGAGTAATGAATTAATCGTAGTAGAAATTAAAAACAATATTACATTATAATGAAAAAGTATTCGACATTTTCCAGAAATGATGTGTGTTCGTCTAAAAAAAAGACATTACACACGTAAAAAAAACATGTAGCGCCATCTATGAAATCAATTAGGTTAAAGGTGCTTGAGATGAAGGATTTGTTTCTTGCTGAGTGGCAACATTCTTGAAAGTAGATGGCGTTGTATTCAATAACTTTCTATACTTATATAGTAAAAGAAGTTTTAAAAAGAAACACATTGCTATGATTTTTAGAAATGTTTGTCTGTCTGTCCGTTTGGTTGACCACGCATCTCACAGGTGCATCGAGGATCATGTTTTGGGGTTATGGTTACGTGTTCATCAATTCAACGATAATGAATGGCTCAACATCGGTCAAGTGTGAGTAGTTCGGGTGACGGGAGGAGGGGGGTCGTTGTCTGACATTTTCGCGGGCATGACACACATGACACGCTCTGTGTTTGCTTAGTAAAGTGTTACAGCAGTTTTATTATTAGTATTGCGTTGTAACACTATATGAAATACACCCCATTTTTAGCCAAAAGGGCAAAACAGAACCCTTATAACTAGTTCCCTTATGTCCGTCCGTCCGCAGCTTAGCTCAGAGACTGTTAGTGCTAGAACGTTGCAACTTTTGCATGAATAAATTACTAACGCCGATAAAGTGAAAAAACAAAATCTTGAAAATCATTTTTTTTTAAGGGTACCTCTCTTATATGTAGTGGGGATTTGATTTTTTTCTCACCTACCTACCCCATCGTGTGTAGTATCATTAGATAGGTCTTTTAAAAAGCGTTTAGGGTTTGTGAAGACTATTTTTAGATTTAAGGATTCCTTTGTGTATAATATTAGGCTTTATAGTGAACATTTTTGTTAGAGTCAAGTGTCCCCCTGCTAGCTAAATGGTTGATGTTGGGCATGTGAAAAAAAAAAGTTTAAAACAATATGTGAAAAAATTCAGGGTAGTAGTATAAATACTAAAATTATAAGGAAAACTATCACAGTTAAGTACTTAGGCTTTACAAGTTTACGATTACATGAGAAGTAACAACATTTTCGTACAAATTCTATTAAAAATTATTAGGTAATAAGTAGGTATAACGTTGAAAGAATGAAACAAAAACAACAGAAAACCCACTTCGCAGCCGCACACCAAACTAACTATCTAAAAGAATAGAACCGATCGATTTTTATTTAGTAAGTTATTTACACAGAAGTTATTTCGTTACCTAAACTACCCTAATTTAAACCCGACTTTCACGCGAACGAAGTCGCGGGCACAGCTAGTCTATACTAATATTATAAAGCGGAAGAGTTTGTTTGTTTGTTTAAACGCGCTAATCGCAGGATCTACTGGTCCGATTTGAAAAAATCTTTTTTTGTTGTATAGCCCATTTATCGAGGAATGCTATAGGCTATATAACATCGTGCTACGACTAATAGGAGCGGAGAAGCAACGAGGAATGTTTCAAAAACGGGGAAAAATTACGCATACCAAGTTGCGCGGGACAGCTAGTCTATACTAATATTATAAAGCTGAATAGTTAGTTTGTTTGAACGCGGTAATCTCAAGAACTACTGATCCGTATTGAAAAATAATTTCACTGTTAGATAGCCCATTTATCGAGGAAGGCTATAGGCTATATAACATCACGCTACGACCAGTAGGAGCGGAGCAGCAATGAGAAATGGTGCAATAACGGGGAAAATGTACGCAGACGAAGTTGCGCGGGACAGCTAGTATAATATAATATCATGGGACAACTCACAGAATATAATCTGATCCCAAACTAAGCAGAATTGGTACTATGGCAACCAGATCTGATAAACATACTATATATTTCTAAATACATACATAAAGATAAAATAACACCCTGACACAGAATAAACCATCATGCTGAGAAAGAAATGAGAAATGTTGCAAAAACGGGGGAAATTTACGCATACCTACGCATTTAAGTTGCGCGGGACAGCTAGTACATTATACACGAGTATAATGCACTAACTTCCATCGTTCTTTTTTCCTCCCAATTTCTACGAAGAAGTTGGCGAGAAAAAGACCCCAAAAATTAAAAAGAAGAAGAATTTTTACTTATAACTTACGTATTGCATTAAGTCTGATGGCGAAAAATAATTATTTTCTGTTGCACTTGCAAATACCATTTTTTAATTTTGTGTAGTACTCTAGAGTCTACTCTGTTCTATAGAAACCACTGTAATGCCAATAAAGAACCGTTAATAATATACAGTACCTACCTAGCTTTTTTAGGGTTCCGTAGCCAAAGTGGCAAAACGGAACCCTTGAAGAGTTTCGCCATGTCCGTCCGCCCGTCCGCGGCTTAGCTCAGAAAATGTCAGTGCTAAACTGCTGTAATTTTGCATGGATACACATATTGCTTGCAAAGTGACATACAATTTTAACGTCCACGAAGCGAGACACCGCACTGACAAAATAGCGGCGCACACGATTAGCCGCGATTTCGATTCGATTGCGTCTTTGTTCTTATGTCCGATGGGTGTTAGTGTGAGTAGCACGCATTTATCATGACATGCTAATAACTACGACTTTATGATAGTTGGCCTTCGAAGGAGCATGGCCTTCCATGACTCACCTTATAAATAGTGAAATAAAAAGGAAAACTATCACAGCTAAGTAGGCTTTAGAAGTTTACGAGTAACAGCTGATCAGTAAACTTGTAAAGCCTACTGACAAGTAACACAGTTTCGTACAATTATAGAAAATTTTATAAATAACTAGCTGTCCCGCGCAACTTCGTATGCGTAAATTTTCCCCGTTTTTACAACATTTCTTGTCGCTGCTCTGCTCCTATTAGTCGTAGCGCGATGTTATATAGCCTATAGCCTTCCTCGATAAATGGGCTATCCAACAAAAAAAGAATTTTTCATATCGGATCGGTAGTTCCTGAGATTAGCGCGTTTAAACAAACAAACAAACAAAGCAAACAAACAAACAAACAAACAAACAAACAAACAAACAAACTCTTCCGCTTTATAATATTAGTATAGATAAAAAAAAAAGAAAACTAGCAATATGGGATTGAGTTCCACATTACTAGCAATCTTGTTAACTCCTCCAGCTAAGCTCAAAGGATTGTATTAGGAGTGGGTTCACGTCGGTAGTATAATGGGTAGGATTCGAACCCGTGACCTCACGATTGCGAGACCGATGCCTTAGCCATTAGGCTACCGCCGCTTAATTTTGTTTCATACTTACAACGTTATACCTATAACGTTGTAATTTTGAAACAAAAACGGGTCTACGGAACCCTACATTATGCGTGGCCCGACATGCACTTGCCCGGCTTTTTTGAAGTGGTTTCGTACCTAATTTTAATAACTTTGGTTATCATGAAGTGATAGATAAATAATACAGATTAAATCAATGAAGCATTTAATTAATAAAAATACTGTTATGTGTGTTGAATATTAGCTGGTGACCATCGGTCGATTAATTAAACAAACACTTTTTCTTAAAGGTAGGGGCGTAGCTACCTCAATATCAGCCGTTTCTACCTACCTAATCTTTAGCCTACTAACTGACCCGTCAATTTTCACGTTTTTGCAACATTTATCATTGAAGCTCCTCTACTATTAGTCGTAGCGTGATGTTATTTAGTCTATAGCCTTCCTCAATAAATGGGCTATCCAACACTAAAAGATTTTTTTTAATTCGAACCAGTAGTTCTAGAGATTATTGCGTTCAACTAAACAAAGAAACTATTCAGTACTAGCTTTCGCCCGCGGCTCCGCCCGCGTGGATGTCGGTTATCGCGATAAAAACTATCCTATGTCCTTCCCCGCGACTTAAACTATCTCCATACCAAATTTCATCTAAATCGGTTAAGCTGTTTGAGCGTGAAAGCGTAACAGACAGACAGACAGACAGAGTTACTTTCACATTTATAATATTAGTATGGATTAGAATATATGGGTCTTATTCGTGTGAAATATTTAAAGCTACGAACCTTTTATTTACCCGACGTTTCGGCCGAATTGCACCGGTCGTGGTCACGGGTCGACTGATGGCAGCTTAGCGATGTCGTCTCCATGAGGCGCAGGGTTTTTTTAACTACTCTAGTCTTGATAATTTTGAGAAATGTTACTCTCGGTAGGTACTTCTACACACTACACTTACTACGTCTTTACACTGAGGCGCGATGTCTGTACTGCGATTGATGCATTTGTTGAGAACGGGGTTCCAAGATGTTGAGAGCCGGTAGGTATCCATCTTCTCGGTTGAAATTCTTGTACTTCTTGTAAGTAGGTGCATAGTTCCTTTATGTATAAAGTTACAATGTAGTTTATAAACACATTAAGTATAAATTAATATATTAATAGAATAAGATATTTAAATAAAAATAATACATACATAGAAATAATATAAATATATTTCAGTGGAACACAAATGTATTTAAAATTAAAACTTTAAATCATTTATTTTTCACAGAAAAAATATGCTAGCTGTTCCGCGCAACTTCGTATGCGTAATTTTACCCCGTTTTTGAAACATTTCTCGTCGCTTCTCCGCTCCTATTAGTCGTAGCGCGATGTTATATAGCCTATAGCCTTCCTCGATAAATGGGCTATCCAACAAAAAAAGATTTTTTCAAATCGGACCAGTAGATCCTGAGATTAGCGCGTTTAAACAAACAAACAAACTCTTCCGCTTTATAGTATTAGTATAAGAATTACAATGCAATTAACTAGCTTGAGAACATAATGAATTATCACAAAGAATATTACTTGAGAGCGTACGTACATTGTAACAACGGTAGGTAGTAAAAGAATAATGATTGACAAAACTATTTTCAAAAAATACTCTCACAAGCTCGAGCGTAGACAGAGACAGACATCGTAATACAAAAAATACTTCTTAACACCTCTCTAAATGTCGTTATAGCATGAACGTGAATACTCGGGAGGTATTTGGAGGATTCATACCCTCCTCTCCCGAAATCGTAACGGGTAGACTTAAAACGGATAAAGTACACATTGTAGAAGAAGTTTTATCAATTAAATTCGATAATTCTTTATTCATGTAGGATGCAAAACAACTCTTGTGATACGTCGGGATTCTACATGTACAGGTAATGACAAGTTCGCAAGCAATAGGTAAAGCCGGAGAAAAGAACATAGCAATAAAAACTCGCGGCCACTGTTTTCAAATTGCCAATTTTACAATGTTTGAATGTTTATATACCTGATATGGGACCATGTTAAAGGACTGATGCAAATTAGGTACACCTATTATCAAAAAGTTGAAATATGAGATAAACTAAAAAGTAAAAGAAGGCGTAACCCATACTAGGGTACAAGCTCTGTGTCGCGGGGGACTTTACAAATATACAAGTCACGGACACAGGACATCCAGACTCGGGACAACACTTTGTGGATCACACAAAGTGGTGTCCCGTGTGGGAATCGAACCCACGACCTCATGCGTAGTAGTCGGACACACGCACACCGCGCTGCCGAGGCAGTCAAACAATTAATGAATAGGATTGCATAAAATCTAAGCTCCACTGCAGTGAACAGATCCTATTGGTTAATCAATAGGATCAATCCACAGATAGGAGCGGAGAAATGGAGAAATATTTATATTTCTCCTTTTCTCCGCTCGGTTGCCTTGCTGCGCTTCAATGGACAGGCAGCCTGAAACACTGCCTAAAAAACTGATGACAGCTAATTTTCCGCCATTTTCACAAATCTTTCAAAACTATTTTTGACGTGATAACGTCATATAAATCGATGACCACTGCTGCACTCACGAAAAAGTGTCTAAAAAAAGTCACGTTATTGATTCGTTGCTAAGCAACAGCGAACGGCGATTGCAGCGACATGGCATGCGATACAATTATTGGAACAAACGTTATTTACTGGTTGCTAAGCAACGCGAATGGCGATATGTCATCAATATTTTCATAAGACGTAAAATTATCGTCCGGAAACCGACTTCACAGGCAACCATTTTTGATCTTCTTTTCTGTAAAATATTATTGCTTTTAGTTTATACTTTTTTTTAAATTAATCATAGACGAAGTATCATATTTTTATTTTGGAAAAGTCACACCTCACACAAGTGTTAAATTCTCTTTGATTCTCTTTGAGTTACACTGTCATGACAGAGAAAGTAATCACCACGTTTTGACTATCATGTTTCTTTATTAAATCTAGCATACATAATTTAAATCAAGTCATGTTTATAACGTGATTTTAATTTATCTTTCTTAAATAACCCAAAAATGGACGCAAAAAATGCATCTTTCCAAAGAAAGCCTCGCAATGCAGGGGCACTCAAACGGCCTTATTGACAATGCCGTGAGAAATCTCTTCGACAGAGTTCGAGTTTGTATCCGTACAATTTGTTGTTTGCCTTTTGACGTAATTGTTCCAGACTTATACGGAAAAAATAGAGGAAGTAGCAGAAGTAGCAGAAGTACCAGAAGTAGCAGAAGTACCAGTATAAAATTGGATATTAGTCCCAAAATTAGTGCTGAACAAGAAATAAACCAACATCACATTGAACAAGAAGTAAAACTAGTAACTGACTTAACCAAATCTCAATCTGGACTATCTGACACAGCATTTAAATTAAACATTTGTGATATCAGCAATCCATCAATTCATAGTACACCTGAAAATTCAAAGGAAGACATAAAACATAGAAAGCGATATAAAAAGCTAAAGCGATTTGGAAAGGTACTTCATAAGATAAAAAGAGCCACGGTATGGACGTACAGGGTAATCAGGACAAGGGTAAAAAGATTTTACCGTACAATGACTGCTTGCCCTCCTATGACAATAAGATGCGAACCGTCGTGTCCCAAAAGGTTTTTCATTCCAACATTACCCTATAAAAAGACAGTGTCATTAGATCCACATAGCATAATAGATAAAAAAATTGAAAAATATGTATTCAATAGATCGTATGCGCAAGAAAAAGAAAGGCTACGCGATCTTGTATTTAAAAAACAGTGGGCGAACCTCGTCCCCGAAAAGCTACGAGAGATGGCGAAAAACATGCCAGCCACATGTCCCGAAAGCTATGATATGCCACAAGAATGCCCAAAAATACCAGAAGACCAACAAGCAGCAGCAATTGAAGAAGAACCCCAAAAAATAGAATCAGTTATTAGAGTGAAAAAGAAGAAGAAGAAGAAGAAAGAACCGAAGGAAGAGACAACGAAAGAGCCGAAGAAAGAATCGAAGAAAGGGAAGGGGAAGAAATAATCGAAATCAACAACAAAATAAGTCAAGTTCCATTTTCTTTAAGCGTTAGCGGACAGAAAAAAATTTACACTTACATTCAGACGTCAACTTAATGTCAGCATTAAGTTGATAGATGCACAGGTAACAGGTCTAAGCCATAGGTTGTCTTAGGGGGTACCACCAGCGACAGTTATTTCTCCGTGAAATAGTGATGTTAACACTTCACTGTGTTTAGGTTGAAGGGCACTGTAGCAATTGTACTTGGCAAATGAGACTCAAGAACTAATGTCTCAATTAAACAGAGCAGTGCGTTGACAATTATAATACAATCGGCGAACCTTGATCCCTATGACACTGACAGTTATTCCCACGACACAACCTTGTAGTAGCGTCACCGTTATATTATAATCGAATTGGCGGTCGACCCGTCACTAGTATGAACTGTCATAGGGATCAAGGTTCGCCGAGCTGATTATAGATCTTGTCATTGATACTGTTATAGGCTTTACCATTAAGCTTCCGAGTTGCTCTACTCTTCATTTAGTGGTATAACCTAATGTTATCATCATCATTGATCAGTCTGTATCGGTCCACAGCTGGACATAGGTCTATCCTAATTTCTTTCACCGCCTTCCGCATCCCAGTGACCTTTAGGTCATCGGCTAGGGTTCGTTCTTCTTTACGCAGGCATTACGGTTTAAAAATAGTGACATTTGTTCAGGGTCCATTTCATTTGCAGATATTGTTGAATTTTAGGCATATGACAACGAGACTTAATAATTTAAAAAAAAGCAGTTACAAAAAAGGCGTCTAAAAATGTCGAGTTTTGGTAAATTATAGTATTTTTTTCTTAGTTTTGAGTTTACTGTGTTTTGAATTAAAATAATTTTTATAAAATATAACTAGTTTAATTTTATATTTTAAGGTTATGTAGTAAAAAACCGGGCAAGAGCATGTCGGACCATGCTCAGTGTAGGGTTCCGCAGCCTTGAACAATTGCATCAGCAGAAGAGCCTATGTTCACGGCAGTTACGCCCTTTTGTTGATAAACGCAGTTTTTTGGCAATAAATCAATGACGGTATATCCGAAATAATTTTAGTTTAAAGTATTTATTCAGCGCTATCTTTGTGATTTTTTCCATATTTTTTGGTTACACGGTTCAAAAGTTAATTCAAATTCAAAGCAAAACTATCACAGCTAAGTAGGCTTTACAAGTTTATGAGTAACAGCTGATCAAATGAGAAGTAACAACATTTCGTAGAAATTCCATTGAAAATTCCGTTTAAGGCTGCGGAACCCTACACTGAGCATGGCCCGACATGCTCTTGCCCGGTTTTAAACAATGTGGTAGATATTACTCCCTATGGTGTTATAAAACTCCCCATCGGTGTTGGTCAATGTTGGAATTCATTTGCTACGAAGAGGGGGGGGGGGGGGGTCTTCTCTTCCTTTTTGTTCGAGCGACTCACACTTGGACTGATGTTGTAACCAAAGACGTTAGAAACCGTAGGGACGCGTTCCCACAATGTCGTGGAAATTCATTTATCATTTTTTTTTAGGGGCTATTATCTTAAAAAGTATGCCAGCCCCATCATACCTTAATCAAGTATCGTACACTAGATACTTATTTAAAATATTACATAATTTAAACGACTATTGCATGACCAGTTTACAGACCATTCTTGCGCCCTCAGATCTTAGTTCCGCTAGAATAATTTATCATTGGACGAGGTCTCTAGCTGTTCCTATCAGGCGCAGGTCTAGAATAACTATTGGGCGCAGATCCACTGCATTTGTAAATGTCATGTTTGTGTGAGATCTATCACTTATTGGTCCAAACCTCGAGTACCTACAGACCTCCATAAAACGCGCTCACATTCAGATAGAGATCGCTCAACGACACGGAATATCTGGACGCCTTCCCAACAAATTGGTCTGTAATGTCATGTCCCTGAACGATGTACTACGTACGAAGACTACCTTTTCTACTTATAGATCTATACTTTATGACATAGATCTCGCGAAAACACGAAGTTTGAGTACAAACACGGTAGATCTGCGCAGCTTGCCTTAGGCACCTGTCCCATTAATGGCGAGTAGCGATGTTATCGCTCATGAAACGTACATACTTATGTAGATCCCGTGTAAACAAAAGAGATACAGATATTAATAATTGATCTTAGACCGTTCCTACTGCCGCCGAGTACTAACTCTATACTGCATCTCTTTCGTTTACACGGACGGGATCTAGAATATAATTAAGTATGTACATCTATTGTCTATCTCGCTCACCGTCGTCGGTGGGACCAGCCTTAAAAATGCTCAGGTACAGAGTCCGTGAAAAATAAAAAAACAAGATTAATAATTAACAATTTTATTTGATTGAAAATTAATTACACTAGGTGTACAATACATTATCAAGTGCATTTTTTGTGTAACTAACAATTAAAATTGGGTATATTTTAACATAATGTTAATGGGGAATATTCATTAAGTACTTTTGAATTAAGCTAGCGCGGGTGTAACCTTCAATAAAAAATAATCTAGGAATATTATGAAGATAATAAATAATCAAGAACATTGTTCAATGCTTATAAAAATATGTTTTACTTTTGAGATTAATGATTACTAGGTAATTTACATAACAGCAACCTAAGTACAGTTAGCTAAATAAATTGCTAACTTATCTCCGCGCTAAGTCGCAGATTTAAGTCCCGCCTGAGACGATTTTTTGTTCCATACATTTAATATAATAATATCTAATGCACAATCGCAGAAAATTCAGATTAAAACAAATTATTCGACATATAATTTAAAATAAAGATACACCCTTTCATTTTGGTTTGAATTATTGCATAGACAGTGCCTACTTATTAATTGACAGATCATAATTAAAATTTATTTAATATCACAGCATAATTATTGTAATAAATAAAATAAATATACAACAATGAAATTATTAAACAAATTAGATTCAGAATTAAACTCACATCGATTTAATTACATTAAATATAAGATCTGTTAAAAGGACTAATATTAAATTAGAGTAAATTTTAATTTGAGCAAACGCAAAATGGACTAATGTCGAATTATACCATGCGCTGATTGGTCTAAATTGGAATTAATGGAGTGGACTAAGTGTTAATTGGACTAAACTGGAATAAGGTTGGACTAATGACAGATCATATCACCCGCTAATTGGACTAAACTGGTGCAAACGCAAATTGGACTAAACTTGAATTATACTAAGCTCGAATTGAACTAACCAAATTGGCCTAGACATTGTTTTTTGATTTACATGCAACTAATGCGATTCTTTTAACTTAACTAGCAATGTGGGTTTATGGATCCTACATTACTAGCAATCCTGTTAACCCCTCCAGCTAAGCTCAATGGCTTGTGTTAGGAGTGGGTTCACGTCGGTAGTATAATTGGTAGGATTCGAACCCGCGATCTTACGACTGCGAGTCCTACCTAACCTAGACTACCGCCTCTTCTAAAATTGTTAATTGGAATGTCGATTTAATTTGGATATTGATATTAAGTAAGACATTGCCATGTTTTTCATTTTTTTATTTAGTTTGATTTATATTTACTTTTGGAAAATGGCCACATTGCAATTGCCGGCGTTATTCTCAATAGTAACATAGGTTTTAAAGCGGCAGCCATAAAAACTATGAGATAATATCTTAATGTATTTGAAGTACATATGTTATTTAATATTTGTTTATAACTGTACATAATAAAAACGGTTGATATAGCTGATATTATCAAAGATCGGTTTTTCGTGTAGTGACGATATCTGTAACAGTAAAAAAAATTGGTTAGGGAAGCAGAAGAAACACAAATACACGTGCTAACAGAACAGCGGTCCCGACTCCTAGCATCACCACCATCCCTTCAGGAAGCCTGCAGCAACTTGGCAGTAACAAGGCATTTATAAATGAAATCTGACATGGATTATAATTGTAATTTAAAATTTAATTGTAAAATAAATATAATTGTTATATATAATAATTATAAAGCTGAAGAGTTTGTTTGAAATCTCAGGAACTACTGGTCCGAATTGAAAAAATATTTTTTTGTTGGGTAGCCCATTTTTCGAGGAAGGCTATGGGCTACTTTGGGATCGATCTCAAATACGCTTGCGTCAAGTATGCGTCTAGAGAGCGCAATAACGACATTATAGTACCGCAAGCGTTTTTGAGATCGATCCCAAAGTTACAAGAATACGAAAATGGCCGTTTTAATCGAAACTTAACTGCAACTGAACTGCTTTAAATACGTGAATTGACCCGCAGGTCAGTAGGACTTCTCTCTTTCTTTAAAACAGTCATTAATTTTCGTTCACTTAAATTTGTTAAGTAAGTTTGAGACTATTCTAATATTTTTTTTGTATAAGCACAAAAAGTTCGAACCCATGGACGATTTTCTGGAACGAGTGGATTAAATAGATGTTCCTGGCTCTGTATACTACCAACTCATATTTGATCGAAACTTCGTTTTCTTTGAATTAGAGTAAGCCTCCGGGCTTTCGTCTGAAAAATGCCTTAAAGTCACAAAAAGTAATGTTGTATATTCAGTTACTTACTCTGCAATAGCCGGTGTGACAGACAACGCTAGTCCCAACAAGCTCGCCGTAGCCTGAACGAGAGCGAATATCGGAGTGCTTGACACTTGGATATTTTCGGGAGCCTCACACCAACGGAATGCCTGGAAGAAAGCATAGCGCTTTGATTTAAAAAAAAAGTTCTAAATAGACTCTTAATACAGATACTACAGCCAAAACGGATGTAAAATGTTTAGTTTAATTAGCAATAATTGACAAAAGTATTAAAAATTAAATGATTGCTAAAGAATTTTGTTATTTAAACATTCCACATCCATTTTGGCTTTTAAGAGGGTATTTTGAGGGTTTAAATCCTCGATCATAATCAGTCCAACACATAATCACGCTGACTACAACTGTCAATATAGAGCTTATAACATAAATAACTAACCATTTTGACAGTCCACTGTGGATCATAACTAGTCAACACTAGACTGTACTACATAATCACGCTGACTACAACTGTCAATATAGACCCGACCACGTGTTTAGAGCTAATAATATGAACAACTAACTATTTTGATAGTCTACTATTGATCATACCAGTGAACACTAGACGGTACTACATAATCACGCTGACTACAACTGACAATATAGACCCGAACATGTGTTTAGAGCTAATAATATGAACAACTAACCATTTTGATAGTCTATTGTTGATCATACCAGTGAACATTAGAGTGTAGTATATAACCACGCTGACTACAACTGTCAATATAGACCCGAGCACGTGTTTAGAGCTAATAATATAAACAACTAACCATTTTGATAGTCTATTGTTGATCATACCAGTGAACATTAGAGTGTAGTATATAATCACGCTGACTACAACTGTCAATATAGACCCGATTACGTGTTTAGAGCTAATAATATAAACAACTAACCATTTTGATAGTCTACTATTGATCATACCAGTGAACACTAGACTGTAGTATATTATTACGCTGACTGCAACTGTCAATATAGACCCGACCACGTGTTTAGAGCTAATAATATAAACAACTAACCATTTTGATAGTCTATTGTTGATCATACCAGTGAACATTAGACTGTAGTATATAATCACGCTGACTACAACTGTCAATATAGACCCGAACACGTGTTTAGAGCTAATAATATGAACAACTAACCATTTTGATAGTCTACTATTGATGATACCAGTGAACACTAGACTGTAGTATATAATCACGCTGACTACAACTGTCAATATAGACCCGACCACGTGTTTAAAGCTAATAATATGAACAACTAACCAGTTTGATAGTCTATTGTTGATCATACCAGTGAACATTAGACTGTAGTATATAATCACGCTGACTACAACTGTTAATATAGACTCGACTACGTGTTTAGAGCTAATAACATGTGACTAACCATTTTGACAGTCCACTGTGGCTCATGACTAATAAACACTAGACTGTGGTACGTTTAATTTTGACTGGCCTGATGGTCTGTTGGTTAGTGACCCTGACTGACTTCAAGGCCAGAGGCCGTGGATTCAATCCTAGTCGATACAAATATTATGAAGCTGAAGAGTTTGTTTGTTTGGTTGAACGTGATAGTTCCAGAATAAAACTTTGTGTGATGAGCATGATGGTTTATTCTGTGTCTAAGTATATGTGTAAGTTGTCTAGTTGTCATAGTACAGGTTCTGCCTAGTTTGGGTTCAGATGGCGTTGTGTGAGTTGTACAAAGATATTATTATATAAAAACAAACCATTTTGATAGTACACTGTGGATCATATCCAGTCAACACGAGGCTGTAGTACATAATCACGCTGACTACAACTGTCAATACAGAGCTTATAACATAAATAACTTACCATTTTGACAGTCCACTATGGGTCATAACCAGTCAACACGAGGCTGTAGTACATAATCACGCTGACTACAACTGTCAATATAGAGCTTATAACATAAATAACTAACCATTTTGACAGTCCACTGTGGATCATAACCAGTCAACACGAGGCTGTAGTACATAATCACGCTGACTACAACTGTCAATATAGAGCTTATAACATAAATAACTAACCATTTTGACAGTCCACTGCGGATCATAACCAGTCAACACGAGGCTGTAGTACATCATCACGCTGACTATAACTGTCAATATAGAGCTTATAACATAAATAACTAACCATTTTGACAGTCCACTGTGGATCATAACCAGTCAACACGAGGCTGTAGTACATAATCACGCTGACTACAACTGTCAATATAGAGATAATAACATAAATAACTAACCATTTTGACAGTCCACTGTGGATCATAACCAGTCAACACATAATCACGCTGACTACAACTGTTAATATAGAGATAATAACATAAATAACTAACCATTTTGACAGTCCACTGTGGATCATAACCAGTCAACACGAGGCCGTAGTACATAATCACGCTGACGATAACTATCGCTATAGAACCCAATACGTGTCTGGAGAGCGTGACACGAATGTTTGACTTAAAATGTTTTCCGTATCGCCAAATGTACGGGTCTAAGACGTATATGCAGAGTAGTGGAGCTAAAAAGGCACCTGCAACAAGTAAACGAGTGATTGAGTAAATTAATGATGAAGAGAATGAATGTGACAGTGAATAGATGGAGGATTTATTATCACTGACGTATTTACCTGTACCGCACCCCCTCATTAAATTAAAAAGTAAATATTGACTGCAAAGCGTGAGAGAGAAAAACCTCGTGCGGCCTTTGACAGGTATTGTCCACAACGTAGCGTTGTCTCTTTCTAGAGAGTGATCAGTTTTGTGAGGTTATGGCGCAGTCCTATTCTCTACGTCAATGGGTAATAGTAATTATTGACCTGAGGGTAATAACTAAGAAATCTGGTTGAGTTTTTGACACGCACGAATGATAGCACGGCTGTTTTGAAATGTCACACCCACAATGGAAATTAATAACATTATACGAATATTTCTCGATTCGCGTAAACAGAACCAAAGGAAACCATGGGTGACAAGGACGTTATTTTGACGAAACTAACACTGCTATATCTGTCTTATTTTAACACATTGTTTTCACGTATTGCAATCAGTGGCAGAGAGGGATAGGGGTATAATGAGACAGACATATACGTTCCATGTATTCATTTAGTTAATAATCTGAGAGGTTTTAGTTCAACTACTCATAGTCAAGGAATATTTGTTTAAATAGATTTAAACTTTGTTGCCAAACAGTTAAGAACAATTTAGAACATACGTGTATACAACTATCTAATGTATATCTGGGTGTCTAAACCGGTACCGGCTTAAGAATAGTACCACCCCATCTCTTCCCGTGGGTGTCGTCAAGGCGACTAAGGGATTTCACACCGGAGGACGGGCAGCAGCGTCCTCTGCGTACTTAAAGCCTTACTGCGATCGCCAACCCGCTCGCCAAGCGTGGCGATTTTGGCAATTACCCCCAGGATCTACATACCAGTAGGTTCTACTGGGGAGACCCGTGCCCAGCAGTGGGCCATCATAAGGGTTGATATGTATGTATGTATGTATGTATGTGTCTAAACGGGTCTTTTTTTACGGCAATCTGTGCCGGCACTATTGGCAAATAATTGCTCGGCCAATAATGGCAATATGTCTAAATTGTACGGCGCATGATCCAGTCTCCTAAGCGGGCTAAACAACTCGGTAACAATAAAATAGAGGGCGACTGAAACAACAACAAAATTGGCCGAGGAACATTGCGGAAAATCGATCGCTCAGCGATCGTCCGGCAACCATTAAATCAATATTGGAGAGTACTGCCATGTTGCCGGCCACAGGATTGCCGCCACAAATTGCTGTAAAAAATGGACCGTTTAGACGCCCCTTATGTTGTAGTCATTGAGGTTGATATATCCAATCTCATGTACTCTTCTTTTAATATTTTTAACTCTTGTTTTGGCATTGGTATTGTAAAGTAATTTTTATAGGCATTTCTTGCCAATTACTTTACAAATACAATAATTGCATTTTTGAAAGATAGAAAAATTTGAAGTCCAGTCCCAGAAATCGAACCCGAGACTTCCATAGCCAAACCGGGGCCGGAATCGAACCACCTATCTGGACTATGTTACTAGACCTCAAATTTTTGTATTCTTTGATATTCGCGAGTTGGGCCCTCGCATGCGCCATCTAGCCGGTAGTTAAAGAACTATCACGGCTTTTGTTATTGCTTGAAAAAAAATATTCTATCTTTCAAAATGCAATTATGATTTAAAAAAAATCTCCAATTTTCAACCGACTTTAAAAAGGAGGAGGTTCTCAATTCGACTGTATGTTTTTTTTGTATGTTTGTTCACCGATTACGGAGAAATCGAGGGGACTCTGCAAATATTAAAGGCACACCTGCAGTGGTTTAGGTACATTTCATAGTGATTGGTGCATTTACTCTCAAAAAGCACCTATTAATGAAGTAGAACTGATGATGAAGACCACAAACGACGACCGGACCTATCAATATTTCACGGTTTGCGATTTAATTACTTTAATATGATATTATGTAGCATTCTATTCTAGTCATACTACTATTACACAATGTAATGAAGCTGATAGTGAACTCTCATGTGAACTCCTCAACAATTAACGGCCCTGCATCGGGGCAAGCAATATTTTGTAAAGGGATTTGAGCAGTTGACATAAGCCTTTTGTATTACAACTAAAAAGCAAAAAAAATATATCTACCTAGAATAACAACAGCAAATTAACATTTTGAAGTTGGTGCCGAAATAAACTAAAGTAGGTAGATATTATTTTTTGCCTTTTAGTTGCCTTGTATTTATTTTTGAAGTCGTTAATATTATTTTATAAACAAGTTTTTTATAACCTTCTTAGGTACTTACCTATGAAAGCGCCAACAAGACACTGGTGCGGAAAATGCGAAGCTGTATACATTCTGGACACCATCACAGATGATATAGCAAACACTGATAGAGGATACATTATATACTTCCACCAAAAATAGTAGCACTTTCTGTAATAAAAAATATAGTCATTAAGGGAAACTATTTTAAAAGTGATTCTCCGTTTGACTAATATACAACGTTATTCTTGATATAGAGCAAACCTGAAAGGTTCGAAAAAGAAAAAATACTAAATTTTTGTGCAGTCTCAGACCAACTCCTAACCCGTAACCCGTAAGCATTAAGAGATAGAAGAATTTGATATCTAGTAACATAGTCTAGATAGGTGGTTCGCTTCTGGCCCCGGTTTGGCTACGGAAGTCTCGGGTTCGATTCCTGAGTGTGGATTTCAAATTTTTCTATCTTTCAAAAATGCAATTATTGTATTCCTTCAAATTAATATGCACTTGGCTTTTACAATCGTTCGATATTGTCTTTTTGTTCATAAATTCACATACGTACTCAGATCTACTCAATTTTAGAAACATTCTGAGCTTTTGGGTAAACTAGACAAAATTATTCATAAAACCCTGTGTAAAATTGAATGTGGCATTAAACGACCGAGCGTGGCTTCAAGCATCGTTACCCGTTCGCTTTAGTGGCCTCGGCGTTCGCAAAATTTCTGATGTTAGTTAACCGGAGTTCTTGTCTTCACTTCACAGCACTGAGGAGTTAACCAGGAAAATTTTAGAACCTACACTTGTTAGTTCTGAAGTCTGATGCAAGTCTGAGGCCTTGAACGCTTGGAAAATGGCTTGCCCAAACGTTGATTTGCCCACCAACCCCTTCGCCCAAGGACAGTGGGACGGCCCGCTCTACAGTTCGGTGAGAGAATACCCTTTAAATAATACATCAAATCTTTCAGAGCGAGCTCGCCTGCTGGCTGTGGGTGAATGCGAATCAGGTGTTTGGCTTCAGGCTCTGCCATCGTCCAACATAGGCACTATGTTGGACGACACTACGTTCCGCATTACTGCCTGCTTGCGTTTAGGTGCCCCATGTGTTTCTCCTCATCGATGCCACTGTGGAGAAGCCGTAGACAGCCTTGGGCATCATGGTCTATCATGCAGCAGGAGCGCAGGCCGCATATCACGACACGCTAGCCTTAATGACATCATCCGTCGGGCTCTTGTCAGCACTGGTGTGCCAGCTGTTGCTGAACCTAATGGTTTGGCGCGCAGCGATGGCAAGAGGCCAGACGGTATGTCTTTGCTACCATGGAAGATGGGAAGACCTTTGGTGTGGGATACAACCTGCGTCGACACCCTAGCGCTTTCCCATGTACCAAACACTGCGAGCTGTGCCTGCGCTGCTGCTGCATCTGCGGAGACTCTCAAACGGCGCAAATATAGTAATCTAGCCGGAGATTACATATTTGAGCCGTTTGGGTTGAGACGCTAGGGCAATGGGGTCCAAGTGCTCGCTTTTTTTCCAAAGACATTTCCCAGCGTCACGTCAGTGCATCTCACAGAGAATAAGCATTGCCATACAACGTGGCAATGCTGCCAGCCTTCTGGGCACTATACCGGTTGACATCGATGGGGAGGAATTCATCGACTTTTTTTGACTCCCTTTTTATGTAATCCTTTTTTTTTGTAGTTTACTAGGTAAGTTGTAAATAATGTTAATAGTATGTATATATTTCGTTCTGTTGTAACATTGTACATTTTCATTTTTCTAATTAATAAAAATAAAAAATAACCTGAAAGTAGTTTGCTCAGAATCAGTAACACAATTGAATAGGGTAGTTTTTAGCCATGTTATATTTTACAATTAATTCATTAATTATTGTAACCGTCTGATTCCTGTTCACAATGTGATGTGAAATTATAGAATTTTATAAGCTCATTAGGCTAGATACCTTTGTCGGGCAATAAACAAAGGTATTTAGCCTTAAAATAAAATATTTACGCGATTAAGACCCGTAGCTTATAAAATTATATAATGTGTACAAATCGAGAAAGTCTACGAACAAATAGTGATGTGAAATGTAATCATCACTTATTTTACCATGGATTACATACTGCGGGACTCAATGAGCAACATAGCACGAAGAACACAAGACAACTTGAATGGTTTATAACTCTGCAAGTTTTCAATACATTAATTTACTTTTTTTATTATGACTTCTTGAAGTTAAAATCTTGTTGGGGTGTCCGAGTTATGCACTATACCAAAAATAATCTTGTATATGTATGTTTGCGATTTTCTTGAAAGCTAGTGATCCGATTTCGATGAGGACTTAGCTATTCGACTGCACATTTTTCTGGGAAGGGTTTGGTATATAAAACATTGAAGTATTTTTATAGGCATCTCTTGCCAATTACTTTACAAATACAGTAATTGCATTTTTGAAAGATAGACAAATTTGAAGTCCAGTCCCAGGAATCGAAGCCGAGACTTCCGTAGCCGAATGTTAAAATGCTCTCTATAACGAAGCAATAACAAAAGCCGTGATAGTTCTTTAACTACCGCTAGATGGCGCATGCGAGGGCCCAACTCGCGAGCATCAAGGGATAGAAAAATGTGAGGTCTAGTAACATAGTCCAGATAGGTGGTTCGATTCCGGCCCCGGTTTGGCTACGGAAGTCTCGGGTTTCCTGGGTCTGTCTATCTTTCAAAAATGCAATTATTGTATATGTAAAACGTTATCCTAACTTATTAAACACCAGAGTTAAAGACTAAAACATAGTAGTGAGTCAGCGAAATTTACATTCGGTGATGTGCTTAATTTTGATTTTATTTCATTTCATTTTTCTTAAAAAAAGTTATCTTGTAAAGTGTATTATAACAATAGCGAAATATGAGATACAATACCTATCATGCATGATATGTTTGAGCCACATTAACATCAGTAGTATGAGTGTGGCGGCTGCTGAACTGTGTCCTGAAGGAGAGCCAGGTCCCGTCTCACATGTCTGTGAAGTCTGTTGAAGCGATGGTCTCTCCATCTGACTGTAGTATGTCGTCTCACGGACCCACCAGTATGGACGGTCTTCTTGGAGCCACCTGAAAAAGTATGAGTGAAGATGTCATTTCGTTAAAACCAATCTACATTAAGGCACCTGTCCCACCAACAACGATGAGCGAGTAGCGATTTATCGCTCAAGAAACGTACATTAGATGTATTTTGTAGATCCCGTCCGTGTAAACAAAAGAGATGTAATATAGAGCGAGTACTCGCCGGCAGTGTGAATTCAGCGATCAGCTGTTACTAATATCTGTATCACTTTTGTTTACACAGGATCTACATAAGTATGTACGTGTCTTGAGCGATAAAATCGCTACTCGCTATTCTTTTTCTCGCCGTTGTTCGGACAGGTGCCTTACACTAATATTATAAAGAGGAAAGATTTGTAATTTTGTATGCAACGAATAAACTTAAAAAGTAGTGGTATCGATTTTAAAAAATCTTTCACAATTAGGCCTCACAAGGGAAGGGGCAACAGTGGCAATTGTCCCTACCCCCTCCAATAATCGACTGAAATACATGTTCTTTTGGAGGGAATTTGAGAAAATTGACACTAGACCCATGTGTTTTGACTGACTGCCTCTGTGGCGCGGTGGGAGTGTATTCGACTGCCATGCAAGAGGACGTGGGTTCGATCCCCACCCAGAATAAAACTTTGTGTGATGAGCACGATGGTTTATTCTGTGTCTGGGTGTTATTTATATATAAAATGTATGTATTTAGAAATATATAAGTATGTTTATCAGTTGTCTGGTTGCCATAGTACAAGCTCTGCTTAGTTTAGGATCAGACGACGTTGTGTGAGTTGTCCCAAGATATTATATATTATTATTATTAATTCCCCCCCCCCCCCCCCCTCCCCTAGCTGGTGTACCAATGTTTAATCAAATGCACCTCCCCCATCATGTAAGCGACTCACACTTCATCATTTGAGTCAAATTGCAAATGAGTGAAATTTCAATGTTCACACGTTAGATCCGGACTACTATTTGCCTCTAGTGCCCCTCCAGAATGAAACCCTGGATCTGCCCATGCCCGTGAGCTCTAGCTTATCAGTCAGGGTCACTAACCACTAGACCAACAAGCCAGTCATTAAAAAATAATTGGCAAGAAATGCCAATTACTCGAAGCTATGTAATCCCTATAAAAAATAGTATAATACTCGGCCAACATCATCGTAATTGTTTAAAATGGTCTCTGTAACGAAGCAATAACAGTGCACATAGTTCTTAAGAACGGCGTTAAGGGCCAATTTCGCCTACAAAAACTAAAGAGAAATTTGAGATTTAACGACATACACTTTATGCTCCGTCACTGTCATAGCCCAATGAAACAGGAATCAGGGCCGCTAGACAAATGGCATTCTATTCGACTAGAGCTTACGCTAATCGAATAGAATGACGTCATTGGGCGCGCACAACTGCTATTCTCATATTAACAATTGGAACGAAGTTCCTTATCGCGCGTTGTAAAAGGGGCTAGACGGAAAAAATCTCACGAAAAGTTGTAACGACACTTTTTGACACACAAGCCGTGCGGCGTGCGCGTAAGATATGAACATCTAATTTGACGAAGAAGTCACCTGTCGATTTGGTCTAGAGGCATAAATTCGGTACACAGTATTGGTGACAATTGTGTAGTTGTGGGTTCGAGCCTTCGGTATACAATCGTCTTTTTGATTTTCGTTTCGTCTTTCTATTTCGCATTGAACAGTGTGGTGTTGCAAAGATTATAAAAAATAATAATAAAGTATTTACAGTGTTGCGCGCGTAACGATGTCATTCTATTCGATTAGCGTAAGCTCTAGTCGAATAGAATGCCATATGTCTAGGGGCCCTGACACGACGGGACTTAGCTTGGTAGATATCTCGACCTGCTCGGATAGTCAGAGACGCATCTAACGATAAGATCTAGTAGTTTGCTTATTGAGCGCTAAATTATAACGTTACTAGTTTTCGCTCGCAGCTCCGCCTGCGTGGATGTTGGTTATCATGATAAAAGCTATCCTATGCCATTTCCCGGCAATCAAACTATGTCTGTACCAAATTTCATCTAAATCGGTTCAGTGGGTTAAGTGTGAAATCGTAATAGATAGACAGAGTTCTTTTCAAATATTATAATATTCGTTTGGATTAGTCGCCGACTACAGATATGTTTATAAAGAATTGGAACGGATTTAACAATCTTTAAACGATATTAAATCTTGTTCACGGTACTTAAAGTCTATATTATCAAGCAGCGCATAACCGCTTGATCGCAGGCGTCTTCTGCGATACGCGATCGAGCCGAAAGTCGTTGCGACGCGCGATTGGCTCCGTTCGCCTGTCTTCGTATCCGATCAGATCTTTTCGGCTGTCATCGCGTGCGCTACTACGTTAACTTCAATCATTTTAAAAATTAGAACACGTCAACACGGTAGGAATTAAACTATTTAACTAGGCGCAGAAACGGATACGTTCGCAAGCGACGCGACGGTATGGAGCCGATCATATGCGTAGTATCCTGCCGGACGCGATCGGCTGTCGCCGCATCCGTTCGTATCCTTTCCGATCCGATGCAAGCCGTTTGGTGGAAATCATCGCTATGTTGGACACAGTACCGGCCAGAGGTCAGTTTTTGGTTGGGGCGAGATCCAATATTGGTCAAGGAGGGAGAGCAACCCGATACCGCCTAAGTTTAACGCGGGGGGGTGGGGGGTATGGCAGTCATTTCCCCAGATACCGGCTAATTACATCGCGCGATGGGAGGGTGGATGCCAATAATTTCACCAGATACCGTCTAAGTACATCGCGCGACGGGAGGGTGGATGCCAGTCATTTCACCAGATACCGCCTAAAAATATCGCGCGACGGTGGGGTATGCTAGTCATTTCACCAGATACCGTCTAGATACATCGCGCCACGAGAGGGTGGATGATGTCAGTCACAAGATACCGTCTAATTTCCGTATTCGAGGGAAGGGGGGGAACTTCAAATCAATCCTTTGCAAATCAATTTAGTCCTTTTGATAGCATTAAACGCCCTAGATTCCTTAGCTGGAGGACGCTTGCAGCGCCCCCTGACCTGAGGCGCCTGGAGCGGTCGCTCTGTTCGCCCTCTGGACTGGCCGGCCCTGGTTGGACAGGTTGTAATTTCCCACTCAGGATTTTTTTTTTATTGCCTATGGTTGGCAGACGAGCCAGCGGCCCACCTAATGGTAAGCGGTAACCGCCGCTCATGGACTACAGGAATGTCAGGGACACACCCAAGCCGCTGCCTACCGTGAAGTGAAGTGAAGTGAAATAATTCTATTGCTAAATTAAAATTATAAGTGCACATACCATTTCAACATACAGTTGACCCATCCACCGAAAGCAACACACAGCAACAGTTGAGCCCCAAACACAGAATCAATAATAGTAACAAGTGGGAACAATATATCAGTAATATTATGTGGGTTTGACAAGTTGTTCACTATTTCAAAGTACCATTCACTGTCTTCAAACCTGAAATCATATAAATGTTGGTTTATATTAATTGTGTTTTATGCCTGGTTTACATGTATTAAATTGTTAAGTAATAAATTGCAGCATGTCAACAGTGACTTAATGCCTTTTAAGTCATAAGTTGTTAGTTAAAATTTTGTGGTTAATTGAACAAGTAAAATAGAATTGAGTCTAAATATGTCCGTAAACTTTCGCGATTTGTACACATTATAGAATTTTATAACCTTCTTATTGGTCTTAATCGCGTAAATATTTCATTTTAAGGCAAATACCTTTGGAAAAAAAAGACTAAAGACTGACTGTGTATCTGTGACCACAGCCATTGCAATACGGTTGAAATGACAGGCAATAAAACAAAGGTATTTAGCCTTAAAATAAAATATCTATGCCATTAAGTCTAAAATATATACCCGTAGCTTGTAAAATTCTTTATGGATTGAGTAAATTTTTTGATAAGTCCACCCTCGAGGGATGCAATGGGCGGGAACTTCTACTAAACTGACATTTAGTTCAAAGCTTTTGCTTAAGATTTCAGAACTTACAATTTTGTTAATTACATAACCAAAAAAATCAGATAATAAAAAAAAAATACAGATTCATTTGAGTACTTATTATATTTTTTGGATGTTGGTACACTGAATATGTAAACCCATATCATGGAAATAAAGTGATATTTGTTTTTTTATCTGACTGAAAATAAATAAAGCCGCCTGTCAAAATATGGAAAAAAAATACCCTTGATAAACTTCAAGGAGTGAACAGATGTAGCCAACATAGTAAAAAATATATAGGTATAGTTATTTTAGCTAGTTAGGTATTATTTTTAGCTTATTAATAAAATTTAACGTACATAACTATAAATAGATCATAAAATTGGGCTAATATTTTTCACAATTTTAATTAGCAATATTTCGATGATTAATGAATGTATGACAGGTAGGTACTGAACGGCTTGAGTTTAGAAACATGCCGCATCGCTAGAAAGATTCCAAGGACACTACGTGGTTCTGGGGGTTCTTCTGAACCCCCCACAACAGTTTTTTCTTTCTGGAGACGCGTTTTCTGATTTATATTAAAACTTAAAGTTAATATTTTTTTTAAAGGTTAGGAACGTAATTGTTTACGTCAAAAACCATCGCTAAACTCACGAATTAAACCTTTGACAAAGTTAATGACTTACTAATAGTAAAATACATCACATTGTGCCGCGACAGCGGCCGCCGAGTGGCAAAAACATAAATTTTAAGTTCCTCTCCCCATTTAAACTCCCCGCAACCCTCAGTACCTCCAAAATCCATATTATTAATGACATTTATACCAAACTTCAAAAATTCGCGTTTCCGGAAAGAAGTGAAGGGGGGGATGTGATCACTTCCCCCCTCTCCATCTCCCCCGCTCCTCCTCTACCCTCTATCGGTGCGGCACGTTTCTAAACTTTATCGATATTATTCTTTTCTTAATTTTTCTAATACTTTATAGAAAGTGTGTATGTGGAAAGAAAAAAATAGAGAATTATAAAAAACAATTGAACATTATCCTATTCTTAATTATTTATAGCTAAAATAGGACAACCTCAATCGAGTCAGCTAGTACAGTATAGTTTGGAAACAACAGGGTTAACTCGTAAAGAACATTACCGCATAGCAGTAAAAAAATCAATAATTAGGTACCTACTCACCAGTATTGAACGAATTCAACGCACACAATGCCGAGTGCGTATATCTGCTCCATTGTAGAATACGGCTAGAGATTCATTAAACAATTCAATTTATTTAAACTAGGTATGAAGTTCTTATTAATTTGATACTTTTTATGATTTTTAAACCAAAACAAATCAACAATCTATTTGACAACAATCAAACGTCAAGCAATGTCAATGACACTGTTGCCAGATGACCATGTGAATTTACCCCATTTTTTTTAATAAAAACCCCTAAAAATTAACTTCCTACAAAAAAATATCCCAAAATGAACACTAGTCAAATGTGAATCACTCGTGTGACGGAATGTTTCTAAGCTAAAATATGATACTAAAACACCTTCAAAACCCATTCCCAAGTCCTCCTTATAAATATTAATTCCAAATTTCCCCCCAGAGCTGAAAAAACCTCCGTATTTGCAGGAAATCTCTCTAATCTGGCAACAGTTGTCAATGTCATTATGGTCATCAAATATTACATTCCATTACTCGTTGTAAATGTACATATTTATTCATGTTTAAATGTTATTAATTTATGAAAATATTTTATTTATATTAATTAAAATTTGTTTCAAAACTTTAATTTATTATAAATTTCTCTACATTTAATAATTTTATAAAGTTAGTTCTTCTTTTTAAAACACCATTAGCTTGTAACGCCATCTATTAGGTAATAGCATAATTTCTCCAAATGTTATATCTACTATTTAACAACAGATAGCGCTAATAGTAACTATTACAAAATAATATTAAATAAGCTAGATTTATGTTGATGAAACATTACAATACACATTATAGTTTATACATCAGAATACCACGCTATATTTTTTATCTATTATTTTAATAAATAAATACAAATAATTAAATACCATTTAACTATCATCTATGCGGGCAGTGGCCCGGACAAACACATTTTTTTAAGTTATAGAGATCAAAAGCCGAGCAGTACCTGGTTCTCTATGATTCAAAGGCGGATAGCATTTGTCTTAAGAGGATGGCTGGCGAAAGAGGTCTCAAGATTATGATCTGCCACTCAGGCCATATTTCAAATTTCTAGTAACTAACGTTGTATGTCGGCAACTTAATCTCCGCTTTGAGTCCACGCTTGCCTGTAAGCTAGACATCACTTTTTCTCAAAAATATTATGAATCAAAAATATCTGAGCGCGTCAATTTTCATATTTTAATCGACTGAAAAAAATATCGGGCCGATTACAAAAAGGTTAACTCGCTTAAGCGCCGTTAGATGGCGCTACTCACCCGCGTCCCTAGAGGACGGTGAGGGCGTATTATTGTTTTAATAATTGAATATTATTCTATGGTAGCAATACAGTCTTCCGCGCAAGTTTCAATTTAATATATATATTTTTAATTATGTAGGTAGGTATTGTTTAACTTACACAATATCTACGTATTTATTTTAGGTATAATAACTGCCCTGGACTTCGTCCCCGTAAAGTTACAATGCTGCTCAGTCCCCATAGACGTTAGCGTAAAGATAAAAGTACCCTAAATAACTCCTTACATCATAAGCTACCTGATAGTGAAAGTCCTGGCGAAATTCGTCCAGCCGTTTTGAAGATTAGCCGGAACAGACAGACAGACAAAAAAAACCTGTGTTTTTGTTAAAAGTACTATTATATATCGTTTTTGTTAAAAGTACCATTATATATATCTACATGCGGAAGCTTGTAAATAGCAACAATAAGTTACTAGTATAGTATTATATTATCTGTGGTAATATTATAAAAATGTATAGATATGTAACATGCATGAGTCTGTAAGCTTTCTGTAAGAATAAATAAATAAATATGCATTTAGTAAAAAACCGTTATTTTGACTTCAATTTTATTCATTTGTATAAAAGTTATTATAGACTTTCGGATAACACGTCAAGCTGACAATCCTGCGCCTAATCTCTCCAGCTCCAGTGGTGTTAGATTTCGATCTCATCAGTATATTCTAGGTAGGTGGATGAGGGAATAGAGAACGCACACACTTATAATAATAAAATCTTGGGACAACTCACACAACGCCATCTGATCCCAAACTAAGCAGAGCTTGTACTATGGAAACCAGACAACTGATAAACATACTTAAATATTTCTAAATACATACATATTATAGATAAATAACACCCAGACACAGAATAAACCATCGTGCTCATCACACAAAGTTTTATACTGGGTGGGGATCGAACCCACGACCTCTTGCGTAGCAGTCGGATACACTCCCACCGCGCCACAGAGGCAGTCGAATTTATATAGCAGTACTTATGCATTTTTTTTCTGTTCCCCCCGATATTACTCGTAAAGATTAAGGCTCGCACATTCTGTATATTCGCCAGTTTTAAGTTTATTTACTTTTTTCAAGTTCTCTTCTTTGAATCACAAAGTCTCGAGGTCAGTTCCAAGTTCATTTTCTTTCTAGTTTTCTTCTATGAATCGTCTAACTTTAAGTCTCGTTCTTATCCAGTTACCACGTATTTCAAATATTTTGAACTCGTAAAGTATATTTGTTCTGTGATTTTTATAACTCCGCACTTTTTTTTTATATCTTTCTTAATCTTTTTTTTTTTATTTTACTATACAAAAGCTAACTAGCAATGTGGGATATCGGGACCCACATTACTAGCAATCCTGTTATCCTGTGTGCTAAGCCATGTGTTAGGAGTAGGTTCACGTCGGTAATATAATGCGTAGGCTTCGAACCCGCGACCTCACGATTGCGAGTCCGATGTCTTACCTATTATGCTACCGCCGCTTTGCAAGTTTTAAGACTCTTTCTGAAAAAAAATCGATAGCGTCAATCATATACTTACTAATCATAATAGCGATTTAACAAATTAAGCAAAATACGCTAGTATTCGGACCTAAGTCACTTTAGTCTTTTTGCAAAATTTCAACAAATTAGTTCTCCTACACCTACTTTTTGTTATTTTATAGGCATATTCAGCCAATTCAAATAATATGGCTGGAAATGTCTATTTGATTCTTGGTAGATTTTTTTCTGCTTCTTGTGCTTGTAATCTATACTTATTCAAAAATAATTTCTATATATTTCTAAAAAGCTGTAGTATTTATTCGCAAAATTAAAGTAAAGTTCATTGAAGAACTTTTTTAAATTTTCTCCAGACTTTTTATAAAATGTCAACATGGTGCAACAGTATATTATTTAAACAAAAGCAACTAAAATAAACCTTTGTAGATAAAAAACGTACAGTATAAAGTAAGAACCTATTGCCGGGGTTGTACGGCAAATATAAACTCCTCTCAAATTTGCCCAAATTTAATCTTACCAGCAGCGGCGAAGTGCCGTGCGTAATGGAAGTATGGTCTCGAGATATGTCTGAGGACTTTGTTTATTTAAATTCTTACTAATCTATATTCTCTATCTATTTCACTTAGGTGCAGGTAAGGTAAATAATCTCAAGGTTTCTCCATTAAACACTGTGAGCGTAATAATGTATCTTGTCAATTTTACAAAGACTTCACACGACACGACGTTCACAAGGGCATTCATCTAGTACACACTTTAGGGTTCCGTAGCCAAAATGGCAAAATCGGAACCCTATAGTTTCGTCATGTCCGTATGTTACAGGCCTTTTACTCAAAGCATATTACTCAATGAATGATCAATTTCATTAAAAAATTGGTGAAAAGGTGTCTTGTAGTAGCCGCTACTTAGTTTGATCGCTAAATAATAATAATAACTTTTTTTAGGGGCGGCACTCTGTACATGTAACAGGAGCTGTTATTTTTTGAGCAAACATCAACGTGTGGCATATCATTTCACATGTCTTTTATAAACATTTGAAGGTTTCTAATAAACGTTTTTGATTAAGTGAAGATTTTTGGAAATAATCGCTCCGAAAGTTGCATAAATCGTGTCCCGCCCCTTAACTTTTGAACCGTGTGACCAAAAAATATGGAAAAAATCACAAAGATAGCGCTTAATAAATACTTTAAACTTAAATTATTTTGGATAAAATCAGATATACCGTTATTCAGTTATTGCCGAATAACTGCGTTTCTCAACAAAAGGGCATAAGTGCCGTGACCATACGCTTTTTGCATAAACTAACGCTGCTGATTCAATTGTTTAAGGCTGCGGAACCCTACACTGAGCATGGTTCGACATGCTCTTGACTGGTTTTTTTCCATTCAAGAAAAGCAAGCGTTTACTTCAAACTCAACATTTTTTATTCATATTAATATATTGAATTTTAAATTTATCACTGGCATTAGTGATTGGATAACATGTGCATTAAAATCTTTAATAATGTTCCAATTACTATGCAGGAGCTACCATTACAATTATTTAAAAGGAAATTGAAAAAAATGATTTATAACGTCAGTGATTGGATTAATTGAATTGAATTTGAATTGTATGTAATGGTAATTAATTGATATGAGCAATATATTTTATTGACAATATAAAATAATTCAAATTTCAATAGTGTATTTTATAAATGTTATTTCTCGTTGTATTTTTTTTTAAAGACAACTCCCTCAGTAGCGTACAAGCCCTGTGTCGCGGGGAACTTTACAAACATTCAAGTCACTGACACAAAGTACACCCAGACTCGGAAAAACAATTTGTGGATCACACAAAGTGGTGTCCCGTGTGGGAGTCGAACCCACGACCTCTTGTGTAGCAGTCGGACACACTCCCACCGCGCCACAGAGGCAGTCAATTTAAGTTTATTCCAATTTGGACGCCGGTTTAGGTAGTTATAAGGTTAAATGGACATTGTTATATTTAAGATAATTCAAGGAAGCGTGACTACGATCGGTGCAATTCGATGGAAACGTCGGGTAAATAAAAGGTTCGTACCTTTAAATAATTCACGCGATTAAGTCCCGAAATATATCTAACTAGCTGTCCCACGCAACTTCGTATGCGTCAATTTTCCCCGTTTTTGGAATATTTTTCATTGCTGCTCCGTTCCTTTTGGTCGTAGCGTGATGTTATATAGCCTATAGCCTTCCTCAATAAATGGGCTACCCAACAGGAAAATATTTTTTTCAATTCGGACCATTAGTTCCTGAGATTACCGCGTTCAAACAAACAAACTCTCCAGCTTTATAATATTAGTAAAGATATGTATAAAAATCGCGAATGTTTGAAAAGAAATAAATGCATTTGTATTTTATATAACTGTCTACGATAACTGCATTTGTACGCACCACCAAACGCTATGCTTATTTTCCACTATATTACATACTAGCTGTCCCGCGCAACTTAGTATGCGTAATTTCTCCCCGTTGTTGAAACATTTCTCGTCGCTTCTCCGCTCCTATTAGTTGTAGTGCGATGTTATATAGCCTATAGCCTTCCTCGATAAATGGGCTATCCAAAAAGAAGCGCTAATAAAACGCGCTAATCTCAGGATCTACTGGTCCGATTTCAAAAAGAATTTGAAATCGGACCAGTAGATCCTGAGATTAGCGCGTTTAAACAAACAAACAAACAATCAAACAAACAAACTCTTCCGCTTTATAATATTAGTATAGATAAATATCTTCAGATATATCTCGAAGCAATAAATGCCTTATATACCAGTATCTCGTAAACGTGGTATGATCACGTAGAATTATTGCGTTAAAATATAATCTGAGCTCGACTCAGTGGTAGGGGGGAGAGGGGGTAATATGAATGTAGGTAGAAATGGTAGAAATTGTTGTAGGTTGGTAGAAATGTAGAATCTGTAAAACTAAGAACTAAGGTATTTCGTGTAGTAGGTATACTGTTATTTTGATAGCTGGATGGTATCAAAGAAGGTAGTGAAGTTTAGGGTTCTTTTCACACGTTCCGGTTTAGCCCGATCCGGCGCCGTCTTCCCAGTTTTCAACTTGCCACATAGTGATGAACTTTTATATCTTAATACAATCCATACTAATATTATAAATGTGAAAGTAACTCTGTCTGTCTGTCTGTCTGTCTGTCTGTCTGTCTGTCTGTCTGTTACGCTTTCACGCTCAAACTACTGAACCGAACGCGGGCGGAGCCGCGGGCGAAAGCTAGTTTATTTATATATGGAATTTAAAAACTAGGTAGGTACTCTAAACTACATATATCACACTAGCTTTGGCCCGCGGCTCCACCCGCGTGGATGTCGGTTATCGCGATAAAAACTATCCTATGTCCTTCCCCGAGACTCAAACTATCTCCATACCAAATTTCATCTAAATCGGTTCAGCGGTTTGAGCGTGACAGCGTAACAGACAGACAGACAGACAGACAGAGTTACTTTCACATTTATAATATTAGTATGGATTAATATTATAAAGGCGAAAGTTTGTGAGTGTGTGAGTGTGTATGTTTGTTACTTCTTCACGTCTAAACGGCTGGAGCGATTTTAATAAAATTTGGTATGGAGTCAGCTGACACCCTCGATTAACACATAGGCTAGTAAACCGCGGGGCACAGCTAGTAATATATATAGGTACAAGATATTTCCAAATGAAGCGGCGGTAGCCTAATGGCTAAGGCATCGGTCTCGTAATAGTAAGATCGCGGATTCGAATCCTACCCATTATACTACCGACGCGACGACGTGGCGCTGGAGGGGTTAACAAGATTGCTAGTAATGTGGGACTCAATCCCACATTGCTAGTTAACTTTAAAAAAAAAGCGAGTACTTATTCAAAACCGTTTAGGCGTTAAAGATTCCTCCAAACATTAATATTATATTTAAATATTTTTGTCTGTTACTTTTGGTCGATCGACTCCATCCAATATTTAAAAATCTCAAAATAAAGGGTCTTTCAACAAAGACGGGTCGATGTTAAAATTGAATAAAACTAGATGTGTGTGAGATATTAACGAAATTTATTTTTTATTTGAAAGGCCCGTTTATGCCATTATGCATGAAATATGACATCGTTCAAATGTCCGCCGCGGCTTCGCATGGTGGCACAAATCCGAGAGGTCCAATTTTTAATGACTCTGCTGCATAGATCCGGCTGAATCTGAGCGATGGCCTGCGTTATGTTGGATGCATTGCTATCTGGTGAACCTCATGTGGGTTGTGGTCATCCCATATACGGCAATTTTGCTTATTAACAAAACCATTCATCCAAAAATGTGCCTCGTCGCTAAAGATTATTTTTTGGCCAAAATCGGGGTCCTCTTCCAAGCGTTCCGACGCCCATTCAGCGAACACACGGCGTTGTCTATGGTTATTAACTTTGAGCTCCTGGGTCAGTTGGATCTTGTATGGATGCAGACCCAAGTCCCGACGCAAAATTCTCCAAGTTGAAGTCTGCAAAAGGCCGAGTTCTTGTGCACGGCGAGAAATCGACTGCTTCGGAGTCTCCTGAACACTCTCACGTACAGCGGCGATGTTCTCGGCCGATCTGGCGTTCCTTTGACGTAAAGGTGTTGGTTGGTTGTTTACCGAACCGGTCGTCTCGAATTTAGTCACCAATCGTTGGAGAGTAGACTTTGAAGGGCCACCGCGTCTGCCGTAAAATGGGCGCAATGCGCGCAACGTTTTCACTAACGAACACTCATTTTGATAATAAAGTTTTATCATTTGCACATGCTGCTCAACCGTGTAACTTGCCATGGTGATTTGGCATCAGTGACTGAATAAGAAAAAACAGATTTGACAGATGCCGCCAAATCAAAATGGCCGCCACAGATTATTAATATCGACCCGCTCTATTTGAAAGACCCTTTACAACTAAGAAAATCAAAGAAAATATCTAAACAATAATCCGTAACATAATTACAATGAACTTTTTAATTTTACGACAAACAAACTCACATATAAGAGTGTTTTATTGATATTTTAACTCCGAAGTGTTTAATGAAAGACTAAAAAGCTAAGGCCGAGTTTTACCATTCAAAATTAATCTAATCATTCGTTAAAATTATCTGATGATTAAGTAGATTTGTCAATCGATTTTAGAGGTTTTATTAGGTTACAAAACTTTACACACTAATCTTATAAAAGCGAAAGTTTGTGAGTGTGTGAGTGTGTATGTTTGTTACTTCTTCACGTCTAAACAGCTGGAGCGATTTTAATAAAATTTGGAGTGGAGTTAGCTGGCACCCTGGATTGACACATAGGCTAATAAATCGCGGGTAACACCGCGGGGCACAGCTATTATATTTATATATTTAATATAGTTTTATACCCACATACGTATTATAGTTTTATACTTATTTAGATTTTCCCCTACTGATGCACTATGGAACAAATTCGTTTTGTAATTAATTTATTATTATTAGGTATACATAGTCTCACAGACATATTGTGATAGTAAGTGGATGTGTGACAAAAATAGGTACCAAATTAAATTTTTTTTAAACTAATTGTATAAAGTCATTTAGTGTAATGTAAAGAAGCTACGAGCTGGAGGTTATTAATATATTATGACTAATCCTATGAATGACCAAATTTATCTAAACTTTAACCGATTACTTTAAACGATTGATTAGTCTTATGACTCACGTGTTTACAATGTTGGTGTACTTCGGCCTCAGTAGCTAATTATAAAAAACCACTTAACTGCTACACATAAATGCCAGCAGGATTGATTTCGTCCGTACACAAGCTTCAGACTAGTGATGTGACGACGCGAGTATATTTACAGCGGATATTATATCCGATATTTTGTCAGGTATTTGAAGAAATATCGGTTATCTGTTTTATATGTCGTCTTTACTACACAACATCGCAAAAGGAAGAGTGATAACATATTAGGCTTTTTTTTATTAAAACCTTTTGACTTGTTTAATTTTATAACAACTTACTTGTGATTATTTATATGTGTGTCATCTTATTTGTGACATGTCTTACTTGTTTTAACTTAATGATCTCTATTTTGATTCAAATACAATGTAAATAAATAATTAAAATTATTATTAGTTATATCCACTTTAGTAATTAAGTAGCGATTAGAGTAGTAATTATGAATTTAATGTCGAACACAATTGCTTTATTGTTATTGATAAATAAATAAAAAAATAATGTAGACTGTCTTTGGTAAGTTACACAGTTTTTTTTTTACACAATGTAGTGACAGATTTCATGTAATCTCTCATCTATAAAAATCTTGAGCCACGGTTTTTGTGGCCGGACACCTCTGAAATATTTTTTGATAGGTATGAGAGTAGGTCGTAACATATTTTTTTTTATTTTTTAACCGCGATGTACAATGAGTTTGATTATTTTAGTATGTATAACAAAAACGGGAAAAATTTACGCAGACGAAGTTGCTATAAATACAATAATTGAAAAAAGTAATAGACTAAACTGACATAACTCTACATTTCCTTAGTACTTAGTACTAAGTTTCCTTTTTATTACCCGACTGTAAAGTAGGGTTATGTTTTTCGGGCGTATCTTGTATATATGTATTTATTATTCTTTATTACCTCATATCTCACAAACCACTGAACGAATTTATACAATTAAAACGTCGCGTCGTTAGATTTGTCTTTACCGCCCAAGTGTTTTTAGATACATTTGAAAAATCAAACATGGCGGCTGTGAGATGTCAAAATAAAGAGGTGAGGGAGTTGTAAAAATGGCGGCAAACTGACCGGCCATTATTTTTACAGATCCGAGTTGAACTTGTAAAAAATGATTTAAAAACGTGATAATTGAATAAGAACGAGACTTTGTGCATCTAATAAGTGCATAAATACTTGACACTGGCAGAAATTAGCCGTTAAAACGGCTAGATTGCCATAAACTCAAAGAAGAAGAAGAAAGAGGTGTGAAAAAAAAAGTTGTTTCGAATACTAGGTATCAAATTAAAGGGCTCATCTTAAGCATTTCAAAAAAGTATAACATGATTATGACTGTAATACTAAAAAAGTTAGTTATCAACCATTCTTTTTTCAAACTTCAATTAAATACTCGACAATAGCTGTGTTCATGCAGTCGGAGGCAATAATGAATCTCGGTGAAGTTAGTATAGTGCCTCCGAATGTACAAGTTCCTGTTTTACATTGGTTTTTATATCTATGTGGCGAAAACAAACGATTTTTCTTTTTTTAGGGTTCCGTAGGTAACTCAAAAGGAAATAACGGAATCCTTACAGCATCATTTTGTGGTCCGTCCGTCCGTCTGTCTGTCTGTCAATACCCTTTGCGGATTTTCGGATATCCGATATTTCTTAACACATCACTAGACATATCCATTCAATTAACCAGCTTATAAAAGCTCCTAATATGTCACAAGTGAAGTAGCGACCAATAAAGAAGCAATTAGCCGAAGTTTTTTTTATACACAAATAGAAATAGGGGACGCCATAGACAAATGTGTTCATTTTAAAAATGGAACGTCAAATTTGGGCGGTTTAAAAAAGGAATTTCATATTTTACTAGCTCGTCGGCTTCGCAGCCGCACGTATAGATTTAGGATATACTAGCTTAATAGCATAATTATATCTATGGTCGCACGGGTATAGCTTTTTCGTAGGATTTTTCAAATATTTTTTTTTAATGATCCTTGTTCTGATAATATGATTACAAACTTAATAAAAAATAACAAAATAAGTGCAGCCATTCTGAAGTGCGGCGCTTAACATGGTTAGTAGATTAAAAAAATATTTATAACACGGGTCTTTATCGCGTGAATAATTTAAGGTAAAACCTTGTTCATTGCCCGATGTTTCAGACTACCAGTGGCCACGGCTGTTGCAATACGGTCGAAACATGGGGCAATAATCTTAAATTATTCACGCGATTAAGACCCGTAGTATATATAATTTTATAATGTGTACAAATCGCGAAAGTTTATCGACATTTATAATTAGTAGAGATGTTCTATGCCGACTAAGACTATTGCCGACAGTAAATTTAGGCTATACTTATTAATAATAATAATAATAATAATAATAATAATAATAATAATAATAATAATAAACCCCTAGGGGCTAGTCGTTGTCTCCCTATATGAGATTAACGCAACACTCTGAGGGCATAGTAGCAGCTCTTGAAATCCTTATGACACCAATAAAAAATATCTCATGAGGGTGAAATAAGAGTACACAAACCGCAGGGTAGTTTTGTGGCGAGCTGAATGTGCGTGGCGACACTGCGGTCCCGATGCCTCAGAGAGTCGGTCAGGGCCTCGTCTCCCGCTTGCCTTTACAGGCCGGCGGGAGTGGAAGACCTAGAGCGCCCGCAAGACTCTCAACTCTGTCTTGCCTTAATCGGCCGGCCAGAGGGAGGTCGCCAGAGCTTGTACGCTCGGGGGTGGAAGTGTCATTTTCAAGGGCATAACTACGGGGAAAACGGGGAAAACCGCTCACGGGCCTTCTTCGTGATTTTGAAACCGGCGCTGCACCGCTCGACACCCCAAGCTGCTCACACCCATTTCCTCCCTGTCGCCTGTTTGGCTGTATGCCTGTGACGGCCAGAAGGGGGCCCATCGAGTGAGTGGCGAGTCACCGCCTGCCCATTTGTCCGTGTGTTTTTACTATGTGTTTGCACGACAGGCGCCATAGCCCTTCAATAGTACCAGCTAACCATTCCACTAACACATCACCTCCATAACCCTGTTTCTTAGCTACCACTTTTTGACAATCGTTTTTACACTAACCGCGGAATGTCGGGTACATTTATATAGTGTATACAACGATATTCGCCGGTTTGTGTCACATAGCCTTTAGATTAAAGTGTCTAACGGGCCTCTACGTGTTGGCTTCGGCCCCACGCACGCCTACCAAATGACCGGGACTCCATAGTCCCGTGATATGGAAACGACATACATAGTAATAATAATAAAAAATATTTATTCACTTATGAAGTAAAATACTACACTTGTGAAAAGTCGATTCTACATTTACTTGTAATGCCTGTTCGCAAACATTAAGTAAATCCCGAGAAAAGAACAGGCAATAAAAACTCGTGGTCACTCTTTTGAAATTGCCAATGTTTACAATGTTACCCTGTTTATAAACTGTATATGTAGGTAAGGTGCTGCCACCATTATATTATACACCATATTAGAGGACTGATGCAAAAAAAAGAGGTCAATAATATCAGAAGAGTACACGAGATTGGATACATCGGCCTCAATGGGCACAGCATAATAGGAGCATCCACTTACGATGTTAAAACTTTATGTGCTTAAATATTGGCCAATTTACTGCTACATAATGAATAAATATACATGTTTTGCAAAATAAAGAAAATAATGGCCGTAATTTATCACGCAGAATCTTTACTTACAAAAGTAAATAGTTTTCATAATTAGTAGGTACCTAAGTAACATTATCATTATAAATTTGCCTATTAATCTGCTGAATAAATATTAGCTATCCAAACTATTATTATTTAGTTAAAGTATATTTATTTTTGTTTAAATAAACGTCTTAAGTACAAGGTAATCTACTAATTTCGATGGCCAGATATAAAGAGTTCCTGTCCGCAAATTGCAATTAATAATGCATTCAGTTATGTTACAAAACCGTTTCTTAATCAAGGTTGTCAAAATTGGTAATGAAGGATACGATTTCTTTTCAATCACCTTCTTCTAAGCATAGAAATATGACTTATCGCGATAAAAACTATCCTAAGTCCTGCCCCGGGACTCAAACTATCTCCATACCAAATTTCATCTAAATCGGTTCAGCTGTTTGAGCGTGAAAGCGTAACAGACAGACAGAGTTACTTTCACATTTATAATATTAAGTATGAATAGTATGATTAACCAGCCGATTAGTCTTCGATTTTTGCCGACTAATCGGCGACTAGTTGCCGACTACAAATATTGCCCACTTAGTTGGTTAGGCTGGTCGGGACATCGCTATTAAGTATATTCGGCAATTGATTTAAATATATTTATTTATATGCTTAGACTAGCTGTGTCCGCAACTTCGTCCGCGTAAAGTTGTAGTGCTGTTCACTCCTTATTTTTTATCTTGACGTGATGATAAAAAGTAGTCTAAGTTACTCCTTATATCCTCAGTTGTCTGGCTGTGAAATTCCCGTCAAAGTCTGTCGAGCCGTTTTGGAGATTAGCCGGAACAAACAGACAGACAGACAGACAAAAACAATAAAAATTGACTTTTGTTATAAGTACCACGTATACTTTCATATGCATTTAGTACACATCTGTTATTTTGACGTTATAAACAGACAGACACTTCAATTTTATTTATTTGTATAGATGTATAGGTAGGTTTGTCTGTGAAAGAGCAACAAGCATCCATCCATCCTCCTCATAAATTATCAGATTTATAATATTTTCATTTGTGAGTTGATGATTAAAAACATACAATGCCGTTCGAAACATTGAAAATCTTATAAAAAAAAACAAGTAATATATATTTTTTTAATATGACTACTATAACAGCAATGTGGGATTGCGACTCACATTACTAGCAATCTTGTTAACCCCTCCAGCTAAGCTAAAAAGCTTGTGTTAGGAGTGGGTTCACGTTCGGTAATAAAATGGGTAGGATTCGAACCCGCGACCCCATGATTTCAACTCTACCAGAACCATTAGGCTACCGCCGCTTCATTAAGTAACTCATACTAAATATACAAACAATAAACACATACTTAGTGAAAAAAAAATTAAAAAAAATTAAAAAAACCCCGCAAAAATACAAAAACAAGATACCCTTCACATTTAATATCATGCAGTCGGAGGCAATAATGAATCCTGTTAAACTTAAAAATTGTGCCTCCGACTGCATGATATTAAATATGAACGGTATCTTGAGTCTTTGCAGGCTAGTTTTTTTATTATTTATTATTCCAAATTTAATTTAAATCTCAACATATAAGAATCTACCGACACATCTCAAGCTAAAATCCATCAAGCCGTTTAGGTTCTAGCTAGGGCAAGAAATATACAAACATACATACACTCGAAAAACATAACCATACTCCTTGCGCAGTCGGTTAAAAACAATCACCATTTTCACTAAAACCCACCAAACAATTTTCCCAACACATTGAAATTAAAATAATTAACTAAATGCCATTTATTTTCCAGACAAGTGTTGATATAGCGAAAAAAAACATGGTGGCTGCCAGGGCCGGGCTCAGGTGCCTTACGGCGCCCCCTACCGGCAATTTGACAGACTATTAATCCGGATTTAAGCGGATTAGGGTGGATTTAGCCGGCTCAAAGTGGTTTAAACACCGTATGTGTTTATTTTCGTTAAGTTGATCGATTTGGGCCGGTTTATTTGATTGTTATTTTGATTTTGAGGGATAGTTCTGATAAACAATAGTTTTTTTTTAAATTTAGAAAAAGGCATTCTTGCTTGTAAAGTTACTTGCTCAAGTTCGTTAGATGGATGTTTGTTTTTCTTTCGCGTTAAAATTACAAAACACTTTTTGATGAAACTGTACAGTATTATATACAAGGTTATTTTTGGTACAGTGCAAAGCTTAGACACCCCAACAAGATTTTTACTTCAAGAAAACACGTAAAAAAAAAAGGAAATGAAAATATTGAAAACTTACAGAGTTATAAGCCATTCAAGTTGTCTTGTGTTCTTCGCGCTATCGTGTTCATTGCGTGCCGTAGTACGTACCTAATCCATGATTAGGATTATTAAAGAAAAAAATATGATTAAATTTCACATCACATTCTGAACACGATTTGGACTGTAAGAATGATTAATTATTTAATTGAAAAATATAACATGGTCCAAAAACTACCCCAATGTATTGTGTTACTGATTCTGAGCAAACTACTTTCAGGTTTGCACTATACCAAGAATAAGGTTGTACCTATACCTGCGAATAACGCATAGACTAGATTTTGTAGCGCGATCTAGTATCTACGAAGGTGAAGCCGCGGGTTAAAGCGAGATAGTTTTGTTATTTTTTAACTTTATTAGATAGTTAATCTATATTTAAAAAGCGGCGGTATCCTAATGGCTAAGGCATCGGTTGCGGGTTCAAATCCTACCCATTACACTACTGACGTGAACCCACTCCTAACACAAGCCATTGAGCTTAGCTGGAGGGGTTAACAGGATTGCTAGTAATGTGGGACCACAACCTCACATTACTAGATATATTTAAAAAAAAAAAAAACTTATGCACTGGCAATCCTCTTTCTAGCCATTCTTTTTTGCTTTTCTCAGCATTCTGGTTACTTATAGGTACCTAGGTACAAAAAACCATTTCAAGCAATAAACATCAAGTTACTTAAAAAAAAGTAACTCTTCGATTCCAAAAGGTATTCTTTGTTATCTACCCTTTCTTTCAACTTTTTGATAATATAATTTGCATCAGTCCTTTAACATGGTGTAGGTATAGTATATTAGTCGCAGCACCTTACTCCCATATCAAGTTTATAAACATTTAAACATTGTAAAATTGGCAATTTGAAAAGAGTGGCCGCGAGTTTTTATTGCCAGGTTATTTTCTCCGGCTTTACCTATTGTTTGCGAACTTGGCATTACATGTACATGTAGAATCCCAACGTGTCACAAGACACGTTGGGATTCTACATGTACCTACATGTGTTACAGTGAAATAAGTGAATAAAGAATAAAGAATTGAATTTTTGATTAAGCAGGATATCTTGGAACCTGCCTGTAGTATATTATCAATTAATAATTTAATTAAAGCCAAAGCCTAAGGTAGAGTTTTTACTCTTAGATACATGGTCTTAGAGTAAAAACTATACCTTAGGCTTTGGCTTTAATTAAATTATTAATTGATAATATACTATCCGTGTTCTGTTGTAAACTACGATAATATTAAAGCAAATTCTAAGGTTTACTAAAACTATTCCCGCCAATGTTTACGAAAAACTGTGAATATTTAACTTGCGCAAAAAGCTGTTAGTTTTGTAACCGCAGCTCATAAAATAGTTTTAAAATAATAACCATCTAAAAACTATTCATTAACGTAATATTACCATAATAAAAAAATATTGCGTGTTTTATTTCTCAATACCTGACCGCTTAAAAAAAAATAACAACTTTCTTTTGAAGGTTTCAACTAAAGGCAGGACGCTGAAATGACGCTAAAAAATCTTTCCCGCCTTTCTGTCAAGGACATTGGCCATAGACAAAATGTATTGTCAAAATTGTCAAAGCGACCGTCGTAAAAGACAAATAGTTTTATTACTTCATTCCAACCACTTTACGGTAGTTTTTAATTGTTATTTTCAGACCGTGAGTAATTAGTATACTACCGCAATATTGCTGGGACGGGCGGACATATTTCTTTTAAATTTCTAGAAAATGGCGGCCGCTTTGATGGTTACCCGCCATAACTTATTTTACTTGTTTTTATTAGCCATCGTAAACATTTATAAGTAAATTATTGACAAGAGCCATAGTGATAATATTCTGGTATTTTTACACCGCAAAATATGGTATAGGAAATTGTATTTCTTTTCTTAATATATTATTCCTTGGTAGTAAATTTTGTACTAATAGTCATACATACATCATATCAACCCATATGGTGGCCCACTGCTGGGCACGGGTCTCCCCAGTAGAACCTACTAGTATGTAGATCCTGGGGGTAATTGCCATAATCACCACGCTTGGCGAGCGGGTTGGTGATCGCAGTAAGGCTTTAAGTACGCAGAGGACGCTGCTGCCCGTCCTCCGTTGTGAAATCCCTTAGTCGCCTTGATTACTTTGATTGACTTAGTGTCCTAATATTTGTATAGGTAGATCTCAAATTATTACTATTTCTAAATTAATAGAAAAGTTAACATTTCATTTTTTATTGTGATGTCTCTACATATAGGTATCTAATAATTAAAACACCCCCATCTCTTCCTGTGGGTGTCGTCAAGGCGACGAAGGGATGTCATATGTAGACTGCGTAGTTTAAAGTCTTACTGTGGTCGCCAACCCGCTCGGCAAGCATGGCGATTATGGCAATTACCCCAGGCTCTATAAATAAGGAGGTTCTACTGGGGAGACCCATGCCCAGCAGCGGGACATCATATGGTTATGAGTATTTTTATTATAACGATTGAAAGGGTCAACCCTCTCTTCTAAATAAATAATGTTTGTTACTAAATTCCCGGTAAGTTACTAAAGTTACTTTAAAAAAACCGTTAAAGGCAGATCTTTTTATTAAAAAAAGAAAATAGTGTGTTCTTTGAGTAAAATTTGCTAACTCCAATATGTAGTCTGCTTTCCCTCCAGGGCATTGATTTGGTCCACACTCAACCTATAGCCATAGACTACCCAATAACATTCAGGTTTCTAATCTTTTTGCACCCGGAGTTAACATCACACCATACCAATTAGTCACTATAACACCAAATCAAACTCAATAGTCCTACCAGTTACAAATAAATTAGGCGTATGTTTCAAATTGGTTATTACTAGGGACGTCCCCCAACATAAAGTGTTGACTACACGTTCAATTTAAACATTAGGTAGGGTAACTTTGACATAGTAGCATATTGTGAGACCATCAAACAAGGAATTATCTCATTAAGTTGTTAATTGTGAGTAAATTCTATGTTTCATTCTTATTTAATACCTACTAGCTGTCCCGCGCAACTTCGTATGCGTACATTTTCCCCGTTTTAGCAACATTTTTCATTACTGCTCCGCTCCTATTGGCCGTAGCGTGATATTATATAGCCTATAGCCTTCCTCGATAAATGGGCTACCCAACGGAAAAGATTTTTTCAATTCAGACCCGTAGTTCCTTAAACAAACAAACAAACTCTTCAGCTTTATAATATTAGTATAGATTAACAAGATTTTGAACGTGGCTCAGTTCGCGTAGATGTTGTTTAATGCTGTAAAATGTTTTTTTTTTTAATTCCTAGTCTGCTACTTAGCTCACATGTGGCGGTAGCCTAATGGCTAAGGCATCAGTCTCGCAATCGTGAGGTTGAACCCTACCGATTATACTACCGATGTGAACCCACTCCATAAGCCTTTGAGCTTAGCTGGAGGGGTTCACAAAATTGCCTGTACCTGATGTGAGACTACATAGCTAGTAACCTTATCGTTATAAAATGTAACATTGTTCTTCTCTAGCTTTAACACTAGCTTCATACTAAATTTCATCTAGGGGTTTACTCTGAAAGCTTAAGTACCTAACTATTAAGCTAACTCATTCACATTTATAAATATTACGTACGATTTATTTCTATATAATGAATATCGATAATATTAGGTATAGGTGCTTAGTTAAAGAGAAGAACCTTAATTATTTTGGTTCATACGATAAATGAAGGACCTAACATCTTTAATCATACATTTTTTAACAGATAGAACTCTTCGAAGCACCGCAGAGGTATTAAATAAGTACTTTCTATAAAACGTGCCTTAATAACAATAAACCGTACAAGTACCCCGTAAAATCCTGAAACATTAGAACTAAAAGAAATAAGAAAATACCTATATAACCTCATTGTTGCCAAAGTCCAACCTCCTCACTACACATATAAAATTTAACACAGGCGACCCTAGCCGATAGCCATTCGTCGCAATAAAAAAGAAAACGAGGAAAAAAAGGATTGTCTTTTGATTCCAATTTTGAATTCAATTCGCGCGGGTTGCTCCATGATTTTATTTTCATGAGTGCCGCGGGACTGGAGGGTCGCGTAACGAAAATTTTAATAATAAATGAATTAAAATCTTGTTATTATATTAGTAACTTGATATCAGCGAGGGATTATTGTTTTTATTTATGATTTGGGGTGCTTCTGTTGTGGATTAGATTGATAAATATTTTGATGTTATTTGTCTTATTATTAATCATCTTTTGCTGGCTGGTTATCGATTAAAATAAATGCAATAAATATCTGAATTTCGTGCTAGTGATAATTGCGTTTTATATTAATCTACAGAACAAAGGAGTTACATAAAAGCCATGAACAATTTTTGATTGGCAAGCTTTCATAGTCTTGTTTATAAAATTTGATAAATACCTATTAAGTCTTATCTGGTTATCAGACAGGTGAAAGTAGATGTTCAGTATCTCTTACGAAAAAAGATTCTCCATACCAAGTAGAACTGCCATTCTTACGAGGTAAAGTTCGTAAATCTTTGACGTAGCAAGTAACGAGTCCGAAATAAGAAGACTGATTTAGATGAAATTTTGCTAAGGCAGCTTGAAAACAAAAACCGGACAAGCGAACTCACCCACCGAGGATTCCGTACAAAAGTCTCGAAATATACTTTTTTTTTTACATTTATTTAGAGCCTGCACCTGCAAGGGACTGTAGACCTGAGTACTGTAGTAGTACTGAGTTGAAATTATAACCATACCTATAGGTATGGTTTTAATTTCGACTCAGTACCTAGGTATGATTTTAATTTCAACTCAGGACAGACAGGTGGACGGACGGACATCAAAGTGATCCTTATTGTGTTACGTTTTTGTCCTTTTGAGGTACGGAACCCTAAAAAGAAGTATTATTAGAATTATATTATAGCGACGGGTTTTTTTTAATTTTTTACCTTTGACAAATTGTATTTTTTAAAATATACAGACAGAGAGAGAAACGGCTTTTATATACACGATAATCTAACTCAAAAACACGACACATTGCCGTCTATTGAAAGACCCCAAAAAACTGAACATAATTTCAACCATATAAAACTCTCCACTCATACGATCAAACATCCTATTACACAAAATTAAACAAACAAAAAAAAGGCATAGACAAAAAGAACAAAAAAATAAAACCGCCCTTTCAGGTTCAATAATACGTGTGCCCTGCCATAACGCCTTTACCCGTTTACTTTTTAATCCGGGCCGGTCGTAAAGACCGGTCCGGCGAGCCGGGTATCACGGATATACCGTCGCAATCATCCCGCTATCTACACTATTTTTTTCTGTGAAAATGTTGCATTGTGCCCGTGGGACGTCCCTTAATATATCTTTTATTTGGAAACTATTGCCGCCTTTTTTTATACACGACGACATTTTGTTTGTCAGGGATTGATTTGCTCTGATTGTTTTTGTTTGACGTTTTGTTTTTATATAAATATAGTTTGAATCGAATTATAATGCCTTTAATAATGTCTATGTCAGACAAAGACAGATGTCTTTGTCTTTAATTAAGTGAGTCAACGCTATATGTCAATATAGACCTGGACCGTGCCATCCCATTCTATTATAAAGTAAATATCGACTGCAAAGTGTGAATGAGAGAAAAAACTCGTGCGGTTTTTGACAGGTATTGTCTATGAAGTAGCGTTGTATCTTTCTAGAGAGTGGTCAATTTTGTGTGGTTATTTCGCAGTCCTGATCTCTACATCAATGGTCTTTAACTAAGTGGGTAGTTAGGTTAGGTTCTCATATAGAAATAGGTAGGCACAGATCACCACAATGTGGATATCTGATGAAGGATATCCCCAGAGGCAGGCTAAGGAAGGCTGTTGTGAAGATCTGAATTCTTTAGAGAAAATGTGAGAGGAGAAAGGTCCAGACAGGCAGGTATGGAACTGTACCTTTAGGACAGGCTTTGTCCAGCAGTGGAACAGTACAGCTTAAATTATAAAACACTTTATAGTTAGGTTTTGTCATGCATGTCACTCATTGTTTAAGATGTGCAATAGATACAAGTGCAAAAAATATACAAATCCATTACGTAGATGGATGTGCCGTAGGTAAATTACTTACTCCAACCGCTTAAGAAGAAGACAGAAGTCTCGAAACCTATATCTATTTTCTATAACTCACTCATAGTTATTTTATTGAATATTATTGTTTATAAAATGTGACAATTGTTGTGTTTACGCACTAATCGTCTGAAACATAGGTTTTCCTAGTTCATACATAAGTATTAAGCTAGACATTTAAGTACCTAAACGTTTATAACAATTGTTATATCTTGTTATCTTATGGAAATAGAATAAATAAATTGAAATTGAATGTAATGATATCTAATATTAATACGGTACTTAATTGCATAGGTAGCTACTTATGTTACAATCATGACACATTAACAATTAAGTAGTGTAATTTCAGAGGATCAAACAAGACAGAATAGGATAATAATTATTTTATATGATTTACTTTGTTTCTTTAAATTATAAATTGTTATTTTATTGTGTGTTGTGCATGTATTTCCTTTCTTTTTTTATATATGTAAAACATTTCAACCCAATGTAATAATTGTTTCTGAAATAAATGAAATGAAATGGTAACTATCTTTGGCACCTGTAACTACTAATGAAGACATTATTGAATGCATAGGTACCTACCTACATCAACCTTACATGTGAGAATATTGAGAAGAAGTAGAGCGAGCGAGCGAGGAGCCGTCGCTCAAGGTGCCAGGCGGCAAATGGCGCCTAAAATCCGAATGCGAGGAAAAATATAGCAGAAAATATATATGATGACTTGTTTTGAGAAGCTTTCTGTAAGAACATGACCCATGAACGCTGAAAATCAATATCGCCCTACCTTGATGCGGAACTAGGGCCGGCGGCGCTGGACTACGCTTACAACTTGAGTTTCTATGTTTAGCGATACTTTCACATGTCAATATTTAGATTATGCTACGTAGGTAAGGTAGCTACTACAATCTACGAATAATATATATATATACTAGCTAGGCGACTAAGGGATTTCACTCCGGAGGACGGGCAGCAGCGTCCTCTGCGTATTTAAAGCCTTAGTGCGATCGCCAACCCGCAGGCCAAGCGTGGCGATTATGACAATTACCCCCAGGATCTACTGGGGAGACCCGTGCCCAGCAGTGGGCCATCATATGGGTTGATATGATGACTAGCTTTCGCCCGAGGCTACGCCCGCATGGATGTCGGTTATCGTGATCAAAACTGGCCTATGTCCTTACCCGAGACTGAAACTATCTCCATACCAAAGCGTAACAGACAGACAGACAGAGGTACTTATTTTTTTCGTCTTCCCTCCAATATTAATTGGTAGAGATTATGGCTCGCATATTCTGTGCATACACCAGTTTTAAGTATAATTTCTTTCTAGTTTTCTTCTTTCAATCACAAAGACTCGTTCTTGTCCAGTTATCACGTATTTCAAGTATATTTTACACTGTCTTAAACTTTAAACGCGGAGCTGTAAAAATAGCGACATGTCAGTTTGCCGCCGTTTTTACAACTCACAGAGTTACTTTCACATTTATAATATTAGTATGGATTTAATAGATTCAAACTGTAATTGTCTATGTTTTCTTCCAATTTTAATCTATCTCTCTAACTGAACAAATGCAACGAAATTTTTAGATTGTCCGTCTGAAAAGTATTGATATTGTAATTCTTTAAAAGAACTCTTGCCAAAAACATTCAAATAAAAAGCGTTACAACATTGCGACGTTCAATACACAATTTCTTAAAAACAACCCTTATTTTGTGTAAAACCTTCCCAATTTACATTTCTATTTTCTCCGTGCGTAACTAAAATGAATTCGTCACTGCTGTGCACAATAAACAGATCAATAGAACTCGAACAAGATTATTTACACATTATAATGGCCACCGAAACTAATCATTTGCTACTGGTAGCAAAATAAACAGCCATCACGCAGCGGGATACAACCTTATTGTTCGCCAACCTTTTTTTTAAGAAAAACCATAATGGTCAACGCAACCATAAAGTTTGCTACACGAAATGTCAAAATGTTTCCCGCCTCTTTTGTTTTTTTTTTCACCGCGTTGTTTATAATCCATTATGCCAACGTTGTAAAAGTGTTGAAAAGAAATATTGTTTTTGGTGAAATTGTTACAATTTCTTTCCGATGTCGTAAACGTTGTGACTAGTTCTTTGAACGTTGTAATTAGGCGTTTCGGTGACGACTTTTTTCGTTATTAGGGTAAATTTGAATGGTTAATGCATTACTGTGTCTACCTATAGCCAATCTGTTGAACTCGACTCTATATCTATATTCTTCTTTGTGTCGATTTGTGCCTAATCTACACGAGAATTTAACTTGGTATCGTAAGACCTTCAGGATTATTTTTAAAATATTTGGGCACTAACATCCTCTTGCTGAGTCTTGCTAGTATTAACTCTGCATATTTTCAAAATTATTGAAATCTTGTGTCTAAATGTCAATTACATAATTATTTATAAGTTAAAGATAATTTAGCTGATTTTTCAGCCTGTGTTTTAATTTCCGTCAGCGTCAAGCACTAACCTTTCTTTAGCAGGTAGGTAGTAGGATCAACGTCACTTGACCGGATTGAAGTTGGCGAAAAGTGGTTGCGCAGATGCATTTTTAGTAGTAAATGGTGACAGGAAGCGGGGGGCGGGGTAGGTAGCTAAACCAAGAGAAATATAGATGCGATTACGCATCGCATGTCATAATTAGTATTATATTTTTTATTAGATTTTTTCCGTAAAGAAATAGTTTTTCAAACTTTCTTTAGTATATTTACTGTAATTGTTCTAAATCAATACTGTTATGAACTCATTTATATAGTATTTTTATATTGTTGAATTAAAATTGTTAGTATTTTTAATCGATTAAACATATTAATCGTTTTCGTACGTAATTTTAGGGTCGCATCTCTATGACATGCGCAAAAGTGGTAAGAACATAACTTCAATCCGGTCGAGTTACGTTGATCCAACTATACCTACATATCTAGTACATTAGACTGTCTACCCCGTACAAAGTGACAGCAATTTCTTCTTCTTCTTTGAGTTTATGGCAATCTAGCCGTTTTAACGGCTAATTTCTGCCAGTGTCAAGTATTTATGCACTTAATACATGCACATAGTCTCGTTCTAAGTCAATTATCACGTATTCAAAACATTTTTTACAAGTTAAACTTGGAGCTGTAAAAATAATGGCCGGTCAGTTTGCCGCCATTTTTATAACTCGACAGCAATTTCAAATGCCGAATCGAATGACCGTAATTCGAAGTTTTTTGACACTTATGACAAAAGGCCGTTGTTGATATCCTTGTTACCATTGACGTATAGACCAGCACTGCGCCATCCCTTTCAATTAAAAAGTAAAAATTGACTGCAAAGCGTGAAAGAGAGAAAAGAATCGTGCGGTCTTTGACAGGTAATGTACACAAGGTAGCGTTGTCTCTTTCTAGAGGTGGTAAATTTTGTGAGGTTATGGCGCAGTCCTGTGTCTATGTCAATGCTTGTTACACAAGTGTCTTGTCTTGTCCAGTTATCACGTATTTCAAGTATATTTGACACTGTTTTACACTTTAAACGCGGAGCTGTAAAAATAGCGACATGTCAGTTTGCCGCCATTTTTACAACTCCAAAGAATATTTTCATGTATATTCATTACCATGTGAAAATGATGATAGTTCAGATTGTCGCCATTTCCAAAACTCATTAGGTACAATGACCTCACAAGTAGTTACTTAATTGCGGAGTAAGAGAGAGAGAGAGAGTGGTGGGCAGAAGACAATGAAATGGAGAGAGAAGCAATTCGGACACTTTTGTTCATGAAGAAAAAAAGGCGATTACTTATTTATTTTTTAAGCATAAACTTCTTAAAAAATATTCACGTAGAGCAAGAAACAAGTTACTTTTGCCAAACGTCAGAAATCAAAATTTTACAAACAAATAAATCAAGCAACGTCGGCCATTTTGTGCTCGTTTCGCGCCAAAATGAACGTCACACGTTTGGATACAGACTCAACGGATAAACTGTTATCATTGTCGGTAAACTGGCGGTACAGCGGCCCTGTTTTATTATCTGGTTAAGTCTAAACGGGCATAGGACGTAACTGCGACGCGATTTTATAAAATGTATGTACATTGTTTTAAACTTTCGCGATTATTATACATAGATATTAGAAATATTTCGGGACTTAATCGCGTGAGTTATTTAAAGGTACGAACCTTTTATTTACCCGACGTTTCGGTCGAATTGCACCGGTCGTGGTCACGGGTCAAAAACAGAACTAACGGACACAACTACATGGTGATTTTTAATATACTAATAACCTCCCGCTCTTAGCTTCTGTATATTACACCAAATAACTTCGTAATATAATTTTTGAAAAAAAAAATACAATTTGACCCTTCAACACCTACCACTTACTTTTGTCATACAACCATTTAAAACAAATCTGTGATACCCCGGAGTAAAATCAATATGTCTTTGTCAGGCATAGGTTCTAAACCGCACAATATATTACGATTTTACTCCAGTAAAATAGTCTGTAGGTGGTTAAGGTTAACTCTAAAAATAAATGGCAGGTGATTAAAAATATTTTCCAAGACTGATATTACAAAGTTATATAATGAAATAAAATAAATAATATATTGTATGTGTTATGTAAAGAAACCACGAGCGGTAAGTTATTAGTATTTAACAATTAATTGTACATTCGTATACTTTATGAAAATATATATATTACGGGTCTTAATCGCGTGAATAATTTAAGTACCTTGTTTGTTGCCCGACGTTTCGACCGTATTGCAACGGCCGTGGTCACGGGTAGTCTGAACTAAAAGTCTAGTCTGAAACAAGGTATTTTACCTTAAATTATTCACGCAAATATGCCCCGTAATATATATATATATATATATATATATATATATATATATATATATATGCATAATGTGTACAAATCGCGAAAGTTTATCAACATTCATTCATCTACTATCCAATCAAAGAATATACCCTGTTAATGTTAAATTACTTGTGTTAGGAGTGGGTTTACCTCAGTAGTTTAATGGGTAGGATTCGAACGCCGCTTCACTTTTCTTTATGCTTAAATCAACACACAATCGAATCACATGATATCATCTTAATCGAAAAAAGAAAAACAGCACCTAAACCACTCTAAACATTCCGTCTTTTCTTTTTTAAATAGTTGGCACATTGCCAGCAATCGAATTTTAATAAATTACACAGATTTATTTAAATTGGCCAGTATAAAATTTTATTTTATTATTATTAGTTTAATGTTTAGTATCTCGTAACTTGTGAAAAATATTTATATAACGCCTGGAAAATATATATAAATTTTATTGAGATTTTATAGGTAAAGTAAAGATTATGAAACTTTAATGTTAGTATGATTTCAGGGTTCCAAAATTAACTTATATTTCAACCTATTTTCTGGGCATTTTAACGCTGTGAAAATGATGACAGCTCAGTTTCCTGTCATTTTCACAATTACGTAACTTTTTATCGTTGTAAACAATCCCAAATACACATGGAAAACATCGAGGTATTTGGGTATTCAACCATCCCTTTAAATTTAGAGCAATGGTTCCCAACCAGTCGTTAGCGGACCACCAGGGGTCCACAGGCTTCAAAAAATGGTCTACGAACGATTTCAAATTTCGCGTGTACCTACAAGCTCAAAATGACATTGATTCCAAATTTAATTATTAAAAAAAATATATGTTTTCTATTGAAAGTTATATTGATTTTTTGGTTAAAGTTTATTTTCTGATTAATTTAATGAAAAGAACTCTTCAAATAATTGGAAAACATGATCCATGAATCAGTCCCTGCGAACAACAATGAACTAAAAGTGGTTCTAGAAATGTTGGGAACTTACAATGGTTGAATTTTCAGAAATCCATTCTGAGCAAATTCCTATGTCGTACTTACCTATCTGTATAGCATCCATTCAGTGGTATGAGATGTGCGTTGATATATCAGTCAGTCACGGTTTTCTATATACTATAATAAAATAAAAAATTGTATTTTTGATTTTTCATGGAATTCTTTTACCATTAGAAAGCTACTATAACAGGGAGAAACATAGGCTATACTTTATGGTCAAAAAAGTAGAGACCCCTATTTGTAATAATGTATAAAAACTATGATATGACACCCGTGGGGAGCCGGGGCAGGCTGCTAGTCTTTTATAATACCAATACTAGAAGAAGAAGTTACCAATTTTATTTCTCCAATATAAAATTCAAACGCAAAAAGTTACATTCTACGACTACAGCCGCCGCTTGCACGCCGAATAAAAGCGGGAAAATTACTTCACCAATACCCATACATGAAAGATCCTAACTACCACCTATTCGCGTCTCTTTCCAACTACACTTTCAGTATATTTCCATCCTTCTCTCACACACAGAGGAAAAGCAAGCGAGCTAAGCTTTTCCAACTACAAAACACGTTCATGAATGGCTTCGGGTGCCATGATGGCTGATTATACAATACAATACGGTCCAAAATCCCGTGAACAGTTTCCCGAAGAAAATTCGCGTGGAAATGAACAGGGACTTTCGGCACGGATCGCTAGAGCGAAACGGGCCTTTATCTCCGTTCCGCCATTGGCTGTTTCAAAAAAAGTACGCAGCCTGTGATTGGCCAAAACAAATTGCTAGCGGCGCGTACTTTATTACTTTAAGAATGGAACGACGTAACTGCCAGTGGAATTAAATTCAAAACTGACGTATGTTTAGTACAAAATGTTGAGACTTAAGACGTTCTTATTTCGAATTGTAACAGTTCATACGCGTTTTGATAAAGCGCCGAATGAAATTGTAATATTAGAACAATTATATGAGTTTTTCTTTAACCCACAGAGCTTTTATCAATAGAGCTGGCATTTTTGTCAAATTTTTAAAACTAAAGCAAACATATTTTGTATCCTACATAATTAAGAATAAGTAAATCTTGGTAACATGCACAGACATCTTATATATCAAACTAGGCAGACCAAATCTGTAATTTAAAAAATAAAATGTGTGGCACTCGGGACTGCCGCGGTACGCATAACATTTTTTATCAACTTAATGCAATTGTATTTTTTTTTTATTACATTTCGGAGCAGCTCGTCTCGATCCGTGCGAGTTTCGTACAGTCGTACCGGAACGTATACGTAAAGGAACGCTTGGCCGAGCTACGTGGTAGGCGGAGTGAGGGGTGTTAGGTTTTATTTTCGTTATGGAATTTCTTGATTCGGTCGCAGCGATCGAAGCCCGCGATAAAAGCTTTTTAAATGCAGTAGCTTAAAAAAGGGGGCGAGTGGGACTTGCCCACCCTGGAAATTAGAGGAGAACTTAACTTAGAAGCTCGATTTTCATTTAGCTTCAAGGGATTATGGACCTGAGTACCTACATGGTTTTAATTTCAACTCGTTACCTCCACGCGTCTTGAGTCTCGAGATAAAGGGTCTTGACAAAAGGGCGGACGGACAGAAAACGAAGTTATCTTATAAGTGTTCCGTTTTGTCCTTTTGAGAATTAAAGATTTCGCTTCACATACCTAATTACGTATAGGTCAATATTCCCAGCTTTTGAAACATTTTAAGCTATTGCATAGCTTTTTATGAGCGCTTTGAGCGCGGCGACTGAATCAAGAAATTCCGTAACGAAAATAAAACCTAACACCCCCACTCCGGCTACTATGTAGCTCGGCCGAGCGTTCGCATAACGTATATGTATATGGTACGACTGTACGAAGCTCGCACGGATCGACACGAGCTGCTTCGAAATGTAATGAAAAGAAAAAAAAATACTGCATAAATAAAAAATAATTAAATAATTATAATTGCATATGTTGATAAAAAATACTATACAATAGCTTTACCACGGCAATCCCCGAGTGCCACACATTTTTCATTGCTGCTCCACTACTATTAGTCGTAGCGTGATGTTATATAGCCTTCCTCGATAATGGGCTATCCAATCGTAAATAATTTTCCAATTCGACACAGAACAGAAGTTCCTGAGATTATCACGTTCAAACAAACAAACTCTTCAGCTTTATAATATTAGAATATTAATATCTTGGGACAACTCACACAACGCTATCTGATCCCAAACTAAGCAGAGCTTGTACTATGGAAGCCAGACAACTGATAAACATACCTAATTATTTATTTCTAAATACATACATATTAAAGATAAATAACACCCAGACACAGAATAAACCATCGTGCTCATCACACAAAGTTTTATCCTGGGTGGGGATCGAATCCACGACCTCTTGCGTAGCAGTCGGATACACTCCCACGGCGCCACAGAGGCAATCTTCTTACGGTTAAAAAATGCAGTCGAATAGAGAACTTTCTCGTTTTTTAAAGTTGGTTGAAAAGATACCTCAATGCTTAATGGATTAGTTTCCATGGTTTCTTACTAGTCAAAACAACAACACTTAAAGAAATGTCAAAACACAGATTTTTGGTGGAGATCTCATACAAATACGGGACTGTGTTGTCACTATATTTTCTAGTCAAATCACTTATTTTTATGATACGACTAGCTGTGCCCCGCGGTGTTACCCGCGGTTTATTAGCCTATGTGTTAATCCAGGGTGTCAGCTAACTTCATACCAAATTTTATCAAAATCGCTCCAGCCGTTGAGACGTGAAGAAGTAACAAACACACACACTCATCACTCACAAACTTTCGCCTTTATAATATTAGTGTGAAGTTTGATTAGCCTATTTCAGCTTTTAGGTTGTAGGGGATGAGTTTTGCGTTGATAAGTGAATTAATGAGACTTTCTAACTAAGAATACCAGCTGACCCTGAACTTCGTTTGCGTCATTTTCCCTGTTTTTGCATCATGTTTCATAGCTGCTCCGTTCCTATTAGTCGTAGCGTAATGTTATAGCCTTCCTCGATAAATGGGCTATCTAACACTGAATTTTTCAATTCGAACCAGAAGTTCCTGAGATTATCGCATTCAAACAAACAAACAAATTCTTCAGCTTTATAATGTTAGTACTTAGAGATGTATAGATGGTATAATCAATGTAGATACTTGTCGTTCGTTATCATCAAATTGGCATGGTGGTGAAATGATGCCCAATTTGTCACCATTTTAGGGTTCCGTAATTAACCTAAGTATCTTCTTAAAAAAAATTGTTTCTCTTTTAGCTTTAGACTTCATTTTTTTTTAAATTATCACATATACCCAACACGTTTTGTCCTACTGCCAAAACACTCTGTTCCTAAATTGAATAATTAAAAAAAAAATCAAAAACCGAAGACCAAACGAATGAACCGAGCGTAACCAATCATTGTGCTACCGGTCACTCCGCGGGGGACCACTGACAAAACCTATTATTAGAATACAAATTGCAGACGTTTCTATTAAAAGTTTTGTCGTAATTTTAGAACGTTTATTTGTAGTTATGGCTGTATTTATATTTGTAAATTCATGGTTAATTTAAGACAATACTTAAAGGTTTTGCTACCTAAGATGTGTCCATAGAATATTTTGAAAAGAAGAAAAGAATCCGACACTTATTTTTTTTTTTTTTTTTTTTTTTTTTTAAAACACAACACAACATAATTTGACAACATAATGTCATTTTGCCCGCAATTTACTTAGAGTTTTTTCTTCTCCATTTTAAAGTTGAAATTATCTAAAGTTCTACATGTAGGTAGGTAGTTTTCTAGATTTTTTTGACGTACCAACCTTTGTTTATATAATGGAGTATTTCCTCAGTAAACCTTTAATAAAAATGAAGCTACTATTTTTGACGTTTGACACTCGTTAAAAATGGCGCGCTAGTATAACTATGGCTAGAACATCTGATAAATCTTCTTACCTCTCAAAAAGTACGTCCATTTGACCGTACTTTTTGACAGTTAATATTGAATGAACAATGAGGTTTAACAACGTTACCACCACTTACCACGAAAGTCTGGTGTGTGCCTCGAAGAACACGTTATGCCATCGATCCTGCGCTAATCACGATTTCCATCCTACCATGCGAGTGCATTCGTATCCATGGACTACTGACCTCTTATAGTATTCTTTTTCTATATTCTCTTCTTCTCTTATAGTATTTATGCGCTTATTACATGCACAAAATCTCGTTCTTAGTCAATTATCACGTATTCAAATCATTTTTTACAAGTTAAACTCGGAGCTGTAAAAATAATGGCCGTTTAGTTTGCCGCCATTTTTACAACTCCCATATAGTATTAATACGCTGGACTGGCTACCCCGTACAAAGTGACAGCAATTTCAAATGACGAATCGAATGACCGTCCTGTCAACTTTTTTGACACTTATGAGAAAATGGCCGTCGTTGTTCTTGTTATCCAAACAAGTGGGTAAAATCATTGACGTATAGACCAGGACTGCGCCATCCCTTTCAATTAAAAAGTAAAAATTTACTGCAAAGCGTGAAAAATAGAAAAAACTCGTGCGGCCTTTGACAGGTATTGTCCACAAAGTAGCGTTGTCTCTTTCTAGAGGTGGTTTGTGATGTTATGGCCCGGTCCTGGCCTACTCTAATTCAATGAAAACGAAGTTTCGATCAAAAATGAGGTGGTGATGTACAAAGGCAGGAACATCTATTTAATTCAGTCGTTCCAGAAAATTGTCCGTGATTTCTAACTTCTTGTGTTTATTCAAAAATTAATTAGAATAGTCCCCGTAAGCTCAAGAAATTTAAGTAAACGAAAATTCATGAATTTCGTTTTAAAGAAAGAGAGTAGGCCTACTGTTCTCTACGATAATGGTATAGACCATCTATAGGTAGACTTTCATTTGATATAGTCATCATTAGACTTATTTGATTTTGACGTTTGGACGGCCAAAAATCAAAATCTAAAATGGAAGTCTTTTTGTTGTCGGCGGTAGTCTATCCAGCCTACTAGTACTATAGAAGACAGTGCAACTAGCTCATTACAATAAAATTGACAATTAAAAATTAAAATCTGCCGTCTCTATTTATTCCATAGCCATTTCACCCCAACATAATGTCGGCTGTTCGTTCTCCCGCCAATTTTTCACGTCGTATCTGTACAGCGCTAAATAATAGAGCTACCCCAATCAACTTTATATTTCATTAGCTGATGTTGGCGAGATATAAATGTGGCTATATAGTTCTTTATAAGTCACAGTTTGAAATAAAAACGATGTAAGTCAGTTAGAGAATTTTGATCAATTTGACTCAACACCAACCAGGTGTGAGTCGCAAACATAAATAACACTGGGCAGTAGGTACCCCATTGCACCTTGATCTGCGTCTGATGACGGAATGGCAATAAATGGAGAGGTAGGTACGTTGTTTATTAACTTCCATTAGTCTTCTAACATCGTGTAACCATGTAGTACCTACTTAACTACTAGCTCCGTTTTTATGCAGCATGGTCAGAAACAGAATACTTATAATCAGGCAGAGACGTAACATCTAGAATGCCATAAACCGCCAATTCAATCATAATTCGAAATTCAAATTAGGTACAGCATAAATATATTCGTTTTCGCAATTCAAACAAAGAACAGACCATAAACAAGTGGACAAAGAATAAAAATGATGTAACAGATAAACAAAATATACCATAGACACGCTCAAATATAAAATGTTCTTGTAATAATACAAGAAATGATAGGCATCAGTAATATAGCAATGTGCAGATAAGCGTATTATAGTTAAGTGTGTAGCCATCAGAAATGTGTAGGGTGACTATATATTGCGGGAATCGTTTAGATTTATTTATTCTTTTCCTATTGTATTTTAGGTAAAGCTTGTATCAAGAGGCCTACTTTATTTCAAAGAAAACGAAATTTTGATAAAAAATGAGGTGGTAATATAAAGGCCAGCGTACGCATGTTGATGTTGCTGTTATAATACTGTAAACCCACCATAATTTTTGGGCGGGGGGGGGGGGGTAAACCCCAAATACCTATAATAATAATATCTTGGGACAACTCACACAGGGCTATCTGATCCCAAACTAAGCAGAGCTTGTACTATGGAAACCAGACAACTGATAAACATACTTATATATTTCTGAATACATACATATTATAGATAAATAACACCCAGACACAGAATAAACCATCGTGCTCATCACACAAAGTTTTATCCTGGGTGGGGATCGAAACCCGACTGCTACGCAAGAGGTCGTCTCTTGCGTAGCAGTCGGATACACTCCCACCGCGCCACAGAGCAAATACCGGGTAATTGAAAATTTAAAGATTGTTGTACTGTGCTGTATGTAGTGTGTGTTGTAACGTTTTTCTTTCTTTCTTCTTTCTAATTGGGGACCCACCCACCCCCCAAAAATTTCAGAAAGGTAGGTTCACAGTAAATATTTCTTGGTGTTTAGTCAATAGAACCACATAGTCCCCTCACCCCTAAAAATGCAAAAAAAAAATTCCCGAAAAATAATCCTGGGTACGCCCATGCAAGCCATCAACACCAATTCAATCTGTTCGACTTCGAAAGTCGACTATGAGTTTGAATTTAAGGAAAGTTTTAGACATTGGATAGGATGTCTCGTTGATGGCAATTTGGTATTCTAAATACCAAATTGCCATCAACGAGACATCCTATCCAATGTCTAAAACTTTCAGGTCATGACTAGCCTGTTGGTTAGTGGTTAGTGACTCTGACAGCTAATAAGCCAGATGTCATGGGTATGTCATGCAGGATAATTATTTATGTGATGAGCGTAATTGTTTATTCTATGTTTGAGTGTAATTTATCTTATTAATATATCAATTGTCTGGCTGGCAAAATACATTCTTTGCCTAGTTTGGGATCAGGTGTCGGTGTATTAGCTGTGCCATTATATCAAAAACAAAAATACTAATCAACTACGCAGAAGATGTTATTGCGCACAAATGTGTGCAGGTATACCGTTGAAATATTCCTCTGATAGTCTAATGATACGGACATCCGACACGACCGGTGAGAGATTGGGCGCAGAACTGAGGGAGTAACATGCTCTCTTATATTTGGAGGGATGTGAATACTTCGAAAACGGTCAACCGTCTATGAACCAACCGTGGTAACGTTACTTAACCTTGCAGATTTGTCAATTTGTTCGATTGCCATTGAGTCACCCCTCTATATATATATGACAGAATTTCATCCAGACGGTGCATTTAAACGTGATAATAGATTTTTTCCGACAAAAACAACAGCTAGCTATAGTCCTGTTATACTAGATGGTTATAATATACTTTCAAGGCTTTTATCGTCGTGAAACGACGTGCTAATATGTTATAGTATGTATAGAACCGTCTAGTTGATTTGTCGTTTATTTTCTCGTGTTCGTCTAGCGGACGCTTCGCGGTTTCACCCGCGTAGTTTTCGTTCCCGTTGAAATACAGGAATAAAAATTAGCCTATGTCACTTTGGGATAGCTTCCCAATGGTGAAAGATTGTTTTAAATCGCTCCAGTAATTTTTAAATTTATTAGTTACATACAAAAATACAAATCTATCCTCTTTATAATATTATTAAAAAGTTTTTTTTAAGATGACTAGCAATGTAGGTTCGTGGTCCTACATTACTAGCAATCTTGTTAACCCCTCCAGCTAAGCTCTAATGCAGCTCTAAGCTTGTGTTAGGAGTGGGTTCACGTCGGTAGTATAATGGGCAGTATTAGAACCCACGACCTTACGATTGCGAGACCGATGCCTTAGCCATTAAACGTAGTTTCCAAATTTTAAATTTAAGAATAGATATAGTCGGTCGTGGATTTGTTTTGTAAAACTTTTTGAGAGGGCAATTCAAGCCAAAAACGCATTGACGCAGCGCACGCCGTACAAGTTTTCATTAGACACAAATTGAACTGTATTGTCGCGAATTTGCACTTTACACAGCTATTGATTTCTGTTCGTTTGTAAGTTCTGTTGTTGTAAAGTTGCTGCCACATACACATACTAAATCTTTATACATTATTAGTATAATTTTGCTCAGCTATTTTCAACAATTACCCTTGGCTCTACTAGATGTCCCCACAGGTACATCTAGTAGAGCCAAGTGTCACTACCATTAGGGATAAACCATAAACAATAATTTACGAGTTATAAAATAACTAAATATGTACCAGCAGAACAGAACACAATACACATAAAATAGCAGACGATGTACCTGGAGAACATAACATTGTAGGAGGTAAGACACAATTAAAATAACTAATGATGTACCAGGCGAATTGAATTGGACTTGCTAACTAGTAGGGTTAAGTAGGGATAAGCGTATCTAATTGCCACAATCAAAACTGGTAGTTTAAGTGTAAGAAAAACTGCACTATCCCTACCGGTAGGGCCAAATAGTAGGGCCAAGTATAATTTCTGGCTTTTTTTTAAAGACGACTACCGCAATAGGGTACAAGCCCTATGTTGCTAAGGATTTTACAAACGTACAAGTCACGGACACAAATTATACCCAGACCCGGAACAACAATTTGTGGATCATACAAAGTGGTGTCCCGTGTGGGAATCGAACTCACGACCTCTTGCGTAGCAGTCGGAGACACTCCCAGCGCGCCACCGAGGCAGATTACTTACCTGATTTTTATCCTTTATATGACAATAAGGTTTTTCAATAACAAAAAAATTACCAAAATGTCTCACTTCACATAAAACTCACAGTCACCCTACACAACAGAGTCCTATTTCTCTGTAATACGTATACCATTTATTAGCCAGTTATCTGTATGGGCTCAGGATATTCCGCCATATTTGTTATGGAAGTATTAAAGCTAAGAGTTGTTCTCGCAATTATGTACTTCGTAGTTAAGTGAACAGTCTGCTTTTGGCTTTATTGCTTAGTTTCGGGTAACTTTGACTGCTGAGATAACAGATATTAATTATTTGCAAAAAAATCATACTCTATCAGACTATCAGTTACAATAACTTTTTTTGTTTCTGTTTATATATATTTTACTAGCTGTCACGCGCAACTTCGTATGCGTAATTTTTCCCCGTTTTTGAAAGATTTCTCATCGCTTCTCCGCTCCTGTTAGTTGTAGCGCGATGTTATATAGCCTATAGCCTTCCTCGATAAATGGGCTATCCAACAAAAAAAGAATTTTTCAAATCGGACCAGTAGATCCTGAGATTAGCGCGTTTAAACAAACAAACAAACTCTTCCGCTTTATAATATTAGTATAGATTTGCAAAAAAATCATACTCTATCAGTTACAATAACTTTTTTTTTCTGTTTATAGGTACCTACTACATTATGAAGAGACGACCAAGTCATGCTCCTGATGCACAGAACAAATATACTCTGCAAGTCCTGATAGTAAGCGTCACGCTACCCCCCGTGCAACTTCGTCGTCGTAAATTTTTCCCCGTATTTGCAACGTTTCTCATTGCTGATCCGCTCCTTTTGGTCGTAGCGTGATGTTATATAGCCTTTAGCCTTCCTCGATAAGTTTTTTTTTTTTTGTTTTGTAATCTTCGATCAGTCGCTAGACTATAATCAGATTTTTTCAGTGATATCTGACATTGAAAGCGACGAGGCCAGCGCCTCGTCTGCCTTATCACCACACATCTTTCCTTTTCAGTCTCTTCGGTGTCAGTGATGGTTCTAAAAGTTGTTTTGTCAAAATATTAGGATGCTCTGATAAACGTTGTGCATATATAGTTTTGAATCTCTCGATTTCAAATTGGACTGTAGGCACTTTCAGGTATTCGTGAATCTCCTTTGTTCTGGAAAACCGTGGGGCACTTGTGATAGTGCGGAGAATGTTGTTTTGTACTCTCGGAAGGCACAAGATGTTGATTTTACTGGCGGTGCCCCATAGGGGAATACCGTAGGTCCAAACTGGCTTTAAGACTGTGTTGTAGTTCCTCGATAAGTGGGCTATCCAACAGTGAAATATTTTTTCAATTCGGATCAGTAGTTCCTGAGATTAGCGGGTTCAGACAAACAAACTCTTCAGCTTTATAATATTAGTATAGATTTCAGTTCAAGATTCGATGGCTAAGTGTGTGGTTTCACTATTGATTTTTCATAAGGCTTTATGGGACCAACTGAACTTTGGGTACTATAAATGTCAGGAATGACGAAAAACTTTTTCATACATTTCATAGACAGAGTTCAATAGGTATTTCCTTATTTTACGATTTCCGAGTTTTCTAGTACCTCGAATTCAGTAGGTCTCATATAGTGTTTAGTAGTTTTTTTAAACAGTTATAATCGTGAACGCTTTGATTCAGCTACTACTAGTTTAATACTGCGCAACTTCGTCTGCGTAAATTTTCCCCGTTTTTGCAGCATTTTTTATTGCTGCTCCGCTCCTATTGATCGTAGCATAATCTTACATAGCCTATAGCCTTCCTCGATAAATGGGCTATCTAACAGTAAAAGAACTTTTCAGTTCAGACCCTTAGTTCCTGAGATTAACGCGGTCAAACAAACAAACTCTTCAGCTTTTTAATGTTAGTATAGATTACCTACCAGTCTGTTTAATAAATGAAAGCTGTTCCAAAAATGTATTCAACATTCAATTCGGTAGGTGTTTGAAATTGCTGTAACTTTGGGGGGGGAGGGGACCAGTTCAGGGCAGAGAATACTTTTTAACACATTCATGGCTTGCACGTGATTGTACGTAATAATTTAAGATTTTAGCACGGCAGAACTTAAGTACGACGTTTAGAAACAGATTATTTACTTCAGGACGGTGAATTTAGGCGAAAATTCGTTTAAATGTACCTTGTTCCAATCTATATGAATAATAATAACCTTTTTGTGTGGAAATTTATTGTCATAATAATAATATCTGGGACAACTCACACAACGCTATCTGATCCCAAACTAAGCAGAGCTTGTACTATGGAAACCAGACAACTGATTACATTGATACACAGACACAGAATAAACCATCGTGCTCATCATGCAAAGTTTTATCCTGGATGGGGATCGAACCCACGACCTCTTGCGTAGCAGTCGGATACACTCCCACCGCGCCACAAAGGCAGTCAAGATTGTTGTGATGATGATTGACATCTACAATGACATAACTATGAACAATCTTGACTACAACAAATTAAATACGATACAAGAAATTCAGTACACAAACGAACCCCCCCCCCCCCTCGTCGTGAGCACGTTAGATCCCATTTGCCTCCCGTGCTATCCGAATCAAATCCTGGATCCTCTAGAACACAATCTAAACTGAGACATTCCACGAACTTTTTAATTATATTAATGATAATCAAGATTACTATGATCTCAAATTGAAGTAGTTTAGCTGTCAAATCTCTACCCTCCGATATTATTCGGTAGGGATTATGGCTCATAGTGACAGTTTCAGTTTATTTTTTTCTAGTCTTCTTGAATGACAGAGTCTTGTCCTTGTCCAGTTATTACGTATTTAAAGTATACTTTACATTGTTTTACACGTTAAACGCGGAGCTGTAAAAATAGCGACAAGACATTTTGCCGCCATTTAAAATTCGCAAAAAATACCTACCCTAGGTATACATAAACAGGTGTTGAAGAATAATAATGTCAGTTCAAACCTATTTAACTATTGACAATGGCATGCAAATCAATTTTATTGTTATTAAGTAATTACATTAGTTTATCTCTCATAACATTACAATACATTAATATATTGATAGATACATTATAGATTTTCATAACATTGTATAAAAAAAATGGATTAAATTCTTTAATATTAATTACATCAGCTAATCTCCAATTAAATAACAATACATTAATAGACACATTGTACATTTTCGCAGCATTATTTATAATTTATAAATTCTTTAATGGAATAAAATGTTTTTTCTAATAGCCATTTTTTTAATATGTTGGTAAATCTGCTCAGTGGTAACTGTTTTTTTGCAACTCCCTGTCAAAACTTATTTTTTTCAAATTATAATCGCTTTTTGAGGAAAGGTTATTTTTGATATAGTGCCAAGATTAGACACCCCAACAAGATTTTTATTTTAAGAAATCATATAAAAAAAGAAAATTAAAATTCCTATTGACATCTTGCAAAGTTACAAGCCATTTAAGTTGTCTTGTGTTCTCCGCGCTATAGTGCTCATTGCATCCCGTAGTACCTACGTAATCCATGGTTATTATTGAAAAATAAGTGATGATTACATTTCACATCACATTAAGAACAATTAAAACATACCCCATTGAATTGTGTTAGATTCTGAGTAAACTACTTTCAGGTTTGCACTATACCAAGAGTAACGTTGTACATAAGTAGCAGTCGGAGTGTATCCGACTGCTACACAAGAGGTCGTGGATTCGATCCTCAGCCAGGATAAAACTTTGTGTGATGAGCACGATGGTTTATTCTGTGTATAGGTGTTATTTATCTATAATATGTACGTTTTTTTTTTTAGTTTAATAGTTTATTAACTTTAAAATACCTTACAATTTAAAACAAATCATGTAAGTAATATTGTAGTAGTTCGTTCTTAAAGTCTAAATGGACATAGAAAAAGTGGGTTGCATACTGCTCTCCTAGCTAGGCTATGAAATAGCCTGTGTTAAGGAGTATTTAGAAATATATAAGTATGTTTAGTAGTTGTCTAGTTTCCATAGTACAAGCTCTACTTAGTTTGGGATCATATAGCGTTGTGTGAGTTTTCCCAAGATATTATTATTATTATTTATGAAATCAAAGTGTATGCTATTATATTGTCTATTTTACAAAGTCTATCTTTTATTGACCCTACAAACATTTAGGCAAACAAACACATAGGTACGTATACTTGGTCTATACATCACGGTACACAACACGGGCCGATAACGGGTGCCCGTTTAATTAAGGTAGCACCGCCCTATCGTCACGGAGACGTGTCGGTCACAGGACCGGATTTGGGCTAATATTACTTGTAGTTTTTAAGCTTTTTCCTCTAAATCCTGACAGTGTCAGTTCTTATTTGGTTTCAAGAAAAATTGGGCAACGTTTGGATACGAACCCTTTGTATATATAAAAGTATATATAATTAAAAGAAAATACATTTATTTGGTGCAAAGCACACGAGATCACTGAATAAACATTTGATTGAAATACAATTACAGACTCATTAACAATAAATAATGAATAATAGTAATAATATATTTAACAATTATTTGTAATAACAATAACAATATTTTTTTTTAGAATATCACAAGAAAATGGGCGCCTGGTGTTTGCCCCAAGAATAAGTAGAGTTCGAGTGCAACTTGGTGCCGGGCGCATGTGCTAATGTAAGTGTTTGTGTGTGTATGTGATGTTGGGTATTTAAAACAACAATTAACAATTATATTATTTTAAAAAAAATATATATATAATATACAATCTATAAAAAAAACGGTGCGTTATATATATTTTCCTAGCTTATTAAACTAAACTTTATATTATTGTCTTATTAATATTAATACTTACATAATGCAAATATATATAATTTCGTTTAGTTATTTATATTATATTATAGATAATTGTGAACACGCCTAACACCGCTAGAATTTGAAAAGTACATATACCACATCTCAAGATCGTGACAGTTAGTAACATAAAATTATAACAGTTTTTGTTCATTATGCAGGATATTTTTATATTGAAATTTAAAATTGGTTTTACTTTTTAAGAATCTCAAAGGAGGTGGTATATTGTTGCCCACAGCGTGTGGCGGCATTTAGACCTTCCACAAGTTAACTTACTTGAATATTTTCAAATTCAAATCCATCTCTGTCTATCGCGTGTCGCGTCCGCTCCGTAGCCGGCAATAACCTTCGTCTCATGAAGTAATTTACTGCGACAATACATATAACTAGTGACGTGATCGGTGCCTCGTTATTGAGCTCGGTGCTGCTACCTGAGAAATTGAATTACCCAAGCAAAGCAAAAACAGCAACTTGTATTAAGTAATATTAATCTCACTCCAGTTGTCGATACTGCACCTAATCAGGTCAATGATTTCACAGGCAGAAAATTCTAATAATATTATTCGCAAGCCGCAATCCAGTAGCTAATCTCTCCACGGTACCTAGCACTTTTTATAAAGTTCTTAAAAGCGAGAGAGAGACCTAGCATAGGTCCTTGTGGCACTCCCATGAAGTAACTAAGTTTGATGTTAATTTGAACGCGATAATCTCAGTAACTAATGAATAATTTGAAAAATTATTTCACTGTTGGATAGCCCATTTATCGAGAAAGGCTTTAGGCTATATAACATCACGCTACGACCAATAGGAGCGGAGCAGCAATGAGAAATGTTGCAAAAACGGGGAAAACTTACGCAGGCGAAGTTAGGTTAGGTCCTTGTGGCACTCCCATGAAGTAATTTAGTGTTATCTATACTAATATTATAAAGCTGAAGAGTTTGTTTATTTGTTTGAACGCGGCAATCGCAGGAACTATTGATCCGAGTTGTAAATTTATTTCACTGTTGGATAGCCCATTTATCGAGGAAGGCTATAGGCTATTTAAAATCACGCTACGACCAATAGGAGCGAAGCAGCAATGAGAAATGTTGCACAAACGGGAAAAATTGAACAAAACGAAGTTGCGCGGGACAGCTAGTAAAGCATATTCTACATTCTAACTAGTGACGTAATTGGGGTATCGTTAATGAGTCAGGCACAGACACTGCTCCAGGCAAAGCCAGGACACCCCAATGCAAATTTTCAGAGGGCACCAAACCTAAAGAACAACAATGGGCTAGTTACCAAAGAGTCAAACTTATAACTTTAAAAAAAAAAATGATTTATTGTTCAAAAAATTACAAATAGATAGTAATGAAGCCCTGGATCTCACACTAGGATTCCCTGTGTCGTAAGATCCAGTCTCTTTCATACCTAGTATATTGTTACAATATAGTATGTAATGTTTTAATTTTGTCAATGTGTAAATAAGGAGATCTCATACAAATACCGAACTAAGACGTCACTATTTTTTATAGTCAAATCACCTCTTTTTTCACTATTTCATATGATTAATGATAAAGAATCCTATTAAATAAAAAATATAATCGAGACTCCATCGTTGGTAGTTTAAATGTTAGTTTCATTATCTAACTTGCTGTGCCCCGCGGTATTACCCGCGATTTATTAGCCTATGTGTTAATCTAGGGTGTCAGCTAACTCCATACCAAATTTTATTAAAATCGCTCCAGCCGTTTAGACGTGAAGAATTAACAAACATACACACTCACACACTCACAAACTTTCGCCTTTATAATATTAGTGTGGTTAGTCTTTTGGATTTTTTTGTTTACCTAGGAAACAAGCCTATTCCCGCATTAGGGTAGAGACCTTGTATCACGGATGACTTTACAAATATAAAACTTAAGGGTGGCAAAGTGCACTCAGGCCAGGAACAACAATCTCAAGTGTAGGAATCGAACCTACACTATCTTGGACTGCAGTCGAGGGGTTACAATAATCCCTCTGCAAGGCAGTCGAATCCTTTAACGGCCGGTCTCAATAATCTACTAAGATTTGGCTACTAGAGGTAGAATTTTGACATATTTTGTATGGAGCTTATGTCAAATATATACCTCTAGTAGTCAAATCCATCGATAGTTAGATTATTGAGACCGGCCGTTAATATTAATTTTAGGCTAGTCGTTTTCATTTTTTATCCTTTTGCATACGTTATGGAGGAATTGAGAGTTCACATATTTAAGCGCAAACATCTGTGCTATATCTCCTGCGTAATTGTTCAATTTTACCTACTCAAAGAGTGATCCGTTCAAAAATTCAAAACTCTTTATTCACTTAGGATGCAAAACATCACTTGTGATACGTCGGGATTCTACATGTACATGTAATGCCAAGTTCGCAAACAAAACTCACGACAAAAACTCGCGGCTACTCTTTTCAAATTACCAATTTTACAATGTTTGAATGTTAATAAACTTGATACGGAGATAAGGTGCTGACAGCTGTCACTAATATACTATACACCATGTTAAAGAACTGATGCAAATTATATGATTAAAAAGTTGAGTTGTAAAAATGGCGGCCAACTAACCGGCCATTATTTTTACAGCTCCGAGTTTAACTTGTAAAAAATGATTTGAATACGTGTTAATTGAATAAGAACGAGACTTTGTGCATATAATAAGCGCATAAACACTTGACACTGGCAGAAATTAGCCGTAAAAAGGCTAGATTGCCATAAGCTCAAAGAAGAAGAAGAAGAAGATTAAAAAGTTGGAACATGAGATTAAATAAAATCAGCCTTAGCGGGTACAACATAGAACATTAAAAACCGGCATCGCAAAAGATTTTTTTAATGACAAGAAATTTTTTGAGATGGCGCTGTAGCCAACGAGTAAACATCACCTCTGTGTAAAATTATGTTTTAAAAATAATTTACGTTTCATTAAGTGATAAAAACAAGTGAATTAGTGACAAGACACTCCAATACGCAAGTGAAAACGTTATCAAGTTAATTAATAGTCAAATACATAAGTTATGAACAAAAAACTGATAAACACTTATATTAGCTCTAATTAACTTATTAGTGTCAGTATTCTAAAAAAACATTATCTAAAAATCTATGTCAAAACTTCTGTTAAACAATTACACTATCAAATAACATTTAAATAAACTAAAAACTATAAAACAATTAATACAAGTGACAAGTGACTCATCAGTGTTTCGAATATTTTAACCGTCGTCGTACAAGTGAATAAATTATACAATTATGAACCTTATGTGAAACTGTTTCATCCAACGACAGCATCAATCAATTAGTCACAAATTTCGTACGAGTAGTATCGAGTGTACGTAGCGTAGTGGTTAAGGCGTTCAGTTTTTGCCTTCCGCTAGCCAGTTAGAAAGGTCGAGGTTTCAAATCCTGGCGAGCAAAGCTGGGTCATTTTTTCGAAGATTAGTTTGAATATTGCAATACATTTTCAAAGTTTACCTGATTGAATACCAGCAATATTTCAACTAAATATATAATATTTCTGTGCATCAATACAATTATTTACGAGTAATTTGCTAAGTAATCTACAATGGATTTAAGCGACTGTAATGTTACACAAAGGCGCAAACATTCACACAGAATAGATAACCAAAGCAGTGAGAACAACAGTATTATTGACAAATCCTTAAGCTTTCATCCGCTATCAGATACAGCGCGCAGTCTACCGGATTTGTCACGAGCATTATTAAATACCGAAGTTGAAGAGTTGAGATGCGAGTTAATGAAAGTAAGAATGGAGTTAGAGGAATCTCAGAGTGAGGTGGATAATTTAAACTTAGAAAACCATTCCCTGAACCAAATAATAAATTCTCAACAAACGAAAATTGAACAATTAAAACTATTATGTATGAATTCTTCTACTCACAAAACAAATACTTCTTCTTCAAAAACGCGAAATAAATCTGTAACATCCAGATCTATCTTAATTAAGGACCAAACTACATTAAATAAAAGTTACACTGATCTAAATATACACCTGGAGAAAAACAGTGAGAATATTTCCTTACAACCCTTGGTATGTCAAACATCAAAACCAACCACAGAACCGTTACAAATAAATGAGTGTAAGATAAATAAACTGCCTCCAGATGCGTGTTCATATAGTACGGAGTCTCCCAAACGTCCAAGAATTTTAATATTTTCTGATATACACTCACGGATAAGGAACATGCTACAAAACCATATTGGATCATCATACTTCGTGTCATCTATCTGCAAGCCCAGAGCCTCAAGTGACAAATTACTGGAGTCGTGTCTAGTAAACTGCAAAAACTTCAATAAATCGGATTATGTAGTCATTATGTGTGGAAACAACGACAGAGATCCGTTAAGACTACAATCAAGCCTTTATTTTCACTTGGATAAACTGGCGCATACAAACGTGTTACTTTGTAACATACGCAATAGTAGATTGTTAAGCAAGAGTAAAATTCGTGACACGTTTCAATTTATCTGTTCTCAATTTTCGCATACTATATTTGTAAACATAGACTATATTACACCTTATTCTCGTTACATTTTAGTATTATGCAGGTTATTGTTAAGAGAAATATTACACTTAAGTTACAAATTCAATTATGAGAAATACACAAATAACTATAAAAACATTGTATCGATAAGCACCCAAACGGATATGTTATTGCATCCAACCACATCTTCAATAGAAATACAAACTGAGGAACATTTTTTTCGAGACTAAATGTAATTTTACCATAATACACAACAATGTACAAGGTATCAGGTCCAAGATGGGTGATTTGGAATTGTTATTACAGTCAAATAGTATAGATGTTCTGTGTTTGAGTGAAACATTTCTGAAAGATGATAATGCAGAAATATTACAGTTATCAAATTTTAAAATGGCATCCTATTTTTCAAGGAAAAATAAATCTAGAGGTGGAGTATGTAAATATATACGTAAAAAACTCTACAAAGTTTAAAAATATTGATTGGACTACTGACATATCAGTCGAATTTCATTTTGAATGTTGTGGCATTGTAATTCCTGAAAATAACTGGTATATAGTGTGTGTATACAGAACACCAACGAGCAATATTAATCTTTTTTTCGATAAGTTGGAATTTTTGTTGTTTAAGCTTACTATTAGATCAAGAGTAATGAACAAGAAAATATTTATACTTGGAGATTTTAATATTGATACCATGACTTCGAACAATAAAACTACCACGTTTTTAAATATTCTAAAATCGTACAACCTACATTTAGCACTAACTCAACCTACAAGAATAACTACCCACTCAGCAACATGTATAGACAATATTATCACAAATGTTAATCGTAAAAATTACAAGTCTGAAGTATGGGACTTAGGCATCTCAGATCATACTGTACAAGCAATTAAATTACCATGCAGTTTGAGTTACCGTGAAAAATACTGGTTCAAAATGCAGCGTAAAATTAACGATCATATTGAGATTTTCGTCAAATATATTTCGCAAATTAATTTTAGTAGTGTCTATTTACAAACAGATGTCAATGTCGCCTATGATGAATTTTTTGAATCTTTTACTTTAATATTTAATCTATGTGTGCCCATACAGAAAGTTAAAGTACATCACAAAAAGAACCAGTCATGGAAAACAAAGGGTATAATTGTATCTAGTAAAAAGAAAAGAATAATGTACTTACAAACAAAAAACAAGCAGTGTCATGCGTATAGGGCAAAATATACTAGTTACTGTAAAATAATGAAACGCGTAATTAAAAAAGCAAAACAAAACTGTAATGCTAAATTTATATCAAAAAGTGAAAATAAAACAAAAGCAACTTGGGCATTAATAAAGCAACATACTCAATCAACAAATCTGATACAGCCTACCATAGATTCTATTATATATAATGATAAAGTTATTAAACTGCCTAAAGCTATTGCTAAAGCTTTTAATCATGTATATACCACTCAAAATCTCAATGAATTGACAACTAACACACATAAATCGTTAACTCTAAATAATGTTAACAGTATTTTTTTGAACCCTGTAGACAGATCTGAAATCAAAGAAATTGTCAATATATTAAAAAATAAATCTAGTTTTGGACATGATAACATTCCTATAAAAATAATTAAAGTAAGCATTGAATTTATAGTAGATCCACTTGTGCATATAATAAATTTAATGTTCGAAAATGGAGAATTTCCAAATAATTTAAAAAAGGCGCTTGTGAAACCATTATTTAAAAAAGGTCCACAGCAGGATATAAATAATTACAGACCAATCGCACTTTTGTCAAGCTTTTCCAAAATTTTTGAAAAAGTAATACATAACAGACTCATTACTTTTTAAATAAAAACAACATTTTAAATATTAACCAGTTTGGATTTCAAAAAGAAAAAACAACATCATTAGCAATATACAAACTATTTCAGTCGATATGGGATAATATGAATCATAAAAAACAGTGTGCTGCATTATTTATAGACATGTCAAAAGCATTTGACTGTGTCAAATTTGATATTCTCCTAAATCAAATGGATAGAATAGGAATAAGAGGTATAGCACTGAAATTAATAGAAAACTACTTACACAACAGAACGCAAGCAACTATAATCGAAACATACAACGAAACAGATAAAACTATTGAAAGGGTTCAGTCAGAATTTGAATGTGTACAAATAGGTGTGCCACAAGGTAGCATTTTGGGGCCCCTTTTGTTTATAATCTACATAAATGAGCTTCCCAATATAATTGATCACTTATGCGTTATGTATGCTGATGATGCTACTATTTTTATCTCTAACAGTGGTGATAAGGATTTTAGCTATGAAGATGAAATAAATAAAACTTTAAAAACAGTAACTGACTGGTTACAATCCATTAATTTAAAAGTAAATTTAACAAAATCAAAATTAGTGCAATTCCGTAATTATCAAAGTAAACCTGCTAAACTAACTGTAGCCTTGGCCGATACTATAATTGAAGAAGTAAAGGAAACTAATTTCCTAGGAGTTACTATTGATCAGCATTTAAATTGGAAGTCACATATCGAAAAAATCAATAAAAAAATTTCAAGTGCTTGTTATGCATTATCTGTTCTATCAGAAACAACCGATATAAATGTCGCTAGAACGGCTTACTTTGGTAATGTTTATCCTCTACTGACATATGGTGTAATTTACTGGGGAAACTCAACGAATGTCCAATCTACCTTTATACTACAAAAAAAATGTTTACGAACTATATATAACATGCACAGTACACAATCCCTTAGAAACATTTTCAAAGAAAAACTTTTTCTCACTCTTACTGGTATCTATATATTAGAATTATGTCTATTTGTAAGAAATAATATACAATATTTTGAACTTAAATCGAACTCAAAGGATAATTTACGTAGCAAATATAAATATAACATTAACTTACCTGCAATTAGAAATACAACTTTTTACAAAAGCACATATGTTACTGCCATTCGTGTATATAACCATCTACCTGTGGGTATTAAAGAACTGAATAACAAATTGTTCAAAAACCATTTAAAGAGGTGGTTAATAAACAACGTGTTTTATAACTTACATGAGTTTTTTGAGAGGAAGAATCACTAGCGATGTATCCAATCTGTTTAGTCTTAAGTCTAAATGTATTTATATCCTTGTGTCTTATTATTTTAATTATCTACCTATTGCATATCCGATTTGGGTAGACTGTTGAAACTATACCATATTTAATATGTTTAAACTAAGACCTATTTTGTACACAGTTATGCAATAAATGAATCTTTATCTTTATCTTTATCTTTATCTTTATTCGCTTGCTTGTACAAAGGTTGATACAGTGTGGTAGTTCTGCATTTTCACCGTTTTTTAGGATAAGCTTTTTAAGAACTAGGTACTTATAGTAGAAGACCAAAGATAGAACCTTGTGGCACACCCAAAGTGATGAGAGAGGTAGAACATCTCGCCCTTTCATGCTAACAACACTATCGTTATTGATTGTAGGTACAACATTGTATTCCTCTAGTGTAGTATAATTATCTATATGATTTTTCTTAGAATCAATCTACATCTACACTAATCTACACTAATATTATAAAGAGGAAAGATTTGTATTTTTGTATGTAACGAATAAACTCAAAAAGTACTGGACCGATTTTAATAATTCTTTTTTGTTGGATAGCCCATTTATCGCGGAAGGCTATAGGCTATATAACATCGCGCTACGACTAATAGGAGCGGAGCAGCGTCGAGAAATGTTGCAAAAACGGGGAAAATTTATGCACACGAAGTTGCGCGGGACAGCTAGTCTTTAATAAAAACCTGAAACATGACCATCCATCGACTTACTATCAAGTGAGATAACCCCGGCGTTTATTATATACTAGTTCACCCTCGCAACTTCATTTGCGTCACTTTTCCTCGTTTTTGCAACATTTTTCATTATTGCTCCTCTCCCATTGGTCATAGTATGATTTTATATAGCCTATGATACTCATAAATAACTTGGATTTTCATTGGTACAGTAATTTTCAAAATAGGTTCCGTAGATCCAGAGATCCTTCCTACAACCTCCCAAACTTTACCTCTATATATTCAAGGTATAGACAGGTATATACACTGATTGTTTTTCATAAACTTACTAAGCAACAACGCAGTGGGACGAATCTTTACTAATATTATAAAGAGGAAAGATTTTTATTGTTTCTTTGATTGTTTGTTTGTATTGAATAGACTCCGAAACTACTGGACGGATTTGAAAAATTCTTTCATCGTTGTGAAGCTACACTAACCACGGGTGACATAGGCTATTTTTTATCCCTGTATTCCCACGGGAACGGGACAACGCGGGTCAAACTGCGAGGCGTCCGCTAGTCTCTTATAAAAATAAAGTAGAAGCTGTCATTTTGCCGCCATTTTCCCAACTCCTGGTAGAAATTCGGTATTATGATGACTTGATGACACTAATGACATATCTAACCAAACCTTATCGGGTTTAGATATAGATACATCAGAGTTGTAAAAATGGCGGCAACTGACCGGCCATTATTATTACAGCTCCGAGTTTAACTTGTAAAAATGATTTGAATACGTGTTATTTGACTAAGAACGAGACTTTGTGCATGTAATATGCGCATAAATACTTAACACTGGCAGAAATTAGCCGTTTAGACTGCTAGATTACCATAAACTCAAAGAAGAAGAAGAAGAAGAAGAAAAACATCATAAAGGACATAGCTACTCGTAAATATCATCTTTTTACAATAACAAATGAAACAACTAAATAAATGTATATAATAACTTTCTTATTTATTTCTTTTCTTTTTAAGTATTTAAAATGTATTTTTACAATGATTCTTAATACTAAAGGTAGGTATTACGTAATGTAAACAATTGTTTTATGTATTTACTATGAACACTAAAATTTAGTTAAATTAAACATTACCTACATTAAGTTTATACACAACATTTACAATATAAAGCCTGCTACAGATTTGCGGATAAAAAAACGCAGCGAGTAATGTATTAAAATACGCAGTGAAAAAATATTAGTAGAAAGTCAGACTTCGCATATTTCCAAAAAAAACAATGTTTATTTCATAGCTGGAAAATCACCAAACATTACCAAGTCTAATTTCTGTATAGCAATTTTGTTTTTAAAGAGTTAGGAACTTTAACTAGGAGGCCTGCTCCAATTCAACGAAAACAGGAAAAAAAAAAGAAAAAAAAAAATCAATCCAACCCATTCATGTACGTAACGTTTTAATTGAATTGTTAAAATGGATCTAAACTTCCGATCGATCCGACATTTTTTCTTCAATTTAATATGTTATTTAAATAAACTTCGCTGACAGGTAGGTACAAATATAAATTGACAAATAATATAATACCAAGTCATGAGACGCAAATCTGTTCAAAGCTTAAATTTTAAAAGTACCGACAAAAATTATACTTACACAAAAATGACATTAATATGTATTGCACTAATTTTGCTACATTATTTTTATACTTTGGTTTTATACAATCTTTTTTTAAATCCGACCGATTAAAAAAAAACACAAGTTGGTGATACCTACTGAAAATTCCGTAATGCAACTACTAAAAAAGTTTTTAATAATAACATAGTATTTCAACAAAACACAAAGGAGAAAGTAGTATTTTTCAACATTAAAATAAGTACTTGGAATGAAAAATCACCAAAACTTAAGTCTTACTGTACAACACATTAAATTTAAATGTCTTTATTTTAAAATTAACGAATAAACTAATCATTCACTTCATTCATTCATCATTCACACATGGCCAGCATTTAATAAATTAACTAAATTTAATATTTACAATTATTATTTTTAATTTTAACCCCAAATAGGTAAGTTCTGCCATTGTCACCTGTTGCAAATTTAGGTTTTCTGAGCGATTTAGACGGCTTTGGAACGTCTCATATGGAAATTACAATACGAGCATAAACGTGTCGAGAAAACACTGATCTGTAAGTATCCTAATTCTTTCTTTTTAAGACGTAATTGATGAGTTTATTGATCTATTACTTTATCAAGCAAAATAATATTATTTTCTTGCACCTAACCTATTTGAGGCTTCAAATATACCAAAAGAAGATCTCAATACAACAATTATAATTAATTAGATAATAAATATACTTTAAAACATCTTTAAGTAATTATTTATCGACGTTCAAATTAAAATTCGTATAAGCAGGCCTTAACGTCGTGGCTTCGGCGTTGACAGGGGAGGGTGGGGTTGGTGGGATGTATGGGTAGCGAGGATAGGGTGGGTAAGGGTAAGGGTACCCTGCTGGGAGGAGATTGGGGTTGTGGAAGGGGGGTATTAGAGCGGGTGACGGGTATCCGTAAGGTAGGCCTACTGAAGAAGCGGCGGCTTGCAAGATTGAGGCGGCAAATGCTGGATCGCTGTATACAGCGGCATATGGCCAAGCGACGGCAATGCGCTGCCTTTTGTCTTTCATTCTTCGGTTTTGGAACCATACCTGTTGAAGAAGGAAAAATAAATTAGTAAAAACATTCAAAAACGTAACATAAATAAAGACAAATTGATGTTTAGTAAAAGAACTTAAAAATTCTGTCAGATTTATTTGACAAGACAATGTCAACATAACTTAAAAATCTAAATTATTTTTTCTATACAAAGGTTTTGATTCTATCCGCTCATTATTAAACAGAAAAACTAAGAAAAAATAACACATATACCAATACTAATATTCAAAATAATTCTTGTCAAAATAAAAAGAATATTCAAATTTGTTGCGAATGACGCCAATAGCTAATTAAATAGAAATCAATGAAACACGCCAAATTATTATTGTGTTGTTTATTAATATAATAAAACACTATTATCGCTATATTCTCAGTATTTCTACTGAGGTTTTATTGAAAGATGAGCTAAGATCAAGCTGAGCGATACGTTTCCAACGTCCAGTTGCTAAAAAAATATCAAGGCAAAAATCAACTAAAATAACTGCTGACAAATCTATTGTTCTAATATCAATACAATTTATGACAGTTGTCAGTTGAGTTTAAGTCTTTCAGAAAGCGGTCAAATTAATATAATATGTTTTGTTTAAGAGCATTGAGCCATACTGTTAAAAATTCTTGAAATTCTAAGATAAATTGTAAAGATGAAGCATCATTTCGTATTTTGAGGCTGTAAGTCTTTCTTATAACTATTGAAACTGTCTCGCAAAAAAGGTGTTGACTTTATTTCTTTGCCCACTTCAAATTCACGGTTCAGTTTTCGTCAAGAACAAAGATTTCTCGAAATTTAAAGTGGGTTATTCCAATTTAAATTAAAGTAAAAATTAGAACGAAATACGCATTATCGCTTACGGTATAGCGTAGGATAACGAAAAATGATTGGAGGCGTAAGCATTTCGCACTACCTCGCTAATGAATTGCACATTTTCGAATAAGCGAACTCGTAAACACCTTAATGGATGCCTAAAACCATTAGGAATATTAAATAAGCGACTGATTCTTATTGAAAGAGGTTATAGTTCTACTAACAACAATTTATTACAAGGTTGCGTTGTATGTTGGACTAACTAAAACATTATTACGTCATAAAAACTATTTAATTGATTCCCGTGCCTAATTTAAGTTATATTAAAAAGTTAACACTTTTTTAATTCTCGGTAAATTCTTAGCAAAGAATTTCACCCGAACCTTTTTGCCAAAAACGTTGCCAATGTAACCGCAGGAGTAAACATTTAAACCTTGCATCAACAGTCAACAATACTTCTTAAATTCCCTCCTAAAATCATTAAAAGCTATATAATAGCCACCCCGACTTACAATGTATGTAAAGACCAAAGACTTTCCCTCCAAAACGCCGCCATCTTTGTTCGCAACGTGTTAATTGGCGGGAACCAAGAACATTCGCACGAAACGACTTTCCTTTAAGACTTCCAAGAAGATTATTGCATTTTATTGTGCAGAAATAATAAAACAAGGGGCTTAATGGCGGCTAAAGTGAAGCCAGTGTTTCGCAAAATAAAGAGTAAATATTTGCTTTGTAAACGAAATGAAAGAAAAATAATAACTTTTATACTTGTAGACATAAGCTGAGGTTTTAATATTTAGCCTGGCAGAAAACAGGATTCCTTTGCCTCTTTTACTTTGACAGATGTTAAAAAAATACATGTTGTAATTAATATTAAGATTTCAAAAAGGTAATAGATGCTACATCCGGCTCAGTAGATACCTAATAAAGATACCTATTATTATCAACAAACATTGAATATTTTTATTCTAAGATAATTTTATCAAGTCCGTGGAGATCTAAGAGGCCGCCGTTGATCTACAGTTCATTACACAACTAATCTCTAACTCAAAACCTCGATTTATTTATTGACACGTTACACAGCATTTATTGCCGCAATAAAAATTAATCACAATAAACAAATAGCAAGTAAAAAATACCAGTTTTATAACTCATCAAATGGTAGCCGAAAGGTATAATTTAATAGTTTTTAATTGGTATTATCGGGCTATAAAACAGATGCCCATAGTCCCCATAGACTATACACAACTATGAAGTGTTTTCATTCACTCACTCCCTAATGACAGAACGGTTGATGCTTTGTTGACAAGCAGGCTGCTGGGTTATAAAATGACTGCACTTTGTAACATTTCAAACCATAATTTTAAAAAGATTCTAAATTTATATTTGACTCAAGAACACGCATTTTTGCTTTTCTGTATAGTTGCTTATGTAGGTACATACTTTTACATAAGATCTAAATAATTGTCCGAGAAAAACAGCTAGAGCCTGGCGGGTAGGTAATCATTAAAATTAACATACAGAAAAGACAATGATTGTGTAAAACCTTTGTAGATCGAAAAAAGCCACATCTTTAATAGAAAATAAGTAATTTAAAAAATTGCTTGTTGTCACAAAGTTGGACCACATTCTCAAATATCACACCTCAAATTTCTATTCGTCGTCATTGGAACTCGGTACTAATAATGGCCATTTTATAATACCCGTTCCGTTCTCCGCATTAATGTTCATTAGCAGCCCACAGCTACCGAATAACTCGGCCGGCTCCTTTTAATGCCCGTCGACAAATTAGCGTGAATGTAAAACTCGAATAAAGTCGTAAAAGACATATGTTTTTTTTTCTTTACGGGTTTTCTTTATTTTTTATTGGAAGTGATAATTGACATTATGACCGAATTGAAGAATTTAAATTTAAATTGGCGTGTAGTTTTTAAAGTGGAATTTTATAATTATTGTAAATGAAAATGCATGTTTATTGCTTTTTTTAAAGTGTGTTATTTATTTTGTTTGGCAGCTAAGTCGACTGTGATAAATGTAGTTTAAGCCGCTTATCTACTAATCTACTAACACTTATACCGATTTTGAAGTGTCAATCCTACTGGTAACATAACTTGTGGTGACTCAAACATTTTAATAGTAGGTATAAACTTAGTTATTGAATAAATAACTTTGATTTTAATACCAAATTTAAATAAACTGAATTTCTATCTTATGAGTAACCTTACAATATTAGCACATTTGTGAGGTGATGCTTGCAAATTAGCGCGCTAAATAAAACATTTGTCTACGTTGTAGTTACCCAATTAACTCATCATACTTTGTTTCATTATGGTTGTTAAATGAATCAATTATTGTTTTTGAAATATATCCAATCAATTAAAAAAAAAAAACAGAACAATGGATGTTGACTGTCAAGTCAAATCAGTCTCTTTTTATGAAATGTCAAAACGACAAGCTATATAGAAATTGTATGGAATAGCAACTTGACGAAATGACGTCATAAGTTCCTATCGTCAAATCATTACTTTTAATACTCATTTTCATGCTTTGAAACTCAAAAACATGTTAAATTGTAAAACGACACTTATTTTCAGAGCATTTTCATATCAACTATTACCTGATTAGTTTAAAATAATTTACTTTTGTTGTAGACAACTACCCAATTAGTTTTATAAAATACCGGAAGTTATTAATACATTCATTGTCTATGGTTTAGAACTCTTATGGCAAAGGTAACATTTAATAAATCCTTTTATTTTGCGACGACTATTTTTTTAATGTATGTTTCATATTTTAATGAGTTCTGGTACATATCAACACTTAGCAAACTGTCAATTGACAGGCGTGACATTACGCCAACGTTTAATAAACAAAGAGGTTGGTATATTCAGGTCACAATGTGGGCGGGATGGAGAAACACTGAAAATAATGCCCGTTTTGTACGTGTCACATGCTGTAGGCGGACTGAAAGTTCCACTTCTAGCTAATTTAATTACCTCGTGTTTTGCAAGTTTTGCATATTGAGAGGGTATAATTGGACACCGATTTCAAAGTAATGGACTTATGTACCTACCTACCTATTACAAATCGTCAAATAAATAACTATAGGTACATAATTCTGATAATTGACTAGTTTGTTAGATCTAGTAATTTTGTCGTTTGTAAATGTATCTAAACATCATTGGTAAGTAATTTCCTTAAACCTGATATCTTTCTCTTATTCGCGATTTAATCTGATGAATGACTTGAAAAATAAATAAAAAAATACATTAAAAAAATATTTACGGTTAGGCTGATTTTTAATTTCGTGTGTATGTAAATCAAGTAGGTACGATGTTTGATCCTTACCTTGATGGTGGATTCTGGCAGTTGGAGCTGAGCTGCTAGTTCACAGCGCCTAGGTCTTGATACGTAGTTCTCCTTCATGAATTCCTTCTCTAGCCTCGCCAGTTGTTCTCTTGTGAAGGCTGTGCGGTACCTCCTTGATAAAAATAACAGTTATTTAAAAATTGTTGAGCTATTGTACGATACACTCAATTTAGTTTTCGGTATTTTTGTTGTCACTAGACCATAGACTACTTCTCCAGCTTGCCACTTTTTCATCTTGTACAACATTTATAATTTCGCACTGTAATTTTTTTCCAAAATGTGAAAAAAGACTTAGTTATTAGGTACGGTCATTATTTTTCAAATGTTGGTAATGTTGAATTATAAGTAGCAGCATTGTAAAGTTAAAATACAAACCTGATATTTGGGTCCGGTGCAGGGTTGGAGTTTGTCATCTGTTCTGACTGGGGACTCAGAGACTCTGTGAACAATAAAAACATATTTAAATAAAACATAGGTACAAACATTAAAACATACAGCAAAGAGCGTGCCACTAAAATCTCTTAATAGATTTTGAGGACCGATTATTGGTTATCTAATGGCAGTAGTTCTAAAGGGTTGTGAGTACCACTTGAAAGCGGCTGCCTTTACAATTATCTTAATTACTGTAACGTCTAGACATTAGCTACTTGGTTTGCTAAACAGACTATCAACCATACAGGCCATAACGGAAAAGAAAGGAAATGTATCATTGAATTCTCAAATTGAATCAGTAAATCAAGAGGGCAGCAATCATACTCATACACGTTTTAAAAACTCATTACTCTTTCGATTGTAAATTGACTTGTCGTAAAACAGTAAAAAAGATGTATCGGAACGCATCGTTCGGGAACCAGTAGCCCGTAGGTGTTAATTGAGCGCACCCAAAGTTTCAAGAGTAACATTAACACAAAACAAACACAAATAAGCTATTGTCTAATTAAATATTTTCCCATGCACCGTTTGTCTATTTCATATAAACAGACACAACAAAGAGGCCGAAGTTCTCAGTCTATAGCCGCTCAATTTAAAAAAAATAACTCTTCCGACCAAAAAGCCGACTTTACAAATCTGATTAGTTGCTGAAGTGGTTCTAAATTTAAAAGGCGCGGCAAGAGGGAACTTCTATTGACATGGCCGTTTTTAAAAAGGAATATTGAACGCTTTTAAAGTCACGTATTGTTTTAATGGCCGCGTGATTAAGACGTTCATTTCTATTTCCGTTTCTGTATTGAATTAGCGTTTTCTCGTTTATATTCAAGTCAAACTGAAGCGCAACATATTAAGGTTACCGGTCAATTTACATGACATTGCAGCTTACTCAAAAATAAACGAAAAATATGATGAAACCTTTGCCAGTAATAATTTCGCATTAGAGAAAATTTATTGCTTTCATAAGTGCGTCGGACTAAACTAAATGATTCATGATTTTTTTTTAATCGTCATTCGTTGCGTCTTAGCCACTTGACTGGTTCCCATGCTGGGTGGCGACAGAACACTCAAAAACCAATTTGCAATAGTCTAGCCGGTGGCTTCCTCTCAGTAATTTGTTGTTGTACAAACTTTTTACGTTACAACCTCTTTATTGACTTGTCTATGGTCCCCAGCTGCGCTATTATGGCGTGTGTCGTTTTGAAAAAAGAACGAGGAAACGATTGAGAATTAAAAAGTATCCGTTTTAAAAGCTTCCGTTCTATATTTAGGAAGGAATCATACTTGTCAACGGCGACATGGAAAGTGTTTTACGCGCGTTTTTTTTATTCTTTTTTTTTAGATGTCTATTCAAATCGTCACAGACGTGTCCTTTTATTCCTCTATTTACAAAAACAATGTAATGTTAAAATGACATATTATTGATTCAGATTTATATAGAAACAGCTATTAGCTAATACCATAATAAGTTAGTGTTTATTAGTTATTTAAAACTCGAATCATCGCTGAAAACGCTTATGACTGCTCATTACATTTGAGGTCATGCGATCATGCCGTTTCGTCAAACGTGTTGAAACCACATCTTTGTTTCAATACTCCCGCTAATACTTAGTGTACACAGTAGAGCATAACACATTAGGGCCGGACTACACTGTATATAAGCGTAACGACCGTGAGATTGTTGTAAACTGAAATTCTCGACAGAATGGATCCTTATTCCGCACTCAATTTCCGGAGAAGCTCTATGAAAAATCCACTATGTCTTACTTCGAGTAACAAAGAGTTCTAGTTCGCGCAAGAGCAAGGTTAAAAATATTTTTGTATAAATACTTGAAGCTGAATACTGTCTAAATGTTGTACCTAATAGCTCGATAATATTATTTTAAAAAGAACAAATAATGTGTTTCAATTATTTAAAATCTCATCAGTAGATACTTGGGTCCCATTAAATTCATAAGTATTTTTTAAATGTAAAGCCTATGTAGTTTCAGGTTAAAAAAAGACTTTGGCGGCATCTTTGTAACTACTCTAACCTTGGTAACTCGATAAAACAATGTGCCAACAAACTGAAAGCATTATTAAAGCGTTATGAAACGTATCGTGTCTCACCATTTAACACTTGAACCAGTATACAAATCATTTGAATAATAACTGACAGCTAACACAATAGGTAGCTACGAAACTTTTTGGTATAATTAGCACCGGTGACATTTTAGACTGAACGTTGCAATCATTGCCTATTAGTGCTTTAAAAAATAAAAGCATTAATATCTATGGTAGGTATGGAAAGCAGTGAAGAGTTACAATTATTTTATATAATAAACAAACCAATTTATTACAGTTATTATTAGATAAAACTAAACGCCATAAACAAAATTAACCCATGAAATCAACGAACAATAAAAATATATATAATACAAGCTTCCATTCACAAACCGATACTAAATGCCTAATTAATAGCGACACCGCTCAATTTGCGACCCAAACTGCCGCTGTAATAGGCGAAAACCGATAGCCGGGACATTAACAATTGGATTATCGAGAATCGCCGCCGCCCCGTGCATGGCACGCTCCAGTAATTGTATTGCCGTGAATGGCTCCCCTTAATACGTTTATTCTATCACCACACTGGTTGATCGTTCCACTGATTTTGAATTAAAACTAAATCAACGTTAATTACATAAATCTCAGTTGTTTTAGTTGTATTTATAGAAGTTAACTAAACTTATTTTACAAAGAAACACCTACAAATAACACAATGATTTTATAAAATTTAAAAAAAGAAACTGTCAAAATAATGACTGAACAACATGTCAATCAATCAGTCAATGGGCATCTCATAATGTAATTTAAAAAAAACTACGCGAGAGCTCTAATCTTGCAATATCGTTATAAAAATGGCGTCAAATTGAGCTGTCATCATTTGAGAAGTAGAATCTTACAATCCGTCGCCTTTATTAGTATGCATAAGTAAAACTTTCAACTCTCAAAGGAACTAAAACAATTTCTAACATACAATATTTAAGACTATTATCCTATACACAGTCAATTACCAATGCCATCCCCTTAGCTCCTTGTATCGCCCCCCTTTACAATTTCACGGTAAAATCCGTACTAGTCGCAATGAAGATAAATATCACATTGGGGAGTCAAGGCAATAAAATGAAATCAGTTTAAGTCCAATTGACAAGATGTTACAAGGGTGACCTCTGGGCTTAGCGCGATGATAAAATAATAAAATAATGGAGTTATTGTTTATGGTTTTCGAATACTGATGAGTTTATTATTTCTGTTGTTAGTAACATTTGTAAAACAAATATGAAATCCTAATGTAGGTATTCATAATTTATGCAAATTATGAATATTTTTATGTATTTTATTGGTTTGTTTTCGTCCGTCGTCGTTACCTACTAACTGTCCTCAATAGTTAGATAAACTGAAACGTACATAGTTCAAAATGACATAGCAAGTTTGTACTTTTAATACACCATCTGTACCAATTAGACTAAATTGGGACATTATTTCGCAGCACGTACGTATAGGTACGTCAATTTATTATAGGTAATTAATATGGCGGATCTGTCAAATTGTGGCGGGAAATCCACCCACGCTTCTTTCATAGACAATTGAACTTTTACACTAAACACGGCAGCTGTGCGGTTAGTCTTAATAGGCGTCAAATTATTGTTTACTTAATTTATTGTAGCTTCAATGTGTTAATTGTTATTGGTATCATGTTAAATTACTGCATTTAAAGTATAACAATCTGTTTTAAATGACCTGAGATTAACTGCAAATTCTATGCATTTTTTTTTGCTAAGATAGCCTGTTCTTCAGCCATCAATTGACAATGTAATAAAACGAAAAGGCCATGAAGTTTAATCAATAAAATAAAATAAAATGTGCTAAAGACTAATAACAGCAATAAACAGAAATATTCCATCATTATTGTGAATAAAAATATAACAACTTAATTAGGCAATTGGCACACCAAGCTCGCAAAAACATGGCCATAGAGCAAAAAAAGCGAACCTAACGGTACCAGAGATAACATTATAGACCTAATAAAAATATTTAACCCAAAATGGCTGGACACAAATGATTTTTAATATTTTATTGGCTGCACGACAAAGAAGCGGCATCTTTCAAACGTAGTTGTAAAAAGGTAATAATTGCTTTAAGATTTTGGCAATACTACCAATGCTGTTCATAAAATGTGTAATATACCTTCCGTTTATGTAAATAAAGTCTACATTTCTTTGACAAAATTGACGTTTTACTGTAAAGTTATCATGGCAGACATTACCTGCCAAAATTTGTATGTATATAAAAGTATAAAATATCCGTTAGCCAGTCCCTTTGTGGATAATTCCCAAGGCTAACGTTTATTACTGTTATAATAATTATCGATTTAACAACTACCTACCTACCTTATTATTCAGTAAAATGTTAAACTGTCGACTATATGTATAGGCTAAAAATATAAATGGCATAACTTAGGCAAACACAGTTAAAAGCAATCGATTTTATTCGGCCAATAGCATATTCGTTATTCGGCAACATACTAATAATAAAGGACCCAAAAAAGTACATATCTAAATACATTCAAGACTTCATATTAAGTATCAAAATATCTGTACCTAGAGCACAGCTTATTAATTGCGTTATGACCTTGACACTAAATGTAAATTTAGAACCTTGTCAACTTCATGTCTTAAATAAATGAGCAAAATTCACAATTAGGTAACAACCAATAGAAACAGCACATAACTATTAGTAACATAAAAATAATTCAATTGATACATTTTATAAACAGACTTAATTAAGAGCAAAGTATCAAAATTTATAGCTAGTCTAAACAGGTCTAGGTTTTTCGAATGCAACTAAATAAAATATTAAATTCAAGCACCAATGTGGATGTGTGTGCATGCAGATGTGGATGTGACTAATATTATAACAAAAAATAAAAATATAAGTGGACTTAATAGAAAACAAAAACGTAAGTAGGTAATAAAAAGGTAATCGAATACCTATGTTATTAAATGTGACACAAAGAAAAAATAAAAGTATAAACTAAATAGTATGTTTACCTTTGCTCTTGGGTGACGAAGGCGGAGTTTGGACGCTCAATTCACTATAAACACTCTTTGCCATAAAATCAACAGACAACGGGTGCTTAATTAAACTAGAATCAAAAGAAAAATTTCTAAAAGCCTCCATAGTGGACCACTTTGCTGCCTTTGCCTTGAAACGAAAAAGTAAACTGTCAACTGTCAGTTTGTTTTCGTTGCACGTAACGACGCCTCTAAAAATCTATAATGCGTTCTCCAATCAACGGTCTCGGTTTTTATCCCCTCCATAGAGGCGGGGCTTAATAATCGATTGCTGTCTCTTTCCCTCTAGAGCTTTGCCTCAAGCTTATTTTACGGATATTTTGTGTTAGGTTGGTGGCACAATGAAACCTTGTTCTATATTGCCGATTATGACATTTTTGTGACAATTAAGCGTAGGTAGACAAGAATTGAATTGACATTGTCTTCATTTTAGGAATTTCTACTTAGCTGTACTAACCTAATTGTTTTCTTTTGAAACGTAAAAATGTATTTAAATATCAACCATCTTTTGGGGATGTTTTTACTATTATTTTTTTGAATAAAGAAACAACTATAAAATAGGTATTTTCAAATATATCTACAACTAGCTTTCGCCCGCGGCTCCGCCCGCGTGGATGTCGGTTATCGCGATAAAAACTATCCTATGTCCTTCCCCGGGACTCAAACTATCTCCATACCAAATTTCATCTAAATCGGTTTAGCTGTTTGAGCGTGAAAGCGTAACAGACAGACAGACAGACAGACAGACAGAGTTACTTTCACATTTATAATATTAGTATGGATAAGCTTTAACAAGATTAATTCATAAAATAGACATTTTCTAAGTGTGTGAGACGCCTGATTAAAACTGTGTTTCGGTGACTTGTTTTTCAAGTACCTATCTATCTAAATGTTTAATTTAGGGGTACTTTGTGCATATCACATTTACAAAATTAACTTTAAAAACAAATAGTTTTGTTGGAAATGATTATTGTTATTACATTTTTGCGAAGATTAACTGTTAGTACATTTAAATAATTCGCAAAATAATTGACCCCAGTACCTACAATAGCGCCTTGTATTTTAATATGATAGATGGAATAATAATGATGTGAAATAAAGAATATGCAATTAGATTTAAATACCTAATATTTTGAATATTGATATGAATTTTATTAAGAACTGTTTTATAATAAATAATTACAATTAACAATAAAACTTTATTGTTAGCATTTTGAATGTAGGCAAGTATTAAACCTTTTACTTCTTCAAAACTCCTTGGTCCATTTGAAACGTTTTCGCTCTCGTTGTGTCTCCATCTTTATATTTTAATCATGCGCTCTCATCTTCCATAACATCTCGCAGTGAGCATCATAGACCCTTATTACTTCGCACCAAGTTATTAATACGAGCTACCTCCTCTAGTTCCTCCATGATGTATCGCTCACTTCGCAGTCTACATCAGCCAGGATATTCCTCAGTTTAATTTACAAATTCATAGTTGCGAATATTATGTTACTGAAGTAATATTGCCCCAGAGGTTAAAGTTGCCAGACTTTGTCTTAGTGTCTAGTTATTCGAGATCTTTTTCATTGAGCTTTCTATACATTTTTTTTTTCGTCATTAATGTCTATTATTCTGCAATTTACTTTATCATTGAGCTATGGACATAACCTTTTTTCGTACCTAATAAATGTTAAACTTTCCAAAATTATACATTTGGCTATATAGATATTTAAATAGGTGCCTATTGTATAACTTAGAATAGGCAATAGACCAATAACACACGAATCGTACAGTGCAAGTATTAAAAGCTATGTCTGTAACGATAAAACTACACATTTACACTGAAAGTGTCACAACTAACACAATCTGTAGGTTTATTATATTTCAGGACTTAGGTACATTATTTCACCCGACATTTCGATCGAATTGTACTGATCGTGGTCACGGGTCGACCGGTCCGACCTAATATGTACGAATATAAAAATCGCGACAGTTTAAAAACAATCTGTAAGTATTTATTAGGATTGTATAAAAGTAAGAATTTCAATTAGAGTGTTTGCAATTGCAACACTCTAATTGAAATTCTTACTTTTGACATCCTAAGCTAGAACTGAAAATAGAACAAAAAGTAAAATAAGCAAGGTTACCATCTCAAAACCCATTCTTGGAACCATTACGTATTCACCAAAAATGTGGAAGCAGTAAAACCAAATGTTAATACGCGATGACAAGACTTTAAAAGCAATAAAAGAGAAATTTTACCCACAATACACCACTCCATAATTGAGCAAAGACAATACATTATTGTGCCAACAACGACAATAGAGAAAGAACTTTTTACAAATGTCTGACAGAATTGGCGGCAAAACTGACAGACGTCACGCTGTGACAGTATGGCGGACAATAGCGGGTTTTCGTTGTACAGTAGCTGTCTGTATAAAATGCTACCGAATAGATCATTTGTCAAAATTAAAGCGTAAAGTTTTGACTACTTTATGTTCTTAGTATTGATTGTGTGATTTACAATTACAAGTCATTGTAAAAGGTTAGGTGGTTTACCTAGTTAAATTATAACACTTCTTTATCTAATGTCCTTATTTTCTAAAGTTAACATCGATTTATGAATCACTAACGAAAATGAGTCACGTTACGTCCGTGTCTGTTTGCAGAAGTATTTCTAAGAATACGAAAATTATTGATAATTTGATGCTTATTTCCTACATTTATGTCTACACACGGAAAATTGAGAACATAAGGTCGCATAAAGCCTCTTTTTGCTGTTCTACATGTTTTGAATTTGATCTTGTCTTTTTTTAGTTTAAGTGTGTTTAAGTTAGGTTGGAATTTATCGTGTACTTATGATTGTATAACCCGCTATAGACGTTATGGAATGAAATATTTTTATGGAAAAAAGAATCACCTAAACTTGTCTTTAACGTTAACTTTTATTTAGATTTTAGACAATTAATTATATTGTTTTATTTTATCTTTGATACCACATTAAGGTTTGGAAACCATTGATTTTGCCGAAAAATATATATATAGAAGGATACAATTCGCAACGAGGTCATCCGACAAAGAACCAAAGTTACCGACATATAGCACGCAGGTTAAGCACGCTGAAGTGGCAATAAGCTGGCCATATTTGCCGAAGGACCGATAGCCGATGAAGCAAACGAGTCCTAGATTAGAGAACGCGAGTCAGTAAACGTAAGATAAGACGACCCCCAGCCAGATGGACCGACGCCCTAAAGAAAGTCGCTGGAATGAATTGCGGATGATGCAGAAGATGAAGGACCGGATATTGTGGCGTAAGTTAGGAGAGGCCTATATCTGGCAGTGAACCGATACCGAGCGATTAAAGTTTGTTATTTGCCAGTAAACTCTAGCTTAAAAAAAATGTTGATCTATTAGACACATTGTTGTGAATAAAGGACTTACAAATTAAAGTGTCAATCGCTACAGGTACCAATTGATTTGATCTTGATTACATATTGTGACAAATTATTACAGTAAAACGACACTATCTATCAAAACAAACTATCTGTTATATTTGCCCATAACAATAAAAAAATAAAGGGTGCCGACATTGACCAAATGCGGCCCTTTTCGTGTCCCTTTTTTTGTTGGCTCTCCCCTTTATAATAGCTTTATTTTGCAAACAAAGTAAAGCTCAATTGACTCTCTAATATGTAAATATTAGTTGATAATAGTTTTAAAAGAGATTTTATCTGTTTATTGTTATAAGTATAATAGCTGGATTAGTAAGATTAGTAAGATTTTGGCGTTGATTAAACAAACAATGTTAATAAGCTGTCTATAGATGTAGATATTTTTGTGAAAGTGAATGATTAGATATACGTAGCGTATTTTTATTTAAAGCTAAATTGCTCAAGATCTAAATCTTTTTCAAACTTCTTATTATTGATTACAAATAATGTTGGCACATAATAAATTTGGTTTTATGCCTGTGATTATTCGTATGTTTGTAAAGAATTTTATGATTGAAGAAATATTACTTAATGTTAGAGTTGTTTCTAAGAATAAGTAACATAATAAAATTGTTTTTTCCGACGGCGGCGACGGCGGTAGCGTCGGAAAATCTGTATGATTTTGTGAGACGGTACACGTTGTGTAATGAATGAATTGTGATTTCTCTTACATTCTTACCATCGAACATCTATATACATTTTCATTAAAATAATAAAACCTGCAATTACTTTTTCTAAGGAAAAGCAAATACGAAGATAATTTTACTATTGGCCTCGAAAATCATTAGGTACCTACTTCTCAAATTTTTTCTACAACATTTTGTTGCTTTTAAAAAACACCTAAAATTACTTTAAGTCCGTTATTTTGCTAAAAGACCACGTTAAGACTAAACAGTTAAATCTAATATTTGAGGTAAAGTCATAAAAGATCAAAGTGGCGGCGGTGTAAGGCGACGGACTTTACTTGTACTTGTTAGGATACCGCCATAGGAATACCGCTACACAAAATTACTTTATTATCTCCCAAAATAAAAGAAAAGCGGCAAAATTACCTTACAAAAAAAGGACAACAGTTTTTATAAAGAACTGCTTTTTGAACAAAAGTCAATGCCAACAGCCACAGCAAGATTTTAATATTTTGGTTAGTGTTATTATTGCAATAAAAATTTACTGCGATTGATAGAAAGTGATGTCGGTTTATTGTTTAAACACGTTTGACAAATGAATTGAAGAAGTACCTATGTAGTAAAAAATTCGGAGAGCATTACCTTTTACTCCATTGATATTCCCCTATTAAACCCAATGAAATTACAATAAGAACCAATGTGTTTATTCTAATCTTCATATCAATAGCCCATTTTAAATACGTTTAGTAGGATTGCTTCCTTTTCTAATACCTTCATGGTCTTAGTTTTAACAAATAAGTAATTGATCACAATTGTTCTACAATTTCTTCAATAGACCACATCAAGGGGTATTACCAAATAATTATTCTAATTATGCTATAAACTGAATGTTTTTTTTTTTTGTTAAACGTATTCCTCAGTCACAGATCATGGTTAGCAGATCAATAATGACAGATAAAACAGCCAGATTCATTTTTATTAGGTTGAGGTTGGATTTAAATATTTTTGACTTAGGTACTTGATTATTTATTTATTTTTAGATGATGTCATCAAACTGCTTTATTCTAAATTGGATATTTATGAAATAGAACCAGACTTATCGGTGCTTGTCTTTATATCGACAGTAAATATGTAAGCAACGGCCATGTTACTGGCGGAACCTCATCAAACCCTTGATTTGATACCTAGGCACCGTAGCCAAAGATATTGATGGATATAAAATAGGTGATCAAGAAAACTATAATTGATTTTGCATTAATTAAGTCGTCTTAACCTAAAATACAATGGATAAAGGGATCTTACCGTGGGGCCTGTCGTCGACTCCGTCGCTATCGACTTCACTCCTTACGCTTCCAGGACTCGCCCTTTTCAGCTCCTCCGGCTGCCCTCCCTGTTCACTCTGATATCCTCCCATCCTCTTATCATATGACATGAAAAACGGAAAATTCGGTACCCGATTTTGCTCAAAATAATATCCCATTTTCCCATCTCTATTTTTTAGTTCTTCATCTTCTGACGAATGTGAGTAATCTTGGGTTATACTATTTTCTATATCGATTTCAGGTGATCGCCGATCATTGAGCCCTACAATCGATTCGATCGAGAAGTTCTTTGAAGGGAGTTTCGTTTGCATTTTGTTTATCTCCGATTCCATCACTATTCACAAACACTGGCCACTGCGCGATTACGATTTTCAAATTTGTATTTGGAACGTCCGAATGTCAGTTGTGTACTGATGTCAGTGCCGTGGCTCTCCGCTGTTGAGGACCACGCCTCCCGTTGAGGGGAGGCTAAATCTTTTATTTTAACATCCCACGCCATTTTACTTCTTATTTTCTCGCGACACAGTTCATTTTACTTTGAAATATGTTCAAGACGCTTCCATACACAGTACAGGGTAAGTAATTTTGGACTTTATTGCAATGAATTAGGAATAATTTTGTATTATATAGTGATAAATAAATACGTATTATGATTTGGTATAATGCGACAAAAAATGGCGGTCGTCGATAAATAAATAAGTGTTCAATGATGCGTTGTGTTAACTACTGTTATAAATACTGTTTATTTGTTATTCTTTGTGAGTATATTGTTGAGAATAATATTTAAGGGTGTTTTATTTCTTTTTGTGTGAAGAAGCTTTCTTTAAAGGCGCTACAGAATGGTTTTGGTACCTACCTACTATTTAAATACACTTACTGTTGAAACGAAAACATATTTTAATATTAGTAATAAATATACCTACACCTTGTGTACATCTGACTATAAATCCAATATAATTCTACAAATTAATATTAATTATCTATCAGACTTCTTAAAAATAAAACTATATTTGTATTTTTGTTTGAAACGAATAAACTTAAAAACTACAAGACCGATTTCAAATCATATATACAATAACAAAAAAATAAACATTTTGAAGTTGGTGCCGAACAAAACATAAAAACTATTTCACCAACTTCAAAATGTTTAATTTTTATTTATTACTAGCTGACCCAGGCAATTTCGTATGTACGTTTTTGTAGCATTTTTCGTTGCTGCTCCGCTCCTATTAATCGTACCGTGATGCGATATAGCCTATAGCCTTTCTCGATAAATTCAAGCGGACCCGTAGTTCCTGAGATTGCCGCGTACAAACAAACAAACTCTTCAGCTTTATAATATTAGTATACATTCTTTAATATTTTTTGCTTTTTAGAAAATTTAATTAATTATTAATTATATTAAATTTGTAGGCTTAACTTATTAAGATCGGTTACCTACCCTAAGAACTTTTTGTGATAAGTAGGTACTTAAGTACAATTGAACAGCGGCGGTAGCTTCATGGCTAAGGCATCGGTCTCGCAATTACGACGTCACTGGTTCGAATCCTACCCATTAAACTACTGACGTGAACCCACTCTTATTACAAGTATTTAGAAATAACAGATTCTTAAAAAGGATTCTGTGAATTATTTTCAGACCGTCTTGACCCCGTTTCCTTCGTTGCGATGTATTCATTGATAAATGAAAACGTTGCAATGACACTTGCTTATTCAAAGTATCAAAATCATTTAATTAATCGATCATACCTATCTTAAATTTCGTGTACCTAATAAGGTCCAGTCCTTATTGGGTGACAATGCAGTCAATCTAGTTAGGCATTAGATCTGGGTCCTTGTTCACTACGTTTTTTTTTTCGTTTCCGTGGCAAGGCGCATGCGCGGTGCACTCAAAGATGTCCGCGCGTGCGCGATGCATTTTAAGCGCAGTTCTCTTATTTACCACTATGACAAGATTTTGACAGTTAGACGCGCGGACTTGCCGCGAAAACGAAAAAATATAAAATGAATTACCATGTTCTGAGAAAACTAACCAAAATTAAGTTAAAATACTTTATTTTCAATAACTTACTCTACTACCTACATAAGAGACCTAGATATTTTATAATAGATATATTATTTCAGAGTTTTTATTACTGACATCAACCAAAAATGAAATAACTATTTTTCTTAAGTTGGGGCACGGCGATCGTCGCTGTGCTTACTTTTTTTAACTCAGAGTCATTGTCAAAACGGTGAGAAAGCAATGAACGTTGATGCCGTTTTATGATTGGTCAATAGAGAGGGTTCACTCGACAACTGTTTTAACCGTGCAGCCCGATTGCAGTCTGTGTGCAACGACTGCACGTTGACTGCAAGCTAGCTTCACGATCGAAGTGCAGTTCAAATTTCGTTGGACCAACTGAATAATGCGCTTATTACACTACACTGAATCAGGGACCCTAAACCCTTAAAAAGAGAGGTGTAATAAGAATTAGGGCCCTAATTCTCTAACACATTTTTAAGGCCACCTCGATTTAGGGCCCTGATTCAGGGTAGTATAATAGCCGTTTTAGGGCTGCAATAGAAATGCATCACCGCGTGCCAGAATGTACACCTACCCCACCCGGCTGCTCCGCCTGCGCTTCTACCACCAGTGACAGAGAGATTGTTGGAGAGTTCACACGCGCCGTTTGTTGGAATACTATCATAGGTTACCTTGACGTTTAAATGACGTTCTATAGCAGTCTAAATGCAGTCGAGCTGCACTTCGCCCGTGCAGCTTAGCTTGCAGTCGTTCGAACTGCACGTGGACTGTTGTGACACGGTTGTGGTTGGAGTTTTATTGTAGTCGTACTAATTCCAATCAAACTGCAAATTTGCAGCCAGACTGCAGTTGAAATGCAGTCCGTCTATTTACGGCTGGTCTCAATACTCTTTCTATCGATGCATTTGGTTGCTAGAGCTATGAATTTGACGGTAGCTCTTTACAAAATATGTCAAAATTCTACATCTAGCAGCCAAATCCCTCGATATATAGATTATTGAGACCGGCCGTTAGAGCCTTATGCTGGGTTCACATGCTCGCGTTCAAAGCGATATTCAACAGTCACGAACACAAGCGCGACCGTGTATTGTAATTACCATTATAAAATCTTCTTGCGATCACTCAAACCAGACAATAAATATACTTATATTTTTAAATAGGTACACACATTTTATAAGCTAGCTAACGCCTCGCAGTTTCACCCGCGTAGTTCCCGTTCCCGTAGGAATACAGGGATAAAAAGTAGCCTATGTCACCCGGGAATAGTGTAGCTTCCGTCCAGTAGTTTTTAAGTTTATTCGTTACATAAAAAAATACAAATCTACCCTCTTTGTAATATTACTAGTTTTCGCCCGCGGCTTCGCCCACTTGATGTCGGTTATCGCGATATATGTCCTTCTCCGGGATTCAAACTATCTCCATACCAAATTTCATCTAAATCGGTTTAGCTGTTTAAGCGTGAAAGCGTAACAGACAGACAGAGTTACTTTTACATTTATAATATTAGTATGGCGTATGGATGCATTATAGAGTATAGATAAATAATACTCAGACACAGAATAAACCATCGTGCTCATTACACAAATTTTATACTGCCTCAGTGGCGCGGTGGGAGTGTGTCCGACTGCTGCGCAAGAGATCGTGGGTTCGATTCCCACACGAGACACCACTTTGTGTGATCCACAAATTGTTATTCCAAGTCTGGGGTATACTTTGTGTACGAGACTTGTATGTTTGTAAAGTCCCCCGCGACACAGGGTTTGTACCGTAATACGGGAGTGGCCTTTAAAAAAAAATACGGGGTGGGGATCAACCCACGGCCTCCGGCTTAGCAGTCAGTGTCAGCTTCCCTTCAGGAAGCCTGCAGTACTTTGGGCAAGCTACTAGCGTTCTGGGAGTGCATGGGTTGGCTGGAGTGACGAAGAAGTCAAGTATAACACTCACTATGGCCCAATCACGAGGCTAAGTGCGGTTTTCTTATTCGCCCGGGTAAAACTAACTAACTACTTACCTATACAGTTTATAAACAAGTTTAAAAAGAGAGCAGCGATCTCTATTGCATTGTTCTTTTCTTCGGCTGTAACAATTGTTTTCCGAACTTGGCATTCAGGTAGGTACCAAAAAAAAAAAGTCAAAAATACTTTATTCATTTAGGTTACAAATGCAACGCTTAAGAACGTCAGGCAAAATTTGGAATAGAATGATGCTACATTTAATGCCAAGTTCGCAAGAGTAAAGCCGTGAGAAAAGAACTTGGCAATAAAAACTCATGGCTACTTTTTTAAAATGCCAGTTTTTACAATATATGTATCTGTATATATACAGTAAAGCGAGTAAGGTGCTGCAACCATACACCATGAAACTCACGCAAGCAATCATCAAGCAATATGTAGAATCATGAATTTATGATTCATGATCATGACTTCTCGCAATTGTAATATTTTCCTTCTAGATAATAATAAAACTATAGCAATTCAAATTTGAATGATTTAGGGTCAGATTCGAGCCACGACTCTACATACATAACTATTTGAACTTGCATTTATACTAATACTAGCTGTGCCCCGCGGTGTTACCCGCGGTTTATTAGTCTATGTGTTAATCCAGGGTGTCAGCTAACTCTATACCAAATTTTATTAAAATCGCTCCAGCCGTTTTGACGTGAAGAATTAATAAATATACACACTTACATACTCACAAACTTTCGCCTTGATAGTATTAGTATTGTGATTATAAAGCTGAAGAGTTTGTTTGTTTGTTTGAACGCGATTATGTCAGGAACTACGGGTTCGAATTGAAAAATTAATTTACTGTTGGAAAGCCTATTTATCGAGGAAGGCTAGACTATATAACATTACGCTACGACAAATAGGAGCGGAACAGCAATGATAAATGTTGCAAAAACGGGGAAAATTGACACATACGAAGTTGTGCGGGGCAGCTAGTCAAATATACCTGTACATACATATATGCCTGTTAGTCTAGTGTTTTGTGACTCTGACTGCTAAGGCAAAAGGTCGTGAATTCCCATACCGAATTACGGACAGCATTTTGTGTGATCCACTAATTGTTATTCCGAGTCGGGGTGTAATTTGTGTCCGTGATTTGTATATATGTATGTAAAGTCCCCCGCGACACAGGGCTGGTCCCCTAGCGCATGAGTGGTCATAATTCTGAAAAAAACAAAAAAAGAAACGATGTAGGTACCTACAGTCAGTACCTACTAAGTACATTATTTATTTAAAAACTTCCTGCAAATAGGTACATTGCAAAAGGCGGACTTAATACCATTCATTTTTCACTTAATTCAATTTATAGGCATTCTCTATCAGTCAACCTTTGGGTAGCAGGTGCTTTCTTATTCTTGTTATAAAATAGGAAATAACGATATCCCTACTAATATATAAATGTGAATGTAAGTTTGTTTGTTACGCTTTCACACGAAAACTATTCAACCGATCAGCATGAAACTTTGTACACATATTCTTGGAGGTATAAGAAGTAACATAGGATTATAAAAAAAGGGGAAAATTTACGCAGACGAAGTTGCGCGGGACAGCTACTACCTACGTCTATAAAACAAATACCTACTTACATAGGTACTCATCATCACAATAACTCACATTTTGTCGTTATGGTTAGTGTTGCTGGTTTGGCAAACTCAAACTATACCTAAATCTATTATTCCCATATGTCACATTAAAAAATAAAGTACTTTCATTTCGAGTTTCTAACGAAATATTACTAAAATCAAACTGGTTGAAAGCAATTTTATTATTGGATTATGGTACAGCTGCTGCCATCTATTGCTGAGTAGCTATTACTATTTCAATTCTAACTAGTGTCGAGTTGCAAAACTACGTCAGCTTTTCCTTGCTACTTAAGTGTTATTATTATGTCGCTAGATGTCGTTATAAACACTATGAACATTTTGCGTTCCGATCATTTTGCGTAATAAACATTTTGCGTTTTTTATCGTTTTACGTTTTGAACTTTCTGCGTGTAGAGGATTTGAGGGGTAGCTACTGTTTGTATCAATATTAGTTTGTTCTTGTTACGGCCCCGAAAACAAAGTTTACATTTCAATCATGCGTATACCTACCCAGAATAATTTTTTGGGGGTTTCGTAATATGGGAGAAGGGGGTTAGGTGGTACTATTGAAACTTCCGCCAAATGAGTAGGCCTACCTAAGGGTTGAGGTCTGGGCTAGATGAGGGCCAGTTTTTAGTTCTTATAAAGTCCGAAACGTTGGTTTCAAGCCAGGCTTGAAACCAACTTGTATGCTTGGGTAGTTCGTGCCATGTGACCAGGTGCAGAGACCTGCTGGAAAGTCCACGATACATTTTTAAAAAGTGTATTGCTGAGAGGTTTCACAACACGATCCAAGACTGTCTCTTGATACACTTTGGCTGAACTACCGAATGAGCCAAGGCCTCTGAATTTCGTTTTGTTTAAAAAAATAACTATTTAACCTATTATTATATAAATGCTACTTTAATATAAATGAGTACCTAAATGATAGAATTGTTTAAGTTTATTATGTGCTAACGGTTTTTGTTATAATAATGCTTTGTATATTTTTATTGTTATTTTGTTTATACCTACTCCTTAAAAGAAAAAAAATAAAAAAAGTACACCAGATCTGGTAGAATATAAGCACTGAAACTTTGTAAACATAATTACTGTACTATATTCTGAGAAACAAATTTATCTATTCTAAAAAAAAAATAGCTTTGGGACGCCTTGATTAGACATGCCCCACCAAACCATCACTGACGCAGGATGATGACCACGCTGTACCTTTCTGACTTTTCTTTAGAACTGTGAGTGTACCCTTTATCATTTTGCTAATTGTTGTGCACTTCAACCGTCGTCGTTCAAAAAAAAAAAACATCGGTAAAGAGGATATTTCTGTGCCTTTCACTTGCGTATCGCGATAGAAGGCGTTTTGATCGATCCACTCTCTTTAATTCTAAAGATTGATTTAGGGCATGTCCTGTATATCGACGATAAGCACCGAGCTTCAGGTCTTGTTTTTTATTACGCGACAATTCAATTTCATTTCTCGCGATAAGATTTTTTGCTTCCTAATGGGATTTCGACGAATTCTGAGTTTAACAGCGTTAACAGCCTTTGTAGTTCTAACAGCACACGGCCGCCCCGATCTTTAATGGTCTTCATATTTGGTGGACAGAGGAAGTGTTGTTGTATCTGTTGATAGGACGATATACGAACATACGGCTGATACCAAGCTTTTGAAGTGTCTGGAATATGACCGATATATTTTATATTGTGATTTGATAATGAACACGAAAAAATATGTGAATTGTTGCGAAATCGAAAGAGCTTTTAAAAATAATAAATGCGTTCCAAGTTGAAAAAATGAAAAGTTTTTATGTAACAGTATTTATGGCCGGACTAGTTATAGCACAGAATAAGTAATAGTACTACGTAGTTATAGGTAAATCCACCGATTTAATTCAATTTAATAAAAATTGGTATCGAAAGAAAGATCGCTAAAGTGATTAAGTAAAAATAATCGTATAAGGCTGTCAAGGCTTGCTTGCAAAACATCGTTCATGGAATATTTTTGCCGTGCTTTGAAGTTTTTAAAATCGAAATAAAAGCCATGAATGAACTCTTTTCGATTGGCAAGCTATTAAAAGCGTGTTTATAAATTAATAAAATTTAATAAAAAATATAACATTTAAGGTGGCGGTTCGCGTCGCGACTGAGACAAGAGACAGAGACGGTAGACTGCAACAAGAGTCTCGGTCTCTACTGCATGTAAGCATGGATCAAGACCGCGACCGTAACCAAAGCTTCATATCATAGCACCACTAGCTGTCCCGCGCAAGTTCGTATGCGTAAATTTTCCCAGTTTTTGCAACATTTTTCATTACTGCTCTGCTCCGATTGGTCGTAGCGTGATGTTATATAGCCTATAGCCTTCCTATATAAATGGGCTACCCAACAGAAAAATACTTTTTCAATTCGGACCAGTAGTTCCGCAGATTGCCGCGTTCAAACAAAAAAATAAACAAACTTTTCAGCTTTATAATATTAGTATAGATAGTATAGATTACTGTGCGCGAGACACTATTCGAGGCACAGATTATCTGTGATTCGAGGGCAGCGATTGTCTCGCAGTCTCTTGTCTCACATCTCTGTCTCCTGTCTCTGTCTCGCTCACAAAAGTCTCTTACAAAAGCATACAGTCAAGTAATAGTTTCGGTCTTTCGTCTCGGTCTTCGGTCGTGGTCTCCTGTTCCTTACAAATAGACTTATTAATCCCTTTGATCCTCTGGAGGTACAGCATACTGAAATGATTTCCGTACTATACAAAAAAGTAACTATAAAAACGAGCCAGCCAGCTAGAAGTATACATTCTAGTTTGCTTGCTTGTCAAGTTGCCGTAAAAAAAATTCAAGGCGAATTGTTGGTCTTTTGATGGTATGATTAGTGACAGATTATAATAGTTCCCAATATTTTTGGAACGTATTTCTTTTTATTTTTTGAAAAAAAAAGACTCGCTGTAGGGTACAAGCCCTGTGTCGGGGGGGATTTTACAAACATACAAGTCACGGAGACAAAGTACACCCAGACTCAGAACACCAATTTGTGGATCACACAAAGTGGTATACCATGTGGGAATCGAACCCACGACCTCTTGCGTAGCAGTCGGATACACTCCCACTGCGCCACAGAGGCAGTCAAACATACGTACCTAGTTCCATATCGCAAATTATTGTTTGCGGGTTGAGAGACTAGACGGGAAAAAGTGTTACATTTTAACATTGATCAAAAATCTATTATTTATGATTATGTGAAGTTAGATTAAGAAGGATATGTTAAATAGGTTGTTTGTATTTTTTGTAAATTTATTTACTTTTTAAAGTTTTGATTTTATCAATGTTTTTTGATTATGTTGAGGTAGAATAGATAGATAGTATGTTTGTAATATTTATTTTACATATGTCAGGCACCTGTCCCACCAACGGCGAGAAAGCGAGTCAAGAAACGTAGGTACATACTTATGTAGATCCCGTGTAAACAAAAGAGATACAGATATTAATAGTTGATCGCTGAGTGTTCACACAGCCGGCGAGTACTCGCTCTATACTGCATCTCTTTTGTTTACACGGATAGGATCTACAATGAACATCTATTGTAAGTTTCTTGAGCGATAAAATCGCTACCCGCTTCTCGCCATTAGTGAGACCGGTGTCCTAATGTGGCTGTATATGTGTGAAAAATCTTAATTTGAAATAGAGCAATTTTTAATTACCGGCTAGATGGCGCATGCGTGGGCCCAAACTCGCGAGCATCAAGGGATAGAAGAATTTGAGGTCTAGTAACATAGTTCAGATAGGTGGTTCGATTCCGGTCCCGGCCTACGGAAGTCTCGAGTTCGATTCCCGGGTCTGGACTTCAAATTTTTCTATCTTTCATAAAATGCAATTATTGTATTTGTAAAGTAATTGGCAAGAAATGCCATAAATTGAATATAGAAAGCGGCCGCAAGATGGCCGCTGACTGTATAAAAGTTTAAGTCTGCCGCTAATCATATTAAAGTCGGCCACTGACTTTATTTGAATTTAAAGTCAGCCGCATCGAATGGTTAGAGTCGGCCGCTGACTCTATTTGAAGCTGGCAGTCTTAAGTCAACCGCCGACTGTATTAAAGTCAGCTTATGTCTGGTCTCAATAATCTAACTACCGATGGATTTAGCTACTAAAGCTATATATTTGACATAAGCTCCATACAAAATATGTCAAAATTCTAATTCTAGTAGCCAAATCCATCGATAGGTAGATTTTTGAGACCGGCCGTTAGTCTTATACTCGGCTACCGACTGTATTAACGGCTAACTGTAATTCATTGTTTCAATAAGATTAATAAATAAAATGTCAAAGTTTGTTGGAATAACTTGATTTATTTGAAATACTTATTTTATATAACCTTAATATTATATGCCTTATTATTATACATAAATAACAATTATAAAACAGTCAAACAGATTGTCATGTATGTAGGTATGAAAAAAATCGTACGTTATAATTACTTCTACAAAATCCGAGGCGGGAAGATAGTCATAGTTAAATTACACCAAGACCCTTATCAAACATAATACATTCGAATCGTACCGCTCAAAGATTGATCCTGGATGGCACGACCTCTGACTTAATAATCAGGTTCACTAAACCGACAGGCTAGTCAAATAATATTATAAAGCTGAAGAGTTTGTTTGAACGCGGTAATCTCAGTAACTACTGGTCCGAATTGAAAAAATATTTTTTGTTGGGTAGTTCATTTATCAAGGAAGGCTATAGGCTAACACGCTACGACCAATAGGAGCGGAGCATCAATGAAAAATGTGGCAAAAACGGAAAAAAATGATGCATACGAAGTTGAATTAGGTTAGTTCACTATAAAGATGCCCAATATTATCGATATTAGTAGGTGTCAAAATAAATATCGATATTTTTATCGACTTTGTGTCTTTAGGTTAGGCATGAATCCAGAACTTAGTTCAGGGGCACCATGTGTCGCTCGTTTAAAGGGGTGGAGGGAGATTGAACACCGGTACACCAGCCACCACCACTGAGGGGGAGGCAATTGCCTGTCAAAACACACCTATACAATGTCAAAATAAAAAAATCCCAAAAAAAAAACATCTTTTAGTCGAGTCTGGGGAGGGCAATTGCCCCTGGTGCCACCCCCCCTCCCGGGATCCACTCCTACTCTAAGTGCAAACAAGCCTTTTTTTTTATAAAAGACGACTCCCTCAGTAGGGTACGAGCCCTGTGTCGCGGGGGACTTTACAAACATATAAGTCACGGACACAAATTACACCCAGACTCAGAACAACAATTCGTGGATCACACAAAGTGGTGTCCCGTGTGAGAATCGAACGCACGACCTCTTGCGTAGCAGTCGGACACACTCCCACCGCGCCACAGAGGCAGTCCTTTATTGCTTTATTGTTTACAATGTATTTTAACAACGCATGGATTATCTGGTTAAATAGAACAAAGTGGCATGCTGTTGGAAAGGCCTATGTTCAGCAGTGGACTGCGATAGGCTGATGATGATGATGAATATCTGGTTTAATAATCAGCATGTCCTGTAACACGAAGGCCTCTTCCAGCTGTTTCCATTCTTCTCTATAGTTTGCCATTCTAGAACAGGTTTTTCCTCCAATATTCTGGATGTCATCTGTATAAACTAGTACTAGCTGTCCTGAGCAACTTCGTCTGCGTAAATTTTCCCCGTTTTTCCAACATTTCTCATTGCTGCTCCGCTCCTATTGGTCGTAGCGTGATGTTATATAGCCTATAGCCTTCCTCGATAAATGGGCTATCCAACAGTCAAAGAATTTTTCAATTCGGACCAGTCGTTCCTGAGATTACCGCGTTCAAACAAACAAACTCTTCAGCTTTATAATATTAGTATCAATAGATTAATTTTAATCTAACCATCGAATATTAGCAGCAGCAGCACTCTCAATATCATTTTTATAGTCGAATGAATACAATCTATACCTAAACCTATCCTGTGCTGCATTCATTTCTCCTAACTCTTCAATTTCCTTTTGCGTTAAGTCTTTATATCTTCTGCCTTTCAAACTTTCTATAACCTGTATATTTTTAACCTCATCCTTTTTAAATTTCGTGCCATTTATTTTATTGACCATAGAGTCGAGGGTCTGATGTAGAGCGTTGTCAGTGTTGCCACCTATATTTCTTAATGTAGAAGCACTGGGTTGGTTTTCATCGGCAACGAAAGCTTTGTTTATAAACACTCCTTTCTTTTTCTTTGCCTGTAAAAATAATAACTAATTTATAGTTTTTTATGTAATCTAGAATGCAAATTGTCTCTAAGCCAAAAATTCTAAACATCAAAAGCAATTAAATCAGACAGTTAAAGTGCTACAAGGATATTTTGGGTCTTTAAAGAAATTGAAATGAGGGCGCCTCACAAGATGGCGGCTTTAGTTCTGATTTCGGCCACGTGCCAATGCAATAAGTTAAAGGGCGTCTAAACGGGCGGAAATTTTACGGCAATTTGTGGTGGCACTATTGGCAACTAATTGCTCGGCCAATAATGGCAATATGTCTGCAATTGTATAGCGCATGATTCAGTCTCCTAAACAGGCTACACAAACCGGCAACAATAAAATAGAGAGCGACTGAAACAACAACAAAGTCATCCGGGCAACATTGGGGAAAATCGATCGCTCAGCAATCGTCCGGCAACCATCGTATCAATATTGGAGAGTACTACATGTTGCCGGACACAGCATTGCCGCCACAAATTGCCGTAAAAAATGGCCCGTTTTGACACCCCATAACAATACTAGCCAATGGCACCTGGATGACATTGACATGAGGGCGCTTTACAAGGTGGCGGCGTTAGTTCTGATTTTGGCCACGTGTCAAAAGATCCTTGTAGACCAGTAAGAATGTAAAATGTTTTGACTTCTCCTTTAAAGACCAGGCTTTTCGTTTTAAAGACCGGATGTTGTTTTTTTTAATGTTAAGTTAATTTTTAAAGGAGGTACTTCTTAGGAGAGTAGGTAAATACAAACCTCGTGTAGTTTGTCTATAACAAAGCTATGTCCAGTGTTCACTCCGATCGTGCTGATATCTTCAATGCTATTGGACTTGTGATACGGACGTAACGCCGAAACAGCGCGGGATACGCCTACCTGCACAAATGAAATAAGAAACATGAATGAAGTTCAAATTAAAATCAAGGGAAGTGTAAAATAAAATTTAAAGCGGCGGTAGCCTAATGACTAAGGCATTGGACTCGCAATCGTGAGGTTGTGGGTTCTGATTCTACTCATTATACTACTAGCTGGAAGCGTCAACAGGATTGCTAATAATGTGCAGGCGCAGATCCTGAACATTGTTCGAAGGGGGGGGGGGGCAACGTGTGACCTAACTATTGTGGTTCGCTCGCATGACGGTGAGGTGTCAAATTTGATGTACACCAGCCATCACCACCAACTCAATTGCTTGTAAACACGCCAACACGCCAGAGCAGATTTTATCAAAATTCTCCAAAAAAAGTTCTTTCAGTTTAGTCTGGGGGTCTGGGGGGGGGGGGGGGGGGGTGATTGCTCTGATGACCCCTTGGATACACGCCTGGTAATGTGGGACCCACAATCCCCCACATTGCTAGTTATATTTTATAAAAACAAAAACAAAATAATAGAAAAAAATTATCATCACCGATTGATATAAATACAGAGTTACAAAGGCTACCCAGAAAAATATGTAGTCAAATAGAGAAAACGCCATCAAAATCGGATCAGTAATTTTTGAGAAAATTGCGTACATTACAAATATACGAGTCAAACAGACCTTTTTTTAAAGACAATTATCGGTGAAGAAAAACTCGTCCAGGGAATTCGAAGAATCGAAAACTTCGAAAACAAACGACATGCACCAACCGTAGTGAGCCCACGTGTGAAAATTTCACGATATTTCACCAGGCGGGAACGAAAGTCGAATAATCGGGAAAATCGCCATTTCACAAAATGTTATCTCGTGACTGAGAACGAATTTTGAATAAGGGTTTTGTTATACACTCAGTAAGCGTGTCGCATCATCAGCCTGAATCACCACAGCACCAAAAGCCCACTGCTGGACATAGACCTCTCCTAATTTTCACCACAACATCGCTCCTCTGCCTTCCGCATCCAGTTCATCCCCGTTTACTAAGTCGCGGTCTCCACCCTAGGTCTTGTTTGCTCCATCGGCCATCGGTCCATCGGCAGATATGGTCAGCCCATTGCCACTTCAGCGTGCTTACCCTGGGAGCTATGTCGGTAACTTTAGTTCTTTATCGGATGACCTCATTGCGTATTTTATCCTTCAAAGAAACCCCATACGTGTCTATATTTTTTTAATCTATACTTATATTGACCGCAGTAATCTCTAAAAATTTTTCTTCTTCGTACTGTTGGATAGCCCATTTCTCGAGGAAGAAAAAACAAGTACTTGCTATTTGAGGGCTATTATTTAAGAGACGCAAATAGCAAGTACTTGTTTTTTGCAAACACTTTTATATTTTTTATTTGTTAAAAACTTGAGGGTATATATTTTTCAAAGAGAGACTTCTAGAATCTTCGATACGATAACTACGCTCGCGAACAAATTGTACAAATTGTACAAATTTCAAATTTGTTTCTCTAACAATACACTGTTAGATTCTTTTAAACATCGTTTTATTGAGCATATACGTGCTTCACTGTTTGAAGAAACAGACTAGGTATTGACATCACGCTACGACCAATAGGAGCGGAGCAGCAATGAGAAATGTTGCAAAAAACGGGGAAAATTTAGCTAGTACCTTCCTTTTAAATATACCTTTTTAAAAAAGATTCATAATATTGAAGAACGAAGCAACTAAGCTCGATCAAATGCAAAGCGGCCACATTCTTCTTTCACTTGTAACTAACTAACAACAATGTGGAATCTTGGAAGTCTATATTAACCTACTTCTAATTATCGTATAGGAATGAAAATGTACATGCCGTGAATTTATTTTGGATGACAACACAATAATTTGGTAAGTTGTGGGTGGAGGGACTTGGAGCAGTTCTGACGATGGAGTGCAACTCCTCAGGTATTATAAGGTTTTGACGATCAACTTTAATCTGATTCTTATTATCGTGTATAATATTTTTAAGCTATTGCATAGCTTTTATCGCAGGCTTTGAGCGCGGCGACCGAATCAAGACATTCCGTAACGAAAATAAAACCTAACACTTCGCCTACCATGTAGCTCGGCCGAGCGTTCGTATATGTATATGGTACGACTGTACGAAGCTCGCACGGATCGAGACGAGCTGCTCCTAAGTGTAATGAAAAGAAAAAAAAAATACTGCATATATAAAAAATAAATAAATAATTATAATTTAAGTTGATAAAAAAAATATTTTATTAACTTAAGCAATTATTTTATTTTTATACATTAAACGTTTTTAGCTAAAAAAAAAACTGTAGACACATTTACCGGGGGTCCTTACCAAGGCCTTTTTTCAAAATTCCTTTTCAATAACAAGATTTTTTTTTTAATAAGGCACTAGTTGCCGTTATACATACCTAACGGCCGGTCTCAATAATTGATCTACGGTAAACTGACTGTTGAAATAATAACAGACGGTTAACGATTGATAAGTTATTGAGACTGGCGTTAATGAACGCTTACTTACATGTCCATGTCTAATCCGATGTTCAGTAATATCTGCTCCAAGCAACTCTGTATACGGATCCATTCTGATAGGTACTATTTTGTCGATGCAGTAGAGGAGGGCCATCGTGCTGATAATACCCCACACCATGAGGCACACTGCCGTGAGGGTCTGCACTCCTAGGAGGTACCACCCACCACCTGGATATGGAGGTTTTGATAACTAGGTAAATTTGAAAAAAAAGTGAGAGGTGACTTAAGGTTCATTTCCGTGCATCGCGGCGAGCAAGGCAAAGTCCGCCAACTGTTTTAATCATTTTGATTGCACAAATGCCACCGCATCATTGTCTCTATCCTATAACCACACTAACACTTTGCACACACGACTATAAAAATAGCGACGTCTATCGGAAGACGTGTTGTCGCTACGAGCGCACGATCAAGACTGTCTGAATTAGACTCACTGTCCCACTACCGGTACTTTAAATGTAAACGTCAAACTAAAGTCATGCAATCTTGCGGCGGCCATGTTTAAATGAGTCAATAGACTTGCTTTTTAATCAAAACAGATACTAGGTCAACGGAAATTAATTAGCGTTTTAATAATTCTCCAACAAATATAAAACCATTATTCCCTTACTCCATAATCTAATGGTAGTGAGGGTATAGTGCTTCTGCATACCACCATAGGCAATCAAAATGGTCTTCGAATGTCTTAAACAAATCTAATTCAGGTTAACCCCTATTATTATTAATCGTTTACCTTAACGAGTATTAACTCACACAACGCTAATTGATCCCAAACTAAGCAGACCTCGTACTAAGGAAACCAGACAACTGATAGACATACTTATACAGGGTGTTTGGAAGAACGATGGAAAGCCGTAAAGCGGAGCTAGTATAGATTATTTAAAACCATTTAAACTAAACTTGTCTTAGACGAGGTGTGACTTTTTTTAACAAATTTTATTTATTTATGATGACAAAACCCAAAATGTTGCAGTTAGTCGCGAATAATGGTCTACAGAGCAAAGTAGTGTAGACCGTAATTTCAATATTTTTTGAGTTATCTGTGAGGTTAATGCCTCAAAAGAAAGAACAATAATCAGATCCTCAAAAGAAAGAACAATAATCAGATATATTTAAAAAAATGTTTGAACAAAAAAAGTATAATTATTGTAAAAAAATATCTTTTGTCACATATAATAATAATATACACATATAATATATAATCATGTATAACAAGATTGTTTACACATTACTTTAATTAAATTGAATTAAAAATAAATGATTTATCTTTTAAACTGGCCATTATTCACAACTAACTGCAAAATTTTGGGTTTTGGTATCAAAAATTAATAAAATTTGCTAAAAATAAAAAGTCACACACTTAAAAGACAAGTTTAGTTCAAATGGTTCTAAATATTCTATACTAGCTCCGCTATACGGTTTTGTATCGATATTCCAAACATCCTGTATATTTCTAAATACATATATTATAGAGAAATAACACCCAGACATAAACCATCATGCTCGTCACACAAAGTTTTATCCTGGGTGGGGATCGAACCCACGACGTCATGGGACACTAACCACTAGACCAACAGGCCATTATAATAATAATAAAAATCATTTTTAAAGTGTCTTCGTCATAATATAAAATTAAAAAATATTTATACCTTTAAATAAACCCGATCTGCCGTTCGTCGTATCCATGGGTATAGGATTGTCAGCAAACAGGCCTACTGCTATCACACCTGGATAAGAAACATAACAGTATTTATTCCCTATAATATATTAAATTATTTTTTTCTTTTCTTCTTAAATCTATACTATAATACTATAGAATATTGTATTATTAAGCCAGAATAAATCCGTTATGGATTTATTTAGTACCTGTTATTATACAGCTGAAGTTTGTTTGTGTGAACGCAATAATCTCAGGAACTGCAAGTCCGAATTGAAAAAAAATCTTTTACTGTTGGATAGCCAATTGATCCAGAAAAACTACATAACATAACGCTACCCGCAATAGGAGCGGAGTAACAATGCAAAATGTTATAAAAACGAGGAAAATTATGCAGACTAGAGAATGACTTTACCAATTTTATTAAAAAAAAAAACACTTTTTTACTACCCTGTAAGAGATTGTTACGAAAAAAAATAACAAGGCGTTACGAAGTTCGCTGGGACAGCTTGAAACAAAAGTATTAATTTTTAATAAAAACTACGAATAAAGACAAAAGAACTAAAAAAAAAAGGGTTGCACTCCGGGAGTACCGGCTGGAGTAATAACTTGAACATTAACGTTGTCTATATTTTGGAATGGTTAGGGAATAATTTCGCACGAATTGATTTTTTTATCAGTATAAAAGTACTATCATTTATGTGTTTAAAATACAATATTCGTTTATATATACAACGCGCTATCGTACACAAACATGACAATTTATATTACATATACAAGGTGTAACTGAAAGCTGTGGTCATATTCAAGGGTCGGTATGTGGCAACGACCATACAGATGGTCGTTGGTATGTGGCCACGATGCTGAGTGCACATACCTAATTTTATCAAAATCGGAGTACCCTACTATTTATGAAGAGTTGTTAATTAAAAAAAAGTATGACTTAAAAGTTCTATATTATATCTATATCTATTAATCATAGCGTAATCTTACATAGCCTTCCTCGATAAATGCTATCTTAGTTCCTGAGATTACTACCAACAAATAGACAACTCACACAACGCTATCTGTCCCAAACTAAGCAGAGCTCGTACTATGGAAACCATACAACTGATATACAAGGTTATTTTTGGTATAGTGCAAAGCTCAGACACCCCAACAAGATTCTTCACTTCAAGAAATCATATATGTACATATATGATTTCTTGAAGTTGATCAATTGATTCTTGAAGTATATATATATAAATTAAAATATTGAAAACGTGCAAATCAAGTTGTCGTGTGTTCTTCACGCTATCGTGTTCATTGCGTCCCGTAGTAAGGACGTAATAAAATAAAAAATAAGTGATGATTACATTGCACATTACATTGTGAATAGGATTTGGACTGTTAGAATGATTAATGAATTCATTAATGATTGAAGCGGCGGTAGCGTAATGGCTAAGGCATCGGTCTCGCAATCGTAAGGTCGCGGGTTCGAATCCTACCCAGTATACTACCGACGTGAACCCACTCCTAACACAAGCCATCGAGCTTAGCTGGAGGGGTTAACAGGATTGCTAGTAATGTGGGACCAAAATCCCACATTGCTAGTTATCTTTTTATAACTAATCATTAATTAATTAATCGAAAAATATAATTTGGCCCAAAAACTACCTCAATGGATTGTGTTACTGAAACTATTTTCAGGTTTGCACTATACCAAGAATAACGTTGTACATTTCTAAATACATACATATTAAAGATAAATAACACCCAGACACAGAATAAACCATCGTGCTCATCACACAAATTTTATTCTGGCTGGGAATTCAACCCACGACCTCCGGTTTAACAATCAGGCTCACTAACCACTACATCAGCAGGCCAGTCATTATTACCAAAAATACCAAATACTTGTGAATAAATATTTTGAAATAAAAAAAAAAATCTTACCCCATATACCACAAACCCCATGCACGGCGGAAGCTCCCACAGGATCGTCGACCCCCATGAGATCGAACAGCGGCGCGATAGCCGACACTATGGCACCACCTATGAGACCTATCAGAAGGGACTCCCATGCGCGGTATAGGAAACAGCCCGCTGGAAATTGATGAAAATTAAAATTGTCTTAGTTAAAAATATATTAAGATTAAGTAAAAAGAAAGATCTCGTTTATGTTTTTTCCATCAGACTGCGACATTATACAGTTGGATCAACGTAACTCGGCCGGAGTGAAGTTAGGTTCATATCACTTTCGCGCATGTCATAGAGATGCGACCTCAAAATTACTTACGGAAGTGATTAATTATGTTTAATCGATTAAAAGTAATAACAACATTTTAATTCAACAATATAAAAATACTATTTATACGAGTTTAAATTTAGAACAATTTAGTACAGTGAATACTAAAAAAAGTTTGAAAAACAATGTCTTTACGAAAATAATCACAAAAACATGAGTTAGTAGTACTAATTATGACAATGTAATGGTTTAAGCTACGAATCCACCCTCATAAGGAATAAAGGCAGAGTTCGTCTCACCAGAATGAATCCCAAAGGGTAGCGTTACTTAGCTTCGTTACAAAGCTTTATTGAAATACTTATATTGTTACTAAACTAAAATGACGGTCAGAACCACTTACCCAAGCTCGTAGGCGGGTGTTATGACACCAAGGTGATAGTAATTATTCTACCTAACCCTAGAGGCCTCAAGAGAGAAGTAAGAAATAATACTATACCCGTAACCTTGCTGTGTAGGTCTGGTTTCACGTACAATTCCTCGATCTCACTTGTCGACACAAATATCGTTCATTTAAATGCAAATCATCAGTTATTTCACAGTTTATAGTTAAACACGTGCGTGGGTTCTACTTACTCGTACCACCCCAAATCACGCACCGCAAAAATCTAACATTCAATCTAACACTGGGACGACGGTCAAAAAACAAACTCGTCGCAAAAGCGCCAAGTGTTCCAACAAAATCCATTTATTACCAAGTACATTACAATAATATCGGCATTATAAAAGCAAAGTACAATGACCCAATACCAAGTAACATATGGTGTCTCGCCCTGACGTAGTGACGCGACGTTCGATTCAATCGATTAGAATAAGTCGATTATTATAGCGAACATAATGAAAAACAAATTTCCAAAACATGCATCAGCGCAACCACTTATCGCCAGCTTCAATCCGGCCGAGCTACGTTGATCCAACTGTAGACTTTACAAAATGTGTGACCATTTCGTGAAAATGAGCGACTTTTGAATGCCTAGTTCGTTCAAAATGCACGATAAAAGTTCAGTTCTCGTCGGTAGAGCGCTGAATGATGACAAATCGGTGTGTTTTTTTTTTATCACAATTTCGATTCAGGTAGATAGTAATAGGTAAAAGCATGTAAAAGTATATAAAGCATGTAGAAATTAACTTGTTTTTTCTTTTCTAGTTTAAAAGTTAAGTTTAATTCAAGGCACAAACTTAGCGCGAGCCACTCTCATATTAATTCCTTACAATCTAACAACCTTGGCTCCTTATTATCGTTTTTTTTTCCATTTCGCGGCAAGTCCGTGCGAACTGTCAAAATCTTGTCATAAGAATGCATAAACGCAATAAGAATTCTTGCAACAACAAATTACTCTTTTTGATAGATTTTTATTTAGATGCAAATGTTTACCTGTAACTGAAACAAGTGATCCAAGAATACTGTTCATCAAATCCATTACATCAGCTTTGCCTTTATTTTTAATCAATGTGAATCTGAAAAAAAAACAATAGTAAGATGGCCACTGCACAATATCGTATCCCTGATTTTGTTTTGGGGTCTTCCCCAAAACTAAATTGAGTGAGGAAAGAGGATTGGGTGAGTCCTTATAAGACACACACATTATTTTATAAACGATTACACTCACCAAACACACAGGTTCATTCAGTAAAATTTATTTTTGTAAAGAAAATCTTGATGATTTTAAAAGAGTGGCCAATGAGTTTCTTGGCAGCTTCTTCTCATGAGCTTTACACTTGGAACTGCCGCCTAACCTCCTTTTGTTTTTTTTTTCAAACAATCATAATTTTATACATTTTTTCAAATAATCATTAACCTGATTTTACGAAATAAAGATATTTGAGTTTGAGTTTGAAGATACTTTTAGTGACACAGGGAATGCTCTTAATGACTCTTCACATCCTGGCTACCCATTGCTTTTTTTAAATAAGATATCTACCAATATGCAATTGTGGGTCGCTCATTAATAGCAATCCTGTTATCCCCTCCAGCTAAACTTCGGTTTGTGTTAGGAGTGGGTTCACGTGGGCAATATAATGGGTAGGATTCAAACCCGCGATCTCACGATTGTGAGTCCGTTGCCTTAGCCATTAGGCTACCACCACATAGGTACTTATGTGAAGTATAACATTGGAGGTAGATTAGATCTCTGTTTTCTTGTGGTACAAGAATTTTACCCTATTAATGGGACTATAAGGGAGAACTGTTTCTCGTAATCCTATTGCTATTTTTGGTTGTGGAAATGTTCCTTCTATACAGGGTGTAACCTACCATGGTGCTGTAGCTGGTTGCATTATTATTACATAGTTATAGCATATTCTTTTTGTCAAAATTCAGTAGTGAAAGGCGTATGGCATAAAAATTATACCTCCCTTGGTACAAAATTCTATTGGATTATTATGACATAGAACTTTTTAAGTCATACTTTTTATAATTAATAACTTTTTCATTCATAAATAAACGAATGAAAAAATAATATTTTTTTTAGGAGACTCCTATTTTGATAAAATAAGGTTTGTGCAGTATCATGGGCATATACCAACCCTTGAATATGACCACGCCTTTTTGTTACACCCTGTATAATGGCGCACACATCCGGTGTAATGGTAGGAACACAAGCCCGAGGGTAAAAAATGAAGATAGATTAGTCTGACTGACCCACAAAGTAATGTCCCACCTCGGAGGATCGCCTAGCCTCATTAGTGGTGATTGTGCATTCGTTTTCCCAATTATCATTTGTTTTCACGCTGCAGGCGTACCAGGATTCCGGACCGCAATATAATAAAGTTGATATTTGTTGTTATTGTTTTTAAACATTCGTGATTTTTAAACATATTAGATATATTTCGGGACTTAATCGTGTGAATTATTTAAAGGTACGAACCTTTTATTTACCCGACGTTTCGATCGTTTTGCACCGATCGTGGTCACGGGTCTACGAATTTATATTTAATATTGATATTTGTTTTCAACATTTATATTTCTAACAAACCAGGTATGCCTAGTCTACAGGTCGTAGACAAATAGCACTTGGACTACGAGAAATAGTCTATGGACAAAATCTTGGGACCACAAGAAAATAGGGGATTAGATTATCATCAATTCAAAAACAAGAAGAAGAATTAAGACAATCGCCGGGAATTATTGGGGCGAATTAGTATCTATTATAGCAGAGTGGCAGCTAGCATTATGGCAGAGCACTTTTTAAAGTCGGTTGGAGAGAGTTAATTTCGCCATCGCTAGCCAGAGCAATCCATTGTTATAATTCATCGAAGAAATTTGTTACAAGCTAAATTATTACAAAACAATAAACCTGACTGCTTAAATTAATAGCTGAAATATTAAGGCGCCATAAATTCGTTTTTTTTTTCTAATTTTTATGTGTTTATGTATTTTTATGTCACTCTTACAACTGATATATACAACATGTGACAGAAAGGTGTGGTCACGATCAAGGGTTGGTATGTGCCCATAACACGGTTATGGAATGAAAAAGGTATCAACTAAATAAAAGGGCAAGTGCATGTCGGGTACGCACAATGTAGGGTTCCGTATTCCCCCCCCCCCCCTTCCTACCTGAATACATTTTTCCAGATCTCAAATTATATCCATACCAAATTTAATCTAAATCAATTCAGCGTGAAAACGTAACAGATAGACAGAGTTATGTTCACATTTATAATATTCATTTAGATAACTTACATAATTCCAAAACAGCCTCCTCCGAACGACCCCATCATAGTCATGACCGCGGCTCGCGCTGCATACTGCCATCTCGCTCCACTTACCTATACGTACAACCTACTATCATATTTCAAATAAATTTTAGGTTACAGTTTTCTACAGGAGATGAAGTCCAAGTTAACGTATTGACGGGATAGAGTCGGATTTCCATTAGGAGGGACTCGAAAAGCTGCCATTATTAAGTTTCTGCCGCCATTATCGCGTTATCGACGGCATATGTATCTTAGGACAGAACATAGGCGTACGGGGAAAAAGTGTGATAATATTGTGAATTGTGTCGACACAGACACAACCTTTCGGGTGGCATTTCAACTAACAAACTCCCAACTAACAAACTAGTTGTTCTCGAGAGTGATCACCAACGGCCTCGCTAGAAAACTCGACGAGTTCCAGCCTCCGGAACATAGCGGGTTCAAAAAGGCTTTAGTGCCGTGGGCCACATTCACACTGTTCGGTAGATTATTAAAAAAACCGAAGAGTATAATCAGCAGATGTGTATGGCTTTTATGGATTACGAGAAGGCTTCGACTCTAACGAAACTTGGGCGGTTCTGGACGCTCTGCAACGATGTCGCATTGACTGGCGATACATGAAAGTGCTGAGATGCTTGTATGACACCGCCACCATGACCAGATTCAAGATACAAGACGAATTCGATAGAGCTACGTCGAGGTGTAAGACAAGGGGGGACGTCATATCCACGAAACTGTTCACCAACGCTCTCGAAGACGTATGCAAGATGCTTGATTAGACTGGACAGGGCATTAACAAAAACGGTGAGTACATCTCGCACCTTCGGTTTGCCGACGATATCGTCATAGTAGCAGACTCGCTGGAGCCGCTTAGCGAGATGCTGCACAGGAAATTTAAAAAACAAGGTTATGTTAAATTAACAATTTATGTCGAAGGGTCGATACTCAAAGTTTTCGAAAAATATATCTACCTTGGGCAAGTAATTCAGCTTGATAGAAACAATTTCGAGGAAGAAGTCGACAGAAGGATCCAATTGGGTTAGGCAGCGTTTAGCAAACATCGTCGAGTTTTCTCTTCGCCTCTACCGCAATGACTTTAGACCAAGATATTTAACAAGTGCGTGCCTGTTATGACCTACGGTGCCGAGACATGGACGCTTGAGGTTGAGCATTCACAAATTTGAAATTGTGCAGAAAGCCATTGAGGGAGCTATGCATAAGGTTTCTTTGAAGGATAAAATTCGCACTGAAATTCATCCGAAAAAGAAGTATAGTTATCGACATGGCTCCCGAGGCAAGCACGCTGTCCATATTTGCCGAAGAACCGATGGTCGATGGAGCAAACGAGTCCTACAGTGGAGACCGCGACTCGGTAAACGAAAGGTAAGATAGCCCCCAGCCAGATAGACCAACGACTTCTAGAAGGTCGCTGGGATGGACTGTATGTGGAAGGCAGAGAACCGGAAGTTGCGGAAATAGGGAGAGGCCTATATCCAACAGTAAACCGATACGGGCTGTTAAAGATGTTGGTGTATAGTTATGATGTCGCAATAATTACAATGATTCTACCATTAGGAGAGTTTTGAGGAATTCGAGTTACAGAAGAGTTGTCAGAATAATTGCAATGATTTTGCCATTAAGAGAGTTTCGGGGTCCTTATTTATTATCTTTTTTTTCGTTTTCACGGCAAGCCCACGCGAACTACGTGCGCGTATGTGCGGTGCGCTCAAATATGTACGCGCGCATGTGCGATGAGTTTCTAAGCACAGCTCTCTATTGACCATTATGACAAGATTTTCAGAGTTAAAAGGGCTTACCGGGACAACGAAAAAAATATAGTGAATAAGGACCCTGGAAATGTTGATAAACTTTCGCGATTTGTACACATTATTAAAATATATATATTACGGGTTTTAATCGCGTGAATAATTTAAGGTAAAATACCTTGTTTATTGCCCGACGTCGTCGAGTCTTCCCGTGACCACGGCCGTTGCAATACGGTCGAAACGTCGGGCAATAAACAAGGTATTTTACCTTAAATTATTCACGCGATTAAGACCCGTAATATATATATTTTAATAATAAGGACCCTGGAGTAAAGAAGGCCCAACCGTGGTCTTTACAAGTATAGTGCCCGTGTGAATCCTGTGTATATCTACCTACTACATATTATGAAATGGTCACTCTGTTTAGTATCTCTTCTTTACAGACTCAACGACGGTCCTGTGCCTTCTGCAGCCAAACTAACAATCGGCGGCAGACCATTGCAGACATTGCGTTCACTCTGTAGTCGACGGTTAAGATAACAAGTGTGAAGTACCCTGACATGTCTACTCAAGATGTTAGTGCTTGCACTTACCTACATAATGCCCACTAAACATAACTCCTAATAGACTAATAGAATGATCGTCTCTCATTAACATATTATAGATAATACACCCAGACACAGAATAAACTATCGTGATCATCACAGAAAATTTTGTCCTTGGTGGGGATCGAGCCCACGACCTCTGGCTTAGCAGTCAGGGTCACTAACCATTAGACCAACAGGCCAGTCTAACTTAGGGCATTACCCTACAATGCTCCCCAAGCTACAATCCTTTACATGAAGGAAAATATCGAAATAGACAAGATATTTTACTTACCCCATAAGTACTTCCAGAATTAAACGCAAGCCATCCCCACCATAGAACAAAGGTACCTAGCACAGCGTTTACTGGGCTCCCCATGGGTAAGGGTGCTCTGCCATGCGCGTACCTCCCGAGGCGGGGGCCTAGCATGAGAGCTGAGGCGAAGGCTGAAGTTCCTCCTTGAAAAAAATACCTTTTGTGGAATTACAGGATATATGGTTTAAATGGAGGTTGTATGAAATATTGAGGAGGGAGCAGGGCTGTAGGTAGGGCATCACTAATTTAAGCTAAGGCATTACCCCCCCCCCCCCTCACAATGTACCTCCCTATCTACGACCCTGGGAGAGAGGGAAACAAGCGGAACGCAGAGCATCTAGCCCACAAAAATATAGCAACGTTGTTATAACGTAGGATGCCAACGTTCGTCAACATGTCTTCTAAAGGTTCGTTTCCGGGCATTGCGAAATTAACCTTATGACGGATTTATAAAAATTCTAAAAGTAGAGGGCTTTAACAGCCCGCCTGATGGTAAAGGGGTTTCCGTAACCTGCAATAGGTATTAGAGGTGTTACTGAATTCACATAATTTTTGAAATTAGAATTACTTCTTTGACCGTTGAAATTTACATGACCGCAGAGTTATTAGGCACGGGGTAAACGTATTCTCTGAGGCACGGAGGGAGGAGTGTGATATTCACGTTATAGATCAACAGTGGTATCGCCACCTGGACCCACAGTAGTAATTAGAAAAAGTATAAAGAAGTTTGAAGGTAAAGGCATTTTATTTCTAGAGCCCACCGGACACACAGTATATTTACCAATAAGATACACAGGTCCCGAGCCCGCTCTGTATCGACAGCTCTAGGCTTGTTAAGACAGCCATGCGAGTCCCACATCTAGTCAACACACAGTACACTTACCAATAAGATGCACAGGCCCTGAGCCTGCTATATCAACAGCTCCCATCTTGTTAAGGAACCCATAGGAGCCCCACACCCAGTCAACACACAGTACACTTACCAATAAGATGCCCAGGCCCTGTGCCCGCTATATCAACAGCTTGGGAGCTATGGCTCCCATGGTTTCCTTAACAAGATGGGTCTTGTTAAGGAAACCATGGGCTCCACCCCCAGTCAACACACAGTACACTTACCAATAAGATGCACAGGCCCTGAGCCCGCTATATCAGCAGCTTGGGAGCTATGGCTCCCATGGTTTCCTTAACAAGATGGATCTTGTTAAGGAAACCATGTGCCCCACCCCCAGTCAACACACAGTACACTTACCAATATGATGCACAGGCCCCGAGCCCGCTATATCAACAGCTTGGGGGCTAGGGCTCCCATGGTTTCCTTAACAAGATGGGCCTTGTTAAGGAAACCATGGGAGCCTCACACCCAGTCAACACACAGTACACTTACCAATAAGATGCACAGGCCCCGAGCCCGCTATATCAACAGCTCCCATCTTGTTAAGGAAGCCATGGGAGCCCCACACCCAGCCAGCAGGCACGCAGTACACTATCGTGTTCAGTAAAGAGAAAAGACAGTACGCTTTGAAGTTGCACCTAGGGAAAAATAATTAGAGCAAGTTTTAGGAGTGTTACCCTTCTTCATCTAAGGAAGAATCCACAATAATTTCCCTCGCAGACTTGACTTAACGTTTGTGTCATCAGGTCGTCATCATCATCGTCAAAGTTTTAGAATATGGTGTAAGTGCTAATGGGATATCTTATATAAAAAAATTACAATTCCTTTTCAAGCATCGCAGCCCAAAAAGGGTATCTATTATGTACGGCTCTATTCATACCGAAATTGCAGTGGCAGCGGCGTGGCAAGCACTTACAGTGGCAAAGAATTTTTAACTCTATCTCAATTAAAAAAAAACGATATTGCTTGAAAAGCTCAAAGAGGTCTCGCGACATCTTTGTCCTTTTCAAGAGATACTGGCGACAGGCTACCGTGCGATCCCCGGCCTTCTCTACGATAGCGAACGGCCACGAAAGGCCACTTCCATTCCGGTGTGAATTGATCCTTAAGGTGTCAATAGGCATTTATGAATTCCGTTAAACTGAATAAAGTGCCTCCGACTGCATGATATTGTTTTACATCATGTTATAACACTGTCGAAGTGTAATGAAGTGTTTCATTGTTTCCATCTTTTTTAACTTTGGAATGATTTTTTATTTAGGATCATACTAGTTTATCGCCATGGCTTTGCTCGCGTTAAGTTTGAATTTCATACCTAGTGTTATTCTAATGTATAAACTACCTTTTCATACAGTAAGTAGTAGTTTTAGAAGAAAAAAAATTTCATCCAAATCCGTTCGTAAAAGATCCACCCATCCCCCGATTATGGGTCCCACATTACTAGCAATCCTATTAACCCCTCCAGCTAAACTCAATGGCTTGTGTTTGGAGTGGGTTCACGTTGGTAGTATAATGGGCAGGATTGGAACCCGCGAGGCTACCGTCGCTATGACATTAGGTAGTAGAATATGATTTAAAAAATAACCTTTTTATGTAATGTGAAAATGTCCCTTACCTCTCAGCCATAGCCCCACTAACTATAGTAGTAGCTGTTGTGGCAAATGATAGCTGGAACAGGAAGGAAGCGAACACAGGCCCCATAAGAGCATCCCCCACGGGAGGATCCACCATGAAATCAGCCACTCCTATGAACGGGTTGGAGTTTGGCCCTTCGCCGAATGATACGCCGTATCCAAAAATCCAGTAAGTGAGACCTGGGATCAATGAAAGAGGATTTTACTTCAAGAATAACAAAGTACTTACTCGTTTTTTCATTTTACGGCTGGCAATTCTGCCAGGCTTTTTGACACTTTGTCATTTGAGAAAGAAGGGGAGGAATTCTTTGACGCCTCTATTTTTAATCGCCTTCTAATATTGAATATCTTGGGTCACACAACGCCATCTGTTCCCAAACTAAGCAGAGCTTGTACTATGAAGAGACAGAATAAACCATCGTGCTCATGACGGGGGGGGGGTTGAGCCGAAACTCACCAGATTTCACGTGCAAGATCGGGGGGGGGGGGGTGAGTTGTTGCAAATTTCACATAATTTATAAAACTGGATTAAAGTTAGTAAGTAAAACTTTTTCTTGTTTGTAATATTCTTACCGGTTTTCCCTCTCTGCTCCATGCGAGCGACTCTCACTTGACCAGTGGTGTTAAGTCAAATGTGAAATCTTACGTGAAATTAGGGCTGAGATATCCGCCAAAATCACCTCTGTTTCTCTTTTGTCTGTATCTTTGTACCTTCTACCACAAAATACCTAAAGTACCTACAGAAATTAACTTTCATACCAGCCATAGATCACATAGTCACTCACTCACCTCCTAACGAGATATCTGCAAGATTCTTCATCATGATATTAGCTTCATTCTTTATTGACACCACTCCTGATTCCAGCATGCCAAATCCTGGAAATAAATTTTATAAGTATTTGGTATCAAAGATTCTTTATTAACCGACTGCGCGACGCAAAGGAGAGTAATGTGTTTACCAGTCTAATGTGTGTTCCTTTGTGGGACTTTAATAGACCAAATGCGTGGGTCAATTTTGATGATTCATACGTCAATCAATTTGTATTAATCTTGCGAGTGTCACTAAAGACTTTATTACCATATGCCTTTCATTGCACTTAGTAAAAAAAAAAAAAAATTGACATTATAAACAGACGCTTAATTTTATTTATTTGTATAGATCAGCCGTGTGGTACCGGCCTTAAAATGGTACCACCCCATCTCTTCCCGTGGGTGTCGTCAAGGCGACTAAGGGATTTACCACCGGAGGACGGGCAGCAGCGTCCTCTGCGTACTTAAAGTCTTACTGCGATCGCCAACCCGCTCGCCAAGCGTGGCGATTATGGCAATTACCCCCAGGATCTGCATACCAGTAGGTTCTACTGGGGAGACCCGTGCCCAGCAGTGGGCCATCATATGGGTTGATATGAGTATAGATCAGTGGTTCCCAATCAGTGGTCCGCAGGAATTTAAAAAAAATGGTCCGCGAAAGATTTCAAATTTAACGTGGACTACCTCAAAAATCCCATTGATTCGAAATTTATTTAATTAACTAGCTGTGCCCGCGACTTCGTTCGCGTGAAAGTCGGGTTTAAATTAAGGTAGTTTAGGTAACGAAATAACTTCTGTGTAAATATGTTGGAAACAGTCCTGTTGACTAAATACTTACTAAATAAAAATCGATCTGTTCTATTCTTTTAGATAGTTAGTTTGGTGTGCGGCTTAAGAAGTGGGTTTTCTGTTGTTTTTGTTTCATTCTTTCAACGTTATACCTACTTATTACCTAATAATCTTTAATAGAATTTGTACGAAAATGTTGTTACTTCCCATGTGATCGTAAACTTGTAAAGTCTAAGTACTTAACTATTATAGTTTTCCTTATAATTTTAGTATTTATACTACTACCCTGATTTTTTTCACATACCCAACATCAACCATTTAGCTGGCAGGGGGACACTTGACTCTAACAAAAATGTTCGCTATAAAGCCTAATATTATACACAAAGGAATCCTTAAATCTAAAAATAGTCTTCACAAACCCTAAACGCTTATTAAAAGACCTATGTTTTGATACCACACACGATGGGGTAGGTAGGTGAGAAAAAAATCACATCCCCACTTTACATATAAGAGAGGTACCCTTAAAAAAAATAATGATTTTCAAGATTTTGTTCTTCCACTTTATTGGCGTTAGTAATTTATTCATGCAAAAGTTGCAACCTTCTAGCACTAACAGTCTCTGAGCTAAGCTGCGGACGGACGGACATAAGGGAACTATAAGGGTTCTGTTTTGCCATTTTGGCTAAAAATGGGGTGTATTTCATATAGTGTTACAACGCAATACTAATAATAAAACTGCTGTAACACTTTAGTAAGCAAACACAGAGCGTGTCATGTGTGTCATGCCCGCGAAAATGTCAGATATCCCTAAAGGTACGGTTGACAAACAACGATCCCCCTCCTCCCGTCACCCGAACTACTCACACTTGACCGATGTTGAGCCATTCATTATCGTTGAATTGATGAACACGTAATCTCCAACCATAACCCCAAAACATGATCCTCGATGCACCTGTGTGATGCGTGGTCAAACAAACGGACAGACAGACAAATATTTCTAAAAATCATAGCAATGTGTTTCTTTTTAAAACTTATTTTACTAAGTATAGAACGTTATTGAATACAACGCCATCTACTTTCAAGAATGTTGCCACTCAGCATCTCAAGCACCTATACCCTAATAAAAGTTTTTGATCACGGTGAACAATTTGATTTCATAGATGGCGCTACATGTTTTTTTTTTAGACGAACACATAATTTCTGGAAAATGTCGAATACTTTTTAATTATAATGTAATATTGTTTTTCATTTCTACTACGATTAATTAATTACTCTCAGCAGTGCATGCAATACCTATAATTAACTAACCTACGTGCATAATTTACTTGATTTTTAATATAAAAAAATAATAACCAAAGTAAATAAGTTACTTACGGTCGAAAAAATAACTAAAACATTGAGAAAAATATTAAAAAAGGATAAAGACAATTTAAAGAAATACAAAAAGAACATAATCAGACATCGGATTAGAGCCCGGGACTTCGTCGTCAAAGTCCGCTAGCTTAGCTTCGAGGCTATACTGTTCGCTACTTGCCACGTCAAAATAACTGTTCTTATGAAACTTAACAATGTTGTGTTTAGCTCCTTTTAGTTTTAGCGTGAAGTTATGTATTCCATGGGTTACAATTATAGATAATGTCTAATTCTGGTAAATTTTGTGATAAACCATTATGGTGCGACAAAAAATACATTGCTACTCGTTCCCCATAGACGTTAGCGTAATGATTCATAGTGTAAATAATGTCCTATAGTATTTACTATAAAACTGTAAATTTTCATAAAGATCCGTCTAGTAGTTACTGATTTATAACGAAAAATAGCTACAGACATTATCCCTTACTGCTTAGCTCCTATGGGAAAAAGCGTGATAATTTATAGCCTAAATGTTAATCTGCATCTATTAGATTGCACGTGCAAAATTTCAACCGAATCTGTACGGTAGTTTTTGCGTAATGCGTGTTCAAACAAACAGACAGACAGACAGACAGACATTTCTAAAAATGCAGCAAAGTGTTTAAATACTCTTTTCGAACATTTCCTAATATTTTTTTTCACTAAGTTCGGCCATGTACAGACACGTGAAATTTACAGTTTTATTATATGTATAGACTAGCTGTGCCCGCGACTTCGTTCGCGTGGAAGTTGGGTTTATATTAAGGTAGTTTATGTTACAATTTAACTTCTGTGTAAAACTTATTGGAAACATGCTCCACAATGCTCTGTGGCATCTATGGATATATAGGGCCTAGCTCTAATCAGGGCCCGACCTATGGCAAGGCAAGCCAAGCAAATGCCCAGTGCAGCAAAATGAAGGGCAACAAAGTTTATGGCGCCAGACGGTTAGAAGACAAATTATAATAGTATTTTACCAAAATGATTAGCATCACATCAAATATTACTATTATCGGTTTCGGGTTAAATGAAGCCCGAAACCGCCCAAGTACTCACGCGAAATAGGGCTAGTGTGAGATAAGTTTTTAAAAAAATGCGGGAATGCAATGTTTTAAAAACTCCTGTTTTTAAAACATTGCATTCCCGCGGTACTGTGATGCGTGTTCAAATAAACAGACAATATTCAAACGTTTCTAAAAGATATACTGAATTAGTATATCTTTTAGAAACGTTTAGTTTAAATATTAAACTTATTTTTTTATAATGTCTACATTGGTGAATTAAAAAATAGGTGTGTCAACCTGTCGTAGCCGAGGATAGAACAAAGTGGCGTGCAATTAGAGAGGCCTATGTCCAGCAGTGGACTGCGATAGGCTGATGATGATGATGATGATGAACCTGTCGTTAATTAAGATCATCATAAATTCATATCCCTCTACGTAAGAATTTCAGATTTATTTTTTAAATCAATTTACCTGATTCTGTTTCATTTGTATTTAAACGCCATCTATTTTCAAAACTGGTTATGTTTATTTTAATACTTGATGACTTTAAATTAAATTATTCTTAAACTATCATGCATATTAAACGTAGGTAAGCAAGATATATATATATATATTCATAATAGCTGTGCCCGCAACTTCGTTCGCGTGAAAGTCGGGTTTAAATTAAGGTAGTTTAGGTAACGAAATAACTTCTGTGTAAATATGTTGGAAACAGTCCTGTTGACTAAATACTTACTAAATAAAAATCGATCTGTTCTATTCTTTTAGATAGTTAGTTTGGTGTGCGGCTTAAGAAGTGGGTTTTCTGTTGTTTTTGTTTTATTCTTTCAACGTTATACCTACTTATTACCTAATAATTTTTAATATAATTTGTACGAAAATGTTACTTGTTTGTTACTTCTCATGTGATCGTAAACTTGTAAAGCCTAAGTACTTAACTGTGATAGTTTTCTTTATAATTTTAGTGTTTATACTACTACCCTGAATTTTTTCGCATACCCAACATCAACCATTTAGCTGGCAGGGGGACACTCGACTCTAACAAAAATGTTCACTATAAAGCCTAATATTATACACAAAGGAATCCTTAAATCTAAAAATAGTCTTCACAAACCCTAAACGCTTTTTAAAAGACCTATCTAATGATACCACACACGATGGGGTAGGTAGGTGAGAAAAAAATCACATCCCCACTTTACATTTATGAGAGGTACCCTTAAAAAAATAATGATTTTCAAGATTTTGTTCTTTCACTTTATCAAATAAAAGTTGCAACCTTCTAGCACTAACAGTCTCTGAGCTAAGCTGCGGACGGACGGACATAAGGGAACTATAAGGGTTCTGTTTTGCCATTTTGGCTAAAAATGGGGTGTATTTCATATAGTGTTACAACGCAATACTAATAATAAAACTGCTGTAACACTTTAGTAAGCAAACACAGAGCGTGTCATGTGTGTCATGCCCGCGAAAATGTCAGATATCCCTAAAGGTACGGTTGACAAACAACGACCCCCCTCCTCCCGTCACCCGAACTACTCACACTTGACCGATGTTGAGCCATTCATTATCGTTGAATTGATGAACACGTAATCTCCAACCATAACCCCAAAACATGATGCACCTGTGTGATGCGTGGTCAAAAAAACGGACAGACAGACAAACATTTCTAAAAATCAAAGCAATGTTTTTTTTTTAAAACTTCTTTTACTATAACATCATTTTATACAGCATCTCAAGCACCTATACCCTAGTAAATGTTTTCACAAATAAGGAATTATTTGATCACGGTGAACAATTTGATTTCATAGATGGCGCTACATGTTTTTTTTTACGTGTGTAATGTCTTTTTTTTAGACGAACACATCATTTCTGGAAAATGTCGAATACTTTTTAATTATAATGTAATATTGTTTTTCATTTCTACTACGATTAATTAATTACTCTCAGCAGTGCATGCAATACCTATAATTAACTTACCTACGTGCATAATTTACTTGATTTATAATATAAAAAAATAATAACCAAAGTAAATAAGTTACTTACGGTCGAAAAAATAACTAAAACATTGAGAAAAATATTAAAAAAGGATAAAGACAATTTAAAAAAATACAAAAAGAAACATAATCAGACATCGGATTCGAGCCCGGGACTTCGTCGCCAAAGTCCGCTAGCATAGCTTCGAGGCTATACTGTTCGCTACTTGCCACGTCAAAATAACTGTTCTTATAAAACTTAACAATGTTGTGTTTAGCTCCTTTTAGTTTTAGCGTGAAGTTATGTATTCCATGGGTTACAATTATAGATAATGTCTAATTGTGGAAAATTTTGTGATAAACCATTATGGTGCGACAAAAAATACGTTGCTACTCGTTCCCCATAGACGTTAGCGTAATGATTCATAGTGTAAATAATGTCCTATAGTATTTACTATAAAACTGCAAATTTTCATAAAGATCCGTCAAGTAGTTACTGTTTTATAACGAAAAATAGCTACAGACATTATCCCTTACTGCTTAGCTCCTATGGGAAAAAGCGTGATAATTTATAGCCTAAATGTTAATCTGCATCTATTAGATTGCACGTGCAAAATTTCAACCGAATCTGTACGGTAGTTTTTGCGTGATGCGTGTTCAAACAAACAGACAGACAGACAGACAGACAGACAGACATTTCTAAAAATGCAGCAAAGTGTTTGAATACTCTTTTCGAACATTTCCTAATATTTTTTTTCACTAAGTTCGGCCATGTACAGACACGTGAAATTTACAGTTTTATTATATGTATAGATATAGATAAAAGAAAAAAGTATTGAAGTTTATTTTTGGATTAATTTAGCGTTGAGAACTCTTCAAATAATAAAGATAGGTATCAATTTCTTGATAGTTAACATAGATTTTTTAGGCGGTATACATAGCAGCGCCTACGCTGGCTAAAAACCAACCACCAACTTCGTCTACGTCTATTTTCCCCGTTTTCGTTTTAAGCGTTGATTTAAGAAACATTTTAAACGAACTCAGTTTATTTTTCATATGATTGCAACTGAGTAAAACCAATATTTATCTATACTAATATTATAAAGCTGAAGAGTTTATTTGTTTGTTTGAACGCAGTAATCTGAGGAACTACTGATCCTAATTAATAAAATCATTCACTGTTGGATAGCCCATTTATCGAGGAAGGCTATGGACTATATAACATCACGCTATGACCAACAGGAGCGGAGCAGCAATGAGAAATGTTGCAAAAACGGGAAAATTTACGCAGATGAAGTTGCGCGGGATAGCTAGTTAACACTAGCTCTCCCTAAAACAAAGCCTAACAACAAGAAACAAACAGTTATTTTTAAATGTATTTCTACTTATGATTGAGTTTATTAGGATGATTACCCAATAAAAAAATGCATCTTATGACTATAAGAAACACAGAATGGCTTAAAAATCTTAAACCTAATTTTAAGCTTAATGTAACTATATGTTGGGGTCCGCCTTCGCTGTTCGTAACTAATAAGTTAATCAAATCGGTTATTTTTTTTTTTTATCTGAGGCAATTTAGGAGCAATAGAAACTATTTTTACTAAAAATAATGAAAATGTTCTGTATGAATAGGTCCTGACTGATAAAAATATATTTCCTGATTGCTACGACGTATAATCTTTCTTTTTCCATATATATTATCTCGTTTTGGCTTAATTAAAGCCATTTCATTGAATTGATTTGGTCTTTGACGGAACGTACCATCGAAGGGTGTCTTACAATGGGCCATGTTATGGAACTTCCACCTATAGTTGTCATATAATTTTAAATATTAAAAGATACTTCAAAATAATAATAACGATATCTTGGGATAACTCACACAACGGAAATTTCAAAGGAAAAACATCTCAAAACCTTAGTCAAATAGTACCTAATAATATTAATATTTTTTTTTGTTACCAAAGAACTAAAAATTATAAAATAAAAAATATTTTTATTAATTAAACAGAGTTAAACAGACTTCAAAACTTAATAGAAAATAATGAAGCACTTAGTTAATACTTTTATAGACACAAAATCAACCTAATTTTTTCGAGGTGGTGCCAGCACATATCAAGGTAGTAGGTTTTTTTTTCTCGAAATAGGTATCGAGAAACATAGATATATATTTATACACCTGACAAAAAAAAAACAGAAACATCTCCAAACAAATTTAATGAAAATGTTTGTAATTCCCAAAAAAAATTAGTATTCCCAAAAAAACATGTATTTGTTTTTTTTTTGTATGTTTGTTTTTGAAACCTATGTTTTTTGATATTTTGAGAAAAAAAAACATTTTTTTTGTGCACCCCCTTGGTACATCTTGACCCAAATCAACCGTAATGTTAAGAAACACAAAAAGGTCAACCATGTTTGTCAGAACAATAATACCTATTTTACAAGTAGGTACAGGCACTGACTTCAAAAAATAATGATAGTATTTAATAGTTTATAGTTACTATTATATTACGTGAATAATGGAGTGAATTGAGCATACATTTGTTTTGTACAATTATTAAGTATAAAACTTTTATACTTCATACTTACTAATGTATAACTATAAGTTGTTCATATAGAATAAATTCTTTAGATAGATAATGACCACTTTCCTAAAATTACCACTATTTACCAAATTGCCACCCTTGATTCCGAAAATAACTACTTTCTTGTCCACTTTCATAAATATGTACCAGAAATAATATTATATTATTTTCAATGAATTGTCATTTATAGACCTAAAAGTTAAAACTTTTTATAAGGACTAGTATAAACCCATAAATAAAATATAAAAGGCAATATTCCTCTGTTTATGTACCATCACCTTTCTATAGGTAATCGTTGCTTTAAGGTTCATTTCCGTGACATATTCGCGCGACTCGCGATCGGTCGCGATGCACGGAAATGAACCTTTAAGGTAGGTATTGTTGTGGTGTTTGGTTTGGGGTCGTCATTGCGTTTTGCGCTAACGATTGCCAAGAATTATTATATTATGTTATAAGCTGACCCGCGCAACTTCACCTGCGTAAATTTTTCCCGTTTTTGCAACATTTCTTATTGCTGCTCCGCTCCTTATTTCTCCACTATTTAATGGATGTTATTATACATATAAACCCTCCCTGTTCAATCACTCTATCTATTAAAAAAAAACCGCATCAAAATCCGTTGCGTAGTTTTAAAGATTTCAGCATACATAGGGATATAGGGACTGAGAAAGCGACTTTGTTTTATACTATGTAGTGATAAGAAACTACTTCACGTCACACGTCACAATTTGGTAGTTGACTACAATAAAAGTAAAATATTTTATACTAAACAGATAAAAGTAGATCTTAAAATGCTCTGAAAATAAGTTTTATTTTACAATTTGTCATGTTTTCGAATTTAAAAGCATGAAAACGAATACTTAAAGTAATGATTTCACGATAGAACCTTATGACATTACAGGTTATTATTCCATACACATTTCTACAGAGCTTGTGGTTATGCCATTTCATAAAAAGAGACTGATTTGACATGAGAATCAACATCCCTATTCGGTCCAAAATCGCTTCATTCGAAATGCCAATTTTTAGGCCCGCTGCTCTATGCAGATCATTCAAATCATGAGGCACCCATTTCCGAGTTTTTTAATGTTACCGATTTGCTGCAAATGAGTCAATATTGTGGGTAAGTGACGTTAAAACATGCCGCTAATTCCTGGGTAGCTTGACTCATATTGGCTTCCACTGTCTCCTCCAATTCAGCGTTATTCACCTGTGTGGGCGGTCTTCCACGTGGTTAGTTCTTCAAGTCGAAGTTTTCATTACGAAAGCGTTTAAACCAATAACGCAAGCATTCATTAACAGTCTCCTCTCCAAACGCATCATTGATATTGCAAGCCGTTTCTGCCGCGTTAATTCCGCTAAACACGTATTAAAAAATGACTCGGATTTGCGAAGTAAGCATAATATAAATGGAATATTGCACTGTTTTTAAAAGAAAAACCTTATATAAAAAAAGTTTCATTTAGAAATCTCACATCATGTAATAATAATAATGTAATATTGCAGTATTCGAAACAACTTTTTTTTTCACACCTCTCTATTTTGACATCAGTCGCCAGGTTTTTTTTTTTTAAACGTTACCTATCTAAGAACACTTGGGCGGTCAAGACAAATCCAAGGACGTCTTAATTGTATAAATCCAATCAGTGGTTTGTGAGATTTGAAGTAATAAAGAATCTTACATACATACAAGATACGCGCGAAAATCATACACCTTCCTTACAGTCGGGTAATTAGTAAAAAATAAACAAAATTAGCTGTATTTATGTCATAATAATATAAATTAAAATTATGGTTGGTGTGTGTGGTGTTGTTTGTTGTTGGGTAGTTTGTATGTGTGTATGTACTTTTGTATGAGTAGGTAGGTATTTCTGTGACTTATTATTATGATATTCACCCATTTTTTTTTATTAATATAAAGATGGAAGGAAGATCGATGCAAAGCCGTGAAGCGGAGCTAGTATGATAGATTATTTAATATAGATTATTTAAAACCATTTAAACTAAACTTGTCTTAGACTAAGTGTGACTTTTTTTAACAAATTTTATTTATTTTTGATGACAACCTAAAATGTTGCAGCTAGTTGCAAATAATGGTCTACAGAGTAAAGTGGTGTAGACCCTAATTTCAATATTTTTTGTGTCATCTGCGTGGTTAATGCCTCAAAAGAAAGAACAATAACCAGACATGTCTTTAATAATGTTTGAACAAAAAAAACACCATACGTGTTTTGTTTTAATGTCGTCAATATAAAAATTTCATACATTTAAAAAAAAATAGATAAACTTTAAATTAAAAATATCTCATGTCACTTATCATGTTTTTTGAATATGGCTTATGTGACATTAAATTATTTACACATTACTTTAATGAAATTAAATAAAAAATAATTGATTTATCTTTTAAACTGGCCATTATTTGCAACTAACTGCAAAAAATTGGGTTTCATATAAAAAAAATATCATCAATAATAAAAAAAAATTGCTAAAAATAAAAAGTCACACTTTGTCTATGACAAGTTTACTTCAAATGGTTCTAAATAATTTATACTAGCTCCGCTTTCCGGCCTTGCATCGATCTCCCAAGCCCACTGTATAGTGTTTGCCAAATCCATTTAATTACAAATATCAATAACTTCGGTTCGTCATACGTAAGGTGTTGCAGATATTAATGGATTTTGTTTTTAAAATATCTCCTGTTTAGAAGATAAATGTAAATGTTTGTTAATTCTATTATAAACAATGGATCCAAGATAATAGAAAATCTTCTTGTAGACGGGGTTTTTGGTTCATATGCTCTATCACATACTGCGTATTTTCTGCGCTTGTTTAGAAGACGAGTATCATAAGACAATTTACTGTGCTGATTAAGTAAAACGATTTCTATAAATAATTGCCTGACTGTAAGGACTTCACAAAATTGTGCTATTTTAAGGTTAGCCAGTAACCTTAAAATACTACAAGGACATTTGTCCAGTAGTTAGCCAGTAAGTTTTTTCAGGTTATTTTTTGCCATAACAGAGATATGTCATAAGTTGTAAAAATGGCGGCAAACTGACCGGCCATTATTTGTACAGCTACGAGTTTAACTTGTAAAAAATGATTTGATATATATATATATATATATATATATATAATAAATAATTAACTAAAAACGAGACTTTTTGCATGTACTAAGTGCATAAATACTTGATACTGGCAGAAATTAGCCGTTAAAACAGCTAGATTGCCATAAACTCAAAGAAGAATTTTCAAGATTTGTCATATGCACTCTTCCCTCTCTTCTAGATCTCATTGCAAAGTTTCTGTTATATGTGATTTTTAATGTTAGATTTTCTGGATGTAGTTTAGATTCGCGATGCAGCTGATCTCGATTTTTCATGCAACGCAATAAACCTGGAGTACCTAATACATGGTTTTATAATTATTTTACGCCGGGATTATCGTGTTTTTTTTTTTAAAGATAACTAGCAATGTGGGATTGTTGTCCCACATTACTAGCAATCCTGTTAACCCCTCCAGCTAAGCTCTATGGCTTGTGTTAGGAGTGGGTTCACGTGAGGCCCACCGGGCAATCATGGCCCGGTGGCAGGGCCGGCTGGAGGCTCCACGGGCAGGTGTTCGAACCGTGGAGGCGCTCCGGCCGGTCCTGGAGGAGTGGGCGGGGCGGCAGCACGGGACCCTTTCCTTCCGGCTGGTGCAGGTCCTCTCCGGGCACGGGTGCTTCGGGAAGTACCTGCACACGGTCGCTAGGAGGGAACCGAGTCCCGCCTGCCACCACTGCGACTGCGGTGAGGACTCGGCGCAGCACACCCTCCAGCATTGTCCAGCTTGGGAGGGGCAACGTCGAGTTCTCACCGCAGTGGTCGGAAGTGACCTCTCGTTGCCGGCCGTGGTTCTGTCCATGGTCCGGGGCGAGGGGTCGTGGAATGCGGTCGCATCCTTCTGCGAGGACGTCATCTCGCAGAAGGAGGCGGCGGAGCGCGTCAGGGAAGAGAGTTCCCTGGCAGACCCGCTCCGTCGCCGGCGAACCGGGCGGCGTCGGCGCGCATATCTGCGCTTGATGCCGCCTTAGGTGGGGCTGCGGGCGGGCGTACGGGGTAATCTGCCCCGCCCGCGGCCTTCCGTGGAGGCGCGGCGCCCTGTGTGTATCCAGGGGCCGCGTAGGTGTGAAATGCCCGGAACGCAACAACATCGCGTCCGGGCATTGCCACTGGGCGGGCCGCCGACGGTATAACGAATTCCGGCGGCGCGTTCGCAAAGGTGGCGAGCGATACACGGCGGGTTTTTTAGTGGGTGCAAACCCCACACTACCTCCATCATCTTCCCCGGATGGTGGGGGTGTTCGTCAGGAATTTTTCCCGCCGAACAAAAAAAAAAAAAAAAAAAAAAAGGGGTTCACGTCGGTAGTATAATGGCCAGGATTCGAACCCACGACCTCACGATTGCGAGACCGAGGCCTTAGCCATTAGGCTACCGCCGCTTCTTGCTGCCGGTTGTTTTGCTTCATTATATTTTGAATAGCATTAATTAGATAATTAAGGTGAGTATCTGTGAACCATGAAGGTTTAATGTCGATTCAAAGAATACATATATATTATTTCATACTTTAACCCATAAATATTATTGTTTGTCTGCGTTCAAATAAAAATTAGTGCTCACCTGTTTGCATAGTGAAAATGATAAAAGATGATGTCAAGATCCAGTTCGTGTCCTCGAAACCGATCTCAAAAGTGTCTTGAAGGGTCACAGTCGTATTTGTTAGATTTGGGGATCGCAACCCCACGCGTGGGTAAACAGTCCGATTGGCATCCATCTTGAATGCCTTTGTAACTTACTAAAAAAATATATTTAATTTGTTTATTGCTTGGTGGATGTTTGGCGGCAATTCGCGCCCTTATTTTTATTTTCTTATTTTTTTTTAATTCAATTCTAATAAAATATTTTTAACTAACAATTAGGTAGGTACCTACCTAATTATTTAAAAAAATATATATTCATTTTAAACCATTTTATTTTACATCGTATTTAAAATCAGAACGAGAAAAAAACAAATGATGTCTGATATAGAACCAACTTTTGTCACCATGTTCGAATTATTTTTAAAGTTTTTTTTTCTACTAAAACGCATAGGATTGCACAGTCGCGCGATGTAATGCCAAATAAAACGTGTTTCATCGAGCAGGTTTTAAATAAGGCTGTTGAATCGCGTGATCGGTGTCTGTAAACAAATAAACAATTCATGGGGTTTTATTTATCTATTAAACCATCATTACACCGCCATTAGCTATTGAAGTTGAGTAAAGTGGTCTATTTTCAATATAAAAGATAACCTAACATACCTCTTATGAATAGCGAAGAAAGTTAAAAATTTAAATCATAAAAATATTTTTTTTTCATTGTTTCTCGTATTGTTTCTAAAACGATATGGATGTAATTTTAATCTTTGTCGCAAAATAGGGTGTGTTGGAATATAAAACTATTTTGTACTAGACCTTCGTGGTTGTTGGTTTAAATGATGTGACATTCGGTGTTTATGGAAAATTGTATTACTTGTGTTAAGTCTTTAAGTGAAGTTGGTTTATACTTTATTACAGTTATTTATTTGTAAAATGTGTTTACCGAAATAAACTATGGTCGATTTAATAGAATTTTATATAGTATCCAGTGGCGGCGTACTTCAACAGGGTGTTATAAGCTAAAAGTGTGTAGCGTATAAGGGGAGGGCCTCCCCCTCTGAACCCGTTAGGTTATTATATATATTTACAATAGAAGACATATTTGTCAAAAAATGATTAAATCGCTAATTGATTTCCATTGACCTAACAGCTGTTTTGATTAAATTACAAGTGTTTTGACACATTTTAAACATGGCTGCCAGAGGGTGGCGTGACTTTCGTTTGACGTTTACGTTTTGAAGGGCCGAGAGTGGGGCAAGTAGTCTTAATCGATCAGTTGAAGCAACAACACATCTTCCAATATACTTGTCGCTATTTTAATAATCTTGTGTGCAAAGTGTTAGCTGGCATTTGTGTAATTGAAATTATTAAAACGATAATGACGGAATTAACTTGCTCGAGTTATCCGCCTATCACATTACGATCGATTACCACAATGTTAATTAAAATATTGAGCCACTAATAGCCAATATATCCACTCTGACACGACACGACATCAGCAGTTGGGATCACCTCGAGCAAACTTAGAGTAAAATGAACAGAGGCCCGTGTTGCCCGTGTAATTCGAGACGCAAAAAAATATGTTTTACGTGTGTGATATCCGTGGGTTGTTTGTGCGCTGGACGATGTTTCACGACCGTTTTGGCCGTTTCTAGATCGACGGATCGGATGTATCCGGTATCGACGCGGATCTCTGGTATGTGAGTTGTCCTAAGGGACTGTTCATGGACACAGGTGAGTCGTTCCTATTTAATTTAACGACTTCAAAAAGGAGGAGGTTCTCCATTTAACTGTTTTATGTTTGTTACCTAATTACTCGCAGACAGCTGGACCGATTTGAAAAATATTTTTGTGTTTGAAAGGGTATATTTCCAGATTAGTCCCATTGTCATGATGAGATCTTGGGGAAATCGAGAGAACACACCTATCGTAATTTGGTTATATTTTGTTGTCATTCGTGCATTTACTCCTAAGCACCGTTGAGTGAAATGGAACTGATGATGAAGACCACAGATGACCAGCGGAACTATTCAATAATAAGTATTGCGGGTTGTGATCTGAGTATCGTGTACGATACCTGATACTTCGCCTTCATCAAATCATGTAATGGAACTGATAGTCAATATATCCAGGTGAACCACTCAAAAATCAACGGCTTTCTATCGCAAAACGCAACATTTTGCAAAAATAAATGATTAAATGTTGATAAACTTTCGCGATTTGTACAGAAGGAATTAGGAAGACAGACAGTCTTCCCGTGACCACGGCCGTTGCAATACGGTCGAAACGTCGGGCAATAAACAAGGTATTTTACCTTAAATTATTCACGCGATTAAGACCCGTAATATATATATTTTAATAAAATAAATGATTAGTTTGGATCAAAGTTAGATTATGCTATTGTAAATTATATCAACTACAAACCAAAATACTAAAAAATGAGAAATAAAAACTTTTTTACTTAAAAATAAAAACCGACTTCAAAAAATTATTAATAAAAACCAAATCAAAAAAGTTTTTATTTCAATTTTCATGCTGACCAGGTATGTACTGTCTCGTTTGAGAAGAAGTAGGCACTAAACTATGCAATTGACGAGTAGGCATAGCGAAGTTGTTAAAATCATATCCATAGAGAGTGTTGTGTGTGTAATGTCTCGTTTAAGATTTGATTTTGCTTGTAATCCTACCTTTATTAGTTGTAGGGTGCGAGACAGGGTTATTTCATTTCGCTATTGAGATATGTGTTAAATGATGCCGTTGTTTTAACAATATTCGTGAAACCGTTGAATACGTGAAATGGGCCCCTGAGCCTAATAGCCAATATGGCCACCCTGCCATTTGAGATAAACTTTATAATTGGGTACATAACTAAAAAATAAAATATTTTAAAATTGGAACAGTAGATAATTCGTAGATGAAGATACGAGCAATCTTCGAACAATAACGAAAATGTAGAGATTAAAGTGATATTTCAATATCACTTTGTTTTCTACATTTTTACAAAACATGTAACTGTTGGACAAAAACAAAACGTAAAAGGTGAGTATTATTCTCTGCTTAAATAAATCATTGTGTAATTATTAAGGGTAGCAAAGTAAGGTAATTTTTTTAAAAGACGACTCACGCATTAGGATGCAAGCCCTGTGTCGGGGGGACTTTACAAACATACAAGTCACGGACACAAAGTACAACCAAACTCGGAAGAAAAAATTGTGGATCACACAAAGTGGTGTCCCGTGTGGGAATCGAACCCACTCTTTAGTATTAAAATAATAATTTTCTCTTTATGCTTATTACTCAGGCGGATCCAGGATTTTATTCTGGGGGGGGGGGGGGGGCAGGGGCGGATCAGGAGGACACGAGAGGCAAATATTATAATCCATGTTAAGTAATACATAAATCAAACACTGAAGGCGATATTATCAAGTTTTTGCTTGAAATAATTCGTAGATCCGTCACTTTGACGTTTAAATCACTCGTTAAAATCTCATTTTCAATTTTTTCCCATAGTATCGCAGTTTTTGAGAAAAGCGATACTTAAATACTGTGTATTTTTAAACACATAATTACCTTTATATTTTTATTCTTTAGTTAATGTTGGCATAATTATATGGCCGACTATGTACTATATTTATAATTATCCTACAATTGTAATGATATGTTCTTCCAGTCCTACACTTGGAAATTGCCAGTTCTTTGATATAATGGGCATCGAACTCGCAATGGTGAGGTTGCTAGTTCGAATTCTATTTATTATACTATCGATGTGAATCTACTCCTAACACAAGTCATTGAACTTAACTGGAGGAGTTAACAAGATTGCTAGTAATGTGGGTCAAAAACAAAACTTGATAAATTAGTATTATTCTCTGCTTAAATAAATCAGTGTGACTAGCAAATGAAGAGTATCTTGTTTCTGTCTTTTTCCGGCGGGTTTTTTTTATTTTTAAAAAATAGTTAAATATTTTTTTGTTTCAAGACATCTGACGATTAACTAGGCCATTTTTTTTAAAGTGTTACTTTACGCAATCTGATGCCAAGTAAGCAATGATCTGACAGTAATAGTCCATCACAGTTAAAAAATCGCTGTTTGTGTGCTGTTTTGACCTATCACTTTTATGAGATTTCCTCTAATTTCTGATACCTTTAGATATGCCTATCCTCCAACGCGTCCGCAGAGAATTACTGCTAATTAATCATTTGAATATTTAGCTGTAAATCTATCTCTTCTAGTACGCTACCTTCAGCAATGTCTAACTCTCGTAATTTTTAAATGGTGTAATAATTAGTTATATCACACACAGAAGTGGAGGGTTAAAATTTTTCAAATGTAACCCAATACAAAGATATATAACTATTTATTATACAGGAATTAACGCGCATTGTTTACCTTAAAATTGCTTGACGTTTCGACCAGGTTGCACCGGCCGTGGTCACAAGCGCGTTAATTACAACAAACAATGCGTGTTAATTCCCGTATAATAAATAGTTATAATTATGCAACGCGAAAGTTTAAATGTTAGTACAAAGATATATCTTGCTGGACATGGTTCTTTGTATCTACAATACTAAGTAATTACAATCCAAAGGGAAACCGAAAGTAATGGTGTTTTAAGAACCCTTCGTCACTGATATCTAAACTTTTTTAGGTTTGTTGCGGTTGCCATGCCGTCCCGAGGCCTGATTCCGGTTTTGCAGGCAATATTGGTCTAGTGTGAGTCGCACGTACGACGGGGGAGACCTCGATATCGTCTAAGTACCGCTCGTGACGGGGGCGGGGGAAATCAATTTAGCGTCCCCAGATAACATTTAACGCCCTAGAATAGCATTTAACGCTCAAGATTCCTTCAGAGAACGATTTCGGCACCCCGTGACACGAGGTCCGCGTCGCAGTCAAATTGCTCAGCAGCGGCGCACTCGTATTCGTAACCGGCACGGCGCAGCGTCGCCGACAGCGTGGTGCTTATTTTTTATACCAAATTAAAAAAAAAGACATTTTATGTCGTAGGTGTTTATTATTAATCGAACATGCCTGAACCAATTTGTAGTGGCAGCTGAAATATCGGCACGACTGTCCGGACATCGAAACTTGCCTTCATTGATTAATGCGCTTATTACACTACACTGAATCGGGGACCCTAAACCATTAAAAAAAGTGGTGTAATAAAAGTTAGAGCCCTAATGCTCGTAACCGAACTTCTCCTCCTTCCTTAACCCAACTTCGTAAACACCCAACCCTCCTTGGGTTGGATGTTCACGAAGAACTAAGATGTGTCTCAAAAGAGGAGGCTTTGGCATGTTACGTAAGTCTACAAGCCACTCATATAAACAAGAAAGTGGAGCATCAAAGCAGAACATCTGCTATTTTCATCATTCTGTAGAAGGAAAAATGGAGTACTCTCCCGAGGAACAGATTTTTGTTGTCAACAAAACCCGTGCAGAAATTAAACTTCAGGTGGTTTTAAAACTGAAGTTTTATTTCTGCACGCGTTTTGTTGACAACAAAAACGCTAATCGTGGAGACTTAAAAATTTGAAGACGTATTATTACCTTATATAATAGGCATCCGATATGAACAGATTTTTGAAAATTCATCTCCTTAGGGTAAAATAGGGGTTGCAAGTTTCTAGTTAAGTTCGTCAGTTTTAAAACTAGATGTTTGTTCGTATTTAGCTCTTTGGTTTAAAATAAAGAAAGACGTGTATCAGCGTTTTTGAAAAATTAACCCCTAAAGGGGTAAAATACTAGTGGAAAGTTTATATGAAACTTCGTCAGTTTTAAAGTTTTTTTTTAATCTCCCCGGGGTTAAAACCACCACGGAGAGGAGTTTTTTGCGACGCAATGCGCTCTGCTATTTGATACAGAGTTTTGGATCCTTATTACAAGTTGTTTGTGTGTATGTGTGAATGTGGTTATGTGTTATTGAGTCTTTTTAATGTGTTTACTACGTGTGTTAAGTTTGTCATGAAGGTGTTAGGGGCTGTTTTATCGGTGAGTATGGAGTCTAGGTCGTAGCTGTTTGGAGTGCCAGTGTTGTTCGTGGTTTGTCTACCTATTTTGGGCATTGAGTTATGAGGTGAATGAAAGTTTGGGTGGTGTTGTTATCACAAGGAGATGTGTCGTTGTCAGTTATGTGAAAACGGTGTAGGTATTGCTTGTTTTAAAGTTAGATCTGTGAAATTACATATTTAAAGTAAACTCTGTAAAAAACAATGTCTTTCAGCGTTTGAAAGCGAAAATCTGCTGGCGAAACTTTGGACAACAGCTATCTTAATTCTAATTAAAATGCGTAAATGAATGTGTTTGTTTGTTACGCTTTTACGGTTAAACCACTAAACTAATTTTAAAAATTCTTTCACCAATTGAAAGCTTCATTATCAGCGAGTATCGTAGCCTATGTGACTCGTACTCGTTTAGCGTATTTCTTTATTAAATTAAGTTTTCCATACAAAAAAAATACAATGTTGTAACCATTGTAACCAGGTATCAAAAATTAGACTATAAAAGTCCTTATTTGACGTGCACTGCCATTTTGTTTTAGGTTACAATGGAGAGCCCTTTGTTGCCGATTGACTTTGGGGAAGTGTGAGCTGTAATATATTTATGCGAAACTAGTATAGTATAAAAAAATTGTTGATGAGCAGTAGTGATGCCTCATATTATTGTGTAATAAGTTACTAAGTTATTAAGACTTAAGCATTTTATAATTGTTGTTTATGTTTTTGTATTGTTATTTTTGTACGTGTCTCAATATACGTAAAAGCACACAGTTATGTCAGCACGTTATCACCCTCCGATTCATCGGCCTTAATATGTGGGTAGTCGGACAAAAGAAAATACATACATAACTCTGGTCAGTCCGGTATTTTAAAGAAATACACTCACCCCCGTATTTATAAACGAGTAATAGCAGTTACTAATGTAAAAGTAATTACTTAAGTAACAGTTTCTATTTTATAGTTATGAAAATAAATGAAGTAAGAAACGTCAAACGTTAGAATACTTAGCCAAGCAATAGTCACCGATATCGTTACTTGAGTAATAGTTTCAATTAAGAATTTTATGTAGAGGTTATTAAAATCTTGTTTATGTAAAGGAACGTTTATCGCGGCTCACCGGTTGCTAAGTAATAAGTAATACTTGATTAGTTTGCTCAAGGAAGTAAGGAATATTACTTGTCTATAAAATGAGTTTTTCTAAGTAATTACTTTAAGAACAACCCGTGTCTCAATGAAGTAATTGCTAAGTAATAAGTATTGACTCGAAACAACTGTGAACCCTGTCGGGCACCGCAAAGTTTTAACATCATCATTATCATCATCAGCCTATCGCAGACTACTGCTGGACATAGGCCTCACCAATTGCACGCCACTTTGTTTTGCGTAAGTCATCACTCCACCTGGCTTGAGGGCGTCCTACACTACGTTTGCCGTTTTGCAAAGTTTTAACATAAAATGGTTGCAAGCTCTTCCATCGTCCAACTTAGGTACAAAGTTGGACGATACGACATTTCGCATCGCTGCATGCCTTCGTTTGGGTGTCCAATGTGTTTCTCCTCATCGATGTCACTGTAGAGACGACGTGTGCGGCCTCGGATACCATGGCCTGTCGTGCAGCAGGAGCACAGGTCGTATATCCCGCCACGCAAGCATCAATGACATAATCCGACGGGCTCTTGTCACCGCTGGCGTGCCAGCTGTGATCGAACCAAATGGTTTGACGCGCAGTGATGGTAAGAGGCCGGACGGTATGTCTTTGTTGCCTTGGAGGATGGGTCGGCCCTTGGTATGAGATGCAACTTGCGTCGATACATTGGCGCCTACCCATCTTCCAAGCACGGCGAATTACATTACACTGAGAACCTCAAACAGCGTAAATACAATAATTTGGTTGGGGATTATGTATTTGAGCCGTTTGGGGTTGAGACTCTAGGGCCGTGGGGCCCAAGTGCGCGCCTATTATATAAGGAAATTTCCCGACGTCTTATCAGTGCCTCCCGTGACCAGAAGGCTGGCCTTTTTTTTGCACAAAGAATTAGAATTGCCATCCAACGTGGTAATGCTGCCAGCCTTCTGGGAACATTACCTGTTGACATTGATGGGGAGGAATTCTTTGACGGCTAAACGGTTTTGCCCTCCTTTTTCCTCTTTTTCCTTTTTTATTTTAATTCTGTAAACATCTTGTATAAATGGATGTAACTTAGAGTAGTTTTAAACTAAAATAAATTGATTAATATGTATGTATTTAGAAACTTATATAATAAAAAATCCCTGTGCTGTATATGTCCTTCCCAAAGCAGTACATGTTACAAAGTTCGGTTCGAGACAGTATTCCATAGACATGTGTGTACCAGCATGACAATTTAATAATTGTCTAACCTTTCTTTTGAAACTTTACAATCCAAGATTGAACACGTCTAGTTCGTTGCTGTACCTACTGAGGTAGAAGCTCGTTAAAGAGACATGTATGTAAAGTCAAATTTTATTTTATAATTAATTATCTTGTAAATATTCAGTATCAGTAATAGTACCACTTTTATCTTGTGGAATTATTGATTTGACTTTGTTGGTAAATGGATTTATTCTATTTTCATTTCATGATATGTTCTGGACTGGTTGAGTGTATATTTATGTTAGAAGTTGGAATAGTTAATTTGGTTTTATGGCGTAGGTAAGTTATGTTTCGTTAGTTCGTCTTCTCGGGTTCTGTAAAATTCAGGGTGTTTTTTCACAAATTTGTATGTCTCTAATATATATATATATATATTAGCTGACCCGCGCAACTTTGTCTGCGTAAATTTTCCCTTTTTTTTTACAACATTTTTCATTGCTGCTCCGCTCCTATTGGTCGTAGCGTGATGTTATACCCTTCCTCGATAAATGGAATATCCAACAATAAAATATTTTTTCAATGCGGCTCAGTAGTTTCTGAGATTATCGCGTTCAAACAAACAAACAAACTCTTAGGGGGATGAAAAATAGATGTTGTCCGATTCTCAGACCTACCCAATATGCACACAAAATTTCATCAAAATCGGTCAAGCCGTTTCGGAGGAGTATGGCAACGAAAACTGTGACACGAGAATTTTATATATTAGATATATGCTAGGGAGTGTACGAAATTAATGCTCAATGAAGTGTGGTCTGCAGCTAATTGTAGATTCTATGTATAATATAATTCGGAGAAGTTCTTTTCGTAGTATGAATAGGGAAGGTGCGTCCGTACTGTTCCCCATAATATTACACCGTAACTTAGCCATGCATATGCATAGGCATTAAGCATAGTAGGTGACAAAACCAGTTTCGATAGAGTGGGAATTCCAATTGACATTTGAATCTACCTAGTCCGGCCATAAGTTCTGTTACAAATAAAAATGCATTTTTTTTAATGAAGTAATGTAATATTACTAAAACTTATGTGTTTATATTTATTAAAGTCTCAGCAAAAATATAAACAAAATTCTATCCAAAATGGCCACCTTTGGCTATTATACAGACCTTTAATCGGTCTGGCTAGTAATCTATGGATTTACGCACTATTTCCATGGGAAATTTTGACACAAATAAGGAGGGATAAAGGAAGGGGTAGTATCTATATTTGCGTTTGTATTTGGCACCAACTTCAAAATTAAGCATTTTGAAGTTGGTGCCAAATAAAACATAAAAACTACTATTTCATGGCACCAACTTCAAAATGTTTAATTTGTTTTAATTATTCTAGGTATATTATTTTTTGCTTTTTAGTTGCCCTGTATTTATTTTTGAAGTCGGTAATATTTTCATTTATGAAACTGGCTCTGTGCTGTGATACAACTTGTTGTGCTCAAACTCCAAGTTTATGCATACTAGTGCTACCAAGGCTGTGTGCTATCATCTACACAGTTTTTTTTTAATATTAATGCCATGCTACAAAATAGCGTCATTTAGTGCTGTAGGAACGACAGCACAGGTAACGCCTTTCATGCGGAATGTCCTGGAACATGTCAATATTGTCGGAACAAACTTGTATCTGTAGTTGAGACTTTACAAAGCAAAGTCTCAGATTGGAGCCCAAAGCCTAAAGTTTCACCAAGTTTAATTATTTTATTTATTGAAAAAAGCTCGTCACCAACTTAAACAATAATAATAATATCTTAGGACAACTCACACAACGCCATCTGATCTCAAACTAAGCAGAGCTTGCACTATGGCAACTAGACAACTGATAAAAATACTCATATATTTATAAATACATACTTATTATAGATAAATAACACCCAGTCACAGATTAAACCATCGTGCTCATCACACAAAGTTTTATCCTGGGTGGGGATCGAACCTACGACCTCTTGCGTAGCAGTGGGATACACTCCCACCGCGACACAGATGCAGTCATTTCAAATTTTTTGAGACATTTCACTATTCACAGACGTGCACAACATTAAATAAAATAGAATGTCCACAGTTTAAAATAAAATAAAACATAAATTAAAGCATTATTCGTAAACAAAAACAAACTTAAAAAAATATTGCAAAAAATAAATAATATAATTATATAAGTAATTAAACCATTAAAACAAAATTATCATTATAAAATAAAGACATAAAATAAAAAATAAAAATCTAAAATTAAAATATAATTACATAATTACTCTAAAAACTACAATAAAAATCCACTTAAGATTATGAGGACGTTTGTTAATAAATTATGTATTTAACTTCTTTAAATACTATTTAGATACTACAAAACTTTTTTTTTTATAGATGGGAAATCATCATATGACTTCTCCCGCTGTGGGCATGAGCGGGAGGGCGTGTCAGACTCCTACTGACTAAAACCCATCTGTGTTCCTTCTTTCGCCCTGGTGTTCCGGGAGCACGGTAACTCTTTCGAAGCGGTAACTCTTTTGGCGTTCCGCCATCTCCTTTTGCAGCATCACCTCCTCGCAAAAGGAGACGACTGCCTTCCATTCCCTCTCACTGCAGCATGGCTCGAATGAGCCCCGGACGCGAGAGGTCACCACCGCCGATCGCTACCACAAGGGCAAGTCGCTGCTCGGCCCAAGCGGGGCATACCTCCACCGTATGCTCCACCGTGTCCTCCGGCCGGTCACCGCAATGGTGACACCCGGGAGTTTCCTCCCGCTTAATGCGATGCAGGTACCTTCCGAAACAGCCGTGTCCGGTGAGTACCTGCGTCAGGCGGTAGGTGAGGACGCCATGGCGCCTCTCCAGCCACTCCTCAAAGAGAGGACTTACCGCCGCTATCGCGGAGTGGCCTGCTTGTGGCTGCGACAGTCGTTCTCTCCACGACGCCATGAGATCGCTCCGACGTGCAGCAATTTGTCGCGGCAGCGGAGTTTGGCCCCAGTGTAGCGCCTCTTTTCGCCCCTCGTAAGCGAGTGCGAAGGCTAGATTCTACAAATCTAGAGATAGAATTTTGACATATTTTGTATAGAGCTTATCTCAAATATATACCTATCTCCATTAGCCAAATCAATCGATAGATAGATTAATAATCACTAATATTATGACTGGCCTGTTGGTCTAGTGACCCTGACTGCTAAGCCGGAGGTCGTGGGTTCAATCCCCATCCATGATAAAACTTTGTGTGATAAGCACGATGGTTTATTCTGTGTCTGTGTGTAATTTATCTATTAAAAGCAAGTAACAACACTTTTATTTAAAAAAAACAACTTCAATCAACTGATGAATCTTATTTCTTACACATTTATTGGTTTCCGTTATACAAAATCACAATTTGAATTTTAACGCTAAGGGAACGATACCAAATGACGCGTCCGCACGCGCCAATGTCTCGAGCAAAAGTGATCGTGCCGACCCACGCGCTATGATGACGTTTTATTTGACGTATGACAGCTTGTACGGTGTGAAGTAGTGGCAGCTGTCAATGCCTAGCTTCACAGCAGTGTGATTCTCCTTACACTATAATATGTATGTTTAGAATTATCTAAGTATGTCTAGTTACCAAAGTACAAGCTCTGCTTAGTTTGGAATCAGATGCAGTGTGTGAGTTGACCCAAGAAATATCTTGGGACAACTCATACAAAATCATATGATCCGTTTTCAATATAATAATAATTATATTATTATTATTGAAAACGGCGGTAAATTTATTAATCTATCCATAATAGGTTTAACGATATTTATTTATTCTCAATAAAAACATAACAATGTCACTTACTTGAGAACAGTAACTACATAATTACTTATAGTACGGGTTCTCTGGAACCAATTTTAAAATGATACATATCAAGCTGGAATTGCCATGGTAGCTTCGTTTTGACGAGACGCCCAACTCTATGAATTCGACAACTTTGCATAGTGGTACGTTAGTGAAAAAAAATACGGGCCAACAATACGGGCCCTACCCGTATTGTTGGTCTGATATGAAGTTTAGTGAAGTTAGATGGTCATTCAATAGGTTGTATAAGATTTATTCTAATATTTTAGATAGAATTGGTAACACTGAAATAGGCCGATAGTTGCTGGCGCCAAGGTTGATCCCGGCTTGTATATAGGGTTGACTTTTACTTGCAAGGCTATCGAGAAATATGCCTTCCTATAAGAGTTTATTGAAACATTTGCTTTACGTGTATGTTATCGTGTTACCTATACATTTTAATGCTTTCGTGCTAACGCCGTCTAAGGCCATACTGCAGTTGGGGTCTAGATTAGCTATAATTTTGGTTATTTCATCAGCAGAACAAGGATTGCGGGTGGACAACACGGGCGTGTTGTTGGGTGGCGAATGTATCAACGGTTGATTGTGGTTGTCGTGAAATGTCTTAGGGATCTCATTTGCTAGAAGGTATGGTAATAAAATAGCTATTGAATATTTTAGATATTTGTAACGGTTAACGGTTATGTACTTTGAGTCTATTATTAGTTTTGAGGGAGCACTACTCTGTTTAATTTTTGCTTGTCAGGGTATTTACCAAGGTCCACATTTTCTACTTGTTAATACATTTGTGAAATTTGTTATAACAAATTTTACGTAAATCAAAAATCAACACTTCATTAAAAGAAATAGCCTTTAAATGGCCTTTAATTTAATACTCCAATCGAGGGTCTCCGAAATGTTTTTTTTTTTAGGCTGCACATTAAATCGAATAAAATCCACCTTTAACATTTTTAGGATAGGATACAGGAATTAGGAGGACATAGGAACATTGAAGGATACATAAAAAGTTATTGGCGGAATCATCACAATTATAGTGTTTTTATAATTATTTATTCATTATTATTACTTTTTTTTTTTTTAATCACTTTCTTGCTTAATTAGCATTAGAAATATAAGTCGATTAAGCACCCACCTCAAACAGTTCTCTGCATCACCCTAAGGTTGACTGGTAGATAATGCCTAAGGCATTAAGTCCGCCTTTGTACAAATTTTGTGTGCAAGAAGATAAATAAATAAATAAAAATAAAATAAATACATACATACGCATCAAACACGCGTCGGTAAAAAAAACAGATGACATTATGAGTCTAACCGTTCCTTACAAATGGACATATTATTTTAATCTATTTGATCCGTCAATATCGGAAAACCAGCAATTATTCTCTGTCACTCAGTTGTAATTCTTCGCGGTTGTCCGTGTGTAGCAAATCAAGTAGTACTATGTCGTCGATAAATACTTATTATAAAAAGTTATTGTAATAGTCTTGGCACTTGACTGCTGTTCTGTCAGGGTTCAAAAGATTTACGGCCGTTTTTAATAATGTATCAATGGATTTGGCTACTAGAGATAGAAATTTTGACATATTTTGTTTGAAGCTTATGTCAATGTCAAACTATCTCTAGCAGCCAAATCGATTGATAGATAGATTATTGAAAACGTCAGTTAGTGGTCTGTTATTGTTATCTCTATCTAAGTATACTAATATTATAAAAAAGCTATGTTACATTGCTGTAATGATTCGATACATAATAAACACTTAACCTAAATTTGTCTTAAACCTAACTTAAATCTAAATATCAAATTTATACCAAACCTTAAATCTACATATAAATACAGCATAATAATATTTGCACCTCTATAAGAATAACTTAGCTTCAACAAACAAACTGACGTCCAGTACTGATTTTAGTATAGATAAATTACCGGTTAGCGACACGGCCAGTGACAATGCACGGCGAACGCCGCGCCCCCTGCGCGCGAGTAGGGATTAGACTACTGACCGTCAACTTGTCGAGAGAATACGTGCGCTCGCTTTTAAAAAGACGACATCATTAAATATCGTGCTTTTAATTACTCTCTAAGTGCGTACGTTATAGTTCGCAATAATCTGTACATATCTATAAGTGCTTTCTACTGCGCCACTAGGCAAAAAAAACTAAGAATTGAAATCATACGTGAATATTGTGACCCCGTTATCGGGTAAGTTGTGCTTTTATTAGCTATGCGTACAGTGCATAATTATTATATCCACACCTTGTGTATTTTGGTTTTTATGTAATTAAGTAGATTTATTAATTTAGACCAGTGCTTTGTGAATTCCTATAAATGCATACCTTCATACCTAACTTTATTTCTGTGTACCGACATAGTGTTTTAATATTTAGCTTAACATTTTAAATTCTATATATATTTCGCTGATTAAACTATGTGAGTCCTTCCGCTTGCTTTAAACCGTGACTGCCGCACCTTAGTTAACTAATTTGTAGAAAAATGTAATTAATAGAATCGTTCGCTTTGCCTTTACCGCCTTCCGCAGTCACGGTGAAAGTTTGGGCGTATACTTATGGTCCACCCGTGCCTGATTCCAGGGTCTTAAGTTCACCCTTAATAACCGAGGAAAGAAAAAGCGGGGGGTAAGACCTACTCGGCTAGAGACGAAGACGCCCCGCTGTCCCCCAGATCTTCGGATGCGGACAACCCAGGAGCGTTCGGTTCTTATGCTGTCAGTGCAAGCTAGGGTATCGTGTCTTTTAGTAGACTAGGGTAGCGAACCCACTTCCCGGCCAATAAATTTGTTTCAATAAATTATTTTTTTATAACATATATATTTTTTTTATTTACCGTTTACGTATAGACGTAACAGTGGCGCCAAACGTGGTTCTTAGACGTACTCTAGGCTTGCACTGACATTTTTGTAGATAGTTTTCTTTGGTGATGGTTACAGTCAACGTTTTTTTTATGTGAAACGATATTGTTTCTGGTCTAATAGTGCGTTGTTAACATGTTTTAAAGATATGTTATTATTATAAATTGTAACTTGCTATTAACAACACACTATTTAAGCCTAAAATCTTTTTGAAGAAATTGTCTATTCTACAATTATTTTTTTCTCTCACTACCTGCCTTAACTACCCACATATAAACAAAATCGTTACTATTCATTTTATTTTGTAACAGAATGGACAATTTTTAAACGAACAATCAGTTCTCCTAATACCATCTGATTTTGCAACTTATTTCTATTTTCTTGTTATTTTGTTGTGTTGTATTTTGTCGTATGTTAAATAATTTAGCGTAACTATTTATGTGCCGTATATGTAGTTGAGCTTAAGCTTTAGTAACTTAATAATTGCACAACATATCAGATAACGATCTTATAAGAATAAATACCGGCATATAATATATTTACTTAAATAATATAAATAATTAGTTACATTACGGTTTTCGAGGTTTATGTCGAATTATTTTAAATAACTAAGTATGTCTAAACAAATTAAATACCTGTCTTTACAAAAATCGGAGCTTGAATATGAGGTTGCGATTAGAGGCGAAGTACCAGCTAGTAATGTTCCGGACCTTAGAAAACAAATTACAAAACAGGCAAAAAGTTTTCCTTCTGAAGACATATTGGAATCTCATCTAGAATTTGCAGATGATATCAAGGGTGCTAAAGACAGCTTATCAAAATTAAAAAATAACATTCTATCTCTTAAAACTAAATATGATAATAATTTATTTAATAGATGTGAAAACCTTGCTCACCATATATATCACCGACTTAATAGAATTCAACCTACGACATCGGAAGATACATTATATTACAAAGATTGTTCGCAGAAACTAGAAGCTTTCTATAAGGAACTAGCTTCTCTCGTTACAGTTACTCCTGTGAAAAGTAATAGCGAGTCGGAAGACGTACCTGTATCTAATATTTCGGTCAGCTGTGACCGGGGCATTGCTGCGGAATTAGCCAAGTTAAAGTTTGATGGCAAATCGTGTGTTCGAGCTTTCATTCAAGATGTTGACGAACGCATAAAGGCCAGAAATATAAAGCCAAATCGGGTATTGGCTTTTGCCACAGAAATATTCACAGGTGACGCCCTGCACTGGTTCCGCAGCGTTCGTAATTCTATTGATACTTGGGAACAATTAGTTATTTTTTTAAAGAGGGATTTCGTGCAATTCGACTATGATTACAGACTAATGAACGAAATACGTTTGCGTACTCAGGGGGAATCAGAGTCTATTATTATATATTTTGCTATAATGGAGGGTATGTTCTCAAGATTGTCCAAGGTAGTTAGTGAAGAGGAGAAACTAGAAATACTTTTACATAATATTAGACCTTGCTACGCTAATACACTAGCCTGCTCACCAGAGATTAAATCTATTTCGGAATTGCGCACCATATGCCGTAATTTCGAAAACTATCAGACTCGCGTATTACAATTTAGAGAACCCCCAAAGATAACAGCAGATACTTTAGCCCCTGAATTCGCTTATACTAAGCCAACTACTAGTTCCAGTTCTTCTTATATGGCTTACAAAGGCGCTAAAAACTATAACACTAGTGCTATTAATATTCCTCAGGTTAATGCGATGCAAATTAACAACAAGACTTCTAATTCTGTATTCTGTCCGAGATGCCGCAGTAACACACATTCCTTAAAAAATTGTAAAGAACCTAGGTTCATCATTTGTTTTAAATGTGGCAAAAAGGACTTCCGTTACCCAGAGTGCCCTAACTGTAACAGTCCTCCTCAAGAATCTAAATCAAAAAACTGATAAGAGATTGTAGCAACATACAAAAATTTAATCCTGATGAGTGGAATAATTGGCTTAACTTTGTAAATACGTTTTTTAAAACTTACAATACTGTTGCTGCAATCAAAAACTATGTTCCTTCTAACGACCCTAGGCCCTACGTTAAGGTAAATATTATAAACAACTCCTTAACTATGTATGGCTTATTAGACTCTGGTTCTGCTGTGAGTGTTATTGGAAATGATTTTCACTTACATCTAAATAAATACTTTTTACAAATTGATAATTCTGAAATTATAACAATCACCGCTGCTGGTGGTCAACCTATGCAGTCATTAGGTTTTATGTTTCTGCCCTTGTTTTTCAATAATAAATGCGTCGTTATCAAGGCTCACGTTGTACCCGAAATTAAAACATCTCTAATTCTAGGTATTGATTTCTGGACCAAATTCGAGATATTTCCTAATAATATTAAAGACATAGAACTTCTTAATAATGATAACCCTAGCCTATTTGAAGTTTCTAACCCTACCATCACAACAATGTCTACTGAACCTATTATAAAGTCCTACGCTACCCTTGATGCTTCTCAAAAAGCACAAATTGACGACATAGTCGGTCAATTTGAACAAGTGTCTTTCGAATTAAAGGGTCTCGGGAGAACTCACTTAATAGAACACCGAATAGACACGGGTGATGCGGCACCTATTAGGCAAAGGTACTATCGCATGTCTCCCGAAAAGAAAAGAATTATAATCGATCAGGTTGATGAAATGTTAGCCTTAGACGTGATAGAATCCTGTGAAAGTCCATGGTCTTCCCCTGTGCTTGTTGTAGACAAAAAGGATGGCAAACCGCGTTTCTGTCTGGATAGCAGAAAACTAAATTCTGTTACAAAGAAAGACGCTTATAATCTACCTTACGTTTCGGAAATTTTAGATAATCTTAGAGACGCTAAGTTCCTGTCTAGTATTGACCTATCTAAATCGTTTTGGCAAATACCTATTGCTTCAGCCGATCGTGACAAAACCGCCTTCTATGTACCTGGAAGAGGCACCTTTAGATTTAAAGTTACTGCCTTTGGTTTATCTAATGCTCCAGCCACGCAACAAAGGTTAGTCGATACCTTGTTTGGCCCTGAATTTGAACTGAAAGTGTTTTCTTACCTGGATGATATTGCAATAATTAGTAACTCATTTCAGGAACACGTCACTCTATTGCACCGCGTTCTAGAGAGGCTAAAAAGCGCTAACCTTACTGTAAACTTAGCTAAATGTCAATTCTTTAGGAAAGATTTACGATATCTTGGTTACATTATTGACGAGCATGGTCTCCGTACTGACCCGGCTAAGGTAGAAGCGATTTCTAATTTCCCTATCCCCACCACTAAAAAGGAGGTTAAAAGATTTCTGGGCACGGCATCTTGGTATAGACGCTTTGTGCCAAACTTCAGTACGATAGCTGGTCCACTTAATAAACTTACCTCTAGTAGTAAAAAGGCACCGCCTTTTGAATGGACTCCGGAAGCTGACGAAGCCTTCCACAACCTAAAATCTTATCTAGTGAATGCACCAGTATTAGCATGTCCTAATTTCGATTTCAGTTTCGATGTTCATACAGATGCAAGTAATTTCGGGGTAGGCGCCATGCTTTCGCAAACGATAAAAGGTGAGGAGCACCCAATAGCATACATGAGCAGATCTCTCAGTGGAGCTGAACGTAACTATAGCGTTACCGAAAGGGAGGCCCTCGCTGTCCTTGTCGCATTAGAGCATTGGCGGTGCTATCTCGAAAACGGTAAAACATTCACAGTCTTTACGGACCATTCCGCTCTTAAATGGTTTTTGTCCCTCTCTAATCCAACCGGTCGCCTCGCCCGCTGGGGTGTAAGACTTTCCTCGTTCGATTTTGAAGTCAAACACCGCCGAGGCAAGGACAACGTTATACCGGATGCTCTGTCTAGATGTGTACAAGTGTCCGCACTACGCAGTCTAGAGGTTGCACCTACTACCACTACAGACACTTGGTACCTGAATATTTTTGTTGGATGTAACCAGTCCCAGTCAAACTTTCCTAACTATAGAGTTGAAGATAATACATTGTATAGGTTCGTCAAAAGTAAAAATCCGCTAATTTCGGAATATGAGTGGAAGGAAGTTATTCCGCAGGAGTTACGTGAGAAAGTAATAAGCGACAACCATGCCGAACCAACAGCTGCTCATTTGGGCATCTTTAAGACCTATAAACGCCTTCTTTTATCGTATTACTGGCCTGGCATGTATGCAGATGTGGTCAGATTTGTTGGTGAATGTAGTACGTGTTTAGCCTATAAACATGCCGCTCATAACACCCTAGGAAAAATGGGCCGTCCCAAAGACTGTGCCCGCCCTTTCCAAACACTTTCTATAGATCTTGTAGGTCCTACCTAGTAGCAGAAAACAAAACAATTACATTCTAGTAGTTAATTGCTGTTTCTCTAAATACTGCCTAATATTTCCACTACGACAAGCTACTGCTGTCGCTGTCTGTAAGCATCTTGAGGACAACGTCTTTCTTGTACATGGTATCCCAGAAACCATAATTATGGATAACGGGACACAGTTTGCAGGTCGCGAGATGGAGGGACTATTGAAAAAGTATAAAGTACCTAAAGTGCATTTCACTCCTAAATATACTCCTCAGGTTAACAACGTGGAGAGGTATAATAGGACTATAATCACATCTATATCGACATTCGTAAATGACGACCACAGGAGTTGGGACGTTAATTTATCTAAGATACAATTCGCTATTAATAACTCCGTGAATGAAGTAACGGGTTACACACCCTCCTTCTTAGTACATGGAAGAGAATTAGTAACTTCCGGTTCTCACTACGTTGATAATGACAATAGTAATGAGATTCTGTTCCTACCTCGTGATATATATGCTGAGAATTTAGGTCACTTAGCGGAAATATTTAATAAAGTACAAGCTGCTCTTTGGCACAATCATCAAAAATCATGCCAACGTTATAACTTGCGTCGTAAGGATGTCGAATTTAATGTGGGAGACGTCGTGTGGAAACGCTGTTTCTTTCAAAGTGATAAGGGTGCACGTTTTTGTAAAAAACTTGCACCTAAATTTGAAAAGTGTAAAGTAATTGAAAAGAAGTCACCACTCGTCTACGTGCTAGAGGACATGAATGGTCGTAATCTAGGAGTTTGGCATGTAAAGGACCTTAAGTTAAAGTTAACGACTTCGTAATCCTAACTTGTAATTGGATGTTAGCATTACGGATTTTTCTAACCTCGAAAAATCCTTATCTGGGAAGGGGGGTACTGTTACATTGCTGTAATGATTCGATACATAATAAACACTTAACCTAAATTTGTCTTAAACCTAACTTAAATCTAAATATCAAATTTATACCAAACCTTAAATCTACATATAAATACAGCATAATAATATTTGCACCTCTATAAGAATAACTTAGCTTCAACAAACAAACTGACGTCCAGTACTGATTTTAGTATAGATAAATTACCGGTTAGCGACACGGCCAGTGACAATGCACGGCGAACGCCGCGCCCCCTGCGCGCGAGTAGGGATTAGACTACTGACCGTCAACTTGTCGAGAGAATACGTGCGCTCGCTTTTAAAAAGACGACATCATTAAATATCGTGCTTTTAATTACTCTCTAAGTGCGTACGTTATAGTTCGCAATAATCTGTACATATCTATAAGTGCTTTCTACTGCGCCACTAGGCAAAAAAAACTAAGAATTGAAATCATACGTGAATATTGTGACCCCGTTATCGGGTAAGTTGTGCTTTTATTAGCTATGCGTACAGTGCATAATTATTATATCCACACCTTGTGTATTTTGGTTTTTATGTAATTAAGTAGATTTATTAATTTAGACCAGTGCTTTGTGAATTCCTATAAATGCATACCTTCATACCTAACTTTATTTCTGTGTACCGACATAGTGTTTTAATATTTAGCTTAACATTTTAAATTCTATATATATTTCGCTGATTAAACTATGTGAGTCCTTCCGCTTGCTTTAAACCGTGACTGCCGCACCTTAGTTAACTAATTTGTAGAAAAATGTAATTAATAGAATCGTTCGCTTTGCCTTTACCGCCTTCCGCAGTCACGGTGAAAGTTTGGGCGTATACTTATGGTCCACCCGTGCCTGATTCCAGGGTCTTAAGTTCACCCTTAATAACCGAGGAAAGAAAAAGCGGGGGGTAAGACCTACTCGGCTAGAGACGAAGACGCCCCGCTGTCCCCCAGATCTTCGGATGCGGACAACCCAGGAGCGTTCGGTTCTTATGCTGTCAGTGCAAGCTAGGGTATCGTGTCTTTTAGTAGACTAGGGTAGCGAACCCACTTCCCGGCCAATAAATTTGTTTCAATAAATTATTTTTTTATAACATATATATTTTTTTTATTTACCGTTTACGTATAGACGTAACAGCTAAAGAGTTTGTTTGTTTGTTTGAACGCGGTAATCCCTGGAACTACTGATCCGAATTGAAAGATTCTTTCACTGTTGGATAGCCCATTTATCGAAGAAGGCTATAGGCTACATAACATCACGCTACGATTAATAGGAGCGGAGCAGCAATGATAAATGTAGCAAAAACAGGGAAAAAATACGCAGACGAAGTTGCGCGGGACAGCTACTTTTTGTATAAAATTGCATCTCTTGTTAAATAAAATGTGGGGAGGTCTTTCGGGAGATTATTCCTATTATTATTGTGATTTTTGTTTTGTTCGAATCCGAACCACACGTAACACACAACGTGTTTTTTTTTTAAATTATATTTATTTAAAATAAATAATTAAAAAAACGACGACTCCCGCAGAAGGGTAAAAGCCCTGTGTCGCGGGGGACTTTACAAACAAACAAGTCATGGACACATGACAAAGTATACCCAGACGCAGAACAACAATTAATGGATCACATAAAGTTTTGTCCTGTGTAAGAATCGTACCCAACAGGTACTGATCAAATATGAATAATATTTTTCGATCTTACCGACATAAAATAAAAAATCACGAGTGCAATAGGTTCACATTTCAATAGAAACAAAACTTTATAACATTTTATCAATCAATTACGTAAATATATTCATTAGTTTTAATTATCCTTATTCATTTTTTTTCCGTTTTCGCCAGTCTTAGCCTAATACTTCCTTCCATACTACATTGGGGGTATGTCGAGGATTTTCAAGATGGACTTTTAACGTAGTTGGTCGCTTAACTCTAGAAAATGCCATGCATGACGACCAGACTGGACTTTAAGCCAACCCCAATAGATTCGAATGCTTGCTCTTGGGGTTTGTGGACAATCATGGCAAATAATAATAATATCTTGGGGCAACTCACACAACGCTATCTGATCCCAAACTAAGCAAAGCTTGTACTATGGTAACCAGACAACTGGTAAACATACTTAAATATTTCTAAATACATACTTACGCATATAGATAAATAACACCCAGACACAGAATAAACCATCGAACTCATCACACAAAGTTTTAACCTGGGTGGTGATCGAATCCACGACCCCTTGTGTAGCAGTCGGATACACTCCCACCGCGCCACAGAGGCAGTCGAAGAGTGCAAATACGCGACAATACGGCCAAATTTCTGTCTAATAAGAACTTGTACGGCGTGCGCTGCGTAAATAGTAATATTTGGGTTGAATTGCCCTCTCAAAAAGTTTTACAAAACAAATCCGCGACCGACTATATATTCTAAAATTTAAAATTTGGAAACTACGCTTAATGGTTAAGGCATCGGTCTCGCAATCGTAAGGTCGAGGGTTCTAATCCTGCCCATTATACTACCGATGTGAACCCACTCCTAACACAAGCTTAGAGCTGCATTAGAGCTTAGCTGGAGGCGTTAACAGGATTGCTTACTAGCAATCCTGTTAACCCCTTAAAATCCTGTTTAATCGTGGTCCTACATTACTATGTAGGACCACGATTTTTGTATGTAACGAATAAACTCAAAAACTACTGGACCGATTTTAAAAAATCTTTCACCGTTGGAAAGCAACACTATCCCAGAGTGACATACAGAGATTTCTTTATGGGGAAAATTGAAAATATGTCAGTGAAGCCAGAAATCTCGAGTAATAAGTTAAACAGCAAGAAGTGCCTATCTACCTATCGACGCTGCATTTCTACGTGTTGTTGCTCCACTGCAGAGGTGGGTTTATGTGTTTGTCGCGTATGTATATATGTTTGTATGTATCCTCCTAATGTTCCTATGTCCGCTCATAACTCCTCAAGGGCTCAACCAATTTCAATAAATTATACTTCATTAATTAATTTGTATTTAGTACTTTTAAGTCGCTGTAAGATAACTCTGGGTAGTTGTAAAGTTATTATTACTTTGAATATATGTAAATGTTTTATTATAAGCTGCAAAAAGTGCGATTTTATGCTTAATATTAACTTTCAAAAATATGAAACATCGGCATGTTTGTGGCTCAAGAGTGTCTCAAAAATATGCAACACGGAGGAAAAGTACGTTATATATTGCAACTAAAACATTTAACTGAAAGAAGACTTCATTTTGATCTTAAAAATAATTCAAACTTGTTTCAACTGCATTCAAAGATTTTTAAATAATCACCTGTCTGGAATCGAACTGGCAAAATATGAAAAAATAAACCCTATAGTTTTACGATACCAATCGAAAGTCTCAATCATTAGGATTTGTTTTTTCTAACTTTTAAAATATATTAAATGGAAGGAAAACCATAAAGTTTAACATTGAAGTTAATATATTATCACTATTTGTCGATTTACTAATATTTGCGTGATGAATTAATTAGATTCATCACGCAAATATTAGTAAACTATTGCATTTTTACAGTGATTTCAAGTAACTTGAAATCACTGTAAAAATGCAATGGTTGCCTTCATGCAATAATGCAATGTTACCTAGCGTCATAGGCGTAGATGAACTAAGTGAATTGCCTCCGACTGCTTCTCTTCTTTTCCTTGTCCTGTTCCCATTATTTGGGGTCGGCTCTCCTTGTCATTTTTCGCCATGACTTTCGGTCCTGGGTTGTCTCCGTTAGTACTTGGGCTTCCTGCATATCTCTCTTTACAGTAGCCATCCAGGTGAGTCGGGGTCTTCCTCGTCGCTTTGCTGGGGGGAGCATATCCAACACCTTTCGTGTCATGTGTCCAGGTTCTCGTCGCATGATATGCCCGTACCACCTCAGTCGTCCCACTGTCAGTTTTTCAGCAACAGGCCTTACTCTGAAACTACCATGGATATAGGTGTTACGGATACGGTCTAGTAAGGTGACACCACCGGCCCAGCGCATCATTCTCAGTGCCTCCGACTGCATGAAATTATATAATTATGTAGGGGATCTTGTTTCCATCTTTTTTGTGCAAGTGTGATGTATTAATTGGAATTGTATAACGATCTAAATGTAGAATTATGTTAGAAAACACTGCTAATATCAATAATGTACCTAAATAGTTATAACTGTGGGATTCTACCCACATGATAAAAAAAAAGAGGAGCCTTTATAAGCAGTGTAACATTCTGACCTAGCTCTCTTTTCTCGGGTATTATCCGACGGCGAAGGTACGATCCTTATTCAAAGTTACTTTATATTGTTTCTATTGTATTGTATAAATAGTGTTTTTCTATATTTTGTATAATGTTTGTGTATACTAGCGGATTGACTGATGAAAAGATATTGCAATGTGTCTAATTGTCTATTGTCCTGTATGTTGTGAATCATCTGCCTTGTAGTAATATAGTAAGACATTGTAATGGTATATCTAAGTCTCAGTCAATTGGATACATTGCAGATTGCTTATGTAAATATCATATTAGCGAATGTATATGGCAAATGTTTTATTAGGAGACGGCCTAGTTTTCTTATCACTTCTTTTCCTAGGCAATAGGTCCTCTTGGAAGTGACACTAGCATACCTTCCTACTCCAATTCCTTGATATAACCAGAATGAATTGTATTTGACAATATAATGCTGATTGCCATTTGTTACTTTGTATTATTCTATATTATCTTGAATAGATACCTCGACAATACTGAACTGAGTGATAGAAACCTTACACAATATACAGACACACACATTACATACTGACATACAATAAATACATTCTGACATTTCTTGAACAAAACAAGGTCTTCTAATTATGATACTGTTCTGTAGAACCATTATCCCTCAGTAAGTACTGGTTACAACTCATTAGACTACATTCTCAAATGACACACAAGTAGTCAATATTCCTGACATGAGATAGTATATTGTAGGTATATATCTATACAAGCTTTACATACATACAATTGCTACGACATACTCGTAGCAATTCTATCAAAGCTTTTCTTATAATTATCAGCTTAAACCTTCTACAACCTCTATCGCCCAAGTGTCGGGTAAAAATAGACCCTATGATTGACCATTTTGAATGGTGTCAAAAAAAACAGGATGGTGTTTTTTTCAAATTAGATGGAATTGATTCCCGCTTCAGATTATTTAAAAAATTGCATGCAGTTTTCAGTCTTCTTTATAATGTTCAATCTACAATATTTAAGGTACCTACTTTCCCTCCGTGTGGCACACTTTTGGGACGACCTGTATAATTGAAATTACTTATTGTACCTATAAATGTTGATAAACTTTCGCGATTTGTACACATTATTAAAATATATATATTACGGGTCTTAATCGCGTGAATGAAAAAACATTACACGCCAGTGTGCAGATGTCCTTAGTGTTGTGTGTCGAAGTACCGACGGTTCCGTAATAGTGAGTGATAAAAATCAAGCGAGGGTAGTTTCTGAAAGCCGCGCTTCACGGAGGCGACGCTGAGCTCAACTAGTCTTCCCGTGACCACGGCCGTTGCAATACGGTCGAAACGTCGGGCAATAAACAAGGTATTTTACCTTAAATTATTCACGCGATTAAGACCCGTAATATATATATTTTAATTATTGTACCTATTTCAAACAATTTTCAATTGTTTACGTGGTATTCTTTCATGTTTACTAATTCGGCACGTGTGAGTTATGTTATTTTGAATTTTATTTAACCTGTAATCAAATATTTTTTTAAAGATAAGATAAGTATAAATATCATTAACTTTAAATATCATTACCATTCGGCATTATTGCTGCTTTGGTCTCGTACGTAATGGAATTGATACCTGATACCCCGTCAAAGTGAAGAAACTAACGATCAACTTTTTTCCTACGCTTCTCGGTCGCTTCACTTTCGTAGGCGTTGGTTCGTTTTAAAACAGCCAATCTGTCGACTGACGCTTTGTTTCTGGATCGTATTGATAAATCCAGGATTGGTCACCTGTCACAAAGTCGTAAACGCGCCGAACCGAGTCTGCTTCAAATTTTTGAATCATATCACGGCACCACTTCTCACGGGCTTGTTTCTGACCTACGGTGAGGTGGTGCACCCAGCGCGAAACTATCCTCACGCGAAGGTGCTTGTGTAGAATCTTGTGAAAACTTCCCGAAGCAATTTGCGAGAGTATGCTAAATCTCTTCGTATGTAATTCGCCTGTTTTCTTGAATTTATTTTTACTGTCAGCTCACTGTCTTCCGTGACAGCCGTCGTAGAACGACCACTCCTTTGTTCATACCCCAAAGTAAGGCGACCGCGCTTGAACTCGCTATGCCAACGGTAGATGGTTGCTTTTGAAGGTCCTTCATCCATAAAAGCCATTTACATATCAACCCATATGATGGCCCACTGCTGGGCACGGGTCTCCCCAGTAGAACCTACTAGTATGTAGATCCTGGGGGTAATTGCCATAATCGCCACGCTTGGCTAGCGGGTTGGCGATCGCAGTAAGGCTTTAAGTACGCAGAGGACGCTGCTGCCCGTCCTCCGGGGTGAAATCCCTTAGTCGCCTTGACGACACCCACGAGAAGAGATGGGTGGTACTATTCTTAAGCCGGCACCACACGGCACATAAAAGCCATTTAAAGTTGATCAAATGGCTTATCAGGTTTCAGGCCACATTAAAAATCGTATAAAATCATAGCACGAAAACGTTCTTGATGCAGATCCATTTTTAAATGAGACACGATAATTTAATTTAGTTCTTATAAAAATGTTGAGGGAGATTTGAAATTGTAATAGTATTTTTGGTTATAAATAACCAAATTTTTCAAAACAATTACAGGTGACCAGTGCCATAAACTCGCTTCGTCATGTTTGTGGCTCGATTCCCGCCTCAGACAGGCGATTATTCAAAAATACTTTTGGGACATTCTGTATACATAAATCACAAACTATGTAGAACAAGAAAAGTAACTAAATTTATTTTTATTGCTATTTCGATTTTCCCGTACTTAAGCCATGGGGTTTATGAAAAAAGGTATTTAGATGATCTTTGCCTGAAAATGATCATGATGAGAACTGACAAACCTTACCATCCATTGCTACAGTTCGTAAAATCTTTATTTGCCAACCTCAGGATAGGTTCAGTAAGATGTATGTCCTCGCACGTGAAACAGACGTGATGATATTTATTTTGTTAAAATGACATCACACAAAATTAAATATGATTTTATTAACTTAATATACTTATTTTGTTTGTGTTGTTGACAATAATAACAAGAGACAGTAGCAAGTTAGCAACCACAGAGCATATAAATACAGATTCGTTTGTTTATCATTTTGTTAAGACGCTTTCAATGATACCTCGTTTGTAAAATTGTGATTAGTTGTGAAGTTATGAGGAACAGATGAATATACATACTTACTTAAAGGATAAAACACATTTTATACTGCACCTTTTGACTTCGCCGTAGTGGCGTAAAAAATAGAGCCCCATGTTTCGTGCCATGATTTTTTTGCAATTCCTGCATTCAAATTTGTAGTTTATTTTTAAATTTATTATTATTAGAATTAAAATAAACAAATATATATAAAATAAAACGAAAATTATTGCTAAGGCATCGGTTTCGCAATCGTGAGGTCGCGGTTTCGAATCCTACAAATTATACTACCGACGTGAACCCACTCCTAACGCAAGCTTTTTGAGTTTAGCTGGAGGGGTTAACAAGATTGCTAGTAATGTGGGACTCAATCCCACATTGATAATTATCTTTAAAAAAAATATATATGCAAGTAGTACTTAAGCGAATTTACCTAAAAATTGTAAATTCCGGTAACCTTCAAACTCGTAATAGGTATAAGAATTCTAGTAAACAAAACATTAAATTCATAAGAAACAATTAAATACATTATTAGTTTTTATATTTACATTTAAAGTATCTTAATTATTATATAAATGCACTAACAACAAAAAATTTGTAGTAATTTAAATAAATAATATTTAAATTGATTATTTTTTTGCAGCAAAAACAAAACTAGAGAAATAAAATAACCTACTATCAAAAACTGAACCCTTTACCATATTACAATAAACTCCCTCTTGGGGCGGATATACCCCTTCAAGGGGAAATTATAACAAAAAAAAAAAAGCTAATGGTATTATGAAAATAAATATATTACGGGTCTTAATCGCGTGAATAATTTAAGGTAAAATACCTTGTTTGTTGCCCAACGTTTCGACCGTATTGCAACGGCTGTGGTCACGGGTGCACCGTCTACTTGTGACCACGGCCGTTGCAATACGGCAGATCGCGAAAATGTATTAACATTTAAAGCTAATGGTAGCTTGGTAAATGTATACACTTTATTACTACATAACAACTATTCTTTTACATTTATTGGGTAACGAAATATGTACAAATTATACCTATGATTATCATGGGCGTACCCAGGGGATTACCCCTCCCGTTATTTCAAAAAGGTAATAATATATCTTGGGACAACTCACACAACGTCATCTGATCCCAAACTAAGCAGAGCTTGTACTATGGCAACCAGACAACTGATAAACATACTTATATATTTCTAAATACATACATATTATAGATAAATAACACCCAGACACAGAATAAACCATCGTGCTCGTCACACAAAGTTTTATCCTGGGTGGGGATCGAACCCACGACCTCTTGCGTAGCAGTCGGAGACATTCCCACCGCGCCACAGAGGCAGTCAAAGGTGGGTACACAGTTCAGTTTTTCCACTTCCTTATTCACGATATTTTCCGTGTCCGTGGCAAGCCCGTGCGAACTGTCAAAATCTTGTCATAGTGGGAAATGCAGAGCTGAGCTTAGAAATGAATCAACTCGCATTCGCGGCAGACATTTATGAGCGCCACGCGCATGCGCCTGTTTTTTCTTTCATACTAACAACGTTAAGTATGTATCTAAATAATTTTCAATGGAATTTGTAAGAAAATTTTGTTAATTCTTCGTTCGCTCACTTACGGCCGGCATCAATCCATACTAATATTATAAATGTGAAAGTAACTCTGTCTGTCTGTCTGTCTGTCTGTTACGCTTTCACGCTCAAACAGCTAAACCGATTTAGATGAAATTTGGTATGGAGATAGTTTAAGTCCCGGGGAAGGACATAGGATAGTTTTTATCGCGATAACCGACATCCACGCGGGCGGAGCCGCGGGCGAAAGCTAGTAATCTATATGTCGATGTTTTTGGCTACTAGAGATAGAATTTTGACATATTTTGTATGGAGCTTATGTCAAACATATACCTTTAGTAGGTAAATCCATGGATAGATAGATTACTGAGACCGGCCGTTAGTCGGCTGTCACTCGTAAAAGTTTACGAGTAAAGCCTACTTAACTGTGATAGTTCTACTTTTAATTTTAGTTCGATAATAATAATAATATAATAATATCTTGGGACAACTCACACAACGCTATCTGATCCCAAACTAAGCAGTGCTTGTACTATGGCAACACGACAACTGATAAACATTATACTTACCTATATAATTCTAAATACATAAATATTATAGATAAATAACACCCAGACACAGAATAAACCATCGTGCTCATCACACAAAGTTTTATCCTGGGGTTAAAGGCTTGTGTTAGGAGTGGGTTCACGTCGGTATTATAATAAATTGGATTCGAAGCCGCGACCACACGATTGCGAGACCGATGCCTCTGACTCCTCCTAAACGGCTGCACTGATGAAATTTTCAATGTAATTGATTGGGACTTTGGATGGTTTGAAAATACTATTGAATTGAAATTCACGAAAAAAATTACGAGGCTGTACGAAGTTTGCCAGAACAGCTAGTTAGTAATAGGATTTACTTATTAAGGCTACCGACATAATAAATCTTATAAGGCGCCATTCATTTTTTTAAGACAATTTAGAGAGGGTTCGACCATGTCTTATTTTTTCTTGCAAGGAGTTGGGAAGGAGACTTAATAGTTCTTACATATTTAGATCATAAAAATGCGCAATGTTAACATTATATTTCGAAAATGCAAGTAAATGATTGAATTGTTTGATTGAATTAAAAAGCGTGCAACCTCCAACCAAACTCCTTTCATTCTTACTTTCCATTTGGAATTGTATCTAATATGCGTTTCCAATGAGAAGATAATCGCGATCGCGACAACTACACTCTGTACTTGTCAAAATTGTACCGCTAGCAACAAAAACTCCCAAGTCGGGTTAAGTAGATATGTGTATGGTAATGGAACGGACATAATATTTATTTTCCTTGAATTATGTACCTAACATTTTTCTTTATTATAATATTATTAGAATTATTTAATAAACACCAAACAGAAATAAGTAAATAGAAGAATATTCTATACTTTTGTGGTGTTTCCGTGAGACATGATATTTTATTTAAACTAAAACATATATGTAATAATAAATAGTAAAATACTGTGTTTATGTATAGTTCATTAGAGTTGGTAGGTACTTCTGTGTAATACTAATGACACCTTTTTACGAATCATTTTATTGTTGACCTTACGTCATACAATGAAGTTGCAGTCGTAATGCTAATCAAACTATCATCAAGACAGTTATCAACTCACTAGAAGTCCCGCGCAACTTCGTCTGCTTAAATTTTACCCGTTTTTGCAACATTTCTCATTGCTGCTCCGCTCCAATTGGTCGTAGCGTGATGTTGACTATCCTATAGTTTGCCTCGATAAATGGGCAACTTACAGTGAAAGAATTTTTCAATTCGGATGAGTAGTTCCTGAGATTACCGCGTTCAAACAAACAAACAAACTCTTCAGCTTTATATTATTAGTATAGATTATTGATAACAGAATCTGACAGCCCCTTTACATTGGCGTTCCCACACTTCTCAAATCTGTACATAAACCGACACCTTTGGATGGCATTAAATGTGTTCAAATCGCGCTTGAAGCTGCTCACACCCATGTTGCTCCCTGTCGTCTGTATGCCTTGTACTACTATTAACACACTTTATGATTGTTTAACTATTTATTCAAAATGACACTGATATACAAAAATATGAACACGAAACAATGTTGCTTCGACGAGCTCCAAAACGAAAGTGAGCGCTGCACGCCGCCATGCCGCACGAACCAGTCTCGGGGCGACCGTTATGACGTCACGACCGCCATTGCTCGTCAAACTTCGTGGTGTTGCCAACACTACCTACCTAGTCAGTTACTATATGTCCCTTTGTCCATGTGTTTTTACCATATGTTGCATAGCAAGTGCCATACTTTTTCCATAGAACCAATAAGCCAATCCACAAACATCGTACCTCTATAAACCTATGAATGACAATTTTTTTTATAATGTAAAAGATTTTTTTGATGGAAAATTTTAGATAATGTATTTAATTAAACTATAACTGTATTTTTGCTTGCTATACTAATGTAGCTAAACTTGTATGTACGAACTACCATTACCATGTTTAAGGCAAATAAATATTATGATTATGATTATGAAATTAGTTACCATTTCTTGTAATAGTTTTAAACTAGCCGGGGATTGTCGTGGGTACATTGCCATAGCGTATAGATCATTGTCGGTAGGTATCACATAGCCCTTAGATCAAAAAGTCTTACAGGCCTCTACGCCTCCACTCTCCGCGCCCCGGTCTCGCTTGTATCTGTATGTGTAACTCAGTGTAACCTGAAAATATGTATGTGTGTTTGTTTTGTTACCTATCTACCTGCCTATTGTTATATTTCTGTACTGTACCTTAATTATTATGTAGTGTGCGTTATCTCAACGAATAAATAAGTTTTTATTTTTATTTATTTACGTGTTCGGTTTCGCCCCAAGCATGCCTTCCAAACTTCTGGGACTCCATAGTCCCGTGTTAAAGAAAATACAGGCATAATATAACAATTTGTCCTTGTGTTTCAACATGATTTGCAGGGCAGGCGTCATAGTATTTCCATAGAACAGGCCATCTAATCCACGAACACCTCACCTTCATAACCCAGTTAATTTAGATAACAGTTCTTGTAATAATTTTATATTAACAGAGGATTGTCGTTGGATTCATTTCCATAGTGTATTTAAACAGCTTTAATCGCCGGTTGGTGTCACATAGTCTTTAGATGAAATGCTCTAACGAGCATCTGGGTGTTAATAAAAGATTGTATAAAAAAATTATCAGATGTCCGGTGGGATCGCAGGCAAAACATAGTACCTATCATGTAAATTACCATCAATTAATTATATAAATCCCAAACAATGCAGAGCTTGTACCAGACCAGACAACGTTATACATACTTATATATTTACAAATACATATATGACTGCCTCTGTGGCGCGGTGGGAGTGTATCCGACTGCTACGCAGGAGGTCGTGGGTTCGATCCCCACCCAGGATAAACCTTTGTGAGATGAGCACGATGGTTTATTCTGTGTCTGGGTGTTATTTATCTATAATATGTATCTATTTAAAAATATATAAGTATGTTTATCAGTTGTCTGGTTTCCATAGTACAAGCTCTGCTTAGTTTGGGATCGGATGACGTTGTGTGAGTTGTACCAAGATATTATTATTATTATATTATATAATTAATTGATGGTAATTATTGTGCCGTGTGGTGCCGGCTTAAGAATAGTACCACCCCATCTCTTCCCGTGGGTGTCGTCAAGGCGACTAAGGGATTTCACTCCGGAGGACGGGCAGCAGCGTCCTCTGCGTACTTAAAGCCTTACTGCGATCGCCAACCCGCTCGCCAAGCGTGGCGATTATGGCAATTACCCCCAGGATCTACATACCAGTAGGTTCTACTGGGGAGACCCGTGCCCAGCAGTGGGCCATCATATGGGTTGATACGATTATTATTATTATTATTATTATATATATTATAGATAAATAACACCCAGACACACCATCAAGCAGATCAGACAAACCATCGTGCTCATCACACAAAGTTTTATCCTGGGTGGGGATCAAACCCACGACCTCCGGATTAGCAGTCAGGGTCACTAGCCACTAGACCAACAGGCCAGTCCAGTTTTATCCTACAGTAGTTTCTTTCTCAAAAGATAACTATAATAGCAATTTAGTATTATGGGTCTCTAATTACTAGCAATCCTGTTAACTCCTCCAGCTAAGCTCAATGGCTTGTGTTAGGAGTGGGTTCACGTCTGTAGTACTTATATCTAATGGGTAGAATTCGAACTCGCGATTGCGAGTCCGACGCCTAAGCTATATCAAAGAACTGCCAATTTCCAAGCGTAGGACTGGTATAACATATCATTCGTATATAATTAAGCAAACATTAAATAATAATAAAAAAATATTTAAGTATATATATAAAAATAAACAACAACACATTATTTAAGTATCACTATTCTGGGACATTATTGAAAAAAAATGTAAATTACATTTTAACGAGTTAGTAATGGTTTCTCTCAAGCGCGGATTTGGACCGCGATGATAGTCAATTGCCCTCCCCTACCATATACCTACTATGCACTAAATACTAAAATAAATAGATACGCCACTTAACTGCTACAAAAATATGTACCGTGTGCGATAGATGGCGCTGTACAGTGTTTTGAGTATCGTGCCACCAGATGGCACTTTAATGTTTATATGATATTTCTTATCCTACATATTGCAGGAAAAATAATAAGAAGAAAAATAGGGGTCATTTATGAAAAAAAATTAAAAAATGTTTGGTTAACTGTATTGTGTTGTGTACCATATCAAATAAAAGGGCCTGTTGTAAGGATGCCAAATGCCCTGCTGTTTTTTTTACCAATTATGAACAAAGAGGTTAATCGTAATTAGTCAATAAATCAGACGTTTTAAGCTGACTGACATTGTCAGAATTGGATCAAAGTCCCTTAAAAAAAAGAAAAAAAACCTGGCTGAAGTGACTGCTAAGCTAAATGTTGTGGGTTCGATTCTCATCCAGCAACAAATATGTGTGATGATCACGATTGTTTATTCTGTGTCTGGGTAATCAAAGATTTTCAAAATTAGACCACCTGTTCTTGTTTTATAAACGGTGTAACTATCGCGACTTTGTTTTACATTTATAGATATTAATGTATTTATTTAGAATTGTTTAAGTAGGTATGTTGTGTTGTTTGTCTGGTTGCTTTAGTAGAGGTTCTCTACAGATTGGGTTTATACGGTCTTGTGTAACAAACAAACAAACGTGGATACTGACGGTACGGCTGGTCCACAAGTTCAAAGTCGCTCAGCGGGCTATGGAAAGGGCTATGCTCGGAGTTTCTCTTAGGGACAAAATGAGGTGATCCGGCAGAGAACCAAAGTTATCGACATAGCCCATCGGATTAGCAAGCTGAAGTGGCAGTGGACTGGCCATATTAGCCGAAGAACCGACAACCGTTGGGGTAAACGAGTTCTTGAGTGGAGACCGCGGCTCGGCAAACGTAGTGTAGGACGCCCTCAGGCCAGATGGAGTGATGATTTACGCAAAACGGCTGGCAGGAGCTAGATGCGAGAAGCCGAAGATAGAACAAAGTGGCGTGCAATTGGAGAGGCCTATGTCCAGCAGTGGACTGCGATCTGATATTAAATAAGTCGTTCAATATTGTTTCGTTACAGAGATCCCGTTAAAACAAAAATGTGAAAATATTTAAGTATTTATAATTATGCATTTGTGTTTAAAAGTATACATATTTAAGTATCTATTATATATTGTTTTTATTTATTTTTAATCGTATCTAAATGTTGATAAACTTTCGCGATTTGTACACATTATTAAAATATATATATTACGGGTCTTAATCGCGTGAATAATTTAAGGTAAAATACCTTGTTTATTGCCCGACGTTTCGACCGTATTGCAACGGCCGTGGTCACGGGAAGTCTTCCCGTGACCACGGCCGTTGCAATACGGTAAGTATCAATAATATATAATATTGATACCGTATAATAATAATAAATATAATCGTATCTATTGTACATAAACCAACTACTCTTCTAAATTATAACATTCTCCTCTACAATTCAAAGGTTTGCTTGGAGAAAACTCAATTTTGAGTTACGCTCGCCTTTGTACATATTATTTTTTGTATAAGATAAATTATTGTCTGTAATTTTTTTATTTCGTGTATAATAAAGAATTTGAAAATTTGAAGTCGGTTATAGGTTGCGCTAATATCAAAAGTTAGATTTAACAGAAAATCTTTTTTTTCTAGACGCTAAAAATCGTACATAGCTCCTATCATACAATATCATACATATAATTTTTTTTAACGATTTGTACTAGCAATGTAGGCTGTATATTACTGTGGCCTTAAATGCTTTGGGTAACCACGGCTTGTGAGTCACCACTTTGCGACCTGGTTGACACAGTGCGGGAAGTTTTATATATTCCCGTACTATTTACACACCTATATGATTGTACGGAACCCTCAATGCACGAGCCCCACTTGCGCTTGGCCGATTTTTTAAATATAAAATATGACTTTATTTCTGCATATTGTTCGAAGATTGCACGTATATAACACACTATCTACTGTTTTAATTTTAAAATACTTTCTTTTAATTACATATTTAATTATAAAGTTTATCTGAAATTAACTCATGACAAACGACTATAAGCATTTGATAAGCAAAACTAATTTGGCACTACAAGGTGAAATTGTATCTACCTAAAATACGTGTCTTAAGACGCAAAACTAAAATCGATTGTATTTTGCAAAATATAAATAAATATGTTTTCCGCCTTCTATTCAATAAACCTAACAGATCCAATGCCCCCCCCCCCCTACTATTACGCTAGACACATAAAACTTATAACACTCCCTCTTTGGCGACGAAGATTAAAATAACATCCATAACGATTTACAAACAATAAGCGAAGCGAACCACCCATCTGGACCACGTCACTAGACCTCAAATTTTTCTATCCCTTGATGCTCGCGAGTTTGGGCCCTCACATGCGCCATTTAGTCGGTAGTTTATTGTATTTGTAAAGTAATTGGCAAGAAATGCCTCAAAAGCGAGAAACCTTATTAAATGAACATACAAAATATTACGATTTAGATTTTTTAACATTTTTCGTTATTCCCATGGGCAAGGCATATATAGGTATTTCAAACGGGTAGGTATGCCATTCATTGCATTATTGAAAATAGTCCAATTTGCTTCAAGTTCAATGACTAATGGCGCTCTAATGACGGTCTTTTAAGAGTTAAATAAAACCGCATCCATTCTTTATGTGTTTACAGACACCGATCACGCGATTCAACAGCCTTATTTAAAACCTGCTCGATGAAAACTCGTTTCATTTGGCATTACAGCGCGCGACTGTGCAACTCTGTGCGTTTCAGTGGAAAAAAAAACTTTAAAATAATATGCAAATAATTTCGAACATGGTGGCAAATAGTTTTAAAATTTATTTCGTTCTGAATTTAAATACGATGTAAAATAAATTATAAAAAAATTATTTATAATAAATTTTGTTTCAAAATAATTAATTGTTAATAATAATAATTAATTTACTTGTAATTTAATTTAAAAAATAACAAAATTAACAAAAGTGCACGAATTCCCGCCAAGCAGGATACAGATAATATTTTTTTTAACTTTTTTTTTCTAATAAGTTACAAGGGCATTCAAGATGGATGCCAATTGGACTATTTACCCACGCGTGGGGTTGCGATCCCCAAACCTAACGAATACCACTGTGAACCTTCAAGAGAGTTTCGAGATCGACTTGGAAGACACAAACTGGATCTTAACTTCATCTTTTATTATATTTACTATGCAAACAGGTGAGTACGCATTTTTTTTAAACGCTTATACTGTAGTTTAGAACGCCCCAGTGGCTCGGTGGACGTACGACTGCTGCGCAAGAGATCGTAGGTTTGATTCTCACATGGGACACCACTTTGTGTGATCCACAAATTGTTGATTTGTGTCTGGGTGTACTTTGTGTCATAAGTCCTCCGCGTCACAGGGCATGTACCCTACTGCGGAAATTGTTTTTTTTTATTATGACAAATTAGATTATGTCTCAAAAATTGCCATTTCATAATATTTATATTTTAAAATGCCGATTTTTTCATAACGCGAATGTATAAAGTTAAAGTCTTCTATCTAACTGTGACTTCATTTTTAGGGTTCCGTAACTCAAAAGGAAAAATGGAACCCTTTGTTGTCGGTCCGTCCGTCCGATCGTCTGTCTGTTAAGACCCTTTATCTCGAGAACGGGTGGAGGTATCGACACTCTTGTCTACAATCCCCAGAAGCTGTGAAAAACTTCTAAGTTAACGTAGAAAGAAAGATACGGCCATTTAATTTAAAAACTGCGAGACTCGTTTCCTGAACTAAGTATTTATACTAAGTACCTGGATGACCGAGCTTTGCTTGGTATTTTTTTTAAACAACGTTTTCTAAAAATGGAACCTAGCTAGATCGATATATCGCCCCCCGAAACCCCCGCATACTAAATTTCATGAAAATCGTTGGAGTTTCCCAGGTTTAGATTATTTATCTATACCTACTAATATTAAAAAGCTGAAGAGTTTGTTTTTTGGTTTAAACGCGCTAATCTCCGGAACTACTGGTCCGATTTCAAAAATTCTTTTTTTGTTGAATAGTCAATTTATAGAGGAAGGCTTTAGGCTATATAACATCACGCTGCGACTAATAGGAGTGGAGCAGCAATAAGAAATGTTGCAAAAACCGGGAAAATTTACGCATACGAAGTTATATACTTCGTATGCGTAAATTTTCCCCGTTTTTGCATAATTTTTCATTGCTGCAATACTAATAGGAGCGGAGCAGCAATAAGAAATGTTGCAAAAACCGGGAAAATTTACGCATACGAAGTTATATACTTCGTATGCGTAAATTTTCCCCGTTTTTGCATAATTTTTCATTGCTGCTCCGCTCCTAGTGATCGTAGCGTGATGCTAAATAGCCCATAGTCTTCCTCGATAAATGGGCTACCCAGCAGAAAGCTGAGATTGCCGCGTTCAAACAAACAAACTCTTCAGATTTATAATATTAGTATAGATTAGTTGCTCGTTTAAATATATTAGTACCTGGATGACCGAGCTTCGCTCGTTATTTTTTTTAAACGACGTTTTTCAAAAATGAAACCTAGCTAGATCGATTTATATCCCCCGAAAGCCCCTACATACTAAATTTCATAAAAATCGCTGGAGCCATTGCCGAGATCCAGATTATATATATAGGTATATATATACAAGAATTGCTCGTTTAAAGGTATAAGATATATAGATTACATACAAATTTGTATGGAATCCTCGGTAGACGTATCTAACTCGCCTTTGCCTGGTTTTTTTTATAAGTCAACTTGACACAATATACTCATTTATTTCGCAAATACATACTTGCATTTTACTGAAATTTACATACGTATTTATAAGTAGATACAATTTACTAGGCTAGGCTAGATGAATGTTAAGTCAAATCAGTGTCTTTTTAAGAAACGTCAATACGTTTATATATGTAGGTATTCCATTCCATACAAATTTGTATGGAATGAAATACATAGATAAAAAATAATTCAAAATCAAAGTCATTTATTTGCATGAATAAGGTACCTATAGAAAGTTTTTAGTTAAACTCTGACACACATATACTGCGTTCACATTGGCCTGCTATTTTTTTTTAAATTATTACGGATGTTACTAGTAAAAAGGCATTAAAAACATTCAAAAATACAGCTTTTTTGACGTTTGTTAGTATTTGTTTTGATGACTCTAAATTCTTACACACGACTGGCCACTAGGTCTAATGTTTAGTGACCCTGACTGCTCACCCAGGATTAATCTTTGTTTGGTTGACATAGTGGAGGCTCAGCCTAGTTTGGGATCCAATATCTGTGTGTGAGTCCTATTATTAAAAAGGCCGTGTGACTAAAGCATAGTACTACCCCATCTCTTGCCGTGGGTGTCCTCAAGGCGACTAAGGGATTTTACACCGAAAAACGGGCAGCAGAATTCTCTGCGTAGGTACTTTAAAGCCTTACTGCAATCGCCTACCCGCTTGCCAAGAATGGCGATTATGGCAATTACTCACAGGATCTATAATAAGTAGGCTCCACTGTGAAGACCCGTGCACAGCAGTGGGACATCATATGGGTTGCTATGATTAAAAAATATAAAAGCGTGTTTTATTGTGGACGAATGTATTCATTCAGAGCGGCTATAGGTACTATTTATTTACTAATTAACTGTCTCGCGCAACTTCGTCTGCGTAATTTTTCCCGTTTTTGCAACATTTCTCATTGCTACTCTGCTCCAATTGGTCGTAGCGTGATGTTATATAGCCTACAGCCTTCCTCGATAAATGGGCTATCCAACAGTGAAAGAATTTTTCAATTCGGATCAGTAGTTCCTGAGATTACCGCGTTCAAACAAACAAACAAACAATCAAACAAACAAACTCTTCAGCTTTATAATATTAGTCTAGATATTCTTTATTTCCATTTCATAGTACACAATTACAGAATTATAATTACAATACTAGGTACGTTTAGAAGGGTACGGAACTGTCCTCCTAGATAGGCTGCCTAAGATAGCCTGTATTAAGGAGGTTCAGTGCCCCATCCATAGGATTTCAAAGTTTCAATACTAAGATACAGTGATGCACTATACATAATAATAATAATAATAATAATATATACTTTATTGTACACCAATATAAAAACAAAGAATACATTGTATAACATAAATGTACAATGGGCGGCCTTATCGCTAAGAGCGATCTCTTCCAGGCAACCTTTGGATGGACAGAGACATAAATACACGAATTAGGTAGGGGTAGTGTACAGCGTGATATAATTTATGGTTAATAAGAACAAGAAGAGGAAAGATAGGTAATTAAAAAAGTTTACTTAGAGAGATAGTAGTCCTTCAACATTTTTTTAAATGATGCTCGTCTTATAGCAAGAGGCAGTGCATTCCATAGTCTTGCTGCCTCGACAGTAAACGACCTATCATAGAACTTTGTGGAATGCGCTGGAATTTCTAACCTCATACATGTACTTATTTTCCAAAAGGTATTGTACACATTTGCAAAAGTGTGTGTGTGTATGTGTGCGGGAGATTGTTTGACCGTACGTATGTAATTATTATTGTTCAATCACACTCCTTACATCAACGGACGGAGATATGATTCCGTTTCGTCATAACTTTTATTTTGAAGAAAAGAACGAACCATTGTTTTACAATCACGATATGTTTAACTATAAACTGAGATATTTTTGTTAATAAGATTGTAAAGAATTTATAAGTAAGTGTCATGATTCACGATCTGTATTCCGTGTCCACGGCAAGCCCGTACGAACTGTCAAAATCCTGTCAAATGTGCTCACAAATGCATCAAGGCGCGTTCAAAATTGTCCGATGCGCATGCGAGTTGATGAATTTCAAGCTCCATTAACCATAGTCATTACCGTATCGTATAGACTTCAAAAGACGACAGATTTAGTGCTAAAACAAAGTAAGGAAGGCATTATCCTTTCATACAATATTGGCACTGTGACAATACAAAATGTGTTTCATTTGTATGATATTGTATGGTCAAATTGAAATGTTTTTAAATGTGTTTTTCAAAGACTTTGCTTGTTAGTATTATGTATACGTAGATACATAACTCCTTGCATAACCACATACGTTATAATAGACCAGTAATATCTTAAACCAGCTATCGCCCGCGGCTTCGTCTGCGTGTGATGACTTTACCCCGTTAAGGATTGATTTTCACTTTGAATCATCGATTGATTTTCGCTGAAACACGTGTTTCTTTGTTTAAAATCACACAGACCTGACTTCAAAACTGACCTATTTAACTCCCTTAAGGGTTGATTTTCCAAAAATGCTAATACACGCTTTCAATACGTTAAACCAAAAAGCTTAATACGAAATTTCACAGATCTAACTTTAAAACTGACGGAGTTTCATACAAACGTGCAACCCATATTACTTACCTCCTTTGGGGATTGATACATTAAGAATTTCCAAAAATCATTTTTTATCGGATTCCTATATTATGCAAGGATTATGCCAAAAGTTTCCGAATACTTAAAAATCATACATTTTAATAAAATTAGATTTAAAGCATCGATGTTATTAAAGCATTCACTTTGAACACCTTGGTCCTTATTCATATCTTTATTTCGTTGTCATGACAGGCATTCATGCATTTCTAAGCGCAGCTCTCTACCACCCATGCGCGGTGGACAGTTCGCACGGGCTTGTCACGCCAACGAAATAAAGATAGTGAATAAGGACCCTTTACGCTTTTCATGGAATTTTCCAGTAAGTAAGTCTTCTATAAACCCATCAAAAATATCGAAAACCCAGCCAGTAGCCAGAGCTTCTTCTTTGCTTTAAAATATACTTTTTATTATTTATTATCTTGATAACAAAGGAGGTCAAGATCACGAGGTAAATGGTCAGATGAATACATTAAATAAGGTAGGTTAAACACTTTTTTTAATATTAAAATTGTAGGATATCTCGGGCAAAGTGTATGCAATTACGCGCTACATCTCGCGATCGGTCAATCCAACACGTTACACAATCAATATGGATCAAGATCACTGATCACAATCAAGGGATCTCGATCTAGATTGAGTGCTGTCGTAATGACCGAAAAATAGCCATATTTCTCTCTTGAGCCCGCCATTTTTTTTCCGTGTTCTCCGAGATCGCGCGGCATATCGCCGGAGACACTCATCCTCATATCTTACACTGTCGGCTGGATATAGGATCATAGATTATATGACCAAGTTTCGTCACCTGTCAAGACATCAAGGCCATACCCTGACCAAATAACCTTGAGCATTTGTTCCCTCTTCGCCGCACCGTAGCGAATGCGCTCAATTTTTGAAATAAAACCTTTTTTTTTTTTTTAATGATAGAACCTATTTAGGTTTTTTCATTGAGATTACAATCTAGTCTTGGACTAATAAGTAATTTTGTTGTAACTTAAACTGCTAGGGTGAATATTTTATAATATTAAGAGTGTGTCCATAGTCACTTTTCTTATTGTCTCTAGTAAAGGTCAGACACTTTGTTCTTGTGTTCTTTACGAGTAGCATTCACTGTACCACTAAACACTAACTTCACTAAGATAATTCAAAAGGTTTAGTCCTCCTAAGCCTTCGCACTATGTCTGTGGTGTCGAGGAGCTGGATAGCCTCAACGTTCACATGTTGGAGAAGTCTTTGTTCATGAGCTTCGGCATTAAATCTTTATAAAACAAAATTTTGGTCATATGAAAAAAATGTTTCTAGCATAGTGTTTTTTATTAAATTGCCTATTCATTAGTGTCAGAGAGTACGAGGAGATGCATTTTATCAATAATTAATAGTCATTTCTGTGGTTTCGTTGTTAGGAGATTAAATAAACATTAACTATACTCCTATAACAAAAACAAAATCTACCATTTTGGAGTCAAAATTATGTAGACGGCTGGCCTTTTCTTTGCACATAGATTAAGCATTCCCATACAACGTGGCAATGTTGCCAGCCTTCTATGTAATCCTTTTTTTTGTAGTTTACTAGATTAGTTGTAAGTAATGTTAATAGTTTGTATATAGTTAGTTCGTAGGGTAATCTAGCATAATGTATTTAACAACATCGTAAATAATGTAGAATTTTTTATCTATACTAATATTATAAAGCTGAAAAGTTTGTTTGTTTAAACGCGGTAATCTAAGGAACTACTGATCTGAATTGAAAAAATCTTTCAATGTTAGATACCATATTTATTGAGGAAGGCTATAGGCCATATAACATCACGCTACGACTAATAGAAGCGGAGCAGCAATGAGAAATGTTGCAAAAACGGGAAAAAATTACGCAGACGAAGTTGCGCGGGACTGAGAGTTAGTCTATATTTCTTTTTGGATAAAGATAAGATAGCTCCACAAAAGTGCACAAAAAACGGCTAGCGCTGGGGTTTGCACGGGGAAGCGCCTCAATGTAATTTTCTTCCGCGTACGTACATTTTTTCTACTATAAATTTCTACTAAATCGCATGACGTAGCTTTTGTCTCACCTTGATTTTTTGCAGTTTCCGTCATGCTCAACGCTTATGAACGATCATTTGTCCATTAATGATTTTTACCATGATGCTGAATAAAACCCCGGTTCTTGCTTAATGTATACGTATCTAAATCGTTAATATACCTATATATTTATCGACAGCTTAACCATTTTCGTGAAGAAGCGCGCTTGGCGGCCGTCCTATCTTTGCCTTCTGTAGAAACGTTTATGTACTCAGCTAACCGATTAAAATCTATTGTTTACGAGTTCAACACATTGCTAGGCTTCAAACCTTTTATAACCCAAATAAGCATTACGCAAAAATCTTATGGCCTGGAAACTACATTGGCGCCAGCAAATTAGCTCCAAAAATGTTTTTTATAGGTCGGGGCAAAGAATTTTCGTATTTTTCATACAGGTGGTTTCATTTTCATTCATGTGAGGTTTTGCCGCCGTGTATAACTATGAATTTAGACCTCTACTGTACGCAACTGATGAGGTTAAAAGAAGCCATTGAGAAAAACCGGCCGGAGCTGGTGAACAGGAAGGGCGTGGTGTTCCATCATAACAACGCCAGACCGCACTCATCTATATCCACTAAGCAAAAATTGAGAGAGTTTGGCTGGGATGTGTTGATGCATCCTCCGTATAGCCCTGATCTTGCTCCATCAGATTTCCTATTGTTTTGGTCACTTCAGAACTCTTTAGGAAGCATAAAGTTAACCTCAATAGAACGCTATGAAAACTACCTGTCAGACTTTTTTTAATCAAAAATGTCATTTTTTTACAGCAATGGGATCATGGCACTACCCACAAGATAGCAACTAGTTATCGATCAAAACGGCACATTCTTATTATAAATAATAAAAAAAATTATATAAAAAAAATATTTTCTTTATATGAAAAATACGAAAATACTTTTGCCCCGATCTAAGCCATAGGCCGTCTTGATGGTACCTATTACTGGGAAAATGAGACTTATGAACTAACTAGCTGTGCCCCGCGGTGTTACCCGCGTTTTATTAGCCTATGTGTTAATCCAAGGTGTCAGCTAACTCCATACCAAATTTTGTTAAAATCGCTCCAGCCGTTTAGACGTGAAGAAGTAACAAACATACAGACTCACATACTCACAAACTTTCGCCTTTATAATATTAGTGTGATAGTGTAATGTCTTCAATGAGGACCGCGGTTACATTCAGATCTTTGCCAAACAAGGATTTGGGTGACATTGATACTGTTATGGGCTAGCGTGACGCTTACCAGGAGACCTGCTTGTCTCTTCATTTCGTAGTATAAAAAATCATGGTTTTTGTCTTAAAATCTGCGTTTTTCATCTATCTTGTATATTCCAGTTTTTTAAGCCTTTATTGTAGATTTTAATGTTTTGCTACATTTTTTGTAAAATCCTTTTATTAATTCGCTATTAGTTGTGGTTAGAAAAGTTTTTAGTGCTCTTTTGCATTATGTTTTGCGAGCAAGAAATAGGTTTTACCTGCGCAATACGCAAGCATTATTTTCGGACGTTTGTCAGTTTATGCAGCTCAATACAAAAATGTTTTTTATATAATTACAGCCATTTTGTAAAAAACCTAACAGTACCTACCTACTGGTGTCCGTTATGCTAGCGTACACCAGAGCTATATCGAGTTGGTTACTATGCCATTAAACTCTGCGTAAATACTGCTTAATTAGTGTAAAAATAAAAAAAACTCTGCCTCTTTAGTTTAGGAAATAAACACCATTTTCACTGGGTACGCTGGCGTCACGATCAAGCTAGCGTACCCATGGCCGTACTCGAAAACTGTTAAGCAACAGAGTTTACATACAAAAACTCTGCTCTAATACTGCCCCCCCTATACTAAATTTCATAACGATTGCTCTTGTAGGAACAGAGATATTGAACAAGACTTTTCAATGACATTCGGAGCTGGCGTTATGGCAGCGTACACATAATAGTTCTTATAGAAAGGGAACTTTTCTTTTAATAAATGCTATATGTAAAAATAGTGCGTGAAATTCTGACTCTAATAGTGTAAATACTTTATGCGAATTCGCAGTGGAATGATTAAAAAGACCCTGTTAGTTTCTATTCACAGTACAGGTACAGATATGCTCAAAAGTGCTTTGACAAGTTTCATCATGAGCCAAGGTACTGTCCAGTTTACGATAATGTCATGGTCGTTGGTTATCGCTGCAGTTGTTGTCTTGGACCTGAAATGAGTAAAATAAAATTGTATTTTAGATTTTTTATTTTTAAATAGCATTAGTAGATTTTATGCAACTTCTGGATCAGGGACGGTGGACTTATGTGGTTTACGAAGAATCTATACATTTAATATAGATATACATAGATACCCATCTGGGGATGAACATGTATTAATGTGCCCGCGCGAAGCCGGTACCTACGTGGCTAATAATTTATAAAACCTGCTACAAAAAAAGGAAATGTATGAAATTATTTCATTTTAATTTGAACAATCTCAAGTTAACAATTAATGTTCTAATTGCAAGATAACAAACTATTTATAATATGCTTTATTTGCAAAATAGTTATAGGTACCTACTCGGTAAACACAAATCGTAAAATGTAATGTTAGTAATAATTGAGCGACAGACATTGAGTTATAACGTATTAAGTATTTGAGATTTTTGCTAAAATATGGCACACATCGGTAATCTGCCTAACAATAATATAGTATAGTTTTCTGTCTCACTCTTGCACACATGAAAGATAAGCGCGCGAATTGGTCCGCCCTTTGCTCAGAAGAACCGGTTTACTGATAACAAATAAAATTACCAACTTGTTTTTCTCTCTTGAGCAGCATATTAGCTTTCAGTAGTGCATTCTACATGATTCAAAAATTGAGTTACCTATCTTCATATGAGTCAAAGAGATTTAAAAGTCTATAAATATTAAACTTACCAATATTGCCGACCAAAATGTAAAAACTAAGAGACCATAATAATTACCTATCTTAATTCAATAATAGAATTTGTGCATAATGTCCGAAAACTTTTATAAATGGTGTCGCATATTAACTATTTTATAATTACATCTATTAAAATCTGTCTAAAACTAAGTAGTATGTGGTACAGATACAATACTTTATATATTTGTACAAATTAATATTGTATCAATTTATTGTACACGTTCAAATATTTTTAAGGCAATAGTAATAAAATTATAAGTTGACTTAAGAATTATGTACTTACACATTAGGTGAAGATAAGAAGACATATTAAGTAATACTACACATTAAGTATGCCGTATATCTAATCCATCTAAATCAAACCAATACGGGTAGGTAATCTAAAACCTAACCCATACAAAGTAAAATGTTAAGTTAACATCACCAAAGTCAGGATATCAAAATGCCAAGTAAGATTTTATAAATCTTTTTGAAGAAAATGAACCGCGACATAATTCATAAAATAATAATTTGTAAACTAACCTAATAAATTGACTGCTATAATTCTAAACACATCACGGTCCGACTAGTCCGTGAACGGCAATGATATTGTTGTCGTCTTAATAAAGAAAACCCCCAACCCCCCGACCATGAGAGCTGTCATGCCAATAAGACGTGCAAGCGAAATGTTCAATTCCACGCAAACCAACTTTTTACAGTCAAGCACATAAATAGGTAATGTAATAAGAGAGTCTTCGCACTGATATAATATTACTTATTACACAACTATTTGGTACATATACACAACACTGTTTTCGTATTATAATTCTACGGGGATGACAATATTATTATCGCGAACGTGTCGCTCTCGTCGTAGCGGGCGGCCGAGTGTCCTTGGAGGGGTAGTAGCGCAAGGGAATTCCGGCGCGCGCGCATGCCCTTGTCGTGTCTTTGAGGGGCCACTGTTTTCGAACACTGCAATGCGGCGTTACAGTAATCATTTTAATTTTATTAATGTCAAAACACATCATGCTAACTTAAATTAGAAAATAACGCGATATCTCTGTTTATAATTTCACTAATAATTAATTTTGTTCGTGACTGTACGTCAATACATTTGTTCCTAGAACTTAACATAGATTTTTTGATTATTCCACTGCGAATTCGCATAAAGTATTTACACTATTAGAGTCAGAATTTCACGCACTATTTTTACATATAGCATTTATTAAAAGAAAAGTTCCCTTTCTATAAGAACTATTATGTGTACGCTGCCATAACGCCAGCTCCGAATGTCATTGAAAAGTCTTGTTCTATATCTCTGTTCCTACAAGAGCAATCGTTATGAAATTTAGTATAGGGGGGGCAGTATTAGAGCAGAGTTTTTGTATGTAAACTCTGTTGCTTAACAATTAGCCGTTTTCGAGTACGGCCATGGGTACGCTAGCTTGATCGTGACGCCAGCGTACCCAGTGAAAATGGTGTTTATTTCCTAAACTAAAGAGGCAGAGTTTTTTTTATTTTTACACTAATTAGGCAGTATTTACGCAGAGTTTAATGGCATAGTAACCAACTCGATATATCTCTGGTGTACGCTAGCATAACGGACACACCTACTGTGTGTAAATGACTGTTATAATTTTATTTTATTACCTAAGTATTTCCAAAATTATTTCCATGTTATATATCTAATCCTTTTCTCACTTTTAAACTAGATAAGAGAAATCGTAAACTAAGCAGGAGTTTTCACTAAAATATTAGTTTAAAATGCTGGCCTGTTGGTCTAGTGGTTAATGATCCAGACTGCTAAACCACAGGTCGTGGGTTCGATCCTCACCCAGGATAAAACTTTGTGTGATGAGCACGATGGTTTATTCTGTGTCTGGTTGTTATTTATCTATAATATGTATGTATTTAGAAATATACAAGTATGTTTATCAGTTGTCTGGTTTCCATAGTACAAGCTCTGCTTAGTTTGGGTTCAGATAGCGTTGTGTGAGTTGTCCCAAGATCTTATTATATTATTATAACATAATATTATAAATGGGAAAGTAACTCAGTCAGTTACGTTTTAACGCCTAAACCACTGAACAGATTTAGATGAAATCTGCGTCCTTATTCACGATCTTTATTCCGTGTCTATGGCAAGCCTGAGCGAACTGTCAAAATATTGTCATATTGGTTATGAGAAGGTGTGCTCACAAATGCATCGAGGCGCGAGCAGGGCGCGCTCAAAAATGTCCGCCGCGCATGCGTTGATGCATTTCAAAACGTAGCTCTCCATTTACTATTTAGACAAGATTTTGACAGTTTTCACGGGAATGCCGTGGACACAAATTAAGATCGTGAATTATGACCCTGGTGTGGATGTCGTTTGACTCCCGGGGAAAGGACATAGGCTAGTGTTTATCGCGATAACTAACATCCACGCGGACGAGATGTCGGCGAAACATAATAAAGTTATATGTTCGTAAACTTTCGCGATTTGTTCACACGGCCGTTGCAATACGGTCGAAACGTCGGGCAATAAACAAAGGTATTTGTTTATTGCCCGACGTTACCGTCCGAAACGAGCCTTAAAATAAAATATTTACGCGATTAAGACCCGTAGCTTATAAAATTCCCTAATAAAGTTGTACCTAACTTGATATATTTTTTAAAATTAAAGCTATCTGATGATAATTGCCTTGTTGGTCTAATCCTAATGGTTAGTGACATCAATTACTAAACCCGAAGTCAGAGATTCGATTCCACCCCAAAATAAATCTTTGTTTGATGAAATCAATTATTTTTTCTGTGCTTGTGTATAGATATTAATGTATTTATAAATATACAGGCTTATTTGTAATATACCAATAACCTCCCGCTCGTGGCTTCTTCACATAACACTTAATAACGTTGTAATATCAGTTTTGGAAAATATTTGATATGTATTTATATTAACTCTCACATACTTGTTTTTGGAATTTTGACCTTAATTTTTCCATATTTGATTCCACTGGAGAAAAATTATTGTTTATTGTGAGGTTTAGGCCCTAAACCTAACAAAGGAACATCCATTTGGGTTCCACTGGGTTCCAGTTGAAAACCAGCGCCAGGCTCTGTCAGCTTGGCAAAATGCTGAACTGGACACCCATTTGTTGCAGTCGCGAGGCACAGCTTTTATTATTATGATTTTCCTTTTTTTTCCAACTGTAATTAAATAATTAAATATACTTACAAAATGATAAAAAAATATAATAAGTACCTGTATAATTTCATTATTATAATCTTTTGTCGATTCTGTTATTTCTTTTTGTTTTAATAACTTTTTTATGTAATTCTATAAACACTATTTTCTGTTGAGGCTGTGACTTATGTTATTCAACAAATAGGTAGGTAAATGTTTCTTTTCTTTCTTTCTTTTCATTTTACTCCAGGGTCTCTCAGATGTGTGGTAAATAGTTGTATAACAAAAATAGATGGTAGTTATATTAGCTTTTTTTTTTCAAGAATTATATTACGAAATTATTTGGTGTAATGTTAAGAAGCCAAGAGTGGGGAGGTTATTAGCATATTAAAAATCAGGGTATAAGTATGTTTATCATTTGTCTGGTTGTACCTACAGGTTCCACCTAGATTAGGATCAGATGACCGTGTCTATTTACAGTACGATCAACATAACTTGACCGGATTGAAGTTAGGTTTTTATCACTTTCGCGCATGTCATAGAGATGCGACCCAAAAATTACTAACGAAAACGATTAATTATGTTTAATCGATAAAAAATTCTAACAACATTTTATTTCAAAAATATAAAAACACTATTTAAATGAGTTCATAAAAGTTTAAATTTAGAACAGTTACAGTAAATACTAAAGAAACTTTGAAAAACAATTTCTTTACGAAAATACCTAATCACAAAAAACATGAGTTAGTAATACTAATTATGACAATGTGATGCATAATCGCATCTCTAATTCTCTTGGTTTAGTTACCGCCCCCGGCCCCCGCTTCCTGTCACCATTTACTTCCAAAAAATGCATCTGCGCAACCACTTGTCGCCTACTTCAGTCCGGCCTAGTTACGTTGATCGTACTGTATTTATCAATGTCGAGGTCTACTGCTATGTTACTTACTATTACACCAGTATCTACATTTTTTTTTTAAATTATGTTATGTCGGCCAAGGATACACTGTAAAGAGGATAGTCAACAATACATTAAAAGAAGACCTTTCCTCAAATGTATCTAATAGATTTGAAGGTTGACATAATAAGTATTGTGATAATATGGCAATTTATTTTATTCACAAGTTAGGGCCAAGGCTACTAGTGTTGTCTACATTTTATTTTCCAATTCATATCTTTACAGAATGATTTATAATTCAGTCGATAAACTATCAGGAATACCTAAACCCGCATATATTCAAGGTAATAACAAAACGGTTGTCTGTAAAGTCGGTTTACGGACGATAATTTTACGTGATAACGTCTTTTATGAAAATATTGATGACATAGGAATAAACAACTATGCATGTTTTTTGGATAAAAACAATGTTGAATTTTATAAAATAAAAAGCTGCAACCCGCGGTTTTGACCTCCTGTTATTATTTCACACTACTGGTATTAGGTATATTTATTTCGCAGTCGAAATTAATCAAAATATTTAAAGATACAAATAAAGGTACTAAACAATTGTTTTTAAGCAGTTATATTTTTTTATAGCAAATTAAGTTAGAATAAAGTTACTTATTAGCCACAAGGCCAGGTTGTACCTAATATAAATAAAATACTTTATTACCTAAAAATATTCTTTTTTTATTTTCTTGTCGCTGCTATCACAAAACCATTTATATGATTGTATTAAACAACCATGCCTGAGCCGCGAAAACCAAAAAAAACTTAGTGAATAAGGATCTAGGTATCTCTATGGTACTTACAAACTTTTTTTTTTTATACCGCATGCGCACCGGTTTCTAGTTTCCAATTAGTCAAAACAACGACTTTTTAGGAAATCTCAAAATGCAGATTTTAATGACCACATTATTTTTTTTAATCAAATCATTTCTTTTTATGATATGACTAGCTGACCCGCGCAACTTCGTATGCGTAAATTTTCCCCGTTTTTGCAACATTTCTTATGGCTGCTCCTCTCCTTATTTCTCCACTATCTAATGGATGTTATTATACATATAAACCTTCCTCTTTAATCACTCTATCTATTAAAATAAACCGCATCAAAATCCGTTGCGTAGTTTTAAAGATATAAGCATACATAGGGATATAGGGACAGAGAAAGCGACTTTGTTTTATACTATGTAGTGATGATAATTATGAATGGAAAAAAAAAACAGGCAAGGGCATGTCGGGCTCTGTAGTTTACCCCCTCATCTGAATAATGCGGCTTAAGAAGTGGTTTTTTTGATGTTTTTATTTCATACATACAACGTTATACCTAAGTACTCAACAATTATTTTTCAATGAAATTTGTATGAAAATTTTGTTACTTCTCATTTGATCAGCTGTTACTCGTATACTTGTATTCTTGTATGTATTCGCTTGTGATACTAAGCTGTGATAGTTTTCCTTTTAATTTCCCTATATACTACTACCGTGAATTTTTCACATACTCAACATCAACCATTTAGCTGGCAGGGGGGGGGACACTTGACAAAAATTTGCACTTTAAAGCTTAATATTTCACAAACGGATCCCTAAATCTTAAAATGGTCTTTACAATCCCTCACGTTTTTAAAAGACCTATCTAATGATACCCCACACAATAAGGAAGGTGAGAAAAAAATTACAACTCCGCTTTACATAAACCTACTGTTTACATTACTTACCTTCATAAAAATGTTTTTCAATATATGTATTATTTTTATTTCACTTTTCCGGCATAAGTAAAATCCATGCAAAATTACAGCCTTCTAGCACTAACAGTCTCTGAGCTAAGCTGCGGACGGACGGACCGACATGGCGGAACTATAATGGTTCCGTTTTACTATATTAGCTACGGAACCCTAAAAATCCAATTTAACACAAATAATAATAATACTACGGTAGAAGATAAGGAGATGTTCATGAAGAGGTCAAACATTTTGTATAAGTATGAAGACTGGCAATCTATAGGTATCTATATCTTCTATATCTATCTATATCTATATAGGTACATATGATAAAATTGTAAATTTCATGTGTCTGTACATGGCCGAACATAGTAAAAAAAAATATTGGGAAATGTTCGAAAAGAGTATTTAAACATATTCCTACATTTTTAGAAATGTCTGTCTGTCTGTCTGTCTGTCTGTCTGTTTGTTTGAACACGCATCACGCAAAAACTACCAGACAGATTCGGTTGAAATTTTGTATGTGTATTCTAATAAGTCTGGATTAACATTTAGGCTATAATTTATCACGCTATTTCCCATAGGAGCTAAGCAATAACGGATAATGTCTGTAGCGTATTTATCGTTATAAAACAATAACTACTTGACGGATCTTCATGAAAATTTGCAGTTTTATTGTAAATACTATAGGTCATTACTTACACTAAGAATCATTACGCTATTATTTATCGGGAGCGAGCAGCAACGTATGTTTGGTCGAACCATTATGGTTTTTCACAATTTTCTCCACAATAAGACATTATTTACAATTGTAACCAATGGAAACAGTAACTTCACGCTAAAACTATAAGGAGCTAAACACAACATTTTAAATTTTCTTAAATCTTGATCAGCTATTTTAAACGCTTGTGTATCGGTTGAGGTGGTCTAATGGCACAAGTGGCGGTATTGAACGAGCGAGGTCGGAGGATCCAGTCTCATGTGTGCGAGTCTCTTTTTGTGTTGTTTTAAAATTATTTTTATTCTTTTTTTAAGTATTTTTCCAAATATATACCATCCAATTATTATACAAGCTTTTATTTTCGACTTTAAGGTGTTTACTTTGTTTTAACAAATTTTCATATTAATCAATCACTTTCAATAGGCACCTATATCATTGTTTTGCATGAATCGTGATTATGTTATGAATGTAGAAATGAAAAACAATCTTACATTACAAATAAACAACAACTACTTGATATTTTCTAGAATTTATAAACGTTAGTGTTATATCAAAATAAAACACGTGGCGCCATCTGTGATTCGATTTCTTCTGCGTGCCAAAATTGCTTACCTACAAATGTTGATAAGCTTTCGCGATTTGTACACATGATGAAAATATATATATTACGGGTCTTAATCGCGTGAATAATTTAAGGTTAAATACCTTGCTTAGCTTCGTTTAACATGCATGACAATTTTAGTTTAATTTAATATAAAATCATCAAGTATGTATTAAAAGAAACTTAACCAGTTTTGAAAATAGATGGCGTTTAAATACAAATTAAAAAGAATCAGGAACATTTATTTTAAAAAAAATTGAAATTCTTACGTAGAGGGATATGAATATAAGATGATCTTAATTTGCGACAGGTTGACACACCTATTTTTTAACTCACCAATGTAGACATTATAAAATAATATTTAAATCTTCTAAAGTGAGTGAAAAAAAATATTGAAATAAGTTTAAAAATAGTATTTAAACACAAAAAAGATATCTGAGTATATATTTTAAAAACGTTTGAATGCTGTCTGTTTGTTTGAACACGCATCACAGTACCGCGGGAATGCAAAAACAGGATATTTTTTTAAAACATAACTAGCCCTATTTCGCGGGGGACTTTACAACACGGACACAAAGTGGGTGTACTTGAGACTCGGAAAAGATCGCTCGGGCAGGACATAACCCGCGATCATAGGGAATCAGTGAGAGTTTTTTCCATCATACCTTTATTACCTATGTTTAAATTATCTTGAAGGAGCGGCTAGGTACCCCCGATTAAAACGTCTGATTTAAAAGTGTCGGAACAGAAGTTGGAGTCGGAGGTTTAAAACAAAACGTCTGATTTAAAAGTGTCGGAACAGAAGTTGGAGTCGGAGGTTTAAAATCAATCGGAATTTTCGACCTTGCGGAGTCAGAATCGAAGCTCCTTAACACAAAATTTCGCGCGAGTACTTGGGCGGTTTCGGGCTTCATTTAACCCGAAACCGCCCAAGTTCTCGCGTGACGGGGGAGGGGGAAAGAATTTTTCAATATTAATAATAGTGTATGTGATGAAAATCATTTTGGTGAAATACTTTTTTGTCGAGGTGCTGAAAGCATAGGAATTTTTATAATTTGTCTTCTAACCGTCTGGCGCCATAAACTTTGTCGCCCTTCATTTTGCTGCACAGGGCATTTGATTGGCTTGCCCTGCCGTAGATCGGGCTCTGATTAAAGCTAGGCCTTAATATCCATAGATGCCACAGAGCATTGTGGAGCATGTTTCCAATATGTTTTACACAGAAGTTAAATTGTAATATAAACTACCTTATTATAAACCCAACTTCCACGCGAACGAAGTCGCGGGCACAGCTAGTACTTAATATAAATGCTAGAGTAGATAACCTGGCTTGTTTTAAATTGGCAATTTGGTTACAACTAAACTGCTGCATCCATTTTGATGAAATTTGATAAGGACGTAGCGTGGAGGTTGGAGAGTTACTTGTAACTGATATCAGTGTTTAATCAGTATTGATTTCCAGGATTTGGCATGCTGGAATCAGGAGTGGTGTCAATAAAGAATGAAGCTAACATCATGATGAAGAATCTTGCAGATATCTCGTTAGGAGGTAAGTAGTTACAACATATGAATCCTAATATCAACCTATCCAAAGAACAAAGTTTTAACAACAAAATCTCTACTTTACGGGGAGTACTTAAAATACCTGGGTCCTTATTCGCTATCTTTTTTTTTTCGTTTTCACGACAAGCCCTCGTGCACGGGCGTATGCACGGTGCGCTCAAAAATGTCCACCGTTCATGCGCGTTGATGCATTTCTAAAGGTTCATTTCCGTGCATCGCGGCCGATCGCGAAACGCGCGCGGCTTACGACAAGCGGCTGACGCTCGCGGCCGATGCGACAATATTCAGACTGCGCGCGCAGCCTACGACAGTCGTCGGCCACGCGCGTCTGTCGCTTACCTCGGAAACGGCACCGTACATTCTCATACTCTGACTATTGTCGCATCGGCCGCGCGCGTCAGACGCTTGTCGGAAGCCGCGCGCGACTTGCGATCGGCCGCGATGCACGGAAATGAACCTTAAGCACAGCTGTCTACTACGCGCTGCTATATGTGTGCGGGACAGATAATAACCCAATAGTTTTATTTTGCGTTTAGTTTAAAATAATCGATACGAAAATAATAGTTTTAATTTAGTTCTTTAACTTGCAACATTGATTCCTTAACTTGTAACATTGTCCGTCTCATGTCACTAGATAGAACGAACAAAGAACGAAATAATATCCAAAGAGAATTTCTAACTTTGATATAGAATTGTCCTTCACCATAGAGATTACAACGCAAATAGTATCTTTAACTTTTAATTAGTGAAATTGATTTATATAGTATATTAATAGTTATGAATAGTGAAATGTAAAATAACAAAGTGATTTATGAGACATTTTCACTTATCTTTCGTACCTTAGATACTAAGTTTGTATAATTCTAAATTCATTGTCGTAATTAGTTCAGCAACTCGACACTAAAAGCTTGTCTCTGAGGTCGCGATGTTTTTTGATTATAATTCCATTATTTGTTAAATGTACGTGTAAATAGTATTGTTATTACACTTCTTTATGGTTATACAATATCTCTAGCACAATAGCTCTTAGTAATATTGCATAGTTTAGCCGTAATTTGTAATTGAAATCTGATAGGCACGGTATGTACGCACCTTAGAACATTCCTATTGGTCAGAATTGTATATAATGTAATAGCACTGTTGCCAATTTAGTGGATTTACCTCAAAATTTAGGGAGAAATAAGTGGGGTAACGGTATTTACCCGACTTCGCAAGAAGGAGGGTTATGTGTTTTAAAGACTTTTTTTGGGGAAAACCAGAGTAGTCTATATCAGTCAAAGTCCATAGCAACGGCACGCGAGCGAATCAATGTTGACCGCTCGCACATGATTGGTTTTCATTCAGGAATGTTAAAATAAGTGATAATCATTTTATGGGTTTTTTATAATAATTTAGGGAATTTATAAATATAGGGTTGACAACATTGCTAAAATAAAATTGACCAATAGCGACAGGTTATTTCGATTTAGATGGTGTATCCGGACTATGCTATAGGAATTAACGGTTTTTCGACGGGTATAAATACAGCTGTAACCGTGTACTGAGCGGATTCGATCAAGATACTTGAGCCTAGCTCGTACTGATGGATCTCTCTCAGTAATTGAATGTACCCATGTTCTTACTGAAATATATACACTAGTCAGTCACTGATATAGTTTTATTACTATTCCTCAAACTGCGTTACCCTCCGACCTACCTCAGGCAGGTACCAGGCTTCAGGGCAAGCCGGCGCACGAATGTGCAGAGTATCTCTGTACATTTAATGGTCCTTCGAGAGCCGGATACGTAAGGATTTATCCTGGCGTTCTGCTCTAGCGCATTGGTACTTGAGGAGGAGTACAGTGTATATAGGTCGCAAAGCTCCGTCGATGACGAACCCGGCGCCGCCTGCTAGTACGACTGTCACAACGATGGTTGGAACCAGGCCGGTGTCGGAAGTAGTTTGCGAGGGGCCGCCGGCGACTATAGTAAAGTCCCACGACACGGCCACGCCGAGGTCGGACTGTAAAAAAGTTATAGCAGTATCCCGTGCCGAAAATAGTGGCATGGGGTCAACTCGCTCTATAGCGAATATCGGCCTTGCTTCCGCGGCCGCGACGGTGCCGATCGGGTCGTCGTATCGACGCCCTGAGGAGCCCGAAGTGGTGCGGGACCTTGGTATAGTAGAGTCCCACGACACGGCTACGCCGAGCTCGGACTATAAAAAAGTAATAGCAGTATCCCGTGCCGAATATAGTGGCATAGGGTCAACTCGCTCTATAGCGAATATCGGCCTTGCTTCCGCGGCCGCGACAGTGCCGATCGGGTCGTCGTATCGACGACTTGAGGAGCCTGAAGTGGTGCGGGACCTTGGTATAGTAGAGTCCCACGGCACGGTTATGCCGAGGCCGGACTATAAAAAAGTAATAGCAGTATCCCGTGCCGAATATAGTGGCATGGGGTCAACTCGCTCTAAAGCGAAATCTTATAGAATAGCGAAGGCTAAGCAACATTTACTACGCCTTCAAATAGAGCTAGCTACGGCTAGAGTCGCCGAGCTAGAAGCCGAAGATTCAGATGAAGATGTCAAGGTCAGTATCTCTGAATATAGTAAAACGACAACAGATACTCGTGTGAATAAGTGGCTGGACAATCAAGCCCTGCCAGCTGTCATCAATGAACAAGCTACACAACCTATAGAAAGTCCACTTAATAGTATAGAAAAGTGTTCGCAACGAGAGGCCGACTTATGCGGCAGATATGCGCAGCCTGAAAACCTCACGCCGTACGTTACGCCGCGCCCTACAGTACACCAGAGACGTCCGCAGACTATCCACACAGTAATAGAAAGACCACTTAATAGTATATACAGTCCACATAATAGTATAGAAAGTGCACACAATAGTATAGAAAGTGCAGACAATAGTGTAGAAAGTGCACATAATAGTATAGAAAGTGCACATAATAGTATAGAAAGTGCACATAATAGTATAGAAAGTGCACATAATAGTATAGAAAGTGCACATAATAGTACAGAAAGTCCACTTAATAGTATAGAAAAGTGTTCGCAAAGAGAGGCCGACTTATGCGGTAGATATGCGCAGCCTGAAAACCTCACGCCGTACGTTACACCGCGCCCTTTAGTACAACAGAGATGTCCGCAGACCATCCACACAGTAATAGAAAGACCACTTAATAGTATAGAAAGTGCACATAATAGTATAGAAAGTGTACATAATAGTATAGAAAGTGCACATAATAGTAAAGAAAGTCCACTTTATAGTATAGAAAAGTGTTCGTTGTGTGATGTACCAGGACACAAAATAGAAGATTGTCGAAAGTTCCAACAGGAAACAGTAAATAGAAGGTGGGAAATAGCGGAAGCTCGAAATATACGTTATCGATGCTTACATAATAGAAATAGAATCCAAGTGCCAAAAATAACCGAGAGGGATACAATCTCATCATCGAGTTGGCGAGCTTCGCAATGGCTAGCAGATATCTTCTGGTCGAGATGGTTGCGCGAGCATCTACCCAAGCTGCAACACCGGCGGGAGACACACACACACGGACGAGGCGCTTCAATCCAGCTGGGAGACTTGGTGCATCTAGTCGACCCAAATCTACCTGGCAACGTGTGGGCCAGAAGCAGAGTCAGAGTCATCGCAGTCTACCCCGGACCAGACAAAATAGTGCGCAACAACGACATCAGAGCTAAGGGAGGTGTGTTGCGCAGACCAGTGAGAAAACAGATAGTTCTACCTATAGACATAGACCCCGCGCCAGACGAGGATGCGCCGGATATAGTGTGCACTCTAGACATTGACCCCGCGCCAGACGAGGATGCGCCGGATATAGTGTGCGCTATAGACATTGACCCCGCACCAGACGAGGGTGCGACAAGTCGCACGGCGGGAGAATGTGCGGGACAGATAATAACCCAATAGTTTTATTTTGCGTTTAGTTTAATAAATTAATAGTTTTAATTTAGTTCTTTAACTTGCAACATTGATTCCTTAACTTGTAACATTGTCCGTCTCATGTCACTAGATAGAACGAACAAAGAACGAAATAATATCCAAAGAGAATTTCTAACTTTGATATAGAATTGTCCTTCACCATAGAGATTACAACGCAAATAGTATCTTTAACTTTTAATTAGTGAAATTGATTTATATAGTATATTAATAGTTATGAATAGTGAAATGTAAAATAACAAAGTGATTTATGAGACATTTTCACTTATCTTTCGTACCTTAGATACTATTTGTATAATTCTAAATTCATTGTCGTAATTAGTTCAGCAACTCGACACTAAAAGCTTGTCTCTGAGGTCGCGATGTTTTTTGATTATAATTCCATTATTTGTTAAATGTACGTGTAAATAGTATTGTTATTACACTTCTTTATGGTTATACAATATCTCTAGCACAATAGCTCTTAGTAAAATTGCATGGTTTAGCCGTAATTTGTAATTGAAATCTGATAGGCACGGTATGTACGCACCTTAGAACATTCCTATTGGTCAGAATTGTATATAATGTAATAGCACTGTTGCCAATTTAGTGGATTTACCTCAAAATTTAGGGAGAAATAAGTGGGGTAACGGTATTTACCCGACTTCGCAAGAAGGAGGGTTATGTGTTTTAAAGACTTTTTTTGGGGAAAACCAGAGTAGTCTATATCAGTCAAAGTCCATAGCAACGGCACGCGAGCGAATCAATGTTGACCGCTCGCACATGATTGGTTTTCATTCAGGAATGTTAAAATAAGTGATAATCATTTTATGGGTTTTTTATAATAATTTAGGGAATTTATAAATATAGGGTTGACAACATTGCTAAAATAAAATTGACCAATAGCGACAGGTTATTTCGATTTAGATGGTGTATCCGGACTATGCTATAGGAATTAACGGTTTTTCGACGGGTATAAATACAGCTGTAACCGTGTACTGAGCGGATTCGATCAAGATACTTGAGCCTAGCTCGTACTGATGGATCTCTCTCAGTAATTGAATGTACCCATGTTCTTACTGAAATATATACACTAGTCAGTCACTGATATAGTTTTATTACTATTCCTCAAACTGCGTTACCCTCCGACCTACCTCAGGCAGGTACCAGGCTTCAGGGCAAGCCGGCGCACGAATGTGCAGAGTATCTCTGTACAATATGAAAGACCCTTTGTGTTATTACACAAAATTTGCAGTGCCGTGCGCTTAACACATTTGTATTGTACAGAATATAACATTGTTTGTTCTTCAAACGCGTTAAGCGCACGGAAGAATTAACAGCAAATTTTATGTTAGTCAAACTTAGTTGCTCCCTCGCAAAGTAGAGATTTTGCAGATATAACTCATTTCTTCGGATGGTTCGATATATTTCACGGGTACTACTGCCGTGTGGTACCGGCTTAAGAATAGTACCATCTCATCTCTTCCCGTTAGTGTCGTCAAGGCGACTAAGGGATTTCACACCGTAGGACGGGCACCAGTGTCTTCTGCGTTTAAAGTACGCAGGGGACGCTGATGCCCGCCGTACTGCGATCACCAACACGCTCGCCAAGCGATTATGGCAATTACCCCCAAGCAGTGCCGTAACTAGTGTGGTGCCAGGGGTGCCCAGGCACAGGCGCAGACCCTGGAAGGGTGCAGAAAAGACCAACAGGACCAACACCAAGGGTGCAGTTATATAAGCTCACACCAGGCGCATAAAAGCTCGCACTGGGCGCATAAAAGGCTAGTTACGGCACTGCCCCAGGATCTATAATTAGTTTAGGTTCTACTGGGGAGATCCGTGCCCAGCAGTGGGACATCATATGGGTTGATATGTGTACTGCCGCCGGCTGAATATAAGGTCGGTATTTGGTCGCATAAAATCGCTTAACTAAGCTGTGTAATTAATTTAATCCGAATGGTTTATCCAAAAACTAATATTATAAATGTGAAAGTAACTCTATTTCAGGTGGGGATCCAAGGGAGGCAATAGGGGCAGTTGCCCCCCTACCCTCCCAGACTCGACTGAAAGACCTAGTTTTGGGGAATTTGGACACTGTACCAACGTGTTTTGACAGGCAATAGCCCCCCTCTCCCCTCGGCGGCGATGGTTGATGTACCGGTGTTAAATCAAATGTACCCTCCTCACCTGAGTTGAGTCACCCGTTAAACCTTACACAAAGTTCTGGATCCGTGCCTGGTCTGTCTGTTACGTTTTCACGCTTAAACCCCTGAACCAATTTAGAGGAAAGTTGGCATTATGATAATTCCCAGGAAAGGTCATATGATAGTTTTTATCACCATAATCAATATCCACGCGGGCGGAGCCATGGGTGAAATCTTGTATGTATGGTATGATATATATCACCATAATATGGTTATCTGCCTATAGTTAGACTTATGTTAACGTAAATTTACTATAACTATCTATAGAGTAAGAAGCTATCATTTCAAGAAAAATGCTGACCCTTTTGGGAAATTATTGGAATAAAATCCTCTTTCATTGTCCCAGGTCTCACTTACTGGATATTCGGCTACGGCATGTCATTCGGCGAAGGGACATACTCCAACCCGTTCATAGGGGTGGCAGATTTCATGGTGGATCCTCCTGTGGGGGATGCTCTTATGGGGCCTGTGTTCGCTTCCTTCCTGTTCCAGCTGTCTTTTGCCACAACAGCGACTACCATCGTTAGTGGGGCTATGGCTGAGAGGTACGTGAAATGTTGACTTTCTTTCTGGAAAACACCTTAGCAATAAATTGCAAAGGTCGTCAACAAGGCTATAGTAACGACGAAAAGTTGCAATGATTAAAAGATGGATGTTAAAAAACATACACTTCAGGTGAACTTCGATGAGAGCTCTTTTAGTGTCCATCTTGACTAAACCCTCAACTGGGTCAAGCCTTCCCCGAACCAAAACCTAGCATTCCACAGCAGGGTCTCACATGGGACCCATCTGCACAATAGACCAGGGTTTCCCAAACTAGGTTCCGTAGAACGGTTACCAAGGTTACACCTTAGCAATAAATTGCAAAGGTCGTCAACAAGGCTATAGTAACGACGAAAAGTTGCAATGATTAAAAGATGGATGTTAAAAAACATACACTTCAGGTGAACTTCGATGAGAGCTCTTTTAGTGTCCATCTTGACTAGGGTCAAGCCTTCCCCGAACCAAAACCTAGCATTCCACAGCAGGGTCTCACATGGGACCCATCTGCACAATAGACCAGGGTTTCCCAAACTAGGTTCCGTAGAACGGTTACCAAGGTTCCACGAAACTAACTTTAACTAATATAGAAAAAAAGCCATAAATAACTGCGTAGCGCAGAAAGAACAACAAGGACAAACGAGAACACGTTGGATAATTCCAATGTATCCAGTTATGATAGTTCTTATTTCCTCGAATGCACCGGTTAATTGCATCCTCTCACCACCTACCGCCTATGCGCCTCATGAACTTGAGGTTAAGGCCATTTAAGGTATTTGGTAGGTGTTCCGTTATGTTAAATGTTTGGGAATCTCTGCAATAGGCCACCCTGGCCCCTCCGGGGTTGCTACTCAATTATCTTTCGAAAGGTTCAGGAGTCCCTTATACTCCGCTTTTCGCTGAAACCACGCTCCCAAAACCAACTCTAATTGTTACCAATTTCCCCAGATGCAACTTCAAAGCCTACTGCCTATTCTCTCTACTCAACACGATAGTGTACTGCGTGCCTGCTGGCTGGGTGTGGGGCTCCCATGGCTTCCTTAACAAGATGGGAGCTGTTGATATAGCGGGCTCGGGGCCTGTGCATCTTATTGGTAAGTGGACTGTGTGTTGACTGGGTGTGGGACTCCCATGGCTTCCTTAACAAGATGGGAGCTGTTGATATAGCGGGCTCAGGGCCTGTGCATCTTATTGGTAAGTGTACTGTGTGTTGACTGGGTGTGGGGCTCCCATGGCTTCCTTAACAAGCCTGGAGCTGTTGATATAGCGGGCTCGGGGCCTGTGCATCTTATTGGTAAGTGTACTGTGTGTTGACTGGGTGTGGGGCTCCCATGGCTTCCTTAACAAGATGGGAGCTGTTGATATAGCGGGCTCAGGGCCTGTGCATCTTATTGGTAAGTGTACTGTCTATCCTGTGAGTGTGGAATCTGAAAATAAAATGCCTTTACCTTTAGAACTTCTTTATATTTTTACTATTACAACTGTGGACTCCAGGACTCAGCGGTGTTACCACTATCAATCCAAAAATGTCCCAGTCCTCCGTGCCTCAAAGAACACGTATAGCTCGCGCCTAATCTCTCTCCGGTCGTATCGCTTTCAACCGTGGAAGAAGCAATTCTCCATACAAATTCTTCAATAAGAGAGTGAATAGATTTTAAAGAGTCGGCTTTTCTGCAACTTCTAATGCTGCAGGCGTCCAGCTACACCTGTTTGCTACCACCGTGGTATAAAAAATATTGGAGCCCTGTTTCGCCCCTTTAGGGTTAGAATTTTTATTAAATCTGTTCCTAGCATACATAGTAAGTTGTACGTTGTGCGTATGTACGAGGTATCCTACATCATAACAACGTTACAATATCTTTGTGGGTTAGATTGTCTGTGTTCCGCGATTCTCCCTACCTCACAGTGCCGTAGCTAGAGGGTATATTTTTTATGTCAATGTAGGGAGGGTTAGTCTAAAATCACATCGCATCGCATCACCAGAGGGGAGGGGGACTCAAAAAGTGGCCAAAAAAATATCACGTGATTAATGATTTTTTTTCACTGCCTCTGTGGCGCAGTGGGAGTGTATCCGACTGCTACGCAAGAGGTCGTGGGTTTGATCCCCACGCAAGATAAAACTTTGTGTGATGAGCACGATGCTTTATTCTGTGTCTGGGTGTTATTTATCTATAATATGTATGTATGATAATATGTATGTTTGTCAGTTGTCTGGTTTCCATAGTACAAGCTATGCTTAGTTTGGGATATATAAAAAAAATATGCGTCGCTCGGTAGCTTAATGGCTAAGGCATCGGCTCGCAATTGTTAGGTCGCCGAATCGAATCCTACCCAGTAAACAACCGATGTGAACTCACTCCTAACACAAGCCATTGAGCTTAGCTGGAGGGGTGGACAGGATTGCTTGTAATGTGGGACCTTTTGTTAAAAAAAAATGGGCTCCTTAAGTCTAGCTGCAGCCCTGCACCCTCCTTAAAATTTTACACAATCTCCACTTAAACCATACCAATATGCTGTAATTCCAAAAAAAGGTATTTCCCTCCAGGTGGATCTTCAGCTTTCGCCTCAGCTCTCATGCTAGGCCCCCGCCTAGGGAGGTACGCGAATGGCATAGCACCCTTGCCCATGGGGAGCCCAGTGAACGCTGTGATGGGCACCTTTGTGCTATGGTGGGGATGGCTTGCGTTTAATTCTGGAAGCACTTATGGGGTAAGTAAAATAATTGACTATTTGTATATTTTCCCTCGAATGCCGGAATGTAGCTTGGAGGGCATGGTTGGGTAATACCTGTCTGAAACTATTGACATAATGCTATTGACATAAACCCACCAAACACTTAATAATTTATGGAACCCCAAAAAAAGTATTTCGTGGAACTCTTGTGACTTCTCTACGAAACCCCTGGACTCTATGGAATCCACTTTGGGAAACGCGTAACAGCACAGGCGAAAATTAAAGGCGAAAATTCGTTTCAATGTACATACCTTATGTCACAAATCGAAAACAGACGAACGTAGGCTACAAACTTTTTAATCAGGTATAGTTTGACCGGGTTGAGCAGAAGTTGGCCGACTAACCAATCGGCAGTGTGCGCGCGTGGAAGAGCGCCGTATATCTGATAGCTGTCCCGCGCAACTTCGTATGCGTAAATATCCTTCGTTTTTGCAACATTTCTAATTGCTGCTCCGCTTACTTTATAGCCTATAGCCTTCCTCAATAAATGGGCTATCCAATAGTGAAAGTATTTTTCACTTGAGATTACCGCGTTTAAGCAAACAAACTCTTTAGCTTTATAATATTAGTATAGATTAAGCAATCGGTCGATAGTTTAGTTTGAAGAAAACCGTATAGTAATCGGTCATCAAACGTTTAAGTAGGATACTAAATCATAATCAATACATGATCATACTGATTAACAGCCCGACCAAACTATGGGCCGACGAAAAGTTTTTAGTCTGCGGGTCTAAGTCTAAACCTTACTGTCACGTAGATTTACTTTTTTACCATTTCAAAAATAAGTTTAATTAGGTGACAGAACGTATGCAAACGATGACCTATATCATATTGTCTAACATATCAAAATGTCAAATCTTACCCGACTGCACAACAAGGAGGTTATGTTTTTCGAATGTATGTATGTATTTATATTTCTTTGGCACGCTCTAGAGCCTAAACGGCTTGATGGATTTTAGCTTGAGAGGTGTCGTTAGATTCCTCTTAGTTGTGAGAGTAACACAAATTTAAATGTAATTTGGAATAAGAAATTAATGATAAAAACGAACGTTATTAAAAAACCCTCCTGCGAAAAGACGAAAACAAGATGCCCTTTACATTTATTAATCATGCTGTCGAAAGCAGAATTTTTAAATCCAAAAGGAATGATTAATGCCTCCGACTGCATTTTTAACTCCGACTGTGATTTTTAATATACCAATACCCTCCCGCTCTTGGCTTCTTTACATTACATCAAATAACTTCGTAATATCATTTTTGAAAAAAAAATACAAATGAACCCTTCACCACTTACTTTTCAACCGACTTCAAAAAGGAGGAGGTTCTCAATTCGACAAAGCAAAAAATAATATCTACCTAGAATAACAAAAACAAAATAACATTTTGCAGTTGGTGCTGAATTAAATAAAAACAACTATTTCATTGCACCAACTTCATAAAGTTAATTTGTTTTTGTTATTGTAGGTAGATATTATTTTTTGCTTTTCAGTTGCCTTGTATTTATTTTTGAAGTCGGTAATATTTTTCTGTAAAAACAGTTTTTTTGTTTCACAACCATTTACCACACATCCGGGAGACCCCGGAATAAAATCAACCGATCGATTTTACTCCAGTAAAATAGTCAGTAGGTGGTTAAGGTCATAACTCCAAAAACTAGTGATAGGTGATAAAGGATTAATCTATACTAATATTATAAAGCTGAAGAGTCTGTTTGTTTGTTTGAACGCGGTAATCTTAGGATCTACTTATCCGAATTGAAAAATTCTTTCACTGTTGAATAGCCCATTTATCGAGGAAGGCTATTTAAACATCACGCCACGACCAATAGGAGCGGAGCAGCAATGAAAAATGTTGCAAAAACGGGGGAAATTGACGCATACGAAGTTGCGCGGGACAGCTAGTATCACACTAATATTATATAGGCGATAGTTTGTGAGTGTGTGAGTGTGTATGTTTGTTACTTCTTCACGTCTAAACGGCTGGAGCGATTATAATAAAATTTGGTATGGACTTAGCTGACACCCTAGTTTAACACATAGGCTAATAAATCGCGGGTAACACCACGGGGCACAGCTAGTATTAAATATTTTCCAAAACTGATAATACAAAATTATTTAGTGTTAAGCAAAGAAGTCACAAGCGGGAGGTTATTAGTATACTAATATATTACAAATCTCACTGTATAATAACGTAGTTAATAATAATAATAATAATTCTTTATTTATCATAATAAACATTGTAGTAGGTACAATTTAATTACAATCATATTATTACAGTATTAGGGTGTACAAAGACTACAATAACATGTTGTTAGTCCAAGAAATAATTGTTCCCGACAATGCACACGTTTTAGTTAATACCTAAGTACCTTGCTTTGCGGTTTTATGTGAGTTTCATGAGTTTTCATACAAAATAACTTAGGTACTCGTAACTATTCAATTACATATACAAGTAAATTAGTAGTTATTTTCTTGTTGTTCAAGGCTTTTCCTTGTGTTGTTTGTATGGGCTATCTTTACTAAGTATTTCAAATTACAACTTCACGTGTTTTGTAAAATTACAACAATTAGAACTAAAAAAATAATTGAACCCTACTTTAGAACTATAACCTTTAAAATAGTCTAAAATCCAAGTAGAAACGACGTTCACCCATCCGTTTACAGAATAAAAAGTGTTTAAAATAACATATTATATTTAAAAAAAAAATGTCCGAATAGATATTGGCGCAAAAACTGAGTGCGCGAGAGTTAGATATTCCATTGTATATGGAACGGTATAGGCTATAACGGTGGCAAATTTAAATGAGACCCACCGTTTTCGACGTACAGGTTTAATTAGAAAATATATGCAGCCCAATTATCTGATTCGACAACCCCAGACCAGATTATATCTTGGCGCAGAAAAGTGAGGAAACCCGACCCCAAATAACGGGATCAGGTACAGATGCCGGTGATCCTTAATGGATGATTCAGGGAGTGGGTAAAAGTTAGAAAACATGGAAAGGGCAAATGGTGGCGGCATTACGGCGCTACGGGAAGGCAACCTCTTCCCCCTAAGTAACAACACGCGGCCAAGGCGTGCCAAGTCCACGTGTGCCAAGGCACAAGGGGACCGACCTAGTTATACCAAGGTATTCAAAGACTCTGAAAGGTATTCAAAGACTGAGTCCTCAATTGAAGATCAAGACAGTGTATTTTTTATAAATTCCCATATATTTCGGAAACGGTGTATGCTCTCGAAAAAATAATGACAATTTTGATCCTCTTTAGAATATTCTGTTACATCTAACACCAATAAACACAAAAAACACTATATCATACTTCACCCTATACCTATACTAGCCAGCTAGCTATTGACTGGATTGTTGGTCTAGTGGTTAGTAAACCTGACTGCTAAGCCAGCGTTCGATCCTCACCCAGGATAAAACTTTGTGTGATGAGCACTATGGTTTCTTCTGTGTCTGGGTGTAATTTATGTAAGCATTTAGGAATATGGTTCAGAAGTATGTTTATCATTTGTCTGGTTGCCTTAGTACAAGCTCTATTTAGTTTGAAATCAGATGACGCTAGATCCCAAGATATTATTATTATCATTACACTTCTCTCCTGTATAGGTGCAAGTATTTTTCGCAAAAATCTCAATGAGACACCACTTTGTTCACCGGGTAAACACTCATGACAGATGGTTGACAGTTTCGTCAATGTAACAACGGAACACTAAAAAGAAAATGATCTATTATTAGTTAAACAGTTTGCATGTCGTTGAGTACTAATCACCCGTAAATAATGGCCGATTTACGAATTAACCAAATGACAAGCAATTTGCGGCGCGTTTAGAATATTTAATGGTTTTCGAGTGGCTGCCATTTTGGTTTTTGAATCCGTTGAGACTTGAGAGGCAGCGTTGTTAATTTTGACTAATATAATACTCATAATAGATCTATGGAAATGTTAAGCTACTTTGAAAAATAAGTGTCTACACTTTAACAAAAACAAATATCTATTCATGTGTATACTAGATGTCCCGCGCGACTTAATCTGCGTAATTTTTCCCTGTTTTTGCAACATTTCTCAATGCTGTTCCGCTCCTAATGGCAGTAGCGTGATGTTATATAACCTATAGTCTTCCTTGATAAATGGGCTATCAAACAGTGAAAGAATTGTTAATTCGGATCAGTAGTTCATCAGTAAACAGATGAGTTTTTTTTTCGTTATGAAAAGCAAAATGTAAGTACCTAGCTATTTTTCTCTTCTATATCCCTTCTATATCACTGCTGGGCAAGGGTCTCCCCATAGATAGCTACTAATTATAGATCCTGGGGTAGTTAGTTAGTTAGTTTTACCTGGGCGAACCAGAAAACCGCACTTAGCCTCCTGATTGGGCCATTGTGCGTGTTCTACTTATCCTTTCTGTCACTCCAGCCAACCGATGCACTCCCAAAACGCCAGCAGCTTGCCCAAGTTGCTGCAGGCTTCCTGAAGGGATGTTGGTGATGCTAGGAGTCGTGCCCGTTGTTCTGTTACACTGCCACACTCCGTGAGCACGTGTATTGGTGTTTCTTCTGCCTTCATACATCCTCTGCAAAGGGGACTATCCGTCACCCCTATCCTGAAAAGATGCTTGTTTAGGGGACAGTGGCCTGTGATAATGCCTGTGGTTTTGCGCAAATTGTCCCTGGTCAGCCTGATAAGATTACGAGTGAGTCTTTTGGACATCATTGGGATCGCCTCTTTCGTGTGTCTGCAGTCATCGGTGTTGTTCCATTCTGCTTGGTGAGAAGTTTCTGTTTTTTCTTGCAGCCATGATTTTATTTGAGAAGTAGGCAGGGAGAGTAATGGTTCTGGTCCGGATGTGATTAATTTAGATTCCTGCTTTGTCAGTTCATCTGCTGCGTCGTTGTCGATTGAGTTGCTGTGCCCTTTGATCCAATGCAGGGTTACTGTGTTGGGTCCAGTGATGTCCTGAAGGGCCATGTGACAGTCCATAACAAGGGCTGAATTGATTGTTCGGTTTTGTAGTGTTAGGAGTACGGAGGCACTATCCGAGACAAATTTTATGTTGAGACCCTTGATGTCTCTTGCCGCAACTGCTTGGGCTGCTCTGGTGATTCCAATGCCATAAATCCTGGGGTAATTGCCATAATCGCCACACTTGGCGAGCGGGTTGGCGATCTTAATAAGGCTTTAAGCTTTACAGATGACGCTGCTGCCGGTCCTGCGATGTAAAATCCCTTAGTCGAGAAGAGATGGGGTGGTACTATTCTCAAGCCAGTACCACACGGCCCATTTTTCCCTTATTTGAATAGTTTCCTGAGTAAGGTATATGGAGGTATGTGATTTAAGGCATAACTACTTATATAACTTACAATTTGGGATTGTGGGTCCCCCAGATTACTAGCAATCCTGTTAACACCTCCAGCTAAACTAAATTTGCTTGTGTTCACGTCGATGATATATCATAATGATAATGGGTAAGATTCGAACCCGCGAGACCTCACTATTGCGAGTCCCATGCCTTAACCTCGTTTTAATTTTTTGACGGACATTAATGATGAGCTTTAGATCACAATTGCCTGGCACTTAGACGGCTTAACTGTCAAGCCAAACTTGTCTGATCAGGACTTAACAGCATCAAGATCCCCATTAATCTGTATAATGGCCTTAGATAAATCGTTCACACTTGCCTGAGCCTACAACTACAAGTCATCAGCGTAAAGATAAAACGCACATTGAAGAACTTTAGTCACGAGATCGATAAAAATAGAAAATAGCAAAGGAGAAAGAATACCGCCTTGAGGAACACCAACGTCAAGATCGCGCCACCTTGACGAAGAATTATTCAGACGGGCTGACTGCCGGCGCTCTCGATGATAGCATAAGAACCAATCAAGAGCAATGGGCTAGACCCTTAGATGAGAGAAATTAGAGAATAAGATATCGTGACAGACGGCGTTGAAGGCATTTGAGAAATCCACCAAAGTGAAAACTATGACTTTGGTCTCATCCATGCCTGCCCTGATGTCGCCAGTCACTTTAAGAAGAGCTGATGCAAAGTCCGGGCCTGAAGCCTGATTGAAGCTGGCTTAACAAATGATACGATGAACAAATTGTGTCATTTTTTTTATGAACACAGGTATCCAGCACTTTTGATAAGAAAGAAAGAATAGATATAATATAAATCGAAAGTGGTTAAGAAGAGTAGGATTAGGAATTTTAGGTAGTAATACCTACTACTAAATAAGGAGACAAACAGGTCGCGTCAAATATAAATTTATTCAGTCATTTATAAAATCGTCAGTATGTGTGTGAATGGAATATATCATTTGAGAACAGAGAGACTCCCGCCGTTACCGTTTGATATGGATACTGGGTCTCAAGCACCCCGTTCTTGGAAACAATCGATTAGTTACATACTCGCTCAATTATTTGTTACACAAAATATTAATAATTTAAAATAGATTTTCTTTTTTTGTTACAATAGAATTTGTATAATTATAATATTTTTATTGTATTGTAATAACATTTTAATTCGTTTAAAATGAATTAATTTCAATCGAAATCAGTTTCACTCGTGATTGTTTTTATGTAATATGGATAACGCCTTGAGCTACACATTTGTATATATTACTAAATGTTGATAAACTTTCGCGATTTGTACACATTATGAAAATATATATATTACGGGTCTTAATCGCGTAAATAATTTAAGGTAAAATACTTGGTATATTGCCCGACGTTTCGACCGTATTGCAACGGCCGTGGTCACGGGCACTCTACCCAAGACCACGGCCTTCATTCACGGCCAATCCTTTATTCGATTCTGATTTCATTGAGGGTAGTTTTTTTTATAGTATGATAGCAATGTGGGATTGCGGTCCCACATTACTAGCAATCCTATTAACCCCTCCAGCTTAGCTCAATGGCTTGTGTTAGAAGCGGGTTCACGTCCGTAGTAAAATGGGTAGAATTCGATCCCGCGATCTCAGGATTGCGAGACTAATGCCTAAGCCATACGGCCGCTTAGAAGATGAAAAAATAAAATTATTTTTCTATTACTATGGGCAATGACATAATATATTTAACGATTCGAAACCTTTTTTTTTAGTGGGATTTTTGTGTCATACTTGGTGATTTATTTCAGAGTTATGTCCATACTTTAAGTCAGGTTTAACTTAAAGCAAATGAAATTAAAAGTCAAATCTCCAAATGCCCTGTCAAACTTGAACGATTGATGTTGCAGACAAAACCTCATTCGTATCCAATGGACGTAGCAGCACAATTTATTTTAGGTTAAAGACATGAAACAATTAGAATACACAACTAAATTTCCAAACGTAAGAATATGTAATGAAATATTCATTTAATTGTTCCTTCCGTAGGTACATCTATTGTATGAGTGACAATTTATAGTTTAAGTATGAACAAAGAGCATTAAGTATTATTACCTCGTTAAGGATTTATATTCCGGTCTATTATTTTAAGAAGCATTTACCGAATTTATAACATCTGTGAACAATAAAAAAAACTTAAAACGAAACGCATGAGGCATTTTAAATCAAGATTAGGTAATTTATCAATGAGATCGTAAATTATAAAATCGTTACGCGTGATTGGAATAAAGATGTGGTTCGGAGTTTCCAAATTGGACTATAGTGTTAGATCGAAATGAGTTACTGTTGGTTTGAAGGCAACAATATGACACAGTATAGGTACCTACTTACAAAAAAATACCGGGCTAGTGCATGTCAAGCCACGCACAATGTAAGGTTCCGTAATCCCCCATCCAAATAATGCTGCTTATGAAGCGGGTTTTCTGTTGTTTTTGTTTTATACTACTAACAACGTTATATAAGTATTTTTCAATGGAATCTGTACAAAAATGTTGTTACTTCTCATTTGTTACTCGTTAAGTTGTAAGGCCTACTTAACTGTGATTGTTTTTCTTTTAATAACAATATACCTAGTCCGGCCTTATGTTCTGTTACAAATGAAAATGCATTTTAAAAAAAATTACATACATATCAACCCATATGATGGTCCACTGCTGGGCACGGGTCTCCCCAGTAGAACCTACTAGTATGTAGATCCTGGGGGTAATTGCCATAATCACCACGCTTGGCGAGCGGGTTGGTGATCGCAGTAAGGCTTTAAGTACGCAGAGGACGCTGCTGCCCGTCCTCCGGTGTGAAATCCCTTAGTCGCCTTGACAACACCCACGGGAAGAGATGGGGTGGTACTATTCTTAAGCCGGCACCTTTAAACTGACATCTTTTTTTAATGAGTGTAATGTCATAATTGAAACTCAATACGGTTTTCAAAAAAAGAAATCAACGAGAGATGCAGTTTTTTCCCTTGTCGATAATGTATTGCAGAGTACTAATGACAAACAATTTACAACAGCTCTATTCCTAGATATGACCAGGGCATTTGACTTTTTTAATTTTTTAAATTGGACAATTATGGAATTAGAGGACCAGCCCTAAGCTGGCTTAAATCTTACTTACAAAATAGACAGCAATGTGTGGATATAGCCCAACTAAACTCGGAAGACTCCATCGAAGTATATAGATCTAAATATGCATTTAATAAATCTGGCGTGCCCCAAGGTAGCGTATTGGGTCCACTATTGTTCCTCGTTTATATTAATGACTTACCTAAGGTCACTCACCATAAAACTATCCTTTTTGCAGACGACGTGTCGATTATAATAACAACCCAAAAAAATATGACACTACAACAACATGAGTTGGACGTTAACAATACACTGACATCAATTATTCAATGGCTAAATAATAACAATTTACAAATAAATTTACTAAAGACTAATTTTATTAACTTCAATAATTTCAAACATAATAATCTAAATATTAATTATAAAGGACAAACACTACTAAATGCTAAAACGGTGACATTTCTAGGAATAATCTTAAATAGTACATTAAACTGGAAGGAACACATAGAAAAAGTGAGTAACAAAATTAGTGGGTTTTCGTATGCACTGTACAAATTGGGAAAATTTGCAACTCGAGACACAGCATGTACAGCATATTTTGCGTATGTTGAGTCTGTACTTCGATATGGATTACTCATATGGGGAAATGGCACAGACATAAATTAAGCTTTTATTGCCCAAAAACGTTGTATAAGGTCGATTTGTAATATTTCCCCTGATACTTCCTGTCGTTCCTATTTTAAATGCTTAAAAATTCTTTCTCTACCTTGCCTATATGTGTTAGAAGTTGGAAAGTTTGTTAAACAACATCCTGAAATATTTAAACAGGCTAAAGATAAAACAAATAGGACTAATATAAGAAACCCAAATAGACTGGTCTTGAATATGATTCCTAAAAGTAGCAGGATACAAAAAAATTGTTATTCAATGTGTGTTACAATATTTAACAAATTACCAGTGCATATTAAGGAATTACCTATCAATAAATTTATAAACGCACTTAGTTGCTGGTTATTAGACAAAACATTTTATTCGCTTAAAGAGTTTTTAGAACATTGTGAGTAGGTCCAATAAAAATTGAAATTATATGATATGTTGATGATGTTGTTGTTGTTGCTGAATGTTGTTATAAATATATTAAGTGATAATTTAATTTAAAATAATGTACCTAATGATAAATTTATAATATTACTGAAATAATTGCATGCTATTTGTGATGGCTAAATGGGATAGATCAAATTATCATTAATTGTATTATGTAACACCATTATGTACCCCGTTTATTGCAATAAAGATAATTGAATTGAATTGAATTGAATTGAAAACCACACGGCAAATTAAGTAATGTAATATTAGTAAAAATTAAATGTACATATTTATTAAAGTCTCAGCAAAAAATAAAAACTCAATGTCGTCGTGTCGTTTAGTGCTAGCCATGTCCTCTAAAACTGACCATAATTTGTAGTCTAAAGGGTTGAGGTCTGGGTTATGTGAGGGCCAGTCTTCAGCTCTTATAAAGTCCGGAACGTTGGTTCAAGGGAGGCTTGGGTAGTTCGTGCCTTGTGACCAGGTGCAGAGTCCTGCTGGAAAGTACACGGTACATTTTTAAAAAGTGTATTGCTGAGAGGTTTCACAACGCGATCCAACTTTGGCTTGAAGTTTTAAGTCCTTTTTCACAAAAATGTAGCTTTGTGAGGCCATATAAGACACGTCCCAACAAACCATCACTGACGCAGGATGATGACCACGCTGTACCTTTCCGACCATTTGAGCAGCTTCTTTAGAACTGTGAGCGTACACTTTATCATTTTGCCTATTGTAGTGCTCTTCAATCGTGAACTTTTTTTCATCGGCAAAGAGGATATTTCTGTGCCCTTCACCTGCTTATCGTGACAGAAGGCGTTTTGATCGATCCACTCTCTTTAATTGTAAAGATTGATTTAGGACATGTCCTGTATATCGACAATAAGTAGTAAGATTAGTAATAAGATTTTTTGCTTCCTAATGGAATTTCGATGAATTCTGGCTTTAAGAGCACTAACAGCCTTTGTAGTTCTAACAGCACGCGGCCGCCATGATCTTTTATGGTCTTCGACAGAGGAAGTGTTGTTGTATCTGTTGATAGTACGATATACAAACATACGGCTGATACCAAGCTTTTGAAGTGTCTGGAATATGACCGACGGCTCTATACCCGCTTTGTGCAAGGCGATCACCGCAATCCTATTTTCTTTAACACCCCAATCCATATTGTAATTTGATAATGAACACGAAAAAATATGTGAGATGGCGCGAAAACGAAAGAACTTTTAAAAATAATAAACGCGTTCCAAATTCAAAGTAATTAAAAAGTTGAAAAAAAGAAAAGTTTTTATGTAACAGTATTTATTGCGGGCTAGTTATATACAACTACTGTGATTTTTTTCACATACCCAACATCAACTATTTAGCTGGCAGGAGGGGCGGGGCACTTGACTCTAACAAAAATATACACTTTAAAGCTTAATATTTTCAAACGGATCCCTAAATCAAAAAATAGTCTTTACAACCCCTATTTTTTTTAAATGGCCTATCTAATGATACCCCACACAATGGGGTAGGTAAGAAAAAAAAATACATCCTTACTTCATACATAGGTTAATTTTTTTTTAAATTATTTTTATAATTTCACTTTGTTGGCATAAGTAATATGTGAATCCATGCAAAATTACAGCCTTCTAGCACTAATAGGCTCTGAGTTAAACTGCGGACGGACATGGCGAAACTATAATAGTTCCTTTTTGCCATTTTAGTTACGAATCCCTAAAAACAAGTTACATTTTATATGGTGAACATAAAATAATGACAACGCCTCATTTAATCTGTAGAAGAGGCATATTTCGAAGTGATTTATAGATTTTATTAACAAATATTAGGATAGTTGAAGATAACATAAATAATTATTTGAAATACATGCTATTAGCTACAGAAATATGAAATAATCGACGTGAAATTTGAGTACATGATTACAATGCAAACGTTCATACGTTTATATTGTAATCATGTGTCATCAACTCATCATTGTGCGTCATTCATGATACTAATACCTACAGAAAAGAGTCACATTGACGTTGTGTAATTTTTATTCAAACATATCAATTTCAGTTAAAACTTATAAAAATCAATATTTTATTGTTAACCTCAAATATTTTAAAAATGTAAGATTATTATTTCTTCCTATTTGGCTCAAAACGCAACGGGGGCAGACGTCAGGAGGCCTACTATGATTCAATTAAAATGAAGTTTCGATCAAAACTAAGGGGGTAATATACAAAGCCAGGAACATCTATTTAATCCACTCGTTCCTGAAAATCGTCCATTGGTTCAAACTTCTTGTGCTTATCCAAAAAATAATTAGAATAGTTCCTGTAAACTTAAGAAATGTAAATTTCGTTTTAAAGAAACAGAGTAGGTGGTCGGGCACACATTGTAAGATGGACCATTGTGCATGGGCGCTTCGGAACCTTGCTCGTTCTTTGCCTTTTGAGCTAACGCAAGCAAATTCTCGTTGGCGTAGTGACTTCTAGTTTTGCGATGCGCTCCTCTACTTGTGCTGTGACTTATAAGAATGCGATGCATTCCTCGGCTCGAGCTGGGGCTTCTAAAGTTCGTTGAAAGGGCTCTTCGTTTAGTTCGTGTTTCTGTTACACGTCACCTATTTGTGCAGTAGACCTATGGCGACCTCCGTTCACGCAGTATCAAAAATTTGTACTTAATATTCACGCTCGCACTTTTTTGTTAAAGTTCGCACTGTGTCATGCTGTGCCCCGCTATTTATGCAACTTTTAAGTTTGCGCTGAGTCGCTTTGCTCTCCCGATTGGTTTAAATTCACTTCTCCTCGCGCAGTGACTTTTAAACCTAATTGCACTCTAGCCCCAGCTTATGCAGTGGTTTCTAATTTTATGCTGCGCCCCTAATTCGTTCAGTGACTTTTAAGATCGCTTTTAGATCTTTTCTAAAATTATCCTGCATTCGTCAGCTCGCGCTTATAAGCTCAAACTGTACCATCTTTTCACGCAGTGACTTTAGGACCGCGCTGCGGCAACAGTTTGCTCAATGTCTTTTAAGTTCACGCTGCACTCGTCGCTGGCTTGAAGTTTACGCTGTACAGATAGCGCATCGGCCTCCTAAACGTGCAGTGTTTTTAGGTTACTTGCTCAGTGGCTTCTAAGTTCACGTAACGCTCGCTAGCTCGCTCGGTGACTATTAACTTTGCGCTACACTCCTCTTCTTTCTCGGTGACTTTTGAGAATGCGCTGTGGTCCTTAACCAGTAACTTTTAAGATCACATTACGGCACACTGCTTGCGGAGTGCCTTCTAAGCTTACTGTGTGCCCGTCACCTGCTCGCGTAATGACCTTTAAATCATCCTTAGGCTGCTTGCGCAGAGGTTTTTATTTTCGCGATGCTCTTTTTTGCTTGCGCAGTGACTTGTGAGATTGCGTTGCGGTCTTCTTCTCGCGCAGTGGATTGTTCTTCTTCTTTACCGCGGATTTCCACACCTTCATTAAATATTATCAAAACAATTTAGCTTTTTCTTTCAGCTACACTAGTAATGGTTTTGTTAGATATAATCACTAGCTTTTCCTGACTGGTGACTGTTCTGACATTATGCCTTTCCCTCCCCCCCCCCTCTTCCTCAGCCTGTTTAACGCTACGGTAAAACAGTAAGAAATATGGTCCCCGCTATGCCCATGTTCCATCCTAACCTAAGACATACAAGCTGTCAATAAGCAACCCTGAATTTATGATTTTTCCGAAACATGATAATGGAACCTTTTCCAGTCCCTCCTAGCGGAAACCCCTACTCTCTATCGTCAATATCTTCTTCATCTCTTTTAGAAAACTATAATCCAAAATTATTTTGAAATATGATAAGTAGTAGGTTATTTTGTACGTATAGGTAAGTGGAGCGAAATGGCAGTATGCAGCGCGAGCCGCGGTCATGACTATGATGGGGTCGTTCGGAGGAGGCTGTTTTGGACTTATGTAAGTATTCCAAACTATTATATATATATATATATTATAAATGTGAAAGTAACTCTGTCTGTTACGTTTTCATGCTTTAACCGCTGAACTGATTTAAATGAAATTTTGTATGAAGTTAGTAAGATACCCGAAAAGGGTTATTCAAATCTCTTCGAGGAATTATACCTACTGTATGACATTGACAAAGGGTGACTCTGGTTAGCGATGAGAAAATTAACTATTTTTCAACCGATTTCAAAAAGGAGGAGGTTCTCAATTCGACTGTATTTTTTTTTGCCTTAATGTTGTCGGTATAGGTACACTTAATCGCCTCAACAATTCCCGATGACTGTCTCAATAAATTCTTGTTTTTCTTTTCGAATTTATGGCAATCTAAATCAAACCAGGCGTGGATCCAACGTAGTGGGCACAGTGGGCATGCCAGGGCCGGATTTGGAGGTGTGGAGGCCTTGGGGGCACAACATGGGCACACACTGGGGCCCCTAATTATTTTCCAAATTTTGAAACCAAGTGCAACGTTAGTGTAATTTCAACGCTCTGTCATTTTGATTTCAAAGATGCATTTTTTCTCTCTATTGTGGAGGCCCCTCTGCTGTGGGCAGGGCTGTAAGCCCCGCCTGCCCTTCCCTAAATCCGACCCTGGGTATGCCCACATCTCCAAATGGGTTAATTGGTTAGTCTATTAAATATGTATGTCTAAACGTTCAAGGTAAATATATAAAAGAATTAAAAGAAACCATATATGAATTACTGGCAGATGTAATACATTTTCAAGGTATAAAAGATTCATCAATTTTTTTTCGGCTTTGGCTACCGTGCCCACAACCTTTCGGCTTTCGACTACCTTACCGACAACCCTATTTAAGAGCTGGATACGCGCCTTTTTTTGGTTTGGCGGGAAAATTAAGCTGGATACGCGCCTTTATTTTGGTTTGGCGGGAAAAATAAGCTGGATACGCGCCTTTTTTTGGTTTGGCGGGAAAAATAAGCTGGATACGCGCCTTTTTTTTGGTTTGGCGGGAAAAATAAGCTGGATACGCGTCTCAATCAAACTACCTCTATTACACTTGATGTATGGTAGCGGTGGCGGATCTCGAAGGCGAAGAAGGAGCATAAGGCCCTGTAAACGATCAAATATATTTGACAATGACATGTTTGTCAAACTCCACGTTTTCATCAAACAATAGCTAAAACGTTCAAACCAACCATCAAACATATTTGTCAAACAACGTGCCAGTACAACGAATTTATCGTTTGTCGCTTGAGATCTTATTTGACAAACACCGCAGTACACGTTCAAACATGTTTGTCAAACACCCATCAAACACGACTTCCATCCAATTTATTATCAAAATTATCAAACATTACGTCGTCTTTTGACAAACACTTCAAACAAAGCGGTAGGCTATCAAATTATTTCAGAAACACGTAAAATTTGACAAAGAATTTGATCGTCTACAGTTCACTTTAAGGTAAAGGGAGGGGGGCAGGGTCTTAAGCATTTTCTTCCCCACCAAAAATATCAAAGCTTCACCCAATCCCCCTTCTTCCTAAACAAATTCCAGGACCCGCCAATAAACAGCAACATTTGACAATTGACTTTTTTTTTCAGTTTCACATTAATAAAAAATAAAGGCAAAGCAGAAGTAATGGATTTGATCAACAGTGTACTTGGATCACTTGTTTCAATTACAGGTAAATTTCAGTTGATATTTTTGTTGGTAAATAATTTTCTACCAATATAGTAGTTTTACGTAAGTTGATAACATTTTTAAAATAATAAAATCATTACAATAAAAATTAATAAAATTGTGTTTGGAATTAAATCTCAAAATATTTTATAATTTCTTAAAATGTAGGTAAAAATTATTAAAGGTACCTAACCTTATGGCATTGCACTTAGGGGTCGTCCATTAACCACGTGAGGCTCGAAGCGGTAGGGGTGTTCGGAATAAATCACGAAATATCACCAGTTGGCAAGGGTATAGTCAGAATCCCGTGTATTAGGGAGCAAGCGGGGTATAGTGGGATATAGTGGGTATTACATACATTTTTTTTTTCAGCTACACTAGTAATGGTTTTGTTAGATATCTATACTAATATTATAAAGCGGAAGAGTTTGTTTGTTTGTTTGTTTGTTTAAACGCGCTAATCTCAGGAACTACTGGTTCGATTTGAAAAAATCTTTTTTTGTTGGATAGCCCATTTATCGAGGAAGGCTATAGGCTATTTAATATCGGGCTACGACTAATAGGAGCGGAGCAGCCACGAGAAATCATGCAAAAACGGGAAAATACGAAGTTGCATGGGACAGCTAGTAATTAATAAGTATTTGTTATAACTAGCTGTCCCGCGCAACTTCGTATGCGTACTTATTCCCCGTTATTGCAACATTTTTCATTACTGCTCCGCTCCTATTGGTCTTAGCGTGATGTTATATAGCCTATAGCCTTCCTCGAAAAATGGGCTATCCAACAGTGAAAGAACTTTTCAATTCGGACCCGTAGTTCCTGAGATGGCCGCGTTCAAACAAACTCTTCAGTTTTATTATATTCGTATGGATTATTTAACTACTAATATTGTATTAATATGAACGTTTCCAGCATAAAGGTTTCTTCGACTAAACTTATGTACATTAGGAAGGTCCTTCTTTTTATATTAATTTTTAATTGCATAATAGAATATAAGCCTCCATTCATTTCCAGCTGGGTGTTTCCTGTACCGCGCATGGGAGTCCCTTCTGATAGGTCTTATAGGAGGCGCTATAGCGTCGGGGAGCGCGCCGCTGTTCGACCTCATGGGCGTCGATGATCCTGTGGGAGCTTCGGCTGTTCATGGGGCTTGTGGGATGTGGGGTAAGGAATACAAAGATATACCTATATATTCTATTTTTTGTATATCTGTCTCTCTTGTTTCTCTCCAATCACTGAAGGCTGGACAAGCCTTGAAAAACTCTGCTTACGCTTATGCTGAGAAGCCATAATTTTGGTTTAGTGGGTTTAGTGGGTTGACCTCGCTGAGGGTAGTTTTATGAAGCAAGAGCTCAAAATCTTTGGGATTGCAGCCAAAAAACTTTTCGTCATCAATAGGTAATTACTTAAGTATTTAGGTTTTCACTAGCTTTTCCAGATGAAGCGTTAAGGGGCTGTTTCTTGATAAAACCTACCCATAGAGGCAGGCATGAATCCATCAACTGGTCAAGTGTTAATCGCTTGCATGATGGGGGGGGGGGGGGGTACATTTGATTCATCACCGATACACCATCCATCACAACCAAGGATGGTAGGCAATAGCCTGTCTAAACACTCCGATTCAGGTCCAAAATGCTCTAATTGCCCCCCCCCCCTCAAACAAGGTCATTTGGGCGAGTCTGCCCTCTGATCTGGGCTCTCTTGTATCCGCGCCTAGGGCCAACATTTCGACTTCCACATTTTACAATCAAGCCGCTCCAAGCTCCACCTCCAAAACGAAATTATGCATCGCTCACTGACCTGACCTTTACCTATGTACCTACTTATTTGTTTTATTTGTCCAGGTGTGATAGCAGTAGGTCTATTTGCTGATAATCCTATTCCTATGGAGACAACAAATGGCAGATCTGGCTTATTTAAAGGTAAAAACATTTTCTCTCATTTATGCCATAACCTGACCTGGACTGAGCCGTAACCTCACAAAAAGAGAAAATGCTACTTTGTGGACAATAACTGTTAAAGACAGGGCCGTACGAGTTTTTTCTTTCTTTCACGCTTTTTAGTCAATGTTTACTTTTTATTTGAAAGAGATGGCGCGGTCCAGGTTTTCGAGTCAATGTTTTCTCATTAACTATGGGCACAGGCACTTTTACTTTTTATCATTCATGAATGAAGACTACAATACGATGGAAACGATATCTTTGAAAAAATGTGTAAAAAGAACAGAATCTTATTATTCAAGAAAATATTCAGTGTGGCGCATGCGAGGGCCCAACTCGCGAGCATCAAGGGATAGAAAAATTTGAGGTCTAGTAACATAGAGTGAGAAAATGCAATTATTGTATTTGTGAAGTAATTGGCAAGAAATGCCTATAAAAATTACTTCAATATTCGGCCTGCGACATCATAATTTGTTAAAATGCTCTCTATAACGAAACAATAACAAAAGCCGTAATAGTTCTTTAACTAACGACTAGATGTCGCAAGCGAAGGCCCAACTCACTTGCAAGATATGATAGAGAAATTTGAGGTTTAGTAACATAGTCCAGATAGATGGTTCGATTCCGGCCCCGGTTTGGCATACGGAAGTCTTGGGATCGATTCCCGAGTCTGGACTTTAATTTTTCTATCTTTCAAAAATGAAATTATTGTATTTGTAAAATAATTGGCAAGAAATGCCTATAAAAATTACTTCAATATTCAGTGTTTGATTGTTTTTGTAGCATTCTTTTTTTAAATTACTACTAAAAATATTAACGAGATGGTATCAAATCATAACTGCGCATAGAGATTAGCCCCTAATTAATGACTTACTAATAGTTCACCTTAATGATCATTGTGTTAAATTAATCATTATTACACTCAATATTTGACCATAATGACAATAAGATTATAGAATAAGATTTTTAATGTTAAACTATGTCTCCAATCATATAATTAAAAGATCAACGATTCGCTTTACGATTTAAAAACAGCACGCCAATGAGTATAATAATAATATAATATCTTAGGACAACGGCAACCAGACAACTGCTAAGCATACATAAATATTTCTAGATAGATACATAGAATAGATAAATAACACCCAGACAGAGAATAAACCATCGCGGTCATCACACAAAGTTTTATCCTGGGTGTTAACGAACCCACGTTAGCAGTCAGGGTCACTAACAACTAGATCAACAACATAAGACAAGGTGAGTCAAGGTATACTTATAGTTGCCGTGCTACTTGTTATATTTTTCGATACAGAAATGTAGCCACCTCCAAGGAACACTATATTCAATGGAAAGAATCGTATCGACTAAGTTTCCAAGCTGTTCTGCAATGTAGCGGTGGTAGTTTAATGGCTAAGGCATCGGTCTCGCAATCGTGAGGTCACGGGTTCGAATCCTACCCATTATACTACCGACGTGAACCTCTCTTATCACAAGCCATTGAGCTTAGCTGGAGGGGTTATTACCGTCACAAGCAAATTACGATATCCTGTTCTAGAAGAATGAGCTGTGATCCTTAATAAATCCATCTAGTCACTAAAATCTCCATATCCAGGTGGTGGGTGGTACCTGCTAGGAGTGCAGACCCTCACGGCAGTGTGCCTCACAGTGTGGGGCATCGTCATCACGATGGCGCTACTCTACTGCATCGATAAGATACTACCTATCAGAATGGATCCCTACACCGAGTTGCTCGGAGCTGATATTACTGAACATCGGATTAGGCATGGACAGGTAAGTGGGCATTCATTAATGGCTGATCTAAATATCTTATCTACCGTTAACCATCTGTTAAAATAGTTAACTCTGGTAGCAAAAGTTGATACGACATTAATGCGTTTTGATAACCGTCGTCGAAGAAAACCTGAAAGGTTTTAATTGGTTTCGCTCAGGCGCGGATTAAAGGGAGGGGTGGGGGGAAGGGGCAAATCCCTCCCCTCTGGCTCATGAATTTTCAAGTGTTCGCCAAACATTTAGTGCGCTTGGACGGGAAAAACTACTCACACTTGGCCGGTGATGGGTTAAAGTGCCTCTACCAGAACATAATCCTGGTATCGACATGGACGGATCCAGGATTTGATTTTGGGGGGCCACGAGAGATAAATGCAGTGCCGGATATAACATGCTTAAGACGAGGGGGGGAGGCATTTCGTTTGTCTGACCAAGTGTGAGTTGCACGTGTTAGAGGATTTTATAGGGAACGTAGAGGTTGTAGAAGGTGTAAGCTGATAATTATAAGAAAAGCTTTGATAGAATTGCTACGAGTATGTCGTAGCAATTGTATGTATGTAAAGCTTGTATAGATTTAGAACTACAATATACTATCTCATGTCAGGAATATTGACTACTTGTGTGTCATTTGAGAATGTAGCATAATGAGTTGTAACCAAAACTTACTGAGGGATAATGGTTCTACAGAACAGTATCATAATTGGAAGACCTTGTTCTGTTCAAGAAATGTCAGGATGTAATGTGTGTGTCTGTATATTGTTTAAGGTTCCTATCACTCAGTTCAGTATTGTCGGGGTATCTATTCAGGGTAGTATAGAATAATACAAAGTAACAAATGGCAATCAGCATTATATTGTCAAAATACAATTCACTCTGGTTATATCAAGGAATTGGAGTAGGGAGGTATGCTAGTGTCACTTCCAAGAGGACCTATTGCCTAGGAAAAGAAGTGATAAGAAAACTAGGCCGTCTCCTAACAAAACATTTGCCATATACATTTGCTAATATGATATTTACATAAGCAATCTGCAATGTATCTAATTGACTGAGACTTAGATATACCATTGCAATGTCTTACTATATTACTACAAGGCAGATGATTCACAACTTACAGGACAATAGACAATTAGACACATTGCAATATCTTTTCATCAGTCAATCAGCTAGTATACACAAACATTATACATAGTATAGAAAAACACTATTTATATAATACAATAGAAACAATATAAAGTAACTTTGAATAAGGATCGTACCTTCGCCGTCGGATGACACCAGAGAAAAGAGGGCTAGGTCAGAGTTTGTCCAGCTTTTATACCTTCTTTTTACTCACATTTTCTATTATGTGGGTAGAATGCCACAGTTATAACTTTTTAGGTACATTATAGATATTAAGCAGTGTTTTTACCATCATTCTATACTTAGATCGTTATAGAACAATTTATATAAAGATATAGACACTAGATTACATAATCCAAACAATACAAATATTAACTGTATTAACTATATTGTTTCATCAAATACCTACATATGTGGGTAGGATCCCACATTAGAGTTTGTTTAATAGGTACATCTGTGATAAAAGAGTTTAGTCTAATTCATTAATGATATTATCAGTTGCAATTACATTTAGTATATTCATTCCAACCTCTGCAATGCATTCTCATATCTAATATCATAAGCATCATAAACAACTGACACAGTATTAATCACAATACAAACATCATCCTAAAATATCTGTGGGTACATCTATAATATAAATAATTGATTTATTAGATCTTTGAATTGTTATGTGCCACAAGTAGGTATTTCATACAGTATAACATAACTACCAAACATAGTGCAGACACGGATGATCTTATAATCATCGCTATGATAACCAGTCAATACAATGTGATGGTTACACCGTCATCAGACTCCAGACCACCTCTCAAACTTATAAAACAGTTCCAGCAAACCTTCGTTCGGTTTTATACAACAATATATAAATTGGAAGAATCAATATTCCAAAACACATCTACATAGTAGATATCAAAATCCAACACATGGATTGATTATATATATGGCTATTTACATAGCCATATAACACCATATCTAACACACGCACAACGAGGTGGAGGAGAAATAAATTCGGTGTGTAATTTTTTCTCCCTCCTACAACCGTCTGGTCTGAGGGGGGGCACGTATCCCCGTGCCCCCCTAGATAGAGTTAACTATTTAAAACGATAGCTATAAGTTACCCAGACTGACCTTGGGATGTATGACCTGCCTCTGTGGCGCGGTGGGAGTGTGCCCGACTCCTACGGAAGAAGGTCGTGGGTTCGATTCCCACACGGGACACCACTTTGTGTGATCCACAAATTGTTGTTCCGAATCTGGGTGTACTTTGTGTATGTGACTTGTATGTTTTTGAAGTCCCCCGCGATACAGGGCTTGTAACCTAATGCGGGAGTCGTCTATAAAAAAAACAAAAGCTTCACTCCTAAAAAAAAAATATTATTTCGAGAGACTGAGAGTCGATTTATTTTTCTTAATTCATTTGTGTAGGTAGGCGTATCCCGCGCTGTATCGGCGTTACGGCCTTATCACAAGTCCAATAGCATTGAAGATATCAGCACTGTCGGAGTGAATACTGGACATAGTTTTGTTATAGACAAAATACATGAGGTTAGTATCCACCTACTTTTCTTAAAAGCCTTCCTGTAAAAATTAACATAATATTAAAAGAAACGACACCCGATTCTCGAAACGAAAATTCTGGTCTATAAAAGAGAAGTCAAAACATTTGATATTCATACATTGACGTATACCTGGACTGCGCCATAACCTCACAAAATTGACCACTCTCTAGAAAGAGACAACGCTACTTTGTGGACAATACCTGTTAAAGGTTTTTTCTGTCTTTCACGCTTTGCAGTCAATATTTACTTTTTAATTTATCCACGTCTATGATACGTCAATGTATTCCTATGTCTATAGTGTTTTAAGGATCTTTTGGCGCTTTGATGACATTGAAATGACGCGCTTTACAAGATGGCGGTGTTAGTTCTAATTTTGGCGACGTGCCAAAAGATCCTTAAAGCACTATCTGTCTGATTTAATTGACTTTGATGTTTAGAATTTTTGACTTAAGAACAATTCGCATTCGATTTCACTTAAGTAATAATAAGTTTATACTTTTACAGGCAAACAAAAAGAAAGAAGTGTTTGTAAACAAAGCATTTGTTGCCGATGAAAACCAACCCGGTGCTTCTACATTCAAAAATGGTGGTTTTTTGAACAAAAGAGGTAGCAACACTGAGAACGCTCTACATCAGACTCTCGACTCTATGGTCCATGAAATAAATGGCGCGAAATTTAAAAAGGATGCGGTTGAAACAATACAGGTTATAGAAAATGTGAAAGGAAAACAGTATAAGGATTTGACGCCAAAAGAAATAGAAGAGTTAGGTGAAATAAATGCAGCTCAAGATAGGTTTAGGTATAGGTTTCATGAGCACGATTATAAAAATGATATTGATAGGGCTGTCACTGCTAATATTCGGTGGTTAGATTAAAATTACTCTGTAGTAATTGTTTTTAAACTATCGATGTTTACACATATTAGAATATTATCAGGACTTAATCGCGTGAAATTGTCTAATTGAAATCGATCGGTGCAATTCGATCGAAACGTCGGGTAAATAAAAGGCTCGTACTTTTAAATATTTCACGCGATTGAATCCCGATAATATTCTAATATTTTGTAGTATTATAAAAGTAACTTTTAAGCCCTAATCTATTTACACCTAGACATGCATTTTTTTTTCACAGGGCGATTTGTAATATGCTAATAACCTTTTATGCTAATAAAACACATCGATTTTAGTCTCACAGATGTGTAGGTAGATGGTTGTGACAAAAGTAGGTGGTAATGAATGAACAACGTGTGATTTTTTAGTCGGTTCGACGTACCCACCTGTCGTGCCCTCGACGGGTTGGGATCCGTGGGGATTTTGACACACGTTAAAAAAAAGGTGGTAGTGAAGGGTTAATTTGTTATTTTGTTGTTTTTACCGAAGTTATTTGGTTATTTGTAAAGGAGATATATGCGGGAGGTTATTAGTATATAACAAATCACCCTGTATATTATAGTAATTTGTTTATAAGTAGCTGCCCGCCCCCACTTCGCACGGGGGTAGATAATATTTCCGTGAGAATTTTTATTTTTTTTACGCTTCGTCCTGACATTAACGAACACAAAAAAATAATTATCTAATTTGGTAGAGTCGTTCTCAAGTTATGCGTGTATATACATTTCGCCGATTCATTAAGCCAGAGGTCGTGGGTTCGATTCCCACCCAGGATAAAACTGTGGGATGAGCACGATGGTTTATTCTGTGTCTGGGTGTAATTTACCTGTAATGTAAATGTATGTAAAGAAATACATATAATAAGTATGTTTATCAGTTGTCTGATTGCCACTGTACAGGCTCTGCTTAGCTTGGGATCAGATAGTCTTGCTGAGTGTCCCAAGATATTATTATTATATTAAAATAATTGTTAATTATAATAATAAGGTAAAATAAATCATAGAATTCCAAATAAAACAAGTTATTCAAACGAACATTGACATTTTTATTTGACTTATTAAATAAAATTAACTTTAATACAATTAGCGGCCGCCTTTAATGCAGTCAGCGACTAATTACGGCACAGTCAGCGGCCGACTTTAATACAGTCAGCGCCTGACTTTAATACAGTCAGCGGCCAACTTTAATACAGTCAGCGGCCAACTTTAATACAGTCAGCGGCCAACTTTAATACAGTCAGCGGCCGACTTTAATACAGTCGGCGACAAATTATGACACAGTCAGCAGCCAACTTTTATACAAGGTTACTTTTTGTATAGTGCAAAGCGCGGACAACCCAATAAGATTTTTACTTCAAGAATTCACGTAAAAAATAAATGAAAATATTAAATAGTTGGATAGGTAGGTATAAGCCAAGTCTCAAGTCTGAACAGGATTTGGACTGTTAGAATGATTAATGAATTAATTGATCATTGATTAATAAATTAATTAAAAATATAACATGGTCCCAAAACTACCCCAATGGATTGTGTTACTGGTTCTGAGCAAACTACTTTCAGGTTTGCACTACACCAAGAATAACGTTGTATATGTAGTCAGCGGCCGATTTTAATACAGTCAGCGGCAAACTCTAAGCTACAGAGTTACTATACCAATGCGTAAGATCAGTCGGCAGACTGTTATTACCCAACACACTATCATTAATGTCATCTAAGGGAGCCGCCAGACTGTACAACTTGAATTCCTTCTGCACTCTGCTGCATGTGTCGTCGCCTTTATATGAGTTGTGTTTCGTTGCACTCACTATTAGTTCTAACTCTTGTAAATGTTCGAATGCTTTTAAAATTACTGGTCTTGGTACCGATTGCGTTGATGAGTTGGTGTTGGCGAATTTTTGGTATCTGAAAACATATTGTATAGTATTAGATCTAAGCCATAGGACTACAGTGTCAGTTATTCTTCCTTGAAATAGTAATGTTGACGCATTACTGTGTTTCAGTTTAAGGGCATTGTACCAAGTGTATTTTTTTTTGTTTAATTTTAACTAGCTGTGCCCCGCGGTGTTACCCGCGGTTTATTATCCAGGGTGTCAGCTAACTCCATAACAAATTTTATTAAAATCGCTCCAGCCGATTGGACGTGAAGAAGTAACAAACATACACACACACAAACTTTCGCTTTTATAATATTAGTGTGATATGTTGGTCCCACATTAGGCTGCCTCTGTGGCGCGTTGGGAGTGTGTCAGACTGCTACAATCGTGTGAGGTCGTGGGTTCGTTTCCCACACGGGACACCACTTTGTGTGTTTTTTTTTCGTGTCCTAATATTTAAGATTCCGATATAAATTTTTGGCAGAGACGAACACTGTTTCGCGTAATCTTCTTTTAAGCACAGATTTTTTATGAAACTGGAAAGTAGGTAATTACTTTTCATAGTTTTTAATCCACATTGGTATCTGGTTTCGAAAAATGACCATGCCTCGGAGGGCACGTTAAGCCGTCGGTCCTGCGCCTAATCTCACTCCGGTCGTGTAGGTTTTTCAGTCCCATAGGACTATGAGAGTGAAGGAATAGAGAGTGCACTTGTGTCTGTGCATACATGCACTATTATATCTCCTGCGTACTTTACTAGTCTCTAATGAGAATGGCCGCCGTAATTGACATTGGTTAGGAGATCATTATAGATAGGTCAAACAGAAAATTATCTTGTGATATAGTAACTATACATTTAAAAAGTTCTGCCTAAATTGGCTTAATAAAATGTTTGTAGACCATACGCCATACGATGCACAACACATCGTATAATCACGCATGCACGCACGCACGCACGCACGCACGCACGCACGCAAGCTCGTACACATTTTATTATTATCGCTGCTTGTTATTATAATAAGACTGTATGTGCGGGAAGGAACTGTCTCCTGAGATACAAGTTTATAACTTAGTTTAGGAGGCAAGGCTTCTGTGTAAAAGGTAGGTAGGTTATTATAAATTACATACAAGTTCATACAGAAAATGTCATCTTTAGAAAAAATAAAAAAAAACTTACCTATGCAAAACCATTTCAAAATTCATCGGCTGGCCATCAAATATATCCATACCATGTTTCATAGCGATAAGGAGAGACAATTCTAGCACAGAAAGTGATTGTATCAACTTTACTCTATGGTTTGGTGCTACAGTCTTGTCTATGATAGACGATAGATCCGCTGGGTCTATGAACGGTTGGGTCGGTGATAGTTTTGATACTAGTTGGAACTGGAAATATAAAATTGATGGATAGATAAAACATAAATATTATCATTCTAATATACAATCTCGTGTCACGGTGTTTATGGTCGAACTACTCCGAAACAGCTTTTTATATCTATTATCTATAAAAAAGATAACTAGCGATGTGGATTTTGGTCCCACATTAGCAATCCTGTTAATCCCTCTAACTAAAGTAGGGACAAGATAATAGGTCACTTTTGACATTTCATCAAAATTCAACAACGTAACCTTGTAACGGCACAATTGCTTAACTTTTTTCAATTACGTTTACATATTTATTGTAATAATGACCGATACGAGTAATTTTACGATTTGCTTTCACTAATAAACCATTCTAAACATAATAAACAATTTCTGATCTAAAGAACTGAACGTCGTTACAATGTTGCGTCAGTCAACCCTTTTTCTTTTTAAACACTAGGGATGTTACTCTAAAAATCGAAAGCTGATAGGATTGTAAGTTGAATCGAATGCAATGATTACTTGTGAAGAAAAATCACCATAAATTTATAACCACGTTGTGATTATAATAAAACCTAATTATACATATTTATTATTCTTTTAACTAACTATGAAAATACAAAAAAATAACTAAATAGAAAGGTCATTGATGTTGGGTGCAATTTAGGTGGATGTTGCTGGCAACACCAGTGCCTGTCGATGACGCATGTCATGTCGCCATAACATGATGATGACACAGTCTTTTGTTGTTGTGCGAAGTGACTGTGCGTTTTTGGTGTGCTCTCTGTTATTTTCTTCTGATCCGGCTTTTTCATTGAACTGATCTTACTGACTACGTTTACCTGGCTATAAATTGGACTCCGATTGCTTAACGATTATTAAACAAGAAAAACATTACAGTCTTACTATGTCGAAACGAGGGAAAACTCTAAACAGTCAATCTCGCGAACTAGTGCTGAAATTGTACAATTATTTTGGACGTGAATCAGTTAACGATGGGCCTCTTTTACCATTGAAACCACCGAGAGAACGCGTTGCCGAAGCATTGGGAATAGGGAAGAAGACAGTAACTCAAATTCTGAAAGAGAAATACGGACCATCAGGCTCAGAAGATAATACTTTACGTACACCGAAAAAACGAAAGAGGGACAAGAAAATTGTTGACGTTGATAATTTTGATGCTGCTGCAATTCGCAACCACATTTATGGATATTACTCGAGAAAAGAATATCCTACACGGGAAAAGCTATTGAGTTCGTTAAAAGGCGCAGGCTTATTTTTTGGAGGCAAATCGTCTCTATCAAAGGTTTTGAAATCGATTGGCTTTAGATTTAAAAAATCCGACAAGCGGAAAATCCTGCTAGAACGCTACGATATTATTTTGAAGAGAATAACATTCTTACGTCAGGTAAATAAAATTACGGATTGGGACAATGTCGTGTTTATTGACGAAACATGGTTGAATGCGAACCATACGGTTGCGCGGACATGGACCGATGATACAGCGGCCTCCACCTCAAAAGTTCCATCGGGAAAAGGAGCCCGACTTATTATATGTCACGCGGGATCAGCTTCTCAAGGTTTTATTCCAGACTGCCTCCTCGCATTCGCCTCTAAAACTACAACAGATTACCATGAGGAAATGAACTTTGATGTTTTTAAAGAGTGGTTTGAGAAGCTGCTAGTCAGCTTAGAAAACCCATCGAAAATTATAATGGACAATGCTCCGTATCATTCTGTACAAGTTGATAAACCACCAACTCAAGCAAATAAAAAGCAAGAAATTGTCTCGTGGCTGGTAAGAAATGGTGTGGAGGCAAGTCCAACTTTATTAAAAGTTGAGTTGTTAAATCTGGTAAAAGCAACTAAGCCGTCCAAGCTCCGCTATGTAATCGATGAACTAGCCCTAGAGCATGGACACGAAGTTATTCGATTGCCTCCCTACCATTGCCAGTATAACGCCATCGAGCTTATTTGGGCACAAATAAAGGGTCATGCAGCGCGGAACAATACTGAACCACCCTTCAGTACTGCTAAAATGATGACTCTGCTACAAACTGCATGTGCAGAAGTCACTACAGAAGACTGGCGAAAAGTCGTGGAGAAGACAAAGAAAATAATTTTACAAGATTTTGAACGAGATGTGAGAATAGACAATATTATTGAAAATGAATTAATAATATCTCTGAGTGCTGACAGCAGTGATGAAGATAGCAGTTCCGATAGTTCAAGTGAATAAAAGCAATTTTTTTGTTAAATTACGTAGGTACTTGTCTTATTTTGCTCCTTTAATTTATGAAAGAAAAAATAATAATGGGACAGGGATTCGCATGATCATTTTTAAAATTCACATATGTTTCAAGTCTGTATCGATTCATTCATTTAATCGATGTTTTTAAGCAGGTCACCTCACTATGAATATAAAACTGACATCTGTCAAAAGTGACCTATTATCTTGTCCCTACTTTAAGCTCAATGGCTTGTGTTAGGAGTGGGTTCACGTTCGGTAGTATAAAGGGTAGAATTGGAACCCGCGACCTCACGATTGCGAGACCGATGCCTTAGCCATTACCTACCGCTTGCTTAACCGATGGAACGATGGCGATTGCAGCGACGTGTTATTGGAAGTGAAGCTGTCACAGGCATGGTTTATTACAATGTTATCAATGTTTGCTTTTGACGTTATCACGCAAAATTATCGTCCGTAAACCGACTTTACAGACAACCATGGACATAATTGCATTTTTGAAAGATAGAATAAACTACCGACTAGATGGCGCTGCGGGGGCCTAACCCGCAAGCATTAAGAGATGGAAAGATTTGATATCTAGTAACATAGTCCATATAGGTGGTTCGCTTCTGGCCCCGGTTTGGCTACGGAAGTCTCGGGTTCGATTCCTGAGTCTGGATATCAAATTTTTCTATCTTTCAAAAATGCAATTATTGTATTTGTAAAGTAATTGGCAAGAAATGCCTATAAAAATTACTTCAACCATGGACATGTCTCGCTGCCGGAGCTGGTAAACGGCGTACCCCTAAGGTCGCAGGTCCCGCCTGAGACGAATTTTCCTTCATACATTTAAATTTTTAGAGAGTTAATTGATTTCCGTTGACTTAACATCTGTTTTGATTAAAAATCAAGTCTATTGACTCATTTGAACATGTCAGGCTCGGTCGTAGCGACAACACGTCTTCCGATAGACGTCGCTTTTTTTATAATCGTGTGTGTAAAGTTTTAGTGTGGTTATAGTGTCAGTGATGCAATGGCATTTATGTAATCGAAATGATTAGAACGGTTACCTTGCTCGGGGTATCCGCGTTCATATGATCGATTACCATAATGTTAATTCGAATATTGAGCCGCTATAGGCCGACCGTTTAACTCGTATATCGCCTGCGAGGTGAGGGGGGAGCGGGGGCGGGTAACCGACAACGCACTGCACCGGTTGACGTGAGTTCTCTGTCCCGCGCACCCCGCTCACCCACCCGTTAACATCACCCCGCGCTCCCTTCTCACCGCGCAGGCGATATACGAGTTAAGCGGTCGGCCTATAGTAGCTCATAAGGCCTAAAATTAGCATTAAAATCACAAAAAAATTACTGGCCTGTCGGTCTAGTGGTTAGTGCTGTTAAGCTAGAGGTTCAGCCAGGGGTTCGATCCCCACCCAGGATAAAACTTTGTGTGATGAGCACGATGGTTTATTCTGTGTCTGGGTGTTATTTAAAGATGAAGAGTTTGTTTGTTTGTTTCAACGCGGTAAACTCAGGAAGTACTGATCCGAATTGAAAAATTATTTTAGTGTTGGATAGCTCATTTATAGAGGAAGGCTATAGGCTATAACATCACGCCACGACCAATAGGAGCGGAGCAGCCATGAGAAATGTTGCAAAAACGGGGGAAATTTACGCAGACAAAGTTGCGCGGGACAGCTAGTCTATAATATCTATGTATTTAGAAATATACAATACAAGTATTTGGCTCTGCCTAGTTTGGGATCAGATGGCGTTGTGTGAATTGTCCCAAAATATTAGATTCTCTTTATTTATTTATTTACCTATACTAATATTATAAAGCAGAAGAGTTTGTTTGTTTGTTTAAACGCGCTAATCTCAGGAACTACGGGTCCGATTTGAAATATTCTTTTTTTGTTGGATAGTCCATTTATAGAGGAAGGCTTTAGGCTATATAACATCACGCTGCGACCAATAGGAGCGGAGCAACAATGAAAAATGATGCAAAAACGGGGAAAATTTACGCATACGAAGTTGCGCGGGACAGCTAGTAAATATATAAAATTAAAAAATAGTGACCCCACCGGCACCGGGTACAGGGACCAAGATACTGGCAGTTAGGGCTCCAAAGAGATTCCTCTCTCTTACTCACAATGCGAGCCGTGCCGAGGAGTACCGCCTTCTGCATCATTATATTATATTACTAGCGGAGGCCTCGCGGTTTCACCCGCGTAGTTCCTGTTCCCGTGGGAATACAGGGATAAAAAATAGCCTATGTCACCCGGGGTTAGTGTAGCTTCACAACGATGAAAGAATTTTTCAAATCCGTCCAGTAGTTTCGGAGCCTATTCAATACAAACAAACAATCAAATCTTTCCTTTTTATAATAATAATAATAATATCTTGGGACAACTCACACAACGCTATCTAATCCCAAACTAAGCAGGGCTTGTACTATGGCAACCAGACAACTAACAAACATACTTATATATTTCTAAATACATACATATTATAGATAAATAACACCCAGACACAGAACAAACCATCATGCTCATCACACAAAGTTTTATCCTGGGTGGGGATCGAACCCACGACCTCTTGCGTAGCAGTCGGATACATTCCCACCGCGTCACAGAGGCAGTTAAATTTAATTTAAGTTTATAATATTAGTATAGATAAGTAAGTATAAGTATATGTATAGAAGTATAGATTATTACAAAATACTCACCAGAACATTTCTAAATATCTGTTCATTAACTGTATAGTAGCACAATTTCTCTAAACTATTAATCACTTTGATGTCCTCAGTTAAAGATTTGATGTGCAAGTTCCAGTCTTGTAAGAACTCTGTGTTCAGTTGATGTAGGTCTATACCTCGAGTTAAGTGAGAGGGTAGGGCGTTTGAATCCTGGGTGGTGTCTGTTTGATCTTCTTGAGTTACTGTAACAATAGTTCATTTTAAATTAATTTGTAATATTTTTATTACCCGACTGCACAAGGAGGGTTATGTTTTTCAAGTGTTATATCTTCTGTTTGTAGGTATGTATGTTTATTTCTTTAAAATGCTTTATTGTTTTATAAACCTCATTTTTCGGACATCAAATTTTTATTGTCAAATCGGATAGATCTTATCATTTACAAGCATGTTTGTTTTAGCCTCATTTATCTATTATATGTAGTTTCCGAGAAAAAAGATGTCGAAAATCAACTTTTATTTTTCCTTGAAATTCAGAAAATATTAATTTATCCCAAACTGGAACATGTAAAAATGATGTTACATTTTAAAACATCAACGAACCTTGTAACTTTATCAAATCAAGAGTACCTGGATGACCGAGCTTTGGTCGGTTTTTTTTTATACGACGTTTGTTCAAACTGAAACCTAGCTAGATCGATTAATCGCCCCCGAAAACCCCTGCATACTAAACTTGAAAATCGGAGCAAAATTCTTGGAGCCGTTGCGATATTCAGATTATATATATAAGAAGAATTGCTCGTTTAAAAGTATAAAATATATACGAGATTTTAGATTTTTGGTTTTTATTTTTTTTTTCTCGAAAATGTGGTCTCGAAAAGGTGGATTGCCAGTTGGAGAACCAAATATCAATAAAGAATATATATGAAGGTAAAAAATAACAACCTGTAGATCGCCTACTCCTCTTCTTCTTCGCCACAGTTACCACAGGCATACTGAGCAACTGCACCATGATGTCTGAGTATAGTTCGTGTGGCGCCCCCTGGTGGTCCTCGTTAGGAAATATAAATATGTGTCTATGTGAGAAGCGGGATTTAACTCGCTTCTCTAGCAACTCCATTACGTCTATGCGGTTTGTTATACCTGAAAATGACAGGAGATTTTATTATGTACCTACAAAAATATTTTCGGATTTAGAAGTTGAACCTGGACAAAAACCTTAATTTATGTATTTATAGCCTTCTTTCCGAATAATACAGTGTATTTTTTATTTACATACTAGCTGTCCCGCGCAACTTCGTCTGCGTAAATTTTCCCCTTTTTTTTATAATTCTATGTTACTTCTAATACCTCCAAGAATATGTGTACAAAGTTTCATTATGATCGGTTGAGTAGTTTTCGCGTGAAAGCGTAACAAACAAACTTACATTCACATTTACATATTAGTAGTATTGATTGTTATAGGTACTATCGAATAAAAGTCCGGTTTACCTAGATTTAGACAAAAATAATTGGGTATTTGACCATGAAAAAATATGTCAACAAGTGTTTTGAAAAAAAGTTCATATATAATTTAACGTGTTTATTAATTTTTAATCATAAAAAGAAGCACTAAAAGTAAATGATTTGACCATGAAAAACGTCACATGCTAGCATTTCATACAAATTTGTACGGAGTGAATCGTTTTTGACGTTTTTAAAAAGAGGCTGATCTGACTTTAGTCAAATACCTTATTATGGGCGGGGACAACGGTTTGAAGCTTGTGTAAACGCATTCATAGAAGTTTTCTGTTTAACGTAACACCGCGGAGCATCGTCATAGTACGTAGGTCACTTAATAAGTTTTGAAATGCTCGTAATTTAAAAATGGCACGCATTAAATTACAACGATGGAGCTTAAGGAAGGCTTTGAAGGCCGGTGGGTGTGGTTTTCCGTCGCTTCTGCGGACAAGTGCCACAAGAACGTACGAAGACATAGTGCTAGTGAAGCGTACTAAAGGTTCATTTCCGTGCATCGCGGCCGATCGCGAGCCGCGCGCGGCTTACGACGAGCGGCTGACGCTCGCGGCCGATGCGACAATATTCAGAGCGCGCGCGCAGCCTACGTCATTCGTCGGCCGCGCGGTCTGCCGCATACCTTGGAAACGGCACCTACCATACTCTCATACTCTGACTATTGCCGCATTGGCCGCGTGCGTCAGCCGTTCGTCATAAGCCGCAATGCACGGAAATGAACCTTTACATACTTTAATTTGTATTTATTAACACTTTTTGTAATATTGTATGAATGATAAATGGTATTATTATTAAGCGCGAAACATTTGTGTGCTATGATATTTTATGATTTTAAATTTGGTTTAACAGAAATTAGCCTTCAACGATCACAATCAGCGTTAGGGGAGTCTACCCCATCTCGAGCAACAGTTTTTAGATGGTTTAGTAAAAGGGGTAAAAGAAACCTTGAAGATGACCATAGAAGTGGTCGCCCACAAACGGCCGTAACTGCGGAAATTAGCCTTTTGGAATTCGAGTCCTACACCCGCCCCCCCCCCCCCATTATGCCCCTAGAACAGCTAGTAACAGATAAAATCTTACCTAACACACACATTGGTGCTTGCTGACTATGCGTAATATCAAACAGATTATACAACAGTGTCTGCGTTCTCCCGCTATGGCAGAACATATCAAACTCTTCCAGTATAAACAACATGCTTCTGCAACGTCTGTCAGCCCCACTTTGCAAGCAACTCAGTAGGAATGCTAGGTTCTCTGCAAATGTGCCAAAAACACGGTCCCCTACAGCATTTTCTAGTTGCATCTGTTGAAATAAAAACGTGTGAACATGAATGTTGACTGGCCTGTTGGCCTATTGGTTAGTGACCCTGACTGCCAAGCCAGAGGTTGTGGGTTCGATCCCTATCTAGGACAAATCTTTGTATGATGAGTATGATTGTTTGTCCAGTGACTGAGCGTAATTTATCTATAATATTTGTTTTTTTTTTAAGACGACGCACGCAGTAGTGTACTAGCCCTGTGTCGCAGGGACTTTACAAACATACAAGTCACGGACACAGGTACACCCTGACTCGTACTAAAATTACACAAAGTGGGGTCCCATGTGGGAATCAAATACACAACCTCTTGCGTAGCAGTCGGACACACTCCCACCCCGGCACGGAGGCAGTCATGTATTGGTCATCGTGTATTTGGACATATACATATGTATATTAGTTGTCTGGTTGCCATACTACAGGCTGCGCCTAGTTCGGGATCAGATGGCAGTGGGTGAGGTGTCTCAGGAGGGTTTTACAAGCTTTTATTTAAATTGCCCTGTTTGTTAGATTGTGTGGGTCAAATCTTGGAAGTTGGACTGAAATTTGGTACGCTAGTATCTTTGATAGACCTGATCTGATTTTGAAGTCAGAAGGTAGCCATAGGAGCTCCTAAATTTAAAAAAAGAAACCTAGCAAGTTTGGTCCATTTGATACGTCTTGTCAAGTACTTCGATCCTAGATCATTTCCGGGATCTGATGATGGAGGTGGTACGGTGGTACTCAACAGTCATGTAATGTACAGTGTTTCAGTCAGTCAGATTCAATGTTAGTCAGATGGTTTTTTTTTTACTGTCGTTTTTTTTGTACAACAATCCGTCGCCACCATAGGGACATTAAGTTGCAGTTTTGTCGCGGCTAATATGGGTCATGTTCACGAACGTGACCTGTACCACATCCTGAATACTTCCTTCCTATGTGTTTTTAATGAAGCACATCTTGTGGAATTCTGCAATCGGCGCCTAGAAAGCTGATTGTCCATTAAAGTTTGTGCCAAGATATTTGGTTGGTTTACAATCCTGTCCTTATATGACTGCATGTATTTTGCTATTTCCTCAATGACTGTAGGCATTTTCAGGTCTTTATGTATTTGTTCATTAGTAACAAACCATGCGCATTTGTTATTATCAGCAAGATTTAATTTTGATAGCGTTGTATAATATCTATGTTGGAATCAGAAGCGGTTCCCCATAGATGTATGCCATATGTCCAGATTGGTTTCAAGATAGCCTTATATATCAGGAGTTTATTCTCTAGCAAAAGCTGTGATTTGCGTCCAACAAGCCAGTAGATTTTCCTAAGTTGCAGACCTAGTTGTTTCCTTTTAGTAAATATATGTTTCGGCCAAGTTAAGTGTTTGTCTAGGTGCAAACCCAAGTATCGTACGTGACCTGCTCGTGGGACCTCCACATTGTAAAACTTGACTGCAGTAAAGTTTCCTTTTGAGTGTGAAAATCACATTGACTGATCTACTCTCGTTTGCCTTAATGCACCATCTATTCAACCATGTGGCGATACTGTCCCAAGCCTTGTTTAGCAGTTTAGCTGCCATTTCTGTCTCACTATGGATGGCTAATATGGCCGTATCATCCGCAAACGTTCCAGTGATGATTGTTGTACTAGAGGGTAAGTCGGTAGTGTACAGCAAGTGCAGTATAGGGCCAATTACGCTTCCCTGTGGGACACCCGCCGATATTGGACATAGTTTAGATATTGCATTCCCAGACTGGACCACGAAGTGACGTTCAGTCAGGAACGATCCTATAATTTTGTAGAGATAGCTAGGCATAGCCGTTTTAATGTTGTACAGCAGGCCTTCATGCCAGACACGGTCAAAAGCCTGGGATATTTCCAAAAATGCGGCCACACCGTACATCCTATTCTCGAATGCTTTGACAATCACATCCGTGAGTCTGTGGACCTGCTCAATAGTAGCGTGCTTTTGGCGAAACAGTGATCAGGTATTAACTTCTTTGCCTTTATCACAGGAAACATTCGATTTAGTAACAATGCTTCATGAGATGGGCCTATAGAACTTTCGATGTTCCGGTTGTTTGTCCGGTTTGTGAGCCATTAATTATCTGTGCCACTTTCCATTGAGGTGGATAGAAATGTATCTTGGTCATGGCATTAAAAATTGATGTAAGTAGGACTAACCCAGAGTTTGGTAGTTCAGCCAACAAGCGATTAGTTATAACGTACTTCTCGCGTAGTAAAGTTAGGTGTATTATTTTCTGTCTTTTCGTACATACTCTCATTTAGAAAGGTATGCACTAGTGCTCGCTTATTCGGAGTCCGCGCGGTCCCGTTTTCTCTCAGGCATACGCAAAGGCGGAGAGGCAGATGTAGCCCGTTAAAGATGCTTGGTTACCTTCCATAGTGAGTAGTTGGACGAGACAGTCGCATCTAACTCACTCAGATAGGTTACATCACGCTGTTAGAGAAAAGGTTGGAAACCACTGATTTAAATAAAATGTTGTTATTAAAAATGTTTTTTGCCGTGATACATCTTGTATATCGATGAACGGCAAGCACGCACGAAAAAGTGTCACGTTATGCGTGCAAACTAGAGCGCGAAACAAGCGACAGAGAGGCACAATCAGTCATTCTTTATTACAACCTGTCAACTGTTTATAAAGTGAAGTATCAGCGAATGTCAATTGCAGCAACATGCAATAAAATTGGAACTAAAGCTATCAGCCTATCAGCGAATGGCGATTGCAGCGACATGCATTACAATTGGAATTAAAGCTGTCACAGACATGGTTGTTTAATACAATGTCATCAATGTTTCCTTATGACGTGATCACATAAAATTATAATCCGTAAACTGACTTTACAGATAACCATTTTTTTTATTATTTATTTATTTAAAGTTAAAACCAATGACACATAAAGACTAAAGCTAATTAAATATTTACATAGTAGAATCCGTTTATTATGACTCCGCCTATATTAACCAACAGCCTATTATGACGTAATTACACAACGAAGTTTGGTTTACATAAAATTCCATGTAACAAAGTCGGTTAAATGACTTCGTTTACAGTGACATTTTGCTTAATATGACCCATTTTCAATAATTTTTTTCCGCTTATAGTGACCGACATGATTCTTTACACCTTTGGCAATATCCGTTGATTCCTGACGTTTGGCATGTGGTTTGTTTTTGTTTGTGTGTGTAATTGAACTAATTAGTTGAACGTCACACATTGTTTTTAGTGATTAACCTAAGTAAAAAATAATAATACAAATTTCTTGTACAGATGTATTACGTGCAATTTTTATTATGATTTATTATCCTGTTTCTCTAACCTAAAAAAACAAAGGTTGTTTTTTTTTGCAAAAATGCTTTGTATAACGTCAGCTTAGTATGACATGTTTGTCAATTCCCTTTGATGTCATTATAAATGGATTCCACTGTATTTCAAAACATCTGAACAGTTTAATTAAAAAATTTTCTTTATAAGATTTTTTTTATTTTTTTTTTAAATATGACTCTCGCATTAGGGTACAAACCCTGTGTCGCGGTGGACTTTTACAGACATACAAAGTCACGGACAAACCCAGACTCGGAACAACAATTTGTGGATCACATAAAGTGGTGTCCCATGTGGGAATCGAACCCACAACTTCTTGTGTAGCAGTCGAACACACTCCCGCCGCGCCACAGAGGCAATCAACTAGTTGAGTATGAAGTGAATGAAAAGAGTTTAGGGTGGAGAGTGAAGTGTTAATAGAAAAAACCATGACAATACCTGTGCAGTTATAGACTTGAGAGCAATTTTATCATCATGATGTATCAATCCATTCAATCTTACTATAATAGCATCATTTGATAAGTCGACTTCCTTGCTGACTTGGTGTAGGACCGAGTTTATTAACTGAAATAGTATTTCAATAACATTACAAATAATTACTTAAAGAAATAGTGTGGTGGTTATTGGGGCTCTGGTCAGGAATCACAAAGAAAAATATTGTAAAGAAATTAACTGGCTGTAGAACCAAAAATTTTAACACATTTGGGCACAATCTGCATGGTGAATTATGTTGCTTGTACACTCTCGGAGAAGAAAAAGTGGTTATGTCAGAAGCAGGTTTTGGATTTCGGATTGTGGGCACTGAGAAATAAAAATTTTATAAAAATGTAACTTACAGTGGTCTTACCACTTCCTCTAGGCCCAATCATGAGAGCAGAATGCGATTCTCCACTGACTACGGTACGCTTAAACAAATCGTAAACATGATTTCTTTCTTGACTGTGACCCCGAAAAGTTACGTTATCCGCCATTATTTTCAACTTCAAATACTTCCTTATTAGTTTTATTTGCAAGGACATGGGGTCTTCCGCTTGTGAACCGCACATTTTAATTTAAATACAGAAATATAGTTTGTAAACAAATTATTACAAGTTCGCGCCGTTTTCAGCTGATAATGTCAAAAATTTCAACGTCAAATCAGTTGAATGAATGAAATAAGATCACAGAACAAAATAAGATTGAATGGTCACTAGTGTTGCAGCCGTATAAAAATGGATTTAGTTAACAGAGTACTATCCATTTTTTAAAAAAATCGTATTAAAATGCTGAGAATAGTGCCTAAATGTAGAATGTTAATTGTGTGTACCTAATTGTGAAAATATTTTTATTATACCAACAAATTGTATCTAGTTTACAGATAATCAAACTGGCCTGGGCGTCAGCGAACTGCGCATGCGAAATCCGAGCCAATCTGCGCACCACAAGCATGAGCTGATCAATAAAAAAACGTCCCTACACGAGATATACATCTGAAGATATGAAAACGAATAGGGAGAAATATTCATATCATCATATGTCAGTAGTATGCATATTTATAAAATGATATGCATTTAATTTTCCAATGATATGGAAGTAGATCAAATACTTAGCCATGTTGTTTAAAGCTATTTTGCTACAGATATGAAATATGACAAAACTATGAACTTGTTTTCCTAAACTAGATCTTTACGAACACTTATGATACTATAATTAGTAAACCCTATTTAGACGTAAGTAGTCGCTTTTCATAGAAAAAAAAACATATAGTTCATGATATCCGAGGATTTGACGACCGTGTATGTTGCCTTGATCTTCACCATGCCTCTCTTTCTATCACTTCCTAAAATAAATTCCCCATCCTTTTCCTGACCTTAAACTCGGCAGATTTCATTGTGTCCCATAAGAGACACCTTTTATGGGTACATCTGAATATATAATTTTTAAAATCTCATAAATAACTTTTGGGGGAACCAGTGCACGACTATAACTTTCAGTGTTATGTGAATTTATGGTGATCTAGTGCAACTTTAATTGATTTTGCGTTGCCCCATAACGTTTGACATAGTTCTCACGGCACTTTAATATTCAGCATAGCCTATGATTGCGAAAATGTCATAGTGAATAATAAAATATGTATTTATACATATAACAGGTGTACAACTGAGTTATTATGGTGTTCGTAGTTAAAAACTTATTAACAATGAGTGCTAAACAGTGCATCAGGTTTTAAATAGTTCAATTATTTATTGCAAATTTTGCACACAACACGAGCCAAATAATCACAATGTAATTTGTATAATATATTTGATAAAATTAGAGAACAGCAGTGTGGCACGCTTTCAGAGTTAATATTCAGTGAAAAATAATAGGACGCAAAATTGCTTAATGCTTCAAAATTGTAAGTTGTATAGCATTTTTTATTCTTTTGCATTTAAAGCGGCATCTAGATTTTTTATTTACAAAAATAGTTTCTTATTAGAATGGAGCTGTAAATAATAATTAGGTAGGTACATGATTTTATTCTATACAATTCAGATACAAGTCCGAGGGTATTGGGAAAATATAATACATGACACTTGCTTGCAAAAAAAACAATGTAAAAATGTATCGTTTTTAAAACAATGCAATAAATAAACATTGTTTGAGTTGACACTGTTTAAGGGGATAAAAATTCTATGTTCGCCTATTTTGTGATCTATATTATTAATAGCAAATTAATTCATGAAAGAGCTGAAGGTTAACTTAATGTTTTATACATGTTTTTTAATTAACGTAATTCCAAAATCTTAAGCTTCAAATAATTATTTTTGCATGCCTTTTCAATACTTTTTTTAAATTGTATTGTGAATTGTATGTTATAGCTTTACACTGTGTGCGAAATTAAGAAATTTCAGACTGATTTAAAACTCAATCTGTATACTTCAAACTGTTTTATTGTATGATTTCTAGAGCGGTGGATATTTTAATAGAGAAATCGTTTTTACCAGTCAAGTAATATGGACATGGAAACAAAAAACTTTCCATGATTATTTTATTAAATAAACTTTCTTCTTACAAGTTTCTGACCTGGAGATTTCGGGTTTGAATGATTAATCTAAATAAAACGGTCAAAATACTTTTAAATTAAAAGTATTTTGACCGAGTATTGGATTTACACAGAATCATTTCTAGGCTTGTTCCTTGTAATAGGTTCTGGTTTTGTCTTTTTTATAGGTTCTAAATTTACATTTTATTCCCATTGAAATCAAATTGCAAATAAATATATTAATACGACACAATAATTATAATAGTTCGTAAGAACAGATTTTTAGAAAGAAAATATTAATATTCGATTAGTAAATAGGTGAACAGTTATTTTAGAGCTAGCTCTAAATTAAATGTATAGCGTGTGTAACTAGATTAAATGTACACCGCTAGCATCACTAGTAAGAAATGATTGGACTTTAATCTCATTCACTTTAAAATTTAATCATTCATTCTTTAAATATAACGCTACTATTTTCGATTGACATTGAAATCAGCAGACTAGATTTATGTCACATTTTAAATGTTCAAGAATTCTACGACAGATAGAACAGGATAGATTAACCTTGAATGAAACGAAGTTCAATTCAATTTCATCGGGTTATAAATAAAATTTATCATTGTTCCGTGCCAAGGGTGTTTATATTTTTTGTTTTGAATTTTTATTTTAGTGATATTCAATTACTGAATTGTGAATTGAAATGTTTTAATGTTCATGTGAAACTGATTGAAAATAATTGTAACCATAGATTGGAATCAAATCGTAAGTTGACTTCCATTATCGCGTTGCAAACATTTGTTAAATATTTTTGAAATATTTCATCATTGTTTTAAATTTATTATTTATAGTATGACAAGAAATAATTTAGTTAACGAAGAGTTATTAGGGTTGTACGGTGATTACGTGCTGTGTCTAATGTTATGATTTAAGTTTTATCTTCCGCATTTGTCGCGATCGTCCCAACTAATGTTTGTTTTCTATAGATTTCGTGGCTGAATATTAATGTTTAAAATCGTGTTTATTGTCTATATAAATCCATAGGTAAGGTATTTCTCATAACAACACCTCATTATTGTATTTCTTGCAGTTTTTATAATGATAAAGCCGATGTAATGCAAAAGGTTCATGTCATTTACTACTGCAGTTGTGCAAAGCCACTCTGTCTATTTGTACGCTTAGTTCATCTAAACTACGCGACGGATTGTGATATGATTTTCATTATCTTTTAGAGTGTTTCCTAAGGATGGTTTATATGTATAAAACATGTATTTAATATAGAAAGTTAAAAAAACTGTATGGAACTAAGATTTTAAAAGATAACACTGCACAGGCACCATTTTCTATGACATAATTAATAATATTGGCTTTTAAAACACTTGTCTGAAACTATCTTGTTACATCCATCTATCTAAATATATAAAATGAATCCCTATTTCCTTTGGTCACAAGATAACTACAAATTTTACCAATTTCATCCATATTTTTTTTTATGTTTCTAATACATTCATTCAGGTTCTTAAGTAAAAAAATTAAGAAAATAATGAAAAAAATAATGAGGTGGTACGAAGTTTGCGGGACAGCTAGTATTAGATATTTAAGAGGATATAATTACGTGAATTATTTAAAGGTATAAACCTTTTGTCTTGTTACAATCTGTATAATATGAGAGTATAGACTATACCTTTTGTTTGAACCAACCGTTTGTTTCTTGAATGTAAACATTCATAAGACAAGGATCACAAAAAAAAATTAAAAGATAGCTACCATACCAATGTACCAGCCCTGAATTATAGTGACTTTAATACAAATAATTGAAATCACTGATTTGTATTATGCATCATAGATTCCTGAATTGAATGCTGTGGATCTATATGTCTGTGTAGGTATGTAGGTATCTGACTGTCTGTCTGTAACACCCAAATGGATGGACAGATTTTGATGCAGTTTTTTTCAATAGAAAGCTAGCTCAATCATATTGGTTGGTAGCTTTATTAGATGTAAATCTATTCAATTGTTTTTAAGATAATCTACTTTTTGTCTTACATGGTTTTATTATTATCTTATTTTGTTTGTAATGACTCATTTCATTAGTCATATTTGTAAGTTCCGATTGGTATTATGCTTATTTGTGTCATAGATTCCTTAGCTGTTATCATGGGCTACCAAGTAATCTAATCTAAACTGTACCAATTTTGTTAATGCAGGCTTGTAGGTAGGGTTGCCAAACATACTCTAAAATAGAGTATGTACTCTATATCATGTAGGCATACTCTATAATCTCTAACACTAATAGAGTATGCTAAAATACTCATTTTTACACAATGTTTACTATTCTTTATGGAGTGTCCCCTAAAAATATTTATTTTTATTATTAAACTAAGTAGCAGCTACTACGAGACGCCTTTTGGCCAAATTTAATCAATATTCATTGTGTAGTCTTTGATTAAAATGCCTGAGACATACGGACATACAGACAGGGTTCCGTTTTTTGCCATTTTGGCTATGGAACCCTAAAAATAGTTTCTTAAAATTTAAAGCTTAGTATATTTATTTTTTTAGCTTTTATAAGGCTCTCTTTGTTTACTTCCTTTGAAATCAGATATATTCTTTATTTCTTCTAATATAAGTTGTCAACCCTACCTGTAGGTCAAGTCTACCTTACCCAGTCACCCTTTTGTGAATATGCCTTAACCACACCCTACAACGAATTTAAATGATTGATTGTACATTATATTGATACTATCTGACCCTTGCAACTTTGTCTGCGTTAATTTTCCCCGTTTTTGCAATCCATACAAAAATACTTGATTTAGTATTTTTCAATTAAAAATAAAATTATAAATAAAAAAAAACGACTTATTTTCAATCGGTTGAGCCGTTGCGGGGGGCACAAACACCGTGACACGAAATTTTTATATATTAGGAGGTTTGTTGAAGCTGTGATGATTCTAAATTGAAATTGTGCCAACATCTACAAGAAAATGCAGCCTGGATTTTCTCCACTGCAAATAATAAGCCTAATGGCTAAGACATCGGACAGTCGGATGTCGGATTTACAAATAAAACATTCTACTGGAAACAGTGGACTTACATATACTTTTATAGGTATTGGGAACTGTTAAATAAATATTTTTGACTATACAAGGTCGCCTTTATTTACCTACGCATTTCTGGCGATGTTTTATTGGTGTTCCCGCGTATCGCGTCCTTCATTCCTTGGCACTGCACCAAGGACGTCACTGCGACAGCCAGATAGGGTTCCTATTTCAATTTGAACAGTTATCATACCAACATCGTTAAAGTATCATAAACTAGATTACTGTTATGTTATTTTATAAAGTGTTCGTGATTTACATATTTATCAAAAATGTGTGGCACTCGGGGACTGCCGCGGTAAAGCTTTTGCATAGCATTTTTTATCAACTTATGCATTTTTTTTATTTTTCTTCAAATCTTTCTGACGCTTATAATATGCCCTTCGACAATTTATTTTTCTTTTTAGCTCTGTAAGCTTTTTTTCTCTATAACACGAAAATAGCTAGGTATAAATAGTGTAATTACACACCAAAAAAAATATTCATTCAATTACGTATTCGTCCGATTTCGGGGCAGCTCGTCTCGTTCCGCGCGAGTTTCGTACGTCGTACCATATCTACACTAATATTATAAAGAGGAAAGATTTGTATTTTTGTATGTAACGAATAAACTCAAAAAGTACTGGACTGATTTTAATAATTCTTTTTTTGTTGGATAGCCCATTTATCGAGGAAGGCTATAGGCTATATAACATCGCGCTACGACTAATAGGAGCGGAGCAGCGACGAGAAATGTTGCAAAAACGGGGAAAATTTACGCATACGAAGTTGCGCGGGACAGCTAGTATACATATACGTTAAGCGAACGCTCGGCCGAGCTACATGGTAGGCGGAGTGGGGGGTGTTAGGTTTTATTTTCGTTACGGAATTTCTTGATTCGGTCGCCCGCGATAAAAGCTATGCAATAGTTTAAAAATGTGATGCAAATTTTTTTTGACGCACTACTCGATTATCGTCGGGATAAATCTATGTAAATAATCATTTGTTTTTTGCGCTTATTACACTACACTAAATCAGGGACCCTGAATCCTTAAAAAGAGCGGTGTAATAAGAGTTAGGGCCCTAATTCTCTAACAATTTTTCAAGGCCACCCCGATTTAGGGCCCTGATTCAGGGTAGTGTAATAGCCGTTTTAATCGGATTGATGAATTTTCGATACCCATGATTTTAGACGCTGAAGGTCAATGGACCTTCATCCATGTGATAATCAGATAAGACAAATTTTGTATCAAATATTATTGATTTACTAACTCGCCCGTGACTTCGTCTGCGTAGTGATTTTACCCTTTTAAGGGTTGATTTTCACATTTCGATCAAAACACTAACACGTGTTTCTTTATTCTCTCTGCTTCTGCCTTCTGGCGCGGTGGGATTGTATCCGACTGCTACGCAAGAGGTCGTGGGTTCGATCCGTGGGGATCGACCAGGATAAAACTTTGTGTGATGAGCACCATGGCTTATTCTGTGTCTGGGTGTTATTTATCTATAATATGTATGTATTTAGAAATATATAAGTATGTTTATCAATTGTCTGGTTTCCACAGTACAATCTCTGCTTAGTTTGGGATCAGATAGCGTTGTGTGAGTTGTCCCAAGATATTATTATTTTTATTATTTTGTACTAAAAATCCAAGTGCGAAATTTCACAGACCTAACTTTAAAACTGACAGAGTTTCATACTATCTTGTGGCGTGTTTAACACAAACTCGCAACCCCTTGTTTACCCCCTTAGGGATTGACTAGCTGTCCCGCGCAACTTCGTATGCGTAAATTTTCCCCGTTTTTGCAACATTTCTCATCGCTACTCCGCTCCTATTAGTCGTAGCGCGATGTTATATAGCCTATAGCCTTCCTCGATAAATGGGCTATCCAACAAAAAAATATTTTTTCAAATCGGACCAGTAGTTTCTGAGATTAGCGCGTTTAAACAAACAAACAAACAAACAAACTCTTCCGCTTTATATATTAGTATAGATTTTCCAAAAACGCTGAAACACGTGTTTCTTTATTTTAAATTAAAAAACTCAATATAAAACTCTGATCTAACTTCAAAACTGACGGAGTTTCATACAAACTTGCAAAGCTACTAAGTATTTTACACCCTTAGGGGACGAATTTCAAAAATCCTTTATTAGTGGATGCCTACAACATAAAAGGCATCAACTGCCAAAATTTTAGGTTTGTAACCCCAGCGGTTTTGGCTTTGCATTGATGAATCAGTCAGGACAAGTGATTATATATGTATAGACTAGCTGACCCGCGCAACTTCGTCTGCGAAAATTGCCCCCGTTTTTGCAACATTGCTGCTCCACTCCTATCCTTTCCTCGATAAATGGGCCATCCAACAGTAAAACATTTTTTCAATTCGGACCAGTAATCCCTGAGATCATCGCAAACAAACAAAGTAACTCTTCAGCTATGGTAGCTTGCCTATAGGAAAGTGTTGATGACTATTGTTTTCTTTTCATAACCCTCACTCTTTTGTTAACCGAAAAAAATTAGTTTCATCTTGAAATTTTAAACATGGAGAAAATCAACGCCACAACCTCCGCAAAACGCATCCAATTCATCCTAGTCATTCGGTGTTTCCAAGGGGGGGGGGGGTGCCCCCCTTGCAACTCACACTTGGCCGCTGTCGGGTGAAACAAAATCACTCCCTCCAAACAACCACTGTTTGGTATACAGCCAAACATCTATAAATATAAAATTAGTCATAATATAATAATCATAAATTGCTAAAGTTGTACCCTTTAGCATTTATTAGTAATTTTTTGAAACCCCCTTTTTCATAATATTTTACTAACAGCATTTTAACTAGCGAATGTTTTAACTAGGTATTTAATTCTATTTTCAAATTAGAATAGGAGAAGTCAAAACATTCGCTAATTAAAATGCTATTATTGAACTATTATGAAGAAGGTGCTTTCAGCCCTCATTCGCACGAACGATTATGTGATCTATTCCCAACGCCTAGCGCTGAAAATTCAACAATGCGCGATAAAAAAAACGTGGCGTTGCCGTGTGAACGTGCACTTAAGAATGCATTTGTTCTATTTGAGCGATTTTGATAACCGGCGCCGCGTATCCGGTCGCGAATGTAAAGCCATGGACGCCGGAACGTTTGAAAGCTAATGTACATTGCCATACATGTTCCCGGCGGATTGCAAGTGTTGCCAACTTATGGGGTTTCCCCGTAAATTTATGGGAAAATAAATGGGGTAGGGACTTTTTTGAGGGTTTAATATGTTTAGGGACTTTTCTGAGTTCTTCACACCAGCCAAAGCCCCCAGCAACGCCGCCTTCACCCCCTCCGCCGTCGCGCAAGCGAATCAAAACTCACCGCTCGCGCTTGACTGGTTTTCGGAAAAGGATTTAAGGGGGATAGTTTATAAAGTTGTATATTGTGTACATATAGCAGATCTATAGAAACGAAAATGATTTGTCGAGTAATCCACATCCGAAGCAGGTCTACTAATGATGAATCAATCCACAGATGCATCTCGCTCCCGCTAAGGACATAGTGCGTGGCGCACAAAATGGCGGAGGAGCATGCGTGCCTGGTGCGCGCCCGCTCCGACTCTGAGGGCTCGAGCAAACTGGGCAGCTTCGGCTCACTTGCGCGCACCATGGCATACACCGAAGACAGACTCAGTGAGGAAATACTCTAGTTAATTTAAAAAAAAAAGTAAAATTTTCATTGGTTGTTTGTCAAAATATATTAAGAACTAGGACGAGTGGGTACTGACCAACGTTACGAGGCGTAATGTACTAATTGCATTGAGGATTATTTTACGCCGTGTACTAAAAAATCCATGCAAACATGCTCGGTGACGTGCATGACGACGAGGTTGTGTTGGGGTCTTTGTCTGCAGCGTACTGACTGAAACTCAAAGAATTTGCCAAAAAACCGACAGTAGATGGATCATTCGCAGCGAGCACGTACTGAGTACGGGAATGCCGCTTTGTAACATGTTACACTACACCTCGTAACGTTGGTCAGTAACTGAGTACAGTCAGTAAATCATTTTTTTTTTTAAATTTGCAAAAACCGACGATCCCAGTTTTTGAATAAGAGTTCAATAAGTTAATATCATAGGTACGGAGAGCGGCGCTGGCGAGCCTGGCAACACATCGCAAATGGCGACCAGTCCACCGGACGCTGACGCCAACGAGAGCGGCGAGCTCCTCGACTACAACGACTCCAGCGTGCTGGAACAGTTCCACGAAGACGCACTCAGACAGGTAACTACCATCACATCGCGACCAACACAGAGGTAACTTGTAGTGTTCATCTTGTCGTAAATTAATTCTTAACATATCGTATAGTTATTTTTCATACACTATCTCTACAGATAAATAAAGAGATACACATACATGACAAACATCTATACGAATGTAAGAAAATACTGATAAACTCGATCAAACCCCTCTCTTATGAGGAAACCGAACAACTTTTACAACTTATGATATAGAACACTCTCACACACACAAACACACACACACACACACACACACACATAATACATAACAAAAGTAGTCGTAAATGTTTAACTTAAGTATTGTAATTACATTGTTAACCTTGTATTGAAGTTATGGAAGAGCGGCGTCTCCTAACACAGACACTGATTTGTCTAAAAGGAGGCTCCAATTACAATTTAATAACAAATGTACCTACTGGTTAATGAAATAAATATTTTTGTATTTTTTTGTATTTTTTGTATCTCTTAATTCGCTGTACCTTTTCAGGCTGGGTGCGGTTTGTCACAAGCCCGAGTGCTTCTAACAGTGGTGCTAGCAGTGGCGGGTTCAGCTTTGGAGTTGGCTGCCATACCGTTTATACTGCCTTCTGCTGAAATAGAGATGTGTATACTGCCTCATGAGAAAAACTGGCTTGGTAAGAACATATTTTAGATACTGATTGAAGAGACGAGCAGGTCGTGCGCCTGATGATAAGCGTCACGCGTCGTCCTTAACAGTATCAGTGCCACCCAAATCCTTGTTTGGCAATGATCTGCATGTCACCGCTTCACGCTCATCATTTGAGGCTTTAGTTCATAAATCTCATTTGCCAAGTAATTACACCTGCTATAGTGTCCTATAACCGAAAGTCAATGATTTGTTAACGTCACTATTTCACAGTAGACTAACTGTGACACCAATCAAGACGGCCTATCGCTTAGACCTACATATATTAATGAAATCAGGCGCGGATCTCTAACTTTGTTCTGGGAGGGGGGGGGACAATTCTCAACTGGCGAAGTGTGAGTCGCACACGGAGGGGTGGTTGCAAAAAAATCGTTCTGGGGGGGGGGGGTTCAAATGAGCAAACAAATTCAATATAAGAAATTGAGTATACAAACCATCCGCCTGGAGGGGGGGAGGCGTTACCTGAGGTATCGTAATCCTGGGTACTTATACTTCGCAACATGGCTTGTACCTCTACTGCAGTAGTTGTACTTGCGAAGCACACACTGAAACTGGTCATCGCCGGTTTTATTGTTAGAGTCTAGCGTCCGACCTCTTTTTTAACTCCGCAGTAATCCCCCCCCCCCATCCCCCCGACAAAAAACAATCCTCTGTATGACACCGGGCTTGTATATCCACTGCAGTAGTTGTCTTTATATATAAAAATAGGTGTGGCACTTGGGGACTGCCGCGGTAAAGCTATTGCATACAATTTATACCATTAAAAAAATAAAATTTGGTAAATGGTAGGCGGAGTGGGGGTTGTTAGGTTTTATTTTCGTTACGGAATTTCTTGATTCGGTCGCCGCGCTCAAAGCCCGCGATAAAACACATAGTGTCTTGTATCCTCTCCTCTAATGGCGCAAAACCGAAGATAAATAAAGGAATCTGAACGAAGCCTGCACGGCCTATACCAATATGGGGAGCTGTAAAAATGAGGACAGATTGTAACTGTGATGTTTGCGTCTCCCCCAGTAATGATCAGCCTGGTGGGGGGCTCGCTGGGCTCGGTGGGGTGGGGCGTGTTGGCGGAGCGGCTCGGGCGGCGGCGCACGCTGGTCTCGTGCCTCGCTGTCAACGCAGTGTTCGCCGCTATCGCCGCCTTCATGCCTACTTATGGCACCTTTATGATGGCTAGGTGAGTTTTTTTTAATCAATATTGTGTTTATTAGATATATATTGGCACTTATTGAAAGTTATTTTTATCATGTAATATTTTTTTTGCTATTTTAACACATTATCATAATGAATTAGGTCCCACCTAATTCATTAAATATTAAAACCTATTCCGAACCTCTTATTTTCTCCTATCGTGGTCACGTTGCCATCAGTAGACCCGTGACCACGATCGCTCGATCGATTTAAAAGCTATTGTCTTGTTTTGTTTATTATAAGTATGTAAGGTCTTTTTAGGACGTTTTAATCAAAATAAGATCGATACTCTTATTTCGATTAATCCGCAAACAGGTCTTTCTCATAATTATTATTTATGTATATAGACCAGTTATTTTATGAAAATTAAAAATAATAACGGACCAAGAATTAAACCCTGCGGAACACCCATTTTAACCACAGACCCAGGTGAACTTTTATCATTAACATCAAATTTCTGAATCCTATTATTCAGATAGGAAGTAAAAAGATTCAGAGCTGTGTTTTTAATACCGTAATTATGTAATTTTCTGGTTAATGTATTATGCATAACACAGTCAAATGCCTTAGATAAATCACTTAAAGCGTCTCAAAATTCCTTTAATGTAAAAGTTCTGCAATAAATAATGATCATATTGAAGAAAAAAAGTTGCAGAATAAAGTAAAGTATCGTTTGATTTTTTAGATTTCGCTTTTTTATTTGTATTAGAATATTTATATTAGAGTCTAAACATTAAACTGTAATAGACTGAATGCCGAACTCAACTATCCCTTATTTTGCCTAATAGCACATATTATTTAATATTAGGTAGATATTTGAATCCAATGAACATATAATGCATTGGATTCAAATATCTTTTTTAATATATTCTTTATTGCTTTAGAATTAAATTATGTTCTATATTTTTAATATTATGTACATAAATTATTTGTACTGTTTCGGCACAAAATACATAGGTACAGTAACCGACTCACTGGTCAACAACTGATTTTCACATATAGACGCGCCCGACGATTTTGGCATTCGACCGAAATTTGGGCTTGTATTCGCTCATTGGGAGCCGGCTGTCTGAAAAGCCTTAAGGAAGCCTGAAATCTTTGTTTTTCATGGATGAATTCTGCAGAAATTAATCTTTTTAGGTATGACTGATATATATTTCACAGCGAACTCTTTTCTCCTAGGTTCTGTTCAGCCATAGGTTCTGGCGGCATTCTCCCCACGTCGTTCACGTACGTGGGGGAGCTGTTCCCCCGCCCCCCGCGGCGGGCGGCGCTCGTGTGCGTCCCAGCGGCGGGCGCTGCCGGGGCACTGCTGGCTGCGGCGCTGGCCGCTGCCGTACTGCCGCAGACTGGACCTAGCACGCTCTATGAGAATAAAGAGCATTTTAGTGCTTGGCATAGGTGAGTGGGAAATTGGACCTTATGATTAAGAGATTAGTGTTTGAATTCCTGTGAACTCGTTTAGAATGGTCGTGATGCGCCGTGTTGCTATCAAGACTGCTGCCACAGGTGAGTGTAAAATTTGACCTTATTTTTTAGGTTTTAGTGTTTAATTTCGTGTGATGAGATGAGTGTCCTGCTACCATAGGTGAGTGCGAAAATGAACCTTATTTCTTGGTTTTTAGAGTTTGAATTCGTGTGAACACGTTTAGGTAGACAGCTACTCGTCGTGTTGGAATCGTTTGAAAAAGGAACAGACTTCATATTGCTACCTGCAGTATGCCTGCTTAGGTGTGTGCGAAATTAAACATTATGTGTAAGTGATTAGAGTATGATTTCGTTTAAAAGAGTAAGCAACCCGACGAGTTACCATCTATCTGTCTTGCTAGGCAGAGGTCGTCCATAAATCACGTGATTTTTTTAAAGTCAATTTTGACCCCCTCTCCCTCTGGTGATACATGCTGAGGTTTTAGAACCACCTCCCCTCTCCGCCTCCTACACAAAATCACATATATATTTTGGTACATACAATATTCCAACAATTCCCACACGAGTGTAAGTCTCGAGGGTTGGAATTGATTCAACGCCGGTCAAGTCCGAAGAATCACGAGCCGAATAGATCTCTCTTCACTTCCCCTCCCCTCTGGTGATATTCGTGATTTTTCCTAACTGGTGATACATGGTGAGGTTTTAGAACCACCTCCCCTCTCCGCCTCCTACACAAAATCACATATATATTTTGGTACAAACAATATTCCAACAATTCTCACACGAGTGTAAGTCTCGAGGATTGCAATTGATTCAACGCCGGTCAAGTCCGAAGAATCACTAGCCGAATAGATCTTTTTACATTGTGATTTTTCCTAACTTCCTCCCTCCCCTATCAAACCTCACATAATTTATGGACGACCACTAAGAAATAATAGTAGTGGAAACCGATAAAATAATTTACCAGTTTGTTTGTTCCAGGTACCTCCTACTATGCACTCTGCCGATCCTCGCGTCTCTAGTCAGTCTGATATGGACGCAGGAGTCGCCGCGGTATTTATTAGACGTGGGCAGAGAGGTCGACGCTATGATGTTGTATCAGGTGAGAGAGAGATGGAATCTATACTAATGTTATAAAGCTGAAGAGTTTATTTGTTTTGTTGCATGCGATAATCTCAGGAATTACTAGTTCGAATTGAATAATTATTTTACTGTTTTTTTTTAAATCTTTTATTTAATTGGGGTTTTTATTCTTAAGAATACGTCAACCCCATCGTACCTTATACACATGTACAGTAAACTTATTCTAAATACACAAAATTCTTAGTAAATAATGTTTTCGAGAAATCGAGAGTTCCTATTGAATATAGGTCAACAAAAGACATAGCTTCTTCGCAACCTCTGATTTCGAACAAGCTAAGATGGATTGAACAAGTCCTACATCCATGGAATTTAAGCGATATTCATTCATGAGCAACTCTCGCTCATTTTTATTCCTGACACACTCCATAAGCAAATGTTGAACATCTTGAAGCTTATTATTGCAAGTTGTACAATTTGGACTATCTGTTTTGTTCATTAAACACGCAAATTTTGCTGAGGGATAGTGTCCGGAGCGCAACCTTAGAGCTAATTTAACATAATTTCTACTTAACTTACTGTCATCAAACTATTTTACTGTTGGATAGCCCATTTGTCGAGGAAGGCTATAGGCTATACAGGGGGATTTTTAAAATACTAATAACCCGCTCGTAGCTTCTTTACATAACACTAAATAACTTTCTAATCATAGAATCATTTATTTGCTTAAAAATTTATGTTACGGATGTTAATATAACAATAGTGCCATATACATTTTGTCGTCTTGCGACATGTAAATTTAAAATTACAATCATCATCATCAGCCTATCGCAGTCCACTGCTGGACATAGGCCTCTCCAATTGCACGCCACTTTGTTCTATCTTCGGCTTCTCGCATCCAGCTCCTGCCAGCCGTTTTGCGTAAATCATCACTCCACCTGACCTGAGGGCGTCCTACACTACGTTTGCCGTGCCGTGGTCTCCACTCAAGAACTCGTTTACCCCAACGGTTGTCGGTTCTTCGGCTAATATGGCCAGCCCACTGCCACTTCAGCTTGCTAATCCGGTCGGCTATGTCGATAACTTTGGTTCTCTGCCGGATCACCTCATTTCTGATTTTGTCCCTAAGAGAAACTCCGAGCATAGCCCTTTCCATAGCCCGCTGAGCGACTTTGAACTTGTGGACCAGCCGTACCGTCAGTGTCCACGTTTCGGCTCCATATGTCATGACGGGTAGGACGCACTGATTAAAGACTTTAGTCTTTAGACATTGTGGGATCGACGATGAGAAGACTTGACGTAGCTTACCAAACGCTGCCCAACCCAACCGAATTCTGCTGTTCACCTCGTCCTCGAAGTTGTTTCTACCTAACTGCAATGACTGCCCGAGGTACACATATTTTTGAACAACTTCGAGAACGGCGCCGTGCACCGCTATCGGTTCCGGTAGTACATGTTCATTGAACATGACCTTGGTTTTATCCAAGTTCATCCGTAGGCCGATGCGTACAGAGGAGTCAGCCAGGTCATTCAGCATCAGTTGCAGGTCCTGCAGCGTTTCCGCCATAATGACAATGTCATCTGCAAATCGCAAGTGAGAGATGTATTCACCATTGATGTTGATGCCCCGCCCTTTCCAGTGCAGCGTCTTGAACATATCCTCCATTGCATTTGTGAACAGTTTCGGGGAGATAACGTCCCCTTGCCTCACTCCTCGATGCAATGGTATAGGTTTTGTTTCCTGATTCTGTACTTGGACGGACATTGTTGCGGCTTCGTAGAGACATCTCATCACTTGGATATATCGCCAATCTACTTGGCATCGCTGCAGAGACTCCAGAACGGACCAGATTTCAATCGAGTCAAAGGCCTTCTCATAGTCCACGAATGCTAGACACAGGGGCTGATTATACTCTTGGGTCTTTTGTATAATCTGCCGCACTGTGTGGATGTGGTCTATGGTGCCATATCCGCTCCGAAATCCAGCCTGTTCCGGTGGTTGGAATTCGTCAAGTCTTCGCGCAAGGCGGTTCGTGATGACTCTTGAGAACAGCTTATAGACGTGGCTCAGTAGAGAAATTACAATAATAAAAACAAAATCGCGATGCATATACCAATAATTAAATCAAACTCATATTAAACAAATTAAAATAAATATTAACAATACTAATAAAATGAAGGAATTAATAAAATGAAAAAAATAATCAATAATTATTATGTCTTTGCCATAGTAAAATTGCCTTATGTCAATAGTAAATAAGTTTCTATCACAAAAAAAAACAGTTTTAACTAATATCAGTTTTGGAAAATATTTAATATATTAACCCTTACTATTTTACTGGGGTGTAATGGTTGTTTATTGTGAGGTGTAGGCCCTCAACCTGTGAAAAAAAATATACAGATGTTTGTTTTCGTGATTCGCATGTTTGTAAAGTCCCCCGCGACACAGGGCTTTTACCCTAATGCGGGAGACGACTTAAAAAAAAGATATCTGGTAGATGGTTGTTTGACAAAAGTAAGTAGAAGGTAGTGAAGAGTTAATTAGTTTTTTTTTTTTTTTTTTTTTTAATTATATTGCAATATTATTTTGTGTAATGTAAAAAAACCATGAACGGAAGGTTATTAGTATATAACAAATCACCCTGTATATAATAATGTATTTCAGAGTATACACAGCAGCAATCAGATCCGCATCTGTGGTAAGTCCCACGTCGGAGCATCGAACTCCGACCCGGACTACCGGCTGGGCGAGCTCGCGCTGCCGGGCAAGAGGCGGCCGCCTGCTTTACACCATGTACGACATAGTGTCAAGATGGTGAGTGTTTATCGTAATCCATACTAATCACACTAATATTATAAAGGTGAAAGTTTGTGAGTATGTGAGTGTGTATGTTTGTTACTTCTTCACTTCTAAACGGCCGGAGCGATTTTAATAACATTTGGATGGAGTTAGCTGACACCCTGGATTAACACATAGGCTAATAAACCGCGGGTAACACTGCGGGGCACAGCTAGTATTATAAATGTAAAAGTAACTCTGTCTGTCTGTTACGCTTTCACGCTCAAACAGCTAAACCGATTTAGATAAAATTTGGTATGGAGATAGTTTGAGTCCCGGGGAAGGACATAGGATAGTTTTTATCGCGATAACCGACATCCACGCGGGCGGAACCGCGGGCGTAAGCTAGTAAAAGATAATTTAAAGATCCTAGATTATTAAAGAAGTATTGCAGATTAATAGATAGACAATTATATGTTCGTAAACTTTCGCGATTTGTACACATTATAGAATTTTATAAGCTACGGGTCTTAATCGCGTAAATATTTTATTTTAGTTATCGTTAGTCTTGCGGTAACAAACCAAGATACTCGAAGAGCTATCACAAATTAAAATTAAACAAGTTGTTATTTACAAGCTTTCACAAGTAGAGATTGTAACCTATTAGTCTGTAAGACATCTTTAAAATGAATAAAAAAGAAAAAAGATCACTCGTTTAAAGATATCGTATCACAAGTGTTGTTTTGCATCCTAAGTGAATAAAGAATTTTGAATTTATTATTAAAGATTCGATAAATTTAAAAATCCCAAAATCCCGGGGTAATTCCATCCGAACCCCGAACCCTGTAATTCCAGCCGAACCCTGTGTCGCGTAATCTACCCTTAAGGATAGATTACACGAAACAGGGTTCGACTCTCTCAAAAAATTCTATAGAAAACTTATATATTAGGACACGAAAAAAAATTGCGTCACTAGTCGAAAGAGTTTTTCTAGTAGATGAAATAAAGAAATTTAAGGATATGTCTTAATATGATCCCGCAAATAAATCTTGAAGTTGCGGAAAAATACATAAACGAGCATTTTCGTATTGTCATAGTCATGGCGTTCGTAATCTAACATATGTACGAACGAATATTCTACTTTATTTTGACCTGCGCTCCTGCGCACTGTGAAATAATGGTTGTGTGCAGAAGAGCGAGGCCGGTGATCGTGTCGCTGTGCACGTAGCGCTAAATAAATAATTCTCTCAGTGTATTGCCCTCTTAATATAGCATATAAGGTCATTGATTCTAAATAGCACTACGCAGATCACTGATAATAACATCACAATTCGCTGCAGAAATTCGAGAACTCCTTTATATCTCGTACAAAAACATGAAAACCCTAACCTGTACCCTTCATATATTGGTTACTTATATATTTTACACTTAACGGTGTGAATAAAACTGTATTTTTTTATATGCGATTAAGTTGCCCCTATACAACAACTTGGGACAACTCACGCAACGCTATCTGATCCCAAACTAAGCAGAGCTTGTACTATGGAAACCAGACAACTGATAAACATACTTATATATTTCTAAATACATACATATTATAGATAAATAACACCCAGACACAGAATAAACCATCGTGCTAATCACACAAAGTTTTATCCTGGGTGGGGATCGAACCCACGACCCCTTTATCCTCGTCGTGCCACCGACTTGTGCCACCAGTGGTACGATAAGGAATTGGCATTCCTCGTCGTACCACTGAATGATTATGGTATGATTGTTGCTCTACTTGTAATAAAAAAAAAATCTAAAAACAAATTTAGTTTTAATCAATCCCGGTCCTACATACTATAACAAACAACATATTCATAACTTGTAGATTAACAAAATCAAAATAAAGTTATCTTAATTTTTCCAAAAAATGACCTATAGTGATAACGTGGTTTACTAATTCCATTTGCGTCTGTAAAACAAATTCATCTTTTTTTTGTACAATGCCAGTCTACCAGTATAAATATTTAGACCAAATTGCATTTTTTTGAAATTTGAACAGGCGGCATCATTTAACAATGCATTTAATAGCCTAGTCAATGACACATTATTTTTATTAATAGTCCTATTGATTTTACTATTCCAGGCCTCTACCACGTTATTGGTACGGTGGCGTTCCGAGTATATACACCATTCGTCAATAAATTTTTCATTTTTCATCCAATATTTCTGTACATAGTTTATAAATTTATTTACTTTTGATAGGTTCGGACATTCATCTTGTATATATTTCCAACCATCCGTAATCATCTCTCGCGGCAATAAAGGTAACGCACTACAAAGGCCTACAACTCGTTTTTCAATTTTTTGTTTTAGCCCCAGAGATTTGGCCTTCCTCCATAGACTATTAGTCATGTGATAATAACATCTTCTTACGGTAATGTCAGGGAAAAAATTACGAATTGCATTTGTAGATGCAGTTTCAAAATCAGCATGAATTGTAGTAGGTTTCCATCCTGGTATTTGTGATGTTATAATGTCGAACAGTGCAAAATATGTTGCTTCTTTCTTGTCACTTAGTAATGAATAAACTAAAGGAACTATGTTTGTGGTTGATAAAGAACTACCCATATTCCCATGTATCGTAAATAGTTGTCCAAATGGCTTGGGGCAGCTAGCGAATGTTCCATCTATAAAAAACTCTGAAAGCTGAGTTAACATATTCTTGGCTTCTTTTGAAATGAAGACCAGTATTCGGGAGCTTCCATTATAATAGTCTCCAAGCAGATACGGTAAATATTTATTTGGGACTTCGACTTCTTCTAAATTACGAAAAACAGTTTTCGAAACTCCTAGAAACTTATTTCTCTTATTATACATTGCTGTTTTACAACTATTCAGAGATGGCACTTTGGAAATAAAATCATAGCCTTTATCTTGTAATGGGACTAAAGTATCGTTATAAATTTTGTTGATAGTATTGTCTGATGTAACTGCAATAATATGTGCTTCGTGTATTTTTATCGCTACATCATTTTTTGCGAAATCCGGTACACAGCATTCTACATGGCTTGCTGTTTTAGTTACTTTTTCATTCTGTAAAACAATATCTATTAAATTAAACTAATACACTCATAGCCTACTGTGCTCACTGACCGGTATTCGGTCAGTGGGTTAAGCAACATTGGCTGTGGCTGGTACTCGGATGAGTGACCGCTCTCTGGTATTTTCATCTGAGTGTCTTCGTGCTTCGGAGGGCAATAATTATAGAGATATGAGTATCTCAAGCCGTTAAGGCGCTATGCTTATAGCAGACAGACAAAACACACACATACACACACAACACAAAGGTAGCGTTTGGCGTCCCATACAATAACGAAGCGAATTTCAAATGTAAAAGTAATGATAGGTGCTTACCTGTAAGGTTACAGAACCAGTACATTTGTTTTTATTTTTCAAGCTACATTGCCAAATCACATTTCCGTTTTTGTACAATTTGTGTCTAAAATATTGAAATCCCTCGTAAAGTAATACGGTTCCGTGTTTTCTAGAAATAAATTTCAGTTCCGATTCACAGACTTCCATTATTATAACGGATTTTAAGGTGAATTAGCAGATTATTATAAAGAATTTTATACCTCTGTATTTAATGTCACATGTCACAATAAATTACTTTTTATTAAATTAAAAATAAATTATTTCTGACACTATAGAGTTTAAACAATAAAGTACGAGTAGGTACATAGTACTAAAGTTGCAGTTACAGGAAAATTATGCTAAAGACAATTATTTATTGAGTAATATCTAAAGGGAAATTAAGTAGAGCTACCATCCCTGCATGTATCTGCATTCAGTGGTACGACGAGGAATGCCAATTCCTTATCGTGCCACTGGTGGTATAAGTTGGTGGCACGACGAGGATAAAGGGCCCACGACGTCTTGCGTAGCAGTCGGATACACTCCCACCGCGCCACAGAGGCAGTCAAAATATGTTACACACATTTAAAAAAACTTATAACCTGTGCCCTGGCTGCATCCGATAAAGGATAAGCCAAGACACTGTTACAACCGCCAACCATACTGTTGCCGCCTAGTGCGGTCTAGATAGTTACTTATTAATTTATAATTATAGTTTTAGATTTAGAATATAATTTATATAATGTTTACCTTTAAGATACCAAAATCATTCTTATATATTATTATACTCACAGCCTACATTAATTATTTTAGTAAACTCATGTATTATGTATTGCTCCATATATTGATTAGGCGTTGTAGGGGCGAATGGCAATCACTTGTCAATGAGCCGTAGCCCTAGTAACATTGTAATACGTAGTTTTGGGTATAGCAATTAAAGGCTCTTAAAATCTGCAAATCATTTTATTTTTGGACTCTCTTGTGTCCCGTATAATCTACGGAACACATACTCATATCTTTTACGCTAGGATCTCTGTAAGACGCATTTCGGACACTTCATCGAGAACATTACACGTCATACAGTTTAGAGATGTTACTTTACTCACGAACTTATTCGATGGGATGTCCAGTACGCAATCTTAAAGCAATTATTGTGTCTTGCCTGCAAAATTTTGCAATAAAACTGTGTTTAATTTGTTCACAGTTCTGGCAGTCATTTTTCCAGTTATTCTCGAATGCATACAGGAGAACGACGCTTTCTCTCGGTGGGACATTACTTTTCATGATGGCGATACAGGTATGAAAATACGATAATTATATAAACTAATATTAAAAAGCTGAAGAGTTTGTTTGTTGGTTTGAACGCGATAATCTCAGGAACTACTGATCTGAATTGAATAATAGTTTCACCGTTGGATAGCCCATTTATCGAGAAAGCAACAGGAGCGGAACAGCAATGAAAAATGTTGCAAAAACGGGGAAAAATTCCGCAGACAAAGTTGCGTGGATCAGCTAGTCTATAAAATAGTCTTCCAAAAAGGAAAATTACTACACTAGCAGGTTATAATCTAGTCAAAAATGTAACAAAAATAATAGATGAGGGTGTCCCAGTAATTTGTTTTGATATGTCAAAAGCGTTCAACTGTGTTAGTCATATAACATCCATACTAATGTCAAACACAATTGTTTTATTGTTATAGATAAATAAATAAATAAATATTATAAATGTGAAAGTAACTCTGTCTGTCTGTCCGTTACGCTTTCACGCTCAAACAGCTAAACCGATTTAGATGAGATTTGATATGGAGATAGTTTGAGTCCCGGGGAAGGACATAGGATAGTTTTTATCGCAAAAACCGACATACACGAGGGCGGAGCCGCGGGCGAAAGCTAGTTGATTATAGTAAGTAAGTATGCGGGGTGTTACAAATGAGTGACTAAAATCATATCTGGAAAATCGTACTTAATGTGTAGAAATATCTAAAATAGACAACAAACTAGAGCTCGCCCAGTTTTGGTTTAAATATTTATTTATCTTTACAGTACTACTTATCATCCTACATACCAGCAACAGTCGTGAAGATGGATTCTTTACAATTCGAAGCTTCAAAACAGACGATCACAAACGAGACGTTTTTTGAAAAAATCTACAATAATACTTTAGAAAACATAGAATATAATAACGTTACATTTGTTGAATGCACTTTCAATAATATATTGATGTCGCATGTGACATTCACGAACTGTTCGTTCAGTAACGTGCAGTTGTCGAATATCAAGAGTTCCTACACGTTTTTCCGGAACGCCGTGTTTGTTAATAGCACGTAAGTATTTGACACTACAGTACATTTTTGTACAGCATAGTACACATAGTACATCAAGATATAGTGTGGTACACTTAAGTACATTGGGAATGTAGTATGATACACTATGGTACACTAATAGTACACTATGCTACACTTTAGTGCACTAAAAGTAAAAAAAATACATTTTTGTACACTGTGGTACACTTTAGTACACTAATAGTACACCATTGCATAGTATGGTACACTATAGTAGTTATAAAACATAGAATATAATGACGCATGCATACATTTGTAGAGTGCACTTTCAACAATATATTGATGTCGCATGTGACATTCACGAAATGTTCGTTCAGTAACGTGCAGTTGTCGAAGAGTTTCCACACGTTTTTTCCGAAACGCCGTGTTAGTTAATAGCAATAATAATACAGTATGGTTTAGTACAGCCTAGTGCACTATGGTATCTCATAGTACATCAAGATAAAATATGGTACACTATAGTACAATATTGTACACTTTAATGCACTAATAATAAACTATTGTACATTTTTGTACACTATGGTACACTTTAGTACACTAATCGAAACGCCGTGTTTGTTAATAACAAGTAAGTATTTTTTACATTACAGTATGGTTTAGTACAGCCTAGTGCACTATGGTATCTCATAGTACATCAAGATAAAGTATGGTACACTATAGTACAATATTGTACACTTTAATGCACTAATAATAAACTATTGTACATTTTTGTACACTATGGTACACTTTAGTACACTAATCGAAACGCCGTGTTTGTTAATAACAAGTAAGTATTTTTTACATTACAGTATGGTTTAGTACAGCCTAGTGCACTATGGTATCTCATAGTACATCAAGATAAAGTATGGTACACTATAGTACAATATTGTACACTTTAATGCACTAATAATAAGATATTGTACATTTTTTGTACACTATGGTACACTTTAGTACATTAATCGAATATCAATAGTTCCTACACATTTTTCCGAAACGCCCCCCTTGTTGATAGCATGTAAGTATTTTACGGTACATTATATTTATTATTACACCATAGTACACTTTAGTACATTAAATTTTGGTTCCCAAAACATAGTGTACCGAAGTGTTAGTACACTTTAGTACACAATAGTACACCAACAGTGCACTATAGTAGTTAGAAAGCGGCGGTAGCCTAATGGTTAGGCATTGGTCGTCTCGTGAGGTCGCGGGTTCGAGTCCTACCTATTATACTACCGACGTGAATCCACTCTTTACATAAGCCTTTGAGCTTAGCTGGAGGGATTAACAGGATAGTAGTATTGCTAGTAATGTGGGACCCAATCCCACATTACTAGCTATCTTAAAAAAATATAGTAATTATGGGATGCACGTTTAACAATATTTTGATGTCGCTTAAGACATTCACGAAATGTTCGTTCAGGTGATGTTCTATAATCATCTTGGTACTTTATTCACCCAGGTGAATAAACGACGTTTAAAATTCGACCGGTCTAGTGGTTAGTGACCGTACTGCTTAGCCGGAGGTCGCGGGTTCGATCCCCACCCGGTATAAAACTTTGAGTGAAGACCCCGATGGTTTATTCTGTGTCTAGGTGTTATTTATCTATAATATGTACGTATTTAGAATAACAGTTGTCTGGTTTCCATAGTACAACTTCTTCACACAACGCTATCTGATCCCAAACTAGGATCAGACGGCGTCGTGCAAGTAGCGCCAGACGGATACCTCTGTTCCAGCATAATCGACACGGACATGGAGGTGGGGCGCGAGTTCGACGCGTGGTGCGTGTTCAACGCGAGCATCATCCGCGGCATGCGCGGCGGCTGCGCGCGGCACGCCGACCTCACGTCGCGGCTGGGCGGGCTGGCGGCCGAGCACACGTACGCCGCGCACGCCGCGCTCGCGGCCGCCGCGCTCGCGCTGCTGCCCGCCGTGCTGCGCCCCAACGGTACGTCACTACCATCCTTCATCTTCCTTAGATGTAGCTCGCGAATGCGGATGTTGACTGTCAACTCGAATCAGTCTCATTTTACGAAATGTTAAAACGACTAGCTGTATAGAAATGTGTATGAAATAACAACCTGTGACGATGCCGTGTGGTGCCGGCTTAAGAATAGTACCACCCCATCTCTTCCCGTGGGTGTCGTCAAGGCGACTAAGGGATTTCACTCCGGAGGACGGGCAGCAGCGTCCTCTGCGTACTTAAAGCCTTACTGCGATCGCCAACCCGCTCGCCAAGCGTGGCGATTATGGCAATTACCCCCGATCTACATACCAGTAGGTTCTACTGGGGAGACCCGTGCCCAGCAGTGGGCCATCATAAGGGTTGATATGACGTCATAAGTTCCTATCGTCAAATCATAACCTATAAGTATACGTTTTTAAATTTAAAAACTTATCTTATTTGTTTAAAATAATATTTTTTTTCTTATAGTCAACTACTCAATTTAACGCAACTATAATCCTGACCGACTGACTGGCCGGTCGGTTAACGGCCGGTCTCATTAACCTATCTATCGATGGATTTGGCTACTAGAGATAAAATTTTGACATATTTTATATGGAGCTTATGTTAAATATATACCTCTAGTACCCAAATTCATCGATAGGTAGATTATTAAGATCGTCCGTTAGTGGTTAAAGACCCTGACTGCTATGCCGATCCCCACACAGGATAAAACTTTGTGTGATAAGCACGATGGTTTATTCTGTGTCTGGGTATTATTTACCGATAATAGGTACGTATTTAGAAATATATAAGTATGTTTATCAAAGACAATAAATTATTGTCTAGCTTCCATAGTACAAGCTATAAGATATCCCAAGATATTATTACTATTACACGGCATAAGAGTAAACGGGCTTGCGGTAGAGCACATGTATGCCGCGTTGTCTTCCACAATAATTGCGATACTGCCGACTGAGTGTTGCGGTCTTATTTTTTAGAATTTCGTACATAAAGGGTAAAACGGGACCCTATTACTAAGATTTCACTGTTCGTTCGTCCGTATGTCCGTCTGTCACCCGATTGTAATGATGTTAAACAATTGAAATTTTCACAGATGATGTATTTCTGTTGCCGCTATATCAACAAATACTAAAAAACAATAATTTAGTTCATAGATTGCATTGGTTGATTTCGCCTCCGTCCATTAAATCAAACCCTGCTTAATTCCCTGAGGGATTTATGTGGAATTCTTATCCACAATGATCCCCTACCTATTTGAATTTTTTTTGATCTAATTATTTTTAAGTTTTGACAACATACATCTTCCTAACTGTACATATACTACTAACTGTCCCGCGCAACTTCGTATGCGTACATTTTACCCGTTTTTGCAACATTTTTCATTACTGCTCCGCTCCTATAGCCTTCCTCGATAAATGGGCTACCCAACAGAAAATGTTTTTTTCACTTTGGACAAACTTTTCAAACAAACTCTTCAGCTTAAAATATTAGTTTAAAATAGTAATTTCGATTTATGAAATAAATGTCTTAATAAAGTTTAAAAAAAAATAGGGGATCAATATCCAAATACGAGGCCTAATACCACATCCATATCCATAGGGGATACGCCATAAATATAGATGTGGACGATAGGATCCTTATAAATCCACCAAGGGATCACACTTGATAAGGGGATCGATGTGGACAAAAAAAACGAATAAATCCCCCAAGGGATTTAAGCAGATGATCCTAATGGACGGAGGCATGATTCAAATAAAATTGGTCGATTCAGTCACCAAGTTCCGAATACATAATTGGTGTTTTATTGCAAGCATTTATTGTTCACCCATGCATAAAAGTAGAATAGACGTCCGTTTAAAGGACAGTGCAACGCTGTGCCTTTAACACTGGGTGGGAAACCACGACTTCTGGTTTATCAGTTAGGGTCACTAACCACCATAGTACGTTCGCGTTAAGAAAATAGTGAGTCATCAGTACAATTACAGGGTAAAGATGTATTCAAAGTGGATAGATATATTAGGGCACCTGTCCCACTGACAGCGAGAAAACGAGTAGCGATTTTATCGCTCAAGAAACGTACTGAGTACACACTTCTTTAGACTGGTCGGTTGGTCTAGTGGTTAGTAACCCTGACTGCTAAGCCGGAGGTCGTGGGTTCAATCCCCACCCAGAATAAAACTTGTGTGATGTTTTTTTTGTGTCTGGGTGTTATTTATCTATAATATGTATGTTTTTGGTAATATATAAGTATGTTTATCAGTTGTCTGGTTTCCATAGTACAAGCTCTGCTTAGTTTGGGATCAGACGGCGTTATGTGAGTTGTCCCAAGATATTATTATTATTATCCCATGTAAACTAAAGAGATACATGTATTAAAGGCGCCCTAGTCGATGATTCTACCATACAAACGCACATAAGTGATTACTCCTCTGTTTAAGGTCGTATGTCAAAGCTTAAAATTAATATCAATTCGTTTCATCATAAACTAAGCTTGCAGCCAGCTATAATTAAAAATAAATTAATATTTTGAATGTTGTAAGCCTTAAAACATTGGCATTTTCCCAATTTATTTTCAATTATTGCTGACTGCAAGCCTAGTTTATGATAAAACGAATTTATATTAATTTTAAGCTTTGACTTACGACCTTAAACAGAGGAGTAATCACTTATGCGCGTTTGTATATAAATCGTCGACTAGGGATCATAGACATATTTTACTCACGTACTCGCTCTATACTGCATCTCTGTTGACACGGACGAGATCTACACCATACATCTATTGTACATCACTTGAGCGATAAAATCGCTACTCGCTCATCGCCGGTGGTAGGACAGGTGCCTATAGACCTGTTATCACAAAAAGTTATAACAAAATATATATATTGTTACAGTGGCAATCTGCGTGATATGTTTCCTGATATCCCCGCTGATATATGTAGCACAGAACGAAACGACATTATACGTCGTCGAGGCGGTGTATCGGTTGTTCATCACTTTGATCATGTACGCGATTGGAGTCAGCGTTGTTGAGTCGTATCCTGCTAATTTGAGGTAAGTGTTATTGTAAAACCGACTTAATTTAAAAAAAAAAAAATTTTTTTTTTGAAAAATTTGTTTTTTTTTTTTATAAAAAATAAATCTACTTATTTTTCTTAGGGTTGCTACACATATAAGCGGTTCGGCACATTCGGTTTGGAAGTGTTTGCCGAATAACAAAGCCGACCCGAAACATTACTATTCATGTTTGGCTTTATTGACAAGTGATGATTGGGTTGTTCATTCCCCTAATTCCAAGTATCCCTGTCAGAAGGGATCGTATTCTTATTTATATTTTTCTAAGTCATAATCAAATTTAAACATAGGTAGTTACAATAAAAACGTTACAAATAGCAAAGTACAGTCGCGGAATGAAAATGCTCGTCATTTTAAGTCCAATTTTGCTTGAACCGAATCAAGAAACAGTTACTGTTTCTTGATTCGGCCAACATGTAAATGTTGTGTAATTAATAATAAGGTTTTACTCAGATTAATAACTAAAGCAATAGATGGAACATTGAAATAAAAACTTTTTCGTTAACTGTTACTGTAATATTTGGCCTGCGACATCATAATTTGTTAAAATGCTCTCAGTAACGAAGCAATAACAAAAGTCTTGATAGTTATTTAACTACCGGCTAGATGGCGCATGCGAGGGCCCAACTCGCGAGCATGAAAGGATAGAAAAATTGGAGGTCTAGTAACATAGTCCAGATAGGTGGTTCGATTCTGGCCCCGGTATCTGGACCGGACCGGATCCGTGTCTGGACTTCCAATTTTCTATCTTTCAAAAATGCAATTATTCTATTTGTCAATTATTTATAAAAAAAAAAACGTGTCACGTTGTCTGTGGTCGCACTCCTCCGAAACGGCTCGATTAATTTGTATAAAATTAGCATAAAAACGCTGTCTTGCATGTCACAGTTATAAGTGACGCGTGACTTACCATCAAGCTCACCTTACCACCTTATCATCTCTTAATTTAGTCATATGAAAAAAAACAAATTGTAATTCTTCGTCCCCAGATGCACAGCCCACGGCCTGATCCTATCAGTGTCGTACCTGTTGTGCGCCTGCATCCGCGGGGCGGGGGACGCGGGGCGCGCGGGCTCCGCGCTGCTGTGCGCTGTGCTGTCGCTGTGTGCTGCACCGCTGGCTGCTAATATACGGTAGACAGGTCAATATACTGCCTAGTATACATCTATACATATATATTATAGTATATATCGATTTTCGGGGGCGATAAATCGATTTAGATTGGTTTCATTTTTAGATAAAGTCGTTAAAATCATCCAGGTACTGTTACATAACGTGTGACAAATGCTAGAAATAATGACTTCCATATTAATTGGGTATTTGACTACTATCAAAATAAAATATTTTAAAATAACCAGGTAAAAATATGTCATAAAGAATTGTAAAAAATATGTTCATTTATTAATTTAATGTGGTACTTAATTTATAATCATAAAGAGAAACACTAAAAGTAAATAATTTGACCATAGAAAAAAAAATTAAAACAAATTTGTGCGGAGCGGCTCGTTTTTGACGTTTCTTAAAAAGAAATTGATTTGATTAGTCAAATACCCTGTTGTGATGAAATTCAAGAATGTCATTTCTTGCGTTTAATTTTACCATATTATTGATAAAAAAAATCGATATTATATATTTACATAAATGCATCTGAAGAGGTGACCAACGTAAAACGAAATATACCTATGTGTAAACTCTATTACACTTAAAAAAATAACTTGTCACACAAATAAATTTATTAATAATTAATATTTCCCAAATTTAAATCAGCATTGAAATATCATCTTAAATAATTAACCAAAATGAGTACTAAGACCAAATATTTATTGCGATGTTCATTTTAAAATTCTACCATTTTCCATTTTTTTTTATTACAGGCAACACCACACAACAATGTCAAGAAAATAAACTAAAACACGACGTCGAGTTCCTAGGAACGCAGTGTAATAATTAATTTAATCATTTGACTACTACATAACTTAATGCATATTTTTATGTAAAATGACTGACGATTTTAAAATATTTTGATTTGAAACTATGTACTACTACAGCTGCTATCGTATGTGGCTCTGCCCGCGTGAAATCGGTTATCACGATAAAAACTATCCTATGTCCTCTCTCGGGACTTAAACTATCTCCGTATCATATTTAATATAAATCGGTTGAAATCGTAATAGACAGACGGGGTTACTTTTTTATTTATAATATCAGTTTGGGTAGATAGGACCCATCACTCACCCTCGATCTGTAATCCCAACGAGTCTAGCCCATGTTATGCCACTGCTACGCAAAAGCCTCCCCATTTTCTTCCATTGGGTTTGAGCCAAGTCATTTCATAGCGAAAAAAATAATCCGTAATTAAGTGTACGAGTTTTTAAATCAAAATATTTTCAATGATTTATTTGAGTGTAACTTGCCAGACTGACTTTAAAGTTGTTGCTACTTTTTTAAATCATAGGGTTGTCACTGAATTTTAATAGTAGATAGTGTTGCCATTTCAAGATTTGGTTTTAATACTATTTATTTATTATATGGTATTATTGCTATTTACGTCAAGCAGGCTGTACAGCTTCTATCACCTTAAACATATAAAATGTTTTTTAGAAATCGATCTATATACGAAGTAGCAGACAACTTTAGGTCTAATATGGACGAAAAACGCTATATTTCGCCCATTGCACTGACCATACCAAAGTGTTTATGACTGATTGATAAATTATTAAAAAAAATATTAATATCGACATGACACACAACAGTTTGTGTGAAACTAACGAAATAATATATATCAGTACTATATAGACTGTTATTATTATTTAATATAATAACATCATTAAAGTAAGACTATAGTTGTCTTAACGTAACTAGGCCGGATTGAAGTTGGCGACAAATGGTTGCGCAGATGCATTTTTTGGAAGTAAATTGGTGACAGGAAGCGGAGGCGGGGGCGGTAACTAAACCAAGAGCATTAGCGATGCGACTACGCATTACGTTGTCATAATTAGTATTACTATATAAGTCATGTTTTATGTGATTATTTTCGTAAAGATTTTTTTTTCAAGCATTCTTTAGTATTGACTGTAACTGTTCTAAATATAAACTTTAATTAACTCGTTTAATTAAAAGTAGTATTTTTGATATTGTTAAATTTAAATTTTCTTAGTATTTTTAATCGATTATACATAATTATTCATTTTGGAAAGTCCATTTTAGGGTCGCATCTCTATGACAGGCGCGAAAGTGTTATGAACCTAACTTCACTCCGGCCGAGTTACATTGAGACAACAATTTCGATTACAAAGCCTTTTTTGAATTTACTAAGAGTGTAATTTCAGAATGGTCATGTTAATTTTACAAAATAAAACAATAACAGTTACGTACATAAGTACAATCAACGCTTTTTACCCGACTGCGCAAGAAAGAAGGTTATATTTTTCGAGTGTATGTATGTATGTATATTTCTTTGGCACGCTCTACAGCCTAAACGGCTTGATGGATTTTAGCTTGAGAGGTATCGTTAGATTCGTCTCAGTTGTGAGAATGACATTGGGTACATCAAAAAAGAAAATGGCGGATTGTTGGCCCCAAAATATTTCAGTTGTTTATTTAAAGCAGTCGGGTTTTTTATGGTTAAAACTATAAATAATAATATACTATAATATCGCTTTTATGTACTGAGTTCTACCATTTGACCTATCAAAAGGGACTTCGTGATTGGAATAGACATGTGTAAAGACCGTATTTGGTTATAGTAGGGGAGCCCAGTAATCGATTTTTGGATTTACTAGAGCGCGGCAGATTAAAATAATGGAGGTACCTCGTACCCGGTTGAGTACCTTTACTAAATATTAGCTCTTTATCTAGGGACGCGCGTCTTGGGCAGCCAATCAAAATCTTTAGTTAAAAAAAAAAGATCAGTGGAGATACTCGAGACTAATGAGTTAACATATTTGGGAAAATGTAACAATGTAACAAAACAAAGAAAACCTACGTGCTCTATTGGTACGGACTATATCATTGGATTTGGAACTGCTAACGTCATATGAAGAGATTATTTAGCTCATAATATTAATTAATAAACTAACACTCTACTACACAGCAAATATTTTGACACAGTTCAATTTGGTTCAGATTTTGAACTAGAGAATAACTAATTGTGTCAAACAATGGCGTTGACTTTTAACAATAACTTGACAAGTTATCTGTATAATATACACACGCTCTGGCATCTTATTACTATATATAGATTAGTCTTCAAAATCAAATAGGTCATGACGGTCGAGTAAATCCAAATTTAGCATGTTGGGCTCCCCATCTATTACTAACTATGCAGGGTTATGTTGTTTTAGAATTTTGACATTAATTGCTATTGGAACAACTAAAATAATTACATTATTTTATGTAATATAGAAATTTCGTATACTTTATTAAATTCAATATAATAAACACGACACTTAGGAATTCGCTGAAAATTTGGGTAATCTGGCGAAAAGGAAAAACAAGTATTTTACATTGAACTTTAACAATATCTAGTTTTTTAAATGATGTTTTTTTTTACATTTCAGTAAAGGATAGCAGGTCTTTTCAGTAGATGTCTTGTCTGTATGATTTTAGGAAAAAGACACGCTCTTTAGAATTGTATGGAATACTGAGGACTAGATCGATCGTCTTTTTTTTGATGATTATAAATTCTTACAGACATTAAATTGTGTAATGACACATTTATTCAGATCTTGTTATGACTTATAATAATAACAATAAAAGCCTTTATTCGCTGCCCTTTTTAACATACATGCTATTCTTAGAAAACTATAGTATTCTTAAATCTAATTTTCATTGCAAAAATAATAATTTTATTAGCAACCTATTTGGTCAGGTTGTCTGTCGACATAGGACTTGTTATGACGTCTAATTACTGAAAAAATATTCTTTTCATTGTAGTTCATCACAATTTGGAATTACTATATTAATAATCACAGTTCTAAAATCAACAAATCCCTGTATAAAAAAAACTGGCTGAATAAAATTCAAATTGTATATTTATGTATATAAAATTTAAAAAAAAACTATGTGAAGTATCGATACTATTGATTCGATTCTAATTTAAATGTTCATAGGTTATTTCAAAAAAGGTGGGTAGATGTATTTTTTCGAAATATTACTAAGAGGAACAACATTTTTAGATCTTTCTCTTTATAAATTAAAGGTCCAACCAGCGTGCTACCGATTTCAAGCTATCTTTGTCTCTTTCAGACTTTTGAGCAAAAACAAAAATGTTTTGAAAAGAAGTGTTGACACAAATAAATTTATCTCGTTTTAACAAATTTATATTTCTATGTGGCAAAAAGGGACAAAGATATATCGCATCGATCTTAAAAGGAAATACGACCAAATGTCTAACAGCTACATAATCTACTAATACGACGAAGGCAACTATTTCAAAATCTGATTGTAATTTTTTTATTCTAATTCAAGTATTATTGCAATAAATTAGTTGGTGTATATTCTTGAACAAAGGTAATTGTAGATTCGATAAGCACATCACTGTAAATACTATGAATGAGGCTGCACATGCGATTCCTTGTACAGAATTAAAAAAAAAAAGTGACAGGAGACTTCGAAAATGGTGGCAAACTGAGCTGTCATCCTTACCTGTTAAAATACTTGTACTTCAAAAAGAAAATAACGAATAATGTAGTGTAGCGCCATCTGTACATATTTTAATGTATTAAACATTATTATGAAATAATATTTTATAATATTACAATAAAAACGATCGTAACCACAAACATGGTTTACCATTTCACGTGAATTCGTGCAACAAACTGCTTTCATATTAAAATCAAATAAAAGCGTTATAAATCGTATGTGCAGTCGAAATAAGCCGTATAGTCGATAGACAATAACAATTTATTTGTTTTCTAATACGAAGATATTATCTTTTTATAAAATTTTCGTAATAGAAAACATAATTGCATTTGGTGACAGGCTAAGCAAAAACAGTCTAATCTACATCAAGTCAATTTTGAAACATTGAATTTTGGTAATGAATTGTTATTATTATTTTGTTTCATAATCTTATTGAAAATATAAACCGTTGCCCTTTAGAAAAACTGTTGCCCTAAAGACTTCGCAATAAAATAAGAGTCACATTAAATTGAACCTATTCAAACTCAAAAATTACTAGATGTCGAATAAACCATTTTTTGCTAAGCTGCATCCATTTAAAAATTGAACAAATTCAAATTTAACGGCTATACGGTTTCATAGTATTGCCATAAAATAATCTTCTAAATGAAATAGTAGAAAAAAAATCAAATTTAATGTAAAATATCTGGTAGCTTTAAAATTAGTATTTTTCAATTATTATCATAAATTATAAGCGTATGTAGTGTACGTGAGTAAGGCTGAACATATCGAAGAAGAAGATAAAGGTTGTATATTTTATTAGCCAAACAGGACTGCAAGGGATGCTTACCCAAAAATGAGCTATTATGTTTATAAAAAAAATCTGCATTAAAATCAGCTCATTCTTTTGGGAGCTATGATGTTACAGATACACACGCAAAACACTGTGTTTATGCGTCGCATTTAAGTTGTTAAAATGGCGCCAAATTGAACTGTCATGGTTTCCACTGCGCCACGTTAAACGTGTTAATATACATGTGATTTGATAGAAACGTATATTCATGCAGTTTCAGTGAAGTGCTACAAATAAGCCGAAAATTGCCTAGATAGTTATCACTCAAAAACAAGTGAAAATTGTATTTAAAAGCGTATTTTTGTGTAAGCATCCAAAATCAAGGATTTTATTTTGTTTAACAATTAATTTTGTGAACAATTCCGATAAACATCAACAAAATAAAAATTAAACTTTATATAAATCCGGACGGTTAAAACGTTATTTTTTCTTTAAACTTCGTATCAAAAATACAAAAGTTGAATTCAATTTGCATTACACTCATGTTTTAATTCGTGTACGATCAAAATTATACCTTACTATTTATTTTACAAAGTGTGACAGAAATCAGGTGAAATTTTAGCTTCAAACAGCGTATGGCATAAGAATTGTTCCTCCCGTAATCATTGACCTATATAGTACTAGTACTCTGTCTATGTACAGGCTATCACCGTCGTTTCGTTTGATTTTTACATTTGGACGGTAATTTCACAACTTCAAATGGATAACAACAACGGTCATTTGTCGTATCTGTCAAAATAGTTGACAGGACGGTAATTCGATTCGGTATTTGAAATTGCTGTTACTTAGTACAGGGAAGTCAGTCTTAGCGTCTAGCTATATAGGTCAGTGCCCCGTGATGCAAAATCCAATTAAAATTATAATGCACTAGCTGTCCGCAACTTCGTCTGCGTAAATTTTTCCCGTTTTTGCAACATTTCTCATTGCTGCTCCGCTCATATTGGTCGTAGCGTGATGTTATATAGACTATAGCCTTCCTCGATAAATGGGCTATCCAACAGTGAAAGAATTTTTCAATTCGGATCAGTAGTTCCTGAGATTCCCGCCTCAAACTCTTCAGCTTTATAACATTTTATTATAATGTATAAGTAACGAATCTTGAATTTGACCGAACGAAATCTGTTACACGTTGTATTTTTTTATCCTGGTAATATGCCCAAGTTTTTAAATTCACGTGCTAGAATTTAGTAAGCTTTATTTAGACGGCACATTTTTATTTATGACACGGTGAATCAGAATGTTTAGGTGACAGAAGAATGAATGAATGATATCAATTCATTCATTCACTACAGACAGGGAAACACCAACTTTGTTTTAGATAATTTGTGACACTGAATTTGAATGTCTAAATGACAGGAGAATGAATGAACGATATAATTTTATTCATTCATTCTCCTGTGAGTGTTCATATTTTATCTCCTTGCCAATTTAACAATTAGTGTTGCCATATCTTAATTTAAGTGATATTTCATAGACTGCTTATTCCTAGTTTTTAAAAGACAACTTTTCATATACCCCCACGAATTAGTTGAAATTTATAATTAATTTAAATTAGTGACTGAGGTTTTTTCCCTTTATATTTAGTAGGTTTTTTCTTTAATTATGCTGGCAATATGGTATGTTAGGTAGATTTTAATTGCGTAGGATTAAGTTGTGACGAACATAAGTAATTTTAAAGACATTATGGATATATTTTGAATAGGTTATGTTGAAAAGTAAATATTGTTTTCCTCAAGATATAGAAATCCTTCTTTTAATAAAGAAAACTGCAGAAAATAACATTATAATGTACAAATATGTACGTAAACACTAGTGCATTCTTTATTCTCTTACTCTCATAGTCACGACCGGAGAGAGATTAGGCGAGGACTGAGGAAATAGTCTCTGATGCATGTAGACGTGTGACATTATTTGAAAAAGGTCACCCATCTATGCACTGGATGGTAAAATGTTGCATAACCTCGCTAAATTCTCGATCCGCTCAGTCGCCACCTCTCAAAAAAACATCGGAGTTGACTATAACTTTAAGTCAAACTCATAATACGACTTTTTGGCCGCGCGGCAAGTGCGCTGCGACTAGCATACAGTGTACTGTTTTTAAAAACCGCTTGAATTCACGAATTCACTGGCAGACGTAAGGGGAGAGGGCAGGGACAGGACCAAACAAGATAATATATTAAATCTGCCGTAGATTAAAATGTCGCAGATTCATTCGCCTCGCGGCAAAGATCTCGTAACACTCGTCTCGACTTACAGATTTCATTTTAAAATATTCGCAAAAAGTCGAATATTTAATCCTAAAACCCAATTTTCCTTTTAATTAATTAGTAATCATTTATATCACAATTTATATAATTTTAAGCATTCCTATAGATTTCGACTGATAACTTTATGTTAAGCTATTTATTCCCTAGTCAATTTGTGTTTGTAATATCACGTTAATATCGTCTTTCTGCATTCTATACCTGTAATACTCCATTTGCAAAAACAGGAACAAAAAAACTCTATTTAGGTCTCAATACATTCCTGAGTCCCACTAACCACTCATACTCGATTTGTGAATGCCAATTAGTAAAAATAAAACAATGTTGGCAGACCGATATGAGTAGCAGGCATTGATCTTCAAATACTATGGTGAAGAAGAAAAAAATAGCCATGAACACTATTCGAAAGGCAAGCCATCATATGCGTGTTTATAAAACAATAAAATTTGATAAAAAAATTGTCTCATCTATTTATCAGATGGTTGAAAGTCAATGTTCAACGTCTCGTAAGCTACTAGTACGCTGGACCGGCTCCCGCCTTTAACAACAAGACTGTCATTTGATTTTGACATTTTGACGGTCATTTTACAAAATCAAGAAGTCTATACTTGTGCAAAAAGGTTAAACAACAACGGTCATTTGTCATAAGTGTCAAAAAAGTTGACAGGACGGTCGGCATTTGTAAATGCTGTCACTTTGTACGGGGTTGCCAGTCTAACGTATGAGTACTATGGTGGTAAATAGTGGCAGGGCAGTTATTTAAACTAAATTAATGTACTCCACCATATTAAACATATAATTTATTGATATAAATTGAAAAACGCTTTCGCGGTATTGAATGCCGGATGACGATATGGTCATGTCAAAAATATGCATATAATTTGCGAAGAGGTTTCTGAAAATCCAAAATTTTGCTAAGAGGATTATAAAAAAAGGAATTTTAATTAACTGGGACACTGAGGGTGCCACGCGAATGAACATTATATGCATATTTTTGATGTAAACTATACTAAACTACTTTTCGCAATCACAATAATTAACTACATATAACAAAAAAAACTATAATATTATACCCAATCTATATTTTTACTCAACTACACAGCAATATAAAATAAAAATATTTTGTAGCAATTAATATTAATTATAATACACGCAATATCATTTAGTTAAATAATCAATTTTAGTTTAAATTTATTTAGAATGGAATAAGGTAGATGTAATACTGTATTGTAATGGATTGAATATATGTAAATATAATATTTTGATATAACATTCGTTTTTACACCAGAGAGCGCTACTTGTAACATACTAGTGGCTCCTCCTATGTTTGATAACTACTATCAGAACTATAATACTATTAAAATGTAAAATATTTCCTACATGCATATTTTCGCTAGCACAATGTAATAAATTCATTGATATCAAAATATTATTATTTACTTAATTTTCAAGTTATGTGTAGCAATATAAAGCTAGGCGTCACAATAAAACTGCATTTAATTATCACAATTGTTATGTAAGCGCATATCTTTTACGGCCATACAACTAGCGCCATCTATATTTAAATTCTATAAACTTTACTACCACCATCTGCCCGTGGAAAGTTAAGTATACACGACACCAGTGCCATCTATCGGCGCCTAGCGTATATTGTTAAGTTTCGTGTGGCTAGTAGACGATATAGACTGAAAAATGTATTTGTCATCTGATGTGTGTAAATAAAGATCAAATATGTTCATATTTATTTTGTTGTTTTATTTATTGCAAAAATACGACGACCATGGGCGGATCGAGGCTTTCATTCTAGAGGGGCACGAGAGGCAGTGCCGGATCTAATATAATTACGACGGGGATGGGGAAGTGGGGTGCATTTCGTTGTTCCCGATGTCGGCCAAGCGTATGTGATGCCCAAAAAACAACCCTTGTGGAGGGTGGGGGGAAGTCTTAAGAGGCACATGGACAAAGAAATTCAATTCAATTTATGAAAAATAGGGCCTACGAGAATATCAGCGTTACAGTTTCTGGACTTGCAACAATATATGACGTAGGTCCTATTTGTACGGCGCGTACAGAAGCGGCGCCGAATCACAAAAATGTTATGTAATAAGTTTTAAGATTTTCTTTTTTTCTGTGCGCTATGACATTTTTTTCCCCTTTCTTTTAAATTCGCTATCTACACAAAACATCCGTGTGGAGGGGGGGAGGCATGTCCCCTGTCTCCCTCCCTGGATCCGCCTATGATCCGACTATAGACACCAAAAAGAGATTCCATCGATGTCTAACGGCCGGTGTTATCTACCGTGTATTGCCTGTTATAATACATTAGCGAAACTGACATTTATACTTGTGTCGTCGTCATGGGTGGATCCAGGATTTCATTCTGGGAGGGGAGACACGAGAGGGAAATGGCAGTGCCTGTGCGTCGCACATTGGGGCTGGTAGTGGCTGCCCCAAAAAAATGTTTCTGAAGGGCACAACGAGGCAAATGGTTAATTTTCAATATTCAATACATTACAAAAAATTCGTTACACAAAACAACCCTCTGGGAGGGGTACGTGCCCATGTGCCCCCCTCCCCCCCTAGGATCCTTCAATGGCCGTCGTCGGTAGATATTTCTATCTATCGTCTGTTATCGAAACGCAAAAATTTCAGTTATATGAGACCAACGTAAAAGACCCAATCGTCAGTCATCAAGTACAACCTATGTAAGGTAATAGGCATAACGTGCCATTGTCCCTTAAACAAACACATTTTTAGAATAGGGGTAGCAGACAGCTCCATATGTAGAGGATGTATGAAGGCAGAAGAAACACCAAAACACGTGCTCACGGAGTATAACAGTCTGAAGAACGCCACAACTAGCATGGGAGTGGCTGAGGTGACGTGTATTTTATGTAGATACAGCACGCACAATGACCGAATCAGGAGGCTAAGTATAGTTTTTAGGGTTCCGTAGCCAAAATAGCACAACGGAACTTATAAAGACAAATGTCGGGTAAAAATGAAAGAAAAAATCTTGAAAATCATTTTTAGGTAGGTACTTCCCCTATAATATGTAAAGTGGGGATATGATTTTTATTTTAAAAATGTTTAGGGGTTGTGAAAGCCATTTTTAGATTTAATAAATAAAAAATATTTTTTGTTAGTGTCAAATGCTGGGTATGTAAAAAAATTGACGGTAGTAGGAAAACTATAACGGCCAATATTATATTAGGCTTTACAAGTTTACGAGTAACAGCTGATCAAATAAGATGTACTTAACAAAATTTTCGTACAAATTCCATTGAAAATTATATTAACTATACTAATATTATAAATCTGAAGAGTTTGTTTGTCTAACTACTGGTCGGAATTGATAAAATATTTTACTGTTGAATAGCCCATTTATCGAGGAAGGTTAAAGACTATATAACATCACGCTACGACCAATAGGAGCGGAGCAGCAATGAAAATGTTGCAAAAACGGGGAAAATTTAGTTAAGTATAGGTAACATTTGGTAGTATTTTTTTTTTCTATTGTGTGTGTATTTACAATCAGTCCTGGACTATAAGCAAATCTGATGAGCGCAGGATATCATGTCGAGCGTGTACTCCACTGAGTGCAACTGCTCTTAGAATAGACTCCATTTAGTCAAGTTGCAGAATAGCACGCCGTTTCAAACGCGTTTCGCTCTGGTAGAGTAGCATTTCGTTTAGTAGTATGAAACAAAAACTACAGAAAATCCACTGCTAAGGCTGCATTATTCGGATGGGGGACTGCGGAACCCTACATTGGGCGTGACCCGACATGCACTTGGCCGATTTTCTTCTACTCCTAGACAAAACTTACTAACTCATACCTCCCTGAAGCCTGCAGCAGTCTGCTCGCGTTCTGGGAGTGCTTGGGTTGGCTAGAATGACGGATAGGATCTACACTCAGGACACGAAATACTGTTTTCTAATTAAATGTAGAATCATTATATTCCAAATGTCTGACGTTCATAAGCGTTGCATTTTGTAACCTAAGTGAATAAAGTACTTTGACATTATTCGCCCAGACAAAGCTAAATAACTAACTGGGTTACGGGTAGACCCGTGGACCCGTGATACGGCCGTTGCATTCGGTCGAAACGTCAGGCAATAAGCAAAGGTATTTAGCCTTTACAATAAAATATTTACGCGATTAAGACCCGTAGCTTTAAAAATTCTAAAATGTGTACAAATTGCGAAAGTTTACGAACATATATATGTATAACTAACTGGGGTCGGCAACACGCGATATTGTGATTTCCTTCAGGCTTAATTCAGCGGCGCGTCGAGCACTTTCAGTAAGTATACTTCATCAAGACGTTTATTTTGAACTTCGTCAAGACGTTATCGCTTGTTTGACCGTGGCACTTCGAGCAGTTCGAGGCTCGAGTGGCCGCGAGGCCACGCGCGCGTAGATAAGCGATACTAGTTATTATGTTGATAAAGTTTAAAATTATTTCACAGTAAAAAGTGCTCCCGCTCTGAGGCGCGGATTCAGAACTTAGTTCGGGGGGGTAACAACCGGTCAAGTGTGAGTCGCTCGTATGGCTGGGGGGGAGCATTTGATTCAACACCAGTACACCGTACCTACCATCACAGGAGGGTGGGGGCTATTGCCTTTGTAAACACTCAGATCCAGTGTCAAAATTCTCAAATTCCCCACAAATAAGGTGATTTCAGTCGAGCCTGGGGGGTCCCCACCTCCCAGACATAACTAAACAGGGTCATTGTCCCAGGGGGACAACAACCAGCGACTCCTCAGTCACAAGTCAAATCAGCCACTAAGCTACCGCTTTTGAATTGAAACGAACAGTCTTTCAAATTATTATGAAAAATAACAAACACAGTATATTGGCAATATAATATATTTCTTAAATAAATTAATTATTATTACAATTACATATTTACATAAATAATGGAATACCGTAAGGGCGCATGTACACGCTAAAGCCGCATTCTCAGTCGGCCATTTATTAGTTGCAATCAATTTGCCGAATTCGGCTATCTCTTACTAATTTGCGTGTGGTAATAAATAAAGACTCTGGGTGATAAAAAGGTAGAAAACACGCTAATTAGATGCGCTCCAAAGTTACTGAACGGTTTTTCATGAAACTTAGTTAATTATTTTTGATAAAAATCCGTTGTCATTTTGAGAAACGCATTCAACTTCGTATATTCGTTTGGAGGCTACAATGCCACAGATAGGAGACACTTTATAAGTTGCAATTAAATATCAACCTCATTACATTCAAACAAAGCTGATAATAGATAAACATTGCTATAAACGGATAAATATTTTACTATTGCATATTATTTTCAGCTTTATTTAAGTGGAATAAGGTTCATATTTAATTACAAAGCAAAGAATGCGCGAACATCTCAAAAATCGTTGAAGAATAATTAGAAGTCACACTACAAATCAGTTGCCAAATTCGGCAGATTTCGTTTTAGTTGACAAATAGCTTGGAACCAATAAAATGCTGACAATAAATGCGACATGAAAATCACACTGGTCTGCATCCTATTGCATGTAAAATCTTGGCTGAAATATCTGAGTATAAGTTCAAAATTCTTATAAGGAACGATAAATAGTTAGTCATGTTAACCACGCACTAGGAAGCTCAAATCATTCCGGGCTTTAAACCGCAAAATAAGGAAGCAAAACTGCGGCTCAATAGCCTTATATGTTAATAGTGTTACGGCCAGATGGCCGAATTCAGTTTTTAACTTAGGCCGAAAACGGCCATGAGTCAATAGATATTTCCACCAAGAAATACAATCAAATATTAGTTCATATTGACATGTGTATGCCAAACATATAATCTACAATTTTACATATATCGTGTTATCATAGCAGTTCAAACACATACATTTTCATTAGATAGCAGTTCATTAAATGTAATGACACACAATTTTGTATTTATAACAATCTCAGCATATTGAAATATTAGACAATAATATAATTATACGGATTATCTTAGACGGTAAAACATTTAGGTTAAACACCTATGTTTTTCAAGAACTTTAATAAAATTAACCCTTTAAAATATTATTGGTTTCCGTTTTACATTAACTTAAATCAATAATATTTTTTTGTGAGTTGACTTTATCTAGGTTTGCATAGTGTTATCTCCTTAGTCTAATATCCTTTTAACACAGATTAGAATGTACTATGTATTAAGGACATAGGAGACAACATTGAGTATAAGTTACAATAGATATACCTACTCCATATTAAAAACTCGTTTTACAATAACACCATTTCAATTAGACTAAAGATAATGTTAAAAAATAGGCGCCATTTTGTAAAACGAATTTTTATTTCGAACACAAACTTATTTAATTCAGCTATGATAATGGCCCTTACCGTTGAAAGGTCACGCAATTGAAAAGAAAATAAACAATAGCTATATCTTTCTGTTCCATTAGATATACTTAATTAATGAGCGAGATAATTATGTAGGTATATTGGGTCAAAAACTTTACAAAAGTGTAACAAAAATATAAAAATAGTCTCATTTTTTGTGTTTTTTTAAGTGGTAAGTGGTGTAAATATTAAGACAATTGGAAACAAAAAAATCCTGGCACACATAGCAGATAGTCATATTCAACAACTTATTCTACTCTAATATTTTATTAATCGATGAATAGAACAGTGTAAATTTATTTTCAATTGCGCGATCGTCGACAGTACTTCAGCCAATACACTAAGTCGGCACTACACAAAATGAACAAAAGCAGTCGACCAGTGTATACCCGTCTCTTTCTTAACATGTACATAGCTTAACTATAGCTGTCTTGCTCACAACCGAGTTGAAGCAGGGAATTTTATATATTTCTCTCTTGCTCGTAGTAATAGCAATAAAGCAGGATAGCAGTTACTATAGTAAACAAACCGTCTTTCATAAGTAACGACATATTAGTTCTATCAACTTCTGTTCATCTGCGCAGGCGCAGTACCATAAATGTACCCAGGCGTACAAAAGTTTTCAAACAAGCTAAATTATTACAAAATAACAAAACCCGACTGCTAGTAACAACTCAAATATTTTGGTGCCATTTTAGGGTTCCTTACCTCAAAATGAAAATACGTAACCCTTACAGGATCACAATGTTGGCCGTAAGTCCGTCAGTCTGTCAAGACCCTATATCTCAGGAACGCGTATCGAGTAGAAATTAAAACTATATACTCAGATCTATAGTCCCTAAAAGCTGTGAAAAAATCAAACGTCTAAATTAACTTAAAAAAAGATACGGCCGTTTATGCTGCAAAAAAAGGTAGGTATATTTCGACACTAGCTAGGGAATTAAAATTTATAGGATGCTTTCCGTTGACCTAGAACTATGAAATTTGACAGTAATACTGAGGGAAAAGTCTGAAAACTATACATTTGTAATTAAATCATAAAAAATATAGTCTTTAAAAAACTGCGAGAATCGATTCCTGAACTATTTATAATATGTACCTACAAATTTTGTACGGAACCCACGGTGGGTGAGTCCGACTCGCACTTGTCCGGATTTTAGGGTTCCGTAGCCAAAATGGCGCTCTGTCCGTCCGTCCGTCCGTAGTATGATGATGTCCGTAGTATGATGATGTCCGATGTAGGATATACCTACATCGGACATCATCCTTACCACTGAGACAAATCTATCGATACCTCTCAAGCTAAAATCCATCAAGACATGCTGAAGAAATATATAAATATAAAATATACACTCGAAAAATACTGTTAATACTTAATATACTGTTGGTAAATGTATGCAGACAAAATTATTGTTTTTTCGAGGCAAACGGCTAATCTAGTTAAAAATAATACCTATCTTAGATACCTACCTAGGTAGTATAATGGGTAGGATTCGAATCTGCGAGATCGATGCCTTAGCCATTAGGCTACCGCCTACAATATGTAAATTAATCCCTGTCCGACCCGAAATACGCGTGTAGGTATTCTATTAAAAATGCTAAAAAAATATGTTATAACGCAAAATATTTTTTTATTCAACATTAAAATTCACAATTTCCTTCAAAATGTGTAAATTTTCAAAATTTGTGATCAACATTGTTTGTCTACGGACTCTTTAAAATCTTAAAAATTTTTTTCACCGCCGCATGTCTTGCCATGTGACTTCCGTCAAGAAAAAAATCGTCATTAAATAAAATAAAAATACGGAAATCGATTTGGAATATGGATACCTCACGACACGCACAATGGCCCAATTAGGAGGCTAAGTGCGGTTTTCTTGTTCGCCCGGGTAAAACTAACTAACTAACTAACCTCACGACACATTAATGGGTCGGACAGGGGTTAAATATACACTGTATACATCACGTTATGTGTAGTTAGATTCGTTTCAACTGTGAGACTGTTATAGGCTCTATTCATTTTAGGCAGTCAGATTTTCTGTTAAGAATAATTTAGCTCATTAAAAGAAAACAATATTTGTTACTACGTACGACCACAAGAGAAATAAACAAACATCACACAAGTCAGTTTTAAACAAGACATTTTTATAAAATACTTTGAACGAATTAGCATATTATCTATAATATTTAGAGTATTAAAAAATATACAGAATGCCAATTTAGTCATTAGAAATCAGTAGCAAAATTTCAATTCAGTACCCTGGTCTGATAACCCACTCCCTGCAAGGTTTCGACTGACTAATTCGGCACCCAAGATGTTATCTATACTAATATTGCTGAAGAGTTTGTTTGTTTGAACGCGGTAATCTCAGGAACTACTAATCCGAATTGAAAAATTCTTTCACTGTTGGATAGCCCATTTATCGAGGAAGGCTTAGGCTATATAACATAACGCTACGACTAGTAGGAGCGGAGCAGCAATGAGAAATGTTGCAAAAACGGGGAAAATTTACGCAGAAAAAGTTGCGCGGGACAACTAGTTATACAATATTTACTTACAAACATAAAATAAACAGTTAATTATATGGTTTGTTTTCTATAGAATTTAGAATTACCAGTAGAATGAGACAAAAGATCTCTTATTTATAATGGGATTTTGAAAATATTCATACTTTGAAATGTTGATAATATGAATACTTATAATAAATAAATTTTAAGCTTTCTTTATGTGTCTTATTTTATAACGAAATTCGGGTAAGTGTTGAACACAAGATAATTGCAATCTAATGCGTGTAGCAGTAAGCTGCAATTTAGAATTAATGAAAAATCAAAATTTTGTACGCTTTATAACGGCGGCTTTCAAGACTACTAGAGTATTAAACAGTTTAATTTTATTAATAATTATTTTATCTTTTTGTAATTTATTATTATTATGTCTACTAGTTATTGTTTGCCATTTTTATCGCAAAAACCAGCATTTTTCTTTAAAAAATATAACAATACATCACATTTTTTTCTCTTAGCATCACAAAATACATCTGTTGTTTGAGAATCACAAAGTATAGGTAATATAGTTTACGCATTTACCGCGAGACGGCGTTAGCAGCCATTGTTATGAAAAAACACAATTTACATTTTAAACGCTAATTCATTCAAAGCAGTTTTTATACATTAAAAATCCTTACAGTACTCCACTAAAAGTCGGCAAACTGTCTATTGCCATCTCTTCTTGTCTTATAAATGTATCATTAGCTAGAATGAAAGAAAGATATCGTAAGACGCACTCTTTCTCGTTTTAGTTTATATCAAGTATACGCGACAAAAAGAGTTGGAGATAGAGAGATCCGTTGCACAACGGTCAAATGACTGCCGATCTTACAAGTATAAGATAAGCGGTATGCAAACAGTGAACTGTGTACATAATATAAAAATGCAGTTGTATTCGATTGCTGTTAACAAACAACGACATTTTGCAAAATGCCGGTTACTATGTTTCTATGCTTTTTTACGTAACTTAATCAAAAGCGATCTGTCAAAATTCAACCCCTAAGGGGTGAACGGTGGTTTTATACTTAGAATTACTTGAAACTTTGTATTAATATTTTTCAGCAAAATTAATGAATAGTTTCAATGTTTTGCAAAATTCAACCCCTGAGTGTATTAAATGAGGGTTGAAATTTTGTACAAAAAACCAAACAGTTAAAGTTATATATTTTAAAACTGGAGATTCATTTGAAGTTAAAACATTTCTTTCATTTTATTAAATCAACCCTTACGGGAATAAAATTAATAAAGAAAAATCAGAACTGCGAAAGCTACAAGTCTTGCAGAGCTTAAACTACTGCAGCTAGAAATATGAAATTTTGGCAATGAGTCCTCTTACGATTAGGGAAGGCTTTCTTGTTATTCTACCCCTAAGGAAGTTTTTTAACTACTACGCAGGCGAAGCAGAAGCAGAAGCGAATAATTATAGCTTCTACAAAGTAGGTAACCAATTAAAATTTTAAACAGAGTAAATAACAGCAATCGACGTTTACAACTACTTGTAGCAATAATTTTCAGTCACTTTACTGCTTACCACTTATTCTTGACAACTCTAAAAGACACGTTTGCTAAAGACAAATAGTTTGTGGCTTACTGTTAACGAACTGAGTATACGCCACCTATCGTAGGATTGACTAACCTGTAGGCCTCTTTCAGTAAAACGAAATTCATGAATATTCAAATATTCTTATCTTCAAAACTTAAGATTACCTAGTCCACTGTGTGTCAGTTAATTTCAGATAAAGTGGATTTAATTGATGTTGTTGGCTCTATATACACAGCCAACAACATCAATTCAATCCGAATCCGAAACACGTTTTGAAGTTTCACTTCGTGGAAGCGGAATATTGCAAGTCAAGGGTCCGGAGGTGCCTACCACTCGACTTGGTAAGGGTACCTGTCACTAATTTTCTTTGTTGCAGGTCTCTCTTTTTGAGTGCGGTCTGTCAATCTATTTCGATTGTTGTATTAAGGACATTTTCTTACTACTTCAATCGTGGTGGTTCACAGCTCGAGGGTGGGTGGTGGGATCCCTCCCTTATAATCAGCTTTAACTCAGTCAACAAACAGTGATTCAAAAACTATAAGTCAAATGCAAAGATACCTTGAAACGGTTATTGAGATACATTAGAAATCACATTCATATTGAAATGGTTTAGAAATATGGCGCATTTTAGTTTTAAACTAATGTTTCTTTCTGCTATGTTTTTTTAAAGTTAACTAGCAATGGGTGTTGTACATTAAATTGCTTTTGTAAGGAATGGGTTCATAATGAGTAGGATTGGAACTCACGATCTCTTGACTTAACCACTGGGCTACCACCGCTCATGGGTGTTCCTAGGAAAGGGTTTGGGGATTGCAAAAATGGTAAAAAATAGGCCAAATGTATACTATGTATTATACATTTGGCCGGCTTTTAGACAATTGGGAAGTTGACTACAATAAAAGTAAATTATTTTAAACTAATCAGTAGATGTTAAAATACTCTGATAACAAATGTTCTTTTACAATTTAACTTGTTGTGTAACACAACAAGTTAGCTTCATTGTAGCGATTTGGCAATTGTAGAGGTCTCAATGAGATTGACATATCTTTACAGATAAAAATCCCTAATTAAAAAAAAAAGATTAAAAAAAATAACTTGTTTTTCAATTTAAAAGCATGAAAACGAATACTAAAAGTAATGATTTGACGATAGGAACATATGACGTCATAGGTTGTTATTCCATACACATTTCTATAGGGCTTGTCGTTTTGACATTTCATAAAAAGAGACTGATTTGACTTGACAGTCAACATCCCTTGTACTATGTAAACCTCCACCGCCCCCGCCTCCTTCTCTCCCGATAAATGATTGTGGATACGCCCCTGCTACATTTAATAATGATAAAAAAATACATTTTCTCTTCACGATGTAACAGAAAGGTGTGGTCAAATTTCAGCAGCGGATAAGGTATGTTACCAGTATTGCACCTACCATGGTGTCATAGCTGGTTGCATTATTATTACATAGTTATAGCATTTTTTTTGTCAAAATTCTTTAGTAAAAGGCATGGCATAAAAATTATGCTTCCCCTGGTACAAAATTCGATTGGATTATTATGGCATAGAACTTTTTAATTAATAACTTTTTCATTCATCAATAAACAAATGAAAAAATAATAAATATTTTTTAGGGTACTCCGATTTTAATAAAATTAGGTATGTGCACTCAGTATCACGGGCACATACCAACCCTTGAATATGACCACACCTCTCTGTCACACCTTGTACATTCACAAGTTTCAAAAATCAAAAACAACAGCAAATTTTAAAGCCCCTAACAGTTGACTGACCACAATAGTGTCAGTTATTCTACTGTGAAATAGTAATGTTAACACATCACTGTGTTTCGGTTGAAGGGCACTGTAGCAAGTGTAATTACTGGACAAATGAGTCTTACAGTACGATCAACGTATCTTGACCGGATTGAAGTAAGGTTTTTATCACTTTCGCGCTTGTCATAGAGATGCGACCCTAAAATTACTTACGAAAACGATTAATCGATTAAAAATACTAACAACATTTTAATTCAACAATATAAAAACACTATTTAAATGAGTTCATAAAAGTTTAAATTTAGAACAGTTACAGTAAATAATAAAGAAACTTTGAAAAACAATTTCTTTACGCAAATAATCACAAAAAAACATGAGTTAGTAATATTAATTATGACAATGCAATGCGTAATCGCATCTCTAATTCTCTTGGTTTAGTTACCGCCCCAGCCCCCCGCTTCCTGTCACCATTTACTTCCAAAAAATGCAACCGGGCAACCACTTGTCGCCTACTTCAGTCCGGTCTAGTTACGTTGATCCAACTGTACGAACTAATGTCTCAAATGAGGAGCGCAGTGCAATGACATTCAGATCTTTGCCAAACAAGAATTTGGGTGGCATTGATATTGCTGCCCGACCTGCTCATCTCTTTAAAATATTTATATAATTCTAACATATCTCAATACTCGTATAAGGCCTAATACGCACTATATATACCGTCGGTAGATCACAACAGCGTTAATACGCTATTAAATTTGACCTAAGTGACCACAACGGTTAAATGCACCACATAAGTGCGTAATCTTAGACTTAAAAGATATAAATTGGCTTAAAGGTCCGTTTGCACACATAACAGTTAAGATTTGGGCAATCAAGTTAGAGATCACATGTTTTAAAGGATGCCGAAGAAGCCGAAAAACGATGTGAAATCGTTATCATTATGTTGGGTAATCATATCATTGCAATGTTCGTAAATCAATACAAATTGAAGTGTCTATAATAGGATTTTTTACTAATATTATAAAGCTGAAGAGTTTGTTTGTTTGAACGCAGTAATATCAAAAACTACTGATCCGAATTGAAAAATTATTTTACTGTTGGATAGCCCATTTATCGAGGAAGGCTATAAGCTATATTACATCACGCTACGACCAATAGGAGCGGAGCAGCAATGAGAAATGTTATAAAAACGGGGAAAATGGACGCATACGAAGTTGCAAAAAAAAAACGGTTGTCTGTAAAGTCTGTTTACGGATTGATCACATGTTGCACGCGTTGTTTAGCATCAATCAATAATGTTAGTTCCAATTGTATCACATGTCATGTCGCTGCAATCGCCATTTGCTATTGCTTAGCAACCAATCAATAACGTGACACTTTTTCGTGAGTTAGCCAGTTATGTCGCTGCAATCGCCACTTGCTATTGCTTAGCAATCAAACAATAACGTGCCACTTTTTCATGAGTGCAGCCGGTTATCACTTCAAAAACAACAATAGTATTTCGCTTAAGCTTAAACTATCACTATACAAACTTTTATCTAAATCGGTTAAGTTATTTAAGTGTGAAAATGTAACAAACAGAGTTACTTTTACATTTTTTAGATTGACAAAAATTGCAAAGATGTAAAATACCCCACAATATGATTTGTTTTTAAACATTTGTGCGACTTTATAATACCTAATATGAAACGGTGTTATTGGCGTATACCGTTGTGAGTTAAATGGGCTACCTTAGGAGTTTACATAGCCCGCTAGTAGCGATTTAATCGCTCAAGAAACGTACAACAGATGTATATTGTAGATCCCGTCCGTGTAAACAAAAGAGATGCAGTATAGAGCGAGTACTCGCCGACAGTGGGAACACTCAGCGATCAACTATTAATATCTGTATCTCTTTTGTTTACACGGGATCTACATAAGTATGTACGTTTCTTGAGCGATAAAATCGCTAATCGCTTTCTCGCCGGTGGTCGGACAGGTGCCTAAGAGTAATAGTAGATCTCTAAATTGATTGACAGTATCTTTTGTTCTGTTTTTGTGTGGACGGCGCATTAAGTTTATTTTGGTGTGACTGATTAGATACTATATGAAAGTGACTTTGCAAAAAAAACCTAAAATTACAAAATAAAAGTTGGCGTTTAGTTTTGTGACTCAAAATAATTCTCGGTCTCGAAACGCTATGTTTAGGGTGGTATATCTTTAGCTATTTTGTTAAGGATAGATTACACCAAACAGGGTTCGGCTCTCTCAAAAATTTATATAGAAAACCTAAATTAGGACACGAAAAAAATTGTGTCACTAGTCAAAGAGTTTTTCTAGTAGATGATATAAAGAAATTTAAGAATATGTCTTAATATGATCCAGCAAATAAATCTTGAAGTTGCAGAAAAATCCAAAAACGAGCATTTTCGTATTGTCATAGCCATGGCGTTCGTAATCTAACATATTTACGAACGAATATTCAACTTTATTTTGACCTGCGCTCCTGCGCACTGTGAAATAATGGTTGTGTGCGGAACAGCGAGGCCGGCGATCGTGTCGCTGTGTACGTAGCGCTAAATAAATAATTCTCTCAGTGGAATGCCCCCTTAAATATGAGGTATAACATAAAAAAGTGTGGTCAAATTGATTTTTTGTTTTAAATTGATTGATGTTGTCGAATTGATCGTTAAATACGTGAAACTTAATGACCACACCTTTGTGTTTCACGTTATATAATAGTATTTATTTTAATTTGCCCATTTAAATAATAACAGTTATGTATAACAATAGAATAATCTTTATATATAAAAATCAATGTTTGTATGTCCTCTATGCGTTCCGAAACCATTAATCAGATTGTGATGAAACTTTAATTCCTGGCTTTAAAATCCACAGCGAAGCGTGGCCGAGTTCACCTAGTAATGAAATAAAAATGTAACACAAAGGCTTAGAATATTACCTTTTAACCAACAAAACGACAAAAAATCCAGCAAGGTTCCAAAATATTTAACTTTACATCAAAAAAAATCGCGCAAAAAATACCTTTCCATCTAATAAAAGCACCCACAAGGGATCACCTTATCTATAATAGCCTTAAATATATTCTTATATCTTTCTAAACACTTATAATTCCTATAATTTCATCTTTATCTTTTGATAAAGTCAACATATATTTGGAACCCTGAATCTCGCCCGATGGGATACATTGCCACGTGTTATATATGTAGGCATGTAATCAGTCACACCAAGTTAAACTGTGTTCAACAAATCAAGAGATTTGTGTAAACTAAAGTTAAATTTGCCTCGCAATTGTTATAAGCGGTTACAGACATATATCTGCTTGGATTTCTCAAACAATTGTAGTATTTTTTGACTGGCCTGTTGGTCTAGTGGTTAGTGCCTGACTGTTAAAGCCAGAGTTCGTGGATTTGATTTCCATTCAGAATAAAACTTTGTGTGATGAGCACGATAGTTTATTCTATCTCTGTAATAAATGATGTAATTTATCTATAATATGTATGTATTTAGAAATATAAATTGTATTTTAAAACATGCATTCGATAATGAACTTTAATACATCTAACAAAAGTATAAATTTGAGTAAACACGAGTTCGAGACTCGGGTATTAACCCTGGCGAGGTGAAAGAAAAGATAACATTTCAAACTATACCCTATTTCATATCCCATACAGTTGAAAATGGTAAAAATTGACAGAGCCAGAATTAACCCTGGCAAGGTGACAGAAAAGATAACATTTTAAATTATACCCTATTTCATATGCCATACGGTTGAAAATGGTAAAATTGACAGAGCCTTTCCACCGCAACCAGAGAATCTTTGGCATGTAATTTTGAACCATATCTCATACAAATTAAGGTTTATTTCTGTGTGTTTCGATTAAGACAGTGTATGTATGTTTCCGCTATAACATTTTAAATAGCACCTTAATTACTTGAGGCTAAGTTTATACAAATCTTATGATTTTTATCATAATTACATTTCAAATTCGATGCAGTATTTTGGCAATCATTGCATCTTTTTATTTATTAAATAAATATATTAAAATCTCACATAATTATGTTCCTATTATAAACATTTATATACCCGAAATGTTCAAAACGACACTTAATTTTTTAAGACGGTCTTAAATGTATTTCTGTCGCGTATATTCACGTTAGAGTGACAGAGACAGCATGATATTTAGGACCATCTTTTTCGTTTGAATATTAGATAGTTAACTATTTACTTGGGAGCGCTTAAGTATTACATAAAGGTGCTATCACACAGCGGTTAGTCTGTTATATAACATTAATTACAAGAAATATTACAAAATGTAATATAAGTTATAAATTGTTGCTGGATCACAGTGTGATTAGTAAATGACCGCACAAATTACAAGATATTTAAGAAAAAAAGATAACTAGCAATGTGGGATTGGGTCCCACATTACTAGCAATCCTGTTAACCGGCCAAACCACCAAATATCTGCCATAGGTAGAAATACCAAACATGTTTTGCTATATGGCCGGGACGTAGTCTGGCTAGTATTGATTGCAATATTACCGGCCACTGTATTGCAGCCAAATATTGCTCGTTTAGCAGCCTCTTAAATAACATTTTTGCTATTCATTGTGTAATGTTCAAATTCATTTAATAAAACTTAGTGCCCTGTTTTCCGAACAATAATAATATATGCATAGTGTCAATATAAAACGTTTCAGTTTTAATTAAAATAATAATTAGAATCTAGCCTCATTTTTAGGTTTTTTATCAATGAACATAAAATTTTGTAAAATCTTTTACCAACCACACTGTATAACATTATTTAACAACGTAATATGTTGTTATATGGCTATAATATAACAGTTACATAACATTATTTGCAACAATTTATAACATTTTTTACATAAGACCACATTTAATTCTAATGCTTGAACGCTCCGTGTCAATATAAAAAATAATTAAAATATCCATATTATACATAATTACAAAATATAAACAGCGAGTGTGAAAAGGGATAACATTAAAATTACAAGTTGATAATGACCGGTGCAATTTGAACGAAACTTCGGGTAATCTTTAAAACGTTTGATTAGCGTTGCACCGGCCATTATCATGAGATTATTGTAGTCGGAACAAAGCACTGTATTGTCAGGCGATTATTGGTATTTTAACAAAATAAAATATAATATGTATTCCCGGCGTTTCAATCGAATTTCTCCACATACATTGCTTATATACTGTGGTGGCAACAATGCGTTTGAAACCTCGAGTAATCAAATTTTATGTTATTAGAACTTTGCTAAATTTCCGTATCGAAATGGACCAACGGTGGTCACAATTAGACTACGGTTGGTTCAAATCGGTCGAAAAGAAAACTTAAATATGAAAATAAAGCAATTCCGACCTGCGGTGTAGTACCTTATTTATAAAAAAATAATAATATACACATATTATAATATATATCAGGATTGAATCACGTGAAACATTTATAGGTACGAAACCTTCTATTTACCCGACATTTCGATCGATTATAGGCGTACCCAGGTAGGAGAAATTAGGGATTTAACCAGCCTCCGGTCGCAAACTGTATAATGCTGGATTTATAATTCAAGTCAAGCCCTTTTACAGCTGGGCTAAACCCCCTTTATTTGGGGGGGAATGGGAGGAGAAAATAATGCTGAGTAGGTCTATGCCATCGATCGTGGTCACGGGTGCCCTGATAGCAGCTCATGTCTCCGTTATATCACGCGATTAATTCCCGATATAATATCTAATATGTAAATATGAAAATTTAAAAACAATTATAGTATTTATAGTTTGCATACATTTCAAGCAGTCGTGACGTCACCACGCGTGATGCCGTTTGGGAGTTACGGTACAGTCATAATGACGTCACACAAAACCTTTAGTAGTGAAGATAACGTTCATAAGTACCTCGTGATCGATGGTATCCACCCATTTGATATCCCACTGCTGGGCACGGGTCGTCCCAGTAGAATCCACTTATTATAGATAATTGGGGTTAATTGCCATAATGAAACATGTTTAGTAAGTAGTTGCTTCGGGTCGGCTTTGTTGTTCTGCAAATGCTGCCGAACCCGACCCGTTTATACGTTTATATGTGTAGCCTCTTTAAGCAATATCTATCTGTGCTATGCTCGAGCGAATTACATATGAAAGTTACCTTCTGTACTCTAGGTATTTTGTGCTTTAACTGTTTGTAAGCAGCTTTAGGAAATAAATTATTAACCCTTACCAACCGGATTTATAATACCACTATGGATATAAAAGAATTGGTCTATAAATTCGGCTAGTGGTCAGAAAGTTAATATCGTGTCCGCAATAATATTTTCCCTCGCGAGCCAAATGTTCAGTCTGAGTGATAACTGAAAAATGTGGAGCATACTCAAGTATCATTATTATTGATCGTCGTAGATAGTGCCATTCAGCATTCATATACACACATTTTTCTCGTCGACTTCGTAGTAAGTGGTAGAGCACTGAATTTAAAAAATATTAAAAATATCAAGTATCTAGGTAATCGGTAGGTTTTCATGGTAGCAAATCTTCCGGGTCCTAACACTGAACATTTGCCTCGCGAGGCATAACAATTGGCCGATAAGATCGGTGTTGACACAGCAAATAGGAAGTATTATATACACTTTGAAAAACCATTTTTTTCATAAATAATTCTTTAAAACTATATTAATTACACGTATGTATATAAATAAATTATACGCAGTGCAATGGCACTGCATCGAATGAGTGATGTCATTAGGTCGCGTTTCATGTTATTTTGTTAAGAAAATCTATACAGAGGAGAAGTTGCCTTATTCCTCGTTTCCGGTCACCGGTGACCAGATAAAAAGGGCCAAATTCAATGGTACTAGTTTTGTGGTCACTCTTGACTGCGTACAACAAGTAGGTACACTTAATTTAATTTGAATAACTTGAATCATTGTATGAGGTCACCGGTGACAGCATAGAATATACCCAGTTCAAGAAGATACCAGTTAACAGCATAGAACAAATAAGAAATATAATATAGTGATTTATTGTATGTGGTCACCAGTAACCGCGTTTAATGAACCAAGTTTTAATGCCTTTACTTAAAACAATTAATGATACTCGTTAAATGAAGATAATAACGCCTCGAAGATAGCGATATACACATAACCCTCGCATATAACCAAACCTGTGACAGTTGCTGTGTAAGTAAAACTATACTTATCAACTTGAAAACAGGAAACGCGACCTTTGAATTTAAACAGACGTCTTAAAATTAAATGGCAAAATAACTCAAAAGTTGTGCTCAAATTTAGTTTTTATATTAGGTGTTAAAAATAGAACTGCAAGAATTCCGTGTGCTTCATTGGTATTTTTTTTTTGAGCGTTTTTTTTATTTTTTTTTCACGTACAAATAAAATATTGCATAATATTGTTTTGTACACTGTACGTGGGGCTTCGCTGTCACCCCGATCTGCATCGCATTGTGGCTTTCGTCACAAATAAGATAGGTAAAGATGGCGGGCTACCTACAAAAGCGCTTGCATGTAGAGTATACGTAACAATATTATTATTTACATTAAAAAAAATAACTATTTTTTTATTGTAACTTATTTTACTGATACTGATTGCAAGCACGCGAAATTCTTGCAGCTATTTTTTTAGCACATTGTATAGGCATAACGTCATATCGTTCGTGGTCATCGGTGACATACACTATCCCAATTACGAAGTCACTCTGACAGGTGTCAAAAAGTAGAGCACTAATATTATACACCATAGTACGTAAAAGCTGGAGTGCAGAAAAATAATTTATTTAATTTAATTTTTCATTATTATGAGTGCGACGAATGAAAAAAAAAACATTGATTGTATTTATGAATTAATTGTTTTGTTTTTGATTGATAGTGAATCTTCAAATAGTGATCATAGATTAAGATTGTTTATTTTTTTTCTTCTAAACTTACAGAGTTACTTTTTCAGAATTGTCAAAAAGTACTTAGTAATTGGAATAACATAATTACGGGCACCGGTGACCACGACAGCTCAAAAACAAGCATTAATGTACCGACTACGCAAAAACTTCATTCAAACTACACTTTTGCAGTACAAATGCAAGCCGTCTATACAAATCTTTACATAATAGTATTATTAGAGATAAACCTGTAATGCAAACAATATCATAAAATTATGTTCCACCAAATCACATTGATGCAAAGCTTTGAACTTTATTTCATACTACATAGAGTGCAAATTCGTACAATTTGTTTGCTAACGTGCGGATTACATAGACGCAGAATCAGGAAATGTCACGACATATTGAACTTTATTGTCTACAAAATAGAGTACAAATTCGTTCAAATTGTAAATCGTTTTTTTTAGAATTTGGACCCTACTAACTAGAAAATAAAGGTGAAAATAGAAATGGAAGATTTAAGATACGAATTTGGACTTAACTACGTAGAAAATAAATGTTAAGTTGCTTCGAGTTTGCATCAATGTAAATGACGTCACAATATTCTTAAAATCGTTGGGAGAGGTTGTTGTATACCTTCATTTACTTCGGCATTTTGTTTATTCTGAAAATAAAGACAAAAATATTTTATAATAACGCTGTTTGTCACTATATACGCTTAGATCTTCTAAAATACGAAACGGATTTAGATGCGGTTTTCTCTAACATTAGGATAATTTCCTTCGGGTGGCCTATATGTACAACTAGCTGACCCAGGCCGTTTTTGCAACATTTATCATTGCTGCTCCGCTCCTATTGGTCGCAGCGTGATGTTATATAGCCTATAGCCTTCCTCGATAAATGGGCTATCTAACAGTAAAATAATTTTTCAATTCGGACCAGTAGTTCCTGAGATTACCGCGTTCAAACAAACTCTTCAGCTTTATAATATTAGTATAGATAAATACAATAATTGCATTTTGAAAGATAGAAAAATTTGAAATCCAGACCCAGGAATCGAACCCGAGACTTCCGTAGCCAAACCGGGGTCAGAAGCGAACCACCTATCTGGACTATGTTACTAGATATCAAATTCTTCCATCTCTTAATGCTTACGGGTTAGGCCCCCTAGCGCCATCTAGTTGTTAGTTAAAGAACTATCACGGCTTTTGTTATTGCTTCGTTACAGAGAGCATTTTAACAAATTATGATGACGCAGGCCGAATATTGAAGCAAATATTGTATTTGTAAAGTCTTTGGCAACAAATGCCTATAAAAAATACTTCAGTATAGATAAATGGTGAAAGTGGAGTGGATGCTCCTCCTATTATTAGTCTGTAAGCTCTATGTTGTATCCATTGAGGTTGATTATTTTTATTATATTCAATCTCATGTATTCTTCTTTTAATATTTTATCTCTTGTTTTTGCATTAGTCCCTACATATACGAGTAAAGTTTATAAACAAAGAAACTTTATTAACATTGGCAACCTGAAAAGAGTGGCCGCGAGTTTTTTTATTGCCTCATTCTTTTTTCCGGCTATTGTTTGCGAACAAAAAGTCGATTCTACATGCCTGATGTAGAATCGACTTTTCACAAGTGTAGTATTTTGATTCCTAAGTGAATAAATAATTATTCTTATTATTATGCGTATTATGTGTATAGATGAGCTGGGGAAAAGTTTGCTCGAAGCCGGAAAGGCCGCTAGTAATAACATAATAATAATAATGTTAAATCAATACTAAATATGCTGTAACTCAGAACTATCATACCGATTTTGATAATTATTTTTGCGTTGGATAGCTTGTTTTACGAGGAAACTAATCTTGCCACATTATTTTTTTTTTTAATATATAATCTGTGACAATCGAAAGTTAACGCGATCGAAGGCGTGGGAAAGGAAGCGTAAAATATATAAAAAATGAATTGTTATCAGAATTAAGGTATTTGATATCTACAATATTTACAAAACAAAAAAATATTTAATTATCACACTAATATTATAAAGGCGAAAGTTTGTGTAAGTAAAGGGGATGTAAGGAGGCGCATCACCATCTTTCGCTCCAAGCCAACCTCACCTGCACGCGGTACATCCTGCTGTACAACGAACGAGGCTCTGGCGACCGGCTGGTGGCGGTATAACCATCCCAATTTAAGGCGTAGCTAAAGTAATAAGTCAGTGACGGGCAGCAGCGTCACTGATGCGAGAGCTACGCCCTGCGATCGCCAACCCGCCTGCCTAGCGTGGCGATTATGGGCATTACCCCAAATGCACGAAGCACTAAGGCCACGGCCCCCAGTTCCCGGCAGTCACGCTATTCCTGGACATGGTGGCGTCCACGGTAACGGCGTGGCAGGGGGTGCTAAGAATCTCCGGGCTACGGAAGGCCACCACAACCGACTGACCCTGGCGACGTATAACGGACGCACGCTACGGCTAGACTCGCATCTGGCACAACTTGAGGTGGAACTTGGGAAGATTAGGTGGCATATCCTCGGGTTAAGTGAAGTCCGAAGAGAGGGCACCATAACCCTCGAGTCAGGTCACCTTATGTACTTCCGCGAGGGAGACCAACAATCCCAAGGTGGTGTTGGGTTTCTGGTAAATAAGTCCCTTTCTGACAACGTTGTGGAAATGTCTAGCGTATCGAACAGGGTAGCGTACCTCATTATCAAGCTCACCGAGAGGTATAGCCTCAAGGTAGTGCAAGTGTACGCACCGACCTCGGCACATCCAGACGACGAAGTGGAGGATATGTTCGATGACATATCGAGGGCCCTCCACTCCACCACTAAGACCCACTTCAACGCTAAAGTGGGAGTACAAAATTGCAGCGAATTGGTAGTAGGATCCCATGGATTTGGAAGCAGAAATCATAGGGGGCAAATGCTAGTCAACTTCCTCGAACGGGAGGGGCTCTTCTTGATGAACTCCTTTTTCAAGAAACGGCCCCAAAGGAAGTGGACGTGGCAAAGCCCCGACACTATGACAAAAAACGAGATCGACTTCATCATGACGGACAAAAAGCATATATTCAGAGACGTCACCGTGATCAACAGGTTTAATACCGGTAGTGATCACCGACTTGTCCGAGGCTCTCTGAATATCGACTTCAAGGCGGAACGTGCCCGTCTGATGAGGTCCAGGCTTCGACCTACTTTGCTCCAAACCATGATAGGATCCGAAGCGTTCCAGTCAAACCTGGATAACCGATTTGCTGCCATGGAAACCACAACAGACGTAAACCAGAAGCTCGTAAATGTGGTTCGGATACTCAGGGAAGAAGGTACGAGATTTTGTCAAATGCAGCGTAAGGGCAAGAAGTCAAAGCTTTCGGAAAGGACTTTAGGGCTAATGAAGGAACGACGTGAAAACCCACCCGTCACTTCGTCGGAAAAGCGCGCTCTAAACCAAGAGATCAACAAGCTTATACGACACGACCTTCGGTGCTCCAACACTCTTTTGATTAATAGAGCGATCGAGCAGAACCGGGGGCCAAAAGTGTTCGTACAATCTCTTGGAAGAAGCCACCTGACGAAGTTGACCACAGCAAGTGGAGAAGTCGTTTCTTCGAAGCCGGCAGTCCTCTCCGAAGTGGAAAGCTTCTATGGCCGGTTATACGCTTCGCATGCATCTCGACCTGATCCTGAAAATGAGGGTCCTAGAGCCACTCTAACACGCCACTACACCGAAGACCTACCAGAAGTCAATATTGACGAAATTGTGCTGGCTCTTAAACAGCTGAAAAATGGAAAAGCCCCTGGAGAGGATGGCGTTACAACAGAGCTGTAAAAAGCCGGAGGTAAATCCGTACTGAGGGAGCTCCAAAAGCTCTTTAATGCTGTCCTGTTTGAAGGGAGAACTCCGGAGGCGTGGAGTAGAAGTGTAGTCGTCTTGTTCTTCAAAAAAGGAGATAAGACCCGGCTGAAGAACTACCGACCTATTTCTCTTCTAAGCCACGTCTATAAGCTGTTTTCAAGAGTCATCACGAACCGCCTTGCGCGAAGACTTGACGAATTCCAACCACCGGAACAGGCTGGATTTCGGAGCGGATATGGCACCATAGACCACATCCACACAGTGCGGCAGATTATACAAAAGACCCAGAATATAATCAGCCCTTGTGTCTAGCATTCGTGGACTATGAGAAGGCCTTTGACTCGATTGAAATCTGGTCCGTTCTGGAGTCTCTGCAGCGATGCCAAGTAGATTGGCGATATATCCAAGTGATGAGATGTCTCTACGAAGCCGCCACCATGTCCGTCCAAGTACAGAATCAGCAAACAAAGCCTATACCATTGCATCGAGGAGTGAGGCAAGGGGACGTTATTTCCCCGAAACTATTCACAAATGCAATGGAGGATATGTTCAAGACGCTGCACTGGAAAGGGCGGGGCATCAACGTCAATGGTGAATACATCTCTCACTTGCGATTTGCAGATGACATTGTCATCATGGCGGAAACGCTGCAGGACCTGCAACGAATGCTGAATGACCTGGCTGACTCCTCTGTACGCATCGGCCTACGGATGAACTTGGATAAAACCAAGGTCATGTTCAATGAACATGTACTACCGGAACCGATAGCGGTGCACGGCGCCGTTTTCGAAGTTGTTCAAAAATATGTGTACCTCGGGCAGTCATTGCAGTTAGGTAGAAACAACTTCGAGGACGAGGTGAACAAGAGAATTCGGTTGGGTTGGGCAGCGTTTGGTAAGCTACATCAAGTCTTCTCATCGTCGATCCCACAATGTCTAAAGACTAAAGTCTTTAATCAGTGCGTCCTACCCGTCATGACATACGGAGCCGAAACGTGGACACTGACGGTACGGCTGGTCCACAAGTTCAAAGTCGCTCAGCGGGCTATGGAAAGGGCTATGCTTGGAGTTTCTCTTAGAGACAAAATCAGAAATGAGGTGATCCGGCGGAGAACCAAAGTTATCGACATAGCCCACCGGATTAGCAAGTTGAAGTGGCAGTGGGCTGGCCATATTAGCCGAAGAACCGACAACCGTTGGGGTAAACGAGTTCTTGAGTGGAGACCGCGGCTTGGCAAACGCAGTGTAGGACGCCCTCAGGCCAGGTGGAGTGAGGATTTACGCAAAACGGCTGGCAGGAGCTGGATGCGAGAAGCCGAAGATAGAACAAAGTGGCGTGCAATTGGAGAGGCCTATGTCCAGCAGTGGACTGCGATAGGCTGATGATGAGTGTGTATGTTTGTTACTTCTTCACGTCTAAACGGCTGGAGCGATTTTAATAAAATTTAGTATGGAGTTAGCTGACACCCTAGATTAACACATAGACTAATAAACCGCGGGTAACACCGCGGGGCACAGCTAGTCTACAAAAAAGGTCATTACCATTTTTAGCCTCAAGTGCATGGTTACAGAGATATAGGCCAAAACGGTTTATCACAAAATGCCCTAAATATTTTGTGCATTTACATTCAGTACGTCATACTGAACCTATCTATAACAAAAAATAAGTTCTAGAATTTAATGCATTATGGACAAAAATATCCTGTATTACCTGTACTAATAGTAGAATACATCAGCGTCTCAAACATTAGTGTAGAACATTTTTCAAGTTTAAAATCGATAAATAGTTTAAATAGAAAACCACATCTAAATCCATTAATTTATCCATTTAAGCGCTACTATGCCATGGGCGTATCCAGGGCGGGGAGATTTGCTGAACCCCCCCCCCCCCCCCCCCAATTCAAAAGGTTTTGAACACATTTGACCAGTGTTTAATCATTTTTACCACCTAAACGGGGGGTTTAAGTGGTGAAATTGCGACCGCTCCCCCAGTTACGTCCCCCCTCCGAAAATTGATCCTGGGGACATGTACAATGTCACACACAAATACAAACGTTACATCAAAGGCTAAAAAAAACTTACACTGTATTCCCAGTAACATCTTTGGCAATTTGGAAGGATGTCTTGTCGAAAATCTCCTTATATTCGGTAGGTTCTCCGTTGAGATACTGGTACGTTTTCGCCATGAATTTGCGTATGCAACCCCTTTCTTCGTCGGAGAACGGGCCGAGGAACTTGAATTGCCCGAATTGCCTTTTCTCGGTGAATTCGTTGAAGTATTCTAGGATCTTGTAGAAGATACTGTGAAAAGAATATTTATATATTTTTTAATTTTTGTATGTGATTATTATGTTAATCTAGGATATAATCTATTATCCACAACATGTTGAAATGGCTTCTAACGGGCTATGTTATACTGCAATTAGCGGCTTCACTATTGATAACTAATAGTCCGGCTATCACAAAAATAACATATTTTAATGCAACAACTGCCGAACAATATATGTCTGGGCAATATCATTCATCATTCATCATCTACATGAGGAAGCTTGTAAATAGCAACAGTAATATCCATATAAAAAAATGTATATGTAACAATTAGTCTGTAAGCTTTCTGTAACAATAAATAAATAAATAAATATTTTGCGATATGTCTGCAATAGTACACAGAGTACAGCAATAGATCACAACGTCACTTACAGCTAACTTCAATAAAACTGGTCTGCCTATATTGCAGTAAAATCGATCGCCCCTTGATCGTCCGGCAACCTTTCGAAACAGTATCGGCCATACATAGAAATACCTAACATGTTTAGCTAAACTACCAATATAGTTATATAGCTTGGACATTATTGCAATGTTGCTTAGTTTGGCTAGCATTGCTTGCAACGTTGCCGGCCACTGTATTGCAGAAAAATATTGCTCATTTAGAAGCCCCTTTAGATAAATAACAATGTGGATCGCACATTACCAGTGATCTTGTTAACACCCAGCTAAGTTAAATTTGCTTATGGTAGGAGTGAGTTTATATCAGTAGTGTAATGTGTGGGATTCGAACCCGCGTCCCCTCTCCTCAGACATAGAATTTACCATGGTATAAAAACACTATAACTAAAAAATAATACTGCGATGTGAGCGAACAACTCTATGCTAAGTAAATTAGTTTGACTGCCTCTGTGGCGCGGTGGGAGTGTATCCGGCTGCTACGCAAGAGGTCGTGGGCTCGATTCCCACCCAGAATAAAACTTTGTGTGATGAGCGCAGTGATTTATTGTGTCTGGGTGTATACTTATATATTATTTCTAAATACATATAAATATGTATGTATTTAGAAATATATAAGTATGTTTATCAGTTGTCTGGTTGCCATAGTACAAGCTCTGTTTAGTTTGGGATCAGATGACGTTGTGTGAGTTGTCCCAAGATATTATTATGATTATTATACACCTGAGGATGCCTCGTGTAGAGGCGAAACACGTGTCAAAGATTCACTCTGTGGCAGCGAAATATAGCGAGTCATGGGTCCGGAGCCACTCGACTTGATGAGGGTACTACCGAGTGATAGGCAGCTGTCACTAATTTTTTTTGTTGCATTTGTTCTTTGGTGTTGGGTCTGGTCTATTTCGATTGTTGTATTAAGGGCATTTCCTTACTACTTCAATCGTGGTGATTCACAGATCGAGGGTGGGAGGTGGCTTTACTTAAGATGGATTTCCCCCAAGTGACGCCTAATGTAATCTTCAGAAGTGTACTTTAAATCAAACTTAACGGGGACGAAGCCGTAGGAAAAAGTTAAGAGGAAATATCTATACTAACATTATAAAGCGGAAGAGTTTGTTTGTTTGATTGTTTGTTTGTTTGTTTGTTTGTTTGTTTGTTTGTTTGTTTGTTTAAACGCGCTAATCTCAGGATCTACTGGTCCGATTTGAAAAATTCTTTTTTTGTTGGATAGCCCATTTATCGAGGAAGGCTATAGGCTATATAACATCGCGCTACGACTAATAGGAGCGGAGAAGCGACGAGAAATGTTTTAAAAACAAGATGTTTAAAGAACAAAAAAAGTTGCGCGGGACAGCTAGTATAAAAAAAATATCTTCAATATTAATTCACCAATTGGACAACCACGATTAATTTAAGAGCACAAAAAACCTCACCTGGCCTCTTTGGACTCGTTGTCCACCTTCTGAGTCTTCTCAACATCTTTGGTCTTCTTTAGATTACGCGTGATACTTCGGAGAAATGGATTGGTCTCCTCCTCAGCCTCATTGTCAGAAGTGTCGTCTGTTGAAGTAGACTGCTCGGTGGAAGGGTCTTCTGATGAGGGATCATCTCGAAGGTCGTCGGGGATGATCAGGTAAACGTGCCGTGGAGCATCTTTGTAGATGCAGATTTGGCTTTAAAATAAAGTATATATATTGTGATCATGGTCGTACCACCCCCCCCAAACACCTCTGGTGTTTGGGGGTAGATCACCCCCACCCCCTCTCTCCTAAAAATCGTGACTATAAAGTACACAGTAGCATATTGGGATAGTATAAAAAAAAAAATGATTAATTTTGCAAATAAATATAAAATTATAAGTTAACTAAAAAAAACAAAACTAAAATTTTAGAAAGGTATCTACTGACTCCGAATGGATGTACGCAAAATTATGGCACCATCCATAGTATAATATAATAAATGTGAAAATAACTCCGTCTGTCTGTCTGTTACGCTTTCACGCTCAAAAAGCTAAACTAATTTAGATGAAATTTGTTATGGAGATAGTTTGAGTTCCGGGGAAGGACATAGGATAGTTTTTATCGCGATAATTGACATCCATGCGGCGGAGCCGCGGGCTAAAGCTAGTTGACTATACTTCCATTTGGGCGAAGGTACGTAAGAAGGTTATACTAAAGACTACTGTCAACACTATAAATTTGTTTCAGAAGAAGTAAAAAGACCGTCTTTCTCTTTCGTGACTATGGTAAACATGGTTTGACACTAAGCTCAGAAAGAGAAGACGGGTCTCTTTCTAAGCAAGACGAAAGGATAAACCACAGACACAATTACTATAAGCTTCTTGATTTGCGCTTAAAAATATAGTCTACCAGTTTTGAAAAACTTACTGTGTAACTAAAATAACGTTAAGGTTGAGATTAGTGTGTATTAGTTTAAGAAATCAACTTTCGTTGTTTTTGGGCGTGCAAAATGAATTTCAACCTTAAGGTGATACACCACATTTTTGGGAGACTGTAAATACATACGGAGAGATGCAACCAGGATTGCTAACTTAGGGGTCTTTCCCTCTAAATTTTAAATTTAAGGGATAAATGAGGGTTTCCCGAAATATATCTAATAGGGTTTAAAGTGTTCATTTTTTTATTATGATTTTAAATAGTTTTAGTGGTAAAAAATGAGGACTTGGCAGCCCCGCATCTTTACGTAGTACAAAAATGTATTAAACAAAATTACAAACAGAACTGTAACTAAATAATAAAAACCAGTAATACCGCCACCATAACTAAGTAAAAAGAGAGAGAGGCGTCTTTTGGACCCGGTTGGAATGTAGTTCCTTTTGCTAAATCTTTTTTCTGTTTGTATTAAATAATATTTTCAAAAAACCTGGAAGAACATAATAATTTAAACATTAATTAAAATGTCCTATTAGAAATAAAGATTTATCACAGACAGCCAGTTTGACATAGGTAAAATAAACATTACAACCCTTTACAAAAATACAAACAACCTATATAACACATTCAAACTCCTTAATCTAACTTCATAATCATAAATAATAGATTTTCAATCGATGTCAAAATGTAACACTTTTTTTCGCCTAGCCTCTCAGCCCGCAAACAAAAACGTACGATAAGGAACTACGTTCCAAAATTCAGAAAAAAAATCCTCCTTACCTTCGAGAGCGGTTTTCTTACGCTCGTACTAACGATGCATCATGCAGGTCGCATCTTAGATCCCTCCTTAAATTCCTTCCTCATAAAACCGACTATTATTCTTATTCCTTCTCTATTCATGCTGTAAGATTGTGGAACTCACTTCCGCCTAGCATACGCGACTTAAAAACTATTTCTCTCTTTAGAAACGTGTAAAAGAACACTACCTTTCCTCTTAATGGGTACATTTTAAATATTTATGTGTTAATATGTATTTATTTATAAGCATAAGCATTATGTATTTATATAAGTATACTAGCTGACCCGCGCAACTTCGTCTGCGTAAATTTTCCCTTTTTTTTTTACAACATTTCTCATTGCTGCTCCGCTCCTATTGGTCGTAGCGTGATGTTATAACCTATAGCCTTCCTCGATAAATGGGCTATCCAACAATAAAATATTTTTTCAATGCGGCCCAGTAGTTCCTAAGATTATCGCGTTCAAACAAACAAACAAACTCTTAGGGGTATGAAAAATAGATGTTGTCCGATTCTCAGACCTACCGAATATGCACACAAAATTTCATGAAAATCGGTCAAGCCGTTTCGGAGGAGTATGGCAACGAAAACTGTGACACGAGAATTTTATATATTAGATATTTAGATATTTGTATGTATATATATGTACATATATTTCTTAGTTTAAGACGCTAGCATGTTTATTACTTTCTTTTAACTCTCGCACACTATAAGTAATTGTATTATGCCATTTCCGATTGTTTTTACAGTGTGTACATAAATTATAAAATAAATCTATACTAATATTATAAAGCGGAAGTTTGTTTGTTTGTTTAAACGCGCTAACCTCAGGAACTACTGGTCCGATTTAAAAAAATCTTTTTTTGTTGGATAGCCCATTTATCGAGGAAGGCTATAGGCTATATAACATCGCGCTACGACTAATAGGAGCAGAGCAGCGACGAGAAATGTTGCAAAAACGGGGAAAATTTACGTATACGAAGTTGCGCGAGACAGCTAGTAAATAAATAAGAATATGATAAAGGTACTCACCGATGAGGATGATCTCCTTCGCTCTGGGTCTGCAAAATATAGCAGTTTGTATCACAAATTTTTACTTCCAATTCCATTTGGGCTTCAGTATCATAATCCTCGACAGACACCCCATTATTCAACATTAACTGCACTATATTATGTATACGTTTTCTTTCCTCTTTAAATAATCTTCGATCGAATAGCAGCTCTACTTCATTGTTATTCTTGACGAATTCATAAATTTCATAGAGTACATTCATCGTGAAAGTATTTTTGTTAATTTTGTATAGCGATTTCGGTTTCGGCTTCGGCTTTAGCTTTTCTATTGCGTTCGGTTCCGAGAGGCCGAAACCTCTTTTTTCGGTTGCCTAAAAGAGAAAATGTACGCATTACCCCCCTTTAAAATTTTGCTATATGCATGCATAAATAGCTGTGACGAGTACTTGGGACAGCTAACTAAATTTATTTATTTTATTTTATATCTATCATTCTTTAGCATTTGTCCCATCAAGAGAAAGCGAGCAACTACTAACTATTTACTCGCTTAATTGATGTACACCCCGTGTAAACGAACAAGATCCTATTCACACTGCCAGCGAGAACTCACCCTATATGTAAGTTACTCAATCATGTTTGAGATGATTATCTTTTAAAAGCAAATTTATTTAAAAATAGAAAGCAATTAGCCAGGTTGCTCCATTCGAATAATGCTAATGCGGCTTAAGAATTGGGTTTTGTGTTGTTTTTGTTTCATATTTACAACGTTAGTTAGACCTACTACTTTTCAATGAAATTTGTACGAAAATTTTGTTATTTCTCATTTGATCAGCTGTTAATGATACCCCACATGATGGGGTAGGTAAGAAAAAAAAAATCACATCCCCACTTTACATATCGGGGAGGTACCATAAAAAAAATGTTTTTCAAGATTTTATTCTTTTAATTTGTCGGCGTAAGTAATATGTGTAGCACTAACAGTCTCTGAGCTAAGCTGCAGACGGACGGACATACATGGCGAAATTATAGGGGTTTCCTTTTGCCATTTTGGTTACCGAACCCTAAAAAAATATGTTCCAGTTATTATACTACGACCGTTTCCGCGTTTTTCTTTGTAACGATGAAATCATTATTTTTAATGATTTTAAATTTGGTTTGGTTTAATTAAAAAACTTAGCCTTCAACTACCATCAGCGTTACGGGAGTCCGCCTCATTTAGAGCAACAGAAATGATGGTGCGAGAAGACCCATTAATTACTTACTCGGACATCGAGAAGATTCTTGGCGTTAGTTAGCCCCTAGTCTGTCCAAAGCCTTTAAAAGGCCTGTCAAAAATGACCCCTGTCTGTCCAAAGCCTTTAAAAGGCCGCGGTACAGACGATTTTAAGTTTAATTTTAGCCTATATAGGAGCGTTAACATTATTTTGCGTCAGCACCTTGGAGTGCTTAGCCCTCAGATACTGAAAAACAGGCCCGTGTGGATTGGTGCCGCGAAATGCGTCTACGATTTGAAAACGGAACGTCAAGACGTGTTTCGGAAATAATCACAAGCGACGAAACGAAAACCTCGCAACCTTAGTAAAAAAATGGTGGCTAGTTTCATTCTCGCAGCGGGCATGTGGCAACAACGTTGAAATATCATAGATCTGTTAACTCGGAATGGTATACAACAGTAGCATTGCCGAAAGTTTACCAAGTTCTGCGAGAGAGACAAAAGACTGGGCTTCGAGGAATCATGCTGCAGCACGACAACGCTTCGTCACATACGTTCCTCAGAACAAAGGCGTTTCTTGAGGAACCCGGCGTTGAAACCTTGCCCCATCCACCGTTCAGATTCAGATTCATTTATTTGCATAACACAGAGATAGATTTTGTTTTTTTTTTTAAAGACGACTCCCGCACTAGGGTACAAGCCCTGTGTCGCGGGGGACTTTACAAACATACAAGTCACGGACACAAAGTACACCCAGACTCGGAACAACAATTTGTGGTTCACACTAAGGGGTTCCCGTGTGGGAATCGATCCCACAACCTCATGCGTAGCAGTCGGATACACTCCCACCGCGCCACAGAGGCAGTCAGAATTTATGAGTTATACCACTATAGGTGTGCAAATTTATTTTAATTTGTTTGGTAGTTTGTTGTAGACTACCGCAGCCAAATGGAATATGCTCTTATGCATGAGAGATGTATTTTTTTTTTTTTTTAAATTATCCCTCTATGGTCGATTGTATACTGCTGATGCTAAAGCAAAGAGGTTAAGATTAAACTTCACAAATATGGCTACCTCATACTCCCTGTGATTTCATTTTGTTCCCGATAATCAAAGGATTTTTTTTCGTGTGCCAACGAGGCCGTGGCCGCCTACGAAGTCGCGATTTCGGACCTATCAGATCAAGACTGGCAAGTATTTAATAATTGGTTTAAGCGAATGGAACTTTGCATAGAGAATGAAGGAGAGTATTTAAAAAAAATGAAAAATAAATATTGTTAATATCTTATATAGTTTTTCTTGTCTCAATACTTATCGAGTTACCTATGTATCTCTTTTGTTTACACGGGATCTGCATCTATTGTACGTTTCGTGAGCGATTAAAATAGTTGATAAATGTTCGCTACTCGTCGGCAGTGGAACAAGTGCTTTAATGTAAAACCATTTTTATTGTCAGAAATTTATTGTTCCTTCAGTAAGACGGTGTAGTAACTAGGGATGTTACGGAGGTGGTTTTATCGGAACCGAAGTCGGAGTCGGAGTTTTTAAATTTGATTTGTCGGAGTCGGAATCGGAGTCGTAGGTGGTGGGGGAAAACTAATATGTTGAGATAAGTATTTAGATAATAAGATATAAAAAGAAACATTGTTCAGTTATTCGTAATAAATGTACTAAAAACTGTCCCGCTCGGGCGGGACTCGAACCCGCGATCTTAAAGAATCCGTGACAATTTTCCTTTATACTTTTATTATAGGTTTATAAATAGCTTAATGGATCGGCCGCCGCACAGTAGGTACCTCCGATTAAAACGTCCGATTTAAAACTATCCGAGCCGAAGTCGGAGTCGGAAGTGTAAAATCAATCGGAAGTTCCGAACTTTCGGAGTCGGAGTCGAAACTCCGTAACATCCCTGGTAGTAACCATTAACTACCTTAATTTAATTTCGGTTTGCCTATTAACATGTTAAAAAAAAAAACGATTACACGGCTTACACCTAATGTTTTTTTTAAACGATACGCAATGTGGGATTATGGATCCCATTACTGACAATCCTGTTAACCCCTCCATCTAAGCTAGGAGTGGGTTCACATCGGTAGTATAATGGGTAGAATTCGAACCCGTGACTTCACGATTGCGAGTCCGATACCTTAGCCATTAGGCTACTGCCGCTGGCTTACTGTCGGTATAAACGGAATATCTACGCCATTCTCAGTAAAACGCTATGAAATAATTCCAACTATTTTAACATTAATAGTATAACATTCGACAGAAACCAGAAAAAATACTTCAGCACCACTGAAGGGATCCCATACCAAATAAAGGCAGAACCAAGCCTAGGGGGCTCCCTCCTTTAAGGTTAGGTTACCCTTTAGGGTTAAGGTACTTATGCTATTTTTACAAGGCGTGATTTACCGCGTATACCGTATACTTTTACAAACACGTGGAGCCGCAAAAGTACTAACAGAAACTGCCTAAATGCTAAACGCGGCACTAATAAAATCATTACAAAACAAAAAAACCGACTACTCGACATTTTGGCGCCAAAAAACCGACATTTTATTTTTTCCAATTTTTTTTTTTTTTAAGATAACTAGCAATGTGGGATTATCGTCCCACATTACTAGCAATCCTCGCTCCAGTTAAGCTCTATGGCTTGTGTTAGGAGTGGGCTCACGTTGGTAGTATAATGGCCAGGATTCGAACCAGGCTACCGCCGCTTTTGATGTACCCAGTGTCACTTTCACAACTGAGACGAATGTAACGATACCTCTCAAGCTAAAATCCCTCAAACCATTTAGACTGTAGAGCGTGCCAAAAAAATATACATACATACACTCGAAAACCATAACCCGTCTTCTTGTTCCGTCGGGTAAAAACCTGTATATTAACAATAACACTTACATATTCAGCATTGGGTGTTATAGGCTCGACGATACCCAAGCCACTTAGTCCAAGTGCGCCTCCGTTCCAGCCCATCATCTGCATCATGCTAAAATTATAAAACAGAGACATTGATTTGAAAAAAAAAAAAAAAAAAAAACGCGCCTGCATAAAAAAGATGGAAACAAGATCCCCTGCAAAATTCTATGATTTTATGCAGTCGGAGGCGCTTTACTAAGTTCATCGAGATTCATTAATGCCTGTATTCAAAATAACTTTTTTATTCACACCTCTATATTTGACATCTCACAGCCGCCATGTTTGTTTTTTACAAACGTCACATATCTAAGAACTCTTGGGCGGTCAAGATGAATCTAACGAAGTCTTAATTGTATAAATCCGTCCAGTGGTTTGTAAGATATAAGGAAATAAAGAATATTACATACATACATACATACATACAAGATACGCGCGAAAAACATAACCCTTCCTTACTGTCGAGTAAATATGGGTACTAAATGACCCCTAGTTTCACCAAGGTACAGATCCATTGCCTACCCAGATTAATCTCTCCTTTTTTTTTAATTGTCATTTTTTTAGACATTTGGGTAAGCATATTACTAGCAGTCTTATTAGGATTGGGTTCAAGTTGGTTGGGTAGGATTCGAAACTGCTGATTTTTCAGCTAATTCCTGACACGTGACGAATTCGTGTGTGTATTTTTTTTTTTTTTTTGTACACTTCATATTATATTAGGCAGTGGCATCAGCGCACTTTCAGTGCGCAAAGAATTTTAAACTATATTTAATTATCTAAATTACCAGTATCGCTTGACGGCCATGCGACTACGCGCGGCCACGAGCTATCACGAGCGGCCGCGCGGCGGCCCGGCCGTCAAGCGATACTGGTCTTATAATTATGTACATAAGTTTTAAAATTCTTTGACATTGAAAGTGCACGCCGCGCCGCTGCCATGGTCTAAATTGAGCCTATAACTGAGCATACCACCATTTTTACAACTAACCAAATAGGTACTAATCAAAACTTTTTTTTTTTTATGTGGCGGGAAAAAATCCTTAAACTCGCGAACGGGCCGCCGGAATTTGTTATGCCGTCGGCGGCCCGCCCAGTGGCAATGCCTGGAAGCGATGTTATTCCGGTTGAATTCCGCGCATTTCACATCTACGCGGCACCTGGATACACGCAGGGTGCCGCGCCTCCACGGAAGGCCGCGGGCGGGGCAGATTACCCCGTACGCCCGCCCGCAGTCCCACCAAAGGCGGCATCAGGCGCAGATATGCGCGCCGACGCCGCCCGGTTCGCCGGCGACGGAGCGGATCCGCCAGGGAGCTCTCTCCCCTGACGCGCTCCGCCGCCGCCTCCTTCTGCGAGATGATGTCCTCGCAGAAGGATGCGACCGCATTCCACGACCTCTCGCCCCGGACCATGGACAGAACCACGGCCGGCAACGAGAGGTCACTTCCGACTTCTGCGGTAAGAACTTGACGCTGCCCCTCCCAAGCTGGACAATGCTGGAGGGTGTGTTGCGCCGAGTCCTCACCGCAGTCGCAGTGGTGGCAGCCGGGACTCGGTTCCCTCCTAGCGACCGTGTGCAGGTACTTCCCGAAGCACCCGTGCCCGAAAAGAACCCGCGCCAGCCGGAAGGAAAGGGTCCTATGCTGCCGCCCCGCCCACTCCTCTAGGACCGGCTGGAGCGCGTCCACGGTTCGAACACCTGCCCGTGGAGTCTCCAGTCGGTCCTGCCACCGGGCCATGATTGCGCGAAGCTCCTCGGGCAGGGGCACCGAATCCCCTAGCCCGAACAGCCACCGCCCGCCGATACACTTCGGCCTCCAAATCCCACGGGGGTGTGCCGGCCAATGCGCACGCCGCCTTTGCAGATACCGTGCGGTATCCGCATATGGCCCTAACCGCCATGGTCCGCTGTCCACACCGCAGGGCCCAAGACAAGAGGGGCCCCAAGACAGAGCCCTGTGGAACACCGCACGAGACGTCCCTGCGGATTACCTCACCCAGGTACTAATCAAAACCTTAACCAACCTCTCAGCCTTGGTCATCTTCACAGGCTTGGCGAGCATATTATCCAGTTTCTTCTGCACCCTGTTAGGCCTCCTCATATTTCCCATGCTCCAAACACTAGAACCTTTCTCATGTTCTTCACCAGAGTTATGCCAGAGTGCCCACGAGTCGTCACTAAAAAGGGAGCACGACACCGAGTACCTAGAACAAGAAAATATTTTGTATTATCCATCCGTGGCTCAGTGGGGTCACATCAAGAGATCAACTATCAATGTCAGCGCTTTCAGGTACCACAGGGAGATTGATTTCTTAAATAATAACATTCCATAATGCCTCATAGAGGTAATACCCCGCCTTACGCGACCCCGTTATGCGCGGTTTCACTATAACGCGGACATATTGCAGAGTATAGACAATAATGATGACCGTGTCTTGACCGTGTGTCAAACAATTAAAAACAGTGTTGGGTGTTATGAACGTATTTTACAAGAACGTAAAAATAACGCTACCCAAAAGACAATAGATGTATTTTCCCGTGAAAAATAATTAATAGTATGTATTGCATAAAGTGTTCTTAGAATTAAAGTCATTGATTAAAATGATTCGTATTTTTTTGCACTAAATTTTGACCACGTTTAATTATAAACCTCGATATACCCGAATTTCAGCTAACGCGATTTTTTCCGCAACGTATACCTCGTGTAAAGCGGGGTATTACTGTATGTTAAGCCCTCTCTGTTTCTGTAGAATTTCCATCTTATCGGTCTATGAGAATAGAGAGTGCACTTGTGTTTGCTAACTTTAGATAGGTTAGCAAACACAAGTCCACTGTAATAATATCATTAGTTCCGCTAACAACTTTGCCTAAGCAGATATCAGTTGCCATAGAAAGGTTCAAAACAAATTGATAAACTCGGAAAGGGAATCTTCAGTATTCTTTGTTTAAAACACCCTCTACTGCTATCTGTAATCGCCTTGCCTCGGGACAAGCTCACACGAACAGTTGACAGCAAGGCGATACGGTGCCAATCTCTTTTAGAGTGTATCAGTGTGTTTTGGTTTTAAAATCAACAAATTATCCTCAGCAGTATTGCAGTAAAAATAAAACAGATGTGTGCAAATGATTTTTCATTTGCCACACAGCCTGCCTACTTTAATAATACGCCCAGCAATTTGAATCCAATTCAATTATCTTGAGTAAGATCAGCAAAAGAATACTACTTGCCCTTTAGTACATTATTTTCGTTTGCCTATCACATTCATTGGCACTGTGCAGAGTTCTTTATAATATCTTATTCTTATTCTCTTCTTTATAAATCTTTATATGATATAAAGAACTCTGCACTATATGTATATGGAACTCTGCAAAGTTTCCATAACTAAACAATTACAAGTAGTGTACTTAATTAATAAATTATACAAATCAAAATAGGGTTTAAAACACACTTGAAATAATTTCGTAAACAAACAATTTGTTACAGCAAGAATACTTTTAAAACAGTACCTATTACCTTGTATGAACCAAATATCATTTAATTTATTTTGTTCCTTATATTTTGTTCAATATGCGAACAGAATTTAACTCTAGATGTAGCCAAACAAGTGTAGACCAATCAGAGAGTAAAGAAGGAATTAAAAAATAATTATAACTACACTAATATTATAAAGCTGAACAGTTTGTTTGTTTGTTTGTTTGAGCGTGGTAATCTCAGGAACTACTGGTCCGAATGGAAAAATTCTTTTACTGTTGGATAGATCATTTATCGAGGAAAGCTATAGGCTATATAACATCACGGTACGACCAATAGGAGCGGAGCAGTAATGAAAAATGTTGCAAAAACGGGGAAAATTTATGTATACGAAGTGGCGCGGGACAGCTAGTTAATAATTTTTCAAATCTACAATCAAAATCTTCAGCTTAATATTAGCTGAAGATTTTGATTGTTTGGACGCGGTAATCTCAGGAACTACTGGTCCGATTTAAAAAAAAATATATACTGTTAGATAGCCCATTTATCGAGGAAGGCTATAGGCTATATAACATCACGCTACGACTAATAGGAGCGGAGCAGCAATAAAAAATGTTGCAAAAACGGGGAAAATTCACGCAGACGAAGCTGCGCGGGACAGCTAGTAAATTCTACCTAGTACATTACTATTCCTTGTTAAAACGCAAATCATTGAAGCAATATTTTAGAGTAGGTACTGTGATGTGTATTGCCAAGGTCTAATGCAAACACAAACTTTTATGCTTGAAACGCGTTTGATTATAAAGAAATAAATGACATGTCTGTGACTGTGAGTTTCACTGCCGACCTTTCAGGTCGGAATTCTATGATTAAAGATTAAATTAATCTATTATTGTGTAAAGTGAAATATTAATACAAGTTGTGATTCAGCAATAAATATTCTTGTTATTTAAATGCCCGATACAAGTTCCTGAGGAACAGACCTGGTACTTGTTTGACCAAAAGCTGCATCCGTTGTTACAGTACCTAAATTTCGTTTATTAGGTCAAAAAAATTCATCATTATAGCGAAATACATTATATACTATAATCAAAGAGGCCATTTAACTAAACTAGAAGCTTATATCTGTGCGAAGTACTTTGCACATATATAAGTATCTCTTCAATGCAGCAATGAGGTCTTCTGATCAAGGTATCAGTAACAGAGATACAAAAAGGAAATTGATTAGCCCGTAAAATAAATAATAATAACAAATGTCGTGTTTCTTATTATTTATTTTGATATTACTTATTGTTTTTTTTTTGTAATAATTCTTTACATGGTCCAAGTCTTTTATGGGTTGGCTCACATCAGACAAATGAATTAACTACTGGGGTGACAATTTTAAACACTTTATTGAAAAACTTGTATAAGGTTGCTCAATAAAATGTGTTTAAACTTTTTTTTTATTTTTATTTAGTCCAAAAAATGCTTAGTGCTCACTACAACATCTAATTTTATAAATAAAAATCTTGTGTGAAAAATCCTTCAAAATGGCTTGACCAATTTGAATAGTTTTTTTTTTTTATATATGATACAAGGTTGGTAGGAGATATGAGAATAGGTTGTAAAGATTTTTTCTATATTTTTTCTTTCATAATTTATAATCAGCTACTATTTTTTTTTTCTTTAACTATACAAATATCCCTTAGACCTTGTCCTTTAGCACAGCAGAAACATTTGTAGCAAATTCGCATTTGGTAAAGAATTCTATCGCATAAATGTATTTTTTATTAAAATCCAAAATCTTTATTGTACACAAAAATAAAAAAAATACAAACAATAGTACCTATATCTTATACAAAAATAATATGTACAAACCTTTGTACAGCAAACTTATCAATTGTAGAGGAGAATGTTTTAATTTAGAAGAGTAGTTTTTAATGTATTTTATTAAAGGGGCTTAAAAACAAGCAATATTTTTCTTCAATATGTGGCTGCAATGCAGTGGCCGGCGATACTGTGAGTCTAAGCTACATTGCAGTAATGTTATGTATGGCCAGGGCAATGTTGTTTTAAAAGGTTATGGGATGATCGCTCAGAGAGATAGATTATACTGCAATATTGGCTGGCCTGTTTTATTGAAGTTTGCTGTGAGTGACGTCGTGTTTTATTGCTGTAATCTGTGCTATGTACTATTGTAACACATTGCCCAGCCATATATTGATTGGCCATCAGTTCCAACAATTAGTTGTGAATAATGCAGCCACTAATTGCAGTAAACATTGCCCGTTTAGAATCCCCTATATACGCAGGCAATTTACAAAAGTGAATAAGCTATGCTATATATGACCTTTAATTTGCAACTATTTATAACAATTTCTTGGGACTTGAACTTGACTTCTTGGATCATGAGGGCAGAGCAGTTGTACACACTCGCCAAAACACTCCGATGGGTTATTGGCGAGAGTGTATAGCCAGTTTATGATAAAACTAGTATGTCCTTCAATGAAAATATAGAAAACACACAACATCTACCAATCCGCAGTGGATCAAGTGGTAGTTTTAGGCAAATACCCTGTCCTAGAGTGGCGTCCACGTCCTAGCAAGCAGATAAAGATATAGATACATCAATGTTATGCAATGTTGAAGTAAAACTTTCATAACATTGATGTAAGTAATAATTGCTATACCGCACCAGGGATGTTGTGAATATTCGCATAGTTCTGGACACCTGCATCTGCATTTGCATCTATGCCATTCATAGAGAAAAATCTAATTTTGGATTATAATCCGTAGACAAAAAAAAGAGAGCTCATGTAAACTGTCCCAATAATGGGCATTCACAAGGGAAAGCTGCAGTATGGTTACGGATATTTGCATCCGCATCCACAATTAATAATATAATAATAATAGCTTGGGACAACTCACACAACGCTATCTGATCCCAAACTAAGCATAGCTTGTACTATGGAAACCAGACAACTGATAAACATACTTATATATTTCTAAATACATACTTAATATAGATAAATAACACCCAGACACAGAATAAACCATCGTGCTCATCACACAAAGTTTTATCCTGGTTTTTATCGAACCCACGACCTCTTGCGTAGCAGTCGGACACACTCCCACCGCGCCACAGAGGCAGTCAAAATTGCGGAGCTTTTGCATCAATCAGGACATATGCCACATGCCTGCCATAAAAAATCCATATTTGCATGCAAAAATTCTGCATCCGCAACATCCCTGTTCCACACTATGAAAAGTTAAAATTTTAGATATTCATTAACACAGAATGCTTTGGGGATGGGACCACATATGTTGCAATCATGAAATCTTTATACACTGCATTCTAATCATCTTATTGTGATCATTTAATTTCATTGTATTTCAACACTATTGTTTCACTGGTTCTCACTGTAATCCCGATGTGATGTGATAAAACTCATGATATTACATAAAAAATACTGTTAGTAAACAAACTTACGTGACATCCGGATAAAACGAATCTGGATCTTCGTAGAGCGATGTTTTTCGTACAATCCTCCTGTTCCTATGGTCCGGAGGCTCCGCAGGCTCGGGTTCCGTTGGGCCGGAAGTGTAACGCGTTTCAAAATCTTCATCATTGCCTCGATGCCAGCTTGACGAGTAATTTTGTGGACTGAGATTATTTATATCATAATACGCAGAGTTCTCCCACAAACTATACGTATTTGTATAAATGTTTTGTTGATAGAAAGGGTCGTCACAGTAATTACTCATTATTTACAATTAAAAACACAGGAATTACATTTGTTTACACTCGTACAATGAGATTTGTTTTCACATAATTCTAAACTTTGTCACGATGTTTTAAGGCATGTCACAAAATTTAATGGTTTTATTATGAATTGACGTGAACTTTAATGTGATTTTCCAGATGGATTATTTATATATTTGTAATATTTATTGATCCAATCGATCATTGACACTCATGCGATTCATTCAAGGTTTAATTGGTTTCGTAAATGTAAAATTGTAAAATTACTTGAAAGAAAGAGATGGAAACACGCCAAGATGCTAGGAATGAAAAGGATAGCATGTTACTAATGACCAATTTCATTCATTGATATAAAACTGAAACGCACTAAGCTTAAGTCAACTTTGACATTTAAAAAGTTCAATTCGGTTTACGCAGAATTTCATACACTAAAGCGGTCTCTTGACGATCATGCGGCATGACATGCGTCTATGTGAATTAACATGCTTCATGATCGACCAAAAAATCGAATCATGCATCTTAATCGCACTTCCAGTCCAGCCTCACTATAGTGCAGTGTAGTAAACAGCGTCGCTCGCAGCTTCGCTAGTACAATATGGAATTGTCAAATGCAGATTCCTTTTCTTATAATCACTATTACTCCACTGCGCAAAAAAGTAGACGTCGTCTCTTTACGTACCAGACATAAGGCTCTTTTTAATTTGAATATCAATTGATCGATGATTCGATTATATGGCGCAATCAACTGCCAGCACGTAGTTTGCATGTCATTCACATTAATTAATATAATTAAACGGACGCTTGCATGCATGACAGCACTTAACGCATGTCATGTGGCATGACCGTCAAGGAACCGATTTCGGAAAGTAAGCAAGGGGAGTTGCAAAAATGGCGGCAGACTAACCTGTCGTTATTTTTACAGCTCCACGTTTAACATGTAAAAATACTTTGTACATGTAGACAAAGCGTATTGTTGCATTGAATACTTCATCCTTGAACTTATTTTGATCCTTTAAATAGGTTAGATTGGCATAAATTTACTGAAAAAAAAGGAAAGTAAGGCAGATTATTTTAATCTCAATGGGCAGCACTCAGCAGGGCGTAGCGTAGATATCAAAGAGTATGTAAAATGGTAGCTACAGCCGTATCAATGATACTGGCCTGCAGGCTATAGGGACCCCGAGCGTGGTTCGGCAATTGGGGGGTGTCGGGATATTATATTTAAACTTGCACAAAAAATAGTTAAGTTAATATAAAATACAAACTTATATAACCAGGGTGTCCACTGCAAATGTTCAAAAATATTCCCTGACTTTTCCCTGACTTTCCCTGACCATTTTTTCAAATTTCCCTGACCAAGTATACTTCTTAGAAAAATTAAGAGAGCAAAAAATTTTCAACATTTTGAGTGCAGGCTTCTTAAATGGTTGTTCAGCAAATTAAAAAAAAAACTATATATAAAATTATATATATCTTTTTGGAACTGAACTTTGACTTTTTTTTTACAAGTAATTGTAAAATAACCAACAAAAACAAAACAATTTTGTGTTTTTTTTAGGTCTACGGACTTGGACTTTTTTTAGTTAAGACGCCATCCATTTATTACGGAAGATGATTTTGGGCAGTTTTTGAACCCTTCCCCCTACGTTAGAAAAACAAGAATAGGCTGACCCTTCCCCCTGTTTAATATCGGTTGTTACACGGTTGTTTGTTTGAATTCTTATTTTGCAAATAAACAATTTTTTGGAACGTTTGTTTGGTAGGTACTAGATTAATTTTTATTTTTTAATCCCTGACGCAAAACGGGTGAACCGATTTTTTTTTTATGCGTTTTTTTTTTCATTTGAAAGCAGGTTTTCTAGCGACGGTTTTTAGACATGTCTTATCAAAATTGGTTCAGCCATTTAAAGGTCATCAGCTCTTTTGTTAGCTGCGGTAGGGATCTTAGACGCAAAATGGGTATTTACTTTCAAACATATGTGTGACCTAAAATTTGAAACACCCATGTTTGCTAAATAACTATGCAAGAAAGCACTTTTGAAAAAAATAATGACAGATGTTTGGATTGGTTTTTAACCCCCGACGTAGAATTCTATCAGAAATTACAAAGGAATATCCATTCCTGGAAGCCATCAGATAGAATCCCCCAAAAACATAACTTTGACCAACGATACAAAATCAGACTTACATCCGAATCAAAAGACAGCTCCGGACCATCTGAAGTTAGAATAGGTATACACAGATGGATCCAAAACCGCGATAGGCACGGGAGCAGGAGTCTATCCAGATGACCTCAATATTAAGATATCTACTCTTTTGGACAGAAGAAACACGATTTTCGCAGCCAGAAATCTGCATATAAGCATGCAAAAGATCTAAAAATAAAAATTTTAACCGACAGCGCTTTAGTGCTACAAGCGCTGTCAAACACCAGCATAAGCTCGACCTTTATTCAAGAATGCCATGAATCACTTAAGGCCATTACCCAAGATAATGAAGTGACGCTACAATGGATAAAGGGACACAGCAACTCAATTGGAAATGTCGCTGCGGACAAGCTAGCGAGACGAGGATCTAAAATGAACATCTACGGCCCCGAACCGATAATGCCCTTACCCCAAGCCCAGGTACGAATCTGGCTGCGTGAGAAAACAGAGGAAAACCACCAACTGGAATGGAGCAAAAATACCGGTTGCAGACAAACGAAAGAGGCGATTCCAACAGCGCCCAGAAAGTACGCTCGGAATCTAATCAGACTAAACAGGGACAAACTGCGAAATGCAATAGGCATCCTGACAGGCCATTGTCCCCTCAACAAGCACCTGCACACCATCGGGATCACAGATAGCCCACTGTGCAGAGGGTGCATGGAACATGAGGAAACGCCCAAGCATGTAATCGTGGAATGTACCAGTGCACCGGGCACAGTTCCTAAAAACACCGTCATCCCTCCCTGAAGCCTGCAGCAACCTGCGGGGAATGCTGGGCTTCTGGGAGTGTTTGGGCTGGCTGGAGTGAAAAGAACTGACACATAACAACGTAGGCACAATGGCCCAATAAAGAGGCTAAGTGCGACATTGCGGCCCCGTTATAACAAACAAACAAACAAACAACCTCCGAAGCAAAAGGAGGGGTGTTATAAGTTTAACGTGTGCCTGTCTGGGCAACTGTAACTCTTAAACCAATGGACCGATTAAACACGGTTTTTTTGTTTGAAAGCGAATATGGCGAGAAGGTACGTAGCCATAATTTACGAATATCTGTCGAGGCGTTTAAAGATCATCAAAAAAAAAATCAGCTAACATCATTGTGTTGCACATCATTCGAGAGGTCTTTTAAAAATATGTCAAGGTATCTAATAAACTTTTTGGATTGAGTAAATATTTTTGGAAATAATTGCTCCGAAAGTTGCATAAATTGTGTGTCCCCCCCATCTTAACTTATGAACCGTGTGACCAAAAAATATGAAAAAAATCACAAAGGTAGCGCTTAACAAATACTTTAAACTTAAATTATTTCAGACATGATTAGATATACCGTCATTGAGTTATAGCCAAAAAACTGCTTTTCTCAACAAAAGGGCGTAAGTGCCATGAACATACGCTCTTCTGCTGATGCAATTATTTAAGGCTGCGGACCTCTACACTGAGCATGGTCCGACATGCTCTTGTCCGATTTTTATTAACGAATCACGAAAAAAAATACTGAGGGGATTTCCTTAAAAAAAAAAACAGCTTCTGTTACACGTATGAGGATGATTATAAAAATAATAATTATTATTATTAAGCTATCAAACTAATTGGCGGCAACTACAAGACACCTTTTCACCAAATTTCACCATTTCAAGATTCATCGAGTAGTCTTTGAGTAAAATGGCTGTGACATACGGACGGACAGACACGACAGGTGGACATGACAAAACTATAAGGGTACCGTTTTTGCCATAGCTACGGAACCCTAAAAGTTTTTTGTCGAAAATAAAACAAATCAATCAACAAATCCGATTGTATGTATTTTTTTTAAAAAGTGTTTTTTTACGATATTTGCGAAATGTAAAAAAGTTAAGTTGGTGGATTTCTTATGTCCAAAAAAAATTGTAAATAAAATTAAGTTCAGACACAAAAACTGCAGCTACTATTGGTTTTTATTTTGAAATTGGCTGTACAACCTTTTTTTTTACAGCCTGTTGAAAATCACCCAAGAGATACATTTCAATTCATTTTACAAAAAAATAAAATACATATTATAGAATACCTATTAAAACAAAAAAGGAGTAATTTAATTGTGACAAAAAAAGATGCTCCAACAGTTAGAGTTGATGTCATTCTGGGGCATGAATGAATAACATTTCTCATTTTACAATCACTAGAAAATGTTGGGATAGTGTAAGTTCTTCATTTTTCCCTGACTTTCACGGTGGCTCCTCGATTTCACTGACTTTCCCTGACTACCTTGAGCTTCCCTGACTTTTCCCTGACTTTCCCTGACTTTCCAGAATGTGGACACCCTGATAACTGAAAGACAAACTCAACAGTATTCAGCAGTTACTTTATTGTCCGATTTGCTTCTAGATCTTAGTGAAGGAACTTTAGGTACCTAAAGTACATCTAGAAAAGCTATAACCGTGGCGTAGCCAGGGTCGTTTCTCGGGAAGTTATAATATTGGCGCCAAATTTTAGGTAGTACGATTGACTGAACAGCGGTCAAATGCAATACCTTATTGCAATTTCTAAAGAGGGAGGAGGTTTTTAACCCCCAAATACCCAGGGGGTATTTGGAGGTTGAAAACCCCTCCGCCCATGGTGGATTACCACGTAGTCCATGTTAGAACAATGTGGCGCATTCAAGTCATTGGTAAATGGTAATCTGTTTATTGTTTCAAGGACAAAGAAAATAGCATACATAAATTTCAACATTTATTACTCTACAATCAATAGTAGCTATACAAAGTAAAACATTAGACAAGATGCGATTTCATGATTTACTGATCTTTTACTTTAAACTTATATAAATAAACAAAATTACACTTAAACATTCTGCTATGATGACCATTCTCATCCAATGTATTACTTATACTAGGATTATGTGTGGAAAAGTTATAGAATTGAATTTTTATTAGGTTACATTTTTTTTTTGATAGTTAAATTCTTAATAGAACGTAACTTTGTCTCTAAGTTAGATGTTTAGCAACCTCTATAAAAGAGGTTTAAAATTGCAGTCGATCTTTTTGCAAGATATAAATTTCTGCCTTCTCTTTTCCACACACGGAACCATCATCTTTCGTCTCATTTACTCGGTCATCCAGTAGTATCTAGATCCACCTCTGGGAGGTTTCTTATCAGCGTTCTCTGGTAACGCCGGCGTGGTGTCTGGGTAGACTGCCTTAGGTTCTTCCAGTGGCTTAGGCCTGTAATAACATTTTTAAATTAAATTATTAAGTATAGTAGTTATAAAGGCGAGGAACCTCGCAATTTTTTTTTAAAGAGCCTTTCAGTGTACAACCCCTGTGTTGTGGGGGACTTTACAAACATACAAATCACGAACACAGAGTACACTCTGACTCGGAACACCAATTCACACAAAGAGAAAAAAACCAACATGACCTATGGCTAGAGATGTGATAAACGGCTTAATTTATTAAACGTTTATTTGTTGTACTTATTTTAATAAGCCAGCTTAAAAATTCGCTTTTATGCTTAAAACGATTTTTAATAATACAGCAAGCGAGCGACATACACTCATCCGAGGAAAACGAAAGGCGAACTTAAACAAAACTTTGCATTGCATTAAAAAGCGTTAAAAGTCAAGTACGTAAAAAAATTCAAAGTAAAACGAAAGTATATCCTCTCAAGTCAAAGTTAAATTGTTCTTTAAAAATAAAGCAAAAGTGTTACTTTTCGATCGTGCTGCTTTGACAACAATGTTGGCTTTAAGCTTTAAGTATATGAAATACGTATACTTTTTTTAAATGTTTGATGTCAATATCATTTCGTGACATATATTTAAAGAAATAACATTGTTCAAACATAAGTGTAGGCAATAAGTAAAAAACGATTTGTTTGTATTTTAAAGTGTAATTGTTGATTTTTATTAAGAAACATTTTTTTAAAGAGCTTTTCGTTTAAACGCTCATCTCTGCCTACGGCTCAGCAGTCAGCGTCACTAACCATTATACCAACAGGCCAGTTTTAAATGTTTAATCTGTTTTATAAATCTTGAACAAAAATCTCAGATGAATTCCCTTATTGGTAATGAAAGAAAAATTCTTTAGATTAGCTAACGGCTTAGTGGCTTTGTAATGTAGGTACATAAAAAAACAGGAAGTAATGATCAGATGAAAAAACAATGGTCTGTAAAGACGGCTTTCGGACGATAATTTTACGTGATAGTTTTTATTTATTTTTATTTCCAATTGTATCGCATGTCGCTGCAATCGCCAAAACATTGATGACATTGTAATAAAGAACCATGCCTGTGACAGCTTTAGTGGCCCACAGTACTTTAGCCTATCAGCAGGCGGAATCGCCATTCGCGTTGCCTAGCAACCAGTCAATAACGTGACTGCTTAGCAACCAAACAATAATGTGACTGCTTAGCAACCAATCAATAACGTAACCGTTGCTACGTGACTGCTTAACAACCAATCAACAACGAGACCGTTGCTAAGTGACATTTTTTCGTGCGTGCACCCCATCATTGATTTATATAAGACTTTATCACGCTAAAAAATGGATCAGATTGTAGTGATACCAAAAGAAGCCGCCTGAGTTCCTTGCCTCCAACAATAACTCAGTGCTGTAGCCTGCATGCAAGGACATCAATCTCCATACTAATATTATAAATGTGAAAGTAACTCTGTCTGTCTGTCTGTAACGCTTTCACGCTCAAACAGCTAAACCGATTTAGATTAAATTTTGTATGGAGATAGTTTGAGTCCCGAGGAAGGACATTCACGCGTGCGGAACCGCGGGCGAAAGCTAGTCTATGATAAATGGTAATACTACGATCGTGTTTTTAGGACTACTCTCGCACTAGGTAAAGGGGCTGGGTACTTTACAAACATACAAGTACCGAACAGAAAGTTTGTGGTATAGCTGTATACGTAAAAAAGTGAACAACTTACCTCTTAGTATCATGGACACGGACTTCAGTGAAGTAACCAAATCCAGGACGTTCAATATTCAACTTCTCCAGCATGCATTTGTCGAAAACACCCTGGGTGTTGCGGCAACTGAAATTTTTGATAAATAAGTTTTATCGTGGTGTATAGCAATAACCTAGGCTATTACATCACAATAAAACTTAAGCAAATTGAAATTAGCCGAAGATATCAGGATAATTTCCAAATTGTCACATTAAATGTCCAAATTCGACGACGACAGATCCCTCATAAAACGGCTTAAGGCAGTTTCTCACAACTGTTATGATTAACTGTTGAACGTTAACCATAAGGATTGGTCCACCAAGCACGATCATTTTGTAAGTTTGAAAAATCTTCCATTTGTTTTGTGGGATGTCACACCTTGTCTTTACAGTAAAAAAGTATTAAACATTGAAATACAGGAAAATACTTATCTAACAGAACTATTTAGTTTGATTGATTAATATCTGCACCCTTGAACAACTTAAATAAAGTGAAAATATTAGCAATATTTGCTCACTGTTTCATGGTAAAATCTCCAGAGCTCTTTTCAATGCAGTGGGCATACTGGTTGAACTCACTCAAGCAGGCTTGTTTGACCTTACGGAAGAAGTTCATGGTGCAGGCTGTAACCGCCTTGCCTTCGTTGACGCACTTGCGCGGATCTTGCTCCTCATAACGGCATAGCATAAATTCCTGAAATTTAATAGATTTGTAACAAGCATTTGACTGTGTCATATATCACTTCATGATTTTGATTAATTGAAGACCAAGCTAAAAAATATATTTTAAAATAAGAAACCAATCAACCAATATTCATCAAATAAACAGCAACTTTAAATAAAAAAGATACCTATATTTCATGAAATATAAATGGGTGTCCCACAAGGGTTAGTTTTGGGTCCTGTCAAATCTACACTAATATTACAAGGTAGCTAGGTTGAGTTGCCTCCGAAAGTAACTGGCTGATGTATATATGGTTTGATCACATTTAATTTAAGTTTGAGAATTTTTTTTTTTTTATATTAACCAGAAAAAAAATCATTCTGTAAAAACAAACTCTCAACAGTAAATAAATACAAAAAAATATATTTTGCAACGTAGATAAGGGATACAATATGATTCCAATAAATTCAAGAACTAAGGGGTAATAATCTTATTCTCTTAGCTCTATTATCTTTTACTGAAAATGGACAATAATAGAGCCAACTCATAATTGGAGTGTGCATAAAATTCAAAATTGTCATCAGGATTCTACATTGTACATGTAATGCCATAGTACACATCATCAAATTAAATACAATTATTAATTGAGAAAATTCAATTAAAAATCATCATACATCTTTTAAAATATAGAAAAACCTTTCATTGTAACAAATTTTGTGTGCAATAAGTTTAAATAAATTTAATAAATATATGATTTAATGATAACATCTGAAACAATAATGACTACTAATAACTAATTTTTAAATATTTACAAATCTTTATAAACTTTTAAAATGTTTTAAAAGTAAAAACATAAGTGGTCTTGATTTCAGCTTATCCGGCTATTGTTCATAATAAATTCACTTTGTAACCAAATAAATACAAGAACAATACAGGTATTTAATAAAACTTTTTTATAAAAATAATCTTGCAAATGTTAGTAAATAAGCAATAAGAGTACTAACATTTAGAAAGATTAAAATGTTTACAACAATCAAGAAAACATTGTCGCATCTTTCCCTATGAACATAATCGTTATTTACGGCCACAATGCCACAATTTTCCTCATCTCGGTGATTTTAAAACAGTTTTACTATCTTATTAAGATATCAAAACATAACCTCATTAAACTTCGATTATGCAATCATTGTAACACAAACAAGAAACAAATAGGTTTGTCATACAGATTTTTACTAAAAATGTAAAGGATTATGAAATCTAATAGTATTTTTACTTACATTATTGGCATGTTCACAATATTTTCCTAAATGAAACGAACCAGCGTAGAGAGTTGCTGTTGATACTGCGATCTCTGGCACGGTTAATTCTGACTCTTCTGGTAGATGAACGTCCTCAGTTAACACCATTTTGTTTTAATTAATGCACACAGTAAATTTAGAACGTTTTTACCAAAAAAATAAGAGAATTTCTTCCACAAAATCCGTGGAAGAAATTCGAGAATAAGTCGAGCAATTTTGAGCTGGACGGTATAAACAGAGACAAGTTATACGAATTCAGTTAAGAGTGAAAGAGCAAGATAATGTGCACCCAGGCTATAAAATTTAGACAGATTTTAATTTGACTTTGACAGATTGGACGTAAGATGTGTTCCGTTTTACTTAAAGGATGTTTGTGATTTTGTTTAATGTCACATTATCATATTAACTGACTGAATAATACAAACGTTTTACATGCATGTGTGAATATATTTAATGTACTAAATTAAGACTAGATATACAAATCATATTAATTTTAACATCTGGAGAAAGCCGCGTTTCGTCATCTTAACACTATAACAGCTCATCGCATCATGTTCCGAAGCTGATTAGGGGAGTAAGTTTCGATCGGTATCTGTTGTTCTTCAACTAAAAATAATGAAGAATCATTAATTTTACTTCATTCTATTACATAAAGAGTAAGTTCTATTTATTCCAGTATGTTTATTCTTTATTTACCTTCATACATCTTGTTGTCCTCTGAAGGTAGTTGATAAAACTTAGGAATATCATAACGGTTTTCCTGAAATTATAAAATTCAAATGAAACCGAAAATGTGGACTAACAATCTTAAAAGTAAAAGTAGGTAACAAATAACTTACCGAGTCGTAATTCCGTCTGCCCATTCGTGGTATGTTCTTGTTGGTTTTGATAACGTATCCCATACTACCTTGATCAAATGGATTCATTTCTTCATTACTCCTACCAACCCTTGGTACATTATTAGGTTTTATAAATGAACTTTCAACGACATTTAAAAAATAAAAGAGGCATAATGCCATCAATACCAATGCTAATTTCGAGTTCATTTTAAACGTTTTTTTTTAAATGGCGGGAGTTTTATTGAACAGTCAATAACTGAATGATGTTGTTTTTAAGTCGTCTCGTTATTTATACTGGAATGTTTCGATTAGTCCCGTATATCTGAAAGATCTGATCAGAATATAGGATAACGCGGTAGGAATACTAAAAAGGTGTAAGATGCTATCTCCTCACAATTATAGGGGTACGACAATGCGTAAAGATGATAATCTACAGGGATCCGCTGGAATAATTTAATACGTTTACGCGTAGAATCGGTAGATAAGTATTTAAGTAATATATTGTGGCTTCAGGTTTAGGTTATCCATTTGCACAAATTCATGAAAATGAGATCAGTAGGTACAGTCACAGATAATATAATACTATACTAGTACAGTATAGAAGTTAATAGACAAACTAAGTTCACAAAATGCCAGCACAAATATTTGCTATCGAGATACACATGAAACTTCAACTAGGTACCATTTAATTTAATAAGACTTCGGTTTGTCTTTTTATTTGCACAATTTCATCAAAATCAGTACGGAAGTCTTTAAAAAAAAACTGCGACTTTATGAGGCAGCGCAAATATTTGCTAACAAACAAAGGTACTAATTACTCACTTAAAGCGGCGGTAGCCTAATGGCTAAGGCATTGGTCGTGAGGTCGCGGGTTCGAATACTACCCATTATACTACCGACGACGTGAACCCACTCCTAATACAAGCCTTTGAGCTTAGTTAACTCCTCCAGGGTTAACAAGATTGGTAGTAATGTGGGACTCAAACCCACATTGTTAGTTAACTTAAAAAAAAAAATGTTTGGAGTAAAATTAACACGGGCAAGATTCGAACCCGTGACATATTTTTAAATTCCGGTTCTTTATAGGTTGCCACCTGCCCGTAGACCGTAGAGTACCTAGTGTCACTAGCCCGTAGAGTAGCAGTAACGGCTTTTATAAAAAAAATAACCGCCTTCAAAAAAGATGATTCTCTGTTTGACACGTATGTGTATGTATGTTTATATGTTCGCGATTTTCTCGGAAGCTAATCCGATTTAAATGGGGTTTTCACTATTCGACTGCATATTTTTCTGGGAAGGTTTTTTGTGTATAAAACGTTGTCCTAGCTTATTAAACACCAGAGATATCTAAAACATTGGAGTAATTCAGCGAAATTTGCATTCCGAGATGCGCTTGATAATTTTTGTCCTTGATATTCATTTGAAGGCAGATAATTTTTCTTTAAAAAGTTATTAAATTTATATTTTGTGCGGCAATCTTTACACGATAATTTGAAATTACATTTAATTTAAAGTTCCGTTTTAACGTGTTTAACAGCGCACGCCGGCTATGACGGAACATGTCAAAATACGGGAGCTACCTTTATCACTACATAGTATAAAACAAAGTCGCTTTCTCTGTCCCTATATCCCTATGTATGCTTAAATCTTTAAAACTACGCAACGGATTTTGATGCGGTTTTTTTTTAATAAATAGAGTGATTGAAGAGGAAGGTTTATATGTATAATAACATGCATATATTTTATACCCGTGCGAAGCCGGAGGAGGCGGCCTCCTTTAGTCCTGTATATAATTTAGCTAATAAGGGGCTCACAAATTTTCGTGGCGCGAAAAACGGGATAGCCCGTAAAATATGGGGCATCTGGCCACCCTATTTATCTATAGTCGACTCTTCCACAGAGCCCTAGGTACCATTGACATATAATCCTGGACCGTGCCATCCCTTTCAAATAAAAAGTAAACATTGACTGCAATGCGTTAAAGAGAAAAAAAAACTCGTGCGGCCGTGTCTTTGACAGGTATTAAGTATAATTGTCCATAAAGTAGCATTGCCTTTTTCTAGAGAGTGGACAATGTTGTCAGGTAATGCCGCAGTCCAGGTCTATACGTCAATGCTAGGTACTTCCCCTAATTAAGGGATTTCCCCTAACTAGAGGTAATCTTTTTTTGCTAAGTACTTACCTAGCAAAAAAAAATCTTTATGGGGCGTCTAAACGGCCCATTTTTTACGACAATGCTGTGGCCGGACATGGCAGTACTCTCCAATATTGATTTGATGGTTGCCGGACGATCGCTGAGCGATCTATTTTCCGCAATGTTGCCCGGCTAATTTTGTTGTTGTTTCAGTTGCCCTCTATTTTATCGTTGCCGGGTTCTGTAGCCCGTTTAGGAGACAGCATTATGCGCCATTCAATTGTGGACATATTGCCATTATTAGCCGAGCAATTAGGTGCCAATAGTGTCGCCACAAATTGCCGTAATAAATGGCCCGTTTAGACGCCCCTTTAAAGTTATAAGGATTTATTTTTTTAAGAGGGAATAAACACAAAAAAAAGTTGCATTATGATCTTGCATGAATAATATCATAGACTATAATTTATTGCTTGTTAAATCTTTTAAAACTTATTATTAATTACGATATCAACATAAAAATTCAACTCACAATATTTTAAATCTATTTATGTACATATTTAAGTTCTGCTAGTGATTCTGGTATAATTTCTATATTCTATTGCAGTGGCAGATCAGGGGGGGGGGTTAGGGTTTAAACCCCCTAAGCATCTGAGTCTTTTATGTATAAGTATCAAGCTCCCATTAAATCCAGGATTTTTAAGGTTTCTTCAGCGATGAAAAGCCCAAAACACGGCATTCCCCCTCCAAATCTTGATTCTACCACTGTTATTAAAAGTAATTGTATTCACATTATCGGACACAGGTTGTTGATCTAGTAAATGCATTAATTGATTTCAAAATCGTTTCCCATTTCTTGAGGCAAGTTTTGACGGTATAAACACTTGATACTTGGGCGTCGTTCCTCCTTTGTCTATAACAGCTCGAGCCAGAGAGAATGGATCCAGTTTTTTCTTCACCACTAAGAATCTGTGGAAAAATTCAGATGATTAAATAATCTAATAAAACGCTGAAGAGTTTGTTGGTTTGTTTGAACGCGGTAATCTCAGAGACTACTGATCCGGATTGAAAAATTGTTTCACTGTTTGATAGCCCATTTATCGAGGAAGGCTATAGGCTATATAACATCACGCTACGACCAATAGGAGCGGAGCAGCAACGAAAAATGTTGCAAAAACGGGGAAAATTCACGCAGACGAAGTTGCGCGGGTCAGCTAGTACATTAACATTAGATAAGTTCATGAGACCGGTCGTAATTTTCAAATCCACACCGTAGGAGGCTAATTCATTTAAAACTTGATTGTACCAGTTTGCGTACTATGGCTATTGCTTGCGTGAGTTTCATGGGGTAATGGTTGCAGCACCTTACTGGCTTTACTGTATATATACAAATACTAGCTGACTCTCGCAACTTCGTCTACGTCAAATTAACCCGTTTTTGCAAAATAGGGGTAAATAAAAAAATAGCGGCTAATCGTAGAAGGGTGAAAATTCAGGGTTGTATGTATTTTTGAATCTGGTATCATAAAAAATATAAAAATTTACCTAAAATTAAAAAAAAAATTTTTTTTGGTTGGACTACCCTTAACATGTAGGGGGATGAAAAATAGATGTTGTCCGATTCTCAGACCTACCCAATATGCACACAAAGTTTCATGACAATCGGTCGAGCCGTTTCGGAGGAGTTTAACTACAAACACCGCGACACGAGAATTTTATATATTAGATATTGTAAAAATGGCATTTAAAAAAAAGTGGCCATGAGTTTTTATTGCCAAGTTCTTTTCTCACTGCTTTACTCTTGCGAACTTGGCATTAAATGTAGAATCATTCTATTCAAAATTTTGTCTGACGTTCATAACCGTTGCATTTGTAACCTAAATGAATAAAGTATTTTGATACTTTGAATTTGTCTTCGTAAAAGTATTCAAACTCCTACCTCTCCTTATCGCTGCCGTAACTCCTAGAGCCCAACCCCACTCTTTGAGCGCACTGATGCAGCAACGCTCGTTCCTCTTTACTGAAGTCCGAGCTGAACACCAGATCCAGGTCTAATGTGTCTGAAGCAATGTAGCGCTCCATCAGAGTGAACGCTGCCTTCCTTAGCTGTCTGATGTCTGATGATGTGCTGCCTAAACCGGCGCGATTTACCTGTTGAAGACATAATCTTTATAAATTTACATCATTACTAGCTGTCCCGCGCAACTTCGTCTGCGTAAATTTTCCCCGTTTTTGAAACATTTCTCTTTGCTGCTCCGCTCATATTGGTCGTAGCGTGATGTTATATAGCCTATGGAGTATATATTATTATTATAATATTATAGATAACCCTTATCACTCAGGGTTATGAAAAATAGACAGTAGTCGATTCTTAGATCTACTGAATGTGCATTTAAAATTTCATAAAAATCGGTCAAGCCGTTTCGGAGGAGTATGGTAACTAACATTGTGACACGAGAATTTTATATTTACATTATTATATAACGTGTAAATTTATCCCTGTCGGAGCCGAAAAGGGCGTGTTCGTACTCTAAAAAGGTTAAAAAATGTTATCTGTCAAAACAATTTTTGACGTGATAACTCAAAAATCAATTGATAAATCGATGATTGATGCAAGTACGAAAAATGTAATTCCACCTGCCGATATGTTGATAGTATCAGCCTATCAGCGAATGGAGATTGCAGTGACATGGGATACAATTGAAACTAAAGCCTATCAGCGAATGGCGATTGCAGCGACATGCGATACAATTGTAACTAAAGCCTATCAGCGAATGGCGATTGCAGCGACATGCGATACAATTGTAACTAAAGCCTATCAGCGAATGGAGATTGCAGCGACATGCGATACAATTGTAACTAAAGCCTATCAGCGAATGGCGATTGCAGCGACATGCGATACAATTGTAACTAAAGCCTATCAGCGAATGGCGATTGCAGCGACATGCGATACAATTGTAACTAAAGCCTATCAGCGAATGGCGATTGCAGCGACATGCGATACAATTGTAACTAAAGCCTATCAGCGAATGGCGATTGCAGCGACATGCGATACAATTGTAACTAAAGCCTATCAGCGAATGGCGATTGCAGCGACATGCGATACAATTGTAACTAAAGCCTATCAGCGAATGGCGATTGCAGCGACATGCGATACAATTGTAACTAAAGCCTATCAGCGAATGGCGATTGCAGCGACATGCGATACAATTGAAACTAAAGCTGTCACAGGCATGGTTGTTGATTACAATGTCATTAATGTTTTCTTATGACGGAAAATTATCATCCGTAAACCGACTTTATAGACAGCATTTTTTTTTATTAAATACTAGCTGTCCCGCGCAACTTCGTCTGCGTAAATTTTCCCCGTTTTTGAAACATTTCTCTTTGCTGCTTCGCTCATATTGGTCGTAGCGTGATTTTATATAGCCTTCCTTAATTAATAGCCTATCCAACAGTGAAAGAATTTTTCAATTCGTATTTCCCTAGATTATTTAAACAAACAAACAAACAATGCAGCTTTATAATATTATAGTATATATTATTATTATAATATTATAGTATATATTATTATTATACTATTATAGATAACCCTTATCACTCAGGGTTATGAAAAATAGACAGTAGTCGATTCTTAGATCTACTGAATATGCATTTAAAATTTCATAAAAATCGGTCAAGCCGTTTCGGAGGAGTATGGTAACTAACATTGTGATACGAGAATTTTATATTTACATTATTATATAACGTGTAAATTTATACCTGTCCGAGCCGAAATGGGCGTGTTCGTATTCTAAAAAGGTTAAAAAAATTATCTGTCAAAACAATTTTTGACGTGATAACTCAAAAATCAATTGATAAATCGATGATTGATGCAAGTACGAAAAATGTAATTCCACCTGCCGATATGCTGATAGTATCAGCCTATCAGCGAATGGCGATTGCAGCGACATGGGATACAATTGGTACTAAAGCTATCAGCCTATCAGCGAATGGCGATTGCAGCGACATGCGATATAATTGTGACTAAAGCTGTCACAGGCATGGTTGTTTATTACAATGTCATTAATGTTTTCTTATGACGGAAAATTATCATCCGTAAACCGACTTTACAGACAGCATTTTTTTTTTTAAATACTAGCTGACCCGCGCAACTTCGTCTGCGTAAATTTTCCCCGTTTTTGTAACATTTCTCATTGCTGCTCCGCTCCTGTTGGTCGTAGCGTGATGTTATATAGCCTATAGCCTTCCTCGATAAATGGGATATCCAACAGTGAAAGAATTTTTCAATTCGAATCAGTAGCTCCTGAGATTATCGCGTTCAAACAAACAAACTCTTCAGCTTTATAATATTAGTATAGATTATATTTTAGAGTTAGCTCGACAGATTTGTTAATTCGTCATTTTCGTCGACTGGTCACTTTTGAAATTAGTCAATTTCACTAATATCCTTAATTCGTCACTTTCTTTAATTCGTCAGTTGGCTTATCTGGTCAGTGTATGAATCTCGTCAGTTTTTCAATTTCAACTGATTTCGGTATTTGGTCAGTTGTAGTACAATCACATACTAATGGATAATTTAAAACGGTCGGTATTTTTTTGGACTGTAGGTACCTACCGGTCTATTTATTTGGGGTAGGTCAGATATTATGAGGTTAATGTGGGTGCGGCCCCGTGCTCCTCCCAGCTGCTCCCCCTGGGGGGAGCACGGGACCTCACTATGTCCCGTGCTCCCCCTGATGACGTTCTTGTACAGTTAACCAGATAGACAATAAGACTATCCCCGTCTTAATAATGTCAAGCGTAAAGGAAAAATGAATGGATGAAATGTCCATAAAACAAATGAATATCGGCAAAACAAAAGAATATCGAATTAAAAAAAAATATGGATATGATCAAAAAAGCTTTTTATATTTTTTAATGATATTGAATTAAAAAAAAAAACAAATGAACGTCGACAAAACAAAAGACGATCGCAAAAACAAAAGAATGTTTAGAATTGGTAATGTAACGATCGCATTTCCAAAAAACGGGTGCACGCGATTTTCGCCCTTATTGACATAATGCTATTTGATTGCTTTTTTGTTAAATTCCCATCCAATAGGCTCTATATAGCCCAAAATAATAGTTATCAGATTAATGTCAATAAGGTCGAAAATCGCATGCACCCGTTTTTACCATGTTTTTATTAACTCGCTTTCGTGTCCTTCTGTCACACTTGCCGAACTCGGATCGCGTTCAAACTTTCAGGATAGCTCAGAACTGGATGACAATGCATTCTAATAACATTTACGACTGGTTTCGAGATGAATTTTGAAACTTTTCTAGATATTTCAATTTTATATGGGAAAAGTTTAAAAAAATCGCCACCATGTTGCGCTGCGATCGACTTTAAATTTTGACCGTTTAAAATGTTGTACTGTACAAAAACCCAAAACAAAAATAACAAAAATAATAATTATATATTTAAAAAAAATAAAAAACCATGTTTTTATGAGTGGACTAAAAAGTATAAAATAATTTTTTTTTCATATAAATATATAGATATATAAATATTTATAATTATAGATATATATATATATATAGAAGGAAGGAAAGAAGTTTGGGATTGCTTGACAAAATTAAGTCTTATTAATACTATAAGAAACAATAAACGTGTTAACTAATAAATGTACATTTTTATTTACTTTATCCAAGTTTAATTTTCCATTTTTTCTAAGTTAATAATAATAAAAATCTGATATAGGTATGCCGATGTTAACGACTGTACATCTAGTCAAAATGCATAAATTGACGAGATTCATACATTGACCTGATAACCCAACTGATGAATTAGGGATAGTGACGAATTAGGGATTTTAATGACATTGACCAAGTGCAGAAAGTGACCAGTTGACGAAAATGACGAATTAACAAATCTGTCGAGTAGATAGCTAACTCATATTTTACTATTTTAATACCCAATTTCGTCAAAATATGTAAATTTTCAAGATTTTTATAAACATTGCCTAAGGGTGTACGATGTTCTACATTATATATCAAGTTGTGTATCATCATTATTACATTACATATATCAACTTGGTAAAATTGGAATGCTCAATATTGTAATTACTAACACCTCGTCATGTACCCATGTTATTCAAAAATAAATGAATTGAATTGAATATATTAAGAAGCCACGAGCGGGTTTATCAGTATATTAAAAATCAACCTATATAACATCACGCTACGAACCAATAGGAGCGGAGCATCAATAAAAAAATATGCGAAAATGGGGAAAATAGTTCATTATAAATGAGTAGAGATTTCAAACATTTTATAACTTACAATTTGTAAATTAGGCTTGATAGGCTCAGCGATGCCCTGGGCCTCCGCCCCTAGTCCTCCACCCTTCCAGCCCATCATCTGCATCATCTTCATAGCCACGCTGTTTTCCACCGGAGTACCAAACATGTCATCTTTGGGCTTCCCGGAGACATCATTCACTGTGATCCTAGTGTCGTTCTGAGCTATGAATTGTTCTTTTACTAATATGCTTATTACTTCATTTCGTATTCGCTGTGGATAAAAAAAGGAGTTGTAAAAATACGCGGCGGCAATAATAATAATAATAAAAATGATTTGTTCACTTAGGAAGCAAAATACTACACTTGTGAAAAGTCGATTCTACATTTACTTGTAATGCCTGTTCGCAAACAATAGGTAAAGACCGAGAAAAGAACAGGCAATAAAAACTCGTGGCCACTCTTTTCAAATTGCCTTGTTTACAATGTTTATCTGTTTATAACTACGTAGGTAAGGTGCTGCCACCATTTTAATATACACCATACTTACACACATAGTATAAAACAAAGTCGCTTTCTCTGTCCCTATATCCCTATGTATGCCTAAATCTTTAAAACTACGCAACGGATTTATATGCGTTTTTTTTAAATACTTAGATAGAGTGATTGGACTGTGCCTGGCAGTGTTACCCGCGGTTTATTAACCTATGTGTTAATCCAGGATGTCATCTAACTCCATACCAAATTTTATTAAAATCGCTCCAGCCGTTTAGACGTAAAGAAGTAACAAACATACACACTCACACACTCACAAACTTTCGGTTTTATAATATTAGTGTGATAACATCCATTAAATAGTAGAGAAATAAGAAGCGGAGCACACTCACACACTCACAAACTTTCGGTTTTATAATATTAGTGTGATAACATCCATTAAATAGTAGAGAAATAAGAAGCGGAGCACACTCACACACTCACAAACTTTCGGTTTTATAATATTAGTGTGATAACATCCATTAAATAGTAGAGAAATAAGAAGCGGAGCACACTCACACACTCACAAACTTTCGGTTTTATAATATTAGTGTGATAACATCCATTAAATAGTAGAGAAATAAGAAGCGGAGCAGTAATAAGAAATGTTGCAAAAACGGGGAAAATTTACGCAGACGAAGTTGCGCGGTTCAGCTACAGTACGATCAACGTATCTTGACCGGATTGAAGTTAGGTTTTTCTCACTTTCGCGCATGTCATAGAGATGCGACCCTAATATTACTTACGAAAACGATTAATCGATTAAAAATACTAACAACATTTTAATTCAACAATATAAAAACACTATTTAAATAAGTTCATAAAAGTTTAAATTTAAAACAGTTATATTAAATAATAAAGAAACTTTGAAAAACAATTTCTTTGCCAAAATAATCACAAAAAAACATGATTAGTAATACTAATTATGACAATGTAATGCGTAATCGCATATCTAATCCTCTTGGTTTAGTTACCGCCCCCGCCCCCCGCTTCCTGTCACCATTTACTTCCAAAAAATGCATCTGCGCAACCACTTGTCGCCTACTTCAGTCCGGCCTAGTTACGTTGATCGTACTGTAGTACACCATATTAGAGTACTGATGCAAAAACAAGAGGTCAATAATAATAGAAGAGTACACGAGATTGGATACATCAGCCTCAATGGGCACAACATAGTAGGAGCATCCACTTACGATGTAAAAACTTTATGTGCTTAAATATTGGCCAATTTACTGCTAGTTAACGAATAAGGCAAACTGACATGGCGCTATTTTTATAACATAAATCAATTTTTATTTTTTTCTATATATTCCGGCTAATGTCCGAAACGGTAGGGCCGATTTTGAAGGGACTTTGACTGGCAGGCAGCTGATGTTATATGGAGTAACTTGAGCTACGCCTATCACGCTAACATCTATAGGGAGTGAGCAGCACTGCGTCCTCACGCGAACGAAGTAATGGACACATTTTTTTTTAAATACGACTCCCGCACTAGGGTACAAGCCCTGTGTCGCGGGGGACTTTACAAACATACAAGTCACAGACACAAAGTACACCCAGACTCGGGACAACAATTTGTGGATCACACAAAGTGGTGTTCCGTGTGGGAATCGAACCCACGACCTCTTGCGTAGCAGTCGGACACACTCCCACCGCGACACAGAGGCAGTCAATCTAGGCTTAAATACAGGAAAAATTTACTTTTTTTATTTATACTTTTATTAAAATATTGCTTACCTCCCATGCCAAATTCTCCACTGTACTCCTAGCTTCCACTTTAGAATCACCAGAAGCTTGAGCAATCATCTCTCCATTGATAGTCAGAGTAAAGCACTTGTTCTCATAAGTAGAGTTGAGTTCTATGTTGCATACTTGACAGCTGGCTGGAAAATAATAAAATTAGTAAAAAAAAACCGGCCAAGTGCGAGTCGGATTCGAGCAAGAAGGGTTCCGTACCATCTATAATCTATACTAATATTATAAAGCTGAAGAGAGCTGGTCCGAATTTAAAAAATCTTTAACTGTTGGATAGCCCACTTTCGAGAAAGGCTATATGCTATATAATATCACGCTACGACCAATAGGAGCAGAGCAGCAATGAAAAATGTTGCAAAAACACATTTACGCAGACGAAGTTGCGCGGGTCAGCTAGTTATCTATAAAAACGGCAAAAAAAAATAATGTCTGTTGTATGGGAGCCCCACTTAAATATTTATTTTATTATAATTTAATTAAGCGGCCTCTGTGGCGCGGTAGGAATGTGTCCGACTGCTACGCAAGAGGTCGTGGGTTCGATTCCCACACGGAACACCACTTTGTGTGATCCACACATTGTTGTTCTAAGTCTGCATTTTTGCATTTGTGTCCGTGACTTGTATGTTTGTAAAGTCTCATTTGTTCATACTCATGTCTTCATTTATTGTTATACCGGCATCTGTGAAAATTTCAACTTTCTAACTATGACTACGACTCGCACTTTGTAGTGAACAGATGTGCGTTTTATTATTAGCATTAATTTTATACATGTTTATTAAATCAGTGACCTAGATTTCTAAACGCTTGCAATTTATAGTGATTAAGTAAATGTTATTATGAGAACCGACTAAAACAAATTATGGCTACTATGGAAAGTAGCCCTCGCAGCCCTCCCAGCACACCTCAGTCGCAACAGAAGAAAGACCTCACCGTTGAAGCCTTGAGGACCAGCGATATCAAGAATTGGATGTCAACAATAGAACAATGTCTGAATGAGGTATGCCAAATTGCTGCAGACGGGAAACTGAACTCTGAACAAAAACTGAGAATCAATTCAATTGCGCGGAAGGTCGGAAATGGATTCTCAGACGGCTGTGCACTACCAGTCAATGAAGGAAAAAGTGATTTTGATCCACACTTCACTAGAATCATTAAAGAAAACCAACACCTAGCTGAATGCATTTATGACTTCAAAAAATCTATCGAGGAGACCATGGAAGTAAACAGCAATAAACCAGTGACTCAACAAGGCAAGCCATGCTTTGCGGAAATGGTCAAGACCCATAACAATGATTTTCTATGCCCTAAAAATTTGAGCTCAATAGCTATTTACCCTAAAGATGGTCAAAAATCTAGTGACGATACCAAATCTCTAGTCCAAAAAATTATCTGCCCAGAGCAATTGAAATTGCACGTAAGAGGACTACGAAGGACCAAGAACGGTGGTGTTATTATCAGCACTGAAACGAAGGACGACATAGAGAAGCTTCGAAAGTCGACTCAGCTAACCAGTTCCGGACTAAAAATGGAAGAGCCACATAAAAGAAGACCTAGAATCATAGTCATCGGGGTTCCAGTTACTTTACGTGGCCAGGAAGTGTTTGACCTCATATTTGACCAAAATCTAGCCGAAAAAATGCCAAACCTAACGCGTGAGTCGTACATGTCCTCTATGAAGTTGAGCCACAAATCAGGAAAAGAAGACGCACCAACATGCAACTTTGTACTGGAAGTGACAGCTAGCATAAGAAAGACATAAACAGACATAAATCAGGATCGTGTCTTCATCAACTGGACGTCCTGCCCAGTTCGGGACTTCACGTTGGTGACCAGATGCTTCAAATGTCAACAATATGGACACGCAGCTCGAACTTGTCGCGAAGCAACCTACACGTGCGGACAGTGCGGTGAACTAGGTCACCAGGTAAATGAGTGCACTAAGAAAACTGACTCACCAAAATGTGCAACTTGTGTACGCTTCAAAAAACCGAGCGATCACAAAACAGGTGACTCAGATGTCCGGCGAAAAAGATTGCTGAATCGAGATATATAAATAGCATAGATTATAATGAGGACACCTAAAAGCGTCATAATGTTACTCAAACATTGTAAATTATTCTAAATTGTATTTTATTTGTATCCTACCTATACATATTTTACTTGATAAATATTGATAAATAATATAGTTCTACCGATCCGAATTGAAAAATTCTTTCACTGTTAGATAGCCTATTTATCCAATAGGAGCGGTGCAGCAATGAAAAATGTTGCAAAAACGGGGAAAGATTATGCATACGAAGTTGTGCAGGTCAGCAGTCATATATATATATAGTACTAGTTGACATAAGTACCTAACTTTGGTTTTATAAATGAATTGAATTGGATAGTTGACTACAAAAAAAAAAAATTAATACTTATCAGGTAATAGTAGATCTTAAAATGTTCCGATAAGTATACATACATACATACATATCAACCCATATGATGGCCCACTGCTGGGCACGGGTCTCCCCAGTAGAACCTACTGGTATGTAGATCCTGGGGGTAATTGCCATAATCGCCACGCTTGGCGAGCGGGTTGGCGATCGCAGTAAGGCTTTAGTTATGCAGAGGACGCTGCTGCCCGTCCTCCAGAGTGAAATCCCTTAGTCGCCTTGACGACACCCACGGGAAGAGATGGGGTGGTACTATTCTTAAGCCGGCACCACACGGCCACCTTCCGATAAGTGTTATTTTACAATTTTACATGTTTTTGATTTTAAAAGCATGAAAACAAATACTATATGTAATGATTTTAAGAATAGGAGCTTATGACGTCACAGGTTGTGAATAACACACATTTCTATAGAACTTATTGTTTTGAGATTTCATAAAAAGAGACTGATTTGACTTGGCATTCCCTATTGAATTGGTTTCATTTTAAACTGTCCTGATCATATTACCTAAAAATCAAATTAACTATGAAGCAGGAGTGACTAATTTTTAATTTGTCTATGAAGCAAAATGCCTAAATTGTTAAATTACTTGTTTTCAGAATGGCGTTAAAGTAAAAAGACTAATCTGTAGAAAGACTAAAACTTGAAATGATAAAGAGGAAACATTTGTATGTAACAAATAAACTAAAAACTGCTGGACTGATTTTAAATGTTCTTTCACTATTAGAAAGCTACATTATCGGGAAGTAACATAGACTATATTTAATTGTCAAAAAAAGAATAGATATCCTTACGAAAATTACAATTAATAAAAAAAATTATAAAAATAAAATTCATTCTCGACAGTTCTATTCAACGGCATCTTGCATATACAATACTTTCCAAGAATATGGAAAATATCACAGGTCCTTATGATTCTTAAGCCAGGGAAACCAGCTCATGAGATTTCATCTTACTGACTTAACAGCCTTCTTCCAATACTATTTAAGCTATTTGAAAAACTATTACTACAACAACTAATGTTTATATTGGCTAACAAAAATATAATCCCTGACCACGAGTAAGTTTGGTTTTCGAAAATATCACTCAACAATTGAACAGGTACAATGTGATCAGAAGTACTTATGAAAATAAAGAATATTGTTCATCAGCGTTCTTAGACATCCAGCAAGCTTTTTTGATAAAGTATGGCACAATGGCTTACTCTACAAGATCAAAATGAACATATCACACAGTTACCTTTTAATACTTGCGTCATACCTATCAGACCAGCATTTTCAAGTAAAAGAGAGCCGCCATACATCACCTTTCTATGAAATTAAGGCAGGGTTACCCCAGGGGTCTATTCTTGGTCCTGTATTGTATACGAACATACGCTACAGAAACCTCTATTGGGTATCTAAGAAATTCCAAACTCTCCATAGACAACAAGCTATTAATATATGAAAGCATTTTAAAGCCGACCTGCATGTATGGTGCTCAACTCTGGGGAAGCGCTAGCAACTCCAACATATATTGCAGAGACTCCAGAACCCTATCAAACGCTACATGGTGCACAACAAATATTGAAGTTCGTGTAAACTTAAATATAAAAACAATTAAAGAGGAGGTTCTTAACACTATTATTCGCTACAAAACAAGACTAGCTAATCACCCCAATAACTTAGCAGCCCAGTTAGTAATAGACCAGAGTGAAACACGTTTGAAATGGTGTGCTATTCTGCAACTTGACTAAATAGAGTCTATTCTAAGAGCAGTTGCACTCAGTGGAGTACACACTCGACATGAAATCCTGCGCTCATCAGATTTGCTTATAGTCCAGGACTGATTGTAAATACACACACAATAGAAAAAAGTTATAAAAGACTATGATATGACACCCGTGCGAAGCCGGAGCAGGCAGCTAGTTCGTAATAAATTAATGGTACCTAACTGTTAACTTACTTTGTATATTCCATAACTTTCCAGCCCATGGTCTTATTAATAGCACCAATCTCCCAAAAGCACTCTTAAACATATGATCTCTAAATCCTCTAACATTTATACAATCTAATCTTAACATATCATCAAGATATTTCTCTGTATCAAACTTCTTTTCATTGGTTTCTTCTTTAACATTATTTTTATTTGAATCGTTATTTGTATTTGAATCGTTATTGGCATTTGAATCGTTAGTTTCCATTACATCATTATCTGATTCATTATCACTTTTCTCGTTATCATTACTTTTACCAGCAGCAACAAATTGTATTTTTGGTGCTTTCGGTTGGTCGTCAATAACAACTCCACCTTGACGTTTGATTCCTTTCGCTCTGTCTTCTGCTGCGTCGGATGCGGACACAAATGTTCTTTGTAACATTGTTTTCTTGAGTTTTCTGTATGGTTGGGCTACCTGAAAAAAATAAGATTTTTGGTAAAGGAAACTGGTTGATACAGTAGAAACCAGCATCTGTATTGTATACTACTTAAAAGTAAAAAAATACTGATCGACTGATCTATTAACGCACAGATTCACGTATTAGATGATTTAGGTCGAAATGTAAAACACAGATGTGGAGCCACCCGCAGCGTCGCTGCTCAACACATTTGGATTGTAAATTTCATTTAAGGTTTAACATAACTTGGTCAAAATTTCAAAGTTAGTTTTGAGTCAGTTTTTTTAGTACAGCTCTACTCTCTTGCTTGTGTGAATGGTTCCTAAGGTCTTGCCCCAGTTCGTCAGTGGTGCCGACCATTTAGTGACTTAGGCTAGGTCCAGATCGGTGGCGATATGAAATACCCAAGCGGCCGAAGCTTATTTATCAGTTTGTAAACATAAAGTTTAAGGTTATTATTTTATTATCTTAATGTTATTGTTTATTTATATAAAACTTACTTCATAAGAAAGTCTGGAGATCTCTTGCATGACTTCCGGAGGATATCTGCAGCCCAGTAACTCCACATTAGTGAATACTCTAGCTAAACAAACCAATCTCTCCTCTGGGTAATCTTTCTTCCATTTTTCCATAAAAGATCTCCGTAACTGCCAATGGTCTTCGCTTTCGTGATCATCTCTGTATTTTTCTACATCCCAGTCCACATCGAAAGACATCTTTGTGTTAATATTGTTGAAATAATTAGCGTTTATATATTTTTGCAAGACATTGGCGAACTAATGCGATGTTTTGTTTTGATGGATAATGTATAATGCTGCCATACCTGAAAAATCTGCTAATATAATTTTTGTTAAAGATTTTGTTCTTATTTCCCACATTTCCTGACTCAAGAAACTTAAATGTATTTTTACATGGACGCAGAACTGCAGTCCATCAGAAGCATTGTATGTTTTTGTAAAGTCCCTAGTTGCAATAATTCTACTTTAACACAGTGGCGTAGCGTGGATATTCTTAATGATTGGGCCTAAAACTCCGGATAGCGACTTCCTCCCCTTGTTTGACCTTCTCCCTTGTTTTTATTAGTGTGTAGATAAACCACATATTTTGTTAATTTTTAATATTATATTCAACGGACCCAATGTACATTGTACAACATATTGTGCAAAACTTCAAGGTAACCTACGTTAATATGTCAGTCAGTCAGTCAGTCAGCTCCTCCTTTTATATATTGTAGATTCAAATACATACAATAACTAAAGGTAACTACCAGTAAACATACCTACATTACAAAAGCAGAATGAAACTGCAATAAGACTAAAATATTGTTGAGGCTTTCTTTTGCGCGCATGGACATCAGTAAACTGCAAGCAGATGCTTCTATTAACGACTGGAAGCCTCTTGAGGAAGCCGCTACAATGGATGCCAAAGTTGCGGTATTCATCAATTTTATTCATAATGCTCCAGTGAAAAGAAATAAGGTATTTCGAAAATACAAACGGTATTGTTCTAACGCGAAAACTGGGCTACATTCAAAATCGCCAGAAAGAATCCGATGCTAAAGCCGCTATAAATTCGATAATGTTTCTTGTCTTCTGCCGATATCTATAAGTTTCTAGGTATTATTATAATTCTCGGTATAGGTAAAGTGCGGCATTCTGCCCTACTCCACCGACGACTATTACATAAGACGATTTTAATCGTCATTTCCCTACCTCTATCATTACGGGCTCTCTATCGACTTAGGAATTTCCTTCCAATTTCAACCAAGACAATGCTTACAGTACAGCCTATACTGTACCTACAGACTTTAATTTTTCTTATTAACTATGATGATGAGTGTCATCTGTCGTGACGTGAATGCATATCTGTTCAACAAGCTTGATCGTCTTCTCAATAATTGCATTTAATTTATATTAAACATTAGTATTACTAATGTTGAATATGAATCAAATGCAGGATAAATAACCGTTATACACAGAGGTGGTACGGTCAATGGCTCTGTAAGGCGCACCTAAGTGGGTGGCGTCTCTGATTTTTTTTATTTATTTATTTATTTATCTTCTTGCACACAAAATTTGTACAAAGGCGGACTTAATGCCTTAGGCATTATCTACCAGTCAACCTTAGGGTGATACAGAGAACTGTTTAAGGTGGGTGCTTAATCGACTTATATTTGTAATGCTAAATAAGCAAGAAAGTGATTTAAAAAAAAGTAATAATAATAAATAAATAATTATAAAAACAATATGTACCATACATATAAATATATAAATACACATACCTACACACACAACATACCAATACATACATTTACATACATGATACATACTCATAAGTATACAAATACATACATATTATACATATATAACCATAGATTACTATAATTGTGATGATTCCGCCAATAACTTCGTATAGAAATTACGTACTTGGAACTTAAAGGTGACACGAGTTGTAGACATTCTTATTTCGAGAGGGAGTGCATTCCAAAGGAGAATAGCTTGAATAGAGAAGGAAGAATGCACCAGAGTGGAGCTGTGAGCAGGACAGAGAAGCAACAGATTATTAGAGGAGCGTAGATTCCGATCATGGCTAGAGCAGAGAAATTGAAAGTGAGGCGTTAGATAAGTAGGGGCATGAGGAGAAAATAGAATTGAATATAGCGTTGTAAGTGCACGCAAACTACGACGCTGCCGGATAGGAAGCCAATTAAGCTGAGAGCGATAGTTCGAGACATGATCATACTTGCGAAGGTTGAAGACGAATCGAATGCAATTGTTGAGAAGCCGGTCAAGTTTATGGAGCAGATCAGCATTCAGGTCGAAATAGCACACATCACCATAGTCAATGATAGGAAATATTAAAGTCTGCACTAGCGTTACCTTTGTATTAACTGGTAGGAAGTTTTTGAGACGATAAAGACACCGCAAAGTGCCAGTGACCTTCTGACTGACGTTAGCAATTTGAGTCCGCCAGCTAAGGGTGGAATCAATATGCAAACCTAGATCCTTGACATCATGGCTAACAGGAATAGCAGTGCCATGGAAGATAATAGGTGGTAATGAATCAAAATCTATTCTGCTAACCATGTGAGGACTGCCAACAATGATTGCTTGACATTTTTCAGGATTTACCGAAAGACCAAACTCGTCCGACCAGTTCTTTATCGCCATTAAATCTCGATTCACATTATCGATAGCTTTGTTCAAATTGTCTAATTTTGTCTGAAAGTATAGCTGAAGATCGTCGGCATACAAATGATACGTACATCGAAGTTCCTGAGTTAAAAGATTGATAAACAAGGAGAAAAGCAGAGGAGATAGAATACCGCCTTGAGGAACGCCCGCAACGAGATCACGCCAACTAGAGAATGTATCATCGATGCGAACCGACTGCTGGCGCCCCTGAAGATATGAAGAAAACCATTCCAATGCACCCGATGTAATATTATAACACGAGAGTATTGATAGGAGTATATCGTGGCTAACTGTATTAAAGGCGTTTGAGAAGTCCACCAACACCATGACAGAAACTTTTCCATCCTCCACACCGGCTCTGATATCGCCAGTTACTTTTAGCAATGCGGAGATAGTACTATGTCCAGGCCTAAAACCAGATTGGAAAGGACATAAGATGCCATTAAGCTGTACAAATGCGGATAATTATCGGTGTACACAGGCTTCAAGGACTTTAGACAGAAAAGGAAGAATAGATATTGGACGGAAATGATTAGGAAGAGAAGCGTTTGAGATCTTAGGCAGAGGTTGCACGTATGCTTTACTCCATAAGTCGGGGAAACGTCCTGATTGTAAAGAAAAGTTAATAATATCCGTAATTCCAGGAAGAAGCTGATCAAGGATGGTAATGATCATACGGCGGCTGATGCCGTCACAACCTACAGCCTTCGACTTGATGGAGAGTATAATTCTCTTGATCTCATCAGGTGCAACAGGAGAAAAATAAAAAGGATCATAAGTGACTTTAGATAAGCTTGATATATAGTTAATTGTACGACATCTGGTTAGATAATCTATCGAAACAGACGGGACAAAGTGGTCATTTAGATCATCTAAACCAACTGTAGCAGGCAAATCGGATTGTTGCTCTTTACCGATACCTAGGGTTCTAAGGAACTTCCAGATATCGGCAGGAGATGATAAAGAAATATTGTCAAGAATATGTCGGCGTTTGGCGTTACGTATCATTTGATTACACCGATTCCTTGCAGCTTTATATGACGACCAGTTGACATCAGATCGATTTGTCTTAAACCTTCTAAAGGCCCGGTCACGGCGTCTAATAGCAATCTGAATACCTTTTGACATCCAGGGCGCCGGAGGCCTTTTTACTTTAATTGTTTTAATGGGCGCGTGGACGTTGTATACATTCGTAATGAGTTCATTAAAAATGCGAACCTTATTATCTACTGAACTCGATATCACTAGGTCTTCCCAATCGGTAGCAGAAGCATCTTCACGTAGTTTATCAGCGTCCATCCGAGCAAAACAACGCATGAGTAAAAGTTTTGGTTTAAGTTTGGGAGGGTTTAAAATATAAGTTAGGAAGATAAGATCATGAAGAGAGAAACCAGGAGCAGAAAGTTGGCCGTGAGAAGAAACAAGAGAAGGAGAAGAAGTAAGTATAATATCCAGCCAGGTGTCAATTCCGTTTATGTTATGATGAGTGGCTTGAAGTGGGAGTATATGGAGACTGGCAGATTCCACGATGTTGCGAAATTTAGTAGACCGAGGAGAAGTGCGTGCAAGGAGGTCTGTGTTGAAATCACCCATGATGATGTAATGTGATCACTCAGAATAGGAATTATTTTCTGTTGGTGTATGTCCTTTTCACGGATACTTCGGAAAATACCTGCACGGTCGCAGGGAGAGAATTGTTTGTACATGTTTCTGTTCTTGATCTGGAGCGAGGGGTCGTGGAGTGCGGTCGCAAGACGTCCTCACAGAAGGAGACGGTGGAACGCATCAGGGAAGAAAACCCTCTGGCGTTCACTGATGCCGCCTTAGGTGGTGCTGCCGACGGGAGAATTTGGTAATCTTCTCTATCTTAGTGGGTGGAAACCCTACACTACCTCCACCATCTACCCCGAACGGTGGGGTATTGGTCAGGAATTTTCCTACACTCGCCAAACTGAAACAAAGGGCAGTACCAATCATAAATTAAGAAGACGATAAAAATAGAACTAATGAACCATTATAGAAAATAAAATAAAATTTGGCAGTTCCTAGGTACTCTGGGAATAGGCAAACGAGGTAGTAGTGACCCTCACACGACGGTTGGTATAGATGACATCAATGATCATTTCTCCTCTCTTGTACCTATTGATAATCTAACCAAGCGTCGCACTTGTGAGTACTTAGCTGAGCTTCCCCGCCCCAACATAGACTTCTTTCACTTTTCTTCAGTAGATCCTGGCGAGATCAAAAAGATAATTCTTTCCATTAAATCTAACGCTATCGGAAACGATGGTATTAGCAGTCGCATGGTTATGTCTATTCTTGATCATCTTCTTCCTGCTTTATCACATATCATAAACTTCTCTCTCGATTCGGGGACATATCCATCTTCATGGCGGTGTGCTTTTGTCATTCCTATACCGAAAATTTCAAATCCTACTCTTCCTAATCATTTTCGGCCTATCTCTATTCTACCTTTTCTATCAAAAGTGCTGGAGGCCTGTGTACATAAGCAAATGACACATTTTGTATACCGAAACAATTTGTTAAGTCGCTATCAGTCAGGCTTCAGGCCAGGACACAGCACCACATCTGCTCTTCTCAAAGTGACTGGTGACATTAGAGCAGGGATGGATGAGACTAAAATTACTGGTTTTGGTGGACTTTTCCAATGCCTTCATTGCCGTCAGCCATAATTTCTTACTTTCCATTCTCTCCCATCTGATGTTCTCGCCAGATTCTCTGGATTGGTTCTCTTCTTATCTTCGGGGACGCCAGCAGTCCGTGCGCGTGGGTAATTCTTCATCGAGGTGGCGTGATCTCGACGCTGGTGTTCCTCAAGGCGGTATTCTTTCTCCTTTATTATTTTCTATTTTTATTGACCTCATTACTAAAGTCCTTCAGTGTGCGTTTCATCTTTACGCTGACGACTTGCAGGTGTATGCTCAGGCTGGTTTGAATGATCTGTCCGAGGCCATCACAAAGCTTAATGAGGACCTTGACGCGATCAAGACCTGGTCAGATAAGTTTGGCCCAAACAGTAAATCCTTGCAAGTGTCAGGCCATCGTGATAGGGAGTCAACGAATTTTAAGCCGATTGAACACCGACACATTGCCATCAATAATATTTAACGGCTCAGTTATCCCTTTTAATGAATCGGTTAGGAATCTTGGTATTTTCATGGACACCCACCTCAACTGGCAAGCTCAGGTAACTAGTGTTAGTCAAAGGGTTACGGGTACACTGCGGGCTTTATATTGTCTAAAGAATTTTCTTCCCTCTAATACCAAGTTAATGCTTGTCCAGGCGCTGATATTTCCCTTGATTGACTATGGTGATGTATGCTATCTTGACCTGAATGCAGAACTCCTTAATAAATATGACCGGCTTCTAAATAACTGCATTAGATTCATTTTTAATCTTCGCAAGTTTGACCATGTCTCTTCTTACCGTTCCAAACTGAAATGGCTCCCTATTCGCCAGCGTCGTAGTTTGCGCGCTCACACTACACTCTATTCAATTCTCAATTCTCCTACTGCACCCTTATACTTGACTTCTAACTTCCAGTACTTGCACTCCTCTCATAGTAGAGATCTACGATCTACCAACAATCTGCTTCTTCTATGTCCCTCTCATTCTTCTGGATTCGTTGGTACCTCTTTCCTTGTTCAGTCTGTTTCCCTCTGGAATTCGCTGCCCCCCGAAATTAGACAGGCACCTAATCGTCTTAATTTTAAATCGAAAGTACGTACTCTGTTCCTGGATGAACTAGTTGAATCACCTCTACATTTGTAACTTATATGTAATTTATGTAGGTATATATGAATTTATGGTATGTAAGTATATATGTATTTATGGTATTTATTTATTGTGTATTTAGGTAAGTATATTTAATTGGTTTTGTTATACTATTATTTTTATATTTTTTTTTAGTTTTCTTTGTCTGATTGTATGTAATATCTACAGGTTTACTGCACCTGCATACTTCATTTCTACATCGCCCTAAGGTAGACTGGCAGAGAATGCTTTTAGCATTAAGTCCGCCTCTGTACAATTTTGTGCATAAAGTTTTTAAATAAATAAAAAAAAAAAAAATCATTTATTTATCGCAGTCATGATGGTATAATATTTTCATTATTAATATGAAGTTGTTTTAAAGTGATCAATTTTTGAATTTATGGTTGATCTGCTGTCGAACATTCACAATTATTTTTTGTTAATTTGGTGAAAATTCACATAAAAACCGAAATAGCATATTTATTGATGGTGTGGTTAATTTATAAAAAGTAATTCTCACTACCCCTCTCTTCAAAAAAAACAAATAATAAATTGCCTCCTCCTTTCGCTTGCCTCCGGGGGCCTTGGACCCCAATACCCCCACGTAATCTATACTCTAAATTAATATTATATAGCTGAAGAATTTGTTTGTTTGTTTGAACGCGGTCATCTGAAGAACTACTGATCCGAATTGAAAAATTCTTTCACTGTTAGATAGCCCATTTATCGAAGAAGGCTAAAGGCTTTATTTATTTTTTTAATTGGTTCACCAACAACTAATACATCAACAATAATCCTTATAAACACAAACTTTCACAATTACTTAGATCTAAATGTTTAGTTACCTAAAGGTAAACACTACATTCATAATGATAATGAGCCATTCGTTACAAACTATATAATTTGTATGTGCTAAATAACTAAGCTTATACAACGATTGATAGTTTTCCGAAACAATCCCAATGAGTCGTGGTAAATATCAGCCTTGTCACTGCATTCATTAAATAATTTAGTCATTCAGCAAAGAGGTGAGCTTGAGCCAAGCACTGTTCTACGCAGTGGAGGGACTAACGGTGTGATTGGTTTACGCGGAGTGTGAATCGGAACTCTAAAACGTCTCCTTGTAACATTTCCGGGCAATTGATCTTATTTCTTAACAATTTATATAAAAATATTAAGTCTGTTACACATCTCCTCTTAGACAGTTCCATCTTCTTATAATAATCCAACCTGGTTTTTTAATCCACATTTCTGCCCCCCATTCCCACCGAGTATGACAAGTGCCGAACAAATCTCTTTTGAATGCGCTCTATTCTGAGAGAGTGTATAACAAAGTGGGGCCGCCACACAACGGCAGCGTACTCCAAAACACTTCTGACAAGGCAGTTAAATAAAATTATCTTAGGCTTATCGTTCCGAAAGTTTAACATCACGCTACGACCATTAGGAGCGAAGCAGCAATGAGAAATGTTGCAAAAACGGGGAAAATTTACGCAGACGAAGTTATAAGTATTTAATGAAAAAGCTATGACTTTGATTCAAACCTCGAAAGTGTAAAATCTGGTGCCACAGTGGCACTTGCACTTGCAGTATGTTGGCAACCCTAAACGTCATTTTTTGCGGTTTACGGGCGCTGCTGTCACCGGTGCTGTTGTGTTTTTCAATTTGCCTTTGTTGTATTTTTTGAAATCAATCATTCTAAGCGTGGTTGATTATTGATTTTTAATTTCTACGGCAAGATTGATTTATTAGTAATTTAAATTTGAACTAATAATCGCATTGATGCAATTAGTTGCTCTTGTAATCCCGTAATGGAAGTTTGATAGTACTATTATTTTCTACTTGTACTATAACATTTGATTTAAATGCGTCATGGAGGGTAAAGGAAATAATCCAACATTTTTAGCAGCCCCTAAGGGATTCGCCTTACAAAACGAAGTTCCACCAAGCTCAAAAACTCCGCTAAACACTAAAGACGGTCATGTTTTTGTCCCGCCTAAACCCGTCAGTAATATCGCGCAAAAACAAGAAAAATATGATTTAAAACAAATCGATTTTGATCGCCTGGTAACCAAAGTAGGAGAGAAAGACTTTGTGCATAATTTGAAAAATATTTTCAATTTTTTAACAAGTAATAATGATGAAGAAGAATTTCGGGATATCTCGAAAGATATGGAAGAAATTCTGGTGCGAATAGTTAAAGATGTCGATGTTCTGCAATCAGACAATATTTATGGCAAGAGTTATTGTGAAAAAATCATTGAAATATTGAACCATGCTTATGATTCTAGAATTTTTAAACTTGTTTGTTTTTTTAAGAAAGAGGCACAGGAAATATTGTTACAAGGCCTAGGTGTGGAGCCTAAAATGTAAGTTCTTTTTTTTATTTATTGATATTATGCCTTTCTCCACTAATAAAGAAAGCGTTTGAATTTGTTTATCTTTGTTGCTTAGTATTTTTCGCAATTCTTTAAAATAACATTCAATGTTGTTGGTTTAAAAATTAAACTATAAAAAATGGTGGCTATTAACATAATAATATCTGCATTTAAAAATAAAAAGATGAGATCAGGTATTATCACAAATAAGATGTAAATTAAAGAATACCAGGTATCAGCTGAAAAGATTGCTAAATAACATAACTTAAAATAAAAAAACAAAAATGTCTTGGCTGAATAATAAATAACCTATACCAATTTTTTGTTTCAGTATACTGGTGTATAAAAAATTATACCAGTCAGGAAACCAAGCAACACATTTGCGTGAAGGATTTCCATCAATGAGGTAAGTATTTATTATTCCAACACTGCGGTATTTTAGGGGAATACCCCATAGACAACTGGGGAATCCCCTTAGACTATAGGACTAGAATATAAGTTTCATTGAAATAATGTTGTGTACAGTATTTCAGGTAACCCCCCAATAGTGAACTGTGGGGAATCCCCTTAAATACTGTTTATTACTATGTCATAATGACCAATGAAAATGTGTTTTTAAATTAAGATTATGGTATTTATTTATTTGGATCTTAAATAAATAACACCTTGCATAAAAAAAAAGTTTTTTTAAGATTGTATGTAGGTACAAGGAAAAAACTAGGTACTTCTAAATTTCAAATTGTACTTTTTAGAGTTCCATTGCCAAAATGGCAAAAACAGAACCCATATAGTTTTGTCATGTCCTTCCGTCTGTCTGTCTGCCCATCCATATATCACAGGCATTTTTCTCTAAAACTACCCAATAATTGATTATATTTGGTGGCCACTACTTAGTTTCATAGCTAAATAATAAAGATAAATATTTTTGTATTTTAGGGGGGGCACCCCATACATGTAAAAGCTGATAAAAAATTTTTAGCATATGTGTAGCACATTTTGTTTTTTGATGTGAATATTTTTTAAACAAATCGCTCCGAATGTTGCATAAATTGTGTCCTCATTATTTGAACTGTGTTCCCAAAAAATTAAAAAAAAACAAATAGCTCTTAACTAAAACTTAAAGGGCGTAAGTGCCATGAAGATACACTGTTCTGCTGGTGCAATTATTCAAATCATATTTTTTTATATGGCAACAGCCCAAATGCTCTTGCCCACCTACCTTTTTACCTACGGATAACTATTTAGACTTTACACTTGTAATATGGACCTTAAGACTGACCCATAAAACTCTTATATCTACTTATATGCTAAAGCACACTAAAATTAGTCCAGTAAATAGTTTCAAAGATAACTTATAAAACTTTTTTTTCTAGGTCACTGTCAAGCAGCCCACCAATATCGCGATCAGCGAGCATCGACTCCTTAACATCTCAAAGGTCTAGCCTATATATCACACCACCATACAAAGACCAATTCTTACCCCACTGCTTCCAACTCATAGTAAACTTCATCAGAGATACAGCCCAACAAAGTTTAGAATTCTCCGGATTGTCTGCCGAAGATGCTAAGTTCCTACATTCTTCATTTAGCAGCATTATAGCTGGTGATGCCAGAGGTAGAAATGTATGTGTCGAATTATGGGAGATTGTCAAGGTTTTCTCACCAATGTTTGAGTTTAGAATAACATATATAAAGGCTCAAAGTTTGGATACAAAGTAAGTGATGTACAATTATATATTACAGGAGTTGGTAGGAATAACAAGGATCACCAGAGACAAGGACCGGAAATTGAGAAAACCAATCCTATTTTCCCTGCTTTTGTATTGCATGAATTAACATTCTTATCCTTACAAACAATATTTAATTTTAAAGGTGTGTCCAAAGATTGAAAGGCAAGAGCGCGGCAGCAACACGCGGCGTTTGCAGGACACATTTCTGCCGAGCTCTAATTGGGTAGATGACTACAATTACAATAAATTATTTGACACTATCCAGGAAATAGCATTTGCAAAAATACTCTGAAAAACAATGTTTCTCTATATTTTTACGTTGTCGTGAATTTACAAACATCAAAATAAACATTGAAACTACATGATTTGACCATACAAAAGTATGACGTCATTGTTTTGTATTTCATATAAATTAGTACGGGTTGCATCGTTTCGACGTTTCTTAAAAAGATACTGATTTGACTTGACAGTCATCTACTCTAATAGGACTAAACCCAGGAATGTTTGCGTAGTAGGAACACGTTCAAACATAAAGTGGCGGTAGCCTAATGTCTTAGGCATCGGTCGCGCCATCATGAGGTTGCGGGTTAACAGGATTGCTAGTAATGTGTGTCATTAAAAAAAAAATATTGACGAATGTTTACTAAAATGATCACAACGCGGCAGCCGCGCCCGGTTGCCGCTCAATTTTTGGACACATTTTAAGACGTACTTGAAAGTATTTCTGTCGCTACTATAGGTGTACCAGAATCTCATAAAACGTTTTTTTTTTTTAAAACTGTTAACTGACAGTGATTCCTATGGCGATTATCACCTTGATACTTTTTCGTTGAAACAGTTTTTCTTATATTTAGTAACTAGCTGTCCCACGCAACTTCGTAAGCGTACATTTTCCCCGTTTTTGCAACATTCTTCATTACTGCTCCGCTCCTATTGGTTGTAGCGTGATGTTATATAGCCTATAGCCTTCCTCGATAAATGGCTATCCAACAGAAAAATAATTTTTCAATTCGGACCAGTAGTTCCTGAGATTGCCGCGTTTAAACAAACAAACAAACTCTTCAGCTTCATAATATTAGTATAGATAATGCGTCAGTATGTCGAGCTGATTTCTAACCGCCAAAAGTGTATAGGAACAGGAAGAAGAAGAAGAAAGTTTAAAACTTTGTTATGTGTGAGTTTTTGACGTGATAACGTCTTATAAATCAATGACCGCCGCCATTCGCTGTTGCTTAGCAACTAATCAATAATGTGACACTTTTTCGACGAAAAAGTGTCACGTTATTGATTGGTTGCTAAGCAACAGCGAATGGCGATTGCAGCGACATGCGATACAATTGGAACTAAAGCTGTCACAGGCATGGTAGTTTATTACAATGTCATCAATGTTTTCTTTTAACGTTAACTCGTAAAATTATCGTCCGTAAACCGACTTTACAGACAACCGTTTTTATTACTGACATTCACGCGGGCGGAGTTGCAATACAAAATATTTGTTTAAGCAGAATTTGATAATAATAATAATAAGCCTCTTATCCTGAACTGCTTTCTTCTTTCTTTGTATTGTGGTTGTCTCTTTAGTTATAAAATATCTCTGAGTTCAGTGTGCCTCTTGGCAAAGGCCTCCTCTAACAATTTCCATTGAACTCTGTCTCTAGCAACCCTTCTCCATTTTGGGCCTGCCGTCAGTTTAAGTTCATCTTCCCATCTCTTGCTTTGTCTTCCTCTGTTCCTTCTTCCATCTCTAGGGTACCAGTCTGTTATGATGTTGCTCCACTTCTCTTGTGTACCGCGCAGCATGTGCCCAGTCCATCTCCACTTCAAACTATCTATTCTAGTAAGTAAGTCTGTGACTTTTGTCTTGCTTCTTATGACGGTACTTCGTATCTTATCTTGTTTCTTAATACCTATCATACTTCGTTCCATAGCTCTTTGGCAGTGATCCAGCATGTTTCTGTGATGTTCAGTAAGAGCCCAAGTTTCACACCCATATGTAATACATGGGAGAATGCAGGTATTGAAGACCTTCCTTTTGATACCTATACTAAGATCTGTGGATTTCATGATCTCTTTTAGTGACCAATATCTTTTCCATCCGTTAGCTATTCGTCTTTTGATTTCTTTTGTAGTTGTGTCTGTATGTGAGATGATTTGTCCTAAATAGATATATTCATCTACATATTCAACAGGTTGGTTGTTAATTTTTATTTCATATTTGTTTGAATTCGTTAATAGCTTTGTTTTGTTTATATTCATAAATAAGCCCACTTTCTCGCTCTCTTTATTTAGATCTTGTATCATTTTTTCTGGGATCCCTGGTTGTTCTTCAAACAAAACAATATCGTCAGCGAATCTAAGATGGTTTAATTTTTGACCATCTATATTTATTCCATGTTGGTCCCAGATTAGCTTTCGAAATATGTTTTCCAGCACCGCCGAGAACAGCTTTGGGGACATCGGGTCGCCCTGTCTGACGCCTCTTTTTACTTGAAATGTCTCACCCAAGGTTTCCAGTTGTACTCTTGCCTTACTGTTGAAGTAAATGTTTTTAATGGTGTCTATGTACGCTGTCGGGATTCCCTGGTTTCGTAAGCTTTCCCATATGGCTGTGTGGCTAATGCTAAGCAGAATTTGATAATGAACCGTTAAATAAAATTAAACTAATTCAATAAAAAAATACAACTAGGTATCAAGACTTCTTCGTCCTAGTAGGATTAGGACCCACTTACCTTAACCTTGTGTTACCATCCTTAAAATATAATTTCCTCATTTTTCATCTGATTCTGGTACTCCTTTATGTGAGTGAGGGTTGGTATTGCTATACATTTAAATGGAAAATCAAATATACATATAAAATGTAACAGAAAGATGTGATGGTTGTTATGTACTCATAATACTGAGTGCTTAATAAACCTAAAACTTGTCAAAATTAGAACTTGTCAAAATCAGAGCATCATAAATGTTATTTTGGATTAAATGTTGATAAACTTTCGCGATTTGAACACATTATGAAAAAATATATATTACGGGTCTTAATTGAGTGGATAATTTAAGGTAAAACACCTTGTTTATTGCCCGACGTTACGGCCGTTGCAATACGGTCGAAACGTCGGGTAATAGGTAAACAAGGTATTTTATTTCACGCGATTAAGACCCGTAATATATATATTTTAGTGGATTTTTTTTATTTAAAAGAACAATATGACGAAGTTCTATGTCAACCAACATAATAATCCAAGCGGCGGCAGCCTAAGGCATCGAATAACAATCGTGCGGTCGCGGGTTCGAATCTTACCCATTATACTACCGACGTGAACCCACACCTAACATAAGTCATTGAGCTTAAGTGTAGGGGTTAACAGATTGCTAGTAATGCGTAATCCACAATTCCACATTAATGGTTATCTTTTTAGAAAAAAAAAATGCACGATAAAAGATATTTAATAAAAAATAATAACACGAAACAATCTGATTTGACCACACGTTTCTGTTACACGTTGTATGTAAATGAATGTTCGTGAAAAAGCCGATCAGCTTTGCTGCACTTAAACCTAGGCCGGATGACAGCAGTTAATTGCTTCGGGTCGGCTTTGCCGTATCATATGTGCCGGTCCGAATTAACTTCCCAATTATAGTTAATGAAATCGAGTATGAGTACAGTGCGTTTCACTTGGCGCCCGAAACGATCTTTAAATTCAATTTCCTTATTGTACACAAAACAAAAATACAAGCAAACACAAAAACAAATAATAATAAAAAGTAATTATGTACAAAGGCCAACTTAGGTCAAAATTGAGTTTTCTACCAGCAAACCTTTGAGCTCTAGAGTAGAATGATATTTGAAAGTAATCGGGAGTGTAAAATATAAACAAACATTAATTACATACCTACTTACAAACATAAACGTATGTTATTTAATATCATATAATATACCTAAATAAATACATATATACATACCAGATACACTTACATATTAATATTACATAAATAAAATATTATAATACACTGGCTGACCCGCCCAACTTCGTCTGCGTAAATTTTCCCCGTTTTAGCAACATTTCTTATTGCTGCTCCGCTCCTTATTTCTCCACTATTTAATGGATGTTATTATACATATAAACCTTCCTCTTCAATCACTCTATCTATTAAAAAAAACGCAGCAAAATCCGTTGCGTAGTTTTAAAGATTTAAGCATACATAGGGATATAGGGACAGAGAAAGCGACTTTGTTTTATACTATGTAGTGATACTTAATTAGATAGAGTGAAAATATTATTTTGTCCTTTTTTTAAAAAAACGTTAAGTAAGAGAGAATCTGTCGCGTAAAGGGTGAAGAAGAGAATTCCAAAGCCTCACCGCTTTTATGGTGAAAGAGCTATCGTAACAGCTGGAGCTGTGAGCGGGAATACTCAATAGAAGAGAGGCGGAACGACAGCGTTTACCCCTGGGAACAAGAAAATAGAAGCGCTTACATAGATAGGAAGGAGAATTAGGATTGTGAAGAATAGTACAGAGAAGAGAAAGAATGTGTGAGTTACGACGCTGCCGAATCGGTAGCCACTTTAGATTTCTCCGAGATTCGGAGACATGGTCGTATTTACGGAATCCGAAAACACAAATTCTGCAGACGTTCGAGCTTGTCAACGAGTTCCTCTATGCTCACTATGTGTGGAAGTAGAAGACTACGGTTGTGATGAAAACGTCACTAATGACGTCATTATTTTCGCTCATGTCGTGGTCACAACGACTCATCTGAATAGCTCGGTCGAAGAGGACGTTGGATGTAACTATTGACACTTCAAAAAATTGCCACCGCAATTTTCGAAGTTAAAGATGGTCAAGATGGCTCGTTCTTATCCAATTAACACGTATTTCAATAATATTTTACACTACATTAAACCCGGAGCTGTGGAAATAATGACATGTCAATTTGCCGCTATTTTCACAACTCGCCATTTCACATTTGATCCGAATCCAATTAGGTTCTCGATTGTAACGACCCCAAGCAAACCGCGGTTGTGAGCGCGATCGTTGCGAACGTCACGTGGAACGTATTGTAGTAACAGCTTCGGGTCGGCTTTAGTTTTTAACAAAGTCCGACCCGAAGCAATTATGTGTATAGCAACCCTGACAGTATGAGAGGTAAAAACGTCTTATAGGCACTTGTCCCACCTACGGCGAGAAAGCAAGTAGCGATTTTATCTCTCAAAAAACTTACATACGTATATAGATACCGTGTAAACAAAAGATATACAGATATTATTACTCGATCGCAAACTGTTCCCACTGCCGGCGAGTAGGTACTCGCCCTATACTGCATCTCGTTTGTTTACACGGACGGGATCTACAATATACATCTACTAGCTTTCGCCCGCGGCTCCGCCCGCGTGGATGTCGGTTATCGCGATATCCTATGTCCTTCCCCGGGACTCAAACTATCTCCATGCCAAATTTCATCTAAATCGGTTTAACTGTTTGAGCGTGAAAGCGTAACACATATATCGTTTCTTGAGAGATAAAATCGCTACTCGCATCTCGCTTATCGCCGGCGGTGGGACAGGTGCCTTCATTGAGTAGCGGTTGGGTATTTTACCTTATTTTATTTTATTTATTTTATTTTGAACTACCCGCAATAATAATTGATTGGAATTACAGGTCTTTGCTTATGGAAAAACAATATCGGATGAACCCAAGCAGTAGTACTGAGTAAGTACCTTACCTGTTAACTATAATTACTTATTTTTATTTTATTTAAAATTATTTATTCAAGTGACCAAGACTCATTAGGTTAGTAATACTTAAGAATTATGTTAGTAAATTATAAAAATTTAAATCACGGCCGCACCGTCCCATGAGAGATAGCACTGCAGCGATTCATATATAAGCAGTCTAACCTGCTGGCAATCATGCTCGGAATGCTGTTACCACTGCTCCGCACTCTGCTCACCAGAGATGCACATCGCTTTCGCATTATATGGTTAAGTTTTAAAGTTTGACTAGCTTGTTGGTCTAGTGATTAGTGAACCTGACTGCTAAGCCAGAAGTCGTGGGTTCGAAGCCCATTCAGGATAAATCTTTGTGTGATGAGCATGATGGTTTATTCAGTTTTTTTTTTTTAATGACAACTCCCGCATTAGCGTTAACATACAAATCACGGACACAAAGTACACCCAGACTCGGAACAACAATTTGTGGATCACACAAAGTGGTGTCTTGTGTGGGAATCGAACCCACGACCTCTTGCGTAGCAGTCGGACACAATCCCACTGCGCCACAGAGGCAGTCAAATATAAGTATGTTTATGAGTTGTCTGGTTACCTACCAAACTAAGCAGAGCCTGTACGCTCTGCTTAGTTTTGGATCAGATAGCGTTGTGTCTCAAGATATTATTATTATTATTAATGAATCCTTCACCACCTACCACCTACTTGTGTCACACAACCATTTACCACACATCTGAGAGACCCCGGAGTAAAATCGATGTTTCTTTGTCAGGTTTAGAGCCTAAACCTTACAATAAACAATGATTTTACTCCGGTAAATAGTCTGTAGGTGGTTATGGTCTCCGAAAACAAGTAGTAGGTGATTAAGGGTTGATATATTAATCGCGATATTTTCCTAAACTGATATTGCAAAGTTATTTAGTGTTATGTAAAGAAGCCACAAGCGGGAGGTTATTAGTATATTACATTTTTTTTTTTACCTTGTATATGTTTACATTTTTTTTTTTTTACAGTACATCCATCGACTACTCTGGTAGTCTTATAATGCCAATGACAGCAAAACAGAAAAAGATGTCATTAAAATATGGAAAGTTCGTGAACAACTTGAATTTTGACTTTATAACTCGTTCTTTGGAAAAAATTGTTTATTTTTTATCTGATGATGCCCAAGGAAGCTTACTTGGCTTGTATTCTGATGAACATGAGAAGAAGTTTCTGAAGAATATCGTGAATCTTGGCCGTTCTGATAATATTCAAAGTGTTTTTGATGCACAGCACCAAAGGCTTTTCAGTCAAATGTGTAAATTACTTGATAACATCAATTTTAAGATGAGGACTACAGTTTATAAGAGGAAAGGAAGACCCAAGTGAGTGTTTTTTTATCTATACTAATATTATAAAGCTGAAGAGTTTGTTTGTTTGTTTAAACGCGGTCTCAGGAATCAAAGAAGGATCCGAATTGAAAAATTCTTTCACTGTTAGATAGCCTATTTATCTAGGAAGGCTATAGGCTATATAACATTACGCTGCGACCAATGGGAGCGAAGCAGCAATGAGAAATGTTGCAAAAACGGGAAAAAAAATATGCATACGAAGTTGCGCGGGACAGCTAGTATACTCATATAAGCCCACCAGATTTTTGGGGTTCCGTTGCCAAAGCCAGCCAGATTTTTAGGGTTCCGTTGCAAAAGTGGCAAAAACAGAACCGTTATAGTTTCGTCATGTCCGTCCGTCTGTTCGTTCATGTATGTTCACTCCATATATGTAACAGAAGCTGAATAAAAAAATTGAGCAAAAATTAACGTGTCGCTCATTATTCGACAGGTATTTTAAAAACATTAAATGTTTCTAAAAAAGTGTTTTATTAAGTGAATATTTTTGGTAATAATCGCTCCAAAAGTGCATAAATTGTGCCCCCCCATTTTTTTAACCGTGTGACCAAAAAATATGAAAACAATCAAAAAGGTAGCGCTTAACACATACTTTAAACTAAAATTATTTTGGACATGATCACCACATTATTCCGTCATTAAATTATTGCAGAAAAACTGCGTTTCCCAACAAAAAGGCGTAAGTGCAAAGAACATACGTTCTTCTGCGGGTGCAATTATTCAAATCATTTTTTTTTCATACGCCAATGGCTCCGGAACCCTACACTGAGCATGATCCGACATGCTCTTGCTCGGTTTTAAGCAGTATTTTACGTCATCCCCCCCCCTCCCCTTGTCAGCAAAAGTAAACAATGCCCACACCCCCTCCGCCATGTAACGTAAGCTTTCGTTTTGTCGCTCCACGGGGGGTGTGCATTTCAATTAACTGAACACATCTATACTAATATTATAAAACTGAAGAGTTTGTTTGTTTGTTTGAACGCGATACTCTCAAGAACTACTGATCCGAATTGATCACGCTACGACCAATAGGAGCGGAGCAGCAACGAGAAATGTTGCAAAAACGGGGAAAATTTACGCAGACGAAGTTGCGCGGGACAGCTAGTGCCCGATAAACTATATTTTACACAACTATTGCTGTCGTAATTACCAATTTCAAAAAAATAAGCTAAGAAGTGACCACTCCCCACCCCCTTTAGTGTTTACGTAATATTTAAATGACTCCAAAACTAATTTATACTTATTTTATAAAGCTAAAGTATAAAGTTTCTTTGTTTGAACGCGATAATCTCAGGAACTCCTGGTCCGAATTGAATCATTATTTTACTGTTGGATAGCCCATTTAGCGAGGAAGGTTATAGGCTATATAACATCACGCTACGATCAATAGTAGCGGAGCAGCAATGTTGCTAAAACGGGGAAAATTCACGCAGACGATGGTCATTAAAATAAGATTCAAGATAAACTGAAATTGTATGATCAAGCGTGTTGCCTCACTTTAGGCTCGAACAGCAAAGGATTTTGAACATTAACATAATAATAAAAGCATTCATATTTCATTATCTTTCCTGATATTCTCAAGTCTGCGACGATCAAAGTAATGTGAGTGCTATCTGTATTGAAATAAGGGTCAAAATTATTTGTGTTGATGACTTTCCAATTATTTATATTGTTTACAGGGAAATCCTTTACATTAAAGTGCCACGGTTCGAGAGCTCTCAACAACCTAAAGGAAGATATTGGTAAGACATATCACTTTCTATCCATATATTACTTTTTTTTTCAATCAAATTACGAAAATACAACGTTTACAATTTTTTTTTTTTTTTAAAGACGACTCTTGCATTAGGGTACAAGCCCTGTGTCGCAGGAGACTTTACAAACATACAAGTCACGGACACAAAGTACACTCAGACTCGGAACAACAATTTGTGGATTACACAAAGTGGTGTCCCGTGTGGGAATCGAACCCACGACCTCTTGCGTAGCAGTCGGACACACTCCCACCGCGCCAGAGAGGCAGATCTATTTAACAATCATTCGGAACAAACAACAAACAGCGGCGGTATCCTAATGGCTAAGGCATCGGACTCGCAATCGTGAGGTCGCGGGTTCGAATCCTACCCATTATACTAGCGACGTGAACCCACTCCTTTTTTTTTTTTTTTGTGGAGGGAAAAATTCCTTACGAACACCTCCACCGTCCGGGGAAGACGGTGGAGGTAGTGTGGGGTTTGCACCCACTAAAACACCCGCCGTGTATCGCTCGCCACCTTCGCGAACGGGCCGCCGGAATTTGTTATACCGTCGGCGGCCCGCCCAGTGGCAATACAATCGTAATATATTAAAAAAAAAAAGCGGTGGCAGCCTAATGGCTAAGGCATCGGTCTCGCAATCGTGAGGTCGCGGTTTCGAATCCTACCCATTATACTATCGATGTGAACCCCTTACCTAACACAAGCCTTTAAGCGTAGCTGGAGGGGTTAACAAGATTGCTAGTAAAGTGGTCTCAAACTCACATTGCTAGTAATCTTTTTTTTAAAAAAACTTGATTACATAACATAATTATTTTGGAATGGACTGGAGCCTAAACTAGGAAGGGACTAGCCAGATCATCTCTCATTATTAGTAGAGGGTCCGAACTAGAGACGACATTTACCAACTCCTAACACAAGCCATATTAGCTTAGCTGGAGGGGTTAATAGGATTGCTAGTAATGTGGGGCCCACAATCCCACATTGGTAGTAATTTTATATTTAAAAAAAAAATGGATAAAAAGTATTTTATATCAATTTAGTGCATTAAAAATATGTAAATATGTGATTAAATTCGTTTCAGTTGTGAGAGTGACATATCAAAATTAAAAAAAAAAGTGGCGTATTTTTGGCGCCAAAATATTTCAGTTATTAATTTTAAGCAGTCGAAATGGCCTGTTGGTTAGTGACCCTGGTGTAAGCTGGAGGCTGTGGGTTCGATCCCCACCCAGGATAAAATTTTGTGTGATAAGCATGATGGTTTATTCTGTGTCTGGGTGTAATTTATCTATAATATGTATGTATTTAGACTAAGCAGTATAAGCTCTGCTTAGTTTGGGATCAGATGACGTTGTGCGAGTTGTCCCAAAATATTATTATACTAGCTTATGCCCGGGGCTTCCCCCACGTGGATGCCATATTGTTACCAAAATATTTTAACGGCAAAGTTTCATACTAACTTTGCACCCCCGTTTACCCCCCTTAGGGGGTGAAAGTGGAAAAAACTGTACGTTATAAAAGGGGGGTTCCTTTTATAACGTAGGAAAGTGGAAAAAACCCTACGTTATAAAAGGGGGGTTCCGTTCAACTTTGCCGTTAAAATATTTAGGTAACAATATGGCATCCACGTGGGCGAAGCCACGGGCTTAAGCTAGTATAATAATATTTTGGGACAACTCGCACAACGTCATCTGATCCCAAACTAAGCAGAGCTTATACTGCTTAGTATGCTATGCAAAATTTCAAGAAACCTTATAGTTTAGGCCCTACGGATATGTTAGTCAGTCAGCTTCTCCTTTTTTAAATATTTAAATAGTTTTTTTTTTTTTTTATTGATAGATAACTGTACTGTAGTTTTGTTATTTCAGTTTCTATAAGTTTTTTAAAGACGACTTCCGCAGTTGGGTACAAGCCCTGTGTAGCGGGGGACTTTACAAACATGCAAGTCACGGACACAAAGCACATCCAGACTCGGAACAACAATTTGTGGATCACACAAAATGCTGTCCCGTGTGGGAATCGAACCCACAACCTCTTGTGTAGCAGTCGGTCACACTCCCACCGCGCCATTTTGCTTGATTCTCATTTTTTTTTAAGTTTTTTTGGGTTAACAAACAGTGACTAAAACAGTCCTAGAGCTACTATCAAGTACATAGTATAGATGATTGTGCCACCAACATCATTGACCACAGATACATGAATGAATTAATTTTGAAAAGTGATTGTGAAAGAGGACATACTTAATAGAATAACAGTACAATTACTTTTATATAAGACTGCCTCTGTGACGTGGTGGGATAGTGTCCGACTGCTACGTAAGAGGTGGGCTTGATTCCCACACGGGACACCACTTTATGTGATCCACAAATTGTTGTTCCGAGCCTGGGTGTACTTTGTGTCCGTGACTTGTATGTTTGTGAAGTCCCCCGCGACAATGGGCTTGAACCCTACTGCTGGAGTAGTCTTTAAAAAAACATATAGAAACTAAAATAACTAAACTACAGTACAGTTATCACACTCATATTATAAAAGCGATAGTTTGTGAGTATGTGAGTGTGTATGTTTGTTACTTCTTCACGTCTAAATGGCTGGAGCAATTTTAATAAAATTTGGTATGGAGTTAGCTGACACCCTGGATTAACACATAGGCCAATAAACGGCGGGTAACACCGCGGGGCACAGCTAGTATATTATGTATAAGGTAGCATTACATTCACGAAAATGATATCGAAATCTTTGATTACAATTTTTATTATTATTTTCAGTGAACGGCCTTCATACAACAAGCCTGTAAGACTCGATGACCAATATCACCAAATTGGAAGACCTTGGTAAGTCACATACTATATCATTATCAGACCCAGAGGAATGGGGAGGTTTTCTTTTACTAGGGATGTTATAGAGCTCCGTAACCGAAACTATCGGATATCCGGAATAAAAAAATAAAAACTGTGTGGCACTCGGGGACTGCCGTGGTAAAGCTATTGCATAGCATTTTTATCAAATTATGCAATTAAAAAAAAAAAAAAATTTTCATTATAAAAAACAATGTTTTTAATTTTTTTTTCTTTAATTTTATTTTAAATTACAAAAAAAGGAATTAAAAAAAATTTTTTTTTTTTTTTTAATTATAACAAAACAATGTTTTTAATATATTTTTCTTTAAAAAATTTTTTTTTTTTAAATTTTAAAAAAATTCATTAAAAGTTCTGCTATTCATCGATAGATGGCAAAACTAAAAAGTATCACCGCTGTGCCCGTCGGAGTGGGGAGCGTGAGGTTTTTTCGTTACGGAATTTCTGGATTCGGTCCCCGCGCTCAAGGCCCCCGATAGAATCTATGCAATAGCTTAAAACTATCTCGTTGCCGTAACCGAATTTCGGATATGGGGGGAGTATCAAAAATCTGGTTTTTGGTTTTGCCATTCGACACAGCGCTTTAGCGGCGCGTGTCTCTTGGAGACTGGTGATGTGTTGTAATAGCTCATAAAGAGATGTTGAAGAATATAATATAAAACAACTAGGTTTTTATTACTTACTTATATTATAAAGCGGAAGAGTTTGTTTGTTTGTTTAAACGCGCTAATCTCAGGAACTACTGGTCCGATTTGAAAAATTCTTTTTTTGTTGGATAGCCCATTTATCGAGGAAGGCTATAGGCTATATAACATCGCGCTACGACTAATAGGAGCGGAGAAGCGACGAGAAATGTTTCAAAAACGGGGAAAAATTACGCATACGAAGTTGCGCGGGACAGCTAGTATAATATAAAACAACTAGGTTTTTATTACTTACTTATTAGTAAGTCAACTTTTTGATAATGCAATTTGCATCAGCCCTTTAACATGGTGTATAGTATATTAGTCGCAGCACCTTACTAGTTTATTAACATTCAAACATTGTAAAATTGGCAATTTGAAAAGAGTGGCCGCGAGTTTTTATTGGCAGGTTCTTTTCTCCGGCTTTACCTATTGTTTGCGAACTTGGCATTACATGTACATGTAGAATCCCGACGTATCACAAGAGTTGTTTTGCATCCTAAGTGAATAAAGTATTTAGATTTTTTGATTGATTGATTTTTATAATAATTACTAAAGTAAACGATTGATTGTACTTTTTTTTATTACTTACTTATTAGTATTTTACTTAGATTCCTCAAAAATCCAATATCCGTAACCGATATTATCCGAAACTAACGGATAATCGAAAATAATTTTATATCCGTAACCGAAACCGATATAATATTATTCTTATATCCATATTCGTATCTAGATCCGAAATGTCAAATCCGTAACATCCCTAGCTTTTACCCCAAAAAAAATCATAAGTCCTCACGAGAATGTTCTTTTCTATACTAATATTATAAAGCTGAAGAGTTTGTTTAGTTAAACTCTATAATCTCAGAAACTACTGGTTCGAATTAAAAAAATGTTTGTGTTTTGTTGAGGAAGGCTTTATAACATCACACTACTACCAATAGGAGCATTAATGTTGTTTTTTTGCAAAAACTGGGAAAATTTACGCAGACGTAGCCCTTTTCGTTGATAAACATACTTATTCTGGGTTTTGCATTTCATTTCATTCTTCACCATTTGGCTCCTGGCGTTACGTTTAATAACAAAGTTGCTTAGCAACCATTCAAACTTTAATACTTTTGTCAATGGTTGCTAACTTTGTTATTAAACATTTTATATCCATCTCTCTCACGCCATATAGCCTTCTCGTGTCTTTCATCTTCTCCCCTGTTATCCTTTTTGATCTATTTCTCGTTTTCCCCACTATTCTCACACTTCCTCCAGCTCATTACTAGTATGCTGGGCAGGCTACAGTCTAAAACAAAAAGCTTCTAACTTCTAATGGAATTCTACACTTGTTTAACAAAGACATAAAGTTTTTACATCGTAAGTGGATGCTCCTACTATGTTGTGCCCATTGAAGCTGATGTATCCAATCTCGTGTACTATTCTAATATTATTGACCTCTTTTTTTTTGCATCAGTCCTCTAATATGGTGTATAATATAATGGTGGCAGCACCTTACCTGCATATACAGTTTATAAACAGAGTAACATTGTAAACATTGGCAATTTGAATAGAGTGGCCACGAGTTTTTATTGCCTGTTCTTTTCTCGGGCTTTACCTATTGTTTGCGAACAGGCATTACGAGTAAATGTAGAATCGACTTTTCACAAGTGTAGTATTTTGCTTCCTAAGTGAATAAATCATTTTTATTATTATTAAAGATAGCAACAACGGTCCTATGAATCTTTCTATTCGATATTTGAAATTGCTGTCACTTTCAGGGGTCAGATTCTGGACTGTACTCCGTAGCTCCGTTTACCCGTTGAGGCGTGAATAAATAACAAACATCCATCCATACATCCAAACTCTTGCATTTATAATATTAGTATAGATTTTTTCGTTATTCAACACTCCCCCCCCCCTCCCCCACTTCCTTGTCTTCGCTATTCAACTTCTATAACAACTACAAGTACTGACAAACCATGGATATTCCACCAGGTATCCCCAAATAGAAACAGGGACTAAACAACAAATGAGTGGCTTTGTACGCAAGAACTTACCACATATAAGCGCTTGGCAAAAAGCTGGGTACTTAACTGCTACAAACTATGGGTAGGTTGTTATGCCGACTGACAAATAAACTGCATCGAAGTGCGGAAAACACGTTATTTGCGATTTCCACCAAGCGGGTGACTGACCGCAGAGCCGACCGTGTCCGCCCGACGGCTACAATCTGCTGGAACCCGGGCACATGCTCGCGTATCCGTTAGCATGCTCTCAGCGTCTACAGTACGATCAACGTATCTTGACCGGATTGAAGTTAGGTTTTTATCACTTTCGCGCATGTCATAGAGATGCGACCCTAAAATTACTTACAAAAACGATTAATCGATTAAAAATACTAACAACATTTTAATTCAACAATATAAAAACACTATTTAAATGAGTTCATAAAAGTTTAAATTTAGAACAGTTACAGTAAATAATAAAGAAACTTTGAAAAACAATTTCTTTACCAAACTAATCACAAAAAAACATGAGTTAGTAATACTAATTATGACAATGTAATGCGTAATCGCATCTCTAATTCCCTTGGTTTAGTTACCGCCCCCGCCCCCCGCTTCCTGTCACCATTTACTTCCAAAAAATGCATCTGCGCAACCACTTGTCGCCTATTTCAGTCCGGCCTAGTTACGTTGATCCTACTGTAGAATACAACACACGAGCGCGCGTTGCGGCAGCCGAGCGGAGCCGACCGGACGGCATGCTCGCGAATGTGACAGAGTTCCAAGCAGTGTAAATTCCATGCCAAATATGAAACTTATGGTTAAGTTTAGAAGTTTGAATTTCCTTTGGCACTGTGTGAAATGCGCCTGTGTCGTCCCGTTGGTGGAAAATGTACATTACATGAACACTGAAATCGCACCGCATTCATAATATTGTTACATGTCAGGATAGTAGGTTCGAATAAAAAGCCAAATTCCACAATTACGTCTTATTGTATCATTAGTTCACAAATACACAAAGTCACTGTAAAATTTTCGACTGCCTCTGTGGCGCGGTGGGTGTGTGTCCGACTGCTACGCAAGAGGTCGTAGGTTCGGTTCCCACACGGAACAGCACTTTTGTGTGATCCACAAATTGTTGTTCCGAATCTGGGCGTATCTACTTTGTGTCCGTGACTTGTATGTTTGTAAAGTCCCCCGCGACGCAGGGCTTGTACCCTACTGCAGGAGTCGTCTTCATATTGGAAAAAAGAACAGTTCCACAACAGAAAAGTCCAGGAAAGACGAGTAGGTTAAACTCGGTAATGTCACGCACATAGAGTAAGTGAAAGATTTGTTTACATTTCCGGTACGTAGGCACGCACGGCTCACGCACACAAACATAGTTGTTTACACAAAGTACATACCTATGTACTTATTTGTTTACGAGATTTCTTAATTAAATATTCTAAATGTAAAAGTAACTCTGTCTGTCTGCTACGTTTTCAAGGTTAAACCGCTGAACCGATTTAGTTGAAATTTGGTTTGGATATAGTTTGAGTCCCGGGGAAGTGAAAATAGTTTTTTTTATCGCGATAACCGAATATACGCAGGTGGAACCGCAGGCGAAAGAAATGGCATCACTTCAGAACGGTTCTATAAATGGAATGGCACATTCGACTAATTCCCTTTTTTGTTTGTTGTATAAAAAGAATTGCCATTTTATTTCATTGCTTAGATGTTAGATTTGGTCTCGTTTTCCTCATTATAAGTTAGTGTGTTCTGATTTTTGAAATATCGTTTTTAATGCATTATTGTTTCTCAAGATTTTTAACAGACCACCACTGACGAGTTTGTTTCTTTGTTTGTTTGAACGCGGTAATCTCAGGAACTACTGATCCGAACTGAAAAATTATTTCACTGTTGGATAGCCCATTTATCGAGGAAGGCTATAGGCTATATAACATCACGCTACGACCAATAGGAGCGGAGCAGCAATGAGAAATGTCGCAAAAACGGGGAAAATTTACGCAGAAGAAGTTGCGCGGGACAGCTAGTTATTAATAAAATAATTGCATTTTTGTTAAATAGAAATAGAACGACCACAATATGTCACAAACCTTAACATTCAGTTGCAGTTTATTTGTCAATCAGTATACTAAATTTAATACAGGGATATATTTTTTTATATAATAGGCATGTGCATTGTGTGTTCTTTAGTTGCCTGCCACTTTATTTCATTTTCGATTATTTTTTATGACAACTCTTATTTCATATCGTCAACGGATTATTACATCGAGCCACAGCGAAAATAAATTATTTTTTACTATTATAAATATAATAGATTCCATGGAATTGGGACGTGAATTTTATATGGCGTAGAGTAAGTGATAGTCATTGTTTTAGTATAAATAACTTTTCCCAATGCTGTGGTTTTTTCGGAGGAAAAAAAAACTAAAAATAGATCTTGTCGTATATCTCTTGATCTAACAAGTTACGAGGTGCATTTATTTTTAAATTATGCAACATTAAGGATTTTATCGATGTTTCTAAAATCATTTTTGCTTTGCGCTTAATTTGGGTAATTCAATTATTTCTGAATTTCGAGATTAAAAAGGATACATAGCAAAATGTGCAGATGCAAAATGTGCAGATCGTAAAATGTGCAGGTCGCAAAATGTGCAGGTCGCGGAATGAGCAGATCGCAAAATGTGCAGGTCGCAAAATGTGCTGCGGGAATCTATCTGCACTTCAAGAGTATGTCTGATGTCGTATGTATTGTGAGTTTTGTGAGTTGTCACTGGCTTATCGGAAAGTAAGGCAGATGGACCCATTTTTAAGCCTTGTCCCATAAGTCTTTATTAACTCGCTGTTATGAATATAGTTTTAAAATAACAGTCATATGCAAAATAACACATTTATTAGGTGTATTAGTCATTACAAAAAAACCGCATTATTACAACTTAGTGTAACTGCACATTTTGCGTAGCCTGCACATTTTGCGGCTTGCACATTTTGCGATCTGCACATTTTGCGATCTGCACATTTTGCGTAGCCTGCACATTTTGCGGCTTGCACATATGTATCCATTAAAAAATACTTACCATGTCTTCTAGTTATGATAGTTCTTAGTTCGTTTGATTAACTAAATTGTCATGATTGTATAAATGATATAAATGTCACTAAAATTAGGAACTATCATAACTGGACACATTAGAATTATCCAACGTGTTTTTTTTTATCCTTGTTGATTTTTCTACGCAGGGAAATACTTTTTTTTTCTAAATTTCTAAATATTAATATATTTGGTGGAACCTTGGTAACTTTTCTAAGGAACACATGGGATCCGTGGAACCCAATTTGGGAAATGCTGATCTAGATTTAAATATTGTATTATTAGATTTCATTTTGGAAGTAAGTTTGAAGACGATCGCATCCTGTAAGTGTTGTTGTTCTTGTGTGTGTGTAGCGTTCGTGGATGTGTATGGGCTTTCGTGCGTGTTTGTGCGTGCGTGCATGAGTGTGTGTATAATTTAGTATTAAATACAGAGTTAGGTATATTTCGGGACTTAATCGCGTGAATTATTTAAAGGTACGAACCTTTAAATACCTAATTCAACCGATCGTGGTCACGGGTCGACTGACCCAATAGTCGACCCGTGACCACGATCGGTGCAATTCGATCGAAACGTCGGGTAAATAAAAGGTTCGTTTGCCATTAAATAATTGACGCGATTAAGTCCCGAAATATATCTAATATGTATAAAGATCGCGCAAGTTTAAAAACAATAAATACAAGGTGTTAGGAAAATGCTCCCGAAAATTGAACTGGGTTTAGATGATAAATAAGTAAAATTAAATAAAAAAACTTGAAAAATAAACCAATATTTCATTCATAGAGTTCAAAAAACACTAAGCTAAACTGTAATAAATAATATAAAAATAATAAAAATGCAAAAATAACTTTTGAAACATATTTTTTTTTTTTTATATGGGGCTCAACGTCCTGCCACCCGGTTCAGTTTTTGGTAGAGTTTCCCTAACACCTTGTATATACCTATAGGTTTATGTTTTTATTTTTTTTTCAGTGCGAGCACAAGTCAATCTGCTAATCAACCTGCCATGGTTCCAACTTCTACCCCTACTAGTAAAGACATTACAAAGTAAGTTAATTTCTACTTATATACCAGTTATTTATTTATTTTTATTTTCGAATTTAGAAAACTTACAGCTAGTTGAACAATAACATGTGTTGTATATTATTGTGATGGCGAATTAAAAGTTTTCACCAGTAACAATTTGTGTTGATTAATATATATAAGGTACGATGACAATAAAGTTGCTAAAGGTTCATTTCCGAGCATCGCGGCCGATCGCGAGCCGCGCGCGGCTTACGACAAGCGGCTGACGCTCGCGGCTTACGACAAGCGGCTGACGCTCGCGGCTTACGACAAGCGGCTGACGCTCGCGGCTTACGACAAGCGGCTGACGCTCGCGGCTTACGACAAGCGGCTGACGCTCGCGGCTTACGACAAGCGGCTGACGCTCGCGGCTTACGACAAGCGGCTGACGCTTGCGGCTTACGACAAGCGGCTGACGCTCGCGGCTTACGACAAGCGGCTGACGCTCGCGGCTTACGACAAGCGGCTGACGCTCGCGGCTCACGACAGTCGTCGTGCGCGCGCAGCCTACGACAGTCGTCGGCTGCGCGTGTCTGTCGCTTACCTCGGAAACGGTACCACATATTCTCATACTCTGACTATTGTCGCATCGGCCGCGCGCGTCAGACGCATGTCGTAAACCGCGCGCGGCCCGCGATCGGTCGCGATGCACGGAAATGAACCTTTAAGGTTAGTAACAGAGGTACAATATGCAGTAGATATACAGATTTAATAAAAATAGTTTAAATAAATAAAATACGTTAATCAAAAAAGGTGTTACACAAGGTCGTTTTTAATTTCAATGCACTCATTATGGAAGGATCTAGATCAACTGTCTGGCTTGCAACATTGTATATTTTGCAGGCCCGTATGAGAATGTAGGGATGCATGTTTGTTGCTCTTTCACACAAACTACTGTACGGAATTTGATAAAATTTTACAGTTATGTAGTTTATACATCAGAATAGAACATAGGCGTAAAATTGACATTACGCAGGTGAGCCGCAGGTAAAAAATGGTTGTCTGTAAAATCGGTTTTTTCATTTATTTTATTTCCAATTGTATTGCATGTCGCTGCAATCGCCAAAACATTGATGACATTGTAATAAACAACCATGCTGTCACGCTTTAATGGACGCGGGGGCATGCGCCCGACGGCCACAATACTTCAGCTTATCACCAGGCGGAACGGACGTGACGGGAACGTCCGTCACTGAAACGTGAACAGTGACGTCATCTATACTAATATTATAAAGCGGAAGAGTTTGTTTGTTTGTTTAAACGCGCTAATCTCAGGATCTACTGGTCCGATTTGAAAAATTCTTTTTTTGTTGGATAGCCCATTTATCGAGGAAGGCTATAGGCTATATAACATACGCGCTACGACTAATAGGAGCGGAGAAGCGACGAGAAATGTTTAAAAAACGGGGAGAAATTACGCATATGAAGTTGCGCGGGACAGCTAGTCATTTATAAAGCGTTATCACGTCGAAAGTAGTATATGATTTATTTGTGTATCATATAGGTATAGTTTTTGCATTACATACAGGGTTTGTAATATAAGGTCAGGTTAAAACTATTTTCGTAATTTTCATACAAAGAAAAAAAAATGTTAGGTATATTTTTATATTTATTTATAATATGCGGCCTCTGTGGCGCGGTGGGAGTGTGTCCGACTGCTACGCAAGAGGTCGTGGGTTCGATTCCCACACGGGTCACGGGTAGTTTCCGAAACCTGCGCTTCACGGAGGCGACGCTGAGATGGACCAGTCTACCCGGGACCACGGTCTTTGCAATGCGGTCGAAACGAATAATTTTATAATGTGTACAAATATGTTTCCAGAGCTAAGGTATCCAACATAAACTTCCAAACAGGAGGTTTGATGACACAAATGACATGTGATAGAGACCCAGTGTTGCTTGAAGCTATGCAAAAACATGATACGCCTGACAAGTAAGTTATATAACTAAACAAACTATTGACTGGCCTGTTGGTCTAGTGGTTAGTGACCCTGACTGCTAAGCTGGAGGTCCTGGGTTTCATCCCCACCCAGGATAACGTCGGTCCAACACCACCACCAACAACACCACTCGCCCGATGTATGGCTAAATAGCATTGGCGCCAACGTTGGGACGAGCGTTATTATAAATCCATACGTTGGACGAGTGGCGTTGAGACCGACGTTTAGGCCAATATGTGGAACCGGTGCTACTGGCATAAAAATACATTTTCACAACGGAATTCGTAATTTGTACAGAATAGACACAGGTTTTATGGCGGTAAACTCATACTCTCAAACTCAAATATCTTTATTTTGTAAAATCAGGTTAATAATTATTTGAAAACGTAAAGTGTTAAAGTGTAAGGCTTATGAGAAGAAGCTGCCAAGAAACTCATGGCTCACTCTTTTAAAATCACTAAGTTTTTCTTTACAAAAATACATTTTACTGAACGAACCAGTGTGTTTGATGAGTGTAGTCGGTAATGAGTGAATGAGTCAGGAGTTGAAGATATTCATTTTTATACAGGTTGATTTGTAATATGTGCTTCTTTACATAACACTAAATAACTTTGTAATATCAGTTTTGGCAAATATTTAATATATCAACCCTTTATCACCTACCACTTGTTTTTGCCGTGTGGTGCCGGCTTAAGAATAGTACCACCCCATCTCTTTCCGTGGGTGTCGTCAAGGCGACTAAAGGATTTCACTCCGGAGGACGGGCAGCAGCGTCCTCTGCGTACTTAAAGCCTTACTGCGATCACCAACCCGCTCGCCAAGCGTGGTGATTATGGCAATTACCCCCAGGATCTACATACACAGTAGGTTCTACTGGGGAGACCCGTGCCCAGCAGTGGGCCATCATATGGGTTGATATGTACAGTACTCCAAAAGTAATAATGCGCATAGAAATCTTCGGAAATCTTCGTCATTGTTCGGCAACGGTCGTATTACCCGAGCGTCGAAAGACGATATTTATATAGAGTGGTTAAGAGCAATTTCTCTATGCCTAATTTTATATATTATGTGTTTTGTGCTAAAACAGATTTGATTTACCTGTAACGAAATTTGATTCGATAATTCCATGTAAGTAAATAGCGAAAACGCTACAATCATTGTTGGAGTGATTAGTTTTCAAGTGTCTTACCGAAGTTGGTGTAATTATGGAGGAAAAGGTTTAAATAACATAAGGTTTTATTAGAAGGAGAAAAAAACGTTTTCAAATAGAGGTTTACATAAAATATAATCAAAATCTCAGTTCAAATTTGTTTACAGCACTAATCATTCCAGAAAAATAATACAATTATAAAAAAATTAATCAGAATCGAGGAAGACCTCTATTCCCGACATCGCAGATTCATCAGAAGTTTCATTATGCTCTTGTTCATTTACACTTTCCTCACTGCTATCACCTGTGTAAATAATCAGTTTATCGGAATAACTATCGATTCTTGGCTCAAATTTTCTATATTCATCTTCGCATTGAACCGCATGATCAGAAACTTTTTTCCATTCTTCTGGTCCTATTTTATTGATTTTTTCTAATATAGCATCTTTAACTGACGTCACAGTCATTGCAATATTTCTCTTGGCCACGTGTTGCTTTATTTGGGACCAAATATTTTCAATAGGGTTAAAATCGGGATGATATGGTGGCAATCGTATAATTTTATGCCCATGTTCCTCCATTATACGGTCAATGGCAAATTCTGTGTAATTTTCTTTGTATCTTTGTATAATTTTATACAAATCGGGTTTCAGTTTCTTTGGGTCATGCGGAATGTTGTGTTGTTGTAACCAAGCTGTCATTTGTGGTTTAGATGTGTTTGAGTTTGGTGGTTTCACAGACAGCTTATTATGATATGGGGCGTTGTCTATTACCAACACACTATTAGGAGGCAAGTTGGGAATCAATTGATTGCGTAGCCAAGTTTGATAACGTTCCGCGTTTATTTCTTTATGATAGTCACCTTCTGAGTCGACACATTTATGTAACATTAGAGCCCCTGGGACGAAGCCTTTTTCATTGCCTGCGTGTACAATAATTATTCGCTCTCCTTTGGAAATGGGTTGTTTGATACCTTTTTTGTTGCTATCTTGCCAAGTTTTACCCTTAGTATGTGATGTGTGCACATACGACTCGTCCATAAATACTATGTTTCTACCAGAACTCCTCAGCTGTTGTATTTCTCTGAGATATTTGATCCTTTTTAGGCGTATATCATGTTTTTCCATAAGTAATTGTCTGTTATTATCAGTTTTCAGAAACCTAAACCCCATGTCTTTCAAGATCAACCTTAAAGTCTCGGCACAGCCTTTGAAATTAATAGCTTCGATCAACTTTATTCTTAAATTATTTACAGTTGGGAGTTCTTTCAGCGTCAATTGAAAATTGTATATCATATTACGAATAACACAGTAGTCGAAATCATCAAGTACCAGCCGAAATCTACTTTTAGGTCTTCCTTTTTTCGGTGTAGAAAATTTCTTTGATTGATTATGTTTTTTTTCGTTTAAGATATTACTCAAAGTTCGTCGCGAAATTCCTGTAGCTTTTGTAACACGGTCTTGAATTTTTTTAAAATAACCATCATGGTCTCTGTTGAAAACATTGGCTTCATTTAAGAAATAAAGGTACACATTAAATACCATTTGCCGTGCTTGTGAATTAAGCGGTTTTCCACGTTTAAATTTATCCATTTTGGAAGAATTCGTCTGAAAGAAAATGGCATGGGCAGAGTTAGGTATATATTTTTTATGCATGTTTATCTATTTATTTAATTTAAATAAATCTCATTTTTTAAATGTTTTTCTAGTACTTAATATGTATTTAATGTAGGTATTTTATTTTTTTAATATTAAAAAAACGTGAAATATGTTATTTATTTTCCTTTTTTCAAAATATACTATTTAAATCTGAATAAGCTAATTAATGTTGAAATTATATTTACCAAGAAGGGTGTGTAATAGCAGCTCTATATATTTCCACAAATAGAGAACACGTGCAGTCACTACCAATATATAAAGACGACTGACAGACATTTCGCTGACCGGCGACAGCTGCCGAACGCCCGATTTGTTTTCGATTGTGCACACATGATATTGACTCCTATCTCTTTTAAACAAGGTGCAAAATGCAAATGCCTTGTTTAGGGCTCTTACGATTCCATGATTCGAGTGTTTCCGGGAATACGACAATTAGCGAAGATCTGCATGTGCATTATTAATTTGGGAGTACTGTACTTGTTTTTGGAGTTATGACCTTAACCACCTACAGACTATTTTAAAGGAGTAAAATCATTGTTTATTGTGAGGTTTAGGACCTAAACCTAATAAAGGAACATAGATTTTATACTACGGTCCCGCAGATGTGTGGTTTGATGACAAAAGTAGGTGGTAGGTGGTGAAGGGTTAATTTGTAATTTTTTTTTTTTAATTATATTACGATTTTATTTGGTGTAAAGAAGCCAAGGGTCCTCCCGCATTAGGGTACAAGCCCTGTGTCGCGGGGGACTTTACAAACATACAAATCACGGACACAAAGTACACCCAGACTCGGAACAACAATTTGTGGATCACACAAAGTGGTGTCACGTGTGGGAATCGAACCCACGACCTCTTGCGTAGCAGTCGGACACACTCCCACTGCGCCACAGAGGCAGTCACAATATCTATTATTAAAATATTTAAAATCATTCTGTATATATATATTTTTTTTTCAGTATCTTTGGAGATCCAAAGCCTAAGGAATCGAAGCCCATCTCTCAGCCACAAACGGAACAACCTAGAGCCAGAAGCAAAGAAGTTAAACCACAAAAGAAAGGGAAAGGTCAACTGATCGACGCGCTCTCTGTACCTGTTAAGAGTGATAAGGCTTTGAAGTGAGTACTTTTAATTCAGTCAAGTAGTCTTTATAGAATTTTATAAGCTACGGGTTTTAAATATTTTATTTTAAGGCTAAATACCTTTGTTTATTGCCCGACTTTTCGACCGTATTGCAACGGCCGTGGTCACGGGTAGACTATCCATACTAATATTATAAATGTGAAAGTAACTCTGTCTGTCTGTCTGTCTGTCTGTTACGCTTTCACGCTCAAACCGCTGAACCGATTTTGATGAAATTTGGTATGGAGATAGTTTGAGTCTCGGGGAAGGACATAGGATAGTTTTTACCGACATCCACGCGGGCGGAGCCGCGGGCGAAAGCTAGTATGATATAATAGTCTTATAAAATTCTATATTGTTGTCAAATCGCGAATGTTTACGAACATATAGGTAGTCTTTAATTCTTTCTTGCTCGTGTTACTGATTAAGGCATCGGTCTCGCAATTGTGAGGTCGGGGGTTCGAATTCTGCTCATTATACTACCGACGTTTTTTTTTTTTTTTTAAAAAACGACTCTCGCAGTAGGGTACAAGCCCTGTGTCGCGGGGACTTTACAAACATACAAGTCACGGACACAAAGTACACCCAGACCCGGAACAACATTTTGTGGATCACACAAAGTGGTGTCCCGTGTGGGAATCGAACCCACGACCTCTTGCGTAGCAGTCGGACACATTCCCACCGCGCCACAGAGGCAGTCAAAAAAAAAATAACAAAAAAGCGCAACCAACGCAACAACAAATCAAAACACAACAACAAAAAACAAAATGTCGCAATTTTATCGGACAAACTGCCTCTGTTGTAATAATAATAATAATAAAACTTTATTTCCAACTAATGGTAGTTTAAAGGTATTATCAAGTTTTAAGAGTACAGCATATTCTGCCAATGGTGGCGTGCAAATATTATTATATAAATTAGGTACAAATTACAATAATCATTTAAATTAGTCATCATTTGAAAATAATAATAATAATAATAATAATAAGAAGAAATAAATAATAATTACATAATTTTCATTTTTACATTACAATATGTTATTTTATATTTAAAACATAGTATTTAGTATTTAGCGTGTTTATCATTAATACATTTAGAAATTAAGTCCATTAGTAATAAATCTATCATCTAAGTATTCAATAATGTTATAATACGTTTTTTCTTGTAATAATACATAAAGAGCCCTGCGAAATTGATTGAGTGGTAGATTTGATACAGTTTCTGGAAGATGGTTGTATATCTTAATGCACATGTGATATGAGTTCCTTTTAGATATTTCTAGGTTTACTCTTGGAATTTCTAGTCTGTTTTTATGTCTAGTTCGACTGTTTGCCATATTTCCGAGTCTTGGAAATAGGTCAGGGTTCAAATGGATACAAATTTCTAAAATATATAAACAAGGTAATGTTGCGCGGTGGGAGTGTGTCCGACTGCTACGCAAGAGGTTGTGGGTTCGATCCCCATCCAGGATAAAACTTTGTGTGATGAACACGATGGTTTATTCTGTGTCTGGGTGTAATTTATCTATAATGTTTAGGATCAGATAGCGTGGTCCCAAGATATTAATATTATTTAAAAATAAGCATAAACAACATGTTCATGAGCTATAGTTTTTAATGGTGAAACGTACTCATTCCTGTAGGTAAATCTAAAACATTGTTATATGTATGCTAACTCATTAAAGGTAAGTAATAATCTACTTAACTATACTAATATTATAAAGCTGAAGAGTTTGTTTGATTGTTTGTTTAAACGCGCTAATCTCAGGAACTACTGGTCCGATTTGAGAAAATATTTTTTTTGTTGAATAGCCCATTTATCGAGGAAGGCTATAGGCTATATAACATCGCGCTACGACTAATAGGAGCGGAGCAGCGACGAGAAATGTTGCAAAAACGGGAAAAATTAACGCATACGAAGTTGCGCGGGACAGCTAGTGTTTATTATATGTAGGTATCTCATTTTAAGTGAAGTTAAAGTTCATATGAGAAACTAGCTGTCCCGCGCAACTTCGTCTGCGTAATTTCTCCCCGTTTTTGCAACATTTATCATTGCAGCTCCGCTCCTATTCGTCGTAGTGTGATATTATATAGCCTATAGCCTTCCTCGATAAATGGGCTATCCAACAGTGAAAGAATTTTTCAATTCGGATTAGTATTTCCTTAGATTACCGCGTTCAAACAAACAAACTATTCAGCTTTATAATATTAGTATAGATAAATGTCTTTAAACCTAAAAAGTGTCACACGTTTATAAAATAGTTTTGATACAGAACCAGTCTAAGGCGACCAACGCCCATGTCCGATTCTTAGCCTCAAATGAAACTCCTCCATCTCTTCTCATCTCCTTCCTTACAACATTTACTTAACAGATTTTGAGGTGTTATTCATAACTAGCTGTCCCGCGCAACTTCGTATGCGTAATTTCTCCCCGTTTTTGAAACATTTCTCGTCGCTTCTCTGCTCCTATTAGTCGTAGCGCGATGTTATATAGCCTATAGCCTTCCTCGATAAATGGGCTATCCAACAAAAAAAGAATTTTTCAAATCGGACCAGTAGATCCTGAGATTAGCGCGTTTAAACAAACAAACAAACAAACAAACTCTTCCGCTTTATAATATTATTATTCATAATGTATAATTGTTACAGAATGATGATGGGTATGGGGTGGACAGGAGGCGCTTTGGGCACCAGAGGTGATGGTATCACAGAACCTATCATGCCACATCTAAGAAATGTAAGTTTAATATAAAAAAAAAAATCTAGTGCTAGTTTTTCCCCGCGACTTCGACCGTTACCATATTATTTTTGTTTTCGATATTTCAGCTATTCCCTTCGGTTCAACCTATTTTTTATCCTCCCATAAGTTGTAGCGAACAAGACAAAATATTGGTTAAGCCGTTTTTAAGTTGAAGTATTTTTTCTAGGCATTTCTTGCCAATTACTTTACAAACACAATAATTGCATTTTTGAAAGATAGAAAAATTTGAAGTCCAGACTCAGGAATCGAATCCGAGACTTTCGTAGCCAAACCGGTGCCGGAATAGAATCACCTATCTGGACTATGTTACTAGACCTCAAATTTTTCTATCCCTTGATGCTCGCGAGTTGTGCCCTCGCATGCGCCATCTAGTCGGTAGTTAAAGAACTATCACGGATTTTGTTATTGCTTCGTTACAGAGAGCATTTTAACAAATTATGATGTCGCAGGCAGAATATTCATACTAATATACATACTTCACTATTTGGTGGTACTAGATAGGTGGTTCTATTTTGGCCCCCGTTTAGCTACGGAAGTCTCGGGTTCGATTCCTGGGTCTGGACTTCAAATTTTTCTATCTTTCAGAAATATCCTCATCTGTTATTTGATCCTAACAAAGATTATCATGTTAGTTTTGTCTAGATTTATAAATTGCAATAGGTTTGTTGGCCGGATCTCGTATTTGTTCTACCTACGCAATGAGTATGAGACTACGAAGAACACTAGAAAACTTTAATGGCTTATAACTCTGCACCCTTTAATTTTTTTCATTTTATATCTTTGACATTATTTCTTAAAGTAAAAATAACGTTATAGAATTTTATAAGCTACGGGCTAGCCGTAAAATAAAATATTTACGCGATTAAGACCCGTAGCTTATAAAATTCTATAATATGTACAAATCGCGAAAGTTTACGAACATATAAAAATAACGTTGTAAAAAGATAGATTGTTTATTTCACAGGGCACTGGGGCTGGCCTAGGTCATGCGAAAGGCACCCAAATAGCTTCGAAACCGACAAAAGCGACTTCAAAAGTCCCACAAAGCAACCACGCTAGACGTACACCGACAAAATTTAGAGAGATATTCCTAGGAGCTATACTAGAATTACTAGATTCTAGTGATAAATCAAAAACTGTGGACTTCAATCCCCCTTTGCAGAAGAAGGAACGGACTTTTGTTCGGCATGCTATAAGGACTTTTGCGGCGAGGTAAGAATTTAAATATGGCGAGTTTCACGATAAACGAGATTGAAATGCGACTTGTCACGGGCCGATATACGGCCGGTCTCAATACTCTAACTATCGATGGATTTGCTTACTGGTGTTATATATTTGACATAAGCTCCATACAAAATATGTCAAAATTCTACCTCTAGTAGGCAAATCCATCGATAGGTAGATTATTGAAACCGGCCGTTAGTCAGTCGAAACCTTACACGGGGGTGATACTATGATAGTGAACCGATTTTTTTTGGAAAAAACTTGATAGGTGTCAAGGGACACCCGGATGGAACGAAGTTCCTTTCGATTATTTAGTGAAGGAATTGTAATATATATATATATATATATATATTTTATAATCGTCGCTAAACCACACTGTTCAATGCGAAAAAGAAAGACGAAACGAAAATAACTGGCTTGCTTTCTATGAGAGAGAGAGAGAGAGAGAGAGAGAGAGAGAGAGAGAGAGAGAGAGAGAGAGAGAGAGAGAGAGAAAGAAAAACAAACACGCGCACGCCGCATGGCTTACAACTATAGCAAAAAGTGTCGTTACAACTTTCGGTCTTAATTTTTTCCGTCTTGCCCCCTTTCGCAACGCGCAATAAGGAACTTCGTTCCAAAAAAACCTTTTTTTTTTCAACACAATGTTAACTGCTTCATCGCTATATTTGTTTGAGATAAATACCTATTAAGGAAGTCTTTTTTCGGTCCTGCTAAATGCATCTTTTTTGTGATAACGTGTGTTATAAATCGATGGCCGGCTGCACTCCGCCTGCTGATAGGCTGAAGTATTGTGGCCGTCCGCGCATGCGCCCGGGTTCACTAAAGCTGTCGCAAGCATGGTTGTTTATTACAATGTCATCAAGTTTTGGTGATTATTAAAATAAAGCTGTCACAGACATGTATATTCAATGCCATCAATGTCTTCTTATGACGTCATCGCGTAAAAATATCGTCTGTAAACCGAATTTCCAACCATTTGTTTGAAAAACAAAAGAAGGCAGACACTTTTTTTTTTTTCAAAAAAACTGTTTAGTTCACCCCCCTGCAAAGATTCGACTGACTAACTCGGCACCCTGTATAACTATACGCTTCTCTATGCTTCTGTCGGCTCAAGCTTAAGTTCTGCGCCTAATCTTTCTCCCTCTATTTAACCTTGCAATAAAAGTCTTAACTCTAAGGCTTGAGTTTTCTAACCACCATCTTTGGCTCCAGCGTAATTGCTCTGTTCAGAATAGCCGCCGAAATCGAAATTCTATTTAATATTTCAGGACTAAATTTAGGATATCAGACGAGGAACAAATAATGGTGGATAAAGTGGCCGAGCATTATGCCAACGATCTTGAATTAACGGTGACAGCTTGCATGTGTAATGATTTGAGGTAAGTAGTAGCAGACAACATCTCTCACTATACGATTTACTTTTGTAAGTAATGATTCTGTGTGATAATTAAAGCCATTCTTTTCTTTCTTTTGCAAAACATTTATAAGTACACTAGCTGTCCCGCGCAACTTCGTATGCGTAAATTTTTCCCGTTTTTTGAAACATTTCTTATTGCTGCTCCGCTCCTATTAGTCGTAGCGATGTTATATAGCCTATAGCCTTCCTCGATAAATGGGCTATCCAACAGAAAAATATTTTTTCAAATCGGACCAGTAGTTCCTGAGTTTAGCGCGTTTAAACAAACAAACAAACTCTACTATGTTGTCATACTCCAGTTATGTTGAGGATGATATATCCAATCTCATGTATAATTTTTTAATATTTTTAATCTCTTGTTTTTATATCAGTCCTCTAATATGGTGTATAATATAATGGTGGCAGCACCTTACCTGCATATACAGTTTATAAACAAAGAAACATTGTAAACATTGGCAATTTGAAAAGAGTGGCCGCGAGTTTTTATTGCCTCGTTATTATCTCCGGCTTTACCTATTGTTTGCGAACAGGCATTACAATGTAAATGTAGAATCGACTTTTCATAAGAGTAGATTTTGCTTCCTAAGTGAATTAAGATTTATTATTATTATTATTCATAATCCCCTTGGATCTTCAATGATGGAGGCAATTATCCCCCTCCAGAATCGACTGAAGACCTTTTTTTTGGGGAATGTGAGATTTTTTTACACTGTTTTGACGGGCAATTGCCCTACCCTTGGCGGAGTTGGTTGGTGTACCTCTGTTATATTAAATGCACCTTCCCCCCCTTATCCCCCACCCGAGCGACTTACACTTGGCCTGTTGAGTCAAATGTTTGCATTGTTTACTTGTCCTTCACGTTGGTTATTGAAAAAAATCGACAACTAGCGATGTGGTCCGCGGAACACTTATAGTCGCAGAGCGACTCTCGCTAGAGCCGAATTATTCCTTCAAACATTTATTATTATATCTCAAAAGATTATAATAAAACTAATAATATAAATAATTTTACAGGAACATTGTTTTCAAAAAGAAACACGGACTAAGTCACTCAGAAAACGCAAAATTAAAAAATCTAAATTTAACATTAGACAAAAACACGACGAAAGCTTTGAACCAAATAATGGACCAATTCGGACCAATATGTCAATCGGAACATGCACTAAATGCTACAAAATTCAGAGTTACAATACTACTGGAATTATTAAGCTTTGTAAAGAATAAAAATGAAAAACAGATTAATATGATTGTAGAAAAGAAATTGACTTCAAGGCAGAAGAATTATTTGGAATTGTGTCTTAGTGGTGTTAATAAAAGGGCCAGATTTGGCGCTACGACGCCAGAAGTTGCGTTGTCTATGGAAATTAAAAAACATATTGGTGTCTATGCCCTGGGCATAGAGTTCACTAAGGAGAATTATAAGTGAGTATGCTTGTGTTTTTTATGATAGTATCAATATAGAAAGTGGAGGTTCTAGGATTTCGTTTTGGGAACTTAAGGACGCCCTAGCCGATGATTCTACCACACAAACGCGCATAAGTGATTACTCCTCTGTTTGAGGTCGTAAGTCAAAGCTTGAAATTAATATCAATTCGTTTTATCATAAACTAGGCCTGTAGAGGGCCATAATTGAAAATAAATTAATATTTCGAAAACCTTAAAACATTAAAGAATTTTAATAACTGTGTATATTGTATTAAATAAAATAACTTATGAAATAAGCAATAATGATAGTGCGCAAGCGTCTTAGAAACAATTAGCACAATTGCACCATACATCTAATGAAATATATAATTTTCAGAACGTTTACAATAATTAAAGATTACAGCAAGTCAAATGTCTTCCAAGCTGCCAATCTTGACAGTACAGATGATATTGATTATTTAACGTCTGATAATGACGATGATGTCACTGACCATGACAAAAGTGATGACATAACAATTGAACTTGAAACATTAAGTAATATTGATGATGCTACTGCAAATAGTGACCAGAAAATGGAAGCAAAGGATGAAAAAGATAACGAATTTAATAAAAGTAGTGATTTGAAACCACAAGCAGTAAATAAACCTGATATAAACATAGCTAAAGCTATTAAAAAAGAAAATATTGATAAAGAAATTAAAACAAAACAGAACATTCCAGAATCTGAGATTTCAATGGTTGATGATACGATTGGCAATTCGTGTGACGACATAAGTATGTCAGAAAATTCTGGGTTCACAGAAAATTTAGACTATAATGAGACTGATGAAAATGATATAAATATGAGTGATGACGGAGTAAATAGTGATAAACAAATAAATAAGACTTTAGATTTAAGTAATATATCCACATCAACGTTGAACGTTGTAAATGATTTAAAAATCAAAGATGTATCTTGTATAATTGTGTATTTATCAAAAGAATGTGATGTTTGCAAAGATATGCCAAAATATGTGCAGGGATTAATATCTTATAACATTATGGAGATTAAAGAAAAAAAAGATTTGCCGCTTCTAAAGTGTCATGGCTTTCATAATAACTTCTTAATTTATAGTTGTCATACCAAAAAAACTTACGATTGGCTCCAAAATATTTGTGTCGCCAACAAAATAACAATCTGTACCAAAGAGTTTGATAAGATGTCTTTAAAAGTAAAAACTTTTTTCGATTTCGATGAGAAATATATATTTGATTTGTTAGAGATGTATAATGAAGTAATTTCTACCAAAGAATGGAGTGTTTTAAAGAAAGAAAATTTGGGAGATTCTGTAATTATTGACGTTAAAATGGATAATAAGTCGGTTAAGTCGATCTTGAAATCGAACTTAGAATTGTACGCCGGTGTCGATAAAGTAACATTCAATGTTATTTGGGATTAAACCTATTCGATGTGATTTGTGATTTTGTGTTTTATTTATCCCCTAGCAGCCTGCTCTGGCTTCGCGCAGACACACATGTTATGCATTTCTTATACACTAGCGGACCCCTCGCAGTTTCGCCCGCGTAGTTCCCGTTTCCGTGGGAAAACAGGGATAAAAAATAGCCTATGTCACCCGGGGTTAGTGTAGCTTCACAACGATGAAAGACTTTTTGAAATCCGTCCAGTAGTTTCGGAACCTATTCAATACAAACAAACAATCAAATCTTTCCTCTTTATTATTATTTATTATAGATGGATTATCCATCGTTATGTAATTATATGACTGACAGTGAAAACCGTATCAAAATCAGTTGCGCAGTTTAGAAGATCTAAGCGTACAGACAGAAGTGACTTTGGGTTATAATAAGATTTTTAAGTATTCGAAGGTATGTTACATTACGGCTTCCTGCTCATCATCATAACAATTGCAAAGAGACGAGCCGGAAGGAAACCGTAGGTAATGTTTCTTTTTTTCCTCTTACCACCCAGGTGGGATGGCCAAGTTGGATAGGTGGAAGATGGTTAAGTTCGTGACAGCGTAAACTGCGAACTGTTTATCCGCTACCGCTAGATTGATACGTCAAGCGTACCGAAATGAGCCTAAATTGTAACCTTGCGGTACGCCAACTATTTGTAATACTATACTTTAAAAATATTAAACTCAACAGATTGCAAAGTAGGTGTGCGATCTGATAGTTAATGCACTGCTATGAGTTCTATAATATTTCAATTTAAGGATATGCCATGCGTGTCATTAACTGGGTGCAGATGCAATCGAATGCTTTTGAAAGGTCACAGTTGGCCAGTGTAACTCACTGTACGCCCACCAATGTATTGCGTGGATTCCCCGGATATATTGTGGAAACTTCCAACTTATTTTGAATAACTTCTTTCTTTGGTTGCGAAAATATTCAAGATTCTGCTGGTGGAATGGTTGGGGTTTAGCTGGATTTCTGAAACGGTTGGCCGATGCTTATAATTTTCTTGTCATTTTGTTGATTAAAAAAATACAAAAGCAATAAACATTTCAAAACTTATTTAGGTAGATAGGTAATAAGAGAAGGTATCCGAATGTTACGCTTAGGCTTCAAAATTTCAGCGTAGTATATTTAGAAATTGAGGAAAAAATAAAACGTTAACATCGTCACTTTACTACTATAAATTTGACAACATTTTGCTGGGGGAACGCGCACCGATGTATTATAGGTATAGGATAGGTACGTGGGACACTCGGAAAATTTTGAAAAACAAAGAACTAACTTTTATAGATAAATTATTTTAATCAAATCTTTACAAAGAACTCTCCACCAGCCTCTATACAAAGTTTCATGCGTCTGAACCAATTTTCGAAACATTTTTGCTAGTCCGCCGCAGACACCTCTTCCACGGCCTTCTCGAACGCTGCTAGCGCGTCTTCCGACGATGAAAACTGTATCCCTTTGAGCTGATTTTTTAGTTAAGGGGATTAAAAAAAGTCACAAGGTGCCAGAGCAGGACTGTGAGGAGGGTGACCCAAGACTCTGACCGATGTGGTATCCAGAATGTCCCTCGTTTTAAGCGCTGCAGTGAAGCAGTACCCCGCGGAGCTAGGTGTTCAGGCGTTTGTTGCTCATTACAGACAAAACGTCTATCAGACAATTTGTAGTATACCATTCGGCGTTAATGCTGCTTTGGTCTCGTAATGGAATTAATCTCGTCAAAGTGAAGAAACTAATGATCAACATTTTCCCTGCGCTCCTCGATCGCTTCACTTTCGTAGGCGTTGGTTCGTTTTATTCTGTCGACTGACGCTTTGTTTCTGGATCGTATTGATAAATCCAGGATTCGTCACCTGGCACAGTGTCGTAAATGCTCCGAGACGAACCTGCTTCAAATTTTTTAATCATTTGAGTATCACGGCACGTGTGGTACACGGCCCTGCTTCTGAGCTTCGGTGAGGTTGTTCAGCACTCAGCGCGAAACTATCCTCTCCACGCGAAGGTGCTCGTGTAGAATCTTGTGAACGCTTCCCGAACCAATCTGCAGTATATGCTAATTTTTTTATCATAACTAATATGTCTGTTTTCTTGAATTATTGCTTTCATAAATAATTCAAGAAAACAGAGGAAAGGAAGAAAGTGTGCTGCCAGATAGCGCTTGAACTCGCTATGCCAACGGTAGATCCTTCATCCATAAAAGCCATTTGAAGTCGATTTACTTTTAAATACCTAATTATTTCAAAATAATTATAAGTAACCCAGTGCCATTATTACTTAAAAACTTTTTCGCAAAACTTTCTAAGTGACCGGGTATATAAAATATTTACTTTGTTTATTAAACTTAAAAATAATTGTTTTGTTTAATTAACCGCATATCTCAATCTTTTAATGCTGCATTAACATCTCAGTTTGTTAACAATTTAATTAGCAAACAAATGGCTAATGGAGAATTCAAGTTACCTACATACGTCGTTAAGTACATAAGGCTGGCTTCCATTTCAAATGAGTAATATGCGGATTACATAAAGAGTATTATATTATCTGTACCTATAGTTAGCGTTGCCAGGCGTCCGGATAAAGCCGACATAGGCTTTTTGATTGCATTTATTTTGTTTTTAATTTGAAATAAGTATGTGAAAAAAAATTGAATATTTTTTCACGGATCCTACCTAGGTATGTCGTTCTAGTTGACCCGCGCAACTTCGTCTGCGTCCATGGCTGCTTCGCTCCTATTGGTCATAGCGTGATGTTATATAGCATATTGCCTTCCTCGATATATGTTTTATCCAACAGTAAAACAATTTTTCAATTCGGATCAGTAGCTCCTGAGACTACCGCGTTCAAACAAACAAACTCTTCAGCTTTATAATATTAGTGTAGATTAAATATATACATTGACTCGTTACATAGTAGTTTTATTAACGTAACATAGCCTAAGTAGGTATATTTAAAAAAAACAAAACATCATTTCTGGGAATTTCAACCACCAAATGACCCTGAACTTCCTGGTTACCTACGCCCATGGTAGGTAGGTATGTAGCTGGGATAAAGTTCTATAGCTCATAGGGTGAGGGGGTGATTTGGTTGTAATTCAACGCAACTTTATTAGATTTATTGCCAATTATTGCATCAAGACCCAGTGAGTGAACACATGACGCAAATCAAGCATTTTTACTAATTTTATATTTTACTAGTTTAGTCGTTTGTGTCAATTTTTCCCGTTTTGCAACATTTTTCATTGATGCTCCGCTCCTATTGGTCGTAGGGTGTTGTTATATACCTTACTAGCTTTCGCTCGCGGCTCCGCCCGCGTGGATGTCGGTTATCGCGATAAAACTATCCTATGTCCTTCCCGGGATTCAAACTATCCCCATATCAAATTTCATCTTAATCGGTTTAGCTGTTTGAGCGTGAAAGCGTAACAGACAGAGAGACAGAGTTACTTTCACGTTTATAATATTAGTATGGATAGCCTTCCTCGGTAAATAGGCTTTCAAACACTTTTTTCAATTCGCACCAGTAGTTCATGACATTATCGCGTTCAACCTAATAAACAAACAAACTCATCAGCATTATAATATTAGTTTATGTCATTGATACGTCCTGATTTAGGTAGGTAGGTAAGTCGAAAAATTTACGTCATGGGTTCACTGGGGGGTTAACTTTATGTGAATATATTTTTTATAAAAAGAGAATAGAATATAAATTTTGTTTTTAAAAGTAGATAATGTCTAGATGTGTAAATAATTAACATTTAATGTAGAAATAATTACATTATTACGTTCATTAAGTTTTAAATTATTATCTTTAAAATAAATGAAAATGGCAGAAAACTTTAAATAAATTAAATATTTTTATGGTTTTGTTGAATACTGTAGGTTTGAATGTTGTAGGTTGGTGCCTACCTCCACCTTCGGAGAACGTGCTGATAGGGTCCCCCCCCCCCCGGGTTCAAACCATTTCACTCGACTTGGCGCCTCTTCAACATGCCGTTTTGCATCTGGCGCCCGGGGCTGTGCCCCGGTTTAAAAAAGTGTTTTTATAGGAATAGGTATATCAAATCCTTTGATTGTACTTAGGTATTGTTTTACATAAAGCCATTTTAGGGTTTTTTTTTAAATAAATAATAAAAAAGTTAGGTATTTATGAAAATATATAAAAATTGACCCGAGTCGAAAATTAAAAAAACTTTACATAAAATCTTACGAGAACTCCATAAATGTTGATAAACTTTCGCGATTTGTACACATAAAATTATATATACTACAAGTCTTAATCGCGTGAATAATTTAAGGTAAAATACCTTGTTTATTGCCCGACGTTTCGACCGTATTGCAACGGCCGTGGTCACGGGTAGACTCTATAGTTACTTACTCATAATCTAAAAAATACCATGTTCAAACAAACTTTTTACTTGACTGACTACTTGACCTTTTTGAACATATTCTATCCTGGTGAATTGATGATTGTTTATTACACTACAAGCTTTTGTTACTAGATGTCGGTTATTGAGCTTAAAACTATTCTATGTGTTCGCATTTATATGTTACAGCTCACACTTCACCACATTCCTAGTTATCTTTAACCAGCTGTCCCGCGCAACTTCGTCTGCGTAAAATGTCCCCGTTTTTGCAACATTTCTCATTGCTGCTCCGCTTCTATTGGTCGTAGCGTAATGTTATATAGCTTATAGCCTTCCTCAATAAATGGACTATTCAACAGTAAAATATTTATATTAAATATTTTTTAATTCGGATCAGTAGTTCCTGAGATTGCCGCGTTCAAACAAACAAACTCTTCAGCTTTTTAATATTAGTATAGACAAAAAAATCTATCTATCGACAACCTTTATTTTCTAACAAATAACCAAATGGCAGCGTACGTCAAATAAAGTGTCAAAGGGATCTTCATAGTAACCTAAATTTTATAACAAATAACAAAATGGCAGTTTATAGGCAAATTTTGGATACCAAAATGCAAATGGGCACAGATAATATAATACTATACTAGCCTTGGGTTACAATACAGTGGACCCGCGTTAATCCGACAAACGTTTTGCAGGACGTTGTCTGACTATCGAATTTGTTGGATTATAGAGTACTGCCACAGACTCCCTATAATCCGGATTTTTTTGAAAGAGAGTACCTTGTAATCCGACAAATAACAAAATAAAGGATTATACAGTGTCACAGACCTGTATAATCCTGATTTTTTTGAAAGAGTGTACTTTGTAATCCGACAAATAAAAATACAACGTACAGTGATAGGCATGTCGGATTACAAGGAGCTCCGGATTAGGCAGGGGCCGGATCACCGGGGGTCTACTGTATTGTAATTTTCGTAGGAATCTCTAATTAAAAAAAATACAGCCAAGTACATTATAATGTAATTATCAGTGAGTAATATAGTTACTCACTGATAATTACATTAAAATGTACTTGGCTTTATATTAGTAAAATATTTTTTTAAATTGGTGTATCAGTTTGGGCGTGAAAGCATAAACTCACTTTGCCATTTAAAATATATAGGTATATCAATGAGGATTTATAGCACCCCGTCTTTTTTGCGTCTGGAGTTAAAAATAAATCAAATTGTTTATTTTGATTAAACAAATTAATGCGTATTTTAGCTCGAGCGTTTAAGATCTTACCTGAAAACGTTGTCATTCGATGCGAGTAAATGTTTGGTTTAATTAGCAAATAACCAGATACCCGATTTGCCCAGTTTACCAAACCGTACCTAAATTTGGACTTAAGCAAACAGTTTTTAATTGAGAAATATCCTTGATTAAATTTGTTTTGTGAGGGTCTCTCACTTAGTGGCGAGGGCAACGGAGCAGATCGAGACATCTGCGAGGTTAAGCAATGTTATCACGGTCGGTCCATAGATGGGTGACCGTTTTATAATTATGTCACACCACTCCGTGGCTCTGAGGGCATTAAGACATCAGTCCTGCGTCCAATGTATCCCGGATCGTCTGTCTATCTGTCTGATATCCAAGTGCATTTCGGCACAGATAATATAATACTATACTAGTAATTTCGGTAAATGAACAGTTCCCAATTCTAGAAAGATTTATCCTGATTGGGAATCGAACCCACGACTTTTGCCTTAGCAGTCAATGTCGCAACCACACCAACAAGCCTGTCTAATATTTTTTTAATCTGTGTCCTTATTCGCATTCGTTTTTTTCGTTTTTGTGGTAAGCCCGCGCGGGCTGTCAAAATCTTGTCATAATGGTAGCTATTAAAGCTGCGCTAAAACGAAAAAAAAGAACGTGAACAAGGACCCTGTAGAAAAATAGTCATAGGATCAGACTTAATTATAAATAACTAGCTGTCCCGCGCAACTTCGTATGCGTAAATTTTCCCCGTTTTTGCAACATTTCTCGTCGCTACTCCGCTCCTATTAGTCGTAGCGCGATGTTATATAGCCTATAGCCTTCCTCGATAAATGGGCTATCTAACAAAAAAAGAATTTTTCAAATCGGACCAGTAGTCTCTGAGATTAGCGCGTTTAAACAAACAAACAAACTCTTCCGCTTTATAATATTGGTATAGATTATATCATCATCATCATCAGCCTATCGCAGTCCACTGCTGGACATAGGCCTCACCAATTGCACGCCACTTTGTTCTATACTAGGCTTCTCGCATCCAGCTCCTGCCAGCCGTTTTGCGTAAATCATCACCCCACCTGGCCTGAGGGCGTCCTACACTACGTTTGCTGAGACACATAATATAATTATCATAAACTAGCGGCCCGCTCCGGCTTCGCACGGGTATAAAATATATGAATGTTATTATACATTTAAACCTTCCTCTTCAATCACACTATCTATTAATAAAAAACGCATCAAAATCCGTTGCGTAGTTTTAAAGATTTAAGCATACATAGGGTTAAAGGGACAGAGAAAGCGACTTTGTTTTATATTATGTAGTGATAGATCAAGGCTAGAACCACGATTTCCGACATTTTCTTAATACATTAACACAATTTACCTAACCAGCAGCTAAGTAATTATTTACCTAGCTACCTATTTATCACACACGTTAAAAACCTGATAATTTGACTTTTATAACTAAAAAAAATTAAGTACATTTAAATGATTACAAGTATTGTAATCATTTATATGTACAACAGTAGACCCCCGGTAATCCGGCCTCTGGCTAATCCGGAACTTCTTGTAATCCGGCATGCATATCACTGTACCTACGTTGTCATGCATGAGATTTGTTATTTGTCGGATTACAAGGTACACTCCTTCAAAAAAATCCGGATTATAGGGAGTCTGTGGCACTGTATATTCCTTTGATTTGTTATTTATTGGATTACAAGGTACTCTCTTTCAAAAAAAATCGGATTATAGGGGTCTGTGGCACTATAAACTCCTTTAATACAATATAAAGTACCTTGTAATACAACAAATAACAAATTATTTGTTGTATTACAAGGTACTCTTTTTCAAATAAATCCGGATTATAGGGGGACTGTGGCAGTAGGTACTCTATAATCCAACAAATTCGATAGTCCGACAACATCTTGCAAAACGTTTGTCGGATTAACGCGGGTCCACTGTATGTCATTAAATTCGTTTCAGTTGTGAAAGTGACACTGGGTATATCAAAATTTAAAAAAAAAGTGGCGTTGTTTTGGCGCCAAAATATTTCAGGTATTAATTTTAAGCAGTCGGAATGGCCTGTTGGTTAGTGACCCTGGTGTAAGCACGAGGCTGTGATTATATGTTTTTAATTTACTTTCACGAAAATGATATCGAAATCTTTAATTACAACTTTGATTATTATTTTCAGTGAACGGCCTTCATACATCAAGCCTGTAAGGCTCGATGACCAATATCACCAAATGGGAAGACCTTGGTAAGTCACCACACTGCTCTATCAGACCCAGAGGAATGGGGAGGTTTTCTTTTACTAGGGATGTTATAGAGCTCCGTAACCGAAACTATCGGATATTCGGAATAAAAAACTATGTCGTAGCCGTAACCGAATTTCGGATATGGGGGGAGTATAAAGTTTATACTCCTTATCAAAAATCTGGTTTTTGGTTTTGCCTTTCGACACAGCGCTTTAGCGGCGCGTGTCTCTTGAAGACTGGTGATGTATTGTAATAGCTCATAAAGAGATGTTGAAGAATATAATAAAAAACAACTACTTAGGTATAGTAATAATTTTCTTACAACATTTTTTAAATAGATAACTTAAGAATTGTGTGGATAGCTTTATAGCTATCCACACAATTCAAATCAATCAAATCAATCTTTAACTTAAGTTACTTAAGTTATTATTAACTTAAGTAACTTAAGTTAAAGATTGATTGTATTTTTTTTATTACTTACTTATTAATAAGTCAACTTTTTGATAATGCAATTTGCATCAGCCCTTTAACATGGTGTATAGTATATTAGTCGCAGCACTTTACTAGTTTGTTAACATTCAAACATTGTAAAATTGGCATTTTGAAAAGAGTGGCCGCGAGTTTTTATTGCCAGGTTCTTTTCTCCGGCTTTACCTATTGTTTGCGAACTAGACATTACATGTACATGTAGAATCCCGACGTATCACAAGAGTTGTTTTGCATCCTAAGTGAATAAAGTATTTAGAATTTTTGATTAGTTGATTTTTATAATAATTACTAAACTAAACGATTGATTGTATTTTTTTTATTACTTACTTATTAGTATTTTACTTAGATTCCTCAAAAATCCAATATCCGTAACCGATATTATCCGAAACCAACGGATAATCGGAAATAATTTTATATCCGTAACCGAAACCGATATAATATTATTCTTAGATCCGAAATTTCAAATCCGTAACATCCCTAGCTTTTACCCCCAAAAAAATTCAAAAGGCCTCACGAGAATGTTCGAATATGTTATACTAATATTATAAAGCTGAAGAGTTTGTTTAGTTGAACTCTATAATCTCAGAAACTACTGGTTCGAATTAAAAAAATGTTTGTGTTTTGTTGAGGAAGGCTTTATAACATCACACTACTAAAAAAACTGGGAAAATTTACGCAGACGTAGCCCTTTTCGTTGATAAACATAATTCTGATTTTTGCACTTCATTCTACTTTGAACTGTTGTTGGTTGGTTTGAGATCTGCCTGTCTGCCTGTCTGTTTTTTTTTTAATAAGTTAAACTAAATAGCTTGTGTTAGAAGTGGGTTCACGTCGATAGTATAATGACTAGGATTCAAACCCGCGACCTCACGATTGCCAGTCTGATGTCTTAACCATTAGGCTACTAGCGTTACGTTTAATTTTAAAAAAAGTTGCTTAGCAACCATTCAAACTTTAATAGGTACTTTTGTCAATGGTTGCTAACTTTGTTATTAAACATTTTATATCCATCTCTCTCACGCCATACAGCCTTCTCGTGTTTTTCATCTTCTCCCCTGTTATCCTTTTTGATCTATTTCTCGTTTTCCCCACTATTCTCACACTTCCTCCAGCTCACTACTAGTATGCTGGGCAGGCTACAGTCTAAAACAAAAAGCTTCTAACTTCTAATGGAATTCTACACTTGTTTAACAAAGACATAAAGTTTTTACATCGTAAGTGAATGGCTACTATGTTGTGCCCATTGAGGCTGATGTATTCAATCTCGTGTACTATTCTAATATTATTAACCTCTTTTTTTTGCATCAGTCCTCTAATATGGTGTATAATATAATGGTGGCAGCACCTTACCTGCATATACAGTTTATAAACAGAGAAACATTGTAAACATTGGCAATTTGAAAAGAGTGGCCACGAGTTTTTATTGCCTGTTCTTTTCTCGGGCTTTACCTATTGTTTGCAAACAGGCATTACAAGTAAATGTAGAGATTCGACTTTTCACAAGTGTAGTATTTTGCTTCCTAAGTGAATAAATCATTTTTATTATTATTATTAAAGATAGCAACAACGGTCTTATGAATCCTTCTATTCGTTATTTGAAATTGCTGTCACTTACCAGTACAGTGTACTCTGGACTGTACTCCGTAGCTCCGTTTACCCGTTGAGGCGTGAATAAATAACAAACATCCATCCATACATCCAAACTCTTGCATTTATAATATTAGTATAGATTTTTTTCGTAATTCAACACCCCCCCCTCTCCCCCACTTCCTTATCTTCGCTATTTAACTTCTATAACAACTACAAGTACCTACTGACAAACCATGGAAATTCCACCAGGTATCCCCAAATAGAAACAGCGACTAAACAACAAAGCGGCTTTGTACGCAAGAACTTACCACACATAAGCGCTTGGCACAAAGCTGGGTACTTAACTGCTACAAACTATGGGTAGGTAGTTGTGCCGACTGACAAATAAACTGCATCGAAGTGCGGAAAACAGGTTATGTACGATTTCTACCAAGCGGTTGACTGAGCGCAGAGCCGACCGTGTCCGCCCGACGGCTACAATCTGCTGGAACCCGGGCACATGCTCGCGTATCCGTTAGCATGCTCTCAGCGTCTACAGTACGATCAACGTATCTTGACCGGATTGAAGTTAGGTTTTTATCACTTTCGCGCATGTCATAGAGATGCGACCTTAAAATTACTTACGAAAACTCGATTAAAAATACTAACAAAATTTTAATTCAACAATATAAAAACACTATTTAAATGAGTTCATAAAAGTTTAAATTTAGAACAGTTATAGTAAATAATAAAGAAACTTTGAAAAACAATTTCTTTACCAAACTAATCACAAAAAAACATGAGTTAGTAATACTAATTATGACAATGTAATGCGTAATCGCATCTCTAATTCCCTTGGTTTAGTTACCGCCCCCGCCCCCCGCTTCCTGTCACCATTTACTTCCAAAAAATGCATCTGCGCAACCACTTGTCGCCTATTTCAGTCCGGCCCAGTTACCTACGTTGATCCTACTGTAGAATACAACACACGAGCGCGCGTTGCGGCAGCCGAGCGGAGCCGACCGAACGGCATGCTCGCGAATGTGACAGAGTTCCAAGCAGTGTAAATTCCATGCCAATTATGAAACTTATGGCTAAGTTTAGAAGTTTCAAATTCCTCTGGCACTGTGTGAAATGCGCCTGTGTCGTCCCGTTGGTGGAAAATGTACATTACATGAACACTGAAATGGCACCGCATTCATAATATTGTTACATGTCAGGATAGTAGGTTCGAATAAAAAGCCAAATTCCACAATGACGTCTTATTGTATCATTAGTTCACAAATACACAAAGTCACTGTAAAATTTTCGACTGCCTCTGTGGCGCGGTGGGTGTGTGTCCGACTGCTACGCAAGAGGTCGTAGGTTCGGTTCCCACACGGAACAGCACTTTTGTGTGATCCACAAATTGTTGTTCCGAGTCTGGGCGTATCTACTTTGTGTCCGTGACTTGTATGTTTGTAAAGTCCCCCGCGACGCAGGGCTTGTACCCTACTGCAGGAGTCGTCTTCATATTGGAAAAAAGAACAGTTCCACAACAGAAAAGTCCAGGAAAGACGAGTAGGTTAAACTCGGTAATGTCACGCACATAGAGTAAGTGAAAGATTTGTTTACATTTCCGGTACGTAGGCACGCACGGCTCACGCACATAAACATAGTTGTTTACACAAAGTACATACCTATGTACTTATTTGTTTACGAGATTTCTTAATTAAATATTCTAAATGTAAAAGTAACTCTGTCTGTCTGCTACGTTTTCAAGGTTAAACCGCTGAACCGATTTAGTTGAAATTTGGTATGGATATAGTTTGAGTCCCGGGGAAGTGAAAATAGTTTTTTTATCGCGATAACCGAATATACGCAGGTGGAACCGCAGGCGGAAGAAATGGCATCACTTCAGAACGGTTCTATAAATGGAATGGCACATTCGACTAATTCCTTTTTTGTTTGTTGTATAAAAATAATTGCCATTTTATTACTTAGATTTGGTCTCGTTTCCTCATTATTAGTTAGTGTGTTCTGATTTTTGAAATATCGTTTTTTAATGCATTATTGTTTCTCAAGACTTAACAGACCACATTATGTCATAAATCTTAACATTCTGTTGCAGTTTATTTGTCAATCAGTATACTAAATTTAATACAGGGATATATATTTTTTTATATAATAGGCATGTGCATTGTGTGTTCTTTAGTTGCCTGCCACTTTATGTCGTTTTCGATTATTTTTATGACAACTCTTATTTCATATCGTCAACGGATTATTACATCGAGCCACAGCGAAAATAAATATTTTTTTACTATTATAAATATAATAGATTCTATGGAATTGGGACGTGAATTTTATATGGCGTAGAGTAAGTGAAAGTCATTGTTTTAGTATAAATAACTTTTCCCAATACTGTGGTATTTTCGGGGAAAAAAAAACTAAAAATAGATCTTGTAGTATATCTCTTGATCTAACAAACTTACGAGGTGCATTTATTTTTTAAATTATGCAACATTAAGGATTTTATTGATGTTTCTAAAATCATTTTTGGTTTACGCTTAATTTGGGTAATTCAATTATTTCTGAATTTCGAGATTAATAATTTAAAAGGATACATAGCAAAATGTGCAAGTCGCAAAATGTGCAGACGCAAAATGTGCAGATCGCAAAATGTGCAGGTCGCGGAATTAGCAGATCGCAAAATGTGCAGGTCGCTAAATGTGCAGATCGCAAAATGTGCTGGTCGCAAAATGTGCAGACGCAAAATGTACAGATCGCAAAATGTGCAGATCGCAAAATGTGCAGGTCGCGGAATGAGCAGATCGCAAAATGTGCAGAAACCTATCTGCACTGCAAGAGTATGTCTGATGTCGTATGTATTGTGAGTTTTGTGAGTTGTCACTGGTTTATCGGAAAGTAAGGCAGATGGACCCATCTTTAAGCCTTGTCCCATAAGTCTTTATTAACTCGCTGTTATGAATATAGTTTTAAAATAACAGTCATATACAAAATAACACATTTATTAGGTGTATTAGTCATTACAAAATAAACGCATTAATACAACTTAGTGTAACTGCACATTTTGCGATCTGCACATTTTGCGTAGCCTGCACATTTTGCGGCTTGTACATTTTGCTATGTATCCATTAAAAAATACTTACTATGTCTTCTAGTTATGATAGTTCTTAGTTCGTTTGATTAACTAAATTGTCATGATTGTGTAAATGATGCAAATGTCACTAAAATTAGGAACTATCATAACTGGACACATTAGAATTAATCCAACGTGCTTTTTTTGTGGAACCTTGGTAACTTTTCTAAGGAACGCCTGGGTTCCGTGGTATTCAATTTGGGAATCGATGATCTAGCATATTTATTAAGTTAATTTTACGGAATAAAATATTGTATTATTCGGAAGTAAGTTTGAAGACGATCGCATCCTGTAAGTGTTGTTGTTCTTGTGTGTGTGTAGCGTTCGTGGATGTGTGTGGGCTTTCGTGCGTGTTTGTGCGTGCGTGCATGAGTGTGTGTATAATTTAGTATTAAATACAGAGTTAAATATATTTCGGGACTTAATCGCGTGAGTTATTTAAAGGTACGAACCTTTAAATAATTCAACCGATCGTGGTCACGAGTCGACTGAGCTATAGTCGACCCGTGAACACGATCGGTGCAATTCGATCAAAACGTCGGCTAAATAAAAGGTTCGTACCTTTAAATAATTCACGCGATTAAGTCCCGAAATATATCTAATATGTATAAAGATCGTGGAAGCTTAAAAACAATAAATACAGGGTGTTAGGAAAATGCTCCCGAAAATTGAACTGGGTTTAGATGTGCTTGAACGACATAAATAAATAAAATTAAATAAAAAAACTTGAAAAATAAATACAGGGGGTATTTTACCAATATTTAATTCACTGAGTTCAAAAAACACTAAGCTAAACTGTAATAAATAATATAGTAATAATAAAATTGCAAAAATAACTTTTGAAACATAATATTTTTTTTTATATGAGGCTCAATGTCCTGCCACCCGGTTCAGTTTTTGGTAGAGTTTCCCTAACACCTTGAATATACCTATAGGTTTATGTTTTTATTTTTTTTTCAGTGCGAGCACAAGTCAATCTGCTAATCAACCTGCCATGGTTCCAACTTCTACCCCTACTAGTAAAGACATTACAAAGTAAGTTAATTTCTACTTATATACCAGTTATTTATTTATTTTTATTTTCGAATTTAGAGAACTTACAGCTAGTTGAACAATAACATGTGTTGTATATTAATGTGATGGCCAATTAAAAGTTTTCACCAGTAACAATTTATGTTGATTAATATATATAAGATACGATGGCAAAAAAGTTGCTAAAGGTTCATTTCCGAGCATCGCGGCCGATCGCGAGCCGCGCGCGGCTTACGACAAGCGGCTGACGCGCGCGGCCGATGCGACAATATTCACAGTGCGCGCGCAGGCCTACGACAGCCGTCGGCCGCGCGTGTCTGTCGCTTACCTCGGAAACGGTACCACATATTCTCATACTCTGACTATGCCGCGCGTGTCATAAGCCGCGCGCGGCCCGCGATCGGTCGCGATGCACGGAAATGAACCTTTAAGGTTAGTAACAGAGGTACAATATGCAGCAGATATACAGATTTAATAAAAATAGTTTAAATAAATAAAATACGTTAATCAAAAAAGGTGTTACACAAGGTCGTTTTTAATTTCAATGCACTCATTATGGAAGGATCTAGATCAACTGTCTGGCTTGCAACATTGTATATTTTGCAGGCCCGTATGAGAATGTAGGGATGCATGTTTGTTGCTCTTTCACACAAACTACTGTACGGAATTTGATAAAATTTTACAGTTATGTAGTTTATACATCAGAATGGAACATAGGCGTAAAATTGACATTACGCGGGTGAGCCGCAGGTAAAAAATGGTTGTCTGTTAAATCGGTTTACGGCCGATAATTTTACGTGATAACGTTTTTTTATTTCCAATTGTATTGCATGTCGCTGCAATCGCCAAAATATTGATGACATTGTAATAAACAACCATGCTGTCACACGCTTTAATGGACGCGGGCGCATGCGCCCGACGGCCACAATACTTCAGCTTGTGGCGTCCTACATGCCAAGCCGCCGATAGCGCCCGACATCGCGACGCCGACACCGTAGCGCGCGTGCTGAAAAAGACGACATCCCAACGCAATAACTATTTATGCACTAAGCCGCGCGCTGTGCCACACGTTTATATATGGCGCCGAGAATGCACCGCAGTCGTCGTGATTGGTCGGTCGCGATGCACTGACTTGCTACATGCAATACAACTTGCGAACCTTATTTTGTAAATATAACGTGCCACTTTTATTTAATATACCTCTTTCACCTTTTACTTATACATCACACGTGAGTTTTATTTTGCAACCTCAAGACTGAACACCCTATCAGTAAATTGGTGACCCCGACGTGATCAAGGAGCAACTCCAAGATGTCTACAGAGGAAACCAGCCCACAAGAAGTAGAAGACGTGAAAGAACAGGTAACGACCGTTACGTGTGACGTCGCCACAATCTCGCTGCCTGCGCGTCTGCCGCCATTTTGGCGCCAAAACCCACGCCTATGGTTCGCGCAGTTTGAAGCCGCCGTTGCGGCTAGCAGAATTGGAGAAGATCAGAAGTTCAATCTCGTCGTCCCGTTGCTCGGCTGCAACGACCTGGAGCAGATCGCCGACATCGTGCTGAGCCCGCCCGCGAGCAACAAATACGCTACACTGAAAAATAGGCTGATTTCCACGTTTCAAGAGTCCGACCATCGCCAGTTGCAGAAGCTGCTCAGCGGCTTAGAACTCGGCGACATGAAGCCTAGCCAGTTACTGCGCAAGATGACTGATTTAGGCGGGAAATTGCTGACCCAAGAGGCGTTAAAGGTAATGTGGCTCAATCAATTACCTACGCAAGTGCGCGCCGTGCTCGCCGTGAACACCGAATCGTCGCTCGAAGGCCTAGCTGCGATGGCTGACAAAATGGTGGAACACTTCGAACCTGCGACGGTTGCCGCGGTCGCCGTGCGTCCCACGTGTCCGTCGCCATCAACATCGTTAAACTCCGCGCATACGCTCGAAAGAAAACACGTACCAAACGAAAACCTGCAGTTTGACCTACTATCTAAACAGATCGAGAAATTATCGCTAGAAATCGCCGAACTTCGCACGAGACAACAAAATTCGACGCATCATTCCCGTTACCGCCAAAATCGATCGCGGTCGAACTCGCGAGTACGTGCCTACACGAACCGTAAGCCCGGAGATCCAGATTGGGTATGTTATTATCATTTTCAATTTGGTGACGAAGCCCGAAAATGTGAACCGCCGTGTGCTAAACAGAAGCAGAAGTCGGAAAACTAGAACGTTCATCCACGTTGGCGGGCGTCGATGTTAACAAACCAAGTTACCGCCTATGTGTCGTCGATGTTAACAGCAGAGAGAAGTTTCTCGTCGATACCGGAGCCGACATATCTGTGTTAGCCGCTAGAAATAAGAAACCCACGAAGCCGACAGAAAATACCTACAGATTGTTCGCCGCAAACGGAACGGAGATACGTACCTACGGAGAGCGTACACTCGAGCTCAACCTGGGTTTACGTAGAGCCTACAAGTGGACGTTCACGGTCGCTGAGGTGAAAACATCAATTCTAGGCGCAGATTTTCTAGCGAGGCACGAATTGCTAGTCGATTTACATCACCGCAAACTCATCGACCGCATCACCGACCTCAGTGTAAACACCATCACAGTGCAAAGTACCGAAGCCGTTTACGTCATCAACCGCAACCACGCCTATCACGACCTGCTGAAACAATACCCAGACGTTCTGCGACCCATGTCACTCAAAGTACCGACGAAACACGAAGTAACACATCGCATCGAGACAACAGGACAACCGATCTACTCGAGGCCACGCCCCCTGCCACCAGATAAGTACAAAGCAGCGAAGTTAGAGTTCGAGAAGATGATGGAGATGGGTATCTGCAAGCCGTCGAATAGTCCATGGGCTAGTCCACTACACGTCGTTAAGAAGAAGGACGGTTCACTTCGCGTATGCGGCGACTATCGCCGTCTCAACGCCGTGACAACCCCCGATCGGTACCCCATTCCGCGAATTCAAGATTTCACGTACCAACTGCACGGAAAGAAAATATTTTCAAAAATCGATTTAAAAATGGCGTACTTTTGGATACCAATGGAGAATGAAGATGCTGCGAAGACGGCCATAATAACCCCATTTGGCCTCTTTCAGTTTAACTGCATGACATTCGGTCTTCGTAACTCAGGTCAGACATTTCAACGTTTTATGCATGAAGTACTGCGAGGACTCGACGACAATGTATTCTGTTTCGTCGACGACGTGTTGGTCCACTCGAAAACAGAAGAGGAACACGAGCGTCACTTACATCAGGTACTCGAACGACTGAACAACTACGGTGTCTCACTTAACGTCGACAAGTGTGAGTTCGGCAAGGACAAGATACAATTCCTCGGCTACGAAGTTTCATCGGCCGGTATCAAACCCACTGAAGATCGCATACAAGCCATACTCAAGTTTCCAAAACCAAGCACAGTGCAAGAATTAAGAAGATTCCTAGGTATGATAAACTTCTACCGTAGCTGCCTACCCCACCAAGCCGAACATCAACATCTGTTAAACAAATACCTACACAATAGTAAGAAAAACGATAAATCACCAATATTATGGACACCCGAAGCCGAACAAGCCTTTGAGCAATGCCGACAAAGCATACTCGAGGCCACCGTCTTATCGCATCCCATACCTAACGCTCCACTATGTCTTCTCACCGACGCATCTGACAGCAGTATTGGTGCCGTTCTACAACAGAAGATCGACAATACGTGGAAACCACTCGCTTTCTACTCCAAAACGATGAGCGAGACGCAACGTAAGTACAGTGTATACGACCGCGAATTATTAGCAATGTATACAGCTGTTAAGAGCTTACGCCGACTCGTAGAGGGCAATGACCTCACAATATGTACCGACCACAAGCCACTGACGTACGCGCTAACAAGAACGCCGAGTAGCAGCGACACACCAAGACGAGAGCGACAACTACACTTCATCAGTCAATTTTGCACTAACATCAAGTACATTCACGGTGATAAGAACGAAGCAGCTGACGCGTTGTCACGTATCGCTGAAGTCGAAGTACTCAACGCAACCGTCGACTATAATAGACTCGCGGAGGTACAAGAGGACTCCGAACTACGCGAATCTATGAAAAATCCGAATCTCAAGTTTACGCGCGTCAACCTACCGGGAGTTCAACGACCGATATGGTGCGAAACATCAACAGCGAACGCTCGTCCATACCTACCACCGCCGTATCGCGTCCCAGCTTTCAAAGCGCAGCACGAACTTAGTCACCCGGGAGTACGACTATCGCGAAGAATTATGACTACAAAGTTCTTCTGGCCGTCGATCAACAAGGACGTAGGTACTTGGGCGAAATCATGTATCAGCTGTCAACGCGCTAAAGTTCAACGACACGTCGTGAGTCCACTCGGCGAGTTTCAACGGTCGTCGCGTTTCGAACATGTGCACGTCGATATAGTCGGGCCCTTACCTCCATCGGAAGATTATAGATACCTCGTGACGATGATAGATCGCTGTACCAAATGGCCTGAAGCAATTCCCACACGTGACGTCACAGCTGAGACCGTCGCGAAGGCTGTGTACGACGGGTGGATAGCACGATTCGGCTGTCCTCTGCAGATTACTACGGACCAAGGGAGACAATTCGAGTCGTCACTGTTTACCTCACTCATGAAGAAACTCGGCGTAACTCGAATACGGACTACGGCTTTTCATCCCCAAGCGAACGGACAAATCGAGCGATGGCATCGTTCCCTCAAAGCGGCACTGATGGCGAGAACGAACGACGGGAGGTGGGTCAACGAACTTCCTACGGTACTACTAGGGCTTAGAAATGCACTACGTGACGACTCATCTGTCAGCCCGGCATTAATGACATACGGCTCGACTCTTCGCATTCCGTCTGATTTCTTCGTACCTACAACGTCGAACATTGAAGACGCGGATTTCGTCCGTCAGCTGACCGAAACGATGACGTCACTAACACCTTCTCCGAGAGCTCGAGCATCAACGATGAACACTTTCGTCTACAAGGATCTCGCAACCTGCTCACATGTGTTTGTGCGCAACGATACCGTACGCAAACCTCTCACACCTCCATATGATGGCCCGTACGAAGTTTTACAGCGCAGCCCAGACGGGAAACACTTTACACTGCGGTTACCGCTTCGCACCGCTGTTATTTCTGTCGACAGATTAAAGCCGGCCTATATCTGCAACACAGCACCGAGCGGCGCAGCGCTACCGATCCACGCACCGAGCGACACAGCTTCACCCACTAGATCATCGAGCACAGCATCATGCGGCGCAGTGCCACGGATCCACGCATCGAGCGACACTGCATCTTCGATCATGACCCCTAGCGACAACGCAACGTCATCGTCTTCACCGAGCAGCGCCTACGTCACAAGATCCGGCCGCACGGTGAAACACAACGTACGCTTCGCTTGAGGGGGAGTGATGTGGCGTCCTACATGCCAAGCCGCCGATAGCGCCCGACATCGCGACGCCGACACCGTAGCGCGCGTGCTGAAAAAGACGACATCCCAACGCAATAACTATTTATGCACTAAGCCGCGCGCTGTGCCACACGTTTATATATGGCGCCGAGAATGCACCGCAGTCGTCGTGATTGGTCGGTCGCGATGCACTGACTTGCTACATGCAATACAACTTGCGAACCTTATTTTGTAAATATAACGTGCCACTTTTATTTAATATATCTCTTTCACCTTTTACTTATACATCACACGTGAGTTTTATTTTGCAACCTCAAGACTGAACACCCTATCAGTAAAAGCTTATCACCAGGCGGAACGGACGTGACCGGAACGTCCGTCACTGGAACGTGAACGGTGACGTCATCATTTATAAAACGTTATCACGTCGAAAGTAGTATTTTTTATATGATTTATTTGTGTATCATATAGGTATAGTTTTTGCATTACATACAGGGTTTGTAATACAAGGTCAGGGCAAAAATATTTTCGTAGTTTCATACAAAGTAAAAAAAAAGTTAGGTAGGTATATTTTTATATTTATTTATAATATGCGGCCTCTGTGGCGCGGTGGGAGTGTGGCCGACTGCTACGCAAGAGGTCGTGGGTTCGATTCCCACACATGACACGGGTAGTTTCCGAAACCCGCGCTTCACGAAGGCGACGCTGAGCTGGACCAGTCTACCCGTAACCACGGCCGTTGCAATACGGTCGAAACGAATAATTGTATAATGTGTACAAATATGTTTCCAGAGCTAAGGTATCCAACATAAACTTCCAAACAGGAGGTTTGATGACACAAATGACATGCGATAGAGACCCAGTGTTGCTTGAAGCTATGCAAAAACATGATACGCCTGACAAGTAAGTTTATATAACTAAACTATTGACTGGCCTGTTGGTCTAGTGGTTAGTGACCCTGACTGCTAACCTGGAGGTCCTGGGTTTCATCCCCACCCAGGATAACGTCGGTCCAACACCACCACCAACAACACCACTCGCCCGATGTATGGCTAAATAGCATTGGCGCCAACGTTGGGACGAGCGTTTTTATAAATCCATACGTTGGACGAGTGGCGTTGAGACCGACGTTTAGGCCAATATGTGGAACCGGTGCTACTGGCATAAAAATACATTTTCACAACGGAATTCGTAATTTGTACAGAATAGACACAGGTTTTATGGCGGTAAACTCATACTCTCAAAGTCAAATATCTTTATTTTGTAAAATCAGGTTAATGATTATTTGAAAACGTAAAGTGTAAAAGTGTAAAGCTTATGAGAAGAAGCTGCCAAGAAACTCATATGCCACTCTTTTAAAATCATCAAGTTTTTCTTTACAAAAATACATTTTACTGAACGAACCAGTGTGTTTGGTGAGTGTAGTCGGTAATGAGTGAATGAGTCAGGAGTTGAAGATATTCATTTTTATACAGGTTGATTTGTAATATGTGCTTCTTTACATAACACTAAATAACTTTGTAATATCAGTTTTGGCAAATATTTAATATATCAACCCTTTATCACCTACCACTTGTTTTTGCCGTGTGGTGCCGGCTTAAGAATAGTACCACCCCATCTCTTTCCGTGGGTGTCGTCAAGGCGACTAAGGGATTTCACCCCGGAGGACGGGCAGCAGCGTCCTCTGCGTACTTAAAGCCTTACTGCGATCACCAACCCGCTCGCCAAGCGTGGTGATTATGGCAATTACCCCCAGGATCTACATACACAGTAGGTTCTACTGGGGAGACCCGTGCCCAGCAGTGGGCCATCATATGGGTTGATATGTACTTGTTTTTGGAGTTATGACCTTAACCACCTACAGACTATTTTAATGGAGTAAAATCATTGTTTATTGTGAGGTTTAGGACCTAAACCTAATAAAGGAACACAGATTTTATACTACGGTCCCGCAGATATGTGGTTTGATGACAAAAGTAGGTGGTAGGTGGTGAAGGGTTAATTTGTAATTATTTTTTTTTTAATTATGTTACGATTTTATTTGGTGTAAAGAAGCCAAGGGCGGGAGGTTATTAGTATATTAAAAATCATTCTGTATATATATATATATATTTTCAGTATCTTTGGAGATCCAAAGCCTAAGGAATCGAAGCCCATCTCTCAGCCACAAACGGAACAACCTAGAGCCAGAAGCAAAGAAGTTAAACCACAAAAGAAAGGCAAAGGTCAACTGATCGACGCGCTCTCTGTACCTGTTAAGAGTGATAAGGCTTTGAAGTGAGTACTTTTAATTCAGTCAAGTAGTCTTTATAGAATTTTATAAGCTACGGGTTTTAAATATTTTATTTTAAGGCTAAATACCTTTGTTTATTGCCCGACTTTTCGACCGTATTGCAACGGCCGTGGTCACGGGTAGACTATCCATACTAATATTATAAATGTGAAAGTAACTCTGTCTGTCTGTCTGTCTGTCTGTTACGCTTTCACGCTCAAACCGCTGAACCGATTTTGATGAAATTTGGTATGGAGATAGTTTGAGTCTCGGGGAAGGACATAGGATAGTTTTTACCGACATCCACGCGGGCGGAGCCGCGGGCGAAAGCTAGTATGATATAATAGTCTTATAAAATTCTATATTGTTGTCAAATCGCGAATGTTTACGAACATATAGGTAGTCTTTAATTCTTTCTTGCTCGTGTTACTGATTAAGGCATCGGTCTCGCAATTGTGAGGTCGGGGGTTCGAATTCTGCTCATTATACTACCGACGTTTTTTTTTTTTTTTTAAAAAACGACTCTCGCAGTAGGGTACAAGCCCTGTGTCGCGGGGACTTTACAAACATACAAGTCACGGACACAAAGTACACCCAGACCCGGAACAACATTTTGTGGATCACACAAAGTGGTGTCCCGTGTGGGAATCGAACCCACGACCTCTTGCGTAGCAGTCGGACACATTCCCACCGCGCCACAGAGGCAGTCAAAAAAAAAATAACAAAAAAGCGCAACCAACGCAACAACAAATCAAAACACAACAACAAAAAACAAAATGTCGCAATTTTATCGGACAAACTGCCTCTGTTGTAATAATAATAATAATAAAACTTTATTTCCAACTAATGGTAGTTTAAAGGTATTATCAAGTTTTAAGAGTACAGCATATTCTGCCAATGGTGGCGTGCAAATATTATTATATAAATTAGGTACAAATTACAATAATCATTTAAATTAGTCATCATTTGAAAATAATAATAATAATAATAATAATAAGAAGAAATAAATAATAATTACATAATTTTCATTTTTACATTACAATATGTTATTTTATATTTAAAACATAGTATTTAGTATTTAGCGTGTTTATCATTAATACATTTAGAAATTAAGTCCATTAGTAATAAATCTATCATCTAAGTATTCAATAATGTTATAATACGTTTTTTCTTGTAATAATACATAAAGAGCCCTGCGAAATTGATTGAGTGGTAGATTTGATACAGTTTCTGGAAGATGGTTGTATATCTTAATGCACATGTGATATGAGTTCCTTTTAGATATTTCTAGGTTTACTCTTGGAATTTCTAGTCTGTTTTTATGTCTAGTTCGACTGTTTGCCATATTTCCGAGTCTTGGAAATAGGTCAGGGTTCAAATGGATACAAATTTCTAAAATATATAAACAAGGTAATGTTGCGCGGTGGGAGTGTGTCCGACTGCTACGCAAGAGGTTGTGGGTTCGATCCCCATCCAGGATAAAACTTTGTGTGATGAACACGATGGTTTATTCTGTGTCTGGGTGTAATTTATCTATAATGTTTAGGATCAGATAGCGTGGTCCCAAGATATTAATATTATTTAAAAATAAGCATAAACAACATGTTCATGAGCTATAGTTTTTAATGGTGAAACGTACTCATTCCTGTAGGTAAATCTAAAACATTGTTATATGTATGCTAACTCATTAAAGGTAAGTAATAATCTACTTAACTATACTAATATTATAAAGCTGAAGAGTTTGTTTGATTGTTTGTTTAAACGCGCTAATCTCAGGAACTACTGGTCCGATTTGAGAAAATATTTTTTTTGTTGAATAGCCCATTTATCGAGGAAGGCTATAGGCTATATAACATCGCGCTACGACTAATAGGAGCGGAGCAGCGACGAGAAATGTTGCAAAAACGGGAAAAATTAACGCATACGAAGTTGCGCGGGACAGCTAGTGTTTATTATATGTAGGTATCTCATTTTAAGTGAAGTTAAAGTTCATATGAGAAACTAGCTGTCCCGCGCAACTTCGTCTGCGTAATTTCTCCCCGTTTTTGCAACATTTATCATTGCAGCTCCGCTCCTATTCGTCGTAGTGTGATATTATATAGCCTATAGCCTTCCTCGATAAATGGGCTATCCAACAGTGAAAGAATTTTTCAATTCGGATTAGTATTTCCTTAGATTACCGCGTTCAAACAAACAAACTATTCAGCTTTATAATATTAGTATAGATAAATGTCTTTAAACCTAAAAAGTGTCACACGTTTATAAAATAGTTTTGATACAGAACCAGTCTAAGGCGACCAACGCCCATGTCCGATTCTTAGCCTCAAATGAAACTCCTCCATCTCTTCTCATCTCCTTCCTCACAACATTTACTTAACAGATTTTGAGGTGTTATTCATAACTAGCTGTCCCGCGCAACTTCGTATGCGTAATTTCTCCCCGTTTTTGAAACATTTCTCGTCGCTTCTCTGCTCCTATTAGTCGTAGCGCGATGTTATATAGCCTATAGCCTTCCTCGATAAATGGGCTATCCAACAAAAAAAGAATTTTTCAAATCGGACCAGTAGATCCTGAGATTAGCGCGTTTAAACAAACAAACAAACAAACAAACTCTTCCGCTTTATAATATTATTATTCATAATGTATAATTGTTACAGAATGATGATGGGTATGGGGTGGACAGGAGGCGCTTTGGGCACCAGAGGTGATGGTATCACAGAACCTATCATGCCACATCTAAGAAATGTAAGTTTAATATAAAAAAAAAAATCTAGTGCTAGTTTTTCCCCGCGACTTCGACCGTTACCATATTATTTTTGTTTTCGATATTTCAGCTATTCCCTTCGGTTCAACCTATTTTTTATCCTCCCATAAGTTGTAGCGAACAAGACAAAATATTGGTTAAGCCGTTTTTAAGTTGAAGTATTTTTTCTAGGCATTTCTTGCCAATTACTTTACAAACACAATAATTGCATTTTTGAAAGATAGAAAAATTTGAAGTCCAGACTCAGGAATCGAATCCGAGACTTTCGTAGCCAAACCGGTGCCGGAATAGAATCACCTATCTGGACTATGTTACTAGACCTCAAATTTTTCTATCCCTTGATGCTCGCGAGTTGTGCCCTCGCATGCGCCATCTAGTCGGTAGTTAAAGAACTATCACGGATTTTGTTATTGCTTCGTTACAGAGAGCATTTTAACAAATTATGATGTCGCAGGCAGAATATTCATACTAATATACATACTTCACTATTTGGTGGTACTAGATAGGTGGTTCTATTTTGGCCCCCGTTTAGCTACGGAAGTCTCGGGTTCGATTCCTGGGTCTGGACTTCAAATTTTTCTATCTTTCAGAAATATCCTCATCTGTTATTTGATCCTAACAAAGATTATCATGTTAGTTTTGTCTAGATTTATAAATTGCAATAGGGTTGTAGGCCGGATCTCGTATTTGTACTACCTACGCAATGAGTATGAGACTACGAAGAACACTAGAAAACTTTAATGGCTTATAACTCTGCACCCTTTAATTTTTTTCATTTTATATCTTTGACATTATTTCTTAAAGTAAAAATAACGTTATAGAATTTTATAAGCTACGGGCTAGCCGTAAAATAAAATATTTACGCGATTAAGACCCGTAGCTTATAAAATTCTATAATATGTACAAATCGCGAAAGTTTACGAACATATAAAAATAACGTTGTAAAAAGATAGATTGTTTATTTCACAGGGCACCGGGGCTGGCCTAGGTCATGCGAAAGGCACCCAAATAGCTTCGAAACCGACAAAAGCGACTTCAAAAGTCCCACAAAGCAACCCCGCTAGACGTACACCGACAAAATTTAGAGAGATATTCCTAGGAGCTATACTAGAATTACTAGATTCTAGTGATAAATCAAAAACTGTGGACTTCAATCCCCCTTTGCAAAAAAAGGAACGGACTTTTGTTCGGCATGCTATAAGGACTTTTGCGGCGAGGTAAGAATTTAAATATGGCGAGTTTCACGATAAACGAGATTGAAATGCGACTTGTCACGGGCCGATATACGGCCGGTCTCAATACTCTAACTATCGATGGATTTGCTTACTGGAGTTATATATTTGACATAAGCTCCATACAAAATATGTCAAAATTCTACCTCTAGTAGGCAAATCCATCGATAGGTAGATTATTGAAACCGGCCGTTAGTCAGTCGAAACCTTACACGGGGGTGATACTATGATAGTAAATCGTTTTTTTTTTTTAAAAACTTGAGAGGTGTCAAGGGACACCCGGATGGAACGAAGTTCCTATCAAATTAATTAGTGAAGGAATTGTAATATTTTTTTTTTTTTTTTTTTTATAATCGTCGCGGCACCGTCGCGTTTAATAGAGAAAATAACTGGCTTGCTTTCTATGAGAGAGAGAGAGACAGACAGAGAAACAAGCGCACGCCGCACGGCTTACAATTATAGCAAAAAGTGTCGTTACAACTTTCGGTCTTAATTTTTTCCGTCTAGACCCCTTTTGCAACGCGCAATAAGGAACTTCGTTCCAAAAAAAACCTGTTTTTTTTCAACACAATGTTAACTGCTTCGGTAGCGCAGTGGAAGTGTGTACACTCCCACCGCGCTACCGAAGCAGATTCATCGCTATATTTGTTTGAGGTAAATATCTATTAAGTAAGTCTTTTTCGGTCCTGCTAAATGCATCTTTTTCGTGATAACGTGTGTTATAAATCGATGACCGCACTCACGAAAAACTGTGACGTCATCGCTCACGTTACGTTCACGTCCGTTCCGCCTGCTGATAGGCTGAAGTATTATGGCCGTCCGCGCATGCGCCCCACTAAAGCTGTCGCAAGCATAGTGGTTTATTACAATGTCATCAATGTTTTGACAATTATTTAAAAAAAAAAACTATCAAGGCATGGTTGTATATTCAATGTCATCAATGTCTTCTTATGACGTCATCGCGTAAAATTATCGTCTGTAAACCGACTTTACAACCATTTTGTTTGTAAAACAAAAGAAGGCGGATACTTTTTTTTTTTCAAAAAAACTGTTTAGTTCACCCCCCTGCAAAGATTCGACTGACTAACTCGGCACCCTGTATAACTATACGCTTCTCTATGCTTCTGTCGGCTCAAGCTTAAGTTCTGCGCCTAATCTTTCTCCCTCTATTTAACCCTGTAATAAAAGTCTTAACTCTAAGGCTTGAGTTTTCTAACCACCATCTTTGGCTCCAGCGTAATTGCTCTGTTCAGAATAGCCGCTGAAATCGAAATTCTATTTAATATTTCAGGACTAAATTTACGATATCAGACGAGGAACAAATAATGGTGGATAAAGTGGCCGAGCATTATGCCAACGATCTTGAATTAACGGTGACAGCTTGCATGTGTAATGATTTGAGGTAAGTAGTAGCAGACAACATCTCTCACTATACGATTTGACTGCCTCTGTGGCGCGGTGGGAGTGTATCCGACTGCTACGCAAGAGGTCGTGGGTTCGATCCCCACCCAGGATAAAAACTTTGTGTGATGAGCACGATGGTTTATTCTGTGTCTGGGTGTTATTTATCTATAATATGTATGTATTTAGAAATATATAAGTATGTTTATCAGTTGTCTGGTTTCCATAGTACAAGCTCTGCTTAGTTTGGGAACAGATAATGTTGTGTGACTTGTCCCAAGATATTATTATTTACTTTTGTAAGTAATGATTCTTTTGACCCCTTTCACCGCAACCTAAAACTTCGTTCCCCAACATTTGGTCCTTCGAGCCGGATCAAATGTTGGGGAACGATCCCAACAGAGATGTTTGTTAGAATGTTTCGAGTCGAAACTCGTAATTTGTTATTGTTTATGTAAAATGAGTAGACGATTAACACATTTGATAATTTATTCGCTACTAAACTTAATGCTATGTACAATGTATGTATGTTATGTATTTTATTGCTACGTAAGTGTTAGGTTGCGGTGAAAGAGGTCAATGTATAGCGTAGCTCATACACCATTCTTTTCTTTCTTTTGCAAAACATTTATAAGTACATTGTAAGTGGATGCTCCTACTATGTTGTCTACTCCTGTTATGTTGAGGATGATATATCCAATATCATGTTCTCTTCTTATAATATTTTTGATCTCTTGTTTTTATATCAGTCCTCTAATATGGTGTATAATATAATGGTGGCAGCACCTTACCTGCATATACAGTTTACAAAGAAACATTGTAAACATTGGCAATTTGAAAAGAGTGGCCGCGAGTTTTTATTGCCTCGTTATTATCTCCGGCTTTACCTATTGTTTGCGAACAGGCATTACAATGTAAATGTAGAATCGACTTTTCATAAGAGTAGATTTTGCTTTCTATGTGAATTAAGATTTATTATTATTATTATTCATAATCCCCTTGGATTCTTAATGATGGAGGCAATTATCCCCCCTCCAGACTCGACTGAAGACCTTTTTTTTGGGGAATGTGAGATTTTTTATATTCAATTGCCCTACCCTTGGCGGAGTTGGTTGGTGTACCTCTGTTATATTAAATGCACCTCCCCCCTCATCCCCCACCCCTGTCATGCGAGCGACTTACACTTGGCCGGTTGAGTCAAATGTTCGCATTGTTTATTTTTTCCTTCACATTGGATATTGAAAAATCGATAACTAAGGGTGTGGACCGCGGAACACTTATAGTCGCAGAGCGACTCTCGCTAGAGCCGAATTATTCCTTCAAACATTTATTATTATATCTCAAAAGATTATAATAAAACTAATAATATAAATAATTTTACAGGAACATCGTTTTCAAAAAGAAACACGGACTAAGTCACTCAGAAAACGCAAAATTAAAAAATCTAAATTTAACATTAGACAAAAACACGACGAAAGCTTTGAACCAAATAATGGACCAATTCGGACCAATATGTCAATCGGAACATGCACTAAATGCTACAAAATTCAGAGTTACAATACTACTGGAATTATTAAGCTTTGTAAAGAATAAAAATGAAAAACAGATTAATATGATTGTAGAAAAGAAATTGACTTCAAGGCAGAAGAATTATTTGGAATTGTGTCTTAGTGGTGTTAATAAAAGGGCCAGATTTGGCGCTACGACGCCAGAAGTTGCGTTGTCTATGGAAATTAAAAAACATATTGGTGTCTATGCCCTGGGCATAGAGTTCACTAAGGAGAATTATAAGTGAGTATGCTTGTGTTTTTTATGATAGTATCAATATAGAAAGTGGAGGGTCTAGGATTTCGTTTTGGAAACTTAAGGACGTCCTAGCCGATGATTCTACCACACAAACGCGCATAAGTGATTACTCCTCTGTTTGAGGTCGTAAGTCAAAGCTTGAAATTAATATCAATTCGTTTTATCATAAACTATAATAGTCTCGGCGAACCTTGATCCCTATGACACTGACAGTTATTCCCACGACACAACCTTGTAGTAGCGTCACCGTTATATTATAATCGAATTGGCCGTGTCTAAAAATGATATTTATTAATTTTAGGCAGATATATGCAATTACAATAATATCCCGTTAGAATTATAATAATTATTAACACTTACAAGAAATTATCTCAATCAGACTTTACGTTGACGTCCTGCAAAAGTTACTCCGTTTGGAAGATATCGACTAGTGCGGAAAAGTATCGATAAACAAATATCGAAAATGGAAACGAGTGTACAAAATACATCAATAGAGTACCTACGCTCTTAGTGTCAGATTTATAATCATTTAAGTTGTTTGCGATAATAAAATAAAGGAGATTTAACAAATTTATTGTATATACCTACTCAAATAAAACAAAAGCGGTTTATTTATGATTTTTTAATATACATTAATCTGAATCTGACAATGATGTCACCGATTGCGTCTCAGACTCGGAATCCGAACTGCAGCTGCTTTCTCCTATGTTTATTAAAAACGGCTGGTCTACTATATTGTCGTATCGCACGTCTCGATTCCAATCATCTAAGCATAGTTTTTTCGTCTTTTCAACCACTTTCCTCCAATTGTCCGGAGTCACTTGACTACATGCCTCTTGTAGCAACGTAAGCATTTTATTAGCTGTGAATGGCGGAGTGGTGTTAAGCCTGGCTGCACAACCTGAAACAATAATGGTTTAGATTGAAAATGATGCAAAGTCAAAGAGCGAGATCGGGGTAAGTACATTTACTTTAAATAGTACTAGCCGACTAGACAGTCACCAGTGACCTAAATAAAAACATGTTAAAATAAATACAAATCAACCCACCTTTGATCTGCGCCCATATCATTTCGATTGCATTATATTGGCAGTGGTAGGGCGGTAGCCGAATCACGGTGTGCCCTTTTGATTTTGCCATCTCATCCAAGAAATATTTCTTCTTTGTTGCTGTTTATGAAGGTTCAACAATCTAACTAATTCCTTTTTCAGCATTTGAGTATTAGCTGCCACACCATTGTTTTGCAGCCACTCTATTATTTCGCCTTTATTGTTGTTCGCGGTAGGCGCTTTATTAATTTGCACAGAGTGGTATGGGGCGTTGTCCATTAAAATGTAGTGGGGCTCGTTTAAATTGTCTAATAGTTTTGTGAACCATTTCTTGAAATTCTCAAAATTCATCTCTTCGTGATAATCACTTGTTTTCACGGATTTGAAGGCCCACAAGCAGTTAGGTACAAAACCTTTGGCTGTGCCAGCGTGGCAGATAATCAAACGCTGGCCCTTGCCTTCTGGTGCTTTGGTACAGGATTTCTCTGTGTCGTCTGTCCATGTTTTGGAGACTGAGTGATTGGCGTTGAGCCACGTTTCGTCCAGATAAACCACCTTGTCCCAGTTCTCGATGTTTTTTATTTGTCGTAGAAAATCACACCTCATCAATCCAATGTCCTTCCGCTCCATTATCACTTTTCTTTTGTCACACTTCCCATAACGAAATCCACATTTTTTTATAACCTGTCTGAGAGAAGTGAATCCACCTTTAAATAAATCAACCGATTTCAGCGACGCTAATAATTTTGTGCAAGTCGGCAGTTCACCTCGAAAATAATAGCCGTAAATATGGTTTCGTATCGCTGCCATGTCGAAATCATCGGGGTTAGTTACGGGTCGTGCCCTATTATGTTTTTTCTTCTTTGGAGTTGATAGTTTGTTCTCCTCCATCGACGATTCGCCGAACTTCTCCTTTGTAATTCGGGAAACGGTAGCTTTGCCAATTCCCAAAGCATCAGCAACACGGTCGCGTACGTTGTCAAGTGGCAACAAAGGTCCGCCATTTTGTAGTTCGCGAGCAAAATAGTCACGCAAGCGTACAACAAACTCCCGCGTTTCACTGTTGAGTACAGTTTTTCTCAGTCTTTTCGGCATTTTGAAACACCAACAAAAACAAAACAGCAACAATAACAAAAACAGAAAACAACAATAGTAACAAACAAAGGATTCCGATGACACAACAAAACACGTGGCGCATACAAGACTCGTACTGGCGTAGCGAACTGACAGTACTAGCGTAGTGACAGATCAGATAGTGTTGCTATAACTAAAATTTTAATTCACATTAAAATTATACAGTCCGACCATGTTACCTCTGCATCGGAATATTGGCAACCCCATAGACAAATACACGGATACTTGTAAATATAACAAGCATTATAATTATAGTAATGTAGATTATATTTTAAAAACATGTTTATCGATGTGGCTGAATGCAAGTCACGCCTTTGCCTATAAAAAGTTGCGATATATCGACACGACCCGTCACTAGTATGAACTGTCATAGGGATCAAGGTTCGCCGAGCTGATTATAGGCCTGTAGAGGGCCATAATTGAAAATAAATTAATATTTCGAAAACCTTAAAACATTAAAGAATTTTAATAACTGTGTATATTGTATTAAATAAAATAACTTATGAAATAAGCAATAATGATAGTGCGCAAGCGTCTTAGAAACAATTAGCACAATTGCACCATACATCTAATGAAATATATAATTTTCAGAACGTTTACAATAATTAAAGATTACAGCAAGTCAAATGTCTTCCAAGCTGCCAATCTTGACAGTACAGATGATATTGATTATTTAACGTCTGATAATGACGATGATGTCACTGACCATGACAAAAGTGATGACATAACAATTGAACTTGAAACATTAAGTAATATTGATGATGCTACTGCAAATAGTGACCAGAAAATGGAAGCAAAGGATGAAAAAGATAACGAATTTAATAAAAGTAGTGATTTGAAACCACAAGCAGTAAATAAACCTGATATAAACATAGCTAAAGCTATTAAAAAAGAAAATATTGATAAAGAAATTAAAACAAAACAGAACATTCCAGAATCTGAGATTTCAATGGTTGATGATACGATTGGCAATTCGTGTGACGACATAAGTATGTCAGAAAATTCTGGGTTCACAGAAAATTTAGACTATAATGAGACTGATGAAAATGATATAAATATGAGTGATGACGGAGTAAATAGTGATAAACAAATAAATAAGACTTTAGATTTAAGTAATATATCCACATCAACGTTGAACGTTGTAAATGATTTAAAAATCAAAGATGTATCTTGTATAATTGTGTATTTATCAAAAGAATGTGATGTTTGCAAAGATATGCCAAAATATGTGCAGGGATTAATATCTCATAACATTATGGAGATTAAAGAAAAAAAAGATTTGCCGCTTCTAAAGTGTCATGGCTTTCATAATAACTTCTTAATTTATAGTTGTCATACCAAAAAAACTTACGATTGGCTCCAAAATATTTGTGTCGCCAACAAAATAACAATCTGTACCAAAGAGTTTGATAAGATGTCTTTAAAAGTAAAAACTTTTTTCGATTTCGATGAGAAATATATATTTGATTTGTTAGAGATGTATAATGAAGTAATTTCTACCAAAGAATGGAGTGTTTTAAAGAAAGAAAATTTGGGAGATTCTGTAATTATTGACGTTAAAATGGATAATAAGTCGGTTAAGTCGATCTTGAAATCGAACTTAGAATTGTACGCCGGTGTCGATAAAGTAACATTCAATGTTATTTGGGATTAAACCTATTCGATGTGATTTGTGATTTTGTGTTTTATTTATCCCCAGCAGCCTGCTCTGGCTTCGCGCAGACACACATGTTATGCATTTCTTATACACTAGCGGACCCCTCGCAGTTTCGCCCGCGTAGTTCCCGTTCCCGTGGGAAAACAGGGATAAAAAATAGCCTATGTCACCCGGGGTTAGTGTAGCTTCACAACGATGAAAGACTTTTTGAAATCCGTCCAGTAGTTTCGGAACCTATTCAATACAAACAAACAATCAAATCTTTCCTCTTTATTATTATTTATTATAGATGGATTATCCATCGTTATGTAATTATATGACTGACAGTGAAAACCGTATCAAAATCAGTTGCGCAGTTTAGAAGATCTAAGCGTACAGACAGAAGTGACTTTGGGTTATAATAAGATTTTTAAGTATTCGAAGGTATGTTACATTACGGCTTCCTGCTCATCATCATAACAATTGCAAAGAGACGAGCCGGAAGGAAACCGTAGGTAATGTTTCTTTTTTTCCTCTTACCACCCAGGTGGGATGGCCAAGTTGGATAGGTGGAAGATGGTTAAGTTCGTGACAGCGTAAACTGCGAACTGTTTATCCGCTACCGCTAGATTGATACGTCAAGCGTACCGAAATGAGCCTAAATTGTAACCTTGCGGTACGCCAACTATTTGTAATACTATACTTTAAAAATATTAAACTCAACAGATTGCAAAGTAGGTGTGCGATCTGATAGTTAATGCACTGCTATGAGTTCTATAATATTTCAATTTAAGGATATGCCATGCGTGTCATTAACTGGGTGCAGATGCAATCGAATGCTTTTGAAAGGTCACAGTTGGCCAGTGTAACTCACTGTACGCCCACCAATGTATTGCGTGGATTCCCCGGATATATTGTGGAAACTTCCAACTTATTTTGAATAACTTCTTTCTTTGGTTGCGAAAATATTCAAGATTCTGCTGGTGGAATGGTTGGGGTTTAGCTGGATTTCTGAAACGGTTGGCCGATGCTTATAATTTTCTTGTCATTTTGTTGATTAAAAAAATACAAAAGCAATAAACATTTCAAAACTTATTTAGGTAGATAGGTAATAAGAGAAGGTATCCGAATGTTACGCTTAGGCTTCAAAATTTCAGCGTAATATATTTAGAAATTGAGGAAAAAATTAAAACGTTAACATCGTCACTTTACTACTATAAATTTGACAACATTTTGCTGGGGGAACGCGCACCGATGTCTTATAGGTATAGGATAGGTACGTGGGACACTCGGAAAATTTTGAAAAACAAAGAACTAACTTTTATAGATAAATTATTTTAATCAAATCTTTACAAAGAACTCTCCACCAGCCTCTATACAAAGTGTCATGCGTCTGAACCAATTTTCGAAACATTTTTTTCTAGTCCGCCGCAGACACCTCTTCCACGGCTTTCTCGAACGCTGCTAGCGCGTCTTCCGGCGATGAAAACTGTAACCCTTTGTGCTGATTTTTTATTTAAGGGAATAAAAAAGGTAAGGTAAGGTGCCAGAGCAGGACTGTAAGGAGGGTGACCCAAGACTCTAACCGGTGTGGTGGCCAGGAAGTCCCTCGTTTTAAGCGGGCGCGTTGTCACGGTGAAGCAGTACCCCGTGGAGCTAGGTGTTCAGTCGCTTGTTGCTCATTACAGACAAAACTTCTATCAGGCATTTTGTAGTATACCATTCGGCGTTGATGCTACTTTGGTCTCGTAATGGAATTTAAATCTTGTCAAAGTGAAGAAATATTTTCCCTGCGCTTCAGCCAAACTGTCGACTGACGCTTTCTTTCTGGATCGTATCGATAAATCCTGGATTCGTCACCTGTCACAAAGTCGTAAATGCGCCGAGACGCAAACGTTTAATCATCACGGCACGTGTGTAGTACACGGGCCTGCTTCTGAGCTTCTATGAGGTCGTGCGGCACCCAGCGCGAAACTGTCCTCCTCACGCGAAGGTGCTCGTGTAGAATCTTGTGAACGCTTCCCGAACCAATCTGCAGTATATGCTAAATCTTTTATCATAACTAATTTGTCTGTTTTCTTGAATTATTTCTTTCTTGGCAGCACACTTTCTTCCGTGACAGCCGTCATAGGACGACCACTTCTTTGTTTATCCCGCAAAGTAAGGCGATAGCGCTTGAACTCGCTATGCCAACGGTAGATTCTTCATCCATAAAAGCCATTTGAAGTCGATTTACTTTTAAATACCCAATTATTTTAAAATAATTATAAGTAACCCAGTGCCATTATTACTTAAAAACTTTTTCGCAAAACTTTCTGAGTGACTGGGTATAAAAAATATTTACTTTGTTTATTAAACTTAAAAATAATTGTTTTGTTTAATTAACCGCATATCTCAATCTTTTAATGCTGCATTAACATCCCAGTTTGTTAACAATTTAATTAGCAAACAAATGGCTAATGGAGAATTCAAGTTACCTACATACGTCGTTAAGTACATAAGGCTGGCTTTCATTTCATATGAGTAATATGCGGATTATACATCAAGAGTATTATATTATTTGTGCCTATAGTTAGCGTTGCCAGGCGTCTGGATAAAGCCGACACAGGCTTTTTGATTGCATTTATTTTGTTTTTAATTTGAAATGTGTAAAAAAAGTAGAATATTTTTTCACGGATCATACCTAGGTATGTCGTTCTAGTTGACCCGCGCAACTTCGTCTGCGTAAATGGCTGCTTCGCTCCTATTGGTCATAGCGTGATGTTATATAGCATATTGCCTTCCTCGATAAATGGGTTATCCAACAGTAAAATCATTTTTCAATTCGGATCAGTAGTTCCTGAGATTACCGCGTTCAAACAAACAAACTCTTCAGCTTTATAATATTAGTGTAGATTAAATATACTTATACATTGACTCGTTACATAGTAGTTTTATTAACGTAACATAGCCTAAGTAGGTATATTTAAAAAAAACAAAACATCATTGCTGGGAATTTCAACCACCAAATGACCCTGAACTTCCTGGTTACCTACGCCCATGGTAGGTAGGTATGTAGCTGGGATAAAGTTCTATAGCTCATAGGGTGAGGGGGTGATTTGGTTGTAATTCAACGCAACTTTATTAGATTTATTGCCAATTATTGCATCAAGACCCAGTGAGTGAACACATGACGCAAATCAAGCATTTTTACTAATTTTATATTTTACTAGTTTAGTCGTTTGTGTCAATTTTTCCCGTTTTGCAACATTTTTCATTGATGCTCCGCTCCTATTGGTCGTAGGGTGTTGTTATATACCTTACTAGCTTTCGCTCGCGGCTCCGCCCGCGTGGATGTCGGTTATCGCGATAAAACTATCCTATGTCCTTCCCGGGATTCAAACTATCCCCATAAAAAATTTCATCTTAATCGGTTTAGCTGTTTGAGCGTGAAAGCGTAACAGACAGACAGACAGAGTTACTTTCACATTTGTAATATTAATAAAAGTGTGGATAGCCTTCCTCGGTAAATAGGCTTTCAAACACTTTTTTCAATTCGCACCAGTAGTTCATGACATTATCGCGTTCAACCTAATAAACAAACAAACTCATCAGCATTATAATATTAGTTTATGTCATTGATACGTCCTGATTTAGGTAGGTAGGTAAGTCGAAAAATTTACGTCATGGGTTCACTGGGGGGTTAACTTTATGTGAATATATTTTTTATAAAAAGAGAATAGAATATAAATTTTGTTTTTAAAAGTAGATAATGTCTAGATGTGTAAATAATTAACATTTAATGTAGAAATAATTACATTATTACGTTCATTAAGTTTTAAATTATTATCTTTAAAATAAATGAAAATGGCAGAAAACTTTAAATAAATTAAATATTTTTATGGTTTTGTTGAATACTGTAGGTTTGAATGTTGTAGGTTGGTGCCTACCTCCACCTTCGGAGAACGTGCTGATAGGGTCCCCCCCCCCCCGGGTTCAAACCATTTCACTCGACTTGGCGCCTCTTCAACATGCCGTTTTGCATCTGGCGCCCGGGGCTGTGCCCCGGTTTAAAAAAGTGTTTTTATAGGAATAGGTATATCAAATCCTTTGATTGTACTTAGGTATTGTTTTACATAAAGCCATTTTAGGGTTTTTTTTTAAATAAATAATAAAAAAGTTAGGTATTTATGAAAATATATAAAAATTGACCCGAGTCGAAAATTAAAAAAAACTTTACATAAAATCTTACGAGAACTCCATAAATGTTGATAAACTTTCGCGATTTGTACACATAAAATTATATATACTACAAGTCTTAATCGCGTGAATAATTTAAGGTAAAATACCTTGTTTATTGCCCGACGTTTCGACCGTATTGCAACGGCCGTGGTCACGGGTAGACTCTATAGTTACTTACTCATAATCTAAAAAATACCATGTTCAAACAAACTTTTTACTTGACTGACTACTTGACCTTTTTGAACATATTCTAACCTGGTGAATTGATGATTGTTTATTACACTACAAGCTTTTGTTACTAGATGTCGGTTATTGAGCTTAAAACTATTCTATGTGTTCGCATTTATATGTTACAGCTCACACTTCACCACATTCCTAGTTATCTTTAACCAGCTGTCCCGCGCAACTTCGTCTGCGTAAAATGTCCCCGTTTTTGCAACATTTCTCATTGCTGCTCCGCTTCTATTGGTCGTAGCGTAATGTTATATAGCTTATAGCCTTCCTCAATAAATGGACTATTCAACAGTAAAATATTTATATTAAATATTTTTTAATTCGGATCAGTAGTTCCTGAGATTGCCGCGTTCAAACAAACAAACTCTTCAGCTTTTTAATATTAGTATAGACAAAAAAATCTATCTATCGACAACCTTTATTTTCTAACAAATAACCAAATGGCAGCGTACGTCAAATAAAGTGTCAAAGGGATCTTCATAGTAACCTAAATTTTATAACAAATAACAAAATGGCAGTTTATAGGCAAATTTTGGATACCTTGGGCAAATGGGCACAGATAATATAATACTATACTAGCCTTGGGTTACAATACAGTGGACCCGCGTTAATCCGACAAACGTTTTGCAGGACGTTGTCTGACTATCGAATTTGTTGGATTATAGAGTACTGCCACAGACTCCCTATAATCCGGATTTTTTTGAAAGAGAGTACCTTGTAATCCGACAAATAACAAAATAAAGGATTATACAGTGTCACAGACCTGTATAATCCTGATTTTTTTGAAAGAGTGTACCTTGTAATCCGACAAATAAAAATACAACGTACAGTGATAGGCATGTCGGATTACAAGGAGCTCCGGATTAGGCAGGGGCCCGATCACCGGGGGTCTACTGTATTGTAATTTTCGTAGGAATCTCTAATTAAAAAAAATACAGCCAAGTACATTATAATGTAATTATCAGTGAGTAATATAGTTACTCACTGATAATTACATTAAAATGTACTTGGCTTTATATTAGTAAAATATTTTTTTAAATTGGTGTATCAGTTTGGGCGTGAAAGCATAAACTCACTTTGCCATTTAAAATATATAGGTATATCAATGAGGATTTATAGCACCCCGTCTTTTTTGCGTCTGGAGTTAAAAATAAATCAAATTGTTTATTTTGATTAAACAAATTAATGCGTATTTTAGCTCGAGCGTTTAAGATCTTACCTGAAAACGTCATTCGATGCGAGTAAATGTTTGGTTTAATTAGCAAATAACCAGATACCCGATTTGCCCAGTTTACCAAACCGTACCTAAATTTGGACTTAAGCAAACAATTTTTAATTGAGAAATATCCTTGATTAAATTTGTTTTGTGAGGGTCTCTCACTTAGTGGCGAGGGCAACGGAGCAGATCGATATATCTGCGAGGTTAAGTAATTATGTAATTATTAATGAACAGTTCCCAATTCTAGAAAGATTTATCCTGATTGGGAATCGAACCCACGACTTTTGCCTTAGCAGTCAACGTCGCGTCGCAACCACACCAACAAGCCTGTCTAATATTTTTTTAATCTGTGTCCTTATTCGCATTCGTTTTTTTCGTTTTCGTGGTAAGCCCGCGCGGGCTGTCAAAATCTTGTCATAATGGTAGCTATTAGAGCTGCGCTAAAACGAAAAAAGAAAGTGAACAAGGACCCTGTAGAAAAATAGTCATAGGATCAGACTTAATTATAAATAATTATATCATCATCATCATCATTATCAGCCTATCGCAGTCCACTGCTGGACATCATCATCAGCCTATCGCAGTCCACTGCTGGACATAGGCCTCACAAATTGCACGCCACTTTGTTCTATCTTCGGCTTCTCGCATCCAGCTCCTGCCAGCCGTTTTGCCTTGCGTAAATCATCACCCCACCTGGCCTGAGGGCGTCCTACACTACGTTTGCCGAGACGCATAATATAATTATCATAAACTAGCGGCCCGCTCCGGCTTTGCACGGGTATAAAATATATGGATGTTATTAAACATATAAACCTTCCTCTTCAATCACTCTATTTATTAAAAAAAACGCATCAAAATCCGTTGCGTAGTTTTAAAGATTTAAGCATACATAGGGTTAAAGAGACAGAGAAAGCGACTTTGTTTTATATTAAGTAGTGATAGATCAAGGCTAGAACCACGATTTCCGACATTTTCTTAATACATTAACACAATTTACCTAACCAGCAGCTAAGTAATTATTTACCTAGCTACCTATTTATCACACACGTGAAAAACCGGTTAATTTTACTTTTATAGCTAAAAAAAATAAGTACATTTAAATGATTACAAGTATTGTAATCATTTAAATGTAATACAGTAGACCCCCGGTAATCCGGCCCCTGGCTAATCCGGAGCTTCTTGTAATCCGGCATGCCTATCACTGTACATTATCATGCATGAAATTTGTTAATTGTCGGATTACAAGGTACACTCCTTCAAAAAAATCCGGATTATAGGGAGTCTGTGGCACTGTATATTCCTTTGATTTGTTATTTATTGGATTACAAGGTAGGTACTCTCTTTCAAAAAAAATCGGATTATAGGGGTCTGTGGCACTATATACTCCTTTAGTACAGTATAGAGTACCTTGTAATACAACAAATAACAAATTATTTGTTGTATTACAAGGTACTCTTTTCCAAATAAATCCGGATTATAGGGGGACTGTGGCAGTACAGGTAAATTAGCTTGAAGAAATTTTTGCGTTTGTAGTAGTGTATGGTCAGCAAATAAAAAAAACAACATTTTATTTTTAGTTTTTATTGTTTTAAAGGTAATATACGTTTGTGGCTGGAGCACACCAAATGCGTGCACGTCTACGCATACGCACTACGTACTAATACGGTCGTGAAAATGTGTATCCACCGCATTGTAATCTATGGAACTGTATGAGGCAGACAAGCCAGTTCCAAACATTACAAGCATTGAATGCCGGTTTTCACTTCAGTGAAGACGTGTATGAATTAGGTGTTCTCCGGCCATAAATGTTTTATTCTAATAATTCATCAACCCCAGGCATATCACAATCATCCCCATCCTCGCTTTCATCAGATGAATTATTTAAATTAATTATGATTCGTTCTGATATTGTGTCTAAAGCTGCGTCTCTACCCTGATATTTGCTTTCCTCCTCAATAGCATGCAAACAAACTTTTCTCCATTCCTCTACAGTTATGGCGTTCATTTTTTCTTCAGCTAATGACATTATAACCTTCATATTCATTGCGACATTCTTTTTTGCGACATATGTTTTCACTATCCCCCATATATTTTCTATAGGATTAAACTCCGGATGGTATGGTGGTAAACGCAGCACAGTATGACCGTGCTGTCGTAATATTTCGTCTATCTTGTACTCTATAAATCTCGCCTTGTTTTGCAGAATCAGTTCATATAATTGAGGCTTAAGCAACGTGGATGAATGCTCAATGTTTCGAAATGTCAGCCAGTCTATCATTTGCTGTTTTCTAGAATTACTATTCGGTGCAGGATTTTGTATTGAGTTATGATATGGTGCGTTGTCAACAACAACAACACTATTTGGTTGTAAGTTGGGTATTAATTGAGTTTGAATCCACCTTGAATAGTTGTCATAGTTCATATTGTTGTGGTAATCTCCACTTTTTTGGTCGGCTTTAAACATAAGCAATGCATTTGGTATAAAGCCATCGATACCACCGGCATGAACAATGATTAAGCGGTTGCCTTTCGATATATGTTGCTTCAAACCTGAAGTGCTTCCATCTGACCAAGATTTCGAGAGGGTATGTGATGTATGTATATATGTTTCGTCGGTGTAAACAATTGGTCGGCGTTGTTCACGATATTCAGCAATTTTCATCAAATAATTAATTCGCAAGTATCTAATTTCGTGTTTTTCCATAAGAAGTTTCCGGTTATCTTCTGTTTGCTTCCAATTAAAACCTAATGACATGACGTGTTTTCGTAACGTGCTGACACAACCTTTATAATCGATATCTTCTTTCAATTTTGAGTGCAAAGTTTTTAAAGTGGGAACTTCTTTATTTGTGATGTGGAAGTCATGAATTGTTCTTCTGATAACTTGCTGATCAAAGTTATCGATTACTATTGTAGGTTTACGATTCGGTTTCTTTTTAGGAGATTTAAATGTTACTTCCTGATCTGAAGGACGACATTTGCTTTCTGATACTACCTTTCTGACGGATGCTATTGAAATTCCTGTTGATTTAGCAACTAATTGAGTGGGGGTCATAATACTGCTCGGGTTGTTATTACACTCATTTTCGAAATATTTGTACAAACAGTACAAAACTTCCTTAGTTTGAGAAGTCAAAGGCTTGCCTCGACCATGTTTTAACACTGGAGCCATTTTGAATTATCAATATAAAGTTACAACACTTACACACTTGAAATTAAACACTTCAACAAATATTTTAACAATAATAACAAACAATAACAACAATCAACAAATACAAAACACAATGAAACTACTACGTATCTAATAATTATAATTTTTTAATGAAATGCGTGCTTTATGTTCTAACGGTATCAAGCGACTGACGTCAGACTGCACGTGGCACCTGCGGACAGAGTAAACTGGTTTATTCTGGTTTTGTGCGTGTTTCCACTTTCCACTATCAAGTGACGATTTATTTATTTGTTTTGTTTCGTAATTATTATGGTCAAAACTTTTTACCTATAGCTAAACTACTATCATCTAAAGAACGACACGATATTTTATTGTTTCACGGTAGTCGCCTTGTCGTTTGCTCAAGGACGTGAAATTGAATGACATATTTTTTTTAATAAAGTCAAAACCTTTTTCTTTAAAATAAAAACTTGTTTTTATTGAAAACAAAAATCAGAGTGTTGCTAGGGATAAGTATTAAATTAAATAGTAATGTTAGGATATTGAAACATTTTTGTAAGGGCCAGAACGATATAGTGGAAACGCGCTCTAATATCTAAGTAACATACACACCACTACATATGCAAAAATTTCTCGAGACTAATTTCACTGTACTTTATAATCCAACAAATTCGATAGTCCGACAACATCTTGCAAAACGTTTGTCGGATTAACGCGGGTCACGCGGTCGGCCGCGGCCACTGTAAGTATATAATAACAAAGAAAAACATCAATCAAAACATAAACAAACAAAAAAATAAGCCATTAATTCTATATGACTGCACTGACGTACTTTCTACACTCTCGTCCGCCACATAACATCTTATATATAAACAAATCAAGATAAAACCCAGCCCAGTCGTCCACCGATCATCAAGAAAAATGATTGTCATATTAATACCACTCATTTTAATATTATTATATTTGAAGGGAACGAAAAACTTCAAATATTGGGAGAAAAAAGGCATACCTTACTGCAAACCAATTCCATTTTTTGGAAACAGTTTGAGAAAATACCTTCAAAAAATAAGTCCGACTGATCAACTCGCAGAAATTTATAAAAGTTATCCTGAAGCAAAATGTGTCGGTTGTTTTGATTCTAATCACCGTGCCTTGGTACTACGTGATCCAGAGTTGATTAAACATGTATTGGTGGCTGATTTCCTTCATTTTTATCCAAAAGGAATGAATATGCATCAATCGGAACCTCTCATGGACAATCTGTTTTCTGCGGATGGCGACTTGTGGAAAGTGATGCGTCAAAAGTTAAGTTTTATTTTTTCAACGGGAAAATTAAAAGCAATGTTTCCTGTGTTGTTGGAACAAGCTGATAGACTGGAGAAAATAGTTTCGGATGCGTCTCAAAACTGTCAAGAAGTAGATGTGCGAGATTTGATGGCAAGATTTACAACAGATGCGATTGTCGCTTGTGGTTTTGGGGTGGACACGAATTCTTTAAATGACGAATCGTCCGTTTTTAGAAAATTGGGAAAGAGAATCTTCAATATTAAGCTTCGGGATACTTTAGTATTCATGTCTAAATTCGTAGCGACGGATACGTTTAAGAATTTCAAGTTTTTTGCTCCAGACATTGAAGAAACTATTATAAATATTGTGAAAAGTATTTTTGAAGCCAGAAACAACAAGCCAATTGGTCGAAAAGATTTCATAGATGTACTTTTAGAGTTGCAAGATAAGAAAATTTTGATCGGCGAGTCTTTAACTAAAAAGGACGAAAATGGTGATCCAGAAAAATGCGAGATTGTTTTAAACCAAATGCTTTTGACGGCTCAAGCTTTCATTTTATTCGGGGCTGGTTATGAAACTTCGGCTGCTACAATAAGTTTTACGTTAAACCAACTCGCGTACAACCAAGAAATACAAAAGAAATGTCAAAAAGAAAATTGATGAAGTTTTGCAAAAGTATGGAAAAATGTCTTACGAAGCTGTTAATGAACTGAAATATCTGGAAATGGCTTTCAAAGAAGGAATGAGAATGTATCCTCCTATAGGCTTTTTAATACGGCAATGTGCTAAGAAATACACATTCCCAGACACAGATTTGACCATAGATAAAGGTATTGCAGTGTTAATTCCGCTGCAAGCGTTGCAGAATGATAAACAATACTTTGATGAACCTCACAAGTTTATGCCAGAGAGATTCGATCCAAAGAATGCTGATTCTTTAACAAAATTTTCGTTTTTACCGTTTGGCGCTGGGCCGAGAGCTTGCTTAGGTATGTATTTGTGTTTCTTAATTAAATACTATACCCGCTTTAAGAAGGGAGGAGGATCTTTCGGAGTCGTAGTCGAAGCTCTGTAACATAGCTTCGACTACGACTCCGAAAGATCGGACTTCCGATTGATTTGACACCTCCGTCTCCCACTTCGGCTTCGATACTTTTAAATCGGACGTTTTAATCAGAGGTACCTTGCATGCGGAGCGGGCGGCCGCTTCTTTAAGCTAATTTATATACCTTTAATAAAATATATAGAAAAAAATTACACGGATTCTCTGTGATCGTGGGTTCGAGTCCCGCCCGAGCGAACTTTTCCTTCACACATGTATCACATATGAACTACTCAGACTCCGATAAACCAAATTTAAAAACTCCGGTTCCGATAGAACCACCTCCGTAACATTCCTAGCTTTAAGTACCTAGGTACAAGGTCAACGATGCGGGGTAACATTAACAAACATGCTACTAACTCACAAAAAGCATATTACGAAACAATTTTTATAGATTTGTTCTGTACGGAAATCGAACCTACAACACTGACACTTCCACTGCGCCACCGAGGCAACCGATAATGTATCTAAAGCTTCAATTTTATCATGAGTAAACCGCCGGTACTTAAGTCTGAAAGCATGTTAAGAGCCGCACTGCGAAAAAACCTATCAACTTTATTATCGCAATTCTATTAAAACAATTAATTCATTCTTAATTATTCATTTATAACATATGGGTTTTAAAATTTGCGATTTTATAAATGACGTTTTATTATTGAAATAAAAAAAAACGGGCTATTGCATGTCGGGTTCCGTAGTCCCTCCCATTTCTACACAATATTTTTTTTATGTAGGTAAGATAAAGTTATTGTTTTTAAACTTTCGCGATTTTTATACAGATTAGATATATTTCGGGACTTAATCGCGTGAATTGTTTAAAGGTACGAACCTTTTATTTACCCGACGTTTCGTTCGAATTGCACCGATCGTAGTCACGGGTCGACGTCGGGTTCCTTTAAATAATTCACGCGATTAAGTCCCGAAATATATCTAATAAGTTAAAGTTGTCTAGTCTGATTTTTTGACTTATCTCATGCTACTTAATATTAAATAGTTATATTTTGTTCCCAGGCATGCGTTTCGGCGTTTTAGAGTCCCTAACGGGCCTCGCAACGATTCTAAGCAAGTATACAGTGGTGCCATCTGTGAACAGCCGCCAGAATCTTATCACAGACCCTACTATAGCTCTGGTTCAAAATATCAAGGGTGGAATACCGTTGAAGTTTGTGTCCAGAATTTAAACTATTTTTTTCAAAACATGTGTTTGCAGTTATCAATACACATATTTAAATATAGGTACTTGTTTCTTTAATAAAACATTTTTTTACAGAAAACATGTAACCAACTTCAATCACGGTTGATTAGCTGTTGTTTTTGTTATACCTACCTAATAATAATTTTCAATGCAATTTGTACGAAAATGTTGTTACTTCTCATTTGGTCAGCTGTTACTCGTAAACTTGTAAAGCCTACTTAGCTGTGATAGTTTTCCTTTTAATTTCACTATTTAGACTACTACCGTGATTTTTTTCACATACAGGACATGCGGGGGGGAGACACTTGACTCTAACAAAAATTTTTACTTTAAAGCAAAAGGATCCCTAAATCTAAAAATGGTGGTTGACAACCTAAAAATTTTGAAAAGGCCTATCTAATGATACCCCACACGATGGGTTAAGTGAGAAAAAAAATCCAATCCCCACTTTAAATACAGGGGAAAAACCCTCAAAAAATTTTTTTTTCATAATTTTGTTTTTTAATTTTGTCGGTGTAAATTTTGTGTATCCATGCAAAATTACAGCTTTCTAGGACTAACAGTCTCTTAGCTAAGTTGCGGACGGACGGACCGACGAACATGGCGAAACCATAAGGGTTCTGTTTTGCCATTTTAGCTACGGATCCCTAAAAAAGTACCTCCTCCTTTTTGAAGCCGTTTGAAAATAGATCTGCCCCTTATAATAAGTTATGGGTGCAATGCAAAATTATTTTTTTTTGATTCCTGAGTCTGGATTCAAATTTTTCTATCTTTCAAAAATGCAATTATTGTATTTGTAAAGTCTTTGGCCAGAAATGCCTATAAAAATTACTTCAATATTCGGCCTGCGTCATCATAATTTGTTAAAATGCTCTCTGTAACGAAGCAATAACAAAAGCCGTGATAGTTCTTTAACTACCGACTAGATGTCACTACGGGGGCCTAACCCGTAAGCATTAAGAGATAGAAAAATTTGATATCTAGTAACATAGTCCAGATAGGTGGTTCGCTTCTGGCCCTGGTTTGGCTACGGAAGTCTCGGGTTCGATTCCTAAGTCTGGATTCAAATTTTTCAAAAATGCAATTATTGTATTTGTAAAGTCTTTGGCCAGAAATGCCTATAAAAATTACTTTAGTATATATATAATCTGAATCTCGGCAATGGCTCCAGTGATTTTCAAGAAATTTGTATGCAGGGGATTTCGGGGGCGACAAATCGATCTAGCTAGGTTTCATTTTTGGAAAATATCGTTTAAAAAAAACGGTCACCCAGTTATAAAAAACGAGCGAAGCTCGGTCACCCAGTTATAATTGAAAGTAAAACAAACATATGCTTCATATATTATAATTATAATAAATCTACTGTTCTTCAGTCTTGGGCCGCATCCCTCGTATGCTAAGGTCATAGACAACCTCTTCTATTTTCTTCACGTCGTACTTGAGAACGTCAAACCGTTTGCGCAGGTGATCATTCTTCAAGTTTAGTAACCTGGGAATAAATCATAGTTTAGTTTTAAAAAAATGACAACTAGCAATGTGTGATGGTCGCATATTACTAGCAATCCTGTTAACCCCTCCAGCTAAGTAGACTTGTGTTAGGAGTGGGTTCACGTCGGTAGTATAATGGGTAGAATTCGAACCCGCGACATCACATATACACTATATCCCATTAATCACACTAATATTATAAAGGCGAAAGTTTGTGAGTATGTGAGTGTGTATGTTTGTAACTTCTTCACGTCTATACGGCTGGAGCGATTTTAATAAAATTTGGTATAGAGTTAGCTGACACCCTGGATTAACACATAGGCTAATAAACCGCGGGTAAAACCGCGGGGCACAGCTAGTTATAGATAAATAACACCCAGACACAGATTATACCATTGTGTTTATCACATAAAGTTTTATCCTGTGGGGAGCAAACCCACGACCTCCGGCTTAACAGTCAGGGTCACTAACCACTAGACCAACAGGTTAATCAAGATACTAAAAATCCCCCTGTATATATGTATAATAAAATGTGATATTATCTTACCTGAAGCCTGCATTTAGCTCCATCACAAATTTTGAGATCTGCATAGGTTTGTCATAATCTCCTCGAGTCACTGAATTGACTGCCAGCCGCGACTGAAAATATAAAAGCAATTTCATTACATTTTGTAATTTTCAAAGCAAATTTATGCAAATTTATTACACACTAGCTGTCCCGCGCAACTTCGTCTGCGTAAAATTTTCCCGTTTTTGCAACATTTCTCATTGCTGCTCCGCCCCTATTGGTTGTAGCGAGTGGCCACGAGTCTTTATTGTCTGTCATTTTCTCGGGCTTTACCTATTGTTTGCGAACAGGCATTACAAGTAAATGTAGAATCGACTTTTCACAAGTGTAGTATTTTGCTTCCTAAGTGAATAAATCATTTTTATTTTATTTTTTGCCTATAGCCTTCCTCGATAAATGGGCTATCCAACAGTAAAATATTTTTTCAATTCGGACCAGTAGTTCCTGAGATTATCGCGTTAAAACTAATAAACTCTTCAGCTTTATAATATTAGTATAGATTAAATGTATTAAGGAAAAAGCCGGAATCCCTAAGGTTGCGGGTTCACGCCTGAGACGAATTTTTCCTCCATACAAAATTTCATTACGATACTGCCTCGGTGGCGCAATGCGAGGGTATTCGAATGTTGCGCAAGAGGCCGTGGGTTCGCTTCCCACGTGGTGATCTTTGATTGTTGTGGACATCGCAGTTTGCAACATTTTTCATCGTTGCTCCGCTCCTATTGGCCGTTGCGTGATGTTATATAGCCTATAGCCTTCCTCAAGAAATATGCTATCCAACAATAAAATAATACAATCAATTCGGCCCAGTAGTTCCAAAGATAATCGCGTTCAAACAAACAAACTCTTCAGCTTTATAATATTAGTATTTTTTATATTTGTAAAAAAAACCCGAGGCTGTGTGTAAAATGAAACTCTAAAGAGTGAGTTGTCTTTTCAAAAAAATAATAATTTTAGGTAACAGATAAATAGCAATCTGCTAAGTTCAATTGCTTATGTTAGGAGTGAATGCGAACCCGCGTCCTATCGAATGCGAATCTGATGCGTTAACCACAAGGCTATCACAATTTACCCCTTTATCGGTAATTGTGAGGTTGCGGGGTCGAATCCTACCCACTATACTATCGACGTGAACCCAATCCTAACACAAGCCTTTGAGCTTAGCTGGAGGGGTTAACATGATTGCTAGTAATGCGGGGCCCAACCCCGCATTGTTAGTTATATTTAAAAAAAAAAGAAAAAAACTAAAGTAAGAATAGTATTTAAACAGGAATTTATAAATTCAAACTATGGGTGTCAAAATTACTGATAATGGCGTACTGAAATACAATAATAATAATAATAAAAAATCTTTATTCACTTAGGAAGCCAAATACTACTCTTGTGAAAAGTCGATTCTAGATTTGGCAAACAATAGGAAAAGCGGAGAATAGAACAGGCAATAAAAACTCGCGGCTCTCTACAAATTGCCAATGTTTACAATGTTTCTTCGATTATAAACTGTATATGCAGGTAAGGTGCTGCCACCATTATATTATACACCATATTACAGGACTGATGCAAAAACAAGAGATCAAAAATATTGAAAGAAGAGTACATGAGATTGTTAACAATCTTTCGATCATGTTTTTATTTACTCGCACGATTAATCCCCTCTAAAGTAACAGTCCATATACAGGGTGTACCAGAAAGGTGTAGCCAAATTTCATCAGCGAATAGGGTATGTTAATGGCTAAGGCATCGGTCTCGCAATCGTGAGGTCGCGGGTTCAAATCCTACCCATTATATTACCGACGGAAACCCACTCCTAACACAAGCCTATGAGCTTAGCTGGAGGGGTTAACAAGATTGCTAGTAAAGTGGGACTCAATCCCACATTGCTAGTTATCTTAAAAAAAAAAAAAACAAGTAAAACAAGTATGTTATCAGTATTGCACCTACCATGGTGCCATAGCTGGTTGCATTATTATTACATAGTTATAGCATATTCTTTTTGTCAAAATTCAGTAGTAAAAGGCGTATGGCTTAAGAATTAGACTAATTAGACTACAATAACCATAAATCATTTTACACTATACAGGAAATAGCATTTGCAAAAATATTCTGAAAAGCAATGTTTCTCTACAATTTTATGTTGTCATGAATTTATAAATTTCAAAACAAACATTGAAACTACATGATTTGACCATACAAAAGAATGACGTCATTGTTTTGTATTTCATATAAATTAGTACGAGGAGCATCGTTTTGACGTTTCTTAAAAAGATACTGATTTAACTTGACAGTCATCTACCCTATTAGAGATACAAGAACAAAATTCGATTGGATTATTATGACATAGAACTTTTTAAGTCATACTTTTTTTAATTAATAACCTTTTCATTCATATATAAATGAATGAAAAAATAATAAATATTTTTTTAGGGTACAGTATTTTGATTAAATTAGGTATGTGCACTCAGTATTGTGACCACATACCAACCTTGAATATAACCACACCTTTCTGTTATAACCTGAAATAGTGGGGAGAAATTAAAAGTTCAAAGCAAATTTACCAGTTCTGAGCACAGCTGTAACAGTCCACTGAGATAGTCTTCAACATCCAAATGGAAGCCTATCTTTTGTTGCACTGGGCTTACTGAAATTAACAAAACAAGAGTTATAATAATATTGATACGAACGAACGACTCCGAATATTCGAGAAAGTCGTAGAATACGCGAGTGCATCAATAAACAAAAACAACTATGACATGTGTGTGTGTGTGTGAGACGCGCGTGCCTACACACCGCAAAATGTAAATAACTTGTTTGTGTGCGTGACGTTCCCGAAACTGACTACTAGTATGTGGTCGACTTTTCTTGATCATGGAATTTTTGTATATAAAGGCGGTCCCTCGACGCAAATCAGTTTAGTTTGGAATACGATCTCAAAGAGTTAAGTTCGAGGCGATAGTTTGTGACTAGTACCTAGCAGTACCTACAGTGTTTTAGTGTTATTATTATTGTTAATCAGTGCACATTGTAGTAGTAGTCTTGGTGGAATAGTGATAATAAATACGTCATCGCGGAATTTGGCATTTTATTCGACCCTGACACGTAACAATATATACTAAAGTAATTTTTATAGGCATTTCTTGCCAAAGACTTTACAAATACAATAATTGCATTTTTGAAAGATAGAAAAATTTGAATCCAGACTCAGGAATCGAACCCGAGACTTCCGTAGCCAAACCGGGGCCAGAAGCGAACCACCTATCTGGACTATGTTACTAGATATCAAATTCTTCTATCTCTTAATGCTTACGGGTTAGGCCCCCGTAGCGCCATCTAGTCGGAAGTTATTGTAATATATATACTAATATTATAACATGGTAAATTTGGTGCGTTTGTGGCATTGTGAGTTTGTGAGGTTGTAGGAAGTAATGGATCTACTGAACCGATTTTAAACGGCCACTCTTTTCAAATTGCCAATTTTACAATACATATTTGAATGTTTAAACTTGATATGGGGGTAAGGTGCTGCAACTAATATACTATACACCATGTTAAAGGACTGATGCAAATTATATTATCAAAAAGTTGACACATGAGATAAACTAAAATCAACCTTAGTATCAGGTACAACATGGTCGCGATTACAGTAGTAATTAAGAATTTAATGTCAAACACATTTTTTTTTAAGACGTCTCCCGCAGTAAGGTACTAGCCCTGTGTTGTGAGGGACTTTACAAACATACAAGTCACGGATACAAAGTACACCCAGACTCGGAACAACAATTTGTGGATCACACAAAGTGGTGTCCCGTGTGGGAATCGAACCCACGACCTTTTGTGTAGCAGTCGGACACAATCCCACCGCGCCGCAGAGGCAGTAAAAAAAATGTGTTATTGTTATTGATAAATAAATACATTTAAATTGTTAGGTTTTCAAGTCACTGCAGTTTTGTAGGCACCCCCCCCCCCTCCTTCATACATGACCGGTTAGCTCAAATGTTGCCCCTTCAGAACCAAGTTCTAGATCCGCACTTGGCCAAAAGTCACACTGAACTGCATGACTCTGTAATCTTATAGTAAGCAAATGAAACAACTAAAAAACAAAATAAGGACAAAATTGAACATAATCCAGGCATTTGGTGGTTTGGGATCAGATGTGTTAGTTGTTCAAAGTTACTTTGAAGATACTTACTGCCCAATACTTCAGCGACTGTCTCATGTGTAGCAAGGATGCCCTTCTCCAGCCAAATGGTCAATGCAATGAGGAAACAGTACCGTTGAGTGATATTACGCCAGTGCTCCTGATATCTGTAATGTATTAAACATTTTGATTATGCCATCCAGTGTTGGATTCAGGAATCAGGATTATCTTTGAATGGGCTAGTAGACACAGCTAAAAGTCTTTTTTTTTTATCATGCTGCACAAGAATTTACTGCTTCAATATCCACATGGGGCACCATTTTGTGTGGTCCACAAATTGTTGTTCCGAGTCTGGGTCTATTTTGTGTTCGTGAATTATATATTTGTAAAGCTTCTTGCTGACAACTGCTGCTTGCTGAACAAGCACTGTGTCGGCTTGTACTCCACAGAAGGCACAGTTAGCCCACATCCTTTAAAATTGCCGCTGATAGCATTTTTTTTTTTTTTTAATCTTTTTGTTTTAACGGGGCTTCAGTCACTCTAGGTGACTATGCCAGCCCCATAGGAGCCCTCAAGTTAACCTGACATTCATTCTACATTCATACTATATTCTTTCACGCATACATATTTTCATAAAACACAACAAACACTCACAGCTCTCTGATGTTGGTCTGGATAATATAATATTAAGTGCCCCATTCTCCAGAGGTACACCTGCCATAAATCGATTTCTCAGGGTATTATACTGGTCACATTCCACTAGTATGTGTATAAAGTCTTCCATTTTACCACTTTTTTTTAGGTGAAGACTTAATACCCATCAAATGATAAATTTTATTAAGTGGAACATGACCAGAACGCAGCCTGAGAGCCAATACTACTGCTTCTCGAGAAAGATTGGTGCAGTCATACCAAGGAACGGTAGTTGGTCTGTTTTGTATGGTGTGATACCAAATGCCCTTCGTCTGACAGAGTTGTTCAAACTCACAACACCACTGCTCTTGACACACCTTCCTGACCCATGGGATGATTTCGCCACTATTTCTACAGCATCAGTTACAGCATTCCTAGCCATCTGATCCACATATTCGATCTCTTTTAAACCCACATGTGAAGGAATCCACTGGAGTTCGACATAGATATTCCTGTCCTGCAATTTATCTATTAAGGCCAGTGCTTCATATGCTATCGGCATACCTCGGATACCGGAGGCGCACCAAGCAATATGTTGCAGGGCACTCTTTGAGTCTGACATTATTACAATTTTTTTCTCTCCTAAACTCGCCGCATAAGCTGATAGCAATATCTTAATATTTAAAAAAAAAAAAAAAAAAAGCCTGTCATCTAAGAGTTGACTTCGTCATTATTTGTTCTATAAACTTAAACTAAGCAATCAATGTTTGTATGATGAGCAACACAATGATATTAAAATATAGGTATAAACTAAAAATCGATACTAATATTATAAAGTTGAAGATTTTGTTTGTTTGAACGCAGTAATCTCAGGAACTACTGATCCGAATTGAAAAATTATTACACTGTTGGTTAGCCCATTGATTGAGGAAGGCTATAGGCTAACATCACGCTACGATCAATAGAAGCGGACCAGCAATGAGAAATGTTGCAAAAACGGGGAACACTTAAGCAGACAGAGTTGTGCGGGACAGCTAGTTACTGATATAGACTGGTCTGTTGGTCTAGTGATTATTATAAATATATTTTACAAATAAATAGCTCTATTTAAATATAATAGCATCTTTACATAATGACAATAACAGAAGTGATACAATTTTTCATTAACACCAAATTTCACATCATCCATATTCCACTTAATAAATTATACCATTTGATGGGTAATAAATCTTCACCCATGTGCGATTTTTGTGGTACAATGGAAGACTTTATACACATACTAGTGGAATGTGACCAGTATTGTATCCATACCTCTAGAATATGGTGCACTTAATATTATATTATCTAGTAGACCAACATCAGAGAGCTGTGAGCGTTTGTTGTGTTTCATGAAAATATGTAAGAGGTATAGTATGAATGTAGAATGAATGTCAGGTTAACTTGACCGCTCCTATGGGGCTGGCATAGTCACCTAGTGTCTGAAGCCCTATTAAAACAACTAGATAAAAAAAAAAAAACAAAATACTTATACATGTTTTGAACATAACTATAACCATAAAGGTATAATACAAAATAGTTTTATATTTTAACAATGTATATGATATCTGTATGTATTTAGAAGAAATATATAAATATGTTTATCATTGTCCGGTTGTCTGTCTAGTTTGGGATCAGATGGCACTGTCTAAGTTGTCCCAAGATATTATTAGTAATCTGAGCAATTTACGGCTGGTCTCAATAATATATCTATCAATGGATTTGTCTACTAGAGCTATTTCATTGACATAAGCATAAAAATATGTCAAAATTTTACCTCTAGTAACCAAATCCATGGATAGATAAGTACCATTTTCACTAACAGTATTGACTGTTGCTAAGCAATGCGAATGGCGATATGTCATCAATGTGTTCATGACAATATCACTTACAATTACTTAATGTCCGTAAAACAACCATTTTTTTTATTTATTTGGCATGATGCAGCTAACATATTGCAATAGCTTTTAGTTTCAAGTTTATTTTCTTTCTGCTTCAAGTTTTCTTCTTTGAATTACAAAGTCTCAATGTCAGTTTTAAGTTTGTTTCCTTTCTAGTTTACTTCTAAGTCTCGTTGCCAGTTACAAGTTTTCTTCTTTGAATCATAAAGTCTCATTATTTTGCACTCATAGAGTATAATTGTTCTGTGATTTCGTGTTACTCACAGACCTGTAAAAATAGCACCATTTGCCGACATTTTAACAACTCTTGACCAGAATTTCATACTTTGACATTTAAATGAAATTCTGGTATAGTTTTGTTGACAAAAATATAAAATGACTAACTTGTAATAATCTGTGTCGGGAATAACCTCCTTCAATTTTTCGTAACCTTCTCGCGCCTTTTCGAATGATTCCCGTGCCTTGAGACATGCCGGTCCAACTTTAAAAAAAAAAGGCAAAATTACAATATTAAGGCTTAGGGCCAAACACGAATATTTAAAAGAATAGGATAAGACAGATTCTTGTTAATTTATTGAGTTCTATACTCACTCCCTGCTTCATTGTGGTGAATAACTTGTAGAATAGTTGTTACTTCACGAGATATCTGTCCTATATCCTTGCAAATGTTGCGAATAACCTAAATCAAAACATTGGGTTTACTAACAAGAATACGACAACATTAACTACCTTTGGAATAACGTAAGCGTCTATAAAATTGTACAAATGGAATACTTTTAGTATTTTTAAGGAATAAATCAGCTTTTATTCTTTATAAACTGAAAAACAAATGCGGTATTCATGCTGAACAGAGCTCATTAAAATATTGATCATTCACAAAGTTACCTCACGTGTTTCCTGCTCGGCATCAAGGTTTCTTTGGAAATCCGTGAAAATAGTATTAATAAGTTGATTTTCACACATTTTCTTTTATTCTTCGTTGTTGTTTATTAAAGAAAGAACGAATAAAACTTCAGAAAACCAAACAATCTTGCTTGACTTGACTTTCGATACAACATTTACTACCACAGAGCATACTTACTACAAACGAATAGAGAAGGGACATACGATTAATACATTTTACATCCGTATATCGATTTGTTAAATAAATAGGTTTCGTAATCGAATTAAACTAAAATATTCGTGTGACAAGCTAAATGGATATACAATATGATTTTTTCTTGTATACAACAATTGATAAAAACAATAAACTTACAAAAGATACCTATAATTCTTTAAGTGGTATTATATTAATATAATGTGGACTCGATTTCAGCCACTATAGCCAATACCTAATTTAAAAGCCAAAACTAAATTTATAAAAATAGGGAGTAGGCAAACCAGGTAACTACAAGTAAGGTTATTAAACTGGCATTAGAGTGCACAGGTGTTGATGGAAAACCAATTCGAAACATTTGTTTATGCTGGGGGCTTAGACAAGGTACATTGGTTCTGTGGTGAATTCGCTAACGCCTAGAAGAGGTCGATTCCAAAGATCGTCGCAAAAAAATAAAATGTCTACGGTCTCCACCGCAAATGTCAAATTCTTAAAAAATTAAAGCCGCCATTCGATTATCCACTATATAGATTATTGATCAATCGAAAGAAAAAAAATAGCGTAGCTACTTGGAATAATAACGCGATATTTCAATTCCATACATTTTGTACATTTTTTTAGTACCTACTTTTCCCTTAGCGACGTCGCTATTCGAATGAGACTTTGTCTAGGCCCCCAGGATAGAATCAACGACTTACGGTGACGTCTATTCGAGGCTCTGCATAAACAATACTCAGTCATCATCAGCCTGTCGCAGTCCACTGCTGGACATAGGCCTCTCCAATTGCACGCCACTTTGTTCTATCTTCGGCTTCTCGCATCCACCTCCTGCCAGCCGTTTTGCGTAAATCATCACTCCACCTGGCCTGAGGGCGTCCTACACTACGTTTGCCAAGCCGCGGTCTCCACTCAAGAACTCGTTTGCCCCATCGGTTGTCGGTTCTTCGGCTAATATGGCCAGCCCACTGCCACTTCAACTTGCTAATCCGGTGGGCTATGTCGATAACTTTGGTTCTCTGCCGGATGACCTCATTTCTAATTTTGTCCCTAAGAGAAACTCCGAGCATAGCCCTTTCCATAGCCCGCTGAGCGACTTTGAACTTGTGGACCAGCCGTACCGTCAGTGTCCACGTTTCGGCTCCGTATGTCATGACGGGTAGGACGCACTGATTAAAGACTTTAGTCTTTAGACATTGTGGGATCGACGATGAGAAGACTTGACGTAGCTTACCAAACGCTGCCCAACCCAACCGAATTCTCCTGTTCACCTCGTCCTCGAAGTTGTTTCTACCTAACTGCAATGACTGCCCGAGGTACACATATTTTTGACCTGCACCGTGCACCGCTATCGGTTCTGGTAGTACATTTTCATTGAACATGACCTTGGTTTTAGCCAAGTTCATCCGTAGGCCGATGCGTACAGAGGAGTCAGCCATGTCATTCAGCATTCGTTGCAGGTCCTGCAGCGTTTCCGCCATTCCATTTGTTGTTTCCATTGCATTTGTGAATAGTTTCGGGGAAATAACGTCCCCTTGCCTCACTCCTCGATGCAATGGTATAGGCTGTGTTTGCTGATTCTGTACTTGGACGGACGTGGTGGCGGCTTCGTAGAGACATCTCATCACTTGGATATATCGCCAATCTACTTGGCATCGGTGCAGAGACTCCAGAACGGACCAGATTTCAATCGAGTCAAAGGCCTTCTCATAGTCCACGAATGCTAGACACAAGGGCTGATTAAACTCCTGGGTCTTTTGTATAATCTGCCGCACTGTGTGGATGTGGTCTATGGTGCCATATCCGCTCCGAAATCCAGCCTGTTCCGGTGGTTGGAATTCGTCAAGTCTTCGCGCAAGGCGGTTCGTGATGACTCTTGAAAACAGCTTATACACGTGGCTTAGAAGAGAAATAGGTCGGTAGTTCTTCAGCCGGGTCTTATCTCCTTTTTTGAAGAACAAGACGACTACACTTCTACTCCACGCTTCCGGAGTTCTCCCTTCAAACAGGACAGCATTAAAGTTCTTCTTCGTCAGGTGGCTTCTTCCAAGAGATTGTACGAACACTTTTGACCCCCGGTTCTGCTCGATCGCACTTTTAATCAAAAGAGTGTTGGAGCACCGAAGGTCGTGTCGTATAAGCTTGTTGATCTTTTGGTTTAGAGCGCGCTTTTCCGACGAAGTGATGGGTGGGTTTTCACGTCGTTCCTTCATTAGCCCTAAAGTCCTTTCCGAAAGCTTTGACTTCTTGCCCTTACGCTGCATTTCACAAAATCTCGTACCTTCTTCCCTGAGTATCCGAACCACATTTACGAGCTTCTGGTTTACGTCTGTTGTGGTTTCCATGGCAGCAAATCGGTTATCCAGGTTTGACTGGAACGCTTCGGATCCTATCATGGTTTGGAGCAAAGTAGGTCGAAGCCTGGACCTCATCAGATGGGCACGTTCCGCCTTGAAGTCGATATTCAGAGAGCCTCGGACAAGTCGGTGATCACTACCGGTATTAAACCTGTTGATCACGGTGACGTCTCTGAATGTATGCTTTTTGTTCGTCATGATGAAGTCGATCTCGTTTTTTGTCATAGTGTCGGGGCTTTGCCACGTCCACTTCCTCAGGGGCCGTTTCTTGAAAAAGTAGTTCATCAAGAAGAGCCCCTCCCGTTCGAGGAAGTTGACTAGCATTTGCCCCCTATGATTTCTGCTTCCAAATCCATGGGATCCTACTACCAATTCACTGCAATTTTGTACTCCCACTTTAGCGTTGAAGTCCCCCATAACAACGTTGTAGTGGGTCTTAGTGGTGGAGTGGAGGGCCCTCGATATGTCATCGAACATATCCTCCACTTCGTCGTCTGGATGTGCCGAGGTCGGTGCGTACACTCGCACTACCTTGAGGCTATACCTCTCGGTGAGCTTGATAATGAGGTACGCTACCCTGTTCGACACGCTAGACATTTCCACAACGTTGTCAGAAAGGGACTTATTTACCAGAAACCCAACACCACCTTGGGATTTTTGGTCTCCCTCGCGGAAGTACATAAGGTGACCTGACTCGAGGGTTATGGTGTCCTCTCCCTCTCTTCGGACTTCACTTAACCCGAGGACACACGACAGAAAACAATACTCAGTACGATATTATTTTAAAGTCTCAACATATTATTGAAGAAATGAAGCAATGCAATTGGATAGCAGTTCTTGAATATACTTTTGGAGTCACTTGCCATAGGCGACCAGTCATTCTGACGCTAACTAACTTTTCGCCGACTCCTTAATCTATGCGTTGGCCCTTCCCAACGCACACCCCAACGTTGTCGGTTCCAATACCACTCGTCCATCGTGTGGATCTAGAAAATTGGCATTGGCCCTATCAAATTAGTCTACTGATTTCAAAGTGGGTGACTTTGAAATCAAATTCTGGTATATTTAAAAAAAAAATACTTCGTAAAAGCATTCAAAAGTAATTTCAATTTCTGTATCGAACATCTTCACGTTGGCTTTGACAGGCGACTGGTATAATAGCCAACGTGTGTACGCCTCATGAAATTAACTGACCAACAACGTTGGTACCTACGAGCTTTGGAGCTAACGTGTGGAGACGGCGTTTTGCTTCGTAGTATGTACTCAAATAGCTATCTACCGATAATAACGAAGATGATAAGGAAGAGGGTCCCTCCTTGACAGTCTTATATGTGTCGGTACTTTGAGAACCCTTCAATACTTATTATACTGGTAGAGCACCTCATGGTCTATTCAAGTGGGGCGTCGGCGACCATCGTCGGCTCTATGGGCGTCGTACAAAAAGTGGCTACTTATGATCACTTTTAACTGAAAGTGAAAACTGAGCGTGTGAAGATGAAAACTGTCAGTTCAGTGAACAAGGGGCGTCAGTTTTCACTGTCAGATAACTGTAAATTAAAAGTGATCGTGTGTAGCCACCTTAAACGATATACAACACAGATTACTATATACTATGTAGCAAGTTAATAAACAAATGATGTTAACAAGATGAAGAGGCTCTCAGTCGAGCGAAGTAGGTACCTAAGCGGTATCGAATGAAATGGGTTGCACCTCCCCCCCTTGGATTTCTTTGCCTGGGTTCCCCAGGAAGAATTTATTTGGGCCACTCACCTCTATCGTGCGTGCAACTCACACACTTGGCCGGTATCGGAGAAACTAAACGCCCCCGTAAGCCCCTAGATAGAATGTGATTCTTGATCTGCCCATGGATATAAATGGCAAACCGACCCTAGCCAAGTGATGTGACGACCTTAGGGGAGGGGATTTTCACAATTCTCATAAAATCGTTTTCTAAGGAGGCTTAATTCTACTTTGGCGGACATGTCTCGGTGCCGGAGTTGGTAACGGTTTAAGGCGGTATCCTTAGGGTTCCAGCCTTAAGCAGTTGTCACATAAGCCGCACGCGTTAGCCGTACGTTGTCAACCGCGCAGGTCCGCGCGCGTCTTACGACGAACGGCTGACGCGAGCGCCCGATGCGACAATAGTCAGAGTATGAGAATGTATGGCGCCGTTTCCGAGGCTGCGCGTGCACTCCCAACTATTGCCCATTAGGTCGCGGGTTCAAAATCTGGATCCGCCCATGGAATATAAAGGGCAAACCGACCCTAGCCAAGTGATGGGACGTCCTTAGGGGAGGGGATCTTCAGGATTCCCATAAAATCGTTTCTTAAGGAGGCTAAATTCGACTTTGGCGGACATGTCTCGGTGTCGGAGTTGATAATGACTAAGGGCGGTATCCTTAGGGTTCCAGCCGAATCCAGCCTTAGCAGTTGTCACATAAGTCATACGTCGTCAACCGCGCATTGCGAGCCGCGCGCGGCTTACGACGAGCGGCTGACGCGCGCGGCCGATGCGACAATAGTCAGAATATGATGAGAATGTATGGCGCCGATTCCGAGGCTGCGCGCGCACTCCCAACTATTGCCCTTTAGGTCACGGGTTAAAGTCCCGCCTGGGACGAATCTGCGCCGAAGGAAATTTTTCCCCATAATTAAATTTATTATTAAAAACAAAATGTTAAGCCTGTTTTGGCGCAGTTTATTAGTGTAACACGTTTTGGCCTATCTCCATAACTGTGCACTTGAGGCTAAAAATGGTAATGACTGTGTTCCGAGGTATGTAAATAGTGACCTAATATGTAGATTAAATTCTTACCATTTTTGTTAAATAACTTTTGAAATTAACGTGTTATAATAACTATCTTTATTCTTCAGATAGATATTCTATCAGAAAAATAAAGACACGGGTACAAATAAAACTTATTTTAATGTGTTCACCATAAACTTTATTGAGCTGTGATTACATAACCTCTCTAATCAAGCAGCAAAAACAAAAACAATGAAAAAAAAAACAAATAGTTCTTTTTAGCCAGGTGGCCACTGCATTTGACGACCACCTAGAACATGGACATGCAAGTGGTAAACACTTTGTGCTCCATTTTTGCCGTCATTAATGACCAGACGGAATCCAGACTCAGCTAGACCCTCCTTTACAGCAATCTTTTTGGCGGCAATCAGCAAGTGACCTAGAAAAACAAGAAAAAAAAGGTTAAAACAAGAAAAAAAAAAGGTTAAAACAAGAAAAAAAAAGGTTAAAACAAAAAAAAAGTTAAAACAAGAAAAAAAAAGGTTAAAACAAGAAAAAAAAGGTTAAAACAAGAAAAAAAAAGGTTAAAACAAGAAAAAAAAAGGTTAAAACAAGAAAAAAAATATGTTAAAACAAGAAAAAAAAATGTTAAAACAAGAAAAAAAAAAGGTTAAAACAAGAAAAAAAAAAGGGTAAAACAAGGTTGGTCATTTGTGCACATGCAAATATTCAAGGTGAAACAAGGTAGTCGGTATTCAGCAGTATTTTCATGAAAAAGTGCAATCAATCATTATCACAAGCATTTATTATTTTAATAATTTAATCAATAGAATGACTACATGGAAACTCCAAGTCAAAGTATTTTATTCACTTATGTTACAAAATGCAACGCTTATGAACATCAGTCAAAATTTGGAACAGAATGATTTAATGCCAATTAGCAAGAGTAAACCAGTGAGAAAAGTAATTTGCAATAACACATGGCCACTTTTTTGAATGCCAATTTCCACAACATATTTGTATACAGTAGCCAGTAAGGTGCTGCAACCATTACACCATGAAACTCACACAAGCAATAACCATTGTATGTAAAGTAGGTATAATCAAGTTTTAAATGAATTAGCATTGTATGGTTTCGATCAGAGCATCAACTTACAAAATTTACAGAACAGGGTAAAGGCAACATGCAATTTGATTATTATAAGAAAAACTACTTATTATACCAATATTTATGACCACAAATAAAAAAAAATAAGCCTTTATGATGATAATGACAAGGCCGACCAGTCACCCTAAGTAGCACCCATTCACAAGTTTGACACATATAACCCAACCCACACTGCCACCACATGCAATGACATTTTAGTGAGCATGATGAGCTCTAACATTACATCTCAAAGAAATCAAAATAACTATTTAATTTCTACAAGTGAAGATTGATTTATTTTAATAAAGTTGTAAGAAAAACTAGAAATTGGTTGCAAAGACTAATATTCATAACTTGGGTTATTTAAAAAAAGTAAAAAAATAGAAAAAAAAAGTATTACCAAGCAACAGCTCATCTTCATCTTCAGCCTTCGACAGCTGGGAAATGGGCTTTCTTGGGATCACGAGAATATGAGTAGGGGCCTGAGGATTGACATCGTGGAACGCCAAACACTAGAAAAAAAAATAAATAAAAAAAATAACCTTATGGAATGACAGCACAGTAAATCTTTTCTTTTAGGTACACTAGATCACGAGATGCAAAAATAGAATGTATGAGAGCTCACAAACATTTACTGCAAAATTATTAAAAAAAAAACAGAAAACAGATGACGTTCGAAAAATAAAACATCAGCTGTTGGACGAGCCGGCCGGCCCGTTATATTAGTCACCTGGTCGTCTTCATAAACGATTTTAGCTGGTATTTCCTTCCTCAAGATTTTCCCAAAGATTGTATCAGCGCCGGCAGATGCGGTTTGCGCCTTTTCTACTTCTCCTGCCGTTGCCGTTGGGTGACCAGCAGCTCGGGGACTTGCAGGTTTTTCAGCTTCACCACCAGCCATCTTCGTCTTAGAAAATAATATTCCTATGCCAAAGAATAGTGTTGCAAACGGTATTCTCTCGTTTGCCATAAATTAATTTGCACTAATATTGTTTGCCATAATCGTCCCCGATCATAATATTTACTTGCACTATTATCATTTATACTAATAACGTTTGCCTTAACAACTCAACAGTAATAACTTTTATTTGCCATAAAATGACTTTCCATAGCAACATATATCATAATAATTAGTTTCCATAAGTAACACGTCTCATAATCGACTCTTGACATAATCAAAATTTGATATAATTATGAAAATAATACATAATATTGTTAGGTCGAAATTAATTATCTTTAACATCCCGACTCAGAGCAATCCGACTCGGATAGATTAGGTTAGAAGACTAAGGCGGGAGCGAAGCGAAGCGGAGCTCCCGCCTTAGTCTTCGTGTTAGGTTTTTTTTTTAAACCACCCAAAAGTAGGAGCCCCGCGAAGCGGGGCTCCGTCGAGTTTAGTAAGTAGGCGCCATATGAGGTTTAGTTTCAGGTTTAATTGTAAATAAAAAATCTGTGTCGTATAATCTTTATTTATATTATGGTAATAATGGCTAATATCTTTATTTATATTATGGTAAATAAAAGTTATGGAAAATGGTATTATTGAAAACGAAAATTATAGCAAATACATTTATGGATTTAAATTATTATGACACTTGATCGATTATGACCAATGGAATTAGTGAAAGTCATTTTATGTCATTTCACGATTATGGCAACTGAAGCGTTATTTCTAATGAAATTATGGCAAATACCGGTATGGCATGTGAAATTATGGCATTTTAAATTATGACAAACATTAGTAAACCGTTGCAAACATGTACATGTTTCTTTCCTGTTATTATTATAATTTTTCCCCATTTTATTTTCATGATTTTGGGCAAATCATAAAATAATAAAATTATCGGGTTTTATTGTAATTCTCTACCTATTAAAATATACTTATTACTACTACTTACAAATATTGATGTAAATGCGGAAGTGTGGAAATTTTTCATGCTGGATAAGTTGTTACTCAATTACACAAAATCTGCTGAACGGATTTGAATGCACAGTTCATTATCTGGATTAAACCATATGATAATTTAACTATTTTACATACAAGAGTAAGTAAAATAGTTTGAAGTATCCTACATAAGTCGTAATTTTGCTTTTAACTAAACCCAAAATCACGACTATTGTGACTTACTTATGATTATTTTATGTTATTGGAAGGTTTCTGCGAAGCCTAAGCTGGTATTAGGAATTCAATTTAGTTAAATGACTAATCTCAAGTAATGCCTTATTTACCTTTTCATTTTTAATGTGTCGGCTGAATGTAAATAGTGTTTTAATTTTTCCCACATTTAGGGAAATTCCAAAAGCATGCTACACTGCACAATTAAGTGTCATGTCAAAATATGACGTTGCCGTCTGATTGGTTGTTTGTTTGGTGTTCGATTTTCGTTCCTAGTTACGGAATAAATAAAGAAAAAATAAAAAAATGTAAAAAGTTTATTCTTTGCTTATTTTAAACTTAATGTAAACTTACAAAACTAATAATTGAAAACAAACTAAACATATATATTAATTGAATATAAGCCTTTCTAAGCATTGATCGAAGCTTTTAATAATTTTTTTTTCTATGATAGTTTAGCACAAGCTACACAGTCTACAGCTTAGCTCCAGGTCCCATGGGCCATACCATATGGTGTAAGGCTCTTCCAAAAACATGCAAAGCATTTAATTTCATATCCCGATGATTTTCATCAACCATTACATGATATCCCGTCTTGCCGATCCCTTTAAATGTGGCAACTTCCTTTGCGACCAACAACATATGCCCTGAAAAAAAAAAGATGGGCATAAATAAAAATACGAAATGATTTTTATATTTTTTATTTTATGAAAAAGGCCACCACATTTGTCTTTCACCTAGGACGTGGACGTAAAATTGCAAGATTGCCTGACAGGAGTGCGGCCCCTCGTTCATCACTACTCTGAAACCTGTCTTGTCTATGCCTTTCATTTTAGCGACACGACGTGCGATGATGAGCAAATGACCTGAATGAAACAAGTTACAGCTGGATTTTGGTTTAGATTATACGTCACCGCTGAGTAACCCGAGATTGGGGAAAGGGGGATTAGATCATTTTGAGGATTCATAAGCTTATGCTAAGGGCATGGGTATACCCACGATTATTTAGGGAATTTTGAGGAGGTTAACGTGGTGCAGTGCAGTCCAATACCAGTCCAAATAAATATATTGGTGGCGATGGATTAATACCAAATCTTACCCCCAGGGTACGCCCAGTAACCTATGCCTACGAGAGGACTTAGGCACTTTTCAGTCATCAGTCATAGGTGTACCTACTACTAGGGGGTAGAAATCCTCCCCCCCCCTTGAAATTGCAAAACGTTAGGTACACAGTAAACATTTTACCGGTGTTACTAGTATAGTATTATATTATCTGTGCCGGTATTTAGTCAATAGTACTATCTAACCCAGCCCCCCCTCCGAAAAAAATCCAGGGTACACCTACGCCTATTACCGGATGACTTGACTTGACTGATGGATGGTGACTTACGTCTGGTCTCAATATTCTAACTATCGATGGATTTGGCTAATAAAGGTATAAATTTGACATATGCTCCATACAAAATATGTCAAAATTCTACCTCTAGTAGCCAAATCCAACGATAGGTAGATTATTAAGTCCGGCCGTTAGGAGTATTCACGAGTAACTTATGTAACTGTTATAACGACACCAGTCAAGTGAAAGTCAGACATGAATAATATTTGGCAGGGCTTAGGAAAGTTTTTTTTGACTGCCTCTGTGGCGCGGTGGGAGTGTGTCTGACTGCTACGCAAGAGGTCGTGGGTTCGATTCCCACACGGGACACCACTTTGTGTGATCCACAAATTGTTGTTCCGAGTCTGGGTGTACTTTGTGTCCGTGACTTGTATGTTTGTAAAAGTCCCCCGCGATACAGGGCTTATACCCTAATGCGGGAGTCGTCTTATTAAAAACAACAAGAAAAACAAGTTACTCTTAACATAGGTTCAGTAGGTAGGTACCTATGTTAAGGGTATGGGGGGTATGTTACTGTAGGTGCCTTAAAAAAAAACTCGCGTCCCTTCATCTTTTGTTTGTACGACTTCGTTATCTAGCACTTGGCCGGCAAAAATTGCAATTAACTGTTGAGTCAGTGCCGCTGGCACGGGGTGCAATGCTAACGCACGTTCGATCCCATATAATTGGGTATTTGAATGTCAAGTCAAATCAGTATCTTTTTTATAAAATGTCAAAACGATTCGTTCTGTAGAGATTTGTGCAATATAACATTGTGACGTCATTATGTTCTGGTTTCAAAACACCTACTTTTAGTATTTATTTTGATGATTATAAATACTAAAACATATTAAATTATGCACGAATAAATTTTTTAAGATTATTTAAAGGCATATTATTACTTGGTAAGTGTAAAATAATTTATTGTTATTGATTGATTTGACATTCAAATACCTAATTGTTACGCCTCTGAGGGAAAGAGACCAGGTCTTGTAGGCCTACTTACTCTCTTTCTCTAATACGAAATTTAAAAAGATTATGGAGACTTCTAATAAATGTTTCTATCATCAAATAAAGTACGACGTCCCAACCCATACACCATTTCCGGGAAGGAGGGGAATGGATTTATGTTGCTGGCTTTGTATACTGTATAAAACCACTTCATTTTTCCACCACAAACCAATCCCATCACTGATTATCACGGCGGGATTTAGGGGAGGGGGGGGGGGACAACCGTCCCACTCTCTCCCTCACCTGCTACGTCGAAGGGGGCGCCCAATCGGGTAAAATGATTTGCACCCCACCCCCGTCCGACTCTGCCGATTATAACAACTAAACCTTCAACGGCTTCAACCCATCACCAGCAGTATACCCACCTAATAATTTTTCATCATCCACTGTCGCGTCCACCAGTCTAGTGATCTTTCTTTTTGGTATGACCAGGAAATGGACGGGCGCCTGTTTGTAGTTTTCCTCATCAATTACAAAACACTGAAATATGAGAGAGATATTTATGAAAAGAATAAAAAGATGACTACGGAAATACAGGATGGGATAATGGTGGCCTCAGTATACCCACCTAAGGTGGAGTGTAGGTAGATGGTAGCTCCCTCTTACAAATCTATACTATACAAAAAAAAAAAATTGCCTAAAAATTAAAAAAAAAAAAAGTTAGGTGTGGACTACCCTAACATTTAGGGGCATGAAAAATAGATGTTGTCCGATTCTCAGACCTACCCAATATGCACACAAAATTTCATGACAATCGGTCGAGCCGTTTCGTAGGAGATAAATTACAAATACCGTGACACGAGAATTTTATATATTAGATATTACTAAACTAAAATTATAAAGCTGAAGAGTTTATCGTTTGTTTGAACAGGACACTCTTAGGAACTACTGGTGCAAATTGAAAAAAATATTTTACTGTGGCTATTATAACATCGCGCTACGACCAATAGGAGCGGAGCAGCAACGAAGTTGCGCGTATTAGCTAGTAATATTATAAACCTGAAGAGTTTGTTTGTTTGAACGCGATAATCTCAGGAACTACTGGTCCGAATTGAAAAATTATTTTACTCTTGGATAGCCTATTTATCGAGGAATACTATAGGCTATATAATACCTATCACGACCCGACCAATGGGAGCAGTAATGAAAAATATTGCAAAAACGGGGAAAATTTACGCAAACGAAGTTATTTTGGCTTAGTGGCTCATGTCCCTTATGTATCCCGTCTATGTGTTTTTTATTGATAAAACCTACCCCATTCCTCCAAAAAGTCAAAACAAACTGGCTTTCCCGACGAAAATAGAGAGATGTTATAAGTTTTAATCCTCTGTGTGTCTTCTGTGACTTCGTAGGTTTTCATATTTATCTATCTAATAATCCATACTAATATTACAAATGTGAAAGTAACTCTGTCTGTCTGTCTGTCTGTTACGCTTTCACGCTCAAACAGCTAAACCGATTTAGATGAAATTTGGTATGGAGATAGTTTGAGTCCCGAGGAAGGACATAGGATAGTTTTTATCACGTTAACCGACATCCACGCGGGCGGCGGGCGAAAGTTAGTTATATATTTCATACCTTTAAACGAGCAATTCTTGTTTTATACCTATTGGTCATAAACATTGTAAACATAGGTACTTAGGTAAACATCGCGAAAGTTTAAAAACAATTATACATATAGGTATAATTTGAACCTCGGCAACAATGTGATTCGGCAACGGCTCAGATCTTATTTTTAGAAAACGTCGTTTAAAAAAAAAACTGAACTTAACTCGGTCATCCAGGTACTTTATATTCGTAGGTTTTATGGAGCAAACAGATTTATAATGCGCTATTTTTAATTGTAGGTGAATTCCTGAAGTTTATGTTTCATCAAAATCGGTTCAGCCGTTGTGAATCTATTCAACTTTTATCTCATATCTCGGGTATTTGATACGCACTTAATTTCTTATTTCATAACAATACTACAATATTTCTACAAAAAATATTTAATAGTCACTGAATGAATCACTACAGTCACCATGACAAAGATGTTCTTTAAAAAAAAAGTTGTAAATTATAAATACCTGGTCATCTTCAAATACAAATTTTGGAGGTGTACCACTGAAGAAATCCGCCCAACTTTGAGTATTCGTTACTGTAACTTCACTGGCCATGATTTTAAATAAATAATGTTAACCCTAAAAAGGTCCGTTCTCAATCAACCACAACAATATACTGTTTTCTACATTAGCAATCTTTGTTTGTTATCGTAGGTATCAATTGATAATAAGTTTATATCTTATGTTTTTATTATGTATCTAAGTAAGTACCTACATCAACTATAAATTAGTCTCCTTTATCAACAAGAAATAAGTACAAGTAGTACAAGTTTGTAGGTGAAGTAGGCAATACAAAAGAAAATCCTAATGTACTAAACAATACCTATCTGCCTAATAAACACCTAAATACATTTATATAAAAATTACCCAATAGATTCTCAGTTATGCACTTAGGTGATAACAAAAGCAATATTTATTCGCTTAGTGTTGAGGTAGATACATAAAGAATATAATAGAGATATTAATTATTAAAATAAAGCACTATAAATAAAATTTCGCGTCGACTCTGTTGTGATGTGACTTCCCTTTACTTAATTTACTCTTTGGATGTGACCTTGGCACCTTTTGCTATATTTTTTTTTTTGACTCATTCTGTGTTCGTTTCAATTTACGCAGAATAAAAGAAAAAATGTAAGATAGTATAATTTTATTGCTTACAAATTAACAATACTACACCGAAAAAGTACTTAGGTATAAAGGTAGTATAAACGATCTATTTTATTACTAAGATATATCACATTTATAATTATTTTAAAGGACATGTACTCAGTTCAAGTTCAACAGAATTTATACATACGCATATTTTCATTAAGATAACCTTTGGCACCAATTCAAAACAAAGCTATCTTCAACTTTACTTATACAGGATGTAACAGAAAGGTGTAGTCATATTCAAGGGTTGTTATGTACCCATGATACTGAGTGCACATACTTAATTTAATCAAAATGAGAGTACCCTAAAAAAATATTTATTATTTTTCTATGAATGAAAAAGTTATTAATTAATAAAAGTATGACTTAAAAAGTTCTATGCCATAACAATCCAATTGAATTTTGTAGCAGGGGAGGTATACTTCTTATGCCATACGTCTTTCACTGCTGATTTTTTACAAAAAGAAGAAGAATATGCTATAACTATGTAATAATAATGCAACCAGCTATGGCACCATGGTAGGTGCAATACTGATAACATACCCTATCCGCTGCTGAAATTTGACCACACCTTTCTGTTAGACTCTGTATAGTTCCAGATAAGGCTCCAATTTTACCAGTGAGACCCGTTTACCAAAAAAATATAGTATTTATGAGGACAAGGCCTCTTGGCAAGAAGCATTCTCTTGTGATGTGTCTTCAGCCTCCTCTGTCTTCGGTCCCGGTCCAGCAGGCCACAATGTTTGGTTTAGAGCTCTGTCAAAAACATGCAACGCCTTCAAATTTTTCTCTTGATAATTTTCGTCAACTCGTATGTGATATCCCAATTTGTCAATGCCCATGTTTGTTGCTACTTGCTTTGCTACTGATAGCATGTGCCCTGAAACAAATAAAGGTTTTAAAAAACTGACCACGGCTGACTTAACAAATTTTTTACCTATAGACTTAGCTTGTAAGGGCTGAGCTTTTATTTAATTAAAGTTCTCATCATCTTCCCTTTAATTTACTGTATTTTATTTACGTGTTAACGATGAAGGTGATGGTGAACGATAAACGAAAGGGTGGTGGAAATGTCGGACTTGAATGGAAAAATCAACCGGTGTGACCGTGTGCCGTTATATAGCTCCATGGCTGGAGGTGAAGGTGTCCCTGCCCATGCAGGATAGTTTCCTTTACCTTTAGCGTTAGGTCTTTTGTCTACCATTTGCGTATGGTATGTTGAATTCATACGCCTAAAGATACCTATATGTAAAGGAGGACGAACATTAGCAGGCGCGGCTTCAAAGGGGCAGAGCAGGACTATGGGGCTCATGACTTAAACCTTTATTACGTCCAATTTCAAATGAAGAAGTCTTCCGTCCTTGCCTGGTGTTCTCTTTAAAACGAAATTCATGAATTTTCGTTTACTTAATTTTTTTAAGGTTAAAGGGACTATTCTAATTAATTTTTGGATAAGCACAAGAAGTCTGAATTGATGAATGATTTTCTGGAATTAAAAAATTTAATAATGTTCCTGGTTTTGTATATTACCACCTCATTTTTACTGTTGGATAGCCCATTTATCTATCGGGTTAGGCGACATCTCGCCCCCTTCAAATCTTGCCCGCCGGCGAGTTGTACCCTCTTGTTAAATGTTAGGGCCGCACTCGCCCAAATACAATTTTACAACTGGGCCAGTTATACGTCTGAATATTCACTAGGAGTCAAGTGGCCCATTGAAGTAAAATGTTATACATTTGGTAGTTGTAAATTTTTTCATCGTTAAAAATCGTCAAGAGTCAAAATAACTTAGCTTCTTTTACACAGATTTGAACAAAAAAGTTAATAGAATATTATTAATCATTAAATTGTAATATTTTTTCATTATTCAATGTGTAAATGTTCGGATTGAAGGCTGAAATCTGGCTTTTATGTACTATAAATATGATATATTATATTTTTTGATTCATATAACGGACAAAAGCATGCAACACTGAAACAATATCAAACAAATATTACATATGTTCTTTTAAAAAAAAGAGGGTACGTATATTATATTCCTTTTTATAAAGTACCCTCTTAACTCCCTTACCTCTAACTTCAATAATAGGTGTGTTGAGTGTGAGAGATATGGCTACCTAAATAGACATTCTATCTATACATTTAATAACATTGTAAATTTCGTGTTCGTGTTACGTGTCTGTACATGGCCGTACATAGTGAAAAAAAAAAAATTGGGAAATGCTCGAAACGAGTATATATACACATTCCTACATTTTTAGAAATGTCTGTCTGTCTGTTTGTTTGAACACGCATCACGCAAACACTACCAGACAGATTCGGTTGAAATTTTGCAAGTGTATTCTAATAAGTCTGGATTAACATATGGGCTATAATTTATCACGCTATTTCCCATAGGAGCTAAGCAATAACGGATAATGTGTGTAGCTACTTGACGGATCTTTATGAAAATTTGCTGATTAGATGATTATATGCATTTGCACTATGAATCATTTCGCTATCGTCTATGGGGAGCGAGCAGCAACGTATGTTTGGTCGAACCATAATTACATTATAAAACAATAATTAATATATATATATATATATATATATATATATATATATTTATATTATAAAACAATAATTAATGGTAATAATGTTAAGGATACCACAGGGGCTTGATTTTTTTTTACCGATATTTAGTCATGTTATTTTCTTTGTCATTTTTGTGTAAGTGGAGGCTCCTTCTATTCTATCCCACCATAGAGACTTTGTTTTCATTTGATAAATATAAATAAAATTGTTTTGTATTATTTGTAATATTGTTTCAGTGTTGCATGCTTTTGTCCGTTATATGAATCATAAAATATATAGGTATCATAATTATTTATAGTACATAAAAGCCAGATTTCAGCTTTCAATCCGAACATTTACACATTGAATAAAGAAAAAATATTACAATTTAATGATTAATAATATTCTATTAACTTTTTGTTCAAATCTGTGTAAAAGAAGCTAAGTTATTTTGACTCTTGACGATTTTTACCGATGAAAAAATTTACAACTACTAAATGTATAACATTTTACTTCAATGGGCCACTTGACTCCTAGTGAATATTCAGACGTATAACTGGCCCAGTTGTAAAATTGTATTTGGGCGAGTGCGGCCCTAACATTTAACAAGAGGGTACAACTCGCCGGCGGGCAAGATTTGAAGGGGGCGAGATGTCGCCTAACCCCATTTATCGAGGAAGGCTGGCTATGTGTGTGCAACGATATTAAAAATATTTGATAAGAAACTATCAAGTTTTTTTTTTCATTTTAGCCCAATTAGAAACCACATAGTCTAATCCCGGGACTATCCCGGGAACCCAGGATTACGCATAAAAAATCCTGTAATCCCGGTACCTATAGATAAACATGCTCGGGATTGTATTCTCTAGCTATATATCATCACGCTACGACCAATAGAAGCGGAGCAGCAATGAAAAATGTTGTAAAAACGGCGAAAATGTAAACTTCGTTGCAGCTAGTTACAAAATACAACAATACAAACCTAATAATTGTCCATCATCTACTGAAGCTCGTACAAGTTCATTTGTTGTCTTTCTAGATACGACAAGGAAATGTACTTGCGCTTCCTTGCGATTTTCGTTGTCGATTACAAAACACTGAAAATAAGAAAAATGGCATTTCACTCGGCATGAGTCAAGTGCCTCTGATTGCATTTGACGTTTCTTTTGTAGGTACTACGTAAATGGGATGCCATTTGACGTCAACTCCATATGGCAACCGGTGGCGCGGACTTCAGATTGCGCCCCTCCCGCTCCCCTTGATCTGGCACTACTTGCCATTAACTCAAAATAAAGTATGGCAAACATTTGAATAGAATTAATGAGGCGAGGGGGGGAGGCAACAGGCGCAATAGCCCCTATTGCGCCTGTTGCCTCCCTCCTGGGGGGGAGGGGTTGCAAATCAATGCCCTTGGGTGCCTCCTGCTATCCTTGATAGCGTTTGGCCCTATTCAACATAGCAGATATCTACCAATATGTATGAAAATATTACCTACCTGTTATCATCGTCCCTCGCGATTCATGCTTCTTTGTTTATTTAGTAAGGTAAGTAGGTAGGTATCATCGCACTCTGTGTGGTACTTATAGAGTGCGATGATACCCATAGGCGGATCCAGAACCGTCGGGGGGCGCACGCCCTTTCCCCAGACGGTTCTTTTGTGTAACTTACACAAAATAAGCGAAGAAGTATGAATCGGGGGGAGCGGACTTCTTTGTTTATTTAGGTAAGTTGGTCATCGCACTCTGTGTGGTAGGTACAGAGTGTGAATATACCCATAGGCGGATCCTGAACCGTCGGGGGGAGGGGATGGCACGTCCCCTACCCAGACGGTTCTTTTGAGAGAGACACACAAAAGAACCGTCGGGGGGCGTACAACTCGCACTCAAGCGAAACGAAATGCTCACCCCCACAGGTGTAATGTATTCAGATTATTTTTTCTAGTTATGATAAAATAGCTCGTACTTATATAAATACCTGTTCATCTTCAAACAAAAACTTCTGCGTCTCGTCCCCTTCAAAATAATAACCCACCCAACTGGGGTTATTAAACACAGTGTTCATCAAATAATCCATTATTTTTACTTGACGTTCACAATAACATTGCTTTAATAGAATGTCCTTCCCTATCAGATGTTATCGTTAAATTACTGTGTCGTAAAGATAATAATTATTTCGTAAGTAATTGGATTTTATCAGTATTGTGGACTCATCATGATTATGTTAAAAAGAGACGAATAGATGTGATTCATTCGACAATATTAAGTAGATTCGATTAAGACCCGTAATATATATATTTTCATAATAATAAGTAGCATTAAAAATGTGTTTCTGTTAAACACATTTTTAATGCAGCGCAGTCCACAGCTGGACATAGGCCTCTCCAATTGCACGCCACTTTGTTCTATTCTCGACTTCTCACACCCAGCTCCTGACAGCCGTTTTGCGTAAATCATCACTCCACCTGGCCTGAGGGCGTCCTACACTACATTTGCAGAGACGCGGTCTCCACTCAAGAACTCGTTTAACCCATCGGTTGTCGGTTCTTCGGCTAATATACACAAAAACCTGTTATTTTGACATTAGATAAAAAGAGACAGGTAAATTACACCCCAAAGACAGAATAAACAATCGTGCTCATCACACAAACTTTTATTCTGGGTAGGAATCAAACCCATGACCCCTGGCTTACCGATCAGGGTCACTAACAACCAGACCAACATGCCAGATAACAGGCAAGTCATAAGGAACGAATTTCAAAAAAATGCCGATTACACAAGGAAATAATTTTGACCAATACTCACAGAAAAAACTTCGTAATCACTAAATTAAAAAATAAAAGTCACAAGAAACAAAACCATTTAATATATTATTAAGTTACAAATACATAACTTGGGCTATATACAGCACAATTACCAATAATTACATTAATTCATTTATTTATATAATACAATGCAGATCACAGTCTTATACGGTACAGTTTTGAAGTGGTTTGCTACATAATGAATACAAATATATATTTTATAATCTCCTTGTGAATGATTTAGTCAAAAAAATATAAATTCTCTTCGACACACAACACTATCTGATCCCAAACTAAGCAGAGCTTGTACTATGGAAACAAGACAACTGATAAACATATTTATATATTTCTAAATACATACATATTATAGATAAATAACACCCAGACACAGAATAAACCGTCGTGCTCATCACATAAAGTTTTATCCTGGGTGGGGATCGAGCCCACGACCTCTTGCGTAGCAGTCGGATGCACTCCCACCGCGCCACAGAGGTAGTAAAACAAGAACAGAAACGATACATACAGGATCCCTTCCTCTTTTGGCTTCTTAACATTATACCAAATAATGTAATAGTGAATTGAAGAATTTTCCAATTAGGATCAGCAGTTTCTGAGATTACCGCGTTCAAACAAACAACCAAACAAACTCTTCAGATTTATAATATTAGTATAGATATTATGTCCAAGGTTCGAATCCCAACCATAAAGTACATATTAGTATAGATATTATGTCCAAGGTTCGATTCCCAACCATAAAGTTCATATTTAAAATCTTACTCCTTTATTTAAAATCGCTATAACGCTAAGAACGGAATATTTAAGTCGAAGGTTCAAGACCCAATGACCCAACGCATAAGTTCATATTTATATTTCAAAAACATATGCACTCCTTTATTTAAAAAAAAAAAAACGAATGGATGCAATATAATATAAAAAAATAAAAGCGCGTCCTACAAGTTGCAAAATCTTGCCGTTACGTACAGGAAATAGATAAAAACATCACGTGACCGGGCGGCAAATTTCTCGAATCGGAATAGGGGCGGCAAATTTTACGTTCCATGCGGTAAAATGTCACGAATTGACAACATTCAGTCTGAATATGTCTCTGTTATTAATTCGAATTTATATTTTTAATGACCAAACCATTGACATAACTAATTAATGGAAATAAAATATGAAGAAAATAATTGGAATGAAAAGTAATATTGCGATTTGCAACGTTAGATTCTTAAATTTAACGTTAATAGTTTAAAAATTACAACTTAAAATCTCAATATTTGAACTAAAAACATGTTTGTCATTGCACTTTGCTATTATAATTAGTTATGACGATCAACGTCTACCTACAGAAATGAAAAAACAATTTGTTGTGTCATTCATAATAAATAAATCTGATGCTTATATTTATATACCTATTATTAAAATGATATAAAACATGTCTACTTTTTTAAACGCCAATTCCTGTAGGAAGGAGACCACGCTATAAATACCTTCTCAGGCGCGGATTCAGAGTTTGTATAGGAGGAAGGGGTAGGCATGGAAGGATGCATTTGACTGAACGCTGGCCAGGTGTTAATTACTACCATGACTGGGCAATTGACTGTTAACACCGAGTAAATATGACGAAGACTGACTGAAATTGGATAAAATGAAAGGTGTTTCCGTCATGAGTTTAGGGGAGCGGGGGGTAGGAGGGGATTGGATCCATTTGAACTGCGCCTGTACCTTGTTCAAGTCAAAGTATTTCAGCTTAAAAACCTAATTTGTGTGGACATGTTTTATATAAAATCTATTATTTAAACAAAATTACACTTTATTGACGTAAAATATTTATAATTATGATATTAAATAAGACATTAAAACAATGGAAGAACATTTCATTTAAATTCAGATTATCTTATGCTAAAGTTGTGACGATACACTTTATATATTTATTTAAATATAAGATACCTACTTTTGGGAACCTTGTTATTTATTTTTGACACATCTACGGTCATGTGAACTCAATGTGTTTTATAGTGACCCCACATTGGTATCACTGATCCATGAATATGTTCATAAAATATTGTTTTTATTTATACAGGTATGGGTCTTCAATCTGTTATCACACTTTTAAAAAGACAACTTCCGCTAAGGACCCTGTGTCGCTGAGAAGTTTACAATCATACAAAACAATCACAGTGGTGTCGCGAGCGAGAATTGTACCAATAACCTCTTGCACAGCAGTCGAAAGCACACCCACTGAGCCATAGAGATTAAGATTTTGGCGTCGGCAATTTAATTTTAAAGTTTCGACAATATTGGCGTCGGCAATGTGATGTAGAAACCTAACCTTAAGTTGTCTATGCAATTGAGATTGAGACCCATAATTTAAAATGTCGATAAAACATGTACAAAATCATGAAATAAAATTGGATATAAGATAAGATTAAGGCATCGCTTAAAATTGAATAAAGGGCCTAACATCCGAGTACTCAAACGATACTTAAGAGTGCCCTAGTCGATGATTCTACCATAAAACGCGCATAAGTGATTACTTCTCTGCTTTAGGTCGTAAGTCAACGCTAAAAATGAATATCAATTCGTTTTATCATAAACTAGGCTTGTAGAAAGCGAGAATTGTAATAAATTAATAGTTTTTAAAGTTATCAGCCTTAAAACATTTAAGAATTTCAACAATTTTGGCGAAATTATATTTTATAACTTTCAAAATATAAATTTATTTTCAATGATCGCTTACTACAAGCGTATGATAAAACTAATTGATATTAATTTTAAGCTTTGACTTACGACCTTATACAGACGATTATTCACTTATGCACGTTTGTATAGTAGAATCATCGACTAAGGTGCCCTAAATGAGTCATACACAAAAGTATTTCTGTCGCTATTATTTACATTTATGTGACAGCATAACAGTTAACGGCGTCTCAAAACTGAGTGATTTTTGAGTATTCGGCCATAAGAATGGGCCCATATATCCAAATTTAGCTTAGCTTTAGTCTATCTGCCTGGCCTCAGTCCAGACATGGTAATTACGGTGCGACTCATTCAACGAAATAAAACTGATTATCAAAAAAAATGTAGAGCACTGAAAACTTCTTGGAATAAAAAACTGAAATTATTTACTTAACTAAGCAACTGTAAAACAGTCCGTTAGTAAATCTATCTATTAGATAGTGCATAATATTTTAGATTTTTAAGCAAACTGGCTATTATTGCTGCCCATTTTGGTGCGAGGGCGGCAAAATTCGACCACAAAATCATTATAAAACAAAAAGAATCCTACATTCAATTTAAAACCGACCATTCGTTTGAAAATAAGGTATTTCAAAAATTATTTGTATTTTTGAAAATTATTTTTGCTGCCAATATAACAACTCCAGACTACCTATTCAATATTTGACAATTTACACCGGGTTTAGGAGTCATTACTTTTCAAACGTTAAAATAGTATGCACTATCAAAATCTTACAAATATACTAAATCTTATTTATAAGTAGATTTATTTACAAAATTTACTGCTAGTAAATACATTAGAATCACTTGTGGCTTTACAATTTGTTTTATGGTCATCATCATGGACATACCCAGGGGGGGAGATTTGGGAGTTGAAGCCCCACCCCTCCGAAATTTAAAAAAGGTAGGTACCCAGTACACACCAGTTAGCCCCCCCCACTCCCTAAATGATTCTGGGTACGCCCATGGGCATCATATAGAGTTATAGTATTATTTTTAAGCATTTGTTGCCAATTACTTTATTAATACATTATTTGCATTTGAAAGAAAACATTGAAGATCGCTTTCGCGTTCCGGTAAATAAAGCGATCGAAAGTCTTGAGTTCAATTCCTGGGTCAAGGCGCGGATCCAACAGACTCGACTAAATGACCTTTTTTTTAAGGGGGGAATTTGAGAATTTTGACACTCACACACACACTTTTATTGGAGTGGCAGGCAAATGCCCCTACTTCGGTGGTGGCGGATATGGTGTACCGTTGTTGAATCAAATGCAATCCCCCCCCCCACAGCCATGCGAGTGACTCACACTTGACCGGTTGAGTCAAATATTGCCGCCCCCCAGAACAAAGTTCTGAATCCGCGCCTGGTTTAGGGCGGCTGAACTTCAATGCAATTATTTTAATAATCATACAGTGTTCTAATTATATTATTTATTTTTATTAAAAAATTCTGTATTCGATATATCGGCGCATTTATCGATATCGTAGAGGACTAGCCCACTTATTCATAATCGAAACTATTGTGAAAGTAACTCTGTTTGCCATTAATATTAAAGTTTAGTTTTAATTGTTATGTTCTCAGTATCTTTGCTCGCTCGGATCCAGAATCATGTTTGGGGGGGGGGGGCAATTTGATCCAACATCGGCCAACTGTGGGTCATTCGTCGTCGTACGACAGACCAAATATATGACGAATACTAGAAAAATCATGAAGAATATGAGAGATATAAAGATTCATGAAGAGTCTAGGGGGCAATTGTCCTTGTTGACCCCCACTTGGATCCGCGCCAGCGTTGGACTAGCTACCCCTATGGGGTTAGCATGTTACTATCTCTCAGTAGAGTGTTCGGTGGAGAAAAAAAAAATGAAAATACAAGCTTTTTAGATAAATATTACTCGGGAAAACCTAATATCCGACCATTTCTGAAGACATATTAAATGAAAGTAAAATTCGTCTCAGGCGGGACTCGAACCCGTGACCTTAGGGGTACAGTCCGCGTCCCTAAGCCACTCACCAACACCGAGACACGCCTGACAATGTCAAATTTAACCTTCATATATTACGATTTTGCAGCAAGACGAACCTGCAAAAATAATCGAATAGTGAGTCTATTACTGTATTTATATTTAAATGGTAAGGGTGACGCAGAGGGCGGGGTGAAACGGAACGGACAGTCAATTGACCAATCACAGTGTTTAAAATCATACCCAGGATTTTGAAATTGTACCCAGAATTATTTCTTCTTGTCTCCGGGTCAGTAGAAACAGACACATATAAAAGAAAATTGAAATTGAATCACTTTCACTATTTTTTTTTTTAAAGTTGTATCACAAAATGTACAATGTTTAGTTTAGTAACAGTATATACACTTATCACACAATGTCTGTACGTTTGTGTGTCAGTTTGTGCATGTGTTACCCCCACGTAGGGTCGTATCTCTTCCACTCGAACTCGGGAGTGAGGTACACGCGTCTGTCCCAGATATAGCATGATACTATTCCTCGGTACGCTGTTCGGGGTACGCCACTCTAAAAAAAAGAAACGGATATCTGTAAAATCGATTTACGGTCGATAATTTTACGTGATAACATCACAAGAAAACATTGATGACATTGAATAAACAACCATGCCTGTGACAGTTTTTTTTGAAATTCCAATTGTATCGCATGTCGCTGCAATCGCCAAAACATTGATGACATTGTACCTAGCTTTAGTGGACCCGGGCGGAACGGACGAATACTTCAGCCTATCAGCAGGCGGAACGGACGTGAGCGGAACGTGAGCGATGACGTCGCATATACTATACACCATGTTAAAGGACTGATGCAGATTGTATTATCAAAAAGTTGAAACATGAGATAAACTAAAATCAGACTGAGTGGGTACTATATTAGTACTTACAACAAAGGTAAAAACTATATGTCCTTAAATATTGGCCAAAGTACTGATTAAATATAAAATATTCATTCTGATATCAAAAGAAAGAAAAGAATGGCCTTTATTCGTCACGCAAAATCTTTACTTATCTCTAAATCAATGTGACAATTAAAACAAAGCGACAACGAAATCCACCCAAGCATAATAAAATAACAAGGAGCAAGCAACTAGATCCATTTTTCTTTATCATTTAAATATTTATCTACTGTATAACAACCTCTACGTATAAGATGATTTTTGACTACATTTTTGAACTTAATCACACTAGCTGGTATTACAGCCTAAACGGCTGGACCGATTTTAATGAATTTTTTTGTGTGTTAATAATTCCTCTTTATTTTTGTCTTTGTCAGTGGTTTTTATCAAAGTAGTACTCACTCTAAAATCATCCATAAGGCCCATAGTCTTGGCCGCTCTCTGGAAGCTCCTCGCAGTGTTATAGTTGACTCTAACAACAGTGCTGTGCCCGACGTCTCCCATCACTTCCTCTGCCGCCATCTCAGGCAATGACTCTATTGTGTTCGCTAGATCTCTATCGTAGTTCTCCTGTGAAATGTTATTTTAATTAATGGATGACCAAAATAGATCAGAATAAAACAAAACATTCGCTAACTAAAATGCTGTTAGAACGTCTGCTAATTTGTTATGAATAAGGTGGTTCTAAATTGCCTCGACTGGTTTTAAGGGGCGTCTTAACGGGCCATTTATTACGGCAATTTGTGACTATTGGCAACTAATTGCTCGGCCAATAATGGCAATATGTCTACAATTGTATAACGCATGATCCAGTCTCCTAACGGGCAACAATAAAACAGAGGGCGACTGAAACAAGAACAAAATTGGCCGGGCCACATTGCGGAAAATAGATCGCTTAGCGATCGTCCGGCAACCATCAAATCAATATTGGAGAGTACTGCCATGTTGCCGGCCACAGCATTGCCGCCACAAATTGTCGTAAAAAATGGCCCGTTTAGACGCCCCTTAAGAGTCAAATTGTGCCTGCACCTTTACCTAACTTTAAACATTAGTTCGTTAGTCTCATTTGCCCAAGGGGTCAATTCACGTATTTAAAGCAGTGCAGTTGCAGTTAAGTTTCAATTAAAACGGCCATTTTTGTATTCTTGAAACTTTGGGATCGATCTTAAAAACGATACTAGAATGTCTTTATTGAAAAGAAAAGAAAACGTTTATTTTGTTGCGATTTGGGCACAGACTACATAACTACAATTACATTAAAATTATCAGTAGGCAAAAAATACAAACAAGCAACAACGTATCAATTATCCAATTCAAGAAGGCATCTGACAGCCATCAGACATTTGAGCATCAAGCGTATTTGAGATCGATCCCAAAGTTACAGTTCCCAAAGTACAAAAATGGCCGTTTTAATCGAAACTTAACTGCAACAGCACTGCTTAAAATATGTGAATTGACCCCCTGTAATTACACTTGATACAACACCCTTCAACCAAATCACAGTGAATAGAAAATTAAGAAACAATACTATCGGCTAGATGACGCAAGCGAGGGTCCGACTCGCGTGCGGGAAGGATAGAAGGATTTGAGGTTTAGGAACATGCTCCCGGTTAGATGGTTCGATTCCGGCCCCGGTTTGGCATACGGAAGTCTCGGGTGCGATTCCTGGGTCTGGACTTCAAATTTTTCTATCTTTCAAAAATGCAATTATTCTCATCAACATTATCTCATGAAAATTATTTCAAACGGCGCAAATATAGTAATCTGGTTGGGAGGATATTATTTGAGCCGTTTGTGGTTGAGACGCTGGGGCCGTGGGGCCCAAGTGCGCGGCACCTTGTTAAGGAAATTTCGCGACGCCTCATCAGTGCTTCCCAGGACCAGAAGGCTGGCCTTAGCATTGCCATCCAACGTGGCAATGCTGCCAGCCTTCTGGGAACGTTACCAGTTGACATCGATGTGGAGGAATTCTTTGACGCCTAAACGGTTTTGTATCCTCCCTTTTTTATTTTCTTTTTGTAAATATCTTGTATATAATATATATAGTACCTAACATTTATGAAGTTATTGAAAAGAAATGCCTATAAAAATTACTACAAAACACAGTGATGTGTTAACATTACTATTTGAGGGTAGAATTACTGACAATGTTGCGGTACCGGCCAACCAAGACGGCCTATGGCTTAGAGCCGAAGCCATAGGCCGTCTTGGTCAATACCAAGTGTCAGTTTAAAGATTAAACAGTGGTAGGTCTAACCTTTAGACCTACCACTGGTAAATCTTTAACAAGACGACACAACTTTCCTTACCTTTAGCAAGTAGGAGAGGTCTTGTTTAGTAAATTTAACAAATTGCTGATTAAGCTGTATGTTCCGAAGGTGCATGTCGAAGAAAAGTCCTTTGCTCACACCCACCTAGAAACAATAACAAAAATATCATAATTAGAAAATTAAAAAAAAAAAGCCTACACTAAAAGCAAACTTAAAAAAAAAACGGGTTGCACTCTGGGAGTGCCGGCAGAAGTGAAAACTTGAACATTAACTTTGTGCATTTTGGAATGGTTAGGGAATATTTCGCACAAATTGCTTTATTTATCAGTATAAAAGTAGTATAATTTATGTGGTTAAATTCAATATTCATCTATTGCGCTATCGTACACGAACATAAACAGTAGAAGCAAGAAAGAGAGTAGTATATTACTTCCTCTCCTACTCCGCGCCTACGGTCTACTCTCCCTCCGTACGAATTTTCGATCAGGTCACGTGTTCTGACGCGAGTTTAACATTTTTTACCCATCCCAAAAAGTGCACAACGCCGCTAAAGAAGTATTCACTTCAAAAATATGGAAACAAGATCCTTCAACTGCTGATCCTTCAACTTTTACTAATATTTTATGAGAGAAAGTTTGTGAGTTTGTGATGATGAGATGTTGTGAGTTGTGACGTTAAAGGGGATAATCTCTGAATCCACTGAACCGATTTTGAAAATTCTTTTACTAATAGAAAGCCACGTTATTTGTGAGTGTCATAGGCTATAAAACATCACGTTACGACTAATAGAAGCGGAACATCAATGAAAAATGTTGCAAAAACAAGGGAAAATGACGCAAACGAAGTTGCGCGAGTCAGTTAGTTATAAATATACGTACTTCAAATAAATAAAATTGAAGTGTCTGTTTGTAATGTCAAAATAACAGCTTTTTACTAATGCAGAGCTTGTACTATGGAAACCAGACAACTGATAAACATCCATACTAATATTATAAATGTAAAAGTAACTCTGTCTGTCCGTCTGTTACGCTTTCACGCTTAAACAGCTCAACCGATTTAGCTGAAATTTGGTATGGAGATAGTTTGAGTCCCGGGGAAGGACATAGGATAGTTTTTATCCCGATAACCAACATCCACGCGGGCGGAGCCGTTGGCGAAAGCTAGTACTTAAATATTTCTAAATACATACATAGGTATAATAGATAAATAACACCCAGACAAAGAATAAACCATCGTGCTCATCACACAATATTTTATCTTGGGTGGGGATCGAACCCTTACTCTTGCTTAGCAGTCAGGGTCATTAACCACTAGACCAGCAGGCCAGTCATGTGGAAGTATTAGACTGTACTTCAGTGGCGGAGGGTCCTTATAACACCATTACTTCTCGTTTCCCTTTGGATTGTAGTTACTTAGTATTATAGGAAAAAACAACCATGTTCGGCAAGATATATTTTTGTATCAGGTTACCTCAGAAAATTTTTAACCCTTCGCCTCTGTTGTACTTATAACAAATACCCAGGTTTATTTTTTGCCTGTCTGTTTGGTCCGGCTAATTTTCAAAACGGTTGGACAGAGTTGACAGGACTTTCATTGTCGGATAGCTGATATTGTAAGGAGTAACTTAGTCTACTTTTATCATCACGCTAACGTCTATAGGGAGTGAGCAGCACTGCTACTTCACGCGGACGAAATCGCGGGCACAGCTAGTTCAATAAGAAGGGTTCATATTATATAATACCATGCAGTTGTTTCTACCAGTACTAGTATAAAATGGAATGATAAACAAGGACAAAACATTCGCTAGTTGAAATGCTCTTGAAATGTCCGCTAATTAGCGGACATAAGAGCATTTTAACAGCCAATCCGAAATATTACACATTAGCCCCTTAATCATAATAAATTATAATTTTGTGAATGTTTTGTTTGTTCTCATTTTTGTCAGAATTGTATAGAATAAGACAAAACATTCTCTAGTTAAAATGCTGTTGAAACGTCAGCTAATTTATCTATACTAATATTATAAAGCGGAAGAGTTTGTTTGTTTGTTTAAATCTCAGGAACTACTGGTCCGATTTGAAAAATTCTTTTTTTGTTGGATAGCCCATTTATCGAGGAAGGCTATAGGCTATATAACATCGCGCTACGACTAATAGGAGCGGAGCAGCGATGTTGCAAAAACGGGGAAAATTTACGCATACGAAGTTGCGCGGAACAGCTAGTTAGAATAATTTAGTAAGATTGTTTATTATTTAGTATAACGTGTACATTTACGAAATGGCAAATATCACGGTACGGTACATAATATAGTACATGGAATAGAGTATAAGTGTTTTCGTTTAAGAAATATTTATTATTTTATTTACCTTCCCAAATGAATATGTTCTGGAAATCTCAGGTCGGATGCAAGATTTGTTCTCAATATTGTTAGGATTTCGTAACCAATCATCGAAGAAGCTGGAACAGAAATTAATACTAATTACATTTAAGGCGCTATCCTATATACAACTTGTATACAAGTTACAACTTGTATGGGATATTCGAATAGGCACCTGTCCCACCAACGACGATGAGCGAGAAGCGAGTAGCAATTTATCGCTCAAGAAACGTACAATAGGGACCCTAGACTAGATTAGAGTTTACGCTAATTGAATAGAATGACGTCATTGCTCGCGCAACATTGTAAATGCTAAAATTATTAATATGAGATTAGAAGTTGTGCGCGCGCAACGACGTCATTCTATTCAATTAGCGTAAACTCTAATCGAATAGAATGCCATTTGTCTAGGGGCCAGGGAATGGGCCCTGGGGATTTGTAGATCCCGTCCGTGTAAATAAGAGATGCAGTATAGATTGAGTACTCGCAATCAGTGTGAACGGTCTAAGATCAACTATTAATATCTGTATCTCTTTTGTTTACACGGGATCTACATAAGTATGTACGTGTCTTGAGCGATAAAATCGCTACTCGCCACTCTTTTTCTCGCCATTGGTCGGTCAGGTGCCTTAGGTAGAGCTAGAGAGAGAGAACGAAGGTACGCACGTGTGACGTCATACATGCAAGACTTGTTTAATGGAATAGCGCCTTTAAGTATTTTTATTATTTACACGCTTTTATTAGTTTCATACGTATGTTAGTATGTATGTAACAGAATCTTCGAACGAGTTTTTCACCCATTTCAGAGCGCCGGAGTTAATTGATCAAGGACTGAAGACAATACAATCCGATAAAAGGGATTTTAGACAGTTTAAAAAATAGAGATATGTATTAAGAAAAAAAAACAGTTTATCGTAAAAAAGCCTGGGGTGATTATAAATCAATATCGTCACAAGCCCTTCGGCCGTCTAGAAACCGTAGTTTAGTAACTGATTTCGATGAAGGAATTATTCTTTCTTGTACGTAACTAGTTTCGATGGACGAATATTTTTTCTTTTTACGAAACCACGGCTACTTATCATGGTTACGTACAAAGAAATGATTGTTAAGGTTTCGATTAAAGAAATATTTTTCCTTCTGCGAAACTACTTACTTTCCATGGAGAAATTATTTTGCAAAATCCAAATACCTAATATGTATGGATGTAAGTCAAACTAGAATTTATTAAAATTATAGGTTGCAGGTTATATTAATAAAATATCAAAATTACAGAATATATATAATCATATATTATGTAGGTATGTAATATTAGGTATATGATAACTAAAATAAAATTATTACTGAACAAAAATGTGAGTCATTCATAACCGAAATAATTCAACAAAAGTAATTTTTAATCAAAAATATATAGCATACGGGCAAATGATTTCTAAGCAGTGGCCTACAGTTATTTTCTTTTCTTTTAATTCATTTATAGACCTCTTTATCTCTTCGTCAATTTCTTTGTAATTTTTAGACTTTTTAGTTCCACTTTTATGCATATCTATTACTCGTGTCTCTTTGATCAACGTGTCCAATAAATGAGCAATGGTTGGATTTGATTTCCCAATATATCTGTTCATTTTACTATGCCAACCTTCCAGATTGTTCGTTGTTCTGACTTTTTCTTGGTCGCAATTACAAACTTTTTCAAAATCAGTTTTTGTTAGCCATTGACTCATAAAATAATTGTTAAACTTGTCTATGTTATCGCCGATCGGACTCCTGTTCATTATGTACTTGTAACCACTTTTAATATATTCAATTGGCAAACGAGCTAGACCTGCACATCTTGCTACATGTCTTTTTTTAACACTGGATGTTATTTTAAGTTGTTTTGCTTTCCGAAATAAACTATTGTTAAAATGAAGTAGCATCCTTTTATGACCATAGCCGGAAACACACATCGTATAGCTTTCATTACCGCAATCTCATAATCTACAGTAATTTTCTCTGGCTCCCAATTAATGAAAACTGATTTTAGTAATCTAAATAGTATGTCATAGGTTTTAAAATGTTTATCTGGCAGCAGACAAAAAATTAACGGAACAATAGTCCCCGTTTCTTCATTATATCCATGGAGAGAGTATAACTGTCTGAAGGGTTTGGGACATGACTTGAAAGTTCCATCGCCAAATAAGTGTTTAAAATTATTAATAATTTTCCTGGCACTTTTTCTGCAAAATAAAAGGATCCGTTTGTTATCTTCTTCGCAGTTATAATCCGCTAGTAAAAAATCTTCATACTTAGTTGGTACTTTTACTTCACTTAATATTGAAAAACGCTGTTTTGGTGCCCCAATTATTTTATTGCGCTCGTTGTATAGCCCTGTTTTTATACTATTGAAGTTTGGGATTTTGTGTACCAAATTTATACCATCATTTTCAAGCTTAAATACCATTGCGTCATATTCTTTTTGAACTGATTCAAAACTGCATCTAGTTTTCTCTTTTAATTTGTTTAATTCTTTCAACATTTTATTTTTACCAAAATCTTGTTGACAATTCTCTTTATGTAGTTTTTCCTTTACTATTTCGTTCCTTACGTTGAGTGTAACGCTCCCTGTGCAGCCGTTATTGTTATAGTAACACAGCCAAAACGTGTTTTCATTGCTGTAAAATTTCTTCCGGTGATACTTGCGACCACTATACAACAACGCACTTCCTCCTCTACGCGTACTTTTATGAATTCAATTTCACCTTTATCAGTTTTTGACGTTGTAGAGACTATCATTTTCATATTATTCATTATTGACACTTTCAAATAAGTATACCATTTATTAATATCGTTTTATACAGAGATGTTAAGTAATAGAACAAACGAATGAAAAATTACAAGAAAATCAGAATTACAGGAAAATCTTTTATGTCACAGCGATGACATCAACTCGATACCATAAATACATAAAATAAAGAGAATAAAAGAGTTTGCATAACAAGTCAAAGAGGTTTCACATTGTAATTTGACTTACACCGCTAGTTTCGATGGAGGAATTATTCTCCCTTGTACGTAACTAGCAAACTTTTATAATATTAGAAAATTCCTTGTGCGTAACCGTGGTTTCGTAAAAAGAAAAAATATTCGTCCATCGAAACTAGTTACGTACAAGGATGAATAATTCCTTCATCGAAACCAGTTACTAAACTACGGTTTCGTAGACGGCCGAAGGGGTCACAAGCACCCCACGCTTTTATACGATACTTTTTTTATGAAAAATTCTATTTTTTAAACTTATTAGAAGATTATTTTTAAATTTTCAGTACACCTATTTACAATATCATGTTTTTTTTTGTTTTTCAAACTATTACTATTTTTGTAGGTATCCATGATAGTGGCGGGTCCAGGAATTTGTTTTGAGGAAGGGGCGAGGGTACCCCAATGAATAACCCAAGATTTTTTGTTTGACCGAGATTTTTACCATACCTACATAACGATAAAAGCATTCATATCATAATGGGACAATTGACCCGCCAAATGCTGTGTAGCTTTAAGGGGGTGAGGTATGAGGGGTCCTTGACTCAGTTGCAACCGAATAGATCGACATATCTGCGAGGTTAAACAACGTTGCCACTATCGGTCCATATATGGGTGACCGTTTTCGAACATTATCACACTCTTCCTTGTCTCGGAGAGCACGTTAAGCCGTCGGTCCTGCGCCCAATCTATCTGCAGTCGTGTGGGATTGGCGCCCCATTGAAATAATAGAGAGTGCACTTGTGTTGTGATCTATAATAACTCCTACGTTTTTAGCTAGCTCTGATGAGAAAGGCCGCTGTAACCAACATCGGTTAGGAGACCTTTAACTCCAAATGATCCCCCTCCCCCTCAGTACCTACGTCCATTTTAGGTCTACTATACTGATGACATAAACTTACGCTGCAGGCCATTTAGGAGCGAGCTTGAGCCACATCTCTTTGCGCAGCAACCAACCAAGTCCTGGGAAGAAATCTGTTCGGTGTAAGAGTTCTGGATGATCCAGGTCTATCACTTCTTTCTTGCCGTTGTCGTTCCACGCTGATATACACCTGGGAAAAGTGGATAATGATACTAATGATTATTTTGGCCAAGGCTAGTTTTAAAGAGCATTGGGACCAGGCGCGGATCTAGAACTTGGTTCAGGGGGGCGATATGTGACCCAACCGGCCAAGTGTGAGTCGCTCGCACGGCAGTGGCGGGGAGAGATTTGATTCAATAGCGATACACTAGCCACCACCGCCTTGGGAAGGGGACAGGGACAGAGAGCATTATAACAAATTATGATGTCGCAGGCCGAATATTATAGTCATTTTTATAGGCATTTGTTAAAATGCTCTCTGTAACTAAGCAATAACAATAGCCGTGATAGTTATTTAGATAACGGCTAGATGGCGCATGCGAGGGCCCATGAAAGGATAGAAAAATTTGAGGTTTAGTAACATAGTCCAGATAGGTGGTTCGATTCCGGCCCCGGTTTGGCATACGAAAATCTTTCAAAAATGCAATTATTGTATTTATAAAGTAATTGGCAAGAAATGCCTATAGCTTGGATAAGGACAAAAAAATCATTCAATTAGGTTGAAATGTGCTTTAAAAATTACAAAACGTAATGTTAATTAAATAAGATCAAAATTCTTCATTCACTCATTCACAAGATTCAAAACCAATCGTGAGACGTCAGAATTCTACATGTAGGTACATGTAACAGTGCCGGCTTTAGGGTTATTTAGAGGCGGGGCAAAAATTTTATGACAGCTCCCTTCACCTTCGCGGAGAACGTGAGTGCAAATCATTTAACTAGAGGGTATTTTTTTTTTAATTTTAATATCTGTTAGTCTTTTTAGTATGTGTTAGCGGTTACTTTAATAGAAAAATGATTAAAAAAACCTCATCATGATTTTGAAATACACCCCACATGACATAGTTTGTTGACTTTATTTTTTTTCATCACAATATGGCGTCTGAAAAAATCCATAACTTACCATAAGGAGCTATCTTTGAGTAGCAGAGGATACGTGCCCAGGAAATACTCGAAGAAATCTGGTGATATGTCAAGGTCATCTGTAACAAAAATTTTGATAAATGTTACGTAATTTTGTTGACGTATTGTTTCGTTGTGGGAGAAGTAGGAGTGAGTACGACTGCTGTGCAAGAGTTTGTGGGTTCGAGTTCCACAAGCGACACCGCTTTGTGTGGTCTACAAATTGCTGAATGTACAGTAGACCCCCGGTAATTCGGCTAATGCGGAGCTCCTTGTAATCTGACATACCTATTTGTCGGATTACAAGGTACTCTCCTTCAAAAAAATCCGGATTGTTGGGGTCTGTGGCAGTACTGTATAATCTTTTGATTTGTTATTTGTCGGATTGCAAAGTACTCTCCATTAACAAAATTCGAATAATAGGGGTCTATGGCAGTACTGTTTAATCTGACAAATTCGATAGTCCGACAACGCCCTGCAAAACGTCTGTCGGATTACCGCGAGTCCACTGTACTAACTTTATGACCATGATTGAAGAAACCGGGTAAGAGCATGTCGGACCATGCTCAGTGTAGGGTTCCGCAGCCTTGAATAATTGCATCAGCAGAAGAGTGTATGTTCATGGCACTTACGCCCTTTTGTTGAGAAACGCAGTTTTTCTACTATAACTCAATGACGGTATATCCGATCATGTCTGAAATAATTTTAGTTTAAAGTGTTTGTTAAGCGCTACCTTAGTGATTTTTTTTCATATTTTTTGGTCACACGGTTCAAAACTTAAAAAATAAAATGATTTAAAAAAAAAAAAAAATTTATTAATTAATATTTTAATTTTTTTTTCTCTTAAGAGAGGGGGACACAATTGTTCAACTTTCGGAGCAATTATTTCCAAAAATATTCACTCAATCAAAAAAGTTTATTTGGAACCACAACATGTTATTTGAAAGACCTGTTGATTGATGTGCCACACGTTGATGTTTACTAAAAAAATCAGCTTCTGTTACATAAACTGTTTAACTGTGTAACTGTGTCTAACATGTATGGAGTGCCCTCCATCCTAATAACATTTATTTTTACATTTAGCTATCAAACTAAGTAGCGGCTACTACAATACACATATTCACCAAATTTTATCAATATTCATTAAGTAGACTTTAAGTAAAATGCCTGTGACATACGGACGGACATGGCGAAACTATTTCATTTTTGCCATTCTGGCTACGCAACCCTAAAAATCGAGACATTTATTTATTGCATAAATTGTTTTTTTTTATCTTTATTATAAAGATAACTAGCAATGTGGGATTTTGGGTCCCATATTACTATTATTTTTTTGTACATTTTCCGATAATTAAAGCGGCGGTAATAGGCATTATACTACCGACGTGAACCCACTCCTAACACAAGCCATTAAGCTTAGCTGGAGGGGTTAACAAGATTGCTAGTAATGTGGGACCAAAATCCCACATTGCTAGTTATGTTTTAATAGTTAGTCTGCTATCATTCTTTTCTTTTCTCTTTTTAAAAGACGACTCCCGCAGTACAAGCCCTGGGACTTTACAAACATACAAGTCACGGTCACAAAGTACACCCAGACCTGGAACAACTATTTGTGGATCACACAAAGTGGTGTCCCGTGTTATAATCGAACCCACGACCTCTTGCGTCTCAGTCGGACACGCTCCCACCGCGCCACAGAGGCAGGCAATCGGGACGGAGACAAATATAAAGCGTCTTCTAGACGGTTGGAAACAAGGCTTCAAGCCAAGGTGACCTTGCTGGTTTCCAACAATGTCGACGGCTGTTGTAAACCAAATTGCAAACATACACGGTTGGAAGCCAGCAAGGTCACCTTGGCGGGAAGCCTTGTTTAATAAATTAAATCAAAAATCATGAAAATGGGCCTCTCATGGGTTGAGTTATAAAGAGTGTTACTAACCCGACTTTCTTTTCTATAAATAGACTGTCCCGGCCAACTTCGCAACGCCCCGTTATTCATTTTTCGTTTTAAAAAAAAGAATGAATGAAATCGGTAAAGTCGTTTTTTAGTTATCTCGTGACTAAGGGATCCATTCTTTTCTGGTGTTGTTGATATTTGGTAGATTTACGTTATATTTAGTTCGGGGACTTATTTACGTGTCTGATTTGTAATTTAAATAAAAACGTGTTACTTTTTATAAATAAACACAACGCTCTTTGTAAAACAAAATGTCAACAGAGAAGGGAGATATCCCTATGAATTACATGTGCCTTATCAACGTATAGCACTACCTACGTAGTAAAAACTCCTTTTGTATGGCAATACGAATTTGTAATAAACTACCGAATGAGCTAAAGCCGCTTAATTTCGTTTTGTTTAAAAAAACTATCTAACCTATTATTATATAAATGTTACTATAATATATATGAGTACCTAAATGATAGAATTGTTTAAGTTTATTATATGCCAACGGTTTTTGTTATAATAATGCTCTGTATACTTTATTGTTATTTTGTTAATAATTAAAAAAAAATGTACACCAGATCTGGTAGAATATAAGCACTAAAACTTTGTAAACACCATTACTGTACTATATTCTGAGAAATAAACTATTATATTCTACTCTATTCTAATATGCCTGAATGCCTGTTAGTGTGAGAAAACCTTTTCCTTGAAATACCAATCGTAAGACTACCTTATTCATAATAAACAGATAACTAGCAACGTGGAATTGTGTCGCCACATTACTAGAAATCCTGTTAATCCCTCCAGCTAAGCTCAAACGTTCGTGTTAAGAATGGGTTCACGTATGGGTAGGATTCGCACCTCATGATTGTGAGACCCGCCGCTTAATTAGCTGACGTTTTAAGAGCATTTTAAATATCTAGCTTCTTTTAAAAATGTAATTAAATAAAATACTCTTAAAAAGTCTGTTAATTAAATTGTATATTATGAATAAGGGGGGGTCAGTGTTTTGTATGTTATAAATATGTAGTACCTGCATGACCGAGCTTAGCTCGGTATTTTTTTTAAATGACGTGTTCTAAAAATAAAATCTAGCTAGACCGATTTATCGCCTCGAAACCCCCTGCATACTTAATTTGATGAAAATCGTTGGAACCGTTGCCGATTTTCAGATTATATTATGTATATACATTTAAAAAAGAATGACTCCTTTAAAGGTATTATTAATATGAACAAACAAAACATGAACAAAACTGCATATCTATACTAATATTATAAAGCTGAAGAGTTTGTTTGTTTGAACGCGGTAATCTCAGGAACTACTGATCCGAACTGAAAAATTCTTTCATTGTTGGATAGCCCATTTATCGAGGAAAGCTGTAGGCTTTATAACATTACGCTAAGACCCACAGGAGCAGAGCAGCAATGAGAAATGTTGCAAATCGGGAAAGATTTACGCAGACGAAGTTGAACTAACACAACGCTATCTGATCCCAAACTAAGCAGAGCTTGTACTATGGAAACCAGACAACTGATAAACTACTTATACATCTCTAAATACATACATATTAGAGATAAATAACACCCAGCCACAGAATAAACCATCGTGCTTATCACACAAAGTTTTATCCTGGGTGGGGAACGAACCAACGACCTCTTGCGTAGCACTCGGATACACTCCCATCGCGCCACAGAGGCAGTACATAATAAATGAACCGTTAGACCCCATTCGCACGAGGGCTTATTGTTAACGTCCGCTAAAAAAACGTACAAATAGAACAAAGGCATTCCTAAGTAGATACATGTTTCACGCGCCAACGCTTTTTAAACGTGGCGCTGTTTCATCGCGCAGTGTTTTATTTTTGGCTTTTGCGCTGGGCGTTGGCAACAGATCAATAAGACCATGTGAAACTTTTTATTACTGTTCACACGAGCGCTAAAAAAGCGTCAGCTTTGCATTCAGTGCGCCGTGGGCTCTCTCAGCGGACGGACGTGTTTGTATATTTAATGTCATTAAAACGTTTCAATGTCGTGGTATATAGACTCCGAAGTGCTCATTAAGGAAGTGGAATCTCATCCACTTTTATATACAAAAACATTGCCAGAATATTCAAATAAAATGATGAAGAATAATGCCTGGGGGGACATAGCGGAAAAACTCTCAGACGATTGGGATAACCTCACTAAAGAAGTAAAATATAATCGATGTAAGTAATTAATTTAATTTAATTTATTTTAATCAAATAGGCTTTCATTGTCTTATAACTAGATGGAGCATTCCATCAGTAAGCATAAAAAATGAAGTTACTGTCTTTGACGTTTGACACTCGTAATATCATTGAATGAAGACTAGTAGTGTTGCCTAGTAAGTACTATTTTTTTCCCCGTTTGCGTGGGAAAAATGTTACGAATACAGGTAAAAGTGAAAGTACTGTTTATGATAAAGCAGCGATTAAACAAAGTACTTTTTTATTTCTTTGATTAATAAGTTATAAAAACTTTTTAATTATTTATATACAAGCTCATCTAATCAATTTTAACGGATTGCTTTTAAAACCGTTGGCGGTAAGTGGATGTGGGTAGACTATCCCATAGATAGTCTATATGTATAATATGTACATATTATAATGGTTAAAAAAATAACATTATTAAACATTATTAGCTTTTTTAACGTAATAATGAAGAAGTGAAACACATGACTAAGTAAAATATAAAATTTAATTTAAAGTAAGATACCGAAACGCAAATGTATTTGACCTTAATTAAAAAAATATATATTGTCTTCCTTTTAGAGTATTTAAATAAATGGTTGTTTTTAAAATATTTTTTAACTATTTATTTATTTTAATTTTATTGTATTTTATAAAATATTGAATAGCTCACTCCGTACTAACTTATCTTTCACAAAATTTAAGCATTTATCTAAACGAAGCGCACGTCGAGGTAGTTTTATCACGCTACCCAAGATAAGGACCAACTATGGCAAAAAAATGTTCTCATATGAAGGCTCGCAACTTTATAATAAAGTACCGTCAAATATTAAAAATGTTAGCTCATTTAATGTTTTGACCACTTGTGACCACGGCCGGTGCAACCTGGTCGAAACGTCAAGCAATTTTAAAGTAAACAATGCGCGTTAATTCCCGTTGAATAAATAGTTATAATCATGCAACGCGAAAGTTTAAATGTTAGTGATGTTTTTAAATCGAAACTTGCGCAATATGTTGTAGGCCACTACACTAATTCATAGTTCTGTTTATAAACGATATGAATACATTGAATGAGTCAATTACAAATATAAAACATTGAGAAATGAACAACTAATAATTGACTTTGAAAATTATGTTCTCCTAAGTAGTGACTTCTTGTCTTTTCTGAGAATAAATATCTTTAAACCCATTTTATGAGATTCTGGTACGGTGGGTGTTGCAACAATGAACCACAAAAAGTTTGACTAGTAATTACTACACTTCTACGTAACATACCAAACGCTAGGGAATTTAATTAATTATTATGATAGCTTAGAATTGCCATGGAATAGAACTTTGTGGTGATGTTAAAAATTTAGCAAAATTATGAAAAATAATCAAGCATTTTCTCGGCAAAGAAATGTACAAAAGATAATATAATAGGTACATCCCGTGTAAACAAAAGAGATACAGTATAGGGCTAGTTCTTACAGGCAGTGTAAATAATCGGCAATCAACTATTAATATCTATACAGAATGATTTTTAATATAATAATATATTCGAAGCGGCGCGGGCGGTAGCCTAATGGCTAAGGCATCGGTCTCGCAATCGTGAGGTCGTAGGTTCGAATCCTACCCATTATACTACCGACGTGAACCCACTCCTAACATAAGCCTTGAGCTTAGCTGGAGGGGTTAACAAGATTGCTAGTTATGTGGGACGCAACCCCACATTACTATTAAACTTAAAAAAAATATGACCGCTTGGCTTCTTTACATTACACTTCGTAATATAATAAAAAAAAATTACAAATTAACCCTTCACCACCTACCACCTACTTTTGTCACACAACCATTATAAGAGACCCTGGAGTAAATTTATGTTTCTTTGTCAGGTTGAGCGCCTAAACCTCACAATAAACAATGATTTTACTCCAGTAGAATAGTCTGTAGGTGATTAAGGTGAAAAAATATGTAAAACTAGAATACTTATTTATTACCAGTGTAGAAAATAATTGTAGTGTAGTTTGATCCGAATAATTGAATTTTGAGAAACAAAAAATAATTCGTGATTATTAATGTTATTTTGCAATTAACATCGATTCAATTGTTTAGTGTTAAGTATAAAACAACATTTACGTGTTTTTAAATCTCATTGTATGCATTTATTAAATTTCTAAGTAATGCCAAATTAGCATTTTTTTAGTTGTAACAATAAAATTATTTGAGTATGTAAATCTACTTGTCTAAAAAAGTAGTTTTATTTTAATAATGGCAACTTTCATTACTAAAATTTAAAATAATATTTTTTTAGTTAAATATATTTTATCATACCTTTTTTAGTATATCCGATCATGTCCAAAATAATTTTAGTATAAAGCTCTACCTTTGTGAATTTTTCATATTTTTTGGTCATACAGGTCAAAAGTTAAGGGGGTGGGGGACACAATTTATACAACTTTCGGATCGATTATTTCCAAAACTATTCACTCAATCAAAACAGTTTATTAGAAACCTTAAAGTTATGTTAAATTATTTTAAAAGACCTGTCGAATGACGTACCACACGTGGATGTTTGCTGAAAAAAAAAATCAGCTTATATATAGTGCCCCCCTAAAAATATTTATTTTTATTATTTAGCTATCAAACTAAGTAGCGGCTACTACAAGACACCTTTTCATTAAATTTCATCAATATTCATTAAGTAGTATTTGAGTAAAATACCTGTGACATACGGACGGATAGACAGACACACAGACGGACATGACGAAACTATTAGGGTTCCGTTTTTGCAATTTTGGCTACGGAACCCTAAAAATCATCCTGGATGTATTTCTTTTATTTACACGGGACCTACATCTATTGTAAGTTACTTGATCGAGAAAATAGTCGATAGGCTCCCTAAACAATTCCAATTGCGTCACAAACTTGTTTAATGTAATGTAAGGTAGATACTCCAAGTACTATGCGTTTCAAATGAGTTGATAACTGTCATGATGATATTTTGTTTCGCAATACGACTGCAACTTCATTGTGTAACGTAAGGTCAGCAATAAAATGATTCATAAAAAGGTGTCATTAGTATTACACAGAAGCACCTACCTACTCTAATGAACTATATATAAGCATTGTATTTTACTATTTACTAATATAGTAAAATTTTAGTTTAAAAAAATATCACGACTGACTAAAAGACTTGTATTTTGCCTATTTACTTATATTTCTTTGGTGTTTATTAAAAAATAAAGAATACTATTAATACTATAATAAAGAAAAATATTAGTACATAGTTCAAAGCAAATAAATAATACGTCCGTTCCATTACCATACACATACGTATTTTACCCGACTTGGGAGTTTTTGTTGATAGCGGTACAATTTTGACAAGTACAGAGTGAAGTTGACGCGATCGCGATTATCTTCTCATTTGAAACGCATAGTATATTGCTAATAATATCAATCATAAACATTGTTGCCTGCTAGAAATCTGTAACAAACTGATGGCATTATTGTTTTTTTTTTCAGGCAGAGATTTACAAGCTAAGTGGAAACACATAAGGGACAACTTCCGACGTGAATATCAAGCTCAAAAAGATTATATATCAGGAAATGGTGCGTGGACAAGAAAAAGAAAAAAATACAGATACTACGACGAATTACTATTTCTAGTTCCACACTTTAAAGAGGTCAAAACTTCTGAAAAGTTAATTACTCCAACAAATGTAACAGAGCAAAATAATGAAGATCCGTTAACAAGGAAAATTGAATATCCAGTTGCTGGACCATCGACTGTTGACGCTGACCCGAGTGGTTATGTTTCAAAGACTCCAAAGAGGGAACGGAAAACAACACCTTCCGTTGAGGACCCCATTCTGGAGACCATCAATAATGAATTATCTGAAACGGATGAAGATAAAACCTTCTGTCTATCATTGGTTCAATCTTTAAAAAGAATGGATCATGACAATAAATTGCTAGCTAAAATAGAAATATTAAACGTAATTCGGACTTTCTCAAATAGATCGCGTGATGAGTCACCTAAATACTAACCTATTGTTTAAATCAATATCCATTTATCCTCAAAACATTCAGCAGCAAAACCTGCACCAATCTCCACTCAAGCTCGTCATGTTAATGTTTTAATATGCAGGGTGCCGATTTACAGTACGATCAACGTAACTTGACCGGATTGAAGTTAGGTTTTTATCACATGTCATAGAGATGCGACCCTAAAATTACTAACGAAAACGATTCATTATGTTTAATCGATAAAAATTAAAAAAAAAACAATATACTATTTAAATGAGTACATAAAAGTTTAAAATGAGATTGAAAAACAATTTCTTTACGAAAATAATCACAAAAAAACTTGAGTTAGTAATAATAATTACGACAATGTAATGCGTAATGGCATCTCTAATTTTCTTGGTTTAGTTACCGCCCCCGCCCCCCGCTTCCTGTCACCATTTACTTCAAAAAAATGCATCTGCGCAACCACTTGTCGCCTACTTCAGTCCGGCCTGGTTACGTTGATCCAACTGTAGTTAGTCGAATTCTTGCAGATGGGTGATCAGACCATGAAACCGAACCGATTTTTTTATAAAAATACCTATTTTTTTTTTTTATAAAAACGTTAATCAATTTCGAATTCGAAGATTCGCGCTTCAACCCGCAACAACAGTTACCAACAAGTATTAAATTGTTAAATAACAACTCTTTTCGCTTGGTAAAGTGCAGGGTCATACATTGAGGTGTGATAACTGTTGTTGCAGTTCCGGTTGACCACGGCCGGTGAAACCTGGTCGAAACGTCAAGCAATTTTAAGGTAAATAATGCGCGTTAATTCCTGTATAATAAATAGTTATAATCATGCAACGCGAGAGTTTAAATGTTAGTACTTCGTTTAAGTTTTAAATAAATAAGAATTGCTTTGTAATTTTGTTACTATTGTTTTACTTACCTCAGTGTAACAAACAGTCCTTGAGTGTCCTTATTCGAGGCCTCACTATCTTCAACAATTCGTCTAATCTATACATATAATAAAACTGTAAATTTCACGTGTCTGTACATGGCCGAACTTAGTGAAAAAAAATATTAGGAAATGTTCGAAAAGAGTATTCAAACACTTTGTTGCATTTTTAGAAATGTCTGTCTGTCTGTCTGTCTGTTTGTTTGAACACGCATCACATAAAAACTACCGTACAGATTCGGTTGAAATTTTGCACGTGCAATCTAATAGATGCAGATTAACATTTAGGCTATAAATTATCACGCTTTTTCCCACAGCAGGAAGGGATAATGTTTGTAGCTATTTTTCGTTATAAAACAGTAACTACTTGACGGATCTTTATGAAAATTTGCAGTTTTATAGTAAATACTATAGGACATTATTTACACTATGAATCATTACGCTAACGTCTATGGGGAACGAGTAGCAACGTATTTTTTGTCGCACCATAATGGTTAATCACAAAATTTTCCACAATTAGACATTATCTATAATTGTAACCCATGGAATACATAACTTCACGCTAAAACTAAAAGGAGCTAAATACAACATTGTTAAGTTTCATAAGAACAGTTATTTTGACGTGACAAGTAGTGAACAGTATAGCCTCGAAGCTGTGCTAGCGGACTTTGACGACGAAGTCCCGGGCTCGAATCCAATGTCTGATTATGTTCTTTTTGTATTTTTTTAAATTGTCTTTATCCTTTTTTAATATTTTTCTCAATGTTTTAGTTATTTTTTCGACCGTAAGTAACTTATTTACTTTGGTTATCATTTTTTTTTATATTAAAAATCAAGTAAATTATGCACGTAGGTAAGTTAATTAACGGTATTGCATGCACTGCTGAGAGTAATTAATTAATCGTAGTAGAAATGAAAATATAATTAAAAAGTATTCGACATTTTCCAGAAATGATGTGTTCGTCTAAAAAAAAGACATTACACACGTAAAAAAAACATGTAGCGCCATCTATGAAATCAAATTGTTCACCGTGATCATAATAATCCTTATTTGTGAAAACATTCATTAGGGTATAGGTGCTTGAGATGCTGAGTGGCAACATTCTTGAAAGTAGATGGCGTTGTATTCAATAACGTTCTATACTTAGTAAAAGAAGTTTTAAAAAGAAACACATTGCTATGATTTTTAGAAATGTTTGTCTGTCTGTCCGTTTGTTTGACCACGCATCACACAGGTGCATCGAGGATCATGTTTTGGGGTTATGGTTGGAGATTACGTGTTCATCAATTCAACGATAATGAATGGCTCAACATCGGTCAAGTGTGAGTAGTTCGGGTGACGGGAGGAGGGGGGTCGTTGTTTGTCAACCGTACCTTTAGGGATATCTGACATTTTCGCGGGCATGACACACATGACACGCTCTGTGTTTGCTTACTAAAGTGTTACAGCAGTTTTATTATTAGTATTGCGTTGTAACACTATATGAAATACACCCCATTTTTAGCCAAAATGGCAAAACAGAACCCTTATAGCTCCCTTATGTCCGTCCGTCCGCAGCTTAGCTCAGAGACTGTTAGTGCTAGAAGGTTGCAACTTTTGCATGAATAAATTACTAACGCCGATAAAGTGAAAGAACAAAATCTTGAAAATCATTATTTTTTTTAATGGTACCTCTCTTATATGTAAAGTGGGGATGTGATTTTTTTCTCACCTACCTACCCCATCGTGTGTGGTATCATTAGATAGGTCTTTTAAAAAGCGTTTAGGGTTTGTGAAGACTATTTTTAGATTTAAGGATTCCTTTGTGTATAATATTAGGCTTTATAGTGAACATTTTTGTTAGAGTCAAGTGTCCCCCTGCCAGCTAAATGGTTGATGTTGGGTATGTGATAAAAATCAGGAATTCAAATAAGGAAAACTATCACAGTTAAGTACTTAGGCTTCACAAGTTTACGATCACATGAGAAGTAACAACATTTTCGTACAGATTCTATTAAAAATTATTAGGTAATAAGTAGGTATAACGTTGAAAGAATGAAACAAAAACAACAGAAAACCCACTTCTTAAGCCGCACACCAAACTAACTATCTAAAAGAATGGAATAGATCGATTTTTATTTAGTAAGTATTTAGTCAACAGGACTGTTTCCAACATATTTACACAGAAGTTATTTCGTTACCTAAACTACCTTAATTTAAACCCGACTTTCACGCGAACGAAGTCGCGGGCACAGCTATTATGAATATATATATATTACGGGTCTTAATCGCGTGAATAATTTTAGGTTAAATACCTTGCTTACCTACGTTTAATATGCATGATAGTTTAAGTATAATTTAATTTAAAGTCATCAAGTATTAAAATAAACTTATCCAGTTTTGAAAATACACACATCAAAAGTGTATAGGGAATTAGGGATCAACATATATTTTTGCAATAACTTTTCTCCTGATTGATTTTTTTTTTTTTATTTCTTTAAGGATTCATCAAATAAAGTGTTTTCGTTTGTCACAGTAACGATAAACCAAGTCACCTTTGCATTAATAAAGAAATTTGCCATTTTCCTAATAAAGGGATTTTTGACATTTGAACCACTAACATTAAAGTTCGAAAAAAAGACTGAAATAACAGTTTTCTTTAAAATTTTATTGGGTAACTTAAACAATTAATAATCCGTGTTTCTACCGCGAACACTAACAACACAAGAACATCGGTTTGGCATACTCAAAATGAGTTCATCCAAATCACGCTGTGGAATGGCCGCCCATGTTCGTTGCAACAACAAAAAAAGGTCTTCTTGCGACTGGATACCCTCCATATTCGGCAGAGCTCTTCTCTGTAGCATATCCCATGCATGCTCAATCGGGTTCAAGTCTGGCGACTGAGCAGGCCAGGGCAGGACATTGATGTTAGCTGCGGCGAGAGTCTGTCTTACAACTCTTGCGGTGTGCGGTCGTGCATGCATCATGCATTAACTGAAATAAGGGACCGATTTGCACTTGTAGAGGAACGATGACGTCTGATACAATCGTCTCAGCATAAATTTGAGCGTTGAGGTTGCCTCTGATCCAAATCAACTCAGTTCTTCCGCCGATCCAAATACCCGCCCATACCATGATGGTTCCACCACTATAAGGATGGACTTCCTGGCAGGATTTTAATCGCTGTTGGCGTCCAGGGGTTCTCCAGTGTCGTATACGTCTTGTATCCGGTCTCATACCAAAACGAGACTCATCAGAAAAGCACACGAAACGCCATTGTTCTTCTGCCCAATTTCTGTGTTCAAGAGCCCATTGATATCGAATCCTACGATTGTGCATTGCTATAGGTGGTACCCGTAGCGGTCTTCGGGAATGAAGGTTCACTTCATGCAAGCGGTTTCTGACTGTTTGGTCGCTAATTAAGTTCCCTGAAGAGTGATGAAGCCTCACGGCTAACATCATGGCGGTTATTGTTGGACCTCTTCGAGTTAAGATTTGAATGTATCGGTCTTGTCTCCGTGTGGTGCAGCGATACCGTCCTCCATGGCGCTCAGCCACGGTACCAGTGCTTCGGTAACGTGTCCAAAGTCGACTGATAACACTCTGACTTGTATTCAGAGCTAAAGCCACAGTACGTTGCCGGGAACCAGCTTCTATCATTCCCACGGCTCTGAGCATTTCTTCCCTGCTTAAATGACGTCGCCGCTCCATAATAACGTTGGTTTTAATCAGTAGTAGGGAAACAGTAGCACTAATAATGTCTTCAATGCGTTGTATGTTTTTATAGGGAAAATATTGACAGCTGATTTTCATCTTTTACTCGAATTTGATTCACAGTTCCTGATTCAAATTATGAAATGCACCAAAAAGGATCCATATAAATTTATAAAATCATAAATTTATTACAAAGCCACATCTCAATCTCAAGAAATCCGCATAAAAATGCTTGATCCCTAGACACTTTTGATGTGTGTAGATGGCGTTTAAATACAAATGAAACAGAATCAGGTAAATTGATTTAAAAAATAAATCTGAAATTCTTACGTAGAGGGATATGAATTTATGATGATCTTAATTAACGACAGGTTCATCATCATCATCATCAGCCTATCGCAGTCCACTGCTGGACATAGGCGTCTTTAATTGCACGCCACTTTGTTCTATCCTCGGCTACGACAGGTTGACACACCTATTTTTTAATTCACCAATGTAGACATTATAAAGAAATAAGTTTAGTATTTAAACCAAACATTTCTAAAAGATATACTAATTCAGTATATCTTTTAGAAACGTTTGAATGTTGTCTGTTTGTTTGAACACGCATCACAGTACCGCGGGAATGCAATGTTTTAAAAACAGGATATTTTTTAAAAACTTATCTCACACTAGCCCTATTTCGCGCGAGTACTTGGGCGGTTTCGGACTTCATTTAACCCGAAACCGATAATAGTAATATTTTATGTGATGCAAATCATTTTGGTAAAATACTATTATAATTTGTCTTCTAACCGTCTGGCGCCATAAACTTTGTCGCCCTTCATTTTGCTGCACAGGGCATTTGCTTGAGCTAGGCCCTAATATCCATAGATGCCACAGAGCATTGTGGAGCATGTTTCCAATATGTTTTACACAGAAGTTAAATTGTAACATAAACTACCTTAATATAAACCCAACTTCCACGCGAACGAAGTCGCGGGCACAGCTAGTCTGTACTAATATTATAAAGCTGAAGAGTTTGTTTGTTTGAACGCGGTAATCTCATGAACTAAAAATCATAATCCCAATAAAAAATTACTTACTGTTGGATAGCCTATTTATCGAGGAACGTTATAGGCTATATAATATCACGCTACGATCAATAGGAGACGAGCAGCAATGAGAAATGTTGCAAAAATGGTGAAAATTTACGCAGACTAAGTTGTACGGGACAGCTCTAGTCTATACTAATATTATAAAGCGGAAGAGTTTGTTTGTTTGTTTAAACGCGCTAATCTCAGGAACTACTGAACTGTCCGATTTGAAAAAAATTTTTTTGTTGGATAGCCCATTTATCGAGGAAGGCTATAGGCTATAACATCGCGCTACGACTAATAGGAGCGGAGTAGCGACGAGAAATGTTGCATAAACGGGAAAATTTACGCAGACGAAGTTGCGCGGGACAACTAGTAAGTAATAAGTGTATCCATGCAAAATTACAGCCTTCTAGCACTAACAGTGTCTGAGCAAAGCTACGGACGGACGGACATGGTGAAACTAAGGGTTCAGTTTTGCAATTTTGGCTACGGAACCCTACAAAAGTCCCTAAAAATATTAAATCCCAAAAATTATCCCATTAATACATTTTCCCTTTGCGGGCAGAAATCAAGGCCCAATATATAATCGGTGTGGTGCCGGCTTAAGAATAGTACCACCCCATCTCTTCCCGTGGGTGTCGTCAAGGCGACTAAGGGATTTCACTCCGGAGGACGGGCAGCAGCGTCCTCGGAGTACTTAAAGCCTTACTGCGATCGCCAACCCGCTCGCCAAGCGTGGCGATTATGGCAATTACCCCCAGTATCTACTGGGGAGACCCGTGCCCAGCAGTGGGCCATCATATGGGTTTGATATGATATAATCGGTTTGTCGAGTTAGACACTTAGTTACCTAAGTAGGCCAGGCCACTTAACATTTCATTGCAATATGTGCATACCTTACAACCATATTACGTTTATAAACATTCAAACATTGTAATATTGGCAATTTGAAAAGAGTGGCCGCGAATTTTTATTAACAGGTTCTTTTCTCCGGCTTTACCTATTGTTTGCGAATTCGGCATTACATGTACATGTAGAATGCCGACGTATGGAATAAAAAAAAAATAACTATACTAAAGCCGTCTTTGGGCTTAAGCAATAACATAATTCTTGTTTTTAAACTTTCGCGATTTTTATACATATTAGATATATATTTCGGGTAATTATTTAAAAGTATTTCACTAACACTATGGATCTCTGTTATCTGCCAATAAACAAATTGATTGATTGATTGATTAAATAATTCACGCAACCTTTAAATAACGCACCGATCGTAGTCACGGGTCGACCCGTGACCACGATCGGTGCGATTCGATCGAAACGTCGGGTAAATAGAAGGTTCGTACCTTTAAATAATTTACGCGATTAAGTCCCGAAATATATCTGATAGATAGATTATTGAGACCGGCCGTAATTCGGCACCATGTTATGATTTACTTATTGTTGCGTTACTACGAGTTACTATAGTTATAATTCCTTTTTTTCTTCAATTTCGTTTGAATGTCTATTTCTTAATTGGCATATATGGTGTGGTTATTTTTTAAACAGTACTTTCAATTACCTTTCATGTACCTTAAAATAATTAACGCGATTAATTCTATTTCTCATGTGTTGTGGCCGTGGCGTTTTTAATATGCACATGTATATTCAGTTTGACGTGAAAATACATTAGTTTTGTGAATAGAGATGACTGTACTGTATTGTTATCATCATGTCTGGTAGCTCGTGACATTACAATAGATTGTTATTTAAATATACTAACGTTTTCGTTACGCTCCAGTTGAGCTATTTAGTTTGTTATATCTAGTACCTACTAAATAATAATGAAACATTTTGGACCATCTGAAAATTGTTAACACTTACCCCAATTGACATGATTGGGGTAAGTGTTTACAATTTTCAAAATAGAACTACTAGATGACCCACGCAACTTCGTCTGCGTCGATTTTCACTCATAATTTTAAAAAAAACTCCGGGTGTGCTGGCAGAAGTGAAATCTTAAATATTATATTACATACTGGTGAAATTTGAATAATATTTTTCGATCTTACTGACATAATTAAAAAAAAAAACAATTAAAAAACCAAAACCAAAAATAAAAATAACGAACTGGGGTCTTCTGGATTCTGGACAGCCCGATTTCTCACCTGAGCTATAATAACATTGTTGATGGTGGCGAAATTTACCTTCGTATTCTACAGCACTTCTAGCAGTTCCTCCGTCTTACGAATTTTCGATCAGGTCACGTGTTCTGACGCGAGATTAACATTTTTTTACCCATCTCAAAAAAAGCACAACGCCGCTAAAGAAGTTTTCACTTCAAAAGTACAGTCGAATTGAGTACAGCCTCCTATTTTGAAGTCGGTTGATAAAATATGGTAGAAGAAGACAAAACCGTAGCTAGTTAAAATTCTGTTACGAAGGTACAATGAATAAAGGGGGAGTTGCAAATAAAACATTTTTAATTTATTCAATGCTGAAAGAGAGAAAAATGGACTATGTTATCTTTATTGCATTTTAAAATGTGTGAGTCAATAGTAACTAAAAAGAGTATTATGAGATAAGTATTTAAAACAATACAATTTCTATAAACATTTGCCAAATAACGAGTGAGAGAATTGTTTTACATTACACAGTGTTTTTATAAAGCCCATCGTTTGGACACTGATTGACTTAATTGACTGCCTCTGTGGCGCAGTGGGAGTGTGTCCGACTGCTACGCAAGAGGTCGTGGGTTCGATCCCCACCCAGGATAACACTTTGTGTGATGAGCACGATAGTTTATTCTGTATATGGGTGTTACTTATCTCTAATATGTATGTATTCAGAAATATATAAGTATGTTTATCAGTTGTCTGGTTTCCATAGTACAAGCTGTGCTTAGTTTGGGATCAGATAGCGTTGTGTCAGTTGTCCCAAGATATTATTATTATACCCTTTTTATTAGGGTTCCGTAGTCAAAATGGCAAAAACGGAATCATTTTAGTTTCGACCTGTCCTTCCGTCTGTCTGTCTGTCCGTCCGATAGTCACATGCATTTTACTCGAAAACTACCCACATTGTATATGGATGTTTGCCTTTGCAGTATAGGAGTCTTGTATGAGCAGCTACTTAGTTAAATAACAAAAATAAATATTTTTAGGGCGGGGGGCTTATGCTAAGATTTTTTTTTAGGAAACATCTACGTGTGGCACTTTATTCGACAGGTCTTTTAAAAACATTACAAGGGGGTTCTAATCATCTTTTTTGATTAAATGCACTTTTTCGAAAATAATCGCTACGAAAGTTGCAAAAATTGTGTCCCCCCTTTTAACTTTAAAGCCGTTAGGCCGAAAAAATATGAAAAAAAAACAAAGGTAGCGCGCTTAACAAATACCTACTTTCAACTAAAATTATTTTTAACCTGATCGGATAAGCCGTTGTTTGAAAAGTAAACAAAAGGACGTAAGTGTCATGAAGATACGCTCTTTTGCTGATACACTTTTTCAGATCGATTTTTTTATATGTAGTAGTGAATTTCTTTGTAGTGATAGCTGCGGAACCCTACACTAAGCATGGTCCGACATGCTCTTGCCCGGTTTCTGTAAAATCGGATAGATCTCATCATTTACATTCAAAATAATTTAAACCCATTACTATTTGGCATAAATAAACTCTTGCAGGGGCGAATCCAAGACTTAAGATCACCCCCTCCCAGACTCAAGACTGAAACCTTTATTTTGTCTAATTTAAAAAATATATTAGGCCGGTGTTGAAAGGTATTGCCTCCTCCTCCTGTCCTGTTGGCTTGGGCTGATGTTCCGGTGTTAAGTCTAATATCATCCCCCCCCCCCCACACACACACCACTCCAACAAATCCCTGGATCTACGCCTAAACTTCTGTGAATACCGCCAATAACATAGGAGGTACATTGTAGGTATTTGTAATTCTGGATAGATTTTTTTTTTTGGAACGAAGTTCCTTATCGCGCGTTGTGACAGGGGGCTAGACGGAAAAAAATCATACGAAAAGTTGTAACGACACTTTTTGACACATACAATTTGACGAAAAAGTCACCTGTCGATTTGGTCTAGAGGCATAAATTCGGTACACAGTATTGGTGACAATTGTGTAGTTGTGGGTTCGAGTCTTCGGTATACAATCGTCTTTTTGTAAGTGTTTTTTCGTTTCGACTTTCTATTTCGCATTGAACAGTGTGGTGTTGCGAAGTATATAAAAAAAAAATACTTCATTCCATCCGGGTGTCCCTTGACACGCTAACCTCAAAGGCGCAGACGCTGTGTGAGGAGTGGGAGGAGTGAGTGAGGAGATTCACGCGACTCACGATTGCGAGACCGATACCTTAGCCATTAGGCTACCGCCGCTTTTATGCCGGGATATAAAGCCTGATGGAACCGCAGCGCAGCGACCTAAAAATCTATTGTAAAGATTATTAAGCATACCTTCAACAATAATAGCAGCTTCATAATTCAATGTGTTAAACACATGGTTGAGCGCGAACTTGAAGTGTCTCGCGATCTTGTAGTACCCCTTCAGCTTGAGTTCAGACACCTTCGCCAGATGTATATCGGACTGGTCTGGTTGCTTGATCACCGTGATTGACGGGTCCAGCTTCGTGAATGATTTGATCACCTGATATGTTGCGTTGTGGTTGCAGTCCTGACAACAATATTGACAAATATATAATAAGACTTTTTTATACTAAGAAATGTGGAGACGAGGAGGTAAGCCTGATGGTAAGCGTCACGCGCAGGGTTGCTAGATGACCATGTGAATTAGTAGTTCACGTACTATGTACTCTTAGGAATTAGTTCCTGACACTGAACTAGAATTAACTATTCCGCAAGAGATTAGGATTTGGTTCATTTAGTACATAATTTCTTTAGGAATCGAGAAAGAAAAATAGACCGAATTTAGTATGTTTTATTTCTGACCTGAACTAAAATTAACTATTCCGCACGGCATGGTATAGGTCCGGGATTTTATTTCGGATGGGGGGGGAGGAGGGAACGAGACTTACGACGGGTGAGGACGGGTGCATATCGTATCACCCGACACCGGCCAAGTGTGAGTCGCACGCAGGACAGGTTGGGGGGGGGGGGATAATTTATTCTCAAAAGAAATTCAATACAATAACAAAGCACACAGCATTTACTATTCACGAAACGGATAACGGCTCGCTTCCAGTAGAGAATCAAGATTGATTCCATCGAGCCGGCTCGATACCAGCCTTTGAGCTGTGTTTTGAGTTTTTACTCGTTTTGAAGTAAAACTATCGAGTAATACAGAATGTGAGGACGGAGCTAAACCTATGTATTTTGTGCTTTAAATCTGAGGTTGGAGCGCGACACTTTAGATTCTTCGGAAACTCCGGAGAGAGATCTCTCACGGTCACAATGTTGTCAGATCTGAGATGGTCTGGAGGAGGCCTACTCTAATTCAATGAAAATTAAGTTAAGCTCAAAAATGATAATATAAAGCCAGCAGTTTTCACTTCTGCCGGCACTCCCGAAGTGCAACCCGTTTTTTTTTTTGTTAGAGTCAAGTTTCCCCGCCCCTGCCAGGTAATTGGTTGATATTAGGTACGTGAAAAAATTCACGCTAGTAGTAGTATATATAGTGAAATTAAAAGGAAATAGGCTTCACAAGTTTACGAGTAACAGCTGATCAAATGAGAATTCCATTGAAAATTATTATTAAGTATCTACTTATGTAACGTACGTTACGTACGTAACGTATACGTTGTAAGTATGAAACAAAAAAACCCACTATTCGGATGGGGGACTACGGAACCCTACATTGTGCGTGGCCCGATGCACTTGCCTGGTTTTTTACGTTAACTTAGAAGCTTGTTTTTTTTAAAACTTTTACATCGATTAGTGGAGTGAAGTTCCTGTAAACTTAAGAAATGTAAGACTACGAAAGTTTATGAATAATATTTTAAAGAAAGAGAGTAAGGTTCTTTTTATACGTTCCGGTTTAAATCCGGCGCCGCGTAGCCGGTAGCCGGGTAACCGATCGCCGGCTACCCGGCGGCTAATGTATACCGACTTGACCGGACAGACGCCGGAACATGTGAAAGCTACCAAACATCGCCATACACTTCGGGCCGGGTACCTGGTTTCAATCCGGAGCCGCGTAACCAGGATTGAAACCGGAACGTGTAAAAAGGACTTAAGCCGTTTTGTTTTCGTTCTGATGTCGTTATGAACACAGAAAAAATGCGCGTCGATTTTGCAAATGCATCCAGCCCAGTATTGTTTGTGCAGTAACATCCTATATAATTATTTTTTCCGATTTCAAAAAAAGGAGTTTCTCTGTTTTATTTGTTCTCCCGCTCTTGGCTTCTTTACATTACAACAAATAACTTCGTAATATAATCATTAAAATAAAATTTCAAATTAATCCTTCACCACTATCACCTATTTTTGTCACACAAACATGTATCACACATCTGAGAGACCCTGAAGTAAAATCGATGTTTCTTTGTCAGGTTGAGGGCCTCAACTTTACGATATATAATGATTTTACTCCAGTTATATAGTCTGTAGCTGGTTAAGGTCATAACTCCAAAAACAAATGGTAGGTTATTAAGGGTTAATATACACACATCAAAAGTGTCTAGGGATCAAGCATTTTTATGCGGATTTCTTGAGATTGAGATGTGGCTTTGTAATAAATTTATGATTTTATAAATTTATATGGATCCTTTTTGGTGCATTTCATAATTTGAATCAGGAACTGTGAATCAAATTCGAGTAAAAGATGAAAATCAGCTGTCAATATTTTCCCTATAAAAACATACAACGCATTGAAGACATTATTAGTGCTACTGTTTCCCTACTACTGATTAAAACCAACGTTATTATGGAGCGGCGACGTCATTTAAGCAGGGAAGAAATGCTCAGAGCCGTGGGAATGATAGAAGCTGGTTCCCGGCAACGTACTGTGGCTTTAGCTCTGAATACAAGTCAGAGTGTTATCAGTCGACTTTGGACACGTTACCGAAGCACTGGTACCGTGGCTGAGCGCCATGGAGGACGGTATCGCTGCACCACACGGAGACAAGACCGATACATTCAAATCTTAACTCGAAGAGGTCCAACAATAACCGCCATGATGTTAGCCGTGAGGCTTCATCACTCTTCAGGGAACTTAATTAGCGACCAAACAGTCAGAAACCGCTTGCATGAAGTGAACCTTCATTCCCGAAGACCGCTACGGGTACCACCTATAGCAATGCACAATCGTAGGATTCGATATCAATGGGCTCTTGAACACAGAAATTGGGCAGAAGAACAATGGCGTTTCGTGTGCTTTTCTGATGAGTCTCGTTTTGGTATGAGACCGGATACAAGACGTATACGACACTGGAGAACCCCTGGACGCCAACAGCGATTAAAATCCTGCCAGGAAGTCCATCCTTATAGTGGTGGAACCATCATGGTATGGGCGGGTATTTGGATCGGCGGAAGAACTGAGTTGATTTGGATCAGAGGCAACCTCAACGCTCAAATTTATGCTGAGACGATTGTATCAGACGTCATCGTTCCTCTACAAGTGCAAATCGGTCCCTTATTTCAGTTAATGCATGATGCATGCACGACCGCACACCGCAAGAGTTGTAAGACAGACTCTCGCCGCAGCTAACATCAATGTCCTGCCCTGGCCTGCTCAGTCGCCAGACTTGAACCCGATTGAGCATGCATGGGATATGCTACAGAGAAGAGCTCTGCCGAATATGGAGGGTATCCAGTCGCAAGAAGACCTTTTTTTGTTGTTGCAACGAACATGGGCGGCCATTCCACAGCGTGATTTGGATGAACTCATTTTGAGTATGCCAAACCGATGTTCTTGTGTTGTTAGTGTTCGCGGTAGAAACACGGATTATTAATTGTTTAAGTTACCCAATAAAATTTTAAAGAAAACTGTTATTTCAGTCTTTTTTTCGAACTTTAATGTTAGTGGTTCAAATGTCAAAAATCCCTTTATTAGGAAAATGGCAAATTTCTTTATTAATGCAAAGGTGACTTGGTTTATCGTTACTGTGACAAACGAAAACACTTTATTTGATGAATCCTTAAAGAAATAAAAAAAAAAAAATCAATCAGGAGAAAAGTTATTGCAAAAATATATGTTGATCCCTAGACACTTTTGATGTGTGTATTAACTATTTTCCAAAACTGATATTACAAAGTTATTTAGTTATGTAAAGAAGTACACAAACATGACAATTTAAAAAATGACGAGGACACACGACATGACAATTCAAAAGTTTATCTCTTAGAAAAAATGACACGCACTCGCCCTATGTTCTGCCTCTGTCCTACGAATTTTCGATCAGGGCACGTAATCCTGACGCAAGTCTAACATTTTTTACCCATTCCAAAAGTGCACAACAAAATTTGTACTTTAAAGCTTAATATTTCACAAATTAATACATAGTCTTCACAACCCCTAAACGTTTTTAAAAGAACTATCTAATGATACCCAACACGATGGGGCAGGTGTGAAAAAAAAATCACATCCCCACTTTACATGTAGGAGAGAGGTAACTAACCCTAAAAAAATATTTTTCAAGATTGTATTCTTTCACTTCGTCGGTGTAAGTAATATGTGTATCCATGCAAAATTACAGCGTTCTAGCATTAAGGGTAGATTACGCGAAACAGGGTTCGGCTTTTTCAAAAATGTATATAGAAAACCTAAATATTAGGACATGAAAAAAATTGTGTCACTAGTCAAAGAGTTTTTCTAGTAGATGAAATAAAAAAATTAAGGATATGTCTTAATATGATCCCGCAAATAAATCTTGAAGTTGCCGAAAAATGCAAAAACGAGCATTTTCATATTGTCATTGTCATGGCGTTCGTAATCTAACATATGTACGAACGAATATTCTACTTTATTTTGACCTGCACTCCTGCGCACTGTGAAGTAATGGTTGTGTGCGGAAGAGCGAGGCCGGCGATCGTTTTGTATGGAGCGCTAAATAAATATTTTTTTCAGTATAATGCCCCCTTAACAGTCTCTGAGCTAAGCTGCGGACGGACATGGCCAAACTATAAGGGTTACGTTTTGCCATTTGGTTTGTTGTATCTTTTTTAGAGTTCCATAGTTCCGTTTATTTTAAAAACTGAGAGACTCGATTCCTGAACTATTTCTAATATACATATACATATCTACAATAATCGCATTTTTTGAAAGATAGAAAAATCTTTCAAAAAATGCCATTATTGTATTTGTAAAGTCTTTGGCAAGAAATGCCTATAAAAAATACTTCGAAATTCGGCCTGCGTCATCATAATTTGTTAAAATGCTCTCTGTAACGAAGCAATAACAAAAGCCGTGATAGTTCTTTAACTACCGACTAGATGTCGCTACGGGGGCCTAACCCGTAAGCATTAAGAAATAGAAGAATTTGATATCTAGTAACATAGTCCAGATAGGTGCTTCGCTTCTGGCCCCGGTTTGGCTACGGAAGTCTCGGGTTCGATTCCTGAGCCTGGATTCAAATTTTTATATCTTTCAAAAAATGCAATTATTGTATTTGTAAAGTCTTTGGCAAGAAATGCCTATAAAAATTACTTCAATTCTACATATATCTACTTTGTACGGTGCCCTCGTACTTGTCCGGTTTTTTTATGGTAAGCCTACCACGATTGGCACTTAAGTTATATAAGAAGGCACTTAAGTTATATAAGAAAACTACTTACACCATAAGTGTTATCGTTGCCAAACACATATGTTATAAAACATAGGTTTATAGCTCTGATCATAAAAAGGCATGTTTAACTGCATTTTACACACGAAGCCGTAACCAACTTGCTAGAAAATTAAGTATACATTTCGCCTGTATTTTTTATATAGTTATTACCTATTTAATATCAATAAGTATTAAATAATAATAAAGCCTTTTACCAAGCCTGACACACGGAGGTCAAAAATGGGTATACACAAATAAAATAAAATACAAAGTAGTAAACACACGCGCAATGGAAAAAAAACATTTTAAAGGGGCGTCTAAACGGGCCATTTTTTACGGCAATTGGTGGCGGCAGTATAGGCAACTAATTACTCGGCCAATAATGGCAATATGTCTAAATCTACAATAAAATAAAGGGCGACTGAAACAACAACAAAATTGTCCGGGCAACATTGCGGAAAATAGATCGCTCAGCGATCGTCCGGCAACCATCAAATCAATATTGAAGAGTACTGCCATGTTGCCGGCCACAGAATTGCCTCCACAAATTGCCGTAAAAAATGGCCCGTTTAGACGCCCCTTAAAGATAAAAACAATACAAAAAGTCAAAAGTGAAAGTATAAGGAAAAGATCCAAGATAATAGATGCTTTGAGACATGCTATAAAGCAAAAGTGGCAGTTGGCAGGGCACGCCTGCCGATTGAAGCATGAAAGATAGACACTGAAATTGACAACATGGAAGGGGTCTATAGGGATAAGACACGTCGGGCGACCATAAGACGCTGGGCGGACGACATTCTGGCGACAGCGGAAGACAGATGGATTACAGTAGGAGAGGATAGAGAAAGATGGAAAAAATTGGAGAAGGCTTTCCGATTTAAATCAATAAAAAAATGTATATTAGTTATAAGAACACATTTGAAATGTAAAAATAAGCAGGAATGAATAAAGGTTTATTATTATTACTATATTATTTATGGCGCGACTAATAATAATAACTTTGCAGTCCCTCCGGCTTAGCAGTCAGTATCACTAAATAAATAAATAAATAAATAAACTAAGCACTAAAAAGTATTCAATAAAAAAATAAAAACCCGCCTGCTTAAAATAGTATTTATTCGTGAATCTCAGTGAACATACTAAAATGCCTCCGATTGCATGTTTAAAGCGTGTTCTAGACGGTTGGAAACAAGGCTTCACGCCAAGGTGATCTTGCTGGTTTCCAACAGTGTAGACGGCTGTTGCAAACCATGTACCAAGTAATTTGGTTTACAACAGCCGTCTACACTGTTGTAAACCAGCAAAGGTCACCTTGGCTGGAAGCCTTGTTTCCAACCGTCTCGAACACGCTTTAAAGTTATCTTATTTCAATCTTTTTCAAGCAGGCAGGTTTTTTTCTTGACTAGCCTGATGTTGGTCTAGCGGTTAGTGATACTAATATCTTACCTGGCTCACAATGATAGGGAACGTGGTCGCATTCGGTCTGAACTTCACAAGGTTGTTGAGACACCTCTGTACTGTCACCCTGTCGCACGCTATCACTAAGACGGGGAGCACGATCGGAGGTGGTGCTGTTGGTGTCACTTCTGGTGGCAGAAAGAAAGAAAAAATCTTAGTACTAGAGAAAAACTGAAGAGTTTGTTTGTTTCTTTGAACGTGGTAATCTCAGGAAGTACTGATCCGAATTGAAAAATTATTTCACTGTTGGATAGTCTATTTATCGAGGAAGGCTATATAATATCCAGCTAAGACCAATAGGAGCAGCAATGAGATATATTCAATAATGAGAATAAACCATCGTGTTCGTCACACAAAGTTTTACCCTGGATGGGGATCGAACCCACGACCTCTTAGCAGTCAGGATCACTAACCACTGACCAACAGGCCTGCAATGCAATTTAAATGAAAAACATTATGATATACTATAAAAAGGCATACTTCAGCGTGAAATGATACGTTTCTGTTATCCTACACTGTTGCAGTGTAATTATTGTATCGTTGAAGTATGCCAGATGGCATTTTATTTGTAAACTTCGAGCTTGCATTTATTTTATGCAAGCGCTACGGACGTGCTGTCGTGATACTGGTGGATGCCTGACTAACTGAGATTACGGTAATTGCCGACTGCCTCTGTGGCGCGGTGGGAGTGTGTCCGACTGCTACGCAAGAGGTCGTGAGTTCGATTTCCACCCATGATAAAGCTTTGTGTGATGAGCACGATGGTTTATTCTGTGTATGTATTTAGAAATATATAAGTATATTTATCATTTGTCTGGTTGCCATAGCACAAGCTCTGCTTAGTTTGGAATCAGATGCCGTTGTATAAGTTGTCTTAAGATATTAGATATTATTATTTATGTTGCCAAAATAGAGTGTGGTAAGGCGTGTCTTAAAACGTCATTGGTTGGGCAGTGTTGAGTAAACTTCGTCGAGTCATCACTTCACCTCTACCGCAATGCCTGAAGACCAAGGTATTTGACCAGTATCCTACCTGTTATGCTACGCTACCTAGACGTGGACACTTACGATTTGGCGCGTCCACAAATTTAAAGTTGCGCAGCGGGCTATAGAGTAAGCTATGCTTGAGGTTTCTTTGAAGGATAACATTCATAATTCACAATCATTCACTCATCCGACAAAGAACTAAAGTTACCCACATAGCTCGTATGTTAAGCACCTTGAAGTGGCAATGGGCTGGTCATATCTGCCGAAGAACCGATGGCCGCTGGAGCAAACGAGTCCTAGAGTGGAGATCGCGACTTAGTAAACGTAAGATAGGACCAGCTCCAAGTCAAGGTGGAGCGACGACCAATAGAAGGTCGCTGGAATGGACTGAATGCCGAAGGCAGAGGACCGGATTTTGTGACGAAAATTTGGAGAGGCCTATGTCCAGCAGTAAACCGAAACGGGCCGATGAGGGAGAGAGACTAAATTATACTAAGATATTTAAAAAAATTATATAAATAAAACCCATAACCCTGTAAAAATATTAGCAGCACATATCAAATAGTCAATAAGACAGATTCATTTAACTCTATAAATGAAAACCAACCATAATCCCTTGACATAAAGTCGACTATTAGTAAGTAATAATGTATTATCATATCATACATAACATACATTTTGACATTAAGCAGGTCACAGCAATCATAAATCATTATGTTGTTGATAGCAAAATTATCTATTTTTACATGTGTAGGCAAATCGTATTGAAAGAAAGATTACGTGGCCTAATATGACAAGAGGGACCTCTTCTCGCGCTGTCTAAACATAGTTTTTGCACAGCGGGTCAATTTACGTATTTAAAACAATGCTGTTGCAGTTAAGTTTCGATTAAAACGGCTATTTTCGTATACTTGTAACTTTGGGATCGATCTCAAATACGCTTGCGTCAAGTATGCGTCTCGAGAGCGCAATAACGACATTCTAGTACGGTGCGCAAGAGTTTTTAAGATCGAGCAACTGAACTGCACTGCTTTAAACACGTGAATTGACCCTCAGTTCTATTAATCATTATTCAGTTTTTAATTTAAAAACCTACCTTATGTGTGTGTAAAATACTGTATTTAAAATTAAGTTATTTATAGGCGTAAACCGATCTCTACGAATGACTACATGACATTGTTTTAAACGTATTTAATCCTTATGAAACTTATGACAACCCATTTTTTTTGAGCACATAGTAACTGCGGCATTGTGGCATTTCCATTTTGAGAGATTATTTATTAAAAAATGCAAAAAAAGTAGACTCGTAAATATAGGCATTCTGACACTTTTGACATGTTTCTGGACCTGACTTCTTAATGCTGCCGCCTAGTGAGCGTCATTTCAGAACACCCTCATTTAGAATTTATAACTCTGTACATTTTGTGGCACAATAAAAATTATTATTATTATTTAACGTTCCTTCATTGCATTTGGCGCCCCGTGAACGCGGCCCAATAAGTTAATCTAAAAGGTCCCACAGAATGCTTCTAAATACCTACTATACTAATAACTTATAGCATCCGAAACCTTTTATCAGACAAGGAAATAAGCACATGCATAAAATAACTATGAATAAGCCATGGAAATTAGAAATTTGGAAAAGTTGGAATCACTAACACGGCTACGGCTAACGGGCTATAGCAGTACAGTGAGTTTTAAAGTGTCCGAAGTATCTATGGTATAGTGGTATAGTAATGTGGTATAGTGGTATGGTGTTGTAAAATAGTATTTTAATAATAGTATTATTAAAATACTATTTTACTGGATATTTTATAATGATATATATAATTCCTATGGTCATTCTGAGACCACTAATGGCCATTAATCTTCTCACGGAAAATATATGCGGATTAAATTAGCATTTGTGTCCAAAAAAGAAATAATTCGGTGTCTTGAAAACGAACAGATGTGTACACCACACCCACATTCAACACGGTATAGCGGCTATATCAACAAATCGAAACATTTTAGTTTACTGACAACCCATGGAAATTATATGAATAACTAGACTAGAAATACAGACATGGGCTAGAACTAAACAGGCAAAGTCAAATGTTTTTGCTGATCACCTTGCAAAAGTATTTATTCCCATCGAAGCTGCACCTGGCTCTAATGAAACTGACATAGACGAAATTCTCCAGCCTGACTTTCAACTTGATTTTCCTCTAAAAGTAGTGATACTAGTAAAAGTGACAAGAACCATCCACCACCTAGACAATTAAAAAGCACCACGATTTGACTTCATAGCCAAAACGGTCTTATCAGAATTGCTGCTTAAAGCAATAGAATATTCAAGTGTAGGTATATAAGAATACCTTACTTCTCTGCACTATTGAACATGGTTCATAAACCTAGAAAGCCAACACATGATTATCATCTTACAGGCCGATTAGCTTATGGCCCATATTAAGGGCTCTATAATATTCAAGGTTCTAGAAAAGCTCCTCCGGCGACCCACAAGTGCTTTATACGAAAACTCAGTAATTTCGGACCGTGGGTTCAGACCAGCGGGTCAATTCGCGTATTTAAAGCAGTGCAGTTGCAGGTCAGTCGCAGTTCAGTTGCAGTTAAGTTTCGATTGAAACGGCCATTTTCGTATTCTTGTAACTTTGGGATCGATCTTAGAAACGCTTGCGCACCGTACCAGAATGTCGTTATTGCGCTCTCGAGACGCATACTTGACGCAAGCGTATTTGAGATTAGAATACAAAAATGGCCGTATTAATCGTACCTTAACCGCAACTGCACTGCTTTAAATACGTAAATTAAACCCCTGAGCATGGTACCATTGAACAAATAAACAGAGTATGCAAACATTTCGGTAAAAATCAATATTGCTCATTGGCGTTCCTTGATTTTCAACAAGGCTTTGGCAGGGTATGGCACGTGTCAAATTAAGTTACTGTTACTTCGCAGTTTTTATCAAATACTAAATTCATATTTCAAGAATTGAATATTCCAATTCTAAAATAATTTCATTCGACGAAGGCGACTGATGGACAGGTTTTTATGAGATACCTGCTGGTGTGCCACAAGGCTCGGTTATCGGGCCGGTTTTGTACACCATTTACACGTCAGATCTGCCACTAACATCTCGAGTTGCTATTGCTATCTATGCAGATGATACTGTAATATGGCTAATATTGCAGTGTCATTTGCATAGATAGCTAGTGTAGTGAAGTCCCCCAGAGATGGCAAAATGGCGAAACTTCAACAAAGCCTCGTTGAGATAAGCAACTGGTTTGACAAATAGCGTATAAAAGTGAATGTTAATAAATCAGTGCAGAGGTCACCTTGACATTACGAAGAGAAACTTGTCCTCTTGTCAAGTGTGGATCTGCCTCAGAGCGAAGAGAAACTTGTCCTCTTGTCAAGTGTGGATCTGTCTCGCTCACCGAGGGTTCCGTAGAAATTTGTAGTTACATAATATGTAAAGGGTGTCCCCATATGTATAATATTATTATACATATGGGGACAGCCTTTAATTTTTAGCTTTTTATTTTTTGGAATTTTTCTGTAAGACCTTGTTTTTGCCAAATTTCGTGATTCTAGGTCAACGGGTACTGCCGGTTGACCTAGAATTGACAAATTTTGGTACATACTAGTTTTCGTAAAGTAGGTAAGTACATAGTACATACTTTTAACCGGTTTTAGACAATTGTACTATGTAACACCCTACGGGTGACGTAGGGTGTTACCTAAACCCGAAACCTGAAAAATGATCCTGGGAATCGTACAACATGCCTTCTTCTGCATCTGAGGGTAAAATGTGTTTGGCCTCAGCTGCGACCCAGGTTTTCGTAAGCATCTGGGCGCATTCGCGCGTCGTGGCGTGTGTATTTATATGGAGGTGTTCACTTATAGGATGACAACACGACTAACTGTCGTCCACGACATTTTTGCAGAGACAGCTTGGCAGAACGACATCACGGCAGTCGTTATAAGGGGAACAGCTAAAGACGGCAGTCGTCATCCAGGGGGACACGTGCCCCCCCCCTCCCCGAACGACTCAAACTTAACCGGTGTCGGGCGCACCGCACGCACTCCTCATTTGAGACATTAGTTTGTAAATCTCATTAGCACACTAGCTACAGTGCCTCATTGTAATCATTACCTACTGTAATCTCGGTTTTGTATTGTAACTCACACATGGCGGCAGATAATGCAGTATAACTGCCCGTATCAACATGAATACTTACATAGTTATCTATATAGATGACACATGCAACATACCTGATTTATATAAAACAGAACATTTATTTAGCAGATTATCTTCATTTACATTTTTATCTTTTAAATAAATAAAATCTATATCTATCTAATACCTATAAACAAGCAATTTTTGTGGAAGAATGAACCTAACGATTTTCATAAAATTTGGTATGCAGGAGGTTTCGGGGGCGATAAATCGATCTAGCTATGTTTCATTTTTAGAAAATGTTATTAAAAAAAAATATACCGTTATTAGGGCGGTGCTAGTAGAGCTTGATAAAATCCCCCCCCCCCCAATAAATTTGGGTAAGATTTGGATCGACTTGATCAAGAGCCATTGGGATCCATGGGACAAAGTTAGCATGGAAGATTTTTTTAGAAAATACCTACATCAAAAATGACAATTTGCACTGCACAAACAAATTTTGGGCAATGTATTATCATAATTGTAATAAGTGGTAAGTAACATCTGGCATATTATATTATCTATGCTATGTCAACAAACTGCATCATTAAAGAAGTAAATACAATTTTGGTCCATTTGTACAAACAGAGAAGAATAGGATATTATGACATTAATTGACGTAAAACTAAGTTAATATTTGTTTGAAAACGTCAAATTAATACCTTTTTAAAATTAAGATTACTTGAAAAAAATAAAACAAAATGAAGTTAGGCAACAGTTCCAAGTGTAAAGCTCACAAATTAATTTTTACCAATACTAAATATTATAAAGCTGAAGAATTTGTATGTTTAAATGCAATAATCTCGGAAACTGCTGGTTTGAATTGAAAAATTCTTTTAGTGTTGGATAGCATATTTATCGAGGAAGGCTATAGGCTATAAAACATCACCCTATGACTAATAGGAGCGGAGCATCAATGGAAAATGTTGCAAAAACAGGTAAAATTGATGCAAACAAAGTTCAACAGGTCAGCTAGTATGAAATACGCATCTCTGACGTCATTCTTTTATATGGTCAAATCGTCTAGTTTTAATGTTTATTTTGATGTTAACTTCATGACCACATAAGCTAATATTATAAAGAGTAAATATTAGATGTTTTCTTTCTAATGGTTCAACACAAAATCTACTTAAACAACTTAAAATTTCATTGTTGAGACTATGTTGGGGGCATATCCCATGGCAAAAGTTTCCCATCTAATAAGAAAGGCAGATTCGCCAGAATGTTTAAAGTGTAACACCATAGATGATGTCTAACACATACTACATGAATGTAACCTGAAACAAGTCCCTCCGACCAGGAAATGGTAGGAATAAGATATAATGTGGGAGAGTGCAACAGTTTTCTTGCCTATCCATGCTCGGAAATGGCGAAAATGCTTTGCCAACTATATCTTGCACGGGATAGAGGTATTTCTCAGCATACGCTTAGTGATGCCTATACCCCATTGTATTAGTTTTAAAGGCTTGAGTTCAATTACGGGGCGACATAGTCAAATCTGACAAAATGTAGATAAAATAAAACTTAAGAAAATATTATAATAATAAATAAAATATTATAATATCATAACATAGGCTATGTACACATATGCACAACAACCCATATGATGTCCCACGGCTGGGCATGGATCACCCTAGTCGAACCAACTTATTATATGTAGAACCTGGAGGTAAAATTGTCTTAATTGTCATGCTTGGCAATTGAGTATTTGAATGTCAAGTCAAATTAGTATCTTTTTTATAAAATGTCAAAACGAATCATTCTGTAGAGATTTGTATGCAATTTAACATTGTGACATCATTATGTTCTGGCTTCAAATCATTTACTTTTAGTATTTATTTTGATGATTATAAATACTATTAAAAATACTATATTAAATTATGCTCGAATATATATTTTTAAGATCATTTAAAGGCATATTATTATTTGGTAAGTGTAAAATAATTTATTGTTATTGATTGATTTGACATTCAAATACCTAATTGGAGTGGTGATCACAGTAAAGCTTTGAAGTATGCACTTTAAAGTATGTTTTTTCTTAAAGATGTGGAATGTGGAATTTTGGTCCCACATTACTAGCAATCTTTTAACCCCTCCAGCTAAGCTGAATGGCTTGTATTAGGAGTGGGTTCAAGTTGGTAGTGTAACGGGTAGGATTCGAAACCGCGACCTCACGATTACAAGACCCGATACTCAGCCTACCTACCATACCTTAGGCTACCGTTGCTACATTGCTCGCTATTAATTCTGTAAGCTTTCTATAAGACTTAAAAAGATAAAACTTACTCTGTACAGAACTCTTCTCTTCTGTTTCTTCACTTATAACTATTTCATTAAGATCTTCATCATCCCTTTTCTGCCCTATCCTTAATTTCATTTTTTCTAGAAGACTATTGCTGACAATTGCTTGCTGTGCCATTTGTTGCTCCAACTTATTTAATTGATTTTCTATTTTCACCACATTAGTTTTCTTGGTAACTGACCTCGGCACTTCTATTATAGTCGATATAAGAAGCCATAGAAAAGCTACGAATACGATAAACATCGTAAATTTTTTAATATTGATACGCATCTTGAAAAATAAGTTTACAACGTGTTTTTGAAAGAAATTGTCTGTTAAACACTGTCTAGCTTGTCCATAATCCTGTTATGTGCATTCCCGCTATTCGATGAATGTAAAAGTAAACAATAAACATCGTACAATTAAGAATTTAGTGAAATATCTCACACCACAACATGCACTCGATCATAATAATGACGTGTCCAATTACAATTTTATATAGTAAAGGTGATAAAATTTACTTATAAACACTTCTACGATAAATAAAGCGTGCAATTCACAATTTTAATATTGCAAAATTACGATATTTTTTCATCAAAAAATCACAACAAACAGCGCGAAGACGTGTGTACACGTCAAAAACAAATGACGGCTGACAGCTGAGAGTGTGACCATCCTCAGTCCGTTACACCTACATTGTAAATTCACACAGCACTCGAGAGTTTTCTTTTTATAATAACATTGAAGTTTTTAAATGAAAGTGTGTAATCAATACTTGACTAAGGTGTTAATAATAAAGATTTAAACATATATAAAATATATAGATTACTAGCTGTCCCGCGCAACTTCGTCTGCGTGAATTTTCCCGTTTATTCAACATTTCTATTGCTGCTCCGCTCCTATTGGTCGTAGCGTGATGTTATATAGCCTATAGCCTTCCTCGATAAATGGGCTATCCAACAGTGAAAGAATTTTTCAATTCTGATCAGAAGTTCCTGAGATTACCGCGTTTAAACAAACAAACATACCCTTCAGCTTTATAATATTAATATAGACTAGCTGTCCCTCGCAACTTCGTATGCGTAAATGTGCCCCGTTTTTGCAACATTTTTCATTGTTGCTCCGCTCCTATTGGTCGCAGCGTGATGTTATATAGCCTAAAGCCTTCCTCTATAAATGGACTATCCATCAAAAAAAGATTTTTTCAAATCGGACCAGTAGTTCTTAAGATTAACACGTTTAAACAAACAAACTCCGCTTTATAATATTAGTATAGATTAGAACGGTCGATAGTTTGAGGGTTTGTACAGTGATAATAGTAAAACAAATTTAATGCGACTATAGCATATATTTCTACTTTTAAGTCATAATTTCCCAGCCTTTATAAAATTATGATTTACGATATAAAAATTACATGTCAAAAGTCAAAAGCATAAATGTGGCAATGCCTAATAAAAAAGTTCCCTAGAAATAAATTAATTCTACCATAATCCAAGACCGAATGCTAATTGTCGTTTCAATTGTTTTGAAAACAATCTACTTGTTTTCTGGTGAAGGGAACCATGCTTGGCAAGCTTCTGTAGCAATCTCGCAAAGGGCTGTGAAGGTTTTGGCACGGGTGTCATATTCTGTGAAAGAAATATTAGAAAATATTTAGTAAATTTTAGAAGAGCTCGGAGAATTTATCGGCCATTCTGAAAATACTTTAAAATTACAAAAATACTCATTGAAACAACTCAACTCTAGGTCTGAACTGATTAGAAAATCAAGTTCTTTTTCATAAAGTAAGTAATGTCGTAACCTACTTGATGCTTGACTCCGTGACGACCGAGCAGATCGAGATATAATCGAGGTTAAGCAATATTACCACTGTCGGTCCATGGGTAGGTGACCGTTTTCGAACCTATGAGATTGATTGAGAGAACGTTTCCTGCCTATGAGAGCACGTTAAGCCGTTGGTCCTGCGCCTAATCTCTCTCCAGTCTATAAGTGCGAGTGAATAGAAATTGCACTTATGTCTGCCATACATCCGTGCATTATAATATATCCTGTGGCTTTTCTCTGATAGCTCCGTAACTAACATCGATTAGTGGAATATTATTATATTAAAGTCGTAAACTGATACAAGTGATACTCCTGGATATAGTTAGCGTTCTTGACTTCTTGAAGTACAATAGCCTACCACTTTAATGGTTGGTTTATTGACCAATCAACATCAAACCAATAAATAAAAATACTATCTGCAGTTTTGTGGAAATTAAAGAATATTGTTTTACTTACCAGTAGGTCCTCTCTTGCCGAACATGATCCCGTTCATGGGAGCGTTCTTGTAGTTAGCTTCACTAACTTCGGCCAATGAAAGCAGTACAGCTACCACGCAGACGACGCCGATGGTGAACCTCATCATGTCTCCTGGCATCTTGAATTTAATTTTCTTTATGTTATAAAGTAGATAGACGTTATATCTGTCATATTTTTATTTTATAACCATAACAGTTATAAATTTAAAAAATGAGAGATATAACGCCGAAAACTATTTGATGTTATACTAAAGCTTAAAAAGAAAAACCTTGATTTTGGTGGTAATTATTCTTCACTGGTAACACTGTTGAAGACGAATCTCAACTGATGCTGTAGAAGGATTTGCACGCCAATTTATACCGAGAAAATCAGGACACCGCCAATGTCCACTCAATTATTGGATTATTGGATAGTGACCGCATATTGACTGAGCTCGGGGAATTATAACTTTGTTAGTGCATTAGATTAATAGTTGGAAATTGAGGGCCTGACGGGTGGCGGCCATCTTAGATGTATAACCACCGACGCAAAAGGAAGGGTGTTACAATTAAATAGTGTCCTCAGTAGTGCTCAAACAGATTATTAAATTACAATCGTTATCAATAGCATTGAAATAAAAATCCTTCCTACCGGATTGAAAATTATGAACTTGTCTTACGAGTAGGTATCGTGTCGAGTGTTTTACCCGACTGCGCCAGAAGGAGGGTTATGTTTTTCGAGTGTATGTATGTATGTACATTTCTTTGGCACGTTCTCTAGAGTCTAAATGGCTTGATGGATTTTAGCTTGAGCGGTATCGTTTGATTTCTCTCAGTCGTGAGAGTGGCACTGAATACCTACTTTAAAATTAGATTTTTTTTTTTCTTAAAAAAAAGAAAACTAGCAATGTGGGGTTGAGTCCCTCATTACTAGCAATCTTGTTTACCCCTCCAGCTAAGCTCAAAGGCTTGTGTTAGAAGTGGGTTCACGTCGGTAGTGTAATGGGTAGGATTCAAACCCGCGACGACTCACGATTGCGAGACCGATGCCTTAGCCATTAGGCTATCGCCGCTTTTTATTAAATACAATGGTGGGTTTTTGGCGCCAAACTATTTCAGCTATTAATTTTAAGCAGTTGGGTTTTTTATAACGTAGGCGTGATGTTGTTGGTAGGTATTTTGCCTTCACAGTTTACAAAGAATAAAAAAAAATATATTGTCAGTTAAAGAGCTTATCATCATCATCATCATCAGCCTATCGCAGTCCACTGCTGGACATAGGCCTCTCCAATTGCACGCCACATTGTTCTATCTTCGGCTTCTCGCATCCAGCTCCTGCCAGCCGTTTTGCGTATATCAGCTTATCATCGTCAAAGATATACTCGTTTATACGGTTGCCAACTTTTATTAGAAGAAATAGCGGTTTTTGGTTTTGACATTATCATGCCATTTGCTAGAGAATTGGAAGATGCATTGTTTCAGCCAATCATAAATAATCAACATGTCGCGGTGAAAGTGTATATGACTGCTACGCAAGAGGTCGTGGGTTCGATCCCCACCCAGGTTAAAACTTTGTGTGATGAGCACGATGGTTTATTCTGTGTATGGGTATTACTTATCTATAATATGTATGTATTTAGAAATATATAAGTTTAAGTATGTTTACGGTTGTCTGGTTTCCATAGTACAAGCTCTGCTTAGTTTGGGATCAGATAGCTTTGTGTGAGTTGTCCCAAGATATTATTATATATAATATTATTATTATAAATGTTTTTTTTCTCTCCCCTGTAAAGTTCTCATTTTTGACTAACGTGGTGATAGAACTTAGGCGACGCTATCTAATTTCAAATGAGGTATTTATACAAAGAGTACGGACTTATAAAAAAAGAGTCTTATTTATTTTAAATCCATAATATACCTTTTGCAGCACAACAATTTTTAAATGTTTTTAAAAGAATTGTTAGACTTCTAACATTATAATCCATATATACTTATAATAAAATTGTAAATTACTCGTGTCTGTACACGGCCGAACTTAGTGAAAAAAAATATTGCAACATGTTCGAAAAGAGATTTAAATAAAGATTTTACTGATAGGGTGTTCAGTCTTGAGGTTGCAAAATAAAACTCACGTGTGATGTATAAGTAAAAGGTGAAAGAGGTATATTAAATAAAAGTGGCACGTTATATTTACAATATAAGGTTCGCAAGTTGTATTGCATGTAGCAAGTCAGTGCATCGCGACCGACCAATCACGACGACTGCGGTGCATTCTCGGCGCCATATATAAACGTGTGGCACAGCGCGCGGCTTAGTGCATAAATAGTTATTGCGTTGGGATGTCGTCTTTTTCAGCACGCGCGCTACGGTGTCGGCGTCGCGATGTCGGGCGCTATCGGCGGCTTGGCATGTAGGACGCCACATCACTCCCCCTCAAGCGAAGCGTACGTTGTGTTTCACCGTGCGGCCGGATCTTGTGACGTAGGCGCTGCTCGGTGAAGACGATGACGTTGCGTTGTCGCTAGGGGTCATGATCGAAGATGCAGTGTCGCTCGATGCGTGGATCCGTGGCACTGCGCCGCATGATGCTGTGCTCGATGATCTAGTGGGTGAAGCTGTGTCGCTCGGTGCGTGGATCGGTAGCGCTGCGCCGCTCGGTGCTGTGTTGCAGATATAGGCCGGCTTTAATCTGTCGACAGAAATAACAGCGGTGCGAAGCGGTAACCGCAGTGTAAAGTGTTTCCCGTCTGGGCTGCGCTGTAAAACTTCGTACGGGCCATCATATGGAGGTGTGAGAGGTTTGCGTACGGTATCGTTGCGCACAAACACATGTGAGCAGGTTGCGAGATCCTTGTAGACGAAAGTGTTCATCGTTGATGCTCGAGCTCTCGGAGAAGGTGTTAGTGACGTCATCGTTTCGGTCAGCTGACGGACGAAATCCGCGTCTTCAATGTTCGACGTTGTAGGTACGAAGAAATCAGACGGAATGCGAAGAGTCGAGCCGTATGTCATTAATGCCGGGCTGACAGATGAGTCGTCACGTAGTGCATTTCTAAGCCCTAGTAGTACCGTAGGAAGTTCGTTGACCCACCTCCCGTCGTTCGTTCTCGCCATCAGTGCCGCTTTGAGGGAACGATGCCATCGCTCGATTTGTCCGTTCGCTTGGGGATGAAAAGCCGTAGTCCGTATTCGAGTTACGCCGAGTTTCTTCATGAGTGAGGTAAACAGTGACGACTCGAATTGTCTCCCTTGGTCCGTAGTAATCTGCAGAGGACAGCCGAATCGTGCTATCCACCCGTCGTACACAGCCTTCGCGACGGTCTCAGCTGTGACGTCACGTGTGGGAATTGCTTCAGGCCATTTGGTACAGCGATCTATCATCGTCACGAGGTATCTATAATCTTCCGATGGAGGTAAGGGCCCGACTATATCGACGTGCACATGTTCGAAACGCGACGACCGTTGAAACTCGCCGAGTGGACTCACGACGTGTCGTTGAACTTTAGCGCGTTGACAGCTGATACATGATTTCGCCCAAGTACCTACGTCCTTGTTGATCGACGGCCAGAAGAACTTTGTAGTCATAATTCTTCGCGATAGTCGTACTCCCGGGTGACTAAGTTCGTGCTGCGCTTTGAAAGCTGGGACGCGATACGGCGGTGGTAGGTATGGACGAGCGTTCGCTGTTGACGTTTCGCACCATATCGGTCGTTGAACTCCCGGTAGGTTGACGCGCGTAAACTTGAGATTCGGATTTTTCATAGATTCGCGTAGTTCGGAGTCCTCTTGTACCTCCGCGAGTCTATTATAGTCGACGGTTGCGTTGAGTACTTCGACTTCAGCGATACGTGACAACGCGTCAGCTGCTTCGTTCTTATCACCGTGAATGTACTTGATGTTAGTGCAAAATTGACTGATGAAGTGTAGTTGTCGCTCTCGTCTTGGTGTGTCGCTGCTACTCGGCGTTCTTGTTAGCGCGTACGTCAGTGGCTTGTGGTCGGTACATATTGTGAGGTCATTGCCCTCTACGAGTCGGCGTAAGCTCTTAACAGCTGTATACATTGCTAATAATTCGCGATCGTATACACTGTACTTACGTTGCGTCTCGCTCATCGTTTTGGAGTAGAAAGCGAGTGGTTTCCACGTATTGTCGATCTTCTGTTGTAGAACGGCACCAATACTGCTGTCAGATGCGTCGGTGAGAAGACATAGTGGAGCGTTAGGTATGGGATGCGATAAGACGGTGGCCTCGAGTATGCTTTGTCGGCATTGCTCAAAGGCTTGTTCGGATTCGGGTGTCCATAATATTGGTGATTTATCGTTTTTCTTACTATTGTGTAGGTATTTGTTTAACAGATGTTGATGTTCGGCTTGGTGGGGTAGGCAGCTACGGTAGAAGTTTATCATACCTAGGAATCTTCTTAATTCTTGAACTGTGCTTGGTTTTGGAAACTTGAGTATGGCTTGTATGCGATCTTCAGTGGGTTTGATACCGGCCGATGAAACTTCGTAGCCGAGGAATTGTATCTTGTCCTTGCCGAACTCACACTTGTCGACGTTAAGTGAGACACCGTAGTTGTTCAGTCGTTCGAGTACCTGATGTAAGTGACGCTCGTGTTCCTCTTCTGTTTTCGAGTGGACCAACACGTCGTCGACGAAACAGAATACATTGTCGTCGAGTCCTCGCAGTACTTCATGCATAAAACGTTGAAATGTCTGACCTGAGTTACGAAGACCGAATGTCATGCAGTTAAACTGAAAGAGGCCAAATGGGGTTATTATGGCCGTCTTCGCAGCATCTTCATTCTCCATTGGTATCCAAAAGTACGCCATTTTTAAATCGATTTTTGAAAATATTTTCTTTCCGTGCAGTTGGTACGTGAAATCTTGAATTCGCGGAATGGGGTACCGATCGGGGGTTGTCACGGCGTTGAGACGGCGATAGTCGCCGCATACGCGAAGTGAACCGTCCTTCTTCTTAACGACGTGTAGTGGACTAGCCCATGGACTATTCGACGGCTTGCAGATACCCATCTCCATCATCTTCTCGAACTCTAACTTCGCTGCTTTGTACTTATCTGGTGGCAGGGGGCGTGGCCTCGAGTAGATCGGTTGTCCTGTTGTCTCGATGCGATGTGTTACTTCGTGTTTCGTCGGTACTTTGAGTGACATGGATCGCAGAACGTCTGGGTATTGTTTCAGCAGGTCGTGATAGGCGTGGTTGCGGTTGATGACGTAAACGGCTTCGGTACTTTGCACTGTGATGGTGTTTACACTGAGGTCGGTGATGCGGTCGATGAGTTTGCGGTGATGTAAATCGACTAGCAATTCGTGCCTCGCTAGAAAATCTGCGCCTAGAATTGATGTTTTCACCTCAGCGACCGTGAACGTCCACTTGTAGGCTCTACGTAAACCCAGTTGCGGCGAACAATCTGTAGGTATTTTCTGTCGGCTTCGTGGGTTTCTTATTTCTAGCGGCTAACACAGATATGTCGGCTCCGGTATCGACGAGAAACTTCTCTCTGCTGTTAACATCGACGACACATAGGCGGTAACTTGGTTTGTTAACATCGACGCCCGCCAACGTGGATGAACGTTCTAGTTTTCCGACTTCTGCTTCTGTTTAGCACACGGCGGTTCACATTTTCGGGCTTCGTCACCAAATTGAAAATGATAATAACATACCCAATCTGGATCTCCGGGCTTACGGTTCGTGTAGGCACGTACTCGCGAGTTCGACCGCGATCGATTTTGGCGGTAACGGGAATGATGCGTCGAATTTTGTTGTCTCGTGCGAAGTTCGGCGATTTCTAGCGATAATTTCTCGATCTGTTTAGATAGTAGGTCAAACTGCAGGTTTTCGTTTGGTACGTGTTTTCTTTCGAGCGTATGCGCGGAGTTTAACGATGTTGATGGCGACGGACACGTGGGACGCACGGCGACCGCGGCAACCGTCGCAGGTTCGAAGTGTTCCACCATTTTGTCAGCCATCGCAGCTAGGCCTTCGAGCGACGATTCGGTGTTCACGGCGAGCACGGCGCGCACTTGCGTAGGTAATTGATTGAGCCACATTACCTTTAACGCCTCTTGGGTCAGCAATTTCCCGCCTAAATCAGTCATCTTGCGCAGTAACTGGCTAGGCTTCATGTCGCCGAGTTCTAAGCCGCTGAGCAGCTTCTGCAACTGGCGATGGTCGGACTCTTGAAACGTGGAAATCAGCCTATTTTTCAGTGTAGCGTATTTGTTGCTCGCGGGCGGGCTCAGCACGATGTCGGCGATCTGCTCCAGGTCGTTGCAGCCGAGCAACGGGACGACGAGATTGAACTTCTGATCTTCTCCAATTCTGCTAGCCGCAACGGCGGCTTCAAACTGCGCGAACCATAGGCGTGGGTTTTGGCGCCAAAATGGCGGCAGACGCGCAGGCAGCGAGATTGTGGCGACGTCACACGTAACGGTCGTTACCTGTTCTTTCACGTCTTCTACTTCTTGTGGGCTGGTTTCCTCTGTAGACATCTTGGAGTTGCTCCTTGATCACGTCGGGGTCACCAATTTACTGATAGGGTGTTCAGTCTTGAGGTTGCAAAATAAAACTCACGTGTGATGTATAAGTAAAAGGTGAAAGAGATATATTAAATAAAAGTGGCACGTTATATTTACAAAATAAGGTTCGCAAGTTGTATTGCATGTAGCAAGTCAGTGCATCGCGACCGACCAATCACGACGACTGCGGTGCATTCTCGGCGCCATATATAAACGTGTGGCACAGCGCGCGGCTTAGTGCATAAATAGTTATTGCGTTGGGATGTCGTCTTTTTCAGCACGCGCGCTACGGTGTCGGCGTCGCGATGTCGGGCGCTATCGGCGGCTTGGCATGTAGGACGCCACAAGATACATGGTCTATCTATTTGTTTGAACACACATCACGCAAAAACTACCTGACGAATTCGGTTGAAATTTTGCATGTATATGGCTGTATTAACATTATGGATATAAATTATCACACTATTTATCTTAAGAGCTAAGCAATAACGGATAATGTCTGTAGCTATTTATCGTTATAAAACAATAACTACTAGACGGATCCTCATGAAAATTTGCAGTTTTATTGTAAATACTATAGGCTACACTATAAATCATTACGCTATAGTCTATAGGGAGCGAGCAGCAATGTATTTTTGGCAGAACTATAATGGTTTTTCACAAAATTTTCCACAATTAGACATTATTTACAATTCTAACCCATGATCCCATGAAATACATAACTTCACGCTAAAACTATAAGGAGCTAAACACAACATTTTCAAGTTTTAGCTATTTTAACCATAATAATAATAATATTTTATTGGCATAATAATTTGATACATACATTTTTTATTAGTGTACATAATATTTTGTACTTATTTCTTGTTTATTCCTAAAAAAAAGTTATGATCATACCAGCACCCTTGCCAAGTTGTATTATGGGTTCTGGGCTCGACCCTGAAGGGTTCTCTCATAAAATGGTTGGCTATAACATTATTACAATTGTACAAATAAAAAAAAAATAATGGACGAGTATGTGTGATACAATAGCGTCAAAAGAAACTGGCAGAGTGCAAGGTAAATACGTTTTATTACTTGGGCTTCAGCAATATGACGAACGAGTCTTGAAAACAAAAATTAGATTTCTTATTCTTTTCGTCAAAAGCTCTATAAGCGGTGAAAAGTTCAGGCAGTCGTCGAGGGTCACTCCTAGATACTTAGTAGTACGACAACGTTCCAGTTTAGGGCAGGTACAGGCTATGGTGCCAGTTTCAAGACATAACATCATGTACTTTGCGTTTCAAATGAGTTGATAACTGTCATGATGATATTTTGTTTCGCAATACGACTGCAACTTCATTGTGTAACGTAAGGTCAGCAAAAAAATGATTCGTAAAAAGGTGTCATTAGTATTACACAGAAGTACCTACCTACTCTAATGAACTATTTATAAGCACTGTATTTTACTATTTATTATGTTTTAGGTAAAAAAATATTACGTCTGACTGAAAGGCCACTAAAGTGTAGAATATTCTTATATTTTGCCTGTTTACTTATTTCTGTTTCGTGTTTAATGAATAATAAAGAATACTTATAATATTTTAATAAAGAAAAATGTTAGGTAGGTACCTACTTACATAGTTTAAAGAAAATAAATATTACGTCCGTTCCATTACCATACTACACATACGTACTTTATCCGACTTGGGAGTTTTTGTTGCTAGCGGTACTATTTTGACAAGTACAGAGTGAAGTTGACGCAAACGCGATTATCTTCTCATTTGAAACGCATAATATCTGTTAACGTGGTTTGAAGGCACAAGTAGCGGTATTGAACGAGCGAGGGCGGAGGATCGAGACTCATGTGTGCGATGATATTATTGTGTTGTTTTAAAATTATTTTTATTCTTTTAAGTTTTTTTTAAATGTATACTTATACAAGCTTTTATTTTCGACTTTAACATATTTACTTTAACTAAAGAGTAATAATCATGCTCCAATATGGTTAACAAGGGGAATTAAAATAGCTAGTAAGCAAAAAAGAAAACTTAGATACACCTATTATTTAAAAAACAGCACCATAAATAAAAACAAATATAATAAATATACAAAGTTACTAAAGGCTTGCATAAATTGCTCAAAAAGAAATACAAACAGCAATTTGATTACTAAATCTAAAAATGTATGTAAAACTACTTGGGATATTATAAAAAACAAAGAATATCTAAATAGAGATTATAAAAATATTGAATGGATAAATTATGACGATACCAAAGTTAGTAATCCTTCTATGATTGCTGACAAATTTAACACATTTTTCACAAATATAGTAAATGGCACACGTAAAAATACAAACTGTAATCTCTATAACGGTATCGACCATGTCGCAACTAGCATATATCTAAGTCCATGTACCGTAAATAAAACTTTACAAATCATCAAATCTTTAAATAACACAAATTCAGTAGGTTACGATTCTATTTGCACTGCTGTTGTAAAAAACTGTGCGGATATTATTGCACCAATCGTGACTCATCTAATTAACCTATCTTTCGAACAAGGTATATTTCCGGAAGAGTTAAAAAAGTCTATAGTTAAACCGATTCTTAAAAAAGGAGATTGTCATGAACTCACAAATTATAGACCTATAACACTAATACCAATATTTTCAAAAATCTTTGAAAAGGCTATGTATTCCCGAATATACAGCTTCCTATCTAAATACAAAATCCTACGACCGGAACAGAATGGATTTCAAAAGGAAAAATCTACCACTCTAGCAATTTCTTCATTAATACGTAATATAACTGAGTATATAAACAACAAAACTCCGGTAATCACTATATTTTTCGACATGTCTAAAGCGTTTGACTGTGTAAATCATAATATTCTAATTAACAAATGCGAGAGATATGGGATCCGCGGTCCAGCACTTAAATGGATAGAAAGCTACTTGAAGTGCCGTCAACAGTGCGTAGAAGTATCGCGTGTAAATAATAATTCTATACTAACCTCATATAGGTCAAAATTTCTAGAAAAGAAATACGGTGTGCCTCAGGGCAGTATACTCGGTCCTCTTCTATTCATATTATATGTTAATTATCTCCCGAATATAACATCGTACCAATCTATTCTATTTGCAGATGACATTTCAATAATTATACCTAAGAATAATTTAAATAGCAATTATGACACTATCTTAAATAAAACAATAGAATTAATAATTACGTGGCTTGAATCAAATAATCTGTGTGCTAATATAACTAAAACTAAATACATTCAATTTTCAAACTGTAGGACGGTACACGATTCTCTAAATATCATATATCACGGTGAAAAACTTAACAAAGTAGCAGATACAAAATTTTTGGGCCTATATATATGTAGATCAACACTGCAACTGGAAAACACATATCAAATATATATGTACTAAAATTAATAAATTTGTATATGCTCTTCGAAATTTACAACGCGTAGCAAGAAAACCTGCTGCATTAATTGCTTACTACGGTTACATAGAATCTGTATTAAGATATGGAATATTGATTTGGGGAAATTCGACTGATATAAACAAAGCATTTATAGGTCAAAAAAAATGCATACGAGCCTTGTGTAATGTAGGACCACTGGAATCATGTAGATCTTTGTTTAAAAGCAACAACATATTAACACTTGTAGGCCTATATATAATGGAAATCTGTATTCATGTCAAGAAATTTTCAAACGAATTTATCTGTGCTCGTGATATTTCGATTATAGGTAAAAGAGATCCCTCTAGGTTAATAATGCCTGCCTGTAAGACATCCCTATTTCACAAGAATTGCTATGTAATGTGCATAAAAGTGTTCAATAAAGTGCCCAAGCCTATTCGTGAACTACCAATAATAAAAATGAGAAGGGAGTTGAAAAAGTGGTTGATACATCACACTTTTTACACTCTTAAAGAATTTCTCGAAAATAAGAATTAATTATTACAACTCCGTATTTTCTAGATAGATACCTACTCTTTTAACCTAATATTATTGCATGCTCAAGTTAGCCAAATATGTGAAACTCAGACACTGCTTTTAAGACCTATGTATGTACCATATTTGATGCAATAAAAAGATTTATTATTATATTATTTATTATTATTTATATTATAAGAGTTTTTTTAATATTGAATCGTTTTCAATAGGCACCTTTACAGTTATTTTGCACGAATCGTGATTATGATAAGAATTTAGAAATGAAAATCAATATTACATTACAAATAAACAGTAATTAGATACTCGATATTTTGTAGAATTTATGTATGTGTAGCAGTAATGAGAAATGTTGCAAAAACGGGATAAAATTACGCAGACGAAGTTGCGCCGGACAAATAGTAACTTTATAAAACGTTTGTTCGTAAACTTTCGCGATTTGTACACATTATAGAATTTTATAAGCTACGGGTCTTAATCGCGTAAATATTTTATTTTAAGGCTAAATACCTTTGTTTATTGCCCGACGTTTCGACCGTATTGCATCGGCCGTGGTCACGGGTAGAAAGGGTAGATTCAGGACTGTCATGAGGTCATCGAGAGGAAGCTTAGCGCGAACGATCGGCCTAACCAGTATATTGTTTTATTGAAAAACTGCCTAGAGGGCAATTTCTTCGTTTACCAGGGACAGGGACAACAGGATATAGCATATCCTTACATATTAAAAAAAAGACAAACCTTACACTAGCGCTATGTCGCTGGGGTTTTTGCGAACACAAAGTTGGTGTACTTTAGATTCGGAACAACAATTTATGGATAATGCAAAGTGGTGTCCATTGCCGTGTGGGTCGAACCCACGACCTGTTGCGCAGTAGTCGCTACCGAGGCAACCCATTACATTCAATATTTAATTATTTAAATTTGGTCAAAAGTAATGGTAGGTAGTTTAAATTAAATAGTGCCTGAGTTCGGTACCTTCGTACCTATATAGCAAGGTAGTACTTACGAGAAGTGTTATTGTATTAACCTAAATGAAGCCGAATATTGAAGTAATTTTTATAGGCATTTCTTGCCAATTACAAATACAATCATTGCATTTTTGAAAGATAGAAAAATTTTGACAAAATCAGTGTAGTGTGCAAAAATTTACGCAGACGAAGTTGCGCGGGACAACTAGTTGTTTTATAAAATTACTAGCTGTCCCGCGCAACTTCGTCTGCGTAAATTTCCCCCGTTTTTGAAACATTTCTAATTGCTGCTCCGCTCCTATTAGTCGTAGCGCGATGTTATATAGCCTATAGCCTTCCAAAGATACGATTGGTCAAAACATTGTCTTCTCAGTTTAAGAGTTGACAGCGAAAATTTTTTGAGGAGAGTATATGATTCGATAGCCATTTTCTATCAAATTTGTAGTTTTGTGCAAGAAGATATTTACGTTGCACTGACTCAATTTGGTTACTATATTTATCATAAAATGGGTTTCAATCACACGTAGCATATTCGAGCTGAGATCTGCTAGACGATTCGCTAAGCGTCACATCAAAGATGTCTACAACGACGAGCTCACCGATGCTGCAACCTAGATTATAATGGATGTAAGCATCGATGTCAGAAACCAAATTCGTAAATAACCAAGTGCTCGTCGACGATGTCTCGGTTGTGATAACGCATGGATGTTATCTAGGATGTTACGGTAAGCCGTATAGTTGAAAACCCCGGGCTGTGATGTGATCGACGTGGGCATCAAAGTGCAATTTCGAGTCAAAGAGTACACCTAGGTCTTTGATCATGGATATATTTTCTAGGGGTGTGTTACAGAGTGAATAGGAGTATTTAACGGCTTTTTTCGTGACACCGCCGTCATGGTTGTTTTTTGTTAAATCCGTTCAGTGGATTGTGAGATATCAGGTAATAAAGAATATTACTTACATAGATACATACCTACATACGTACAAGAAACGCGCAAAAACATAACCCTGCCTAACAGTCGGGTAAAAATTGGAAATAACCAAGAAATAAAATAACGGGGCGGTACTAAGTTCGCCAGGATAGCTACTAGATTAAAATAACTAGTGTAACAACGCCTCTAATCCTATTATTCCCAGACGTTCCCAGGAGGTTGACTAAACGATTTTTCTCCGACACATATTCCCTCTTCATTAATTTCCTTAACATGATCATAACAGTAAATTGTCTTTTCATTTGATTATTATGAAGACAGAACTCCATTTTGTGTATAAAAGACAACGGAAAATGATCTGATGCATCAGTTGGTCTTCGTCTCTTGTTTCATAAAGAGCTTTGGAGCTAATACCAAGTGAGTTTTCTAAATTTCTGAAATTATTGTATAGCAAAATACTTCTAAACTTTTTATAACTCCATCCACCGCGTCTACCATCTTTTGCCCAAAATACCGATATATAACTTTGCTCAGTGGAGTCCCGAGTTTCCGAGTTCGTGAGAATTGCTTAGTGTACTTTCCTCGATTGTTTTGTTGTATTTTTATTAACAAAATACCGAGAGTGACTTTTGTCTGTAGTTTTACAAGTCCACCTTAAATTATATAAATATTATCCATCCATTATGCCATATCAGCAAGGTCTGATTTGCCTGGGTCACCAGAGCGGAGACTGGGCGCACCGATTGAGTCCTAACCCCGTTCGCTTCGAATCTTAGAAGTCACACTCATCGGCTCGTGTAGTGGCTTCTAAGACATAAGTCGTGCAAAGATTATTAGTCATAATTAAACTTGCGGCAACTAGTAACCCAGGCCAAGACCACGATAAACTCGACTTCTAAGACCACCGGACTACCCATACCTAAAGACGTAGCAAACAAATTCCAAGATGCATGACTTATTTACTAACTAAACTTTCTTTTTACAGTTCGTTACCAAGATGCGTTTCGTATTCGCCCTCTGCTTCATCGCTGTAGCACTTTGCGTGCTCCATAATGCCGAAGCCACTTATAGGAAGCCTCCTTTCAACGGTTCTATTTTCGGGAAAAGAGGCGTTGTTGGTAAGAAAATTTATAGAATCTCTAGAAATCTTAATTGAACTTATGTCTAGGTTTTCCCAAAAGACTACAATATGGGGTTCTGTCAAGAGGGTAGTAAAAGGTCGAATAAAAGTAAAATATATTCACACCCTTACTTATTTCTGAAAAAGAACTGTGCGAGGCACAATACAGTGTTCTCAAGATAATAATAATGAAAGTTCTGCGAAAATTTTCGCATTTTAGTTGCTAGGTGAATGTGTGCAATGTAATTCGTCATAAAAAAGATCGTTGGGGTGAACTGGATGCGGACGGGAGGACAGCAGTTGGGCCGCAATTCAAGCGAAGCCTATGTCCAGCATTGGACCGATACAGTCCGAGCATGCGCCGATCCAGGATCATGGGGGGGGGGCAATTTAACTCAACACCGGCCAAGTGTGAGTACTTTGCGTCTGGGGGGTGGCAATTGCCTGTCAACGTGGACCAAATGTATGGCGAACAATTGCAAAATCTTGAGTCGGGGGTGAAGAGCGAGAAGCAACTGTTTCCCCCCCCCCCCCCAATCTTTGATCCGCACCTGTGTCCGATGGTGATAAAATTCGTCGTTCTCTTGTACTTTATTAAAATTTAAATATATCTTTTTTTTTTTCAGAATACGATAGCACGGGAAAAGCATTATCAGCGCTGTGCGAGATTGCCTCTGAAACCTGCCAGGCGTGGTACCAGACCCTGGAAAATAAGTAGCTTGTTTAACGATTCTATGATTATCCTAACAAATAACGAAGAATAGCCTTGGCAATGTGATAATAATGTTCTTACTTAATCATTTTAAATGTATGTAAAGTTGTATTATCTATGAGAAATAAATGTATGAAGGACTACTTACATAAATTAAAACATTTGAGTTTTTTTATTAAATATATTTCTATGAACTACAAGCTGACCCGCGCAACTTGTAGCGTGATTAAGCCTTCCTCGATAAATGGGCTATCTAACAGTGAAAGAATTTTTCAATTCGGACCAGTAGTTCCTGAGAAACAAACAAACAAACTCTCCAGCTTTATAATATTAGTATAGTGTGTATTAGTTTAACTAAAAACTAAGACTAAAAAAAACTAAAATATATTCAAAGAATTGGGACCCCCTGGGTTCTGGTTCCACAGATACTGGCAGCATTTCCCCGCTGTATAGCAATGATGATGCGTTGTCCGAGGAAACTGCCTGCTCTACGGTCACCAGTGGAGTCGACCAATTTTTTTTTTTTTTTTTAATATCCCCACATTTCGTTTAAGTGCTAGCTTTTCGTGATAAATCTTCCTCCATTCCACATCAAAGGATTAGACGTGAAAACTCCTACAGGTACAAACAGTTCAATACTATTTACGAAGGCTTGTATTGCAATGCAATAAGTACTTAAAATGAAACTTTGAAATATAGAGGTGTACGATACGACCTAACCCTTGCATTTGTGATAGGCGAAATCTAAGTAATCTTACATTGTTACGAAAAATAAATACTTAGCTACTATTCATAAAAGACTGAGCTGCATAGTGTAGATTTAGGTATAAAGGCATGTGGCATAAGGGTATGTTTGCAGTCCATTAGTTAGGTTTGTCCAGAACACCCCATAATTGCTTTAGGGACTGTGAGATTTCACCGAGTGTGTAGGTACAGGATTACTACTAATGGAGTCCCCAACTTTAGTGGTTATCGGCTCTTTGATATTATGCAGTTTGCAAACTACTTCGATTGAACTTGAATTATGTTTCTTGCCTATAGTTACCTACATAAGTGCAAAGCTAGACTGTTGAAGAAAGCCGTACGAACATAGTGTATTTTGCACACTGAAAGTGATGAAAGTCAATAAAACATGGCCGTATTTTGTCTTTGTCTGAAGTATGTGCTATACTTTTTAAACACATGTTAGTCATGTGTTAGGATTTATTATATTACCTACTCACAGTGTCGCTCCTAGGGTGGTGCGACCGCGCCGGGCGCTCAAGGGTGGGCAATGAAATCAACCCATAGGGGTGTCCGCTTAAAAACATATTCATGGGAAGGACGGAGCGGCCTAAGTTATTACGGCGCCCTTGGCATGTTCCTCTTTTGGCATTTTATTTTCCTCCAAAAACAGAGGCACTGTGTCACAGTGGGCGCTGGAAGCGCTGAATGTCTTCGTTTTTTACAATCTCAATTACTGACCTCTAGAGGTCAGTTACGAGGCGCAGTAGGTCGTCGTTTCAGTAAAAAGAGTTGGAAAGCCCCCTGCTAAACAGCATCCCATAAACACCGGTTCTGCGCCACCCACATTCAATCGTTTCCCACGTTTTAAAATGTTATCGGTCCATCTCATGGGAGATCTACCCACGCTTTATTTTCTGGTATGTGGTCGCCACTCCAGAACGCTTAGGTATACCCTACTGGCCATCGGTTCTTCAAGCGATGTGTCCGCTCGCTGCCACCTAAGTCTGGCTATATTTAGGGCTCTTGGTTCTTTTACGGATCTCCTCGTTCTTGCAGGAAAACGCCAAACACAGCAATTAAAACCTCCTATTGCAATTGGGTGGACTTCAGCTTTCATAAGGAGGCCCATTAGTATCGTAAGTCACTGGCACTGGCAATAATTGCATTTTGACGTCCTGCAGTATGTGGGAAGTGAAGATTTTTTTATGGTCTTCCTAAATCTCGGCATCGGCAAAACGAAGGCGGGTGATGTATTCGCCGTTAATGTTGATGCTATCGTTCCAGTTATAGTTCTAACAGAAAAATGACGCACTGTCTCACTACTCGCTGCGGTTGACGGTTGCGGTTACGAGGTCTGGTCTTGTGAGGCTGATATTTTGAGGCCTTTTCGTTTAAAAACTCTTTAGTACTTCGGTAGTCAATTTGGCACTTCTTGAGAGCTTGTAACACGGCCCAAATCTTAAGGTTTTCTCATAGTCACCAAACGGTAAGCACAGCACACCAAACCAAAAGCGGGCGAGCAAACATTGATTAACAACAAAGCTGCAATACTCAACTAAAGTATAATCATGTCCATAGGCGCCTCTCGAGCCCCTATGAAATCCTGGATCCACCCATGAACATATCGAATTAAATCATATGTTATCTAATAAATAGTATTTAATGAAATGGCTTGGGCTGTCTGAACCCTTATCTCCTCTTTATAATTCTATTCTAAATTCGAACTTGGATAGGCAACCACTTAGGCATGGCGATTCTTTACGAAAAAGATCGATTTTTAAATCGATTCGAATCGTAGTCTAATGAATCGATTCACGAAAAAATCGAGGCCTACAAAATCGATTCTTAAAAAATCGATCTTTTTTTCAAGTTTGCGTTTACAATGTAAATTTGTATCAATTTTACTAAAAACAAGATTAATATTGCAATTAACGATATCTTATCAATAAAATCAGGGAATTCAAAAATAACAATTATTTTTATTACCGTATCAAACTATAAGATCAACTATAAAAAAAAAATAAGTATTTATATACTGAATGTTTTTATTGATTGCAAAAAAGTAAAAAATAAGGTAAGAGTTAAAAGTTTAAATATTAAGCATTTGGAATTATAACTGGGAACTATAGTTCCCAATGCTCAATATCTAAACTTTTTAAAAACAACAGTCTGTCAAGCCTTTTGGGATCCAAGCGGTTACGCTCATCACTTGTGATCTGATGAAAATCAATCATGAAAATACTTATATTACGCTAATAACAGTATTCATTAAACGACAACAACAAATGAATAATGCAATGTCAATATCAATCGTCACAGATTATAAATACATAAAGTCAAAGACTACAAACGTAACTTTTTTATTAAAGAGAGGCGAGTAAAGGATACTAAACATACAGCCATCTCGCGAGTTTATGAGTAGTTAACTCTTTAACCGGCAGCACTCTTATAATTCAGGCACATTCAACTAAATGCAAATAATTGTATGGTCTATACCAAAACAGAAAAAATCGAATGTCGATTTTCAAGGGTGATATATCGATTCAGTGAATCGACACAGTACTTCATATCGATTTAAAAAATCGATATTTTCTGCTCGAAAAATCGATTCTTCGATTAATCGATCTCAGATCGCCATCCCTACTGAACCACTTCGAATTTAGCGGTAAAGTCGCCTTGTTTCGGCTGCACTTCTGTTTACTTTAAGTGGCCCCGGGATAACATCGCTTTCTTATTAGAAAAAAATTAAGAAAGCGATGTAAAAGTATATATATATTACTACCTACCTAGCTGCAGTGCCGGCCCAAGACCAGAAAAGACAGTCTCCCGAACAAATCAGTTTCCATAAAGGTAGCACCATGGCTGCGGAAAGTTATACAAATGTTATATGACTAATTCTTGGCGTCTGTGAACCATGAGAAAGTCTTGGATTTTATCGTGACTTGGGCTGTTCAGTTCTCTAGAGCTACAATTGACAACACCGAAGTACTAAAGTGTTTGTGTGAAAACGCAACTATGTCAGCTGGATCACAAGATTCAATCCGATTCAATCACAAAATTAGAACTCAGAATATAAACTGCAGTGAGGAGTGAGACAGAGATATATCATCCGCTGTCGCACCATGTCCGCTGTTTGACGAAGGTTTAAAAAAAACGTGTTCAGTGATGTGCAGTTTTTTAAAACAAATATTGTTATTTTATAAATGTTTAAAATGGCTCAAAGTAAACCGTAAAATTGCCTTTTTTCGTTAATATTACAATAACTACTTATATTATATTTGCTCAAAAATATTAAGCAATTGTGTATAGTTCTATATAACTTTGAAGAAAATATTAAATCGTGTGTCCGCCAGGTCCGCTATTATAAAGTTTAGCGTCATTTTAGTAGAATTTTGTTGAACTCTCAAATGTGATGTAAATTGGCCATTATAAAACATTTGATTGGACTTTTTGTGGCATTTACATTTTAATAATAGAGTCTGCTTATAAAGGAATACAGTTTGTTTTATTTTACAAATCTTTGCCTTTACTTCTGTGATCCAGGACTAGACGTCAAACATTTCAACATTTTCAACAGGTGATTGGCTGTCAGATGGATAGATCTGTCATATTTCCAATAAGAATAATTTATTGGAAACCACGTTTAACGTAAGAAAACAAATTCTAATCTGTCTAATGGCTGCTGGTTTTTGCGATTTACGTGTGTGGCAAATTAAATTTTAATAGTTATTTAATCAATAAATGATTGTATATTGTGATTAAACGAAATATTGTACATAAGACTTTACACACACGATGATAATACATTGCTCGCACAAGCGTAATTGAAGTCAAGCTCCGAAGTCCACTAAAAGGTAAATTAACAATAATTTTACATATTTTTGTCTACATTTCTTCACAACAGCTAACTATTTACGTGTATACGATGTTCCAGTACCTTGTCGAACCATATCTATCAATAATAAGGTACATTTTTGCCGTCCTATCTTGTATTTAACAAGGGTAACTTAAAAGGTATAATTAACAGATTTTTGTCAACAACGGATGTTAGTTGGCCGACGCAACTATTATATTTAATGTTCTAAGTGTTGTTGTTTAAATAAATTAACGTTTGAACATTCCGGGCTGTGATTTCATGACTTTTGTGTCGGAAGATAACCAAATTTTGGGATAAAACATGATTGTGGCATTCGAAGTTTGAGCATAGATTAAACTGGTATTCTTCTCAAACATGCTGTTATAAATAATACATTTTACACACTAAGACACTTTCTTGTTTGTTAATATTATTACAGATAATAATAAGTGTGTAGGTATGTTTTCCTTATTACAAGATGCGTTAACTAAGATAATACTATAACATAGCCGACCTTTGAATGAGTTTAATAACACTTTTTGTTCTATAACACTATGGTTTATAAATAAAAAAATGTTATAAAAGTTTTAAGCTATGACACATAGACAGTGAGCCAAGTTATTTTTTAAATATACTTTAAAAAATTTTACATTACATTACATTTACATTTTACTGCAGCCCTGATTTGGTCTATATATTTTGAAAATTTCGTCCATATTAATTCCATAATTTGAGTTTTGACTTCAAGACATTAAAATATAAATTATATTAAAGATTAAGTTTTTTTAATTGTGTTTATTTTTTGTGTTGAAGCTATATTAAATGCAGTGTGTAATGAAATAGTGGTGTTATTTGTTTATTTTCAGCAAGAAATGAAGGCTAGAAAAGCAGATAGTACCACAGAGAAGAAATCAGATAGCACGGAAAAAAGAATAGATACTTCTGAAATTGTGATGGATGCTTCTGAGACTGAGATAACAATGGAAACTTCTGAGAAGGCAATAGACACTTCTGAGAAACCAATGGTCACTTCTGAGAATGCAATAGATACTTCTGAAAATCCAATGGCCACTTCTGATAATGAATTTAATACTTCTGATGATGAAATTATTACTATACCTGCGAATTTTAAAAAGGATTCATTTGATACATCTGATGATGAAATTATTATGATCCCTGAAAAATTTAGAAAGAAAAATAAAAGAACTAGAAAAAATAGAAAGCCACCCAGAAAGAAGATTGATAAAGCTGAGTTAGAAAAAATACTTGCTGCGGAAAAAGAAAAAAGTGATGCTGAAAAGAAAAAAAAAGATTCTACGGAAAATTCCGAGGCTCAATGTACCGAATGCAAACGAGTTAAATATCCAGAAACTATTGAGAGTTTTATAGATAATATATTGAAACAACAACAGCCTCTCAAGACCATAATGAGCGATGAGTATTACAGTTCATTGCCTCTCACAAAAGTGTATGTAGGACAGGTAAAACAACTGAAAGAACTATCTAAGATTATAACTTTGCTGAATCAAAAAATTCCCTTGAAAAACTTCGCACACCTAAAGAGAGCATGGAGAAAGGAGGTGTTACTATTCCCAATAGAATATATCAATTCACAAACACATTCATCAATTCAATATTATATTGAAGAAAACATCAATGAACTAAGAGACTCGTTTGAATATTTTAAAACTATAGAAGTACCTTCTATTGCTCCAAAAATAAGGAAACAGTATGCTGAATGTTGCCGATTGTGGTCATGCAATTTTCATCCGGATAAATATTTAGAACAGTTGTACACGGGAGAAATATTTAAACCGTTAGATATTGATACACATAGGGTGTTCATGACTATGGCTTTTGAAGTGGCAGTTTTTTTTATGAAAAAAGAAAAAGAAGATTTGGAACCGTATGACATATTGTCCGCAGATTTGAATGCAGCAGTTGTTGTCGATCCTGCAGATGATTCTGTAGTAGCTGTTGCTTTTGATAATAGATTGAAGCATCCGATGCAGCATGCAGCAATGCTAGCTATTGACAACGTAGCAAAAACACAACATGGAGGTGCATGGCCAACGTTTGATATAGACAGTGTCAATTTAAGAGGTATTGGATATATGGAGTTGCTTTTGCATTTGAAGCATAAGTACCCTGATGTCAAATTTGGTGCAAAAGACTATGTCACGAAGAGTGATTTGGATGAAAAGCAGTTGGTTGCATCAGAATGCCCTTATTTATGTACCGGGTATTATATTTACTTAATAAGGGAACCGTGTGTTATGTGTGCGATGGGTTTAGTGCATGCTAGAGCTAAACGAGTATTCTATTGTATGAAAAATGCTGTTGGAGGATTGGGTTCGTTGACCAAGCTTCATTGTGTGCCGTCTTTAAATCATCATTTTGAAGTGTTTACTGACTTTCTGTAGTCATAGATGATGTCATATTTTTGAAAATAAATGTATATTGTTGTATAAATGTTTAGTTTAATTTGTTGTACTTCAAATGTTAGATTAGTTGTGCCATGTCATATGTGGAATCGAAGCGAATTCCTATAATGTTACGTAAATATATTGACTGGCCTGTTGGTCTAGTGGTTATTGACTCTGACTGCTAAACTAGAGGTCATGGGTTTGATCCCCACCAAGGATAAAACTTTGTTTATTCTGTGTCTGGGTGTAATTTATTATTTATAAATATATTTAGCAGAAAGGGAAGGCTCTCCAGAGCCTTGACTTTTTAGTTTTAGCCAAATTGCAAAACAAAGTAACCCAAAATTGCTTGAAGTCAAATTGTTGTCAAAAGTTTTTATGTAATCTCCAAAAGACACACTCTATAGAAATTTATATGGAATACTGAGCCCCTGGTACATTAAAACTCAGGATCTTCAAACCATTACTTTAAGTATTTGTTTTGACGATTATAAATTCTTACACATGTTAAATATAATAAGTTAATAACACATTTATTCAGATCTCGTTATTGCGTACTATTGTCTGATTACCTACTATTATTTTTACTGTAGTCATGGGCACATCCAGGATTCCATTCTGGATGCGCATGCAAACGACAGTGCCGGATCTAACGTGACAGTTGCACATTGCATGCGTGATTTGCATGTACGACGACTGGGGAGTGGCCAATAAAAAATAGTGTCAGATTCCCACCTAGCATTAGCTTTTGTGTCTGGGTGTCATCATTATAATATATATGTATCAATATCTATAATATGTATGTATTTAGAAATAAATAATTATGTTTATATGTTGTCTGGTTGTCATAATACAGGTCCTGCTTAGTTTGGGATCAGATGTCCGTGTTTCAGACTACTATACCAAATACATTGGTGACAACTGCTCCTACGTACTTCGCAACGCTAAACGCCGCCATGTTCTAAACAATTTGGATTATTCTTTCCCCAAAAAAATGTGGCGGTTTTTAGGGACTCTAGGAATCGGTAAACAGGGGCGTACTGATCCTCAGATGACGGTTGGTATAGACGACATCAATGCTCATTTCACCTCCATTGCACCATCATCATCATCTAACCAAACGTCTTACTTGCGAGTACCTATCCGATCTTCCACGCCCCAACATCGAATTCTTTAATTTCTCTCCCATCACACAGGGCGAGATCAAAAAGATCATTTCTTTCTTAAGTCCAACGCTGGCATGATGGCATTAGCCGTCGCATGTTAATTCCTATCCTTGACTATCTTCTCCCTGCTCTATCTCATATCATTAACTTCTCTCTTGAATTTTAGGTAGAGGAATGACAAAGGCAAGGCGCCAGAAGATCTTGGCGCCTTGCCTTTGTCATTCCTCTACCTAAAATTTCAAATCCTACTCTTCCTAACCACTTTCGATCTATCTCTATTCTTCCATTTCTATCTTAAGTATTAGAGTCCAGTGTATAGGCAAATGACTTGGACACAGCACCAGTTCTGCTCTTCTCAAAGTGACTGGTGATATCAGGGCACATGCCTGCCCAGGGCAGATGAGACCAAAGTTACAGTTTTGGTTTTGGTGGATTTCTCGAATGCTTTCAATACCGTTTGCCATGATATCTTACTCTCTATTCTTTCTCATTTGATGTTCTCCTAATGCTGTAGCCTGGTTCTCGTCCTATCTTCCGGGGCACTAGCAGTGTGTGCGCGTGAATGATTCTACATCAAGGTGGCGTGATCTCGATGCTAGTGTTCCTCAAGGCGGCATCCTTTCTCCATTACTATTTTCTATCTTTATTGACCTTATCACTAAGGTTCTTAAGTGCGCATTCCATCTTTATGACGATGACTTGCAGTGTGAACAACTTATCCGAGGCCATCACAATGATAAATGCTGAGCTGATGCTATCAAGACTTGGTCTGACAGATTTGGCTTGACAATAAATCCATCTAAGTGCCAGGCTATTGTGGTAGGGAGTCAACCGATCTTAAGCCGATTTAACCTCGACACATTGCCACCAATTATTTTTAACGGGTCTACTATTGCTTTGAGTTCTTCGGTCAGGGATGTCGTATTTTAATTGACACTAACCTCACCTGGCTAGCTCAAGTTACTAGCGTGAGTCGAAGTGTGGTTGGTACCCTGCGGAACCTATACCGCCTGAAGAACTTTCTACCGTTCAAAACCAAATTATTGCTCATCCAGACATTGATATTTCCTCTGATTGATTATAGTGATGTATGCCATCATGATCTGAATGCAGACCTCCTCAATAAATACGACCGACTTCTAAATAGTTGCATTCGGTTCATTCATTTGCAATCTCCGTAAGTTTGACCATGTTCATGTTCATTATTGTTCCGAACTGAAATGGCTTCCTATTCGTCAGCGTCATAGTTTGCGCGTTCGCACTACTTTCTGTTCTATTCCTAATTCTCCTACTAGCCCCTCTTACTTATCTTCTACTTTTTAATACTTGTGCTCGAGCCATAAAGGGAGCTTCGTTCTTCCAACAATATGCTTATCTTATGTCCTGCTCATTCTTCTGGATTGGTCGGATCGTCCTTCCTTGTACAGTCTGTTTTACTCTGGAATGCACTGTTTCTCGATGGTTTAGCTGAATCTTAACGTCACGTTAGCCACTTATGACTATAACATTTGTATGTATGTAATGTATTTAAGTACCTATATGTATTTAAGTATACGTATATTTTATTATAATCGATTGTATTTATTATATATAACCTGTATCTGCACCTACATAATTTTATTTTACATCACCCAAAGGTTGGCTGGTAGGGAATCCTTTTAGCATTAAGTCCCCCTTTGTACATTATTTTTGTGCATAAAATATCAATCTATACTAATATTATAAAGAGGAAAGATTTGATTGTTTTTTTGTATTGAATAGGCTCCGAAACTACTGGACGGATTTGAAATATTCTTTCATCATTGTGATGCTACACTAACCCCGGATGACATAGGCTACTTTTTATCCCTGTATTCCTTTGGGAACGGGAAATACCCGGGTGAAACCACGAGGCGTCCTAGGATAATGTTACGTAATAAAACGAGTGGTATGTCAATGCCAGCATGTCATACTCAAAGTCACTGGTGGGCCAAAAACATGACGACCATTAAGGTAGGCCGCAAAACCTAATCTTAATCACTACTGAAAATCCTAACAAAAAAAGTACTAAAATACAAGACATTTAATAAAATCCCCATCCAATAAAAAGAACATTACAAAAATATACAACCATTAACTTTTTGCCAGATATTTAAGACTACCTGACCCGCGCAACTTCGTATGCGTAAATTTTCCACGTTTTTGCAACATTTCTCGTTGCTGCTCCGCTCCTATTAGTCGTAGCGTGATGTTATATAGCCTATAGCCTTCCTCGATAAATGGGCTACCCAATAGAAAAATCATTTTTCAATTCGGATCAGTAGTTCCTGAGATTACCGCGTTCAAACAAACAAACAAACTTCAGCTTTTTAATATTTGTATAGATGTCAATTCATAGCATGAATTGATCGGCGTTTAAAACTGCGGCCAAGTGTGCGTGTATGTTATATTTTTAACACGCTCGTGGGCAGCATTAAGTAGCAGGTTTTAAAATTAATACGGGCCGCAAGAAAATGATAGTGGGACGCAAGCAGCCCGCGGGCCGCTTGTTTGACATGCCTGGTCTAAGTCAAAGCCTATGACTTAGACATACCACTGGTCCACACCAAAACAGCTTATGGTTCATAGACCACCTTGGTGGATACCACAACAGTGTCAGTTATTCTTCCGTGAAATAGTAATGTTAACTCATCACTGTGTAATGTGTTTTGGTTGAAGGGCACTATAGCAAGTGTAATTACTGGGCAAATAATATAATAATAATAATTATATCTTGTTACAACACACAACGCTATCTGATCCCAAACTAAGCAGAGCTTGTACTATATAAACCAGACAACTGATAAACATACTTATATATTTCTAAATACATACATATTATAGATAAATGACACCCAGACACAGAATCCAAACCATCGTGCTCATTACACAAAGTTTTATCCTGGGTGGGGATCGAACCCACGACTTCTTGCGTAGCAGTCGGATACACTCCCACCGCGCCACAGAGGCAGTCGATGAGATTTATGAAGTAATGTCTCAAATGAGGTGCGATGATTTTGCCAAACAAGGTTTTGGGTGACACTGATAATGTTATGAGCTAGCGTGCCGTTTACCATCATCTCTTCATTTCGTTGTATAAAAAAAACATATTAATTAGGTGGTGCAGTGGGAATGGTGCTCTGTAAGAGGTTGTGGGGTATTTCCACAAGGGCCAGAGCTTTGAGAAAAGTGTTGGTTCCGAGCATATAGACAGAGCCGAATCTGAGGGGGGCAACCCAGGCGCCACGTTGAAAGGGCGCCAAATGACATGTTGAAGTGGTACAAGCTATATTTGTTCGTAAACTTTTATAACGATTTATACACATTATAGAATTTCATAAGCTACAGGTCTTAATCGTGTAAATATTTTATTTTAAGGCTAAATAAATACCTTTGTTTTATTGCCCCAAGTCTACCCGTGACCACGGCCGTTGCAATACGGTCGAAACGTACGGCAATAAAATAAAGGTATTTTAGCCTTAAAATAAAATATTTACGCGATTAAGATCCGTAGCTTATAAAATTGGATTATAGGTACAAACTGCTATGTAGATGGGGGTGCCAAACGCCTTTAAGGGTCGACAAATCAGGTAAAATGATTTGCACCTCCCGCCCGTCACGCGAGGTACTGACAATGGCGGTATTGGTTGTAACGAAATGCCCCCCTCCCCCAACATCGTAAGCACGTTCTTTCCGAAGTAGAAGGGCGCTATCTTTAAGTTTTGCCCCGCCTTGAAAAAATCCTTAATCCGGCACTGCCCAGGTATACGGCGCTAAGTATATGTCGATGTACAGTGTACAGCTTTCACACGTTCCGGCATCCGTCCGTTCCGGTTGTCACACATTCGCGCCGGGTACGAAGAGCTCTAGTACTTTGTAATACTGGAATGCTTTAAAAATATAGGCACCTTAATACTATACCTACTTAAACATAATTGCAAATACGCCAGCAGCTAAAATTGCCTCGACCATAATCATTCAACGTCTATTGAATCTGCACATTCTATGTGATTGGTTCTATGGCCTTGGTGACATTGTTGTTGGACATTATGGTGTCCACAATGTGTTAAATAGTGGGTGGAGTCGTCATTGTAAATTATAGTGTCTACTAGTATCTAATAATTGAGTCGCCTAACCAATGTTGTAGTAATTTTTATAGGCATGTCTTGCCAATTACTTTTCAAATACAATAATTGTAATTTAAAAAAAAAAAATTGAAGTCCAGACCCAGGAATCGAACCCGAGACTACCGTAGCCAAACCGGGGCCGGAATCGAACCACCTATCTGGACTATGTTACTAGACCTCAAATTTCTCTATCCTTTCATGCTCGCGAGTTGGGCCCTCGCATGCGCCATCTAGCCGGCAGTTACAGAACTTGTGCAACACTGGCCAACAACTGGTTTTGTTTTTTGTCAAATCAGCACTAAATAAAAAAACAAAAGCGAATCTTTTCAAAAAAATTCTGTTGACCAGTAAAAAGTAAAAATAATACTGCACACAACGTACTCTATGTATGGCGAATGTTTAAATAATAAGCAAAAAACATTGTATCCGTTGAAACAATGTAGCCGTAGAAATTTTCACAAAACGCAAAGTTGTGACGTCACATCTTACTATTGTCAAATGCCGCACACAAATATTGTTTAGTTTGCAGACTAAAATTAAAGAACATTTAAATGAAAATGGGCCCATTTTCGGTGTGTTTTAGAATGTAATATTTTTACAGAATAATTTATAACTTACTAGCTGTGCCCCGCGGTATTACCCGCGGTTTGTTAGCCTATGTGTTAATCTAGCGTGTCAGCTAACTCGATACCAAATTTTATTAAAATCGCTCCAGCCGTTTAGACGTGAAGAAGTAACAAACACACACTCACATACTCACAAACTTTCGCCTTTATAATATTAGTGTGGTTTTGTATTAGCTTTCGTCCGTGGCTCCACCCGCGTGGATGTCGGTTATCGCGATGAAAACCATATCCTATGTCCTTCCCCGGGATTTAAACTATCCCCATACCAAATTTCATCTAAATCAGTTTAGCTGTTTGTGCGTGAAAGCGTAACAGACAGAGTTACTTTCACATTTATAATATACTAGCTGTGCCCCGCGGTGTTATCCGCGGTTTAGCCTATGTGTTAATCCAGGGTGTCAGCTAACTCCATACCAAATTTTATTTAAATCGCTCCAGCCGTTTAGACGTGAAGAAGTAACAAACATACACACTCACATACTCACAAACTTTCCCCTTTATAATATTAGTGTGACTAGCTGTCCCGCGCAACTTCGTATGCGTAAATTTTCCCGGTTTTTGCAACATTTCTCGTCGCTGCTCCGTTCCTATTAGTCGTAGCGCGATGTTATATATCCTATAGCCTTCCTCGATAAATGGGCTATCCAACAAAAAAAGAATTATTAAAATCGGTCTAGTATTTTTTGAGTTTATTCGTTACATACAAAAATACAAATCTTTCCTCTTTATAATATTAGTGTAGAAGTATGGATTTTTTATTAGTTTTCGTCCGCGGCTCCGCTCGTGCGATAAAAACTATGCTATCTTCTTTCCTGGTACTCAAACTATCTCCATGCCAAATTTTATCGAAATCGGCTATTTAAGCGTGAAAATGTAAGAGATAGACTTAATTATTTTCATATAGCTTAGATAAAGCAGTTACTTTTTTCGTTTAGAATTCCTTGTCTTTTTTAAATATATTTATGGTCATTTACATGAGCAACGCCAAAAAAATAACTATAAATCGACAAAAAAAATGATAGTTCTTTACATATTACATTATGGAATTTAGTAATTACCTAACTGCCTCTGCGACGCGGTGGGAGTATGTCCGACGGCTACGCAAAAGGTCGTGGGTTAGATTCCCACACGGGACACCAATTTGTGTGATCCACAAATTGTTGTTCCGAGTCTGGGTGTGGTTTGTGTCCGTGACTTGTATGCTTGTAAAGTCCCCCGCGATAGAAATTAGTCAAACTCAAAAAAATATATTTACGGGTCTATATTGTGAGTCAATATAGGCCCCGTAAATAAACTTAAGTTTTCGAGTTTATCTAGTTTCAGGAACTTCAGGAACTCCATGGCTATGTTATGACCGATACGGTCCTTCGAGCCGCAAGAAAAGTTGATGTTGCAGTTGCTTCTGACTGTAGCCACAAAACACTAACCCTCATATTCATAATAAACTAGCTGTGCCCCACGGTGTTACCCGCGGTTTATAATCCAGGGTGTCAGCTAACTCCATACCAAATTTTATTAAAATCGCTCCAGCCGTTTAGACGTGAAGAAGTAACAAACATACGCACTCACATACTCACAAACTTTTGCCTTTATGATATTAGTGTGATTAATGTGATTTGAGGTTTTAAACAATTGGGTAGTTGACTACAATAAAAGTACTTAAATTAGTTTTATACTATTCGGGTAATAATACCTAGATCTTAAAATGCTCTGAAAGTAAGTGTTCTTTTACAATTTAACATGTTTTTGAATTTAAAAGCATGAAAACGAATACTAAAAGTAATGATTTGACAATAGGAACTTGTGACGTCATAGGTTGCTATTCCATATTCTATAGAGCTTGTCGTTTTGACATTTCATAAAAAGAGACTGATTTGACTTGACAGTCAACATCACTATTATGTATAAGAAAGCTCGATTTAATTAACACGAGCGTAAAAGAGAAGAATGATGATGTGACACTGACATAATAAAGACTTGGTCAATTGTCAAGAATTTAAGATGCGGCTGGCTGAGCGCTTGTAACCTATCTGTATATTTGTAGGGTTCCGTAGCCAAAATGGCAAAACGGAAACCTTATAGTTTCGCCATGTCCGTCCGTCCGTAGCTTAGCTCAAATACTGTTAGTGATTTCTGCATTCAGCGCATTCCAAAATTGATAACGACGAATTTTGTTGGTATTGCTTCATAAGGTATTATTTTTTGAGCTTCAAGTATGTAGATAACTTATTTGTAATATGTTATGCAGTACATACGTAGACATTAAACAAGTTTTATTTTCCTAATCTTGCTATCTAAAATAAATCCTCTAACATGGTGTATAGTAGGTATATTAGCCCCCATATCAAGTTTATAAACATTCAAATGTTGTAAAATTGGCAATTTGAAAAGAGTGGCCGCGAGTTTTTATCGCCAGGTTCTTTTCTTCGGCTTTACCTATTGTTTGCGAACTTGGCTAGAATCCCGATGTATCACAAGAGTTGTTTTGCATCCTAAGTAAATAAAGAATTTTGAATTTTCTCGGCTCTGTCTTGTTGAAAACCTTTTATTGACCCAATTTACACCCTGATTTACAGCCCGACCAAACTATCGGCGGACGAAAATTTTGTGGTCTGCGGGGTGTCTAAAAAATAAAGATAGTTAGGACGCTATGAAAAAATACTACTAATATGCAAGAAATAACATAACAACTTAAAAAAGAAAAGAAAATAAACACAATACCTAATAAAAACTACTATAAGTATGCAACTTACAAAAATAAATTAAGTAGATTATAAGGGAGGGATCCTACCACTCACTCTCGATCTGTGAATCACCACGATTGAAGTAGTACTTAAGATGGATTTCCGCCATGTTAGAAAAAGAAATTATATCACACCAAAAAAAATGCATGTGAATTGTCGCCAAGACTAGTAGGACATACTAAAAAAAATAAAAAAATAAAAAGACCACTTGGGCGATCAAGACGAATCTGACGACGTCTTAAATGTATAAATCCGTTCAGTTGATTGTGAGATATCAGGTAATAAAGAATACAAGATACGCGCGAAAAACGTCCCTTTCTTACAGTCGGGTAAAATGCTATCAGATCTTATGGAAAGCCAAGCTCCTAACCTATTACTCTCTAATTCTCATCATAATGTTTAGCGCTCTGCGAGAATTCTAGTCATACATTCTCTACAAACCCTACACCATAACCAAAAGGTGTGGCTTGGCTGTTTTGAACTCAAACACACACATACACGAGAGGTTAACGAAAACGAAATGACCCTCCCCCCCCTCCCCCATTTATTGTCGTCCCGCACTGACAAGATGACACGGATACTTTTAAGGGGCTTTAACCCCTTAGCCTTCCCACCACACTCTGAAAGGACCTATTGCCACAAGATTGACTCTTCAAACCCTTACATTGCGGCTTGGCTGTTTTGAACTCAAACACACACATACACGAGAGGTTAGCGAAAACGAAATGACCCCCCCATTCCTCCTTTATTGTCGTCCCGCACTGACAAGATGACACGGATACTTTTAAGGGTCTTTAACCCCTTAGCCTTCCCACCACACTCTGAAAGGACCTATTGCCACAAGATTGACTCTTCAAACCCTTACATTGCGGCTTGGCTGTTTTGAACTCAAACACACACATACACGAGAGGTTAACGAAAACGAAATGACCCCCCCATCCCCCCTTTATTGTCGTCCCGCACTGACAAGATGACACGGATACTTTTAGGGGTCTTTAACCCCTTAGCCTTCCCACCACACTCTGAAAGGACCTATTGCCACAAGATTGACTCTTCAAACCCTTACATTGCGGCTTGGCTGTTTTGAACTCAAACACACACATACACGAGAGGTTAACGAAAACGAAATGACCCCCCCATCCCCCCTTTATTGTCGTCCCGCACTGACAAGATGACACGGATACTTTTAGGGGTCTTTAACCCCTTAGCCTTCCCACCACACTCTGAAAGGACCTATTGCCACAAGATTGACTCTTCAAACCCTTACATTGCGGCTTGGCTGTTTTGAACTCAAACACACACATACACGAGAGGTTAACGAAAACGAAATGACCCCCCCATCCCCCCTTTATTGTCGTCCCGCACTGACAAGATGACACGGATACTTTTAGGGGTCTTTAACCCCTTAGCCTTCCCACCACACTCTGAAAGGACCTATTGCCACAAGATTGACTCTTCAAACCCTTACATTGCGGCTTGGCTGTTTTGAACTCAAACACACACATACACGAGAGGTTAACGAAAACGATATGACCCCCCCCATCCCCCCTTTATTGTCGTCCCGCACTGACAAGATGACACGGATACTTTTAGGGGTCTTTAACCCCTTAGCCTTCCCACCACACTCTGAAAGGACCTATTGTCACAAGATTGACTCTTCAAACCCTACATTGCGGCTTGGCTGTTTTCCAAACCACACCTATGGCTACGATGTAGGGTTTGTAGAGAACTTAAGATTAGGATTAACGCCGTTGTACCTAGAGTTAGGAACTTTACTTTCCACTAGCTGTCCCGCGCAACTTTGTATGCGTAAATTTTCCCCGTTTTTGCAACATTTCTCGTCGCTGCTCCGCTCCTATTAGTCGTAGCGCGATGTTATATAGCCTATAGCCTTGCTCAATAAATGGGCTATCAAACTAAAAAAGAATTTTTCAAATCGGACCAGTAGTTCCTGAGATTAGCGCATTTAAACAAACAAACAAACAAACAAACTCTTCTGCTTTATAATATTAGTATAGATAAGATCTAATAACTTTTTTAGAGTGTTAGCAATATGTATCTACTCGTCTTGGCGTCAATTTACATGAAAATGTGTTTGTTTTTTATTACTCTAATGCTAATTTTTGTCAGTGGCTCTATAACAGTAACGGCGTATCGGTTAGTTTGCATTAACTTTACATAGGTTTTACGAGTATTTCCAAACGTTATATTACATTTTTACAGCTTTACGTAGTCGTTAAAATTATGATGTATCTTTTTTCGATTTTCTTACCTTTTATATTTTTTTGTCCTTTCGACCACACGATTCTCACTTTCGATTTTCTTACCTTTTATATTTTTTTGTTCTTTCGACCACACGATTCTCACTTTCGATTTTCTTACCTTTTATATTTTTTTTGTTCTTTCGACCACACGATTCTCACTTTCGATTTTCTTACCTTTTATATTTTTTTGTTCTTTCGACCACACGATTCTCACTTTCGATTTTCTTGCCTTTTTTATTTTTTTGTCCTTTCGACCACACGATTCTCACTTTCGATTTTCTTACCTTTTTTATTTTTTTGTCCTTTCGACGACAGTTTCTGTACTTTTTTGATGTTTTTTTGCCTTTTTTATTTTTTATCTTTTCGATCAGTTAGTTTCTGTACTTTTTTGATTGTTTTCTTTCTCTTCCCGATATTACTTAACTAAAACATTTTTTCATATAACTTGATAAATAATAATTTGGCCATTTTTGATATTTATATTCTTATAAAATGTCTACAGGTAATAAACATTACTATGTAATCTTGGTTTAAAGGCCCAATATGAGTAGGGAGCTGAGAGATCACAATGTTAGTCTTTCAGCTTTATACATCATGAAAACCCCTGGATTTTGATAAAACCACCACATCATCGTCATATAATTGAAATTTAAAACGCCGTAAGTCTAACATCTAAAGAATTCTAAAATAGTTCAGTCTTTTTCCGAAAATACAACCAAAATGGCAAAAATACCATATAGTATCAATATTCGTCGCGTATTACTCTGAAAATTTCTTTATAGCTATTGCTTCACAATTCAAAAAATTAATCAATAGGCCGTCCCAAATACTGTGAGCTATTTAACGGCCACTCAATATCCCCCCAATTGTTGTCCTCAACATTGTTGCTCGGCCGAACACTGCAATCCAGACTCTTGCCGGATTTGTACGCAGCGCGAGCGCATGCATTCCATAAACATTCCATATTTGAATTTTAATTTCTTTTTGACAAGTATAAAAGCGGGAAAATGGCTGTTTTTTGCTCCGTTAATAGCGGATGTGAAGCGTTATGGTGAGTTTTTTTTTAATTGTTGATTACTTTTTGGATTTTGTTCGATTACTTTTATTTTGCTGATACTTGGTTAGTGGTGTTGTATACAAATAATTACCGTGATTTTTTGTTTAATCGTTAAATAAGGCTTACATAATTTAAAAAAAAAAAAAAAAATGACTTAAAATTTAATGACATTTCAGAAAATGCGTTCAAAATTTTTACATACTTACAATTTTTAATGCAAAAGTGCGTTTGTTTTTTAAGGAATATATTTGGTTCTTCGTTCAGATATAAATCTTCTAGAAAATCAAGAAGTACATGCAAGCAGCAGAAACTGGTTCACACTAAAACCTATTACAATAAATCTAGCTTTAAACGGGGCATAGTTGTCCATTTCCGCGCGTTGAGACATCACGCGTGGATCTTATTACGAATGGCATAAAGTTTAAGTTTGATTGCAATTTGTTAAATGACAAGTGCGTGCTTCCTTCACGTGATATTTAAATTAATGGTAGGGCTTGGACACAAGTGAGTAAGAAAATTCATTTTTCTAGAGTTTCCCGTGTTTGTAGGGTTTATAAAAAAGTATGGTTTTCATTTCTTTTTATCCGTGACGGTCACGGAGACGGTATATGCGTTTGGGGTAAGAGTTGTTTGTATGTGTGTTTGGGCGTGTGTGCGTGCGTTCGTGCGTGCGTGCGTGCGTGCGTGCGTGCGTGTGCGTGTGTGTGTGTGTGTGTGTGTGTGTGTGTGTGTGTGTGTGTGTGTGTGTGTGTGTGTGGGTGTGTGTGTGTGTGTTACCATTTTTCTCATTCCCTTGTTCTTAGCTAAGTTTTAAGGTTCCAGACCGCCAGGGCGGTGCTAAATGCTCATGTTTTTCCAAACCAGTTATTTTTGAAGTGAAATCTTCTTTAGCGGCGGAGTGCACTCTTTCGGATGGGTACCTGATGGAAAACGAAAAAATTGCTACAATATCATTAGAATGCGATGGTAATTTCGCCATCTGAAATTGGGCAGTCCAGAAACCAGAAGACCCCAATTCGAATCCGAGAAACTATTTTTTTTTCCTTTTTTATTTTAATTTTTGATTTTTTGATTTGTGATTTATTGTTTTATATATTTTTTTATTATTATGTCAGTAACATCGAAAAATATTATATAATTTTTATCAGTATGTAATATAATGTTCAAGTTTTCACTTCTGCCGGCACTCCCGGAGTGTAACCCGTTGTTTTTTTTTTCTCGGAGATGGCTAGGACGAATTGGAAACGGTTTTTTGCTTTTATAGGTCTCATTCCTGACTACGTTCTTATTTTAGTTTTAATGTTAAAGACCGCCAGAGGGCGCTACAGTACACGCGTTTGTTTCTTCAAAACGGTCAAGTTCATCTTTCGGTTTGGCTACGGAAGTCTCGGGTGCGATTCCTGGGTTTGGACTTCAAATTTTTCTATCTTTCTTAAATGCAATTATTGTAACTTACGATCGTGTCTACTTTAAAAAAAACCGTGATTTTCCACTGCGTGTGGACGACAACAATCTCAAAGGCTAGCCAACTACGCAGGTGTTATTATAGTGCATATGTTGCGTATTGCGCAGACACAAGTGCACTCTCTAGTCTCTCATATCCCGATGGGATGGAAAACCGACATGAACGGAGAAAGATTGGGCGCAGGACCGACGCTTTAACGTGTTTTCCGAGGCACGGAGTGGTCCGACATTTTTCGAGTAGGTACATCACCCATCTATGGACCTTCAGTGGTAACGTTGCTTAACCTCGCAGATTTCTCGATCTGTTCGTTTGCCACTGAGTCATGAGAGTTTGTATTTAATGTACATTTTAATGTATAAAAACTCGGTGTTATGAAATTTGCGTGTATTTTTTTTATGTCTTTCCACACGTTAAATGTAAATTAAAATTGAAAACAGCTCAGTAGCTCAGTTCACATCGAAGTGGCGTTAGCCTGAACAAATGGTTTAAGGGCGCCCTAGTCGATGATTCTACCACACGCGGAAAAGTAATTACAGTTGGATCAACGTAACTAGGCCGGACTGAAGTAGGCGACAAGTGGTTGCGCAGATGCGTTTTTTGGAAGTAAATGGTGACAGGAGGCGGGGGGCGGGGGAGGTAACTAAACCAAGAGAATTAGAGATGCGACTTCGCATTACATTGCCTTATTTAGTATTACTAACTCATGTTTTTTTGTGATTATTTTCGCAAAGAAATTGTTTTTCGAAGTTTCTTTAGTATTTACTGTAACTGTTCTAAATTTAAACTTTTATGAACTCATTGAAATAGTGTTTTTATATTGTTGAATTAAAATGTTGTTAGTATTTTTAATCGATTAAACATAATTAATCGTTTTCGTAAGTAATTTTAGGGTCGCATCTCTATGACATGCGCGAAAGTGATAAGAACCTAACTTCAGTCCGGTCAAGTTACGTTGATCGTACTGTACTCCTCTGTATGAGGTTGTAAGTCAAAGCTTAAAATTAATATAATAACAATTCCTTTTATCATAAACTAGGCTTGTAGACTAATGGTCCAGGCATCGGACTCGCAATATCATACCTCGCAATATCGACTGCCTCTGTGGCGCGGTGGGAGTGTATCCGACTGCTACGCAAGAGGTCGTGGGTTCGATCCCCACCCAGGATAAAACTTTGTGTGATGAGCACGATGGTTTATTCCAGGTCTGGGTGTTATTTATCTATAATATGTATGTATTTAGAAATATATAAGTATGTTTATCGGTTGTCTGGTTTCCATAGTACAAGCTCTGCTTAGTTTGGGATCAGATAGCGTTGTGTGAGTTGTCCCAAGATATTTATTTATTATTATTATACTACTACCGATGTGATCTACCTCCCAACACAATTTAGCTTAGCTGGAGGGGTAAAGAAATAATATTATAATATTAGTATAGATTTATATAGTGGGGTTCAACCCCCCCCCCCCCCCCTTCCAAAGTACGCCTATGAGTTTGTGCCCTATCTCTATTTAAATATAGAACATTTTCATATCTTCTTTTTCAGATAAAGAACTTTAGCTGATACCCTGCCCTACAAGTGCCTTATACACAAATACCAGAGACAGATATACACATATTCAAGTGCTAAAGCAAGACATCAATACGTCGTCGCTTCCGTCTTTTTATAGAAAGTTGATGGAAATATTTTCTATACAGTTTATTGGATTTGGAATGAATATATACTTTGCTGTTTTCAAGAAGTACTGAAATTTGACGATTTTCGAAGTACGGTGATTTGTTGTTAATGGTAAGTTAATTTTATTTATTCATTTAATTTTATAATATTCAATAAAAAAAAATATGGAAAGGGATATAGGCCCTTAGCACACTGCCCCCCACTACGCTGGGGAGAGCGTGACGATGGAAAAACGCGCGTGGTTGCGTTAGTGCAGATTGTTACAGTACAATATCTTTGTGCTGTATCTACAATCTACATCACAATCTTATGTTCCTTATCGCACGTTCAGTATCTATTAAATGTTTCTACTATCTGTTATCAACACGAAGTCGTTAGTATATAAGATGCACCTTTGGATAATTATAACCAGACTATACTACATCTTTTGTCTCATTTATACCTAATCATATACTGCCAAGAAGTTTGGCAAATTGGTGACCCCGACGAACGAATACGCAGCAAGAAACATGGCACAATCACCGTGCAAGGCGAACATAAATCAGCAAGGAACACTTGAAGTAGCTGCTGGCACCTCGGTTTTATCCCGCATTCCGGAATTTTGGAAAGACCAACCAAGATTATGGTTCACGCAACTAGAAGCCATATTAGCACCACAGAAGCAAGGAGACGAATACAAATACTGTACAGTAATAGCAAAGTTATCCAAGGAAGAAATACTACAAGTTAGTGACCTAATAACTTCACCACCGACTACAGATAAATACAAAAACATCAAGGAACGTTTAATTGATTGTTACGAAGAAACAGAACAGCGACAGTTTCAAAAATTAATATCAGAGACAGAACTCGGTAATCAAAAACCTTCGCAGTTATTACGTCAAATGCGAGTCCTCGGGAGAGGAAAAATCAGTGACGAAACAATCAAACTACTATGGTTCAGGCTTTTACCAACATCAGTTACTACGGTTCTAGCAGTTACGGAAGACATGGAAATTGACAAACTGAGCCAAATTGCAGACAAAATAATAATTAATTCAAAAGTAACCGAAATATCAGCTGTTAGCAACGACACTTCAAACGACAACAATACAGCATGCATTTTAGCCCAGCTAGCAAAATTACAGATAGATATTGACGCAATTCAGCAAGGTCAATATGGCTATCGACCCAACACGCACAATCATTTCAAGAAACGTCAACAATTCCCGATTATGAGGCCGAGAACAAACTATAGAGGAGCAAATCGATTTTGTTACTACCACGAAAGATTCGGAAAATATGCAAAGAACTGCATTAAACCATGCGGTTGGAAACCAATGACTTACGTACGGAACCAGGGAAACGAATAAGAGCACAGACAACGGCGAAACTCTGTGCAATCCACCCATCCAATCGCCTCACCATTACCGACCGAAAAAGTGGTATGAAGTTTTTGATTGACACGGGCGCAAATATTTCAGTCATTAGCAAGCAACAGAGACATTCAATTTTACAAAATGAACAATACACACTATACGCTGCAAATGGGACTAAAATTAGGACTTACGGCGAGAAGACGCTTACCTTGAATTTAGGACTACAACGATGTTATAAATGGAATTTTGTAATCGCCGATGTTACACAACCAATAATTGGAGCAGATTTTCTAGAGCACTATAAACTATTAGTCGACATAGCAGGTCGCAAACTTATCGACAAAGTTACAGAGCTGACAACGCATGTAACTTCGGAAAAAGCGACACAACAAACAATTCGTACTATCGCAGTGGGAACGAATCCACGTATTACGCAACTTTTAAACAAATACGAAGACATCACGAAAGGGTCCTCTCTCCGCAATGCGCCCAAACATAAGATTGAACATCACATTATCACTACAGGACCACCCGTCGCAGCTCGGGCAAGACCATTACCTCCAGAAAAATACGACATAGCCAAAAAGGAATTTCAAAATATGATAGAACTCGGAATTTGCCGACCGTCAGATAGCCCATGGGCAAGCCCATTACATATGGTAAAAAAGAAAAATGGCGAATGGAGACCGTGTGGAGACTATCGAATGCTCAATAGCACGACAGTACCGGACAAATACCCACTACCAAGATTAACTGACTTTACATACATATTAGAAAATAAGAAGATACTAAGCAAGATAGATATACGTAAAGCATACCATTGTATTCCTGTTAAAGATATAGAAAAAACAGCCATCATCACACCTTTTGGACTTTTTGAGTACTTAAGAATGCCTTTCGGATTACGCAATGCGGCACAAACATTTCAACGATTCATGGATTCCTTATTTAGAGATTTAAACTTCGTATTTATATTTGTAGACGACTGTCTCATCGCATCGGACAACGAAGATTTGCATTATCAGCATTTAGAAACGGTTTTCAAACGTTTACACGAGAATGGAATAACCATTAATCTCGAAAAATGCGAATTTTTCAGAAGGGAAATAGATTTCTTAGGTTATCATATAACGAGCCAAGGAATACACCCTACCGAAGAAAATTACAAAGCAATCATGGAATTTCCCAAACCGAAAACAATTCAAGAATTAAGAAGATTTTTGGGCATGGTCAATTTCTACAGAAGTAATATTCCACGCGCAGCGGAAAATCAAAGAATTTTAAACGAATATCTACATGGTTCAAAAAAGAACGATAATTCACCTGTTCCTTGGACAACGGAAGCAGACAAAGCTTACGAAAAATGCAAGGAAAGCATGAAAAACGCAGTGTTAACAGCGCATCCTTCCCGCAACGCATCACTAGCGCTCATGACCGACGCTAGTGCTACTTGCGTTGGTGGAGTTTTACAACAAAAATCCGGACGCAAATGGGAACCATTAGGATTTTTTTCACAAAAATTGAGCGAAACTCAACAAAAATATTCTACGTTTGACAGAGAGCTGTTAGGAATATACATGGCCGTCAAACATTTTCACAGATTAATCGAGGGAAGAGAATTTACAATATTTACGGATAACCGACCTTTGACATACGCATTCTCCCAAAAACCATCATCAAACGATACACCGCGACGGGTCCGGCAGTTAGATTTCATTTCACAATACAGTACCAACATTCAACACATAAGCGGACGTGACAATATTACCGCCGATGCCTTATCTCGAATAGAGGAAATATACGTGCCATCACCTATCGATTACGCTGAATTGGAAAAATGTCAATCAACAGATAATGAACTAAGTAAATTACATGACAATAAAAGATTAAAATTCAAAAACATTACGCTTCCGGGTTCCACAATAAACATCACCTGCGACACATCTACTGGAAAAAGCCGCCCCTACTTACCAAAGCATTTTCGCAAACAAATTTTCGATACCATTCATGGTATGAGCCATCCAGGAAAAAGAACTACGAGAAAAATGATAACCCAAAGGTATTTATGGCCGTATATGAACAAAGATATCAATAATTGGTGTAGATCATGTATAGCCTGCCAAAAATCAAAAATACAACGACATACGATATCACCTCCTGGTACATTTATGACAGCGCAACGTTTTGAACATTTACATATTGACATCGTCGGACCACTTCCGATTTCACAAGGGAAGAGATATTTAATCACAATCATAGATCGTTGTACGTCATGGCCCGAAATATTTCCGGTAGAAGATATAACTGCAGAAACAGTAGCCAAGACACTTTTCGAAGGATGGATTACTCGTTTTGGATGTCCATTGCGCATTACTACGGATCAAGGCCGACAGTTTGAATCAAGAATATTTGAGTCACTCTCACAATTTTTGGGAATACATAAAATTAGGACAACACCTTATCATCCACAATCCAATGGAATGATAGAGAGATTTCATAGAACTTTAAAGGCGGCGTTAATGACAAGAGAATCCAACGAAAATTGGTTAAAAGAAATTCCAACAGTTTTACTCGGGTTGCGGAGTAGCTTGCGAGAAGACACAGGTTATAGTTCAGCAGAGATGACATATGGAACGCCAATACGACTCCCTGGAGGATTTTTTGAGTCATCAGCAGCACAGTTATCAACGTACGAAGAGTTTGTAAAACAAATTCAAAAGGACATCACACAAATGACATCAATTCCGAAAAGAAAAAAACACAATCAAGCTATATTTGTGCATCCCGAACTCAAAGAATGCTCACACGTATTTGTTCGGTGTGATAGAATTAAGAAAGCCCTGACACCGCCGTATGAAGGACCCTACCCAGTAATTAGTAAAACAGATAAAACATTTTGCATTAGAATTAGGGATAAAGAGACAGTGATATCAATTGATAGATTGAAACCAGCTTTCATGATCAATGACGAATCAAACTACGTGCCAGATTCAAATGATTGCGACAGGCATGGACATACGTACACTACACGATCGGGACGTAAAGTAAAGCCAGTAGTACGTCTATAAAAAATCGCTGATATAAGTAAGCTATTCGTATATATATTAACATACTCGTAGATCTTAACATATACCATTAATTCACAACTACTCGTAACAACAAGACATCTAAAATGGGAAATCAAAGTTCTAAGGACCAGATAACATACAATACGGACAATTGCCTCAATCAAAACGAAGCGGACCAACTCCGTAACCTGATCCAGGAGGACTTACGGTGGACAAGAAATGTTGCAATGGGACAGATTATTTTAACAATCGGCGTGATCCTAATTTACGGCATAATGAAAACACTGGACAGAAGAATGAAGAGTTTAACGAAAAAAAATAATAAACACTCGTGCAACAGCTAAGTCAAAATTACAGACGTCAGCAAATCACACCAAAACAGGCGTCATCAAATTCCACCGCGTACAATAGCATTATTATTTATATACATCAGCAAATAACTAGTAAGGTCTAGGTCAAATTTATATTGTAAACACTATTACCATAATTTTTTTAAAGGGGGGTGTACTGTTACAGTACAATATCTTTGTGCTGTATCTACAATCTACATCACAATCTTATGTTCCTTATCGCACGTTCAGTATCTATTAAATGTTTCTACTATCTGTTATCAACACGAAGTCGTTAGTATATAAGATGCACCTTTGGATAATTATAACCAGACTATACTACATCTTTTGTCTCATTTATACCTAATCATATACTGCCAAGAAGTTTGGCAAACAGATCTATCATCTAATATATAAAATTCTCGTGTCACAGTTTTCGTTGCCATACTCCTCCGAAACGGCTTGACCGATTTTGATGAAATTTTGTGTGCATATTGGGTAGGTCTGAGAATCGGACAACATCTATTTTTCATACCCCTAAGAGTTTGTTTGTTTGTTTGAACGCGATAATCTCAGGAACTACTGGGCCGCATATATATTTTTTTTTATTGTGTGATAGCCCAATCGAGGAAGGCTATAGGTTATAACATCACGCTACGACCAATAGGATACGAGCAGCAATGAAAATTGTTGTAAAAAAAAAAGGAAGAAAAAAGAAAAAAGGGAAAAATTACGCAGACGAAGTTGCGCGGGTCAGCTAGTTCTTTCTATAAGAATATCAATAAAACGTACCTAAGAGGACGCGTGTTCCCTGCATGTAGGCGCGTTAACTGCAACACTGCGCGAGTGTGTTGCCTATGTCTGTTTTGTATACAAACCTAGGTACTTGCAAAGCATCGTAAGAACACGCAATCATGCACTACGCTCCGTGATGCGGAGCAGTGTGCCAATCGCTTCAGGTTCATTCTTATTAGCACGTAGTTTCTGAAACTTATTATATTAGTTCATAGTTATTTCCGGTAGAGGAGCTAGCACCACTAGCGCCTCTACCGGACAAACAGTGGTTTTAAAAAAAAACTTTTTGCTTGTGATTAGGTAGGTGTTATTTTTTTTTGAGTCTTCGAGACTACTACTGAATTTAAATCAGTAGATATAGAAATGTACTGCAGGTTTTAGTGATTTGACACCTGTCTCACGCTAGATGTCTATAGTTGCTTATAAGTGATGTTTCATGTGAACAAGAGATGGCGTTACTGTGTTTTTAGTTCTTGAAACTTTTTTTATTAATTAACTAATGCCCAATAAACATGTGTTAGAAGATTAGTTAAAACAGGGTTTTTGTTTCGTTCAATGTTTAGGAAATTCGTAGTTTTTTTTTTAAAGACGACTCCCGCAGTAGGGTACAACCCCTGTGTCGCGGGGGATTTTATAAACATACAAGTCACGGACACAAAGTACACCCAGACTCGGAACAACAATTTGTGGATCACACAAAGTGTTGTCCCATGTGGGAATCGAACCCACGACCTCTTGCTACACTCCCACTGCGCCAGAGAGGCAGTCAATTGTAGGTATTTGTCACCGTCAAGACTATTGAGTTACTAAAAGCTGGTCTTCTTTGTCCTTGTCTTTTCCCGTTACTGCACTGGTAAGCGTCGTCGCTAAACAGGTTTATTGAACCTTCGTCAGCCAAGTAGTTAGCCTTTTTTGGCTTTTTTGACCTGGCAGAAAAGAGACGGAGAGGCTCTCTCTTTTGGTGTGGATACATATTGGGGAAAGTATCATATGGTAAATATCAATTTAAAAAAATCCAGAATCTAAATTTGTATCAGCAATGTCTATAATCTGGTAGTTGATATTAATACGTGGTCTTCGTATGGATTGAATCCTCCTTAAGTCAGTATGCATGTGGGAAAGTTATAAAGAACCCTTAAAACCTAACTCCATAATAAACATATCTATACTAATATTATAAAGCTGAAGAGTTTGTTTGTTTGAACGTGCTAATCTTAGGAACTAAGGGTCCGAATTGAAAAAATATTTCACTGTTGGATAGCTAATTTATCGAGGAAGGATATAGGCTATATAACATCACGCTACGACCGATAGGAGCGGAGCAGCAATGAGAAATGTTGCAAAAACGGGGAAAATTTACGCAGGTGAAGTTGCGCGAGACAGCTGGTACATATATAAGAGGAGAAACTGACTGACTGATATATCAACGCAAGGCCTAAACTTTAGTAGGATTCGAACAACTTAATTTATTTGTTGTTAATGCGTAGTGGATAAGTGTCAGTGGCGTATCCACGGGGGAGAGTGATCTAAGGGGCTCAACCCCTTTTCCCTCTAAAAGTTACCCGAGCTTTCCCGTGTATGTTTGTTTTTTACACGCTTTTTTAGCTTCATATATATTATGTTAGTATGTAACGGAATCTTTAAATGTGTTTTTCACCCCCTTCAAAACGATTTTATTGTAACTTCGTACACTTATAAAAGACTAAAAACAATACAATCCGATAAAAAGGGATTTTGTGAAAATTCATCTCCTAAGGGGTAAAATAGTGGTTGTAAGTTTTTATGAAACTTCCCCAGTTTCGAAGTTAGATGAGTGGAATTTCGTATTCGGCTTATTACTTTAAAATTAAAAAAAAACATTATTCGATGTTTTTTAAAAATCAACCCCCAGAGGGGTAAATTAGGGGGTCCAACTAAAAAGGTCTAAGCTCTTCTCCCCTCCCTAAAAGGCTTATCTGCGTGGTGTATTTCAGCCCGTACAATCTCAGAGAGGAGGCCTGTGTCCCAGCAGAGGGAATTTAAGTTACTAGCTATATGGCATTCTACCTTCTTATTCTTCTTTTATTTGCTACTAGCGGACGCCTCGCGGTTTCACCCGCGTATTTCCCGTTCCCGTGGGAATACAGGGATAAAAAATAGCCTATGTCACCCGGGGTTAGTGTAGCTTAACAACGATGAAAGAATTTTTTAAATCCGTCCAGTAGTTTCGGAGCCTATTCAATGCAAACAAACAATCAAATCTTTCCTCTTTATAATATTAGTATACATTACTTTTTTAACACAAAAACGGTTGATCTACCTTGTTTCAACGTAATAAATTCAACGGCTGCACTATCAGTGCAGACAAAAAATAATTCCAGTATTAATCACTAATCGATGATCACGTATTTGAAATTAATTCATAATAGCTACGTAATAAGCCGAAGATTATTCACATAAACAATAGCCTCGGCTATTTATCTTATCTAAACACTGTCAAGAGCTTTAAAAACTATCTAATAATGGACACAAAGACTTCATAAACTCCGCACAACGGTTTAATCCACCTTCTTCACCTGGGTTAACTAAGTTGACATAACTAGTGTCTTCATATCACCTTGGAATCATTGCACCTAGGTGATTTGAGTGGACATAAGTGGTGTCCTTTGTTCACCTGTGTACTATAATCATCCAGGTGAACAGACATGCCTTTTTTGAAATATTTTGGTGAACTTTATTCACCCACGTTCTAGGTTGCAAAACATTTAAAATCGAAGTCATTTGAGTACTTAATTTTAATAAGTGTAGTGTAAATAAGACGTGTAATGTTTATCCACTGTATTTTAGTAATTTATCGTTGGTGCCTAATAAATATTAGGTGTGGGTAGAATACTTTTAATAAATTGAACACTGAACTGTGTCGTTGTTTCTAAAAGTGCAAAGAAAATACTCATATTAATAAGCGCCGTGGTATAAATTTATTATAACACTGTTATGAATATTATAGGAAAAAAAAACGTATACACAGAAAACTTAAGACCGATTTCACTCCCCCATCGTGCAAGCAACTTACACTTGCCCTTCCCCCTTCCCCCGTCGCCGTCGTGTGACCGACTCTCACTTGGCCGATGAGATTCAATAGCAAAGTCATGCGAGCAACTCATACTTCGCCGTAATTCAATTAATTATATCAATTTCCCTCCCTTACTGTAGTGAAGTGAATCAAAACGAACCTTCCCGAAAACTTATTTTGAATACTCCCATGATTAGGTACTAGTGTTACCAATGTAAAATTACTGTACACTATTCACGTCTTATTTGCACTAAACTTATTGAATTCAAATACTCAAATTGCTTCAACTTTAAATGTCTTGCAACCTATAACGTAAGTGAATAAAATCTACCAAAGCATTAAAAAAGTCGCGTTTGTTCACCTGGGAGATTATAGTACACAGGTGAACAAAGGATACCACTTATGTCCACTCAATTCACCTAGGTAATATCACTTGGGTGAAATTATTCCAAGGTAAAATGAAGACACTAGTTACGTCCACTTTGTTCACCCAGGTGAACAAGGTGGAATAAACCAGCACAGCAATTTATGGTCCACACTTTTTTTTTCCCGAAGCTTAAACTTGGAACACTTGGCCCACAGCCTGTTTGTTTGTTGTTGTTGTTTGGCACATATGGCATTCATGACTATTTACTGACTAGGTTCTGGTTCATGTACCTAAGCCAATTTTGATGGCTTTGTATGTTACCCCATTTCTCTCAAGACCGTAGTATTCGCCATGGGCGCCGTTCATTTATACGTAAGACGATTTAGAGGGGTCAACCATGTCTTATTTTTCCTTACAAGGTGTGGGAAGCGTCAGTTCTTACGTAAGGCCTGAAATGTGCATCCAGTGAGTACGGAGGTGCAAGGGAAAAAACCTTTAAAATAAAACCCAACTCGATTAAATTTGTTCACATTTCTCGTGGGATAAATCTTGGGTTGCCACCCCTACTGAGCGCCATCTTGGTTTCACATTAAAGTTACAACTAAAAAATCTACTAGGTTATGGTCTTAGCATCCAGATTTCAAAGCAATACACCCAATAGGACCCAACCGCCATTAACGGGCCAGAATCCTTCTAGATAAATTTATTGATCTGAGGAGACAAACTGGAAACAAATGTACCAAAGGCTCAACAAAACTAACACAGTAGACGTATATCGAAGTCAGTTAATGAAACTATTTATCCAGATAAAGATCAGGAGGCAATTACAACACACGTGTTGAGCACACACGAAGACATGACAATCATCAAACATGACATCATCGTTCCAAGGGCAGATCAACGACAATGAATGATGAATCAATGGATTTGTGGGTTCGGTTGGGTGTATTACGCCTTATTGATTATTCGGACTTTGGTTGATTACATTTTAAATCATGTTTAATAGGTATACGGCGTGATACTTTATATAGCTTTTGGACGTTATCAATACTTGATGGCTATCTTGGCGTGTGCGCGATAAAAGTTGTAGAGGCAGAATTTCATTTACGTATTTTCCAAAAAGTATAAGACCTATATTCGCTGGTCTCCTTGCTGTCAGTAAACACAAATTCGAGGTCTTGATTCTCTTGTAAACACCAGTGGCAGCATTATTTTCGGCTTCCCTTTTAATTCTAGTTACTTTTATATCCCCTCAAGAACTATGTCCCGCAAGATTTTTTGCATCGAGTTACGTCTGGAAAATTTTAACCGTTCGCTTCTGGTAAACACAATACAATTATATACAATTATGACATGCCATGATTCTCCATTTAAGCCAGTAAAGTAGCTTCTCAAAGAGCTGTTATTAAAACAATTTCAAATTCTGTATCTGGGAAACAGTTCCCCGATTCGTTTCCAGAAATAAACTCAAAAATGTCTCTGCAATATTCTTTATATTATTCTTACCATACTTTAAAATTCGCAACGCCACTCGCAAACGCTATTTAATTCCCTTCAATAAATACCAATTAAAAGGCAGATCGTACACACGCTCTTTGATTATGTGTGATTGCTTCTAATTGTCGTGGACGTCCTTACGACTATTCGTGGCGACAAACGAATCGCAAGATTTTGGATTGTTTTAAAGTCCCAAAATAAGACCGATGTGGCCAAAAAGCAGCCGACTTCTCAATTTGGTTAAAAATTTTGAAGAGAAAAAATGGGAAATCTTATCATTTATTTAGCAGAAGTGAGAAGCAAAGCTCAGCTCGCAAAGCGCAAAATCCTCAGCTACTAGACTAAGTTGGATGCCAATTTGCAGAAATCCGTCAGGTAAAAAATGTTGTTGTATTTTTGCGAATAAGAAAGATTGTTACTGATGTGTACACCTTTAGAAAAGAGTAGATAGCCTCTTCTTGTTGATTCTACAAGGCGGTTGTGCGTTGTAGAAAATAACGGTTGAAACGCACTATAGTGGACTGCCATGTGCTGACATGGTGAGAATTATATTTTAACTAGCTGACTCGCGCAACTTCGATGGCGACATTTTCCCCGTTTTTGCAATTATTTTCATTGATCCTCCGCTCCTATTGGTCGTAGCGTGTTGTTATATATGCAAATAACACTCACAAATAACGTAGCTTACTATTGTTGAAAGAATTTTCAAAATCGGTTCAGTAGATCCAGAGATTATCCTCTACAAGCTCACAAACTCACAAACGTTACCCCTTTATAATATTAATATGAAAGTATAGATGTGTGGAGGGCAAGGTGTTAAGTCCCTCCAACATAGAGGGAGGATCCTCCGACCAGGCGAGGTGATCATGCCTGGCGGGCCGCGGCCCAACGGTTAACGTTGGGAACTTGTATTTATAGTTAGCAGCAGTGAAAACTTCTATATCGCGATTCAGGATTTGACGCGAGCTGTCAAGTGTCAATTTATTTTATATTATATGTAGGTACCGCCACAGATGTTCATCCTGTTGTAGGGTATCGATTTACACAACCGTGTTCTTAGAAATTGTTCAGAATAATTCCATTCTGAACAATTTCTCAAAACACGGTTCATCAAGAGATGTAAAGAGAAACGATGTCTCTTCAACATCCAACTAATTCTACTCAAATTAAATTTTTCGTTCTTCATTCTCAATGTTACATTAACCTACCTATTTCATTAACAAACTGAATGAATGCAATAAGTTTCTTTGGTGTCAGTTTGTACGATTATGGAGCGCAAATTAGCAGTCATGGCTAGATTATTGGGTCATGTACAAACTAGATATTTACGCCTGAATTCTTGAGGTCTTGTCGTGGATTATCATTATATTGTAGTGTAGAAACTACTTCGTACTTCGACGCCATGATTTTTTGTACTATGCGTTTCAAATGAGTTGATAACTGTCATGATGATATTTTGTTTCGCAATACGACTGCAACTTCATTGTGTAACGTAAGGTCAGCAATAAAGTGATTCGTAAAAAGATGTCATTAGTATTACACAGAAGTACATACCTACTCTAATGAACACTGTTTTTTACCATTTATTATGTTTTAGGAAAAAAAATATTAAAGTGTAGAATATTCTTATATTTTGCCAATTTACTTATTTTTGTTTCGTGTTTATTGAATAATAAAGAATACTAATAATATTATAATAAAGAAAAATGTTAGGTAGGTATTTACATAGTTCAAAGAAAATAAATATTACGTCCGTTCCATTACCATAATACACATACAGGTAAATTAGCTTGAAGAAATTTTTGCGTTTGTAGTAGTGTATGGTCAGCAAATAAAAAAAACAACATTTTATTTTTAGTTTTTATTGTTTTAAAGGTAATATACGTTTGTGGCTGGAGCACACCAAATGCGTGCACGTCTACGCATACGCACTACGTACTAATACGGTCGTGAAAATGTGTATCCACCGCATTGTAATCTATGGAACTGTATGAGGCAGACAAGCCAGTTCCAAACATTACAAGCATTGAATGCCGGTTTTCACTTCAGTGAAGACGTGTATGAATTAGGTGTTCTCCGGCCATAAATGTTTTATTCTAATAATTCATCAACCCCAGGCATATCACAATCATCCCCATCCTCGCTTTCATCAGATGAATTATTTAAATTAATTATGATTCGTTCTGATATTGTGTCTAAAGCTGCGTCTCTACCCTGATATTTGCTTTCCTCCTCAATAGCATGCAAACAAACTTTTCTCCATTCCTCTACAGTTATGGCGTTCATTTTTTCTTCAGCTAATGACATTATAACCTTCATATTCATTGCGACATTCTTTTTTGCGACATATGTTTTCACTATCCCCCATATATTTTCTATAGGATTAAACTCCGGATGGTATGGTGGTAAACGCAGCACAGTATGACCGTGCTGTCGTAATATTTCGTCTATCTTGTACTCTATAAATCTCGCCTTGTTTTGCAGAATCAGTTCATATAATTGAGGCTTAAGCAACGTGGATGAATGCTCAATGTTTCGAAATGTCAGCCAGTCTATCATTTGCTGTTTTCTAGAATTACTATTCGGTGCAGGATTTTGTATTGAGTTATGATATGGTGCGTTGTCAACAACAACAACACTATTTGGTTGTAAGTTGGGTATTAATTGAGTTTGAATCCACCTTGAATAGTTGTCATAGTTCATATTGTTGTGGTAATCTCCACTTTTTTGGTCGGCTTTAAACATAAGCAATGCATTTGGTATAAAGCCATCGATACCACCGGCATGAACAATGATTAAGCGGTTGCCTTTCGATATATGTTGCTTCAAACCTGAAGTGCTTCCATCTGACCAAGATTTCGAGAGGGTATGTGATGTATGTATATATGTTTCGTCGGTGTAAACAATTGGTAGGTGTTGTTCACGATATTCAGCAATTTTCATCAAATAATTAATTCGCAAGTATCTAATTTCGTGTTTTTCCATAAGAAGTTTCCGGTTATCTTCTGTTTGCTTCCAATTAAAACCTAATGACATGACGTGTTTTCGTAACGTGCTGACACAACCTTTATAATCGATATCTTCTTTCAATTTTGAGTGCAAAGTTTTTAAAGTGGGAACTTCTTTATTTGTGATGTGGAAGTCATGAATTGTTCTTCTGATAACTTGCTGATCAAAGTTATCGATTACTATTGTAGGTTTACGATTCGGTTTCTTTTTAGGAGATTTAAATGTTACTTCCTGATCTGAAGGACGACATTTGCTTTCTGATACTACCTTTCTGACGGATGCTATTGAAATTCCTGTTGATTTAGCAACTAATTGAGTGGGGGTCATAATACTGCTCGGGTTGTTATTACACTCATTTTCGAAATATTTGTACAAACAGTACAAAACTTCCTTAGTTTGAGAAGTCAAAGGCTTGCCTCGACCATGTTTTAACACTGGAGCCATTTTGAATTATCAATATAAAGTTACAACACTTACACACTTGAAATTAAACACTTCAACAAATATTTTAACAATAATAACAAACAATAACAACAATCAACAAATACAAAATTTCACAATGAAACTACTACGTATCTAATAATTATAATTTTTTAATGAAATGCGTGCTTTATGTTCTAACGGTATCAAGCGACTGACGTCAGACTGCACGTGGCACCTGCGGACAGAGTAAACTGGTTTATTCTGGTTTTGTGCGTGTTTCCACTTTCCACTATCAAGTGACGATTTATTTATTTGTTTTGTTTCGTAATTATTATGGTCAAAACTTTTTACCTATAGCTAAACTACTATCATCTAAAGAACGACACGATATTTTATTGTTTCACGGTAGTCGCCTTGTCGTTTGCTCAAGGACGTGAAATTGAATGACATATTTTTTTTAATAAAGTCAAAACCTTTTTCTTTAAAATAAAAACTTGTTTTTATTGAAAACAAAAATCAGAGTGTTGCTAGGGATAAGTATTAAATTAAATAGTAATGTTAGGATATTGAAACATTTTTGTAAGGGCCAGAACGATATAGTGGAAACGCGCTCTAATATCTAAGTAACATACACACCACTACATATGCAAAAATTTCTCGAGACTAATTTCACTGTACGTACTTTACCCGACTTGGGAGAAGTGCTAGCGGTACAATTTTGACAAGTACAGAGTGAAGTTGTCGCGATCGCGATTATCTTCTCATTTGAAACGCATAGTATACGTCTGGATGAAGAGACGAGCAGATTGAGAGCCTGATAGTAGTCCGCAAAGTACTTATGAAATACCAATGTCATGCACAGCAGCTTGTATTAGTATTTCGTATGTCTTGGATTAAGAAATAAGAGACCCATCACTAGCCCTGGCTCTGTGAATCCCTTCTTCTTTAGTGAGAATACCTGTCACAAATTTTATTTGTTGCAAGTTCCTCTTTTTTCATCTTAGAGTGTTTAGTTTGTCAATCTATTTTGATTGTTATATTAAGAGTAGTCCTTAAGAGGATTCACAGATCGTGGGTAAGTAGAGGGTTCCGTATTAAACTACTAGCTTCTTTCCGCGGCTTCGCGACGTTAAGTTTGACCTGCCATTTCACCCCTTTAAAGGTTTGCTTTAGGCTTTGTAGCATCCGCTACTTCATCATTACTACTATCTGTGTACCAAATTTCAACTTTCATGGAAATTGGCTTGTAATGCCACCCCCCTCCCCTTCCCTCCGTGGTGGTGGTTGATGTACCGGTGTTGAAACTAATGCCCCCTCCTGTCATGCGAACAACTCACACTTAGCGTAACATTTTAAAACCATAATATCTCCTAAGATAATTATTGAAATCAAATAAAGTAACAGTAGTTTTGTTCACAATGAAATATTTGTGATGAATAACTTGTTTATTTGGATAAGGGTTAATACCATGTTTATTAAAACACTTTCGCAAAAATGCATTATTTTAGTACGAATTTGTTACCATAATAAAAGGTAATAGTGGGTGAACTTTAAGAGATAGGCATTTGCTGTCGCGGACTATTTTTTAGAACTTTTCAAGAAGTACATATCCGTCATACATTATTAATTAGTAACTTTAACGTTTATGCAGCCGTGCGCTGCTTAAACGGTTAACGGAAGCTCTCAAAAGGTATAATTTTCCCCCGTTTTTGCAACATTTTTCATTGCTGCTCCGCTCCTATTGATCATAGCGTGATGCTATATAGCCTATAGCCTTCCTCGATAAATGGACTATCCAACACAAAATGATTTTTTCAATTCGAACCAGTACTTCCTGAAATTATCGCGTTCAAACAAAGCTTTATAATATTAAGTATATATTTAAAATGGATTTCCTGAGACACCTGATTCAATCAGTTATTTGCAGAGACAACATGTTGTATAATTGCTATCTTCTGTAAGAAGTCACAGCCTGTATCACCTAGTCCTTGCTTTGCCACACCCCCAAGATTATTGGTCATTTATACAAGTACTTCAAACCAGATGCGTAGCACGTGTCGTCCATGCCTGCGCCAAAAAGTAATAGATAAGACAACTTTTCGAGATATCATATCGATGTCCGATTCATGATCATCTTTAAAAATAACTATGATAATATTTTGTTTGTTGTGATCAAATACTTGTCGAGAAACTGTAACAGGTGTGTCAAAATCGATAGAAATGGATAGGGACAGGTCCTCAAGGATATGAGCAGTTTGGAACAAGGTACCTTTGCTAGCATTCGATATAGAGAGCCTCATCCATCTTTGTTTTCCCGAAGTAAGTCGCCAGTTCAGTATTTTTTCACTGCATTAACGTGTAACCGAAAGGTGTAGTTAGATTTCAGCTGAGGCGTGTACGGTATAAGTTCGGCAATATTCGTTTGCAATATTAACTTGGATTTTCCATTGACGGTAAAGAAAATGATGCCGCAAGTCGGTTCCCACAAAATGTACGCTTAGAACTTGTAAACTACGCAGCGGCATCTTTACATAACACTAAATAACTTATTAGATATATTTCGGGATTTAATCGCGTGAATTATTTAAAGGTCGAATCGCATCGATCGTGGTCACGGGTCGACTAGTGACCACGATCGGTGCAATTCGATAGAAACGCCGGGTAAATAAAAGGTTCTTACCTTTAAATGATTCACGCGATGAAGTCTCGAAATATATCTATACTAATATTATAAAGCGGAAGAGTTTGTTTGTTTGTTTGCTTTGTTTGTTTGTTTGTTTAAACGCTCTGATCTCAGGAATTACTGGTCCGATTTGAAAAAATCTTTTTTTGTTGGATAGGCCATTTATCGAGGAAGGCTATAGGCTACGGTACGACTAATAGGAGCGGAGTAGCGACGAGAAATGTTGCAAAAACGGGAAAATTTACGCATACGAAGTTGCGCGGGAACAGCTAGCAAGTTGTGCTACCTGCGTTATATGCGAAAAACGTCATTTTTTTTTTTCAGTTTATGTAGTTCAAATTTTAAACAATGAGTTTTTCGCGAGTCATATTTCAAAAACTATAAGACATGTGTGCAGACAGCTGTGATTTACCTTAAATTGCCTCAAATTTAAAATACTTGCAAAATCATAAACACATTTGATATCAAAAACCCATTGTTTTAGAATTAAACTGCAAAAACTGAAAAACGTCCGAAAATTTTTGCAGATTTTGCGTATTACGTAGTTAGCACAACTTTTTTTGCTAACAAAACATAGTTCCTTACACCCAAAAAATCCAGCTTAACATCATGTTTTGCGCTTTTAGGGCTTTTATTTGTAAAATTTGAGTGGGCTATAGATACACCTTTGGGTATTAAACATGCGCTTTTAAACAAAAGTTGTCCAAAATTGCTATCCTAATCCTGTAGGATCAGTAGTTAGCTGAAATTCAGATTCGTTTACAATTTCTCAAGTTTTCCACATTACGCAAGTCGTACACACGCAAATTTTAAGTATCATATTGTAGACGTTATTAATCGCACGTCATCTAGACGTAGGTTTATTATCTAGATATTGGTATCTTTTGTCACCAATAGAGAGAAGGGGAGGGCGCTCCAATTAGTAAAGCTTCCGTCAAATGTTCCACGGCTGTATACTGTAAAGCATTAAAATATCACCAAACACAATGTGTAGATAATTCTCGCTATTAAGAATACGTTACGCCTACAGTTTGATATGCTTGCTCTTTCTTATATTCGTGTCGTCTACATCCGAACGCATTGATTGGAAACTAACAAGTGCAATTAGATTGTTTGTCACTCGTGGTGAGTAGCCATCTTGGTGATTTTAATTTATTTGCAATATTTTAAGTTAAAGTTACATAAATCAGTATGGTAGCTAGATGATCTCTCTCTGATTTCTTGCAAGCAGACAGACTGAGTCTATGAATTGAGACAAAGAGGGAGTGGGTTGGCGCAAAAAGGTTGTAGGAATCCCACGTGGGAGACCAATTGGTGTGTCCAAAAAGTTTTTGTTTCGAGTCCAGGTGTATCTTTTGTCTGTGATTTGTTTGTTTATATATTCCCTTGCTACACAGAGTTTGTTCTTAAGTGCAGGAGTCATCTTTCTGATAAGAAAAAGAAAAGAAAATATGGATATTTGTGAGCCTATTTTACTCTGTTGTCAAATTATCTTGTCTTCTAATTGAGTGTTTTGGAAAATGTGTCAGGCAGTTACTTTAATGACAAAATAGGCTGACAAATGGTTACGTTCAATAACTACGGTGAACATGCAGAACCCTCACGGTGTTAAACAGTACCCGTTGGCGCTCGTCTTGACCCGATGATTGTGTGACCCTGCGCCAGCCAAGTGGTCCCAATTCCCGACATCCACACGACTCAGCGTCCCAGTACGCGATTGGCCAGTGAATTAATGACAATATTGCGTACTTATTCGTTTGACCGTCTACGTACGTACCGTCAATTTAGCAATAGACGCTGGTGTACTTGACGTCCTCGCACACCGGCCTCTCGCGATAATTTGATTTGAATTTCGAAAAAAATACGAACGGAAATCCGCTATAGACTCCTGCGCAATTTGAATTTAACAGTTTCGAATTGTCGTAATTTTAATTTACAAAATGGTGGATTGATATGATAAATTGTAAAGACGGTGACGGTAGGGGCGATAATCTATATATGTGTTTCGCCAATATGGCTTCGTAATCAAAATAAGTGCTATTTATCGTAATTTTTTGAATGTGTTTTGGTGTAACTAAGGACTCGAGATTAAGGTGAGATTTTGTGGATGGTATGTTGTATTTATTCTGTGGAACACAGGCTTTCTCTGAGGTTTTCGCAGAGGTATTGTTTTTTTGTTATATTTCATTCAGTAGTTTAATGAAATACTAATAATATTCATGGTCATTATCGTATATCATGTATGTACCTACTAAACTTACATTGAAGGAACAATCTCAATTAGATTTTTTTTTCGCATAATATGACCCCAAAACCTATGTTTTCTTAATATTTCTTGTATAAATAATTAACAAAGATATCAAAATATGTAATTGTATTCAAATAAATATTGAATGCGAGTATGACTATTCGTGCCCTTGCGAATTACCAATTACTAGCTACGTACGTAGTTTACGATTCAGCTTTTAACTATAATATAATAATAATAATAATATCTTGGGACAACCCACACAACGCTATCTGATCCCAAACTAAGCAGAGCTTGTACTATGAAAACCAGACAACTGATAAACATACTTATATATTTCTAAATACATACATATTATAGATAAATAACACCCAGACACAATAAACCATCGTGCTCATCACACAGTTTTATCTTGGGTGGGGATTGAACCCACGACCTCTGGCTTAGCAGTCAGGGTCTCTAACCAATAGACCAACAGCTGAAACATCTTACAGTAACTAATTTACCATTCCTATCACAGGGTTTTTTAACGCAATCGTATCTGTAAGAAAATCTAGATCAATTCGCTTACCAATTGTCGCTGGTATAGCATATTCTTTCCTCAGGCTCCGATCAAGGCTTGTTGCCAGCAAATAACCCTCTAGTCCGTATAGTTCTACCGTTCAGTTCTACTAGTAGGAATAAAAGGAGAAATAAATCCGTTTATTTCTACTATTCACCGTAGGAATTTTAGTTGGACTAAACGAACAAAAAGTTCTTTTAGTACTACGAATTTCAGTACATAATTTAATAGAACTAAACACATATTACAAAACAAACGACAATATTAGTAGACAATACCCCACGGACAGTAATTGTAGGAATAGACGGACAAAAATTAAAAAAAGAGTTGTGGCGTAAATTGGGTGCAGAGTACGTTTATTAGGACTAAATGAGAAATGCACGAAAAATTAAATTGCTAACTCTTAAGTTTAAGTTTCATAACTTAGCTAAACTAAAATAAACATTGTTATGAGAAACATTTTATCTCAAAGATTCTAAAAAAAGGGAAGTAGATATTTGGCCATTAACCAGCATCATTTGCTGTTTCAAAATATACTCATCATTTATGATACTTTCGATTTTCCTCCTTTTGATCTGCATATTGTTATTTTCTATTTGTATGCTCTTTGTTATATTTAACGAGGTATCTTTATATAAGACGTGTAATAATTGCATCACATTAACATGACCTCTTGTTTTACAATTATTATTAAGCCTCAAATGCCATCCTTCCACGTAATTTGTTGTTCTTAAACGTTCCTCAAATACACTCCAAATACTGATGAATTTCTCACTTTTCATCCAAAATGACTCGACATATTTAATAAACGGCTGCATGTTAATACCATTGGTAATTAATATATTCATCTGTTCCTTTATATACGACCAACCTTCTTGAATATTGTGAATCGGTAACAATGGAAGAATACCGCTTAGTTGAAAAATTCTTTTTGTTCGTTTCATTTTTGTTAATTGTAATTGTTTAGCCTTTCTCCAGATTGCATTAGTGAAATGGTAGAAGCATCCTTTGATAATCACATTTGGGAACACCTCCGCGATTGCTTTCATTGCGGCCTCTTCGAAGTCGAAAGAAAACTTTAAAGGTTGCCATTGTGGCACTTGAGACTTGATGATATTAAATACATTTTGATACGATTGTTTAGATTTATTTGTCATTAAGACATAAATCAAAGGCAGTACGTTTGATTCATTTTCATTACTGTGGTAATCCCCATGGATAGAGTAAAGTTGTTTAAACGGTTCCGGGCAACTTTTATAAGTTCCGTCTGCAAAATAATGTGTAATTGATGCCAAAAGCGTTTTTATTTGAGGATGGCAAAATATTAATATCCTCTCTCTATTGCAATCATAATCACCCATAAGAAAAGTTTTATATTGCGGAGGAACTTGAACATCTGAAACGTTACGGTACAATACTTTTGGAATTCCAGCAGCTCTATTTCTTGCATTATATAACGCCGTTTTAACTTTTGAATAATTTGGTATTTTTTTAATTAAATCTATACCGGAGTCTTTGAAAGAGCTTACGGTTTCGTTAAATAATTTAGGGACCGATTCTTGAAAGTTAGACTTCACAATTTTTTCTTTGCACTCTTCCATTTTCTGCTCAATCACATTTCGTGCGAAATCAGCAAAGCAGTCCCTGTCATGTAATTTTCTCTTAGTGATCACTCCGTCCTATAAATAAATGAAGATAAATACAATTTAAAGAAATACGGTAGGTACAATATGGACATTAACGAACGGATGCATAGAAATACATACCTAGTTACTTTCGCATTTATTATAAGTGTGGGTGAAAATTAATGGAATTAATCGTCTGGTATTCATGATGCTTACTTATGAAGGTGCAGCTACAAATAAGTGTTTAAAGTATGATTTACCTTAATCGTCAATGATCCACAACAGACGAACAACCCGCTTTCTTTATTTTTACTACTACATCGCCACACAATATCTCCACCTTTATAGACACGATTTTTGTAATACTTGTACCCAGAATGTAAGAGCACAGTACCACGAGTCTTTTTTAAATATACTATATCACTATCATCGTTATCCATATTTTATTCCCTTGATCAGTGTCGATTTGGGAATAATTTAAAACCAAATTATTTTTAGATACACGTTCTAAATGACAACAACTGAATTGTCAATGACATGTCGTACTCATTATTTTCCTTATAATATTGATTATGATGAGTTAATAAAATGAAGGACCAAAGAGGAAGTATGTAATCGTAGAACAAAAAGGATTATACATTTATTTACAGTCCGTCTCGCAATAGAACTACACGAACTTCATGATTTATTTCTCCGTTCAGTTCTACTAGTAGAAATAAACGGATTTATTTCTCCGTTTAGTCCTACTAGTAGAAATAAACGGATTTATTTCTCCTTTTATTCCTACTAGTAGAACTGAACGGTAGAACTATACGGACTACAGGCAAATAACAGCTTATGAGCTATGTTAACATAGATTTTGGTAATGTCACACCTCGTATCGTATATTGACATGGTTAAGGGTCATTGTAGATGACGGAAGGGTCTTTTTACGATCATGTTGGCCAAAAACTGTAACGTGTTGGGGGAGGAAGAAGACGCTGTTTTATAAGAGTGGAGTCAGTGGATGTGGTTTAAAGTTTTTCATGGTCCATTAGAATCTTTCGAAAGAGCCTTCAATGTCTTTGAATTTTTGGTTTTGGGACAAGTGGGTCTCATCATAATGTTTTCCTTTACTCATTTTGAACTGCGGTTCAAGGACAAATACATTTTTGTTTATTTTTTTCCTAAGTATTTTATTTATTCTGTATGATGTTCACCGATAGCCCCATCGATTGTGTACCAATTAAAGTATTTTTTTTTCATCTCAAATAATATTATATTGCAAAGTTCCCATTTTACCAAGTCAGTACCTGATGTATTAATCTTCCACCGATAGCCCCATCGATTGTGTACCAATTAAAGTATTTTTTTTTCATCTCAAATAATATTATATTGCAAAGTTCCCATTTTACCAAGTCAGTACCTGATGAATTAATCTCACTCCAAAAATGTACTCCGACGAGAACTAAAGGGGACGCATTTTTAATTAAAATGCTTTAGAAAAATCTTGTCAAAATAATAGTAATAAAATCTAAAATCTTGTCAAAATAATAGTAATTAAATAGACAAGATTTGTCACAACTCCTAATTAAATTGATGCTAGTACTCACAATAAAACTCGCTCTAAACTAGGAATTAAATGATTAGGACCGCTTCATTCACAGTTATTGTCAACAGACAAAATCTAGAAGAATCGATTGTTGTGGGAAGAGATTCGTAGTATTGCTGTGTTTTTATAAACGGTCAAACATAACTGGTTCATATTTAAAAGCTTAAAGGTCCAAGATAAGTAGCAATGTGGGATTGAATCCCACATTACTAGCAATCTTGTTAAAGCTAAGCTCAAAGGCTTGTGTTAGGAGTGGGTTCACGTCGGTAGTATAATGAGTAGGATTCGAAACCGCGACCTCATAATTGCAAGGCCGATATCTTAGCCATTAATCTACCGCCGCTTAGTGTTTGACAATAAGAAGAATGGCTGTCAATTCATACCAGGCTTTTATCCGTAGTGGACTGATATACGCCTAGACATAGGCCTCTCCCAATTTTCGCCATTAGGTATCATGATTAAAAGAAAAGAAGTTCGCTAGGATGGACTGGAAGCAGATGCTTCCAGTCCATCCTAGCGAACTTCTTCAGGGTTGTCCTACTTTACTCTGAGTCTTACCCCCTCCAGGTCTTCACTCTACGATTCGTTTGCTTGAATGGGCATCAGCTCTGAAACTTGTATTTATGTCGTCATCATTTTCTGTTCTGAACATTCTAAGTAAGCATTTGTTTTGGTGATCATAAATTTATAAACACGTTACGTTATTGTGTTTTTTGTCCATTTTGTTTTGTGTATGTTTTTAGATGTTATTTTAGCAAAACCTATTAATAAATAATACATTCTTTATTTGCACAAAAGTTGGTACATCTGTGGTCTTTTATACAATTTAGTTCTTACAACTTCAGTCAATAGTGACACATATCAACCCATAAGATGGCCCACTGCTGGGCACGGGTCTCCCCAGTAGAACCTACTAGTATGTAGATCCTGGGGGTAATTGCCATAATCGCCACGCTTGGCGAGCGGGTTGGCGATCGCAGTAAGGCTTTAAGTACGCAGAGGACGCTGCTGCCCGTCCTCCGGAGTGAAATCCCTTAGTCGCCTTGACGACACCCACGGGTAGAGATGGGGTGGTACTATTCTTAAGCCGGCACCACACGGCACGATCAATAGTGACATGCAAATGTTATTTCGTTTAAATAAAATAAGTATACCAGATTTATAGCAAGTTTTTCTCTATAATACTAGGTACACTATATGACTGTAGAATTGAAAAAAAAAACTTTATTTATGGCAGACAAAATATTCATAATCTGATTTTTTTGGAAAAGTTATTAACCCTGACCGTGTATTCGACTCAAAACTAATGCACTATAGTAACTTAATAACTTAGTCACAAGAAAGTTTTTTTTTAATTCGTAGGTACTATTTATTTGTTTAATCGATTCGTCTTGAATTTAGCGCTATTGTATTTGATATACCTAATCGTAAATCTAATGACGTCTTACTGTTAAAATTGCTTTTGCTCTATTATTTTCAAGGTGACTCTAAATTTGATTGGAATCTTATACAAATAATAGTCGGATTACTTTTCTAATAATAATAATAATATCTTGGGACAACTCACACAACGTCATCTAATTCCAAACTAAGCAGAGCTTGTATTATGACAAATAGACAACTGATAAACATACTTATATATTTCTAAATACATACATATTATAGATAAATAACACCCAGACACAGAGTAAACCATCGTGCTCATCACGCAAAGTTTTATCCTGGGTGGGGATCTAACCCACGACCTCTTGCGTAGCAGTCGGATACACTCATACCACGCCACAGAGGCAGTCAAGTCAATAGAAAGTAATCTGACTAACACTAAAATGTATGTTAGCCGACACGCAGCGAATATTTATGCATCATTCATAAAAATCATACAAGTAGTTAAGACGTTAAAATGGATAAGATAAGGAATGAGTATATCAGAAGAAGTTTGAAAGTGGCTTCAATAACAGATATCTACGTTGAGACACGCGCGTCTGTCTTGGTATGGACATATAATGAGAAGGGATGAAAGAAATATTCTTCATTCTGCAAGGTGCACATTCTGCAAAGTGCACATTCTGCAAGGTGCACATTCTGCAAACTGCACATTCTGCGAAGTGCACATTCTGCAAGGAGCACATTCTGCAAAGTGCACATTCTGCGAAGTGCCCGTTATGAAGTGCACCAAATGCGAAATGCATGAGTGCATATTTTGCGAAGTGCACATTCTACGCCAAACCCATGTAGAGGAAGATCCCAAGAAACGGTGGATGGATTATCTGAAGGCATGTTTCACAGATTGCCATACTCGTCTACCTTATGATATGATTTAGGATCGAATCTCCGAGATCGAAGCTTCTAGATTTTATGACGCCTGTTTATACTGATGTTTTCACTGTCATTTTAAGGCGGATAGAAACACAATACCTAGCCAAAAATGTGTTTTAAAAATGTAGCCTATTTTACAGCGTTACCAATAGCGCGCCAATGACCTATTAAAAACCTATTATTGATATATCTATACTAATATTATAAAGCTGAAGAGTTTGTTTGTTTGTTTGAACGCGATAATCTCAGAAGCTACTAGTCCGAATTGAAAAATTATTTTTCTGTTGGGCATACGAAGTTGCGCGGGTCAGCTAGTTGGTATATAAATATACTAGCTGACCCGTGCAACTTCGTCTGCGTAAATTTTCCCCATTTTTGCAACATTTTTCATTGCTGCTCCGCTCCTATTGGTCGTAGCGTGATGTTATATAGCCTATAGCCTTCCTCGACAAATGGGCTAACTAACTCTTCAGCTTAAAAATATTAGTATAGATAATAGGTATAATTATATTTTCACAAAACGTGTGCTAATCTGCTCTGTTTAAGTGAAGGGTTATTTGGGAGGTTCAACCCTCTCTACTTGATACGGTTTAACGCCGATTTGATTGTTACAATTAAGCCTTTTTTCACAATTTAAATCGGACCATTATTGTATCCAATTGTAAATTATGTGCATTTTGATATTAAATCTAATCTTGCAACATTATCTAAATGTCACCCACCAGGGGACTAAACTGCAATATTGCATTTTTATTTATTAGTATGCGTGATAATACCTATAATTAATACAAAATACGATTGCAAATAATAAATACATGAATTGTAAACATGATGAGATTATATTATTAGTTTATTACTCTCAGTTTGCGCGTTTGACCTTTTCACACAAAGTTATCTTTGAACTGGTAACGCCATCTATTGAAGATATTGTGAACTAATGTTACAGAAAATAGCTAATAGATGGCGTTTTCGTAGACAAAAAGTGTACGAAAGCGACATCTATATTTATTGAGTGTAAGCGATCTATTGGAGTATTTTCTTGAGGTGCTCAATCAAAAAGAGCGTTATCATTTTCGTTAATTGTTAAAACAATAATAATAGTTCATTACAAAATAACATGCTTTTGTGTAACAAAATTAATAAGTAAGCAAAAAAAAATGCGTGGATATATTATATTGAAATGCAAAAATAATACAAAAAAAAATCAACTCAAACAACTCTTTAGATATTTTATAAACAGAACCGTGAAGTTTACGCCATTATTGAAATTCACACACATTAACGCCAATCACAGGATTTTGGATTTTCAAGAGTACTAAGGTATGATTAAATACAAAGCCTATGTTGCAAGAGTTCCAAGTCAGTGTATTGGTTACAGAAATGCAAACATGTACTAAATTTCAATCCAGTAGATTCAGACCAAATGTCTGTGACTGACAAACATACAGACACACAAATGATCCTATAAGGTCCTTTTCACGCTCCGGTTTCAATCCGGCGCCGGATTAAAACCGGATACCTGGCGCGAAGTGTACGGCGATGTACGATAGGTTTCACACGTTCCGATGTCTGTCCGTTCCGGTCGCTATACATTCGCCGCCGGGTAGCCGGCGACAGGGTACCCGGCGCCGAAATTGAAACCGGATCGTGTGAAAAGTGCCTACGGAGCCCTAAAAAGAATAAAACTCTTAGGACTCTCAATAAAAGGGACAGAAACCTATCATTTACATATCATTTCTTTTACACATGTCTTCTGTTCACATCCAATTGCCGTTTGCATTCTGCGCGCGAATAAGAATTGAGTACCAAGGTCGGAGGTACAGGCTTCAAGTGAATAATTATGGTCCACAATTGCTAGTACCTATTTTGTACCTTTAGGGCGAGTTTGTGATATGGTTTCATCTGTAGACGCAAAATAGGACTGGGTTCAGGTGGCTGTGTGTTGTGATTTATGTTAGTATTATGTCTCCTTTAATCTTGATTTGATGATGTCGATTCCGTCACTTTGCAAATAAAGTTTTTTCTTGGAAATAGTGAATTTTAGGAAAAAAGTGTAAGGACTTTTTTTGTAGATAATTGCATGATTTACATTTTATTATAAATGTTCAACAATCCAATAAACCAATTTTTGCGAACTTAGATCTTAATATAAACAATTAATACAATAATAATAATACCTTGGGACAACTCACGCAACGTCATCTGATCCCAAACTAAGCAGAGCTTGTACTATGGCAATCAGACAACTGATAAACATACTTATATATTTCTAAATACATACATATTATAGATAAATAACACCCAGACACAGAATAAACCATCGTGCTCATCACACAAAGTTTTATCCTGGGTAGGGATCAACCCACGACCTCTTGCGTAGCAGTCAGATACACTCCCACCGGGCCACAGGGGTAGTTATGGCGTCCCTAAATTTCATGGATTTTCTGCTTCTTGGGGATTATTCAAGGGTTCCTCCGTTATTTTTCTGACTTAACCGGACTATGACACGTTTTAGAAACAAAAGAAAAATATAAATGAAAAATTCTAAAATTCCAAGAACAACGGAAACGGAATGGTTTTAAATATGTTATATTAATACACGGATAATGATTGAGAGAAATAGTAATAGACTTAATATACTGTCTGAATATTCAAACAAAATTTTGAGTCATGCTCAATAGTATTTCTGTCGCTACTGTTTTTCATTATGTGACAGTGACATCATGAAGACTGCGTCTCAACACTAAGTGAAATAGAAGTAAATCTTTTTCTAATGGCACATTTACCGCGTTTATTCGTTCCATCTCGTTCTGGGATTACCATTCTCCTTCTTCTTTCTCCGCACAGCAATTCCAATTGCTCTCACTTTCTCACACGTTATACAGTCAGAAATGCGACTTTATCCTTTCAATTTTCGCTGATTGGAAAGTGCCAAACAGATTAAATTTATTAATATGATGACTGTTCGTGGAACAGTGTATGGTTTTACGAATGAATCAAAAAGCAATTTAAACAATTAAGAATGCAATTCTTTTAAGTGTTGTACATTTAAAAAGTCTGTCAAAGTGTCGCTGTCCTAAATTTGAGTGACCGAAAAAGTGATATTTAAGTTTATGATGCTGATAGTAATTTTTTATTCTGAATGATGGGTTTGCGCTTTAATAAATCAAACAAGTCTTCTGAAAGATACCTACATCTTTAGAAATAAGGGTTCAATATCTCATCTACTTGTCTTAAAACGGCTATTACACTACCCTGAATCAGGGCCCTAAATTGAGGTGGCCTTGAAAATTTGTTAGAGAATTAGGGCCCTAACTCTTATTACACCACCCTCTTTAAGGGCTTAGGGTCCCTGATTCAGTGTAGTGTATTATGCGCATTAAACGGATTTCTCTTTTATAACACATATCTGTTTTTTCCCCAGGAGCCGTAGTACACCGCCGCCGCAAGGCCAGCAGTTCAAGAATCGTCAATCGGTTCACCTCTCTCCAACTAAACCCCATGGAGACCATCCTAAACCAAACATATCTCATCGGAAACCGTTTCAACAGCTTTCCTGGACTCCTGCACCACATACAGTATCACATCTGTCGTTCTAGCACAAACATGCTAATGAAAATTGAAAACGAACTGCTACAAAGTCATCGCCAAAGGGAAACTACTGGAATCAAAAAGTTATACAACTCCTTTTTCGTTTTGTTCTAACCAGTTGATTCTGGAACAGCTATCATCATATCATCATCATCATTTAGTGTCAATAGTGTAGTGGACATGGCCATTTTGTGATGGAATATTATTCTGAAGAGAAAGACTTTATTATGCACGAGAGTCGAAAAGAGGATAATTTCGCTTGGGAGTCGAGTGTGAGGCTTGCGCTGGTGGGCAGGGAAGAGGACTTAGGGATGTATCTGGAAGAAAGGGAGGGGAGGAAGAGGAAGTGGCACGGGGAGGGGAAGATGATGAGGAGGGACGAGAGTGAGGAGAAGGAGCAGAGGAAGGTGCCGCCTAAGAAAGTTATGTGTGAGTTGATTTTGTTTTTATTAATAGGTCTGCTTTAGATGACCAGGTTTGGAATTGCATGGGAGATACCTTTGCCCTGCTGTGGGACAGTACATGTTTAATAGAAGGCAAGAGAAGGCAAGGTAAGAAAAGTTTGGAAGTGCTTTATCCAGGAGTGCTTTTCTCTTAAAACACAGACTTGCACCCAGTGCTGAACCCTTGATTTTGTAGTGAAGATGATTGGGTTCTGAGGCAGCGGTACGCGTTAAGCCATCAGGTTCTGTAAAAGATCCCTTTTACACGTGCCGTTTTCAATCCAGTCCGGCGCCGGTTACCCAGCGCGAATGTTAGGCGACTGGCGGAAGCCGGAACACGTGAAAGCTATCGTACAACGCCATGCGGCGCCGGACCGCAATGAAACCGGAACTTGAGAAAAGGATCTTACGGTACTGTGGTTAAATAAAGGTTAAGAAAAAAATAAAGTGTTCAAAGTAAGAACACTGTTATGCCACACAGGGGAAATGTACCTTAAATATTGTAGATTTACTGAAAGAAGACTTTAATTTAATTTTAAAAATAATTCAAACTGCATTAAAAGAGTTTTAGATATTGTATAGTAAGAAAAAATCAACTTGTATTTTTACGATGCTAATCGAAAAGATTGATAATTAGGATTGTTTTATTTTTCTAAATAACTAAACCCCTAATTCATAATAAATTAGTAGAGGTTTCAAACTAATTTTAACTAGCGAATGTTTTAACCCTTTGTTAGCAGGAATTCAAGTTTCTCATGGAGCCAGTCTTCTTCTATTAGATTTCGAAATTGGAATAACAAAGACAAAACATTCGCTAGTTAAAATGTGTTTAAAACCTCTTCTGATATGCTATTAATTAGGGGGTTAGTCTGTTAAATTGAAGTGTGGCAAAGCCGGGGGACACCCTGTATGATATAAACTACCTTCTCATTACATCTTTATACAGTTCACTTAACCAAGTCTTTAATTTTAGTAGAACAAATGTAACAGATGAAGTACATTCAGAGCAATATACTTAGTTATATACTTTAGTATTTACAATATTAATGGATAAAGTTGTTAACTCTATACGACTTCATTTAATATTGACATAATCGCACCAATAATATAATTGATGATGTAACATAGATTATGTAAATAGTTATTAAGTACAGATATGGCAGTTCTTTGATTGTAATGTATATTGTGCCTACAGATGTGATCATATTTTGCCCTGCGTGTTATTATTGTTTTAACATCTACGTCGTTAAAGGTGATCACTGACGCAACATCCATTTGAACGACTTCCGAATGGACGCATTCCGAATGGATATACCCAAAATTATGGTACCATTTGCTATATACCATATATGTATATGTATATAAAAAGATTATACTGAGTACTGGTGTCAACACTATACATTTGTTACCAAAGAAGTAAGGACAACAGTTTTGAATTTATTTGACATTTTGCAACACCGCTTTCTCTTTCGTGACTATGGAAACTATGCTTTGACAATATGCTTACAAAGAGAAGATGAGTCTCTTTCTAAACGAGACGACAGGATAAACCCTAGGCACAAATACTATAAACTTCTCGATTTGGCCATTCACTGATAATGCAGATGTCTTCTAAATGGCGTGGCGGGATATACGTCCATTTGGACTGGACGACGTCGAAATTCAAAAACCGGACGACGTCAATTCAAATGGAATATGTTTTTGACATTCACGATAAGTTTTTGGAAGACGTCTACTCCACTCAAATTGATAAATGCATGGCCTCCATGGTCACATAACTGGATTTTCAGGCTTAGAATGCTTGTTACTGTCAAAAATAGCTCTCATTTGTAGAAATATTTAAAAAGTTTAATTGCTGTTAAGATTGCATTAGTGTACAGTCCACATGATGTTGAACAATATCTTAGACTTAGACGCTAACAACAACTTTAGAGAAATCACTCACATATCGCAGAAGACCCCAAATATACGGTCGATGTTTACCAGTTGTCTTCTTTGCAGTACAGTAACGTCGCGGGTTCGAATCCTACCCATTATACTACCGACGTGGACCCACTCCTAACATAAGCCCTTGAGCTTAGCTGGAGGGGCTAACACATTCCTAGTTACCTATTAAAAAAATATTACTTACAGTAAATCAAATTGATACTTTTATAATTGTGTGTAGGTAACACACAATTATAAAAGTATTAAGTTTAAACGGTTCACTAACCTCACTGAGTAAAACTGTACTTAGGTAAAATACTTATCAACAGTTAAGTATTACAATAATTTATCTAATATTTGACTAAACATCAAACATTGATAACGTGACGTTCGTGTGTTATGATTTCTGTCAGTTTTGAACCAATCGTCGCGTACGAACGTACTGTATTGACACCGGTGTCGAATACTAGTTCATTTGTGACGAAAAGTGGCAAAATATTATGTTTTGTGTTTTATCGTGTGTGGAATTAAGTGGATGAGTTTATGTATTTGTGATTAAATGTGATTAAAAACCTATTTAGTATATGCATATGGTAAATTTGGTCTAATAAATATATAATTTAATTTATTTTATGGTCATGGTCTTGGTCTCATGCTCATGGTAGTAGAAGATACATAATAACTTTTTTCGTCCGTGACGAAATTTAGGTAATTTCGTCACGGACGAAAAAAGTAATTATGTGTATACAGCTTTTAAAATAAGACGTGCATTTTCTAGGATAAGAAATGTGTATTCTTCACATCTTTTTTTTATCGTTAAGGGCATCCCATTTAACCTATTTTGCTATCTAATCAAAATAATAAAGATGAGATGTCCTGGCAGGTATAAACTTGCCAGCACAAAGTGTACAGTACAGTTGATACATTCACACGTTAACTCAAAGCTGAAAAAATCATTATATATATATAAAAACTAGCGGACGCCTTGCGGTTTCACCCGCGTAGTTCCCGTTCCCGTGGGAATACAGGGATAAAAACTAGCCTATGTCACCCGGGGTTAATGTAGCTTCACAACGATGAAAGAATTTTTCAAATCCGTCCAGTAGTTTTGGAGCCTATTCAATACAAACAAACAATCAAATCTTTCCTCTATAATATTAAGTAGTATAGATGAATCCCTATTTCCTTTGGTCACGAGATAACTAGAGAATGCCTTAACCGTTTTTTTTTTAATTTTGTAATTCTTTTTTTTGTAGAAGGTTCTTATGTAAAAATTTAAGAAAATGCCAAAAAAAAAATTGGCGTTACAAAGTTCGCCGGGACAGCTCCCATCAGTTTGTTCCCATTTTCATTTTCTCTCTAGACTCATTTTTGCGCCACTCATATATTTTATTAGGTTAGCATTCATAGGTTTTTCAAGAAATAATATACTGTTGCTGTTATATAAAGGAATACACAGACAAACACATTTTAGCATTTAAAGTTATGTTTAGAATACCTATTCGCTCGCGTTTGGTGTGAAATATTGGACTCCAATATTACCCCTAAATTCAACCCCTAAAGTTTAATTTTCAAAAATCTGTCTCTACGGATACCTACGACACTAGCTGTATGTCAAAATTGTATCTTTTATCAGTGCTATCTCAGATATGTATATTTTTGGTTTCGTTGCCTTTGATTTTTACACAAGTATTTAATCAAAACAATTAAAACTACGTGTTAGTATTAGATGCTAAGAAATAGAATCTATACTAATACACACATCAAAAGTGTCTAGGGATCAACATATATTTTTGCAATAACTTTTCTCCTGATTGATTTTTTTTTTTTATTTCTTTAAGGATTCACAAATAAAGTGTTTTCGTTTGTCACAGTAACGATAAACCAAGTCACCTTTGCATTAATAAAGAAATTTGCCATTTTCCTAATAAAGGGATTTTTGACATTTGAACCACTAACATTAAAGTTCGAAAAAAAGACTGAAATAACAGTTTTCTTTAACATTTTATTGGGTAACTTAAACAATTAATAATCCGTGTTTCTACCGCGAACACTAACAACACAAGAACATCGGTTTGGCATACTCAAAATGAGTTCATCCAAATCACGCTGTGGAATGGCCGCCCATGTTCGTTGCAACAACAAAAAAAGGTCTTCTTGCGACTGGATACCCTCCATATTCGGCAGAGCTCTTCTCTGTAGCATATCCCATGCATGCTCAATCGGGTTCAAGTCTGGCGACTGAGCAGGCCAGGGCAGGACATTGATGTTAGCTGCGGCGAGAGTCTGTCTTACAACTCTTGCGGTGTGCGGTCGTGCATTATCATGCATTAACTGAAATAAGGGACCGATTTGCACTTGTAGAGGAACGATGACGTCTGATACAATCGTCTCAGCATAAATTTGAGCGTTGAGGTTGCCTCTGATCCAAATCAACTCAGTTCTTCCGCCGATCCAAATACCCGCCCATACCATGATGGTTCCACCACTATAAGGATGGACTTCCTGGCAGGATTTTAATCGCTGTTGGCGTCCAGGGGTTCTCCAGTGTCGTATACGTCTTGTATCCGGTCTCATACCAAAACGAGACTCATCAGAAAAGCACACGAAACGCCATTGTTCTTCTGCCCAATTTCTGTGTTCAAGAGCCCATTGATATCGAATCCTACGATTGTGCATTGCTATAGGTGGTACCCGTAGCGGTCTTCGGGAATGAAGGTTCACTTCATGCAAGCGGTTTCTGACTGTTTGGTCGCTAATTAAGTTCCCTGAAGAGTGATGAAGCCTCACGGCTAACATCATGGCGGTTATTGTTGGACCTCTTCGAGTTAAGATTTGAATGTATCGGTCTTGTCTCCGTGTGGTGCAGCGATACCGTCCTCCATGGCGCTCAGCCACGGTACTAGTGCTTCGGTAACGTGTCCAAAGTCGACTGATAACACTCTGACTTGTATTCAGAGCTAAAGCCACAGTACGTTGCCGGGAACCAGCTTCTATCATTCCCACGGCTCTGAGCATTTCTTCCCTGCTTAAATGACGTCGCCGCTCCATAATAACGTTGGTTTTAATCAGTAGTAGGGAAACAGTAGCACTAATAATGTCTTCAATGCGTTGTATGTTTTTATAGGAAAAATATTGACAGCTGATTTTCATCTTTTACTCGAATTTGATTCACAGTTCCTGATTCAAATTATGAAATGCACCAAAAAGGATCCATATAAATTTATAAAATCATAAATTTATTACAAAGCCACATCTCAATCTCAAGAAATCCGCATAAAAATGCTTGATCCCTAGACACTTTTGATGTGTGTATTATAAAGCGGAAGAGTTTGTTTGTTTGTTTGTTTGTTTCTGTTGATCTACTGGTCCGATTTGAAAAATTATTTTTTTGTTGGATAGCCCATTTATCGAGGAAGGCTATAGGCTATATAACATCGCGCTACGACTAATAGGAGCGGAGTAGCGACGTGAAATGTTGCAAAAACGGGGAAAATTTACGCATACGAAGTTGCGCGGGACAGCTAGTCTATACTAATATTATAAAGCTGAAGAGTTTGTTTGTTTGTTTGAACGCGGTAATCTCAGGAACTACTCATCCGAATTGAAAAATTCTTTCATTGTTGGATAGCCTATTTATCGAGGAAGGTTATAGGCTATATAACATCACGCTATGACCAATAGGAACGAAGCAGCAATGATTAATGTTGCAAAAACGGGGAAAGTTGACGCATATGAAGATTGTGCGGATCAGCTAGTTAAAGATAAATTACGCCCAGATTTTTTCTGTCAGCTCATCATACAAAGTTTTATCGGCGATTTCGTACTTGATAATCTCTTTAATAACAAATTAATGATTCTCTTTGATAAATGTGTGACGTATTGATAAAAACTGTTCGTAAATGTTTTCATTGTTTGACAATTAAACAATGTGGGGTCAATTGGGTAGATGACTACAATAACAATATAATAGCATTTGCAAAAATATTCGGAAAAACAATGTTTCAACAAAACAAACATTGAAACTACACGATTTGACCATACAAAATAATGACGTCATTGTTTTGTATTTCATGTAAATTTTTAAGTGGTGCATCGTTTTGACGTTTATTAAAAAGATACTGATATGACTTGACAGTCATCTACCCTATTTTGTCTGATCTGTAGGTCTAGTGGTTGGTAACCCTGAATGCTAAGCCTGAAGTCGTGGGTTCGATGTTGTGTGATAAATACGATGGTATATTCTGTATCTGGGTGTATTTTATCTATATTAAGTATGTATATAGAAATATGTATATAACTACTAGATGACCCGCGCAACTTCGTCTGCGTCTATTTTCTCAGTCTTTGTAACAGTTTTTATTGCTGCTCTGCTCCTATTGGTCGTAAATGTTATATAGCCTTCCTCGATAAATAGGCTATCTTACAGTATTTTTTTTTTCAATTCAGACCAATAGGTCCTGAGATAATCGCGTTCAAACAAAGAAACAAACTTGCTTTATAATATCGGTTAGTGACCCTGACTGCTAAGCCGTAGGTCGTGGGTTCAATCTTCAACTTTGTGTCATGAGCAAGATGGTTTATTCTGTGTCTGGGTGTCATTTATCTATAATATGTATGTATTTAGAAATATATAAGTATGTTTATCAGTCGTCTGGTTTCCATAGTACAAGCTCTGCTTAGTTTGGGATCAGATAGCGTTGTGTGAGTTGTCCCAAGATATTATATTATATATATAAAATTCTCGTGTCACAGTTTTCGTTGCCATACTCCTCCGAAACGGCTTGACCGATTTTGATGATATTTTTTGTGCTTATCCGGTATCTATGAGAATCGGCCAACATCTATTTTTCATACCCTAAGAGTTTGTTTGTTTGTTTGAATGCGATAATCTCAGGAACTACTGGGCTGCACTGAAAAAATATTTTATTGTTGGATAGCCCATTTATCGAGGAAGGCTATAGGTTATAACATCACGCTACGACAAAAAAGGGAAAATTTACGCAGACGAAGTTGCGCGGGTCAGCTAGTATTATATATTATTACAACAGTAATATAAGCAAGTTTGAAAGAATATAAATAAAAGGCTATATTGTAGGGGTAAATCTTGTTGCTAACCAAATCATGTTGATACAAAATAGTGCCAGGTAGATACTCGTACGGTCAGCAGAAACATAAAGTAACAAAATAGATATTATATTAGTGTCAAATATATTTTTTTTAAACTTTCGCGATTTTTATACATATCTATACTAATTTTATAAATCTGAAGAGTTTGTTTGTATGTTTGAATGAAATGCGAATTGAATAATTGTTTTAGTGTTGGATAGTCCATTTAAACAGGAAGGCTTATAGGCTGTTGTTGTTAAATTGTTGCAAAAATGGGGAAAATTGACGCTGACGAAGTTGCGCGGGTCAGCTGGTATTAGATTTAGATCGGGACTTCATTGTGTGAATTATTTAAAGGTACACACCTGTTATTTACCCGACGTTTACCGACGATACCGATCGTGGTTACGGGTCGACTGATCACTAATAAACGACTTTATTTTTTGTATAGGATAAAGCACCAAAAATATTTTTACTTTAAATATATAAAATAAACAAGATGAAAACTAGAATTATCTTGTGTTTATTATTAAAAATAAGTGATGATTACATTTCCTATCTCACAGGCTAACTGTTAGAATTATTAATCAACTAGCTGTCCCGCGCAACTTCGTCTGAGTCAATTTTCCTCGTTTTTGCAACATTTTTCATTGATGCTCCGCTCCTTTTGGTCGTAGCGTGATGTTATATAGCCTATAGCTTTCCTCGATAAATGGGCTATCCAACATTAAAACAATTTTTCAATTCGGACCAGTAGTTCCTTAGATTATCGCGTTCAAACAAAGAAACAAACTCTTCAGCTTTATAATATTAGTATAGACTAGCTGTCCCGCGCAACTTCGTCTGCATAAATTTTCCCCGTTTTTGAAACATTTCTCATTGCTGCTCCGCTCCTATTAGTAGTAGCGCGATGTTATATAGCCTATAGCCTTCCTCGATAAATGGGCTATCCAACAAAAAAAGATTTTTTCAAATCGGACTAGTAGTTCCTGAGATTATCGCGTTCAAACAAACTCTTCAGCTTCATAATATTAGTATAGATAACGTTTATAGTAGTTAAGGCATTAGTCGAGGGTTTGCATCCCACTCATTATACTATAAACTTGAACCCACTTCTAACACAAGCAATTTAGCATAGCTGGAGGGGTTATCAAGATTTCTAGTAATATGAAACCCACATTGCTAGTTATATTTTTAATAAACAAAATGTCGTTGGCGTCATTAAACGTAACCAATATTACAACCTGGGTATTTTGTATATTTTGCTAATTTGATAACATATCACTCGAACGATAGATATTATCGGTCGATGGTAGAATTACATCAGTTGACTTCAATTGTTCTTTTAATAAATCAAATCGATATACTCTATATGAAAAATACTATTCCCGTCCTGCTTTACATAAAAAAGGTTATGCGCGCCAATCAAAAAAAAAACTTGTATATTTTCAAAACCAGTCATTGTTAGTTTCAGTGAACTGTCAGTGTTCAGTGTAATTGATTACTTTCAGTCTACCCGTGACCACGGCCGTCGCAATACGGTCGAAACGTCGGGCAATAAACAAGGTATTTTACCTTAAATTATTCACGCTATTAAGACCCGTAATTACTGATTTTGTGTGCATCACAAATTTTCATAATGTGTACAAATCAACATTTATTTATAACAACAATCAACATTAATTTATTTACAACAAAGTTTATCAACATTTATTATGAAAATATATATATTACGGGTATATCTACCCGTGACCACGGCCGTTGCAATACGATCGAAACGTCGGGCAATAAACAAGATATTTTACCTTAAATTATTCACGCGATTAAGACCCGTAATATATATATTTTTATAATGTGTACAAATCGCGAAAGTTTATCAATATTTATATTCAAAACAGCTGAAGGAATTTTTATTCCGATTAATTCATCTTTCCAATAAGCATTCCGTATCAAAAAGCATTGTAGCCCCCACGCGGCTTAAGAGTATTTTATTAGAATGCTTGTTAGCTTGTCACCCTTTATGGCCCCGATGCTGACATCGGGGCCAGAGCTGCCACTTCAGACGAAACTCAAAAAGGTTTAAGGTGGGCCCCAACGTTCATTGAATTTGACAATTGTTTCCTTATAGAATTTTATAAGCTACGGGTCTTTATCGCGCAAACATTTTATTTTAAGGCTAAATACCTTTGTTTATTGCCCAACGTCTCGACCGTATTGCAACGGCCGTGGTCACGGGTAGACTGGGACGTGTTTACGCGATTAAGACCCGTAGCTTATAAAATTCTATAATGTGTACAAATCGCGAAAGTTTACGAACACAAATTGTTTCCTTACCTCATATGTTGACAATAGTTCCGACTGGCATTAAGTGCAGGAGATTTTTGCCAACTAATAATACAGATTTAACGTTCATTTCCGTGCATCGCGGCCGATCGCGAGCCGCGCGCGGCTTACGACAAGCGGCCGATGCGACAATATTCAGAGTGCGCGCGCAGTCTACGAGTGTCGTCTTCCGCGCGCGTCTGTCGCTTACCTCGGAAACGGCACCATACATTCTCATACTCTGACTATTGTCGCATCGGCCGCGCGCGTCAGACGCTTGTCGTAAGCCGCGCGCGACTCGCGATCGGCCGCGATGCACGGAAATGAACCTTTAGTTTCAGTAAGGTAGAGTCGAGGTGATAAATTTTCAAGGAAACGTCTTAGAATACGGGTTTTTGTTTCAGGTGTCAAACAATATCTTGTTTTAGTTTAAAAATTCTCTAGCTGTCCCGCACAACTTCGTCTTATTGTAAATTTTTCACGTTTTTGCAACATTTCTCATTGTTGCTCCGCTCCTATTGGTCGTAGCGTGATGTTATATAGCCTATAGTGTTCATCGATAAATGGGCTATCCAATAGTGAAAGAATTTTTCAATTCGTACCTGTAGTTCCTAAAATTATCGCGTTCAAACAAACAAACTCTTCAGCTTTATAATATTAAGTATAGATTCGTTTACATTTCGAAATAGTAGATGCTGCAAACTGTACCGTATGTAATGTAGCGCTAAAATGTTATCACTTATCAATGTTATCTCAGATATGATGTTTTTGGTCTCGTTGCTTTTGATTCATAAGTAGATTTGATCCATTTAATTTCTAAATAAACAAGAAAACGACATGTTGTTATAGAATATTACATAAAACTACCAACCGCACAAACATACAAATGATTAACGTTATAATATGATACTAGTTGTATGAAATGCTGAAAGTATTGTGTAATGTTTCCGAAAAAACTGTACAGACGCCCGTGAAATCACCGATGGCTTCAGCTGAAAAGCAGCGCTGCAGTCCGCTGTAGCGTAAGCTGAGCTGCGGCCCTTTAAATTCACTTAATGAATCTTTTGTTTACACATCTTTGTAAAAATGTGAATTTTATAAATTATTTTTCTTTCTTTCTAGTTTTTACTAGTGGCGGGCGGGCCTTGTTTGCGTTTTTTAAAAGCTCTGTTTAACCACTTCTGGGGTTGATTTTCCTAAAATCCATTCATAGCCCATGTCTATTTCATCAGCTAAACCGTCAGTTGAACATAGTTGGCTATAGAGAAAGACATTTACACCGCTTACTCACAGTTCTGAGTCCCGGTTCTTCCCACGAGAGCGAGCGAGAGGAGGGGTCTCATTTCGCTCAGAGTTTCAACGTTTACAGTCCCTCTCGTTCAGAGTTTAATAATTCCTGTGCATGGACTTTCCTAAATATAGCCCTGGCTACGTCAATGCCATCACTACAGGCACTGGTGATATCTTTTATCTCTTGGCTCTTTCTCACTTGGTTTCGATCATGCCTGATGGTAAGCATTGATGAAGAACACGCGCACCCAGAAGATCCCTATGCACTCTAGTCCTAAAAGTGTCCAGGTTATAATTAATTGGAAATACTGACACTGGCAGGGAGTTCACACTTTAGCTGTTCGCATAACAATATAGAAGGGTACAACTTTGTGCGACAAGCGGGTCTTATTATTAGGTTTATTAAATATATACTAATATTATAAAGCTGAAGAGTTTGTTTGTTTGTTTGTTTAAACGCGGTAATCTCAGGAACTACTGGTCCGAATTTAAAAATTATTTTTTTCACTGTTGGATAGCCCATTTATCGAGGAAGGCAATGGGCTATATAACATCACGCTACGACTAATAGGAGCAATGAAAAATGTTGCAAAAACGGAAAAAATTGATTCGTACGAAGTTATTAGCGTAAAAAATAGGTCATCTAAAAACATTGCCCTCATTAAACAACGTGCAAATACAGATTTAATACTAATCATTTTATCAATTTTGACCTCCGCGCGTGTCCACCAATACATACATAGAAATAGTCACATATATACAAGAGTTTTAATGCCAGATAGTGGTTGACCTGAAGACCTTAGAGCCGCCATACTGGATCCGACACGGTTTTGTAATTTATAGGTTAAATTTGATAACGTAATTAAGTTCTTTGTAGGATAAAAGCCGTCTTATGATTGATGCTCAAGTGTGTCTGTCTGTTTGGCTTCATAGCGCTGGAATCGGTGGATGTATTCGGTTGAGGATTTCTTTGTTAGAAAGCTGATTTAATCGTGGTGTTTGTAAGGTTTGTTTGATGAAAATCCATACAGCGGTTTCGAAAATAAATCAGAAAGTTTAATTCGCACTGATCTTCAGTTGCTCTAGCTTTTAATCCTAGCTGGGTTATTAGACTTCAGTCTTCGGGACCCACTGTGCGACCCACTCTTGGTCTTTTCGCCCTAGGTTTCAAAGTAAGGCGCCATTTATTTATTACCTGACTGTAATGAAGGGTTATGTTTTTCGCGCGTATCTAGTATGTATATATGTATGTAATATTCGTTATTACCTGATATCTCACAATCCACTTAACAATCGAACGGATTTATACAATTAAGACGTCGTTAGATTCGTCTTGATCGCCTCGACGATTGATTACCGAGCTACGAGAGCGAAAAACTTTTGAATAAAACCAAAATCGATTATGTTGTTATTTATGTACAAAAAACGTTCATAAATATTGTTTTTTTGGAAAAATAAAAACCATTAGATAATATTAATATTGGGACAACTCACACAACGTTATCTGATTCCAAACTAAGCAGAGCTTGTACTATGGCATCCAGACAACTGATAAATATGTATATATTTTTAAATACGTACATATTATAGACTAGCTGTCCCGCGCAACTTCGTATGCGTAAATTTTCCCCGTTTTTGCAACATTTCTCGTCGCTGCTCCCTCAATAAATGGGCAATCCAACAAAACAATATTTTTTCCAATTCGGACCAGTAGTTCCTGAGATTAGCGCGTTTAAACAAACAAACAAACTCTTCCGCTTTATAATATTAGTATAGATAAATTACACCCAAACACAGAATAAACCATCGCGCTCATCACACAAAAGTTTTATACTGGTTGGGAATCGAAATTATTTTTCGATTCGCGATTTGTACACATTATAGAATTTTATAAGCTCGGGTCTTAATCGCGTAAATATTTTATTTTAAGGCTAAATACCTTTGTTTATTGATCGACGTTTCGACCGCATTGCAACGGCCGTGGTCACGGGTAGACTACCCGTGACCACAGCCTTGTTATTTTACTAGCATTTGTTTTAAATTCCTAACACAAAAGGAAGGGCAGGATTTCGGTGCCATAAAATAATGTAAGGTGATAATCCAATAAGATGTCTTGAAAGTACATAATCAACCTTTTGTGTCAGTGTCGGAGGTTTCTTAATTTTTCCTTCAATACCTTTAAAAATATCGTGTCACAATGTTTGTGGTCGAACTCCTCCAAAACGGTTCGAAATTAAATGTTTTTGGCGTGATAACGTCTTATAAATCGATGACCGGGTGCACGCATAAAAAGTGTCACGGTCTATCACGTTCCGCCTGCTGATAGGCTGAAGTATTGTGGCCGTCGGGCGCATGAGCCCGGGTCTACTAAAGCTGTCACAAGCATGGTTGTTTATTACAATGTCATCAATGTTTTGGCGATTGCAGCGACATGCAATACAAATGAAAAAAAGCTGTCACAGGCATGGTTGTTTATTACCATGTCATCAATGTTTTCTTATGACGTTATCACGTAAAATTATCGTCCGTAAACTGACTTTACAAACAATCATTTTTTTTTTTAATATTTGGTAGGTATGAGAATAGGTAACGTATTTTTTTTAAATCGCGATTTTAGTATTTTTATATATAGACTAGCTGACCCGCGCAACTTCGTCTGCGTCTATTTTCCCCGTTTTTGCAATCTTTATATATAAAATTCTCGTTTCACAATGTCAGTTACCATACTCCTCCGAAGGGTCATCTATTAATATGTAACAATTTAAATATACTTTACTCGTATTTGTTTTTTGTTAGTTTGACAACTTGGATGTGTCAAACGTCTGTTTTTGCTGTCCGTACGCGATAATTGGTTCTGTACAGAGTCGAGTTGATTGTCTCCATATACATGTGATAATTTGACGCAAAATATGTTTGCTCGCTCACACTATCAGTCAACATTTGTCTTTTTCGTAAACCTATTCGTATTGGATGTCACTAACACTGCAATACAGCAACATACAAGGGGGGGAGGGGAAATTTGACTCAACACCGGCAAAGTGTTAGTTGTTGGGGGAGGGGGTGCATTTGATCGACGATTTAAAAAAGAGTTGAGAGACATGGGGGTCCAGATAAACTCGTACCATTTAAAATTGATCATTGACTGCCTCTATGGCGCGGTGAGACTGTATCCGACTGCTACACAAGAGGTCGTGGGTTCGATCCCCACCCAGGTTAAAACTTTGTGTGATGAGCACGATGGTTTGTTCTGTGTCTGGGTGTTATTTTTCTATAATATGTATGTATTTATAAATATATAAGTATGTTTATCCATAATACAAGCTTTGCTTAGTTTGGAATCAGATAGCATTGTGTGAGTTGTCCCAAGATATTATTATTATTCAATGAATTCCTTTGATTTTTCCCATTTTTCTGTTTGTCAACTAAATCCCGGTATTAAAGTGGACCAAACAAAATTAATTGGTTAAATCATTCCATTTTGTACTCACATCCCAAGTAGCAAATCAGTTATATTATATTCGAATTAAACGACTAACAGACTTATAGGGCTCATAAAACAGTTTCGAGATAACCAAACAGTTGTAAAGGAGTATTTAAAGAGACGCAATAGTTTTTAAGGATTTAGGTCACATTAACGTGTCAGGTAAACGTCATTTCAATGAAGTTACACGACAATTATGTAACATGTCTGCCACAACGTTTACAAGACTAGACTTTATGTCAAGCAAACGTTTTAGTCCGATAACAGTCATGAGCGGACATTTTTTGTGTAAATAAGAACCTTTTATAAAATACTTGTATAACGATGTCCTATAATGATTTTGTAATTAACTATTAAATAACAAACAGGCATATTAAGTCATATACTTAATGTTTATGTAACTTTTAGCTTGAATTGTTATTCTAATATGACTTGTATAAGTCATTTGATTAGTTTAAGGCCAATTTAGAAACGTTTTTATAACTCAATCAATGGATTCCAAGAAATGGAAAAGAATTAAACGAAGTGGTGGTTTTAGAAATCAAGAATAGTTATATAGATGTTATAATGCAGTCGCCCAAAATCTAAAGGAATAATGGCGGATGTTGGAGGCATAATGTATTTTAATTTAATATGTGTTATTTTTGAAATATCAAATATTATGAAGGCCTTTAAAAATTTCAACCAGTATTACCATATAGTTCATCGAAAATGTTAAATTCCCAAGTATAAATGCTCACCACTCTTCATTTTTCACCAGTCTCTGAGTGAAATAAATAATATAAATATCTAATGATTAAAATATTTGAATTACCTTTTAATAACTTAAAAAAACATACAAATCCACACCAGCACAACAGTCTTGAAAAGTGATTTACACGCAACGTATTTGTTGCTAATATGATCACAAAGTAACTCTTTTACGACTTATTAGTAGTTGTATGGAACTATTAAGCGACTTTTACACAACGTAACTGTGTGTAATATAACCATAAGACGACCTTTACACGACTTAATTGTTGTATAAACCTGCGTTATATATACGTGTATAAGACTATTATAAAACCATATTCTTTCACTGAAAGTTATATAAAAAACGTTAATGTACCATTTAATCGACATTGTTTTGCTAGTTGGGATGTTCCACAATTGATCTGCTTTGTATCAAATCACTCAAACGCTCCGTCACATGGAGTCATTTAAAATAAAATAGAAACGCAAACTTATATTTAAATGTATCTCAAATAGGAGTGTAGGTAACGCTACGTATCGCGTATGATTATCACAAATGACGCAACGACACTTATCTAAATAAAACATTGTAATGCTTCTTGATTATTTGCAAATTTCCATATCTTATTCGCTTATGTACTTATTTTATTTTTTTCCATTATAAAATGAATTTTCTTTGGGAAGTTTTCTATATTAGCTAGCGCAACTTCGTCCGCGTATTTTTCTACTTTTCGCAACATTGCTGTTCTGCTCCTATTGAATGTAGCGTGATGTTAAATAGCTTATAACCTTCCTCGATAAATGGGCTATACAACAGTAAAATATTTTTTTAATTCTGATCAGTAGTTCCTGATATTATCGCGTTCAAACAAACAATCTCTTCAGCTTTATAATATTAGTAGGTATAAATACACTACATGGTGTTGCGTAACATCGTTTTCCGAATCTGTCTGTTTGAGCGCCTATTTCGTATCTACGGATGAAATTGTGATAAGATCTCACCATCATTTGAAGACATTATATTTACAGAAATTAAAGAAATAGTAAACCTCATTTCGCCTCTATATATATAACTAGCTGTCCCGCGCAACTTCGTCTGCGTCAATTTTCCCCGTTTTTGCAACATTTCTTATTGCTGCTCCGCTCCTATTAGTCGTAGCGTTATGTTATATAGCGTATAGCCTGCCTCGATAAATGGCCTATCCAACAGTAAAATCATTTTTCAATTCGGACCAGTAGTTTCTGAGATTACCGCGTTCAAACAAACAAACTCTTCAGCTTTATAATGTTAGTATAGATTTAACAATTATTATTCCTAACTGATGCCTACCCTACGCGCAACGATGTAATTCTATTCAATTAGACTTTATGCCACTTGTCTAGGGTAGCTGTTTTTACAAACGACAAATCTTTATTCGAAAACTAAGTGTGGAGCCGCTTTTATGTTGAAGTAATTTTTATAGGCATTTCTTGCCAAAGACTTTACAAATACAATAATTGCATTTTAAAAGATAGAAAAAATTTAAATCCAGACTCAGGAATCGAACCCGAGACTTCCGTAGCCAAATCGGGGCAAGAAGCGAAGCGGCGGTTTGGCTACGGAAGTCTCGGGTTCGATTCCTGAGCCTGGATTTAAATTTTTTCTATCTTTCAAAATGCAATTATCGCTTTTATGTTGACTGTACCACGACACCAGTGTCGTTTGCACCCTGGTTCAACGCACCAAGCACGCGCACAATCAAACAAACTTCAATCATAGCAATTGATTGCTTATCTGGTCAACTTCACGCTAATTGCGCGTTTAAATCATGCTGCGACTGCGCAGGCATTTGATAGCTTGCAGCAAGCGTTACCCCCTAACGTTATTCCGAAGAAACTATCAAAAAACTAATCTTTATTCCTAAAAATAATAGGTTCATTTTTTTTATTTCAAAAAAACGAAGTCCTCAATTTGGATGTTTGTTATTTTTATATATATTCATTACTTCGTCGTATATAGACGGGGAAAAACGGCGAAAATTGACGCATACAAAGTCGCTGGACAGCTAGTAATTTAATACATATACTAGGTGTCTATATCATATCATAAACTTCGTCTGCGTAAATTTTCCCCCGTTTTTAAAACATTTCTAATTGCTGCTCAGCTCCTATTGGTCGTAGCATGATGTTTTATAGCCTATAGCCTTCCTCGATAAATGGACTATCTAACAGTAAAAGATTTTTTAAATTCGGACGGGGTTTCTGAGATTACCACGTTCAAACAAACCCTTCAGCTTTATAATATTAGTATAGATAATAATAATATATAATAAAAAACATTATTATTATCAATCCGAATTGCAATAAATTACCATGCACTAACGTCATTACTCTATAAGAATAATCCTTTTAGTAATTTTCAAAACATTTCTTGAATAACCAGCCCTAAAGACGAGACCATTTGCTTTTATTACTATTACTTTTTACAGACCTATGTTACACAATATACCCGCTATAATTCCACACAATCAATATCAAATACGACAAGACAGTGTTGTGCTTTTAAAAATAAGTATGACGTCAAACCTACCATAAATAAAAAACAGTGAGTGATTAAAGTGAAACTGTGCAGTGAAGTGGGCGCAAGTCTTTTAAACGATGACACTAGAACATTTTCTAAGCGCAACAAAATACTATACAAGTATCCTTTGTGAATGTCACCTTTGGACGTTAACAATACAAAACTATTGGTATATCTGACAGTGGCTTTAAAACCACAAAAGAAAAAATCTGGCTGTGATAACAATAGTGTTTTAAAATTAAAAATAGCGCCCTCTATTATTAAAAGTCGTAACTCTATATTCGAACAATCAACGCCATCTATCGGTGTACGTCTGTAACACGTGTGTTTGTGGCGCCATCTGTTGGTGTCGACCGTCAAACTGTCGAAAATGGTGGAGGACACAACGCAGCAGCAGGACCGTGTTTCTGCCGCTGCGGTGCTTCAATTGGCTGCGAGAGAAGCAAACGCAGGCAGAAGATTCGCTGATTATGGTGCTCATGCTTTTGCTAGCATCAATTATAATGCATATGGTATGCTTTTTATTTTTCTTAAAAAAAACCTCATAAGCTGGTGTTTTTAGAAAAGAGCATTTCGAATATATTTAAAATCATTTAGGTGAAAAAGAAAACGTTTGTAACTATTATTTTATTTTTTTTAACATTCCAGTTTTAATGACTGATCTCATTACTATAAAAGTAATTGAATCAGTAGTAAAGCTATTAGACATTCATTAATTAAGTCTATGGAAGATTTTAGTCACCAGTATAAATAGATACAACAGGGTTAATGTACCTTTTATTAAAAACTATATTGACGCATCTCCTTCAGTATTATTACGATTTTTCTGTATGTTGTTAAATTTAATTAATGCAGATAGTAATTGCGTCAATTGGCAATCTGATAAAACATTATATGAAACAGAAAAATCTATAAAAGTAAATAAATAAAATTGGAGTGTTTGTTTGTAATGTCAAAATAACAGTTTTTACTAAATGCATATGGATGTATATATGGTACTTATAACAAAAACACATTTTTTTTGTCTGTCTGTAGGTCGATTTGTTCTGGCTAATTCCCGAAACGTATGGACGGATTTTAAAGGGACTTTCACTGTCAGACAGCTGATAACTTTTTATCATTACGCTAACGTTTATAGGAAGTGAGCAGCGCTGCAACTTCACGCGGGCGAAGCTACTATAGAATAATATTGAATGTATGTTCATCATCAAAATTATATCTAACTAGCTAACCCGCGCAACTTCGTTTGCGTCAATTTTCCCCGTTTTTGCAACATTTTTCATTGCTGCTCCGCTCCTATTAGTCGTAGCGTGATGTTATATAGCCTATAGCCTTTGTCGATAAATGGGCTATCTAACAGTTCCTGAGATTATTGCATTCAACTCTTCAGCTTTATAATATTAGTATAGACTACAAGCTCCCACCTTAGCCAGGGTAGTTCACCTTCCAAGTTTCAGAAGCCACTGCAGAACGGTAACAAAATTAATGTTGCCAATAGACCCGCTCTCTAAAACTTTGGCAAAGCTTGGTTTGTATCTCTAAGCTCGGCCTAACAATTGCATTAACAGTAATACTAGCCTGTATTATCCCACTGAAGGGTAAATGCCTCCCTTCTCTCTCCCCACTTTTCTCTATCTGCTACGATATGAGGCCAATCTATTTAGAAGAAGTCTTAGACGTCTTGCAGATAGCAAGACGAAGCGACTGGCTCTACACGTTATATATAGCTTGCTATTTTGTGGGGTCCTCAGTCGTGATGATTGGTTTAAAAGTCACCTTCATGCAGCCCAGTTCCATTTTAAAGAAGCAGCTTTTGAAATGGATTGGCGTATTTCTAGTCCGGTCGGTCATTGATATTCATTTGTTCCATCGGCATACCTTCGACTAACAATTGCATAACATGAGTTAATCATCATATTATGGCAACGTCTATCATTAGTCTAATTCCAAAGAATCATTATTGACTATTAAACGAAGGAAGAATAGCATTAACTCTATCAACGATGCGAGCACAACAGAGGGCAGATATAACTGGATCCTTCATTCAACGGTCAAAGGGCAAACGATAAGGGAGCTGTAGAATTGTATTGTGTTCAGTTCAATACTGTTATTGATATGTTAATAGTACATATACCTTTAGTTATAGCAAAGGTCTTGATTAAAGAGAAATAAATGGATGGGTGGCCTCGGTAGCGTTGCTAGGAGACAAGGGGAATCTAGGTTTTGTTTAAAATGCTGGTTATGGTTGAAATTCATAATGCTTTAACATTCTGTTATGTGTATAGGTTTAGATGAATAAAAGTGCGTGCTAGGCTAAACTAGCTTCGGCTAAGGATCTCTGGATCGACTCGTGCTTAGAAGATATAAATACCTACTTAATAATTAGGATTTCTCAAGTAATGTCGTTCTAGGTATTTAAAAATATGAACGGCCCGGGGTTGACTACAAATATAACTTGCCTAGAGATCACCTCCTGTTCAAAGTGCATGTACGAGGTCTGTTTGAAAAGTTCTCTGCCTGACCAATAAATATGACATTTATTTATTTCTTCTCTTATCTCAATCCACTCATTACATTGATCATCAAGAGCTTCTAAACCTTTTATATCTGACTTCTAAATGTCATCAAAAAACCAATCTATCACAGTTATTATTTGTTCCTTGGTTGAAAAATGTTGGAGAGAAGATAGAACTTCATCAGTCGAATAGGATATGTAGTTTACTTTTAATCGGAGTACATGGAGCTCAGACATGGCAACACCAGACATGTGCAATTGGCTAAAACTTGATCCCTTTCCATCAGGTTAATGGGCGCATTAACCTGATGGAAAGGGATCTGGTTTTAGCCAATTCTGGTCTATTTTTACGGGATTTTTTTCGGCTGGTTTACCAAACAAGTGAACACACTATTGAGCTGTAATAGTCTTTGGAAAAGCAGAGTTTTTAAGAAATCCCAGAACACTGACATCAACGCCTTTTTGGCTGACGCACTTTTACTTTTAGGCGGAGAAGAATGTTTCCAATGTTTTCATTATTTTTTGTTTCAGAAATATAATAAAAATATAAAAAGAACCTAGGCTTTTTAGTGATTAAAAATTATCTCAAAAAGTCGCTAGTATTAATTTAAAATAACGCCAGATTCGCCGAAGAAATTTCAGCCCGGTTGAACTTACGTTCTTCACTGAACGAACGCGGCAGCCATGTTGCTGAAGCTACATTCAGTTCTAGTTGACCCGCGCAATTCTTCTGCGACATTTTTTCACGTTATTGAAACATTTTTCATTGATGCTATCTCTTACTTCTCGCAACTTTTAATATTTCATCTTGTAATTTAAAACGTATCGTGACCTTTATCTTTGTTTTTTGAAGAGGTGGGACTGAGAGAGGACTCCCTTTCCTCCGATTGTTTCTAACGGTCTCTCTGCCTTATTTAAATAAAGCTATCCAATTTTTCTTTGTGTAATACGAAGGTGCAGATCTGTCTATTGTATTATTTAAATGAACCTAAACTTGAATTGGTGTTATGTTCTTTTTGATGAAGTATTTAGTCACTGTGCTGTTATCATGTTTACCTATTTTCCGAGATACAAGCGGATTCGGTCAAACAAAAATCTAGGTTAGGCGGAAAACTTTTCAAAAAGCCCTCGTATATTATAACCAAGATTTATTTTGCCGTATGCTTATTTATTATTATTCGCTAAAAATCATGCTAAGAGTTTTCAAGAGGGGCAAAGCTGGAACCAACTGGAAAAGCCAATGTACGAGAAGCACAGCGTATTTTGACTAAGTGGATATTTCATTAAATAGAAGTTCGTAACAGCAAGATTTTTTTTCACACAATTAAATAGCAATTTTACAAGACCCCGTGCAAAATAATCCATTCCCGAAGTTTTCATGAAATAATACTGATCAACAAATATTGAAACTAATTGACACTATAAAGTACAGTTCCATAAGTCACGACGATAAGATGGTACTTATTTTGCACGTATTGCCACTATTGATTGCACGTGCCACATTACCATATCAGTAATGTACCAATCCGGTGCCGTGACACCAAATGGTACCAGACTTGCGTTGTCACTAAAAAGTACCAGCCAGAGAAAAAGCGAGCTTCAAGACACGCGATAACTACACATTTTCGTTTGTCGCTCCCTTAGTAAACAAGTGATAATAGCGGTCAAATGTTAATTGAGTCTTTAACCAACTTATTCTGGTAAGTTTGCATAATTGCGCACGAGTTGATTTTAATTTATTATTGTATGTAGACATATCAGTGTCTCAATTTATTTTGATAAATGATAAGTACTTTTTCATAGTTAGGCTGAGATGCGCCTAAGTGCTATGAGACAAAAACATCGCGACGCCACATAAATGGATAATACCATGCGACACAAATTAACTAGATGCAGGAGATCTTTGACCGATCTCTGACAAGCCTAATAGAACATTTCCTCTAACTAAGCAAAAATAGGATGGAAGACAATAAAATAGTTCATAGTAATTTATTGGTAAGGAGTTCTTACATGGGAAAAAAAATAATTGAATATATTTAAGAACAAAATAGTCAATAGAGTACAAGTAATGTCAATAGAAAACATTAGAACTACAATACTTACGAGTTTTCATTTCGCTACAAAAGTATGTTTATACCTGCAGGCGCGGATCTAAAAGGGGGAGCAACAAGGGCAATAGCCCCCCCCCCCCCCCAAGACTCGAATGAAAGATCTTTTCTTGGAAATTTTGACCAGGCTATTGCCCCTTCCTCTCCCCACGGCGGTGGTGGCTGGTGCACCAGTGTTGAATCCCCCCCGTCGTGCGAGCAACTCGCACTTGGTTGGATCACATGTTGCCCCCCCCCCCCTGAACATGTTCTGGATCCGCGCCTGTATACCTGTAGTACTTCTATACTATACTTTGCTGTACTAAAGCTCCTGGACTTCCAAACTTAACTGTCTTCTGGTGCCTGCTTACTATTTTTTTTTTTAACACCTTAAATCCTGACACCTGCATTCCTTGGCCACAAATACTTATATCTAACATGTAAAAAAGTGAACTAATTATACTTCTTGTTACCAGTTGCTCTGAGCGACATGGGTGGCAGCGGTACCAGCTCCTCATCTTCGCACATGTCGCCGGGCTGGCAGGTCAACGATCTGGACCTGGAGCTGCCTGGCGAGCTGTCCATGAAGTAAATATTTTTATCTTCATTTAACTACTAGGTACAGAGTTTAAGAAGCCAATAAATTCGATGATGATTACACAGATTCAGGAGCTGAAAATAAAGACGAAAGTTGTTAATTATAGTAATTTTTATAGGCATTTCTTGCCAATTACTTTATAAATACAATAATAACATTTAATGGTAGAAAAAGTCCAAGCAGAAGTGAAAGGATAGAGAAATTTGAGGTCTAGTAACATAGTCCAGACAGGTGGTCCGATTCCGGCCCTGGTTTGGCTACGGAAGTCTCGTGTTCGATTCCTGGGGTCTGGACTTCAAATTTTTCCATCTTTCAAAAATGCAATTATTGTATTTAGAAACTTGTTAATGCAAAAACACACGGAAGTTCTTAATTATCCTATGCGATTAAAAAGTATGGACCAATGTCCAAAGGTGAATGTAGGAGAATAGGGTAGTTAAGGCCCCTGGGCTGAACATTATAAGCCAAGTCTAAATACTTAACAGAAATTTGAACTGAGGTTTAGCTGGATCGAAGATTACTACATATCAACCCATATGATGGCCCACTGCTGGGCACGGGTCTCCCCAGTAAAACCTACTGGTATGTAGATCCTGAGGGTAATTGCCATAATCGCCACGCTTGGCGAGCGGGTTGGCGATCGCAGTAAGGCTTCAAGTACGCAGAGGACGCTGCTGCCCGTCCTCCGGAGTGAAATCCCTTAGTCGCCTTGACGACACCCACGGGAAGAGATGGGGTTGTGCTATTCTTAAGCCGGCACCACACGGCATACTAAGATTACTACGAATCATTAAATTACGTGATCATAAGCTTTGCACCGGTATTAAGGCAATGAAAGTTGCTTTTTTCCTTTTTAAATTTAAATCTTGTTTCGAACGAGTCATTCATCGCTATTGTTGCATACCAACGCCATCTATTATCCCGTTGGGCGCAACTCTCGACTTATTTGTTTACAATATGATCCGCAGTGAGGCGCTGCTATCGCTGCCGTCTCTCTCTGTCTTCAAACAAGAGGCGCCATCTCCTACTGGCGCTGTACTATCGCCACCTCGGAGGCCGGCGTGGGCTCAAAGAAGACCTGATGATAGACAGGTATTCATTTTTTTTATTCGTTTAGTTTAAAATAAGGTCTGTTTGTGAAGTTTAGTTGTCTGTCAATAATTAATATCACGTTCCAGGATGCGCTAATCATAGAAGTACAAATAATGTGAGGATATTGTATTGTATTCTTCTTTTATATATATATATAACATTCTTTGTCCTAACTGATTGATGGATTGGAAATTTCGAGGACATTATTTCTTACGAGATTTAGGCATCCGATAAGAGAGGATTTTCGAAAATTCCACCTATAAGGGGGTGAAAAAGGGTGCCGAGTTTGGCTTTGTGGTTATAAATAAAGAACTCATGCTTCAGCGTTTTGATTAAAAGAAACAATCAACCCATAACGGGAGTAAAGTCATTCAAATGGGCGAAGCCGTGGGCGACGGCTAGTATAATATAAAATTATGGCTCTATGATGCAATAACAAATGTATTTTTCAAACAGGGCATTGAAGGCTGCCTCTGTGACGCGGTGAGGTCGTGGGTTCGATTTCCACATGGGACACTACTTTGTGTGATTCACAAATAGTTGTTCCTAGTCTGGGTGTACTTTGTATCCGTGACTTGTATGTTTGTAAAGTTCCTCGCGACACAGGGCTTGTACCCTACTGCAGGAGTCGTCTTTTCAAAAAAAAAAAAGGGAACAATTGAAAAAAAAGGCTAATAAAAAATGTTTTCAGTAAGCTATCCTTATTCTTTTAAGCGCAGATATATGTGTTTAATTCTATTGTGTACTGTAAATATAGATAGTATAAGTCTATGTTTACTACATTATATTTCTTCAATGATAGGCTATCAATGAATAATGGTAAACTTCCTATTTTTACTTGCAATAATATATTTGATTGGAACAATTCAATTTAAAGTAAATCAGTCAATTTAATGTTTGGGTGTAAAATTCTGAACGCAACGATGCTGAAGACCAGCGGTTCCCAAAATTTTAACAGAGGTCGTCTTTAAATCATGTGATGTTATTTAGCCACTTATTGACCCCCTCCCCCTTGGTGAGGCCTTAGACTACCCCATCCCCCTACCCAAGATTACGTGTATTTTTTTTGTACAAAAAGTTACCCAACCATTTTCAACGACGGGGCAGGGCACCGGTCAAGTGTGAGACGCTCGTACGACGAGGGAGACAGGGATGCAATTGATTGAAAAGTCTGAGAACTCAAGATCTGAAAAATACACATAATTTCTCACTATACCCTCCCCTGGTGAACTCTCGTGATTTTCCCCCCCTCCTTCCTCTTCTAGCCTCTCGTGATTAATGGACGAACTCGTCGTTACGAGTTCGTCCATTAATCACGAGAGGCTGTTCCGTTGAACAGCTACCAAATATCTTTAATTTTATGAAATCCCAAGTTGATGACGGCGGGTCAACTCAATTTTGAGTTAAGCTCGCCTTTGTACATAATTACTTTTTTTTGTACTTATTGTTTTTTTTTCTATGTGTACCATAAAGATTTTTTTTTTTTTTTGAATGACTGCGGGTCCCGGCGTGATATATGATATATGAGAATAAAATGAGAACTTCTCAAAATTTTGGAAAAAATATTTTGCGACACTCTTTTCACTTTTCTACGGAACCCACTTTGGGTGCGCAAACGCTGCTGTAAACAACAATAATGTGAAAAAGAGACCAAAATCATTTTCTATCTTAGTTTTTATTTTTCGGTTCTCATTTTATATGTGTAAAATATAAGTTTTTTTTATATAGGACTCGGTAGAACTGCATGATTTTAATATATTAAAAGTACCCTCCAAATGATTTTCATAATCTTCACTTCAAAAACTATTGCGCCCCAAAAGTCTTCATTTACCATTTATGCTTCGCTGAAAAGAGACAGCTGATATATCCTATGTTTTTTTGTTTCATTCTCAGATCGCAATGGAAAATTCAAAAATAAAGCCAGCAGACTGGGAATATGAAGTGAAGAATTTATATGAGGTGATACACACCTTCCTTTCTGAATGCCATTTCCTTCTGCTATCTTCTTAGTTTTAAGATTTATGAGAAGTAGACTCCTTCTTTCTTGTTAGACCAGTCTTCTTTAAAGAACTACGTCCTTGTCAAGGCTGATGTGGGAGTCTTGTTACCACGCCGGCGTCGATAACGAATGGCGGCTACCGTTGGTGCTCACTAGTTGGCGCCACTGTTGATTCAGGTCTGGTTGTCATAAGTTATATTAATATAATCAAATTTTACTTTTTTTTAAAACCGTGTCGTATAAATATCGAGCAAGGCGCGGTATTGCGCAGTCCTGTTCTATTCGAAAATAGGAGGACTTAAGGTTCCGAAAGATAAATCAAGAGACAGTTTAGTACATAAACGCAATTGGGTAGTTGACTACAATAAAAGTAAACTATTTTATACTAATCAGGTAATAGTAGATCTTAAAATGCTCTAAAAATAACTGTTCTTTTACATTTTAACATGTTTTTGAATTTAAAAGCATGAAAATGTATACTAAAAGTAATGATTTGATGATAGGAACGTATGAGGTCATAGGTTCCTATTCCATACACATTTCTATAGGGCTTGTCGTTTTGACATTTCATAAAAAAAGACTGATTTGACTTGACAGTCAACATCCCTATTTATAAATACAATAATTGCACATTGTATTTGTAAAGTAATTGGCAAGAAATGCCTATAAAAAATACTTCAATCCCTATTTATAGTTTTAAAGCACTGACTATTAACCCGTAGCTCATATTTGCCATAATTCATCTCAGATTTTGCAAAATATACACAACAATAGTCTAATTATAAATAAACCCGCGTAACCCATCAACAAACTATAAAATTTGACATTTCGGAGACCTGACTCTACACTAGCGCCTCTAGCGGCGAATTCACACGCAAAAGCCCTCATTTTAATGGGCACATGGTGAGATTTTGATATTGCCAGGTCCCACGCTATCTCCACCCCCGTCTTTCTTGAGCGATAAAAGAATCTGCTGAAAAAAAAATAATGCCCCAGCATTAACTATGACTTAAAGCCTTGTGTTCGACTTAGGGATCCATCAGAAGAGATTGTTCCGGAACCTATCAAGGGGTGATGTTTTTTTAGGTGCTCTTTCCCCGCTGGATACGTGGTAATATTTTAGATTACCATCTCCCCCCCCCCCGCTCTCTAGGTTTTATCTATCTCTAGGTTTTGAGATAGTGCTCCACTTCCTCAGAGTCGCTCAGAGGTCAGAAATTCCATAGTCCGTCCTGCTCATCTAATCGAACACGCTCTACGATCATCTGTCTTCACCACTTATTCCGCCAGCTAGATTTTTCTCGGAACGCGTTTCCGCGCTCCGAGAAAAAAAAAAGTATTCAAAAATATAGTGTTTTATTTTAAATATATACTTGCATTAATATATTTTATTGAATCAATTAAATTTAATGTAAATCAATCAGTTTAATGTTTGGATGTAATATTCTGTACGCAACGATGCTGAAGAACAGCGGTTCTCAAAATTAGATTCTCGGAACGCGCTCCCCACGCTTTCAATGGTTCTTAAGATTGAGGCATGTTTGTCGCCCGATACATAGAAAATCTAGAGATCAAAAGCGATATAGGTCTGCCTAATCTTATATTGTTTTTACTGCTTAAAATTAGACTGAATGTATGTTTACTTGCTACCTACTAACTTCTCTATCTTCTCTTATCTCTCTGAAAATGCTCTGAAAAAAGTTTTTTTTTTACAATTTAACATGTTTTTGTATTTAAAAGCATGAAAACTATTACTAAAAGTACTGATTTGACGATAGCAACTTATGACGTCACAGGTTGTTATTCTATACACATTTCTATAGAGCTTGTCGTTTTGACATTTCATAAAAATGACTGATTTGACTTGACAGTCAACATCCCTGTTCTACGTCATACGCTTTCTATCTGTCATCAATCAACCTATCGATAGATTTGGCTACTAGAGGTAGAATTTTGACATATTTTGTATGGAGCTTATGTCAAATATATACCTTTAGTAGCTAAATCCATCGATAGATAGAATATTGAGACCAGACGTTAGACATTACAGGATTGCTTTAGAGTGTTGCATTGTAAATATAATTTTAATAGAATAATGACAGCGTTTAAACTTCAATTATCAACATTTGAAAACGTCATAAATAATCTTACTCTATAATCTATACTAATATTATAAAGCGGAAGAGTTTGTTTGTTTGTTTGTTTGTTTAAACGCGCTAATCTTAGGATCTACTGATCCGAATTGAAGTTTTTTTTTTTTGTTGGATAGCCCATTTATCGAGAAAGGCTATAGGCTATATAACATCGCGCTACGACTAATAGGAGCGGAGAAGCGACGAGAAATGTTTCAAAAACGGGGAAAAATTACGCATACGAAGTTGCGCGGGACAGCTAGTAATATTATAAAGCTGATGAGTTTATTTGTTTGTTTGTTTGAACGCGATAAACACAGGAACGAACGGTTCGAATTGAAAAATTCGTTTTAACTTGAATAGCTCATTTATCGAGGAAGGCTATAGGCTATATAACATCACGTTACGACCAATAGCAGTGGAGCAGGAATCAGCAGCAATACTCGATAAATGGGCTATCCAACAGTAAAATAATTTTTCAATTCGGACCAGTAGTTTCTGAGATTACCACGTTCAAACAACCAAACAAACTTTATAATATTACTATAGAGATAGATATATTTAAAATGGCAACCCTACCAATAAAAAAATGGACGGAAAGTGATGTCATATTATTATATAGCGTATATGTTGTACAGTCGTGTAACTAAATAATTAAATTTAAAAAAAGGCGACCAAAACAGTGGTCTACCAGTTTTGACAAAACTTCCCGTATAACCAAAAACGCATTAAGGTTGAGCCTAGTAACTGTCAGTATACGATTGTAAGGGAAAATCAACCTTGCTGTATTATGACCTGCAAACGAATTTCAACCGTAAGGTGATAGACCACATTTTTGTCCGACTGTACGTATGGTTGTTTGTCGTAGATAACCAACATGGTGGTTGACAACCAGCGTGACGTGATGGAGGACGGCAGCTGCCAGCAGTCGCCTCCTCACAGCGGGAACATGATCGTACAACACGGTGAGTACATAACCACTTACATACATAGTTACATAGGTAACCTTTGTTGAGTTAACCAACATGGTGGTGACAACCAGCGTGAAACAATTATTCAAGGGATTTCTAAAGGTCGAACACATTGATGGTCACTTACGACGTGAGATGATATACAGGCCAACGTTTTTAAATAATCTATTATGAAATAGCAGTATCAAATATTATTACATACTTACAATGTTATTTATATTAGAACAGTGGTTCTCAACTGTTCTGACCTCGTTACCCTTTTCCATTACTTTATAAAACCCATTTTACCCCCAACATCGGTCAAGTGTAAATCGCTTAGTGGAGTGCAAATGAATATGCATAATAGCTCTGATTGGGACGAGGGGTATATTAAGTCGTCACTAATGGGGGTGGGGTGGGACACGCCACCTTTATTACCCCCAAAGGTAATAAGTGTGTAATCGTGAGGTGGCAAGTTTCCTTCCTCATTATACTACCGGCGTGAACCCACTCCTAATTCAAGCAATTTAGCTTAGCTGGAGGGGTTAACAGGATTTCAGACACAATAAACCATCGTGCTCATCACGCAAAGTTTTATCCTGGGTGGGGATCCAACCCACGACTTCCGTCTTAGTAGTCAGAGTCACTAACTACTAGACTAACCTGGGCAGTCTAGTATATATATAGTACTAGCTGTCCCGCGCAACTTCGTATGCGTAAATTTTCCCCGTTTTTGCAACATTTCTCGTCGCTGCTCCGCTCCTATTAGTCGTAGCGCGATGTTATATAGCCTATAGCCTTCCTCGATAAATGGGCTATCCAACAAAAAAAAGAATTATTAAAATTGGTCCAGTACTTTTTGAGTTTATTCGTTACATACAAGAATACAAATCTTTCCTCTTTATAATTTAGATAATACCACATTAAAGATAAAACAGCTTAAGAACCCAGGTATTACAACGTGGTCACAGCAACTGTATTGTCTACGGCAGCCATCCTTCCTCCCGTGGTAGTATACCTACATCTATAAGCTGGACACATTTTTTTTTAAGATATTTAACAATGCTACATTACTAACAATCCTGTGAACCTCTCCAGAACACGTCTGTAGCATAATAAGTAGGATTCGAACCCGCGATCTCACGATTGCAAGTCCGTTGCCTTAGCCATTAAGCTACCGCCGCTTCAACAATTAACTGCTACACTTGTTTCTCATAGTTATATTATGTTATTGTAAAATAGAGAATATAATTTATAAAAGATGCGATAAATATAAAAGATAAGATAAAACCCTCAAATCAAATATTTAAAAAACGCTACACCTTATTAGAATGAAAGTAATTACTTAAGGGCTTTTATAGAATTATAATTTTATTGTATTTTTGTCCTACAGGAAGTCCTGAGAATATGCAATGTCAGCCGGTTATACCCGGAGCCATGATGCCCGTGAACGGATATCATTCACCTAATGGACAAGAGAACAAAAGTTAGTATTATCCACGGAGCTTATCCACGGTGAGGAACTCCAGATTTTGGTTTTCTCCTTAACTAAAATCTGTTGTTCCAGAACTTGATCCCTCTAAGAGTAAGTTTTATCAAGGACTAGCTGTCCCGCGCAACTTCGTCTGCGTAAATTTTCCCCGTTTTTGCAACATTTTCATTGCTGCTCCGCTCCTATTGTTCGTAGCGTAATGTTATATAGCCTACAGCTTTCCTCGATAAATGGGCTATCCAACAGTGAAAGAATTTTTCAATTTGGATAAGTAGCTCCTGAGATTACCGCGTTCAAACAAACAAACTCTTTAGCTTTATAATATTACTAGCTGTGCCGCGCAACTTCGTATGCGTAATTTCTCCCCGTTTTTGAAACATTTCTCGTCGCTTCTCCGCTCCTATTAGTCGTAGCGCGATGTTATATAGCCTATAGCCTTCCTCGATAAGTGGGCTATCCAACAAAAATAATATTTTTCAAATCGGACCAGTAGATCCTGAGATTAGCGCGTTTAAACAAACAAACAAACAATCAAACAAACAAACTCTTCCGCTTTATAATATTAGTATAGATTATAGAAAAGCAACGTAGGTACACGGGAGGACTCAGTTTTGATTTCTATCTATAAACGGCACAAATGGTTACTCAAGTTCAACAAGCTATTTTAACACACAGTTAACGGATATATAATAATAATAGTATCTCGGGACAACTCACACAACATCATCTGGTCTCAAACTAAGCAGAGCTTGTATTATGGTAACAAGACAACTGATAAACATACTTATATTTTTCTAAATACAAACATATTATAGATAAATTACAACCAGACACAGAATAAACGCAAAAAAATGAATATGACGCAAGCGTATTTGAGACTGATCCCAAAGTTACAATAATACAAAAATGGCCGTTTTAATCGAAACTTAACTGCAACTGCACTTCTTTAAATACGTGAATTGGCCCGCATGTACTAAGATAAATTATATCTAAGCAATTTGCAAAAGCCAAACTTATAAACAGACTTTCAACCTTGAATTGAAACTCAAAAATCTTTATTTCGTAAAATCAGGTTAATCATTATTTGAAATTTAATCCCCTCAGGGGGTTGAGTTTAAAAAGTGCTTTTTAACGGCAATGTAATGTGGGATTGGGTCCCATATTACTAGCAAACTTGTTAATCCCTCCAACTGAGCTAAGACTTGTATTAGGAGTGGGTTCACATCGGTAGTATAATGGGTAGGAATCGAACCCGCGACCTCACGATTGCAAGTTGCCTTAGCTATTAGGCTACCGCCGCTTCAACAATTAACTGATACACTTGTTCATCACAGTTATATTATGTTATTGCAAAATAGAGAATATAATTTATAATATTTATAATAGGGTTATTAGAATACAAAAATGGCCCTTTTAATCGAAACTTAACTGCAACTGCACTGCTTTAAATACGTGAATTGACCTCCTGGTACATAGTCCATATTGTTTGGTACAGATGCTGGTCTTCTGATGTGTTCACCGGTCAGCTCCCTGGACGGGTTCCTGCAGTCACCAGTACAATCTCGCAATGACCCCAGCTTTAAAGATGACACCAGGTAAACTTTTTTTTTTGGAACGACGGAAGACGGAAAAAATTCATACGAAAAGTTGTAACGACACTTTTTGCTATAGTAAGCTATTGTAAGCCGTGCGGCGTGCGCATGTAGACTTACTAAATTTGAGCCTACTGATTAAGTTTATATTACATTATATTTATTAATAATAAAAAAAATATTATTATAAATAAAAAAAAAAAAAAAAATATGTGTTACAATTCCTTCACTAATTAATCGAAAGGAACTTCGTTCCATCCGGGTGTCCCTTGACACCTCTCAAGTTTTTTTTTTAAATACGACTCCCGTAGTAGGGTACAAGCCCTGTATCCCGGGGGACTTTACAAACATACAAGTCACGGACACAAAGACACCCAGACTCGAAACAACAATATGTGGATCACGCATAGTGGTGTCCCTTATGGGAATCGAACCCACGACCTCTTGCGTAGCAGTCGGACACACTCCCACAGCGCCACAGAGGCAGTCAAAAAGTGTGAATAAAAAAGTTGTTTTGAATACTGCAATATGGGTATCAAATTAAAGGGCTCATCTTAAGCATTTCAAAAAGGTAATAACATGATTATGTCTATAATTTTTTCTTAATTTTCAATACTTGACAATAGCTGTGATAAAAGTTACAACTACAAAAAAGTCAATTTTTTAAATTTAGCAAGCGGGTTTTTTTATTTTTATAATTTACTAGCTGTACCCCGCGGTTTATTAGCCTATGTGTTAATTCAGGGTGTCAGCTAACTCCATACCAAATATTATTAAAATCGCTCCAGCCGTTTAGACGTGAAGAAGTAACAAACATACACACTCACACATTCACAAGCTTTCGCGTTTATAATATTAGCTATTGCATAGCTTTTATCGCGGGCTTTGAGCGCGGCGACCGAATCAAGAAATTCCGTAACGAAAATAAAACCTAACACCCCCACTCCGCCTACCATGTAGCTCGGCCGAGCGTTCGCATAACGTATATGTATATGGTACGACTGTACGAAGCGAAGCACGGATCGAGACGAGCTGCTCCGAAATATGAAAAGAAAAAAAATATTGCATATTACATAAGTTGATAAAAAAAGCTAGCTTTACCGCGGCAGTCCCCGAGTGCCACACATTTTTTTTTATTTAACTTTTTTTGACTAAACTTTTTTTTATTTAACTTTTTTTGACTAAACTTTTTTTTATTTAACTTTTTTTGACTAAACTTTTTTTTATTTAACTTTTTTTGACTAAACTTTTTGTCATCAGGTTCCAATATGTCCTAGCAGCGGCCACATCGATAGCGACCAAACAGAACGAGGAGACCCTCACTTACCTAAACCAGGGACAGCCCTACGAGATCAAACTCAAGAAGCTGGGCGATCTCATGCAATACAAGGGCAAGATATTAAAGGTAAAATATTCAACCGCCGATTGACAAATCAAATAGAAGAATACAATGTTGTTCTTGATATAGTGCAAACTTGAAAGTAGTTTGTGCAGAATCAGTAACACAATTTAATGGGATATATGTTCGTAAACTTTCGCGATTTGTACACATTATAGAATTTTATAAGCTACGGGTCGTAATCGCGTAAATATTTTATTTTAAGGCTAAATACCTTTGTTTATTGCCCGACGTTTCGACCGTATTAAAACGGCCGTGGTCACGGGTACACCCGTAGCTTATAAAATTCTACAATTCAATAGGGTAGTTTTTATACGATTTTTAATCAATTTTTAATCAGTCATTAATTTATTCATTAATCATTTTAACAGTTCAATTCCTGTTCACAATGTGATTTAAAATCACCTATTTTTTTATTAATAACCATGGATTACGTACTACGGGACGCTATGAGCGCGATAACGCGAAGAACATAAGTCTTGAATTGCTTATAACTTAAAACTGCAAGTTTTCAATATTCTCATTTTACTTTTTTTATTTATGATTTCTTGAAGTAAAAAATATACGTTTACACGCTTAAACCGATTCAAGTGAACTGTGGCGTGGAGATAGATTGAGTTCCAGGCAGGCGTGGATCCAGTATCATGTTTTTGGGGAGGGGGGCACTTTGATTCAACCCCGGCCAAGTGTGAGTAGTTTTGCCCGTGTACGTGGATCAAATGTATGACGAACATTTGAAAATTCATAATTGGGGGGGGGGGGGAATTGCCCCTGTTGCCACCCCCCTCCCTTGGATCCGCACCTGGTGTCAGTAAAGGACATAGGGCGAAAGCTAATAGTGTATACATTTTTTTTAGAGTGTCATTAAGATCTGTTTCCACGAGCGTCGTCTACAATACATGGAGAGAGAACAAATAGCGCAGTGGCACACTGAACGGCCTGGCGAGAGGATAGTTGAGGTACGTTGCCTTACAATTTCCCCCCTTCTCCCCCCTCTAGATTCAAATGCAAAGCCAAAAGTCCACTTATTTTGACCAATCACTCTTGTTTGGATAAAATATTGTGTGATGAGCACGATGGTTTATTCTGTGTGTGGGTTTCATTTATCTAATATATGTTTTATGAAAAAAGTAAACGTCTGAAATTAAGTTACAGTAAAATTGCTTATTAACCTTAAGGGCTAGATCGTAATTAATTGTAAACAACTCTGTTCTTTATTCCCAAGAATTAAAAAAAATTGTATAATTTGTATTTAGTAATATATAAGTATGTTTATCAGTTGTGTGGTTATCAAACTAGACAGAGCCTGTATGACTCTGCCTAGTTTGGTATCAGATGACCTTGTATGAATTGTCCCAAGAAATTATATAATTGTGTCGTCACATCACTTACAATAAGTGGCGGTAGCCTAATGGCTAAGGCATCGGTCTCGCAATCATGAGGTTGCGGATTCGATCCTGCTCATTATACTACTGTCGTAAACCCACTCCTAACACAAGCCTTTGAGCTTAGCTGGAGGGGTTAACACGATTGCTAGTAATGTGGGACCCCAATCTCACATTGTTAGTTATCTACTTAAAAAAAAAAGTAATTAAACTATCATTTGTAACAGGTGGACGTCCCACTATCATACGGCGTGATACGAGTGGAACAGCCGACTTGTTTGAGCGCGTTACATGTATACTGGGACCCTACCAAGGACGTAGGCGTCTACATCAAGGTGAGTACTCACCCTGGGTTACATTTTACTAGAGATAAAATAAAATAATTGCATTTGAAAGAAAAAAATGAAGTTCAGACCCAGGAATCGAACCCGAGACTTCCGATCGCTTTACCGGAGCGCGAAAGCCGAACCATCTAACCTGAACTATGTCACTAAACTTGAAATTTCTCTTCCTTTGTTGCATATGAGTTGGGCTCTCGCAAGCGCCATCTTGCCATGTCCTTAAGAACTATTATGGCTTTTGTTATTGCTTCGTTACAGAGAGCATTTTTAACAAATTATGATGTCGCTGGCCGAATATTATAGTATTTTTTGTAGGCATTTCTTGCCAATTACTTTATAAATACAATAATTGCCTATAAAAATTACTATAAAATAAAATAAGTCTGTAACCCCCGAATACTCAAACGATACTTAACTTTGAGTGTTAAAAGTATTTCTGTCGTTACTGTTCAACTTTAAATGACAGTGACAGCATAAGAGTTAACGGCGTTTTAAAATTGAGTGACGTTTGAGTATTTGGCCATTAGTCTATCAAATCAACATCTAGAGGGTGATTTGTAATATACTAATAACTCCCCGCTCGTGGCTTCTGTACATTACAGTAACGGCCGGTCTATATAATCTATCTATTGGTAGATTTAGCTACTAGATGTAGGATTTTGACATATTTTGTATGGAGCTTATGTCAAATATATAGTTCTAGTAGCCAAAGTTTCTTATTAATATGTCGTTATCACGTAAAATTATCGTCTGTAAATCGACGTTACAGAAACCATTTTTTTTTAAACTATTATTACTATGTTATTTGGTAATGTGCCACAAGCGAGATGTTATTGGTATATTACAAATCACCTGTATATAAACCTGAATATAGACTGACTAAAGGATTTACTTTGTAAGTTGTAATATTAAGCATTGGCGTTGAGCTCTTTCTATTACAATCAATATGAGCGACGGATCTAGGGTGAATGGTGAATGACTCACCACTCACCCTCGCGGTGAGTTACTCACCTTTGCAACCCGAAATACCTAAAAAAACTATTTGTAACTATAAACCTGTTGTGTATGTGCGCGAGTGCATAGGCATGTGTGCGGGCTGCGTCCCGCAAGTGTCATTCCTGCCATTAATTCAGTGTGCAACTAACTAGCGAGTTTGATTGTCGTGCATCACCCCTGTCACTTCCGTACAAATATATAACAAAACCTTAATTCTAAACTTTTAATACTTGTCCCCAGGTAAACTGCATATCAACAGAGTTCACAGCCAAGAAGCACGGAGGTGAGAAGGGGGTACCTTTCCGTATACAAGTGGAGACCTACCTCGGTAGTGATGAAGTCGTTAGGTTACATGCTGCCGCTTGTCAGATTAAGGTACAGGATGTGCTCACTATTACAATTAATTAATTTAATAGATTTGGAGTAGGCTTACTTACTACTTTGAGAGAATTCAAGTTTGGCGTAAGCAGAGTCTTAGTCATTTACAAGTCTCCCCCCCCCCCCACCCCTTGTCACCAAAAGTAAAGAAAAATCTATCTTTATTGTTATATTAGATATATTTCGGGACTTAATCGCGTGAATTATTTAAAGGTACGAACCTTTTATTTACCCGACGTTTCGATCGAATTGCACCGATCGTGATCACGGGTCGTCTTTTATTCTTCGAATCTTTATTATCATTACACTGTTTCACTTATGTAGATGACATAGGAAATCGCCTTTTAAGCAAAGATGTACCTCTCATTCAACATAAACTTTCGTTTTTAGATTTCCGTACAGTCGGATACATAAGTCACTTAACAGAAGCTATATTTCAAGTCATTACAGCTTCAAAACCATGATGTTTAAATTTTTTTCATGTAATTCTACAGTCATCATATTGATCTAATTCGAAATTGCTTAACCATGCAGTGGGGATGTTTGTGAAATGTCGGTTTGTATATTCAGAAATGCTAAGCGACTTATGAAGCTGACTGTACCTCGAAAGGTTTTTTTTATTTTAGAAACCTTTAACAGATTGTTATGTTGGTTCCATTGTAACCTGATCTTAATATCTACATCTTAATTTTAACTAACAAATGAAGCAACATAGCCTCTGGAGACATTGGTTTAGAGAGAATTACATTAAATAAACCTAAATCTAATTTTTTCAAATTAAATTTGCCTCGAAAGGTAAAATAAGGAACCCTTAAATAAGATGACTCTCTTGTCCGTCTGTTTGTCCGTGTTTCACCACCGATTTTATCGGAAGATTTTCTGTCTTATTATTTCAAGTTGGGCAATGATTTAAGCAATATTTTGTTCTTAAACTTCGCGATTTGTACGCATTATAGAAAACGGCCGTAGTCACGGGTGAGAGTCTATATGTGACCACGGCCGTTGCAATACGGTCGAAACGTCGGTCTATAAACATAGTATTTAGCCTTAACATACAGACTCGTAGCTTATAAATTTCTACAATGTTATTTCAGCAATTTCTATAGATAACTGTGTAAAAAAAATCTTTTAATATTCTAATAAAATATTTGTGATGACCAGGTGTTCAAACTGAAGGGTGCAGACAGGAAACACAAGCAAGACAGAGAGAAGGTGATGAGAAGACCTCGCTCCGACATAGAGAAGTACCAGCCGGGCTGTGAAGCTACTGTTCTTACTACGGTACGTACATTTTCGCAACATTTGTCATTGCTGCTCCGCTCCTATTTTTCGTAGCGAGATGTTATATAGCCTATAGTAGATTTTAAAAAAAAATTACGATTTAGTCTTAAGACCAATAAGTAATTTAGTTATATCTTAATCTACTAAGCTCAATATTTCACTGTAAGAATTTGTCCATTGACAATTTTCTCATTCTTTTTAAATAACAATAACTGCACTATATTACACTAGAATTAAATGAATGCAGAGAAATAATTATAAAGCAGCTAGCTGTCCCGCGCAATTTCGTCTGCGTAAATTTTCCCCGTTTTTGTAACATTTTTCATTGCTGCTCCGCTCCTATTGGTCGTAGCGTGATGTTATATAGCCTATAGCCTTCCTCGATAAATGGGCTATCCAACAGTGAAAGATTTTTTCAATTCGAACTAGTAGTTCCTGAGATTACCGCGTTCAAACAAACACAGCTTTAGGCCTGTTGTCCACACGCCGTGGAACACTACGGTTTATTCGCCGTGTGTATACGCGGTCGTCAGTTTTGTATGGATCACGGTGCAAACCGTATCGTGTACAAGCTTGCACGTTTATCCTACGCCGCGGTTAACTCTCCGTACGGTTAAAAACCGTGTCGTGGAAAACCGGCCTTATAATATTAATATAGATTTGTTAACAGGCGCGAATTCAGAATTCTATTAAGGCAGGGGGGGGAGATTTACCAATTTTGATTGGTATTGTTTAATTTGAATTGAAGTTATCAATTTTGATTTTTTTCGACTGTTTTTGTGGGACAAGGAAAATGGCGTGAAGATTATGTTCAATGTCCCCTGTGTCTGAGGTGTAGAAATTTCATTAAAATTAATTTTTAAATAAATTACTGCCATTCTTTTCTTTCTTTTGAAAAACATGTATACTTATTCATTAAGTAGAATTGGCCAATATTTAAGCACATAAAGTTTTAACATCGTAAGTGGATGCTCCTACTATGTTGTGCCCATTGAGGCTGATGAATTCAATCTCGTGTACTCTTCTAATATTATTGACCTCTTTTTTTGCATCAGTCCTCTAATATGGTGTATAATATAATGGTGGCAGCACCTTACCTACATATACAGTTTATAAACAGAGAAACATTGTAAACATTGGCAATTTGAAAAGAGTGGCCACGAGTTTTCATTTTTATCCTAAGTGATTAAATCATTTTTATTATTATTATTAGATCCCCTCTTCTTTCTTCTTCATGTGGCCCCCGCACATGCATGCGAACCACAATTTGTGTGAACCCCCACGCCCCTCCATTCAAATCCTAGATCCGCCAATGCCCACAATTATGTACGTTGACTTCAAGTAGGTATTATACCGTCATTATAATTGCAATTTCTTTCGCAGTTGTCAAACGACGCGATGATGCCGCCGCCATCTTTGATCACCGCCTCCCCCCCGTACTCACCAGAGTTGTGGTAAGTCTTTTATTATTGTACCACCTAGTATTCACCATCTTTGAGTTTCTGCCAATTTAGCCGTTTAAACTGCTAATTTCTGCCGGTGTCAAGTATTTATTGTAGTCTAATAAGTATTACTAGTATAAGTATTACTTAACCAACTTAAGCTTCACCTTACTTACCTTACTTAACTGTATCTTTTAACTAACGTAGTAATAAGTGGAAACATCAGTGAGGCAGTCAAGATCAACAGGGGGAGGTAGAATACATATCACTCTTTCTGTATAATCTTCTTTATCGTCAGGAATATTTTCTAGAGCATCCAAAATTTCATGCGTAGCTAACGGTCTATAATAATGAAAGTTGTATTATTGTACTAAAATCTGATATATTGTCCTGCTGTCCTATATCCGATTATTCCGTATTTAATTCATTTTTAGGGTTCCGTAGCTAAAACGGCATAAACGGAACCCTTATAGTTTCGTCATATCCGTCTATCTGTCTGTCCGTATGTCACAGGCATTTAACTCAAAGACTTCTTAACGAATATTGTGAAATTTGCTGAAAATGTGTCTTGTAATAGCCTCTACTTAGTTTGATAGCTAAATAATAAAAATAAATATTTTTAGGTGGGGGGGGGGGGCACTCTATACATGTAACAGAAGTACTAAACATCAATGTGTACATCACTCGACAGGTCTTTAAAGAATATTTTAAGGTTTCTAATAAACTTTTAAATATTTTTTGGAAATAATCGCTCTGAAAGTTGCATAAATTTCCTCCCCCCCCCCCCCCGCATTATCTTTGAACCGTGTGACCAAAAATATTTATAATATAAATATAATAATATCCAACTATAATAAAATCAATAATATATATAAGCTCCATAGACTTCCAATTTTGGATTTTATTTTATGGAACCCAAGAACTACTTTACTAATGCACGTTCCAAGCCCCTATATCCTGAGGATCCCCGGTATTAAGTACTAGCTGACCCACGCAACTTCGCATGCGTTAAATTTCTTCGTTCTTGCAACATTTTTCATCGCTGCTCCGCTTCTTTTGATCGTAGCGTGATTTTATATACCCTATAGCCTTCCTCGATAAATGGGCTATCCAACAGTAAAATAATTTTTCAATTCGGACCCGTAGTTCCTGAGATTATCGCGTTAAAACAAACAAACTCTTCAGCTTTATAATATTAGTATAGATAAACGGTCCAATAAAATGCTTTGTAAACACAACCCATTCATATAGATACGTTTATTTTACCTTCCTTCCCGATCATACAGTACGATCAACGTATCTTGACCGGATTGACGTTAGGTTTTTATCACTTTCGCGCATGTCATAGAGATGCGACCCTAAAATTACTTACGAAAACGATTAATCGATTAAAAATACTAACAACATTTTAATTCAACAATATAAAAACACTATTTAAATGACTTCATAAAAGTTTAAATTTAGAACAGTTACAGTAAATAATAAAGGAACTTTGAAAAACAATTTCTTTACCAAACTAATCACAAAAAAACATGAATTAGTAATACTAATTATGACAATGTAATGCGTAATCGCATCTCTAATCCTCTCGGTTTAGTTACCGCCCCCGCCCCCCGCTTCCTGTCACCATTTACTTCCAAAAAATGCATCTGCGCAACCACTTGTCGCCTACTTCAGTCCGGCCTAGTTACGTTGATCGTACAGTACGATCAACGTAACTAGGCCGTACTGAGGTAGGCGACAAGTGGTTGCGCAGATGCATTTTTGGTACTAACTACAGTACGATTCGTACTGTACAATGTAGACCTAGATCGGAGGCCACATTCTAAGGTCAGTACAACTGTACAAGGCAACTTTAATTCTCCTGTAATCATACGACCCCGTATCACTTGTGATCATTGTTAATCAATCAACGTTTATATTTACTAGCCCCTTCTACTTCAATAATAATAATAATAATAAATCTTTATTCACTAAGGAAACAAAATACTACACTTGTGAAAAGTCGATTCTACATTTACATGTAATGCCTGTTCGCAAACAATAGGTAAAGTCGGAGAAAAAATCAGGCAATAAAAACTCGAGGCCACTCTTTTCAAATTGCCAATGTTTACAATGTTTCTTTGTTTATAAACTGTATATGCAGGTAAGGTGCTGCCACCATTATATTAAACACCATATTAGAGGACTGATGCAAAAACAAAAGATCAAAAATATTAAAAGAAGAGTTCATGAGATTGGATATATAAACATTCTTATTTTTGAGTTGATAATCAGTGTTGCCAGGTGGAGATACCCAGACACAATAAACCATCGTGCTCTTCACACAGGAAAGTTTGAAGGAAATGTTGCAATGATAGCTCGCTTGTGGCTGCCTGCTCATTTTTGGGCCAGCACCTCTAACCAAGCCTTATCGTGGGTTTTTCTAGTAATTAACTGTCAGTCAACAATGAACAATCCAATTCTTCGAATCATTGATAACTTTAAAATAATTAATATTAATTTTAGACAACTACCCAATTGAAACTAGTTAAAAACATGACACGATATATGTTTTTCTTGTAATTTACATGACATGACCAACGTCATCTGTCAATCACCACTTGCAGTAATTGAGGGGATCTTTTATGTAATCTGAGCTTTGCTTATGTCAGAATATCTGACTTGAATTTTACTACGCATCTGAATTCATGAATTTTTGTTTACATAAATTGCTTAAGTTTACAGAAACTATTCTAATTCATTTTTGGATAAGCACAAGAAGTCTGAACCCATAGACAATTTTCAGGAACCAGGATTGAAATAATTGCCGTCTCTGTATATTACCACCTCATTATTGATCGAAACTTCATTCATTGAATTATAGTAGGTAAGGTATAGTAATAGTACCTAGAGTTGCAACGATACATCAGAAAACTAACATGTATCGTTGCTGTTGTGTGTTTGTTAATACTTATACTTATATTATTGTTGAAGTTCCGCCATTATAAAATAAACAGTCGCTAACTAGAGCGCGGTGTTCCATTACACTAGAGTTGCAACTCTAGTAGAATGTATATGCTACGGGTCTTAATCGCGTAAATATTTTATTTTAAGGCTAACCTTTATTTATTGCCCGACGTTTCGACCGTATTGCAACGGCCGTGGTCACGGGTAGAGTGACCAGTCTTCCCGTGACCACGACCGCTTATAAAATTCTATAATGTGTACAAATCGTGAAAGTTTACGAACATATATTATAAACTAATAATATCGTCGGCGTTAGCCTAATAGCTAAGGCATCGGACTCGCATTCGTGAGGTCGCGGGTTCGAATCCTACCCATTATACTACCGACGTGAACCCACTCCTAACACAAGCCATTGAGCTTAGCTGGAGGGCTTAACAGGATTGCTAGTAATGTGGGACGAAAATCCCACATTGCTAGTTACCATTTAATTTAAATACTGTACAGTACAATTATTATATTATATATTAATATATTATGTAGTGTGCATTAACTTATAAATAAGTTTTATTCATTACTTTGTTAAACAAGAACTATGTAGATGTAATAACCCATACATCAAAATATGATCAGTAGTTTATTAGAAAAAACGTGTGTGAACATTACACACACTTTGGAGTCACGTGATCATAACAACATAACAAATAAAATTGACTCGAGGTTAATAAAGGTTAATTTGTGTGAAAACATAAATTTTTATTAACACATCGACCTCTCTATTTGCTTTAATAAAATCATTTTTTGTTAATATGTTAAGTGCTGCCACTATTGTTTACGTGAATGATTTGCTGCCCATGAACCTCTAGTAAGCCGTACAATTTAATTACACTGTAAAATAATATAATAATAATATCTTGGGACAACTCACATAACGCCATCTGATCACAAACTAAGCAGAACTTGTACTATGGCAACCAGACAACTGATAAATTTACATAAATATTTCTAAATTTATAGATAAATAAATAAATTTAGTGAAGTCGGTGTATCAGCATATCAATATAATTTTGTTGTCGCCACTAAGTCAGAATTTGCAGCCTAAAGTTATAATTCTAAATTCGACTGGCATTTTGGTCTAGTGGTTAGTGATCCAGACTACCAAGCCGGAGGTCGTGGGTTCGATCCGCACCCAGGATAAAACTTTGTGTGGTGAGCATGGTGATGGTGGTTTGTTCTGTCTGGGTGTTATTTATCTGTAATATGTATATATTTAGAAATATGTATATATAAATATGTTAATCAGTTTTCTGGTTGCCATAGTACAAGCTCTGCTTAGTTTGGGACCAGATGAAGTTGTGTGAATTGTCCCAAGATATTATTATGTTATTATAATCAGCAATTTTAGCAGGTGTTCGTCTTTTCCTTTTTCTAGAAATTCAGGGTCAATTTTGCGGCTATGTTTTTTACCTGTATCATGTGTTTATACATGTACACTTTAACTACACAAATACTCGGGTCTTATCGATGTATTTTCATACTCTAAAATGATGGCAGCTTAATTTGCCGCCATTCTCATAACCCTCTAGCAGATTTCACCAATTCAATGATATGAACACTCTAGACCGTCAACATCCTGATTGGGTAAACCCGAGGCAAACCAATTCGTCTGTATGTTCGTGCAGATGCTCATTATTTCATCAAGCAGACAATCTACTAATCAAACAATGCAACCGTTATATAACTGCGAAAACACGCTTTATTGGAACACGCGATGGACTTGAATCACATGCATCGCGTATAACTGATGTTCAAATTCCTTTTCTTGACTACGCGGAGAGTAATGTCAGCCTTGGGCGTACCCAGGGGGGTTTTCCTTCCCCCCCCCTCCCCCTCAATTACGAAAACCCAAATGAACCCATGTCGCGCGAGGTACATGCTTAGGCGGTTTCGGGGGAAATCGATTTGCTCACACTTGACCAATATTGGGACGCCAAAATGTTATCTCGCTTCAAATCCAGACTCGCCTCCGATAAAAGATCCTGAGTACACCTATGATGTCAGCGTGTATGAATGTCTAATGACGGATGTTCATTTGTGCCCACCACTGGCGAATTGAGGGAGCATACTGAATTCACCCGTGGATGCGTTTTTTTTTTGTTATAGAGGGTCCAAGCCGCAGTCAGGCTTTAGTAGCACCCTTTACAGCAAAAAAAAAAATGTGGCACTCGGGGACTGCCGCGGTAAAGCTATGGCTTAGCATTTTTTATCAACTTATGCAATTATAATTATTTATTTATTTTTTATTTATCAATTTTTTTTCTTTTCTTTTCATTACATTACCATATCTTATCTGTACAGTCGTAACATATATTAGACTTTATATTATATTACATTACATTATACTATATATTATACATATGCGTTAAGCGAACGCTCGGCCGAGCTACATGGTAGGCGGAGTGGGGGGTGTTAGGTTTTATTTTCGTTACGGAATTTCTTGATTCGGACGCCGCGCTCAAAGCCCGCGATAAAAGCTATGCAATAGCTTAAAAATACTTTATTTATCCACATTTTTGCTGCCCTCATATTGCACTACCAAGTCCAGCACAATCATTAAGATTTAGCTGCCACAAACATTTTTTGTAGTTAGGTACCCATGGGAATTGTTGCATGCGAGTTAAGTACAGTAGTAAACACCAGTACATAATTTGTCATACAAACATCATGTTGATCTATCTTGGGCACAATTGTAGTTAAAGCGTGCTAAATGCTAATTGTACCAATTAGGGATAACATTGAATTAAACGTGATCGGCATGCAACATGAACTATTATGTTGTTCTAGTGATGGAAACATTTCAAAAAGTAGGATTTTTTCAATTCGGCTGTATTTTTTTTTGTAAAAATCATATATAGCAATGCAGGATTGGACTTCATATTACTAGCAAGCTTGTTAACCCCTCCAGCTAAGCTCAAAGGTTTGTGTTAGAAGTGGGTTCACGTCGGTAGTATAACGGGTAGGATTCAAACCCGAGACCTCACGATTGCGAGTCCGATGCTTTAGCCATTAGGCTCCCGCCGCTTTCAAGTCTTGGTCTTTATCGTTGCAAAACATCATGTTTTTTTTTGTGCTCCTCTACATTTAATTTTAATTCTTTGCCTTTTGATCAGCCCGTTGGATTGTACTGACATAAAGAGATCATCAAAGTCATTCAATTTGTCGTTTCTGCGAAAAAGATATTAAAAATTTCTCAGAAAAAAAATATTTTACAAAAAACATTTAACCGACTTAAATCACGGTTGATTTCTAGCTTTATTGAGGAGAGTTTCGTTATCTGCCTCCGAAACTCATCATCAGGTCTTTACGAAATTTGAATGGGACCATTTCGGACTAAACGTTTTGCGAACAAAAACAAACATCGGAATTGAGAACCTCCTCATTTTTTAAAGTCGGTTAAAAATCAAAATATTTGATTGAATATTTTTGCATAAATTTGTTAAGAAAAAGAAACTTATTTATCCTAAAATAGCATTAAGATCTACAAATTAATATCTATAAATTAAAGTGTGTATCTAACAAATTTTGGTCATTAATTTATCCAAATTATAACTTATAATTTTAAAACTTGTAATACACGTGAACTGAAATATTTTTACTCACCCTCTTAACTTTAAAAAAAACACAACCATTTTCACGTAAAACTATCGGCCGTAAATCGACTTTAAAGACAAGTGAACGGTTTATTTCGGTTAAAGTCTTATGAAAACATTGATGACGCCATTCGCGTTGCTTAGCAACCAATCAATAACGTGACCGTTGCTTAGAAAACCAATAACGTGACACTTTTTCGTGCGTGCACCCGGTCATTGATTTATAAGACGTTATCACGTCAAAAATTATCACTTCACTGTCACAAAATAATTTGAAATTAACATTTTTAACACCAAGGGTAACGAATGACTCAAAAATTGACAAGTATGACTCCAAAAATCTATAACCGAATTACGAGTATTCTATGACTTCAACTTACGGCCGGTCTCAATAATCTAACTATCGATTGATTTGGCTACTAGAGCTATATATTTGACATAAGCTCCATACAAAATACGTCAAAATTCTACCTCTAGTAGCCAAATCCATCGATAGGTAGATTATTGAGATCGGCCGTAAGTCATGCCTCGCGCCTGCATAAATAACATTCACGCTACCCAAAGGTCATAATGCCACGACACAATAGAGTCTACATTATGATGACATCCTTTGAATCCGGTTCTGTCGAGTCTGGAGTATCGTGCGAGCTATAAATAGCTCACAATTTAACGTAATGGGACCGGCTTGTTTCAAACGGGAACGCGGGATGAATTGACAATGTTTGTCGGGTCTTCGGTTGTGTAATATTACAGCAGCTATTTGGACTGATATTTCTTGTTTTTTGAAGTGATGGCAATCTTGCCGATTTTTTTTTTTTTACAAACTTTGTTGGGAGGGTGGCAACATTTGACTTAACACCGGTACAGTAGCCACCACCGCGAAGGCAGGCATTACCTGTCAAAATTCTCAAATTCCCCAAAAAAAAGCATTTGAGTCGAAGATTCGAGGATTCCTCCTAATCCCCCCCTCCCTCCTCGCTTTCCCTTCGATCCGAGCCTGCCAGAAGTGAAATAAAACATACCTTTTGAAAATGACTCATAACATTGTCAGCTTCGCGTTTAATGTATGTATGTACCTAAATGCATGAAATACGTGTAAAATCGATAAGACAGTTATTGTTAAAGTTTACATTAACAACGGCTCCTCACATCGGTCCTAACACCACCGTTCGTCCAAGGTGTGGATCTAGAACGACGTTGGGGCCAAATTGTGGTGCCGACGGCGGCGTGTTAAATATACCAGACAAAATCAAAGTTTTCTATCTAATAGTAACTGCATTTTTATTTTTCTGATAGCTTGCGTGAACACTCCATCAAAACATTACATAAACATAATCAAATTTGCTTTTAAGCTATTACATAGCTTTTATCGCGGGCTTTGAGCGCGGCGACCGAACCAAGAAATTCCGTAACGAAAATAAAACCTAACATCATCCACTCCGCCTACCATGTAGTTCGGCCGAGCGTTCGCTTAACGTAATGTATATATGGTACGACTGTACGAAGCTCGCACGGATCGAGACGACCTGCTCCGAAATGTAATGAAAAGAAATATATATATATATATATTTATATATATATATTATTAAACTTGTGCTGTAAATATATATTTTTTTTTAATTAAAAAAAAAATGTTGTTCTTTTAGTTGATAATGTTATGCAATAGCTCTACCGCGGCAGTCCCCGGCAGTCGTTGGTTTTATATTTTTTATAGTTTTTACACAGAATAGAATACAAATACACACATTTATCATAGTCTCATATTTCCCTCATTGTTCGCGTGCACTGAGCTATGCTAGCCTATTTAAAGTGCCAGGGTTCACTCGGGTCGTTGACTTTCATCACTCGTTTTATGCAACCGTTGCGCTATTTGTAGTTTTCGTTCAATTTTGTGTTTTAGGAGAAACTATAATACTACGACATCACTACATAGTATAAAACAAAGTAGCTTTCTCTGTCCCTATATCCCTATGTATGCTTAAATCTTTAAAACTACGCAACGGATTTTAATACGATTTTTTATAATAGATAGAGTTATTGAAGGGGAAGGTTTATATGTATAATACCATTAAATAGTGAAGAAATAAGGAGCGGAGCAGCAATAAGAAATGTTGCAAAAACGGGGAAAACTTACGCAGACGAAGTTGCGCGGGTCAGCTAGTACAGTATAAGCTTGAGGTTATATTTTTTTATACTACTGAGTTGGCTAACCAGCTCACTGCCTGATGGTAAGCAGTTACCGTAGCCTATGGAATGGACGTCTGCAACACTTGAAGGTCCACAGGAAACCAATTCACGTATTTAACCAGTACAGTTACAGTGCAGTTGCAGTTAAGTTTCGATTAAAACGGCCATTTTCGTATTCTTGTATCTTTGGGATCGATCTCAAATACGCTTGCGTCAAGTATGCGTCTCGAGAGCGCAATAACGACATTCTATAATAGTCTCGGCGAACCTTGATCCCTATGACACTGACAGTTATTCCCACGACACAACCTTGTAGTAGCGTCACCGTTATATTATAATCGAATTGGCGGTGTCTAAAAATGATATTTATTAATTTTAGGCAGATATATGCAATTACAATAATATCCCGTTAGAATTATAATAATTATTAACACTTACAAGAAATTATCTCAATCAGACTTTACGTTGACGTCCTGCAAAAGTTACTCCGTTTGGAAGATATCGACTAGTGCGGAAAAGTATCGATAAACAAATATCGAAAATGGAAACGAGTGTACAAAATACATCAATAGAGTACCTACGCTCTTAGTGTCAGATTTATAATCATTTAAGTTGTTTGCGATAATAAAATAAAGGAGATTTAACAAATTTATTGTATATACCTACTCAAATAAAACAAAAGCGGTTTATTTATGATTTTTTAATATACATTAATCTGAATCTGACAATGATGTCACCGATTGCGTTTTTTAATATACATTAATCTGAATCTGACAATGATGTCACCGATTGCGTCTCAGACTCGGAATCCGAACTGCAGCTGCTTTCTCCTATGTTTATTAAAAACGGCTGGTCTACTACACACATCAAAAGTGTCTAGGGATCAAGCATTTTTATGCGGATTTCTTGAGATTGAGATGTGGCTTTGTAATAAATTTATGATTTTATAAATTTATATGGATCCTTTTTGGTGCATTTCATAATTTGAATCAGGAACTGTGAATCAAATTCGAGTAAAAGATGAAAATCAGCTGTCAATATTTTCCCTATAAAAACATACAACGCCTTGAAGACATTATTAGTGCTACTGTTTCCCTACTACTGATTAAAACCAACGTTATTATGGAGCGGCGACGTCATTTAAGCAGGGAAGAAATGCTCAGAGCCGTGGGAATGATAGAAGCTGGTTCCCGGCAACGTACTGTGGCTTTAGCTCTGAATACAAGTCAGAGTGTTATCAGTCGACTTTGGACACGTTACCGAAGCACTGGTACCGTGGCTGAGCGCCATGGAGGACGGTATCGCTGCACCACACGGAGACAAGACCGATACATTCAAATCTTAACTCGAAGAGGTCCAACAATAACCGCCATGATGTTAGCCGTGAGGCTTCATCACTCTTCAGGGAACTTAATTAGCGACCAAACAGTCAGAAACCGCTTGCATGAAGTGAACCTTCATTCCCGAAGACCGCTACGGGTACCACCTATAGCAATGCACAATCGTAGGATTCGATATCAATGGGCTCTTGAACACAGAAATTGGGCAGAAGAACAATGGCGTTTCGTGTGCTTTTCTGATGAGTCTCGTTTTGGTATGAGACCGGATACAAGACGTATACGACACTGGAGAACCCCTGGACGCCAACAGCGATTAAAATCCTGCCAGGAAGTCCATCCTTATAGTGGTGGAACCATCATGGTATGGGCGGGTATTTGGATCGGCGGAAGAACTGAGTTGATTTGGATCAGAGGCAACCTCAACGCTCAAATTTATGCTGAGACGATTGTATCAGACGTCATCGTTCCTCTACAAGTGCAAATCGGTCCCTTATTTCAGTTAATGCATGATAATGCACGACCGCACACCGCAAGAGTTGTAAGACAGACTCTCGCCGCAGCTAACATCAATGTCCTGCCCTGGCCTGCTCAGTCGCCAGACTTGAACCCGATTGAGCATGCATGGGATATGCTACAGAGAAGAGCTCTGCCGAATATGGAGGGTATCCAGTCGCAAGAAGACCTTTTTTTGTTGTTGCAACGAACATGGGCGGCCATTCCACAGCGTGATTTGGATGAACTCATTTTGAGTATGCCAAACCGATGTTCTTGTGTTGTTAGTGTTCGCGGTAGAAACACGGATTATTAATTGTTTAAGTTACCCAATAAAATTTTAAAGAAAACTGTTATTTCAGTCTTTTTTTCGAACTTTAATGTTAGTGGTTCAAATGTCAAAAATCCCTTTATTAGGAAAATGGCAAATTTCTTTATTAATGCAAAGGTGACTTGGTTTATCGTTACTGTGACAAACGAAAACACTTTATTTGATGAATCCTTAAAGAAATAAAAAAAAAAAAAATCAATCAGGAGAAAAGTTATTGCAAAAATATATGTTGATCCCTAGACACTTTTGATGTGTGTATATTGTCGTATCGCACGTCTCGATTCCAATCATCTAAGCATAGTTTTTTCGTCTTTTCAACCACTTTCCTCCAATTGTCCGGAGTCACTTGACTACATGCCTCTTGTAGCAACGTAAGCATTTTATTAGCTGTGAATGGCGGAGTGGTGTTAAGCCTGGCTGCACAACCTGAAACAATAATGGTTTAGATTGAAAATGATGCAAAGTCAAAGAGCGAGATCGGGGTAAGTACATTTACTTTAAATAGTACTAGCCGACTAGACAGTCACCAGTGACCTAAATAAAAACATGTTAAAATAAATACAAATCAACCCACCTTTGATCTGCGCCCATATCATTTCGATTGCATTATATTGGCAGTGGTAGGGCGGTAGCCGAATCACGGTGTGCCCTTTTGATTTTGCCATCTCATCCAAGAAATATTTCTTCTTTGTTTGCTGTTTATGAAGGTTCAACAATCTAACTAATTCCTTTTTCAGCATTTGAGTATTAGCTGCCACACCATTGTTTTGCAGCCACTCTATTATTTCGCCTTTATTGTTGTTCGCGGTAGGCGCTTTATTAATTTGCACAGAGTGGTATGGGGCGTTGTCCATTAAAATGTAGTGGGGCTCGTTTAAATTGTCTAATAGTTTTGTGAACCATTTCTTGAAATTCTCAAAATTCATCTCTTCGTGGTAATCACTTGTTTTCACGGATTTGAAGGCCCACAAGCAGTTAGGTACAAAACCTTTGGCTGTGCCAGCGTGGCAGATAATCAAACGCTGGCCCTTGCCTTCTGGTGCTTTGGTACAGGATTTCTCTGTGTCGTCTGTCCATGTTTTGGAGACTGAGTGATTGGCGTTGAGCCACGTTTCGTCCAGATAAACCACCTTGTCCCAGTTCTCGATGTTTTTCTCAGTCTTTTCGGCATTTTGAAACACCAACAAAAACAAAACAGCAACAATAACAAAAACAGAAAACAACAATAGTAACAAACAAAGGATTCCGATGACACAACAAAACACGTGGCGCATACAAGACTCGTACTGGCGTAGCGAACTGACAGTACTAGCGTAGTGACAGATCAGATAGTGTTGCTATAACTGAAATTTTAATTCACATTAAAATTATACAGTCCGACCATGTTACCTCTGCATCGGAATATTGGCAACCCCATATACAAATACACGGATACTTGTAAATATAACAAGCATTATAATTATAGTAATGTAGATTATATTTTAAAAACATGTTTATCGATGTGGCTGAATGCAAGTCACGCCTTTGCCTATAAAAAGTTGCGATATATCGACACGACCCGTCACTAGTATGAACTGTCATAGGGATCAAGGTTCGCCGAGCTGATTATAGTAGGATGCGCAAGCGTTTTTAAGATCGATCCCAAAGAATACAAAAATGGCCGTTTTAATCGAAACTTAACTGCAACTGCACTGCTTTAAATACGTTAATTGACCACCAGATGTCACTGGCACGTTGCCGAAAATGTATAACCCCTTTTCACTCCCTTTTTGGTTTGGTTATTGGCAGGGGGAGGTCCAAGCGCCTTTTCCCCAGCCAGAATAGGTCACTGGTTCTTCTGGGTTTACCCAAGCACGCGAAAGCGCAATTTGTGTGAATCCATTTTATGCACTGCTGAAAATCCTAGTTCTAGAAGCAAAAATTCAAAAAAATTCAGACAGATCATTCAATTTCAAACAAATTGACTGACCTGTTGGTCTAGTGGTTAGTGATCCTGACTGCTAAGCCGGAGATCATGGGTTCGATCCCCACCCAGGATAAAACTTTGTGTGATGAGCACGATGGCTTATTCTGTGTCTGGGTGTTATTTATCTATAATATGTATGTATTTTATCACTTGTCTGGTTTTGCTAGCTAGTTTGGGATCAGATGATGTTGTGTGAGTTGTCCCAAGATATTATTATTATTATCTCTTTTTAATGTTAGAATAGGATAGAATATTGCATAGGTGTTACTGCAAATAGTTCTTTTAATGACTTAGGTATGTTCTAAACTGGTTTTAGACTGATTGTTTGAACTCATAGCGGTTTCTGTTATTTCCATTCGTGCGTTGCAAATAGGTGTTAATTGAATGTTTGTGATTTATTAAATGGACAGGTGTTTGTTAATTGTTTATTTTCTGTCACATAAAGGCGACAGGAATACTTTTAAGCACAACTTAAACTGACTACCTCTCGGTAGGTACTCAGAAACTCAGTTGAGATATTGAGAATGAAACGGAGTTTTCCCTTGAATTAAGTAAAGTTTATTGACAAAAAAACACACACCACAAAAATAATACAATTCAAACAAAATACATTAATATAGGTAGTATAAGTACACGCGACACTGAATCTGGCTTCGGGCTGCGGCTCGCACTTGGAACCCTAGAATAAAATCAATAGCCTAATGGCTAAGGCATCGGTCTCGCAATCGTGAGGTAGCGGGTTCGAATCCTACCCATTATACTACCGACGTGAACCCACTCCTAACACAATTCATTAAGATTGGCTGGAGGGGTTAACAAGATATATATATATTGCAATACGGTCGGGCAATAAACAAAATTTACGCGATTAAGACCCGTAGATTATAAAATTCTATAATGTGTACAAATCGCGAAAGTTTACGAACATATATTACCTATCCATCATAAAACTGGTTGCCAACTGAACCTACCAACAAAGATTCAGCTAACATACACGTAATATGATGTAACTTAAGACGCAGTTATTTCTAAACAAATCGCGTGTCCAATTAGTTTTTGCTGCAATCACTGAGCCGAGGTGGCGGTAACCAGCTCGAACTGAACTGTAGTGCACTGAGGTGGTTTCAACGAGCATGCACCCCGACCACGATCGGTTGACGGCTTCCCCACTCTTTCTAGTAAATAATCTATACTAATATTATAAAGCTGAAGAGTTTGTTTGTTTGAACGCGGTAATCTCAGGAACTACTGGTCCGAATTGAAATCTGCGTAAATTTTCACCGTTTTTGCAACATTTCTCATTGCTGCTCCGCTCCTATTCGTCGTAGCGTGATGTTATATAGCCTATAGCCTTCCTCGATAAATGGGCTATCGAACAGTGAAAGAATTTTTCAATTCGGATCAGTAAGTAGTTCCTGACATTACCGCGTTCAAACAAACAAACAAACTCTTTAGCTTTATAATATTACTTTAGATTCAAATGTCAGTTATTCCCCCACCTCTCCTCCTTTTCCACGCCTCCAAAATTCAAGGCAAGCTTTAAAAAAAACGTAAAACACCCTTGGCCAAAAGTTATTGTAGATAAAAAACAATTGCACTCCTCGAGCATGTCCGACTTCACTAGTATTTTTTTGTAAACTCTTACACATGGACACCCCCCTCCCCAAATACCCCTCCTCCGAAATTGCAAAAAAGTAGGTACACTACATACCATACATTTGCCTGGTGTTTTGTCAATTGTACCGTATAACACCCCCCAAACCCCCTAAAAATTACGAACCCCATCAAAAAACAAAACAATAAAAAAAAACAAAGACTTTACAAATACAATAATTGCATTTTCAATTTTTCATTAATTTTTTCTATCTTTCAAAATGCAATTATTGTATTTGTAAAGTCTTTGGCAAGAAATGCCTATAAAAATTACTTCAATATTCGGCCTGCGTCATCATAATTTGTTAAAATGCTCTCTGTAACGAAGCAATAACAAAAGCCGTGATAGTTCTTTAACTACCGACTAGATGGCGCTACGGGGGCCTAACCCGTAAGCATTAAGAGATAGAAGAATTTGATATCTAGTAACATAGTCCAGATAGGTGGTTCGCTTCTGGCCCCGGTTTGGCTACGGAAGTCTCGGGTTCGATTCCTGAGTCTGGATTTTAATTTTTTCTATCTTTCAAAATGCAATTATTGTAGGTATTTGTAAAGTCTTTGGCAAGAAATGCCTATAAAAATTCCTTCAATACTGCTTAGGTCCTTGAAGGTGTACCCTGATGTTAAAATATTATTTGTTAAACGGACTATCTAAGAATTCGCAAATCAGTTTAGCGAGTAGTCCCTGAGATAACGCGTGCAAACATACTTAAACATACCTACATTTCAGCTTTGTTATTATAAGCATTGATTAGATAAAAGATTGCAGTGATCTATTCGATAATATTGTTGTTGTAAAAACGAATTTGAACGGTGACATACCGTTTTTTTTTTTTTTTAATCGCGCTCACAAGCACTGACGGCAACTTTACAGACATTACATTTTTCAGACACAGATATGCCCCGATTTTAAATATACATTAATAACTTCATAAACCTCTCTCCCTAATTGGTAATCGAACCCAGAACCTTTTGCACAGCAATCGTACGCACTCCCGCTACACGCATTGATGCAATACTATTTGACAAAAAAAAAGATGGTGTCTTTCGACACCTGTCATATTTGTATTAATTGTTATCCATACTTCTATACCTACTAATAATAAAAAGAGGAAAGATTTTATTGTTTGTTTGTATTGAATAGGCTCCAAAACTACTGAACGGATTTAAAAAAATCTTTCATCGTTGCACTTCAAAGCTACACTAACCCTGGGTGACATAGGCTATTTTTTTATCACGAAACCGCGAGGCGTCCGCTAGTTATTCATTAGGTAAATAACCTATAGATGGTATTAGGGTACAAGCCCTGTGTCGCGGAGGGATTTTACAAACATACAAGTCACGGACACAAAGTACACCCAGACTCGGAACAACAATTTGTGGATCATACAAAGTGGTGTCCCGTGTGGGAATCCAACCCACGACATCTTGCGTAGCAGTCGGACACACTCCCGCCGCGCCACAGAGGCAGTCAGTGATGGTACGTGAAGAATTATGGGTACGTGAATTAATATCTAAGGTAGGATACCTTAGATATTAATTTTATCTCTAGTTGGTACGTAGGTACTATATATACTAAATACTAGCTGTCCCGCGCAACTTCGTATGCGTAAATTTTCCCCGTTTTTGTAACATTTCTCGTCGCTGCACCGCTCCTATTAGTCGTAGCGCGATGTTATATAGCCTATAGCCTTCCTCGATAAATGGGCTATCCAACAAAAAAAGATTTATTAAAATCGGTCCAGTAGTTTTTGAGTTTATTCGTTACATACAAAAATACAAATCTTTCCTCTTTATAATATTAGTGTAGATGATATCACCGTAAAATTGTGAATACCGTTAGACTGTAGCCTATCTCGGGAGATAGTAAACTGTCGAAAGATTATGCTTACAATATAACGCATTATTTTTCTGCAGTGATGATGTTTCTGACTTACAATTTTACGGTGACGAATGTACTGTTTATTATCTATACTAATATTATAAAGCGGAAGAGTTTGTTTGTTTGTTTAAACGCGCTAATCACAGGAACTACTGGTCCGATTTGAAAAATTCTTTTTTTGTTGGATAGCCCATTTATCGAGGAAGGCTATAGGCTATATAACATCGCGCTACGACTAATAGGAGCGGAGAAGCGACGAGAAATGATTCAAAAACGGGGAAAAATTACGCATACGAAGTTGCGCGGGACAGCTAGTTAACCATAAAACTAGTAATAAACTAAAATTATCGATATTTACCGTAAATTACCGCTATTAGTGACAACTAAACGCCTGACAGCAGAAAACCGTTAATTTAAACTTGTAAATACATACCTGTAAAGGAGTATTTACGTCTCTATTAATTGTTGTATAATTTTAATAAATGCGGCGGAAGAAGTAACAAGTGTGTGTATATTTTAAACTAGCTTTTGCCCGCGGCTCCGCCCGCGGCTCCGCCCGCGTGGATGTCGGTTATCGCGATAAAAACTATCCTATGTCTTTCCCCGGGACTCAAACTATCTCCATACCAAATTTCATCTAAATCGGTTTAGCTGTTTGAGCGTGAAAGCGTAACAGACAGACAGACAGACAGACAGAGTTACTTTCACATTTATAATATTAGTATGGATTGTCGAAGGTCTAGTACAAGTTACTACAAATCAATCCATGCATAGTGATGGGCCTACCTACATTTATCTACTTATATAAAAGTTATTGATATATAAAAATATATGAAATATCGTCACATAAAAACGATTTTCGATGGCATTTTAGTATGAAAATCTCAATAAATTGTTACATAGTGACTGAGTTTAACAGTTTGTTACTGGTAAATTGACGTCCGAAGTTGTTGCGGATTGCTGGTTTTTGAAGTTTTCTATTAAAGGCAAATCAAAGAGAGAGAACTAAACAAAAATTTAGAGGTCCTTTTCGGCATTTTACCTAGGTGAGAAAAACAGGCAACTCCGTTTTTCGGGTCTTTCCGTTTAGTTTTCAAATGTTAAACTCTTAGGGCCCTCCCTCAACGCGAGCATGCTCCTGTAATGTAACATTTATGATTCGATTTCGAACATTACGTTACAATATTGCCTTCCTGTCTGATGAGCATGAGCCTGTAATATAACGTTTATGATTCGATTTTCGAAGCGGTCGTTAAATTTTTTCATTGATGTTATAAGCCGTATCAAAATATTACAGATTTTTATATAATAATAATATAATATCTTGACTGCCTCTGTGGCGCGGTGGGAGTGTATCCGACTGCTACGCAAGAGATCGTGGGTTCGATCCCCACCCAGGATAAAACATTGTGTGATGAGCACGATGGTTTATTCTGTGTCTGGGTGTTATTTATCTATAATATGTATGTATTTAGAAATATATAAGTATGTTTATCAGTTGTCTGGTTTCCAAAGTACAAGCTCTGCTTAGTTTGGGATCAGATGGCGTTGTGTGAGTTGTCCCAAGATATTATTATACAGATTTTTTCATTATTGGTTGCGCATTGTAATGCTCGGGTTCTCGTCCCTCACTGATGAGCTCAGATCTGTAACGTTACAGGCGAATGCTCGCGGTGAGGGAGCTCCCTTATTGACATCAAGGGAATTACTTTTTGCAATTTTTAAATTAAATATTTTTTTAAACATTCAAAATTATCAAGAGAATTACACAATCGTAATTTGCACAAAAGCGTGGTCAATAAATAAAGTTATACTAGCAGGTTTAGTTAAATCTAAGCCTACTAGTATAACTTTATTTACTTTACCCAAGAGGAAGCTGGGTAAATTAGTAACTGGGAAATATCAGTTTATATAATCAATTAAAGCTGGCCATCCCAACTTCGTCTGCATCAATTGACTGCCTCTGTGGCGCGGTGGGAGTGTATCCGACTGCTGCAAGAGGTCGTGGGTTCGATCCCCACCCAGGATAAAACTTTGTGTGATGAGCACGATGGTTTATTCTGTGTCTGGGTGTTATTTATCTATAACTAGCTGTGCCCCGCGGTGTTACCCACGGTTTATAAGCCTATGTGTTAATCCAGGGTGTCAGCTAACTCCATACCAAATTTTATTAAAATCGCTCCAGCCGTTTGGACGTGAAGAAGTAACAAACATACACACTCACATACTCACAAACTTTCGCCTTTATAATATTAGTGTAATATTAGTGTGATGTGTATGTATTTATAAATATATAAGTATGTTTGTCAGTTGTCTGGTTTCCATAGTACAAGCTCTGCTTAGTTTGGGATCAGATAGCGTTGTGTGAGTTGTCCCAAGGTTATTATTATTATTATTATTATTATTATCAATTTTCCCGGTTTTTACTGTTTGCACAAAAATACTAAAATCGCAAAAATAATAAAAAATACGTTATAACCTGCATGATCTCTCATACCTACGAAATATACACAAAAAAAAACATTAAAATCGGTCGAGCCCTTTTGGAGAAGTTCGACCACAAACACCGTGACACGAGATTTTTATATATTATAAAGATTCATGCATTGAAACTATCTAAAAGTGACTATAAAACTAACAACATTAAAATAATGTACTATTATTTTTTAAATAAATCATGGACATTATCATAGTCATGGCGTACTATTTAATTATAATAATTGATATAAATGTTTTATTGTTAATTACAATAAAACTCGCTGGAACAGTAGGAGTAGGTACGACTTCTGTCAAAGATATTGTGGGTTCAATTCTCATACGGGAATTCAAGAATCCACAAATTGTTGGTCCGAGACTGCGTATTTTTTGTGTCTTTGTATATTTGTAAGTTCCAACACGACCTATGGCTTATTCCCCAGAGTGAGTGGGGTCTTTCTAAAAAAAGAAGTATCAATAATTTATAGAATCTTTCATATTCATACTATCCTACTATTTTAGGATTATAAAACTAGGTGTGTCTTCAGCTTATATGTCAATAAAGTCATCTCTACAAATAAATACAAATTACATGGACAACGCATAAGCAACGTAACCACAATCAAATGGCTGATGGTTTTCTAAAATATGTCTCACGGCTCCGTTTTCACAATGTATCTCAAGGATCACGTTTAGCCATCGGTTTTACCGTCTACTAACTATACGTCGATTTCATAGATTAAATTATAAGAGAGAGAGGAAACAGTGCGCTTGTAGAGTGCTCATACTTGTGCATTAGATTGTTCTACGACGTACTAGTCTCAGTTCAATTCCAGTCGTCGCTCGGTCAAAGAGCAGTACAACGTCAGTTATTAAATACCTTTACAATTGGTTTGTTAGTAAGCACTGGAGTTTGGATTAGTTAATTACAATCTAAATTTCCCCACAATGATTTTAATACAACATTTCGACACTACTGTATATATTATAAGTGCTGTATTTCCTCTGATCTCATCTAATAATAGATTGTACCTACCTACTTATTTTATTGCGTCTGACTCACTCGCAATGTTATTACTAACAAAATAGTCTAAAAATATCATTTTTGATGATTTATTATGTTGTTATTCTGTTTTATCTAGACAAAATTGGAAATAAGCGAAATTTCAATAATGTATATAATATATACTTCAATTCGCTTATTAACATCTATTACTTCGTAGAAACCAACGTTTATGTCCAGTTTATTGCACAAACCGGCTTACGGGAGTTTGCAACCCATTGACACACAATTGGCCGAAACCAAATAAAGACGACAATTACATACGGTTTAAATGAAATATGTATAACTTGTGAATTAGCTGCAGTATGCAGCGCATCATCAAGTCATTACTCGAGTCAAATAGAGCCCTGTAATACGCAACTGTTTATTTAATCAATTATAGACCAGCAAAATAAAACAAAAAAAACGATTCGATTCAAAACAAACATGCGTGTCTCAACACTATCGCCTAGCGAGCGCGCGATGCACCGACCCGAGCCGGCCGCAGCCTCTGCGAACCGATTTCAACCGGTTTTGATCCAATCGAGGTGCGCGCCTCACTCGCGACCAATCAGCGTCCATTATGCCCAGTCGTTCTCGTTCCGCCGTTTGTCACGTACTCCTTTGTTTCTGTTCGAGAAAAATATTTTTCGTCGCTAAATCGCATTGAACTATATTACTAGCGTAAGTAGTACCTCAGTGCTAAATCGTTATTTTTCCTCACTGTTCAACATCAAACCGGTGTTATCCTGTGTTGAATATCGTATAGCCGACTTCGATCAGCGTCATTCGCACATCAGTTTCTGCGGGCTATCGACTTTAATAATGTTGGACAAGTGAAAAGTGAAAGAAACAGTGCTTAGACTGTGAAACCCAGTGTTGTGGTGTTGTATTTGCGTTTATAATCGTAACAAATGGTTGTTGAAGCGGGTTGCGGGCCAGCTATGGTGGTATCGTGCGGGCGGGCATACCGTGTCGGATCCGGTGCTTTTATTTTCTTCAACCTGACGAGGCAGGATTATAGCTGACGAGTAATATGCTCGTGCTCGAGCAGAGACTGAAAGCGCGGCACCTGGGGCGTGGGGTTGTGCTCAGTGCTCGCCTTGTGCACGGCGTAGAAGCGCAAGGGTGGCGGATGAAATTCTCCCTTCTGAAGGCGGAAGTGGAGATCGAAGCTGATCCGGAGACATACCGGGAGCTCGCCAGAAGGTTAAACGCTGCCAATGTGCACGTCAGACCCGCAAGACGCTCGAGATTGACGTAATTATTCGTTTTTTTTTGTCCATAGAATAGTCCGCAAACTTCGATTTATGGTCCAAAAAAAATAACTAAAAAGTATTTACTTGTGTTTTGATCTATGAATGACGTATTTATAACCTCTCAATTTGTTATTAAATAGTTATTTTCAATCGCAATAGCCAAAAGTACATCTTGTTATTCTTTTTTAGAGGCTGATTGATACAAATTGCCTTTTGATTGTAATACCAGCCAGCATTCATTTGAATGGACCTCTATTATGGTCAATTTAGACATCTTAACTGAACATACCAAAATATAGTCCAAAATGATTACAAAACCTTATAAACATACTATTTTTCTAAAAACATAGTATAGATACAGACAAAAAAATAAACAATTATATGAAGTGACAGGCTTTGAATCCTACCCACATACTACCGACTTAGCTTAGCTGAAGGTGTTAACAGGATTAATAGTAAAATGGGACACAATCCCACATTGCTAGTTATCTTTAAAAATATTTGGTTTAGCAGTCATGGTCACTAACCACTAGAGCAACAGGCCAGTCAGGAAGTGGTCTACCTAAATTCTAAATACAGGCAGGAAGTGGTATACCTGAATACTAGATCTGTATAGCAGTCTTTAAATTTTAAGATTTTTATAATATTAAAAATATACTTTAACATTTCATTTCTTAAAGCATGTACATTCGGACATTGTTTACAATAAATGGCTGTAACACAACATAAACAGTAACTGTTCTTGACTTTGTTATTGTTGATTATGGCATAGATTACTACTATGAATAATTTTGTAAATGTAATGGGTTCTTTGTACATAATTTTTACATTAATAATTATGTTAAGCCATCAGTCTTAACATGTCTTATCTCTCCAGTGGTGTCTGTTTTTCACCCTTTCAGCATAAAAGAGTAAAAATACCATTCATAAAGAAAAAAAGTGTTTTTTTTATGAGTGGTATTTTTAATGTGTAGATTAACAAGTACACTCTCCATTTTTTTCATTCTCATAGGCCCCTTGTGCACCATAATGTCTGCCTGTATAATTGGCTAGTCCTTACTAAAATTGGTTAGTCCTTACTAAAATTGGTGAGGTTTGTAATACATACAACTTTCTTTTGAACCCTTAAATCAAAACAGGCGCGGAACAAAGGCAACTGCTGGTCTCCCCAGACTTGACTAAAACACCTTATATTGGGGAATTTTGACACTAGACCACTGAGTTTTACAGACAATTGCCCTTTGTGGTGACTGGTGTACTGATGTTGTATCAAATGTATCCTTACACTTGGCCTGGTTGAGTCAAATGTTGCCCCCCCGGCCCCACCCCCGCAATTAGAGAGGCCTAAATCACGCCAATGAGAGTTGTCCCAAGATATTTCAGGGTTCTTTTTTGTTAGGATTTCATACTATGACTACACTTCTAGCTAGAATTGTTCACTCACTACCAATAGTTTCTAGAAGTAACCAGTTCCCAATCTAACCAACATATAAATATACATTGAGTTGGCATTGAACAACGCTTTCATTTTGTTTATCATGTACTCGTCGAGATTATCTGTGTTAGTGTGTACTTCCTTATGTTATTTTTATGTATTTTCTATATATTATTATCTGTTTTAACTTGACCTATATTATTGACAATGAGTGTAGTATTTTTTTTGGATCCACGTTTTGTTAGGGCTGGAATTTTAAGAAATACTAAAATGAATTTAATGTTTTATCTTTTTTTATGTTGGTATATTAGATACTAGTTTATGCCTGTGACTTCACACTATTTGAGCTTTATTTTCCCGAATAATAATATCTAATAACTAATCTTGGGACAAATCACACAACGTCATCTAATTCCAAACTAACCAGGGCTTGTATTATGACAACCAGTAGACAACTGATGAGCATACTAATATATTTCTAAATACATACATATTAAAGATAAATAACACCCAGACACAGAATAAACAATCATGTTTTATCCTGGGTGGGGATCAAACCGACAACCTCTGGCTTAGCAGTCAGGGTCACTAACCGTTAGGCAAACAGTCCAGTCAAAATTTATCTCTTGTTGACATCACAAAATAAACTTCACACACTTCAATTTCATTTCTAGGTCTGAGGGTACGTTTCCACTGATGTGGAGCGGAGCAGACTCACACTTGATCAATTACAGTGCTTCAAATCGTACCTAGAATTATTTTGAGTACTGTTATTGGTCTACTCCGCCCTACTCCGCCCTACTCCGCGTCAGTGGAAACATATCCTAAGGTCCTTTTCACACGTTCCCATTTCAATTCGGCGCCGGGTACCCCGTCGGTATCCGGGGGTGAATGTATAACGATCGGACTGGACGGACACCGAAACGTGTGAAAGCTACCGTACGTCGCGCCGGGCACCCGGTATCAATCCGGCGCCGGATAGGAACCGGAGCGTGTCAAAAGGATCTAAGGGTCTTGGCTAAATTTTGATGAGTAAAAAAAAAAAATTGAGTTTAGACTAAAATTGTACTTTTTTTTATATATATAATACTAGCTGTCCCGCGCAACTTCGTATGCGTAAATTTTCCCCGTTTTTGCAACATTTCACGTCGCTACTCCGCCCCTATTAGTCGTAGCGCGATGTTATATAGCCTATAGCCTTCCTCGATAAATGGGCTATCTAACAAAAAAAGAATTTTTCAAATCGGACCCGTAGTTACTGAGATTAGCGCGTTTAAACAAACAAACAAACAAACAAAGCAAACAAACAAACTCTTCCGCTTTTTAATATTAGTATAGATATGGCAACTATGCCGGTGCCGACAATTCTGCCAATGTCATAAAATTGTACTTATAAAACATCACACCACGATTAAGTAGGTACTACCCGACCGTCGCAACTTCCTCTACGCCAATTTTCCCCGTTTTTGTACAAAAATACTACAAACGATATTTAAAAAATGTTTTACGACCTATTCTCATCTCAGGCACTACTGGTCCGAATTGAAAAAAATATTTTACGAAGGTTTTAAGCTACGACCGAGCCATATTAACCATTGGAGCGGAGCAGCAATGAAATATGTTGCAAAAACGGGGAAAATTAACGCATACGAAAATGCGCGGGTCAGCTAGTAACAAATACACAAAAACAACATTACAATCAGTCAAGCTGTTTCGAAGGAGTTCGACCACAAACACCGTGACACGAGATTTTTAAATAGTAGATTGTAAAAAGAAAATATTTGTTTAATTGATATGAGCAAAAGTATTAGATCAACTTTAACACTGGCTCCACACGTTGGTTGGTGTGGATCTAGAAAATATCATTGGCGCCAACGTTGGGACGAGCTTTTTCTAGATACAAATGTTGGACGAATGGCGTTGAGACCAACGTTTGGGCCAACATGCGAAACGACGACGTATAAAAATTTGATAAAAACATTATGCTACCTACTTTTTAATCGCAGTAACAGATATCTGGCAGAGCCACGGTCAAATCCTTGTATTATATCATTGCTGCCCAAAGCTATAGGTTCTAATATATGCTAATGATATTTTTTTGTTTCAGTGTTGTCTCCAAGACTGTTGCAAGCCCAATAGTGGTCAACAAACCAGTTATACCACAGCATGGTGAGTTAACAATTTTTTTTCTTTTTCGTAATAAAGCTGAAATGGATGTGAAATACATCATATTTGACATCCATTTCAGTTTTATTAGCCCTTTGAGCGTGGAGTGTATACGACTCCTGCGTACGGTCGTGCATTCGATTCCCCACGCGAAAAATCATAATAATAATGTTGCTTAGCAACTATTGACAAAAGTATTAAAGATTGAGTGGTTATTAAGCAACTTTGTTATTAAACATTTCACATTAATTTCGGCTTTAGATAGGCAAAGATCACCGTGCACATACAGAATTTCGAAAAATTCTGTGTGTATAACACCTAATTGAGTCCAATCTATTAAATGTATGAAGGAGAAACAGGCCCAGGATTCGAACCCGCCATCATAAGTGATCGGGAACTACGCCGTTAATCACTCTGACCTAGATATCGAATATATCTTATGAATCTATTTCAAAGCGATCGTCGCACCATCTACCGCATTCACAAGAAATTTCTGCGGCTCTGTGAGTCCATTCTGCTATAAAATTATGTTCTGCTGTCTCATACTTCGTGATGAGGTTACAATACAAGAGATACTGGACTCATTTTGTTGTAAGACATGCTGGTTTTTTCAATATGTTTTCTTTAACCGATTTTGTGCAGTCGCGATGAGTAATCACAACATATGCGCTCCCTCACTCACTCCTATACTTTGATATTCATGAAATTATAAAATTATATATACTACGGGTCTTATTCATAATTTAAGGTAGAATACCTTGTTTTTTGCCCTGCAGTCTACCCGTGACCACGGCCGTTGCAATACGGTCGAAACGTCGGCCAATAAACAAAGTATTTTACCTTAAATTATTCATGCGATGTGTACAAATCGCGAAAGTTTATCAACATTTAAGAAATTCTTAGTAATGTATTGTTTTTTTTTCAGCGATTATTACGTCAAACACTCAAATGAAGCCGTTCTGCCAAGAGTGAGTATTTTTTGTATATTTTATAATTAAGATCCAAACGCTATTGTAGTAAATAACAATAGATGTGATCCGCCTGAAGGTACGCAGTTACCATATTACCTATTTACCTAAATGGCATATTGACTGACTCTGTGGCGCGGTGGGAGTGTATCCGACTGCTATGCAAGAGGTCGTGGGTTCGATCCCCACCCAGGATAAAACTTTGTGTGATGAGCACGATGGTTTATTCTGTGTCTGGGTGTTATTTTTCTATAATATGTATGTATTTAGAAATATAAGTATGTTTATCAGTTGTCTGGTTTCCATAGTACAAGCTCTGTTTAGTTTGGGATCAGATAGCTTTGTGTGGGTTGTCCCAAGACATTATTATTATCATTATTATTATATTTACCTATATAGCAAAATAACAATCATAGTCTTATATTCGTTTCTTCTGTAGAGTCCCATACCTCTTCTCAGAGAGGTCTGACAGAGACCCTCTGCAGAAGCAACGAATAATAAAAACGAAGCCGTAAGCCACCACCATAATTATCCTTTACATATTAGGCACATTATAACTTAACTGGTTGTTTACTAGCCTATGTGTTAATCGAGGGTGTCAGCTAACTCCATACCAAATTTTATTAAAATCGCTCTAGCCGTTTAGACGTGAAGAAGTAACAAACATACACACCCACACACTCACAAACTTTCCCCTTTATAATTAGGCCCACCCCAGGTATAGCCCGGGAGGAGAACGCCAAAAAATGCAAACATTTTATAATCGTAGGTGTATTTTTTAATCCTTTTTGATCTGCGCGTGCTATCAAATGCGTGAAATTTAGTATAACCGGTGAAGAATATTATCAGAATCACATTACCATCAGTCAGTAAGCATAACTCTGTAACAGATGCCGACAGTAGCCGATAAAATCCTGTACGCCAAACGCTAAGGAATCCTGCTGATTGACTGAAGACTTTACTTCACTAATATGACGTAGTATAAAAAATCTTTTGACTGCCTCTGTGGCACGGTGGAAGTGTGTTCGACTGCTACGCAAGAGGTCGTGGGTTCGATTCCCACACGGGACTCCACTTTGTGTGATCCACAAATTGTTGTTCCGAGTCTGGGTGTACTTCGTGTCCGTGACTTGTATGTTTGTAAAGTCCCCCGCGACACAGGGCTTGTACCATACCATTTTTTTAAACACGACTCCCGCAGGAGTCGTGTTTAAAAAAAAACAGCCTTTATAGTATAAAGTACTTGCATTTTTTTACGCCATCAATCCATCTGCGGTACAGTGGGGGAAGCATTTGATATGCAAAACTTTGTCAGTTCGATTCCAATATGTAACAAAATGGTGTCCTTTTTGTTAAAACACACTGGGTGTCTTCTTCTTTGCGCGGTAGTCTTTCAAAACAAACAATATAAATCATATCAGTTTTTCTGCGAAAGTAAATTTAGTTTTATTTTTAGTGTTTAATCTGTAAACATTGTATGATTGTCCGCCCGTCTGTTTATTACCAAGGTCGCGTGTAATTGAAACAGATACGTTTTGGCATCAACATTACTTAATATATCTTGTAACAATTGTGTTTATTTTCTATTAGAATCGAGAAAGATTACAGTCATTGTATGTACAGAAATAACTCAGTTCGGGATGTCTGACTCATAATATCAGTTACTAGCTGTTGCCCGCGGCTCCGTCCACATTGATGTTAGTTATTGCATTTCGCATTTATATCTTACAGCTCACACTTCCCCAAAGTCTGTCAGCAACAATAGTAACCAAAATTTTCTAACAAATAACAAAATGGCAGCGCACGTCAAATAAAGTGTCAAATGGATCCGTAGTAACATAAATTTTCTAACAACTAAATGTGTCGTCAAATAATGACTTTTAGCAGGATCTCAATTAAAAAAAAAAAACTATACATCCAACACCGGCCAAGTGTGCGTAGTTTTACCCGTCAACGCGGACCAAATGTATGAGTAGTATAAATTCATGAGTGGGAAGAATCCTCCCCCCCTAAATCCGCGCCTGGTGCATTGTGTACTCCGCTCAGTTCCGCGTCAGTGTAAAGTCACGCTAAATCTTAGGGGTACAATAGAGAAATGAAAATGAACAATATGAACATTTGTCATTTGTTCATATTGTTCATTTTCATGAACATTTGTGTGTACTAACAAATAATGTTTGTTTCCAGTAACGATGTGAAAGTGAACTCTCCACCGTGCCACTCTCCCGGCGCCATACTGCCGGATTTGCCGCAGCCTGTTGACGATTCTGATAAGGTACATTATCACATTATTTCATACTAGCTTTCGACGCGGCTCCGCCCGCGTGGAGGTCGGTTATCTCGATAAAAACTATCCTATGTCCTCCCCCGGGACTCAAACTATCCCCATACCAAATTTCATCTAAATCAGTTTAGCTATTAGAGCGTGAAAGCGTAACAGACAGACAGACAGAGTTACTTTCACATTTATAATATTAGTATGGATTAAGCTCTATTGAATCTGGCTCGAAGGACCAACTGTTAGGTTTTATCCCAACAGTAATGATTGTTAGAATTTTATTGTTTTGACTCGTTATTTGTTAAACGAAACGAAATCAATTTCAAATATCTTTATTAAAACCAATTAATGATTGTTTAAAAACGTCAAATTAATAAATACATACTAAAAGAATGATAAAATATCTCTATCCCTCGATGCTCGCGAGTTTGGGCCCTCGCATGCGCCATCTAGTCGGTAGTTAAAGAACTATCACGGCTTTTGTTATTGCTTCGTTACAGAGAGCATTATTGCATTGCATAATTGCATTTTTTAACGAAACTCGCGAGCATCAAGGGATAGAGAAATTTGAGGTCTAGTAACATAGTCCAGATAGGTGGTTCGCTTCTGGCCCCGGTTTGGCTACGGAAGTCTCGGGTTCGATTCCTGGGTCTGGACTTCAAATTTTTCTATCTTTCAAAAATGCAATTATTGTATTTGTAAAGTAATTGGCAAGAAATGCCTATAAAAATTACTTCAAAATTACGATATGTTTAAAAAAAAATAAACAAAATGAGGTTAGGCGGCAGTTCCAAGTGGTAAAGCTCATGAGAAGAAGCTGCCAAGAAACTCATGGGCCACTCTTTTCAAATCATCAAGTTTTTCATTTACAGTAATCATTTTATTAAACGAACTAGTGTGAATGGTGAATGGAAACGTTTATAAAACAAGAATACCAAAGTAAAAACACAAGATAATCCAATTTCAACTTATGTTCCATCAAGTCTTTCTTACGGCTAGTCTCAATAATCTAACTATCGATGGATTTGACTACTAGAGGTATATATTTGACATAAGCTCCATACAAAATACGTCAAAATTCTACCTCTAGTAGCCAAATCAATAGGTAGATTATTGAGACCGGCCGTTAGTTGATCAGGCTTAAAGTAATGGTAACTGTTCTATTTCTATCTTTGTTATCTTACTACGTATAAAAACCGTCTACCAGACATATAGTAAACACACACACACACACCCAAACACACACACACACACACAACTGCATTCTAGTACAACAGACAACCACATTCTAGCATAACTCACAACTACATCCTAGCACAACACACCTCTGAATTCTAGCACACTGGCTAGCACGGTCGAACACTCTCAAGATACAGGCCTCTCAGCCTAGTTTGAGTGACAGGGTTTATTTAAAGTAACTTTAAATTTTGTACTTACTTCAAATTAATGCTGGTTGTATTGTAAAAGTTATGTATTTATGTGTTAAATAAAAGTTTTTATTATTATTATTATTTATGTAGCAGAACAGCGGTCTCTCCAAGGATGCGACATCATCAGACACCCAGACGTGGCTCGCCAGACAACGGTTTGGACATCACGCCGCCACTTTCTCTAACTTCTCTGGAGCTGATCTGCTGAGGTATAGATTTTATTTTTTTAAAGATATCTAGCAATGTGGGATTGAGTCCCACATTACTAGCAATCCTGTTAACCCCTCCAGTTAAGCTGGAGGCTTGTGTTAGGAGTGGGTTCACGTCAGTAATGGGTAGGATTCGAAACCGCGACCTCACGATGGGAGACCGATGCCTTAGCCATTAGACTACCGCTGCTTTAATTTATGGGGTTTAGTAGGGGATTGTTGGATGGAGAAAAAGTCTAAAAGATTGATTTCTTAAGAAGGCTACACGTAAGCGGGTGGGTCAGCACATTCGTTTCGGTAGTCTTTGCCGAACAAGAAAAGCCGACCCGAAGCAACTCTCGGACGAAAAATATCGATTTTTAAAGTCTAAATGATCGATTTCTTAGGGAGGCTACACGCATAAGCGGGTCGGCACATTCGGTTCGGTAGTATTTGCCGAACAACAGAAGCCGACCCGAAGCAACTACTACCCATGTTCGGCTTCATTAACACGTTGAGGGACACGACTGCTGAGGACGTCGTCAATAGGGTACTTTGATACGGCGGGCGGCTGTACACGTCGTTTTTTTGGGCGTATTTATTTTATTTTGAACTTTATTTTAATACAAATACGAATGCCAAGTCATAAAAATATATTCAGTGTCACATCGTAATCGATTTTTTTCCGTCTAAATGTCATATCGCATCAACTTTCGTGCCTTTCAATGTGGGCATGTCGCACGCACACATAAACCTGCGCGATAGCACACAACGGTCACGAACGTCGTATTTGTTCGCGTCAGTCGGGAGGTGTCACCGTACGGGTACTACGCGTGTTTGCCGGCTGATACCTACAGGCGAGAGTATTGAGGTTAGTATTTTCGTTCTTTTATTTCAAATAATGTTGTATAATTGACTTCACAAGTGTTTTATTTAGTTGATTGTTATTTAGTACTATGTATATTATAACTACTGGGCTACTAACATGGTTTTATAAACACAATATACCCACATAATGAATAAGCTAACCTGTTTGTTCATTATTTCAGATGGATAACTACGAAAGGGAAAGATCTCGTATCCTGCGATTATTTGAGGAAGCATCTTCAGGGGAGGAGTCCACAAAGGATATCGCAGTCTGGAACAGCTTTTATCTGGCTAATCAATGTAGTGCAAAAAAAAAGAAATTTTTAGAATTCCGTGACCAACTTATTACTCAATTATTCAAGTTGGGTCCATGTTCTCCCAAAGATATAGTTTCTTTCAAAAATACTGTTATTTCAACAACAAATGATGTACCAATTACTCAAAGTTCATCAACCACACAATGTGTAATAAGTTTTCAAGGGCATTGGTCTACAGAAATGAAAAAGACAGCGCCAGAGACAAATAGAAAGTACATGTTTCTAAAATGCAGATTATGTACGAAAAAAAAGGCAAGGAAGGAGACACGATACATGTGTTCGACCTGCAAAGTGCCTCTTTGCCCAGAATGTATGGAGGAATGGCATAACATGAATAAGAGTTCCTAAATTTTGTTTTCTGTTTAATTTTTTGTAATTTTAATAGACCATAAGTGAGAAAAGTTGTGATTGTAGTAAGTAAAGAAGACTGATTAAGTTCCAAAGTGATTATATAATTAATAAGTAATTGATCTCATTTATTTTTGCGATTGTTTTTTAAAAGGTGCGAATATAACCTAAACAGTAGTGTTAATTGTAAGCATATTCTAAAATGTGTTATATACTGAATAATGTGACTAATGTTTGTTACTGATTTTGATACATTTTATTAAACGCGGAGTTTATTCATAATTGTTATTTCATTTCATTCCATAAAGTAAATACCAAGATTAGGCATGTTTACATGATCTAAAATTACATGGTGAGAGAACTGCTGCAGACGTCTTGTCTTATTACATGTACCTATACGAATTGAAAGTCGGACTGCTGTGAAAGTCGTGTCACCACATTTATATATATTTACTAGTATTGTGCCGGGACGTCGTGAACCGTCGGGCGGTTGAGGACGTCCTCTTTATCACAAGCAACTTAATCATTTGTAAGGTGACAGGACGTCCAGCGCCGTCTATTTTTTTTGTATGGAAGTTGGCTGTGTCATATCACTATTTTTCGATGGGAGCCGAGTGTCCCTCAACGTGTTAACAATTGGCGATCGGGTAGTTCATTCAGGCTGGCAAATCATTCGGTTTTACCGCCCGGCTGTGATGGAATTCCCAAAAATCCTTTATTAGCTGATCCCTCCTATCTATAAACTACTATCTTGCCAGTATTTTATATATAGTTATTTTTGATATAACATGTTTGTATGTTTGTCAACAGATTGTCTCGCGATGACATTATACAGATCTGCGGTTTGGCGGACGGGATTCGTCTGTTCAACGCTCTGCACGCTAAGTGAGTTGATGCTTTTTGTATATTTTTAAGATGAGAATTTCTTGCACCATTTGAGGAGTATCTAGTTCTAGCTTTGGTCTAAAATTATAGGCTACTATACTAACAGGTCACTTTGTTTGTTATTATAATTTCATAAATAAAATATTCGATCTGGCCTGTTGGCCTAGTGGTTAGTGACCCTGACTGCTAAGCCGGAGATCACTCAGGAGTGAGATCATTCACCTTGTGTGATGAGCACGATGTTTGCTATAAATGTTGATTCACACACATTATAAAATTATATATATAACGGGTCAATAATTTAAGGTAAAATACCTTGTTTATTGCCCGACGTTTCGATCGTATTGCAATACGGTCGAAACGTCGAACAAGGTATTTTACTTTAAATTATTTACGCAATTAAGACCCGTAGTATATATAATTTTATAATGGGCACGATAGTTTATTCTGGGTCTGGGTGTAATTTATCTATAATTATCTATATATTTAGAAATATATAAGTATGTTTATCAGTTGTCCGGTTGCTATAGTAAATTTAGGTTCAGATGACGGTGTGTGAGCGGGCCCAAGATATTATCCATATTAATATTATAAATTTGAAAGTAACTCTGTTTGTCTGTCTCTATCAGCTAAACCGATTTAGATGAAATTTGGTATGGATATAGCTTGAGTCCCGGGGAAGGACAGGATAGTTTTTATCGCGATAACCAAGCCAAAGAGAGCTAGTAATGAATATAATGTTGACCTTCCTTCCAGACGCATAGAGCCGCGGCTCACCGTGTACGTGTGCCCGGCCGGCTGCAACATCTACAGCGCGCTGTACCTGCACGCGTGCCGCGCGCGCGAGCTGCTGCACAAGCTCAACGAGCTCGTGCGCGCGCAGCCCGCCAAGGTGAGCGCGTATGCATGTGAACACTAAGTCTCGGTTTTGTACAGTTATCACGTATTTTAAATATATTTTACACGTTAAACGCGGAGCTGTAAAAATAGCTACATACTACTCATTTCTATACCAAGCTTTCCATGGAGAAGTCGACAGGGTTCTGCTAAATATATCCTTTTGGCTTTAGTTTCGCTGGCAATAACTTTCTTTTAAAAAAAAAAATATAGATATAAACTAAACTTAGTTTATCGAGATTTATTAATGTCTCCGACTGCATGAAGTTATATAATTATGTAGGGGATCTTGTTGTCATCTTTTTTGTGCTGGCGGGTTTTTTTATTTTTATAATTTAATGCTTTTTAGTAGTCGTAGAATGTAACCGATGTAAGAACTTTTATCACAGCTGTTGTCGAATATTGAAAATTGAAAAAATAATGGTTGCTAACTAACTTTTTTTTAGTATTATAGTCATAATCATGTTATACCTTTTAGAAATGCTTAAGATGAGCCCTTTAATTTGATACCCATATTGCAGTATTCAAAACAACTTTTTTTCACACCTCTTTATTTTGACATCTCACAGCCGCCATGTTTGTTTTTTCAAACGTCACATAACTAAAAACACTTGGGCAATCAAGACGAATCTAACGACGTCTCAATTGTATAAATCCGTTCAATGGATTATGAAATATCAGGTAAAATAATACAAGATACGAGTGAAAAACATAAACCCTTCCTTACAGTCGGGTAAAAATAAAGTTATTGCCAGCGTAGAAAGAATAACAAGAATACGCGTTGATTAATTCAAATTTATAGACCCCACTGAAAGAATAATTGGTACCCTAACACCGGCTTCCCTCCTCGTCATAAACTATTTTATGAGTTGTAAAAATGGCGACAATCTGACATGTAGCTATTTTTACAGCTCCCCGTTTAAGGTAAATATATTTGAAATACGTGATAACTGAACAAAAACGAGACTTTGTGATTCGAAGAATAAAACTAGAAAAAATATGTATATGTACTTGGAACTGACATATGCATAGAATGTGCAAGCCATAGTGCACATGTTGTATTCAATTTTTATAATACATTTTTTGTTTTTCTAGTTATCTGTTAATTGTTCCAAATACATTAATAAAATAAAATAATCTCTACCTAATAAAATCGTAGGGAAGATGAAAAATATAACTGTTTTATCTCATGTTCCAATTTCTAATCAATATAATTTGTATCAGTCCTTTAACATGGTGTATAGTATATTAGTCGCAGCACCTTACCCCCATATCAATTTTATAAACATTCAAACATTGTAAAATTGGCAATTTGAAAAGAGTGGCCGCGAGTTTTTATTGCCAGGTTCTTTTCTCCGGCTTTACCTAGTGTTTGCGAACTTAGAATCCCGACGTATCACAAGAATTGTTTTGAGTCCTAAGTGAATAAAAAAATGATTGTTTTTTTTTTAACCTCAACAGGAATGTGAAACAGTCCTCGTATCTGGACCTAATGGCGCCCGAATTTGTCTGACAGACGACCTGGTTCGTCACATGCCTGACAACTCGACCTATCGATTAGAGAGAGTCGACGATAGTGGGGCCCTCCTGTTATGTGCGACTAATACTAACTAAGACGTAGACAAGAAGCCGAGGTATTTTACTAGTGTGTAAACTGTAATATTTTGTTAATTCAACCACTTTGTCAGCTCTATGAGTCATATATGATGCATTCAAAGAAATGGCCTTGACTTGTTGGCAGTCTATATTATGTATTGTACATTTTATGTCAATTTAGTGAAATTTCCAGTTCAATGAGTCATATATGATGCATGGGGATGTTATGGAAAGTGTTGCTACTACAGATACTAGCGATTCGTAATATGTATTGTAATATTTTGTGGTAAATAACTACTACCCCAGTTAAATGAGTCATATATGATACATAGGATTCTCAGATGAGATCAATACTGGAACCAAATTGTAAATGATTTGGTTAAAAACATTTCTGTGAGTTATACATGATACATACATTACGTATTTTTATTTTGTTTAATATTAATACGGTGTCTACATTTGTTGCAATATATTTTATACCTTATGTGCATATAACAGCTTATGTTACTATGATATATATTCTTTTGAGCTAATAAGACTTATAATTGCTTATACAGTTACACCTAGTTATATACCGCTTGCATAAAACAGTCAATCTTAGAAATAAGATATTTATTTAAATAGAAAATACTATCAATACTTTAATAGTTTAATTGATGGTATAAGGAAGTGTGAATTTTATATTTAAAAAGGCCATAAAATCCTATTTTTTTTAAAGACTACTCCCACATTAGGGTACAAGCCCTGTGTCGCAGGAGACATTAGAAACATTTTTGGAACACCACTTTGTGTGATCCATAAATTGTTGATCCAAGTCTGGGTGTACTTTCTTCTTCGCGATGCAGAGTTAGAAAACCTATTACAGAAGTTATCTCTTTAAAAAGAAAAAAGGATAAAAGAAACAGCAAATTTTTGTCCGGTTGTACTGGTATTAAACCTATGACACTTCAGTTCACAGTTATTTGGAACCTGTTGAATGGGACAGAATTTAAAGACTTATAATTTAGATACGAAGTTGAATCTATCTATAGAAGAGGAATGTGGATATAAAAATGTGAATTATAAATACAGTATCGACAAATCGACCATTAAAATGTGTTTTGTTGATACTATGAAAATAACATTGAAATGTCAAAATGTTCTTTCAAATCAAATCATATTTTGTTATTTGATTTGAAATGTCTAAAAAGTATTATCACCCGGAGGAGTTCAATACAAATTGTTCTTATGTAACAGAATTGGTATGATTTCAAGGCTAAAGCCTTTAAGCCTATCTTACACAGTCAATATTATTGTGTCAAAATTGATATTAATCAATATATTCTATGTGTAAAGTGGCATCTAAACGGGCCATTTCTTACGGCAACTTGTGGCGGCACTATTGGCAACTAATTGCTCGGCCAATATATATATTTTTTAAATGGTAACCCCTCCAGCTAAGCTCAAAGGCTTGTGTTAGGAGTGGGTTCACGTCGGTAGTATAATGGTCAGGATTCGAACCCTCACGATTGCGAGACCGATGCCTTAGCCATTAGGCTACCGCCGCTTCAAATAATAATGCCAATATGTCTGCAATTGTATGGCGCACATCCATTCTTCTAAACGGGCTACACAACCCGGCAAAAATAAAATAGTGAGCGACTGAAACAATAACAAAATTGTCCGGGCAACATTGCGGAAAATAGATCGCTCAGTGATCGTCCGGCAACCATCAAATCAATATTGGAGAGTACTGCCATATTGCCGCCACAAATTGCCGTAAAAAATGGCCCGTTTAGACGCCCCTTAAGGATTATATTGATCAGTATTGTTAAGTCATTTGAGTGCATATTATATTGAGCCAATAATATTGACCATGTAAGGTCCGCTTTAGAAATTTTAAATTAACAAGATATTTAAAAAAAAACACTTCTATGATGTGGTTTTTCCAACTATGCTACAAAGTCGATGATCTTGCCTTCAAGTACTACAAAATGCAGTACTTATATTCCTATTATTCAATTAGGAATTACTTGAAGTAGAGAGTCACTTTAGTGATCAAATCACAATAACTTGTAATGTCACTATTGAAGACTAAAATTACATCACACAATTTAGAAATATTATCGCTCAAATCCATTACTTTGTCTCTTAATGGTATATAAGTATAACAATTTTCGAATCGGCTCATCCATCGTCTTCTTCTTCTTCCATAAAAAAATAACAACTAAAAACATCATTATATTTTGAATGTCATACATCCAAAAAAAAAAAAAAAAACCATTTTACTTCCAGCAATAATATGCTATTTTAAACTATAGTTTAATTTCGTGTATTATTTTATAATTAATCTGACATAAGTGTTATAATTTTTAGTTTAAAAGGAACAATAATATGGTTTGAGCGATAAAAACAATCATTAATATAGCCTATTTAGCTACAGATTTAGCCAAAGAGTAAATAAAAATTTGAAAGTTGAACTTTCAATTGAAAACATTTGATATCGAATATAGGGGCCATGTAGTATGTTATAGGTACTAACTATTCATTTCATTCATCATACTAACATAATTAGATTATGATTAGAAATTTATATTTTTTTCTATGTAGGTAATTTGATTTCGATATTGTTGTCAAACCAAAAAGGTGGACAAATGAGTATACACCCTGACTGAGAGTAAGACTTAAATCACATGAAAACTTTTCTAATATGAGAGCAGATTTGCATCAGTTTAAACTGGACGGCTCGATCACAGTCGTTTTTATGCGTTATCTTAATGAAGTTAGTGCTTAAATCCGCTTAAATTATAACAAATGCATTCCCAAGTACATGTTCACACGTCGGCGTTTTTTAAACGCGACGCGTTTTATCGAGCAGTGTTGTACGTTCTGGGCAATGCAGATCACATTGAGAACGAAATAAACGCCGGGTTTTAACGCTATGCCTTTTAAACTCGTATTTTTAAAAATCAATTCTAAAAGAACAAATGCATTCCCAAGTACATGTTCACACGGCAATGTATTTTTATCGCGAAGCGTTGAATTTTCGACGCTGGGCGTTGGTAATAGATCACATAATCACATCGACAGGCCGGTTTAATGCGCCCTTAAAATACGCTCGTGCGACTGAGGACTAAGTGTTTTTCAATTTTTTCTGCACTTTTTAAAAATATGCTGTTATTAAATAAGCCTTAAATCGGCCCGTAGACAGTCAATTTAGATCACTTTCTGTGATCACAATGATAGATCTAGATTTTACACGTTACGGGCTCTTTTATGAAGTCAATCTGTATTGCGATCATTCAATTTGATCGCGAATCAGATTGACTCTAGACACAAAGTACCGAGAGGTCAGAAGACAAACGTTGCAGGCTACTTTGTTCTGAAGGATTCCGTGTCAATGATCGATGTGTGTGTTGGTCGAGCAAAGTGTGAAGGGAACTTTCTGCACTGTCGTTATATTGTTGTTAAGGGCCCGCGTTACTAAAGCTGAAATAGCAAAACAAAGTTGCTTAGCAATCATTGTCAAAAATATTAAAGACTAGCTGCCTAACTTGGCTTCGCAAGGGTGTCATATTGGAGTTTTTTTCATTCCTTGAGTTACATTATTACAATTTTAGTAGGGATCTCTAATTTTTTTTACAATAATTGTTATGTGTTAACTATTTCCCGATAATGTAGCTTTCTAATGGTGAAAGATTTTTTTAAATCGTTACTTACAAAAAATACTAATATTTCTTCTTTATAATATTAGGGGTAAGATATAGATGTTGTTAAGCAACTTTGTTATTAAACATTTCACATCCATTTTGTCTTTAGTATAATTAATGGTGGTGATCTTTTTCATTCACAATAACGAATTCAGTTTTTTTGTTAGGTTCCTACTTGCTCGGTCGGGTTGCTCGATTTCAGCTAATAATTAACTAAGCCTAGAAAGTCTCATAAAACATTGACATATCGAAATCTTCTATTTCTATAATAAAATTGTCTATTGTAATGCTTAGCGATAAGTTTTAATATAACAGTCGTAACGACTGCACGGTATATAATACTCTATTTCATTATTTTACGATGCTTAGGCGAAGTTTGCGTCAATATGGCGTTTATTGTGGAGATAGCACGGGTTATTGTTGTATTATTATTAGATATGAATCACCCTTGGGATTTTAAAACTAATTGATAATGTATTTTAATGTAAACTATAAACTACCTAACACTGTTTTTAGTCAAAACAGTGTTAGGGTCAGCATAGACCGATTACAGCAGTGGAGAGGATTTTTTTTATGACACTCGGAAATAAACTTTAAATCTATTGGTATAAAGTGCTTAAATGTATAAACATAAACAACAAATAAACGCGTGAGCATCTTCTTCCATGAGTTGTAAAAATGGCGGCAAACTGACATGTCGCTATTTTTACAGCTCCGCGTTTAATGTGTTAAACAGTGTAAAATATACTTGAAATACGTGATAACTGGACAAGAACGAGACTTTATGATTGAAAGAAGAAAACTAGAAAGAAGTTATACTTGAAACTGTCGTATGCCCAGAATGAACGAGCCATAATCGTTACCGTATAATATTGGAGGGAAGAAGAAAAAAAAAATCTTCCATGTTTAAACATTTATGCATTTTATACCCATAGTTTTAAATTTTTTTTAAATCCTCTCTGACTGCGCTGACCATTAGGTAGTTTTTTTAAATCTATGCCTTTTGAGTTTCAAAATGGTTTGTCATTGAGTTTGAAACTAATCTAATAAGTATAAAATCAAACCATTTAAAAGCTATAAACTAAAAAAGAAAGTCTTGGGGTGTATTCACACATGCGTGTCATAAAATAAAGGCAGCTACACACCATATTATGTTAGTTAGCTTTAATTTACGGTTGTTATGTAATCACAGATTATATTTGTTATTTAGATTTAATTAGCGCCTAATGGCTAAATGCATGTTAGATATAATTATATTTTATTTTGTATAGGTTTCAAGTTTTTAATTATAAGATTGTATCATAGCCTAAAACAAAGGTGCTGGCATAGTGGAAATGTTCTCATCAAATCATTCCTTCCATGTATACATGAAATACATGTCAAATTCATAAAACTGAATTCAAGTGTACAATAAATACTACTATTGGTAGAAATTGAGCGAAAAAACCGGCCTAGATTATCATCAATTCAAAAAATAAAGGCTTGGAAGTAATAACGTTTGTATATTTTCGACGCGCATTCGGCTATATGCCAGTATCTTTAGTTACTTGAAACTTATGTTGAATAAGGTGCCTTTAAAGTGCCTGTACACAGCAACCAGCGCACGTTGCGAAACGGAGTATTATTAATAAATATTTTATAAGATTTTATTAAAATATAATTAAATAAGATATTATTACTTTGCATGATTTAGTTATAGTCAAATGTATGAAGTATATAGTCTATAAATAAATGTATAAAAGACGATTTTTTGAGTTTGTACTTACCCCACTTCCTGTAGAATGCTCCATCAAGTGTCCTGATAGTCCAAGAGGGGAGTTCCAAAAAATGCAAGTACTTTATAAAGACTGATATTTTGATATTACGTCACATTAGTGGAGTAAAGGAATACCCTTCCGTCAGTCAGCAGGATTCCTTAGCGTTTGGCGTACAGGGCCCCTAGACAAATGGCACTCTATTCGACTAGAGTTTACGCTTATCGTATAGAATGACGTCGTTGCGCGCGCACTACTGTTAATCTCATAAACAATTTTCGTATTTACAGTGTTGAGCGCGCCATGACGTTAGCGTAAACTCCAATCGAATAAGTAGAATGCCATTTGTCTAGGCGCCCAGGACTTTAATCGGCTACTGACGTCATCTGTTACAAAGTTAAGCTGACGGACTGATGGTAATGTCATGCTAAATTTCAAATCACGCCATATAAAAAACAGTACTTGCATTTTTTGACGCTGACCTGAGCAAACACTAAAGAATTACCGCAATCACTAAAAAGTTCCCTACCGACTCGTAGTCACACACACCACATTATCACACCAGTATGACAAACGGTAATTTTTTTCTCGTTTGTCACACTACTGATTATTACACACCGTGTATACCGTAATTGCTAGTGCAGTACCAACATAATAAAGTCGGTTTACCTACAAGTAATGCAACTCAAGAACTCGTTTACCCCAACGGTTATCGGTTCTTCGGGTAATATGGCCAGCCCACTGCCACTTCAGCTTGCTAATCCTGTAGGCTCTGCCGAATCACCTCATTTCTGATTTTGTCCCTAAGAGAAACTCCGAGCAGAGTCTCGGTTCTTGAGTGGAGACCGCGTCTCGGCTAACGTAATGTAGGACGCCCTCAGGCCAGGTGGAGTGATGATCTACGCAAAACGGCTGGCAGGAGCTGGATGCGAGAAGCCGAGGATAAAACAAAATGGCGTGCCATTGGAGAGGCCTATGTCCAGCAGTGGACTGCGATAGGCTGATGATGATGATGAATGCAACTGACCTATAACCTTTTAACTCGAGTTCTTTGTATACCTAGCTACTTTGAAGCAAAAGTAATGACCTAAGAGCCGCTGAACATCGACTTATTACGTCATGTTTCATAGAACAAATGGGATCACGTGAGGCCTCGCGGTGGGGGTTCGGAAAAAATCACGAAATATCACCAGGTGGCAGAAGGGGTGTAATGAATAAATTTCACGTGTATTTTTTTCTTTCTGACCCGTCACACTACCAAATTACCCTATTCTTGACATGCGTTGAATCAATTGCAATCAATCCCCGTCGTTCGAGATTCCCACTCATGTGAGAATTGTAGGACGTGGTGTTGGGGAGAGACAGGGGGGTTACCTCATTACGTGTGGGACCTCCAGGGGAGAAAGTGATGAAATAAAACCTAAACAATCGTATAGTATCCCACTATTTTGGAAGGCTTCTAAATGGACGTATCGTCAGTGGCTACCTTTAGGGCTTTGATTATATAATGTATAGATGGAGCATTTTCTCAGTAAAACTATAAAAAAAATGAAGCTACTATTTTTGACGTTTGACACTCGTTGAAAATGGCGCGCTAGAATAAATATGGGTAGAACATCTGATAGGAATCTTCTCACCTCTCAAAAAGTACGTCCATTTGACCATACTTTTTGACAGTTCTTTACTTCAATTTTAGATTCCGGATTAGGAATCTAGACAATATATAATCAAAGCTTTAGGGTTACAAAAAAGGTTATATTATACGGATGTAATGTAGTCTAGTATGATACGTAGTTCGAACCTACTAGAATAATTTTGATGATTTTTTTAACCAATATCAAAGCGGACGGAGTCAATGTGGAGCTGAGACCAAAATATAATAAAAATCAAACAAAGAAAATAGCTTATAAAATTTATTAAATATTACAAAAGGCACTGTAACTTAATACTGGTCCTATAATATTATAATATAGCTTCGTTTGTGATGGTTATGATATAACAGTTAGTTAACAAATGCTATTATAACAGGTATACATTATACACGATTATATTTAATCAAAAAAATATATAGAAAAATATACAATACATTATTGTATAGGTATTAGTTTTAAAAGTATTGAATATTTTGCGTCACAATACAGAATTCACTGAGCGTACCTACAACTCTACCAGGCATTCGTGAAAAAGTAAGCTTTATACTGAGTTATTTTAACTGAATACAGCAAAAATTGCAGGCTTTGAAATCAGAAAGCCCTCTGTAAGAGGCCAGTATTTTACGAGTAATGGCTGTAGAAATTCTTATTAGGAAATCTAATTCATTATCATTTTGGTAGTGTATACCCTAATTCACGATATACACTATCAAAATGAGAATGAATTAAAGTCCTTATTAAGAGTTTCTAACTAGTTTTCCAGGCCATCCTTGATTTAGGGTCCCTAATTTCAGTGTATTTTAATACCCGTTTAAGGCTAAATTCACAGCGGGATCGCAGCGACGCTGCGACTTTCAGTGTTAAAGAATTTTTAAACTTTATCTACACAGGGTGATGTGTTATATACTAATGACCGCCCGCTCGTGGCTTCTTTACATAACACTAAAAAACTTTGTAATATCAGTTTAGGAAAATATTTATTAAATTACCCCATAAACACCTACCACATTTTCTGGAGTTATGACCTTAACCACCTACAGACTGTTTTACTGGAGTAAAATTGTTCATTGTGAGGTTTAGGTCCTAAACCTGACAAAGAAACATCGATTTTACTTCGGTGTCTCTTTTATGTGTGTAAATGGTTGTGTGACAAAAGTGATGAATGATAATTAGTATTTTTTAATTTCAAAAATTATATTAGGAGTTATTTGGTTTAATGTTAAGAAGCAAAGAACGAGAGGTTATTGGTATAGTAAAAATCATCCTGTATAGTATCTCTTAAAAAGCTCAAAAAAGCCGCGTGTTGTCTCGTAACCACACGCGCGTAGCGATACCGGTTACTGTGTAAAATTCTTTATTGTAAAATCCTGGTATGAGTAAAGCCTACCCATATATGGAAGATAATAAAGGTGCGATTACATTTAAGCAAGTCTTGCATCCAAGTATGACGTCATATTTGCGTACAAGTTGCTTGCATTCGTAACATGTTATAAAAACCCAATGTCGGGTAAAATAAATGTACAAGTTCAAGTAACTTGTATGGAGGTTTTGTTTAAGTTGTATGCTATTTGCAACTTGGATACAAATAACTTGCCAAAAGGCGCTATTCCATGCAGTTCTTGCATGCAAATATGCATATCAACAACAAAACACTATTGATTTCAATCTTTCACAAGTTCCAATACCTCATACAAGTTGTACCTAACTTATAAGCGATTTGCAACTTGTATACAAGTAACTTGCCTACAGACATGTAGCAAGCAGCTCGACACGGGACAGCCGAGCAGCAGATTCATGCTTACTCACACGCTGGCACTCGTGTCCGTGCCTATTGAATGACGCTTTGAACGTGAGCATATAAACCCACCTTAATGATATCACGCCTTTATGCACTTTATTGCTATTCCAATTAACTGGAAATGCAAAATTACAGAATTACATACTGTATTTTGGAATTACCAGAATCTCTTGTATATAAGTGATTCCATATCTACAATAATGTGCTAGTCAATTATTTATTAATAAAAGTGGAATGTATACATAATAATAAGTCTTGAAAAAACTCAGTGCCTATATTATGCTGGTATACCATTTTTTTTATACATTTTTATAAAATGACACAGAAATATATAAATATAGAACGGTATTTTGTAATGTCTTATTGATTTTGGATATGATCATTATAAATAAATAGTTATGATTCCTGTTATTAGTCAATTGTTACACGACATATTGGGGGAATGGGGGGGATGATTTCGATTCACCCGACACCGCCCAAGTGTGACTTGCACGCACGACGGGGAGGGGTGGGCGCCCCAAGAACTTCTCCAAGGGGGCACAAAAGCCAATGGGCAAAGAAATTCTATACTGTTTGGGGGCGCGTGCCCTCCGCAACGGGGACAATTCCCCCCCCCACAGACTCGACAGAATGACCTTTTCTTTTTTTTTTGGAAAATTTTGACACTACCGGTGTGTTATGACCGGCAATTGCCCTCCGGCAGTGATGGCTGTTGTACCGGTGTACCCTCGTCATGCAAGCGACTCACACTTGGCTGGTTGAGTCACATGATCCCCCCCCCCCCGAACAAAGTTCTGGATTCGCGCCTGATATAAGGTAACCTTCATCATGTTGCTCAATTTCTTAAATCGTCAATGATTTAGCTTTTGACAATATCTTTTAATGCAACCATTCTATATAAAAATATTTCTATGTCAAAATCTAGAAGAAAAATCACCGTTACAAAATTAATTGGAATTAAAAATATACCTGTTCTCAGGCTTTTACTTTTCAAGTCAAGATAAGTTATATAAAGATACACTAGTTCTATTTACAGGCATTCCCTGCCCCTGAAGGGTAAACCAGGTACTAAAGGCTCTCCACACACTAACCACTTTTTGTTGTCAACAAAAAATTGATAGTGTGCGGATGCCGTAAAATTAACAATAATTTTCATTTCAGTATCGAGCATAATTTCTTTTGAGAAATTTCGTGATAGTATTATAAAATGATTACTGAAGGCAATTTTATTTTTTGAAGGGCTAGTCGTCTAGTTAGGTCTTAAACGACCGGTCTCAATAATCTATCTATCGATGGATTTGGCTACTAGAGGTAGAATTTTGACATATTTTGTATGTTATGTCAAATATATACCTCTAGTAGCCAAATCCATCGACAGGTAGATTATTGAGACCAGACGTAAGTCGGACATATAGCTGGCGATAGTAGGTTGCACAAGACGGTTGTACGTGGCAGAAAAGGCAATTCGAGCCTATAGGACTATTGAAGTTAATATACTAGCTTCTTCTTTATTTTTCCTTGATAAAACTACCCTCATTCGAGACGGTGATGATTCGTTTCCGAGTCGATATGTGTGCTATGACCCTAAAACCTCATGCCAGCCTGCATATGCGCGATTTTAGAAATCATGCCCGACACTTCCTACACAAAAGATAAATACTTAAAAAGCAATTGTTTATTAATAAAAACATACAATAAGGAATGGACATTAAACATTTAAGATTTTGGTCCACGAAAAAAATTTGTTCATTTAAAATAATTTAAGAAAATGCAATAACCAAAATTAGTTTTTGTTATTATTAAAAGTAAATTGTTAATCTCAGTCTAAAGCTGATAAGGCTATGATAGTGAGACCTTCTTTATTAATAATAATAATAATTTAAAAAATAAGAGTCCCCCACATATATTCTAGGTACAAAATCTTAATGGGCCACTGCTTGATCCTTATTAATGATATACATTATAAGGATACTTAGCCTAATGGCTAAGGCATTGGTCTCGCAATCGTGAGGTCGCGGTTTCGAATCCTACCTATGATACTACTGACGTGAACCCACTCCTAAAACAAGCCTTTGAGCTTAGCTGGAGGGGTTAACAAGATTGCTAGTAATGTGGGACTCATTCTCACATTGCTAGTTATCTTTAAAAAAATATATATATATTCACTGGAGTAATGATTTTTTGAATTATAGTCTCTTTTGTTAAAATAATTATTTTATTATTATATATTGGAATACGATATATTTTGATTGTTCACCCGAGCTTAAAAAATTGCATAAATTTTGAGGCCTATTGCTACCGTACTGTAATTCTAACTCAAAATTATGAGAATATATATATTACGGGTCTTAATCGCGTGAATAATTTAAGTTAAAATACCTTGTTTATTGCCCGACGTTTCGACCGTATTACAACGGCCGTGGTCACGGGTAGACACCGGGCAATAAACAAGGTATTTTACCCTTAATTATTCACGCGATTAAGACCCGTAATATATATATTTTCATAATGTGTACAAATCGCGAAAGTTTATCAACATTTATAACTTAAAATTGTTTGTCAGGTTTCATAGTAATATTAAGATATTCTTTGTATTCTATGTTTTTGATTTCCCTATAAAATTTAGGCCTAGACATTCGTAATCACAAAGGCCATTTTATTTTTATTTTTTTAACCATTCATCCAATCCAAATTGATTGCCTTCAATTTTATTTAAAGACTACTCCCGCGTTATGTTTTAAGCCCTGTGTCGAGACTTTACAAGCATGCAAGTCAAGGACACAAATGACACCTAGACTCGGAACAACAATTTGTGGAATGTGTCCCGTGTGGGAATCGAACTCCCACTGTCACAGAGGCAGTAGAAGACCTCAATAAAGTTTTGAGGCTCAATTGTAATTTTGAGGCGCAATTGTAATTTTGAGGCGTAATTGTAATTTTGAGGCGCAATTGTAATTTTGAGGCGCAATTATAATTTTAAGGCGCAATTGTAATTTTGAGGCGCAATTGTAATTTTGAGGCGCAATTGTAATTTTGAGGCCTCTTTGTAATATTAAGGCTTCTTTGTAATTTAAGGTCTCACTATCTATTTAGGTATAATACAAGCCTTTAACGTTAATTTAAAAGTTACATAGTGCTTTTATAAATAGAAAAATCACTTCATCAAATTGACAAGTTAAAACAATTTCTCACTTCTTGATAAAACTTTGAAAAAAAATGAGTATTTGAAATTTTACAAAGAAGTGAAAAGTCATTGATTAATTTTATTCTTAATATTATAAATAGATTTAGAAAAAGTATATATTTTTATTATTTATACATATTTTTTACATACAGTAATGCTAGTGGCAAATATTAAAAGTAGTTTTTTTTTTAATTTAATTACGCAATTATATACTTCAAGTGTGACCAAACGGTAAGTACCAAATAAATACTCATTTAAACATTTTTTTTTACTATTAAATACTTTGTCTCTTTCCATCCTATTACCAAATCGACAAGACGAAAAGAGAGTAGAGTAAAAAAAAAAAACTACGAAAAAGGTTAGGTAATTTTTACCAGACTTATAATCCCAAGTTAACATTTAAGCCCTTTGAAATAAAGACTATATTTGCTTGAACACAACCTTAAATATATTACGAACTATTTTTATTATGGTGATATATTTTATTTTAGTGTATACCTAAACTTATTAATCAGATTTTTATAATCGCTAATAAATACCCGCTACATATTAGTAGCGAAGAGGTTAAAACGAGAGGTTAACGTTTATTAACCAAATACTTGAAAGGTTAAACAACATCAACTATGATTAATATATTGATGGAATGTTATTATGTTCTTAAAACTTTGTAGTATTTGTGTAGACTCACAAAAGGTTATGGGATAAAATATAAGTTGATTTTTGTTAACCTTGACATTATTTTATACATTAACTTCTTCTTCGGAATTGGGTTATATTAAACATTCATGTTGTTTAACCTAACAGTACCTAGAGAACCTAGAGGAGTTGTATCAACTTTAAATGTTAACGCTCGCGAAAAGGAAAAATTGTATGCGTTTGATTTTTAATTGACGTCAACTTAATGTCAAATGCATGCAATTTTCTTTTTCATGCATTAACGTATAATGTTTACACAACTTGTTTAGGCTTCCAATATATACACGTTAAATTGTTCGTGATCCAGTTGCATAATATAAATAATGTGAAAGTATAACAATTGTTATTAATTAACCTACCAGGGTTAATATCACCAACAGAATAGCTATGTGTAGTACATATAACAGTTGATATGGGTTAACCTATAATGTTAAGGTTTGTCAACCCGGTTGACATGTGTGAACCTTTAGTATAGAGGTGTTCCCGCAGGTGCTAATTCAACATAGTTGGCTGGTAGCATGCCAGTGCGGCCGGTGCGAAGGACTTGGCCTGTCATCCAGCCTTCGTCTATAGAAGTGACATTAGAAATAAGGTCACCCTCGCGGAATGATACCTCGTCACTGTCGCTTGCTTCGTAGTCGTACATTGCGATGTATACTCGCTGAAAAAGAGAAACATATAAAGTAAATTAGATACCAAATTACTACACTTATCTATGCTAATATTATAAAGCTGAAGAGTTTGTTTGTTTGAACGCGTTAATCTCAGGAACTACTGGTCCGAATTGAGTAAATATCTTTCTGTTGGATAGCCAATTTATCGAGGAAGGCTACAGGCTATATAACATTACGCTTCCACCAGGAGCGGAGCAGCAATGAAAAATGCTGCAAAAACAGTGAAAATTAGTTCTAAATAATTTGATAGGATGATTTATGATATACGTATATTTTAGGACTTTTAAAAGTTCATGTCTTTTTTCCCATCACATGACGCAAAAAAATGAATGACTAGCTGATCCGCGCAACTTCGTTTGCGTAAATTTTCCCCGTTTTTGCAACATTTCTCTTTGCTGCTCCACTCCTATTGGTTGTAGCGTGATGCTATTAATATAACCTATAGCCTTCCTCGATAAATGGACTATCCAACTGTGAAAGAATTATTCAATTCGGATCAGTAGTTCCTGAGATTACCGCGTTCAAACAAATACTGACTTGGTTTTACGAAACAAAGATGTTTGAGTTTGTCAATGTAATGTTACCTTACCTGATTAACCTGATTCTGATTGTTGGCCTGTCTCGGCATCTCGTTGGCGAGCGGGTCCAGATCGGTCACGCGACCGATCTGACGACTTTGTTGCTGTTGCTGTTGTGGTTGGGCGTGGTGGGATCCTAGAACAGTTAGACCATTATATGAGCAACAGCGAATTTAGTCTTCGGGGGTATAACTTCAAACTTCATGCAGGGAGAAGTGTGACAAAGGGGTCACGCTCAACAATTTTAAATATCAAAGGTTTATACTTCAAAGCCAACAGATATTATTGAAAATATTAGCAATTTTAACCAATTTAACTAAATCCAAAATCGCGAAATATTTAACGGCCTAGTACGGAGGAATTGGCGGTGTTTACTGTACAGGATGGACCATACTAATGCCCTCTGGAGGTTAGGTACCCTAAATATTTGAGTTACCTCATTTTAGTTATATACTTTTATTTTAAAAAGTAAAAATAACTGCATTCACAGATTTCTAAATGTCACTGGACAAAGCCGGGAATTGAACCCATTAAATGTAAAAAATAAATATGCTGTGTGTTTATGATACCGATCGAAAGGGTCAAGCATAAAGAACAAATCTCTTTAATAAATATTGCATCTTAAATTTCAGGAAGGTCATGAAATTTAACAATAAAATTTACAAATGTACTGAGATAAGGGCATGACGAAGCAGAAACACTAAACATTGGTCAAATAATAGTATTACTTTAAGCAAAGTGATAAGTATGAAAAGATTCAATATTTGTATTGTGGTTCGCATTTAAGTTAATAATATTAAATTAATTAATTTAAATTGTAGATAAAAAAATATAGTAATACACATATAAGGTACTGTTGAAAACTACACTGACTTGTTTTTAATTTGACTATTACCTTATATTCTTTAGATATTAAAGAGATTTGTTCCTTATAATTGACCCTTTGAATACATTACATTACACAACATTGTTGTGATTGAAAAATAAAGCAGATGCTTCTAATCACATTTTTTCTAAATTTAGCGGGTTTGATTCCCGGCTCTGTCGAGTGACTTTTATTTCTAAAAATAAAATAATGTTTTCTTTCAGCAAAATGAGCTAACTCAAATATTTTGAATACTTTCCCTGCAGGCATTGCTTTGGTCTACCCTGTATAACGAAGATATTTAAATTACTTTAACTAATATTCCCTCGATTTTCAAAGACTTAATTACAGAATCATTTCACCACAAAAGTAGTTACACCCAAGTCCATAGACACAACACAACATGGAAAACACAAAAATGACCACAGAATGTAACATGATGTGTGTGAACCAAGTAAATAATGAAAGAATATGACATTAAAAGATGAATAGTAAAAAAGTGTATATGTTTATTGTTAGGTATAGTACAGATTGACGTTGCAACAAGTCAATAATTTTAACTTTTGGGCACTTGACCCATCACAACCTTCCTTTACATCGTTAGGTTTGGCACACTCAGACGAATTATTTGTATTATGATCTAATTTATTTATTTTCTAAAAGCGCTTCTATTGATATAAGTATATGTTACTTTAAGAAACCGCTTACTATACATAACCAAAAAATATGTAACAACCCTAGAAAAAAAACGGTTTATTTAGAATAACTTCTAGACTACATGGAATTGAGATGTGAAATTAATATGTCGTATAGAGTAAGTGATAATCATTATTGTAGTATGAATAACTTTTTCCAATACGGTCGAATTTTCGAGAAAATTCTAAAAATCGAAAGTCTTGATTTGATAAAGTTACAAGGTTCGTTGAGGCTGAAGTATCAGCCTATTAGCGAATCGCAATTGCAGAGACATGCGATACAACTGGAACTAAAGCTGTCACACGCATGGTTTCTTATGACGTTATCACGTAAAATTATCGTCCGTAAACCGGCTTTACAGTCAACCAATTTTTATATATTACATCGCTTATTTGGCACAAATGTAAGTCAAAATGACTTACATTTGTGTCAATTATGTACGTAATTGAATAAAGAATTATGAGAAAAACTTGAACCCTATGTTGCCTTGTGTAGCCGCATCGTCATTCTGTACCTAGCCTAACATGTATACAAACCTCTTTTATTGCCTTCACTACTATTGTAAATAACAGTCGCCGACGCCCTCTGAGTATTTGGCGGAGCCCTTGGGGGGTCAATAAGGGGGTCATAGTCCTGAATCCTGCCAATCTTTTGTTGAGCACTTGAATAATTTTGCTGATACTGCGGATAATTTTGCTGATTCTGCTGGAAACTCGGTTGACTTTGCTGATAGTTAGGTTGACTTTGCTGATAGTTGGGCTGACTTTGCTGATAGTTCGGTTGACTTTGTTGATAGTTGGGTTGACTTTGCTGATAATTCGGTTGACTTGGCGGATAGTACTGTTGTTGATAGTCATATTGATATTGTATGTCTTCTTTCGGTTTGTAGTAATCTGGTTGTTGTTGATATTGTCGGTTGTGGCCTGATGGTTGGTGTGCAACCTGCGGTTGCTGGGCCTGATATTGAGTTGTAGGTGTTTGATAGTGGTTTTTCGGTGGCAGGTTTGGTGGTGGTACGTTTGGTGGCAGCATCTCCGTTGCGTAGTTGTCGATTTGCTGATGGTAATTGTCTGATGGGACATCTATTGTGTGATGGACAAATAGATAATGGATTAATAACATATGGATGGGTGAAAGTTGATCAGGAAATTTGTACATTTTTACCAATTTAGTTATTTTATTATTATTTTGAAAAAATGTAGACAAAATTACTTATGATGGTTTTGGGGTTTGTCAGCCATACCAATCTCATCTTCATCATCAAATATTTTTATCGGTTAAATCACCCATAGATTAAAAAGGAAAAATCACACATAAAATCTTTAATAAAAAACATAATTGTGTAGTCTTGTAAAAAAATAATTAATTCCTGATCAACTTTCTTTTATGATAGTTAGCAACACATAGTCAGTGTCCACAGATTTGAAGTAAGCTAGATATACTAACCTCTATAGTGATAGCACTTATTACGCTGGACTGGCAACCCCGTACAAAGTGACAGCAATTTGTTTTTTTTTTTTTTTTTTTTTTTTTTTTTATTATGGCACTACTGTCGATGTCGACAATTCTGCCAAAGTCAGACGTGCGATGGAGGACAGCAATTTGTTGTGTCAAATCGAATAAGCGTTCTGTGACCTTTTTTGACACTTGTGACAAATGGCCGTTGTTTAAACAAGTGTAGACTTCCATTTGATTTTGTCAAATGCACGCGCTGCAGGGGGTTGTACAAGTACCGGTACACCAGCCACCACCGCCGAGGGCAGGGCAAAAACACACCGGTAGTGTCAACATTCTCAAAATACACCAAAAATTTTGGGGAAATTGCCTCCCGACTCGACTGAAAGACCTTTCAGTCGAGTCGGGAGGCAATTTTCCCTATCCCCCCCCCCTCCCTTGGATCCACGCCTGGTCAAATAAGCGTACCAAATGTTAAAATGAAATGGAAGTCTTGTAGTTATCGGCCGTATATACTGTTTGCTGATGTGTTGGACATCAGCAAACAGTATGGATACAGAGCGTGACATTTTTCTAACAATTTTTATTTAAAACCGTTTGTTTGTCACGTATGACTAGCTTACTACAAATCTGTGTTATATAATTGTGAAGATAATATAACATGAAGTCCATATTACGAATACATAAAGTCAAAGTATTTGACTTTTTTTACCTTGGAGAGTCCATGTATCTCTCTGTCTCTCTCTTTCTGTCTCTCTCTTTCTCTCTCTCTCTCTAAGACCGTCAAGAGGAGATTGTTTTTGAATACTTCAAAACCCAATTTACTCCTAAAGGGTCAGTGGTCGTCGGCTAAGTGCGAGTAGCTCACACGACCATGGCGTGCAACTGAATTTCAACAATGCCCAGTAGTCAGTACCTCGCAAGACAGAGGGTTGATTAAGTCGACACCGACGTGAGACATTTAGGGGGGGGGCATTTAGTTGTCGAGCCGAATTTTCGAATCATTTATGATTATTGACGGGTATTGACATTCATTGCTAGTACTAGGGAGTGTTGAGTAAAATGATTTTGGTCAAGCCAAATCTCACTAGAAGAGGGAATGGAAGGGAACCTCACCTAATTTGTGGACGCCTCTTACCCTCACAACAATAGTTGTTTTACCCTGGGAGCGGAAATACCCACAGGCTGCAATCGCTAGACCATCAAAGTCTTTGACTTTAAGTATTCGTAATGTGGCCTCAATATAGATTATATTCTTCATGGTGCCATATACCATAACATCAAATGCTTACACAATGACATTGAAAGTGCAATGAATGAATAGTTTTGTTCGTGTATATAATGTAGTGGTTTGAATCTGGATTTATTTGGATTCTTTTAAACATATTAAATGTATAAAGCAAAAAATCACTGGGGTGGGACTCGAAGGTGGTTCCTTAAGCTTTTAACCAGGGATGTTGCGGATGTAGAGTTTTACGCATCCGCGGATGCCAATACGGATGCGGATTTCACGATGGGCATCCGCGAAGGCGGATGCGGATTCGGATGTTTAGACCAATGCAAATGCGAATATTGACAACTATACCGCAGCTTCCCCACGTGAATAACCATACTTGAGATGAAGTAATTTTTATAGGCATTTCTTGCCAATTACTTTACAAATACAATAATTGCATTTTTGAAAGATAGAGAAATTTGAAGTCCAAACCGAGAAATCGAATCCGAGACTTCCGTAGCCAAACCGAGGCCGGAATCGAACCACCTATCTAGAGTATGTTACTAGACCTCAATTTTTTCTATCCCTTGATGCTCGCGGGTTGGGCGATATTCTCAGGAACTACTGGTCCGAATTGAAAAAATATTTTTCTGTTGTGTAGCCCATTTATCGAGGAAGGCTATAGGCTATATAACATCACGGTACGACCAATAGGAGCGGAGCAGTAAAGAAAAATGTTGCAAAAACGGGGGAAATTTACGCATACGAAGTTGCGCGGGACAGCTAGTAGTATAGATTTATGATGTCGTCAGACCTTATGCCCCTATTGTGAACCAGAAATTGTGAAAAGGAAATACCTAGACTGTGAAGGCTATCTACTCATTGTGTTGACGATTCTGACTAAAAAATTGTCTCCTAACTGATGTTGGTTGCGGCAGCCAAGCTCATTAGAGACTACCGAACTAGGCAGGAGATATTATAGTCCACGAGCGTATGCGCAAACACAAGTACACTCTCTATTCCCCCACTCTTATAATCCGATTGGACTAATAGATTAGACGCAGAACCGACGGCTTAAGCCCGAAGGGGTGTGACAATGTTTGAAAACGGTTACCCATCCATGGACCGACAGTGATAACGTTGCTTAACTTCGAAGCTATCTCTAACTGCTCGGTCGCCACTGAGTTACTATACACATAAGGTATATTCGCTTCAAACATAACTCTATTATCAGACGATTAAATCATGCTTATGTCATAAAAATCATTAGTAATCATGAATTAATGAGATTAGTGTTGCATCATTTTTATTATAGCTTTATCCATTATGGTGACATACAGGCATACAACCCGCTGTTTACTTAATCTATACTAATATTATAAAGCTGAAGAGTTTGTTTGAACGCGATAATCTCAGAAACTACTGGTCCGAATTGAAAAATTATTACTTACTATAAAAAATATTACTGTTGGATAGCCCATTTATCGAGGAAGGCTATATGCTATATAACATCACGCTACAACCAATAGAAGCGGAACAGCAATGAAAAATGTTGCAAAAACGGGAAAAATTTATGTAGAAGTTGCGCGGGTCACCTAGTCAATGCTAATATTACAAATGTGAAAGTAACTATGTCTGTCTGTTACGCTATCACGCTCAAACAGATAAATCGATTGAGATGAAATTTGGTATGGAGATAGTTTGAGTCCTGGGGAAGGACATGGGATAGTTTTTATCGGGATAACCGACATCCACGCGGGCGGAGCCGCGGGCGAAATCAGAATCAGAAAAAAATCTGATTTAGTGGCGACCTAGCAGATTGAGATATTTGCATTGTCGGTCTAAAGAAGAGTGACCGTTTTGGAACATTGTGACACCCCCTCCGTGCCTCATAGAGCGTCGGTCCTGCGCCCAATCTCTCTCCGGTCGTGTCGGATTTCCGTCTCATCGGACTATGAGAGTGTGGATAGAGAGTGCACTTGTGTTTGCGTATACACTTGTGCGTTATAATATCTTCTGCGTAGTTGGCTAGTCTCAAATGACATTGGCCACCGTAATCGACATCGGTTAGAAGACCATTATAATATTATAAATTCTAAAGTTTATGAGGATATATGTTTGTCGTTCTTTTACCCAAAAACTACTAAACGGATTTTGATGAAACTCTACAATAATGTACTTTACATGTCTGAATTTTGTTGGTATAGTGGTTAGTGACCCTGATTGCTGCGGTAGAAGGTTCGATTTCCACCCAGGAAAAATCTTTATGGGACGAGTGTCTGATTGTAATTGATCTATAATATTATAATAACTGTATCTATTCAGTAATGTATAATCCAGATTCAAGCCACTAGTGCGAAAAAACACAACACATCACCGACATACACCAAAATTAGCATTGCCACCGAAATGGCAATGTCCACCGAAATGACAAAATGTATTAAGATATTATCGAAGGTGAGTACTCACCGACAATCTCACCATTCTCGTTGATTTGACGCTGTTTCTCCATTTGAGCTTTCTTCTCCAAGTCCCCGTGGTAAGCTACGTTACTAATGATCTTCGTGTTGGCTTTGATTCGCAGGGTTTCTGGGTCGTCTGCTACCTGGAATGTGATATATTCTTTTTGAGTTGGTTTACATATGGCCAAATAATCACATTTTTTTTTACTGAATTTGACTCAACAGGCGAAGTGTGAGTTGCTCACACGACGGGGGGAGAAGGGGTGTTTATTTTACTTAACACCGATACCTCAGCCACAATGGCCAAGGGCGTGGGTGGGGTGGACAATTGCCTGTAAAAACACACTGGTCTAGTGTAAAAATTTTCTAATTCTACAAAAAAAAAAAGTGTTTCTGTCCATTTCGGAGGGAAGGCAATTGCCCCTGTTTTTGTTGTTCAAGAAAATCCGTTCAGGCGTGGATTCAGGGGGGAGGCTGAATCATCTCGATAAAACCAGCAATTAATACACCGCACTGAAACCTTGCAACTTTGCATCTGTCAGTACTGTCTCCAAAACTGTGATTGTGCCTGGCGGGCAGCGGCCCAACGACTGACGTACGGAACTTGTAAATATAGCTAGCATCTGTGAAAACTTCTATATCGCGATTCAGGCTTTGACGTGAGCTGTGAAGTGTTAATTTTTATATGTACCGCCACATTAACTCTAACAATAGAATTGATATTAACCTTTTCGAGGAGCGGTTTTCCACCGCAAAATCTTTCTTACCTGGAGGCCTACTCTAATTTAATAAAAACGAAGTTTGGATCTGCTAATTTTACAGCCAACAACATCAATTTCTGAAAATTAGTCTATGGGATCGGACTTCTTGTGCTTTCAAGAAGACGAAAATTCATGAATTTAATTTTAAAGCAGCGGTAGCCTAATGGCTAAGGCATCGGTCTCGCAATCGTGAGGTCCTGGGTTCGAATCCTGGCCATTATACTACCGACGTGAACCCACTCCTTTTTTTTTTTTTTTTCCCGCCACATCACCACCATCCAGGGAAGACGGTGGAGGTAGTGTGGGGTTTGCACTCAATAAAAAAACCCGCCGTGTATCGCCCGCCACCTTCGCAAACGGGCCGCCGGAATTTGTTATATCGTCGGCGGCCCGCCCAGTGGCAATGCCCGGAAGCGATGTTATTGCATTCCGGGCATTTCACACCTATGCGGCACCTGGATAACGTGAACCCACTCCTAACACAAGCCATGGAGCTTAGCTGGAGGGGTTAACAGGATTGCTAGTAATGTGGGACCACAATCCCACATAGCTAGTTACATTAAAAAAAAAAGAAAGACTATGTTACTAGATATCAAATTCTTCTATCTCTTAATGCTTACGGGTTAGGCCCCCGTAGCGCCATCTAGTCGGAAGTTAAAGAACTATCACGGCTTTTGTTATTGCTTCGTTACAGAGAGCATTTTAACAAATTATGATGACGCAGGCCGAATATTGAAGTAATTTTTATAGGCATTTCTTGCCAAAGACTTTACAAATACAATAATTGCATTTTTGAAAGATAGAAAAATTTGAATCCAGACTCAGGAATCGAACCCGAGACTTCCGTAGCCAAACCGGGGCCAGAAGGTTTGGCTACGGAAGTCTCGGGTTCGATTCCTGAGTCTGGATTCAAATTTTTCTATCTTTCAAAAATGCAATTATTGTATTTGTAAAGTCTTTGGCAAGAAATGCCTATAAAAATTACTTCAAAAAAGAAAGAGTAGGCGTAATGGTACGCCTACTGCATCCTTCGTAAGGTTTAGATAAAATAGTCAACGTTACCTGTGTGAATTTCCCCTTGCTCTTCTCGAAGTCGGCGTGGTACTTGACGTTGCTCTGTAACTTCGTGTTTTCGGCTATTCGTTTTAGTTCCGGCGTTTCCGCCATCGTAGTCGGCTTCGCTTTCGGCACATGTCTGGAAAGATATATCAGGTATGTTAAAATATTGTATTGTCTTGTGACTTGTATGTTTGTAAAGTCCCCCGCGACACAGGGCTTGTACACTACAGTGGGAGTAGTAAAAAAAAAATGGTAGTATAGCAGTGGCAGAGGGTCCTTATAATTTTTTTCTAGAAATTTCATATTTACTTTCTTATCTTATTTGTGTAACTTAGCTTTAAAGATACCGAGTGACCCGATGTCTTTACCAGGCTCTAAAAACGTTAATATATTCTCCCTTAGAGACATTGCTGCTATTATAATACCAACGTGGAACGTTGAAGAGTCGGTTGCTGTCGGTTAGCTCGCTATTTATACTATAACCTATTTGATAGTGTTACTTATTTGTATGCACATATTTTTTTTTTTTAATTCTTCTTTTCTCAGTCGTGCTTTTCTAAAAGAGCACGTTTATTTCCTACCAAATGCATTCCGTGGTAGCCTATAATTAAGGCTGCACTTCTGGATGTATCCATTTATATGTAAATTTGTAAAGTTTAAGTGTATGCTTTGTTGGTCGTTAAGTGTATGCTTAAATAAATAAATAAAATAAAATAAAAATTACTTCCGGCTTCCCTTTGGATTGTAGTTACTTAGTATTATGGGTGCAAAGTTCAGCAAGACATAAATCTCTAATATTTCCTATAAATTTCACAGTAAAACTCAACTCAATCATCAGAGGTGTAAATTTTATATAGGTAAGTATTCGGTTATGTGATCATAATTCCAATAATACATAATATGGTTAGTTGGTAACGTCAATCTCCTTATATGGTATTTTACAGTGAATAAGTATGTTTTCCTTAACAATTGACTACAATAGTGAGCAATATGCTTAGTAATATAACAAACCGGTAAATTATTATTGTCCTCCTTATTATATATAGCAGGTAAATACTAATTAGCTAGAGGATTCGACATTGCTTTTTGGAATACTTCGCGTGTCATAACATTATTGACTAGTCTGATTCCTACTTAGTTTATTATAATATCTTGGGACAGTTCACACAACGCTATCTGATCCCAAACTAAGCAGAGCTTGTACTATGGAAACCAGACAACTAATAAACATACTGATATATTTCTAAATACATATTATAGATAAATAACACCCAGACACAGAATAAACCATCGTGCTCATCACACAAAGTTTTATCCTGGGTGGGGATCGAACCCACGACCTCTTGCGTAGCAGTCGGATACACTCCCACCGCGCCACAGAGGCAGTCAAATATATTTATGAGTGTGTAAAAAATTTGAATATTTTGATTGTCTTGAGTGCGTCCACATCACTTAAGTGAGGGGGCAGACAGAAAGACAATCAAAGTACCGCTTACGGAGTGCTTAAAATTTACTTTTATACTTATTATTATATTGATTGGTTAACCGAAGTGACTCTCACCTCGACTTGGGCAAAATTTCGTGACTTTTAAACCTCTGACGAGGCTAACTTGACTCTAGTCACTCTGTGTTTTGCAAAAGTAGGTCTTTTTGTGATTTTAAAGCATATTTATGTTAATTTAAACATGCTAAATCTACTAGCTGTGCCCCGCGGTGTTACCCGCGGTTTATTAGCCCATGTGTTAATCCAGGGTGTCAGCTAACTCCATACCAAATTTTATTAAAATCGCTTCAGCCGTTTAGACGTGAAGAAGTAACAAACATACACACTCACATACTCACAAACTTTCACCTTTATAATATTAGTGTGATATATATTGTGATATTGTGATAACAGTTCCTACGACATGTAAATATTTTTTTTTCTGGCAACTCTATTCCGGGGATCCGTTTCTACGGCGCGCCGATGAATAGGGTTGCCACTTACTGAAAACACTTCAAAATGTGGGAGGTCTGTAGCTACTACTTGGGCCTGCACAAGGAATTAGACTGGTTCCCTGTTTACTGACAGGCAACCGGTCTAAAATGGCTATTACACTACACTGAATCAGGTCCCTAAATCGAGGTGGCGTTAAATTTGTTAGAGAATTAGGGCCCTAACTCTTATTACACCGCTCTTTTTATGGGTTTAGGGTCCCCAGTGTAGTGTAATAATCGCATAATTCCTTGTCATCAGATTTGTCTGGAGAAAAAAAATATTTTACACAATACGGTGCAAATCAATTTAGCGTCCTTTGATAGCTTATAACGCCCTTTCGTTACATCCAACAAGGAAATCTGGACATCACATGAAATGACCACCTGGTAACCCTACCTATGAACCCCCTATGATCGCAAATTTGAGTCCCACCCAAGCGAATTTTTCCTTTATACATTAAACTAGCTGTCCCGCGCATAATTTTCCCCGTTTTTGCAACATTTTTCATTGTTGCTCCTCTCCTATTGGTCGCAGCGTAATGTTAACAGCCTAAAGCTTTCCTCTATAAATGGACTATCAAACAAATAATTTTATTTTTTTTAAATCGGACCAATAGTTCCTGAGATTAGCGCGTTTAAACAAACAAACAAACTCTTCAGCTTTATAATATTAGTGTAGATATCACGTAATTTCTTCGGAAGGTAAAACTTAACATTTTATATTTATAACGCTTACTCACAGTAATTACAAGATTACCTCATTACATAGCCGTTACAGCCGACCGCGTAATATGAATCACACGCAAAATTAGTTATGATACAAACATATAGTAATAAGAACTTCTATGAAAACGTCAAGGGAAAAACTAGAAAATTCCACAGAATAGGTTCCGTCATTTAAATAGGTATATCCTACTAATATTACAAATACGAAAATCTATGAGGATGGTTGGATGTTTGTTGGTCATTCACGCAAAAAGTACAGGGGGTTAATTCATGTATTTAAAGCAATGCAGTTGCAGTTAAGTTTCGATTAAAACGGCCATTTTTGTATTCTTGTAACTTTGGGATCGATCTTAAATACGCTTGCGTCAAGTATGCGTTTCGAGAACGCAATAACGACATTCTAGTACGGTGCGCAAGCGTTTTTAAGATCGGTCCCAAAGTTACAAAAATGGCCGTTTTAATCGAAACTTAACTGCATCTGTACTGCTTTAAATACGTGAATTGACCCGCTGAACAGATTTTGATCGAACTTTACAGCAATGTAGTTTATACATTATACCTACTAGCGGCCCGCCATATCATCATCAGCCTATCGCAGTCCACTGCTGGACATAGGCTTCACCAATTGCACCCCACTTTGTTCTATCTTCGGCTTCACGCATCTAGCTCCTGCCAGCCGTTATGCGTAAATCATCACTCCACCTGCCCTGAGCGGCCCGCCATATAAGCATATACTAGCTGTGCCCCGCGGTGTTACCCGCGGTTTTTTAGCCTATATGTTAATCCAGTGTGTCAGCTAACTCCATACCATTTTTTTTTAAATCGCTCCAGCCGTTTAGACGTGAAGAAGTAACACACATACACATTCACACACTCACAAACTTTCGCCTTTATAATATTAGTGCGATTATACATCAAAACCATCTGGAGGAAATTATCTGAGTGATAGTGAAGACTGCATCAAAATCCGTTTAGTAGTTTTTGAGATTACCGCCAACATAGACAAATAGACGCTGCGGAGGACTTTGCTTTATAATATAGTATATTTATAGGCATTTATTGAAAAAATTGAGGTCTAGTAAATAGTCTAAATAGGTGGTTTGATTCCGGCCCCGATTTGACATACGGAAGTCTCGGGTTCGATCCCTGGGACTGGACTTCAAATTTTTAAATTTTCATATAGCACATAGGCTATTTCGGCCACGGCGGCAATCTTGTTAGATACTAAACGCCACTGGTCAATGTCATGGGCACGGCAATATCAAGTTGGATTATATGTAGCACTTACAAGGCATCGTATAAATAAATCAGTTGCGGCGTAATTCAAAAGCGGCGGTAGCCTAATGGCTAAGGCATCGGTCTCGCAATCGTGAGGTCGCGGTTTCGAATCCTACCCATTATACTACTGACGTAAACCCACTCCTAACACAAGCCATTGAGCTTAGCTGGAGGGGATAACAGGATTGCTAGTAATGTGGGACCACAATCTTACATTGTAAATGAGCTGTCACTATTTTCATAGCTCCGTATTTAATGTGTGAAAATAAATACCTCAATGAAATATGTACAAAAGGTCTTTGGGCAGTCAACTTCGTACGCGTTATTTTCCCCGTTTTTGCAACCTATTGGTCGTAGCTTGATGGTATATAGCCTATAGCCTTCCTCGATAAATAGGCTATCTAACAGTAAAATATTTTTTCAATTCAAACCCGTAGTTCCTGAGATTATTGCGACAAAACTAACAAACTCTTCAGCTTTATAATATTAGTATAGATAAATTACACCCAGAGACAGAATAACATTTGTGTTTATCACACAAAGATTTTTCCTGGGTGGGAATCGAACCCATGACCTCTGGCTTAGCACTTACCACTAGACCAACATCCCAGTTAAAATGCTACATCATTTCATTATAAATTTTAAATAAAACTTGAGAGGTGTCAAGGGACACCCGGATGGAACTACAACTTTTGGTCTTAATTTTTTCCGTCTAGCCCCCTTTCGCAATACGCGATAAGGAACTTTGTTTCAAAAAAAAGCCTTTATTTGACCAAGCTACATATTCACCTTAAGTAGTTACTAAATTCATCACTCACTAATTCACTCAGTAAAGGCCTCCTCCAGAGATGCCCATTTCTCTCTATCGTTTCATTATACATCCATATATATTAACCAGTCAGCTTTCGAATCCACAATTTAAGACAAAAACAAGCATTTAACAAGCAATGTCTTCCGTCGCGTGTATGAAGCATCGAAGGAAAGCATCACAAACGCCAATTGTCCACACTTTTACACAAGTAATGGCCGATAATAGCGTTTTTTAGCTATTTTTTGTTGAAATTTCACGCCTCAAAGCGTATACTCGAGTTTAAACACCTCTGTTGCCTTCATTAGATGTTATTGATAGTGACATTATGCTAGACAGGTAGGCTAGGTATTCTTATTGTTAATCTAGACTAGACAGACATTCGCGAGAATTTCCCACAGGAATATTTCCGTGGTAAAATGTTTCCTATGTTATATGCAGATTGGTATATACTTCACGTGACCAGAAGGCTGGCCTGTACTTCGCTCAGCGAATCAGCAATTCTGGGCATGGGGCCGGTCGATAGCGATGCCGAGGACTTCTATAACTGATTGTTTTGATTTTATTGAAGTAATTTTTTTAGGCATTTACTTTACAAATACAATAATTGCATTTTTGAAAATTTTATTTAAGTCCAGACCCAGGAAACGAACCCGAGACTTCCGTAGCCAAACCGGAGCCGGAATCGAACTACCTATCTGGACGATAGCGATGCGGAGGAATTCTATAACTGCTTGTTTTGATTTTATTAAAGTAATTTTTATAGGCATTTACTTTACAAATACAATAATTGCATTGTGGAGGGCAAGGTGTTAAGTCCCTCCAACACAAAGGGAGGATCCTCCGACCAGGCGAGGTGATCGTGCCTGGCGGGCCGCGGCCCAACGGTTAACGTTGGGAACTTGTATATATAGTTAGCAGCTGTGAAAACTTCTATATCGCGATTCAGGATTTGGCGCGAGCTGTCAAGTGTCAATTTTATTTTATTTTATTATATGTGGGTACCGCCACATCACTCCCCTCCGAGACCGGAGGTTGATTGTCTTTGATGAGTCAGCTGTCGTCGCTTTCTTGAGGAGCGTGCCAGTGCCAGTGTAGAGTAGTTCCAGTAAGTCGGAACTTGATTCCGCTAGTCCCAGTGAGTCGGAACTGAATGCCGCTAGTTCCAGTGAGTCGGAACTGAAATCCGCTGAACCCAGTGAGTCGGGTAGTAGCTGCGGTGTGCGGTGCTGCGTAGTGGCTGGCTGCTGCGTAGACGGGAGAGATGTGCTCTGCTTACGAGTACCGTAGGTGCAGTGTGCTGTGCCTAGACGCTGGAGAGGCCGTAGGGATGACCAGGCTGGAGCGTTCGCTGCAGGCGTGTGGTATCCCAGTAGAGGCCGGATGCTGGCTGGCTGTGACTTGATTACCGCTCATATCTATGGGAGTGACGGCGAATGTGGCGATGACGATGCTGCTGCTGCTGCTGATGAAGGCTGCTTCCAATCACGTCGGGGTCACCACTGTGGAGGGCAAGATGTTAAGTCCCTCCAACACAAAGGGAGGATCCTCCGACCAGGAGAGGTGATCGTGCCTGGCGGGCCGCGGCCCAACGGTTAACGTTGGGAACTTGTATATATAGTTAGCAGCTGTGAAAACTTCTATATCGCGATTCAGGATTTGGCGCGAGCTGTCAAGTGTCAATTTTATTTTATTTTATTATATGTGGGTACCGCCACAGCATTTTTGAAAATTTTATTTAAGTCCAGACCCAGGAAACGAACCCGAGACTTCCGTAGCCAAACCGGAGCCGGAATCGAACTACCTACCTATCCGGACTATGTTACTAGACCTCAATTTTTCTATCATTTTTCGATTCCTGGGACTGGACTTCAAATTTTTTTATCTTTCAAAATTGCATTATTATTATTTTTTTTTTCAAATGTAAACTGTAACTAGCAATGTGGGATTGTGGTCCCACATTGCTAGTTACATTGTGTGCAATTATTGTATTTGATTTTATTATATGTACTAATTTGTACATAGTGTAAAAGCTTTATTAATGAAATTGCAGTATAGAGAACGACTAGTATAGTACCACCCTATCTCTTCCTGTGGGTGTCGTCAAGGCGAGAGGAGGGGCTGCAGCGTCTTCTGCATATTTTAAAGTCTTACTGCAACCTGCTCGCCAAGCTTGGCGATTAGGCAGTTACTCCCAGGATCTACAATAAGTAGGTTCTACTGGGGAGACTCGTGCCCAGCGGTGAGACATCATATGGGTTGATATGTGATATGTAAAGTCGGCTTTCGTCTTTACAGCTTCTAAACTAACGCATGTATATTCTATTCTGTAACTTCGATATTTGGCACACATTATACAAGTTTATATGTATTTGTTGTATTTATTTCAATGATGTTTTAAGTAAGAAGGGGTAGATATGTTACAAGCGCTCAGAAAGTGGCACCTTAAAATCTATACAATTGGCTTAGTTTTTATATGTCGCATCGCCGGCGTCTACAGATGAAAATTTTCATGTTTCTCTTTTTCGCTCGTGATAATTAAACCTTGCTTTCCTACTTTTACAACTATTTTTTATAATAGTGACACATTGCAATTTATAGGTTATATTTGTGCATTAGTTTGTCGTACCTATCTACCTGTTAACAGGTGTTAACAGGATTGTTAGTAATGTGGGACCACAATCCCACATTGCATAACTAGCAATGTGGGATTGTGGTCCACGCAAAAAAGAAACATTGTTATAACATTATTGAGTTTTTTTACATTTCTTATTGATTAACGAAATTCCGAAATCCCGGGGTAGGTCCATGTTCACATAGCATTTGAGAACATTGGTTCTAAATGGCACTACCTACGCCAATCATTAGTAATTAGTGAGTGACGTTAATCATAAATTCATTCAAGTGTAATTTCTAAAACCTGCGCTTCAGGCGACTTCAAAGTTAAAACAATCTTTAGGTAGGTATATATAACTACGTGATTAGATTAAGATCGGTAATCTAATTTTTTGAAGGAATTAAAAAAAAAATGTTCGGAAAAATAAAAAAAAAATGTCGAGTGTCCGTGGTTGAGTGACATAAGTTTATGATCAAATGTGGGACCAAATCTAATCTCCATCTGAAAGGGTAAAACCGAGGGTCAAAGAAAGAATTTAATACAGTTCGTGCTACACGCAACTCTTAATGATTAATTTATTATACATTTAATTACTTCATAATAACCTTCAACCTTCACAATTAAGAGAGTTCGTGTTAGGTCATACACGCTTCTTATATTAGTATTCGTGTAAGTGCGCAATTATGAAAATAATAGAAAATTATAATTACATTTTCCCTCACTTTCAGTCATATTGTGCGTTCATCAATATGAGTCCCTTGACTTGTTAATGTAGGCGCTACTGCGCGCAAGCAGGCCTATATTAGCCTAATGGCTAAGGCATCGGTCTCGCAATCGTGAGGTCGCGGGTTTAAATCCTACCAACGTGAACCCACTCCTAACACAAGCCATTGAGCTTACTCCTAACACAAGCCATTGAGCTTAGCTGGAGGTACACAATCCCATATTCAATTCTGAATCTGAAAATTGACTGGGAGAAATGTGTATAATTACTTTTAATCACACGCGTCTTTGTTAAATTAATATAAAATATTGATAAACAGTCGCGATTTGTACACATTATTAAATTATATATAATACGGGTCTAGTAGACTGTAGTAGACTCGGTAGACTGCCTACCCGTGACCACGGCCGTTGCAATACGGTCGAAACGTCGGGCAATAAACAAGGTATTTAACCTTAAATTATTCACGCGATTAAGACACGTAGTATATATAATTTTATAAATATTTAGTGAGATTAAATATAAGTAAAATACTACAAACGGCATTGTTTAATACGAAAGCGAAGTTGTCGGCCAACTTCAAATACTTATCTGTAATAGCTAGGAAACCAAACAAGATTTATCAACGTTGGAGAAAATGCGACTTGAGTTGCGCAGATGCATTTACGTGTGAATAAACCCAACATGATTTTACTCATACGTTCATAAACGAAGATCGCCAGTGGGAGGCTTATCCATGTAAGCCTTTTGTCGGAGGTGGGTCCAACACGGTTTTGAAGATTTTTTATCAAAAAATCTACACACAGTACATATTTACATACTGCTATTACAACAATAAGGTATCTTAGTTGAGTGTTTAAATGACTGGTTTTCTGAGTAAAGTCGTTTAGGCGTTTTTCCGAGCCTGAATATAATATTTGTGTTAACCATATAATATAAACATATTCTAAATACATTCATATTATAGATAAATAACGCCGTGAAACAGAATAAACCATCGTGCTGATCACACGAAGTTTTATTCTAGGTGGGGATCGAACCCACGACCTCTTGTGTAGCAGTCGGATACATTCCCACCACGCCACAGAGGCAGTCAAAACTGTAGAAGAAATGTAGTCTTAAATTTTTCACAAAAAATGTTTTAATCGTTGAATGTAAATCTCTGTAAATCTATACATTATATATATTAAATCTATACTAATATTATAAAGCGGAAGAGTTTGTTTGTTTGCTTTGTTTGTTTGTTTGTTTGTTTAAACGCGCTAATCTCAGGAACTACTGGTCCGATTTGAAAAATTCTTTTTTTGTTGGATAGCCCATTTATCGAGGAAGGCTATAGGCTATATAACATCGCGCTACGACTAATAGGAGCGGAGTAGCGACGTGAAATGTTGCAAAAACGGGGAAAATTTACGCATACGAAGTCGCGCGGGACAGCTAGTAATATTATAAAGCTAAATAGTTTGTTTGTTTTTGAACGCGATAATCTCAGGAACTACTGGGTCGAATTGAAAAAATATTTTACTGTTGGATAGCCCATTTATCGAGGAAGGCTTAGGCTATATAACATCACGCTACGACCAATAGGAGCTGAGCAATAAAACATGTTGCGAAAACGGGGAAAATTTACGCCGACGTATTTGCGCGGGTCAGCTAGCTGTATTATATTCCCCAATTATATAATAACAAAATATTTTATCATATCGACAAAAGATAAATGCCGAATATACTAATAATAGAACTTTATAGTAGAGATTATATATCAAAAATAAGTGCTACGTTATCGAGCAATCCACGTTAATACGATTATCTATGGGCTTATCAGTTAATAGTAATACCTGTCACGTGTTAATTGGTGGCGAAATTATAATATGTGACCAACGACCATACAGCCCCTAGACGCCTATTGTTCGATATTTAGCATCAAATCATTTCGGGCAACTAGCCGAGGTATGAGGAAGCGGGACGCTGCAATCTGATTGGTTTAGACAAGGTCACGCATCACTAGTACATCATGATTGAACTAAATAAATAATTAGTAAGTGACATTTTTTAAATATGTACTTAATATTTTTCCATAGTTGATATTACAGTCCATCAAATCTAAGAGGTACCGTTTGACGTTTCATATTTTTCAAACCGAAACAACTTTGTTCATACGTACATTATTCAGTTTCGATAACCTTTTTCATAAAACCATGAATTTAGAAAGATTTCATTATTGTATCTAAAAATGTACAATTCTTAATATCTAAATGTAATTGAAAACTTTCAAACAAAGCAAAATAACACATATTTACACAGTAAATAATTTCTAATAGTTATATTCTTGACCTCATTACAAAGTTACGTAGTTAGGTCACTGCACGTAGTGTTGCGACTCTTCGGATACACTTGTATGCAAAAAAATCGTTTACATATACGAAAAATCGAATGTATTATTTACAAATTACACTTGACAACCAAACAAATATTTTTTCATGTGAATGGGATTTATCTCACATATTACGATTAGCACGGGCACAAAGTCATACGACTTCCTCCGTACCATTGCCAATATAATGCCATTGAACTGATTTGGGCCCAAGTTAAAGGTAATATTTTATAATATTATAATAATAACACGAGTACTTCTAACATTTATAATTTAAACAATGGTTTTCGTCTGCTATCAAATAGTTACATTATTGTTTTACAGGTTATGCATCAAGACACAACACAAAACCACCCTTCAGTGTCAAGAAAATGGAAGGTTTATTAAAGGAAGCATGTGCCCAAGTTACACAGGAAGATTGGAGTAAAGTAGTACAAAAAACAAAGAAAATAATAATGGACGACTTCGAAAGAGACGTACACTTTGATAATGTAATGGACAATCAACTGGTCATTAATTTAAATGACGATGATGACGAAGACGACGATACTAGTACTAGTAGTGAATAAAAAAATATCCTAAACATTTCTTTTATTTAATTATAACAATTGATTTCTTAAAATTCGGATATTATAGTAATCGATCTCTTAAAGTTCGGATATTATAGTAATCGATTTTTTCATCCCATCCCTATCATTCAATTGTCAGAACTGTCAAACGGTACTTCTTAGATTTGACGGACTGTAGTATCTTATATTTTAAAATGGCTATGTCCATACCATAATATGTATTAGGACGTAGATACATATGGTAAGGACGGGATAGGTATTAATGAACTACAAACATATTATACCTTATATCATTTTTATTTTTTACATTAAAGAATTAAGAATTAAACAATACTTTGAAATTTCACACAATAAAAGAAAGAATATAAAATAATAATAATAATTTATTGGTTTTAACGATTACATATTTGTTAATGTCTTAAATAAATATATAATCTTACATGAACTATAGTTTATATACAACGTGGTAATTATATCCCTGTCCGACTGGAAAAAGGCGTGTAGCAGGTATTCTGTTAACAATCTTGATGCAAACCAATTCTCTCGTCTGGTTTCCTTGATCCAAATATATTTTATGGTAGGATCTTTTGGGTACCTAGAATTAATTTAATTAATTAAATAATCTAGCCGTAACAATATTGCATTCATAGTCATTAATATTTGTATATTTAAATGAATATAATTATGTCGTTAATAAAAAATAGTTGTCAGTTGTCGATCAGAATTTTTAGGTGTTTGCACACTTAAAACAACTTTTAACTTTACATTATAAAAACAAACAACCTTTTTCACTGATAGTGCGAGTTTTTAATTACGCGGTTATGATTTTTAACAGACGGTCGATACACATTTGTGCAGGAAAGAGATAGTGTAGAATTTAAGTAGGAAAGAAAGAGATGGCATCTATGAAAGACATCAACGCGTTCGCTTTCGTAAGGTTGTTTTATTTCACTAATGTAAAATGTCCAGTATAAGATGAACTCCGAAGAATTATGAAAAAAAAATAGTTTAATTAAAATATATGTTTTAATAACTTACCGATGAAATGTTATGCCGTCTTTCCGGAGATTTGAGGTACTGCTGGTTTTTTCCACACCATTTTATCGTGCAACTGGCCATATAAATACTTAATTTCACGATTTAAAGCATAATTATGCGGTAGTGTTTACGGATCACATATGTGGTCGACACTGATGAGAACATTTGATGCGGCGAACTACATCAGTGAAAATAAACTGATGTGTTGGCCGAATTACAGCGCCTGTTATGCGGTGTCTAGTGGCTATATGGTCGTTGTATGTGACCAACAAGTGCTAGCCCGCATCATGTGGTCTACGGAAAGAATTGATTGTGTTTGTTTGTATTGAATAGGCTCCGAAACTACTGGACGGATTTGAAAAATTCTTTCATCGATGTGGACCTACACTAACCCCGGGTGACATAGGCTATTTTTTATCCATGTATTCCCACGGGAACCGGAACTAAGCGGGTGAAACCGCGAGGCGTCCGCTAGTTACGAATAAAGGTGTAAATTTTATTCCTACTATTCACGCTAACGTGACAGAGATACCATGAGACTAACGAAAACGATCTCCTACAATTAAGGGAGCATAACACAGAGACAATTATTTATTTAGCGCTACGTACACAGCGACACGATCGCCGGCCTCGCTCTTCCGCACACAACCATTACTTCACAGTGCGCAGGAGCGCAGGTCAAAATAAAGTAGAATATTAGTTCGTACATATGTTAGATTACGAACGCCATGACTATGACAATACGAAAATGCTCGTTTTTGCATTTTTCCGCAACTTCAAGATTTATTTGCGGGATCATATTAAGACATATCCTTATATTTCTTTATTTCATCTACTAGAAAAACTCTTTGACTAGTGACACATTTTTTTTCGTGTCCTAATATTTATATTTTCTATAAAAATTTTTGAGAGAGCCGAACCTTGTTACGCGTAATTAACCCTTAAGGTTCATATCCGTGCATCGCGGCTGATCGCGAGCCGCGAGCGGCTTACGACAAGCGGAAGACGCGCGCGGCCGATGCGACAATATTCACAGTGCGCGCGCAACTTACGTCAGTCGTCGACCGCGCGCGTCTGTCGCTTACCTCGGAAACGGCACCAATCGGCACCATACATTCTTATACTCTGACTATTGTCGCATCGGCCGCGCGCGTCAGTCGTTCGTCGTAAGCCGCGCGCGGCTCGCGATCGGCCGCGATGCACGGAAATGAACCTTAAAGTAGCCAAATACTCAACGTACCTATTGACGTTTGTCGTATAAAACAAAGATACTTACGCTTCGCAGTAGGGTAGCTTTCCGTATCCTTTGTAGGTGCGCATGTTGAGGGTCATGCTGCATTCTTGGCATTTGAAGCACCCCTTGTGCCATACCTGGAAAACACATAGAATTTTTTTTTTATTGAGCTCCTTTTAAAAGCATGTTCCAGACGGTTGGTAACAAGGCTTCCTGCAAAGGTGACCTTGCTGGTTTCCAACAGTGTAGACGGGTGTCCCAAGTAATTTGGTTTACAACAGCCGTCTACACTGTTGGAAACCAGCAAGATCACCTTGGCGGGAAGCATTGTTTCTAACCGTCTAGAAGACGCTTTAAAATTACGATTTAGTCTTAAGACTAATAAGTAATTTAGTTTTATATCTTAATCTGCTAAGCTCAATATTTCACTGTAAGAATTTGTTCATTGACACTTTTCTCATTCTTTTTAAATAAGTAAAATTGGGAAATCCAATACTGTACGCCAGTGGCGAAGGGTCCTAGAACACCATTGCTTTCGGTTTCCCTTTGTATTGTAGTTACTTAGTATTATAGTACAAAGAACCATACCTCTGAAAAATGTTAAACCCTCGCCTCTGATGTACGCATCAACACTCGCTCAAGAAACGAGTGACAGCTCAAGGCCAGAAGGCCAATTCACATATTTAAAGCAGTGCAGTTGCAGTCAAATTTCGATTAAAAAGGTCATTATGAAAATATATATATTACGGGTCTTAATCGCGTGAATAATTTAAGGTAGAATACCTTGTTTATTGCCCGACGTTTCGACCGTATTGCAACGGCCGTGGTCACGGGTAGACTAAGTAGACCCGTGACCACGGCCGTTGCAATACGGTCGCGAAAGTTTATCAACATTTATAAAAAGGTCATTTTTGTATTCTTATAACTTTGGGATCGGTCTCAAATACGCTTGCGCAACTGAAGCACCGTACTTGAATGCCGCTATTGAGCTTTAGAGGCGCATACTTGACGCAAGCGTATTTGAGATCGATCCCAAAGTTACAAGAATACGAAAATGGCCGTTTTAATCGAACTTAATTGTAACTGATCTACTTTTGACATCCTGATTTAGGCTGGTACGAGACCAAATTTTGACGTGCAAATCATTTCACCAAATGCCGCACCGTCTAAGTAGTCTCGCAGACTGTTTCTGTGTCCCCTGACCCTGACCTATGGCGCCTGAAGCAGTCGCTCCCGGCGCCAAAGGTCAGGGTTTGACGGGCTTGCCTTGCAAGACACTGTCCACACCAGCTCCTATCGGGTGCCTATATTAACTAGGCAAATAGATTTTGCCAAGTTGAACTGTCGCGGATTACATTATATCCTCATTTACGTTATGTTTTTAGGGTTCCGTATCCAAAGGGTAAAACGGGACCCTATTACTTAGACTAGGCTGTCCGTCTGTCAGCTGGCTGTATCTCATGAACCGTGGCAGTGAGACAGTTGAAACTTTCACAGATATGTATTTCTGTTGCCGCAATAACAACAAATAAAATAAATATTTAAGGCGGCTCACATATAACAGACGTTATTTTTTTTGACGTTTTTTTGCTCGATATTATAATATAGTATCTAATGTTCTATAGATAATGGTACGGAATGTCATGTCATGCGTGCGTCCAGACTCGCACTTCGCCGGTTTTTCGGTTCATCTTTCTTTGTTCAGTCTGTTCCCCTCTGGAATGAGCTGGATTTGATTGGTACATAATCGCCTTAATTTTAAACATGTTAATTCCAAGCTTAAGGGCAAAAAGAAACTCTTCAAGACATAATGCTGTATGACCTTCAGACGTGGGAAATAATCTCACGGTTCACGGCTTCTTATTGTAGAATTGTGAGTGCTGTTATTCGCTAAGAAAATATGATCTTACAGTCTGTTGTAACGTTTTTATTTGATATCTTTATGTTGTTTTTCGTATATCATTGTGTTGCTTCTGTTGTTGCTGAGGTGGCAGAAATATAAACGGAATAAAGAAATAAATTATTAAAAAAACCCGCCTGCATTCCCTACATCTATACTAATATTATAAAGCGGAAGAGTTTGTTTGTTTCTTTAAACGCGCTAATCTCAGGAACTACTTGGTCCGATTTGAAAAAATATTTTTTTGTTGGATAGCTCATTTATCGAGGTATAACATCGCGCTACGAATACTAATGCTAATACTAATAATAATAATAATACTAATAATACTAATAAAACTTTGTGTGATGAGCACGATGGTTTATTCTGCGACTGGGTGTTATTTATCTATAGTATGTATGTATTTCTATATATATGTATGTTTATCAGTTGTCTGGTTTCCATAGTACAAGCTCTGCTTAGTTTGGGATCAGATAGCGTTGTGTGAGTTGTCCCAAGATTATTATTATTATTATGTTAGTATATTTCTAATATCTCGGCCTTTGCCGGTTTTTTTACGGGAAACACGGGCCTAAGCCAAGTGTTAACCTTATTATTATATTATAATTTCATGCAGTCGGAGGCATTAACGAATCTCGATGAACTTAGTAAAGTGCCTCCGACTTTTTGACATCTCACAGCCGCCATGTTTGTTTTTTTCAACCGTGACATATCTAAGAACACTTGGGCGATCAAGACGAATCTAACGACGTCTTAATTGTGAAAATCTGTTCAGTGGATTGTGAGATATCAGGTAATAAAGAATATTGCATACATACATACAAGATACGCGCGAAAAACATAACCCTTCTTTACAGTCGGGTAATTATTGTAAAAAGGTACCTACTATAACTGTAGCAAAATACATCACTCAGAGCTGTTTTCCTTATGCATTCCGTATAGTAATTTTCCAATAATAATAATATCTTTGGTCAACTCACACAACGACATCTGATCCCAATCTAAGCAGAGCTTGTATAAACACATAAAAACATTTTTCATTGCAGCTCCGCTCTTATTGGTTGTAGCGTGATGTTATATAGCCTTACTCGATAAATGGGATATCCAACAGTAAAATATTTTTTCAATTCATACCAGTACTTTGTGAGATTATCGGGTTTAAACAAACAAACTCTTCAGCTTTTATAATATTAGTATTGTTTAACAAATGTTCGACGTGATTCGATAAATTGGCATAACTTTTTTACCACATCTAAATTGGGTAAGCTGTTTCGGAGATTAGCGTGCACAAACGCACAGACAAACAGACAAAAAATCTATGTCAGTTTTTGGTGCTATTTGCGTTGTTAAAGGTCCCAATAATATTTTTTGTCATATATCTTCTATGTACAGACAGCGATCCGTTACATTTTTATCCCATCATTCGATCCCCACCCAGGATAAAACTTTATGTGATGAGCACGATGGTTTACTCTGTGTCTGGGTGTTATTTATCTATAATATGTATGTATTTAGAAATATATAAGTGCATATATTTATCAGTTGTCTGGTTACCATAGTACAAGCTCTGCTTAGTTTGGAATCAGATGGCGTTGTGTGAGTTGTCTCAAGACATTATTAAAAAATATATATCTATTTATATTTTCCTTAAAATTCATGAAACGATGTATGTAATGTCAGTCAAATTCAAACTATTGTAGTACACAGTCCATCGAATATAATGACGCAACGTTTTCGCAAATCGACCCGCTTCACATCGGCATACAACAATTAGGCAACAATACATTCCATACCGATTAGTGCATAAGAGAAAATAAGTCTTGCAAACACAGATGTGTAGGTATGCTATGAGGTAAATGTTTTACTTGATATTATAAACACTTTTTTTACAAAAAACTGTAACCGACTGAAAAATAATATCTACCTAGAATAACAAAAACAAATTAACAATTTGAAGTTGGTACCATGAAATAGTTGTTTTTAAATGTTGATAAACTTTCGCGATTTGTACACATTATTAAAATATATATATTACGGGTCTTAATCGAGTGAATAATTTAAGGTAAAATACCTTGTATTTTATTTGCCCGACGTTTCGACCGTATTGCAACGGCCGTGGTCTCGGGAAGACTGTGTGTGAAGTCTTCTCGTGACCACGGCCGTTGCAATACGGTCGAAACGTCGGGCAATAAACAAGGTATTTTACCTTAAATTATTCACGCGATTAAGACCCGTAATATATATATTTTAATAATAGTTGTTTTTGTTTAATTCGGCACCAACTTCAAAATGTGAATTTGTTTTTGTTATTCTAGGCAGATATTATTTATGGCTATTTAGTTGCCTTGTATTTGTTTTTGAAGTCGGTAACAGTTTTTTGTAAAAAGTATTTTTATGTTACTTTTTAGTGGGTTGGTTTGTAATTCACATATGTTACAATAGGCTTATGTCAACTGCTGAAATTCCTTTACAAAATATTGCTTGCCCCAATTCAGGGCCGTTAATTGTTGAGGAGTACACATGATAGTTCACTATCAGGTCTATTACATTGAAGTAGTATGACGAGAATAAAGTGCTACTCAATATCATATTAAAGTAATTGAATCGCCAACCGTGAAATATTGAATAGGTCCGCTCGTGATTTGTGCTCTTCATCATCAGTCCTACTTCACCAATAAGTGCTTTTTAGAGTAAATGCACAAATCACTATGATATATACCTAAATCACTGTAGGTGTGCCTTTAATATTTGAAGATTTCCCTCGATTTCCCCAAGATCCCATCATCAGATCGTGATCTGATGACAATGGGACCATCTTGGAAATATATCCTTTCAAACACAAACATATTTTTTCAAATAGGTCCAGCCGTTTGTGCGTAATCGGTGAACAAACATACAAAAAAACAGTCGAATTAAGAACCTCCTCCTTTTTGAAGTCGGTTGAAAACACGTGAGATAAAATATTGATTTTTTATTTTCATATGTACCAAACATATGAAAATAAAAAATGTAGCGTTTAACAAATGCTTCAAATGAAAACTATTTCAAAAAATCAGATATACCGTCATTGAGATAATTGCCAAAAAACTGAACGTTTCTCAAGAAAAGGGCGTAAGTGCATTAAACATACGTTCGGCTGGCGCAATTATTCAAATCGGATATTTTTATACGGCACCCAATCGGTTCAGTAAATTCTGAGATTACCCCCTACTAACTCACAAACTTGACCTCTTTATAATTTTCATGGAAATACTTCCTAAAAATCAAGGTGTATCTACCCCCACGCAGAAACACCCGTATTTTCAAAAAAATTGAAAATAATGTAATTTATTTTTTATTGTTTACTAGCGTTTTTCCGCGTATGTCCTTGTGATATGTCCTTTCTCGGGACTTATAATGTCTCTATACCAAAATTCACCTAAATCGGTTTAGCGGTGTGACAGAATTACTTTCACATGTATAATATCAGTTTGGAAACCTTTGATTATATAATGTATAGATGAAGCATTCCCTCAGTAAGACTATAAAAAAAAAGCTACTATTTTTGACGTTTGACACTCGTTGAAAATGGCGCGCTAGATTATCTATGGCTAGAACATCTGATAGGAGTCTTCTTACTTTTAAAAAAGTAGGTCCATTTGACCGTACTTTTTGACAGTTCTTTGCTTCAATTTTAGATGCCGGATTAGGAATCTAGACTTTATACAATCAAAGTTGGAAACATCTTTTTTATTTTTTCAAAGTTAATTGCGGTTATAATCATTACAATCAGAACTAGTTTGCGGCTTAGGTACAAAAAGCATATTAAATTTTTATATTTTATTATCCTGTCCCACATTTAGCTAATACATTTGACAACAACGCCATAAGCGTTGTAAATTAAATGGAGCGATGTGAGTCATGGTCACAAATAGCCGTAAGTATATTTGCTGTCACCGTTTCCTTCATAAAATCTAAGTTTTTAAAATCTAAGTTTGACTGCCTCTGTGGCGCGGTGGGAGTGTATCCGACTGCTACGCAAGAGGTTGTGGGTTCGATCCCCACCCAGGATAAAACTTTGTGTGATGAGCACGATGGTTTATTCTGTGTCTGGGTATTATTTATCTATAATATGTATGTATTTAGAAATATTTAAGTATGTTTATCTGTTGTCTGGTTTCCATAGTACAAGCTCTGCTTAGTTTGGGATCAGATAGCTTTGTGTGAGTTGTCCCAAGATATTATTATTATTATTTATTAGTTATGTAACTGCAATTTTACGTTAAGTAGGGCATAGTTGTTCGACATATTATAATACTAGCTTTCGCACGCGGTTTCGTCGCGTGGATGTCGGTTATCGCGATAAAAAGTATCCTATGTCCTTCCCCGGGACTCAAACTATCTCTATACCAAATTTCATCTAAATCGGTTTAGCTGTTTGAGTGTGAAAGCGCAACAGACAGACAGAGTTACTTTCACATTTATAATATGAGTATGGATACTAGGTGATCCGCGCAACTTCGTCTGCGTAAATTTTCCCCGTTTTTGCAACATTTTTCATTGCTGCTCCGCTCCTATTGGTAGTAACGTGATGTTATATAGCCTTCCTCGATGACTACAATTTTATTGTCCTATTTCGGAATCATACACATCAAACTACTATTATTTATTTTGAATGTAACTCCGTCTGTCTGTTACGTTTTCACGCTTAAACCGCTAAACCGATTTAGATAAAATTTTATATGGAGATAGTTTAGGTCCCAGGAACGGACATAGAATATTTTTTATCGCGATAAAAGACGTCCAATCCACGAAGGGGGAGCCGCGAGCGAAAGATAGTAATCTATACTAATATTATAAGTGTAAAGAGTTTGTTTGTTTGAACGCGATGATCTCAGGAACTACTGGTCCCAATTGAAAAATTATTTTACTGTTGGATAGCCCATTTATCGAGGAAGACTATATGCTATATAACATCACACTACGACCAATAGGAGCGAAGCAGCAATGAAAAATGTTGCAAAAACGGGGTAAACTCACGCAGACGAAGTTGCGCCTGACAGCTAGTAATATATACAGCAGTGACGAAGGGTTCTTAGAACACAATTACTTCCGGTTTCCCTTTGAATTGTAGTTACTTAGTATTATAGGTACAAATAACCATATTCAGCAAGATATATATTTGTATCGGGTTACCTCAGAATTTTTTTAACCCTTCGCCTCTGATATATAGTTACTTTTGTGAAAACCCCTCCGACATAGGATTTATATGTATAAACTTCTTGGATAATAATATAGTATTTTTTAGAAAACTGAGGACAAACAATACAATCGACTGCCTCTGTGGCGCGGTGGGAGTGTGTCCGACTGCTACGCAAGAGGTCGTGGGTTCGATTCCCACACGGGACACCACTTTGTGTGATCCACAAATTTTTGTTCCGAGTCTGGGTGTACTTTGTGTCCGTGACTTGTATGTTTGTAAAGTCTCCTGCGACACAGGGCTTGTACCCTAATGCAGGAGTCGCCTTTAAAAAAAAAAAAAAAAAAACAAAAAAACAAAAAAAAAAAAAAAACATTTCTTATCATAAAAGAAAATTTGAGCAAAGTCATCAACATAGCAACTAGTCAAAGGAGTTACATCACCACAGTTACAGTACCCTCAACGTTGGTGACGCAACACTGTCGTTCATACTTCTAACCGAAGCTATACTCGGACATGTTTGGAACCAATTAGATATAGGATGAGGAAACAACTGGCTTTCCTCACATCTAGTACCTAATACAACTCAGCTAGGCACGTATACTTGATAGCCTCTGTGGCGCGGTGGGAGTGGGTCCGACTACTACGCAAGAGGTCGTGGGTTCGATTCCCATACGGGACACCACTTTGTGTGATCCACAAATTGTTGTTCCTAGTCTGGGTGTTTCGGTCCGTGACTTGTATGTTTGTAAAGTAACCCGCGACATAGGGCTTGTACCCAATTGCGGGAGTCGTCTTTAAAAAAAAAAAAAAACCTATACAAAATACACTGCGAGACCTTTATACAACTCGCTCAGGGACAATCGAGCAATAGACATTATAACGGGCCAGTTTCCTCTAAATAAACACCTTTGAGGATGTAGAAAATGCATGGAGGCAGATGAAGCATCAGTGAAACAGTGTAGCGGATTACCGACATCCTATCCTGAAGCTTGTAACAGTCTGGGCAGGGTGCTGGCGTTCAGGGAGTGCCTGGGTTGGCTAGAGTGACGAAAAAGGTAAGTACAGTGGCCCAATCAGAAGGCTAAGTGAAGTCTTTCTCTGTGGCGCAGTGGGAGTGTATCCGACTGCTACGCAAGTCGTGGGTTCGATCGCCACTCAGGATTAAACTTTGTGTGATGAGCACGATGGTTTATTCTGTGTCTGGGTGTTATTTATCTATAATATGTATTTAGAAATATACGAGGGGAGGTCCAAAAGTTCGTGGAATGGAGGGGATGGAGTGGGGATAGGGATGCTTGCTTAGTGTCATACTAATTGTGGACTCATCATTAGTATATAAGCTGAGTTTCAGCCTAATTGCGTCATTCGTTTACGAATACTCGCCTGATAAACAAGTCAATCCGGAAGAACATTAAAACTATGGAGAAAATTGAACACCGTGCTGTAATAAAATTCCTTACCAAGCAAGGAAAGACCGCTCAAACCATTTTGAATGAAATGGGAACCGTTTATGGGGACCAGTGCCCTAGTAAATCAATGATTTACAAGTGGCATGGTCTTTTTAAACATGGTCGGGAGTCGATTGAAGACGACCCTCGCTCAGGAAGGCCAGTTGAGGCCACCACATCAAACATCATCGAAAAAGTGGAGAAAATTGTACTGGAAGATACCCGTTTAAAGAAAAAACAGATATCTGCATTAGTTGGAGTATCAGATACCACCATTTTGCGAATCCTACATGACCATCTGGGTATGACAAAAGTCAGTGCAAGATGGGTACCGAGAATGCTCACACCGATTCAGAAGCAGCAACGCGTCGATGCTTCAAAACAATTTTTGGAGTTGTGTGGAGACGAGCCTGCACAGATTTTGGAGCGAATTGTTACCGGAGATGAAACATGGGTTCATCACTTTGAGCCTGAGTCCAAACAAGAGTCCATGCAATGGCACAAAAAGGGGACACCACCGCCAAAGAAGTTCAAAGTGTCGGAGTCGGCTGGAAAGTTGATGGCTACTGTTTTTTGGGATTGTGAAGGGATTCTACTAATTGATTATAAAGAAAAGGGAAGGACCATAACAGGAGAATACTACGCAACGATTCTAGAAAAATTAAAGGAGTCCATCAAGGAAAAACGTCGAGGAAAACTGACCAAAGGTGTTTTGCTTTTGCAAGACAACGCACCGGTTCACAAGAGCAGAGTTGCAATGGCTGCTCTGCACACACATGGCTTCGAATCGCTAGTCCACCCACCCTACAGTCCAGATCTGGCCCCAAGTGATTTTTATTTGTTCCCTAATTTAAAAAAAGACCTAAGGGGAAGGAAATTTTCCGACGACAATGAAGTAAAGGAGGCAATTTTGGCTCATTTTGCGGCAAAAGATAAAAAATATTTTTACGACGGTTTAGAAAAATTAATTCATAGATCTAATAAATGTATTCAACTTCAGGGTGATTATATTGAAAAGGAAAAATAGTTTTGTTGTTTCATTTTATTTCAAACCCTTCCATTCCACGAACTTTTGGACCTCCCCTCGTAAGTATGTTTATTAGTTGTCTGGTTTCCATAGTACAAGCTCTGCTTAGTATGGGATGCATTAGACATGCATCCATCCATATCCATCCATAGACATCGGGCATAGACAGCAAATTACAGACCACTTTGTCCGAGATTCCATGCCTTTGAGCAATTGTTGTGAATGAGTTGCCCGAACGCGCGTTGTTACATACATACATTTTATAGATAAATAACAGCCAGACACAGAATTAACCATCGTGCTCAACACACTAAGTTTTATCCTGGGTGGGGATCGAACCCACGACCTCTTGCGTAGCAGTCGGATACACTCCCACCGCGCCACAGAGGCAGTACCTTCTGTACTCTGTATTTTGTGATGCGGATTAAATAACTGTATATGGAACCATATTCTTACCCTAGTAAATGTTTAGTCTAAGTTACAGAAAGGGATGAAAATAATATCTTGGGACAACTCACACAACACCATCTGATCCCAAACTAAGCAGAGACAACCAAACTAACAGACAACTGATAAACATACTTTATAGTATACTAGCTGACCCGTGCAACTTTGTCTGAGTAAATTTTCCCCGTTTTTGCAACATTTTTCATTGCTGTTCCGCTCTTATTGGTCGCAGCGTGATGTTATATAGCCTATAACCTTCCTCGATAAATGGGCTATCCAATAGTAAAGTCGCGAACAGAAAGTACACCCAAACTTGGAACGACCATTTGTAGATCATATAAAGTGGTGTCCCATGTGGGTATTGAACACACGACCTTTGGCTTAGCAGTCACTGTCACTAACCGCTTGACCAACAGGCCAGTATAATATAATATCTTGGGACAACTCACACAACGCTATCTGATCCCAAACTAAGCAGAGCTTGTTCTATGAAAACCAGACAACTGATAAACATACTTATATATTTCTAAATACATACATATTATAGATAAGTAACACCCAGACACAGAATGAACCATCGTGCTCATCACACAAAGTTTTATCCTGGGTGGGGATCGAACCCACGACCTCTTGCGTCGCAGTCGGATACACTCCCACCGCGCCACAGAGGCAAGATCCTCCATCCCTCCTTTCCCGGTTGGGGGTTAAAAACATCTCAATGCGCAAGCGCAGCTGCAAGCAAACCCTAGTATACAAAAGTGAAATGAACCCGTAACAGCCGAACGGCACCATATACGGTCAGTTAACAGCAGGTTAAGGTGATCAACGATTTATGAATCATGTTTTAATAATACTTAGTCAGCTGTGGGGCTAATATGGAGTGTGATAGACGTAACTTGTAGACAGGTGGTCACAGGATAGTATGTATGCGATTATGATCGCGAGTTGTTTGTGAAGAGGTATTAAGCCTCGCTTCCTCTATATGGTATGTTTTTTCCGCAAAATTGAAGACGTCATTTGTCATTACACTGAGAGAATTATTTATTTAGGGCTAAGTACACAGCGACACGATCGCCGGCCCGGCCCTTCCGCACACAACCATTACTTCACAGTGCGCAGAAGCGCAGGTCAAAATAAAGTAGAATATTCGTTCGTACATATGTTCAATTACGATTGCCATGACTATGATAATACGAAAATGCTCGTTTTTGCATTTTTCCGCAACTTCAAGATTTATTTGCGGGATCATATTAAGACATACCTTTAAATTTCTTTATTTCATCTACTAGAAAAACTCTTTGACTAGTGACACAATCAAGAGAGTCGAACCCTGTTTCGCGTAATCTACTCTTAATTCGCTTTTGTATGTGTTTCGTTTATACATATCCATCCATAAGATGTCCCACTGCTGGGCACTGGTCTCCCCATTAGAGCCTACTTATTATAGGTTCTGGGGATAATTGTCATAGTCGTCAAGCTTGGCGAGCGGGGTGACGATCGCAGTAAAGCTTTAAAATACGCAGATATCTATCTATCGATGGGATTAATGGATTTATTTAATTTTTGATGATAATTTTGTATGGAACCATACAAAATATGTAAAAATTCTACCTTTAGTAGCCAAATCCATCGATAGCTAAATTATTTAGACAGGCCGTTAGTCGCCTTGACGACACCCACGGGAAGAGATGGGGTTGTACAATTCTTAAGCCGGTACTACTCGGTTTCGTTTAATTATCGGTAATTTTATTATATTCATTAAAATGTATAAATTTCACAATAATATTGGACGTGTTTTATAGAAATTAATTGTGATGTCAATTCTATAGATATACACGGAATTTTTCGAAAAAAATTGTTTTAGATAGTAATATTTATCAATGGCATTCCGGGTTCATGTTATTTCATTCCAGTGAATCAATTTATTAATGTTTTGTACTGGGAAAAATAGTCTACATTCCAGTCATTTATAAAGCCTTACACAATAATTGAATAAATAAACACTACCTACAATCTACACAATAAAATTCCATTTATATTTGACTAGCAGCCCGTCCCGGCTTCGCGCGGAGATTTTTCTACTATAATTAACGTAACAAACATGTATTATACGTATGGTGATTATGGCAATTATCCCCAGGATCTATAATAAGTAGGTTTTACTAGGGAGACCCGTACCGAAGGAAAAGAATAACTGAATGATAGTGAAAATCATTCAGTTATTTTTCACCATCAAAATCCTTGGCGAGGCTTAAAAGACCTAAGCGAATTGTGGAACAGACAGTGTGAAGTGATTTTATTTTATATTATGTAAGGATTAGGAGTAGACTGCCCAGTTATTATGTATTTTTACTGGATTCAATGTAACAGTGTAATCTTTTTTTCAATTACCTGTGCAAATCATTTCAGTTACTAACTAGGGTTACTTTTTGCGATTTAAATGACGCGATAAAAAATACTTTTATTATGATCGTTTTTTAGATTGTCGACTTGATTTTTTGTAACCCGTGACCACGGCGGCCGTTGCAATACGGTCGAAACGTCGGCCAATAAACTAAGGTTTTTAGCCTTAAAATAAAATATTTACGCGGTTAAGACCCGTAGCTGATAAAATTCTATAATTTTAGATTGTTGTTTTATTACAATATTTTATTTTCATTAATTCAAAGGCACTAATTTGTTAGATTGCCCATGTGAAACGGATTTCACACAATACATACTTTTTATATTATAAATGTTAAAGTAACGCTGTCTGTCTGTTACCTTCCAAGCTCAAACCACTGAATTGATTAAGATGAGGGAGGGGAAGGACATAGGACAGTTTTTATCGCGATAACCGACATCCATGCGGGCGGAGCCGCAAGCGAAAACGAATTTTGGTATCAAACACAAGACAAAGCTACCAGAATCAAGAACAAAATTAAACTTAAATTAAACCAGAGTTAGATTTAAACAAAGCTTTTGATTGTGTAACCCGACTTGGCGCCATTGGCATCGAGGTCAGTTCTGTTATGGCTCACTCAATGGTCTCACTTCTATAAAGTTTTGCACTAAACACTAAATAACCTAGGCGTTTATAACGTGTAAATGTTTTTGTCTCTTTTTAATGGACGAGGTACTTATTTGGCTGTGAATTTATACATTACTAGCCGATCCGCGAAACTTTGTCTGCGTAAATTTTCCCCGTTTTTGCAACATTTCTTATTGCTGCTCCGCTCCTTATTTCTCCACTATTTAATGGATGTTATTATACCTATAAACCTTCCTCTTCTATTAAAAAAAAACCGCACCAAAATCCGTTGCGTAGTTTTAAAGATTTAAGCATACATAGGGATATAGGGACAGAGAAAGCGACTTTGTTTTATACTATGTAGTGACTAGCCGATCCGCGCAACTTTAGCTTCATAATTTTAGTTCAGCTTTATAATATTAGTATAGACTAGCTGGCCCTCGCAGCTTCGTCTGCGTCAATTTTTCCCGTTATTGCTATTCTTATAAAAATACTAAAATCGCGATTAATAAAAATACTTCACGCCATATTTTTATAACAAACACCGTGACACAAGATTTTTATATTTTAGAAGATAAGTGTCCTGTCCTAGATTTGCACATACTTTTGTTATCTTTCTATAAGATTTAATAGCATTTCCAGAGTAGGTTTAGAATGTAAACGAATTCACCGACATAGTATTTCAGACCACTGTGTTCCGAAGGTGACAGATTCCATGTCACGTCGCTGAAACTACCTGACAAACGGAAAAACGAATGTATTTAAAAAAAATGCTTGAAATTTTATGAGAGTGTTCCTCAACATGCTACCCAGAACTCAAAAACCGCAAGCACTTTATTTTTTATTTTTATTATTATTTCTTTGTTTGCTGAGCTTAGGTGGCCTCAGATCTCGTAGATAAAATGCCCGCGAGTGATGTCTGCCCTCAGCTGGAGAATGTGTTGTATGAACCTAAAACTTTCGGCTTTTGGAGAGGCGTTTCCCTTCTCTAGATCCTTGGCTTATGTTCAAAAGTGTGGATACAATATAAAACTCTATTATTATGAGTAAGTATGGATAACTCGAGCGAATGAAAACACTCAATTAAATCTATAGTCGTGTCACGCATATTAAATCTGAACAAAAGTTTAGCGTTGTGCAATCGGCTGTCGCATTATCGAGAGTATATAAAAAACAATAAGATTAGCCAATAACATTCGTATTTAGAATGCTGATTCGTATTATGAAAATTGCCCAACGATTTATATTGGACATTATTTGAATTTAGAATCGTGAGTTGTTCGACCACAAGCGTCAGTTAAACAACTGACAATTTAACGAGTGAATTAGGTTTTAAACTGGCGTTAAATGATTTAATCTGTACGTCAAAGTTAAGCATTGTGTAACCGGCTGTTATAGATGACATTAGATTGCTAGCGAAATTGGAGTTGAAAACTTATGGTTTAATCGTCGCCGTCATGAAATGCTAACGTATACTGGTTTTGAAGGAGAAATTAATGCACGAACAACACCATAATGATTATGGGATTGACAGTAGATGTTACACATGTTACAGATGTTTTTCTACAGCTCCGCGTTTATAACAGCATTTTAACTAGCGAATTCGATTATCAAAATTGAATAGAAGTCTTAATATTTGCAAGTTAAAATGCTAGTATTAACGTATCACACTAATTTTATGAAAGCGAAAGTTTGTGAGTGTGTATGTTAATAAAATTTAGTATGGAGTTAGTTGACACCCTGGATTAACACATAGGCTAATAAAACAGCGGGTAACAGCTAGTTATGAATATGAGGGATATAGTGTACAATAAACACATAACATTAGCAGATAACAGCAAAAAAACCGGCTAGATTGCCATCAACTCAAAAAGTACGTATTTGAATTTCGAACGCCAAATAGCTAACGGACAATTAACACTAGGAGGTAAAATTGGAAGTTTTTAACCGATGTTAAGTCTTGACAAAGAGTAGTATTGTGCAATTGACCCAGGCAGGCCCAGGCGCCACACATCGAGGTCGGCACAGTTATGGCTGACTCGCTACTTTCTACATTGTAACTGCGAATCTCGGCTGTATTTAGAAGGGCAATGTCATTGTTGCTTTGGATTAGATGAGGCAGGAAATGTTGTTGGGTAGGCGAATGTATTTTTGGTTTGAGGGTAGGCAGAGAAACTTGGAATTGTGAAAATCGATGCGTAACAGCATTATCTACAAATATGTAACACTAGCTGACCCGCGCAACTTCGTCTGCGTAAATTTTCCCCGTTTTTGTAACATTTTTCGTTACTGCTCTGCTGTTATCCAACAGTAAAACAATTTTTCAATTCGGACCAGTAGTTCCTGAGATTATCGAATTCAAACAAACAAACTCTTCAGCTTTATAATTATTTTTTTTATAATTTCCCCTTGGGGATAAATCCGCCCCAAGAGGGAGTTTTTTTTAACTGCTATTTGATACAGAGTGGTTGCTTGTTACTAAATTAGTATAGATTTAAATCAGAAAAAATAGTCATCGCAGAATTATTAATTTTAACACAGAAAAGGTTTGGCATCAAAATGTTTGATCGGCTGTGTTAGTAGGTATATTCTAATAAGTGTATTTGTAATTCTAGTGACCTAGAATACCTACAAGCTTGCGCCTGGATTAACCAGAGGTTTTCCATAGTATAACTTCGTAGTAGGCTACTCATTTTTGTAAAAATATTGAGGAAAGAAAAGAAAATTATTAGCTATTATCTATATCTATTATTATCTATTGCTATCTATACTAATATTATAAAGCTGTCTCAGGAACTACTGATCCGAGTCGAAAAATTATTTCACTGTTGGATAGCCTATTTATCGAGGAAGGCTATAGGATATATAACATCGCTACGACTAATAGGAGCGGAGCAGCGACGAGAAATGTTGCAAAAACGGGGAAAATTTACGCATATGAAGTTGCGCGGGACAGCTAGTCTATAATAATAGTATAAAGAGGAAATATTTTTTTTTGTATGTAACAAATAAACTTAAAAACTACTAGACCGATTTTAATAATTCTTTCACCATAAGATAGCTACATTATCAGGGAGTAACATAGGCTATAATATTTTTATGGCAAAAAAAAATAGAGATCCCTACGAAAATTGCAATAATGTAACTCAAGGTATAAAAACTACGATATAACACCCGTGCGTTATAGTTTCCCAAAGGCACATAAGAACAAAACTTAAGAATGCTTCTACTACAAAAGAGTAATGCCCTGTGGCAGTTGTCTTGCCAACAAAGTTTTACAAGTAAAACGGACTCAGCAAGGATTCTATTTTACTCGCAGAACAGAAAAAAAAAACGTTGGAGAAACCGATTCCAATAAACCAACATTTGCAAAGTCCAAACTCCTACATCCCCCCTTCCTCACCTGGGTATCTACGTCTATACCCATAAAGTTACGAAAATACTTATAAGCACTTATAACAAAGAAAATAGTCACGTGTAATAAAAATTAAGAGCAGTTGCGCAGTGACCGCGCGACACGCTGCACCAAATTGAATTATTAAACCAATAATTATGTTAGGAGCGCCCATTGTGGGGATACCATGTATTGGTTGTGTCATCGGACATAGGAATATTAGATATCAAGACCTTTATAAATCGTAACATTATGACCGTAATAATAATAATATCTTGGGAGATCTCACACAATGCACAATTAATTCACATATTTAAAGCAGTTAAGTTTCGATTAAAACGGCTATTTTTGTATTCTTGTAACTTTGGGATCGATCTCAAATACGCTTGCGTCAAGTATGCGTCTCGAGAGCGCAATAACGACATTCTAGTACGATGCGCAAGCGTTTTTAAGATCCCAAAGTTACAAGAATACAAAAATGGCCGTTTTAATCGAAACTTAACTGCATCTGCACTGCTTTAATTACGTGAATTGACCCTCTGATCCCAAACTAAGCAGAGCTTGTCCTATGGAAACCAGACAACTAATAAACATACTTATATATTTTCTAAATTGTAAAGAGTGTTTGAACGGGATAATCTCAGGAACTACTGATCCAAATTGAAAAATTATTTTTCTGTTGGGTAGCCTATTTATCGAGGAAGTCTATAGGCTATATAATATCACGCTACGGAAATGAAAATTGTTCCAATAAACGTGGAAAATTTACGCATACGAAGTTGCACGATCAGATTGTTGCTTTATTTATAGGATTAAAACTATTCACAAATACAAATTTGTAAGCAGAGATAAAAGGTCGCGGGGGGGGGGGGTGCAATTGTCGGTGAAAACACATCGTGTCATGTAATGTCTATTGTCAAATTTCGCAAATTCCCCCCCCAAAAAAAGGTAATTCAGTCGACGAGTCCTGGGGGGTAAGGAACTTCTAACAGACATTACATCAGCAAGAAAGTCATCAGAAAAAATCACTGTCTGTAAATATTTCATCAATATTTGTACGCCAAATTATGCTGGTCATTCAATTATATTATTCCTTAGTTCCTGACAAATAAAGATAAATTTGATTACAAAACACCTATCAATAAACCTTACAGTGGCAACGTTGCTTGACCAAACATCATAAACCATTCATTTTCATACATTAGAAACTAGTTAGCTCGAATGCAGCCATCTTGAATTGCACTAACGCATTTCGCGTTAAAGTTCACGCGAACACAATCGCAATTTAATCGCCAAAATAAAAATTTGACCTCCTTACGGTAGCCAAGCATGACCATCAAAATGTCAAACGGTAGTTAGGTTATAACAGCTGTTACGAAAGTGTGACGTCATAGTGTTTGAATATGCCAATTAGGTGAATAGTTGTGGGTTAACCTCTGTAACGGCAATAATAGATCATTTCCTACTTCTATATGTGTTTTTATTTTATTAATAGCTAGGTACAGAACAGTCTAAATCAGATTTTAGTGGGGGGTGTCCATGTTAAGGTGTTGAGGGACGCTTGATTTGAATAATATTGACTGCCTTTGGGCGCGGTGGGAGTGTGTCCGATTGTTGCGTAGCAATCGTACACACTCCCACCGCGCCCAAAGGCAGTCAATATTATTCAAATCGTCGTGGGTTCGATCCCCAACCAGGATAAAACTTTGTGTGATGAGCACGATGGTTTATTCTGTGTCTGGGTGCAACTTCGTATACGTACATTATCCCCGATTTTGCAACATTTTTCATTACTGCTCCGCTCCTATTGGTTGTAGCGTGATTTTTATATAGCCTATAGCCTTCCTCGATAAATGGGCTATTTAACAGTGAAAGAATTTTTCAATTCGGATCAGTAGTTCCTCAGATTACCGCGTTCAAACAAACTCTTCAGCTTTATAATATTAGTATGGATAGGATTGCATCATGGCATAGTGAAATAACCCATTTTACTTTTGTAAAGAAGTTAGAATTCCATTGCCAATAAAGAGAAATAGAAATGACTAGTGGTTGAATAATTTCCCTATCCTTTGTTTAAATGAAGTATTGTCACTCGAATGCCGTCATATCGTCACGCTACCAGCACAATGACTTTTGACGGCTCAACGCACAACAATGTCTACGAAGTACATACGTATGTAACTGTTTATTTATCAATTGTATTCGTAAGCATATATTTATTACATCTAAAACATAATACCAGATTCTAAAAGCAACAGATTTTGTACAGTAACAAGTAAAATGTAATTGACAAGAAATCAGTTTTTCCTTATTCAACAATAACAGTTAAATGAAATAAATATATACTTTTCCGTATTTGATCCTCAGGATTTGGATGTTCTAAACACTCTTCTACTAAATAATCACACAAGTCGGTGGGGGTTTCTCCGTTAAAAGTAATTTTTACCAAGTAAAATAACCCACATACCCTCTGTTACTGTCTGTCTGTTTTGAGAGCCGATGAAACAAATATAAAGGCTTCTCGCCCATCATATTATGTATTTACTAGCTGTCTCGAGCAACTTCGTCTGCGTAAATTTCCCCCCGTTTTTTTAACATTGCTGCTCCGCTCCTATTGGTCGTAGCGTGATATTACATAGCCTTCCTCGATAAATGGGCTATCCAATAGTGAAAGAATTGTACACTTCAAACTGCACAAGACGCGTTCTTACAAACGTTTGAGCTATTTCCTGTATTTTTACACGTTAATAGCGGAGCTGTGAAAATGTTGACAGTACAGATTGCCGCCATTTATATAACTCCGGCGCATCTCGCCGGAGTTATATAAATGGCGGCAATGCATGCTTTTTTTTTAGGCAAAGGCGCATTAGGCAGCCAAGCTGCGGGGATTGAAATACTTGAGATGCCAGTTATAGCAGTCAATCGACAGTCAGTCGTGACTCGTGACATCAAGAAGCTTGAAGAGAAGACTGTATACCATTGACGTATATATTATGAACGATATTTTTTTTTTCAGAATAATAAATTACATTATTGCATGGTTCATTTAAAATAATTTATTATGTTATTACAGTACGATCAACGTAACTAGGCCGGACTGAAGTGGTTGTGCAGTGGTGGCGCAGATGCATTTTTTGGATGTAAATGGTGACAGGAAGCGGGGGGCGGGGGCGGTAACTAAACCAAGAGGATTAGAGATGCGATTACGCATTACATTGTCATAATTAGTATTACTAATTCATGTTTTTTTGTGATTAGTTTGGTAAAGAAATTGTTTTTCAAAGTTTCATAATTATTTACTGTAACTGTTCTAAATTTAAACTTTTATGAACTCATTTAAATAGTGTTTTTATATTGTTGAAATAAAATGTTGTTAGTATTTTTAATCGATTAATCGTTTTCTTAAGTAATTTTAGGGTCGCATCTCTATGACATGCGCGAAAGTGATAAAAACCTAACTTCAATCCGGTCAAGATACGTCGATCGTACTGTAGTCAAGAGTTTATCGTGTCATCTCGCTTAGAAAGAGACTCAAAGTGCACGGAGACGGACGCCTGACAGCCCCCTACTCGCTCAGGATGCGCTCAGCCAAATGGCTGCTGTACATACAGTGATACAGACAGACCCATTTTTTGGCTGCGGCAGCCAGGATTTCGTGGCTCCCACATAACGTCATACGTTCGATTGGGTGCAGCAGCTAAGTTGCATAGTGCGCGCATAACCTTAAAGTTGTAAGTCATTAGTATTAGCCAGTAAATGTATTCCAAATTAATAATAATAATAATATCTTGGGACAACTCACACAACGCTATCTGATCCCAAACTAAGCAGAGCTTGTACTATGGAAACCAGACAACTGATAAACATACTTATATATTTCTAAATACATACATATTATAGATAAATTACACCCAGACACAGAATAAACCATCGTGCTCATCACACAAAGTTTTATCCTGGGTGGGGATCGAACCCACGACCTGTTGCGTAGCAGTCGGATACATTCCCACCGCGCCACAGAGGCAGTCAAGAATTCAAAATGAAATCCATTCCGACACTCTGATTGGACAACTTTCAACACTATTAGATACAAAAACGGTTACGTCGAAATCGTAACAGACAAAAAATGGCGCAGTTTCGCGCGTTAATTACTCCTATTTTAATTTTATATTAATGTTTATGGTCTGTGTTGCTTTCACGCTTTGTTAGTCAATGAAATGTACCGATTAAATGTTACAATTGAATGTTACATAATACCGTATCGTTACTGATATCATAATTTAATCGGTGGAGCAATATATGATATCGGATTCGGGTATTTTAATTAATACGGCTAGAGGGCAGTGGTTGATATTGGAGGCATTTGAAGCGCAAGAAGATTTTTTTTACAAAGATACCTAGTGAATCTTACATTACTAGCAATCCCGTTAACCCCTCCAGCTTAGGTCACGGCTTGTGTTAGGAGTGGGTTCACATCTGTAGTATAATGGGTTCTATGGATTCTATAGATTGCGAGTCCGGTGCCTTAAGCATTTGTAAACCTTTCCATAAAATTTTTAAATCTTTCGAACAGAGTAAGTAAAGTACAATGGCCTAATCAGGAGGTTAGTTTCCTGATTGGGTCATTGTGCGTTATCTATACTAATATTATAAAGCTGAAGAGTTTGTTTGGTTGAACACGGTAATCTCAGGAACTACTAATCCAAATTAAAAAAAAAATTTCATTGTTGGATAGCCCATTTATCGAGGAAGGCTATAGGCTATATAACATCACGCTACGACCAATAGGAGCGGAGCAGCAATAAAAAATGTTGCAAAAACGGGGAAAATTAACGCAGACGAAGTTGCGCGGGACTGCTAGACTACTATATAAGTTTTAACAGGACGATAAAGAAACCATACCCCCAGAAACTAATTATGGCAGTGGGTAAGTATTTTGGTAATTAATCGCTTCTGATGTATATTAAGAAGTCATTAGATTTCTTAATGAGGTGGCACATTATATCGCTAATGCCGATAAAGAGGTCTAATAGGGAATGTATTCGGAGAACGCATTCAGAAACTGAAGAATCGACTTTTCACAAGTGTAATATTTTGCTTCCTAAGTGAATTATTATTAAAACTAAAATTATTAAGATGAATGAAATTGGTAGTCGTAGTCTAGTTATCTCATGACCAAGAGAAATAAAAAAAAAAGGAAACCGCGTGTCACAGTGTATGTGGTCGAATTCTTCCGAAATGACTGGCCTATTTTAATGTTTTTTTTTTGTATATTTATATTTATTTTAATGATGAGTTAAAATTGACGCCGACGACGTTGCGAGGGTCACTTAGTTCCTATGACACTCTCAAATAACGTGGCTTTCTATTGGTAAAAGAATTATCAAAATTGGTTCATTAGATCTAAAGATTACCCCCTCACAAACTTTACCTCTTTATTATTAAGTAATAAAGTATAAATTAAAATAGAATCGATATTACGATCAATGACTCTATTATCGATTATAATTTTATAAATAACGTTTGAATTTGAAATTAATGTACCTAAACAAATTTGCATTTCCGACACTTTCGTATCATAAACATTTGTAAATTACAACATTAAAATGCAACTCATGTACAAAACAGATCATTACATGTGCATGTTTGAATACTAATTGCGAATAACAACTATTACAATATGTATTATGACGTCACGTATGCGTTTTGTATAAAAATGAAAGTTGTGTCGAATGTGGTTATAAATTTAAGCTACCAAAGCAACTGGTTCCGTGGTGTAGTGGTTATCACATCTGCTTTACACGCAGAAGGCCGCCAGTTCGATCCTGGCCGGAATCAAATCTTTTTGCTGTTTATTTGGTCGAGAATTTGAAAAATGGATATTTTACGAGGTTTAATTTTTCAAAAATAAAACGTAATCTTAATATTTTTTTTTTTTAGGGTTTTTGTGGAGTTTTATATTTTACGTATTGTGACAAGTTGTCCAATTTCGATTGGCGCGGTGGGTGTGGTACGATTGCTCCGCAAGAGGTCGTGGGCTCGTTGTGAGTCTGGGCGTACTTTGTGTCCATGACAAGTTTGTAAAGTCCTCAGCGACACAGGGCTTGCACCTTACAGCGGAAGTTCTCATTTAAAAAAATAACTTTTTATACACATCCACAAACAACCTGGGACACTTAACAACCTGGGGCACTAACAATACCGAGGCTATAATTATTGCAGCTGAATGAAAAAACCCATTGAAAAAATAACAGCAACTTTTAGACTTATCAATGTAACCTACTTTTTGTGAAAGTGAAACAAACATTCATACTGGAAGTGTCCAACTTAAATTAGTTGGTTTATCTAACAGATATTGTAACAAAATCTATACTAATATTATAAAGCTGAAGAGTGTGTTTGATTGAACATGGTAATCTCAGGAACTACTGGTCCAAATTGAAAAATTCTTTCACTGTTGGATAGCCCATTTATCGAGGAAGGCTATAGGCTATATAACATCACGCTACTAGCAATAGGAGCGGAGCAGCGATGAGAAATGTTGGAAAATGTACATACACGAAGTTGCAAGGGACAGCTAGTGTAATATAAAATTAGGACTTCTAGATGAACTATAGGTAAAGATCCCTAGAACAAAACATGAATAGATATTTTTTTTTAAATGATAGATAATTATCAAGCTGAAATTATTAATAGCTCTGAAGCTTTGCTTTGATGAGACGCCCTACATTATGTGTACAACAAATTTATAATATAGTGGTATGTTAAAGAAGAAAACAGGTGTTAAACATGACAAACTTAACTTTGCCATTGGAAAACTATTGTCCACATACAACAACATAGGCTACTGTTTGTTTACAAACCACAAATAAATTTGTAATAAAAAAAATATTTTTATGATGGCTTTTACTTGTGTTTATCTATGTATGTTTGCCATGTTTTACTTAACTAATGTACCAGTATATTAATTTATACATAAAGTTGGGTGTCTCGTCAAAACTACCATGACATTTACAGCATGATATCTACAATTTTAAAATTTGTTTTAGAGATCCTTACTTACTAGGCTTAATTATGAGTCGATGTATGTGAAGAGAGGAAAGAAAGAGGACAGGGGCCTTAGAAGCTACCACTCTTTCTACATTTGCATCAAGAGCCATTCTCAAGCTAGGGTAGAGGAAAATAAAATTTTTGTGTTTTACAAAACAGTTTGGAAATATATTTTTGGTAATTTTCAAGGATTTATTATTATGCTGGCTCACTTAAAATATGACATTTTAGGGTTTTCTATTTTAGAGCTAAAATCGTAGCCCTACTTCAATTTGTCAAGTTACCCAGGGTCTGCTTATGACTTATGTGGTTAAGAGTAGGCAGGCTTAGACAAAGAGTTGGCATGATACACATTTCTTTAAGATTTTATTAAATTCAACTAATGAATGTTGCAAATGAAATGAAACTAATACAATGATTGCATTTGAAAGAAAATGTACAGAATTGGAAGGCTTTCAATTGTTATACCAGAGCACAAAAGTGTACCAATTATCCTGAACTATGTCAGTAAACCTCAAATGTTCCTTTGCTTTTTGTGGGCAGGTTGGGCCCCTGGTAGGAGCTGATAGCTTAGCATTTCATTGTAATTAATTACGCATATGAATTACCTACAAGAGGAAAATTATACCACAATAATAGTGTATAGTAGTGGTATGATCCAAAGGGTGAGTAGTAAAAAAACGGGATATCCCGAAAAGTGAACAAGTGGTTTTACCAATTAATAAATATTAATGATAATTATTATGAATGTGTAAATTATGACTGCAATTTTGCAAGGACAAAATGTAATAAACAAATTAGTCGGAAATATGATACGACTAATGTAGTTTTACTTTTTAATTATTGTTTAATAATACCTGAAAAAACATGGCTGATTTTTATTTTAAGTTTTTAAGATGGTCTTTTAAGTAATTGGTTATTGCAAGAGGTTACACATGCACGTTTCGTGGGGGGGGGGAGGTCGTTATGTGGAAGAATTGACCAAACACTGGCCAACTGAGAACTATGTACTACCTTTTTCCCAATCACATATTTTTAACCGCTTCCAAAAAAGGTTTGCGTTTGAACCATATATATGTATGTTCACAATTTTCTCGATTTTGATGCAGATGCTATTTGATTGCACATTTTTCAGGGAAGGTTTTGGTAAATAAAACATTTACCTAGCTAATATAACACCTGAGATATATACTAAAATATAGGAGTGAGTTAATGAAATTTGCATTTGGTGATGTACTTGACATTTTTTTTTCCTTGAAGGTGGTTAATTTTTCTTAAAAAAGTTATTAGTAGCATTTCCCTACAAAGTTAGTCTGTTTTTTTAGCCTGTGCTTGTGTAAATGTATGTGCATTGTAAAGTTCTATCAAAAATTAATAAACATAAAGGAGTACCAAACATCCATCCATACTCACAAATTTTGGCATTTATGACATTACTCACAAACTTTGGCATTTATGATATTAGTAGGACAAATATAATTTTGATAAGTACAGATAACAAGTTAACAGCCCTTCAGATTTAGTTACAGGATAATATACATGCAAAGATAATTACTATAAATTTCAAAGTTTAGTAAACATACTTCTAGTCAAGTTTACCAGTTTCAGATATTGTAGTAGAACATTTTTGTTTGTTTCAAATAAGAAAACAAAGTACAATTTGAGTCAGTTGACAGTCAGAATTTTGCTACAAACATTGAAGATTCCAATGTGTTGACATTCAAACCTGCAGTTATCTTATCTACGAAACCAAGTGTAAATAATTTTATTCTTATCGTAAAGATTACGTATTAGGCAAGTGATATTTATCAAAATGATAAAGTAATTACAATGTAAACAAATTCGCGGGAAAATGGACAATTTTTTATCTCATTTCGTTCGTTTAATTGACTAAGGTATACTCCTTTCAGCCAAGAGAATCGAGTTATAATGATTTGAATACAATCGATACATAATGTGACACAAGGTCGCATATTGCCTAAGACAAGTATAATTAGGTAAAAAGGTCGATGCAAGTAGAGATACGATATTGTAAAGAGCCCACAATGATATCAGCCGCAATTTATATAAAATTTAATGAGTCACGCGTCCGGCTGTATGAATTGATGTGCCCGGCACACGACAATAGTTGGGTACGAAAAAAGTTGGACGGTTACAATTTGAGAACATCGGAAACTACATTCATTGCAAGCTTACAAATTTCTTGATAAATTATAGACATCCGTGAAAGCATGCAATAGACAGAATAGTAGTTTATAATATGTTATAAAAGGAATGCAAGTGAAAATTACCTTGTCCAAACATTTCAATTCCTCAGTCGGATAAACTGTTTTCTCACACCTTGCGCAAGTTTTATTCATGTTGAATGTTTTTAACACAAAAACACAAAAACACAATAAATTTATATAAGCACTGATATTTCACAGAGCAACACGACTTTTCACGATTCACATACAAAGTTTAAAATTCGGTTTTTGTAAGAAAACACTCAAGAGCACGATTTCTGTAGCATCCCCGAACGCGCATGCCAAAAAAATGACAAATGGCGGCCGTTAGGGTGACCAACGTAGGTACTAAATTATCCCTTGTAATTTCTCCCAACAATTTAAAATATAAACATTTTTTTACGATTGAAATAATTTATCTAAATAGTTAATAATTAAAAATGTTGAACCAAAATCTATTTATTTAAAATATAATAAATAGTCTGCAAAAAACAACTACGAACAAAGGCACTTTTCTCTCTGGAGTACCACCAATGCCTCATTGAATAATTGCTTCGACGTTTGTATCATGTCAGTCAAGTGATTATAGTCTTCCTGTTTTTCTTCTTCAATCATTTTCAGTTTATCTTCCATTATCTTTAGTTTTTCCTCATTCAGTTCTAACTTATATTTCAAATCGTCTTTGTCGAGGGACTCAGCACCGTCGCTTGGCTGAGAGTCTGACGAGCTGCTCTCCATTGTTTTTTCAATACCAACTGACGAAAACTTTTTTGTTACAGATGTAGAACCATGTGTTTCAAATGCTTGTGAAACTGAAACCTTTGAAGATTTGGAACCTCGTTTCAATGTTTCTCTCAATGGCTTAATTTCATCCTCGAGATTAGCAACTTTACGTTCTAAACGTCTTTTCTTCTCTTTTAGTTTCCTGTGTTTAACATCTAAATCTTCCCATTTAGCTCTTTCTTCTGCTATTCTATTGTTCAATGTTACTACCAATTCTGATAACTTTTTGATTTCGTTATCTGTAGCTGTTTTCATTGGAGTAAAGAAAATACTTTGAAGAGAACATTCTTCGTATCTCAACAATTGTGCTCTGAGCTCTTCAATTTTCGTAGCCTTTTCTGTAGATTGTTTTCGTAATGCGTCAATTTTGGCATCGGTGTTTTTAATTTCCTTTTGATATTCTGAAATTTCTGCATGCATTTTGTTCATTTTAGTTGTATTTTCTTTGAGGATCTCTTGGTAATAAAGTTCTGATGTTTTTATTTGGGCCTTAAACAAAATTATTTCATTATTTACTCACTATGTAATTAGTTAAAATAATCAGCCTACAATGAAACGATAAATGCAAAGCCACCAGTAAACATATAGGTAATAGACGATCGATGTCAATGGATGAGACAAGCGCTGGTTCATAATTGTGATATGGGGTGAGATGGAAGTGCCCTGTAAGTATTTAGCTATCAAAGGGTGATAAAAAAATTAACGAAGACGTCGTGGTAACAGATATGATAATAAGCTTATCTTTAAAATAATTACTCACTCTCTGCTCGTTTATCAATAAATCATCATGGTTGCTCTTCTCAACGAAAGTCTGCATTTTTTGTCTGATGGTGGTGGTGTCACATTCTAAGTTCCGAATCCTACATCGAGCTCCCTCTAGCCTTCTCTTCAGGTCTTGATTTTCCTCTTTTAACAATTCCATATCTTTCATGGCTTGATCGATCTCCTTTTTTCTTTTTAGCTCAATTTCTCGGATGAACTGAAAGTTAACAAATATACCTAAATGAAAATAAGAGCTTCATATTCTTAATAAATGGGCATATGGCAGAGGCATGGTGGTGTTGGTAGAAGTGGACATGACCGCACACTGAGGATGCTTAAAGAGACTTGAGAGAAGGCACTTTACCAGAAGGGCTAGAGGTAAAATTTTATCGCAAGGCATACCCTGAAGCAGCTTTTGTAAATAATGGCCGAGAAGGAGAACATTTTTACCTGGCTTTGATCGTTCTTCTTCTTTTCTTTGTCTCCTGTACCTTCTGACTTCTGCTTGCCAAGTTTCTCTTCGAGTTCTGATACTTTGGCTTGCAATAACACGATTTGCTGTGCCCGCCCCTTCCAACCAGCTACATCATTTTGTAACTCTTTGATACTCGTAAATTTATCACCGAGCTCCTGCTGGAGAATCTTGCTTGCTATCAAAATATCGTTTTTAAGTTCTAAATTCCGATTCTTACTATCGTAAAGTTTTTTATTCACTGCAGCAAGTTTACTATTTAATTCTTTTAGCTCGTCTGAACTGGTATCGACAGGTTCCTCTTTACAATGGCAGATGTCGAGCTGATCATGTTCTTTATTTAAAAGATCAAGCTGCATAACTTTACGCTCTAAACAGGAATTCTTTGTTTTAAAAGTCTCAATTTCGGCTACTAAGTGCCTGTTCTGTTTGCAAAGATCTGTTATTTTCGCACTGATAAGGCCAGCGGATTTCGCTGATATGGCGGGGCCTGTGCCGGATATGATGTCACGAATCCGTTGGTTCAAATCAGTGATCGTTTTGTTTAGCTCTTTTATATTTTGGTCCTTTGTAAAAACACATTTGCGCAATTCATTGTTCTCTGCGGTCATGACCTGAAATAAAAGTATCTACCTATATCTCTGGTTACAAATTGAGTATCATAATCTGAAGATATCTAATATGTTCGGATCATCATGAAAAGGATATACATAGTAGGTAAGACTACACATAAAGAACACGTTAAACCAAAACATGACAAACGCTCACAAAATAATGCTTATAATAATGTAGAAGTGCTATAATTTCACAATAATTATATAGCTTACACTTATGAGAGCATGAGACAACGACGTCATACAATTTGGCTGTAAGACTGTAAGAGCCATAACTTTAATTGGTCAAAACTTACATTTAACTGTTCTCTCAAATGGGCATTAAGTTCCGCTGGATACAACAAGTCGTCCGGATCCGGGTGTTCAACGGCCGCTAACAGTTTTAACTTCATTTCGTCAGTTTCATCAATTTTATTCGCCAATTCCGTTATCTTGTCATCTTTCACGTTATTTTTCGAACGGAGTTTTTGCGAGGACGGGGTTTTTTGTTTACTCATTGTAATTATAACTTAAAAATCATCAAAATCCTTTTTACCACAGGGTATTGGAAAGATATCTGTCAAACATAGTCAATAATATTCGATTTTTAAAGAATTTTATCAAATACATAACTAGCCTCTTTGCAACAACAATTATAACAAAATATTGTAGCGGTGGTTCAGCATTTGCGATGCGAGGCATGGATAAGTCGAATGCGATAATAAATTTGTAAACAACGTTTTAATTCTCGTTCCATGTGTGAAGATGTGCAAGGCAGGAATCGGAATATTTCTTGGTATATACTTGTTGGTCTACTTACATAAAATACAGAATACGAAAAACGTATGTTTATATACCTACAGAAGTCAGCAAAATCTGTATGCTTGGTGTTGATGACAATCTACTCCCTAAGACATAGTAGGTGCGCAAAGCAAGGCCCCGGGCGCGATGTCGATGTAAGTACTTTCTATTTAAAACTAATTTCAATGTTCACGTGAACTGGCGTGTGTAAAACTGGTGTAAAAGGTTCAGCGTACCTATATGAATGGGATTTTTGCCGTATAAGATTATTGTGTTGTCTATCCACACATCAGCTGGCTGCTCTGGTTTGAAACTGCTTTACATAGTTATAATTGGAATTGCATATATATTAGATTTTATTAGGAGCGCGCCTTTATGCACCTTAATTTTTGTAGATACTAAAAAAAAATAATTTTATATCCATGCATAATAGTCGAGGGTCGCAGATTTCAGAAGTACGTATAGAAAGCTTTATTTCATCATCTGCTAATATTTTCAACTACATAAAAAAAGAAGAAGAACGCCTATTAATTGTCATAGGCTTCTTGTCACAATGTCAACGTCAACTTAGCTGTCATAATAGTGACAGCTAATTGGATTGATTTTGTCATAGTAGCAGTATTTTTAATTAATTTTAGAGTAATTAGTGGAATTTCGCGCAATTTTTTGTGTTCTTCATGACCGATTGGAAGTGAGGCATCTATTACAATTTCTTCTCAGTGTCTGCTAACATCAGCAGGTACGGAATTTGAGTAAATAGATTCGTCCTTGAGGAAAAGCAGATGATCATAGAAAATCGTTTTCTTATCATATTGTTATGTTAATAAAACATCGTCTCGGTACATTTATGTGCTGTTTATGTCATTACCTAACCATGAGACTGTCAAAAAGTCTAACTTTAAAACAAAATCGTATAGTATTGTACCTCTAATTCGCGTAGAATATTTGTATGTGTTTATCTTGTTTGTATTGATTTACTGCTTTTGTTATTTCAATTAAATTTTTCTTTTATTGCATCTGCGGCGGGTGACATGCTGTTGTCTTTATAACATGATGGTTCTAGTAGTTTTTGGAAGGATTAGGCTGAAGTGAAGGTTTACATTTTCACTAAAATTGTCTATATGTAACAAAACTCACTCACAGTATGAACATCAACATAGAAGGCCAGATTTTAATATTATTTTTATTTAAAAACTACGACTTTCGCAGTAGGGTACAAGCCCTGTGTTGCGGGATTTTACTAACATACAAATCACGGACACAAAGTAAACCCAGACTCTGAACAACAATTTGTGGATCATACAAAGTTATGTTTCGTGTGGGAATCGAACCCACAACCTCTTGCGTAGCAGTTGGCCGCACTGCCACTGCCCACCGAGGCAGTCAAATTTTAATTAAACATCTTACCACATTATTTATTGGATTATCTTATCATGTAATTTGCCAATGTCGATATGATGGCACTAAACAAATAGTCAAAACCATATAAAAATCCACCTCTAACTTTAAACTAACCATGTTATTTAACACATCCCAAAAATGGTATTTCATAATGTCTTACGTACCTACTTGTAATGTAATTTAGAAGTTTTACTTAAGTATATAGTATTGATGTGTCATAATTTCAATGTTTCTTGCTGAATAGATGGATTTTTAAATTATTGATTTCCGATATGGTTTGAGTTTTGGAACATAGGATGATTTTTATCTCAATAAGAGGTGTTACATGATGTTTTTAAGCAACTTTTTGACTGTGTGACTGGTGATACATGATGAGGTTGTAAACTTAACCCCCATAATTTTATAAAAATTTAGGGGTATAAGATAAAACCCAGGATAAAACTTTGTGTGATGAGCACAATAGTTTATTTTGTGTCTGGGTGTTATCTATACTTATAATAAATCTGTAGAGAGGTCAATTCTGTACATGAAATATATTTCCAAAATAACTATCAGGGGGTGATTAGGGATCGATACTGATGCCAAAAATGCAATCAGTAAAATTTTTGTCTGTCTGTCTGTCTGTCTGTATAACCGTTATAGAAACAAAAACTACTTGACGGATTTTAACGAAACTTGGTACAATTATTTTTCATACTCCTGAGTAGGTTATAGTATACTTTTCATCACGCTACAATCAATAGGAGCAGAGCAACGGGAGAAGTTACTCCATTTTTTAAGCTTTCGTCGCGTGTGCAACCGTAATGGTTAAAGCTACACAGAAATCATGTATGACGGAAATGTTCTCCTTAAAATTATATAAAAAATATCCCACGACAGCATATGTCTATCTTTTATGGTTGACACAATATCACGTGTAACTCCCGATAGCTTAGCAGTTCGAAGCTTTCTGATTATATTTGTCTACTCTTACGTTTATAACACTCTCAGTCATCCCTAATTAAAAAAGTTAACATAATTAACTATTCCATAAAAAATACTAATAGAAATCGGTATAGAAACACCAAAGTTATACATGAAATACGCTAATAATAAGCCATCGCGCGTGAATACTGAATCATGCTATCTATCTATATCTATATCTATACATATAATAAAATTGTAAATTTCACGTGTCTGTACATGGCCGAACATAGTGAAAAAAAAAATTGAGAAATGTTCGAAAAGAGTATTTAAACACATTCCTACATTTTTAGAAATGTCTGTCTGTCTGTCTGTTTGTTTGAACACGCATCACGCAATAACTATTGGACAGATTCGGTTGAAATTTTGTATGTGTAGTCTGGATTAACATATAGGCTATAATTTATCACGCTATTTCCCATAGGAGCTAAGCAATGTCTGTAGCTATTTATCGTTATAAAACAATAACTACTTGACGGATCTTCATGAAAATTTGCAGTTTTATTGTAAATACTATAGGTCATTACTTGCACTATAAATCATTATGCTATCGTCTATGGGGAGTGAGCAGCAACGTATGTTTTGTCGAACCATTATGGTTTTTCACATTTTTTTCCACAATAAGACATTATTTACAATTGTAACCCATGGAAACAATAACTTCACGCTAAAACTATTAGGAGCTAAACACAACATTTTCAATTTTCTTAAGATCAGCTATTTTAACGGTGTTTGCATCAGCTGAGGTGGTCTATTGGCACAAGTAGCGGTATTAAACGAGCGAGGTCGGAGGATCGACTCCCTAATTGCGAGTCTCTTTTTGTGTTGTGTTAAAATTATTTTTATTCTTTTTTTTAAGTTATTTTCTGAATGTATACTTATTTATACAAGCTTATATTTTCGACTTTAACATGTTTACTTTGTTTAACAAATTTTCATATTAATAATCACTTCCAATAGGCACCTTTATCATTGTTTTGCATGAATAGTGATTATGTTATAAGTGTAGAAATGAAAAACAAATTACATTACAAATAAACAGTAATTACTTGATATTTTCTAGAATTTATAAATGTTAATTGCTTAAAAAAAATGAAAGATTAAGTCCGCGTTACATCAAAATAAAACACGTGGCGCCATCTGTGATTCGATTTCTTCTGAGTGCCAAAATTGCTTACCTACAAATGTTAATAAACTTTCGCGATTTGTACACATTATGAAAATATATGTATTACGGGTCTTGATCGCGTAAATAATTTAAGGTTAAATACCTTGCTTACCCACGTTTAATATGCATGATAGTTTAATATAAAATCATCAAGTATAAAAATAAACTTATCCAGTTTTGAAAATAGATGGCGTTTAAATACAAATTAAAAAGAATCAGGAAAATTGATAAAAAAAAAAACTGAAATTCTTACGTAGAGGGATATGAATATATGATGATCTTAATTTGCGACAGGTTGACACACCTATTTTTAAATTCACCAATGTAGACATTATAAAATAATATTTTATTCTTTTAAAGTGAGTGAAAAAAAATATTGAAATAAGTTTAGAAATAGTATTTAAACACAAAAAAAGATATCTGAGTATATCTTTTAGAAACGTTTGAATGTTGTTTGTTTGTTTAAACATTGCATTCCCGCGGTACAAACACGGACACAAAGTAGGTGTACTTTAGACTCGGAAAAGATCGCTCGGGTAGGACATAACCTGCGATCATAGGGAATCTGTGAGAGTTTTTTCCATCATACCTTTATTACCTATGTATAAATTATCTTGAAGGAGCGGCTAGGTACCTCCGATTAAAAGGTCCGATTTAAAAGTGTCGGAGCCGAAGTTGGAGTCGGAGGTTTAAAATCAATCGGAATTTTCGACCCATCGGAGTCAGAATCGAAGCTCCTTAACTCAAAATTTCGCACGAGTAATTGGGCGGTTTCGAGCTTCATTTAACTCGAAACCGCCCCAGTACTCGCGTGGTGGGGGAATTTTTCAACATTAATAGTATAAGATGTGATGCAAATCACTTTTTTGTCGAGGTGTGGTCGTAGGAATTTTAATAATTTGTCTTCTAACCGTCTGGCGCCATAAACTTTGTCGCCCTTCATTTTGCTGCACTGGGCATTTGCTTGGCTAGCCCTGCCATATGTTGGGCCCTGATTAAAGCTAGGCCCAAATATCCATAGATGCCACAGAGCATTGTGGAGCATGTTTACAATATGTTTTACACAGAAGTTGAATTGTAGGTAATATAAACTACCATAATATAAACCCACCTTCCACGCGAACGAAGTCGCGGGCACAGCTAGTCTATAATATGTATGTATTTAGAAATATATAAGTATGTTTTATCATTTGCCTGGTTTACATAGTACAAGCTTTGCTTAGTTTGGTATCAGATAGCTTTGTGTGTATTTTCCTAAGATATTATTATTCCTCTTTATTAATCATATTACCTTATTTTTTATATTTTTGTAACAAAAACAAATAAAATATAAAAAATAGTGTCACACTGGCATCAGGTACAGGGACCAAGCTACTGGTGGTTAGGGCTCCAGAGATAGGAACCTTATTATTATTAATAATGGGGTGTGCAATTAGTCCAACACTGGTCAACTTGCTTACACAATGGATGGAAGTCACGAGCCAAAAAATACACATAATATTGCACTACACCCTGCATCCTATTATTATATGAATCCATTCCCTCCCCTTTCAAACCTTACGTGACTAATGGACGACCCCTAACCAACATTCATGCAACCTACGTCCACGGACGAAAGCTAGTACTCCACAAAACTACGTAACCACTCATTGTCTCTTCTTCCACAGCCCACCATGCCAGGCACAAACTTAATAGTGCCTGTTGTCCTCTGGGGCAAGCATGCCCCGACACACTGCGTCTCCTCAGTCTATCTCTCCCGTGACCAGAAGACGCTGGTCACCGGCTGCTATGACGGACAGATCTGTATATGGCAGGTGGATCCAGAGACATTGAAGATGACTCCCAGGTGCCTGCTAGTGGGGCATACTGCTCCGGTCACGTGTTTGTCAAGGGCTTCTATTATACAGGTATGCTCAAAAGTCAGAATCTTGATCCATACATAAAGGGAATGCAATTTATCCAAAGTGCTTTTGATATGTAAAGTAAAAGACATTGGCGTACCCGCGGGGGTAATTGGGGGTTCAAACTCCTCTACTTCTTCAAATTCTTTAATCGAAACCAGTTACGAAACTATGGTTTCGTAGAGGGTCGAAGAGAAATTGCTTTGTTTAAATTTTCTTGTAAGTCTTGGTAGATTTTCGAATCTGTTATTATTATTATTATTTTTAATGCACTAACAGTTAATTAATCTGATGCATGCATATCGCGGCCCCCGTGTTTTTATTTATTTTATTTTTTATTAAGTGTTCATTTTTCTTGTTATTCATTACCAATGAACGATGGTGCATTAGATAAATGTCTTAATATGATGTTCTGAAATTGGTGGTCCCAACATGGTTTCAAGATGCTTTTTCATATTAATATTTTAACATAAAAAACAGTTAATCAAATAATTACAGTTGTGCTATCACATGGGTTAATAATATTGTAATCTTACAAAAATGGAAGATTAAAATATAATATTTCCTTTTTCCAGGACAACAACTTTATTGTAAGCTCATCGGAAGCTGGTGAGATGTGTAGTTGGGACCTTGTCGATGGCAAATGTCGGGAGAGCGTCAAACTATCACAAGTGCACACCAACATACAGGTAAGTAAACTTTTAAGGGATTCATGGAAGTGTCTTTCTTATTAATGGGGTCTAGATTCATAAAGGCCTTCCTTATTCGAGTCCTCCCCTTTCTGTGTTTTCAATCGACTTCAAAAAAGGCATTTTTTGAGCTATTGCATAGCTCAAAAAAATGCCTTTTTTTTTGAGCTATTCGGGCTTTGAGCGCGGCGAAGTAATCAAGAAATTCCGTAACAAAAATAAAACGTTTTTTTTTTTTTTTTTATAATTTTATTGTATAAGTTGATAAAAAATGCTATGATAAATAATAGCTTTACCGCGGCAGTCCCCGAGTGGCATACATTTTTTTTATTAACTTACTGAAAAGCAGGAAATAAAAGCTTTAATGAAAAAAAAAATACTGACTTCAAAAATAAATATTTGTACATTTTGAAGTTGGTGCCATAAAATATATTTTTTTAATGTTTTATTTGGTACCAACTTCAAAATGTTTACAGAAATAAACCTGATTTTTAACCCCCTTCAAAAAATGTTTTTAAAGTTAGATTTTTTTTTGGGATGTCTTATTTGGTCATCTATTTTACATGTCGCACAGCTTACAGTCACACGTGTATTGGGATAATTTAATAAAAATATACATTTTTCCAGTTTTATTAATAAATAACTTGAAATATTCCCTGTAAATTTTCCTTTAAACTTTCGAATAAAACTTGAAAAAAAAACCGACGCGATGAAAGAAACGGGGATTATTTCCTGCATTTTTCAACTCTACATTTGATATTCAAATACCCAATTAAAAGGGCGACCAAATAGAATTGTGTTTTAAGAAACTCCTTATTTCGCAAACAAAGCAATATTTATCGACTTATTTCGCAGGCGTACCACATGTGCAACAGTGAAGACCTAAGACTCTTCTGCAATGGTTACTATGCAGAGATTCTGATCATGGATCCGTTCTCACTCGAGATTCTCTTCTCTCTCAGCTCTAAGATGAATCCTGACTGGATATCGGCTTTACATGTAAGTATTGCGCTTATTATACTATTATGCGTTTCAAATGAGTTGATAACTGTCATTATGATATTTTGTTTCGCAATACGACTGCAACTTCATTGTGTAACGTAAGGTCAGGAATAAAGTGATTCGTAAAAAGGTGTCATTAGTATTACACCTACTCTAATGAACTATTTATAAGCACTGTATTTTACTATTTATTATGTTTTAGGTAAAAAAATATTACGTCTGACTGAAAGGCCACTAAAGTGTATAATATTCTTATATTTTGCCTATTTACTTATTTCTGTTTCGTGTTTATTGAATAATAAAGAATTCTAATAATATTATAATAAAGAAAAATGTTAGGTAGGTACCTACATAGTTCAAAGAAAATAAATATTACGTTCGTTCCATTACTATAATACACATACGTACTTTACCCGACTTGGGAGTTTTTGTTGCTAGCGGTACAATTTTGACAAGTACAGAGTGAAGTTGACGCGATCGCGATTATCTTCTCATTTGACACGCATAGTACACTGAATCAGGGACCCTAAACCCTTAAAAAGAGAGGTGTAATTTGAGTTAGGGCCTTAATACTCTAACAAATTTTCAAGGCCACCTCGATTTAGGACCCTGATTTAGGATAGTGTAATAGCCATTTATGGCCTATTACTCATTGACCTTTATACTGCTTTGCAAAGCAAAAGAGTAATATCTCAATTAGAGAAGTTATGAGAAAATTGACTTTATGTAAATTATATAAGGTCCATTTTTTCAAAACTCAGTATAGTACTAGTACCACGGAATAAATAGTACAATTGTAAAAGCGGCACTTCGCGCAACATGAAATAGGAATAGCGACTCTTGCTACTAAGCAACAAAGTGCAATTCAGCTTGCATAAGCGCTCAGTGCCTACCGCTATATTCACCTAAACATTGCCGCTCCCTTCTAACACATAACTCTGTCGCTGTCTGGCGCGGAGTGACGCGCTAGCTTTGGCGCTAGGGTTTCGGCTTGCAGCTGCGCATAAAACCTAAACTATCATATCAAACGTTTTTTTTTTTTAAACTGGGTCTGATTAAATAAAAAAGGAATCAAATTTGATTACAATAATTATATTACAAAGTTATTTGGTGTAATGTAAAGAAGCCACGAGTGGGAGATTATTAGTATATAACATCTATAAATAAGCGTATTAGCGCCGGGCACCCGTTAGTACCCTCCCTAAAATGTACCCTAAAATGTCAAACGTCAAATTCCGCCGTGCCTTAGAAGAGCACGTTAAGCCATCGGTCCTGTGCCTAATGTCTCTGGTTTTGTTAGATGTCTGTCCCATCAGACTATAAAATTGAGGGAATAGAGGAAATAGGGAAAGAGGGAATAGTGCACCTTGTCTGCAGACCCACGTATGCATTAAATTATCTCCTGCGTAGTCGGCTACACTCTAAGGGGGCGTCCATTAATTACGTGAGATGTTTAGGGGGGGGGGGGGGTCAAGACAAATCTTACGATATCTCACCAGAGGGAGGAAGTGGTCCAAATTTCGCCCAAACCACCTCACGTAATTATCCCTTTATCGTGATAAAAACTATCCTATGTCCTTCTCATACGATATCTCACCAGATAGAGGGAAGTGGTCCGAAATTCGCCAAACTCACCTCACGTAATTTATGGCCGCCGTAACCAACATAGGTTAGGACCATTTACGGCCGGTCTCAATAATCTATCTATCGATAGATTAAGCTACTAGAGGTTGACTTTAGTTTAACATATTTATCGTTAATGCCTCATTACAGGTACTCCGTCCATCATCCAGGAAGGATGACGTGGTCCTCGCCATATCTATCACTGGAACAGTCAAGGTAAGGACTCGTGAGTGTCTAACAGTTTACCGGGGTTTCAGCAAGCTGCCGTGGAAGTTAGTTATCGCAATAAAGAATAGCTTATATATTTTCTCAAATTTGACACACACAATGCAAAATCCAATATATTTTTGTTTTTAACCTTTTGCGATTTTTATTGATACTAAAAAATTTGCATCTGGATGACCGAGCTTCGCTCGGTATTTTTTTTTGTCCGCCGATTTTTAAAAATGAAAACTAGATCGTTTTGTCGCCGTCGAAACAAGACCCAGGATCGAATCCGATGCTTCCGTATGCCAAACCGGGGCCGGTATCGATCCATCTATCGGGACTATGTTACTAGAGCAAGATTTTTTCTATCCTTTCCGGCACGCGAGTTGAGCCCTCGCTTGCGCCATCTAGCCGCTAGTTTTAAGAACTATTACGGCTTTTATTATTACTTTGTTACGGAGAGCTTTTTAACAAATTATAATGTCGCAGGCCGTATATTACAGTAATTTTATAGATATTTCTTGCCAATAACTTTATTAATACAATAATAATAATAAAGGAAAGGATAGAAAGAAATTAGATCTAGTCCCGATAGATGGTTCGATTCCGGCCCCGGTTTGGCATAGAGAAGCCTCTTCACTTCAAATTTCGCATCTATACTTCAAATTTTTCTATATTTCAAAAAAACAATTATTATATTACCCCCTTTACCCCTCCAGGTATGGTCCCTCTTAGGACATGAGAACAAGCAATCAGAACCAATCTACGAGAATGAATCTAAGCAAATCCGGTGTTTAAACGCTTTGTCGCTCAACTGCTGTGCTTATAATCAGAGGACGGTGTTGATAGTCTGTGCGAAGTACTGTCAGATATATGATGCAGGTGAGTGGAATATCGCAATGTCTGATATCATGGGCCAACTCACACAACGCAATCTGATCCCGAACTAGGCAAAACTTGTACTATGGCAACGAGACAACTAATAAACATAGTTGGTCGAAGCGCCAGGGTGGCTTTATAAGCTATTAGCGGCTCAATATTCGAATTAACGTTATGGTAATCGATCATATGAACGCGTATACCCTAAACAAGGTAAAATCCGTCAACAGTTCTACAGTCCGTCAAATCTAAGAAGTACCGTTTGACAGTTCTGACAATTGAATGATAGGGATGGGATGAAAAAATCGATTACTATAATATCCGAACTTTAAGAGATCGATTACTATAATATCCGAATTTTAAGAAATCAATTGTTATAATTAAATAAAAGAAATGTTTAGGATATTTTTTTATTCACTACTAGTACTAGTATCGTCGTCTTCGTCATCATCGTCATTTAAATTAATGACCAGTTGATTGTCCATTACATTATCAAAGTGTACGTCTCTTTCGAAGTCGTCCATTATTATTTTCTTTGTTTTTTGTACTACTTTACTCCAATCTTCCTGTGTAACTTGGGCACATGCTTCCTTTAATAAACCTTCTATTTTCTTGACACTGAAGGGTGGTTTTGTGTTGTGTCTTGCTGCATAACCTGTAAAACAATAATGTAACTATTTGATAGCAGACGAAAACCATTGTTTAAATTATAAATGTTAGAAGTACTCGTGTTATTATTATAATATTATAAAATATTACCTTTAACTTGGGCCCAAATCAGTTCAATGGCATTATATTGGCAATGGTACGGAGGAAGTCGTATGACTTTGTGCCCGTGCTCTTCGGCCAATTGGTCAATTACATATGTCGGTTTTGGTGGTTTATGCAATTTCACTAACTGTAATAATTCAGCTTTTAATAGTGACATGTCGGCATCCACTCCTTTTCTTTGCAGCCATGCCACCAAATCTGCTTTCTTATTGGCTGACGTAGGTGCTTTATCAATTTGCACAGAGTGGTATGGGGCATTATCCATTATAATTGTGCTGTTAGGAGGGATATTCTGTAATAAATTTAAGAACCACTCTCGGAACCTTATTGCGTCCATTTCTTCATGATACTCTTTAGTGCTTTTGGATTGGAAAGCTAATAAAGAGTTTTCCACGAAGCCTGTAGACGCTGACCCAGCATGGCATATTATGAGGCGTCCACCTTTTCCTATCGGCACCTTCGAGCACGAAGCTTCAGAATCATCAGTCCATGTTTTCGGCACAGAATGGTTGGAATTTAGCCAGGTTTCGTCCAAAAATATTACATTATCCCAGTTTATAATTTGTTTAACTTCGCGCAGGAATGTTAGTCGCTGCATAATTATGTCATGTCGCTCCATAACAATTTTTCGTTTGTCAACTTTTTTGTATCTGAAGCCAATTCCTGTTATTACCGTTCTCAACGACTCTATCCTTCCCTTATACAGCCCGGCATCTTTTAAAGTTGCACATAACTTTGCCAATGTTGGAAATTCGCCTCTTGTAAAATACCCGTATATATGGTTTCTAATAGCATGACTATCGAATTCATCGATGCCTGTCACAGGTTTATTTCTTTTTCGTTTTTTCGGTGTGTGAAGTACGTTACTGTCACTCCCCGAAGGCCCATATTTTTCACTTAATATTTTGCCAACGGTGCGGCTATCAATACCGAGAGCTTCACCGACGCGATCCCGAACTTGTGTAACTGGCAGTAGAAGTCCACCATTTTGAGATTCACGCTCAAAATACTCGTGTAATTTCACCACCAATTCACGAGCCTGGCTGTTCAAAGTACGTCCTCTTTTCGACATTATTAATAAACACTTGCTTAGTTCGGAGTCCAGTATAAATATTGCCAAGGTAAACGGATAAAGAATGATCAGTCCAGAAAAGTAATAGCCAAGTCACAAATTGTAAAACACAAACGAGAAAGCAAGTACGCGCACAGTCAGCTTCCAAGATGGCGAGAGACTGCTGACGCCGAACCGACCGAGCGGACCGCGTGCGCTTGTAGTTGGCAGTGTTGCCAGAAAAAAAAAATTGTAGAGACTTGGACACCTGCGATTTTGCCTATTGACCTAAAAATAATTAAATTAATTTATTTTAGGGTATCTGTGTATTCAGTGCATTATGCGGTCGCGCAGTAACGTCGTTAATTTATAACATCAGGCAACAACATTTTTGTGAATGGGTTCTACATACCTTATTTTTATTAGTTTTAGACGTAGAAATAAGACTTAGAAGAAAAAATTGTAATTGTAAAATCAATGGATGTGCTTGTTAAAAATTTGTTTATTTCTCTGTAATATGCAAACCCATACTATCATACACAAAAATAAATGTAAAAAACACTATCCCTGACTCCATTTACTATTTCGACAGCGTTAGCGCGAGAAACCCCGACTTATTTGGGCGCGAAAATCAAAAATCGACAAATCGCTTTCGACAACTTTTTAAAGAAGCAAATATATTTGATTTATAAATACGTATTTTTGGTGAATGGGTTTTATCTCATATTTTACGATTACATAACTATTTAGTTATGTAATCGTAATATGTGAGATAAATCCCATTCACATGAAAAAATATTTGTTTGGTTGTCAAGTGTAATTTGTAAATAATACATTCGATTTTTCGTATATGTAAACGATTTTTTTGCATACAAGTGTATCCGAAGAGTCGCAACACTACGTGCAGTGACCTAACTACGTAACTTTGTAATGAGGTCAAGAATATAACTATTAGAAATTATTTACTGTGTAAATATGTGTTATTTTGCTTTGTTTGAAAGTTTTCAATTACATTTAGATATTAAGAATTGTACATTTTTAGATACAATAATGAAATCTTTCTAAATTCATGGTTTTATGAAAAAGGTTATCGAAACTGAATAATGTACGTATGAACAAAGTTGTTTCGGTTTGAAAAATATGAAACGTCAAACGGTACCTCTTAGATTTGATGGACTGTAATCATTTCGTTTACACAAATGCCACTGCATCACTGACACTACATCACTGACACTACAACCACACTAAACATTTTGCACACACGACTATAAAAATAACGACAAGTCTATCGGAAGACGTGTTGTCACTCCGAACGCTCGATTAAGACTGACGAATGACAACAACTGCCCCACTACCGGCACTTCAAATGTAAACGTCAAACTAAAGTAATGCTATCTTGCGAAGATGTTTAAATGAGTCAATAGACTTGCGATTTAATCAAAACAGATGTTAGGTCAACGGAAATCAATAAGGTTAGTTTCGCTACTGGAGTTAGCGTATTAACGAATCGTAATCAGTGGTTCATAACCTTTTTGATCTCGTTACCCTTTTTATCTGCTATACAAACCCATTGTACCTCCTCCTCCACATCTGCCAAGTGTGAGTTGCTCGAACGATGGGGGCGGGGGGTAATGAATATCAACATCGGCCCCAAGTGTGAGTAATTCATTACCCCTGCGGAATTGCATCCATCCCCATGTTGGGAACCCCGGGTCAATATGCTATTCTGATTATATTTACTATTAGTAACTAAATGTAGCTGAAAACCAGGGGCACGGAAAATATATTGATTTTGGAGGGGGGGTATTGTACTACTACTTAACAACGGCTCAATGTGTACTGTGAATCTATTGTTTTGCAATGAGGGGGGGGGGGATACTATAGTACAGCCCCTGCCTAGTTTGGGATCAGGTGACCGTGTGCAAGTTGTCCCAAGATATTAATAGATTTTTATTTATTTATAGATAAATTACACCCAGACAAAATAAACAATCTGCTCATCACACCAAGATTTATCCTGGGTGAGAATTCAAACCACGACTTATGGCTTAGCAGTCAGAGTCACTAACCACTGTACTAAAGCGGCGCACGCAAATGTTTAATAACAAAGTTGTTTAACCACTGTCAAAAGTGTCAAAATTAGGGTTGTCAATTGTTTAATGAAACTTGAAAAAAATTTATTCAAAATTCTTTATTCACTTAATGCAAAACAACTCTTGTGATACGTCGGGATTCTACATTTACATGTATTGCTAAGTTCGCAAACAATAGGTAAAGCCGGAGAAAAGAAGCTGGCAATAAAAACTTGCGGCCACTGTTTTCAATTTGCCAATTTTACAATGTTTGAATGTTTATAAACTTGATATAGGGGTAAGGTGCTGCGACTAATATACTATACACCATGTTAAAGGACTGATTCAAATTGTAAATGATGATAAAATTGCTAAATGATCTATTCTAATTTATATTTAACTAGCTGTCCCGCGCAACTTTGTCTGCGTAAATTTCCCCCGTTTTTGCAACATTTCTCATTGCTGCTCCGCTCCTATTGGTCATAGCGTGATATTACATAGCCTTCCTCCATGAATGGGCTATCCAACAGTGAAAGACTTTTTCAATTCGATTCAGTAGTTCCTGAGATTACCGCGTCCAAACAGACAAACAAACTATTCAGCTTTATAATATTAGTATAGAGAGATAGCGGACATCCGCGACTTTGTACGCGTGGATTCCGTTCCCGCAGGATGATATATTATACATATTAACCTTCCTCTTGCATCACTCTATCTATTACTGAAAATTGCATCAAAATCTGTTGCGCAGTTCAAAAGATCTAAGCGCTTAGACAGCGGGAGCTACTTTATTTTATACTATGAAAGATTTATCAATTTAAAGTGAAAACCCTAGAATTCGGTTTGTTAGTAAACATTTAACATCATGCGCGGCTTTTAGTATAGACCCTTGGTTCCCAACCTTTGGGTAATTACCCCTACGGGGGTAAAACAGCTTCTTTGGGAGCAATGAGGGTGGTTTAAACATCCCCCTGTCGGTGTCGACTTAATTAATCCCCCCGTTGTGTGAGATACTAACAATGTCAACATTAATTTGCTTTCGACGACGTCAGATCCGCTTCCCCCCCCTTCTACGTGCGAGTGATTCACACTTGCCCGATGTTGAAAATAAATAGCTTTAAAAAAAGGTTGGGAACCACTGCACTAGATTAATAGACCAGTCAAAACAATTATTATGTTCCATTCCCCAGGTGATTTCTCAGTACTTTGCTCCATACAAGCACCGACAGGGGAACGTTGGATGTCAGGGGACTTCCTCGCACCTGACAGGGTGCTGGTCTGGTCTACCGAAGGCAAGGGATATCTTTATAGGTTGCCCGCCAAGTAAGTGGTGATATTTTTGTTGATTTGATTGTTTTTATTGTAGTAATTATGGGTTTTGGGTTGTGGGAAGTGTTGATGTACAATATAATATAGCAAGGAATAATAATGATTATGAAAGAAAAAGCCTTTATTTTGTACACAATACATATATGGAAATCTTATTTAAAATACTTAAAAAAAAATTGTGTGTGTAAAAAATTGGATCTCACTCAGCATTGTGCTGCCTCTCCAGTGTTGCCAATGGAGTCAGCGCTGGTTTTCAGTGAGATCCATTATAAAGTGTTCACCATTGAACAAGTGAATCAGGATTTTTATTTGGGAGGAGTTTGCTGCTGAGGAAACCAGGTTGGGGGGTGTGGGGATTGAATTGCTCTCACTGTGCAATCTTGTCAGGTGCATATCCATTGTCTCTACTGTGCAGTCTAGTCCACGGACGTTGTTCGAAGTGGGGTAGGGGGGGGGGGGGGCATATTTGACGCAACCGGCCAATTGTTAGGTATAAAAGTTTTGATATGGAACAAAAAAAAAGCTATTGTAGTCTGGGGGGCAATTATCTCCGTTGCTATACTCTTGGAGCCGCTCCTGAATCCTGCTAGTTTGTATTGAGAACTTGTCAATACTGATGAGATGGGGGGGGGGGGGGGCTGAGTCTGTGGCTTTACCTCTTTACCTTACAAGTTTGGTTTGAATTTGATCCCCTCGAGTGTAGTTTTTATTAAAGGTAACCCTAAACAACACATACATGGGAAAACCCATACAAATTGGAATGGGGGAAAGGAGTGGCGATTGGTTAGCTCATTAGTTTGTGGATTACAGCTAGTTTTTATAAATTAAATTATATCTTATATTGTACATCAACATTGCTCATAATTAATATACTAAATGGGAAATAAATTATCAATAAAACCTATTGTACACTGTCTGTAGCTAACAAATGCTATTTCAAAGCTATGGTGCTGCTGTATCAGCTTGAAAATACAAAACTCATTTACAAATAAACACTCATAATGCTATATAAAATAAAATATTAATATAGCCTATGGCTTCGGTCGCATTTATATTTTTTATATCTAATTTTAGGTTATATATAATATATTTTAGGTACGCGATAATAGAAAATTATAGTCATAGGGAACAATTAGTACCATATAATTAGTAAATGGTACTAATTGTTCCCTATGACTATCATTTTCCATTATCGCGATAAAATATTGGCATTATATACCCCGTCCTCCAAGCTATAAAACTACATACTTCTGAAACAAAACTTGATCAAAATCGGCGCAGTAGTTTCAGAGATTATCTATAACAAACATATATTTTCTCTTTATAATCTATACGATTATAAAATAGTGTCTGTACATTAAACATATTAAAAAAACTATTCTAAACCGTCTAATTAACGGTTTCCGAATCCAAAACCAAGCTTAGTTTTTTTCGTGTCTGTTTGTTTGATTGTTTGGGGTTGGCTAAAAACTACTAAACAAATTCTATTCAAATTTTGGGAGCATAATCTCTAGTCCGGATTAAGTTATAGGTTATATATCATCACGCTACTTTCCTTAGGACCTGAACAATACCGTAAATTGCCACTCGGGCGCAAGCTAGTATAGAAATAAAGTCCGATAATATTGCGAAATACTAATAGAATTTATTTATTCAACTGGCAACTGTATAGTCAAAATGTCACTTAAGCCATTTTAACGCCGGCTCCACTCATTGGCCCCAACGCCATTTGCCCAATAGAAAATAGCATTTGCGCCAACGTTGAGGACGAACGTTTTCTAGATCCACATGTTGGACGAATGGCGTTGGGATCGATGTTGGGGACATTGGCCACATATTCGTCTAATTAAAAAAAAACGTTTCTTTTTAGTTTGCTCACGTTATGTTAGATTTTATAGCCTATGTGCTATTTTGATGTATAAGTTACATTTTTGTAAAGTTAAATCAGAGTCCATTCAGTATTTTTTGTGTGAAAGAGTAACAAATATCTACCTATACTTTCGAATTTATTGAAAACGGAAGTTAGATAAACGACCGAAGCTATAGGCTATAAAAATATTAAAAAAAACACTATATCCAAGAGAAAAAAACTTCAAAACATAACAGACAAATGACATTGCATTAACAACTTTACACGCTGGGAATAAGAATTAATTTACGTTGTCGCTGAACGTTTAGTTGAAATTGGCATGTGTCATTGGTATAAATTTGTTGTCATCAGTAGATTTTCATTGGAGCACTATATGCTAATACTATAGATGTTTATTTGGATATATAAAGGGATTTTCCATAAATAATTTGTATTGATTTTTTCGCACAACACACAAAGACAAAGCATTTAAGGTACTGGATTCGGAGTCTTGGGTTCGAATTCCACACATGATTTATGTGACTATCAATGTGAAGGCACTCCTAAAAGATGTTAACAACATTGCTTGCAAATTTCTAGAAATCTTAAAAAAAAAAAACTGTGTTTGTGGCGCAGTAAGGGCTCGCACAACTGCAACGACAATGATTTTATTAAATAATATTATATCTTATATGATAAAATGTATTGTTAGAAAAAAATATGATAATGTTAAAAAAAATATCATTTTTTTAAAGATCGCGAGCAATGTGGGATTGTGGTCCCACATTACTAGCAATCCTGTTAACCCCTCTAGTTAAATTCAATGGCTTGTGTTAGGAGTGGGTTCACGTCGTCGGTAGTATAATGGGTAGGATTCGCACCCGCGACCTCACGATTGCGACGATGCCTTAGCCATTAAGCTACCGCCGCTTTCGAATATATAGCATTAATATACTTTCGATTATGGTAATTACCCCCAGGAACTAATATGTAGGTTCTACTGGGGAGACCCGTGCCCAGCAGTGGGACTTCATAGGTTGTTATGTAATATACTTATACTTTAGATTTTACCTGTGGTGACAAAAATGTTTATTAAATTTAAAAAAAAACTTCATTATTTATGGAAATCCCTTAAAATCCGTCCATTAACTAAAAAAAAAAATAAAAAATAAAACCAATAGCCAAAAATGGCAAATACATAAGAGCTTTAACCTTATGCTATAGTTAAAGCTATATAATATACGATAATATATGAAGATATAAATATTTCTTTTATAGCAAACTTCGCGGACGGGCTATCAGTAGGTCAGCACATTCTATGTTTGTCTGTTCGTAGATAGTTTATTTGCTTGCACATATATTCAGCTTGGTCGGTTTTTGTTTAGTTAGAATTTTGAAGCGATAGCGATGTTGATTATGTAATTTCGAAATCGAATCATCGAATGGATGCCTCGTGTTAACAAGACGTGTCCAATTGAGCGAAGTTGCTTTCGCCAGGAGAAGGATGGAAAAAACCATGTTGCGTTTCAAGGACTGCACAAAACGCGATATGGTGTTTTTGATATTAATCTCACTAAATAGAAGGACTTAGCTGACAACCGTAACAAATGGAGAAAGTCTCTGGCTGCCAAAGACTGTTGCAATACCCACGATAGGTAGACGCTACTGTCGCTCCCGCATTAGACTCACACACTTACAGTCACCCTAAAGCCTGCCACACGGATGCTGCTTAAATTATCTATTTAAGTTGCATAGGTCCTATGATGATGGTATTAGAGAATTTAAGGGTGCCCTAGTCCATGATTCTACCATACAAACGCACATAAGTGATTACTCCTATGTATAAGGTCGTAAGTCGAACTTAAAATTAATAATTTCGCCCAAATTGTTGTTCAGATTGTTGAAAATAAAATAAAATAAAAACTCTTAAATGTTTTAAGTTTTATACCTTTAATTTTTTTTAAAGATTAATACCAATGTGGGGTTTTAGCCCCACATTACTAGCAATTCTGTTAACCCCTTCAGCTAAGCTCAATGGCATGTGTTTGGAGTGGGGCCCACACGTGAGGTACTGTCGTCAGGCTTTTCATTTTTAACCGTATTTCGTAAGACATAGGATTTAGTTTACATTGTCCCCCTCCGGACCGCGAATGCGTTCAGACGTGTTTTCTGTGCTCAAATTATAAATAAAAATTAAAACGAATAATATATTCCGAAAAATAACTTTAGTGACTTGTGTTGATGTACCAGGCGCCCATAAGCAGCGAAGAGGTCTGTCCGGTAAGCGACGCCATTAATCCGCTACTATTGGTCAACCGAGTTTTAGACCCCGCCCACAATATTATTGTGCACAACTCAAGCGCCTGCATCAAAACAAATAGCAATATTTTTTGGAGCTTCTTGCTATATTGATAGCAATATTTACAAATATTGGTTGCTTCATAAATATTCACAGGCGACGTAATATGCCATTTAAGAGTACTCCCACGGAAGGAACATCGACTACCAGCGTTGGACACCTTGCTTCTGAAACTGAATCCGACGTGGGCCAATTATCGGATAGCTCGAACAACGTGTCTACTAGAAGAAATAAGCGAAGAGCGGTCGGCTCACCCCAGGGAGACAAATCAAACCAGAACATGGACACGTTTATGTCCGAGATGCGCACTTTATTTAAAAGTCTAGCACAACAACAGGAAAAGCGCTTTGAAGACCTGAAAGTTGCTATTGAGGAACAGACGTCAGATATAAAAGAAAGCATAAGTTTTTTGTCAACGAAATATGATACCATCGTGACTGAGTTAGACAATTTGAAGGAGCAAGGCAAAGAAGATAAAAAACACATAGAGGAGCTGGAGAAGAAAGTCGAACTACTGGAAAAACGTATGCGCTCCACCAGCTTGGAGATAAGAAACATACCATTTATCGAAGGAGAGTCAAAATCAGATCTACTAAAAATGTTTGTAAATGTGACTGAGACATTGAAAGTGCCTATTCAGCAAAACGAATTAAAGGATATCTTTAGAATTAATACCAAAAAGTCGGGAAGAGTGATTATTGCGGAACTAACTACCGTTATATCTAAGGACAACGTAATTGACGGTTTTAAAACTTACAATAGAGGACAAAATAAGCTCAAAACAACATCTTTAAATCTAACTGGTCCTGAAACTCCAATTTATTTATCAGAGAGCCTCACTACGCACACAAATAAGCTCTTTTTCGCAGCCAGGAAATTTAAAACAGAATATAATTACAAGTTTTGCTGGGCTCACCATGGACAAATATTTTTACGCAAAGAAGAAGGATCTCCAAAAATACACATTAACGATGAAAAAGATCTTTTATCGCTTGCTCAAAAAGAGTGACTAGCAGTAGTGAAATTCACTCTTATTCATTATCTTTCTTACTTTGTTATTTTTACCTTGTACTGTATAGCCGTAGTAGAAACTAATCACGTGTCGTACTTACCCATGTCAGTTGATATGTATAACACTACCACTACACTCAGAACCAAATGTAACATAAGTCATACTAAAATTAAGCACTCACAAACACTCATACACTCATCCATATACACAATCACACCAACACACTGCACTTCACATAATAAAGCGCTCATCACATATTTACCTATTACACTTACCAATACTTTTCGTATATCCTTCAAAATTAATATAGCTTTCATTGTTTCTCATTTACTCAGGATTATCACTATACACATAATTAACATTCGATAACATAGACAATATAAATACTGATCTAGACAACATCTTGGTTTCGAATGCTAGTAATTGCTTCATAGAGGATTGTGAGTCATTATCAAAAAAACATCCTCAAGCATTATCCATGTTGAACCAAAACATTAGGAGCATATCCCGCAATTTCCCCAATCTTCTTACTCTATTACATCGCGCGAGTACTGCATGGGATGTTATTGTTTTAACAGAATGCTGGCTGCTAAGTTCCCCTCCCATTCCGGTTCTAGACGGATACAAATCTTCTTATACTACTAAACACTTAACACAGAATGAAGGGATAGTCATTTATTATCGCGAAAACAAGAAAATCACTATTATTGAATCAGACCTGAGTGACGCAAATTGTCTTATCCTAATCTTAAACCCTGATACAGTTATTATTGCGATATACCGACCTCCTGCAATCTACAACGTGACTAACTTTTTACACTCTCTATCTCAGCTTCTCAAATTCTATTCATGCTATAAAAACTTAATAGTTACAGGCGATCTAAACATCGACATTAAGGTTAATAGCACAGATCCTCGTTCACAAGAATACCTAACATTAGCCGCGTTCTACGGAATGCTGCCAGCACATACACTGCCCACCAGAAGCCGAAATTGCCTTGATCATGTTCTTTTAAAAACAAATAATACCGCACATTGTTATGTCGCCCATTCCTCACTTACAGACCATGACGCCGTAATATTTTTTCTGAGTTCTACCTGTAATGCACCTAAAATTAAACAAAATAAAATTATAAAACAATTGGACTATACTAAAGCCGAAATGTACCTTAGGAAGCTTGATTTTAATACAATATATAACATAAAGTGTGTGAACGCAGCCACTAACTATTTCATTGATTCTCTTAACCGTTGTCTTGTTGCTAATTACATTCTTAAACCTGTGTCAAATAGAAAACGAATTACAAAACCCTGGATAACTCCCGGACTTCTAAAATGCATGAAAAACCGAGACCTCTTACACATTAAACACAAAAAAAATCCTAAAAGTGAGATCATTACAGTTACATATAAAAGGTATAGAAACTTCTGCTCGAAAATTCTTAAAAAAGCAAAACAAACATATGAAAAATCTTTAATAAAATCAGCAGAAAAAGACCCTAAAAAGCTTTGGAAAGCCGTTAAAACCATCACGCACACTAAAAAACAAAACACATCACCAACTGATCTTTTATCCCCGGCTGACCCCTCCTCATCTGTCAATGATGCAAACATGTTTTTTGTCAACGTTGGGAAAACGCTATCAGAGGCTATAATTACCCGTAACATACAAGATACACCACATTCTTATACATGTAACGCACCACACACAACTAATACCTTTTTCCTCGCACCAACTGATGAATCTGAAATTGAAACAATAATAATGGGGTTGCGGTCGGACTGCGCTGCAGGTGCAGATGGTATTTCTGGAACATTCTTGAAAACATTTAAAAATATCTTAATTCCTCCCATTGCATTCCTCTGTAATCTATCCTTTGAAACTGGAGTTTTCCCTGATGCGTTTAAAATAGCCGTCATTCACCCTATTCACAAGAATGGGGACAGAAACCGTGTAACCAACTATAGGCCAATTTCAATACTACCAACTTTATCAAAAATATTGGAAAAATTATTAAATAAACGACTAGTTAACTTTATAAACTCACATGGTTTATTGTCGCACAATCAATATGGCTTTCGAGCAGGTACTTCTACAAACGATGCGGTCCTGGATCTAACCAATAAAATAGTTACAAAATTAGATGAAAAAAATAAAGTATTAGGAATATTCATAGACTTGGCTAAGGCGTTCGACACGGTTTCGGTCCCCATTCTACTAACTAAGCTGGAATGTCTTGGTATCCGAGGCACTCAGCTTATCCTCTTCAAAAGCTACCTAACGGGTCGGAGACAGTGTGTTAGGATCGATGATTGGGTCAGTAATGAGCTCCCCATTACGTACGGCGTTCCTCAGGGCAGTATCGTTGGTCCAACATTATTTTTGATATATATTAATGATCTCTGCAAATTATCTCTTCAAAATTGTGATATTTTCACTTACGCCGACGATACTGCTCTCATTTTTCACGGAGAATCTTGGTCTGACACCTTCCATTATGCACAGTTAGGTTTTGATGCTGTCTCTAAATGGCTACTCAATAACTTGTTAACCTTAAACGTAGAAAAAACAAAATACATTACCTTCTCCTTATCGAAGTCTGGTCAACCACCTTCAGGTTCTTTCACTGTAAGAGCTCACAATTGCAAAGACCAGAAATCATCATGCCACTGTCCTAGTCTGGGATGCACTGACTCCATTAAATATCTCGGTGTAATAATTGATGATAGACTAAAATTCCACCTTCACATTGACTCACTTTCATCCAGAATGCGTAAACTCGTCTTCATCTTTAAAAACCTACGTCATATTGCAGACAAATCAATCATAAAACTAGTATACCAGGCCCTTTGCCAATCAATAACTTCTTATTGCATCATATCTTGGGGAGGTGCAACTAAATCTGCACTTTTAAAACTGGAACGAACCCAACGGTTTATACTGAAAGTAGGGTGGCATTTGCCATTTATTTATCCTACCACGCAACTGTATTCAATTTGTAAGGTACTGACAGTACGTCAACAGTTTATTTTAAATGTTACATTAAAAACCCATTCGCTCACCCCATATAATCCACATATACTGAATGTAACGACACGACGAAAGCCTAATGTTTGTCCTACTGTTTCCTTTAATTCTCAATTAGCACGCAGTAGTTTTTACTATCTTGGTGGTCTGGTTTACAATAAACTAAACAAACTCCTAAATATATATCCGAAATCCAGAACAGAATGTAAATCTATAGTTACCAATTGGCTCCTTGAGCAAGATTACGAAAGCACCGAAAATATTATTGCTAAAGCTCTTACATAAAGTCACACACAAACAATAAATACACACTCACGCACACACAAATCACAACTCACGCACAAACACACACACACACACACACACACAAATAATTATATTGAAAAAACATTTAAAATGTTGTCTTCTCTCTTTTGTAGTATGCACATGTTACCCTTAAATTAAAATTAACATAATTTTGTATTTTCCCGTGGTCTCTGAGGGCCTGGTGATCTGTAATACAGGTTTCGCATGAAACCCAGCACAGACACCAGCTCTCACAAAGGCTTAATGTTCAACTATTAGCTGTAAGCAAAACTGTAACTACCTTTGTGGAGAAACAATAAATTTTATTATTATTATTATTATTATTGCTCACGCGTCGCCAGTTGTTGGTGGCCTTATAAATACACTCAAAATTAGCTCTCGATGCGAAACGAATGCAATGCAGGCGCGAAATTATATTATTAATATCGCTATCGCTTGTACTGTGACTGTAGCTTTACTTATTGTTTCAAAAATACCTTAAGTTATTGAACCCAAGTATTAGGACAGTACTTAAATACTCAGCCCTAGTATTATTTTGAAAGTATTTTGTTTAAATAGTCAGTATTTTTTATTTGCAGCTGCACTTTCATATATATTATCATCTTTTTATTTACTATGTATCAAAATATTTATGTAGTACATGATTTAATACATATAGTACACCGACCTTATTTTCAAAATTACATACTATCGACAAGTTACATGTGTATAACTCCATCCACTGGTTTTTATAACACTCGTCCAAAGTGTGATTTTTTAAATATGCACTCACCTATGACAGCTAATGCCTTAGGCATACCTAGAGGGGGATTTGAGAGTTCGATTCCTCCCCTCCCCTTGCTTATAGTTTTTTTTTTTTATGATAACTAGCAATGTGGGATTTTGGTCCCATATTACTATCAATCATGTTAACCCCTCCGGCTAAGCTTAATGGCTTGTGTTAGGAGTGAATTCACGTCGCCGCGTCGGTATAATGGGTAGGATTCCAACCCGCGACCTCACCATTGCGAGACCGATGCCTTAGCCATTAGGTTACCGCCGCTTTTTTATTTATTAATAAGGAATACTTGCATGTTACAAAATTATAATCTAGCAAATATATCGTATGTTTAGCAGTAGGTATTATCTACGGGCTGATGATAATGATGAAATATAATCATATATAATCTTGTTGTTAAAGTCTAGCGCCTTTCCATTTATACTTAGTCAATACCGTGAACCGGCTAGCAACCGTACCGGCTTAAGAATAGTACCACCCCATCACTTCCCGTGGGTGTCGTCAAGGCGACTAAGGGATTTACCACCGGAGGGCGGGCAGCAGCGTCCTCTGTGTATTTTAAAGCCTTACTGCGATCGCCAACCCGCTCGCCAAGCGTGGCGATTATGGCAATTACCCCCAGGGTATTGGGGAGACCCGTGCCCAGCAGTGGGACATCATATGGGTTGATATGTAATACCGTGAATCTCCCTGACCCGTATGATCAAGTCTATTTTCTAGATCCATACATTGGACGAGTGGTGTTGAGGCCAATATTGGGGCCAATGTTTGGAGTCAGTTCAAATGCAATATGAAAGAAGTAAAATTTATAATTATGAAAGTAAGGTATTATTGTTGTGTGGCGTAATGGCGTTATAAAGCCAAATGATTTTGTAGCTAAATCCCAGAAACTGTGGAATTAATACTTAAAAAAATATTTTGATTAGATATATAGTTTTATATTATATTGAAGTAGTCTAATTTCTTGAAATATAATAAGTATAATCATTGAAAAATATAGTAGTAAAACCATTAAGTTACATATAACTGTGGACTATGAACTTTGCGTACATGGTCCTTCGGTTTATGGCCCTATTAGCCATGGTCCTTTAGTCCATGTTAAGGGGCGTCTAAACAGGCCATTTTATACGGCATTTTGTGGCGGCGCTATTGGCAACTAATTGCTCGGTTAATAATGGCAATATGTCTGCAATTGTATAGAGAATGATTCAGCCTCCTAAACAGGTTACACGGCCCGGCAACAATAAAATAAAGAGCGACTGAAACAACAACAAAATTGTCCGGGCAACATTGCGGCAAATCGATCGCTCAGCGATCGTCTGGCAACTGGAGAGAACTGCCATGCCGTCCACAGCATTGCCGCCACAAATTGCCGTAAAAAATGGCCCGTTTAGACGCCCCTTAATGAATCCTTCGCCCTAATAACCCTGTCATCCATGGTCCTTATTTTCATCCATGATCTTTCTGTTCATGATTGTTTTATCCACAAAAAAATTGACCACGATTCTTCTCGTCTTATATGTTTGAACGATTTCCAAATATAATTCATAAATCTTCAAACTGAATATATAGTTGAAATATACAAACTATACCTACAGCGAAGTTAATATGTTTATTTGTAAAAGCAATTAAATTTCAGCTCGGTGCCGGATCATAAGGGATTCCACGGACCTACAGTGGACCATGATAGTCCTGTGCTATTTGCTATACTTGCTCATCCGGATAATAAGGTACAGTGAAATTAGTCTCGAGAAATTTTTGCATATGTAGTGGTGTGTATGTTACTTAGATATTAGAGCGCGTTTCCACTATATCGTTCTGGCCCTTACAAAAATGTTTCAATATCCTAACATTACTATTTAATTTAATACTTATCCCTAGCAACACTCTGATTTTTGTTTTCAATAAAAACAAGTTTTTATTTTAAAGAAAAAGGTTTTGACTTTATTAAAAAAAATATGTCATTCAATTTCACGTCCTTGAGCAAACGACAAGGCGACTACCGTGAAACAATAAAATATCGTGTCGTTCTTTAGATGATAGTAGTTTAGCTATAGGTAAAAAGTTTTGACCATAATAATTACGAAACAAAACAAATAAATAAATCGTCACTTGATAGTGGAAAGTGGAAACACGCACAAAACCAGAATAAACCAGTTTACTCTGTCCGCAGGTGCCACGTGCAGTCTGACGTCAGTCGCTTGATACCGTTAGAACATAAAGCACGCATTTCATTAAAAAATTATAATTATTAGATACGTAGTAGTTTCATTGTGAAATTTTGTATTTGTTGATTGTTGTTATTGTTTGTTATTATTGTTAAAATATTTGTTGAAGTGTTTAATTTCAAGTGTGTAAGTGTTGTAACTTTATATTGATAATTCAAAATGGCTCCAGTGTTAAAACATGGTCGAGGCAAGCCTTTGACTTCTCAAACTAAGGAAGTTTTGTACTGTTTGTACAAATATTTCGAAAATGAGTGTAATAACAACCCGAGCAGTATTATGACCCCCACTCAATTAGTTGCTAAATCAACAGGAATTTCAATAGCATCCGTCAGAAAGGTAGTATCAGAAAGCAAATGTCGTCCTTCAGATCAGGAAGTAACATTTAAATCTCCTAAAAAGAAACCGAATCGTAAACCTACAATAGTAATCGATAACTTTGATCAGCAAGTTATCAGAAGAACAATTCATGACTTCCACATCACAAATAAAGAAGTTCCCACTTTAAAAACTTTGCACTCAAAATTGAAAGAAGATATCGATTATAAAGGTTGTGTCAGCACGTTACGAAAACACGTCATGTCATTAGGTTTTAATTGGAAGCAAACAGAAGATAACCGGAAACTTCTTATGGAAAAACACGAAATTAGATACTTGCGAATTAATTATTTGATGAAAATTGCTGAATATCGTGAACAACGCCGACCAATTGTTTACACCGACGAAACATATATACATACACCACATACCCTCTCGAAATCTTGGTCAGATGGAAGCACTTCAGGTTTGAAGCAACATATATCGAAAGGCAACCGCTTAATCATTGTTCATGCCGGTGGTATCGATGGCTTTATACCAAATGCATTGCTTATGTTTAAAGCCGACCAAAAAAGTGGAGATTACCACAACAATATGAACTATGACAACTATTCAAGGTGGATTCAAACTCAATTAATACCCAACTTACAACCAAATAGTGTTGTTGTTGTTGACAACGCACCATATCATAACTCAATACAAAATCCTGCACCGAATAGTAATTCTAGAAAACAGCAAATGATAGACTGGCTGACATTTCGAAACATTGAGCATTCATCCACGTTGCTTAAGCCTCAATTATATGAACTGATTCTGCAAAACAAGGCGAGATTTATAGAGTACAAGATACACGAAATATTACGACAGCACGGTCATACTGTGCTGCGTTTACCACCATACCATCCGGAGTTTAATCCTATAGAAAATATATGGGGGATAGTGAAAACATATGTCGCAAAAAAGAATGTCGCAATGAATATGAAGGTTATAATGTCATTAGCTGAAGAAAAAATGAACGCCATAACTGTAGAGGAATGGAGAAAAGTTTGTTTGCATGCTATTGAGGAGGAAAGCAAATATCAGGGTAGAGACGCAGCTTTAGACACAATATCAGAACGAATCATAATTAATTTAAATAATTCATCTGATGAAAGCGAGGATGGGGATGATTGTGATATGCCTGGGGTTGATGAATTATTAGAATAAAACATTTATGGCCGGAGAACACCTAATTCATACACGTCTTCACTGAAGTGAAAACCGGCATTCAATGCTTGTAATGTTTGGAACTGGCTTGTCTGCCTCATACAGTTCCATAGATTACAATGCGGTGGATACACATTTTCACGACCGTATTAGTACGTAGTGCGTATGCGTAGACGTGCACGCATTTGGTGTGCTCCAGCCACAAACGTATATTACCTTTAAAACAATAAAAACTAAAAATAAAATGTTGTTTTTTTTATTTGCTGACCATACACTACTACAAACGCAAAAATTTCTTCAAGCTAATTTACCTGTAATGTTATATATTAAACAAATGTGCCTAATGGCCGGCCTTAATAACTTAAACTTTTTTTTTAAACGACTCCCGTATTTGGGTACATGCCCTGTGTCGCGGGGGACTTTACAAACATACAAGTCACGGACACAAAATGGTGTTCCGTAGTGTTAGTTTATTATTTTGATTCTTATGATAATCCTTTGTTATGATTTTTACTGAACAATAACACATATACATTGGTGTAAAATTACAGTAATTAATAAATGTGTAGCTTGCATGACGCGGGGGGTGGGGGGGGGGGTATTCAAGTCCGCTCAAAAAATATAAAAAAATATTTATTAATAAATGTACTAAATTTAATCCATTTGAGATGCTATTTTGCGAATAAAAAAATTCGTGAGATTCGGGTTGACCTCCCCCTTCCCCCCCTCAACACCTCACGTAATTGATATACGTCCACTAAGATTGAGAGGACTACAGAATAAAACACAGGAGGAAGTCAGTGAAATGACTCCATCGTCGTCGTCTAATATTTTTTTTTTAATTTCAGCTGCTATCATGCCCACCGGCCATGCGCTTCATAATAACATCAGTGGGGGGTAAGCAGCGTAGGTTGTTGCTTCGAGGTGACTCAGCCGGTGTTGTGTCGTTGTGGAACGTTGACACAGCTGCTGTGCCAACGCCTAATCAGATGCCTTGTGAGTATTTATGACCTTGTGACATGTGTTTTTTTTTTTTATTTAGATAACTAGCAATGTGGAATTGAGTCCCATATTACTAGCAATCTTGTTAACCCCTCCAGCTAAGCTCAAAGGCTTGTGTTAGGAGTGGTTTCACGTCAGTCGTATTCGGTAGGATTCGAAGCCGCGGTCTCACGATTGCGAGACCGATGCCTTAGCCATTAGGCTATCGCCGCGCGGATCCAAAACTTTTTCAGGGGGGGGGGGGGGCAACATGTAACCGACCAAGTGTGAGTCCCTCGCATGATGAAAGGGGGGGGGATTGGATTTGTTTTAACACCGTATAGACATATAATTTTCTGTCAAAACGCAACGTCATGTCTCGGTGCCGGAGTTGGTAATGGCTTAGGGCCGGTACCCCGGGCTGGGTAAGGTCGCGGGTTCAAGTCCAGCCTGAGACGAGTTTTTCCTACATTATATCTTTCGATCGGGTCGGGGCATATTACAGTGGTGCGGCAACGTAACATTTTTTTGTATATGTAAAGGGAAAATTTTTAATTATTTTTTTTTAATTATTTTTTTTTTTAAATTTTTGAACAGCGCACGCACCAATAGTGCTGACAAGTTTGGACATGGCGTGGGCAGAGATGAATCCAAGTCCCGTTGGTATACTGGATCAATTGCATCTGCCTGATGAGCCTGGTAAGTTAGTTGCTCTTTACTCAATTTCCTTAAAAATTGCTTGAAAAATTATATAGGCAAGCTGCTGGCACAAGTATTTTGGCGAGTACAATAAGCTTTAAGCCAGTAACCGTAGTATTTCCACATATTAATAGAGCGTATTCTCACAGCACACACGAGCCAATCTCGTAAGCGATTAACCTGTAAACGCTTGGTGTTTTCAACATAAGCGTTTAAGCGCACATCACTCAAGCGGTGCCTGCAGTGGGAGCACCTGACGTTTGACGTAGTGACGTCACTGCTTACTGCGTATATGACAGCCTTTACTTGAACGGTGTACTTGTTGGTTAAAGAAATATTGTGTTACGATTTATATTCAAAATTTATCGCCATAAAGGAAGGGTTATTTTATATTGATTACATTACATAGCACGGAGAAGTACTAGCAAGTTTGAAACCAGTGGCACCTAACTCACGCGATTTTATGTTAAATATATATGTTTTAGAGATTAGTAGTGATTTTAGGAATTAGTAACAAAAATAGAATCCTTTTTGGATTATGAGCAAAGATCTGATAGTCGTATGCATTTTTACCTAAAGTGGCCTTGGGTTTGGACTTCTACTTTACATCACGCTTTTTTTATCGACAAAATCTTTACTATCTTTCATTTCATTTTTTTTGTATTTTCTTTATGTACAAAATAAGTATTTTGTGAAATATACTAAACAAATACATAAATAGTACTGAGTTGAATAAAAAAAAATACATTAGGTAATTGATTTTTTTTTTATTTACCATACACACATGTTTGAATGAAGAGTTAAAATTTAATTTAATAGGTAACTGACTAGTAAAGCAATTCCAGAATTTCGGGATTTTATTTTTTACTAGCTGAAAGTAAAATAATTTTTCAATTCGGACCAGTAGATCATCGCATTCAAACAAACAAACTCTTCAGCTTTATAATATTAGTATAGATATGTTTGTACTTGGAAATATATAAGTTTTTTTTTTTAAATAAGTATGCGTCATCTGAATGAGTGGCGTTGTGTGAGTTGTCCTAAGATATTATATTATTATTATTATTAAAAGGTATTTTGTTCTTCTTCCAGAAATAAAGTTAACAGCATCAATCTACTTGCTCGCTGCCAACCGCCTAGTGGTCGGTCGTGAAGATGGTTCTATAGTGATTGTAAACGCTACACATACAGTACAATTGCAGTTATTGCACGGCAATCATCAACAATTGGATGGTAAGTCAATAGGCAGTGAGTTTCAAAGTTAAAAATAACGTTATATACAATCTTGATGATCACGTTTATAAAATATTTTTATTATTCTCCCCAAATACTCACCCTTGATACTCACCCTTGACACTCACCCTCACTACTCAGACTTGACACTCCCCCTTAATATTCCCCTCCACTCTGCACCCAGACTAATCAGATTCACTATTCACTCTTGACACTTACCCTTTTATCTGTCATGAAGATGGCTCTATTACAATTGCATTTATTGCACGGCAATCATCAACAATTGGATGGTAAGTGGATACTCAGTGAGTTTCCACAGTAAAAATAATAACGTTATATCTAATTTTGTTAATCACCATTACTAGTTTTCTCCCTACTCACCCTCACCACTCACTCTTAATATACACCTTCACTACACACCCTTACTATTCACCCTCTGCTATTCAGCTTTACTATTCACCCACACTACTCACCCTTGCCACAATAACCTTTTGTACCTTTATATTGTCTTCACCAAATATCCTATGTACCTACAGCAATTAATATACTTACGGGGTATAGTAATTAAAATATATTTAAAAAAAATCGTATTATTTTCAGACTGGCCACCACATCAACTCCTACATGGACACATCGGTCGCGTCAACTGTCTAATTTATCCTCACCATATACACCAAAGGTAAGACAAGATCCTGCGCCTATTCTCTTCCAAGTATTTATTTAATTAAATACTAAAGAGAGAGAGGAGAGGCTGGAGAGGAGAGGCTGGCAACACTAGCTCTGTAAACACAACTCCTGTAATTATAAATTATAAATAATAAAACTATTCGTTTTTAAAGTGTATAGTGTAGTTAAAACTGATGACGATATCGAACTATCTAAGTGACATTATTAGTGGTTAATAATAATAAGTGCGTAAAAAGTTATAAAACAATAATACAAAACAGTGACTGCACCAAATATCAACGTCAATAAACACTAAGTACTACATTTGGACACTATTATAGTGGTAAGGATAATTACTAACTACAATATAATATTCTGTTAAGTTTAAACAGTGATATAAAGTGAATTAAGATATAAAGTAATTTTTAAAAACCGTTACGTAAAAAAAGTTAAATCTTGAAGTGAACTTTGTATAGCAACTAACGCCTCAAGTGGAGAGCAGCCCAACTAAATGTGACATTATTTCAGAGTTGCTACTACAAACAAGTCATTGTAAAACCGTTATATAAAAAAGGAACGAAAAATGACATGAATAACTATAGACCAATCACACTCATCCCAATTCTATCAAAAATATTCGAAAAAGTGATGTTTATTAAAATACAAAAATTTATATCCACGTGCAATATCTTAAAAGCTGAGCAATATGGATTCAGAAAACAAAGCTCGACTTCTTTAGCATGCTTCTCATTATTTAAAGAAATTACCCAAGCTATAAACGACAAAGAACTTGTAGCATGTATATTTCTCGATATGTCGAAAGCTTTCGATTTCGTCCAGCATGACACGCTAATGTCAAAACTATATAACTACGGGTTACGCGGAAATGCATATAAATGGATCAAGAGTTATTTAGAAAATAGAGTCCAATGCGTAGAAATAACAAAAGTTGAAAAAAATCACCAAAACCGCTATCGCTCCTCATTTTTAGAAAATAAGTATGGGGTGCCGCAGGGAAGCCTTCTCTCTCCAAGTTTATTTCTTCTGTACATAAATGACCTCCCGGACGCTATAACTCACAAATGTATCCTTTTCGCGGATGACACGACTCTAATAGTCAAAAGTAAAAACTTCAAAACCCTAGAAGCTGAAGTTAACACAACTCTTAACAAAACGATTAACTGGTTAGAGGAAAATAATCTTAAAATTAACATTGGGAAAACAAATATAGTTCAGTTTCAAACATATAGAGCCAACACACCGAATCTGGAAATACAGTATAAAAATCAGGCCTTAAATAACGTGGATGACTGCGTATTTTTGGGTGTCACTGTTGACAAATATTGCAATTGGAAGTCACACATACAAAACACTCTCAATAAAATTGATAGATTTGTTTTTGTACTAAAGAGAGTTCGAGAAACTGTAAACCGAAAGACTGCAATGATGACCTACCACGCATATGTAGCCTCCCTACTCCGTTACAGTATCATTGTCTGGGGCAATTCGGTGGACTTCAATAGATTATTCATAGCACAAAAAAAAATGTATTAGAGCGATTTTTGATTGTGACTACCTAGATAGTTGTAGACCAATATTTAAAAACCCTTCTATCCTTCCTTTACCATGTATCTACATATTTGAAATATGCATCTTTGTAAAAACGAACTCTACACTGTTTAAAAAACTTGGAGATGTAGAGGGGAGTCGAACTAGACACAAAAACCGATTAAAGGTACCGAAAACGAATCTTGAACTACATAAGAGAAACTCATATCTTATGTGTATTAAAATATATAACCATCTTCCAAACCAATTGATCAATTTACCCTACAAACAGTTCCGCAAAGGGCTTATCACATTATTACAAGAAAAAGTTTATTATGACGTCGATGAATACCTAACAGATAAATTTATTAATTAGATGTTATACATTTTATATTTTTTCCTTTTATTAAATTGTAATGATCAAGTGACATTATATTATACTGAATTGAATTATAATTATTATCTGATTTATTATTATTATTGTTGTATTATGTCAATATGAATTGATTTTACTTATTTAAATTTTAACTGTTGACATTATATTATAATATTATTTCGTTAATTTTGTGAAATGTTAATTAATAGGTATTTAAGTTTTAACAACAAATATTTGCACGCCTTGCATGGCAGAATATGTTGTACTATACTATACCAAAGATCTGTAAACCACCATATTCTGGGAAATAAAGTTGAATTGAATTGAATTGAATTGAATTGAATTGAATAAAAATAAATTATAGACGTCTATCAAACGAGGTTGATATTAGATATCGAGTTGGATTCACAGCAATATATATGTTTTTTTAAATATGTCATCCATGTTAGGCACCTGTCCCACCAACGGCATGATCTTTTTCATTAATGATCTATTCCTTTATTAAACAGATACGACAAAGCGCACTTAGTGTCAGGCGGCATAGACTTCGCGGTGTGTCTGTGGGACCTGTTCAGCGGCGCGCTACTACACAGGTTCTGCGTACACGCAGGCGAGATCACACAACTTATAGTGCCGCCTCATAACTGTAGCGTGAGTATAAATATATAATAATAACTTTATTAAAAATATCAACTCACCTTTACAAAAACACTAACTCACCCTCGTCAATATACCAACTCACCCTCACTTACTCACTAACTCACCTGCACACAACAAAGCTCGCTTAGAATCAGACGGCATTAGGCTTCGCGGTGTGTCTGTGGGATCTGTTCAGCGGCGTGTTACTACAGTACCTGTAGTATAGGTTCTGTGTACATGCAGGCACCTTCGTGTAACTTATAATACCGCCTATAAATAACTTGCGTGACTATAAATAACTTGGTTAAAAATCCCTCACAAAATACAAACTCACACTTAATCACTAACTCATCCTTAAAATATTACCAATTAGATATTCGAATGTCAAATCAATCAATAACAATAAATTATTTTACACTTACCAACTTATGTTTTAGTATTTATAATCACCAAAATAAATACTAAAAGTAAATGATTTGAAACCAAAACATAATGACGTCACAGTGTTAAATTGCATGTAATCTCTATAATTTTGACTTGACATTCAAATACCCAATTTACCCTCTCAAAATTATTATCTCGCTTTTTCTAATTTGAGATTAGGACCTTTTACTTTATTATTATTTTTATTTATATATTTTTCTTTTTTTCAGTCTCGCATCCAGAAATGCATCTGTTCCGTCGCTTCAGATCACAGTGTAACTTTATTGAGTAAGTCATGGATACCAACTTTGCCTAATATAAAAAAAATGACATTTTTGTATCAAAAATGTCATATTCAGTTTTGACAGAATAGTCATTTACAGTCACAACATTTAGTCTCCATTACGATGAAATAAAAAACATTGAACTTTATTTTTCTTAATAAATAAAAAAATAAATGCATATTATGGATAAATTTCACTCAAACTTTCTATGTACTATAAACTAAACCAAAGATTTAACTGCTGCAGCTCGGAATCAAACTTATGAATTCTGGCTTAAGGACGATTGCCTAAGCCACCATATTTGCTGCGATGCAGATGCGATACCATTGTTTTTAAAGATTACTTCGCAGCGGGGTACAAGCTATGAATCGCAGAATACAAAGTATACCAATACTCGTAACGTACGATTTAGTGGAGCACACTACGTGGTGTCCCGTGTGGGAATTAAACCCACGTTTTTAATTGGGTCGATGACTACAATAACAATAAATTATTTTACACTATACAGGAAATAGCATTTGCAAAAATATTGTGGAAAACAATATTTCTCTACAATTTTACGTTGTCATGAATATATAAACATCAAAACAAACATTGAAACTACATGATTTGACCATACAAAAGAATGACGTCATTGTTTTGTATTTCATATAAATTAGTACGGGGCGCATCGTTTTGACGTTTCTTAAAAATATACTGATTTGACTTGACAGTCATCTGCCCTATTGCAAAACATACGCGATACACTTGCTATTCCCATTGCAACTACGATTCTGCATCGCGACTTACGTTACAAACTACAGTCGCAATTCGACTTGCTGTTCTAGTGACGACATGTGAATACCTTTAAACATTATTTTTGTATGATGAACTCAGTCGAGTCTTAGTTGCCCGTAGTAAATGCGACCAACGGTTAAATGTAAGCTCACAGAGCAGAAGAGTATTCACGTAACGCGCGTCTGCATCGCTGCGAAAAGTCGTCTTGGGCAACCGCTCCCAATTTTAATGGACAGCCCAATACCCTATTCTGAAAATGTTAATACGCATTTTGTTTTTTCAGGTCTGTCAGAACGTAAGTGTGTGACGCTCGCCTCTAGACACCTGTTCCCCGTGGTGTCGATCAAGTGGCGTCCGGCAGACGACTTCATGGTGGTGGGTTGCAGCGATGGTACTGTCTTCGTGTGGCAGATGGAGACTGGACACCTGGACAGAGTGCTGCATGGTGAGTTGGTTATTGTAGAGAGTGAGTTGGGTTGAGGGTGAGTTGGTTGGAGGTGAGTTGGGTTGAGGGTGAGTTAGACAATATGTAGAATATCAATGGTGTATCGGAACGCAAGTGCATGACACTCGCCTCTAGACACTTGTTTCCCGTGGTAACGATCAAGTGGCGTCTAGCAGACGACTTCATAGTGGTGGGTTGCAGCGATAGTACTGTCACTGTACTTGGACAGAGTGCTGCATGGTGAGTTGGTTGAGGGTGAGTTGGGTTGAGAACGAGCGAACGAGTTTGTATGTTTGTTTGTTTGAACGTGATAATCTCAGACACTACGGGCCCGAATCGAAAAATATATACTGTGGGATAGCCTGTTTATCGAGGAAGGCTTTTTAATTTACGATGTTGTAATCAGCTAGTCAGTGATAAAAAAAAATACAGATTTATTTACTAATTAGTATTTTGGATTATTTTGTTATTCTAGGAAACAAGCCATAACATAGGGGGCTAGTATATAATAGGGATGTTGACTGTCAAGTCAAATCAGTCTTTTTTATGAAATGTCAAAACGATAAACTGTATAGAAATGTGTATGGACAACATATGACGTTATACGTTCCTATCGTCAAATCATTACTTTTAGTATCCGTTTTTATGTTTTTAAATTCAAAAACATTTAACGTGTTTGTATAAAAATACTTATTTTTAAAGCATTTTAAGACCTAATATTGTCTAATTTATTCTTGTTAAAAAACTGAGTCAGGCAATAATACGTCATAACAAGATCTAAATAATTGTGTTCATCTAAAATTTGACTGGCCTGTTGGCCTAGTGGTTAGTGAACCTGACTGCTAAGATAAGTTTTATAATAACATTTGTAAAACTTATCTTAGCTTTTAAATAAAATTTCTTAGAAAAATAACATTGGCCTTTTTCATTTTATACATAACTAGCTGTCATGCGCAACTTCGTATGCGTACATTTTCCCCGTTTTTGAAACATTTCTCGTCGCTACTCCGCTCCTATTAGTCGTAGCGCGATGTTATATAGCCTATAGCCTTCCTCGATAAATGGGCTATCCAACAAAAAAAGATTTTTTTAAATCGGACCAGTAGTTCCTGAGATTAGCGTGTTTAAACAAACAAACAAACAAACAAACAAAGCCAACAAACAAACAAACTCTTCCGCTTTATAATATTAGTATAGAGTAGGAACTAACATAATAATTATCGTCAGTGCTAAAAGGGCTTAAGTTGTTAATATTTTCCAAAATACAATGTTTTTCTTTTATTAGAATTTATTTCATAAATCTACTTAAATTTTTAAAAAGATTTATGAAATAAATTCTAATAATAAATTAAATAAAAGTAAAACATTTTCGCCATACTACATTATAACACGTAAATAATAACTACACACATCAAAAGTGTCTAGGGATCAACATATATTTTTGCAATAACTTTTCTCCTGATTGATTTTTTTTTTTTTATTTCTTTAAGGATTCATCAAATAAAGTGTTTTCGTTTGTCACAGTAACGATAAACCAAGTCACCTTTGCATTAATAAAGAAATTTGCCATTTTCCTAATAAAGGGATTTTTGACATTTGAACCACTAACATTAAAGTTCGAAAAAAAGACTGAAATAACAGTTTTCTTTAAAATTTTATTGGGTAACTTAAACAATTAATAATCCGTGTTTCTACCGCGAACACTAACAACACAAGAACATCGGTTTGGCATACTCAAAATGAGTTCATCCAAATCACGCTGTGGAATGGCCGCCCATGTTCGTTGCAACAACAAAAAAAGGTCTTCTTGCGACTGGATACCCTCCATATTCGGCAGAGCTCTTCTCTGTAGCATATCCCATGCATGCTCAATCGGGTTCAAGTCTGGCGACTGAGCAGGCCAGGGCAGGACATTGATGTTAGCTGCGGCGAGAGTCTGTCTTACAACTCTTGCGGTGTGCGGTCGTGCATTATCATGCATTAACTGAAATAAGGGACCGATTTGCACTTGTAGAGGAACGATGACGTCTGATACAATCGTCTCAGCATAAATTTGAGCGTTGAGGTTGCCTCTGATCCAAATCAACTCAGTTCTTCCGCCGATCCAAATACCCGCCCATACCATGATGGTTCCACCACTATAAGGATGGACTTCCTGGCAGGATTTTAATCGCTGTTGGCGTCCAGGGGTTCTCCAGTGTCGTATACGTCTTGTATCCGGTCTCATACCAAAACGAGACTCATCAGAAAAGCACACGAAACGCCATTGTTCTTCTGCCCAATTTCTGTGTTCAAGAGCCCATTGATATCGAATCCTACGATTGTGCATTGCTATAGGTGGTACCCGTAGCGGTCTTCGGGAATGAAGGTTCACTTCATGCAAGCGGTTTCTGACTGTTTGGTCGCTAATTAAGTTCCCTGAAGAGTGATGAAGCCTCACGGCTAACATCATGGCGGTTATTGTTGGACCTCTTCGAGTTAAGATTTGAATGTATCGGTCTTGTCTCCGTGTGGTGCAGCGATACCGTCCTCCATGGCGCTCAGCCACGGTACCAGTGCTTCGGTAACGTGTCCAAAGTCGACTGATAACACTCTGACTTGTATTCAGAGCTAAAGCCACAGTACGTTGCCGGGAACCAGCTTCTATCATTCCCACGGCTCTGAGCATTTCTTCCCTGCTTAAATGACGTCGCCGCTCCATAATAACGTTGGTTTTAATCAGTAGTAGGGAAACAGTAGCACTAATAATGTCTTCAATGCGTTGTATGTTTTTATAGGGAAAATATTGACAGCTGATTTTCATCTTTTACTCGAATTTGATTCACAGTTCCTGATTCAAATTATGAAATGCACCAAAAAGGATCCATATAAATTTATAAAATCATAAATTTATTACAAAGCCACATCTCAATCTCAAGAAATCCGCATAAAAATGCTTGATCCCTAGACACTTTTGATGTGTGTATTAATGCTGATGCATTGTTATAAAGTTTATTATTTGCATTGGCCCTATTAGCACCAGGCCACAGAAATATTAAAAGTTTTAGCTTTTTATAAAAATACTTGTAAAGCATGTCGTTTTGACATTTCATAAAATGATACTGATTTAACTTTGACTTGACAGTCGTCATCCACATTCTAAACTAATACATTTGTTCGCAGGTATGATAGCGGAAGAAGTTCTGTCAGCGTGTGATGAAGCTATAGCTGATGATCTCGGAGGCTCCCTGTCTGGCGCCTCTAGCGGTGATGGCCTCGCCAACCCTGCTGTGCACTTCTTCAGGTCAGTGGCTTGTATACTTCGTTAGATTTACAAATACAATAATTATAATCGGATAAATATGAATCGGGTTCGATTCCTGGGTCTGGACTTCAAATTTTTCTATCTTTCAAAAATGCAATTATTGTATTTGTAAAGTAAAAAATTACTTCAATATTCGGCCTGCGACATCATAATTTGTTAAAATGCTCTCTGTAACGAAGCAATAAGAAAAGCCGTGATAGTTCTTTAACTACCGACTAGATGGCGCATGCGAGGGCCCAACTCGCGAGCATCAATTTGAGGTCTAGTAACATAGTCAAGATAAGTGGTTCGATTCCGGCCCCGGTTTGGCTACGGAAGTCTCGGGTTCGATGCCTGGGTCTGGACTTCAAATTTTTCTATCCTTCAAAAATGTAATTATTGTATTTGTAAAGTAATTGGCAAGAAATGCCTATAAAAATTACTTCGTTACATTTGCTATAGATTCAGTAAAAAAGGCTAGCCTGTTGTTTTAGTGGTAAGTGAATCTGGTTTCTGAGCAATGAATGAAAGAAATCTTTTTGTTAATACTAGCTGTTTATTAGTGTGTATGTATAGGCGGATCCAGGGGGGGGGGGCGGGCACGGGGGCACGTCCCTCCATCAGAAGGTTATTTTGTGTACTTACCGAATTTCTTTTGTATTGAATTGCTCTGCCTATTTGCCCCGCCTGAACTAATATTTTTGGGGTTTAGTAATTCAATGAAAAAGTTTTCAAAGTTTAGTAGTAATATTCAGAACCAGGAACATTTATTTACACTCGTTACAGAAAATCGTCCACGAGTTCGAACGTCTTGTGCGTACCAAAAAAAAAAAAAAATTATAATAGTCCCTGTAAACTGAAGAAATTTAAATAAACGAAAATTCAAGGATTTCGTTTTAAGGAAAGAGAGTAGGCCTACAGGCCCCCGTCGTGACTGCAACTCACACTTTCACACTTGACAGATTTGGGGTCCCACGGGTCGGTTTTGACAAAATGCACCTCCCCCTCCCCCCGTCGTTAGCTTCGACACTGCCATTTGCCTCTCGTGCCCCCCAAGAATGAAATCCTGGATCTCCCCCTGTGTATGGGTATATTTAGTTTTTGCTCGCGATTTCCCTAACGTGGAAATTTTCTAAAATTTTTAGGATGTATATGTATATACAGGGTGTAACAGAAAGGTGTGATCAAATTTCAGCAGCGGATAGGGTATGTTATCAGTGTTGTACCTACCATGATGCCGTAGCTGGTTGTATTATTATTACATTATTCTTTTTGTCAAAATTCAGTAGTGAAAGGCGTATGGCATAAGAATATTACCTCCCCTGGTATAAAATTCGATTGGATTATAATGGCATAGAACTTTTTAAGTCATTTTCAAGTCTTCTTAATTAATAACTTTTTCTTTCATAAATAAACGAATGAAAAAATAATAAATATTTTTTTAGGGTACTCTGATTTTGATAAAATTAGGTATGTGCGTGCACACAGTTTCATGGGCACATACCAACCACACCTTTCTGTTATACCCAGTATAGTAGGGAAGGGAGTTGGTGGCTCCAAGTCTTAAAAAAAATTCGTTAAGTGAACTCACAAGAAACTCCCATTCAAAAGACTTACGATTCGGACAAACCGCAAGATTACACTTCTATCACATCACACTAATATTATAAAGGCGAAAGTTTGTGAGTATGTGAGTGTGTATGTTTGTTACTTCTTCACGTCTAAACGGTTGAAGCAATTTTAATAAAATTTGGTATGGAGTTAGCTGACACCCTGGATTAACACTTAAGTTTGTTACGCTTTCACGCGTACTCAACCGATCATCATGAAACTTTGTACACATATTCTTGGAGGTATTAGAAGTAACATAGGATTATAAAAAAAGGGGGAAAATTTACGCAGACGAAGTTGCACGGGACAGCTAGTCCATACTAATATTATAAATGTGAAAGTAACTCTGTCTGTCTGTCTGTCTGTCTGTCTGTTACGCTATCACGCTCAAACCGCTGAACCGATTTAGATGAAATTTGGTATGGAGATAGTTTGAGTCTCGGGGAAGGACATAGGATAGTTTTTATCGCGATAACCGACATCCACGCGGGCGGAGCCGCGGGCGAAAGCTAGTATTTTATAAATTTTATAACATAAGTCATCATATAACAATTAAGAATAAGTTTTGATATGTCTGGATCTTTAAAGAGTTTAGTTTGACGTATCAGGAAACCCGACATCTGAGCCCCCCTCTTTACGATGTGGTCTATGTGTTCACGAAAATCCAACTTCCTGCCGATAATTATTTCTAGGTCTCGTATACGTGAAACCTCAGTAAGTGCAGTGTTGTTGATATAGTAAGTTGCAGGTGTAGGGTACTTTTTCCGAGAGAATCTGATTTGGAAACACTTAGTGACATTTAGGAACATAAAATTGTTCCGACACCTAAGACTAACTTTATTAATGTTGTTTTGTAGAGTTTGAGTGTCGTGTGGTTATTTTATCACTCTATACAATTTAAGATCATCCGCAAATAACTGAAAACTGGATTCTATAGTATCGCACAGGTCATTAACAAACACCAGAAAAAAGGGGACCAAGATGGGCACTTGGGAACGATTTTGTACATAAGATTTGCACCATCTAAGCAGGTTGCTACAAATGCCTGCATGATCAAGCTTTTGTATTAATAAAGTGTGATTTACCGCATCGAATGCCTTGGAAGTAGTCAGTGTAAATTGAGTGTACTTCTAACATTTCTTCCAAGGCTCCAGCAATAAAATTGACGTAGCTCATAAGATTCGACATGGTTGATCGTTTTGGTAAGAATCCATGTTGGTTTGGTGTTATTTGTGGCATTAAGTAATAGACTAACTTTCTTTGGACTAGCGATTCAAAAAGTTTACCAAAGGCTGATAAAATTGAAATGGGCCTATAATTAGCAACATTACATTGATCTCATTGTGTCATCATGTTATATAGGCTTCTTTACATTTTGTGGGAAATATGCCTTGGCATAAGGATTGGTTAATAATTATATGCAGTGGTCGCACTCGCACCAGCTGTGAAGTGCAAGTTTTGAGAAATACGGGGGGTATCAAGTCTGGTCCCGGCCCCTTATTTGAGTCCAATAAATGAAGAGATGTGAGGATATATTTTTGAGTGAACGAGAGATTGCTCAGGAAAGAATGTGATTTAGAAACATATACATTTCCATTGTTATTATGGAGATTGATATTGTCTCCAAAGATAGAGTGAAAGTACTGGGAAAAAGTTCGCTAATTTTTTTGCCACCCCTTGCGTATTTATTTCCTAAAAAAGTCTCGTCTGGTATATCACAACTATTAGATTTAGAAGATTTTACAAATTCCCAAAAGTATTCAGGATTGTTTTTCATGCGATGCTTTGAATTTTCTTTAAAATTAGAAAAGCACTGATGAATCATGTCATTACAACTATCTCTGAGCATATTATAGGTTATTTTATCTCTTGGATTGCAATACTTTTTAAAGCTGTTATGGTATTTTGCCTTCTCTTTTAGTGCCTTGATCAAAGAGGAACTGTACCAGCAGGGATATTGAGACTGTCTAATTACCTTAAGTAGAGTATTATTTTTTATTATGGGAGTGATAAGATCGTAGAAAATGTCTACAATGCTGTCAATGTCATGGCAAGATTTGAATTGTTCAGACCAGTTAATTTTTGACATAGTCGGCTTTATTAAAATTTAACACGGACGTTTTGTTAATTTTAGGGGGCTTATATGAATTTATTTTGAACAATACAGTGAGAGCCGGATGGTACGTATCTATTGTTAAAAGGGGATCTATGTTTTCAGACACAGTACAGTACTCCAAAAGTAATAATGCGCATAGAAATCTTCGGAAATCTTCGTCATTGTTCGGCAACGGTCGTATTACCCGAGCGTCGAAAGACGATATTTATATAGAGTGGTTAAGAGCAATTTCTCTATGCCTAATTTTATATATTATGTGTTTTGTGCTAAAACAGATTTGATTTACCTGTAACGAAATTTGATTCGATAATTCCATGTAAGTAAATAGCGAAAACGCTACAATCATTGTTGGAGTGATTAGTTTTCAAGTGTCTTACCGAAGTTGGTGTAATTATGGAGGAAAAGGTTTAAATAACATAAGGTTTTATTAGAAGGAGAAAAAAACGTTTTCAAATAGAGGTTTACATAAAATATAATCAAAATCTCAGTTCAAATTTGTTTACAGCACTAATCATTCCAGAAAAATAATACAATTATAAAAAAATTAAATGTTAATGTATGTTTTTTTTCGTTTAAGATATTACTCAAAGTTCGTCGCGAAATTCCTGTAGCTTTTGTAACACGGTCTTGAATTTTTTTAAAATAACCATCATGGTCTCTGTTGAAAACATTGGCTTCATTTAAGAAATAAAGGTACACATTAAATACCATTTGCCGTGCTTGTGAATTAAGCGGTTTTCCACGTTTAAATTTATCCATTTTGGAAGAATTCGTCTGAAAGAAAATGGCATGGGCAGAGTTAGGTATATATTTTTTATGCATGTTTATCTATTTATTTAATTTAAATAAATCTCATTTTTTAAATGTTTTTCTAGTACTTAATATGTATTTAATGTAGGTATTTTATTTTTTTAATATTAAAAAAACGTGAAATATGTTATTTATTTTCCTTTTTTCAAAATATACTATTTAAATCTGAATAAGCTAATTAATGTTGAAATTATATTTACCAAGAAGGGTGTGTAATAGCAGCTCTATATATTTCCACAAATAGAGAACACGTGCAGTCACTACCAATATATAAAGACGACTGACAGACATTTCGCTGACCGGCGACAGCTGCCGAACGCCCGATTTGTTTTCGATTGTGCACACATGATATTGACTCCTATCTCTTTTAAACAAGGTGCAAAATGCAAATGCCTTGTTTAGGGCTCTTACGATTCCATGATTCGAGTGTTTCCGGGAATACGACAATTAGCGAAGATCTGCATGTGCATTATTAATTTGGGAGTACTGTAAATAGGTTATGACAGTTAGTAAATACTAAATCTAACATCTTATTCTTGCTGTTGCTTACATTGTTCAATTGATGAAGGTTGTTAAAAGCTAGCATGTCTATCAAAAGGCTTTCTAACTGAGATTTGGCGTTGTTCATTAAGTTATTATGTTGCCATAGTACAGGTATTGTCTAGCTTGAAATTACAGTAAAACCTCTATTATCCGACCGAATTGGGACCGAAACTAGTTCGGATAATCAAAAGATCGTATAATCTAAATGTGGGTTATTGGGACAAGTCAAACAAAAACAACACCTTTTACATAAAAACAGTGCAGTATATTAAAATTTGATATACATTTTGACATTTACAGTTTCGTATTTGTATTATTTTTTTTATAAAATCGTTACTTTTTATTGACGAACGGCTGCAACGCATTGTTGAGCAAATCTCGTAGTCGTAGCCGTTTGAGAAGAAGTTAGGAACACGCTCGCTTTAAAGTTTTAAAATTTGTAGCTATTTTAGTTTGTCGTAATATATTTTTGGCTCTCTATTTTGCAAATTTAATAAAATCTTGTTTATGTAATATAACGTTTTTTGCGGCTTACCGGTTGCTAAGTAATAAGTAATACTTGGCTAGTTTGTTCAAGGCAGTAAGGAATATTACTTGTCTATAAAATAGATTTTTCTAAGTAATTACTTTAAGAACTAGCCATGTCTCAATGAAGAGTAATTTATTATACGGGAATTAACGCGCATTGTTTACCTTAAACCTTCCGATACCACCTATGCATAACTGCAGCCAGCAACAAATGCTGCAAATGTTCGAAAAACTGAGCGTTCGAATAAATTAAGTCATCGTTCGGATAATCGAGGTGACCGTAGATGCCTGGCTGTGAGTAGTGACGGTGGAGGATGGTTGCAGAGGGCTGCGGCACCGCAACCTGACGGCCATGCGCGCGGCCACGGCGCGCGGGCTGGCGGCGCTGCAGCACGCGGGCCCGGCGGGCGGCGCGGGCCCGCTGGCCGAGCCGCCGCGCTCGCGCCGCGCGCAGCTCACCGTGCAGGGCTTCCGCTCCAACCCCGCCGGTACGTGTGTCTTATGTGCAGCGGGCCACGGCGCTGCAGCACGCGGGCCCGGCGGGCGGCGCGGGCCCGCTGGCCGAGCCGCCGCGCTCGCGCCGCGCGCAGCTCACCGTGCAGGGCTTCCGCTCCAACCCCGCCGGTACGTGTGTCTTATGTGCAGCGGGCCACGGCGCTGCAGCACGCGGGCCCGGCGGGCGGCGCGGGCCCGCTGGCCGAGCCGCCGCGCTCGCGCCGCGCGCAGCTCACCGTGCAGGGCTTCCGCTCCAACCCCGCCGGTACGTGTGTCTTATGTGCAGCGGGCCACGGCGCTGCAGCACGCGGGCCCGGCGGGCGGCGCGGGCCCGCTGGCCGAGCCGCCGCGCTCGCGCCGCGCGCAGCTCACCGTGCAGGGCTTCCGCTCCAACCCCGCCGGTACGTGTGTCTTATGTGCAGCGGGCCACGGCGCTGCAGCACGCGGGCCCGGCGGGCGGCGCGGGCCCGCTGGCCGAGCCGCCGCGCTCGCGCCGCGCGCAGCTCACCGTGCAGGGCTTCCGCTCCAACCCCGCCGGTACGTGTGTCTTATGTGCAGCGGGCCACGGCGCTGCAGCACGCGGGCCCGGCGGGCGGCGCGGGCCCGCTGGCCGAGCCGCCGCGCTCGCGCCGCGCGCAGCTCACCGTGCAGGGCTTCCGCTCCAACCCCGCCGGTACGTGTGTCTTATGTGCAGCGGGCCACGGCGCTGCAGCACGCGGGCCCGGCGGGCGGCGCGGGCCCGCTGGCCGAGCCGCCGCGCTCGCGCCGCGCGCAGCTCACCGTGCAGGGCTTCCGCTCCAACCCCGCCGGTACGTGTGTCTTATGTGCAGCGGGCCACGGCGCTGCAGCACGCGGGCCCGGCGGGCGGCGCGGGCCCGCTGGCCGAGCCGCCGCGCTCGCGCCGCGCGCAGCTCACCGTGCAGGGCTTCCGCTCCAACCCCGCCGGTACGTGTGTCTTATGTGCAGCGGGCCACGGCGCTGCAGCACGCGGGCCCGGCGGGCGGCGCGGGCCCGCTGGCCGAGCCGCCGCGCTCGCGCCGCGCGCAGCTCACCGTGCAGGGCTTCCGCTCCAACCCCGCCGGTACGTGTGTCTTATGTGCAGCGGGCCACGGCGCTGCAGCACGCGGGCCCGGCGGGCGGCGCGGGCCCGCTGGCCGAGCCGCCGCGCTCGCGCCGCGCGCAGCTCACCGTGCAGGGCTTCCGCTCCAACCCCGCCGGTACGTGTGTCTTATGTGCAGCGGGCCACGGCGCTGCAGCACGCGGGCCCGGCGGGCGGCGCGGGCCCGCTGGCCGAGCCGCCGCGCTCGCGCCGCGCGCAGCTCACCGTGCAGGGCTTCCGCTCCAACCCCGCCGGTACGTGTGTCTTATGTGCAGCGGGCCACGGCGCTGCAGCACGCGGGCCCGGCGGGCGGCGCGGGCCCGCTGGCCGAGCCGCCGCGCTCGCGCCGCGCGCAGCTCACCGTGCAGGGCTTCCGCTCCAACCCCGCCGGTACGTGTGTCTTATGTGCAGCGGGCCACGGCGCTGCAGCACGCGGGCCCGGCGGGCGGCGCGGGCCCGCTGGCCGAGCCGCCGCGCTCGCGCCGCGCGCAGCTCACCGTGCAGGGCTTCCGCTCCAACCCCGCCGGTACGTGTGTCTTATGTGCAGCGGGCCACGGCGCTGCAGCACGCGGGCCCGGCGGGCGGCGCGGGCCCGCTGGCCGAGCCGCCGCGCTCGCGCCGCGCGCAGCTCACCGTGCAGGGCTTCCGCTCCAACCCCGCCGGTACGTGTGTCTTATGTGCAGCGGGCCACGGCGCTGCAGCACGCGGGCCCGGCGGGCGACGTCTACATGTAATGCCAAGTTCGCAACGAAGTTGGCAATAAAAACTCGCGATCACTCTTTTCAAATTACCAATTTTACAACGTTTGAATATTTATAATCTTGATATGAAGGTAAGTAAATATACTTTACACAATGATAAAGGACTAATGCTAATTATATTATAAAACCAATATGTTTGCAGGCTAGACGAAAAACATATTACATTTTGACATTGATTCGTTCATCATCATCATCGTCATCATCATCATCATCATCATCATCATCATCACCACCATCATCATCATCACCACCATCATCATCATCATCATCATCATCACCACCACCACCACCATCATCATCATCATCATCACCATCATCATCATCATTATCATCAATCCAATTTTCAAGGGATTTAAAATAAATTGAGCTTAAGCCGCAGACGTAACTTAGTAGATAATATTTTTCATTAGGTTATTTTGTCCTTAGATCCGGAGAGCCACATTCTGTTCTTCGACATTGAAGGTCTGATCGTGGAACTCCTCAGCGAGGAATATTCCGCTATGAGTCCTGCTAGTTTGGAAGTAAGTATAACTTCTGAACCTCGGAATGGATTTAGATTATTGCAGTAGGTGTTATTACCATCGTTAATTAAATGACCATAAGAATAGAAGAATAACATAGGATTGACTGGCCTGTTGGTCTAGTGGTTAGTGACCCTGACTGCTAAGCCGGAGGTCCTGGCTTCGATCCCCACCCAGGATAAAACTTTGTGTGAAAAAGCACGATGGTTTCTTGTGTCTGAGTGAATTTATCTATAATATGTATGTATTTAGAAATATATAAGTATGTTTATTAGTTGTCTGGTTGCCATATTAGAAGTTCTGCTTAGTTTGGGATCATATGACGTTGTGTGAGTTGCCCCAAGATATTATAGATATTATTATATTATAGACTAGCTGTGCCCGCGACTTCGTTCGCGTAAAAGTCGGGTTTAAATTAAGGAAGTTTATGTTACGAAATAATTTGTTGGAATCAGTCCTGTCGGATGAACCGCGATATTCAGCAGCGAAGAATCGTCTTAAACTCATTTATTGATAGCTTCAACACCCAAAGCTTTGTGAAAATAAATAAATACCAAATACAGATTTTTTAGGTATTCGTTTACTGTGTTTTTCTGTTAATAATTTGTGTCTGTTTTCTTTTTGTCTATTGTTATTTTTATTATTTTACTGGTTTTTTTTTTATCTTCTTCATGACTTTTCCTGTTAAATTATAATAATATTTAAGTCTTCTGTGTACTAAATATAAATCTTTATATTCTCTTCTTTTAGATAGTTAGTTTGGTGTGCGGCTTAAGAAGTGGGTTTCTGTTGTTTTTGTTGAAAGAATGAAACATTCTTTCAACGTTATACCTACTTAATACCTAATAATTTTCAATAGAATTTGTACACGCTTTTTAAAAGACCTATCTAATGATACCCCACACGATGGGGTAGGTGAGAAAAAAAATCACATTCCCACTTTACATATCCTACGTACCCATAAAAAAACGATTTTGTTCCTTCACTTTATCGGCGTAAGTAATATGTGTATTCATGCAAAGTTGCAGCCTTCTAGCACTAATAGTCTCTGAGCTAAGCTGCGGACGGACGGACATAAGGGTTCCGTTTTGCCATTTTGGCCAAAAATGGGGTGTAAAACGCAATATTTATAAAATGTTTTTTCAAGTTTTTCTTTTGTCTGTAAAGAAATACAATTGAAATGCTTATAAAACTGCTGTAACACTTTAGCAAACGCGAATATGGCAGCGTTAGATATCTATATAGGTACATTCTAATGTATGGGTAGCGTTGAAATAGGTCAAACATTAGCGATGTTTTTAATGATTTTTTAAAACTTGATCTTCAACCATAACCCCAGAACATGATCCTCGATGAACCTGTGTGATGCGTGGTCAAACAAATGGACAGACAGACAAACATTTCTAAAAATGATAGCAATGTGTTTCTTTTAAATACTATTTTAAAACTTATTTTACTAAGTATAGAACATTATTGAATACAACGCCATCTACTTTCAAAACCAGTGAAGTTTCTTCTAATACTTAAAGTTTTTTTATTAATATACGCAAGATGGTATAAGTACAATAAAACCTTAATTAAATAAATAGGACAATGTTGCCACTCAGCAAAAAACGAATACGTGATCGCAAGCAGCCCTAATAAATGTTTTCACAATTAAGGAATTATAACACGGTGAACAATTTAATTACATAGATGGCGCTACATGTTTCTTTTATAGGAATGTAATGTTTTTTTTAGCAATGAGCACATCAATTCTGTAAAATGTCGAATACTTTTTAATTGGAATCTAATATTGTTTTAAATTTCTACTACGATTAATTCATTACTCAGCAGTGCTTGCAATACCTATAAATATCTTACCTAGGTGCATTTTTCACTTGATTTTTAATATAAAAAAATAATAACCACAGTGAATAAGTTACCTACGGTCGAAAAAATAACTATAACATTGAGAAAAATATTAAAAAAGGAAAAAGATAATTTAAAAAACTACAAAAAGAACATAACCATATGAGATTTGAGTTTGGGACTTCGTCGTTAAAGACCGCTAGCATAGCTTCGAGGCCATACTGTTCGCTACTCCGCACGTCAAAATAACTGTTCTTATGAAACTTAAAAATGTTGTGTTTAGCTCCTTATAGTTTTAGCGTGAAGTTATGTATTCCATAGGTTACAATTATAGATAATGTCTAATTGTGGAAAATTTTGGGATAATCCATTATGGTGCGACAAAAAATACGTTGCTACTCGTTCCCCATAGATGTTAGCGTAATGATTCATAGTGTAAATAATGTCCTATAGTATTAACTATAAAACTGCAAATTTTCATAAAGATCCGTCAAGTAGTTACTGTTTTATAACGAAAAATAGCTACAGACATTATCCCTTACTGCTTAGCTCCTATGGGAAAAAGCGTGATAATTTATAGCCTAAATGTTAATCCGCGTCTATTAGATAGCACATGCAAAATTTCAACCGAATCTGTCCGGTAGTTTTTGCGTGATGCGTGTTCAAACAAACAGACAGACAGACAGACAGACAGACAGACAGACAGACAGACAGACAGACAGACAGACAGACAGACAGACAGACAGACAGACATTTCTAAAAATGCAGCAAAGTGTTTAAATACTCTTTTCGAACATTTCCTAATATTTTTTTTCACTAAGTTCGGCCATGTACAGACACGTGAAATTTACAGTTTTATTATATGTATAGATTTATCGAAAAAAAATAGTTGTCTGTAATATAGGTTTACGGACGATAATTTTACGCGATAACTCCATAAGAAAACATTGATGACATTGTATTAAGCAACCATGCTTGTTGCAGATTTTTTTTATTCGTTATATCAAACTTTTGTATTTCATGTCGCTGCAATCGCCAAAACATTGATGACATTGTAATAAACAACCATGCCTGTGACAGTTTTTATTTTATTTTTCGAATTGTATCGCATGTCGCTGCAATCGCCAAAACATTGATGACATTGTAATAAACACTGTGACAGCTTTAGTGGACCCGCGCGCCCGATGACTACAATACTTCAGCCTCTCAGCAGGCGGAGTCGCCATTCGCTGTTGCTTAGCAACCATTCAATGACTTTTTTTTTAGAAACTTATTCGTGAGTGTAGCCGGTCATCAATTTATAAGAAGTTAAAAACAAAAAGACTGAGTTAGTCTCATTTAAAGTCCCATTTGATTTATTTTCTTCGTCCGTTTATTTTTTTTTTTGCTAATGTTTTGGTTTATACGTTTAGGCCGCCGGGCTGATCACAAGTGAGTACATGAAGGTAGCAGCTCTGACGCAGTCCGCCAGCCCGGACGCCACCAAAAGAATATCAGGTAATACCGCGATTTGTACATATTATCACACTAATATTGTAAAGGCGAAAGTTTGTGAGTATGTGAGTGTGTATGTTTGTTACTTCTTCACGTCTAAACGGCTGGAGCGACTTTAATAAAATTTGGTATGGAGTTAGCTGACACCCTGGACTAACACATAGGCTAATAAACCGCGGGTAACACCGCGGAGCGCAGGTAGTGAAAATATAAATATGTTACGGGTCAATTCAATTTTTATTTGTTAAACATGGGTACATATTGTGTTAGTAGGTACTGTTCAATCCAAATATTATTTTTAACTGTCGCGATTTTTATACATCTAAACGTCGAGTAAATAATAAGTCCCGAAATATATCTAATATTTCGGGACCGATCGTAGTCACGGGTCGATTGATGGCAGCTTCAGTCGACCCGTGACCACGATCGGTGCAATTCGATCGAAACGTCGAGTAAATAAAAGGTTCGTACCTTTAAATAATTCACACGATTAAGTCCCGAAATATAATATCTAAGTAATATGATCCACAAATTGTTGTTCCGAGTCTGGATGTACTTTGTGTCCGTGACTTGTATGTTAGTAAAGTCCCCCACGATACAGGGCTTGTAGCCTACTGCGGGAGTCGTCTTTTTTTTTTAAATACGCCTCCTTCGATCGTATAATTAAGTAATGAAAAACTATTATCTTCTTCACGCTTACCCAAATGGAAAGATTTCTTCGGTCGTGTCAAAGACAAAGCCGGAGATATGGAGAGGATACTTAAAGAGAAGGACAAACATGGTTAGTATTTTTAAAAGGGTGTGTTTTAACGCACAATGGCCTGTCGGTAAATATAAAAAAATAGTTTTAACCGCCTTCAAAAAGGTGGTTTTCTGTTTGACCCGTATATATGTGTGTATGTTTGCGATTTTCTCAGAAACTCCTGAGCCGATTTTTATGCGGTTTACACTATTCGATTGCATTTTCTGGTAAGGTCAAAATAATAAAATGAATATACTAACTATTTAACATTCGTACATCTCACATATAGAGACAGATTTTCAAAATTATTTTTAATGCGAAAATTGTTTATTCCGAAATGGTCTTATATAAATTTCGTAAAGATCTGGTGATGAGTTTCTAAGATATACAACGCAAACTCTGTTATGAGTTTTTTTATAAAAAAAATATATTAATAAATAAGTATGTATTTAGAAATATTTAAGTATATTTATCAGTTGTCTGGTTTCTATAGTACAAGCTCTGCTTAGTTTGGCACCAGATAGCGTTGTGTTAGTTGTCCCAACTTATTATTATTATTTAAGTTATTTATTAGTTAATTTAGTATTTAGTAATATTATGTATTAACTTAAGTTTTTGGTGGCAGGTATACTGGCTAAAATGAAGGAGGGGGCTGAGACCATGCAGACGAAACTGCAGGCTAAAGCAGATCAGCTGAAAGGCCACCTAGAGCCTAAAGGTAGGTGGCATGAATATATGTGTGACGTCATTGTTTCGTAGGAAGAAAGGTGCCTTTGGTGTTGATGCACAGGTAGGGTGAGTTTGTTTATGTTTATGTGTTGAAGGTCGATATATATATAGTTATAGCATATTCTTTTTGTAAAAAATCAGTAGTGAAAGGCGTATGGTATAAGAATTATACCTCTCCTGGTACAGAATCCGATTGGATTATTATGGCATAGAACTTTCTAAGTCATACTTTTTTTAATTAATAACTTTTTCAATCATATATAAACGAATGTAAAAATAGTATATTTTTTTAGGGTACTCCGATTTTGATAAAATTAGGTATGTGCTCTCAGTATCATGGGCACATACCAACCCTTCAATATGATCAAACCTTTCTGTTACACCCTGTATATAGCGGATAAAAAAGAAAAACAGAATTTTGGATACAGGAATATAATAGTAATTTTTATAGGCATTTCTTGCCAATTACTTTATTATTACAATAATGGCATTTTTTGAAAGATTTGTGATTCATACCCAGGATTTGAACCCGAGACTTCCGTATGCCAAATCGGGGCCGAAACCATCTAACCGGGACTATGTTACTAAACCTCAATTTTTTCTATTTTTCCTGCACACGTTTATATATATATTTAAATAGGTTTAATACATAATTCTAAAGATATATCGTTCGTATCCTTCCCGGCCGACGTTTGACGTCAATTTGACAGATGTACGGTGACAGATGAGGTAACGCGGTAGCGCGATTTTGATGGGACAGGATAGGGGCTATGTGAAATTCTAAAGTATCATCAAAAACTGTTTATTAAAAAAATAATATATATATTTTGGAATTTTAAAAATGATAAATTATCACTGCGCCGGAGTGTGCGCGCTCGTGCGACCGACCTCTTTCTACTCACTACCGTTGAACGTTACGTAGAACACTTTTTGTAAATTTATAATGGATAAATTTACAAAAAGTGTTCAAACGTACCGTCTCGAATTATTGAATTTATTTAATACTAGCTTTCGCCCGCGGCTCCGCCCGCGTGGATGTCGATTATCGCGATAAAAACTATCCTATGTCCTTCCCCGAGACTCAAACTATCTCCATACCAAATTTCATCTAAATCGGTTCAGCGGTTTGAGCGTGAAAGCGTAACAGACAGACAGACAGACAGACAGACAGACAGACAGACAGACAGACAGACAGACAGACAGACAGACAGAGTTACTTTCACATTTATAATATTAGTATGGATTAAATATGGACAGATTAAATATAAACTAGGATAGACTATTTAAACTGGCGTCGCCTTCAGTATTATATGTGAAACCTACAACGGATGACAGACTATCTATCAGTGGCGTATCTAGGATTGACGTTTAGGGGGGCTTGAACCAGCTTGAGCTGTTTTTGCACCACTGCTGGTTCGAATCGAATGCCCTTTTTTTTAGGTTTCCAACAACAAGTTTTTTTTTTTATATTTTTATTTTTACACACACACACTTAAAACTATCTTTACAGGCTTGTCAAACCTAATACGACAGTTCATTACTTAAAGTATACAATTTGTGTTGCTTAACTAAGATGTATTACAATTTAAACTAAACATTTATCAAACAACTAGCTGTCCCGCGCAACTTCGTATGCGTAAATTTTCCCCGTTTTTGCAACATTTCTCGTCGCTGCTCTGCTCCTATTAGTCGTAGCGCGATGTTATATAGCCTATAACCTTCCTCGATAAATGGGCTATCCAACAGAAAGAGAGAAAATAATTTTTCAAATCAGACCTGTAGTTCCTGAGATTAGTGCATTTAAACAAACAAACAAACTCTTCCGCTTTATAATATTAGTATAGATTTAAGAACTAAAAGATAAAATAACTAGGTATATTATATTATGTATGTTCCATATTCTTTGACACTCTCGAGTATAGGCTTCAGTTCACATAGTCCACTTAATAATTTGTACGGAAGAACTCAGATGATTTGAGGGGCGGGGGGGGGGGGGCAGGGGGACTTGATCACCCCCCTGGAACCGCTACTGCTATCCATTATCTACTTTTTAGTCAGAAAATAGAACCTATAGAAATAGTTATTTATTAATGTGCACGCAAGAACTCGGATGATATTGGGGGGGGTTTCAGCCCCTTAACTCTCCCCCTGGATCCGCCACTGCTATCCATTATGCACTTTTTAGTCTGTGAAAATAGAACCTATAGAAATAGTTATTTATTAATGTGTTCGATGTTAAATCGGTTTTTTCAATTCTGCGCATTAAATTGTTATACTATTTTATCTACAGTAGTTGAACCGCCTCAATATAATATCAATGTCATAGAGTAACTACTAATATTGCATAATATAGACCAATTTATTAGTAATTAGTGAAGTATTTTAATTAATGGGTTAGATTTATCTAGGCGTCAAACTAGGCGCGGCTAATACGTAGAATTATCTAGTTTTAGTTTACACCCGCGGCTCTGTTCGCAAGGCTTTTTGTGAGATTCATTTCACATATTGACGGGTAGCCGGCCGCAAGTGTATAGCGATGTACGTGAGCTTTCACACGTTCCGGCCTCCGTCCGTTCAATATACATTCGTCTCTTCGTACCCGGCGCCGGCCACCCGACAACCGGATCTTGTGAAAAGGAACTTACTTATATTATGGAAGCGGCGGTAGCCTAATGGCTAAGGCATTAGTCTCGCTATCGTGAGGTCGTGGGTTCGAATCCTGGCCATTATACTACCGACGTGAACCCACTCCTAACACAAGCTATAGAGCTTAGCTGGAGGGGTTAACAGGATTGCTAGTAATGTGGGACCACGATCCCACATTGCTAGTTATATTTAAAAAAAAAAAAAACTTATTGGGAAAAGATATGACCCATGTCCTTTGCCAGGATACCATCTGTTTTAGTGCTACATTTCATTAAAATCTTTTCTTTTTTCTTTTTTTTAAAACGACTCCAGCAGTAGGGTACAAGCTCTGTATCGCGGGGGACTTCACAAATATACAAGTCACAGACACAAAGTACACCCAGACTCGGAATAACAATTTGTGGATCACACAAAGTGGTGTCCCGTGTGGGAATCGAACCCACGACCTCTTGCGTAGCAGTCGGACACACTCCCACCGCGCCACAGAGGCATTTTATGGTTATCGGTTTTTTTGCTATTCTGAAAGGCAGAAAGACAGGCAGAATTATTTTAGCCTCTGTTACCAAGAACCCTTACATCATTTTTAGGGTTCCAAAGGGTAAAAACAGCACCCTATTACTAGGACTCCGCTGACTGTCACCAGGCTGTATCTCATGAACCGTAGTAGTTAGACAGTTGACATTTTTACAAATGATGTATTTCTGTTGCCGCTATAACAACAAATAATAAAAACACAATAAAATAAATATTTAAGTGGGGGCTCCCATATAACAAACGTGATTTTATTTTGCTTGATATTATAATATAATGAATTAATGATAATAGTACGAAACTCTTCGTGTCTCTGACTCGCACTTGGTTGGCTTTTTTTAGGGTTCCGTAACCAAGATGACAAAACGGAACCCTTATAGTTTCGCCATCCGCTGCGCTCTTTATTCCGGTCCACTTGTGAATGCTTCGAAGACCAATATCTGTACTAATACTAGCTGTCCCGGCGAACTTTGTACCGCCTATTTTTTTTTTTGAATCGGTTTCAATTGTGAATCTAAACCATCCTCGAATCCCCTTGAACTCACACAAAAACTTTCATCAAAATCGGTCCAGCTGTCTAGGAGGAATTCAGTGACATACACACGCACACAAGAAATATATATATAAAGATTATAAAGCTGAAGAGTTTGTTTGTTGGTTTGAACGCGATAATCTCAGGAACTACTCATTCGAATTTAAAAAAATATTTTACTGTAGGATAGCCCATTTATCGAGAAAGGCTATAGCTATATAACATCACGCTACTACCCATAGGAGCGGAGCAGCAATGAGAAATGTTGCAAAAACTAGTTGCGCGGGACAGCTAGTTATTTATATTGTACATGTTTTTATTATTATTAGTAGGCACATTGCGAAAAAAATAAGACCTGCAAAAACTTAACAAACCCGCGGGCACTCACTAGCTTAAGGGAAAATAAGTGTGAAGTACTAACTGTATGTGTGTATGTCGCGGGCGTGGTTGGCAACCTTGTATTGTTGTATACCGGTATACCCACGCAAATTTATACGTGTTGCGGGTAAACTTGCATGTCAGTATTTATTCAGAGTTACTGGATTGTCGATAGTTGAGTATACAAGGTTATATTTGGTATGGTGCAAAGCTCAGACACCTCAACAAGATTGTTACTTTAAGAAATCAAATTAAAAAAAGAAAAGGAATATATTTAAAACTTGAGTTCTTGGGGTCTTGACAGTTCTAACGTAAGATCACAAAAATGCGTAAAACTAAGATTATACTTTGAAAAACCGCGAATACGAAGGTGCAAGAGAAAAAAGAATAAAAAATAAAACCAAAGTCGATTATGTATTACAAAAACGTCCCTAAATATTGTTAAAATATTATTTATATATATTGGAGGGGGTCGCCGGAGTCTTATTTTTTCTTGTCTAGGGGAAGAATTTTTACAAACACAATAAATAAATAGCGATAGTAATATTATCTTGACGTTTTTGTTATAAAGTAGTTAATGGAACAGTAATTGTTTATTTTGTGAATTGTTGGGCTCCTTAATTTGAGCGAAGAAACACACTAGGTATACTTTGTTTCTTATATTATTAATGCTTTTATTATAAAACCACCGCTAAAATATATTAAATATTAACAACATTCAAATAAATAATAAGCCAATTACTTATGTTCACACTAGTTTACAGTACGTCTAGTTACATTTTCAAATCGCCTGTTCTGCAACATTACTGCTACATATTTATTAATACATATTCTATTATTAAGATTATGGACGCAATATTATCATATTGGTATCTGTAGTTACCACTTACAATAGTGCAGAGAGCTATTTAACACCGGCGCGGGTGTAAGGGGGGTGCAACAGGGGCAATTCACCCCCCCCAGACTCGACTTCGACCTTTTTTTTGGAGAATTTTGACACTGTACTGGTGTAAATGTTGATAAACTTTCGCGATTTGTACACATAATAAAAATATATATGTATATTACGGGTCTTAATCGTTAATAATTTAAGAGTAGATTACGCAAAACACGGTTCGGCTCTCTCAAAAATTTATATAGAAAACCTAAATATTAGGACACGAAAACTGTTTGTCACTAGTCAAAGAGTTTTTCTAGTAGATGAAATAAAGAAATTTAAGGATATGTCTTAATATGATCCCGCAAATAAATCTTGAAGTTGCGGAAAAATGCAAAAACGAGCATTTTCGTATTGCCATAGACATGGCATTCGTAATCTAACATATGTACGAACGAATATTCTGCTTTATTTTGACCTGCGCTCCTGCGCACTGTGAAGTAATGGTTGTGTGCGGAAGAGCGAGGCCGGCGGTCGTGTCGCAGTGTACGTAGCGCTAAATAAATACTTCTCTCAGGGTAATGTTAGCCCTCTTAAGGTAAAATACCTTGTTTATTGCCCAACGTTTCGAGCGTATTGCAACGGCCGTGGTCACGGGTAGACGCTACTACAGTCTTAACGCGATTAAGACCCGAATAAAGTAGAATATTCATTCGTAATATATATATTTTCATACGCTGTAATGGTGTGTTTTGACAGGCAATTCCCCCGCCTTGGGGTTCCCCTCACATGTTGCCTGTGCTTTTAGCTAAAACAACGTTGAACTAGACATTGTTCACAAAAACGGGTCTCAAACTATCTCCATACAAAATTTCATCTAAATCGGTTCTGCCGTTAAGCGTTTGAGCTTGAAAACCTAACAGGTAGACAGACTGACAAAGAGTTAAATTCACATATTTTTTTAACAAAATTAGCAATGTGGGATTGTGGGTCCCACATTACTAGCAATCCTGTTAACTCCACCAGCTAAGCTTAATGGTTTGTGTTAGGAGTGGGTTCATGTCGGTAGTATAATGGGCAGGATTCGAAATCGCGACCTCATGATTGCGAGTCTGATGCCTTAACCATTAGGCTACCGCCGCTAACAAGGAAAAAATAAGCATGACTTGACTTAAACATGACTTTTATCACGTCTGACAGCAACAATATTGTTTTTTTATTCAATAACTTAGTCGCATTTAACAATTTTAACAATACCTCAATCATCTAAATTGGTTTAGGCGTTTATAAATGATTTATACTTCAACACTAATATTATAAAGCTGAAAAGTTTGTATGTTTGTTTGAACGCGATAATCTCAGGAACTACTGATTCGAATTGAAAAAATATTTGACTGTTGGATAGCCCATTTATCGAGGATGGCTTTGGGCTATATAACATCATGCTACGACCAATAGGAGCGGAGCATCAACGAAAAATGTAGCAAAAACGGGGAAAATTGACGTATATGAAGTTGCGCGGGTCAGCTAGGGGTGGAATAAAGAAACTCACAGACAGAAGACTAGTCTGTCTTTCCTCTCTACTATCGACTATTTATTAGATTTAGAACATAATATATTTCAAACATTTTATGTTAAAATTTTGCAGTGCCCGAAAGGATCCACAATAGTTTTTTAATCATTTTTTACTACTTAAATATACATTGTGGAAAGCATATTAACACACACGCATACATACATGAACCCTGAGATTGTGCCGCTGTTTACTAGCTTTAGCCCGCGGTTCCGCCCGTGTGAATATCGGTTATCGCCATAAAAACTATCCTATGTCCTTTCTGGGGTCTCTTATTACTGCCTCGGTTTCGCGGCGGGAGTGTGTGTTTGTATGTTTGTAAAGTCCCTTCGACACAGGGTTTGTACACTACTGCTTGATCGTCTTTAAAAAATAAACTATCTCTAAACCATAATTTCATCTAAATCGGTTCAGCTGTTTGAGCGTGAAAACGTAATAGACAGACATTTTCATATTATGATATTAGTTTTGATTTATCAGTTGAATGGTTGTTATAGTAAATGCTCTGCCTAGTTATGTTTTTTTTTTAAAACGACTCCCGCTGTAGGTTACAAGCCCTGTATCGCGGGGTACTTTACAAACATACAAGTCACGGACACAAAGTACACCCAAACTCGGAACAACAATTTGTGGATCACACAAAGTGCTGTACCGTGTGGGAATCGAAACCACGGCCTCTTGCGTAGCAGTCGGACACACTCCCACCGCGCCACAGAGGCAATTTGGGATCACGTAGCCTTGTGTGAGTTGTCCTATAATATTAACGTCTATAAACACTTAGCCACTACTTTAGAGGAAGTGTGAATTACTTACCAAGTGTAGTATATATGTAAATAACTTATTTGTAATTAGATCTTGTTTTATTAATTCTGCCGAGTCCCCAAGGTGATCTACATTCATAAATTATTTCGTCCAAATGATACCTACTCGCATACGGGAGTGTTGGACGTCGAACATTGCAAGCTTGTTGTCCAACAATTTGTATACACATAAACTGGCAAAGAACGGGGAAGAACAAGGCTCGCGAAGTTTTCTACCAAGTAATAATTTTTGACAGTTGTTAAAAGAGAATTAGATTTTAGCCGATATTTTTATAAATAATATTTCGCCCAAACCTGAAAGTGTGATAGTTTCTCAGTAAATGGTATCACAAAAGTGCACACGGTGTGCATAGTGTTAGGGCTCGCTTCGCACGCCCTGATTAGTGACACACAGTGGTAGTAAGTACGACACGACGGTTCTATTCACAAACGGGACAAAACTTTGTGTGATGCATACATGTTTGTGTTGAGCCTAGGTGTGTGGTGGTTTATGCCCGTTAGTTGTATGCTTGTGAAGTACCCCGCGCTACAGGGCTTGTGAAAAAAGGGTGTATAGCAATTTTAATGAAATCCTTATCCGGCTTATCCCTATAGTACTTTACTATATTACTATTAAACACTTTCAACGGTACCTTATTTGTTATTTTGTGGCAGGTATTCTAGCGAAGTCGATAAACATGCATACATTCACGGGAAAATAAGAAACCTTTTGTTATCGGGTAAAAATAGCGTCTCTGTTTTATATACGGGTATAAAATATTTATGAAAAAATATTTCTCAACAGAATCAAGAACTGAAGGTAAAGCTTTTCCTCGTACAAATCGACAGCTTACAAGACAAAAACATTGGTGTCCGCTTTTAATATTATTATTTTATTTTATTGTTAGGTCTTCCCGCGACTTCGTTCGCGTGAGGTCGTAGTGCTGCTCACTGCCTATAGACGTTAAATTGATGATGAAAGGAGCGTAAGTTATTATTAGCATCCAGTTAAAATAAGCCTAGCCGTTTCAAAGATTTGCTGGAATAAACAGACAGACAGGATTATAAGTTCCGTTAATACTTTCATATGCATTTAGTAAAAAGCTGTTACTTTGACATTGCAAACATACACTTCAATTTTATTTATTTATAGATTTTAATACACAGCACAGCAAATGGTTCAGGCTTCCCTCTCTGTCTCTTCAATTTCTTTTTGTCTAGAGCCAACGTTGACCGTTGTTGAACGTGATTCCTCTCAATGGAGAGATTATTCACTCTTCATTTTAAAAGAAAAATTAATACTATTCATTTTGCCCCAACATATTACCCAACATGCTCGATGAAATCGATACCCGTATACCCCTCCAACAAAAGCCTACGCCCTCCCCAAGGCAGTCTAGATATCAAGTAAACGAGTCCACCTGACATACACACATAATTGACTCTTATCACTATTCAATAAAGGTCAAATTGCCGTGGCATTTCATAGGGCCAGTTCTGGTTTCGAAATTAACAGAGATAGGAGTTTCTTTGTTCAATATTTGCGATAGTGGAGCAGGAAGTTAATGGGTAATGATGTTGGACCACTTATGTGCTTTAAAAGGGTACATTCCATTACTGGGTATGGCATTTCCAGGGAAAAAATAATTGGTGCGGGCGTTGATGCTATTTTTAATCAGCTTTGAAGTAGATGGTTCGCTGTTTTACACGTATGTATGTATCGACTGGCCTGTTGGTGTAGTGCTTAGTGACCCTTTGGCTTTGTTAAGCTGAAGGTTGTGGGTTCGATCCCCACCTAGGAAAAAATCTATGGTTTATTTTTTGTCTGGATGTAATTTTTCTATAATAGGTATTTAAAAATAATCATATAAATTAATCGGCTTTGAAATCGAAGGTTCGATCTTCGCTCAGGATAAAACTTTGTGTGATGAGCACGATGGTTTATTTTTTGTCTGGATGTAATTTATCTATACTAATATTATAAACCTGAAGAGTTTGTTTGTTGGTTTGTTTGAATGCGATAATCTTAGGAACTACCGGTTCTAATTGAAAAAATATTTTTGAGTTGGATAGCCCATTTATCGAGGAAGGCTATAAGGCTATATATCATCATGCTACGACTAATAGGAGCGGAGCTGTATAGCAATATAAGTATGTTTATCAGTTGTCTGGTTGTTATAGTAGGTACAAGCTCTGCTTTGTGTGAGTTGTTGATATTATTATCATGTACGTATGTTCGCGATTTTCTCGGAAGCTAGTGATCTGATAGGGATGGGTTGAGTTTTCGCTATTTGATTGCATATTTTTCTAGGAAGAAATATTGTCCTACGTTATAAGACAATAGAGATATAGACTAAAAACACAAAAATCAAATTCTTTATTTACTTAGGATGCATAACAACACTTGTGATACGTCGGGATTCTACATGTACATGTAATGCTAAGTTCGCAAACAATAGGTAAAGCCGGAGAAAATAACCTGGCAATAAAAACTCGCGGCCACTCTTTTCAAATTGCCAATTTAACAATGTTTGAATGTTTATAAACTTGATATGGGGGTAAGGTGCTGCGACTAATATACTATACACCCTGTTAAAGGACTGATGCAAATTATATTAATAACTAGCTGTCCCGTTTTTGCAACATTTCTCATTTCTGCTCCGCTCCTATTGGTCGTAGCGTCATGTTATATAGCATTTCTCGATAAATGGGCTATACAACAGTGAAATCATTTTTCAATTCAGATCAGTAGTTCCTGAGATTTCCGCGTTCAAACAAACTCTTCAGCTTGATAATATTAGTATAGAAAAGTAGAAACATGAGATAAACTAAAATCAGCGGAATTTGCATTTGGTGACGGTTAATAAAAAAAAAAATTGTAAGTTGTCTAAGATAGTTTTGCTTGATTACTCACGTAATGTTGTATTAATATCGAGGTTCAACGTCTCCCCTACTATTATTTCCAAGAAACCCTTTTGTAATACCATCTAGTTAACTATTTAGGTTCGCTCCAGTATTTGCGTCAGTTAACAAATACCTGTTGTTTGTCGGCCCTTGACTGGCGCAATTATGCCATTATTTTCTACTAGCTGACCCGCGCAACTTCGTATACGTCAATTTCCCCCGTTTTTGCAACGTTTCTCATTGCTGCTCCGCTCCTATTGGTCGTAGCGTGATGTTATATAGCCTATAGCCTTCCTCGATAAATGGGCTACCCAACAGAAATTTTTTTTCAATTCGGGCCGGTAGTTACTGAGATTGCTTCAAACAAACAAACAAACAAACAAACAAACTCTTCAGCTTTATAATATTAGTATAGATGTACTATAGTGCCGCGGTAGCCCTATCAATACGCGTTGTTATATTGATCACGCAGTGCGTTGTGTGCAACATCTTCTGCGTAGTTGAAATGACCTTGAACATATTAACGGTGCCTAGTCTCTATATCCTAGTAGTGTTAAGTAATTTTTCAAAGTACATGTCAGAGATTGAAACACCTGACGAAAGACAAAACAGGGAAGAAACTCGACGAAAGGGCCTCCCATCACTAATACACTCTCAGTTCGACATAATAAAACATTGTCCGCGTCACCAAGCAGTGGTCTTCTTTAATAAGTTGCCTGTATGGCCTACACAAGTTCATTCAAATTTAAACTTAAAAAGTATCTGCTGAATAGATGTCTGTATGACGCACGAGAATTGTAATTTGTTGGTTAATTTTATATTTTCCTATCATTTAATGTCAATTATTGTTCTTATTTTATAATTTTGTAACATTCAAATACAATGTAATTTGTTAATAAATAAATGATGACCGACATCGGTTGGGAGACCATTATTATGGTTTAGGTTTGGTTCATGGTTTTGCTCGGTTAAAGAGGTCATTTATATATGGTCTGAACATTTTTCTGGGTTAAAAAAACCTATGTGCTATTTCAGATTATTATCTATCTTTGTGCCCAGTGGCGGATTCAAGATTGTCCTTTGGAGGCGGGAGGTGGGACAGGGGTCTTGAACCAGGTATATTCCACCGTATACATTCAAATGGGCTTTTTTTTAGGTCTCACCACAAATTTTGTATGGTGTTGCCATTCTGAGTGTGTCGTTTTTTTGAACCTCGAGTATAGGTTTGTAATTCACTTAATAATATCTTGGGACAATTCACACAATTACATCTGAACTTTTTGTTATTTTTTCTATTAATAAAGACCTTTGTCTGCCCTTAATGAATAGTACCTGGATGACCGAGCTTAGCTCGGGATTTTTTTTAAAACGACGTTTTTCTTTATTTAAAACCAATAAATCAAATCGATAGGCTGATGATGATGATGATGAAATCAAATACAAATTTTCACAGATCTGACTTCAAAAGTGACGAAATTTAATACAAAATTGCAACCCCTATCTTACTTACCCACTTTAGGGTTGATTTTCCAAAAACACTCAAACACTTGTTTCTTTATTTTAAACGAGAAAGCCAAATTTTAACAGGTCTAGGTAACTTCAAAACTGTCGGAGTTTCATATAAACTTGCAAACCCTAATACATCCCCTTAAGGGACGAATTTCCAAAAATCCTTACTTAGTGGATACTCATAATATAAAAGGCATAATCTGCTAAAATTCTTAGGTTTGTAGCCCCAGTGGTTTAGGCTCTGTGTTGATGAATTAGTCAGTCAGTCAGGACAAGGTATTTTATGTGTATAGATTTTGGGAGAGATCCCACCACTCACCCTCGAGCTGTGAATCACCACGATTGAAGTACTAAGGAAATGCCCTTAATACAACAATCGAAATAGATTGACAGACCGCACTCAAAAAGAGAGACCTGCAACATGTCTCTCTTTTTTTACTGCATTTCTATGAATCTTTTTCAAGACAAAAAAGTTTTCAGGGATTTAAATAAAAATACGTTTACATTTATGTTTTGTAAAAACGTGTTTATTTACACTTTGGCAGTGATGGCATGATTTAATATCTTTTTTTATTTACAAAGAGAGTTACTATACTGAGACCTTTGACGTTTGAGCATATTTCTGTCCATTGAGCAGCGGTTTTATTGGCAACCCTGAGACAACCTTACCTGGCAACACTGGTAATATCTTTGACATTACTAGTGTTACCAAGTATAACCGACATAGGGTATAACGTTATTACGTTATTAAAAATAGCAACTGCTATAAGCTGTTGCTATTTCTAATAACGGTTATTTTTAATAACGATTTACCAACCACGGTAGGTGTAAGGGGCGGCGATGCCATGGACGTAGGGGGCGGCAATACCGGCGTAGCCGTAGGGAGCAGCAGCATAGGGAGCGGCAGCATAGGGAGCGGCATAACCGGCATAACCAGCATAACCGGCACGGGCAGCAACTACACCGCTAACGGCGGCAGCCTGAGACTGAGCGGCGGCAACGTAGTTCTGGTTGGCAGCAACGGTTCCCCAGTATGCGTTCTCGTGGAGGTCTCGGTTGGTTTCAGCAACTTGACGGGCTGCTTCCGTGTTGTATTGGACGGCGGCTTCAGCGGCACGAGCATGGCCTTCGGCGAAGGCGCGGTTATGGTCCTGTGCGGCTACCGTCGCGTCAATGGCGGCAGCTTGAGCATCACCATGGTTCACTCCATAAACTAATGGAGCGATCACGCTGGCGGAGGCATAGCCGAGAACGGCGACAAAAACGACCTGAAAAGACACAAAAAATTAAAGAAAAGGAATTTAAATTAGTAGAAGGAAAAATATGACTAGGATTTTTGGTTCGTACGCTATTTCTAGTGATATACAAGTTATTATTACGACTAGATCAGCCTTAAAGTACTTAGGCTTTAATGTAAAACAAACTTCCTGTTTAATATTGCATTTTGAATATTCAATCGTCTAATGGTTTCCGCTCAGAATACCGAATCGTACCTTGCATCACCAGCATAAAGTTATAGTTTATTTGAGCTACTAACAGCTGTTTATGATGGGCCACATGATCACATGATGGGCTCGGATAGACGACGGCGTCAGACCGGTGCGGTTTGGGCACTGTCGCTGGCACGGTTTGAGAACAATCGAATGAAAATGTTATGTTTTAGGAATGGTTTACCAAATGGCGCGGGCGTGCTAACAATGTATGTCTAAAATTCTAAATTCTTTATCAGTTAGGAAGCAGTCTTGATTCTAATGCTGAGTTTGCTAAGCAATAGGCAAAGCAAAAGAACAAGGCAGTAAAAACTTAGGAGATTACACCGAATATTACATTGTCTGTGACAGTTTAGTTACGGTTGTAAACAGTAATAAACATAAAAAATAATTATAGGTTGTTATGCAAATTGATGCAATGAACTCGCAAAAATCGTATAAACAATCTTGGTTCCGTTATCTAGCTTTATAACAAAAACGTATAAATGAAATTACTAACTAATATAATGCTATCAAGAATATAATAATGAAAATGCTAATTTAATTCACAGCTTATCGAACCGTTAAATTCATTACCAGTTGCTTTAATATCCTTTCTATTACGAAAGCACACCTTGAAATTACATGCGATTTAGCAAGTAATTAACAAGTAACTATTGTTATTAGATGCGTGTATCCGTTATTTTAATTATAATATACGCTTGTAAAAAACATTATTTACATAAAAAGCTTTTTTTTAAATCTTCACACCTTATGGAATTATTTGTTAGTGTGTGTTAACGTACCTTTTAGTTTTTTTGTATTGATTATCAAGATAAAAAATAATTCTATGTAACGAACAAATAGTCATCGCTCACGGACACCTAATCTCAGACCATTTTATTGCTAAGGTGTTTCGTGGTGTGTTGCGAGAGCGAAATTATGTTTTGTGCCTATTGTCATGACAATATTCCCATCAGTAACACATCTACAGACAAATCTGTGAATGGTTAAAAAACAGTCATTTTTGTGTGAATGACGTTTGCATAACTATTGTTTATCAACTATCATACTACTAAGTTACAAAAACGGGAATGCAATACTATTACAAATATAAACACTGAACAGCGTTGAAATATAGCAATTAGCAGTGTAATGAATGCATAATGCACTAAATGCAAGTTTTAATTTCGACGTTTATCTGCCATACAAATAATCAGCAATGTCATCCCTGTCAGTTTCAATAAGCATAAATTGCTTTTTATCATATTAACATGCGATTTTTTACTGCCTAAGTGTGGCCGCGTTGAATAATTCGCATCCCTAATTTGTTGACGAAATGGCGCTGTTTTTTTTATCGATTTGGCGGATATTGGTAACGGTTCCTATTGTGTAAATGCGACGTTTGGTATTTGAACTATGCTGTTTAACTCTTTGAAAAAGAAAAAAAAAGAAGGAACATAGCTCACTGCTCATAAATTAAAAAAAAAAAAATAATTAGCGCGGTTTAGTAAGCCATCACATTTTTAGAGTCGTCGGAACGAAATTTCCATACTATTTAGACCTAAATTGAGATATTATTCAAAACCAATACACGTATTTAAAAAGTTAACCTCACTTTTATTTCGCGCCATAACCAACTGTCAAATTCATTTATCATGTATTGTCACATTTGGGTCAATGTTACCATAATTTAAAAAGACAAAACGTTCAAAACCTTGCTAAAATGAAGTATTACATAATGTTAAATTGTGCATTCTTGACCGCGCCCAACTAAATTGCTTGCAGATAAAGCCTGTACTTGCTTTAGTTACATTGAAACCTTAATATATTAAATCATTCCATGATAACTGGTTTCCTTGTGCTTAAATTGTGCTTAGAATATAAATGAATGCTTGTTTATGTGCAAGACAACAATTGTAAGTGTTGTGCATTAATGCATTGAGAAATTGGCATGTTTAAAATGTCTGTTTTTGTTAATGGTGCCAGATATCTGAGATTAGTTTAGGGCTGGGTATAGATATTTTACCTAGCAACCCATTTCATGTGCATGCTTTCTTTTTAATTTGCATAAGTTGTCTATGAGTCTTAGGTATCCTCTATTCAGCCAATGTTTCTTTTTTTAAATTATATGGTTCCTTTGACAATTATTCTTCACATGTGTATTTACATACATATGATCGATGAATACCAAAAATAGATATTTCAATAACGGTATTGTCCACGTGCCTGTTATGGCTGCACAATGGCAAAGTATCTGCATCACAATTGAAGACCTTGACATCATATTATGCAGCATTGTGCGTGCACATGACACAATACACGTCAATATTGACAGACAGCTGTGCCATACTAATTAGGAAATTGTAACATTACACGGTTGAAAGTAGATTATTTTTCAAGAGTCAAAGTTACCCCACATGTTTGGAGTGGATGTATCAAGCGACCTTTGCCTTACAAAAAATTTTTTGACGCTAATGACGTACAAAAAAGTGATGTGCTATTAATGCCAAAATTAATTAATATCGTTTAGGCTTAGCGTAATATTCAACCATTTTTTTTTAAGTTTTAAGTACAGTAAATGTCAAAATTATAATTTATATTTGGATAAGAATCTTTGTTACTGTAATGATGAATCAAGTACTGGCATATAATTCGTAAAAAAATCTAATTAAATTACATTTAATTGGATTGTTATCATGCAAAGATTGTTTTAATTGCCTCCATATTTGCACGGCCTTACTATCTGCTAAACGAAACGCATTAGTACATAAATTTAATTATGTTTTGGCTTAATGGGCCATTTTTTACAATGGCATGTCCTTGATAATGACATTGCGTGTATTGGAACGTGATTGACAATTTTTTGTCTCTGGTTTTGATTTTTAATTGATCGACATATTTGGCCGTGCGACATAATTTAGCTTGGGTATTTATAAATATAAAAAGTTGCTGACCGGTTTCTATACGGATGTTACAGTAGGAAGGTACTTGGAAAAGGGCGTTGGAATGACGCGGAATTTCCGCTAATTAATTAATGGAATTTGTTATAAAATATAGCAATGTTAGAGTCATTTATTTCTTTTCCGAATTGGCTTAATGATATCACATTTAAGGTGTTATCCGAATACTTTATGGATTTAAATTAAAGTTTTTAAAAAGCACATAGGTGAAGTGTGAAATTTACGGAAAATTGAGCACATGACGTGTGAAAATATAATGAAAATATAGTGAAAATACATACAAAATACAATTTTTGTGTACTTAAAGTGTACAAATACACAGACATTGGCTCAAAAAATGACTACATCGCCAACAATAAGAAAACATTAAGGGGCGTCTAAACGGGCCATTTTTTACGGCAATTTAGGTTTTGGCTATCAAAAAAATAAAGTAATGCGTGTTTTAATTATCTGTTTATGACGCAAAGTGGGCGTATTGTGTGTGTAATTATATATATAGATACGCGTTATTATGAGTTTGTTACTTTGTGTTCATTTATGGCTAAAAATCACGCAACGACAATATTGCAGGCAAAAACTTCGTCAACTTGATGTGTAAAACACTCGGATGCATCGATATTGAAAATGAATTGCGTATTATTAAATCGATTAATCTTTCATTATTGTTGATCACGAATACCCTGGGAATTTTGTATTTTTTTTCACATCACTGTCAACAATTTAAGTCGTTTAGGAGGGAAAATTGTTTCTCTTTTATCTATTAAACTCTTTTTATTGAGGAAAGCGATAAAAGTAGGAAGATGCGACGAAATTTAGAGTAATAGTTATGTAGGTAGGTATATTTATACCGCCTTTATTATTCCGTTTACGTCTAAATATTTGTGTTGGAAAAAGATTGACTGTGTTGAATTTACCAAAAGGAAGACATATTTCCAATTCTCTATATTTTATGTCAGATAATATGTGTTTTATAACATATCAATTGTGCAATTTAATGGTTATAAATCAAATAACCGCTGTTGTCAATGCAAATAAAATATAAAACCAGATGATTGACAGTTGGTACGCGTATCTGACCACATTTCGACGGGTGCACAGATAAAACGAGAATTTAACGCTTAGTCATAGACAATGATTGTGATAAGTTGAATTAATTATAGGTCTGTTTTGTGTTTGGAAATTGTATCTCGGTAATGTTTATTGTGCTTGCTAGGTGTTGATTGTTTTATTTTTTAATTGTGACAATATAATTGCAGAGAAATAAACAAATGCACTTTGCAATCAGAATTGAATCTAACGCTATATTTCAACAATATTGATTTTTGGGGGACTAGGTATTCGGAATCTCATGCTTTGCTTATATCCACATTTAGAGAAAGAGTTGTTGTGCTGTTGATATTATTTTGGAGCCAATTTCGTTGACTGTTATATTTATATTGAGACGAATGTGTTAACTATAAAAACAGATTGTTCTTTATACATATATGGAACTCTTATCAAGGAAACAGGTTTAAATACAAGAATTACACACTATGCAACCTTGTCTTACAAATTGAAATACATAGCTCGTTACTGATTAATTGGATCAATATTGATTACAGTGTTATGTCTGAAATGCGATCTTGAAACTACATACACCTAATATGGCGTTTAAATTAGACAATAAAGATAAAAAATAACATAACTGATGTTATAAATAGACGACAATATGACAAGAACTTGTGATGCAGTGGTAATGGAACGTTTATGAGGCTGCATGGTATGCTTCCTTAGTCAAAAAGAAAATAATAGAAATAGTGTAAAAGTTTGAGTTTTATTTTTATTGAAATGGCGATTTAAACTTGACAGGCATGTTTATTAATGACATTTTGAAATTATGAAAATAAAATATTTTGTGATTAAAAAAGGTGTGACAAAATGTAACACATCGATTTTCAAAATCCAAAAAGTAAATGTTGCCATTTTATCACTACGTTCCGTTATCACTTATTATTGATAGTAATTATAAATAAAAAAACTCGTACCAGAAATCTCATCGTGCACTTCTGTTTGACTGCTCGATAGCTACTGAATACTTTGGTTGGTGGCGCCCAGGCTTTTATACTAAACCAGGCAATGTTATTGAAAGTCGCCAAATGTACCTGTTGTTGAAGTCTTAGAGGCGGATCAGTGATGCAGGCAAGGTCTCGAATTAAAAAAAAAATATTTTCAAAATAGGAACCTGATATTCATTTCATAATACTTCTATGAAGATAGAATCGAAGGAGTTTTGTGCATTTGTCTATGATTCTTTATTTCTTTTCGATTTATTTTTAGTGTAATAAAACCTATTTTATAAATTGATTTTAACAAATGATTTCCTATTTTTTTTTTATTTGAGCATAGGCGTTATGGCCTTTGATTAATTAGGTGTAATTTTTGTTGTTAACACAATTTATATTTTCCGGAAGTTTTATTAATCTCTCGTTACGTCCTAATATGGGGTGGTGGTTTCATGTTTTATTAATTAGTAAAGTAATTGGATATATTGCCTTTAGGAATTTAACATGCAATAATAAAAAGTGACTATATATCACTGTTCTGTGTTAATTCTGTTATTATAAATTCTTTAGCCTACTATGGTGTTGTGGTGCGAAAATTCTTGATGGACAAATGAGTTTGTTGAATAATTTTTATCTCGATTTCCTAATGTACTTATTATTATTTAATGTATTAAGTGTTTCGGTATGTGTAAGCATTATATATCCTTATATATCTTCTATGTAAATTAAAATCAATATTTGTATGTTTGTTGAGGACAAATATACAAATATTGATTTTGCCTGTCTCTGTGGCGCGGTGGGAGTGCTTCCGACTGCTACGCAAGAGGTCGTGGGTTTGATCTCCACCCAGGATAAAATTTTGAGTGATGAGCACGATGGTTCATTCTGTGTCTGGGTGTTATTTATCTATAATATGTATGTATTTAGAAATATATAAGTATGTTTATCAGTTGTATGGTTTCCATAGTACAAGCTCTGCTTAGTTTGGGATCAGATAGCGTTGTGTGAGTTGTCCCAAGATATTATTATTATTTGCTGCGTTCCGAAACCATTGATCAGATTGTGATGAAACTTTAGTAAGGTGTTATGGATACGTCATCATCATCATAGACAATCATCCTCATTTTTTTTTTCAAAAAAATTGGAATACATGCAGCGCACCCACCTTGGTGTTTTTATATGGAATGACCCTGTAGGTACAATAAACACTTGTAACTTACTGTAACTTTTTTTTTATTAAAGATAGCCGCGCAGTAAGGCTCAAGCCCTGTGACGCGGGGGACTTTACAAACATACATGTCACGGACACAAAGTACACCCAGACTAGAAACAACAATTTGTGGATCACACAAAGTGTTGTCCCGTGTGGGAATCAAACTCCTAATGCTCCTGCTAAAGGTAACTCGCAGAAATTGTCTGAAAAAATACCTAGATTACAAGTATGACATTTTTGAAACCATATTTACCGCCAAAAAGTTTTGAAGTTCATTACCGTGACGTCCGTGATTTGTAAGGTCCTCTGCGCGCCCTTAACACAGGGCTTGTACACTACTGCGGGAATCATTTAAAAAAAAAAAAACGGGCAAGTGCGAGTCGGACTCACCCACTGAGGGTTCCGTACCAATTTGTAAGTACATATTATGAATAGTACAGGAATAGAGTCTCGAAGTTTTTTAATGACTATATTTTTGGTGATTTAATTACAAATGTATAGTTCTCATACTTTTGCCTATAGGTACTTGTAGTTTATGACGATATAATTTTATAGTTCTAGGCCAAAGGAAAGTAGCCTATAAATTTTTGATTCCTTTGGGAGTGACGAAATATACGATTTTTTTCGACAAAAACGGCCGTATCTTTTATATGTTTTTTTGAGGTTTCATCTTACAGCTTCAGGGGACTGTAGACCTGAGTAAATGGTTTTAATTTCAACTCGATACCTCCACGCGTTCCCGAATTAAAGGATCTTGACCAGACGGACAGACGGACGGACAACAAAGTTATTCTATAAGGGTTCCGGTTTTTTCTTCATTAGGGTAAGAGATTTCTCTTTTTAAGGTTCCGTACCTTAAAAAGAGTATTCTCTTGAAGAATATCGTTTAGAAAAAATTGGATGAGAACTAATTCTGAACTTCGGACTTCTGTTACAAAACATCGAGAGAGTCATTTATCGCTCAAGGACATGGAATTTCGGAGCATTTTGTTCCAAAGCTGTTCTGAGAGTAATATCTATGTGTGTGTTGCTAAAGCATTGTATGTAGCCTTTTTTTAAAAAAAAAAAAACTGCGACAAAGAACATTTTTTTTACACTTTGGTAGCATAGAAAACAAGGCAAGAGCATGTCGGAACATGCTCAGTGTACGGTTCCGTAGCCTATTTGAAAAAAATCGATTTGAATAATTGCACCAGCAGAAGAGCGTATACTCGTGGCACTTATGCCCTTTTGTTGAGTAACGCAGTTTTTCGGAAATAACTCAATTATGGTATATCCGATCATGTCCGAAATAACTTTAGTTTAAAAAAGTATTCGTTAAACGTCTTTTAGATGTTTTTTATATTTTTTGGTCAGACGGTTCAAAAGATAAGGGGACACAATTTATGCAACTTTCGGAGCTAATATTTCCAAAAATATTCACTCAATTAAATAAGTTTGTTAGAAACCTTAAAAACCTGTCGAATGATGTGCCGCTTAAAACAAACATTTTCAGCTTCTGTTACATGCATAGAATATCCCCCAAAAAATATTTATTTTTATCATTTACCTATCAAACTAAGTAGCGGCTACTACAAGAGACACCTGTCCACCAAATTTCATCAATATTCATTGAGTAGTCTTTGAGTTAAATGCCTGTGACATACGGACGGACAGACAGACAGATAGACAAACATGATAAAACTATAAGGGTTCCGTTTTTGCCATTTTGGCTACGTAACCCTAAAAATAAAATACAATTGCTTAGCAGATAATAGCTCATTGACGCCAACACTATTGTAAATACAAATTTGTTATAAATTAGTCGAATTTACCGCCTAATTCATAACAAATACAAATAAACCACGTTTCAACATGTCGAGTCATTCGTATTCTATACACGATGTAAAAATATCACAATTCTGTGAAATGTTACTGGTTTACTATGACTAATAATGTTATAGAGATTATGAAAAAATATACCACATGGCTGCGATTTGCATCATATTTCATTATCAAATCCCTGCGGCTTCGGTTGCGTTACATTTTCATTTTTTTTTTATAAAATCTAGCTAATAAACTGCATCTGTGGCGCGGTGGGAGTGTGTCCGACTGCTACGCAAGAGGTCGTGGGTTCGATTCCCACACGGGACACCACTTTGTGTGATCCACAAATTGTTGTTCCGAGTCTGTGTGTACTTGGTGTCCGTGAATTGTTTGTTTGTAAAGTATCTCGCGACACAAGGCTTGTACCCTACTACGGGAGACGTATTTTTTTAAATAAAAATAAAATCTTGGTGCGTTGAAGACACCCCAAATTAGATCATAATGAAGAGGAGCTTAAACTATTCTGTGGTGCTGCGCGTCTTTATAACGGAACAGTCTGGGTATTTGGGACCACCCCCCCCCTCATTTTTGGAGTCTTTAATTATTGTTAAGTAAGTACCTACAAAAATCTTATTAAAAATGGACATTGACATACCTCTAAGGCAATAAATTAACAAGAAATCGAAAACTATGTAAAAAATGGTTGTATGTGAAGTCGGTTTACGGATGATAATTTTATGTGATAACATTTATGATATATAGCCATTCGTGTTCCTTAGCAACCTATCAATTTCGCGTTGCTTAGCAACCAGTACATAACGTTATATTTTTTCGTGCACGGCACTCACCCGGTTATCGATTTATTAAACGATATCAAGTCAAAACCAAGTTAAAATAGCAACGTTTTGTAGTTATGGGACGACTTGAAATATTCTCGCGCTAAACTTAAGCATCGATTAACATTTCTTTGATTATCGATCTGTTTAGTTACATATATACATATAATGGACGTCTAAACCGGCCCTTTTTTACGGCGATTTGTGGCGGCAATGCTGTGGCCGGCAACATGGCAGTACTCTTCAATATTGATTTGATGGTTGCCGGACGTTCGATGAGCGATCGATTTCCTGTTGTTTCAGTCGCTCTCTATTTCATTGTTTCCGGGTTGTGTAGCGTTTAGGAGACTGAATCATGCGCTATACAATTGCAGACATATTGCCATTATTGGCCGAGATTAGTTGCCGACAGTGCCGCTACAAATTGCCGTAAAAATGGACCCTTTAGATTGTGACTACTGTAGTAGGATATGGTTTACTAGGGCCATAAAACTCCATACTCGTAGGATAGTCCCTAAACAACAAAATAGTTACATTTACTTCACAACATAACATACAGACAATAGTGTAAGTGTAATAGACTGCCTCTGTGGCGCGGTGGGAGTGTGTCCGACTGCTACGCAAGAGGTCGTGGGTTCGATCCCTCAGGATAAAACTTTGTGTGATGAGCACGATGGTTTATTCTGTGTCTGGGTGTTATTTATCTATGATATGTATGTATTTAGAAATATATAAGTATGTTTATCGGTTGTCTGGTTTCCATAGTACAAGCTCTGCTTAGTTTGGGATCAGATAGCTTTGTGTGAGTTGTCCCAAGATATTATTATTACCTGGGTGGAGCAGGAAATGATATGATATACCTACATGTGTCGCACGAGAAAAAACATCGGCTCAACATGTGTGCTGACATTTACGGTGAGAGGTACGCCTCGGTTGGAAGTAGTTTACACCCAAATCATTTACATACAAGTTACGGGAAACCAAAAAGTTTATACAACTTTGTGATAAAACGCATTCGAATCCATCTGTCTAGGTATTTGGGCAAACAAATCGAGTTGATATTATCTATAGTGCGTAATAAATGGGGAGCACAAGTAGCTAACTTAGATTTACTCGAGCGCGGCAGATGAACTTAAGGGGCATACCTCGTACCCTGTTGAGTACCTCTACTGAATATTAGCTCTTTGTAAGTTAAGTTAAAAAAATAACCAATAGAAATACTCGAACGCATTAGAATAACATACAGATATTTCTAGACACGCTTATCTAATATTTCAACGATTAGTGGAAGGTTCTTCTTAATCTTCTAAAGCGGCGGTAGCTTATAGGCTAAGGGCATCGGTCTCGCAATCCCGAGGTCGCGGGTTCGAATCCTACCCATTATGCTACAGACGTGAACCCACTCCTAAAACAAGCCTTTGAGCTTAGCTGAAAATCTGACAATGTTTGATCTTGCAGATTGTCTGAATGGTGAGTCATTTTAAAGGGAGCTTCTTGTGGGTTCACTTAACATTCCCTTTTAATCCAAAAGAGTTTTTTTAAGACCTGGAGCCTCTAACTCCCTTCCCCACGTTTAAAAGGATATAGGATATCAAGGACCCTATATTTGGGCTTCCCAGTCATAAGCGTGTACAAGAGACTTTCTTCGCTCACTTTCTGATGGGACATTTGCCGAAAACGTTCAACCCTTTTTTTTTTTTTTTTTTTTTTTTTTTTTATGGCCGTAAAAAATGCCTGAACGCACACCTCCAGCACCCGGGGCAGACGCTGGAGGTAGTGTGGGGCCTGCCCCCACTAAAAAATCGGCCGTGTACCAACTTGCCGCCTTCACACGGATAGGCCGCCGGAATTGACTATTTCTTCGGCGGACCTACCCAGCGGCATAGCCCCATCGGGCATTCCTGCTCCTGCGGCGTCCTGGGTACACACAGAACGCCGCCATCGCGAAAGGCCGCGAGCGTGGGAAACTTCCCCGTCCATCACGCCCACAGCCCCACCAAACGACGCCACGCGCGACTGCGCCTCGACGTCGCCCGGTTCGCTGGCGACGGGGCAGACTATCCCCGCCGCCTCCCCCCACGAGATGAAGTTCCCGCAGGAGGGTGCGACCGCGTCCTGGACTATCCCCTATCGCGCAACGCATCCGGTACCCCTATCACTGACGACAGGGGCGGGGAGCGAGCACGTCTAAGGGAGTCCGTTAGGTGGAGGGTGGAGAGGCTTCAGAGGGCGCCTCGTCTTCGCCCTCCTCCATCCGCACCGGAGCCTGGGTGCTAGGGGCAGCGCTTGATTGGCTGGGCCTAGAGAGCGATTGGCGTGTGGCTTTGGGTAGCCTACATCCGTCTCGCCCAATCATGTGATCGGCGCGCTGGTTGCCCGCCGCACACGCGGGGCAGTGAGGGGCGGCAGAGCATCCCGCCGCCAAATGCCCCGGTTGACCGCAACGGAAGCACAAACCGCTGCAGTCAAACGCGCTGGTGCACTTATTGCGCATGTGCCCCGCGCCCATACACCGGAAACACTTCGCGGGTCTTGCCTCAAGGATGGTGACCTTCGCGGCAGAGAATCCTACTAGGAGGCGGCCCGCCCCCGCCAGGATCTTCGCTGAAGCCACGGGGCAACGAGCCCACGCCGCACCTACACCCCCAGGCCCGGGCCGGATGGCGCCGACCCTAATGGAACCAGGAGGACACTGAGTTTTACGCTCGATGGCCTCCCGGACATCCTCTGGCGTTATTGAATCGTCCAGGCCAGAAATGCGCATCTCCGCGCACTTCATGGGCCTGGCGATCCTCACGTCATCTTGCCCCTCCAATAGCCCCCGTAGGGTCTCCGCCACTAAATCGGCCAATTTGGAGCCCTCCACCCCGGGAACCTCTAAGAGGCGAGCCCCAGTCTGGGAGCCGCGGAATTTCACGGCTACGTCGCCCAAATGGGGGATGAGCTTGGCCCTTGCTTTGCGGAATAAATCCGCATACGTTATGCCGCGGCGCTCCGCCTCCGGCGACACCGTCACCATGACGGCAGCCGTTTTCGGCGGAGTCAACCGTGGCTTGCTCCGACTAGGTTTCGCCGGGGTGGCCTCCTGTGCAGGGGGGGACGTGGCGATGGCAGCGGCTTGCCTTCTCTTACGGCGCTTCGATTTCCTGCCTCCTGATGTTTGCCATTCCTCGTTTGAGGGGGCAGGGGCGGAAACCGGTATTGAGTCGGGTGCGTTAACCGGAGCCGTGTGCACACTTGGCGCTTTCACGCGGCGCGCACGTTTTGAGGCTCTTTGGGAACTCTCACTTTTCGGGTTCTCGGGAGCTTTGAAAAGCTGAGACGCTTGGGCCTGGACTGGCGTACCCCCAGGGGCAGTAGCTACAGTACAGGATGCGGCGCCATTTCCCGTGCAGGGTAGCGATGCCTGGGGCACAGCCGCTTGCCCCCTAGGGGGTCTCGACCCGGACGCCGCGAGCGGCGGTCGACAACTCGGCTCAGGGGGCAGACGTGCCTTGATGCTTTCAAGGCGCGCATCCATAAGGCCCCCGACGACCACTGTAAGCTGCCTAAGCTGCGCGTCCGAAAACACACAAGGCTGCTCTTCCCCTGTTGTGGACCTTGCTGCCAATCCGACCGGGACAGAACCGGCCGGAGAAATGACCTGGGCCGGGACAGAACCGGTCCCGGTCGCCACAAGGTCGGCTCGCAGCTGAGCGACAAAACGTTCAACCCTATGTTGACATTGGTAACATTGCTTATCCTTGGAAACTTCTCCAATTGCCTAACCACCAATGATTTATGAACCCCACGTATCTTTAACCTAATTTGTTAAGTTATAGATACACTAAATTCTAAACCCACAACATACAATGACTTAGCACTATTAGGCACAATAAACAACGCTAAACAATTCGGAAGAGAACTCGCAGTTTTTTATACTTTCATTGTTATAACATTCCAATCAATGTCATTCGTGTAATAATATGTATGAATGATCTAAAGATATTGTTATTTATTTCTGGGTTTATCTATCTCTTTCTATCGTAAAGGATTGGCATAGGATGGAAAGGGATGGTTGTAGAAACCATCTATTGGCATCAAGGATTCGGTTCTAGGTGCGGCTTAATCATTTTGTTTGAAGGGTAGGGTAGGTTTCATCACGCAAGAACTACTAGGGATGGACGATACGAACCTTGCCCCCCCCCCCCCCTCCGAATCGATCTATGGCGGCGATGATACCCTAACGACCGGCTCGTTGTCTATTTGTTTGTTTTAACAGGGCAGTAGGTCAACCAAACAAGTCCGACGAAATTAAAAATCATTTAATTGAATAATAAGAATATAACAAGCAACCACTCTGTATCAAATAGCGTATTGTATTTTCACAATAAACTCCCTCTTGGGGCGGATTTATAACCAAGGGGAAAAAAAAACAGGGCTATCAGTCGGACTTAGCTTCTTGATTTAGTCAGTTCGGTTCATTCCAGCTCGCCTAACAAGCCTAGCAATCTAGCCAGATAGCTGCAGTCCTCGCAGACTTTAGAGAAGCTTGCCTGGTGTTACCAGGAACTGTGTCCGGCTCGTAGTTATGATTTGCGATGATATCAACTTAACGGTCACACATTACCAGTCTGTCACCCTATCAGGCCTGTCTTCCTGGGTCTGCATGGTAGTAGCAATGGTTGAAAACCGGTTCTGGACTACATACTTTTTTTTTTTTTTTTTTTTTAATATGTTGGGACAACTCATACAACGCTATCTGATCCCAAACTAAGCAGAGCTTGTACTATGGAAACCAGACAACTGATAAACATACATATATATTTCTAAATACATACATATTATAGATAAATAACCCCCAGACACAGAATAAATCATTGTGCTCATCACACAAAGTTTTATCCTGGGTGGAGATCGAACCCACGACCTCTTGCGTAGTTTGCTGCCGTGATTATATGTTATAGGTTATTGCATTTTTGCCAATCTTTGAGGGCTTATAATTATACGGTTAAAATAGTTGTAGGTATGCACATATTTATCATTTTATAATGTTTTAGCTGTCGGTACTATGACAAATTTTATTGTTATCTGATAATACTAGTTCAATTATAATATATCCATACTAATAATAAACTGGTTGCACCAATCTGCTATTTCAAAAATGTATATATATATATACCACAGATAATATAATACTATACTAGTATCTATACTAATATTATAAAGCTGAAGAGTTTGTTTGTTTGAACGCGATGAACTCGGTAACTAAACCAAGAGAATTCGAGATGCGATTACGCATTACATTGTCGCGATATGATTACGCAACTCATGTTTTTTGTGATTTTTTTCGTAAAGAAATTGTTTTTCAAACTTTCTTTAGCACTTATTTAATGTAACTGTTCTAAATTTAAACTTTTATGAACTCATAATATAGTATTTTTATATCGTTGAAGAACTCATATATATATAGTATTTTTATATTGTTGAATTAAAAATTTTGTTAGTATTTTTACTCGATTAAACATAATTAATCGTTTTCGTAAGTAGTTTTAGGGTCGCATCTCAATGACATGCCCGAAAGTGATAAAAACCTAACTTCAATCCGGTCAAGTTACGTTGATCCAATGTAGCATATGCGCCGCCAGGCTTTATTTCAGGGGGGTGCAGCAGTATCTATACACTATAGGTAGGTACATATACACATGGAAAGAAATTCAATGTAAAAAAAAAATCGAGTGTTGAAACTTAAAAAACATATAAGGGATATTTTTTGTGACTCGGGCTTTTTTATTATTTAAATTTATTTTTTTATTTAATACTTTTTAGTGGCTGTAGGATGGAACCGATGTAACAACTAACTTTCATCACAGCTATTGCAACGTATTGAAAATTGAAAAAAGAGTGTATAATTGACTTTTTTAGTATTACAGTTATAATCATGTTATACCTTTTTGAAATGCTTACGATGAGCCCTTTAATTTGATACCCATATTGTTGTATTAATTTTTTTTGTACACCTCTTGTTTTTCACCTCTTACAGCCGCCATGTTTGTATTTTCAAACGTCACTTATCTATGTACACTTGGGCGGTCAAGACAAATCTAACGACATCTTAATTGTTTAAATCCATCTTGTAGTTTGAAAGATATGAGGTAATAAAGAATATTACATACATACATACATACATACATACATACATACAAGATACACTTGAAAAACATAACCCTTCCTTGCAGTCAGGTAAAAATACCCTTAATACCATAGTAAACGTAGGAAATTGTGATTAAAAAAAAAAAAAAATTGACAGGGGGTGCCAGTCCACCCCTCCCCTCCCCCCCCTTGCACCCCGATGCCGACGCCCATGAGGCCTAACGATTTTTTTATGCATTCTCAAGCTATGCTTTAAAAAGTTGGTTATGTTAATTTATTTATGTCATTCATCGTCATCATCATCAGCCTATCGCAGTCCACTGCTGGACATAGGCCTCTCCAATTGCACGCCATTTTGTTCTATCCTCGGCTTCTCGCATCCAGCTCCTGCCAGCCGTTTTGCGTAGATCATCACTCCACCTGGCCTGAGGGCGTCCTACACTACGTTTGCCAAGCCGCGGTCTCCACTCAAGAACTCGCTTACCCCAACGGTTATCGGTTCTTCGGCTAATATGGCCAGCCCACTGCCACTTCAGCTTGCTAATCCTATGTAATAAACTATGTTTCATTACCATTAGTTAAGGTTTTATACAAGTAGCAAATCTTACATGATCAATCTGCATTATATTATAATATCTATAAGCCACAAGCTGTTGCTCGCGATTTCGCCCACATTGATGTCAGTTATCGCTATAAATGTAGCCTATATCCTAACAAGTCAACTACCTCCAGATTTACTTCCAAAATTGGCTTAGTAGTTTAGCCGTGGTAATCAAATGAACCAAATACTTTCGCATTTATAATATACTAGCGGACAACTCGCGGTTTTACCCGGGTAGTTCCCATAAGTAGCCTATGTCACCCGGGGATAGTGTAGCATTCTAAGAGTGAAGACTTTTTGAAATAGATTAAATGCTCTTTGGTTAAAAAGAAACATAATTAGTTTGACTGCCTCTGTGGCGCGGTGGGAGTGTATCCGACTGCTACGCAAGAGGTCGTGGGTTCGATCCCCACCCAAGATAAAACTTTGTGTGATGAGCACGATGGTTTATTCTGTGTCTGGGTGTTATTTATCTATAATATGTATGTATTTAGAAATATATAAGTATGTTTATCAGTTGTCTGGTTTCCATAGTACAAGCTCTGCTTAGTTTGGGAACAGATAATGTTGTGTGACTTGTCCCAAGATATTATTATTATTATTATAGTTAACACACTTTATAAGCAAACCTAAACATATTATATGTGTTAAAATGTGGTAAATGTCGCAATGATAACCAAGATTTTGTAATACTTTTAATTACCTTGTATTGTGTCACTGTTTATTTACCTCAATAAAAAAAAATGAAATTGGGTCAAGTAGTTTTTAAGTTAATTCGTTACATACAATAATACAAATATTTCCTTTATTTTATACTAGCTGTCCCGCGCAACTTCGTATGCGTAATTTTTCCCCGTTTTTGAAATATTTCTTGTCGCTTCTCCGCTCCTATTAGTCGTACCGCGATGTTAGCCTATAGCCTTCCTCGATAAATGGGCTATCCAACAAAAAAAGAATTTTTCAAATCGGACCAGTAGATCCTGAGTTTAGCGCGTTTAAACAAACAAACAAACAAACAAACAAACTCTTCCGCTTTATAATATTAGTATAGATTAGTACTAGCGGCCCGTCCCGGCTTTGCACGGGTGGACATGGGATCCCTCATTTTTTTAGTAATTGCCAATAGTATGAAATTTAAGCTATTCTATCTTTCAAGTTGGATCAAATTGCACACAGTGTGCAAATCAAATTTAAAATCGGTTCAGTAGTTTAAGAGTCCATCGCAAACAACGTGACACGTAATTTTTATATATAAAGATATACTCTTTCCCGCGGCATTCCCTGCATTACCTATAAAAAACTTTCATTCTTTATTTTACCCCCGTGGGTTGAATTTCTGTAAAGTTTGAATCACGTATCTCTTTACATCCAACTAAAAGGCTAAATACCAGTTTATTGCTTGTTTCAAAATATTCCTATTTTTACAATAAGCTTTCAACCTCTATTTAACCCGTTTAGAAGTAAAATATCAAAAGCTCTTCTTTACTGGGGTCCTACTAAGTCACAAAGGAAATAAGACAGTGATTCCCAACTTCTTTGATCTTGTTACCTTTTTTGACTACTTTAAAACCTATTGCCAATAACTAACAAATGGCTATTATTATTATTACTTTTTTTTAAATTTGACATACGTACTCAGAATTTTAATTTTTAATCATATCGAAAACTAATTTTATGTTTGACTTTTTGTGTTTTTTTTTACTATGATAATTTTGTTATTATTATTTTTACATTCAGACACAATTGTATAATTGTTTATTGAATAAATGAATTGAATTGCTTGATGTAATTGGCATATTATTTATTTACTTAACAAATAGGTATACCAAAAGATAAGGTCTGGCAATAAGTTGTATAAGGAAAAGTTTCTAGTCGAATAAACAAGGTATTTTACCTTAAATTATTCACGCGATTAAGACCCGTAATATATATATTTTCATAATGTGTACAAATCGCTTATCAACTATGTCTTTTATATGTAGCAGTAAGAATGAACCGCCCCCATTTAGCGCAATCGAAAAGCCAATAGTTGTACTATATTTCATCAGCTTTTATTCGAGCCGATTTTACAAAATTGCACCTTATGGTCATACAATAATAATAATATCTTGGGACAATTCCTACAACGCTTTCTTACCCAAACTAGGTAGGGTCTGCAATATGATAACCAGAGAATGGATAAGTATACTTAAATATTTCTAAATTCATACATATTATAGACTAGCTGTCTCGCGCAATTTCATCTGCGTAAATTTTCCCCGTCTTTGAACATTTCTCATTGCTGCTCCGCTCCTATTGGTCGTTATTATTATCGTGTATTTTTATCTCCAAATCTAGAAATAGATTAATTTGTTCTTAGTTGTGTCGTCTTTTTCTTAGCTCCTCCGCTTTGCAGGCATTTTTCCTTAGTATTTTGTAAAGGTCCGTCAGTAGGCTACTACTTATAAATGTGAATCAGATGTCTTGAAGCCTTATTCATCACACCACATGACGCGTTAAGATCTTGAACTAAATTAAACATGAGCCATTTAGCGTCAGTGCGTCCTTAGCCTTAAACAATCATTTAAAAAGAAAGTTGTATCTCTTTGTATGAGGATCGGTAACCTTTGTTGGGCGGTATTTGTGATAATAGTCTTCAAGGTAAACCTTAGTGGGGTTGTTTGTCTAAATCTGACTGTCCAATGGAGATATTGCCAATGTTTATAGTTTTTAAACTTATTTTTATAAATTTATATCTATAACTTATATTATAAATTTATATCTATAACTTATATTATAAATTTATATCTATAACTTATATTATAAATTTATATCTATAACTTATATTATAAATTTATATCTATAACTTATATTATAAATTTATATCTATAACTTATATTATAAATTTATATCTATAACTTATATTATAAATTTATATCTATAACTTATATTATAAATTTATATCTATAACTTATATTATAAATTTATATCTATAACTTATATTATAAATTTATATCTATAACTTATATTATAAATTTATATCTATAACGTATACTGAAACGTATACTGGTTTTGAAAGAGAAATTAATGCACGAACAACACCATAATGATTATGGGATTGACAGTAGATGTTACGAAAATCATTACCTTTTCCACAGCTCCGCGTTTATAAATAGCATTTTAACTAGCGACTTTGATTTTTTAAATTGAATAGATATTTAATATTTGCAAGTTAAAATGCTAGTATTAACGTATCTATACTAATATTATAAAGCTGAAGAGTTTGTTTGTTTGAACACGGTAATCTCAGGAACTACTGATTCGAATTGAAAAATTCTTTTACTGTTAGATAGCCCATTTATCGAGGGAGGCTGTAGGCTGTATAACATCACGCTACGACCAATAGGAGCGGAGCACGAAGTTGCGCTTGACAGCTAATACCATATACAGCAGAACTATATGCTGCTCTCGAGATTGATGTCTCCGTGTGAAGCCTTAATCGACACGATAATCTGTCGTCACGAACTCATGACGCAGTGGGAACGCGCCCAAAGTTTATTTTGACGATTGACGCGTGTCGGTCCTGCAATATATTTGATTTTGACTCAGCCATTTAATCCACGATGTAAAAGTGAGAAGTTGAAATAGGCCCGTTATTGGATTTGTTGAGTGAAGTAGGTTGATTGGTATTGGGGTCATTTTGATGATGGGACAACGCGTGTCAATTCAATTAATTTATTCCATATACAGAAGAAAACAAGATATAACAATTATCACAAATGTTTACTTAAATTTCTAGCTTAATACTTATGCCTGAACTAGGAAAACCTGTGTTTCAGGCGAATAGTGCATAAAAACAACGATAGTCACATTTTAAAACATTTAAAAGTAAAAATTAACTATGAGTGAGTTATCTATACTATCTATACTTCTATACTAATATTATAAAGAGGAAACATTTGATTGTTTGTTTGTATTGAATAGGCTCCGAGGCAACAGGACGGATTTGAAAAATTCTTTCATCGTTGTGAAGCTACACTAACCCCGGGTGACATAGGCTATTTTTTATTCCTGTATTCCCACCGGAACGGAAACTACGAGGGTGAAACCGCGAGGCGTCCGCTAGTATAGAATAAAGATATAACATTTTGACAACACTTTATAAATCAATGAAACAATAGCTGTGAATGAGTGAATGATCTTTAATATCTGTGTTTAGATCTGTGGCGCGGTGGGACTGTATCCGACTGCTACGCAAGAGGTCGTGGGTTCGATCCCCACCCAGGATAAAACTTGTGTGATGATCACGATGGTTTATTCTGTGTCTGGGTGTAATTTATCTATAATATGTATGTATTTACAAATATATAAGTATGTTTATCAGTTGTCTGGTTTCCATAGTACAAGCTCTGCTTAGTTTGGGATCAGATAGCGTTGTGTGAGTTGTCCCAAGATATTATATTATTATAATATGAAGTCCCTTGTACCCTCTCAAAGTGAATGGAAAAAAGTGTCCTTGAGATAAAAAATCCATCTCGAAACATCCGGTATCGATTGGCATTTAACTTTTTAATTTTTATTATACTCGTAGACTCTGGTTCGGATTGTTCGATAAAAAAAAATCCATTTATGTTGGGTCTTTGACATTAGTTTTATGTAAAAAATTGATTGACACTGTCGTTATGTGGTTGTGACAAAAAATATAATGGGTTTGTTAACTAACTATTTATTCATTTGTATAGGAGTATCGAAAAATATACATATACTAGCTGTCCCGCGCAACTTCGTATGCGTAATTTCTCCCCGTTTTTGAAACATTTCTCGTCGCTTCTCCGCTCCTATTAGTCGTAGCGCGCCTATAGCCTTCCTCAATAAATGGGCTATCCAACAAAAAAAGAATTTTTCAAATCAGACCAGTAGATCCTGAGATTAGCGCGTTTAAACAAACAAACAAACAAACAATCAAACAAACAAACTCTTCCGCTTTATAATATTAGTATAGATTAACAAAGTATTTAAGTACAATTTGCATATACTTACTACATTTGGGTAAAACCGTGATAGATGTCCCACTTTTGGAAAATTGACATAATTAAAAAAAAATGGTTGTCCGTAAAGTCGGTTTACGGACGATAATTTTACGTCATAACGTCATAAAATATATACATATATATATCCATACTAATATTATAAATGTGAAAGTAACTCTGCCTGTCTGTTACGATGTCACACTCAAACAGCTAAACCAATTTAGATGAAATTTGGTATGGAGATAATTTGAGTCCCGACATCCACGCGGGCGGAGCCGCGGGCGAAAGCTAGTATATATATTAATTTCCAGTTGTATCAAATGTCGCTGCAATCGCCAAAACATTGATGACTTTGTAATAAACAACCATGTTTGTGACAGTTGTAGTGGGAGCCAGGAGCATGCGCGCGCGAGCGCGGCCATAATGCTTTATTCTAATTGCCTATCAGCAGGCGGAACGGACTTGATCGGTGACGTCACACTTTTTCGTGTGTGCAGCCGGTCATCGATTTATAATACGTTTTCACGTCACAAACTATTCGTTTATCGTGTGTTATTATAACAATTTTTTGTCATCTTAAAAAGAACTGATTTCGCAGACATTGAGTTTTTGGAGATCCTTGTTTTTTGGGGATAGATGATATATATATGCCCCACCATGAAAATACTAGATTAGAGCCGTGGTGTTGGTGAAGATTTGTCTCGCGTGGGAATCTAACCCATACACTTCCGCAGCAGTCCTATGTAGTGCCACTGCAGTATATTAGAGATGGATTAAACAGATGCAGATTTGATTATTAAAATCAATTCATTAAAGTGGGAGACTATGATGTTTTAAAAACCGGCCAAGTGTGAGTTGGACGTGCGCACGGAGGATTCCGTACCATTAATTTATCTATACAACATTAGAAACTAGGTATATTATAATATCGAATAAAAAACTTAAAAAAAACACGTTTGTTGCATTTGAGCCCCACTTCAATATTTATTTTATTCTGTGTTTAGTCTCTCTCTGATCTGTGAAAACTAGAGGTGTTCACTAACGCAACTACTGCTACAGCGTAGCTAGTAGTAGTGTGAACTATCACGGTTTATGAGATACAGCCTGGTGACAGACTGACGCGACGGACAGCGGAGTCTTAGTAATAGGCTCCCGTTTTTATACGGAACCTTTGGATACGGAACCCTAAAAATCGTCACGTCTTGTAGGCTACTGCTATACTTATTTTTGACCTCAAAATAAAATAATCTTTTATTTCTTGCACAAACTAAATATATATTTTTTTCTGTTAGACGACTCCCGCAGTAGGGTACAAGCCCTGTGTCGCGGGGGACTTTACAAACATACAAGTCACAGACACAAAGTACACCCAGACTCGAAACAACAATTTGTGGATCACACAAAGTGGTGTCCCGTGTTGGAATCGAACCCACGACTTCTTACGTAGCAGTCGGACACAGACCCACCGCGCCACCGAGGCATTTTCATTTCATTAATAATGTTTTCATTTTTTTTAATTGTATGCTATATATATATATACACGCTCTCGCGCTCAAACAGCTAAACCGATTTAGATGAAATTTGATATGGAGATACTTTGAGTCCCGGGCAAGGACATAGTTTTTATCGCGATAACCGACATCGAAACGGGCGGAGCCGCGGGCGAAAGCTAGTATTTCATGATTGAGTAATATAAATGGTAAAAAATTATAAATGTATCATGCAAGAACCCCTCTTGTGAGAGTGAAGGTCAAGACTTTTCCAACCGTCTCTGCCTTAAGCATTTTTTCCACCTTACTTGTAACAAATACACTTACACAAAAAAAAACCGAATCTAAAACTTCCATCTTGTAAAATCGGTTAGATAACGCCCAAAATTAACCATTAATCTAATTCGTGTCATGTACGTTTACATAACTGTGTTCTGGTCACCCCGTTTTGTTTGTCGTGTGGAGAATGACAATAGACGTTACCCACGTCATACAGAAATGTATGATCAGATTACAAAATAACGAGAGTACCGAAGACAACCTTCATACAAGTCGTGCGGGTTATACCAAGTCAAACACCTTATGAGGGCGCGCGATGATGTTGATTTTGATGAATAAATGTATAAATGTTTCTTTAGATGCTGAAAGACAAGAACCATCCCAACTTTTTTTTTAATATTTTAAGCTATTGCATAGCTTTTATCGCGTGCTTTGAGCGCGGCGACCGAATCAAGAAATTCCGTAACAAAAATAAAACCTAACAACCCCCACTCCGCCTACCATACATTTATTGTTTTTTATACTAATATAAAAAAGCTGAAGAGTTTGTTTGTTTGAACGCGGTAATCTCAGGAACTACTGATCCGAATTGAAAAATTATTTCACTGTTAGATAGCCCATTTATCGAGGAAGGCTAGGCTATATAACTAGGAAGGATAGGCTATATAACATTACGCTACGACTAATAGGAGCGGAGCAGCAATGAGAAATGTTGCAAAAACGGGAAAATTTACGCTGACGAAGTTGCGCAGGACAGCTAGTATTTAATAAAGGTACATATATTTTTACATAAAAATGAATCCCTAATTCCCTTGCTTACGAGATAACTAGAGAACGACTTTACTATCTAACACTTCAGCCAACCCAGGGTCTCCCAGAACGCATGTGTTATGATGTTTCTTCTGCCTCCACGCATCCTCTGCATACCCCTCTCTACGTCACCCTACACACCCACCACAAAACGTGTTTGTTTAAGGATCAGTAGCCTGTAATAATATCTAATGTCAACCCAAGACCTATGGAAGCAATTACAAATAAATTGCCAATAGTTAATACCTGTTGTTTTTGCATTGTATTGAAAATGGGCTGTTGGTTTATAGCGGTATGGAGTATATTCTTTTTTTATCCAAATCTATTTGATGATTATATCTCTTGTAATAGGCTTAAGGGCGCTGGTAGCTCTACCGTTGATATCAATTGGATTTCTTTTCGCTGTATATTTCTTCGTGGGATCCTATAAAGAAGATGGGAAAATAATCACGTCAGTAGTTAACATACTTTTGATAACGTGGATGATAACGGTCTGTGTAAATGTAGTTTGTCTCTTCGTGAAGTTGCAAATAAAGAAAAGTCCCTTCGAAAATAGTCCTATAATTTATTTATATGATAACTAGCTGTCACGCGCAACTTCGTATGCGTAAATTTTCCCCGTTTTTGCAACATTTCTCGTCGCTGCTCCGCTCCTATAAGTCGTAGCGCGATGTTATATAGCCTATAGCCTTCCTCGATAAATGGGCTATCCAACAAAAAAAGAATTTTTAAAATCGGATCAGTAGTCCCTGAGATTAGCGCGTTTAAACAAACAAACAAACAAACAAAGCAAACAAACAAACTCTTCCGCTTTATAATATTAGTATAGATTGGTGGCCTCATTATTTCCCTTGGTTTGTAGAAGGAATACTTCGAATTGTGCTCGGCGCTTTAGTTTAATTATATTGGGTAGTAGTTGTAAACAATTACCTTTATCTGTTAGAACCTCATTTAGAAACTGATTTAAACATACAAATGTAACTAATTCGAAATACAAACATACATACTTGAAGACCTCGGAAAACCTTCTAAACGAAGTGGTGGTGAGATTTTGTCCATGAACGATGCATGTGCTTGCAAAGTACGTAAAAAGGTTACCTTCTGCATTCTATGTACTTTGTGACCTCTTCTAGAAGATTTGCAGACAACGTTAAAGAATTTTCTCGGTCGACTGTACACTCATGTGTAATGTTGCAGTTGTATTGTGAAACCGGGCGTTCGCCGAAATGTCCGGTTGTTGGTTTATTTTAAATGCAAATTAGTTTTATATTTGAATATTTTGGCTCTATTCTAGGTTAGTGCTTCCAGGTATTAGCTGTTACTAGTACTTTTATAATGTAACATGAATACTCTGAACATGCTTTATACGACTCTCGATAAAATAATAAAAACTCAGTTTCAAACATTTACGTAGGAGCCGTCGATTGGTACAGAAATCCGGCTTCCTACGAGTGAAAACAATTCCACGCACATATAAACGAGAACACACACAGATCTCGGTCGAATGCCTACCGAGACGGACCAGCGTACGTGTGCATTTATCTATGACTATCGAGCAATCAGCGCTCGTCTGCGCTTTCCCCCGTTCTTGCAACTTGCAATTTTCATTCCTGCTTCCCTCCTATTGGTCGTAGCGTGATGTTATATGGCCTATAGTCTTCTCGATAAATTAACTATCGAACAGTAAAATAACTTTTCAATTCGACTTAGTAGTTCCTGAGATTAACGCGTCACGCACGTCCCCCCCCTCCCCCTGGTATCCCCCCCCCCCCTCAGAGCGTTTTTTTTGGGACAGCTATTCCCCGTCATGCTTTCGACTCACATTTCACCCGATCCCCATACCCCGTCGTAAGCATGTTAGATCCGGTACTGCCTATCTATACTAATATTATAAAGCGGAAGAGTTTGTTTGTTTATTTGTTTAAACGCACTAATCTCAGGAACTACTGGTCCGATTTGAAAAATTCTATTTTTGTTGGATAGCCCATTTATCGAGGAAGGCTTTAGGCTATATATATAGGAGCGGAGCAGAGACGAGAAATGTTACAAAAACGGGGAAAATTTACGCATACGAAGTTGCGCGGGATAGCTAGTATATAATATACCTCTCGTGCTACACTCACCCCCCAGAATTAAATCCTGGATCGGCCCATGCTAGCTCACCCGCGCAACTTGGTCTGCAAAAAAATTCTCCGTTTTTGCACTTTTTTTTAATAAAATATAACTAGCAATGTGGGATTGTGGTCCCATATTACTAGCAATCCTGTTAACCCCTCCAGCTAAGCTCTAAGGCTTGGATTAGGAGTGGGTTCAGGTCGGTAGTATAATGGATAGGATTCAAACCCACAACCTCTCGATTGCGAGACCGATGCCTTAGCCATTAGGCTACCGCCGCTTCTATTGGTGCTTCGCTCCTATTTGTCTAAGTGTGTAAATGCAATGCATTCCTCGTTAAATGGGCTGTCCAACACTAAAATAATTTTCCAATTCTAATTAGTAGTTCCTGAGATTATCGCGCTCAACTAAACAAACTTTCCATATTAATAATTAGTATTGATGAAATGTCAATTGTAAATGCTAAGTACTATTCAAGGCAACATTAATTTTAAAAAAAACATAGCCTTATTAATATTTATAGTATTAGACAAACCATTTATTATAATTACTGTTCATTATATTATCAATCTATCAATATATCACTAAAGTGGCATAAACAGTGTGTAATTTTGTTCAATGTTGTATAAATCTATTCCATTCATATTACACTCTACTAGTAGACCCTAGTAACGTCATTTGCGTCATTTTTTCCCGTTTTTGCAACATTTTGAATTCTTGCTCCGCTCCTGTAAGTTGTAGCGTGATGTTATGAAGCCTATGATACTCACAAATAGCGTGGCTTTCTATTGGTAAAAGTATTTTCAAAATCGGTTCTTTAGATCCTGCGATTTTTTTTTTAAAGATAACTAACATTATGGCATTGGGTCCCACTTTACTAGCAGTCTTGTTAACACCTCCAGCTAAGCTCAAAGGCTCGTGTTAGGAGTGGGTTCACGTCGGTAGTATAACGGGTAGGATTCGAACCCGCGACCGTGACTAGTTTAAATAAGCTTTCGTCAACAAGAGTAAGTAAAGCTCACACTTTCGAGCTTGGTTCGAGCGAGGTTTTTTATATAGAGTTTGTTTGTTTGAACGCGGTAATCTCAGGAACTACTGGTCCGAATTGAAAACTTATAGTTTCGGCATGTCCGTCCGTCCCTCCGCAATTTTGCTCAAAGACTGTTAGTGCTAGGAGGCTGTAATTTTGCATGGATAGACATATTACTTACGCCGATAAAGTAACAAATGAAAAAAAATAGGATACCTCCTCTATACGTAAAGTGGGTGATCTTTTTTCTCACCTGTGGCGGTACCCACATATATTAATATAAATAAATTGACACTTGACAGCTCGCGTCAAATCCTGAATCGCGATATAGAAGTTTTCACAGCTGCTAACTATATATACAAGTTCCCAACGTTAACCGTTGGGCCGCGGCCCGCCAGGCACGATCACCTCGCCTGGTCGGAGGATCCTCCCTTTGTGTTGGAGGTAGAGATGGGTTGGACTAGGTAAATCACGTACTAGGTGCACCTAGTCCTAGTCCGTATAAATACTTGATCCAATTACCTGTTCCACTTAGTCCACCTAGTCCCAATTACTTAATGCTCCTAAATACTTCGTGAAGAACCATATCCTAGGTACTAGGTATCTATCAGAGCTTATTATTTTGATCTGATCATTCTTCAATAAAAATTCAGTGTACGTAAACGTACTTAGGTTGATTAATGTAACTTTTTTACTGATTGTAATTGTTCGTTACTGCGGCCACTTACGCGATTTTTTTAAATGCATTTAGAAGTCTTGGATATTATGAATAACAATTTGTACACTTTTATATATTATTTGTTAATTTAAAAATATATATATTTATGGAAATGGTTTAAAAAGCGGTTTGATGAAATGATATTTTCCCTTCATACTTTTCCTTTTACAGGCTTAGGACTGTCAACTTACCAATAACTAATTATTATGAATTTAAGTAATAAATCGTGTCATAGTGGAACGCGGCCTAACCCGCACAAACAAACCGGTTTTCACCTGTAAGCTCGAGTACACGCAGTGAGGGAATGGGATGAAGTATACAAATCGTATAGCATCGTCTCGCTCTCTTTTGATACATACCTAAAATACGGCAATATTGTTAGCATGTCGAGAGTGAGCAAGATAGCAAAACACGTTTTCAATAAGATTATGTGGAACAGTGCAGCGAATGCTATGTTAGTATGAGATCATACGGACTTAGTCTTGTGAAAATTGGAATAGGTGCCACCTAGTCTCGTAAAATACCTATTCATCGTACCTGTTCTAGTATTTTCGACTCACCTCTAGTTGGAGGGACTTAACACCTTGCCCTCCACACACCTACCCTATCGTGTGGGGTAGCATTAAATAGGTCTCTTAAAAACGTTTAGGTGTTGGAAAGACGATTTTTAGATTTATGGATCCGTTCGTAAAATACTAAGCTTTAAAGTGCAAATTTTTGTTAGAGTCAAGTGTCACTCCCACTGCCAGCTAAATGGTTGATGTTGGGTATGTAAAAAAAATCTACGGAACCCTACATTGTGCGTGGCCCGACATGCACTTGCCCGGTTATAAATTAGGGATAACTAAATGCTAACACTATTAGTAGTTCTAAAATCTATACTAATATTATAAAGCTGAAGAGTTTGTTTGTTTGAACGCGGTAATCTCAGGATCTACTGATCCGAATTGAAAAATTCTTTGACTGTTAGATAGCCTATTTATCGAGGAAGGCTATATAACATCAAGCTACGACCGATAGGAGCGGAACAGCAATAAAAAATGTCGCAAAAACGAAGTTGCGCGGGTCAGCTAGTAAGTAAGTAAGTAGTAGTAAATATAAACGTTGCTATGCTAACTTGTCAGGTATTTACTTTTCCTACAAAGAATCAGTTGTGATAACCTAGAATGCGTACGAAGGTCGTCAAGTGCAACTATGTACGATGACAAATCGATTCCTATTTGTGTCTCGCATATAGGCTGAGTTTTACCTCACTTTATTGCAGATTCTTTATCAGTCTTTTAGCACAACATACTGACAGTACTGTTAGTAACCTTTTTGAAACATCCCTCACGGAGCCGGTATTTCAGGGACACCTTCCAAACAAAATGGAGTAGTCTGTAGGTCTATAGGTGGGTTGCTCGAGCAAGTTACCTTCTCTACTAGAAGTTTAATCTATACTAATTTTATAAAGCTGAAGAGTTCGGTTGTTTGTTTGTTTGAACGCGATAATCTCAGGAACTAGTGGTCCGAATTAAAAAAATATTTTACTGTTGGATAGCCCATTTATTGGGGAAGACTATAGGCTATACAACATCACGCTACGACTAATAGGAGCGGAGCAGCAATGAGAAATGTTGCAAAAACGGGGAAAATTTACCCAGACGAAGTTGCGCGGGACAGCTAGTTTTATATAAAAAGTTAAACCATTCTTAGCGAAAGCTCGTTTATATCCCTTGCTGACACTATCTACCCAAGTTCCAATGCCGATTGCAAAACAAGACCTACGCCGTTAGTTCAGCCTAGCTAGCTGATGTAATATTTTAATAATATTACATAGTTTGCGGTCTGCACTCTAGTGTGTAGATTTACTTGAGGTATGCAAGTTTTAACCTAAACTTACTTATACATCAATTTGAGGTTCAAACGTCCTAGAGATAAATCGTACTCCCTCTACTATCTGACCATGTTTGAGAGGAATTTCGGGGTTTAACCTCTTGGGATAACTCACACAACGCTATCTGATCCCAAACTAAGCAGAGCTTGTACTATGGATACCAGACAACCGATAAACATACTTACATATATATTTCTAAATACGTACATATTATACGTAAATAACATTGATAAACAGACAGAGAATAAACAATCGTGCTCATCACACAAAGCTTTATCCTGGGTGGGGATCGAATCCACCACCTCTGGCTTAGCAGTCAGGGTCACTAACCACCAGACCAACAGACTAGTCAAGAAGGTATTTTTAATGATATTAAAAACTATCGCTCTTTGATGTTCCAAAGATGCTTGGATAAGCTTCGAAAGAATAGGAGAGGGATGCCACTGTTTCTTTGATCAGATTGAGCACTTGTCACAGCAGGCACTATTTACGAGATCGATGTATAAATTAGATTGTGATAGTGGCGCAGTGGGAGTGTATCCGACTGCTACGCAAGAGGTCGTGGATTCGATCCCGACCCAGGATAAAACTTTGTGTGATGAGCATGACGGTTTATTCTGTGTCTGGGTGTTATTTATCTATAAAATGTATTTAGAAATATATAAGTATCTTTATCAGTTGTCTGGTTTCCATAGTACAAGCTCTGCTTAGTTTGGAAGCAGATGGCGTTGTGTGAGTTGTCCCTAGATATTATATTATTATTATTTAAATTTCAAATGCTAAAAAGAAATGAAAAATGTGAACTCACCAGTACGTTATTTTGACACTTATGACAAATGGCCGTTGCTATTATTCTTATTACTGCATAGTATAAAACAAAGTCGCTTTCTCTGTCCCTATATCCCTATGTATGCTTAAATCTTTAGATAGAGTAGATAGAGTGATTGAAGAGGAAAGTTTATATGTATAATAACATCCATTAAATAGTGGATAAATAAGGAGCGGAGCAGCAATAAGAAATGTTGCAAAAACGGTGAAAATTTACGCATACGAAGTTGCGCGGGTCAACTAGTTACTTATATTTTAACAATATACCGTCCAAAATGTCCAAATCGAATGGAAAATAGTACTAGATAGGCAATACTTGCATATAAATCTATCAGTCAACAAAGCAATGAAACAAAACCTTGTCTTCAAAACCAATTTATTTAATGCTGCCTACTTTTATATCCGAGAATTTACCACACACTCTGCACATAAGTAGGCGCCACTGCGTAACCTGGGTATGGAGCATACTTCAAAATGGGTTGGGGAATCACGTGGCCAACAGATGGGATTACATTGTAACTGTATACGCTGGGGAACGAAGCAATTATTGGGTTGGCAAAAACGACAGGTTTCTTCTCCTCAGCTGGTTTCTCAGCAGCCTCAATAACGGTCTCAGTCTTTTCGGGTTCAGCTGGCTTTTCTGGTTCAGCGGTTTTGACTGCTGCTTCTACTGTTACCTCTTCTTTATCTTCTTTCTTATCTTCAGCCTTGACTTCGACTGTTTGTGTGGAAACGGTTTTCAGACCAGCGAAATAAGGATTGTAGATTACAGGAGGTATAGGAGCAGCTACCACTGGAGCAACAGATCCTACAGCAGCAGCATAAGGAAGTACTGCGCCAATAGTAGATTTAGCGTATACATCAGCGTTGCTTGCAGCAGCTCCGTCGATTTGAGCTTCAGCGGTCTTCAAAGCGTCTAGGGCTTGCCATTTTTTTTCTTCATTAGACCAGAATGCTTCCTCATTCTTCTCATTGCCTTGGTTGACGTCGGTTATGGTTTTCACGTTGATGTTTTCGGCGGCTTGGTCGGCAAGTTCTTGGGCTTTATCGGCGGTGGCTCTGGCGAGGTCGTTGATCTGGACTTGTGCGTTGATGGCTGCTGCTTGGATGTCTCCGGGGGAGATTGTAGGGACGGCGGCAGGGACGCCAGGAATGGCCACGGTCTGGTAGATTAAGGGTATGACGCCTGATGGCGCTGCCGCTGCGCAGGCGAGGAGGGCGGAAACAATCTGGAATAGACAGTTTTAGTTAAGTTTTAATTTAAGTTGATTGTCTTATTATTATTATACATAATGTATGGTCGTAAATAATTCTATTCGATTGCATGAAATCGTTTGTTAATTGTAGTCTATTTGATGTGATTGATTATGAACTTATAGAACTTATTTTTGGAAAAACTGGTTAAAAAGACAATAATCGGAGTTTTTATTTATACTACTCAATGAAGAGACGAGCAGGTCGTGGGTTTAATAGTAAGCGTCATGATAGCCCATAACAGTAACGCCTTGATAACGTTTTGATTTTCGTATGAGAATAAGTAATTTTTTTTTTTTAATCGCAGTTTGTATTTTTGAATGAGTTGCAAAAACGGGGACAAATTGACGCGTACGAAATAGCGAGAGTCAACTAGTAGCTAATAGATTATCAGAATAATACATAAATTATAATTTATATTCCTTCTGAAATAATTTTTATGACTCCACATTTGATTTTACGGGTTCCGTACCCAAAGAATAAAACGGGACCCTATTACTGTTTGTCTGTCACTAGGCTGTCTCATGAACCACGACAGATAAACAGTTTAAATTTCACAGATGATGTATTTCTGTTGCCACTATAACAACAAATACTAAAAAACAAAATAAAATAAATATTTAAGGGGGCTCCCATACAACAAACGTGACTATTTTTGCTCGTTTTTGCTCGATATTGATAACGGCATCAAGTAGGCGCTTGAAATATTCATAGAGTATTTATTTATATATTCACTAAAAAAATAAATAATTAAATTAGAATAAAATAAATATTGAAGTGCGGCTTCCATACAACAGACATGATTTTTTATGCCGTTTTTTTACGAAACCCTACGTGCGCCAGTCCGACTCGCAATCGGCCGGCTTTTTTATCAATTTTCTATAAAAATATTTCAGAAATTCAAATTTAACATTTCCGAGAAGGTATGCTTGTATTCAAAACAGGAAGAGTGGGTGATTTTTATCAATTTTGTAAATATATATTGCAGAAATTAAAATTTAAGTATTCCAATTAGGCGTTGGCGCCTGTATTCAAAACAGTTAAAGTTGGCTTTGTTGATTGCTATGTGAATAGTTGCAGGAACTTTGTTTACTGGTTATTTGCAATCTATATTTATGTTTTATGGCTTTTGTATGATCTACTCAGTCATAATATTAGATTTTACAATGGTTTATATAACACGGTAATCTCAGGAACTACTGATCCGAATTGAAGAATTGTTTCACTGTTAGATAGCCCATTTAACGAGGCAGGCTATAGGCAGATCAAATGAAATGCTTACTATAGCATAATGTTTAAATTTTATTTACCAATTGTAATTACTTGTGTATTTGAGAACTAATATTAATTGACATTACTTTAGTTGTAAATATACTAGTTTGACTGCCTCTGTGGCGGGAGTGTATCCGACTGCTACGCAAGAGGTCGTGGGTTCGTTCCCCACCCAGGATAAAACTTTGTGTGAGCACGATATGGTTTATTCTGTGTTTGGATGATTTATCTATATTATGTAGGTATGTACAGTACTCCAAAAGTAATAATGCGCATAGAAATCTTCGGAAATCTTCGTCATTGTTCGGCAACGGTCGTATTACCCGAGCGTCGAAAGACGATATTTATATAGAGTGGTTAAGAGCAATTTCTCTATGCCTAATTTTATATATTAAGTGTTTTGTGCTAAAACAGATTTGATTTACCTGTAACGAAATTTGATTCGATAATTCCATGTAAGTAAATAGCGAAAACGCTACAATCATTGTTGGAGTGATTAGTTTTCAAGTGTCTTACCGAAGTTGGTGTAATTATGGAGGAAAAGGTTTAAATAACATAAGGTTTTATTAGAAGGAGAAAAAAACGTTTTCAAATAGAGGTTTACATAAAATATAATCAAAATCTCAGTTCAAATTTGTTTACAGCACTAATCATTCCAGAAAAATAATACAATTATAAAAAAAATAATCAGAATCGAGGAAGACCTCTATTCCCGACATCGCAGATTCATCAGAAGTTTCATTATGCTCTTGTTCATTTACACTTTCCTCACTGCTATCACCTGTGTAAATAATCAGTTCATCGGAATAACTATCGATTCTTGGCTCAAATTTTCTATATTCATCTTCGCATTGAACCGCATGATCAGAAACTTTTTTCCATTCTTCTGGTCCTATTTTATTGATTTTTTCTAATATAGCATCTTTAACTGACGTCACAGTCATTGCAATATTTCTCTTGGCCACGTGTTGCTTTATTTGGGACCAAATATTTTCAATAGGGTTAAAATCGGGATGATATGGTGGCAATCGTATAATTTTATGCCCATGTTCCTCCATTATACGGTCAATGGCAAATTCTGTGTAATTTTCTTTGTATCTTTGTATAATTTTATACAAATCGGGTTTCAGTTTCTTTGGGTCATGCGGAATGTTGTGTTGTTGTAACCAAGCTGTCATTTGTGGTTTAGATGTGTTTGAGTTTGGTGGTTTCACAGACAGCTTATTATGATTTGGGGCGTTGTCTATTACCAACACACTATTAGGAGGCAAGTTGGGAATCAATTGATTGCGTAGCCAAGTTTGATAACGTTCCGCGTTTATTTCTTTATGATAGTCACCTTCTGAGTCGACACATTTATGTAACATTAGAGCCCCTGGGACGAAGCCTTTTTCATTGCCTGCGTGTACAATAATTATTCGCTCTCCTTTGGAAATGGGTTGTTTGATACCTTTTTTGTTGCTATCTTGCCAAGTTTTACCCTTAGTATGTGATGTGTGCACATACGACTCGTCCATAAATACTATGTTTCTACCAGAACTCCTCAGCTGTTGTATTTCTCTGAGATATTTGATCCTTTTTAGGCGTATATCATGTTTTTCCATAAGTAATTGTCTGTTATTATCAGTTTTCAGAAACCTAAACCCCATGTCTTTCAAGATCAACCTTAAAGTCTCGGCACAGCCTTTGAAATTAATAGCTTCGATCAACTTTATTCTTAAATTATTTACAGTTGGGAGTTCTTTCAGCGTCAATTGAAAATTGTATATCATATTACGAATAACACAGTAGTCGAAATCATCAAGTACCAGCCGAAATCTACTTTTAGGTCTTCCTTTTTTCGGTGTAGAAAATTTCTTTGATTGATTATGTTTTTTTTCGTTTAAGATATTACTCAAAGTTCGTCGCGAAATTCCTGTAGCTTTTGTAACACGGTCTTGAATTTTTTTAAAATAACCATCATGGTCTCTGTTGAAAACATTGGCTTCATTTAAGAAATAAAGGTACACATTAAATACCATTTGCCGTGCTTGTGAATTAAGCGGTTTTCCACGTTTAAATTTATCCATTTTGGAAGAATTCGTCTGAAAGAAAATGGCATGGGCAGAGTTAGGTATATATTTTTTATGCATGTTTATCTATTTATTTAATTTAAATAAATCTCATTTTTTAAATGTTTTTCTAGTACTTAATATGTATTTAATGTAGGTATTTTATTTTTTTAATATTAAAAAAACGTGAAATATGTTATTTATTTTCCTTTTTTCAAAATATACTATTTAAATCTGAATAAGCTAATTAATGTTGAAATTATATTTACCAAGAAGGGTGTGTAATAGCAGCTCTATATATTTCCACAAATAGAGAACACGTGCAGTCACTACCAATATATAAAGACGACTGACAGACATTTCGCTGACCGGCGACAGCTGCCGAACGCCCGATTTGTTTTCGATTGTGCACACATGATATTGACTCCTATCTCTTTTAAACAAGGTGCAAAATGCAAATGCCTTGTTTAGGGCTCTTACGATTCCATGATTCGAGTGTTTCCGGGAATACGACAATTAGCGAAGATCTGCATGTGCATTATTAATTTGGGAGTACTGTATTTAGAAATATATAAGTATGTTTATCACTTGTCTGGTTTGCATAGTACAAGCTCTGCTTAGTTTGGGATCAGATAGCGTTGTGTGAGTTGTCCCAAGATATTATTATTATAAGTGCATACTTAGTTGGTCCATGAGGAAAACGCTTTTTTTTAAACCTATTGTTAGTACATTGACTCCGCGCGTTGTCTTCGGATTGGAATCACAATTTTAATAATAAGGTACATTTTTTTATTGATATCGTTAAGGGGCGTCTAAACAGGGCCGTCGTGTCCGACCGTGTCGGCGATGCTGTGGCTGGCAATATGGCAGTATTCTACAATATTGATTTAATGATTGCCGGACGATCGCTGAGCGATCTATTGTCCGCAATGTTGCCCGGCCAATTTTGTTGTTGTTTCAGTCGCCCTCTATTTTATTGTTGCCGGGTTGTGTAGCCCGTTTAGAAGACTGGATCATGCACCATACAATTGTAAACATATTGGCGTCACCAATTGCCGTAAAAATGGCCCGTTATGACGCCCTTTTAGAGAACTATAGTGTGATACCCCTCCCGCGAGGTTTCGACTAACTAATGCGCTTATTACACAACACTAAATCAGGGACTCTAAACCCTTAAAAAGAGAGGTGTAATAGAGTTAGGGCCCTAATTCTCTAACAAATTTTCAAGGCCACCTCGATTTAGGACCCTGATTTACATATCAACCCATATGATGGCCCACTGCTGGGCACGGGTCTCCCCAGTAGAACCTACTGGTATGTAGATCCTGGGGGTAATTGCCATAATCGCCACGCTTGGCGAGCGGGTTGGCGATCGCAGTAAGGCTTTAAGTACGCAGAGGACGCTGCTGCCCGTCCTCCGGAGTGAAATCCCTTAGTCGCCTTGACGACACCCACGGGAAGAGATGGTTTAGGGTAGACCAGGTAGGGTGACCCTGATTTAGGGTAGTGTAATAGCCATTTAAATCAGTATCCAGTATTTCTTTGATCTAGTTTTAACATTTTTTGCTACCGTATTTGTTACTTTGTTATATAATTTATTTCTGATAACATACACTTTGAAGGTGATCATTAATTATTACGTTACAGAACCTGTTTTTTAGCATAAACCTACGTATATGAATATCATTTGATTTTATGAATATCGATTTGTACCTTGACTTTGTTATTTGATTTTCGCGTAAAAATGTAGGTATGTAGTTCAGTTTTATGTGACACCGCGAGGCACAGCTTTTGTTATTATAGTTTTCCTTTCCTTTTTTTTTCCAACTGAATTGAATATTATTATTATTTTTTAATTGTTTTTTTTTTATTATACATATTCTGTTATTTCTTTTTGTTTTAATATTTTATGTAATTCTTTATTTACCATTTTCTGTTGAAGCTGTGACTTATGTGGTTCAACAAATAAATCTTTTTTTTTTCTTTTCTTAATATTACAAAAGGCGATAGTTTGTGAGTATGTGAGTGTGTATGTTTGTTACTTCTTCCCGTTTAAACGGCTGGAGCGATTTTAATAAATTTTGGTATGGAGTTTGCTGACACCCTGGATTAACACATAGGCTAATAAAACGCGGGTAAGACCGCTGGGCACAGCTAGTAATACATACATAGTCCACGATAAAATATTTTTTTTATATTAACAGGCTTCAGTGTAGGGTATTTTCCGATATACATTTTCTTTCTTTCGATATCAGAATTAGTCATAGTCATAATTATTTATTAGTAAGGAATTCTTGCATGTCACAAAAATATAATTAAATAAATTTAGGAACAATAACAAAAATAGTCAATAGAATACTGGTCATGTTAATTCATTAATCTATACTAATATTATAAAGCTGAAGAGTTTGTTTGAACGCGGTTATCTCTCTGAGGAACTACTGGTCCGAATTGAAAAAAAATTGTAAAGTGGGACTCGAATCCGCGACCTCACGATTGCGAGACCGATGCCTTAGCCATTAGGCTACCGCCCTTGACCTGGTGGTTCTCCATTAATTTAAGAGCTAATGACTGGCCTGTTGGTTAGGGACTCTGACTGCTAAGCCAGAGGTCGTGAGTTCGATCCCCACCCAAAATAAAACTTTATGTGATGAGCACGATGGTTAATTCTATGTCTGGATGTAATTTATCTTTAATTCTTGTATTTAGAAATGCTAGTTTGAGATCAGCTAGCGTTGTGTAAGTTGTCCCGAGATATCTATATCTATTCTTAATATTATAAAGCGGAAGAGTTTGTTTAAACGCGCTAATCTCAGGATCTACAGGTCCGAATTGAAAAAATATTTTTTTGTTGGGTAGCCCATTTATCGAGGAAGGCTATAGGCTATATAACATCACGCTACGACCAATAGGAGCGGAGTAGCAATGAAATACGTCGCAAAGACGTGGAAAATGCAGACGAAGTTACGCGGGTCAGCTACTTAAGTTATAAATGTACAAGTTATGATTTACGACATACTAGTTAATATTATTAATAATGATATCGTGGGACAACTCACACAACGTCGTCTGATCCCAAACTAAGCAGAGCTTTTAGTATGGAAACCAGACAACTGATAAACATTATTTATTTATTTATTTCTACATCACCCTAAGGTAGACTGGCAGAGAATGCTTTTAGCATTAAGTCCACCTTTGTACAACTTTGTGCATAAAGTTTTAAATAAATAAATAAATAAATAAACATACTTATATATTTCTAAATACATACATATTATAGATAAATAACACCCAGACACAGAATAAACTATCGTGCTCATCACACAAAGTTTTATCCTGGGTGGGGATCGAACCCACGACCTCTTGCGTAGCAGTCGGATACACTCCCACCGCGCCACAGAGGCAGTCAATCTAGTCAAAATTTCATTCTCATCAAGCCCACAATTCTGTTCAATAAGAAAAAATATATATAATAATTGTAATAGCTATTTATTTTTTTCAAGATAACTAGCATAGTGGGATTGTAGGTCCTACATTACTAGCAATCCTGTTAACCCCTCCAGCTAAGCTTAATAACTTCTGTGTTAGGAGTGGGTTCACGTCGGTAGTATAATGGGTAGGATTCGAACCCGAGACCTCACGATTTCGAGTTCGATGCCTTAGCCATTACGCTACCGCCGCTTAAATTAATATAATTTAAAGTGCTGTGGATTCAGGTAGAATCTTGACTTATCACAAGTGTAGTATTTAGCTTCCTAAACTCCGCTCTCAATTACTTATCTACCATTTACTACCTGTTAAAATAACTAACTCTAGTAGCGAAAGTGATATTTAACGAATTGTAGTATTGCATTTAAGTAGGCGTTAGGCTCATATTAATAGTCAAACAATGGTAATGACGTCACAATCAAAATATTTAAAACGGTTACGCTTGTCAGGCAAATTATGACAGCTCCTGTCAACAGGGCGCCATTGTCATCATGAAGATAGAATTTGAATTTAATTTACAGTATGAATACCTACTCCAAGTTAAATATTTGACACGTTTCTTTCGCGGGAATATCTTAATATCTTGGGACAACTTACACGACGCCATCTGATCCCAAGCTAGGCAGAGCCTGTACTATGGCAACTAGACAACTGATAAACATACTTATATATTTTTAACACATACATATATATACTAATATTATAAAGCGGAAGAGTTTGTTTGTTTGTTTTTTTTGTTTAAACGCCCTAATCTCAGGAACTACCGATCCGATTTGAAAAATTCTTCTTTTTGTTGGATAGCCCTTTTATCGAGGAAGGCTATAGGCTATATAACATTGCGCTACGACTAATAGGAGCAGAGTAGCGACGAGAAATGTTGTAAAAACGGGGAAAATTTACGCATACGAAGTTGCGCGGGACAGCTAGTATTAGATAAACCATAACATAGTAGATGGTCCTACTATGTTCAATATTTTTTATCTCTTGTTTTTGCATCAGTCCTCTAATATGGTGTATAATATAATTGTGGAAGCACCTTTCTTACATATATTATAGTTTAAAAATAAAGAAACATGGGCAATTTAAAAAGAGTGGCCGCGAGTTATTACTTCAGTCAGACATAGAATAAATCGTCGTGCTCATCACACAAAGTTTTATCTTGGATGGGGATCGAACCCACGACCTCCGTCTTAGCAGTCAGGGTCACTCACCACTAGATCAACAGGCCAGTCGTATAAAACATGTGTAGGATAAGGGTATTATACCTCTGTATCACAACATTACAAAGATGTTAGCTATTCCCTCACAATCAAAGTCAAGACAAAAATCTGACACTACCTGAGAAAAATAATCCACTAAACTCACACCCTAACAGTTCTCCGTGCGACTTTTCACGAGATGGTTACCCATCCATAACCATCAACATAGCTTAACGAACTTATAAAATTGAATAAAGTAAAAACAAACCAGAACTCTCATCTTGAACTCGAAACACTTCAGATAGCTACTGACAAAGTAAATCTGCGCCTGCGCACTATTTATATAAAGAGCGACGACACATTACAATATTGAATGAATACGAGACAAAAAATATTATAGTAAAGGTCTATATTTGCATTCATAAATGCAAGTAGTAGGAGAACTAATAAATATTGAGATTACTTGTGTGGCCGAATGAAATACAATTGCATTAAAAGGGGTTTTTTTATACAACTTAATGGAGAGACGAGTTGGTCGTGCAATTGAGAGTAAGCGTCACGCTAGCCCATAACAGCATCAGCTCCACCCAAATCCTCGTTTGGCAAAGATCTGAATGTGACCGCACCGCGCTCCTCATTTGAGACATTAGTTCATAAGTCTCATTTGCTCAGTAATTACACTTGCTACAGTGCCCTTCAACCGTAAACAGTGATGTCTTAAGGTTGTCCGAGTGGATGATTCTACCATACAAACGCCATAAGTGATTACTCCTCTGATTAAGGTCGCAAGTCAAACCTTATAAATTAATATCAATTCGTTTTATCATAAGCTATGTCTGTAGACAGACATATTTGAAAATTATAAGCTTTCAAACATTGGAATTTGAACAAAATTTTGTTGAAATTGTTAACATTCTAAAATGTTTTAAGGCTTATAACTTTCAAAATATTAATTTGTTTTCAATTATGGCTGCCTACAGACCTAGTTTATGATAAAAATAATTAATATTAATTTTAAGCTATGATTTACGACCTAGTAGTGATGAGTAATCATTTATGCGCGTTTTTATGGTAGAATCATCGACTAGGGCGCCCTTAACATTATTATTTCACGGAAAACTAACTGACATTGAGGTACCCATCAAGACAGCTTATAGTTTAGAGAGAGAGAGAGAAAGAGAGAGAGTGAAGGCTGAGCTTCCTTCCTAATCTATACGAGTCCTTGTTTGTGCGCTTTACCAACCTACCCTCAGCAAGGTTAAACCAAAACCAAAATTATAAGTTCCACAGCGGTGTCAAGAAACACAAAATTTCAAAAAATCGTTTAAGATTTCCTTTTTATTGTTATTCTTTTTTTTTTAAATATTTTGACAAAGTATAACAATGAATGTACGAATTTTGAATTATAGTTATTTTTCTTAACATTTTTCCGAAATTAAAAACCAACACTTGACAAAAACACTTCACAAAAAAAAAACTTAAAAAAATAATATAAAAGACCACTAACCAGAACTCTCATCTTGTACTCTAGAAGCTTCGGATGGCTACTGATGGTTATCAACACTGCTCCTCGACTATATATACAAGCGATATAGAGCAGTCTGGATTTCGATGTTCAATGTATGAAAATAACAAAAAAAATAAATGTCAAGTATATGCTGATGTTTATTGGATGGTTCCGTACTGTTTCTTTGACAGGTACATTAAAAACCTGCTTATAAAACGACTGAATCCATTTTTACGGTTCTGTATCTCAAAAAACGGAACACTTATAGGATTAGTTTGCTGTCTGCTGTCTGTGTGTGTCCGCGTGGAGGTATCGAGTTGAAATTAACTTAAGAAACTATATACTCAGGTCTCCAGTCCCTTGAAGCTGTGAAAAAGTCAAACTTCTAGTTAAAGTAAAATAGAGATACGGCCGTTTATGCCGCAAAAACGTATATTTCGACACTTTTAAGGAATTATTGTTTTTAAACTTTTGCTATTTTTATATATTAGATATATTTCGGGACTTAATCGCGTGAATTATTTATATTTACCTTTTATTTACCCGACGTTTCGACCAAATTACACCGATCGTGGACTCGAATCAAAATTTATAGTGTCCTGTTGACCTAGAACTAAATTTGGCAAGTAAAACGCATTATACTACAAGTATAGGGAAAAGTCTGAAAACTATACATTTGTAATTAAATCATCAAAAATATAGTCTTTTAAAACTCCTGATTCCTGAACTATTAATAGTATGTACCTAAAAATTTGTACAGAATTTATACAAGTCCCACTCGTATTTATCCGGTTTTTTGAAAATTATTGTTAGTCCCATTTGTTTGTTATACAGGATGATTGGTAATATACTAACAAGCTCAGGGCTTCTTTACATAACACTAAATAATTTGTAATATCAGTTTTGGAAAATATTTTATACCCGTTCGCATGGGAATACAGGGATAAAAAATAGCCTATGTCACCCGGGGTTAGTGTAGCTTAATTCACAACGATGAAAGAATTTTTCAAATCCGTCTAGTAGTTTTGAAGCCTATTCAATACAAACAAACAATCAAATTAGCAATCAAATCTTTCCTCTTTATAATATTAGTATAGAGTATAGATTTTAACCCATAAGCTTCGTAGTTAAGATTTTAAAGTTAATCCACATTAAAAAAAAATGCCAACTGTTTATATTACGCACATCTTTTGAACCAAGAAATAATTTTGAAAATATTATAATTTTCGCCGCGGTACCCTAAACCTGGTCGGGCGAGGGCGCTAAGAATGCAGGAAGTTCGTATGACGAAGCTGCGCGGGCGCCGGCCTGATCTCCGACGTATCATATACGATACACGCCTCTTGCGTCACATACCTGTTCGGTTTTTGGGTGCCATTAGTGTTCACCAGTTAACTAGACGTTGATAACATTGTAAATAGAGATGGGATGACTATGAATTTGGCCGACTATATTTTTTTTAAATACTACTCTCGTATTATGTTACGAGCCCTGTATCGTGGAGGAGTTGGCATACAGTACATCCAGTCTCGGAACAACAATTTGTGGATCACAAAAAGTTGTGTACCGTGTGGGAATCGAACCCATTTCCTGCGCAGCTTTCGTACACAATCCCACCGCGCTACCGAGGCAGTAATTGGTTGCAAAGAGACCAAATAGTCGAGAGACTAATCGGTCTTTGTTTGTCGTTCGGGAAGTACCTATTTATCTTAAGGGTGATAAATTGGTGCAACTCGGTTGAAATTACAAGCAGTCATTTCAACCGAGTTGCACCAATTTCAATTATAACATGCACCGGGCGTGATTATAACCTATAAGTTTAAATGTACGTAAACGAATTTGCGCCGGTCAGCTAGACCCGCGCAACTTTGTTAACGTACATTTTCCCCGTTTTTGCAACATTTTTTATTGCTGCTCTGCACCTATTTTTCGCAGCGTGATGTTATATAGCCTATAGCCTTCCTAAAAAAATGGGATTATAGTAGTTCTTTAGATTATCGCGTTCAAACAAACAATCACGCCCAGATCTGACAAGAATGCCCTACAAATTTACAAAAACAATATTTCCTACTTCTATCCAATCCGAGAATGGCTCGGCATATATATTTGACAATAACAGTAACAAATTTATTAAAAACGTGAAAGGCATTCTCATTATCAGCTTGGACTTTGATGCTTCAGAGCCCAGTGAGGACCTGAGGAGTTCAGACATAAACTAAAGCCGCAAATTAGAGTCAGATAATTTTTTTTTTATTAATACTAGGAGTTTTGCTCTTATATAAATTTCACTTTTGTTGGTGCATACAACAAAAGTGAAATTTATATAAGAGCAAAAGTTGCAATCTAGATCAGATTTATTAAAACTTTGTACATTAATTATAATATGATTGTAATGTGTTATGTGTATCTAAATAAATAAATAAAAAGAATTATCCATAAAACTTACCTATTAACAAAAGTTAGAAATTGGACTGATTAAAACAAAAACCTTAGGGTTTATAATTACGTTATATTTTTTTACATTCCGTTTTGCAACGGTCGTTGCAATATACATAATCACACAATATAGATACGGTCGTTGCAATGCGGTCGAAATGTCGGGCAATAAATTGAAATAATTGTAGCTTATAAAAAAAATATAATGTGTACAAATTGCGAAAGTTTACGAACATTTATTATATTAACGATTTTATTTCACTTAATTAATTTTAAACATATATATAATGAAAATCAAATAATCAGTGGTTTTTGCCGACTAATCGTCGACTATACATTGCCGGATAGTCGACTTCTCTGACTAGTCATTACATCTCTACTTATTATATGGTGGGTTTACACGCTAACGTTCAAAGCGACATTCAACAGGCACGAACACGAGCGTATGAATACGATGACGACGAAGACGAGACTGTGATGCTCGGCTGTTTGTGAACAGTTTTCAACTGACTTCACAAAAGGAGGAGGTTCTCAATTCGACTGTATTTTATTTTTTAATGTTTGTTTGTTATCCGATTACTCGCAGACGGCTGGACCGATTTGAAAAATTATATTTGTGTTTGAAAGGGTATACTTCCAGATTGGTGCCTAAAACATAAAACTGCATTTCCTGACAGCAACTTTAAAATGTTAGATTATTTTTTGTTGTTGTACCTATATTATTTTTTTCTTTTTAGTTACCTTATATTTTGTTTGGATGTCAGTTTTTATTTTTTTGTAAAAAAGTTTATATTTGTACCGCGCCAGCCCGTGTCAGGCTTGTCAGGCTACTTGCCAAGCGTCTAAACGCACCAGATTTGAAGTAAAGTATTTGGTTAATAGATGTCAACTTTGACATTTTGTTGTACGCGAGTACTTACTTTACTTAAGAATGCCGATTGATATTAATCTCGCAATTTGTATGTAAATGTATTTTATATTTATTGCTGCTGTTACTACTACTGGTATTTTTTTATGTATACTGTCACTTGAATTTTCGAATTAGTTTTTTGGCTTAGACCAACATAATAGGTACTGGACCCAGATAATCTGTGCATACAAAATTTTAAATATACTGGCCTGTTGGTTTAGTGGTTAGTTGACCCTGATCGCTAAGCATGAGGTATTACTATTATTAATAATGCAAAATGTATATTTAAATAATGTAATTAATACTAACTTTTAATTGATTAACGTGTAATTATTCAAAATATGGCAAAAAAATAGATTTTTATAAAGTTACGTTCATTACATTATATCCACAGGGATATGGTGTGGTGTGGTGAATTTAACTTTTAAAAATTTTAGTATCGATAAATTGCCTACACAGGGGGGGGGGGGTAGATAAGGAACATTACATTACATCGATAACGCCGTACTAATCGTTCGCAAAAAAAGAAAAAAATTGTCTATCCGCGCGCAAAACTGCGAATATCATATTAAAAACTAGCTGACTTCGTCTGCGTAATTTTTGCCCGTTTTTACATCATTTTTCTGCATCATTGCTGCTCCGCTCCTATTAGTCATAGCGTTTCCTTAATAAATGAGCTATCCAACAGTAAAAGAATTTTTCAATTCGGATCAGTAGTTCCTGGGATTATCGCGTTCAAACAAACAAACTCTTCAGCTTTATAATATTAGTATAGATAACATATTTACGATCTTCTATATCGGACGACGGAATTCTATTCGATTAGCGTTTATGTCACTTGTCTAGGGTCTCTGGAGTACACAAGGTGAACGTGTCCTGACGGGAAACACCCAAGTTTACAGACGAAAGTTTTAAGGTCAATTACACGCTAAAAGAGATCAAAAAATAAAATAAAAATGAATAGTTTACACATTATCCACGCAGTTCAAATTACTGCCGACCAGTTTAACTGACTCGCTTTAAATTGTCCAGTTTTATTTGTTCTTACTTCGTAAGGAGATACGCGGATGTAGGCTAGTTGTAAATCAGTTTTAATTATAAGAATATTTTCATTTTATATCTTCATGAATATTTTAAAGAGATCGTAAGTTTTGGATGTGAAGATGTTTTCTCCAAGAGGTCATGGTCAAGGAGAAAATTTAAGTTAATATGTATATTATATCACTATAAATAATTTTAGGTAAGAAGTCTTTTTTTTTATACTGAGAAAACGAGATAGTCGCGCGTCACGCGTCGGCCATAACAGTTTCAGTGACTGTGACTTGAGTTACATACATACATACATATCAACCCATATGATGGCCCACTGCTGGGCACGGGTCTCCCCAGTAGAACGTACTAGTATGTAGATCCTGGGGGTAATTGCCATAATCGCCACGCTTGGCGAGCGGGTTGGCGATCGTAGTAAGGCTTTAAATACGCAAAGGACGCTGCTGCCCGTCCTCCGGGGTGAAATCCCTTAGTCGCCTTGACGACACCCACGGGAAGAGATGGGGTGGTACTATTCTTAAGCCGGCACCACACGGCACTATGAGTTAATTTGATTTTAATTTTATTATTTACTTGCTGTCCCGCGCAACTTCGTATGCGTAAATACTACTAAACGTGAACGTAAATATGCGTAAACGCTACAACCAATAGGAGCAAAGCAGCAATAAAAAATGTTGCAAAAACCGAGAAAATTGACGCATACAAAGTTGCTCATGTCAGCTGTATATTAAATTAGCTGATGAAATTATCACTGAAATGAGATTATCGCTTTTAAACAAACTCTTTAGCTTTACAATATTATTATAGATTACTCGTCGCTGATTGCGAGATGAAATAGAATCCGTCGAAAAATATTGGCCTCATACAGCGACTGACAGAGAGGTGAAAAGAGAGTAGGGAGGCTTTTGCCCTGTAGTGGGATAAAGGGAAATAATATAAAATATTATGTATAAATAAAATAAAACAATTAATGTACGTGGTTGTACAAACCACAGAACAGGTTGAATTAAAATGGTTTTCTAGTCTCTACTTAGGTATTGTAAGGCTAATAGAGTTCTTAATTGGGTGGCAAAAATACCATCATGGCTTTAGGCATCTATCTACCTCCATCTAACAGAAACAACTTAATGTTATGTTTCTAATTTCCTGCAATGGACACTTAAGTATATTTTTGAACTTTAATCTTTAAAAAAAGGTATAATTATTTGCCTATAAATAAAGGGTCGCGCACATGCGGGCAGATTGGCCGCGCAACAATGCTGTGCTAAGCTAGTTTCTATTGGCTGCGAATATTTTATTTATACTTAGTTAAACGGGTCTTACTTTTTTACCACCCGACAGATTGATGACCGACGTTTCGTCCGTATTGCAACGTGGTGGCAATACGGCCGAAACGTCGGGCAATAAACAAGGTAGTATATATAATTTTATAATGTGTAAAAATCGCGAAAGTTTATCAACATTTAGTTTGATGACTGTGTCTAAAAAGCTGAAACGGGCCATGGGGTGTAATGATTGATAAAAAATCGGGCAAGAGCTATCAGACCATGCTCAGACTAGGGTTCCGCAGCCTTGAATAATTGCATCAGCAGAAGAGCGTATGGTCACGGCACTTACTCCCTTTTGTTCATAAACGCAGTTTTTCGCCAATAACTCAATGACGGATAAAATAATTTTGGTTTAAAGTATTTGATAAGCGGCACCTTTGAAATTTTTTTCATATTTTTTGATTACACGGTTCAAAAGTAAAGTGATATAGTGACACAATTTAAGCAACTTTCGGAGCGATTTGTTCTGAAATTATTCACTCATACGGACGGACAGACAGACAGACAGACGGACATGGCGAAACTATAAGGCTTCCGTTTTTGCTATTTTGGCTACGAAACCCTAAAAACTGTCTAGGCGTTTTAAATATTGTTTAAATATTAGCAGCTTTTATATTATAACTAGATGAACTGTTAAATAGGTTTGATTGTAACGTCCTCAGAAGTATTCCGATTGTGAAAATTCTTAATCAATATTATTAATTTATATTTTTCTTTGGGTTTTCATTTTCTAACGGATAATATTTTGGAACCAACAAAACAAAAAACGAGACTAACAAGCTACTATTTTCATATGTCTTTACACCATATGTGCTAACAAATCAAGCAATTGTTGGATTTAACAAACTGCCATATTATATGTTCGTATAGTTTCGCTATTTGCACTCATTATAGAATTTTATAAGCACCGTATTTGCAACGGCCGTGGTCACAGGTAGAGTCTACCCGTGACCACGGCCGTCGTTGCAATACGGTCGAAACGTCGGGCAATACACAAAGGTATTTAACCTTAAAATAAAATATTTACGATTAAGACCCGTAGCTTATAAAATTCTATAAACTGCCATATTTTATTGCAATATAGCTTGATCTTCGGTAAAACAACGTATGCGATAGTGCGGTCCACAGCGCGTCGTTTGCTCTAGTCCTTACACAGTACAGTAGCGGAAACTAGCTCGCAATTTGCGAGTTATATTTCAAAGATATTTTTATTACCCATAATTATTCGTACCGTATACGTATTTTATTGATACTTACAGTTTATTAAGATACTAGTTGTCCCGCACAATTTCGTCTGCGTGATTTTTCCCCGTTTTTGCAACATTTATCATTGCTGCTCCGCTCCTGTTGGTCGAAGCTAATGTTATATAGCCTATAGCCTTTCTCAATAAACGGACTATCCAACAGTGAAAGAATTTTTCAATTCGGATCAGTAGTTCCTGAGATTACCGCGTTCAAACAAACAAACTCTTTAGCTTTATAACATTAGTATAGATTTTGCGTAGGTATATATCTACACCTGTCGTAGGTGCTGTAATGTTCAATTTGGTTTAAAAACTATTAAATCTTAAGCCTGGTTTTCCATTATTGACTGCCTCGGTGGCGCGGTGGGTGTGTGTCCGACTGCTACGCAAGAGGTCGTGGGTTCGATTCCTACACGGGACACCACTTTGTGTGATCCATAAATTGTTGTTCCGAGTCTGGGTGTACTTTGTGTCCGTGACTTGTATGTTTGTAAAGTCCCCCGCGACACAGGGCTTGTAAACTACTGCGAGAATCCTTTTAAAAAAATATATACCGAAACGTAAGTGGCATTTAGCTAACGTAAAACATAAGGCAGGATGTCTAGTAGATATGTATACAGGTGTGTAGAAAAGCCAATTGACCATCATCATCTGGCCTGTTGGTCTAGCGGTTAGTGACCCTGACTGCTAAGCCTGGGGTCTAGGGTTCGATCCCCACCCAGGATAAAACTTTGTGTGATGAGCATGATGGTTTACTCTGGCTGGGTGTTTTTTATCTATAATACTAACTTTCGCCCGCGGCTCCGCCCGCGTGGATGTCGGTTATCGTGGTAAAACCTATATCCTTCCCCGGGACTCAAACTATCTCCGTACCAAATTTCATCAAAATCTGTTAAGCTGTTTGAGCGTGAAAGCGTAACAGACAGACAGACAGAGTTACTTTCACATTTATAATTTTAGTATGGATGTATGTATTTAGAAATATATAAGTATGTTTATCAGTTTTCTGGTTTCCATAGTACAAGCTCTACTTAGTTTGCGATCAGATAGCGTTGTGTGAGTTGTCCCAAGATATTATATTATTATATCATCAACCTGTATCGGTCTACTGCTGGATATAAGCCTTCCTAATTTACGCCACAACACCTGATCCCCATCATCATCAACATCAGCCTATCGCAGTCCACTGCTGGACATAATCCTCTCCAATTGCACGCCACTTTGTTCTATTTTCGGCTTCTCGCATCCAGCTCCTGCCAGATTGATCCTCAATCTTCCGCATTCATTTCCATCCTAGTGACCTTCTATAGGTCGTCAGTCCGTCTGGTTTGGGGTCTTTGTGCATTACGATTATTGTGACTTCTTCACATAAAATGTTGTAAGCCTGGATTGCCAATTTGTCGAACCATATAAAGTTTGTCGGGCTGGTACTCTCCGGCATAATTCCGGCTTAAAGTTAGATCGTCTTAGACAAATCTGTTACACCCTTATCCATACTAACACATCATCACACATCGGAATAGGTCTGTATGTTACATTAGATGAAATTTGGTATGGAGTTAGTTTGAGTTCTGGGGAAGGACATAAAGTAGTTTTAATCACAATAACCGGCAGCCATGCGGGCGGAGCCGTAAGCGAAAGCTAGTTTGTAATATATTAGAAGAGATTTCAACCACATTTTAACTAGCGAATGTTTTGTCTTCGTTTATCATTCCATTTAAAAATTCTAAAAGGTGAAGATAATATTCGCTAGTAAAAATATGTTTGAAATTTCTACGTACTTATTTAATACTAGCTATCCCGCGCAACTTCGTTGGCGTAAATTTTCACCGCTTTTGCAACATTTCTCATTGCTGCTCCGCCCCTATTGGTCGTAACGTGATGGTATATAGCCTATAGCCTTCCTCAATAAATAGCCTATACAACAGTGAAAGAATTTTTCAATTCGGATTAGTAGTTCCTGAGATTATCGCGTTGAAACAAACAAACAAACTCTTCAGCTTTATAATATTAGTATATATAGCTTATAGCCTTCTTCGAAAAATGATCTACGCAACAGTGAAAAAAAAAATTCAATTCGGACCAGCACTTCCTGAGATTACCGCGATCAAACAAACAAACAAACTCTTCAGTTTTATAATATTAGAATAGATGAATAAGGGGGGTAATGTCTGCCATAGTGGGAACCTCAGAACCTTATAAAAATATCCTTACATAAAACAAATGATTTCTTTATACGATAAGGTAATAACTGACCTTTACATATCGAGAATTATCACAATATTAAACTGTCTTTTTATGGCGTGACGGACATACAAACATACAAGTCTTCTTTTATGTGTACACTTGCTCTTAAAGGTAGAACTCATTACCCGCCTTATCTTGTTCGCGTTAAGAGTAAATGTCAAACCAACAACATTTTAGGGTTCCTTGATTATCAATATATTCAATATGATGGAAGTGTAAGAAATTTTGAAGCAAGTTGTGACCTTGTATAACTGGGTCCAAAATATATTTTTTGGTTATTTTTTTTAATCTATACTAATATTATAAAGCTGAAGAGTTTGACTGTTTGTTTGATCGTGGTAATCTCAGGAAATACTGGTCCGAATTGAAAAATTCTTTCACTATTGGATAGCCCATTTATCAAGGAATAGGCTATAGGCGACATACATCACGCTACGACTAATAGAAGCGGAGCAATGAGAAATGTTGCAAAAACGGGGAAAATTTACGCAGACCAAGTTGCGGGGGACAGCTATAAAAGATAACTAGCAATGTGGAATTGTGGCCTCATATTACTAGCAATCCTGTTAACCCCTCCGGCTAAGCTCATTAGCTTGCTTTAGGAGTGGGTTCACGTCGGTAGTGTAATGTGGGACCCAAACCCGCGACCTCACGATTGCGAGACCGATGCCTTAGCCATTAGGCTACCGCCCTTGACCTGGTGGTTCTCCATTAATTTGAGAGCTAATGACTGGCCTGTTGGTTAGTGACTCTGACTGCTAAGCCAGAGGTCGTGGGTTCGATCCCCACCCAAGATAAAACGTTAATTCTATGTCTGGGTGTAATTTATCTTTAAGTACCTAATTCTTGTATTTGGAAATGCTAGTTTAAGATCAGATGGCGTTGTGTGAGTTGTCCCGAGATATTATTAATAAAATAAATTAATGGGTACTTGCCTTATTGCAGTTCTAGGAAAGCCCATGAGAAAAAGCTGTCAAGAAACTCTTATTATTGCAACTGACTGGCCTGTTGGTTTACTGTTAAGTGACTCTAACTGCTAAGCAAGAGGACGTGGGTTTAATTCCCACACGGAACAACACTTTGTGTGTTAAATAGTTGTTCCGAGTCAGGTGGGCTTTGTGTCCGTGATTTATATGTTTGTAAAGTCCCCCGCGACACATGACTTGTACCCTAGTAGAGTTATCTTTTGTCACATTTAAAATGATATTGAAATTGTAATGTTGGTTAAACCTATACAGAACCATATACACATTTATTTTCACACTTTACTGGAATAAACTGGTATGTCACCAGTTTATTCCAATCGTTCAAAAAAAGCATTGCTCGAGAATAAATAAGTTGACGCGGTGGATAAAGGATCTTTAATGTTACAACTAGCTGTCCCGAGCAACTTCGTGTGCGTAAAATTTCTTCGTTTTTGCAACATTTCTCATTGCTGCTCCGCTCCTATTGGTCTTAGTGTGATGTTATATAGCCTTCCTTGATAAACGGGCTATCCAACAGTGAAATATTTTTTCAATTCGACTCAGTAGTACCTGAGATTACCGTGTTCAAACAAACAAACTCTTCAGCTTTATAATACTCGTATGCTGAGACATTTTACTTTGTAGTAACGAGCCACGAATTTATTAAGATAGATTTAATTGTTAATCGAAACTATGTCACTATGAACTATAACATGTAATATTCCATTTATTTATTTTATTTATTTTATTTATAGTTAATTAAAACGGTACATCACCAATTACATCAATTAACTTAAAATTAAACACATTATACAAAAACAAAAAACATTAAACTATATCAAACAATACATTAAATTTATAAAATATTCAAATACATTAATAATTTTAACAATACATAAACATTTACAAATTAATATGAAATAGTAGACTCTCTCATATATCTTTTCTCGCAATACATTAGAGCTACTTGCATGATCTTTGCCCACTCGTCGGCAAACACATCAGTCTCAGGGTTGGCAGACAGTAGGGCGTTGAGCACCTCTAGAGTGCGGCATATGGGGGACTTTGCTCTGGCGACAGTTCTACATGCCGGTCTCGCAAACAGATTAGGTCGGTGGCTCTCACGGTGTCGGAGGTATCTGTCAGGTACGTATAGTCTACAGAATAGAGAGTGGAGCTCTGGGCTTTCGATTCGTCCATGTAGAACTTTACAGGCTATGATGAGCTGATTCAGGCCTCGTCTTACCTCCAAAGAGTTAAAGCCTAATATCCCCAGGAGGTAGTTAGTAGGGTACATGTAGGGAAAGAAATAATAAACTCTTTTATGAAGGTATCTGAGAAATGTCTTTTGTACCTTTTCAAGTACTAGAGCCTGGGACGCTGTATGAGGATTCCAGACACATGAGCTAGTCTCGAGTTTACTTCTTACAAGGCAGGTATATAGAACTCTTATGGCATGTGGGTCCTGAAAATCGTTAGAGTTCCGCAAAACAAAGCCTAGCCGTTTAAATGATTCTTTAGCAAGAGCGGAAATATGATCATTAAATGTCAAACTACGGTCAAAGGTTACTCCCAAGTCTTTAATAGCGTAAACACGCGTTATATCATTACCGTCAAGTGTGTACTTGTAATGAATTGGTCGCAGACCACGACCGTAGGTCATGACATAGCATTTTTTTGTGTTAAAAAGTAATTTGTTCCTGGTGCTCCATTGATAGAGAGCGTCAATATCCCTCTGTAAGTTTAGGCAGTCTTCAGTGGTATGGACTTCCAAGGCAATCTTTATGTCATCGGCGTATAAAAGGCAGTTTGCAAATTTGACTCCGGTTGGGAGATCGTTAATCATGATCAGGAATAAAAGTGGGCCTAATACAGATCCCTGACTTACACCCGAATGAGTGGAATACGGCTTAGACTCAAAGCAACCATGCCTGACAAACTGCTTACGGTCTCTTAGGTAGTCAGCAAAGAACTCAAGAAGGCTCGGTGTGAACCCAATATTTGCCAACTTAGTCAAAAGAATGTCATTATCTACCCTGTCAAAGGCTTTGCAAAAATCAAAGTAAAGAACGTCAACTTGCCGGCCCCTGTCCAAGCTTCTAGATATAAAATCCGTGTGAACCATAAGGTTCGAGTCAACGGAGCGACCAGGTCGAAAGCCATGCTGAGCATCAGATAAATGCGTGTTAATCTGTCTATAAAGGATGGCATGGAGTACGTGTTCGAAAAGCCCAGCAATAGCCGGAAGGATGGCAATTGGTCTATGTTCTTCGACGGATGTTTTGTTACTGGTTTTGGGGATCGGAGTTACTCGTGATATCTTCCATTGTTTGGGGTACACACCTGACTGAAGGGCCAAGTTAAAAACGTGACAGAGGGGGCCAGCTAAAATATCTTTGCACCCTTTAAGTATGTAGGCGGGAAAGTTGTCAGGGCCAATCGAGTGAATTGATTTCACCTTGTCGATCGCCTTTATTACGTCCTGTTCAGTTACAACGGGAAGGGGAACATAACCTCTCCCGGTAAGGCTTATATTTTTTGCTTCTAATTTAGGTATATCAGGCTGGAAAACAGAGGCGAAATACTGGGCAAATGCTTCAGCCGCGTTAACCCCTGAACTAGTTACACCATTACAAGTAACCCTTGGTTCAAAACCCCCCTTTGAACGCAGGCTACCAACAAGGTGCCAAAACTGCCGTGGATGTTTTCTAATATTGCTTTCTGCAGCAGAGTAATATGATTTAAAAGTCAGTCTAGCCTTTAGATCCGAACGTAGTACGCTAAATTCGGTGTGAGTGCGTGAACATCGTGAATGTTTCCATTTTTTATGGAGTTGGTTTTTACGTTGAGTATCACGGATCAGATCTTTTGTAAACCAGACAGGATAACGCCTGTTACGGTAGGGAATTCGGTTTTTCTTTGGGACAGAGGAATCGAATATTTTATATACAATCCTGTAAAAGATATCGGCAGCGGTGGATGCATTTTTGCACATGAGAACGTCCTGCCAATGTGCTAACTGCATTTGTTCATAAAGAAATGCATCGTTTGCCTTACTAAAATGCCAGTCCCTACTCTTTTCAATGTTACTGGGGTCTAACGTTTCACTGCACTTACGTGTAGCAATATGGACAGAAACATCCAGTGGGGGGTGGTATAAATCAAATGGTACCAGCTCCAACCCCACACCATGTTCGCAAGTTACATTAGCGCCCACCCATGTCAGTACTACATCAAGCTTACTCCCGCGCATATTCACAACTTCATTCATATCGTTAAGATTGCAGAAACTTAAAAAATAACAATAGTAGTTGTTTACATTATTAGATGCACTCTTTAAATTAAGGTCCCCTAGGATTATAACAGTCCCGTTCAAATTAGAGATAAAACTCTCGACTTTACAAAACCAATCCATGTAATCCTCGTCCGTAGCAGAGGGCTTGATGTACACCACACATACAGTTAAACTTAGTCCGCGCATGGTGAAAGTAGCCCACATATCCTCGCCATGGATTGTTTCTAGCTCTTGTCGCCTCCTCAATGTGGCGCCAGGGCACGCAGCTAGTAGCACGCCGCCTCCTAGAGTCAGCCGGTCCCTGCGCAAAATGCTCCAATCACCAATTGACAACTCCGAATTCTCAACCGAGTTATCGAGGTTTGTTTCCGTCACCGCTATTAGTTCGTGCTCGGTTAGTATGAGACTCGATCTCCATGTTGATAGTTTGGATTTGAGCCCACGCACATTTTGGTATAATAAACGGAAATGGCTGTTACGTTTACTGGTAACAGGCACTGTAAGAAGTCCTTGTGGCTTTCTAAGGTTTCTCGTTTCGACGAAAATTACGCCTCCATGGTTTAACACATATGTCCTCAGCCCAGTTTTCAGCCGCCATGACTTGATCGGACAGTTTCGACGGAACACCTAGTTTAAAAGATGCATAATTTCCACGAGCTTTAAGCACGTCAACCGAGCAGACGTCGCTTCCACAGATAGTAGTAAGATGATTTCGTACCTGGCTATCAGTTGTACCTTGCTTAACATAAAAGAGGTGAAGGTATCGCCATCTCTCCGATGCCTCCAATCCGGTAGAGCCCGGTGTTGCAATACCGCGTAATACAGACGGTCGAGAGCGACTGCTGCGCCGAACCTCTGTCCAATCATTTACTGTTTGATCAACAGTAACACACTCAGGGTCTGCGGCTACAGGTAAAGGTAGGGGGAGCTGGGCGGCAGATGTCAGTGGTTGTTGAATAGTAGACAGCGCCTGTGTACCCGACGCTGTAGCCGCACTAGTGAGCACAGAAGATGATCCTCCGCTTTGCAGTTTATGTTTCTGCGTCTTAGGCTTAGGCCGCGCGACAACAATATTTGAAAGCAGCATCGGATCTGTAGGTAGTGGCGGTAACTCGCTACTTGAAGACAATGTCTGGTTATTTCCATGATCGCATCCCACTTGCTTCACCGATGCACGCGCCCTCGGGGTGCTTGAATCTGCAGATAGCTCCACCACGCTTAAAGATTCCAACTTAGTCAGCACGGCGCTAATTCCATCATTCACTAATTGCATTGTTTGGAAGATTTTAGTGTTGGCATAGTGATTATCCAGTAAACGGCTGACAATGCCGGGAAGTTTATCGATAACAACCTTTCCCAACTCCTCCCGGATAATGGCCCGGATACTGTCAAGTGTAGAGATTTCAGCTGACAGACGACCTCGCCGGTCTCCGCCTCGAAAGGTTGTAACATTGTCCGAGCCCTTGGGAGAAGCCTCGCCGGAACAAACATTGCGCTGGGTCAAATTCATTTCCATATACTAGGAAATCCTGTGTTTCAGGCGAATAGTGCATAAAAACAACGATAATCCCATTTTAAAACATTTAAAAGTAACAAATAACTATGAGTGAGTTATATAGAATAAAGATATAATATTTAGACAACACTATATAACAGATATTCTAGTGTTACTTACCATGGTGTAGGTACATGAACGCCGTCAGGATTTCTTTTAAGAAATCCTAACTGCCGAGAAAAAGTGATGCACTCAATTTGTCGGTGCAAGATTTTTATTGAAGTTTTTTTTTTAAAGACGACTCCCGTATCCCTAATACGGGAGTCGTCTTTAAAAAAACTAGCCCGGCAACAACAATTGGTGGATCACACAAAGTGGTGTCTCGTGTGGGAATCGAACCCACGACCTCTTGTGTAACAGTCGGACACACGCCCACCGCGCCAGGTCTACATCCAATACTACACCGAGAAATCTCTATAAAAGTTACAGTTAAAACTTCTGTAATCGTAGGAAATTGTGTTATTCTTATCATACGACCTTATACAAAGGAGTAATCACTTATGTTCACTACGGTGCCCTTGAACTTCTAAAAGTACAAGATTTCAGTATAAAATTCCGTGTGGGTTCAAGGTTTGATATCTTAGGTTAGGCTTGACTAAAAGCTGATGAAATATAAGACAACTATTGGCTTTACTGTTCCGTTACATTTTTTCTTCTATTTAAACATGTAAATAGTAAGGTACCGGACTCAAAATCAAACGAACGACGATAATATGATATAAACAATGATATGTTAAAATGTTATAAAGCTGAAAAGTGTGTTTGTTTGTTTGAACGCGAAAATATCAGTAACTACTGATCCGAATTGAAAAATTCTTTCTCTGTTGGATAGCCCATTTATAAGGCTATATAACATCACGCTACGACTAATAGGAGCGGACCAATGAAATGTAAAATTGACACATATGAAGTTGCGCGGGTCAGGTAGTTTTATGATAAAACGAATTGATATTAATTTTAAGCTTTGACTTTCAACGTTAAACAGAGGAGTAATCACTTATGCGCGTTTGTATGGTAGAATCATCGATTAGGGCACCCTTATCAGGAATCCACGTTCCTAGCTATGTTTATGAAGGCCGCGATGAAATTCTTAATTAGGACAGGAAAAGTGCTACGATAGTCAATCAGTAAACAGTTTTAAGACTAGTAGCACCCCGCCTCTTCCCGTGGGTGTTATCAAGGTGACTAAGGGATTTCACACTGGAGGAGGCAGCAGCATCCTCAGAGTACTTTAAAGCCTTACTGCGATCGCCAGTTTTGACTGCCTCTGTGGCGCGGTGGGAGTGTGTCCGACTGCTACGCTAGAGGTTGTGGGTTTGACTCCCACACGAGACACCATTTTGTATGATCCACAAATTGTTGTTCTGAGTCTGGGTGTAGTTTGTGTCCGTGACTTGTATGTTTGTAAAGTCCCACGCGACACAGGCATTGTACCCTACTGCGGGAGTCGTCGTTTTCTAAGAAAAAAAAAATATTGCAGTATTGTATTGCCAACCCACTCGCTAAGCGTGGCGATTATAGCAATTACCCCCATGATCTACAATAAGTAGGTTTTAATGGGTAGACGCATGCCCAGCAGTGGGACATCATATAGGTTGATAAGTGTGAAGGAGAAAATTGTCTTAGGCCGTATTCGAACCTGCGATCATATAAGGTTCCGTCTCCGTAGAGGAACCAACGCCAACACCAAATGTTTCCTTTATATCTACATAATATAATATGTATATATTAGCATAAAAAATGCCTAAAAATCACAAAAAGCAGGTATTGTTTATTTTTCGATTAGATCAAAAAAAATTGTGAATTTCTTTAAGTTTACTTCTCACTTAGAAAAGACATCAACGCGTTCCCATATCGTTTGTCGTCTATCTGTGGTTTTGAAAACTGACTTTTTATGGTTATTTATAAATTCAAAAACTACCAAAACGATATTTAAAATGCTTTCACCTATAGATTAACTTAGGTTTTATTTTAGTATCAAAAAATATATTAAAATTGTAAAAATGTAACTCAAGGTATCAAATATTTCTGTCACTTCTATTTGGCGTTTGTTATACTGCGAATACTATAAGTATAACTGATAAGACATAGAATATAAGTACTATATGTTTATTATTACCAATACCTTAATATATATTAATATAGATTAAAATTAATATACATAAATAAAAACAAAACAAACAAATATATATATATATAATAGTAGGTATACGGTATTGAAAAAACCAGCCAAGTGCGAGCAGGACTCCCGCACCAAGGTTCCGTACCATTATACCATATACGTTCCGAGTCTGCGTGTACTTTGTGTCCTTCATTCGCATGCTTGTAAAGTCCCCCACAACACAGATCGCGAACCTAATATGGTAGTGTTTAAATTTATTGCATTGATCAATTAATTAATTGCATTGGAAGACGACAAGTTAACAAAAACCGGGCAAGTGCATGTCGGGTCACGCACAACGTAGGGTTCTGGTGTCCCCCCTCATCCGAATAATGTGGCTTGCGTTTTCTGTAGTTTTTGTTTCATTTACAACATATTTTTTAACGGAATTTGTACAAAAATGTTGTTACTTCTTGTTGTTATATGTGTATCCCTGTAAAATTACAGCCTCTTAGCACTAACAGTCTCTGAGCAAAGGTACGGACGGATGGACGGACACAGCGAAACTATAAGGGTTCCGTTTTGCCATTTTAGCTACGGAACCTTAAAAAACCGGATAATCTGCACTCGTTGTGTAAACTTGACCTTAAGATGCGCGGGCGACGAACCACGATCATTATTTGTATAATTTTGCGCATTGTGTGTAGATCACTTGTATTTATACTTATTTCACCTTTATTTTTTATCCGGCTTTACCTATTGTTTGCGAACTTGGCATTACATGTACATGTAGAATCCCTAAGTAAATAAAGAATTTGAATATTCTGAATTTTAAGATAAGGTCATTTAGTAATCCTTTTAACCCCTCCAGCTAAGTTAAATGGCTTGTTTTAGGAGTGGGTTCACGCCGGTAGTACAATCGGTAGGATTCAAACCCGCGACCTCACGATTGTGAGTACGATGCCTTAGCCATTAGGCTACCGTCTATAATAAAGGCTATTATTATTGTAAAAGTACAGTTTACCTTTTTATAATATACTAGCTTCAGCCCGCGGGTTATCCAGATAACCGACATCCACGCGGGCGGAGGCCCTCGTGGATGTCGGTTATCGGGATAAAAACTATCCTATGTTTTTCCCCGGGACTCAAACTATGTCCATACCAAATTTCATCTAAATCGGTTCAGCTGTTTGAGCGTGAAAGCGTAACAGACAGACAGACAGATAGACAGACAGACAGAGTTACTTTCACATTTATAATATTAGTATGGACTAACGGACACCTCTCGGTTTCACCCGCGTAGTTCCCGTTCCCGTGGGAATACATGGATAAAAAATAGCCTATGTCACTCGGGCTAACCCCGAGTGACATAGGCTATGTAGCTTCACAACGATAAAAGAATTTTTCAAATCCGTCCAGTAGTTTCGGAGCCTATTAGCCTTTAACAAACAATCAAATCTTTCCTCTTTATTAGTATAGACTAGCTGTCCCGTGCAACTTCGTATGCATACATTTTCACCGTTTTCGCAACATTTTTCATTACTGTTCCGCTCCTATTGGTCGACGCGTGATGTTATATAGCCTATGCCTTCCTCGTTAAATGGGCTACCCAACAGAAAATTATTTTTTCAATTCGGACCAGTAGCTCTTGAGATTACCGCGTTCAAACAAACAAACAAACCCTTCAGCTTTATAATATTAGTATAGATTATCTGTAAAAACCTGTACCGATTTAGATGAGTAGCGTAACGAGTAACGTTTTTACTCTCGCTTGATCTTGAACTCGAGGATGCGCGGGCGCCGACCTCTAGCGGTGCTCTTTAATGACGTAATGTTATTGCACTGTGTATGTGTGTGTTATGTTGATGATACATAGTGTTTAGCATAATGTTGAGTGATGAGTGATTTATAACTTAATCTGTATTGCAGGTTTTTATATATACTAATACTAGATTTATAAGCTGAAGAGTTTGTTTGTTTGTTTTAACGCGGTAATCTCAGGAACTAGTGATCTGAATTGCTAAATTATTTTACTGTTGGATAGCCCATTTATCGAGGAAGGCTATAAGCTATATAACATCACGCTACGACAAATGGGAGCGGAGCAGCATTGAGAAATGTTGCAAAAACGGGTAAAATTTACGCAGACGAAGTTCCGCGGGACAGCTAGTTTAAGGATATACAGGTTGATTTTAATATACTAATAACCTCCCGTTCGTGGCTTCTTTACATTACTGTACATCGATGATTTTTTTTATTTTTTTTATTTGTTCTAGAAAAACCTAAATGGCTGGCCTGTTGAGCTAGTGGTTAGTGACTATGACTGCTAAGCCTGAGGTTGTGGGTTTGAAAAATTACGACTCTGTTGTAACTCGAATATACCTTCCTACGGCAATAACCAATCCAGCATAGAGTAAAGGCCGGAGTTGTGTTAAATCAAACTCACAAAGCTGTATGCGTTTCTCTCCGTGGCGATAGTATTTAACAAACCTAAGAACAAACTTGATAACTTCGGAAAACAATGATCTTACCCCTTAGGTTGAAGTAGTTACGTTTTTCTTCTTTGATTTTTGCTATTGCTATTGTCGCAGGCGCTTATATTTTTTGCAAACGCAAACGCCTATGAGATTAGTTATAGCAAGATATATAACATCTTGCTATAACTAATCTCTTAGGCGTTTGTGTTCCTACTCTTAAGTATATTACAACTAAAACAATCTTTTATATAAATCTTGTTCTTACGGTAACGAACAAAACAAAAGTCGTTCTGAAGTTATGCGCATTATTACATCATACACTTTGGCGATTCATTTTTAGGGTTCCGTAACCAAAGTGTATAACGGGACCCAATTACTAAGACTTCGCTTTTCGTCTGTCCGTCTATCACCAGGCTGTTCTCATGAACCGTGAAAGTTGAAATTTTCGCAGATAATGTATTTCTGTTTCCGCTTTAACTACAAATACTAAAAAACAGAATAAAATAAATATTAAAGGGGAGTAATCCCATACAACAGAAATGAATTTAACGCCGTTTTTAGATAATGGTACTTCACGCACGAAGGGTTCCGCCTTCGTGCGCGAGTCCGACTCGCACTTAGCCGGTTATTATGTATTTTGATTTATGAACTATGTTATTGTAGAGTTTCATCAAAATCAGCTCAATAGTTTTTGGGTGAAAGACTTTGAGATTTTTGACTTTGAGAAGAGATTTGTTCCTTATAATTGACCCTTATAAATCTGAATTATAAAAATAAAAAAACGTTGATTTAAGTAAAAACTGCTAACTCATATACTTATATACCCTATTGCTCTAAAATCCCATATTCATATTATTGCTCTTTATCCCAATTATTTAGGGTCGGCGCCATATGTAAATACTCTTCACACATTTCTATCATTTCACATCTCTGTACTCAGTCGGTTTCTAAATTTCTTCTTTTCTGGGTCGTCTTCTACTTTTAAAGCCTTCATTTATGGTTATCTACAGAGTTATTGGTCAATATCATAGAAATAGAGAATGGACTGAGCAATAGCCTTTCCAAAATGACCACTCCCTAGAAAGAGATAACGTGACTGTGCGGCCAATACCTGTCTCTTTTCTGTAGGTCTGTTACGACAACATAGTCAGACATCGGCTATAAAGACAACTACTGGCCGCACGAGTGTTTTGTCTCTTTCACGCTTTTCAGCCTGTATTTATTTCAAACCTATAATATGTATGTATTTAGAAATATATAAGTATGTTTATCAGATGTCTGATTGCCATAGTACAATCTCTGCTTAGTTTGGGATCAGATGACGTTGTGTGAGTTGTCCCAAGACATTATTAAACCTGGAATGGAATGCTCAGTCTATGTCTATTAAGTCTATGGTCTTGTAGGTATAGTTTGATTGTTGCCGTAACAATCCAATATGGCGGTTAATAGCAATATCAACATTAAAGGAATATAGGTGAAACAGATCAAACTAGAATGTAGTCTACAGATATAAGGGTGAAAACGTACTTTGCGTATTGAATGCGGCAGTTAGCAAACTTTAAACTGAACTACTATTGTAGGTACAGGCTCTACCTAGTTTAGGATCAGATGACCGTGTATGAGTTGTCTCAAGATTTTTATCAAACTTAGCAACGCAGTGGATTTATTTATACATAAACTAACTAATAAGAGCCAGGAATACTAATATATTTGAGTGTGTAGTATTCTTATGACTACAGTAGAATCCCTTCGGGAGAGGGATCTCACCATGATACTCTACCGAAATCAATAAAAAAATAGTACCTTTCCCATAAAATTGTTAAAATTATGGTTCTAATCCGAAGACAACGCTTTACCCGCATATCAAGTTTATAAACACATTGTAAAAAATAGCCATTTGAAAAGAGTGTCTGCTAGTTTTTATTGCCAAGTTTTTTTATCTGGCTTGACCTATTATTTGCGAACTTGGCATTACATGTACATGTAGAATCATGATTTATCACAAGCCTTATTTCTGCCACTAGCTGACCCGCGCAACTTTGTCTGCGTGAATTTTCCCTGTTTTTGCAACATTTCTCATTGCTGCTCCGCTCCTATTGGTCGTAGCGTGATGTTCTATAGCCTATAGCCTCCCTCGATTAATGGCCTATCCAACAGTATAATAATTTTGCAATACAGACCAGTAGTTCCTAAAATTATCGCGTTCAAACAAACAAACTTTTCAGCTTTATAATATTAGTATTGATATACTCGTACCTACTGATTGATAATGAAATTTGACCACACCTTTTTGTTACGCGTTGTATATTTATCAAGTTTTATTGTTTGCTCACATTTTGCACAGTCTGTCTTCATCCTACCATTATAACGTTTTGCCATTTAGTTTAATTTATACGTATTTGTTATGGCTCAGCTTTAAGGCTTGAATCTATTTCATAACATCGGTAATTGTTCTGTGAAACCGACCTGGAATCATTATTTTAGTTTAATAACTTGTTCACTAAACGTTTGGTATGATTAAATATTGCAACTCGTGGGATGTTTGGGGGGGGGGGGGGGGCTTCCAGATAGGTTAAATGTTAGGTCAAGTTTTTAAATGGGTTACCAATATATTTGTTTTCAACTGTAGAGGTATTGAAAGATTTTTTGATGCGAAAACTTCTTTAGCGGCATTGTGCAGTTTTGGGATGGGTAAAAAATTTTGAACTCGCGTCAGGATCACGTGACGCTGATCGAAAATTCGTAAGACGGTGGGAGGGCAGGGCCCTTCCGCGAGTGCGTTTGTCATTTTTTCTGAGAGATTAAGTAACTTTTTAATTGTCATGTCGTTGTTATTGTCATGTTGATGTACGATTAGCGGACGCCTCGCGGTTTCAACCGCGTAGTTCCCGTTCCCGTCGGAATACAGGGCTAAGAAATAGCCTATGTCACCCGGGCTTAGTATAGCTTCACAACGATGAAAGATTTTTTCAAATCCGTTCAGTAGTTTCGGAGCCTATTCAATACAAAAAAACAATCAAACAAACAAACAAACAATCAAATCTTACCTCTATATAATATTCGTATAGAAAGCGCAATAGATGAATATTGTATATAACCACGTATATATCCCTAACCATTCCAAAATATTCATAAATGCACAACGTTAATGTTCAAGTTTTCACTTCTGCCGGCACTCCTGGAGTGCAACCCATTTTTTATACTACGAAACGAAGAGACGAGTAATTCGTCGTGCGCCTAATAATCGCGCGTCATGCATCGCCCATATCAGTATCAGTGCCACCCAAATCCTTGTTTGGCAAAGATCTGAATGTGACCGCACCGCGCTCCTCATTTGAGACATTAGTTCGTAAGTCTCATTTGTCCAGTAATTACACTTGCTACAGTGCCCTTCAACCGAAACACAGTGATGTGTTAACATTACTATTTCACGAAAGAATAACTGACACCCTACTCTCATATTTAAAACTGCTGCTGTCCCGCGCAACTTCGTCTGCGTAAATTTTTCCCGTTTTTGTAACATTTCTCATTGCTGCTCCGCTCCTATTGGTCGTAGCGTGATGTTATATAGCTTATAGCTTTCCTCGATAAATGGGCTATCCAACAGTGAAAGAATTTTTCAATTGGGCTCAGTAGTGCCTGAGATTACCGCGTTCAAACAAACAAACTCTTCAGCTTTATAATATTAGTTTATATGATGCTGTCGGAGGCATTAATTAATGCTGTTGAACTCAATTTCCTGCCTCCGACTGCATACTATTAAATATGAAGGGTATCTTGTTTCTGTCTTTTTGCAGGCGTGTTTTGTTCGGTTTTAAGTTTATAAAATACGGTATGAATAAGGACGTTAGTCATTATCTAATTACGCGTAACCAATTCATTGAACACATTACGAACAATCCGCCTTACTTTACCTACAATTATTATATAATCGTTTCGATATTCCTTTCTCCAGGATTCAGAGAGTAGGTAGGTTATATACCTAGGTGACCTTTGTAAGAACTGGTATTGTACTCGCTGTAACGTAATGATGTTTAGATGTAGTCGTTTGAGTGGCCTACTTAATTGTGTAAGTTAGTAGGTGCCGTTCGTTTCACTGTTTTATTTGTACTTCAACATTTACTAATGTAAGTACAATAATTGCATTTTTGAAAGAGAAGAAGAAAAAAATTGAGGTCTAGTAACATAGTCCAGATAGGTGGTTCTATTCCGGCCCCGCTTTGGCTACGGAAGTCTCGGGTTCGATTCCTGGGTCTGGACTTCAAATTTTTCTATCTTTCAAAAATGCAATAATTGTATTTTAAGGCAAGAATTTTATTTTTATGATTTTTTCTCGTTGTATAATAATAATCTGTGCGAAACTAAATAATGTATTTAATTTGTCAATGTCAAATTCAATTAATAAAATTTTAAAAATGGCGGCAAACTAATATGTCTCTATGTTTATAGCTCCGTGTTTAAGTGTTAAATATACTTTAAATTCGTGATAACTAGACAAGAATGAGACTTTGTGATTCAAAGAAGAAAACTAGAAAAAAAAAACGAAACTAGCGTATGCACAGAGTGCGAGCCATTACCCCTACCGAATAATATCGGAGGGAATAGAAAAAAAAAACAACAATATTATTATGACTGTGTGAAATTAATTTAGAGAATAAGGCAATATCGAGCCTTTAAAATTGAGGAAAACGATTTCAATTCAAGAATGTGTAGTGTAGTGTATAAAACTTAAAAGTACTTTCAAAAATACATACGTGAATAATTAATTTGTTACGGTAACAAAGCGGAAGTCTAATATTCCGGCGCCAAAATAACCTTGACTGCCTTTACTAAGTACACAAAGAAAAAAAATAACACGGATTTTAACCGAGGCGTGGTTGCAACAAAAAGTTTATATATGTGTTTAAAAATAATAATTATCTATGCTAAGGCAGCCAGGAAGTAAGACAGCTGATTAAAAAAAAGATAACGTCGATTGATAGTCTATGAGTTATTTAAAAATATGTATGGTAGGGTTGTAGGTATCGATAATAAAGTTAATCGATTAATATATATTTTTTTACATTGTAAAATTGAATGTCACTATGTTAAGGTCGACGATTTAAAATTTGAACTTGGCATTTGGAATTGTATAATATCAACGATCTTGTTTGTTTTATCGTAATTTCGGCAACTACCGATTGGTTTCAATCGATTTTATTGCTCGGAATCACGGCTTATGATAGTTGTTTTGTAAAGTTCTTAACTTTATGTTGATAAAACAAGTATGATGTTTTTATAGATGAAAAAAGAAACAAAATATTAAGTTACTATTTCATTTATTCACTCATCCTCGCCTTTCTTTTAGCCTGTATATTTTTTTTATATAATTTATTTACAATCCGAAAAAAAAATTGAGTATTATTTTTTTGGTATCTAAATGTTATCACAGTTTACCATGCGTGTCCGTGGGCGGCATAACCGTGGGCGGCATAACCGTGAGCGGCATAACCGTGGGCAAGACCAAGGGGAGCACCGTGGGCAACCGCGGCGTAAGGAGCGGCGTGGGCCACAGCTACGGGAGCGTGGACAACGGGAGCGGGGTGGGACTGGTGGAGAGATTGGCTACTGACGGAATGGCTGGTAGCAACTGGGGCGGAGTACGCGGCGACGGCGGGGTCGCCATACGCAGCGACGGCAGGGGCGGCGTACGCGGCGGGGCCGGCGACCACACCGTGGGCAAGACCGTGACCGGCGTAGGCGACGGGAGCGGCGGCGATCACGGGAGCGTGACCGGCGATCTGCTTAGCGAGCACGGGGGCAACACCGGCGGCGGCACCGTCGAGTTGAGCCTCGTGGGTCTTGACGGCGTCGATCGCTTGCCATGAGTGGTCTTCGGCGGCGTTCACAGCCTGGCCTTGGAGCTCGGAAGCCTGGTCGTGGTACTCACGAGCGGCATCGACGGCGGCGCGGGCGTGGTCGTGGGCTTCAACGTGAGCATCGATGGCGGCGCCAGCGATGTCTCCGGGGGAGATGGTGGGGAGAGCGGGGCCGGCGTGAGCGACGGCCAGAGGGGCGGCGTGGGCGATGGCTAAGGGAGCCGCGTGGCCTACCGCGTAACCGGCATGACCGACAAGGCCATGGCCATAGGGTGCTGCCAGCAGACCGGAGGGTGCGGCTGCGGCGCAGGCGAGGACGGCGGCGACAATCTGTGAAACAAAATCCCGATTATAACATCGATGTTACATCACAAATCGATGCTTTTCTAGTCATCGATATCGATGAAAATGCATCCTTGTCACATCACTATCACAACCACTGAACAAACACTAAAATTATGAATTTATTATTTTAATTGTAGCACTTTAAAATGATTTATTTGTATTGCCAAATGAGAACTAACCAGAACTCTCATCGTGCACTTCTGTTGTAGACTGCTCGAAGGCTACTGACTGATCTCAAATGGTCGCGGCACGTTTTTATACCATTGCAATGTGCTCGTGGTTTGTACGTAAAAAAAGTAAGTGGTCTACATTCAAGGGCGGGAAGGGTGTATAGGAAGCGTTGATTTTTTGACAGATAGTTACGTGTGTGCCGATAGGAAATGGCTGACAACTTTTTAAGAACGCATTCGATATTTAAATCTGAATAAGGTTGTTGCATTAATTTAAAATATTTATATCAGTAAGAATAATGGTGTAGGTGTTAGCTTTTTTTTTTTTAAAAATACGTCAGTTTGACATTCATGTTAAAACACGGACGTTCGTTTTTTGAATTGTAGTTTTTTTTTTAATCTAATAAAACATTAACTTTTTTAATTTATTACGCCTTTGATATTGAACTTTTAAGCGTATCTTTAGTATAGTATTATTTAATATGCTTTTGTATTCAAATTGAGCTTTATTATGTAAGCGTTGAAGATAATTTTAATTATAATATTCATATTGTTGAAACTTCTGATTCTTATCAACTCTCAAAGACGTACTGTATTTTATAAATGCATGGCAAATAGGTCGTCATTTTCTCAGCTTTGCGTTTATCGTGTGAAAATATTTTTGGTACCTCAGACCAATAAAAACATTGTTTTATTGATCTAAGTGTAAAATTAATAACAAATGGATTTTGTAAAGTTTAAATGCATAAAATTATTTAAATAATCGCAAGTAAGAATTCAGATTATATAAATAATTTTTGAATGTCCTAGAGTAAACACGGCTAGTTTAGAAAAAAAAAACTTTTGTTCCTTTGTTTTCCGTAATTTTGTCTTTTCCTAAATCATCCTATAATTAGGCCAACAACAACATTTCAGTCCATCCATTTTCGAGTTGTTGCGAGTGTAACACTTAGAAATTCTTATATATATTTTTTTTTAAAGATAATTTGGCAAGCAAATTGGGTCCCACATTACTAGCAATCCTGTTAACCCCTCCAGCTAAGCTCAATAGCTTGTATTAGGAGTGGGTTCACATCGATAGTATAATGGGTAGGATTCGAACCCGCGATCACCCAATTGCGAGTCCGATGCCTTAACCATTAGTCTACCGCCGCTTACTTAACTAATTAAATTAATATTCAAAACAGTTTATCTAATTCCCATCTAACATTCACTTATGTTTTGTTTTATTTTTTCTTAACGAATGCTAAAGCTAATCTATTTCAATCCTTCTATAGAAAGTATTATATTCAATCATGTATTTAAAATATGATAGATTACACTACTACTGAGAGAAAGCCGACTGTATTTTTATTTTTATTTTGTTGGAGTCGTATAGTCAATCTTATTCTTGGACAATTCTGAAAAGAAATGTAATAAATCCGGTAGTTTGTTAGACGTTTGTTGCTTTTCAAGTAAAAACTACTGAATGGATTTTGTTGAAATTTTACAGTAATGTTGTTTATACGTTAGAGTATCACATATACTCGTAGGTACACTGACGGACTTATAAACTGCATCAAAGTAATAGACGACTTTGAAATAAATATTTTAACCAAGTATGCAAACTTTCTATACAGATTTAAATTGAAACCTCTAGATTGGTTCGTGAACTTTAAAACAGCGTAGGATCATATCTTTAAGTTTAAGTTTATGTACTGGAAAGGACCTTAAGACCTTTTTTGAAGAAAAAACAGAAGTTTAAGGAAAAATTGTTTAATAAAAAAATTGGTTTTAACAATAGACACAAACTTTATGCAAGGGTTTATTTGTGTTTTAATAAGGTGTATTACCCCCACGTGCCCTTATTACGGATTCTAATCGGTTCCGCATAGATTTTATAAGGGTTTTTAAAAGATCTTGCGGAATATTGTCCCATTCTTCTGAAAGTGCTGTTCTTAGTGCTGCCACTGTCGTAGGCGAAGGGTTTCTCGCATATACAGCTCTTTTTAAATTGTCCCAAACATGCTCGATGGGATTAAGATCCGGGCTGCGTGCTGGCCAATTCATTGTACGTATCCCAACCTCTTCGCAATAATGTTGAACTTGTGCAGCTGCATGCGGCCGGGCATTATCCTGCATTAAAGTAAAATTTTCGCCTATGAATCCCATGTAAGGCACCACGTGATCTTCTAATATCTCTGTTATGTAGCGATGTGCTGTCAAACCCCCTCTATTACCGTTTTGACGGACCATGTCTATGAACACAAGTTCTGTTCGCCCGTTCATCGATATGCCACCCCAGACCATACATGAACCGCCTCCAAAAGGAACACGCTCCTCAATGCAACTTTGAGCATATCGCTCCCCACGTCGACGATAGACTCTTCTGCGACCATCTGCACCATATAAACATGTCCTACACTCGTCCGTGAACAATACAGAGGCCCACTGCTCTTCTGTCCAATTCAGGTGATGACGCGCAAATCTTAAGCGAGCTTGTCTGTGAGCTGCAGACAACTTTGGACCATTTGCTGGTCTAAAAGGGGTGATAGCCGCTTCCTTTAACCTTCTTCTTATTGTTCGTGCACACACGTTTTTTCCACGCACTTCATTAAGCTCGGTTTTGATGTTAACTGACGTGAGGAAACGATTTCGCAGGGAAGTTGTAACAATAAATCGGTCATCACGACCTGTGGTTGCTCGAGTTCTGCCTGTACCACGTCTCCTCCTGTAAGAACCTGTCTCTACAAACCTTCTGTATATTCTACAAACCGTAGACTGGTTTAAATTTAAATTTCTACCAATCGTTCGTTGATCCAAGCCCTCCCGCACCAATGCTACAATTTGTGCCGCTTGTTCGGACGAAGTATCCATATTATGGTTCAAAAACTCTCGATGTGTTAAAAAACGAACCCAACAATTATGCTGGTAACAATAATTCAATTGACCAAACAAAAAAAATCAATGAGAATTAATTTAAAACTTTGCTATAAATAACACGCAAATCTGATACTACGAGTAAATTTTCTTTTCCCGGCTATATTCATTTGTTTTACCGCAGTTCTATTTTTAAATTTAATTTTTTTTTAAGATTAAGAGCCAGTCTTTCCATATTTATATAATTTAATCTAAAAAGTTTGCATACTTATTATAAAAAAATCCTTTTAGAGTAAACCTGAACTTTGATGCAGTTTATGAGTCCGTCAGTGTATTATAATATACCACTCTATACACACTTACACTCACCAAACACACTGGTTTGTTCAGTAAAATTTATTTTTGTAAAGAAAAAATTGATGATTTTAAAAGAGTGGCACATGAGTTTCTTGGCAGCTTCTTCTCAAGAGCTATACACTTGGAACTGCCACCTAACATCATTTTGTTTTTTTTTTTCAAACATCATCACACTCATTAGCCTGATTTTACGAAATAAAGATATTTGAGTTTGAGTTAGACGGGATCATATGGATGATTGTAGCCCATGATCGTTGCGAACTTGGCATTAAATGTAAAATCATCCTATTTATTTGACTGCCTCTGTGGCGCGGTGGGAGTGTATCCGACTGCTACGCAAGAGGTCGTGGGTTCGATCCCCATCCGAATGAAACTTTGTGTGATGAGTCATCTGATTCCAAACTAAGCAGAGCTTGTGTGCAACCAGACAACTGATAAACATACTTATATATTTCTAAATACGTACATATTATAGATAAATAGAACCCAGACACAGAATAAACCATCGTGCTCAACACACAAAGTTTTATCCTGGGTGGGAATCGAACCAACGACCGCGTTCTAGTCGGACACACTCCTACTGCGCCACAGAGCCAGTCAAAAGAAGAATAAAGAGTGCACTTGTGTCTGCACATACACTTGTACACTATAATATCTCCTAATTAGTTGGCTAGTCTTGAATGAGATTGGTCGCCGTGAATTCGGTTAAGAGAACATTAAGAAATTGACCATGATATCCCAAAGTCGATGTCTTTACTAAAACTGCGTTTCTGTACGTTGCTCTAATTATTTTCGGAGAAACTAAATGCGTTAATTAGGTACATGGTCATATAACAGGAATCTGTACTTGACTTGAGAAATAACATGAGTTCATTTACTTTACGCAATAGTTCAAAAGCAGGTGCTATAGTAATTTTTATAGGCATTTCTTGCCAATTACTTTATAAATACAACTAGCTGTCCCGCGCAACTTCGTATGCGGTATTTTTTACCGTTTTTGCAACATTTCTCATTGCTGCTCCGTTCCCATTGGTCGCATCGTAATGTTATATAGCCTATAGCCTTCCTAGATAAATGGGCTATCTAACAGTGAAATAATTTTTTAATTCGGATCAGTAGTCCCTGAGATTACCGCGTTTAAACAAACAAACAAACAAACTCTTCAGCTTTATAATATTAGTATAGATAATTATAATTTTGAAAGATAGAAAAATTTGAAGTCTAGACCCAGGAATCGTACCCGAAACTTCCGTAAGCTAAACCGGGGCCGGAATCGAACCACCTATCCGGACTATGTTACTTGTTGGGCCCTCGCGAGCATGAAAGGATAGAGAAATTTGAGATCTAGTAATATAGTCCAGATAGGTGGTTCGATCCCGGCCCCGGTATGGCTACGGACGTCTCGGGTTTGTTTCCTGGCTCTGGACTTCAAATTTTTCAATCTTTCGAAAATACAAGTATTGTATTTATCCAGTAATGTGCTGTTATCACTAAATTATGCCTTGGCTTAGCTCGCCTTGGGTATGTTCGCTATGTTAGAGCTAAAGTTTCGTAGATCCTAAATTGATTAAGTCAACAAACACCTCTCTGGAAAATCAACTTTGTTGAAATAATTAGGTTTTTTTTTTTAGTATATTAGGATATATTTTCATTTATATGTAGGTTTAATGTTTAGTCACCAAACACCTCTGGAAGAAAATCAGCTTTGAAGATCCAAGAGTTTGGGGTTTGGGAATAAGTCAGGACTTTAATTTATATGTAGGTTTAGGGTTTAAAAAAGCTAAAAAAGAACGCCCGCCTGTCCGCCGGTGCCCTTAAAATAAAGCAAATCTAAACTACTAACGAAGAAGTGGTAGCTTAATGGCTAAGGCATCGGTCTCGCAATCGTGAGGTCGCGGGTTCGAATCACCTACCAATAATACTACTAACGTGAACCCACTCCTAACACAAGCCTTTGAGCTTAGCTGGAGGGGTTAAAAATTCTTTTTTTTGTTGGATAGCCCATTTATCGAGGAAGGCTATAGGCTATAAAATATCGCGCTACGACTAATAGGAGCGGAGTAGCGACGAGAAATGTTGCAAAAACGGGGAAAATTTACGTATACAAAGTTGCGCGGGACAGCTAGTTTTAAATAAAAATAAAAAAACTAATATCATAAAGAGGAAAGATTTGTATTTTTGTATGTAACGAATAAACTTAGAAACTACTGGATCGATTTCAAAAAATCTTTCATCGTTGGGAAGCTACACTATCCCCGGATGACATATGCTGTTTTCGTAATTTCTGGGAGAGGGTAAACTGTGTGCCTACATTTTTTGTATGTATTTTTGAATGCTATGTCATAAAAACAATGACTAAAAAATGTTAAGAGTGGTCCACTCTTAACATTTAGGGGGATGAAAATTAGATGGTGACCGATTCGCAGACCTACCCGACATGCACAGAAAATTTCATGAAAATCGGTCGAGCCATTTCGGAGGAGTGTAATTACAAACACCGTGACATTATTAACTAGCTGTTCCGCGGAACTTCGTCTGCATAAATTTACCCCGTTTTTGCAACATTTCTCATTGCTGCTCCGCTCCTATTGGTCGTAGCGTGATGTTATATAGCCTATAGCCTTCCTCGAAAATGGGCTACGATGAAACGATGAAATAATTTTTCAATTCGAACCAGCAGTTCCTTGAAACAAACAAACAAACTCTACAGCTTTATAATATTAGTATAGATTAATATTGTCTTCCACTGACATTTTTAGTAACACACAAAGCTGCTCAAGTTAGTCACACATCAAAAGGTTATAGAATGCCCTTACCTCACTCGACACTAGTCTAACGACTAGGTACAGTAATACCGGATGTTAGCCAATCTGTAATTGGTACCTACCTCGTCCTACGTCCATAAAATACATGTAGCTACAGGTCTACCGGCTTACTGGTGAACTACAAAAGCGACCTTAACACTAAGTTTATTTGTTGCACAATACTTGTACGTCACAACTTTACAGAAGTGAGTACTAGTTTAAAATTATTTAATGACAAAAATGTTTAAAAAAAAAACCATAAATTTATCTAGAAAATAAAACAGACCAAAATAATAATAATAGTAATAATAATAATAATATAATAACATACATAATAATAATAATAATAATAATATCTTGGGACAACTCACACAACGCTATCTGATCCCAAACTAAGCAGAGCTTGTACTATGGAAACCAGACAACTGATAAACATACTTATTTATTTCTAAATACATATATATTATAGATAAATACACCCAGACACAGAATAAACCATCGTGCTCATCACACAATGTTTTATCCTGGGTGGGGATCGAACCCACGACCTCTTGCGTAGCAGTCGGATACACTCCCACCGCGCCACAGGGACATTTAAAGCAGTGAAGTTGCTGTTCAGTTGCAGTTAAGTTTCGATTAAAACGGGCATTTTTGTATTCTATTAACTTTGGGATCGATCTCAAATACGGTTTTCAAATAATTAATACAAAAAATTCGGTACACAAAACAACCGTCTTGAGTCCGTCCGTCAGTCACGTGACACCCCCCCCCCCTCCCGCCTTTGTAGGTACACACATGTGGGGTCCCAGGCTCAGTGGCGATTACCACTGTCGGTCCATATCTATATATATATAGAAGACGACTCCCGCAGTAGGTTACAAGCTCTGTGTCACAGGGGACTTTACAAACATACAAGTCACGGACACAAAGTACACCCAGACCCGACATCAACAATTTGTGGATCACACAAAGTGGTTTCCCTTGTTGGAATTGAACCCACGACCTCTTGTGTAGCAGTTGGATGATACATACGTCAATTCATTTGTATTCATCGAGCGAATGTCACTTCAGACATGACAGCAATCGAAATTCAAAATGGCGACAGCCAGACACTATATTGTGATAGAGAAAAAATAAATAAATTCAACAAACTTTGTCATGTGGGGTATCATCGTGTAGATATTTTAAAAGCATTATGAAACCTCATCATGCTTTTAAATCATTTCATCTTAATTCATTTTTCACTTAAAATAACCGTTTAGGATATATAGCGATTTAAAGTTTGTCACCAACGTGTGAGGCGGCGGTAGCCTAATGGCTAAGCATCGGTCTCGCAATCGTGAGGTCGTGGGTTCGAATCCTACCCATTATTCTACCGACGTGAACCCACTCCTAACACTAAGCTTAGCTGGAGGGGTTAACAAGATTGCTAGTAATGTGGGACGAAAATCCCACATTGCTAGTTATCTTTAAAAATAAAAAACTGTTTTCAATCTTTCCGGTATTACAGTTATTACGTTACGTCTTACAACTACACTAAAAAGTATTAAATAAAAAAATAATTAACCTCAAAACATGCAGTCGGAGGCATTCATGAATCCCAGTGAACTTGCTGAAATGCCTTCGACTGCATGATTTAAGCTTATCTTGTTTCAATATTTTTAAGACGTTACAGATTTTTTAAATTTATTTTTTTGCTCGTTGTGCTGTGTATTTTGTAATACTTACAAACATGGTGCGCACGCGCAGTCTAGTCTAGCGAGCCTTGAACCCTCGCCTATGTGGTTACATTTGGCATTTATATTATGAGTATATGTTTAGAATACTACCTGTACCTAATGCATGTGTTAGGGTGAAGATATACAAACCAGTTAAACAGATCATGCATGTAAGCAAGGAGGGGGTTTGGAGTTAGAAACCCCCAAGTTGAACCAGTGAACGATCTAGAGGGGGAATCCGGGGCTCGTATCCCGTATTTCCTCTTCCCTTCTCTTTTATAATCAAAACTAATATTATAAATGTAAAAGTAGGTAAACCTATCTGTGACATTTTTACGCTTAATCTGCTGAACCGATTTAGATGAAATTTGGTATGGAGATAGTTTGAATTCCGGGAAACAATATAGTTTTTGTTGCGATAATCGTAATCGTATAAAAGTTTTTTGTAGGCAAATTTCTAAAATAAAAACATCACAATAGATTTGGCTGTTATATTGCACACAGATATTTTTTTAGGGTTGCATACCCAAACGGTAAAAACGGGACCCTATAACTAAGACTCCACTATCCGTCTGTCTGTCACCAGGATGTATCTTATGAAGCGTGATAGTTAAAAAGTTGAAATTTTCACAGAAAATGCAACATTTTTCATTGCTGCTCCGCTCCAATTGGTCGTAGCGTGATGTTATATAGCCTTTAGCCTTCCTCGGTAAACGGGCTATCCAACAGTGAAATAATTTTTCAATTCAAACAAACGCGAGAAAGATAGCAAAGAGATTATCGCGTTCAAACAAACATTAGTACTAGTAGTAAACAGTAGTAATATAGATACTCGTGTGTATAAAATGCACAAAAAAATGCTTTAAAAATTAAAAAGTAAGCTTTTTCCAAGAACGAATTTTCATGAATTCGACCTCCAAAGGTACCCCTTTCGAATTAATGAAAATTCTTTTCGCTTACTACAACAAGCGTAAAAATTCAAATCAAAGCTGCGGGAAATAGCTAATACCTTTTTTTTTACACGTTCATAAATCTCCTACGAGGGCGCGCAGGAGAGGGTGGGTATGTCGGAGTTGAACCGACTAATACCGATACAACCAGTTTTCTCGAAAATTCAAAGCTATAATAATCTACTAGGTAATTTTGGAACACTACAAAAAGCTTTTTGCATCTCTATTTGTAATAACTAAATGCCTTATTACCATAAAAAGCTGTATGAAAAGTTGACAACTGGTCTAACTTCAAGTTTTAGTGCACCCGTTATTTAATCGCGAAGGTCGTAGCATTCGCTTCGTATATAAATACTATGTAAGTAGTAATCAATTGCATTTGGTGGCAGTTAATATTAAATAAGCTGAGGCACCTAGATATAAAGGAGAGTCTAAACAAGCGATTTTTTACGGTAATGCTGTGGCCGGAAACATGGCAGTCCTCTCCAATATTGATTTGATGATTGCCGGATGTTCGCTGAGCGATCGATTTTCCGTAATGTTGCCCGGCCAATTTTGTTGTTGATTCAGTCGCTCTCTATTTTATTGTTGCCGGGTTGGGTAGCCCGTTTAGGAGACTGGATCATGCGCCATACAATTGCATACATATTGCCATTATTGGCCGAGCAATTAGTTGCTAGTAGTGCCGCCACAAATTGCCGTAAAAAATGGCCCGTAGACGCCCCTTAAAGTGTACCTAATGAGGGTGATCTGAAAGGACGCTTACTACAATACTAAGACGTCAGGTCCAGAAACCTGTCAGAAGTGTCAGAGCGCCTATATTTCTTGTCTAATTTCTTGCATTTTTTTAATAAATTAAATAAGTACAATATATTCTCTCAAAATCGAAACGCCACAATGTTGTGCAGTTCCTATGTGCTTTAAAAAATGGGTTGTATAAGTTTCATAATGATTAAATACGTTTAAAACAATTGCTTATAGCCAATTGTAGAGATCGGTTTACGCCTTTAAATAACTTTTAATTTTAAATAGACAATTTTACACACACATCAGGTAGGTTTTTAAATTAAACACTGAATAACGATTAGTGGAACTGTGCAGAAACTATGTTTAGACAGCGCGCAGGACCTCCTGTCATAGTAGCGCCACCTAGTGGCGTAAATTTTCGTGATAACCCTCATTTCTTCAAAATGCCTTAACACTATCCCACAAGGTATGCACTTTTGTGATGCCATTTACTGAGAAACTATCACACTTTCAGGTTTGGTCTTTGATATAGTCATTTATGTTTATGTCTAGATGTGAACTAGGTTTTAACCTAGTTCATGCAAATACCTGTGTTTTTGACGAGGCTAAGAATTAGCGCATCATATTAAAAAAAAAAAAATTTACTGTGAAGTCGGTTTGCGGACAATAATTTTACGTGATAACGTCATAAGAAAACATCGATGACATATCGCCATTCACGTTGCTTAGCAACCAGTTAATAACGTGACTGCTTAGCATAATATTTACGCGATTAAGACCCGTAGCTTATAAAATTCTATAAAGCTATTTAAATTTGAGTTCGCTTCTTCTGTTTCCATAGTTATTAACAAGCTAAATTATTCCAAAATAAAAAATAAAAACTAAAAAAAGATAATATTAATAACTAAAATATTTTGGCACCAAAAATCCACATTTTTCACACTCTCACAACTGAGACGAATCCAATGATACCTCTCTAGCTAGAATCCATCAAGTCATTTAAGAGTATGCCAAAGACATATACATACACTAGCTGTCCCGCGCAACTTCGTATGCGTAATTTTTCCGCGTTATTGCAACATTCATTGCTGCTTCGCTCCTATTGGTCGTAGCGTGATGTTATATAGCCTATAGCCTTCCTCGATAAATGGGCTATCCAACAGTGAAAGAATTTTTCAATTCGGACCAGTAGTTCCTGAGATTACCGCGTTCAAACAAACAAACAAACTCTTCAGCTTTATAATATTAGTATAGACACATACACTCGAAAAACATAACCCTCCTTCTTGCACAGTCGAGTAAAAACATTCGTAATTATCAGATGACCGTGGTAGCGCGTGGTTGTCGATCATTGCGATAAAAATTGACCTATGTCCTTTCTAAGGATTCAGGCTACATTCATACCCATATTAGTTTGCCACAGTAATTTCGATTACCTCGGGCGACCTTACTAATTTAGAAACACATTAACATGACATAATTATATTAATTTATTTGGAATAACTAACAGTTACACATTAGAAAAACAAAAAAAAAAATGTTTTTTTTTTTTTGTTTTTTAAAAAAAAGACAACTCCCGCATTAGGGTACAAGCCCTGTGTCGCGGGGGACTTTACAAACATACAAATCACGGACACAAAGTACACCCAGACTCGAAACAACAATTTGTGGATCACACGAAGTGGTGTCTCGTGTGGGAATCGAACCCACGACCTCTTGCGTAGCAGTCGGACACACTCCCACTGCGCCACAGAGGCAGTCAATTCAAAACACACGTGCACTTATTTCGTTATTCACGAAATATAATTTGTGATAACTATTATATAGAAATATACAAGTAGTATTTTAGTTAACATTAAATCTATACTAATATACTGATATTATAAAGCGGAAGAGTTTGTTTGTTTGTTTGTTTGTTTGTTTAAACGCGCTAATCTCAGGAACTACTGGTCCGATTTGAAAAATTATATAATTTTTTGTTGGATAGCCCATTTATCGAGGAAGGCTATAGGCTATATAACATCGCGCTACGACTAATAGGAGCGGAGTAGCGACGTGAAATGTTGCAAAAACGGGGAAAATTTACGCATACGAAGTTGCGCGGGACAGCTAGTTTAATATATCATAATAATACTGATATATGTTAATATTTTAAATATTAATGTTTGACGTTAATTAACTTCAATTATTGTGAAATTTGTTAACAGATGTGGTAAAAAAGTCGAATTCTGTAAAAAAGGTTTTTTTTTAAAGATTACTAGCAATGTCATTTAAAAATAAAAAAAAATACAATCGAAAATAGGACCTAGTTTAGCATATTATGGCAAGCTGGATGCCTGACGCTGATTTTCAAGTACATTGAAAAGCCGTACAGTAGAATCTTGATTATCCGAACTAATTGGGACCGAGACAAGTTCGGATAATAGTTATGTGGGATTTTTGGGACATAAGCGGACTAACAACGTTTTATGAAACAAAACGCATTTCAACACGCTCGATACGTAAGTACCTATGCACAGCGGCATAGAGCAACAAATTTGCTCCATCATTTGAATAGTTCAGCGTTCGGGTAATTAATGGTTCGGATAATCGAAGTTCTACTGTATCACTATTTAAAACAATATGTGGTGTCTTTGGCAGGAAAACAACGGTGGTGAAAAGCAACATGATTGGTTTATTTGTATAATGTAACATTAAGCCTCACCTTTTATTCCACGAAAATTTAATGAAACGGTTCCATTGATAAATGTTTAGGTATAATTGGCAGTATTATTTATCTGTTAATATCTTTGGGTTAGCTCATAGATGACCTGGGGGTCGATTCACGTATTTAAAGCAGTTCAGTTGCAGTTAAGTTTCGTTTAAAACGGCCATTTTTGTATTCTTGTAACTTTGGGATCGATCTTAAAAACGCTTGCGCACCGTACTAGAATATGGCCGTTTTAATCGAAACTTAACTGAAACTGCACTGCTTTAAATACATGAATTGACCCGCAGATAGCTGTTTAATTTATATAATCTAATAATATTAGTCCACTGCACTACGGAAACGCAAATTTGAGATTTAATTTTAGAACTAATTTGACAATATAGATACGTAGATAATTTGTTTTGCTGCGGCCTTCAAAGCTAGGCCACTAATTAATATAATAGTGTATTATATATACTCATGTATAGCCAAGGGTATATAGCTATCTGAGATATTGCAGGTAGGGTTGCCAACCGTACTCTAAAATAGAGTACTGTACTCTATATCATGCAGGCGTACTCTAACTCATTATAGTAATATATAGTAGGGTATATAGCTATCAGAGATACTTACATTGCAGATAGGGTTGCCAACAGGACTCGAAAATAGGCATACTCTATCATCTATAACACTAATGAAGTACGCTAAAACTCTTTTTTAACACAATGTTTACTATTCTGCCTAATCTATGTAAACTTAGATTTAGAATGTTTGGAGTCGTACAATTATTTAAAAACATTGAAACATTGTTATGTACTGCAAAAAGTACCAAAAAAACATATTTTATACCGTTTTTTTTAAGTCCGTACTTTTTATTTATCCCCTTTGAAATCAAATATACACTATTTCTTCTAATAAAAGTTGGCAACCCTAATTGCAGATAAATTATATAGTGTGCGAAATCCTATTGTAACAGAAAGGTGTGGTCTAATTTCTGCAGTATTTAATATATGGCATAAGTTCTCCACTATTATCCCATACTAGCCGACCCGCGTAACTTCGTCTGCGTAAATTTTCCCCGTTTTTGCAACATTTTTCATTGCTGCTCCGTTCCTATTGATTGTAACTTGATGTTATATAGCCTATAGCCTTCCTCGATAAATAGGCCAACTGTAAAAGTTTTTTTCAATTCGGACCAGTAGTTCCTGAGATTATTGCGTTCAAACAAACAAACACTTCAGCTTTATAATATTAGTATAGATTATAGCATAGTTAGCTTTTCTCTCTATTTTTTTATTAGCAATGTGAGATTGCCTTTTTTTTAATAGCAATGTGGGAACCCCACCCAACATTACAACCAATCCTGTTAACACCTACAGCTAAACTCAATGGTTTGTGTTAGGAGTGGGTTCACTTCGGTAGGATGTGTAGGATTCGAACCCGCGACCTCACGATTGCGAGACCGATGCCTTAGCCATTTTAGTAGCGTACTACCGGAGTATTGCAAAATCCGATTTGGTAATTCCTCCTGCTCCACTTGGTACTCCAATTGAGTCCAAGTCATTACATAACCGCTATCTGTATACTACAATACTACCAAACAAATACAAATACTGCAAATTTTATACACAACATGTATTTTCGACCGTTTAGACCACTGAAATCACCTCAGATTTTGACAGATGTCATCCGAAGATGACAGCTGTCAAAATCTTTTTTTTCGTTGTAGAAATCGTTTTGGTACTTATATAAATAACTGTTTTTTTACCGTCCATTTATTTTGCGAAATTCATCTCGTGCACAGGTGAAGCAAAATATATACAAAAATGAGTGGCACTCGGGGACTGCCGCGGTAAATCTATTGCATAGCATTTTTTATCAACTTATGCAATTAATAAAAATATAAATTAAAAAAAAAACAAATATTTTAATTACATTTTGGAGCAGCTCGTCTCGATCCGTGCGAGCTTCGTACAGTCGTACCATATACATATACGTTAAGCGAACGCCCGGCCTAGCTACATGGGCGGGGTGTTAGGTTTTATTTTCGTTACGGAATTTCCTGAAACGGTTCGACCAATTTTAATGTTCTTTTTTTGTATATTTGGTAGGTATGAGAATAGGTCATAATTTTTTTTTAGTCGTGATTTTTGTATGAATCACAAAAACGGGACGAAAAATTGACGCAAACGAAGTTGCGAGGGTCAACTAGTAAAGGCTATTATCATTTAATTTTTGAGTTAAAATTAATTTTATGGATTTTTATTATTTGTATTCTATACTGTCTATACTTCTATACTAATATTATAAAGAGGAAAGATTTGATTGTTTGTTTGTATTGAATAGGCTCCAAAACTACTGGACGGATTTGAAAAAATCTTTCATCGTTGTGAAGCTACACTAACCCCGGGTGACATAGGCTATTTTTTATCCCTGTATTCCCACGGGAACGAGAACTACGTGGGTGATATCGCGAGGCGTCCGCTAGTAAAATTATAAAATGGCTAATTTTAAAAATTTGTTTTTATGCGTGCGGCTCTTTAGATGTTTTAAGACTTAACCCTTCTTTGTCACCTTGTGATACATCTTTTGTAACCCGTTCAAAAATTACAATAGCTACCGGAAAATAATATACAATTAACTTATATAATTGGCTAAGTAAATAGTTTATAAAGAGAATGAATAAATACAGGCCTTATTCTTTGCCTTGACCGAGTTTCTTTCAACTAGTAGTTGGTACTTGAATTGTGATTATATTAAAAGCGAGTTTGTTCAATTCTGATGATGACTCACTGCGCTATAAGTGAGAAGCTTATCAGTATTCACTGTAAGCTAGTGGTTACCACTGACGTATAGACCTGGACCGCGCCATCCCTTCCAAATACTGCTCTGCCTCTGTGGTATCCTACTGCTACACAAAAGGTCGTGGGTTCGATCCCCAACCAGGATAAAACTTTGTGTGATGAGCACGATGGTTTATTCTGTGTCTGGGTGTTATTATGTATTTGTACGTGTTTAAAAATATATAAGTATGTTTATCAGTTGCCTGGTTTCCATAGTACAAGCTCTGCTTAGTTTTGGATCAGATAGCGTTGTGTGAGTTGCCCCAAGGTATTATTATTAAAAAGTAAATATTGACTGCAAAGCGTAAAAGAGAGAAAAATCTCGTGCGGCCCTGTCTCTTTGACAGGTATTGTCCACAAAGTAGCGTTGTCTCTTTCTAGAGAGTAGTCAACTTTGTGAGGTTATGACGCATTCCTGGTGTATTCGTCAAAGGGGGTTGCCATATTAAAAAAAACGGGTTGCACTCCGGGAGTGCCGGCAGAAGTGAAAACTTGAACATTAACGTTGTGCATTTTTTAATATTTTGAAATGGTTTGGGAATATTTTTTTTTTATTGCCAGGTTCTTATTTTTTATTGCCAGGTTCTTATTTTTTATTGGCAGGTTCTTTTCTCCGGCTTTACCTATTGTTTGCGAACTTGGCATTACATGTACATGTAGAATCCCGACGTATCACAAGAGTTGTTTTGCATCCTAAGTGAATAAAGAATTTTGAATTTTATATCAGTATAAAACTACTATCTATGTATATTATATTATGTGTTAAATACAATATTTATCTTTTGCACTATCGTACACAAACATAACAATTTAAAAAGTGACAATGACAACGAAATGACAATTAAAAAGTTTATCTCTCAGAAAAAATTACACGCACACTCGCGCAAATGCCCTGCGCTCTCCAGTCTTACGAATTTTCGATCAGGGTCACGTGATCCTGACGCGAGTTTAACATTTTTTATACACAACGCCGCTAAAGAAGTTTACACATCAAAAATAGTTTACGTCGCGGCGCTCCTGGTGCGCCCAGAGGGGCACTGTGAAGCAATGTATTTTATTTTAGTTTTTTTACTCTCTTATAATAATAATAATATTTATTTCATTTTTCTCTTAGGAAGCAAAATACTACACTTGTGAAAAATCGACTAGCTGTTTTTATCCCGCTAAGGGTTGATTTTTTAAACAAAACTCTGAAACAATAATTATAATATCTTGGGACAACTCACACAACGCTATCTGATCCCAAACTAAGCAGAGCTTGCACTATGGAAACCAGGCAACTGATAAACAAACTTACATATTTCTAAATAAATACATACATATTATAGATAAATAACACCCAGTCACAGAATAAACCATCGTGTTCATTACAACAAGTTTTATCTTGGGCGGGAATCAAACCCAAACAGTTTCTTTATTTACAACCACTAAGCCAAATACAAATTTTCACAGGTTTAACTTAAACTGTCGGCGTTTCATAAAAATTTGTATGAAACTCTATCTATAGCTATCTTACACGCAAACGTTATACCTTCACAGAATTTAATATTACGCATAATGAGATAAATGTCTAAATTATAGGTAGCAGTAAAATATTTAGCAATACTACCACAAAATATGGAGAGTCCAGAAGGTGTCCTACATACAACGCGTGTAAAAACAACGCACACACCGTTCATGCCCAAGCTAACTTGGATTTAGTCAAGGGGGATATCCTGTTGAGTACCTCTACTGAATATTAGCTCTTTATACAGTGACGCGCGTCTTGCGCACCCGATCAATATATTTAGTGAAAAAAAAATTGATCAATAATAATATAATAATAATAATAACCATTTATTTCAGGCTACTAAGGCCCATATCATACCAATACATACATAAAAAAAACTTAATAAACTAATACATAATTTAAACTACAATTACACAAATAAGGAACATAAAAACAATAAACTAATACATAATTATATAATTAAAATTATACACGACACTGGGATTGAGACAGCGGCGTCGTGTTTCGCTGCGTGGTGTCACGTAACGTTCCACGAAAACGTCGGTACGCGACACCCTTCGGCCTCCTTCATAAAAATGGACAGATGTTCACTTGGAACTCGCACCATGAATGATTTGAAGTTAACGTCATGGCGCGACTCCAAATTCTCTAAACCCTCAAGATTATCATAGAGATGGTTCAACTTGATATCCTAAATATCGCGTAAAGTAGTTCCTAAGATTATTGCTTTCAAACAAACAAACTCTTCAGCTTTATAATATTAGTAGGTACCTATAGATTATTCTGAAGTTTATCAGTGCATTGATCGAGGAAGGTACGTATGCAGGTTACATTCTGTAATCTTTGTATTTTGTGATACTAGTGTATTGCGTTGTATAAAATAAAGGAAATGACATATTAATGCTTCAGTTTGACAGTTAATAACCGCCGCTAGTGCTTAGGATGTATATTTCGCCATAATTGGTACTACTTTAGAAGAAATTACATGTAGACACTCAATTCAGATCACGATCCGCCATCAAATCCTATCGTGATCCAGAATAAATCTAATATATAAAATTCTCGTGTCTCGTTTTCGTTGCCATACTCCTCCGAAACGGCTTGACCGATTTTGATGAAATTTTGTGTGCATATTGGGTAGGTCTGAGAATCGGACAACATCTATTTTTCATCCCCCTAAGAGTTTGTTTGTTTGTTTGAACGCTATAATCTCAGGAACTACTGGGCCGCATTGAAAAAATATTTTATTGTTGGATAGCCCATTTATCGAGGAAGGCTATATAGGTTATAACATCACGCTACGACCAATAGGAGCGGAGCAGCAATGAAAAATGTTGTAAAAAAAAAAGGAAGAAAAAAGAAAAAAGGGAAAATTTACGCAGACGAAGTTGCGCGGGTCAGCTATTGTTTTATATATATGTGGCGGTACCCACATAAAATAATATAAATAAAACTGACACTTGACAACTCGCGTCAAATCTTGAATCGCGATATAGAAGTTTTCACAGCTGCTAACTATATATACAAGTTCCCAACGTTATCCGTTGTGCCGCGGCCCGCCAGGCACGATCACCACGCCTGGTCGGAGGATCCTCCCTTTGTGTTGGAGGGACTTAACACCTTGCCCTCTATATATATATATATATACTTTATAGTTAGGAAAATAAGTGAAGTAAGAAACGTCAAACGTTAGAATACTTAGCTAAGCAACAATCACAGATATCGTTACTTGAGTAATAGCTTTAATTAAGAATTTTATGTAGAGTTTAATTTTCTTAACAGATATTTTAAAAATATGGAAGGTTTGGAAAATAAAAACAATTTATTTGGCTCTATGCCAGCCAGTCGGTGAATAATACAATAATAATAATAATCTACCATTTTTTTAGGCATCAATGGCCCACAGAAATCTATACCTCTCTATACCTTACCGTCTAATATATTTAAGAAAAGAAAAGAAAAAAAGAAAGAAAAAATAATTTATTTTCGACAAAACAGAAAAAATAAAATGAGTACATGTACGTGTAAAAACAAATAGCTACTAAATTAAATACAATTTGACAACATTATGTAAAGTTTAAGCCGAAAAATAGGAGCCAGTTCAGCATATGCCAGGCAAGATGCCTGACGCTGGTTTTCAACTAGCCCCTTTTTATAAATATACTAATAGTATAAATAGGTAAATAATATAATAAATTACAGAAAAAATAAATTAAATAATAATTTATAGTAAAAATAAATAAAAATAATAAATACCATATTGATAATAATACATAAATAATACCTTTTAAATTACTACTTTAACAGGACTATACTATTATTATACACCCGTCGTCCGTATTTACAATAATACATTATGTAAAGTGCTAGTAAAAGTAAATACAACTTAAAACCTCTATATATTAAAACTATATCAGTAGGTACGCTTCACTCCCTCATAAGTAGGTACCATGCGTCTCGACCCAGAATCTGCACCCCGTTGTAGCGGAACTTCTGGCGCACGTACGCGCCCGCTGAGTCCTCTTAGCTTAACTTTACAATACGGAAATGCTCGTTTTTGCATTTTTCCGCAACTTCAAGATTTATTTGCGGGATCATATATCCTTAAATTTATTTATTTTATCTACTAGAAAAACTCTTTGACTAGTGACACAATTTTTTTCGTGTCCTAATATTTAGGTTTTCTACTTAAATAAATTTTTGAAAGCGCCCAACCCTGTTTCGCGTAATCTACCTTTAATCGCCTTGACGACACCCACGGGAAGATGGGGTGGCACTATTCTTATGCCACAAGTACCACACGGTATCTATTTAACTTTTCTAAAATGCCCAAATGCCGACCTCACACAATCACAATGACAAGTCCTCGCTAGTCATGTGTGGTATAATCAAAATATCATTACGTCTCTTACGAAAGCGATTCGAATGCGTATTAGTTAGGTGCAGGCCTCACTCATTTATTGTTGAGCAATAGTGGTACACTGATTGTCTTTATGCGTGTTATGTGATTTGAGCGGGGGGGTTAAACAACGTTGTCATAGGCAGGGACTTGGATACCACATTCCGGCGGCCAGTTCGCGAAGGTGGCGAGCGATACACGGCGGGTTTTTTAGTGGGTGCAAACCCCACACTACCTCCACCGTCTTCCCCGGACGGTGGGGGTGTTCGTCAGGATTTTTTCCCGCCAAAAGAAAAAAAAAAAGGCAGGGACTTGGATGGGTACGTAATGATTTGCCCGAAATAGTCTAGCATGTTTATCGATTTCTATACAAGACTGCCCAAAAAAAAGATAGTGTACTGTTGTCAGGGATCATGTAGTCAATAATAATATCTTGGGACAACTCACACAACTCTATCTGATCCCAAACTAAGCAGAGCTTGTACTATGGAAACCAGACAACTGATAAACATACGTATATGTATATTTCTAAATACATACTTATTATAGACTAGCTGTCCCGCGCAACTACATCTGCGTAAATTTTCCTTGTTTTTGCAATATTTCTCATTGCTGCCCCGCTCCTATTGGTCGTAGCGTGATGTTATATAGCCTATAGCCTTCCTCAAACTCACAACCTCCGGCTTAGCAGTCAGGGTCACTACTAGACCAACAGGCCAGTGAAATTTTTTTTTTTTTTACTTATTCTACAATATTCAATTAATATAGATTTAGATACCAGAGCAAGATAATCAAGGTAGGTATCTACCTACATAATTGCCTGGCGCGATACTATGATGAAATAAATTAGATAGGATCGTAATCTACAGTTAATTGAGAGGGAAATCTTGTGCACTAGTAATGTTAAAAATAGTTTAATGTATTTTAAGCTATTGCATAGTTTTTATCGCGGGCTTTGAGCGCGGCGACCGAATCAAGAAATTCCGTTACGAAAATAAAACCTAACACCCCCCACTCCGCCTACCATGTAGCTGAGCCGAGCGTTAGCTGAACGTATATGTGAAATGAAATGTAATGGAAAAAAAATAAAAAAAATAAGTTGATAAAAATGCTATGCAATGGCTTTACCGCGGCAGTCCCCGAGTGCCACACATTTTTTTTTAAACGACTTTCGCATTAGTGACAAGCCCTGTGTCGCGGGGGACTTTACAAACATACAAGTATGGATACAAAGTATACCCACAACAATTTGTGGATCACACAAAGTGGTGTCCCGTGTAGGAATCGAGCCCACGGCCTCTTGCGTAGCAATCGGACAAACTCCCACCGCGCCACAGAAGCTTTGATTTTTTATTCAAAATCCCGAAAAAAGACATGTACTCTGAATATGTTTTTTATTTTTAAAGATTTTTTTTAATTAGGCATTTTCATTGAGACCTCTTCAGAGTTCATGTACCTACGTGTGAGTTTCTTTATTGCACCATAACTTCTAAACACCTGAACCGATTTAGATAATTAAGTATTGTTAAAATTGTTGAGTCCGAGTAACATTTTTTTTTATATATATTATATAGTAACATAAGCTATATTTTATTGTCAAAACAATTAAAGATCCTATTAGATATATTTCGGGACTTAGTCGCGTGAATTATTTAAAGGTAGTTTACTCAGTCGACCCGTGACCACGATCGGTGCAATTCGATCGAAACGTCGGGTAAATAAAGGTTCGTACCTTTAAATAATTCACGCGATTAAGTCCCGAAATATATCTAATATGTATAAAAATCGCGAAAGTTTAGAAAAAAATTAAAGATCCCTACGAAAATTGCAATGAAACTTAACTCAAGATATCAAAAATACGATATGTCACCCGTGCGAAGCCGTGGCAGGCAGCTAGTTGTGAATAAAATATTATAAAGCATACCTTGAAAATGATAATTAATCATAATAATGTACATTTCAATTCTTTATAGACGGTTTATTAAATCTACTTTGTAATATAATATCATTAGGTTTCAAATGTACGTAAAGAAATATCAGAAATCTATACCTAAGTTGAGACGATTGCATAACTATTTGTATAAATCTAGTTCATATAATAGTTTTGAATGTGAACTTATATACTCAGCTTTGTTTGTAGCTTAAATACGTGATAGGATTCTAAACAGTAATTATATTTATATATAGGTATATATATATATATCGGGTATATATATATAGGGGATATATATATACGGGTGGGGATCGAACCCACGACCTCTTGCGTAGCAGTCGGACACATTCCCACCGCGTCACAGAAACATTGATGACATTGTAATAAACAACCATGAATGTGACAACTTTTTTATTTATTTTTCCATTTGTATCGCACGTCGTTGCAATCGCCAAAACATTGATGAGATTGTAATAAACAACCATGCCTGTGACAGCTCTGGTGGACCCGGTGCATGCGTCCGATAGCCACAATACTTCAGTCTATCAACAGGCGGAACGTGACGCACCGTGACACTTTTTCTTCAGTGCACCCGTTCATCGATTATCACGTCAAATAAATAGAGTGAGATCACAACGGTAGCACCTATATTGGGTAGGATTCGAACCCACGACTTTCGCTTACGATTCCGATGCCTTACCTACTAACCTATCCCGCTTTAATCGTATATCTCTTTAATCATTTCCCGACTATACTACACGAGTGTCATGGCCGCACTGTCATCATCCAAATCACTTAATGTCAACGTTTACTACCCACTTAATTAACATAATAAATATTATTATACGCTGTATTATATTAAGGTACTATTCCACTGACTATACGACGTAACTACCCTTTTCGATTGGAGATTGGCTAACTACCCTTTTCGATTCAGCATACTAACGAATAAATGGTGCCCTTTCGTAACAGGGTCAGTATTCAATTACGAAGCAAAAGATAAACATTTGTCAAATCTTTGACGGAAATCACATGGTTTTATATTTTTACATTTAATGCTTTTTTCGCAAAACAATACTCACAGCTGACTTTTTTTCAAATTTATGTTTACAATGCAGAGATGGTGCTGCAACTAATAAATAAATATTTCTTACACCATATGAACATATGAAGACTGGTCGACATTATACTTTTATTCCTTATGGGCGTCCTAGTCGATGATTCTACCATACAAACGCACATAAGTGATTACTCCTCTGATTAAGATCGTACGTCAAAGCTTAAAATTAATATCAATTTGTCTTATCATAAGCTAGACTTGTAGGCAACCATAATTAAAAATAAATTAATATTTTGAAAGTTATAAGCCTTAAAACATTGGAATTTCGCCAAAATTGTTGTTCAAGTTGTTGAAATTTTTTAATATTTTAAGGCTTTTAAGCCTAGAAGCTAGCCTTTTTAGAAGCCTAGTTTATGATAAAACGAATTGATAATAATGTTAAGCTTTGACTTATGACCTTATACAGAGGAGTAATCACTTATGCGCGTTCGTATGGTAGAATCATCGACTAGGACGCCCTTAATCACACTAATATTATAAAGGCGAAAGTTTGTGAGTATGTGAGTGTGTACGTCTGTTACTTCTTCACGTCTAAACGGCTGGAGCGATTTTAATAAAATTTGGTATGGAGTTAGCTGACACCCTGGATTAACACATAGACTAATAAACCGCGGGTAACACCGCGGGCCACAACTAGTTGATAATAATTTAGCAACAAAATTTTAACTAGCGAATGTTTTGTCTTTGTTTTTCATTCTGTATTCAAAATATAATAGAAGAAAAAAAAACCGGCATTCTGTGTTTTTATAATGTAGATTTATAAGGGTCAATTGTAAGAAACAAATCTCTCTAATAAACATTGTATCAAGTGAGGATGAATGGATTGATGTTTGTTGGTCTTTCTCACCTAAATTATTGAGCTGAGTTTGATGAAACTTTACGATAATATAGTTCATACATCAAAATAAATAAAAACCAGCCAAGTGCGAATCAGACTCGCGCACGAATGGCTCTGTGCCATTATCTATAAAAACGACAAAAAAATCATGTCTGTTGTATGGAAGACCCCCTCAAATACATATACATACATACATATCAACCCATATGATGTCCCACTGCTGGGCACGGGTCTCCCCAGTAGAACCTACTGGTATGTAGATCCTGGGGGTAATTGCCATAATCGCCACGCTTGGCGAGCGGGTTGGCGATCGCAGTAAGGCTTTAAGTGGAGTGAAATCCCTTAGTCGCCTTGACGACACCCACGGGAAGAGATGGGGTGGTACTATTCTTAAGCCGGCACCACACGGCACCACACCACACGGCACCACACGGCACGGCCCTCAAATATTAATTGTATTTTAATTAAATTATTTATTTTTCAAGTGAATAATATAAATCAATATTCTGTGAATATTTTAAGCGTCTACCTGTTGCCGTTATCAATATCGAGCAAAAACGAGCAAAAAAGTCACGTTTGCCCCCCTTAAATATTTATTGTATTCTGTTTTTAGTATTTGTTGTTATAGCGGCAAAAGAAATACATTATATGTAAAAATGTCAACTGTCTAACTCACGGTTCATGAGATACAACCTGGTGACAGACGAACAGCGAAGTCCTAATAATCGGGTCCCATTTTACCTTTTGGGTACGGAACCCTAAAAGTTCTGTTATTGAAGTATTTTATCAATAATGGTATTATATTACTTAGAATACCAATTTCATTTTTTTTTATCTCCTCGTCATTCCACTAACGATTCTCTAAAAGAATTGAAATGTCGTATTGACTCTTAGGAAACGCAGTACGACATTCTAATTCAATTCTCCTAACCAGTGTAACAGCATCCTAAAACTAATTGCGACATGTCGCACGATTAATAAAAAAAAAAGAATAGCTTGACACACAAAGTAGGTTATAATTACATTGAAATTAATTGTATAAAGTACCGGTCTACTTATGATATTATGCCTTGAATATTGCGAAACTTTGCAGTAGTAATACCACAGTCTAATCCATACTAATATTATAAAGCTAAAGAGTTTTGTTTGTTTCTTTGAACGCAATAATCTCAGGAACTACTGGTCCGAATTGAAAAATTATTGCACTGTTATATAGCCCATTTATCGAGGAAGGCTATAGGTTATATAACATCACGCTATGACCAATAGGATTGGAGCAGCAATGAGAAATGTTGCAAAAACGGGGAAAATTTACGCAAACGAAGTTTGTGGGACAGCTAGCAGGTAATATTATAAAGCTAAAGAGTTTCCTTGTTTGTTTGAACGCGGTAATCTCAGGAACTACTGATCCGAATTGAATAATTATTGCACTGTTAGATAGCCTATTTATCGAGGTAGGCTATAGGTTATATAACATCACGCTATGACCAATAGGATTGGAGCAGCAATGAGAAATGTTGCAAAAACGGGGAAAATTTACGCAAACGAAGTTTGTGGGACAGCTAGTAATATTATAAAGCTGAAGAGTTTGTTTATTGTTTGTTTGACCGCGATAATCTCAGGAACTACTGGTCCGAATTGAAAAATTATTGCACCGTTATATAGCCCATTTATCGAAGAAGGCTATAGGTTATATAACATCACGCTATGACCAATAGGATTGGAGCAGCAATGAGAAATGTTGCAAAAACGGGGAAAATTTACGCAAACAGAGTGTGGGGGAAAGCTAGTAATATTATAAAGCTGAAGAGTTTGTTTGTTTGTTTGTTTGACCGTGATAATCTCAGGAACTACTGGTCTGAATTGAAAAATTATTGCACTGTTATATAGCCCATTTATCGAGGAAGGCTATAGGTTATATAACATCACGCAATGACCAATAGGATTGGAGCAGCAATGAGAAATGTTGGAAAAACGGGGAAAAATTACGCAGACGAAGTTGCGCGGGACAGCTAGTAGCTAATACAGTCGTTCATCGTTGTACTGTCATCGGGTAATCCTGCGGGGGTTATGGGTCGGGACGCAGCGGGGGGACCTGACTAGCGGTCGCTGAGTCAGGTCCACATCCACCCGCTGCAACAAACGACTGTATACCCAGCTGACCCGCGCAACTTCGTCTGCGTAAATTGTCCTCGTTTTTGCAACATTTTTCATTGCTTCTCCGCTCCTATTAGTCGTAGCGTGATGTTATATAGCCTATAGCCTTTCTCGATGAATGGGGTATCGAACAGTAAAAACGAATTTCAATTCGCATCAGCGCCCCTAGACAAATGGCAATCTATTCGGTTAGAGTTTACGCTAATCGAATAGAATGACGTCGTTGCGCGCGCAACTGCTAATCTCATAACAATTTTGTATTTACAGTGTTGTGTGCACAATGGCGTCATTTTATTCGATTAGCCTAAACTCTAATCTAGAGTTAGTAGTTCCTGAAATTATCGCATTCAAACAATGTCATTGTAATATTAGTATAGATAATAATTAGGCAAAGTGATTAATTCGGTCCTTATAATCACTTTAACTACAATGCGTTTTTATTATCTACTGCCTCTGTGGCGCGGTGGGAGTGTGTCCGACTGCTACGCAAGAGGTCGTGGGATCGATTCCCACACGGGACACCACTTTGTGTGATCCACAAATTGTTGTCCCGAGTCTGGGTGTACTTTGTGTCCGTGACTTGTATGTTTGTAAAGTTCCCCGCGACACAGGGCTTGTACCCTAGTGCGGGAGTCGTCTTTAAAAAAAAAAAAAAAAAAATATACATAATACCTACTTAGCAATTATATATGAAAACTGACATTCTGGGGATGACCAATCACAAAATAATCGCTCTGACAGTAACATATTTAGCTAATCAAGCTCAAACAAGGCGAAAAACTACTCGAGAATTTTTCAATTTTATTGAAATATCGTTCTTAATCAATTTAAATATAGTTTTCAATGGTAGGTATCTTTACGGCTAAAAACCAACGAAGCTCAGTCACCAAGTTAATAAACAATTGAAGGACACAAAGCGCTCTCAATCTCCGACCCAACATTAGATCCTCCTCGAATCGACCTCTCACACATTTAACTAAATTTGCTCTACCTCTCTTGATCTAATAAACAAAGCATAATAAAACAAACTAATGTACATAATACTAATATATCTGTATACTCCACGCCCCAACAATGAAGTCGTGATGATATTACATAAGTAGATACAGAGTTATTGCTTTGTTCTCACAATGAAATCTGTTATCAAATTGCTGCGCATTCGTCGTGCTGGCAGCTGCTGTGTCTACGAAGTGTTGCCATATTTAATAAATTTTACAGGACAGTACCATTAGATACTGATATTCGATAAAAAAAAGAAGAATTGTCTCACACGGATGAGTTACTTACGTTATTGAAATCACTAGATCTCAATAAGGGCGCAGGACCCGATGTACTTCCTCCAACTTTTATTGTTAATTGTTCACGTAGTCTTGTTGTTCCGTTGCAAATCATTTTTCGACGTTCTCTTGCTTAGGGAATATTTCCAAAAATTTGGAAGATAACACCAATTTTTATGAAACGATATTTCAAATTATAGACCAATATCAAAGCTCTGTACTTTTGGTAAATTTTTTGAGAAGATTATATATAAACAACTTTATGCAACTATTGAACATTTTTTCATCAATGAACAACACATCGCGGCGTTTGACTACATCTAATCTAGTCCTCTCTAATGACCTAATTTCTTCTGGAATGGATAACGGCGGGTAAGTAGACACAATATTCACAGACTATAGCAAGGCCTTTGATCGTATCCACCAAGAAATTGCTAAAGCTGTCCTACTGCGGTGTTGTGTGTGTACCAATTCCAGTCGGAAAAATAAATTATCCACGGCTACATTTTTAAATTGGCATGAACAGTGCCATGGTGATCTGTCGCGGAGTATAGATATCTTTTTATTATAATAACCTATTTCTTAAGTCATCAGAGAGTAACAGTGGAGATGGGTTAACATTTTCCTGTGGTAATTCGTTACAGAAATATATCTTGCTAGACGTATTTGTACCTTTAATATTAAGTTACTGAAATTTAAATGGAAGATAATGCAGTATAGATATATAGATAGTAGTATAGTAAGCCGAAAAGAGTTGTGTTCTAAGGTCCCGCCGCCTCCGGAGAGTAGTCAACTACAGTACGAGATGATGATATAACCAATAAACCTGATCCTCACACTGGTCACAATGTGGCTAGTCTAGCTTATAGATCTAAGTACAACGAGAGCAAGTCTTAGCGAATGCGTCACACCCTTCACTTGTAGCGTCCACACCATAAGAGGAAGCGAGAGCGAGATAATAGAATAGAGTACATTCGTGTCAAACTGTATCATCTTTTAAGTTTCAACGCAAAAACAGGTAGTACACGAAATGTCGGGACGGGCGATTTAGGCTCCAAAACGTGGGGATGAACTACCTGTCGATGGCGAGCGGTGCTATGGCATATGCGTCAATTTTCCTCATTTTTGCAATATTTTACTTTGCTTCGCTCCTATTGGTCATGGCGTGATGTTATATAGCCTATAGCCTTCCTTGATAAATGGGCTATCCAACAGTTTTTTTTTTTTAAATACAAACCAATAGTTCCTGAGATTATTGCGTTCAAACAAACAAGCTCTTCATTTTATAATATTTATTATTATTAGATGCTGTATTTTGCTTCCTAAGTGAATTTTAAATTTAATTCAAATTAGATTATTATGGTAATTCCCCACGCAATCAATCAAGGAATTACACTCATTACCTTCCGGCTCAGTACATTACGTGTCCATACCCCCCCCTCCCCTCCCCTTCCTCTCATCGCCTTTCACCCCGCATTCCTCACCCATGGTCAGTCACCGGACAAAATGATATGCCAACCTTGCTAGGGATACTGCCTCCTTCAGTACCAACTTTATTCTACCTTTATATGACAAAAAAACAAGCAATTATAACCTTTATTTCCATTCTAATAAGTACTCAGTCATATTTTTAAAATGTCAACTTAACATTGTTGACAATTTTCAGTTTGCGTCTATTGTAGTAAAATGACAAACGATTTTAGATCTTATTGTTTTAGCAATAAGAGTGTAAGTGTTAGTTGTAGGATGGTAAGTATATAGTTGTTTAGTTACTTCTTAGTAAATATATAAGGAAGTAGGTATGAATTGATTGATATAAGATCCGGTGTTAGCGAGTCATGTTTAATGTATGAGTATAATGTTGCGTATGTAGAAAGTGCTGCATAACTTCGTATGCTCAATTTTCCCAGTTTTTGCAACATTTTTCATTGCTGCGCCGCTCCTATTGGTCGTAGCGTGATGTTATGTAGTCTATACCCATCCTCGATAAATGGGCTATGTAAGAGTAAAATGTTTTTTCAATTCGAACCAGTAGTTAACCAACGTTTGTATGTATGACATACGATAGCTTAGAACAGCATTTTTCAAACTGGGTTTCATGAAATCTTATTTTGAAGCATTTTGAAAAAAAAAAATCACATACCCAACATCAACCATTTAGCTAGCAGAACCTGACTCTAACAAAACGGATCCCTTAATCTAAAAATGGTCTATACGATCCCTAATCGTCAAAAAGACCTATCTAATGATACCCCACACGGGTAGATGTGAAAAAACATATCCCAATTTACTCTCAAATAAAAGATTTTATTTTTAAGCTATTGCATAGCTTCTATCGCGGGCCTTGAGCGTGGAGACCGAATCCAGAAATTCCGTAACGAAAATAACCTAACACCCCTCACTCCGACCGGCACAGCGGTGATACTTTTTAGTTTTGCCATCTATCGATGAATAGCAGAACTTTTAAAGACGTTTTTTTAAATTTAAAAAAAAAAATTAAAGAAAAAAAAATTAAAAACGTTTTCTTATAAATAAAATAAAATAAGGAAAACTTTTTTAAGAATTATATATATATATTTTTTTAATTGCTTAAGTTGATAAAAATGCTATGCAATAGCTTTACCGCGGCAGTCCCCGAGTGCCACACATTTTTTTTTAATTTTGTGGGCATTAAGTAATATGTGTATCCGGTACAAAGTTACAGCCTTCTAGTACTAGCGGTTTCTGAGTTAAGCTGACTGGCGGGCGGACGGACGAACATGGCGAAACTGTAAGGGTTCCGTTTTGCCATTTACGTATATATAGGATGTCTATTTTAAGTACCTTGTTTTGGCCGTAGCGGACCAAATGTATGGGCAAACAGTTGAAAAATTATGAGCCCTGTTGCCCACCCCCTTGCATCCGCGCCTGCTCAAACATACTATTAAAGGACACATAGTGTACTCAAACCTAAAACAAACATTTACGGCTCACATAATCACACCCACGCAACCAAGTCAGCCATAAAATTTATCATATGATCTATAAAAATCGCAATGTAGAACGACAACGTACATGAAGTTGTTAAAAATGCGCCCGCGCAGTGTTGCGTCACTCGAACTTGCACTTGAGAGTTGCGAGTAAAGAATGTAATGTTGTGCAACACTTTATGGTTCGTTACGTAAAATTATTTACTCGTTAACATTGCGGGCATATTTTATAAATTGTTTTTTTTGTTTCACTGCATGGTGGGCATACCCTGGTTAAATAGATAGGTAAATAAAATATTTAATTTTTTTTGTAAAATAAAATAAACGGTGCCATAGTACTCCTTTTATCTATACTAATATTATAAAAATTTAAGCAATCCTTATAGGCATTTCTTGCCAAAGACTTTTGTCTATCTTTGAAAAATGCAATTATTGTATTTGTAATATTATAAAGTTGAAGAATTTATTTGTTTGTTTGAACGCGATAATCCCAGGAACTACTGGTTCGAATTGAAAAAATCTTTACTGTTGGATAGTCCATTTATAGAAGAAGGCTATAGGCTATATAACATCACGATATGACCAATAGGAGCGGAGCAGCAATGAAAAATGTTGCAAAAACGGGGAAAAATTACGCAGAAGTAGTTGTGGGGTAGAAGTATTATGGCATAGAACATTTTAAGTCATACTTTTTTTAATTACTTTTTAATTCAAAAATAAACGAGCGAAAAAATAGTTAATATTTTTTTAAGGTACCTACTCCGATTTTGATAAAATTAAGCATGTCCACTCAGTATCATGGGCACATACCAACCCCTGAATATGACCACACCTTTCTGTTACACCCTGTATGCCTATGTATATAATCAGAATCTCTGCAACAACTCCAGCCATTTTCATGAAATTTAGTAGGTATAAGGTTTTCGGGACGATAAATCAATCTAGCTAGGTTTCATTTTTAGAAAACGTCGTTTAAAAAAACAGAGCATAGCTCGGTTATCCAGGTACTAATATTATGACCTATGTAGTTACGTTAGCTACTTTACCAGCAGATTAACAGATAAACCTTGTGACACCGTTCCAACGTCAGTGTTAGGTGCCCCCCCCCCCCCTACCCCCTATTGTGTAATGTAGGTCAGCATCTTGTCTTACGTCCAGATAGCCACGCTATCATCACCCCCGCTGTGTAGTTGGATAAGCTGTCATTGTGTAACATAGAACAATGGATTTAGGTTATAAATATACGGACTGGACTGTTGGGGGTCCGTGACTCAGTGGTTTCCGAGAAATTTTAGTAGCTGTAATCAAAATTGGTTCAATCGGCTTTTTATAGTCTCTACCACAAAATATCGAGAGGACAGAAGGTAAGCTTTATGTGTATTTCGCTCGAGCAATATAGACATCGTTCACTAATAAAAATCTCGGACAACTTCAGAACCACTGACCTCTATAATAATAATAATAAATAATCTTGGGACAACTCACACAACGCTATCTGATCCCAAACTAAGCAGAGCTAGTACTATGACAACCAGACGACTGATAAACATACCTACATACATATTATAAATAAATAATATCCAGAGAGAATTTTATACTGGGTGGGGATCGAACCCACGACCTCTTGCGTAGCAGTCGGATACACTCCCACTGCGCCACAGATTCAGTCTATAGTAGGACGCTGGGTACCGCCACAACAACAAGACTTCCATTTGATTCAATGGAAGTCTTTACTCTTGTAACAAGGGATTTGACGACATAGGACGAGTTCTTTTAAAGTCCTTTGCTTTGTCGGTCTATTTCTTAATCTACCCGCTTCTGGTTGTAACTATTCTGTTTCTGACCTATTCTGTATTCGTCGACTTCTGGATTGGTCAAACCTCGGTACAGCTAGAGAATAACTACTACGGCAATTTGTCTTAAGTGTCAAAAAAGTTGACGCCCGCTCGTAGCTTCTTTAAGTTACAGTAAACAACATTGTATCATTTTATGTATCAGTTTTGAAAAATATTTGAAATTTTGAATTTCAAATATTTTTCAAAACTCCTTAATCACCTACCACCTGTTTTTAAAGTTGTGACCATAATCACCTACATACTATTTTACCGGATTAAATTCGTGCTTCATTGTAAGATTGGCCTTAAACCTGACAAAAAACAACGATTTTACTCGGGTGTCTCACAGACGTGTGGTAGGTGATTGTGTGACAAAAGTAGGTGATAGGTGGTTAATATGTTTATTTTTTTTTCAAAACTAATTTAAACAAGTGTAAGGTTATAAGTATTTTACAATTCACCCTGTATTTATGTAAACAAGCTGTCCCGCGCAACTTCGTGTGCATAAATTTTCCCCGTTTTTTAAACATTTTTCAATGCTGCTCCGCTACTATTAGGCGTAGCGTGTTATATGTTATATAACCCATAGCCTTCGTCGATAAACGGGCTACCCAACAGTGAAAGATTTTTTCAATTCAGACCAGTAGTTACTTAGATTATCGCGTTTAAACAAACAAACTCTGCAGCTTCATAAAATTAGTATAGATTTATTTTACCTCACGGAATAAATATTCCGCGGCAACTGCCGATTTATACCGAACGGTATAAGTCTCTTATATCAAATGATGTGCCGGCCCGAATGAACTACCCAATCTAACCCCTATTAAAATGAAACCCTCATAATTTTATGACTGACCTCTTGCATGCCAACTCCCTCGCACTTAGCAACAAGCCAGATTCTATCACACACCAAAAAAGTATAAACACAATTCATTTTGTTGTTAAACCCACAAGCATGCTGTCGTCAGTAAGTTTACTCAATTACTCCATAAACAGATACAATAATTATGTACTTAGAACCCACTTGCGCACACAGATGCTATCTCTTTCTACTTATATGGTTTGAAAGGTAGCTAAGTAGGTATGTGTGTAAAATATATAATGCTTTAAAATCTTGAGATTTTAAAAGGCATTGCACTGTTTTTTAATTTTAAGCTATTGCATAGCTTCTATCGCGGGCCTTGAGCGCGGGGACCGAATCCAGAAATTCCGTAACGAAAAAACCTCACGCTCCCCACTCCGACGGGCACAGCGGTGATACTTTTTAGTTTTGCCATCTATCGATGAATAGCAGAACTTTTGATAACTTTTTTTTAAATTAAAAAAAAAAAATTTTTTTAAAGAAAAAAAAATTAAAAACATTGTTTTGTTATAATTAAAAAAAAAAAATCTTTTTTTTTTTAATTCCTTTTTTTGTAATTTAAAAATAAAATGAAAGAAAAAAAAATTAAAAACATTGTTTTTTATAATGAAATTTTTTTTTTTTTAAATGCTTAATTTGATAAAAAATGCTATGCAATAGCTTTACCGCGGCAGTCCCCGAGTGCCACACATTTTTTTTATACCACGAAATGAATAGACTAGCAGGTCGTGAGGCCTATAGTTAAGCGTCACGCTAGCCCATAACAATATCAAAGCCACTGAAATCCTTGTTTGACAATGATCTAAATGTCACTGCTAGCAATATGGGATTGTGGTCCCACATTACTAGCAATCCTGTTAACCCCTCCAGCTAAGCTCTATGGCTTGTGTTAGGAGTGGGTTCACGTCGGTAGTATAATGGGTAGGATTCGAACCCGAACCTCGCGATTGCGAGACGGATACCTTAGCTACATTGGTTCGTAATAACACTGCTGGGCACGGGTCTCCCCAGTAGAATTTGCTTATTGTAGATCCTGATAATCGCCACGCTTAGCGAGGGAGTTGGTGATCGCATGGCGTAAGGCTTTAAAGTACGCAGAGGACGCCGCCCGTCCTCCAGTGTGACATTCCTTAGTCGCCTTGACGACTCCTACAGGAAGAGATGGAGTGATAATTCTTAAGCCGTTACCAGGCTCATTTGCCCAGTAATTTCTTCTGTGGTTTACAAAGGAACTGGCCTGTTGGTCTAGTGGTTAGTGACCCTGACTGCTAAGCCGGAGGTAGGGTATCACATCCAGGATAAATCTGTGTTATGAGCACGATTGTTTACTGCCTCTGTGGCGCGGTGGGAGGAGTGTATCCGACTGCCACGCAAGATGTCGGGTTTCGATCCCCACCCCAGGATAAAACTTTGTGTGATGAGCACGATGGTTTATTCTGTGTCTGGGCGTTATCACTACATAGTATAAAACAAAGTCGCTTTCTCTGTCCCTATATCCCCATGTATGCTTGAATCTTTAAAACTACGCAACGGATTTTGATGCGGTTTTTTTAATAGATAGAGTGATTGAAGAGGAAGGTTTATATGTATAATAATATACATATATTTTATACTAGTGCGAAGCCGGAGCGGGCCGCTAGTTTAGAAATATACCTATAAGTATGTTTATCAGTTGTCTGGTTTCCATAGTACAAGCTCAGCTTAGTTTGGGATCAGATAGCGTTGTGTGAGTTGTCCCAAAATATTATATTATACTAGCTGACCCGAGCAACTTCGTCTGCGTAAATTTTCCCCGTTTTTGCAACACATTTCATTGCTGCTCCGCTCCCATGGGTCTTAGGGTGGTGTTATATAGCCTATAGCCTTCCTTGATAAATGGGCTATTCAACAATAAAATATTTTTTCAATTCGGACCAGTAGTTCCTGAGATTATCGCGTTCAAACAAACAATCTCTTCTGCTTTATAATATTAGTATAGATTGACATGTAAAATAAATAGATTTTTTCAAAATCGATATTTCGTCTATTCCTTCTTCGATTGTGTACATGTGTGCAGACTTTACCATCTCCTGCATCGAGCATTAGGTTCCGGTTATAGCAACTCATCTGAACAGTGAATATATTTACCTGGTGGTGGGTCCAAGCATAGGCCGTCTTGGTTGGTACCACCACAATGTTGTTCTTCTGTGAAATAGTAATGTGAACACATCACTGTGTTTCGGTTGAAGGGCACTGTAGCAAGTGTAATTACTGGGCAAATTAAACTTACGAATATGTTTAAAATTAAGAGCACAGTGCACTGACATTCAGATCTTATTCTAACAGGGATTTGTATGACGCTGACTCGCGTGACCGAATAAAGAATAGGCCGCTGTCACCGAAATCTTGTTAAGAATTTTGGAACGAAGTTCCTTATCGCGCTTTGCGAAAGGAAGCTAGACGGATAAAATTAAGACCAAAAGTTGTAACGACACTTTAAGACCAAAAGTTGTAACGACACTTTAAGACCAAAAGTTGTAACGACACTTTAAGACCAAAAGTTGTAACGACATTTTTTGCTATAGTTGTAAGCCGTGCGTAGTGCGCGTGTTTCTCTCTATCTCTCTCTCATAGAAAGCAAGCCAGTTATTTTCGTTTCGTTTTTCTATTTCGTATTGTACAGTGTGGTGTCGCGACGATTATTTTTGTTGAATGTATACAGGTTTTTTGTACATAATAAATAATAAAAAATAATAAAGGAACTTCGTTTCATCCGGGTGTCCCTTGACACCTCTCAATTTTTTTTTTATAATATGGGTCGCACGTTACTAGCAATTTGACCCCTTCAGCTAAGCTAAATTACTTACTTAAGGAGTCACGTCGGTAGTGTAACGGGTGGGAATCGAACTGGCGACTTCTCGATTGTGTTTCGATGTCTTGCCAGTAGACTACCATCGCTTAACTTTATTCCATCACTTTGAAACGTTTGAACTCTGTCATCAACCTTAGTCAAGTATAACATCAAATAGGATTTCAACTATGTGAACTAGTTCAAAACAATCCCACGATATTAAATGTTTCTCATATATGTGTAGACGATGAGAATTTAAACAAAATGTGTCTGTGTATGCAAACTGACGGTTTAGTCACTAAATACCAAGAGTTCAGAAGGTAAGCTTCATGCGTGATTTGCTCGAGCAACGCACACATAGACGTCTAACACGTACACGGAATTTTGAATCGGTTCAAACCACTTTGTCACAAAATAACGAGAGTACAGATGGTAACCTTTATACTATGAGTGCTCAACGCACACACACACCTCGCCGACGAGTGCCAGCGCGAGTACTGCAGACGCGTTTTGTGACTTTTTCGTGTACCTAGAAAATGTTATTGATTGATTTACTACATGATAGGTACAAACGAAAAAATGGTTGTCTGTAAAGTTGGTTTACTGACTATAATTTTACGTGATAACGTCATAAGAAAACATTAATGACATATCGCTATTCGCATTGCTTAGCAAGCAATCAATAACGTTAGTTTCAATTGTATCGCATGTCATTTCGCTACAATCGCCATTCGCTGTTGCCTAGCAACCCATCAATAACGTGACTTTTTTTAGACACTTTCGTACATGCACCCATCATCGATCGGTCATCGATTTATAAGACGTTGTCACGTCAAAAGAAATGATAATTTATTATTAAAATAATTATAATACCTAATCGTGTTTTGCAATACTGTAGAAATCTTTAATATTTCTTCATCTCACATTTATTGCTTAATCTAGAATTGACTTCCCTAGCGCCCCCTATAAATGATAAAGTGCATACAGAAGTAACCTTCTGTTCTAACCTGTATTTGTAACTTTAAATGTTGATAAACTTCCGCGATATGTACACATTATTAAAATATATATATTACGGGTCTTAATCGCGTGAATAATTTAAGGTAAAATACCTTGTTTATTGCCCGACGTTTCGACCGTATTGCAACGGCCGTAGTCACGGGAAGACTAGTTGAGCTCAGCGTCGCCTCCGTGAAGCGCGGGTTTCGGAAACTACCCTCGCTTGATTTTTATCACTCACTATTACGGAACCGTCGGTACTTCGACACACAACACTAAGGACATCTGCACACTGGCGTGTAATGTTTGTTCGGCGGTGTATACACTTGCCGATCACGGGATTCCACGATGTTGACAAACGGTATCCGTCTTCTCGGTTGAAATTGACATGTTTTTTGATTTCAACCGCTTCCCTCGCCATCCTGGAGTAATAGTGACGGTCAGTGGAGAGGACCTGTGGTTTGTGTAGTTCAATCCAGTGATTGGATCCCGCATCCAGCAAGTGTTCCGCTATTGCTGACTTGTTTGTCTGTCGGTTTTACCTTAAATTATTCACGCGATTAAGACCCGTAATATATATATATTTTAATAATTTGTAACTTTATTCCGCAGGTATTCCAAGATCTCATTGCCGTGAACGATGTCTCGCCTGCTCGAATTGTTGTATGAACCATACCTTCTGTAGTCTCAGTATTTAGTGGTATTATCGTATGTGTTACGAGGTCATTAACTGTTATATTGTCGTCTAATTAGCCATTAAAGTTATCACGATATGCGAAAACAAAACATTGTAATTTAAAAGCTCATGACCAAATTTTTGTCAAGGCAACTAATTGCAAACCATTCTTTGTGACTATTTATGACACCTTTGCGATAAACTGGAATACGTTTAGAAGAAGAAAAGTTTCTTTATTGCCATGTACATTACACTAGCTGTTCCGCGCAACTTCGTATGCGTCAATTTTTTCCCGTTTTTGCAACATTTTTTATTGCTGCTCAGCTCCTGTTGGTCGTAGCGTGATTTTATATAGCCTATAGCCTTCCTCGATAAGTGGGCTATCCAACAGTGAAAGATTTTTTCAATTCCGATCAGGAGTTCCAGAGATTACCGCGTTCAAACAAACAAACCCTTCAGCTTTATAATATTAGTATAGATTTTATTTCACTTCTTTCCATGTTATTGAAATAACTAAAAAACTAGGTAAACTTACTAACTAAACTTTTTTATAATAAAACGGCTCCCGCAGTAGGGCACAAGCCCTGTGTCTTTACACGACGACTTTACAACAACTCACGGACACAAATTACACCCAGACTCGAAACAACAATTTGTGGATCACACAAAGTGGTGTGGATCACACAAAGAGGTCGTGGGTTCGATTCCCATAGGGTATGGGAATCGAACCCACGACCTCTTACGTAGTAGTCGGATACACACCGCGCCACGGGGCAGAAGGAAGATTGTGACTGTTTCTTTCTACATAATACATATCTACATCTTTGTAAAGTAATATTGCGACCGTCTCCACACGACGAATAATCAAGCCGTAAACTTTGACCCAGTAAAATAGCTCTAACACATAAAACGGTTCCATTGCAAATCCTTTCAAAGACTTCACACAGCACAGAACCTTCGTCTCGTTCTCAAGCAATTACCTCGTGTTTATCTCGAGACGAATCGATTACGACAGTACCGATAACCTTTGCGTATCGATTATCGATAAATCGAATCGCAACACTAGTGCGTCACCTTTTTAAAGCTGTGCTTGCATCATTTTTGTTATAATTATTAATATCGTGACTTTGTGGTGTCCGAGCAGATCTAAGATTAGCGAGGTAAAGCAACGGTGCTATTGTTAGGTATATCGATGGGTCACCGTTTTCTTAAATTGTACTAGGGCTAGAGCGGCATTCTGTCCATCGTCGTATCCAGGATTTTGACGTCATATAAATCGATGACCGGGTGCACGCACGTAAAAGTGTCACGGTCCGTCACGTTCCGCCTGCTGAGTCTGAAGTATCGTGGCCATCAGGCGCAGGCGCGCGCATGCGCCCTGGTCCACTAATCACAGGCATGCTTGTTTATTACAGTGTCATCAATGTTTGTTTACGGGTCATATTTTTCGAAAATGGTCACCGACCGACAGTGGTAACATTGCTTAACCTCGCAAATATCTCGATCTGTTTGGACACCATTGAGTCAGGGCCCTGCCAATAATGAAATAAACCATTTCCATCCCCCAAAAGAAGGGGGTATTGTAAGCATTTCCACATGGTCTAACTCCACATGGTCTAACTCCTAAAAACAATGGGTGTCTGTAAAATCGATTTACGGACGATAATTTTATGTGATAGCGTCATAACATATGACGTTATCACATAAAATTATCATCCGTAAACCGACTATACAGACAGCAGTTTTTTTTTTTTACTGTTTATCTAAGACCTACCTAGGATTTTAGGCGCAGTGGGATTTTTTGTGTGTATGTTGCACATAACAATCACACTAATATTAAAAAGGCGAAAGTTTGTGTGTATGTTTATTACTACTTCACGTCTAAACAGCTGAAGCGATTTTAATAAAATTTGTTATGGAGTTAGCTGACACCCTGGATTAACACATAGGCTAATAAACCGCGGGTAATACCGCGGGGCATAGCTAGTAGTTAATAAGTAGGTAAATAAACCGACCTTCTACAATAATTCACCTGTTTTTATATGATTGTGGGAATTTTGTCACCTTTTGACATTATGCCCATATACTTGATTGCCTCAAGTATATAAGTAACTGGAGACATAACTGGTAGTACGCGTAGGTGACTTTCTCAAAGTGCAAGGTGACCGCTCTGGTTACTAGGGATGGGGCAATATGTCGATAAAATTAAATTATTATTTTTCCTTGTATGTCCCTGTAATAATAGATGTTCCTTTAAGTTCTGGAGTGTTTTTCTTGAAAGTATTAAAAGAAGTGGCATCTACAGAAGTCATTGATTTTACAAAAAACTTATTGTCAAAATAGAAGCGACGGTAGCCTAATGGTTAAGGCATCGGCCTCGTAATCGTGAGGTTGCGGGTTCGAATCCTAAATATTACACTACCGTCGTGAACCCACTGTTAACACAAGCCATTGAGCTAAGCTGGAGGGGTTAACAGAATTGCTAGTAATGTGGGACCAAAATCCCACATTAATAGATATTTCAAAAAAAAAACAAAAAATAAAGCTACATCAACCCCTTTGCAAGTGGTTAAATGGAACTACTTAACGATCCCTAAACGTTTAGCTAGCCACCAAGCTTATCAAGACTTTTCATCAAGTCAAGGCTGTTCGTTTAGCTGTTCAAATGCCACTATTTCATGGTTTGGTCAGCCCAATCATGAAACAAGTCATGAGATAAAAATCCAACACGACCGAAAAGACACTAGTGCTAAATGGACAGCTAAACGAGCTCTCCGAGTCATTGATAGTAATGACAGTTTTAATCTACGTCACTCGTTTATGAACCTGACAGAAGTGACATCGCTTAACCTCGGTTTCGGGGTTTGCAATAACCAAGACTATTCTTGTTTGGTGTACAATGTTTAATTTAAACAAAAATGGCGCTCGGGGACTGCCACGGTAACGATATTGTATAGCATTTTATATCAACTTAAGCAATTAGAATTATATTTTATTTATGCAGTACTATTTTTTTTTTCTTTTCATAACATTTCGGAGCAGCTCTCTCAATCCGTGCGAGCTTCGTACAGTCGTACCATATACATATACGTTAAGCGAACGCTCGGCCGAGCTACTTGGTAGGCGGAGTGGGGGGTGTTAGGTTTTATTTTCGTTACGGATTTTTTTGATTCGGTCGCTGTCCTCAAAGACCACGATAAAAGCTATGCAATGGCTTAAAAAATCTTACAATAGTCAAAAAGAAAAGCTAAGATATGAATAGCCAAGTTGTGGAGTGACCAGTCGCGAAAACGTTGCCAGAATTTACGACAAAATGTGGACCTAGCTGTAACATTCGTTCTAATTTATCGATATTGAAAAATATCGACGTAACACTTCCCTACTAACCATGATCAAGTGACAACCTGTCATTTCACTCGCCTCGGTAGCCAGTCGAGCGGACGCATTCGTGGAACATAATACCTGATTGCCTTCAACTATTTATGAGAAAGATGTAAGCAATGAGTTAAATCACGGGCTAAGGAACCAAAAGTTTCGGTTTGGGGAAGGGAGGGGGTTTTACCCCGGCGAGAGTCGGTTTTATTATAGGTATGTAGGGTAGAGTATACAAGGGAGTAAATCAGTGTTGTACCGATTTTTTTTTGTCTAAAAAGGTATTGGCCCTGCTAAGGAAGTCAAGGAGAATTTTCTTAATTATAATAATAATAATATCTTAGTACAACTCACACAAAGCTATCTGATCCCAAACTGAGCAGAGCTTGTACTATGGAAACCAGACAACCGAAAAACATACCTATATATTTCTAAATACATACATATTATAGATAAATAACACCCTAACACAGAATGAACCGTCGTGATCATCACACAAAGTTTTATTCTGTGTGTCTTGTGTAGCAGTCGGATACACTACTACCGTGCCACAGAGGCAGTTAATTAATAACCAGGTACGAAAATTGAAATAAAAATCTTCATTTGTAGCTCGTTATTAAAGCAAGAAAACAATTCCACGTTCGTTTCTGGTTAGAAACGAACGTGGATGGATGGTAGATTTTGTTAAGCAGGGTCTGAGTCCAGGAAACCTACTTGTGAGTTGTGTGAGGTGTTGAGATCAAATAGAACAGATCTGAACGGGTCTGTCACTCAGTGGCGACCGAGATTTAAGAGAATTACGAGGTTAAGCACGCTACATCTGTCTGTCTATTAATGAGGGATTACTGTTGTTTCATTTTCCAAAAAATGCCTAACAGAGAGCGTGTTATGCCGTCGATCTATGCCATGCAAATTAACGATCTATGATTACCTTTCAAATTTAATATCACGCAGTCGAAGACTCGATATTAAGTTCAACAGAATTCATTACTGCCACCGACTGCATGATATTTTTGAAGGGTATATTGTTTCTGTCTTTTTGTAGGTGGGTATTTTTTTTAATAATTTTTAGTCGTTTTAAGATAAAATACAATGAGATTTAATAAGGTCTCTCTATTTCATTTATTAACATTGTTTTTTATTATTATTATGGGTTACATATATATTAAGTATATTTTCGAACTCACCTTTTAATGGCCTTTAATTTGATACCCCACTCGAGGATCTTCAAAATTATTTTTTACTCAGACAGCACTTTAAGGCGCATAAAATCTACCATTATTTTTTTTTAAGAGTTTAATGTACCCAGTGACACTCGCGTCATCGAGATGATGTAATAGTTCTTAAAGTATCAGCTAGATGGCGCAAGCGAGGGCCCAACTCGCGTGCAGGTAGGATAGAAGAATTTGAAGTTTAGTAACGTAGTCCCAGATAGATAGTTCGATTCCGGCCCCTGTTTGGTATACGTAAGTCTCGGGTTCGATTCCTGGGTCTAACTCAAATGTTTCTATCGTTCAAAAATGCAATTATCTATACTAATATTATAAAGCGGAAGAGTTTGTTTGTTTGTTTAAACGCGCTAATCTCAGGAACTACTAGTCCGATTTAAAAAAAGTCTTTTTTTGTTGGATAGCCCATTTATCGAGGAAGGCTATAGGCTATATAACATCGCTACGACTAATAGGAGCGGAGCAGCAATGAGAAATGTTTCAAAAACGGAGAAAATTTACTCAGACGAAGTTGCGCGGGACAGCTAGTTGTATTAATAAAGTATTTGGCAAGAAATGTCTATAAAAAATACCATAGGATACATACATGTCAACATACGCGTCAAACACAAATGCCTCCTCCGCAGTCGGGTTAAAAGAATCGTGTCGTACAAGATAATCAAATCACCTCCGGGAAATGCTAACCTTTCATCGCTGTAGAATAGATTTTTCCTTATACAGAAAACGTACTACCTATACTAATATTATAAAGCTGAAGAGTTAATTTGTTTGAACGCGGAAATCTCAGGAACTACTGGTCTGATTTGAAAAATAATATTACTGTTGGATAGCCCGTTTATCGAGGAAGGCTATAGGCTATATAACATCACGCTACGACCAATAGGAGCGGAGCAGCAATGAAAAATGTTGCGAAAACGGGGGAAAAATGACGTAAACGAAGTTGCGCGGGACAGCTAGTAGTTTATATTATATGCGTACGCGCACACAACGTTCGTGACGCACGATGACGTGTACCGCGCATGCGCTTAACAGCTGTTCGCTAAACTAGTATGAAATGTCAAGGCACTGGCCAGATGTATAATTACTGTTACATGTTGTATTGTTTCTTATTTTTGATTCTGATCTATTATTTTTTTTGGTTTGGACTTCCTTGTATGATGAAATTACTATATAATTACAATTTTTTATTTTTTTTTTTTTTAAAAGTCAACTTCCGTTCTAGAAATATTTCCCGTGTCGCGAGGGACTTTAAAAATATAATATCACAGACACCAAAGTTCCTACACCCAGTTTGTGGACACACTAAGTTCCGTCCCGTACACAACTTGCGGCTGTTATGCAAGAGGTCTTACATAGACCTATATACAAGTTGAGTTTTAATATACTAATAACCTCCCGCTCGTGGCTTCTTTACATTACAAATAACTTCAGAATATCAGCTTTGAAAAATATTTATAATTTTCCACTGCTCGCAACGCACGCCGCCGCTATCGCTGCGGCGCGCACGCGGGGTACTAATAATTCACTTTTTAACATAGAATATTATTATATTATGGAATGGAATGGTATAAAATATTTCACTTTTAAACATAGAATTTTCAGTAGATTATATGAGAGGGATCCCACCACCCACCCTCGATCTGTGAATCACCACGAATGAAATAGTAAGGAAATGCCCTTAATACAACAATCGAAATAGATTGATAGACCGCACTCAAAAAAAAAATAGTGAAACAGAGAAAATTTGTGACCGGTACTTTTACCAAGTCGAGTGGTGCCTACCACTTGACTTCGGGCATTTCCTTACTACTTCAATCGTGGTGATTCACAGATCGAGGGTGGTGGGATCCCTCCCTTATAATCTACTGAAAATTCTATTTTTAAAAGTGAAATATTTTATACCATTCCATACCATATATAGTCTACTTAAGATGGATTTCCGCCATGTTACGCCTGATTCAATCGGTTATCATAGAATTTTCTTCGAGTCTAGGTTATGCGATTTCCAAATAAGACTGGCAAAAGGTTCCGACATCGAGAATTGCCGCTGCGTGCACTGTCGCAAAATACGCTCCATTTCAAACAAACGCGTGTAAAATCGCTTCTCCGTGAACACATTCATACAACGCCATATGTTTAAATTCAGTGCGGGCCGCGGGACGCCCCACATCTCCGTAAATGAGGCCTTAGTGTTTGGCCAACTCAGGTTATTTTTTTCGAATGATCTAATTAAATAGTGAAACTGCTTTCTAAAATAAAAAAATAATTAGTTGTATATTAATTCAAATTCAGTTTTACGTTTGTCAGTCAAGCAACATTTTGTAACCAGGCGCGTCAGTCATGCGTTAGAGTTGTATTCATTAACTAGCTGTCCCGCGCAACTTTGTATGCGTAATTTTTCCCCGTTTTTGAAACATTTCTCGTCGCTTCTCCGCTCCTATTAGTCGTAGCGCGATGTTATTCCTCGATAAATGGGCTATCCAACAAAAAAATATTTTTTCAAATCGGACCAGTAGTTCCTGAGATTAGCGCGTTTAAACAAGCAAACAAACAAACTCTTCCCCTTTATAATATTAGTATAGATAGTGCTCAATCTGCGCGTGCTATCGAATGCGTGATCTGAAATTTAGTTTATCCGGTGAAGAATATTATCAGAATCACATAACAATTAGTCAGTCAATATAACTCTGTGACAGATGTTATCAATAGCCGATTAAATTCCTGTACGCCAAACGTTAAGGAATCCAGCTGACTGACAGAAGCGCTTTTTTTTTGTCCATAAATGTGACGTAATATAAAAAAAATCAGCTTTTATAATATGCTTGCATTTTTTAGTGCTCTCCTTCCGGTCTAATAGGTATTACGCAGCATTTTTTTTCGGAGGAGAGGCACTCTGTCTAGGAGTAAAAAGGGCGGGGCGCATGGCATAGTGTCAAGACCCCCTTCCCACTCCGCCTCAAAAATCAATGTTTGTATGTTTGTCTATGCGTTCCGTAACCATTGGTCGGATTGTGACGAAACTTTGACAGAGTGTTCTGGGTAGGTACGCCTGCGAGGATTCCTGCTCCAAAAAGCCAAAACAAAGCTCGATTTCGGATAGTAAGTTTTTTTTAACTATGTCTGACTTCCACGTTCACGAAGGTGCCATAAACGGCTATTACAATATACCTAATACGTTTTATTAATTACATTTATAATTTCCGCATTAACTTACAAGTTTTGTTATTAAAAATAATTGATGAATGTGTCATAATAACGTATAAGTCACTATTAATAGTAAACGATTCCGGTTCACATTTACTGAAGGAAAAACTTAGGAAACAAATATTAACTGTTTACATGCTTTTGTACGTGGCTTCGCCTGTTAAAAAAGGTATGTTCTTTTCCAGCAACTTATTTATTTCATCAAAATTGGACCAGCTATTTAGGATCATAGTAGGCATTTGGGGGTTGAAGCTCCTCCGAAATTGCAAAAAGGTAGCTACACAGTATAATCTTTAAGTGGCTGTTTATTCAAAAAAAACAAAGAGCCGAGAAAGTCGTCTACCAGCTTTGAGAAAGCTTCATCAGCGTTAGTAGCAATGTGGGATTGAGTCCCACATTACTTACTAGCAATCTCGTTAACCCCTCCAGTTAAGCTCAAAGGCTTGTTTAGGATTTTTTTTAGGAATGGGTTTACATCGGTAGTATAGTGGGTAAGATTCGATCCAGGGACCTCACGATTGCGAGACCGATGCCTAAGCTATTAGGCTATACATATGGTAGTTTCCCTTAGTTCCTCAGATAGAACATTCTATTGAAAGAAGACTTCATTTTGATTTTGAAAATAAATCGAACTGCATTCAAAAATGCTACATTTAAATAATATCCTGTCCGAATCGGGAATCGAACCAGCAAAATGTGTTTTTTTTAAGACGACTCTCGCATTAGGGTACCAGCTCTATATCGCAGGGGACTTAACAAACATTCAATTCACGGACACAAAGTACACGCCGACTCAAAACAACAATTTGTGGATCACACAAAGTGGTGTCCCGTGTGGGGATCGAACCGCGTTACTTTTACCCCTGTTTTGCTTTTTCCAAACACAACACCTGCAATAGGGTACAAGCTCTATGTTGCAGGGGATTTTATAAACATTCAATTACGGACACAAAGTAGGTACACCCAGACTTAAAACAATAATTTGTTGATCACACAAAGTGGTGTCCCATGTGGGAATCGAACCGCGCTACTTTTCCCCCTGGTTTTTTTTTCAAAGACGACTCCCGCAGTAGTGTACAAGCCCTGTGTCGCGGGGGAGTTTACAAACATACAATTCACAGACACAGAGTACACCCAGACTCAAAACAACAATTTGTGGATCACACAAAATGGCGTCCCGTGTGGAAATTAAACTGCGCTACTTTTCCCCTTGTTTATTATATTAATAGTAAAACATCCATATAACAATTCGTATGGCTTACATTAGTATCGCCAACTAGCAAATTGTCAACAATTCTCCCTTACGCCAAGTAACAACTAATGCGATGATATTTAACTCAGTCAGTGACACAGCATGTATGTCACAACAGCTCATGGGCCGTGAGTTCGACGCCGTGCCGCGTGATTCCTATCTGACGAAATATTTGTAAAGGTTCCACCACATACCTGCGTTATTTAACTGTCGGTGTAACATTCGCCTTGCTTTGCAGCTTGTACAGTTAACTAAGTATATGATGAAGACTGGAGAGAACTCAAAATACGTAATGGTGTCTAGGGTTTATCGTGTCATCTCGCTTAGAAAGAGAAACAGCTTCTCTTTCTAAGCATAGTGTTACATCATGGTTACAAAAAAGCCACAAATCCTATTTTCTTCATTTAAATTCATACAAAAAACATGTCCAATGTTCAAGTCTTGAACATTTTATTCCCATACGAAATTATCAATGGAAATTTTAAAAAAAAAGCGCCAGAAACTTTTTTCGTCATTTAAATTCATAAACAGAACATGTTCGATGTTCAAGTCAAGAACATTTTATTCCCTTGAAATTATCAATTTCGTTTTTTTCTAATTTTTAGCTATTTTTTTGAATTTTCTCTAAAAACTTTCCCTGAATGAAGCCGAAGAACTATTTAATGCAACGTTGTAGAAACGTCACTTCTGTGGACACTATATCTGCTCAAGGTCCTTTGTTCTCTTCATTAACAAATTTAAGAGTGTTGACTCCAGTCTTCAGTATAGCTCTCTTGAAATTGACGATAGGTTATGTCAAAAAGAGACATAGGTCTAGAATTTCGATTTAAAATACGGAGCACTAGTTTCTATAATATTTAGTTTTTTTTCATTGAATTTTTTCACAAGTTGAATTTTTTCACATACCCAACATCAACACATGGTATTTAGCTGGCAGGGGAGGGGGGACACACTTGACTCTAACAAAAATTTGCATTTTAAATCTAAATATGGTCTTTACAACCCCAACAACGTTTTTAAAAGACCTATCTAATGATGAATTGATGACGCTTGATTTTCCACGCGCAACGAGGATTTGTCTTTTTATTCGTGTCTAGAGGGTGTGATATGATGACTCTACTAGCACGGCCATACATTGGTATGATAAATAATAATAATATAATATCTTGGGACAACTCACACAACGCTATCTGATCCCAAACTAAGCAGAGCGTGTACTATGGCAACCAGACAACTGATAAACATACTTATACATATATTTCTAAATACATACATATTATAGATAAATAACACTGGGTGTTTACCAGAATAAACCATCGTGCTCATCACACAAAGTTTTATCCTGGGTAGGGATCGAACCCACGACCTCTTGCGTAGCAGTCGGATACACTCCCACCACTACGTGGCGCACAGAGGCAGTATAAATCGGCTCTCATACCACACAAATGTGGCGGAGCCTTAATATTTCTTACCTACATAGAGAATTACAATTTAGATAGGTTTACGATGTTTCTAAGTAAAATCTTCGTGTTTTGTTTATGTATTACATTAAACGAGTTATTGAATGCGATATCTGCAGATCGGCTATGTTAATAAGTTCACGTTACAGTAAGGCATCTGTCCCACCAAGGACGATGAGCGAGAAGCGAGTAGCGATTTATCGCTCAAGAAACGTACAACAGATGCATTTTGTAGATTTCGTCCGTGTAAACAAAAGAGATGCAGTATAGAGCGAGTACTCGCCGGCAGTGGGAACACTCAACGATCAACTATTAATATCTGTATCTCTTTTTTCGACACGGGATCTACATAAGTAGGTATGTACATGTCTTGAGCGGTAAAACCGCTACTCGCCGTTAGTTGGACAGGTGCCTCTCGATAGTTAAACGACTTGATTTTGTGTTTCTTTGAGTGACGTCAGAGCTCGAAGAGATGTCACTGTAAAATAGAAAGTGGAAAGTCCTTACTTGCTAGCCATCAGGGGTGGATCCAAGTCTTTTATTAGAGCCCAAGCTTTGGTTAGACTTGGCCCGCTCATTTTGCTCCCTGGCGGATCCGCTCCGTCGCCGGCGAACCGGGCGGCGTCGTCGGCGCGCATATCAGCGCCTGATGCCGCCTTAGGTGGGGCTGCGGGCGAACGTACGGGGTAATGTGCCCCGCCCGAGGCCTTCCGTGGAGGCGCGGCGCCCTGTGTGTATCCAGGGGCCGCGTAGGTGTGAAATGCCCGGAACGCAACAACATCGCTTCCGGGCATTGCCACTGGGCGGGCCGCCGACGTTATAACAAATTCCGGCGGCCCGTTCGCGTAGATGGCGAGCGATACACGCCGGGTTTTTTGCGAGCCAGACTACCTCCACCGTATTCCCCGGACGGTGGGGGTGTTCGTAAGGAATTTTTCACGCCACAAAAAAAAAAAATGGCCCGCTAATTTTAGATATTTTTATACTACTGAGTTGGCAAACAAGCTAACGGCCCGCCTAATGATGAGCATTTACCGTAGCCTATGGTTGTCAGGGAACGCCATAGGTGTCACTCGAACGTGGCCGACCCTGTAAAAACCAAAAAACTGCGTTTCGCTAAAAACTCTTCTGCTGATGCAATTATTCAAGGCTGCGGAACCCTACACTGAGCATGGTCCGACATGCTCTTGCCCGGTTTCTGTTCCTTGTTTTCATTTTTGTAGTCGATTTATTTTCCTTAAGAAATTTATAAAACTGGGTATCAAATCATACCAATTACGGTAAGTAAGTGTTTATAAGTCCGTTTGATTTTTTGCCATAATAGTGGCACAATGTAAGCGTTACTAAACGATAAATAGATCTGTCAGATTGGATTACGGACCACTTCTTTTTGTAGGTAAGTGCTTAGTAAGGAGCCAGGCAGCATTCTTTGGACCAAAAATAGATCGCGGAAGTCGCCGCACTCAGATAAACTAACTTGTACAACCTTGAAATGTCTTTACCCCCTTTTGATTGATTGCAAAACAAACAGAATATAGGTTTTAGAAGTAATCTGCTGTCTGGTTCTGGTAACATAGTCCCTATAGATGTTTTAATTCCGGCCCCGGTTTATCGGCTATACTTCATATTATTTTTTTTGTAAACTTTCGCGATTTTTATACATATTACATATTTCGGGACGAATTACATCGACCGTCGACCACGATCGGTGCAATTCGATCGAAACGTTGGGTAAATAAAATGTTCGTACCTTTAAATATTAAGTCCTGAAATATATCTAATAGACTTCATATTTTTCTATCTTTCAAAAAAACAATTATTGTTTTAATGAATTAATTGGGAAGAAATGCCTATAAAAATTACTATAATATTTGGCCTGCGACATCATAATTTGTTAAAATGCTCTCTGTAATAACAATAATAAATTTATTACGAAAATCTTTTACAAAAATAACATATACATAAAATTAGACAGCAGATACATAATAACATCTAATAATAATATTTTGGTACAACACACATGGTCATCTGATCCCAAACTAGGCAGAGCCTGTACTATGGCAATCAGACAACTATTAAACATATTAAATTTTAATAATTGCAAATGTATATATTATGTTTAGTTCATAAAAAATATCTTATATAGGGATAATAACAGGTTGCCTGTGTACTAGGGTAAACCTGTCTCACAGGCGTTAAGGGCACTTGTAGTCAACTATAAACATCTGTAATGAAGCAATAACAAAAGCCGTGGTAGTTCTTAAGCTAGCGGTTAGATGGCGCATGTGAGGGCCTGACTCGCGTGCAGGAAATAATAGAAAAAATTGAGGTCTAGTAACATAGTCCTGATAGATGGTTTGATTCCGGCTCCGATTTGGCATACTGTAGTCTCGGTTTCGATTCCTAGGTCTGGACTTCAACTTCTTTTTTATCTTTTAAAAATGCAATTATTACAGTAATTGGCAAGAAATATAAGGAATGAGTACCATTTTACTAAAAAAAATCTATGCACTATCTTCAGTTTTTGGCATAAATTTGAGTGATCATGGAATATTCTAGTCGGGTTTGCTTTTGATTAATTAGTACTTTCTTTAAACGTACTAGCTTTTAAGAGAGTATACCTACCAATAATATGTAATATGCATGTGACGCAAATTTGAATGGATTTTTTTTTTCTTAAACGTTATCACTATATAAATTGTGTCTACTTTTTTAATAAAAAAATATGAAAACAATAATTAAGAAGGCCAAAAATTGGGCGGGAAATTCAAGGAAATTCAAATGAATGTTACTTTCCAGATAAAATTATGACGTATCAGTCTATATTATGTTGGTTGTCTCGAATGCCGTGACGTCACAGTCCATGACATTTTACGCGCCAAGATGGCGTGCTTTTGAAGATGCTTATAGCAGTTTGTAATTTTAAAGGTTTTGTTTTCCTATTAAGAGTAGTTTATTAGCACTGCATATTTTTTTTTCAATGATATATGGTCTTCCACTTCTCAGCATTACTCAAAACTCCCGGCTAACCATTTTCTCTTTTGTTCTAGATGAAGCGAGTCAAGGCAAGCGCTCTCGTCCCCGCGACATGTCCCTGGCAGAACCACCTCACACGATGGAGATAGCACAGATCCTGATATCGCTACTCCACGCCTGGGGTCTAGATCCAGATCTGGATAGAGTCTGCGAGTCTAAACTTGGACTCCTAAGACCCATGGTGAGTTTTGGTTTTAAGATCTTGTAAAACTTTGGTTCCATTTATTCAGGACAATCCATTGCGCAGATTTGCAGGAAGATACCTATTGGCTTATGGTTACGGCTGTGAAAATTAAAAATATCAGATAACCCTGCCTGTTCAAAAATGATGGTAACAAGATCTCCTACGTATATAAAGCAATTGCAAGCAAGCTGGCAGAGAATGCTTTTAGCATTAAGTCCACCTTTGTACAACTTTGTGCATAAAGTTTTAAATAAATAAATAAATAAAATAAAGCAGCCGATGTCAGAATCTCGATGAACATAGTAAAGTGCCTCCGACTGCATGTTAATAGATCTTGTTTCCATCTTCTTTAAAGCAGACGGGTCTTTTTGATTTTTTAAATTTATATTTTTTATTTATTTCTTTTTACTAGTTGTAGTATGTAACAGCTAACGTATAATTATTACCTACATATCACTCTGTCAGTCCATACTTACCTCCTGCTTAGGTGTCTGGGGAGTCTCTGCAGCTTCGCACATGATCATACTGAAAAGGGCACAGAGATCCATACTCAAAGGCATGCTATACAAACACATCCGATACCCAACTAGTATACTTTACACTGAGGCAGACGTGTAGACAACTTTTTGTTATAAAAGCGATCATAACCTCTCTAAATGACACCAATCTCCTTAATCAAAGAATCCCAACCCCAATAAGAAACAGTACTTTTGCAAGAAGATCATAAGAATATCTTTACCACCTCTACAATAAGTAGTTAGGAAATATGATTAGGAGACATGACACGGGCGCAAGATTAGACTACCACGAAATTGAACAACAGTTATCTAATGTCTTTATTACGTATCATTTACGCACACACGCACCCAAACATACACACCACACACACATACACCCTCCCACCCACACACACACCGAGAGAGAGAGAAACACAGAGAAACACACACACACACACACACACACCACGCGCGCGCGAACGCACACGCATCTAGATTACTACTCATAGACATAAGCTATTGTTATAAATCAGGAGGCATTGAGGCATGACACATAACCCTCCTCCGCAGTCGGGTAAAACTAGGTATTAGTTTCGAGTCTGGGTGTTCTTTGTGTTCGTTGATTATATGTTTGTAAAAACAATATTCTATTCAAAATGTTCACCATTGGCTTTTATACACGCATTTAAAATGTTTGGATTTACGCACTGTTTCCGTGGGAAATTTCGCCACTGCTTGCTCCAGAGATTTTTTAAGAGACTTAACATCGCCGTGGCGTTTAGAGCAAGCCATGTCTACTAAAATTGACCATAAGTTATAGTCTAAAGGGTTGAGGTCTGTGCTAGATGAGGGCCAGTCTTCAGCTCTTATAAAGTCCCGAAGTTGGTTTTAAGCCAGGCTTGGATAGTTCGTGCCTAGTTCGCGACCAGGTGCAGAGTCCTGCTGGAAAGTCCACGGTACATTTTTAAAAAGTGTGTTGCTGAGAGGTTTCACAACACGATCCAAGACTGTTTCTTGATACACTTTGGCTGAAGTTTTCACTCCTTTTTCACAAAAATGTAGCTTTGTGACGCCTTGATAAGACACGCCCCACCAAACCATCACTGACGCAGGATGATGACCACGCTGTACTTTTCCGACCATTTGAGCAGCTTCTTTAGAACTGTGAGCGTACACTTTATCACTTTGCTTATTGTAGTGCTCTTTAATGGTGATTTTTTTTTCATCGGTATCTCTGTGCACTTCACGTGCGGATCGCGACAGAAGGCGTCGATCCACTCTCTTTAATTGTAAAGATTGATTTAAGGCATGTCTTGTATATTGACGATAAGCACCGAGCTTCAGGTCTTGTTTTATAATAGACAGAGTCCTAGCGGGAATCTTCCTTTCTCGCGATAAGATTTTTTGCTTCCTAATGGGATTTCGACGAATTTTGGCTTTAACAGCATTAACAGCCTTTGTAGTTTTACAGCACGCGGCCGCCCCGATCTTTTATGGTCTTCGACAAAGGAAGGGTTTGTTGTACCTGTTGATAGTACGATATACGAACATACGGCTGATACCAAGCTTTTGAAGTGTCTGGAATAAGACCGACGGCTCCATACCCACTTTGTGCAAGGCGATCACTGCAATCCTATTTTCTTCAACACCCCAATCCATTTTGTAATTTGATAATGAACACGAAAAAATATGTGAAATGGCGCGAAATCGAAAGAACTTTTAAAAATATTAAACGCGTTTCAAATTCAAAGTAATTAATAAGTTAAAAAAAAGGAAAGTTTTTTGTGTAACAGTATTTGTGGCCGGACTAGTTATATGCCTTAGCATCAGTTCCCTGCTGGACATAGGTCTATTTCTCCCAATGTGCAACACGAGAGTCATCAATCATTAGTTTGTGGTGCTATTTCACAGGTTCCAGTATGCTTTGGTGTGGTCTCCCGCCACGGCCACATGTCGGTGCAGCTGCCTACCTCGCTGGGCAGCTGGACTGATGCCTGCTCTGCAATTCCTGATGATCCTCTGCTAATCACGTCTGATCTCCCTGCTGAGCTGCTGCGGCAGGAGAAGTTGACGAGGTGAGTAATGAGACATGAATATATAGATGATCGGGTTGATGTTTTAATTATTATTAATAATTGCCTATATTGTCCCACTGCAGGACAAAGGCCTCCCTACTCTCTCTCTCTATCTCTCTCTGTCAGTTGCTGTATGAGGCCAATCTTTTTGGAAGAAACGTAACTCTTCTCGACATCTGCGACGAGGTCTACTGCATTGTCGCTTACCATTTTGTGGATGTTTTAATAGTCTGAAAAAATCTTTGGTAGGTTTTAAACTCACCTACAATAAGGGACATCAAACCCGGTTATATTTTGTTTCAATTCACCCCAGATTGTAGGCAAACTTTATAAAAAGTTTTCTAGCTGAGACTAGATTGCGACAACTCACACAACACCATCTGATCCCAAACTAAGCAGAGCTTGTACTGTGGAAACCAGACATTTGATAAACATACTTATTATCAAATGTCTGGTTTCCACAGTACAAGCTCTGCTTAGTTTGAGATCAGATATTTCTAAATACATACATATTAAAGATAAATAACACCCAGACACAGAATAAACCATCGTGCTCATCACACGAAAGTTTTATCCTTGGTGGGAATCGAACCCACGACCTCTGGCTTAGCAGGGTCACTATCCACTAGACCAACAGGTCAACATTATATAATTTTCCCTTAGCTCCATATATTTTATGCGGTTCCTTAACACGTTTTTCTGCCAATTTTGTTGGTCGCAAACGGCATTTATCAACTTTGCGAGCTGCTAATTTTTCTTCACAATTGCAGACTATTCACATCGAAACTCCACTGGGAGCTAAGCACGACCCTCACAACGAACCACCTGCTCTCCATAGTGGCGCTCGCCAACACTCTCATGTCCATGAGCAATGCCAGCTTCGTGCCCGAGCAGGAGGTCATCAGGAGATTACACAGGTAAAGATCCTGGCCAACACCAGCTCAAGAGTGAAGCCAGTGAGCAAAAAAACACAACTGAAAACATTGATCGAAGGATGCTGAAAGATAATCTGTCTCTACTTTGATCTGAAGCTAGAGCTGGCGCTGATCCTAGGGAAATCTTAACGAAGCCCCCTCCAAAGACTCAGTGGGTATGTCGGTATGGAACCAATTTCCCACACGGTGTTCCGTCACAGTAGCTTGTTGCCGACAGTGAAGGTGTCGACAACTAGAAACCAAGGAATCATTTCGGTCAAATTGAACAGTCTACCTGAAAAAGAATCTTGGTATTTTTATTTTTTTTATTTATAGGTAACTAAATGACTCCATTCCACCTGATGTTAAGTGAAAATAGAGTCCAAACGCAAGGCCAGACAGTACAGCACTATGTGCAGCACTGACTGTCCTTACCTTGCTCACCTGCAAGGTGCTTCTTTACGCCTCTTTTGAAAGACTCCATGTCGTAGGTAGGAGGGGACATATGTGCTGGTAGGCAGTTCCATTTTTTGAATGTGCGTCAGAGAAATGATGAAATGTTTGCAGTGAACCATCTTTATCTGCGTCACATCTTAGTCTATATCAGTTCCCTTTAGATGGATTTATTAATTTTAAACTAACTTTGGAAGAATAGTAAAGCCAATTCGAAATACATGCTCCTCAGACCTTCGACCAGAAGCTCAGCATCCTGGGCTGCAGACGAGGAGAGAGAGGAGCAATTAGCCGCTCAGCAAGCTCACATCAAGCAGGGCTGGTCGCTACTAGCTACATTACACTGCGTGTTGCTACCTGATAAAGTTGTTACTGCAGGTGAGTGAATGAGGGGGGGATTTGAGGGTTGTAACCTCAGTTTCAACCCCCATAACATCCCCAGGGTCAAAATGATGTACTGTGTATTAAAGTACATAGTATACATTTGGTCGGTGTGAACTCAATTGGATTGCACTTTTCCACATCAGTTGTGAGTCAATCAAACTTTAACCCCCCAAATTACCTCCTGGAAACGCCCATGAGAGTAATTGACATTGACAGTAATTGTCAAAAAAAATCGGCTAGAATAAAACAAAAACAACTTGTTTATAGCATCAAAATTGGAAGTAATTCCAATTTTAACACGCATAAATAAGCTTCACTTATAACTAACAATGTGGTGGAAGATTGGTTGATAGAGAAGTTAATTTCATCCTACTTCTATTTTTTTTTTTATTATCGTATTGCAATGAAATTTTGCATGGGGATGTGTTTCGGATGACAACAAAATGGTAACTTGGAGTTGGTCTGATGATGAAGTAGAATTTCCAAAATACCGCCATCTATTGGAAACATAATAAATTCTAATGTGAAATATTTAAAGGTACGAACCTTTTATTTACCCGACGTTTCGATCGAATTGCACCGATCGTGGTTACGGGTCGACTGATGGCAGCTTAGCAATGTCTCCTTGAGGCGCGGGGTTACATCGCCCCTCAGTGTAAAGACGTAGTAAGTGTAGTGTGTAGAAGTACCGACAGTAACATTTATCAAAATTATCAAGACCAGGCGAGGGTAGATGCCATCAGTCGACCCGTGACCACGACCGGTGCAATTCGATCGAAACCTCGGGTAAATAAAAGGTTCGTACCTTTAAATATTTCACGCGATTAAGTCCCGATAATATTCTTATTAAGAGTAAACATCGCGAAAGTTTAAAAACAATAAAATCATAATGTGTTTTCTAAATCGTGTTTTTTTTTCAACCTATATTAATACTATTTTTTTGTGACCAGGAGCGAAGAGTTTCAAGCGTCCTCAAGTGGAGATGTTGGCTCGTCGCTGGCAACATCACTGTCTTGAAGTAAGGGAAGCTGCTCAAGCGTTGTTACTAGCTGAACTTAGCAGGTAAGATTCATATAGTTTTATAAAAAAATAACCGTTATGTCTCAAATTACAAATGAACCCTTCACCACTTACTTTTGTCACACAGCTGACAGAACCAGGAGAAAAATTTATGTTTCTTTGTCAGGTTGAGGGCCTTAGGCATCTGTCCCACCAACAAGAGAGAAGCGTAGCGATTTATCGCTCAAGAAACGTACAAAGATACATTTTGTAGATTGCGTCCGTGTAAACAAAAGATATGCAGTATAGAGCGAGTACTCGCCGGCTGTGGGAACACTCAGCGATCAACTATTAATATCTGTATCTCTTTTGTTTACACGGGATCTACATAAGTATATCTTTATAAGCGATAAAATCGGTACTCGCTACTCTTTTTCTAGCCGTTGGTCGGAAGTGCCTTAAAGCCATATACTAAATTGTGACAGGGACACTCAACAACTGATTGGTGTGGAGTCAAGTCGAATGCTATTTCTCGCTCTTTGTCTATTTTAATCTTATATTTTCTTTTAGGTTTTTATATATCTTTGCTGTACAAGTGTGATTGTTTAAATACAAATTAAATATACCAAAACAAAGAATAGACCTATTTAGCAAAAAATCATATTGTATGGCGATTCACATTTTCATTAAATTACCAAATATGTTTATGGAACTGCCCCTGAGAAAATATAAAATTGTCATATTATGATGTAAGAGAATATTTAAATGATAGAATCATTTTGACATTTAAAATTCTATTTATATTTCAATTTCAACGCAGGAATTATAAATGTATATAATGGATCAAATAATTTATGAATTATATCAATTTAATTTACTTACATCACGAACTATTAATATTCTAAACTTAATAGTTAATATTTAAAAAAAGATAGAACAAAGTGGCGTGCAATTGGAGAGGCCTATGTCCAGCAGTGGACTGCGATAGGCTGATGATGATGATGATTTAAAAAAAAATCATGTTATAAGTAATTTTAATTTGACTAAGCATGATTAAGCATTAGATGTACTTTTTCCCAAATTACCTAATCTTCTGTGTTTTGCATGCCTAAATTATGGTAGATTGTACAGGGATTAACAATATGTCAACACCATTATATGTACCTAAATTCTTTGCAAATAAAGTTATTATTATTATTTCTCCAGACTGGGTCCCAAAGGTCGCAAGAGCCTAGTGGACAACTGGGCACAGTTCTTGCCGCTGTACACTCACACTGAGAGCATCAACCCTCACGCCGCGCCCAAGGATCCTGTTGAAAAGGTTCGTATTCACGACGTGGTAGTTAAAATACTATACCTTGACTGGCTTGTTGGTCTAGTGGTTAGTGACCTGACTGGTAAGCTGGGGGTCGTGGGTTCGACCGAACCCCCTGCCCGAACAGCCACCGCCCGCCGATGCACTTTGGCGAGCACTTCCGCATCCAAATCCCACGGGGGTGTGCCGGCCAATGCGCACGCCGCCTCTGCAGACACCGTGCGGTATCCGCGTATGGCCCTGACCGCCATGGTCCGCTGGGGTCTACCTAAGCGGACCCTATTCTGGGCGGTCAGGGACGCCGCCCACACGGGTGCGCCGTACAAAGCCATTGACCGCACGGGAGCCATTTCCCCGCGACGGGGCCCATGGAATAATAGGGCCTCCGTCTTGGAAAGGGCCACCCTAAGCCCCAGCGCCTCGATGCGCCCGACCATTCGGGAAATCCCTAGGTTGGCCAGGCGCGCCGCCTCCTCAAAATTCCCACCCCGGGCCGTGATGAGGGTGTCATCCGCATAGCAGATGACCCCTATCCCGGGGGGGAAGTCACACCGCAGGGCCCAGTCGTAGCCAATGTTCCACAAGAGGGGCCCTAAGACAGAGCCCTGTGGAACACCGCACGAGACGTCCCTGCGGATTACCTCACCCTCTCGGTCCTCGTACAGGATCCTCCTGCCTTCGAGGTAGTCTGCCACTAGCTGCCTCAGGTACGCGGGCACTCCATGATACCGGAGCGCCTCGTTGATGCAGCTGAATGGCAGAGACCCGAAGGCGTTGGCGATATCGAGCGATACCGCCAACATTACTCCTCCACCGGCGACGGCCTCCTCCGATGCGGCCCTCAAGCGCAGAATGGCCCCAATGGTCGAGCGCCCAGCACGAAAGCCGTACTGAGCGACCGACAGATTAGGGCCGACCTCGTTCAAATGCCGGACGATGCGGGTAGCGAGATTCCTCTCCAGCAATTTCCCCGCCTCGTCCAGCAACACGATAGGCCTGTAGGCCGCAATTGAGTCGGGAGGCCGTCCCGGCTTTGGAAGGAGCACCAGCTTCCCTGCCTTCCAGCAGTCAGGGAACCGTCCGGACGCCAGGCACACGTCGAACAGTCCCCTGAGGCGGTCCCCGATATGGTCGAGGGTCAGTGCCAAAACCCGGGCGGGAATCCCATCCGGCCCGGGAGCGGTGTTCTTCGAACGCATTCGAAGAACAGCCGCGCCCACCTCCGCTTCGGTGACAGGCGGCACAGTTGTGTCGGCCTCCCGGTCATCGGTCTCATCCTCGGAGACCATCGCCGGGGGCGCGTGCTCTGCCTGCAGCGGGAATAGACCCTCGACCACTTCCGCAAGGAAGCTGGGCTGGAGAGTCTCGGTAAGGGGGGGGGGGCCGCCGAGCGGAGCTTGTTCAGCGCCGCTCGATATGGGCGACCCCAGGGGTCACGGTCGAGACCCTCCAGCATCTCCTCTCTCGCCCTCTCCTTGGCGCGACAGATAGCCAGCTTAAAGGCGTCCCTCGCTTGGCGATACGCCTCATAAAGCTGGCTCTCCTCCTGGACATCGCGGTGACGACTCCGGCTGCGGGTATAGGACCTCCGCGCACTGATGCAAGCGGCGCGGAGGAAGGCAAGCTCCTGGGACCACCAATACACCCCCTTCCTCGGGGTGCGACGTCGTGAGCGGGGCATGGCTGCATCGCAGATCTGCGTGAACGCATCGCGAATGCGGCCAGCCATGACGTCCACCTCCTCGGTTGGAGGTGGAGACGACCATGATGCCACGATGGCCGCCTCTTCCAGCAGGTCCCTGTCCAACGCACCCACAGCCCACCGCGGAAACCGAGGCGTTCTGCGCGCCGTGTGACCCCTAACTGAGTCTTGGTACCTGGAAGACCGGGAGAGCTCCAATCGGATATATCGGTGATCCGAGAGCGTCTCAACCTCATCCAGGACGACCCAGTTCCTTACTCGCGCTTCGACGGCAGGGGTAGCGAACGAAAGGTCCACTATCGACCCCCCCTGCTGTCGAACGCACGTATTGTATTATTATTGGTGGCGCCTCTGTTTAGGAGACAGAGACCCACCGACGCCGCCCACTCCTCAACCGCCGAACCGCGGACGTTCGTGCTGGGTGACCCCCACGCCGTAGATTTGGCGTTGAAGTCCCCCAGCACCAGTACGTGGCGAGGTGCCAACCGCCGTATCGAGGTCTCCAGGTTGGTAAGGAAGACCTCGAAATCGGTAAAACTCCGATTTGGGGAGAAGTATACTCCGTAGAGCGTGACCCCTCCCCAGTCGGCAGCAACATATCCCGAACTCTTGTCTCTGATCGACAAGGGCAGGGAATGAAGCGCAACGGAGCTGACGATTGCCACGGAGCCGTCCCGGTCACACGCCCAGTTCGGGCGGGGAGGAACAAAGTAGGGCTCCGCGGCTACGGCGACACCTATCGACCACTCCGCCATGGTCTGCAGGAGAAGGTCTTGGGCAGCGGCGGAGTGGTTGAGGTTCGTCTGGAGGATGATGGACGAGTTACCGCTGTCCATTTAAGAGTGCGGCACTACATCCATCACCTCCACCTCAGTTGGTGGCTGAGCTCCGAGGGCAGCCTGGGTCGATTGGCTGCTGCCCGGGAGTGGCTTGGAAGCCTTTGGGGGCTTACATCCCTTCCGCCCTACCATATGATTGGCGGGTAGATTGCCCGCCGCACACATGGGGCAGTGGGGGGCGGCAGAGCATTCCGCCGCCTTATGTCCCGGTTGACCACAGCGATAGCACATTGTGCTGCAGTCAAAACCACTGGTGCACCTGGGTCGCAAGTGCCCCGTGGCCATACGCTTATAGCACCTCGTCGGCCTCTCCTCCAGGACAGTGATCCTAGCGGAAGAGAAGCCTACAAGGAGCCGGCCCGCGTCGGCCAGGGTTTTGGCTAGTGTTGCCCAAATTCAGTCTTGGTCTTGCAGTCTTGGTCTTGTTCTTGCGTTTTTGCAAGACCAAGACCAAGAACAAGACCGCGTATTTTTAGCAAGACCAAGACCAAGACTGACCGTGCAAGACTTGAGCAAGAACAAGACATAGCCTGCAAGACTCTTGCGTCTTGCAGCTAGGACTTAGCGCTATTTCACTGAGTAGTTAGGTGTAACAGTTCGGTGTATAGGTAGGTACGCTTAGGAATTCTATGAGACGCAAAAAACTGTATCAAAGAATATGAAAAACTGGACCTATGCGCATTACGACTAATACCATAAACATAGCGAATAAAAAAATATCTATTAAAATCAAACTGAGTGCATGCATAGTTATGTTTTAACCATCGGCACTTTGATAATGCGGCATCAAAGGTTTTGTACTTACTTCTCAAAGAAATTTGCCGCTTTTCGGAAGTACATGGTTATGATACACGCGCCGGCGGCTTCTTTTGAAATCTAAAACAATCGTTGCCGCCACGCCGAAATCATAACATTTGACACTATTTGATTGCCGCCATAGGGCGAAGGTATACTCATGCAAAATAATTTCCTAGTAGAGTACCTACAGGTGTTCCAAAGAATAAATAAGTTTCAGAGTGCTTAGAATGAAAATGAATACATTATACTGATCACGCAAGTAGTATTATGATTAGGATAAAATGGTAAGGATAGGTAGTAGATGTCATATTAATTCATTCTAGTAAGTATATATTATAATATTGATTACTTATATGGTTTTAAACTAATTACTTAGGTACTATTATTGTACATTTAGTCATTATATTTCTTAAGTTTTTACAAGAAAAAATAGCAAAAAAGTGTTCAAATATCACCCGTTTAATAAATATTGTAGCCACTTTTAAATATACTTGAAACGTGTAAAAAAATTCTACAAAACTAATAAAATAATATAAAAAGCGTAGGTACTTACCTACTAATAAAATAAAAAGCCTGCGATAAGAGTTTTGTATTACTTACCAGCCCGAATATCTCTGAGAGAGATGATGAGAGTAAGTATTTACTAGCTGTGCCCGCGACTTCGTCCACGAGGAATAGTAACTTTGGAGGTATAGTGACGTTCAGGACTTATTTATTTATTTTAAAACTTCTGTCATCAAACATACAAACGAACTCTTCAGCTTTATAATATTAGTATAGATGTACGCCAAAACATTCACTTATATGTAAAGAATAGTGATTGGCACTAATTCTATTTTATTCACGCGTCGCGTCTGTACAAGTAGGTAATATTTAGTGTGTGTTTGTACGCCGCACGCGGCATTGTTTGATTTGCGGCGGCATCCTTTTCATAGAGCCGGCACGTGGCGAGGCGGCGCGGTAAAGCAAGGAAACGTACTATAAATAAAGGAATTATTTTAATTCCAGTCATTTCCAATTGAGCTGTGCTTCGAGTCTAACTTGATAATTGTTTTTACTAATTCTCGTTGTTTTCTAAAAACGTATCACGTGTACAATTTAATATGAGTGACGAAGATTCAAATTATTCTAGTCCGAGTAACGAGAGTTTGAGTCACAGATCTAAAAGACCCAAAAGCAAATTTGAGGAGTTTTTCGAAATAATTCATGCATCCCAAACTGCCTTCTGTAAATTGTGCCAACATAAAAAGATTGAAATAAAAATGAAAAACAGAAACACTTCAGGCTTAAGGAAACATCTAATATCTTTCCACAAAAAGGAATCAGAAATATTTCTTCCTGTTAAACCAAAATTAAGTGGAGATATCACAAGCTTTTTAGTAACCGCTGGAAGTGGACAGGTAAGAATATTTTTTTAACAGTTAAAAGAATTTTAACTCCGCGTAGCTATTCATGCGATACTTTCAAAAACGCCATTAACTTACGTAAGTATTTTTGAGTTAGTGGTGTTTTCACAGTTTTCATCTAGGGGTGCGACATATTAAGTATGTAATTATCGTCTTAAATATTTTTTATAAACACCCATATTTTCAGTTAATCGGCCAGTAACAACTAAGTACTTTATTTTGGTAAATTACAGTACAGTGCAACCTTAATATAACAAATATCAATTTAACGATTTTCTCGATTTAACAACAACAAACCTCCTCCTCTTATACGCTCAAACCTAATAACACAAGATTTATTGTTTTGTTTCAGTCGGAAAACAGCAGTGACAACATCACGACAGCTACAGTTGATTGGGTGGTGAAAAAATATCTTCCCTTCTCATTTTTCGATGACGAAGCTACACAAGTATATTTTCGACGTATTTGCCCTAATATGGTGTTTCCTAAAAGGTCTACACTTAGAAGGAAAGTCAAAGAGCGATTTGAAGAGCTCCAATTGAATCTCAAGGAACGACTTCAACAATTATCATCTAAAATGTCTTTTACCATTGATGGGTGGACGTCAATTGCTGGTAGGAGTTACTACGGGGTTACTATTCATTATATAGACAACGCATGGAAGTATCAATCTGTAGTTCTTGATTTTATACCATCACGCGGTCGACATACTGGGGAAGATATTGCAACGATTTTCCATGAATGTTTATTGGAATATGGCATAATTGATAAAATACAAGGTATCACGGTCGACAACGCAACTGCAAATACCAAATTCATGTATGAACTGGGCAAACAGCTGCCGCCACACTTTGATTCAGACAATCAACATTTCCGGTGCTTTGCTCACATTTTAAACCTTGGTGTACAAGATTTATTAAAGACCTTAGCATTACACTGTGAGTCTGACACTAACGCGCAAGATCAGCAGTACGAAGACTATGCAGACGAAACTGAGGATGAGGAAGATGAAGAATCTGCACCAAATATTGCTGACTCGCGTACATCTGTAACAAAGTTACGCAGTATTTCCAGTAAAATAAAAAGAAGTGAGATAGTGAAGAAGAAGTTTCAGTCTGCTTGTGAAGCAGCTGGCGTGCCATCAAATCTAAATGCCATTCTTGACTGTCCAACGAGATGGAATTCCACACATGATATGATTGGATTTGGTTTAAAAGTGAGAGCGAGCATTGACATATTGTGCAGTTCTGTCACCGAATTAAATGATTTTCAAATCACAGCTAATGAATGGCAGGTACTCGAAAAATTACATAAATTTCTAATAAACTTTAAACTTTTAAGTACAAAACTTGGTGGAGACAAATATGTTACATTACCGCTAGTCATTGTATCATTCAATCTCTTGCTAGATAAAATTGAATCCATGGTAAAACAGTTAGATGAGAAACCTAATCGATCTGAAGTGGATGAAAGGCTCATTCTAGCTTTCCAAGCAGCTCGAGACAAAATGCTTAAACATTACAAGAAGAGCAACTGGATTTATTGTACTTCTTTAATTTTAGACCCAAGGCATAAGGCTCAGACTTTTGACCTGACAATGTGGGGGAAGCAACTTAAAACAGAAAGTCTGCGCAAGTTCAATGAACTTTATGAAGAATATAAAAGTCTACACTCACTGAACAAATCTCTGGAATTACCAGAAAAAGAAAATAAAGTATGTGATGAAGATGAAGACGTAATAGACTTTGATAAACTCTATGAATGTCCCTCGACGTCATCTGGATCTTGTCTTCAAGGCTTAGTGATAGACGAGTTGGAGGAGTACCTGAGAAAACCAAGAACTGCCAGCTCGGAAGACATTTTAGATTGGTGGAGGACGCATGAGACAGAGTATCCGATTTTATCGAAAATGGCCCGTGATTTTCTCTCAATACCTGCAACTTCAGTACCTGCTGAGAGGTTATTTTCTAAAGCATCATTAGTAATTAGAAAACATAGAAATAGGTTAAGTGATGAGTCAGCCAGATGGTTACTTTGTATTAATTCTTGGTCAAAAAAAATTATATAAAGTATCATAACCTAATGATAAAGCTGTTGATTTGTGTTGTATTTTATTTTTTATTCAAATAAATGATAAATCGTAAACTCTTTTATTAAATTTCTTATAAGTTGAGGGTTCAATCTCTTTCTAGACAGATAAGTATTGTTCTTTAAAATACAGTCAAGTTATTGTAATTAATTTGTTTTTTTACATGTTTTAGCAAATGTAAGCTTATAAATCATAAATGTTTATTAAGAAACAGTTACTTCCATGGAAAACGACATATAGGTCAGTTGATTTTTCGAATTTCTTATCAAATCTTCAGTTACTTATTAATCTGCTTGATCTTTACTATGGCTATGTTAATTCAAGCTCACAATGTTCCAATTCTAATACGTTTTTCTAAGATTTAAAGTAAACTTTAATAAATAGTAATAGACTAATAGGTAATTGCAAGACTTGCAAGACTCTTGCTGCAAGACCAAGACCAAGACCAAGACTGGGAGCGCAAGACCAAGACCAAGACCAAGACCAGGTGTATTGGCGCAAGACCAAGACCAAGACTGGCTAAGTCTCGTCTTGTTCTTGCATTTGGGCAACACTAGTTTTGGCCGAAGCGACGGGGCAGCGCACCCAAGCTGCACCCACTCCACCGGGACCGGGGCAGATGGCGCCGACCTTCACGGATCCGGAGGCACATTGAGTTTTTGTCTCAATGGCCTCTCGGATATCTTCGGTCGTGATCGAGTCATCCAGGCCCGAAATGCGCAATTCTGCGCATTTTGTGGGCCTGGCGATCTTTACGCCCTCCTTCCCCTTGGTAAGCCCCCGTAGCGTCTCCGCCACGAAGTCCGCCACCTTTGCACCATCCTGACCGGGACACTCTAGAATCCTGGCCCCGGTCTGGGCTTAGCGGAAGGAGACCCCCGCGCCAAGATTGTTGGCGTTAAGGGTCACTCTCGCCTGGCGGAAAACTTCGCGTAGGAGACTTTGCCACTCCTCTCCGCCTCTGGCGACAGCGTCACAACGACGGCTGCTGACTTGGGCGGAGTAAGTTTTGGCTTCCTCTTGCCACTCTTAGGGTGGACTGGCAGAACAGCCTCAGGTTGTGCAGCTTTCCTAACCTTCTTCCCACGTCGCTTTTTGCGCCCGGCCGTCCGCCACTCCTCACCAGACGGGGCTGTGACGATGGGAGTAGGAACGAGCTCGGGAGCACTAGCTACGGCCTCTGGCTCATTGGATATGCCAGTGACCGCACGAGGCGCCCCTCTCTGTGTTGACGTGAACCCACTCCTAACACAAGCCTTTGAGCTTAGCTGGAGGGGTTAATAAGATTGCTAGTAATGTGGAAAAAAAAAATCGCGTATCAAATAATAAATTAGGTCGCCTTATATTAATTTGTTTTACTCTCACTATTTACAGCAAGAAGAGGAGTTTGAAGAAGAGGAAGAGGAGATAATCCGCAAGCCGTCTTCTCTCGCAGAACTTAAAAGGAAACAGACCACAGCAGTCGTTTTATTGGGAGTTATTGGTGCCGAGTTCGGTCAAGACATTACTAGCGAAGGTATATCTTTATAAAAACAACTTTCCGGTCAAATTTCTTTATTTATTTATGTACATACTTGCTTTCGGCTGTGACTTTGCCTGTGTAAATGTCAGTTATCGCGATAAAAACCAACCTATGTCCTTTCCCGGGACCCAAACTATCTTCATACTAAGTTTCATCTAAATCGGTTCAACAGTTTAAGCGTAACAAACAAACAAAAATAGTTTCGCATTTTTATTATAAGTATGAATAAGGGGCAGGGGCGGATCCAGGATTTCATTTTGGAAGGGGGGGGGGGATAGAGACAAATGACCGTGCTGGACCTAACATATTTACGACTGAGGATGTGCATTTCGTTTTGGCTAGATTTCGTTTTGGCTAGATTTCGTTTTGGCTAGTTGGCCAAGTGTAAGTTTCACTCACGATGGGGGTCACCCCTAAAAACCCTTCTGGGGGTGGGAAAGAAATTCAGTACATTATAAGAAATTCGGTACACAAGACAGCTGTCTAAAGGGCACGTGTCCCTGTGCCCTGGATCCGTTTATGAAAAGGGGGTAATAATAAAACCGACGTCGACCGTTTCGAGAGGGAGGGGCATTTGAACCCTTCATTCCCCCCCCCCCCCTTTCCCCGGGGTTATAGTATTGCTACCTATGTTATAGTATGCGCGTGCGATAAAAATGATTTTATATAGTCCAAGTTACTCCTTATAAAGTCATATAAATGGTTAGATAGTTTTTGCGGACCTTACTGGCGTAAAGTCACTTAAAATCAGTCTAACCGTTTTGGAAATAAAAGAAAAGATGTAACAAATCCAAATTCTATTCAAAATTAAACTCATCGCAGGTGAAACCGCGAGAAATTCTAACGTTTGAACAAAAAAAAAACAATCAATCAGCTTTAATAATTGCATTTTTGAAAGATAGAAAAATTTGAAGTCCAGACCCAAGAATCGAAACCGAGACTTCCGTATGCCAAATCGGGGCCCGAATCGAACCACCTATTTGGACTATGTTACTAGACCTCAAATATCATACAAAAATGCAATTATTGTATTTGTAAAGTAATTGGCAAGAAATGCCTATAAAAATTACTTCGATCAATCACCTTGTACCGGTCCACTGCTGGACATAGGCCTCTCCTAACCTACGCCCCAACATCCTGTCCTATGTCTTCCGTACATTAATAAATATCACAAAGTTAAAATCGTTGCAAAATTCCATCCGACTACATAAGGAACAAGACTTCTAAGCAAGACCCCAACTGACTTCTATACATATATACAGTTGGATCAACGTAACTAGGCCGGACTGAAGTAGGCGACAAGTGGTTGCGCAGATGCATTTTTTGGAAGTAAATGGTGACAGGAAGCGGGGAGCGGGGGCGGTAACTAAACCAAGAGAATTAGAGATGCGATTACGCAATACATTGTCATAATTAGTATTACTAATTCATGTTTTTTTGTGATTATTTTGGTAAAGAAATTATTTTTCAAAGTTTCTTTATTGTTTACTGTAACTGTTTTAAATTTAAACTCTTATGAACTCATTTAAATAGTGTTTTTACATTGTTGAATTAAAATGTTGTTAGTATTTTTAATCGATTAATCGTTTTCGTAAGTAATTTTAGGGTCGCATCTCTATGATATGCGCGAAAGTGATAAAAACCTAACTTCAATCCGGTCAAGATACGTTGATCGTACTGTAGTACGTCGTACACTGGATTGGCTACCTTGTACAAAATAACAGCAATTTCAAATGCCGACTCGATTAATATAATAATATATAATATCTTGGGACAACTGACACAACGCTATCTGATCCCAAACTAAGCAGAGCTTGTACTATGGAAACCAGACAACTGATAAACATACTTATATATTTCTAAATACATATTATAGATAAATAACACCCAAACACAATATACCGTCCTGTGAGTTATCATTGACTTATAGACATGGACCGCACCACCCCTTTCAATTAAAAAGTAAATATTGACTGCAAAGTGTGAAAGAGTGAAAAAAACTCGTGCGGCTTGACAAAGCCTGTCAAAGAGACAGGGCCGCACATGAATCACTCCAAAAGTTGCATAAATTGTGTGTACACACACACAATTTATGCAACATTCGGAGAGATTAACTTTTGAACCGTGTGACCAAAAAATATTTAAAAATCACATAGGTAGCGCTTAATAAATACTTTAATCTAAAATTATTTCGGACATGATCGGATATACCGTCATTGAGTTATTGCTGAAAAACTGCCTTTCTCAACAAAAGGGCGTAAGTGCCATGAACATACGATCTTGTGCTGATGCATTTATTCGAGGCTGCAGATCCCTACACTGAGCATGGTCCGACATGCTATTGCCCCCTTTTTTATGATAAAAAATCTTAATTTTCAGACCATTTCATGCCATATTTTTACATGATTAGTATAAAATATTTTAATTTGATAATAGTCAAATACTTACCATTACATTATGACAACTTACCGTCCCAATGTCAAAATCTATTTGAAGTATTCTTGATGTCAGAGGTAGCCTGTCCTTCGTACTAGTATAATAGAAGTCAGGGCGAAATCCACATTGCTAATATCAAAGCCCAAAAACGATGCATTAGATCAATTTTTAACTTGCAGGTTACAGATAGTTGTGTTCCTTTGTTTAAATTAAATAAATTGTTAACTTTTCCATGTTTATACATTCTAGAAATTACCATTTTTGTAAAATCGAACCCGCATCTGTTTCCATCGTTAAACGAGACACGAAAGAGAACGAATTGTATTAGATCTCAGTATCAACATTTATTACACACAGATGGCTACTACACCACACTATTAAAAAAAAGTACCATCTGTATGGCACCAATGATATACAATAAATTACCCAACAATCTAAAGCAACAGCCATTAAAAATATTTTAAAAAACAGTTAACCGATTTATTGTTAAAAAAATATTACTACTCTATAAACGATTTTTTAAATGATGTACTATGATGCATAAATTACTTAAAGAAATGTATTTAAGACTTTACATGTTTGTATGCCGAAAGGTAGAATGTACAAGGATTCATAAACTGTTGTTACATCTTATTGTTACCTACATTCTTTACAAATAAAATATTGAAGTAATTTTTATAGGCATTTCTTGGCAAAGACTTTACAAATACAATAATTGCATTTTTAAAAGATAGAAAAATTTGAAATCCAGACTCAGGAATCGAACCCGAGACTTCCGTAGCAAAACCGGGGCCAGAAGCGAACCACCTATCTGGACTATGTTACTAGATATCAAATTTTTCTATCTCTTAATGCTTGCGAGTTAGGCCCCCGCAGCGCCATCTAGTCTTTAAAGAGTACTTAAAGTCTTTAAAGAGTAGATATTTAAAGAGTATTTGTACTTTTAAGAGTAGTTAAAGAACTATCACGGCTTTTGTTATTGCTTCGTTGCAGAGAGCATTTTAACAAATTATGATGACGCAGGCCGAATATTAAAGTAATTTTTATAGGCATTTCTTGCCAAAGAATACAATAATTGGATTACAAATTTTTCTATCTTTCAAAAATGCAATTATTGTATTTGTTAATAAAATATTCTTATTCTTATTTATATTCTTATTCTTAATAATATATAATGGCTTCTTCAGCTTTAACATATTAACCATATATAACCAGCGGCTTATTTATTTATATTTATTTGCGACATTACGCGTGGTTGTTTGTAGGTGCGGCCGGTAACAAGCGTCGTAAAGATGGCGATAGCAGGAAGAGTTCCGTTGTCGAAGGTAAGATAGCTTATTTACAGGCTTTTACGATAACATTATGTATTGAAACTTATACATTAATCGCCTTATTTAATGAACTTTAGTAACAATTTGACTGCCTCTGTGGCGCGGTGGGAGTGTATCCGACTTCTACGTAAGAGATCGTGGGTTCGATCCCCACCCAGGATAAAACGTTGTGTGATGAGCACGATGGTTTACTCTGTGTCTGGGTGTTATTTATCTATAATATGTATGTATTTAGAAATATATAAGTATGTTTATCAGCTGTCTGATTTCCATAATACAAGCTCTGCTTAGTTTGGGATCAGATAGCGTTGTGTGAGTTGTCCCAAGATATTATTATTATATTATTATTATTAACTAGTGGTCTAAGGCTAAAATCTATAGAGCATACTTTGGCTTATCGCAACTTGGAAACCAGCAACAGGCCCTATCTGTCTGACAAATGCTGAACTAGAAACCAATTTGTTGTAACTGTGAGGGACAGCGTTATTACTGTTATATTTTTTGTTTTAGGGTAGGTTTTATTGGGTAGCCTAATGGCTAAGGCATCGGTCTCGCAGTCGTGAGGTCGTGGGTTCGAATCCTACCCATTATACTACCGACGTGAATCCATTCCTAACACAAGCCTTTGAGCTTAGCTGGAGCGGTTAAAAAGATTGCTAGTAAAGTGGGACTAAATTTCTAGATAACTTTTTTTTGTAAAAAAACAATGTATTTTTTTTTTAAAGACGATTTCCCCAGTAGGATACAAGCCTTGTATTGCGGGGAGGGACTTTACAAACATACAAATCACGGACACAAATTACACACAGACTCGGAACAGTATTCTGTGGATCACACAAAGTGATGTCCCGTGTGGGAATCGAACCTACGACCTCTTCTTTTCTTCTTTTTTTATTTATGACTGTTTCATCGGTGCAAAAATAAACGCTTTTTTATTCTTGTTAGGTAAAACAGAGTATATTCGACTGCTACGCAAAAGGTCGTGGGTTCGATTCCCACACGGGACACCACTTTGTGTGACACACAAATTGTCGTTCCTAGTCTGGATGTACTTTGTGTCCGTGACTTGTATGTTTGTAAAGTCCCCCGCGACACAGGGCTTGTATCCTACTGGGGGAGTCGTCTCTTCTAAACCAAAAAAAATAATATTATTTTTTATTGATTTAAAAACTCGCCTATGATAGCATTCTTATCAAAAAATGTATTACGTCTTCTAAGTTTTGGTTCAAAGCACAGCTTTTGACTGACGTTCTAGCTAAAGATTACTTTTTATCATATTTTTGGTTAAAATAATTTTAGGATCAGACCTTGCTTAATCTATGTATAATTTAAATAATAAAATCAAATGATTTTCCTTCCAGGCTTCACTCTAAGCTCGTCCAACAACTTAGCTCGTCTCACAGCACTAGCGCTGACCCATCTGCTTCTAAGCCCCGCGTGCCCGCGCTTGCCCGCGGTCACCCCGCTGCGACGGGCCGCAGTCGACCTGCTGGGTCGCGGGTTTACTGTCTGGGAGCCGTATTTGGATGTCAGTCATGTATTACTGGGTAAGTTTCAGTATCTGTTTTTGATATAAAATGTAAAAACACTGCTCAATATTTCAAAATAGTCGCTGAAATATGAGCTTTTTTTTGGTGTAGCTTAATATAGTTGTAGATGGTTTAATTAATTATTTTAAAAATATGTAAGATTTACAGCTTGACATAGATGGGGAGCCCAAGTAGCTAACTTGGATGTAGTCGAACGTGGAGATTAACATAACAGGGATACCTCGTACTCTGTTGAATATTAGCTCTTTATACAGTGATGCGCAACTTGAGCACCCGATCAAAATATTTAGTAAAAAAAATGCTTGTTTATAAAGTCGGTTTACGGATAATAATTGTACGTAATACAGCCCAATCACATGCATCTTTTTGGCCTCTGTGGCGCGGTGGGAGTGTATTCGACTGCTACGCAAGAGGTCGGTGTATTTAGAAATATTTAAGTATATTTATCGGTTTTCTGGTTTCCATAGTACAAGCTCTGTTTAGTTTGGGATCAGATAGCGTTGTGTGAGTTGTCCCAAGATATTATTATTATTATTCTACAAATATGATTTGGGAGAAATAACAGCAAATTTTATAGAAATCAAACTTCAAATCGGTCACCTGTAAAGTAATAATAATAATAATAATATGAGCTTGTACTATGGAAATCAGACAACTGATAAACATACGTATATTTCTAAATACATACATATTATTGATAAATAACACCCAAACACCCGGATGGAACGAAGTTCTTATCTTAATTTTTTTTTTTTATTAAAATCTTCGCAACACCACACTGTTCAATGCGTAATAGAAAGACGAAACGAAAATAACTTACAAAAACGACGATTGTATACCGAAGGCTCGAACCCACAACTACACAAATGTCACCAATACTGTGTATCGAATTTATGCCTCTAGACCAAATCGAGAGGTGACTTCTTTGTCAAATTAGATGTTCATATCTTACGCGCATGCACGGCTTGTGTGTGTCAAAAAGTGTCGTTACAACTTTTCGTGAGATTTTTTTCCGTCTAGCCCCCTTTCACAACGCACGATAAGGAACTTCGTTCCAAAAACCTTTTATTTACCCGACGTTTCGATCGAATCGCACCGATCGTGGTGACGGGTCGACTCTCTACATCTAATATGTGTGTCCGCAGGTCTGCTGGAGATGTGCTGCGACGCAGACAAGCTGGTCCCGTCGATGTCGTACGGCCTGCCGCTCACCCCGCAGGCCGACTCGTGCCGCACCGCGCGACACGCGCTCACGCTCATCGCTACCGCCAGGTAATACCTCTTTAAATATGTCGCAGTTCATAGCATATAGAAAGAAATATCGATTTATTTTCTTTCTAGTTTTCTTCTTTGAATCACAAAGTCTCGTTGCCAGTTTCAAGTTTATATTCTTCCAAAACACAACTTACTGATACAGTATCTTGAAAGTTTCAAATAATAACTTGTATTAATTAGAATAATAATATCTTAGGACAACTCACACAACGCTATCTGATCCCAAAGTAAGCAGACCTTGTACTGTGGAAACCAGACAAGTGATAAACATATTTATATATTTCTAAATACATACATTATTATAGATAAACTAGCTGACCCTCGCAACTTCGTCTGCGTCAAATTAACCCGTTTTTGTAAAATAAGGGTAAATGAAAAAATAGGGATTGATCGTAGAAGGGTGAAAATTCAGTCATGTATTTTCATTTACATACAAATACATACATGTTTTTTCATGTATGTATTTTTGACTCCGGTGTCATAAAAAAATAAAAATTTACCTAAAAATTAAAAAAAAACTTAGGAATGGACTACCCTTAACGTTTAAGGGGATGAAAAATAGATGTTGTCCGATTCTCAGACCTACCCAATATACACACACAATTTCATGACAATCGGTCGAGCCGTTTCGGAGGAGTTAAATTACAAACACCGTGACACGAGAATTTTATATATTAGATAGCTGTCCCGCGCAACTTCGTCTGCGTAAATTTTCCCCGTTTTTGCAACATTTCTTATTGCTGCTCCGCTCCTTATTTCTCCAACATGTTATTATACATATAAACCTTCCTCTTCAATCATTCTATCAATTAAAAATAATTGCATCAGAATCCGTTGCGTAGTTTTAAAGATTTAAGCATACATAGGGATATAGGGACAGAGAAAGTGACTTTGTTATACGAGTAGCTAGCTGACCCGCGCAACTTCGTCTGCGTAAATTTTCCCCATTTTTGCAAACATTTTTACTTGCTGCTCCGCTCCCATTAGTTGTAGCGCGATGTTTTATAGCCTATAGCATTCTTCGATAAATGGGCTATCTAAAAGTAAAATATTTTTTTCAATTTGGACCCGTAGTTTCTGAGATTATCGCGTTCAAACAAACAAACTCTTCTCTCTCTTCTAATATTATAGTATAGTTATAAATGTTATAGACTGAGATACGGCTGCAGATTCGCATCGTTCATCGAGTATTGTAATAAAATCATGTTTTTATATACAATCATAAAAAGGGCAATACGTTTTGGCCAGTCTGCCTATCAGATTTTGCCCGCTAGTATTTTTAATTAAATTTATATGAATCGACTTACTGGGAAAAAAAAATCTCACTTGTTATTGCAATGAAATACACTCTACTTTATAGAACTAGACGTAGAGAACTTGAAAAGCGATGGGTGCCTTTGCGCACTTGCCCGCAGCCCCTCGCAGCCAGGTGTAAGCAGGTAATATTTTGTTACGCTATTACGTTCATTCTGTGTTAAGTGCCGTGTGGTGCCGGCTTAAGAATAGTACCACCCCATCTCTTCCCGTGGGTGTCGTCAAGGCGACTAAGGGATTTCACACCGGAGGGCGGGCAGCAGCGTCCTCTGCGTACTTAAAGCCTTACTGCGATCACCAACCCGCTCGCCAAGCGTGGTGATTATGGCAATTACCCCCAGGATCTACATACCAGTAGGTTCTACTGGGGAGACCCGTGCCCAGCAGTGGGCCATCATATGGGTTGATATTACGTTCATGGCGTATTGTCATCATTTATATATCAAATTAAAGCTATTGATTTCCTGTACACGATAAACTACCTCTGCCTATGCAAAAGTGCCCGCAGTCGGAGTTGCCGGCGTTTAAAGTTTGTTTAGAGTGAGAAAGACTTATCGCTCTACATCATTTGTTAGACGAGGATGGCAATAGCCTGTTCTGCTGTCGTAACAAAGAATGCAGTAACTGACAAAAACCATTATTTTAGTTATGTTCTTGAAATGGCAACGTAATCCATACACTATGCAATAATAACAAAAAAAAAAGTTAAAAGCAAATTGGAAACTGAAATGATATTAACATAAAATGTAGTAGTTAGACCAAATTATTTACATTCACCAAGATAAATTGCAATTGTCATAATTATAATAAACTAGCGGCTCGCTTCGGCTTCGCACGGACTATCTCCAGTCCATAAAATCGCTCCACAGTCCGGACCATTCGACTCACACTTGGCATTCAATGTAAACGGCGAACGTAAGGTACCCCATCGTCTTAATCGCGTGAATAATTTAAGGTAAAATACCTTGTTTATTGCCCGACGTTTCGACCGTATAGCAACGGCCGTGGTCACGGGAAGACTCTTAGAAGTCTTCCCGTGACCACGGCCGTTGCCTAGACAAGGTATTTTACCTTAAATTATTCACGCGATTAAGACCCGTAATATATATATTTTAATAATGTGTACAAATCGCGAAAATTTATCAACATTTATATTCAAGTAAGTCAATACAATAGTCTCTAAGCAATAGTCTATATTTGCTGATAAGCTGCAGTCAGGAATCTCGGTAAGTATATCATATAATAGTTTTATCATTAAATTTAAAAGATTGTCAGAGACAAAGGTAAAGTGGACTGGTTGAGAGTGTAATTGTAGTATTAGGTACTGATAATAGTGGGCGCTGTCTGGGGCGGAGTGTCTGTCTAATGGGTGGCGGAACGTTTAGTGATATGTACTGTAAATGTGAGGGATTAGATAAGAAACCACGATTAGATTTTTCGTGCCTAAATACTTGTCAATACTTCATCAAAACAGAAATGGGATAATAAGTAAGTCAGATATGTTGTGTGTTAATCTAAATGAAATGAATAAGAAAATTGACGTAGTGTGCATTACAGAACATAATATGCTTCCAGGGGACGAACCATATTTATGTATACCTAATTTGAGCTTAGCGGCTTCCTTTATGAGGCAGTCTCGACCTGACATATATTTTAGTAAAAATGGTATTAAATACAAAACTGTGCATGAAATGGACAATCTATCAATAGCAAACAAATGTGAAATTTCTATAATTGAATTGATTAGTTATGATATTTATACTGCCTGTATATATAGGCCTCCTAAATTTAACTCATTAACTTTTGAATGTTTTTATGAAAAAATGCATACTCTCTTGTCTTATGTTTGTAAGAACAAAAACCAGAAAGTTATACTCTGTGGTGACTACAACATAGATTTACTAAAAAATAATGAACTTTCATTAGAATTGCAAAATATTATTTGGTCATTCAATTTAAAAGCAGAATTCCAACAAGCTACTCGATATGCCAGTAATACTTGCATTGACAATATTCAACACAACTTGCGGGGGTGCAAAAGTGAATTGGTAGTACTCAGTATATCGAATCATTCTGCGCAAATTATACAATGCCCTATTAGTGCTAGCATGGTATAAGGTTTATACTTAAAAGGGATTTTTACTCAGAATACAGATATAAATTTAAAAATAATATAATTCCATTGAGTTTTTCCCGAGTATATGAACTGCTTTATAAACTTATTTAAGCTGCTATATGATCTATGTTTTCGAATTCATAGAATTAAAATTGTTTTCTACAACTAAAACAAAATGGTTTTCTAAAGGAAAAAAACTAGGTAGTAAAAAGAAATAAGAATTACTTTGGAAACGCCTATAGAATAAAGAAAATAATTAGATTAACTCAAAGGTCACAAAATGATCACTATATCAAAATAAATGAAAATAAATTAAAAGCAACTTGGAGAATTATTAATGGCGCTCAAAATAAAAATACTAATTTAAACTTTACCGAGATAAAATATAATGGTGAAATGATTAAAAAATCCAAATTAAATGCAATAGTGGATAATGGATGTAACTCTAAACTTAGTAATAATTCACCTGGACATATTATATGCAAATATTTTTTTATGAATCCGATGTCATCTATTGACATTTTTAATATAATCATGGAACTAAATCATACAAAAAGCGCTGGCATCGATGGGATAATAACAGCCATAGTCAAAGACGTAAGTAGTTCTATAACACCTGTTTTATCTTGTTTAATTAATTTGAGCCTTGAACAAGGTTTATTTCCTCATAAATTAAAAAAATCAATGATTAAACTTCTGTACAAAAAGGGTGAAAAACAAAACATAGGTCGGTAGCAATAGTACCAATATTTGCAAACATATACGAAAAAGTGATTTATAACTGCCTCAATACTTTCTTAGAAAAGGAATTTATATTGATCCCCCAGCAATATGGATTTAGGAAGAATAAAAATATAAACATGGCTACTTATGATTTTTTACGATCCGTGATCCATAATATGGATAGGGGACAGCCAGTAGTTGGTCTATTTATGGACAGGAAAAAAGCTTTTGATCACGTAAGTCACGACATTTTATTATATAAACTTTACTCCTATGGAATAAGGGGCAATGCTCATAAACTAATATCGTCTTAATTAACTGACAGAGAGCAGGTCATGCAAATAACAAGACTATGTACAAGAACAAAAATTGAAAAAGTGTATCAATCTGATGTAAGAAAAGTCAAATGTGGAGTGCCCCAGGACAGTATGTTAGGCCCACAGCTCTTTATTATATATTTTAATGACTTACCAAATGAGTAATAAACATAAAATGACATTACTTGCAGATGATTGCACAGTATTATTCTCTGACTTGACATTGCCATCACTATAATCTACTATTAATAACTCATTGATATCTATTATCCATTGGCTAAAATTAAATAATTTAAAAAATAATTTAGAGAAGACGAAAATTATTAATTTCAAACAACGACAAGAAATTAATGACAATTATATAGCATTTAATATGAATTATGCTAATATGAATTAGCATTTAATAAGAATCTAAGAGTGTTTATATACTAAATTTCTAGGGCTACATTTGGATCAATAAATGAATTGGAAATTACTGAGCATATTTGCAAAAAGATCAGCCAGTTTGCGTATGTATTTTATTATTGTACAGACTGAAATTTATTACTAGTAGAGACGCGCTTATGACTGCCTACTCTGGATATCTCTTCGCAGAAACGCTGCATAAGAACAATGTTCGGTTTGAAGTCAAGAGTTATGATATTCAATATTCTATACTAACGTTACCTTGCAAATTCATTTATAAAAGCGCAATGTTTGAAAGCAGAATATAACCCTATTTAATAAGAGGGAACGTCAACGACACCTAGGTAAACTACGTGTGGTACTAAGCAAAACCGCGTTAATGTATAGTAGCATATTTTGTAAAGCACCGCTGATTTGTAACAAACTACCGATATATATCAAAGACATAGACAATAAGGTAAAATTTAAAAATGAGCTCATTATGTACTCTTAATAAAGTGCTACTACACGTTGAAAGAATATTTTCATGATAATATTGTCATGTCAGTACTGAGCATGGTCGCGTGGGTATCAAAGCTTAGAAGTCTAATAAAGACGTCTAATTCGTGGTTTCTTATCTAATCCCTCACATTTACAGTACATATCACTAAACGTTCCGCCACCCATTAGACAGACACTCCGCCCCAGACAGCGCCCACTATTATCAGTACTTAATACTACTATTACACTCTCAACCAGTCTACTTTACCTTTGTCTCTGACAATCTTATAAATTTAATGATAAAACTATTATATGATATACTTACTGAGATTCCTGACTGCAGCTTATCAGCAAACAGAGACTATTGCTTAGAGACTATTGTATTGACTTACTTGAATATGGCCGCCGGCGGATGGGGTACCTTTCGTTCGACGTTTACATTTTGAAATGTCAAGTGCGAATCGAACGGTCCGGACTGTGGAGCTATTTTATGGACTGGAGAAAGTTCGTGCGAAGCCGAAGCGAGCCGCTGGTTTATTATAGTTACGACAATTGCAATGCATCTTGATGAATGTAAATAATTTGGTCTAACTACTACATTTTATGTGAATAACATTTTAGTTTCCAATTTGCTTTTAATTTTTTTTTGTTATTATTGCATAGTGTATGGATTACGTTGCCATTTCAAGAACATAACTAAAATAATGGATTTGTCAGTTACTGCATTCTTTGTTACGACAGCAGAACAGGCTATTGCCATCCTCGTCTAACAAATGATGTAGAGCGATAAGTCTTTCTCACTCTAAACAAACTTTAAACGCCGGCAACTCTGACTGCGGGCACTTTTGCATAGGCAGAGGTAGTTTATCGTGTACAGGAAATCAATAGCTTTAATTTGATATATAAATGATGACAATACGCCATGAACGTAATAGCGTAACAAAATATTACCTGCTTACACCTGGCTGCGAGGGGCTGCGGGCAAGTGCGCAAAGGCACCCATCGCTTTTCAAGTTCTCTACGTCTAGTTCTATAAAGTAGAGTGTATTTCATTGCAATAACAAGTGAGATTTTTCTTTCCCAGTAAGTCGATTCATATAAATTTAATTAAAAATACTAGCGGGCAAAATCTGATAGGCAGACTGGCCAAAACGTATTGCCCTTTTTATGATTGTATATAAAAACATGATTTTATTACAATACTCGATGAACGATGCGAATCTGCAGCCGTATCTCAGTCTATTAGGGGTGGATGACCCTTATCACTTAGGGGCATGAATAATAGATTGTAATTTTCCCTTTTTTCTTCCTTTTTTTTATAACATTTTTCATTGCTGCTCCGCTCCTATTGGTCGTAGCGTGATGTTATAACCTATAGCCTTCCTCGATAAATGGGCTATCCAACAATAAAATATTTTTTTTAGTACAGCCCAGTAGTTCCTGAGATTATCGCATTCAAACAAACAAACAAACTCTTAGGGGTATGAAAAATAGATGTTGGCCGATTCTCATAGATACCGGATAAGCACAAAAAATTTCATCAAAATCGGTCAAGCCGTTTCGGAGGAGTATGGCAACGAAAACTGTGACACGAGAATTTTATATATTAGACTAGCGGCCCGTCCCGGCTTCGCACGGGTGGACATGGGATCCCTCATTTTTTTAGTAATTGCGACTATAAATTTAAATGTAAGCTATCCTATCTCTCAAGTTGGACCAAACTGCATATTGCGTGCAAATTTGAACGAAATCTGTTAAGCGGTTTAGAAGTCCATCGCGGACAAGATCGTGACAGGAGATTTATATATATTAGACTAGCTGACCCGCGCAACTTCGTCTGCGTAAATTTTCCCTTTTTTTTACAACATTTTTCATTGCTGCTCCGCTCTTATTGGTCGTAGCGTGATGTTATACCCTTCCTCGATAAATGGAATATCCAACAATAAAATATTTATTCAATGCGGCCCAGTAGTTCCTGAGATTATCGCGTTCAAACAAACAAACAAACTCTTAGGGGTATGAAAAATAGATGTTGTCCGATTTTCAGACCTACCCAATATGCACACAAAATTTCATGAAAATCGGTCCAGCCGTTTCGGAGGAGTTTAACAACAAACACCGCGCCACGAGAATTTTATATAATAGATATGTACCATATAATTGAAGATTATATATTTGAGCCGTTTGGAGTCGAGACGTTCGGTCTGTGGGGTTCAAGTGCCCGACTTCTTTTAAAGGAAATTTCAAATCGGCTTATCAGTTCTTCACGTGACCAGAGAGCTGGTTTTTTCATTGCACAAAGAATAAGCATTGCCATCCAACGTGGCAATGCTGCCAGCCTTCTGGGAACGTTACCAGTCGACATCGATGGGGAAGAATATTTCGACGCGTAACGGGTCGTGCCTTTTTTCAGTAATTTGGTTTTGTTTTTTTTGTAAATCTATGTAAATAATTAGTTAGTTGTAAATAAAGTATTGAATTATCACACTAATATTATAAAGGCAAGAAAGTTTGTGAGTATGTGAGTGTGTATATTTGTTACTTCTTCACGTCTAAACGACTGGAGCGATTTTAATAAAATTTGGTATGGAGTTAGCTGACACCCTGACTTAACACATAGGCTAATAAACCGCGGGTAATACAGCGGGGCACAGCTAGTATGTAGCATATATCTACGATAATATCAAAGAAAAGAAAAAAAATAAACGGGCGGAACGGGCGATGTGGGTGGAGTGGAGTCACTGACTTTTATAGTCCGTCGTGCACAGGCCAAGCTAACGCTGACAATAACAATTCCATTTGTTATTGAAATTTGGAAACGGTCATTTAACAAGATATATATTTTTTGAAGTGAATACTTCTTTGACGGCGATGTGCACTTTTTTTGGTATAGGTATAAAATATTAAATTCGCGCCAGGATCACGTGACCGTAAGATTCTTAGAATACGAAGGTAATTTTCGCCGCAATCTACGATGTTATCATAGCTCAGGTGGGAAATTGGGCGGTCTAGAAACCTGAAGACCCCGGTTCGAGTCCAAATGATTATATTTTCCGTTTTTTATTTTTATTTTTTGATTTTTAATTTGTGATTTCATATATAATATTTTGATTCAATTGTCATGTCATTTTCATTGTCATTTTTTAAATTGTCACGTTTGTGTACGATAGTGCAATAGTTAAATATTGTATTTAACCTCATAAATGATAGTACTTTTATATTGATAAAAAAAATCTCTAATTATTCCAAAATATTCAAAAATGCATAATGTTAATGTTCAAGTTTTCTCTACCTACTACTACTACTAGCAATCCTGTTAACCCCTCCAGCTAAGCTCAAAGGCTTGTGATAGGAGTGAGTTCACGTCGGTAGTATAATGGGTAGGATTCGAACCCGCGACCTCACGTTTGCTAGTCTGATGCCTTAGCCATTAGATGACCGCCGCTTTAACAATAAATATGTCGCATGTCAATATGTCGCAGTGATATACCATTATTTCGAACGGGAGCTAAAGCTTGCGCAAATCTTGTGGTGCATATGCTCAAATTTGGCGCTCCATAAGGCGCTTCCATGAGGCGCCTAGGGCTAAGATCCAAACTGCTTCCCCCCTCCCTTTACGGTACCCGTAGATCCGGTAAAATATGTAAAGTAATATGAAATAGCTTTAATTTATTAATTATTGTCCGAATTACCGAGATTCGCAAGGTATTTAACCTCGAAATATTCACACGATTAAGACCGATAGTCTATAAAATTCAACTTTTTGATAATACAATTTGCATCAGTCCTATAACATGGTGTATAGTATATTAGTCGCAGCACCTTACCCCCATATCAAGTTTATAAACATTCAAATTGGCAATTTGAAAAGAGTGGCCGCGAGTTTTTGTTGTCATATTCTTTTCTCCGGCTTTACATATTGTTTGCTTGGCATTACATGTACATGTAGAATCCCGACGTATCACAAGAGTTGTTTTGCATCCTAAGTGAATAAAGAATTTTGAATTGTGTCTAAAATAGTTGATGGTAACATTGTGCAGGCCAGCAGCGTTCATAACAACGATGGCGCGCGAGGTGGCGCGCTGCGCGGCCGCCGCGCAGTCGGGGCAGCCCTCGCCCGCCTACCAGGCGCTGCAGAAGGGACGCGCCGAGGTGCTGCGCGGCATCGAGCTGCTCATCGACAAGATGCACAACGAGGTCGCCGAGCTGCTGGTCGAGGTGAGTGTCTACGGGGAAGATGGGTTGGGGGCAGCCCTCGCCCGCCTACCAGGCGCTGCAGAAGGGACGCGCCGAGGTGCTGCGCGGCATCGAGCTGCTCATCGACAAGATGCACAACGAGGTCGCCGAGCTGCTGGTCGAGGTGAGTGTCTACGGGGAAGATGGGTTGGGGGCAGCCCTCGCCCGCCTACCAGGCGCTGCAGAAGGGCCGCGCCGAGGTGCTGCGCGGCATCGAGCTGCTCATCGACAAGATGCACAACGAGGTCGCCGAGCTGCTGGTCGAGGTGAGTGTCTACGGGGAAGATGGGTTGGGGGCAGCCCTCGCCCGCCTACCAGGCGCTGCAGAAGGGCCGCGCCGAGGTGCTGCGCGGCATCGAGCTGCTCATCGACAAGATGCACAACGAGGTCGCCGAGCTGCTGGTCGAGGTGAGTGTCTACGGGGAAGATGGGTTGGGGGCAGCCCTCGCCCGCCTACCAGGCGCTGCAGAAGGGCCGCGCCGAGGTGCTGCGCGGCATCGAGCTGCTCATCGACAAGATGCACAACGAGGTCGCCGAGCTGCTGGTCGAGGTGAGTGTCTACGGGGAAGATGGGTTGGGGGCAGCCCTCGCCCGCCTACCAGGCGCTGCAGAAGGGCCGCGCCGAGGTGCTGCGCGGCATCGAGCTGCTCATCGACAAGATGCACAACGAGGTCGCCGAGCTGCTGGTCGAGGTGAGTGTCTACGGGGAAGATGGGTTGGGGGCAGCCCTCGCCCGCCTACCAGGCGCTGCAGAAGGGCCGCGCCGAGGTGCTGCGCGGCATCGAGCTGCTCATCGACAAGATGCACAACGAGGTCGCCGAGCTGCTGGTCGAGGTGAGTGTCTACGGGGAAGATGGGTTGGGGGCAGCCCTCGCCCGCCTACCAGGCGCTGCAGAAGGGCCGCGCCGAGGTGCTGCGCGGCATCGAGCTGCTCATCGACAAGATGCACAACGAGGTCGCCGAGCTGCTGGTCGAGGTGAGTGTCTACGGGGAAGATGGGTTGGGGGCAGCCCTCGCCCGCCTACCAGGCGCTGCAGAAGGGACGCGCCGAGGTGCTGCGCGGCATCGAGCTGCTCATCGACAAGATGCACAACGAGGTCGCCGAGCTGCTGGTCGAGGTGAGTGTCTACGGGGAAGATGGGTTGGGGGCAGCCCTCGCCCGCCTACCAGGCGCTGCAGAAGGGCCGCGCCGAGGTGCTGCGCGGCATCGAGCTGCTCATCGACAAGATGCACAACGAGGTCGCCGAGCTGCTGGTCGAGGTGAGTGTCTACGGGGAAGATGGGTTGGGGGCAGCCCTCGCCCGCCTACCAGGCGCTGCAGAAGGGCCGCGCCGAGGTGCTGCGCGGCATCGAGCTGCTCATCGACAAGATGCACAACGAGGTCGCCGAGCTGCTGGTCGAGGTGAGTGTCTACGGGGAAGATGGGTTGGGGGCAGCCCTCGCCCGCCTACCAGGCGCTGCAGAAGGGCCGCGCCGAGGTGCTGCGCGGCATCGAGCTGCTCATCGACAAGATGCACAACGAGGTCGCCGAGCTGCTGGTCGAGGTGAGTGTCTACGGGGAAGATGGGTTGGGGGCAGCCCTCGCCCGCCTACCAGGCGCTGCAGAAGGGCCGCGCCGAGGTGCTGCGCGGCATCGAGCTGCTCATCGACAAGATGCACAACGAGGTCGCCGAGCTGCTGGTCGAGGTGAGTGTCTACGGGGAAGATGGGTTGGGGGCAGCCCTCGCCCGCCTACCAGGCGCTGCAGAAGGGCCGCGCCGAGGTGCTGCGCGGCATCGAGCTGCTCATCGACAAGATGCACAACGAGGTCGCCGAGCTGCTGGTCGAGGTGAGTGTCTACGGGGAAGATGGGTTGGGGGCAGCCCTCGCCCGCCTACCAGGCGCTGCAGAAGGGCCGCGCCGAGGTGCTGCGCGGCATCGAGCTGCTCATCGACAAGATGCACAACGAGGTCGCCGAGCTGCTGGTCGAGGTGAGTGTCTACGGGGAAGATGGGTTGGGGGCAGCCCTCGCCCGCCTACCAGGCGCTGCAGAAGGGCCGCGCCGAGGTGCTGCGCGGCATCGAGCTGCTCATCGACAAGATGCACAACGAGGTCGCCGAGCTGCTGGTCGAGGTGAGTGTCTACGGGGAAGATGGGTTGGGGGCAGCCCTCGCCCGCCTACCAGGCGCTGCAGAAGGGCCGCGCCGAGGTGCTGCGCGGCATCGAGCTGCTCATCGACAAGATGCACAACGAGGTCGCCGAGCTGCTGGTCGAGGTGAGTGTCTACGGGGAAGATGGGTTGGGGGCAGCCCTCGCCCGCCTACCAGGCGCTGCAGAAGGGCCGCGCCGAGGTGCTGCGCGGCATCGAGCTGCTCATCGACAAGATGCACAACGAGGTCGCCGAGCTGCTGGTCGAGGTGAGTGTCTACGGGGAAGATGGGTTGGGGGCAGCCCTCGCCCGCCTACCAGGCGCTGCAGAAGGGCCGCGCCGAGGTGCTGCGCGGCATCGAGCTGCTCATCGACAAGATGCACAACGAGGTCGCCGAGCTGCTGGTCGAGGTGAGTGTCTACGGGGAAGATGGGTTGGGGGCAGCCCTCGCCCGCCTACCAGGCGCTGCAGAAGGGACGCGCCGAGGTGCTGCGCGGCATCGAGCTGCTCATCGACAAGATGCACAACGAGGTCGCCGAGCTGCTAGTCGAGGTGAGTGTCTACGCGGAAGGTGGCTTGAGGTGACTGTCTACAGGGAAGATGGCTTGAGGTGAGTGTCTACAGGAAAGATGGCTTGAGGTGAGTGTCTGCAGGAAAGATGGCTTGAGATGGGTGTCTACAGGAAAGATGGCTTGAGGTGAGTGTCTACAGGAAAGATGGGTTGAGGCGAGTTACTGTTTACATGAAAGATGGTTTGAGGTGAGTGTCTTCAGAAAAGATGGCTTGAGGTGAGTGTCTACAGGATAGATGGCTTGAGGTGAGTGTATACAGGAAAGATGGCTTGAGGTGAGTGTATACAGGAAAGATGGCTTGAGGTGAGTGTCTACGGGGAAGATGGGTTGGGGGCAGCCCTCGCCCGCCTACCAGGCGCTGCAGAAGGGCCGCGCCGAGGTGCTGCGCGGCATCGAGCTGCTCATCGACAAGATGCACAACGAGGTCGCCGAGCTGCTGGTCGAGGTGAGTGTCTACGGGGAAGATGGGTTGGGGGCAGCCCTCGCCCGCCTACTAGGCGCTGCAGAAGGGACGCGCCGAGGTGCTGCGCGGCATCGAGCTGCTCATCGACAAGATGCACAACGAGGTCGCCGAGCTGCTAGTCGAGGTGAGTGTCTACGCGGAAGGTGGCTTGAGGTGACTGTCTACAGGGAAGATGGCTTGAGGTGAGTGTCTACAGGAAAGATGGCTTGAGGTGAGTGTCTGCAGGAAAGATGGCTTGAGATGGGTGTCTACAGGAAAGATGGCTTGAGGTGAGTGTCTACAGGAAAGATGGGTTGAGGCGAGTTACTGTTTACATGAAAGATGGTTTGAGGTGAGTGTCTTCAGAAAAGATGGCTTGAGGTGAGTGTCTACAGGATAGATGGCTTGAGGTGAGTGTATACAGGAAAGATGGCTTGAGGTGAGTGTATACAGGAAAGATGGCTTGAGGTGAGTGTCTACAGGAAAGATGGCTTGAGGTGACTGTGCTGTCTACAGGAAAGAAGGCTGAGGTGAGTAAAATTGGAAACACACCACACATTGGCCAGGAAGGACACGCTAAAAAATTTTGCGGGGAACAGCTGTGCGATCATGCTGTGCCCTTGTTGGCAATCACGATAAACAACAAGAGCACAGCATAACTTATCATAATATGGACTGTTACGTCATAATTTAATCTGACCTTTTTTGGTCTTTTTAATCATTATTTTCAACCGACTTCAAAAAGGAGAAGGTTCTCAATTTGTCTGTATGTTTTTTTTTTTTGTATGTTAGTTCACCGATTACGCAAAGACGGCTGGACCGATTTGAAAAATTGTTTTTGTGTTTGAAAGGGTAAACTTCCAAGTTGGTCCCATTTCTCCAGGATCCCATTGTCATCAGATCACGATCTGATGATGGGATCCTGGAGAAATCTATTGAACTCTTAAAATATTAAAGGCACACCTACAGTGATTTAGGTATATTTCACAGTGATTCGTGCATTTATAAGCCTATTGTAACTTAAGTGAATTACAAACCAACCCACTAAAAAGTGAAAAATAAAAACTTTTTATACTAACATTTAAACTTTCCCGTTGCATGATTGCATTGTTTACCTTAAAATTGCTTGACGTTTCGACCAGGTTGCACCGGCCGTGGTCACAAGCGGACTGACTTGAGTCCACGCTTGTGACCACGGCCGGTGCAAACTTCATTATGTTTAATTTGTTTTTGTTATTCTAGGTATATTGTTTATTGCTTTTTAGTTGCTTTGTATTTATTTTAGAAGTCGGTAATATTTCTTTGTAATTTTTTTTAATCATAATTCTAGATCTCGAGACACCCAATCTTATTTTTAAAGGGGACGCAAATACGTATGGTGTCACGGACCGCAAAAGTTGAATTGAACTCCTGTTGTTACTGTTAAAACTCCTTCCTGTTTGTTACTGTAAAAAATAGAATTTTATTGGTAAATACAATCAGACTACTGTATATTAAAAAATAAATGAATGGATTGTTGTATCCACACTAATATTATAAAGCTAAAGATTTGTTTGAACGCGGTAATCTCAGGAACTACTGGCTCGAATTGAAAAATTCACTGTTGTATAGACCATTTATCGAGGAAGGCTATAGGCTATATAAAATTACACTACGACCAATAGGAGCGGAGCAGCAATGAGAAATGTTGTAAAAACGGGGAAAATTTACGCAGACGAAGTTGCGCATGACAGCTAGTGAAATTACAGTATCAATTATAGCACTGCACACCGCGGCACGTAGTGTTATCTAGTACCTATTTACTTAGCGCGGTCAGTTTTTCTAATGGGTGTGATATTCAAAATGTATGAAAATAAAGTAACATCAGATGGGCCAACCACAATAGCCTGGCAGGCCACATGCGGCCCGCAGGTTGAGTATAGCTATTCTACTCGTAGATGTTTTAAAAATATATTGTTGTAGACACAATTCCATTCCATTCATTCAATTGTTGACCTTAGCGGATCGGTACACTTCGCTGGTTTGGAATTGTTTTGTGCAGAGTTAATACGCTTCAGTGATATCTCTACTAACGTTAGGTATATTTATATTTTATTTTAATTATTTTTGTGTGTAAACTATGGATATATGTTCGAAATAAACAATTTTATTTGCAATTCTAACTTGATAAAGTTTATGAAAAAATGTATTCCATGTAAATTTGCGTCATACGTATATTACCTATTAACAAAGTCCTGGTATTGTTGACAGGTGATGGACATAATCCTGCACTGCGTTGACCAATCGCATCTGAAGAGTAAAGGTCTGAATGAAGTGTTCCCTGCTATATGCAGGTATAACCAGGTCTCGCATTGTCCGGCTACCAGGAGAATCGCAGGTAACGTATAATAAAATAGCCTTCATTTCCTTATCTTATAAAACAGTTACGAAAAAACAAAGTATTTGAAGAAATATTGAGTAGCTAAAACATTCCTATTTTGTGCGTTGATTTATTAATTTACTAGCTTTCGCCCGCGGCTCCGCCCGCGTGGATGTCGGTTATCGCGATAAAAACTATCCTATGTCCTTTCACGGGACTCCAACTATCTCCATACCAAATTTCATCTAAATCGGTTTAGCTGTTTGAGCGTGAAAGCGTAACAGACAGACAGACAGAGTTACTTTCACATTTATAATATTAGTATGGATATATTTCTTTTTACAAAACATGACTCAATGTATTTGTAACTATATTTATTATTCCTATGATAATGTGTCTATTCTAAGCCCTTAATCTAATAACAAAAAAATATTATTTATATGTGAAGCACTGCCACTTGCACTACACCTAGGTGGATGTCTGGCTGCAGTGATTCACATACAAACAGTCGAGTCTGGTCGCATTGCAGCTCAGAACACTGTTGGAGCTGGCTCGCACCCGGCACATCAGGGTTTAGTCGAAGTTTAGTTGTGTGATATGATCTCCTATTCCTTAACCTTAATTTCTATATGTATATACGTACAGTAGGATCAACATAACTTGACTGGATTGAAGTTAGGTTCTTATCACTTTCGCGCATCTCAGAGTTGCTACCCTAAAATTACTTACGAAAACGATTAATTATGTTTATTCGATTAAAAATACTAAAAAAAAAATAATTCTACAATATAAAAATACTATTTAAAGAGTTCATAAAAGTTTAAATTTAGAACAGTTACAGTAAATGCTAAAGAAACTTCGAAAAACAGTTTCTTAACGAAAAGAATCACAAAAAACATGAGTTAGTAATACTAATTATGACAATGTAATGCGTAATCGCATCTCTAATTCTCTCGGTTTAGTTACCGCCTCGCCCCCCGCTTCCTGTCACCATTTACTTCCAAAAAACGCATCTGCGCAACCACTCGTCGCCTACTTCAGTCCGGCCTAGTCACGTTGATTGTACTGTAACGTCCCCCCCCCCCCAGTGGGCAGCCACACGGGGCAGCTGGCCATGTACGAGCTGCGCGCCGGCCGCTGCCAGTCGCTGGCGGCGCACAACGGGCCCGTGACCGCGTGCGCCTTCAGCCCCGACGGACGCTACCTCGTGTCCTACGCCACCGCCGACAACAGGCTGAGCTTCTGGCAGAGCACCGCAGGTATGAACCAAATATATATAAAACATTGTACATTTTAGAATAGTTACGAAATAATTTCGCAAGAATTGCTTTATTTATCAGTATAAGAGTACTATCATTTATGTGATTAAATACAATATTCATCTATTGCGCTATCGTACACAAACATGACAATTTATATTACTTAAAAAATATGACACTTTTACACTATTACAATTATTTAACATAAAAAAATTGATCTCTTAGAATCTCTCGTATTCGTAAGACGGAGGATCTTACGAATTTTCGATCAGGTCACGTGTCCTGACGCGAGTTTAACATATTTTTCACATCCTAAAAAAAGTGCACAACGCTGCTTAAGTAGTTTTCATTTCATTAACTAAAAAAAAACATGTCGTGTTCGTTCGAGCCAGGGACAAGTTTTGGTCCTTCGAGCCTGCGTGTTTGGCTCGAAGGAACATGACTTGGTCCAATGTTTTGATGACCGTCTAATTGTGTCTATATTGAGATATAGAGCTGGCCATAACTTTCAGGTTTAAATATATTGTAATTGTATCGCATCATAAGCCACAGCAGATTATAGACTGTCATTCTGGCAGAGTATCACTGTAGCTATATACGAGGTGGACAAAACCAATGCCCTTTGAAAGAAAAGTACCTTAAATATTAGAGCTAGCAATTTTTACTCAAAGGAAACATTGGCTTAATTTTAGAAATAAAAATAACTGTATTCAAAGATGTTTCGAAAGTCAATTGCTAGGGCCGAATCGAACCCGTTATGATACCGACCGTAAAGTCAATACTAAAAGCAGAAATCTGTCTAATAATAATTGCATCTAGAATCAAAAGAACTTAAGGAAATGTTCAACGTTCAAAAGTAATCAGCGTAACCTTTATCATTTTAACAGCGTAACTTTTACAATTTAAATCACTAATTTAATATCATGAAAAGTTGTTCAAAATGCCATTTTGAACAACTTTTTGCGTGTCACTTTGCAAATGGTAATATGTATGACGAGTTTTTAATAGCACATGCTGACCTATTTGACTATTTCTAAAACTGATATTTCAATAATTTGGTAGTTTTACCTGGAAAACTTTTAGATTTTATAGATGTTTTTTTTTAAAGACGACTCCCGCAGTAGGTTACGAGCCCTGTGTCGCGGGGGACTTTACAAACATACAAGTCACGTACCTACACGAAGTACACCCAGACTCGAAACAACAATTTGTGGATCACACAAAGTGGTGTCCGTGTGGGAATCGAACCCACAATTTCTTGCGTAGCAGTCGGATACACTCCCACCGCGCCACAAAGGTGGTCATTTTGACGTAATCTTTCCGAATTTCAATTTTAGCACCTCGAAACTTTTCGGCTTGCGCCGCCATGTTTAACTTCAGGTAGAGATCCCCAAAATCTATAAATTCACCAGTATTTAAAACTCCTGGAAAACATTCAAGGTAACCTCATTTTTAGTACCAAATGACTGGACTATTAGTGCTTCTGCTTTATCTTGTCCTTATCCCACTAAATTCATAAATTAATGTTAAATTTCAAGGCGTTCTTCAAATTCTAGATGCAGATGTGTTTCTTAATTAATCAAAAGGATCCATCCTTTTCGATCGGTATCATAAAAGTACAGAATATTGATTTTCTACAATTTACAGGTTCAATTTCTGGCTCTAGCAAGTTACTTTTATAAAATATTTGAAGCAGTTATTATTATTTCTAAAAATAAAAGAATGTTTCCTTTAAGTAAAATTGGGTAGTTTTAATTATTTAGGGTACTTTATCTCCACGGGCATTTGTTTGTTACACTTGTGTACTGCGTCTTTTTAGGAAAACATAACATATACACTGGTATGAAAATGTATATATTACGGGTTTTAATCGCGCTGATAATTCAAGGTAATATACCTTGTTTATTGAAACGGCGGCGGCGGTATTTTTGTTATTATCTATTATTACTATTAAAAAAAAATGGCTAAGGCATCGGTCTCGCAATCGTGACGTCGTCGTGGTTTCGAATCCTGCCTGTACTACCGACGTGAACTCACTCCTAACACAAGTCATAGTGCTTAGCTGGAAGGGTTAATAAGATTCATAGAATTTGGGACCACAATCCCATACAGAATTTGGGACCATAATATATACCTAGTCTGGCCATAAATACTGTTACAATTAAAAATAAGAAAGATATTACATTTGAATTTGGAATCTGTCATTTTTATACGATTGTTCATTGTATTTTCTAATTTTGGCGCCAATACATTGTACAATATTTTGCTATATTAAAATGGAGTGGGGTGATAAAGAAAACCGAATCGCTGTGATTGCATTACACAAGTTGGTATGGAGCCGAATGTCATTTTTAAAACTCTCCATACGCTTGGTATTAGTCAAATGTTTGTGTACCGGGCTATTAATAGGTACAATGAGACCTTCTCTGTTTGTGACAGAAAAAGATCTGGCCGTCCACGTAGTGTTCGTACGAAAATGGTGGTCAAAGCAGTAAGGGAAAGAATTCGAAGAAATCCTGTCCGAAAGCAAAAGATTTTATCTCGGGAGATGAAGATAGCACCCAGAACCATGTCACGCATTTTAAAAGATGACTTAGGACTTGCAGCCTATAAGAGACGCACTGGTCATTTTTTAACTGATAATTTAAAAAAGAATAGGGTGGTAAAATCGAAGCAACTACTGAAGCGGTACGCAAAGGGAGGTCACAGAAAAATTTTGTTTACGGATGAGAAAATCTTTACAGTTGAGTAACATTTTAACAAACAAAATGACCGTATTTATGTTCAAAGCTCTAAGGAAGCTTCCCAATTAGTCGACAGAGTGCAACGTGGGCATTATCCGACTTCAGTGATGGTTTGGTGGGGTGTTAGCTATGAAGGAGTGACTGAGCCATATTTTTGTGAAAAAGGTAAGTATCAAAACATCGGCACAAGTGTATCAAGATACCATTCTTGAGAAGGTAGTTAAACCCCTTAACAACACCATGTTCAATAACCAAGTATGGTCCTTCCAACAAGACTCAGCGCCGGGTCATAAAGCTCGGTCCACGCAGTCTTGGTTGGAAGTGAACGTTTCGGACTTCATCAGAGCTGAAGACTGGCCGTCGTCTAGTCCCGATCTTAATCCGCTGGATTATGATTTATGGTCAGTTTTAGAGAGTATGGCTTGCTCTAAACGCCATGATAATTTGGAGTCCCTAAAACAATCCATACGATTGGCAGTGAAGAATTTTCCCATGGAAAGAGTGCGTGCTTCTATTGATAACTGGCCTCAACGTTTAAAGGACTGTGTTGCAGCCAATGGAGACCACTTCGAATAAGCTTTTTATATTTTGAATTGTTTTTTATTTATGTATTAAACTAACACACTGTAAAAGTAATAAATATTATTTGCAATAAAAAAAAATGTTTTTTCTTCGTAACAATATTTATGGCTAGACTAGGTATATATATATTTCCACTAGCTGACCCGCGCAACTTCGTCTGCGTAAATTTTCCCTATTTTTGCATCATTTTTCCTTGCTGCTCCGCTCCCATTAGTTGCAGCGCGATGTTTTATAGCCTATAGCATTCCTCGATAAATGGGCTATCTAAAAGTAAAATATTTTTTTCAATTTGGACCCGTAGTTTCTGAGATTATTGCGTTCAAACAAACAAACAAACAAACTCTTCTCTCTCTTCTAATATTATAGTATAGTTATAAATGTTAGGGGTGGATAACCCTTATCACTTAGGGGCATGAATAATAGATAGTAATTTTCCCGTTTTTCTTTTTTCTTCCTTTTTTTTTACAACATTTTTCATTGCTGCTCCGCTCCTATTGGTCGTAGCGTGATGTTATAACCTATAGCCTTCCTCGATAAATGGGCTATCCAACAATAAAATATTTTTCTCAGCAGGCTTAGTAGTTTCTGAGATTATCGCGTTCAAACAAACAAACAAACTCTTAGGGGTATGAAAAATAGATGTTGGCCGATTCTCATAGATACCGGATAAGCACAAAAAATTTCATCAAAATCGGTCAAGCCGTTTCGGAGGAGTATGGCAACGAAAACTGTGACACGAGAATTTTATATATTAGATAATGTGTACAAATCGCGAAAGTTTATCAACATTTATATACTGGTAACCAATGCCATAATACAGGCTGTGGGCAACCCTGTGGGAGTTTTTTTTTTAAAGATAACTAGCAATGTGGGATTTTGGTCCCACATTACTAGCAAACCTGTTAAACCCTCCAGCTATGCTCAATGGCTTGCGTTAGGAGTGGGTTCACGTCGGTAGTATAATGGGTAGGATTCAAACCTTACGATTGCGAGACCGATGCCTTAGCCATTAGGCCACCGCCACTTTGCCAGTTACCCCAAAATATAGATATATGTACGTTTGTCGCAGGCATGTTCGGTCTGGGCGCGGCCCAGACGCGCTGCGTCAAGTGCTACAGCACGGCGCCCATGGCCGACGTGGCGCGGCTCAACCCCGCGCGGCTCGCGCGCCTCGTGTGGACCAACTCCAGGACCGTCACACTCATGCTCGCTGACGGCTCTGAGACCAGGTTTAACGTTTAATTTCGCCGTGATAATGTGTTAAAGGCTTTATAAGATAAATATACTGCAAGAAACGTGTAAAAAAACTGTGTAGAAGTCATCTCGGTCTATCCTATTAACTCGCGCGTCTCGTGTGGATCAACTATAGGACTGTCACTCTGATGCTCGCTGACGGCTCCAGGACCAGGTTTAACGTTTAATTTTGGCGTCATAATGTGTTAAAGGCTTTATAAGATAAATATACTGCAAGAAACATGTAAAAAAACTGTGTAGAAGTCATCTCGGTCTATTCTATTGATCATTGTAAACGTGGCGCGACTCAACCATGCAAAACTCGCGCATCTTGTGTGGATCAACTATAGGACTGTCACTCTGATGCTCGCTGAGACCAGGTTTAACGTTTAATTTTAGCGTCATAATGTGTTAAAGACTTTATAAGATAAATGTACTGCAAGAATCATGTAAAAAAAACTGTGTAGAAGTCATCTCAGTCTATTCTATTGATCATTGTAAACGTGGCCCGAATCGACCCCGCAAAACTCGAGCGTTTAGTGTGGAACAACTACAAAACTGTAACTCTGATGGTCGCTGATAGCTCTGACACCAGGTTTAACGTTTGATTTCGGCGTGATAATGTGTTAGGCTTTATGAGATAAATATACTGCAAGAAACATATAAAAAATCTGTATAGAAGTCATCTCGGTCATTGTAAACGTGGCGCGACTCAACCCCGCAAAACTCGCGCGTCTAGTGTGTATCAACTATAGGACTGTCACTCTGATGCTCGCTGAGACCAGGTTTAACGTTTAATTTCAGCATAATAGTATGTTAAAAGCTTTATAAGATAAATATACTGCAAGAATCATGTAAAAAATCTGTGTAGAAGTCATCTCGGTCTATTCTATTGACCATTGTAAACGTGGCGCGACTCAACCCCGCAAGACTAGCGCGTTTAGTGTAGATCAACTATAGAACTGTCCTCTGATGCTCGCTGACGACTCTGAGACTAGGTTTAACGTTTGATTTCGGCGTGATAATGTGTTAGGCTTTATGAGATAAATATACGGCAAGAAACATATAAAAAATCTGTATAGAAGTCATCTCGGTCATTGTAAACGTGGCGCGACTCAACCCCGCAAAACTCGCGCGTCTAGTGTGTATCAACTATAGGACTGTCACTCTGATGCTCGCTGAGACCAGGTTTAACGTTTAATTTCAGCATAATAGTATGTTAAAAGCTTTATAAGATAAATATACTGCAAGAATCATGTAAAAAATCTGTGTAGAAGTCATCTCGGTCTATTCTATTGACCATTGTAAACGTGGCGCGACTCAACCCCGCAAGACTAGCGCGTTTAGTGTGGATCAACTCTAGAACTGTCACTCTGATGCTTGCTGACGGCTCTGAGACCAGGTTTAACGTTTAATTTCGCCGTGATAATGTGTTAAAGGCTTTATTAGATAAATATACGGCAAGAAACATGTAAAAAGTCATTATAGAAGTCATCTCGGTCAACAACATTAAATAAAAAAGTCTTGTGTCGAGTACTGCTCTGACCTTTGGGATGGTTCCGCTAAATATCTACTTCATGCCTTGGATGAGTTACAGCGACGCGCAATTCGCTTCATAGACGATGCAGAGGTTTCTAATAAACTGGAACCTCTACAACTGCGTAGATATGTGTTCTATGTTAACATGGCGCGACTCAACTTCACTCGTATGAACCAACACTAGGGCTGTTACTCTATTGGTCGCTGACAGCTCTAAGAACAGATTTCACGTTTGTAATAATGTGTTAAATGCTTTTTATGATAAATATACGGAAAGTCATTATTTATTATCTTATACTGTCTTTGATTATTGTGATTAATTTGTTAATAAATATTGTAATTAGTTGATTCTATACAATATTAATTATTGTAAATTAAAATTATTATATACTTACTCATTAAAACATCCCCGACACTTCAAACATAAAAATGATTACTTTCAATATCAAGTATTATTTTATTTTAAAAAAGTCACATTGAAATTTGTTCATCAGTTTAAGCACTATGACGCCACAGACAGACACACATTTTGTTTGCGTCGGGGGTTAAAAACAATGAATAAGTTACCTATTATTAAAAAAAATATTGCAATAAATACCTATGTTATCAGTAGTATAGTTTATAATATTTATTGTTATAATTACTATTAAAAAAATATTACTATTCATTTAAATTAGTTCTGCAGTATGCTATGAATGGAAATTCCAAAACCTTTATCACGTTATTATTGTTAAAAGTCTCGCAGTATTGCAATGATTTTATGTATATGAATAATTACAAAATTTTCTCAAAAAACAAGCTAAAAAAAGTTTTTTTTTCGTAATGTATGATTGAGCTACAGCTAGTCTTGTGTGATAATTCCAGAATTGAGTACCAATATTATCAAATCTTCCAGCGCTCGTCTTTAAATTTTTGAAACGCTGAAATAAAATCGTTTTTTATGCAAATATATATATACTAGCTTTCGCCCGCGGCTTCGCCCGCGTGGATGTCGGTTATCGCGATAAAAACTATCCTATGTTCTTTCCCGGGACTCAAACCATCTCCATGCCAAATTTCATCTAAATCGGTTCAGTAGTTTGAGCGTGAAAGCGTAACAGACAGACAGACAGACAGACAGACAGACAGACAGAATTACTTTCACATTTATAATATTAGTATGGATTACGGTTCTTAATCGCGACAGTCTCAGACTCACACAGATAGTCTACCCGTGAGCACGGCCGTTGCAATACGGTCGAAACGTCGGGCAATAAACAAGGTGTTTTACCTTAAATTATTCACGCGATTAAGACCCGTTATACAATATTTCATAATGTATACAAATCGCAAAAGTTTATCATAATTTAAATCATTTTTTTTTTCGTATATCGTGACGAATCTCTCTCTCTTTGCGAATCTTTGATTACATTTTATATTGCGTTTTAAATTATATAGAAATATTTTCAAATTCGACATAACGCAGGTACTTGTTTTATACTTTGAGGAAATCACTGACTATTCATATAATATCATTGCTATATTGTTGAAACCTAATTATAATCGTTAAAAATTATATATACTACGGGTATTAATCGCGTGAGTCTAAGTCTTAGTGTACCCGTGACCACGACCGTGGCAATACGGTCGAAACGTCGGGCAATAAACAAGGTATTTTACCTTAAATTATTCACGCGATTTAGACCCGTTATATAATTTTATTTTGTGTACAGAAGTTTACCAACATTTCTAATCGTTAAATTGTATTATTATGTATCTTACTTATTTTTAGAAAAAAAATCCTACAAGTAAATTATTCTACTAATACTAGAATTGTAGTAGTCACAATTATTTTAAAATTGTTTAATTATGACTTAGTTAAAAAATCGAAATGTACTATTAAATACTAAATATTACCTATACGTTATTCCTCAATCATATAATGCATTTTCTCCATTAAAAAAACATATATCGAACCGTCACATGCAATGCGGAGCGGAGGCCTTACTCGCCTGCAAAAGAAATTTGAAGTACACACAATACATAGTGTTTTATAAAGCCCCTTCCATGGATTTGGGATATGAAACTTATATGGTGTATTGTGTAAGAGGAAATCAATATAGTTGTTTAAATAACTGTTACCCATATGGTGAAATTTTTAACAAAAAAAGAAAAAAAAAACGAAAATCTCGTTATGCTTTAAAATATGCAACATGAACACGGACGATGTTTCTAATGGGTTATGTTTTACGTTAAGTTTGGGAGAAATATTTTTTTTTTTTTTCTTTTTATGATTAAAGTTTATAAAAACGTTAAATTAATAAATGAACATGTTTTTTTTTTCAGAACACTTTTGACATATTTTTACATGGTCTGTATAAAATATTTTATTTTGATAGTAGTCAAATACCCAATTATAGTTCTCCTGCAAATATTATAATGGATTGCTACTTAATGATTGTTGATTATAAAAGGTTATCCTTTTACAATAAAAATGGGATGTTCCAAAAATGGGCTTTATAAAACACTGTGCAGAAGTTTACAAAACAGTTTGCACACTTTTGCACCTCGGTATAGTATTCGAAAGTCGCGGGTTCGATTACCGTTTCAACTTTTTTCTTCCTTTCAAATCCAATAAATTATTGTATTAAAAATCCTGACGTGAATTATTGTTTACTTATCTTAGCTAAATTAATATTTAAATAGGAAACTATTAAATGTATATTTAAAAATGATTAAAAAAATTGCGATATATTGCATTTAATTAAATGTATCATTGAATGTAATTCATATAAAGTATTATTATTTATTTTATGTTGTTGATTAATATTGTAACCACGTGTATGTTAAATAAATGTTATGAAATAAATTGTTTTTTTTATTTATTGCTACGATTTTCACCTTCAGGTATGAAACTTTTAAAATATAGTGCTCATAAGAAAACCCACGACTGTTAAACTTTATTTTTTTAGGATTTTGTCTTTGAAACTACTGAACGGATTTTCATCAAAAAAGGTGCTACCATGTCTATGGGCACATCCAGGATTTTATTTTGGGCGCACAAGAGGTTACGTGACAGCATGACGGGGTGCAATTGGTTTCGCCCTACACCGGTGAAGTGTAAGTCGTACGCACGACAATGGGGGGGGGGGGTTGATTAGGAAGAAATAATTCTGGGGGTGGGGAGAACAAGAGGCAAAGAAATTGTATACATTCTGGGGGGGTTAAGTATCTGGCACAACGAATCTCTTACGAGGACGGGGGGGGGGGGTATTTTATTTCACCCGGCGCGATGGGTGCCCCAAAAAAAAAACGTTCTGGTTCACAAGAGGCAAATGGGAAAAGAAATTCAATACAATACAAAAAAATCGGTACACAAAACAACCGCCTGGGGAGGCACGTGCCCCCATGCCCTCTCCTGGATTCGTCTATGAATACAACAAACTCGGTACACTAAACAACCGTCGGGGGGTGCTACGTGCCCCCCGCCCCCCCCCTCTCTGGGATCCGCTATAACGATGCCACACACAAGTACAGTCAGCCACACAAGTTGCTAAACAAAGCGTGTTTTTAAATTATGAAAGCTCCAAAACGAATGCGAGAAACCAAACTGTTTTAACTTTTTCAGAATGAAGGTAGTTTTTGGAGTGTATGTTTGTTTGTATGTATGTATATTCTTTGCCACGCCCTAGAGCCTAAATGACTTGATGAATTTTAGCTTGAGAGTTATCGTTAGATTCGTCTCAGGAGGCCTACTCTATTTCAACGAAAAACAAAGTTTCTATAGAATATTCGTGGCTTTCCTACCACAATTCTATTAGTTCACGAATTTCATTGAAACGAAAATTGTTTGACATATAATTTCTCTAAGCCCAGTTGTGAAAGTGCGTCAGAGTAAAAAATACTTATTACCTATAGTAACTTGAGGCGGCTGTTCTACCACCAGAAATTTGGAAAGACAAGCGAATTGAGCTAAAAACTATATTAAAGTCACGCACGATGTAAAATGTTATTATAATAACAAGCCTTACTTATGTAGTTTATAGTGCTTTTTTTTTCAATTTTAAACATTTTATTGGTGTTGTTTTGTAGCCGTAGATTCAAACGAGTAGCCTATATATAGCAAGTATAATTATCTTAGTTTTAAAGAACGTGCATAGATTTTCATAAAAAAACTAGCTGTCCCGCGCAACTTCGTAAATTTTCCCTGTTTTTGCAACATTTCTCATTACTGCTCCGCTCCTGTTGGTCGTAGCGTGATGTTATATAGCCTATAGCCTTCCTCGATAAATGGGCTATCTACCAGTAAAATAATTTTTCAATTCGGATCCGTAGTTCCTGAGATTACCGCGTTCAAACAAACAAACAAACTCTTCAGTTTTTTAATATTAGAATAGACTAGCTGTCCCGCGCAACTTCGTATGCGTAAATTTTCCCCATTTTTGCAACTTTCTCAAAACAAACAAACAAACTCTTCCGCTTTATAATATTAGTATAGATAAACAACAAACAGATTGGCATGGTGGGAGACATTAGCCACCCGTGGGGAAATCAAGATTAACAAGGAAGCCAGTTTAAGACATCTCAAATACTAATTCACAATAGAGGAAGAAGAAGAGAGTATAGGGCAGGGTTTCCCAAAGTGGGTTCCGTAGAAAAGTTACCAAGATTCCGCAAAATATTTTTTCAGAAACCTTGAAAAAAAAGTTCGTGATTGCTTACGTAAAAAGAACAATACGGACAATAAGAAAACAGGTCGGAAAATACCAACATGTCCTGTTGATAGTACATTAATCATAACAATAGATAGTGTAGACTGTATGATACTTCAAATGAATCAATCAAAATGTAAGGCAATCTATTACATTATGTGTTACTTATTTGTTTGTATAGGTGAGAAAAAAAATAACATAAGGGTACCGTTTTACCATTTTGGCTACGGAATCTTTAAAAGATACACATACTTACTTATACGAGTATATTCTTTTAGCAGGCATGCAAAATGCAAAATATAATATCAGTTATATTATTAAAATAAAAATCATTAAATTAAATTAACATTTGTAAATAAATTAAATTAAAATGATTGCTATCAATAAACTTTTTTTTTCCAATGTCGGTAGGTACAGGATCTCAGGAACTACTGGTCCAATTTTTTTTTATTAAACCCTATAACAACTCTACAAAGCTACGAGTATCTGATCCCAACTAAGCATAGTTTGTACGATGGTAACCAGACAACTGATAAACATACATAAAGATATATTTCTAAATACATACATATTATACATAATTATTAGACAATCCATCGTGCTCATCACACCAAGTTTTATCTTGGGGGATCGAACCCACGACCGCTGCGTAACAGTCGGATACACTCCCACCGTGCCACAGAGGCAGCAGTGTCAATAAAACAGTCAAGGCAGGATCTAGAGATGCCGAGGCACGCGATAAATTATACCCGGTTTAAAAAGGAGGCGTATTATCAAATTCACTGCGTGTAATGGACCGTAAATTTGGCCTAAATTCAAAAATATTTTATCATGGCAGCACTGATCGTGGGAATTTTATAGATAAGCGTAACTTTCGATTTGTATTGTTGTCAAATGTTTTTTTGCGAACTAATTAGATTCCAATAAGAACCGCTTCCTAGTTGAAATCATGTAACAATCTCGTTTCAAGAAGTTTAACTGTTCGGTTCATAGATTTTATTGTGAAAATTGATAAAACTGATAACACTGAAAATAAAATGTCAATAACATTGCAGTGACGTTTCGCATTCGGGCAAATTGTATTTCGAATCTACCTTACAATAAATATAAAATGGATTATTTAAGTGCTGAACTCGTGGTGAAATAATGAAATAGTGTAAAATAACTGTTTATTTAATCAAGATTATAGTGAAATATCAAAATGACGACAAAGGAGCTGTATACGAAGGTAAAAACTTATCGAAATGTTTCCGATTATATTTTGTTTTTTGATTGTCGAATAATAATATTCGTAATTTAAAAATGATTAAACTTTTTAAGAACGCGCAATAGTATGCCGTAGTCAATCATAGTTATTAAATAATTATTTTTTTATGCTTGAAAGAGTGTTTATAGTGATTGACCTTCTTAGAATTTGTGGGGACGTCATTCTCTTAATTTACTAACGATGTGCGAATCTTAAAATTTGTGCATGATAATAATTTTTTTTTTGTTGTCTCACACGACAACGGGCTAATATTTGTTATGATGTCAGAGGTTGTCTTATGCAGTACAACTTGTAGTCAACATTAATAGGAAATTATGAAATGTAATTTTAAATCCATAAAAGATATATGAATCCACAAATCTATAGATACAATGACTCTATAAAAAATAAGCTGATATAATAAATTAAACTAATCACTACCTATTGCTATCTGGGTTAATGACATCATAACTTTTTATGTTCATGAATTATTTAAATTGCATTTTCACAGCACTTGAACACTCATATAAGCTAACTTAAGTGTATGATGTTCAAATTATACAGATCTTTATCAAAAGATATGTTTTTAATTAATTTATCAAACTGTCAGAATGAAAGTGAATTGTTATCTTTAAAATAATACTACACTGTAAAAAAAAATGTGTATCATAGACATGATGCAACTGTTATGCCATTATGATAATATTGACACTATTAAATACCCAAAAACATACAAAAGTTGTGAAACTGGCAGTAGACAGCTGTTCTTTATATTTGTTGTATAAATATATATTCATAAACTGTACTGGACAAAGGTTCCCAAATAAATAACACTTGACACTAACTAAAATGTAATAGGAGAAAAATTAAAAAATCTAAAAAAGAAAATTACTATGGTAAGTATGAGAAATAACCAGTGATGTGTAGATCTGATACCGTGCCATCCCTTTCAATTAAAAAGTAAATATTGACTGCAAAGTGTGAAAGAGAGAAAAATCTTGTGCGGCCTTTGACAGATATCGTCCACAAAGTAGCATTGTCTCTTTCTAGAGTGGTCAGTTTTATGAGGTTATGGCGCAGTCCTGGTCTCTATGTCAATGCATATGCCTTACACCATAATAAACCATGAGTGTTTATCTAAACATTACAAAATTGAAGTATGAATAAATTTGTAACAAAAATATATTAACATTGTTGAGTTTGTTTCTATTAAATAATGAATCTCTTTTGTTCATTATGCCAAGGTCAACCCATAATCTTCTATCTAACACACATTTAATAAAAAAATATATAAATGACATTAACAAATTTTAATCCAATGTGATCAAAAAAACAAAGCACATCTACAAATGTTTAAATATATTACAATTTTTTATCAAAAATGTGTGTTTCACTCTACCGACTGATCCCAATTTTATGTGGGACTTTGCAAACATACAAATCACAGTCATTAAGTAGGTACACACAGATCTAGGTGTTTGTTTACAACACAGATTCTGAATAACAATTTACGAAGCACACAAATTTAAATCTCGTACAGCGTCAAACTTGTTAAGTACCTACACATATTCTCTGGTTTGTCAATGTTGGGTTGGATGCTTTATCATTCATACACATGAGTGTGCATGAATGATAAAGCATCCAACCCATATTTTCTTTTGATAATAAATAAAATAAAATAAAAAAGCCTTTTATTTCTAGGCTAAATAAAGTAGTATAAGTAATAGTTTATGTAATCAAAGTTCACACCAGAACCCTCTATGAGGTAAAGGCCTCTTCCAGACACTGCCACGTGTTTCTGTCTTGGGTCCACCAAATCCAGTTAGGCCCTGCAACCCCAACAATGTCCATCCAGCGTGTCAATGACCTCCCTCTCTTTCTTTTTCCTACTGGACCCATCCAAGCTGTTGCTTGGAATGTCCACCTCTTGTCTTTCTTTTGATACCATTAAATAAATAAACAAGCATGTCATGAAGATGCCAACAAAATCTTTGTTTGGTAAAAACTTGAATGTCACCACACTGCACTTCTGATTTGAAATATGAGTTTGTAAGTCTTATTTGCCCAATAATTTCACTTGCTACAGTGCACTGCATGGAATTTGATGTGGAAATAATGTTAAAGCTGGGGAAAAACATAGGTTACTTTTTATGTCAACTCAACAACAGTACAGAGGTTCTTAATAATAATTTGAATGTTCACATCTATGTTCCTTTTTATGTGTACATATTAAGGAAATAAAAGATTACAATTTGACTGCCTCTGTGACGCGGTGGGAATGTGTCCAACTGCTATGCAAGAGGTTGTGGGTTCAATTCCCACACCGGACATCACTTAGTGTGATCCACTAATTTTTGTTACAAGTCTGGGTGTACTTTGTGCCCGTGACTTGTATGTTTGTAAAGTCCCCCGCGACACAAGGCTCTACCATACTGCAGGAACAGTCTTTAAAAAAAAATGTACCTCCTAAAACCTCTGAAATATGAAAACCCCAGAATTACGAAAATCTGAAAAATAAGTCTGGGTATGCCCATTGTTTTAGACAAAGCCACAGGCTAAAGTAGCTAGCTTTTTCCTGCGGCTTGTATGCTAACAGAAAAACATTTGTATATATAGAATTAAATGGGTCATCTATGACGAAAGATATAATATTAAATTTTATCTTATCAGTTAATCTGACTGCACTGATGGTGTAATGGTTAAGGTTATTTACCATGCCACACCTACTCGTAAATTGTTGTGGGTTTGATTCTTAGAGAGTAAGTACATGACTAATAAACAATATTAATATAAATTTAAGTATGTATTTAGAAATATACTATAAGTATGTTTATCAGTTGTCTGGTTTCCATAGTACAAGCTATGCTTAGTTTGGTATCAAATAGCGTTGTGTGAGTTGTCCCAAGATATATAATATAATAGTATTAATAACTAGCTGTTGCAAGCTAGGTACTTCATTTGCATGAAAATTTGGAAAACAAATCTATCTCATGAGAACCATATACGTATTTATTTAGGATAATAAAACCGGGCAAGAACATGTCGGACCATGCTCAGTGTAGAGTACCGCACCCATTATTAAAAATAAATGCACTACATATGAAAAAATCCGATTTGAATAATTGCTCCAGCAGAAGAGTGTACGTTAATGGCACTTACGCCATTTTGTTGAGAAACACAGTTTTTCGGCATTAACTCAATATCTGTCTCTGTGCCAAATTTAATCTCCATCCAATCGCATTTTTAATACTTAGTAGGATATGGGGGCAATTTTTTTTTAAAGATAATTAGCAATTTGAGTCGCACATTACTAGCAATCTTGTTAATCCTAAGCTAAGCTCAATGGCTTGTGTTAGGAGTAGGTTCACGTTCCGCAGGGACGTCTCGTGCGGTGTTCTACAGGGCTCTGTCTTGGTGCCTGTCTTGTGGAACTTTGGTTACGACTTGGCCCTGCGGTGTGATTTCCCCCCTGGGATAGGGGTCATCTGCTATGCGGATAACACCCTCGTCACGGCCCGGGGTGGGATTTTTGAGGAGGCGGCGCGCCTGGTCAACCTAGGGATTTCCCGAATGGTCGGGTGCATCAAGGCGCGGAGGCTTAGGGTGGCCCTTTCCAAGACAGAGGCCCTATTATTCCATGGGCCCCGTCGCGGTACACCTGCTGGTGTTTCGATTGCCGTCGGCTCGGTTCTCGTACAGGTCCGGGCCCAGATGAAGTATCTAGGCCTAGTGGTAGACGGGCGGTGGCTCTTCGACGAGCACTTCCGCATTTTGGCGCCTAAGCTCGAGGCTACTGTGACCGCACTGGGGAGGCTGTTGCCGAACCTGGGCGGGCCTAGTGCCTCGAGTAGACGGTTATACACGTGGGTGATGCGGTCAATAGCTCTGAACGGCGCACCCATGTGGGCGGCGTCCCTGACCGCCCAGAATAGGGTCCGCTTAGGGAGACCCCAGCATGGCGGGCGTACAGCCCGCGGCCTTCCGTGGAGGCGCTACACCCTGTGTATATCCAGGGGCCGCGTAGGTGTGAAATGCCCGGAATGCAACAACATCGTTTCCGGGCAAACCCCATACTACCTCCATCGTCTTCCCCGGACGGTGGGGGGTGTTCGTAAGTAAATTTTCCCGCCACATAAAAAAAAGGAGTAGGTTCACGTCGGTAGTATATTGGGTAGGATTCGAACCCACAACCTCTCGATTGCGAGTCCGATTCCTTAACCATTAGACTACCGCTGCTTCAAATTATTGATATTAGTTTTAATATTTTTATTATTTTTTGGGTTCCGTACCCCAAAAGGAAAAACCGGCACCCTTATAGGTTAACCTTGTTGTCTGACCTATATGTCCCTTTATCTCGGGAACGCGTATCGAGTTGAAATTAAAACCGTCCGTTAGCTTCAAGATACGTAAAAAAATGATACGGCCGATTTTAAAAACTGCGAGACTCAATTGCTGAACTAATTATATTAATTATATACCTACAAAATTTGTACTGAACCCTCGTTGGGCCGTCTTGCAACTGTCCGTTTTTTTAAATTTATTTAACATTTACATTATCTGTTCTTTAAAATTTACATTAATCAGGAAATGAGCCATGTTTTCCTGATAAAGTTTCTGTAAAGAGGAAAATATGATAGGGGTTTTACCATATACTCACCATTAATTTATTGATAAATATTATGTACAGGGTGCCCGAATATGGGTGGAGCATCAAGAGAAGGTGTGGGAGAGCGCTGTGGTGACCTCGGACTACCGCTCCGGGGTGCTCATCGTCAAGATCGACCAGACCAATGAGATACGACAGATCAAGGTTAGTGAATAGCCTCATAAGGATCGGCTTTGCAGAGAGTAGGCGTTGCGACTTTTTTTGCTGGCCTCGGGCGTCTGCTCCTGTTGCCTCCCCCTTGGAACCGCGCCTGGGTTTGCTGTCAAGGTGAAAAATATAATATTTTGTAATTGTTTTTATAATAATTTGTAAATTTCGATTGATTTCTAACCTAACCTAACTCAAAATGCTTTACAAATTTTCATCAAATTTGTAAATTATTATTTTGTAAATTTCGATTAATTTCTTACCTAACCTTACCTAACTCAAATGATTCACGGGCATCTGGCGCTCGGCGGCCGAAGAAAAAACGATATTTGCTACCCCCCGACCGGGGTTGCAATCAATCTAGATTGATCTGTCTACAGGGGGTAAATTTACGTATTTAAAGCAGTGCAGTTGCAGTTAAGTTTCGATTAAAACGGCCACTTTTTTTTTTGTAACTTTGTGATCGAACTCAAATACGCTTGCGTCTTGTATGCGTCTCGAGAGCGCTATAACGACATTCTAGTACGGTGCGCAAGAGTTTTTAAGATCGATCCCAAAGTTATAAGAATAAGAATATGGCCGTTTTTATCGAAACTTAACTGCAACTGCACTGCTTTAAATACGTGAATTGGCCCCTAGGTTGCCTTTTTAACACGCTTTTATTAACTTCATACGTATGTTAGTATGTGTGTATGTAACGGAATCTTTAAACGTGTTTTTTACCCATTTCTGATTGTTGGATTTAATTGAAAGTTTACACACGTTTCAAGGATGGAAGACAATATAATCCGATAAAAAGGGATTTATGAAAATTCATCCTTTAAGGGGGTAAAATAATAGTTGTAAGTTTATATGAAATTCCGCCAGTTTTGAAGTTAGATGTATATATGTAATATGATTTATTTACCCAACTGTTTAGGCGGGCCGTAAATTTATTCTTGAAAGTAGTCTTACCGGGTTTAAGCAAAAAATAAAATCTTTATTTCTAAATATGCAATAGCACTATAATGTATGTTGTTTTTTTATTATATATTGTGTTTTTTTAATATATATGTATATATTATTTTATTCTGTATTTATTTTAAGTACTTTTTTATGTTATGTATATTGTGGTCTTTGCATGTATGGAATGCTGAAAGTAGTGTGTAATGTTTCCGAAAAAACTGTACAGACGCTCGTGAAATCACCGATGGCTTCAGCTGAAAAGCAGCGCTGCAGTCCGCTGTAGCATAAGCTGAGCTGCGGCCCTTTAAATTCACAATGAATCTTTTGTTTATATAGCTTTGTAAAAATATGAATTTAATAAATTATTTTTCTTTCTTTGTTTCAAAGCAAAAGTATAATTAAATGAAGTACGTTCATAATTAATTAGTTCCTTTACTAGTATATTTAAAATTTCCAGATAACAGATGAGGGTAAGATGCCCCCCCTCAGGAACCCGTCGCTCCTCATCGGACAGAACGACCTCACATCTCTGTCCTATCTCCACGAGCCAGCTGTACTGCATAATCTTAGAGTTCGGTAAGTTCTCTATATATTTTTTTAAGACGATTCCCGCAGTAGTGTACATGCCCTGTGTCGCAGGGGACTTTACAAACATACAAATCACACAAAGTACACCCAGACTCGGAACAACAATTTGTGGATCGCAAAAAGTGGTGTTCCGTGTGGGAATCGAGCCCACGACCTCTTGCGTAGCAGTCGGATACACTCCCACCGCGCCACCGAGGCAGTCTAAAAATATATTTTATTGAGTAAGCGAGTTAGTTATATACAGTAGGATCAACGTAACTAGGCCGGACTGAAGTAGACGACAAGTGGTTGCGCAGATGCGTTTTTTGGAAGTAAATGGTGACAGGAAGCGGGGGGCGGGGGCGGTAACTACTCGTAAACCAAGAGAATTAGAGATGCGACTTCGCATTACATTGTATTATTTAGTATTACTAACTCATGTTTTTTTGTGATTATTTTCGTAAAGAAATTTGTTTTTCAAAGTTTCTTTAGTATTTACTGTAACTGTTCTATATTTAAACTTTTATGAACTCATTTAAATAGTGTTTTTATATTGTTGAATTAAAATATTGTTAGTATTTTTAATCGATTAAACATAGTTAATCGTTTTCGTAAGTAATTTTAGGGTCGCATCTCTATGACATGCGCGAAAGTGATAAGAACCTAACTTCAGTCCGGTCAAGTTACGTTGATCGTACTGTAGTTTTACCTAGACTATAAAAAAACTGCATTATTCCCGCCGATTGGGCTATTGTGCGTATTGTACAGTCGCGGAATGAAAAACTTCGTTACCCTAAAGCTTGATTGGTAATGATCACCTGAAATTTTGCTTGAACCGAATCAAGAAATAGTAACGTCATACGCCAACATGTGAATGTTGTCGAACTATAATATTATGATTTTACTCAGATTAATAACTAAAGCAATAGATGGAACTTTGAAATATTTTTCTTTCGTTAAGAAAGTAGACACATCAATCATAAGCGAAAAAGTTTTTATTTCGAGGTGATAGACAATAGTAGAGTAATATCTGAGAAAATTAGTTGACAGCTTCTTGACAGACGCGAATGATAGCACGGCTATTTTTAAATGTCAAACTTGCAATGGAAGTCAATAACGATAGATGACTATTTCTCGATTCGCGTAAAGAGAATCAAGAAAACCATGGCAAGAACGTTATTTTCATGGAACTAACACTGCTTTAACTGTTCTATTTTATCACATTATTTAGACGTATCAATTGCAATCATTAGCAGAGAGTGATAGGGTTATAATTTTTTTTATTTTTTTTTCTTTTTGTTTTTTATCTGCGATCAGTTTAAAACTTTATGCGGATGTCTTTAGAGCATATATTCTTGTTAGAGTGTGTCCTCCAACGACGGGCATCTACTCATAGCGAACATTTGTAGTTGCGGTCAGATAAAATATTTTATTACACAATATCTTTCCTTTTGAGTCTCTTTTGGTATGACTGTGTTGTTAGCTTAGAAGCCAATTCATTGGGGTGACTCTCCAATCTCTTCCGGTAGGATGTGGAGGTGATCAGGATTTCCTCTTTCACTGTGTTCATTTTTAATTGGTTGTGGATTTCAGTGTTTGTGACAAGCCACGGCACATTTGATATAGTTCTCAAAATTGAATTTTGCATTCTTTGAATGATGGATATATTTGAGTTACTACAGCTCCCCCAAAGTTGTATCCCGTACATCCATACTGGCTTTAAGATGGCATTATAAATGAGCAATTTATTGTCAATTGATAGTTTGCTGTTCCGTCCCAGCAGCCAATAGAAATTTCTGAAGCGAATGTTGAGTTCCTCCCTTTTAGTCTTTATGTGGTGGAGCCAAGTTAGTCTGCGGTCTAGGTGGAGTCCCAGGTATCTCACGTTGTCTTTATGTGGTAGTATCATCCCATCCAGTTTCACTGGAGGGCAGTTGCCAGTACGCAATGTGAAGGTGACTTGCACTGATTTAGAGGCGCTGGACCTTATACGCCAACCTTGTAGCCACCCACAAATTTCATCGAGACCTCTTTGTAACATATCAGAAGCAGTCACAGGGTCTTTGTTACTGGCGAGAACTGCTGTATCATCAGCAAATGTGGCTGTAGTTACGCCTTCCACTTCAGGAAGATCGGCAGTGTAAATAGTGTAAAGGACTGGACCCAGCACTGATCCTTGGGGAACACCAGCCCTCACATCAAAGATTTTTGAGGTAGCCTCGAATCCTTTTACTTGGAACATTCGGTCCGATAAGTAGGACTTAAATAGTTCCAGGTAACTGTGAGGAAGATACGTCTTGATTTTGCAGATACCCTTGTGCCAGACTCTGTCGAAGGCTTGCTGGATGTCTAGAAAGACTGCAGAGCAGTACTCTTTCTCCTCCAGAGATTTTCTGATCCTGTCACATACCCTGTGGACTTGCTCCACAGTGGAGTGCTGGGTTCTAAAGCCAAATTGGTGCGGAGGAATGGTTTTGTTTTCATCAAGTAATGGTTGATTTCTACGCAGCAACACTCTTTCGAAGACTTTCGACATAATTGGAAGTAGACTGATTGGTCGATAGGATGTTACTTCGTTAGTAGGCTTGCCAGCTTTATGCACCATGAGTATCTGCGAAAGCTTCCATAACTGCGGGTAGTACTGCACCCTAAGAATTCCATTATATAGGGTAGTGAGGAATACAATGGCCTTCCGGGGAAGCTGTCTGAGCACTTCCTTAGTGATAAGGTCAAAGCCAGGTGCTTTTTTATCATCTAGGTTTTTAATGGCAGCCCAAACTTCTTGAACTGTTAAAGGACGCGGGCTCCCCCGCGTCCTTTAACAGTTCAAGAAGTTTAAGTGACATTTGGTAATCTTGTTCTATGACTGAGTTTACTTTATTGTCGTACACGTCACTGGGGCCAGGATCGTTTGGGCAAAATACATTTGATAGGTGTTCTGCAAATAAGTCAACCTTCTGTTGGGGAGTTCTTGCCCAGCCCTGGCTACATCTAAGAGGAGGTATGCAGGTTGCAGGTCTGGTCAGATTTCTGGTGAATTTCCACAGAGAATAGTTGCTCGATGCTGTTGGAGAAAGTGACTGTAATTGGTCTTGGAGAGTGTTATTCTTCCAGTCCTTAATCAAGGCTTTTAGGTCATTGCTAGCCCTGTTAAAATTTGATTTGTCTTCATTTAGTCTACTTTGGTGCCAAATTCGACGCAGCCTTTTTTTATTTTGTACTGCCATTTTGATTTCAAGTGGATAGTTTACCGATGTAGCTTGTCGACCATTTTCTGGGGTATATATCCAACAAGCCTTCTGTATCAACATAGTAATGTAAGAGGTTGCTGTGTCGATTTCTTCGCTAGTTTTTAGGGCCATTTTCAAATCAATATTTTCGTCGATGTACTCTCTCAGGAGTTCCCAGTCAGTGTGTTTATTGTACAATGTTATTGGAACAGTTTTACTAACTAATTTTGAGCTAATGGTTAGGATTACTAGAGTATGATCAGATGAAGAGTCGTAACACGTCTCTGCTTTTGTGTACTCTTTAGATAATCCTTTTAAAATAAAAAAATCAAGGAGATCAGGAGTTTTGTTCGGATCACTTGGCCAGTATGATGGTTCGCCTGTGGATATAGTGGTAAGTCTATGTTTTTCCGCACTAAGCTTTAGCTGTCTTCCTCTTGTAGTTGTTAGTCTGGATCCCCAATACGTGTGTTTGGCATTCCAATCGCCTCCAATTATAAAGCGATTGCCAAGAGTTTGAAAGAAGTGGGAGAACATAGCTTCAGTTATCTTGTGTCTTGGCGGGCAATAAATGGCAGAAATATTGATATAGCCAGTTTGATCTCTTACAGCCATGGTTGTTGCTTGTATGTGGTCAGTTCTGTATTCAGGCATTAGGTGGTGTGAGAGAGTTTTTTTTACTATGACAGCTGTTCCAGCATGGCCTGTTCCATCTGGGTGGTTGGTCAGGTAACATAGATGGTCTTTAAATTTCACGTATGTAGACCCCGTCCCATATGCCTCTGAAACCAATAGAATATCGAGCTTATGCTGCTTCATTAGAAGCTCGACTTCATTTTTATTAGGGGTTAACCCATTTAGGTTGTGTGTCGCTACACGTAAGTTTGTCATTTTATTAGTTTGTCAACGAGCTTGGTTATGAGGCCCATCAGAGCACTCATTTGTTGTAGGATGGTGTCTATCTTTTCAGATTGTTTCATAAACATATGTTTAAGTGTAAGTTAGGTGTCAATTGATTTTCTGGTGTTTTGGCACACTGTTTTAGAATAAGTGGTCTCATTTGCAGTTTTCCCAGTGCCACAATCTATTGTAGCGGGGCATTGTCTTATCTAACATTTATTGGAGGTGCCTGGACCTCATTGTATTTAGGTGTCTTTTGTCTAGTTTTCCGGGCTATGATTTCTTTGTAGACTTTACATCCCTTGTAGTTAGCTGGGTGCGGTCCATTACAGAGGGCGCATGAAGCAGGAGTCTTCCGATCGCGTTTCTTACAATCAGACGTCTTATGAGACAGTCCACATTTTACGCACCGGTACGGGCGCATACAGTAATTTTTCGAATGGCCGTATTGCTGACACCTTTGACACTGGACAACCGATCTCGATTTTCGTGGATCTTCTACGATGATGGATTGATGGTATATGTATTTCAGGTCTTTTACCGCCTTATTGTTGGGCCCAGTAGCAAGGTTGACAAAGAACGTTGAGGTAGGCTTCTTTTCAGGACCGAATTTAGCGTTGACTATTTCTCCAGTAACAGTATTTCCAGTCGCCTCTATTTCCTCCTTGATTATATTTATAGGAGTTGATGGGTGTAAGTTGCGTATAACCACTCTGAAGGGTCTCATATCCTTTCTATTGAAAGTATGACCTATAAGGCCATTTTCTCTTACAATGTGAATCAACATTTTATAGACTTCCATGTCAGTGCTGCTTAGCCTTAGTTGGTTTCTATTAACTATTCTATAAGTAAACTGCTTCCTATCAGCGACAGTCTCGAGCAATTCTGTTAATTTATTAAGGTCCTCAATTCCGTATAGAATGATTGGTGGAGGCTTACTGGTACGTTTGGCTTTCCCATCACTTTCAGTTTCAGTAAGGTCAATAGGCAAGCCGGAGAATCTATTAGAGGTTTTGATAGACTCAGGGGACGGGCTGTCTGCCATCTTGCGTTTTTTGGAGTTACCATTTTCCGGCACTCTCTGCCATGAGGGGGGACCGGCATTGATGCTAGTATTGGAGATTTCTGCACCAGTTGTTTTACCGGTGGTAGCTGATGGCAATGGATGACCCACAGATGAGGAACGGGGTCTCGAGATAAACAAGCTTGGATGGAATGCTTGTTGGACGAACTTCTTGGTATTGCTGCCAGTAGTATTTACTGACACAGGTGCCTGGTCGCCTACACCTGTGCAGTCTTCGGTAACATATTTCTCACCCGCAGGCCCGGGTACCTGCGAGCGCCGGGTGTTAGCCGGATCGCATGACATCGCATTATCTATATCTGACTTTTCCATTTTAATTAGATTGGTGGGAGAATACTGTAGGACTTTCCCAAGGTACTACAGCCCTACTTTTGGAGAAGATTTAGTTCCTCCAGGCCACGGGAGACCTATGTATTGACAGGTTACTTAACCGCCGCCTGTAACTCGGCGTTGTTGCTCGTTTAGCACCACCCGGGGGGCACGTGTAGGGTGGGCCTTAGGAAAGGTGGTAAATCCTACGGACGCGAGCAACTTATACCGCCCCCCAAGGGTTATAATGAGACAGATTTAAACGTTCCATCTATTTATTTAGTTATTCATCTAAGAGGTTTTATTTCAACTACTCACAGTCAAGGAATATTGATCTGAATAAATTTAAACTCTGTTGTCGAACAGCTAAGCGAACTTGGCATTAAATGTAGAATCATTCTATTCCAAATTTTGTCTGACGTTTATAAACGTTGCATTTGTAACCTAAATGAATTAAGTATTTTTACTTTGTTAAGCATAATTTACAACACACGAGTATACAACTGCCTAAAGTGATACATAGTTTGAAAAGGCAACATTGCAAAGTTTAAATACACTAATTTACGACGGTGTGACGTTGAAGTTCGTTCATTCCGCGACTGTACTTATCCTGCCGACCCACGCACTCCCAGACTACTAATAATATCTTGGGACAACTCACACAACGCTATCTGATTGCAAACTAAGCAGAGCTTGTACTATACATACTTATATATTTCCAAATAAATACCTACATATTATAGATAAATAACACCCAGACACAGAATAAACCATCGTGCTCATCACACAAAGTTTTATTCTGGGTGGATATCGAAACCGCGACCTCTTGCGTAGCAGTCGGATACACTCCCACCGCGCCACAGAGGCAGTAAAATGAAATGCAGCATGTTTGAGAATGCGTAATCAACAACTCACACATGCTGTTTCACTTAAAAATCAGTCTCAGACATACTTAAGAATACTAACTTCTGTCTCCAAAATATACTGGGTTAACCAAACTAATGGCCCCTGGAGGCTAAATATTTGAGCAACAAATTTTACTAAAAGGATATAGAATAACTGCATTGAAATATTTTCCGAAAGTCACTTGTCAGAGCTGGAAATCGGACCCGTCAATTGTAGAATTATACTGTATTTTTATAAAACGAATCGAAAGGGCCAACAATTACGAACAAATTTATCTAATAAACATTGCATCTAAAATCAAAAGAACATCGTCACGATTATTAGTGGTTAATGTAGTTTTTACCCGACTGCGCAGGAGAGTTATATGTTTGACGCGTATGTATATATCCTTCTAGTGTTCCCATGTCCGCCCATAACTCCTCAAGGGCTCAACTGATCTTAATACATGATACGTCATTAGATTCACCTTAATGACGTGAATGACACTGTCTTTTAAAAACATTTAGGGCTTCTAAAGGCCATTTTTAGATTTAGGGATCCGTTTGTGAAATATTAAGCTTTAAAGTGCAAATTTTTGTTAAAGTCAAGTGTGCTCCCCTGCCAGCTAAATGGTTGATGTTGTGTATGTGAAAAAAATCACGGTAGTAGTATATTATAGTGAAATTAAAAGGAAAACTGTCACAGCTAAGTAGGTTTTACAAGTTTACGAGTAACAGCTGATCAAATGCGAAGTAAAAAGAAGAAGAAGTATTAATATACTCTTTGTTCCGATGGGATAGGGGGGGGGGGGGGACTATAGCGTCTTAAATTGTGTGTGGTATCATTTAGTCATCTACAAATTTAAATAAGTAAATTGTGTGTGGTATCATTGAGTCATCTACAATTTAAATAAGTCATTTATTAACATTGACATAAAAGTTTTTCAAATGCTGTTTGCAACACTTTGAGGTTTGCACTTTACCAAGAATGACGTTGTACATTTATAATAATGTCTTAGGATAACTCACTCCACGTTATCTGATCCCAAACTAAGCAGAAACTGTACTATGGTAACCAGACAACTGATAAATATACTTACTTATATTTAGATATATATTTTTTTAAAGAAAACTAGCAACGTGGGATTGAGTCCCACATTACTAGCTATCTTGTTAACCCCTCCAGCTAAGCTCAAAGGCTTGTATTAGAAGTGGGTTCACGTCGGTAGTATAATGGGTAGGATTCGAACCTGCGACCTGACGATTGCGAGACCGATGCCTTAGCCATTAGGCTATCGCCGCTGCTAAATACACACATATTATAGATAAATTACGCCCAGACACAGAATAAACCATCGTGCTCATCACACAAAGTTTTATCCTGGGTAGGGATTGAACCCACGACCTACGGCTTAGCAGTCAGGGTCACTAACCACTAGACCAACAGACCAGTCGACACTTAAGTGGTAATTAATATACAAATATGTAGTAATCGAGTAGGTACTTCCCACTAGCTAAAACAATGACCATTACGAATTAAAATGATTCATAGATGATACCGGACATTGATAATACATAAAGTCAATCTGCCATCAACTAAACTACAACCACATACTATATACTTTACGTACCTACTCTCGATATTCTATTATATATGATGCCTAGCTGCGCAACTCCGTCTGCGTACATTTTCCCTGTTTTTGCAACGTTTCTTATTGCTGCTCCGCTCCTATTGGTCGTAGCGTGATGTTATATAGCATATAGCCTTCCTTGATAAATGGGCTATCCAACAATGAAAGATTTTTTAAATTCGCTTCGGTTCCTGAGATAACTGCGTTCAAACAAACAAACAACTTCTTCAGCTTTATAATATTAGTATAGATCAGTCAAATAAAGTCATCACTCAAAATTCAATTCTAGATAAACAATAATCAACATTTTAACACGTTTTTATTAGCTTCATGTTTTGTTTGTATGGGCTATATAACATCACGCTACGAGTCTACGACCAATAGGAGCGGAGCAGCAATGAGAAATAATTGCAAAAACGGGGAAAATTTACGCAGACGAAGTTGCGCGGGAAAGCTAGTTAATAATAAACCATATTATAATAACAACCATATTTGATGCAATAAAGAAATTATTATTATTATAAAAAACTTAGACTGATTTGGATATCGATTTTAAAAGAAAATAAGAGAAATATCCCGAGGAAAATAAACTAGAAACTGACGAATGCACAGAATGTGCGAGCCATAATCCTTACCGAGTAGAAGAAGAAAGAAAGAGAAAAGAGAAAAAAATACTACGCAAGGGAATCTACCCTACTTTATCCAAACTAATTTATTAAATGTAAAAGTAACTCTTATCTGTCTCTTTATTATGTTTTCACGCCCAAATTGCTGAACTAGTTTGAATGAAATTTGGTAAGGAGATAATTTGAGTCCTGACAAAGGAAAATTACTGCCTCTGTGGCGCGATGGGAGTGTGTCCGACTGCTACGCAAGAGGTCGTGGGTTTGATTCCCACACGGGACACCACTTTGTATGATCCACAAATTGTTGTTCCGAGTCTGGGTGTACTTTGTATCCGTGACTTGTATGTTTGTAAAGTCCCCCGCAACACAGGGCTTGTACCCTACTGCGAGAGTCGTCTTTTATACATATATAAAAAAATGGTATAATACCGCAATAACCGAACGAAGTTCCTTATCGCGCGTTGTAAAAGGGGGCTAGACAGAAAAAATCTCACGAAAAGTTGTAACGACACTTTTTGACACACACGAGCCGTGCGGCGTGCGCGTAAGATATGAACATCTAATTTGAAGTCACCTGTCGATTTGGTCTAGAGGCATAAATTCGGTACACAGTATTGGTGACAATTGTGTAGTTGTGGGGTCGAGCCTTCGGTATCATCATCAGCCTATCGCAGTCCACTGCTGGACATAGGCCTCTCCAATTGCACGCCACTTTGTTCTATCTTCGGCTTCTCGCATCCAGCTCCTTCGGTATACAATCGTCTTTTTGTAAGTTATTTTCGTTTCGTCTTTCTATTTCGCATTGAACAGTGTGGTGTTGCGAAGATTATAAAAAAAAAATAAGGTAAGGGTCATCCGGGACACCTCTCAAGTTTTTTATTTCTAATATATAAAATTCTCGTGTCACAGTTTTCGTTGCCATACTCCTCCGAAACGGCTTGACCGATTTTGATGAAATTTTTTGTGCTTATCCGGTATCTATGAGAATCGGCCAACATCTATTTTTCATACTCCTAAGAGTTTGTTTGTTTGTTTGAATGCGATAATCTCAGGAACTACTGGGCTGCACTGAAAAATTTATTTTATTGTTGGATAGCCCATTTATCGAGGAAGGCTATAGGTTATAACATCACGCTACGACCAATAGGAGCGGAGCAGCAATGAAAAATGTTATAAAAAAAAGGAAGAAAAAAGGGAAAATTACAATCTATTATTCATGCCCCTAAGTGATAAGGGTTATCCACACCTAACATTTATAACTATACTATAATATTAGAAGAGAGAGAAGAGTTTGTTTGTTTGTTTGAACGCGATAATCTCAGGAACTACTGGGCCGCATTGAAAAAATATTTTATTGTTGGATAGCTCATTCATCGAGGAGGGCTATAGGTTATAACATCACGCTACGACTAATAGGAGTGGAGTAGCAAGGAAAAATGTTGCAAAAACGGGGAAAATTTACGCAGACGTAGTTGCGCGGGTCAGCTAGTATTGATATAAAGGTTTGTTGTAAGAAAGTGCTACTATCCTCAGTGAATCAAATCAAATAAATGTAGTACATTTAAGTTTTAGTTGAAACTATTTGTAAACTTAACACTTGAGTAAACATTAAATCATCTCTATGACATTATAACTTACTATATTTGTGATTACATACAATCTATTTACAACTTTATGTACAATGTATTTAGTTTAGAATTGAATAAGGATGTTTTTGTAACTGGTTATCATACCTCTTGTGATTGGTGGGCATAATCTCAATTGTTGGTCAAGGAATGAGTCATGTCCTGATTGCTGAGCTAACTCTGATTTGCTATCAGAAAACTATGCGTGTAAATCTTTGCCGTTGAATAATGTGAAACTCTAACATTAATATTTAATGTTTTTGACGTGATAACGTTTTATAAATCGATGACCGGGTGCACGCACGAAAAAGTGTCATGGTCCGTGACGTTCCATCTGCTGATAGTTTCAATGTCACGCTCCGTCACGTTCCGCCTGCTGATAGGGTGAAGTATTGTGGCCGTCGGGCGCATGCGCCTGAGTCCACTAAAGCTGTCACAGGCATGGTTGTTTGTTACAATGTCATCAATGTTTTGGTGATTGCAGCGACATGCGATACAATTGAAAAAAAAAAAACGCTGTCATAGGCATGCTTGTTCATTACACTGTCATCAATGTTTTCTTATGACGTTATCACGTAAGATTATCATTCGTAAACCGACGTTACAGACCAATTTTTGTGTTTTTTTTTATTAACTACTAGCTGACCCGCGCAACTTGGTCTGCGTAAATTTTCCCCGTTTTTGCAACATTTCTGATTGCTGCTCCGCTCCTTTTTTCTCCACTATTGAATGGATGTTATTTTACATATAAACTTTCCTCTTCAATCACTCTATCTATTAAAAAAAAAACCTCATCAAAATCCGTTGCGTAGTTTTAAAGATTTAAGCATACATAGGGATATAGGGACAGAGAAAGCGACTTTGTTTTATACTATGTAGTGACATTACATTGAATAAACTGTTGGTGTAGTGCAGCCACACAACGTTATTTGAACAGGCCACAAATACGTGTTACACATGGTGTCGCCGGCCGCAAAAGTTTGAATTGAACCCCCCTTTCCATTATGAGCTACATACTTACCGGTGTTCAATAAAATTTTACAGCAGTTTGTAGAATTTCATTGAACACCTGTAAGTAGAGGTTCAATTGTCTGGTTGCCATAGCACATACAGGCTCTGCTTAGCTTGACATCAGATGACGTTGTGTGAGTTGCCCCAAGATATTATTATTATTCCTATATGTGCAGTTTTATCAAAATGCGTTGAGTAGTTTTATCATGATATTGCAATAAACATTATTAATATTACAATTCCCTTGTTTTTAAAGTCAAAATTTTAGACATTTGAAAGAAGAAAAATAAGAACACACTTTCAAAAACCCAAGAGGTTGTAAACAGAAGAGGTTTTACTATTTAAACGCAAAACAGGTTTTACCAACTATTTAATAGCAAATATAGGTACTTACTTGCATTCATTAATGGAATATGCATTTTCTATTATTTACCTAATTAACTAGTTATCATGCGAGAGATATATAGGTCAACACATCACTAGGGTCATATACTTGATGGTACCGTTTAACTTTTAAAAACCCACGGTACCACCGGGGGTATGGCCAGGGGTACTGTGGGTCTGTAAGGTATCTATTCACCCCCTAAAATTAAATTGTTAGATTAAAGTTTAAAATATTGCTTTCAGATTCTGCGATCGCAACGCCATCTACACATACTGCGGCATCGTTCTGGTGGCCATAAATCCTTACTACGATTTACCTATTTACGGTAAGTTATTTTTTCTTTAAAAGATAATAATATCTTGGGACAACTCACACAACGTCGTCTAATCCCAAACTAAGCAGAGCTTGTACTATGGAAACCAGACAACTGATAAACATACTTATATATTTCTAAATACATACATATTATAGATAAATAACACCCAGACACAGAATAAACCATCGTGCTCATCACACAAAGTTTTATCCTGGGTGGGGATCGAACCCACGACCTCTTGCGTTGCAGTCGGATACAATCCCACTGCGCCACAGAGGCAGTCAAAGATAACTGCATAGCAATGATATTACTTTTATGAAGATGTGCTGAGTTAAGAAAGAGGGAAGTAGAAGGGAGATTGGGAAGTATAATGTGTTTGTGGTGTGTAGGTAGATATAATTATTTACAAAAATCGGTCAAGTGCATGTAGGGCCACGTACAATGCAGGGTTCCGTAGCTACCCAGCACAATGCGGTATAAGAAGTGGGTTTTCTGTTGTTTTTGTTACATACTACTAACAACGTTATATCAAGTATTTTTCAATGGAAATTATACGAAGTTACTTCTCATTTGGTCTGCTGTTACTCGAAAACTTGAAAGCCTACTTAGCTGTGATAGTTTTCCTTTTTAATTTCATTATATACCTATACTACCCTGAATTATTCCACATCCCAAAAACAGCTATTTCGCTGGCAGGATAGGCGCGACATTTAATATTTACACCACCTAAAAATTTTTAAAAGACCTATCCAACGACACCGCTCGTGATGGGGTAGGTCAGAAAAAAAACACTTTAGATGTAGGGGAAGAACTCGATTTCTTTTTTAAAGTTTTTTTTAACCACTTTGTCGGCATAACTAATATATCCATGCCAAATTACAGCTTTCTTTAAGCTGACCTGGGGGTCAATTCACGTATTTAAAGCAGTGCAGTTCAGTTGCAGTTAAGTTTCGATTCAAACGGCCATTTTTGTTTTCTTGTAACTTTGGGATCGATCTCAAATACGCTTCAAGGACAGTGACAATCTAGTATGACAATTGTTATGTGAATTCCAACTTTGTCATTATTATCGTTGGAATTAATTTATATATTTTTTTTATAATCTATATACATTTCAAGTTACCATGTTTCGGTTCCAAAACGACTACAAATTCATGGTGTATAACGCGGTTGAAATCGCGTGACAGTATTAGTTAATATTATGTTTAATTTGTTTGACAGGTGATGAAACAATAATGGCATACCGCGGCCAGGCAATGGGTGACCTAGACCCGCATATATTCGCCGTCTCAGAAGAAGCGTACACTAAGTTAGAAAGAGAAAGAAGAGATCAAAGTATTATTGGTAAGTACAAATCTTAATGCAAATCTATACTATTACTAGCTGACCCGCGCAACTTGGTCTGCGTAAATTTTTCCCGTTTTTGCAACATTTCTGATTGCTGCTCCGCTTCTATTGGTCGTAGCGTGATGTTGTTGCCCATAGCCTTCCTCAAATAAATGGGCTATCTAACAATAAAATATTTTTTCAATGCGGCCCAGTAGTTCCTGAGATTATCGCGTTCAAACAAACAAACAAACTCTTAGAGGTATGAAAAATAGATGTTGTCCGATTCTCAGACCTACCCAATATGCACACAAAATTTTATGAAAATCGGTCAAGCCGTTTCGGAGGAGTTTAACAACAAACACCGTGACACGAGAATTTTATATAATAGATAGAATTTTATAAGCTACGGGTCTTAATCGCGTAAATATTTTATTTTAAGGCTAAATACCTTTGTTTATTGCCCGACGTTTCGACCGTATTGCAAAGGTCGTGGTCACGGGTAGACTCTACCCGTGACCACGGCCGTTGCAATATGGTCGAAACGTAGCCTTAATATTAAATATTTACGCGATTAAGACCCGTAGCTTATAAAATTTTATAATGTGGTACAAATCGTAAAAGTTTACGAATATAAATTGTAAATCTATACTAATACTAGCTGACCCGCGCAACTTCGTCTGCGTAAATTTTCCCTTTTTTCTGTTTTCTTCCTTTTTTTACAACATTTTTCATTGCTGCTCCGCTCCTATTAGTCGTAGCGTGATGTTATAACCTATAGCCTTCCTCGATAAATAAGCTATCCAACAATCAAATATTTTTTCAATGCGGCCCAGTAGTTCCTGAGATTATCTTATTCAAACAAACAAACAAACTGTTAGGGGTATGAAAAATAGATGTTGGCCGATTCTCATAGATACCGGATAAGCACAAAAAATTTCATCAAAATCGGTCTAGCCGTTTCGGAGGAGTATGGCAACGAAAACTGTGACACGAGAATTTTATATATTAGATTATAAAGAGGTAAAGTTTGTGAGGTTGTATGGGGTAATCTCTGGATCTTAAGAACCGATTTTGAAAATTGTTTTACCAATAGAAAGCTACGTTATTTGAGAGTGTCATTTTTTATATCTTGGGACAACTCACACAACGCTATCTGATCCCAAATTAAGCAGAGCTTGTACTATGGAAACCAGCCAACTGATAAACATACTTATATATGTCTAAATACATACATATTGTAGATAAATAACACCTAGACACAGAATAAACCATCATGCTCATCACACAAAGTTTTATCCTGGGTGGAGATCGAATCCCTGGGTCACTAACCTGTAGACCAACTACGACTAGCCTGTATAACATCACGCTATGATCAATAGGAGCGGAGCATCAATGAAAAATGTTACAAAAACGACAAAATTGACGCAAACGAGGTTGCGCTGGTTTACCAACTAAGTTTCATATAAACATACTGCTTGTTTTATTTCACTTCTTGGATGCCATTTTTTTTTTTAATTCGTTTAAGTACATTCAGTGCATCCGCCAGTTTCAAGTTTATTTTCTGTCTAGTTTTCTTCTTTGTACTACAAAGTCTCGTTCTTATCCAGTACCAGCTGTCCCGCGCAACTTCGTCTGCGTAACTTTTTCCCGTTTTTGCAATATTTCTCATTGGTGCTCCGCTTTTATGGGTCGTAGCGTGATGTTATATAGCCTATAGCCTTCCTCGATAAGTGGGCTATCCAACAGTGAAAGAATTTTTCAATTCGGATCCGTAGTTCCTGAGATTACTGCGTTCAAACAAACACACAAAAAACTCTTCAGCTTTATAATATTAGTATAGATTTCAAGTACATATATGTCACACATCTGCCTCTCATTCGACTGCCCCTGTGGCACGGTGGGAGTGCGTCCGACTGCTACGCAAGAGGTCGTGGGTTCGATTCCCACACGGGACACCACATTGTGTGATCAACAAATTGTTGTTCCGAGTCTGGGTGTACTTTGTGTCCGTGACTTGTATGTTTGTAAAGTCCCTCGCGACACAGGGCTTGTATATTACTGAGGGTGTAGTCTGTTTATTAAAAAAAAATCTAGCTACTGCTAATCTAGTAGGGGTACCGTCCTAAGCCGTTAATCAACTCTGGCACCGAGACACGCATGATAACGCCCCTTTTTTTTTTTGTTTTAATATTTTTATTTCGTAAAATCAGGTTAATGATTATTCGAAAACGTCAAATTAATACGTACTAACATCAAATTGATATGCAACTAAGTAACGATTTATATTTGTTTATTGTTACAGTGAGCGGCGAATCAGGCGCCGGCAAGACTGTGTCAGCTAAATACGCGATGCGATACTTCGCGGCGGTCGGCGGTAACGCCAGTGAGACTCAGGTTGAAAAAAAAGTCCTAGCTTCGAGTCCTATTATGGAGGTGAGTACTAATAGATGATCTGACATGGTATTATCCAAAAAATGGAATGTCTTTTTACTGAATTTTGAAACCCCCATTCTCTTATGAATTTAAGAAATCTGTTCTTAGTGATGCCTACATTTTAAAAACTATATATGCGCCACAAACCAATCCGTTTAGTGGTTTAAGTTGTACAGCCATTAATATACTACGGGTCTTAATCGCGTAAATAATTTAGGGTAAAATACCTTGTTTATTGCCTTGCAGTCTACCCGTGACCACGGCCGTTGCAATACGGTCGAAACGTCGGGCAACAAACAAGGTATTTTACCTTAAATGATTAAGACCCGTAGTATATTAATCGCTGTATAACTCAAACCACTAAGCAGATAGGTTTGTGGCCACATAAAGTTATTAAGATGTAGGCATCGCTAAAAACAACGACCACGTCCCATCAATTCCCATGTAATAAATAGTTATAACAATATTTCCTGTTGACAATATCACAATTAAAAACATTGAGGTGAGCTTGGCGTGACATTAGCGATGATGGATACGTGGAAAGTGACGTGATTGTTTTATTTGTACCGTGTGAAACTTAGCTTCACTCTTTAGCCTTTTTTTTAATTTTGTGTGCAAAAATATCCACGGATTCCACTCCTACGAGGAGCAGGAGGGGATATGTCGAAATCGAACCGACTAAAAATCACACGGTGTTCCGGCGCATAAGCCTATGGCCGAATGTAAGTAAGTGCCTCCACCATTAGCAGGCTTGGTCGATGGTTACAACGACAATTTTTACGACAATGTGGGTGGTTTCATTCCGACTTCGTGACAGAAGGTGCGCGTGGAACACGTCGCAACACCATTTCGAGCTTACTTCTGTAAGGGCGACAAGTTACCCTCCTTGTCGCTCTCAGGCCTGAGTCTATGGGGGCCGAAGATCAAGATTTTTTTTATACATTGCCCGGGAGGTTTTCTATACCAGATGTTTCTTATTGAACATCTATCTTTTTACGCCGGGTTAAAACGTTGGCTCCAACTTCGGTTCCAAAGCCACTCGTCCAAGGTGTGGACCTAGAAAATAGCATTGGCCCCAACGTTGGGACTGACATGTGGAGACGGTGTTAACTATATAAAGATAAATGGATGTAGTTTGTTGCTCCCTATTAATGTATTTTGTTGTATAGTTTATTGCATTTTACTAGGTGAATATTGTTGTCACAGTTTGATAATGTTACTTAGGTACTTGTTAAGAAAACGATTTACTTTTGTAAGAAAACGTACTGCGTGATAAATTACGGCCATTCTTTTCTTTCTTTTGCAAAACATGCATACTTATTCATTAAGTAGCAGTTAATTGCCCAATATTTAAGCACATAAAGTTTTTACATCGTAAGTGGATGCTCCTACTATGTTGTGCCCATTGAGGCTGATGTATCCGATCTCGTGTACTCTTCTAATATTATTTACCTCTCTTTTTGAATTTGTCCTCTAATATGGTGTATAATATAATGGTGGCAGCACCTTACCTGCATATACAGTTTATAAACAGAGAAACATTGTAAACATTTGCAATTTGAAAAGAATGGCCGCGAGTTTTTATTGCCTGTTCTTTTCTCGGGCTTTACCTATTGTTTGCGAACAGGCATTACAAGTAAATGTAGAATCGACTATCCATAAGTGTAGTATTGTGCTTCCTAAGTAAATAAATCATTTTTATTATTATTATTAAATCTTTTCAACTAATACTGTTATTACTTCACAGGCTATAGGCAATGCGAAAACAACGCGTAACGACAACTCGTCCCGTTTCGGCAAGTTCATAGAGATCCACTTTGACAGCATGTACAGGATATCAGGGGCGAGCATGCGGACATATCTGCTGGAAAAGTCCAGGGTTGTGTACCAGAGCGGGGCAGAACGGAACTATCATATATTCTACCAGTTGTGTGCCGCTGCGCATTTTATGCCGGAGCTTAAGTTGGGTGAGTTTTAAGCTATTGCGTAGCTTTTAGCGCGGCGACCGAATCAAGAAATTCCGTAACGAAAATAAAAACTAACACCCCCACTCCGCCTACTATGTAGCTCGGCCGAGCATTCGCTTAACGTATATGTATATGTACGACTGCACGAAGCGAAGCACGGATCGAGACGAGCTGCTCCGAAATGTAATGAAAAAAAAAAATACTGCATAAATAAATAATTATAATTGCATAAGTTGATAATAATGCTATGCAATAGCTTTACCGCGGCAGTCCCCGAGTGGCCACACCTTTTTTTTTTAAATTATTTTTAAAGACATTGTTTTTTTAAAAAAAACGACTGCCGCAGTTTGCTGCAAGCCGTGTCCGCGACACAGGGCTCAGGGCACAGGGACTTTACAAACATTCAAGTCAGGGACACAAAGTACACCCAGACTCGGAACAACAACTTGTGGATCACACAATGTGGTGTCTCGTGTGGGAATCGAATACGACCTCTTACGTAGCAGTCGGACACACTCCTACCGCGCCACAGGCAGTCATATATCACGTAGCCTAAGTTCTCAATATATCGGAAACGGCTCCAACGACGATCTAGCTAGGTATAATATTCAGAAAATGTCGTTTTATCCGTGTTTTCAGGCAATGAAAAACTGCTACAATATCATTAGAATACAAAGGTAAATTTCGCCACAAAAGGTAATAATAGCTGAAGTGGAAAATCGGGCGGTCCCGAAAGCAGAAGACCCCGGTTCGAGTCCGGGTGATTATTTTTTTCCTTTTTCATTCAGGTACTATTTGTTATATATTCAGTGTAGAAGCTGTCATAAATAAATATACACATTACAATAATAATAATATAATATCTTGGGACAACTCACACAACGCCATCTGATCCCAAACTAAGCGGAGCTTGTACTATGGAAACCAGACAACTGATAAACATACTTATATATTTCTAAATACATACATATTATCGATAAATAACACCCAGCCACAGAATAAACCATCGTGCTCATCACACAAAGTTTTATCCTGGGTGGGGATCGAACCCACGACCTCTTGCGTAGCAGTCGGATACACTCCCACCGCGCCACAGAGGCAGTCATGGTACTGAGTCCCCTGTGGCGCGGTGGGAGTCCGACTGCTACACAGCAGGGCGTGGGTTCAATCCCCACCCAGGATAAAATGCTGTATGATGAGCACGATGGTTTATTAAGTGTCTGGGTGTTATTTATCTATAACTAGCTGACCCGCGCAAATTTTCCCCGTTTTTGCAACATTTTTTATTGCTGCTCCGCTCCTTATTTCCCCAATATTTAATGGATGTTATTATACATATAAACCTTCCTCTTCAATCACTCTATCTATTAAAAAAAAAAACGCATCAAAATCCGTTGCGTAGTCTTGAAGATTTAAGCATACATAGGGATATAGGGACAGAGAAAGCGACTTTGTTTTATACTATGTAGTGATATGTATGTATTTAGACATATATAAGTATGTTTATCAGTTGTCTGGTTGCCATAGTACAAGCTCTGCTTAGTTTGGAATCAGATGACGTTGTGTGAGTTGTCCCAACATATTATTATTACGCAATATAACCGTAAATAACGATAGCCATAACTCCTTTTCTTCTTAATATTTAACTGACCTATAATGTTTTTATTCTAGATCATCAAGACTCCTTTCACTATCTAAACCAAGGTGGCAGCCCTAACATCGATGGCGTTGACGATTTGAAGGCGTTCAACGAGACGAGAAATGCTCTCACTACGTTAGGTAACATTATAGCTTTATTAAAATATATATATTACGGGTCTTAATCGTAATATATATATTTTAATTCGTTTCGACCGTATTGCAACGGCCGTGGTCACGGGAACGCGTTCCCGTGACCACGGCCGTTGCAATACGGTCGAAACGTCGGGCAATAAACAAGGTATTTTACCTTAAATTATTCACGCGATTAAGACCCGTAATATATATATTTTAATAATGTGTACAAATCGCGAAAGTTTATCAACATTTATAACATTATAGCTTTTGATTATTATTTAGGTACATTGCAGATTCTTGTTTTCAGTACTCTGTATTCCCTTATTCATATTGTTTTTTTCATTTGTTTATATGTCTCAAAACAGTTACATACATTTTGATATAAATGATACATCCCCAGTAAGTAATTATAAATACTTGTGTTGGGGGTTTATGTAGTTATATAGTTTCCTAGTTTGATTTAGCGATGGGCTATTTTGAAATCTTTTCACAATAGAATGAATTTCCATTAGGCTCACGACCTACTATACTCCGTTTCAAATATGAAGTCGTTTTTTATTGGATCCAAGTTCCTTATCGTGCATTGTGAAAGGCTAGACTGAAAAAAATCATACGTAAAGTTGTAACGACACTTTTTGCTACAGTAAGCTATTGTAAGCCGTGCGGCGTGCGCATGTTTCTCTGTCTGTTTCTCTCTCTCGCTTATAATAATTATTACTATATGATTAAGTTTATATTACATTATATTTGTTAATAATAAAAAAAATATTACAATTCCTTCACTAATTAATCGAAAGGAACTTCATTCCATACGGGTGTCCCTTGACACCTCTCAAGTTTTTATTATTTATTTATAGGTAAGCAAATTACTCCACTCCACCTGATGTTAAATGAAAATAGAGTCCAAACGCAAGGCCAGACAGTACAGCACTATGTGCAGCACTGACTGTCCTTACCTTGCTCACCTGCAAGGTGCTAATTCACGCCTCTTTTGAAAGACCCCATGTCGTAGGTAGGAGGGAATACATGTGTTGGTAGGGAGTTCCATTTTTTTGGTAAGCGGCAAATTTCTTTGTTCAGGATGAAATTATATCTACGGTCAGATGGTGACATCGAAGGCAAGCATGCGTAGTTCGATTTATGACAGATGTCTAATTAAATTACTAGTGAAGTATCATTGTAGTCGCTATTTGGCGGTATCGAGTTTCGAATACCATTTTAAACAAATTTTAATCGATTAGCTTTAAAATGAGAAACAAAACGTAATAGATACTAATTCGAGTTTTACTTTTAATCCAAACTAACCATAATATTATAAAATAACTCTATCTGTCTTTCTGTTACGTTTTCGCACATAAACGACTGAACCGATTTAGATAAAATTTTGTATGGAGATAGTTTGAGCCACGGGAAAGGACATACCTAAAAGTTTTTATTGCTATATCCGACATTAACACACGAAAAGCGTTGAGGGTATCAAATATTCGGAAGAATATGTGATGTAAGTGAAGAGTGAATTGCCAGTTTATAAAATAAACCTGGTTACTCACCGGGAGTGCCGGCAGAAGCGAAAACTTGAACATTAACGTTGTGCATTTCTGAATATTTTGGAATGGTTAGGGAATAATTTCACACCAATTGCTTTATTTATAACTATAAAAGTACTATCATTTATGTGGTTAAATACAATATTCATCTATTGCGCCATCGTACACAAACATAAACAGCAGAAGCAAGAAAGAGAGGGGGATATTACTTCCTCTCCTACGCCGCGCCGGCGGTCTACTCTCCTTCCGTCTTACGAATTTTTGATCAGGTCACGTGTCCTGACGCGAGTTTACCCATCCCAAAAAGTGCACATCGCCGCAAACAAAAGAGATGCAGTATAGAGCGAGTATCTCTCGATGCTGATATAAATAGTTGATCGCTGAGTGTATGAACACTCAGCGATCAACTAGCTATATCTCTTTTGTTTACTCGGGATCTACATAAGTATGTACGTGTCTTGAGTGATAAATCGCTACTCGCTTTCTCGCCGTTGGTCGGACAGGTGCCTTAATATGCTTGTTTATTTGTTTACCAGGTGTGACAGAGACAGAGCAACAAGACATGTTCACAATCCTATCAACAATTCTTCATCTCGGCAACATAGAGCTGGACGCGTGCGACCCTGAAGCGCAGCCCACTGCTGATGAAGATGGCGCATATATTAGCGTGAGTGTATTATATTAAATTGTAGTTACATCACAAGAAAAATATGTTTTATAGAATTTTATAAGCTACGGGTTTTAATCGCGTAAATGTTTTATTTTTAAGCTTAATACCTTTATTTATTGCCCGACGTTTCGACCGTATTGCAACGACCGTGGTCATGGGTAGACTGCATTCTGCTGATGAAGCAATACGGTCGAAACGTCGGGAAATAAACAAAGATATTTAGCTTAAAAATGTTTACGCGACTAAGACCCATAGCTTATAAAATTCTATAATGTGCAAATCGCGAAAGTTTACTAACATATATTAAAAAGAAGTTTGTACGGAATACTCGAATGAGTCCGACTTTCACTTATCGTTTTAGGTTTTATGATATTTTTTTTTTATTTACAGATTTTGTTATTATCACTGGTAATTGCGACTGTCTCTGTCTCTACAGAGGCAGTCGCAATTAACAGTAATAATAACAACACCTTTGAACTACTACTACGCTACGCAAGAGGTCATTGGTTCCATTCCACACGAGACACCACTTTGTGTGATCCACAAATTGTTGTTCCTAGTCTGAGTGTACTTTGTGTCCTTGACTTGTATCTTTGTAAAGTCCCTGCGACACAGGGCTAGTACACTACTGTGGAAGCCGTCTTTAAAAAAAACGTATATAACTGCGACATCCCACGCGGGAATTTCGTATGATTTTGCGCCCATTCATGTACTTTCACACGTTATTAGCAGATCTGTGATTTTGGGAGAATGACACGTCATTTTCACAACCTCTCAAAATGAATATTTGTCTAAATGATATTACAAAAATTTTAAGTTCAGACCCAGGAATCGAACCGTATGCCATGCCGGGGTAGGAGTCGAACTATCTATCGGAACAGAGGGTTCGACTCCGGCATGGCATAAGGAAGTCTCGGGTTCAATTCATGGGTCTGGACTTCAACTTTTCCATCTTTCAAAAATGCAATTATTGTATTTAATATATGCATTTTGTTCCTTTTCATCCACAGCCAGATGACAAGCACTTAAACATCGTATGCTCTCTACTTGGCGTTTCCCGCGTGGAGTTATCCCGTTGGCTCACCCACCGTCGCATCGCGTCCGCTCATGAAGTGATAGTGTCCCGCGTGGACGTCCCGCGAGCAACATTCTCGCGGGACGCCCTCGCTAAGAGACTGTATGGGGAACTGTTCGCGTGGCTCGTACGGGCTGTCAACAGGGCGTTGGATACTAAACATGATAATAAACATTTTATAGGTAAGTTATTTTGTATTTTAAATGCTATTTAATGTATAGTTTTGTTTCCCTTTAGCGAGAGAAGGGAATTCAGAAGTGCTTGCGAATATTATACTTATTTATAAGAGTGGTCCCTTACCGCGATCTTTCGCTTGTAATGTAACGTTACAAATTTAAGCATTACTGCGCAACCTGCAATGTTACCGATTCAAGCATTACATCGGTGAGAGGCAAGAATGTAATGATACAATATGTAATATTTTGATACAACTTGTATCATCAATGAAAAAATAAAACGACCGTTTCGAAAATCGAATCATAAATGTTACATTACAGACGAATGCTCGTCAGTCAAGGAGGCGGTTTTGTAACGTATTGCTCGAAATCGAATCATAAATGTTTCGTTACAGGCGAATGCTCGTCAGTCAGGAAAGCAGTATTGTAACGTAATGCTTGAAATCGAATCATAAATGTTACATTACAGGCGAATGCTTGTCAGTCATGGAGGCAGTATTGTAACGTAATGCTTGAAATCGAATCATAAATGTTACATTACAGGCGAATGCTTGTCTGTCAGGGAGGCAGTTTTGTAACGTAATACTTGAAATCGAATCATAAATGTTACATTACAGACGAATGCTTGTCTGTCAGGGAGGCAGTATTGTAACGTAATACTTGAAATCGAATCATAAATGTTACATTACAGGCGAATGCTCGTCAGTCAGAGAGGCAGTTTTGTAACGTAATGCTTGAAATCGAATCATAAATGTTACATTACAGTACAGGCGAATGCTCGTAAAAACATACTAAAAACGTTTCACTGCTACTCACGCAAATACTAAAAGGTGCAAGTCGTGAATTTCACATATTCCCTTTATTGGACGTAGAAAAAAAACCGAATACCAATACAAAGTTTAAAACGTTTTGTTTGTTTGTCCACAGGTGTACTCGATATTTACGGTTTCGAGACATTCGAGATCAATTCGTTCGAACAGTTCTGTATAAATTACGCGAATGAGAAGCTACAACAACAGTTTAATTCACATGTGTTCAAGTTAGAGCAGGACGAGTATATAAAGGTGAGCTGCTACCACATTTTATTAGTTCGCTTTGTATGTAATTATGAATGAAAACATTGTACTTGGTCATTTTTGACGTGATAACTTAATATAAATCGATGACCGGCTGCACTCACGAATAAGTGTGATGTCACCACTCACGTTCTGCTCTGATAGGCTGAATTGGGGCCGTCGGGCGCATGCGCTCAGGCTTACTAAAGCTGTCACATATGGTTGTGTGGCGGTACCCACATATAATAATATAAATAAACTGACACTTGACAGCTCGCGTCAAAATCCTGAATCGCGATATAGAAGTTTTCACAGCTGCTAACTATATATACAAGTTCCCAAAGTTAACCGTCGGGCCGCGGCCCGCTAGGCATGATCATCTCGCCTGGTCGGAGGATCCCCCCTTTGTGTTGGAGGGACTTAACACCTTGCTCTCCACAGTTGTTTATTACAATGTCATCAATGTTTTGGCGATTGCAGCGACATGTGATACTATTGGAAATAAAAAAATAAAAGCTGTCACAGGCATGTTTGTTTATCCATTGTCATCAATCCTATGAAGTTATTACGTAAATTATCGTCCGTAAACCGACTTTACCCATTTTATCAAAACCATGTGTTTAACAATGTCTTTTTTTAATGTTTTAATTTTCATTATACAAAAGTGTTGTGTTGGTATTGATTTTTTCACTCGGTAATCTCGGGAACTACTGGTTTGAATTGAAAAATAATTTTACTGTTGGATAGCCCATTTATCGAGGAACGCTATAGGCTATATAACATCACGCTACCAGCAATAGGAGCAGAGCAGCAATGAAAAATTATTAAAAAACGGGGAAAATTACCGCAGACGAAGTTGGACGGGTCAGCTACCTTTATCTATAAATAGCTGATCCGCGCCACTTCGTTTGCGTCATTATCTCCCGTTTTCGCAACATTTTTCATTGATGCTCCGCTCCTATTGGTCGTAGCGTGATGTTATATAGCCTACGGCAGGTAACGTGGCTCTCTATTGGTAAAAGAATTTTCAAAATCGGTTCAATAGATCCAGAGATTACCGAGAGATTATAATGTATTTAGATATATACAAGTATGTTTCTCAGTTGTCTGGTTGCCATAGTACAAGCTCTGCTTAGTTTGGGATCAGATGACGTTGTGTGAATTGTCTCAAGATTATTACAATGAATACTGAATACTACCAACAGGAAGAAATATCATGGGAGATGATAGATTTCTACGACAACCAGCCGTGCATAGATTTGATAGAGGACAGGCTAGGTATCCTAGCTCTGCTCGACGAGCAGTGCCGAGTGCCGGGCGGCAGTGACGCCGGGTTCGTCAGTAAACTGCACCAGTCGTGCCATACGTACCCACACTTCATGAAGCCCAGGTTTGGGAACGCTGGTAAGCATATATTTATGTTTTTTTAGGTTTTATTGAGCAATCAAAAAAACAGGAATAAGATTACTTAAGACATAAGTAATAATAATAATAATAATAATAATAATCGTTTATTTCTCACCATTAAGATTATACTAACTTATTATAATAATAGTTTACAATAATGTAATTGGCAGCATTAGTGGTGGTGATACATTTTTGCACAAAGTTATTTGATTCTATCTCCTAAAGTAAGCATAAGCTTGTATCTCAGGAGATAGCGCTCGTTCGCGGTTTTCATTGTCGTTTATGTCTAGAGAGTTGACGGGTCACTGCCTGTGTGTGTGTGTGTGTGTGTGTGTGTGTGTGTGTGTTTGTGTGTGTGTGTGTGTGTGTGTGTGTGTGTGTGTGTGTGTGTGTGTGTGTGTGTGTGTGTGTGTGTGTGTGTGTGTGTGTGTGTGTCTTAGTATAAGTAAAATGAAATGTATTTGCACGAATCAAATTATTTGTAACTGATGCTAAAACAAAAACATTATTTTAAAAAATCACTAAATAAATTGTTTTAATTTAAGACACTACAATATAATTAATTGTAACTTTAAAAAATGTAACATGTCAAAATAATCAGTACAATAATTAAAACAAAATTTTAAGATAACATAAGATAAGATAAGATACGATAGGCTATATAATATAAGATAAGTTTTACTGCGGATTCGTTTGCGTTGTATTTGATTTTTTTAGTGAGTTTTTCCTGAGCGGATTCGTTTGCGTATTTGATTTCTATAGTCGTGTGTTATTCTAGTGTATTAAGTACATTACTGTAAAGTTTTATCAAAATTTGTTTAGTAGTTTTTCCGTGAAAGAGTATCAAACGTCCATCTTAGCTCCTTCTTCTTTTATTCAAGGTTTATTAATGGTTTTGCACAGGTACGGGTATGACACTCTTAAATAAAATACTAGATATTATTCTGTAATATAAAAATAGATACGGAAGGATATACGATAAACATACAATATGCTAAAACAAGATGAAGTAAAAGAACAATCATGCCAATTTTTAAAAAAGGGTGTCCTACTTGTTGTATTTATAGTTATAAGAATTGTAAATAAGATGTGGTAAAATACAGTCTACCCGTGACCACAGCCGTTATTTATATACGGGCGAAATTCCTGTGTCTGGACTTCAAATTTTTCTATCTTTCTAAAATGCAATATTGTATTTGTAAAGTAATTGGCAAGAAATGCCTATAAAAATATTTTAAGTTCCCTAACCTCAGTAATAATTTTGTCATTTGTTACAGCATTCATCATAAAACACTTCGCCGATAATGTAGAATATCAATCAGGAGGTTTCCTAGAAAAGAATCGAGATACAGTCTCGACAGAACAGCTGGAGTGCATAAAGTCTGCTACAAAGTGTCGGCTCATACACACAATGTTTGCCGCTGAAACTCAGAGTGAACAATCTAATACTTTGCCTCCGCCTTCTAAGAGAAGAACTACTCCATCTGTGCCACTTACTAGTTTAACTGTAAGTATTTTTACTCTTAAAACATGTACAGGTTACTGAACCGAATTTAAAAAAAAAAAACGTGCCTTAATCTATATTATACTCGCTGTCCCGGCGAACTTCGTCTCGACTCTTTTTTTTTGTAAATAGGGTTCAATTGTGAATCTAAACCATCCTCCGAATCCACTTGAACTCACACAAAAAATTTCATCAAAATCGGTCCAGCCGTTTAGGAGGAGTTCAGTGACATACACACGCACACAAGAAATATATATATAAAAATATACATATTATAATACTAATATAAAGCTGAAGAGTTTGTTTGTTTGAACGCGATAACCTAAGGAAGTACTGATCCGAATTGAAAAAATATTAGATAGCTATTTACTATTAGATAACCTATTTATCGAGGAAGGCTATATAATATATAACATCACGCTATGACTAACAGGAGTGGAGCAGCAATAAAAAATGTTGCAAAAACGGGGTAAATTTACGCAGACGAGGTTGCGCGTCTATAGCCTTTCTTCTAAATTAATTTTTCAATTCGGATCAGTAGTTCCTAAGATTATCGCGTTCAAACAAACAAATAAACATTTCAACTTTATAGTATTAGTATAGATTAAGATAAATTAGATGACAGATACTTTCGTTTCCGAAACAAACTAAGTAATCGTTTGTAGTTTCTAAAGTCCTTAGATTACAAAGACTATTCTTAACGATTTTCAGTCTGGGTCTAATTAACTGTGTGGTATCAGTCTAGTTTCCAATCAGTGTGAATGAAAAGGATGTATTCCACTTTTTCCCTTGATAGAAATAGAGTTTCGCGAGGCTTTTGTCGCGCCCGAATTTTAAATCGACGTGCACACATGAACTATGCGTTAGTTTCATTTTTATTAAAGTATAATGCTCTTTATGAGAAATTAACGCCTATAATACCTTTAGCCCACCAAATATATTGTGAAAACGCCCTAACCATTTTCGATTTGTCTTAATGGGATATATTTAGGCAAAAACGTATGTCTTAATTTCCATTTTGTATTTCATGGAAATAGTGGAATACACCTAATCAAATTACGTGTTAAACACTTGTCCGCAGCAACCCCCCCGTCGCGCGTCAGGTCACAAGCACACAGTGGGGTCTCAGTTCCGCGCTTCGCTATCTGCCCTCATGTGCACGTTATCTGCCACCACGCCTCACTACGTGCGCTGCATCAAGCCCAACGATACCAAGGAGCCGTTCTTGTTCGACACTGTCCGTGCTGTCAACCAGCTGAGGTGAGTTATCATAGTTTAAAGTGAGTTACACACCACCACGCCTCACTACGTGCGCTGCATCAAGCCCAACGATACCAAGGAGCCGTTCTTGTTCGACACTGTCCGTGCTGTCAACCAGCTGAGGTGAGTTATCATAGTTTAAAGTGAGTTACACACCACCACGCCTCACTACGTGCGCTGCATCAAGCCCAACGATACCAAGGAGCCGTTCCTGTTCGACACTGTCCGTGCTGTCAACCAGCTGAGGTGAGTTATCATAGTTTAAAGTGAGTTACACACCACCACGCCTCACTACGTGCGCTGCATCAAGCCCAACGATACCAAGGAGCCGTTCTTGTTCGACACTGTCCGTGCTGTCAACCAGCTGAGGTGAGTTATCATAGTTTAAAGTGAGTTACACACCACCACGCCTCACTACGTGCGCTGCATCAAGCCCAACGATACCAAGGAGCCGTTCTTGTTCGACACTGTCCGTGCTGTCAACCAGCTGAGGTGAGTTATCATAGTTTAAAGTGAGTTACACACCACCACGCCTCACTACGTGCGCTGCATCAAGCCCAACGATACCAAGGAGCCGTTCTTGTTCGACACTGTCCGTGCTGTCAACCAGCTGAGGTGAGTTATCATAGTTTAAAGTGAGTTACACACCACCACGCCTCACTACGTGCGCTGCATCAAGCCCAACGATACCAAGGAGCCGTTCCTGTTCGACACTGTCCGTGCTGTCAACCAGCTGAGGTGAGTTATCATAGTTTAAAGTGAGTTACACACCACCACGCCTCACTACGTGCGCTGCATCAAGCCCAACGATACCAAGGAGCCGTTCTTGTTCGACACTGTCCGTGCTGTCAACCAGCTGAGGTGAGTTCTCATCATTTAAAGTGAGTTACACACCACCACGCCTCACTACGTGCGCTGCATCAAGCCCAACGATACCAAGGAGCCGTTCTTGTTCGACACTGTCCGTGCTGTCAACCAGCTGAGGTGAGTTCTCATCATTTAAAGTGAGTTACACACCACCACGCCTCACTACGTGCGCTGCATCAAGCCCAACGATACCAAGGAGCCGTTCCTGTTCGACACTGTCCGTGCTGTCAACCAGCTGAGGTGAGTTCTCACCGTTTAAAGTGAGTTACACACCACCACGCCTCACTACGTGCGCTGCATCAAGCCCAACGATACCAAGGAGCCGTTCCTGTTCGACACTGTCCGTGCTGTCAACCAGCTGAGGTGAGTTCTCACCGTTTAAAGTGAGTTACACACCACCACGCCTCACTACGTGCGCTGCATCAAGCCCAACGATACCAAGGAGCCGTTCCTGTTCGACACTGTCCGTGCTGTCAACCAGCTGAGGTGAGTTCTCACCGTTTAAAGTGAGTTACACACCACCACGCCTCACTACGTGCGCTGCATCAAGCCCAACGATACCAAGGAGCCGTTCCTGTTCGACACTGTCCGTGCTGTCAACCAGCTGAGGTGAGTTCTCACCGTTTAAAGTGAGTTACACACCACCACGCCTCACTACGTGCGCTGCATCAAGCCCAACGATACCAAGGAGCCGTTCCTGTTCGACACTGTCCGTGCTGTCAACCAGCTGAGGTGAGTTCTCACCGTTTAAAGTGAGTTACACACCACCACGCCTCACTACGTGCGCTGCATCAAGCCCAACGATACCAAGGAGCCGTTCCTGTTCGACACTGTCCGTGCTGTCAACCAGCTGAGGTGAGTTCTCACCGTTTAAAGTGAGTTACACACCACCACGCCTCACTACGTGCGCTGCATCAAGCCCAACGATACCAAGGAGCCGTTCTTGTTCGACACTGTCCGTGCTGTCAACCAGCTGAGGTGAGTTCTCACCGTTTAAAGTGAGTTACACACCACCACGCCTCACTACGTGCGCTGCATCAAGCCCAACGATACCAAGGAGCCGTTCCTGTTCGACACTGTCCGTGCTGTCAACCAGCTGAGGTGAGTTCTCACCGTTTAAAGTGAGTTACACACCACCACGCCTCACTACGTGCGCTGCATCAAGCCCAACGATACCAAGGAGCCGTTCTTGTTCGACACTGTCCGTGCTGTCAACCAGCTGAGGTGAGTTCTCACCATCTAAAGTGAGTTACACACCACCACGCCTCACTACGTGCGCTGCATCAAGCCCAACGATACCAAGGAGCCGTTCCTGTTCGACACTGTCCGTGCTGTCAACCAGCTGAGGTGAGTTCTCACCGTTTAAAGTGAGTTACACACCACCACGCCTCACTACGTGCGCTGCATCAAGCCCAACGATACCAAGGAGCCGTTCCTGTTCGACACTGTCCGTGCTGTCAACCAGCTGAGGTGAGTTCTCACCGTTTAAAGTGAGTTACACACCACCACGCCTCACTACGTGCGCTGCATCAAGCCCAACGATACCAAGGAGCCGTTCCTGTTCGACACTGTCCGTGCTGTCAACCAGCTGAGGTGAGTTCTCACCGTTTAAAGTGAGTTACACACCACCACGCCTCACTACGTGCGCTGCATCAAGCCCAACGATACCAAGGAGCCGTTCCTGTTCGACACTGTCCGTGCTGTCAACCAGCTGAGGTGAGTTCTCACCGTTTAAAGTGAGTTACACACCACCACGCCTCACTACGTGCGCTGCATCAAGCCCAACGATACCAAGGAGCCGTTCCTGTTCGACACTGTCCGTGCTGTCAACCAGCTGAGGTGAGTTCTCACCGTTTAAAGTGAGTTACACACCACCACGCCTCACTACGTGCGCTGCATCAAGCCCAACGATACCAAGGAGCCGTTCCTGTTCGACACTGTCCGTGCTGTCAACCAGCTGAGGTGAGTTCTCACCGTTTAAAGTGAGTTACACACCACCACGCCTCACTACGTGCGCTGCATCAAGCCCAACGATACCAAGGAGCCGTTCTTGTTCGACACTGTCCGTGCTGTCAACCAGCTGAGGTGAGTTCTCACCATCTAAAGTGAGTTACACACCACCACGCCTCACTACGTGCGCTGCATCAAGCCCAACGATACCAAGGAGCCGTTCCTGTTCGACACTGTCCGTGCTGTCAACCAGCTGAGGTGAGTTCTCACCGTTTAAAGTGAGTTACACACCACCACGCCTCACTACGTGCGCTGCATCAAGCCCAACGATACCAAGGAGCCGTTCCTGTTCGACACTGTCCGTGCTGTCAACCAGCTGAGGTGAGTTATCACAGTTTAAAGTGAGTTACACACCACCACGCCTCACTACGTGCGCTGCATCAAGCCCAACGATACCAAGGAGCCGTTCTTGTTCGACACTGTCCGTGCTGTCAACCAGCTGAGGTGAGTTATCACAGTTTAAAGTGAGTTACACACCACCACGCCTCACTACGTGCGCTGCATCAAGCCCAACGATACCAAGGAGCCGTTCTTGTTCGACACTGTCCGTGCTGTCAACCAGCTGAGGTGAGTTATCACAGTTTAAAGTGAGTTACACACCACCACGCCTCACTACGTGCGCTGCATCAAGCCCAACGATACCAAGGAGCCGTTCTTGTTCGACACTGTCCGTGCTGTCAACCAGCTGAGGTGAGTTATCACAGTTTAAAGTGAGTTACACACCACCACGCCTCACTACGTGCGCTGCATCAAGCCCAACGATACCAAGGAGCCGTTCTTGTTCGACACTGTCCGTGCTGTCAACCAGCTGAGGTGAGTTATCATAGTTTAAAGTGAGTTACACACCACCACGCCTCACTACGTGCGCTGCATCAAGCCCAACGATACCAAGGAGCCGTTCTTGTTCGACACTGTCCGTGCTGTCAACCAGCTGAGGTGAGTTATCATAGTTTAAAGTGAGTTACACACCACCACGCCTCACTACGTGCGCTGCATCAAGCCCAACGATACCAAGGAGCCGTTCTTGTTCGACACTGTCCGTGCTGTCAACCAGCTGAGGTGAGTTCTCACCATCTAAAGTGAGTTACACACCACCACGCCTCACTACGTGCGCTGCATCAAGCCCAACGATACCAAGGAGCCGTTCCTGTTCGACACTGTCCGTGCTGTCAACCAGCTGAGGTGAGTTCTCACCGTTTAAAGTGAGTTACACACCACCACGCCTCACTACGTGCGCTGCATCAAGCCCAACGATACCAAGGAGCCGTTCCTGTTCGACACTGTCCGTGCTGTCAACCAGCTGAGGTGAGTTCTCACCGTTTAAAGTGAGTTACACACCACCACGCCTCACTACGTGCGCTGCATCAAGCCCAACGATACCAAGGAGCCGTTCCTGTTCGACACTGTCCGTGCTGTCAACCAGCTGAGGTGAGTTCTCACCGTTTAAAGTGAGTTACACACCACCACGCCTCACTACGTGCGCTGCATCAAGCCCAACGATACCAAGGAGCCGTTCCTGTTCGACACTGTCCGTGCTGTCAACCAGCTGAGGTGAGTTCTCACCGTTTAAAGTGAGTTACACACCACCACGCCTCACTACGTGCGCTGCATCAAGCCCAACGATACCAAGGAGCCGTTCCTGTTCGACACTGTCCGTGCTGTCAACCAGCTGAGGTGAGTTCTCACCGTTTAAAGTGAGTTACACACCACCACGCCTCACTACGTGCGCTGCATCAAGCCCAACGATACCAAGGAGCCGTTCCTGTTCGACACTGTCCGTGCTGTCAACCAGCTGAGGTGAGTTCTCACCGTTTAAAGTGAGTTACACACCACCACGCCTCACTACGTGCGCTGCATCAAGCCCAACGATACCAAGGAGCCGTTCTTGTTCGACACTGTCCGTGCTGTCAACCAGCTGAGGTGAGTTCTCACCATCTAAAGTGAGTTACACACCACCACGCCTCACTACGTGCGCTGCATCAAGCCCAACGATACCAAGGAGCCGTTCCTGTTCGACACTGTCCGTGCTGTCAACCAGCTGAGGTGAGTTCTCACCGTTTAAAGTGAGTTACACACCACCACGCCTCACTACGTGCGCTGCATCAAGCCCAACGATACCAAGGAGCCGTTCCTGTTCGACACTGTCCGTGCTGTCAACCAGCTGAGGTGAGTTATCACAGTTTAAAGTGAGTTACACACCACCACGCCTCACTACGTGCGCTGCATCAAGCCCAACGATACCAAGGAGCCGTTCTTGTTCGACACTGTCCGTGCTGTCAACCAGCTGAGGTGAGTTATCACAGTTTAAAGTGAGTTACACACCACCACGCCTCACTACGTGCGCTGCATCAAGCCCAACGATACCAAGGAGCCGTTCTTGTTCGACACTGTCCGTGCTGTCAACCAGCTGAGGTGAGTTATCACAGTTTAAAGTGAGTTACACACCACCACGCCTCACTACGTGCGCTGCATCAAGCCCAACGATACCAAGGAGCCGTTCTTGTTCGACACTGTCCGTGCTGTCAACCAGCTGAGGTGAGTTATCACAGTTTAAAGTGAGTTACACACCACCACGCCTCACTACGTGCGCTGCATCAAGCCCAACGATACCAAGGAGCCGTTCTTGTTCGACACTGTCCGTGCTGTCAACCAGCTGAGGTGAGTTATCATAGTTTAAAGTGAGTTACACACCACCACGCCTCACTACGTGCGCTGCATCAAGCCCAACGATACCAAGGAGCCGTTCTTGTTCGACACTGTCCGTGCTGTCAACCAGCTGAGGTGAGTTATCACAGTTTAAAGTGAGTTACACACCACCACGCCTCACTACGTGCGCTGCATCAAGCCCAACGATACCAAGGAGCCGTTCTTGTTCGACACTGTCCGTGCTGTCAACCAGCTGAGGTGAGTTATCATAGTTTAAAGTGAGTTACACACCACCACGCCTCACTACGTGCGCTGCATCAAGCCCAACGATACCAAGGAGCCGTTCTTGTTCGACACTGTCCGTGCTGTCAACCAGCTGAGGTGAGTTATCATAGTTTAAAGTGAGTTACACACCACCACGCCTCACTACGTGCGCTGCATCAAGCCCAACGATACCAAGGAGCCGTTCTTGTTCGACACTGTCCGTGCTGTCAACCAGCTGAGGTGAGTTCTCACCATCTAAAGTGAGTTACACACCACCACGCCTCACTACGTGCGCTGCATCAAGCCCAACGATACCAAGGAGCCGTTCCTGTTCGACACTGTCCGTGCTGTCAACCAGCTGAGGTGAGTTATCACAGTTTAAAGTGAGTTACACACCACCACGCCTCACTACGTGCGCTGCATCAAGCCCAACGATACCAAGGAGCCGTTCTTGTTCGACACTGTCCGTGCTGTCAACCAGCTGTGGTGAGTTCTCACCATCTAAAGTGAGTTACACACCACCACGCCTCACTACGTGCGCTGCATCAAGCCCAACGATACCAAGGAGCCGTTCTTGTTCGACACTGTCCGTGCTGTCAACCAGCTGTGGTGAGTTCTCACCATCTAAAGTGAGTTACACACCACCACGCCTCACTACGTGCGCTGCATCAAGCCCAACGATACCAAGGGGCCGTTATTGTTCGACACTATTCGATCTTGGGAATTTTTTCAAACCATCTAAAACTAGATCTAATAATTCAAAATTATTGACTGATTTTGACATTCATTGCGACAATAACTATTTTATGTCCTTCCCCAGGTCTTAAACTATCTCTATACAACATTTCATATAAATCGGTTCAGTCATTTAACCGTGAAAAGGTAACAGATAGACAGACAAAGTTACTTTCACATTATTTTATAATATTAGTATGGATTAGTATAGCTGGCAATCCCTGGTCCCTAACTTAATGGCAACCGAACTGCTTAAGCAATGTTACCGCTGTCGGTCCATAGATGGGTGACCGTTTAAGAAATATTTCACGTCTCTCCGTCCTTCGGAGAGCACGTTAAGCCGATGGTTCTATGCCCAAAGGTTTTTGTTACGTCAGGCATCCACAAATGCGAATATTCGCCTCTATACCGTGATTTTGACTGCCTCTGTGGCGCGGTGGGAGTGTATCCGTCTGCTACGCAAGAGATCTTGGGTTCGATCCCCACCCAGGATAAAACTGTGTGTGATGAGCACGATGGTTTATTCTGTGTCTGGGTGTTATTTATCTATAATATGTATGTATTTAGAAATATATAAGTATGTTTATCAGTTGTCTGGTTGCCATAGTACAAGATCTGCTTAGTTTGGGCTCAGATAGCGTTGTGTGAGTTGTCCCGAGATATTATTATTATTTTATTTGAGGTCCCTAATATGTCTCTATCTACGGATATAAATCCAAAATGAGATTTTTATCGATAAGCGGTCGACCATGAAACATCTGCATCTCCATGAAATTTCGCATTGATAATGAATTCGCAGATGTCTAGATCGATGCGGAAATTCCACTATTGGGTATTTGACTACTATTAAAATAAAATATTTTAAAATAACCAGGTAAAAATATGTCATGAAGTGTTCTAAAAAATATGTTCATTTATTAATTTAATGTGTTACTTCATTTATAATCATAAAGAGAAACACTGAAAGTAAATAATTTGACCACTGAAAACGTGACGTCATAAGCTAGCATTCCATACAAATTTGTTCAAAGCGGCTCGTTTTTGACGTTTCCTAAAAAGAGGCTGATTTGAGTTTAGTCAAATACGCTATTGGGTAGGTAACTACATTAACAATAAATTATTTTACACTATACAGGAAATAGCATTTACAAAAATATTCTATAAAACAATGTTTCTCTACATTTTTACGTTATCATGAATTTGTGAACATCAACACAAACATTGAAACTACATAATTTGACCATACAAAAGAATGACGTCATTGTTTTGTATTTCATTTATATTAGTACTAGGCGCATCGTTTTGACGTTTCTTAAAAAGATACTGATTTGACTTGACAGTCATCTAATAGGGTATATTCGCAACATTCCTGACAGCGACGCAATTGTTTGGTACCTTCATCGTAGTTATAAATGAAATCTATTGTAATATTAATATGTTTGTTACAGAGCTTGCGGTGTGCTAGAAACGATTAGAATATCGGCTGCTGGCTTCCCTTCAAGATGGCCGTATCAAGATTTCTTTAATCGGTAAAATGGCTATTTTGTTTTACATTGTTTGGTCACACACACACATTATATTTTTAATTTTTTTTAAGGTTACTTTGTGGTTTTTAAAGCGTTTTTATGTTAATACTGATGTGTGAAGGAATAATTCGCGCAGGTGGGACCCGGGAACCCGGCATTCAAAGGGGTTTAGACACGACTGAAATACCAATTTTGATACTGTAGTGTGTTTTGGCAGACGATTGCCATCCCCCTACCACTCCGTGGCCCCCCTGCTTCCTGTCACCGTTTCCTTTGACAGATTTCTGATAGAGATATTTTAACCGCCTTCAAGAAAGATGCTTCTGAACAATAATTGCATTTTTTAAAGATAGAAAAAATTTAAGTCTAGACCCAGGAATCGAACCCGGGACTTTCGTACGCCAAACTGGGGCCGAAATCGAACCACCTATCTGGACTATGTTACAAGACCTCAAACTTTTCTATCCTTTTCTGCACGTGAGTTGGGCCCTCGCATGCACCATCTAGCCGGTAGATAATCCTATTGGTCGTAGCGTAATGTTATATAGCCTATAGTCTTTCTGAATACATGGGCTATCCAACAGTATATATATATTAGCGGCTCGCTCCGGCTTCGCACGGGTATAAAATATATGGATGTTATTATACATATAAACCTTCCTCTTCAATTACTCTATCTATTAAAAAAAACAGCATCAAAATCCGTTGCGTAGTTTTAAAGATTTAAGCATACATAGGGATATAGGGACAGAGAAAGCGACTTTGTTTTAAACTATGTAGTGATAATATACTTTCAATTTGGACCAGTAGTTCCAGAGATTAAACAAACTTTATAATATATATAGATGTATAAAAATCGCGAAAGTTTAAAAACAATAATATTATTTTGTTATTATATAGGTATCGTCTCCTATGTCTAAATAAAGAGATCGACCGAGCGAACATCAAGTCGACATGTGGTCGAATATTGACGAGACACGTGAAAGACCCAGATAAATACCAGTTTGGTGCCACCAAGATATTCTTTAGAGCTGGACAGGTGAGTACTTCAAAGTAATAATGTATTTAATTCATTAAAGTTTTCTGTATTTAACTAATTTGAAATGATAATGGCTAAGGCATCGGTCTCGCAATCGTAAGATCGCGAGTTCGAATCCTACCTATTAAACTACCGACGTGAACTCACTCCTAATACAAGCCATTGAGATTAGTTGGAGGGGTTAACAAGATTGCTAGTTAGGTGGGTCTAAAATCCCACATTGCTAGTAACCTTTTAAAAAAAATGGTCTCCTAACCGATGTGACTAGTCAACTACGCAGAATATGTTATAGTGCACAAGTGTATGCGCATACACAAGTGCACTTTCTGTTCTCTCACTCTCATAGTCCGATGGGACGGAAATCCGACACGTCCGGAGTAAGAACAGCAGAGCAGGATTATCGTAATCTCTTTACAGAGGGGTATAATATTTTTCGAAATTGGTCACCCATCTATGGACCGACATTGGTAACGTTGCTTAACCTTACAGATGTCTCGATTTGCTCGCCACTGGGTCAGGGACCTCTTAATACACACTATGTTCCGGTCCTGTACTAAATTACATGAAAATCAAGAGAAGAAAATAAAGATTCAGATTATATATATACGACGGCGCGCTAGTGTTCCACGCGCGCCTCAAAGAGGTGTCAGCAAGTGACGGATCGGACGGGACGGAAGTGCGGGATCGTTCGAAAGAGTTACCGTGCTCCCGGAACACCAGGGCGAAAGAAGGAACACAGATGGGTTTTAGTCAGTACGAGTCTGACACGCCCTCCCGCTCGTGCCCACAGCAGGAGAAGTCATTTGATGATTTCCTATATACAAAAAAAAAGATTAAATTTAAACAAGAACTGCTCGTTTAATGGTATAAGATGTATAGTATATGTCAGCGGCGAAGTGTTAAAATTTTCCTAAGGGAATTCGATGATAGGTGGATACGGTTCTTCATGCGTATATTAAGTAGGTAACTGGAATTCAATGGGAAGCCGAAAAGAATAGTGTTCTAAACACTCCCCGCCACTGATATATGTTATGTTGTTTTGTTATATAGGTGGCGTACCTAGAAAAAGTTCGTGGAGACATACAACGAGCGTACTGCGTCCGCGTACAAAGTTGCGTGCGACGCTTCGTAGCGCGACGCAAGTATCTGCGGCTCGTCGCGGCTATACGCGGCTTGCAGGCCGCCGGCAGGGGATACCTAGCTAGGAGGTGAGTCATAACTGTGGGGTTACTATACAAGGTGTTAATTAATCCCTGTCTGACCTGAAAGCGGTGTGTATGGATCAGTAGCGAAGGGTAAAAAAAAATCTAAGGTAACCCGATACCACATGTCTATCTTGGTAGACACTGTTCTTGGTACCTCAAATATGAAGTAACTTCAATTCAAAGGGAAGCCAAAGAATGGTGTTTTAAGGACCCTTCGCCACTAGTTAGTATTCTGTTAACAATGATAAAAAAAAAGAGAGAGAGAAAGTAGAAAGATAGAGAGTGCAGATAAGGAGAAAGAATAGAAAAGAGCAATAGAGAAAATAATAAAAAAAACCGGGCAAGAGCATGTCTGACCAATAAGACCTTCATCCCTACATTCCGCAGCTTCGAATAATTGCATCAGCAGAAAAGCGTATATTCATGACACTTACGCCCTTTTGTTGAGAGAGATTATTTGATTTATTCAGAGCTAAAAATCAGAATTCCAATAAATTACCATGCAACAACGTCATTCCATACAATTATCTCAAATTTTCGAAATGGCGCTTAATAGACGGCCATACTGATGCGTTGCGTTCGGACTGCATGCTTTAACCCCGCGTTGTTGAAGTGGGTGTGGTCGACCGCAACTGCTTCCCGTTGCGCGGCCACGAGATAAACGTGGCGTGATTTCTTGCCGAAGTCCGACCGTCATAAGCGACAGCAGTGTGGTAGCGGACATAAGCAGTAAGCAGTTCGATGTAATATGCTGGCTCGCAGGTTTGCACGATGTTAACAAGAAGTGAAAATCACACTGTTTATAGCATATTGTTAGACTGTGGGTCAGTTATACGCAGAGGGCTTACAGCGTTCTTCGCATTCAATATAACAATGCTTTCAGTTTGCTGATGGGGCTCCCACGTTTCTGTTGCGCGTCAGGGATGTTTGCAGAGGCGCGAGTTGACAGTTTTCATACAATCCTACGTAAGAGAACTGCATCCCTGATGCGCCGGTTAAGTTGGAGCACCAACAGTATCCTGAAAACAATTGCGGACAGGCCTGACTGCCCGTTCATGTGGCATTGGACCCGTGCACATGTTTGTATACCTGGTAGGCAAAGTGCCGGCAGGTATATGAATTAAAATTTAATTTAAAAAAATATGCAGGGTGTAACAGAAAGGTGTGGTCATATTCAAGGGTTGGTATGTGCCCATGATACTGAGTGCACATACCTAATTTTATCAAAATCGGAGTACCCTAAAAAATATTTATTATTTTTTCATTCGTTTATTTATGAATGAAAAAGTTATTAATTAAAAAAGGTATGACTTAAAAAGTTCTATGTCATAAAAATCCAATCGAATTTAGTACCAGGGGAGGTATAATTCTTATGCCATACGCCTTTCACTACTGAATTTTAACAAGAAGAATATGCTATAACTATGTAATAATGATGCAACCAGCTATGGCACCATGGTAGGTGTAATACTAATAACATATCCTATCGGCTGCTGAAATTTGACCACACCTTTCTGTTACATCCTGTATAATAAAATGTATGAATTAAAATAATTAATAAATATAATGGAAATGATATGAGTTGAAATAATTGAATGAATATGAATTAAAATTATAAAAATAAAATAATGTTACTAACATAATTTGTAAGTCTTATGTAATCGATTAGCACCTAATCGAAGTCCAATGAGTAGTTCAGGCGTTTCGGTAGAACATGCATGGACTGTTGAAAACATATACCTTTCTTTTAGACTTCACCATATTTGGAAACAATATTAACGCGATTCTTTCGACCCGTAGTCTATAAAATTGTATAATACTTATATTTATAATCTCTTTCTCTTCCCAGAAAAGCACAAGAGATCCGTCGTCGCCGCGCCGCTATAAAGATACAACGTAATGTACGCGGTTGGCTCTGTCGCCTCAAGTACCAGCGGCTTAGAAGACTTGCCATCGGTCTGCAAGCGCACGCTCGAGGGTTCATGGCCCGGAGACTGTATAAGGACAAGAGGAAAGTTCGAGCTGTGAGTATATTATGATACCTCCCACGTCAGCTGTTGTACCCCTAATTGCAACATTTTATAGCAGAATGATTTTACAAGATAAGGCTATAACAAATAAAAAAGGTGATTATCTAATTTACTATTGCGATTGTACATGTTGAAGTGTATGGGATAAATAAATTAAATAATATTTTATTATTTAAATACTAGCAGTCCCGCGTAACTTCGTCTCCGCTCCTATCGGTCGTAGCGTGATGTTATATATCCTATAGCCTTCCTCGATAAATGGGCTATCCAACATTAAAATATTTTTTCAATTCGGATCAGTTGTTCCTGAGATTACCGCGTTCAAACAAACAAACTCTTCAGCTTTATAATATAAGTATAGGCTAGCGACCCTGGCCTCGCTTGGCTGTGCCTGTGAAACATTCGCGGGCGTCCCCAGAACAGCCTGCCAATATTTTCATCACTTAACTCCCAACTTCATTTCAAGGATAGCAGTATCTAAACATTTCTTCAAGACTACGAGTATCTTTTAAATTGTCCTTTTTAATGTTTGTTTAGGTCATCACGGTACAACGTTACGCGCGTGGTTACTTGGCGCGCAAACGCGCGAATAAGATGAGACGACACATCATTATAGCGCAGGCCGCTGTAAGTATATTTTGTTCTATGTTTCTAGCGAACGGCGGACTATGAAATTATATCCAATAACACAAATTGGGTTTAAGTAATTTTTATAGGCATTTCTTGCCAATTACTTTACAAATACAATAATTGCATTTTTAAAAGAGAAAAATTTGATATGCAGACTCAGGAATCGAACCCGAGACTTCCGTAGCCAAACCGGGGCCAGAAACGAACCACCTATCTGGACTATGTTACTAGCTATCAAATCTTTCCATCTCTTAATGCTTGCGGGTTAGGCCCCCGCTAACACGCTGCGGGGCCTAACCCCTTGACCTTGACCTACTTGAAGTAATATGGTCTTATAATTTGATGACCGGGTGCACGCACGTGTCACAGTCACGGTCTGTCACGTTCTGTCACGTTCCGCCTGCTGATATGCTGAAGTATTAAAATCGGCTCTGTGTCCAAATTTTGCCTAACTAAAAAGTCTTAAAAAAAATACTACAACGCCATCTATTGATCAATAGTCATTAAATGATGTTGTAGTACATTATTTCCTTACTTTTTAAATTCATATCGCCACTATACCACGTTGGTATAGTGGTTAGTGATAATAACTGCTGAACCAGAGGTCGTGGGTTCGATTCCCATACAAGATAAATTCTTGTGTGATTAGTAATATATATAGTACAGTAACATGCACATTATGTTTAGTTTGGTTGCCATAGTGCCAGTTAAAGGATTCGTTTTTTTTTAAAGATCACTAGCAATGTGGGATTTATTTCCACATTACTAGTAATCTTTTTTACCCCTCCAACTAAGCTCAATAGCTTGTTTTAGGAGTTGGGTCACGTCGGTAGAATGATGGGTAAGATTCGATCCCGCGACCTCTCGATTGCGAGACCGATGCCTTAGCCATTAGGCTACCGCCGTATTATTTGTGTGAGACTCACTAAAGATATGGTAGCAATAGAAAAGGACGCCATTTTGTGATGGAGAATAAATTTAAGTACACAAAGTATGTCATGTAGGAAATCATTGTATACGTATTTTAATTATTTTTAACTTAGAATTACCATTTAGGTTATATAACAGTTTTAAGTTCCTACCAATTATTTTCACTTAAATTTTTAATAGGTACAGTTATTACATCTAACAACTACTAAAATGTATAAAATTAAAAACCTGCTTGCTTAAAAAAAGATAGAAAACAAGATAACCTTGAATCATGCAGTCGATGGCATTAAATAATCCCAGGGAACTAAAAATGCCATGCCATTTATTTAATTATTTATTTGATCCATAGATCCGTCGCTTCCTCGCCCGTCGCCAATACAAGCGCCTGCGCATCGAAGCTCGCAGCCTAGATCACGTCAAATCGCTTAACAAAGGGTTGGAGAACAAAATCATCAGTTTACAACAAAAGCTCGGAAATGCTATGGAGAAGGCGAAAGGAATTGAGCCGCTGTTAGCGCAGATTGCTGATCTTAAGTAAGTATTCGGTCCTTAGCAGCTTAGCAGTCTTGAGAGCCTATGACTATAACTGGCTCTCAAGACTGCTTTCATCCATTAATACTTTATTACATTAATTATTCATTCCATTAATTACGTGAAGTGTTCAGGGGGTGGGTCGAGCCGAGCGGACTTGGCAAGGATCACGTTATTTACTATTCGCCAGAAACCAATTTCTTTTCCACTATTTTGATTGTTTTGACAATAATAAAAATGATTTATTCACTTAGGAAGCACAATACTACACTTGTGAAAAGTCGATTCTACATTTACTTGTAATGCCTCATACATGTTCGCAAACAATAGGTAAAACCCGAGAAAAGAACGGCCAATAAAAACTCGTGGCCACTCTTTTCAAATTGCCAATGTTTACAATGTTTCTCTGTTTATAAACTGTATATGTAGGTAAGGTGCTACCACCATTATATTATACACCATATTAGAGACATTCATTGCTCCCCCCCCCCACCCCGTCATGCGAGCGACTCACACTTAACCAGTGTTGAGTCAAATGTGAAATCTTACGTGAGATTATGGAGGAGAGAGGGGCTCAAGCCCAATCTCTCTAGAGGGGAGGGAGAATTAAAAACTTCGCCAAAATCATCACACATAATTTATGCACCCTGACGAAATACCTAATATCACATTGAAGTCATGTTCCACTTTAAATGTTGATAAACTTTCGCGATTTGTACACATTATAAAATGATATATACTACGAGTCTTAATCGCGTGAGTAATTTAAGGTAAAATACCTTGTATATTGCCCGACGTTTCGACCGTATTGCAACGGCCGTGGTAGACTGCCTGTCTACCCGTAAATCTAATCAAATTACATTAATTCACGCGATTAAGACCCGTAGTTATATAATTTTATAATGTTCTACTTTGTTTTATTTCTTAACAAATACCTATTTAAAATTTTACAGGGCCAAATTAGAAATCCTAAAACTCGTAGAGATAGAGGCTAAAGCTTTACGAGTAGATATAACAGACAAGGATGGTATCATAACAGCATTACGGGAAGAGCTGTCGAGTGAAAAGGATAGCAACAAACGTCTGATAGAAGAAAAGAAGATTATTGAAGAGGAGTTTGTTAAAGAGAAGAAATTGATGGAGGAAGAGAGTGAGAAGTTAGCTAATGAGTTGAGAAGTAATAAGGAACATTATGAGCTGGCTTTAGAGGGTAAGTTTACCTTTTATTTGTTTCAGGTTTGAAATGTTAAATGTAATATCGATTAGCCTGTTGATCTAGTGGTTAGGGACCCTGACTGCTAACCCAGAGGTTGTGAGTTCGATTCCCACTCAGGATCTGGGGGTGTTCTGGACACGACTATTTATTCTGCGGCTGGTATGTTTATCAGTTGTGTGTTGCCATAGTACAGGCTCTGCCTAGTTTGAGATTGGAAGACCGCGTGTGAGTTGTCCCAAGATGTTTATTTAAATTGTTTCTAACCCTATTTGTGCCAAATAGGGTTAAAAACAAATCCTTGTTGTTAAATTTACAAATTATTCAGTCAATCTTATTTATACAAAAATAAGGTAATATAATAAAGAAAAACACAAATAATTCCATTTATATTTTTGTATGTAACGAATAAACTTAAAAACCGATTTCAGAAATTATTTTGCCATTAGAAAGTTACAATAACGGGGAGTAACATAGGCTATACTTTATTGTCAAAAAATTAGAGATCCCTATGAAAATTACAATAATATAACTCAAGGTATAAAAAACTACGATATGCAAAGCCGGGGCAGGCAGCTAGTTTAATATAAAATCCCTTCGAATTGTAAAATATTATCTATCTTGTAAAGATTTGCCTTAATGAGACCGGTTATATCTGTTACCAAGGAATCATTTATACGCCTCGGTTTTAGAGAAACTGCCCCGATTTTAACAGCGCTTCCGTTATTAAACTCGTCTATGAAGCGTTAGTGCTAAGTAAACTAGAATGCCGTGTGGTGCCGGCTATGCCGTGTGGTGCCGGCTTAAGAATAGTACCACCCCATCTCTTCCCGTGGGTGTCGTCAAGGCGACTAAGGGATTTCACTCCGGAGGACGGGCAGCAGCGTCCTCTGCGTACTTAAAGCCTTACTGCGATCGCCAACCCGCTCGCCAAGCGTGGCGATTATGGCAATTACCCCCAGGATCTACATACCAGTAGGTTCTACTGGGGAGACCCGTGTCCAGCAGTGGGCCATCATATGGGTTGATATGAAACTAGAATCTAGTGCAAGTATGTGGAATCGCCACGAAAAGCAGTACACTCATATGCTAGGAAAAGCTTTTTTAAGATATTTATATAAAAAACTGTATGTGCTGTGTACCCAAGCACCCTAACAAAAACTTTATAGGATACTAAAGGGTTAGTCCTTTTTTTAAAGAAAAAAAAAAAATTGTCACAATATTCAGAACAAAATTAAACAAAGTACATATTATAGTAATTTTGTGCCGGACAAATAGGACCTACGTCAGCTATTGTTGCAGTCCGAAAACTGCAACGCTGGTATCGCTTAGGTTTCAATTCATTAGAAGTGAGACGGACATGTAATCAGATAATTGGAATGTACAAAATACTGCTTGGGGTAAATGTACTGATGAAACCTGTCGGCCATATGTTCCCAGCAATTACTGTCGTGGTAGGAGTCACAGATTGCTGGCAGTTCCATCTTGCCGTACCGTGTAAAGAGCTTGACGCTCTCTTGGACTCAAATCGAGAGTTCGATTTGTTTGCGGATGAATGGAAGACGATATTGTCAGAACATTGTGCATAGTCCGACGACTATGCACAATGTAGGATTCCGTAGCAGTACAACTCCCGTCAATAATGCGGTATAAGAAGTGGGTTTTCTGTTGTTTTTGTTACATACGTACATATAAATACAAACGTTATATATTTAATTTTCAATTACTTGTTTGTTACTCGTAAACTTGTAAAGGCTACTTAGCTGTGATGGCTTTCCTTTTAATTTAATTTATTATTATTTATACTCATCCATTTAGCTGGCAGGGGGGAAGGGATACTTGACTCTAACAATTTTTTTCACTTTATGGCTTCATATTTCACAAATGGATCTCTAAATCGAAAAATGATATTCACAACCCCTAAATATTTTTAAAAGGTCTATCTAATGATACCTCACACGATGGGATAAGTGAGAACACTGTACTTGTTGCGAAGGTACCCTTAAAATATTTTTCAAGATTTTACTTTACACTTTGTCTACGTAAGTAATATGTTACATCCATATAAAATTACAACTTTCTAGTACTAACAGTCTCTGAGCTAAGCTGTAGACGGACGGACATGCCGAAACAAAGGGTTCCGTATTGCCATTTTGGCTACGGAACCCTAAAAATACTTGATTATTCGGCCAAAGTCATAGTCAGAAGACACCGATTATCCAAATTTCATGATTCTAGCTCCGATAGTTTATGCTTTGCGATGATGAACGAGTTAGGAATGTTTTTTTATGTGTCGATAGATTTATCGATAGATCACAACTCTAGAAGGCTCTACTAATGCACCTACAAGCATGATAGTATCTTTTTAATATTCTTATGTCTTTTTTAAGCCTTGTACTTATTTGTTCAGTATCTTGAAATAGGAAAAATATTTGTGGTTCGATTTTAATACTAGTTGAAGCTTGCGACATTGTCTGCTCTTTTGAAGTGACAAACAAATACACGTCTCATTATTAGAGCATGGAGTATTGTAGAGCACAAAAACGATCTTTATGTGTCCGTCGAAATGCGTTAAAAAAGAGTGGCGCCACTGTAGCAATAGTAGCGAAATTCTCCAACTGCCACACTTAATTATGAAAATATATATATTACGGGTCTTAATCGCGTGAATAATTTAAGGTAAAAACCTTGTTTATTGCCCGACATTTCGACCGTATTGCAACGGCCGTGGTCACGGGTAGACTTCATAATATGTACAAATCGCGAAAGTTATCAACATTTATGCCACACTTCAGTCCGTCTATAACTGCTACATTCATATCAATCACCAGCTGACCAATACAACTTCGTCTGGGTCAATTTTCCCTGTTTTTTATTGCTGCTCCGCTCCTATTGATCATAGCGTAGTGTTATATAGCCTATAGCCTTCCTTGATAAATAGGCTAACCAACACTAAAAGATTTTTTTTAATTTGAACCAGTAGTTCCCGAGATTATTGCGTTCAAACAAATTTATGATAATAGTATTGATTACATTTTCTAATAGGCACACTTCAATCCGTGTACAACTGCTAAATTCGTATCGTATCTTAATCTACGCTAGCGCCACTATGAACTGTTATGGAACTATTATTTACAGCTTACAGTTTTTACAACATTTCTCCCATAATATCTATACTTCAAGGTATCACTCACTGGTTGTCGAATTTCATAAATAGTTATTCATTGATATTACAAATATTAGATTAATTTAGTTAATTACTAATGTTGTCGTTACAGAGGGCATCTTATTTATTTATATATTTATAGCCTTTATTCAGATACATTTTATACATTCTTAATAATGTACTTACATTATTGAGAATGTATAAAATGTATCTGAATAAAGGTTTTACAATTAAAAATTAATATCGATAAAGGCCCCCCCTAACCTAACTCCTCTCTGTCAGAGGGCATTTTAAATATTATTAAATCAATGAAAGAACTAAAGGGCTAAATCTCATTAGAGGCTTGCCAACTACACAGGAGATATTATTTTGCACAAGTGTATGCGCAAACACAAGTGCACTCTCTATTCCCTCACTCTCGTAGTCCGATGGGAAGGAAATCCGACACAAACGGAGACATTAGGCGCAGGACTGTTTTTAAAATGTCACTCATCTATAGTCCTGAAAGTTGGTCAACCTTGCTCTCATACATACACTGTCTAAATGACTCAAAACAGATTTGCAAAGTCACTTGTGTACAATTTAACCAGCTTTAAAAAGCTTACATTAAATCCACCCAATATACAGACAAATTTTATTACCGACCTCATGTAAGTACTGACTCGATAACAATTTAGATAACAATGCATTAGTACGATAGTATATTGATATCTCAAGATAAGATTATAATTATTTCTACCTCATATCAATTAAAACAATCGATTTTGGACACATTCCGCGTCAGCCATTTTCTTACTCAAGGTTATTTTGTATTTAAAAAAAGCTGTTACGTCAAATTAATATGAAAAACGTGTACTGTGTAGTTTTATATACCTTTTTTGAAATATTTTAACTATCAAATGCTTTGTCTTTGTTTTTCTACTTAAAATAGAAGAAGACAACATATCCTTCAGTTAAATAGTGTTAATAACGTATAATGATTATAGGTATTAGTGTTTTTATCAGTGTAATGTTATGAAATTAATTATAAATAAATTAATAGTGAGATGTGTTTTTGAAATCGTGATTATAGATAAATAAAATCCGCGCGTGTTTAAGTGTCGTGTACAAAGGTCTTTTGTGTGAAAAACAAGACAATTATTAAAAAAAACTATTAGTATAATAACACTACCTATTAAAACATCTGTCGAAGGCATAATAGTGGATATGATAGGATTACAATGGCTATTAAAGAAAGAGGTATATGGCCGAAAACTCATAAGTGATATTCCTGGTATTGCTAACATACGGCTGCAGTAACAGCTTACCTAAGACCAGGTGGGACGTATGCTGGTTGCAGTCTTACTACCTCTGGACCATCGGAGAATTAAAAAAAAAATCTACACTTTAAACATTTGAGTGGTTCTTAATATATAGTGCTGTTAGTAGGCTTTAACATTCAGGCCTTAATTTTAAAAGTGAAGCCATACTGGCTTAGTGACAGACTGCAAAACAGGACATAGTGGTGCCCCCAATATGGCCATTCCTTGATTCCGTCATTCTAATTTCTCTACTAGTGAACTGAGGCAGAATTAGTGAATTACTGCAAAGGTTCAGTGTAGTGGCACTCCTCAGGCGCCCTTTGGAGGTGCTCAAGTTCACCTCCTTATTCCGACACTGATTGGTATAGAAAAGGCAAGATTAGCAAGTGACTGCAAAATTGCAGTATCCTCAACACCAGGCGGCCTTTGACAACGTTTGATCTACTAATTCCAGTACTGATTGACACATTAGTGATATAAAAAGACAAGATTTGTAAGTGACTGCAAAAGTGCGGTATCATCCTCAATATTTTTCAACTTTCTGCCGTGTTAAAGGCCTTCTTTAACACTTCACAAAAAGGCTGGCTTAGTGAATGACTGCAAAAGTACTTGGCGTCCTACCACGACGCCTTCATCTTAGTGAGTGACTTTAAAACTGTAGTGCCACAAAAATGTTAGTGTCACACGTTATGTCGGAAGTGCCAAAGAGCTTTGAGCCTAGTGATAATAATGCCAATGATATGGCAATGGTACTTTGGGCTCAGGAGTTTGAAACTCGCGCACAATTCTGGAAAGGTTAGTTGATATGTTTTTTTTTATACAACGAAATGAAGAGGTTAGCAGGTCGTGCGTCTGATGGTCGCGCGTCACGCGTTGCCCATAACAGTATCAGTGCCACCCAAATCCTTGTTTGGCAAAAATCTGAATGTGACCGCACCGCGCTCCTCATTTGAGACATTAGTTCGTAAGTTTAATTTGCCCAGTAATTACACTTGCTACAATGCCCTTCAACCGAAACACAGTGATGTGTTAACATTACTATTTGACGGAAAAATAACTGACAATGTTTGTGGTACCGGCCTAAGGCTGTATATTTTATTATTATTCTCTTTATTTAAAATTATATATACAAGAAAGGTTATTTTTGATATAGTGCAAAGCTCAGACACCCTAACAAGATTTTAGTTGAGGAAATCATATAAAAAAAATATAATAAAAATATAGAAAACTTGCAGAGTTATATGCCATTTAAGTTGTCTTATGTTCTTCGCGCAATCGTGCGAATTGCGTCCCGTAGTACGTTATTTTTTTTAATAAAAAAATAAGTGATGATTACATTTTACATCACATTGTGAACAGGAATAGGACTGTTAGAATGATTAATGAATTAATTAACCTTTTTTTTTTGAGACTTCTCCCGCACTACGGCACAAGCCCTGTGTCGCGGGGGACTTTACAAACAATTTGATACAGTATTTTTTATTAAAGATTAAATATAATTTATTTGAAATTAATGTCCTAGGCTACTAGGTACTGGGTACTTATGGTCAAATAGGTCCGTTTGTGATCCAACAAACTCTCTTCCTAAGCTTGTAATCTACTTCTATACCCAATGTCATCAGAATTGGACTAGTATCTTAACAGATAGGCGTGTTCAAATAAACAAACTTCCTGATAGATATAAAGATTAGTATATGTTTACGTCTTTTGCTTGAATAACCATATTATCTGGAAAAGTGTTTTTTTAGTGATTTATTTATTTCAAATTGTTAAGTATCACTTACTGTACTTCTTTACCTCACGGCATACAATGGAATACATTATTGAAAATAATAATAATCGTAATTAAATACAAACAAGAAATAACAAAAAAATATATGAAATTAAAATTCTTAAAAATGAAATATATTCATCTACGGAATAGTATGCATTTTCAACCTTTTTTGTCCGTGGTCCCTGTAATCGTCCCTGGAAGGTACCACGGGAATTATTTTACCCGTGGTCCCTGAATGTTGTATAAGCCAAATAATTTAAAAAGGTATTATAACTTAACTGTATATTATTAAAGACAACAAAATGTGTAATGCTGGCCACCAATGATACCCTTAATATAAAGGAGCTATTTGTTATTTTCCTTGTTACGTCAATTTAACACATAAATTGTTGTCATTAATCATTATAGACTGAGATACGGCTGCAGATTCGCATCGTTCATCGAGTATTGTAATAAAATCATGTTTTTATATACAATCACAAAAGGGCCTATATGTATTGGCCAGTCTGCCTATCAGATTTTGCCCGCTAGTATTTTTAATTAAATTAATATGAATCGACTTACTGGGAAAAAAAAATCTCACTTGTTATTGCAATGAAATACACTCTACTTTATAGAACTAGACGTAGAGAACTTGAAAACTTGTGGGTGCCTTTGCGCACTTGCCCGCAACCCCTTCGCAGCCAGGTGTAAGCAGGTAATATTTTGTTACGTTATTACGTTCATGGCGTATTGTCATCATTTATATATCAAATTAAAGCTATTTAGTTCCTGTTCACGATAAACTACCTCTGCCTATGCAAAAGTGCCCGCAGTCGGAGTTGCCAGCGTTTAAAGTTTGTTTAGAGCGAGAAAGACTTATCGCTCTACATCATTCGTTAGACCAGGATGGCAATAGCCTGCTCTGCTGTCGTAACAAAGAATGCAGTAACTGACAAAAACCATTATTTTAGTTATGTTCTTGAAATGGCAACGTAAGCCATACACTATGCAAATATAACGAAAAAGAAATTAAAAGCAAATTGGAAACTAAAATGTTATTAACATAAAATGTAGTAGTTAGACCGAATTATTTACATTCACCAAGATGAATTGCAATTGTCGTAACTATAATAAACTAGCGGCTCGCTTCGGCTTCGCACGGACTTTCTCCAGTCCATAGCTCCACAGTCCGGACCGTTCGATTCGCACTTGACATTTCAAAATGTAAACGTCGAACGAAAGGTACCCCATCCGCCGGCGGCCATATTCAAGTAAGTCAATACAATAGTCTCTAAGCAATAGTCTCTGTTTGCTGATAAGCTGCAGTCAGGAATCTCGGTAAGTATATCATATAATAGTTTTATCATTAAATTTATAAGATTGTCAGAGACAAAGGTAAAGTAGACTGGTTGAGAGTGTAATAGTAGTATTAGGTACTAATAATAGTGGGCGCTGTCTGGGGCGGAGTGTCTGTCTAATGGGTGGCGGAACGTTTAGTAATATGTACTGTAAATGTGAGGGATTAGATAAGAAACCACGAATTAGACGTCTTTATTAGACTTCTAAGCTTTGATACCCACGCGACCATGCTCAGTACTGACATGACAATATTATCATGAAAATATTCTTTCAACGTGTAGTAGCGCTTTATTAAGAGTACATAATGAGCTACGTGTAGTATCACTTTATTAAGAGTACATAATGAGCTCATTTTTAAATGTTACCTTATTGTCTATGTCTTTGATATATGTCGGTAGTTTGTTATAAATCAGCGGTGCTTTACAAAATATGCTACTATACATCAACGCGGTTTTGCTTAGTACCACATATAGTTTACCTAGGTGTCGTTGACGTTCCCTCTTATTAAATAGGGTTATATTCTGCTTTACAAACATTGCGCTTTCATAAATGAATTTGCAAGGTAACGTTAGTATAGAATATTGAATATCATAAGGCCTGCATGATTCTCTTGACTTTAAACCGAACATTGTTCTTATGCAGCGTTTCTGCGCTTTATACACCAGAAGAGTGGAGTTCCCCCAAAAAGTAATGTCATAACGAAGAATCGAAGAGATATCCAGGATAGGCGCGTCTCTACTAGTAATAAATTTCAGTCTGTACAATCCATACGCAAACTGGCTGATCTTTTTGCAAATATGCTCAGTTATTTCCAGTTCATTTATTGATCCAAATGTAGCCCTAGAAATTTAGTATATATACACTCTTAGATTCTTACCCCCTGATAATTCATATTAAATGCTATATAATTGTCATTAATTTCTGGTCTTTGTTTGAAATTAATAATTTTCGTCTTCTCTAAATTATTTTTTAAATTATTTAATTATAGCCAATGGATAATAGATATCAATGAGTTATTAATAGTAGATTATGGTGATGTCAAAGTCAAGTCAGACAATAATACTGTGCAATCATCTGCTAGTAATGTCATTTTATGTTTAATACTTATTGGTAAGTCATTAAAATATATAATAAAGAGCTGTGGGCCTAACACACTGTCCAGGGGCACTCCACATTTGACTTTTCTTACATCAGATTGATACACTTTTTCAATTTTTGTTCTTGTACATAGTCTTGTTATTTGCGAGACCTGCTCTCTGTAAGTTAAATAAGACGATATTAGTTTATGAGCATTGCCCCTTATTCCATAGGAGTAACGTTTATATAATAAAATGTCGTGTCTTACGTGATCAAAAGTTTTTGTCCTGTCCATAAGTAGGCAACTACTGGCTGTCCCCTATCCATATTATGGATCACGGATCGTAAAAAATCATAAGTAGCCATGTTTATATTTTTATTCTTCCTAAATCCATATTGCTGGGGGATCAATATAGATTCCTTCTCTAAGAAAGTACTGAGGCAGTTATAAATCACTTTTTCGTATATGTTTGCAAATATTGGTACTATTGCTACCGACCTATGATTTGTTTTTCGCCCTTTTTGTACAGAAGTTTAATCATTGATTTTTTCAATTCATGAGGAAATAAACCTTGTTCAAGGCTCAAATTAATTAAACAAGATAAAACAGGTGTTATAGAACTACTTACGTCTTTGACTATAGCTGTTATTATCCCATCGATGCCAGCGCTTTTTGTATTCTTTAGTTCCATGATTATATTAAAAATGTCAATAGATGACATCGGATTCATAAAAAAATATTTGTATATAATATGTCCAGGTGAATTATCACTAAGTTTAGAGTTACTTCCATTTTTTTTATCAGATTTTTTTATCATTTCACCATTATATTTTATCTCGGTAAAGTTTAAATTAGTATTTTTATTTTGAGCGCCATTAATAATTCTCCAAGTTGCCTTTAATTTATTTTCATTTATTTTGATATAGTGATCATTTTGTGACCTTTGAGTTAATCTAATTATTTTCTTCATTCTATAAGCGTTTCCAAAGTAATTCTCTTTTCTTTTTACTACCTAGTTTTTTTCCTTTAGAAGACCATTTTGTTTTAGTTGTAGGTACAATTTTAATTCTATGAATTGGAAAACATAGATCATATAGCAGCTTAAATAAGTTTATAAAGCAGTTCATATACCTGGGAAAAACTCAATGGAATTATATTATTTTTAAATTTATATCTGTATTCTGAGGAAAAATCCCTTTTAAGTATAAACCAATGTTCTAATACCATGCTAGCACTAATAGGGCATTGTATAATTTGCGCAGAATGATTCGATATTTTTCTATCTTTTTTATTTTTTTATCTTTTGCACCCCTGCAAGTTGTGTTGAACATTGTCAATGCAAGTATTACTGGCATATCGAGTAGCTTGTTGGAATTCTGCTTTTAAATTGAATCACCAAATACAATTGTGCAATTCTAATGAAAGTCCATTCTTTTTTAGTAAATCTATGTTGTAGTCACATACTTTCTCTGTAATACTCCCTTAGATAAGTTTTCCAACATAAGGGATCTTGGTGTGTTTTTTGATTCAAAACTTCACTTTAATATCCATATTGATCATATCGTGAGCAAAGGCTTTCAACTTTATGGTTTTATTAAACGTTCTTGTACACTATTCAAAAACCCTGCTAGTTATGTATTGTTGTACAAGGCGCTCATTAGATCGCAACTCGAATTTGCCACTCCTGTTTGGAACCCGTTTTATAATAAATATAGCGATCAGTTAGAGTCAGTGCAACGCAAATTTTTAAAATTTTTAAATTATAAGTGTTTTTCTACATGGTGTTCATACGAAACTTTGTTAAATAAATTTAAATTTATTACTCTCAAGGCGAGACGGTTATACTTGGATCAAACTTTTCTATATAAAATTTGTCATAATAAATTTGATTGTAATGAATTAATGAACCAAATTCATATTAGCATACCTAGTAAATCTCTAAGAATTCGCAACACATATAATCAAAACCTATTTGCTCCGAAGATGAGCAGAACGAATGCTGGAGAACGAGCTCCCCTGAGGAGAATTATGAAATCATATAATGATAATTTTGCCGGAATCGATATATTTTACTTGTCACCTTCAAAATTTAAACAAGTTATTTTGCAAAATTTATAATCTTAACTTAGCTATCATCTTACTCCCTCATACCTTTATATTTTTGTTACAGTTCACTATGCTATGAATATTTCTTTGTAGTTATTACTTGTGGATAACGGTGCTGGTTGCGTGATTAGACAAATAAGTTAATTAGAAATAAGGTAATTGTTAACTATTATTACGCAATTGTTTGTTACCCCGAATAAAATAAAATAAAATAAAGTAGTCACCACAGAGTATAACTTTCTGGTTTTTGTTCTTACAAACATAAGACAAGAGAGTATGCATTTTTTCATAAAAACATTCAAAAGATAATGAGTCAAATTAAGGAGGCCTATATATACAGGCAATATAAATACCATATCTAATCAATTCAATTATAGAAAATTCACATTTGTTTGCTATTCATAGATTGTCCATTTCATGCACAGTTTTGTATTTAATACCATTTTTTACTAAAATACATGATCCGCCATGTCGAGACTGCCTCATAAAGGAAGCCGCTAAGCTCAAATTAGGTATACATAAATATGCTTCGTCCCCTAGAAGCATATTATGTTCTGTAATGTACACTACGTCAATATTCTTATTCATTTCATTTAGATTAACACACAACATATCTGACTTACTTATTATCTCATTTATGTTTTGATGAAGTATTGACAAGTACTTAGGCACGAAAAATCTAATCGTGGTTTCTTATCTAATCCCTCACATTCACAGAACATATCACTAAACGTTCCGCCACCCATTAGACAGACACTCCGCCCCAGACAGCGCCCACTATTATCAGTACCTAATACTACTACTACACTCTCAACCAGTCCACTTTAACTTTGTCTCTGACAATCTTTTAAATTTAATGATAAAACTATTATATGATATACTTACCGAGATTCCTGACTGCAACTTATCAGCAAATAGAGACTATTGCTTAGAGACTATTGTATTGACTTACTTGAATATGGCCGTCGGCGGATGGGGTACCTTACGTTCGACGTTTACATTGAATGCCAAGTGTGAGTCGAATGGTCCGGACTGTGGAGCTATTTTATGGACTGGAGAAAGTCCGTGCGAAGCCGAAGCGAGCCGCTAGTTTATTATAGTTACGACAATTGCAATTCATCTTGGTGAATGTAAATAATTTGGTCTAACTACTACATTTTATGTTAATAACATTTTAGTTTCCAATTTGCTTTTAATTTCTTTTTTGTTATTATTGCATAGTGTATGACTTTACGTTGCCATTTCAAGAACATAACTAAAATAATGGTTTTTGTCAGTTACTGCATTCTTTATTACGACAGCAGAGCAGGCTATTGCCATCCTGGTCTAACGAATGATGTAGAGCGATAAGTCTTTCTCGCTCTAAACAAACTTTAAACGCTGGCAACTCCGACTGCGGGCACTTTTGCATAGGCAGAGGTAGTTTATCGTGAACAGGAACTAAATAGCTTTAATTTGATATATAAATGATGACAATACGCCATGAACGTAATAACGTAACAAAATATTACCTGCTTACACCTGGCTGCGAAGGGGTTGCGGGCAAGTGCGCAAAGGCACCCATCGCTTTTCAAGTTCTCTACGTCTAGTTCTATAAAGTAGAGTGTATTTCATTGCAATAACAAGTGAGATTTTTTTTTCCCAGTAAGTCGATTCATATTAATTTAATTAAAAATACTAGCGGGCAAAATCTGATAGGCAGACTGGCCAATACATATAGGCCCTTTTGTGATTGTATATAAAAACATGATTTTATTACAATACTCGATGAACGATGCGAATCTGCAGCCGTATCTCAGTCTATTATTGTTTGCTGAAATAGAAATTGTAATGTCTGAAATTGAAATTATTACTAGAAAGGGCGGTCAAGTTCTTCTTTACGATAACTATCAATTTTATAAACACTCAAAAAATAAAAGTGGTACAATGAAATGGAGATGTAGTAATTTTAAATCGATTAAATGCTCTGGATCTGTAACTGTAGAGGTAAGTTTATGTTTACCATTTTGAACCGACTTTAAAAAGGAGGCGGTTCTATGTTTCACTGTACCTATGTTTTTTTTAAGTCTAACTCTATTACTCCGTCAATTGTGGACCGATTTTCAATTTTTTTTATTTGAAAGAGCTCGTTAGTTTCATAGCGGTTCAATTAGTACAAATAACACATACGTTGTTTAAAAAAGAACATACAAGCAAAATAGTATCATATCTATATAACGTACATGTAACTAATAATTTTAGGGGAGCAGTGTAATAAAAAAAACAAAGCACATATGTACAGCGGATCCTCTTAGAAATGAAAAAGATAGAAATATTGCATGTCTTCGAAAGGTTGTGAAGATCTCTGATGAACCCATACCAAAATTGTACGACTGTACTCTTAAAAAATTATTGAATGATGGAAAAAATGACGTGGCGGAACACTTTCCAGAGTTGTCAAATGTACAACATTCGTTATATAGCGACAGAAATAAAGAAGCTGGAGTTCGTAAGTTAAGTTATAAATTACACGTTGAAGTTGAAGTTCCGAAAAAGTTTGAGGACTTCATTTTAGCTGATTACAGTAGTGATGAAGGTGAACGTATCATCATATTTTGTAGTCCAGATTCTAGGCAATTGATTGGAAACATAAAGGAATTCTTCGGGGATGCAACGTTCCAAAGCTGCCCAGCACCATTTTCCCAATTGTATATCATTCTAGGAGAGATTGATAGTACGGAAGAAAAAACAAATGTCAAGCCTCTGATTTATGTGTTAATGCCAGATAAAAAAGAGCACACATATTATGTAATGTTTCTAATGATACAGTCACAACTGAAACAATGGAACCCATTAAAAATGCATTGTGATTACGAAATTGGCGCTATCAACGCCATTATAAAAGTGTTTCCCGACATACATATTGTGGGCTGTTATTACCATTGGGGAAAGTGCTTGTGGAGAAATGCGAAACTCCTGAAAATGGATAGATACAAACAGGAAAGAAGAATAGTGGCACTATGTGCGGCATTGCCACTTTTACCCAAAGACATGATTTCGAAGGGATGGGAGTACATAAATTCAGAACCCGCCGTGGAAATTTTCGGTATGCAGAAATTCCTGCATTATGTTAAAAAAAATTGGTTAAGACCGAAATACATAAACTTTGTAAGTGTTTTTGCTGAAAGACACCGAACAAATAATGTCGCAGAAGGACTAAACGCCAAAATCAACAAAAGAGTTCACAAAAACACAGTTAACCTGATGCGTCTTTTAAATGTATTACGAGACATGGACACCGTAAATAACCTAAAATTAACAAGACAAGCAAAAAAAACGAAATAAAAAACTAACAATGAATGACGATGTTATTCGACATGTTATTTTAGAGCTCATTAATGGCGACATAGATATTGGCCATGCACTTGATAAACTGCGGTGAACCAAAAAAGGATTGCATATTTGGAAGTAGGTAACTAAAGGAGTATGTTTATGTTTTTATTTTTGTTATTATAATAGAGCACAAACGCATAGAGTATAATATGTAGATAATTTTGTTTTTTGTTGTTGTCTTTAATAATATACAGTTAAGTTATAATACCTTTTTAAATTATTTGGCTTATACAACATTCATGGACCACGGGTAAAATAATTCCCGTGGTACCTTCCAGGGACGATTACAGGGACCACGGACAAAAAAGGATTTTCAATATTAATATATTAATAATTTTACTCTTAAATATCATTATATTTTCTATTTCCAGAATTGATTTTGGTAACTTATTATATATTCTTGGAGCTATGCATAGAATACTCGTGTTAAATAAGGCTGTAGAATTAGGCGGGATACGTAACTTTAAATTATTACGACTGCTACTCATTTTCTCAAATAGATGACAATATTTTTTGACAAATAAAATAGTTTCTAAAATATATATACATAACAATGTCATATTGTAGGTTTATGAAATATGGTTTACAGCTTTCCACCTGTTTTAAATTAAACATAGCCCTTATATCTTATTGTATTGGATATCTTTAAATGTTGATAAACTTTTGCGATTTGTACACATTATTAAAATATATATATTACGGGTCTTAATCGCGTGAATAATTTAAGGTAAAATACCTTGTTTATGGCCCGACGTTTCGACCGTATTGCAACGGCCGTGGTCACGGGAAGACTGTCTTCCCGTGACCACGGCCGTTGCAATACGGTCGAAACGTCGGGCCATAAACAAGGTATTTTACCTTAAATTATTCACGCGATTAAGACCCGTAATATATATATTTTAATAATGGATATCTTTACTTTTATAACTTTACGTATAAAATAATTAGTGACGATCTCACTGGCCTCGAAATGCACATTTAGTCGTTGGTTCTACGCCTAGTCTCTCTCCGATCGTGACCGATTTTCCTTCGGATTAAGGAAGTGAGAGTGAACCTTCGTCTGCCCATACACTTGTGCACTATAATATCTCCTGCGTAATTGGCTAGTCTGTGATGAAAGTAGGTTAGGTAGCCATTACTAAACTATAGTTGTCTTAACGTAAGTTGGCCGGATTGACAATGGCGAAATATCTCTGAACAACTCACACACGGCCATCTGATAAACATACTTATATATTTCTAAATACATACATATTAAGATAAATTATACCCAGATACAGAATAAACCATTCGTACTCATCATTGAAAGGGTTATCCTGGGTCCCAGGACCCATCGAACCCACCACCTCTGGTTTAGACGTCAGGATCACTATCCATTAGATAATTAAACAAACAGGCAAATCAGTTATGTTTTCATGGTTTCTCTAACTTTAATTTCCCTTATTGTTTTTAAATAAAAGGTTTGTACCTTGAAATAATAATCCCGATATATCTAATCTAATTTCTCTTGTCTCCAGAACGCGATAAAGTCCACGAGCAAGAGAAGAATTCGCTGAACGAAGAGTTAGAAGCAGAAAGACAGAGTCGGCAGAAGTTGTTGTCAGCGCAGTATGAGTTGCAAGAGAGAGTAGACTCTTTACAGAGGTGAGTCGCAGGCACTGCTTATTTGAAATAAATTATTTGAAAATATGGTGAGAAAAATCGGAATCCTTATTCATGTTCTTTTATACTGTTTTCGCGGCAAGCTCGTGCGTACTGGCGTATGCGCGGTGCGCTCTAAGATGTCCGACCCAAAACCTATAGGGTACTTCCAGTTGACCTAGAATCGTCAATTTTGGTTTAAAGCAGCACAAGTACAGGAAAAAATCCGAAAAATAAAATAGGTTTTAAATTAACGTTGATTTTTATAGACCTAATAGGGACTATAGACCTCAGTATCTGGTTGGTGTAAATTTCCACTCTAGGGCCACCCGTTCCTAAGAAAATCGGGTGTGAAAGACGGACAGATAAACGCACATAGGAGTACTAACATTTAAACTTTCGCGTTGCATGATTATCTTATACCTTTAAACGAGCAATTCTTGTATAATCTAAATCACGGCAACGGCTCCAGCGATTTTCAAAAAATTTACCCCCTGCATGGGTTTCGGGGGCGATAAATCGATCGAGCTAGATTTCATTTTTAGAAAACGTCGTTTCAAAAAAATCCGAGCAAAGCTCGGTCATCCATTTACTAACTATTTATTTTTCGGGAATTAACGCGCTATATTTACTTTAAAATTGCTTGACGTTTCGAAATTCGCATTTGACCACGGCCGGTGCAACCTAGGGGTCTAGACAAAGTCAGTATGGAATTTTTATGGAATTTGCGGTGGAGACCATAGACATTTTTTTATTTATTTTGCGAACGATTAGTACGGCGTTATCGAATTCGCCACGGAACGAATGTACCTTTTCTAACAGCTATTTTAAGGTAAATAATGCGCGTTAATTCCCGTATAATAAATAGAGAGAGTGATATAAGGGTTCCTTTTTTTACTGTTTGAGGTACGGAACCCTTAAAATTAAGATGTTGTGTACTTGTTTAGGTTTTTTTTTATGTATATAGCTTTGTCTCTTATAAACCCTTGCGTAGTATAAATAATGATTTAATGTTGTTTTTTAGAACACCAGCTCCCAAAGAACATAGAAGATCGCTGTCTGATGCCAGTAACAATTCCCAGCAGGAGACTACAGTTGAGGATGTAAGTACATTCGTTCATTAGATCAGGAAACACATACATACACAGCCTACCCTACTATACTCTGATCTATATTTATGTGCAGAAAAAACCTATTCAAGAATTAAGATAAAAAAAATATTTAAATTTATTTCTTTAAAAATGGCGGCTCCCGCAATAATACACGCCTGTCGTCGCCTCTGTGGCGCGGTGGGAGTGTATCCGACTGCTACGCAAGAGGTCGTGGGTTCGATCCTCACCCAGGATAAAACTTTGTGTGATGAGCACGATGGTTTATTCTGTGTCTGGGTGTTATTTATCTATAGAATGTATGTATTTAGAAATATTTAAGAATGTTTATCAGTTGTCTGGTTGCCATAGTACAATCTCTGCTTAGTTTGGGATCAGATAGCGTTGTGCGAGTTGTCCCAAGATATTATATTATTTATTATTATTACTTTATAAAGACTGATTCATAGGGTTACGTACCTCAAAAGGAAATAAAAGGGAACCCTTATAAAAGGGATCATTTTGTTGTTCGTCCGTCTGTCTATCAAGTCCCTTTTATCTCGGGAACGTGTGGAGGTATCTAGTTGAAATTAAAACCATATACTCAGGTCTCCAGTCCCTTCAAGCTGTGAATAAATCAAACTTCTAAGTAAACGTAATCTATACTAATATTATGAAGCTGAAGAGTTTGTTTGTTTGTTTAAACGCGGCAATCTCAGGAACTACTGGTCCGAATTGAAAAATTCTTTCACTGTTAGATAGCCCATTTATCAACGAAGGCTGTAGGCTATATAACATCACGCTACGATGGATAGCAGCGGAGCAGTAATGAAAAATGTTGCAAAAAACGGGGAAAATGTACGCATACGAAGTTGCACGGGACAGCTAGTAATAGATACGGCTGTTTAAGCCGCAGTAAACTTACATTTCGACACTCTCGGGAATCAAAATTTATAGGATATTTTCCGTGGACCTAGAACTATGAAATTTGGCAAGTAATACTGTCTTATACTACAAGTATAAGAAAAGTCGTTAATAATAGAATAATATCTTGGGACAACTCACACAACGCTATCTGATCCCAAACTAAGCAGAGCTTGTACTATATGTTCGTAAACTTTGGCGATTTCTACACATTAAAGAATTTTATAAGCTACGTTTCGCCCGTATTGCATCGGCCGTGGTCACGGATAGACTGTTGCAATACGGTCGAAACGTCGGGCAATAAATAAAGGTAAAATAAAATATTTACGCGATTAAGACCCGTAGCTTATAAAATTCTATAAAGAGCTTGTACTATTTAAACCAAACAACTGATAAACACTACTACGATTTAACATATTATAGTTAAATCGTAGTAATAAAGACTTAAAACTGCAAGATTCGATTCTTGAACTATTTGTAATATGTACCTAAAAAAATGTACGGAACCCTCTGTAGGAGAGTCCGACTCGGACTTGTTCGTTTTTTTTTTAATGGTTCTATTGTTATTAATATATTTTATGGTATTATAGGACTATGGTTATGGGTCAGTCAGATCAGTTGAGAGTACACGCCCAGCGTTGGAAGCGGTCAACTGGTCCGCCGGCACACATAATGGTTCCACAGTGCCGGTAAGTGCTTATAAAAGGTTTTGGTTAACAAAAAAAAACTACCTACAAATGTATGAGTAAATACAATACAAAAAAAACCCGACCGGTTTGGCATACGGAAGCCTCGGGTTCGATTCCAGGGCCTGGACTACAATTTTTTCTGTCTTTCAAAAATGCTATTGTTGTACCGACTGCATAAAAATAATAACTGAAATATTTTGGCGCCAAAAATCCGTTTTTTTTTCTAATTTAGATGTAACCAGTGTCACTCTCACAACTGAGACGAATCTAATGATACCTCTCAAGCTAAAATCCGTCAAGCAATTTAGGCTCTAGAGCGTGTCAAAGAAATATACATATATACATACATATCAACCCATATGATGGCCCACTGCTGGGCACGGGTCTCCCCAGTAGAACCTAGTAGTATGTAGATCCTGGGGGTAATTGCCATAATCGCCACGCTTGGCGAGCGGGTCGGCGATCGCAGTAAGACTTCAAGTATGCAGAGGACGCTGCTGCCGGTCCTCCGGTGTGAAATTCCTTAGTCTTGACGACACCCACGGGAAGAGACGGACATATATACATATACAACGTTATTCTTGGTATAGTGCAAACCTGAAAGTAGTTTGCTCAAAATCAGTAACACAATCCAATGGGGTAGTTTTTGGACCGTGTTACGACTTATGTCCGGTCTCATTTATCTAACTATCGATGGATTTGGCTACTAGAGGTAGAATTTGGACATATTTTGTATGGAAGTAATTTTTATAGGCATTTCTTGCCAATTACTTTACAAATACAATAATTGTATTTTTGAAAGATAGAAAAATTTGAAGTACACGCCCAGGAATCGAACCCGAGACTCCCGTAGCCAAACCGGGGCCAGAAGCGAACCACCTATCTGGACTATGTTACTAGACCTCAATTTTTTCTATCCCTTAATGCTCGCGAGTTTGGGCCCTCGCATGCGCCATCTAGTCGGTAGTTAAAAGTTCGCTAGTAACATAGTCCAGATAGGTGGTTCGCTCCGGTTTGGCTACGGAAGTCTCGGGTTCGATTCCTAGGTCTGGACTTCAAATTTTTCTATCTTTCAAAAAAGCAATTATTGTATATTTTGTATGGAGCTTATGTCAAATATATACCTCTAGTAGCCATCGATAGGTAGATTATTGAGACCAAACGTTAGACACAAAAGCCAAAAGAATACTAGGAACGGAACCCACCAGCTCTTGTACAGTTTTATACATTCTCGCTGTGCCATCGAGACATTTTATAAATAATCCGTTTTGCTTCAGGTCGCGGATGCCGGGCTAGTTCTTCGCATGAGGAACAGAATATCAGCTTTACAGAGTGAACTGTCACGAACCACCAAGAGAGCTAATGACTTGGAAGAACGCATTATGAGTGAGTAATATATTACATATTTTTGTACTATTATAATAAAGTTAAGAAATTCTTTATTGTACACAAAAATAAATATACAAAATTATAAAATACACAGTACAAAGGCTAGCTTAACTTTATATTGAGTTTTATATGTACCTCTTTAACCTATATTCTAAGACGTTTCATTTACAATTCGGTAGTTATAATATATAATGATATAATGATAATACAATAATCAGTCAATGTCGTGTCTTGAAATACTCTGAAAAACGATTTACGTCTACAATTTTACGTTGTTAGATTTATCTATATATACATAAAACACTATCCTCGGCAGTCGGGTAAAAATGAACGGCCTTCAATATCAAGGAAAAAAATATCAAAACACAACACCGAATGCAAATTTCGCTGGCTCACTCCTATGTTTTAGTCTATATTTCTGATGTTTTATAAGGACAACGTTTTATACACTAAAACCTTCCCAAAAAATATGCAATGCAGAATAGTGAAAACCTCATCCAAATCGGATGACAAGCTTTCGAGAAAATCGCGTACATACATACATATGGGTCAATAAAGAACCATCTTTTTTGAAGGCGTTAAAAAACGTTTCTACTTCGAAACTTAAATTTCAAAGTGGAGGATAATTTGTTACTATGAATGAGTTATAAAAATGGCGGCAAACTAATATGTCGCTATTTTTACAGCTTCACGTTTATCGTGTAAAATTACTGAAGAAATATACTCTACGAGTGCAAATGCAGTGTTTTGTAAAATAATATAGGATGTGACTTAATGGTCTAAGCCACCAGATCATTAAAATCCAACAACAAATGTAACTATGAATACAGATTTTGTTTATGTGAGGTTTAGTCGAGTCGATAAATTTTCGAGTAAACGTATTAGAATACGTGTGTTAGTTATAGAGGAGAATTCGACTGGCCTGTTGGTCTATTGCTTAGTGATCCTAACTGCTAGAGGGTTCGATTCCCACAAGATTTAACTTTTCGTAAAACGTTTGTTTATTAATAGTAGCAGAGTTATCGTTCGGCCTTGTTATTTATTATTCAAGGTGTAACCGATAGCTGTGGTCATATTCAAGGGTTGGTATGTGCCCATCTTACTTAGTGCACATACTTACCTAGTTTTATCAAAATCAGAGTACCCTAAAAAAATATAAATTACTATTTCATTCGATTATTTATGGATGAAAAAGTTATTAATTAAAAAAATTATAATTTTGTACCAAGTATAACTTATATGCCTTTCACTACCGAATTTTGACAAAAAGAATATGCTATAACTATGTAACAGTAATGCAATCAGCTATGGCACCATGGTAGGACCACAGCTTTCTGTTACAGCCTGTATATATGTATGTATAAGTAATTATATATTTATAAGTGTAATTTAGTTTGTATTATATTTATTATTAATAAATATTATTTGATATTTATTTTTTGGTATGTATTTGCTTTATATATAATTCTATTTAAATTTTATTTAATATTTATTTTCTATTTTGTAATTGAGTATATAGGTAATTTTATCAAAATAATAATCATCTAACTGGTAGAGAATGCCTATGACATAAAATTCTCCTTTTGCAATGTATTTGCAGGAAGTTTTAAATACACACATCAAAAGTGTCTAGGGATCAAGCATTTTTATGCGGATTTCTTGAGATTGAGATGTGGCTTTGTAATAAATTTATGATTTTATAAATTTTTATGGATCCTTTTTGGTGCATTTCATAATTTGAATCAGGAACTGTGAATCAAATTCGAGTAAAAGATGAAAATCAGCTGTCAATATTTTCCCTATAAAAACATACAACGCATTGAAGACATTATTAGTGCTACTGTTTCCCTACTACTGATTAAAACCAACGTTATTATGGAGCGGCGACGTCATTTAAGCAGGGAAGAAATGCTCAGAGCCGTGGGAATGATAGAAGCTAGTTCCCGGCAACGTACTGTGGCTTTAGCTCTGAATACAAGTCAGAGTGTTATCAGTCGACTTTGGACACGTTACCGAAGCACTGGTACCGTGGCTGAGCGCCATGGAGGACGGTATCGCTGCACCACACGGAGACAAGACCGATACATTCAAATCTTAACTCGAAGAGGTCCAACAATAACCGCCATGATGTTAGCCGTGAGGCTTCATCACTCTTCAGGGAACTTAATTAGCGACCAAACAGTCAGAAACCGCTTGCATGAAGTGAACCTTCATTCCCGAAGACCGCTACGGGTACCACCTATAGCAATGCACAATCGTAGGATTCGATATCAATGGGCTCTTGAACACAGAAATTGGGCAGAAGAACAATGGCGTTTCGTGTGCTTTTCTGATGAGTCTCGTTTTGGTATGAGACCGGATACAAGACGTATACGACACTGGAGAACCCCTGGACGCCAACAGCGATTAAAATCCTGCCAGGAAGTCCATCCTTATAGTGGTGGAACCATCATGGTATGGGCGGGTATTTGGATCGGCGGAAGAACTGAGTTGATTTGGATCAGAGGCAACCTCAACGCTCAAATTTATGCTGAGACGATTGTATCAGACGTCATCGTTCCTCTACAAGTGCAAATCGGTCCCTTATTTCAGTTAATGCATGATAATGCACGACCGCACACCGCAAGAGTTGTAAGACAGACTCTCGCCGCAGCTAACATCAATGTCCTGCCCTGGCCTGCTCAGTCGCCAGACTTGAACCCGATTGAGCATTCATGGGATATGCTACAGAGAAGAGCTCTGCCGAATATGGAGGGTATCCAGTCGCAAGAAGACCTTTTTTTGTTGTTGCAACGAACATGGGCGGCCATTCCACAGCGTGATTTGGATGAACTCATTTTGAGTATGCCAAACCGATGTTCTTGTGTTGTTAGTGTTCGCGGTAGAAACACGGATTATTAATTGTTTAAGTTACCCAATAAAATTTTAAAGAAAACTGTTATTTCAGTCTTTTTTTCGAACTTTAATGTTAGTGGTTCAAATGTCAAAAATCCCTTTATTAGGAAAATGGCAAATTTCTTTATTAATGCAAAGGTGACTTGGTTTATCGTTACTGTGACAAACGAAAACACTTTATTTGATGAATCCTTAAAGAAATAAAAAAAAAAAAATCAATCAGGAGAAAAGTTATTGCAAAAATATATGTTGATCCCTAGACACTTTTGATGTGTGTAAATAAATAAATGTAATATATTTTGAAACTCTTTTTCTTATTCTTATAAAGACCGCCGCTCATCCCCGCCAACGAACCCGAACATAGACCGCTACAAGCTGGAGGAGTTGGAGATAGAGAATAAGAAGTTAAGAGAACATCTGGACAGATTGAGAGCTGCTGGAGACTCCGTACTCGTCTCTAAAGAAGTTATCGGTAAGATAAATAATATTTTAGTATAAAATTTGACTGCCTCTGTGGCCCGGTGGGAGTATGTCCGACTGCTACGCAAGAGGTCGTGGGTTCGATTCCCACACGGGACACCACTTTGTGTGATCCACAAATTGTTGTTCCAAATCTGGGTAAAGTTGTTCGCGTCCGTAGGAGCTACCTAACCACAACCCTACACGTGCCCCCCGGGTGGTGCCAAAGAACAACAAACGCCGAGTCGTAGGTGGCGGTCAACTAACCTACTACGCAGGATTACCAGCCAGCGTCTGTGGAGGTAGGAAATGACTTCTACAAACCGTAAACTTGCGGTCATGTCTCGTGAGAACGGTGGCCTTGGCTTAATCGCCTGTGCCAAGAGGAAGACAATCTCCATAAAAAATAACCCCAATCCTAAGGTAGGACATGCGCCGATAGGATGAATGGCTGAGGGTATTCAGTCTCTAGCGTCAACCTCGATGGACCTGGCTTACATCGCTGTACAGTGCCTTCTCACAGGAATGGGCGTTACCCTGTGAGTGACCTACATTTCGACCCTACTCGTGGGAACAAAAATGAAGTCTAATACCCCAAAAAACCCCCAACCACAACACAAAACGCTAACTCAACAAGTTTTACATCCTGGCTTATTTAACAGACAACAAACGCCATCCCCCTCCGATCATGGAAGGTCATCACAAGATAACCAAACGGTTAATCCAGAGCAACCAAACGAGACCAGTAACTCGCTGGAAATAAGTCCACAAGAAGACACCCCTCAACATCCTGCTCCTCCACCATGGCAAAAGGTGCCATCACCCAATACCAGAAGCAGCAAGAAAAGAAAGTTCTGCAGTTCCCCACCAGAGGCTCAGAGGACCACCATGCAAAATCGCTTTAGCACCTTGCCTTTAGACCCAATGGAGGAATCAAGCACTACCGATCAACTCAAACCCAGCAAACCTCCACCTATCGTTCTTAATGGCATAGAGGATGTTACTGAGCAATCAAAGCTACTCCAAACCGTTAGCAGCAAAGAAGAGTTTAAATTCAAGCTAATTAACAAATATCTACTCCATATTCTTGTCAACACTGCTGAGGAGTATAAGAAAATCATAACGGTTATAAGAGCAAACGGTCTCATAGGAGACACATTTACCCCTAAGGACAGCAAATGCTATCGCATTGTCATAAAAGACCTCCATCATAGCACTCCCCATGAAGCGATATCAGAAGCCATTGAGGCAACTAACAATAAAATTAAAGGTGAAATCATCAACGCACGATATGGACCCGACAAGAAACCCACCTCGACCTTCTTTGTGAACATTGAACCCAGTGTCAATAACCCTGCAGTCAAAGATATTATCTACATATTTAACCAAAAGGTTAAGATAGAGGATCCTCGAAAATCCAAAAGTATTGTTCAATGCCAACGCTGTCAGCGATACGGGCACTCAAAGAATAACTGTATGCGGCCATATAGGTGCGTAAAATGTGCGGAAGCCCACAAAACCTCGGAGTGCAAAAAGAAAGACAGAAACGCACCTGCCAAATGCGCTCTCTGCTTGTGCGACCACCCGGCTAACTACAAGGGTTGTGAAATATACAAAGAAATTCTTGCTCGTAGAAACAAAAACACAACCCCAAGAGTAATTCAACCCACTCCAAAATCTACAGCTCTGCCAACTAACCCACTCCACACCACCATGACAGTAACCGAAGGAGCCGAAAGACCAACGCACCAACGCACATACGCTGAAGCTGTCGATGGGAAGAATGCCCAATTAGACCAACAATCCTACAACAAACTGGAAGATATCCTGATCAAACAAAACGAGAAAATGGATCTCCTAATACAACAAATAGGCTCCTTAGTGAGTCTTATCACTACTCTCGTCTCTAACCTATCAAAATGACATCTCTACACATTGCCACTTGGAACATTAATGGCCTAGCCCCTAATAAAAACGAACTAGAGATGCTCTTCAAAACCAACAAGCTTGACGTTTGCCTAATTTCTGAATCGCACACTACATCAAGAAGCCGAATATGCATTCCAGGATATTCTGTGTATCTTACATGCCATCCCGATGGTGGAGCCCATGCTGGTACTGCAATAGTAATCAAAAACAGCGTAAAGCACTGCCTGTTGGAACCAACTACGGCCCCCTATCTCCAAGCTACAACCGTAAGGGTGGAAGATCGTTCTGGACCTCTTAATCTCTCTGCGATATATTGTCCACCACGCTACAGAATAAAATATAGTTTAAATGGTTTTAAATAGTCTATACTAGCTCCGCTTTACGGCTTTGCATCGATCTTCCAAACAACCTGTATATACAAGGTAATTTTTTATGTAGCGCAAAGCTCAGACACCCCAACAAGTTTTTCAAGAAATCATATAAAAAAAAAGAAAATGAAAATATAGAAAACTAGCAGAGTTATAAGCCATTAAAATTGTGTTGTGTTCTTCGTAGTACTGTTCATTGTGTCGCGTAGTACTTAATCTGTGGTTTACATTATTGAAAAAAAGTTAAGGATTACATATCTCATTACATAGTATACAAGATTTGGACTTCTAGAATTATTAATTAATTAATTGTAAAATAAAACATGGTCCAAAAACTATCTCATTACACTCATTAAATCCATGCCACCTCAGGAACTTGTACGGCTGTGTGAGTTTCATTGCAGAAACCATTTAAACACAGATTTTTGATTTTGGCTGACATGTCCCGGTGCCAGAGGTAGTCGGCTTAGGGCCGGTACCCCTAAGGTCGCAGGTTCAATTCCCCCAATAAAAGATGACTCCCGCAGTAGTGTACTTTACAAACATACAAATCACTGACACAAAGCAAACTCAGACTAGCAACAACAATTTGTGGATCACACAAAGTGGTGTCCCGTGTGGGAATTGAAGCTCTCTCTCTTGCGACCGTTTAACTTAAGGCACCTGTCCGACCAACGGCGAGAAAAAGAGTAGCGAATAGCGATTTTATCGCTCAAGACACGTACATACTTATGTAGATCCCGTGTAAACAAAAGAGATACAGATATTAATAGTTGATCGCTGAGTGTTCCCACTGCCGGCGAGTACTCGCTCTTTACTGCATCTCTTTTGTTTACACGGACGGGATCTACAAAATACATCTGTTGTATGTTTCTTGAGCGATAAATCGCTACTCGCTTCTCGCTCATCGTCGTTGGTGAGACAGGTGCCTAAGAAACGTACTAAACTGTAGTTTTATTTTCAGAACAAATGAACGTAATGCAGAAGGAGTTAGATCGAAGACGGGACGAGTGCATACAACTTAAGAGTGTCTTAACTAATCAGGTATGTTATGTTATATTAATATTTTAATATAAAAAACGGGGTATTAAAATAAGCACAGATTTTCTGATGATAAATGTAATTTTAAAGCCAAAGGAAGAGATTGTTTTTATTTATTTTTATATTTTTTTACTAGCTGACCCGCGCAACTTCGTATGCCTGAATTTTTCCCGTTTTTGGCAACAATTTTCGTTGCTGCTTCGCTCCTATTAGACGTTACGTGATGTTATTTAGCCTATAGCCTTCCTCGATAAATGGGCTATCCAACAGTAATATTTTTTTAATTCGGAGCAGTAGTTTCTGAGATTCGCGTTCAAACAAACAAACAAACTCTCCAGCTTAGTAATATTAGTATTGATGTGCACCTATTAAGGGGAAATCACGCCGAGCGAATTAATGATTTAGCGTTCTAGTAGTGTAGTCTGGGTGTACTTTGTGTCCGTGACTTGTATGTTTGTAAAGTCCCCCGCGAACAGGCATTGTCCCCTACTACTGGAATCGTCTTTTAAAAAAAAAGAAAAAAAGTAACGGCGGTTTACTGTTTGCGTTTGAATTTCAAAGCTCGTCACCTGCGCTTCGTCGTCGCGTTAATAATACGTTGTGTACATAGGCCTTCACTACATATATTTTCCTAACTAGTTCGCGTGGAAATTTTGATAAGCAAATGAATCCCAAGGAAACCGTACATATCTCCGGGATAAAAGTAGCCCACGTACTATTCCAGACCGTGGGCGTGGCCTGGGTTGAAACCCTCCCAGTGTTTGATTGCCTCTGTGGCGCGGTGGGAGTGTGTCCGACTGCTACGCAAGAGGTGGTTTGATTCCCACACGGGACACCAATTTGTGTTCCGAGTCTGAGTGTACTTTGTGTCCGTGACTTGTATGTTTATAAAGTCTTGTGCACTATTGCGGGAGTAGTATTTTTAAAAGAAAAAAAATAATGAACCGTGGGGTCCAACATTATATTGTATTATTAAAAACAACATTCCAAAGACATGACAAGATGCGCGCCAACGTCAGAGTGGACGAGTTTATCTTAAAACTCTCAAATACACAGTTATCAATGATAAGAACCGGTTTGGTGATAAAAGTGTGACATATTTGCTTTAATATTGTATGTGAATGTTTGAGACTGACCGTTTGTTCATTTTATTTAGAGCTAAGTGCCACTATCGTTCTGTAATTTAGACGATTTTTTGTGCTATTTTTATAATAATTATTAACGTTATTTTCTCCTCACAAAAGCTACCTATTAAATCTAAACTAGCTGCCCTGCGCAAATTTGTCTGCTTGTTTTTTCCCGTTTTTGCGACTTTTCTTATTGCTACTCCGATCCTGTTGGTCGTAGCGTGATGTTATATAGCCTATAGCCTTCTTCGATAAATAGGCTATCCAACAGTAAAATATTTTTTCAATTCGGACCAGTACTTCCTGAGATTACCGCGTTCAAACAAAAAACTCTTCAGCTTTATAATATTAGTATAGATTTACGAAGGAATATGACACTATGACACAGGTTCGTGTCCTGTTTGAGTCGATTTTTCCCTACATCCATTTAGAAATCCCCATTTCTTTCCACGGGTGTCGTCAAGGCGACTAAGGGATGTGACACTGCAGGAGGTAGCAGCGTCCTCTGCGTACTTTAAAGCCTTACTGCGATCGCCAACCCGCTCGACAAGCGTGGCGAATATGACATTTACCCCCAGGATCTACAATAAGTAGGTTATATTGGGGAGACCCGTGCCCAGCAGTGGGACATATATGGGTTACTAGCTTTCGCCCGCGGCTCCGCCCGCGTGGATGTCATAAAATCTATCCTATGTCCTTCCCCGGGACTCAAACTATCTCCATACCAAATTTCATCTAAATCGATTTAGCTGTTTAAGCGTGAAAGCGTAACAGACAGACAGACAGAGATACTTTCACATTTATATTATTAGTAAGTAATGGATTATGAAATAAATAAGCATTAAGATGCTCAAAATCACAAAAAGTCAAATAACTTATTCATTATTGACAATTCTTTATTCTCGTTTAAATATTATACAAAACCACCTAGCCTATGTTAGACTTTATAAAAAACTAACGAAACTACGCACCAGTAAAAATCATTTATGTCCGTGCAATAGTTCCATCAAAGCATTAATAACCATTAGAAAAAAAAACAAAAATTAAGTTTAAGCTAAAAAATGTTGCAATATTTTCAATTTGCTAATATTTGCACAACTTCTTAACAGACCGACAGGCAGAACTGCAGCATCTGACTAGTATAATGCTCCAAATATTGTCACAGCAAACTTGTAATATTTGTATGTTTGTATATGTCACATGTGACGCGACTCTTTCGAAACGACTGTGTTTTTGTTGTTTTATACAGTTTCCTAACAAGTGATAAAAATATAATTAAAAAAGTAGAATTTAAGATATATCAAAGTAACTCAGTTTTTTCATGTAGAGTTTAGAGTTCACCTCGATAAAAAAGCCCCAAGTGTGGTCAAAATCAGGGCTGTGAAATTTACCCCCTTATTAGTGTAGATGAAACACCAATGGCTTAAAATATAATTGAACACAACACAAAACTATCTAGAAGTGAATTAGCAGTGAAAAGCTGTTATAACAGATAAACGGCTTATAGTACATGTAAACGAACTCTATATCAGTCTGTTTACTAGTGAATCAATAGTAAAAATCCCCTTTAGTAGTGGAGAGAGAAAATAAATGGTATAAAGTACATTTAAAATTTGAAACGAATTCTTTTACATTAAAAACCAGTGAATTAAATGTCCCTTTAGTAATGGTGATAAAAAATAAATCCCTTAAAGTACATTTAAAATTTGAAACGAACTATTTTACATTAAATATCAGTGAATTAAAAGTCCGCTTGGTAGTGTAGAGTGAAAATAAATGATATAAAATACATTTAAAATTTGAAACGAACTATTTTACATTAAATATCAGTGAATGAAAGGTCCGTTTGGTAGTGGAGAGAGAAAATAAATGATATAAAATACATTTAAAATTTAAATCGAACACTTATCAGTCAGTCTTCTCACCAGTGATTTAACAGTGAATACCAGTGATTTAATATATGTTGTGAATTTGTGATGGTGCAAAATGACGTTACCTTTAACAGGGATTAGGATTTCTAAAGCTATGTATATGGACAAACCAATACATAGGAGTAATTTATATTATTGTCAGAATGAGGTATGTGTTTCTGTTTGTTGCACGACAACAGGCTTATGCCAGCTGTGCTGTTTTCCTTTTAATTTCGTTAAATATACTACTACCGTGATTTTATAGAATTTTATAAGCTACGGGTCTTAATCGCGTTTTTTTTTACGTCCCCGCTTTAGGGTAAAAGCCCTGTGTCGCGGGGGACTTTACAAACATACAAGTCACGGACATAAAGAACACCCAGACTCGGAACTACAATTTGTGGATCACACAAAGTCGTGTCTCGTGTGGGAATCGAACCCACGACCTCTTGCGTAGCAGTCATACACACTCCCACCGCGCCACAGAGGCAGTCTAAATACCTTTGTTTACTGCCCGACGTTTCGACCGTATTGCAACGGCCTTGGTCACGGGTAGACTGATTCAGCTCAGCATCGCCTCCGAGTAGCACGGATTTCGGAAAATATCCTCACTTGATTTTTATCACTCACTATTACGGAACCGTGATTGTTTTCACATCTCCAAAAGCAACCATTTAGCTAGCAGGGGGGGGGGATACTTGACTCTAACAAAGAAATTCAATACAATACAAGAAATTCTGTACACAAAACAACATATAGCTGTTTTGTGTACGGAATATCACGGGGGACATGTGCTCGCGTGCCCCCCCCCCCCTCCCCATCCGCCTGCGTACGTTTGTATTGTATATATTTGTATATTAAATTGTATGTATTTTGTTCTTGCTCACAAAGAAACCATGGTTCCAAGCGCTGAAGAATGTCGTGAGTAAATCATACGTAGATGTGTTTAATTCCTTATTTTTTTACCAAGCCGTAGATATTTTATTACTTTAATGCTTTTTGTACTCTATTACAAGAACTTTAGAGTTCATTATTGAGCTGACGCAAATACCGATAATTAACTAAATAATTGTAGATTATTCCCTAGATCTTTATTTGCGCATATAATACGGTGCATAAATTTATAAAAAGAGTGTCTCAGTAAGTGCATACCTATATATTTTTTTGTAAATATTTGACCCTTGACTACTCTTACGTGCAAACACATCTATTACGTGCCCCCTTTCAACTGAAAATTCCGCGAAGCTTGCAAGCGATTTCAGCGTAAGTAGGTATAAAAATAATAATTAAAAAAAATATTTCGTTTTCTACATTTGGGTACAGTTATTACATTTGGAGTTTCCATTTAAGCTATATAATGCTTGTGAGAGGAGACTCCGTAACTTTCCCCATTATTGTAATTATTTTTTTTTAATTACTAGCAAAGAGCGGTGCTTTAGGAGAGCTCGCGAAGTTTTCTACCAAGTAATAATTTTTAAGACAGTTGTTTAAAGAGTATTAGCTTTTTTTTTAATATGTATAAAATAATATTTCTTCAATAGATAACACATCTAGACACAAACATAAATTACTATATCAAAGACCAAACCTGAAAGTGTGATAGTTTCTCTATAAATGGTATCACAAAAGTGCATACGTTGTAGGATAGTGTGATTAACGTTCTTGTTTTGTGTAGAGCTCCATTTTATAAAATCGGTACAATAATATAGGTGACAGATGTGTCACAATCACAGGTGAAAGACAAAAAAAAACAAACCAAAAAACCAAAACGCATTTTATTGAGACACCCTTTAGCTGTAACTCGCACAAGAGTTTAAAAAGCTGTGCGTTAAATCTCACTATCGGCGTTTTTCTAAAGTTCTCAACGCCCAACGTTGAAAATACAACACTGCTCGATAAAAAGCGTCGCGTTTAAAAAACGTTGACGTGTGAACATGTACGAGTACTTGGGAATACATTTGTTCTATTTAAACGCTTTTTAACGGTCATTAGAAAAGTTTGTTATTTAACATCATAATTGAGTGTTTGACTACTATTAAATTATAATATTTTATACTAACCATGCAATAATATGTCATAGTGTGTTCTGAAAAAAATATGTTCGCCTATAATTTAATGAGTTTATTAATTACTAGCTTTCGCCCGCGGCTCCGCCCTCGTGGATCTCGGTTATCGCGATAAAAACTATCCCATGTCCTTCCGCGGGACTCAAACTATCTCCATACCAAATTTCATCTAAATGGGTTTAGCTGCTTGAGCGTTAATGCGTAACAGACAGACAGACAGCGTTTATAATATTAGTATGGATAGAATGAATTAATCATAAAAATAAATACTAAAAGTAAATGATTTGATCACAAAAAACGTGACGTCACATGCTTGCATTACATACAAACTTCTTCTTCTTTGAGTTTATGGCAATCTAGCCGATTTAACGGCTAATTTCTGCCAGTGTCAAGTATTTATGCGCTTATTACATGCACAAAGTCTCGTTTTTAGTCAATTATCACGTATTCAAATCATTTTGTACAAGTTAAACTCTAAATAATGGCCGGTCGGTTTGCCGCCATTTTTACAACCCATACAAACTTGTATGTACGAAGCGGGCCATTTTTGATGTTTCTTATATACTGATTTGACTTTAATCAAATACCTTATTTTTTAGCGATGAAACCTATCCTTACATCACGTAACTCCTTAAACCATTTAATCACAAATATCCACTCAATTTTAAACTATTCTTACCAGACGGTGAACTTGAAATCGCTGGCGTCATCCAACTACGGCTCGGACGTCGACATCATCAATGAAGACGGAGAACTGGCGACGGCATACGAAGCACAGAAGGGTATTAACAGGTATGACAAACATACATACAGTTGTCTGATAGTAACCAATTAAATCAACATTTTAAAAATCAACTTTACTTTGTTCTAATTAAAATTAAAACATGTTAAAATTGAAGTCCTTTTTAACTTTTCTTACAAATTAACTGCACGTTTTGTATAAATTGAAAAAGGACGCAATGAAATCCTGCCTGATACTGACATTTTATCAAAATCGTCAAAGTAATATCAGATAGTACCTCCTACATCCAAGCTAAATGTTATTTATGCCTTTTAATGTAATAATTATTTTTCGTATTGTTTTGACATTTGATTTTTTTTTATATTTACTTATATTTAATAATTGAAATATATTCGTACCCAACGAATATATTTAAATCGATTGCATTATGTTTTAAGACGCTGGTCGTGGATAATGTTATGTGGTAGGCGAATTATTGTAAAAAAAGTTTAAAATATTTATTGTTTTTATCATAAAAAAAATGTTTGATTGTACTTTGCATTCCTTAGAGCAAAATATGGTAAAACTATTTTTAAAATATACTAAAGATCCCAAGTACCCATATTTACGCAAATTAATGAATTAATGCCTCTGTGGCGAAGTGGGAGTTGATCCGACTGCTACGCAAGAGGTCGTGGGTTCGATCCCCACCCTGGATAAAACTTAGTGTGATGAGCACGATGGTTTATTCTGTGTCTGGGTGTTATTTATCTATAATATGTAAGTATTTAGAAATATGTAATTATGTTTATCAGTTGTTTGGTTTCCGTGGTACAAGCTCTGCTCAGTTTGGGATCAGATAGTGTTGTGAGTTGTCCCAAGATATTATTATTTTTATTATGGGTGTACCTAAATATTACTTTTATCTCTTTCAGACAATTGCAAGAAGAGTTAATAGCAGAGAAGAAATTCTATTCGGAGCATATCTCTAAATCGAAATCTGAGATAGATAGACTTAGAGAAGAGAATGAGAAGTTCCAGAAGTAAGTAGAGATTCATTAATATTGCATGTGTTTTCTCACAATCGAACAGGGCGATTTATACCGTATTTAATAGAGTTTAGAGTTCAATTTTGATCATCAAGGCTTTAAAATTAGATTACTCACTAGGTACATCAAGGTAGCAGACTCTAAACTGGGTTCGAATCCCAGACCTATATATGATTGTGACTTGCGGCTTATTGTATGCGACTGACCGCATTTGCGGCCAATCGGAGTGCGGCTGTCAGCATGAATTAGCCAAATTAATCTTAAGTGCGTTTTAAGTCTAAATATTAAGTGTTTTGTTTAATCTGGGCCCCAAGTAATGTCCGTTTTTTTTTATAAATGTTGTAACTACCAATATTGAGAAATTTGAAAAAGTGTTACCATTTTATAAATAAAATTTCTACTAAAGTATTTTTTATGAAATGGTCACACTGTTATTTAATATTTAACTTGCAGCGACGAAGAACATACAAACGTACAAGTGGTTATAAGAAGACATTGTTATTATAGCCCAAAGGAATATATAAAAAATATACTATTTTCTAGCGATATTTTTATACAATTGACATTCAGTATACTAAATGTGTTCTAATTCTAAATTATAATAAATTGATTAAAAAAAATAAACATTATTTATGATCATAACTATTAATACTAGTTTTTTAATCATATAAATATGTATATAAAGGAAAATCTATTATATAATAACTCAAAATTTATACTCTAATATAATAAAAAAGAGGAATCGTTTGCCACCCGTGTAACCATTTAGAAACCACCATGTCACTATCATCGTTGTTGTCGTCACAATCACCATAACCACCAGGTAATCCACCATTGTATAACTAATATCTACCACCATAGTTAAAACCTTTATCCACCATGTGTAACCTTTATCCACCACAACACATAACCGCTATCAACCACCAGTGTTATATCAGTAGTGATTGGCGTTAGTAGTGTTATTCAGCGGGATTCGTCAAACGTGGCATAATGTGGACATACCATGTCATCTCCAAAATCCCGGGATTTTAAGACTCACCTCCGTCTAATCATACTATTATTATAAAGCTGAAGAGTTTGTTTGTTTGAACGCGGTAATCTCAGGAACTACTGGACTGAATTAAAAAAAAAATACTGTTGGATAGCCCATTTATCGAGGAAAGCCATAGGCTATATAACATCACGCTACGACCAAAAGGAGCGGAGCAGCAATGAGAAATGTTGCAAAAACGGGGAAAATTTACGCAAACGTAGTTGCGCGGGGCAGTAGTGTCACTAATATACAGAATGATTTTTAATATACTAATAACCACCCGCTCTTAGCTTCTTTACATTACACCAAATAACTTCATATAATAATTTTTGAAAAATGAAATTACAAATTAACACATTAACACCTACATTTGTCACATAACCATTTACCACACATCTGAGAGACCCCGGAGTAAAGTCGATGTTTCTTTGTCAAGTTTAGGGCCTAACCCTCACAAAAAACAACGATTTTACTCCAGTAAAATAGTCTGTAGGTGGTTAAGGTCATAACTCCAAAAACAAGTGGTAGGTGATTAAGGGTTAATATATTAAATATTGTCCAAAACTGATATTACAAAGTTATTTAGTGTTATATAAAGATGCCAAAAGCGGGAGGTTATTAGTATATTAAAAATCAACCTGTTTATTTAACAAACTCATACCTTAAAATGGTTCATACTTTAAAACTATTCATATAAAATAAAGAATAACTGTTACATAAAAACCTTCCAACTTGCTTGCATTACGATACAATAGTAAACACTCTTACAAAAACATCGTTATTATAATTTTGTGATTTTATCATTTCTTATATACTATTTATTATTGATGATTCGATAAGTTAAAAATCCCGGGGTATATCCATGTAAACATAGCATTTGAGGTCATTGATCCTAAATGACACTACTTACGCCGATTACTAATCGACCACTGCAGCAATCGTAAGTCATTTAAATGGGAGCTTATTGTGGGTTCACTTAACTTTATTATATTATTAACAACAGAGTTCTTATACCTCTATTACTATTGCCATCATAAATACCATAAGTAAACACCATCGTAATTGTTATGAAATTTCACTGTTGTAACCTTTCTGTAACCTAACTCTTAAAAACCACCATGTTTGTAATTATCTCTACTTTCTGTAACTGTCACTGCCGTAACCTCTATTTATATCGTTAACCATAACTACTATGTAACCACCACCCCTGTAACCATTCACCACTATAAACGACCAGGCCCGTAACCATCTATCAGCAGTAACTATCACTACGGTAATCTCATTTGATATCGTCAAACCCTAACTACTATGTAACCACCATCACTGTAACCATTCACCACTATAAACGACCACGTCTGTAATCATATCTCAACTGCGACCATCACTACTGTAAAATATCGTGAAGCCATAACCACCATCACTGTAACCATCTCTCTCAGCTGTGATCATCACTACTGTAACCTATCGTCAAACCGTAACCACTATGTAACCACCGTCACTGTAACCATTCACCACTATAAACGACCACGTCTGTAATCATATCTCAACTGCGACCATCACTACTGTAAAATATCGTGAAGCCATAACCACCATCACTGTAACCATCTCTCTCAGCTGTGATCATCACTACTGTAACCTATTGTCAAACCGTAACCACTATGTAACCACCATCACTGTAACTATTCACCACTATAAACGACCACGTCTGTAATCATCTCAGCTGCGACCATCACTACTGTAACATATCGTGAAACCATAATCACCATCACTGTAACCATCTCTCTCAGATGTGATCACCATGCGTGTAACCATTTACCACTTTAAACCACCACATTTGTAATCATCTCTCCGTTATGACCATCACTACTGTAACATATCGTTAAACCGTAACTACTATGTAACCACCATCATTGTAACCATTTACCACTATAAACTACCACGTTTGTGATCATCTCTCTCAGATGTGACCATCACTACTGTAACTTATCGTCAAACCGTAACTACCATGTAACCACCACGTTTGTCGTAAATGTAATCATCTCTCACAACTGCAACTATCACTACAGTAACTTATCGTCAAACCATAATCACCATCACTGTAACCATCTCTCTCAGCTGTGATCATCACTACTGTAACCTATTGTCAAACCGTAACCACTATGTAACCACCATCACCGTAACCATTTACCACTATAAACGACCACGTTTGTAATCATCGCTCACAGCTGTAACTATCACTACTGTAACCTATCGTCAAACCGTAATCACTATGTAACCACCATCACTAATCATTTATCATTATAAACGACCACATTTATAATCATCTCTCACAGCTGTAACCATCACTACTGTAACCTATCGTCAAACCGTAATCACTATGTAACCACCATCACTAATCATTTATCATTATAAACGACCACATTTATAATCATCTCTCACAGCTGTAACCATCACTACTGTAACCTATCGTCAAACCGTAACCACTATGTAACAACCATCACCGTAACCATTTACCACAATAAACTATCACGTTTGTAATCGTCTCTCTCCGCTACGACCATCACTACTGTAACATATCGTCAAACCGTAACCACTATGTAACCACAATCCACGTAACCATTTACCACTATAAACCACCACGTTTGTAATCTTCTCTCACAGCTGTAACTATCACTACTGTAACCTATCGTCAAACCGTAACCACCATCACTGTAATCATTTACCACAATAAATTACCACGTTTGTAATCATCTCTCACAGCTGTAACTATCACAACTGTAACATATCGCCAACCGTAACCACCATCACTGTTACCATTTCCAATATAAACTACCACGTTTGTAATCATCTCTCTCAGCTGTGACCATCACTACTGTAACCTATCGTCAAACCGTAACCACTATGTAACCACCATCACTTTAACTATTTACCACTACAAACGACGTTTCTAATTATCTCTCACAGCTGTTACTATCACTACTGTAACCTATCGTCAAACCATAACCACCATCACTATAACCATCTCTCTCAGCTGCGATCATTACTACTGTAACCATTTACCACTATAAACTACCACGTTGGTAATCATCTCTCACAGCTGTAACTATCACTACTGTAACCTATCGTCAAACATTTGTAATCATTTACCACTATAAACTACCACGTATGTGATCATCTCTCTCAGCTGTAACTATCACTACTGTAACCTATCGTCAAACATTTGTAATCATTTACCACTATAAACTACCACGTATGTGATCATCTCTCTCAGCTGTGACCATCACTACTGTAACCTATCGTCAAACCGTAACCACTATGTCACCACCATTCGTGTAACCATTTACCACTATAAACTACCACGTTTGTAATCATCTCTCTCTCAGCTGTGACCATACTACTGTAACCTTTCGTCAAACTGTAACCACTATGTAACCACCATCTCTGTAACCATTTACCACTATAAACTACCACAACTACCCGGTACCATCGCTCATGTAACCTCAATTTAACTTCCATCAACGTAGTCAAACTATAACCGCAATGAAATTCCATTATGTATTGCACAGCTGTAACCATCTATAACCATTTCCAATCGTTACTTGGCACTGTGACCATTATTGTTGTAACCCTTTTGTAACTACCATTAAATAGTCATTGAACCATTCGAACTCCACAATTCGAAAACCACCACAACTGCAACCCTTATGTAATTATGCTGTAACCACCAGGAAGCATCACTAGCGGAACCATGTAACCGCTACCAACATAAGATATTAATATAACGGTACTACAGTACTCATTAGTAACTTAGCAAGTAAGCGGCGGACATTACAGTATTAACCAAAAAGAAGATAGACAGTTCACTCTATAACTCTTACACAGTGTTGCCAATACATAGATAAAAATGTATCCACATTGCTTGTCTATTAACAGTAACCATCAGCATAGTAACCTTTATATAAAACCGTAACTAATATGTAACCGTCACTGTAACCATTACCATACACAGCTGTAACCATTAGTAACCATTTCTACCGTAAACTTATATAACTGCCGTTTAACCGTAACCGCTATGTGACCACCATTTCTTCATTCAAATGAGTTATGTAACTACCATCGCTGTAACTATAATGTATTAAGCCCGTAACCACCATATAACTACCATTGATGTCTTCAAACCGAAACCACTATGTAACTGTCACTGTAACCATTATCATACACAGCTGTAACCAATCAGTAACCATATCAACAAAAACCTTCATATAACTACAATTGCTGTGTTCAAACCGTAACCAATATGTAACTACCATCACTGTCACCATTATTTTCAGATTTGTGACCAAACTGTATAAGTACGTCATTTCCGTGTCATCAACATAACTAAGTACACGTAACGTGACACCAAAATAACCATTGTAACTTTTAAATAACCATCAGTTTGTAACCAACGATTGCAACAGCAGGTTGCAATTATGTATATAGTTTGGTCGAAACCTTAACTTTGTAACTAACGTATAATAACCATTATTTTGTAACCAATACCTAACTGATAATTTAACCAATCCATATAACCAACATGTAATCATAACTTCCATTGTAACCCATAATTTGTAACCTTATCATAACCAATAACCACAGTGGCTGAAAAAAATATGAGAGTGTACGTTTAATATGAACTCGTTAACACACGTCCGGTTTCGAGCCGGTGTTCGAGAGTTGCTACACACATAACGGTTCGACACTTTCGGTTCGGTAATATTTGCCGAACAACAAAGCCGACCTGAAGCAACAGCCTCAATGTTCGGCTTCATTAACGAAGCCGATCGATATACTCGTAAGTCGGCAGTTGCCGACCAGTTGGCGCCCGAGTATTTATGTCCGGCGAAGCCTATCATCTTTTTCCCGAACGTTCATCTACATATGTTTGGTTTTTACCGTCCGCCTGTGCCGATTGATGCCGGTTCGCTTGTGTGTAGCAACTCTGACGAAGCACGGTCCGTCAACGACCCGGTCTGGGCCGGATATATGTGACTTTCAGTGTGAAATCATTTTAAACTTTATCTGCATACTGGCCTGTTGCTCTAGTGGTTAGTGACCTTAACTGCTAAGCCGGAGGTCGTGGGATCGATTCCCACCCGGAAGAAATCTTAGTGTTATGAGCACGATGGTTTATTCTGTGTCTGGGTGTAACTTTTCTGTATTATATATGAATTTAGAACAGTTCGTACCATAGTACAGACTCTGCCTAGTTTGGGATCAGATATGCTAGAGCTATGTGCGAGTTATCCCAAGATGTTTATTATTATTACACTGAAAAGACCAGTATCGCTTGAAAAGTTAAAAAAATCGCGTGTTCGAGCGAGGAAGCCCGCGACGCCTCGAGCAGCTTCGCAGCCGACCGATACTGGTCTTTTAGTTACGTAAATAAAGTTTAAAATTCTTTCACATTAAATCCCAGTATTGCTAGAGCCTAAGGGGTTAAATCTATAACCATTATCGTAACTTTAAAATATTCTACTTACAACTAAAGGGATACAAATATTTTCACTTCACAAACAAGTATAGACTAAAGAGTTATTACTTTATGGCTTATATTAGATCGTGGCATGATAGCTTCAGAATGGGTGAATCGTTTTTGCGTTAATAAACATATATTTGGAGTAAGGTAGCACTAGTAGCCGTTACTTGTTTGTATCTATCATGTTGTACACGATGTGCTAGGGGTCTAGACAAGTTCCATTTACTTCAGAAGCCTGTGCAATGAAGAAACACGTTCAGGTGACGACAGCCTAACGCACATTTTGGTCAACTTCTTCAACATTACAATTATGTAACGCACGTTACAATTTTGTAATTGTAAACGCGCGTTAAGCACTCACCATTGGAACGTAGTATTGTAAAATGAGCACAACTTTTCTTAAACTTGTATAGGCCCTCTAGAACTGATTAGCTTACATATAATTACAATTGATTGTAAAGTTGACGGGAAAATAAGTTGAGACGTTTGTCAGCAGTGTGCTGCCTACTCCAAATATGTGATCATAATAGTAGTTATATTTGTGTATAATAAAGCATATTGTTGTAGGATACTGAGTGCAGACTTGAGTCAGGAGCCCAAGAATAAAACGCAGGAGTTCGCGCAGAATGAAATCATTAGATTGGCCGCTGAGAGCTTGGCTCTACAGGTAAGATTATGACGGGATAAGTACAGACGCAAGCGCGAATCCAAGGCATAATCAAATACACTGCCGCCCTTCCGTCACGCGAACTGCTTAATTCACATTTGGCGTAAATTGCTATTACCATGAACATGATCCTGGATCCGCGTCTGTTGCACCTGGACCACGCTAAACCGGTTCAATTCCTTGGTACAAACAGGCTGAATCCGTGCTGATAAAGTCCAAGAGTGTTTAAATGTCCTTAACAATACAAAGAGACAATTCAATTTTATATTTATCAAATTCAATTCAAAATTGTCCACTCTCAGAAAGAGACAGCACTACTTTGTGGACAATACCTGTTAAAGGCAGCACGACTTTTTTCTCTCTTTAACGATTTGCAGTCAATATTTACTTTTTTAATTGAAAGGAACGGTGTGGTCCAGGTCTATACGTCAATGAGTTTTCCATTGCGTGGTTTTTTTTTAAGAACTAAGTTCTTTTTTTTAATTATTGTTTATTTTATGTGTCATAACAAGCAATACAAATAACTGTTGAAACGTTGTCTTTTGGCCAAAGTACCTATCTAAACATCGGGTTCTGTTTTGGGAAGCGTTTCTCTAAAATGCTTATACATTGATCAACAGGAACGCGTAGACAAGTTATCAGAGAGCTGTAGAAGATACAAAAACCAAATTCGTCTCTTAGTGAACAAGCTAAAGGATGTGGGCATCGAAGATGTCAACGATATTCTTGAAAACAATGGTATGTTATATTAATTGTATTTGTAAGAGGAGTACGTACCTCGATTGTTTTGCAACACAAAGTTTAGAATTGATTCCATTAATACACGAGAAACCTGCAACACACACCTTGTTAATATGTTTTTTTTTTGTTTATTTCGTGCCTTTGTGGCGCGGTGGGAATGTGTCCGACTGCTACGCAAGAGGTCGTGGGTTCGATTCCCACACGGGACACCACTTTGTGTGATCCACAAATTGTTGTTTCGAGTCTGAGTGTTTGTAAAGTCCCCCGCGACACAGGGCTTGTAACCTAATGCGGGAGTCTTCTTTTCAAAATAAAATAATATATATATATATATATATACAAAAAAAAATAAGGGATCGTACTAAATTATGAATGGAGATGTGTAAAAGCCGTCTTCACAAAATAAATAGTTTATTAATGTGCATAAAAGTGTACAATCATATTCCACGAACAATAACAGAACTTCCTACCAGCAAGTTTAAGACACAACTTAGACAATAACTAATAGAAAACTTATTTTACACCATAAACGAATTTTTGAATTGTTAAAATGTAAAATTTGGAATCAATTAATTATTATCATTGTGGTATTGTAACGTTTAAATTTTATTAACATTAACTAATATTCTCCTTTTTTAATCATTAAATTATTATTATATTATTTAAATTATTTTTTATGATATTAATATTATTTACTTCGCGTTTAACATTCACACTATTAAATAATACTTATCTATAACATTGCTCAAAGATAATAGATCTTGTGTGTTCTGAGACATTGCTATTTTAATTGAGTTGATTCTAAAATACTTATAATGACGTAATGTCAACTCTCAACTCAAATGGTGTACAGGTAAATTAGCTTGAAGAAATTTTTGCGTTTGTAGTAGTGTATGGTCAGCAAATAAAAAAAACAACATTTTATTTTTAGTTTTTATTGTTTTAAAGGTAATATACGTTTGTGGCTGGAGCACACCAAATGCGTGCACGTCTACGCATAAGCACTACGTACTAATACGGTCGTGAAAATGTGTATCCACCGCATTGTAATCTATGGAACTGTATGAGGCAGACAAGCCAGTTCCAAACATTACAAGCATTGAATGCCGGTTTTCACTTCAGTGAAGACGTGTATGAATTAGGTGTTCTCCGGCCATAAATGTTTTATTCTAATAATTCATCAACCCCAGGCATATCACAATCATCCCCATCCTCGCTTTCATCAGATGAATTATTTAAATTAATTATGATTCGTTCTGATATTGTGTCTAAAGCTGCGTCTCTACCCTGATATTTGCTTTCCTCCTCAATAGCATGCAAACAAACTTTTCTCCATTCCTCTACAGTTATGGCGTTCATTTTTTCTTCAGCTAATGACATTATAACCTTCATATTCATTGCGACATTCTTTTTTGCGACATATGTTTTCACTATCCCCCATATATTTTCTATAGGATTAAACTCCGGATGGTATGGTGGTAAACGCAGCACAGTATGACCGTGCTGTCGTAATATTTCGTCTATCTTGTACTCTATAAATCTCGCCTTGTTTTGCAGAATCAGTTCATATAATTGAGGCTTAAGCAACGTGGATGAATGCTCAATGTTTCGAAATGTCAGCCAGTCTATCATTTGCTGTTTTCTAGAATTACTATTCGGTGCAGGATTTTGTATTGAGTTATGATATGGTGCGTTGTCAACAACAACAACACTATTTGGTTGTAAGTTGGGTATTAATTGAGTTTGAATCCACCTTGAATAGTTGTCATAGTTCATATTGTTGTGGTAATCTCCACTTTTTTGGTCGGCTTTAAACATAAGCAATGCATTTGGTATAAAGCCATCGATACCACCGGCATGAACAATGATTAAGCGGTTGCCTTTCGATATATGTTGCTTCAAACCTGAAGTGCTTCCATCTGACCAAGATTTCGAGAGGGTATGTGATGTATGTATATATGTTTCGTCGGTGTAAACAATTGGTCGGCGTTGTTCACGATATTCAGCAATTTTCATCAAATAATTAATTCGCAAGTATCTAATTTCGTGTTTTTCCATAAGAAGTTTCCGGTTATCTTCTGTTTGCTTCCAATTAAAACCTAATGACATGACGTGTTTTCGTAACGTGCTGACACAACCTTTATAATCGATATCTTCTTTCAATTTTGAGTGCAAAGTTTTTAAAGTGGGAACTTCTTTATTTGTGATGTGGAAGTCATGAATTGTTCTTCTGATAACTTGCTGATCAAAGTTATCGATTACTATTGTAGGTTTACGATTCGGTTTCTTTTTAGGAGATTTAAATGTTACTTCCTGATCTGAAGGACGACATTTGCTTTCTGATACTACCTTTCTGACGGATGCTATTGAAATTCCTGTTGATTTAGCAACTAATTGAGTGGGGGTCATAATACTGCTCGGGTTGTTATTACACTCATTTTCGAAATATTTGTACAAACAGTACAAAACTTCCTTAGTTTGAGAAGTCAAAGGCTTGCCTCGACCATGTTTTAACACTGGAGCCATTTTGAATTATCAATATAAAGTTACAACACTTACACACTTGAAATTAAACACTTCAACAAATATTTTAACAATAATAACAAACAATAACAACAATCAACAAATACAAAATTTCACAATGAAACTACTACGTATCTAATAATTATATTTTTTTAATGAAATGCGTGCTTTATGTTCTAACGGTATCAAGCGACTGACGTCAGACTGCACGTGGCACCTGCGGACAGAGTAAACTGGTTTATTCTGGTTTTGTGCGTGTTTCCACTTTCCACTATCAAGTGACGATTTATTTATTTGTTTTGTTTCGTAATTATTATGGTCAAAACTTTTTACCTATAGCTAAACTACTATCATCTAAAGAACGACACGATATTTTATTGTTTCACGGTAGTCGCCTTGTCGTTTGCTCAAGGACGTGAAATTGAATGACATATTTTTTTTAATAAAGTCAAAACCTTTTTCTTTAAAATAAAAACTTGTTTTTATTGAAAACAAAAATCAGAGTGTTGCTAGGGATAAGTATTAAATTAAATAGTAATGTTAGGATATTGAAACATTTTTGTAAGGGCCAGAACGATATAGTGGAAACGCGCTCTAATATCTAAGTAACATACACACCACTACATATGCAAAAATTTCTCGAGACTAATTTCACTGTACCTACTTATTTAATTTTCGCGTGCCTACTGAGGGTGAGTTGTGTCAAAGCCCTGTAATTATTTGAAAAAACACATTTCTTGCGAATAAATAATCATTTCATTTAAATTAAACGCTCCCTGGTACATTAGAAATGAGGATCTCCATCGTGACTTGAAGGTTGACCTTGTTGTAAATGTTATAAAAAAGTATGCCGAAGCTCATGAACAACGACTTCTTCAACATGTGAACGTTGAGGCTACTCAGCTCTTCGACACCACAGACATAGTGCGAAGGCTTAGGAGGACTAAACCTTTAAAATTAACTTATTGAAGTGAGTAACTTATATGAGTGATAGTGGTATAGTGAATGCTACTCCTAAAGAACACAAGAACAAAGTGTCTGACCCTTACTAAAGACAATAAGAAAAGTGACAATGGACATAAATGTTGATAAACTTTCGCGATTTGTACACTTTATGGAAATATATATATTACGGGTCTTAATCGCGTGAATAGTTTAAGGTAAAATACCTTGTTTATTGCCCAACGTTCCGACCGTCGTATTTACTTTAAATTATTGACACGATTAAGACCCGTAATAAATTTATTTCCATAATGACAATGGACATGTTCTTAATATTATAAAATATTCACCCTAGCAGTTTAAATTACAACATTTTTTTTTAAAGATAACTAGCAATGTGGGGTTGAGTCTCACATTACTAGCAATCTTGTTAACCCCTCCAGCTAAGCTCAAAAGCTTGTGTTAGAAGTAGGTTCACGTCAATAGTATAATGGGTAGAATTTGAACACGCGACATCATGCTTTCGAGACCTATGCCTTAGCAATTACTTATAAGTATCTAAACTAGATTGTAATCTCAATGAGAAACCTAAAAAGGGTCTATCATTTACAAAAAAATCCGTTTAAATTAAAAACAGCCGTATTTGATATCTTAAAACAATCATATGGAGATATGAACTACTGCTTCAATTTACTATTATATTTAAATAATACTTAAAAAAAAAGGTTCTCAATTTGATAGTATTTTTTTTTGTAAAACCTTTTTAGTTTTCCACACGGAACTCTATTAGGTACTGTCTACAAACTGTTGATCCAAGTCTGGGTGTACTTTGTCTTTGTCCTTTGCTTGTAAATGCCCACTTATTTGACTCAATAAGGCCCTTGTAATTTTATATTAATCGGTACATCTATTGGACCCTATAACATCATAATTATGTTTTATTTTATCTACAGATACAGTGGCACCTCCAAACGCTTCGATGACGTTAGAAATGGCTCCCGTCACTCGCAAGAAGGAACGCGAATACCTCGGCATGTTTGAGTACAAGATACAAGATGAAGGAGTTATTATTAAAAAGCTTATTTCTGGTAAGTCTTCAAGATTTTCTTTCGTCTTATTATAGCATATTTTTGTTGAATTATCACAAATATTATTTGATTTGTCTGTTAAATATATTTAACAAAGACTTTATTGTTATATAGAAGAAGGATTATAAATAAATGCAACTACAAAAACTAATGTGCAATCAGTATTAATTAATGTGCCATTTTCAAATTCGCGATATTTTTGACTACTCATTTAAACGTATTACCCGTTTAAAAAAATTGGCCTCAACTTTCACACCTTTGATTGGTACGGGTAACGGAATGCTTAGGGTCCATAAAAGAGGAGGCCTTTCAAAATTGGCCTCAACTTTAATACTTTTGATTGGTACGGGTAACGGAATGCTTAGGGTCCATAAAAGAGGAGGCCTTTCAAAATTGGCCTCAACTTTAACACTTTTGATTGGTACGGGTAACGGAATGCTTAGGGTCCATAAAAGAAGAGGCCTTTCAAAATTGGCCTCAACTTTAACACTTTTGATTGGTACGGGTAACGGAATGCTTAGGGTCCATAAAAGAGGAGGCCTTTCAAAATTGGCCTCAACTTTAACACTTTTGATTGGTACGAGTAACGGAATGCTTAGGGTCCATAAAAGAGGAGGCCTTTCAAAATTGGCCTCAACTTTAACACTTTTGATTGGTACGGTTAACGGAATGCTTAGGGTCCATAAAAGAGGAGGCCTTTCAAAATTGGCCTCAACTTTAACACTTTTGATTGGTACGGGTAACGGAATGCTTAGGGTCCATAAAAGAGGAGGCCTTTCAAAATTGGCCTCATCTTTAACACTTTTGATTGGTACGGGTAACGGAATGCTTAGGGTCCATAAAAGAGGAGGCCTTTCAAAATTGGCCTTAACTTTAACACTTTTGATTGGTACGGGTAACGGAATGCTTAGGGTCCATAAAAGAAGAGGCCTTTCAAAATTGGCCTCAACTTTAACACTTTTGATTGGTACGGGTAACGGAATGCTTAGGGTCCATAAAAGAGGAGGCCTTACAAAATTGGCCTCATCTTTAACACTTTTGATTGGTACGGGTAACGGAATGCTTAGGGTCCATAAAAGAGGAGGCCTTTCAAAATTGGCCTCAACTTTAACACTTTTGATTGGTACGGGTAACGGAATGCTTAGGGTCCATAAAAGAGGAGGCCTTTCAAAATTGGCCTCAACTTTAACACTTTTGATTGGTACGGGTAACGGAATGCTTAGGGTTCATAAAAGAGGAGGCCTTTCCACCAGAAATGTGCTATGCAGCTATGCTGCTAGGATGTGAAAGCACTTAGCTTTCACATCCCGGCATTTATCAGCGGCTTAGCATTCATCAGCACTTAGATATCACGAAACTATATGACCGTTTCCACTGATGCTAATCTATGTAGCGGGGCGAGTAAGACCAGAAGGAACTCTGCTCTACACCATTCGCGACCATTCATAGCACGCGTTCATCCATATAAAACCATAGCTTAGTTGAAACCGTTTTCACCAGTGCTAAGAATTGGACCTACTAACTAGAAATGGATCAATAAATATGATTGGTGAATATTAAACGCATCCATAGCAATGTAGCATAGCACATTTCTGGTGGAAAAGCACCCTTAAAAGGCTAATAACCCATTTCTCCCACAGACCTAAAACCCCGTACAGCAGTAACCCTCCTGCCAGGGTTACCAGCGTACATATTATTTATGATGCTGCGACACATGGATCATGTGGATGACGAACCAAAGATGCATCAGCTCATGAAAGCTGTAAGGACAGCTGTTAAGAAGACGCTGAAGAAACGGGCTGAGAGCGTCGAGTATAACGCGTTGTGGCTTGCTAATATGCTCAGGTTAGTAATTAATTACATTTAATAGAAACAAAGAATAAATATTTTGACATTAATTCATAAGATGCGGCCTAGTAGCCTAATGGTTAAGGCAATCGCAATCGCGAGGTCGTGGGTACGAATCCTACCCATTATACTACCGACGTGAACCCACTCCTAACGACATTGAGCTTAGTTGGAGGGGTTAACAGGATTGCTAGTAATGTGGGACTCAATCATACATTACGCATCACACGTATGTACTTTGCTTCCGTTAATTATGTTTTTCTATGACAAATAAAAATTATTTGATTTCTTCTTCTTTCTTTCTATTCTAAGATTAAAAAGTTTGTAGCCCCCGAGGTCTCTAAAAACTCTCGGTATTTCATAAAAAAATGTATCATAAAAACGACTACTAAACAATATTAAACTAATCCATTATATTTTTCGTTTTCAGACTACTAAATAACTTGCGACAGTACAGCGGCGACACGATATACCAATCAGCGAATACTCCCAGACAAAATCAACAATGTCTACGGATATTTGATCTGTCTGAGTATCGCCAAGTACTCAGCGATATCGCCGTATGGATATACCAAGGTAATAACAAATTCAATAATATACTTTAAAAAGTTTCAATCAAGCTGCGGTAGCCTAATGGCTAAGGCATCGGTCTCGCAATCGTGAGGTTCGAATTCGAATTCGCTTCGAATCCTACCCGTTATACTACCGACGTGAACCCACTCCTAACACAAGCCTTTGAGCTTAGCTGGAGGGGTTAACAAGATTGCTAGTAATGTGGGACTCAATCCCACGTTGCTAGTTATCTTTAAAATAAAAATAATAACAATTTAATTAAATTTTGACTGCCTCTGTGGCGCGATGGGATTGTGTCCGACTGCTACGCTACTGCTACGGTCGTGGGTTCGATTCCCACACGGGACACCACTTTTTGTGATCCACAAATTGTTGTTTCGAGTCTGGGTGTATTTTGTGTACGTGACTTGTATCTTTGTAAAATCCTCCGCGACACAGGGCTAGTAACGTGGAAATCTTTAAAAAAAAAAATGGCTCGAAGGACCATAAAGTTGTATGGTCCTTCGAGTTGTACAAACTTATTGAATTTTAGTTTTACTTCGTTATACTAGATACTAGGTAATAACATTCATAAATATATATTTAAAAAGTTACATCTTTGCAAAAATAGATCGAGATAACATTAAGTTATATGGTCCTTCGAGCGACATGAACTTATTGAGCTCAAAAACTTTTACTTGCGACTTAAAGTGCATTTTATAAAATTATTTATGCAACGGGCCTTAATCGGTCTGATATCGAGTCAATAAACAAGATATTTTATCTTAAATGATTCACTCGATTAAGACCTGTAGTATATATTATTTTTAAAGTGCATTGTATTATGCAGGTTTAATTCTTCCTTATTGGTATCATTTAGATTTTCATTACATAATTCACTTGTAGACAAAAAATAGTTTCTACATTAGTGGTTTCCAGAACATAGTTTTTTATAAATGTAGACAATAATGGCAATAAACGACATGCAGCCCGTTCCTATGTATTAAGAAGTTACAGTTCAAAGATTTTAATCTGGCTTGAAAGGCTCTAAAAAGTCTTTACCTATCAAGTTACCATTTTACAATACTGGCCATTTTAAAACGTAACTTCTTCTTTACAAATACAATAATTGCATTTTGAAAGATAGAAAAATTCGAAATCCAGGCTCCGGAATCGAACCCGAGACTTCCGTAGCCAAACCGGGGCCAGAAGCGAACCACCTATCTGGACTATGTTACTAGATATCAAATTCTTCCATCTCTTAATGCTTACGGGTTAGGCCCCCATAGCGCCATCTAGTCGTTAGTTAAAGAACTATCACGGCTTTTGTTATTGCTTCGTTATAGAGAGCACTTTAACAAATTATGATGACGCAGGCCGAATATTGAAGTAATTTTTATAGGCATTTCTTGCCAAACACTACAAATACAACTTCTTCTTTGAATTTATGGCAATCTAGCCGTTTTAACGGCTAGATTGCCATAAATTCAAAGAGGCTTTACCTATTGTTTCTTTCCTCAGGCTTTACCTATTGTTTGCGAACTTAGCATTACATGTACAAATCCCGACGTTGTTGACAAGAGTTTTGAGAGTAGATTTAACAAGAGTTGTCCACCACCAGGCCTCATCAACCTGCTGGAGCGGCAACTGGAGCGGCTGATAGTGCCCGCCATCCTGGAGCACGAGGAGATCTCGGGGCTGTCGGGCCCCACGTCGCGGCCGGCCGCGGGCCCCGCGGGGGCGGCGGGCCCCGCGCGCCTCAAGCTGGAGCTGAGCGCCACGCACGACCACCTGCACACGTACGCGGTCGACCAGACCTTGAGGCTTATGATATTTAAGCAGGTCGGTGGTGCATTCTACTGATTACTCCATTGCGTACTCAGCGATAAGGGACACCCCCCCCCCCCCCAGGGTTTGAGCACGCCCTGTAATGGCAAATAAGTAGGTACACAGTTCACATTTGGCGGAGTTCAGTAATTTTCCTTCCCGAAATTATAAAATCCCCCATTTTATTCTGAATAAAAAAATCCCCCACAGAGGATTATAAAATCCCCCCCCCCCCATTTTCAAAAACCCCCCACTCCCCGAATTAAGTTAGATAAAAAGGCAGGTACACAGTACTCATTTGGCCGATGTTTAGTCAATAGTACGAAGTAAAACCCCCCCGAAAGAGCGCCACACACGATTATCTACAACAATCAGACCTTGAGGCTTATGATATTTAAGCAGGTCAGTGGTGCATTGTACTGATTACTCCATTGCGTACTCAACGATAGGGGACATGGAGGGTTTGAGCACCCCCTGTAATGGCAAATAAGTACACAGTTCACATTTGGCGGTGTTCAGTAATTTTCCTTCCCGAAATTATAATATCCCCCATCTTTCTCTGAATTAAAAAAATCCCCCACATAGGATTATAAAATCCCCCCCCCATTTTCAAAAATCCCCCACTCCCCGAATGAAGTTAGATAAAAAGGCAGGTACACAGTACTCATTTGGCCAATGTTTAGTTAATAAGTACGAAGTAAAACCCCCCCGAAAGAGCGTCACACACGATTATCTACAACAATCAGACCTTGAGGCTTATGATATTTAAGCAGGTCAGTGGTACATTATAGTGATTAGTCCATTGCGTACTCAGCGAGAGAAATATGGGTGTTTAAACCCCCACCACCGCCCACGTAATGTCAAAAAAGTAGGGAAACAGTTTACATGTGGCCGGTGTTCTGTCAATTTTCCCTTCCTTAATTAAAAAACACCCACCTGGAATTATAAAATACTTCTCATTTACAAAATTCTCCTCCACCAAATAACCCCCACCCCTCAATTACAAAAATCCCCCACTCCCCGAATAAAGTTAGGTAAAAAGGTAGGTACTCAGTACTCATTTTACTCAAAGACTACTCAATGAATACTAATGAAATTTGGTGAAAAGGTGTTTTGTAGTAGCCGCTACTTAGTCTAAATAAAAAAATAAATATATTTAAGGAGGAACTCCGTACATGTAACAGAAGCGTTTTTTTTTTCACAAAACATTAACTTCAGACGATAGGTCTTTTAAAAACATTTTAAGATTTCTAAGAAACTTTTTTGATTGAGTGAATATTTTTGGAAATAATCACTCCGAAAGTTGCATAAATTGTGCCCCCTCCCCCTCCGCGCCCCCTAAAGTTTTGAACCATGTGACCAAAAAATATAAAAATAATAACAAAGGTACATAGCGCTTAATAAGCACTTTAAACTAAAATTAATTCGGACATGATCGAATATACCATTATTGAGTTATTGCTCAAAAACTGCGTTTCTAAACAATAGGGCGTAAGTGCCATGAACATACGCTCTTCTGCTGATGAAATTATTCAAGGCTGCGGAACCCTACACTGAGCATGGTCTGACATGCTCTTGGCCGGTTTTTTTTGGTAATTGAATGTTTCGATTTTTGCATTTACTATATTTTTTTTTTATTGTTTTCCAGTTATTCTACTACATCTGCGCGTACAGTTTGAACCAGCTCCTCTTGCGCAAGGACCTGTGCTGCTGGGCCAAGGGTCTGCAGATTAGATACAATATATCTCATCTCGAGACCTGGATCAAAGAACATCTCGCTGAGTATGGACAGAAGAGCGTAAGTTTTATTATATATATATATTTTTTTTTTAAAGGCTAGCGGACGCCTTGCGGTTTCACCCGCGTAGTTCCCGTTCCCGTGGGAATAAAAGGATAAAAAAATAGCCTATGTCACCCGGGGTTAGTGTAGCTTTACAACGATGAAACAATTTTTCAAATCCATCCAGTAGTTTTGGAGCGTATTCAATACAAACAAACAATCAAATCTTTCCTCTTTATAATTCCCGTTTTTGCAACATTTTTCATTGCTGCTCCGGTCCTATTGGTCGTAGCGTGATGTTATATAGCCTATAGCCTTCCTCGATAAATGGGCTATCCAACAGTAAAATATTTTTTCACTTCGGATCAGTAATTTCTGAGATTACCGCGTTCAAACAAACAAACAAACTCTTCAGCTTTATAATCACTACATAGTATAAAACAAAGTCGCTTTCTCTGTCCCTATATCCGTATGTATGCTTAAATCTTTAAAACTAACAGCAACGGATTTTGATGCGGTTTTTTTTAATAGATAGAGTGATTGAAGAGGAAGGTTTATATGTATAATAACATCCATATATTTTATACCCGTGCGAAGCCGGAGCGGGCCGCTAGTATTAGTATAGATTAATCACCATTATTCAACATGTAAAAGAAAAATCAGGTCAAATTCAAGGACTGTTATGTGCTCATGATATTCAGTGCATATAACTAATTTTATCAGTAGAGTGTTTTAACATTTGTTTATTATTTTTTCATTTGTTTATTTATCAAAAAAAAGTATGACTTAAAAAGGTAATATATAATAATAATAATATATCTTGGGACAACTCACACGAAGCTATCTGATGCCAAACTAAGCAGAGCTTGTACTATGGAAACTAGACAACTGATTAACATACATTTATATTTCTAAATACATACATATTATAGATAAATACCACCCAGACACAGAATAAACCATCGTACTCATAACACAAAGTTGTATCCTGGGTGGGGACAAAACCCAAGTAGCAGTTGGATACACTCCCACCGGGCCACAGAGTTGTATGCCATAATAATCCAATCGATTTTTTTACATTATGGGAGGTATATTACATAAGCCATACGCCTTTCGCTACTGAAATTTGACAAAAAGAATATTCTATAACTATGAAATAATTAAGCAATCAGCTATGGCACCATGGTAGGTGCAATACTGATAACATACACTATCCGCTGCTGAAATTTGATCACACCGTTCTGTTACCCGTTGTATATTATTTCTGTCTCTTCTAATCTAGCACTTGTCTACTAACACCTACCTAACTACCTATGTATCCTAGGTGGAAGAGATCCTAGGTGTGCTGAAGCCGATCACTCAGGCCGTCCAGCTGCTGCAAGCGCGCAAGTCGATGCAAGACGTGCAGTCCACAGTCGATATGTGCGCCAACCTCAACGCTATGCAAGTTTGCAAGGTAATATATACTGAGTTGGTGGCATTTTTGACATTATCATGTTTTCTAGAAATTTATAGAAATGTGAGCATCACCGGTACGGATCCCTCACATTTCCATAAATTTCCAAAATTACGAAGAGATTAATGTTTTTCAAAATTTATTAATTTAATGTTCATTCACGCGTAAACGACTTGATATTTTTTTTTTTTTAATTTTGGCGGTCTCGTAAGATATCGTTAGATTCTTCTCAATAGGGTATTTGAATAAAGGCCATTCTTTTTTTTCATTATGGTATCAGAATTAATATTTAATATTGAATCATTTGTTACAAGTACTTTGGCCAATATTTAAGCACATATAGTTTTTACCTTTGTTGTATGTAGATGCTCCTACTATATTGTACCCACTAAGGCTGATTTTAGTTTATCTCATGTTTCAACTTTTTGATAATACAATTTGCATCAGTCCTTTAACATGGTGTATAGTATATTAGTCGCAGCACCTTACCCCCATATCGAGTTTATAAACATTCAAACATTGTAAAATTGGCAATTTGAAAACAGTGGCCGCGAGCTTTTATTGCCAGGTTCTTTTCTCCGGCTTTACCTAGTGTTTGCGAACTTGGCATTACATGTACATGTAGAATCCCGACGTATCACAAGAGTTGTTTTGCATCTTGTAAATAAATAATTTTGAATTTTGACGTATAGAACTGGACTACGCCATAACCTCACAAAATTGACCACTCTCTAGAAAGAGACAACGCTACTTTGTGGACAATACCTGTCAAAGAGACAAGGCCGCACGAGTTTCTTCACTCTTTCACGATTTGCAGTCAATATTTACTTTTTAATAGGGTAGATGATTGTCAAGTCAAATCAGTATCTTTTTAAGAAACGTCAAAACGATGCGCCCCGTACTAATTTATATGAAATACAAAACAATGACGTCATTCTTTTGTATGGTCAAATCATGTAGTTTCAATGTTTGTTTTGATGTTCATAAATTCATGACAACGTAAAATTGTAGAGAAACATTGTTTTCCAGAATATTTTTGCAAATGCTATTTCCTGTATAGTGTTAAATCATTTATTGTTATTGAAATTATCTACCCAATTTAAAGTGATGGTGCAGTCAAGGTCTATACGTCAATCTATAAGACTGAAGTCAAATCAGCATATTTTTAAAAAACGTCAAAAACTGCACTACTACCGCAACTGCTCCGTACAAGTTTGTATGAAATGCAAGCATGTGACGTCACGTTTTCTATGGTCAAAACATTTACTTTTAGTATTTCATATTTTGATTTAAAATTAATAAGTTAAATTTATAGATGTACATATTTTTTTAGAACATTATGACTTATTATTACATGGTTAATATAAAATAGATGTCCCGCGCAACTTCGTATGCGTCAATTCTCCCCGTTTTTGCAACATTTTGCATTGCTGCTCCGCTCCTATTGGTTGTAGCGTGATGTTATATAGCCTTCCTCGTTAAATGGGCTACCCACCAGAAAAATATTTTTTCAATTCGGACCATTAGTTCCTGAGATTACCGCGTTCAAAGAAACAAACAAACATTCTTCAGCTTTATTATATTAGTATAGATTTTATTTCGATAGTATTCAAACACCTAATTGTGATAATGATATGCTATATAATTTTTCGGTAATTAAGTTTTATAAACATAATTTTGTTTTATTAATAATATTTTTATTACCATTAATTTCTAAATCCTGTTATGTACCCAGATCCTGAACATGTACACTCCCGCTGAGGACTACGAGGTCAAGGTTACAAGGGAGTTCATCCACGAGATACAGAAGAAGATGCAGGAGAAGGCGGGAGTCAACCCTGACAAGGAACCGGTGAGATATCCTCTCTATTCTAAATGCGTCCCAAGATATATTCCATGTAAAGTCAATAACGAATATGCGTCTTTATCACCTTGTTCTTTTCTCTAGCATTCTCATGATTGAGAAAAAGACAGCTATACTCCTTATGAAAATATATATATTACGGGTATTAATCGTGTGAATAATTTAAGGTAAAATACCTTGTTTATTGCCCGACGTTTCGACCATGTTGCAACGGCCTTGGTCACGGGTAGACTGCAACTTAAATTATTCACGCGATTAAGACCCGTTACATATTTTCAAAATGTGTACAAATCGCAAAAGCTGTACTCCTGGCAAAACGAGATGAACATTATAACTTAATGTTACTGAAATGCCATCCTTAGGCTACCTAGTATTAAGTTCTTTTTACAATAACGGGAACCGAAACATAAATTCTGTAATGGTATAGTCATTTTTATAGGCATTTCTTGCAGGAAATGATAGAAAAAAATGAGTTTTGGTAACATAGTCCCGATAGATGATTCGATTCCGGCCCCGGTTTGGCATACGGAAGTCTTGGGTTCGATTCCTGGGTCTAGACTTCAAATTTCGAAAATGCAATTATTGTATTACTATGAAGTTCTACTTGATCTTTTGTGAAGTTTTGATTGATAAGCCGATGGTTTATTGTGTCTGGTGTAATTTATCTGTAATATGCAATGATTAAGTAAAAAGGTGTAGATAGGTTACAAGCGCTCAGAAAACGGCACCTTAAAATCTATACAGTAGGGGTAGGGGACTGTCAAGTCAAACCAGTATCTTTTTAAGAAACGTCAAAACGATGTGCCTCGTACTAATTTACATGAAATACAAAACAATGACGTCATTCTTTTGTATGGTCAAATCATGTAGTTTCAATGTTTGTTTTGATGTTTATAAATTTATGACAACGTAAAATTGTAGAGAAACATTGTTTTTCAGAATATTTTTGCAAATGCTATTTCCAGTATAGTGTAAAATAATGTACCTGTTGTTATTGTAGTCATCTACCCAATTGACTTAGTTTTTATATGTCAGAGTCGCATCGCTGTCTTCAACAGATGAAAGCACTTTTCACTCGTGTTATGTAAATCATGCTTTCCTATTTTAACGACATTTTTTTTATAATAGTGTGACATTGAAATCAATGCCTGCCATAATAATTTTAAAAAAAAATCTGTGTCTTTTTCAGCAAAATCTCCTGATGGACTCAAAGATGATATTCTCAGTACAATTTCCATTCAATCCCTCGCCTATTCGTTTAGAAGCGATCGAGCTGCCTGAAGTATTGGAACTAGAAGGTCTACTCACCAAGATATAAGTAGACCAATAGACCAGAAGACCAGTAGACGAAAAGACCGACGGATATTAATTTAAAAATAGAAGTAGAATTAATAGAACTGTCTATTGTATGAAAAAAAAATACTTCATTTACACCCTTTTTATGGAACTCCGGTTTCAATCCGGTCGGCGCGATGTACGGTAGCTTTGACATGTCCGGTATATGTGAAAGCGTCATGCGTCCGTCCGGTCCAGCCGCCGGATCGGATTGGAACCGGAACATATGACAAGGGCCTTAGAAATAGATGAAATTCTTATATATATAGCTAATAAAGTATTCATTTTCATTGCTTGCATTGTAATTAGTGATGCATTTCTGATTGATAAATGTTTATTTATATAAAACAAAGATATAAAAAGGCATTTTTTTAAAATGAATTGAGTTGTTACTACAACTGAAAATGAACATCCCTATTCATAGTACGTTATTAACAGCATTTTACCCAAAGACAGAGAGAGAAAGAGAGAGAGAGAAAGAGAGAGAGAGAAAGAGAGAGAGAGAAAGAGAGAGAGAGAAAGAGAGAGAGAGAAAGAGAGAGAGAGAGAAAAACTGGACTGCACCATAACCTCACAAAGTTGACTCAAGAAAGAGATAAAGTGACTGTGCGGCCAATAACTATCTCTTTACCGTAATGTCAAATCGACAAGACATAGACATAAGCCTGTGACGTGGACCAATCATATTTCAAGACAGACCACTACTGGCCGCATGATTGTTTTGTCTCTCTCACGCTTTGCAGGCTGTATTTAATTCATACCTGAAAGGGAAGACGCAGTCCAGTCTCTATCACTATTAATATAACTAGCGAATGTTTTGTCTTTGTTTGTCATGTCTGTTTTCAAATTGAACAGAAAGAGACAAAATATTTGTTAGCCTAAATGCTTTTATTATCGTATTATGAATAAGGGAAATAGCATATATGTTTTAGTTTCCAATTTAAGCTTCAATGTTCAAAACATAGTTTTTTGACTTATAACTTCATTAATATATACCTTTGATTATATAATGTCTAGATTCTCTATAATCTCAAATGAAGCCGTTTACCTGTCAAAAGTGAAATTTGGCGTATATAAGTTATTACTCGGATGTCAAACATCAAAAATTACTTTCGGAACAGTTATGGCACTATTCTAAGCACATTGACGTAGACACCTGGGGGTCAATTCACATATTTAAAGCAGTGCAGTTGCAGTTAAGTTTCGATTAAAACGGCCATTTTTGTATTCTTGTAACTTTGGGATCGATCTCAAATACGCTTGCGTCAAGTATGCGTCTCGAGAGCGCAATAACGACATTCTAGTACGGCACGCTAGCATTTTTAAGACCGATTCCAAAGTTACAAGAATACGAAAACGGACGGTCTCATTAACTTACCAACAGTTAACTGTCGTTAAATTAGCTAACTTTAGTATTGAAACGTGTAATTTGTGAATTTTGATAACCGTCGACTCAGTTTCTTTAATAAATTTTACATTTATCTTTAAAATGAAATATGATATCTGGCAATCAGTGGTGAACCTGGCTGGTAAACCTAGTTAAGAAAATTCTTTGATTTTAACAAAAATTAAGTGCGAGGGTTCCGTACTTATGCAACAGTCGGTGCGCGAATACCACTCGTTTTTTTTATTTTTGTTATCATTAGTGATTTTTTTGTCCGGGTTTACCCGCTAGGTTCGCCACTGCTAGCAATGTGGGTTTAGGTCCCATCTTACTAGCAATCTTGTTAACCCCTCCAGCACAACTCAATGGCTTGTGTTAGGAGTGGGTTCACGTCGGTAGTATTTAACGATACGATTATGAATGTTGATAAACTTTCGCGATTTGTACACATTATGAAAATATATATATTACGGGTCTTAATCGCGTGAATAATTAAAGGTAAAATACCTTGTAGTAACGGTCACGAGTAGACTGTCTACCCGTGACGGCCGTTGCAATACGATCGAAACGTCGGGCAATAAACAAGGTATTTTACCTTAAATTATTCACGCGATTAAGATCCGTAATATATATATTTTCATGATAAGATTATGATTGCGAATACCGCGGCTTAAACTATTTTAACTGTCAATTAACGGTAGATAAGTTACTGAACTAGCTGTTAGACAATATATAATCAAAGGTTGTAAAATAATACAAATCAAAAATGGTATATTTGTATCGTATACGGTGCCATATAGCACACACAGAGATTTTTAAAGTGAAGACTTAGAGGCGTTGTGCACTTTTTGGTATGGGTAAAAATGTTAAACTCGCGTCAGGACACGTCCTGATCGAAAATTCGTAAGACGGAGGGAGAGTAGATCGCCGGCGCGGAGTAGGAGAGGAAGTAATATCCCCTTCTCTTTCTACCGCGCGGCGAAAATGTATGCCTGCTCCTGCTGTTTATGTTTGTGTACGATAGCGCAATAGATGAATATTATATTTAACCTTATAAATGATAGTACTTTTATACTGATAAATAAAGTATTCGTGCGAAATTATTGCCTAACCATTCCAAAACCTTTAAAAGTGTACAACGTTGATGTTCAAGATTTCACTTCTGCCGGCACTCCTGGAGTGCAACCCCTTGTTTTTTACTACTAACATATTTTTTTTATAAAAAAGACGTAGCTCTTAAAACTATCATTTTCTTTATTTATAGCGCTTTTATTCATGAATGCACCTGTGAAGACATATACATAAATTAAATAAAATCACGCGTTCGGCTTTAAATCTATACTTATAATATAAAGCTGAAGAGTTTGTTTGTTTGAACGCAATCTCAGGAAGTACTGATTCGAATCGCAAAAATATTTTAGTATTGGATAGCCCATTAATCGAAGAAGGTTATAGGCTAAATAACATTACGCTACGACTGAAAGGAGCTAAGCATAAATTAAATATGAAAATGACGCAGACGAATGTGCGCTGGTCACTTAGTAAAATGAATCAATAGCTAACCTGAAAACAGACAAACATAGCGAAACTATAAGGGTTCCTTATTTACTACGGTACCCTAAGGTGCATTCGTGAATTCTAAGTTCCAATTTGCCATACATATAATTTGCCCAATTCGGTGCCATCTATTATAAAAAGATTTTAAAACTTTACTTAAATCATTTACTTACATCGATGACTTACAAATTCAATTATTATTTAAATTAATTTTAAGAATAATTTCGTGTTAATAGCAGCGGAGTTTACTTAAAAATAGCCTAATTTTTATAATTTTTAATCTTAATATTATTATTTTATTTAATAGATATCATTTACGTTAAATTCTTATATTGTTTCATAAATATAATTATAAAGGAACACCAGTTTGTCTTATATATGAGTATTTGTTACACCCCTTATTCATAAAAACCTACGTTAATAATAATTATATTTTTACTAGGTAATGTTTTGTCTCCTTATATTATATTGAAAATTTAATGAAAAACAAATACAAAAATTCGCTTGTAAAAATATATTTATTGAAAATTATGAATATAAGGGTATATATGTTGTTTAATGATCGGCAGGTACTCAAAAGACCAAATTACGAATTACTAGAGTTCAAATTTCCGAAATAGTTTAATATGTTTATAGTACATGTTAATTTAGTACTTAAAATGATGTTTTTAATGCTGAGATATGACAATTAGTTTAATAATTAATTTATGGTGCATCCACAATGTATTTAGTTTTTGTGGTACTAAAAAAATACAATAGCAACGTTAAATAACTTTTTGTTAATAATGATTATACGTGTGGATGGATCTTTGGTGAATTTTTTTTTTTTATGTATTTACTTACATTCCTACAGTTTTTTTATGTGTATGTAGTTATTTCTTCATTGTATTAAATTGTCACTACCACTACATCAACTTCCTTTACGTTTTGTCTTCCGTAATCTTAAAAAAAAAAAACAGCGTTTCTTCCATTTTTTTTTAATAAATCCTGTACAGTCCTATCTCAGCTTTTCCTATTTAAAATAAGTTAAAATCAACGAAATTTGTTTTTTATTAAGATTTATACAATTTTTATATTAATTAATTACAATTTTGTTGCTATTTATAATGTACCGGTTAGTTCAAAATATTCACCACTTATGTCACATTTAAAATATATGTAAGTACTGGCACTAATCGTGAGCATAGATAAGAATCGAATGATCGAGTCAGATGTAATAATAATAATAATAATAATAATATCTTGGGACAACCCACACAACGCTATCTGATCCCAAACTAAGCAGAGCTTGCACTATGGAAACCAGACAACTGATAAACATACTTATATATTTCTAAATACATACATATTATAGATAAATAACACTCAGACACAGAATAAACCATCGTGCTCATCACACAAAGTTTTATCCTGGGTGGGGATCGAACCTACGACCTCTTGCGTAGCAGTCGGATACACTCCCACCGCGCCACAGAGGCTATATAAGTTAGCGATAGCCTTACGACTCATTCTCATACCAAGAACATTAGGGAAGTTCAAGTTCAAGGGAAGTCCAGGTGTAATGGTCATACCAAGAAGCATTTGACTGGCCTGTGGGTCTATTGGTTAGTGACCCTGCTAAGCCGGAGGTCGTGGGTTCGATCCCCCCCAGGATAAAACTTTGTGTGATGAGCACGATGGTTTATTCTGTGTCTGGGTGTTATTTATCTATAATATGTATGTATTTAGAAATATTTAAGTATGTTTATCAGTTGTCTGGTTTCCATAGAACAAGTAGCGATCAGATAGCGTTGTGTGAGTTTTCCCATGATATTATTATTATTTGGAGGAGATGGGGGGGGGGGGGGGGTTCCCGCCACGGGGACATTTCTGCTCAAGACTAGTGCCGGTAGTTATGCCTTAGTATAACTATTGTATTTTTGTGTGGAGCTTAAAATAAAATTGCCAATATGTGGTCAAATGTGGTGAAAAAAACTTTGTCCAAAAAGCGCTGTATCGCTTTAAATCTTAATTAGATATTGCTTCAGCGGCTTATTTGACAAACGAGTCGTGTCATTCCATTATAATTAATTTAATTATTAGTGAATTTAGATAATGAGGAGTAATATAGAGAATTATAATTTTTATTGGGAAAGTTGCAAAAATATGAGATCTTTAAAGAATTTCACATTTGATGATTACAAATGTGTAGAATATAAGCCAATTTTGCCTACGTACAGTTATCCTGATTTATTCAGGATAATTATTCGGGGAGAGGTTTTCGTAAATTCGAAGGTAGGTAGGTAATGACAAATAACTAAACACTGGGCAAATGTGTACCTTCGGAGCGGGGGGGGGGAAGAAGATATAAACGTACATATGGACAGACAACTGGAAGCAACTTGGTTTTATACTACTTAAAGTTTATAAGTCAATTTTTGCAACCTCCCCAATTAATAAGTAAACTCAATAAATAAATAGAAGATTATATAAAAATACTATAATATAGTTATAAATCAGTGTTACCATTATCACGCTAGGTGCTTACGAAGCTATATATAATATATTACAAATATACTACAAAAAACTATACTGTAATAATAATAAAAACGACTTGTAGTATATTATACTGTGCCTTTAATTAGAAGGGGTATAACTATTTTTTACTGGAGACCCAAAACACATTTAGGGTGCTTCAAATTTATTAAAATGGACTAGCCTGTTGGTCTATTGGTTAGTGACCCTGACTGCTAAGCTACAGGCCATGGTTTCGATTCCGTACCAGGGTAAATCTTTGTGTGGTGAGCACGATTGTTTATTCTGTGTCTGGGTGTAATTTAGTAATTTATCTTATGTTGATCAGTTGTCTGGTTGCTCTAGTACATGTTTTGCCGTACTTGAGATCAGTTGGCCGTGTGTAAGTTGTCCCTAGATATTTTATTGTTCATATAATTTGAATGGCTTAGAAACTTTGAAATTAAAAGTTCATTTGTGTGTTCTAAGTAAAGCACGTATGTTTTTCGTATTTTTGTTTTAGCACGCTGAACGTATTTCGCGTTTCCGGTAAAGTAAGTTATACCCCTTTTCATTAAAAGAACATAATTATTACGTTATACTCGAAGTTGACATAAAAAATAATTTGTCGTATAAATATAAAACAAAATGTCGTATTATAATCATTCGTAGTATTTGGCGTTTTTCGGTAATTTAATTTAGATGTTTAAAATGTAGAGAGATTAACTTTGAATTTTAGAGAAGTGGTCCTAAGTACTTATTTAGATCATTTTATAAATCAGTATTTTGTATTTAATTAATGTATTATTTTGTCTGAAATTATCTTGCATTTCGTATGTTTATTAGTGTTGCATAAATATCGATATGTTACTAATAATGACATGACCTGAAAATTAGTCACAATATCGATACTATTGAAATTTTTGGTACTGTCAATAGAATCGCTATTAAATTATTTATAACTAAACTCAACGTCAATGTCATCGATAGTTATTTGGTAGTTTTACTCTATCGATAGTTAAACTCCAGTAGTAACTACTGCTTAAACTATTTATCACATTATCAGTAACAAAATTATTATATCTTAAGTGTTTCTTGTTTTGTTACTACCGATTATATAAAAAAATCTATATAGATTTTTAAATAGTTTCGATATTATGAATGGTTCTGCAATGTCAATTATCGATAATTATACAGCACTAATGTCTATAAATTCGTTTTGCGTGTGAAGTGGTATTTAATACTATTAGTGAGATATTTATTACCCAACCTTTGTATATTATTACATAGAAAAATATATATTTGTTTTGTTGTATATATGTGATATTCTATTTATTAGGTGCTCAATTAAAAAAGTTATATACATTCCAACAATTGAATATATTCTGTCAATTTGTTAAACTTATATTGTTATGAAAACTCATTAGTGCAATAAAATTGGATCTAAAATAACGTTATTGGTTTAAAAATCTAAAAACAGCAGTTATATCAAAATTAGTGATGGAATCACAGCATAATAATATTTAATATATACACGAATATAGCTGTTTATACATCAGTTTATCGAGCTCATACTTTAATGTTTGAATGTTTTTAAGTAGCTTCTATCACAAATAAAAAAGAGTGCATAGAATAGAAAAATAATATATAGCAGGGTAGCTTCACAGCTGTTTATTAATACGCTCGCTAAATAGCATATAGCAGTAACAGAGTATAATTTTATAAGAAGAACACAGCATAATATAACGGAATAATATAGCATCGTTTAGTCTCCCTCTCGCATATGGCAAAGACAATCATCCGATAGAAACAACATGATATATGAAACTGCGATAAATTAAAATACGCTATAGTAGTCATTGGCGTAGTGGTTGATCCACCTTTAGCAATTAGAAATTTGGCGGCAAAAAATACATACATAGTATTATATAAAGTCACATTTCGTGTCTATCTATTAATGCATATTATTTTATCGCTACACAACGTATTTTGATATGATTTTCACTATATTTTAAAAAGTTATTGAACATTCCAAAAATGTGTTCATTACACATTCCAAAAAAGTTAAAACTAAAAGCATTCCAATACTTTAAATTTCTTGAATGTATTTAAGGAATATTACGCCAACCCCGAACAAATAAACCGTATGAAAAAAAACAGACCATGGATTCAGAAATCCTTTATTATTTGATCTAGGTTAGTATTTTTTAATATCTTCATTGTACAGTTACTTTACAATTTGATATTCCCGATAACTAAAACTTATTCATTGTTTTCATAAAAACATTCTCTTATTGATATGATTTATTTTCTCTTACTGTACCGTTTATAAAATTTGCTCTATCTAATAATACTATCTATTATGGGATTCATAAAACAGGGATTTCCAAACTTTTAAGATAATGGAACACCTACCAAATACCTTTTATTTTATGAAACCCCAAGTTCATGATGGGGGGGGGGGGTGTCCAACCAATGTCCAGTTTTGAAAGTTCTTATTTCATTTGTATTACTAAATGAAATGAGACCTATCATAACTAGGCACATTGGAGCAAAATTCTATATTTCTAAAAATAAGTTTTTGCGAAAATTTATATAGTAGCTGCCCCATGGAACCCAGTTTTTGAAACCCTGATCTAAATAACAAAAACACAATATTTAACGCTACGCCATTGACTATAAGCATTATAAACTTAACGAGGCAATTAAAAACTTCAATGTTTCTTACAGTCACATTGTTATTATAATACGTATTATTTACAACACAGTAAACTGTTTTATTACTGTAGTCAATAAAATTGCAGCTGATTTTGCACTAATACGCGATAGGAATAGTCGTCCATATCGAAGTTACTTTTTGTAGAACAAACTCTTGTGCATTTGTCTGCAAAAGTCGTGGGGAATGCCTATTTTCACAGCTTTATTATTATTATTATATCTAAGTTAAGATCTCGCATAGATTGGTATAATATTATAATAGTTAAAAAACCTTTTCCAAGCAAAAATCACCTAACAAATATATTGTTCTAATATAACGTATCAATTTAAGAATAGATTTCACAGTTAGACATAAATAACTTTTTGTTAGGTATTCGTTGTTGCTGATTGGTAACGTTGGTCTACAAAAAGCAACTTGGATGTGGTCGCACCTTATAAATAACGTTAGGTATGTCGTATAAAATACGACAGTTTTGAAATTACACGTTACGAAAAAAACAAATTGCAAATGCTACAATATATTACATAAAATGTCATGTTAATAATCATTTGTCGTAGACAATATGACACTATTTATTCATAAATAATGGAAATTTATATAAAAAGCAATACCTTGCATATCTATGGTTAATATTATAATATGTTATTATGTAAAAATCTTATGATGTATAAGATTTATATGGATTAAAAATATAATTATTGGCAATGTTATGTTAAAATGTATTGTATATGAGCACTATACATTCCTTCTAGATGGCGTATGTTATTAAATCGTTAATGAAATAAAATGTTATTTGTGTTTCTTTACTCCATTCATTATTTTAACGGCCAATCGAATCATTTACTAATGAGGCGTCTAAACGGGCCATTTTTACGGCAATTTGTGGCAGTATTGCTGTGACCGGCAATATGGCAGAACTCGTCAATATTGATTTGTTGGTTGCCAGACGTCCGCTGAGCGATCGTTTTTCCGCAATGTTCTCCGGCCAATTTTGTTGTTGTTTCAGTCGCTCTCTATTTTATTGTTGCCGGGTTCTGTAGCCCGTTTAAGAGACTTATTGCCATTATTGGCCGAGCAATTAGTTGCCAATAGTGCCGCCACAAATTGTCTAATTTGTAAAAATGCCCCTTTAGGTTGAAATGATACCGAGTGCTTGCAAGTACCTATTTATTATCTAAATTTAAGTAGTCTACAATTTCACTATTTATTAATCACTTGTTTATATAAAAAAAAAACTGAAAAGTACTTACCTAGTTAATTATTCGTTAATAAAAGTAACAAAGCGATCCGATTTTGCACTGCTGGAGGCAATGATGTTTAAATGAAAAAGGTGTAGATAGGTTACAAGCGTTTAGAAAGCGGCACCTTAAAATTTATACAATAGATTTATTTAAGGTTGGGCAAAAGTATTTTCGGACTTTATCATAGAAAGTAAAAAAAAAATAGGTATATTTTTTTATTTATTTACTTATCCTGTTCACCAGCTCCGGCCGGTTTTTCTCAATTGCTTCTTTTAACCTCCGGGGAAGACGGTGGAGGTAGTGTGGGGTTTGCACCCACTAAAAAACCCGCCGTGTATCTCCCGCCACCTTCGCGAACGGGCCGCCGGAATTTGTTATGCCGTCGGCGCCCGCCCAGTGGCAATGCCCGGACGCGATGTTATTGCGTTCCGGACATTTCACACCTACGCGGCCCCTGGATACACACAGGGTGCCGCGCCTCCACGGAAGGCCGCGGGCGAGGCAGATTACCCCGTAAGCCCGCCCGCAGCCCCACCTAAGGCGGCATCAGGCGCAGATATGCGCGCCGTCGCCGCCTGGTTCGCCGGCGACGGAGCGGATCCGCCAGGGAGCTCTCTTCCCTGACGCGCTCCGCCGCCTCCTTCTGCGAGATGATGTCCTCGCGACCGCATTCCACGACCCCTCGCTTCGGACCATGGACAGAACCACAGCCGGCAGCGAGAGGTCACTTCCGACCACTGCGGTGAGAACTCGACGTTGCCCCTCCCAAGCTGGAAAATTTTGGAGGGTGTGCTGCGCCGAGTCCTCACCGCAGTCGCAGTGGTGGCAGGCGGGACTCGGTTCCCTCCTAGCAACCGTGTGCAGGTACTTCCCGAAGCACCCGTGCCCGGAAAGGACCTGCACTAGCCGGAAGGAAAGGGTCCCGTGCTGCCGCCCTGCCCACTCCTCCAGGACCGGCTGGAGCGCCTCCACGGTTCGAACACCTGCCCCTGGAGCCTCCAGCCGGCCCTGCCACCGGGCCATGATTGCCCGGTGTGCCTCACCTCGCCAAGCGAACCCGAACAGCCACCGCCCGCCGATACACTTCGGCGAGCACTTCCGCCCCCAAATCCCACGGGGGTGTGCCGGCCAATGCGCACGCCGCCTCTGCAGACACCGTGTGGTATCCGCGTATGGCCCTGACCGCCATGGTCCGCTGGGGTCTCTCTAAGCGGACCCTATTCTGGGCGGTCAGGGACGCCGCCCACACGGGTGCGCCGTACAGAGCCATTGACCGCACCACCCCCGTGTACAACCGTCTACTCGAGGCACTAGGCCCGCCCAGGTTCGGCAACAGCCTCCCCAATGCGGTCGCCGAAGCCTCGAGCTTGGGCGCCAAAATGCGGAAGTGCTCGTCAAAGAGCCACAGCCCGTCTACCACTAGGCCCAGATACTTCATCTGGGCCCGGACCTGTACGAGGACCGAGCCGACGGCAATCGAGGCGCCAGCAGGTGGACCGCGACGGGGCCCATGGAATAGTAGGGCCTCCGTCTTGGAAAGGGCCACCCTAAGCCCCAGCGCCTCGATGCGCCCGACCATTCGGGAAATCCCTAGGTTGGCCAGGCGCGCCACCTCCTCAAAATTCCCACCCCGGGCCGTGATGAGGGTGTCATCCGCATAGCAGATGACCCCTATCCCAGGAGGGAAACCACACCGCAGGGCCCAGTCGTAGCCAATGTTCCACAAGAGGGGCCCCAAGACAGAGCCCTGTGGAACACCGCACGAGACGTCCCTGCGGATTACCTCACCCTCTCGGTCCTCGTACAGAATCCTTTGGCCTTCGAGGTAGTCTGCCACTAGCTGCCTCAGGTACACGGGCACTCCATGATACCGGAGCGCCTCTCTGATGCAGCTGAATGGCAGAGACCCGAAGGCGTTGGCGATATCGAGCGATACCGCCAACATCACTCCTCCACCGGCGACGGCCTCCTCCGATGCGGCCCTCAGGCGCAGAATGGCCCCAATGGTCGAGCGCCCAGCACGAAAGCCGTACTGAGCGTCCGACAGATTGGGGCCGCGTGAACCCACTCCTAACACAAGCCATTGAGCTTAGCTGGAGGAGTTAACAGGATTGTTAGTAATGTGGGACCAAAATTCCACATTGCTAGTTATCTTATTTAGAAATATAAAAAAAAAACCCACCATACACACAGCATCACTTTGTTCTGAGTCAGGCCGGGCTTTGCCGCGGTCTGTGGGGCTTGTCCATGCTTCGACCACGGTCTTTTTTCGGACATTCTTATCGTAAGTGACCCATTTTTCATCACCCGTAATCAACCGTTTAAGAAATGGGTCGGAATTGTTACGTTTCAACAAAGAATCAGAAATGGAAAACACGTTGCATTAACTTTCTCTCAGTGAGATCTTATACCCAAATATCTAGTTTTTTTCTACCTATAGTTTTGTAAATGACGTAAAATTGTTATGATCAACATCCAATTAATTCTTCAGCAATATCGTAACTACATTTTTTTTTTATAATATCTTTTAAAGTCTTTAGACAACTCACGCAACGCTATCTGATCCCAAACTAAGCAGAGCTTGTAACGGGTGGTTAAATTGTAAGGGCCGATGTTGAATATGAACCACACCTAAACGCCAAGTTTTTTTCCGAATTTTATTTGACATTTCTCTATTTCAGACTTACTCAATTTGAACCATGGAGAGATACACAATCCAACAACGTGTTAAAGTTATCCAGACTTATTATGAAAATGGGCGTTCAAATCAAAATGCATATCGTGCACTTCGTGATTTTTTTGGTCAATTTGATCGTCCAAATGTGCGTACAATCGCAAAAATCGTGGAAAAATTCGAGCAAACCGGGTCTGTAGAAGATGTGAGAACACCAGTGCGTGCTCGTACAGCTCGTACTGCAGAAAATATTGCTGCTGTTCGCGATAGTGTGGCTGAAGAGCCGTCCACCTCAACTCGTCGTCGTGCCCAACAATTGCACCTCTCACGCTCGTCGTTGATGAACATTATGCATAAAGACTTGCATTTACACGCTTACAAGGTGCAATTGGCTCAAGAACTAAAGCCTCTTGACCATTCCAAACGTCGTGAATGGGCAGAATGGTGGCAAGAAATGGCAACAGTGGATGATCAATTTTCGAAGAAAATCATCTTCAGTGATGAGGCACATTTTCACCTCAGTGGATTCGTCAATAAACAGAATTGCCGCATTTGGGCGAATGAGAATCCAAGAGTGATTGTCGAAAAACCAATGCACCCACAAAGAGTGACTGTTTGGTGCGGTTTATGGGCTGGCGGCATCATCGGGCCGTATTTTTTCCAAAATGAGGCCGGTCAGGCAGTTACTGTGAATGGTGTTCGCTATCGTGAGATGATAACGAACTTTTTATGGCCCGAATTGGAAGATATGGATGTGGACGATATGTGGTTTCAGCAGGACGGTGCCACTTGCCACACAGCTAACGAAACAATGGCTCTTTTGCGCAACAAATTCAATGGCCGTGTTATCTCACGTAATGGCGATGTCAATTGGCCGCCAAGGTCATGTGATTTGACACCGTTGGACTTTTTTCTTTGGGGTTATTTGAAAGAAAAGGTGTACGTCGATAAGCCAGCAACAATTCAAGAGCTAAAGGATGAGATAATTCGGCACATTAACGGCATAGAACCTCCATTATGCCTCAGGGTCATCGAAAATTTGGACCATCGGATGGAGGTGTGCCGCCGTGGTCGCGGCGCCCATTTGGCCGATATTTTGTTCCATACATAATTGAGTAATACCAATATATCATAATAAAATAAAATTACAATAATTTCCTAAATAGTTTGTGTTTTATTCAAAATCAACATCAGCCCTTGAAATTTAACCACCCTTTACTATGGAAACCAGACAACTGATAAACATACTTATATATTTCTAAATACATACATATTATAGATAAATAACACCCAGACACAGAATAAACCATCGTGCTCATCACACAAAGTTTTATCCTGGGTGGGGATCGAACCCACGACCTCTTGCATAGCAGTCGGATACACTCCCACCGCGCCACAGAAGCAGTCTAAAATGTGTCGATCTTGCCCCCTTTTTAAAGAAGCACTAATTTTATCCGTGACAGTGCGTCCAGAGCGAGCCTAAAATTTCCAGAAATTTAACGCTTGACCACATTTGTGACACTCGTATTGATACCGCATTACCTTTTTTGTAATAAAACTTTAAAATGAACTTACCTAATTTCTGCGTCACAGTTCATTTTGATTACTTGAAAAACAATTGAAAATTGGGGGAACTAGTTTTTTTAAATTTATTGCATCCTTAGAATGTCAACATTTAATGGTTTTAAAACCAGTTACATTCAGTACAACCAAAGAGTTTGATTACTAACAATACATTCTAAATACGAAAATACTTTTGCCCCTACCTAATTAAATTGGACAAAAAGAAAACGCCATGAACTAGATGTCATAATATTGTAATCAGATAAAACAATACAATATTTTTTTTCATATCGAAAACTAATTTTATGTTTGACTTTTTTTTGTGTGTGTTTTTTTACTATGATTATTTTGTTATTATTATTTTTACATTCAGACACAATTGTATAATTGTTTATTGAATAAATGAAATTGAAATTGAAATATATATAAAATCATACATAGTCACATTAATTGTGACATTTTGCAGGAGAGGATTAAACTGGTCGTCCCCCGCCAGAATAGTCGATTAAGTAATAGACGCACCTTTGCAACACCTTCTTGTAGGACAAACATCGGGCAACATGCTCCCTTCTACAGAATGCTCTCAGGCTATAACGGAGTTAGGCAACATACTGATATTTTTTGTTACAGCTTAGCTTCTACTAAAAATATATTAGGAATAAATTTGAAACCTTTGCCTAAAGTCTATCAATACCATTCACATTTTATTATTATTACTTTTGTTCTTAATTTATTTGTATGTCTGTATTTTTTTTTGTTGTTGTGTATTCGAATACTTATAACTTTTTTGGATAAGTAATATGTCTGTACCGAAATGCGTGTCGTGTTCACTATTTTTAGGACACACAGTATTGTATAGTTTAAGTGTAGTTTATTTAAGAAGTTTACTGTATTGTCCGATTTGTGAACCATTAATAAAAAAAAAACAAAAAAAAAAATACTAGGATTTACGGGAAAGAGAAACATACAACCACGCATCTTCACAAACTTACTGATTTAAAATCGTAGACAGAAAAGAACAATTAAAACGAGTTTTTCACAATTGTGGGCAAAATTTCCCCGACTTGGCAGCACTATAATGTATGTACTTTATTTTGCATGCCTTTCAGTAACACAAATTCTCGGCGTGTTGCAATGTTTATAAAGGAGCATCTAAACGGGCCATTTTTTATGGCAATTTGTGGCGGCAATGCTGTGCTCTCCAAAATTGATTAGATGGTTGCCTGACTAAGTATATACAATTGCAGACATATTGCCATTATTGGCCAAGCATTTAGTTTCCAGTAGTGCCGCCACAAATTGCCGTAAAAATTGGCCCGTTGGATATAGGTACCTAACTACAACCAGAAAGGAGGGAGAGACCCTCTCCCAAAATCGTACACATCAAATAGAAACATCTTCTAAAATTTGCGAAATAAAAAAAACTATTTTTTGCTAGCCGCGATGCATTTTATGGTTTGCTGACATCTAAAGGTGCTTATAAGAACTACAATGTCCGTATCAGAATATTATTCTCATTTCTTCAGTGTTCTTGCTGCCACTGTCATAACAGAGTATCGGCTATGGATTTCAAAGTGGAAACGGGAACTCAAAGAAAATACTGACACAAAATTCCTTATGTATGTAGTATCTACAATCGAAGTTTGTAACGATGATCTCTATCCAAATATAAGGACTGCTAAAAATCTGGCATATCTTCCTTTAGGCGGTGCGACATCCAGAGCGCGTAAAAACTTGGTTGAGATCTAATATGTTTGACTAGCTGTCCCGCGCAATTTCGTATGCGTAATTTTTCCCTGTTTTTTAAACATTTCTCGTCGCTTCTCCGCTCCTATTAGTCGTAGCGCGATGTTATATAGCCTATAGCCTTCCTCGATAAATGGGCTATCCAACAAAAAAAGATTTTTCAAATTGGACCAGTAGATCCTGAGATTAGCACGTTTAAACAAACAAACAAACAAACTCTACCGCTTTATAATATTAGTATAGATTAGTGGCTGACAGGTTTAGCTCTTCTAAATATTCATCCAGTGATAGCCCCAGACATCTCAAATATTTGCCAATAAAAATAGAAAACTTCCATTTATACTGTGTGCAATAAAATTGTGTAATAAGCAATGAAGTTTATTTTACTCGACATATTGTTTTATTAGTGACTTCTTACAAAATAGACTGCCCGGACTTGTTATCTATACTAATATTATAAAGAGGAAAGATTTGATTCTTTGTTGTATTAAATAGGCTCCGAAACTACTGGACGGGTTTGAAATATTCTTTCATCTTTGTGAAGCCACACTAACCCCGGGTGACATAGGCTTTTCCCTGTATTCCCACTGGAACGGGAACTACGCGGTTGAAACCGCGAGGCGTCCGCTAGTCGCTTATAAGTTTGAATGCAAGATTTAGATGTCGTCACCTACATCTTAAGAGCTTAATCTTAGATGTCTATATCAATAATACCTCATTTTACAACCCGGTTGTTAGAATGTGTCGCTTGTACAACGACTTGCTACGGCATCACATCATCCTGCGAGTCAATTCACGTATTTAAAGCAGTGCAGCTGCAGTTAAGTTTCGATTAAAACGGCCATTTTGGTATTATTGTAACTTTGGGATCGATCTTAAAAAAGCTTGCGCACCGTACTAGAATGTCGTTATTGCGCTCTCGAGACGCATAATTGACGCAAGCGTATTTGAGATCGATCCCAAAGTTACAGGAATACAAAAATGGCCGTTAACCGCAACTGCACTGCTTTAAATACGTGAAACCCGTGGATGTATTTAATTTGTATTTAATCCTAAACTTAGTAGGTACCTTTAAAAACAAAGTGAGGCACATGACTTGTGCAGTTGATTGACCATAGTCATCGTTATTTTGTTTGCTGTAGTTAGTTTTAGTTTTAATTAGGTTTTTATTTAATCAGTTTTGGTTCATTCTAGTTTTTAAATATTTTTTAGTTTTTTAATTAATGTTGCTTTTTTTTAGTTTTTTATTAATTAATCTGAAATAACTTCCTGTACTACAGTACGATCAACGTAACTTGACCGGATTGAAGGTAGGTTTTTATCACTTTCGCGCATGTCATAGAGATGCGACCCTAAAATTACTAACTAAAACGATTAATTATGTTTAATCAATTAAAAATACTAACAACACTTTAATTCAACAATATAAAAACACTATTTAAATGAGTTCATAAAAGCTTAAAATTAGAACAGTTACAGTAAATACCAAAGAAACTTTGAAAAACAATTTCTTTACGAAAATAATCACAAAAAAACATGAGTTAGTAATACTAATTATGACAATGTAATGCGTAATCGCATCTCTAATTCTCTTGGTTTAGTTACCGCCCCCGCCCCCCGCTTCCTGTCACCATTTACTTCCAAAAAATGCATCTGCGCAACCACTTGCCGCCTACTTCAGTCCGGCCTAGTTACGTTGATCCAACTGTACTATGATTTGTTTTGTGTGTCTCAGTAAAATAAATAAATAAACCTTAGGTACTTGCAGGGAACCTTTACAACACTTACCTACTAATCCCAGCTCAAATAAAAGTTAGATTACAAAGATTAAACAAACATACCGTTTTAATTTCGCAATTTATTGGTGGCCTAGAGCGATAGAGAGATATTAATCAGTAATAATCACTTGTAACTATGCCATTTAGTAATAACACCAGCTATTTTGTATTAGACACAATGTTTGACTAGTAGGTATAATTATCTACCACCATGATAGTCCGAGAGCTGGTGGTAGGTATTTAAAAGGTATCTAAAATATAAACTTGTCTGATACTAGTAGGTACCCCAAATAGAGAACCGTAGACCTGGCTGGGGGGTAGCGGGGCAATAAAAACTTTTATATTTTACAAAGATTTTACGATTAATGTCCATCTGAAAATATCTGTATTTTTTAAACATTTATTCTTAACTAGCTGTCCCGCGCAACTTTGCGTAAATATTCCACGTTTTTGCAACATTTCTCATTGCTGCTCCGGTTCTATTGGTCATAGCGTGATATTATATAGTCTACAGCCTTACTCGATAAATGGGTTATCCAACAGTAAAATATTTTTTCAATTTGGATCAGTAGTTCAAACAAACAAACTCTTCAACTTTATATAATAAGAATAATATCCTATTACAATGTCAACGTCGAATACATTTTTTCATTGCTTCAAATTCCTCCCCAAAAATTATCGTCAGCTCTCATACTATGATTGCGTGCTTTGAAAATGGCGGCAACAAGATTGGGTTGGATTCCCACGCAAGACGCTATTTTGTTTGATTTGCGATGTAATGTACCCAGCATGATTTTGGGGGGTAGGGTTGTAATTTCAGAGGGTAGTGGGACGTATACGTGGGAATTGAGTAAACCAGGGATTCCCCAAACTTTAAATGTAACGGAACACCCACCCAATAATTTATGGCATCTCAAAATTGCGCCCCAGAGGGGTCAATTGTTCTCTAAAGTTACCAAATCTATACTAATATTATAAAGCTGAAGAGTTTTTTTTGTTTGAAGCGATAATCTCAGGAACTACTGATCCGAATTGAAAAATACTTTTACTGTTGGATAGCCCATTTATCGAGGAAGGCTATAGGTTATTTTTGGTATAATGCAAAGCTCAGCTCTCATACCCCAACAAGATTTATATTTCAAGAAATCGTATAAAAAAAAGAAAATGATATAATTGAAAACTTGTCTATTCAAGTTTTCAATTTTTTTTTATTATTTCTTGATTAAGCCATTCAAGTTGTCTTGTGTTCTTCGCGCTATCGCGCTTATTACGTCCCGTAGTACGTAATCCATGGTTATTACTTATTGAAAAATAAGTTATGACATTTCACATTATATTGTGAACAGGATTTTGGCTGTTCGAATGATTATTGAGTTAATTAATGATTGATGAATTAATCGAAAAATATAATATGGTCCAAAAACTATCTCATTGGAATGCGTTACTGATTCTGAGCAAACTACTATCAGGTTTGCACTATACCAAGAATAACGTTGTAAGTATAACATCACGCTACGACCAATAGGAGCGGAGCAGCAATGAAAAATGTTGCTTAATACGGGAGAATTAACGCAGACGAAGTTACGCGGGTCAGCTACTGTCCAGTTATGACAGATCTCATTTCGTTAGAGCTATCATAATTTGACACTTTGGAATAATTTAACGATTTTTCTTATTTTTTCTACACAGGAAAATAAGATCATTTTTGAAAAATCAAAAAAAAATTGTGGAACCCTGGTAACTTTTCTACGGAACCCCTGAGTTCCGCGGAACCCATTTTGGGAAACGCTGGACAAACACCTAACCACGATTTCGGGTGGAAGAATATGGGGAACAAAAAAAATGGTCGGCGTTCACCAACAAGAAATTCTTGGGACAACTCACACAAAGCTATCTGATCCCAAACTAAGCAGAGCTTGTACTATGAAAACCAGACAACCGATAAACATACTTATATATTTCTAAATACATACCTTTTATAGATAAATAACACCCAGACACAGAATAAACCATCGTGCTCATCACACAAAGTTTTATCCAGGGTGGGGATCGAACCTACGACCTCTTGTGTAGCAGTCGGATAGACTCACACCGCGCCACAGAGGCAGTCACCAAAATTACAAATCATGTATTCACTATTCATTCTGAAATCTATAGGTAGGTACTAACTAATATTATAAAGCGGAAGAATTTGTTTGTTTGTTTAAACGCGCTAATCTCAGGAACTACTGGTCCGATTTGAAAAAATCTTTTTTGTTGGATAGCCCATTTATCGAGGAAGGATATAACATCGCGCTACAACTAATAAGAGCGGAGCAGCGACGAGAAATGTTGCAAAAACGGGGAAAATTTACGCATACGAAGTTGCGCGGGACAGCTTGTTAGAAATATTACCTATTAAGATCATACCTACGATCAATTACTTAATGATAAACAAGTAAGTAGTTAGAAATCCAGATATAATTACTTTGCTGAGATCCCAATCAATCTAAATACATTGATTAAAACTGTATCTACCTCAATAACAGATACATTGCACAAGATTTCTTTCGAAGGTCATTTTTATAACGATTTTAATAAACCAATGAAATACCTACAATGGTATCCGAGTTATTTATCTCCTAATTAAAATCTATTTTTTAAATTATCCACTTATATGTTATTAAAATTGAACTGTCATGAACTAAATATTTTGGTAATTAAATGATGTAAGGATATGCGCCATTTTTAAATTTTGAGAGATTGGCAGGGCTCCGACAACCGGATTTGACTGCTAATCCGGAGGTCGTGGGTTCGATCCCCACCCAGGATACAACTTAGTGTGATGAGCACGATGGTATTTAAAAATACATTATCCTGGTTGCCATAGTACAAGCTCTGCTTAGTTCGGGATCAGATGGCGTTGTGCGAGTTGTCGTAGGATATTATTGCGATCTAGATCAGATTTATAAAAAAATGCACTTTTAAAAAGATAACTAGCAATGTGGGATGCAAAGTGGGTTCACGTCGGTAGTATAATGGCCAGGATTCGAACCCACGACCTCACCATGCCTTACTCGACCGATGCCTTAGCCATTAGTATGTATGTATTTTGTGTATCTAAATATCTGAAAAAAAATCAATGAGACATTTCTTTCAGTTAACTAAAAAGAGGATGGACTGAAAGAACCTGGCAACACTGACGACAACTCGTTTGGGTAAATGCTACATGACAAATTATCTTCAAAACATGTCTATTTTCAAAACATCTTTGTGATATTGTACTACAGGTGTATCTATAGTAAGCATGTTGACGTAGAAGACACGACATGACTGCATTGTTCGGTGTTAAAACAAAGAACTTACTACTAATAGGTATACGTTAATAGGTTTAGTAAGTTTCGACCGCGGGGATTCATTACTTAGTCGAATCCCCGCCAGGCGCGGATCCAAGGGCCCCCCTTTGACAGCACTGGAGCAATTGCCCCTCCAGACTGAACTCAAAACCCTTTTTTGGGGAGTTTTAACGCTGTACCGGTCAAATTCACTCTATTTTTTTTTTACGGACGACTCCCGCAGTACGTTACAAGCCCTGTGTCGCGGGGGACTTTACAAACATACAAGTCACGGACACAAATTGTAGATCACACAAAGCAGTGTCCCGAGTGGGAATCAAACCCACGACCTCTTGCGTAGCAGTTGGACACACTCCTACCGCGCCACAGAGGCAGTTATACCTAATATTTTTTTTAATAAAAAACTATATATTTTAATGAGATCTCCACTGCCCATGGAGATCTGTCACACCAGAGCTAGATAGCAGATGCGATAAGCAGACTAGATGATTTCGGTACAGTATCATGGTATGGTGTAATCCCATTGACGTAAAGACCTGGACTGCGCCATATTTCACAAAATTTACCACTCTCTTTAGTTAGACAACGCTACTTTGTGGACGATACCTGTCAAAGGCCGCACGAGATTTTTCTCTCTTTCCCGCTTTGCAGTCAATATTTACTTTTTAATAAGGCGTGGTCCAGGTCTATACGTCAATGTGTAATCCCCCTCCTGTTGGGATTTGAATAACTAAATCGTAATCCACTATGTACACTTACTATACGAGTTGGTACCAAGCTTACATTCTGTCAGTACCTTGACTCTTTGTTTAAAACGAAAATTTGCGTAGTCTTACACCGACTCCAAACGTTGGTCCCAACGTCTGTCCCAACATTGGGGCCAACGTTTGGACGAGCTTTGTTCTAAATCCACACGCTGCAGGAGTAGTGTTGGATTCGACATTGGGGCTGGTCGAGGCCAATGTGTGGAATCGGTGTCAAAATTGAGTTTACGGAGAATGTTCCAATTAATATTTGGACTCTGTTGGATTGCCCCACCTGTTTAAAAGGAAAGAAGATAACTAGTAATATGTGATTGTGGGTCCCACTTAACTAGCAATCCTGTTAACCTCTCTAGCTATCCTCAATGACGTGTGTTGGTACGGAATAATATGAAGTTAAGAGGAAAAGTTTTTTTTTGTATGGATTGAAAGACTTAAAGTCGTACAATAGGATCAACGTAACTTGACCGGATTGAAGTTAGGTTTTATCACTTTCGCGCATGTCATAGAGATGCGACCCTAAAATTACTAACGAAAACGATTAATTATGTTTAATCGATTAAAAATATTAATTCAACAATAATAACACTATTTAAATGAGTTGATAAAAGTTAAAATTTAGAACAGCTACAGTAAATCTAAAGAAACTTTGAAAAACAATTTCTTTACGAAAATAATCACAAAAAACATGAGTTAGTAATATTAATTATGACAATGTAATGCTTATTCGCATCTCTAATTCTCTTGGTTTAGTTACCGCCCCCGCCCCCCTCTTCCTGTCACCATTTACTTCCAAAAAATGCATCTGCGCAACCACTTGTCGCCTACTTCAATCCGGCCTAGTTACGTTGATCCAATTGTATATCTTCGAACTGTTCAGAGTTATACAGGGGACATTTACAGGCCACTTAGAGGTACCCTATGCACTACTTACCTTATGCATTAACTAGCAGAGCTCGCAATAATGGAGTGGTAAAAATCGATAAAAACAGGCACTCAAACGTGGCGCTATCTGAGGATTGTCGGGGTGTTGCTACCACTTAAGGTTTTTAAGTACTTTATCACTTATGTGTAGGCGTACTAAGGTATCTAAGGCGTTTAATGGTATGGCGTCTGGAGTGACCGCTCCGTACGCCTTAAGGACGGGCCAGCCCTGAGTGCAGTAGATATACCTAAAGCGCAAATTTATTGAACAATGGCACTTGGATGTTATGTATTTAAGTAGATAATTAGATAGTTATGTTATAAGTGCACTTATTAAAGTCCTTTACAAAGACTAAGGGGATACCCACCGATTGTTTTGAACGAGTGAAGATTTTATCAAAGTTACATAGGTGACAAATAAATAAAATTGAAGTAAATATTGTAATGTCAAAATAACAGTTTTTAGGATTCCGTAGCCAAAATGGCAAAACGGAACGTTATAGTTTCGCCACGTCCGTCCGTCCGCTATGCTCAGAGACTGTTAGTGCTAAAAGGTTAGAATTTTGCATGGATACACACACATATTACTTACAAAGCGAAAGAATAAAATCTAGAAAAACATTCTTTGGAGGTACCTCCCCCATATGGAAAGTGGGGATGTCATTTTTTTTCTCACGTATCATTAGATAGGTCTTTAAAAACGTTTAGGGGTTGTGAAGACCATTTTTAGATTTAGGGTTTGTGAAATATTATGCTTTAAAGTGCAAATTGATAGAGTCAAGTGCCCCCTCCCCTGCCAGCTAAATGGTTGATGTTGGGTATGTAAAACAAATCACGGTAGTAGTTTAAATAGTAAAATTAAAATAAAAACTGTCACAGCTAAGTAGGCTTTACAACTTTACGAGTAACAGCAGACCAAGTGAAAAGTAACATAATTTTCATACAGATTCCATTAAAAGATACTTATGTTTGTTAGTAATAGTAGTATGAAAGAAAAACCATAGGAAACCCACTTCTTAAGCCGCATTATTCGGATGGGGGACTACGGAACCCTACATTATGCGTGGCCCGACATGCACTTGCCCAGTTTTTTACTAAATGCTTATGTATAAGAAAGTACATCCTCTGTGGCGCGGTGGGAGTGTATCCGACTGCTACGCAAGAGGTCGTGGGTTCGATCCCCACCCAGGATAAAACTTTATGTGATGAGCACGATGATTTATTCTGTGTCTGGGTGTTATTTATCTATAATATGTATGTATTTAAAAATATATAAGTATGTTTATCAGTTGTCTGGTTTCCATTATACAAGCTCTGCTTAGTTTGGGGTCAGATAGCGTTGTGTGAGTTGTCTCAAGATATTATTATATTATTACATATACAGGATGATTTTTAATATACTAATAACCTCCCACTCTTGGCTTCTTTATACTACACCAAATAACTTCGTAATATAATTTTTGAAATAAATAACATTACAAATTAACCCTTCACCACCTACTTTTGTCACATAACTATTTACCACACATCTGAGAGACCTCGGAGTAAAATCGATGTTTATTTGTCAGGTTTAGGGCGTAAACTTCCCAATAAACAATGATTTTACTCCAGTATAATAGCCTGTAGGTGGATAACTCCAAAAACAAGTGGCAGGTTTTATAGTTAAAATATTAAATACTAGCTTTCGCCCGCGGCTCCTCCCGCGAGGATGTCGGTTATCTCGATAAAAACTATCCTATGTCCTTGATACCCGGGACTCAAACTATCTCCATACCAAATTTCATCTAAATCGGTCTAGCTGTTTGAGCGTGAAAGCGTAACAGACAGACAGAGTTACTTACACATTTATAATATTAGTATAGATTTTCCAAAACTGATATTACAGTCTTGTTGCGTCCTCTGTATACTTTAAAGCCTCACTGCGATCGCCAGGCGTGGCGATAATGGCAATTACCTACCCCCTAGATCACGATAGATAAGTAGGTTCTACTGGGGAGACACAAGCCCAGCAGTGGGACATAATTATAGATTATTATGATATGACGATATTACAAAGTTATTTAGTGTAATGTAAAGAAGCCACAATAGGGAAATTATTAGTATTTTAAAAAACACCCTATATGTACATGGTCTAATAACAAAAATACAATTTTTGTCTGTCTGTCTGTCTGTTTGTTCCCGCTAATCTCTGAAATGGCTGTACGAATTTTGACGGGATTTTCACTGTCAGACAGCTGATGATATAAGGAGTAACTTAGGCTACTTATTATTACGCTAACGTCTATAGGGAGTCAGCAGCACGGCAACTGCACGCGGACGAGGTCACGGGCACAGCTAATAGGCACTAAGAATAAAAATAGAAATAGTACCTCGTATGTATGTATACGGTTTACGTACCCATATAGGACTTACCTAGTTCCTATAGATCCATTGCTGAAAATGTCCTGAAATATTTGGAATGTTTCAACTATTCGTTAGCACCTACCTAATTTATTAACTTTGATTATTTATTGTCTAGATTCCTAATCCGGCATCTAAAATTGAAGCAAAGAACTGTCAAAATGTACGGTCAAATGGACATACTTTTTTTTAACTTTTTTTTTTACTTTTATACATTGTGTATATGCCAATTCAATTTTGACCTATTATATGCTATTTTAACAAAATAATGATTGTAATCTAACTTAACCTAAAATAAATGAAATCTAACTACCTAGTACCAAGAGAGTCTTCTGACGAGGACTAAAGGCTATAAACAGATGTTTCGACGCTTCGGTTTGGGATGCTGACAATATTGAGTGAAACATTCATATATCTAGTACAGACTAGATATAGGAACAGTAAAGCTAAGAGTCTTCATCAGAGACTACCTGTCTGCTTGATACCGGACACACTCCATCAGTAGGTGATGTACGTCATCCACTACGCCGCATAGATCGCAATTTAGGGAATCTGCCTTTCGCATCAAAAACATACTTTTTTAAACGTATGAAGATTCCTATCAGATGTTCTAGCCATAGTTATTCTAGCGCGCCATTTTCAACGATTGTCAAACGTCATAAATAGTAGCTTCATTTTTTATAGGCTTACCGAGGCATGCCCCATCTAGACATTATAAAGGTAATCAAAGTTTATTAACTTGTTGTCTTTTAGAAGTGAGTGTCAGGCACAGTAAGTTATTAAATATAACCACATTGCCGGCAGGCATGGAAGCGGGAATTCTGTCCAGAAAAACACCATAAAAAAACAAAAGATTTATAAAAAAAACGCTGTAGTCCATGGTCAATGACTTATCATGTGGACATAGAAAAAGTAGAGACACAGCGCCTAATTAATTCCTTTTAAAACAACACCTCGATGTAACTACGTAACAGCTGTTGATCCATGATACCTATAGTTTAAACAGGTCTCAGTATCTATAGTTTACCTGCCATCATAAACGACAGACAGTTTGCGATTGCGAATCGCGCGAAACGCTCGTGCCGGTCGCCATCTTACCATAGACTTTTTTTTTTAAATTTACGTGTCATAATAAACTTCTATACATCCTGCATGGCAAGTTAAAATGTATTTTTTTTTATTTGTAACTTTTTAAATTAGCTATGTTACCTCTTTTATGTTTGTGAAAGTGTTTATAGTGTTTATATAAGCAAAAAAGGTAAGTAGAGACGTGGTAATGCCAAACATATTATTAAAAATGTCCTTGTGTATTTCAAATTTAACTATTTGAAATATATTTGAATAACATCTGGTATTTATTATGTATTGTTGGTGATATATTGTTGTTTGATGCGTGAAGGTTTTTTGAACATTTTACTTCATTTATTGTACTAGGTACTGCTATGTGGACACTCATTACATTCTACATCCAAGCTAATATTATAAATATGAAAGTAACTCTGTCCGTTTGCTACGTTTTCAGTCTTAAACCCCTGAACCAATTTAAATTAAATTTGGTATGGATAGTTTAAAAATAAAAAAAGGACATAGGTTAGTTTATCTCGGGAGCGAAAACTAGCTTAATATAAATAATAGAATTTGGAATACTTATCTTAATTTGTATATTTTATATGCTTTCATAATAAATATAGGTACTTAAATGGCTATGAACAATACTTAAAGATAGGAGTTTTCTATACTTTAACATATTGTTTTTTATTGTCCCACTTCCGATAAAGTGGAACGCACACACTAAGAATGTCGAAAATTATCTTAGAATTGAAGCAATCGGTTAAATTCTTTATCTGTCTTGATTTCAAAGTATTGTCATGATTCAACTATTTATTTACTAAATTATTTTTGTCCGACTAAGGAAGGGTTATGTTTTTCGCGCGTTACTTTTATGTATGTATGTACAGTTAGATCAATGCACAGTGTTTTTTTAGCCCTTAAAATCGGACATGCCCTTTTTATTCCAATAATAGATGCTGTAACATGTTTGAAATGCGAGAGAAGAACACTCAGAGTTCAATTTTATTTAGAACCAAAGTTATGGTCGTTTTTATTATTTTTCTATGGAAACCAGAAAAATCACAAAAACATTAATATAAAAAAAAGTATTGAATAATTAAAATATATTTATATACAGTATTATAAAACACCATTTTGTCTTTATTTTAAGATAATACTTGTAATTTTTACTGCATTCAAATGGGAGTTATGAATTTTTTAGCTTCATTTCGTATTTTATTTTTTATTTTTTTATCTCAGCGAATATGGATTTTAATTCTTAATGTACTTATTAATTATATCCTTATCTATTCAAATTCAAAATATCGAATCCATATCTAGCAGGATCTCGAAGCTATCGGATTTTGAAAATGACGACCTAGGGTTGACACAAATAAAAAATTACAAAATATTTTCCTAAAAAATACCTAATTGTGGACAGGTGATAGCAATACGTAATAATAACGTTTTGCGCTTTTAATATGTAAGTTAATTAAAATAGAAGTAATTTTTCAAAATATTGTTATTTTTGGAGGTAGTACTAATCAATAAGAAATAAGCTATTCTTGTAATAGGTACGTGCAATATGGGTTCAATACTAACCTAAAATGTCAATGATTAAATTTTACTTTTCCTCTGCATCATCCAAAGTTTGACTAGTAGAAAATTACTTTTATGACTTTAGAATTAAGTCCACCTTATGCAATTCATTTACATTAAGTTTTAAATATATGAATAAAAGATACTTAGAAATTCAACAAATACCATGAACGTTCTTTTTAATTTACAATATTTGTAAGTATTTAAGCATAGGTTCCTTCTTCATAATAAATAGGAATATTTTAATTTTCTATTTTTATATTAACGTAAGCAAATGACTCTATTCCACCTGATGTTAAGCGGAAATAGAGTCCAAACGTAAGGCCGGACAGTGCAGCACTATGTGCAGCCCTATCCGTCCTTACCTTGCTCAGAGATGTGCTAGTAGAGAGTTCCATTTTTTGGAAGTGCGTCATGGAAATGAGTCACCGAATTTCTTTGTTCGGGATGGGATGGTTTCCACCGTCCACAATGTCTGTTCACATTAAAAGTGATTTAAATCTGATGAAGGAGATTATTTGGTAAAGGGAAGGGGTCCGCCCTCGTTAGGTTTCAACTAAAACCCTTTACTGTTAAATAATCTCTGGAGGAACGGGGGTGAGGCACCATGGAGCCGTTAAAGACCCATGGTACCATTTCGCCTCAACAGGAGTTGACCCACCCTGTTGAGGGATGTCTGTCCGGGCTCCGACCGGCTGACTTAATGCAAGGAGGGCAAGAGGGCGCCAACCCTCTTGTTGGTCAGCGAGCGGCAAATGAAGCTGTGGATACCGCCACAGCCGGTGCTCTTCAGTCTCCGAGAGTACCCGCAAATGCGCAAGGAGAACCTTTAACACCTAATTTTACCAAATTAAAAGCGTACCAAATACTTGTCGGCGCTGCTAAAAAACTTGGAAAAAATGTCCGACCCACTGATTTAGACATAAGCGATCGCATTTCAATTATTTTAGAAGCTCTGTCACTACCCTTAACTCACCAAACCAATAAAGACTTGCATAAGTTAATAATTAAATTTACCTCTAAATGTGAAACATTATACAAAAAATGTAATTATAATTATAATATTTTTATAACAAAACACAAAAGGTGGCTAAATGAAGATTTTTCTAAGCAGTGGTCTTGTCTTGTAGCCGAACCTCTTCTTAGTAATTCTATTCTTGAACCTAGTTCCAGTTCTGTCCCAGATTACATTCCAAGCTTTGATTTATGTCCTGTTTCTGAATCTGGTCCTTCAGTCGTCCTTGACCTTTCATCTCAGTCAATTACCAATTCGAACTATCCTATTCCTGAACCTGGTCCCGGTCACGTCCTAGATTCATATCCTGTCTCCGTTTCCATCCCCTCTACTGATTCATCTTTGATTTCCGGTTCTGTACCGATGAGGAGATATGACGATCCCATTCTTGAACCTAGTCCCAGTTCTGTACCAGATTACATTCCAAGTTCTGATTTATGTCCTGTTTCTGAATCTGGTCCTTCAGTCGTCCTTGACCTTTCATCTCAGTCAATTACCAATTCGAACTATCCTATTCCTGAACCTGGTCCCGGTCACGTCCTAGATTCATATCCTGTCTCCGTTTCCATCCCCTCTACTGATTCATCTTTGATTTCCGGTTCTGTACCGATGAGGAGATATGACGATCCCATTCTTGAACCTAGTCCCAGTTCTGTACCAGATTACATTCCAAGTTCTGATTTATGTCCTGTTTCTGAACCTAGTCCCTTAAGCTTCCTTAACTTAGATCTTTCTTCTCAATCTATTCCCAATTCGAACTATCCTATCCCTGAACCTGGTCCTAGTCACATCCTTAATTCATATCCTGTCTCCGTTTCCATCCCCTCTACTGATTCATCTTTGATTCCCGGTTCTTTACCGATGAGTAGATATGATGATCTTTCTCTAAGACAGAAACACAGAGCTCGAAAACGATTGCAGGATTATTTAGAAAAAGAGTCTCCAAAGAAAGTAATATCAGTCTTTGCGAGTACTGTTGAAGTAGGAGGTAAAAAATTAAAAAAGAGCGTTTCCAAAGATTTAGAATTTATTGTCGATTCATGTGTACAGACTCCAACAAGAGCGACAAAAATTGCTTCAAAAATTAGAACGCAACCGACACCTTATTCAGCAGATGAAGCGCTAGCTATTTATATTGACAGAAAGTTTTCAGTGGCGACATACAAATTTTTACAACAAGATTTAAAAGCTCGTGGATTTAACGCCTTTCCTCCATACAGCCAAGTGCTCGAAGCCAAAATACAATGCTACCCGTTACATCCAGTCCATGTATCTGATACAGAAGCTATTATTCCAGTTTCCAGCCTAGTATCTCATTCTTTCGAAAGATTAGTTCAATCTTATGACGCAACTTTTACTGACTACTGTAATCGAAAAGATACCAATAAATTAAATTGTATTTTTGAAGCATCTTGGGGGTTTGACGGTAGTACAGGCCAATCACTGTATAAACAGAACTTTTCCCAAAATGAACATGACGAGAGTTGCCTTTTTGCAACTACTTTTATACCGTTGCAGATCAAAACAACCTGTGGACAAGTTCTGTGGCGTAACCCTACTCCACAATCGTATAGATATTGTCGCCCAATTCATATTCAATATAAAAAAGAAACGACTGATTTAATAATTGCTGAAAAACTATTAATACAAAATCAAATTGACCAATTAGACAGATTTGATACTAAAACTTTAAGTGGTCAAACTATTTCTACAGAGTTTAAACTATATTTGACAATAATAGATGGTAAAGTTTTAAATATAATTACTAATACAATGTCTCAACTTCGGTGCCCTTTTTGTAAAGCGACTTCCAAAGAATTTAATAATTTAGAGTTTGTGTATTTAAAACCTGTTGATCAAAACCTTTTGAGATATGGCATAAGTCCGTTGCACGCATGGATTCGTGTTTTGGAATGTTTGTTACATTTAGGTTATAAAAAAATTGTAAAAAAATGGAGAGTACCTAAAAGTTCCCCGGAAGCCGTTCTTGTCAATGAGAATAAAAAAAAATTCAGGATGAAATCCGAACTAAATTAGGGCTGCTCGTAGATGTGGTTAAGCCTAATACGGGTACGACTAATGACGGAAATACTGCAAGGACGGCCCTGTCTAATAAGTGTCGTACAGTATTTGCTGAAATTTTAGGATTACAGCAATGGCTTTTGGATGACTTACATGTCATACTAGTAGTTTTATCAAGTGGATTACCTGTTAATGCAGATAAATTTGATGAGTTTTGTAAATTATTGGCCAAAAAATACGTAGAAGAGTATTCGTGGTACCCGATGACCGTAACTCTACATAAAATACTTGTGCACGGCAAAGATATCATAAAAAACTCTGCACTACCCATGGGACTGTTATCCGAGCAGGCTGGAGAAGCGCGTAATAAATTTTGGAGACACGACCGCGAGCACCACACAAGAAAATCAGATAGAGAAAAAACAATGTTAGACCTTTTCCATCGAGCACTTGAATCCTCTGACCCCTTTATATCGAATATAAGGCTTAATAAAAGATTAAATAAGCTTAAGCGTCAACCTCTTCCACCTCAAGCCCTCATATTGTTAGAGCCTTTTGATGTTCCAACGGACGAAGAAGAGGCTGATCCTGGGGAAAATATAACCATCATGGAGAATGACTTCCCAGATAATTTCGAAATGTTATCTGAAGATGTGGATTTTGATGATACGTAGAGTCTTCTGGGTTCTCCGATGCGGTACAAGAAAGGTGTTAAAAAAATTAGTGAAAGTATCTACTTTCACTCATTTTTTTAACACCTTTCTGTATCTCAGACAATATATATTGCATTGATCTAGAAATATAATTCTTAAAATACAGATATCAATTATTTAATAGAAAATAACTTAACAGAAAAGGAAAACCGCCTTCAAAACCCATAAAATAAACTTATAATAGACTAGCAGCGCCCCGCGGTTTCACCCGCGTAATTCCCGTTCCGCTAGGAATATGGGGATAAAATATAGCCTATGTTACTCGGTGAACGAATTTAACGGTGAAAGATTTTTTACAATCGGTTGAGTAGTTTTTGAGTTAAATCGGAACAAACAAACAAACAAATCTTTCCTCTTTATAATATTAGTTTAGATACGGTTTAAGAAGTCCGAGACAGTTTTTTTTCAATTAAACTATAATAGTTTATTTTATGGGTTTTAGAAGATGGTTTTACTTTTTTTGTCAAAAGTTTTATTATTCTTAATTTTTAGTGCCGTAAAAAAATGAATCTTTGATTTACAACAATCATAATTCATTTATACACACAACTAAAATGAAACCAAAATGCAGATGTAACAATAATACAGCAACTACACCCTTACTGTATTATTGTTATATCTGCTTACCCATTTACAGTACGTAATGTTATTTTATGGAAGAGTGTAATCAAAGCATAGTCACACAATTAAAGCAATCGCGGGTAATTTGCTGTAAGTTATTGAAGAGTTCCGTTGTCGGTCTCCGAAACTCTTAATCAGATCTTTACGAAATTTGAATGGGACCATTCCGGAGTAAGTGAACTTATTTTTAACCAAAAAACAAATCAAAAAAATCTACAAATAACGGAGTTATGCCCGAACACAAAAAATAATAATATAAACATCCGAATAGAGAACCTCCTTTCTTGAGGTCGGTAAATAATAAATAGGTAGTCCCAGAAAACGTAGCAATCAATAAATTAGGGTAGCCGCTATGCAATCCGAATTTCAAAAAATATTTCTACGAAGTTTATTTTCAATTACCTACATCTAAGAGAGGCAACCCTAAAATCATAGAAATTCTATGAGAACTTTAGAAGCATGTATCTCCGAGATCCTACTAGATATGGACACGGTTATTTTTTTGGAGTTTTATTGTATCTTAGTTAATGTAATGAGCTAGAAATAAAATCCATATTCGTTTGGATTTATCATAAATAAAATAAAACCTTAAATTACAAAAAAGCCTGATACTGGGTTTCCTTTCGTAGTTAAAGGCTTGTAAATATAGTCAAGAAATGCCTAAAATACACCGTTAATTGTATATTGTAACAGAAATATGAAAAACTTTTCCTGAGACGAGGTATTTTGAGATTTAGCAAAATACCTAAAAAAATCAAAATGGCTCTAACTTTGGTTCTAAGTATATTTGAACTCCGGGTGTTCTACTCTCGCATTTCAAACAGTTTCAAGCATCTATTAACGAAATAAAAAGGGCATGTCCGATTTTTAGGGTAAAAAAAACACTGTGCAATGTAACTAGGCCGGACTTACGGTTAGGTATATAGTCACATTAAACATAAATAATTTAATTAAAATAAAACATATATTTAAGTGCGGCTCCCATACAACAGACATGATTTTATTGCCGTTTTAATAGATAATGCTACGGAACTCTTCGTCCGTGAGTCCAACTTGCACTTGACTGTTATTTTTTTGTTTAAGTTGGCATTTAAAAACAAAAATATATAGTTATAAACTGTGGTAGGTACAATTGACAACACCGGCATTTGTCGACAAATGAAAATTTTAATAAAAAAACTTTTTTACAAAAAAATACTACCGACTTCAAAAATAAATACAAGGCAACTAAAAATCAAAAAATAATATACCTAGAATAACAAAAACAAATTAATCATTTTGAAGTTGGTGCCACGAAATAGTAGTTTTTATATTATCGGCACCAACTTCAAAATGTTTAATTTAATTAAATTTATTGTGTGGTGTTAAAGTCTAAAGTAACGAAGTATGTCCCGTGACCACGGCCGTTGCAATACGGTCGTAACTTCGGGCAATAAACAAGGTATTTTACCTTAAATTATTCACGCTATTAAGGCTACGGGTAAGGTTAAGGTATATATAATTTTATAATACATACTTACGTATTTTTGAATTACGTAGATATGATATCTAAATTCACTAACATCTTTCTATCAACATATTCAAACATTCCAATGTAATATCTTTATCCATACATCCGCTAGCGTATCTCTTACGCCTTTGACAACGGAAATTGAAACGAAGAAAATATCAATTAAATATAAATCTTCTTTTCCACTAATAAAAACCGGGCAAGAGCATGTCGGGCCATGCATAATGTAGGGTTCCGTAGATACCTACGTATTTTCGCATCAATAATAATATTTACACTAAAGCTTTCAAAGGCATGGTTGTTTATTACAATGTTATCAATGTTTTCTTACGAACGTTATCTCCTAAAATTATCGTCCGTAAACTGACTTTACAGACAGTCATTTTTGAAATTTTATTCTTGACTAGCTGTCCCGCGCAACTTCGTATGCGTACATTTTCCCCGTTTTTGCAACATTTTTCATTACTGCTCCGCTCCTATTGGTCGTAGCGTGATGTTATATTGCCTATAGCCTTTCTCAATAAATGAACTACCCAACAGAGAAAGTTTTTTTCAATTCGGACCAGTAGTTCCTGAGATTGCCGCGTTCAAACAAACAAACAAACTCTTCAGCTTTATCATATTAGCCACAGATAATATAATACTATACTAGTATATTAGCATAGATCTGCGGAACGTGGGACACACGCCCCAATGATCAAGAGCTAGCTAGCATGACCTAAGCTCAGAGGCTTGTGTTAGGAGTGGGTTCACGTCGGTAGTATAATGGGTAGGATTCGAAACCGATTGCGAGATTGCGAGACCGATGCCTTAGCCATTAAGCTACCGCCGCTTTTCAAAATTTCAATAAGTATTACAAAATGGCAACCTCTGTAAACCTAATAGGTGCAATTATTTGAAGAGAGAGAACATTTTCTCTCTATTCAATTACCTAAGTATATATTATAGTATTTATTTATATAATATTTTATTCATGTAATAATATTTTATGTAGGTGTTTGAATAAATAATGTCTAGATTCCTTCTTCTTTGAATTTATGGCAATCTAGCCGTTTTAACGGCTAATTTCTGCCAGTGTCAAGTATTTATGCACTTATTACATGCACATAGTCCCGTTCTCAAGTCAATTATCACGTACCTATTCAAATCATTTTTTACAAGTTAAACTCGGAGCTGTAAAAATAATGGCCGGTTAGTTTGCCGCCATTTTTAAAACTCTCGTCTAGATTCCTAATCAGGCATCTAAAATTGAAGCAAAGAACTGTCAAAAAGTACGGTCAAACGGACGTACTTTTTGAGAGGTAAGAAGTAGATACGTTTTATATAACTAAAGGTTTACAATTTTTAATCTTATTGTACTTCAGACTACTCTCAATGATTAGATTCTCCTCTACCATTCAAAGGTTTGCTGGGAGAAAACTCAATAATGAGAAAAAAAAAATAAGTAGTAAGGCGAGCCCTTACAATTTTTTTTTTTTTTTTATTGACGACTCCCGCATTAGGGTGCAAGCCCTGTGTTGCGGGGGACTTTACAAACATACAAGTCACGGATACAAAGTACACCCAGATTCGAGACAACAATTTGTGGATCACACAAAGTGGTGCCCCGTGTGGGAATCGAACCCACGACCTCTTGCGTAGCAGTCGGAGACACTCCCACCGCGCCACAGAGGCAATCATACTTTGTATATGATTACTATGTATTTTGTAATATTGTTTGTTATTTTCTCTGTGAGTACAATTTCTTTCAACTTTCTTGTATTTCTTTATACTTAACAATGATAAAAATTGCACAAACAAACTTTGAGTTTCGGTGCTCAAATTGGGCACTTCAGTATAATTACAGAATCACGTTTTTACAAATAACGTTTTTTACTTACATAAATGCTGTATTTAGTTGCAATAATTCCAGTTAATTGCGTCCAAGTGGTTTAAATGCTTTAAAAAAAAACTGTACCAGTAGGTGACAGACCGTTATCAAATTTACGGACAGTTTTTTTTTTTTTATTTCATTTCCCGCCATTATTACTCGGTAGGGATTATGGCTCGCACATTCTGTGCATTCGCCAGTTTCAAGTATATTTTCTTTCAGTTTCAAGTATAAATTCTTACAAGTTTTCTTCTTTGAATCACAAGTTTTTATTGTTATCCAGTTATCACGTATTTCAAGTATACTTTGCACTCGTAAAGTATGTTTCTTCGGTAATTTTACATGTTAAACGCGGAGTTGTAAAAATAGCGACATGTTAGTTTGCCGCCATTTTTACAACTCTTACGGACAGTTGCGACCTGTCAAAATCTTATCATACTGGTAAATAGAGAACTGCGCGGGAGTTGTAAAAATGGCGGCAAACTGACCGGCCATTATTTTTACAGCTCCGAGTTTAACTTGTAAAAAATGATTTGAATACGTGATAATTGACTTAGAACGAAACTATGTGCAAGTAATAACTGCATTAATACTTGACACTGGTAGAAATTAGCCGTTAAAACGGCTAGATTGCCATAAACTCAAAGAAGAAGAAGAAGAAGAGAACTGCGCGGGAGTTGTAAAAATGGCGGCAAACTGACCGGCCATTATTTATACAGCTCCGAGTTTAACTTGTAATACGTGTTAATTGACTTAAAACGAGACTATGTGCATGTAATAAGTGCATAAACACTTGACACTGGAAGAAATTAGCCGTTAAAACGGCTAGATTGCCATAAACTATAACTATAACTATAATAGAAATGCATCAACGCGCATGCGCGGCGGACATCTTTGAGCGCACGACGCATGCGCCATTTCGAGCGGGCTTGCAGAAACAGTAAAAAAGAACGTCAACAAAGACCTAGTGTGTAGTGTGTAAACAAATACTGACTTTGAGAAGCGACCCTTAATACCTAAAACTACCTAACTGCCTCTGTGGCGCGGTGGGAGTGTATCCGACTGCTACGCAAGAGGTCGTGGGTTCGATCCTCACCCAAGATGAAACTTTGTGTGATGAGCACGATGGTTTATTCTGTGTCTGGGTGTTATTTATCTATAATATGTATGTGTTTAGAAATATATAAGTAAGTTTATCAGTTGTCAGCGGCGCAGCAATGAGAAATAGTTGCACGGGACAGCTAGTATTATTTAAATATCAGTACAGCAATTTGTAAATCGCATAAAGTGGTGCCCCCTTAGGAATCTGAGGTTTTTTGTTTTTTTCAAAGATATATAGACGATTCATCGACGATTCAACCACAGGATTCGAACCCGGGATTTTGATTACGTCATTTAGCTTTTTAAACAGCTTGCAAGATTTGTTGTTTATTGTGGTAAACGCGAGATTTTAAAATCTCTAAGGCAGATCTGGCGTCGTACCTGGACGGCCAGTCCAGTCCAGTCAAATCTCGAAAACGGGAGATCAATTGGCCCAGAAATGGGTGTCTCAAAATCTTCATCGTTTCCTGAACTATGTGAGTTTATTAACATTATGAAAGTTTATTTGAAGATGTAAAAATTTACAATTTACGGGGTTACTCCATAAATAGTAAATTTACTTTTCTTGAAAACAAAACTCATTTTCAACCTACTTCAAAAAGGAGATTCGATTCTATATGTTTTTTTTTTGTATGTTTGCTCACCGATTACGCAAAGACGGCTGGACCGATTTGAAGAATTCTTTTTGTGTTTGAAAGGGTATACTTCCAAGTTGGTCCCATTGTCATCAGATCACGATCTGATGATGGGATCCCGGAGAAATCGAGGGAACTCTTCAAATATTAAAGGCACACCTACAGTGATTTAGGCACATTTCATAGTGATTCGTGCATTTACTCTCAAAAAGCACCCATTGGTAAAGTAGAACTGATGATGAAGACCACAAATTACGAGCAGACCTATTCAATATGTCACGGTTTGCAATTCAATTACTTTAATATGATATTGAGTAGCATTTTATTCTCGTCATACTACTATTACAGAATGTAATAGAGCTGATAGTGAACTATCATGTGAACTCCTCAACAATTAACGGCCCTGCATCGGGGCAAGCAACATTTTGTAAAGGGATTTGAGCAGTTGACATAAGCCTATTGTAACATATGTGAATTACAAAAAAAAATATTACCTAAGTACTTACCGACTTCAAAAATAAATACAGGGCAACTAAAAAGCAAAAATTAATATCTAGGTACCTTGAATAACAAAAACAAATTAACATTTTTGAAGTTGGTGCCGAATTAAACAAAAGCAACTATTTCATGGCACCAACTTCAAAGTGTTATTTGGTTATATTATTCGAAATATTATTAAATTGTTATTCTAGGTAGATATTATTTTTTGCTTTTTAGTTGCCCTGTATTTATTTTTGAAGTCAGCAATATTTTTTTGAAAAAAGTTTTTTTATCATTTCTAACATAGGCGTAGAATAGTAGTCGCGGTAACCGATTCAAATTATAACATTACTTTTGAGTTGTAAAAATGGCGGCAAACTGATAGGTCATTATTTTTACAGCTCTGAGTTTAACTTGTAAAAAATGAATTGAATACGTGATAATTGATTATGAACGAGACTTTGTGCATGTAATAAGCGCATAAATACTTGACACTGGCAGATATTAGCCGTTAAAACGGCTAGATTGCCATCAATTCAAAGAAGAAGAAGAACATTACTTTTGCGCCACCCATTACCAACTTAACCTACAAACAGTGTACCTACCTATTTGCCTAAAAAAACATAACGTGCGTGACTCACTATGAATATAAATTGCGATAAATAGTGATACTAGGTACCCGTTCATAAAGATAAGACTGAAGACAAAATGTTTACTTAAGTACCTACGTACTAATTAAATACGTAGGTATGTTACCTACAAGTACCTGTCTAAAAATCGCTTGAAATCCCCTTGCTATCTCCACCTCAATAGGACAATAAAATAATATACTACTTCCCACTAATCTTAGTGTGTTACATAGGTACTTATTACCTACTATTATAAATTACAAAGTAATATACACGCAATGATGTTTTACTTATAGATAATTACAGTTGGATTAACATAAATTGACCGGATTGAAGTTAGGTTCTTATCACTTTCGCGCATGTCATAGAGATGTGACTCTATAATTACTTACGAAAACGATTAATTATGTCGATTAAAAATACTAACAACATTACTAAATAATTCAACAATATAAAATTACTTGTATTTATGAGTTCATAACAGTTTAAATTTAGAACAGTTACAGTAAATACTAAAGAAAGTTTGTAAAACAATTTCTTTACGAAAAAAATCACAAACAACATGAGTTAGTAATACTAGTTAAGACAATCGCATCTCTAATTCTCTTGGTTTAGTTATCGCCCCCGCCCCCCCGCTTCCTGTCACCATTTACTTCTAAAAATGCATCTGCGTAATCACTTTTCGCCAACTTCAATCCGGTCAAGTTACGTTGATCCTACTGTATACTCTTACCGCACTCTATTTTGCCAACATAAATGCACGGTAATTACCGTAATCCCAGTTAGTCACGCATCAACCAGTATCACGACAGCACGTCTGTATTGCTTGCATAAAATAAATGCAAATTCGAAGTTTACAAATAAAATGCCATCTAGCGTGCTTCGACGATGCAATAATTACACTGCAAGTGTAGGATAACAGAAACTTATCATATCAACTTAACTTAATTTTCATTTCAATTGCATGTTGTCGCTGCGCAGCGTCATACTGCGACGATGCTCTCGCTTTACCTCAAAACCTATATTTATCTCTTTCTTGCAACGGGTACGGCCTATATTGCGTTGATAGTCCTTCCCTTTTATTTCGTAAAATGTAATTGTGTGTACACATAGATAACTAGCCATAGATATGTTGTTTTACGTAACAATTTTTTCGTGCAGTTTTGTTAGCCTGAATGTCTATTATGTAAAACCTCGTTGTATAAACGGTTCGTAATCATAATCCACCTTAGTAAGAGCAATAAAAAAGGTATTTACCCTAAAATATGCTCGCGATTAAGACTCCTAGTACTTAAGTTATTTTTTACCCGAGACATCAATACCCGAAACAAAATCCAAATTACACTTAAGAGAATGGAAAGAAGTTGCCTAAACGTCAAACTAAAGGACAGGATAAAAAACACAGACATACGCCACAGAACTAAAGTAACCGACGCTTTAACATTCGCACTGCAAAGGAAATGGAAATGGGCAGGCCACGTAGCCAGATACAGTGACGACAGATGGACCATTAAATCCATAGCGTGGCGCGGACCAAGAGGCACTAGAGCGAGAGGTCCCCCGCGCGCCAGGTGGGCTGACGAAATAGAGACGGTAGCGGGACATAAATGGCTAGACAGTTTTTTTTTATTTTATTAATACTATTTTTATTAATTTCAATTAATGCTATTTTATTACACTTTTTCTTTTTATTAATTGATTGTTAGTTTTGATTTAATTAGATTTTAAATTATTTTTTTATCAATTTGTAATGTTGATATAGATATTGTTATTATGTGTAATCTTAATATGAAATGTCTACACCGATTTATTTAAATTATGCTTCATTCTTTAAGGAATTAAATAAAGCTCTATTATTATTATTACTTAAGTTATACATACTTATATAATTTTGTAACGTGTACAAATCGAAAAAAATTGTCAACTACTATCTATAATTTATAGTAGATATCTATACCTAAACTAATTGACTAATTTACCTGATTTTTTTATTGCCGCGTAACCCGTGCCCCATTCCCTCTCCCCCACGATTTTGGGAATCGAACCCATGAATTCTGCGTAGTTGTCGGCGTGCATGCACTCCGTCATCGATTTATAAGACGTTAATCACGTCAAAAAATACTCAACAAACACAAATATGACAAAGGACAACCATAGTTCAGAGCAAAATATCGTGCTATGAAAATTAATAATAATAATAATATCTTGAGACAACTCACACAACGCTATCTGATCCCAACCAAAGCAGAGCTTGTACTATGGAAACCAGACAACTGATAAACATACTTATATATTTCTAAATACATACATATTATAGATAACCCAGACACAGAATAAACCATCGTGCTCATCACACAAAGTTTTATCCTGGGTGGGGATCAAACCCATGATCTCCGGCTTAGCAGTCAGGGTCACTAACCATTAGGCCAACAGGCCAGTCACCAGACCAAATTAACCAGTATCAGCGACTTATCCATAAGCCATTCACAATCCGCTGAAAAAAAATGACCCCATTTTTATGTAACACGTTGAATAATTAGGCGCAGTTTCATTAGTCAGAATATTAGTCGTCGTTGGCATGTAGGGACTCCCCTTATCTTACACGATTTATGAATGAGGTATTTCGTCCAAGATAGTGGGGTAATTTCATCCGTTTTCGATAACTTTAATATTAATTAACCATTTATCGACTAATGAAAATTCTAGATATAAATCGCTATAATACATGACTTTTTGGTGTCACGCCATCATGTGCCACCAATGATTTTTTTATTACTTATAAACACTAACAAAAGTCATCAATATTCATTAGTATTTCTTACTGACTCTTATTTTTTTTGTTTGACCCCCCCAAAAAAAAAAAAACAAAATTGTAGAGTTTTAGCGAACCTAATTAACAGTAATAGATAGTTTTTAAAGCAGATACAACAAAATTTTCAATATTCAAAATTCTTTATTCACTTATGACGCAAAACAACTCTTGTGTACATACATGTAATGCCAAGTTCGCAAACAATAGGTAAAGCCGGAGAAAAGAACCTGGCAATAAAAACTCGCGGCCACTCTTTTCAAATTGCCAATTTTACAATGTTTGAATGTTTATAAACTTGATATGGGGGTAAGGTGCTGCGACTAATATACTAAACACCATGTTAAAGGACTGATGCAAATTGTATTATCAAAAAGTTGACACATAAGATAAACTAAAATCAGCCTTAGTGGGTACAATATAGTAGGAGCATCTACTTACAACAAAGATTGCAGATCTAACTTTAAAACTGACGAAGTTTCAAACAAACTTGCAACTCTTTTTTACCACCGTTAAGGGTTGATATCACATCACATACGCAGACGAAGTTGCGCGGGTGAGCTAGTTTTACTCGTATATACAGCGATTACCCGCAGACGGCTAGGCCGATTTGATAAAATATTTTATAATGAATAATATACCTACTACTAATCTACTACCTAATCTCGTTGCATAGTCTTCGTCATATCTTTTCTGGGTCCACTACAAAAGTTTTTAAGAGGAAAAATCACTAGATAATTAGCAATAAGTAGTAGGTAGATACATATATGGCCATGCCGTTTCTTCGTGGATGTGTCCATTACGTAAGTATCAAGTAGGTAAGTACCTATATAACTCTAGTCTCGTGTAGGTAGGTATATAACTCTATTTAAACTTAGGCCTCATTTAACTGCCTCTGTGGCGCGGTGAGAGTGCATCCGGCTGCTACACAAGAGGTCGTGGGATGAGCACGATGGTTTATTCTGTGTCTGGGTGTTATTTATCTATATATATAGGTATGTTTATCAGTTGTCTGGTTTCCATAGTACAAGCTCTGCTTAGTTTGGGATCAAATAGCGTTGTGTGAGTTGTCCCAAGATATTATTATTATTTACGGAGACGCGGGGCATCGCCGTGAACAGAAAAAACGACTAACGCGACGCGAGACGCCACGCCAAACGCAACGCACAACGCCCCGCGTCTCTGTAAACAAGGCCTAAGGGAGGCGGCGATTCCACTCTACTATTGTCTAGTACTCTCCACGAACGAGCGATTATTCCGCTTGCGTATCGTCGCGATCGCGACTCGGAATCGCAGCGTGTCCGCGACTATGATCGTCACTTTTTCGAAGCGGGACGTTGCGTTCGACAGCGCGCAGCGATACGATGACATATATTTCTCTCGCACACTTATCGCAACGCCGAGATAACATCGCCGTGTGGACACGTTCTAAAAGAGTGTACATAGGTGGCACGACGTTAATATTGCCGCGATTCTCTCGCACGTGGAGACCGTCCCTTAGGAAGACATGAACACAATTTGATGGCTGCCTCCGATAATGCAGCCGAAGTGGCCGCGCTCTGGGCCACATCAATATACTGCCCCTTCAATATTTACTATCGAAATGTACATATTTTCAAAATTTCCATAATTATATTCAAAATTTACATATATTCAAAATTTACAAATATTCAAAATTTTTTTTTTTATTTATATATTTTTTTTTTATTTATCATGAAGACCCGTAGCTTATAAAATTCTTTAATTTACATATTTTCAAAATTTACTTATTTTACAAATTTTACATATTTTCAAAATTTCCATATTTTCTAGTAATTTCATAATTGACCACTTGTTAACTACTATGTTCCTTGACTCAACGAAGACCGAGCATATCTGCGAGATTAAGTAATGTTACCACTGTTGGTTCATAAATGGGTGACCGTTTTCGAACATTGTCACACGGAGAACATGTTAAGCCGTCGGTCCTGCGCCAAATCTCTGTCCGGTTGTTTCGAATTTCGGTCCCATCGGACTATAAGAATGAGGGAATAGAGAGTGCACTTGTGTTTGCGCATACACTTGTGCACTATAATATCTCCTGCGTAGTTGGCTAGTCTGTGATGAGATTAGGCGCCGTAACCGATATCAGTTAGGAGACCAGGAGGCCTACTCTAATTCAATGAAAACGAAGTTTTGATCAAAAATGAGGTGGTAATATGCAGAGCCAGGAACATCTATTTAATCCACTCTTTCCAGAAAATCATCCATGGGTCCAAATTTCTTGTGCTTATCCAAAAATTAATTGGAATAGTCCCCGTAAACATAAAAAAAAAATTTCAATTTCGTTTTAAAGAAAGATAGTAGGCCTACAGTGTCCTTAATCAAGCCCATGAGGAACTGTAAAAATCTTGTCTTAATGGTAAATGTATCAACGCGCATGCATGGCAGACATTTTGGCGCGCGCAAAAATGTACCTTAAGGCGCTGACAACAGCCAAATAGGCTTATCCTAAACAATTTTTTAGCCAAATCTACGTAGTTTGTGACGGCAGAAAAAATATATGTTAATCTTGAACATATTTCTAAGAACCCTGTTGTATTCAAAACACGAATTTGAATTTTTTTCTCGATAAAAAAAAAATACAAACTAACCTCTTAAAATGATCTTCTAACAAAAATATCTGTATTACTTAACAACGTACGTTGGTAAAATAATTAATAATAACGTATTATGTTATAATACAGAATCTGGTTGTTTTTTATTTTCGACTACTCGACTTATTTTCAAGTAATTAATTGTTTTATGGTTTATAATTAGTTACGAGCGCTGCGTGATCGCGCTTCTCTTTCTTTTATAAGCAATCTGACAGTGATCGCAGAGACGCGCAGCTAGACGGACGTATGTCGCTTTGCCTCGCCATCCATTCACTTCATATTTTGTTTGTTGTTTGAAAAATTATAGACATTGGTAAAGAATATAAGTTTAATAAATATACTATTAATTTATACTATCTAAGTTGTTAATTTAAATATATTTAGTTCTAAGTTTAAAAATATTTGTTACTTTAATTGGGAAACAAACAAAAATGTCGGAGGCCAGCAAAAAGCGCTTCTATACCAACAAACAAAAACATCTCATGGAAGTAGTAAAGTACAGTACTCCAAAAGTAATAATGCGCATAGAAATCTTCGGAAATCTTCGTCATTGTTCGGCAACGGTCGTATTACCCGAGCGTCGAAAGACGATATTTATATAGAGTGGTTAAGAGCAATTTCTCTATGCCTAATTTTATATATTATGTGTTTTGTGCTAAAACAGATTTGATTTACCTGTAACGAAATTTGATTCGATAATTCCATGTAAGTAAATAGCGAAAACGCTACAATCATTGTTGGAGTGATTAGTTTTCAAGTGTCTTACCGAAGTTGGTGTAATTATGGAGGAAAAGGTTTAAATAACATAAGGTTTTATTAGAAGGAGAAAAAAACGTTTTCAAATAGAGGTTTACATAAAATATAATCAAAATCTCAGTTCAAATTTGTTTACAGCACTAATCATTCCAGAAAAATAATACAATTATAAAAAAATTAATCAGAATCGAGGAAGACCTCTATTCCCGACATCGCAGATTCATCAGAAGTTTCATTATGCTCTTGTTCATTTACACTTTCCTCACTGCTATCACCTGTGTAAATAATCAGTTTATCGGAATAACTATCGATTCTTGGCTCAAATTTTCTATATTCATCTTCGCATTGAACCGCATGATCAGAAACTTTTTTCCATTCTTCTGGTCCTATTTTATTGATTTTTTCTAATATAGCATCTTTAACTGACGTCACAGTCATTGCAATATTTCTCTTGGCCACGTGTTGCTTTATTTGGGACCAAATATTTTCAATAGGGTTAAAATCGGGATGATATGGTGGCAATCGTATAATTTTATGCCCATGTTCCTCCATTATACGGTCAATGGCAAATTCTGTGTAATTTTCTTTGTATCTTTGTATAATTTTATACAAATCGGGTTTCAGTTTCTTTGGGTCATGCGGAATGTTGTGTTGTTGTAACCAAGCTGTCATTTGTGGTTTAGATGTGTTTGAGTTTGGTGGTTTCACAGACAGCTTATTATGATATGGGGCGTTGTCTATTACCAACACACTATTAGGAGGCAAGTTGGGAATCAATTGATTGCGTAGCCAAGTTTGATAACGTTCCGCGTTTATTTCTTTATGATAGTCACCTTCTGAGTCGACACATTTATGTAACATTAGAGCCCCTGGGACGAAGCCTTTTTCATTGCCTGCGTGTACAATAATTATTCGCTCTCCTTTGGAAATGGGTTGTTTGATACCTTTTTTGTTGCTATCTTGCCAAGTTTTACCCTTAGTATGTGATGTGTGCACATACGACTCGTCCATAAATACTATGTTTCTACCAGAACTCCTCAGCTGTTGTATTTCTCTGAGATATTTGATCCTTTTTAGGCGTATATCATGTTTTTCCATAAGTAATTGTCTGTTATTATCAGTTTTCAGAAACCTAAACCCCATGTCTTTCAAGATCAACCTTAAAGTCTCGGCACAGCCTTTGAAATTAATAGCTTCGATCAACTTTATTCTTAAATTATTTACAGTTGGGAGTTCTTTCAGCGTCAATTGAAAATTGTATATCATATTACGAATAACACAGTAGTCGAAATCATCAAGTACCAGCCGAAATCTACTTTTAGGTCTTCCTTTTTTCGGTGTAGAAAATTTCTTTGATTGATTATGTTTTTTTTCGTTTAAGATATTACTCAAAGTTCGTCGCGAAATTCCTGTAGCTTTTGTAACACGGTCTTGAATTTTTTTAAAATAACCATCATGGTCTCTGTTGAAAACATTGGCTTCATTTAAGAAATAAAGGTACACATTAAATACCATTTGCCGTGCTTGTGAATTAAGCGGTTTTCCACGTTTAAATTTATCCATTTTGGAAGAATTCGTCTGAAAGAAAATGGCATGGGCAGAGTTAGGTATATATTTTTTATGCATGTTTATCTATTTATTTAATTTAAATAAATCTCATTTTTTAAATGTTTTTCTAGTACTTAATATGTATTTAATGTAGGTATTTTATTTTTTTAATATTAAAAAAACGTGAAATATGTTATTTATTTTCCTTTTTTCAAAATATACTATTTAAATCTGAATAAGCTAATTAATGTTGAAATTATATTTACCAAGAAGGGTGTGTAATAGCAGCTCTATATATTTCCACAAATAGAGAACACGTGCAGTCACTACCAATATATAAAGACGACTGACAGACATTTCGCTGACCGGCGACAGCTGCCGAACGCCCGATTTGTTTTCGATTGTGCACACATGATATTGACTCCTATCTCTTTTAAACAAGGTGCAAAATGCAAATGCCTTGTTTAGGGCTCTTACGATTCCATGATTCGAGTGTTTCCGGGAATACGACAATTAGCGAAGATCTGCATGTGCATTATTAATTTGGGAGTACTGTAAGTATTATATTTTTCATATTGACAAAATATTGCACGAACAGAAGTGAAATCGTAACCAAAACAAAAAGCTACACTAAGCTGTTTTGTACAACGTATAGCGAAAATTCATCTGCAATTGTGAAGCTCGTTTGGTCTAGCGGTATCTGCGTTGGTTCAGAATATCAAGTATCGAGTTCGAAACCTAGGTTCGCCTGTTCAATTTTTGTATTTATTTTTAATATTTTCTTTTATCTTTTCAGTAAAAAGAGACGTTTGGCGAATAGTTCAGAAGCAGGTGAAACTTCGGAAAGTTTTTCACCAATAAGTTTGTAATAAGTACCTACATACTAATATAGATAATAATTTTATTACTTATATTACATTAACACATTACACAAAAAGAATCGCCACATGGACAAAGAGGATCCCCTTTACATTTTAGAAAGATATTTACAAACAAGTATAATGATAAACTATCACATTTGCATAGACCTACGACTATCTTAGTACTGGCCTAATAGGAAAATACTCCTAAAATACTTGTAGCTTTATCCATTGTTTCTTGCCCTTTCCATACAAATAGTTGTGTAGGTTTTAGTATTTTTTATCTATATATGGCGATCTATACATACTGAAGTGTCTGTTCCTAATGTCAAAATAGCAGTTTTTTACTAAATGCTATGAAAGTACGCATAGTACTTAAAACAAAAATACAGTTTTTTTTATCTGGCTGTCTGTCTGTGTGTTTGTTTCGACAAATCTCCAAAACGGCGTACGGAGATTGACAGGACTCACTGTCAGACAGCTAATTATGTAAGGAGTAACTTAGGCTACGTCCACAGCTAGTCTACAGCTAGTTAGACATAATAGGTAAGATTAGTGCTGAAGAAAGTTTTTCTAAGTTTAAATGTAATAAATATTTTGTACAGATTAGGAAATGTGGCTGTTGCAGTTACATTAGAAAGTGATGTTATAATTCCTCTAGAAAATGTTACCAGGTAAAGATGATGCCCAAGTGATATGAAACTTCCTCATGATCGTTCTTATACTTCTTATGTTATTGTGAGTCATAGTTTTTTTCCATCACTGGTTTGAAGTATCGGCAAAGGTATCTGAGACAGTTGAATCCACCGATAATATTCCTAAACTTGAGGTAAATATTATTATTTTGAACAGGTTGTCGAAGATAAAATCTGGCAGTTAGTATTTAGTTACTAACGCATAAGTAAGCTTTAAGTATTATTTTTTTTAGACTGCTACAAGTCACCCTGCACAACAAAAAATCCTTATAAATATTATTATTATTATTACATCGGACGACGAATAAACTTATCGCATTTATTTTTAAATCTTCAGAATATTTCTCGCCCTTACCCCTAAACCCTTGGGTTGTAATTTAAAACACATTAATTTGGTAGGAGAAAACATAAATGGATTCTTGTCGAAGTTCACTCTTTTGTGTAGGATGTGCAATTTAAAATTTATCATTAAAAGTGATTCCAGTGACGAAAATTATTTACCAGTCAATTATTGTGCTGTAGCAGGTATGTTATCAATTTTCGGAGGACTTCAAACTTGAAAGAATTTTCTTCAGCTCTAAATTTACCTTATGTCAAATAAATAATAATATTATTAATAAAAAATAATATATATTATTAACTATCTGTGCAAATAAATAAAATTGAAGAGTCTGTTTGTAATATCAAAATAACAGTTTTATGCATATATATTAATTATTATGGATAACATATATCCATAATAATTACTGATAACAAAAATACAGTTTTATTTTGTCTGTCTGTCTGTCTGTTTGTTCCGGCAAATATCCGAGAGCAAATAAATTATAATTATGCGAAAATATTTAAAATGTTGCTAATATATTTTCGAGTTTTATTTTTCTTTCTTTTATATTGTTTTGAAGTTCATAGCAAATAAAGTCTCCTGAAATAATTAAAAATACAAACGTATAAAAAATATTTATTGTTTTTTTTAATCGCCCTGTCTTATTTCTTTCTAGTTCTTCATATAGAACAAAAAATAAAGCGCCATCTATTGGTTTATTGTTTTTTATTGACCGCGTCCTTGTGTTGGTAGTTCGCTGTTTTTACCGTCCTTTATCAATGGCACTAGGACATCGGAGAAATAGTGGGCGTGGCTAAAATAGTGAAACATCGAAGTTCAGTAGCTGTTGTCAGCGTCTTTAAGCGCAGGCCACACCGCCAGCTGACGGACGGAGCGGGTGGAGCGGACGACATCGTTTCACCTCTTTTCATACTTGGGTTTACACCGCCAACTAACGAGCTAAGCTAGGTCAGTGATGCGAGCGACGTGAGCGAAGCCAACGAAAGTCCAGCGAAGCTCCTCGTTCACCTCGTTTCGCCTGCTCCGCTAGATTTGTTAGCTTCGCTAGCTTTTTTACACTATACAAACAAGGAAATTGTTGGACACTCGCGATAAATTCTTCCATGATGCTTACAACAATGACGTGCACTATGCAACTGCGCAGTGCACTGACAGGACAGAACGCTATCCTTTCGCTCTCCCTTCCGCATCCCCGCCCGCTCCGTCCGTTCCGTTCGCTCCGCCCCCTTCGTCAGCTCAGCCTGCCAGTTTTCGGTGTGAACCCTAAGTTTGGCTCGCCAATATTTCGCGTAGTTTCACCCGCCCGCTTCGCCCGCTCCGTCCGTCAGCTGGCGGTGTGGCCTGCGCTTAATACATACTAGCTGTCCCGCGCAACTATACGAATAGCCCACTCGTATGCGTAAATTTTCCCCGTTTTTGCAACATTTCTCATTGCTGCTCCGCTTCTATTGGTCGTAGCGTGATGTTATATAGCCTATAACCTTCCTCGATAAATGGGCTATTCTACAGTAAATCATTTGTTCAATTCGGACCAGTAGTTCCTGAGATCACTGCGTTCAAACAAACAAACTCTTCAGCTTTATAATATTAGTATAGATGTGACACCTTCCCGTTTACTATTATGACAGGATTTTGACAATTCCGCATGGGCTTGCCGTAGACACGGAATAAAAATTATGATTATGGGCCCAGGCCATTAAGTGTGTCTGTTATATACCTACCACACTCTCAAATTGATAAGCACACCAATAGTTGTAAGAGAATAACATAGACTATGTTCTATTGTCAAAGGACTATAATTTTAGGCGCGAGGTTATTAAAAAAAAAATAACATGGCCAAGGCATCGGTCTCGCAATCGTGAGATCGCGGGTTCGAATCCTACCCATTATACTACCGATGTGAACCCACTCCTAACACAAGCCATTGAGCTTAGCTGGTGGGGTTAACAGGATTGCTAGTAATGCGGGACCACAATCCCACATTGCTAGTTAATTAAAAAAGAAAAAAAATTAATAAAAAATTTTTCATTATAAAAAACAATGTTTTTAATTTTTTTTTTCTTTAATTTTATTTTTAAATTACAAAAAAAGGAATAATTTTTTTTTTTTTTTTTTTTTTTTTTTTAATTATAACAAAACAATGTTTTTAATTTTTTTTTCTTTAATTTTTTTTTTTTTAATTTAAAAAGTCATTAAATGTTCTGCTATTCATCGATAGATGGCAAAACTAAAAAGTATCACCGCTGTGCCCGTCGGAGTGGGGAGCGTGAGGTTTTTTCGTTACGGAATTTCTGGATTCGGTCCCCGCGCTCAAGGCCCGCGATAGAAGCTATGCAATAGCTTAAAAAAAAGAAACTCTCTATGGTCGTGTCAGGTCCATTTCTCATGAAATTAGCCGCCGTACCGTAAATCGCACAGGAAATCAAAATATAAACAGAAAAAAACGCTAAGGAAAGATATGTTTACTAAATGCCGCTCATACACAACATGGGGTTTTCCACTTCGGCGTTGATGAGGCCACACATAAGGAAAAGTTTGTATAAAATCGGAATGCTCTTTAATACCGGTACCTGAGTTTGTAATTTTATAATAATACTAGCTGTCCCGGCAAACTTCGTCTCGACTCTTTTTTTTTTTGCAAATCGGGTTCAATTGTGAATCTAAACCATCCACGAATCCCCTTGAACTCACACAAAAAAAATCATCAAAATCGTTCCAGCCGTCTAGGAGGAGTTCAGGACATACACACGCACACAAGAAATACATATATAAAGATAATTTCATATATCTTGGGACAACTCACACAACGTCATCTGATCCCAAACTAAGCAGAGCTTGTACTATGGTAATCAGACATCTAATAAACAAACCTACTTATATATTTCTAAATACATACATATTATAGATAAATAACACCCAGACACATAATAAACCATCGTGCTCATCACACAAAGTTTTATTCTGAGTGGAGATCGAACCCACGACCTCCGGCTTAGCAGTTAGGGTCACTAACGACTAGACCAACAAGCCACCACATTTATGCAAATAAAATTTATTTGCTTAAATGTGGTGGTTACATAGATGGTACAATTAAATAATAGCAAGACACAGTCCGCCATTTCACAATGAACATGTGTAATTAATGGGCAATTAAGACATAAGGTATGAGATCACGATGAGGTACGTGGTACAGTACCATTCAGGGTCCTTAATCACTGTTGGAACGAAGTTCCTTATCGCGCGTTGTGAAAGGGGGCTAAACGGAAAAAAATCTCACGAAAAGTTGTAACGACACTTTTTGACACACACAAGCCGTGCGTGCGCGTAAGATATGAACATCTAATTTGACAAAGAAGTCTCCTGCCGATTTGTTCTAGATGCATAAATTCGGTACACAGTATTGGTGACAATTGTGTAGTTGTGGGTTCGAGCCTTCGATATACAATCGTCTTTTTGTAAGTTATTTTCGATTCGTCTTTCTACTCGTATTTCCCATTGAACACACCTTACGGTGTTGCGAAGATTTAAAAAAAATTAAGATAAGAATTTCGTTCCATCCGGGTGTCCCTTGACACCTCTCAAGTTTTTTTATTTTTCGTTTTCGCGGCAACCCCGCTCGAATTGGCTCGAAGTGTGCTCAAAGATGTCGGCGCGCATCTCAGCTCTCTATGTACCATTATGACAACATTTTGACAGTTAAAAGCGCGGGCTTGACGCAAAAACGATAGTGAATAGGACCCAGATCTTTGCCAAACAAGGATTTGTGTGGCACTGATACTGTTATGGGGGACGCGTGACATTTATCATGACCAGCTCTGCTCTTGTCTCTTCATTTTATAGTACATATAAAAAAAACCGTGAAATAGGCTTCTTTCCAGGTAAACAAAAAAATCCAAAACACTAATCTATACTAATATTATAAAGCTGAAGAGTTTGTTTGTTTGTTTGAACGCGTTAATATCAGGAGCTACTGATCCGAATTGAAAAATTCTTTTACTGTTGGATAGCCCATTTATCGAGGAAGGCTATAGGTTATATAACAGCACGCACGCAAAACGGGGAAAATTTACGCAGACGAAGTTGCGCGGGACAGCTATGATTTGATAGTATAGCGCTTTGTTTGAAGTGTTTTTCAAAAGATTTACGAGTTTGATGAAAAATTAGATTGACGTCGTGTTTTATGAGTGTTTGACGTGTTTGACAAACATATTTGAACGTGTACGGCGGTTTTTGGCAAATTAGTTTACAGCGTGCTTCAGTCTTTTGCAAAGAGTACTAAACTACGGAAATATGGCATTATGGAGAACGCTACGCCTTCTGGCAGGTACTGGATAATAGTGGCGGTACTGAGGAAAAAGAATTTATGTTACATTTCTTTTTTTTTCTTAAAAACAAGTAAAGAGTCAATGCCAAAAATGCTTGACTATTTAAATATACGACGTCAAGTAACGTCAACGAGAAACCCGAGTCTGGCATATTGGCTGCCTCTGTGGCGCGGTGGGAGTGTATCCGACTGCTACGCAAGAGGTCGTGGGTTCGATCGCCACCCAGGATAAATCTTTGTGTGATGAGCAAGATGGTTTATTCTGTGTCTGGGTTATTTATCTATAATATTTATGTATTTAGAAATATATAAGTATGTTTATCAGTTGTCTGGTTGCCATAATACAAGCTTTGCTTAGTTTGGGATCAGATAGCGTTGTGTGAGTTGTCCCAAGATTATTATTATTATTTATATTGTTCGACAAATTTGTTTGGTGGGTTTTCTTCAACCCTTTAGCTAATGTTTGATAAATAAATTTGATCATTACAGGGTGCTTCAGCTTCTAAATTATTAGTAGGACTTACCTAGGCAATAGTGCCTAGGTAAGTCCTACTAATAATTATATAAAAATAACATAGGTTATTGATCTATCCTAATGAGAAACGTCATTGGGTCCACCCATACCTAATAATTATGTACCTATGTACTTTAAAGTATTCTGTTCTATGTCACGTCAATAAATAGGTACCTATGTAGTTAGCGAAATCTTGTGATTAGATTAATGACAGATCTGATAACCGACTAATTATAAGTGTTTATTTATTATAATTAATTTAAATAAATTGGCTCAAATGCTATGTTTTTGTTGTAAGAGCGGTTATAACTGGAAATATGGCCTCGCCGGGGGTATTCAGGATAACTTTTCAGGAGGTACCCACATATAATAATATAAATAAAACTGACACTTGACAGCTCGCGTCAAATCCTGAATCGCGATATAGAAGTTTTCACAGCTGCGTTCGCAACGTTAACCGTTGGGCCGCGGCCACCCAGGCATGATCACCTCGCCTGCGAGGAGGATCCTCCCTTTGTGTTGGAGGGATTTAACACCTTGCCCTCCACAAGTTGGTAGCTACTATGTAACTGGTCCATTGTTTGCTAAAAAAATGTTTCATATTTTTAGGATTCCGTACCTCAAAAGGTAAAAAAAGGAACCCGCCCTTATAAGATCACTGTCTTGTTCGTCTGTCTGCCAGTGTGTCACCACCGATTTTTTTTTTAAAGGGGAAGACCTAGCAAGTTGAATTTATACCAGATACTGAGGTCTATATTTCCTATCAGGTGTATAAAAATCAAGGACCCGAGTCAACACCAAAAAGAGATATAGGCAAAATTTAGATTTTCACAAAAAATTTTATGTACCAATTTTTTTTTTGAGACCAAGCTTTTAACCAAAATTGACAATTCTAGGTCAACCGGAATACCTATAGATTTGGGTCTAAAACTAATATGGTACCGTTGACCTAGAATCACGAAAATAGCAAGGTTTTCAGAACAAATAGAGGAATAATTCAAACAATAAAAAAGTTGAAATACATAATACGGTCGAAACGTCGGACAATAAATAAGGTATTTTACCTTAAATTATTCACGCGATTAAAACTCGTAATAACTATATATATTTTCATAATGTGTACAAATCGCGAAAGTTTATCAAAATTGTTATCAACATTTAAAACATACATAGTATTATCTACCTGATCCATCGATTCCTGAACTACTTATAAATTTGTATTACTTACTAAATGTGAGCCTGTAAGGCGCATAGTACCTATCTAATCTGCCCAGAAAACCTTTGAGAACTTGTTGCCATATTCACAGTCTTTTAATGTTGACTTAAATCATTCTATTTTAGGGTTCTGTACCCAAAATGGCAAAAACGGAACCCTTATAGTTTTGTCATGTCCGTCTGTCTGTCTGTCTGTCTGTCTGTATGTCACATGCATTTTACTCAAAGACTACTCAATTAATATTGATGAAATTTGGTGAGAAGGTGTCTTGTAGCAGCTTAGTTAATTATTAAAATTAAATATTTTTAGGGAGGGCACTCTATACATGTAAGAGAAGCTGAAAAATCTCATCATTCGTCAGGTCTTTTAAAAACACTTTAAGGTTTCTAATAAACTTTTTTGATTGAGTGAATAGTTTTGGAAATAATCACTCCGAGAGTTGCATAAATGGAGCTCCCCTCCCCCTTAAGTTTTGAACTGTATGACCCAAAAGTATGTGAAAAATCTCAAAGGTACCGCTTATTAAATACTTTAAACTAAAATTATTTCGAACATGATCGGATATACCATCATTTAGTTATTGCCGAAAAACTGCGTTTCTCAACAAAAGGGTGTAAGTGCCATGAAAATACGCTCTTCTGCTGATGCAATTATTCAAGGCGGAACCCTACATTGAATATGGTCCGACATGCTCTTGCCCCGTTTTTTTTTTTTCAAATTGTGTATTTAAAATCTTTGGTAACCAATAATTTAAGCAGCATTCAATAACTCTGAGTGCGCGAATAAGTCTTTGTTTTGTATTTATTTTGATCCAGAATTGGGTATAGTTGACAACAATAAAAGTAAATTATTTTATACTAATCAAGTAAATAGTAGGTCTTAAAATGCTCTGAAAATACTCGTAAGTGTTCTTTTAATTAATCAATTTAACATGTTTTTGAATTTAAAAGCATGAAAACTAATACTAAAAGTAATGATTTAACGATAGGAACTTATGACGTCATAGGTTGTTACTCCATACACATTTCTATAGAGCTTATCGTCTTGACATTTCATAAAAAGAGACTGATTTGACTTGACAGTCAACCTCCCTATTTCATTCTGAGGGGGTTCACGAGTGACAAATGGCAGTGCCGGTTCTAACCGCTGTTACACGCTAATCGTTCTGTGCCCCCCCCCCCCCCCGCACAAGGAAATTCAATACAATACAAGAAATTTGGCAAACAAAACAACCGCTTGGGGAGTAGGGGAGGGCACCCTGGTTCCGCTGACCTAAGTTCCTTCGTGTTATCCCACTATTATTTTCACTTGTTCTCATTTTGTTGGAAGAAAATATACCGCCATTTTTGAACATACATTTCGCACCATTAATTATGTGCTTACAATTAATCAATAATAAAAAAATTATCACTAAAATTAAAATTAAGATAGTTATCTTAATACTGCTAACAATTTAAGGAATTAAGTACATTTACATATCTTTTCCTTGACTTACTTGATAACAGATTTGTAATACATTTAAATATTACAACTTTACATGTTTGGTTTTTAAATAAAGAAATGTTTTACATGTCAAACAACATTTATAAGTAGTAAATGGTGACAGGAAGCGGGGGGCGGGGGCGGTAACTAAACCAAGTGAATTAGAGATGCGATTACGCATTACATTGTCATAATTAGTATTACTAACTCATGTTTTTTGTGATTATTTTCGTAAAGAAATTCTTTTTCAAACTTTCTTTGGAATTTACTGTGACTGTTTAACTAAACTTAACTAAACTTTTATGAACTCATTTAAATAGTATTTTTATATTGTTGAATTAAAATTTTGTTAGTATTTTTAATCGATTAAATATAATTAATCGTTTTTGTAAGTAATTTTAGGGTCGTATCTCTATGACATGCGCGAAAGTGATGAGAACCTAACTCAATCCAGTCAAGTTACGTTGATCCAACTGTAGTATTAGTGATCGGCGTAGTGCAAAAAATAACACTGACTTGACTGGCCTGTTGGTCTAGTGGTTAGTGACCCTGACTGCTAAGCCAGAGGTCGTGGGTTCAATCCCCACCCAGGATAAAACTTTGTGTGATGAGCATGATGGTTTATTCTGTCTGGGTGTTATATTATTTACAAATATACAAGTATGTATATCAGTTGTCTGGCTTGTATAGTAAGCAGAGCTTGTAACCAAAGCAGAGCTTGTACTATGGAAACCAGACAACTGATAAACATACTTATATATTTCTAAATACATACATATTATAGATAAATAACACCCAGACACATAATAAACCATCGTGCTCATCACAAAAGTTTTATCCTGGGTGGGGATCGAACCCACGACCTCTTGCGTAGCAGTCGGACACACTCCCACCGCGCCACAAAGGCCTACGATGGAAGATTCTTGAACCTGGTTCCTCCGACTTGACTGACGTTGGACTAATTGCACCCCCCGTCGTCGAAGACACACTCGTGTAAAATGTTGGGTTATTTTTTTGTAACAAAGCACACGTGATCTTGGGGGGGGGGGGGAACTGTGGTCTAGAACCTCACCAAGTATCACCAATGGGGATGAAGGGTCAAAAATTATCAAAAAAACATCACGTAATATCAGTAATATGTCTTCCTTACTGTAATAAAGTGAAACCTCCAACATTTGCCGATATTAAATAAAAACAACGGTCCCTTTCCCAAATGATGATCATAGGCAATATCAGCTTTAGTGGGGTGCGCGCCTGGTCTGGTCCCTTTTCCAAATGATGATCATAGGCAATATCGGTTTTAGTGTAGTCTGCCGCCCCTGGGCGCCGTGGCTAGAAGGGCGCCGTGGACCGAGGGGGCATAGCAATAGCGCCCTCTCTTTTATTACAGAATTAAATCAGGGTTAAAAAACTTAATGATACTATGGTCCATACCTCAGATTAGTCAGTCATCCTTTATTGCAGAATCGGATTTGCAGTGTTAGCCGCCCTAGGCCTAGGGCCACTTGGCCAAATCATGTCACCCCAAACCGTCTATGTACCATCATTTCACCTGATACCTCCTAAGTACATCGCGCGACGGGAGGAGGGGGATTATCGCTATTAGCTGTCCCTAAGATCTAGCCGCCCTAGCCTCCTGGGCTATTGTGCCTTCCGCAATCCGCCTCTGCTTCGTAGGTATACCATTTGGTAGAGGCAAGGCATGCACGATATACTCGTGAGTGGATCCAGGATTGTTTGTCGTTCGGGAGGGGGGGGGGGGGGCTAAAACTAGATAGAGACGTTGTTGCACCACTTACACGAATCGAATGGATGAATGGTGAAAGGATTTGGGGGTTGGCCGGTATTGAATCCAGTTAAATGTGCCAACCCTCCCGACCCGCTTGGGGCGCCAGCCACGTTGGCGCCCCAGGCGGGCCGGCCTTGAACCTAAGTTCGCCCATTGCACAAACCTATTATGTATTCCATATTTCACTGTTATCTTCGACAACAAAGTACATGGAAATTAATTCACATAATTTATTAAGCGCTAGAAGTTAAGATAATATTAAACCCTTGATTATGGGTAAAGCCAGTTAAAATACGTAGGTAGATATGAACTACTAAATAAATTACCTATATCAGTGGCTCGTATGACGAGATTCTAAGTTGTGTAGCGGGCTATGTCGCGGGCTATGCGGCGGTCTATGTCGCAAGCTATGTAGCGGGCTATGTAGCGGGCTATGCGGCGGGCTATGTCGCGGGCTATGTAGCGGGCTATGCGGCGGGCTATGTAGCGGGCTATGTAGTGGGCTATGTAGTGGGCTATGTAGCGGGCTATGCGGCGGGCTATGTCGCGGGCTATGTCGCGGGCTATGTAGCGGGCTATGTAGTGGGGTATGCGGCGGGCTATGTAGCGGGCCACGCTTAAATTTCTTTACGAGATAAAATTCATTACTTACATAATATTGACTATCGGCCCGTCCCGGCTTCGCACGGGTGGACATTTTTTTAGTAATTGCGACTATAAATTGAAATGTAAGCTATCCTATCTTTCAAATTGAATCAAATTGCACACGGTGTGCAAATCAAATTTAAAATCGGTTCAGTAGTTTAGGAGTCAATCGTGGACAAACAACGTGACACGTAATTTTTATATATAAAGAAGCAAGATAGATATGTGGTCATTATAAAATTATCTATACCACGGGTCTTAATCGCGTGAATAATTTAAGGTAAAATACCTTGTTTATTGCCCGAAGTTTCACGCGACTAAAACCCGTAGTATACATAATTTTATATGTGTGTTTTTGAACCCTTCGCTACTGTGAGTCTAGTCCTAGAGAGGAGACTGCGAGTCAGTAAATGTCGCGATAGGACGGCCCCCAGCCAGATGTACCGACTACCTAAAGAAGGTAGCTGCGATGACCGGGTCTTGTCACGAATGATTGATAAATCACAACATCTCCTACTTAGCCCTGGGTAGTGAAACGTTTCTTTATTTTGGGACGTTCTGAAAAGGATTTATATAAGTACTCACCGATACATATATTACGCGATCGAAACATTTACCGTGTTTGGCTCTCTGATAGATTACGATCTTGAAGCGGGCCAATTGGAGCGACAAACGTCTTAAACGTGTCAAACGCATTAATGTTAAACAAATTTACCAATCTCTAGCAAGAGACAACGCGACTGTGCGACCAATACGTGTATGTTTAAAGTGAGAATTGACAAGACATAGACGGCTTATGTCTATGTCTTGTCAATTCTCACTTTGTGACGTGGACCAATCAGATTTCTAGAAAGAGACATCTACTGACCGTACGAGTGTTTTGTCTCTCTCATGCTTTGCAACCTGTATTAACTTCATACTTGAAAGGGAAGGCGCAGTTCAGTTTCTATGTCTAGCGCGACGTTTGTCAACGCATAGACACAGGCGCGGATCCAGAACTTTGGGGGGGCAACATTTGACTCAATCGGTCAAGTGTGAGACGCCCGCATGGATGGAGGGGGGGGGTGCATTTGATTCAGCACCGGTACACTATCTACCACACGACCGTGGTGAGAGGGGGGGGGCATTGCCAGCCTAAACACTCCGATCCAGTATCAAAAAACTAAAATCCCCAAAAAGAGGTCATTCAGTCGATTCTGAGGAGGGTTATTGGCCTTGCCACATAATTTCACTCGATATTACCTAAGTAGGTACATCACGCAACAGGGAGGGGCGGATGCAAATCATTTCACCCGATACCACCTAAAAAGGAGGCACCCCTCAATTTTGCCGATCATTTGCTCGGCTTGTGGTATATTTTCTTGACTTTGTGACGGCCGCGCCCCCTGCGCGCCCTAGGTGCGGACCAATTATACCATAGGGCAAATCCGACCTCTGTCCGCGCCTGCATAGACTTAGAGACTGAACTAATCCACCTCTGTCCGCGCCTGCATAGACTTAGAGACTGAACTAATCCACCTCTGTCCGCGCCTGCATAGACTTAGAGACTGAACTAATCTACCTCTGTCCGCGCCTGCATAGACTTAGAGACTGAACTAATCCACCTCTGTCCGCGCCTGCATAGACTTAGAGACTGAACTAATCCACCTCTGTCCGTGCCTGCATAGACTTAGAGACTGAACTAATCCACCTCTGTCCGCGCCTGCATAGACTTAGAGACTGAACTAATCTACCTCTGTCCGCGCCTGCATAGACTTAGAGACTGAACTAATCCACCTCTGTCCGCGCCTGCATAGACTTAGAGACTGAACTAATCTACCTCTGTCCGCGCCTGCATAGACTTAGAGACTGGACTAATCCGCCTCTGTCCGCGCATGCATAGACTTAGAGACTTTACTAATCCGCCTCTGTCCCCGCCTGTACAGACTTACAGACTGGACTGCGTTCCTCTAAGGCATAGACCAACACGGCCGGTGGCCTGTGTTGCTTTACGTCAAACGGTACCTACTGTAGCCATAATGAGTTCAAAATGAGTACAAAATCATGCTGTATAGACCGGTCCTAAGAATGCAACAAAAACAAAACATATCTAGGTAAATAGGTATATCTAAAGGAAGTAAAGACTCATTATCTATTTAAATTATGATAAGATCACAGGTGCAATTTCAATACATAAGAGATCGTCTCCACGGGCGATACAATCGCTACGATTCCGCTTAACTATCGCCGGGTAGTCACGAACAGGCGATTACTCCGCCAGCGTATCGTCGCGACTCGTTACGAAATCTTCACGTTTTCGCCAGCCACTCGCCGCATCGCCGTGGAGACACGTTCTAAGAGAGTGTATAGAAATAGGTGGCACGACGATAAAGGGGCGTCTAAACGGGCCATTTTTTACGGCAATTTGTGGCGGCACTATTGGCGACTAATTGCTCGGCCAATAATGGCAATACGTCTGCAATTGTAAAGCGCATGATTCAGTCTCCTAAACAGGCTACACAACCCAGCAACAATGAAATAGAGAACGACTCGAACAACAACAACATTGTCCGGGCAACATTGCGGAAAATGGATCGCTCAGTGTTCGTCTGGCAACCATCATATCAATATTGGAGAGTACTGCCATGTTGCCGGCCACAGCATTGCCGCCACAAATGCCGTAAAAAATGGCCCGTTTAGACGCCCCTTAATATCGCTGCGTTTCTCTCGCCCGTGGACGCGGTCCCTTAGTCAGTTGTTATTTAGATAATGGCGATAGTACAGTATCTACAGGTATGTGGTTATCACTGTACTCAATTAATTACCTGCCAATAAATAATTTATTTGTTAGTGTGGTGCGATATTCGTGAGGATAAAGCTATACAATGTGCGAGTGATATCCTTCTATTTCTTTGTGGTTTTCATAGGTAGGTATTTTTTTAATATTTAATATGTGTAAACTTAATATCGTGAAGTACAATTTAGAGCTCGTTCCCACTTGTCGAGTGTCAGATCTCTTTATAATAATAGTAATAAATTCATTTATTTCAGCTAAAACTCACATTAAATTACAATTCAATCCATAATAAAAAAAAAAAAAAAAAAAAAAGTAATAAATTATACATAATGATGAAATAAATTTTTTTATTTCATCATTATGTATAATTTATTACTTTTTTTATTAATGTCAGTTTTTTTTGTTCAATTTTGTATTTACAAAATTGAAAAAAAAAACAGCTGCAGTGCTGGTTTCAGTAGTATTACCATTATTATGTCTTTTTTAATATAATTACAATAATATTACTAAACCATTAATAACAAATACAACAAATTATGCTGAGAAGAAAAAATACCATATGAAATTATTTTAATGTCAAAGCTGATTAAAAATGTAATCCAAGTAGTGGGAGCTATTGGGAATGTTTTCCCAATAGTTCCGCGGAACAAAAATGGATTAAATATTAATATTTTTTATTTCCAATAGTTCCGTTGTACTTTTCTTTTCCCTTTCTATTTATTAACGTAGAGCTTTGCCATTTTAGTAACAAGACGTGGATTAATTAATCTAAATATATTGATCCGAATAAAAATGTGATTACTCTAGTGCTAAAACATTAATGTTATAAGTATAATTTATTATATAAGGTCGGGGCAAAAGTATTTTCGTATTTTTCATACAAAGAAAAAAATATTTTTTAGGTATCATTTTTATTTATTTATAATTGTAAGTTTGTGCCGTTTTCATCGATGATTTGTTGCCATCTTGTAGTTAGTGGCATGATCCCATTGTTGTGAAAAATTCACAGGTAGTTTCATAAGGTTCTTTTAAGGTAAATTTTATCTTCCTAAAGAGTTCTGAAGTGACCTAAACAGGCTGAAATCTGATGGAGCAAGATCAGGGCAATTTTTGCTGAGTGGCTATAGATGAGTGCGGTCTGGCGTTGTCATGACGGAACACCACGCCCTTCCTGTTCACCAGCTCCGGCCGGTTTTCTCAATGGGTTCTTTTAACCTCATCAATTGCTAACAGTAGAGGTCAGAATCTATAGTTTTACCCGGCGGCAAAAGCTCATAGTGGACGATTCCTTTCCAATTCCACCATACACACAGCATCAATTTGTTCCGAGTCAGGCCGGACTTTGCCACGGTCTGTGGGGCTTGTCCATGCTTGGACTGTGATTTTTTTTTAGCACATTCTTATCGTAACTAATCCATTTTTTATCACCCGTAATCAACCGTTTAAGAAATAGGTCAGAATTGCTACTTTTAAACAAAGAATCGCAAATGGAAACACGTTGCATTATGTTTCTCTTAGTGAGATCAAGTGGTACCCAAATATCAAGTTTTTTCTTATACCCAGACTTTTGTAAGCGACGTAAAACTGTTTTGTGATCAACATCCAGTTCTTCACTAATATCGTAACTACTAATATGTCGATCTTGCTCCACTTTTTCAAAGATGGCACTGATTTTATCCGTGACAGGGCAAAAGGTCTAGAGCGAGCCTCATCCTTCACACAAAAATTTCCAGACCTGAAACGCTTGAATCACATTTGTGCTACTCGTATTGATACTGCATTCTTTGCTGTACATTAAATGGTAATAAATAAATAAATAAAAAATAAATAAAAATAGGTCTGTAAACCGCACAAATTTTATTCGCGGCGTTCGTCGCATTTCTACCTTTTTTGTAATAATAAAACATTAAAATGTACAGAATTTCTTCGTCACATGCGTTCATTTTGCTTACTAGAAAAACAATTGAGAAATGGCGGGAACTAGTTTTTTATTTATTTATTGCATCTTCAGAATGTCAACATTTAATGGTATTAAAACTAGCCAGTTACATTCAGTACAACCAAAGAGGTTTGATTACAAACAACAATACATTAAAATACAAAAATACTTTTGCCCCCTACCTATTATATATAATTTTACTATATTATTTGATGTAATTTTGCATGTGTATTCATGCAAAATTACAGCCTAAATATTACTTACCCCGACAAAGTGAAAAAGAGAAATATTTTTTTGTGTAAAGTGGGGATGTGATTTTTTTTTCTCTCCCACCCCATCGTGTAAGGCGTATCATTAGATAGTTCTTTCAAAAACGTTTAAGGGTTGTTTTAAGTACATTTTTTCGTACAAATTCCATTGAAAAATATTATTAAGTAGTTATAACGTTGTAAGTATGAAACAAAAACAACAGAAAACCCACTTCTTAAGCCGTATTATTCGGATGTCGGGGCCGGAACCCTACATTGTGCGTGGCCAGATATGCACTTGCCCGGATTTACCCTTTGGGTACGGAACACTAAAAATGAAACTTAACTCGCTCGAAACCTAAACAAATAAGTAATACTTATTCCAAAGTTACATAGGTATCAACAACTTATAAATATTAATATTTATTTTTCTTGTTTCAGATAAACCGGATCGAATCAAGAATATCGTACAAAAACAAGTTTAAAACGGACATAAAAAACAAAGTGAATTGTTGTTGAAAAAACGATGTTCTAAGTGCAGTGTTTACATAAATTCTAGTCAATATTTATAAATAAGATGGATCTGTTATATCCACAGGCTGATAAAAGCAGGTTGCCGGTAAGTTTATTACAATTATAATATCTAACATACATTTTTCGGGAAAAATTTGTTAGCGTTCCCATTGAAGGACTTTGCATGCACCACCATTTAGTAATTTTTTAGACTTGTGTTAAATAACTTTTATTTAAAAAGACTAGGTATACATAACTTTGATATTTGCGGGAAGAACCTTACAATGTTTAAATATTATGAAAATATATAGACGGGTAGACTCTACCAGAACCAGTAGCCAGTCTACCCGTGACCACCGCCGTCGCAAAACGGTCGAAACGTCGGCCAATAAACAAGGTATTTTACCTTAAACTATTCACGCGATTAAGACCCGTAATATATTATATATTTTCATAATGTGTACAAATCGCGAAAGTTTATGTTAAGGAAGTTGCATATCATTGTCCAGTTTCAGGATTTTGATTTGTAGCTTTAGGATTAGAACAAGATAGGACTTAAAAGTCCTGCCATAGCTAGGTATGCCTTATCCAATGATTAAGTCCGCTACTACATAAGCTTAACCTAGAAAGGTAATAAAGGTATCCGGTCTTTATTTATTTATTTAAATGACCTGCCCGACTCTACGACCCAGAATTGTATTCTATATGCCGATGATACAACACTGTTAATACCCGGTCACAATAAAAATATCTACCAAAACGACGTAAACAAAACATTAACAAGTGTCACCGAGTGGCTTAGTAATAACAATATGAGTCTACTAATAACAAAATGTAAGACTAAAATCCTACACCAATAATAATTACTCAGAATAATAAAAACCTAGAAAATGTTGATAAACTTTCGCGATTTGTTCACATTATTAATATATATATATTACGGGTCTTAATCGCGTGAATAGTATAACGTCGGGCAATAAACAAGGTATTTTACCTTATATTATTCACGCGATTAAGACCCGTAATATATATATACCTATATATTAATAACCTAGAAAAAGTTGAATCTGCTCCTATTATAGGTATCGTTATCGATAAAAACTGTAACTGAAAGCAACACATAGGTAAAATTTGTTCTAAGCTGGATAGTTTTGTGTACACACTAAACAGAATTAGATAAGTAGCTACAACAGAAGCTACTCTTAACGCATATCATGGTTATGTCTCTTCAGTTTTGCGTTATGGAATAGTATTATGGGGTAATTCAGTCGAACTAATAAGAGCTTTCGGGGCACAAAAAAAAAATGTGTAAGGGCTATAGAAGGTGCAGAATATATGGATAGCTGTATAATCCTATTTAAGAAAAACCAAATGCTGCCCTTACCAAGTCTATATATTTATGAAATCTGCATATTTGTAAAATCACCCAGATCTCTTTGTAAAACAAAATGTCAACGGAGAAGGGAGATATCCCTATAAATTAGGTACATGTTCCTTATCAACGTACAGCACTTCATAGTAAAAACTCCTTTTGTATGGCAATACGAATTTATAATAAACTAGGTACCGAATGAGCTAAAGCCTCATAATTTCGTTTTGTTTTAAAAAAAACTATTTAACCTATTATTATATAAATGTTACAATAATATAAATGAGTACCTAAATGATAGAATTGTTTAAGTTTATTATGTGCCAACGGTTTTATATTTTTTATTGTTATTTTGTATATACATAATAATAAAAAAATAAAAAAAATATGTACACCAGATCTGGTAGAATATAAGCACTAAAACTTTGTAAACACCATTACTGAAGTATATTCTGAGAAATAAACTATTCTATTCTAATAATTATCAGTGTGGGTAGAATAGCTTCCAGCTTTTTACATGTTCGATTATCATGAGGTAGCCAGTTGAATTTTCTATTAATAACCAAAGTCGTTGATTGGGCAATCACAGTACTGTGTGAGCATAGGGGCTCGTGAGCCTCAAGGTGTCCATCAGTATAAAATTGAGACCCCAAAGTTTTGGCAGCATTTAAGATCAATCCATTGTCATGACACTATTTATTTAGGTTGTCAAAGTCTTGCTACATTTTGTTTAAGGCGTTAGAAGCGTCATGATCAGCAATAAGTAGAGAGGTGTCATCCGCGTACTGATAGGAAGCACAATGGCTTAGGATATTGTTCATATCGTTAACATAATGCTATGAAGTGAAGTGGGCCAAGTACTGATCCTTGGGCCGTACCTACATTAGCCGTCACAGTCTTGCTAAATGAATCATTAATATTAACACAGTATGTTCTGTTCTGAAGATAGTTTTAACAATATTTCAACAGAGGGCCTCGAACACCAGAGTTGTCTAGTTTTTTAACAAGTTTGATATTATTTAACGTATCGAACGCGCGCGACAAGTCAATGAAGAGGGCTAGGACATGTTTTTTACTGTTCAAGAATGAGTTTATGTCGTCAGTAAATTGAGATAGAAGAGAAGTGGTGTTTTTTTTTTGGTTGGAAGACAAATTGATTTGTACATATTATGCTGTTGTTGTGTTAAAAAGTATGAATTTGTCCACTAAAAAACTTCTCTACAATTTTATCCCCGGTTGACAAAAACGTTACAGGCCGATAGTTTGATAGTTCATCGTGTTTACCCTATTTATACACAGGTCGTACACAACCACGTTTCAATTTGTCTGAACCCAGACAAATTGATAGTAATTATAATAAGAATAAAAATTATTTATGCACTTAGGAAGCAAAACACTACACTTGTAAAAAGTCTACATTTACATGTAATGCCTTCAGAAGAACAGGCAATAAAAACTCGCGACCACTCTTTTCACTCTATTAAATCTAAAAAATAAAAAAATAATAAACCCCGTCTGAGGCGGGACTCGAGCCCGCAACCTTAGGGGTACCGTCCCTAAGCCGTTTACCAATTCAGGCACCGAGAAATTTCTGAGAATCAATTTATTCTCCATGTGTTACAATTTTACGGCAATCAGCGCCATCTAGTGTGTCCTCGAGGACAATGTGCGGCTCTGTGAATTTTGTTGCAAAAACCATTTATACTTAAGGTAAACCCAGGGCCCTTATTCACGATCTTTATTCCGTGTCCACGGCAAGCCCACGCGGAACTGTCAAAATCTTGTCATCATCATCTCACAAATGAATCAAGGATCGGGCGCGGTACCCGCTCTAAAAAGGTCCGCCGCGTTGTTTTTTTTTTTTTTAAAGATAACTTGTAATATGGGATTGAGTCCCACATTACTAGCAATCTTGTTAACCCCTCCAGCTAAGCTCAAAGGCTTAGCTGGAGGGGGTGGTAGAGCTAGGTGTTAGGTGTGGGTTCACGTCGGTAGTATAATGGGTAGGATTCGATCCCGCGACCTCACGATGGCGAGACCGATGCCTTAGCCATTAAGCTACCGCCGCTTTTGTTGATGCATTTCTAAACACAGCTCTACATTTACCATGACGACAAGATTTTGACAGTTCCGCATGGGCTTTCCATGGACACGGAATAATGATCGTGAATAAGAACACAGATTCGGTTTAAATGATTTCCGGAACGATAACTGTGCTTACTACTTTCCATTAGTTTTATGACTAAACTAGCTGTCCCGCGCAACTTCGTATGCGTAAATTTTGCCCGTTTTTGCAACATTTCACGTCGCTACTCCGCTCCTTTTAGTCGTAGCGCGATGTTTTATAGCCTATAGCCTTCCTCGATAAATGGGCTATCCAACAAAAAAATATTTTTTCAAATCGGACCAGTAGTTCCTGAGATTAGCGCGAATTACGTTAACTGGAGCCGGAGGTTGCAGAGAAAGTCTATACATCTTAAATAAATTTAATTATAAATTACATTAAACTAAAATCTAAAACTAGTGATAAATGGTCGATGTATGTACCAAGAATGAATCGTTCTTTATTAAAATCTAAAACTACAACTATGGAAAGACGGTTGCGAAATCGAAGTGGCGAGATGTGGAAATCACGTAGCGCTGACTCGACGCCTCGTGCCGGTCCGCAACTGCACTGCTTCGATAAATGGTGTCAACGGTCCGCCTCTTACACCAAAGCGTAGATAAATGGTGTCGACGGTCCGTCTATAACACCGACGCGTAACACCTCCCCCCGAAGAACAGCAACTATTTGTCAAGCGGAGTGGCAAATATTGCTGCCAGACCACTGGTGTTCATCTTACTTCTTCTGGTCGGATGTTCCGTCTGGGTTCAATAAGTGTATAGTTGGCCCCTCTGCAGTATCGATGTCTGGATACGCCTCTGGCTTCAGCTTCCGAAGATCCGGATATTCGTTGAAGGTGCTTGGAAACCACCCGGGTGACTCGCGAACGCGGATATCGATTTGAGATATTCCTAATTATCGCGAACCGGCCCGCGAATATCCTACCGACTGCGCCAATTACGTTAACTGGAGCCGGAGGTTGCAGAGAAAGTCTATACATCTTAAATAAATTTAATTATAAATTACATTAAACTAAAATCTAAAACTAGTGATAAATGGTCGATGTATGTACCAAGAATGAATCGTTCTTTATTAAAATCTAAAACTACAACTATGGAAAGACGGTTGCGAAATCGAAGTGGCGAGATGTGGAAATCACGTAGCGCTGACTCGACGCCTCGTGCCGGTCCGCAACTGCACTGCTTCGATAAATGGTGTCAACGGTCCGCCTCTTACACCAAAGCGTAGATAAATGGTGTCGACGGTCCGTCTATAACACCGACGCGTAACACGCGTTTAAACAAACAAACAAACAAACAAACAAACAAACAAACAAAGCAAACAAACTAACAAACTCTTCCGCTTTATAATATTAGTATAGATAAGCTACTACCTGAATGACCTGTATTTTAAACGACGTTTTCTAAAAATGAAACATAGCTAGATCGATTTATCGCCCCCGAAACCCCTTGCATTCTAAATTTAATGAAAATTGTTAGAGCTGTTGCCGAGATTCAGATGATAAATGATTATATATATACAAGAATTGCTAGTTTATAGGTATAAAAATAAAAAATCTATACTAATATTATAAAACTGAAGTTTGTTTGTTTCTTTGAACGCGATAATCTCAGGAACTACGGGTCCGAATAGAAAAATTATTTTACTGTTGGATAGCCCATTTATCGAGGAAGGCTATAGGCTATATAACATCACGCTACGACCAATAGGAGCGGAGCAGCAATGAAAAATGTTGCAAAAACGGCTAAAATTAACGAATACGAAATTGCGCGGGACAGCTAGTTATAGATATAAGTATAATTTTATAGATACATATATAATTAATTTTACGACTTGTAATGGTGCATTCATATCAAAATAACTTATTGTTGAATACCTATATCAGTTGTTAATAGTGATTGGACAAGTTAAAGTACTTATTAAACTTACAGATATTTATGCGGTATACCTACCTAAATATACGTTGAGTACCAGACGCGGATCTGCCTTTGTGGATCTCTTAATGCCTCTGAGGAGCGGTGGGCGTGTGTCCGACTGCTACACAAGAGGTCGTGTGTTCGATTTCCACACGGGATAAGTTTGTCTGATGAGCACGCACGATGGTTTATTCTATGTCTGGGTGTTATTTATCTATAATATGTATGTATTTAGAAATATATAAGTACTAGCTGACCCGCGCAACTTCGTCTGCGTAAATTTTCCTCGTTTTTGCAACATTTCTTATTGCTGCTCCGCTTCTTATTTCTCCATTATTTAATGGATGTTATTATACATATAAACCTTCCTCTTCAATCACTCTATCTATTAAAAAAACCGCATCAAAATCCGTTCCGTAGTTTTAAAGATTTAAGCATACATAGGGATATAGGGACAGAGAAAGCGACTTTGTTTTATACTATGTAGTGATGTAGTGATGTTTATCAGTTGTCTGGTTTCTATAGTACAAGCTCTGCTTAGTTTGGGATCAGATAGCGTAGTGTGAGTTGTCCCTAAATATTATTATTATTATAAAGTATGTATATTCAACAATATAAAAACACTATTTAAATGAGTTCATAAATGTTTAAATTTAGAACAGTTACAGTAAATATTAAAGAAACTTTGAAAAACAATTTCTTTAGGAAAATAATCACAAAAAACATGAGTTAGTAATACTAATTATGACAATGTAATGCGTAATCGCATCTCTAATTCTCTTGGTTTAGTTACCGCCCCCCCCCCTGCTTCCTGTCACCATTTACATCCAAAATTTACACCATTCAGTCCGGCCTAGTTACGTTGATCCAACTGTAATCATTGACGTAGAGACCAGGCTGCGCCTTAACCTCGCAAAATTGATCACTCTCTAGAAACAGACAACGCTACTTTTTGGACAATACCTGTGTTCTCTCTTTCAAGCTTTGCAGTCAACATTTACTTTTTAATTGAAAGTGATGGCGCGAGAGTTGTAAGAATGGCGGCAAACTGACATGCCGCTATTTTTACAGCTCCGCGTTTAAAGTGTAAAACAGTGTAAAATATACTTGACACACGTGATAACTGGACAAGAACGAAACTTTGTGATTGAAAGAAGAAAACTAGAAAGAAATTATACTTGAAACTGGCGTATGCACATAATGTGCGAGCCATAATCTCTACCGATTAATATTAGAGGGCAGAGGAAAAAAAAGTGATGGCGCAGTCCAGGTCTACACGTCAGTGAAATTAATGCACACATAGATAACCTATAGGATTGCAATGTCACATTATAAAAAGTCGTAAAGGCAGGAAAGCATGATTTAATTATCACGAGCGAAAAAGAGAAAAATGTAATCCGCTGCTTTCATCTGTTGACGTGGGCTGACATGTTCCTAGAATAAAAGCCCCAAAAATAAAAGATTATAAAAAAAAAAAATCTGTTGACGTCGCGTCGGCGATGCGACACTGACATATAAAAACTAAGTCAACTGTATATATTTGGGGTGCCGCTTGCTAAGCGCTTGTAACCACACGTTTTGACGTGATAACGTCTTATAAATCTATGACCGGCTGCACTCACGAAAAAGAGTGACGTCAACGCTCACGTTCCGCCTGCTGATAGGCTAAAGTATTGTGGCCGTCGGGCCGCCCGAATCGGTCGCCCCACTAAAGCTGTCACAGGCATGGTTGTTTATTACAATGTCATCAATGTTTTGGCGATTGCAGCGACATGCTATACAATTAGAAATTTAAAAAAAAGGGTGTCAGTCATCAATGTCGCCAGTCATTATGAAGCGGCGATAGCCTAATGGCTAAGGCATCGGTCTCGCAATTGAGGTCTCGAGTTCGAATCCTACCCATTATACCTACTACCGACGTGAACCCACTCCTAACACAAGCCTTTGAGCTTAGCTGGAGGCGTTAACCAGATTGCAAGTAATGTGGGACTCAATCCCACATTGCTAGTTATCTTTAAAAAAAAAAATCTTATGTCGTTACGTAAAATGATTGTCCGTAAACCGACTTTATAGACAACCATTTTTAGAGTTCCGTAGCCAAAATGGCAAAATGGAACCCTTATAGTTTCTTCTCTTTTAGTTTCTCTTCTTCGTCTTTGCTCAGAGACTGTTTAGGAGGCTGTAATTTTGCATTGATTGATTGGCTTACGCCAACAAAGTAAAAGAATAAAATGTTGAAAAAAAATTTTTGAGGGACCTCCCCTATATGTAAAGTGAGGGTGTGATTTTTTCTTATCTACCCCAAACGATAGAACAAACTAGAGAACGAAAGATTTTTTTCTTAAAACATCATTAGTTATGGCAATACATTTGAATACTGTAGGTACATTAATATGATAAAAACATAGTAGGTACCTTTGCAGGTAACTTAGATATTTAAATTGGTTTTATGACCAAGACGTGTCTAAACGAATGTCGTCTTAGATATTATTTATGCTGAGGGTCTAGTGACTCGCTGGCGACTAAGCATTTCGACAAACTAGCGAGGTAAAGCAATGTTACAGTTGAATCAACGTAACTAGGCCGGACTGAAGTATGCGACAAGTGGTTGCGCAGATGCATTTTTTGGAAGTAAATGGTGACAGGAAGCGGGGGGCGCGGGCGGTAACTAAACCGAGAGAATTGCGAGATGCGATTACGCATTACATTGTCATAATTAGTATTACTAACATGTTTTTTTGTGATTATTTTCGTAAAGAAATTGTTTTTCAAAGTTTCTTTAGAATTTACTGTAACAGTTCTTAATTTAAACTTTTATGACCTCATTTATATAGTGTTTTTATATTGTTGAATTAAAATGTTGTTAGTATTTTTAATCGATTAAACATATTTAGTCGTTTTCGTAAGTAATTTTAGGGTCGCATCTCTATGACATGCGCGAAAGTGATAAAAACCTAACTTCAATCCAGTCAAGATACGTTGACACTACTGTACTGTACCACTGCTGATACATAAACACCGATTATAAAATTATATATATTACAGGTCTAAATCGCGTGAATAATTTAAGGTAAAATACTTCGTTTATTGACCGACGTTTCGACCATATTGCAACGGCCGTGGTCATGGGTAGACTAGTTGAGCTCAGCGTCGCCTCCGTGAAACGCGTTTCGGAAACTACCCTCGCTTAATTTTTATCACTCGCTATTACGGAACTGTCGGTACTTCGACACACAACACTAAAGACATCTGCACATTGGCGTGTAATGTTTGTTCGGCGGTGTATACACTTGCTCATCACGGGATATCCATCTTCTCGGTTGAAATTGACGTGTTTTTTTATTTCAACCGCTTCCCTCGCCATCCTGGAGTAATAGTGACGGTCAGTGGAGAGGACTTGTGGTTTGTGTAGTTCAATCCAGTGATTGGATCCCGTATCCAGCAAGTGTTCCGCTATTGCTGACTTGTTTGTCTGTCGGTTTTTCACAGCCGCAATATGTTCCTTGACCCTTTCTGCTATTGTGCGCTTGGTTTGTCCGATGTAGGAACTACCACAGCTGCAATCCACTTTGTAGACGTCAGGTGTCTGTAGAGGAATTACATCCTTAGGAGTACGTAGGTGCTTAGCTACCTGGGAGTGCGGACTATAAACGGTTTTAAAGTCTTAATGGAAGATTTCTGGAATACTATATTGTATACTGTTCGCTAGTTATTTCTACTAAATGTAATTTTAAAACAACATAAGCTGCTCACCTTCAATGACATTACTAACAAGAGACGAAAAGATATAGTCTGCACATCTAATTCTACCTCAAGGTCGCGAGTTCAAGTTTATTTAAGCAGTAAAACATACATTATTCCAACTAATTGGAACCGAAACTAGTTCAGATAATCGAAATGTGTGTGTTTGTAGACAAGATCAAACAAAAACAACACTTTTTTACATAAAAACAGTACCTATTTGAATTTGATATAGGTACCAATTCCAATGCTTTTAAGCTATTGCATAGCTTCTATCGCGGGCCGTGAGCGTGGAGACCGAATCCAGAAATTCCGTAACGAAAATAACCTAACACCCCCCACTCCGACCGGCACAGTGGTGATACTTTACTTTACTTTTTTTAAAGAAAAAAAAAATGAAAAACATTGTATTTTTATAATTAAAAAAAAAACTATTTTAAAAATAAAAAAAAAAAACTTTTAAATGCTTTTTTTTTAAATTTAAAAAAAATATGAATTTTTAAAGAAAAAAAAAATTAAAAACATTGTTTTTTTATAATTAAAAAAAAAATTAATGCTATGTAATATCTTTACCGCGGCAGTCCCCGAGTGCCACACATTTTTTTTATTTAGCAAACGGCTGCAACGCGTCTGTGCGTTTTAAGAAATAGGTTCATACCTACATACATTCAAATTACGCGCAGTCTCCGTAAGCGGACTAACAAAATTCGATGAAACAAAACGCTATTCAATACGTGCGATACCAATCTATCCACAGCGGCAGCGAGAAACTTAAACTACGAGTAAGACAGTGTTCGGATAATTGAGGGTTCGAATAATCAAGGTTCGAATACTCGAGGTTCTACTGTATCTACATTTAAATTTTTTAAGCTATTGCATAGCTTCTATCGCGGGCCTTGAGCGCGGGGACCGAATCCAGAAATTCCGTAACGAAAAAACCTCACGCTCCCCACTTCGACGGGCACAGCGGTGATACTTTAATTTAGTTTTGCCATCTATCGATGAATAGCAGAACTTTTAATGACTTTTTTTTTAATTAAAAAAAAAAAAAAAAAAATATTGTTTTGTTATAAATAAAAAAAAAAATTTAATTCCTTTTTTTGGAATTTAAAAATAAAACTAAAGAAAAAAAAAATTAAAAATTTAAATTAGACAGAGCAAGTAAGTAGGAACTCGTACATAAGCCGAGACCAATTTGATTACAGCATGATATTCAATCAAGTTTGTACATAATCGTTTAGTTGTAGTGATTTTAATATTCATAAAACTTGACCTATAAAAAAAATATATGACTAGCTAACCCGCACAACTTCGTCTGCGTAAATTTTCTCCGATTTTGTAACATTTTTCATTGCTGCACCGCTCATATAAGCGCATCACAGCGTTATGTTATAGCTATATATCATAGGCCTTCCTAAATAAATGGACTATCCAACAGTAATTTTTTTTTTCATTTCGGACCCATAGTTCCTGAGATTATTGCGTTCAAACAACCAAACTTAAGTGTACCATTAAGAAAAAATTGTGTATGAAAAGTTGCTACTCAATAATTGATTATATGGAAGACAAAAACGCTTGGGATTGAACTGCTTTCTCTCACAGGCTATTCAAATGTACTTTATGATTATATGTTTATATGTATATAACTATATTTACTTTGTAAGAAGTGAAGTATTGTGTTTGCTGAATACTTATTTTAGAGTTACTAATAGTATTATTATTTAGTTATCCATAATTTATAAACGATTACACTCACCAAACACACTGGTTCATTCAGTAAAATTTATTTTTGTAAAGAAAAACTTGATGTTTTTAATAGAGTGGCTCATGAGTTTCTTGGCAGCTTCTTCTCATGAGCTTTAAACTTGGAACTGCCGCCTAACCTCATTTTGTTTTTTTTTCAAACAATCATAATTTTATAATTTTTTTAGTATGTATTAATTTGACGTTTTCAAATAATCATTAACCTGATTTTACGAAATAAAGATATTTGAGTTTGAGTTTTAAACCAACTTTAAAAAATTATATAGCCTAAGCCTTCCTCGATAAAAGGACTATCCAACAGTGAAAGTGTTTTTTAATTCGGATCAGTAGATCCTGAGATCATCGCGTTCAAACAAACAAACTCTTCAGCTTTATAATATTATGGTATAGATTGCAAAACCTTATTTTTTTGTGTTTTTCCAGGGTGCGGAAGAAGGCGAGCTTGAAATGGAGGAAGTTCAGAAAAATGGAAATAACGGCCAGGTACATATACATTTTTTTATATTATACGAACTAGTGAAAAATAAGTGTAATTACATTCAGTATTAGTAGGAAAAAACCTGGCAAGAGCACGTCGGACCATGCTCAGTGTAGGGTTCCGTAGCCGTTATAATTATTACAACAAACAAATGCACTACATATGAAAAAATCAGATTTGAATAATTGCACTTTTGTTGAGAATCCGATCATGTCGAAAATAATTTTAGTTTAAAGTATTTATTATGTGCTACTATCTCTCTGATTTTTTTCATATTTTTGGTGAGCAAAAAATATTAAAAAACCACAAAGGTAGCGCTTAATAAATACTGTAAACTACATTGAAATTGCGTGGTACACAATTTATACAACTTTCTTAGCGACTATTTCCAAAAATATTCAAAAAGTTTATTGGAAACCTAAAATGTTTTTAAAAGACGTGTCGAATGATGTGCCACACGTTGAGGTAGCTGAAAAAAAAATCTGATTCTGTTCGTGTATGCCCTCCCCCCCCTCCTAAAATATTTATTTTAATTATTTTGCTATCAAACTGAGTAGCGACTACTACAAGACACCTTCTCACCAAATTCATCAATATTCATTGTGTAGTCTTTGAGTAAAATGCCTGTGACAGACAGACGGCCATGACAAAACCTTAAGGCGCTGACAACAGCCAAATAGGCTTATCCTAAACAATTTTTTAGCCAAATCTACGTAGTTTGTGACGGCAGAAAAAATATATGTTAATCTTGAACATATTTCTAAGAACCCTGTTGTATTCAAAACACGAATTTGAATTTTTTTCTCGATAAAAAAAAAATACAAACTAACCTCTTAAAATGATCTTCTAACAAAAATATTTGTATTACTTAACAACGTACGTTGGTAAAATAATTAACAATAACGTATCATGTTATATTAAAGAATCTGGTTGTTTTTTATTTTCGACTACTCGACTTATTTTCAAGTAATTAATTGTTTTATGGTTTATAATTAGTTACGAGCGCTGCGTGATCGCGCTTCTCTTTCTTTTATAAGCAATCTGACAGTGATCGCAGAGACGCGCAGCTAGACGGACGTATGTCGCTTTGCCTCGCCATCCATTCACTTCATATTTTGTTTGTTGTTTGAAAAATTATAGACATTGGTAAAGAATATAAGTTTAATAAATATACTATTAATTTATACTATCTAAGTTGTTAATTTAAATATATTTAGTTCTAAGTTTAAAAATATTTGTTACTTTAATTGGGAAACAAACAAAAATGTCGGAGGCCAGCAAAAAGCGCTTCTATACCAACAAACAAAAACATCTCATGGAAGTAGTAAAGTAAGTATTATATTTTTCATATTGACAAAATATTGCACGAACAGAAGTGAAATCGTAACCAAACCAAAAAGCTACACTAAGCTGTTTTGTACAACGTATAGCGAAAATTCATCTGCAACTGTGAAGCTCGTTTGGTCTAGCGGTATCTGCGTTGGTTCAGAATATCAAGTTTCGAGTTCGAAACCTAGGTTCGCCTGTTCAATTTTTGTATTTATTTTTAATATTTTCTTTTATCTTTTCAGTAAAAAGAGACGTTTGGCGAATAGTTCAGAAGCAGGTGAAACTTCGGAAAGTTTTTCACCAATAAGTTTGTAATAAGTACCTACATACTAATATAGATACTAATTTTATTATTTATATTACATTAACACATTACACAAAAAGAATCGCCACATGGACAAAGAGGATCCCCTTTACATTTTAGAAAGATAGTTACAAACAAGTATAATGATAAACTATCACATTTGCATAGACCTACGTCTATCTTAGAACTGGCCTAATAGGAAAATACTCCTAAAATACTTGTAGCTTTATCCATTGTTTCTTGCCCTTTCCATACAAATAGTTGTGTAGGTTTTAGTATTTTTTACCTATATATGGCGATCTATACATAGTGAAGTGTCTGTTCCTAATGTCAAAATAGCAGTTTTTTACTAAATGCTATGAAAGTACGCATAGTACTTAAAACAAAAATACAGTTTTTTTTTTATCTGGCTGTCTGTCTGTGTGTTTGTTTCGACAAATCTCCAAAACGGCTGTACGGAGATTGACAGGACTCACTGTCAGACAGCTAATGATGTAAGGAGTAACTTAGGCTACGTCCACAGCTAGTCTACAGCTAGTTAGACATAATAGGTAAGATTAGTGCTGAAGAAAGTTTTTCTAAGTTTAAATGTGATAAATATTTTGTACAGATTAGGAAATGTGGCTGTTGCAGTTACATTAGAAAGTGATGTTATAATTCCTCTAGAAAATGTTACCAGGTAAAGATGATGCCCAAGTGATATGAAACTTCCTCATGATCGTTCTTATACTTCTTCTTCTATGTTATTGTGAGTCATAGTTTTTTTCCATCACTGGTTTGAAGTATCGGCAAAGGTATCTGAGACAGTTGAATCCACCGATAATATTCCTAAACTTGAGGTAAATATTATTATTTTGAACAGGTTGTCGAAGATAAAATCTGGCAGTTAGTATTTAGTTACTAACGCATAGGTAAGCTTTAAGTATTATTTTTTTAGACTGCTACAAGTCACCCTGCACAACAAAAAATCCTTATAAATATTATTATTATTATTACATCGGACGACGAATAAACTTATCGCATTTATTTTTAAATCTTCAGAATATTTCTCGCCCTTACCCCTAAACCCTTGGGTTGTAATTTAAAACACATTAATTTGGTAGGAGAAAACATAAATGGGTTCTTGTCGAAGTTCACTCTTTTGTGTAGGATGTGCAATTTAAAATTTATCATTAAAAGTGATTCTAGTGACGAAAATTATTTACCAGTCAATTATTGTGCTGTAGCAGGTATGTTATCAATTTTCGGAGGACTTCAAACTTGGAAGAATTTTCTTCAGCTCTAAATTTACCTTATGTCAAATAAATAATAATATTATTAATAAAAAATAATATATATTATTAACTATCTGTGCAAATAAATAAAATTGAAGAGTCTGTTTGTAATATCAAAATAACAGTTTTATGCATAATTATATATTAATTATTATGGATAACATATATCCATAATAATTACTGATAACAAAAATACAGTTTTTTTTTGTCTGTCTGTCTGTCTGTTTGTTCCGGCAAATATCCGAGAGCAAATAAATTATAACTATGCGAAAATATTTAAAATGTTGCTAATATATTTTCGAGTTTTATTTTTCTTTCTTTTATATTGTTTTGAAGTTCATAGCAAATAAAGTCTCCTGAAATAATTAAAAATACAAACGTATAAAAAATATTTATTGTTTTTTTTAATCGCCCTGTCTAATTTCTTTCTAGTTCTTCATATCGAACAAAAAATAAAGCGCCATCTATTGGTTTATTTTTTATTATTGACCGCGTCCTTGTGTTGGTAGTTCGCTGTTTTTACCGTCCTTTATCAATGGCACTAGGACATCGGAGAAATAGTGGGCGTGGCTAAAATAGTGAAACATCGAAGTTCAGTAGCTGTTGTCAGCGTCTTAAGGGTTTCGTTTTTGTCATTTTGGGTATTGAACCCTAAAAACCGTATATTTCGGATTACATTCAGTATCCATTATGGGGAACAAAGGTTTCACCTAATACTGAATGTAAAATAAGTACATGCAGTATTACACTATGTAATCCGAAGCGAAAATTCCCATTTCCAGCTGTTAAGAGTGCCACGGTTTTGTAGCGCATCTCAGGGTCCCTAGACAAATGGCATTCTATTCGATTAAAGTTTACGCTAATCGAATAGAACGACGTCGTTGCGGGCAAAACACTGTATATACATAAAATTGTTAATATGAGATTAACAGTTTTGCGCGCACAATGACGTCATTCTATTCGATTAGCGTAAACTCTAATCGAATAGAATGCCATTTGTGGGCCTAGATGTTTGCTGATGCGCACATCGACGATTTCTATAAGGTAATTCGTAAAGGACCGCTTCGATGTTAAACAGAACCTGTGGCAGTAACAACAGTATTCTCAAAACAATCAGTGCTAAGCCCGATAGTCCCTTTTTGGCCCACTGGGTATACATACCTATGCCATAGGCGATTTTTATATGCTAAACAGCTTTAATTATTAAAAAACATTGTTTTAAGTTTTAAAGCGGCGGTAGCCTAATGGTTAAGGCATCGGTCTCGCAATCGTGAGGACGCGGGTTCGAATCCTATCCATTATACTACCGACGTGAACCCACTCCTTTCTTTTTTTTTTTTATGGCCGTAAAAAATGCCTAACGCACACCTCCAGCACCCGGGGCAGGCGCTGGAGGTAGTGTGGGACCTGTCCCCACAAAAAAATCGGCCGTGTACCAACTCGCCGCCTTCACGGATAGGCCGCCGGAACTTGCTATCTCTTCGGCGACCCACCTAGCGGCGTAGCCCCATCGGGCATTCCTGCTCCTGCGGCGTCCTGGGTACACACAGAACGCCGCCATCGCGAAAGGCCGCGAGCGTGGGAAACTTCCCCGTCCATCACGCCCACAGCCCCACCAAGCGACGTCACGCGCGATTGCGCCTCGACGTCGCCCGGTTCGGCGGCGACGCCGGTTCCCCCCACGAGGTGGAGTCCCCGCAGGAGGATGCGACCGCGTCCTACCGCGCAACGCATCCGGTACCCCTATCACTGACGACAGGGGCGAGGAGCGAGCACGGCCTAAGGAGTCCGTTAGGTAGAGGGTGGAGAGGCTTGCCTAGGCGCCCCGTCTTCACCCTCCTCCATCCGCACCGGAGCCTGGGTGCGAGGTTCAGCCGGAGCCCGGCCCATCCCCGTGGGCGGCTTGGCAGCTTTGGGAGGCTTGCAGCCCGCCCTCCCCATCATATGGCTGGCTGGCAGATTGCCAGCCGCGCAGACCGGGCAGTGGGGAGCGGCGGAACATGCCGCTGCCGTGTGCCCGGCTTGACCGCAGCGGAAACAAAGTCCGCTGCAGTCAAAGCTGCTGGTGCACTGTGGGCGCAGGTGCCCCGCGCTCATGCACCGGAAGCACCTCGCAGGCCTCGCGTCGAGAATGTTAATCCTCGCCGCAGATAAACCCACGAGGAGCCGGCCCGTCTCTGCCAGGATTTTGGCCGAAGCGACGGGGCAACGCACCCACACCGCACCAACTCCGCCAGGGCAGGGGCGGATAGCTCCGACTTTTACGCTTCTGGAAGGGCATTTACCTTTTCGCTCTATAGCCTCCCGGACCTCCTCAGGCGTCACAGAGTCGTCCAGGCCCGAAACACGCATCTCCGCGCATTTCATTGGCCTGGCGATTTTGACGCCAACCTGCCCTTCTGTGATTTCCCGCAGCATCCCCGCCACAATGTCCGCTACTTTCGCGCCGTCTTGGCCGGGGCACTCGAGCAATCGAGCCCCGGTTTGGGAGCGGCGGAAGCTCACTTCCACACTTTGATTGGTGGCGGTGAGCCGCGCCTTCGTTTCACGGAAGAGTTCCGCGTATTTTACGCCGCTGCGCTCCGCCTCCGGCGACACCGTCACCAGGACGGCGGCCGTTTTCGACGGAGTCAGTTTTGGCTTCTTCCTGCCACTTTGCCTTCTCGGAGCGACCTCCTTGCATAAGAGCGACGTCAGCGGCCCTCTTATTTTTTCGGCGCCGCGAATTTTTGCTCCCCTCCGTTTGCCATTCCTCACCAGAGGGGGCAGAAGTGGGGGCAGACGCTGGCGCCGGGGGACGGATCTGGGCCGTTGCGGCGGTTATGGCGCCCGCTACAGCAGCTTGTGGTGCGCCTCTCAGCGTACGCTGTATCGCTACAGCAGCTTGTGGTGCGCCTCGTTTCGGGGCGCTATCCCCTCCCGTGGATCTAAGTCCCTCCAGGAACCGGTCTGTTTTTGGTTCTCGGGGACCAGCTTTCCCTCCGTGCGGGTGCGGGCGTACGCCTCCCGTCTATTAAATGGTGACGCCGCCCGGTGTAGACGTCGACGGAGTATGTGGGCGGGACAATGGTGTCTTAGCACGCGTTCCCGCCGCAGATCCTCCCCTCTGAGAGGAACGGACCTTCCTAGGGGCCTTAAATGCCACCTCAGGAGGATCGTTATCACTGCCCGGAGAGGCACCGCGCTTCTGTTGCGAAGCACGGCGCTCGCCGGCTGTCAGGGTCTCTGGGCGAAAACCTTCCCCACCACCCATCAAAAGGTCCAAATCGCTAACAGAAGACTCTGAGCCAAATCGGCCCGAGCGCAGCAGGCTATCGAGTGACGCCGACGTCAATGACGTCCTTGACCCACTAAGCGGGCCGAGGTCGACCACTTCACAGGGCAAACGGTCCTTACTTCTCGCCGACACGGCGCTCGTCGATTGAGAGTCTCTCGCCACTGTTTGAATCGGCGTCCTCTCTTCGCTCCTCCTCTCTGCGTCCTCTCCCTCTCCTTTCTGTTCCTTCTCTAATAGCCTTGTGCTCCTCTTCTTATTAAAAATATTTCTAAGTTTTTCGTTGTCCATATTTATTCCCACGAGTATGGGGGAAATAAAGGTCCACCCGGGCAGTGCCCCCTGTACCCGGGTAAGCGTACATTTGTATCCCAACTGGGGGGTCCGCAGGTGCCCCAGATGGGGGTAGCGCTTGGAACCGAACATCCCATCGGCCATGCAACCTCTGGTCACGCTCCGCAACACAGGATTCGGGGATTTTTTATAGAGGTTGTCATCCTCGCGGCCCAGGCGACCAAGCCAAGACCCTCGTTCCCGTTCAAAGCCGTAAGACATGTCTACGACACTCCTGCAGAAAGAAGATCTCCCCACCCGCTCGACGGCAGTGTGAGTGCACGTCAAGCCCGTCCTCCGGGCAGCCCAGGAATGGGCCACCCCCTACTCTGCCAGAACATTAGCCGTGTGACAGTGGTTTCGCGAAAAGCCGCGAATCCACCGGCACACGTTGCCCAGGGTGCACCACGAGGAGGTTTTCCGGCACTTAGCACCCCACGTGAACCCACTCCTAACACAAGCCTTTGAGCTTAGCTGGAGGGGTTAACAAGATTGCTAATAATGTGGAAATCAAACCAACATTGCTAAGCTTATCTATAAAAAAAAAAAAAAAATTGTACTATGGATTGTGTTTATCCGAAATAAAAATATATTATTACTAGTTGAGCCCCGCGGTGTTACCCGCGGTTTATTAGCCTATGTGTTAATCCAGGATATCAGCTAACTCCATACCATATTTTATTAACAAACATACACACTCACAAACTTTCGCTTTTATAATATTAGTGTGATTAATATAACTAAGCAATCTCGTTTTTTTCGCCTGTTTCTTTCGATTGTCAGTGGTGCAACTTTTTGGAACAAGTCCCACCCCCCCACCCCCTCAAACATGTCAACCCTATATCCGCCACTAATGAAACATATATTTTTTTATCCTATACCTGTCAGTGGTGCAACAATTTGGAACAAGCCTCCCCCCCCCCTCCCTGTATCGACTTCACGACAGTTTTTCTGTTTTTCAGGTAAACCACGACTACTTGGACTACCAGCCCACCGGCTGGATGGAGACCACGCTGTCAAAAGTTGGAAATTCCACGGATAGTTTTATCAAGAACAACGGATCATCTATAAAGATAGTTTCTATCTTTTTACTTAACGGAATAGTCATAGGATTCTTTTTTGGATGTTTATATTATTATTTAACTTATGGCAAGTATTATTATATTTAAGTATCCTCTTTACAATTTGAGAATTTACTTTTTGTATGCTTCTATTGCTGTTAAGGGGCGTTTAAACGGGCCATTTTTACGGCAATTTGTGGCGCCACTATTGGCAACTAATTGCTCGGCCAATAAAGGCAATACATCTACAATTGTATGGCGCATGATCCAGTCTCCTAAACAGGCTACACAACCCGGCAACAATAAAATAGAGGGCGACTGAAACAACAACAAAATTGCCCGGGCAACATCGCGGAAAATAGATTACTCAGCGATCGTCCGGCAACCATCAAATCAATATTGGAGAGTACTGCCATGTTGCCGGCCACAGCATTGCCGCCACAAATTGCCGTAAAAAATGGCCCGTTTAAACGACCCTTTGTAAAGACCGCTCATTTTTTGAAGTGATAACGTCTTATACATCGATGACCGGGTGCACGTGTAAAAGTCACGTTATTGACTGGTTGCTAAGCAACGCAAATGGCGATATGTCATCAATGTTTTCTTATGACGTTATCACGTAAAATAATGTTAGGAAAACTGAGGTAGCAAATAAGCTTAGCCCTAAAATGATTTATTTATTTTACAGTTGACGAGCCCTTGGAGTTATGTTTCGGCTTTGGCAGCCTCATCGCCTTCCTGAGTATCATTTACTTCTTCGTCATATATTTCCAAGTGGTGAAGAGGTTCATTGGTGCGTGGTTTGAGAGAGCCGTTTGGACGAAGATTGAGAATGGACTTGCTGCTTTGTGGAAAATTACGTGAGTATGAGAAAGGTTCCTTACCGACTTAGAATACGACGGCCATTTTCATCAAAGACTTGTCATTTTTAAGACTATGGAAACCAGATAACTTTTTTTTTTTTTTTTTTAAAGATAACTAGCAATGTGGGATTTTGGTCCCACATTACTAGCAATCCTGTTAACCCCTCCAGCTAAGCTCGATGGCTTGTGTTAGGAGTGGGTTCACGTCGGTAGTATACTGGGTAGGATTCGAACCTGCGACCTTACGATTGCGAGACCGATGCCTTAGCCATTACGCTACCGCCGCTTCTAAAAACTGATAAACATACTTAAATATTTCTAAATAGAAAAGAATAGAATAGTTTTTTTTTATTACCATCCCAACACGTGTAAGTACATTTACAATTTTTTTTTTTTAAAGACTGCTCCCGCAATACAGTACAAGCCCTGTGTCGCGGGGGACTTTACAAACATACAAGTCACGGACACAAAGTACACCCAGACTCGGAACAACAATTTGTGGATCACACAAAGTGGTGTCCCGTGTGGGAATCGAATCCACGACCTCTTGCGTAGCAGTCGGATACACTCCCACCGCGCCACAGAGGCAGTATGTTTTCTTAGTTTAAACTAATAATTAACTACATCGTGTTGTGGCAAAAGGAACGAGCTCAGCAAATGCTGTTCTATGCGAGATGGCATATAACAACGCTCATATTAGCCTGTCCCATAATAAAAATAAGAAAAAAGAAAAAATATATAAAATCTAAAAAAACTGAATAACAGAAAAACATCATAGGTACGAGTACAAAGACCAATCAAAAAATAAAATTAATTAGACAGATAAAAATAATTAATATTTTTTCATAAATAACATTAAAAAAAAAACAATTTCATAGGACTTATAAATTAATTAACCGTTATAACAAAAAATAATTAAAATATTTATGAAAAACACATATTGAATAATTTTAGTTAAGACCACAAATATATACACATATAACACAGTTTATAAACACATGCCCAATACTTATCAAACACGAGATCGCAAACGAATCAAACAATAACAGACACAGAATAAACCATCGTGCTCATCACACAATGTTTTATATTGGGAGGGGATCGAACCCACGATCTGTGGCTTAGCGGTCAAGGTCACTTACTGCTAGACAGTTATGAAGATACGCAAGTGTATGCGAAGACACAAGTAGGTCATTAATTGAGACGACTAACAAAATAAAATATGCTTTTTTTAAATATGTAGGTATTTTTTTTTATTTTGTATCTATTTATTTATTTATTTCTTCGGAAATTCTACAGCTTTTTATAAATCGAAAACATTAGGTAATTAAAAAGATATTATGCTTGAACTGATTACAGTTACAATCTCTAAGCTAATTACAGAATTTCACAACATGCATTTCAGATGAACAATGAATCACTTTAGATGACCTAAATATAATTAGTTATGCAAATAAAATTAAATACTGACAACACAAATAAAATATAAATTTAAACCTTACCTTAATCAAGTAAATAAAATTAAAACAAATGAAATCAAATGATGTAAAATTAAAAGAAATTAAATAAAATGAAAACAAATTATATAAAATTAAAACAATTTAAATCAAATTAAAAACAATTTAAATCAAAGTAAAACAAATTAAATCAAATAAAAATTCAAAATAACTATTTCAATTACAAATAAAATAAATTTAGGCAAAAAAAGAAAATAAACAAAAATAAAGTTAAAAAAAAAAAAAAAAATGATTTAATTTGTTTTAATTTGATTTAAATTGTTTTAATTTTATATAATTTGTTAAAAGGGGTAAAATTAGGTCTCTATTAAAAAAAAAATGGTATCTACTTTATTTTAGATTATGCGCATTACAATGCGCGATTAGGCGATTAGGCGCAGAACCAAGAGAGAACATCCGACAGGTCGTATATATTTGTTTGCTAACACAATAAAAAAACAACGTAAGCCGTGAAGACAAAATAATAGAGAATTAATGAGTGTTAACTAATTTGAACTTACGTTGATTGTCGTCACTGTAGCAATGATCTTGTTAAGGTTCCGTAACTCAAAAGGAAAAGCAGAACCCTTAAAGGATCACTTTGTTAAGCGTCCGTTCGTTCGTACCTCCGGCCTTCGCGTCGCCGTGAAATTAAAACCATATAGGTACTCAGGTCTCCAGTCCTTGAAGCTGAAAGAAAATTCTAAGTTAACTTTAAACTACGATATCTACGGCCATTTATGCCGCAAAAACGTATGTTTCGATACTCGCTAGGGAATCAAAATTTATAAGGTCATTTCCCTTGACTTAGAACTATGAAATTTGACAAGTAATACCGTCTTAAACTACAAGTAGATATAGGGAAAAGTCTAAAAACTGTGCATTTGTTATTAAATTATAAAAAATATAGTGTTTAAAAACTTCGAGACTCGATTCCTGAATCTATACTATACTAATATTTTAAGCTGAATAGTTTGTTTGTTTGAACGCGGTAATCTCAGAAACTATTGGTCCGAATTGAAAAAATCTTTTTTTGTTAAGTAGCCCATTTAACGAGGAAGGCTATAGGCTATATAACATCACGCTACTACCAATAGGAGCGGAGCAGCAATGAAAAATGTTGCAAAAACGGGAAAATTGATGCATACGAAGTTGCGCGGGACGGCTAGTTATTTATATCTAGCTGTCCCGCGCAACTTTGTTTACGTAAATTTGGTCGGAGCGTGATGTTATATAGTCTTCCTCGTTAAATGGGCTATCCAACAGTGAAAGTATTTTTCAATTCGGATCAGTAGTTCCTGAGATTACCGCGTTTAAACCAACAAACTAACTCTTCAGCTTTAAAACAGTAGTTTAAATATGTGCCTACAATACGGAACCCTCAGTGAGCGAGTGTGACTCACACTTGTCCGATTTTTTGTGATGTTTCTACTTCAATATTGATAATTGAAACAATTCATACAATTTTAAGATCGCCGACAAGTATAATCATTATAAGGACCTTTTTACCCGACTGTAAAGAAGGGTTATGTTTTTCTCGCGTATGTATGTATGTATGTATGTATGTAATATTCTTTATTACCTGATATCTCACAATCCACTGAACGGATTTGTACAATTAAGACGTCGCGCGTCGTTAGATTCGTCTTGATCGCCCGAGTGTTCTTAGTTAAGTGACGTTTAAAAAATACAAATATGGCGGCCGTGAGATGTCAAAATAAAGAGGTGTGAAAAAGAAAGTTGTTTCGAATACTGTAATATAGGTATCAAATTAAAGGGCTAAAAAAGTAAGTTAGTAACCATTCTTTTTTCAATTTCAATACTTAACAAAAGTTACATCCTAAAACAACTAAAAAGTATTAAATTAAAAAAATATTTTTTAAAATTAAAAAATCCCGCCTTCACAAAAAAGATGGAAACAAGATCCCCTACATAATTATATCATTTCATACAGTCGGAGGCATTAATGAATCTTGATGAACTTAATGAAGTGCCTCCGACTGCATGAAATTATAAAAGAAGATTTTGAAGATTTGAAGATTTTTTCAATTTGGACTAGAAGTTCCTGAGATTTCCGCGTTCAAACAAACAAACAAACAAACTCTTCAGCTTTATATTAATAGTATAGATTCAGAAATATTTAAGTAGGTATGTTTATCAGTTGTCTGGTTTCCATAATACAAGCTCTGCTTAGTTTGAGATTAGAAAGCGTTGTGTGAGTTGTCCCAAGATATTATTATTATTTAATCTTAAGGGTAAATTACGCAAAACAGGGTTCGGCTCTATCAAAGATTTATATAGAAAACTTAAATATTATGACACATAAAATTGTGTGAGTAGCCAAAGAGTTCTTTTAGTAGACGATAAATAATAAATTTATGTAAATGTCTTAATATTAACCCGTAAAATCTACTCAAACTTACGGAAAAATAACGATTTTCATATTGTCAGTTTTTTTTAAGCGACTCCCGCAGTAGGGTACATGCCCTGTGTCACGAGGGACTTTACAAACATACAATTCACGGACACAAATTACACCCAGACTCGGATCAACAATTTGTGGATCACACAAAGTGGGAATCGAACCCAGGACCTCTTGCGTAGCAGTCGGACACATTCCCACCGCGCCACCGAGCCAGTCAGTCGTTTGTAATCTAACATTCAACTTTGTTTTGTCCTGTGTTCCTGCACACTGTGAAGTACTTAATGGTTGTCTGCGAGAGCGAGGCAGGCGGCCGTGTCACGTCGTGCGCAGCGCTAAATAAATAAGTCGCTAGGCATAACGCCCTCTTAATGGTTAATATCCAAAAACGCTGGAACATGTTCAATTTTACTTGCTCAAAAATACAAATTTTCACAGATCTAATTCTCCAAGTCGACGAAGTTTCATATAAACTGCAACCCCTATTTTATCCCCTTAGGGGACCAATTTCCAAAAAATCTTTTTTAGTGGATGCCTAGAATAATAGGTTTGTACAATGACGTTGTATATATATACGCATTTTACCGCACTTTGTTTGGTAAGTAAAATGCATGGTAACTGCCTTAAATTAGTTGGAGCGAGACGCTTAGATAGTCTTTTACGTGAGAGTGAAAGAGAGAACTATCTCGCAATCGCTGCCATCGCCGTGCACCCATTTTTCTTGACGTATTATTAGCCTATGTCTAAAACGTCATTGGGTAGGTATGAAAGGCATCAACCAAAGAGAATATAAAACTTCTTGCGTCAACTACCAAAATTGAATTTTGGTTTGTATTGATTGGTTTGATTGAAACTATACATTTTGCCATTTGGGCTACGGAACCCTACAAACGTATTTGGAATTTGTGATAGCTAAGAGTTGATACGCGCTACACACAAGCGGGTCGGCATCAATCGGCACAGGCCTGGCTGTAAAACCGAATAAGTATGTGTGATGTTCTGACCCAAGTCAAATTGTCTCTGTACAGGCTATGCCGCTGGTTTATCTGCCTGGCCATCCCGGTTGCCATCGGCCTATTCCTGTACTTCGATGCGCAGGATAATCCTGGGAGATTGATCTCTCTGCTAGGATTAGCCATCATTCTTCTTTTTGGTGAGTTGTACTTCTTTTTTAAATGTCTCATAGGTTGTTTAGACGTTAAAGACGTCGCTAAAAATACTGAATTCCAATAGACCAACGGGTTCATCAATAGTTAATAAATAATGATAACTTTCAGATAATCCCAGAAATATACTAACATATCTTTACTAATATTATAAAGTTGAAGAGTTTGTTTGTTTATTTCTTTGAACGCGATAACCGCAGGAACTACTAGTCCGAATTGAAAAACTATTTTACTGTTGGATAGCCCATTTATCAAGGAAGGCTATAGGCTATAAAACATCACGCTACAACCAATAAAAGCAGAGTAGCAATGAACAATCTTCCAAAAACAGGAAAATTTTGAGTTGACGAAGTTGTGCAGGTCAGATACTTTACATACAAAAAGTTACCTAAAGGTTCATTTCCGAGCATCGCGGCCGATCGCGAGCCGCTCGCGGCTCACAACAAGCGGCTGATGCTCGACAATATTCACAGTGCGCGCGCAGCCTACGACAGTCGTCGGCCGCGCGCGTCTGTCACTTACCTCAGCCGCTTGTCGTAAGCCGCGAGCGGCTCGCGATCGATCGCGATGCACGGAAATAAACCTTAACACATCAGAATATACTTCGAAACAGATTTTTTAAACTATATTATAATTAAGGTAATGATTCTGGCCTCAGTGGCGCCTGCAAGAGCTTGTGGGTTCAATACCTACGTGGAACAGACCTTTGCTAGATTCTTATATGTTCCCAAGGCTAGATATAAGTTATGTTTAATATTGTACACTAGCTGGCCTGCGAAACTATGTCTGCGTAAATTTTCCCCATTTTTGCAACATTTTTTCATTGCTGCACAGATTCTATTAGTCGTAGCGTGATTTAACAAAGCCTATAGGCTTCCTCGATAAATGTACTATTCAACAGTAAAAGAGTTATTCAATTCGGACCAGTAGTTCCTGAGATTATCACGTTCAAACAAACAAACGAACTCTTCAGCTTTATAATACTAGTATAGATTTTCAAAGTCCTCCGCGATACAGGACTTGTGTGAACACTAGTGAGAAAGTTGTTTAAAAACTAACAGGTGAAAATTCCCCTCCAATTTGGTTATCATTGTAGTACTTAGGTATAGTGTAAGTCCAGGGTGGGTTAGACAAGGTTCAACATTCGTTCCGTGATCAATTCGATAACGCCGTACTAATCGTTCGAAAAAAAATAAAAAAATGTCTATGGTATCCACCGCAAACGTCAAATTCTTTGCTATAAATTCTTTTCGAATTTGAATGTGACGTTTTCTAGGCCCCCAGGATGGATGAGCCTAGGGGCTCATAGTCTAAAGTCTTCCTGTCTTGCACCAAGTAGTACTATTACTTATTCTGCGCTTGCGCTTCTTTGATACAACATACCCTCAGCGGGGTCAAGTACTCCAAATGAAGCAAACTAAGGTTCTTCATTAGGCCCAAGCCCCGACAACAAAATCTTGGGTTCCTCTCGCCGTCAAGCCTCCAAAAGAAAGCCCTGGAATCGCCACTGCTTATAACCAAAACCTAAAATCCAGGTTTCGTATTCTCCGCACATCCTGGTCGTGTGAGCTGGCGCACGGTGTCATCTGGTCTGCTGGTGCAGTTCCTGTTTGGAGTATTCTTCATCAGGTGGTCCCCTGGCAGACTCGCGCTGCAATGTTTCTCTGATAAGGTATTGGACCTGGAAGCCTACATACGGCCAATATGGCAAAGAGTATAAGGTATACTCTTTGAGTTATATGGTAACAGATCTGGGGGTCAATTCACGTATTTAAAGCAATGCAGTTGCAGTTAAGTTTCGATTCACACGGCCATTTTTGTATTCTTGTAACTTTAGGATCGATCTCAAATACGCTTGCGTCAAGTATGCGTCTCGAGAGCGCAATAACGACATTCTAGTACAGTGCGCAAGCGTTTTTAAGATCGATCCCAAAATTACAAGAATACGAAAAAGGCCGTTTTATCGAATATCGAAACTTAACTGCAACAGCACTGCTTTAAATACGTGAACTGACCCGCTGACCTAGTTTTCAAAACTTTAAGTGAAAATATTTAATAATTTTGTATTTAAGCTGACTGTTAAAAGGTGTAGGTTTGGTCGGAACAACAGACCTATGTGTATACAGATACAGTTGGATTAACGTAACTCAGCCGGATTGAAGTTAGGTTCATATCACTTTCGCGCATACCATAGAGATGCGAACCTAAAATTACTTACGAAAACGAATTATTATGTTTAATCGATTAAAAATTCTAACAAAATTTTATTATATCATTAGAAAAATGCTATTTATACGAATTCATATAAATTTAAGTTTAGAACAGTTACAGTAAATACCTAATAAAGAAAGTTTAAAAAACTGTTTCTTTACGAAAAACATGAGTTAGTAATACTAATTATGACAATGTAATGCGTAATCGCATCTCTAATTCTGTTGGTTTAGTTACCGCCCCGCCCCCCGCTTCCTGTCACCATTTACTTCCAAAAAATGCATCTGCGCAACCACTTGTCGCCAACTTCAGTCCGGCCTAGTTACGTTGATCCTACTGTACACATAGTTCTGTTCGTTCAGTCTGTTCGTTTTTGGCATCGTACTCCTAAAAATAATGGACGAATTGAAATGAAATGTTCAGAGGTTTTTTGGGCTATCTTTGAGATTTTATGTTCAAAGTAAATTACCTTTATTATAAAAAAAATTGGATGGTCCCTAGCTCTTTTTGTTAGACTTTAAGTGAATGTCTCAGAAAATGTGTATATAGGTATGTTGAGAGATCTCTTTAAACATTTTTTCTCTATCAGGTAGCCACGTTCCTGTCATATGGTGTTGATGGCGCAGAATTCGCTTTCGGTCATCTTCTAGTGAGGACAGAAAGAGTATTTGCTTTCAGTGTGAGTATTTTACTAAGTAGATATATTTACTTATCTAATATATAAAATTCTCGTGCCACGGTGTTTGTAATTTAACTCCTCCGAAACGGCTCGACCGATTGTCATGAAATTTTGTGTGCATATTGGGTAGGTTTGAGAATCGGACAACATCTATTTTTCATCCCCCTAACTGTTAAGGGTAGTCCACCCATAATTTTTTTTTTGTAATTTTTAGGTAAATTTTTATTTTTATAATATACCTACCGGTTTCAAAAATACATACAACCCTGAATTTTCACCCTTCTACGATCAACCCCTATTTTTTTATTTACCCCTATTTTGCAAAAACGGGTTAATTTGACGCAGACGAAGTTGCAAGGGTCAGCTAGTTTTATAAAAGTCTATTACATATCGCATCGCTGATACAAGGGGGCTGCCTCCAACCCCAGACTCCATTAAAGTATCTTTTTTTTGAAGAATTTTGACACTGGATCGGTTGTTTAGGTATTAAGGTAGACAATTATCCGTGTGCGGTCGTGGACCGGTGTTGAATAAAAATCCCCCCCCCCCCCCCGCCACAGTCATGCAAGCGATTCACACTTAATCGGTTGAGTCAAATGTTGCCTCCCCTAGAACCAAGTTCTGGATCCGCGCCCGTGCCATCTTGTACTGGTCCAGTACAAGATGGCACGGGCGCGGATCCTAGTCAGATGCATTCAGGGCCACAGCACAAATGAAAAAGAGTACAGAAGGAATGCTCATGGGCGGATCCAGATGCAGATGGCGCTGCGGGGGCCTAACCCGCAAGCATTAAGAGATGAAAAGATTTGATACCTAGTAACATAGTCCAGATAGGTGGTTCGCTTCTGGCCCCGGTTTGGCTACGGAAGTCTCGGGTTCGATTCCTGAGTCTGGATATCAAATTTTTCTATCTTTCAAAAAATGCAAATAATGTATTTGTAAAGTAATTGGCAAGAAATGCCTATAAAAATTACTTCAATAAATGGTTGATGTTGGGTATGTGAAAAAAATCATGGTAGTAGTGTAGTACTGGTTACTAGTACAGTACAAGATGGCACGGGCGCGGATCCTAGTCAGATGCATTCGGGGCCACAGCACAAATGAAAGAGAGTACAGAAGGAATGCTCATGGGTGGATCCACGTGGCACGTTATTTCTCATTTGATCAGCTGTTAGTCGTAAACTTGTAAAGCCTACTTAGCTGTATTAGTTTTCCTTTTAATTTCCCTATATATGGACACTACTACCATGATTTTTTTCACATACCCAACATCAACCATTTATTGAAGTAATTTTTATAGGCATTTCTTGCCAATTACTTTACAAATACAATAATTGCATTTTTTGAAAGATAGAAAAATTTGATATCCAGACTCAGGAATCGAACCCGAGACTTCCGTAGCCAAACCGGGGCCAGAAGCGACCCACCTATCTGGACTATGTTACTAGGTATCAAATCTTTCCATCTCTTAATGCTTGCGGGTTAGGCCCCCGCAGCGCCATCTAGTCGGTAGTTAAAGAACTATCACGGCTTTTGTTATTGCTTCGTTACAGAGAGCATTTTAACAAATTATGATGACGCAGGCCGAATATTGAAGTAATTTTTATAGGCATTACAATAAATTATTATTAGGCAAGAAATGCCTATAAAAATTACTTTAATATTCGGCCTGCGTCATCATTAACTACCGACTAGATGGCGCTGTGGGGGCCTAACCCGCAAGCATTAAGAGATGAAAAGATTTGATATCTAGTAACATAGTCCAGATAGGTGGTTCGCTTCTGGCCCCGGTTTGGCTACGGAAGTCTCGGGTTCGATTCCTGAGTCTGGATATCAAATTGTTCTATCTTTCAAAAAATGCAATTATTGTATCAACCATTTAGCTGGCAGGGGGGAGGGACACTTGACTCTAACTAAAAATTGCTCTTTAAAGCACAATATTTCACAAACGGATCACTAAATCTTAAAACGGTCTTGACAACCCCTACACGTTTTTAAAGGACCTATCTAATGATCATCATATGTACACGATGGGGTAGGTGAGAAAAAAAATCACTCACTTTACATATAGGGGAGGTAACCTCAAAAAAAATGTTTTTCAAGATTTTATTCTTTCACTTTGTTGGCGTAAGTAATAAGTGTATCCATGCAAAATTTCAGTTTTATAGCACTAACAATCCCTGAACTAACGGACATGACGAAAATATCAGGGTTCCGTTTTGCCATTTTGACTACGAAACCCTAAAATCCAACATCCCTTCTTGAAGTTGGTTAAAAATGATTTCGAAAATTATCATGTCGACCTGTCGCATCTATACACACCTTTTTTTATCCACGGATATCTTCAGTTCATAATTTTTTTAAACTTCTCATTTCAGACTCTTCCTGTGATCTTCTTCTTCTGCATGTTGGTGGAGGTGTTGTTCTTCTGGGGTGCCCTGCAGTGGTTCTGTCTGAAGTTGGGGCAAGTCCTGAAAGTGGCCACTGGGACCACTGTCTGCGAGAGCGTTATTGCTGTTGGCAATGTCTTCTTGGGCATGGTGAGTATAGCTTCCAAGCTTTCTTTATTATAAAAATCACTTATGAAGTTAAATACTACACTTGTGAAAAATCGGGAAAAATGGGTAACATAGTATCCACTTACAATGAAAAAACTATATTAAATAAATATTGGCCAAATTACTGCTAATTAATGAATAAGTATAAATGTTTTGCAAAAGAAGGAAAAGAATGACCTTAATTAATCACGCAGATTATTTACTTACAAAAATAAATCGTTTTTTTAATGGTTTTATGCTTTCTTTAAGGTCCAAATTTCAAAATATGACTTCCCCTTTCCCGTATACAGTGGCGGATTTGCAGTCTTCGCGCGGATCTTTACAATATTTAGAATCTTTCTATTTCTTATAATCATCAGTGATTTTTTTGTCACGATTGACCGCCCTAGGCCCGGGTCTACTAGGCTTTAGGGGAAATCCGCGACTGCCCATGTAAGTAAAGACTCCAAGGTTCACAAAGAAGGTCATTCTGTTGACGACGACGTCTGTAGATTCAAGAGGGAAAAGTATCCTCGATCCATATGTGGATCCGAGCTGTGGATCCATAAGGACAGAGGGAAAATGTACCCAAATGTATATTTACTTAATATAAATTTTAGTGAATTTGAATTGTGATAGAGTGGCGTGTAATATACATATATTTCTGTTCCTGTCGTAGACGGAATCTATCCTGCTGGTGAAGCCATACCTTACCATACTGACGCCATCGGAGCTTTTCGTTGTCATGTCTTCTGGATTTGCTACTGTTTCTGGTAAGATTTTTTATATTTGTGCTGAAACTCTGCGTAATTTTCATTTTTAAATTTTTATTTTTTTAATTCTTTGTATTTTCCCACCAGGTACCATCCTCGCTGCCTACATAGGCTTCGGCGCTGATCCAGCCCACCTGGTCACAGCGAGCATCATGTCTGCTCCCGCCGCCATCTGCTACGCCAAGCTCATGATGCCAGAGACCAGGAAGTCTTTGACTACGGTCGACAATATACAGCCTGTTGAAAGGTAAGTTTAAACTTCTTGTCTTTGTCTAGGCCCAGAACGTGACTCCGTCAACTGCGTTGTCATATGTACATACTAGCTGTCCTGCGCAACTTCGTATGCGTAAATTTTTCCCGTTTTTGAAACATTTCCCGTCGCTGCTCCGCTCCTATTAGTCGTAGCGTAATGTTATATAGCTTATAGCCTTCCTCGATAAATGTGCTATGCAACAAAAAAAGATTTTTTCAAATCGGATTAGTAGTTCCTGAGATTAGCGCGTTTAAACAAACAAACAAACAAACTTCCGCTTAATAATATTAGTATAGATATATACATAGGACACAACGTAAGGTGGGCCATTATCTGCATTGCAACACATAAACAGCTCAGTTTGGCACCTAATGTAAATCCCCACCTCTTACCCGTTATTTTTTTCTTGGTAATTCCAGTCAGGACCAATCAACTCTATCAGCGGCCACTCGCGGCGCAACCAACGGCATCTCCCTCATCCTAAACATCATCGCTAACATCGTGGCCTTCGTGGCCTTCATCGCCTTCGTCAACGGATTCCTGGGCTACTGCGGAGGGCTGCTCGGAAATCCTGACATCAATCTAGAGTTCATTCTTGGGAAGATCTTCATTCCACTGTGTTGGGTTATGGGTATGTTGACGATGTTTTGGTTTCTGACTAAATGGTCATAGACCATATTCAAAGCGCGTGTCACATAAATGTAATATCAGTTCAGGATCCTGACACATTTAAAGTTTTCATAGCTAGTTAGGCATTAGAGTAGGTACCCAATGATAACAGTTCTGCCGATATGCACAACCACCTCGCCTGGTCAGGAGTTGCTATACAAATGTAGAAACCCCTGACCTAGGGCCTTATTCACTGGTTTTTTTTTGTTTTCGCGGCAAGCCCGCGCGAATTTGCATGCGCGGTGCGCTCAAAGATGTTCTATATACCATTATGACAAGATTTTGACAGTTAAGGTTCATTTCCGTGCATCGCGGCCGATCGCGAGCCGCGCGCGGCTTACGACGAACGGCTCACGCGCGCGACCGATGCGACAATACTCAGAGTATGAGAATGAATGGTGCTGTTTCCGAGGTCTGCGACAGACTGCGCACTCTGAATATTGTCGCATCGGCCGCGAGCGTCAGCCGCTTGTCGTAAGCCGCGCGCGGCTCGCGATCGGCCGCGATGCACGGAAATGAAACTAGAAACGCGGGTTTGACGCGAAAACGAAAAAAACGATAGTGAATGGACCCAGGCGAGGTGGTCTTGACCTTTACTTTACTTGAAATCAAGTAGTTATCAGTGGCGGAGGGTCCTTATAATACCATTCTTATCTGCTTCCCTTTAAATTGTATTTAGTTAATATTATATTGTACGTAGAAAAACCGTCTCTAACGAGATACATTTTCGTATTGGGTTACCTCAGGAAAATTTTTCGCCTCTGGTAGTTAAATACTTACTTCTAACACAAATGTTGGAAGTTAAGTATATAACTACTTGACTTAAAGTATTCAAGCTATGTCAAGTCTTCCCGTATTGAACGTAACCGAGAATGTTCTCGAGTAGGGACCACGACTCGGCAGAAGCAGTGTGAGCCAACTTCTAACCTGGACAGATGATCTGTCAGATCGTCTGTTGCCTTCATTTGGATGTGACCTAGGATCGTCAGATGTTGGGGGAGGTATGCTATGTATGACTGCCTCTGTGGCGCGGTGGGAGTGTGTCCGACTGCTACGCAAGAGGTCGTGGGTTCGATCCCCACCCAGGATAAAACTTTGCGTGATGAGCACGATGGTTTATTCTGTGTCTGGGTGTTATTTATCTATAATATGTATGTATTTAGAAATATATAAGTATATTTATCAGTTGTCTGGTTACCATAGTACAAGCTCTGCTTAGTTTGGAATCAGATGACGTTGTGTGAGTTGTCCCAAGATATTATTATTATTATACTACCCCCAGCGTCTACCCCGAGTGTTAGGAGTGCATTAGGCATTTTTTACCACCATACAAAAAAGGTACGCTCAACAATGAGCTTCAGTAGATTAAATAAATCGAAAAATGACATTTTACAATCCCTAAATTGTTTTAAAAGACCCCACACGATGTGATAAGTGAGATAAAAATGAAATCCCCACTTTACATGTAGGGTAAGATTTTATTTTAACATTTTGTGTGTGTGGCGTAAGTAACGTAGTAAACGGACGATGACGATAATTTTCCCGACGTATCACAAGAGTTGTTTTGCATCTTAAGTGTATAAAGAATTTTGAATTTTGAATTTTGATGATGAAACTTTATAGGTTCCGTTTTGCCATTTTGGCTACGGAACCCTAATAAGTCCCCTGCACATGGTCTATTAATATAATTATTGATTTAATTGTCAGGTGTACCGTGGGAGGAGTGTGAGTTGGTGGGGTCCCTCATCGGGCTGAAGACCATCATCAACGAGTTCGTCGCGTACCAGCGTATGGGAGAGATGAAGGAAGCAGGTCTGCTTTCGGTAAGTATACGTAGTTCATGCCATTCAGGATTCCAAGCTCTCTTTTGGGTGCAACTTATTTTGGCGCATCGTGCCGTATACATGCGCGGATCTAGGAGGGGGGAGGGGGGTTACAACAGCGGCAATTGCCCCTTCCAGACTCGACTGAAAGTCCTTTATGTGGGGAATTTTGACACAGTAGAGGCGGTAGCCTAATGGCTATGGCATCGCTCTCGCAATCGTTAGGTCGTGGGCTCGAATCCTGGCCATTATACTACCGACGTGAACCCACTCCTAACACAAGCTATAGAGCTTAGCTGGAGGGGTTAACAGGATTGCTAGTAATGTGGGACCACACTCCCACATTGCTAGTTATCTATAAAAAAAAAAACATTCTAACAGCCCAAATCCATCGTAAAGTAATCATTACTTACCTACTTTCCAATGCGGAGAACACACGACAACTCATAAAACTCTACAAGTTTTCAATATTTCTTCGTTTTTTTATATGATTTCTTGAAGTAAAAAGCTTGTTGGAGTGTCTGGGTTTTTCACTATACCAAAAATAACCTTGTATATAATTTTACAAAAGCTAGAATATGGTTTCTCTCCAGCCCCGAGCTGAGCTGATCGCTACGTATTGCCTCTGCGGGTTCACGAACCCAGGGTCAGCTGGCATCATGATCGGCGCCATTGCTGCCATCGCTCCCAACCAGAGGGATAACTTGTCTAATGTAAGTATCTGCTAGCTAATTTGTAAACATCTCATTAAAAGACTGTTGGTCTAGTGGTTAATGACCCTGACTGCTAAGCCGGCGATTATGAGTTCGATCCCCACCCAGGATAAAACTTTGTGTGATGAGCACGATGGTTTATTCTGTGTCTGGGTGTTATTTTTCTATAATATGTTTAAATTTAGAAATATATAAGTATGTTTATCAGTTGTCTGGTTGTTATAATACAAGCTCTTCTTAGTTTGGGATCAGATGATGTGTGTTGTGTTAGTTGTCCTAATTCTGCTCTTTATTAATTTTGAAACCTTGAAAATTACATTTTTAAATATAAATAAAAATAAACAGATATATTAAAAAATATAAAAAAAAACATCAGGGAATAAGCTACCGGTTGGTTACGTCAAATTATGTTTCTTTTTACTTGGTCGACTGTTACTCGTAAACTTGTAAAGCCTACTTAGCTGTGATAGTATTCCTTTTAATTTCACCATGATTATATACAACTACTGTGATTTTTTTCACATACCTAACATCAACCATTTAGCTGGCTGGCTGTCTCTAACAAAAAAATGCACTTTAAGGCTTAATATTTCAGAAATGGATCCATAAATCTAAAAATGGTCTTCAAAACGCCTAAACGTTTTAAAGGACCTATCTAATGATCATCATAAACACACGATGGGGGTGAGAAAATAAATCACATTACCGCTTTATATAATAGGGGATGTACAAGGTAAATTAGCTTGAAGAAATTTTTGCGTTTGTAGTAGTGTATGGTCAGCAAATAAAAAAAACAACATTTTATTTTTAGTTTTTATTGTTTTAAAGGTAATATACGTTTGTGGCTGGAGCACACCAAATGCGTGCACGTCTACGCATACGCACTACGTACTAATACGGTCGTGAAAATGTGTATCCACCGCATTGTAATCTATGGAACTGTATGAGGCAGACAAGCCAGTTCCAAACATTACAAGCATTGAATGCCGGTTTTCACTTCAGTGAAGACGTGTATGAATTAGGTGTTCTCCGGCCATAAATGTTTTATTCTAATAATTCATCAACCCCAGGCATATCACAATCATCCCCATCCTCGCTTTCATCAGATGAATTATTTAAATTAATTATGATTCGTTCTGATATTGTGTCTAAAGCTGCGTCTCTACCCTGATATTTGCTTTCCTCCTCAATAGCATGCAAACAAACTTTTCTCCATTCCTCTACAGTTATGGCGTTCATTTTTTCTTCAGCTAATGACATTATAACCTTCATATTCATTGCGACATTCTTTTTTGCGACATATGTTTTCACTATCCCCCATATATTTTCTATAGGATTAAACTCCGGATGGTATGGTGGTAAACGCAGCACAGTATGACCGTGCTGTCGTAATATTTCGTCTATCTTGTACTCTATAAATCTCGCCTTGTTTTGCAGAATCAGTTCATATAATTGAGGCTTAAGCAACGTGGATGAATGCTCAATGTTTCGAAATGTCAGCCAGTCTATCATTTGCTGTTTTCTAGAATTACTATTCGGTGCAGGATTTTGTATTGAGTTATGATATGGTGCGTTGTCAACAACAACAACACTATTTGGTTGTAAGTTGGGTATTAATTGAGTTTGAATCCACCTTGAATAGTTGTCATAGTTCATATTGTTGTGGTAATCTCCACTTTTTTGGTCGGCTTTAAACATAAGCAATGCATTTGGTATAAAGCCATCGATACCACCGGCATGAACAATGATTAAGCGGTTGCCTTTCGATATATGTTGCTTCAAACCTGAAGTGCTTCCATCTGACCAAGATTTCGAGAGGGTATGTGATGTATGTATATATGTTTCGTCGGTGTAAACAATTGGTCGGCGTTGTTCACGATATTCAGCAATTTTCATCAAATAATTAATTCGCAAGTATCTAATTTCGTGTTTTTCCATAAGAAGTTTCCGGTTATCTTCTGTTTGCTTCCAATTAAAACCTAATGACATGACGTGTTTTCGTAACGTGCTGACACAACCTTTATAATCGATATCTTCTTTCAATTTTGAGTGCAAAGTTTTTAAAGTGGGAACTTCTTTATTTGTGATGTGGAAGTCATGAATTGTTCTTCTGATAACTTGCTGATCAAAGTTATCGATTACTATTGTAGGTTTACGATTCGGTTTCTTTTTAGGAGATTTAAATGTTACTTCCTGATCTGAAGGACGACATTTGCTTTCTGATACTACCTTTCTGACGGATGCTATTGAAATTCCTGTTGATTTAGCAACTAATTGAGTGGGGGTCATAATACTGCTCGGGTTGTTATTACACTCATTTTCGAAATATTTGTACAAACAGTACAAAACTTCCTTAGTTTGAGAAGTCAAAGGCTTGCCTCGACCATGTTTTAACACTGGAGCCATTTTGAATTATCAATATAAAGTTACAACACTTACACACTTGAAATTAAACACTTCAACAAATATTTTAACAATAATAACAAACAATAACAACAATCAACAAATACAAAATTTCACAATGAAACTACTACGTATCTAATAATTATAATTTTTTAATGAAATGCGTGCTTTATGTTCTAACGGTATCAAGCGACTGACGTCAGACTGCACGTGGCACCTGCGGACAGAGTAAACTGGTTTATTCTGGTTTTGTGCGTGTTTCCACTTTCCACTATCAAGTGACGATTTATTTATTTGTTTTGTTTCGTAATTATTATGGTCAAAACTTTTTACCTATAGCTAAACTACTATCATCTAAAGAACGACACGATATTTTATTGTTTCACGGTAGTCGCCTTGTCGTTTGCTCAAGGACGTGAAATTGAATGACATATTTTTTTTAATAAAGTCAAAACCTTTTTCTTTAAAATAAAAACTTGTTTTTATTGAAAACAAAAATCAGAGTGTTGCTAGGGATAAGTATTAAATTAAATAGTAATGTTAGGATATTGAAACATTTTTGTAAGGGCCAGAACGATATACTTAGTGGAAACGCGCTCTAATATCTAAGTAACATACACACCATATGCAAAAATTTCTCGAGACTAATTTCACTGTACCTCAATAAAAGTTGTTCAAGATTTTATTCTTTCACTTTGTCGGCGTAAGTAACATGTGTACCCATGCAAAATTACAGCCTTCTAGCACTATACAGTCTCTGAACTAAGCTGCGGACGGATATGGAGAAACTATACCTAAGGGTTCCGTTTTGCCATTTTGACTACGGAACCCTAAAAAACAAACATCCAAATTGAGGTCTCTAAACTAAGCTGCGGACGGACAGATATGGCGAAACTGTAACGGTTCCGTTTTGCCATTTTGACTCCGGAATCCTAAAAAACAAACATCCAAATTGAGAACCTCCTCCTTTTTGAAGTCAGTTAAAAAACTGGGATTTTTATTTTATCGATAGTTATCGAAACGCACAAATGTCAGTTATTTTAATGAAGGACAATCTCAAAGCATTAAAATATAGGTACCTAATTATGTTCGTCTCGTTACTTTCAGATCGCCGTGCGAGCGTTCTTCGCCGGTTGTGGTATCTGTTTCATGACAGCATGCATAGCTGGTAAGTCATTTTTTTTTTGCTCTTCCCGCCGAATTTTTTTTTTTTTTTTTTTAAAAAGATAACTAGCAATGTGGGATTGTGGTCCCACATTACTAGCAATCCTGTTAACCCCTCCAGCTAAGCTCTATGGCTTGTGTTAGGAGTGGGTTCACGTCGGTAGTATAATGGCCAGGATTCGAACCCACGACCTCACGATTGCGAGACCGATGCCTTAGCCATTAGGCTACCGCCGCTTCAAATTCCTACCGACTAGGTAATTTTTTCAAATTACCTAGTCGGTAGGCATTATGGCTCGCACATTCTGTGCATTCGCCAGTTTCAAGTATTTTCTTTCAGTTTAAAGTATAAACTCTTTCAAGTTTTCTTATTTGAATCACAAATTCTCATTCAGTATTTGCACTCGTAGAGTATATTTCTTTGTTAATTTTACACGTTAAACGGGGAGCTGTAAAAATAGTGACATGTTAGTTTACCGCCATTTTTACATGGCATATTGGCACAAAAAATATTCTCAAAGAAATATATTATTAATAAATTATAGAAAGAAATTCGGTACAAATTAGCACTACATACTTATTTCACAATGTATATTGTTGCAAAAATGAAAGTCGCTTGTTACATTCTGAAAATAATACAAAAAAAACCTTGACAATAATTTTATTTTATATAGCGGCGGTAGCCTAATGGCTAAGACATCGGTCTCGCAATCGTGAGGTCTCGGGTTCGAATCCTACCAATTATACTACCGACGTGAACCCATTCCTAACACAAGCCATTAAGCTTAGCTGGAGGGGTTATCAAGATTGCTAGTAATGTGGGACTCAATCTCGCATTGCTAGTTATCGTTTAGGAAAAAATATCGGTCAACTATAAAAAGCCCAAAAATACCAACACTCAAAACAGCTTTCAAACGAATACACTAACTAGTTAAAAGTGCATCTGTTTCGTAGTACGACTACGTAATGGCAGTCTAATATGATTTATGCCGGCTCCACACGTTGACCCAACATCGGTCTTAACGCCACTCGTCCAACATGTGGATCCAGAAAAAACAAAAAAAAACCTACGACACACACACGCGCACACACACACACACGCGCGCACACACACACACACACACACACACACACACACACACACACACACACACACACACACACACACACACACACATACACACACACGCACACACACACAAACACACACCCGCGCACACACAAACATCTCTTAAGCATATACCGACTCCGTGGCCGTCCCGAGTAAAAATTGCTTTATTAGTTTAATTAAATTTAATATACTCTGTGCGTCTCTTACAGCTATGCTGATGCCTGACGATGCGTTTGGATAACCAACAAAGTGATATTATAATGTATATAATTTAAATATATTTACTACTTACCTATAATTTAACCATCGATGTGAATATTTATTGTAAATAAAGTTTTTTATATCATAATTTAGTGTAGTTTATTTTTTGGTCTTGTTTCCAAAAATCGTTATTTTAGTTTATTAATTTGGATTCGCTCTTGGTCCGCGACAGGTCAGTTTTTGGTCATTGCCCCCCCCCCCCTCAATCCCTACGCTCATGGTGAAGACCATGACGGTAAGTGTCCTAAACAAGCCCAGCGCACCTCACGCCAGATCTGTTCAAATATGACGTACTAATTTACTAACTAACTTTCGGTCTTTCGCCCGCAGCTCTACGTGTTTCTCGCATAACGCAATAAAAACATTCCTATGCAATTTTCCGGCACTCAAGTATACTCTAACTCCTTACCAAATTTCATTAAAATCGGCTTACTGGTTTAATTTGGTTATTATTAATTTGGATTCGCTCTTGATTTTGCTTGCATTTTTCTTCTTGCATGCCAGTGCAAATGAAGCGTCCGGTTTGTTAAATAAAGATTCCAAATGCGTAGGTGCCTCAGCAAGGCAGGAGTGAAAAGCTGTTGCAAAAACCATAACGTAATTTTTTGCCAACATCAGACCTCTTTTCAAGAAATCACACTTTGTTTTCGTAGTTACAACAATGGCATAAAATAGTCTTTCTTATTAATCACCAGTTTCTGAAAACAAAACAAACAACATTATGCCAAAACTGTCACTTGAAATCATGTCCGTCACAGAAAGAAGATTAAAATGCCAGCATATTTATTTTGAGAAGTCATCTATTTAGTTATGATACCATATCGAAATTGCGAAATATTCGCTAGTGTAATTTTTTTTTTCATTGCCAAAATTTTTTGTAGCATAGTTAATTTTTACCGCGAAATGTATAAGAGACAACCAACGCTCACCAGTATACCGGAGCGCAATGAGAACGAAGAGGACATCGAGGCAACAAAATGGGTCCCTAAAAAGAAACACGAGGTCTTAAAAGCAAAATATAAATGTCTAAAAAAACTATTCCAAGTTTATGACGCGAGTGTCATTGGTATTCTTCCTGAGACATACGGTGTTAATGGATATTTAGAAGATGAACTACAATCAAAGAGACGGAGGAAGAAAAGGTCGCATAGGACGAAAACTGACGCTTGTGCAGGCACAACTGAAACTTCTAACGGTGATGTCACTCAGGAATCCACTCTAGATGAGTCTCTACAGGACTCGATTGCAAACTCAGTGATTAGGGACTTAAATGGAAGTCGAAAACGGACTGGTACATCAACTGTTGGGTCACAATACTCTAGACACTCTTTAGACATTGAGAGCGTATGCAACGAGAGAGAAACAAATTTAGATCTAAAGTTTTCTCACTCCCAAAGTCTAGATTTACCACAAGTTCCATATGTTATGGTTGCAGAAAAACCTAAGTTGACGAGGTTTCAAAGTTTTATTAAAAGAATTTTCGGTATACGTCCTGAGCGGGAGTTCAGGAATTATGTTTTTCCTGATGGTCATGTCTACGCTGCAAGCGATAGTAATATTTATAACAATTATTGTGAGAAACGAAGGCGGGGAGGATTTAGGTTGAGGCGGATGAAGCGGCCGAAGAAGATTCAGTCTGAGAGTGCTCTCGGGGTTCCGAGGAATCCAATGATACTGTCTTATGTTCAATCCGTTCAGAAGAACTACTTGAATGACACCACGCCTCGATTATGTCCAATAAATGGTTGTCAAATGCGGACTTTTGGTAAGTAGTTTGAACTGCTTTTTGGTCAGGATTGTAGATTTTGATCCAGAGCCAATGTTGGTGTACTTATTAATGATAGCTTGTCCCTTAGAGTAGGATGTATGCTACATGTGTGACGTGAGTGAATGAAATAAATCTACCTGCTAGAAGTTTTATCACAATTTGGTTTTGCATGATTATTGTTTAAACTACTATGCGTTGCGAATGAGTAGGTAACTGTCATGATGACATTTTGATTCATATTACGACTGCAACTTTATTAAATGACGTAAGGTCAGCAATAAAATGATTTGTAAAAAGACACAGAAGTACCTACCTACTCTAATGAACTATACTTAGAACCCTGTATTTTACTATTTATTATTATAGATACAATCGTAATATTTTATAATAAGTACATGATTATCAATTAATTCAAAAAATATATACAAAAAGACTGCTCAGATACATGGGTGCCTGTACTAGGTAAAAACCTATACCACAGGGATATGTTTTAGTTAAAAAAAATATCACATCTGACTGAAAGACCAGAAAAGTGTAGAATATTCTTATATTTTGCCTATTTACTTATTTCTGTTTGGTGTTTATTAAATAATAAAGAATACTAATAATATTATATTAAAGAAAAATGTTAGGTACATAGTTCAAAGAAGATAAATATTAAGTCCGTTCCATTACCATACACATACATACTTTACCCGACTTGGGAGTTTTTGTTGCTGGTGGTACAATTTTGACAAGTACCTACAGAGTGTAATTGTCGCGATCGCGATTATCTCCTCATTTGAAACGCATAGTACTTGTATTATTGAACATACCTAAGATATCTACAATACAGGTAGGTTAGTCTCTTTCTACATTGTACCCTTACTAGCTGTGCCCCGCTGGGTTATTAAAATCGCTCCAGCCGTTTAGACGTGAAGAAGTAACAAACATACACACTTATTTACTCACAAACTTTCACCTTTATAATATTAGTGTGATTAGTGTGATAATATTAGTAAGCAAAGTCATGTCTTAAACCATCTTTTGCAGGTATCATAAATTACAACGACCATCTAAACTATGTCCATTTTCCTGAAAAGAAATATATCTGTCATTACTGCCATGACGGCTTTCACAAAGATCACGAGAAATTCGTCCACGAGAATGAGCATCTCGGCATAAGTAAATTTGCCGCCAAAAGATCGTCTCATTCTGGAAATTCAAGCTCTCACAAAATTGCCAGTGACACGCAAACGGATCCAAACGTAGCACAAATGAAAGTAGCAGAAGGGAAAATGAAAAAAACGGTATCATTTTTGGACCAAATTACGGATTCCGATACGACTGTGAGGAATATGGCGGGTTCGAATAACGATGGAAATCTTTCGGATATGTCGGAGAAACGGACAGCGAAGATTTGCTCGAGTCGGAATAGTCTCAGTCGGTCATCAAAAGACTCTTCGGGGTCATCGAAAAATGGAAGAGCTGGACCGGTTGAGGATCGGTGTCCTATTCGTGGCGAAAGGTTCGACAATCGGTATGTGTTCTTGTTTTCTGTTTTGTTTAGAAGGTAAGCTTAGGAGATCCAGCAAAAGTATATCAGTATGTGTAGGAACTTTACTTATGGATAACAAATCTAAATGGATTAGCTGCTATAATTTAGCAACCTAGGTATAGTTCCAAAATATACAAGCCGTTACATAACTTTGACTGCCTCTGTGACGCCGTGGGAGTATATCCGACTGCTACGCAAGAGGTCGTGGCTTCGATTCCCACCCAGGATAAAACTTTGTGTGATGAGCACGATGGTTTATTCTGTGTCTGGGTGTTATATATCTATAATATGTATAATATACTTCCAGTCAAATGTCTGATAAATCCAGTTCTTAATTGTGCAATTTTCCACAGGCGTCTATCGAATACCCAAATTCTTAGCAATCACAAACTACAAGACCTTCGAAGTCACACCAACATAATACCAAGAAAATACATCGACATGGTTGCTGAAGATGGCAAGATCAAAGTTCATAGCACCGATAACCACAATTTGAAAAGATTTTACTCTAATTCATATTCCAGTTTGGACTCCTATACAGATGTGTCTCAATATAAATCTGATGAGAGCTGTGTCAGCTACGATCCTTCAAATATTGCATATAACTCTTCTTTAGAAAAGTTCAAAAAGTCATCCGTAGTTAATAATATCGTTAAAAGGGTTAAAACAGGTATTAACCCGTATAAATGGGAAGCCGGAACCAAAATTATTCGTGTGTGATGTTTCGTTTCGTCCGATGTATGAGTTTGATAAAATTTTCTGTAAATTAAAATACGTTTTGTCTATAATTTTGGTGAAATATAAAGGTGTCTTCTGTTCTGATACAAGTGTGTTTGTTTTCACTTACTTTAGCCGAGCATAGGCTACCTCAGCCCCGGATCTAGTGAGGGGTAAACTGAAGTGGAACCGACAGTTTCAGGGGGCCCCAACCATAATATCAATTGCCCCCACCAGACTGAAATCCCTTTTTTTGGGAATGTTGACTTTACCGGTCGGCGGTGTTTTGACAAGTAGTTGATCCCCCACTCGGTGGCTGTGGCTGGTGCACTAGTGTTGAATCAAATTCCTCCCCCCTCCTGTCATGCGAGCGACTTACACTTGGCCGATTGTGTAACACTCACAGAGTGATCTGTGGTAACACTGAACAAAGTTCTGGATCGAGTCGATCGATCTCGAGTTGGGTACGTAGTACTATTTCTGTGCCTGAGTATATTAAAAAATAAAAAATCTTGTTTCTCAAAACGCCTAGCATATGGAATCCTGGTTGGCTCACCGTTGACTAATAAGAATAGAAAGGCGCCACACAGGCCCACACTACAAGTGAATTTGTGGAGTTGAGATGGTGATTTCAGATTTGCCGTGTTAACAATTGACGTCTTAATACTGAAATTGACATTTAGCTATAAAAAAAAATCGAACACATTTTTTCAAGTAATTTAATTATTTTGATCTAACTTTCTTAATAAATAAATATATTCGAATCTTTAAACAGAATCTATAGACTAGTCTATTTTTACCCGACTGTAAAGAAGGGTTATGTTTTTCGCGCGTATCTTGTATGTATGTATGTAATATTCTTTATTACCTGATATCTCACAATCCACTGAACGGATTTATACAATTCACACGTCGTTAGATTCGTCTTAATCGCCCAAGTGTTCTTAGATAGATGACGTTTTTAAAAAACAAACATGGCGGCTATGAGATGTCAAAATAAAGAAGTGTGAAAAAAAAAGTTGTTTCGAATACTGCAATATGGGTATCAAATTAAAGAGCTCATGTTAAGCATTTCAAAAAGGTATAACATGATTATGACTGTTACACTTTTGCTCGTTTTTGTTAATTAACAACCATTGTTTTTTCAATTTTCAATACTTGACAATAGCTGCGATAAAAGTAAGTTGCTACATCGGTTCCATCCTACAACTACTAAAAAGTATTAAATAAAAAAATAAATTATAAAAATAAAAAACCCGCCTGCACAAAAAAGGTGGAAACAAGATCCCCTACATAATTATACAATTTCATGCAGTCGGAGGCATTAATGAATCTCGATGAACTTAGTAAAGTGCCTCCGACCTTTTTTGTGCAGGCGGGTTTTTTATTTTTATATTTTTTTTTTTTATTATTTTATTTTATTTGGAGAGCTTACAGCTATAGTATAAACTAGATTCGTAAATGAATAAATGCCATTAGCAATCTTCCATAGTAGGTACCAAGTGTGACTGCAACATTTGAAATTGCGTCTTGAGCTGCCTTTGTTCCACACATGTGTTTTGTGTTTGTACCCTATAACCATGTTGCCTTTAAAGTTCCTTTGTTGTCTGTGGTACTAACAGTAATACCATGGGCAACATTTCCTTCCCGTAGTACTATCAAGCAGTCTAGTAGTATCTACTATGGGAAGAAAAATTGTACCCGTTACTATTATCATTGTAATAAACTATTTTTATGAAGTTCGCACAACTCTTGCGAATGAAACTCGGCCGGTGTCAAGTGAAAGGAATTGCACCCCCCCCCCCCCCCCCCCCAATGTCGTAAGCACGTTCTTCGAAGGTGAAGGGCGCCATTAACAAGTTTTTGGTCCACTTCGAAACTAAAAATCCAGCAGTGGGCTGCCTGTCCATTGAAGCAGAGAGAGGCTGCAAAGCGGAGAAACAGAAATATCTATACAAATAAATAAAATTGAAATGTCTGTTTCTAATGTCAAAATAACGCTTTTTTTACTTATTGCATATCTATATTATATTAATATTATAAGTTGATGAGTTGTTTTGTTTGAACGCGTTCAAACATACAAACTCTCAGGAACTATTGGTACGAATTGAAATAATTTTAATGTTGGATAGCCCATTTATCGAGGAATGCTATGGGCTGTATAACACGAAGTTGCGTGGGTCAGTTAGTGAAAGTAATATATATAACGTATAACAAATAAAATAATTTAAATACTAAAAAACCCGCCAGCTAAAATACAGAAACAAAGTACACTTCATACCTAATTTATATAATGCAGTCGGAGGCACGATATTATGTTAAACAGAATTTATTAATAAATGGGCTATCCAATCGTTCCTAATAAAATTCGTTTTAATTAGTTCCTGAGACTTACAAACAAACAAACTCTTCAGCTTTATAATATAAGTACCTATAGATTTATTATATGAAAAAACATTTGAGTTAATAGGTTCAATAACTCTTCTCGTAAGTAAATACTTAACTACCTATATACCGAACTCAGGCACGCTTTTATTCAAACTACAGACCTACAATAACTTTTACCAAGACTGTGCAGTGTATCAGTCGTACGGCTAGGTCCACCAACCTTATATCCTCTGTGAAAGGACACTTCAAGAGGCGGGCTCCTGTCTGCGCACAACAGATACCAATCTTAACCCCGCCAAGATCAGTGGCGTTATATGATTGGCGTTCGTGATGTCTCGGCCCTCTGCCACCGGCGACACCGTCATCATGATGGTGGACTTTGTCGGTAAACACAGCTTCCCTGACTGTGCGACCGCCTGAACGGCGCGGCGGGGACGGCAACAGCCTTGTTCTTTGTTCAGCTTCCTCACCAGAAGGGGTAGTTATTAGACCGGGCACTAACGCTGGCTCACTGGTCTTAGTAGTTGGGGCATTCAGGGTATCCTCGGACAACTGGTCACAAAACAACCGCCGCAAAAAAGACTATAGACCTTATACGAGGTAGAGGTATTTGGTTCCAGAGGGTTTGGACAAAGACGCCAGGGTGCGAGCCGAGCAGTCGGCGCCGAGGGCAGAAGCATCTTGAGAACATCAAAACTATAAGGTCCGAAAAGGTGTGTGTGCTGCCTCATCTCCCATCAGAGTGGAAGTGACCGGCACAGGCCAATGTATCTAACTTGGCCAGAGCAGCACCAGGTCTGGCCGACACGAAATCGATCCACAGCTAAATTATCTGGGCCTGTCGTCGTATTTTAATAACAATCGATCCACACAACTGTGTAGGAGTTACTGAGCGTAGAAAATGCTGACACGGATGTCAGTATCTTCACCGCTCAGTATCTGGTTAAGCCTGTACGTGGCGCTCTTAAAATGTTTAAATAAAAAAATAAAAAAGTAACTTCTATGGATAAAGTATTTTAATTAAATCTTTGCAAAGAACTCTCTATCAGCCTCTATACAAAGTATCATGCGTCTGAATCAATTTTCGAAACATGTTTTTAAAGTCCGCCGCAGACACCTCTTCCACGGCCTTCTCGAACGCTGCTAGCGCGTCTGCCGGCGAAGAAAACTGTATACCTGCTTTATTCTTTCTTTACCAATCCTCAAGTCAGGCAAACCTGGGCTTCACCCTACCAGCTACCGACCTATAACCCTTTCAATCCTGAAGTACTTTATCAGGAATCGGCTTCTGGAAAGCCAGGGCAAACTCTCGAATTCCCAGTTCGGATTCCACAAGGGACTGGAGCTATGGATAACTAGTAGCTTGTATCAGCATCCTCACAACAGACAATACTGGTTTTGTGGGAGTATTCCTTGACATTGCTCCTGCCTATGACCTATACTGCTTCCTGCTGAGTGTACCAGAGAAGATAGTCAATTTTATTTATAATTCTCTCATAGGTAGAGCAATTCATATCAGCTCGAAGAATTCACTTCTCCCTGCCCGACTTTTCTGGAAGGCCTACCCCAAGGCTCCGTTTTAAGCCCTCTTCTGTACAGTGCCTATACAAGTGACCTAGAAATTCCTTTTATAATGTGTATGCAGATGATCTAGTCCTTTACATCACAGTCGATCATTTGTCGGAGGCATCTACGAGACTAAATTCTGCAGTAAACTATTTACATAGCGGGTTGGATGATCATGGGTTGTCACTAGAGGATTCGGTCCCGGGATCCCGAAGACTTGGATCCCGGGATCCCGATCATATTTTAGTCCCGAAAATTTCGGGATTAAATTCAATGAATCCCGGAATTTTCGGGACTAAAATATTTTTTATATAAGTCAATAAAAATGTGCGTGAAACTTGTTTACACAGCTGATTGTGTTTGTTTCTGCTAACGACCGGTGTCAGTGTAAGTACCTATGTATGTAAAATAGTGTAAAAATTACGCTACAGATCGTGTAATTATTGATATTTATCTTGTTAATTGGTGATAAACAATTAATTTATTAAAAAAACAACAATGCATTTATGTGTATAAGTACGAGTAAATATAGATGAAAAACAGCGAATGTTTATATTGTGAAATTCCACACGAGGTTATAATTTGGAGAAGGCTTACAAAAATTTATTGACGTTTCCTCCAACTTAAATCGAGCCTGAACGCGCGTTTTCCGCTGCTTCATATTTGTGCAACAAATTAAGAAGTATGCTTTCGGATGAGACGTTGGATGCGTTGTTATTTCTTAGATTTTTAAATTATAGTTTTTAATCTTATTTGATTTAAAATATGATTCGTATTAACATTGATCTCTTTTGACAAATTTTAAAGAAGTTGATTTTTTTAAGTTTATTGTAAAATAAAATAAACAAACTAAGCAATAATTCATTAAACTATTTTATAAGGGCCTAGTTTGCTAATTTTATTAGAAGAAATTATATTTTTTTTTGTTTTTGAAGATTTAAGTAAAGATTTAAAATAAAAGGTTGATTTTGATATGTTTTACTATCTTTTTGTTACCACTTTCTATTACCAATACAACCCCGGGACTATCCCGGGATCCCGGTATTAACTGTTGATAATCCCGAATCCCGGGACTAGAAAAATCGACCGGGATCGAATCCTCTAGTTGTCACTATCTATCTCCAAAACCTCTGTCGTAGTGTATAGTCGACGTAGGACTACTTCTAACATTGAAGTCTATTATAACAAGAACATTTTCCCTCAAAAAGATATAATAACAATATTAGGCTTTATCTTATATAGCAAAATAGGTGGTACTCACCATATCACACTAATATTATAAAGGTGAAAGTTTGTGAGTATGTGAGTGTGTATGTTTGTTACTTCTTCACGTCTAAAAGGCTGGAGCGATTTTAATAAAAATTGGTATGGAGTTAGCTGACACCCTGGATTAACACATAGGCTAAACCACGGGTAACACCGCGGGGTACAGCTAGTTAACTATAATGTTGTAAAATGTAAAAGGGGTGCTAATGTGTTAAGAGCACTATCAGGAACATAATGATTCGTAAACTTTCGCGATTTGTACACATTATAGAATTTTAATCTAACTTCATCGAGTTTTATTTTTATTTTAAGGCTAAATACCTTTGTTTATTGCCCGAGGTTTCGACGGTATAACAGACAATGAGGCAGTTGATCCATTTACCTAGGCGGCATTTACTGACGGCAGCCTTGATCACTTCCGTGCTTACCCGCAGGATTTGATGTCACCCGCCAAGTCGAGACAGTTAACAAAATGGACGGAGCTTTGGAATAAATCTAGCATGGACAAAGATATCCCCAGCAAGCTTTGGTGATGCCTATAAATGGGTGACCTCAGTTAACTGTCGAATAAGATTGGGAAACGCTCCCACAAACGCCTTTCTTTTTAAAATTTGGGTCAAGGACAGCTCTCTCTGCGGCTGTGAACTGGATGAGGGCACAACAAACCGTTTTCTTTTTTTTTTAATGCCAGGGAATACATTTTTTCTTAAACGACTTATTGCCAGACCATAACCTTTTGTATACTTGATAAGTAATTAAATAAATGCCAATAACATCAAGCTCTGAAAAATAATCCATATTACATATTACTTAAATTTATATAGAATTTTATAAGCTACGGGTCTTAATCGCGTAAACATTTTATTTTATGGCTAAATGCCTTTGTTTTATTGCCCGATGTTTCGACCGTATTGCACGGGCCGTGGTCACGGGTATAATCCCACTAATCACTTTCCGCTTTTGTGACTGTCCAATTAAACAGGAATGTAAAATTTAGAATTTTAAAATTCTAAATTTTACATTCCTGTTTAATTGTTAACTCTAGCCTTGCTCCAATTAAAACCGTTTTATTTATTTAAAAAGTTGTATTTCTCTTGTACATCCACAGAACCAGTCTACCTAGTCAAATAATGACACGCGGTGTTTGTGTTTTTAAAAACTTTATTTACAATACACGCGTGCTCAGCATGAGCAACAGAATGGAACAATCTGATGTGTCTGCAAGACACGGTTTTATATATTAATCTTATATGTGTTAAAATACGTGTAAATACAGGGTTAGTTGCATGTGTGCAACTTGGTGACAGACCACCCATCAATGGTGTTCTGGTAATCATTAACATTCCAATATTTGATATTTATAATTGATTTGGTCATCATTAATTTTATAGTAATTGATCTAAATGAGTCTTCGACGGTGGTTCGTCTCAGGCTTGGTTTACTAACATGAATTGGGGTTTGGGTTGGCCACCCATAACTCCTCCCTCCGTAAGTTCAAAATCGTCATTTGTTTTTGGCGAATGATGATTTTGGCTACATTTATGAAATAGTACATTTTTATATCGACATAACATTACAATGGTTACAATAATCAGTATTATATAAACTAAAATTGTTCCTATACTAACACTTTTCACATTTATGAACATTTCGTCATTTTTTGGCACTTCACTTTTTTGGTTTAACGCGTGAGACAGGAACTTCAAATTTTCCAGGTCGATGTCGTCTAGGCTGATTGGCTCTCGATGCTGGACTTCCATTGGTGTAACTATACTAGGTAAATGTATATTTGGAGTTTTATGAAAAACAACTTCTCCAGATTGTACACGTCGTTTCCTAAGGGTGATTTTTCCGATCTTGACTTCACATGCATTGTTTAATGTTACAATGAATGTTCCCATGATTTCATGTTGACTCATGTCATTTTCACAGTACTCTGTCAAAATTGCATTATTTCCTGTAAATATAATCCAGGAATCTGGTTGAATATACTTTATTTTGATGTCAGTGGATTTTACTGATAAAGGATAGCATGACTTTATCTTTGTGGAAAATTTTATCAAATCTTCAATGCATTCGCTCTCGTTTTCCGAAGACACGTCGTTGTCGTAACAAAGAAATTTTCCTTCGTCTATCTCTCTGCATGGCTGGGAAAGTGGTAATATTTTCGACCCTTTCGCCAGGATATAGGAATGTTTAGGGGTTAATAAGAAGGTTAAATTCAAATTGGGATTATACATAGGAAACGGATGGAGTTTATAGTAGTTATAAACATCTAATTGAACTGTCGGAACTGACATAATAAAAATTATTTGTTTGCCTTTTGCATAAGCTTTTATATCTATACATTGTTCTAATTTAATTAAATTTTCAAAAATAACGGGTAAAACTAACTTATCTGTTTCTTCAATATTCTTTAAAGTATTAAATAATTCCTTACTATCTAGAATTGATTGATGAAGAACATTTAATCTACTAAACGCAACTGCAGTTTCTACTTCATCTAAACGTATTAGTAATACCTGAAAATTATGAATTAATAAATTAAAACTGTTTAATATAAGATTCTTACTTCGCTGGAATTGCGTTTGATTTAAAATTTCTTCAATTTCCTTAACAGTTTTATCTAAAATTATAAAATTATTTCTAGTGGAATTCGTGAGGTTAACAAATGTGTCCATTATTTCAGAAATTATTGTAATCTTTTCCATAACAACATTTTGTTTTGTTTGCACTTCATTTATCATTTTATCATACCTTAATGCATCCTCGTTATCTAAATTACCAGTAATCGATTTAATTATATTTCCAAATCCATTTATTAATCCTCTTTTAACTTTAATATTAGGAACTAATTGGCTATATTTTTCAATAGTAATATTCATTAAATATTGAGTTTGTAACTCAGCATCTATGATATTTCCATCTAATATATACATATCTAACTTATTTTCTATTTGATTAATAATTTCCTTATATTTTCCTATGTTATACTCTAAACTTTGGGCTACAAGTTCTAGATCTAATATTTTAACTATCTGCCAGTTATAGAGGCTTACTAATGCTTGTCCTTCTTTAACGGGTAGTATTCCCGGATTATCTTCAATCTTTTGAAGTTGAAGGGCCTGGCTGGGCATCATCACTGTTGCCAACAGCAGGGCGTACCTGTGGAGGACGTTTTATATCTTTAACGGGCACTTTAGTAGGTCTATTATGGGTTTCTACCGTGACCGTATTTCTAGAAACATCTCCCGTAACTAAAGCTTTTTGAAAACGTGGTTTATCTTTGCTACGTCTAGTATTCACTCCCTTAATAAATACTTTATCTCCCGATTTTACATTAAATGTGTTCTCTCCTCCTCGCTTTTCTTTTATTTTTTCTTTATTTAATACCATTTTCTTAGTCAGGTATTCGTACAAATACTTTGTTCTTTTTACATGTTCGTTTACTAATTGTTGGGTATACTGTTTATTAAAGTCTACTTCAAAAATATTTGATGATTCTGTATGCCCAAAAACGACTTCAAATGGTGTAAGACCAGTTGTAGAATGTATAGACTGGTTATATGACATAATAGCATATGTCATAACACAGGCTGCATCTGTGATTTTTCTTTCATATTTCGCTAATCTATAAATTTCTAAAATCGTAGAGTGGAATCTTTCCACCAATCCCATGGAATTTGGATTATGTGGCGTTCCAATATGTAGATCAATTTTGTAAAATGTTAACATTTCTTTTAATAAATTATTGTTAAATTCTGATCCTGGGTCTGAGCTAATTCTTCTCGGAACTCCATATTGAGAAAAGTATCTTAATAATGCTCGTACAATTTCGGGCGTTGATCTGTTAGAAACTTCTAAAGCTTGGCCAAATTTGCTAAATGCGTCAATTATAGTAAGGAAATAGTTTCCTTCTATAGAAAATATATCTATAAAGATTTCCTCAAACGGTTTTGTTTGCGTCTGAGTTAATTGCAACTCTGGCTTAAATGGTTTTCTATCATACTTCATTTTCTGGCATGTTTCACATGCATTAATAATACTTGATACCGTTACATCTAAATTATTCCAAAAATAAGTTCTTTTTAAATGAGCAATTGTTTCTTTTATACCGCGATGGCAAGTTCTTCCTACGTGGTATTTTTGTACGATTTCTCTTTGTTCGTTTTCATCTTCTATATAAATTACTCTTTCTGTACATTCATACAATTTTATTGAATCTTTCTTAAATAAATTCGTTATTATACTAGAAAATTGTTCGCGATGTCTTATATCCTCGAAATAAAGGTAATATTTAATTTTTGGACGTATATATTCTTTTAAAAAGTTTTTAATTAATTCTAAATTATTTGTCGGCAAATGGACTTCTAATACTTTTTGTCGAGGTCTAGATAAATCTTTAACACTACATTCATTTAAGTTCCATGTAAAAATTAAAATTTGGTTTGGTTTCGTATCTACTGCTTCATGTAATATGGGTATATCTGACGAGTCCATATTTTCCTCAGAATGAACCGTTGCTAACGAACGCGTATCATCTCTTTCAGATGCCGTAGCTGTCCTGCTACCTATAGATGATATAGCATATGGCGATTTTGGACGATTAGGATTTATTTCATCTTCTTCTGATGAGATGCTAATTGGACTAGAAGTATTTTCTTCTAAATTTACTATCATAGAAATATCTTCATTATCTAAAGCATTAATTTTTATTCTAGAAAGTGCATCTGCATTACAATTCTGTTTCCCTGGTTTATGTATAACCTCATAATCATATTCTGCTAATCTCAATCTCCATCTCGTTAACCTACTTCCTGGTTCTTTAAATGAGTGTAACCATGCAAGTGGTCTATGATCCGTAACTATTGTGAACTTTCTACCATATAAGTATGGTCTAAAATATTTACATGCCCAAATTACGGCTAATAATTCCTTTTCTATAGTACTATAACGTGTTTCTGCGTCATTTAAAGTTCTGCTAGCGAAAGCAATTGGCCTATCGCTTCCTATTGGTCCTTGCGATAAAACTGCGCCAAGTGCATAATTTGAAGCATCAGTAGTCAATAAAAACGGTTTATTAAAATCTGGAAATTGCAATAATGGTGCATTCGTTAATAATTCTTTGCACTTATCAAATGCATCCACATATTCTTTCGAGAAAATTATCTTTTTTACCTTTTTTTAAACAATTAGTTAATGGTTGGGTAACCTTAGAAAAATCCTTAATAAATTTTCGATAATAACCTATTAAACCTAAAAAACTTTTTATTTCCGTAGGCGTTTTAGGCAAAGGAAATTGTAAAACTGCTTTAATTTTGTCATTATTAGGTTGTAATCCCTCTTTAGAGATTGAATGACCTAAATACAATACTTCTTTTCTAAGAAATTCGCATTTGTCTAGCGTTACTTTTAAATTTGTCTCCCTAAGTCTATTAAATATTTTTCTTAATTTTTCTAAATGTTCAGGTAGACTAGACGAATATACGATAATGTCGTCTAAGTATACTAGGCAATGTATACCTTGCAATCCTCTTAACACATTATCCATTGCTCTCTGGAATGTGGCGGGTGCCGTTTTTAAACCAAAGGGCATTCGAGTAAATTCGAAATGTCCCGATTGTGTGGTGAATGCAGTTTTGGGTTGATCCTCTTTTTCAACCTCTATTTGGTGATAGCCACTAGCTAAATCTATTGTAGAAAAGTATGCTGCTTTCCCTAACCTATCAAAAAGATCCGAAATATTTGGTAATGGATATTTGTCGTCTGTGGTAATTTCATTTAATCTTCTATAATCGATTACCATTCTAAACTTTTGTTCACCCGATGCGTCCATCTTTTTAGGGACTAAGTGAACTGGAGCACTCCAAGGAGAGTGAGACTCCTTAATTACATCATTTTCTAATAATTTATTTACCTGTTTTTGAATTTCTTCATTTACAGTTATAGGATGCCTATACGGACGTATGTATATAGGGTCCTCATTCTTTGTTCTGATTTTATGTTTTACTTGGTTTGTAAAAGATAAGGGAATTTGTTCGCAATGAAATATATCTTTATAATCTTCACATAATTTGGAAATACTATTCTTTTCCTCTAAGTTTAAGTGATCCAGCCTAAGCTTAGACAAGTTATCTAATGAAATTTGTTCTATGTCAATATCTTCACATACATTTGAAATATTACAGTTTATGTTAATATCGTTTGAATTGCATAGATCTAAGTTAATAACATTTAGAGGTTTACGAAAAACTAAATTTAATCCCTTTTCAGTTATATTTTGTATAATCGTTTGCGCATAAAAGTTTTCGCATTTAACTATAGCGTCCGGCATTCTGACTCCTGGACAAAATTCTAAATAGTTTAAAATTGCATTACCATTTTCTAACACTGTCGGAACCTTGACTCGGATTTCCGAACGTGGAGGTAATTTTATTTTACTTAAAGGACTATATAATATAGGGATCTCAGTATTTTTTGTTTTTAAGACTTGATTTTTCATATCAATATTCGCTTCCAACTCTTTTAATAGATCCGATCCTATCAAACCATCATACGCATTATCTACGTTATACCTATATAAAAAACTTATGAAACATATTTGTTTTAAAAGTTCCCGTTAATGGAATATTAACTATTTCATCATGTTTGCTACGCCCATGCGTACTTATAACTACAAATGGTTCTATATCCTTAAATTGTGAAAAATATTCGTTTGCCTTTTCTGGCTTCATAAATGAACGAGTACTTCCCGTGTCAATCATAAATTTAGCTTCGATTTCTGGCAACATTATGTGCGGTAAATCGAAAGCATTGTTTCTATCCAAATTAATATTGATTATTTTTGGTTTTCGTCTTGGGAGGCTTCTACATAAAAATTTTCGTTTGTTTCAAAATTAGTCTGTTCAACAGATTCCTCGTTATTTAACATATTATTTCTGGCCGTTCGCATTGAGACGTCAGAATCATTATTAAAATTATTTCTTGGCGAATGATTATTATTTAACCCAAATCTAAACTGTTGGTTCTGGTTCGGTTTAAAGAATCCAGATTGCTTATAATTATTCAGTGTTCTAGGGAATTGTTGTGGCTGATTAAATCTAGCCAATCCACGTTCATTTGGAGAATTGAACATAGGCCTCTGCACAAATTGAGGTGCATTAAAATTGGGCCTAAAATTAGCATGTGGATTAAAGTTAGGTCTAAATGTATTTTGCTGATTTGGAGACGTATTTAATTGAGGTTTATAGTTATTTTGCATAGGTTGACTGTGCTGAGGCAGTCCAAATTTAAATTGAGTAATATTTTGATTACTTTTAAAATTATTTTGGTTTACATTTTGTTTAAATTTATTTTTAGCGTTATATCTAGTTTGAAAGTTGACTTCTTCAGTGACAACTCCTAAGGCATCTTCTAAATTTGTACATTTGTTTAATCTCACAAATTTCAATAGTTCCTCAGGTAAATTATATAAAAAGACATTTAACGATGTATTATTGTATATAATATATTTTGCGGCTTTTACGCCCTCGTCAGTTAATAAATTAACTTTCGAAATCAAAGAACTTTTTACGCATTGAATTCTATGGCACAACTCTATATAACTTTCGTTAGGTTTTATTTTAATGTTTTCCAATTCTATCGCGATACAAGCTTCTGTTCTCGGATCGCCAAAATGTTGGATAAGAAGTTCTTTGAGACTTTCCCAAGTATTAATATTTGCTCTTTCACTTATTAAAATAGCTGCTTTTCCTGTGAGCCTACTAGTTATACAATGAAATATATAAATTTCCTGAGCGGCATTATTTTCCACTCTGAAACTCCTTATTACGTACTCACATTTAATAATGAATAGATTTAATAGTTTTTCATCGCCATCGTATCTTGGGATAATACACTGGACTTCTTTAGGTATTAATTGTACCTGATTCATTTTGCTATACTAACACACTTATATATATATGAAATTTCAAAATGTTTAACTTTAGCTTCTTAGCACACAATATTTTTAAGGCAAAAATAACAATCGTAACTGGCAATGTTTGTCCAAATTACGTTCCCTAAGGTATAGTTAGCGATTTGGTCTAACTACACGTAAAAATGTAACCTGGTAATGTTTGGACCGAAATTACACAAAATAAAATAATTAATGTGAAATTGACGATGCAGTTCAATTAAACGAAAATAAAAACATGGATATAGACAGGAATTAGTGGCGATAAAAGGATCTACTCACATAAAACCATGCCCCATGCCTGGATTGAGATGTCCTTTCCGCTGCTTCTGCGCCGATGCCGATCGTTTGACAAATTTATATTTTTTATTTAGGTTCTTTACGGATTTCTGCGTTTTGTCACTCGTTCGCGACGATGGCCTATTTTCGTGCACTTTTTACCGCGACTTGGACTATACGACTTTAAGAAAATCCGACCCGACTGCGCCAGTCAAATAATGACACGCGGTGTTTGTGTTTTTAAAAACTTTATTTACAATACACGCGTGCTCAGCATGAGCAACAGAATGGAACAATCTGATGTGTCTGCAAGACACGGTTTTATATATTAATCTTATATGTGTTAAAATACGTGTAAATACAGGGTTAGTTGCATGTGTGCAACTTGGTGACAGACCACCCATCAATGGTGTTCTGGTAATCATTAACATTCCAATATTTGATATTTATAATTGATTTGGTCATCATTAATTTTATAGTAATTGATCTAAATGAGTCTTCGACGGTGGTTCGTCTCAGGCTTGGTTTACTAACATGAATTGGGGTTTGGGTTGGCCACCCATAACTACCTAGTCTCTCGACTGGCCATTGGCGGAAATAATACCATAACCCTTTTTTTCTAAACAGGTTCGATTAATCGAAATTCGAAAAATCGCGGTTCAAAGAAACAGGGCCGCACGAGTTTTTTTCTCTCTTTCAGGCTTTGCAGTCAATATTTACTTTTTCATTGAAACGGATAGCGCGGTCCAAGTCGTCGACGACGTCAATGGCGTCTAGCTAACATCTGGTCTCAATAATCTAACTATCGATGGATTTGGCTACTAGAGGTTTAAATTTGACTTAAGCTCCATACAAAATATGTCAAAATTCTACCTCTAGTAGCCAAATCATCGATAGGTAGACTATGAGACCGACCTTATGTCAATCATAGAACTTCAATGCTCAAAACCATCGACTACTAGTCTATGAGTATGACTTTATGAGATCGTCATCGCCATCGAGATTATTCGAGTTGTTTATTCGATTAAATAAAAGATCTCGCAATCGCGCATGCGCGCGTCATTGACATCACTCAATAGTATTATTGTTTGACCCAGTTTGACGCGTTTGACGTGACAAAAAAAAAAAAAAATTGTTTGTTGTGGTTTGTTGTATGGAGTGCTCGTATTTTGATGATTAGGAACCTTAAAGTAAATTCGATTTATCATAAATAGCATTAAACAAAAATTGTTTGTGTTATTTGGTTCAAAACAGAGTTATTACGCGCACAAATATACATACAACACGTTTTATTTGTCTATTCGAAAGAATTCTCTTTTAATAGTGTCTTGTGGACAATTCTGCCCAATGTCGCTCTATGCTAGACCAGAGCAAGCATTACAGTGTAGTGATACCCACGAGCCAACGACTTAAATACTAATTAATAAGTACCTATAATTGAAGAATGGAGAATCTATCGTTGTGTCGTATTTGTTTAGCGACTGATGTTCGGTTGTGTTCTATATCGAGGCATTTACGAGACATTTATGAGAGGATAACAGATATGACGGTGAGTAATTAACAAACGCAATGTCTGCCCTAGGGTCTGGCAAGCAGGATAACCTCCTGAAATCGAGATCGAACCCACTGATGGTAAACCGTTACCACGCATGCAAGATCAGGGGTGTCACAGGCCCGTTGCCGACCCTTTAAAAATCCATTTAAGTACTCTTCCCTTCATGAAGAAACCCATATTATAGTACTTGGAAAACCTTAAATTAAGATGTACTGGTATACTAGATTATGGCTCTGCTCAGTGCATAAAGCATTTGTCATTGGCTACATGATCTACAGAAATTATTGTTGCAGTGGCTATGTTTGTTTGATGCACTCTAATTTATAGCTTAACAAGCAGTTGCCCTTAACTTCATCCCTCGGGAAATGTAACATTTTTCCCTGTTTAAAATTAAGCTAATAATGATCTCCTAACCAATGTGTTTACAGTGCTGGAAATATTATAGTGCACAAGTATGTGTGCAGACAAGTGGAATCTCTATGTGTTCATTTTTATCCTTTTAAATTGTTATACATAACTATTTTTCCCATTTTTCATTGCTGCCCCGCTCCTATTGGTCATAGTGTGCCCATAAATGGGCTATCCAACTGTAAAATAAATTTTCAGTTCCGACCAATAGTTTCCGTGATAATCGCACACAAACAAACAAACTCTTCAACTTCATAATATTAGAATTCTTCTTTATTCTATGAAAAACAAGATAGAATTTTAGGCTAGAAAAGGGGGTTTGTGAAATCTTTTGTACCTTTAAATAGGGGTAGGAGGCATCAAAAATAGTCAAATACTATTTTACTATGTGATTAATGTATGGCCCGGTCCCTAATGAGCCTATAGCCTTCCTCAGTAAATGGACTAACTAATGCAAAAAGGTTTAATCTCTTCAGTTCAAGAAAGAAGACAGGAGACCACTGGTAGCCTGTTACATTTGCCAAGCGAGGCTTCGGTACTGCTACCGGCTGCGGAAAAGCTGTCTCCGGAGTGAGGAACTGTTAACAAAGATGCTCAGCAGCCCTGTGGTGAGAGCTCTTAGCTGTTTTGTGAGACCTCGGGTTCATTACTATGTATAGGCTTCCTTCAATCATCGAATATCATGCAATTATTTTCATTGTATAAACTGAAAGTTAAAATTATATTAGCTATAGTTTGACTACAACTGCTGTGCTGCTCTGTGCCTCGCCAAACCTTTCTTATGTGCGGTACAGCGGTTGCAGTCAAACTATAGTTTTAGTGACTCTCATATAAAATTACTTCTGTTTTTATAAATGTGGTTACTAAAGATGGTTAAAGTCTTCGATAATAAGCCAGCTAAGATCAAATACTTGGAAGCCAACAAAATAAAATAAAAAAACAAAATACCTTGCATTTGCACCTTAAATTATTATTCACGCGATTAGACCCGTAATATATATATATATATATTCATTGTAAGATATATGACCGAAATACTTATGTTTATTCAAATCAACAAAGATTCCGTCAAATACCTACATTGTGTGTGTTTGGAATTTAAAAACAAAGGTCTTCTAAATGAATCAGGCTAGAGATTTATATATCTAGTTATTATGATATTAATTGCAGTTAAAACCACAAGATGTGAGTACAAACACGCTCAGAATCGTCCCGGTGCTACACTTAAGTCTGGGTCACAATATGCAGAACAACAACAGCACAGAGAGTCACATCAAGGAAGAGGCCTCGGAAGTTATCTGGGTTGACCTTGACCAACCATATTCTGAAGGTAAATCTAGACATACAGTTGGATCAACGTAACTAGGCCGGACTGAAGTAGGCGACAAATGGTTGCGCAGATGCATTTTTTGGAAGTAAATGGTGACAGGAAGCGGGGGGCCGGGGGCGGTAACTAAACCAAGAGAATTAGAGATGCGATTACGCATTACATTGTCATAATTAGTATTACTAACTCATGTTTTTTTGTGATTATTTTGATGAAGAAATTGTTTTTCAAAGTTTCTTTAGTATTTACTTTAACTGTTCTAAATTTAAACTTTTATGAACTGATTTAAATAGTGTTTTTATATTGTTGAATAAAAATGTTGTTAGTATTTTTAATCGATTAAACATATTTAGTCGTTTTCGTAAGTAATTTTAGGGTCGCATCTCTATGACATGCGCGAATGTGATAAAAACCTAACTTCAATCCGGTCAAGATTCAAGATACTTACGTTGATCGTACTGTACACGGGAACGTGTCCAGACAAGTTCAAGGGAACTGTTGGCACAGAATAAGTAATAGTACTACGTACAGAAGGTTCACTCCCTAACAAAAGTCAGGTTTAGGTATAAAAATATACCTAGACTCGCCAGAGCTACCCGCCTGCAAGCTAAATTGAAACTTATAACCGCGCGCGAACAGTGAATTTTCTTTGCGCGCCACAGTTTTATGACCGAGCTGCGAAGTCCGCACGGGGTTGACACTTGAGAAGTTTTTGTACCTAGCCAATTTAAGTTTTAAGATAAATAAGTAGATTAGGCATTACAAACGTACATTTAGCATTATAAACATAAAAATTCCAATTGTCGTGTGTTCGATTCCCACGGGTGTAGATATTCCTTTGTAAACATCATCCTATCCTGTTCTTAATATTATTTCTGGACAACTAATTAAGGATTTTTATTTTAACTATTACTAAGAACTTAAGGAATTAAAAAAGAACGACCGGCTGCCGCACGTGACCGCTCCCCTGTCGTGCGAGCCGAGAGACAGCCCACTGCCATTCGCCCCTTCGAGGGGCGCGCTGCCCGAATATACCTAAACTGCGGAGTGACACCCCCCTGCTGTCGAGCAGCATCCACGTGTATGTTTATTCGAACCATTTGGAACCACATTTGTAACTTCATAACTTAAAAAATATTATTCACTAGCTTCCGCCCGCGTTAAGTTTGGACTGCCATTTCACCCCTTTAAGGGGTTTAGGGTTTTTACTTTTGCGCTGCGCCTATTTGACTGCGCAGTGGCTTTTAAGGTTGCTTTGGGCCTCACACTGTGCTTTTCGTTGCGCACAGCATTTTAAGACAGCGCGACGGTTCCAGTTCGCTCAATGGCCTTTTTAGGACCACCGTGATTACACTGTGACCATCTTCTCATGCCCCAGCTTGCTCAATGGTTCGAAAGTTTGCACTGCGCTCGACAGCGCAGTGTCTTTTAATTTCGGGTCGCGCCCCTCGTATTTGCGCAGTGATTTGTGAGACCACGTTGAGTCCCCCATCGCGCAGTGACTTTTAAGTTTGGGTTGCACCCTGTTTTTCTGTGGCCACCAACTTGCGCAGTGGATTCTAAAGACACACTGCGCTTCTCTCCGCTTGCAGTGACTCGAAGAGTGCGCAGCGGCATCCAGCTCGTTCGGTTGCTTATAAGTTCACACTGTTTTCAACTTGCTCAAGGAATTCCACTCTTGTCCTCATGCTCTGACTTCTGTAATCGTGCTGCGGCTCCAACTCACCCATTGATTTCAAAATTGCTGCTCTTGTCAGCTCAAGCAATAACGTCTACCTTTGCGCTGCTTGCGCATTGGCTTCTAAGTTCAATTAGTACTCATCTGCCTGCGAAGTATCTTTGAGGATTGCCCTGGGCCGTATTATTCGGGCAGTGACATAAAAGATTAGCTAGGGCCCAGCTCGCTCTACGGTTTCTAAATTCACGTAGCGCTCAGCAGCTCGCGTAATGACTTCTAAATTCGCTATAGGCTCCTGTACTCGCGTGACATATAAGGGCGCCCCCTTTGCCTGCATAATTAAGTTCACGCTGTACCCTCTTCCTGCGCATGACTTTTAGATCACGCTGCGCTCACAGCTCGCTCAATAGCTTCTAAGTTCACACTCATTCGTAAGCTTGTGCAGTACTTCACTGTGCACCCCTCTGTTTGCGCAGTGAATTGTGAGGCCACGCTGAGTCCCCCACCACGCAGTAACTTTTAATATTGCGTTGCAATCCCTAGCTTGTTCGTCGCGCTGTGCTCGCTAGCTCGACTCACGCAGTGACTTGATATGCTGTGAGCTAGCGAGTGTAAATGTCACTATTAAAATCCTTTTGTCCTCCGGTATCAGACGTCGATTTTCTTTCGATCGGCTGCACGGATTGACCAAAATCGGAGCTATTTAAGAATGTAGAGAATATTAGGGTCTTGAAGAGTCATTTCTTTGTGTTATTCGAGGTTTTTCTGTCATGCCATACTCGTCAACTAGCTCATGACTGCTTTGGCCATTTGTGTAAGCCTTCGAATTTTGTTCCTGAGTCTCCTTGGTCGGTTATCAAAGACCCAAGGTACACAAACTCATTAACGGACTCTAGATCTGCTAGTTCGGCCGTACGTGTATGTCGTCCTGCTCGGTCAATGATCATTACTTTGGTCTTCGCCCTGTTAAGCCCACCATGTTATATTTAATACAGTTATGACAAATTTGGTTATTGCGATATACATCATAATTGCGGCACAACAGTACTTTATCCGTGTGAAATACTTACAGATATTGTGACGGAAGCTGAAGAAAAACAATGTACACTAATAGATGATAACAACCAATGTTCGCACTTAGAGGATCCTCTCGATGTAATAAAAGAAGAAGCGGATGATTTTGAGACTGGTGCGTAAATTGACGTGATAACCTAAGAGTCAGCGACGATCTGACCTTCGTCATTTTCTCTGTGTATGTCCTTAATACAGGTCCAAACGATCCCTGACTATGAAGTTTAGCTGACGGATTCTTTGTCAGATATCAGGCATAGACATGGGCTCCCCGCGCTGCTGCCGCTTTTAGCGAGTTGAGTTCGGCTCGAACTTGTCATTATGTTTAATATTTTACAGTGTTTATTTCTAAATTGGCATGTTTAATATATACTACTAAGCGGTTCTGGATGCTCTACCACGATGTCACATTGACTGGTGGTATATCGAGGTGCTGAGGAGCACAATGAATGTTCAGATTTAAATTAAATTCGTAGAATTGCGTCGAGGTGTAACATGTGGGGGATGTCATATCCCCTACACTCTCCGATTGTGGAATGAGCCTTGCCGAGGTTTTACCAAAAGACTACAGAATGGGGTACTTCAAGAGGGAAGTAATTAGATTGAACTGGGGTCGGCAACACCCTTGATGTTGCAGTTTTAGTAACCACTTACTATCAGGTGGGCCGTAAATACCGGTTTTTTTCCAGACAAGAGAGTCCGTTCCATTAAGACTTTTCCCGCTCATTAGAGCGGGGAAAGTCTTAATGGAACGGACTCTTTCCGTTCCGCTTCCATTGCATTTCCATCAACAAAGAGTTCATTAAATTTATTCAGAAGTAAACCCTTTTTAGAACTGATCGGGTTTTCGTTTAGGAGTATATGCTCGACACTTTAATTTTGCAAGTAAAATGGCATCCTTAATGGGCCGTTCCGCTATTGGTGCCTTTCACTGCGAACGAAGCGGGCTTCGTACAGACTCCGTTTAACTCACAGCGGCAATCTTTATATGTGCTTCCACTGTGAACGGAGTTACAAAAGTGGTCACAGAGTTGAGCGGATTTCTAATGGACTCCGTGAGGACTCCGCTCGACTCGTAATGCAAAATTTCATAGAAATACTTCCACCGTGAACGAGTAAATGAAGCGGACCGAGCGAGTTAAAATGGGTCCCCTGTGTCATTGTGTCTCACACTCGTTTTAAACGGACTCGTTCTTTGACAGCCAGTTCAGGAGCCCTGCTCTTGCGAAACGTATCGACATGGACTGTTCATTAAAGCAGTTAGGCAGTACCCGTTGTTGTGGTGTTTCTAATAGTGAAGAATTGTAATTGGCTAGCTGTCAACTTCAATGTTTTCATTATATGAATTTGTTTAGTTGTAAATCATCCATACATATACATACATACATATCAACCCATATGATGGCCCACTGCTGGGCACGGGTCTCCCCAGTAGAACCTACTAGTATGTAGATCCTGGGGGTAATTGCCATAATCGCCACGCTTGGCGAGCGGGTTGGCGATCGCAGTAAGGCTTTAAAGTACGCAGAGGACGCTGCTGCCCGCCCTCCGCTGTGAAATCCCTTAGTCGCCTTGACGACACCCACGGGTAGAGATGGGGTGGTACTATTCTTAAGCCGGCACCACACGGCACATGAAATCATCCATATATATACTTAATATTATAAAGCTGAAGAGTTTGTTTGAACGCGGTAATCTCACGAACTATTGATCCGAATTGAAAAAATATTTTACTGTTGGATAGCCTCGAGGAAGGCTATAGGCTATATAACATCACGCTACGACCAATAGGAGCGGAGCAGCAATGAGGAATGTTGCAAAAACGGGGAAAATTTACGCAAACGAAGTTGCTCAGAACAGCTAGTTTTAAATAAATAAATAAATACATACTGTTGTTTTAACCAATAAATAGTCAAGCAAAAAGAGCTTAGGCCGAAGCCCAAAGAGTAGAAATTAACCCGATCAATTCAAGACCCCTCTTTTGAACTGATCTGGTTAATTTCTACTCCTATTTCTAAAATTACAGTTATTACGGAGTCCTTTCAACTCCTAATGACAAATTACATAGTCGCGTTTCCAAAGGGTGAAAGGGAAGGTCTTTAACGACACGGATCTAACGAGTAAAAAAATGTGGTCAGAAATAATGCACAGCAGCAAGGTTTCACCGACTTTTTTTTCTAATACTCCGCAGTAGGATACAAGCCCTGTGTCGCGGGGGACTTTGCAAACAAACAAGTCACAGACACAAAGTACACCCAGACTCGGAACAACAATTTGTGGATTACACAAAGTGGTGTCCCGTGTAAAAAACGAACGACCTCTTGCGTAGCAATCGGACACACTCCTACCTCGTTCTACAAACAAGTCACAGACACAAAGTACACCCAGACTCGGAACAACAATTTGTGGATTACACAAAGTGGTGTCCCGTGTAAAAAACGAACGACCTCTTGCGTAGCAATCGGACACACTCCTACCTCGTTCTTTGTGGAAACCGATTGTCACTTTCTTACCCTTTATTTCGCACTAGCTTTCGCTAGCGGCTCCGCCCGCTTGGATGTCGGTTATCGCGATAAAAAACTATCCTATGTCCTTCCCCGGGACTCAAACTATCTCCATACCAAATTTAATCTAAATCCGTTTAGCTGTTTGAGCGTGAAAGCGTAACAAACAGACACAGAGTTACTTTCACATTTATAATATTAAGTATGGATTTGTCATTTCTCTTTCTCATTTTCATTTTGTAGTGAAAATCAACAGACAATACTCTTTGTAGTGGAAATGTAATGGAAGCAGAACGAAAGGAAACCTTTCTCTTAAACTATTTCCCGGGGTTTAAACGGGGCTTAATGCCCGCCTTCCACTGCGAAAGGGTAATGTGTGGGTAATAGCTGAGCCAAAGGAATAAATAGTGCTCACCACAAATTTTCCAAAAAATATTCAGTTGAGTCTGGGGGGGAATTTCCCCTGTTGACTCCCTCCCTTTGGATTCGCGTCTGCTACCTGGTACCAAAGCTACCATCATAGTCAGAAACTATCAGGTTTTGTAAAATGAACAAGGTCAGATCGTCACAAGCTCTTGATCTACGAATGGAGTTAACTAGTATAATTAAGTTTTTATTATAACGTAGGTAAGTGTATTTGTAGATGCCGAATATATAAACTTAGAAGAAGGAAATATAAAAATAGAAGAATTCGATTGGGAGCCAGATATAGCCGGCACATCTTCACAGTATGCAAATAATATATGTCCCAAGATTGTGACGGTAGGGATTGGTAAGTCTACATATCTCTTCTAATTTAGACGTTGGCCATTTCAAGTCTATAAAGTCATTATATTAATTATGTTACTGGTTATTTAATTAGTACGTTCGTGTTAATGAAAGATTCATTATTTAACGGCCGGTCTCAATAATCTAACTATCGATGGATTTAGCTACTAGAGGTATATATTTGACATAAGCTCCATACAAAATATGTCAAAATTCTACCTCTAGTAGATAAAACCAACGATAGGTAGATTATTGAAACCGGCCGTATATGTAAATTCGTAAACCAAAGTCACCATGGATGTGTTCAGAATTACTTTTCAATGATTTCGTCATAAAAAAAAATGAAAAATATATGTAATTATACATCACATAAGTCGTTAAACCATAGTTATTATGTCCCCTGCGAGAGGTATTTTTTTATATTTTGGTAAAATCCATTGTCATTTTATTGTTTTTATTATTATAAGATACTATATTTATTGTTTAGGTGCTCGTGTTTCTAAAAACTTCAAAATCGCTGCTCTGAAAGATATTGAAGATGCTACTACAAACAAAAGAAAAATAGAAATAATTAAAAATGAACCAACAGAAACTATAACTATTAAAGAACCTAAGATTGTTACTAAGAAAATAGAAGTTGAAAAACTAGTAACTACAAGTAAAATACTTGAAACTTGTGATAAAGTCGATACTAACTTGAATAATGTAACTAACGACAATGTATTAACATCTGTAGTTAATGATGATTGTGGACAAAAATCTACAAACATCACTTTAGAACAAAATATTCGTAGTATTTCAAGTAGCAAAAATAAAACGTTTTCATGTGATATTTGTAATAAATGTTTTAATTATAAACGTGTTTTAAAAGACCATATTCTCTTACACGCTAGTGATAAACCATACCAATGTAATATTTGTAAGAAATGTTTTATTCAAAAAGGTCATTTAAAAACTCATATTCTCACACATACTGGTGAAAAACCATATAAATGTAATGTTTGTAGCAAATCTTTTACTTATAAAAGTGTTTTAAAAACTCATTTTCGTACACATACTGGTGAAAAACCATTTCAGTGTAATATTTGTAAGAAATCCTTTGTTGGTAAAAGTGATTTAAATAGACATACTCTCACACACACTGGTGAAAAACAGTATCAGTGTAATGGTTGTAATAAATATTTTAGTTCTAAACAAATTTTAAAAGATCATATTCGCACACATACTGGTGAAAAACCATATAAATGTAATGTTTGTACGAAATGTTTTATTCAAAGAGGTATTTTAAAACGACATCTTCTCACACATACTGGTGAAAAACAACATCAGTGTAATATTTGTAATAAATGTTTTATTCATAAAAATGTGTTAAGAACTCATATTCGCACACATACTGGAGAAAAACCATATCAGTGTAATGTTTGTGAAAAGTGTTTTAGTGACGCAAGTTCTTATTCGAGACATAACCGCATACACAAACGGTAATTAAATAAAACCTGGTACAGTGAAGTGTTTTCGGCACCTAATCATTCCTATTCAATGGAAGAGGGATCTAGATAAAAAAGAAAATAAGTAAAAATGTGGCACTCGGGAACTGCCGCGGTAAAGCTATTGCATAGCATTTTTTATCAACTTATGCTATTTTAATTATTTATTTATTGTTTACTTAAGCAGTATTTTTTTTTTTATTACAATTCGGAGCAGCTCGTCTCGATCCGTGCGAGCTTCGTACAGTCGTACCATATACATATACGTTAAGCGAACGCTCGGCCGAGCTACATGGTAGGCGGAGTGTTAGGTTTTATTTTCGTTACGGAATTTCTAGATTCGGTCGCCGCGCTCAAAGCCCGCCCGCGATAAAAGCTATGCAATAGCTTAATAATTATCCATAACGAAAATATTGTAAACATCATAGCATCTAAGATTCAGAATGTTAACATTTACCGGTGTATGTCCAGATCAGGTATAAAATAGGAAACATTTCGGAGATACACTACCGAATTTGGTGAATGTCGACATAAACCGGTGAATCTTAAGATTCACTAATTTCGGACATTCACAGTAACTTAAATATATTTTACGAATTAAAATGTGTGTAGAGATGCCGAAGTTCGCCTTCATTGCCGCAAGTAAGTCGCCGTCAATAATTACTTGCTATTTTTATACAGGGTGCCAATTAGTCAGTTGAATCCTAGCAGTGGGGTGATCAGACCATAACACTTGCCCGATATTTTTGAAAAAAAAAAAACTATTTAATTTTTGGCGGGCGACGATCTTACACGGGACACGACTTTGTTTGGTGAATATACCTAGTTCGGTGGCCAGGTACTAACATGTAATGTTGATAAATAAAACCTCTTTTTGCTTTTTAAACGTTAAAGTGCGGTAACCGTTGTAGAGGGTTAAAGCGCGAATCTTTGCATTCGAATTTTAATTAATATTTTTATGAAAAAAGAGCTACTACTTTTATTTTTTTGTATTTGGTAATATTGGTATCATGTATCGTGATCACCCCCCTGCAAGGATTCACGTGACTAAATCGGCAACCTGTCGTTGGCAATAAAATGCCAAACCCATATAAATATATAGAGAAACAAAGAAAAATGTATTAAATAATTTGGATTTTATCGATGGTTTGAAATTGTAGAAAATATACCTCTATCTCTGTCTTTAAAGATACCAGAACAACAAAATTATACATAATTGGTAAGTGATATTGTTTTAAAATAATAAATAATCAGTAAAAGTATAATAATTTTATTATTTCTATAAAATATGTAACTCTTTATTACCTGGTTGGTCTAGTGGTTAGTGACCCTGACTGCTAAGCCGGAGATCGTGGGTTCTATCCCGACCCAGGATCAAAATTTGTGTGATGAGTGAGATGTTATTTATCCATAGTATGTATTTATTTAGAAATATATAAGTATGTTTATCAGTTGTCTGGTTTCCTCAGTAAAACCTCTGGTTAGTTTGGGATCAGATAGTGTTGTTTGAGTTGTCCCAAGATATTATAGTTATTATATACGTACAAAATTAAAAATATAAATATATGTCTTCATGTAACTTATAAACATAAGAAAGACAAACAACTACTTTGCGGAATCTCCCAAGCTACTCGTATTTCTGTACAGTTGACGAAATGTGTAACGGCTGGTGGACATCCTGATTTCCACAGGAAGCTCATTACATAGAAGAGAAGCCTGAAATGTGAAGGAAGAATGGATAAGCTGGATGAAGCTTTGAAATGGACAAAGAAGTTGGAGGGTATCTGAAGACCTGAGATTTCTGACATGGTTAGAGAAAATATACTGAAAGTGAGAGGAAAGATAAGTAGGAGCATACGGAGATTGTAAATACGGCCAAGTGGCAAGTTATCGCACCCAACTCACATAATTGCCCAGATTTTTTTGCCATAATACACGAGAGGGCCATGGGCCGGTAACTGGACAGATTATGACGAGGTTAGCGTGGCATGAGAATTGGGATTATAACCTGGGTTTCCATTAACAATGGGAGCAATGGACTAAACGGGGGAAAGGAATGCCATGGTGAGGAATCCTTATACTATCTAGGACAGTAGAAAGTTCCTCCTCAGAAAATGGTGAATCAAATTTGGAAGAAGAATAGAAGGGGAACTAAAGGTGGAAGATTTATGGAGGGAGGGAACCATAAAACCATAGGCAGGGTCAGACCATGAGCAAATGCATACAACCAAGCCCGACTGCTTGGTGTATCCTGAGATGAGCAGGAATCAGTGGCAGCTAGAGTATCAGAGATGTATGAGACAGAGTACCTTAATCTTCTAATATCTCTCCAGGCAGAGAGGGACTCGTGCGAGGGAAAATCGACACAGAATCTCTGCCATACATCCCTTTTTTTGTGACAAAATTTTTCAAGTTTCTGGTAGTTCACGTAGTTGTCCAATGTCATTGACAACCTGTTAGATTTTTCGGCCTCTTTTCTTTGTTTACAGACACTTGGGGATCTCATCAAAGGGGGGGAAAGGTATTTTTTACGAGGCTTTTTGACGTGTTAACGTTTTATATATCGATGACCGGCTGCACTCACGAAAAAGTATCACGTTATTGACTGGTTGCTAAGCAACGCAAATGACGATATCTCATTAATGTATCTCATCAACTTTTATGACGTTATCACGTAAAATTATTGTCCGTAAACCGACTTTACAGACAACCTATTTTTATAGGAAATGTTGTGGCAGCAGCAGACAAGAGATATTTTAAAAGAGGTGGTAAACTATATTAACATTAGAAGAGGAAGATAGTGGGAGTTGGGAAACTTCTCGGTCTACACATTGAGCGACGACAATGTCCAGTCTGGATTGGAAAGGATATATTTGAGACGTGGGTTAAGGGGGAGTTTGAGAGTTGGAGAAGTTAGGTGGGGAGATCAGGATCTGGAAGTGGTCCCTTCCAAACGAGTGTTCTGGAACTTGCCATATAGGGACTTAGGAAAGACTGGGAGAACATAAGGTCAGGTCTACAGCACTGTGACAATTTTAAAGGGGTGTCACTCTACGAGTGGCAAATCCATTAAGATACACAGGTTACATCATCAGCCTATCGTAGTCCACTGCTGGACATGGGCTTCTCTAATTGCACACCACTTTGTTCTATCTTCGGCTTCTGGGAGAAAAACAGGGTCAGGTCTATGGATTAGGGTGGAAGGTATACCACTATGTTTTCCTCGTTAATTGTTTTTTTTTTGTTAATCTCCTAGCTTGATGACATGGCCGTGTCCAGCGGGCTGTATGGACTGTACAACTGTCTCCTTCAATGTCCACTCCACAGGAACCTATCGAATAATGCCCATTCTAGTGCAGATATAAGGAGGGATTGCGGTACTGTGCTTAGCTACGTCTAGAAAGGGGTGGCTGATAAAGCTGTTAGCATCAAGTGCTGTTTTAAATTCCACCGAGATGCGGTTTCGGCCTTTACGTTTAACACCCCCAAAATATACAAATATATTTAATTTTATTATTATATGTGGGGCTTAACACTGTGCCACTAGATTGGTCACTCACGTCTCTTGAAACATTTATTTATTTATTTATTTTTTATTTATTTTATTTATTTATTTAACAAATACAGCCATCATTACAGGTATATACCTACTGCAATGGTTGTAGACTTGTAATTATATGCATATATATAAACTTAAATAACTACTACAAAATCATGAACACTAATTAGGTACAGCCCAAAAATGACTCAGTGACCTTTGCGAACTCGCTCAGTAAACACGAAAAAACGTCTATTTGGACAGAAACCGCATTGAAAACACGCAGCGCGCGTGTCACTGGTGCGAACTGAAGTAAATTAGTGCGCGCTCGCGGCAACTACATTAGTGGCGTGTACTCATTAGGGACACTTACCTTAATTAACTGTAAGACAGCTGGGTTTTGTGTGGTGCCACGTAAGATTTTCAATAAATATGTGACCAAAGCTACTTCCCTTCTTACGTCCAACTTGTTATAGCCCACCATACCCAGAACAAATAGAGTAGGGTACAACAACGGATATCCTGGAACATGTAAACATGTGCGAGTTAAGAGCCTCTCTACATTATAACAAAATGTAAAGGTAAAGAGGCATCTAAACGGGCCATTTTTTACGACAATTTGTGGCCGCAATGCTGTGGCCGGCAACATGGCAGTACTCTCCAATATTGATTTGATGGTTACCGGACTGAGCGATCTATCTATCGCAATGTTGCCCGGCCAATTTTGTTGTTGTATCAGTCGCCCTCTATTTTATTGTTGCCGGGTTGTGTAGCCCGTTTAGGAGACTGTATCATGCTCTATACAATTGTATAGACATATTGCCATTATTGGCCGAGTAATTAGTTGCCAATAGTGCCGCCACCAATTGCCGTAAAAAATGGCCCGTTTAGACGCCCCTTTAGTATGTTTGTGTGTATGGAGGGAGTTAGTTTTTTTTTTATTATTATTTATAAGACGTCTCCCGCATTAGGGTACAGAGCCCTGTGTCGCCCATTATTGGCCGAGCAATTAGTTGCCAATAGTGCCGCCACCAATTGCCGTAAAAAATGGCCCGTTTAGACGCCCCTTTAGTATGTTTGTGTGTATGGAGGGACTTAGTTTTTTTTTAATTATTATTTATAAGACGTCTCCCGCATTAGGGTACAGAGCCCTGTGTCGCAAATATACAAGTCATGGATACAAAGTACACCCAGACTCGGAACAACAATTTGTGGATCACACAAAGTGGTGTCCCGTGTGGAAATCATACCCACGACCTCTTGCGTAGCAATCGGACACACTCCCACCGCGCTATTGAGGCAGTTGTGTTATGAAATTGGGTATTATTGGGATTAGTTATAGTTATTTGGATTGTGTTATTAAATTGAGAATTATTGGGATTATTTTTGTTAGTAGGAATAGGATTATTATATTGTAGGTATATGCGGTTATAATTTTTACTGGCTTGGTTGTTACAAGGCGTTGAACTCAGGTCTATAGCGTTACTCCCATCTGTGCCATGCGGATCGCTCGGACTCATTATTTTCTAATAGGTAGGTACTTACCTACGTATTGTCTAACTAGGGACGGGCAACAGCCACTCATGAATTTTCAAGTAGATACTTAAGTTTTCTTACCATACATTTGGTTGTCAAATCTACTCATACTTAGCTGGTGTTGCGTCAAAGTCCCCCCCTCCCCCAAACTTGACCCTGGATCCGCTCCTGACTGCAGCTAAAACTGTTATTATTTAAAAAAAACGCCGGACACTAGGATCAGGATCAAGCACTAGGCTACAGATCCAAAAACCTATCTTCTTCTTCTTTGATTTTATGGCAATCTAGCCGTTTTAACGGCTAATTTCTGCAAGTGTCAAGTATTTATGCACTTATTACATGCACATAGTCTCGTTCTAAGTCAATTATCACGTATTCAAATCATTTTTTAAAAGTTAATATCGGAGCTGTAAAAATAATGGCCGGTCAGTTTGCCGCCATTTTTACAACTCCAAAAACCTATCAAAAATGGCAAAACTGTCACGTTTTGACAAATCTTTGACGTTACCCGAAAAATGTTGCCAAAAATAAGATTTAGTAAAATGAAATTTTGGAACTATTTTGTTCTCAGAATGTATTTTGATAAGCATGTGTTGATTTTATCTTAACTTTAATTTTAGTTTATTATGAAGTTCTTATTAGAATACAGCGTCTCGTTATTAGGTAATTGGTAACTCATCAGATCAGTTTGTAATTTTGTATCTCATTGTGTAAAATAGCTGTTAGCTGTCACCAGTCACTGTCAGTCAAATAAGGATGGGCGAGTGCGAATCCAAAATGTTTCCCCCACAAGCGAATGAATCACAGTCGACCATATTATTCATCGAGTGAACAGTCAACTTGTCGATAATAAACTATCGAAATATTATTCGATTATTCAGAATGAACTTATACGACTTTTTCTTTCGAACAGGTTCATTTGAAATTTCGAAATAATCGCGTGTCGATGGATCGCGAATGGCACCAATGAACCGAATTTAAGCGAATGAAGGATTATAAAAAAAGCTTCGATGTTTAAAAAAAAAATTATAAAGTAAAAATTTAATGCGGTCCAACGTTCTAGCTAGCTAACTTAATGACACCCAGGTTGAGGTTTGACTCATTGACGTATAGACCTGGACGGCGCCATAACCTCACAAAATTGATGGACAATACCTGTCAAAGAGACAGAGCCGCACGAATGTTTCTCTCTTTCACACTTTGCAGTCAATATTTACTTTTTAATTGAAAGGGATGGTGTGGTCCAGGTTTAAACGTCAATGTTTTGACTAAAAATATATCGATAGCCATCGAGAATTATCGACATGTTTTTAGCTCGAATAAAACATCTGGCCACAGAGCATCTGGCACTCGCCCATCTCTCAACAATTCAATGAAAAGTTTTGTTTTTGTTTCAGTTTGTTCTATGGATGGAGTTTACTTGTTGTTAATTGTCACAGAACAATTCGTAAACTTGATTTGTAATCAAAGATTATTCGGATTAGGACTCGCTATAAATTCTTAGTTCGCGCACAATTTTATTAATATACTACACGAAAGAATTCTCTTTTATCAGCTTACGAGTGTTTTGTTTGCACATTATTCTGCTGCCTAATCTCGCTCTATCCAATCGATACTAGTTGGAGCAGGGCAAGCATTACAGTGTAGTGAGTGAGTGATACTAACTAGTACCTAGTTGAAGAATGGAGAATCTATCGCTGTGTCGTATTTGTTTAGCAACTGATGTTCGGTTGTGTTCTATACCGAGCCATCTACGAGACATTTATGAGAAGATTACAGCTATGACGGTGAGTAATTAACAAACCCAATTACTCCCCTAGGGTCTGGCAAGCAGGATAATGAGGTTTACGCGAGAACAAGTTCAGTTTTTAATTACTTATTGATTTGATGAGTTGACTAGTGCTCAATGCATCCTCCTTGTCGTGCGCGACTCACACTAGGCTGATGTTTCAGTGATGATCAAAAGCTTTCCTGCCCCCCGTCACGGGAGCAACTCACAATCTGAAATGAATTAAGCCAGATGGATATTTGTGCTTACGATTCTTCTGATGTTAAGCCATTACCACACATGCAACATCTGGGGTGTCACAGGCGCATTGTCGACCCTTTAAATCCATTTACTCTCTTGGAGAACCCAATAAATATTCACACAAATGGTGTGGGTGCCTATAAACTATTAGTGGTTAAGACAATGCATAATATAAATAAGTAACTAGCTTTAAATTATATTAATAATTCACAACATTTCACATAACAGTTAAATAAAAAAAACAAAAAAAATATAATAATCTAAGCACCACTTCCAGCTTGTACTATTTTTATTTTTATCTACAAATAACATATCCATGGTAAACGGTGTAGATGTCACACACAATCATTAATATTGTATAACATCATACAAAACAACATTTTTCCTGGACTAAAATTAGGCTATTAATGAAGCAGCGGTAGCTTAATGGCTAAGGCATCGGTCTCGCAATCATGAGCTCGCGGATTTGAATCCTACCCATTATACTACTGACGTGAACCCACTCCTAACACAAGCCTTTGAGCTTAGCTGGAGGGGTTAATAAGATTGCTAGTAATGTGGGACTTAATACCACAGTGCTAGTTATCTTTAAAAAAAAAAAAATATTTTGTTACTGCACAAGTATGTGCAGACATGAGTGCACAATCTATTCCTTCATTCTCATTGCCCAATAAGACTGCAATTAAACATGACCAGAGAGAGATTGGTGAGAGGGTGTAGAGGACAATTGGTGATGAACCAAAGTTTTTTTTTTTGTCTTCTTGGTTTACTACAATCTGTCTCCTTCGTGGGATATTCAGCAGTATGTTGGTTGGTGCTAACGCTGGTGCTTTCAGTATGGAACCTGTATCACATCCTCGTTGGTTAGACAGTAGTTATATTTACTGTGATTGGATTAAGTCTAGAGGTGTTTTGCGCTTTAATCATCACACTCCATTGTAGTTCAAAAAATTCAAAAAATTAAAAATTCTTTATTCACTTAGGATGCAAAACAACTCTTGTGATACGTCGGGATTCTACATGTACATGTAATGCCAAGTTCGCATACAATAGGTAAAGCCGGAGAAAAGAGCCTGGCAATAAAAACTCGCAGCCACTCTTTTCAAATTGCCAATTTTACAATGTTTGAATGTTTATAAACTTGATATGGGGGTAAGGTGCTGCGACTAATATACTATACACCATGTTAAAGGACTGATGCAAATTGTATTATCAAAAAGTTGAAACACGAGATAAAGCAAAATCAGCCTTAGTGGGTACATTATAGTAGGAGCATCTACTTACAACAAAGGTAAAAACTATATGTGCTTAAATAGTGGCCAAAATACTTGTAACAAATGATTAAATATAAAATATTAATTATGATATCAAAAGGAAGAAAAGAATGGCCTTTATGCGTCACGCAGAATCTTTACTAACAAAAGTCAAATCATGCTCTTTATCAATGTGACAATTAAAACAAAGTGATAACAAAATTCACCCATGCATATTAAAGTAACAAGGAGCTTCTATTAATGGCCGGGCTAGAGTATTTGGATGTTGTTTGATGCATTCTTTACATGATTTAGTGTGGCGTACAATTTCCTGCTTTGCAGTTGGAATTCATAAGTCACAATGTAATAGTTTGTTAGGTACAAATCAAAACTGAAACATTGGAAATCATATGATTGTTTCAAATGTATCAATGATAATGTAATGTAAAATGATTTCTATGTTTAGGCCTTTGTAAGATGTCCATATGGGTTTCAGTATTGCCTTGTAATAAAAGTATTTTGATCTCAAGAGATAGTTGAGGCTTTTGCCCAATGAGCCAGTAAAGTTTTCGAATTGAAATACCAAGCTGCTTCCTCTTAGTGAAAATATGTTTTTGCCAGGTAAGTCTTCTTGGTTTTATTCGCCACTTTTTGAGCCAGTGAGATATGTTATTTAACACTTTTTGATTATTTGTGAGGCTATTTTTGGGTCAATATGTGCAGCTATGGGTAAGGCGGTATTGTTAGCAAAAGTTCCAATAATTAAGGATTCGGATGTTGGCAAATCTGCAGTAAACAGTAAGTATAGTATAGGGTCCAGTACGCTACCCTGTGGAACTCCTGCTTTTATGAAACATAGATGAGACAGTACTACTCCATTTTGTACTATGAAATGGTGCTGCTGTAGAAATTATTTTAGTATACCGTACAGGTGATCCGGTAGAGCGATTTATGATTTAAAAAGCAATCCTTCGTGCCATACGCGGTCGAACGCTTGAGATATGTCCAAGAATGCACTAGTACAGTAACATTTTGCTTCTAGTGAAATTAATCCTTTTTCTTTTCTTGGAGTATAGGTAGGATTCGTTGCCGCAGTAGAGATGGAATAGGTAACAAGCTTATAGGTCTATATGATTTTGCTTCTTTAGGTTGTTTATCAGGTTGCAGTAGCATTATAATTTAATGCTACGCGCAAATTAATTTGAAAGAACTGCAGTCTGGTCATTAAATAGCGACGTATGAAAAGTTATGCCAGATTCAGGCAGTTCTTGTAATATACAGTTAGTTATGAAGTCGTATCCGGGTGACTTTCTCAGGTTCGATTTTTTTATAATTCGGGCAACTTCTGTCTTTGTGAATTTAAACGGCATTTCTCCCGTGTTTGTAGGAGTATTTAAATATTCAATACTAGCTGACCCGCGCAACTACGTCTGTTGTTGTTGTTGTGTTGTTGCTCCGCTCCTATTGGCCGTAGCGTGATGTTATATAGTCTATAGCCCTTCTCGATAAATGGGCTATCCAACAGTAAAAAAGTTTTTTAATTCGGATCAGTAGTTTCTGAGTTTCCGCGTTCAAAGAAACAAACAAACAAACTCTTCAACTTTATAATATTAGTATTTCGCTACACATCTATCGATGTTTCTATGTGGTAGTAGTGGGGTAGCAGACCAGGCTGCCTCTTGCACACTGTTATTGAAGTACAGAACGGCTTCAGTTATTTCCTTACTCGATTTTAGACTAACTGGTTCTTGGAACGCTTTGTCTTGGTTGGATGTAGTTTTTACAGTAATCTTTTAGTACATGTTGCTTAATGTTTGACCTGATGAGAACCTAATGATGTGGACGCACATTTGACGCATCTAGGCTTTCTATTACAGAATTTTTGTGTGTGATTAGATTCTTGGCAAATATTGCATTGGGGGATTACTCGCTTTGGTCTGGGTGCTTCAAACTACATACGACAGTGTAGTAGATATTTTACCAGGGTGTCCACATTCTGGAAAGTCAGGGAAAGTCAGGGAAAAGTCAGGGAAGCTCAAGGTAGTCAGGGAAAGTCAGTGAAATCGAGGAGCCACCTTGAAAGTCAGGGAAAAATGAAGAACTTACACTATCCCAACATTTTCTAGTGATTGTAAAATGAGAAATGTTATTTATTCATGCCCCAGAATGACATTAACTCTAACTGTAGGAGCATCTTTTTTTGTCACAATTAAATTACTCCTTTTTTGTTTTAATAGGTTTTCTATAATATTTTATTTTTTTGTAAAATGAATTGAAATGTTTCTATCCTCTTGGGTGATTTTCAACAGGCTGTAAAAAAAATGGTTGTACAGCCAATTTCAAAATAAAAACCAATAGTAGCTGCAGTTTTTGTATCTGAACTTAATTTTATTTACGAATTTTTTAGGACATAAGAAATCCACCAACTTAACTTTTTTACATTTCGCAAATATCGTAAAAAAACACTATTTTAAACAAATACATACAATCGGATTTGTTGATTGATTTGTTTTATTTTCGACAAAAAACTTTTAGGGTACCGTAGCAATGGCAAAAACGGTACCCTTACAGTTTTGTCATGTCCACCTGTCGTGTCTGTCCGTCCGTATGTCACAGCCATTTTACTCAAAGACTACTCGATGAATCTTAAAATGGTGAAATTTGGTGAAAAGGTGTCTTGTAGTTGCCGCCAATTAGTTTGCTAGCTTAATAATAATAATTATTATTTTTATAATCATCCTCATACGTGTAACAGAAGCTGTTTTTTTTAAGGAAATCCCATAAGTATTTTTTTTCGTGATTCGTTAATAAAAATCGGACAAGAGCATGTCGGACCATGCTCAGTGTAGAGGTCCGCAGCCTTAAATAATTGCACAGATGCAAGGGCGTAAGTGCCATGAACATACGCTCTTCTGCTGACAGAAGAGCGTATGTTCATGGCACTTACGCCCTTTTGTTGAGAAAAGCAGTTTTTTGACTATAACTCAATGACGGTATATCTAATCATGTCTGAAATAATTTAAGTTTAAAGTATTTGTTAATTCAATCGGACCTGTAAAAGTTGACAAGGCCTCCTTGTAAAGCAAGATATGAACTGATGATTTATAAACGCCTCGACAGATATTCGTAAATTATGGCTAAGTACCTTCTCGCCATATCCGCTTTCAAACAAAAAAACCGTGTTTAATCGGTCCATTGGTTTAAGAGTTACAGTTGCCCAGACAGACACATGTTAAACTTATAACACCCCTCCTTTTGCTTCGGAGGTTGTTTGTTTGTTATAACGGGGCCGCAATGTCGCACTTAGCCTCTTTATTGGGCCATTGTGCGTACGTTGTTATGTGTCAGTTCTTTCACTCCAGTCAGCCCAAACACTCCCAGAAGCCCAGCATTCCCCGCAGGTTGCTGCAGGCTTCAGGGAGGGATGACGGTGTTTTTAGGAACTGTGCCCGGTGCACTGGTACATTCCACGATTACATGCTTGGGCGTTTCCTCATGTTCCATTCCCCGCAGGTTGCTGCAGGCTTCAGGGAGGGATGACGGTGTTTTTAGGAACTGTGCCCGTTGCACTGGTACATTCCACGATTACATGCTTGGGCGTTTCCTCATGTTCCATGCACCCTCTGCACAGTGGGCTATCTATGATCCCGATGGTGTGCAGGTGCTTGTTGAGGGGACAATGGCCTGTCAGGATGCCTATTGCATTTCGCAGTTTGTCCCTGTTTAGTCTGATTAGATTCCGAGCGTACTTTCTGGGCGCTGTTGGAATCGCTTCTTTCGTTTGTCTGCAACCGGTATTTTTGCTCCATTCCAGTTGGTGGTTTTCCTCTGTTTTCTCATGCAGCCAGATTCGTACCTGGGCTTGGGGTAAGGGCATTATCGGTTCGGGGCCGTAGATGTTCATTTTAGATCCCCGTCTCGCTAGCTTGTCCGCCGCGACATTTCCAATTGAGTTGCTGTGTCCCTTTATCCATTGCAGCGTTACTTCATTATCTTGGGCAATAGCCTTAAGTGATTCATGGCATTCTTGAATAAAGGTCGAGTTTATGCTGGTGTTTGACAGCGATTGTAGCACTGAAGCGCTGTCGGTTAAAATTTTTATTTTTAGATCTTTTGCATTTCTGGCTGCGACTGTTTTAGCCGCTTTGGTTATGCCAATGCATTCTGCTTGGAAAATCCTGTTTCTTCTGTCCAAAAGAGTAGATATCTTAATATTGAGGTCATCTGAATAGACTCCTGCTCCCGTGCCAATCGCGGTTTTGGATCCATCTGTGTATATTCTAACTTTAGATGGTCCGTAGCTGTCTTTTGATTCGGGTGTAAGTCTGATTTTGTATCGTTGGTCAAAGTTATGTTTTTGAGGGATTCTATCTGTTGGGGGTTCCAGGAATGGATATTCCTTTGTAATTTCTGATAGAATTCTACGTCAGGGGTTAAAAACTAATCCAAACATCTCTCATTATTTTTTTCAAAAGTGCTCTCTTGCATAGTTATTTAGCAAACATGGGTGTTTCAAATTTTAGATCACACATATGTTTGAAAGTAAATACCCATTTTGCGTCTAAGATCCCTACTGCAGCCAACAAAAGAGCCGATGACCTTCAAATGGCTGAACCAATTTTGATAAGACATGTCTAAAAACCGTCGCTAGAAAACCTGCTTTCAAATGAAAAAGAAAACGCATAAAAAAATCGGTTCACCCGTTTTGCGTTGAATCACTGCGTTTGTCTGGTTTGTTGTTGGTATTAAAAAATAAAAATTAATCTAGTACCTATCAAACAAATGTTCCAAAAAATTGTTTATTTGCAAAATAAGAATTCAAACAAACAACCGTGTAACAACCGATATTAAACAGGGGGAAGGGTCAGCCTATTCTTGTTTTTCTAACGTAGGGAGAAGGGTTCAAAAACTGCCCAAAATCATCTTCCGTAATAAATGAATGGCGTCATAACTAAAAAAAAGTCCAAGTCCGTAGACCTAAAAAACACAAAAAAACGTTTTGTTTTTGTTGGTTATCTTACAATTACTTGTAAAAAAAAGTCAAAGTTCAGTTCCAAAAAGATATATATAATAATAATATTTGTTTTTTTTTTTAATTTGCTGCAACAACCATTTAAGAAGCCTGCACTCAAAAATGTTGAAAATTTTTCCTCTCTTAATTTTTCTAAGAAGTATACTTGGTCAGGGAAATTTGAAAAAATGGTCAGGGAAAGTCAGGAAAAAGTCAGGGAATATTTTTGAACATTTGCAGTGGACACCCTGTTTACGCTGTATATGTCTTTATTGTTTTTACGTGGTTCTAGTTTGATGTTCCACATTGGTAACGCCTGTTTTGTTTTTGAGTTTTGGATGTCCCAGACATTAGTTAATTAGTTACTTTATGGTCAAGCTCCTCTATAGCGATTTTTATTTGCTCTTTATCTGTGGAGGGGTGAAGATTTTTAGACCTTGATTACACTCTTTTTGCTAATTCTTCTAATAATTTCAGTAATGGTCGGATATTTCTGACGCCATCAATAAACAGTGGACCTGAAATACAAGCACCGAAATCTATAAGACGGTTATAGATTTCGGTGCCTGTATTTCAGGTTTGTCTACTTGTTCTGGTATCGGTTGTATGTTGGTATTGCTGGTGTTGTGAGCTAGTAATTTAATTTTGTTTGTTTTTGACTGCGCATTACTGCGTCCGGACTTGATCTTTGTCTTTTGCTGTAGTGCACTTCTGTGAACTGATGTTCTTCGGAATCTATATCTGTTTTATCCGCTGGCTCAGTGTTCACTTTATCTTGATTAGTTGTTCCGTTAAAGGAACTTGATATTGGCCGATTCCTTTGTGGAAAATCTGTTGGGTCATCTGTTTTACCCTTAGCTAATGTTTTCTTATTTGAGCTAAATGTGCCCTCCCCAGAATACGAGGGGCAGCCTGAAATCTGAAAAACTTCGGGATCCGGGAGCGATTCTCCACGATTCGCGGTACCCCCCTGGGGTAGATTATCTTTTAATTTCGCTATTCATTAGGTTGGCTGATCCACAGCTTCGACTTTTCTGTAGCGGTGAGATCCCTTAATCGTATCTTCAACCAAGACTAAAGGCACGCCCATGCCTACTGTTTTTGGTTCGCGCTAGGTATTCGATTTCTCTAGTACCTTCCATACCTGGGGACGCAACCGATGGGAGTCCAGCAACTCCGTACGAGAAAAGTCTTTTAAGTTTAATTTATTTAGCTTGCTATGTCATGCCTTTCATTCCTTATTTTATTTTGTTGTGCCATTCTGGCCTTAAACAATTTATTAACATCAGTTTTACAATCATGTATGCAAGTCAAACTGATTTGTTGACATTTTACTGCCCCACTGCTTTAGATAGTAGCCTAAAGGGCCATTCATTAATTACGTTAGAGTCTCAAGGAGGACGGGGTTGAATAAATCTCTACATGCCCTCATCTGAGGGGAAGGGCGGGTAAAACCAATTCTTACGATTGTTTGTAAGAAAACATGTTACTTTACTTTTTTTTTATTTATAATGATGTGATATATGATTTTTATATCCATTTTAAATGTCGTGAATATAAAACAACATAGAATCTTACATAAGAAAAGGGAGGGGCGTTTGTGAAATCTTATGTACTCAAAATTTACTTAGGGGTAGAAGAGGTCAAAAAATCGCCAAAATCATCTTTACGTAATTTATGAATGGACCCTTATCATACATAGCCTATAGCCTTCTTCAATAAATTGGCTATGTAATTCAAAAAGGTTTAATCTTTTCAGTTCAAGAGAGAAGACAGGAGACCACTAGTAGCCTGTTACATTTGCCAAGCGAGGCTTCAGTACTGCTACCGGCTGCGAACGAGCTGTCTCCAGAGTGAGGAACTGTTAACAGAGATGCTGAGCAGCGGTGTGGTGAGAGCTCTTAGCTGATCATAACTATATATAAGCTTCCTCCAAGCATCAAATATTATAAAGTTACCCTGTTTGTTATAAAGTAACTCATATAAAATTACTTCTGTTTTTATAAATATTATTACTGGCTGAGTATGACCTGGCCTACCAGTAGACAAGTTGGTTTTGAATTGTAATATAATATGGTGATGGCCACCAGTAGATGGTTGATATGATGAATAACCGTTTTTCTACCCACGGCCGTTGCAATACGGTCGAATTGTCGGGCAATAAGCAAGGTATTTTACCTTAAATTATTCACGCGATTAAGACCCGTTATATGTATATTTTCATAATGTGTACAAATCGCGAAAGTTTATCAACAATTATTCATCATATCAACCCTTATATTGTCCCACTTTTTGTCTATACTAATATTATAAAGAGGAAAGATTTAATTGTTTGTTTTTTTGGCTCCGAAACTACTGGACGGATCTGAAAAATTCTTTCATTTTGTAAAGCAAGTGCACTAAGCACCCCGGGTGTCATAGGTATTTTTTTTATCCCTGTATTCCCACGGGAACGGGAACTACGCGGGTAAAACCGCGAAGCGCCCGCTAGTAATTAATAATAATAATTAAGCCTTTTATTTATACCAATATAATTATATTAATTTTACATTTCAATGTGTTTGTGGTGTTGAAATAATTCTAATTATATTAGTATTGTTAGTCTTTACTGCTAGATTTGGGTCCCGTATTGGGTAAAGGCCTCCTCCAACCCTGTCCAGATTTTCCAATCTTGACCTACTTCCATCCATTCGTTACCTGCTATTTGACCAATATCGTTAGCCCATCATTTGGTCTGCCAATGCTTCTTTTTCCTGTTGGCCCTTTCCATTGAGTGACCACTTTTGTCCAGCTCTTGTCCTGAATGCGGGCGATATGGCCTGCCCATCGCCGCCTAAATGTGAGAGCCTGTGTAAGTGCATCTTATTCATTTCTTATTTTATGTATTTTGTGAATGTTTAGAAGGCTTCGTTCTATTCGTCTTTGACACATTCTAAACTTTGCTTGTGCTTATTAAGTGAAGACCCAGGTTTGGCAAGAGTATATTAGGGAGGGTAGAATGCAAATATCCGCTACTATTATTTTTATGTTATTGTCATAGTCCCCTTTAAAAATCTCCTTGTGTGCCCAATATTTCTTCCAAGTTATATTTATCCGTCTTTCGATTTCGTGTATTTCGTCTGACTTGTTGAATGAGAATTGTTTCCCCAGATAAATATAGCTCTCTACATGTTCTATGTGTCTTCTTTTTACCTGTCATGGTCTTTTGTGGAAGTTAGTCATAATTTTTGTTTTTTTATCATTCATATCCCGTTCGACTTCCGCACTCTCTTCAGATTTCAGCATATTTAATTCTTGATGTGTCTCTGCGAGGACCACTACGTCGTCGGCCAACCTTAGGTGACTCAGGTAACGGTTTTGTATTATGCTTTTCATTTTCCATCTCAGCTTTTGAAATACGGTTTCCAGTACCAAGATGAACAGCTTGGGAGACTGTGGGTCCCATTGTTTGACCCCTCTTTCTATTTCTATGTCCTCTCCTCTATTTTCCAGCTTTACTAATTTGTTAATACTGATTTGAATTGGTGTAAGTAGATGTATTTTAGTATATGTATACATTTACCCAGATGGAGTTGTGTGTGGCTTAAGGTATCATTTTTCTTTGGGTAGGTCTAAAGGAGTGATGCTCTTATTAGACTGTGATGTGAGGGATATTTGTCCATCAGTTATCATTCTTGGTTGTTATCAGTCATGATTAAATCCAGTTATTTTTTTTATTTTCTTGTTGGGAGAGATCCAGGTCCACATCCGTTTGTCTTTTTTCTTAAATAGAGTATTTGTTATCATTAGTTTATATTCGTGGGCATATTCAATCAGGCAATTTCCTCTCTCGTTCCTTGCTCTATCCCATATTTTTTCATTGCGAGGTTGTCTAGTAGGCTTAATTTTAGCATTTAAGTCTCCAATTACAATGATATTTTCATTGGCAAGGGTATGTATTGTGCTTTCGTTAAATCTTTATAGAAAAAAAATATTTTCTGTTGGGGCGTATGCCAGGATTATCGAGATAGTTATTTCATTAATTTTCAAATCTAGTGGTGCAACTCGTTCCGAGATTTGTATTAAATTGGTGATGTTATTTTTATCTTTTTTCTTTATAAGTGTGCCTACTACATAAAGGCCTTTAATCTCTCCGACATGGCATATTGTTATTTTCATACTCTTCAATTTTCCAGCCCATTCTCCTTGTTTCTGCCAGACCTACCATATCGAAGTTAATTTTCTTCAAAGCATGTGTTCTAGCTACTGTTCCATAGTTAATAAGGTTCTTACATTGTAGGTGCCAATTTGTAACTTACTATGGGTTCCAGATTTTGTTTTTTTCTTTTGGCCATTGTTTTATATTTGTTTGTTTTTCATATGATTTTATTAATGCTGTGATGGTTGAAGAGTGGTGGTCATAGTTCCCTACGACGACCGCTGTCTGATTTGGGAAAGATTTTGTTTTATTTATTTATGTGTTTTTGCTATTTTTAGTTGTCCGGCTATCACTAACTCCATAGTTTGGGGTTTATTTATATTTTTGATTTCATCAGAAGAGTTGATTTTCGTGAATTTAGATCTATTCTACTTGCTATTGGATTATTGACTAGTAAATCGCTATTGGTTATTACTTTCCTGCCGATCTTATGTGTCTAGCAAAAAGTTATATTTTTTCGGCAAACTTCGCGGAGGCTACGTTATGTCACTTTGACTGCCAAACGACGAAAAAAGAAGACTTTTTATAATTATTAAACGTAAATAAAACAATATTTTAAGGTATATATTATACCTACATCCATATAAACATAAATAATTGTTTATTGTAATTAGGTACTTCATAAAGTGTTTTGGCGACCACTGTCTAGTTTTTGCTAACTCAAAATATTTCCTAATATCGGGTGATTTATTTAGACTTTGTTTTTAAATTCTAAATAATACACAAACACTTAGTACTTTCTTTTTTAAGGGTTATGTGAAAGTCAAAAAAATTATGTCAAAGTACTTATATTCTTTCAAATCATAACAAAGATTCCGGCGTTCAAATACCTACATGTTATGTTTTATTTAGAACTAGCTGTCCCGCGTAATTTCGTCTGCGTAAATTTTCCCCGTTTTTGCAACATTTCTCATTACTGCTCCGCTCCTATTTGTCATAGCACGATGTTGCATAGTTTATAGCCTTCCTCGATAAATAGGCTATCTAACAGTAAAACTGACTGATCCGAATTGAAAAGAATTTTTCAATTCGGATCAGTCATTCCTGAGATTACCGCGTTCAAACAAACAAACAAACTCTTCAGCTTTATATTAGTATAGATTTAAAAATAAAGCTCTTCAAAATGTATCACCCTATGTAAGTCTCAAATTATTATGAAATTATTTGCAGTTAAAACCACAAGATGTGGCGAGTACAAACACGTTCAGAGTCGTCTCGGTGCTGAACTTGACTCTGAGTCACGCGCAGCAGGACATCACAGAGTGTCACGTCAAGAAGGAACCCCCGGAGTTTATCTGGGTTGATCTTGAGCAACCATATACTGAAGGTAAGTCTAGACATACACGGGAGCGTGTCCAGCCCAGTTCAAGGGAACTGACGGGCAGCATCCGCGTGTATGTTTAAACAAACCCTTTGGAGCAACATTTGACCCCTACATATTATTCATAAACACACCAACACAGCTTAAATATATTGATGGCGCGGTGGGAGTGTGTCCGACTGCTACGCAAGAGGTCGTGGGTTCGATCCCCATCTCCTGATAAAACTTTGTGTGATGAGCACGATATTTTATTCTGTGTCTGGGTGTTATTTATCTAAAATATGTATGTATTTAGGAATATATAAGTATGTTTATCAGTTGTCTGGTTTCCATAGTAAAACCTCTGCTTAGTTTGGGATCAGATAGCGTTGTGTGAGTTGTCCCAAGATATTATTATTATTAAATATGTATATACATTTTTTTAAAAAGATAACTAGCAATGTTGGATTTTGATCCCACATTACTAGCAATCCTGTTAACTCCTCCAGCTAAGCTCAATGGCTTGTGTTAAGAGTGGGTTCACGTCTGTAGTGTAATGGGTAGGATTCGAACCCGCGACCTCACGATTGCGAGACCGATGCCTTAGCCATTACGCTACCGCCGCTTCAATTAACGTCCAAAAATCGTAATTTTTATGACTGATTGAGGTATGTATGAAGAAAAATCTGAACCCACTTACAGATGGCCTAGAAAGTTCAAATTTGGCATCCTGCTAGGTAATAGTGTGTATACAGGCTGTCCCAAAACTATGCCTTTAGATCTCAAGTCTTTTGGTCGGTGAAGTCGACAACAACGATATTGAACTTGGCTCCCATTTTTTAATTTATGTATTTGATGAAATTTTATGTCGATATAAATGAACAAACGATGAAAATTTTACGCATAACTCATTCATGGGACTAGGTGTAAAATTTTTCAATAAAATCCCAGTCAGCATATCAAGTCTACCAGTAAATAAATTTAAGAATGTAGTCAAGAGACATCTTATATAAAGAGCTTACTATTCAATCGATGATTATTTAACTGATAAAGATAAATGGATGTAGTTCGTTGCTCCCTATTAATGTATTGTGTTGTATAGTTTATTGCATTTTACTAGGTGAATATTGTTGTCACAGTTTGATAATGTTACTTAGGTACTAGTTAAGAAAACGATTTACTTTTAAGTAAAGATTCTGCGTGATAAATTACGGCCATTATTTTCTTTCCTTTGTAAAACATGTATACTTATTCATTAAGTAGCAGTAAATTGGCCAATATTTAAGCACATACCGCCTTATTACAAAGAGAAGACTAAATCAAGGTTTAGGCCAAGACTTTCAAGTCCAGGATTTAGTACTGTACTATTGGTCTTATTACAAAGCTTAGATAATCCGTGGACCAGCTGATACCAAAGGATCTTGCAATCAGCCACAGATTATAATCAATTTAGTTCATTCATTTTTCTTATCATTCAAAAATAACGTTCCGTTTTAAGCCAATATAATTTGAAAGTATAGTTTTCATTGAGAAAAAAATATTTAGACGTTCTATTAGCTAAATTATTCGCCAGGACTACGTAATTTTCAAAATATAAACCTGACATTAAAGTCCTCGGCCTGCAATTTACGAATATTAAAATAGATTCTGTCAGGATCGGAACGTTACATATATAGCTGTCAGTAGTACTAAAAATGTAAACAAATTATGATAACCTAAATGTAATTAACTCACGACATTATTATGGATGTTATAAGTTTAATCTGAGTAATTATAGCGCCCAAACACTTAAAGGAACTTGGATGCGAGTTTTTATTACAAAGCTAGTTTCATTGGAACAGTTCTTAGCATGGTTGGATGAAAATTCATTCAATAGTTTAAGGATACTTACTCAATAAGATAATGCTTTTTTAATATACTTACTGTTTTCTTTGTTGCACTCGTTGTTCTGAATGTATTGGGGGAAAGTATGCCTAGATTCAACATAGGTACTGAAGCTTCGGCTGAAGCACAACAAACAATTGAAACAAATTTTATGAATATATTTATTATTTAATATCAGTGAGCTTGCTATGAAATGAAATTGTCAAATAACTACATAGAATCATTATTTATTAGATACCATTTATTCTTCCTAAGAACAGAGTACATTTTCATGAGAATCATAAATATTATTATCTAAACTGTTAGGTAGCACTTATTAGTTATTCCATTTGACAACAAAATGGATGTTAACAATTTCAATAATCTGTAACCAATCTGTACTCTCTGTTCAAACTATGTTTGAAAAGGAATATTGAGTTGATATCCCTTTTTCTTTATACATAACTAGCTTTCCCGCACATCTTAGTCTGCATAAATTTTCCCTGTTTTTGCAACATTTCTCATTGCTGCTCCGTTCCTATTGGTTGTAGAGTGATATTATATAGACTTCCTCGACAAATGGGCTATCCAACAGTAAAAAGTTCAAAAGAATTAGTCGTTCATGAGATTACCGCATTCAAACAAACTCTTCAGCTTTATAATATTAGTATAGTTATTTATTTTACAATAAATTTTAAATTGTATGCATTTTTTGATTATTATATAAACAGTGTTAGTTCATTTTCATGAGAATCTTAAATATAATTATCTAAACTGTTAAGTAGTGCATAATAGTTATTACATCACAATTTCAATAACCTGTAACCAATCTGTACTCTCTGTCTATGTTTAAAGGAACATTGTAGCAAAGTATTAACTAGCTGAGCTCCTATAAACATAATATTCAGTTCTTGGTACCTACTTATAACCTAAGTTTACATCTGTTTCTAGTGACAGGTATACCCATGGTTACACTTTACCAACTAAATTTTAAATTGATCAATGTTTATTTAGTTCCACTATATAGTTCACTAGTAAGTTTTGGGTAAGATGTAGTATGATGTTTCTATTACTTTGTTTTGTGCATTTTGAGTATATTCAACATTGGTTTTTGCCGCACTACTCCAGACCACCTATCAGACATTCCAAATGTGATTTTCCAACTTCAATCTAATAATGTGACATATAAGTGGAATGCATCAGTTTGTTTTACATAGAGCACCAGTTAATGATACTATTGTCGAACAAAAATAATCTGTGTGGACCTTCAACTTTCCACACTGCATAGGTACACTTCACGCCGAGTCTGGTTGACCCAAACATTGCACAGACCACTTTAATTTTAGGACATCTCTGAGTTCTGTATGTTAAATCTTCTCTCTCAATTCCAAGCTGTGATAAATGTTTTGAAAAACAATATTATGCATGTATTATTAAATCTTTTGTCACACATTGCATTTCACTCGATTTTTGCGTTTATTTTGTTGCCACACCATATTTAGTTAGTTAATAATTTAAAGTCACTAAACACGCATTATTCGTCATTAATATTTGAAACTAAAATACGCAAAATTGTAAATGGTCTAACTTTCAAATTGTTAAGTTTTTGACATTTTAAGGTTATTACCATAGTTAAACTAGGGTGATTGAAAGACTAAGCTATGAACCAAAGATGATCATCGATTAAGCGATGAACCTCGTTTTGTAATAAAGATTTTCGTAGATCCATGGTTTAAACTAGGAACCAGGTTTAGTCCAGCTTCTGGAATAAGGCGGATAAAGTTTTTACATCGTAATTGGATGCTCCTACTATGTTGTGCCCATTGAGGCTGATGTATCCGATCTCGTGTACTCTTCTAATATTATTGACCTCTTTTTTTGCATCAGTACTCTATTATGGTGTATAATATAATGGTGGCAGCACCTTACCTGCATATACAGTTTATAAACAGAGAAACATTGTAAACATTGGCAATTTGAAAAGAGTGGCCACGAGTTTTTATTGCCTGTTCTTTTCTCGGGCTTTACCTATTGTTTGCGAACAGGCATTACCAGTAAATGTAAATCGACTTTTCACAAGTGTAATATTTTGCTTCCTAAGTGAATAAATCATTTTTATTATTATTATTACTATTATTTATTTATTTATTTATTTAAAACTTTATGCACAAAGTTGTACAAAGGTGGACTTAATGCTAAAAGCATTCTCTGCCAGTCTACCTTAGGGTGGTGTAGAAATGGAATGTGTGAAAGGTGCAGTAACCTAATTGTAAGAACTTCCTTATTATCATGAGCAGGAAGTTAATTTCTTCTTGTTATCTTTTCCTCATTGCTGAGGGTCGTGTCCTGGCGTTTATAGCGTCGTAGATAAACCACTTTCGTCTCAGTTCATTTCGATCAGTCTTCAGCTTGTCTCAGAGCTGCGATGTACCTAAGTGCCGTTATTATTTGAATTTGACTAGCGGGCAGTTGCTCGCCGAAATCATCTTGAACCCTCTAGTTTGCCAACTATAATCATTAATCAATTTGTACAGGTTATCTTACTTTTTGCGTACGATATGACCTAAGTAGCTTAGGACTCGTTAATAACATGTGGCAGAGAGCCTAGTACGCATTTTGAGCTAGTTAAAAAATGGTCTCGTTGGCTCCCTTTGCTGTCCATGGCATGTGTAGCATTCTTCTCCAACAACCCATCGCAAAAGCGTCGATTTTCTTTCAATCGGCTGCACGAATTGACCAAGATCGTAGCTATATATATACCTTGTCCGACCATAAGTTCTGTTACAAATGAAAATGCATTTTTTTTTTAATTAAGTATAGTATGACCATTAGTGCTGTGCACTCCCTGAGGTATGCGCGCGGTGAGACGGGGGGGTTAGAATCGGCTGCTGCGCTGTCAGTGCGCCGTCAACGCTTGTGACGGCAGGTAGTGTTATTTGTATCGGACTGTCTATGTCAGACGCACACGAGATAAATATTCAAAGATGGGTCGTGCGTTATCTCGTGATATGAAGACTGTCATTTTTAAGGTGGCTGAATATTTTAAGAAAAGAAAAGCAGACAAAGAAAGCTTTGAATTTAAAAATGACGTGAATATTGCTAAAATCGTTGCGGAGGCTACGGGATACAGCAAAAGAACCGTACATAATGTGATTTCTGCGGGCTATTTATCAATTGAAAATTCAAGCCAATTAAAATTTCAATCGCCAAAAAAACCAAAAGTTCTAAAGAAAAAACACGTTGTGGATGATTTTGACCTTGGAGTTATCAGAAGAAAAATTCATCAGTTTTACGAAGTTGAAAAAAAAATACCAAGTGTCCGTAAGTTACTATCAAGTTTGAGACAGGATGGCATATTGAATTGTGGACGGGAATATTTAAGACAGCTTTTACACAAAATGGGCTACCGTTACAAAAAATGCAAATCAAAGAGACATCTCCTTATAGAGCAGCCTAATATTACAGTGTGGCGGAAAAAATATCTTACACAAATCAGAAATTACAGAACGGAAAACCGAAACATATATTTTCTTGATGAAACATACATCAACGCCAGTCACCATGCCAGCAAATGTTGGCAATCATCGTCAGAACCCGGTATTCATGCTGATATTGGGAAAGGACGGCGACTAGTAATACTCCACGCTGGGTGTCGAAATAGCTTAGTGGATGATACATTGACTATATTGAAATCCGATGCTAGAACCGGTGACTATCATGGAGATATGAGCGGACCTACTTTTTATAAGTGGGTAGATGAAAAGTTAAAAGATAAGTTGCTGCCGAATTCTGTGGTTGTAATGGACAACGCGTCTTACCACAGCGTTCAGATTGAGAAGAAACCAACTATATCAAGCCTCAAAAGTGAAATGCAGAACTGGTTGCTACGCCATAATGTAGAATTTTCAGGAACCATGTCAAAGGCTCAACTGCTACTTCTTATCAAAAATACACAAAAAGAACCCGTGTATAGAATTGACGAACTCCTGAAAGCCAGTGGACACACTGTTCTGCGTTTACCTCCGTACCATCCAGATTTAAATCCAATCGAGTTGGTCTGGGCTGATATTAAAAACAACATAGCCCAAAACTATATTAATTCTTCTCTAGACGAAAAGATAATCTTATTGGATAAATTGTTTTCGGAATTCACGGCGGAAAAATGGCAGAAATGCGACGATCATGTCCAGAAAAATGAAAATGATTACTGGAGTCGCGATAGTAGGTTCGATAATGTTATCGATTCATTCATAATAAATTTGCAAGACTCTGATTCAAGTTCCGGTGGCGAAGAGGAAGATGAAGATGATGACGAAATGGAAGATGAAGTTGAAACAGAATCTATGTCAGAATAACTTTCGTTAGAATATATAATTGTTTGTAAATATAAAAAATGTTTAATAAAACAAGTCCTGTTGTGAATTATAACTTTCAATTCTTATTTATCACCTGCATATTTTTAATAAAATATGAGTATATTTGGGTTACATTTTAATCAACAAAGTAAGTATATATTACAGATAGATAGCCTCCGACCAACGCAACGTCCCGCCACAAGTCTTGCCTTAGAAATGCAAACTGATATCGTAAGATCTGTCCGACATGTATCGACCTCATGTGAACTCATGCACTTTTTTCTTCGCCCCCCACCTCGCCGTGCATACCTCAGGGAGTGCACAGCACTAATGGCCACACTATAGTCTGGAATATGACCGACGGCTCCATACCCACTTTGTGCAAGGCGATCACCGCAATCATATTTTCTTTAACACCCCAATCCATATTGTAATTTGACAATGAACACGAAAAAATATGTAAAATGGCGTGAAATCGAAAGAACTTTTAAAAATAATAAACAAGTTCCAAATTCAAAGTATTTAATAAGTTGAAAAAAAAAAAAGTTTTTATGTAACAGTATTTATAGCCGGACCAGTTAAACTCCGACCATAAATACTTTTCTTTTTTTCAACTTTTTAATTAGTTACATAAAAACTTTTCTTTTTTTCAACTTTTTAATTACTTTATAAAGAGAATATCAGGGTCTTGACGAGTCTTTTCTCTGTGTTATTCGAGGTCTTTCTGTCTTGTCAACTTGCTCATGGCTGCTTTGGCCATCTGTGTAAGCCTTCGAATTTGGTTCTGAGTCTCCCTGGTCGGATCAAAGACCCAACATTACCAACAGTACATTAACGAGCTCTAGATCCGCTAGTTCGCCCGTACGTGTGTGTAGTCCTGCTCGGTAAATGGCCATTACTTTGGTCTTCCCAGTAATGACGGTCCCAAAATGTTATAGTTATTACAATTATGACAAATTTGATTATTGACATATATATCATAACTGCAGCCCAACTGTACATAACCCATGTCAATTACTTACAGATTTGACGGAAGCTCAAGCAAAACAAAATGCACTAATAGATGATAACAACCAAAGTTCACACTTAGAAGCTTCTCTCGATGTAATAAAAGAAGAAGCGGAGGATTTTGATACTGGTACGTGTATAATCTGAGAACCAGCAGAGCGATCTGACTTTAGTCATTTTATAAAACCTGAAGGTTTCTGTGTATGTCCTCAATACAGGTAAAAATGATCCCCGACTATGAAGTTTGGGCGACGGTTGCTTTTGCAGTTATCAGGTATAGTCATGGGCTTCGCTCCGTGGCCGCCGCCACTTTTGGCGGTCGGCGTGAGGTCGGATTTTTTATACGTTAACTTAAAAATTTACACGTTTAAGGGGGGGGGGCATTACACTGAGAGAATAATTTATTTAGCGTTACGTACACAGCGACACGATCCTCGCTCTTTTGCACACAACCATTACTTCACAGTGCGCAGGAGCGCAGGTCAAAATAAAGTAGAATATTCGTTCGTACATATGTTAGATTACGAACGCATTAATATACTGCTAGGCGATTCTGAATGCTGTACGACGATGTCACGTTCACTGGCGGTATATCGAAGTGCTGAGGAGCACCATGAACCTCCAGAGTATATAATAATCCCGCGCGAACTGTCAAAAGAGAGAAAGAGAGCTGCGCTTAGAAATACATCAACCATCAGTGTCTCATTTGGTAATAGAACTGCATCTAGAATATTTTCGTACGATAATTTTCTATGTGGCCTGAAACCTAATGAATCATTTGATCGACTTCAAATGGCTTTTATAGATCAAGGACCTTCAAAAGCAACCATCTACCGTTGGTATAGCCAGTTCGAGCACGGACGCCTCACTTTGGGGGATGAACAAAGGAGTAGTCGTCCTTCGACGGCTGTCACGGAAGACAGTGTGCAGACAGTAAAAAAAAAATGTTCAGTCATGTCAGTCGACCCGTGACCACGATCGGTGCAATTCGATCAAAACGTCGGGTAAATAAAAGGTTCGTACCTTTAAATAATTCACGCGTTTAAGTCCCGAAATATATCTAATATGTATAAAAATCGCGAAAGTTTAAAAACAATAAGTGAAATAATATTTTATTTTTTTTTTCTTTTCATTACATTTCGGAGCAGCTAGTCTCGATCCGTGCGAGCTTTGTACAGTCGTACCATATACATATACGTTAAGCGAACGCTCGGCTGAGCTACATGGTAGGCGGAGTGGGGGGTGTTAGGTTTTATTTTCGTTACGGAATTTCTTGATTCGGTCGCCGCGCTCAAAGCCCGCGATAAAAGCTATGCAATAGCTTAAAAAATAATTTAAGAAAACAGGCGAATTCGAGGATACGATTGAGGTTTGGGAAGCGTTCACAAGATTCTACACGAGATTCGCGTGACGAGAATAGTTTCGCGCTGGGTGCCACACAAACCCACCGAGGCTCAGAAACAGGGCTGTGGTGACATTATATGATTCAAAAACTTGAAGCAGAGCAACCAACCAACAAGAATCTGCCAAAGCAACCGTCGGCCAAGCTTCATAGTCAGAGATCATTTCTGTATTAAGGACATACACAGATAAACTTTCAGATTTTGTAAAATGAGGAAGGTCAGATCGTCGCTGGCTTTTGATCTACGAATTGGGTTAACTAGTATAATTGAGTTTTTATTATAACCTAAGTGTATTTGTAGATGCCGAATATATAAACTTAGAAGAAGGAAATATAAAAATAGAAGAAATCGATTGGGAGCCAGATATAGCTGGAACATCTTCACAGTCCGCAGACAATATATGTCCCAAGATTGTGAAGGCAGGGGTTGGTAAGTATCTATTTTAATTTAGACATTTCAAGGCTATAAAGTCATTATATTAATTATGTAACTGGTTATTTTATTACTACGGTCGTGTTAATGAACGATTCTTTGTTTAAATAATAATAATAATAATAATATCGTGGGACAACTCACACAACGCTATCTGATCCCAAACTAAGCAAAGCTTGTACTATGGAAACCAGACAACTGAAAAACATACTTATATATTTCTAAATACATACATATTATAGATAAATAACACCCAGACACAGAATAAACCATCGTGCTCATCACACAAAGTTTTATCCTGGGTGGGGATCGAACCCACGACCTCTTGCGTAGCAGTCGGATACACTCCCACCGCGCCACAGAGGCAGTCAAATGTAACGTTTCGTTGGTTCGTTTCCTTAATGAAGCCAGAGTCACCATGGGTATACTCAAGATCACTTTTCGGGGAGTGATTCGTAATTACATTTAGAGCAAACAAATTTTGTTGTACTGTCTTAAAATTATACCTACTGTTATAAATTTCATAAGTGGTTGAACTTTAGTTATTATGTCCCCTGCCAGAGGTTTTTTTTTTATTTTGGTAAGAATCCATTGTTGTTTCGAAATGTAACGGCTTTTTATCCATTATAAGTTATTATATTTTTTTGTTTAGGTACTCGTGTTTCTAAAAAAACCAAAATCGCTGCTCTGAAAGATACTGAAGACTCTACTACAAAGAAAAGGAAAATAGAATTAATTAAAAATGAACGAACAGAAACTATAACTATTAAAGAACCTAAAATTCTTAATAAGGATTTAGAAGGTGACGAACTAGGACCTATAGGTAAAATACTTGAAATTTGTAATAAAGTAGATATTAATTTATATAAATATAACGACAAACCATATCAATGTAATATTTGTGAGAAACGTTTTATTCAAAGAGGTCATTTAAAAACTCACATTCTCACACATACTGGTGAAAAACCATATAAATGTAATATTTGTAACAAATGTTTTACTTATAAAAGTGTTTTAAAAACTCATATTCGCACACACACTGGGGAAAAACCATTTCAGTGTAATATTTGTAAGAAATCCTTTGTTTGTAAAGGTGACTTAAGTAGACATAATCTCACACATACTGGTGAAAAACAATATCAATGTAATGTTTGTTATAAATATTTTGGTTCTAAACAAGTTTTAAACCAGCATATGCGCACACATTCTGGTGAAAAACCATATAAATGTGATATTTGTATGAAATGTTTTATTCAAAGAGGTATTTTAAAACGACATCTTACCACGCATACTGGTGAAAAACAACATAAATGTAATATTTGTAATAAATGCTTCATTGGAAATGGTGACTTAAGTAGACATATTCGCACACATACTGGAGAAAAGCCATATCAGTGTAATATTTGTGAGAAGAGTTTTAGTGACTCCAGTTCTTATACGAGACATAACCGCATACACAAACGCTAGTTAAATAAAACCCGACACAGTGAAATGTTCTCGGTCCCTAATAATTTTCGTAGTTACCCTTTTCGTTAGATATGATATATTTAGTTGTGGCTTTTATATTGGCTTAAAAATACAGTTTATATATATGTAATTAAACGATTACTTTGCAATAAATATTCGTAAACTTTTGCGATTTGTACACATTATAGAAATTTATAAGCTACGGGTCTTAATCGCGTAAATATTTTATTTTAAGGCTAAATACCTTTGTTTATTGCTCGACGTTTCGACCGTATTGCAACGGCCGTAGTCACAGGTAGACTATGCAATAACCCGTGACCACGGCCGTTGCAATACGGTCGAAACATCGGGAAATAAACAAAGGTATTTAGCTTATAAAATTCTATAATAAATGATTACTGTCTTGTATCGAGTTGGGGGTCTAAACCCCCTCCCTTTTCCTCCTGCGGCGGTTTAACGCCGGTTTTATATTCATTATTACTAGCTGACCCTTGTAACTTCATCTGTGTCAATTTCCCCCGTTTTGGCAATTCATACAAGAGTACTCAAAATGCGATTTAAAAAAAAACTACTTTGCGACTTATTCTCATACGAACCAAATATAAAAAAATGTGTGGCACTCGGGGACTGCCGCGGTAAAGCTATTGCATAGCATTTTTATCAAATTAAGCAATTTAAAAAAAATATATATTTTTTCATTATATTTTTATAATGAAAAATATTTTTTCTTTAATTTTATTTTTAAATCGCAAAAAAAGGAATGAAAAAAAAAAAATTTTTTTTTAAATTATAACAAAACAATGTTTTTAATTTCTTTTTTCTTTAATTTTTTTTTTTTTTATTTAAAAAAAAGTCATTAAAAGTTCTGCTATTCATCGATAGATGGCAAAACTAAAAAGTATCACCGCTGTGCCCGTCGGAGTGGGGAGCGTGAGGTTTTTTCGTTACGGAATTTCTGGATTCGGTCCCCGCGCTCAAGGCCCGCGATAGAAGCTATGCAATAGCTTAAAAAAAACTCTTTTTTCCCCTGAACTGATCCCTCTTTTATGTCTTTTTCTGCACGCAAAATATTGTGTGAAACTATCTCAAATTCTTATTTTTCATAAATACAATTCCTACTATATTAGATATCTTGGTTTATTGGTCTAATGGTTAGAGATTCTGACTGCTAAGCCAGAGGTCGTGGGTTCGATCGCCACCCAGGATAAAACGTGTGATGCACTATGATTTATGCCCGAAATTATAGTAGAAGGCGCAAAAATGCCTTGTTTGCGCGATTAATCGCGTATCAGGCGATCTTTGACTAATGAGTCCATCAAAATAAAATATAGATTGCTGGCTGTATATATGGTTTAAGAGACATCGGTTCTAGGCGGCGATGTATGTTAAATAGAAAACAGGTTGACCATTTAGTAGTAGCAAAAATACATCGATAGTTTAGTGCATATCTAAAAACAGTACTTAGTAATAAGTTCTTGATGATTTCAGTCATTTATCGGTAGAGGATTCGATCCCGGTTGATTTTTCTAGTCCCGGGATTCGGGATTATTAACAGTTAATACCGGGATCCCGGGATAGTCCCGGGGTTGTATTGGTAATAGAAATTGGTAGCAAAAAGATAGTAAAACATATCAAAATCAACCTTTTATTTTAAATCTTTACCTTAATCTTCAAAAACAAAACAAAATTATAATTTCTTCTAATAAAATTAACAAACTAGGCCCTTATAAAAAAGTTTAATGAAATAATTGAATAGTTTGTTTATTTTATTTTATAATAAACTTAAAAAAATCAACTTCTTAAAATTTGTCAAAAGAGATCAATGTTAATAGGACTCATGTTTTAAATCAAATAGACTAAAAACTATAATTTACTGATTTAAGCCACGAAAATAAAATCTAAGAAAAAACACCGCATCCAACGTCTCATCCGAAAGCATACTTCTTAATTTGTTGCACAAATATGAAGCAGCGGAAAAAGCGCGTTCAGGCTCGATGGAAGTTGGAGGAATCATCAATAATTTTTTATAAGCCTTCTCCAAATTATAACCTCGTGTGGAATTTCACAATATAGACATTCGCTGTTTTTCATCTATATTTATATTTATTACTATATTTATTTTTTTGTTTTTTTAATTTAAGTATCAATATTTACACGATCTGAAGCGTAATTTTTACACTATTTTACATACATAGGTACTTAATCTGACACCGGTCGTTAGCAGAAACAAACGCAATCAGCTGTGTAAACAAGCTTCACGTACATTTTATTGACTTCTATAAAAAATATATAAGTCCCGAAAATCCCGGGATTCATTGAATTTAATCCCGAAAATTTCGGGACTAAAATATGATCGGGATCTCGGGATCCCAGTCTTCGGGATCCCGGGATCGAATCCTCTATTTATCGGTGAATGTTAACATACACCATGACGACTTGGTACCTAAATGTTGATTGTTAGCAAAGTAATCGGCCAAATCATGATTTATTAGTTGCCAATAGTGCCGTAAAAATGGCGCGTTTAGACGCACCTTAATACCAATAGATATTTTTATACAGGGGGCCGATTTAATCAGTTGAATCCTAACACTTTTTAATTATTATTAAGCTATTGCATAGCTTTTATCGCGGGCCTTGAGCGCGGGGACCGAATCCAGAAATTCCGTAACGAAAAAACCTCACGCTCCCCACTCCGACGGTCACAGCGGTGATACTTTTTACTTTTGCCATCTATCAATGAATAGCAGAACTTTTAATGATTTTTTTTTTAATTTAATAAAAACTTTTTTTTAAACTAAAAAAAAAAAAAAAATTATTGCTTTTTTTAAATTAAACAAAAAAAACAATTTTTTTTAAAGAAAAAAAAATCAAACATTGTTTTAATTTTTTTTAAAGAAAAAAAAATTCAAACATTGTTTTTTTATAATTAAAAAAAAACACTTATAAATATATAAATTTTTTTTAATTGCTTAAGTTGATAAAAATACTATGCAATAGCTTTACCGCGGCAGTCCCCGAGTGCCACACATTTTTTTTATTTGGTATATTAGTTTAGTATCATGGTCTGATTACTTCCATGTAAGGATTCGATTGACTAAATCGGCGCCCTGTCAATGGCAAAAAAAATGCCAAACCCTTTTAAATGAAGATGAACAAAGAAAATCGATGGTTTAAAATTTTCGACAATGGACCTATATCTCTATCTTTAATGATACCAGCACAACAAAATTGTAATTGTTAAATAACATGTCGGACCCAAGATACACCTGGTGGCATAGTGGGTCTTTTAAAATTAAACGATACCCCTGTTCGAAATGACCGTAGTGTTTCGGCGGTGTGGAATGTGGAAATTCATTTATCGCTTAATAAATTAAATAACCAGTAAAAGTATAATAATTTTATGATTTCTATAAAATATCTAACTGTAAAATAAAAAAAATAAAAAATGATTTATTCACTTAGGAAGCAAAATACTACACTTGTGAAAAGTCGATTCTATATTTACTGGTAATGCCTGTTCGCAAACAATAGGTAAAGCCCGAGAAAAGAACAGGCAATAAAAACTCGTAATGTAATGTAATTACTGTAACTCGTAATGTAATTACTGGACAGTTTCGTACAGATTTAATACCATTTTATTGTCATTAGCGTTTGAATACGACATAAGTGCTACGTTGATGCAAATCCAAATATTTGTGCAATAGTAATATTAGTTAGGATTCGTAACGTTTGTAACGGAAAACACTTTGATACAATTTTGCACAATTGTACCTACCTAATTTTTTTTTAATATACGTTCCTGGTATTATTACATATGTAACCCAAATATTAACCCTCCCAAATATTAAAACTCCCAAAAACTCTTTCTTTTTGACTCCTACTGACGAAATGGAAGTAAACACTGTGATAACAAACTTAAAAAACAATGCTGCTGCGGGTTGGGATGGAATATCCAATCGTATTCTTAAACTTGCCAAACACTGTCTTACAATACCTATCACACACATTTGTAATCTCAGTTTTTCTAACGGCCAGGTCCCGCAACAAATGAAGCGAGCGAATGTATGCCCAATACACAAAGACGGGGATACCAGCATACCATCAAATTACCGCCCAATTTCGCTTCTCACCTCCTTATCTAAAGTGATTGAAAAACTTGTCAACAAAAGGCTGTTAAAATTTCTTGAGATGAATAACATTTTATCAAATAACCAGTTTGGCTTTCGCTTTGGTCGGTCGACAGAAGATGCCGTTACAACGCTAGTAGATTTTGTTCACAATAAACTTGACAACGGGGAAAAATGCGTAGGCGTTTATCTGGACATGGCTAAAGCGTTCGATACTGTCTCGAGGCCTATTCTACTGCGGAAAATGGAGCTATTAGGTATCAGAGGCACTGTACTTGACTGGTTCACCTCATATCTCAGTGAACGCGTACAGAGAGTTTGTCTAAATGATCACCAAAGCTCTTTTGCAAAAATAGAATACGGGGTGCCCCAAGGCAGTGTGATTTCTCCCACGCTGTTCCTTTTATACATAAATGGCCTATGCACACTACCTTTAAATAAAGCACAAATTTTTGCGTATGCCGATGATACAGCCATTATATTTCATGGAGCATCGTGGAAGGAAGCATACACGGCAGCAAATTCGGGGATGAGAACGGTGGCCCACTGGCTTTACCATAATCTTTTAACTTTAAACGCATCCAAGACAAAGGTTATCAATTTCAGTGTTAATAACCGATCAGCGGTGCCCCGGATGTGCAAGGTTGTTTTTCACTCTTGCGCTAACTCGTCTGAACATAACTGTGACTGTCCAATTTTGGAAGAGGTTAAAAACATCAAATACCTTGGTGTTTTTATCGACAACCATCTAACGTGGACTAAACAAATAGAAAGCCTAAGTGCAAGGGTGAGGAAGCTGCTGCACATCTTTGGGAAACTGCGATCAGCGGCAGACAAAGACACACTGAATATGATATATCTTACTCTGTGCCAATCTATTATAAGTTACTGCATCGTATCTTGGGGATCAGCAAATAAAACTCACTTAATAAAAGCAGAACGAGCACAAAGAGCAATCCTTAAAGTAATGCACAAAAAACGGATACGTTTTCCCACAAATGAGCTTTACCATATAGCTGGTGTTCTCTCTGTGAGAAAACTCTATATACTGTCAATCACACTCAAATTTCACAGAACAGCCCTTACTAACTTGGTTAAGGACAAACGTTTGCGCAGATATCCTAAGTGGGAAAAACCTTCTTGCAAACTGTCCTTTGGCATGAGAGCCTTTACTTACATGGGTCCACACTTGTACTGTAAAGTTAATAATAATCTAAATACACTAAGTTTAACTACAAGTAGATGTAAACAAAAAGTTATTGATTGGTTATTAACCAAAGACTACACTAACACGGAAAACTTAATAAAGGTCTACTAATATACACCTTAACACACACATACACACGCACGCACGCACACACACACACACACACACACACACACACACACACACACACACACACACACACACACACACACTAGTATTGTACTTGTAGGTATCCTGTTACTTTTTTATTTTATTATGTAACCTCTTTTTTATTTTTTATTTTTTAATTCTTTTTTATTTATTTTTTTCCTTAACAACATGTGTCATAATTAGAAAGAGCCATGGCCCCCACAACACAGGGAATCCTAGTGTGGGGTCCACAGAATTGTAAAACAAAATTGTAAACTTGTTTTGGTCTTAATAAACTTTATTTATATTTATTTATTTATTAAAATGATACATGAACTCTGTAGAATAAATAAAGAAATTAATCCTTACGTGCTTGGAATAAAGTCTATATTTAAATGCAAGATTTATATGTTACAATTTTTTGTTTTATTTAACAATTCCTGCAAATACAATGCAAAAAACGGACTTAATGATGACATTATTTTCGCTTTTTGCCAATGAGCTATGGAGGCATTCGCTACCAGTCAACCTTTGGGTGGTGGGAGCAGGTGAATATTATAATTGAAAAATATATTTACAGACGATATTAAGTATTAAATATAAAAGAAAAAAAGAGATAGCATAAGATAAAATATAAAATACACACATATATATGCGTTTCGAAACCATTGATCAGATTGTCATGAAACTTTGGTTAGGTGTTCTGGAGGCAGCCATAAAGCGTGAAGGAAGCGTGGCCGGGTACAGCTAGTTATAAATATATAACTACATGTAACAATGTATGAACTTAAGAAAGTCAATCAACTACTCTGCTGAATCTGACAAGCTATTTCTATACAGTTGACGAACTCTGTTTTTAAATGCATATCGATTGGTGGACATTCTGATTTAACATTAACATTCTGAAAGCATTTTTAAGATCGATTCCAAAGTTACAAGAATACAAAAATGGCCGTTTTAATCGAAACATTAACTGCAACTGCACTGCTTTAAATACGTAAATTGACCCCCTGAGAGTAAATTTGGAGGTAATCGGCATGCAAGTGATACGTGCATTGAAGTTTAAAGGTTAAAAGATTTATAAAAGGAAAGGAAAAATAATTTATTACAGGGCGAGGTAGGCCAGCAATATAGTCCACCGTGCGACTAGAAGTACAGAAATGTCGATTGAGATCGTCTACAGTAATAGTCGTCGGTAAATCACCAGGATGCTGGACTTTACCTATACCGAGAGTACTTAGAAACTTTCAGATATCGGCAGAACACGAAGAAGAAATGTCGAGGATATAACGGCGTTTAGCGTTACGTATCACCTGATTGTATCAAATTGGTATATATATTATAGCATCAAAAGGAGTAGTATGAAACAGTATCAAGTATCAAACAGAGGGTTATTTCACATTGAAACACATCATCATCATCAACCTATCGCAGTCCACTGCTGGACATAGGCCTCACCAATTGCACGCCACTTTGTTCTATCATCGGCTTCTTGCATCCAGCTCCTGCCAGCCTTTTTGCGTAAATCATTACTCCACCTGGCCTGAGGGCGTCTTACACTACATTTGCCGAGACGCGGTCTCCACTCAAGAACTCGTTTACTCCAACGGTTGTCGGTTCTTCGGCTAATATGGCCAGCCCACTGCCACTTCAGCTTGCTAATCCGGTGGACTATGTCGATAACTTTGAATCTCTGGCGATTCACCTCATTTCTGTCCCTAAGACAAACTCCGAGCATAGCCCGCTGAGCGTCCACGTTTCAGCTCCGTATGTCATGACGGGTAGGACGCAGTGATTGAAGACTTTAGTCTTAAGGCATTGTGGGATCGACGATGAGAAGACCTGACGTAACTTCCCAACCGAATTCTCCTGTTCACCACTAGGTGAATTACCGGCCCATAGCTCTCTTGTGTACTAACACAAGAGAGCTATGGGCCGGTAACTGGTCGGATTATGGTGAGGTTTGCGTGGCTTGAGAATTTAAATTATAACCTGGGTCTTCCATTAATAATATTTTGTATGCATGGGAGCAATGGACAAAAAAGGAGCAAGGAATACCATCAACTCCAGGTGAGGAATCCTTAAACTATCTAGGAGAGTAGAAAGTTCCTCCAGAATGGTGAATCAAATTTGGATTATGGAATAGAAGGGGAACTAAAGGTGGAAAATAATGAAGGATGAGAACCATAGGCGGGGCCGGTCCTTTAGCAAATGCATGCAACCAATCATTCGGATCCTGAGATGAGCAGGAATTGTGGCAGATAGAGTATCAGAGGTATCTGTGAAAGAGTACCTAAATCATCTAATATCTCTCCAGACAAAGAGGGGGACTCGAGCGAGGGTACATCGACTCATAGAATCTCTGCCATTCATCCCATTTTTGTGGCAAAAGTCTTACAGTGCATGCATCTATTTGTTGGCAGTTCACGTAGTTCAGTCAATGACATTCTGTAAGCTTTTTTTGTTTACAGGCATTTGAGCAAGTTTCATCTCATCAAGGTGGGAGGGGTGGGGTCTTATTTTTACGAGGCTTATTATATCTTATTTTTGACGTGATAACATCGATGATCGGCTGCACTCACGAAAAAGTGTTATGTTATTGACTGGTTGCTAAGCGACGCGAGTGGCGATATGTCATCAATGTTTTCTTAAAAAATTGAGTATCACGTTATTAACTGGTTGTTAAGCAACACGAATGGCGATATTTCATCAATGTCATATGACGTTATCGCGTAAAATTATCGTCCGTAATCCGACTTTACAGACAACCATTTTTTATAGGAAATGTTGTGTCAGCAGCAGACAAGAAAGATCTTTTAAAGAGGGGAAACTCTATAACATTGGAAGAAGAAGACTGTGGGAGTTGGTAAACATTCTACATTGAGGCTACTATGTCCAGTCTGGATTGAAAAGGATATATTTGAGACGTGAATTAAAGGGGGAAGTTTGAGAGTAGTAGAAGTTAGGTAAGGAGATCAAGATCGGGATGTGGCCGCTTCCAAACGAGTGTTCTAGTACTTGCCATATAGGGACTGAGGTAAGGCTAGGAGAACAGAAGGTCAGGTCTACAGCACTGTGGCAATTTTAAAAAGGTGTCACTCTACGAGTGGCAGAGCCATCGTTTAAGATACACAGGTTGCTGGAGTCAATTCGTTCAAGTAATAAAGGAGATAGAGCATCACAATAGGTACATAAGCATATGTAAAAGAAATGTTCATAGCTTCAATGGCCACAATATTGATTATGTAATTATAAAAAGGTAGGTGAATTTAGGAGAAGGTCATTGATCTGGAGACCAAAATAACAGCTCCAGCATTACCATAATTCCTGTCATCCATGGTCACCTTTTTCGTTGATAATGATGCGAGAGTTCCACTGAAGGATTTTTTTTTTTTTTTTTTTTTAAAAGACGACTCCCGCAGTAGGGTACAAGCCCTGTGTCGCGGGGGACTTTACAAACATACAAGTCACGGACACAAAGTACACCCAGACTCGGGACAACAATTTGTGGATCACACAAAGTGGTGTCCCGTGTGGGAATCGAACCCACGACCTCTTGCGTAGCAGTCGGACACACTCCCACCGCGCCACAGAGGCAGTCAAACCGATTGAGGGAACACTGTTAGTTAGAAATAGGAGTTATGTAAGTATTTGCTTGTATTGAGGGGGAAAGTTGATAACAGTGGAGACTAATAGCTCCGATAGGTTATCATTACCGGGGAGATTGATGGGAATCATCATTATTTGTAAGGGAAGAGCCATTTTTAAGGGAAGATCGTGGGTGGAGGTTGTTTGTTTTAGCCAGGACCAGAAGCTGGGGCAAAATTTTACGTGGGGTCAGTGGCGTAGCTACCTTGGGTGGCACCCGGTGCGGAAGTTGATGGTGTCACCCCATCGAAAGTTAAAAGCAATAAATTTGATATGTTTAAAACATCATGGGATAATTTTATAAATTTAAAATATTGAACTTATAACTAAACACAATAAAACTTACTTTTTATTGTGTTTAGTTATAAGTTCAATAAAAAAATAAAAAATATCTTGCAATTAAAATCCCTTCTTTCAAGCTTATACAGCAGCAAATGTATTACTTTTTACATTAAACTAAATGAGTTTATAAACCAGTTTTTAAAAAAAGGGTGGATGTTCTCAATTCGTCACAATATTTGTTTTTTTTTGTTATATGTATATGTATGTTACTCGATTACTAAAACACACCTGTGGGCCGATTTGGAAAATTCCTTTTTTGTTTGCTAATGTATACTTTTAAATTGGTTGTAACCATGTCGGGCTTTGATGATATCCTGGATTAATCGAGGGAAATCTTCAAATATTATATAGTCCGTACAATCGAAGTTTACTTTGTCAATTTTTCGTTGAAAACAATGACAACGTGTATTTTTTAATGAATTGCAATGACTAGAATGCAATAGAATAGAATAGAATAGACATAGAATTTGTGTCTGTTTAGTTAAAATTTTAAACCTGCCACCATATTGGTACCACTCCTAAGCCGTTACCTAATCCGGCACCGAGACATGTCCGCCAAGTCGAATTTAATCTCCATATGATATGTTTTTATGGCAATCGTGACGCCATCCACCGCATTTTCAAGGAAGTTGTACGGCTCTGTGAGTTTCATTGCAGATACCATTTATTATTATTTTTTATGATAAACACAGATTTTTTATGATGAACATTAGATCACTATATTACTTTTTGAAATTTTTAAACATTTTTTGCTAAATTTAATAAATAATCATTACAACAACAATATGTGCCAAACTGATTAGATATATACGATTTTAAGAGCCCTGGAACATCATAAGGTACAATAAACTAGATTTAAATTGAAGTAATTTTTATAGGCATTTCTTGCCAACAACTTTACGAATACAATAAATGCATTTTTGAAAGATAGAAGCGGTAGAAAAATTCGAAATCTAATAACAAAATTTGGCTACGGAAGTCTCGGGTTCGATTCCTGAGTCTGAATTTCAAATTTTTCTATCTTTCAAAAGTGCATTTATTGTAAATTTAAATTTTAAGAGAAAAACAGTAAATATTCACTCGCGCTTCTTATACTACGAAAATTGGGTCCAAGATGATGATTAGGTTTTTTTTTTTTAGTAAATCTATCACATATTTTGATAGATCTAAGTCTCTTACTAGGTCGTTTAGCTGACTTTGAGACAAAAGTCTGTTGAGGTACCTCAGTAACTGAAAAATCTGAACAAGATATTTCCTGGCTATCAGATGCATTTGGCATCCCCGTGATCAAAATGTTATTTAAATTTTAAGGTGGCTATGAAAGTTGTATTTCAGAACCATATACCACTGAAGGAATAGCTGAGTCAAGCTAGTAGATTAATTTCAAATCTTTTCAGATCTACCAAACAGAAGTAGCAGTCGGTTGTGATTTTTCTGTTCACGCCATATGACAGGTATACCAAAACAAGATGAGATTTTTTACCCCTAATCTACAACCAAGATCATCCTCGAATTTCTGCACAATTTACAAAGAGACCATATTTTGTCATGATCTTCAAGTTTCAAATACGCAGAAAACCTTTTTCTTTACAACCTTACTATGTTGACTTTTTACTGTGTATTCACCACATACAACAGAAGCTATCAGTAAAACTTTACAAACAAATACCCTAAAAACTCAAAACATGATGTAAAGCTTGACTTGAAAGCTATGTAATTTGGAGGATCTTAGGGGAATGTGGAACTACGTTACGGAAGCAAAAAAAAAAAGCTGTGCTACGTAAAATGCAATAAAACTGCAAAATTTTCGTCCTTTTTTTCTGTTTTAGCAGTTCAAATCCAAGTTAGATAGGCACAACTTTTGGCCATTTTGGCGCAGAGCTTGAGTTGCATCTGTTATTTAAATTACATTCAGTGCTGGTCAGCTCATATGTAGTGTGTATTGTGATTTACATATTAGAAAAAAATATCAAACAAATAGGTAGTCTTACATTTTAAATAGCAAATGGAAATTCGTGTTTGGGTGTCGCCGAAAATGTTACAGAAGGCTTACGGTGAATCTACTTTATCAAACAGGCAAAAAAGAAAAAATGCAAAATTAAACGCGAAGATCGTGTCATAATAAAACAACTTAAGGGGTACGAACATCTAGTAAAATGAAACGTTTTCTGTGTACTCAAAGAGAAAACAAATTTTAATCAGGTTTCTTATACTACAAAAAAAGTACATAAATATATAGAAAAGTGATAGTAAAAGCAAAAAAATTGGCGGAAAGGGAGCATATTAACAAGTCAGATAACTTATGCAAGGAAGTTTGGCAAGTGATTAATAATAGAACAAACAATTAAAGAGGATTATGTCGGATAACTTAAAAATTAAAGTCAATGGTGGAATTATAAGTAGGGCAGATAAAATATCGAATCACTTTGCAAAACAATTTATTTACACAGAACCAGGGAGAGAAAACAGTATAAATGATGCCGTAAAGTTCCTTCATGATAGCACAAATTTGACATGCAAACTAGTCAACAAGCTTCGGAGTGCCGCCTTCCAGCTGAACCGAAACCAAAAAAAAAACACGCCAAAGTTGATCAAAAGCCAAAGTCATGTTGACTGTTTTCTTTGACTATTGCGGTGTTGTGCACTCGGATTTCTTGCCGGAAGGTCAACAGTAAATAAACAATATTATTTGAGTGTTATGCGTATGTGATAACACTTCGTTGTACCCGTTTTCATTCGGTAGAAGACATAAAGGAGAATTCCGAAAAAAGCGTTTAAAAATGTTTTGACGATTAAATATTTACTGACGTAGTGTATCGCTTCTGTAGGAGCATACTTTTATGGCGATGAAATAAATTTAGATGAATAACTGACATTTTGTGTAGTAGTAGTAATGTGACAGAGTAGTACTTCATTCACTCGTAGTAGTAGGGGGGTACCACTACATTTTTTAACTATTATTACATATTTTTAGTTAGTGCTTGTGAGGTAATTCCCGAAAAAGACAACTGTGCTAGCGTGCTAGCTTGAAGTTGTACCCGGGTGTCGTCACCCCAAAAACTGAAGGAGCATACTTTTAAGGCCATAAAACAAATTTGGATTACTAACTGACATTTGTGCAGAAAAAGACAGCTGTGGTAGTGATTTTTTTTTGTATTTTGTTTTTGAAGTTGACCCTGGGTGTCACCCCAAAAAGGATGACACCCGGTGCGGACCGCCCCCACCGCCGCCCCGGGAATTGTAACTGTGAGATTGTTGGGATACTAGTGCAGGAGCGGCTCTGGAAACATCCGCAAAGTGCACCACCCTTCCCCTCCCCCCAAGAACATAATCCTGGCTCTGCTTCTGACTGCAGTTAACTGTTTTTTTTTTCTGGAAAAACGTCGAATACTTGTATATCAAGATCAAGCACTAGGCCTTTAACATTAACAAACTGATTCCAAAAATGGAGAAAAACGTTTTGACAAACCTTTCGACGTTTTACGAAAAACTTTACTTTTGTAACTCTTCATTCTCATGCAGGAGTCGATTAGAAAAATAGGATGTGCAAGTATCGTTATAATAACTATTTGATATTATGAAGTTCTTATTGAATAGAGCGTTTAAATTGGTAACTCCTCCGATAAATTTGTATCACATTACGAATATAGCTGATGACTGTCACTGTCAGTCAATTAACAATCGGCGATTGCAATGCGAATCCGAAATGTTTGCACAAGCGAAAGAATCGCAGTCGACCTTTAAATTCATCGACTGAACAGTCAACTTACTGTCGCGAATAAACCATCGAAATATTATTCGGTTGTTCCGAAAGTTAAACGACTTTTTTTTCGAATAGGTTCATGCAAAATATCGCGTTTCCGAAAGAATATATTTAGCTCTTTCTTTCGAACAGGTTCATTTGAAATTTCAAAATAATCGCGAGTCGATGGATCCCGAATGGCACCAATGATAACAGAATAATATCGAATTAATAATCACAAAAAAATGCTCAGATGTTTTAAAAAGTATTTATAGTAAAATAATGAATGCAGTGCAATAATCATATTGACACCCAGATTTAGACAATCGATTACACGAGATAGCCATCGAGAATTATCTTTTCAACAATCGAATAAATAACTCGCAATCGCCCATCACTCAATAGTTATACTTGTTTTTGTTTTTGTTTGTATTGTATGGGGAACTCCATCCCTTGTTGTTTATTTGTTCTGTGATTTTTATTCCGTGTAACTTGATTTGTAATCAAAGATTATTTGGTTCTCTCACGGGACTCACTATAAACTCTTAGTACGCACAATTATTAACATACGACACGAAAGAATTCCCTTTTAACAGCGTACGAGTATCTATGCACATTAATCATCACAATCTCGCTCGATCGATAATAACTGAAAGTCTGAAACAGTGCAAGCATTACAGTGTAGTTAGTGAGTGATACAATTGTAGTGTTACAGTTGTACCTACGTGCTCAATAACTGAATAATTAGTATATACTTGAGAAATGGAGAATCTATCGCTGTGTCGTATTTGTTTAGCGACTGATATTCGGTTGTGTCCTCTATCGAGCCATCTACGAGACATATATGAGAGGATAACAGCTATGACGGTGAGTAATAAATAAACGCAATGACTGCCCTAAGGTCTGGCAAGCAGTATAATGAGATTTGCGCCACAACAAAGTTTTTAATTAATAATTTGATCAGTTGGCCAGTGTTCAATGCGTCCTCCTTGTCGTGCGCGGCTCACACTAGGTTGGTGTTTCAGTGCTTTCCTGCCCCCTGTCACGAGAGTAACTCACAATCTTAAATTAATTAAGCCATTGGATATTTGGACTTACAACCCTTCTGATGTTAAGCTGTTACCACACATGCAAAGGGTCGAACCCTTTGAAATCCATTTTAAAAGTTAAATAACCCCTTGAAGAACCCCATTTTAAAGTCTAAGGAAAACCTTGAATTTTGATTTGCTAGCATTTATGATTATGGCTCTGCTCCCTTGGGTAATATAGTTAATTAATTAACTTAAACAAAAGTTTCAGAGCTTAAGCATTTGTCAATGGCTACAGCATTTTCAGAGATGATTGTTGCAGCTATGCTTGTTTGTTGCACTTTAATTTATAGTTTTTTTTTTTAAAGATAAATAGCAATGTGGGATTATAGGTCCCACGTAACTGTTAACCTCTTCAGCTAAGCTAAATGGCTTATGTTAGGAGTGGGTTCACATCGAAAGTACCATGGGTAGGATTGGATGATTGTGAGTCTGATACCGCCACTAGTAGTAGCCCTCAATTTCATTTGTATAGAACCCCTTGGGAAACATAACATTTTTCCCTGATTAAAATAAGGCTAATAATTATCTCCTAACCACTGTTGCTTACAGTGCTGGAAATATTATAGTGTGTGTCAACAACCATAGAGAGATTTGGTGCAGAGGACTATTGGGGATGAACACAAAGTCTTTTATGCTTTATTTTATTTAGCTAGCCTATGTCATGCCTTGCCATTCCTTATTTTATATTGTTGTGCCATTCTAGTCTTAAACATTTTATAAACATCAGTTTTAACTTATTGTATGCAAGTTTAACTGATTTGTTGACATTTATAAATACTGTCCCACTACTTTAGGTAGTAGCCTAAGGGGCCATTCATTAATTACTTAGGGTCTCGAGGGGGATGGGGTTGAAGAAATCTATACATGGCCTTATCTTAAGGGTGAGGGGAGTAAAACCAATTCCTGTGGAGTATTTTGTAAGTCAAAATTAAAAATCTAAAATCTAGTTCCATTTCAGATGTCTAACAGTTTCTTATATTCTATAATGTAGACTTCCATCTACATGTTATTGTACAATTTTTTTTGTTATAAAGTATGAAAAATGTGTTATATCCATTTAAAATGTTGTAAATAATAATTATAGTATGTTCGTCTTTATAATATGAAAAACAACATAGAATCTTACATAAGAAAACGGAGTGGGGGGTTTTGTGAAATCCCCCCTATTTAGTGGGGGTAAAAGGGGTCAAAAAATCGCCAAAATCATCTTTACGTAATTAATGCATGGCCCCTTATGAGATATAGCCTTCCTCAATAAATGAGGTATCTAACCCAAAAATGTTTAATCTCTTCAGTTCAAGAGAGAAGACAGGAGACCACTACTAGTCTGTTACATTTGCCAAGCGAGGCTTCAGTATTGCTACCGGCTGCGGACAAGCTGTCTCCAGAGTGAGGAACTGTTAACAGATGTGCTGAGCAGCGGTGTGGTGAGAGCTCTTAGCTGTTTTGCAAGACCTCTATGTATGTATATGTATAAGCTTCCTCCAATCATTGAATATCATAAAATTACTTTGTGTGCATAAACTAAAAGTTAAAATTCTTTTAGCTAGTTATAGTCCCTCATATAAAATTACTTCAATTTTATTAATGTGACTACTATAGATGGGCTGATTATGACCTGCCCAACTTGTAGACTAATTGGTTAAGAATTATAATAGAAGTACCTGGATGACCAAGCTTGACTTGGTACTTTTTTTTAAACAATGTTTTCTAAAAATGAAACCTACATAGGTAGATCGATTCGACCCCTGAAATCCCTTGCATACTAAATTTAATGAAAATCGTTGTAGCCATTGTTGAGATTCAGAATATATATTTAAACAAGAATTGCTCATTTAAAGGTATTAACATAATAATATATATATATTAGATTGGATAGGTATGAGTAGATATGGTCATGGCCAGCAGTTTTTTTTTAATGCAACCAGGCGTGCAATTATAAGCAGATGTGATGATTGCTTCAGGCGTTGAGGTCGCTACCAGTGAAGTCAGCCCTTTCATTTGGCAATTCTAATGGTCAAAGATGTCCCATCGCTTTTTAAGTCGACATATTGTTTCTCACAATCACGAGTGCTTTTGCAGTCGTGATCTGTAACTAGCTTCATGGGTTTTTGCTTCGTTTGTGACCATAGGTATGTTTAGGATGTAATTTTGCACCCTTTGTATCTTCATCAAATTTGAGGAACTAGTGCTGCCCCATATCTCTATCCCATAGGTCTAAAAATAGGTTTTAGAACCGTTTTGTACACTAGTAGCTTTTTTTCCAGAGTAACCAATAGAGGCTCTTGTATTTTAAATTGACTTCATCCTTTTTTTATGTGTTTCCTCAATGTAAGTCGACGGTTTTGATGCATACCTAAGTGTTTGACTACTTTGTGATGTGGTAGTTGTATGTCATTTAGGGACACTGGAGGACAGTCTTTCTTTCGTAGGATGAATGTAACCGATTTGGACACACTGACGGCAATTCTTCATTTCGTTATCCAATCTTCGACTTTATTTAAGCTATTTTGTAAAATTCGAGAGGCTTGAATGGGACACACGACATTTGTTTAAGGCGAGCAGAACAGTGTCGTCTGAAAAGTTAGCGCTGTAATCTGTATTTCTAAGGTAGATTCTGTGTAAGAAGGGTATAGAGTATGGGTCCAAGCACACAGCCCTGTCGTACCCCTGCAGAGATTTCCTAAAAGCCTGATGTACAGTCGCTTTCTCTGACTTGAAATATGTCAGAAATGTAGGAATTTAAGGTTTAGGTGATTCTCCTAAAACTTTATTATCTATTAGGTCATACCTACCCCGGAGCTTTATTGTTTTTTAGTAACTTGATATTTTTGTATAACTAGTTATAAGGGCTAGTCATGTTGAAAGTTTCGGTCAAGGGTAGCATCGATATCCGATTCGTCTGCATTTGGTCCAGTTTCATTTGGTTTGAACAATTGTCGAATATGAATAATTTTTCATCATATCAGCCCATATATCATCTCATTTTTTATAATTCATAATTAAAAAGCCTTTTATTTATACCAAATCTATTTTACAAATGTGTTAGTGTGTTATTATATGTATGGGGTAAAGGCCCCCTCCAACCGGATGTTCAGATTTTCCTGTCCTGACCTACTTCCGTCCACTTGTTACCTGCTATTTGATCAATACTGTTAGCCTATTGTTTGTTTGGTCTGCCAAAGCTTCTTTTTCCTGTTGGCCCTTTCCATTGAGTGACCATTTTTGTCATCTCTTGTCCTAAATGCGGGCGACATGGCCTGCCCATCGCCACTTAAATGTGAGAGCCAGTGCTAGTGCATCTTATTCGCTTCTTATTTTATGTATTTCGCTAATGTTTAGAAGGCTTCGTTCTATTCGTCTTTGACACATTCTGATTTTTGCTTGTGCTTATTAAGTGAAGACCCAGGTTTGGCAAGAGTATATTGCAAGTATCTTATTTTTATGTTAATGTCATAGTCCCCTTTGATAATATCCTTGTGCGCCCAATATTTCTTCCAAGTTATATTTATCCGTCTTTCGATTTCGTGTACGCGTTTGACTTGTTGAATGAGAGTTGTTTTCCCAGATAAGTATAGCTCTCAACATTTTCTAAGTTTCTTTTTACCTGTATTGGTTTTTTGTAGTTGTTTTTTTTATCATACATATTCAGGCCGACTTCCGCACTCTCTTTATTCAGTGACTTCGTCTCTGCGACCACTATGTCTTTGTCCAACTTTAGGTGACTCAGGTTACGGTTTTGTATTTTTATGCCTTTAATTTTCCAATTCAGTTTTTGAAATATGGTTTTCAGTACCAAGATGAACAGCTTGGGAGACAGTAGGTCCCCTTGTCCTTACCCGTCTTTCTATTTATATGGCCTCTACTCTATTTTTTAGCTTTACTTTGTTAATACTGTTGGTGTAGATGTATATCAGTATATTTTTACATATATGATTGATATGAAGTGCACTTAGTGCTGCCCAGATGGAATTGTGGCTTGTGGTATCAAAAGCTTTCGAATAATCGACAAAGCCTAGATAAGTATATAAATGGAATGGTTTAAAGTTTTTTTCTGTTTTTCTTTGGGTGGTCAAAAGGAGTGATGCTCTTACTAGTCCGTGATGTGAGGGATATTTTGTTTTAGCTATTACCTGTATATCTGTTATATCTAAAAATATACCTACATCCATATATACGGATATTGATGTTCTTGCATACTTCATAAAGTGTTTTGGAGACGACTGTCTAGTTTTTGCTAACTCAAAATAATTCGTAATATCGGGTGATTTATTTAGACAACACACTTTGTACTTTCTTTTGTTGGGGTTATGTGAAGGTAAAAGTTAAAAATGTAATGTCAAAGTACATAAATTCTTTCAAATCTTAACAAAGACTCCGTCGTCCAAATACCTACATGTTGTTTTATTTAGAATTTAAAAAAGGTCTTCAAAATGTGTCATATTAATTGCAGTTAAAACCACAAGATGTGGTGAGTACAAACACGTTCAGAGTCGTCTCGGTGCTAAACTTGAGTCTGGGTCACGCGCAGCAGGACATCACAGAGTGTCACATCAAGGAGGAACCATCGGAGTTCATCTGGGTTGATCTTGAGCAACCATATACTGAAGGTAAATCTAGACATACACGGGAGCGTGTCCAGCCAAATTCAAGGGAACTGACGGACAGCATCCGAGTGTATGTTTATACAAACACACAACAACTTGGGCTTATATTTCTTACATTTTATTAACACAGCTTAAACAGTTATAGAGATCCAAAAATCGTAATTTTTAGGCCTAATTGTACACAATTAGTCATAAAAATGGCTGTACCAAAACTATGCCATACGGAGGAATAACTGCATTTATAAGATTTGAAAAAAAACAATCTATTTGACTACGTAAAACTTAGCTACGGTAGAGCGTCCATTATTCACACATTCTTAAGTAAATTTAAAACACAATTTCTATAAATAGCAAATATTATTGTAGCAGAAAAAACAATCAAGAAATTGAGTTTTTTTATTTCCATAAGAATGTATCAAACGTTCTTATAAATAAATTTCAGGACTGCCTGAAGAACTTGGAACTCATACAGATCTCAAGTCTTTTTCGTTGAAGTCGACAACCACGATATTGAACTTCGCTCCCATTTTTTTATTTATATTTTTGATGGGATTTTATATTGATATAAATGAACAAACGATGAAGATTTTACGCATGAGCGTGAAGTTAATTTCTTCTCCTTATCGTATCCTCATTGCTAAGTGGGATTGGGTCCCACATTGCTTTTTTAAACAAAGAACAAATAAAAGGACAAATTTGATTTTTGCGATAACATAATTGCGTTTTTGAAAGATAGAAAAATTTTAAGTCCAGACCCAGTAATCGAACTCGAGACTTCCTTAGCCAAACAGGGGCCGGAATCGAACCACCTTTCTGGACTATGTTACTAGACCTCAATTCTTTCTATCCTTTGATGCTCGCGAGTTGGGCCCTCGCATGCACCATCTAGCCGGAAGTTAAGGAACTATCACGGCTTTTGTTATTATATTCGTTACAGAGAGCATTTTAACAAATTATGATGTCGCAGGCCGAATATTGAAGTAGGCATTTCTTATTAAAATATATATATTACGGGTCTTAATCGCGTGAATAACGTCGGGCAATAAACAAGGTATTTTACCTTAAATTATTCACGCGATTAAGACCCGTAATATATATATTTTAATAATGTGTACAAATCGCTAAGGTTTATCAATATTTTTAGGCATTTCTTGCCAATTACTTTACAAATACAATAACTGCATTTTTGAAACATGGAAAAATTTTAAGTTCAGACCCAGGAATCGAACCCGAGACTTCCGTAGTAGCATTTATTGTATTTGTAAAGTAATTGGCAAGAAATGCCTATAAAGCTACTTCAACATGATTGCGACCCAACAGTACCTAACCCTTGTCAAATACTTACAGATATTGTGACGGAAGCTCAAGTAAAACAGAGTGCAGTAATAGATGATAACAACCAATGTTCACACTTAGAAGATTCTCTCGTTGTAATAAAAAAAGAAGTGGATGATTTTGAGACTGGTATGTGTATGGACGTGATAGCCTAAGAGCCAGCGACGATCTGACTGACGTTATTTTATAAAAACTAAAAGTTTATCTGTGTATGTCCTCAATACAGGTAAAAACGATACCTGACTACGAAGTTTGGCCGACGGTTGCTTTGGCAGTTATCAGGTCGCGCCTCGCCACTTTTGATGGTCGGCGAGAGTTCGGCTCGAACTTGTCATTTTGCTTGATTTATACAGCGTTTACATCAAAGTTTACATGTTTAATATATACTGCTAGGCGGTTCTGAATGGTCTACAACGATGACATATTGACTGGCGGTATATCGAGGTGTTGAGGAGCACTATGAACGTCTTAATTTGCGAGACCGATGCCTTAGCTCTTTAAATTCTTATAGTTAATTTATTAACACCTTGTATAAAAACTGAGTTTTTATACTTTTAACTAAAGTAAGCTGCGATTTTGCATACCTTTGCTATCTGTTCTATGTCAAAGCAACCGTAGGCCAAGCTTCATAGTCAGGGATCTTTTCTGTATTAGGGACTACAGAGATACTTTCAGGTTTTCTAAAATGACAAAGGTCAGATCGTCGCTGGCTCTTGATCTACGAATGGAGTTAGCTAGTATAATTGGGTTTTTATTTTTATTATAAGTATTATAACCTAAGTGTATTTGTAGATTCCGAATATATAAACTTAGAAGAAGGAAATATAAAAATAGAAGAAATCGATTGGGAGCCGGATATAGCCGGCCCATCCTCACAGTCTGCAGGTAATATAATATGTCCCAAAATTGGGAAAGGCAGGGGTTGGTAAGTATTTCTTCTAATTTAGACATTGGCCATTTCAATGCTATAAAGTTATTATATTATTAAAAGATTCCTTGTTTAAATGTAAATTTGTTGGTTGGTTTCCTTAATGAAGCCAGCGTCACCATGGTTGTACTCAGGATTGCTTTTCGGGGAGGGACTCTTAATTACATTTAGAGTAAACAATTTTTTTTTGTGCCAATGAATAAACAAGTATATTTATGTATTTTTTTAAAATTTTACAGTATTAATTTCACAAGTTTTTGTGCCATAGTTATTATGACCCCTGCCAGAGGTTTTTAGTATTTTGATAAAATTTCATTGTTTTGAAATTTAACTGCTTTTTTCCATTATAAGTTAAAATAATTTATTGTTTAGGTGCTCGTGTTTCAAAAAAATCCAAAATCGCTGCTCTAGAAGATACTGAAGACGCTACTACAAACAAAAGAAAAAAAGAAATAATTAAAGATGAACAAACAGAAACTATTACTATTAAAGAACCTAGGTTTATTACTAAGAAAATAAAAGTTGAAAAACTAATAACTACTAATAAAATTCTTGAAACTTGTGATAAAGTAGATATTAATTTATATAATTGTGACGACAATGTATTAACATCTGTAAAATCTCAAACTACAAACGAAACTTATTTAGAACAAAATGTTAGTAGCATTTCAAGTAAAAAAAATAAATTATTTTCATGTCATATTTGTAGGAAATGTTTTATTCAAAAAGGTCATTTAAAAACTCATATTCTCACACATACTGGTGAAAAACCTTATCAATGTAATATTTGTAACAAATGTTTTACTTACAAAAGTGTTTTAAAAACTCATATTCTCACACATAGTGGTGAAAAACCATATCAGTGTAATATTTGTAAGAGGTGCTTTGTTGGAAAAGGTGATTTAAATAGACATATTATCACACATACTAGTGAAAAACAAAACCAGTGTAATGTTTGTAATAAATATTTTAGTTCTAAACAAGTTTTAAAACAGCATATTCGCACACACACTGGTGAAAAACCATTTCAGTGTAATATTTGTGAGAAATCCTTTGTTGGTAAAGGTGACTTAAAAAGACATATTCTCACACATACTGGTGAAAAACAATATCAGTGTAATGTTTGTAATAAATCTTTTAGTTCTAAACAGGTTTTAAAACAGCATATTCGCACACATACTGGTGAAAAACCATATAAATGTAATATTTGTATGAAATGTTTTATCCAAAGAAGTATTTTAAAACGACATATTCTCACACATACTGGTAAAAAACAACATCAATGTAATGTTTGTAATAAAAGCTTTGTTGGAAATAGTGACTTAAATAGACATATTCGCACACATACTGGGGAACAGCCATATCAGTGTAATATTTGTAAAAAGCGTTTTAGTGACTCCAGTTCTTTTTCCAGACATAACCGCATACATAAGCGTTAGTTAAATAAAACCAGATACAGTAGTTACCTTTTTCGCTGAATAAATAAATACAATAAAAAAGCCTTTTTATTTCCTGTACTTTTGATATGATACAATACCGGTGCAACCTGGTCGAAACGTCAAGCAATTTTAAGGTAAACAACGCGCGTTAATTCCCGTTTAATAATTAGTTATAATCATGCAACGCGAAAGTTTAAATGTTAGGATCCAATTTTCATTCTTAATTTATAAATAGAGATTTATTAAATATTACAAATTATTATATATTTATTTAGTTTGTGTTATAGAATTTAACATTTAATTTTTACAAATTATATTTTGTTTTTTTTTGGGTTTATAAAAAAATGTATCAAAACATTTAATTTTTGCAATATTTATTATTTAATTGAATTGCAATATTAATATTTTAAGTCACTTCACTATTTAAACATATTTTTTAAAGACAATTTAAGATTTTACAATTAATGTAATATTAAATATATTTTTCTTTTTTTTTAAACGAAGTTTTTAATAAAGATATATAAAAAGTTGCATGCGTGAACCCTCTTTAGGTATAGGCCTCTTCCAAAGCTTTCCACTTATTTCTATTTATAGCCATTTGTATCCAGTATGGTCCTGCTACCATCGTGTGTATGGTACACCGTGTCTTCGTCGGCCCTTTCACGATTTTATCATAGATGTTCATCTATTATCCTCTAGGCGTGCTACATGGCCAGCTCATCAGAATTTTTGTTTCTACGCCTGATTTAGAGCATCTATAGCTTTTGTGATATTTCTTACTTTTGTATGTCGGATTTTTTGTGATTTTTAATTAGCATACTGCGCTGCATGCTTCTCTGGAGTTGTTATTTTATTTTTAACTTTCTGTGTAAATTTCCATGACTGGCAGGCATATGCTAAACAGAATACACGAGTCTATAACTTTTCTTTTTAGTTCTACAGGCATATTGTATGCTATTTTTTTGTACGCCCAGAATTTATTCCATGTTATTTTTGACCTTCGTTCTACTTCTAGATAGTTGTTATTACTTTTAAGACTTATTTATTTGTTTTTAAAGGTGCAAATTTGTTGCACATATTCTAGAATTTAATTATCGATCATATTTCTTCTTGCATTGTTTGTCATGATTTTGATTTTTGATAGGTTTATCTTTAATCTCACTTTATTGCTGCCTATGCATTGTGTTTATGATGTATTCTTCATTAATATCATGTAGATCCTCACTTGTTTCAGATATTAACACCAGATCATCAGCATATTTTCGATGGCTTAAGTGCCGGCCTTTTAAAGTTATACCACATGACTTCCAATTTTGTTTGTGTATAACATCTTCCAAGACAGAAATAAATAATTTTGGTGATAAAACTTAGTACTCCTCTACAGATAGGAAAGCTTTTACCAGTTGATTCCAAAATCTCTCTGCTAGTACTTTTACTATATACAAGGTTATTTTTGTTGTAGTGCAAAGCTCAGACACCCCAACAAGATTACTTAAAGAAATTACTTAGAATTACTTCAAGAAATCATATAAAAAATAAAATTATAATATTGAAAACTTCCAGATGTGCGAGTTGAAGGAGATTCGTCCTCGCGACTGGAAGCAATGTATTCTCTCATACTCTCCAGTCTAGATGTGCGAGTTGAAGGAGACTCGTTCTCACGACTGGAAGCAATGTACTGTCTTGTCCTCTCTAGTCTAGATGTCCGAGTTGAAGGGGACTCGTTCTCACGACTGGAAGCAATGTACTGTCTTGTCCTCTCTAGTCTAGATGTCCGAGTTAAAGGGGACTCGTTCTCACGACTGGAAGCAATGTACTGTCTTGTCCTCTCTAGTCTAGATGTCCGAGTTAAAGGGGACTCGTTCTCACGACTGGAAGCAATGTACTGTCTTGTCCTCTCTAGTCTAGATGTCCGAGTTGAAGGGGACTCGTTCTCACGACTGGAAGCAATGTACTGTCTTGTCCTCTCTAGTCTAGATGTCCGAGTTGAAGGGGACTCGTTCTCACGACTGGAAGCAATGTACTGTCTTGTCCTCTCTAGTCTAGATGTCCGAGTTGAAGGGGACTCGTTCTCACGACTGGAAGCAATGTACTGTCTTGTCCTCTCTAGTCTAGATGTCCGAGTTAAAGGGGACTCGTTCTCACGACTGGAAGCAATGTACTGTCTCGTCCTCTCTAGTCTAGATGTCCGAGTTAAAGGGGACTCGTCCTTCCGACTGGAAGCAATGTACTGTCTCGTCCTCTCTAGTCTAGATGTCCGAGTTAAAGGGGACTCGTCCTCCCGACTGGAAGCAATGTACTGTCTCGTCCTCTCTAGTCTAGATGTCCGAGTTAAAGGGGACTGGTCCTCCCGACTGGAAGCAATGTACTGTCTCGTCCTCTCTAGTCTAGATGTCCGTGTTGAAGGGGACTCGTTCTCACGACTGGAAGCAATGTACTATCTCGTCCTCTCTAGTCTAGATGTCCGAGTTAAAGGGGACTCGTCCTCCCGACTGGAAGCAATGTACTGTCTCGTCCTCTCTAGTCTAGATGTCCGAGTTGAAGGGGACTCGTTCTCACGACTGGAAGCAATGTACTGTCTCGTCCTCTCTAGTCTAGATGTCCGAGTTAAAGGGGACTCGTCCTCCCGACTGGAAGCAATGTATTCTCTCGTCCTCTCTAGTCTAGATGTCCGAGTTGAAGGGGACTCGTTCTCACGACTGGAAGCAATGTACTCTCTCGTCCTCTCTAGTCTAGATGTCTGAGTTGGGTGGAACTCGTTCCCTCGACTGGAAGCAATGTATTCTCTCATACCCTCTAGTAGGAGACTCGTCCTCACGACTGGAAGCAATGTACTGTCTCGTCCTCTCTAGTCTAGATGTCAGAGTTAAAGGGGACTCGTCCTCCCGACTGGAAGCAATGTACTGTCTCGTCCTCTCTAGTCTAGATGTCCGAGTTGAAGGGGACTCGTTCTCACGACTGGAAGCAATGTACTGTCTCGTCCTCTCGTCTAGATGTCCGAGTTAAAGGGGACTCGTTCTCACGACTGGGAGCAATGTACTGTCTCGTCCTCTCTAGTCTAGATGTCCGAGTTAAAGGGGACTCGTCCTCCCGACTGGAAGCAATGTACTGTCTCGTCCTCTCTAGTCTAGATGTCCGAGTTAAAGGGGACTCGTCCTCCCGACTGGAAGCAATGTACTGTCTCGTCTTCTCTAGTCTAGATGTCCGAGTTAAAGGGGACTCGTCCTCCCGACTGGAAGCAATGTACTGTCTCGTCCTCTCTAGTCTAGATGTCCGAGTTGAAGGGGACTCGTTCTCACGACTGGAAGCAATGTACTCTCTCGTCCTCTCTAGTCTAGATGTCTGAGTTGGGTGGAACTCGTTCCCTCGACTGGAAGCAATGTATTCTCTCATACCCTCTAGTAGGGGACTCGTCCTCCTGACTGGAAGCAATGTATTCTCTCGTCCTCTCCAGTCTAGATGTTCGAGTTGAAGGACTCGTTCTGACGACTGGAAGCAATGTATTGTCTCATACTTTCCATCAGTATCATATTACCATCCAGTAGAAGAGTCGTCCTCACGACTAGAAGTCTTATCCTCTCTAATCTAAATGTTTGAGTTGAAGGCGGCTCATTCTGCCGCCTTAAGTAATCGTACTGCGACATCAGTTGAAGTCGGGCGGCGAGATTTGATGATGGTTAGTTTTCATGAGTGACGGAATTATGCTTTTTTAAATATGTTAATCTCTGATCTCTTGAGTCTTCGTTTTCTTGCATGATTGCCTTACGGGCATTATTTTCTATTGATATTTTTTGTTTCTTCTCTTGTGAAAGCTGACTGTACACTAAAGCCATTCTTTCTTTCATTTTACTGAGATGCTCCGCCCACACATAGAAATTTTATTGTTTTGTTCTGTTCTGCCTAAAATACGTAGAGTAAATAAATATACAAAGTGGCGGACACATTATAGTTACATTAATTAAAGCCATCATCATCACGTTACTCGGTATTAGGTAGGTATATTTACCTACCAAAAATCCATTCAGTAGTTTAGTCGTTGGAATTATATTTATTGCCGAGTAGCGATACCCGTGGTTATGTTGTCGCAACTTTGTATCTATGTTCATTAATTTTCATTTCAAAAAGTTTTATTATCAAAATAAAAACAATGGGTACATAAGTGTAATAAAATAAATACACTAATCACATCTAAAGAAACACTGCCAGGCTGATAGCGCCTATAAAAGTGTAAACAAACAAAAAGTAAATATTGACTGCAAAGCGTGAAAGAGAGAAAAATCTCGTGCGGCCTTTGACAGGTATTGTCAACAAAGTAGCGTTCTCTTTGAGAGTGGTCAATTTTGTGAGGTTATGGCGCAGTCCGGGTCTTTACCACTTTAATTAGATACCAAAACTTTAAAATTGTTATATAGAAAAAACACAATATAAAAAAGAAACGTTTCTCCGAGTGGATTCAGAGGTCTAGGCGATCCAAAATGCATGTTAGTATAGAGATAATGGTGTAATGACTTCCAGCAATAGGTAACATTAGTTGGAGCACGAGGACATATAATAATATCTTGGGACAACTCACACAACCCCATCTGATCCCAAACTAAACAGAGCTTATAATTCTTATTAGATATATTTCGGGTCTTAATCGCGTGAATTATTTGAAAGGTACAAACCTTTTATTTCATACCCAAGGTTTCGATCAAATTGCAAGAAATCGTGGTCACAGGTCGAATCTAACAAGACTCGTCGAGATCGTACCTTTAATTCACGCGATTAAGTCCGGAATAATATGTATAAAAAAATTTAAAAACTCCTATTGTGAAGCGTGTGAAGCATGAGGAAGTACCCCAATAAAGATATAATTAAGGAGTTTCATTATAAATAAAACAATAAATAAAAAAACCACACATGTTTATTGTAGTTGTTTTTATATAATATTATTCCTAACACATCCCACGTCAACTCCGTGAGATCGCAACTGCAAGTAATCACTTTAGTAGGGGAAGCCACTTGAACCTAATGTTATATAGAAAACATAAATATATTACAACTTACACTAAATGTAACATACAGCTTACAACTAAAGATATACAAGTGTATTATTTGTGGTTTAGATATTACAGAAACAACTTATTTTAGCTTCCATTTTGTCTTATTGGCTGTCTTTAAATATACAGCCAATTAAAAAAAAAGAGAAGGTAAAGTCGGTCTTTAAAAAGACGAACAATATACGGTAAACTTTTAAAAGAGGAACAAAATACGGTCAACTTGTAAAACAACAAAATTGATAACTTTATAAAGATGATCAAAATTTGATCAAATTTAAAAATAGGAAAAATGTCAGTAACTGAAAACAATTAAAAATATCCTGTATTATCTAAACACAGAACAATAAACCGCAAAAAGATCAGCAAAAAATATTCTTTTTAAATAAAAATATTTCAACACATCGTGTGGTGCAACATTTTGCAGTAATATTAAAAATTGCAGTACTGCAAATAAACAATAACTGCAAAATATTGCAGTAGGTATACCTTGGGATTATACAAAGCAAATGACTGCTTTCTATAATATAAATTAGTAGTATATTATATACTCGTGAGCAAAAATATCGATCTCAATGATTTTTTAGCGAAAATTTTGTTTTTATTGTATATTCCAAATTTCCATTCATTATGAGTGGTGCGTGTAACCCAAGTGAATTCTTTGAATTTTTAATTTGACACGAGTGAAGTATTTTTCTTTAAAACAAACGTTTATTGAGTTTATATAATTCGTAAACTTTTGCAATTTGTACATATTATAGAATTTTATAAGCTGCGGGTCTTAATCGCGTAAATATTACGGCCGTGGTCACGGGTAGACTGTCAGTCTACCCGTGGCCAAGGCCGTTGCAATATGGTCGAAACGTCGGGCAATAAACAAAGGGATTTAGACTTAAAATAAAATATTTACGCGATTAAGACCCGTAGCTTATAAAATTCTATAATTAATACAATTCGTTAAAAGTATTATAACTAGCGAAGATTTTGTCCTTGTTATTTATTCTATTATCAATATAGAATAAGATTCAAAACATGCGCTATTTAAAATACTATTATTAACGTACTATGATGCGATTAATCTTTTACAGCTGTCAATATATTTGCTCGCGAATGTATACCCCTCCAATATTAATTTGGCTATCACTCAAGTCAATATAATAAAACAAGATATCATTTTACAAATAAAAGATATTATAAATTAACACATATTTTTAACCAATAATGTTGCTGTTAAAACAAAACATTTCAAATAACATCTGGTGCAGAAATATACGACTTTTTAATGTCAAAGTCTCGTCTCAAAGTCTAACTACCGGTTCTAATAGCTTATCTCCCGTTAATTATCTGTTAACATAACCAACTCTCGTAGCGTGAACTGACATTTGTCTTCCAATCTCTCTCTATATCTCTGTTCCAAATTTCGCCCACATTCGTTTGTCTGTTGCGTGATTGAATAATAAACATTCATCCATCCATTTATCAAAACTTTCGCTTTTATAATCTTTATATATATATTTCTTGTGTGCGTGTGTGTGTCTCTGAACTCCTCCTAGACGGCTGGTTTAATTTTGATTATTTTTTTTGTGTGAGTTCAAGGGGATTCGAGGATGGTTTAGATACACAATTGAACCCGATTTACAAAAAAAAAAAGAGTGGAGACGAAGTTGAAGTTCGCCGGGACAGCTAGTATTAGTATAGATTATTATGTTTTATATGTTGGGTAACAAACAGCTTGTTTAATGGCACTTCTCGGCGTATTATGACACTTCTCACATGTCACTTTCTTATGTTGTTTTTCTGTTAGACAAAATTACAATATTCACAACATAGGACTTAGTTTCCACCTATTGATACAATAAGTACCCACTTAGTTGTAGGCATATAACATTCAAAACTTTAACTTTAACCAACTATAAAAAAAATATATATTAATTTACTTTTTATAGTTACTATTTTATAATAACACAATAATAAAAAATAGTTTAAAGTATCAATTATTTAAAAGTTAAGTGACATCATGAGCCGAAAAATGCATTCAACAAAAAAGGTTCGAAATTCAATGCACTATATAGGTCCACATTGCACACGGCTACACAATAAAATAAAGGTATTTAACCTTAAAATAAAATATTTACGCGATTAAGACCCGTAGCTTATACAGTCTATGTGTACAAAATCGCGAAAGTTTACGAACATACATACAGGTTCAGTTGGTTGCCTCTTGCGAATTTATTCGCTTTTTCAATAACGCGAGGGAATAGAAAAACCTTTCTGATTTTCTGACGGTTATCGAACCGCACAAATATCAGATTTACTACTAGAGTTAGCTATCTTAACAAACGGTTAACGATAGATAAGTTATTCACAACGTAAGTCATAATGGTGCAACCACACAACAGTTTATATCAATACTACTTTTATGTCATATTTAGAAATAATTCTTAGATGTACTGTACATTTTTATTGTGTGAATAACATTCTGTCAACATTTAACTTTAATATTTGTCAAACATTTTTGTATGTATTTTACTACATTTTATAATAAAATATTATTACCCCGCTAAGAGTAAAACAACGGTCACTAGTAGCCTCCTTGGCGACCACTCACAATAGTTTTTTAATTGTAACAAACAACTGTAATGTAGAAGCACCATTACTCATTCCTCCAACCAAGTCATGACAAGTCATTAAAGTCAAGATAGTCAACGAAGTCACAGTAACTAAAGTCGTAAGTAGCAAAAGTCGCGTTCTGCGCCCCATATCGCTAGGCAGCGATCTCACAACAAGCAATAATCCTCGTACAAATCCAACTATAGCACCTCGCCACGATATTGACCGTTACACAGAGAATGTATTTAATACTTTTGATAAAATAATTAAACATTCAAAAGGGATGTATGCCACACTACGTTGTTGCAGTAATTTCAACATACGGGCTTTGTGAGTTTCGTTGCAATACCCATTTAAACATGTTTTATTCTGTATATAACCAGTATCCAATACCACCAGAACAATTAAAAAAAAAGTTATGCTATAAAGCACATAGTAGTATTTCAACTACCGAATGTTTTGTATTCTACTCCATTTTAGAAATAGAACGAAAAACAAGGCCGGTACGAATTATTCGCATATCTTCCGTTTCGCATTTCTTCAGATTCTCGTTTCTTTGGAATATCTTTTCGCCATATTTGTACAGGCGACGCAAAAATTTGTAGGTAGCGCTAAATGCAATAAGATTGCATCTAACTTGTTTAACCTTTTTGATTCCATGAGCCCATCTTTTATATATTACTGGATGGATAGTTATACTATCCCTTTTGTTTTTGTTTCTAACTGAACTCTGAATAACTGATATGCTAATTTGAAGAAATGAAGATATGCAAATAATTCGTCGAAACATTAGCTACTTAAAATGTTGTTATTGAATGTACATCTCTCCTTGTCTTTCTGATGGGTATCGCAACGTCAACGCACGAGTGTGGCATCACTCTAACATAACTTTGTGTCGGATTTTAGTACAAAAATGGCATTTTGAAATAAAGATCACAACAATTTCACTGACACAATCTTTCTCCGTCGCTCGCATCAGACTTTACATTAGTTAGAGCGATAGGAAAATAGCGCCCGCGCTTTGTCAAATTTATATATTTTGCGCTGTCATACATTGTTTATTTTAAAAATAAATAATATGTCAATTTTGAATAATTAAAATGTAAAATAAATTTCTAACATATACAATAGATACATGATTTTACAAATCGTACATTCTCTATAAACATTTCTTACATTATTTTGACGACGTTTTTTATCCGACTGCGCTGCAGGAAAGGTAGTTATAATTTTTAATAATATTCCGAATTAAGTTTGTAATTAAATATGTAGCAATTCTTTCTTCATAATCGCATTCATAAATATTTAACTTTCAAACTAAAATATGTTGATTTATAATTATTATTAATAAAAAAACGTCGCCAAATCTTTCTTCCCGCCAATTTTAAAAATCCATCTACTCTTACATTTTAAAACGTTTCGAAAATAACCTCTCTTTTAGCTTTTGTATTATTTTTAATAATAATAATGTGCCAATGACCTGTCTACGTGCCAGGGTAAGTAGGATGTTCGAAAAAAACCCCTGTGCCTATGTATTTGACATTGTAACGAATAGATAGCTAAAAATTATAAAAAAAAACAAATACCTTTCACAAGAAAGCAAACTCTTTGAAAAAACTATTAACATGATGACTATACATCATCAATTCTGTGCAATATAGAAAATTATTATCTATTCCATTAAGTATATAAAATTGTTGATTTTAGATTAGCGATTCCATTTTCATGTTTAATCGATACATCTTTTCGCCACAACGCCAAATCGATTGTACATATCTCGATAAATAACTGCAATATAATTACGATTACATCATAGAAAAAAAACCTTTTTAAACGAAAACGTATTTACACTTTATATAAATTCTCGTATGTTTTGTGTGAATTTTAACAGCTTTTATTAAAATCGCAACATACATAATAGCCGAGTTTTAACGATTAATATCGACTAAATAATCAAATAGCTCTCATTCGAATCGAGAGCTAAATTCACGCAAAATAAAAAATGCAATAAAGAGATCGTATACGAAAAGACCAGCATTTTTTTAAAAAATTCGCATGGGAATCGAACCCGCTATTCTCACAAAACATACAAGTTGTTTAATCAACACACAAATATATTTAAAAAAAAAAATAATTAAAAATCTATGTATACAATTACACAATGATGTTTTAAAACATAATAAAATCAATTAATAAATGCATACTACAATGGCTAGAACATACTCAGTAAATACCACAAATACAGAAGCTAACCTTAAGGTCTTTTTTGTACGGTCCGGTTTGATTACGGCGCCGGGTATCCGGTCGCCAGCTACCCGGTGGCGAACGTATGGCGACCGGACATGTAAACAGCTACTTTACATCGCTGTATACTTCGGTGATTGTCCGCGATCGTTTTAAAATACGTTACTAAGACGCAACTCGCGCAGCATTTAGAACGAGAATAAAGATTCCAACCAACTATACCCGGTTTTAATCCATATTTAAACCGGAACGTCTGAAAAGGAGCTTAAGGTTTAAACTACATCTGGCCGCATCGAATCGCACTATTCAATGGTCTTTCTTTCTCTTTTCCTGGCATTTATTAGAGAAGGAGAGCGGGAGCAGGCGGGGGCTGCAACAGGGGCAACACCCCCCCCCCCCCCCAGATTCGACTGAACGACCTCTTTTTTTGAGGAATTTGTGACTTTTGACACTGGATCGGAGTGTTTAGGCAGCCAATTACCCCCTATGGTGGTGGTGGTACGGTGTTGAGTCAAATGCACCCCCCCCTCCCAGCCATTCAAGCAACTCAATCTTGACCGGTTGAGTCAAATGTATGTTCCCGCCCCATTACAAAGTTCTGGTTCTGCGCCTGAGTGGGAATTGAGCGCACGCGGCTGATTCGACTCTTCGACGAATCTCTTTCTAGCTTTAGTAAGTGACAACAAAGGAAAGAAGCATAGGAAAGTGCGATTCGGTGCGGCTAGATGTTTTTCAATACTTACACGTACCTCGTTCAAGTTAAGAACACATAAACATCGTTTATTAACACGGAATCTCGGAACACATTTCAAACCAAGTGGTCTGAAAGAGCGAAAATATCACAGACCTCTACAGTACGTCCATTGACGTATAGACCTGGACCGCGCCATCCCTTTAAATTAAAAATATATTGACTGCTAAGTGTGAAAGAGAGAAAAAATCTCGTGCGACCCTGTCTCTTTGACTGGTATTATCCAACTAGCGTTGTCTTTTTCTAGAGTGGTCAATTTTGTGAAGTTATGACACAGTCCAGGTATATATATCAATGAGTAGCTACCGATATAGTTCCCATTTGTTCTATGAAACATGACGTCATGGGACAAAACACATTTTGTCCCTTTCTTGTTCCATAGAACTACATACTAACTCTTCACCAGAGTCTACGGCCATAGAAGAAATTGAGAATCGTATATTATCTTAAACGATGTCTATTGTGTGCTTTGCTCGAATGAGATACGCATTGTAAGTTATCTTGCGGTTTCGATATTTCATGAAATACTAGATATAACTGTTCATTGTAAATGAGTACAACTTAATAAATTGTTCGTTGGTTACATGTCAATATAATATAGATTTCGATACATTACACATTGAAGGGGCATTAGATATTACTAGTGGTCGTCTAGCAGTGTGATTAGACCACAGTTGATTATTTTTATAAATTACAGGTTTTTTTATCGTCTTTCCTCCAATTGGGTAGATGACTACAATAACAATAAATTATTTTACACTAGGAAATAGCATTTGCAAAAATATTCTGGAAAACAATCTTTCTCTACAATTTTATGATGTCATGAATTTATAAACATTGAAACTACATGATTTGACCATACAAAAGAATGACGTCATTGTTTTGTATTTCATATAAATTAGTACGAGGCGCATCGTTTTGACGTTTCTTAAAAAGATACTGATTTGACTTGACAATCATCTACCTTATTGTTTATTCAGTAGGATTGTGGCTCGCATATTCTATGCATTGGAGAGTTTCAAGTATTTTTTCTCTCTAGTTTTCTTCTTTGAATCACAAAGTCTCGTTCTTATCAAGTTATTACGTATTTCAAGTATATTTTACTACGCGGCTGTGAAAATAGTGACAATAGATGTCAGTTTGCCGCCATTTTCACAACTCAACTTTCAACATTTTTTTTTTTAAAGATAACTATCAATGCGGGATTATGGTCCCACATTACTAGCAATCCTGTTAACCCCTCCAGCTAAGCTCAATAGCTTGTGTTAGGAGTGGGTTGACGTCGGTAGTATAATGGGTAGGATTCGAACCCTCGACCTCACGATTGCGAGACCGATGCCTTAGCCATTAGGCTACCGCCGCTTCATCCTAATTATTGGTTGTATGGTATGGATATTTGCGCATAGTAAGGTTGCTTGTCCATTAAATGAAAGCGAGGCTGGTTAATACTTCTCAGTTTCTTTGCTTACAGGCAGCTTAATTCTAAGCACTTTATATATATTTTTTTTAATATTTTGAAATTCTATGCCCAAGGGGGTGAAGTGACCAAAAATTAATGTTTTTTTTTTATTTTACCGACTCTATATTATATAGACATGCATATAGTAATTTATATAATAATATTGTATATAATGTTTTGTGTAACAATCAAACAAAAAAATCTCGTAATTTTTTTTTTTACATACGTATAAAAAGAGATGGTAAACGGTTGTCTGTTATTAATAAAAGGGCACCAAAATAAACCGTAATATATTAAAGTAGATATACAAACGAGAGGTACATAAAAACTGTCTGACTGATTCATCTTCGCAGAGCATAAATATTAATCTAGAAACATGGATATAGGACACAATATGTTCCCATTTAAGATGTATCCATCCATTAAAAAATGACCTCTTGAGTTACTCTTTTGATTTTGGTAAAAAAATAACGCTTTAATTAATAACAAACAACAACTAAGTCACAGACTAGTACCAAGTGTATGTATGTCTGTGCAAAAAGTAGACTTAAAGTCTTGAAACTGGTGATGAGGAGACTTTTTAAAACTTCAAGAGGACAATCCTCCCCTCTCTTTCTCCACTCGTTCAGTACCTGAGTCCTTCCATGTGTCTTTTAACGTCTACAATTTACTCTCCGAGGGGTCACTCCCACAAAACCAAAAAGCAAAATCGCTCAACTCATGGCCGGTTTTAATAAATTATCTAATGTTAACTATCTGTTAGAATAGGTAACCTATTACTAGAGTTACCTGTTTAAACAAACAGTTAATGGTAGTTACAGAGACCGGCCAGTAGTCAAGCTGAAGAAAAATCCTGAATAGAAAAGAGATGGTGACTCAAGTCAGAAATTTTAGATTTAATGTGAACTGATAGCTAAAACTAAGCAAACTGTATAAAAGACATCCCTTCATATTTTTTTTTAAATCAAATACAATACAAGAATACTTTTTGCACAGTTAAACCTCTAATTTATTAAACATTTTATATGTAATTGTTTATTATCAAATATTGCAAGCGAGGGTACTACGATATTCATAGACTTGTAGTTTTTTTTTTATTTCGATATTGAGGTGTTACTAAACGAAACAGATATAGATCTTGATAGAAGGCAGGCAATTCTAGGCTAGGTTAAACAAGTCTAACATAGACTGGGCTTAGTCAAAGTGTGCACATTATATGCTAAAAGAAATATGATCTTAATATGTGTATTTTGTGTGAGTTAGCAATGACTCTTTTCAGCAAGTTTTCAATATTATTTTATTTGTTACTAGTGGATATTCGATTTATGACTTCGTTCGCGTGGATCCTGTTACCGCGAGATGATGTATTAAAGATATAAACCTTCCTCTTGAATCACTCTATCTATTGCTCAAAACTGCATTAAAATCTGTTGCGCAGTTCAAAAGATCTAAGCGCACAGACAGCGGTAGCGACTTTATTTTATATATGTAAAGATAAAACATTGCATTTGCCATGTAAAAAATATTATATTAAATAGACAATTGGGTAGATGACTACAATAACAATAAATTATTTTACACTATACAGGAAATAGCATTTGCCAAAATATTCTGGAAAACAATGTTTCTCTACAATTCTACGTTGTCATGAATTTATAAACATCAAAACAAACATTGAAACTATATAATTTGACCATACAATAGAATGACGTCATTGTTTTGTATTTCATATAAATTAGTACGAGGCGCATCGTTTTGACGTTTCTTAAAAAGATATTGATTTGACTTGATAGTCATCTACCCTAATATCGTAATTTTAGTAAATAAATACATACTAAAATAACGATGAAAATCTATAACAAACATATTACAAATAAGTCACTCGAAACAAAAAAAATAAACTTTTATGTGAATTCAACAAAATAACACATAATAAAACGTATAAAACGAGACATTGCCAATCCACACACAATATTCACATTCTTAATAGGTATATTTTTCTTTAGAATTATTTGAAGGTACGAATCTTTTATTTACCCGACGTTTCGATCGAATTGCACCGATCGTGGTCACGGGCCGTACACTGGTAAATAAAAGTTTCGTACCTTTAAATAATTCACGCGATTAAGTCCCGAAATATATCCAATATGTATAAAAATCGCGAAAGTTTAAAAACAATAAAAGTATCTATTTCTTTTCCCCAAATAGTATGACATAAGTATCAACTTTTTAATATATGTTTTATATTAATTATAGTTTTATATATAAACTGTTAGACTATGAATATGGCGGTACACTCATATATAACACTAAGACTCAAATTGGAGGTATTTGTTTGTTTTGAGCTAAACTCTTTGCATTCGTATGCGATCGTGTCTGAGTATAACATTATTATGTTCACTGGGTGCGTCTGGAAATTAGAAACAACATTCGTTTTAGTTTTTTGAAGTCGAAATAGTAGCTGAGGGTGGTAGAAGCGAGAGCCTAGATATTACTTGGTACCATTTTTTTTGGAACGAAGTTCCTTATCGCGCGTTGTGAAAGGGGGCTAGAAGGAAAAAAATCTCACGAAAAGTTGTAACGACACTTTTTGACACACACAAGCCGTGCGGCGTGGGCGTAAGATATGAACATCTAATTTGACGAAGAAGTCACCTCTCGATTTGGTCTAGAGGCATAAATTCGGTACACAGTATTGGTGACAATTGTGTAGTTGTGGGTTCGAGCCTTCGGTATACAATTGTCTTTTTGTAAGTTATTTTCGTTTCGTCTTTCTATTTCGCATTGAACAGTGTGGTGTTGCGAAGATTATAAAAAAAAAAAAAAATTAAGATAAGAACTTCGTTCCATCCGGGTTTTTTTTTATCTTTATTTATTTAGAGGCTTGGGGTCACATATACGACTATGTCAGCCCCATCGTAACCTAAACATGAATATCTACATTTATTCTACTATTTTATAAACTAAAACGGCTGCTGCCGATAAGGATATAGACAGTATGCTTTGAAAGATGCCAACATCTATCAAATTTATATCTATAATAATATAATATCTTGGTACAACTCACACAAAGCTATCTGATCCCAAACTAAGCAGAGCTTGTACTATGGAAACCAGACAACCGATAAACATACTTATATATTTGTAAATACATACATATTCTAGATAAATAACACCCAGACACAGAATAAACCATCGTGCTCATCACACAAAGTTTTATCCTGGGTGGGGATCGAACCCACGACCTCTTGAGTAGCAGTCGGATACACTCACACCGCGCCACTAAAGCTGTCATTTAACTTATCCAATAAAGACTGCCTTTTAGCCCTAGTTTCTTGGTACCATATTCAGTGGCGAACCTGGCGGGGCGTACCCAACAAAAATGAAAAAATGCGAGCGGTATTAGCGCACCAAGGATTCCATACATGTGGAACAGACCTGGAGGCCTACTCTGATTCAATGAAATCGAAGTTTCGATAAAGACGTGGTTATATACAGAACCAGGAACATCTATTTAATCCACTCGTTCCAGAAAATCGTCCTTGGGTTCGAAGTTCTTGTGCTTATCCAAAAATTTATTAGAATAGTCCTCGTAAACTTAAGAAATTTAAATAAACGAAAATTCATGAATTTCGTTTTAAAGAGAGTAGGCCTACAGGCGCGTAGCCAAAAGGCAAAAGGGGGCAGCGTGGCTGAGTGCACCCCCCCCCCCCAGATTCCTGAAGTGTTCGCCATACATTTGGTACGCGTTGACGAGAAAAACTACTCACATTTGGCCAGCCTCTGTGCGTGAGTACCTCTCGTACTTGGCCGATTTTTGTTATTATCGGGGTTTTTTTTGTCCAGGCTTACCCGCCAGGTTCGCCACCAACCATATTAAATTGTATTTACACAGAAATATATAATTATGTATTAATAAAATTGTGATTGTAAAATGTTTACTAACAAACCAAATGTAGGGTTTTCACGTTATAAATATCTATACTAATATTATAAAGCGGAAGAGTTTGTTTGTTTGTTTAAACGCACTAATCTCAGGAACTACTAGTCCGATTTAAAAAAATCTTTTTTTGTTGGATAGCCCATTTATCGAGAAAGGCTATAGGCTATATAACATCACGTTACGACTAATAGGAGCGGAGTAGCGACGAGAAATGTTGCAAAAACGGGGAAAATTTACGCATACGAAGTTGCGCGGGACAGCTAGTTTACTAATATAATAAAACTGAAAAGTTTGTTTGTTTGGTTGAACGCAATAATATCAGGAACTACTGGTTATATTTAAAAAAAATATTTTAGTGTTGGATAGCCCATTTATCGTCGAGGCTCAACGATAAATGGGCTATCCAACACTAAAATATTTTTTTTCCTCAATTGGGTATTTGAATGTCAAGTCATCAGTATCTTTTTTATAAAATGTCAAAACGATTCGTTCTGTAGAGATTTGTATGAAATTTAACATTGTGACGTCATTATGTTCTGGTTTCAAATCATTTACTTTTAGTATTTATTTCGATGATTATAAATACAAAAACATATTAAATTATGCACGAATATATATTTTTAACACCATTTAAAGGCATATTATTACTTGGTAAGTGTAAAATAATTTATTGTTATTGATTGATTTGACATTCAAATACCTAATTTTGAGTCAATTTTTCTCCGATTTTGAAACTTTTTTACTGATAGCTCCTATTGGTCGTAGCGTGATGTTATATAGCATTCTCGATAAAAGGGCTATCCAACACTAAAACAATTTTTAATTCGAACCAGTAGTTTCTGCAGGCTTACCCCTCTTTCTTTAAAACGAAATTCAAGAATTTTCGTTTACATACATTTCATATATTTACGGGGACTATTCGAATAAATTTTTGGATAAGCACAAAAAGTTGGAACTCATGGAAGATTTTCTGGAACGAGTGGATTAAATAGATGTTAATGGATCTGTATATTACCACCTCATTTTTGATCGAAACTTTTTGCATTGCAGGACACCTGAGATTATCGCGTTCAACCAAACAAACAAATTCTTCATCTTTATATTACGAGATTCACAAAAAATACAGTGATGTGATACCAGGGGCGTAGCTCGCCTAAACTGTAAACGCATGTTCGGATGCCCTGTATCATTGATACGGTTGATACAGCTGTAGCTACGTTTCTAGTGATGCCCCTACGTAATGGTTTGTCAGTAAGTTTAGTATAGCAGTTCAGTAATAAGTAATAGTGATGTAACTTCTTTGATGCCGCCCGACGATCTGTCCTAAAAAATATGCAAGGGTTGTCACAAAAAGAACTATAAAAATAAATATTGAGTGATTTATTAATTATTACGCTTTGTTATCAATGTGCATAGATTCGCAATTGTGAGGTCGCGAGTTCGAATTATTATCACTATATTACCTACTCCAGGTAAACATTTAAGATTTTATCAAACAATATTCTAGCATTATGTCACACTTACTTTTTAGAATTCTTCAAAGCATTTTAATAGAATATTACCTACATTGAACTTATATTTGTAATTATTTTCACAAACGCAGGCTAAAAAAAATATTTTTTGGTATAGTATTTTTAACGTTACAAACTTGCAAACGGACTATAAAATAATAAAGTAAGTAATGTAATAGGTTCCCTTCACGAATTTTCATAATTTAATTTTATTGACATAATTCAAAAACTACGATATTCTCTTTCCAGACACACCTTAAATCAGCGTACCCCATCGCAGCGAGCTATTGCGGTACTGCCGCACGTCACTAACTCATTTGCGCTCGAGTTACATCGCTATTACTTAACACACTACGGTACAGCAATACCGAGTGACCACCACCTTATACATACCTTCACGCCTACGACATAGAGGAGCAAGGTAATCTCGGAGAGCCCATTTGCGTGAGCACGCGGTCCAGCCATTGCAGTGGACCGTTCAGGTGCAGCTCGATCCAACATGGCGTCGATGTTACTGTCTGACGTCTGTGGAACAAACAAATAATAGTAAAATAAAGAGGAACATAATAATATCTTGGGACCACACAAACACAACACAACTAGCTTGTACTATGGAAACCAGACAACTGATAAACATACTTACATATTTCTAAATACATACATATTATAGATAAATAACACTCCGACACAGAATAAATCATCGTGCTCATCACGCAAAGTTTTATCCTGGGTGGGGATCGAACCCACGACCTCCGGCTTAGCAGTCAGGGTCACTAACCACCAGACCAACAGGCCAGTCATATAGGCATATCTCAAGAAGGATATAATAATCTCAGGAATTAGTGGCTCGAATTTATTTTTAATGTTGGATAGCCCATTTATCGAAGAAGGCTATAATAACATCACGTTACGACCAAAAGGAGTGGAGAATCAATGAAAAAGACACAGACGAATTTGCGCAAGTCACCTATAGTCAATCAGGGTATCTTTGTCATTCTGGGTAATCTATACTAATATTATAAAGCGGAAGAGTTTGTTTGTTTAAACGCGCTAATCTCAGGAACTACTGGTCCGATTTGAAAAATTCTTTTTTTGTTGGACAGCCCATTTATCGAGGAAGGCTATAGGCTATATAACATCGCGCTACGACTAATAGGAGCGGAGCAGCGACGAGAAATGTTCCAAAAACGGGGAAAATTTACGCATACGAAGTTGCGCGGGACAGCTAGTATAAAATAAACTATCAAAATCATTAATAATAAAATAAAAATTCTATTCTTTTAGTAAACATTTTTAGTGGTATTATTTACCATGATGCCTACCCAGAACCGAACCTATAATGCTTGTCAAAGCTACCCAGAATTTTCACAATACAAATTATATGCGGTTTTAGTGAAAACTATAATTACTGTCAAAGTTATTAGACAGCGGGGGTTACTTTGTCATACCATACTTTTGCAATTTATTTAATAAATTTATTTATACTATACAATTTGATTACTTTAGAATTCTATTAGTCACAATCCCTGAACACAAATTCGCTTGCTAACATAGGTTTTATATTATAAAATTATATGTCTTAATGGGTGAGTAATTTAAGGTAAAATATCTTGTTTGTTGCCCGACGTTTCGAGCGTATTCTACCAATGATCACAGCCGTTGCAATACGGTCGAAACGTCGGGCAATAAACAAAGTATTTTACCTTACTTTTTTAAAAAAGAATTAGAAATCCCTATAAAATTTGCAATGTCTAAAAACGAAACTGTTGGTCTAGTGGTTAGTGACTCTGACTGCTAAGCCGGAGGTCGTAGGCTCGATCCCCATCCAGGATAAAACTTTGTGTAAACAGCACGATGGTTTATTCTGTGTCTGGGTATTATTTACCTGCTGTGCCCCGCGGCGTTACTCGCGGTTTATTAGCCTATATGTTAATTCAGGGTGTCAGCTAACTCCATACCAAATTTTATTAAAATCGCTCCAACCGTTTAGACGTGAAGAAGTAACAAACATACACACTCACAAACTTTCGTCTTTATAATATTAGTGTGATAAGTGTGATAATATGTATATATTTATCAGTTGTCTGGTTGCCATAGTACAAGCTCTGCTTAGTTTGGGATCAGATAGCATTGTGCGAGTTGTTCTAAGATATTATATTAATTAAAGGTATAACAACTACTATAGGATCCGGGGCAGGCAAATAGTATAAAATACTAGCTGACCCGTGCAACTTCGTCTGCGTAAATTTTCCCTTTTTTCTTTTTTCTTCCTTTTTTACAACATTTTTCATTGCTGCTCCGCTCCTATTGGTCGTAGCGTGATGTTATAATCTATAGCCTTCCTCGATAAATGGGCCATCCAACAATAAAATATTTTTTTCAGTGCAGCCCAGTAGTTCCTGAGATTATCGCATTCAAACAAACAAACAAACTCTTAGGGGTATGAAAAATAGATGTTGGCCGATTCTCATAGATACAGGATAAGCACAAAAAATTTCATCAAAATCGGTCAAGCCGTTTCGGAGGAGTATGGCAACGAAAACTGTGACACGAGAATTTTATATATTAGATATGTCTTAACGGATGAATAATTTAAGGTAAAATACCTTGTTTGTTGCCCGACGTTTCGAACGTATTGCAACGGCCGTGGTCTACCAATGATCACGGCCGTTGCAATACGGTCGAAACGTCGGGCAATAAACAAAGTATTTTACCTTACTTTTTTACAAAAGAATTAGAAATCCCTATAAAATTTGCAATGTCTAAAAACGAAACTGTTGGTCTAGTAGTTAGTGACCCTGATTGCTAAACTGGTAAGTCGTGGGTTCAGTACCACCCAGGATAAAACTTTGTGCGAACAGCACGATGGTTTATTCTGTGTCTGGGTGTTATTTATCTATAATATGTATGTATTTAGGAATATATAAGTATGTTTATCAGTTGTCTGGTTTCCATAGTACAAGCTCTGCTTAGTTTGGGATCAGATAGCATTAATTAAAGGTATAACAACTACTATAGGATCCGGGGCAGGCAAATAGTATAAAATATTTAAACTTAATAAATAAATAGGTAAAGTAGTAGTATAAGTGAGTCACCTATACTCAGCGCCCCAGCCTTTAACGAAGCTCATCCGGATGGTGCACATCCTGGTGAGCTGGAACACGGCCTCGAACCCTTGCGACACGGACTGCGACAGCAGCGCCGCGAACTCTTGGTTGTTGAAGATCTTCAGGTTGCAGCCTGCACACGTTACACATACTACCATTTAGAACCATCAGCTTGCATCATTGCAAATATACAACGTTATTCTTCGTATAGTGCAAACAGAATCAGTAATAAATTCTAATGGGATAGTTTTTAGACCATATTATATTTTACAATTACTTAATTAATAATTTTAACAGTGTGATACATTTTTTTTTAAACAGATAACTAGCAATGTGGGATTGTGGTCCCACATTACTAGCAATCCTGTTAACCCCTCCAGCTAAGCTCTATGGCTTGTGTTAGGAGTGGGTTCACGTCGGTAGTATAATGGTCTGGATTCGAAACCACTACCTCACGATTGCGAGACCGATGCCTTAGCCATTAGGCTACCGCCGCTTATGGTGTGATTGGAAATGTAATCATCATTTATTATCAATAATTAAACATTGTATGGAGGGTAATTTCCATTTGTGCTATGGAACATGACGTAATCGTAGACAAAACTACACATATTTTTTTTCATTTGATAGAATTACGTATTACCATCATACTGTAGACTAGGGTACAGGGCAATACATTAAAAACCGGCGGTAGCCTAATGGCTAAGGCATCGGTATACTTCGGTGAACCCACTCCTAACACAAGCCATGGAGTTTAGCTGAAGGGGTTGAAAGGATTGTTATCTTATTTAACAAAAAAAAAAAAGAGTTATTATGTAATGTAATTTGCCGTGTGGTGCCGGCTTAAGAATAGTACCACCCCATCTCTACCCGTGGATGTCGTCAAGGCGACTAAGGGATTTCACTCCGGAGGACGGGCAGCAGCGTCCTCTGCGTACTTAAAGCCCTACTGCGATTGCCAACCCGCTCGCCAAGCGTGGCGATTATGGCAATTACCCCCAGGATCTACATACTAGTAGGTTCTACTGGGGAGACCCGTGCCCAGCAGTGGGCCATCTTATAGGTTGATATGTATGTATGTATTATGTAATTATATGAAATGAAAAAAGAAAAAATGTGTATTTTTGTCTACGCCGTCATGTCCCATAGAACAAGTAGGAATAATTCACTTAAAACCCAGTCTAATAACTATTGGGTAATCATGCGAGGGTGGCGGGACGGGACGCAGCGGGTAGACGGGCTCGACTCGCTGTCGGGTCCGTCCACCCGTTGTTTGCACCCCACAACCCCTGCACGTTACCCCGTCTAAACGGCTTCGTCGAACGACTGTCTGTGCTTAACCTGTTAAGAAGGTAATCTTTATACATTACTCGCTCGAGCAAGCCACACATAAACGTTCACGGATATGTAATAAAAACAATTTAAAATTAGGTGATTCAATCTAGTCTGTGGTGGGGGGGGGGGCATAAAGGTGACCTTCTGTACCAGACGTATTCTACATAGAAAGAGTAGTTACCGGGCGGTATCTTGCAGACGGTGGCGGGGTGCCAGCCGTAGCGCTGGTTGCAGTTGGGGCTCTGCACGAAGATGGACGAGTCGCTCAGGCACTCCGCGAATACTTCGCCTATGTACAACAATACATACGTTTATTCATTTATCCTCAACACCTTACTAACTTACGCTGTTCTTGTGACAGAGAAAAAGTACACTTTTTTTTAAGACTGCTCCCTCAGTAACCCCGAGCCCTGTGTCGCAGGGGACTTTACAAACAGACACAAATTACACCTAGACTCGGACCAACAATTTGTGGATCACACAAAGTGGTGTCCCGCGTGGGAATCAAATCCACGACCTCTTGCGTAGCAGTCGGATACACTCCCACTGCGCCACCGAGGCAGTCAAAAAACCATATTAAAAAAAAAACGTTTTGTTAACGTTCTATAATGCAAAATCTTAGGTTAAACTGACATGGTGTTCTATTAGTATTTATAGTCAGTTCATAGTAGGAATTTGACTGGCCTGCTGGTCTAGTGTTTAGTGACCCTGGCTGCTAAGCCGGAGGTCGTGGGTTCTATTCCCAGCCAAGATAAAACTTTGTGTGATAAAAACGATGGTTTATCTGTGTCTAGGTGTTATTTATGTATAATATGTATGTATTTAGAAATATATAAGTATGTTTATCAGTTGTCTGGTTACCATAGTACAAGCTCTGCTTAGTTTGGGATCAGATGATGTTGTGTAAGTTGTCCCAGGATAATATAGTTAAAAAAAAAAAATACATTTAAAAAAATACCGTATAAAGCCAACATAGACATACTGAGAGCGCGTTCCCAATAGATTATCGTGTTGTTAGTGCGTTTTAACACGAGGCATGATATGACGAAACGCGGTGATGACTCCGGGCGTCATACATTCCTATGATCCGTTTACTCACGCAACAACATCACGCACTATTTTCAAACGACAATTCGCTGTTGTTAGATGCTGCTATGTTCTTACGTTTTTGATAACGTCTTACAAATCGAAACCGGGTGCACGCACGAAAAAAAGTCACGTTATTGACTGGTTGCTAGCAACGCGAATCGCGATATATGTCATCAATGTTTTCTTTAAAAGTGTCACGTAAGCAACGCATATGGCGATATGTCAGCAATGTTGTTTTAATTAGTGTACGTTAGCGACTCTACATGACGATGAGTCGTCATGTTTTTTTAAAAAGTGTACGTTAGCAACTCATTATGACGATATGTCAGCAATGTTTATTTTTAAAAGTGTACGTTAGCAACTGATCATGACTATATGTCATCAATGTTTTCTTAAAAATAGTCACGTTAGCAACTCATCATGGCGATATGTCATCAATGTTTCCTTAAAAATAGTCACGTTAGCAACTCATCATGGCGATATGTCATCAATGTTTTCTTTAAAAGTGTCAAGTTAGCAACTCATCATGGCGATATGTCATCAATGTTTTCTTATGATGTTATCACGTAAAATTATCATCCGTAAACCGACTTTACAGACAACCATTATTTTTGCGATGTTTTTGACACATCCAGAACCTTTATGATCCAGAACTTACACGGGTTTTCTGTTGGGTAGCCCATTTATCGAGGATGGCTATAAGCTAACATCACGCTACAACTAATAGGAGCGGAGCAGCAATGAAAAATGTTGCAAAAACGGGGAAAATTTACGCAGACGAAGTTGCGCGGGTCAGCTAGTTTATTAATAAACTTTCGCGATTTGTACACATTATAAAATTATATATACTACGGGTCTTAATCGCGTGAACAATTTAAGGTAAAATACCTTGTTTATTGCCCGACGACCTCACACAGAAGAGTAATCACTTATGCGCGTTTGTGGTAGAATTATTAACTAGGACGCCTTTTAATTTAGGGTATTATTGCAGTAACGACTTGTCAGACCACACGCAGTACGACAGTCGTTACAATGGGAACACCTAGAGAGTCATGATATAGTGGGAACGCGCTGTTATGCTGTTATTTTTATAGGGAAATGTAGCGACAAAAAAAAAAAAATACACATTACAAAAGTAAGAACAAAAATACGCCTATGGCACTGTCCCGCTAACAGCGAGAAAGCGAGCAACTATAAACGATTTTCTGGCTCAATAAACGTATATACTTATGTAGATCCTGTGTAAACAAAAGATATAGGCAAGATTGACTGATTATTTTAACATAATAAACGGACCGGTATCAATCGGTACAGTAGTACTCTGTTTCTATAAAACAAAATTCATAAATTTTTGTTTTCTTAAATTTCTTAAGTTTACGGGGACTATTCTAATTATTGGGTAGTTGACTACAATAAAATGTAAATTATTTTATACTAATCAGGTAAAAATAGATCTTAAAATGCTCTGAAAATAAGTGTTATTCTACAATTTAACATTTTTTTAATTTAAAAGCATAAAAACGAATACTAAAAGTAATGATTTGACTATAGGAACATATGACGTCATAGGTTCCTATTTCCATACACATTTCTATATAGCTTGTCGTTATGACATTTCCTAAAAAGAGACTGATTTGACTTCACAGTCAACATCCCCATTTTTTGGATAAGCACAATAAGTTCGAACCCATGGACCATTTTCTGGAACGAGTGGATTAAATAGATGTTCCTGGCTCTGTATATTACCACCTCATTTTTGATCGAAACTTCGTTTTCATTGAATTAGAGTAGGCCTCCAGGACTGGCGGTAATATTGAATATGTAGATTAATGTTCGGAAAATACTGCCGTACCAAAAGTTTCGACTCGGATAGGGGGCGTCCATTCATTACGTAAGGTATTTAGGGGGGAGGGCAGTAGAGTCAAATCTCGCGTGGGGAAAGGGGGGAAGGTCGTGAAATCAGTCAATCTATACAAATAATATAAAGCTGAAGAGTTTGTTTGTTTGAACGCGATAATCTCAGGAACTACTGATCCGAACTGAAAATGTATTTTACTGTTAGATAGCCCATTTATCGAGGAAGGCTATAGGCTATATAATATCACGCTACAGCCAATAGAAGCGGAGCAGCAGTGAGAAATGTTGCAAAAACAGGGAGAGCTAGTGTTAAATATTTTTATAAAATCTAGATTGAGATCCCATGATCGTGATCAATTATCTTGATTGAGTGTGTATTATGTTGGATTGACGAACCGCGACGATCTGGCAGCCATTACGCTGTCAATCTTTTCTCTAGATTTCTTTTTAAAAAAAAATAATTATAGAGCGTGATCTAATCAAGGTCACGGAATAGTTAGACATCTTGATTCGGCTACTTGTAACATTACTTTTAGTAATGTTTAAAGCATTTTTATGCAATTTTTTAAGCTATTGCATAGCTTTTATCGCGGGCTGTGAGCGTGGCGACCGAATCAAGAAATTCCGTAACGAAAGTAAAACCTAACACCCCCCACTCCGCCTATCATGTAGCTCGGCCGAGCGTTCGCTTAACGTATATGTATATGGTACGACTGTACGTAGCTCGGATCGAGACGAGCTGCTCCGAAATGTAATGAAAATATATATTTTTTTTTTTTAAAATACTATGCTTTACCGTGGCAGCACCCGAGTGCTACAATTTTTTTTATATATATATACATATTTTTAAATGTATAGAGGAAAAAATTATGTATAAAAACGCTTTAAAAATTACAATAAGTAATGTTTAGTTTCAATGTCATCATAAATCTGTGTTTAAATAGTTTCTGCAACGAAACCCACAGAGCCGTACAAGTTCCTCGGGAACGCGGTTGGTGGCGCTACGATCGCCAAAAATCGTATCATTTGAAGGCAAAATTCCGACTCAGATGTACATGTCTCGGTGCCAGAGTTGGTAATGGCTTACGGCCGGTACCCTTAAGGTCGCGGGTTCAAGTTCCGCCTGACACGATTTTTTCCTTCATACATTTAAAATTATGCTTGTAATATGTCGCTAATCACACACAGTTATTCAGTCAATCTGGATCAAGCTCACGGGATCTGTACGTCATCAATCATTACAAAACTTTTTTTTTTTTAAAGGCGACTCCCGCTCTAGGGTACAAGCCCTGTGTCGCGGGGACTTTACAAACATACAAGTCACGGACACAAAGTACACCTAGTCTCGGAACAACAACAATTTGTAGATCACACAAAGTGGTGTCCCGTGTGGGAATCGAACCCTCTTGCGTAGCAGTCGAACACACTCCCACCGCGCCACAGAGGCTGTCAGTATTAATAGTTCTATACTGCATCTCTTATGTTTACACGGAAGGGATCTACGATATAAATCTATTGTACGTTTCATGAGCGATAAAATCGCTACTCGCTCATCGCCAGCGGTGGGACATGTGCCTATAACGAACAAAATATATATTTCATTTTTAACTAGCAAAGCATATTTGTATTCTATTGATACATAGAATTTGCCGTGTGGTGCCGGCTTAAGAATAGTACCACCCCATCTCTACCCGTGGGTGTCGTCAAGGCGACTAAGGGATTTCACCCCGGAGGACGGGCAGCAGCGTCCTCTGCGTATTTAAAGCCTTACTGCGATCGCCAACCCGCTCGCCAAGCGTGGCGATTATGGCAATTACCCCCAGGATCTACATACTAGTAGGTTCTACTGGGGAGACCCGTGCCCAGCAGTGGGCCATCATATGGGTTGATATGTATGTATGTATGTATATGTATTGATACATAGAAAGCTCACCACCAATATAATATAATCTGACACCCTTGCCGATATGTCGACGAGTTTGTTCAACAACTTCATTCCTGTTCACGTTTGATAGCAGACCGAGACAGAATCTGGAACAAAAATTAATATATTAACTTGGGACAACCCACACATGGTCATCTGATTCCAAACTAAGCAAAACTTGTACTATGGCAACCAGACAACTGATAAACATACTTATATATTTCTAAACACATACATCTAATATATAAAATTCTCGTGTCACAATGTTCGTTCGCATACTCCTCCGAAAGGGCTTGACCGATTCTCATGAATTTTTTTATGCATATTCAGTAGGTCTGAGAATCGGCTACTATCTATGTTTCGTACCCTAAGTGATAAGGGTTGTCCACCCCTAACATTTATAACCCCTACTATAATATTATAAAGCTGAAGAGTTTGTTTGTTTGTTTGAACGCGATAATCTCAGGAACTACGGGCCCGAATTGAAAAATTATTTTACTGTTAGATAGCCCATTTATTGAGGAAGGATATAGGCTATATAATATCACGCTACGACTGATAGGAGCGGAGCAGCAAGTAAAAATGTTGCAAAAACGGGGAAAATTTACGCAGACGAAGTTGCGCGGGACAGCTAGTATTATGTATATATTACACCCAGATACAAAATAAACCATCATGTTCATAACACAAAGTTTTATCCTAGGTGGGGATCGAACCCACGACCTCCAGCTTGGCAGTCAAGGTCACTAAGCACAAGACCAACAGATCAGACAATATGATTTGTAAATTTTTGAAACTAAAGATTTTGGGTAGAGTCCAGAGCACATCTCCAGCAGTTGATCAATGCAATGCTGATCAAGAATTGCTTAAAACGAGTCATTCTTGGGACGGATAGCGTCTGATACGGGGGAGATGACATAAGACATGGGAGGAATGGATTCAGATAGTGGGGGATGGCGTCAGATACCGGGGAGATGATGCAAGACATTAAAGAGAAGGATTTGAATAGGGGGATGGCATCAGACCGGTGACGGAAGACATCAGATAGTTGGTGGATAGCGTCATATTGGTGGCCCTCCACCCATATGCCGGGCGTTAGATAGGATGGAGGGAAGAGCGTTATGCGAGCCAGGTTTGAAGGCCAGATCCATACTAATATTATAAAGCGGAAGAGTTTGTATGTTTGTTTAAACGCGCTAATCTCAGAAACTACTGGGCCGATTTGAAAAAATCTTTTTTTGTTGGATAGCCCATTTATCGAGGAAGGCTATAGGCTATATAGCATCGCGCTACGACTAATAGAAGCGGAGCAGCGACGAGAAATGTTGCAAAAACGGGGAAAATTTACGCATACGAAGTTGCGCGGGACAGCTAGTATAAAATACAAACACTCACCTCTCACTATTACTAGGGTCAGTGAATCCATCGACGGTGATGGAAGGTTGCGAGGCGTGGAAGGTCTCCCCAACCCTGGTGTTGAGCTCGTAGTAGCTGATGCTGCACCAGAAGGCGGGCTCGTGGTACAGCACCGGGGCCGCTTCTGACGTCAGGCCGGGGGGGGACGGCGTCAGGCGGGTCAGGTCTGTGTGGAACATCACTAATACAAATAACGCTAGTACAGTGTTCCTGCCAGTACCTATATTAAAAAATATTTTACTGTTGGATAGCCCATTTCTCAAGGCTAAATAACATTACGCTACGAACAAACGAACGTTGCAAAAGACGGGAAAATTGACGCAGACGAAGCGGGTCAGCTCAATTTCAATGATATTTTCAGGTGACAAAATTCGATCTTTAAAAACGGCAAACTAATGCACACATGGATAACCTATATATTGCAATGTCACACTATTATAAAAAGTCGTTAAAGTAGGAAAGCATGATTTAATTTATCACGAGTGAAAAAGAGAAAATGTAATCAGCTGCTTTCATCTGTTAACGCCGGCGATGCGACACTGAAATATAAAAATAAACTTTGTTGGATAGCCCATTTATCGAGGAAGGCTTTAGGCTATATAACATCACGCTACGACCAAAAGGGGCGGAGCAGCAATAAGAAATGTTGCAAAAACGAAGAAAATTTATGCAGACGAAGTTGCGCGGGTCAACTAGTTATAGATAAATAACACCCAGATACAGAATAAACCATCATGGTCATCTAAAAAAGTTTTATATTGGGTGGGGATCGAACCCACGACCTTCGGCTTAGCAGTCAGAGTCACTAACCACTAGACCAACAGGCCAGTCGAATGGCGCGGTGGGACTGTATCCGACTGCTACGCAAGAGGTCGTGGTTCGACACAGGATAAAACTTTGTGTGATGAGCATGATGGTATATTCTGTGTCTGAGTGTAATTTATCTATAATATGTATATATTTAGAAATATATAAGCATATTAATCAGTTGTCTGGTTTCCACAGTACAAGCTCTGCTTAGTTTGGGATCAGATAGCGTTGTGTGAGTTGTCCCAAGATATTAGATATTATTAAGATATTAATTATATTTTAAGGTGCCGCCTGTAACCTACACCTCTACACCTTTTTACTTAAAACAACATTAGGTCGGCTAGCCTTTACCGATTTGATGAAATAAGTTAAAGCTAGGGTAAAATGTAAACGCTTTTTAATTCCGATAACTGAAATCCACGGGAGGCGTCTGCATGCGTTAATCACGGATTTTTGAAAAAAATATACCCTGAAGAGTACCAAATGTGGTGCGATTTCAAATAGTTTAGCACATAACTAAGGCACTTTTCCTACCAAAGGCGAGAAGCGATTACGAGTTTATCGCTCAAGGAACTTGTAGATCCCGTCCGTGTATATCAAAGAGATGCAGTATAGAGCGAGTACTCGCCGGCAGTGGGAACGGTCTAAGATCAACTATTAATATCTGTTTGTTTACACGGGATCTACATAAGTATGTATGTGTCTTCAGCGATAAAACGCCTTGCAAGCAGTACTGTAACGTAATGCTCGAAATCGAATCATAAATGTAATAATACCTTTGAACGAGCAATTAGATAATCAGAATCTTGGAAACGTCTTCAACGATTTTTATAAAATTTAGAATGCGGGGGTATTTGGGAGCGATCAATTTTTGTTTTTTTTTTTACCTTATGTTATTCATATCTAAATATAATTTCCAAAAAAATCGATTAACAAAAAAAAAAACGAATATTTGTTTAGTCATCCAGGTACTGTATGACCAAGCAAATGCTCGAGTGTACATTAAAGGAGCACGCTAGCAGTGAGGGAGAGCCTTAAAACAAAAAAAGGTAAATGATAAAAATTGTCAACAAACTCACTCATGTTGTCGTTGTGGTCCATGGGGTCGCCGTCCTCGCTGATGTAGCCGGGCGGCGGGGTCTCTACTGTTGATGAACTCCTGCATATAAACACACATTATTGGGTATTTGACTGCTATCAAAATAAAATATTTTATACTAATCATGTAAAAATAAGTCAATAAGTGCTCTGAAAAAATATGTTTATCTATAGTTTAACGTGTTTAGTAATTTTTAATCATAAAAATCAACTGTTAAAGTAAATGATTTGACCCTAAAAAACATGACGTCTTATGCTAGCACTAGCTGTCCCGCGCAACTTCGTATGCGTTAATTTTCCTCGTTTTTGCAACATTTCTCGTTGCTGCTCCGCTCCTAGCGTGATGTTATATAGCCTATAGCCTTCCTCGATAAATGGGCCATCCAACAGTGAAAGAATGTTTCAATTCGGATCAGTAGTTCCTGAGATTACCGCGTTCAAACAAACATACTCTTCAGCTTTATAATATTAGTATAGATTTCAAACAAATTTGTACGAAGGACGTCGTTTTTAAATACCCTATTGCTAGAGATGGGCCGACTATGACTTTTACCGATAAAATGACCGATTACTAATAGAAACATCGCACAATAACTTTTATATCGAGGCGGGGCAAAATCTTGATGATAGCGCCCTTTACCTTCGTGGAGAACGTGCTTACGATGGGGGGGGGGGGGAATGGTGCGAACCCCAGTTTCGCCCCCTCGAAGTAGGTCTACTGGGCAGACCCGTGCCCAGCAGTAGAAGTGGGAGGGGGGGGGGGGGGGTGCGAACCCCAGTTTCGCCCCCTCGAAGTAGGTCTACTGGGCAGACCCGTGCCCAGCAGTAGAAGTGGGAGGGGGGGGGGGGGGGGGGTGCGAACCCCAGTTTCGCCCCCTCGAAGTAGGTCTACTGGGCAGACCCGTGCCCAGCAGTAGAAGTGGGAGGGGGGGGGGGGGTGCGAACCCCAGTTTCGCCCCCTCGAAGTAGGTCTACTGGGCAGACCCGTGCCCAGCAGTATCGGTCTAGAGAGGTGGGAGGGGGGGGTGGTGCCCGAGCACTCAATAAAATACTCACACATGCACGGTGGTGTTCCCCGGCACTTGCTGAGCCAACGTCGCTTCCAGGTACATGGCGCTGTGCGCTCCTACACCCACCACCACGCCTTGTTGCATCACACTGCGGACAATTACATTATAATAATAATAAAATTTATTCATAAAAGTATAAGTACAATAGCTTATCTTAGGTACACTTATAAATAACAAACGGCACAGTTGGATATTTGCCTGAACTAGGTTCAAACCTGTGTTTCAGGTGAGAAAGTAAAAAGTATTTAAAATAAATACTTTCTGAAACTAAAACTTTATATTATACAAGTGAGTTGAGTTTTATAACATAAAAAAAAATACCACTACACTCAGCTGTTTCGCAGAAAATTTCTCCCTCTAACTTAGATTTTTTTTTGTCTTAAATAAGACGACTCCTGCATTAGGTACAAGCCTTGTTCGCGGGGGACTTTACAAAGATACAAGTCACGGACACAAAGTACACCCAGATTAAGTACAACTATTTGTGGATCACACAAAGTGGTGTCCCGTGTGGGAATCGAACCCACGACCTCTTGCGTAGCAGTCGGACACATTTCCACCGCGCCACAGAGGCAGTCTAAATATTACATCTTGTCATTTTTTTTTGCTTTTATAGATAACTAGCAATGTGGGATTGAGTCCCACATTACTAGCAATCTTGTTAACCCCTCCAGCTAAGCTCAAAGGCTTGTGTTAGAAGTGGGTTCACGTTGGTAGTATAATGGGTCGACCGAACCGATTCCTTAGCCATTAGGCTACCGCTGCTTCTGATTGTTAATGTACTGATAACCTCCCGATCGTGGCTTCTTTACATAACACTATAAATAATTTTGTAATATCAGTTTTGAAAAATATTTGATATATTAACCAAAATTCAATTCAAAATTCTTTTTTCACTTAGGATGCAAAACAACTCTTGGATTCTACATGTAAATGTAATGCCAAGTTCGCAAACAATATGTAAAGCCGGAGAAAAGAACCTGACAATAAAAACTCGCGGACACTCTATTCAAATTGCCAATTTCCTAAACCCTTTAATCACTTACTAGTTGTTTTTGGAGTTATGATCTTAATCACCGATCGACTATTTTACTGGAATAAAATCGCTGGTTATTGTGAGGTTTAGACTCTAAATCTGACAAAGAAACATTGATTTTATTCCGGGATCTGTCAGATGTATGTTAAATGGTTGTGTGACAAAAGTAGGTGGGAGATGATCACAGCAACGCTGCGACCTGGCGGTGGCCATTTGTGTGGCACGTCATCTCTCTCTCAAAAACTTTGTATCATCGATGGAACGTAGCGGGAGTGCGTGGAATACCCTTGCGGCTTTCTGCGAAGAAGTGATAGCAAAAAAAGAGACTGCGGAAAGAGAAGGGGAGAGGACCAGCATTGTTGCTGCACCGCTCGACAAAGGGCAGAAAACGATCTCCATCCCCCTTGATATCGTTGGCTTAAGAGCCAAGGGTAGGGGCCGCCTGTCGTTTTCAAACGATTTAAGAGATGCGATTCGCGACCGACGAAAGAAAGTACCTATTTGAAAAAAGCAATGGATTGGGCGATATACTTGGCCAAGGTCCGCCGGAGCTGAAGGAAACTATTCCGTAAGGGACACCCTCATCTCCGGCAATGAACCTACAAGACGTAGCAACGTGTGATTTTTTAGTCGGTTCGAGTCCGACATATCCACCTGTCGTACCCTCGACGGGTTGGGGATCCGTGGGGATTTTGACACATGTTAAAAAAAAAAAAATGTGTGGCACTCGGGGACTGCCGCGGTAAAGCTATTGCATAGCATTTTTATCAACTTTAGCAAATAATAAAAAAAAAAAAGTTTTTTTTTTATTTTGAATTATAAAAAAACAATGTTTTTATTTTTTTTTCTTTATTTTTTTTTTTAAAAAGCATAAAAAAACAAATTTAACGTGTTTTTTTTTATTATAAAATATATTTATATTTTTTCTTTTTAAATTTAAAAAAAAAGTACCTAATTAAAAGTTCTGCTATTCATCGATAGATGGCAAAACTAAAAAGTGTCACCGCTGTGCCCGTCGGAGTGGGGAGCGTGAGGTTTTTTCGTTACGTAATTTCTGGATTCGGTCCCCGCGCTCAAGGCCCGCGATAGAAGCTATGCAATAGCTTAAAAAAGGTGGGAGGTTATATTTCTTTTTCTGTACTACTAAATATGTTTTTAAATGATTGACAACTACACTTACGCGTCCGTATGATCGTGGTGCGTTGGATGGTGCGTTGGATGGTGGGTGGGGTGGTGCGTGGGGTGATGCTCGTGGTGGTAGTCCGTGTAGGGGGGAGGCGCTCGCACCTCGCCGTCTGAACACCGAGGCACCAGGATCGGTGGGAGAGCTGCAACAACATCAATTACTAATCATCTAATTGCAATAAAAAGTAGTAGTAACCAAGGCCTATAAATTTAAATGTATGGAGGAAAACATCGTCTCAGGCGGGACTTGAACCCGCGACCTTAGGGGTACCGGCCCTAAGACGTTACCAATTCCGGCACCAAGACAGCCAAAGTCAAATTTAGCCACAAAATCCATCCTAATATTATAAATCTGAAAGTAACTGTCTGTCTTTACAAATACAATAATTGCATTTTTTGAAAGATAGAAAAATTTGAATCCAGACTCAGGAATCGAACCCGAGACTTCTGTAGCCAAACCGGGGCCAGAAGCGAACACAATTATTGTATTTATAAAGTCTTTGGCAAGAATTGCCTATAAAAATTACTTTAACTGTCTGTCTGTCTGTCTGTTACGCTTTCACGCTCAAACAGCTAAACCGATTTAGATGAAATTTGGTATGGAGATAGTTTGAGTCCCGAGGAAAGACATTTTTATTGCGACAACCGACATTCACGCGGGCGGAGCCGCGGACGAAAGCTAGTAATAGATAAATTAGGGGTAAACAATACCTTTGCCCCTATTAAAGATAAAATATCTAGAAGCTTCTATAGTAGCAATTACGTTATACATAGAAAAATGCAAGGTAACTTAAATGCACTTGGTCCGAGAGAGACGGTTAGATAGTCTTTTACGTGAGAGTGAAAGAGATAACTATATCGCAATCGCTGCCATCGCCACACGCCTCTTTTACGTGACGTAATATTAGCCTATAACGCGTCTACTAAAACGTCATTGTTTAGTACCCACAAAGAAAAGATTTTTCTAACACCAAACATAAAAGATATGTCCAACTTTCATATTTCTAGACTTTAGGCTTTGCAACAACAAATCACTCAGCATTCCTCAGATGTATACAGCTAACAAGGGCTGTTTTCAAAACATTAGTCAACTCCTGACCCAATACGGTCGAAACATTTATAATAATAATAATAATATAATTTATTCAGACCGTTGATCCATTTAGTGTTAGTAAAAGGATATAAGTAAATATAACAAACACCTTAAAGACTAATGTTAGTTATAAAACATAATCATAAAATACTAGTAGAAAATTTAACAAACCTGGCGAGTCGATTTTATTGTAATGATAGGGGTTAATGCAAACTTCGTCTTTTTTTAGTTGGTATGCGTACTCGCAATGGTCAACCGGCTTCAGTTCATGCTGGCTCTGAAAATAATAAACAAAAAAAAACAATCAGGCTTCACATGGTGGCAATGCATCATAAGAAAGAAACCACTGTTACTAGGGTTGTGATATTATAAAATTACAAGCTGACCCGAGCAACTTCGTCTGCGTAAATTTTCCATTTTTTCTTTTTTTTACAACATTTTTTCTTGCTGCTCCGCTCCTATTGGTCGTAGCGTGATGTTATAACCTATAGCCTTCCTCGATAAATGGGCTATCCAACAATAAAATATTTTTTCAATGCGGCCCAGTAGTTCCTGAGATTATCGCGTTCAAACAAACAAACCAACTCTTAGGGGTATGAAAAATAGATAGTGGCCGATTCTCAGACCTACTGAATATGCATATAAAATTTCATAAAAATCGGTCAAGCCGTTTCGGAGGAGTATGGGAACGAACATTGTGACACGAGAATTTTATATATTAGATATATCTTCCCTCGTCATCCTGGAGTAATGCTGACGGTCAGTGGAGAGGACCTGTGGTTGTGTAGTTCAATCCATTGATTGGATCCCGCATCCAGCAAGTGTTCCGCTATTGCTGACTTATTTGTTGCTAGATTGAACTACAAAAACCACAGGTCTTCTGACCGTCACGTTTTAATGCATGTTTTAAAACATCAATGAGTTTTGTCCTCTGTCTAAGATTTATGTTTTTTGGTTTTGTGTTTTTTTTGTTTCAGGATACTTTTCTCCATTGCGTGTCGGGTCGAAAATAATCTGTTCCCTACTTACATGCAGTTAACATACACAAAGTACATAAATCCAAACTCAGAACAACAATTTGTGGATCCAACCACTAAAGTGGTATTCACACTCCCACCATTCCACCAAAGGAGTCTTTCCTATAAGGCTCCTAACATACAGACGTTAACGTCACGTCTGCACAGCGACAACGTTCGCAAACGCGACCTTAAAGGGGCGTTTAAAGGGGCGTCTAAACGGGCCATTTTTTACGGCAATGCTGTGGCCGGCAACATGGCAGTACTCTCCAATATTGATTTGATGGTTGCCGGACGATCGCTGACCGATCTATTTTCCGCATTGTTGCCCGGCCAATTTTGCTGTTGTTTCAGTCGCTCTCTATTTTATTGTTGCCGGGTTGTGTAGCCCGTTTAGGAGACTGAATCATGCGCCATACAATTGCAGACATATTGCCATTATTGGCCGAGCAATTAGTTGCCAATAGTGCCGCCACCAATTGCCGTAAAAATGGCCCGTTTAGACGTAACGTTAAAGCAGCTGCAGTCAGTAATTGGTCGCCGGACGTAACCCCCGCCCGTGCCCCCACGGACAGAGAGTGAGCGTGATTGTAACCTGTTGCCAATAACCCTTCCTTGCAGTCAGGTAAAAACGTTAATATGCAGACGCGACGTTAACCCCAACGCTCGTAAAACGCTTGTGGTATCCCACAAAAACTCTTCAGCTTCATAAAATCACTAGCTGTCCCGCGCAACTTCTTCTGCGTAAATTTTCCCCGTTTTTGCAACATATCTCATTGCTGTTCCGCTCCTATTGGTTGTAGCGTGATGTTATATAGCCTATAGCCTTCCTCGATAAATAGGCTATCCAACAGTGAAAGTTTTTTTTAATTCGGATCAGTAGTTCCTGAGATTACCGCTTTCAAACAAACAAACTCTTCAGCTTTATAATATTAGTTTAGATTAGAAACACTGAATTACCTGAAGCTGCGGCCAACGCCACAGCCTGCAGTAGACAACATGCGGCAATCCCTTTCGATATTGACCATTAATCACGTTTTCATTTGGTTTCACTCTGCAAACAAATATGTTCAAATTAAGTATGCTTCAAGATTATGAAAATATATATACATATTACGGGTCTTAATCGCGTGAATCATTTAAGGTAAAATACCTTGTTTATTGCCAGACGTTTCGACCGTTTTGCAATGGCCGTGGTCACGGGTAGACTGACCCGTAATATATATATTTTCATAATATGTACAAATCACGACAGTTTATCAACATTTATGCTTCAAGACTTAAAATAAAAAAATTGTTACAGTCATTTCAGGCCAAAGAAACGGTGGGCGGAAGATGTGGTCTCGGTGGCAGGTGCAAACTGGATCAGCATTGCGGGGAACAGGGGAGCATAGGAGATGGAGGAGGCTTACACCCGGATGGGGTCCAAACCTTGAAACTAGTTGTCTAATGCATAGTATGTGCAAATTGGTATGGGAATAAAAAGGCTTAATTATTATTATATTATTACTAGCTGTCCCGCGCAACTTCGTATGCGTAATTTTTCCCCGTTTTTGCAACATTTCTCGTCGATGGTCCGCTCCTATTATCGTAGCGCGATGTTATATAGCCTTCCTCGATAAATGGGCTATCCAACAAAAAATTTTCAAATCAGACCAGTAGTTCCTGAGATTAGCGCGTTTAAACAAACAAACAAACTCTTCCGCTTTATAATATTAGTATAGATACATTAATTTTGGGGGCTTTAGAAACATAAAAACTGCAAACACAATGTATGCCATCAATAGTAGTTAATCAATAGTGGCGAACGTATAAGGGGGGCTCAAACCCCTCCCAAAAGTAGCTGAGTTCTATATAATGTGGGATTGTGGGTGGCAATCCTGTTAACCCCTCCAGCTAAGCTCAATTGCTTGTATCAAGAGTGGGTTCACGTAAATAGTATAATGGGTAGGTTCGAACCTGCAACTTCACTATTAAGCAAGTCTGATGCTTTAGCCATTAAGCTACAGTTGCTTCTTTTCTTTGACAATCCCCCAAATAAAAAGCCTGAATAAGTGCAAGTAGGACCTGACCACTGAGGGTACATATTATAAATAGTTCTGGAACCAAGTATTGAAATATATGTTTATTTCTGCTTATATTTTTTTACATTCATTTATAAGTTTGATTGTTTATAATAATAATTAACTTTATTTTTAAGAATATGGTGGTTTACAGATGTTATCAATTGTTAAGTTACAGCATATTGACTGTAGACCTGAGTATATTGTTTTAACTTCAACTTGACACCGAGATAAACACAGACTGGATAAAGTTATCCTCATAGGATCACTTTGCTGTTGTCCGTCCGTGATAACAAAGTGATCCTATAAGGATTATTTTTTCCTTCTAAGGTAGGGAACCCTAAAAATTATATTTCAGCTTGGGTCAAATTACTCCCAACGAATAATATAAATATATATGTACTAGCTGACCCGTGCAATCAGTCTGCGTGAATATTCGGTCAATTGCTGCTCTGGTCCTATTGGTCGTAGGATGATGTTATTAGCCTATAGCCTTCCTCGATAAATGGGTTATCCAACAGAAAAAGAATTCATCAATTTGGACCAGCAATTCCCAAGATTCTTGCATTCAAACAAACAAGCAGCTTTAGCTAAGAAAACGGTAGTATTTAATTATGTAGTTGCTTTTTTTTTGAGGAAGCCGAGATTTACTCTCTCACAGCAGTCATCATTGACATTTTCATGTATTTCAGAGTTTGTAATAAACACAGAACTTGTTATTTTTTTTGGTATTGTAATACAGTTGGTTCAACGTAACTAGGCCGGACTGAAATAGGCGACAAGTGGTTGCGCAAATGCATTTTCTGGAAGTAAATGGTGACAGGAAGCGGGGGGCGGGGGCGGTAACTAAACCAAGAGAATTAGAGATGCGATTACGCATTACATTGTCATAATTAGTATTACTAACTCATGTTTTTTATTGATTATTTTCGTAAAGAAATTGTTTTTCAAAGTTTCTTTAGTATTTACTGTAACTGTTCTAAATTTAAACTTTAATGAACTCATTTAAATAGTGTTTTTATATTGTTGAATTAAAATGTTGTTAGTATTTTTAATCGATTAAACATAATTAATCGTTTTCGTAAGTAATTTTAGGGTCGCATCTCTATGACATGCGCAAAAGTGATAAAAACCTAACTTCAATCCGGTCAAGTTACGTTGATCGTACTGTACTTGAGCAACTTGCACTCCCCAAAGTTAAAAACTGAAGGATTCACCAAATATTATCACATACAATGATCCACTAAAGGACTAAGTGCGGAAACCAAAACCACATAAAACATAGATAATATTATATTACGGGCAAATGGCTGTAAAAATGGACCAAGTTATACATTTTATGCCTTCAGTAAATCATTTTAAAAAATGCAGTAGCAAGAACAATCATTCAAATTCTAGTCTCAACATAAAATACCTATTTAAGTACTCAGATAAGTTCAATGTAATTACCTCAAAACTTTTTGAAATATTTCTAAAGAACAAAAAGAATTTCGACAGCTATTTGGCGGCAAATGGTTTCTAAACGATAGTCATTAGGCATTGTCTATTCTGGCTTTGCAGAAATCTAGATTTTAGACCACGAATCCTTTTATATTCTTTTTGGCTATATAAACTTCGCAGTAACAAAGATTTTTACACGTCTCTTGAATGAAAATGTTGTATTCTCACCCCATGAGCATAAAGAACACGTTATTATTGCTAAAAACCGTAATTGTCGCATAAATTAAATGTTAAAAACTCATTATACGTAAAACGGAAACTATAGTGACGAATAATTACCTTCAAGGACGAAAGGATACACGGATGTCCTTCAAAATTGTAACAAATCACAAAAACAATAAAACGGCACGAGTTTTCTTTACAATCGTCACAGAATTAGGAATATAAAAAAATCGCAAGGTTCAAAACACGTCCGCCATATTGACAAGAGGCTTCGATTTGTTTTGACGGTGTCTTGACCTTTCCGATTTTGCGTCCTGTGTGCTATTACGCAAGTAAATTGCGATGGTCATTAAACTTTACCGCACCATTTGCAAATACATAACTCCGTGATTTTGCAGGGTTATAGGACCCACCGAAATAACCCGACCGCGTAAAAAAATCGTTCATAAACCATGAAATGTTCACAGTACTATACTGGGATCTGCAGATTTAGGATATCAATATTGAAATAACTGTAGCGAGATCTAATTAGATTCTTATTTGCTGCTGAAACAAAATATATGAACTAGAATTTCGAAAGAATGTCTGCATAATGCGATTTACGAACGTCTCTTTGATTAGCTGAACAATATAGTACAATACCCTTGCAGTGCCGCTGCGACAACCGAAAAGCAATCGTATGGGTACAGAAATAAAGCTCAACAACAATGCAAGAAAGTATTAGATTAGCACCGGAAACGTCATATTCCGAAATGATTGTTATCACGAAAAAAATAAATCAATAATGAACTGACCTGGGAATTGTTACACATTTAGTATGACTGTTCTGGCTAGAAATTGCCTTTTCCAACTCTTCAAGAGCTCCGCTTTTCTTTAATTTCTTTACTAAACTCTTCACTGCCTTCTCGGACCATTTATCTTCGGCTGCAGACGAACCTTCGGGTCCTTTTTTCCACCCTAGCAGCCGTTTCACCACCGGTGGAGTTAGAGGAAACATGCCGCAGCACTTCACAAACTAAATCATCAATCTATACAATATAACATTTGAATAGTAAATTATAAATTCGCGCACAATTTATTATGTTCCGTATTTAGATAAACTTTCGGCCATATTGCAAAACAGATGACAGTTCACTTGTCAATCAACAAATCAAAATACTGCTATCTCCGTCACTCCCCGCCTAATTTAAAAACAAATTCAACAAAATTTAATTTAATAATAAATACCTTGAAACTTAGTTCTTTTGGCAATATTTTCGTTTATGTATTTACATGAATAAAATGTTTATTAATGAACTATATTATAGAGTTTATATTTCGCTTTCTCTTTCTTTCTCTGTATTCATTTTAATTTAGCAAAGGGCTTCGATTTTCATAGACAAGGACTAGCCAGTGCCCAGTGTAAATGGTTTCCTGTGAAATATCAAGGATCACACAATTTTATTAAATTTAGTTTGGTTTACGAAATCAAAAACACATACATTAACATGATTATAGTATGAATAGTAAGAAACAATTTATATGAAATGTATTTAGATATTTTGCTATTGTCTCTAAATCTTTTTTTATTGTTTTCCGTTTAAAAAGTAAAAAAATCCTATTTAAAATTATTTGTAATCAGACTGTATTTGCATTTACATAAAAAATATATATTTCCACAAAATAAATAATTATTGGAAATAAAGGAACGGAGACATTTTGTTTCTATCCTGCTCATTAATGTTTTCAATACATTACCAAGTGTAACTTTGTAACCAACTAACACGTCAATGTAACGCAAAATGTAAAAAAAATAATAAAGTAATTAATTTAGTCTATGGAAAATTCGAATTGTTTTCTTTTCAAATTTGACAGAAATGCCGAAAAAACTATTTTTCAATTGTTATTTTTCAAAAGATGTGCCAGTTGTTCAAAGAAAGTGATGATATTTTGTATAGAAAGTGAAAATTTGGTAAGATATTTAACATTTACCACGTTAATATTCTAATTTACTGTGATATGAAGATCTGAATAGTGTAAAAATGTAATTGGTGTTATGTTGACACTGGCCGTTTGTATTTATCGTGTTCGGTGGCCAGTGTCAGTTTTCTATTTTTCCGCTTTGGTTTTTATATGGCTAGGCTGGAAATTAATAATAAGAATTTAAGATAAATAAATAACTACTTTGTTCAAACTTTACTTTCGATGATATGTTTTCTCATTCTGTTAATTGGTTTTGATGCATGCTTACTTCATATTAGTAAAATTATTTACAGAATGGGATTGGAAAAATAATACCAAAATTAAAATTTATATAAGTAGCTATATCCCAATACTATTTGCCAGACATAAGTAAATATTACAATACCAAGTTCAAATAAGGGCCTTAAAATCTTTTTTTTAATCAGATCTTTGTCAAATTTATATGGAACCACCTTAGTCTTCAAGTACAATTTCAAATACTTATAAAAAACAAAATGTTGATATTTATAAAGTTCCCAGACACTATATTAACATTTTTCTAATTTAGCTTGAAATCATATTGTCTATAATTAACCCTTGTTACAAAAAAAGTGGTGTTTTGTCCTAAACAATGGAAAAATTTGTATCAATGGAGAGCTTATACTGATGAAGTATATCGCAGAATTAACAAGGGGAGGGGGGGGGCAACAGAGAGCAATTGCCCTGCTATCTCAGACTCGGCTGAAACATCTTTTGTTTTAGGAAAATTGCGACGGGTGTGTTTTGTTGACAGGCGATTGGTCCTCCTCCCTGTGTGGTGGTGGCTGGTGACTGGTGTGCCAGTGTTTAATCAAAGCACTCCCCCCCGTTATGCAAGCAACCCACTTTAGCCTGTTGAGTTGATTGTCCCCTGCCCCTCCACCTTTGAACAAAGTTCTGATTCCACGCCTGGGTTAAATGATTATCTGAAATATAAGCATTGTAGAGTAATGTAAGATACTTTTTGAAGTAAGTCCGTTTCTTTTGTAAGCAATCCAGGATCTTGATTTGATACCATTTAGCAATCTGTGATTTCATATTGGGGGTAGAATTTTACTCTACCAATGGTAATTTTATCTAGGTAAATGCTCTAGGAACAAATGCGCTGATCTCTATAGTACCAGTAGGCTGGACAGTCAGCTTTAATAAGAAACATAACCAATTTTTGTATTGAGTTAAATATATGTCTGATCATGCAATTTTGGTTCCATACTCTTATGGTAGTCTTACTTCGAAAAACAAACCCTGTTGTTTTGCTTATGCTACACTTCACTGCATGAATTACATGTTGCTATGCTTTATTGCTTTGTTCTTTCCTCTGGCTTTACCTATTACCTATAAAATCTATTTGTAAGGTATTAAGTAGTGTCAGCCGCTTAAGCTTCTTTACCTTTGCATATATACAAACTAACTCCTGAAACTGCCACATAATCAAGCTATCATAGAATTAGAAAAATGTTTAAACACCATGCCTTATTGGTGTGTCCATAGCCGAGATAATTGCTTTTCTCAAGTACCTATGTTAAAAATATTAAAGCTATTATGATTCTTTCAGAGAATACCAAAATGGTAGAGCTCCAACCACCACTCATTCTGTGCATGGAGAATGCCACTGGAGAGGATGTGGCGCTGAAGATTGAACCTGAGGACAAGTTCCAAACATTCCTTGATAAAGCTAAGTGAGTAAAGCACTTTTTATAACATGCTTTTGCGCTTGGTTGCGTTTTTTTATGCACTCCGTAAAAGCTAGAACTCATGGAGCGATTTTCTTCCCCATCCGCCGTTATAACACCAGGGTTACCTTTTGAAGACGCGAAAAAATTCTTGCGGCCGCCGCGCAGTCAGGCAATTGCAAATAATTTTAATCTTATGGCCTAGTCAAAACCTAAATTTGCTTGTGAATGAACGGAATAACGCGGCCGACAAGCGGACACCGCGCGGTGGCCACAAGATTTTTTTCGCGTCGTCAAAACTCAGTATTAGTGTTCGAGTATCCTGAAATCCGTTCTTATCCTTCGTCGACTTCACAAAAGATCAGTTTGCAACTAATCAAGACCTTGGACTTGGCATTCATAAGTGAATGAGTGAGATAGGACTTTTAAATACATAGAAAGAGTACTAGTTCGCAGGGGCTTTGCCCGCGCTAAGTTTAATTTATTTGTATTTAAAATAAAAACTATACCAAAATCCATTACATAGTCAATGAAATCACCATTCAAACCGACGACTCTTTAATATGTAGTGGCGGAGAGTCCTTAAAATATTTTTTTTCTGCTTTCCACCGAATTGTAATAACTTAATAATCTATTCTAATATTATAAAGCTGTAGAGTTTGTTTGCTTGTTTGTTTGTTTGAACGCGGTAATCTCACTACTACTGATCCGAATTGAAAAATTCTTTCACTATTGGATAGCCCATTTATCGAGGAAAGCTATAGGCTATATAACATCGCGCTACGACCAACAGGAGCGGAGCAGCAATGAGAAATGTTGCTAAAACAGGGAAAATTTACGCACACGAAGTTGCGCGGGACGGCTAGTTATAATATAATGCTATTCTTTCCATTTTGTAAAATTCTTAACTCATATTTTCCTCAATCCTCCTTAAATTGCCATCGCACGCTTTCACGTCCTGACGGCCTGCATAAAGCTATGTGTTCACAGCGCGACACGCAGTGGATCGAATTCTTAGAAACTGTTGTTCTACCCACTACCATCAACACAAACTGATTGGTGGCCACCTCAGTCCTCGAGTTGAATTACTTCATTCTTGACGCAAACCACCCATGTTGCGCGTGAGATCGATTGTTTCTGGTTTGATGTCTTTCCCCTACTAATTTAGAAAATAGCCCTAGTGGCTCTAATGCTCGCATAGTATCGCTTGCTTTTCTCGACCAATCCAGGATACTTTTATATTCTAAACTAGCTGACCCAACAGCAACTTCGCATGCGGAAATTTTCCCCGTTTTTGCAACATTTTTCAGTGCTGCTCCGCTCCTATTGGTCGTAGCCCGATGTTATATAGCCTTCCTCGATAAATGGGCTACTCAACAGAAAAATATTTTTTCAATTCGGAGATTACCGCGTTCAAACAAACAAACAAACAAACTCTTCAGCTTTATAATATTAGTATAGATAATTATAGTAAATAAGGGTTATCAATTGACTCTATTTATTCTTTCCAGAATACTACTAGGTTTTGACGTAGACATCAACTCCATAACAAGAAACCGACCAGTATCACTAACAGATAATGTGTACCAATTTCTAATCAATGCTGAACAACCTTTGCATCCAGACGCACTGTCACAAACTTTTGATCCAATGTTGGGCACCAACGAAGGCGCTGATGCCAACGACTTAGTGTACATCCTCGATGATGGCACACAAATTCGAGCTTCACAAATACATTTTGATAACGACGATCCTCTCATAGATTTGACAGCGGAAATGATACCATTTGTAAAGTATGCCGAAGATGCTGACGATATTGATATAGAGAACCTTACAATAGAAGAGACTAAACGAATAAACATAGTTGACAGTCCTGTATCCAGATGGTCTAGCAAAAATTCTAGTCCAAAATGCAGTTTCGTTAATTCATTACCTTTCAAATTAGTCTGCAATAATACTTCAGGATTTGAAGCCCAATTCACTAAGTACTTAGAAGGTAATTCAACAAAAACGTACGCAACTTTGAATCCTGTGACTACTAGAAATAAGTCTCCAAAGAGTTTGATAAAAGACAACTTTAAAAGCTACGACAGTTTTCAACGGAGCGATAGCCTTTCTTATACAAGGGAAGATATTCTGAACATGTTTAAGGATTCTCCGATGACTTCTTTGCCTTACGACCAGGGTTATAGTGAACGGAGGCATGTCAGGAAGACGGACCCTTCGAGACTCGTCCACAAAAATTGGAATAAGCCAATGACTTACGTTGACATAGACGGTGTCTTAATCGGTGAGAGTGAAAGTCAAATTTGTTTTATCTGTGGTAAGCACGTTGATAATAATATGGATAAGCTCTATTTATTCGATAATGAAGATCAGAGACTACATAGGTGTTCGCCACAGAAAAAAATGTCTACGCAGCTTAAAATTATCTGTGAAAGTTGTTTAAATGAAAATTTTAGACCTTGTCGGATGAAAAGCGCAAATCAATTTTTGAATCCCGATGAATTTCTAGTTATAAAGAACAATCAGCAGTATATATTTCAGAAGATAAAGAATTTCAGTTTCACCCATTTCGGTAAAAATAAAGATAGCAAACCGACGAAAAAGGATAGAGAAGAATTTGTTAAAGTTGAAATTGGTTCGGACGGAGAAATTATAACTCAGCCTATAGACAATGATCCTAGATCAGATGACGTCATAATTGTGAAGGATGAGAAAAAAGAGGGTAGTTCGAGCGATGTGGAGATCATAGAGCCGGAACCAGAAATAGATAATATCATAGATAATCTAGAAGAAGCCGATGAGGAGGTTAAGGAGTTTTTGGGGAAATATTCTTGTGATAGTAATGAAGTTACTGAGCTTAAGTGCAGGTAATTAATATAAAAAATATTTACCGTAGTTGTATTATCATCTGTACCAATGTGACCGAGTTGTGTAAGTGCAAGCCGACTATCCAAACATGAGCTGACGGTTTGCGAGTCTGCTGGTATTAGGCTACCGTCGCTAAGATCTTATTTAAGCTGTTTTCACTCTCTATATGACCCTTAAGCTGCCTGCCCCGGCTTCGCACGGGTGTCATGTCGTAGTTTTTTATACCTTGAGTTACATTATTACAATTTTCGTAGGTTTTTTTTTTCACAATAATATATAGCCTTAGTTACTCCCCGATGATGTAGCTTTCTGATGGTGGAAGATTTTTTGAAATCGGTCTAGTAACTTTTAAGTTTATTCGTTATTATAATATTAGTATATAGTATCTATATGACCATAAGAGGTTACCAATACCATGTGTTTTGACCCCTTTGTCCAGAAAAAAAACCACGGTGATCAATCCTTTTCAGGTTTTGTGAGAAGATATTCGCGGATGTGACAGAAGTGATGGATCACTCTGAAACTCATAAACACGACTTGGAAGATGGCGAAGTGTTTCCTTGTCCACTTTGTAATTATGGTAAGAGTCCTTCTTGGAATCGTTTCACCCCCTAGTGTATGATTTTCACCAACCGGACGACGCAGGGGCGCAGCGCATTTTGCACTGTGCCAGAGGAAATTCAAACTTCTAAACTTAACCATAAGTTTCATATTTCCATGGAGTTTACACTGCTTGGAACTCGGTTCAAACGGTTCAACCGTCGCGTTCGGTCGGCACCGCTCGGCTGCCGACACGCACGCTCGTATGTTGTATCTCTAGCCGCTGAGAGCATGCTAACGGATACGCGAGCATGCAAGCAATTCAAGCAGATTGTGGTCGTCGGGCGGACGCTCTCCTGCGTCGCCCGCTTGGTGGAAATCGTACATAATAATATGCATCGTACGTAATATCTTGGGACAACTCACACAACGCTATCTGATCCCAAACTAAGCAGAGCTTGTACTATGGGAACCAGACAACAGATAAACATACATATTATACACTCGCGAGCAAAAGTATGGAATCACTTGCTTGAATTTGATTCCGCGCGATCTTGAGTACTTAATAACTAAATAATAATAATAAAAATGATGCCATTTTAAAGGTTCATTAATTAACTTTAAATTGATACCAAAATCATTCAAATAACGCCAGTACTTAAGAAGTTATCCCGGGCTACGTGAAGAAGTACGAAAAAAGATACGTTTCAATTGTTTGACCCGTCGCGAGTTGCGCGCCCTTCATCCCCTATAAAAGCACGTGTTATCGGTTTTTTTTATCAGTTAGCTTTCACACGTTGACCGGTACACATCTCCGCAACTTTGGACCCTTGAACTTCGAAGACAATGGATACAACACCTACAGAAGCCGCCCAAATCGTCGCCCTATTGCAAGAAGGGCTTAGCCAGCGGGCTGTCGGACGTCAGCTCCACATAAGTCAGTCTTGTGTTTCGAAAGTCTACAAACGCTTTCTGGAGACTGGTGGCTTTGTCCCGAGACCAAGATCTGGACGACGCCGGTGCACATCGGAGAGGGATGACCGCTTTATCGTGTCAACTTCTCTCCGAAATCGGCATTTGACTGGTGTTGACGTCCAACAGGAGCTCCGAAATGTTCGCGGGGTCGCTGTTAGCGAGTGGACAGTTCGTCGGAGACTCAAGCAAGCTAATTTAACCCCAAGAAGGCCTGCCACAGGCCCTAAACTGACGGCAGCTCATCGACAAGCCCGCCTTCGATTCGCTCGTTCCCACCTTGATTGGGAGGTTGAGGAATGGAGCCGTGTACTGTTCTCGGACGAGTCCAGAATGTGTTTGCACGGCAACGATCGAAGAGGTCGGGTCTACAGGAGGCCTGGGGAGCGATTTGCGCAGTGCTGTTTCGCTGAGACAGTGGCTTATGGAGGCGGTTCTTGTATGATGTGGGCCGGCATTTCTTTCGACGGTAAAACGGAGCTTGTTTTCGTGCCTGGCGGGGGACGAGGAGGCGGTCTAACTTCAGACCGGTACATTACCGATATTCTGCTGGAACATGTCGTTCCCTATGCGGGATATATCGGTGATGACTTCGTCCTCATGCACGATAACGCTCGTTGTCACACTTCTCGTGCCACAACCGAATACCTAGAGGAAGTCGGTATCGCCACATTGGACTGGCCAGCGCTTAGCCCGGACATGAATCCAATAGAGCACGTGTGGGATGAACTAAAGAGGAGGGTTCGATCCAGAAATCCTACTCCTTCAAACACACATGAGCTCAAAACGGCTTTGATTGAAGAGTGGGAAGGTATCCCACAAGATACCATACAGAAGTTCATCAAGTCCATGAAGAACCGTCTCCGAGCTGTCATTAGGGCGAGGGGGGGGAACACTAAGTATTGACATTAAGTTTTTAAGCGAAATTAAACTTTTATTAATTAATTTTTGTTGTTTTCTTCATTCATTATTTTTCCATTATCCTTGCCTATTCCTACCTCCTTCACTTAATCCAAGATAGCTCCACAAATAATGAAGCGATTTGAATGAATTTGGTATCAATTTTAAGACTACATTTTAACCTTTAAAATGATATCATTTTTATTATTATTATTTAGTTATTAAGTACTCAAGATCGCGCGGAATCAAATTCAATCAAGTGATTCCATACTTTTGCTCGCGAGTGTAGATAAATAACACCCAGACACAGAATAAACCATCGTGCTCATCACACAAACTTGTGGGGATCGAACCCAGTTATCTTTGTTATACAAGTAGGTATATACTTCCATTTGTTTTTGTCACTGGAACTATTTTTACTAGCCATGTCTTCAGGAGTTGTATTTTTAAAAATCCATTTTTAGCTGGTCCTACTTCGTATTTTCGTAATAACTTACTATGTGTCAAACTTCGGCTCAAACAGTTCACTGTCTTGAGCTGTTAGTTGATACATCTGTTAGTCGAGGTTTTCTCTCTTGTCACAATCTTTCGACAGTTTACAATCTCACTGGATTTATTATAAACCGACTGTGTAAACTTTGACAGGTTATGCAAATTTGAAATGGTTGAAAGGTCATCTGAAAGCAGCACACGAGAAAACTAAAAATGATGAAAATGTCAAAATGAAAGAAGAAATTAAAGATGGTAGGTGGTTTATAATATACTATATTTTGATACCCCCTGCTCTGCGCGCCGCATGTCGGTGATCTCGATAAAATATTTGTTTACGTTGACTTAGGGCGCGTGCCCTATGTCATGACGACAGATTATCGTGTCGTTAACTGTCTTGGCTTGTGTATTTAAATGGAGATGTTCACATATAGGACAACATGATTAACTGTTTTTTTACAGTGACGACAGATTGTTAAGAATGGGAACGGCTAGAGACTACAGTCGTCTACGATAGTTCTTTCGTCACGACATAGTGGGAACTCGCCTTAAGTCTTTTCCAAAGGTTTAACCTACCTCCATTCCAAAGTTAATTAAAATCGGCCTAGTATTTTTAGAGGTAATTGACTAGTAGTCCAATCCTCCGGCCCAATCAGTCTCTTTTAATGAAGGGACAAAACGAAACGTTCCGTACAAATTTTATATGACGTTACAATTACATTTTGCGCCTTGTAGTTTTGAATTATATTTAAATTCGTAACAACGATAAATTGTAGACAAATACCTATCGTTTTTCAGAGTGTTAGGCCCCTTGTTAACGAGAGGTTTTCTACCCGGGCCGGGGCCGGCTAAGCTTTGTACCTGGCGAGCACAAGCACTGTTTTTACTTAGTGGCTTGCCCCACCCTGTGCCCAAATTTCATAGGTTTATTATTTTTTAAATAGTGGTTCATAAATGTTTGTATAATAAGTAGTTTTTCTTATATTAATCGAATCGCATGTTGCCTTTACCCTTTTCTGTATTTTTGTAAGTTGATGCTCCCATCCACACCGTAGGAGGCTAATTCATTTGTAACTTGATTATACCAGTTTACGTACTATGGTTATTGCTTGCGTGAGTTTCATGGTGTAATGGTGGCAGCTTCTTACTGGTATAACTGTATATTTACAAATATACTGAAAAAATGGCATTTTGACAAAGTGGCCATGAGTTTCGTTCTTTTCTCACGGCTTTACTCTTGCGATCTTGGCATTAAATGTAGAATCATTCTATTCCAAAATTTGTCTGACGTTCACAAGCGTTGCATTTGTAACCGAAATAAAAAAAGACTTTGACTTTTTTAAGCTATTGCATAGCTTTTATAGCGGGCTTTGAGCGCGGCGACCGAATCAAGAAATTCCGTAACGAAAATAAAACCTAACACGCCCCACTCCGCCTACCATGTAGCTCGGCCGAGCGTTCGCTTAACGTATATGTATATGGTACGACTGTACGAAGCTCGCACGGATCGAGGCGGGCAGACGAGCTGCTCCGAAATGTAATGAAAAGAAAAAAAAAATGAAAAATAACTAAATAATTATAATTGCATAAGTTGATAAAAAAGCAATAGCTTTACTGCGGCAGTCCCCAAGTGCCACACATTTTTTTTTTAACAATCCGTCGCTAGCTCCGGTGTCAGTAACAACCACCTGTCCCACCAACGGCGAGAAAGCGAGTAGCGATTTTATCGCTCAAGATACGTTCATACTTATGTGGACCCCGATTTTATACCGTTCCCACGCGAGACGCGAGTACTCGCTCTATACTGCATCTCTTTTGTTTGCACGGACGGGATCTACAATATACATCTGTTGTACGTTTTTGAGCGATAAAATTGCTACTCGCTTCTTGCTCATCGCCAGAGGTGGGACAGGTGCCTAACTGACGACGGACATAGACACGGCGGAAAACCGTCTCGTTAACAAGGGGCTTTACAAGGCGTCGTATTGCCTGATCTTCCAATCTATGGGCTGACTGTAGTAGCTTAACCTGGTTTGAGTTGTCGATTTGCTCGGTCGCCATCAAGTCATGGATAACACTTATAATTATTAAACATAACTCTCAAGTCCAATATATATACAAGATCCATTTTGTTTTTGGCAGAAATGGAACCAAAATCGCCAAAAGAATCTTCGCCTATAGCGAAACGTACTCGTAGTTCAAATAAGAAAAGTGATGAGGAAAAGAAAGGTCAGTATTTGAACCATCACTAGATTATCTGCGCGGCTTCGGCTGCATTATGTTTGATTTTGAAAGCCTACTAGCTGTGCCCGTGACTTCATCCGCGTGAAGTTGCAGTCAGGTGCGGATTATGTTCTGGGGAACCAATTTGACTCAAATTCACGGAGGGGGGTGCAACTGCCTGTCAACGCGGACCAAATGTATGGCGACGAATTAAAATTGAGTCTGTGGGGGGGGGGGTGCCCCTGGTGCACCCCCAGATCAGATAGATCAGGGCCTAGCTGCAGTGCTGGTAACTCCCTATACAAGTTAGCGTGATGATAAGTCCCGTCAAAATGCCTCCAGCCGTTTCGGAGATTACCCGGAACAGACGGGCAAACGAAAACATTAAGACTGTGTTCAGTACCTTCTATCCTTTCATATGTATTTATAGTTATTTTGACAATACAAACAGACGCTTTCGATTTTATTTATTTGTATAGAAGATAATACAAAATATGTTCCAAACATCCATCCTTCCTCACAAACTTCCGGATTATGGGAAATAGTTTATAGAAAATTATATCTATAGGATGTTCACGTTTATTAGATATTCAATTCAGATTAAAAATTCAGGCTTCGGCCTGATTGTTTTTGATTAGAAAATGGCCGTGTGGTAATAGTGCCATCTGTTCCCGTAGGTGTCGTCAAGGCAACTAAAACGAAGTGATTATTTACTCTGTGAAGGCGACTAATGGCCGTTTGCTTTATAGACAATTTTGACATATTTTGTTTCTAGCTTATGTCATATAATATCTCTAGTAGCCAAATCGATCAATAAATACAACATTGAAAACTGCCGTTTAGGGATTTCCTACTAGAGGACGGACAGCAGCGTCCTTTGTGTACTTAAAAACCTTATGGCGATCGCCAACCCGCTCCCCAAGCTTGGCTATTATGGCCAGGATCTATGAAAAGTAGGTTCTACTGGGGAGACCTGTGCCCAGCAGTGGGATATCATATGGGTTGATATAAATGATAGATAAACCGAAATTGGAGGAACTCTTCATTTGGCCCGTAAATAAAACACTATACTTTTTAAATACTATTGAATTAATTTCTCACTTATAAACATACTAGCTATGCCCCACGGTGTTACCCGCGGTTTATTAGCCTATGTGTTAATCCAGGGTGTCAGCTAATAAATCTGTACCAAATTTTATTAAAATCGCTCCAGCCGTTAGTTTAGATGTGAAGAAGTAACAAACATACGCACTCACATACTCACAAACTTCCGCCTTTATAATATTAGTGTGATTTTAAGTGCATAACATAGAAATTACTATATTGTTTTTCATAGGCGTTTCTTGCCAATCACACTATACTACATTGATACAATATTTGCATTTGAAAGAAAAGTTTAAAGCTCAGACCCAGGAATTGAACCCGAAACAACTCTTGTGGAACAAGGGAAGAAAAAATGGTGATTCGGCTTTCGCGCTCCGGTTCGATTCCTGGGTCTGAACTATAACCTTTTTTTCTTTCAATTGCAATTATCGTATGCAAATATAAATTAACTTTAGCAAATATTCTTGTATTAATATTTTAGACAACGAGAAATCCTCAGATGATGTTAAGACTGAAACTAATAACACCACGGTCAGTTCATAAAGATTAAAAAATGTAAAAATACTACTACTTACATTATTGGTAATACGTACTTAGATTGTAGAATAAGAGATACATCTGACTACATGACTGTCTCTGTGGCGCGGTGGGAGTATATCCGACTGCTACGCAAGAGGTCGTGGGTTCCATCCCCACCCACGATAAAACTTTGTGTGATGAGCACGACAGTTTATTTTGTGTCTGGGCGTTATTTATCTATAATATGGATGTATTTAGAAATATATACATAAGTATGTTTATTAGTTGTCTGGTTGCCATAGTACAATAGCGTTGTGTGAGTTGTCCCAAAATATTATTATTATTATTAAATAACTACCTAATTTGATTAGTAAAATTTGAAATGTAAAATGGTTTTAGTATGACAAAAGTTTAAATGAAAAATGTGCAGTCTGCGACAGGTCAACGTGGCAATTTTCAAATTATTTTCCATCTGCACAATAAGCAAGCTGTGTAGACGCCCCTAACAACTTGGTCCGACGTCTCACCACTACCAGATGGGGAGTCTCGCCGCAGGTAACGCCATCTCCATTTTCCGTTGGCGAATGCCCAATCTGGAGTCAATCTGCCCACAAATTTCGAACCCACTCTGAACGAGACCTGCTGGATCATCACGGTTCGCTTCAAGCCCGCAAACCCCGGTAGGACTGCTATACCCACGGGCTGGCATAGAGCCTCCAGATTTCCACAGAGCCGTGGCGAGTGCTGCGGAGAGAGCAAAGATGGATAGAGACTCGCGGCACCTCATGCATTGTCACATTTCAGTACAACAAAGACTAAAGAGCCATAAGAGCTTCGCCAGTTGTGTTGACCCCCTGACAATAGAAACATCAATGGCAAGATGCAATGTGTAGCGGGACGGAGAACCCCTGCCAAACCCATTTGTGCGCCTTGCTGACTCCTGGACTTGAATTATCATGACCGATTTGGAAGTGTTTAAATAGACTAACTTAGGATGGCTAGAGTACAGAAAACATGCTGAGGTGGAGATTCACTGTAGGTGCCAATTTGAGCTATTAATGGCCCACCTTACATCGTAGCCTATGTGTCTTCACCATGTAATCTCATCCCGATCAGAGCCAGGGCCCCCTATGCTACTACGTAGTAGTTAAGCTTGCAAAACCGCATTCCTCATTACTGCGTTCTAGCGTTTTCCCGCGTGAATAGGGACTGCGGAATTCTTGCGTTTCAGCTGTAAAGCCGTCTATTCTAATGTTCAAAAAACCCACGTCAGTCGACGAGTTACGTCGCTAAATGATATAAGTATATTATTTAGCGACGTAACTCATCGACTGACGTGGGTTTTGAAGTCGCTAAATTATATAAGTATATCAATTAGCGACGTGACTCGTCGACTGACGTGGGTTTCTTGATTTTAAACTATTTCAATGTGAATTAGCCGTTGCGGGAACTACAGCAGGATCCCGCTGCTGTAAAGGCATATTTACCGCATATTTCTCCCATTCATGAGTTGCAAACTCTTCTAGAGTGCAATCAGCTAAGACCTGGAATATGTCTTAAGGGTAATTTTGATCCGATTGCCATGTTGATACGTCGTGGACTATGTTATGTATATATAGTTTTGGTATTAAAATGTAACAAATATTTGTATTTAGATAGTAGTAGATCCACGCAAACTGACGTGCAGTTCGCGCCACCTAAGTTTGCCTGTCTGATTTTCGCGCGTAAGCGGCACACAACTCAAATTTAGGTATCGGAGGGGATGAAGGAGACGGGCGGGGAACGACGTTCCTGCGCGGAACGACATTCGAATTCAACTTCACATACGCAAACTTAGGTGGCACGAACTGTATAAATTGATAATACATAATATTATATGATTTTGAGGTAAAAGTAGAATTCATAATAAATTATTAGAGGTTTTTAAACTAGCGAATGTTTTGTCTTCTTCTATTTGATTTTGACAATGGAATAATAATATTTAATTATTTATTGGACATAAACAGGTTTATATGCGATTGAAACATTGTTGTACATTGTTTAATCTTAACGAACTAGTAAAATTCACAATTTTAATCGGCACTAGCACCCACCAGAATGAAAAAACAAATACAAAACATTCGATAATTAACGTGTGTTTGAAACCTCTGCTAATTTATTATGAAAAAGGGAGCAAATCTGTAACATGCTGTTACAAAGATATAGCGACATTAAATCCTATTGAACATTTGTAGGGTGAGCATGAACCACCAATCATAAAAACTGAGGTGAAGCAAGAGGCGGTGGACAGTAGTGAAGACGAAATATGGATTGTGCAAACGGCCGATATGGAAAATACTCAAGATTTGGAGAAACTACTTGGCGGTAGTAATAAGGTATGTGTTTTTTTTACCGCCGATTCAAAGTGAAGGTCCATAGCCAAGGATTTAGGGGTTTAGACCTATGCCGAAAAGTTTGCTAGATTCCTCTTTAAAAAATGTCACAACGCAGATTTTTAGGAAATGTCACAACGCAGATTTTTAGAAAATGTCACAACGCAGATTTTTAGGAAATGTCACAACGCAGATTTTTAGAAAATGTCACAACGCAGATTTTTAGGAAATGTCACAATGCAGATTTTTAGGAAATGTCACAACGCAGATTTTTAGGAAATGTCACAACGCAGATTTTTAGGAAATGTCACAACGCAGATTTTTACGAAATGTCACAACGCAGATTTTTTCGAAATGTCAACGCAGATTTTTACGAAATGTCACAACGCAGACTTTTACGAAATGTCACAACGCAGATTTTTACGAAATGTCACAACGCAGATTTTTGATCGGACCGGACTATAATTGGGAAAGAATTATTTGAATATACAATAAGTTTGATTACAATTTGCATTCTGCACTACAAAAACTAATATTTAAACTACCAACAATTGATCCTAAATAATCCATAATAAAAAAAAAAGATTTTTTATCATATCATAAAAATAAATGATTTGACTAAAAAAAAAAAACGTTATAGTCCGGTCCGATCAAAAATCTGCGTTGTGACATTTCGTAAAAAGTATAAAAAGATGACTCCCGCAGTAGGGTACAAGCCCTGTGTCGTGGCGAACTTTACAAACATACAAGTCACGGATACAAAGTACACCCAGACACGGAACAACAATTTGTGGATCACACAAAGTGGTGTCCTGTGTGGGAATCTAATCTTAATTAATTCCATTTAATTTCAGAGTACAGAGGAAACGAAGAAAAGTGATTCAGAAAAGACATTCAAATGTATTAATTGCGGGTGAGATCAATTTATTAGCATTTAGAAAGAAACATTTATGTTCTTTGATATAGCAAACCTTCAAGATTTTCTTTAAGGAATGATAAGTCTATCATGTTTGTTCAGTAGCGGGTCCACTAGAGGGGCACTACGGCTGACGGACGTGGTATAAAACCGCGACTGATTAGTGTGCATAGTATTTTGGGACATGGCTTGCGGATGCGTTCGAACGCCTATTCCACAAACAACTGTAGATGAAGAAAATCTCGGTTGCTTTATGTTGTCCACTCAGAAAGAAATGTGTATGTTATTTTCAACTCAAAAAATAACTATGTAAATGTTGATGAATTTTCGCGATTTGTACACTTAATGAAAATATATATATTACGGCCTTTAATCGCGCGGACAATTTAAGGTAAAATACATAGTTTATTGCTCGACGTTTCGACCGTATTGCAACGGCCGTGGTCACGAGTAGACTGTTATTCACGCGATTAAGACCCGTAATATATATTTATAATAACTACGTAAATACTACTACTACTAGTGTGAGAATAAAGAGTGCACCTGTGTCTGCACACACACTTATAATAATAATATAATAATATCATTTATTCAGACCATTGATCCATTTAGTGTTAGTAAAACAATATTGAAATATAACAAACACCTTAAAGACTAATGTTAGTAATAAAACATAATCATAAAATACTACCGGATGTACTCCATATAAATACGGTCACACTGATTCATGTATGGGCAGTCCAGTCTTAGAGAAATCATTTTCAGAATACTGTTCGAGCTGGCCCTATATTTATATATATATATGCGCTATAATTTATCCTGCGTAGTTGCGTGTCAATATTTTATTTGTGCTTATTCCCATAGACAATTATTCCCGACGGCCGAAGGTCTGTCTTCTCACCGATGTCGACAGAAAGGTAGGAAACGCAAGGCCAAAGACGAAAACCTCATATGTATACCCACTGAAGAGGACTTTTTAAAGGTAACATTATCTCTCTGCAATTTTTGATGTCTTATTCATATTTATTACTAGCTGACCCTTGCAACTTCCTCTGCGTAAATTTTCCCCGTTTTTGCAACATTTTTCTTTGCTGCTCCGCTCCTATTGGTCATAGTGTGATGTTATATAGCTTATAGCCTTCCTCGATAAATGGGCTATCCAACAGTAAAATATTTTTTCAATTATATAATTAAACTAATGTTAATTAGGACCAGTGGTTCCTGAGATATCGCGTTCAAACAAACAAACTCTTCAGGATTATAATATTAGTATAGATTAATACTAGACTCCCTCTACTCCGCTCGCCAACTTTCTTAAAGCTACAGTTGCTTGACATTCTTTTTTTATGCCTCTACATCACGAATAATACGAATAATAACTTGGGACAACTCACACAACGCCATCTGATCCCAAACTAAGCAGAGCTTATACTATGGCAACCAGACAACTGATAAATATACTTATATATTTCTAAATACATACATATTATAGATAAATAACACCCAGACACAGAATAAACTATCGTGCTCATCATACAAAGTTTTATCCTGGGTGGGGATCGAACCCACGACCTCCTGCGTAGCAGTCGGATACATTCCCACCGCGCCACAGAGGCAGTCATGACAGGACTTGTCGTACCATTTTCACCTAAAATTATAATGTGTTTGTTGCAGAGGGCATTAGGACGCCCAAGAGCTAATTCAACAGGGGACAATGATTCAGGCAATCAATCTGTGAGTATATGTATACATTTTTCAGGCCTTTTTAAAGTCTTGACGGCTTCCATTGTCATATGAATCAATTTGTCAGTTCATTGCCATCTTCGCCCGAGGCTTACAGCATTCCAAAAACACACATATATCACCGCATCTAATGGCATCCCGCTGCATCTTTCGGCATTATATGACACTAGCTTTCGTCCGCGGCTCCGCCCGCGTCGATGTCGGTTATCGCGATAAAAACTATCCTCATGTTTTTTGTGATTTTTTTCATACAGATATTGTTTTTCAAACTTTGTTTAGTATTTACTGTAACTGTTCTAAAGGCGATTGTTCAAGTGACTATGGAATTTAGTATCGCTACAAATTTTGTTGTGCCAAGATGAAAAGTACTGATTTATGTAGACATTAATATATCGTCGGCTTATTGCAAGAACTCATTAACTGCAAAAAATCACTAAATACGTTTTTATTTGTAGTGGACTTCTTTTGACACATTCTACAAAAGGCAAAAACTCACTAATTTCTATCTAGTCAATTTTAGGCGTTACGGCCTTTCCATTAAATCCATAACTGCAACTTTGGAAATCAGGCATTTACAAAAAAATCACTAAGCTGCACAAGTAATTTTTATTTATTAGATAATTGATAAAATAAGAACATACATAATTATACAGAACTCATTTTTACCATGTAATTAACTTTATCGAAACAAGTGTAGCATAAAAATAGCTTAGAATTTGTTTCGATAAAGTTCATTATTTGCATTTCATTACTTTCTGTTATGAATAATTGATCACAAATGTACAATAAGTTATCTTAATGAATTTTATCGAAATAAATTTATATAAATCATGATATCTAAGATTTTCCTAAAATCATTTATTGTTTTTAGTTACTTTTTTATTTTGTCGATCGCATAATTTAATTTAATTAACATCGGTTAATAGAATATAGTAACTTCTTGCAAAACTATGTGGATCCTCGATTGTAGTTTAGTGAGTTATTCATGGTTAGGTAAAATACGACAAACCAGCTTGTCAAAGGAACGCGGGAACAAGGACGAACGCGGAGGTGAGGGTGGGGGCGCGGGGCGAAGGAGCGCTTTGCGTGAGCGCGGCTGACTCGCTCGCTCGCACGGTTCGCGGCGAGATACGTTGACTACCACGCGTGTTATAAGAAGTTAATGATTTTTGACAAAATGCAGCAAAATAAAAGTTTTAAACCAGGACGAGGAAGCAAGATGTTGGAGCAATTAAACTATAATAAGGAGAATAATAATATTATTAATATTATAGTAGCGGAAGTTTCTACAGATAATGTAAGTACCTACCTATTTATCTTTCCGCTTACTTTGAATTTGCCATTTACCTATACTTTACGAGATTCTTGTTTTACCGAACAGATTGATGGTAAAAAAGGTAGGTAGGTAAGATAGATAATAACTAACCACTTTATACCTAAAACTTTTTTCTGGCGACCCACTTTAAAACTTACCTTCACGCCTGTTCAGCTCCTTATTTAGCAATGTTTTCCGTCTACTAATTTACATGCATGTTGGTTTTCCTGTACTCTACCTAGGTATTTTTGTTGATAGAATGTACTACCTCCAGCAAAAGTACTTCTGGATGCAGAAGACCGCGAAGCACAATCACGAAAGGTTTCAAGTGACGACTCATCGTCAAATGTAAGATTTTTATCTATGTGCAGGTTCATGATATGCATGTAATTAATTATTACCTATATCGCTACTTCGGAGATCGATGTAACGTGAATGCAGGCAATTTATACTTACCTTTTGCATAAATTAATATACCCACAGCTATCGCCTGTCTTCTCGAATCTCATTTCATCCCTTTCGCTTCTATCTTATTACTTTGGACGGCCTCGTTATTCTAGTAGTGGCATGATGTGACTGCTATGCACGAGGTCGTGGGTTCGATTCCCGCATGTATGGTCCGCATATTGACCTAGATCTGGGTGTTATTTCTATGTATTATATAAGTATATATTTACAAAAAAAAAGTATTTAAGTATTATATCAGTTATTTAGCACCCATAGCTTTGCATAGTTTGGGGCTAAAATGACGCTTTGTAAATGTCCAAACATTATTATTATTAAAAAATTGATAATTATGTACTTACCTTATTATATAATATTATTATTACTTACCTTATTATAATTATATTATTATATAAATTGTAAATTATGTACTTACCTTATTATTATAATTCTTACCTTATTATATTATATTATTATATAAATTGTAAATTATGTACTTACCTTCGTCGTTTTGTCTCAGCATACCAGTGATATTATCGAAAATACGCCATCTCCACGTCCAATTGGCCGCAACATAGGTCGACCAATAAGTAAAACGGTACTATCCTCTGAAGAAAGCGACAGCGAAGTCGTAGAAAATAATGAAATCTTCAATGTGCTATCCGATGTAAGAACCTTCATGTATGCCACTAATTATGATGTAAAATTGATTAATAGAACTAAGTGGAACGTCTTGTATCTTCTCTCTTCCAGATAGACAATGTTTCTCAAAATATCAGCTCATCTCATAAAAATGACAACGATGTAGTTGTGTCTCTTGAAGATGACTTGTATTTATCAGTAAGTTCCTTCATATAAATGATTGTTTTAGTCATAATATTTTATTAAACTATGTAGGTATGTTCATTGACCAATAGTAATACAGTATTAGATACCTTACCTGGTGTTCATACTTGTAGGATGATTCGGTTGCTGATCCTGACTGGAAGAATCCTGAAGACTTAGCTACAGAAAATACAGAAACCGATAGTGGCACAGAAACGGTCCAGTCTGAAGTTGTCCCACCTAAAAAAATTAAAACGGCAAGGTGGCACAAGAGAAGAATAGAAACCTATGACCGAAATGCGCAAAAAAGAATTCGTTCACAAAGCTTACCTTACAAAAACTACAAAAAACAGACGCAGCCTCCCAAAGCACCTAAATCCGGTGAGTGCAAATGTAAATTAAATTGTTTATTAAATTTTCCTGAAGAAGATCGAAAGGACATCTGTAGGTCTTACTGGGCACTATCGGATTACTGTCGACAGAAAGATTTTATACTAATGAATGTTATGGTACAGGCGCCACAGAGACGTTTCGTAAATGCAACCAGAAAGAGGACTGTATCTCGTTATTATTACTTTAATAAGGACGACCGAAAGATCAGGGTTTGTGAAACGTTTTTTAAAAATACTCTGTGTATATCAAATGGTCCCATTAATAAGGCATTTTCAGAAGTAGGAACATCAGGCTCTTTTATAGGTCAGGACAAACGCGGCAAGCATGAACCGGTCAATAAAACAAAAGAAGTAGATGTAGAATTCGTCAAAGAACACATCGAGGCTTTCCCTAAGATGAAGTCGCATTATTGCAGGAAAACATCATCTAAAATGTACTTAGATAGCAATCTTTCCATCTCTAAAATGTATGAACTATACCAAGAAAAATGTAAATGTGCATCTAGAACGCCTGTTTCCATCAATGTGTATCGCAACATTTTTTGTACTCAGTACAATTTAGATTTTCATAAACCCAAGAAGGACCAATGTTTAATGTGCCATAAATATGACCGAGCCAAAGCTGAAAACGCCTCCGATCTTGCTGTTTTGCAGCAAAAGTATGATGAACACATGTCTTTAAAAGAGCAAAGTCGAAAAGCTAAAGAGTTGGATAAAGTTCGAGCAAATGAAGATAACAGCTTTAACTCTATTACGATCGACTTACAAAAAGTTTTGCACTTGCCGACTAGTGACGTTTCTCTACTTTACTACCTGCGTAAATTAAACGTTTACAATGCCACCATTTATGAAGCCCGTTCTCCAAATGATGGTTTTTGTTACTTATGGTCTGAAGTAGATGGAAAAAAAGGAAGTGATGAAGTGGGAACTGCACTATATCTTTGGATCCAACGTCTACCTCCAACTGTTACCGAAATATCTATATTTTCTGACACTTGCGGAGGTCAAAATCGCAACCAGTTTCTGTTATGCTTAATGCTATACGTAGTTCAAGTTACCCACCTCGAAGTGATTGAACATAAGTATTTAGAATCGGGTCACACGCATATGGAGGTTGATAGTATGCATAGCGCTATCGAAAATCAGATGCGTCTTATGCCAATTTTTTCTATGATAGACCTCTGTAATGTTATAAGATTAGCAAGATCGAACAGAAAACTAAACAAGAAAAAACCAGCAAAGAAGCCTTATGAACCTATTGTAATGAGCAACTCTGACATCTTGGACCTAAAAGAGCTACGAAACAACTTAATGGTCAATAGGTCAATTGACTCTGGAGGAGAAAAGTTGCAGTGGCTGAAGGTTAAATGCTTCAAGTTTGAAAAAAAGCGGCCTAACATTGTGCAATATAGGTATGATTACGTTTCCGATTATAAAGAAATGGACGTATCGAAAAAAGAAACATCAATTGTGTCTAATACTAAAAACCTGCGAAAGCGCAAGCATGACGATACTGAAAGTGGATTTGACTACAATAGCTATTCCCTTAAAAAAGCATATACCAGGAAACTTCCAATTACAAAATCAAAGAAAAAAGATTTAATAAAAATGTGTAACGAAAAAATCATACCTGCAGAACTACACCATTGGTATAATAATTTACCTGACAAAGAAGGCCCAGATTATCTTCCTGATGAAGAAATTTCTGATACAGAAAATGACGTTTAGTATGTATCTAACATTTTTATATTTTTGTACGGTGTTTACCCCAGTTCCTACTTTTTATTAAAAAATAACATGACTGATAGCAATACGGAGAAGAAAAATATTTTAATTTTTATATTATTATTATGAGACTATGTAAGTTGTGGCTAATAATTTATATTTGCTATTGTACGAGTAAGTTACGACAACTGTTAAGACAGAATTGTTTTGTTTATTTTTTTAAAGATTTTTTTATTCATTTGCTTATTGCTTTGAATTAGCTCTGTTAATTACTTGTTTATTCAATGACCTAAATGGTAAGTCTTTTTTTTGATAAAGAATTGTTAAGGACTTTGATTGTTTGGAAGAATTTAATTTGTTTTTCATATAGCTAGCACTATTTTATTCAATATAAGACTGGTTATCCCTTTTATATAATAAACAATTGATTAGATTTTCGTTGTTTTATTTCCAATTAAGAAATAATTAATTCACATACCGAACAGACTTACAGTAGCCAGAAGTCATTAACTTTTATTTTGTTTTTTTTAAAAATAAATAACTTTGTAGGATTAGAGATTCTCATTTTTTTTATTAATATATCTATTAGGCTAACCGAAAACATGAAATTTTTCGTCACCGTTATTATATTTTGGAAAATATGGGCAAATGAACATAACCACTAACTAAATCGAACTAAAATACCGTTTATCTCAGAATAGTGTATATGTCACATAATGACTTCTTGCAACAAGCCGACGATATACTTTCAGAAAAACCAACAATGATTTACCTAATTTGCCGGGTTTAATTGATATGGGTGGATGAACTTCGAAAATCGAAATATTTAAATACATTTTTTTTTGAAAATAGGGCATAACTATGATATTGCGTATTAATTATGTATTACACATGATGTGTAACACTAATTTATGGCTATGAATTCGGCTTTGCAGTGATATATAATCCGAATCTCTTCGCCATATTCATGGCTATGAATTCGGCTTTGCAGTGATATATAATCCGAACAAACACTTCACAATTGTCACAATATTGGTACGAGTCTCTGTCTCACAAAATATTTCTGATTGTTACTATGTATATATGGAGTCTCTATCTCAAACTCACGTAATGTAACCACAATATCATACACAACACGAGAAATAACAAAAGCTATTTGTTATTAATACTTTAAACTGTTTTCTTAATGGACCGGCGCCAACAATCTTTATGCACAGATAAACAAGTGACATGACATTACATTTCAGTGTTGCCATAACTTTTGCCATATCCTAAACAAATCGATTTTTTTATTAAAATTCATTACTATGTTCTTATTTTTAATCGAGCCGGGTCCTAATCTAAAGGTATCAAAGAATATGCTTATTAAAAAGTATAGTGTATATTATCGTTCTTTACATTCAAACGGTGCAACAATTAATAGAGTATTTATATTAATTATTTAATAAAAATCGATATTAACCCTAATCGATATTACGATTTTATTTTTGTAATAGTGTTACCACCGTTAAAAATAACTTCATACGAAAAAAAAGGAAATAAATAAACTGAAAGACTAATAATTGCATCTCAATATTCCGGCAAATGTGAGACTCCATATCATTATATAATAACGTTATAATTAGAAACAAGAATTATACATTTAATCAACTTGTGGCACAACGTAAATACTAGCGATACTGCTGGTGGGCATACCCCTTTAAACATTTATAAACTCATTTAAATAGTATTTTTATATTGTTGAATTCAAATTTTGTTAGTATTTATAATCGATTAAACATTATTTTATCGTTTTCGTTAATAATTTAAGGGTCGCATCTCGATGACATGCTCGACAGTGATAAAAACCTAACTTCATCCGGTCAAGTTACGTTAATCCTACTGTATCTCCATACCAAATTTCATCTATATCGGTTTAGCTGTTTAAGCGTGAAAGCGTAACAGACAGACAGACAGACAGACAGAGTTACTTTCACATTTATAATATTAGTATGGATTTATAATACAATATATTTTTATGCTAATTTTATACATAAAAAATTTAATTGCATGGAGGAAAAAATCGTCTCGTCTTGAACCCGCGACCTTTGGGGTACCGGCCCTAAGCCGTTACCAACTCGGAAGACGATTTTTTCCTCCATACATTTAAATTTATATGTATAAGATAATATCAAGCAACCGATTAAAGTATTAATTAACATTTCAGTGTGCTAAGAAACGTCGGAATAAACAGCCATCATGGAATCCTCAAATAGTGACTTGTCACAATTGTAACGAGTCATTCACGTCTAAAGTTAGACTTAAATTTCATATGTAAGTCGTATTCTTCTTATTTTTGGAGTTGATGGCAATCCTTGACTGCCTCTGTGGCGCGGTGGGAGTGTTTCCGACTGCTACGCAAGAGGTCGTGGGTTCGATTCCCACACGGAACACCACTTTGTGTGATCCACAAATTGTTGTTCCGAGTTTGGGTGTACTTTGTGTCCGTGACTTGTATGTTTGTAAAGACCCCCGCTACACAGGGCTTGTACCCTAGTGCGGGAGTCGTCTTTTATAAAACTTTTTTTTTTTTAAAGATAACTAGTTTTATGGGGGATTGACTCCTAACAATCTTGTTACCCCTCCAACTAAGCTCAAAGGCTAGTGTTTAGTGGGTTCACGTCGGTAGTATAATGAGTAGGATTCGAACCCACGACCTCATGATTGCAAGACTGATACCTTAGCCATTAGGCTACCGCCGTCAATTTATTGTGCACTTTAACTGCATCCTTACAATTCGATCTTACGGATTTTGTATGTAGTTGGTGTAGTTTCAATTTTTACGTTGAGCTGTGAAAATTTATAAAAAACTCATTTTCACATCTCTTTGTACATACTTCTTTCTAGCATTTTTTAACGACTACAAATAAGAGAAGATTCTGAAAACTCAGGGATTAGTCTAGGTACATGTTTTTTTTGTAAACATTGGTGTAAAGCTTTTGCTTTAAGATAATTACGAGGGTGGATTGAAAAGTTCGCGGCCTCAGCAAGAAAACAATATAAAATATAAACAAAAGTAATTTTATTTTTCCACGTAATCTCCACTTAACTCAATGCACTTCTTCCATCTGGTTTCCAACGCCTGTATGCCGGTCATAAAAAAAGTTTCTTCAAGGCCTTCAAAAAAGTCACCCACCGCGGTTTCAACCTCCTCATTTGATGAAAATTTTTGACCTCCAAGGTGTTTTTTAAGGTTTGGGAATAAATGAAAGTCCGAAGGTGCCAAATCAGGGGAATAGGCGGGATGGGGCAGTAATTCAAAGCCACAATCACGAATTTGAGCCATTGATTCAACAGACGTGTGAACGCGTGCATTATCCTGATGGAACAACACTTTCTTGCTGAGTAGTCCTGGCCTTTTCTCTTTGATCGTTTCACGCAAATGACGTAAAAGGGTGCAGTAATAAGCAGAGTTTATAGTCTCACCTTTTGCAAGGTAGTCCACCATGATGACACCCTTAGCATCCCAAAAAACTGACGCCATCACCTTGCCAGCTGACAAAATTGTTTTGGCTTTTTTTGGAGTCGGTTCATCAGGTTTTTTCCACTGCTTGGATTGCTGTTTTGACTCTGGGGTGTAGTGGTGTACCCAGGTTTCATCCATTGTAACAAATCTGTCCAAAAAATCTTGTGGATCAGTCTCAAACATTTCCAAACTGTCGCGAGAAATCGTGAGCCGTATTCGTTTTTGTTCAACTGAAAGCAATCTGGGGACCCACCGCGCAGAAACCTTAGAAAATCCAAGTTCATTGACTATGATGTTTTGTGTTCGTTCATATGAGATGCCAATAGTGTCAGCAATCTCCCTGATGGTCAATCTCCGATCTGCCAATATCAGATCACAGATTTTCCCAATGTTTTCTTCAGTCGTAGACGTCGTAGGCCGGCCGGAGCGAGGGTCATCTTCAATACTCTCTCGTCCGCGTTTAAATTCTGCAACCCACTTTTTCACAGTCGTATACGATGGAGCAGATTCCCCCAATGTTGTTGACATATCTTCGTGAATCTCTTTTGGAGTCAGTTTTTTTTTAAACAGGTATTTGATGACCGCACGTTGCTCAATTTTCTCCATTCTTTAAAAACGCTGCACTTAGGCTCACAAAATTCAGTCTAATTTAAAAACAGATAATGCTATTGTGACAGAATTTTACAATGTGACAACCAGAGAGTAAACAAATCGAATGAGGTCAGTTACATTAAAATAAGTCAAGTATTTATGTGGTAGGCCGCGAATACTTCGATCCACCCTCGTAAAAGTTAAAAGGAATAAAGAAATACAGACCAAGAATCTGACTGTGACAGTGGTGAAATCATTTATGGGTTCACATATCTTATTATGTAGTTAGGTAGATACTAATTAATGTAACTGGGTAACCCATTTTTAATCAGTAAAATAAAATAATAAAGAACTTTTCGCGATTTGCACACATTATGAAAATATATATATATATCGGGTCTTAATCGCGTGAATAATTTAAGGTAAAATACCTTGTTTATTGCCCAACGTTTCGACCGTATTGCAATGGCCGTGGTCACGGGTAGACTTTACGCGATTAAGACTCGTAATATATATATTTTCATAAAGAACTTTTAAGTTCAAATATTTTCACAAATTACACACGTTGCTGTAAAAAGACGACAGCTCAGCTTGCAGCCATTTTCATTTTCACAACTCCATAGGCATTCCCATTTACCTTCCAAAACTAAAATTTCCGTACTTCTAACAGGCAATTCCACGAGAATTCTACACCCATGTTATCAGAAGGCAGGTACTCTTGCTCTGAGTGCACCGGGACCAGCTTCTCCACGGAGACTGAACTGTTCGACCACGTGCACTTCCAACATGACAAGCAGAAGAGGTGGCAGTGTCCCGTTGACGGCTGCGGGAAGACTTTCTTCTTGAGGTCAGGAATCTACTTATTTAGAAGGGTACATTATAGGTCGTGATGACCAATAATGTACCCTTCTAAATAAGTCATCATCATTATATGACCAGCCCATTGCCACTTCAGCATGCTTAACCTGCGAGCTATGTCAGTAACTATGGTTCTTTGTTTGATGACGTCATTGCGAATTTTATCCTTTGAAAAGACTCCAAGAATAACATAATCACTACATAGTATAAAACAAAGTCGCTTTCTCCGTCCCTATATCCCTATGTATGCTTATATCTTTAAAACTACGCAACAGATTTTGATGCGGATTTTTTTAATAGATAGAGTGATTGAAGAGGAAGGTTTATATGTATAATAACATCCATTAAATAATGGAGAAATAAGGAGCGGAGCAGTAATAAAAAATGTTGCAAAAACGGGGAAAATTTACGCAGACGAAGTTGTGCGGGTCATCTAGTAATATAATATCTAATATATAAAATTCTCGTGTCACAGTTTTCGTTGCCATACTCCTCCGAAACGGCTTGACCGATTTTGATGAAATTTTGTGTGCATATTGGGTAGGTCTGAGAATCGGACAACATCTATTTTTCATCCCCCTAAGAGTTTGTTTGTTTGTTTGAACGCGATAATCTCAGGAACTACTGGGCCGCATTGAAAAAATATTTTATTGTTGGATAGCCCATTTATCGAGGAAGGCTATAGGTTATAACATCACGCTACGACCAATAGGAGCGGAGCAGCAATGAAAAATGTTGTAAAAAAAAAAAAAGAAAAATGAGAAAATTTACGCAGACGAAGTTGCGCGGGTCAGCTAGTACCTAATATATCTTGGGACAACGCTATTTGATTCCAAGCTAAGTATAGCTTGTACTATGGAAACCAGACAACTGATAAACATAGTTACATATTTCTAAATACATACATATTATAGATAAATAACACCCAGACACAGAATAAACCATCGTGCTCATCACACAAAGTTTTATCCTGGGTGGGGATCGAACCCACGACGTCTTGCGTAACAGTCGGATACACTCCCACCGCGCCACAGAGGCAGTCATATATCACTTCATAGCCCGGTGTGCAACTTTAAATTTGTTAACTAACCTAACTGTAAATGTTCCCGTCTCAACACTATAGGTAAGATACAGTTTTGGTAGGATACCTTTTTGGAAAATGCATATTTTTGGACAGTGTAGAAAATTAACAGAATGCGAGCCTTATGTTGTCTGGAGATTTTGTTGATGGCTTCAGAATGACTTTCAAATACAAATACAAATAAACTTTATTCGCAGTAAATAGGGTATACATAAACAGGTGTTGAAGTATAATAATGTCAGTTAAAGCCTATTGACAATAGCATGCAAATCAATTTTATTATTAATAAGTAATTACATTGGTTTATCTCTCATAACATTACAATACATTAATATATTGATAGATACTTAGATTTTCATAATATTGTATAAAAAAACATATTCTAATGGATTAAATTCTTTAATATTATTAATTACATTAGGTAATCTCTCATTAAATAACAATACATTAATGGACACATGTACATTTACGTAACATCATTTATAATTTAGAAATTCTTTAATGGTAGAAAATGTTTTTTCCAAAAGTAATTTTCTATATCTATATCTATACTAATATTATCAAGAGGAAAGATTTGATTGATGTTTGATGGTTTGTTTGTATTGAATAGGCTTCGAAACTGGACGGATTTGAAAAAATCTTTCATCGTTTTATCCATGTATTCCCACGGGAACGGGAACTACGCGGGTGAAACCGCGAGGCGTCCGCTAGTTTTTAATATGTTGGTAAACCTGCTCAGTGGTAGCTGTTTTATTTCTTCAGGAATCTTATTATATATTTTTTTTTTTTGAGTTGAGGAATTAAGAGGAAAAAGTAGTTTTCGAAAGAAAATACTATATTTTTGATAAATTACCATTTTGAAGGAAGGATGCGTTTTGGGCATGGGATATTTTAACAAAGTGACATTATGGAATATGTGTTTTGGGCGAGAGACATTCTGGTCAATGAATATTTGTGCTAGAGACATTCTAAGCTCGGCATTTTTTGGGACAATAAAGGCAATTATTGCACAAGATATTTTGAAAAAAGTCATTTTGAGAATCGGTCAATACTAATATTATAAAGAGGTTGCATCCTGGGAAAAGTTCTGTTATAATTCATTGGTGCGTTGGTAACATTATTTCATCTACTGTGATACCATGGCCAATAAAATAATTGATTTTCCATAGGGCAACGTTAACTAAACACAGCCGAACACACACAGATACACGTCGGTACGTTTGTGTGACGTGCGGTAAGCGCTTTTTGGATAAGCAGACGTTAGACGAACATGGCGTTACACATTTACAGGTCAGTAATTTACAAAATGTATTATTATTTGTCTCTTTTTAAGGTTCCGTAGCTAAAATGCCAAAAACGGAACCCTTACAGTTCCGTCCGTCTGTCCGTCCGTATGTCACAGGCATTTTTCTCAGAGAATTCTCAATGAATATTGATGAAATTTTGTGAACAGATGTTTTATAGTAGCCGCTACTTAGTTTGAGACGCTGATTTTTTTTTTCGGGTAACATCGACGTATGGGTACATCATTCGACAGGTCTTTTAAATTTTTTTTAAGGATTTTTTTTTTTTTTTGATTGGGTCAATATTTTAGAAATAATATCTCCGAAAGTTGCATAAATTGTGTCTTCTTAACTTTTGAACCGTGTAAGTAACCAACAAATGTGAAAAACTTCTAAAGGTAGGTAGGGCTTAACAGATTATTTCGGACATGATCGGATATACCGTCATTGAGTTATAGCCGAAAAACTGCTTTTCTCAGCAAAAGGGCGTAAGTGCCATGAACATACGGTCTTCTGCGGATACAATTATTCAAGGCTGCGGAACCCTACACTGAGCATGGTCCGACATGCTCTTGCCCGGTTTTTTTTTTGTGAAAATGGCAGCAAACTGAGCTATTGTAATTAAAATATCCCAACAGGAAAATCATAAAAATTTAATTGGATTTTTTTGTAGGAAATATCAATTTGCTATGTGTCCTATGTCTGACTTGAGCTTGATTTAACTTATCTTTGCCCCTCAGATAAAACCATTCCAGTGCCATATATGTCTGAAGCAATTAACCCGTCGCTCTCGTCTGCGCATGCACGTGCGCGCGCACGAAGAAGAACTCGCGCCGCGTCTCGTGCGAGTGTGCGCTGTGTGCAAGCGGGCTTTTAGAGATTCTGCGCATGCGCAGGTATGCGCACAACACTAACGCTCGCGCACGCGCACACACACACACACGCATGCACTTGTATGCGCTGACTTACATTCACACATGCACGCCCTTAAATGAGCCGACTTATGTTCACACATGCACGCACTTATATGCGCCGACTTACGTTCACACATGCACGCACTTATATGCGCCGACTTACGTTCACACATGCACGCACTTATATGCGCCGACTTACGTTCACACATGCACGCACTTATATGCGCCGACTTACGTTCACACATGCACGCACTTAATGCGCCGACTTACGTTCACACATGCACGCACTTATATGCGCCGACTTACGTTCACACATGCACGCACTTATATGCGCCGACTTACGTTCACACATGCACTTATATGCGCCGACTTACGTTCACACATGCACGCACTTAATGCGCCGACTTACGTTCACACATGCACGCACTTATATGCGCCGACTTACGTTCGCACATGCAAGCAAGCATACACACCTATATACGCGCATGTACGCTCGCAGTGTACACACATACACACATGCATGCACGCACATTCAGGCGCACAAGCGCAAATGGGTAGGAATTTGTGCTAAAATTCGTTCGTGTAAAATGGAGACTTATAAGGATTATGAACTTTGTTGTGCACAAATAAGGCTTAATCTCGTCTGTATAGATTAATCTTGAATTTAGGGAAAACAATTTTCAACAGACTTCAATGTTTCAATATTATTAAATACTAGCTTTCAGCCGCGGCTCCGCCCGCGTGGATGTCAGTTATTGCGATAAAAAAACTTCTATGTCTTTCCCCGGGACTCAAACTATCTCCATACCAAGTTTCATCTAAATCAGCTTAGCTGTCTGAGCGTGAAAGCGTAACAGACACAGAGTTACTCTCACATTTGTAATATTAGTATGGATTTATACAGGAACACACAACAAAATCAACAGAATGCATAGAAGCATACGCCAACGAATTGAAAGAGGAAGCGGAGGAAATGACGGTCCAACTGTCTCCTACCAGCGGACTTGTGAGACATACTGTGCAGATTGTTGGTGAGTAAAACTCTTATTAAACCATTAAAGGCCATTAAATAATAATAATAAACATTTATTTCGAACTTAAATTCATATTTGTGCTAGTTAGAATTACTTACAAAGCTATAAATGTTGATAAACTTTCGCGATTTGTACACATTATTAAAATATATATATTACGGGTCTTAATCGCGTGAATAATTTAAGGTAAAATACCTTGTTTATTGCCCGACGTTTCGACCGTATTGCAACAGCCGTGGTCACGGGAAGACTTGAAGTCTTCCCGTTGCAATACGGTCGAAACGTCGGGCAATAAACAAGGTATTTTACCTTAAATTATTCACGTGATTAAGACCCGTAATATATATATTTTACAAAGCTATGTTAGTATTATCAATTATTTACAAATTTACTAGCTGTCCCGGCGAACTTCGTACCGCCTAATTTTTTTTATTCAATCGGTTTCAATTGTGTCTAATCTAAACCATCCTTGAACTCACACAAAAAAAAATCAAAATCGGTCCAGCCGTTTAAGAGGAGTTCAGTGACATACACACGAACACAAGAAATATATATATATATATAAAGATTAACATTATAATTCAAAATCAAAAGTTAAATTTTAAAATCTACATTTAAAATTAAATTAAAATCAAAATTCAAATTAAAATCAAAATCAGAAAAAACAAAAACAAAATCAAAATTAAAAATTGATTATTTATTTATTAATTATGAGTTAATTAGTTCATGTATCATCTTGCTGCACTGTTCCCGCCGCTATGCATGCGGAACCAAGTGCACCAGGAAAGACTGGCCTGTTGGTCTAGTGATTATTAGTGACCCTGACTACAAAGCCGGAGGGCGTGGGTACGATCCCCACCCAGGATAAAACTTTGTTTTGTGTGTATTCCCAAAAATATTTACATGTATGGAGTCCCCCCCCCCCCCTTAAAATGTTTAGTTTGGTTTCGTTAGTGGCGCGGTGGGAGTGTATCTGACTGCTACGCAAGAGGTCGATCCCCACCCAGGATAAAACTTTGTGTGATGAGCATGATGGTTTATTGTGTCTGGGTGTTATTTATCTATAATATGTATGTATTTAGAAATATATAAGTATGTTTATCAGTTGTCTGGTTTCCATAGTACAAGCTCTGCTTAGTTTGGGATCAGATAGCGTTGTGTGAGTTGTCCCAAGATATTATTATTATACCCCCCACGTATTTTCTTCCAGAATCCCCCAAACTATCAAAACCAATAAAACGTCAAGTCTCAGAAATAGTAGGAGAACCGCTCTTGTCTTCGTTAGCTGATGAAGCTCGGGCGCTTATACGAGTCGTCGAGATCGAGAAGGCTTTTAGATGCGAGTATTGTGAAGAGTGAGTACTTTATATATTACTAGCTGTCCCGCGCTACTTCGTATGCGTAAATTTTCCCCGTTTTTGCAACATTTCTCGTCGCTGCTCCGCTCCTATTAGTCGTAGCGCGATGTTATATAGCCTATAGCCTTCCTCGATAAATGGGCCAAAATAAAAAGAATTTTTCAAATCGGACCAGTAGTTCCTGAGATTAGCACGTTTAAACAAACAAACAAACAAACTCTTCCGCTTTATAATATTAGTCATAGTCATAGTAATTTATTGGTAAGGAATTCTTACATGTCACAAAATTATAATTTAATAAATTAAGGTACAAAAATAAAAATAGTCAATATAATACAGGTTATGTCAATTCATTAGGATTACGAATTAATCATAGAAAAACTTATAGCTATTAAACAACAAAAAATAATAATAATAATGTCAACAAACGAATAACATAGCATAGCATGTCAATAAAATAGAAAAATAAAAGTAAAAAGTAAAAAAGGCAATAATCGAATAGAGTGCATAATGTCAATAAAATATAAATAAGTCATACAATAAAATAAAAAACAGCAAAATATCAATTACAATAAAATTATAAAATAAAAATAGTAGGTAATGTCAAAGAACAATAATTATAATAAAAATAATATATCATCAAGTTAGTAATTCGTCAAATGAGTAAAATGCTTGCTCGATAAGCCACGTCTTTAACCTGTGCTTGAAACTACATGCACTGGTCGCACTAGTGATGAATGCTGGGAGGCGGTTATAAACATCCGGACCCATCACATGAGTTGTCTTGGAAGACTTAGTAAGCGTCCTCGAGACAGTAGCTAGCAATCCTCTGCTTCTAGTATAGTACGAGTGACCATCGCCGATCTTAGGGTATTTATTCTCGTTCATTCTTACGTACACTGTTAATATTATTAGTATAGACTAGCATTTTCCTGTTGCTTCGCCCGCGGTTTCCCTATTAAAACAACACTACCGTTGTAGCAGAATAGACACAGTTTTTAAATTTTGAGCTTAATCGGGGCAGAACAAGAATTATAAAGAGGAAAGATTTGCATTTTTGTATGTAACGAATTAACTTCAAAACTACTGGATCGATTTTAAAAATTCTTTCATCATTAGAAAGCTACAATAACGGGGATAGCCCATAGAGTTATAAGCCCTAAAACATTTAAGAATGTTAACAATTTGAACAACAATTTTGGCGAAATTCCAATGCTTTAGGGCTTAACTTTCAAAATATTAATTTATTTTCAAGGCTATATTATTTTTAAGCTTTGACTTACGACCTTAAACAGAGGAGTAATCACTTATGCGCGTTTTTATGGTAGAATCATCGACTAGGACGCCCTTAAGTTATTCACGCGATTAAGACCCGTAGTATATAAAATTTTATAATGTGTACAAATCGCGAAACTTTATCAACATTTACAGACAGAGTTACTTTTACATTTATAGTATTAGATTCTTGCAATATACCTGCACATCATTATATCATATCAACCCATATGATGTCCCGGGCACGGATCTCGCCTCCCCAGTAGAAGCTATTTATTGTAGACTAGCTGTCCCGCGCAACTTCGTATGCGTAAATTTTCCCCGTTTTTGCAACATTTCACGTCGCTTCTCCGCTCCTATTAGTCGTAGCGCAATGTTATATAGCCTATAGCCTTCCTCGATAAATGGTCTATCCAAAAAAAAAAAGAATTTTTCAAATCGGACCAGTAGTTCCTGAGATTAGCGCGTTTAAACAAACAAACAAACAAACAAAGCAAACAAACAAACAAACAAACAAAGCAAACAAACAAACAAAGCAAACAAACAAACAAAGCAAACAAACAAACAAAGCAAACAAACAAACAAAGCAAGCAAACAAACAAACAAACAAAGCAAACAAACAAACTCTTCCGCTTTATAATATTAGTATAGATCCGGGGGGTATGCGCCATAATCGCGAAACTTGGCAAGTGGGTTGGCGATCGCAGTACGAGTAAGGCTTCAAAAGCCTTAAAGCGGTTGTAGTCTAATGGCTAAAATCTAAACAGTTAAAATCTGTTAACTAATTTTTAAATAGTGTATTTGGTTAGTAAATATTATTATTATTATTATTTTTATTTTATTTTATTTATTAGGCTCACAAAACAAATTACAATCAATGAACAGGTACAACAAGAATTTTACAATAGAAAACTAGATTGTAATTCTAAGCTTGTGTTAGTTGTATTAGTATATAAAAATTACATAATTATACTTAGGTAATTACTTACACTAGTGTTAATGTGTTAGTATTATAATAGTATTAAGAAAAAACAAAAAATGAATTTAAACAAAGATCTACCTACTGTAAAATAGAGATAAGTAAGTATTCTTTTACCAATGCTTGGAACTATTGAAACATAGCAGGCCTTGAATATTTGTGTTAAATTTGTTGAGGCTAATCCTGAATAAATCAATATCTAATTCAGGATGGCTAGTTATCATTATGCGTGCGTGTCAGTTCTTCACTTCAGCCTGAACACTCCCAAAAGCCTAGCAGTCCCCACAGGTGGCTGCAGGCCCCAGGGAGAGATGACTATGTTCCTTGGAGCTGTGCCCGGTGTTCGAGCACACTGGTACCTCCCATGAGCATACCTGCACATATAGTAATACTATCTGACCCGCTTCACTTCGTACGCGTCAAGTTCTCGTTTTTGTAACATTATTCATTGCTGCTCCGTTCCTATTGATTATAGCGTGAAGTTATATATTCTATAGCCTTCCTCGATAAATGGGCTACCCAACAAAAAAATAATTATTGAATTCAGACCAGTAGTTCTTGAGATTACCGCGTTCAAACAAACTCTTCAGCTTTATAATATTAGTATAGATATTCTTTTTTGTTACAGCGTGTTCTACTTAGAGACGGGGTTGAATAACCACCGCGTGATTCACAAGGGCGTGAAGAATCCATTCACTTGTCATATTTGTAAAGTCAGTTTTGCTACTTACTCTAGGTAAGAACATTTTTAAAACACCTACCTACTTAAGTATTATTATTTTTTTAGGGTTCCGTAGCCAAAATGGTAAAAACGAAAGCCTTATAGTTTCGTCATGTCAATATGTCACAAGCATTTTACTCAAAAAACTACACAATGAATATTGATTATATTGGTGAAAAGGTGTCTTGTCTAGCCGCTACTTTTTTAGTTTTTTTTTTTGTTTAGCTATCAAACTATGATAGCTAAATAAAAAAACTAAACATTTTAAGAGGGGGCACTCTACGTGTGAATATTTTTGGTAATAAACGCTCCAAAAGTAACCTAAATTGTCACCTTTCCTTATCTTTTGAACCGTGTCACCAAAAAATGTGAAAAAGAATCGTAGTCAGAAGCTCATTTAACTTTTTTTTAAATTGATTTGTATTTAAATCTTTATATGAATTGGGTACTTTGTTATATATTTTAGGGCCCATACACAAAATGCTTTTTCCCACACAAAATGCAGTATGCATACATAGGCTCATATTGTCCTGCCTGTTTCGAACTGTAATGTCTGACGTACGTGGAAATAGATGAGGAGTGCTCCCAAGATATTATTATCATTATAGATGTACAACACACAAGACAACGCACGGCTTCTACAAGCGTTCTCTAGCCGACGCTAAGAAGCAAGTGAACGGTTCACAAGATAAAGGACCATCGACGGCCACCGGAATACTTGGTTACGGCGATTTTCCCGTCGTCAAACATTTTCTGTGTGAGGTGAGATTATTTCCTGTAATAATACTGGCTTATGTTTACTAACTAAATGCGTGCTGCGTAAATTTTTCCCGTTTTAGCAATATTTTTTATTGCTGCACAGCTCCTATTGGTTGTAGCGTGATGTTATATAGCCTATAGCCTTCCTCGATAAATTGGCTATCCAACAGTAAAATATTTTTTCAATTCGGACCAGTTGTTCCTGAGATTTTTGCGTTCAAACTAACTCTTCAGCTTTATAATATTGGTAATAGATGAATAAAGGCTTTTTTCTTCCCGAACGTTCATTACATTTTACTTACCGCCCCGATTATGCCGAACGATGGTGGCCGCTGATATGTATGGGGGGGGGGGGAGGGGGCACAAAAGGCGTGACCTAATGATAAATATTATTTACTAGCTGTCCCGCGCAACTTCGTATGCGTAATTTTCCCCGTTTTTGCAACATTTCTCGTCGCTTTTCAGCTCCTATTAGCCGTAGCGATGTTATATAGCCTATAGCCTTCCTAGATAAATGGGCTATCCAACAAAAAAATATTTTTTCAAATCGGACCAGTAGTTCTTGAGATTAGCGCGTTTAAACAAACAAACAAACTCTTCCGCTTTATAATATTAGTATAGATATGCTCCTCATATGTAAGTTTAGAGTCATGGATATTGCCTAGGTCTGACACTTCATCTAGCTTGTTAAAGTCTTGTCCGTTAATACAAACGCGCGAATGAAAAAAAATCTTGTATAAGTGCAATCAGTGTGATATGATCACTATTTTATAATTTAGAGTTTTGAATGACACTATTCTCAGGCACCGATTGATCCTATTTTTGACTATAGCAGCCTATTTCAATCGGGGTCTCGCATGACCCTATTATCTGCCAAGTTGACTCCACTCTCTGTTAGGGTCTAGAGTAACTTCATCATCAATTGGGCTCTACGGTGACCCCATTCTCTGTTTAGGTGACCCCATTACAGTTGGGGTCTAGGATGACGCCGATGGGTGATTCTCTGTTAGGGTTTAGGGTAACTTCATATACAATTAGGGTCTAGACCCTACAGAGAATGTTGTCACCCTAGGGTGACCACATTCTCTGTAGGGTGACCATATTATCTGTTTGGATCAAGGGTGACCACATTTTCTGTTTGGGTTACGGTGACCCCATTACAATTAGGGTCTAGGATGACACTATTCTCTGTTAGGTGACCCCATTTTTAGTGACCCTATTCTTGTTTAGGACTGCGGCCGTTCCTACCTGCACTGGACGTATTTGCAAGTACATCGTCGTATGAAACACGCGAACGAAAACTTTTTGTATAAGTGCAATCAGTGTGATATGACATTTCCTAACAGGTACCAACTTATTTTTACCATGCGTGTATTCACAAAATTCACGCATTTTTCTGTAGGTTTTATTCTTAGGTAACAACACTAACGTGCCGGAATTAGTAACGGCTGAGGGATGATACCCTTAAGGTCGCAGGTTCAAGTCCCGCCTGAGACGATGTTTTCTTCCATACATTTAAAATTTATATATATAAAATACTGCCTCTTTGACGCGGTGGGTAAAGTCCACCGCGACACAGGGCTTGTACCATAATGCGGGAGTCGTATTTATAAAAAACTGCCTATGGCCAAGGGTGAGGGCGTCCCTTGCAGATTTGGTGACTACTAGGTACCTACAGGTTTGAAATTTCAGAGGTGCTAAAATCCAAAAAGCGCTTTGAGAAAAAGCTTCTTTTTAAAAAGCGGTGGTAGCCTAATGGCTAAGGCATCGGTCTCGCAATCGTGAGGTCGCGGGTTCGAGTCCTATCCATTATACTACCGATGCGAACCCACTCCTAACACAAGCGTTTGAGTTTAACTGGAGGGGTTAACAAGATTGCCAGTAATGTGGGACTCAATCTCTTTTAGTTATCTTAAAAAAAAACTATTGGGTACGCCGATGACTTATATACACATTTGGAAGAGGCTGGATGCGCTTAGTTCAGCTACGGGCATGGAGAAGAGGGGGAGGGGGGCTTCTATCCCATGCCATGTTCTCATGTCCATATTCGTTATTCCAGTTGGAGTTTAGCATATCATCGCAAAAAAGTCCATGGCAAGACCGACCCGGACGATCCTGGAACTAGTACTAAAACCCCCAGGGAGGATTACAGGTAGGAGTTTACAGGTTTCTTTTAATGTAAAAAATATGACTTACATGTAGGTACAATGGGCGGCCTTATCGCTGATAGCGATCTCTTCCAGGCAACCTTTGGATGGATAGAAACAAATTATCTACAAGAAATAAATAGCGGTAGTGTACAGCATGAATAAATAATATAGGTATATTATTACATTTAGGTATACACATATATTTAAGTATAATAATCTAAACTTTTCAATATATTAGAACAAAAACAATTAATAGATATTTATAGTTTTAAGTAGTCAGATAATGAGCCTTCAACATCCTTTTAAACGATACCAACGACTGAGCACGTCTAATAGGCAGAGGCAATGCATTCCAGTCTTGCTGCCTCAACTGTAAATGATTTGTCGTAAAATCGTGTGGAATGCACTGGAATTTCCAGTCTCAAATCCTCCGATGACCTCAGGGACTTCGAATGTGTGTTAATAAAAAAATGGTACAGTCAGCTCCTTATAAAAAGTGACATCTAACATATTCAAATTTAAAGTAACTCCCAAAGTGATCAATGTTAAAAATACAACCAAAGTCCTCTAAATGTGTGAAGCACCCATCATGCGCAAATATATCGAAACAATTACATCGTCAAATATATGGATTCATTCAAGACATCATAGTAACAGTAACAAACAAAGAGCCAAAGGTATCTAAGCATCCAAAGTATCCAAAAATATGAAGCAATATATGAAAATGAACTCTATAGTTACACCTATAAAGTGCCCTTTGATATCGCCATAAACTGATTATTTTGACCGTAAGAATACTCAACAAAATGAAGGAGATAAAACATTGGTTGTTCCTTTCATTTTGAACGTGACGTCACTGGCATGTGTTTTGTTTAGAAATTGTTTATTTCTGTAATAATGAGATTCATACGAAGTGACCCTCAGTTGCCATAGATAAAGATTAGGTGTCAAAGAGTAGTATTAGTTTGCATTTAAAATACTCGAAGTTTTCATAGATTGCAAATAAGGCTGTGCGCAAGAAGTAGCATTTCTAGGTTTGCGCACAGCCTAAGTACATAACGTCAAGTGACTGGCTTAAGGATTCTTATTTGAAAGGGTACTCTATAGATGTAACTATAGAGTTCATTCATCGATGCCATGGAAAATAATAGCTAAATCTTGAAAATAACAAGACTTTTCTGCAATTTTTTTTTATTAAAGTAAAATACAAAAAATATCAAAACCGTGTGTATCCACCTTCAGCAATAATAACATCGCTAAGTCGCTGACGCATGGATTGCACTGCGTTGAAACAAAATGTGTCTCCTCTTAACGACTCCCATACGTTTTGAACATGTGTCCTTAAGTTTTCCGAACTTCTTATTGTGCTATTATCCCAAAGCTGTATCATCTTACCCCACAAGTTTTCTATCGGGTTTAAGTCAGGACTACGTGGAGGAAAAGTTATTCGTTCAAAATCCGTTGTTCGGTTTAAATAATTTGTTACTACCCTGGAATTATGAACGGAACTGTTGTCCTGTATGAATGGGATTGTTCCAGTTGGATAAAATACTCGCGCAGTAGGTAACAAAACATCATTAAGGATGTCTTTATAACTTTGGCCATTAAGCCTGCCGCCAACCTCAACTAATTCGCCTGGACCGCTTTTGGACATCCAACCCCAGAACCCTAGTGTGATACGACCACTTCTGTTACCAGGTAACACGTTCCTTTCTTCGTACCTGGTATTATTTAACCTCCACAAAGATAGACGACCGCGGGCAGTAGAGCAAAACACTTTTTCATACATGAAAACTACATTTTCAAAATTATAATTTAAGTAGCGTCGCGCAAACTCCAATCGTTGCGATTTATGTCTCGGCGTAAGAGCCGGTTTCTTCGCGGGTATTCTGTTATGTATGCCTTGTTCATGAAACCGTCTTCTTATTGTGGCCTGTGATACTCCAAATTCTAATGCTAAATTTCGAGTATTTACAAAGCGATCGGTCCGAGCTCTCTGTACTAGTCTCCTATCTTGATCGAAGTTTGTACGACGTGGGCGTCCAGTCGTTACATGTTGCTGGAGAATACCTTCTGTATTCAATCTCTCCGTCCATCGATATACTGTATTCCTCTATAAAAAAAAGTGGTTCATTATTATAATGTATGCAGTTTAAAATAAATAATAAAATTAAAAAGAGAAGTCAACTTACGGATATTCCCAGTTCGTTAGCTATGTCTGTTACCGAAACTCCTTCTTGTTGTAAATGAATGATCCTGTGTCTCATATCATTATTTATTCTAAATGAGGCCATGATAAATTTATTTCCAATGAAATTACAAACAATGACATTTACAATGACTTACTTGACATTGAAAAGTAAATATCGTTGTTGCATTATCTATGAATACTACGAGTGTTTATGCAAACTAATAACTCTTTGACATCTAATTTCTCTTCTTCACAAATGTGCTCTTTTTCGCAAGTTCTACATGTAAATAAACAAATCACACGTCAATGACGTCACGCTAAAAATGAAAGAGACAACCAAGGCTTTCTCTTTCATTTAGTTTTTGAAACTTTTTATAGTTTTATATTTTAGTATATAATGATAAAAACGGTACCTTAAACTTATAGGGATGGAGTTCATTTTCATATATTGCTTCATATTTTTGGATACTTTGGATGCTTAGATACCTTTGGCTCTTTGTTTGTTACTGTTACTCTGATGTCTTGAATGAATCCATATATTTGACGATGTAATTGTTTCGATATATTTGCGCATGATGGGTGCTTCACACATTTAGAGGACTTTGGTTGTATTTTTAACATTGATCACTTTGGGAGTTACTTTAAATTTGAATATGTTAGATGTCACTTTTTATAAGGAGCTGACTGTACAGTGCAAAGTTCAGACACAATCCCAACAAGATTTTTACTTCAAGAAATCATATAAAAAAAGAAAATGAAAATATTAAAAACTTGCAGAGTTATAAGCCATTCAAGTTGTCTTGTGTTTTTCGCGCTATCGTGCTCATTGCATCTCGTAGCACGTAATCTATGGTTATTATTGAAAAATAAGTGATGATTACATTACACATCACATTGTGAACAGGATTTGGACTGTTAGAATGATTAATGAATTAATTAATGTTTGATTAAAAAATTAATGATTGAATAATTAATTAATTATTGATTAATTAATTAATGATTAATTGATGATTGATTAATTAATTAAATTTAATTATGTTTGATTAATTAATTAATCAATGATTGATTGATTATTAAAATAATGATTGATTGATTAATTAATTAATTAATGATTGATTAATTTATTTAATTGAAAAATATAACATGGTCCAAAAACTAGCCCATTAGATTGTGTTACTGATTCTGAGCAAACTACTTTCAGGTTTGCACTATACCAAGAATAACGTTGTAAAAGTACAATCGGCCTACTCGGCGGTCGTACACCCTTATGGCTATAATGGCTTGCGAGAAACGTTCGCTCTCTACGTAAGCGCACTCACACAGGCACATCTGCGCCTTATCGGATGCAAGGAGGCGGGGTCCTTGTTTTTTTTAGTGCATTGCGTTGTTGTTGTGCATATTTCGAGCCGATTAGACAGTTGTAAATACATACTAATAAAGGATTGTGACTTTTGTTGTAAGCGCGCTTTTTGCAGTTGCGCGAAATAGCAATGAATTATTTTATTGTCAATCAAATCTACATTAATATTATAAATAGTTTATTTATATATTTATTCGTTTGTGTTGTTGAAATTGTAAAGAGGTAGTTTAAAGCTTGGAGAGGAATATAGTATATTTTGCCTCAATACTATTATACATTTGGAATTGTGGACGGAGGTACGGGAAACTGTTAGCTTTTAATATTTTTATGAATATCGTTTTGATTTTTAATCTATCTTTTCAAAAAATATGAGTTTGTAGAGGGGTTTAAAACTAGTGCCTGTAATTTATGAACTAGAACCTATTTTCGATGTTTTATATTGTGCGTATGTTTTAGTATGATTCTGTTAAGTAGGATTATTGAAATTATTTAATTTAATTTTTGTAAAATTATTTTGCATTTTTGATACATATCCATATCAAATATGTATTTAAGTTATTTACGTCTTCATTTTGGCTTGCCCCACGTAAGTATTTAAGAGGTAATTTGATGCAACTATGAGTTCTATGATTAATCTATACTTGTATTTTTTGAGAGTTTGTTTGTATGTTTGAACACGATAATCTCGGGAACTATTGGGTCAAATTGAAAAAAATATGTTACTTTTGGATAGCCTATTTATCGAGGAAGGCTATAGGCTATATAACATCACGCTACAATCAATAGGAGCAGAGCAGCAATGTAAAATGTTGAAAAACGAGGAAAATTTAAGCTGACGGAGTTTGCTGGTCTTCGTCTGCTTCAGACAGCTAGTATGCTACGAGTATATATAGTTGTTCCCAGTGACTTTGCTCGCGTATATCTTGATTCAAGTGATAAGAATCCTACATCCTTCACCTGTTTTAAAACCTATATTATTTTGTAAGTTCTCTGTTATAAGTATTTTATCTAAATTTAATTTCAAATAATCATTGGATTGATTTAACGAAATAAAGATATTTGAAATTTAAAATTTAAATCAGGCTAGTAGTTTCAGGGTTAACCTCTACATACAACTTTAACTCTTTAATATTAATAGTATGTATGGTTTTAATTCAGCAAGTTATATTTAATTTTTAACCACTAATTATTTTAATAGAAATAAATGTATTACCTGGAATGAGGGCAGGAAATAAGGAAACGAGTAAATTGTTTTATCAATTTTATTTATCAGTCAAACAATTCCATTACACATTTAGTACTTAATTATACTTTAAATTGTGGATGAGGTATGCAAACTAAAACAATAACGATATATTTTTTAATATTAAATTATTATTTTACCATGCTATATAGTCATCAAAGTGCTTAATTACCAATTACTTTATCAATAAATATTATAGTAATAACGTCTTAGTTAGTGATAATAGTCAGTTTCATTAAATTTTTAAATTTACTGCCTCTGTGGCGCGGTAGAAGTGTATCCGACTGCTACGCAAGAGGTCGTGGGTTCGATTCCCACACGGGACACCAATTTGTGTAATCCACAAATTGTTGTTCCGAGTCTGGGTGTACTTTGTGTCCGTGACTTGTATGTTTGTTAAGACCCCGCGACACAGGGCTTGTACCCACGAATGCGGGAGTCGTCTTTTTCAAATTAAGTAACAATGTATGAATTAATGTATTATCTCAGATGCTAGCTTATATTTATTACAGTAAAATAACCAATAAGTTTAAATTTAGAATACATTTTAAAATAATTACAAACATTTAATTTCAATACAATCTATTGGCTCTTCCGTCAATAAATATTAACTCTCCTGGAACACTAGCACTCATCTACCCCCACATATTAACAATAATTCGTCCTCACATTCACACTTCCAGATTCAAATTTCTGGGCTTGTATCTAGTATTTATTTAAAAAAAATCGTCTGAAAATTTAGCGTGTGATAAATCATAACCTCTGTACTCTCAAGCGAAACGCACTCCTGCTTCTTCTAGGTCCTGGCCTAATTTTTGTAGCGGAATAATGCACACATTTCTTATAGCCTGCATGCCGCAGTCAAATAGTCTAGCGAACGTCGACGTCTTGGTAAATGGCTGCACTTCGTATGTGCTAACCATTTTCGTTACGCGATCCGACGTTAAAAGAGTCCTCCTCAGCATCCCGCTTTATCCATCGTCACGCTGTAAGCTCTCTGAAAAAAAATAACAAGTTAAAATAAATGTATAAAAGATCTTCGATACCTATTCATTAAAAGTTTGAATGAATAGAACAGTAAGTCAAGCACATTTTTAAAAATGTGTTATTTCATTATACTTAATATTATTTCTTTACAAATCAACAGACAATGAACGAGTTGTTACTGATAAAATTAGATAATAGTTCTTAAACAGTTGAAATATGATTGAAAATAGAATATGCGTTATTATGAGAAGCTACCGTTTGCGAAAACAAATTCGCATGCAAACTATTATCAATCCTATTCGATTGATTTTAAAGATGATAATTGCCATAAGCGTTTCCAGTTTTAGGACATTTACTGTGCGTAGGTATCATGAACCTATTTTTTCGGCAAATATATTTATGGCACCTGGAATTACCGAACCGTGGGAAAGCAAAAACTTATTGCATGCAAACTATTTTCAGTTCTTGTGTAACGATTTAAAGACGATAATCGATTAAAGGATTCTCAGTTTTACAACTTTTACTATGGGGATCATAAATCTATTGTTTTATCAACACAATATACGTTTTATGATGCCTAAAATTTACTAAAACGTGGGAAGAAAACAATTTATTTTGTCAAAAGTAAGAATGAGGATTTTCAATACTTCAAAAAATTGAACGTAATTTATTTTGTTTAAACATAAATATTTTAAAAAGAATTATACATGACATGTTTAATGTGAGAAAAATAAAAATGAAACACTATGATTTGATAAGGGTGGATTTAAGTATAAATCATAGAAAAAAAATATAAGTGTATAAAAGCACGAAATTCCTACTCTTCACATATCAGTAGAGACAGCCTTTTATATGTTGCCACTCGTTCTACAAAATAGTTTTTGTTCCGATTAGTACTACGTTTCGTTAATATATTTCAGATTAATTGAACGAGTGAAAGTCTAGTTCCAAGAAGTTCACCTTTAAAAAACATAGGTACGAATTAGCAAGTGACTCAGAACGCCACGTTTAAAGTAAACTAAATGTAAATATTATTGGACATCAAAAAATATAAATGAACTTTTACTTTACATTGATTTATGAAAAAGACATTAACGGTTTATGAATTTATAATAAATCATTTTTATTATTATTTATTTGTTGAATAATCATAAGTAGTTCTAAACCTATGTATGATAATAAAATATTTAAATATATTTTTTAAAATAAAATTACTTATTTTCTTATCATTTCGGTAGTAAATTAGTAGAATGATTTTTCGACAATCATCGTTTTATTTGAATATATTTACATAAATGTTTAATAAATTATGCACTTAAATCTTTCTCACCCATTGCACCGTCTATTAACAAAAACCATTTAATAGTTATTGTTTTTTTTTAAATTATATACGAAATAAATACATTTCGTAAAATTCAAATAATAAGTTTATATACTTAAAATATTAGGAATAAATAACTGCGATTGATGAAATAACTAACCCTAATGTCTGCCATCATCATTGAGAATATTATTATATTATAACAACGAAACAAACCTTAGCTATGAAATTAACCATCGTCTTCGGAAATATTGATTATATTATTATTTGGTCTCCCCCAATTACTTTTTAACCAATAGCCAATTCTATTGTTAAACATAATTTATAATTATTGTAATAAAATATACGAGTAATTTGAATTTGACTTACCGTAACATTGGTAAAGGTTTGAATCCTTGGCCATGAAGATCCAAAATTTTATTCACGGTTTAAATTTCGGTTAATTGTGAAAACTCACGGAGGCCAGCAAGAAAGCATCCAACAGTTCAGTAAAACACAGCCACCGTAGGTAAACAGATGAAGAAGAAACTGTCCACTAATCCACACCACAAGTCAACGAGAGTTCTATCAGTAGTCAACGAAGTGGCAATCGGAATCCGTACACAGAACAAGTCGTGAGCAAAATACAGTAAACATGCGCGCGTCATCATACAAGGAAGTGCAAATTGCAACTAAGTTAACTAAAATGTTTTATGTTCCCGTTGGTTAAGGTGTGGACCTTAGCCCCGTCCTAATTGGTTGAAAGTAAAATGTGGGAGTGGTTTTTGCGTTTGTGTGTGTGACCGAACCGTTGTGAACCGCTCATAGCAAAATATTTTCAGGTGGTCGAGCATCAAGTGGGCCGATTGTACCTATCTAAAATAATAATAAAATATTGGGACAACTCACACAGCGCCATATAATCCTAAACTAGGCAAAGCCTGTATTATGACAACCAGACGACTGAACATGCTTAGTATAGATAAACTAGTTACCCCGCGCAACTCAGTCTGCCTCAATTTTTCTCGTTTTTGCAACATTTATCATTGCTGCTCCTCCCCTATTGGTCGTATAAGTTATATAGCCTATAGCCTTCCTCGATAAATGTGTTATACAACAGTAAAAGATTTTTTCGATTCGAACCAGTAGTTCCTGAGATTACCGCGTTCAAACAAACAAACTCTTCAGCTTTACAATATTAGTATAGATAACATGTCACCAGTAGGTATTGATATTGCGACAAACTTTTTGTTAAAATATACAATTACTAATCATTTGTAGGATTCCATGTCGTGATTGCGATGAAATTCTACCAAATAAGACAGCTTTGTATAAACACAGGAAGAAAGAGCACAGCGATAATAATGCCTCCGTTACAAGAACTAACAATATTCAAGGTAAGATTTATTGTACTACATATTTTGTAAATACAATATTTGCATTTTTGAACGATAGGTAAATGTGAAACCAAACCGGGACCAGAAGCGAACCATCTATCTGGACTATGTTACTAGATCTCAAATTTCTCTATCCCTTGATGCTCGCGAGTTGGGTCCTCGCATGCGCCATCTAGTCGGTAGTTAAAGAACTATCACGGCTTTTGTTGTTGCTTCGTTACAGAGAGTTCGTTATTGAAATAATTTTGTTTTATTCCGCAATTTCGTTTTCATCGATCTTTTTAAGACTGAATATTCTATATTAAAAAAAAACAAAAGTAAAATTTTTGAAAAACCCACGACCCATACTTTGTAATAGGAAAAGTATAAAATAAAATTTTAGAGCCCCCGACCAATAAGAGGTAAGTAGTACGAAGAAAATTCGAGAGCTGCCTATCCCTGCTCTGAAAATGAACTAAAATATTTCAGCGTGTGTTATATTTCGTGCATATGCAAAACTGCCTCCAATAGGGAACCATGTTTTTTAAAAGCATGAAAACGAGTACCATAAATAATGACTTGACGATAGGAACTTATGACGTCATAGGTTCCTATTCCATACACATTTTTATAGAGCTTGTCGTCTTGACATTTCATAAAAACAGACTGATTTGACTTGATAGTCAACATCTCCATGGAATCGCCAAAACATTGATGACTTTGTAATAAACAACCATGCCTTCATATCATATCAACCCATATGATGGCCCACTGCTGGGCACGGGTCTCCCCAGTAGAACCTACGTACGTATGTAGATCCTGGGGGTAATTGCCATAATCACCACGCTTGGCGAGCGGGTTGGCGATCGCAGTAAGGCTTTAAGTACGCAGAGGACGCTGCTGCCCGTCCTCCGGTGTGACATCCCTTAGTCGCCTTGACGACACCCACGGGTAGAGATGGGGTGGTACTATTCTTAAGCCGGCACCACACGGCAACCATGCCTGTGACAGCTTTAGTGGACCTTACGCCTAACGGCCACAATACTTCAGCCTATCAGCATCCAGAACGTGAGCAGTGATGTCACATTTTTTGACGTCACTGGAACGTGAGCTGTGACGTCACACTTTTTCGTGAGTGCAGCCGGTCATCGATTTATAAGACGTTATCACGTCAAAATTGTATTAGTTAAAATTAAAACATTACAATGACTCGTCTTTATACTCTTCTAATATTCTAATAATAAAATATGCGTAAATATTATATTTGCATCGTTCTTATTTGGTGCAGTAGTTTTTGCTTGCAATTATACAATTTAAAATATATATATCCAATCTATTCCAATATTTTTGACCTCTTTGTTTGCATCAGTCCTCTAATATGGTGTATAATATAATGGTGGCAGCACCTTACCTGCATATACAGTTTATAAACAGAGAAACATTGTAAACATTTGCAATATCAAAAGAGTTATCACGAGTTTTTATTGCCTGTTCTTTTCTCGGGCTTTACCTATTGTTTGCGAATAGACATTACAAGTAAATGTAGAATCGAATTTTCACAAGTGTTGTATTTTGCTTCCTAAGTGAATAAAAAATAACAAAAAAAGAAAATAATGCCTAAGCAATCGCTTTGGCTTCTACTGATCTTAGCTCAGTAAATTTTATTTTCTTTGTGACAGGAGGTATGATCGGAGTTTCAGGAGAGCGATCTTCGAACGCGTGCGCACGTTGTCCTGCTACCTTTGCGCACGCGCAAGATCTACACAAACATGTCAAGTATGTATATTATTAAGTGCAAAATCTATTCGGTATGTTTTTAAATTTTATGGTTAAAATACGTACGTTTATTTTATATGTAAGTATAAAGCGGACCTTACACGGTCAATATTATTAGAGCAATCGTGAATTGTCTCTCAATCGTGAGGTCACGGGTTTAAATCCCACCCATTACCGACGTGAACCCACTCCTGACACAAGCCATTGAGCTTAGCTGGAGGGGTTAACAGGATTGCTAGTAATGTGGGACCCAATACCACATTGCTAATTACCTTTTATAAAAAAAATCTCCCTTTTTAGGGAAAGTACCCTACATTTGAGGTAGCAAATTTTATTTGTTTTTTTGAATTTAAAAGAACTGCATTTAAAGATTTTCTAAAAGTAACCTGCCAGAGCCAGGAATCGAATTTTATGATACCAATTGAAAGGGTGAATCATAAGGAATATATCTCTATAATAAATATTGCATCTTAAGATTTGTGGAAAACCATGAAATTTAACACAAAAATAGTCTAGTACAGTACGATCAACGTATCTTGACCGGATTGAAGTTAGGTTTTTATCACTTTCGCGCATGTCATAGAGATGCGACCCTAAAATTACTTACTTACTAAACATTTTAATTCAACAATATAAAAACACTATTTAAATGAGTTCATAAGAGTTTAAATTTAAAACAGTTACAGTAAATAATAAAGAAACTTTGAAAAACAATTTCTTTACCAAAATAATCACAAAAAAACATGAATTAGTAATACTAATTATGACAATGTGATGCGTAATCGCATCTCTAATCCTCTTGGTTTAGTTACCGCCCCCGCCCCCCGCTTCCTGTCACCATTTACTTCCAAAAAATGCATCTGCGCAACCACTTGTCGCCTACTTCAGTCCGGCCTAGTTACGTTGATTGTACTGTAGTCTCGCAATCGTGAGATTGCGATACCGATGTCTTAGCCATTAGGCTACTGCCGCTTCACATTAGTTTGGTCCATTCTGTATATGTTCGTAAACTTTCGCGATTTGTCCACAATAAGGAGCTTTATAAGCTAAGAGCTGCACCATTCTACCGGTGACCACGGCCGTTGTAATACTGTCGGGCAATAAAACAAAGGTATTTAGCCTTAAAATAAAATATTTACGCGATTAAGACATTTAAGATATGTTTGGTTATTTATTTTAAAATCCCCCTACAGAGAGTCCCACGGCGCTCCCCCCTCCCCGTCAGGTCGTCGTCCGTACGCATGCGGTGTATGCGGACATGCGTTCCGCACACTGTCCATGCGCAACGAACATCTGCGAGTGCACACCGGCGAGCGGCCGTACCCTTGTGATGTGTGCGGGGTTGCGTTCCGCAGGTAAGTCTATTGGGACAACTCATACACGACTATCTGATCCCAAACGGGTTGTTCCCATTTGTGCTATGGAACATGACGTCATTAGACTAAACAACACATGCTTTTCCACTTATAAATTTTAATATATTAAGGTAAAATTCGTATCAGGTAGGACTTGAACAAATTAATATGCATGAAATTAGAATAAAAATGCTTTAAAAATTAAGGTTAAGTGAGGATGTGATTATTTTTCTAACCTGCCCCATCATGTGGGATATCGTTAGATAGGTCTTTTAAAAACGTTTAGGGGTTGGGAAGACCAATTTTAGATTTAGAGATCCGTTTGTGAAATTATAAGATTTAAAATTATAAAAATCAGCATATTAGAATGTTTTACTAGATGGCGCATGCGAGGGCCCAAACTCGCGAGCATCAAGAGATAGAAAGATTTGATATCTAGTAACATAGTCCAGATAGGTGGTTCGCTTCTGGCCCCGGTTTGGCTACGGAAGTGGTTAGATTCCTGGGTCTGGACTTCAAATTATTCTATCTTTCAAAAATGCAATTATTGTATATGTAATAGAATGTTTCAAATTAAAACATTCAAATTCTTTATTGTACACACAAAAAAAATACAAACAATAGTATAAATGTTGAAAAACTTTCGCGATTATAAAATTATATTTACTATGGGTCTTAATCGCGTTTGCGAGAATTTAAGGTAAAATACCTTGTTTATTGCCCGACGTTTTGACCCTACTACTCTATCCGTGACCACGGCCGTTGCAATATGGTCGAAACTTCGGGCAATAAGCGATAGATCTCAGCTTTAATTTTTTTTATAGGTCAACGGCAATGCGCAATCATCGTCTAATTCACAGTGGTGTCAGAGCCTGGGCGTGTGGTCGCTGTCCTAAACGGTTCCGGATCCGGTCGGATCTCCGGACACATCTCCGGCTGAAGCATCCGGCTACTTTGCTTGTGTTTGAAGTAAGTAGTGATTGTTATCTGCCTTTACAGTGAGAGTGACTGAGGTGGAGAAAAAAAAATAGGCAGCAGTGGCGAAGGGTCCTTTTTCCATAGAAAAGTGAGCAGGGTTACGCGAAATATATAAAACTAGATCACCAAGAAAGAACAACTACGTCAACAAGAAAACTTTGGATACATGAAATGAGAACTATCATAACTAGACATTTTGTAAATCGATTGAGATCTTTGTCAAATTAATTCCTCCCGCACCCCCCCCCCCCATTGGTAGGTGTTCCGTTATGTTCAAAATTTGGGAACACTTGCCTTAGAACACCATTATTTTCGGCTTCCCTTTGAATTTTAGTTACATTATGTTACGAGGAAATTCTAGTAACAAGAAACTGTGTTCAGCCAGATATATATTTTAATATGTTTTTTTTTTTAAACTTAATATGATTATTCTTTTAGTATGTATTCTAGTTACAAGAAACTAGATAAAGTCCAGCAAGATATATATTTTTGTATCGATTTACTATAGGCAGAAAAGAGAAAGAGAGAGAAATACAAACAAACACACACAGTGAGTCTTTTATCACTTTCTCTCCTTCTATATCTCACTCACTCATCTTCAGTCCACTTCAATTCAGAAGGACAGAAATAAGATAAGATCGATCTTATCTTATTTCTGTCCTTCTGAATTTCACATTAAAATGTGCCCCTCTATTTATCTCCTCTCTCTCTTTGCCTCTATCCCTACTCTCTTTGTCTCTCCCTCCTCAAGTTTTCATCTTTGGAAGATAGAGATAGCAACCAGTACCTACAGACAAAATAAAAGTACAATTAGGACTTATTTTGTAACATCACTTATTCTCTAACAGATGGAAGGACTTAGTCCTTCGCCTGATGAAGTAATGAAGCACCTAGCTATGCACAATATATCTCAAGACAAAATCGTTGAGATCACCAAGATATCCTTCGCTAAGGTAATTATTTCTATATCAGATAGGTTTTCAGATTAGTTCCATACTTTTTTACAAATGCATACATTTAATATGTCAAAAAAAATTGCTTAAAAATCACAAAAAGTATTGGTGAGGTCCTATCAAATTTCGTTGTTACCACTAACGAAAATTTACCACACCTCATCCCATAGTGCAAAATTTGATTGCATTATTAAGGCATAGGCAGATAATAATTATTATCTATTACTACTATTATAAAGATGAAGAGTGTTTGTTTGAACGCGATTATCTCAGGAACTACATTTTGGGAATTAAAAAATAACTTGTTGGATAGCCCATTTATCGAGGAAGACTATAGGTTATATAAAATCATGCTACGACCAATAGGAGCGGAGCAGCAATGAAAAATGTTACAAAAACGGGGAAAATTTACGCAGACGAAGTAGACGCGGGTCAGCTAGCTATTATATTATACTTCTCTTTTTGACTTTTCCTAAAAAATGTTATAATTATTTAAAATGTTATTTTGATACAAAATTAAATATAGTAGTTTATTTTTCTTATAGTAGTAGTTATTGTTATTAATTTTAATTAATGCTATTTTATTACACTTTTCATTTTATTAATTGTTTTGATCTAAATTACAAATTGTTAAAAAAATAATTTAAAATCTAATATTTTAAATTATTTTTTGAACAATTTGTAATGTTGATATAGATATTGTTATTATGAATATGAAATGTCTACACCGATTCATTTTAATTATGCTTCATTCTAAATGGAATTTAATAAAGCTCTATTATTATTATTATAGTAGTTATTATTTAGCTTTGTTTTATAAACGTTTACATTCACCAAATACACTGACACAATTGTATTGAACGAACGTTTAATAACATTATAACTGTAAAGAAGAACTGGAGGATTTTATAAGAGTGGCCCTTGAGTTTCTTGGCAGCTTCTTCTCACTTGGAACTGCCGCCTACCTTCGTTTTGTTTTAAGCTATTGCATAGCTTTTATCGCGTGCTTTGAGCGCGACGACCGAATTAAGAAATTCCGTAACGAAAATAAAACCTAACACCGCCTACCATGTAGCTCGGCCGAGCGTTCGCTTAACGTATATGTATATGGTACGACTGTACGAAGCACGGATCGAGACGAGCTGCTCCGAAATGTAATGAAAAGAAAAGAAAAATATAATTGCACAAGTTGATAAAAAATGCTATGCAATAGCTTTACCACGTCAGTCCCCGAGTGCCACACATGTTTTGTTTTTCAAAATATCATAATTTTTAGTATGTTTAATTTGACGTTGTAAAGGCAACATTAATTTGGATATATAAAGATGATTCCCGCAGTAGACTACAAACCCTGCGTCGGGGGGAGACTTTACAAACATACAAGTCACGGACACAAAGTACACCCACACTCGGAACAACAATTTGTGGGTCACACAAAGTGGTGTCTCGTGTGGGAATCGAACCCACGACCTCTTGCGTAGCAGTCGAACCCACTCCTACCGCGCCACAGAGGCAAATTAATCTAAATATCCCATAATGCCTAACGGCCGGTCTCAATAATCTACCTATCGATGGATTTAGCTGCGCAAAATATGTCAAAATTCTACCTCTAGTAGCCAAATCAATAGATAGATTATTGAGATCTGCCGTTAAAGACAAACATCCAAATTATAACACTACCCTGAAAAATAATGTATTAAATATATTCTATTTCAGGGGACATCGAACGTGGTACCGAACAGTGCTCGTGCACTTTCAGCTCTGGGTGATGTACCACGAGCTCATGTTATATTTAGTAAGACCAATGCACCTAGCAATTCACGTGAGTTACATTTATTGATAGTGTACTATGTAATTTATAGATAAACTTGGTTTAGGAATTGCATTTTCATATTAAATGTAATATGTTACGATTTAAAGGCGGCCACTGACGATGCATCCATCAATCCAAATGGAGTGGACGTTATTCAAAAACTTATCGTGAATGTCAAAAACGTATTTCATTTGAATGGATGTCGTCCACTTTTGGAATTTCCGTCTCCGTCCAAAAGGACATATATCATGCCCCGTCATTTGGAAAAATCAAGAAGCATATAGTAATTGTGCCTAGATTTTTTTTTTTTTATGGCCGTAAAAAATGCCTAACGCACACCTCCAGCACCCGGGGCAGACGCTGGAGGTAGTGTGGGACCTGCCTCCACTTATAGTGGCCTATCGGCTAATCGGGCGTGTACCTACTCGCCGCCATCACGGATAGGCCGCCGGAAATAGCTACAGCTTCGGCGACCCACCCAGAGGCAGCGGCGCCCCGCCACCTCCCCCTCGAGATAAAGTCCTCGCAGGGGGTGCGACCGCGTCCTGCCGTTTGCCATTCCTCACCGGAGGCGCCGGGGGACGGCCCTGAGCCGTTGGGGCGCTCGAGGCGCCCGGCACGTCCCCCTGTACGTAGTGGGGGCTTGTGATGACCGCCACGGAACGCGTCGCCAGACTCGACAGAGTTCCTCCGCGGTTTTCGGGGCGTTAACCCCTCCCGCAGAACGGACCTCACCCAAAAAGTCCTGAACTTGGTCCTTCGCAACCGGTTCCCCTTCTGTGCGGCCACGATTGTAGGCCTCCCGCCTAGAAAACACGCCTGTTGTTGAGGCGCGCGGCATGTTGTTGGCAGACGTCATTGCAGAGGGTGTCTTAAGGCGAGCGAATCTCGCCACAGTTCCCCCCCTTTGGGATGAGTGAATCTTCCGCGGTGCCTCGAGGTCAACCCCAGGAAGGTTCTCTTCGACTCCGGGAGAAGCTACGCGCTTTTGTCGCTGAGCGCAGCGTTCGCTAGCCGTCGAGGTCTTCGAAATTACTTTTCCTGACCCGTCCGCCATCGGGTCCAGATCGCTGATAGCTGAGTTGACTGAAGATTCGAATCCATACCGGCCCGAGCGCAACAAACTCTCCAGCGACTCAGATGTCACTGAAGTCCTGGAACCGCTCAACAGGCAAAATTCAGCCACTTCTAGGGGCAAATTGCCCGCACTCCTTCTTCGTTCGTCTTCTCCCTCTCTCTTTTTCTCCTTCTTAGAGAAGAACGTTACGCTCCTTCTATTAAAAATGTTTTTCAATTTGTTATCGTCCATTCTGTTCCCACGAGTATGGGGGAAATAAAGGTCCACCCGGGCAGTGCCCCCTGTACCCGGGGGGGTCCGCAGGTGCCCCAGCTGGGGGTACCGCTTGGAACCGAACATCCGACCTCATATCGGTCGGGCAGTATGCAGGGGGTTTTGGGGGCGATAAATCAATCAAGCTAAGTTTCATTTTTAGAAAACATCCGTTTAAAAAAAAACCGAGCGAAGTTCGGTTATCCTGGTACTATACTCTATACATACAAATAAGTAAAACGGTGCAAGTGCATGGCCACGCGCAATGTAGGGTTATGTAGTCCTCCCTCCTCCCGCCCCCCATCCGAATAATGTGAAAAGTGGGTTTTCTGTTGTTTTTCTTTTATACTTACAATGTTATATCTACTTAAATAATATTTTTCTATAGAATTTGTACGAAAATGTTTTTACCTCTCATTTGATCAGCTGTTACTCGTAAACTTGTAAAGCCTACTTAGCTGTAATAGTTTTCACATACCCAACATCAACCATTTAGCTGGCAGGGGGGGGGGGTGACACTTGACTCTAACAAATTTTGCACTTTAAACCTTAATATTTCTCAATCTAAAAATGGACTTCCCAATACCTAAACGTTTTTAAAATACCTATCTAATGATACCCCACACGATGGGGTAAGTGACAAAAAATCACATAAGTAATATTACTTACTCCAAGTGTGATCTAGCACTAACAGTCTTTGAGGTATCGGACGAGTGGACGGATGGAAATGAATGTCTATCTGTCTGTTTGTTCAGGTATTTTGACGGTACTTTCACTGTCAGATAGCTGATGATGTAAGAAGTAACTGAGGCTACTTTTATCATCACGCTAACTTCTATAGGGAGTGAGCAGTCATACGGACGAAGTCACGGGCACAGCTATTAGCTGTATAGCAAAAACTATTATATGGATGTGGTACTAAAACACATTCTGCTATTCTACTCATGTTTATTTTGAAAAGAAACAGTTTTTATATTATGTTGTTGTTTAACTGGCCTGTTGTTCTAGCGGTTAGTGACCCTGACTGCTAAGGTCGTGGGGTTTAATCCCCACCCAGGATAAAACTTTGTGTGATGAGCACGATGGTTTATTCTGTGTCTGGGTGTAATTTACCTATAATATGTATGTATTTAGAAATATATAAGTATGTTTATTAGTTGTCTGGCTTCTATAGTACAAGCTGCTTGGGATCAGATGGCGTTGTGTGAGTTGTCCCAAGATATTATTAGATATTATGTTTAACTGATTCTGAACGAACTTTTCAGAAGAAGAATTCCAACCAGCCCGTCGAGGTAGAGGAATAGCGAAGAATCCACGTCGTCCCAAGATATTGCAACGTGGGATGGACGCACAGGAATCTACTGCTTACCCTCTAACTGTCAATGTTGGTGGTGAGGTAATTATTTATATTTAAACCTAACTAGACCTGTGCAATTTCGTCTGCGTTTATTTTCTCCGTTTTTGTAACATTTCTCATTGCTGCTCAGCTCCTGTTGGTCGTAGCGTGATGTTATATAGCCTATAGCCTTCCTCGCTAGCCAACAGTAAAATATTTTTTCAATTCGGATCAGTAGTTCCTGAGATTTAGGGGGACTTTTCTTGCGTATTATGTAAGTAAAGTCCCCCACGACACAGGAACGGAGTCTGTTCCTGGGCGGGATGTTTTGGTTGACCCCCCCTCAGGTAGAGGTACTGGGTTCGATTCTCACTCAGTATAAAGCTCTGTTTTGGGTGTCATTCATGTACCGATAGTAATAATATGTATTTAGAAATATTTTGTACCTAGCTTGAGATCAGATGGCCGTGTGTGAGTTGTCTCAAAACATTTATTTAATAAAACAACTCACATAACGTCCTCTGATCCCAAACTAAGCAGAGCTTGTACTATGGCAACCAGACAATTCATACTTATATATTTCTAAACATATACTATACATATTACGAATGAACACATTATGATCCATCGTGAAAAAGTTTTACCCTGGGTGGGGATCGAACCCACGACCTCCAGCTTAGCAGCCAGGGTCACTAACCACTAGATCAACAAGCCAGGCAATTTAATTGTACACATTAAATGGTAATTGTTCTTTCCAGGAGCTATCAGAACTAAATCTCCAACTATTACTACGGGATGGAGTATTAGTGAATGGAAATCAAATGGTACAACTGCAACTAGACGATCCTATGTTATTGGAATAACAGTAGGGGAAGAAACCCAGGATTTTGGTGATACTTGAATGGAGGCAGAGTTGAATTTTTATTATAACACTAGCTGTCCCGCGCAACTTCCTCTGCGTAAATTTCCTCCGCTCTTATTAGTCGTAGCGTGTTGTTATATAGCCTATAGCCTTTCTCGATAAATGGGCTATCCAATAGTGAAAGATTTTTTCAATTCGGATCAGTATTTCCTGAGATTACCGCGTACAAACAAACAAACTCTCCAGCTTTATAATATTAGTATAGATTTTATGAGTAAGAGGCATTGACTCGCTGATGGGGTACCTAGAACTATGTTCCGAGAGTGATGAATGGTTTCCGGTATGTGGCAAGAAAAAATACATAATTTTGGTTTAAAGGGAGGGGGGGGATTGACCCGTTGAGTCTTGATTATGAAATTTAATCGTTTCGTGCATTTGAGTAGGCTTTTTAAGAAGGTGCTTTGACGAAGAAAAGTTTTGTATAGGTTTCATGAGCTTACCCAATAGCCTAGTTTAGTAGGAAAACAAAAATCTCAATAATCTATCTATCGATAGATTTGGCAACTAGAGCTATATCTTTATATATACGAGGTTATTTTTGGTTTATTGCAAAGCTCAGATACCCCAACTAGATTTGTACTTCAAGAATCATATAAAAAAAAAGAAAATTGAAAACTTGCATTACTTTTAGGTTTGCACTATACCAAAAATAACGGTGTATATATTATTATATTTCTTCTGTGCGTGTGTATGTCACAGAACTCCTAAACGGCTGAACCGATTTTAAACAAATTTATTGAGCGTTTCAGTGGATTTGAGAATGGTTTAGATTAACAAATTAAGCCGACTCGCAAAAGAGACAGCTAGTATATTTATATATCTATACTAATATTATAAAGCCGAAGAGTTTGTTTGTTTGTTTGTTTAAACGCGCTAATCTCAGGAACTACTGGTCCAATTTGAAAAATTCTTTTTTTGTTGAATTGCCCATTTATCGAGGAAGGCTATATAACATCGCGCTACGACTAATAGGAGCGGAGCAGTGACTAAAAATGTTGCAAAAACGGGGAAAATTTACGCATACGAAGTTGCGCGGGACAGCTAGTATATACATATTTGATATAAGCTCCATACAAAATATGTCAAAATTCTAACTCTAGTAGCCACATCCATCGATAGATAAAATAGGTCAACCTGTTCCGGAGAAGTGCGACCACAAATACCATGATACGTGATTTTTTTTGTTTTAAAAATAACTAGGAACATGGAATTGTGGTCACATATTACTAGCAAACCTGTTAACCCCTCCAGCTAATCAATGGCTTGTGCTAGGTTCACGTCGGTAATATAGATGCAATTCTCCGACGACAGGGGCAGACAGGACTGAAAGACCTTTTTATGAGGAACTAGCTTTAGCCCGCGGCTCCGCCCGCGTGGATGTCGGTTATCGCGATAAAAGCTATCCTATGTCCTTCCCCGAAACTCAAACTATCTCCATACCAAATTTCATCTAAATCGGTTCAGCGGTTTGAGCGTGAAAGCGTAACAGACAGACAGAGTTACTTTCACATTTATATATTAGTATGGATTTGAGATTTTTTACACTTGGCCGGTGTGTATCGCCTCCGTCTTGGCGGTGTTGGCCATCCGGGATGCGAGCAACTGACTCACACTTTGCTGGTTGAGTCAAATGTTGTAGCCCCCCCCCCCTGGCAAGTTCTAGATCCGCCCCTGGTCTCCATAAATGCACGTCATGCTCAATAGTCAATTACTTTCTTTATGTAATTAATTTCATATTCCTTTTTTTTAAACCAAATATTTGTCACCAAATTTCACTGTACCTACAAAATAGAAGTTATTTTTAAGTGCAATATTTTACTGTTAAATAACATGTTGTTAATAAAGGTTTTGATTATTAGATGATTTTGTTTCATTTGTATTTCTTGTTGCAATGTGTCTTTAAATGAAACTTATGAAAAAATATATATTACGGGTCTTAATCGCTTGAATAATTTAAGGTAAAATACCTTGTTAATTGCCCGACGTTTCGACCGTATTTTTCGCGATTAAGACCCGTAATATATATATTTTCATAATGTGTACAAATCGCGGAAGTTTATCAACAAATGAAACTTACTTTAAATATCAATATCGGGCAATTAATATTTGCCGGATACTGATATTTAAAGTAAGTAGTACCTACTGATTATTGGCATGAATCGTCCAACATGAATAGTTCAGCCATATGGCATGCGTTCCTGAAAACAAGAGTACAGATACACTGTCATGGCACATCATTATGCCCCGCATAGAACACTTGTGGGCACGCATTATTAATGGGGGGCATTACGCAGTAAATTATTCATTTAAAGCTACGCTCACACGATATGACCGCCTGCCTGGCTCTCCCGCACACAACCATTTAATAGGTAGGTACTTGAATATTCGTTCGTACATAGGTAGGTGCCTACATTACGAATGCCATAATATAACTATGACAATACGACGATCCTCGTTTTTAGGGTTCCGTAGCCAAAATGGCAAAAACGGAACCCTTTAGTTTCGTCATGTCCGTCTGTCAGTCCGTCGTATGTCACAGGCATTTTACTCAAAGACTACCTGCTCAATGAATATTAATAAAATTTGGTAAAAAGGTGTATTGTAGTAACCGCTACAGTTTGAGAGCTAAGTACCTAGGTAGGCAATAAAAATAGATTGATTGATAAGGTATTTAACATGATTAGGCATTAGTAAAGGTATGATTTCTTTTCTTAGAATATTATCGGGACTGCACTTTTTTCTAAGAGTTTCCTAGGTATGGCACCTAAAATCTACAACAAATTGCCAAATTGTATTAAGTGTCTAGATAACCTTAATCGTTTTAAGACAGCACTCCATAGATTTCTGGTGAATAAAGCGTACTACACAATAATAGATTTTTTAAATGAATAATAATCCCGACATTCGCTTTGTTTTTGGTGTAATAACATGTTAAGTTGATTTACTTATTAATTATATAAATTGTTTTTTTTTTTTTTTTTTTAAATTAATTATTGACATGTTTGATTTTAAATTGATCTAATTGAATTATTTATGTTATTTTTTTAATTGTTTTTCTATATTATTCTATTAACTTTAGTGACTTTACTTTTTTTTTTAATTTTATATAATTTACATTTTTTTTTGTTTAAAACATATTTGTACGCCTTACATAGGCGAAACATAGTGAGACGATTGTATTTTAATGTTATAACCATGTACCTATGTTCCACAAATAAATTTATTTGATTGATTTGATATTTGATTGACTTAATCGCGTGAAATATTTAAAGGTACGAACCTTTTATTTACCTGAACGTTTCGATCGAATTGCGCCGATCGTGGTCACGGGTCGACTCTGTAAATTGTATAATAAGTGTAAACATTGCAAAAGTTTAAAAACAAAGTCCAAGTCGTTTAGCAACTGATTTAGGTCCCTCCGTGTACTACAAATGCTCAGCAATGCTTTTACTTAAAAAAAATGAATAAAATCTTCACTTGGGCTGTTTGCCTTGTTCGTTGATTACCAGCTCACAGAAATAAATCACTTTTCTCAAGTTAGGTACAAGTCTACCAATAAAATGAGTCCTCATATCTACTTAATCCCCAATATTGAGAAACAATAATTATTGCTTAATGGCATGCGTTTCCGCAATCATACACACACACGCATGTCAAATACTTTATCAATCAATGAATTTAGCTAGAAATTCCCCGTATATTTTTTCTTTCGGCTAACATGATAATGAAACATATCAAATTATATCAGCATATATTAATCACAATAAAGATTATAAGTTAAATATCTGATTAAAAACATATCACGATGGACGATAATTTTGATAATATACTATTAGTTACTGTGATTTCGTTGTGGTTGCATTATTCTACGTTAATTTTAAGGTTAGTAATAATTTAATCTGTCAATATTAATGTAATTTATTTGTGACATAATAAACAGATGTTTTATAATAACTTCACGTAGGTACTGTGCGTTTCAATTAAGAAGATAATTGCGATCGCCGCGTCAACTTCACTCTGTACTTGTCAAAATTGTACCGCTAGCAACAAAAACTCCCAAGTCGGGTAAAGTACGTAGGTATGTGTATTATAGTAATGGAACGGACGTAATATTTATTTTCTTTGAACTATGTAGGTACAGTACTTACGAAGTTAGGTTTTTATCACTTTCGCGCATGTCATAGAGATGCGACCCTAAAACTACTTACGAAAACGATTAATCGATTAAAAATACTAACAACATTTTAATTCAACAATATAAAAACACTATTTAAATGAGTTCATAAAAGTTTTAATTTAAAACAGTTACAGTAAATAATAAAGAAACTTTGAAAAACAATTTCTTCACCAAAATAATCACAAAAAAACATGAATTAGTAATACTAATTATGACAATGTAATACGTAATCGCATCTCTAATTCTCTCGGTTTAGTTACCGCCCCCGCCCCCCGCTTCCTGTCACCATTTACTTCCAAAAAATGCATCTGCGCAACCACTTGTCGCCTACTTCAGTCCGGCTTAGTTACGTTGATCGTACTGTACCTACCTGACATTATTCTTTATTATAATATTATTAGTATTCTTTATTATTCAATAAACACGAAACAGAAATAAGTAAATAGGCAAAATATAAAAATATTCTACACTTTAGTGGCCTTTCAGTCAGATGTAATATTTTTTTACCTAAAACAATAAATAGTAAAATACAGTGCTTATACATAGTTCATTAGAGTAGGTAGGTACTTCTGTGTAATACCACGGGGTCTCATCACGAAGAAACAGAAATGTAGGTCAAATAAATATCAACAGATGGCGTTATAAGTATCGATTTGATATTGAAGTTTTTTTAAACTTGGAATATCAGAAGATAGGTACTAAAAATGTGTATTATTATTTTTTTATTATTAAGCTATACAAGGGGTTGTAAAATAATAGGTTCCAAAATCAAATTTTTATGTCCGTATGAATTGAGGAGCCACTCCAGATTTATAAAGAAAGGTCGCCCCCTTATTTAGTAGGGAAGTAAATAATTTTGTAGGCCGAATCCTGAAATTTGTAGTATAATATGTCTAAAGTTATATCAATGTGAATGTGGCTCCTCAATCCAGACGTCTGAATTGAGGAGCCACCTGAAACACGGAAAGTATTTCATGTATATCTTTGAAAATGTTGTATCATTTAGTAGTAATTGTGTATAGTGTCTACTAAAAATCTGAGCTCTGTACTGTTTATATTCAAGAATATACAATACGTTTAATGTGGCTCCTCAATCTATACACAAGAGCGTGAATTGCCATGAAAGTTATAGGTGAATTTATATTCCACTCTAAAGACATATAGTAGTATTTGTAGCATATGGACAGAGTAGTAAAAATAAGTGAATTTAATAAATAAACGCATTTCATTTGGCTCCTCAATCCTGACGTTTGCATAATAAATAATTGACTGTACCCACCTGAGTTCAAAACGGAATAAAATACCAGAGACACTAACATATAGTAGAAATGTCTACTAAACGCTTATGCACAGATCAATATTGTATATGTTCGGTATCTGAAAAACAATTGCTTCTGAATATTCCTTAAGAATTCACTACTAAGGGTGACCATGTTATATAAATTAAACTAGGATGATTCATTTTTGAAATTTAATTTTTCGACAATATTCGGTACAAAGTTTCTTTGAAAAAGTCGAAATTGACTAAATATATGTATAGATATTAATTCATTCCTTAACTTATGAGGAAATTGACTAGGTACTCCTAGTCAATTTCGACATAAGTTAAAGAATGAATTAATATTTGTTGGTCGGTGCTTTTATGAATTGTACAGTGAGAATCATAGTCGTCATAACAAAACATCTCATCATTCACTGGGTAGTGACATTTATAGTGGCCCATGCCAGCCTCGCTAATTGCAGGAATAAATTCTATAACGCCTATTAAAGTATATAAGCTACTTGAAATCATTATAGTTTCTGGTACCTCATTTACTCGAAACCTCGTAGAAACATTTAGTTCAAATGAAACTATTTTTGATACAGTATATTTACCCACTGTTTGGTGTTTACAAGACGTGCAAACGTTATTTTCTTCTACAATACAAATTGCATCTTCTAAACTTTGGAGACCAAAAACAGAAATTATATTCAGGTTCAAAGGCAAAAATGCGGTCTGTCTAGATATTGGGGTAAATTGGCATGCATCATTAGTACACTTTTTATTCCAAATTGCACTAAAACAATACTTTAAAGCTACATGTTCAAAAATGAAGGACACATTACAACCAAATTCACAGCGGCTGTCTCTTGTATCAAAATACAGCACGCCGATTTCGGATCTCATTCTGTATATATCACAGTCCCTAGCAACAGGATCGGATAATAGTTTAATATATTGAGCAATTAAATCATCAGGGTATGTGTTTAATATTCCTTGAACATTTCTACTTTGAGTATATGCTACACCTAAAAAATGCATGACTGAATCAAAGCAACATGTATTTTGCAAATCCACTTTAGTTGAACTTTTCCCGACGGTTACAACATCGCATAAATTGCCATTTTTTACAAATTTTATTTTTAATTTTGTTAATGTCACATTAGTTTCTATTTCTGCTTCACCTCTCCAATTTTCGACGAAAGAAGGACGATCAGAAAATATTGATTCAGCTGTAAATGACCTATTAATTTTCTTCAATTTCAAAGAGTTTGACATTTTTCTTTTTTTCATCTGCGTTTGAGATTTTGTAAATGAATGTTTCCTTTTTCGAGGGCGTTTAGTTTCTTTATTTTGTTTATCATTAACAAGATCACTTGTAGCAAGAGCAATTTCTGTATTCAAGTAATTAGAATGTATTTTTACAAATTCGTCAATTCGATACTTTATTAATTTTGTTTTGAAGAGCAATTGTTTCAAAGTTTTGAAGTAGCTCTCAATTCCTGACGATGATGGAGCAGTATTATCAATTTTAAAAAATGGACATAACAAATTAGACCACAATGGTAGTTTCCCTAGAATTCTTCTAAATTCAGGTATAAATGGAGGATAAAAATATAAATTTTTATTGGTTTCTGTAATTTCCATTGATTTTTTCCGCAACCGAGCTATTTTATCGTCTAACCAAACAAAAAAATCAATATCCGCAGTGTGATATTCTTCTGATTTGGAATCTAATTTGTCGTCATCAATACAGCTGAGTTGTACTGTATGATCCAAGTCAATATTTTTCAATCGCGCCACAAGCCTGCTTAAGGAAGTTTGACAATCGGAACTTTTACTGGTAGTCAAATCATCGTCGTATTGATAAAGGCAAACCGTAATCATATCCAAGATGACTTCTTTTGCGATTTCAAAATCTTCACATTTTTTTAAATACATAATGCAGCGAATATAAAAATATTTTATGCGTGTATCTACATCACTAAAACATTTTAGGTTGTGCAAAGTTTTTATGAAATGACTAGAGTCCAGTCTGATAAAAGTAGAGGGGACGTCTGATGCCTCTCCTTCTAAAATTGAAAATAGTTTCTTTATATACTCTTTTGTACTGCTAAACACGGTAAAAGCTTCAGTACTAGCGGCAACCAGGGCAGAAGAATCGTCAGAAATAATTTCGTGAGGTGTTCTATGAATTGAACGTTTCCATTGATTTAGCCAATATAATATAGATTGCTTGCCGTGTGCATCGGTGACCATTTGTAATACGGGCACAGATTTTAATTTAAGATTTGCTGTTATAAGACCTGCATACAGAAATAGTCGTTTGGTAATCTTTGTTCCATCAGGGAGGCGCATAGTTTGGAAAAATGAGCCGGTAGCGTCAATTGTAAGAGTAACTCTTTGAAATTTCCGTAGATATTGATTATAATAATTAATTTGTTCTTCGGTCCAATAATAAACAAAGAAGTCAGGGTGTACACTAATACTGCGGATATTTTTATGTGTACTTTTCGCCATCGCCAATAAATATATAATCGGATTAGAATCAAGCCACTGTCCTTTCCGGACCTCAGATTTTATTTGACGTAAAGCGGAAAGAGAAGGCAATACTGGTATACTTGTAACCTCATTTTCATCTTTTTTATCAACTATGATCTTTGAGGCTAACTCATTCTGAACGACTATTGCAGATTTGTACTTTAATATTTTTGATAATTGTTGTCTTTTATAGGGCGTTAATTTAAATTTCTTTTTTGGATTATGTTTGATATTTTTATCTATATTGGTAATCTTGCAGAAAATAGTGTGAAATTTGTCTGTAGTTGCATAACTTTTTATCTGAACGCATGCCGTACACTGGGAACAATTACCTTTGACAAAGATTTTATTTTTAACAACCTTTTCACGCCTTAAGGTCCAAGTGCAAGGTAACTTTGTATATTTATAAATGTTTTCCTTCAACAAATTACTCCATTTGAACTTTGGCATTGTCCTGTATTTCTTATAGGTGTTAGTGCCTGTTCTTCTCTGGTATGCATAAAGAGGCTGAATTTTTTTCCAATCATACAGATCCATTTGATATGAAAATGTTTTTGTTTCTTTTTGTTTACTGTTCTCTAAATCAAAATCGTTTTCTTCAAATGATGCGTTTGTTATACAACTACCACTATAACTGGTACTACTAACACTTTCAGTAGTATGACTTTCACCAGTTGTCTGTTTCACAACAAGTGAATCGACACTTGGAAAAAAGAAATGACGGTTGCGTTTAAATGATATAAACAAAGCTAATGGGGACATTTTATAATTAAGTTCTTTAGAGATGGTTAAGAAAATTCGGTCACTACTTTTAATGTTGGAATTTTGTAGTATCTCAGCATATTTAGTAAAAACTTGTTTTTGATCTTCAAGATCTACGTTTGATTTACGACCTTTCGGCATAGTAGTTCTGAAAGAACAATATTCCTAACATAATTAAACTTATACTATTATTTATAAAGTTAATTATATTGATACAATATAATATGTGCTTACCTTGCCAACAGGAAATCAAAGTGAAGTTACTTATCAGTCACTTATTATGCACTACTGCAGCAGCTAATTGTATCCTCACAAGTCAACAATTATGACGTGATTAATATTAATATAGTAGAATAGAATTATATATTATACCTGTTAAATTGTTATTATTAATATATTCACTTAATGTGCGCAAACAGGAGAGATTCGTCGTTAATGAATGTCGGGTTAATAAATAAATATAATTGACGGTAGGTACTTACGAAAATAATTTGTAGTTACCCTCAAATGAAATGAAAATAAATTAAATTGTATTAAACTATTTATACTGTTGATCGATGGCACTTGGTGGAATCAGATACACATATTGAATAATACACGTACTGTTTTAACTTATTTTTATTAATCTAGACCTAACCGGTTTCACCTTACGGCATTATCAAAGGTTTACTGTTACCAATGACAGTTATTAAGTCTTCATAACATAGTTGCGTATCCGAACACAATATTTCTAACATAATTTTTACAAGTGGGTAGTTTTAAAAATGTGCATACCAGCTCAAATCCTTTTCCCCAGATTTTGGGAAATTTAACATTATTTAGATATTATTAGATGTCATAAGAAATTAATATGTCTTTACATTTACCCACCGACTGTTTATCGGTGCATGAATGTTATATAGTCTTAAGAATAGGGTCCTTATCACAATGTATTACGGTTGATATTAGCTCGAGCGTGAATCTTACCTTGCCGTAACACAGTTTCGACTAGCGCAGAAGGTAATGACTAAAATTTATATTATCTGTATACACATTAGTTAATAATAGTGAATAAGTTAATGTTTAAAAGTGTACAAGAAAAACAATAATGGATGGTGTTACATTATAAATTAAGATAGTTTTATGAAACATGTAAGTATTTTTAAGTATTTTAAGAAATAAAGAAAGATAAAGAAAGAATACCCAAAATAGGGAATCGAGTAAGTACCTATATAATATTATGAGGATGACATCACTTATTGTATTAAGGGTGAGCGACTCAGATCTAGTTGCTCTGATCTGAATAATGTTAAATTACCCCAAATCTGGGAAAAAAGATTTGAGCTGGTATGCGCATTTTTAAAACTACCCACTTGTAAAAAATATGTTAGAAATATTGTGTTCGGATACGCAACTATGTTATGAATACTTAATAACTGTCATTGGTAACAGTAAACCTTTGATAATGCCGTAAGGTGAAACCGGTTAGGTCTAAAAAAATAAGTGGAAACAGTACAAGTGTATTATTCAATATAAATTGTATAAACTTATGATGAATCTTTGTATTGAATATTGTCGAAAGTGAAATTTCAAAAATGAATCATCCTAGTTTAATTTATATAACATGGTCACCCTTAGTAGTGAATTCTTAAGGAATATTCAGAAGCAATTGTTTTTCAGATACCGAACATATACAATATTGATCTGTGCATAAGCGTTTAGTAGACATTTCTACTATATGTTAGTGTCTCTGGTATTTTATTCCGTTTTGAACTCAGGTGGGTACAGTCAATTATTTATTATGCAAACGTCAGGATTGAGGAGCCAAATGAAATGCGTTTATTTATAAAATTCACTTAGTTTTACTACTCTGTCCATATGCTACAAATTCAAACACATATACTACTATATGTCTTTAGAGTGGAATATAAATTCACCTATAACTTTTATGGCAATTCACGCTCTTGTGTATAGATTGAGGAGCCACATTAAACGTATTGTATATTCTTGAATATAAACAGTACAGAGCTCAGATTTTTAGTAGACACTATACACAATTACTACTAAATGATACAACATTTTCAAAGATATACATGAAATACTTTCCGTGTTTCAGGTGGCTCCTCAATTTAGACGTCTGGATTGAGGAGCCACATTCACATTGATATAACTTTAGACATATTATACTACAAATTTCAGGATTCGGCCTACAAAATTATTTACTTCCCTACTAAATAAGGGGGCGACCTTTCTTTATAAATCTGGAGTGGCTCCTCAATTCATACGGACATAAATTTTTATAACTTTACAAAGTTTCTGACAAAGTCAAAAACTCTAGCGGCAATTTATTTGTACTACGTTATGATAGGCACAACTTAAACATTAAACTGGTTCAATCTAACAATAGATGGCACTATTTGGGAATTCGGATTCTGACCATACCTACATTTTGTTGATATATTTTACTTATTTTTCGACGAGACGTAAGAGTGACATGAACTTGTAGTAAATTACAACTAGAGATAAAAGAATTGGAGGCTTTTAAACCCCATAAAAGAAGTAGACTCCTGTTCCATTGCCCATCATGTTCTGGGGGGAGGGGGTAACACCGGCCAAGAGTGAGTTAGTTCACGCGATGTGGCGAGGGGGGAGGGAGGGGGTTAATAAGTACATAATCATACACTTCCCCTCAACGCCTTAGGCAGGACCAGCTATTGAACCCGACTACGGAGGGTAATGTGTTTGACGTGTATGTATGTATGTATGTGATTTTGATCAATTTTGATGATTCATACGTCGCCGTCGATCGATTCGTATTAATCTTGTAAAGACATGACAGCAATCGAAATTCAAATGGTGACAGCCAGACGCCATATTGTGATAAAGAAAAAAAATTAAAGTCAACCAACTACTAAACAAAGACTCAAGACTGACTCGTTGGTCTTGCGCCTAGTCGCTCGTCGGTGGTGTCGGTTTTGATGGGTTTCTGCCCTATGACTCCATTAACTTCTATTGGGCTATAACTAGGGACAAGACTACTCGTCGATCCTGCGCCTTGTCCCACTCAAATTTTATGATTTTTTGACACTTTTATGACTCATTGATCCTGCGTCAAATCCTTCTTCAAATTACCAAAACTAACCGGACAGCCGAAGTCCATGTTTTTGCGAACGAAAAAAAATATTTTAAATAAAAATGCATTTTAAAAATAATAATCAAGGTCAGGTTATAAATAGGTACGTACCAGCGGTGTTTTCAAAGACGCCGGCTTCCGATCAAATGTACCGACCGATGTCACAAAATGCCGAGAATAGAGAAAGTTAGCTCATAATAATGTATTTCATTATTTATACGAGTACCTACAGTAGACGCGCACAGTTAGCGCGACCGCCCGCGCTAAGTTAAGTAATAAACTTTGGGTTATACAATAAGTAAAACACACCTTTTTGTAGTTTGTTTTAGATATGGTTGCTAAAGCTAATAATGAATTAATTTATATTGAATGCCATACCTATATTACAAAGTAACCGAAAATAACGAATGCACGGTTAGCCAATTATATAATAATATTCCAAAAAAAAGCAATGCCCGTGAACGATGTCTATGCAGTCTAAAGTACGTAAAGCATGCATTGTATGAAGCATGCCTTCTGGAGTGTCGTTATTTTATGTCGGTAGGGCCAGTCGGGCGGTCGGGCGCTTAAACCTGGTAATGCCGACGCATTGCTACACTACCCTAACGGTTATACAACACAACTTAAAATTTGTTTCTTTTTGAATGAGCCTACTAAAAACGTGATTGTTAAGTAATAATGTTGTTTTAATAGACATTATTTTTTTATTATTTTTCGTATTGTTTACCCGAGGAACTAACTTTCGAATCGGTCAAGGTTATCTTACAAATAGTAAATACGTAAATATACTAAATAAAATGGGACTAGACTATATTGTTTTTTATATTTGAGTTGATAGCAATTTACCCAACCTACGAGTTTATGCCATTTTCGGTCCAACAGTGTGGTTCGTTTCCGAGTTATGCGCAAATTTATAAAAAAAGGACATAATGCGAAAAATCGAAAAATACTTGCATCAAAGCTGAACAATGTATTAACTTTTATTTATTTTTTTGATCTGTTTTCGAGATAATATTCGATATTTACAAATCAATGCATCAAAGAGGCCCCGCGAGACGTGCAGTACGGTGCTTCGACACGGGATCACGGGGATAAAATAATGTTGAGTTGTGTCATTTTTACCCGACTGTAAAGAAGGGTTATGTTTTTCGCGCGTATCTTGTATGTATGTAATATTCTTTATTACCTGATATCTCACAATCCACTGAACGGATTTATACAATTCACACGTCGTTAGATTCGTAATAATTGCCCAAGTGTTCTTAGATAGGTGACGTTTTTAAAAAACAAACATGGCGGCTATGAGATGTCAAAATAAAGAGGTGTGAAAAAAAAAATGAAATTAAAAAGCTCATCTTAAGCATTTCAAAAAGGATGACTGTAATACTATAAAAGTTAGTTAGCAACCATTGATTTTTCAATACTTGACAATAGCTGTGATAAAAGTAAGTTGCTACATCAGTTACATCCTACAACAACTAAAAAGTATTAAATAAAAAAATAAATTATAAAAATAAAAAACCCGCCTGCACAAAAAAGATGGAAACAAGATCCCCTACATAATTATACCATTTCATGCAGTCGGAGGCATTAATGAATCTCGACAAACTTAGTAAAGTGCCTCCGACTTTATTTTTTTATTTATTAAACGTGTATATCTTACGAAGTATGGGGCGCAGACCTACCTACCTTTTTGTTCTCAAATTTCTGGTTTCTACAAGATCAATGTGATCACAGGGTCAAAACTTTGAACTCCTATATCACACAAACTATAGGGCATAGACTCACCATGTTTGTACTCAAACTTCTTGTTTTGATTGATGAGATCTATGTGACTATGGGGTTAAAACTTTGAACGCCTATCGCGCCTATCCGCGATCACGTAGATCTCGTCAAAACAAGAAGTTTTAACACAAACAAGGTGGGTCTGCGCCCCATAGTTAGTAAGATGTAGGCGTTTAAAGTTTTGACACCGTGATCACATAGATCTCATCAAAATAAGAAGTTTGAGTACAAACAAGATGGGATTACGACTTATAGTTCGTGTGATATAGGCGTTTAAAGTTTTGACCCCGTGATCACATAGATCTCATCAAAACATCAAGTTTGAGTACAAACATGGTGGGTCTACGACTTATAGTTCGTGAGTTATAGGCGTTCAAAGTTTTGACCCAGCGATCACGTAGATCTCGTCAAAACAAGAAGTTTAAGAAGAAACAAGATGGGTCTGGGCCCCATAGTTCGTAAAATATAGTCGTTTAAAGTTTTGACCCCGTGATCACATAGATCTCATCAAAACATCAAGTGTGAGTACAAACATGGTGGGTTTACGCCTTATAGTTCGTATGTTATAGGAGCTCAAAGTTTTGACCCCGCCATCACGTAGATCACGTCAAAACAAGAAGTTTCAGTACAAACAAGATGGGTCTGCGTCCCATAGTTCGTAAGATATAAGCGTTTAAAGTTTTGACCCCGTGATCACATAGATCTCATCAAAACATCAAGTTTGAGTACAAACATGATGGGTCTACGACTTATAGTTCGTAAGATACAGGCGTGCAAAGTTTTGACCCCACGATCACGTAGATCTCGTCAAAACAAGACGTTTAAGTAGAAACAAGATTGGTCTGCGCCCCATAGTTCGTAAAATATAGCCGTTTAAAGTTTTGACCCCGTGATCACATAGATCTCATCAAAACATTAAGTTTGAGTACAAACATGATGGGTCTACGACTTATAGTTCGTGAGATACAGGCGTGCAAAGTTTTGACCCCACGATCACGTAGATCTCGTCAAAACAAGACGTTTAAGTAGAAACAAGATTGGTCTGCGCCCCATAGTTCGTAAAATATAGCCGTTTAAAGTTTTGACCCCGTGATCACATAGATCTCATCAAAACATTAAGTTTGAGTACAAACATGATGGGTCTACGACTTATAGTTCGTGAGATACAGGCGTGCAAAGTTTTGACCCCACGATCACGTAGATCTCGTCAAAACAAGACGTTTAAGTAGAAACAAGATGGGTCTGCGCCCCATAGTTCGTAAAATATAGCCGTTTAAAGTTTTGACCCCGTGGTCACGTAGATCTCGTCAAAACGAGAAGTTTAAGTAGAAACAAGATGGATCTGCGCCTTATAGTTCGTAATATATACGCGGTAAAGTTTTGACACAAAGATCTTAAGAAACCGGAATGACGAGGAAATCTTAAGAAGGGTTCCTCGTCCTTAGGCAAGTAAGTAATTGAAATGAAGTAGAAAATACCGATTTTCATAAATTTTAGCTAAGAACACTCGATCAAGTCAACTTTCAATCAAAAAAACTAAATCAAAATCGGTTCATCCGTTTGGAAGCTACGTTGCTACAGACAGGCACACAGATACATCATTAAGCAGATACGCGTTAAATTTATAACACTCGTCATTTTTGTCGAGGGTTAAAAAAATAGTTAAATGCCTACTCCCGATGTGGTCGTTAATGAATATTTACAATAAAATTATTTAAGGACTCTGACAGTTACACTCTCAAGGCCCGTATTATTAAAACGATCTCAAACGTAAGATCGACCTTGAACACGAGTTCGAGACTCCGTTCTATTCAATAGATAAGTCATAATGCGCATAATACATTACACTGAATCAGGGACCCTAAACCCTTAAAAAGAGAGGTGTAATAAGAGTTAGGGCCCTAATTCTCTAACAAATTTTCAAGGCCATCTCGATTTAGTGCCCTGATTCAGGGTAGTGTAATAATAGCCGTTTTATACAGAAAAATTAAGGCAAAACAATAATATTTTTGCCATTGATATCGTCACAGATAATATAATACTATAAAATCGTCGTTGATTAAGTCAATTTTAATCCTAAATTGTGGATTTTGGGAAATTATACATAATCTTTTCACGATTACATTTAAATAAGTATAAAAAAATGTTCTCTGACAATAAACCAAGACCAAAAAGATGATTGATGTAAGTATAACATTTTAGACAAGGGTCACCCATCTATGCACCGACTGTGGTAAAGTTACTTAACTTACGCAAACATTCTATCATAATAGAAGTAGGTTCAACTTTGAGGTGTACACCGACGAGTTACTTTAGCAATAACAAATTCGTTTATTGTAATTATGTAGTGTCGTCGCCTATTAGGGTCAAATTACAATATTTTTGAGGTCTGCACTCGAATGACGTCATTTAAAGCGATTTTATTTGTCCGGGCGCGATATAAGCTATCAATACATGTTTATTAATTAGTGCCGTTTAATAAGACGCTAACCGCACTTGGAACGGAACTCAGATGATATCGTTCTTTAGAACGAATCTGAGCTTCATCTATTAATACGGACCTAAGCACGGCCGATGACCGCGTAGTAGCAAATAGCAACCAACTTTATTTCCAAGTGAACGCACGACCTAGAACAAACCAAGCGGAGCCCTCAATTTTCATCCCTCGATGTTTTTACCGCCATCTTTTGGCGACTTTAGTAAGGAGGGCCATTAAAATCAATCAGCTGTAGCCTGAATCACTAGATGTCGCTTACTATGCACCACTGCTAATGCCATCTAACGTCTCCGTAAACGAGCCCGAAAACGAGCCCGAGTTAGGACGATCGCATTTCTTTGTATGGGATGAGGTATCTGTACTAGTATAGTATTATATTATCTGTGGTAATACTAATGACACCTTTTTACGAAACAAAATATCATCATGACAGTTAGCAACTCATTTAAAACGCATAGTACAGCTAAGCATTTTTACTGTCTTACTGGCCTGTTGGTCTAGTGGTTAGTGACCCTGACTGCTAACCCGGAGGTCGTGGGTTCGATCCCCACCCAGGATAAAACTTTGTGTGATGAGCACGATGGTTTATTGTGTCTGGGTGTTATTTAGAAATATATAAGTATGTTTATCAGTTGTCTGGTTTGCATAGTACAAGCTCTGCTTAGTTTGGGATCAGATAGCGTTGTGTTAGTGGTCCCAAGACATTATTACTACTGTATTTTAAGTACATAATATGTACTTGTAGAATCTAACCAAAACCCAGGACTAGGAGATAGGTATTACAGTGCACAAGTGCATTCGCTAGAACATTGGCACTAATATAAGAGCACTTTCTTTCCCTTACTCTCATAATTCGATGGGGAATCCGACACGACTAGAAGTACGAGTATATAGGTATGGAAATTGTGGAACATGCGTTTTTCCCTAATTATATCCTATAATATTCATTACCTACATCACAGATAATATAATACTATACCTACCTACCTCGAATCGTAAATGGTAAGGGCCTTTTAATCTATACTAATAAGCTGAAGAGTTTGTTTATTTATTTGTTTAAACGCGGCAATCTCAGGAACTACGGGTCCGAATTGAAAAAAATACTTTTCTGTTGGGTAGCCTGTTTATCGAGGAAGGCTATAGGCTATATAATATCACGCTACGATCAATAGGAGCGGAGCAGCAATTAAAAATGTTACAAAAACGGGGAAAATTGACGCATACGAAGTTGCGTGGGTCAGCTAGTAATACATATAATGCGCTAACGGGGGGTAGGTACTTTAAGTTTTCATAAAGAGCATATAATCACTTTGGTAAAGTGATTTTATCTAAAGAGAAACAAATAGATGGTTCTTGTGTGCAGATCGATTTAAAATACGAGCACGACAAACTCCGCGCGGCACCGCAATTAGTGGGACAAATCATCAAACTATTACCATCAATGGAAATAGATAGTGGAATACACCCGCCTGCCTTAAGTTGGTGATCTTGGCTGATCTCATGATCTACTAGAGCGTCAAGCAAGGTCTAGTCATACCAGGCACGGACCAGTGAAATTCGTTCAGTCGTTTTGAGGATAAATCAGTCTCTAATCTTGAGTTTCCGCTGTCTTCTCTATTCTACAAAGCAAAAGAGACCTCTCTAAAAAAATATGTAAAAGGTGTCATTAGTATTACACAGAAGTAGCTACCTAGTCTAATGAACTATACATAAGCAGTGTATTTTACTATTTATTATTTTAAATATGTTTTAGTTAAATAAATATATCACATCTCACTGAAAGACCACAAAAGTGTAGAATATTCTTATATTTTGCCTATTTACTAATTTCTGTTTGGTGTTTATTAAATAATTTTCTTTGAACTATGTACCTAACATTTTTCTTTATTAAAATAATAATAGTATTCTTACTATTATTATTAAAATAAAAAAAAATGTTAGGTACATAGTTCAAAGAAAATAAATATTACGTCCGCTCCATTATCATACACATACGTACTTTACCCGACTTGGGAGTTTTTGTTGCTAGCGGTACAATTTGGCAAGTACAGATTATTTTTTATTATCTTCTCATTTGAAACGCATAGTAGGTAGATACATATTAGGTTCCACTGCAGGCTAAAGGCATTCCTTCTCTCTCTACCTCTCTTTGTCAATCGCTGCAGTGGAACAATACAGGGTAGTATTTATAATAATAATTATTTTAGGTAGATTATAAGTAAGGGATCCCACCACCCACCATCGATCTGTGAATCACCACGATTAAAGTAGTAAGGAAATTACCTTAATACAACAATCGAAATAGATTGACAGACCGCACTCTAAAAGAGAGACCTGCAACAAAGTAAATTAGTGACAGGTACTCTTAACAAGTCGAGTGGTAGGCACCTCCGGACCCTTACTTGTTTTTGACCCTTGTCTATTTCGATTGTTGTGTTAAGCGCATTTCCTTACTACTTTAATCGTGGTGGTGGGATCCCACCTTATAACCTAAATAAGAAGGATTTCCGCCATGTGACATCTGATTCAATCGGATATCTTAAATAATGTTATGTGTAAGTGAGTAATTTAACTTGAAGACTTAAAGTCTAGAGAGATTGTTGAGAAACTGAAGAGTTTGTTTGTTTGTATGAACGCGGTAATCTAAGGAAATACCTACTGATCCGATTTGAAAAATTCTTTCACTGTTGGATAGCCCATTTATCGAGGAATTTATAGGAATAGGTATTTAACATCATGCTACGACTAATAGGACTGGAGCAGCAATGAGAAATGTTGCAAAAACGGGGAAAATTTACGCAGACGAAGTTGCGCGGGACAGCTAGTAGTTTTATAAAAGCTGTTGTGAAGGGCAAGTACTTTAGTTCAAGCAAGCGCAAGCGATATGATCGTGCCTGGCAAGCGCAGGCACAACAGTTAGCTAACGTTACGAACTATTATTTAAGAAATCCAGCTCAGGATTTTTTAAGCGGATCTTGTATGTAGGTACTGGCACAATCAGCTCAGGATTTTTTAAACGGATCTTGTATGTAGGTACCGGCACAATGTTTTATCACGTTTAAATACACGCGGCAACAGCTGGTCATAAAATTTTAAATAATAATATTATGTTAATAATTTCACTATCTCTTAATGATAAAATTAATAATATTTAATATGAATCTAATAGATATAAACATACGGTTCATATCTATTTAAGTTTCTTTTGTCACGCCGCATTGCACGTTGATTTTATCTTCCATCTGTATAGATAATACTATATTTTGGCTTCGTAGAAATTATGTATATTCTTAAAATACATAGGTAGATAAAGATCAGTAATTTAAGAGCAATAAATTAAGGAAAAGTAAGTAAGTAATATTTTAAGAGCTAATTTGCGAAGCGAGAAAATAAATCAAATGAAGTATTATATGTTGATGTATGGGGATAATAGTTTTCCAATGGCAAAATTAAGTTTGTCATATTTAACACCTGTTTTTTTTTCACTAACGTACCACTATATAAAGTTGTCGTATACATGAAGTTGGGCATCTGGTCAAAACGAAGCTACCTTGGCAATTCCAGCTTGATATGTATCATTTTAAAATGTGTACTCAGTAGGTATGTGTTTTAATTTCAATTGTTTTACAAAAGAAACGCCTGTAAAATATAATTGTTTTAATGTAGATCAACACAATGGGATTTATTCCTTGCATGGGCGGTCACGACGCAAATGAGGATCATTCTAAACAGATTGACCGAGAGATTAAACAATGGATCAAGTCTTATAATGAAGTAAGTACCTATATACATAACTATTTAAAAGCTGTGACAAAGAAATACACCCTAACTGCTAAGCTAGAGGTCGCGTGAGTTCCAGCCAGATGTATTGTTTATCCTGTGTCTGGGTGTAATTTATCTATGTATCCCGGCTTAAGAATGGTACCACCCCATCTCTTCCCGTGGGTGTCGTCAAGGCGACTAAAGGATAACACACTGGAGGAAGCAGCAGCGTCCTCTGTGTATTTTAAAGCCTTACTGCGATCGTCAACCCGCTCGCTAGGCGTGGCGATTATGACAATTACCCCTAGGATCTATAATAAATAAGTTCTAATAATAATAATAATAAAAATGATTTGTTCACTTAGGAAGCAAAATACTACACTTGTGAAAGTCGATTCTACATTTACTGGTAATGCCTGTTCGCAAACAATAGGTAAAGCCCGATAAAAGAACAGGCAATAAAAACTCGTGGCCACTCTTTTCAAATTGCTAATGTTTACAATGTTTCTCTGTTTATAAACTGTATATGTAGGTAAAGTGCTGCCACCATTATATTATACACCAATATGTTAGGACTGATGACTGAAAAGAGGTCAATAATATTAGAAGTTCTACTGGGGAGACTCGTTCCCAGCAGTGGGACACTATATGGGTTGTTATGAGATTTAGAAGTAATAATTACTAGAGTACAGGCCCCGCTAGGGATAGAGGTAATAGATACCTATACCTACCTTACTCCACAAGAACAGACTGAACTACTTAAAACATTTTATAATGAATGAATATTTCAGGCAATCAAACTATTACTACTGGGTACAGGAGAAAGTGGGAAAACAACAATAATCAAGCAAATGAAGATTTTACACGTGCAAGGATTCTCTCAAAAGTAATTATCTAGTCTATTTGTTTGTTTGAAACTGTTTTAACTAGCTTTTGTTTAAAAATTTTGATTAAAACTGCAAATCTCACTAAGACACTAGCCTGTGTGTAACTAAACTGAAAATAAATGTTGATAAAAACTTTCGCGATTTGTGCACATTATGAAAATATGTATAAGTATATTAAGGGTCTTAATCGCGTGAATAATTTAAGGTAAAATACCTTGTTATTGCCCGCGTCGAAACACGTCAATTTCAACCGAGAAGATGGATACCGTTTGTCAACATCGTGGAATCCCGTGATCAGCAAGTGTATACACCGCCGAACATTACACGCCAGTGAGCAGATGTCCTTAGTGTTGTGTGTCGAAGTAACGGCGGTTCCGTAATAGTGAGTGATAAAAATCAAGCGAGGGTAGTTTCCGAAACCCGCGCTTCGCGGATGACGCTGAGCTAAACCAGTCTGCCCGTGACCACGGCCGTTGCAATACGGTCGAAACGTCGGGCAATAAACAAGGAATTTTACCTTAAATTAGGTGCTCACGAGATTAAGACCCTAATACTTTCAGACTATACTATTTATTTTCAATTCATTTAACTATAATATTTTCAGATTATTATTTTCATAATAATCTGAAAATATTATATTTAGTACACAATGTGCACTTGTATTTCTTCACACTATGTGTAGAAATACAAGTGCACTCTTCTTAATTCCCTCACTGTCATGGACGGTTAATCGAATGCTATTAGAAAGAGAGTATGATGAGTATGACTTTATGTGGAAAATGATCATTTATCTGTCTGATTAACGACGAATATAGGACTTTCGTGATTTAAGTATTTTTCCCGGGAGGAGTTTCTATAAACCACAGTCAAACTGCTCAATTTAGTAAAGCTGTTAGCACTGAGCGCCTGTCAACTTTTAATAGCAATAAACTTAAATGTGTTTTTAGTGAACGTGCTGAGAAGGCGCTTCATATTCGTTACAACGTACACGAATCAATTTATGACATTGTTCATAACATGCCCGGACTCAGCCTCAGTCTACATAACCCTAAAAATGTGCAATCACAGCAGTATATACTTAGATGTGGTGTGAATGGACCTTTGGAGTACACAGAAGTGAGTAAAATGCCCACGCCTTTGATAAGAATAATTGCTTGAACATTTATTAAATCCTTTGCTTAACGCTTCATTGTTTATTACGATAAGAATAGTTCAGCTTTCTATGTGAACGTTATCAAAGTTGGCAGCGGTTTAGACCGGCCCACCGCCACGACCGACTCCCCTAAAAGAACACTTCAATCTTTCTTGGGCTCGAACCTGGAGCACTTAGTTTGTCAGGGCACACGTTACCTGGCTGGACCATTCAAACTAGGATTTACCTACCGTAGCTTATGAATTCTAGCGACATTCGGTCACAAAGTAGCGTTGTCTCTTTCTAGAGATTGGTCAATTTTGTTAGGTTATGGCGCAGTCCAGGTCTACGTCAATTGTCAAGCTATACTCGTACAAATTTCACTACGGACTTCTGTATTCTTTCTTGTAGAAGCGGCGGTAGCCTAATGGCTAAGGCATCGGTATCGCAATTGTGAAGTCGCGGGTTCGAATCCTACCCATCATACACCGACAAAAAAAAATGTTTGTCTTAAGGATCTAAAAGTTGTAACATTACACAAAGCTAATCTTTCGATTTTCAGCATTACTTTGATCACGTAAGGAGGCTATGGCGTGATGGCGGAGTTAGAGAATGTTTTAAAAGGTCTAACGAATATCAATTAATCGATAGTGCTGAATAGTAAGTATTAGTTGTTATATTAGATTTATAAAATTGCTTCACTAAATTACTAGTACTATATTATCTGTGGCCGAATGAATTTCTTTGTTTCACGTACTAGTATAGTATTATATTATCTGTGGTTTCACGGCTACATTTTATTAAAATTGAAAATAGCGCTATCTAGCGACAAAAGGTTAAAAGCCTATTATTTTTGTCTTTATAGATTATAGATCTAAAACACAGATGGCGCTGTTATAATAACAAATAAATTTAATAAATAAAAATAATTGTATACATTTTTCAGTTTTTTAGACAGAATAGATCTTATTGAAAAACCGGATTATGTGCCATCAGACGCTGATATACTGCGATGCCGTCAGAAAACTACGGGAATACAGAAAATTGAATTTAAAGTGAAGGTAAGTAAATTTACGATACTTCGTTGGTACTTATTTATGTAGATATATTATGTATATATTATGTAGTTAAATAAGTACCTACGAAGTGATAGAACATATGTGAGCGGTCTATACCTACTTACTACATAGATAAAAAAAAAATATGTTTCTTATTTGTTTTTATCACTTCCAAAACAGTTATAAATTAAGTAAGTAGATACATACCTAATCCATAAGTAGGTATTAAATTTTGTTAAAAAAATAAGTTCAACATATTGCCGAATATTAGTAGGTATTTTCATTGTTCTAAATATTCATCTAGTTAGTTTGCAGACAAATATATAAAATCCCTGTCTGTCTAATATACATTAAAGTATTGTTAGATATCATGCTTTTTTACCCAACACAATTTATTGCCCGACGTTTCGACCGTATTGCAACGGCCGTGGTCAGACTAGGTAGACTCCTGTACTACTAGGTAGTCTACCCGTGACCACGGCCGTTGCAATACGGTCGAAACGTCTGGCAATAAACAAGGTATTTTACCTTAAATTATTCTTTTTTTATTTGATTATGACCCGTAGTTTATATAATATTAGTATAGATGTGTACTGTTTTATTTAGGTACCAAAATCAATGCATGGTGGAAATCAAGAGTTTTGGATGTTTGATGTTGGAGGGCAACGAGGCGAGAGGAAGAAATGGATACAGGTTAGATAGCTTAGTTTAAATCCCTTTTTAAGAACTGCAGGCTCCAAAGTGTTACGACATAATTTCAAAAGATAAAGAATGCAGCAATGTGTGGTCCCCTCACATTACTAGCAATCCTGTTAACCCCTCCAGCTAAGCTCAATAGCTTGTGTTAGGTAGGATTCGAAGAACTTGTGGAGGACAAGGTGTTAAGTCCCTCCAACACAAAGGGACGATCCTCCGACCAGGCGAGGTGATCGTGGCCGCGGCGGACTATAAGTTTTAATTATTGTCAGTACCATAGTTCTTTTATTTTAAAAGAGAAATATTATATGTAAGTATAGGTATCAATAAGTAATTAAGATTAAATAGGCGGTAGCCTAATGGCTAAGGCATCGGTGTCGCAATCGTGAGGTCGCGGGTTCGATCTTATCCATTATACTACCGACGTGAACTCACTCCTAACACTCCTTTGAGCTTAGCTGGAGAGGTTAACAGGATTGCTAGTAATGTGGGCCTCAATTCCACATTAGTTATCATTAAAAAAAAATGTATAAGCTTAATAAGTAACGAACCGACCGTCTCTTTCGCTAACAAACTGTGATAAGCAGTTTGGTGAATTAGTTTGAATGTTACTCATTTTGTATTTTTTTAGATTAACACTACACAGTATAAAACAAAGTCGCTTCTCTGTCCCTATATCCCTCCCTATGTATGCTTAAATCTTTATAACTACGCAACGGATTTTGATGTGGTTTTTTTTAATAGATAGAGTGATTGAAGAGGAAGGTTTATATGTATAATAACATGTATATATTTTATACCCGTGCGAAGCCGGAGCGGGCCGCTAGTCTATAATAAAAAAAATCATACATACTTTAGTTACTTGTATAGTATTATATTATCTGTGTGTTAATGCAGGCGCGGATCCAGAACTTTCTTCTGAGGGGGGCAATATTTGACTTAACTGGTCAAGTGTGAGCCGTTCGCATATCGGGGGAGGGGTTCATTTAATTCAACACCGGTAGCTACCAAGGGCTTATGAAAGTTTTGCCCACAGAATATTTAAACCAATAACATTTCGCGCAACGAACAAAAAATATTTTTTGTGACTAAAAGAAATGACTATGGGCCAAACGTTCTTTGGATAAAAAGTTAGTGGTCTAAACGTTCATGGGCCAAACGAATTTGGGAATGTCGTTTCAGATCCGATTATTGAGCCTGTAATGACATTCCCAAATTCGTTTTTAAGCTATTGCATAGCTTTTATCGCGGGCTTTGAGCGCGGCGACCGAATCAACAAATTCCGTAACGAAAAATACCTAACACCCCCCCACTCCGCCTACCATGTAGCTCGGCCGAGCGTTCACATAACGTATATGTATATGGTACGATTGTATGAAGCTCGCACGGATCGAGACGAGCTGCTCCGAAATGTAATGAAAAAAAAATACTGCATAAATAAAAAATAAATAAACAATTATAATTGCATAAGTTGATAAAAATTGCTATGCAATAGCTTTACCGCGGCAGTCCCCGAGTGCCACACATTTTTTTTTTAACTTTTATACAACTCACTTTTTATCCAAAGAACGTTTGGCCCGAAAGCTGTTAGTGGTTTGGTTTTTACTACAACTTTTATTATAAAATGTCCGCTTGTATGTGCCAGGTATTCGAAGGTATCCACGCTATCTGGTTCCTGGTGGCTTGCAGCGACTTCGACCAGACATTGAGGGAGGACCACACCCAGAACAGACTGAAGGAAGCTGTTGCTCTGTTTGACGATGTTTGGCAAAGCAGGTAACTTATATTAATACGTCAATTCACATTGTTTTATTGCAACTAAGTGTGCAATAGTTAGTTAGAAAAATTATATTCACCATACCAACCCATATGATGGCCCACTGCTGGGCACGGGTCTCCCCATTAGAACCTACTAGTATGTAGATCCTGGGGGTAATTGCCATAATCGCCACGCTTGGCGAGCGGGTTGGCGATCGCAGTAAGGCTTTAAGTACGCAGAGGACGCTGCTGCCCGTCCTCCGGTGTGAAATCCCTTAGTCGCCTTGACGACACCCACGGGAAGAGATGGGGTGGTACTATTCTTAAGCCGGTACCACACGGCATAGCCGGTACCACACGGCATTCCTAATTCGAACGGCGGATATTCACAATCCCTTAATATTTTTAAAAGATACCCCACACGATGGGACAGGTGAGAAAAAACAATACAAAACCACTTGACAGATTATTTTTTAAGATTTTGTTTTACCAATACAATAAATTTTGTTTGTTTTACCATTTTGTTGGCGGAAGTAATATTGTATATCCATGCAAAATTACAACTTTCTAGCACTAACAGTCTCTGAGCTAAGCTGCGGACGAAAGGACGGACATGGCGGATCCCTGAAACCGTAGATACCTTTTTGCCTTGATTGTTGAAAAATAAACAGCTTCTCTTACATGTATAGAGTGGCCCCCTAAAATATTTATTTTTATCATTTAGCTAACTAAGTAAAGTAACTGCTACTACAAGACACCTTCCGACCAAATTTCATCAATATTTCCGTTTTACCAGTTTTTGAAACATTATTAATTGCTGCTCCGCTCCTATTGGTCGTAGCGTGATATTACATAGCCTATAGCCTTCCTCGATAAATGGGCTATCCAACAATAATTTTTCAATTCGGGCAAGTAGTTACTGAGATCAGCGCTACTCTTCAGCTTTATAATATTAGTACCTATAAATTAACTGTTGGTAAAGTTAGAAAATGCCAAGTACAGCTAGGTGACAAAAAAAAAAAATGTGTGGCACTCGGGGACTGCCGCGGTAAAGCTATTGCATAGTATTTTTATCAACTTAAGCAATTAAAAAAATATGTATATATTTTTAAGTGTTTTTTTTTAATTATAAAAAAACAATGTTTGAATTTTTTTTCTTTAAAAAAAATTGTTTTTTTTTTAATTTAAAAAAAGCAATTAAATAATTTTTTTTTTTTTAGTTTTTAAAAAAGTTTTTTTTTTAAATTAAAAAAAAAACATCAAAAGTTCTGCTATTCATTGATAGATGGCAAAAGTAAAAAGTATCACCGCTGTGCCCGTCGGAGTGGGGAGCGTGAGGTTTTTTCGTTACGGAATTTCTGGATTCGGTCCCCGCGCTCAAGGCCCGCGATAGAAGCTATTGCATAGCTTCTATAATATAATTCAATTCAATTAATTCAATTCAATTACTTTATTTGCAAATATGGGTACAAAATAAGGTTTTACAAAATTGTGATGATCTACCATATTTCACCTTCAGGCATGCAAAATTTTACATTAGGTACACAATATTCATGGCTTATTAAAATTTAAACTAAATTAATTGAGTGCAGATCCCTAAATGACATTTAATTAAACAGGTACAAATGACACATTTCCATATTGGATTTACATTTACCTTTACATTAGATTAATTCATAGTTATGTCACAGTTTTACATTAATAATTATACAGACAATAATTAATACATAAATAAAATATTATCCATCAGAAACAGGCAATACATTTAAAATCAATTATAATAATTAAATAAAATATATACAATACATTTAAAATAATTAAATATCAATTTAATTAAAATCTGTCATTTTACAAATTATCTTCCAAGAATTCTTTCACACTGTAATACACCTTTTGCATTAATAAGTTATTAAATTTATTTTTAAATTCGTGAATATTATCAATTTTAGATATTTCTATCGGTATTTTATTATAAATTCTCGATGTCATACAGAAAACACTATTATTTAACAATGTTGTTTTATTTGGTACAATTTTTATTTTATGTTGCTGTCGACAGCCACGTAATCTTTCGAATAAATGAAAATTCTTTTTTATAAAAATAGCTATTTCTGAAATATAAATACATGGCAAGGTAAGCAATTTCAAAATTTTAAAATGAGGCCTGCAACTGTCTGTCGGTTTAAGACGTAATATGGCCCTAATACACCGTTTTTGGCCTTTAAATACCATTTCCCAATCGCTGGAATTTCCCCAAAACAGGACACCATATCGCAGAGTGGACTCTACATACGCGTGGTAAGCAGTAATAACAGTATTTAGGTTGACAGTTTTTGTTAACATATATAATGCATAGGAACTCTTACTCAGTTTCATACATATATTTTCTATGTGAGATTTCCAGTTTAAGCTGAAGTCTACATTTAGTCCCAAGAATTTTGCAACTTCAACTTCGTTGACCTTTATTCCTGAATAAACAATATCAAAACCAACAGGAGGTCTACTACGATTTCTAAATACCATTATGTTAGTTTTTTCTAGATTAATTATAAGGTTATTAATCTTTAACCAATCTACAATTTGAACAAGAGTACTATTAACGGTATGTTTGAGGCTATCATAGTCTTTATCAGAAAACATGACAGTAGCATCATCTGCAAAGAGTACCATTGGTGAGTTAATACTTTTAGGGAAATCATTGATGTAGATTAAAAATAATAAGGGACCCAGGACGCTACCCTGGGGCACTCCGTACTTCACCAATCTATAGTTAGACAGGTAAGTAAGTTCTTTTCGTTTCCCGTGGCACACTTTTGTTATAGAGGTAGCTTGTATCCTACCATTTAAATATGACATAATTAATTTTAAGACATTGCCTCTTATGCCATTTACATAAAGTTTGTTTTTTAAAATAGCATGATCCACGCAATCAAATGCTTTTGTAAGATCCATGAATAAAGCACAGACTGGTTTTTTATTATCAAGATTTTTCATAATTACATCCAGAAATTTGTGAAAAGCTTTGTTAACAGAAACATTTTTCCTGAATCCAGTCTGGGCTTCCGAAATAATGTTATACTTTTCTAAATAAGAATATAAATTTTCATATATATATTTTTCTAGTACTTTAGATAGTATTGGTATAAGAGCCATTGGTCTATAAAATGACATATTTTCGCGGTCTTGTTTTTTAAATAGCGGTTTCAAAATAGTATTTTTTAATTCTTTGGGGAAGGTACCATGTAATATGCAAAGGTTAAATAAATGACTTAGTACAGGTGATATGATTGAACTTACATATTTTATTACCTTGGTAGAGACCTCGTCGTAGCCTGTACTTGTTGTATTTGTAAGGGATTGAATTATTCTACTAATGTCATATGGTGTCGTAGGATTTAAAAACATAGAATTATAGTGATTACAGTTCACTAAATTATTATTTTTATTAGTTTTATTAATATTTGTTAGTGATTGTACTACATCAATGAAAAAATTATTAAAATTTTCAGCTATTTCAAAAGGATCAGTAACAATCTTTCCGTTTACATTTAATTGGGATACAAAGTGTTTTGTCCCGTTAGTCTTATTTTGATTAATAATGTTCCAACTGGCTTTTGATTTATTCTTACTGGTGTTTATATAGTATTCATTTTGTAACGTCTTAGTATATCTAATTATTCTATTTAACCTAGTAGAATAGTTTTTGAAAATTGCTCTATCTAAAACACTCTTAGATTTTTGATATTTCCACAGTAAATATCTTTTTCTTTTTGAACACATTTTAATACCTTTACTAATCCATTTTTTATTATTCTTACTTGATGCTCTTTTTCTTTGTACAGGAAAACATAATTTATAAATAAGGGTAAATAATTCATGGAATTCAGTGAAAGCTGTTTCTGGATCATGGTTGTTGTAAATATTGGCAAAAGTTAAAGACATAAGATAATTTTTGAACATCACTAAATTCTCTTTACTGTAGTTTCTTCTTTCAATATACCAACTATCAGTTTTAAGGGTAGCCTTTACTGGACAACTTAGCAGTTGCGAAGTATGATCTGACAGGGCTAAATCGAAAATATCACTTTTGCATCCCTTAATATTGTGTATTATATGGTCTATGCAAGTGTTGCTACTTAAACGTGTAGGAGATTCTATTGCCAATCTAAGATTATATTGTGCTAGCATAAGCTTGTATGATGTAGAAGTTCTATTATTTTTCATAGTATTAATGTTAAAGTCACCGCACACTATTATTTTTTTATTTTTGTGACACAAGTATTGAAACACATGATTTAGATTAGAGAAAAAAATATCCAATTCATCTATATTGTTATTAGGAGGCCTGTATATGCATATAACTGATATGTTGTGATTTATAAGTTCAACGGCACTGCACTCAAATATATTAGATAGCTGATACTTTTTTATTTCTTCTATTTCTTTGAATTTATGACTGTGGTGGACAAGTATGCAAGATCCACCGTGTCTTTTTTTTCTGGTACAAACAGAAGCAAGAGAAAATGATGGTATGTTCACTAGAGATATATCCTGATATAACATGTTGTGTTCAGTTACACAAACAACATCAACATCAATCATTTCCTCTGATAGTGATGCGAGATTAACACTGAGCAAGTCTGATTTCGCTAAGAGTCCGTTAATATTTTGATGCATGACTTTAATGTAACTAGGACCGAAAAAGATTGTTATAATTATTAGCAGTTAGAGGACGCGGAGCTGTTACTGTGGTAAAATTATTTTGACATTTTGCGTCTGAGATTACACCTGACTCTGAAACTTCCGTAATATTATTTGTTTGAGTAGCTTTCTCAAGTAACTTAACTTTACTAGCTCCATTTGCTGTTTGAAAGTCGCTGAACTGTCTGTGATAGTTAATAGACAATATTTCTTTAAGTAATGTTTGGCATAAGTATCGTTGATATAACCCCCGATGAGGCCGTCTTAACGAGAATCCCATATCAACATAGTTAACATTCAAAAATTTCGAGCATAACAATTTAATTTCATAGTTTAACTTCTTTTCTTGTAAACATTTATTATATGGGATTTCGCAGAATATAACGTTTGTGTTTCTAGTACAACATAAGAAATTGCTTATACATATATTAAGAATACAAGGAGACCTATCATTGATTCCTCCCAACACAACAACGTAGTCTTTTTCAGTTAACTCTTTAATTACGGACCGTTCAGAGACTAGCACATCTTGCAAGGTAGCTCCTGATTTCCAGAATGAAGTCACTTGAAATCGTTCCCCCATCAGTTGTTGCAATGTATGCCGAATATTTTGGCCTTGTTCATCAGCAATGACAATGACTTTATTTTTCGAGTTCACTTTATCAAGAGATTTAGGCTCCTTTCCTTGTGTTGGCATTATAATAAGCTTTTTATATTGATCTGAGCCCATATACTTTTGAGGAGAGCTCACTCTATTGTCACTGGAGATCTCATTTTTAATAGTTTCTTCACTCTTTATGAAACTCATTTCCGTATTGTCAATATGTGTTACGGGGTCTTCTTGGTCGTCTAAGTCTATCTCAATGTTTGCACTAGATATTATTGGCGTAGATTTATGACCCTGCTGTTTCTTAGTACGTTTAGGAGTCAAGCAGATACTATCGGAGGTGACTTTCTTATAAGCTGCAGTGATCTTTAAAGTTCTTTCTAAATCCGATTTCAGGCGCCAATTTTCATGGTTAAGATTTTCAATTTCTTGATGCGCACTAAGTAGCTGATTAGTTAGTTCAATTATTTTGTCATTGAGTTCCGTGACAGTATGATTATTATTTTCACTCAGATATGTTAAACTCATCATTGGACCATCGAACAATGAAGCCTCTGCCTTTGAGTCCTCACTTAGTGACGTAGTAAGCTGTTGTCTGGGCGCTCGGAATGTGATGTTTTGTACTTCATCCATACTTGACGATATAATTTAAACGAAGAAGCCGGCGCGTTTAGTTTTGTTAATTGTTCACATAAATGACACAAACTTTCGCCTTTATAATATTAGTGTGAAAACAATTTAGTAATCATTCACAAAAAGTCCCATTTGGTTGGGATTCGAACTCGATCTCTAACGACTTGACGCTCAGCCTTACGCCACTCGACCAACCGTGTTGTTAACTTAGACGCGAAATATCGTTCCTTAATTTAGTGGTGAAACTTTCTGAACGTATACTCGTACTATCGTTGTTATAAATTTTGCTAGGCACCCACACTTTTTTATTATTATAAATTACTTTACATTTTTTTTAGTTATAAATTACTTTATGTTTATTACTTTGCATATTTAATTAGATTATATGAACGTTATATTGGCTTTAGTTACACTTTTATGTTTGTATTTGCACTTTAAAGTTTCAGCTCTAGCTTTGTCTAATCGTAATTATTACTTTTCTATTGTTATAAATTCACTGGATAACACTCTCACTTATAGTTTAGATTACAATTTATATATTTTTGCGGAAATTATTAATGATTAGCCGCATTAAGATTTTTTTAAAGTATAATAAATACGGAGCACTTTTTTTTAAACTGCACTTGATGGTGGCGCCATCTATCTCCTATCCTATAATATCAGCTTAATAATATAATACGGTTCTACTACCAGTTGGCCACCCTTTCCTGAACCCTATAAATCACAACCATAACCCTTGCACCCCCAGGTTCCTTCTAGAAGCTGGTCTAATAGTATTCCTGAACAAACAAGACCTTCTCGAAGTGAAGCTGTCTCAAGGCCGAAGCATTGCGCCGTACTTTCCTCAGTATGAGCAGTTCAACGCAGCAGGGGACGAGTTTACTAGAACTAGGATGTTTATTAAGAGTTTGTTTACTGTGAGTTAACTTTTTTATTATCTACTAATCATTTGCTTGACTTTTAAATATATTTATTTCGTAAAACCAATCCAATGGTTGTTTGAAAACGTCAAATCAATACAATCATAATAAAATGATAAAAAAATGTGTGGCACTCGGGGACTGCCGCGGTAAAGCTAATAGATAGCATTTTTGCAATAAAAAAATAATATTTTTTTTTATAGAAAAAAAAGAAAATAATAATATTTTTTTTTTCCAATTCATTTCGGAGCAGCTCGTCTGGGTGTTAGGTTTTATTTTCGTTACGGAATTTCTTGATTTGGTCGCCGCGCTCAAATCTATGCAATAGTTTATTAAAATTATGATTAGATTGAAAAAATAAAACAAAATTAAATTAGGCAGTAGAACAACTGTTCCAGTGTAAAGTTCATGAGAAGAAGCTGCCAAAAAACATATACTTAGGCCACTCTTTTAAAATCATCAAGTTAGTTGTGCGTGTAAAAGTCAGAAAGTCACCAGTAATTGGGTAGATGACTACAATAATAATAAATTATTACATAATACATAACAACACAATACATTATACAGGAAATAACATTTGCAAAAATATTTTGGAAAACAATGTTTTTCTACAATTTTAAAACAACAAAACGAACATTGTAGTTACATGATTTGACCATACAAAAGAATGACGTCATTGTTTTGTATTTCTTAAAAATTATTACGAGGCGCATCGTTTTGACGTTTCTTAAAAAGATACTGATTTGACTTGACAGTCATCTACCCTATTAACTATTATTGTAATGAAATAACGGTCTCAAGAATTTGTTTAAAAATAATAAGAAACTGTGACTAAATGATTTAGTATTTTGTATATTGTGGGGTACTCGAAAACCAGGGTCCCAAATTTACGTCAAATTCTAGCTTAACGTAAGCGAAAGGTCTAAATAGGTAGGTAGATAGTAGTAGGTACACACAGACAACAAAATTTGTAACACAATACTCATCGCAGTTATGTCAGTAGGTACATACATAAACGCAGTCTGCGACATGTACAGTTTGTGGATTCGAGTTCTACCCATCTTTGGCATTATGTCTCACGCTCGGCGATTCGCCTCGCGGTGGACAGAATGCCCAATAATATACAATCGATCGGATCATGCGTGAATTTTGTTCGTTCTACATGTTTATAATTCAGAACCGGCAGACATTCTGTCCACCCCGAGGCGAAACGCCGAGTGAAAAGTGGGACAGAATGCCCAATAATATACTACTACCACTGTTCTATGCCTGGGTGTAATTTAACTTTAATATATGTATTATTTTATGTATGTTATCCTTAATTGTTTTATTGAATTCGCCTGTAAAGACAATAGAATAGAATAGAATGTATTTATTTGCATTTTGTGATTAATTTAATTTTAATATAAATTCTAAAATACATATTTTTATTAATTAGATACGAACCACTTACATTGTTTTTTAAAAATTTTTCAATCGAGTAAAAACTCTCTGACGCCAACCATTTATGCAAAGCAGTACAAAATTGTTTCTAAGGCAGATCTTTAATAGGTTTAGGTAATGCATTATATATTAAAGTTGCCATGTACACACAGCTGCGTCTAAAAAATTCCAAACGAGGCACCGGCATTTCTTATGAAAATTGGTTTACTTTACGCTTGTTTAAATTATTTTTTATTGCAAATAGTGACATGACAAATTATTTTTGACAAATTTTGCGATTTCATATACGTAGATACACGGCACAGTAAGTAAGCTATTTGCTTTGTATACGGGCTTACAAGAGTCGGTCCAGTCCATACCAAAAATTGCTTTTTCTTTGGGCTAAGAGAACACGTGATATCTCTGAGGAATTGCCCCAAACAATTATCCCATATTTAAAGCGTGGTAAACCATTATTACTTAAATGTTCGTAAATTCGCGATTTGTACACATTATGGAAATTTATAAGCTACGGGTCTTAATCGCATAAATATTTTATTTTAAGGCTAAATACTTACCTTTGTTTATTGCCCGACGGCGACGCTTCGACCGTATTGCAACGGCCGTGGTCACGGGTAGCCTCTACCCGTGACCACGGCCGTTGCTATACTTATAAAATTCTATAACATTATTACTTAATTGTTATGTTGATACTACAGGTTTCATCTAGTTTCAGATCAGATGGCCGTATGTGGGCTGTCCCAAAATATGTATTATTAATATATATTTTTTTTTTTCAGGAAGTAATAACGAAGAAACGCCATCGCCATAAATTGCCCGCTTCGGCGGAACGCTTCGTTGTAACCGAACAACGCCGCCCCAGAGAGTGCTACTTCCATTTCACTACAGCGACAGACACGGACAATGTCAGAACAGTGTTCCGAGATGTTCATCAAATTATATTGACGCATATGCTTAATAATATAGGCGTTTATTGACAGTCGTTTACTCAGAATTAATTCGCTTCTACCCCCGTCATGGATCAGAGGGCTTTGGACAATGTGTCAAATATTGAATTAAATCCTAATTCATTTTTCCACTCAAAATTCCCTCTGGGTGTTCCTGATTTTCTTTTTTTTTTATTTCACCCCAGACATAAGGTGTACATTCAAATCGAGTTAAGATTGTTTTAGCGAGACTAACGAACAGCAATTGTTTTTTTATCGCGCAACTTCGTATGCGTAAATTTTCCCCGTTTTTGCAACATTTCACGTCGCTACTCCGCTCCTATTAGTCGTAGCGCGATGTTATATAGCCTATAGCCTTCGTCAATAAATGGGCTATCCAAAAAATAAAATACTGGTCCGATTTGAAAATATTTTTTCAAATCGGACCAGTAGTTCCTGAGATTAGCGCGTTTAAACAAACAAACAAACAAACAAAGCAAACAAACAAACTCTTCCGCTTTATAATATTAGTATAGATATATCGTACGTTCGTGGGCTTAAAATACCGTATGTTACATGTATACGATAAAATGTATCGTCCGGTTGGGGACTCTGTTTATAATGTCGGATTTTAAAACTAATTTAATCAAGTATTTAATTAAGTAAGTAGGTAGCTATAAGATATTTTAATAAAGTTGATTATGCTGCAACAAGTTTTTTTAATACCCACAAATAATCTTATACATAAAAATCTCATGTCACGGTGTTTGTGTGTGATAAGTTTAAGTAGCGGTGCCAACGTAAGTATCGTCTTCTTCCAGTCATCCTCATCACACACATTCATCAAGTCCTCCTGTGTACAGGTGGTCGGGCGCACAGGACACAGTGTACGTTGGGCAGTTCAGATTGGCACCGTCAGTGAATCCCCACTTCTATTAACCTTAAGGATTGCATAGCATTTCCATTTCAATCTTGTGACCGCGAGCGGTGTAAACCGGTCGAAACGTCATTTATAAAATACTAGCAGTACCCCGCGGTGTTACCCGCAGTTTATTAGCCTATATGTTAATCCAGGGTGTCAACTAACTCCATACCAAATTTTATTAAAATCGCTTCAGCCGTTTAGACGTGAAGAAGTAACAAACATCACTCACACACTCGCAAATTTTCGCTTTTATAATATTAGTGTGATTAGCCTGATTCTAAAACGAAATTTATGTGGGTAGTTACCACAATATGTCAGTTATTCTTTCGCTTCGGTAGAAGGTTACTGTAGCAAGTAGGTACGGTATGTTGACATTAAGTCTTAAGTCATAAGTCATTTATTTCATTATCAAAAATCATTTGTATTGAAATTTTATGCAGGTAGGTAACAATCACCGTAACATAACATATTAATCTTAATTAAACATATAATTAATAAAATTATGTAAGTAAATTTAAATAACTAAAATTAAACAATAAACACAAATAGAAACAATAATCATAGCAATAAAAATAAATCAAAAATCATAAAATTCAGATAAATAATTTTACATTTATCCTACTAGGTATTATTTAAATATTCATCAATAGAATAATAAGACATAATTAAGTAATTAGCCACTTTTTTAGTTTGCTTTTGAAAATGTTAACACTATAAACACTCTTAAAATCTACTGGGAGCCTATTAAACAATTTGACTCGCTGAAATTCATGCAGACAGATCTGCAATGAATGATGCAGATGACAGCATTCATTGCAGATCTTTGACAAACAAGGATTTGGGTGTCACTGTTATTATTCTGGGCTAGCGAGACGCTTACCATCAGGCTTAAAACCAGCTCGTCTTTTCATTTAGTGGTATAATAATAATGTAAATTAGCAGACACAAGGCCGAATAGTCGATTCGTCGACTTTTACAAATATGGCCGACTCTTTCTTCGGTATATCTTTAGTTTTTTTAAATTATTGAAGTAATAAAACAAGAAAGCAATTCTAAATCATTTATTTACAATCATATTTTACAATAAATAATAATTATTAAGCAATTATAATTTAAGTTAAATTACATTTTCGTTGGCGCGCTTTTTTCATGGCTCTTGTGGTACATACTGATTGCTTTCATTGCTTCGATGTTCGCATGTGTTGAAAGCTCTCCGGGAATCAGTAGTTTAACAGCTGCTTGTATTTCTCGACTGCTCATTGTGTTTTTTTTACTGTGAGCAACTAATCTTCCCGCTTCTTCAGCAATTTTTTCTAACATGTCGTTGACGAAATTGTTCATAATTAACATTGATTTTCTTGATATGCCCAGCGGCTCCTTTGCAACAGTTTTCAATAACTTGTAAAGATAAATGGCGAAACTTTGGTAATTTTTCTTTTTTCCTTTCTTCGATTTTGATATGGGTCTTTCAATTGCTTTTTCCATAGACTTAAGAGGCTTCTTTGGGCCTTTAACGGGTGCCATTTTTTTGTGTATTTTAAACTTATTTTGTAGTCAATTTTTAAATTCGTTAATAATAACAACGTCAGTTTTTTTTTTGCATTTGTAGCTTGGTTTATATAGACTTGGTAGTCTCGCAAGTAGTGGGGAGTTGCAGGAGAATGAATAAGAATTACTTAGTAGTTGTTTTTTAATATATATAATTAAGTATCTATGTATTACTTACGGCCGGTCTCAATAATCTACCTATCGATGGGTTTGGCTACTTTGTATGGAGCTTATGTCAAATATACTGACACATCTACACTGACAATAGGTGGATGAAGACAGTGACTATGTGGAGTGCACAGAAGCAGAGGGAGACCAAAGGCGAGATGGAAGGACGAGATAGACATCGTCGGTACATGTATTTGGTCCAACCTAGCAAAAAATCGTGATGAGTGGCGATCTCTGGAGGAGGCCTTCACCCGAAGAGGGGTCCAGATGGCATGCATATTAGACTAACATTAATACATTATTATTCATACGAATGTACATGCCAATGAAATAATAAAGGCTTTTTATTTTTTACTTATTTATTTATATGTCAAATATATACCTTTAATAGCCAAATCCATCGATAGTTAGATTATTGAGACCGGCCGTTAATGTGCTTTATGTAAACACTTAGGTTGGTACATTAAAGTACCCTATAATAGCACTTAAGGGTGGTAATAACATTTTTTTTTTTACAATGAAGTACTTACAGAGAAGGGATAAAAAAGAATTTTAGGAAATTCGAGCTGTATAGGGGTGAATAAATTTGATGTTAGCAAAAACTCGTGCAAGAAAGCCGTGCAAATGGAGAGGCCTATGTCCAGCAGTGGACAGCGATAGGCTAATGATGTGATGTATGATGTGAAAACACAGCTACAACTTATTAATAGTACAGGAATTAGATTTTTTTGTATAAAATATCACTGCACTTAGCCTTATTTAGCTACCTATTATAAAAATAAATAAGTAAGAACAAAGGTATAAAACATTCACTACTATAACAATCTGAATCTACGCTTCATAAAAACTCAATAAATCAATCCAAAATTTTACACTACCCACATCAACAAAATTACCCGACTCTCCGACCTTATAAGAGCCATCACATGGAACAAGGCCGCATTCATTCTACGATCTTGCACATTTGCACTTAAAAAAAAACCTAAAAAATGACAGGTCGCGGAAAAGGCGGGAAAGGTTTAGGGAAAGGAGGCGCCAAACGACACAGAAAAGTGTTGAGAGACAACATTCAAGGTATTACAAAACCCGCAATTAGAAGATTAGCGAGAAGAGGCGGCGTCAAAAGAATTTCTGGATTAATTTACGAGGAAACAAGAGGAGTTTTAAAAGTATTTTTGGAGAATGTCATCCGTGATGCCGTCACGTACACAGAGCACGCGAAGAGAAAAACTGTGACAGCTATGGATGTTGTCTATGCTTTGAAGAGGCAAGGCAGAACTCTTTACGGTTTTGGCGGGTAAATTTATTGAAAAAAAAAAAAAAAGTTTAAATAAATGTTGAGTTTGTAGTTTTATTTATTTTGACAAGGCCCTTTTTAGGGCCGCAACTAGGTATTTGTTTCTATAAACAAAAAAGTCGAACATAAAACAGGCCAAAGGTGTCGTAGCTATTTTATAACAATAGTTCCACGACATTCGTGTCGTCGTTGTGTCTATCAAAGACAACGATTCACATTCCTGTATGAGAGTAACCTTCAAAGTACTTACGAAGGCATAAACATTTCATGCAATAGATTTAGATATATCAATCCATATGATGTGCCACTGCTGGGCACGGGTCTCCCCAGTAAAACCTGGGTACCTTCTTACCTACTACTGGGTAATTGCCATAATCGCCTCGCATGATAAGTGAGCTGGCGATCGCAGAGGACGCTGCTCCTCCGATATGAAGTCCCTTAGTCGCCTTGACGACACCTACAGGAAGAAATGGGGTGGATGGCACTATTCTTGAGCCACACGTATCAAATTCTTGCGAGGTTCTTTCAATACGGGTTATTTTAAGTAGGTACCTACATAAAAGTGTGTAGCTTCCTAGGTGCTGTGTAGGTACCAGGTGGTAATTGCTCCCTCCCCCCCCCCCTGAATCAACTGAAAGACTTTTTATTTAAGGATTTTGAGAATGTCGCCATTGTACCGATGTGTTTTGACAGGCATGTTGGTGTATTGTGTCAAATGCACCCTCACACCTCTCCGCCCCCATGCGAGCGACTAACATTTGGCCAGTCGGATTACATCATTACTAACCCCCTCCTCTGTGAAGAAAATTCTGGATCCACGCCTAGTAGTTACATGGTTTGTTTAAAAACTAATGTGAATTTATATAACACCTGAACATACATAGATTAAAGAACAATAACATAAATGAGAAGTGTTTATAAAAGAACAATACAGGTATTTAGTTTCAAATGCGATTAAAGTTACAATCGAAATATTTTTAACATTAAAAGAAGGCTTCATTTAGAACTTTTTCACATGTGTAGTAAGTAATCTATATGTTATTTGCAAGGCCAATATTATATTACGTCTTATTACCTACAGTAACCAAATGTTTACAAGTGCATTAAATATAAAATAGCAGGGTATCTCTAAAAATAATACGAAAACTACAAAACATTTATTAATTCGCAAATTACCCTCTAAAATAAAAAACCGTCTCCCACCACATACCAAGTCTATATAAACCACAGACAACTGCACTCCGTAACTGTCAAGCTCAAAGTTTATTATAGCGAAGTTAGACGAAAAAAAACCTAAAAATGGCGCGTACGAAACAGACTGCTCGCAAGTCCACTGGCGGGAAAGCTCCTAGGAAACAATTAGCAACTAAGGCTGCAAGAAAAAGCGCCCCAGCTACTGGAGGTGTCAAAAAACCACATAGATACCGCCCAGGAACTGTAGCTTTGCGAGAAATCCGAAGATATCAGAAGAGTACAGAATTATTGATAAGAAAACTGCCCTTCCAACGTCTTGTTCGAGAAATAGCGCAGGATTTCAAAACGGATTTGAGATTCCAGAGTTCTGCTGTCATGGCGTTACAAGAAGCCAGTGAGGCGTATTTAGTTGGGCTATTTGAAGATACGAACCTTTGTGCCATTCACGCGAAGAGGGTGACAATAATGCCCAAAGATATTCAATTGGCTCGGCGTGTTCGCGGAGAGCGGGCGTGATTTGATTCGCTATTTGGCAGTTTAGTTTTAAGTAAATATTGACAAAGCCCTTTTCAGGGCTGCAATTATGTTTTTGTTTCTTGACAAAAAGTCTGATAAATTATCTAAATAACTATAGCCAGTATAAGTTAACGACTGCCCCTGTGCCGCGGTGGGAGTGTATCCGACTGCTACGCAAGAGGTCGGGGTTTCGATCCCCACTTAGGAAAAAACTTTGTGTGATGAGCGCGATGGTTTATTCTGTGTCTGGGGGTGTTATTTGTCTATAATATGTATGTATTTAGAAATATATAAGTATGTTTATCAGTGGTCTGGTTTCCATAGTACAAGCTCTGCTTAGTTTAGGATTAGATAGCGTTGTGTGAGTTGTCCCAAGATATTATTATTAATTTGTAGGATAGGACAGTTACTCGAATTGTATGATTGCATCGATGACGAAGACAGAGTGTACGACTGCTATCGTGAGTTCGATTCTTACAGGGGACTATAAAGATCCGACCGAATTTGGATGTACTCTGGCTCAACTTTTTTGAGCAAAAAAATGTAAAATGAAAGGAATCTTGTCCACACTGGTAACTACCCACTAGTGGCGGGGAGTCCTTATAACAACATTCCTTTCGAGTTCCCTTTGAATTCTAGATACCTATTTATTATACGTATGAAGAACCGTGTCTAGCTATTATCGAGTTACCTTAGAATGCCTTTAACCTTTCACCGTTGCTGCCCACCTACTTGTGGAGTGGCTATCTATTGCATATTTTGTTTTCTAACTCTAAACATTAACTACGTATTAATTCCTTGCAATCAGGGGCGGATCCAGGATTTGTTTCTGGAGAGGGGGGTTCGAAAGGCAAATTTCAGTGCCGGATTTAACATGCTTACGACGAGGGGGGTGCATTTTGTTTCGTCCGACTCCAGCCAAATGTGAGTTGCAAGCACGACGGACGGTGGGTGCCCCAAAAATATCATTTTGGTGCACAAGCAATGAGCAAACAAATTCAATACCCAAGAAATTCAGTACACAAAACAACCTCCTGTCCTCTTAAGTCCTTGTTCATGACATCCTCAAAATGTAAATTTTTAAGGTTATATTTATTGGTCCCAGTTGTTTTCAAATCTCGCGTTGAATCATTTGCATTGGCAATATACACATAACAAAAAAAAATAAAGATACCCACATAAGACTTTTTATACGTGTTAAGATCAGTAATCTACAAAAGTGACTAAAAATTCACAATACAATAATGCATTATTACCAACTTGGTAATTTATTTTATTTGATGACTTTTTAAACGAATTTTAAATAAATATCACAACATTTCAGATTGAATTGCTTAGAAATTTGAAAATATTTGACCACAACTTTGTTACACGTTGCATGTTTGACTTTCCATGAGAAACAAGAAAAAATGCAGTCCTGAGAAGGACTTTGTCAGTAATCAGGTCATAAGACCATCATCCTATCGATCTTTCACCTTTTATTTATCGTTCTTCATAGTTTTCTTGGGGAGCAGTATTGGATTGATTGATGGCAGCACCCCACCCTGAGATATAGTCACTCCTGACAACATCTTGTTCAGTTCTTCATCATTTCTGATAGCGAAAAGTATATGTCTTGGAATCACCCTGCTCTTCTTATTGTCGGATGCCGCTTCTGCAGCTAATTCCAAAATTTCTGCAGATAAATATTCCAGAGCTGCCGCTAAATATATAGGTGCTCCACTACCAATTCTTGGCGCGTAATTCCCTTTCCTCAGAATCTTGTGGATTCTTCCAACTGGGAACTGCAGTCCAGCTCTGGAAGACCTGGATTTGTTCTTAGTTCTGATGATTTTGGAAGACATTTTTTTTAGTTTTATTTTTTGTGTAGTATACTTAGTGAAAGATGACGGATGATGAGAACAGTGGTTGATAGTTTACTTAAGTAAAATTTGTTAGTCAGGCAAGTTGTGGGTGGTTCAATGAGTTGATTTTTGAGCTAAGATGTTAACAAGGTTATGATTCGCTTGATGGTAGCAATACATAAGATTTTTTTATCTATTGATTGATCTAAAGATTGATCTATCAATAATAGTAACTACAAACGCACGAGACATCCAGATAAAAATTGATGACTGACATACAAAGTACATAAGTGCCTATCTATCTAACTAATAGAACAAAAAAAAACAAGATTTTCCTCATGTCTAGAGGCGTTTTTTAACCCCCATTGCAAAAGGTGGGATGCTATCCTGAATGTTTGAGAAACTCTCGACACGTCAAAATGTTGAATATCTTCGAATTGACAGAACCTATGTTCTTAAAAAACATATGTAAAGAACCATCCCAACTAAAATAACTTAAAATCGACCTATTCGTTTGGGAGCTACTGTGCCAGAGACCAACACTTAGATACCTACACACATTAATCTCATTTTTCATCGGTAGTTAAAAAAACATTTTAGCCAGCTGATTCGTCGTATTTTACCGTTGATCGAAGTACGCACCTCTATAGTCCATATTCTATAATTTACTGGCATTATTGAATACATTTGAAGGTCACAATTATCGATTTTCGCCGGGATCTGAGTGTCAATAAGTATGCGGGAAGGGGACGGACGGCGCACACGCTTCCAGGGGTCGTCAACTGTTTGTAATATTTGTAAATTTTTTGAATGGAGTTAGCGATGACTGAATTCATTTGACTAGGGATTAAAAAAATTGCTTTTTTGCTTAAAGAAAAAAATATACAAAATTACACTAGCGGCTACTAAGCGGCGGTAGCCTAATAGCTAAGGCGTCGGTCTCGCAATCGTGAGGTCGCGTGTTCGAATCCTACCCATTATACTACTGACGTGAACCCACTCCTAACACAAGCCTTTGAGCTTAGTTGGAGGGGTTAACATGATTGCTAGTAATGTGGGACTCAATCCCACATTGCTAGTTATCTTTTTAAAAAAACTATAGGGGAAGATCGGGTAGGAAATGGCAAATAAAACATAAATAAACGAAATTGGTGCCTTTATTAATCATATATTAATAATAAATATCATATTTTGTAATAAAATATTCTAAAAATAATTTGGTCTTATTTTTCAGCGTCACAAAAAGTGTCGGTTAGCCTCGGACACAGTAATCAATGGTAGTCCAACATTTTTTTTGCCTTAAAACTACTATTAAAATATTAAACACAATTTTCAGGGGCCAGTATTTACTTTCCTGGCAATGAATCCAGCCTTCTTCAAATGGTTCTTGTCTAATCTCATTTTTCGCTTTTACAAATTTTATTCATTGAAATTAGTATATTTCAAGTTTTTCTGCAACAATAGCAACAACATTTTACGATACTTTCCTTATATAAAGCAAAATTATTTAAATTAAATTAAATTATTCCTTATATAATTGTTGAAATTGTAGATAAACTTATGCAATGCCATCTAAGGGAGCCTCAGATGCGTTACCCCTGCCCGCAGCTGCGCTCGCGCCGCTCGCCGTCAGCTGCCAACGACCGTTACGCTCGCTCGGCGCGTGCGCCGCCGATATTATTATTACAAAGGTGCATAGAGAAAGTAGATGAGCATAGACATAAGATAACAGGCAGATGTGTAGTGTTATTTCGTTTATGAATGAATGGATAACGTGCTAGTTCATGAAATAATGAAAGTGCCTACCTTCTGAGTTCTGGAGGCCTACTCTAATTCAATGAAAACGAAGTTTCGATCAAAAGTGAGCTGGTGATATACAGAGCCAGGAACATTTATTTATTCCACTCGTTCCAGAAATTCGTCTATGGGTTCGAACTTCTTGGGCTTATCCAGGGTGTCTTCAGGGATGGGAACAGGAACCAAATACGAGTTTGAATATGAATGTGGGGCAATTTCAGCCCAGGTGAGACAGAGAAGATCTTCGTCTTCTCTTGGAACCTAGCTCTTATCATTACCTAGGTTCTAGGTACTGTAGCCATCAGGCCAGCTCTTGAGCAGGTACCGGGGGTGTTCCTCAGAACTTTTATCGGGCTTTTAAATGAAACTTGTGGATTTCCCCAAAGCTAATACACTGTTTATTACTGAAATACTATTAAATAAGTACATAAATATCAAGGTCATAAAAAAAATTAAAAAAGGTCAATTCACTTTATATATATAACATTTCTTAACAACTTAGTATTACTATTTTATATATATAAAATCCGTGCCGTGTGGTGCCGGCTTAAGAATAGTACCACCCCATCTCTACCCGTGGGTGTCGTCAAGGCGACTAAGGGATTTCACCCCGGAGGACGGGCAGCAGCGTCCTCTGCGTACTTAAAGCCTTACTGCGATCGCCAACCCGCTCGCCAAGCGTGGCGATTATGGCAATTACCCCCAGGATCTACATAGGTACTAGTAGGTTCTACTGGGGAGACCCGTGCCCAGCAGTGGGCCATCTTATGGGTTGATATGTATGTATGTATATGTATATATAAAATCACATTTAAACGACCCGAATCAGTCGGCCATGAAACTCGCAATTCACGAATGACATCTTTTTTTTTTTATTCTGTTAATGAGTTTTCTGTTACTACAATGAGATCTAACATGAGAGAGGTGGATTATCTTCGACCCACCTGTACCTAAGATTCTACCTACCTACTAGGCAATTACGTTACTACTTGCCTAAGTAGGTAGGTAAGTATCTAAGATCGTTACAGCAGTCTATAATGTCACTATGTATCTACAAAGACATCTAAAATAACCATTTTCATGTAAACTACTAATGAAGTAATGATAATTATAATTAGTAGCAAACATGGTCTTATCATCAAAATATATGTAACTAGCTGTCCCCGTTTTTGAAACATTTCTCATTGCTGCTCCGCTCCTATTGATCGTAGCGTGATGTTATATAGCCTATAGCCTTCCTCGATAAATGGGCTATCCAACAGTGAAATATTTTTTCAATTCGGATCAGTATTTCCTGAGATTACTGCGTTCAAACAAACAAACTCTTCAGCTTTATAATATTAGTATAGATTTAAGTGAAGCAAGCTTCAATTCAATCTAAATTTTAAAAGTTTCAATAAAATTATGAGAATAGGTGGATACACTGGGTTCAATTAACTTTCTATTAAAATATCGCATGTACCAAGACCGCGGAAAAGATAAAACTAATCAGTAAATGTGACAAACAAAGATTAAAGCGTGCCTGATGCTGAGGAGTTACTAAACGAAGTGTTTTCTCTTGGAGAAGTTACGGTAGGAGTTGTAAAAATGGCGGCAAACTGACATGTCGCTATTTTTACAGCTCCGCGTTTAAAGAGAAAGACTTTGTGATTGAAAGAAGAAAACCAGAATTATATTATACTTGAAACTGGCGTATGCACATTATGTGCGAGCCATAATCTCTACCGATTAATATTGCAGGGAAGTGGAAAAAACAAAGTTACGGTAGGTAGGCTTTTGTTTAGTTTTCATTTTAGCAAAATGTCATTTATTAAAAGATCGCGCAGTCGTGCACTAACAAGATGGACAGATCTGGGTTGGTAGATAACTACCACTGTAAAAATTAATTATTTTACACTAATCATGAAATAACATTTGTTAAAATGTTCTAAAAACAATTTTTGTTCACAATTTAATGTGGTCATATAAACTAATATTATAAAGCAGAAGAGTTTGTTTGTTTGTTTGTTTAAACGCGGTAATCTCAGGAACTACTGATCCGAATTGAAAAATTCTTTCACTGTTAGATAGCCCATTTATCTAGGAAGACTATAGGCTATATAACATTACGCTGCGACCAATGGGAGCGGAGCAGCAATGAGAAATGTTGCAAAAACGGGCAAAATTTCCGCATACGAAGTTGCGCGGGACAGCTAGTGAATTTATAAACCTCAAAGTAATAAAACTAAATGAATTTGACCATACGAAATAATGACGTCAGAGATTTTACGAGAAGTGTCGTTATGACGTTTCTTTTAAAGATATTGATTTCATCTATCTGCGCTGGCTGGACAGAGATCGATGAAGACAGATCATTCGCTCCAGATACAAACCCTGACGCTGATCACGATCCAACATTGAACAACATCAAACATAGAACCGATTTCAAATAGAGATTAAAATAAGCTAGTATTAAATAGTACACTAGCTGTCCCGCGCAACTTCATATGCGTAAACTTTCCCCGTTTTTGTAACATTTCTCATTGCTGCTCCGCTCCTATTGGTCGCAGCGTGATGTTATACAGCCTATAGCATTCCTCGATAAATGGGTTATATAACAGTGAAAGAATTTTTCAATTCGGATTAGTTGTTCCTGAGATTACCGCGTTCAAATAAACAAATTCTTCAGCTTTATAATATTAGTTTAAATTAGTTACATAAATACGCAGTTAAACTGGACTTAGGTATAGTTGGTTCTAAGAACCTACAGCCATGTCCTTTTAATTGAGAGACCTTTCAAAATGTTCATTCAATATAATTATTGCGCAAAGGTATGTATGTATTCGTGTAACATTAAAAACACACTCGACATTGAATTTTACACTTAAAGCTCTCAAAAACAGAGTCCTTTTTTCAATGGCACAGTTTCCTTTCTATAAAAATTCTTAGTAAAATCGATTACATCCGATTTAGAGTCTTAAATTCATTGAAATACGTTATACAATTGAAGGAACTCTTTTTTTTTACGAACAGCGCGTGCGCGCGTATTTGCAGGGGTGCGCAAGCACCGTTTCCGACCCCAAGTCCCCAGTTTTTTTGAAAAAGGAATTCCCTTTCGCAGTTGACGGTTGAAGTTCAAACAGGAAAGACGTGTGTTATCAACGAGTTTATTATTATTTATTTAAAATTTTAGTTTGTGATTATATTGCAGATAAGATAACAAAAGTGTTACATTGTGAAAAAAATAAGTTACAAAAGTGTACATTGCTAAAAATTAAGTGTTAAAATCTGAAAGATTAAAATAGACGTTTAAGACACCAAATTAAATATTTCTGCAACATTTATTAAATTATATTTAAGACATAAATAGTTCCGTATCTATAATTATTGTGTATAAGTTAAGAAACATACTTAACCCTAAGTTAAAACTAAGTGACCGTATCGGTTCCGCACAGAGCTCACCCTTTCTTAAGCAAGGAAATATGCTTTAGCGCACCTCGGGGAAAAAATACGCTTAAAAAAATGGATTCACCGAAAATAGTGTACAAATATTACTCAAACCCAGCTTTTTGCTCGCAAAGCGAAGTGGTTTTCGCACAAAAATCATGTGTAACAAAAATTGTATCACCAGACAGACGAATGCCGCCTTTAGGCGCGAACTCGCCAAGAAAATACGAAATTGGGAATAGAATTATGAGAACAGATATTTCAGACAATCCTTTAAGGATGTCGCCTGCTGGAGCGCTAAGAATGAGGGAGGAGCCTCCCGAATTGCCTCCAAAACCTGTCAAATATCAACCGAGGCATTTTCAAAGGCAAACTTCCATGATATATAAGCCAACGCGTTCTGTGAGATGCAGAACGCGTAGTGAAGACTTAGAAATGGCACAATTAAAACAGCAAAAACAAACAAGATACGATCGCCATAACCACAGCGATGACGGGTTAGAAGATAGACTAAAACATAGATACGAAGTCATAGAAGATTATGACGATATGGCTGACTATTCTCCAACTAAAAAGCGGATAATACAAGCCAAAGAAGAAGAAATACAAGAGTACAACGTTGACGGGCCAGACGAGCATGAAATGAAAGAAATACCAACGGAAATCGTTAAAACAGTTAATGGTAAAACTCTTAGATATGCCATAGTACCTTCGGAAGATGATGAACCGAGAACAGTGACTTTTACATCACCAATGATGTCGAGAAAGAATTTAATTGCCACTCAAAAACTACATGAACTCCTGTCCACTCCTAGAAAATTAAAGAGTTATGCAAGCCAGCCTTCCGTTAGAATGACGCCTAACAAATCAGTGGATTCGAAATACTCGGAGACGCCTAGGAAATTTGTTTCAAGCACTCCTACACAAGGGGTTACTCCATCGAAATCCTGTGCCAATTTGACTATGTCTAGAACCAGTGCTACTACATCTCCTATATCTCCTAAAGCTCAACAAAAATTGAATTATGGGATGCCAGAAAAAGTACCAGAATTTGATCGTCATGATGTTTTCGTGACCAGTTTTAGAGATAAGAGTAGAGATCGCAGTTTTGATATAGAGAGGGAGAATAGTAGAGAAAGAAGAGATTACGAGAGGAGAAGGGAGAGTCAGAGGAAGGATAAAAACACTGCTGTTATTATGCCGAGGTATGTATTTATTGTATTTTTAAAGAAATGTTTCTAAAATAACCTTGGATATACAGTGTAACTATTTTCATTCATAAAATGTCTTTCATTGTATACTGTAAAATAAAATTTGATAACACAGGGGTATAGAAACGACTGAGTCAAATCTAATGGTGGGTAGATAGGTACTTACTAAAATGAAATGCAGTTTACTAGCGAATCCAATAAACTATTTGCAAGACGGTGTTGGTCTGTCGTTGATTTCGAATTTATACGAATAGTCATACGTAGTACGACATTTTTGCGCTTACGGTCAATTGTCTACCTCTTGTAGTTCAGAACATACATAGTACCACAGTACTTAAAGCTTTACTGTGATAGTAGGTACTGGCTATGTAGGGAAAGCGCTTATATGTACTCACTAGCTGACCCGCGCAACTTCGTCTGTGTATTTTTTTCTTATTGGTGCTCCCCTCCTTATTTCTCCACTATTTAATGGATGTTATTATACATTATAAACCTTCCTCTTCAATAATAATAATAATATGTTGGGATAACTCACAAAACGCTATCTGATCCCAAACTAAGCAGAGCTTGTACTATGGAAATCAGACAACTGATAAATATACTTAAATATTTCTAAATACATACTTAATATAGATAAATAACACCCAGACACAGAATAAACCATCGCGCTTATCACACAAAGTTTAATCCTGGGTGGGGATCGAACCCACGACCTCTTGCATAGCAGTCGGATACACTCCCACCGCGCCACAGAGGCAGTCAATCACTCTATCTTTTAAAAAAAACCGCATCAAAATCCGTTGCGTAGTTTTAAAGATTTAAGCATACATAGGGATATAGGGACAGAGAAAGCGACTTTGTTTTATAATATGTAGTGATAATATAAAGCTGAAGAGTGTTTGTTTGAACGCGATTATCTCAGGAATTACGGTTCAGAATAGAAAAATTATTTCACTGTTGGATAGCCTATTTATCGAGGAAGGCTATTAACTGTATATCATCACGCTACGACCAATAGGAGCGTAGCAGCAATGAAAAATGTTGCAAAAACTGTCTGCTAGTCATACATACGAGTACACTAAATACACGATTATGTAATAACACTAGGTACACAATTACGTTTGCATTAACGAAAATATGTCTGTTATAGGCTTGTCGCATTTTATGGGGAGCCGGCAGGTGCTAGTTTAGACAGGGGTTGTATTTTGCTGGGGTGTGTCCACGGGACACCTAATTCGACATAATGTATGTCGGATAGGATCTATGTATGTGTGTTAGTGTGAGTGGTGTTTTGAACATGTCAACGTGGCCTTGGAGTTGTGAAAATGGCGGCAAACTGAATGTCGCCATTTTTACAGCTCCGCGTTTAATGAGTAAAACAGTGTATTATACTTGAAATACCTGATAACTGGACAAGAACGAGACTTTGTGATTGAAAGAAGAAAACTAGAAAGAAATTATACTTGAAGCTGGCGTATGCACATAATGTGCGAGCCATAATCTCTACCGAATAATATTGGAGGGAAGAAGAAAAAAGAAAGTGGCCTTTTCTTATGTCAACTCGGCTGCGCAAGGAGGGTAACGTTTTTCGAGTGTATATTGTATACTAGATGACCCGCGCAACTTCGTCTGCGTGAATTTTCCTCGTTTTTGCAACATTTTTGCTTTGCTCCTATTGGTCGTAGCGTGAAGTTATATAGCCTGTAGTCTTCCTCGATAAATTGGCTACCCAACGGTAAAATATTTTTTCAATTCGGACCAGTGGTTTCTGAGATTATCGCGTTCAAACAAACAAACAAACTCTTCGTCTCTATAATATTAGTATAGATTTCTTAGTTGTAATGTCTATAGACTTGTTAAAATGTGACATTTTGTACTTGAATAAAGCTCATAATCGTGTAGATATTTAATGGTAATGCTAAAAATCTAAAAAGGTTAAGAACTTATGCCCTAGGTCATATCACAGAATAAGTATTTCATAGTACTACGTACAGAAGGTTCACTCCCTAACAAAAGTCAGGTTTAGGTATAAAAATATACCTAAACTAGCCAGAGCTACCCGTCTGCAAGCTAAATTGAAACTTATAACCGCGCGCGAACAGTGAATTTTCTTTGCGCGCCACTGTTTTATGACCGAGCTGCGAAGTCCGCACGGGGTTGACACTTGGCCTGTTGGTCCAGACTCTAGTAGTTGCCTGACTGTTAAGCCGGAGGTCGTGGGTGATAAAACTTTGTATGATGAGCACGATGGTTTATTCTGTGTCTGGGTGTAATTTATCTATGAACTAGCGGCCCGCTCCAGCTTCGCACGGGTATAAAATATATGGATGTTAATACACATATAAACCTTCCTCCTCAATCACTCTATCTATTAAAAAAAACCGCATCAAAATCTGTTGCGTAGTTTTAAAGATTTAAGCATACGTAGGGATATAGGGACAGAGAAAGCGACTTTGTTTTATACTATGTAGTGTGATAGCTGACCCGCGCAACTTCGCCTGCGTAATATTCCCCGTTTTTGCAACATTTTTCATTGCTGCTCAGATACTTTTAGTCGTAGCGGGATGGTATACCACCTATAGCCTTCCTCGATGAATGGGCTATTCGACCAGTACCTAGTTCCTGTGATTATCGCTTCAAATAAACAAACAATTTATTTACTTATAATATTACTAACATTTAAACTTTCGCGTTGCATGATTATAACTATTTATTATTCGAGAATTAATCACCTTAAAATTGCTTGACGTTTCGACCACCGGCCGTCATTCGCTATATAAGTAATATTACTTTAAATACTTATTTTTTAATAATTATTTAGGTAAGTATGTATGTTTATCAGTTGTCAGGTTTAGTACAGGCTCCACCTGGTTTGGGATCAGATGGCGTTGTGTGAGTGGTCCCCAAGATATTATTATTATATTATTACTAGCTGACCCTCGCAACTTCGTTACCGTAACCCGTCGTAACCCGTTTTTGCACTATAGGGTAAATAAAAAAATAGGCGTTGGTCATAGAAGGGTGAAAATTCAGGGTTGTATGTATTTTTGAATCCGGTAATATTAAAAAATAAAAATTTACCTAAAAAATAAAAAACAAAAATTATTAACATTTAGGGGGATGAATAATAGATGTTGTCCGATTCTCAGACCTACCCAATATGCACACAAAATTTCATGACAATCGGTCGAGCCGTTTTGGAGGAGTTAAATTACAAACACCGTGACACAAGAATTTTATATATTAGACTAGCTGTCCCGGCGAACTTCGCCTCGACTCTTTTTTTTTGTAAATCGGGTTCAATTGTGAATCTAAACCATCCTCGAATCTCCTTGAACTCACACAAAAAAATTCATCAAAATCGGTCCAGCCGTCTAGGAGGAGTTCAGTGACATACACACGCACACAAGAAATATATACTAGCTGTCCCGTGCAACTTCATATGCGTAAATTTTTCCCGTTTTTGCAACATTTCTCGTCGCTGCTCCGCTCCTATTAGTCGTAGCGTAATGTTATATAGTCTATAGCCTTCCTCGATAAATGGGCTATCCAACAAAAAAAGAGTTTTTCAAATCGGACCAGTAGTTCCTGAGATTAGCGCTTTTTAATAAACAAACAAACTCTTCCGCTTTATAATATTAGTATAGATTAGATTTTCTCTCATATTCCAGGGTGGCCCCTCCTCCTTCAGTATACTCGGAGGATACAACTTACAAGTCAGTATCAAGTTGGAAGCCAAGTGCTGCAACGGCTTCACTCACGATTTCAGCCCTGATGCTGACATTGTGTGGAGGTCTCACAGCTGGACTTAGCTTTTATATGATGTATGCTGTAAGTATCAATGAACCTTATTATTGCCTTTAATGTAAAATTGTAAACTACTTTTCACTATAATTGGGTATTTGACTACTATCAAAATAAAATATTTTAAAATAACCACGTAAAAATATGTCATAAAGTGTTCTAAAAAATATGTTCATTTATTAATTTAATGTGTTACTTAATTTATAATCATAAAGAGAAACACTGAAAGTAAATAATATATATATATATATTTAATCCCTGTCCGAACCGTTAATGTGTTGTCAGGTATCATGTTCCTATTCGATTTAAGGCATTTTTTTTAATTCATGACGAAAAAAAAAAAATGTTTTTCTATAGATGTCTTAAGGCATAACAAAAAAGATTGTTTTGATTGTAAAGAGGCTTTATGCAAATAATGTTGTTAATAAATCTTGAACATTTACACATTTCGATGAAATTGGATATTTAAATAAATCGTGAATGTTAATTTATATTCAATAAATAAATCATTTTAACGGATATTTTTTTTAAGCTATTGCATAGCTTTTATCGCGGGCTTTGAGCGCGGGGACCGAATCAAGAAATTCCGTAACGAAAATAAAACCCTCTGCGCCTACCATGTAGCTCGGCCGAGCGTTCGCTTAACGTATGTGTATATGGTACGACTGTACGAAGCGAAGCACGGATCGAGACAAGCTGCTCCGAAATGTAATGAAAAAAAAAAAAATAATAATATATAACTACACTGACGGACTCATAAACTGCATCAAAGTTCAGGTTTACTTTAAAAGGATTTTTTTATAATAAGTATGCAAACTTTTTAGATTAAATTATATAAATATGGAAAGACTGGCTCTTAATCTTAAAAAAAAAAAAAATTTAAAAATAGAACTGCGGTAAAACAAATGAATATAGCCGGGAAAAGAAAATTTACTCGTAGTATCAGATTTGCGTGTTATTTATAGCAAAGTTTTAAATTAATTCTCATTGATTTTTTTTGTTTGGTCAATTGAATTATTGTTACCAGCATAATTGTTGGGTTAGTTTTTTAACACATCGAGAGTTTTTGAACCATAATATGGATACTTCGTCCGAACAAGCGGCACAAATTGTAGCATTGGTGCGGGAGGGCTTGGATCAACGAACGATTGGTAGAAATTTAAATTTAAACCAGTCTACGGTTTGTAGAATATACAGAAGGTTTGTAGAGACAGGTTCTTACAGGAGGAGACGTGGTACAGGCAGAACTCGAGCAACCACAGGTCGTGATGACCGATTTATTGTTACAACTTCCCTGCGAAATCGTTTCCTCACGTCAGTTAACATCAAAACCGAGCTTAATGAAGTGCGTGGAAAAAACGTGTGTGCACGAACAATAAGAAGAAGGTTAAAGGAAGCGGCTATCACCCCTTTTAGACCAGCAAATGGTCCAAAGTTGTCTGCAGCTCACAGACAAGCTCGCTTAAGATTTGCGCGTCATCACCTGAATTGGACAGAAGAGCAGTGGGCCTCTGTATTGTTCACGGACGAGTGTAGGACATGTTTATATGGTGCAGATGGTCGCAGAAGAGTCTATCGTCGACGTGGGGAGCGATATGCTCAAAGTTGCATTGAGGAGCGTGTTCCTTTTGGAGGCGGTTCATGTATGGTCTGGGGTGGCATATCGATGAACGGGCGAACAGAACTTGTGTTCATAGACATGGTCCGTCAAAACGGTAATAGAGGGGGTTTGACAGCACATCGCTACATAACAGAGATATTAGAAGATCACGTGGTGCCTTACATGGGATTCATAGGCGAAAATTTTACTTTAATGCAGGATAATGCCCGGCCGCATGCAGCTGCACAAGTTCAACATTATTGCGAAGAGGTTGGGATACGTACAATGAATTGGCCAGCACGCAGCCCGGATCTTAATCCCATCGAGCATGTTTGGGACAATTTAAAAAGAGCTGTATATGCGAGAAACCCTTCGCCTACGACAGTGGCAGCACTAAGAACAGCACTTTCAGAAGAATGGGACAATATTCCGCAAGATCTTTTAAAAACCCTTATAAAATCTATGCGGAACCGATTAGAATCCGTAATAAGGGCACGTGGGGGTAATACACCTTATTAAAACACAAATAAACCCTTGCATAAAGTTTGTGTCTATTGTTAAAACCAATTTTTTAATTAAACAATTTTTCCTTAAACTTCTGTTTTTTCTTCAAAAAAGGTCTTAAGGTCCTTTCCAGTACATAAACTTAAACTTAAAGATATGATCCTACGCTGTTTTAAAGTTCACGAACCAATCTAGAGGTTTCAATTTAAATCTGTATAGAAAGTTTGCATACTTGGTTAAAATATTTATTTCAAAGTCGTCTATTACTTTGATGCAGTTTATAAGTCCGTCAGTGTATATTATTTAACTTACGCAATTTTTTTTTTTTATTTTTGTTGATAAAAATACTATTCAATAACTTTACCCGGCAGTGATTGTACGTTCTGCCGTATTAAAAATGCAGTTTCCTGGCCGTACTAATCCTAAGCTGAATTATGCAATCTTAAGGGCTATACACACTAAAACATTGGCCACAGCTCTGTGTACTAACGAACAACTCATTTCCGATTTACAGTTCGGAAGACACTACTACTTGGACTTCGGCGTGCTGTCAGGGTTCACCTGCTTCCTTCTCGGACTCCTCGGCTTCAGGTTTAGAAGACAACAGCTTCTACCTAACAGGAACTATATATCTGGTAAGTTGGCTACTTTCTGAATGGTTGTGCGCGGAAGACCGAGGTGGGCGGCCGCGGCCATGACGCTATGTGCCTAGCGCTAATTGAATAATTCGGTCGGTATAAATAAATAAAAAATAAAAATAAAAACGCCTTTTATTTCTTGCATTTCACTTAAGATATTTTACATAGACTATTTTTTTTTCTTGTTAAATTCCATTTGGTTCTGTCTTGTGCTTTCTGCATCCAATGTAATAATAATAATAATAATAATATCTTGGGACAACTCACACAACGCTATCTGATCCCAAACTAAGCAGAGCTTGTACTATGGAAACAAGACAACTGATAAACATACTTATATATTTCTAAATACATACATATTATAGATAAATAACACCCAGACACAGAATAAACCATCGTGCTCATCACACAAAGTTTCATCCTGGGTGGGGATCGAACCCACGACCTCTTGCGTAGCAGTCGGATACACTCCCACCGTGCACAGAGGACCGGCCGTTTCTCTTATATCGTCTTCCCATCTTGTGTGCGGTCTACCTTTTAGTCGTTTACCTGCTGGGCCATTCCATGATGTGACTCTTATGGTCCATCTGTCATCTCTTAGTCTCGCTACGTGTCCCGACCATTTCCATTTGAGCTTTTTTGTGCCTAGCGCTAATTGAATCGGTCGGTATAATGCCCCCTTAAACCGTTTTGGTCGGTGTTTCAACCCATAAATCGTCCCCTCTGAGTGCGCCTTTGCGAGATATTACTAAAACAATTATCTTTTTCTTTTCCAGGCTACATAGTACTCTCATCGTTCTCCCTACTAAGCGCATTCGGCCTTCTCACTATACTATGCGTAGAACCCAAACCAGGCACGCCACTCAACGACGTTACATCCGGCGCGATTTGCGGAGTCAGTGTACTGTGTCTCAGTTTGGCTACTGTTGGAGTGCTCGCTTCGTACTGCTGCGTCAAAGACCCACCAGATAATCGAGTTGGAACTACTAGGTGGTATTGAAAAAGGCTGAATTTAAATCTATCTAACTATATTATAAAAACCTTTGGTTATTTAATAATTTAATGGAGCATTCATTAAAGCTACTATTTTTGACGTTTGACACTCGTTGAAAATGGCGCGCTAGATTATCTATGGCTAGAACATCTAGAGGCTAGAGTCTTCTTACCTGTCAAAAAGTACGTCCATTTGACCGTACTTTTTGACAGTTCTTTGCTTCAATTTTAGATGTCGGATAGGAATCTAGACATTATATATTCAAAGATAAAAACATATATATTGCTGTTTTTAAAATTAGCTGACCTGTTGGACGTACATATTTGAATAATCTGATATTGAAATGTTTTGTCCATCTGGATTTTTTTTATGGGTATCGTCATTTTAGGGGGTTTGAAGTTCATCGGGTCAAGTGGTTGTAGGTATATAAAAGTGCTAAAAGTTGACCCAATAACATAAGCTGACCACTGACGTTATATTTATTGGGTGCACGGGTGCCTTCCGAATGGACGGATATACATAAAATTATAGCACCATTGATTAAACTTCCATTTGGACGTCCTCCATTTGGACGTCTTCCATTTGGACGTCCTCCATTTGGACGTACGTTTTTCATTTGGACGTACGCAAGAAGGTTATACTAAAGACTGCTGTTAAGACTATACATTTGTTTCAGAAGAAGTAAAGAGAACAAATTTTGCGAAATCGCCTTTCTCTTTCGTGACTATGGACCATGGTTTGACACTATGCTTAGAAAGAGAAGGTGGGCCTCTTTCTTCTTTTTTTAGACGAAAGGATAAACCATAGACCCAATTACTATAAGTTTCTTGAATTGTCCACTCACTGACAAAACGGATGCCTTCCAAATAGCGTGACATACGTCAATTTGGACTGGACGAGCGTCAGTTTGGAATTTTAAAACCGAATGCCGTCCATTCAAATGGATTATGTTTTTGACATTCACGCCATTTGGATGGTTAGGTCCTTTAGTTTCACAACTAACTATATAATGCAAAGATAATTGTCACAATTCTAATTAGCCACTTAAATAAGTAGGTACAATCGGCAAAAGTATGGTCTATCACCCTACGGTTCAAGTTCATTTGCACGTCATAAAACTACAAGGTTGATTTTGCCTTGCAATATTAAACTGATTGTTACTATTCTCAACCTTATCGCTATTTTGATTACACAGGAACTTTCGCCAAAACTGATAGATCACTTTTTTGATTAACTGTAAACTTACTGTAATAATACCTACGCTATTATTATTATAAGTATTCTATATACCTAGGTACCTAATTAGAACGTTCTGCATATCTCCTAAGTATGAGGCATAAAAAATCTCTCGGTCGGGATTCTCTATGATCGCGGGTTCGAATACCAGCCGACCGATTTTTTTCCTTTATTCATATCTCTTAGCTCATAGAACATAATATGAAATGCATTATGACTGTACCCAGGACTTGGGGGTTGAACCCCCCCCCCCCCATTTGGCCTGTGCTTAGTTACCACCTAGCACTCCCCCCCCCTCCCCATTTACCCCAAAAAACGATCCTGGGTACGCCCATTAAATGTATTGTCGTGCTGACTCATTTTTTATATTATTTGTTAAACTTACTATAATTTAAGATAATATAGGTCGGTACCTCTATTTACATTAAAAAAAAACAATGTAAGCATGCATGCCAAAGGAATTTGAAATTGTACTTAAAGTTATTGAATTGTTACGATATTTAAATAAAATATTATTAGTCACTAAATATTTGTTGTTTTATTAATTTTGAAATAACTTTTGCTTGTGAAACGCCAATCTCACTACAGAACAGCCAAATGATGCCGTCAGAAAAATTTGTGCATAATGTTTATGTGTATAACTTAAGCATTATGCACAAGTTTCTGTGACGGCGGACGTAGGTATATACAAAGAACATGTAAAATAGGTATATATAGCATAACTCGGCGGTATAAAAATGGCGTCGGCATTTTATACTTACGTTTTACAAAATTACACCGAATGTAAGCTGTCCTCATTTTGTATAACGCTACTAGACATTACTTAACGCCGTTTACAAATGGCCGCGGCTTAGCAATATGCCGCGGCAATTTGTCACAGACAAAATGTTGGGGTGTCTATGAAAACTGAGGTTCGAGGAATCTGTATCACCCGACAAGTGTTAGAAATAGTACATAAAAATAAAATATAATTATGTAAGTGGGTACTTAGTGCACTAAATCGATTCGGTTAGGGCAAGAGGGGAGCAAACGTGCCGCGGCAGCGGTTTCCGCGTGTGAGTAACATCAATGTTAAGTACTAAGAAGCAAAGAAATATACCTATAGTTATCTATTATAATATTCCATAACACTGCCTTTACTAAGTATATAGTCAACAAATTTCAAGCTTTATTATCATGGTTACCCTACTATAACATCGAAGTTGGCGTTAATCCACTGATATTCATTTACAATTCGCTTAGGCATTTTGTAAAACGTATAAAATGTCGACGCCGTTTGTATAATATTATTACCTCGATATCTTTAAACCACAAGGCGGACGACGAAGACGTCGTCGTAAGATTTGTCTTGATCGCCCAACTGTTCTTAGCTATGTTATGTGTGAACAAAGCAAATATGGCAGTTGTGAGATGTCTATCAGGAACCATCAGTAATTCTTGAGATTACCGCGTTCAAACAAACTCTTCAGCTTCATAATATTAGTATAGATTGCTGCACGGTACAGGAGATGTCAAAAACAAGAGGTGTGCAAAAATAAGTTTTTTCTAATACCGCAAAGAGTATCAAATTAAAGGGTTAATTGTAAGCATTTCAAAAAGTTAAGGAAAATGTTGTTACCTACTTCTCAATTGATCAGCTGTTACTCGTAAACTTGTAAAGCCTTCTTACCCGTGAAAGTTTTTCTTTTAATTTCACTTTATACACTTACCGTAAATTTTTTCACATACCATTTAGCTGGCGGGGTGGGGGGGGGGGGGCACTTGACTCTAACAAAAAATTGCACTTTCAAGCTTATTTATTTTACTACCAGATCGGAACGGATAGGTGAGAAAAAAAATCACACCCCTATTTTACATAATAGGGGAGGTACCCTAAAACAAAATTTTATTTAATTTTATTCTTTCAAAGTCAAAGTCAAAGTCAAATATCTTTATTTCGTAAAATCAGGTTAATGATTATTTGAAAACGTCAAATTTAAACATACTAAAAATTTTATAAAACTATGAATGTTTGAAAAAAAAACAAAATGAGGTTAGGTGGCAGTTCCAAGTGTAAAGCTCATGAGAAGAAGCTGCCAAGAAACTCATGTGCTTCACTTTGTAAGTAAGTAATATGTATCCATGCAAAATTACAGCCTTCTAGCACTAACAGTCTCTGAGCAAAGTTGCGGACGGACGGACATGGCGAAACTATAAGTTCCGTTTAGCCGTTTTTGCTACGGAACCCTAAAAAACGTCAAATAGCAAACCATTGTCTTTTCAATTTTCTATACTTGGCAATAGCTGTGATAAAAGTTAAGTGTTACATCAGTTACAGCCCACAAACACTAAAAAGTATTAAATTAAAAATAAATTTTAAAAATGAAAAAAACCGCAGCGCAAATCGTGCAAACAAGATTCCCTAAATATTTAATATCATGCTGTTCAAAGTTGATCGAGATTCATACCTCCGACTACCTCATATTAGCTTCATATGTATCTAGGGGATTTATTGCCCTGGCGGGTTTTTCGTCACTCTAATCTGATGGGACGGAAGTATGAGATGACTGGAGAGCGATCAAACGCAGCAGCACCAATCAACGGTTTTGATTTCTAAAAAGCTTTGTGCCTCAGAAATCAAAGCCGTTAATTTCTGAGGCACAAAGATGAGTCTCATTTTCAGGAAACGGACACCCGTTGCTTTATTTGCAGTTTGCTGAAGATGCTACAAAGAGAGCTGGACATACATTGGGCGCCAAAATGTTATATCGTTCTAACTTAAATCTGGCATCGGTCCGGCACTGAGTACATAGTCTAGTAGACTATATTCGAAAATCCATTCAGCTAAATAGATTTCATCAAACAAACTATGAACTTGACTACCTTGGTGGCGCGGTGGGAATGTGTCCGACTGCTATGCAAGAGGTCGTGGGTTCGATTCCCACACGGGACACCACTTTGTGTGATCCAGAAGTTGTTGTCCGATTCTGAGTGTTCTTTGTACGAAGTTGTATGTTTGTAAAGTCCTCTGCGACTCACTAAAATGTCATTGCTTGTGTGGGTCGGGTCGTCTTCCTTCCCTCCAAAATGGTGAAGGGGATGATGGCTGACCCATGCGTCAAACTCGTGAACGGGTGCTACTTGGGGTGACTGGTCGGCCTTGTCATTATCATTATAAAGGTCTGTATTTTTTTAATTAGTGGTTCATAAATAAGTAGTTTTACTTATAATTATCAAATCGCATGTTGCCTTTACCTCTTCTGTATTTTTGTAAGTTGATGCTCCCATCCACACCGTAGGAGGCTAATTCATTTAAAACTTGATTATACCAGTTTACGTACTATGGTTATTGCTTGCGTGAGTTTCATGGTGTAATGGTTGCACCTTACTGCACCTTACTGGCTTTACTGTATATAAACAAATATATTATAAAAAATGGCATTTAAAAAAAAGTGGTCATGAGTTTTTATTGCCTAGTTCTTTTCTCACGGCTTTACTCTTGAGAACTTGGCATTAAATGTAGAATCATACGAAGTTCATAAGAGTTGCATTTGTAACCTAAATGAATAAAGTATTTTGACTTTGACTTAGGGCTTGTATTGTAACCTACTGCGGGAGTTGTTTTATTCTAAAAAGAAAAAAAAGCCCAGACATTTCTTTTTCTGGATGGATGTAGGTTTACATTACGGGATTTCATTACTTATTCAACGGGAATCCCCTTAAAGATAAAGAGATAAACTTCGAATAATAAATAGATCCAAAAGGTCAATGTCGTTGATATTCTCCAATCAATGAAGTTGGCAAGAGTTGGACAAACCAATCTTTTCATAAAGTAGCACTTTTAAGTTTTAAAAACATGGAAAAATGAACAAGAAAACTCTTGCAATTCAAAACCAATATTTATAATGAAACATACATTTCCTTCATGTAACGGAACGTAAAAGCCCCTGTCAAACTATGCGTCAACTAGTTTTATTTCTTTCAAAAAATATTATATATCTTTAGCATTTTTACATACGTATCCTTGTTTCTCTTTATGAAATTCTCATAATGCTAATTCTATTGTGCACAGGGAAGCTGGAACAGATTTATGTCTCGATCAACTCTTGCTTGAAAGAGGTATTAGTTAGTTCTATTGTGCTAATTTGATAACAATTGAACTGTTTGATAACAATTTCTAACTAGTTTATGAAATAACGAGATGTAGTGTATAGATTTCTTTCCTGACTACAAGATTTATGTCAACGCCCAACGAGTTATGCATTTCATAACATAAGTTTACAAAGTGATTAAGTGATTGTTTGGTACAAAAGAAGTAAGTAGACGACAAGTCTTTGTTTTATTACTATTTTATATTGCACAGAATTTGATTTCACCTAAGTCTGAATATATTCTCTGTGAAAAAGTAATTAACTTGTTTACATTAAAGGTCGTTTGATTTGTTGCCTTGCACTTTAAATTTGAAGGTCGAAAAAAATGTTATTTTTTTAAAATAATGTGGACTTGATCCCCCATAGTTGAGCCTATTGTTTTTTTTTTATTACATTCTCGATTTGATAAAATAAAAAAATATTATGAACAATATGTACAGCCAATATTATCTTCATTGTTATCTCTTGTTCTGTTATGAATAAACTTATTTTGGTATGATGAATCAACTTACATTGGAGTGTTTTTAAATTAACTCTTATCTCTCTTTCTAAAAGTATTTCAGATCTTTTCAATTCAATGCTACCATATAACTTTTGTAATCATCTAAAAAATGCTTAAAAACAACTTTATAAAAAAGTAACCATTTTTTTTTTTTTATTTGTTTTCTATGCAATGACATTTTTGTTTTTTTTACTTCTTTTACACTGTGTTTTGGGTAACACCATTGACATGAGACCTCGACTACACCATCCCTTTTAATTAAAAAGTAAATATTGACTGCAAAGTATGAACGAGAGAAAAACTTGTATGGCCCACAAAGTAGCATTGTCCCTTTCTATAGAGTGGCCAATTTTGTGAGTTTGTGACGCAGTCCAAATCGTTAACTCAAAAATAGTATGTTAAAAAAAAATTGGTTATGTATTTGTTGTCACTTTAACTGCACCAAGGCATCACCTTGTGAATTTTACCTTTATTGTCAAGTTGTCTTATATTAAATTTTGAGCTGTGAGTGAGTCTAGAGTCATTTTCACAGTCCTCCTTTAGACTTTTACTACTCAGTGAAGTACTTCATAAAGCCAATTACCATAAAGAAAGAAATGTCATCAAAAACAATTATAAAATTATACAAGAACCTAATTAGATAATTATACAATGTATCTGCCCTTGTAAACTAATACGAAGCAATAAGACAATTTCAAATAATGTATTATTTGAAATTGTCTTAATGTGGCCTTTACATAAATTGCCATATTGACCAAATTGAAAGAATTTTTTTTTTTAATTGTAATAATATACATTTATATTTATATCCTTAGTCACATATACAGTACATGATGATAATATTTATTAAGTTTCCCCGTAATAGTGTTTAATATTGTTTATTTTAAACTTTTCCAACTTTCCAAGACTTTTCCTCTAGTCGATCAGTCAAAACTCAAACCAATCAACTGAAAGCGTACCTAGCGACGCTGCTGATTGGTTGATCGCTTTTACAGAGGGAGGTTGAATGAACGTTCGGAAACTGGTTTGGAAATTTATATTTTGTGTTTTTTCGGTTGTTTTATTTTAATTACTTTAATTTTTCTGTATGTTTTATTTTAGAAACAATTATTTATTTATTTATTTATTATAATCATTTATGGTATAATATTTTTATGTATCTATAGTTTGGTAGCCGGGACCTACGAGAATACCAGCGTTGCGGTCACAGACCGCAACATTAGCTGACGTAGGTACCTATTTGCTCTCGTACATACTTATTGTTAATTAGATGTAATGTTTTTATTATTATTCATATTTGTGTATTCTGTATTATCTTATAAGTATGTATGGAAGGTCAAATAAATGTTTTTTCTTTCTTTCTTTCTTTCAAAAAAAAGTAGTTTGACTTGTTTGACATCAATAATACTGGTTATTGTTTGCATTGGAAAAAATGCTTGTCTATGTTTAGGCATTTAGAAGTTATGGTGGAGTAAGAAAAATAACAAACATACTTATATAAACCCTGGAAATATTGCACTACTTTTTTGAGGCAGTTATCTATACTAATATTATAAAGGTGAAGAGTTTGTTTGTTTGTTTGAACGCGGTAATCTCAGAAACTACTGGCCCGAATAGAAAAAATATTTTTTTGTTGGGTAGCCCATTTATTGAGGACGGCTATAGGCTATATAACATCACACTACAACCAATAGGAGCGGAGCAGCAATGAAAAATGTTGCAAAAATTGCGCATACAAAATTGCGCAGATAAAACTAATAAAACAAGTGTAAAAATCAAACTATTGGTACGAAAAATTTATTTTATAATGGTCTTGACAAACAAGCTCAAGATACACATGGCAGTAAAACTGAACAGTAATGTGCATGCTGTTTATTATGTCATATCAACCCAAATGATGGTCACACTGCTAGGCATGGATCTCCCTAGTAGAAAATACTTATATATATATAGATCCTGAGGGTATTTACCATAATCACCACAATCGGGTATTTGAATGTCAAGTCAAATCAGTATCTTTTTTATAAAATGTCAAAACGATTCGTTCTGTAGAGATTTGTATGAAATTTAACATTGTGACGTCATTATGTTCTGGTTTCAAATCATTTACTTTTAGTATATTTATTTCGATGATTATAAATACAAAAACATATTAAATTATGCACGAATATATATTTTTAACACCATTTAAAGTCATATTATTACTTGGTAAGTGTAAAATAATTTATTGTTATTGATTGATTTGACATTCAAATACCTAATTGGCGAGCGGGTTGGCGATCACAGTAAGGCTTTAAAGTATGCAGAGGTTGCTACTGCCCGTCCTCTGACGTGCAATCTCTTAGTGCCTTGACTAAACCCATGGGAAGAGATGGGGTGGTACCGCAGTTCCATACCTGTAAATCAAAACTCGATACAGGCATTCCAGTTAGAGTAAACACATGACAATTGTAGTGCATGCAAGGAGTTGTTATGGAAGTGTACCAGCTACAAGCATGTTTATTTTCGCCCTAACAGTTTCCTTGTGTACTTAGGTATCTATTGTAAATTGCAATAGTAGGTGTTTTATGACAATTCATGTATATATGTGCAAGTCAGTAGATACGTAATAATTTTAAAGTTAAGTCTATCAAAAAGTAAATTAATCAAAAAAGTTATATAGAAACCTTAAAATGTTTTTAAAAGACCTGTTGATTGATGTCCACGCATGGATGTTTACAAAAAAAATTTTTTGTTACACATTTGGAGTATTAAAAATATTTGTTTTTGTTATTCAACTATCAAACTTAGTAGCGGCTCATATAATACACCTATACTATAAATTTCATTTATGTACAACTAGCTTTCGCCCGCGGTTACCCCCGCGTGGGTCGGTTATCGCGATAAAAACTATCCTATGTCCTTCCCAGGTACTCAAACTATCTCCATACCAAATTTCATCTAAATCGGTATAGCTGTTTGAGTGTGAAAGCGTAACAGGTAGACAGACAGAGTTACTGAAGGTAACTCTGTCTGTCTACCTGTTACACTTTTATAATACTAGCTGTCCCATGCAACTTCGTCTGCGTAAATTTCCCCCGTTTTTGCAACATTTCTCATTGCTGCTCCGCTCCTATTGGTCGTCGCGTGATGTTATATAGCCTATTGCCTTACTCGATACATGGGCTATCCATAAGTAAAATAATTTTTCAATTCGGAATAGTAGTTTCTGAGATTACCGCGTTCAAACAAACAAACTCTTCAGCTTTATAATATTAGTATGGATGTATATAGTATGGATGTGTAATGTTTGAGTAAAATGCCTATGACATACGGACAGGACGAACTATAAGGGTTCCTGCTTTTTTTTTTGCTACGGAACTCTAAAAGTAAGGAAATAAAGTAGGAATAAATGTATTTAGATTCTAACTAAGTGAGTACATACTTCTTACTGTTTTAATTTTTTACGTACATTGTAATGTAGATTTATCTATTGTTGTCGTTCTACTGCGAACATACATAAATTGTAAACGTGATGTTATTGTGTTACTCGACAGTTACGCCATTTGCTTTTTTTTAAAGATAAATATGTCCCTGACTCAGTGGCGACCGAGCTGATCAAAATTAAACAACGTTATTGTTGACTGCCTCTGTGGCGCGGTGGGAGTGTATCCGACTGCTACGCAAGAGGTCGTGGGTTCGATCCCCACCCAGGATAAAACTTTGTGTGATGAGCACGATGGTTTATTCTGTGTCTGGGTGTTATTTATCTATAATATGTATGTATTTCTATATATAAGTATGTTTATCAGTTGTCTGGTTTCCATAGTGCAAGCTCTGCTTAGTTTGGGATCAGATAGCGTTGCGTGAGTTGTCCCAAGATTATTATTATTATTACTAATATGTTAAACAACGTTACCACTGTCGGTCCGTCAGGGCAAACCGGGGCACTTGCTCCAGGCTCCACGCTTAAGAGACGCCAAATGGCATTTTGAAGGGGCAAATCGGGTGAAATGATTTGCCCATCATAAGCACGTTCCCCGCGAAAGTGAAGGGCGCTATCAACTTTTTGCCCCGCCTCGAAATAACCCTAGATGCGACACTGGTGCGAAGTCATCTTCGCACCAAGAGGCCTACTCTTTTTCAATGAAAACGAAGTTTCGATCAAAAATGAGGTGATGATATACATAGCCTGCAACATCAATTTAATCCACTCGTTCCAGAAAATCGTCCATGGGTTCGAACTTGTTGTGCTTATCCAAAAAATAATAAGAATAGTCCCCGTAAACTTAAGAAATTTAAGCAAACGAAAATTCATGAATTTCGTTTTAAAGACAGAGAGTATGCCTACTTTGCTGCATCTTAGTTTGGTGGGAGGTGAGGTGTGACATTATTTAGAAAACGATTATTCGTTTTATAAATAACTAGCTGTCCCGCGCAACTTCGTATGCGTAAATTTTCCCCGTTTTTGCAACATTTCTCGTCGCTGCTCCGCTCCTATTAGTCGTAGCGCGATGTTATATAGCCTATAGTCTTCCTCGATAAATGGGCTATCCAACAAAAAAAGATTTTTTTAAATCGGACCAGTAGTTCCTGAGATTAGCGCGTTTAAACAAACAAACAAACAAACTCTTCCGCTTTATAATATTAGTATAGATGTCACACCTCATCGTGCACGTTAAGTTGTTGCGCCTAATCTCTCAGGTGGAGTCGGATTTCCGTTCCATTGGACTATGAGAGTGAGGAGATAGAAAATGCACTTTAATGAGATTAGGCGCTGTAATCGAAGTCATCTCGGGTCGTCCACGACCATCTGATTTCAAACTAGGCAGAGCCTGTACTCAAATCTCTGTACTAAAGAAACCAGAAATATTTATTTTCCAGAATATGGCGTTTTACAGATGCCACATGTGGTGTGCAAATATTTGACTTTACTGCCTCTGTGGCGCGGTGGGAGTGTATCCGACTGCTACGCAAGAGGTCGTGGGTTCGATCCCCACCCAGGATAAAACTTTGTGTGATGAGCACGATGGTTTATTCTGTGTCTGGGTGTTATTTATCTATAATATGTATGTATTTCTATATATAAGTATGTTTATCAGTTGTCTGGTTTCCATAGTGCAAGCTCTGCTTAGTTTGGGATCAGATAGCGTTGCGTGAGTTGTCCCAAGATTATTATTATTATTACTAATATGTTAAACAACGTTACCACTGTCGGTCCGTCAGGGCAAACCGGGGCACTTGCTCCAGGCTCCACGCTTAAGAGACGCCAAATGGCATTTTGAAGGGGCAAATCGGGTGAAATGATTTGCCCATCATAAGCACGTTCCCCGCGAAAGTGAAGGGCGCTATCAACTTTTTGCCCCGCCTCGAAATAACCCTAGATGCGACACTGGTGCGAAGTCATCTTCGCACCAAGAGGCCTACTCTTTTTCAATGAAAACGAAGTTTCGATCAAAAATGAGGTGATGATATACATAGCCTGCAACATCAATTTAATCCACTCGTTCCAGAAAATCGTCCATGGGTTCGAACTTGTTGTGCTTATCCAAAAAATAATAAGAATAGTCCCCGTAAACTTAAGAAATTTAAGCAAACGAAAATTCATGAATTTCGTTTTAAAGACAGAGAGTATGCCTACTTTGCTGCATCTTAGTTTGGTGGGAGGTGAGGTGTGACATTATTTAGAAAACGATTATTCGTTTTATAAATAACTAGCTGTCCCGCGCAACTTCGTATGCGTAAATTTTCCCCGTTTTTGCAACATTTCTCGTCGCTGCTCCGCTCCTATTAGTCGTAGCGCGATGTTATATAGCCTATAGTCTTCCTCGATAAATGGGCTATCCAACAAAAAAAGATTTTTTTAAATCGGACCAGTAGTTCCTGAGATTAGCGCGTTTAAACAAACAAACTCTTCCGCTTTATAATATTAGTATAGATGTCACACCTCATCGTGCACGTTAAGTTGTTGCGCCTAATCTCTCAGGTGGAGTCGGATTTCCGTTCCATTGGACTATGAGAGTGAGGAGATAGAAAATGCACTTTAATGAGATTAGGCGCTGTAATCGAAGTCATCTCGGGTCGTCCACGACCATCTGATTTCAAACTAGGCAGAGCCTGTACTCAAATCTCTGTACTAAAGAAACCAGAAATATTTATTTTCCAGAATATGGCGTTTTACAGATGCCACATGTGGTGTGCAAATATTTGACTTTACTGCCTCTGTGGCGCGGTGGGAGTGTATCCGACTGCTACGCAAGAGGTCGTGGGTTCGATCCCCACCCAGGATAAAACTTTGTGTGATGAGCACGATGGTTTATTGTGTCAGGGTGTTATTTATTTATAATATGTATGTATTTAGAAATATTAAAGTATGTTTAACAGTTGTCTGGTTGCCATAGTACAAGCTCTGCTTAGTTTGGGATCAGATAGCTTTGCGTGAGTTGTCCCAAGATATTATTATATTTAAGATTTGGACATAAAAATAAAATCCGGGCAAGTGTATGTCGTCCCCTCCCCTCGTCCTCCATCCGAATAATACGGCTTAAGAAGTGGGTTTTCTGATGTTTTTGTTTAATACTTACAATGTTATATCTACTTAATAATAATTTTCAATGGAATTTGTACGAAATTTTGTTACTTATTATTTGATCACCTGTTACTCGTAAACTTGTAAAGCCTTCTTAGCTGTGATGGTTTTCCTCTTAACTTCACTTACTACCGTGATTTTTTTCACATTCTCAACATCAACCATTAACGGCCGGTCTCAATAATCTAACTATCGATGGATTTGGCTACTAGTGGTATATATTTGACATAGGCTCCATACAAATATGTCAAAATTCTACCTCTAGTAGCCAAGTCCATCGATAGGTAGATTATTGAGACCGGCCGTTAGCTGGCAGAGCGCGGGGCACACTTACATAACTTCTTCCTCTAACGGCCGGTCTCAATAATCTAACTATCGATGGATTTGGCTACTAGAGGTAGAATTTTGACATATTTTGTATGGAGTTTATCTATACTAATATTATAAAGCGGAAGAGTTTGTTTGTTTGTTTAAACGCGCTAATCTCAGGAACTACGACTAATAGGAGCGGAGCAGCGACGAGAAATGTTGCAAAAACGGGGAAAATTAACGCATACGAAGTTGCGCGGGACAGATAGTGTCAAATATATACTTCTAGTAGCCAAATCCGTCGATAGTTATATTAATGAGACCGGCCGTTAGACATGAAAGGCGTCAACTACCAAAATTTCTGTTTGTAGCCCACAGAAGTTTAGGCTTTGCACTCAGTCAGAATAAGTGATTAATTTTTTTTTTAAATGTAACTAGCAATGTGGGATCGTGGTCCCACATTACTAGCAATCCTGTTAACCCCTCCAGCTAAGCTCTATGGCTTGTATTAGGAGTGGGTTCACGTCGGTAGTATAATGGCCAGGATTCGAACCCACGACCTCACGATTGCGAGCTAATGCCTTAGCAATTAGGATACCGCCGCTTCAAATTTTTAATGTTAATCGAAAATATGTGTAGATTAATGACGGATTTCCGGCATGTTACGCCTGATTCAATTAATTACAAATATTTATAAATACTTTAAAGATATCGTTCAAGGGTTGCCGACCCCGTTCTTAGTCATATTGTTTTTTAACGATTATTTTTCATTCGATATCTATTCGATATGATAAAATTATCTTTTTACAAGCCAGATGTTTCATTTATTGTGATTAAGGTATGCTAAATGTTATTTATTTAGCTGTCCCGCGCAACTTCGTCTGCGTAAATTTTCCCCGTTTTTGCAACATTTCTCATTGCTTCTGCGCTCCTATTGGTCGTAGAGTGATGTTAAATAGCCTATAGCCTTCCTCGACAAAGGGGCTATCCAACAAATAATTTTTCAATTCGGATCAGTAGTTCCTGAGATTACCGCGTTGAAACAAACTCTTAAGATTTATAATATTAGTATTGATTTACTAGCGGACACCCGCGACTTCGTACGCGTGGATCTCGTTCCCGCGGGATGATGTATTATACATATAAACCTTCCTCTTGAATCACTCTATCTATTGCTCAAAACTGTACGTAGTTCAAAATATATAATCTTACAGACAACGGTAGCTACTTTATTTTATACTGTGTAAAGATTAATAATCACCTCAAAATAGTATTTTTATTTATTTGTGACATGAAATACTTAGCTAGAAAATATTAAATATAAAACTGAGTAGAGATTCGACAGCGAATTACATGTTACAACAATTTATCTAGGCACATTTAGTGGGTCAAAAACCGGGCAAGAGTATGTCGAACCATACTCATATTAGGGTTCCGTAGTCCCTCCCCCCCATCCGAATATTGTGGTTTAAGAAGTGGTTTTTCAGTTGTTTTGTTTTATACTTACAACGTGTAACGTAGTACTTAATAATCATTTTCAATGGAATTTGATACTTCTCATTTGATCAGCTGTTACTCGTAAACTTGTAAAGCCTACTTAGCTGAGATAGTTTTCCTTTTAATTTCACTATATATACTACTACCGTGAACGTTTTTTCACCTACCCAACATCAACCATTTAGCTGGAGGGGGGGGGGGGGGGGTGACACTTGACTCTAACAAAAAATTGCACTTTAAAGCTTAATATTTCACAAACGAATCTCTAAATCTAAAAATGGTATTCACAACCCCTTTTAAAAACACCTATCTAATGACACCCTACACAATGGGGTAGGTGAGAAAAAAAATCACATCCCCACTTTACATAACAAAAAAATTTCAAGATTTCATTCTTTTACTTTCTCGGCGTAAGTAATATGTGTATACATGCTAAATTTCAGCCTCTTAGCACTAACAGTCTCTTAGCGAAGCTGCGAATGGACGGACAGACGGACATGGCGAAACTATAAGAGTTCCGTGTTGCCATTTTAACTACGGAACCCTAAAAAAAATTTGCAATAGGATGAAACACCGTCCGTGGTTTATATTCGTTTAAAATTACATTTTCTTATTCGTATTTATATATTTAGTTAATCTGAATTAAAAAAAGGTGATGCTTTTTACGGCATACTGCCAATCTATACTAATATATAAAGCGGAAGAGTTTGTTTGTTTGTTTGTTTAAACGCGCTAATCTCAGGAACTACTGGTGCGATTAAAAAAAAAAAATGTTAGCCCATTTATCAAGGAAGGCTATAGGCTAAATAACATCACGCTACGACTAATAGGAGCGGAGTAGAGACGAGAAATGTTGCAAAAACGGGGAAAATTTACGCATACGAAGTTGCGCGGGATAGCTAGTCATAATATGTATGCAGTCTGTGGGTCAACTACACGCGGTTTTCAATATAATAACGCGTATCGGGTGTTAATGAGGCTGCCGCGGCACTGTAGTGCATCTAGAATGTTTGCCGAAGTACAGATTGATGGTATTCCATAATGCGCAAACAAAGTACCTACATCCATCACGCGCAGGATGCGTGACAGCCCCAACAGCATACTGCTTACACATAGCAGATCGGTGGTTCAGCCGATTTCTGGAATTTAATTATAACAAGCGAAAAAGAGAAAAATATAATCCGCTGCTTCTATCTGTTGACGCCGGCGATGCGACACTGACATATAAAAGCTAAGTCAATAAAGGTGACGCTTTCTGGGCGCTTGTAACTTTTTACTTTAAACATATTTGATTGAAAAACGTTATGCTTTACTAGTTATAAGTTAAGGAACTTCAAAAGAACTTGGTTTCCAGTAAGATCTCACTTCTTTACAAGAAAAATCAAAGCAGCGGTAGCCTTATAGCTAAGGCATCTGTCTCGCAATCGTGAGGTCGCGGGTTCGAATCCTACCCATTATACTATCGACGTGAACCCACTCCTAACACAAGCCTTTGAGCTTAGCTGGAGGGGTTAACAAGATTGCTAGTAATGTGGGACTCAATCCCACATTGCTAGTTATCTTTATTTAAAAATAATAATTAAAAAAAAGCGTAAACTAGCTAGATTGCCATTCTTTCACATTTATGTTATAAATGGGATACCTATTGTTATTCTAATGACGATTTGTAGCATTCCAAGAATAAAGGATAAATATAATTAACTAATGAGTGTTTCGTTTACCCTTTCTTAAGTATAAAGACCATGCCACATATAACGACTTTTAATCGCACAGTTTTGATTCAGTCGCTATTTATTTGTTCAAAATATCGGATGTGTTTTATGTCTTGTGAGAGTTGTGCAGTGTTTGTTAATACAGTTTGAGTAGCTTGACTTTAACAGGAGACAGTGAAACAGCTTGATGTCGTCGTATTACAGTAAGTACGATAATGCGGACTGAGTCAATTAAAAGTGTATTATGTACATAAAATGTGGTTAAAGTTAGTGGGAAAGATGAAGATGAAGATGTGTAAAAAAGCCCTATCCGATCTGCATGTAGATGTGCTATAAAATCTTATACCTTTAAACGACCAATTCTTGTATATATACCTATACTATATGAGGTAACTCGATAAAAAAATATAGATATCTTGCTGGACACGGTACTTCGTAGTTCATACCTGTAGGCTGTAATATTAAGTCATTAGAATACAAAGGGAAGCCGAAAATAATGTTGTTTTTTTAACTATATACATATATGTAGGTCAGAGCGCGGAGGGTTCAATTATTTTCGGCTTCATAAGATTCGACATGTATAAGATTTTATAGCATATCTACATGCAGACCGGTAAGGTTTCTGAATTTCGGCAACGGCTCCAGCGTTTTTCATGAAATTTAATATTCAGGGGGTTTCGCAAGCGGTAAATCGATCTAGCTAGGTTTTATTTTTAGAAAAAGTCGTTTAAAAAAAAACGAGATAAGCTTGGTCATCCAGGTACCAAAATATTATTCGTGACAACGACAATTTTATTGTGGTTTACATATGTGGCATAAATTTGATGTAAATTGACATAGCAAAATTTTACTTTCCCTAATGATAATTCAATTAATATAATTATATACGTAGTATCTACTGTCTTTAGTTGTATTTTTTCTTGCATTTACGAGAACGTCGGCAAGACGCGTTTTTAAATCGTACTATGTGCTGTAGCCCTAAATACCGATATTAATTATATGTTATCTTGTTTCTAGGGACCAAGATGTCGGACCCACACATTCGAGAGGCGGCGGAGTCGCTTCTAAACAGCATCAGCCCACACCAAAGGACATTGAGTAAGTTTTTTTTAACTTTTATCATCGTCATCGGCATGTATCGGTCCATATAGCATATAGCTGTCCCGCGCAACTTCGTATGCGTAATTTTTCCCCTTTTTTGCAACATTTCTCGTCGCAGCTCCGCTCCTATTAGTCGTAGCGCGATGTTATATAGCCTATAGCCTTCCTCGATAAATGGGCTATCCAACAAAAAAGAATTTTTCAAATCGGACCAGTAGTTCTTGAGATTAGCGCATTTAAACAAACAAACAAACAAACTCTTTAGCTTTATAATATTAGTATAGCTCATTTATGCCATAACAAGCGAGATTTTTCAGGTCATCGGTCCATCTTTCGTACGTTTCCGCTCTAGGACTTGTGTGCTTCAGACAGAATCCTGATTAGTTTGTAGACTAGTCCAATCTGTAATAGTCCACATGTATCGGCACAGCAACGAACCTTTTCTTAAAACTGTAATTAACAAAAAAAATTAAACATTTTGAAGTTGGTGCCGAATAAAACATAAAGACTACTATTTCATGGCACCAACTTCAAAATGTTTAATTTGTTTCTTGTTATTCTAGGTAGATATTTTTTTTTGCTTTTTAGTTGCCTTGTATTTATTTTTGAAGGCTGTAATATTTTTTTGTAAAAAGTTTTTTTTATTAATATGTATCATATCTCATTTCAGCTCATTCCCACTCAGTAAACCTGGTCTCCGAAGACTTGGTGGCCGGTCACCGGCCTCAAGGGAAGATGTCCACTGTCAGAAGATTCTTTTGTCTGTTTGTGACATTTGACCTTCTGTTTACTAGTTTGATGTGGCTTATCTGTGTTATGGTGAGTATAGACTGAATATTCTATAGATTTAATTTTATTTCTAATTTTTTTAAATTATTGTTTTCATTTTTATCAAATGTACCATTAATATGGTCCAATCAATCACTCAATTTATTTATTCACCGTAAATAGAGTACAATGGATGGAATAATTATCATAACAATTCTCTGTGCTATATCTATTTAGCCTATTTTGGGCATGTGAATATACTAATAAAACATTACAAACAGTTGATTAAGCCTGATTTCATTACAAATAATTTCATTAAATCAAAAATATAATTTATACCCAAATAATATCCAATATTATATACCTAAGCCTAAATTAATTAATATAATCTATTTAATAATACAAAATAAATCTTATTTAATTTCGTTTAATAAAAGGTTCGTACATAAATTTATATAAAAGGTTCGTACCTTTAAATAATTCACGCGATTAAGTCCCGAAATATTACTAAAATGAAATAACAATCAATATATTTAGCCGTTCTGAAATTAATCATTTACTTAATAAAAGCATTTTTCTAATAATAGAGCTTTTAGTTTACGCTTGAAAAGCGGTAGAGGTAACTCCTGAAAAAGTCTTGAAATAAAGTGATTATTATTATATTTAAATAAATACTCCTTGTGGGGATCTTTTTTACAAAAAATCTACTGAACAGATTTGATAAAATTTCACAGTAGGGGAGACCGGGGATTGTGGCCTAAGTTTCAGCTATATGACTTATATTTTTATTGTTTTTTTGAGCATATCATCGTAATAAGGATCTTTAGAAAAAAATAAAAAGTATAATAATAATTCATAATATAGTGTACAACGTCGATTTAATAGAATAAGAAATTCTAGTCATCCTACCTGATGGCACGAGTTGAGGTTGACCAATGTCATGTCATGAAGATAAATATAATACTATAATATTACTTCCTGTAATATTTTTTCGTGTGTTAATACTTTTATTGTCAAAAAATAAGTACCTACTCTGTGTAATGGTTACTGCAACGCGGTGGGTGACGTCACGATTGCCAAACGTGTAGTGGCTAAATTTGACTTTGGCGGCCATGTCTCCCATGTTTTCTTTTCTCCATACATTTCAATTTATATGTTATAAGCACCTACTTTTTTATTCTGTCTACTTTCTGTATGTACTCGTATTCATTGTTTATACTACCACATTTAGTGAATTGGTACAAAAGAGTATACAGAATTATATGTAGAGTAACTCTAGTCAACTATCCCCGAAACATTATTGCCAACCAACCTACTATTGCTTTTAAATATTTAAACATATGGTGTAAAACTTAAACAAAATCGAAATAGTAATTATAAAACTTATTTTAAACTTTTTGAAGTGAAAAAATAACAAATATATGTATTTATTGGATTATAATAAAAAAAAACATGACGAAAAAACGAACTTAGTTGTTTTTTTTTATTATTACGCTATGTTTGTTAAACGGTATGCGCTCGTACCGCTGTACTCTCGACAAATGAGCGTGGCGGGGAAACGGTTTCTCGTACAAACTTAAATGTAACCGATTGAGTAAGGAAATGCCCTTAATACAACAATCGAAATAGATTGACAGACCGCACTCAAAAAGAGAGACCTGCAACAAAGAAAATTAGTGACAGGTACTCTCACCAAGTCGAGTAGTAGGCACCTCCGGACCCTTGACTTGTAATATTCCGCTTCCACGAAGTGAAACTTTGACGCGTGTTTTGCCTCTACACGAGGCATCCTCAGGACAGTTTGGCACCGACTGAGCCCTCGGCTCTCGGCTCAGTCGGTGCAAAACTGTCCTGAGGGGCATTTCCTTACTACTTCAATCGTGGTAATTCACAGATCGAGGGGGGGTGGTGAGATCAGTCCCTTATAATCTACTTAAACTTTAATGTTGCAACACTTATAAATATGGCAATTTTTTTACATTTCATTTACCGGTCCCTATAGCCAACCATCCCCGGTCTCCTCTAGGTAAAGTAATTTATTAGTACAAATTATTAATATTTAATAAAGTAATTGACAAGAAATGCATATAAAAATACTACATATAATATTCGGTCTGCGACATGATAGTTTGTTAAAATGCTCTCTGTAACAAAGCAACAATAAAAGCTGTGATAGTTCTTAAGCTAGCGGCTAGATGGCGCAAGCGAGGGCCCAACTCGCGTGCAGGAAAGGATAGAATAAAATGAGGTCTAGTTCCGATAGATGGTCCGATTCCGGCCCCGGTTTGGCATGGTCTGAACTTAAATTTTTTCTATCTTTCAAAAATGCAATTATTGTATTAATAAAGTAATTGGCAAGTAATGCCTATAAAAATTAATAAAGTAATTTATTTTTCTAGTTTAATTTAAATATTTGTTGTTTTTTATTTTCAGATTCGTGGTGAAAATCTAGAAGAGATATTCAAATCAGAGATAATAAACTATAATATTAGGAGTTCACTATTTGACATTGTGATGTTAGCTGTAAGCAGATTTGTAGTGTTGTTATTGTTCTACGCAATACTATATATTAATAATTGGAGTATTATTGCGGTATGTATGTTTTGTTTTTGACGAGATAACGTTTTATAAATTTGGTAACCGGGTGCACGCACAAAAAAGTGTCACCGTTCGTCACGGTCCGTCACGTTCCACTTGCTGATAGGTTGAAGTATTGTGGCTGTTGCGTCGGGTGCATGCGCTTGTGTCCACTAAAGCTGTCACAGGCATGGTGGTTTATTATAATGTCATCAATGTTAATGACGATTGCAGCGACATGCGATAAAATTGAACAAAAAGAAATCGTCACAGGTATGGTTGTTAATTCAATGTCATCAATGTTTTTTTAAGACATTATTACGTAAAATTATCGTCCGTATACACAAACCTGAGCGGTATTCTGCCGCTGTAAGTAGAAACCACGCGGTATTATCTCTGGTAATGTAAAATATAATTATTAGAAACAAAACAGGTACCTATAATATGTTAAAATAAAAATAGGATAAGTAGTTTATAAAACAACAGACAAGACAATACATGCATAGGCCCGACGACTTTTACATGCTTTTTTGGTGATAAAAAATATCTTATATATATAATTCTGGTGTCACAGTTTTCGTTGCCATACTCCTCCGAAACGGCTTGACCGATTTTGATGAAATTTTTTGTGCTTATCCGGTATCTATGAGAATCGGCCAACATCTATTTTTCATCCCCCTAAGAGTTTGTTTGCTTGTTTGAACGCGATAATCTCAGGAACTACTGGGCCGCATTGAAAAAATATTTTATTGTTGGATAGTCTATTTATGGAGGAAGGCTATAGGTTAAAACATCACGCTACGACTAATAGGAGCGGAGCAGCAATGAAAAATGTTGTAAAAAAAAAAGGGAGAAAAAAGAAAAAAGGCAAAATTTACGCAGACGAAGTTGCGCGGGTCAGCTAGTATATATATATATATATATATATATATATATATATATCACACACCGATTTGTCATCATTCAGCGCTCAACCGACGAGAACTGAACTCCTTTCATTTTAAAAGAACTAGGCATTCAACAGTCGCCCATTTTCGCGACATGATCACACATAGTGTATAGTAATATTAATGTATTTTGTTTCAGTTATCAACGGGTTGCACATGCGCGTTTTTAATAGCAAAAGTATTCGTTTTTAACGTAAGTATATATACCCATTACCAGTGATGTGTTAACATTAGTATTTCACGGAAGAATTACTGACACTGTTGCGGTACCGCCGCGGTATAGATCTACCGCCGGCAAACAACTCACGGCGACTGGCCTGTTGGTTCAGTGGTTAATGACCCTGACTGATTAGCCGGAGGTCGTGGGTTCGATCCCCACCCAGAAAAAAACTTTGTGTGAATAACACGATGGTTTATTCTGTGTCTGGGTGTTATTTATCTAATACAGTCTAAACTCTTTATAACGTCATCCTTTATAACATTAAACTCCCTGTAACGTTGAAGTGAGCCCAACTTGATTGGTTTGCGTTAAAATCCACATATTAAAACACTCTATATAGCGATACGCTATTCTCTATTACGAAGAAATGTGTTCATATTTGTAGACAGTAAATATTTATTATCGGTATTATTGTTCATGTTATGTTATCATGTAACAAAAGACTTTGAAGCTCCGAAACATCCGAGGTCGGTCTAGCTTTTGTTATCCTTAATTGCCATCAACACGTGCAGTTTGACCCATTGTTTTCTTGGAAGTGATGGTCTTCGACCAAGCATACTGGGTACCTATCGTATTATCAGTCGTAAACCTACTTTGAAACTGTTAACATGGCCAGTAAACAGAAAGATTAAAATAAATAAGAAAAAATCTTATTAATTTGGTTGTTTTTTTGTTCACTCCATATATAACTCTCATACATATAACTCTCTATAACGACAAAAAATGCTCAGTCCCTTGAGTTTCGTTATAAAGAGTTTACACTGTATATGTTATGTATGAATTTAGAAATACATATCTATACTTATATTATAAAGCTGAAGAGTTTGTTTGTTTGAACGTAATAATCTCAGGAACTACTGATCTGAATTGAAAAATAATTTTACTGTTAGATAGCCCATTTATTGAGGAAGGCTATAGGCTATATAACATCACGCTACGACCAATAGGAGCAATGCAGCAAAGAAAAATGTTGCAAAAACGGGCAAAAAATACGCAGACAAAGTTGCGCGGGTCAGCTAGTATAAGTATATTTATACCATAGTACAGGCTCTGCCTAGTTTGAGATCAGATGGCGTTGTGTGAATTGTCCCAACATATAATATTGTTATTATAACGACCACATTTTCCCCCAACAGTGGCCAAACGCATCAGAGCCAGTCTACCAAGTGTTCCTGATACTAACATCATTCACACTATCGTGGGGCGAGGCGTGGTTCTTGGACTTCAGGGTGCTTCCTCAGGAGTTGCAGGCTAAGCAGATATTAGAGTCTATTGGTGAGTGATTATAGTCATTTTTATTGGCATTTCTTGCCAATTACTTTATTAATATTAATATAATAATTGCATTTTTTGAAAGATAGAAAAAAATTAAGTCCAGACCTAAGAATTGAGCCCGAGACTTCCGTATGCCAAACCGGGGCCGAAATCAAACCATCTGTCAGGACTACTATGCGTTTCAAATGAGAAGATAATCGCGATCGCGACAACTTCACTATGTACTTGTCAAAATTGTACCGCTAGCAACAAACACTCCCAAGTCGGGTAAAGTACGTATGTGTTTTATAGTAATGGAACGGACGTAATATTTATTTTCTTTGAACTATGTAGCTTACCTGACATTTTTATTTATGATAATATTATTAGTGTTCTTTATTATTTAACACCAAACAGAAATAAGTAAATAGGCAAAATATAAGAATAGTCAGGCTTAATACTTTTTAAACTAAAACATAATAAATAGCAAAATACAGTGCATTTAAATAGTTCATTAGAGTAGGTAGATACTTCTGTGTAATACTAATGACACCTTTTTACGAATCATTTTATTGCTGACCTTACGTCATATAATGAAGTTGTAGTCGTAATACGAAACAAAATGTCATCATGACAGTTATCAACTCATTTGAAACGCATAAACTTACTAAACCTCAAATTCTTCTATCCTTCCTGCACGCGAGTCAGGCCCTCACTTGCGCCATCTAGCAGATCGTTTAAGAACTATCACGGCTTTTGTTAATGCTTTCTTACAGAGAGCATTTTAACAAATTATGATGTAATTTTATAGGCATTTCTTGCCAATTACTTTATTAATACAATAATTGCATTTTATTATTGGTGAATGAATTTATAATTTTTTTTTTAAATTTATAACTAGCGAAATGAATATTAAAAGTAATGATTTGACAATAGGAACTTAAGACGTCAAATGTTATGTTGTATGTTATTACAGGGCTATGATGATCTTGGGATCTTGGGATGTAAGGGGGCGCAGGGATGTAAGGGGGCGCATCACCATCTTTCGCTCCAAGCCAACCTCACCTGCACGCGGTACATCCTGCTGTACAACGAACGAGGCTCTGGCGACCGGCTGGTGGCGGTATAACCATCCCAATTTAAGGCGTAACTGAAGTAATAGGTCAGTGACGGGCAGCAGCGTCACTGATGCGAGAGCTACGCCCTGCGATCGCCAACCCGCCTGCCCAGCGTGGCGATTATGGGCATTACCCCAAATGCACAAAGCACTAAGGCCACGGCCCCCAGTTCCCGGCAGTCACGCTATTCCTGGACATGGTGGCGTCCACGGTAACGGCGTGGCGGGGGGTGCTAAGAATCTCCGGGCTACGGAAGGGCACCACAACCGACTGACCCTGGCGACGTATAACGGACGCACGCTACGGCTAGACTCGCATTTGGCACAACTTGAGGTGGAACTTGGGAAGATTAGGTGGCATATCCTCGGGTTAAGTGAAGTCCGAAGAGAGGGAGAGGACACCATAACCCTCGAGTCAGGCCACCTTATCTACTTCCGCGAGGGAGACCAAAAATCCCAAGGTGGTGTTGGGTTTCTGGTAAATAAGTCCCTTTCAACGTTGTGGAAATGTCTAGTGTGTCGAACAGGGTAGCGTACCTCATTATCAAGCTCACCGAGAGGTATAGCCTCAAGGTAGTGCAAGTGTACGCACCGACCTCGGCACATCCAGACGACGAAGTGGAGGATATGTTCGATGACATATCGAGGGCCCTCCACTCCATCACTAAGACCCACTACAACGTTGTTATGGGGGACTTCAACGCTAAAGTGGGAGTACAAAATTGCAGCGAATTGGTAGTAGGATCCCATGGATTTGGAAGCAGAAATCATAGGGGGCAAATGCTAGTCAACTTCCTCGAACGGGAGGGGCTCTTCTTGATGAACTCCTTTTTCAAGAAACGGCCCCAAAGGAAGTGGACGTGGCAAAGCCCCGACACTATGACGAAAAACGAGATCGACTTCATCATGATGGACAAAAAGCATATATTCAGAGACATCACCGTGATCAACAGGTTTAATACCGGTAGTGATCACCGACTTGTCCGAGGCTCTCTGAATATCGACTTCAAGGCGGAACGTGCCCGTCTGATGAGGTCCAGGCTCCGACCTACTTTGCTCCAAACCATGATAGGATCCGAAGCGTTCCAGTCAAACCTGGATAACCGATTTGCTGCCATGGAAACCACAACAGACGTACACCAGAAGCTCGTAAATGTGGTTCGGATACTCAGGGAAGAAGGTACGAGATTTTGTGAAATGCAGCGTAAGGGCAGGAAGTCAAAGCTTTCGGAAAAGACTTTAGGGTTAATGAAGGAACGACGTGAAAACCCACCCGTCACTTCGTCGGAAAAGCGCGCTCTAAACCAAGAGACCAACAGGCTTATACGACACGACCTTCGGTGCTCCAACACTCTTTTGATTAAAAGAGCGATCGAGCAGAACCGGGGGTCAAAAGTGTTCGTACAATCTCTTGGAAGAAGCCACCTGACGAAGTTGACCACAGTAAGTGGAGAAGTCGTTTCTTCGAAGCCGGCAGTCCTCTCCGAAGTGGAAGGCTTCTATGGCCGGTTATACGCTTCGCATGCATCTCGACCTGATCCTGAAAATGAGGGTACTAGAGCCACTCTAACACGCCACTACACCGAAGACCTGCCAGAAGTCAACATTGACGAAATCGTGCTGGCTCTTAAACAGCTGAAAAATGGAAAAGCCCCTGGAGAGGATGGCGTTACAACAGAGCTGTTAAAAGCTGGAGGTAAACCCGTACTGAGGGAGCTCCAAAAGCTTTTTAATGCTGTCCTGTTTGAAGGGAGAACTCCGGAGGCGTGGAGTAGAAGTGTAGTCGTCTTGTTCTTCAAAAAAGGAGATAAGACCCGGCTGAAGAACTACCGACCTATTTCTCTTCTAAGCCACGTCTATAAGCTCTTGAAAACAGCTTATATCGCGCAAGGCGGTTCGTGATGACTCTTGAAAACCAAGAGTCATCACGAACCGCCTTGCGCGAAGACTTGACGAATTCCAACCACCGGAACAGGCTGGATTTCGGAGCGGATATGGCACCATAGACCACATCCACACAGTGCGGCAGATTATACAAAAGCCCCTGTGTCTAGCATTCGTGGACTATGAGAAGGCCTTTGACTCGATTGAAATCTGGTCCGTTCTGGAGTCTCTGCAGCGATGCCAAGTAGATTGGCGATATATCCAAGTGATGAGATGTCTCTACGAAGCCGCCACCATGTCCGTCCAAGTACAGAATCAGCAAACAAAACCTATACTATTGCATCGAGGAGTGAGGCAAGGGGACGTTATTTCCCCGAAACTGTTCACAAATGCAATGGAGGATATGTTCAAGACGCTGCACTGGAAAGGGCGGGGCATCAACGTCAATGGTGAATACATTTCTCACTTGCGATTTGCAACGGATGCTGAATGACCTGGCTGACTCCTCTGTACGCATCGGCCTACGGATGAACTTGGATAAAACCAAGGTCATGTTCAATGAACATGTACTACCGGAACCGACAGCGGTGCACGGCGCCGTTCTCGAAGTTGTTCAAAAATATGTGTACCTCGGGCAGTCATTGCAGTTAGGTAGAAACAACTTCGAGGACGAGGTAAACAGGAGAATTCGGTTGGGTTGGGCAGCGTTTGGTAAGCTACGTCAAGTCTTCTCATCGTCGATCCCACAATGTCTAAAGACTAAAGTCTTTAATCAGTGCGTCCTACCCGTCATGACATACGGAGCCGAAACGTGGACACTGACGGTACGGCTGGTCCACAAGTTCAAAGTCGCTCAGCGGGCTATGGAACGGGCTATGCTCGGAGATTCTCTTAGGGACAAAATCAGAAATGAGGTGATCCGGCAGAGAACCAAAGTTATCGACATAGCCCACCGGATTAGCAAGTTGAAGTGGCAGTGGGCTGACCATATTAGCCGAAGAACCGACAACCGTTGGGGTAAACGAGTTTTTGAGTGGAGACCGCGGCTTGGCAAACGTAGTGTAGGACGCCCTCAAGCCAGGTGGAGTGACGATATACGCAAAACGGCTGGCAGGAGCTGGATGCAAGAAGCCGAAGATAGAACAAAGTGGCGTGCAATTGGAGAGGCCTATGTCCAGCAGTGGACTGCGATAGGCTGATGATGATGATGATGATGATCTTCTGTTGCGTGGCCATAATCAGAACTAACGCCGCCATCTTGTAATGTGCCATTATGTCAATGTCATCCAAGTGCTTTGCATTAACGTATAGACCAGGACTGCGCCATAACCTCACAAAATTGACCACTTCTAGAAAGAGACGACGCTACTTTGTGGGCAATCCTGTAAAAAGCCGCACGAGTTTTTTCTCTCTTTCATGCTTTGCAGTATTTTTTTACTTTTTACTTTTTAATTGAAAGGAATGGCGCGGTCCTGGTTTATACGGCAATGGTTATTACAAGGATATTTTGACGCGTGGCCGAAAACAGAACTAACGCCGCCATCTTGTGAAGCGCCCTCATGCCAATGTCATCCAAGTGCCATTGGCTAGTGTTGTTAGCTCATTGCATTGGTCACGTAGCCGAAATCAGAACTAACGCCGCCATCTAGTTAAACGCCCTCATTTCAATTTCTACTTCATTCCATGGCGGCTGTGAGAGGTCAAAATATAGATGTGTATAAAAAAATATGTGTCGAATACTGCAAAATGGGTATTAAATTAAAGAGCTCATCGTAGGCATTTCAAAAAGTTATAACATGATTATGTTTGTAGCACTAAAAACATTAGTTAGCAATCATTTGTTTTTCAATTTTCAACATTTGACAATAGCTGTGACAAAAGTTAGTTGTTACATCCTACAACCACTCAAAAGTATTAAATAAAAAAGATAATGAAAATAATAAAACTCCTGCAGAAAAAAGATAGAAACAAAATCCCGTACATATATAATTTCTTGCAATCGGAGGCACTTTACTAAGTTCATCGAGATTCAGTAATGCCCCCGACTGCAGTAGGAAGTGCTGTAGGGGTTTATCTTTTTTGCATAATTTTTGCGCAAACATTTTTTTTATTTTCAGTTAATTAATAAGATTATTTTGTTATTATAATAAGTACTTGTTTATTTATAGTACACCACGGAGGTCCCAGCGAGCGCACCCCCCTCCTCCCACCCGCGCACGCTGCAGGCCCCCGCTCCAACTACGCCGAGTCCACAGTCAAGTGGTTCTCGCCGGTAGAGACTCCGGAGTCCAGCCCTAGACCCAGGAGACAAGGGGAGCCCGTCATACTGACTACGGAACAGGTGGGTACTACTATAAGGGGGCATTACACTGAGAGAATTATTTGTTTGCGCTACGTACACAGCGACACGATCGCCGGCCTCAGTCTTCCGCACACAACCATTACTTCACAGTGCGCAGGAGCGCAGGTCAAAATAAAGTAGAATATTCGTTCGTACATATGTTAGATTACGAACGCCATGACTATGACAATACGAAAATGCTCGTTTTTGCATTTTTTCGCAACTTCAAGATTTATTTGCGGGATCATATTAAGACATTTCCTTAAATTTCTTTATTTCATCTACTAGAAAAACTCTTTGACTAGTGACAACATTTTTTTCGTGTCCTAATATTTAGGTTTTCTATATAAATTTTTGAGAGAGCCGAACCCTGTTTCGCGTAATCTACCCTTAAAATCAACCCCATACCGCCTTCCAAACTCCCCGTTACATTTTTCATACCGTCAATCTTCCCCACCATACGCCTTAACGGTTCGGTACTACTTAACTATGAAATAGTTATATTCAAACTAAGCAGAGCTTGTACTATGGCAACCAGACAACTGATAAACATACTTATATATTTCTAAATACACGGACACAGAATGATATATCGTGCTCATCACACAAAGTTTTATTCTGTGTGGGGATCGAACCCACGACCTCCGGCTTAGCAGTCAGGGTCACATTGACCACTGAGAGACAGATTAGGCGCATCACTGACGACTTAGCGTGCTCGCCGTATTTTTTAATAGTCACTTATACATCTATACTAAGCGGAAGAGTTTGTTTGTTTGTTTGTGTGTTTGTTTGTTTGTTTGTTTAAACGCGCTAATCTCAGGAACTACTGGTCCCATTTGAAAAATTCTTTTTTTGTTGGACAGCCCATTTATCGAGGAGGGCTATAGTCTATATAACATCGCGCTACGACTAATAGGAGCGGAGTAGCAATGAGAAACGTTTCAAAAACGGGGAAGATTTACGCAGACGAAGTTGCGCGGGACAGCTAGTGCATTATAAATGCATAACTAAAATTTTTAATATCGGTCCAGATATTAGAAATATTAGTTATGCATTTCTATTGTTTCTTTGTTTCACAATTATAATATGTACTAGCTTTCGCCCGCGGCTCCGCCCGCGTGGATGTCGGTTATCGCTATAAAAACTATCCTATGTCCTTCCCCGGGACTCAAACTATCTCCATACCAAATTTCATCTAAATCGGTTTTGCTGTTTTAGCGTGAAAGCGTAACAGACAGACAGAGTTACTTTCACATTTATAATATTAGTATAGATTCTATCTTTATATTTTGCGGTAAAAGTATGTGTTTTTTTCATTTGTTTTTAGGGTTCCGTAGTCTTCTGTCTGTCCGTCCGTATGTCACAAACATTTTACTCAAAAACTACAAATTGTATATGAATGAAATTCAGAGTAGAGTATAAGCCGCTACTTAGTTCGATAGAAAAATAACAAAAATATATATTTTTAGGAGGGGTTATGTAAACATATATCAATGTGTGGCCCATCATTCGACAGGTAATTTAAAACATTTTAAGGTTTTTGAGAAACTTATTAAGTGAATATTTTTTAGAAATAATCGCTTCGAAAGTTGCAAAAATTGTGTCCCCTTTTAACTTTTAAATATCAGTACCAATAATAATAATATCTTGGGACAACTCACAACAACGCTATTTGATCCCAAACTAAGCAGAGCTAGTACAATAAAAACCAGACAACAGATAAACATACTTATATATTTTTAAATACATACATATTATCTATACATATAATAAAACTGTAAATTTCACGTGTCTGTACATGGCCGAACTTAGTGAAAAAAAATATTAGGAAATGTTTCGAAAAGAGTATTCAAACACTTTGCTGCATTTTTAGAAATGTCTGTCTGTCTGTCTGTTTGTTTGAACACGCATCACGCAAAAACTACCGTACAGATTCGGTTGAAATTTTGCACGTGCAATCTAATAGATGCAGATTAACATTTAGGCTATAAATTATCACGCTTTTTCCCATAGGAGCTAAGTAGTAAGGGATAATGTCTGTAGCTATTTTTCGTTATAAAACAGTAACTACTAGACGGATCTTTATGAAAATTTGCAGTTTTATAGTAAATACTATAGGACATTATTTACACTATAAATCATTACGTTAACGTCTATGGGGACCGAGTAGCAGCGTATTTTTTGTCGCACCATAATGGTTTATCACAAAATTTTCCACAATTAGACATTATCTATAATTGTAACCCATGGAATACATAACTTCACGCTAAAACTAAAAGGAGCTAAACACAACATTGTTAAGTTTCATAAGAACAGTTATTTTGACGTGGTAAGTAGCGAACAGTATAGCCTCGAAGCTATGCTAGCGGACTTTGACGACGAAGTCCCGGGCTCGAATCCGATGTCTGATTTTGTTCTTTTTGTATTTTTTTAAATTGTCTTTATCCTTTTTTAATATTTTTCTCAATGTTTTAGTTATTTTTTCGACCGTAAGTAACTTATTTACTTTGGTTATTATTTTTTTATATTAAAAATCAAGTAAATTATGCACCTAGGTAAGTTAATTATAGGTATTGCATGCACTGCCGAGAGTAATGAATTAATCGTAGTAGAAATGAAAAACAATATTACATTATAATTAAAAAGTATTCGACATTTTCCAGAAATGATGTGTTCGTCTAAAAAAAAGACATTTCACACGTAAAAAAAAAACATGTAGCGCCATCTATGATATCAAATTGTTCACCGTGATCAAATAATTCCTTATTTGTGAAAACATTTATTAGCTAAATGGTTGATGTTGGGTATGTGAAAAAATTCAGGGTAGTAGTATAAATACTAAAATTATAAGGAAAACTATCACAGTTAAGTACTTAGCCTTTACAAGTTTACGATCACATGAGAAGTAACAACAGTTTCGTACAAATTCTATTAACAATTACTAGGTAATAAGTAGGTATAACGTTGAAAGAATGAAACAAAAACAACAGAAAACCCACTTCTTAAGCCGCACACCAAACTATCTAAAAGAATAGAACAGATCAACAGGTCAACAGGACTGTTTCCAACATATTTACACAGAAGTTATTTCGTTACCTAAACTACCTTAATTTAAACATGACTTTCACGCGAACGAAGTTGCGGGCACAGCTAGTAGATAAATAACACCCAGACACAGAATAAACCATCGTGCTCATCATACAAAGTTTTATCCTGGGTGGGGATCGAACCTCTTGCGTAGCATACTTACAACTATAATTATTTTCAACATATCCGAATATACATACCATCTTTCAGTTATTGCTGAAAAAATGCGCTTCATAACAAAAGGACGTAAGTAAGGCCATGAAGATTCGCTCTTTAGGTGGTGCCCTTTTTAAATAGTATTTTTTCATGTGTAGCAGGGGGTCATTCCGCAGTTTAGGTATATTCGGGCAGCGCGCCCCTCGAAGGGGCGAATGGCAGTGGGCTGTCTCTCGGCTCGGAAATTTTGTTTTTCTTTTCGCCACCCACAATGCCTTCTAAGCCTAAACGTCAATTTAATCCGTATAAAAGGTATTGCTGTGTTTACGGATATCCAGTAGTTTTTAAGTTTATTCGTTACATACAAAAATACAAATGTTTCCTCTTTATAATATTAGTATAGATAAATAACACCCGGTCTGGGTGGTCAGAATAAACCATCGTGCTCATCACACAAAGTATTATCCTGGGTGGGGATCGAGCCCACGACCACCGATTTACAAATAATAATTATTATTTGTAAACTCCCCCGCGACACTGGGCTAGTACCCCAATGCGGGAGTCGTCTTTAAAAAAATAAAATACGAACCCTAAAAATATTTGACGTGCACTTCAGCTTAGCCATTTAATATTAGGTCAAGTCGGTCAATTTGGGTCCAAAGATCGTACAAATCGTCCCGAGGACGACGCAATCAGCTCACAATTACTGTCAATTGATCACATTCGTTGCGAATGCCGACATTTATTAAGAATACTTAATGCGGATTAAACTTCGTTTAAGACTTATTTGTTTAATATCGGCATTTTTTTGACGTGATGACGATTAAACACATATTACTTAGGCCGTCAAAGTGAAAGAATAAAATCATGAAAAACTTTTTTTTGAGGGGATTTCCTACGGAACCGCGTGCGTGGCCCGACATGCACTTGCCTGATTTTTACAATTATGTTTTAAGTAAAAAGGTGTAAATATAAAATAGCTGTTTCTGAAGGGGTGCCTGTTTTTATTACACCATTTTACACTGATCTTTTTCCACTTCTTAGGGATCATATTTTTAAACTTTGGTCTGAACACCTTAAAAACGTTTCGCTGAATAAGGGCATCTGGTATTACACAATCCGATCTTTACCTTTTCGTTACCCGTGATTTGAGGCGTGCAAATTGGATAGAAGCTCTTTGGCTCTTTGGATTCGGTCTGGTCACATTCCTCTTAACAAGTTTAAATTTCTTTTGAAAATTGTATCGACCCCAAATTGTTCTGTGTGTGGGACAGTCGAAGACGTGTATCATGTTATGGTGGAGTGTGTCCGGTACCATGGTTTGAGGAGTAACATATTTAGCAACCGGAATACCGACGTAGGTTATTGTAATAGTATACTGTTGCAACCGTACTCAGATCAAGCCAAATCTTCTAATATATAAAATTCTCGTGTCACAGTTTTCGTTGCCATACTCCTCCGAAACGGCTTGACCGATTTTGATGAAATTTTGTGTGCATATTGGGTAGGTCTGAGAATCGGACAACATCTATTTTTCATCCCCCTAAGAGTTTGTTTGTTTGTTTGTTTGAACGCGATAATCTCAGGAACTACTGGGCCGCATTGAAAAAATATTTTATTGTTGGATAGCCCATTTATCGAGGAAGGCTATAGGTTATAACATCACGCTACGACCAATAGGAGCGGAGCAGTAATGAAAAATGTTGTAAAAAAAGGAAGAAAAAAGGGAAAATTTACGCAGACGAAGTTGCGCGGGTCAGCTAAAAAATAGTTTATTGTTATATAGCCCATTTATCGAGGAAGGTTATAAGTTTTATAACATCACGCTACGACTAATAGGAGCGGAGCGGAGCAGCAAGGAATTATGTTGCAAAAACGGGGAAAATTTACACAGACGAAGTTGCGCGGGACAGCTAGTCCTTGTATAAATTAGTTAAGCTTGCATTCAAATGTAGGTCATAAGTAGTATGTAGTTAATTTAGTGTAGATGTACGAGGACGACATGGTCGCTTCCTTTTTGTGTACCAAGTCCTTTTATTTAAATAAAGGGAAAAAAAAAAAAAAAGGTTTAAATATGTTACAAGTGCTCAGCAAGCGGTCAGTGTCGAATCGCCAGCGTCAACAGATGAAAGCAGCGGATTACATTTTTTCTCTTTTTCGCTCGTTATAATTAAATCATGCATCTACTTTTACGGTTTTTTATATTAGTGTGACATTGCAGTATATAGGTTATCTATGTGTACATTAGTTTGCCGTTTTTAAACATCGAGTGTTGTTTATGTAACTTATCTACACCTTTTTACTTAAAACATAATTGGCTTTTGACCGTTATTCTTAATCTTTGAGAATAGTTGTAGCTTTACTATTACTTTCAACATTGCAATGAAAAAAAGTAATATTAAAGTCTATTCCCGGAGTTTTTTTTGCAAATTTTCATACGTAATTAAAAAGTAAAAGTGATAAGAACCTAACTTCAATCCGGTCAAGTTACGTTGATCCAACTGTATTTTAAAGGTAACTTTTAAACAACAAGCGCTTGAGTGACACCGCGACACATTAGAGTAATCACACTAATATTATAAAGGCGAAGATTTGTGAGTATGTGAGGGTGTATGTTTGTTACTTCTTCACGTCTAAACGGCTGGAGCGATTTTAATAAAATTTGGTATGGAGTTAGCTGACACCCTGGATTAACACATAGGCTAATAAGACGCGGGTAACACCGCGGGGCACAGCTAGTATAACATCATTCTCAAATACAAACAAAACAAGAAGCCGGTACTGAAGGTCGAGTATATCCTCGCTTACACTACCGTGCATATTAATTGGTACCTACACTACTTAATTTATTAGTCACGTATAATATTTTATACTGTTTATGTATTTAGATTGCATGTCGGACCACGCTCAGTGTAGAGTTCCGCAGCCTTGAATAATTGCATCAGCAGGAGCGTATATATTTTTTTATTGTATATTATTAAACATCCATCTTATATACATACAATATCATTGTCCCACAAAACTGTTTACACAGTTTGTCTATGGGATCTAATGAGTCGCAAAATTTTTTTACTTATCTCTTTTTATATGAGTAGGTAGGTACATAGAAAAGCTTATATAATAGTTAAAAGTAAGTACTTTTTAAGTTTATATTTAAAGTTATTTTTAACTTTCTCTCGTCGATGTACATGGCACTTACGCCCTTTGGTTAAGAAACGCAGTTTATCAGCAATAACTTAAGACCTTTCGAACCTTATTCACCCATGTAAAATACGTAACACTTATCTTGATAGATAAGGGTTTAAACGACCTTCTATTAATGATATCTTATAAAAAATATGTATATATCAAGATAGCTGATAGTATTCATGGCTCTTATCATTTTTCATTCAAAATAGTTATAGGAAGTAAAAGACGTGTGACAGAAATAAAAATGTTTTACGGCCGGTCTCAATAATCACTATATAGTATAAAACAAGCCGCTTTCTCTGTCCCTATATCCCTATGTATGCTTATATCTTTAAAACTACGCAACGGATTTTGATGCGCTTTTTTTAATAGATAGAGTGATTAAAGAGGAACGTTTACGTATAATACGTTTACGTTATATGTATAATAACATCCATTAAATAGTGGAGAAATAAGAAGTGGAGGAGTAATAAGAAATGTTGCAAAAACGGGGAAAATTTACGCAGACGAATTTGAGCGTGTCAGCTAGTCTACGTATAAATGGATTTGGCTACTAGAGGTAGAATTTTAACATATTTTGTATGGAGCATGTGTCGAATATACGACTCTGGTAGCCAAATCCATCGATAGTTAGATTATTAAGTCCGGCCGTAAGCAGCACCATAGACTAAATGCTCGTTAGCTCGGGGTTTCCCAAACTATGCATAACGCGGCCTTGGCATGTCACGGAATCATCCCAAAGGCATCGCGAAGCGTAGATTACCTGTCTTTACTAGGGAAGGCAGAGTTAGGGTTTCTAAGTTTGGTTTGGCAGAGTTGGAGGTGATGGGCAAAAACATGTTGAGATAAGTTTTAAGATAAGATAAAAAAGAAACATTCAGTTATTATGTAAGGAAAAATTCGCTCGGGCGGGACTCGAATCCGGGACAATTTTTCTTTAATACTTTTATTATCCACAATTCCGTACTAATATATAAATGTGAATGTAAGTTTGTTTGTTACGCTTTCACGCGAAAACTACTCAACCGATCATCATAAAACTTTGCACCTACACATATTCTTGGGGGTATTAGAAGTACCATAGGATTATAAAAAAGGGGGAAAATTTACGCTGACGAAGTTGCGCGGGACAGCTAGTAATATTATAAATGTGAAAGTAACTTATATCTGTTACGCTTTCGCGTTGAAACAGTAAACCGATTTAGATGAAATTTGGTATGGAGATAGTTTGAGTCCCGGGGAAGGACATAGGATAGTTTTTATCGCGATAACTGACATCCACGAGGGCGGAGCCGCGGGCGAATGCTAGTAGGTATATAAAGGACCGGCCGCCGCACGCTAGGTACCTCCGATTAAAACCGCCGATTTAAAAGTATCCTAGCCGAAGTTAGTCGGAGGTGTAAAATCAATTGAAAGTTCCGACCTTTCCGAGTCGGAGTCGAATCTAGTAACATCCCTGGTCTGTACTAACGTGACTGAATTATGTAATCACCGCACGCATTTTGACTACCAATGAGCCCCATTTTGAGAAGCTATGCACATAAAAGCAAGCATATTCTTCTCATTAGTAGTCAGTCAATAATTGATTAAGGTACTATATTTTTTTTGTTTTAGCTCGTAGTTTTTAATTATAAAATATATGTTATTTGTGACTTGTCACTACGCTAGAGTTCGCAGTAAGTACGTTTTGGCTAGAGAGCGGGGGTAGGCAGGGGTCCTCTCAAAACAATCACAAACTCCGAGGGCCCTGTGTTTGTCAACAATTGACTCATTATTAGATATATTTCGGGACTTAATTGCGTGAATTATTTAAAGGTACGAATCTTTTATTTACCCGACGTTTCGAGGTCGGGTAAAAGATTCGTACCTTTAAATAATTCACGCGATTAAGTCCCGAAATATATCTAATATGTATAAAAATCGCGAAAGTTTAAAAACAATAATTTACGCATTGCCCTATTGTTGCTTGAAAAACAATGAAAGATATTTATCTACCTAACGTACTTGTACATAGATACTAACTGTAGCCCTTCCCAGGGTACAGTTGTCTCAACGTAACTCGGCCGGATTGAAGTTAGGTTCATAACACTTTCGCGCATGTCATAGAGATGCGACCCTAAAATTACTTACGAAAACGATTAATTATGTTTAATCGAATAATAATAATAATAATAATAATAATATTTGTTTATTTCTCTCAAAAAGGTTACATTTGTACAGTTACATGTATAGCTATATACTTATAAAATTACGAACCTTGTGAGAGCTGGAGTCCGTAGTAGGTACAAAACCTGTGTGACGGATCTCCAGGCTCTCTCCACTATTATGACATTATAAGGAGCTAAAGAGAGCATCGGTGGAGTTTGAGATAGTAAATCTTAAAATGATGCATGCATGTTTGTGTGTGTGTGTGTGTTAGTGGGTGCGTATGTGGGTGTATGTGTGTATGTATGCGCGCGCGCGCGCGCGTGTGTGTGTGTGTGTGTGTGCGTGTGTGCGCACGTGTGTGTGTGTGTGTGTGTGTGTTCGGGTGAAACTTGATTAGTGTGTGTGAATTGTTTGTTGTGTTGATATAAACGTACTAATTTATTTTATAATCATAATTATATTTTCTGTTTCTGTGTAATCTAAGGACATAAGCCAGTTTGTCACGTTATTTTTGCATTTGAATTTACACAGCGGGTAAATATTAAGTATCTTATTTACCTTATTGTAAACATAGCCACCAAGAAAATGAGAAAAGCGTTGCGCTGTTGCTGTGTTTACGGAGTTCACTTGGCAGACAGCGTGTTTGCGTCGGCAGGTGTTAAATTTTAAAGGGTCATAGGGTGTAAGGGCATGTGAACTCAGCAGAAGTTTGAGAACGAAAAGTTTACGAACGGAGAGAACTTTGCACGTTTTATAGAGTTCGGTGGTAGGATGTTGATAGGGGAGCTGCCAACCGACTTTTAGAAGAGCTCTTTGGCCTCGTTCTAATGTAAGAAGGTTAGTTTTGGTGGTGCCTCCCCATACAAGGATACAATATTGGATGATTGACTGGGCAAGTGCTAGATACACAAGTTTAAGCATGTTGGTATCGGCAGAATGACGCAGATTTTTAAAAACGAAGATAAGCTTTCGCAGTCTGGCCGTGAGTGTTTCTATGTGTTTCTGGAAGGTAAGATTATTGTCTATAAATAAACCTAAATACTTGACACAATCAGTTTGAGTAAGAGTAGGGCAGTTGCAGTTAATGGTGGGCATTTTAACACAAGAGTGAGCAAACAGTGGACTGAGGGAAGAATCTGGTTTACCTGCGGCTGTGAGAGAGAAATTTATGTAAACGGTTTTATTAGTATTCAGTGTAAGCCCGTTACGTTTAAGCCAGTTTGTGACCTGGTTGAGACCCACCTGGGCACATGCTGTAACCGATTTCCAAGAGGTGTCGTGGAATATTAGGGCAGTATCATCGGCATATGTGAATATAGAACCGTTGTGGAGCTTTATACAACACAAGTCATTTATATACACAAGAAATAGTGTAGGACCGATAATACTGCCCTGGGGCACCCCGAAGGACATCGGAAGTTCGCTACTCACCCATTTGCCAATTTTTACACATTGACGTCGATCTGTTAAGTAACTGGCGAATAGCGATAGTTGGGGGCCTCTTATACCTAGTCTTTCCAATTTAGCCAATAATAGTGGGACAGAGACCGTATCAAACGCCTTTGCAAGGTCTAAAAATATACCTATAACTTTTCCTTTTTTGTCAAGGTTTGTGATAATTTCGTTGGTTAGATCCAACACAGCATTTTCTGTTGAAATGCCTGAGCGGAAACCATATTGGGATGTCGAAAGAAGCTTATTTTGGTCTAGGTGTTTGACGAGTCTGTTATTCATTAGTCTCTCTAAAAGTTTAGAGAGTGCTGGTAGAATGGCTATTGGTCTATAGTTATCAGATAGGTCTCTGTCCCCGCTCTTATAGATGGGATGTACGATGGACAATTTAAAGGCATCTGGGAAGACCCCGCGATTTAAGGCCATATTACAGATGTGAGTAATTGGAGGGATGAGAATATTTTTGAACCTTTTGAGAAAAGTGCCTGGAATATTGTCAGATCCTGTTGCAGAATCACTTTTGAGGTTCAATATTAGTTGCTCGATCTCTGACTCATCCGTCTCTAGTATAACAAAGGAGTTTACTAAAGACTGTGGCTGTGTGTCGATGTAGGAACTGGTATCCGGTGAGATTATATCAGCTAAAGAACGTCCTACGTTTGCAAAGAAGGTGTTTACTAGGTTTATTGATGTTTTGGGGTCGGTGGCTGAGAGAAGTTCGTGAGGTGGTAATTTTGCTTTAGTCGTGTTGGTGATATTTTTTATGACATTCCAGAGTTTTTTATTGTTTTTTTTGGCTGATTGCAGTTGGTTTCTATCGTAGGTATTTTTGGCAGTTTTAAGTTTGTTTGTGCAGTAATTCCTGTATCTTTTGTATGTAGTTAGGAGGATATTATTGTTTGTTGAGGTTTTTACTTTAGTGTGTAAGTTGTCACGATTACGTAGACACTTTAGAAGATCAGGAGTCATCCAGGGTTTTCTGTATCTTTTTCTATTTGGAATTAATCTTAGGTTTTTATAAGAGGTCAGTAGAGAGTTTAAACTACTGATAAAATAGTTGGTAGCTTCATTAACGTCGTGTGAGTTATAAATTGGGGAAAAATCCATATGAGTTAAGTTAGATTCTAATTTTTCGTAGTCAAAGATTTCGATTTTTTTAATATTTGATGGAGTTATAGTGTTTGATTTATTACTGAGAAAGAAAAGGATTGTGTCGTGGTCTGTGATAGAAGTCTGTGCTACATAGCAAAATGCTAAGTTTTTAGTTTTAAGAATTACGTGATCAATACAGGAGTGATTATATCTTGTAGGTAACGTATGTGCTGGGAGCATACCGTGGTAGGCTGCCATAGTGAGATATTCTGTTGCACGTGTGTCATTATTGTCAGGTAATATATCAATGTTTAAATCGCCAGTGAGTATTATATTTTTATATGATGAAAAAGATTTTAATAATTCGTTTAGGGAGTCTAGGAAGGACGAAACATTTTGTTTTGCGGGTGGGCGGTAGATTGCAATCACTACAGTGTCTCTATTCCAAATCAGTGATATACAATTTGCATCAAGCAGTGTGGAGAGGACAATAGAAACTTGATGCTGGGCTCGATGGTATACAATCACGCCTTCGTTTTGCGTATCATGGTTGGTAGTAGAGGTAGTGGTGTAGCCTTCAATATTGGGTATGGGTGGAGATTTTTGGAGCCAGCACTCGGTTAAAATTAGTATGTCCCATGGTATTCTGCTTCTAGCAAGAAGCACGGCGAAGTCATTGAAGTTTTTACGAATGCTTCTAATGTTTTGGCACATAATAGAGATGGTCTTACCGAGTGGTTTTACTATTTTAGGACAGTCTTCTATATAACAAGTAGCTGAAACAGCCACTGAGACACTGTCTATGTCAGTAAGTATATTATTTAGGGGATCGAATTTTATATAAAAGGTTCAAATAAGGTCTAGTCAGACAGTCCGCGAGTTTAGGTGTAGACGTAGCAACGCTTATTATTCTATAAGTAGTTCTGGGGGGGGGTGAGAGTTTCTTATGTGGATATTCAGTTTGGTATGGTTTAACTATATGGCGTATGATCGGTTGAGTGTGTATTGGTGGTTTATACAGAGTGTATGTATAATTGTATGTATAAAACGTAAATTGTACTGTAGTATAAGGCTTTATAGATAATGATAATATAATAACGAGTGTGATATTGACTTGTAAGTAAATATTTATTGTAAGTAAGTGAATAGATATTGTGTAACTATTTAGTGTTGGGTGAACTGATGATTGGGTAGAAATGTGGTGTGTATGTAATTGTGGTAACATGACTTTAAACAAACAATAAAAAGTAAGAATAAATATGTTAGAAAAAAATATAGTTAATATAAATAACGATATCACTGGTGATAGTCATTTGGAGATTAGGTATTTAAGGTCTTGTTCGCAGTTTATCCGAATAACAGGTGAATCTTGTGTCTTCTTAATGTAGATTTTTCCATAGGAGGTCCACGTCCCATGGTATTTATTATCCTTGACGGTCTGTCTAGCTAGAAATGCGAGTTTCCTTCCTAGCATAGTTAGTGACTCGTCAATAAAAACTGGTTTCGTCGACCCAGGTAGTTGAAGGAGGGTGGTATTGAGTTTGTTATTTTTATGTGTTTTGTTATAATTCCTTGACTGCCTAATGAATCCGTCTTTGCTTAAAGTAGTTGTGAAGTTAACAATTAAATGATTATTCGTTTCATTTTTAGTTTTTAGGCGATAAACATCTTGAAAATCAGAGTCTGACAAAGGTTGTTCTATCAACTCTCCGACTTTTTTTACCAATTCGCGTAAAGTATTCTTGTTCTCAGATTGATTCTTAGGTATATTCCTTATCTCAACAGTTGAAATGCGTTGGTTACGTTCTAGTAACTCGATCTTGGTCTCAAGCAACGCAATTTTTGATTCATGACTCTTGTTTATTTGTTCCAAATTTGACATTTTTTCGAGTACTTCATCATACTTTAAGGACATAAAATCCATGCTTCTCTGTATCTCAGAATTTTGTTCCTTGATACAAATTATAGAATCCATCAGCTTGTCATATTTTGAGTTTTGTTGTGCTTCAAATGAGGCAAACAAATCCTCTATTTGATCTAGAATTACGTTACAATCAGAGGATTTGGGACCGAGTTTTCGTTTCAGCCGACGCGTGATATTCTCTTGATCAACGTCTTTAGACACAGATACATAAAGTTGAGAGTCCGAGCCGTAGTTTGGGACTGCGATATTCAAATTCGATTGATTAGGTGACTTCGGCGCAGTGCGTTGCGTCGACATTGTAGAAGTAAAACGTAAACAGTTACTCACACTAAGATCAGTCGGCACGAGGTGCGTAAACGCAAAATGTGAATGGCGGTGGAAGTGGCGTCGCGCTGATATGTGTAGCTATCTCTCTCGGGTCGATGCGGTGCGTGAGTGATGCAACTGCAGCGCGCTAAGAGATAGCTATCTATCCCTTTCTGCGTTGTAAGTCCTGCTTTAGCTTGCCGTATCGACGACCTCCTCGCTGCGCATGCGCTCCTATTAACTTGTTTGATTTTTGTAGCACTATATTTTGTTTTATTTAATTAAATAATGAATATTTAGCGGTTTTTTAGTATACACGACCGTACTCCACGGGATCTCAGGGGGGAGAGGAAAGAATAAAAGTACTAACAAAATTTTAAATCAATAATATAAAAAATACTACATATACGAGTTCATAGAAATTTGACCTTTCAAGCCTCAAGTGATTAATGGACCCCTAACAGATAAAGTTTTTCGTTATGTGCAGATGGGATTAACATGGACTGGATAAAACAGAAAGTCCCATTTAATTGCTCGGCAGTGTACCCCAATTAGCGCAGAACAAGCTTCATATACGCGAGTACAAGTCGGTTTTACAGTTAGTTATTCGCCGTACACGCGTTGAAACAGACATTACGTTAAACACGTGAATTTACACGTGAAAGTGTCAAATAAATCATTATTTCGTCATAATCTTGTTAAAATTAGTCGTTATCGATATTATCGGTACATGTGAAGGCGCTAAATACTTCGTAGTAATATCGTTTATGGTATAAAGTGTACGCGTTCGAAATTTAAATTTGACGCATATTTTTTTTATTTTTTTTTTGTGGTGTGTGAATAATTTTGGTCGGTAGTGAAAAAGTTTTAAAATATTTTTTTAAGTATATGTTAAAAATAAACAAATTTGCCGACGCGTTTACAACTTCTGCTGGCCGTTTTATAAAAATGGCATTTTTCTTGCGAAATTACTACAAATGAGAAGGGAAACGAAACTATTCGGCACAGTTGCGTGTAGTAATGTTTGTCGTTTTGTTATTGTGCACCAAAATCTTACTAAATATTATAAATGCGAAATCTATACTAAATTATAAAGCTGAAAAGTTTTGATGTGGCGGTACCCACATTTAATAATATAAATAAACGGACACTTGACAGATCGCGTCAAATCCTGAATCGCGATATAGAAGTTTTCACAGCTTGTAACTATAAATATACAAGTTCCCAACGTTAACCGTTGGGCAGCGGCCCGCCAGGCACGATCACCTCGCCTGGTCGGAGGATCCTCCCTTTGTGTTGGAGGGACTTAACACCTTGCCCTCCACAGTGGTGACCCCGACGTGTTTGTCTGTTTGAACGCGGTAATCTCAGGAACTACTGGTCCGAATTGAAAAATTCTTTCACTGTTGCATAGCCCATTTATCGAGGAAATATACATACTATAGGCTTATATAATATCACGCAATATCGGTGATAGGTTATCACACTAATATTATAAAGGCGAAAGTTTGTGATTGTGGTAGTGTGTAAGTTTGTTACTTCTTCACGTCTAAACGGCTGGAGCGATTTTAATAAAATTTGGTGTGGAGTTAGCTGACACCCTGGATTTACACATAACGCGCGGGGCGCAGCTAGTAGGCAATAAAGCCTATTTATCGAGGAAGGTTATAGACTATATATATCGACTAATGGGAGCGGAGCCGCAATGAAAAATGTTTCAAAAACGAGAAATATTTACGCAGACGAAGTTGCGCGGGTCAGCTAGTGTTATATAAATTTGCATGATGCAAATGGATAGATGGATGTTTGTTATTCAATAACGTCAAAACGGCTAAACGGATCTAGTTGAAATTTGGCATAGAGATAGATTATAGTCTAGAATAATACATTGGCTACTTTTTATCCCGGATAAATTATACAGTTCCTGTGTAATACTCGTAGATAGTTTATTATTACTTTTGTCTAAAATTTTCAGACGTACAAAGTCTTAGGCAACAGGTATAATAATTAAATTTATTGGGACCGAACTATTATAACCGATAAAACAGTACATTACAATAGACCTGACATAATCATACATGATAAAACTACTAATACCGAAAATATTATTGACATAGCTATCCCCAACACTCATAACATTCAATCTACAATTTCAGAAAAGCTATCAAAATATCAAGACCTTGCAATAGAACTCAAAACCCAATGGAAAGCGCACATAGTACACATAGTCCCAATTTTTTTTTTTTTTTTTTTTTTTTTTTATTAAAAACGACTCCCGCAGTAGGGTACAAGCCCTGTGTCGCGGGGGACTTTACAAACATACAAGTCACGGACACAAAGTACACCCAGACTCGGAACAACAATTTGTGGATCACACAAAGTGGTGTCCCGTGTGGGAATCGAACCCACGACCTCTTGCGTAGCAGTCGGATACACTCCCACTGCGCCACAGAGGCAGTCAAAAATTGTTTTGTCGTCAACTGGTGTGGTATCGAAAACGCTTAACCAAAGCATTGACATAATACACATGCCCACTCATACAATACATCTATTACAAAAAGCTATTATTCTTAATACTTGCCGCATCACTCGAAAGTTTCTCACATCATCATCTTTATCATCAACATATTCCATTTAACGCGTCATGCTTGGCTTAGGCCCGCATGCCACGTAATTTAACCTCAAAAAAGGAGTTAAAAAAAAAATGTGAGGCACTCGGGGACTGCCGCGGTAAAGCTATTGCATAGCATTTTTACCAAATTAAGCAATTAAAAAAAAAAAACAAAATTTCATTATAAAAAACAATGTTTTTAATTTTTTTTTCTTTTATTTTAAGTATATTTAAATTACAAAAATAGGAATTAAAAAAAAAAAAATTTTTTTAATTATAACAAAACAATGTATTTAATTTTTTTTTTTCTTTAATTTTTTTTTTTTTTTATTTAAAAAAAAGTCATTAAAAGTTCTGCTATTCATCGATAGATGGCAAAACTAAAAAGTATCGCCGCTGTGCCCGTCGGAATGGGGAGCGTGAGGTTTTTTCGTTACGGAATTTCTGGATTCGGTCCCCGCGCTCAAGGCCCGCGATAGAAGCTATGCAATAGCTTAATAAAATATAATAATAATAATAATTTATTGACATAAAAGGACAAGTACAAAAATATATGATAACCCTGTCTCCTGTGCTAGTATATACTGTATTACAGGAGACAGTGCCTTCTCCTATACTTACCTATACAAAAGGTTTATGGCAACAAGAACATGCAATAAGCAATAATGAAGCGGCGGTAGCGCAATGGCTAAGGCAATGGTCTCGTAATCGTGAGGTCGTGGGTTTGAATCCTGACCATTATACTACCGACGTGAACCCACTCCTAACACAAGCTATAGAGCTTAGCTGGAGGGGTTAACAGGATTGCTAGTAATGTGGGACCACAATCCCACATTGCTAGCTTATATTTAAAAAAAAAAAAATAAGCAAACAAAAATTGCAAAGTTTAAAATAAAAGGGTGACAAAAAAAAACAATAAAAAAACAATTAAACAGGTAGTCATTTATTTTGTTAAAAACCATCTGTAATTCGTATTTTCGTGCGAGTTTCAGATGTTTTTTTTTATTCTGCAAAGTAAAACTGGTTATTACACCACGTATAGTCATTGTCTTTTTTTTTTAAACTTTAAACGAAGGTTACACACAAATAGTTTTTATAGTAAATTCAACAGAATCTTGGCGTACCCTGTGTCAAAAGATGCAAGAAAATTATTTAGGGTTAAGTAGAATCTTTAATTTTATTTGTTGGGTATTTAGTTAATTGTAGTTCGAACCATAAGTGCTTAATTGTGTGAAAGGTACTATAGGTTTGATATGTACATAAATATTTTATAAAAAAACTATTAAAAAAAAAACTATGTACTTGGTATTTAGTTATTTAAATAATAGTACCTGGATGACTGAGCTTTGCTCGTTTTTTTTAAAAACTACGTTTTTTAAAATGAAACCTAGCTAGATCGATTTATCGCACCCCGAAACCCCCTGCATACTAAATTTCGAAAATCGCTGGAGCTGTTGCCGAGATACAGATTACATATATAGATATATTAGTGTATGTATTTATTTATGTATGTATGTATTGCTGTAAGTATGTATACTATTGTATAGTTATGTATGTAGGTATATATGTATTTTTGTAAGTATGTATAGTATTGTATAGTTATATTGTTTTATTTGTGTATTATGTAAGAATAATAAGGAAGTTCTTACAATTAGGTTACTGCACCTTTCACACATTCCATTTCTACACCACCCTAAGGTAGACTGGCAGAGAATGCTTTTAGCATTAAGTCCACCTTTGTACAACTTTGTGCATAAAGTTTTAAATAAATAAATAAATAAAATATATACTCGTTTAAAGGTATAAGATAAAAGAAGATACATGCAGTCCAAAAACAATAATAGTGACAGCTAGTAACAAGTACTCACGCATAGAAACATGCTACATTTGCTATCTGCACACAAAATTTGATCAAAACCGGCCTAATAGTTTCGGAGATATAGTGCGTCTAAACAAACTGTTTAACTGCATAATATTATTTGCATTATAATATTGTAAATCTATACTAAATTAGTAAATATACAGGATGATTTGTAATGTACCTACTAACAACCCCCTTTCGAGGCTTCTTTACATTTCACCCAATAATATTGTAATATCAGTTTCGAAAAAATAAACATATTAACCCTTAATCACCTACTTTCTACTTTTCACTTACAACCACCTACACGTCTGTGACCTTGGAGTTAAATCGTCGTTTTTTTTATAGTTTGAGGGCCTAATCAATACAATGAACAACGATTTTACTCCAATAAAATAGTCAAAATTCAAAATTATTTATTCACTTAAGATGCAAAACAACTCTTATGATACGTCGGGATTCTACATGTACATGTAATGCCAATTTCGCAAACAATAGGTAAAGCCGGAGAAAAGAACTGGCAATAAAAACTCGCGGCCACTCTTTTCAAATTGCCAATTTTAATTTTAATTTATAAACTTGATATGGGGGTAAGGTGCTGCGACTAATATACTATACACCATGTTTAAGTACTGATGCAAATTGTATTATCAAAAAGTTGAAACATGAGATAAACTAAAACCAGCCTTAGTGGAATCTAAATAAAGATTTATGAATTAAAAAAAATAATGATTAGGAAAAATGGATCTAGTTGCTTGCTCCTTGTTACTTAAACTAGTCTGTCTGTAAGTGGTTACGGTCACAACTAAAAAAAACCGGGCCTGTTTATATAGTGTAGGCTGTAGGGTTCAGTTGCCCCCCCCATCCTCCATTCAAATAATGCGGCTTAAGAAGTGGGTTTTCTGTTGTTTGTGTTTCATATTACAAAGTTATTAAGTAGGTTAATAATAATTTTCAATGGAATTTGTACGAAAATGTTGTTACTTCTCATTTGATTAGTTGTTACTTGTCAACTTGTAAATCCTACTTAACTGTGATAGTTTTCCTATTAATTTCACTATATTATTATATACAACTACCGTCATTTTTTTTCACATACCCAACATCAAACATCAACTATGAGCTAAGCTGAGGACGGACATGTCGAAACTGTAAGGGTTCCGTTTTGCCATTTTGGCTACGGAACCCTAAAAACAGGTGCTTAAGGGTATTTAATATTATTCAAAACTGAAATTACAAAGTTGTTTAGTGTAAGGTCGGAAGCTTATTAGTATATTAGAAATCACTCTGTATATTATATAAATATTATTAATGTTATCTTCTGACCTATGTGAATCACTATCACTAAATGTTCTTAATTTAGTTCAAAAGATATACATATGTACATACACTAAACATAACACATAATAACATACCGAATCTAACAAAGGAGTTTTGATATCTTTGTCAACTTATGCGCAGCATTGCGAATACCTACTTACTTACTACAAAAATGACTCAAAATAGGCTTGTTTCCTAGGTAAACAAAAAAAAACAAAATACTAATTAATAAATAAAACTAGCATTTAAACTATCAACGATTAATTCCTTACCTATTAAATTTTGTATTTTTTATCATTCATCTACAGTGTAGATGAATGATAAAAAATACAAACAAACTCTTCAGCTTTATAATATTAGTGTAGATTCTACACTAATATTATAAAGCTGAAGAGTTTGTTTGATCGCGTTAATCTCAGGAACTACTGATCCAAATTAAAAAAAAACTTTCACTGTTGGATAGCCAATTTATCGAGGAAGGCTATAGGCTATATAACATCACGCTACGACCATCAGGAGCGGAGCAGCAATGAGAAATGTTGCAAAAACGGGGAAAATTTACGCAGACGAAGTTGCGCGGGACAGCTAGTCATATCATAAAATGAAGTGATTTAACTAGAAAAAATAGTGACGTCATAGTCTGGTATTTGTATGAAATCTTTATATATATATTTCTTGTGTGCGTGATGTATGTCACTGAACTCCTCCTAGATGGCTGGACCGATTTTGATGAATTTTTTTGTGTGAGTTCAAGGGGATTCGAGGATGGTTTAGATTCACAATTGAACCCGATTTATAAAAAAAAAGAGTCGAGGCGAAGTTCGCCGGGACAGTTAGTCCCTATATAAATATGCGTTTTGACATTTCTTAAAGAGAAGTTGTTTTGAATAGTTGGAAACAAGCCCATTCTAACATTTGTGGGGTACCTACTTATTTTTAGTCCAATTGACATTATAGGGTTATTGGCTTTAAACTAGTAAGTACTGTGACAATGAGCCGAATTCGACTTCTATTTTACACTAGCTGTCCCACGCAACTTCGTCTGCGTAAATTTTCGCCGTTTTTAAAACATTTCTCATTGCTGTTGCCTATTGGTCGTAGCGTGATGTTATATATCCTATAGCCTTCCTCGATAAATGGGCTATCCAACAGTGTCTTTTTTTTTAATTCGAATCAGTTGTTTCTGAGATTACCGCGTTCAAACAAACAAACTCTTCAGCTTTATAATATTAGTATAGATGTACTAGCTGCCTGCCCTGGCTTCGCACGGGTGTCAAATCGTTGTTCTTTATACTTTGAGTTACATTGTTGTAATTTTCATTGGGATCTCTAATTTTTTTGACAATAAAGTATAGACTGTGTCACTCCCCGTTATTATAGCTTTCTAATGGTGAAATATTTTTTTAAATCCGTCCAGTAGTTTTTAAGTTTATTCGTTAAATACAAAAATATTAATCTTTCCTCTTTATATTATTACTAGCAGACCCGCGCAACTTCGTCTGCGTAATTTTTTCTCGTTTTTGTAACATTTTTCATTGCTGCTCCGCTACTATTGGTCGTAGCGTGATGTTAAATAGCCTATAGCCTTTCTCGATAAATGGGCTATCCTACAGTGTTTTTTTTTTAATTCGGATTAATAGTTCCTGAGATTACCGCGTTCAAACAAACAAACTCTTCAGCTTTATAATATTAGTATAGATTATTATATTATAGTACCGAAGAGACAAGCAGATTGTGAGCCAGATGGTCGCGCTTCATGCTACCCAAATCCTTTTTGGCAAAGATCTGAATGTCGAAATTTCTAAATTTTAGTTTTCTAGACTTAGTAGTTTTGGCTTTGCGTTAATATAAGTCAGGACAAACGATTCTACTTGCTAGATTACTAATTTATACTAATACTAGCTGTCCTGGCGAACTTCGTCTCGACTCTTTTTTTTTGTAAATCGGGTTCAATTGTGAATCTAAACCATCCTCGAATCTCCTTGAACTCACACAAAAAAATTCTAAAATCGGTCCAGCCGTCTAGGATGAGTTCAGTGACATACACACGCACACAAGAAATTTAAATATGTATAAAGATTATAAAGCTGAAGAGTTGGTTTGTTTGAACGCGGTAATCTCAGGAACTACAGATCTGAATTAAAAAAATATTTCACTGTTAGATAGCTCATTTATCGAGGAAGGCCATAGGCTATATAACATCACGCTGCAACCAATAGGAGCTGAGCAGCAATGAGAAATGTTGCAAAAACGGGGAAAATTTACGCAGATGAAGTTGCGCGGGACAGATAATATACCACAAAGAACCTTTGTACTCAACTGTACGTCACGTTTAGTGTTAGATAAAAAACATAGTCGTCGGCGCACGCGCATCTGTGATAAAATCGCTCAGTTTATTGCCAAGTGCTGTGTAGTAACCACGTATTATATATATCTGTGAGTTTGGTTCAATGACAATGTGTTAAATGATTTGTTTACATATATATCGTGTATGAAAATAGTTATAAATGACAAAAAAATAATATATCGTGTGACAAAAATAGTTATAAATGACAAAAAATAATATATCGTGTGACAAAAATAGTTATAAATGACAAAAAAATAATATATCGTGTGGCAAAAATAGTTATAAATGACAAAAAAATAATATATCGTGTGGCAAAAATAGTTATAAATGACAAAAAAATATATATTAAAACAAAATAAATCGATAAAATGAATTAGTTACCTATTTAGTAATGCACAAAGTTCTAAGTGAATATTTTATAAATAAACAATGTAAACGGTTAAATTAAAAATAATAAATATTACGAAACTAAGTGTAGTATTACCTATTTTATGATATGTTTAAGGAAATGTATAACATATTGTGATACGAAAATAAATTGGTTCAATGCTATTTAAGCAATTTTTATAGTTATCTGTGAAATTAACCGATATTTTTTTCCCATACTAAACTGAATTTATGGACAACTAACTGTGCCCCGCGGTGTTACCCGCGGTTTATTAGCCTATGTGTTAATCCAGGGTGTCAGCTAACTCCATACCAAATTTTATTAAAATCGCTCTAACCGTTTAGACGTGAAGAAGTAACAAACATACACACTCACACACTTACAAATCTACGCCTTTATAATATTAGTGTGATATATTATTCAAGTTTAAAATCGTGTGACCAAAAAATATGAAAAAAATTACAAAGATAGCGCTTAATAAAAAATTAGAATTATTTCGGACATGATCGGATATACCGTCATCGTGTTATGGTTTCCCAACAAAAGATCATAAGTGCCATGAACATACGCTCTTCTGCTGATGCAATTGTTCAAGGTCGCGGAACCCTACACTTACGAGTCATGCACTTGCCCGGTTTTTTTACATTATTAAAGCGGTGAGTGGGGTTAAATTTACTGTAAATCTACACTAATATTATAAAGAGGAAAGATTTGTATTTTTGTATGTAACGAATAAACTCTAAAAGTACTGGACCTATTTTTATAATTCTTTTTTTGTTGGATAGCCCATTTATCGAGAAAGACTATAGGCTATATAACATCGCGCTACGACTAATAGGAGCGGAGCAGCGACGAGAAATGTTGCAAAAACGGGAAAAATTTACGCATACGAAGTTGCGCGGGACAGCTAGTATTCTATAATATTATTACACTTAATAAAAAGATTGTACTTCACTACATAGTATAAAACAAAGTCGCTTTTTCTGTCCCTATATCCCTATGTATGCTTAAATCTTTAAAACTACGCAACGGATTTTGATGCGGTTTTTTTTAATAGATAGTGATTGAAGAGGAAGGTTTATATGTATAATAACATCCATAAAATATAGGTTATATATTTTATACCCGTGCGGAGCAGGAGCGGGCCGCTTGTAATAAAATATAATGTACTTAACAGCTAGTAGTTTATTATAGACTAGCTGACCCGCGCAACTTTATCTGCGTATTTTTTTTCCTGTTTTTGCAACATTTCTCGTTGCTGGTCCGCTCCTATTGGTTGTAGTGTGATGTTATAATAGCCTATAGCCTTCCTCGATAAATGGGCCAATCAACACAAAAATAATTTCAATTTCAATTCGAACCAGTAGTTCCAGAGATTGTCGCGTTCAAACAAACAAACTCATCAACTTTATAATATTAATATTGATGTAATATAAGCGAATGTTGTTATCTAATTACGTGAAGTGCGAGATAAAATAATATAACTCCTAAATGACTGGCAATATGGTCATGGATAATAAATAAGTGCTGGCCTAGATTACAAAAAAATATATATTTGATCTTGTCCATTTCCTTCAAAAAATAACTATACATACTAATATTAAGTAACGCTGTCTGTCTGTTACGCTCTCACGCTCAAACAGCTAAACCAAATTAGATGAAATTTGGTATGGAGATAGTTTGAGTCTGGAAGGACATAGGATAGTTTGTTTTAGATTTAGACCCAGGCACTACGATTATTACCCGCGCGATATTGATAATGTTATACTGAAACTTTAGAATAAACTACCAAACAATAATTCCTATTTCGTGCGCTCAAACTTTATAATTGTCAAATTTATTGGTTTTAAACTTTCGTGATTTTTTACTTCTATACTAATATTATAAAGAGGAAAGATTTGATTGAATAGGCTCCGAAACTACTGGACGGATTTGAAAAAATCTTTTATCGTTGTGAAGATGAAAGATTGACATAGGCGGGTGACATAGGCTATTTTTTATCCCTGTATTCCCACGGAAACAGGAATTATGCGGGTAAAACCGCAAGGCATCCTCTAGTATTAGATATATGTCGGGACTTAATCGCGTGATTATTTAAAACTGCGAACCTTTTATTTACCCGACGTTTAGATCTAACCGCTGAACCGATTTAAATGAAATTTGGTATGGAGATAGGTTGAGTCCCGGGAAAGGACATAAAATAGTTTTTATTGCCGACATCCACGCGGGCGTGCATAAGCGAGTCATTTATGCAATTAGTATTAAAACCTATAATCCAAGGTTTCATTGCATTACCTGCAATTAAATTAGGAATTTGAATGCTGTATCTGTAAATCCATTAATTCATCTATACAAATATTTTAAAGCTAAAGAGTTTATTTGTTTAATTGAACGCGATAATTTCAGGAACTACTGATCCGAATTGGTAAATTCTTTCACTGTTAGATAGCACATTTATCGAGGAAGGCTATAGGCTATATAACATCACGCTGTAACCACTAGAAGCGGAGCAGCAATGAAAAATGTTGCAAAAACGGGAAAATTGACGCAGACAAAATTGGGCGGGTTAACTATGAATTATAATAAAATTAACGTAAGCTGATTGATAACGTAATCTCTTTACATTAATTATCAATTAATCCAATGTAATTAATTAATCAATTAATTATTCTTTATCCGTTGTACGTGTAACCTATTTATATTGAATACGATATTATTAATAGGCGTGAAAGATATTGAAGTTATCGCATAAATATTATTTGTGTAAATAAAGTTTATATTATACTAGCCGATCCGCGCAACTTCGTCTGCGTAAATTTACCCCTATAGCCTTCCTCGATAAATGGGCTATACAACACTAAAATATTTTTTCAATTCGAACCTGTATTTCTGAGATTATCACGTTCAACCAAACAAATAAACAAACAAACTCTTCAAAAGTACAGCGGGTCAATTCACGTATTTAAAGCAGTGCAGTTGCAGTTAAGTTTCGATTAAAACGGCCATTTTTGTATTCTTGTAACTTTGGGATCTATTAGGAATATATATGTAGGACCTATTAGAAAACCAAAACATTTGCCTATTAAAATGCATGTTTTCTACCTAACAGTGGAAGCTTTGGCAGCTGTTAAACTATCTGTAAGCTTTCCAAAGAAATAAAATAAAATTAACCAATTTTGGATAAGCGGGTAAAAATTGGTATATGCCATCTGACAGGACGTAGCAGGAATTTTTTGATACAACACTAGCATAAAGGGGCGTCTAAACGGGCCATTTTTTACGGTAATTTGTGGCAACTAATTGCTCGGCCAATAATGGGAATATGTCTGCAATTGTATGGCGCATGATTCAGTCTCCGAAATAGGCGACACAACCCGACAACAATAAAATAGGGAGCGACTGAAACAACAACAAAATTGGCCGGGCAACATTGCGGAAAATCGATCGCTCAGCGATCGTCCGGCAACCATCAAATCAACATTGGAAAGTACTGCCATGTTGCCGGCCACAGCATTGGCGCCACAAATTGCCGTAAAAAATGGCCCTTTAAAAATCATATGTAGAATTCGTTTTTGTAGAAATCTACACGATTTAAATCAATAAAGCGCGTGAATCTGCTTTGCTGCTCTTTCCCTATACACGTTATCGTGATGATAAAAAAAGTAGCCTAAGTTACTCCTTACATCCTGACAGTACCGTCAAAATCCATCTATCCGTTTCGGAGATTAGCTGGAACAAACTAACAGACAGACTGAAAAACGTGTGTTTTTTTTAAATTTAAGTACCTTAAATACTTTCAGATATATTTAGTAAAAAACTGTTATTTTGACATTACTTTTATTGATTTGTATAGATAAACATTTTAAACCAATAACTACAAAAAACTTAAAATAAATCTTAAAGTGAAAAAAGTGCTAAAAATTCAAAATGGCTGCCGCTCTCCCGCCAAATGTGAACGAGAAGATGGTCGAAGAACATCTGAACGAGTTGGAGAAAGCGAAGGACACTGACGAATATGAGAGCAAATTAAATAAGATCGGATACACCATGGCTAATTGGATGAAGCTACTTTTTAATACGTATGGAGGAAGTACTCAAGAGTTCCATGCTGAGTGGCTTACTGTAAGTTGTATATGTATACAAGGTTATTTTTGGTATAGTGCCAAACTTAGACACCCCAACAAGATATTTATTTCAAGAAATCTTAAAAAAAAAAAAAATAAGATATTGATAACTTGCAGAGTTATGTTAATATTTATTCAAGTTGTGTTATGTTCTTTACGTTATAGTGATCATTGCGTCCCGTAGTATGTAATCCATGGTTATTATTGAAAAATACGTGATGACTCTGTGGCGCGGTGGAGGCGTATCCGACTGCTACGCAAGAGGTCGTAGACTCGTTTCGCATCCAGCATAAAACTTTGTGTGATGAGCACGATGGTTTAATCTGTGTCTGGGTGTTATTTATCTATAAAATGTACGTATTTAGAAATATATAAGTATGTTTATCAGTTGTCTAGTTTCCATAGTACAAGCTCTGCTTAGTTTGGGATCAGATAGCGTTGTGTGAGTTGTCCCAAGATATTATTATTAATATTACATTTTGCATCACGTTGTGAACAGGATTTGGACTGTTAGACCCATTAATGAATCAATTAATTGAACAAATGAATTGTGTTACTGATTCTGAGCAAACTACTTTCAGGTTTGCACTATACCAAGTATAACGTTGTTTAGTCATTTCTCACTTTAGATTGATTATAAATGTTGATAACTTTCGCGATTTGTACACATTATAAAATAAAATATACTACGGGTCTTAATCGCGTGAATGTTTTATTGTCCGATGTTTATTATGTCTTGTATACTGGATACAGATTTAGTTAGTCTATGACTGCCTCTGTGGCGCGGTGGGAGTGTATCCGACTGCTACGCAAGAGGTCGTGGGTTCGATCCCCACCCAGGATAAAACTTTGTGTGATGAGCACGATGGTTTATTCTGTGTCTGGGTGTTATTTATCTATAATATGTATGTATTTAGAAATATATATAAGTATGTTTATCAGTTGTCTGGTTTCCATAGTACAAGCTCTGCTTAGTTTGGGATCAGATAACGTTGTGTGAGCTGTCCCAAGATATTATTATATTATTATTATTATTAGTTAGTCGAATCCACGTGTGAGATCACACCATTATAGTCTACCTATCGGTTGTCGGTTCTTCGGCTAATATGGCCAGCCCACTGCCACTTCAGCTTGGTAATCCGGTGGGCTATGTCGAAAACTTTGGTTCTCTGCCGGATCACCTCATTTCTAATTTTGTCCCTAAGAGAATAAGAGAAAATCATATTGCCCCCCCCCCCCCCCCCATCCTGGGTCGCCCATATCGGTAACTATGACCAAAAATTAGAAAGTAAACAGTGAGTCAAAATGTATAAGTTGAGATATGATTTCAAAAAAGTCAATTTTTTTTTTATTATAATAATTAAAATCAGTTCAATTTACAATATGGAGACAAAGAAATCTCTCGAAAATATATATACGGTACATTCAAGCCCAAAGTTATATGTAATCGTTTCCGTCTCCTTTAATTCGATCAAGTTTCGAAGGACTTGATGACGCATTATGATACCTACCTATTAACAAAATTGATTAAGATAAATCATTCATTAGCCAGCTGTAATGATTTGTTAACATTTATTTTGATAAGTTATAAACACCTGTTCAACAATAATCTTAATGCATGATTTTACTATCAAATTTTCGTAATTTGTACCTACACATCAGGTATACATTGTTAAAAACAACTACGCCATAAATACGACTTAATTGCGTAGATTAGTAGGCTTACTCTCTTTCTTTAAAAAGAAAATCATGAATCTTACGTTTATTTAAATTTCTTAAGTTTACGGGGACTATTGTAACACATTTTTGGATGAACACAAGAAGTTCGAAGTCATGGACGATTTTCGGGAACTAGTGGATTAAATATATGTTTCTGGCTTTGTACATTATCACTTCGTTTTTGATCGAAACATCATCGTTTACATTGAGTTGGTTGACTCTAAAATTGGGTATTTGACTACTATAATAATACATTATTTTATACCAACCATGCAATAATATGTTGTAAAATATTCTAAAAAAATGTATTCGTTTAGTTCTTTTTTTTTTTCAAATAAATAACTAGCAGTGTGGGATTGAGTCCCACATTACTAGCAATCTTGTTAACCCCTCCAGCTAAGCTCAAAGGCTTGTGTTAGGAGTGGGTTCACGTCGGTAGTATAATGGGTAGGATTCGAATCCGTGACCTCCGTGACCGTGATTGCGAGACTGTTTATTATTTAACGTTTTTATTATTTTTTATTAATCAATATAAATACTAAAAGTTCTGATTTTGATAAATAAAAAATAATAAACATCATTAAAAATGTGACGTTATACACTGGTATTTCATACAGACTTGTATGGGGCGAGTAGCTTTTGATGTTTCTTATAAAGTCACTTATTTGACTTTGAATCAATCAATATATTTATTTGTGAACATGGTATATAAAATGATAAGTTATACATAATGTATATAATTTTACGACCGCCAAGTTCTACCAATGAGATTGGTGTACAAATATTTGTTAAAATACAATTTAAAATATAACCAATTGTATAAAATAAAATTAAAACAGGTATTTTTTTAAATGTTAACAATAAAATAAACTATTATTTTGAGCAGTAATTATGTAAATTCATGTGTCAAATTCTTATTAATAATATAAAAAGAAATATAAAATAATAACCATTTATATTGTGAGAATTCATTATAATTGTGCATGCAATTATAATATATAAAGCTTTTTATTACACTGTGTTGTAATTTAGATAATCCATTGTTGAATAATAAGTTTTTTCAATCAAAAATGTTAAAAGGTTGCTTATAAAAATATTTAGACTTTAGTTAAATACTCTATTATCCTGAGGATGCCTCGTGTACACGAAACACGTGTCGAAGAATCACTTCGTAAAAGCGGAATTTTGCATATCTTCTTCTTCTTTGAGTTTATGGCAATCTAGCCGTTATAACGGCTAATTTCTGCCAGTGTCCTGTATTTATGCACTTATTACATGCACATAGTCTCGTTCTAAGTCAATTATCACGTATTCAAATCATTTTTTACAAGTTAATCTAGGAGCTGTAAAAATAATGGCCGGTCAGTTTGCCGCCATTTTTACAACTCCATGTTGCATATCAAGGTCCGGAGTTACATGCCATGACAGTTGGTGACAGTGCCTGTCACTAATTTCACTTGTTGCAGGTTTCTTTTTTTAGAAACCAAGATCCGTATTCACTATGTTTTTTTTCGTTTTCACGGCAAGCCCGCGCGAATTTGCGCATGCGCTCAAAAATACCAGCGCGCGTGCGCGATGCATTTCTAGGTCTAGTGGTTAGTGTCCCTGACTGCTTAGCCACAGTTCTTGGGTTCGATTGCCGCCCAGGATAAAAGTTTGTGTGATGAGCACGATGGTTTATTCTGTTTCTAGGTGTAATTTATCTATTATAAATATATAAGTAAGTCTATCAGTCTGGTTGCCATAGTACAGGCTCTGCCTAGTTTGGGATCAGGTAGCCGTATGTAAGAAAAAAAAACTTTTTATTTCGTTTGCTTTTTCAACACGGAACACTTCGAAAGTCGGGTTTTTTTTTTAACGGTTTTTATTTGTCAACAGATAGACGAGTATAAGGCGCAAGCTCATGAAAGCATGGTACATGCCTGGCGCATAGTCAACCTGACCAACTGGTCAGTGGAGAAGAAAGGCTCCCATAAAGGAGACGTCGTCGAATCCAAGAAGACTGAGCAGTTTGGGAAGGTGTATAGATTTACTGTGAGTATACCTTTTAGTACGATCCCTATGTGCACGAAAAACGTCAGTCGAAATGCGTTAAATAAGGGTAATTGTAAATAAACCCAACATGATTCTACTAGCATACATTGAATTTTTTTTATCCAGTAAGCTCTCATTACTGACCTAATACTTTCGCCCGATGTATAGTTCAAGGAAAAAATCCATAAAAATATAGAATAGAATAGAAAGATTTTTATTTAGTACACAGAAGACACATACATTATTATAATTTAACAGGGAAAGGCATGAAGAAGATAAACAAAAATATAAAATAAAACAGTAAAATAATAAAAATAACAATAGACAAAAAAGAATATAGACACAAATAACACAAATTAATAACAGGGAACAGAAGAAATAAATAAACAGAAACAATACACAGTCAAACATAACAATTTAACATTAGCCGCGTACCATGTGTCACAAAGTGTACCAAATAGGACCCAACTCAGCTTCCGTCAGACAACGAAAAAGGTCTGACACTGATATTCTGCTGGGCCCTTTGCCACGTATCGGATGCCCAGTAAGTCCGTGTGTCTATGTATGCGTGTGTGCTTAGGTGAGTGTGTGTATGTGCTTGGTGTGTGCGTGTGTATTAATTCTATTATTCAATATTGTGTATTTTTTTATTTATGAAATAATAATTGAAATTATATTAAGTGATTTAGTATAGGAGTACCTATCTAAATCATATAATTTAACAGAAATATTATTTTCGATATATTTCGCGACTTAATCGCGTGAATTAATTAAAGGTACGAACCTTTTATTTACCCGACGTTTCGGGTCGACTGTCCTCCTACCGGTTTTCAACCATTGCTGACAGTCGACCCTTGACCACGATCGGTGCAATTCGATCGAAACGTCGGGTAAATAAAAGTACGAACCTTTTAACCGTTTAACCTTTAAATAATTCACCCGATTAAGTCCCGAAATATATCTATATTAGATATATTTCGGGTATAAAAATCGCGAAAGGTTAAAAACAATAATATTACTTTCGTTTGCCAAATTCCCAAATTCTTTCTAGCGATAATATGTTGCCGTAATCGCATTTTGAAAGTAGCCAATGTATGTGTTCGATTGTCGCGTACTGTCCGAACGATGCCACTTTATGGATTGGATTGACCGTCTGTCTGAAAACTTTAATAGAAAAATGTTGGTCTGTGGTCTCTTGCAACTAACTGACAAGCTGATATTGCCGCGGCCTGGTTATGCGTGGAAGCCTTCACGCGAGCAAAGAAGCAGACGAACTAGTAATCTAATATATATTTCTTTTATATTTCCAGGGTGTTGTTGAATGCCCACCGAAGTTCCTGTATGAAGAGTTCAAAAATAATTTAACTAAGCTGCCTGATTGGAACCCCACTATATTGAAGAGTGAAATGATCAAGGTATTTTTTTTTTAAAGTAAACTAGCAATGTGGTTTGAGTCCCAAATTATTAGCAATCTTGTTAACCCTCCAGCTAAGCTCAAAGGCTTGTGTTAGGAGTGGGTTCACGTCGGTAGTTTAATGGGTAGGATTCGAAGTTTTGTGTCCTGGCGAATCTAGGAGGGGGTCAAAAGTTTCAATGCCCCTCTTCTACCCTAAAGTACAGTCGGCCAATAAAACTTTTTTTACAAAAAATATCTAACCTACTTCAATCATGATTGATTTGCTGACTATTATTAAGGAGTTTCGTTGTTTGTCTCCGAAACTTATCTCATCGTCAGATCTTTATGAAATTTATAATTATAATAAATATATAATTAAACACTGGATGTAACTTGTCGCAACATGTAAGTGATTTGTGTGTCAATAAAGTTTATTATTATTATTTATATGGGACCATAAATCTTTTTAACAAAAAAAATATTTTGAAAATCCATCTGGAGTTATGACCGAACATACATAAAAAAAAACATCCTAATAGGGTACTTTCGGTAGTGAACGATAAATTGTGAGATTCGATAATAAATAAAATTTAAGTAGAAATTCTCATTAAAAAATTATATTAGCAGATATTCTGATTTCAAGTCATAAATGCACATGATTGTTTAATTAGTAACAAGATATTAAAGTATGTTTATATTTTTGAGTCGCCATCGCATGACGTTATCTATGCCATTGAGGTATAGACTTGGACCGCGCTATCCCTTTCAATTAAAAAGTAAATATTGACTGCAAAGCGGGAAAGAGAGAAAAAACTCGTGCGGCCCTGTCTCTTTGAAAAAAAGAAAAAGAAAAGAAAACGTTTATTTTGTTGCGATTTGGGCACAGACTACATAACAAACATAATTTGACGGGTATTGTCCACAATATAGCGTTGTCTCTTTCTAGAGAGTGGTCAGTTTTGTGAGGTTATAGCGTAGTCTAGATCTATACGTCAATAACCTATGCAAACTAATTCGCTGTCATCAGTACAGTCTATGAAACTATCAAACTGACAGTGGCGGAAAAAATGCACATAGAAAGTAGCGCCAACTAGTGTTCTCGGAATATAAATAATGGTTACGTTGCGTTATAGCCAACATAGATGGCACTGCCGACACTGAATTTGACGCCGACTAACACCAATCCGATTGGTCGATACCGATATGACTTTAAAAACATGGCTGACAGCGTTTTCGCGGCAAATAAATCGTGTTTATTTTGCCGAAATATTTGTTTCTGTGGCTTTTTATTAGAGATACCAACATTTTAAACTATTCTTTCAAACAGAGTAGAATACCCTATTGAGAACCTCTCCCTTTTTGAAGTCGGTTAACATTAAGTGGCGTAGGTAATTTATTTCTATGCCATCTGGTATTATTTCGCGGACATTGATGTGGGTTACACATCTAGCTAAGCGGAGTTGCAATCTAGCTGAGCTAGGACCATTTTTGTCTCTCAATACTATTATTAATTGAATTTGTACTATTTACTGTATGTATTCTTTTCTTTTGAGGACAAAATAAATTTATTTCTTTCTTTCTTTCTATTTCTTTCTTTCTTTCATTTACCTTATTAAAAATACTAATGTTATAATTTAATTGGAATGTGTAATTGTTCTATGTCCCAATAAAGTAAAATAAAAATAAATTATTAATATTTTTAAAACCATTTTCTATATGTTTAAACTGTTTTCTCCAGGAAATAGCCCCAGGCATAGACCTATCATACCAGGTGACCGCAGGCGGTGGCCGAGGTATCATAGCTCCTAGAGACTTCGTAATACTGCGGCGTAATGCCGGCTTATCACAAGACGGGAGAGTGGTGGAAACTGACCCTCACAGCTACATCAGTTCTGGTGTCAGTACCACTGTGCCTGGGTATCCGCCGCATAGGGATCTAGTTAGGTGAGTTAACTTCCAATACCAGGACTACGGTAATTCTTAAGATTTACCATTAAAACCTAATATTTACCAGTAAAATCTAATATTTACCAGTAAAATCTAATATATACCAGTAAAATCTAATATTTACCAGTAAAATTTAATATTTACCAGTAAAATTAAAATTTACCAGTAAAACCTAATATTTAGCAGTAAAATCTTATCTTTTCTGTAATTAGTATATTTATAAAAAGGGGCTAGTTGAAAACCAGCGTCAGGCATCCTGTCTGGCAGATGCTGAACCAGCTCCTATTTTTCGGCTTAAACTTTACATAATGTTGTCAAATTATATTTAATTTAGTAGCTATGTATTTGTTTTTACACGTACACGTACTCATTTTATTTTTCCTGTTTTGTCGTAAATCAATTATTATTTTCTTTCTTTTCTTTCTTTTTTCTATTTACCAGTAAAATCTAAAATTTACAAACATCTAATGGTAAAAGTTCTGTGATCATTTTTCAGTTGGATCTTTTACCACCATTATATTGGTAATACTTTAGATTCACCTCAAAAGCAAGTTTAAAGGTGTGTTTTTATATATTACTAGCTGTGCCCCGCGGTGTTACCCGCAGTTTATTAGCCTATGTGTTAATCCAGGGTGTCAGCTAACTCCATACCAAATTTTATTAAAATCGCTCCAGCCGTTTAGGCGTGAAGAAGTAACAAACATACACACTCACAAACTTTCGCCTTTTTTTTTTTTTTGAAAAGACGACACCCGCACTAGGGTACAAGCCCTGTGTCGCAGGGGACTTTACAAACATACAAGTCACGGACACAAAGTACACCCCGACTCGGGACAACAATTTGTGGATCACACAAAGTAGTATCCCGTGTGGGAATCGAACCCACGACCTCTTGCGTAGCAGTCGGACACACTCCCACCACGCCACAGAGGCAGTCTTTATATTAGTGTGATGTTATATATTCCAGAGGTCATAACAAAGTAGGCTGCTGGTACCTCAAGCCGCGCTCGGTGCAGACTTCTGGAGGCAAGATCGAGACATATACTACCTTCCAATGGCTCATGTGCTGTGACCTTAAAGGTAGGAGCATCTTTACTTATAAAAGGATAAGGCATCGGTCTCGCAATCGTGAGGTCGCGAGTTCGAATCCTACCCATTATACTACCGACGTGAACCCACTCCTAACACAAGCCATTGAGCTTAGCTGGAGGGGTTAACAGGATTGCTAGTAATGAGGGATGTAAATCCCACATTGCTAGTTATCTTTAAAAAAAATTATAAACTAGCGGACGCCTCGCGATTTCACCCGCGTTTGTCCCGTTCTCGTGGGAATACAGGGATAAAAAATAGCCTATGTCACCCGGGGTTAGTGTAGCTTCACAACAATGAAAGAATTTTTCAAATCCGTCCAGTAGTTTCGGAGCCTATTCAATACAAACAAACAATCAAATCTTTCCTCTTTATAATATTAGTATAGACTAGTGACCTGCACACATTGACCTCTGTAGTACGTGACAGCAATTTTTTTTTTTTTTTAATACGACTCGTCGCGGGGGACTTTACAAACATACAAGTCACAGGCACAAAGTACACACAGACTCGGAACAACAATTTGTGGATCACACAAAGTGGTTTCCCGTGTGGGAATCGAACCCACGACCTCTTGCGTAGCAGTCGGATACACTCCCACCGCGCCACAAATGTTCGAATCCTGGCCATTATACTACCGACGTGAACCCACTCCTAACTCAAGCCATTGAGCTTAGCTGAAGGGGTTAACAGGATTGCTAGTAATGTGGGACCACAATCCCACATTGCTAGTTATCATTTTTTTAAAGGAAAAAAATATCGGAGGTTTTATTCGAAGCTACCTAGCGTACGGCGGCCGATCCTATAAGCTAATTTATATATCTATGAGTATGAAGGAAAAAAATTGTCACGAATTCTCTATGATCGCAGGCTCGAGTCCCGCCTGAGCGAATTATTCCTTCACACAATTAATATGAATAACTGAATAATATTTTTTAAGCTATTGCATAGCTTCTATCGCGGGCCTTGAGCGTGGAGACCGAATCCAGAAATTCCGTAACGAAAATAACCTAACACCCCCCACTCCGACCGGCACAGCGGTGATACTTTTTTTTTTAATAATTTTACTTAATTTTTTTTTTTTTTAAATATATTTTAATATTTTTTTTAATAATAAAATATATTTTTTTATAACCTAACACCCCCCACTCCGACCGGCACAGCGGTGATACTTTTTAGTTTTTTTTTATTATTTTACTTAATTTTTTTTTTTTAAATATATTTTAATATTTTTTTTAATAATAAAATATATTTTTTTGTTGTTTTTTTTTTTGTTGATAAAAAATGCTATGCAATAGCTTTACCGCGGCAGTCCCCGAATGCCACAGTTTTTTTTTTTTTTGTCTTATTATGTAGACTGATCTCAAGTGTTTACTGTAACTGTTCCAAATTTAAACTTTTATGAACTCGTTTAAGTAGTATTTTTTTTATATTGTTAAATTAAAATTTTGTTAGTATTTTTAATCGATTTAACTTAATGAAACGTAATGAACAGATAAATAGAATTTTAGCTGTATTATTATTTTAGGTATTAGTATTATTATTATCAAGACATTCAATTTTACAAACATTTTATTTTTGAATTTAGTATAACTTAATGTGACATCTTATACATTTTTGTATTTAATCATTTTATCAAAAATGTTAATTTCATTTTGTGTTATTGTTATTTTATTAATATTTGTACACCTAACGGTAAGCACAATAAAGTAATTGTTTAAAAAACCACAGAAATGTAATATTACCTATGTCTGACAAATAAATAATTATTTTTCTTATTCTTAATGAATGGTTTTCGTAAGTAATTTTAGGGTCGCATATGACATGCGAAAGTGTTATGAACCTAACTTCATTGCGGCCGAGTTACATTGAGACAATTGTATGTTTTTATCTATCTGCCTTTATTATTAATAGCACATATCTCTGTATATGTTATCAACTGGTATTTATTTATTAATTTTTAAATTTCAGGTAAAATCCCACAGTTCGTGCTTGACGCAGCATTCGGCACTGTAATGCTAGACTACATTGTCCACGTGAGAAAATTCGCAGCCGATGCAAAAGCCAAGGGACTATTCTAACAGGTCACCGGTGGGCGACACTAACAACTGTTGCAGGTGTATTCACAAGGATATTGGTGGTTATATCAAGTTATATGCAGGTTGATACAAAGAAATTATTTTTTTGTGGTCATTGGTGACCGCTAACATCGATGACTGACTTGTAAATTATGTTAGTGGTCTCCGGTGTCTTCTATTATGTTCGTGGTCACGGGTGACTGCAAAGCTGTTCGTGGTCGCTGGTGACCTATATTGGCGCTCAAAAAAATAGTAATAATATAATTTTATTACACGATTTATAATTTTTAAAACATAATGCTGTAATAAAATTGTAATATTATTAACGAAATTTTTATAATTATTATTGTAAGTCAATATATCGGCTTTAATATAAACATTATCTTTGCTTTTACGGATATACTTAATAAGCAGGACTAGTGGTGAATCCAGAATTTCGAGGCATCAAGTACTTTGAAGAATTGCCTCCCCCCACTCCCCCTTCCCACTGTTAGGGGGGGTGAATCTTTCTCCCTCTTGAATACACTTTGGAGTTGAAAGGTTTAAGCCTTTGAGCCCTGCCTCCACTTCGAACTTTGAGCTTTGGGTACTTGAGACCGTAGCTTCTCCTCTGGATCTATTTTGGGGGGAGGGGGGGGCGCTTAAGCTTATTTTTGTCTGAAGCTTATACACCCCCCACACAGCACCGCTGCCTGGATCCGCTAAAAAACATGACTATAGGTAATATAAATATGTATATACTCTTATACATTACACGGGATCTCTTTACAATGGTGCTATAGTCACATCAAATGTCCTACCATTATAAAAATACCTAAACTATACACAACTTTTCTGGTACAAAAAGTAATCTTCATAACTACATCGCTCGAGGATCGCAAACATAGGTAGATCCAGGAATTTATTCTGGAGGGGGGCACGAGAGGCCTATGTCAGTGCCGGGGGTTCCGCCTGATACCAGCCAAATGTAAGCCACACGGAGCTGACGGGGGAGTGGGTGCCCCAAAAAAACACGCTTTTTTTTCTGTGTCCATTTTAGCCGCCCCCAGGCACTTAGGCGGCTAAAATGGAGACAGAAAAAAAAATCGGTACTCAAAACAAAGGTCTTGGGTCACGTGCCCCCGTGCCCCCTCCCCCTGGATCCACTTATTATGAAAGCACACAGACGGAAACTAAATCTCGGAACACTATGTTCCGAAGGTGTTCCGAGATTTCGTGTTCATGAACGATGTTTATGTGTGTGTTGCTGGAGAAAAATACATATGAAGATATAAAATTTAAATGTTACCGTATTATTGTAAACATCGTTCATCAATAGTTTGTTATCATACAAATCACAATTTCTCGACCGTTTATAATATCGCGAGACAGTCGCGATATTATAAACGGTCGAGAAATTGTGATTTGTAAAAATCATTATTACAAACTGCATCAATAATTTACAATAATAAATAGTGTGTAAGACGAGGAGGTCGCGGGCTCGAATCCGTTTTACTAGCAATGTGAACCCACTCCTAACACAATCAATTTAGCTTAGCTGGAGGGGTTAACAAGATTGATAGTAATGTGCACTATATTGCTAGTGTTCTTTAAAAAACATACTCTTTACAAAGTGACGAAAAATACGACATTATTATTCGTCACTTTGTAAAAAAAATCGTCAAATTATAATATGGTATGTTCACAATCATACAGTGAAAAACGAGAAAGCACCACACTTAAATTAATAATATGTTGACAAAAAATACAATAAAATGCATTTATATCAAATTTAGTTCTAATATCTACAACTTGTCACAGAAATGTGTGGTTAAATTTCATAATTATACATAGTGTAATGTAATTACAAAACAAAAAACTCCACTGCTTAAAATTAATGCGCCAAATGTCCTTCATTTTTCTTTCTAGTTTTGATGTAACCAAGCTAAAATCTATAAAGCCATTTAAACCTAGAACGTGCCAAAGAAATATGCATATATACATACACTCCAAAAACAAAACCTTTCTTCTTGCGCAGTAAAAATACTTGATAGTGACAGAAATTGAGGCCTAGATTGTTATCTACTCCAACAAATTAGGTATACTCGCCAATTTTAGAAACTGACAAGTAAGCGGAATATTATAAACTGACGAATACAGAAACTGACGAGTTGACATACAGAAAAAATGATGTCTGTAAAGTCAGATTAAAGACGATAATTTTACGTGAAAATGTCATAAGAAACATTGATGACATAGTTTTACCTGGGCGAACAAAAAAACCGCACTTAGCCTCCTAATTAGGCCATTGTGCGTATTCATACATAACATTGATGACATATCGCCATTCACGTTGTTTAGCATCCAGTCCACAGGCGGAACGTGACATTTTTTCGTGAGTGCAGCCGGTGATCGATTTAAAAGACGTTATCACGTCAAAAATAAATAAAATGACAACTGACGAACTTCTAGTACTTCATCATCGCCTGATTGGTCTGTTTTACTTGTAAGATGTTGATTTAGGTACAGATTTCTAAAGAACTCAGTAGCTGATGTTAAAATTTCTGATCTTTTAGTTGTACTTTTGCCTAAGACTAAAGGCACAAGATCTTTGTTGTTGGATATCCTATAATTTTTTTCTGTCAGTATTTTAGTTGTATTTCTTATGCCTTTTGGATGCAGTCTCTCAGTGTTTCCATTCTCTCTACTGTTGTCTGTCTCTCCTCATATTTGACCTAATCAGTTTTCTGGTCTCTGTTGTCATTTGTCTTTGTATAATTTGTCTATTGTACGTATGTGTATATATGATTTGACCACAAATTTCTGTTACACGTCATTTTATAAAATCTTATTTCGCCATATTAAATTAAAGTAAGGCCGACGAGTGCGCTTGCAAAATGAACTCTCGCGCATTGCAACAAGGCACATAATAAAACGCTATTTTTTACACAGGCAAGAAATTGTATTAAAGATGCTATTTATTTTTATATTGTATTGCTGTCTTGCTCTTACTGTCGCGTTTTCTCGCTAGCCTTCTTGCTCACACCCACTGAAAAACGTAGTTCGATTACCGATAAAATAAAATGTAAAACTTAAAATCTGTTTAAAATCATGACAATGATAAATGAATATACGAGTGAGTGAATGAAATGCGTTTATAAATAGTAGGGTATAAATACCAGTTATCGTCCGTATAATAATGTAAATTGCCTTGTTAGAGTAGGACTAATGTGAGTGCGAATTTTGAGGTTCGCGGTTCTATTACCGTATCGTGTAATGTATTGATAAGGGATTTTTGACTTGGATTTTGACTAAATTGTTTATATGGTGTGTCAAAAAGGAGTATTGTATTATTCATAACTGTTCTATCACATCAGAACTGTGCTGATTCAGGTCTGGTTGGAGGTAAGTGTAAGTTTTATAAATATTTACACGAGAGAATTCAGATTAAAATATATCCCGCGTAATTGACTAGTCTGATGAGAAATTTGACGATTACATAGCGGTTACGGTCCAGACGGTACGGTGGGGACCAGAATTGGTAATACATAAGGTCATTATATATGGTAGGTACTAATATATTTAAAAATATCTGTGAGATTTCGAGGCGACTCAGGCATAAGTATAATATAGTATAAATAATAAGACTTTGATTTAAATTATTAGTAAATTATTAGGCTTTTATTTAATAATTTTAGACGGATGACAACAGGTATTTCCACCCTAAAATTTTAGTATTTATCGCAATAATCTTGAAATGAATGAGAAAAATAATTGTATAATAACAATAAACTTATATTAAGTCGGTCAAAAAGATAGTACCAGTTTTGACAAAACTTCCTGTGAAACCAAAATAGCTTTAAGGTTGAGAATAGTAATTGATAGTATAATATTGTAAGAGAAAATCAACCTTATTGTTTTATGACGTGCAAATGAACTTCAACCTTAGGGTGACAGACCATATTTTTTCTGACTGCTTATAAGTATAAAATGTACTGCATTTGTATATTTAAAAACTCAGTCCTAATTTTGTATAAAACTAGCGACTCTGCTAATATTTTAATACTATGACGTCACTATTCCTTCCTGCAATGAAGTATGACATTTCTTTCGTTCATTTTCGCCGTCAAAAATTATCAAATTTGACGGCGCGTCTTTATGGAGTCCACACTACAAAAACTAACTACACTAAAACCAAAATATTCGACCTTTTAATTATTTAGTAACAATGATATTTTGAGTAAAATAGATGAGAAATAGAAGTAGATAGGTTACATAAACAACATTCAATCTTTAAAAACGGCAAATAATGCACACATAGATAACCTATATATTGCAATGTCACACTATTATAAAAAGTCGTTAAAGTAGGAAAGCATGATTCAATACACAATTATTTAGTTAACGCAAACTACGATTATCTCAGCAACCGATTGTCCGAATTGAAAAAATATTTTACTGTTCGATAGCCCATTTATCGAGGAAGGCTATAGGCTATATAACATCACGCTACGACCAATAGGAGCGGAGCAGCAATGAAAAATGTTGCAAAAACGGAAGAGAAAAATGTAATCCGCTGTTTTCATCTGTTGACGCCGGCGATGCGACACTGATATATAAAAATTAAGTCAATTGTATAGTATTTAAGGTGTCGTTTTCTGAGCGTTTGTAGCCTATCTACACATTTTTACTTAAAACATCATTGCATTAACCAAGATTTGTTGGATCTCTCTCCCACTCTCTCTCCCTCTCTCTCTCTCTCTCTCTCTCTCTCTCTCTCTCTCTCTCTCTCTCTCTCTCTCTCTCTCCGTCCCTCCCTCTCTCTCCCTCCCGTTTTGACAGATGTCAAGTCACAGAATGTTTTTTTTTGCTCATTCCTCCGTAAGTTTATTCGGGAGGACTATATTTCGCACATCCTGTGCGAGCAGTTTCAAGTTTCTTTTCTTTCTAGTTTTCTTTGAACTAAAAAGTCTCGTTCTTATCCATTTATCACGTACTGACCCGCACAACTTCGTCTGCGTACATTTTCCCCGTTTTTGCTATTTCTCATTGCTGCTCCGCTCTTATTGGTCGTATCGTGATGTTATAGCCTATAGCCTTCCTCGATAAATGGGCTACCCAACAGTTTTTTTTTTTCAATTCGGACCAGTAGTCCCTGAGATCATCACGTTCAAACAAACAAGCAAACTCTTTAGCTTTATAATATTAGTATAGATTTCAAGTATATTTTAGACCTTAAACACAGAACTGTGAAAACAAGGAGAAGTAAAAAAGTTTCTAGCTGACTCGCGCATCTTCGTCTATGTCTATTCTCCCCGTTTTTGCAACATTTTTCATTGAAGCTCAGCTCCTAATGGTCATAGCGTGATGTTATACAGCCTATAGCCTTCCTCGATAAATGGGCTATCCAACAGTGAAAGAATTTTTCAATTCGGATCAGTACTTCCTTAGATTACCGCGTTCAAACAGAAGACGGAGCAGCAATAAAAAATGTTGCAAAAACGGGAAAAATTTACGCAGACGAAGTTGCGTGGGAAAGCTAGTAATGAATACGAGGACTCTGTCTTCAAGTAGTAATTAGTAGTGTGGTCTCCATTTAAATATAACTACATGCAGTTGCGAACTTGGCGGGTAAGCCGGGAAAAAAAAATCACTGATGACAACAAAATTCAAACAATTAGGTTCCGTATATATGCAACTGTCCCTGTTGCACATATACGGAACCTTATATGTGCAACAATTAGGTTCCGTATATGTGCAACAGGGACAGTTGCATATATACGGAACCCTTGGTTCATCCACTCGCATTTTTTAGATTTTTGTTATTATTAGTGATTTTTTGTTAATGCGCTTATACACTACACTGAATCAGGGACCCTAAACCCTTAAAGAGGTGTAATAAGAGTTAGGGCCCTAATTCTCTAACAAATTTTCAAGGTCTTGATTTCACTGCCTCTGTGGCGCAGTGTATCCGAATGCTACGCAAGAGGTCGTAGGTTCGATTCCCATACGGGACACCACATTGTATTATCAACAAATTGTTGATCCTAGTCTGGGTGTACTTTGTGTCCGTTAATTGTATGTTTGTAAAGTCCCCCGCGACACAGGGCCTCTACCCTACAGCGGGTGTCGACTACTATTAAAAAAAAAAAATTAGGGTCCTGATTCAGGGTAAGGTAATAGCCGTTTAAGGCCTATCCGCCAGGTTCGTCACTGAGGACATGGTATAACACTTCTTTTTTATGTTCTGAGGAGTGATTGTGATACATACTTCTTTCTTTTTCTATTTTTTTATTTAATAACTTGGTACCAAAGTATCGTACCGTATAATACGTGGTATAGCTATAATAAAATATAAAAAATGACCAATTTTAATAAATAAATATATTACCCTTTAATTATATTATAATAAATATATTATGTCTAGATTTTATAATAAATATATTATGTTAGAAATTTGAAGCAAAGAACTGTCAAAAAGTATAGTCAAATGGACGTACTTTTTGACAGGTAAAAAGCCAAAAGCACAGTTGTTCTCATCAACGAGTGTCAAAAGTCAAAGAGGAAATGCTTCATTTTTTTATAGGCTTATTAAGAGAATGCTTCATCTAGACATTATATAATCAAAGGTTTTTTTTTATGGCCTGTAAAATTTGAAATTAATTGTCCAAATAATTATTTTAATTGTAATCTATAACATACAAAAGTGGCCAAATCTAAGTCAAATTTTGACACTTCAGGGAAGGCGCAAAGCTGATTATTTGCTTTGAAATTACATATGCCTGAAAGATTTCAATGCAAATATAATAAGTTTGTTAGATTCCTTGAAAAGTAGGCATTTTAGTGACGCGGTATTGTTACCTAATTTGGACAACTTTAAAAAAAAAACCTAATTTTATTTATTTACTAGCTGACCCGCGCAATTTCGTATGCGTCAATTTTCCCCGTTTTTGCAACATTTTTCAATGCTGCTCCGATCCTATTGGTCGTAGCGTGATGTTATATAGCCTATAGCCTTCCTCGATAAATGGGCTACCCAACAGAAAAATATTTTTCAATTCGGACCAATAGTTCCTGAAATTACCGCTTCCAAACCAACAAACAAACTCTTCAGCTTTATATTATTAGTATAGATTACAAAAAAGACTAACAGCTTATAAAAAATAAAATATTAAATACGGATTATGCAACTAATATCAAATTACAGGTCCTCACTATTTAGCAATGACATAAATATATAAAAAATATTGTAAACCTGTTTAATACTCACAATTACTGTTACATACAGTATTTTTAAATTTATTTTCATTCAGTATTTTGTAATTTTGAAATTTTATACATTACTAGACTTGTCTTGATCCTTGATCTAAATCAATATGTCTAATAATAATATTTATTAAAATTGGTCACAATATTAACTAAATAGTATCTACATAGAAATATTTATAAGTATTTTAAGTTAATATATAATGTAGTTTATAAGTAATAAATGATTTTTATACTGTATATCTGTGTATTATTTTTCATTTAAGCATAAAATTAAAACCTACTTTATGATAAAGAGGAAACTCAACCCATCTCCGATCTGAAGTTTAATGGTTAAGGCTCGTTTATCTTTTGTATAACAGTCCATTTTTAGGGTTCCGTAGCCAAAATGGCAAAACGGAACCCTTATAGTTTCGCCATTTCCGTCCGTTCGTCTGTCCGCAGCTTAGCTCAGAGACTGTTATTACTAAAAAGTTGTAATTTTGTACAAGACAAAGTGGTAGTAGAGAAGAATAACATCATGAAAAATATTTTTTGAGGGTACATCCCCCCCATGTAAAGTTGAGGATGTTATACTACCGACGTGAACCCACTCCTAACACAAGCTTAGCTAAAGGTGTTAACAGGATTGCTAGTTATGTAGGACCCCAATTCCACTTCCACATTGCTCTCGGTTGCCCGACAGAAGTGATAACATAAACTAATCTACTGCCGTATGTGTGAGAGATAGGGAAGCCAGACAGACTGGTGCCGTACATAACGAAGCGGCTTGCTCACTCTTAAGAAGTTATCACTTCAATAAACTAATATCCCACATTACTGAGTAAGTTATCTTTGTTACAAAAAAAGGTATATAAATTCCAACGATTAAAGTAGTAAGACCTTATGGGAATCCCTCAATACAACAATCCGAATATATTGTCTGACAGAACAGCCTCATATTAGATATATTTTGAGACTTAATCGCGTGAATTATTTAAAGGTACGAACCTTTTATTTACCCGACGTTTCGATCGAATTGCACCGATCGTGGTCACGGGTTGACTGATGGCAGCTTAGCGAAGTCTCCGTGAGGCGCGGGGTTTTTCAACTACCCTCGCCTGGTCTTGATAATTTTGATAATTTGATGGCAGCTTAGCGATGTAGGTAACAGCCTCACTTGAAAAAACAACCAATTTGTGACATATACTGTCACCAACTCTCGTGGCTTCAGAACATTGGGTACCTATCACTATTCTGTGCTCGTGGCAGTGACCTCAAGACCCTTGATTTTCAAAATAATAATAATATCTTGACACAATTCACATAAAACCATCAAATCCCAAACTGTAGGCAACATAAGTACCTAACTAACTTAACCTATTATAGAATTTTATAAGCTACGGGTCTTAATCGCGTAAATATTTTATTCTAAGGCTAAATACCTTTGTTTATTGCCCGACGTTTCGACCGTATTGCAACGGCGTGGTCACGGGTAGACGTGCTCAGTCTACCCGTGACCACGGCCGTTTCATTATATAATGTGTACAGTTGGATCAACGTAACTAGGCCGGACTGAAGTAGGCGACAGGTGGTTGCGCATATGCATTTTTTGGAAGTAAATGGTGACAGGAAGCGGGGGGCGGGGGCTGTAACTAAACCAAGAGAATTGGGTATTTGACTACTATAAAAATAAAGTATTTTAAAATAACCAGGTAAAAATATGTCAAAAAAGTGTTCTAAAAATATGTTAATTTATTAATTTAATGTGTTACTTAATTTATAATCATAAAGAGAAACACTGAAAGTAAATAATTTGACCATAGAAAACGTGACGTCATATGCTAGCATTCCATACAAATTTGTTCAGAGCGGCTCGTTTTTGACGTTTCTTAAAAAGAGGCTGATTTGACTTTATTATTTATACCTAATTAGAGATGCGATTACGCATTACATTGTCATAATTAGTATTACTAACTCATGTTTTTTTGTAATTATTTTCGTAAAGAAATTGTTTTTCAAAGTTTCTTTAGTATTTACTGTAACTGTTCTAAATTTAAACTTTTATGAACTCATTTAAATAGTGTTTTTATATTGTCGAATTAAAATGTTGACATAGGCTATATTTTATCCGTGTATTCCCAAGGGAACGGGAACTACGCGGGTGAAACCGCGAGGCGTCCGCTAGTAAATAATAAAAATAGACAGGCAAATGTAATATAATATTGTAATATCGAAAAAACAGCTTTTTACTAAATGCATATGAGTGTACGTATGCATATAGAGTACCGTATAAACTACGATACATAAAACACAGTTTTTACTTGTTTGTCTGTCTATCCTTCTGTCTGTTTCGGCTAATCTCCGAAAGTGCTGTACGGATTTTGACAGGACTTTTAAGCTGAGAACTATAGAGCGTACTTCGACTTAGTCAAGCTTAGGTGAAACATTACAATAAACATATCAAAGCGCGTGCTGACCGTTGACTTTGTTGATATAATGTTCTGAGAATATGCTAAGCTTGCACTATGAACAATAATTTTAACGGTCAGCATTTGCTTTGTCAAGATTTTCTTCAAGTTTTACGTCTGCTTAGCTTGTTATAAGCCAAAGTACGCTATATAGATTTCAGCATTACTGTCAGAGAGGTGATGTTGTACGAGTAACTTGGGCTACTTTTATTATCACGCTAACGTCTATAGGGAGTGAACAGCACTGTGACGACGGACGAAACTGCGGGCACAGCTAGTGTGAAAATAAATAAAATACCTGTAAAACCCAGACAGGAATTGGCGGGAATATCAGATAGTTGTTCACTCAAAAATAAAAATACAAAATGCTTTAGATTTAAACTTTTTTATTAATCTAAATCACTCACACAAATGTTAAATTAGTACTGATTGACAGTTGAGTCAATCAGTACTAATTTAACATTTACTATCACTTTAGATAAAACTAACATTACTAATCAGTCACTATTTTACATGATACTTTTCTAGATTCGACCATAAATTCACCTTGTGGTTCGTTCGGCTTCCAGCGTCCGAATGGCAGAGAGTTTGTTATCAAATCGTAGGAAAACTCGTGAAGAGGGGGTAGGACGATACCTGTTCGAACAGTGTTGCCAGTACACAACACCAAAATACCACAATAACGGTAACATAACTGTGGGTATCTTGAGATTTGACTTGCCCCCCACCCCCCTCCCTAATCTCAGGTAGATTTCACATTTGACTCAACACTTGTCAAGTGAGTCGTTGGCATCACGGGGGGTGGAGTATCCGTGAGATTTGTAAAAGAAAAAAATTCAAGATTTTATTCTTTCACTTTTTCGGCGTAAGTAATGTGTATCCATGCAAATTACAGCCTTCTAGCAATAACCGTCTCTGAGCTAAGCTGCAGACGGACGGACGTACATGGCGAAACTATAAAAATGAGGTGGTTACAGAGCAAACAATATCAATTCAATCCACTCGATCTCGAAATCGAGTGCTTTCTCGTGGTCCTACTAATTTGTCCTACTAACCTTTTGACCGCCAGGGATGTGTCGCGGCCATACACGTCCCTGGCAGTGTAGAGAAATTAAAATGAAAACTATCACACCTAAGTAGGCTTTACAAGTTTACGAGTAACAAATGAGAAGTAACAACATTTTCGTGCAAATTCCATATGTAAGTATGAAACAAAAAACAAAATGTGTGGCACTCGGGGACTGCCGCGGTAAAGCTATTGCATAGCAATTTTTATCAACTTATGCAATTATAATTATTTATTAATTTTTTATTCATGCAGTTTATTTTTTTTCATTACATTTCGGAGCAGCTCGTCTCGATCCGTGCGAGCTTCGTACAGTCGTACCATATACATATACGTTAAGCGAACGCTCGGCCGAGCTACATGGTAGGCGGAGTGGGGGGTGTTAGGTTTTTTTCGTTACGGAATTTCTTGATTCGGTCGCCGCGCTCAAAGCCCGCGATAAAAGCTATGCAATAGCTTAAAAAAAAAAAACAGAAAACTCACTTATAAACCCTACATTACGGCCCGACATGCACTTGCCCGGTTTTTGATCGTAACTTCGTTTAAGTTGTATTAGAGTAAACTTTTCAGATTATCCTGATTAAAACACACCCAAATTACCTAGTTCATCTTGATAAAGACGCAGTCGGGGACAACCAGGCGATCTGGCGACGTCAAAAACGTGCGTCGAAAACGTGCTGACGACGTTATTTTTGCATAACGTGGCGTGGAGAACACGGGTTTCGTTATTGACGTGGTGGTCAGAAAGTAAGTAGGTACCTTCACACAGATATGTCAAGGTATCTAAACCTACATTTACCTTTTATTTGAGTTGTGAAAATGGCGGCAAATCTGGCTAAATGTTTTTTTCTTAGTTTCTTTAAAAAGACGACTACCGCGAGAGTACAAAGCCCTATGTCACGGGGGACTTTATAAACATACACATACAAGTCACGGACACAAAGTAGGTACACCCAGTCCCGGAACAACAATTTGTGAATCACACAAAGTGGTGTCCCGTGTGGGAATCGAACCCACGACCTCTTGTGTAGCAATCGGATACACTCCCACCGCGCCACAGAGGCAGTCAAATAACTTTGTAATATCAGTTTTGGGAAGTATTTAATACTTAATTATTAATCACCTACCACTTGTTTTTGGAGTTAAGACCTTAACCACATACAGACTATTTTACTGGAGTAAAATCGTTGTTTATTGTGAGGTTTAGGCCCTGAACCTGACAAAGAAACATCGATTTTTCTTCGGGGGCTTTCAGATGTGTGGTAAATGGTTGTGTGACAAAAGTAGAATTAAATTGTAATATTTTTTTTTCAAAAATGATATTACGTAGTTATTTGGTGTAATGTAAAGAAGCCAAGAGTGGGAGTTTATTAGTGTATTAATAATCTTTATGCCGTGTGGTGCCGGCTTAAGAATAGTACCACCCCATCTCTTCTCGTGGGTGTCGTCAAGGCGACTAAGGGATTTCACCCCGGAGGACGGGCAGCAGCGTCCTCTGCGTACTTAAAGCCTTACTGCGATCGCCAACCCGCTCGCCAAGCGTGGCGATTATGGCAATTACCCCCAGGATCTACATACCAGTAGGTTCTACTGGGGAGACCCGTGCCCAGCAGTGGGCCATCATATGGGTTGATATGTAATAATCATTTAGAAGTACTAATATTATAAAGCTGAAGAGTTTGTTTGTTTGAAAGCAATAATCTCAGGAACTACAGGTCCGAATTAAAAAAAAAAAAATCTTAGATAGCTCATTCATCAAGGAAGCCTATAGGCTATATAACATCAAGCTACGAATAATAGGAGCGGAGCAGCAATGAAAAATGTTGCAAGAACGCGCAATATTGACGCAGACGAAGTTCAGGTCAGCTTGTCTATACTAATATTATAAAGCTGAAGAGTTTGTTTGTTTGTTTAAACGCGGTTATCTCAGGAACTACTGATCCGAATTGAAAAACTCTCACTGTTGGATAGCCCATTTATCGAGAAAGGCTATAGGCTATATAACATCATGCTACGACCAATAGGAGCGGAGCAGCAATGAGAAATGTTGCAGCAATGGGAAAATTGACGCAGACTTTCCTCCTCATCCTCCTCATCATCATCATCATCATATCAACCCATATGATGGCCCACTGCTGGGCATGGGTCTCCCCAGTAGAACCTACTGGTATGTAGATTCTGGGGGTAATTGCCATAATCGCCACGCTTGGCGAGCGGGTTGGCGATCGCAGTAAGGCTTTAAGTACGCAGAGGACGCTGCAGCCCGTCCTCCGGGGTGAAATCCGTTAGTCGCCTTGACGACACCCACGGGAAGAGATGGGGTGGTACTATTCTTAAGCCGGCACCACACGGCTATCATAAATTTGGCATGCAGATACTTAGTTATTATGACGTAGACATCTGCTAAGAAAGGATTTTTTAAATTCGGGGTGACTTAAAAGGGGATTAAAAGGGGGTCCAAAAATTTTATGGAGAAGCGAGATACACGAGGCCAGAGTCACGGACAAAAGCCAGTTGATAAACTATATTTAACTTTAATGAAGTATACTCCGTGGTGACTCTAGCAGTAGCAGTGAGGTCGGATCCTACCCCATAAACTACTGACATGAACCCTCCACAAGGCTTTGAGCTTAGCTGAAGGGGTTAACAAGATTGCTAGTAATGTGGGACCCATTCCCATATTTCTTCTTCAATGATTTGAAACCAGAAACATATGACGTCATAATGTTAAATGTAATCTGTCTAAACATTAGGCAGTATGAAATACTGGCCTGTACTTACGTAGATACTGTACTACTTAAACGTACTGGCCTGTTGGTCTAGTGGTTAGTGACCCTGACTGCTAAGCAGAAGGTCGTGGGTTCCTTCCTACCCGAATAAAACTTTGTGTGATGAGCACAATGGTTTATTCTGTGTCTGGGTGTAATTTATCTATAATATGTATGTAGGAATTTAGGAATATATAAGTACAAACTCTGCTTAGTTTGGGATCAGATAGCGTTGTGTGAGTTGTCCTAAGATATCATTATTATTATGCTCTTTATTAATTTTCAACTCTTGTAAATAACGTTTTAAAATTTATATGAATATAAAAAAACAGATATATTTTAAAATATAAAAAACAGTGTCCCACATGCATCGGGTACAGGGACCAAGCTACCAGTGGTTACGGCTCCAGAGAAAGGAACTTCCTCACAATCACCTTCTGCATCAAGCCCTTGATCCAACCGCCGATCGCGAGCCTCTCAACGTGTGGTCGAGGCTCTTGGCACAATTTTACAATGATCGCCGAATCAACATCCCACATGTCAACAATCTCGTGTGCCAGATCAAGATAATAAAGCTGAAAAAGATTTAACTGGTTTATCTTTTTCAGCTTAATAATACATCAATAAGTATAGGTACGCAATAGACTAGGAATACTTCACGAAATTAGCTAACAAACAACCTAGATTGTATTGCAATCAATAAAAAAAGAATAAGAAGGTACTAGGTACTTAGGTGTGTACGAAGATATAGCTCCGCCCTCCCATATCTAGATACCCCACAGACAAAATATGGCGCCATGTTCTACAAATTAAGGCTAAGTATATAAATTGGCGCTTATTTAAATCTATATACCTACTCCACTAGTAGCCATTGCTAAGTAGGAATACCAATTATATTTAAATTCACTACCTATTATAGGTAGTAGGTATACTGAGGTCTGTACGGCTGTGCGGTATGTCGAAACACACTTCGTCGATAGAACGTTTCGCCGAAATCACTCATGATCGATTGATGTTTTAACGAAAGAATGTTTTACCGACTGAACGTTTCGTCGAAACATCCTTAGGCGCCATTCATTTATTATGTAACACGATTTTGACCAGTTTTTGAGCGCCTCCATACTCTATGTAAGAAAAAATAATAATCAGATGACCCCTCCCCCCCTTTTTTTAATTACTTAATTATGGGCTTGTTTGCTTTAGGCTTGTTATCATTTTTATTTTTCAAAGAAACAATATTTAGGAACGTGTTTTGTAATACGTATTTAATCGACTTTGGTTTTATTTTAAAGTTTTTTTCTCTCACCTCCCGCTATAGCGCGCGAAATGCATGAATCGCACAGTATTTATTTAAATCTATAATTTTGTTACAAAATGCGCAACTACCCTCATCAATGTTGATGAACTTTCGCGATTTATACTCATTATGAAATTATATAGTTATACATCGGGTCTTAATCGCGTGAATAATTTAAGGTAAAATACATTGTTTATTGCCCTACGTTTCGACCGTAATGCAACGGCCGTGGTCACAGTCTAGGTACCCGTGACCACGGCCGTTGCAATACGGTAATATATTTTCATAATACCCTCATCAAATCTATTACAAGTAAGTAGGAATTTAAAGTCTTCTTAGTTACACCTACCATTTTATAATTCAACAACTGGTGGGCTGATTTTCATGATCTTTGATGTATGAATGTACCTAATCCGAAGCGACAATTCCCATTTAAGCCAATTTATTTTTTAAACCCAAATTGTGGTACCTACTGACGTAAACCTAACAGACAACCGTTCCAGCCCACCGAGGATTTTGTACAAAGTAGTTCGCAGTTTTTAAATAAACGCCCATAACTTATTTTCAGAACTTGGATTTTTTCACAGCTTCAAGGACTGTAGACCTGAGTATATGGTTTTAATTTCAACTCGATACCTCCACGCGTATTAGAGACTAGCTGTCCCGCGCAACTTCGTATGTGTATTTTTTCCCGTTTTTGCAACATTTCTCGTCGCTGCTCCGCTCCTTTTAGTCGTAGCGCAATGTTATATAGCCTATAGCCTTCCTCGATAAATGGGCTTGCCAACAAAAAAAGAATTTTTCAAATCGGACCAGTAGTTCCTGAGATTAGCGCGTTTAAACAAACAAACAAACTCTTCCGCTTTATAATATTAGTATAGATAGGCCATTTAAAATATTTTTTGTTCAAAAGAGGTTTATTTCATATACAAGCAAGACATTAAACAATAAATGTAAGGAGTTTAACTTCGATATTTTCTGTATTAATCTGGAAACGGTGAGGAGGGTGCTGAGTCGGGACTTCTTCTGTAGTTTTATCTAATGATTTTTATTTTTTAACTTAGTTTATAATTTGTCGTCAGTTGGGTTCATGTAAACAATAATAGTAGGTATACACTGATTACTTACAATGCTGATACTGCTGGGTCCAGTCTGCACACTAATTTTTATTTTTTAATTAATTATGTATAAGTGAAAACCTTTTATTGGCTAACTGTTGCATATGTCTCAGTCTTCAAAGATAATTGTCATTTGCTGTTGGTTTTCCGAACATAAATAAATAAATGGATAAATATAAATTTGGTAAAGATCTAATCATGAGTCTCGGAGACAGACAACGAAACTCCTCATTATGCCAACCGTGCTTGAAGTCAGCTAGATGTTTTTTTATTGTAAAAAAATATTTTTTTTAGTAAGTATTCGACTTAGGAAAACTTAGTAAGTAGCAAATCTTTAAATCATCTGAGCTCATATGTCGGACATACATAGGTAATATCAATATCTCTTGGCTCTTGATAATTAATCTATCTTTTTATATTGACTCAGTGGTAGTGCATCGTTTGGGTTCTATCCAACACTTTGTGTTTTATTGTACTACGAAATTAAGAGACGAGCAGTCGTGCGTCTGATGGTCGCGCGTCACGCTAGTCCATAAAAGTATCAGCTCCACCCAAATCCTTGTTTGGCAAAGATCTGAATGTGACCGCACCGCGCTCCTCATTTGAGACATTAGTTCGTAAGTCTCATTTGCCCAGTCATTACACTTGCTACAGTGCCCTTCAACTGAAACACAGTGATGTATTAACATTACTATTTCACGAAAGAATGACTGACACTGTTGTGGACCAAGGCCTCCTGTTGCTAAGACCTATCACTAGATCTGCGTATCCATAAATTATTGTTTTGAGTGTGAATGTACTTTGTATGTTTGTAAAATGCCCCGCGGCACATGACTTCTACTCTAACATTACTGCGACAATTCATTGTACCTAAACAAAATCACATCAACCGATATGATGTCTCACTGCTGGGCACGGGTCTACCCAATAGAATCCTGGGGGTAATTACCATAATCGCCACGCTTGGCGAGCGGGTTGGCGATCGCAGTAAGGCTTTAAAGTACGCAGAGGACGCTGCTGCCCGTCCTCCGTTGTAACATCCCTTAGTCGCCTTGACGTGAAGCATCCACGGGATGAGAAGGGGTGGTACTATTCTTAAGTCGGTACTGTGGCAGGTGGGTTGAAGATGATCCACCTCTCTCACGTTTGACCTCATTGTAGTAGATCAAACTCATTTATTAGAATAAAAAGAAGAGATGTCATGCCAGGATTTTTCATTTTAAATGAGATAACTAGCAATGTGCGATTGAGTCCCACATTAGGTACTAGCAATCTTGTTAACCCCTCCAGCTAAGCTCAAAGGCTTGTGTTAGGAGTGGGTTCACGTCGGTAGTATAATGGGTACTATTCGAAACCGCCACTTCACGATTGCGAGACCGATGCCTTAGCCATTAGGCTACCGCCGCGCCGCTTCAAACTCAAGTTTCATGGCCAACCCTTCAGGTCGTTAATTCTAAGTTGTTAATAAATGTGATATTATAAAGTGAATTGATGTTATTATGTAGGATTTAAGAAATAAATATTGTATTAGCTTTAGGGAAATCCATAAGTTTTATTTAAAAGCCCGATAAAAGTTCTTCGGAACACCCCCAGTTCAGTTCAGTTCAGTTCAGAACATTAATTTCTAAACTACCCACATTTTTTTATAGAACTCATAATAGATAAGACTCCATTATCGTTACGGTAAAGTTACGCCTTACTTAGTCACACCACATTTCGTATTTTCAAACACATTTTTTTTTAACGACGCAGTATTATCCAAAAAAGTAACGAAAATGTCTTCAGACGGCTCAGATATTGAATTACAATCTGCTCTGCCAAAAAAATCAAACAAGAAGACACCAAAAAGTCCTTCAGAAGACTTGCTACAGAAGACTCAAGAAAAACAAGACTCGCCGAAGAAGGACCTCGATCCCAAGAAGCTGACAACAAAAATGATGATAAATGAAGCACTAATCGACTTGAAAAGTAGAAAAGGCGTGTCATTATATGCCATCAAGAAGTATTTGACGGATAAATACAACGTTGACACGGATAAAACAAACTATTTGATCAAAAAATACATTAAAAGAGCCGTGGAAGAAGGCACCATCGTGCAGTTAAAAGGCATTGGGGCCTCGGGATCTTTCAAACTCGTTCCTGTAAAAGAAAATAAGAAAAAACCAAAAACAAAAAAGAAAAAAGAGGAAAAAGAAGGCACAGAGAAAAAGAACGCAGAGAAACCTAAGAAAATGAAAGAAAAATCGAAAAAGGTTATGGAAAAATCTGCCAAAACCAAAAACAAAAATAAGGAGATTACATCTGAAGATAAGGCCGCAAAAATTAAGAAAAAGATGCCTAAAGAAAAGGTGACAAAAGATAAAAAGACTGGCGAAGTTAAAGAAAAGAAAATCAAAGCGAAAATTGCTAAAACTCCCGCCAAAAGTAAGGCGGCCATGATGAAAAGAAAAAGCATCGGATCGATCATAAAACCGCCAAAAATGAAGCCGAAAGCGAAAGCTTAATCAGCCTAATCGGACTTATGTGATTGTTATTGTTGATTTATTTTTGATTATAAATATTATTAAAAAATACACAGTTTTAAATTTAATTGTTGTTTAATTTAGACCTAAAACAATATTTTAGCATAAATGCCTTATAGTCAAGGCAGCTGGTTCGCAATCTAGAGATCGTGGATACGAATCCCACTCATTCGTGAACCCATTCCTAACAATCACTTTGTTTAAAGACTGTAGACTCCTAGCATTTTTTTAAATTTAAAAATAATGAAGGTAGGTAGATGCTTAAACTAGCTTATTTCAATTGAACGTCGATATTGTCGCAGTCGATACTTAAAAGCTATGAGAATACCTGTGACTGTGGTGCGGTGGGAGTGTATCCGACTGCTACGCAAGAGGTCGTGGGTTCGATCCCCACCCAGGATAAAACTTTGTGTGATGAGCACGATGGTTTATTCTGTGTCTGGGTGTTATTTATCTATAATATGTATGTGTTTAGAAATATATAAGTATGTTTATCAGTTGTCTGGTTTCCATAGTACAAGCTCTGCTTAGTTTGGGATCAGATAGCGTTGTGTGAGTTGTCCCAAGATATTATTACTATTATATATTACCTTTCTTAGGGTTTCGTAGCCAAAATGACAAAACGGAACCCTTATAGTTTCGCCATGTCCGTCTGTATGTCCGTCCCAAGGTTAGCTCAGAGATTAATTGTACTTTATGATTTTTTCGTATCGATTGAGCTGTAATTTTGCATAGATATACTTATTAGTTACACCGACAAACTGTAACATTAAAATCCTGAAAAAAAATTGTTTTCGGGTAGGTACCTCCCCTACACGTAAACTGGGGGTGTGATGATTTTTTTCTCATCTACTCCATCGTGTGTAAAATATATTCGGATCTGTTTGTGAAATATTAAGCCCTAAATAAAGATTTTTGTTAGAGTCAAGTGTCCCCTGCCCCCCTCCTCTGCCAGCTAAATAGTAGATGTTGGGTATGTGGAAAAATTCACGGTATAGTTAAATTAAACGGAAAACTATCACAGCTGAAGTAGGCTTTACAACTTAACGAGTAACAGCAGACCAAGTGAGAAATAACAACATTTTCGTACAAATTCAATTGGAAAACAGTTATAGGTATATCTGACATTGTTAGTAGTATGAAACAAAAACAGCAGAAAACCCACTTCTTAAGCCGCATTATTTGGATGGGGGACTACGGAACCCATTGTGCGTGGCCCGACATGCACTTGATGATAGGTTCGTGCGTTTTGAGGTCCTAAAAACTGCCTCTACACTGCTTGAAAAAATGTAAGTGTATCCAAAAAAATGTGTTTTTTTTTTTTTTTTTTTTTGTGACTTGTTACGGAATCCTAAAAACGTTTTTTCAGAACATCTTACAAATAATTTTTCGGAACATTTTAAGACGTTGATACAAGCATGGAACCACTGTAGCGGGCACAGTGGGGCACACACAAAGTTTTATCATGAGTGGGGACCGAAATCACCACCTTCGGCTTAGCAGTCAGGGTCACTATCCACTATAGAATGACAACCGAATAAAATAACATCGTTGCGCGCACAAAATCATATTCGCGGTCTTGCAAGTGCAATGACGTCATTCTATTCGATTAGCGTTTATGCCACTTGTCTAAGGCTCTGTTTATTTTTTTGTTACCATTGGAGAGCCAGCTATCAGAGATCATCATACTCGTAGGTACGGCTCCAGTCTATAACGGTTTTCAATATTCTATCTGTCGATCGACTTGGCTACTAGAGATAAGTCTGATGGTTCGACCCTATTGACGTATAGACCTGGACTGAAAGAAAGAAAAACCTGTTTATTTGTTGCACCTTTGAAACTACACAGCCATAACAATATAAAAAAAACAACTTAAAGCAATAAAATTAGAGAGATTGAAATAAAATATTATAGTTATATGGATAATTATTAAAAATATAGATAATATATATAAATAAAAAAATAAAATAAAAAGTAATAACGTTTTATTTTTTGTTTTTATCAGTCTCGCAATCGTGAGGTCGCGGTTTCGAATCCTACCCATTATACTACCGACGACGTGAACCCACTCCTAAGAGAAGCCTTTGAGCTTAGCTTGCTAGTAATGTGGGACTCAATCCCACATTGCTAGTTATCTTTTAAAAAAAAAAATGGGTGTCCAGTTCAGCATTTGCTAGAGGCGCTGGTTTTCAACTGGAACCCAATTGAATTGAATGTGAGGTGTATGGGTGAGTTGGAGTGTAAGTCAATATATTCATTTATGTGCTTGTTTTAAAAAGATCTATCGGCAGCTCATCATTGCGGGACGACGTTTCGTCCTATCGTAACTAACTATGATATGGGAAATGGAAATATCTCGTGACCCAGCCGTCCCATCTCACAAGAAGTAGTAGAAGCGGTTAGATATGTGCCATAACCTCACAAAATTGATCACTGTCTTGAAAGACACAACGCTACTTTGTAGACAATACCTACCTGTCAAAGAGACAGGGTCGCTCGAGTTTCACGCTTTGCAGTCAATATTTACTTTTTAATTGAAATGCATGGCGTGGTCCAGGTCTATACGTCAATGTTTAACTCCGTGGCCCGCAGGCAACGTGCGCCCGAGGCCGCCTGAGCCAAGTTCGTACCGACAAACATTTGGCTCGCGAGGTGGCCTCAGGAAGCATGATCGTCAGTGTGACCCGGCTATCGCGCTTAAAGGTGCCTCAGCCATAGATACTATTAACCTCCTGTTCTTCCGCCAAGAGTGGGAAACCTCCCAAGTATTTGTCATACATTTGGTCCAGGCAATTGCCCCCCCCCCCTGCTTCCCAAAGTCAATTGCCACTGTCGCACGACGACGAATGACTAACACTTGCCATCGCGTCGATCAAATGCATCTTCACCTCGTCGCGCGAACTACACACTCTTGGCCGGTGTTGGGTCAAACTGCCCCCCACCGAGAACATGATTCTGGATCCGAGCCTGGTCCATAAGCAACACTGTAATGTCCTTTGCTAATTCACGAATAAAAATGAACAAAACATGAAAAAATCTCTAAATTCAAAGGCGGGAGCACACTGCCAGTAGTCTTGTGTTCAGCTTTCCGCGGTCACTGAGAAAACTCGTTTATAAGCCTTGCCTTGTTACAGGCGACTTTACTGCGAAGTAGGGACACTCAGACAAGGGACAACATTTTTTTCTGCCTCTGTGACGCGGTGTTAGAATGTTACGCAAGAGGTCGTGGATTCGATTCCCACACGGGACACCACTTTGTGTAATCCACAAATTGTTGTTCCGGGTCTAGGTGTACTTTGTGTCCGTGACTTGTATGTTTGTAAAGTCCTCCGTGACACAGGGCTTGTGCCACGCGGGGGTCGTATTTATAAAAAAAAATGTGGTGTCCCGTGTGGGAATCGAACCCAAAACCTCTTGCGCAGCCTCCACTGCACCACCGAGGCAGTCAATTGATTAAAAGATACTGAAGTAGTAATTTATGACTCCGACTACGCCAAGCACATTACTAGTAGTCTAGAAATCTACGGTCATTGCAGAGTTTTAAGTTTCTAATGAAATAAGTACATTTATTTGGGAACGGTACAGACGTAAAATATAATGATGCTTGGTTACCTAAATACGTTATACACTTCTCATCAAAAAAAAAGAAACTAGTGAGATATGGTTTTGTAAAGAATAACAAAAAATGTGTATATTTTGGAATACATTTTGAATGTCATTGAATAGTGGGTAGTTTAAGGTTTTCAATTCCTAATGTTAATGTTCCAAATTCAAATTCATTTTTCATAAATATCATATTTTGAGCGGAGTCATTTTTATCCTTTATGGCGTAAAAGAAATGAGAAAATCAATACGCGTAAATGAAAAAGCTTTAGTGGGTAGTATGTTTTCAATTCATAATGTTAATGTTCTAAATTCATCTATACTAATATTATTAAGAGGAAAGATTTGATTGTTTGTTTGTATTGAATAGGCTCCGAAACTACTGGACGTATTTGAAAAATTCTTTCATCGTTGCGAAGCTACACTAACCCCGGGTGACATAGGCTATTTTTATCCCTGTATTCCCACGGAAACGGGACAAACGTAGGTGAAACCGCGAGGCGTCCGCTAGTTTTTCATAAATTACATATTTTGTTTTACGGAGTCATTTTTATCCTGTGGCGTAAAGGAAATGAGAAAATCAATACGCGTAAATGAAAAATAAGCTTAGAAACAGTTTATTTACTATCTGGTATTCCCTCCCCGAGCTCTTATTATTGCTTCTATACGTACTTCCGTACGTCTCATCTAACGGATGAGAGCCACGATCACATGTTGTGGAATGTTCTCTCTTTCTTCTTGGCTTGCATGTTGCAGCTGGCTAAGGGTCTCTGGGCGAAAGAAAATCATGAATTTTCGTATTATCAAATTTCTTGAGTTTACGTGGACTATTCCAATTTTTGTAAAGGCACCAGAAGCCCGAACCCATAGACGATGTCCAGGCACGAGTGGATTGAATTGATGTGGCTGGCTCTGTATGTAACTACCTAATTTTTGATTAAAACTTCGTTTTCATTTAATTAGAGTAGGCATCCAGCGGGTCAATTCACGTATTTAAAGCAGTGCAGTTGCAGTTAAGTTTCGATTAAAACGGCCATTTTCGTATTCTTGTAACTTTGGGATCAATTTTAAAAACGCTTGCGCACCGTACTAGAATGTCGTTATTGCGCTCTCGAGACGCATACTTGACGCAATATTTGAGTTCGATCCCAAAGTTACAAGAATACAAAAATGGCCGTTTTAATCAAAACTTAACTGCAACTGCACTGCTTTAAATACGTGAATTGACCCGCTGGATATCTTGCTCAAATTCGTATGTTTAAATCATCCTATAAATGTTCTATGGGATTCGTGTCAGGACTTCTTGCTGGCCACTCCATATCAGAGACACCAACTTCTATAATATAATTTGTGCTATGGCCGCAGTGTGAGCCCTTGCATTAACGTGCATGAATAAAATGTGAATAGGACATCACATGAGGCTCATTATTCGACATAACGATGAGAGTTTAATATAGGCAGACGAGGTCCAGATATGAAGACAAGGTCTGTCTTTCTGTTGGTGCTAATGCCTCCCCATACTGTCCACGAACCACCGCCATCACCTAACTCAATGCAGCAATGCGCTTTATAGTCTTCTGTTTGTCTGTATACCTTGTTCCTTCCCTCATTACCATGCAGCCTAATTTTACACCCATTCGAAAAGACAACGTTGCTCGACTATAGGCATGACCAATTTAGGTGCTCTCGTCCAAATTAAGGCACGATCTTCGGTGGTCTGCCGTCAATTTCAGCCTTATTGCTGGCTTGTACGGTACCAGTCCACTTTCCTTCAACCTTCTTCTAATCGTAGAGTCACTTACAACTACACTTCGTACAATACGGAGCTGTTGATGTAGTTGAAAGGCAATAAGATGTCGATTTCGCAAAGAAACTGTCGCGATATATCAATCATCTCGCTCAGAAGTAACCCGATTCCTACCAGATCCTGGACGGCGCGTGAATAACCCAGTCCTCCGATAGTGTTTGTAGACTCTATGAACAGATGATAAGAGTAAATGTAATCTTGCAGCGACTACAAGCTGACTATGCCCAGAATCCAGCAACGCTACCACTTGGGCAGCTTCTGCGGGTGAAGTATCTATGTGTTTTAAAAAAAAACTATTAATCAGATGTAATAAAAGCACAGTAAAAAATAAAAAATAAAAAGTTAAAAGTTATGCGTTAATTTTTAGTTTTTTCAAGATAAATGTGGGTACTATAACTGTAAACACACTTAAATCTCGAAATAATGTTTTAGTTTATTTCATAACCCTAAAGGGTCAACAATTAAATGGAAATTCGAATTTGGAATTTTCGATACCACTGTAAAGCCAAACTGCCAGCTTTAATAGAAGTTATTTCTTTATGGAATCAAACCTCTTTTGTGATAATCTGTAACAAAAATTATAAAAAAGAAGTGTTTCGATTTTATTTATGAGAAGTTTATTAAAAAAACAAAGTAACATAACCTAATTACCCACCTATGGTCAGCTGATCATATTCGCGGGCGATTAAGGGACAATAAAGTGTCGCCTTTGCCTCAGATAACATTACTTACCCTTGTGTGATTACCAAGTGGAATAGACCAAACAAAGAATCTAATTGGATTTTACTTTAAATAATTTCTAATAACTACGACAAATGGTATTTCTTCTATCGAGAGCTCATAATAAACTTAAAAGTAACTCGAAATTAATATCGTTTGTAATTAAGTTAGCAGGTACCTATATAGCTAGGTACTTATCGAGAACTTGATTATTCGAATAATTAAAATAGGAACTCCGATAAAATGGAAAAAAAATAAATAAAGGAGTAAGTAAGAATGGACCTAGATTTGAATTAAATTACCAAATATAATTTTAAAAAAATATGAGTAGTTACTACATAAGTATAACTCACTGAAAAAAAAAGTAAAGTTAGGTGGGATCATTTTTGTATAGCCAATAGGGTCATTCAATTTTCAAACAATTCATGGATTACTGAACTGATTTCATTCATCGATAAAAAATGACGATAATGTCACCAAAAAGGTACGGCACTAATTTCTAGACCTCAATTCTAAATTCAAAATATTTAAAACTAAAATCGACACGTACTTTCCGACGGCAAATTAATAACTAGCATTCAAAGCATATTATAACATTCATTTAATTCCAGTAAACAATTAGACGCATTGTATACTTGAAACGAAGAATGGCTTACGTCAACAATAAATAAATGCTTGGTCAAAGTAATAAGAACTTACGACTCAACAAATAGGCCCAAATAGAATGAATAATGCATCATATCAGCCATACTACATACACAACAACTATAGAAATACGTCGCTTCTACAACTAATTTCAACCTTAAAAACACTACACAAAGTACATAATTAATCAATTGATGATCATAAAAGTCATTTCCACAATCGTGTTTCCGTTTAAATCCGAAAAAAACACATCTACTCTCTCATTTTTACGCTCAAAGACTCGTAATTTGCGTGACAGAGATAGATGTATGTTTCTTGCCCCGTTTGACGCATCAAGAGGATATTGGGGTCATGGAACGTGTTTGAATTTCGAAACACGTCCCGTCCAATGCGGTGGCTTGTTATTCAGTGTTTTATCATTGGTTGGGTGCCCCCTGTACCAAAATGAACTTTGCTCAACAAAATCGATACTCAGTTCTACGGTGCTATCGCTATTCTGTCGCTATTTGACTGTCGTTTGTGGTTTTGTGGTAGGAGAGCGATACGGTGTGGCCGTATCTTTTATGTTATTCGTGCAGCCATTTCGTTTCGAAAGATGTCCGGAGTGACTTTAATCGTGACGTTTTGATACGTTTTCTATAGTTTTTTGACGTTTATGAAGACACCATTGCTGAGGAACTGCGAAGGTAAGATAGTTGGACCTTATTTTGATATTATTTTTGTAAAAGATTGCCACTTAGTCTAGATTTTAGGCGGGAAACATCGAAAATTTAATTTTTAGTCCACGTACCGAGTTGTAACACTGAAATAACTTTGAATTTCGAGCGTGACGTCACGGTTATTTGAAATTGGAATTAAATTATCGATGCCCGTTACTTTTTAATCATCCCAGTACTAAAAAATCACGGCCAAGTATTTTTATTTTTTAATTTATCAGCTGTTTTGAATGCACCATTCATTTTTGTCTTTATTTTGGTGCATTTGTTTAATTAATGATTAAATATACTTAACTACATATAACTTGATATGTAATATAGTATACGATGACACATTTGAATGCATACATTCTTATTGCTACATGCTAAAGACTAAAATGCTATTACTGCATTATTTTGTTTTGATGCGCTCTTTTGTCTCGTTCTAACGTTATGTATTTGATATAAGGGTGTCCCTTTCTGTCGTATGGAACTTATTTATAGAGAACTTGGCGGGGTACGGCGTTCCCCCGTGGTGCCCTACATTTTGCGATAGTGTTGCTATTCTGACAGCTCATTTATCGACTAAATTTATGTTTGTCGATAACATTAATTTATAAAATTTGATTTTTATATTATTCTTTGATCGTTTCAAGTTTAATTGAAATAATTTTTGTTATGAACGTGTTTTTAAATGTGTTAACTTACTAGAACTAATTCAGTCGTTGTTTTAATGTCAGTAATAACACATTTCTTAAAAATGGGGAATTATGTTAATTGTACATCTAAGTGAATAAATCTAGCCAGTCGATATCAGTCTCGGGTTCGATTCTCGTGTCTTTAACGCTATACCACTGTCATTAAACTTTTTTTACTGTTTAAACCTTGACGACTTGTCTTGACTTGACTATAATTATCGCATTGAGTTTTATATAAATAAATATTACCTTATATAATATACTACCTACCCGCGCAACGTCGTCTGCATCAATGTCCCCCATTTTTGCAACATTTTTCATTGATGCTTCGGACCTATTGCTCGTAGCGTGATGTTTCCTCGATAAATGGGCTATCCATAAGTAAAAGATGTTTTTAAATCGGACCAGCAGTTCCTGAGATCATCGCTTTCAAACAAACAAATAAACAAACTCTTCAGCTGCATAATATTAGTATAGATTTGTTATAAAACAAAGAACTTGTACATGTTTGTAATGTCGTAGTGGGAGTGTGTATGATTGCTGCGTAAAAGGCCGTGTCTTATCCCTCACGGGACTTCACTTTGTGTTCCGAGTCAATTAACGAACTTAAAATATACATACCTTATGTTCGTTAATTGTATGTTTACTGGAGGAGTGTAGGTAATAACTTACTAGTATTTAGTTGTGCATTTATAAATTTAAAGCGATCTTATACTTTGAATTCAACTAATTGCATGTACTTTGGCAAACAGTATTTATGACATACGTATATTTAATCTCATGTACCCTTCTTTTAATATTTTTTATCTCTTGTTTTTGCATTAGTCCTCTAATGTGGTGTATAATATAATGGTGGCAGCACCTTACCTGCACACAGTTTATAAACAAAGAAATATTGTAAACATTTGCAATTTGAAAAGAGTGGCCGTGACTTTGTTTTTATTGCTTCATTCTTTTCTCCGGCTTTACCTATTGTTCGCGAACAGGCATTACATGTACATACAGAATTGACTTTTCACAAGAGTAGTATTTTGCTTCCTTAAAGAATTATTATTGTTATTATTATGTTTGAATATTTTTTAATATCTCGGCCTTTGCCGGTTTTTTTTATGGGAAACACGGGCCGAAGCCAAGTGTTAACCTGAACAATCACAATTATTACTCTGAGGGGTTTGTTACATCAATGCAGTGATTGCCTTGGTTGTCTGTCTGTAAAAACTTTCTAACTATTCTGCAAGTATTTAATATAGCGGCCTGTTGTAGATTTTTATAAATGTAAGTAGGAAGATCTAATGTTTTTATGAACTGGTGAAGTTGTTTGGGGACAACGCCAGTAGTAGAAATTACTATTATTATTATAGAACTGCACGCAGGGCCGTTATTTAGGGGAAGGGAGGATGCCCTAGCTTAAACTTAAATCAAGCTATGACTACACGAAGAATCACAGGTCATGACAATGACGGGTTGTTGCGCATTATACAATTGTGGGGGATGTTTGAACGAACTAATCTCCCAAATTACTAGGCTAATTTTATAATATTTGAAATGAAAGTGGCTTAAAACTTGATGAATGAGACTAAAGCGAAGACTAAGCTTGAATGAAACTTTTTATTTGTGATAAATAAGTTTTCCGCACCACATAAATTATTTCCTACTACGAAATCTGTATTTCAAAATTAAAACAACGTCGCGACCTCATCACATAGATTACTTATTAATATCTATATGTTAATAGACATTAACATATAGATATTAATAACTATAATATCCTGTTACACACTCTGAGTCATACCCGACTGCCGATATATATTTTAGCCTTTACCTCAAATAATTATATAATACCATATGTACCTACAATTTTGTACACATTGAATTTAGTCATTCCTTTTTGACAGGTTTTTATTTTTGGATTAAATTCTAATTATTGTTGAAATCCAAAGGGCTGTGAAGGAAATACCTTTCAAATCTGTTTCATCATTAAGGTTAGCCAAATTAGACAGGCAGGTAGTCAATTTTGACAAGCATTGTTTAATTTAGGTATTAAAATATAGAAGTGGCTAAGGCATTGGGCACATAAACGTGAGGTCGCGGGTTCGAATCCTACCCATTATACTATCGACGTGAACCCACTCCTAACACAAACAAGATTGCTAGTAATGTGTGACCCAATCCCACATTGCTATACATTTTATTTTTTTATTTAGATGTAAGCTATCATTTTGACATTAGAAACAGCTTTACCCCACGGTTCCGCTCGCGTAACGTTGTTAGAAATGCTTTTTTACCACACGATTTTCATCATATAAGACACAAAAATCTCTTTGCAAACTTTCAGCTCTCTACCTAGATTTGAGTTGAGCGTTGATGAAGAACGACTTTGTTTTAATATTATATAGATGTGTACTGATTTTAAGAGATGATTTTTATGAAACTTAATACCTTTGTTATACCACAGGTACTTAATTACCATATCGATATAAGACGGCTCATTAATATCAATCATCGTTTGCAAAATATAATTTACAAATGCCAGGTAAATTGAAGGGAATTCTACTTATATTCTAGGCAATGATTAGTACATAATCAATTAAGTATCTAATCGATAATCGAGCGAATTAAAGTTCATGGTTAGGGGAAGTCCTGTAATCAGTACCTTCCTTATTTTAACAATCGCAGTATCGTCCGTTGTCCTATAGTAATGTGGTATCTTTTATCTGTTGATGTCATGACAAGGTTAAGGCTTTAGTAAAATTATCACCTGTATTTTGCCAATCGATGACTGCTGGTAATTACCGCATTCATTGTCTTATTTATTTTTATTTTATTTGAAAACTTCCTGCAAATACATTGCAAAAGGTGGACTTAATGCCATAGGCATCCTCTACTAGTTCACCTTTGGGTAGTGTAGAGAAAAGAGTGGCAAGTGTTTATTCTTATATTTATTACAAAATAGGAAATAAATATATACGTCTATAAATCAAATACATACACAAAAATAAATAACAAATATTGTAATAAATTAATACTATTTTATACAAATATCTATATAATACACTAGCTGTCCCGTGCAACTTCGTTTGTGTAAATTTTCCCCGTTTTTGCCACATTTGTCATTGCTGCTCCGCTCCTATCGGTCGTAGCGTGATGTTATATAGCCTAAAGCCTTCCTCAATAAATGGGCTATACAAAAAAAAAATCAATTGGTATCAATAGTTTCTGAGATAACCGCGTTCAAACAAACAAACAAACTCTTCAGCTTTATAATATTAGTATAGATAACAAGGTCAAATGATTACTCTATTGAATCTTTCCATAACGTATGTATAGTTTACGTACTCTACTTTTAAATCTGGAACGGCTATCTGTTTCTATTTATTAAACTTGTATTCAAAAACCATTTACCAATTAGTATAGCAGTAATATTTTTAAATCTTGCATTGATTTTGACGTCTAGCAAATGAGTACTGTAATTAGGCCAAGAATAAAATTAGGACATTTTTAACGCTGTGGTGTCAAAATCATCACAGTACCTATATCTGTTTTAAATCGAAGCCTACTTTTAAACTTATAATGCTTACGTGACTATTATTAAAAAGAAAAAGTAAGTTTTACAATAACATGATTTATTATTTATTAAAAACTATTTTAATCCTAAGTAGGTCAGTGCCAGGTAAATTAAGTGCCATAACAATGAACAACTGCACTCAAAAAATCATGTTACAAGTAATTCCTACAATATTAAATATCTCTTATTGCAAAAAGTAAAATTTAAAATCTAAATAAATTTCTATCGACTTTCACCACATCACTACTACAGACATAAAAAAAATAAAATGTCTGCCGTTCCCGCCGAGTGATTATTATTACCTCCGACCCTTATATACTGATATAAACCCTATCTACTTATGTTTAAAGTTCATATTCTATTGGTGAAAGTAAATTGCCTTTGTCTGGGGCAAAAAATTAACTGTTACACCATTTTAAACTCTCTTCTTGACTGTTTAAGGTCTAAAACATATTTTGTTGGAAATAATAACACGACCAAAAAGATTATTTCTTTTGAAATCTGTTGATTTATGAAGACCTAAAGATGGTGGTTGGAAGAAAGATATTTTGATGTTTTTATTCAACTTTCGTGCCTTTCTCGGAACCGTTTGGCTGTTGACGTCGTTATCATTGCCTATGACTGGTTTTAAAACAATAATCTTTTGTCATAATCCATTTTTGAAATTACCGCGCTTTTTATTAAAATGTCACTTTTGAAAGCTTAGATATTGTCAATGGTTTAAAAAAATAATGCTTAATTTTCGATTGTTTGTTATTTAATTTTTTGACAAATAAAGTAAGTAGACGTAATTTTATTCCGCCTTAACAAATTTTACCCCTTTTATGATAAAAAATAAATAACAGGGGTGAATTTAATATTAGATAAAATAAACCCTTTACGTTTTTTTATCAGCGATCCCCTTCGCCATAACCTCCCCTAACTTTGTACAAAAATGAAAAAATATATAAAAAAACACCCTTGTGGCATGGTGGATATTCACAATGACTTACATTCTATTGATGTATTGAAATATTGAAATTCAATTTTTAATTGTTGTAATTTTGAGGTTAAGTTAAGTTTCGCTCTGCAGTATAAAATTGCATTTCGATGTTGATATAGCACCATGCGTATGCCTGTGTCATAAAATAGGGAGAGAACAAAAGATAAAATACATACAATGTGCTTTAGCAACACACACACACAGACATTGCTCACTGATACAAAATCTCGGAATGCCCTCCGTCCGAACAAAGTTGTCTATGATTCTGTTAACGATATCTTCTTGCGTTGCTCGTTGAAGAATGAACGAAAGTTACCTTCTGTGTCCTTAAAAAAAATAGCACATCTGTATCCAAAAGGTGCCAAATGTATAAAAAAATGGCAAGGTGTGAGTTGGGCGTATGCTGAGGATTTAAAAAAGTACAAAGCTACCGCCATCTATCGAAACCTTACGGCAACTGTTTGTGAGAGTTTGTCTTACACTTTATTTTAACATCGAATGCAAAATGACTCTCATTTTTGGCGTTGTTATGAATTTGACGATAACTGTGTATCTATGTTTTTGTCTGAGACTTCATAGCGCGTAAATGAACGTACGAATTTAATTGCGATTTTTAATAGAGAGCTGTTTGGATGTTTTTTAATCGTTTTGAATGCTTACAATCTTGTCATTTTTTATACGGCAGTGTTAACTGACAGTGGCTCCGATCTACTGCGATTTCGTTGTTTTTTTATTGGTTTTTCATTGAAACGTAAATGTACATAATTTCTCTTTTTTTCCTACAGATGCAGCAACCAATGCCCCAACAACATGACCAAATAGGGTAAGCACAATTCTGGTCTTTTTATAATCCGTGCAGGGGATACCCTAACACCGTTTTAGGCGGTATTCGTTATTTTTCCAAACAAAATCAAAGGCTGCTGCTGTGGGGAAATCCCATAACAGATTGTTTGTCCGCTTACAAAGCGGCCAAGTGCGACGTGGTGGAAGGGGTGGCATCAAGCTGAGTTTGAATTATACCTATTTTTTTAGTAATGTATGCACTTCAACCAATGCGAGTACGGTCGCTTGTATCTATAGCAAGACTATCTCTTACTTAACGACGAACACGCCTTCTTAAAACATTGTTCTGCTTGCCATAACGTCCTTATCTGTTTGTCACTATCATACGGATAGATAGAAGGGTGACACGGAAACAAAGAACTAAAACTGGATGCCTTACTTGAAGGCGAGGATGGGTGGATGCCTTAATGAAGGGGAGGAGAGCGCAGCCTCAACTCTCGGCCCTAGCGGGAAGAGCAGACCACAATTCTGGATGGGTAACTCCAGCGCCGGCTCTAAAACCCCGGATCAGGATAGAACGAAAGGAGGTTTCATCGCGTTATGGTTGCCATTTTTACACAATGCCTCTCAAAAGGCGCCATCATAATTTTATTTTCTACTACATTGTTTTTCGCATTTGACTTTTTGGCGCCTCTCGTCATCTGGCGCCTAAAGCGACTGCTCCACTCGCTCTACCCTTGATCTGGCCCTGAGTAACACAATATTTTGATCCCTGGGTTACCAAATCAAGCCTTCTTCCATTCCCCTCTTCTCTTACTACGCTGACATTAAAGAATGATTATGTAATTTTGCAGAGCTCAGCAGGCCCTGGCTCAGCAGATGGTGCTGTGTCCAGTCAGACTGGTTTATGAGACACAGATCCTCGTACAACCTGGTAAGTAACAGCATCCTACTTCTTTTTCTTTGTTTCCTCATTGCTGATGGTCACGGACTTCCTGAAAAGCTTTTACAGCGTTCTTTAACATACGTAATTACTAATAATGGTCTAAAAAAACGTCGTAAAAAAGAGGCAAGAAGTGGAAGATGTCACTCTAAAGACTCAAAAGTATATAACCACCACTGCCGAGAGGGGGTGAAATCTCAAATTCCCCAATCAAATCTTCAATCGTCTCTTTAGGTTATATCAGGTCTTTCAATCAAGTCTAGGGGGGGGGAGCAAGTGCCTCTCCTGCCTCCCTAGAATCCACGCCTGAAATCAGGGATTATATCCTCCATTATATCACCCCTCCATCTCGAGCCATTCGGCTGGCGAGACCCTTGATGCTCTCCTAATAGATTTCAGTTAAGTTGGCTAATCTCGTTCTGAGATTAACCAACTACACAGGAAATATTATAGTGTATAAGTGTATGCATAGATATTAGTACACTCTTTATTTCATTCTCTCAATCTGATAGCCCGTTAGGATGAAAATTCGATACGACACAGGACCGCCGGCATGCTTAAGAAAGTATTATGGTACTTATAACAAAAACACTTTTTTTTTGTCCTACTGTTTGTTCCGGGTAAACTCCGAAACAGCTAGACGGATTTTGACTGGACTTTCACTGTTAGACAGCTAAAGATGTGATGGACTAACTTTGGCACTCAACTCGCTAACGTCTATAGGGAGAGAGCAGCACTGCAAATTCACGTGGACGACGGGCATAGCTAGTATGTAATAATATTTAAAATTTTGACATATTTTTTCAGGAGATCAAATCCAACCGAACCAGACATTCTTCATCAACCCTCAAAATCCTCCACCATGGATGCAAAACAGCCTACAAAACAGTCTTCAACAGCGGCAGACCATGCCCAACCAAGTGGTTTACGTCCAACAGATGCCAAACAATATTGTATCTTCAGTTCAACAACCTATGGATCAAAATCAGTTGTTCTTACAACAAAACTTCGCCAACTTCCAAATTCATCAGCCAATGTTGGCCCAAAATTCGCAAGAAATAAGACCAGCTATGCAACTGGCGAATATAATGCCAAATATGGTGCAAAATATACAGCCAACTGTGGCTAATGAGAGGACTACACAAAATGCACAAGTGCAGAGTCAACAAATGATGCAAAATCAAATTGTTAATAGGCCAGTTCAAAATCAGATGAACAATCAAGTGGTAGAGGTCCAAAGACAAGTGTTCATGAGGCCACAGATACATCAACAACAAAACACACAAAGACCAATGATGACAATAAATCAAATGCAAAATGTGCAACAACAACCTATGGCCAGTATGCCCAATGTTGTCCACAATGTTGGCCAAACTTTCTCTCAAAATATATGCCGACCTGTAAGAGCTACAATAGGCAATAATATTGTAAATGCACAACCCGTAGCAAAAATAAGAGAAATTAGTCCTTCAAATGTTGAAAGACCACAAACACAAACAACGTTTGTTAATAATGGGAATGTAGCTACTAATATCAGAAACTTTGTGCCAAATTACTATAGACCAATACAGCCAAGACCACAGATGACCCCCAACGTAGTCAATATGCCAAAAATACAGCAACACATACCAGTTCAAACTATACAAAATACGCCCGTTTATAATCATGATAAAAATGCCACGCAGCAAAATAACACAAATAATTTCACAATAATTCAGCAATTAAACAATCCGTCTATTAACAGGAAAAGAAAGAGCGAATCACCTGATGACATACAAAAGAAAATGGCTGCCAATAACACTTTAAAAGATAATTACAACACGCAGGGTATTTCGAAACCAATTTATAACCAAACGATGATGCAGCCAAGTTTAACAGTCACTAAATTAGTTCACGAAATAGGCACAAATACAAGTCCTGTGCATAGGCCTAAGATAAATCCACAATTTCAAATTAATAGTCCCCAAGTTGTCAAAATTGACAATAATACTGAAAATATTAATAAAGAAACTACTGCTGTACTAGATAAAGATAAATTAATACGTAATACCGTGTACACTCAAGCCAGAGGCAGAGTACTTCAAGATAAAATTGAAGAAATAAAACCAGATGTAGTAAATATAGAACCTGTCAAAATTACAGCTGTGAAAGCCGCAGAAACTGAATTACAATCTGTTAAAGAAACATTAAAAACAAGTGAAATACCTAACCCTGTTACAGAAGCTATAAAAACTATTGAAACACCTAAAGCTAACACAGAAGTTATAAATACGACCGAAACATCTAAAACTATAACAGAAGTTATAAAAGCAACTGAAGTTACTAAGAATATTGAAACAGATGCTAGTAAAAATGATATAGAACCGAAAAATGTAACAGAAACAGCAGCACAAAGTACAAAAATGCTAAAAGATGACATAGAAACTATAACAAATGAAATAAAAATTGAATTAGTCGAAGAAACAAATGAAATTGTTAAAGAAAGTAACGTAAAGTTGGAGAAGAATGTAGAAAAAGTTGAGAAGAAATCAATAGAAAATGAAAAAATAGTAATAAAACAAGAAAATTTGAATATATTAACACATGTTGTGGATGGATATGTAATTCAGGAATCCAATTTTGCTTTCCCGGTGAGTAAAGATCATTTATTTTTAAGCTCAATAGACAAGTGGCATAAACACTCATCGAATAGAATGAAAATTGAAGAGACGTCACAACGACATGGCGCGCAAAACCTTGAATGTCATATTAAAAAAAATGTATTCGCGGTTTGTCACGCGCAACGACATCATTCTATTCCATGAGCACTTATGCCAGTTGTTTAGGGGCTCAAATCGCCATAATTCCATTCCAAACCATAGCAGTGGGAGAACGTGCAACTATTGTGGGTTCGATTTCCAAACGGGAAAAGCTTTATATCATTTTTTATCAAATACAGCCTTTATATCAAATTTATTTCTAAAACCATCTTCTACATAAATATACAATCGTTCGCATCTAATATTTTTACTAAAATTTGATCCAGTTTTTAATGGTTTCTTGCAAAACACGAGATTTTAGTGAAAATCAGCTCGACCAACCCTTCCCCAACACCATATCACGTATGTAATAGACGCTCCCTTACGATGTAATTTATTTATGAATCTCTTACATTTACAGATAAGAAAACCTCTTAAAGAAAAGACTCTCTACACAAACACGAAGTCACAAGAGAATGAAAAGAAAGATCTTCTTAGAGAGAGTATAAAAGAAGAATTAAAGAGTACAGCAGTCGATATTCCGTTGTTACCGTTCCACTATCTGCTGTTAGATAGCGCTAGAGAAGAGAAGTTGAAGGCAGAAGCGGAGCAGAAAATGGAAGAAGATGAAAGCACAGGTAAACTTGGAATAATTACTTTTTATATCTATACTAATATTATAAAGCCGAAGAGTTTGTTTGTTTGTTTAAACGCGCTAATCTCAGGAACTACTGGTCCGATTTGAATTTTTTTTTTTTGTTGGATAGCCCATTTATCGAGGAAGGCTATAGGCTATATAACATCGCGCTACGACTAATAGGAGCGGAGAAGAGACGAGAAATGTTTCAAAAACGGGGAAAAATTACGCATACGAAGTTGCGCGGGACAGCTAGTTTGATATAAAATAATGACCGTCTCGGTTGGTACCATCAGAGTGCCAGTTATTCTTCTGAGAGTTAGTGATGTAAACACATTACCGTGTTTCAGTTGCAGGGCACTAGCAAGTGTAATTACTGGGCAAATGAGATTTACGAACTAGTGTCTCAAATGAGGAGCGCGGTTCGGTGACATACAGATCTTTGCCAAACAAGGATTTAACTACCGACTAGATGTCGCTACGGGGGCCTAACCCGTAAGCATTAAGAGATAGAAGAATTAGATATCTAGTAACATAGTCCAGATAGGTGGTTCGCTTCTGGCCCCGGTTTGGTTACGGAAGACTCGGGTTCGATTCCTGAGTCTGGATTCAAATTTTTCTATCTTTCAAAAATGCAATTATTGTATTTGTAAAGTTAAATTTAAGTGTTCCTAAAACTGTTATGGGTTAGCGTGACGCATAAATACTTGAGCTCACGACATGATCGTCTCTTCATTTAGGTACCTAATGGTACAAAAAAATAAAAAATGTGTGGCACTCGGGGACTGCCGCGGTAAAACTATTGCTTAGCATTTTTTATCAACATATGCAATTAGAATTATTTGTTTATTTTTTATTTATGCAGATTTTTTTTCTTTACATTTCGTAGCAGCTCGTCTCGATCCGTGCGAGCTTCGTACAGTCGTACCATATACATATACGTTAAGCGAACGTTCGGCCGAGCTACATGGTAGGCGGAGTGGGGGGGTGTTAGGTTTTATTTTCGTTACGGAGTTTCTTGATTCGGTCGCCGCGCTCAATGTCCGCGATAAAAGCTAAGCTAAACATTAAATAAATGTATTAAGAAAAAAAATCGTCTCAAACGAGATTCGAACCAGCAATCATCACACCGTCCGTACACCGTCAGGTCCTTTTCACAAGTTCTGGTTTCGGCGGCGGGATGTCCGCCCGAAGTGTATGGCGATGTACGGTAGCTTTCACACATTTCGGCGTCTGTTCGTTCTGGTCACTATACATTCGCCGCCGGGAAGCCGGCGACCGGGAAATGGAACCGGAACTTGGGAAAGTACCTTTAACCTCACGATCTCGGTACCGGAGCCGAGAACGTACAATTTATCCTCCAATAGCTGACCGGCGCAACTTCCTCTGCCTAAATTTTCCCGTTTTCGAAACATTTTTCATTGTTGCTCCACTTCTATTGGTCGTACCGTAATGTTATATAGCCTATAATCTTCCTCGATAAATGGGCTATCCAACAGTAAAATAATTTATCAATTTGGATTAGTAGTTCCTGATATTATCGCGGTCAAAGCAACAAACGCTTCAGCGTTATAATATTAGTACGATGTTACGGCAATCGTAACGCCATCTGTCGCGTGCCCCTAGAAACTATATTTACTCATAGGATCTTTTTGAACCCCTCTTGCAAAAATTAAGTGTTATAATTGTTATTGTAAACTGTTACACCTAGATTGACTCCTATGACTAATAGCTAACATATCTACATAAAAAGTTAATTTATTTTCAGATGATCCATTCCACCAGCTACAGACTTCTACTGTTAAAACTTGGACGGTAAGTCAAAATTATATTATTCAAAACTCCATGCGGACTTTGCGGCTACTCTAAACTGGGCCTTACCTTTTCCCAACAGCCTTTAACGAAAAATTACTTACCATGTAAAATTACTTCACATGAAGCGGCGGTAGCCTAATGGCTAAGGCATCGGTCTCGCAATCGTGAGGTCGCGGCTTCGAATCCTACCCATTATACTACCGACGTGAACCCACTCCTAACACAAGCCTTTGAGCTTAGCTGGAGGGGTTAACAAGATTGCTAGTAATGTGGGACTTACTCCCACATTGCCAGTTATCTTTATTTAAAAAATAAAAAAAAAATTGTGAGCAAAAATAAGACATTCAGCTCCATTTAGATAAATGTTATTAAAATACAATTACATATCAACCCATATGATGGCCCACTGCTGGGCACGGGTCTCCCCAGTAGAACCTACTGGTATGTAGATCCTGGGGGTAATTGCCATAATCGCCACGCTTGGCGAGCGGGTTGGCGATCGCAGTAAGGCTTTAAGTACGCAGAGGACGGACGAAAAAATACAATTATATTAAGTAAAATGTTACATAAATTACCAGGGGCATAGCCTACCTTAGGCGAGTCCTGTATAAAAAATAGCTGTGGGGCCTCATTTCCAAAGGCAAAAGGACGAATGTGAGTCGCCTAGACAAATTCACTCTTCAGTGTGAAGGTTGTGTTCACTTTGGAGGTGTAATTGCGGCCCCGTATCATTAATACTTACTATAGACCTTGGAAACACATAATATCTACTTTATCCCAATAGCCAACAGACAACACATAATGACTGCCTCTGTGGTGGTGGGAGTGTATCCGATTGCTACGCAAGAGGTCGTCCATAGTACAAGCTCTGCTTAGTTTGGGATCAGATAGCTTTGTGTGAGTTGTCCCAAGATTATTATTATTATTATTATAATGATCGATATTATTCCTCTCATCAGGTCGACGATCTTTCTGCTCACCTCCTCAAATTCAATTGGAAAGAGACAGTCTCATTGCTTCAAGAACATGAGATAGACGGAGAGAGTCTCTTCCTGGTCTCCAAACAGCAGCTCCTCACTGTAGGGGTCAGTGAAGAGCATGCTGATGTCATTTGTATGTTTGTCAAGAGCTGATAGTGTGGATACCAAGGTGTGCTGTCTCTCCAATATATAGAAGGTATCTAAAACTGAATGTAGAAGTATTTCGTTATTGTTGTTGTCGCGAAAAAAACTTGAAGATGGCGCTCATAGATGGATCCAGACGGTTGTTTTGTGTACTTACCGAATATCTTGTATTGTATTAAATCACTTTGCCCTGATAGAAGGGGTGTCACACTTCACCGATTTCGGGTGAAACTAAATCCCCCTCCCCTCGTCGTAAGCAGCTGTTGCCTCTCAGAATGTAATCCTGGATCCGCCCCTGATAGCGCCCCTACACTTGAGAAGAATGTGCTTACGAGAGGGGGGGGAGGCAATTCGTTTTAACCAACACCAGCCAAGTTCACACTACGTGCGACCGAAGGGTTCCCCCCTCCTGTCTAGATCCAGCACTAAAGGTATCTTTGAGCAAGTGATCGTACCTTGTGGACTGCGGTCCAATGGATAACGTGGGGAAATTGTATTTATACCCTTCATAGTAAACACCACAATGACTGTTTTTAATCGAACTTAAGTAATGTAAATATACCCATTAGGATTAAGATTTGTTGTTATTATAATCTTTCACACAACTGCCAATCTGATGTTCACTTGTAAAAATTGCTCAAGTTCATTAGTAACAAATTATATACAACCAAGCTCGATCGCCAGTTAGCATTTTATGGCACAGTATCTTTAAATGATGTACGGGTTTCCCAACCGGGGGTCCCATGTTAAGATATTGGGGCCCGTGCAAGAGGTTGGGAAACTCTGCACGGGACGTAATGAGGGCTACCGTTGTGCTCACCAGTTGGCGCCACTGTTGAGTCAGGTCTGGCTGTTAAAGTTATATTTAAATCGTATAAAATACCTTAAAACTGTACTGTTTAAATATCGAGAATGCCGCTGTATTGCGTAGTCCCGTTTTATTCGTACAAAAGATATAACAAAGACAGTTTAATAAATGTGCGCAATTTGTACTTTTAAATCACCTGTGATTTTTATTTGCCATAATAGTGTAGATGACTGTAAAGTCAAATCAGTATCATTTTAAGAAACGTCAAAACGATGCGCCCCGTACTTACTAATTTAAATGAAATACAAAACAATGACGTCATTCTTTTGTATGGTCAAATCATGTAGTTTCAATGTTCGTTTTGATGTTTATTAATTCATGACAACGTAAAACTGTAGAGAAACATTGTTTTCCAGAATATTTTTGCAAATGCTATTTCCTGTATAGTGTAAAATAATTTACTTTAATATAGTCATCTAGCCAATTCATCTCAGATATTGCAAAATATTCACAACAATAGACTATTTAAAATAATCCAGCATAACACATTCACAAACTATACAATTTGATATTTCGGAGACCTGTCTCAACACTAGCGCCTCTAGCGTAGAATTCACACGCGATAGCCCCCATTACTTTCCCTCAAAGAATAGTGAATTATGATGTTGATGTTCAGTGTAATGATAAGATAAATATTTAATTGTAAAAAAGGTCAACTGATAATGCATTTTGGTCTTGTTCAACAGATAAAATTTACCAATAACATTCGTTAATTGGCCGTCTAATTATAACGCTTTCACCCAAGGCTCCATCCGCCTGGATATCAGTTATCGTTATAAAAACTATCATATGTTCTTTTCTGGGACTTGAAACTAGATAGAATTTACATGATTTGATTTGGTATGGAGATCATCAAATCATCTAAATTCTAACTCTCACGCTTAAGGGGGAATTACACTGAGAGAATTATTTATTTAGCGCTACGTACACAGCGACGATCGCAGGCCTCGCTCTTCCGCACACAACCATTACTTCACAGTGCTAGATTACGAACGCCACAACTATGACAATACGAAAATGCTCGTTTTTGCATTTTTCCGCAACTTCAAGATTTATTTGCGGGATCATATTAAGACATATCCTTTTCTTTATTTCATCTACTAGAAAAACTCTTTGAAACACAATTTTTTTCGTGTCCTAACTTTTAGGTTTTCTATATAAATTTTTGAGAGAGCCGAACCCTGTTACGCGTAATCTACTCTTAAACCACTAAACTATTTTTTATTACATTTATAATATTAAACCCTTTTGACTATTTTAAAACATATTTAACCCCCCACGTCGGCCAAGCGAGAGTCGTCCGAACACCACGGGGACGTAATCCTAAAAAATAAGTGGGGGTAAATGCTAAAAACCCACAGATTTAACGTCCAGGTGATATACGAATATTATTGGTTGATTTCATTGCTCGAACAATACTAATTTGGACTATCAAATTTGTATTTTATAATCCATTGTAAATATACATGGATAGGTTTATGTAAATTTAATCGAATAAAGTAAATGTAAAAATTAATAGAGACGATTGAATTTCCCTGGTGGCTATTTGCGGAACTAACTGAAGACATATGTTTCTTTATTTATTCTCGATTTATAAGAAAAACCTGTCAGAGCTCTTATTGACCTGCCAAGGCTCATTGTAAACCGTACAACACTGAACAGTCCGGCGAATTCCATCCGGCGTCCGGTGAAATAACCTGACATCTAAAGCCCTAAGTCCTCTATAGTTTGCCACTAGGGAATATGTTTGTCACCAAATACTTATTTGTATTTAAATGTTAAATGGACGAAATTGCAATTGTAGAGATAAATTTACCCATAAATTTGTTATTGGGTGAAAGAACGATGTGATCGATTCGAATTAAGTGTACATTTTTTATAGAATAATTGTGTATTTTTGTATTCAATGTAAATAAATAATAAAATAAAATACATAACAGTTTTGTATCATTTTAATAAACAACGTTTACGAAGAAATATTACAAAAAAAACACATAATAATGGGTACTATGACTAAATTACAAACAAAACAAAATGGAACAACCACTTTTTACGAAAAGACAAATAAACTTCTGAAAAATAGCGCCGATAGCAATCACAGAGTTAACTTCCGATAGTATTCCTCCGTATTTCTCAATTTTTCTGCCATAATTTATAAAAAAAAATATTATTTTTTATTTGCTAAATGTAGATCAGGAATTCCCAAATACCAAAGGGCAACTGAAACTGATTTTGGGTTGAATTCAAAGTTAGATTTACAGTGATTATAATGATTGTAATAGTGAAGTAGTTATTAATTTATTGAAATTAATAAATTTATAATAATCAATGAGTTTATCATTTGCAAGCTGTATATATTTTTTTAGAATAACATGTTCTATTAACCTGGATATTTTATTTTTCATCTCTCCATTTTTATTTTGCAATGTTTGTCATTTCCGATATTTTTTATTTTTCAATTATTTTATCTAAATTATTATCATGTACTTTATGTAACTTCTCTAGATTAAGTTAAAAACGCAGCTTTACAAAGTCCATTGTGTTACTCAATTTTCCGGTCATACGTTACCAAATCAAAGTGTATTTGTAAACTTAACTTGAAAAGGCAGTAACAAAGCCGGAACGAAATTTGAAAGGAAAAGTAAACATTTATTTTAACTGACGTCGCAACGGTAATTTACGCTCTAAATTGATATGGCGAAATTAAATAGCATAAATATTGTTACCAATACTGAATACAAAAAAATCAAATAATTTTTTTCAAACGAACTTAATAAACATCACATCAGTAACAATTTTTTTTTAATTGTACTCGTTTAGATACATATGTGCTCCTCAATTTAAACAAATACTTAATGTTATTTGTGTTTATTTAACTAATTTCATTTAAAATTCGCGGGACACACAAAATTGCTAGTAGCAAAAAAATTGAGAAATAAATAAAAAATAATGGCATTTGGTAACATTAGACCCTAATTTTGACATTTATATCCAAAGTTGCCATAGTTATAATTAAAAATCGACCAAGAAATAAAAACAGTACTATCTAGCGATGCATAATCCATTTTATCAGATCTACAGTATAATTTAACAGTGAATCACCACTCATAATACAAACGACGCCCATGCAACAAAGCTAATTTTTCTTCGTGGTTTTCCCCATAAAATTTATAACTTGAGCAGGGGGAGAAAGCTTTCCGCGCCTATTTTTTGTTTTTATACCTAACTCTTGCAATACTTCGTCGGATTGCATTATGTAGGACTCCTCAGTTTTCGAAAGATCGTCGGAATAATCTTCACTCTCATATTTTTCGGTATCAGAACTATTTCGAAAATTTCTATTAAATTCCACAGTAGCTCTCGCTGTGGTCTGAACCTGGTCCCGACATCTCATAGCTTGTGGTGAACCACATTTAGGCAACTCAGATTTACACATTAGACTATCGTAGAATTGAGTGTCAGCTCGACCGTCACATTTCAGATTCGGTTTTTCGTCATCTGAACTATCCCCCGACGTGTTTTGTGGTTTCGGAGAGGTCTGTGATAACATTTTCCTAGTTCTTTGACTGAAAATGTAAGTTAAATAATCTTAACATAATATAAAACAAAGTCGCTTCCTGCTATCCGTCCTATGTACGCTTAGATCTTAATTTAGAATTGTGTTTATCTCCTACGATTAAACCGTCAAAGAGGGTACCTCACACCTGCCCATACTGTCAAAAAAAATCACTCTTACCGTTTATAAAATGCACTCTTTATCGTGAAAAAAGTGATGATGTTGTCAGACAGAAGACCTCTAGGGACTTAAGTTTTTACTTACCAACGTTTTGCACTATCGCCGGATATAATTGTAGTACGTGGAGATTGCACGTAGCTTCCAGGGCTTTCAATTTCATCACCATTTGTCTGTAAAAAACAAAAATTGTAAGCAGTAGCGGATCCAGGGGTTAATGGGTTCAGGTTCCCTCTCGTTCTTACGTGTATTATTTCATCATCATCATCATCAGCCTATCGCAGTCCACTGCTGGACATAGGCCTCTCCAATTGCACAATAGCAATGACTCGATATTGCAGAAATCGCAGGCGTCCGAAATCTTTAGAAACGATTATGTCCGATATCCCGTCAGTACATTGTACTTTATAAAATTATTTTGTTTATCATCGCTAGAAATGTAAGATATTTAAAAAAAAAAATTAAAACATTTTATGCAAAAAAAATGATATTTCTCACGTCATGGATGTGTTATGGACATGAGCTAAAGCTCAATAAATAGACTTTTTGATATTATATAACATAGTGTATTAAAATTTTGTTTAAACTATATATTTTTAGAGAAAACATTTTTTTTTTATTTCTAAATATCAGAAATGTTAATTTCAAAATGTATTTTCTCCAAAACTATGAAGAATTGACACTCGGGAGATCCCAAAAGCTATACTAAACATATGTTCACGCGAAATGTCCGCTATCAAGTGGTTATTACACACAGTGCGGCGTGGACATTGCTACTGCATATTACCGGCAGTAGCTACACCCTTGATGAAATCTAACTTCAAAGAGGTTAAGCGCCCTAAACAAAAATTTTGGATTCCTCAGCGACGACAGGCATATCAAAATTCAAAAAGACTTTACTATGATAAACTGGATGCGGAAAGCGGAAAACCGGGTGTCATGGCATAAATTAAGAGAGGCCTATGTCCAACAATTGACTGATACAGGCTGATTAAATAGATTTTTCTCTTACCTTTTTACCACAGTGGAAGTAGCAATGGGTAATGCGTTCAATATCAGCCCAAGCGACAATGTACTTCGCCATTGTGAGGGGAATCTTCGGCAAAAAGTTTGAGTGGAACTTGCCCTGGCAGTAGATGGTGATCACATCTGTGTCCTTCACCTCGAAGATTATGCGGAATACTGTGCCTGGTTAATGAAAATACCGAAATATCAAAGCTATATACCAAGTTAAAGTCGGCAATAGGTATTTTTTTTACTTTACAAATATTAGCAAAAACAATATTGATTGTGCAATGATCGATCATGCAGGGTGTGATCGGAAGTCCTACCTAGCTACCTAAAACTTAATTCATAATCATTTCCACCACTAGGGGTATTTAGGGATTTTCGTGTTCACTAAAAGTTTAAGTCTCAGTGTCTTACAGCCAAGACCTGAAGATGCTAATTGAACGGTTAATAAAAAGCAAATTACTTAATATTGACACCCTAAAAAGAGCTTAGGGGGGGGGGGGGGGTAGTTGGTGATAAACTACTGAGTTTTGGGCATGATTTTGGACACGTCCATCAAAGTCCTCATATATACTACATTTCAGCTAATGGGGCTATATGAAAGATCAGGTCCTGGTCTTACACCTTAACTCTTAAGCTAAGGTTAGGTGGGCTCGTTAGACCTACCGGGCACAAACATGTTATAATTAGTATCATAGTTCCCGCTGCCAATCCAGACGCCATTTTTCCTGGATAAGGAAATGATGTTGTCACGGTGAAAACGTACGTCGAAGTGCAGGACCACATCCCGAGGCTCCTCACCCTCTTGAGCGCATAGGTTTACTGACATCCTAATGAGAAAAAACAGTTTTGAGTAAGCAACAATTAAACCCACAAACAAACGCGAATTTTAACATAAATGATCGAAGACGAGTATGACCTTTGACACCACTAACGTAGCAAAGGAAAGAAAGGACAAGAGCAGCAAAAAATATAGCGCACATAATCCAACACTTGTTTCTGGAGCGGTAATTACTAAGTGCGTCCTTCTACATCTTTGTGACCTGGGCACCACTGGCACTGCCACATTTTTGTACGGTAGCCCGGTTCAGGCAACAGCCTGAGAAGGATTTGAACATGTCTTGAGTGAAGAAACCTGATGATTAACCTCAAAAATGAATTACATATGAAAATAGGTTTAAAATATTGTCTTACTTCCGAGCTTTGTCTTTTATTTTACCCCCAATTTCTATTTTGTCTCCAATATTGAGGGTGCTAGGTAAATTTGCAGTGAAGACAGGCATTTTAGCCAAGTATAACATATATTGTATCAGCCCGAGTTCTTACTGATTCAGGACCAATGACGTAACAGGACATTTTGAACTAAAAATGCTCATTACATTGGCTTTTGGTATAAACAATTTAAGTTTTGTATAATTTTTATTGTAAATATAAATACGTATCTGTTTATGTCTACGGATATGCCAACGTGACGTAAATGATTAATTCGCTTTATTTTTAATTCTGAAATAAGTTAATTTTCGTATAAATATGTAAGGAGTTCGAATTACGATTTTCTTTCAACGTGTACCACAGAAGTGTGTGCGTATACGCCAGTTAAGTGTAGTCACCTTAGTTTCAGGATTTTAATAATACAGATGTTTAGAGCATAATGTCGTGTCAAATGTGCTCAACTGTTTACGCCTCCAGCCGTTTTCGAGATAAAAATCACCCCATTTTTACGTTATACTGATTTTTATTTATTACTTTTTAGTAAATCTACTTACGAAAGCGTGTTTTTTTAGTTTTATAAACTATTATTTATTTTTCATTTTTAGTTGTTTTTAATCAGAATGCCAAATAGGAAATTTCACATTTCTTGGGGGTTGATTTTTCAAAAACGCTGACACACGTTTTCTTTACACTTTAAACGCTGATACAGTTTGTCAACATCGTGGAATCCCGTGATCGGCAAGTGTATACACCGCCGAACAAACATTACACGCCAGTGTGCAGATGTCCTTAGTGTTGTGTGTCGAAGTACCGACGCGACGGTTCCGTAATAGTGAGTGATAAAAATCAAGCGAGGGTAGTTTCCGAACCCCGCGCTTCACGGAGGCGACGCTAAGCTCAACTAGTCTACCCGTGACCACGGCCGTTGCAATACGGTCGGAACGTCGGGCAATAAACAAGGTATTTTACCTTAAATTATTCACGCGATTAAGATCCGTAATATATATATTTTAATAATGTGTACAAATCGCGAAAGTTTATCAACAGTATGTATCTAGTACTAAGGATTTTTTTTTTGGTTAATATAACAATTTTAAACTATAATATTACAATCTGGGGTCCTAGCAGGGGCGTAGCTACTTAATTATGTAGGTAAACTAGCTATATAGCTCACAGCGGAAGTTGAACATAATGTGACATAAAGTCAACAGTCATCTAATTTAATTCAGTATAGTGTATTAAGCACAATAGTCTGAAATTCTTGGATGATGGAATGGCGGTAGCGGTGACGCAAGATTATCTAAAACTAGTTTTGTGCTCCGTCCGTGGGCATGTATCTCCATGTTGCGCACTGTTAATAATCTCAGTGATTCTTTGCATAATCCTGTCTCTTGCTACAGCTAGACCGTTTTTCGTAAACCTCATATATTCGGGGGAAAAACACATTCTTCTATTTGGTGTCGAATGCTAAAATTGGATTTGATAACCCAAATCATGAAACATACAACTATTTGAGTCTACCCGTGATCGCGGCCGTTGCAATACGGTCGAAACGTCGGGCAATAAACAAGGTATTTTACTTTAAATAATTCACGCGATTAAGACCCGTAATATTTATATAAGTTTTCATATTAATTTATTCTCCTTTCCACGGTATCGTTACTATCAATTGTTGCAACACTATTATAACTGTCATTCGAATTTGACAAGTCTGACCGCTTGCTACTTGTTAACCTCATCGCAGGTATTTCACAAAAAAAATAAGTTTTACGATAATATTTGTGTATTTTATTTAATGTGTTCGTAACAAGAAGCATTTTGTGACTAATCATAAGTTATTAACAGTAAGTTATATACATTAATTTCGTATTTCCATAGAAATTGTGACTCGAGTTTTAGTTATTTAATCTCGTATATTTTATGAAAAACAATGTTTGTTTTCGATATCAGAGCTTACGTGTTGCGAAATACTAACACTAAGCTAATCTTTGAATTGTCTTTTATTCGTTTCTAGTATTTTATCAAAACTTTAAAAGTTTTAACACGTGAATATGAGTCAAGTTGTCAATTGTAATTTTTTATTTTCAAGAAGACAAACACTGATAACGATAACCTATATAAAGCCGGGTATCGAAGATAAAAAAAAACATTGTTGTCCATTGCAATTTTGTAGTAAAATATTACAAACAGTTGAAATTATCATTTCACAATAGTAATAAAAGTTTAAACATAAACCTTATCTGATGCAATTCTATCAAAACATTGCTAAAGATAGCAATTTGATATTATATCAATGTATGGTGATACACTTTCGTTTTAAATGTTACTGAACCACTCAATAACAGTTTATTGTTAATTATACCTTAACCTAATACACACCTCTGTAACCAAATACAATTAAATAAATGTCTTGAACTTAATATCTATACACTTTATATCTTGTGAGTGATTGTGAATCTTCAGAACGGCTCAAACACGTAAATATTTTTTTTTAATTTGTGTATTTGACTACTATTAAAATAAAGTACCTGGATGACCAAGTTTTTTTTGCTTTTTTTTTGGTATTGTGTTTTTTGGAAATTTTATTTCAGTCAATATAAATAATGCAAACCTCAGACACCTCAACAAGATTTTTACTACAAGAAATCATGTAAAAAAAAAAAGAAAATGAAAATATTACTTAAAAACATGCAGAGTTATAAGCCTCTGTGCAAACTACTTCAGGATAACACTATACCAAGAATAATGTTGTATATACAAGTGTAAAAGAATTGCTTGTTTAAAGAAATTAGATAGATTATTTTTTTCTAACTATACAATAATATATCATGAAATGTTCTGAAAAAATATGTCCATCTATAATTTAACATGTATAATAATTAATAATCATAAAAATAAATACCAAATATAAATTATTTGATCACAAAAAAGCGTGTCACATGTTTGTGTTTTGTTCAAACTTGTATGGAGCTAGCCGTTTTTAATGTTTCTTAAAAACATGCTTATTTGACTTCAGTCAGTCATAGTTTGTAAGTCAACATTAATTCAAGGTTACATTTACACAATATATTTGTTTCCTTACAACAGTTGCTGCGTAGTTAAATAGCTATTGTATCACGGTTGTAGTTATACAACCTAATATATCAATACATTTGGTTACCAGTTACTAACAATTCATACTAATATTATAAATGTTAAAGTAACTCTGTCTGTCTATTTCATAGGGTTACCACGCTTAAACCACTAACTGATTTAGATAAATTTGTTATGGAGATAGTTTAAATCATGGTGAAAGACATAGGATATTTTTTTTTCGCCATAAGCAAAATTGACGCAGTTGGAGTTGCGGATGAATATAGTATTTAACATTATGAAGTATGGCGTTTGCACATATGACGTGAAATACAATAATGACCTGTAACAATAGAATAGAATAGAATATAATTTATTGCGTCAAACATGGTAGGTACATAGATGTTACAATATATTTGTTTCACACATTTGGCTGGTAAATTACAGCGTGCAACTGGTGTCTTAAATATAAGGTATATTTAATTACATTATATTACATCAAATTAAATTGTTATACATTATATTAAATAACTACACCAAAAATAATATATCATATTTGGTGTAGTTATTATAATTTCGGATTCTTTTGCTCTCTCATCATATTACCAAAATAAATACTAAAAATGAATTAATATTAGAGAATTTATAAATAAACTTGTATGTATTTTATAAAAACTGGTTTGTGGCGGAGGGTACATACAACACCATTCTCTTAGCCTTTTCTTTGAATTCTACTTCATATTACAGGTATGAAGATCCCCGGACCTTCAACATATAATATGAAGTACAGTACGATCAACGTATCTTGACCGGATTGAAGTTAGGTTTTTATCACTTTTGCGCATGTCATAGAGATGCGACCCTAAAATTACTTACGAAAACGATTAATCGATTAAAAATACTAACAACATTTTAATTTAACAATATAAAAACACTATTTAACTGAGTTCATAAGAGTTTAAATTTAAAACAGTTACAGTAAATAATAAAGAAACTTTGAAAAACAATTTCTTTACCAAAATAATCAAAAAAACATGAATTAGTAATACTAATTATGACAATGTAATGCGTAAGCGCATCTCTAATCCTCTTGGTTTAGTTACCGCCCCCGCCGCCTGCTACCTGTCACCATTTACTTCCAAAAAATGCATCTGCGCAACCACTTGCGCCTACTTCAGTCCGGCCTAGTTACGTTGATCATACTGTATAATTCACACACAATATGAAGTAGAACGGACATGTCTTGCTAGATATATTTTTTTATCGAGTTACCTCAGGAAAATTTTAACCCTTCACCTCTGGCTGCTTGAGTAGACTGCTGATAGAGTACAGTGGAAGCAGCCTTTGCCATGAAGCACCCTAAAGAGTAAATAGCACAATTCAGAACATTAGTAACCTAAATAAAAATAATAGGGCTGTCAGTCAATCAATGAAATAATTTATTTGTAAAACAAAGGTAGATACATACAATGTGGTCTTATAAATAAATATTGTTGCGCTATGTTTTGTCATCCAGACGTACAAAAATTTTAATAATCTAATTTAATATAATATTAAATTAGATTATTAAAACATTGGATTATAAATTAGTACATGTCATTGGTGAATTAAAATGTATTACAGTTATGAAAATAATAAAAAAATTACAATAATATTATGTCATTTAAAAAGTCATTTATATTATAATAGCATTTGTCAAGGTGTAATTTATGTGATGTTTTTTTTAATTGGCCCAATGGTAAGGTTTTCAGATGGTCAGGTAATTTATTGAAGATTTTTGGGGTTATACCGTAAAAACTTTTTTGCGTAAGTGTTGTCATACATTTTACTCGGCACAATTTTAATTTAATTGGCTAATAATATATATTAAAATGTAATATAGACTTAGCTGCTTTGTAATACCAGTACAAATTACTAATATTCTGGAATATCCTCATAATCAATAATTTTGTATTGATATATATTTTCCGTCTCAGCGCGTAATGTCCTTTTCTCGAAATGTCCTTTCTCAAAATGTCCTATATTCTAAGTTTGTGAGTATATCCTGTATTGTGCAAATTATAATAATATTAGCCTTTATTTCAAACAATCAGACATAATACTTAACACTAATTACACTCTTTATATATATATTTATTTACTGTTCTTTTTAATATAATGCTTAAATTATGCAACAATAACCTTGTCTGTATGCCACTTATTGGCAAAGGCCTTCTTCAACTTTCTCCATTCCTCTCTATCACTAGCTAGTCTGGTCCATGTGTTTCCTGCAATGGCTTTAATGTCATCCACCCATCTTCTAAGGGGTCTACCTCTTTGCCTTTTCTTATGACTTATATATTGTGCAAATTACTTCAACATAAATACTTCACGGTTTTAATTCATCATTGTTTCTTTGGTATGGATGACTGAAATAGTATAAAATTGTTGATTAATATCTCATAGCTACAAAATTTCAAATTTGATACCGTTGCCCTTAGGCAGTATTATCCACTGCTACTCATGCAGTATCATCAACATCACAAAAATTTCTTACACAGTAAACATCACAACATGGTGGTATCGGAAGAGACAGTTCCCGTAGTGGAGGGAGATGCAGCATCCAGTAAGAAGGCTGCCAAAAAGGCCGCCAAGGCTGCTGAGAAACAACAGAAGAAAGCTGAACACAAGGTAGGCAAATACTTTCTTTTGTAAAACTAATTGTTACTTATCACTACATAGTATAAAACAAAGTCGCTTTCTCTGTCCCTATATCCCTATGTATGCTTACTAAAAACTACGCAACGGATTTTGATGCGGTTTTTTTTAATAGATAGAGTGATTGAAGAGGAAGGTTTATATGTATAATAACATCCATTAAATAGTGGAGAAATAAGAAGCGGAGCAGCAATAAGAAATGTTACAAAAACGGGGAAAATTTACGCAGACGAAGTTGCGCGGGTCAGCTAGTTAAATATATGGAGGAAAACCCATTGAATAGCCAACTTATTATATTTATCTTATTTTCATAAACCTTATTTTAATATGTTTGTCTTCTCCCACCGACGAATATCTGCGATTCCGACGAACCAAATGTTAAAACTCCGACTCCGACTCCGACTTCGGTCCGATAAAGATAAGCTGAAGAGTGAGTTTTTTTGTTTGATCGCGGTAATCTCAGGAACTACCATTTATGGAGGAAGGCTATAGGCTATACAACATCGAGCTACGACCAATAGGAGCGGAGCAGCAATGAGAAATGTTACAAAAACGGGGAAATTTACGCAGACGAAGTTGCGCAAAAGCCCCTAATTTCTCAAATATAAATTTGAACCGATTTAAATTTAATTCGCCAAAAAAAAACAAAGATTGTAAATAAAAAAAATGGTTGTCTGTAAAATCGGTTTACGGACAATAATTAAATTTTACGTGATAACGTCGTAAGAAAACATTGATGACATTGATTAAACAACCATGCCTGTGACAGCTTTAGTTCCAATTGCATCGCATGTCGCAGGAATCGCCATTCGCTGTTGCTTAGCAACCATTCAATAACGTGACACTTTTTCGTGCGTGCACCCGGTCATCGATTTATACGTCAAAACATGTTGTTTGATTACTGGCGTATAAAACCTGAAAATATTAATAGGAATTTTTAATAATATTATGACGACCAGACATCTGATAAACATAAAAACATACATATTATAGATTAGATAAATTACCCCAAGACACGAAATAAACAATCGTGGTAGGATAGTTTTTATCGCGATAACTGACATCCAAGCGGGCGGAGTCGCGGGCGTTCACTAGTTCTTTATAGTGTGACTAGCTGAGCCGCGCAACTTCGTCTGCGTAAATTTTCCCCGTTTTCGCAACATTTTTTATTGCTGCTCCGCTCCTATTGGTCGTAGCTTTCGTTCACACGAAATCTACATAAGTATGTATGTTTCTTGAACGATAAAATCGCTCCTCGCTTTCTCGCCGTTAGTGGGACATGTGGCTAAAGCCGTCTATACTTCACTACATAGTATAAAACAAAGTCGCTTTCTCTGTCCCTATATCCCTATGTATGCTTAAATCTTTAAAACTACGCAACGGATTTTGATGCGGTTTTTTTAAATAGATAGAGTGATTGAAGAGGAAGGTTTATATGTATAATAACATCCATTAAATAGTGGAGAAATAAGGAGCGGAGCAGCAATAAGAAATGTTGCAAAAACGGGGAAAATTTACGCAGACGAAGTTGCGCGGGTCAGCTAGTAGATCATATTATCTGATTGAGCTGACTTCGTCTGCGTATTTTTTTCTCGTATTTGCAACATTTTTCATTGCTGCTCCGCTCCTATTGGTCGTACCGTGATGTAATATAGCCTTCCTCGATAAATGGACTTTCTAACAAAAATCAATTCGTACCAGTAGTTCCTGAGATTATCGCGTCCAAACAAACAAACTCTTGAGCTTTATAATATTAGTATAGATTAGTTTCCGCCCACGAAGATGTCACGAGGATATCGGTTATCGTTATAAAAACTATTTTATATACCTTCCCGGGACTCCAAACTATATCCATACCAAATTTTATCTAAATCGGTTAAGAGATTTAAAGGGGCATCTAAACGGGCCATTTTTTACGGCAATTTGCGGCGGCACTATTGGCAACTAATTGCTCGGCCAATAATGGCAATATGTCTGCAATTGTATAGCGGATGATTCAGTCTGCTAAACGGGCTACATAACCCGGCGACAATATAATAAAGAGCCACTGAAACAACAACAAAATTGGCCGGGCAACATTGCGGAAACACAATCGCTCAGCGATCGTCCGGCAACCATCAAATCAATATTGGAGAGTACTGTTATGTTGCCGGCCACAGCATTGCCGCTACAAATTGCCGTAAAAAATGGCTCGTTGCCCCTTAAGCATTAAAATGATACATACAAAGTTACTTTCATATATATTTTTTTAAAGATCCCACATTGCTAGCAATCTTGTTAACCCCTCCAGCTAAGCTCAATGGCTTTATGTTAGTAGTGGGTTCACGTCGGTAGTATAATGGGTAGGATTCAAACCCGCGACGTCACGAGTCCGATGCCTTAAGAGTAGATTACGCGAAACAGGGTTCGGCTCTCTCAAAAAATTATATAGAAAACCTAAATATTAGGACACGAAAAAAATTATGTCACTAGTCAAAGAGTTTTTCTAGTAGATGAAATGAAGAAATTTAAGGATATGTCTTAATATGATCCAGCAAATGAATCTTCAAGTTGCGGATAAATGCAAAAACGAGCATTTTCGTATTGTCATAGTCATGGCGTTCATAATCTAACATATGTACGAACGAATATTCTACTTTATTTTGACCTGCGCTCCTGCGCACTGTGAAGTAATGGTTGTGTGCGGAAGAGCGAGGCCGGCGATCGTGTCGCTGTGTACGTAGCGCTAAATAAATAATTCTCTCAGTGTAATGCCCCCTTAACCATTACACTACCGCAGCTTTTATCTTACCTTGAATATTTTCAGGCAAGCTCTGGCCAGCAAGAGACCGAAGCCCCAGAGGCTGATATCTCGGAAGGCCGGTACGGTGTGGTAAAGCTGATCCAGTCTTCCGGAGAGAACCGTGACAGAGTATATACTGATGTTAAGGACCTCAGTGTTAAGTTGGATGGTCAGCTCGTTTGGGTTAGAGGTAAGAAGAGTCGTTGATATTTATAATCAAACATATTTCTGTAACAGCTAGATTTTATAAAGGCAGTTTTTAAGCTATTGCATAGCTTTTATCACGGGCTTTGAGCCGGCGACCGAATCTAGAAATTCCGTAACGAAAATTAAACCTAACACCCCCCACTCCGCCTACCATGTAGCGCGGCCGAGCGTTCGCTTAATGTATATGTATATGGTACGACTGTACGAAGCTCGCACGGATCGAGACGAGCTGCTCCAAAATCGGACGAATACGTAATTGAATTAATAATTTTTTGTGTGTAATTACATTATTTATACCAAGCTATTTTCGTTTTATAGAGAAGAAAAAGTTAAAGAGCTAAAAAGAAAAAGAAATTGTGAACGTCAAATTTAATTTATTTATCAGCGTCAGAAAGATTTGAAGAAAAATGAAAAAAAATAATTGTATAAGTTAATAAAAAATGCTATGCAATAGCTTTACCGCGGCAGTCCCCGAGTGCCACATTTTTTTTTATATTACGTCACGTCAGCTGGATTCATTACCCTTACGTCAGTCAGCTGGATTCATTGGCATTTGGCGCAGGATTTTTATTGGCTGCTGACGGCGTCTGTTACAGAGACTGACTGACTGATGGTACGTGCGTTTGATAAAAATTCTTCACCGGTTACCTATACTACATTTAAAATCACTCATTTGATAGCACGGGCAGGTCGAGCACGAAGAAAGAATACAACTTTAACCGTTACTGATGTGCCTGGCTACATGATTTTGCATGACTGCCTCTGTGGCGCGGTGGGAATGTCTTCGACTGCTACGCAAGAGGTCGTGGGTTCGATCCCCACACGGGACACCACTTTGTGTAATGCACAAATTGTTGTTTCGAGTCTGGGTGTACTTTGTGTCCGTGACTTGTATATTTGTAAAGACACCACGCGACAGAGGGCTTGTGTCCTACTTCGGGAGTCGATTATGACTGCCTCTGTGGCGCGGTGGGAGTGTATCCGACTGCTACGCAAGAGGTCGTGGGTTCGATCCCCACCCACGATAAAACTTTGTGTGATGAGCACGATGGTTTATTCTGTGTCTGGGTGTTATTTATTTATGTGTTTAGAAATATATGAGTATGTTTATCGGTTGTCTGGTTTCCATAGTACAAGCTATGCTTAGTTTGGGATCAGATACCGTCGTGTGAGTTGTCCCAAGATATTATTATTATTATTAAAGTCCTGTACGCCAAACGCTAAGGAATCCAGTTGACTGACGGAAGGAGCCTTTATAAAGTACTTTAATTTTTTGGCGCCCTCCTCCCGGTCTATAAGCTTTAGTGCATTTTAAAGATTATGATCAGTATCTTATCTTATTTTTCTCATTCTATTTTTAAGAATTGCACGTACCTACCTCCCAAAAAACTATACTGTAAATCGGCAGGGAATTCCCCGAATTTCACGGAGCAGTGTTGCCAATTACCCTTATCGATGTGGATTAGTTTTTATTGGGGAAACCCCGAAATAAAAATCGATATCTATATGAAATGAAATCTTTTATAAATGCGAAAGTTTCAGTGACTGTATTTTTGTTACTTGTGCCGATTCCTGGCGGCCTGAATATATGCATTGCCGAGTTGTAAAAAGTAACAAACTTTAGATTTTTGAGCCGAAAATTCATCTAAATTTGGGGTAAAAATGCCGATTCTCCATGCCGCACACAAACAACACGCCCGGCAACAGCAGTAACAGATTCGGTTCGTCGTTCAACTGTGTCTCTTTCACACAATATCTCTTCGCGGAATGTCTCTTTCGCAGAATGTCTCTTCGCGGAATGCCTCTTTCGCAGAATTGTATCTTTCGCAGAATGTCTCTTTCGCAAAATGTCTCTCTATAACTTATTATAAAATACAACACTTAAAAGTAGTTAAAAAGAAAAATCATTGAATTTTCAAGGGAAATCGAAAACACATTAATGGTTTTTTTTTCTTTTATAAATTTGATCAATAATAATAATACTAATGTTTATTTTTCAAATACAATGATTTTTATTTTGAATATTGCAAAAGTAAAAAGACATGCATTTAAATTTTACATTTTCAAATTTCCCTCGTAATTTGACAAAACGCTGGACGCAGTGGACGCCATATTTCTCTGTGGTCATGACGTCAGTTGGCTGTGTAAACAAAAGTATTTACGTTTTGTATGACAATTACGCCAATCAGTTGACAGTTGACACTTTTTAGTTTACACAGCAGTATGACGTAGTAACATGGCGGCTACTATTTCATGCTGTTATAAAACAGATTAAAAAAAATAAAAACTGTGAATTAAATTTTAAAATTTATTTAGTTATTTTATGAATTAAAACTAACATTTTCGGGATGTTTTTTACCTAAACTATCTCAATAATATATTTATAGATTTTTTCTTATATAGAGTAAGTAAAATAACACATAGACTTATTGTTATCCCCGAATAATTAAAATTTACACGTGACCGAACTAGTGAGCAAGAGCTTTTAAAAAAATATTTGTCTTGTACAGCTCGTCTCCAAACTACTCGTGCCAAAGGGAAGCAATGCTTCGCAGTGCTTCGGCAAAACAGCAGCACTGTGCAGCTTCTCGTCAACGTTAGCGAAGACAGGAAAGTCAGCAAACAGATGGTGAAGTTCACTGGAAAGTAAGTTGATTTGTAACCACTATGGTTTTTAATATCTATACTAATCACTACATAGTATAAAACAAAGTCGTTTTCTCTGTCCCTATATCCCTATGTATGCTTAAATCTTTAAAACTACGCAACGGATTTTGATGCGGTTTTTTAATAGATAGAGTGATTGAAGAGGAAGGTTTATATGTATAATAACCATTAAATAGTGGAGAAATAAGGAGCGGAGCAGCAATAAGAAATGTTGCAATAACGGGGAAAATTTACGCAGACGAAGTTGCGCGGATCAGCTAGTAATAGTAATAAATAAATAATTGTTTATTTTCTAAAAGCCTTAGGATACTGAGGTTTCTGAGATTCTCCTAGTAACCTTTATAAAAGCCTGTAGCAAGAGGTCCTGCTCTTCAAATAAATTTGTTACTTAGGCCTAGTATTACATAGTGTGTGTGTGTATGTGTGTGGGGGGGGGGGGGTATAGCTACTACTACTAGATAAAGCTGAAGAGTTTGTTTGTTTGAACGCGGTAATCTCAGGAACTACTGGTCCGAATCGATAAATTATTTTTCTGTTGGGTACCTCATTTATCGAGGAAGGCTAAAGGCTATTAAACATCACGCTACGACCAATAGGAGCGGAGCAGCAATGAAAAATGTTGCAAAAACGAGGAAAATTGACGCATACGAAGTTGCGCGGGTCAGCTAATTATGTATATAGGGGTCCGGACTCAGTGGCGAACGAGCAGATCAAGATATCTGCGAGGTTAAGCAACGTTACCACTGTCGTTACATAGATGGGTGACCGTTTTCGAACCTTTGCCTCGGAGAGCACGTAAGCCATCGATCCTGTGCCTAATCTCTCTCTGCTTGTGTCGGATTTCCGTCCCATGAGATAAGAAAAGTGCACTTGTGTCGCACTAATGACTGCCTCTGTGGCGCGGTGGGAGTGTATCTGACTGCTACGCAAGAGGTTGTGGGTTTGATTCCCACACGGGACACCACTTTGTGTGATCCACAAATTGTTGTTCCGAGTGGGTCCTGGGTGTACTTTGTGACTTGTATGTTTGTAAAGTTCCCCGCGACACAGGGCTTGTATCCTACTGCGGGAGTCGAATTAAAAAAAAAAGCTATTGTAATATCTCCTGCGTAGTTATATAGTCGTATATATATAGTCTCTAATGGGATTAGCCGCCGTAACCTATTATTCATACTTAATATTATAAATGTGAAAGTAACTCTGTCTGTCTGTCTGTTACGCTTTTACGCTCAAACAGCTAAACCGATTTAGATGAAATTTGGTATGGAGAGATGATATGGAGATGTTTTTATCGCGATAACCGACATCCACGCGGGCAGAGCCGCGCGCGAAAACTAGTTATTATTATAAAGAGGAAATATTAGACTCTTTCGTTATTACACTTCACTAATATTATAAAGGCGAAAGTATGTGAGTGTGTATGTTTGTTACTTCTTCACGTCTAAACTTCACGGCTGGAACGATTTTAATAAAATTTAGTATGGAATTAGCTGACAACCTGGATTAACACATAGGCTAATAAAACGTGGGTACAATATTAGGGAGTAACATGGATATTAAATTTAATAATAGTTTTCTAAGAAAAATATATGCTAAAATAATGTCTAAAGCCCGAAATATATTATTCTGGTGTGTTGTGTCGTGACGCGTCAGAATCATTATCGGTCTTTAGAAGTGTGTTTCTAACATACTCAATGTATGGCATTGAGTATGGTTAGAAACACATTATTTAAGCGTGTCGTGTCGTCATAACACTGCAATTATGTGTCTCTAAACATACAAAATGTTTCTGTGACTAGTGACTCTGAATGCTAAGCTAGGTTAGGTTAGGATTTTATCCTGATAAAACCCCGTGTGATGAGTTGTGGTTTATTCTGTGTCTTAATCACACAGGTAGGTAATATTTATCTATACTAAGCTAAAGTGTTTGTTTGAAAGCGGTAATCTCAGGAAATATTGGTCCGAATTTCAAAATTCTTTAACTGTTGGATAGCCCATTTATCGACGAAGGCTATAGGCTATATAACATCACGCGAAGCAGTAATCAGAAATGTTGCAAAAACGGGGAAAATTGACGCATACGAAGTTGGGCGGGTCAGCTAGTCTATAATATGTATGTATTTAGAAGTACATAAGTATGTATATTAGTAGTCTGATTGCCATAACACAGGCTCTGCCTAGTTTGGAATCAGATAGCTTTGTATGAGTTGTCCTAAGGTATTATTAAAATAAATTCTTCCATTTTCATGAAATCCCTCGTTCAATCATAGAATCAGTCACATTTTTTTTAAATACCATTAACCTTGTTCTATTCCAGTATAACAAAAGAATCTATAGTGGACATATACGCATCGGTGGTGAAGACTGCAACTCCTATAGAATCCTGTTCCATCGGTGATGTGGAACTGTTGGCAAGCGAAGTGTGGCTTGTATCAGCTGCCAAGGCACAGCTGCCATTGCAGATTGAAGATGCAAGCAGGCCTGAGAAGAATGATGTAAGGATTTTCTGTGATATTCTAGAAATAGATGTTTAAACTTTGAAGAGAGATGGATGAAGGTCATTCATGCATTACTGAATGAGTTTTGATGAAACTGTACTATACAATAATGGCATTAATTTGAAGTCAAGACCCAGGAGTCGAATCCAAGACTTTCGTTTGTTAAAATGCTCTCGGTAACGAAGCAATAACAAAAGCCGTGATAGTTATTTAACTAGCGGCTAGATGGCGCATGCCCAACTCGCGAGCATCAAAGGATAGGAAAATTTGAGGTTTAGTAACATAGTCCAGATAGGTGGTTTAAAAAAAAAAAAAAAAAAAAAAAAAAAAAAAAAAAAAAAAAAAAAAAAAAAAAAACTTATTTATTCATTGAGATAACGCACACTACATGATAATTATGGTTTGATTCCGGTCCCGGTTTGGCATACGGAAGTCTCGGGTTCGATTCCTGGGTTTAACTTCAAATTTTTGTATTTCAAAAATGCAATTATCTTTACTAATATCATAAAGCTGAAGAGTTTGTTTGATCGCGATTATCTCAGGAACTACGGGTCCGAATTCAAGAGATAGCCCATTTATTGAGGAAGGCTATATAACATCACGCTAATAAATGTTGGAAAAATGACGCGTATGAAGTTGCGCGGGTCACCTAATCAATCAATTAATCAAATAATTTATTTGTAAAACATAGGTAAATACACAACATAAAATGTGGTCTTATAAATAAATATTGTTGCGCTATGTTTTGTCATCCAGACATACAAACATTGAGCATTATATTAAATTAGATTATTAAAACATTTTAATTAAACTAATTATATCATAAACATTTCTATGCTTAAACAAGGTGATTGAAATTAAATTGTATGCTTCATTATGAATTTTACAACTCTTATTAAGGCACATCAAACTATAAGTACTAAAGTATGTTACAAAACTGAATTGTTTTTTTTAATCATTTAATGAGGTGGGCCATTGTCTGTATTACACCGCATACAGCTCAGCGGGTCAATTCACGTATTTAAAGCAGTGCAGTTGAAGTTAAGTTTCGATTAAAACGGCCATTTTTGTATTCTTGTAACTTTGGGATCGATCTTAAAAACGCTTGCGCACCGTACTAGAATGTCGTTATTGCGTTCTCGAGACGCATACTTGACGCAAGCGTATTTGAGATCGATCCTAAAGTTACAAGAGTACAAAAATGGCCGTTTGAATCGAAACTTAACTGCAACTGCACTGCTTTAAATACGCGAATTGACCCCCTGATTGGCAACTACTGTGACCCCACTTCAGCATGTTTTCTTTGCTCGAGTCCGAAGTCTATTTAAACACTTTCAAATCGATATATTTCGGGACTTAATCGCGTGAATTATTTAAAGGTACGAACCTTTTATTTACCCGACGTTTCGATCGGTGCAATTCGATCGAAACGTCAGATAAATAAAAAGTTCGTACCTTTAAATAATTCACGCGATTAAGTCCCGAAATATATCTAACTAGCTGTCCCGCGCAACTTCGTATGCGTAAATTTTCCCCGCTTTTGGAACATTTCTCGTCGCTGCTCCGCTCCTATTAGTCGTAGCGCGATGTTATATAGCCTATAGCCTTCCTCGATAAATGGGCTATCCAACAAAAAAAGAATTTTTCAAATCGGACCAGTAGTTCCTGAGATTAGCGCGTTTAAACAAACAAACAAACGAACAAACTCTTCCGCTTTATAATATTAGTATAGACATGTTACTTCCAAATCGGCCATGGTAACTCATGTCCTCATTACCTTCAATGTACAGACTAAATAAGGACTCCTCTTAATCCCCAGGACCCAGAAGCTCTAAAGATCCGTGTAAACCAAGACACTCGTCTGGACAACAGAGTGCTAGACCTGAGGACGCCTGCCAACCAAGCTATCTTCAGATTAGAAGCTGGGGTCTGCAGACTGTTTAGAGATATACTCACTAAAAAAGGTATGTTGTGGTCTCAACACTGCCGTACCCAAAGGAGGGGTGTTAGACTACTTATCCCCACCCCTTACCTTCTTAATCCTAGTTAGGTACTAGGAAAAAATGGTTGTCCGTAAAGTCGGTTTACGGATGATAATTTTACGTGATAACTTCATAAGAAAACATTGATGACATTGTAATAAACAAACATGCTTGTAACAGCTTTTTTTCAATTGTATCGCATGTCGCTGCAATCGCCAAAACATTGATGACATAATAATAAATAACCATGACTGTGACAGCTTTTTTTCCCCAGTTGTATCACATGTCGCTGCAATCGCCAAAACATTGATGACATAGTAATAAACAAATGCCTGTAACAGCTTTAATAGACCCGGGCGCATGCGCTCGACGGCCACAATACTTCAGCCTATCAGCAGGCGGAACGTGACAGACCGTGACACTTTCGTGCGTGCACCTGGTCATCGATTTATAAGACGTTATCACCTCAAAAAGTGAACATGAAACTTCCCCATAACATTTTCCGTGCGTATCGCACTTGGCCGATGTTGTTTTGTATGCGACTTTGACTTGCAATTAGTTGGTATTATTTTATGTTATTTGAGTCTGACGGCGCAACATATGGCAACACTTGACATTCACTGTCATTTACGTCGGAAAAGAATGAGGGTAGTTGATCATTCTTGCGGAACGTCACATGGACGTGATGGCGGGGCGGCCATCTTGTAGGCAGTTCGCCGACGAGAGCCGTTTGCGCACCACGTGCCCGACGAATCGCTAATTTCCGACCCGATCATTTTATCTTTTCTTATAGTGATGTGTGGAATCAATTACTAGCTATTTAATTTAGACGCGTCTAGTATTATTTCGTTTATCAAATTATCTGTGGTGAAATTAAGATTTAAATTTAATTAATAACGGTAAAATCTACCTAGAGATCTCCCGGTGTTCGTGAACGATGGCAAGCTATAACCTGCGGCATCCTGAGCCTACACGTCCATACTGTCAAGCGAAGTTGTAAGCTTCTCACATATGGTACTCGTCACAATAGATCTTTTAGGTCGCAGCGACTTCCGGGCTATATATCCCGGCCTCTATCCAGATACAGTACAAAATGGTACTCCCCCCCCCCCCCCTATAGGTCAAGGAATTTGCTCATTAAAATTTCACAAGATATTTGGTTTTATTTTGTCTCTTGTGTTGAATAGTATAGGTCATGTTCTCTTATTTCTCCTTCCTGTAAATCTTTTATATAAGCTCTACTTATTATTTTTCATGAATCCCCAGGTTTCGTAGAGATCCACACACCAAAGATAATACCGGCGGCTTCAGAAGGCGGCGCTAACGTGTTCACTGTATCTTACTTCAAGTCCTCAGCGTACCTCGCGCAGAGCCCTCAACTGTACAAGCAGATGGCTATTGCCGCTGATTTCGATAAGGTATTATAATATACGTATACTAACATATGTAGTTCTATTCTCACTAGGAATTAAACAAAAAACGACACACGCGCGCTCTCAAACTCAGGCGCGCACGCGCACACACACACACACACACACACACACACACACACACACACACACACACACACACATGCGTACGCACACTCAAGAGCGCTCGACAATTCAATCTACATCTACACAAAATATTATAAAGAGGAAAGATTAGTATTTTTGTATGTAACGAATAAACTTAAAAACTACTGGACCGATTTTAAAAATACTTTCACTATTAGAACGCTACACTATCGGCAAGTAACATAGAAACATTTATTTATTTATTTTTAACAACATTTACAATACCATTACAGGATTCCCAATGTGGTATCATATGCTACATAACATATTTTAATGTCAAAAAAATTAGACATCCCTACGAAAATTGCAATGATGTAATAACTCAAGGTATAAACAATTACGATGTGACACTTGTACGAAGCCGGGGCAGGCAGCTAGTAGTCAATACTCTTACACAAACACTGTTTTTAAACATTTCTTATAGTATTTATTAAACTTACGATAGCTTAAAATCGCGGCGTTCCGAGAGAAGTCCATGTTAACATAGCATTTGAAGTCAGTAATCTTAAGGGTAGATTACACAAAACAGGGTTCGGCTCTCTCAAAAAATTATATAGAAAACCTAAATATTAGGACACGAAGAAAAAAATTGTGTCACTAGTCAAATAGTTTTTCTAGTAGATGAAATAAAAAAAAATAAGGATATGTTTTAATATGATCCCGCAAATAAATCTTGAAGTTGCGGAAAAATGAAAAAACGAGCATTTTCATATTGTCATAGTCATGGCGTTCGTAATCTAACATATGTACGAACGAATATTCTACTTTATTTTGCCCTTCGCTCCTGCGCACTGTGAAGTAATGGTTGTGTGCGGAAGAGCGAGGCCGGCGATCGTGTCGCTGTGTACGTAGCGCTAAATAAATAATTCTCTCAGTGTAATGCCCCCTTAAACAGCACTAGTTACGCCGATCACCACCTATTATTAACTACCCCCCCTCTTCCCCCTCCAATAGGTATTCACAGTAGGCGCAGTATTCCGCGCGGAGGATTCAAACACTCACCGTCATCTAACAGAGTTCGTGGGACTTGATTTAGAGATGTCTTTCAAATATCATTACCACGAAGTGTTGAACATCATCGGGAATACTTTCACTGAAATATTTACTGGATTGAGAGACGAGTGAGTATTATAACATATAATCTATACTAATATTATAAAGAGGAAAGATTTGATTGTTTGTTTGTATCGAATAGGCTCCAAAACTACTGGACGGATTTGAAAAATTCTTTCATCGTTGTGAAGCTTCAGTAACCCCGGGTGACATAGGCTATTTTTTATCCCTGTATTACCACGAGAACGGGAACTACGCGGGTGAAACCGCGAGGCGTCCGCTAGTAACATATAAAAATGATGATATGATTGAGTGACAAAGACATCGATGATGACAGTGGCATCGATATTGATGATATCGATAATGACAAAGACGTCGATGATGACAGTGAAGACCGGCGTCGATGATGACAATGATATTGATGATGACAATGACATTTGCAATAATTATAACAAAGATGACGATGATATAGATGATGACAGTGGCCTCGATGATGATAATAACATTGACATTTGTTTTAATGATGACAATGACATCTGCAATAATGAAGACAAAGATGACAATGGTATAAATAAATACAAATTGCATGTATAAAGAGTAAAAATCACTCGGACAGGACCCGAACCCGCGTAAATAGTGTGATTGTAGGTGCAGCTTACCTCACCTGGGATTCGAACAAGCACCGTCATTTGACCAAGTTCGTGGAACTAGATTTAGAGATGTCGTCCAAGTTTCACTACCACGAAGTGTTGTATACCATCGGTGCATACGTTCGCTGAAATAATTACTGAATTGAAAGACGCATGAGTATATTGTTAATATAGGTTTGAAGTTATACCGGACTGGTCCTGGAACAACTGCCAACTGCTGATGATAATAATGATATCTATAGTGATATTACGTCGAAGAACGACAATGAAATTAATGATGACAATGACGTTGTTGATGACAATGACTTCTATTATGACAGATGACAATGATATAGAGTTTTTATGATTTTTTCATGCTAATTTATACTTCACATATCTTTTTTTTAAAGACTAATCCCACGTTAGGGTACAAGCCCTGTGTTGCGGGCACTTTACAAACATACAAGTCACGGACACAAAGAACACTCAGACTCGGGGCAACTATTTGTGGATCACCCAAAGCGGTGTCTTGTATGGGAATCGAATCCTTGCGTAGCAGTCGGACACTCTCCCACCGCGCCACAGAGGCAGTTAATATCTAAATTTGTGAAGTAAGAATTGGACTCTCCTTTACAACTAGGTACGCCTCGAGGTCGTGAGTTCGATTCCTGTATAATCCATAATATTTGTGATAGTATTGTTGTTTTTTAAAAAAAAATAACTCGTACTGTGGGGTTGTGTTTCCCACATTACTATCAATGATGTTAACCCCTCCAGCTAAGCTCAATGACTTATGTTAAGAGTGGGTTCACGTCGGTAGTATAATGGGTAGGATTCGAACCAGCGACCTCACGATTGCGACACCGATGCCAAAAGTTGTTTATAGAAAGCGGCAGTAGCCTAATGGTTAATTAGGCTACTGCCGCTTTCTATAAACAACTTTTTATAATTATACTATTTTATACATCAGATACGCATCAGAAATAGCGACAGTCGGTCAACAGTTCAAGGTGGAACCGTTCAAGTTTCTGGATCCACCCCTTAGGTTGGAGTTCCCTCAGGCCATTGCGATGTTGAAGGAGGCTGGTGAGTTGAATTATCATTTATTTGTTACCCGACTTTAAAAATACGGACTTGTTTTTAAACTTTCACGATTTTTATACATCCCTACTTAATATATAAATGTGAATGTAAGTTTGTTTGTTACGCTTTCACGCGAAAACTACTCAACCGATCATCATGAAACTTTGTACACATATTCTTGGAGGTATTAGAAGTAACATAGGATACTTTCTATTAAGAAAGAAAAAAATATTTTTTACGAAAAATTTAAAATATGTTTGTCAAATAAATCTCAAAATCTAGCTTCTTCAACGCCATCTAGCGGTTCCCGACATCCACGCGGGCGGAGCCGCGGGCGAAAGCTAGTATTAGATATATTTCGGGACTAAATCGCGTGAATTATTTAATGGTACGAACCTTTTATTTATCCGACGTTTCAATCGAATTGCACCGATCGTGGTCACGGGTCGACTGAGTACCTTTAAATAATTCACGCGATTAAGTCCCGAAATATATATAATACGGTAATCACTTTGTTAAAACTGTAATAGAAATGTGTGTCTTGGAACAACTTACTTAACGCTATCTGATCCCAAACTAAGGAGAGCTTGTACTATGGAAACTTATAAACATCTATACTTATATTATAAAGCTGAAGAGTTTGTTTGAACGCGATAATCTCGGGAACTATTGGTCCGAATTAAAAAAATATTTTACTGTTGAATAGCCCATTTATCGAGAAAGGCTATAAGGCTATATAACATCACGCTACGAACAACAGGAGCGGAGCAGCAATGAAAAGTGTTGCATAAACCGGGAAAATTTACACAGACGAGTTTACTTATATATTTTTAAATACATACATATTATAGCTAAATTACACCCAGACACAGAATAAACCATCTTGCTCAATTGCTCATCACACAAAGTTTTATCCTGGGTAAAGATCGAACCCACGACTAGTCAGGGTCACTAACCGCTAGACCAAAAGGCCAGTCATAATATACTTTAAAAGCTATTCAAAATACAGTGATACAAGGATCATTAAGCGCGTGACCGAAATCAGAACTAACGCCGCCATCTTGTAAAACGCTATCATGTCAATGTCATCCAAGTGCAATTGGCACCTGTCAAAGAGACCAGTGACGAGGGCCGCACGAGTTTTTTCTCTCTTTCACGCTTTGCAGTCAATAATAATAATATTTTTTTAATTGAAAGGTATGGCGCGGTCCAGGTCTATACGTCAATGATCAGAACTAACGCCGCCATCTTGTATAGCGCCTTCATGTCAATGTCATCTAAGCGCCAAAAAATAGCCTGTATACCTTGTAGCTCTGTATATACTAGTCTTGTGCCTAATCGGACATCAGCAAGTTCGCACCGTACTAGTACAATTCGTACAACTTACTAGTACACTATAGTTTGACTGCCTCTGTGGCGCGGTGGGAATGTATCCGACTGCTACGCAAGAGGTCGTGGGTTCGGTCCCCACCCAGGATAAAACTTTGTGTGATGAGCACGATGGTTTATTCTGTGTCTGGATGTTATTTATCTATAATATGTATGTATTTAGAAATATATAAGTATGTTTATCAGTTGTCTGGTTTCCATAGTACAAGCTCTGCTTAGTTTGGGATCAGATGGCGTTGTGTGAGTTGTCCCACGATATTAATATTATTATTATAGTAGTACCTGTAGTACTATTAGTACAACATGTACTACTTAAGTGTTTGACTTTAAAATGTGGCTTAAGACTGAAGAAGTGTCCTGCTTTCTTTAAAGCAGGACACTTCATATCAGCGAAAAAAATTAACGTAGATGATTCAGCTCTAAAATTTCTATTTTAAAATTTTCGTATTTGTGATAGCCAAAATACAAAACAAACAGAGTCAAAAGTTGACACCTCGCGCATACGCGAAATGTTACATCTTCATAAGCAGTCTTATAATAATCGAATCTAGAACATGCTAAAATAATCTTTATTGCAAAGTAATTAGATCTAAACTGAACGCACCGTGTATCGTTGTCCCTTTTACTCATTTAAACTTCGCACACTTCGAACAAAACGCACAACGAACGAATGTAGCGTTGTAAGAGTAACATTAGCCAAAGTACAGTACACTCAGAATGTACGAGCAGTACTAAATGTCCGATTAAGAGCTGCCGTTCGGAAACGTTACTAACCTATTAGTACATCGTACTTGTACTACCCAAGACTAGTATACACTTCAATTTTATTTATTAGTATTGAAGACTATTTTTAAACATTACAGGTGTAACAGTAGGTGAAGAAGACGATTTATCGACCCCAGACGAGAAGTTACTCGGTCGCCTTGTGAGAGCCAAGTACGATACCGACTTCTACATGTTAGACAAGTATCCGTTGGCTGTGAGACCATTTTATACAATGCCGGACCCACATAACCCTGTGAGTATACTGTTTTATAATAACTCATTTTTGAAGTAATTTTTATAGGCATTTCTTGCCAAAGACTATATATTGTATTTGTAAAGTCTTTGGCAAGAAATGCCTATAAAAATTACTTCAATATTCGGCCTGCGTCATCATAATTTGTTAAAATGCTCTCTGTAACGAAGCAATAACAAAAGCCGTGATAGTTCTTTAACTACCGACTAGATGTCGCTACGGGGGCCTAACCCGTAAGCATTAAGAGATAGAAGAATTTGATATCTAGTAACATAGTCCAGATAGGTGGTTCGCTTCTGGCCCCGGTTTGGCTACGGAAGTCTCGGGTTCGATTCCTGAGTCTGGATTCAAATTTTTCTATCTTTCAAAAATGCAATTATTGTATTTGTAAACTCATTTATAAATGCACTTTAAAAAAATGGTTGCCTGTTAAGTCGGTTTACGGACGATCATTTTACGTGATAACGTCATAAGAAAACATTGATGACATTGTAATAAAAAACCATCCCTGTGAGTGTTGTTTTTTAATTGCCACAATAATTTAGATGCTATCAGCAGACGGAATCGCCATTCGTGTTACTTAGCAACCAGTCAATAACGTGACTGCTTAGCAACCAATCAATAACGTGACTGTTGCTACGTGACACTTTTTCGTGCGTGCACCACGTCATCGATATATAAGACGTTATCACGTCAAAACTTATTACCCATCAATCTACATATTTACATCAATTAAAATGCTGATTGCACAGTAAATTAACCAGAGTGTATCACACATCAATCCATATGATGTCCCACTGTTGGGTACAGGTCTCCCCAGTAGAACCTATTAATTTAATCCTGGGGGTAATAGGTGTAGTACGACACTGGCTTAAACAATCAGCCTGTATCGGTCCACTGCTGGACATAGGCCTCTCCTAACTTATACCACAACATCCGGTCAACTTTACAACCGGTTACTCTTCACTACAATTAATCCATTGCCGAACACTCAACCTTAAATAAAAGGAGAATTCTACTCTGTTTGAAAGAATAGTTTAAAATTACGATTTCACAAAGGCACAAAAACAAATATTTCGGTGATATAAACACGCTTTCCTGCTATAAAATTACATTAAAATTTAAAAAGCCGTGATAGTTCTTTAACTACCGACTAGATGGCGCTGCGGGGGCCTAATCCGCAAGCATTAAGAGATAGAAGAATTTGATATCTAGTAACATAGTCCAGATAGGTGGTTCGCTTCTGGCCCCGGTTTGGCTACGGAAGTCTCGGGTTCGATTCCTGAGTCTGGATTTCAAATTGTTCTATCTTTCAAAATGCAATTATTGTATTTGTAATTTAAAACATGTTTTATTTTCGCGAAGACTCCTGCCATGTACATAACGTCATATCGGCAGAGACCAATCGGATTGGTGTTAGTCGGCGTCAAATACAGTGTCGACAATGCCATCTATCCTGGCTATAAGGCAACGTAACCATTATTTATATTCCGTGAGCACTAGGTGGCGCTACTTTCTATGAGCATTTTTTCCACCATTCTTCTTCTTCTTCTTTGAATTTATGGCAATCTTGCTGTTTTAACGGCTAATTTCTGCCAGTGTCAAGTATTTATGCGCTTATTACATGCACAAAGTCTCGTTCATATTCAATTATCACGTATTAAAATTATTTTTCACAAGTTAAACTCGAAACTGTAAAAATAATAGCCGGTTAGTTTGCCGCCATTTTTACAACTCCTTTCCGCCATTATTAGTATGACAGTACTGACAGATGACAGCGAATTGGTTTGCCTATATTACATCACACGATGGCGGCTCGTATTTTATCAGTGACGTATAGACCAGGACTGCGCCATCCCTTTCAATTAAAAAGTAAAAATTGACTGCAAAGCGTGAAAGAGGGAAAAAACTCGTGCGTTGTCTCTTTCTAGGTCAATTTTGTGAGGTTATGGCGTCCTGTTCTCTACGTCAATGTGTTTTATGTCATGTGATACACAAATAAAAAATACCAACTTCTAATTTTAATTTAAGTACCTGAAGACCAGAGGGCTGGTCTTTTTTTCGCACAGAGAATAAGCATTGCCATACAACGTGGCAATGCTGCACGCCTTCTGAGCACTGTACCGGTTGACGTCGATGGGGAGGAATTCTTCGACGCCTAAACCGGTTGTGCCTTCCGTTTTTATTTAAGCTTTTTTGTATAGTACAGTGGTTTAGATAAGTTAGTTGTAAATAGTTCATTAGTTTTAATTTTTTCTTTTATTTAAGAGTATTACTTTATGATTGATTGTATTTGGATATAATAAATAATAAAAATATTTCAATATTTAAAAAAAAAAGTACCGAATGACAGAGATTTTTTTTAAATGACGTTTTCTAAAAATGAAACCTAGCTAGATCGATTTATCGCCTCTGCATACAAAATTATTATGTTCATTTGATTCGAAATCAGAATATCTATGTTTATTTCTACATAATTTTTTATCGATTATCTATTGTAATCAAGGATTGTGTTGTCAATTCCAGCGCGTGTCGAACTCATACGACATGTTCATGAGAGGTGAGGAGATCCTCTCTGGCGCTCAGAGGATACACGACCCTGAATATCTGACTGAGAGGGCGAAGCACCACGGCATTGGTATGTATAACCAACGTGTGTTTCCTCTTCCCTCCAATATTAATCGGTAGAGATTATGGCTCGCACATTATGTGCATACGCCAGCTTCAAGTATACTTTCTTTCTAGTTTTCTTCTTTCAATCACAAAGTCTCGTTCTTGTCCAGTTATCACGTATTTCAAGTGTATTAAACACTGTTTTTTTTAAACGCGGAGCTGTAAAAATAGCGACATGTCAGTTTGCCGCCATTTTTACAACTCTCCAACTTGTGTTTCTGTTGTATATTTTATATTTTTCTAATATACCAGTTGATTTTTACGGTTCCGTGGCCAAAATGGCAAAAACGGAACCCTTATAGTTTCGACATGTCCGGCCGTATGTCACAGCCATTTTACTCAAAGACTACTATAATCAATCAATCAATCAATCAATGAATATTGATTAAATTTGGTGGAAATGTGTCTTGTAGTTGCCGCTACTTAGTTTGATAGCTAAATAATAAAAAATAGTATTTTTTGGGCGGGCATTTCATGCATGTAACAGATATTTTTGAGCTAATCTCACTTTTAAAAACATTTTAAGGTTTTTAATATATTTTTTTTTGATTACGTGACTGATTGAAATGATCGCTCCATAACGTGCATAAATTGTTGTCCCCCCCCCCCCCTTGTCTTTTGAACCTTGTGCGCTTAACAAATACTTTAAATTATAATTGCAATTAATCAAATCGTTTTTTTTTACGGCAACTGCCGGAACCCTACAATTATCCGACATGCTCTTGCCCGGTTTTTTATAATTTTTTTTTCTAAAGTTCGGCCTTTATTTTTTTTTAATTTATTTATTTCCCGAACTAATAGGGATCCGTCGTATTTGTTTTTCAGATATCAGCAAGATAGCTGCGTATATCGAGTCGTTTAGACTAGGTTGCCCGCCTCACGCAGGTAATGTTTTTTTTTAAATATTTTAACTTGTTAAATTGTGTAATAACTCTTGAAAAAGTATTTACCCATTAATTTCTAGTCTAAGAAAATAATTTAAATTACATATATCTACAAGCAAAATTACTTTTTTTTTAATACGACTCCCGCATTAGGGTGGGTTCTTATCTGTAATGAAATCACGTTGTAAAGATTTTAAAAGAAATATTGATAAAATATTCAAAGATAATTCTTTGAATATTTATAAAGTATTTAATATGTTCTTTTAAATGAATGAAACATATATTTATTTTACACATTATTGAATTCATTATGTGTAAAATAAATAAACAAAATAAAACACCCGCCACTATTATACTTCTCAATTATTATTGATGTCGCTGTGACACAAAATTTACTGCGAGTTCGTGACGCATCACTATTAATTTAAATGATTATTTTTTATCTTATATTGCACTCGACGGCCGCTGTCGCGGCACGCTCGTTCACCTCGTGCGCTGGGGGTCACAGTTCTAACCTAACCGATCCGATTTAGTGATCAATCAAATGTAAATAAATTGATGATAAGTTTTTAGATGTGTATTTAAAAATATTCCCTAAATGTTCCAGGTGGTGGCATAGGAATGGAGCGTGTTGTGATGCTGTATCTCGGTCTAGACAACATCCGCAAGACTTCTATGTTCCCGCGTGACCCCAAACGTATCACACCTTGAAGATATAATGTCTAATACTTATTGCTATATTGTATATGTTATATTAAATATACTAACTGTTTTATAGTGGCTTGTTTTATTTATTACTAGCAGACCGGCGCAACTTCGTTTGCGTAAATTTAGTTTGTTTTTGTAACATTTTGAATTGCTGCTGTTGGCCTAGTGGTTAGTGACCCTGACTGTTAAGCCGGAGGTCGTGGGTTCGATCTCCACCCAGGATAAAACTTTGTGTGATGAGCACGATGGTTTATTCGGTGTGTGGATGTAATATCTATAATATGTATTTAGTTAAATATAATTATGTTTATCAGTTATCTGGTTGCCATAGTACAAGTTCTGCTTAGTTTGGGATCAGATGGCGTTGTGTGAGTTGTCCCAAGATATGTTTCAACTTTTTGATAATACAATTTGCATCAGTTCTTTAACATGGTGTATAGTAGCAGCAGCTTACCCCCATATCAAGTTTATAAACATTCAAATTGGCAATTTGAAAAGAGCGGCCGCTAGTTTTTATTGCCAGGTTCTTTTCTCCGGCTTTACCTATTGTTTGCGATCTTGGCATTACAAGTACATGTAGAATCCCGATGTATCACAAGAGTTGTTTTGCATCCTAAGTGAATAAAGAATTTTGAATTTAGTGTGATGTATATAGCCCATAGCCTTCCTCGATAAATAGGCTATCTAACAGTTAAAGATTTTCAATTCCTGATATTAATCACGTTCGAACAAACAAACTCTTAAGCTTTATAATATTAGTATAGATTATCTGCCTTGTTCTTTTTACTTCCATGGTAGAGGCACCTGTCAAACCGCCAGCGATGAGCGAGAAGTGAGTAAGAAAAAAGAAAGAAAGAAAAAATAATTTATTTTTGACAAAATAGAAAAAAATAAAATGAGTATATGTACGTGTACAAACAAATAGCTACTAAATTAAATACAATTTGACAACATTAAGTAAAGTTTAAGTCGAAAAATAGGATCTAGTTCAGCATATGCCAGGCAAGATGCCTGACGCTGGTTTTCAACTAGCCCCTTTTTATAAATATACTAATAGTATAAATATATAAAATATTATTATAAATAATAAATTACATTATAATAAATTACATAAAAGATAAATAAAATAATAATTTATAGTAAGAATAAATAAAAATAATAAATACCATATTGACACCTACATAAATAATACCTTTTAAACTACTACTTTAACAGGACTATAAAATTAATATACACCCGTCTTCGTACCACGCGTGCACGACGTACCTACGCTCACTAAAGAAATAAAGCAGGAAAATAAAGTAATAAACGCACACACATACACGCATACGCAGTCACACTAAAATGCGCGTTTTGGCATATTTATGAAGGAGATCGATTTCACTTATATAAGTGAAACACGTCCTTCATATGAAGGACGTGTTTACATCTATCATGTTCCGCTCCCGCTGAGCAATAATAAGGTAGCGCTTTAAATGTTTTTTAAAAGTGCCCACGACTTTCAGTGATCTAATTGGCGGTGGGAGATTATTCCATACCTTAGAAGCGGCATAGCAAAAACTACCTCTGAAAGCCGCGGTTTTATGTGGCAATATAGAGAGCTGTATTGAACACTGTCTACTCGCACAATCCCGCCCGCTGTTTACCCAACGTAATTTATTATATAGATATAGCGGCTTATGACACTTAAGAACTCCAAACATGAGAGTTGCCAAGTGTAGCTTACGTCTCGATTTCATTTTTAATATGAAATTATTGTTGAGGAATGGCGTTACATGACATCGGGGTGGAATCACAAAACAAAAGCGAGCGCAAGCATTCTGAACTCTCTGTATCAAACGATCAGTGCGCGACAGCAAGCGCGGGCCATACACTGTATCAGCGTAATTTAACTTTGAGAGTACCAAGGACTCGACCAAACGTATGCGTAGATTTTCCGATAGGTATGAATGCATTTTGTACAGTACTTGCAATCTGTAAAAGCAGTTACGGACCAGCTCAGCGACATGCTTTTCATACCTAAGGTTAGCATCGACGCATAAACCCAGATTACGTGCCTCATCTACTCTCTCAACAGCCCGGCCCATAAGGGTTATATTAAGGCTAGGTAAAAGCCTTAACTCTTTTGAAGTACCAAAAAGCATATATTTAGTTTTGATAGGGTTCAAAACCAGGGTGTTCCTTTCGGTCCACTTCACAATCCTGCCAAGATCCTCGTTTAGGTCCGCTACAGCTTTATGGTATTCGTTGCGTCTAAAAGATATGTATATTTGAATATCATCAGCGTAAATGTGGTAATTTGAATTTGAGATACAATGTATTATATCCGCGCAGTATAATATAAAAAGAATAGGCCCTAGAATGGATCCTTGAGGCACACCTCTTGTAAGAGGGGAGAGACCAGAAAACACCGATTCTCCGTTCCTAAGTCGCAGTTCCACGCGTTGATAGCGATGGGTTAGGTAGCTGTGGAACCAGTTTACCGCGCTGTGATCAAAACCATAATAGCTAAGTTTTGATAAAAGTAATGAAATATTTAAACTATCAAAAGCGCGGGAAAAATCTAGTAACACTAGCAACGTACACATACCCTGGTCTTGTGCAGCTAAAATATTATCAGTCACGTCAAGTAATGCGGTGGCGGTGCCGCGACCTTTTCTGAAGCCAGACTGAAACATTGGTAGAAGCTCGTTTTTCTCAAGGTAATCAGTAAGCTGTGTACATACTACCCTTTCCATTACCTTTGACAGACATGGCAAAATACTAATAGGGCGAAGATCTTTTAAAGCTATTGGGTTAGGGATTTTGGGCAGCGGCCTGACAGTGGCAATTTTCCAACTATCAGGGACTGTAGACGTCATTATAGAAGTATTTATGATATGCGCAATAGACGGTAGAGTGTAAGGCAATGATAACATAATCATCTCCAAGTTCACGCCGTCCCAACCCACAGCGTTTGATTTAAGATCCAGTAGGTATATAGTTTTTAATGGTTACCTGGCTCACAGGCGATATAGTGAATGTAGATGTACTATATTGATTATATTCATAAAACGTCATATGCGATAAACCCACTACATCGTCACCAGGAACACTTAGGAAATGGCGATTAATTAATTCAGGATCAGATAAGTGACAAGGAAGATCGTGCATTTTTTTATTTGGCAGTAAAGTTCGCTTCAGATTTCTCCAGAGAGTCTTTGGATCATTGATTTTGTTATTTATGTTGTATCTGAAATAAGCCACTTTTTCGAGATGAAGAGAGGAAGATACGAGTGTTTTGAATTGCTTATAGTACTCTCTTTTTGTTTCCGTCTTGCACAACCAGTATGAATTCAAAGCCCTATCTCGTTGTCTCAACATTAGCTTAATAGTGTCTGTAACCCACGGGTATGATGGTTCCCTAATTATACAGGATTTTAGCGGAATAAAAGACGCAACACTAGTCCAATCAACCATAGCCAGACTGCAGCTAAGATTCTCACGAGATATATGCTTAAGCGGTCTAAAACTTGCTGTATATGGTTCGAAACTCTCTCTTCGTATCAGGAAATCACAAGCAATAACTGAATGACTACTTAAATTTTTAAATGACTCCACTGCAATTTTTTTGGCTCGGAGATTAGTGCAGACTATGTCGATTAGGGTTTCACTTGTTTCTGTAAAGTGTGTCGGTGTACTATTATAACTAGCTGCACCAATCCTAAGCAACGTAAAAAATCAATAAGTCGTTTCACTCTACTGTCAGTAGTGATTTATCACTCAAGAAACGTACAACAGATGTATATTGTAGATCCCGTCCGTGCAAATAAAAGAGATGCAGTATAGAGCGAGTACTCGCCGGCAGTGGGAACGCTCTAAGATCTACATAAGTATGTATTAAGTAGCGTCTAAACGAGCCATTTTTTACGGCAACTTGTGGCGGCAACATGGCAGTACTCTCCAATATGGTTGCCGGACGATCGCTGACCGATCTATTTTCCGCAATGTTGCCCGGCCAATTTAGTTGTTGTTTCAGTCGCCCTCTATTTTAGTGTTGCCGGGTTGTGTAGCCCGTTAAGGAGACTGGATCACGCGCCATATAATTGTAGACATATTGCCATTAATGGCCGCGCAATTAGTTCCCAATAGTGCCGCCACAAATTGCCGTAAAAAATGCCCGTTTAGACGCCCATTAGTTCAATCAATGGGGACAAAAAAGAGGCGTTGCCTTACAAAAGGTGATGTAGAAAATGTTTTAGTTTGTATTGCTTAAGCATTAGGCTAGTCATTAAATATTCAAGTTTTTGACTTCTAGTGGTCTTGGTCCAGACTCAACTGAATGACCTTTTTTTGGAGAATTTAAGAATTTTGACACTGTAACGAAGTGTTTAGGCTGGCAATTGCCACCCCCCTCCCCTCGGTGGTGGTGGGTATGGTGTACCGGTGTCCCAGCCATGCGAGCGCTTCATACTTGACCGGTTGAGTCAAATGTTGCCCCCCCTGACCAAAGTTCTGGATCACTTGAGTATAAATAATAATAATAATACATTTATTTCAGATAAAATCCATATTGTTACATTATACAATTTTAACCATTATAATTTCTATATTTTAATTTTTAATAAAAAAAAAGATATAGAAAAAAAATGGTTAGAAGGTAAATATAATTAAAATTAAACATACATTTTGTTTTTAAAAACTAAAATTACACTAGGTAGGTATTAATTGCCCATTATAATATGCATCCACTTTTGCTGGATTGGACAATCTAATCGATCAGCAATCATATTTAGCATGCTATTGCTACTATTCCTGATTCGTTGCCAAATAGAGGCAACTTTCTTCCGCATGACGGCATGAAAGCCGTCTGTGTGTGCCTCTGCAAACATTAGTGATGCGCTGCAATCTCTTGGTAGTCGCAATAGCATTCTAAATATGTTGTTGTACTGGACACGTAAAACATCTGCCACCCTTCGGGTATGCCTTACCCATAGTCCACCCGAATAAAACGATTGGCAAAATGCCTTAAATAGAATTATTTTAACTTCCTCAGTACAACGCGCGAACCTGCGGGCAAGCATATTTCCCCTACTGCCAACGCCCTTCGCTCTCGCTCAATGTCTGCGTCATCCTTAAGGTCATTAGTCACAATATGCCCTAAGTACTTGAAGCTGGTCACAACCCGCAGAGTCTCACCAGCCAGCTTGTTAGGTGGCACATGGGCCGGAGTGTTCGAGGATCTATTGAAGATAAGAACTTGGCTCTTAATTATATTGTACTCAAGCCCATGCTCCAGTGCATATGCCTCACAGATTGAGGTTAACTTTTGTATCCCACCAACTGATGCACCCAGCAGGACCATATCATCAGCGTATGAAATATTGTTGACTCCCGCTGTCTGTCCTGTCGCTTATATCTTTTGACCTACGCAACAGATTTTAATGCAGTTTTCAGCAATATATAGGATGATTCAAGAGGAAGATCGATGTAACATCTATTTGTACCACATCATGGCAAATAAATTATTTGTATTTGAAGGTTTATATGTATAATACATAATACCACAGGAACAGGATCCACGCATATGAAGTTGCGGGTGTCCGCTAGTTTCATATTCATATAGATTGATAAAACTATTTTTAAATAAAATAATCAAAACATGATTTGATTGCTTTACGGTTAAAAAATGGAAACTATATGTCTCGACATAGGGGCACTACCATCAAATAAAAACAGAATGAAAATTATGAATTTGAATTATATTTTATTACAATATATAGCAAATTAAGTCCAATTTTATATCACACATTCGCATCCGCGATCATATATTACAATTATCCTTAACAATCGCGCTTAACATTACAAATGTTTTAAACGCCAAACTCTCAACATGATTTAAGACACCCAAAAAAATAAAAAATACTTAATAATAGACTTATGACTTACAAATCAGCATTATAGTATTGTTTGCTTTTAACAACAATATCTCTATATTTTGATCACGAGCGTTTGACGCGTGATTTGAATTTTAACGCGCTTTATAAGTATCATGTAATCGCGTGTTAGCAAAACGCCCATCAATTGAACATAAGTTAAAACAATTTATTTGTGAACATTGATCAGAAATGTACATCTGTTTATTTAAAAAATGAAGGAAAAAAAACGGCCAAGAATGCGGTCTTCTAGTTTTGTCAAAACTTCCTATGTAACCAAAATTGCGATAAGGTTAAATTTAGCAACTACCAGTATACAATAGCAAGGGAAAATCAACCTTGTTGTTTTATGTTGTACAAATGAATTTCAACCGTAAGGTGTTAGACCATTGTTTTGACTAACTAGTCGCTATTAAAAGAGATTTAACACAAAAATTCAAAATATTTGTAAATTTCTTTTAATGAAAATAATACGTTGGGCTTTCGCAATTTTCAGCTTGGAATATGATTGAAACGTTACATTCTTTAATTAAAATATTTACATTATAACATAATTGTAGGAAATAAATCGAATATACAGACCGGTATTTATATACAGACAAAATGATAATTTTGGAAATACAATATTTTTAAAATTACATAACTTTTTCTAATAAATATTCACAAACAATGACAATTTAAAAATCATTATAAGTACATGTGTCCGTCATTTAATAATCGTTAGCCTCAATATCATTTATATCGACATCGATAAACATCCCTATTCGATATCGATCACTCGATAGTGTTGTGCTACATAGTAGTTTATAAAATATTCGACAAAAAATGAAAAAATTAAACTGATTAATTTAAAAATTAAATGCAAATAATAACATTTTTTAATTTATTAAAATTAAGTATGCACCTTAAGATATTCATTTATTTTTGTTTTGCATTTGGATTCGTCTGTCATTTTTGTAGTAGATTGTTCAAAATGAACCTTATTCCATTAATTTAATAAAGCATTTTCCTTGACTTCAGTTTTGCGTTAAATTTAACATGTCTTATAGAAAATTCGACTCTAATTTGAATACATAAGGTTAAAAATATAATGCTACTACAAAAATAGCAAACGATTAAATTCGTGCACAAGTTTACAATACAAATAACAATTTGTATATTTTTAAATGGTAACTTATAATAAGTAAACAACAAAAAATATAATATTACAATTGTATTTTTACAAAATATTTTTAAATGTATCAAATACAACTGTTTTTTAACCTGGCCGCAGACGTTCAGTTTCCTGATTCGGATTCAGATTTGGAATTCCGTGAGACTAGCGCATACGTCCGGCTTAGGTTAGGTTAGGCTTTTTTTTTTTACTTTAGATTCAGGTTTCCACATCTGAATTCCTGATAAGGAAACCGGACGTCTGCGTTCAGCCTTAACGGACGAAATTATTAATCTATCATGTTGCGACTGAACAAGTAATTACTGGCATAAAGTAAGCACAAAGAGTAGGTGTGAGGAATACCATTCAAATACTATCGATAACTGTCTGTTAAAATGACTAACTCTAGTAGTAACTTCTTATCTATACTAATATTATAAAGCGGAAGAGTTTGTTTGTTTGTTTAAACGCGCTAATCTCAGGAACTACTGGTCCGATTTGAAAAAATATTTTTTTGTTGGATAGACCATTTATCGTGGAAGGCTATACGCTATATAACATCGCGCTACGGCTAAATAGGAGCGGAGCAGCAATGTGAAATGTTTCAAAAACGGGGAAAATTTACGCATACGAAGTTGCGCGAGACAGCTAGTATATAAACTAGTTGTCCCGCGCAACTTCGTCTGCGTAAAATTTTCCCGTTTTTGCAACATTTTTTTCTCCGCTCCTATTGGTCGTAGCCTGATGTTATATAGCCTTTCACGATAAATGGACTATCCAACAGTGAAATAAATTTTCAATTCGGATCAGTAACTCCTGAGATTACCGCGTTCAAACAAACTTTTCAGCTTTATAATATTAGTATAGATTATACTTATTTCACAGAAAACAGAGTGCAATAATATGTTAAACAGTTTGAAGTTCTTCTATTCAGTTACTCAGCAATAATAATAATAATATCTTGGGACAACTCACACAACGCTATCTGATCCCAAACTAAGCAGAGCTTGTACTATGGCAACCAGACAACTGATAAACATACTTATATATTTCTAAATACATACATATTATAGATAGATAACATGTGAAATATTACAATAATTTTATTATTGTAGTAACGAATGTCATATGTTCAGTCCAGGGCTCTTAAAATGAGATAGATTAATAATTTTCGTACGTAAAGTAATTAATGTAACATTTAATTTGACATTATAAGTACAGTAGTAGGAACAAAATACAAAGAGAAGTAGTTATATTCTATATTTTTGCGTGATTATACTTGAATAGTATCATATTATTATACACTGGCTATCCAACAAAAAAAGAATTTTTCAAATCCGACCAGTAGTTCCTGAGATTAGCGCGTTTAAACAAACAAACAAACAAAGCAAACAAACTCTTCCGCTTTATAATATTAGTATAGATAGCTGTAGGATATTTTTGTATGATTGATAGCTCAACTCCGAAAGTGCTGGACCGATTTCCAAGTAGCTTGGAACTGACTGGACTTGAGGAAGGAATTGTTTGTTATTAAATTTTCCCAACCAAAAATAAGCAACTTTAGGCACCTGTCCGACCAACGGCGAGAAAAAGAGTAGCGAGTAGCGATTTTATCGCTCAAGAAACGTACATACTTATGTAGATCCCGTGTAAACAAAAGAGATACAGATATTAATAGTTGATCGCTGAGTGTTCCCACTGCCGGCGAGTACTCGCTCTATACTGCATCTCTTTTGTTTACACGGACGGGATCTACAAAATACATCTATTGTACGTTTCTTGAGCGATAAATCGCTACTCGCTTCTCGCTCGTTGGTGGGACAGGTGCCTAAATAATAAATGTTTATTTAATCACATGATCGTACTGTAAATGGAAAATTTAGTCTTATTTTCTTTATTATTACACCTGAGGCGGACAGCTGGTTGATTATAAATAAAATATATTCAAGTATAAACACTCAGTAATATTTACAATCAGTTAAAGATACTGGTAAGAGATGTGAGAACAAAAGTTACGCGTTAATATGGTAGATGACTGTCAAGTCAAATCAGTATCTTTTTAAGAAACGTCAAAACGATGCGCCTCGTACTAATTTATATGAAATACAAAACAATGACGTCATTCTTTTGTACGGTTAAATCATGTAGTTTCAATGTTTGTTTTGATGTTTATAAATTCATGACAACGTAAAATTGTAGAGAAACATTGTTTTTCACAATATTTTTGCAAACGCTATTTCCTGTAAAGTGTAATATTATTTATTGTTATTGTAGTTATCTACCCCAATTGATTGGTTCGTATGTCAATACTCGTAATAAAAATGAGTTAATTTCGATACTGAATGTTCCATATTGGCCATCTATTCTTGTATTCTTTGACAATGACAATGTCAGTTCAAAGTACAAAAATTTGCTGTTGAAAAATGAAGTTACCTGAAAAGTTTTCAGGGAGTTTTGAAAATTGATCAATTTATAGATTTTGGGGTGCTACACTAACTACAGAACATTATTTACAACTAATGTAATCAAATCTTTTTTGTAAAATCAATAGTTTTGGCGTCATTTTGTAGTACAAGTTTTTGTCGTAAAATGAGTCATAAGAGATATCGTCCAAAAACTTATTATAGGCGCCATTTTTTTCAAAATGGCGGCGTAACCGTCATATTTGAAATTCAAGAAAAACTCCAGATAAAACTACCAAATGATTGGACTAATAGAGATACACAGCCATTGAGAATTATTTAATATATATAGACTACATTTTACGAGGTAAGATATGACGCTAAATGTTACTTGATACAAATAAACCAATCACATCGCTGTTTGCCATCGTTGCGTTCCCGCCAAAAGCACCTCAATGAATTGACATTAACAGCCAAATTTTTCGTTCGTTGTTTGAAAGGGAAAGGCTGAAATCTGAGCTCACGACTCCTACCGATATTTATAACATATTTCAATCACTAATTTGTCACATAGAAAACCATTTGAAATTACAAAATCTACAGTATTATAACCTAGACTGTGTTATATATACATTGATAATAATAATATCTGGGGACAACTCACACAACGCTATTTGATCACAAACTAAGCACAGCTTGTACTATGTAAACCAGACAACTGATAAACATACTTAATACATACATATTATAAATAAATAATACCCAGACACAGAATAAACCATCGTGCTCATCACACAAAGTTTTTATCCTGGGTGGGTATCGAACCACGACCTCTTGCATAGCAGTCGGATACACTCCCACCGCGCCACAGAGGCAGTCATATTATATGATGATATGATATTTTTATATTGAGGATATTTAGCCGTTAGTCCTGTGCTTCTCTCATTTCGTGTTAGATTGTAGCCTCATTTGTGAAAGGAGTGGACTAGAGAGTGCACTTATGTTTGCATACATTTTCAGCAGTACATTATCACCTGCGTAGTTGGCTAGTTTCTATAAAGACTTATACAATACTAGGTAGTTTTTGCAACAATTTTCCTTGCTGCTCCGCTCCTATTAGTCGTAGCGTGATGTTATATAGCCTATAAACGTCCTCGATAAATGGGCTATCTAACAGTAAAATTATTTTTCAATTCGGACCCGCAGTTCCTGAGATTATCGCTTTCAAATAAACAAACTCTTTAGCTTTATAATATTATAGTATAAAGTTATAAATGTTAGGGGTGGACAACCCTTATCACTTGGGGGGTATGAAAAATAGATAGTAGCCGATTCTCAGACCTACTGAATATGCATATAAACTTTCATAAAAATCGGTCAAGCCGTTTTGGAGTATGGCACTAACATTGTGACACGAGAATGTTATTTATAAGATTTTTATCTTTTATACCTTTAAACGAGCATTTTTTGTATATTTAGATATATATACCTGTATATATAATCTGAATCTCGGCAACGGCTCCAGCGATTTTCATGAAATTTCGTATGCAGCGGGTTTCGGGTGCGATAAATCGATCTAGCTATGTTTCATTTTTAGAAAACGTCGTTTAAAAAAAACTGATCGAAGCGGGGTCATCCAGGTACTGTATTTTAATAACAATCTGTATAAAAAATTGAAGTGTTTGTTTGCAATGTCAAAATAACACTCTTTTACTAAATGCATGATATGTCAACATTTTTTCTGTCTGTTTGTTCCTGTGAAGCTCTGAAACGGCTTGACAAATTTTGACAGGACTTTCACTGTCCGACAGCTAATGATGCAAGGAGTAACTTAGGCTTTTATCATCACGCTAACGTGTAAGAGTGAGCAGCACTGCAACTTTACGCGGACGAAGTCACAGGCACAGCTAGTCTATTTTAAGATTATAAATGCAAAAGTAACTCGTTGTCTGTTTTGTTAACAAGGTAAAACGGCTAAGCTTGGGAAAGGACATAAGCTAGTAGGTATCCACAAAACGGCTGAGCCGATTTTGGTAAATTTTTTGTATGTAGTTTAGGGAAGATATGTCCTTCCCCAAACGCAGTACGGCTTGATTTCATATAACAGGAAAATATATTAATATATAGTATATACAACACAGTCCGACTATAAAGGCCTAATTAAAGCATTATTTAGTAGGAAGTTTTTATTATTATTATTATTATATACAATTGATAGTAACTGGTAGGTATAGTCAGCGTTGCCGGGGTATAAACCATCTGTTTTTGTATGTGGCATATAAGTTGAGCTGTCATGGATTCCATTATTACTGCTAAAGTATTTTTTTAACCTATGATTGACTTATGATTTTGGAAGTCAGGGGGGAGGTGGGGGGGTGACTAAGACCCATACAATCCTGGATAGGCTACTGATGGCATAGACCGTTAATAATTTTGCAGCAATTAACAAACAATTACTAGTTGCAGGTTAGCCAGCGGTTCTACTTGCAGGGCTCCTAAACACATCTTATGGTGCGTTCAAACGCGTTGCAAGCAGCCCGACACGGCCTAGCAGTACAAAAACTGTTCAGGAACAAACGACGCGAATTTTAGGCTGTTGTAATTCCAAGATTTTAGGTTGTGTAACCAATGACAGCTCAATTTAAATGGCGCATTATGTAATATTGATACTTAAATTGGCTTAATAATTAATCAAGTATCAAATTAAACAATAATCTAAGAGCTAAATATATTTGCCAGATTTTTTCTTTATTTAAATCATGATAATTGTAATCATCAAATAATTTTGATATAGTAAATGATTTAAGCGATTTCACTTAAATCAATTAGTTACAGTATAGGCAACTGTCCCACCAACGCTGAGAAAGCGAGTATGTGAGACGTACATACTTATGTAGATCCCGTGTAAACAAAAGAGATACAGATATTAATAGTTGATCGCTGAGTTTTCACATTGATTGCAAGTACTCGCTCTATACTGTATCTCTTTTGTTTACACGGACGGGATCTACAATATACATCTGTTGTACGTTTCTTGAGCGATAAATCGCTACTCGCTTCTCGCTCATCGTTGTTGGTGGGACAGGTGCCTTACAACAGTTTTAGAAAAAACAATATTCGAGAAAAAATCTATTAATTCCAAAATAGACATAATTTTTTTTACTGATATCTAAATTATCAATTTATTTAAAATAATTCATTTAATTACAACATTCGTATCACTTTACGTACATTTTTTTTTTAAATTTGAGCTCCATTGAGATTTAAGTACATTCTTTATAGTTTTTACACAATTGTTTGACCAATCTCCATTTATAATTTTCAAAGATAAAAATTACTGATATGAAATACCTTTTTAAAAGATTTTTTTATGGTAACTGAAATTCGAGAAGATAATATGAAGATGGAGTCTATGAATATCTACTTGACGTCAAATTATACTTTAGAGGACTATCTATCTCTTTCTACAACAATTTTTTTTTTTTTTTTTTTTATACTTTAAAGAGATAGATGGTCCTCTAAAGTATGAGGATACGAGCAAGTTGTAAGTCACGCGTCCCCCATTACAGTATCAGTGCCACCCAAATCCTTGTTTGGCAAAGATCTGAATGTCAACGTACCGAGCTCCTCATTTAAGACATTAGTTTGTATATCTCATTTACCCAGTAATTACACTTGCTACAGTTCCCTACAACAGAAACACTGGATATATAGACATTATTTATTTTTATTATATTTAGACCATCAATGTTTTGACGTCAAATAGGTATTAATATTGTGAAGCCATTTAGATATAACATCCATATTTATTTTCACATAATGTTTGATTATTATTAATGTACTATCAGATGTTATCAGTACACTTTAATTATAGTAAGTAATAATAACTATACAATGATGTTTTACTATGAAAAGTAAAATAATTGACACTAAAATTTCACAGTTTGAAATGAAATGTTTTTTAGATATATTTCCGGACTTAATCGCGTGAATTATTTAAAGGTACGAACCTTTTATTTAGCCGACGTTTCGATCGAATTGCACGATCGATCCGATCCGATCGTGGTCACGGGTCGACTTATATATTAATAATTCACGCGATTAAGTCCCGAAATATATCTAATATGTATAAAAATCGCGAAAGTTTAAAAACAGAAATGTTTTTTATTGCAGTCGGTCCTGTGTGTGAAAACAATCAATTTACTTTCCACGATGTAAACTTTAGTTTTTAGTTAGCCTCATATCACAATAATATATACAATTGAGTAGTAACTTATAAAACATTATTAGTATGTGACAATTTTCATCAAAACTGCTGAGCTTTCAACGGTAGCACCAAATGTTGTTGAAAAAAAATGAGCGGATTAAAAATCAAAAAGATTTAATTATTAAATCATGTTTATCGGGATTAAACTCACTTTTTTATTACTAATTATTCACATTTTTTTTATATATATAATATATATATTTTAGGCCCAATGTTTAAACCATATTATAAATTGATAGCTGATTTAATTGCCTATAATAGTATTAGTGAAGTGAAACGAACATTTTGGAATATTATCAAATAGCAATGCATTTTATGCATTATTGCTTAACGAAAGCTTACGAAAGAAAATATAATTAACTGTGGTACGGCGGCCCGCCTTGCTCTTTCGCACACACCATTACTTCACAGTGCACAGGACAAAATGAAGTCGAATATTCGTACATATGTTAGATTACGAACCATAACTATGACATTCATCGTTTTAGGCTTTTTTCTGTAACTTCATCGTGTCCTAATTTTTAAGTTTTACATTACAAAATTTGTTAAGGAAATACTCAATTTTAATATGAAAGCAGGCGGGAATCCAGAACTTTGTTCAGGGGGGGGGGGGGGGGGCAATATGATGTGAAGGTCTTTCAGGCGTGTCTGAGGGGGCCACTCTTGCTCCACTCTTGGATTCGAAAGTATGAAAGGCGATAGCCAGTTTGTTTGTATATTTGTGTCACTCCTATCAAATACCTATACATTGCTTAACTTTGAGTCATGTTTCAAAAGTATTTCTTTTGCTACTATTTACATATAAATGACATTCACATCATAAGTGTTAACATTTTAAAATTTAGTAATTTTTTTTTTTTTTTTTTTAGACTTAAAGATAACTAGCAATGTTGGATTGAGTCCCACATTACTGACAATCTTGTTAACCCCTCCAGCTAAGCTCAAAGGCATGTGTTAGGAGTGAGTTCACGTCGGTAGTATAAAGGGCAGAATTTGAGTGACATTTCAGTTATGAGCATACATATGCAGCAGGGTTTTAGGAGTTTAACACTATCCCCATGAAATGACAATAAGGCCGGTATGTAGACAATGGTACTAGGCCTTAAATCAACTATCAATATAAATTTGGTCGAAAATCAGCATATTAATGGAATACATAATCACATTCAAATCCTATTGGCACTATTCACTGGATTCCAAATTCATTTTGCACATATTTTAGCACACATTTTACACAGATTAACGCTTGTTTTGCACAAATTTTCACAGATTAACGCTTGTTATTCAGACATTTTCATAGATTTACGGTTTTTTTTACACAACACAATCACTTTTTTCGTCCGTTTTTGTTTGGCGTTTAACCGAATAAGTTTATGAGGGCTGGCTCGTATAGAGCTATCACTAACATAATGCCAATGCCAGTAGCAAGTCCCATTAACTGCAGTATACATTGGCAGAGCGTGCCTTCTTTGCTATGTGAAGTACTCAACTCTGGCATCTGTAATAAAAAAAAAAATATATAAAAAATACAAATTTATAACAAACTGGCAGTTCAACTGTTTTTTATCTTTGTGTTTTAATGTTCAATGTTTTATATAATAATAATAACGTCCTGTAACAACTCGCACAACGCTATCTGATCCCAAACAAACCTAAGCAGAGCTTGTACTATGGCAACCAGACAACTGATAAACAAACTTCAATATTTCTAAATACATACATATTATAGATTAATAACACCCAGACACAGAATAAACCATCGTGGTCATCACATAAAGTTTTATCCTGGATGGGGATCGAACCCACGACCTCCGGCTTAGCATTCAGGGTCACTAACCACTAGACCAACAGATCATATATCGGTGGAGTTGTTTGATTTAATATTGTAAGTCTGTAAGCTTTCCTAAAAAATAAATTGTAAAAGTTATATTTAAATTCCAAAAATTGGTGTAGTATTCGAAAATATGGTGACGGATTAGAAAACCGGGGAAGTGCATATATGGCCACGCATAATGTAGCCCCCCCCCCCCTATCCATGTGGCTTAAGAAGTGGGTTTTCTGTTGTTTTTCTTTCATACTACTAACAACGTTATAAATATAGGTAATTTTCAATGGAATCTGTACGAAAATTTTATTACTTCTCACTTCGTAGCTGTGATAGTTTTCCTTTTAATTTCACTATACATAATAAATACTACTGTGATTTTTTTAACATACCCAACATCAACCATTTAGCTGTCAGCGGGTGGGGAGGGGACACATGACTTGACATTTCGCAAATGAATCTCTAAATCGAAAAATAGTCTTTAATACCTATTTAAAGTAAGGATGTGATTTCTTTCTCACCTGCCCCATCGTTCGGGGTAACGTGAGATAGATCTTTGAAAAACATTTAGGGGTTGTAAATTTTGTTGGGAGGTATCCTAACTTTTTTTTCGAAATTTTGTTCTTTCACTTTGTCGTCATAAGTAATATGTATATCCATATAAAATTACAGCCTTCTAACACTAACAGTCTCTGAGCTAAACTGCAGACGGACGAATATGGCAAACCTTTATGGGATCCGTTTTGCCATATTGGCTACGGAATTTGAAATTGCTGTTACTTTGTACGGGGTAGCCAGACCAGCATATACATTCTCTCCCCTACAGAAATAAGAGAAGAAGAACAGCCAGCGCGTGGCAGACGACACACCACACATACAGTTGGATCAAAATAATTGACCGGATTGAAGTTATGTTTTATCGCTTTCCCGCATGTCATAGAGATGCGACCCTAAAATTACTTACGAAAACGTTTAATCGATAAAATAAAATTTTAATTCAACAATATAAAAATACTATTTTAAAGAGTTCATAAAAGATTAAATTTTTTGAAAAGTTACAGTAAATACTAAATAAAGTTTGAATAACAATTTCTTAACGAAAAAAATCACATAAAAACATGAGTTAGTAATGCTAATTATGACAATGTAATGCGTAATCGCATCTCTAATTCTCTCGGTTTAGTTACCGCCCCCGCCCCCCGCCCGCTTCCTGTCACCATTTACTACTAAAAATGCATCTGCGCAACCACTTTTCGCCAACTTCAGTCCGGTCAAGTTACGTTGATCGTACTGTACTACACGGACACAGCACGTACCATGTCAACAAGAGCTATGTACAGAAACATCCCGGGCATTACACTGATAGAATTATTTATTTAGCGCTACGTACACAGCGACACGATCGCCGGTCTCGCTCTTCCGCACACAACCATTACTTCACAGTGCGCAGGAGCACAGGTCAAAATAAAGTAGAATATTCATTCGTACATATGTTAGACTAGCTGTACCGCGCGGTGTTACCCGCGGTTTATTGTTAGCCTATGTGTTAATCCAGGGTGTCAGCTAACTCCGTACCAAATTTTATTAAAATCGCTCCAGCCGTTTAGACGTGAAGAAGTAACAAACATACACACTCACATACTCACAAACTTTCGCCTTTATAATATTAGTGTGAAGTGTGATTACGAACGCCATGACTATGACCATTACTACTAAAAATGCATCTGCGCAACCACTATTCGCCAACTTCAGTCCGGTCAAGTTACGTTGATCGTACTGTACCACACGGACAGACACGTACCATGTCAACTAGAGCGATGTACAGGAACATCCCGGCGGCGGCCGCGAACAACCAGCGCGTGGCTGAAGGCGCATGTCCTACCAGCACGCCACACACCATGCCGAACAGACACAGACCAGACGACAGGATGTTGTAGCATACTGCCCGTTTTACTGACATGCCCGCTTTTAGGAGTACCGCGAAATCGCCTGAAAAGAAAGTATTAATGTTGATAAACTTTCGCGATTTGTAAACATTATGAAAATATATATATTACGGGTCTTAATCGCGTGAATAATTTAAGGTAAAATAGCTTGTAAATACTGTCAAAACGTCAGGCAATAAACAAGGTATTTTACCTTAAATTATTCACGCGATTAAGACCGTAATATACAGGGTGTAACAGAAAGGTGTGGTCATATTTAAGGATTGGTATGTGCCCATGATACTGAGTGCACATATTGATAAAATACTGATTTTGATAAAATTATGTATTTTATCAAAATCGGAGTATCCTAAAAAATTTCGACCGACATTCAAAATGAAAATGTCGGTAGTGACATCACATGACGTTGACATCTGTCATACGGATCTCACTCCGACATGGAGAGGGGATAGAAAGATGGCTGACACATTGTATTCGCGTGTTGAACAATGCGGACGTTTGTAATAATTGAAATAAATCCGTTGATTACTATGTAATCCTACGCATTTTTATCAAAGTCCGAGTTGATCCTTCACGTGCAACTCGCTTTAGCCCCCCCCCCCCCCCCTGGGAGCACACGAGATCCGGCACTGCCATTTACCTCCCGTGCCCCCCAGAATAAAATCCTGGATCCGCCCATGCCTACAGGCGTAATTATATGAGGATAGCTTACCCAATTCGTGGGGTAATTCGTGGCACAACACTGCAATGGCCGTCGAGAAACCACCCGCTATGCTTGAAGCGAAGGCAGCACCTGCAAATTTTGTTTATTTGTTTAGTCATTAGTTTTGACATTAAACATACCTACAGAAGTCAAAAATTTTGACGACGACAGTCTTTTATCTCTCTCATCTGGAAATGCAATTTTTAAAGTAATAAAAAGTTGATTTAAGGGGGCATTACACTGAGAGAATTATTTATTTAGCGCTACGTACACAGCGACACGATCGCCGGCCTCGCTCTTCCGCACACAACCATTGCTTCACAGTGCGCAGGAGCGCAGGTCAAAATAATGTAGAATATTCGTTCGTACATATGTTAGATTACGAACGCCATGACTATGACAATACGAAAATGCTCGTTTTTTCATTTTTCCACAACTTCAAGATTTATTTGCGGGATCATATTAAGACATATCCTTAAATTTCAGAGAAAAACTCTTTGACTAGTGACACAATTTTTTTCGTGTCCTAATATTTAGGTTTTCTATAAAAAAAATTGAGAGTGCCGAACCCTGTTTCGCGTAATCTACCCAAGTATTTACAATGTGGACTCCATATAGAGATCATCTTCAGCTCGAAGTCTACAAAATCAAGATGGCGGCTTTAAACGCAAAATTTATCCTGACGTTACTTTCTTTATTTATTTATTACTTACCTATAGCCATGCCATCAGTGAAGTTATGTAGCCCATCTCCCATGATGACCATCCACGCGACCGACGCGATAGACGACGGTGGTGCGTGTACGTGCCCGTGTGCATGGGAATGCCCATGGTGGGCTCTAGAATGCTCCCTGGTGAAGAAATATCATCTTTACGTACATGGTATGAAGACACAAAATACACAGGTGCAAGAAGCACAGCACAGAAGGGTAAAAACGAAAATAAAAATTCAATTTTCTGTCGCTTGTCCATTTTCTGAAGTGTGTTCTTAATTCACCATCATCAGGGATTTGGTTGGTGTTGGTAAGTACTTACCATCAGGCGGAAAGTTTAAATTATGGTAAAGAAAGTGAAAAGACTTTTATACGTTGTACAATTCCTGATTCCTGATCCCGTCCATATCCTACAACAGTAACTTTTTCAACCATTTGCAGAGCTATAAAAGAACCTGGGATGGAACTTATCCTCCTGTAGAAGTTACGGTAAGCAAGTAAGGATATTGAGTTAAATACTTAAATAGTATTTCGGAGCATGCCTGCTAGATTAATAAAAACAAAACTGATAGTTCTTTATGAAAACTGACCTTAAAATAACAGTATAACTGTCACCATCCTTGAGATCCTTACTTCCATCATCTTTATGCTTCATATTATTCATTTCTACCACAGCACCACCTTCTGCCTTCAGCAGCCAATCTTTAGCTGTGGGTTCCTCTTTACCCTCAGCATTATTCAGAGCATTCGAAGAAACTACACTCACAGAGTTATTGTGTTTTTTCATATGCTTTGGACTTGATGGGATCCCGTCCCTCAAGTGATGATCATCGTGAGTATCAGTATCGATTTCATCATAGCAATAAGGATACTCCGAATACTTATGCTTACAAGTCTTCGTTGTGGGATCACTTTTATCATCCTTCTTGAATATTTTCATCAATGTATTCGATGTGGAATTGCTTGCAGGGTTCTTTGAGCCTCCGGAACATCCATCTACAGTCTCATCTTTAAGAACACGTACTCTGGAGGGTAGTTTATCGTCCTCTAACTTCTGGCGGCGTTTCCTCCATTCAACAACGACTGTTAAACCCTTTTCTGTGAAGTAGAAGAATACTACGCCAAGCATAGCAGCCAGCCCTTTCCACATTCCGTCGTCGTGGGAAGCTTTGGCATCCACTTCTGTTGCGTTGGGATTGTCGTGGTCATGCATTGGACTCATGGCGTGAGGCATGAGATGGAGTAGCGCATCCCCGCACAGAGTACCAACTGCTAACGCAACCAGAAACTGTAGCAGATGATTATAATACGTCTTATGCATGATAGGTATCACTGCAACTCCAAGAAGACCACAAGCACTAATAGCAAAAATACTAAGTGACGAATATAACCAGACGGCAGACATATTTTTGCTTGCATCGTCTTTATCAAGTTTTGCTACAGGTTGGTCAGTTGTGCGTTCGATGTTGGATTCTTTAAGACATCCTAGGTTTTCTGATGAGTCGTCAGCTACTTTTTGGTATAGAAGTATTGGGCATAAATTGAGTAAAGTATTGGTTGTGATGACGGCGTCAGCGTCGTGATGATGGGAGTGGTCCTCATGGTCTGAATGACTGTGGCCATGATCGTCGTGAGTGTGCGGTTTTAACCTTGTGTTTACTGTTGTGATTAATTCTGAGCTGTTTATGCACTGGAAATAGAAGAAAATTATTAAGATTAGATAGGTCAATGCTGTGATTGAGGTTTAAGTTATGTCGTTTATTCTTTCTCAACAATAACAACAGGACAAAGGATACACTTTTATTTAATACTTTTTAGTAGTTGTAGGATGTAGCAGATGTAACAACTAACTTTTATCACAGCTATTGCAAGTATTGAAATATGAAAAAATAATGGTTGCTAACTAACATTATTAGTATTACAGTCATAATCATGTTTTACCTTTTAAAAATAAAAAAAGAATGAGCTCTTTAATTTGATACCCATATTGCAGTATTCAAATCAACTTTTTTTTCACCCCTCTTTATTTTGACATCTTACAGCAGCCATATTTGTTTTTACTAACGTCACATATCTAAGAACACTTGGGCGATCAAGACGAATCTAACGACGTCTTAATTGTATAAATCCGTTCAGTGGATTGTGAGATATTAGGTAATAAAGAATATTACATACATACATAAAAGATACGCGCGAAAAACATAACCCTTCCTTATAGTCGGGCAATTAAGAACAGGCAAGGACAGGCAAGTTTACTAACTGAGTGATTACCGTTGAAACCACTTTCGAAGCTATTATTCCTTTTATAACGTAAAGAGTGAACAAGAATAATTTCCACTACAAATGATATTATCCCTACATCAAAACTGGTGTAGAATAAATACAACTTACATTGACAACTTCATTTTTCTTGTCTCCATAGAAATAAGTTCTGCTTTCATTACTTTGACCACCGTTAATAAGTTTAACAAGTTCCAACTTTTTAAGCATATTATTGAAACCTTCCAAATTCATCGTCATACTATTCGTATCACCATACAACCTGAAAATCTGCATGACAAACGCATCTGGATTCACTTTGACGTCCCTTTTTGGCCTTACTTGTCTAATTTTCTGAAGTTTCTGGTTATATCTAGACGATATTCTTCTCTTCTCTTCTAAGTCTATACTCAGATGATCTACATCGTTTATATTAGAATCGTAGGTGAGAACTCCATCGTTTTGTATATCAATATGTGATCCACATGTATGGGCAGCACATAGGAGGCAAAACATGCACACAGTAACTAGGTGATGAGACATGATTAAACTTATGCTAATTAGTACTTATATTATTATATAAGGCTAATCCATTGGTTCTGTAGTCCGTTTTGGATGGATTTTGCTGATCTGTGGACAAAGAAAAAATATTATTAGTTTTTTTAATAACAATAATACAATAATAATGAGTTGGGGCAACTTACACAACGTCATCTGATCCAAAACTAAGCAGAGCTTGTACTATGGCAACCAGACAACTAATAAACATACTTATATATTTCTAAATACATACATATCATAGATGAATTACACCCAGAAACAGAATAAACCATCGTGCTCATCACATAAGTTTTATTCTAGGTGGGGATCGAACCCACGACCTCTGGCTTAGCAGATCAAGAGGCCAGTCAATAATAATCATCATTTTAAAATATTTAATAATAGTTTTAAAATCGAGCAGCTTTGGAAAGACAGTCGTCCTTATTTAAAGAGGATTTTCCTTTCGCAAGAAACTCTCTGATTTTTGGAAAGTAATTAGAACACATCTCTTCGGCTTCCTTTAAATTTTAGTCACTTAATATTATATTATTAAGGCTGGCTTTTTCTTTGCACAGAGAATAAGCATTGCCATACAACGTGGCAATGCTGCCAGCCTTCTGGGCACTATACCGGTAGTCATCGATGGGGAGGAATTCTTCGACGCCTAACTCTTTTTTGTAGTTTACTAGGTAAGTTGTAAATAATGTTAATAGTATGTATATAGTTCGTATGTAGGGTTATCTAGATATTATAGATACAAAGTACAATGTCCAGCAAGATATATATTTTTAACAAGTTACCTCAGGAAAACGTTCCCTTATCCAGAAAGCCGTTCCTCTCTGCTAATAACACCTAAGTTATATTCTTGCGATACCGACCCGGTAATTACAATGTAACTGTAACGACTACATATGTCTTCAATAGATAAATTGTTTAGCCATATAAATGTGACCTTAGTTGTAATTTATACGTACTATTCTAAAATCTATACTTATATTATAAAGCTAAAGAGTTTGTTTGTTTGAACGCGATAATCTCAGGAAGTAGTGGGCTGAATTTAAAAAATATTTTCCTGTTAGATAGCCCATTAATCGAGGAAGGCTATAGGCTATATAACATCACGCTACGACCAATAGGAGCGGAGCAGTAGTTTCTGAGATTCAAACAAACTCTTCAGCTTTATAATATTAGTACGGATTATTAGTATATTTTTTTTTGATTAGTTTATTTTTTGACTGCCTCTGTAGCGCGGTGGGAGTGTATCCGACTGCTACGCAAGAGATCGTGGGTTCGATCCCCATCCAGGATAAAACTTTGTGTGATAAGCACGATGGTTTATTCTGTGTCTGGGTGTTATTTATCTATAATATGTATGTATTTAGAAATATATAAGTATGTTTATCAGTTGTCTGGTTTCCATAGTACAAGCTCTGCTTAGTTTGGGATCAGATAGCGTTGTGTGAGTTGTCCCAAGATGTTATTATTATTATTTTAATTGTAGTCATCATCCCAATTTATAAAGAAACGAAATAAATGATATACAAGTGGGTGAAGCCGCAGACAAGAAGCAGTAAACAATACCAATTAAGGAATGTTAAATTTTGTTTAAGATAAGAATATTACACGTGCCAATGTACAAACACTAGATAAAACATACATGTTCTAATAAAAAAAACAATTAATACAAGGTCATATGAAATGCAGTATGAATTAAAAGACTAACAGGGCTGTTGGTCTAGTGGTTAGAGCGTCTGATTACTAATGTCTGGTTTCAATAATCTAACTATCGATGGATTTTGCTACTAGAGATATATATTTGACATAAGCTCCATACAAAATATGTCAAAATTCTACCTCTAGTAGGCAAATGGCCGGCCGTAAGTCGGAGGTTGTTAATAGGGTAGATGACTGTCAAGTCAAATCAGTATCTTTTTAAGAAACGTCAAAACGATGCGCCTCGTACTAATTTATATGAAATACAAAACAATGACGTCATTCTTTTGTATAGTCAAATCATGTAGTTTCAATGTTTGTTTTGATGTTTATAAATTCATGACAACGTAAAATTGTAGAGATTGTTTTCCAGAATATTTTTGTAAATGCTATTTCCAGCATACTGTAAAATTATGTATTGTTATTGTAGTCGTCTACTCAATTCTATACCCATAGATTATACCACCCCCTCCCTTTTTAATTCTCACCTTTGAATATAAATCAACAAAAGGCTCTTGTGATTTTATTTAAAAAAAAAAAAACATAATTAAGTGAGACTGTTCATAATTAAGGAGAAAAGTTAGTCAAAGATTTCTCTAGTCTGCTAAGATTTCACTAATTCCTAATCGCAATTAGTTACAGTATTAATTATTTAGAAATTATACTAAGACAGGGTTGACACCTTAAAAAATATTGTTTGAGAAATTCAACCATTCGATAATAAAGATACCTGAAGTATACATGAGTATACATATCTTAATAAACTAAGTCCTTAAGTGACAAACTCCCGCCATTTTAATAAAACCCCACAACTTCTAACACTTTTATCAACATTTATAATATGCAGAAACCTAATAATAATAATATCTTGGGACAACTCACACAACGATATCTGATTCCAAACTAAGCAGAGCTTATACTATCGAAACCAAACAACTAAATATATACTTATATATTTCTAAATATTATAGATAAATAACACCCAGACACAGAATAAACCATCGTGCTCATCACACAAAGTTTTATCCTGGGTGGGGATCGAACCCACGACCTCGTGCGAAGCAGTCGGACACACTCCCACCGCGCTACAGAGGCAGAAGTAGTAATAAAAAGTATATATTATTTTGAAGACAGTATACCCGCGATTTCAAGTTTATTTTTTTGTATTCTTATCCAAATTTATCCCAACTAATAAACATAAAAAAAAAAAAATGAGTATATTAAAAATCTTGGACGAAGATGTGGGTTACATGTCCAGAATCTTAAGTTAATATTATGTTATAATGTTTATTGTAATGAATAAATAAATAATATGTTACGCGACAGCCCTATCAAACGAACCAATGAAAACTTAACAAAAAAAGTAAACAAGATAACTTTATACTTTTTTTATTAAAACGAGAACTGCCGATAATTGGATGAAAAAAAATGTCTTCTCGTTTTTCAATTTACCGGTGTTTTTTTGGTTTTCCATTTTGACCTTGCGCTAGATAAACAACTGTATATAATATAATTCCTATTACAACTCAAGAATAAAGTTTACATGTGTATCGTTTTATGGGTCTATTATTTTTTTAATTAGTGGTTCACATGACAACTTACACATTACAAAATACAACATGAGATAAACCAAAATCAGCCTTAGTGGGTACAATATAGTACGTGTGATCTACTTACATCAAAGGTAAAAACTATATGTGCTTAAATATTGGCCAAAGTACTTGTAATGTCGTCGGTCCATCTGGCTTAGGTATACTGAGTCACAAACGTGCCAATTTCTCAAACTCTTCAAAAAGAATAAAGTAACAAAACTATAATAAAGTAAATATTCATAAGTACTAAGCAGAATTGAACGGTGGACACGGCTCATTGGACGTGCCGGTGTCAAATCAATTGGTCACAAGTCACAATTCTAACTGTCCCAATAAAAAACTTAGGTTATAGTGATTTATTCCAATCCACAGATTAATCTATGACCCCATCTCTATCGTCATTAATTTTTTTATAGCAATAAATGAAGAGACGCGAGTAAGCGTTACGCTAGCCCATAATATTTAGTGACTAGGTGTCCCGCGCAACTTCGTTTGCTTAAATTTTCCCCGTTTTTGCAACATTTTTCATTGTTGCTCCGCTCCTATTAGTCGTGGCGCGATGTTATATAGCCTATAGCCTTCCTCGATAAATGGGCTATCCAACAAAAAAAAATAGTAGTTTTTTTCAAATCGCACCAGTAGTTCCTGAGATTAGCGCGTTTAAACAAACAAACTCTTTCGCTTTATAATATTAGTATAGAAGTATAGATAATCAAATTTTTTGGGGGAATTTGAGAAATTTTACACAAGACCGGCATTACCGTATTTTAATCGGCAATTGCCCATAGTGGCTGGTGTACCAAGGTGAATGTAATGTACCACCCCCTCGTCATGCGATCGACTCCAACTTCGCCAGCTGAGGCACATTGCCTCCCCAGAATTAAGTGCTGGATCCACACCTGGATCTGATTGACACCGCACTGTGTTACTTATTTCAGACATCCTCGTTTCCAGTCCTTTCACTTGCTACAGTGGTTTTCAACCGAAACAGTGCTGTGTTATCGTAATTATTTTATGGAAGAATCGGTCTATAGCGTAGTCCTACCAACGTGAAACATCATTCCTTATGGGAAGCGCTAGATGCGTGGAGACCGATCTAACACGCTTACGCCGGGGCGGGGGGGAGTGGGGGGTGAGATGCAGGCACGACTGGGGTCTGAGTTCGGGGCGGGGGGTCATTAACTAATAACGATGCTAAAAAAAAATTTTAAGTATAGATTTTTTATTGAATATTACAATTCACCATTTTACTACATTTTTTCATACATAATTTCGTCGAAATGTGTAAATTTTTAAGATTTTTTTATCAAGTATTTTTTCGTCATTATATTTTAACCATCTCTACCCGTGGGTGTCGTCAAGGCGACTAAGGGATTTCACCCCAGAGGACGGGCTGCAGCGTCCTTTGCGTATTTAAAGCCTTACTGCGATCGCCAACCCGCTCGCCAAGCGTGGCGATTATGGCAATTACCCCCAGGATCTACATACTTGTAGGTTCTACTGGGGAGACCCGTGCCCAGCAGTGGGCCATCTTAAGGGTTGATATGATATTTAAAAAAAATGACGTAAATCGAATGGGAACATGATGCCTATAAACACATTATCAGATCAGACAGGGAATTAATATACATGTTGTATCACCAATCAATTTCCAAGCCTCGCGCCAACTACTTCACCTTGCACGTATTACAGAGAAAGTGTTCTACATAGTTATCGTTACAATATTAGGGTCGCTACAACTGGCGCACATCAATATTAACAGACATATTATATACTGTTTTCCCGGTGGTTTTAATCGCGTTTTGTTTGTTTATTTTAGGGCTAAATACCTTTGTTTATTGCCCGACGTTTCGACCGTATTGCAACGGCCGTAATCACGGGTAGATTTACGCGATTAAGACCTGTAGCTTATAAAATTCTATAATGTGTACATTTCGCGATAGTTTACGAACATATATTAATTGTTATAGTCTACTAGCTAACCCGCGCAACTTCGTTTGCGTTATTTTTCCCCATTTTTGCAAAATTTTTATTGATGCCCCGCTACCTGTACCCGTAAACCTACGTGGGTTCATGCACAACACTTTGCTGAAGATCATCACATGATCAAATACTTAGTTTACGTGGAAATACCAGAGAATGAAATATTTATTTGACGCTAAAGAGTGAGATATCGTGAGATTTGGCTACATGTGAGATTATACATTTGACTCAATGTGAGTCATTCGCATGACTGGGAGAATAATATTATAGATGCAAAAATGTGTCAATAATGATGAAAAATAATAATCATTTTTAATCGACTTCAAAAAGGAGGGATGTTTTTTTTTAATGTATGTTTGGGCATAACTCCGTCATCCGTCATAAATAGATGGATATTCAAAATTATTTTTTGTTCAAAAGAGGTATATTTCGGAATGGTCCCATATGAGTTTTGTGAAGATCTGATGAAGAGTTTCGAAGACAGCCAACGAAACTCCTCCAGAATCAACTGTGATTGAAGTCGGTTAGATTAGATTTGTTAAATTACTTGACTTGCCCCCCCCCCCAGACAGACAACGAAACTCCTCTAGAATCAACTGTGATTGAAGTCGGTTAGATTAGATTTGTTAAATTACTTGACTTGCCCCCCCCCCCCCCTTAACTTTGAAGCTGTGGGACCAAAAAATATAAAAAAAATCAGACAGGTAGCTCTTAATAAATACTTTAAACTAAAATTATTTCAGACATGATCGGATATACCGTCATTGAGTTATTGCCGAAAAACTGCGTTTCTCAACAAAAGGGCGTAAGTGCCATGAACATACGCTCTTCTGCTGATGCCATTATTAAAGGCTGAACTCTACACTGAGCATAGTCCGACATGCTCTAGCCCGGTTTTTTATATAACAATTTTACACGATTTCATTTACAAAGTATTGATTAAGAATCCGAAAAAAGATAGCTACATGTCGACGAAGAATGCCTTCTTTACTCATTAATATTTATGGTGCCAAGGGCATTACGTGACAAGACAAGGCCACACAGACAGACGTACATTAAATATACATATTGACCTTGTAATTTGGGGGTTGTATCACAAAATACCGAAAGAACAGAAGTTAAACTTTACACAAGATCATGTTTGGTATAGTACAAAGCTCAGACACTCCAACAAGATTTTTACTTCAAGAAATCACATAAGAAAATGAAAATATTGAAAACTTGCAGAGTAATATACAGGCTGTAACAGAAAGTGGTCAAATTTCAGCAGTGGATAGGATATGTTATCAGTATTGCACCTACCATGGTGCCATAGCTGGTTGCATTATTATTACATAGTTATAGTATTTTCTTTTTGTCAAAATTCAGTAGTGAAAGGCATATGGTATAAGAATTATACCTCCCCTGGCACAAAATTAGATTGGATTATTATGGCATAAAACTTTTTAAAAGTCATATTTTTTAAATTAAAAACTTTTTCATTCATAAATAAACGAATGAAAAAATAATAATATTTTTTTTAGGGTACTCCCATTTTGATAAAATTATATCATGGGCATATACCAACCCTTGAATATGACCACACCTTTCTGTTACACCCTGTATAAGCCATTAAAGTTGTCTTATGTCCGTCGCAGTATCATGATCATTGCGTCGCATAGTACGTAATCCATGGTTATTATTGAAAAATAAGTGATAATCACATTTCACATCACATTGTGAACAGGATTTGGACTGTTAGAATTTATTAATTAATTGAAAAATAAACGAAAACTACCCCAACGGATTGTGTTACTGATTCTGAGCAAACTACTTTCATGTTTGCACTATACCAAGAATAATGTTGACTGCCTCTGTGGCGCGGTGGGAGTGTATCCGACTGCTACGCAAGAGGTCGTGGGTTCGATCCCCACCCAGGATAAAACTTTGTGTGATGAGCACGATGGTTTATTCTGTGTCTGGGTGTTATTTATCTATAATATGTATGTATTTATAAATATATAAGTATGTTTATCAGTTGTCTGGTTTCCATAGTACAAGCTCTGCTTAGTTTGGGATCAGATAGCGATGTGTGAGTTGTCCCAAAATTATTATTATTATTATTAATGTTGTATAGACCAATGGTTCCTAACCTTTTGATCTAACCCCTGACCTCTATACCTACCTATTGGACTGAGTCTGTATGCGTAGGTCCAGCGAGGTACGTGTAAAGTTACCTTCTGTACTAGAGGTATTTTGTGATTGTGATTATATAGTGATAATATCGATTTGTAAGAAGTCATGGTAAATGTCCCAAATATACTTGAATAGGTCAAACTGGACACAATACATGTTCAGGTTCAGAATGCCCAATTATCAAAATGTCCAATGATATCAATATTTCCAATTTCCGATGTCCAATTTCGAAAATATCCTATTCCGTACCACATGCTCATTTCTTGGACAATTTGGGAGTTAGACATTACAAGAATTAGACATTCTGCACCTGATCGAAGTTTCTATACAAGTTGTTAGGTTTTTAATTAGAGATCTGCCCTAATATAAAATGCCCAATGCGGCCGTTGCAGCCCGATAAAATTAGCCCTACAAAAACTCGGCTATAAAAGTAAAAAATAATAATATCTTCGGACAACTCACACAACGCTATCTGATGCCAAACTAAGCAGAGCTACCAGACAACTGATAAACATACTTATATATTTCTAAACACATACATATTATAGATAAATTACACCCAGACACAGAATAAACCATCGTGCTCATCACACAAAGTTTTATTCTGGGTGGGGATCGAACCCGAACTCCGGCTTGGCAGTCAGGGTCACTAACCACTAGACCAACAGGCCAGTCAATATTATATAGACCTTAAAAGTCTAAATTTAAGCCCATTTTACATAAAGTTACGTCGTTAAAACTCCTTCTATATGTATCATGTATTACCTTGAACTTTTATATAACAGAAATAGAACCGAGACATCGCCGGTTCGAACCTGCGCAAGGCAAAAACGTTTTAATAGCTCATGTTGATTTCATATGTCAGATTGGAAAAGTGAATTTCGAATTTCAGAAAAAATATACACCGCAGCGGGTTGCGAGTGACTGGTTTTTTTGGTCTAGTTTTTAGTGACCCTGAATGCTAAGTCTGAGGTCGTGAGTTCGATTCTCAGTCGGGAATTTTTTTGACAAATCTTTGTGTGATGAGCTTGATTGTTTATTCTGTGTCTGGGTGCAATTCAAACTAATATTACAAATGTGAAAGCACTGAAGCGATTTAGATGAAATTTGGTAAGGATATAGTGAGTTATGGGGAAGGACAAAGAAATGTTACTGTTTTTTATCGCGATTATCTACGCGGGCGAAGCCGCGGGCTTAAGCTAGTATTCTACAATCTATACAAATAAATAAAATTGAAGTGTTTGCTTGTAGTGTCAAAATAACAGTTTTTAACTAAATATTTTAAATCTATACTAATATTATAAAGTGGAAGAGTTTGTTTGTTTGTTTAAACGCGCTAATTTCAGGAACTACTGGTCCGATTTGAAAAAAACTTTTTTTGTTGGATAGCCCATTTATCGAGGAAGGTTATAGGCTATATAAGATCACGCTACGACCAATAGGAGCGGAGCAGTAATGAAAAATGTTGCAAAAACTGGGAAATTTACACAGACAAAGTTGCGCGGGTCAGCTAGTGAAAGTACCTATAGGCCGACCGCTTAACTCGTATATCGCCTGCGCGGTGAGAAGGGAGCGCGGGGTGATGTTAACGGGTGGGTGAGCGGGGTGCGCGGGACAGAGAACTTCCCGCGCACCCCGCTCACCCACCCGTTAACATCACCCCGCGCTCCCTTCTCACCGCGCAGGCGATATACGAGTTAAGCGGTCGGCCTATATACATATATGGTATTTATAACATAAACACATTTTTTATGTCTGTCTGTATGTTCCGGCTAATATCCGAAACGACTGGACGGATTTAGACAGGATTTTCACTGTCAAACAGCTGATGATGTAAGGAGTAACTTAGACTTAGGAGTTACTTTTTTCATCACGCTAACGTCTATAGGGAGTGAGCACTGCAACGTTACGCGGACAAAGTCGCGAGCACAGCTTATATATCTATAAGGTGTACCGCGCAACTTCGTATGCGTAAATTTTCACCGTTTTTGCAACATTTCTAATTGCTGCTCTGCTCCTATTGGTCGCAGCGTGATGTTATATAGCCTATAGCCTTCCCCGATAAATGGGCTATCCAACAGTGAAAAATTTTTTTAATTCGGAGCAGTAGTTCCTAAGATTACCGCATTCAAACAAACAAACTCTTTAGCTTCATAATATTAGTATAGATTAAATAAAATCTCGTCATTAAAGTATTTTCTTACGCTTATAAGAAGTTTGAATCAGGTTACATTGGTATGTAATATGTATGTATGTAATTTAAAACGAGTCTCGTAAAATGATGCCTCGTTTTCTAAGAAACTAAAGTGAAATGATAGCCTAATGGTTACAGCTTCGGGCTCACAGGAGAATGTTGTGAGTTCAATTTGTGTTACCGACCGTCAATTTTAAATATGGACACTCATATATAGTATAATGTATATTATAAGCGCCTAGCTTAATGGTAATCTATGCTAATATTAATATTAAAAAGCTGAAGAGTTTTTTGTTTGTTTGTTTGAACGCGATAATTTCAGGAACTACTGGTCCAAATAGAAAAATTACTTTACTGTTGGATAGGAAAAATTACTTCACTTTTAGTGTATTGGTTTGTAGAAGATTTATGTTACAATAGAATTATCGAAACTGCTCATTTCTTTTTAAAAAATATTGCGTTTTGCGATACAAGGCCGTTGATTTTTGAGGAGTTCATCTGATACTAGACCATCAGTTCCATTACATGATTTGACGGAGGCGAAGAATCAGGTATCGAACACGGTACTCAGATAAGAAGCGGCGGTAGCCTAATGGATAAGGTATCGGTCTCGCAATCGTGAGGTCGCGGGTTCGAATCCTACCCAATATACTACCGACGTGAACCTACTCCTAACACAAGGATTGCTAGTAATGTCGAACCCAATCCCACATTGCTAGTTATCTTTTAATAAAAAAAAAATGGAAGCGTAAATACTATCCACTAATGTTTACTATAAAGAGAACCGTTAACTTGTTGTTCATTTTAGTTTAAAAAAATAAAAATATCGGAAGGAAATCGATAACAAAATTTGATATCGAATAAAAATCTGATACGAGTTGTTTGTTATTCGATCAATTTAAACGCGTAAAGTGGGCGTGTTATTGATATTGTTAGAAAGACAAGTATTTTATTTTTATCGTAAACGAGTATTTTCGATTGTGTTATTCGCTTTATTTGTAAACAATAACAATAAAATTTTGAAAATTAAATGGTATGTGTAAACAGGATGCATTTTTGCAAAATTATGAATGCTTATTATATCTACACTAATATTTTAAAGAGGAAAGATTTGATTGTTTGTTTGTATTGAATAGGCTCCGAAACTACTGGATTGACTTAAAAAAATATTTTATCGTTGTGAAGCTACACTAACCTCGGGTGACATAGGCTATTTTTTTATCCCTGTATTCCTACGGGAATGGGAACTACGCGGGTGAAACCGCGAGGCGTCCGCTAGTATTCTAATATAATGGAGTCGTTGTTTATTGTGAGGTTTAGGCCCTAAACCTGTCAAAAAATACGATTTTAGTCCAGGGTCTCACAGATTTGTGGAAATGACTGCCTCTGTGGCGCAGTGGGAGTGTGTCTGACTGCTACGCAAGAGGTCGTGGGTTCGATTCCCATACGGGACACCACTTTGCATGATCCACAAATTGTTGTTCCGAGTCTGTGTGTACTTTGTGTCCGTGACTTGTATGTTTGTAAAATCCCCCGCGATACAGGGCTTGTACCCTACTGCGGGAGTCGTCTATATAAAAATAAAATAAAAATGGTTGTATGACTAAAGTAGGTGTTAGGTGGTGAAAGGTTATTATGTATTTTTTTTTCAAAATTGATATTACGAGTTGTTTCGTATAATGTAAAGAAGCCACAAGCGGGAGGTTATTAGTAGGTACATTAAACATCAACCTGTATAAGAAAGAACTGTCTTAATATGGATATAAAAAAAAAATACGAACTAGGTACATATACATTTTTATTTACATTGGTAAATATCCGGCCACGCCTAAGAAAAAAAGCAATGCATTTTACAAAAAAATAAACAAGTGGCGGAAGGAAACAGATAAAAAATTGCGATAAAAAAAACGATATCGATTCAAAAACTGATACAAGTTGTTTGCTTATTCGATCAAATCGATTAAATTATAAGTTGATCGAGTCGCGTGAGGAGTGTTATATGATAACGTAAAAATACATTTGTGTATATTTTTATTGATAAGTAATACTAGATTGGGATCCTTAGAACAAATTTTAAAATGATACATTTTAAGCTGGAATAGTCGTGGTAGCTTCCTTTTGGCGAGACGCCCAACTTTATGTATATTTAAAAAAATGACTTTTATTATGCAACGATTATGGCTTTTACTTGTGCTAAGTGTCATGTAGCTTGTATTGTAGTAAAAGTCATAATCCTTACATCACAAACATCATTTTTTGTGGTTGATAGCCGCGGCTACGTTGATGTATAGGGATAATAGTTTTCCAACGGCTTAATTAAGTTTGTCATATTTAACACCTGCTGTAGGCCTACTCTCTTTTTTTAAAACAAAATTCATGATATTTTTTTTAAATTTTGTTTGCTTAAATTTCTCGAGTTTATGGGGACTTTTCTAACAAATTTTTGAAAAAGCACAAGAAGTTCGAACCCATGGAAGATTTTCTGAAACAAGTGGATTAAATAGATGTTCCTGGGTTTGTATATTAGCACCTCAATTTGGATCGAAACTTCGTTTAGTAGGGCTCCTGTTTTTATTTTCACTAACGTATCACTATATAAAGTTGTCGTATACATAAAGTTGGGCGTCTCGCCAAAACGAAGCTACCATGACAATTCCAACATATATCATTTTAAAATTTGTTCTAGGGATCCTCACCTATACTTTTTATGATATTTTTTATCAGATATCGATACTAATAATATTTGATATTGAGTATTTTCTCACACGGTGTCAAAAACCTAACAGTATGCTAAGTAAATATTATTTTAAAGAGTTTACTAGTATTTTGAATTTCAAATAACTATTTTGTGTGTTTAGCTGTAGTATGCAAATATATTTTTTGAAAATGATATGTAGGTAAGAAGGCATTTTTTTTAGTAAGTATGTAATTTGTACTTCCCACGATTTTGTACATAAACCCCTAAAACGATATTATTGAAATTCTGTACAAAGATAGCACAAAATACACATAAACATAGAAACGAATGGATTAACACTAACCTTTAAGGTTCATTTCCGTGCATCGCGGCCGATCGCGAGCCGCGCGCGGCTTACGACAAGCGGCTGACGCTCGCGGCCGATGCGACAATATTCAGAGTGCGCGCGCAGCTTACGACAGTCGTCGGCCGCGCGCGTCTGTCGCTTACCTCGGAAACGGCACCATACATTCTCATACACTGACTATTGTCGCACCGGTCGCGCGCGTCAGCCGTTCGTCGTAAGCCGCGCGCGGCTCGCGATCGGCCGCGATGCACGGAAATGAACCTTTATAGTACTAGTAACAAGACTTCCATTTGTTTTTTTTTTAAACCACGACTCTCGCTTTTTGGTACAAGTAGTGTGCCGCGGGGGACATTACAAACATACAAGTCACGGACATAAAGTACACCCAGACTCGGAACAACGGAGGAGAACAGACGGAACGTGACTGTGACACTTTTTCGTACGTGCACCCCGGTCATCGATTTAAAAGGGGTTATCACGTCATAAACAAAATCAGCAAAAACGCTGTCTATAAAAAAAAGTAGAAGGACAAAATTTCTGTTTGTAATAAGTGAACTTAAATAAAACCACAAGGAAAAGCTAAACAAATAACGATATATTCTAGTACATAAACACTTCCTCAAGAAACAATAGCGTACTTCATAGATACATTTCTAGAAACATCTCTTAGTATTACTCTTATCAGCTATTTTTATCTAAGATATAAATCTTGAGTATTACTCATACATATTTATGTAAGTATATACATAAAGACACACGTACTATACTTGATATCACAAATGACTAGATAAATCTATACTAATATTATAAAGCTGAAGAGTTTGTTTGTTTGTTTGAACGCAATAATCTCAGGAACTACTGATCCGAATTCAAAAACTTCTTTCACTGCTGAATAGCCTATTTATCTGTATAACATCACGCTACGACCAATCACGGAGTAGCAATGATAAATGTTGCAAAAACAGGGAAAATTTACGCAGACGAAGTTCAGCGGGACAGCTAGTTACTTATAAAGCTGAAGAATTTGTTTGTTTGAATGCGGTTACCGTGTGGTACCGGCTTAAGAATAGTACCACCCCATCTCTTCCCGTGGGTGTCGTCAAGGCGACTAAGGGATTTCACATCGGAGGACGGGCAGCAGCGTCCTCTGCGTACTTAAAGACTTACTGCGATCGCCAACCCGCTCGCCAAGCGTGGCGATTATGGCAATTACCCCCAGGATCTACATACTAGTAGGGTCCACTGGGGAGACCCGTGCCCAGCAGTGGGCCATCATATGGGTTGATATATATATATATATATATATATATATGAATGCGGTAATCTCAGGAACTACTGATCCGAATTAAAAAAATCTTTCACTGTTGAATAGCCTATTTATCGAGGAAGGCTATAAGCTATATAACATCACGCCACAATCAATAGGACCGGAGCAGCAATGAGAAATGTTGCAAAAACGGGGAAAATTTACGCAGACGAAGTTGAGCGGGACAGCTAGTGTTATCATCACATAAGTTACTAGTCTTTAGTCGCGTCTTTGCCCGGATAATGTTTGAAAAACTCTTCCATAATGGCAGGGCCCGATCTTGCCATTTAGCCGCGGGCAAAGCAATTTTCGCACTTCACACTATCACATCTTGCCAAAGATGGGCTGTTGTAAGTTGCCAGTACTGGCCCGAGGCCAGATTAAAGTTGTAGTCCAAGAGCTGATGGTCATTTTTGAAAAGGTATTTGAGGGACGCCGAAAGCTTGTCTAATACTTCTTCTATAAGATGTAACAGAATTGTGTGGTCATATTCAAGGGTTGGTATGTGCCCATCATACTGAGTGCACATACCTAATTTTATCAAAATTGGAGTACCCAAAAAAAATACTATTTTTTCAAAATAGTATTTATAAAAATACTATTTTTATACCTCCCCTGTTACATTTCGATTTGATTATTATGGCTATGACTTTTTAAGTCATACTCATAAATAAATTAATAAAAAAAATTAATATTTTTTTATTAATTTATTATTTACCAGGGGAGGTATAATTCTTAAGCGATACGCCACTACTGAATTTTGACAAAAACAATATGCTATAACTATGTAATAATAATGCAACCAGCTATAGCACCATGGTAGGCGCAATACTGATAACATACACTATCCGCTGCTGAAATTTGACCACACCTTTCTGTAACACCCTGTATAGTACCCAAGCAGAGAACCGTAGACATGGCTGGGGGATAGCGTGGCTTCAGTTCTAAATTAGCAAATTAACAAAAAAACTGAAATATTTTATTTTAAAATTAAAATCCATATATTATTTTTTTCTAATTTTGATGTACTCGGTGTCACTCTCATAACAGAGACGAATGTAACGATATCTCTCAAGCTAAAATCTATCAAGCCATTTAGACTCTAGAGCGTGCCATAGAAATATACATATACACGAAAAACATAACCCTGTTTCATTCGCAGTCGGGTAAAAAACAGACTTTGTATTTATTTTATTTTCAACTAGCTGCCTGCCCGGCTTCGTACGACTGTCATATAGTAGTTTTTCATACAGTATATAGTTACATTATTCCAATTTTCGTAAGGATCTCAATTTTTTTGTCAATAAAATATAGGCCTATGTTATTCCCAGTTATTGTAGCTTTCTAATAGTGAAAGAATTTTTGAAATCGGTCCAGTAGTTTCAGAGTCTATTCGATGCAAACAAACAATCAAATCTTTCCACTTTATAATATTAGTATAGATTGCATTAATAGAAAATGTTACACGACTGCCCCAAAAAGGGAGTAGTACTCCCCGATAAAGTAGCTTTCTAATGGTGAAAGAATTTTTGAAATCGGTCCCGTATTTTTTAAGTTTATTCGTTACATACAAAAATACACATTTTTCCTCTTTATAATATTAGTATAGATAAATACGTCAGGCCTTTTGTAAAAGCTACAAGCCCTGTGTCGCTGGGGACTTTACAAGCACACAATTAACTGTTTTAAATTAATTACACGAAATAAAATACAGCATGTTCAAAAAAAACTTCAAACATAAAATAGTGAAAGTTTTTTTTTTTTTTTTTTTTAAAAAAAAAAAAAAAAGATAACTAGCAATGTGGGATTGAGCCCCACATTACTAGCAATCTTGTTAACCCCTCCAGCTAAGCTCAAAGGCTTGTGTTAGGAGTGGGTTCACGTCGGTAGTATAATGGGTAGGATTCGAACCCGCGACCTCACGATTGCGAGACCGATGCCTTAGCCATTAGGCTACCGCCGCTTCGAAGTTGTCACGAGTTCTTGAGTTCCAAATGCTTGATCATATAACACAGGCTTTCATTTTATATAAATATTTATAGTATTATATTAGTTTATTTAATAATATATTACTATAAATATTTATATAATAATAATCTTAGATGTCAATAACCTTAATAAATATTATTATTCACGAATCACCATTTTAATTATAATTAAAATCAACATTTACAACTAAAAATTATGCCCCAACTCCCCCCACCCGGATAATAAGTAAGTTCTAAAGGAGAGACCCGTGCCCATTAGTGGGACATCTTAAAGGTTGATAAGAATAATAAAAAAACACTATGATAGTGCTCGTGTCCTCCCACAGAGAAGAAGCCTGTTTCCCAGGTGTGGGAAAGATATAAGACTGATTATACATTAAACTATATCTACTACACTTCACTCACTTCGAAAGAAAATCCATACTAATCCATACTAATATTATAAATGTGAAAGTAACTCTGTCTATCTGTCTGTCTGTCTGTCTGTCTGTTACGCTTTCACGCTCAAACAGCTAAACCGATTTAGATGAAATTTTGTATGGAGATAGTTTGAGTCCCGCGGAAGGACATAGGATAGTTTTTATCGCGATAACCGACATCCACGCGGGCGGAGCCGCGGGCGAAAGCTAGTAATATTATAAATGTGAAAGTAACTCTATCTGTCTGTCTGTTACGCTTTCACGCTCAAACAGCTAAACCGATTTAAATGAAATTTAGTATGGAGATAGTTTGAGTCACGGGGAAGGACATACGATAGTTTTTATCGCGATAACCGACATCTCATCTCACATCGAAAGCTAGTAAATTAATAAAACGTGAGTCGCTAACTCAGTCAATTTGTTACGTAATTTGAAAGTATTTTCCTTGTTTATATTATCATTTTTACGTTACCTATAATTGGTATATTTTGGCTATGATTCAAAAGCGATGGTATTTCAATTGTCTCGCCAGTCATCACAGTGTTATAATGATGCGCAGGCGCGGATTCAGGATTATGTTCAGGGGGGGGGGGAGTTCATACGTGAACTACATTGCTAGTAATATTATAAGAGAATTCATACATTGCAAGTAATATTATAAGAGAATTCATACATTTTTTTACAAAATACAGTTTCACAAACAGTGACGCATGACCCTGGCATTAAAACAACTTGAGGGTTGTAAATCCCTCGACACCGATGGGGTTGTGGAGGGGGGGGGGGGGTAACGGTTTCGACTTAATTGCAGCAACCGTCGTTTAAACGACTCACACTTGGTCCTGATATGTTTTTTTTGTTTTTTAAAGATAAAACTAGCACTGAGGGATTGAATCCCATATTACTAGCAATCTTGTTGACCCCTCCAGTTAAGCTCAAAGACTTATGGTAAGAGTGGATTCACATCGGTAGTATAATGGGTAGGATTCAAACCCGCGACCTCACGATTGCGAGACCGATGCCTTATCCATTAGGGTAGAATGAGTTTTATAGTAATCAATTGTGGTAAAGAGATCAATTATAGGAACCACTGCCCTGGCACTTAGAGAGCCGCATTTCATGTCGGGCACAAATAACAATAACAATCGAATACTTTATCACAATATCGATTAATCAAATCGAGTACAAAAATCGACATTATTGCGTTAAATTCGCGAACTGACCTGAATAGTAACGGGGTCAACGAACTATTATCACGTGTCCGTTTCGAGGCTAATACAGGCTGTTCACAAAAGTCTCGTTATTAGCTTGATCCCATTTATATCGTAAAAGCTGCAGATTACTTTGTAATGGGAATTTACTTAGACATATACTCATAAGTATTACAATAATAACGATAATAGAAATAGACAATAAGTAAGAAGGGTATATGAGAAGAAGCCGCGAGGCAGTAGCTACGAGTTAAGCACCATTGCCACTGATTGGTGTCCCATTAAAAATGGAAACTCTGACTGACATAAGTATCAACACACAACTCAAACCACTGAACGAATTTGGCACACATGACATAGGCTGCTGGTAACAATGAATATTTTAAAATGTAACCCCTAGAGGGGTGTTGTAAAAGACTGACGAAGACGCGTGGAAAACATAGGCGGATTTAGGGGGGGGCACGGAGACACATGCCCCCACCCACGAAACGAAAATGCATCCCCCTCTCCGCGTCGTGTGCCGATGTCGGCTGAAACACAATACACCCCATAACTATGTTAGATCCGGTACTGCCATTTGCCTCTCGTGCCCCCCCCCCCCCCCTTAGGATAAAATCCTGCATCCGCCCATGGAAAAATGCTAGTAGTCACATAAGAGATATATTCAAATTATGAGTAATAGTGAAACTATTTCAATGTGGCGCACTTAAAAACGTTTCTTTTCATCTAAAATATGTATAAATACTAAGATAGATCCGGAAGTATCTAGAATGTACGCGTAATAATTACGTACAAACAAGCTCAGACGTTACACGTGAATTAAAACGACGCGGCACGGCGGCGTTCTAATTTCGAATTTACTTTTCAACTGTCAAATTAAATTCCAAACAGAAATATATACCTAATAACCTACAAACACGTGCACACTAAAACACACCCTGTACATATAAATTTAAAAAAAGGAATTATTTCACCAAAAAGGTTTTTTAACCAAAAAATAATGTGCAAACTTACCGGCCTTGTCAAAATACAACTGCGCACAAAAAACAAATACTTATTTACTCTATATTTATAGTTTATCTTTATTTTATCGAAGAGATAAACGAATATTATCTTTGGAGTGCGTTCGTTATACGGCGTTACACTGCATTGTGAACGGAAAAGGTAGACAACGGCACTTGAAATACTAACACGAAACTAAAACAAACCTTACAACCATACAAATAAAGTTAAAATTAGAATGTGTCAAGAATAATTCGAACGTAGACGATAATTCTATGCAAATATATGTTTAAAAACAACATTACAAATGGAAAATCAGCTTAAAATTATCATCACATACAAACGAAAAAATACTGTATCATCATCACAATAGAGTACAAATTAGAATACTAAAAACGTAAGACTTATGATTTATTTGCATAAAACAACGTTCCAAGATTTAAAATTTGACATTGACTTGCGAAATTCGCGTTCGAAATTTGAAAAGCGACTCTCTGTGTGCGAACACAGATTATATTCTCGAACGTTTAGTTTCACCGTGCTATTTGTGTTACGTCATATCTATTTTTACTTGGAGCATGATTCAACGTCGTTAAACGGAATAACGAAACGCAACGTGATCAATTCGTTAACGTTACATGTGTATTTGTGAGCCAAATGAATTCAATTTAAAGTATTATAGTATGTATATTTATCTACGGATACGTCAGGCAAATGTTAGCTAATAATATGTACATATCGCTACATATTAGAGACGGTTTGTGGGTTTATTTCGTCTGAACTACGGAACGGATTTTGATACGGTTTTCGCTATTATTTAGAGATTTTTTTTCAGGAAACTACTAGGGCATATTCCTTACTAAGTTATGCTTGAGACTTCGCTCTAATTAAGTTTATTCACTGTCTTAGAGCTCGATTTTCCTAAATTCTTTCTTATCTCTTGTCTAGATTCTAAATAAACCTCTCGGTAAAATTTCAGGATTCTAGGTCCAACCAAAGGTTTAGACTGGGGTTTGATGAATGAATAAAATATTTTCTATTAATGGTAATATACTATAATATTATAAAGAGGAAAGATTTGATCGTTTGTTTGTATTGAATAGGCTCCGAAACTACTGGACGGATTTGAAAAATTCTTTCATCGTTGGGAAGCTACACTAACCCCGGGTGACATAGGCTATTTTTTATCCCTGTATTCCCACGGGAACGGGATATACGCGGGTGAAACCGCGAGGCGTCCGCTCGTATACTATAATTATGTATAAAAATGAATGTCGTCAGGAGATATTTTTTTTTAAACGTAGTTTCTAATCCCACAATATTATTTATTTGCGGGCTGAAAGGCTAAAAAAAAAAAAAGATACAATATTTATAATATTAGTATAGATTAGATTGCATAAATAGAAAATGATACGCGATTGCCCACAAAAAGGAGTGTAATATTTTGTGTGAGTTTTTTTTAATTCCAAACTTCGAATAGACACCAAGGGAATAGGTATTGCTTTAATTTTTTTTATAAGTTAACGTATTCGAAGGACTTAGCGACATCATAAAATTTGTTTTACCGTATAAATCTATTTTCGTAACAGGATAAATGGTGATTTCAGGCAACGGTCGAATACAGCTTATAACGCCGTCGTTATTATATTATTAACGACGTTATATCTCGTAGCGGCAGTTTAGTCACCGTAACTTCGCCTGGTTAAATAAATTTTTAGTTAAAATTTTGAACCCCTAAATCACCCTTTCTGGGATTGAATTTTTACAAATCCTACCAAAACTCCAAGTTATAGTCCAACAGTTATAGCCCCTATTGCTTCGCCCGGGTTAATTTCGTTATAGCTTAAAATTTTGAACCCCTGTATCACCCTTTTACGGGTTGAATTTTTAAAAATAACTTTTTAATTGATAAAATAACGAGTAAGTTTAGATAAAATTAGAAACAAAATAAAGGTAGGTAGTTAGTAAATGGTTGACTTGTAATTTATTTTCAAAATATATTACGTAGTTATTTGGTGTAATGTAAAGAATGCAAGAACGGGATATTATTAGTATATAAAAAATCACACTGTTTAAAAACAAGCAGTCAGAATTATATACAAAAAAACCTTGGAATATGATCATACCTTTCTTATACGTTGTATATGACTGCTATAACTCAGTTAAAATGTTATCTTATCGTGCGCTGCAGTTTTTGAGGATAACACATGAGAGACGGGCAGTCAGGCACGGAAAAGATTACGAAACGTTAAAAATAAAACACTAGTGGATAGTGGAAGTCACGTGCCGAAGTAATGACGACATCAACAAATTTTGCGTACTAATATATATTACTAACAAATATTGCAACATAGTTGTGGATATAACGATTGCATATCGTATTTCCGAGAATTTAGTAATTTGATATCATATATTTTTATACATAACTAGCTTAGCTAGCGGCTTCGCCCGCGTGGATGCTAGATGGTTACTAAAATATTTTAACGGCATAGTTTCGTACTAACTTTGAACCCCCATTTTACCCCCTTAGGGGGTGAATTTCTGAAACTTTCTTAGTGCTCCCCTACGTTATAAAAGGGACCCCTGTGCAAAATTTCAAGTTCCTAACCCTTATAGTTTAGGTCCTGCGTTGATATGTCAGTCAATCAGTCAGTCAGGCAGCTTTTCCTATTATGTATTTAGACTAGTTGACCCGCGCAACTTCGTATGCGTCAATTTTCCCCGTTTTTGCAATATTTTCGATTGCTGCTCCGCTCCTATTGGTCATAGCGTGATGTTATATTGCTATAGCCTTCTTCGATAAATGGGCTACCCAACAGAAAAATAATTCTTCAATTCGGATCAGTAGTTCCTGAGATTAAGCCGTTCAAACAAACAAACTCTTCAGCTTTATAATATTAGTATAGATATATTTATAACCAAGCATCAGATACGAAAATGTGAAAACTAACAAATTAATCATAGTGATGATTGTTAGAATAGGTATATAGACTAATGAAACTGTTTGTTTTCCTAATAAAACAATTTAAAAAATGTTTTTTTATATTTAATTGTTTAGCTCAATAGAATAAACAAGTTAATAAAAACCTAACAACACGAAACAAACGGATTGCTTTTTTTGAAACACGGAACGTAGATTGCTTTTTTTTTTTCTTAGCTTCCCTTCCCATGAGCTTATGGTGGTTAGGGCGGTATGGTACTCACTGTTGCAGGAGAATAAATAATGCAAGCGTTTGGTTTAGGCACAGCAAGATAAAGTTTATTAACACACATAAGAAAAGAGTTCACAATACCGAAGGATACCACTAGGAAGCATACATAAAGAAAGAGAAGGAGTAAGAAAATAGAATAGAAGCACAGCGATATACTAACGAACATAAAACTATAGTAATACGCGTAAGCAACCTTAGGAGTGTCAGATCGACGCGGCGACACAGGCTTCGCGAGTGAATGCATATATCGGACTGTTGTACTTGCCGTCCGCGCGGCGCGGCGGCGCGCGCGCTGCCTTTGCATTCCAGAAAACCGGTTAGCTGGGGCGCGGCCCCGCGCGTCTCCATAACACGACAAGTAGGTGTATGTATGTATGGTATAATATATTCCCAAATAATTTTATCTATTAGTGTAAGTATATGTTATAATTTTGACTTGATAATATGTTGTGTAAATAAATAAATATATTAGTTTGTAGGAATGTAAATATAATTATTATATATTAAATATTATTGTAAATAAGTAGATAGTGATAGGTACATAGAATAATATAGTAATATATGTGTAAATATCAATTGATGTAGGTGTGTAAATATATTCTAAAATCATTCGTGTGATAAATACATAAAGTGGCTACAAGCTTTATAAAAAACTAGCTTTCATCAACATTAAATGTAAAAGTAACTTTGTTACGTTTTCACTCTTAAACCCCTGAATCGATTTAGATGAAATTTGGTATTTAGATAGTTTAAATCCCGGAGAAGGACAGAGGATAGTTTTTATCGCGATAACTGACAAACACGCGGGCGGAGCCGCGGGCGAAAGCTAATCTATACTAATATTATAAAGCTGAAGAGTTTGTTTGTTTGTTTGAACGCGGTAATCTCAGAAAAACTGATCCGAATTGAAAAAATATTTCACTGTTGGATAGCTCATTTATCGAGGAAGGCTATAGGCTATATAACATCATGCTACCACCAATAGGAGCGGAACAGCAATGAGAAATGTTGCAAAAATGGGAAAATTTACGCAGAAGAAGTTGCGCGGGACATCTAGTCTATACTAATATTATAAAGAGGTAAGACTTGATTGTTTGTTTGTATTGAATAGGCTCCGAAACTACTGGACGGATTTGAAAAATTCTTTCACCGTTGTGAAGCTACACTAACCCCGGGTGACATAGGCTATTTTTTATCCATGTATTCCCACGGGAACGTGAATTACGCGGGTGAAACCGCGAGGCGTCCGCTAGTATGTTATATGTCTTGTTTTAATAACTGTTCACATTATATAGATTACTTATGTAACTATAAACATTATAATTATAATATTATTATAACTGAGGAAATTCCTATACAAAGAGTTCTTAGATAAACTAATAATAAACGTCAGTGTTCGATAGATAAGGAAGAGTAAGATATATATTTGAAACGGATTTAGGTTATTTTATAGACGTTTTTAACCTCATGGGATATTGGAACGTAGTTCTTTATCGTACGATGTCATTTGTTTACGGGGCTGAAAGGTTAGACGAAAAAAATCGTAACATTTTGACATCAATTAAATGAAGCTAGACTAAGGAGGTTGTGTTATATAGGTTGATGGTAATATTGTCTGTAATAAATGTGTGAAAAATCTTAATTTGTAATAGGACAATTAAAAAAAAAATGTTCTTCTAATTTTTAAGCTATTGCATAGCTTTTATCGCGGGCTTTGAGCGCGGCGACCGAATCAAGAAATTCCGTAACGAAAATAAAACCTAACACCCCCCACTCCGCCTACCATGTAGCTCGGCCGAGCGTTCGCTTAACGTATATGTATATGGTACGACTGTACCAAGCTCGCACGGATCGAGACGAGCTGCTCCGAAATCGGACGAATACGTAATTGAATGAATATTTATTTGGTGTGTAATTACACTATTTATACCTAACTAGCTGTGCCCTGCGGTGTTACCCGCTGTTTATTAGCCTATGTGTTAATCCAAGGTGTCAGCTAACTCCATACCAAATTTTATTAAAATCGCTCAAGCTGCTTAGACGTGAAGAAGTAACAAACATACACACTCACATACTCACAAACTTTCGCTTTTATAATATTAGTGTGATTATTTTTACCATATATTATCAGCGTCAGAAAGATTTGAAGAAAAATGAAATGAGTTTGTTTGTTTGTTTAAACGCGCTAATCTCAGGAACTACTGGTCCGATTTGAAAAAATATTTTTTTTGGTGGATAGCCCATTTATCGAGGAAGGCTATAGGCTATATAACATCGCGCTACGACTAATAGGAGCGGAGAAGCGACGAGAAATGTTTCAAAAACGAGGAAAAATTACGCATACGAAGTTGCGCGGGACAGCTAGTAATTGCATAAGTTGATAAAAAATGCTATGCAATAGCTTTACCGCGGCAGTCCCCGAGTGCCACAATTTTTTTTTTGTTTAAATCGTTAATTAAACCAAATACAAAGAGATATAGCAAAAGCAACTACGTTCCCCGACCGTGTCTGTAAGACATCTCTTTTTTTTTTTTAATGTTTGACTTCAGGAATCCCAGGGTGGGATCCCAGGGTGGGATAAGGGTCTAGCTATTAGACCAACAGGCCCGTCCCCTCCAAGATAAGACCACGTAGAGTTTATATCACCCCCTTCCACCCATCGGGACTGGGACCTTTACCTAATTAATGAATGACCCCTAAGTATATTTTTTTGGAATTCATTACCACACATAATTCAATAATGTATCTGTATTTCTTATTAAAAACAGGCTGAGTTATGCTTTAACTTTTAAAAGAAAAACAAACAAAATGGCAATAAAGAAACACCATTGTTCTGTGAAAATAATCATTTAATGATACATGGTCTTTTAATTTTCTTTACGGCAGCCAATCTTATCAAAGACGCTAGTCGCTAATTACCCAGGAGATATTATTATGCACAAGTGTATGCGCAGACACAAGTGCACTCTCTATTATCTCACTCTCATAGCCCGATTGGACGGAAATCCGACATGACCTGAGACATTGAGCTTAGCTGGAGGAGTTAACAGAATTACTAGTAATGTTAGACCAAAATACTACATTAAAAAAAACTATGATTATTCGCCACAGTCACGAACTCCTCAAAAGTTAACGGAATTATAAATCACTAACGGACGCCTCGCGGTTTCACTCGCATAGTTCCCGCCCCGTGGGAATACAGGGATAAAAATAGCTTATGTCACTCGGGGTTAGTGTAGCTTCACAATGATGAAAGAATTATTCAAATCCGTCCAGTAGTTTCGGAGCCTATTCAATACAAACAAACAATCAAATCTTTCCTCTTTATAATATTAGTATAGAAGTATAGATATAGATAATATAAATGATAATCCGTTTCTAAGAAGGCCTGAGGATTTCAAAGTAAATATTATCTCGACGGGGAATCGAATACCGGACAGCTGCCAAAAACTAACATGAATTCCTTTCAACACTGCGTAAGCGTCTGGATATTTAAGTTGAGTTTTTTTTACAGACTTATTCGTAAATCTAATTAGTCTTTTCTGAGATTAACCAGAACAAACATATTAATAAAAATATTTAAAAAAAATTACTGGGGTTTTAAAGAAAATATGTTCTTTTTTTTTATAAAGACGACACCCGCAGTAGGGTACAAGCCCTGTGTCGCGGGGGACTTTACAAACATACAAATTACGGACACAAAGTACCTACACCCAGACACGGAACAACAATTTGTGGATCACACAAAGTGGTGTCCTGTGGGAATCGAACCCACGACCTTTTGCGTAGCAGTCGGATACACTCCCACCGCGCCCCAGAGGCAGTCAATATTAAAATAAATAAAAGAACATTATAAAAAATAACTTTAAAAAAAAAGTGAACTTCTAAGATTAATCAAAATATTAATAATAATATGAATAAAAAATCAAATATTACTAACCAAACCTGAATTATAATAAAAATACTTAAATAACTTCAGAAAAACCATCACCAACCACAAAAAAAAAAAAACAAAATTGCAAAAAAACTTACAGAAAATGGCACAAAAGCCTAGTTTTATGTTTAAAAATTGTTCGTATATGCGCACACGCAACAAAGTACAATACACAAGCGGACTGAGCGCTAGCGATAAGCTATCGAGCGATAACGTGCCGTTACGTTCGCTATAACGATGTCGTTACAACGCCACGCCATAGACTATGGAAAACTGCAGAATGGATGATGCAAGTTTGGTATTATGCCTACTTCGAAAAAATAAAATAATAATAAATTGTAATCGATTTTATAAAAGAAGAAGTTTAACATTTATTAACATTACAGTTCAGTCGGTATAGAATTAAATAAATGAATTCCAAATTAGTAAGTAACTTGATAGTTAACATTTTCCTACAAAGTACATAGCTCTAATTTTTAGGAATGTCCAGAAGTAAGAAAGAGAACCTCTATTTAGAAAGAGATGGAGAGGACAACAGTATTTCCGAGGTCAAATTGTTATTAGCTACATACATAAATATTTTTTTAACATTTACAAAAACTCATTTAGATGGTTCAAATTGTCTAGATGTTTGCAGGGGGGTGATCAGACTAAGAAACTGAACAGTTTTCTTTTAATACAAAAGTAACTGAGTCCCCCGACCCTGGTTACCAACATGAATTATGTTTATACATAACAACTCTCTTTGGTCGGTAAAGTATAAGGTCACACGTTGAAGCGCGAAACTTCGGATAATAAAAAAAAAACCAGATTAAACTTACCAACTTTACATTTATGCATGCACTCAAATAGCCCTTACGTAATGTCCATAAAAATATATAATAAATTACCCGAGAAAATTAGAAACGAATCTAAATTAAATAGCTATATAAATAAAATAAAAACACTTTTACTACAAAAATGCTATTACACCGTAAATGATTATCTAAATGACAAACAATTATCTAATTATACTACATAGATAATATCCTTAGATTTAAATATAATTATTTATGTTATTTTGTTGTGCCCAACGGGGTCCACGATGGTCTAATTTTAAGCCTACCACCTAAGTATACATTGTGGAATGCAAATAAACGATTGAATTGAATTGAATTGAAAAAATATCTTATGTATCCAATCTTCTGCCAGGATTCAACTGACTAAACCGGCACCCCGTATATTTAATACTTAACATATTTGTATAATAAAATATACATTAAAGTAAAATTAAACGAAATATAACTGCTCAATTATGTAAAAAGAAACGTCAGTGTTGAATTTTAGCAGTGTTATATAAAGTGTTTACAATGTAGACTAGACTGCCATTGTTAGACTTGCATGTTACTCTAAATCTGTTTTACTATTCTACACTGCATTCAAACATAATAACATACACTAGCTTAGTCATACAAAATATTTACGAACTATGTTAGAGCAAAAAAAAAATACAATTTGAACAGAAATTCTTGTAAACAAAACCGAGAAGAAAATAAAAAAGATTTATTGCCACAGAGACGATTCTTATTACGTACTCGTACACTTATACATTAAGGAGGGCGCTTCAACATATGCCACAATAATAACAATATCTTGGGACAACTCACACAAAGCTATCTGATCCCAAACTAAGCAGAGCTTGTACTATGGAAACCAGACAACCGATAAACATACTTATATATTTCTAAATACATACATATTATAGATAAATAACACCCAGACACAGAATAAACCGTCGTGCTGATCACACAAAGTATTATCCTGGGTGGGGATCGAACCCATGACCTCTTGCGTAGCAGTCGGATACACTCCCACCGCGCCACAGGGGCAGTCAAATCAACAATAGGATAGCAACAATAGAACAAATCTACTAACAACTGGCCTTTGACGAGTATGCAAGCGCATCCTCGTTAAAGGCCACTTTTAATACACTACAGTATTTAGAGGTCGTTTTATAATTATTCTACAATTAATAATGCGTGCCTATTTCAAAAGGCGGTGAGTGTGTCAGCGATCTTTTGGCTCTGTCCCCGACATATCATACGGATAAATCATTATGAAGCCGGCTATGAATATACTATTCATATTTCAATTTTATTCTAGCACGTTGGTCTAGTGGTTGGTGGTCCGGTCGTGGGTTAATTTCCGCCCAGGTAATCTGAATCACGGCAACGGCTCCAACGATTTTCATAAAACTTAATATGCGTTTTAGTGGGGTTTTGGGGCCGATAATTCATTCTGCTAGGTTTCATTTCTAGTAAACGTAATTTAATAAAAATACCGAGTAAAGCTCGGTCATTCAGGTACTAAATTTTATACGTAAACATTCCTGAATCACTTTGTATGCTAGAGAATTTTATAAGAGTCCGTTTGATACTTTTTTATTTCACTGCGTTCTACTTTTTTTAAATAGTCAGACGCAGTGAGGTTACTTTTTCGTATCTATAATAACAGAATATTGCCTCACAGAGGAAATGTAACTATTTTACCTATCTCCATGTTTATACTAAATGTTGCATGCCACAACAACTTCAGTAAAATATCGATTCTATTGTTCAATCCATGTAATTTAATTCAATATGCTTCAGTCGTATCATTTACCGACTACAATACAAAGAGGTATACATATTTTTACCTATTATTTGACTGGGTTGGTCTAGTGTTTAGTGACCCTGACTGCTAAGCCGGAGGTCGTGGGTTCAATCCCCACCCAGGATAAAACTTTGTGTTGACACGATGGTTTATTTTGTGTCTAGGAGTTATTTATCTATAGTATAAGTATGGAATATCTGGTTTCCAAAGTTCTGCTTAGTATGGGATCAGATGGCGCTGTCCGAGTTGTCCCAAGATATTATATCTATACTAATATTATAAAAAGGAAAGATTTGATTGTTTGTTTGCATTGAATAGGCTCCGAAACTACTCGACCGATTTTAAAAACCTTGCACCATTAGAAAGCTACATTATCGGGGAGTAACATAGGCTATATTTAATTGTCAAAAAATTAGAGATCCCAACAAGAATTACAATAATGTAACTCAAGGTATAAAAAAAACTACGATATGACAACCGTGCGTAGCAGGGGCAGGTAACTAGTATATTATATACTAGCTGTCCTGAGCAACTTCGTATGTGTCAATTTTCCCCGTTTTTACAACATTTTTCATTGCTGCTCTGCTCCTATTGGTCGTAGCGTGATGTTATATAGCCTATAGCCTTCCTTGATAAATGGGCTACCCAACAGAAAAATATTTTTTTAATTCGGACCAGTAGTTCCTGAGTATACCGCGTTCAAACAAACCAACTCTTTAGCTTTATAATATTAGTATAGATTAAAAATCCCCCTGTATATGAATGTATAAATAATTACATAACATATTTTTATCATCGCCAAATACGTATAAAAAAGCCGTCTGAACGTTCGTCTGTCCTTCAATAGCGCAAAAACCTAAACAAGTTCATTGACCGAGTATACGCGGAAATTGCCGACAATTGCCGAATACGCTCGGGATATTAGGCATTTTTAAAAATACAGTACTTATCTGAAAATTACATTAACTGTTAGGTACTGGAACCGTAGGTGAATAGTTGGACTTGAAGTCCGGAACTCAGTGTCAAACGAATAAACTATGGTTAAGCAACGTTACCACTGCTGGTTCATAGATACAGTCTAGTCTGAAGGGGGGGAGGGGGGGGGGGTGACTTGACTAGACTGAGTTACCTTTTTAGGGAATTTGAGAGTTATGACACTAAACTGGTGTGTTTTGACAGGCAATTGCCCTCCCACTCAGCAGTGGTACCGGTGTTGAATCAAATGCCCCCCTTTTCGTCATACTTAGCCGGTGAAGACAACTGTACTCCCCCCCCCCACCCTGAACAAAGTTCTGGATCCGCGGGTTGTGCTCAATCTCTCTTTGGTCGTGTCGGATTTCCGTCACATCATCACAGACATCGAAATAGAGAGTGCACTTGTGTTTGCACTTGTGTAGTCAGGAACTACTGGTCCGAATTAAAAAATTCTTTCACTGTTAGATAGCCCATTTATTACCGCGTTCAAACAAACAAACAAACTCTTCAACTTTATAATATTAGTATAGATAATTTAAACATCTATTAGTAAAGCTTGAAGGGTCATGTGGAAGGATATAACATAACCTGTCACACCAACAACGTGATCACTATAAACGACGCCATTAAACAAACAATAGACCATAAATACAGTATCAAATGACCGTTGGATAATATAACAATTATTTAAATGCAACGTGTCATTTTCTATCATTATTCAATGTGGTGTTTGGTGTCTGTATTGTAAGGGCGAAAATACACAAGCATGTAGCTGTTGCCGTGTGGTGCCGGCTTAAGAATAGTACCACCCCATCTCTTCCCGTGGGTGTCGTCAAGGCGACTCAGGGATTTCACAACGGAGGACGGGCAGCAGCGTCCTCTGCGTACTTAAAGCCTTACTGCGATCACCAACCCGCTCGCCAAGCGTGGTGATTATGGCAATTACCCCCAGGATCTACATACTAGTAGGTTCTACTGGGGAGACCCGTGCCTAGCAGTGGGCCATCATATGGGTTGATATGTATGTAGCTGTTGGCACTTGAATAAGGACGAAGGTTAATAAAAAACGACTCCCGCAGTAGGGTACAAGCCCTGTGTCGCGGGGGACTTTACAAACATACAAGTCACGGACACAAAGTACACCTAGACTCGGAACAACAATTTGTGGATCACATAAAGTGGTGTCCCGTGTGGGAATCGAACTCGCGACCTCTTGCGTAGCAGTCTGATACACTCCCACCGATAGAGCCCGAAAAAATTAGAGATACTACCTGTACCGGCGAACTTCCGACTCTTCTTTTTTTTGTAAATCGGGTTCAATTGTGAATCTAAACCATCCTCGAATCCTTTGAACTCACACAAAAAATTTCATCAAAATCGGTCCAGCCGTCTAGGAGGACTTCAGTGACATACACACGCATACAAGAAATATATATATAAAGATGTACACAAGGGTATGAAACAATACAAGAAGTTCGGTAAGTTCGGAAAGGGGGGGTTTGGGGGTGACACCCCGTGCCCCCCCTGCATCCACCTATGTCAATACCCATCAAAACTAAAAGAAATAAAACAATCTTGATAATATTATCAAATAATTGCACAAGGCTAAAGTAAAACGATATGTATGTTATTAATATAGAGCAAGTATCAAAACCGTTTGTGAGAACGTTAAGTAAACTAAACGATCAAGTGTAAATATACGAATCAGTGTTATCTAAAATACTACTAACATGATATACCTACTATGTGCTAAGTACAGTCAACCTGTTTGATTTCCCTGTTATCTATTAGGTATTTTTATTAAAAATGTAAAACAGATTTGTCAACATATTTAAAAATAAAAACTGGGTAGGAGCATGTCGAACCATGCTCAGTGTAGGATTCCGCAGCCTTGAATATTTGCATCTGTAGAAGAGCGTATGTTCATGGCACTTACGCTTTTTGTTGAGAAACGTAGTTTTTCGGCAATAACATAATGACGGTATATCCGATCATGTCCGAAATCATTTTAGTTTAAAGTATTTATTTAGCGCTATCTTTGTGATTATTTGGTCAGACAGATATAGGTTCAAAAAATAAGGGGGGGACACAATTTATGCAACTTTTGGAACGATTATTTTCAAAAATATTCACTTGATCAAAAAAGTTAATAAGAAACCTTAAAAATTTTTTTTAAAGACCTGTCGAATGATTTGCCACACGTTGATTTACTAAAGAAATTATGTAGCTTTGAAAGTAAGTAGCGGCTACTACAAGACACCTTTTCACCAAATTAGATCAATATTCATTGAGTAGCCTTTGAGTAAAATGAATATGACATACGGACGGACAGACAGGCGAAACTATAAGGGTTCCATGTTTGCCATGTTGGCTACGGACCCCTAAAAAACTATGCTCTTTTCCCTTGGTCCGTTTGTTTGGGGTTTACGCAGAACTTGGTGAATAAATCCTATAGTAGGTACAAACCAACCACGCAGGATGATGTACAAGTATATGCGCAGACGCAAGTGCACTCCTTATTGAATCATTCTCATAGTTTGATGGGACGAAAATCCAAAACGGAGATTAGGTGCAGAGGACTAGTCTAATTCAAAGAAAACGAAGTTGCGATCAAAAATTAGATGGTCATGTACAGAGCCAGGAACATCTAGGTATTTAATCCACTCGTTCCAGAAAATCGTCCATGACTTCGAACTTCTTGTGCTTATTCAAAAATCTATACTAATATTATAAAGCTGAAGAGTTTGTTTGTATGTTTGTTTGAACGCGGTAATCTCAGGAACTACTGATCAGAATTTAAAAAATCTTTCACTGTTGGATAGCCCATTTATCGAGGAAGGCTATAGGCTATATAACATCACGCTACGACTAATAGGAGCGGAGCAGCGATGAGAAATGTTGCAAAAACGGGGAAAATTTACGCAGACGAGTTGCACGGGACAGTTAGTTAAGAATATTCCCCGTTAAAATAAGAAATTTAAGTAGACACAAATTTATAAATTTCGTTTTATAGAACGAACGGTTACATGCTTTTCGAGGCCTATAGGGCTGTGTATTTTTATCGAATACGGTCTAGTTATTTACCATCACAGATAAAGTTCTATACCTTGCTGATATCTTGATCAGTTCCCGGATCAGGTGACCCTAGATGAATACAATCCTACTAATATTATAAAGCCAAATGTTTGTGAGTGTGGATGTGTGGATGTTTGTTCCTCTTTCACGCAAAAACTACTAAATGGATTTTAATGAAACTTTACAATAATTTAGCTTATACATCAGAATAACACATAAGCTATATTTTATAAAGATATTGTGTAAATTGTTCAAAATATAACGATAAGTGCCAAGTAAGTAGGAAAAAAATCTACAATCGGCGACATGTTTTGGCGTGCGCCGCAAATATCGTTGAAGTTACACATATATAATGTATGAACGATATGTTTATAATATAATAAATAGTCCTACAAAAAAGTCCGCGACAACATATGTCTATCTCTTATGTGGTAGACTTACGTGGGTGAAACCGCGGGGCGCAGCTAGTAATGGAATAAACCTAAGAAAATACGTAAAGCTTAACACTAAATTGAACAAATAGATGTATCAGCATTTTTCTCAGATTAACTACTTAATATTACAATAAACATAATACTGCAACGATGTTTAAAAATACAAGAGAAAGACAAGATTTACATAAATAATGATACTGGGATTAATTAGCCTCACACCTAAGCCTCATTCAACAACAAAAAACAAAAACAACAAGATTTAGTCTGTTTCTTAGCAATTTGAACTAAATCTACAAGACCCTAGGCAAATATTATTGCTGAGTGCAAACCGTTTTACATATGCACGTCATTGACGTGACATTTGTTTTTATTACTCGTGGTAATTAATAGGAAATTTTAAAACTATACTTATTCTCTATGAAAACAGTCCTTTAATAAACTTTCGCGATTTGTACACATTATAAAATTATTATATACACTACGGGTTTTAATCGCGTGAATAATTTAAGCTAAAAGTCTACCCGTGACCACGGCCGTTGCAATACGGTTGAAACGTCGGGCAATAAACAAGGTATTTTACCTTAAATTATTCACGCGATTAAGACGCGTAGAATATATAATAATTTTATACAGTCCCACTTCTTTTATAATTATTATTTTTACCAAACACATTGGTTCGTTCAATAAAATGATTATTGTGTCTGTAATGTAACTTGATGATTTTAAAAGAGTACTCCATGAGTTTCTTAGCACTCTTGGCAGACTCTTCTCAAGAGCTTTTCACCTGGAACTACTACTCAACTTCTTTTTTAAACAATTAAAAAAAAAAACAGTTTATAATGCAAACTAAATTAATATGGTATTGTAACTTATCGTGACATAGGAATTAAATTGGTTGAGTGTACTTAAAGGTATGTAAATTAACAACCAACCGACTGCCGCAGTATAAATAAACGATGAACCTTCGGCAATCTTCGGGTAACATAGCCACTTTCTTTTTCAGGACTTTTAAATTCTAAATAGACATTTGAGTAAATTATTCTGTAAATTGTCACAAATTTAACTTTTTTTTATTATTTTTTTTTTAAATAAAATAAAAAATAAAGTTAAATTTGTGACAATTTACAGAATAATTTAGTGAATAGACGATTTTAGTTACAATTCTGTTTTAAGAAGTTCTAGATAGTCGGGCTCAAATTTTTTAAAGTTAGAAAAAGTGTAGTATACACTTGAAAATACATTAATTATGTACAAAATCTGTTAGAACGAGTCTATGTGCAGTTAAAGTCACTGACAGAAATCAACTTAACAATAAAAAGTAGAAGTGTTGCCGAACGAAAGAGGTTTAATTAATTACTTATTATAAAAGTAGTTCGAAATTTAAAAAAAAGCAAGTAAACTCACCAGCTAAACAAATCAGTGAAAGCAATCCAAAAGGAAACACGAAACAACCTCAAGGAATGACAGTCATCCCAATACTAACGACATACGTCACTAGCGAACGCTTTATACACAAATAAAACGCGGGAAAAACGAACAGACCAATACGGAAGTAGGAAGGATGCGTTTTTATTCCATTCCGATTTGAAATTCGAACGGTCCATTAGACAAATTGTTCCCGCCCTTTGTTGAATGACGATTAACTTTTTTTCAACATTCTAATTCAATTTGCGCGGGTAAAAAATATTTGCATGATGTCTTTGTTAGTTTTTTTGGTAGCGAAATCTTTACTTGACGGAAGACTAGGCTCCACTGGTTTGAACGCAGTATCTAATTTGTCACTGTATCGATTAGACACACAAAATAGTGGCTAACAACAATTTAAATAACTTTTTAGAAAAGTTACGCAGTTTTTTTTTTAATTCGATTGCGTAGTAACCATTAACATTTTGAATCTGGAGCTAACGGTAGACAATATTACTTATTTCTTAATAAATGGCATGGACCACACCATATTCATCCAAACACAAACCTTATTAATTGGCCTACTTTTAAAAAACGAATTTAGTAAAATGCGTGGGATGCGTATAATCATTGCATAAACAATTTAGAATAGAATCTTGTGCAAATTGTATAGATAAGTGAATTGGCAAATTACGTACGCGTTTAGTAAATGAAACAGCGACCTGGGAAATTATAATCTTGTTTAGGTCAGGCACAAGACTTAATTCCAGGCCCAGATTGATGGACCAAAGAAAACAAAGCAATCTCATAATCACGGAGATGTGATAAAACAATAACAAAACATTGAGGACAACAGGAATCCAAAACCAGGAACAGATCCTTCAGAAGTAATTCAAAAAACAAACCCTCCAGAAAGAAATTAGAAACTAAAGTTTAAGAATATAATGACAACAGTCTTTTTGACAGAGATAAAATAACTGTAAAAGTGTACACAGATACTAAGTTGACAAACGGCAACATCAAAACGAGGTTAAAGTAATAATCCATAAGAGCGTGGTGGCGCATAAGATGATTTGTAATATGACTTCGGGATTTAATAAACTATTCCGATCGTTTATGAAAATCTGGAAAAGAAAAACACAAGAAGACGACGAAGAAGTAATCATTTGGAAACTCGATAATATATGTAAGTGTTTTTGAAACAACCGTTCTTAATAATAGCTTAGATAATAAATATTTGATCATTTTCGCTCTTATTACCTTTATATGAGCAAAAGAGAAGCAACAGCTCTGTCGAAAGCTTTTTAAATGATTTCAGTAATAAAATTGTAATTGATCAGATGAACGTAGGTAACATTTTTTTAATAGGTATAGTCAGTTTTGGGCTTTTACTGCTGTAGCTTAAAGGTTTTTCTAATTTTCTCTTTTCGTAAACTTTTCCAGTATTATAATAATAAATAACTGGATTTTTTTTTTAATCAAATTTTCTAAAAATGAAACCTGCTAGATCGATCTATCGCCCCCGAAACCTGGCGGAGCTGGCTTTCATCGCTGGAGCCGTTGCCGATATTCAGATTATATATATAGGTATAAATAAATATACAAGAATTGCTCGTTTAAAGGTATAAGATATAATATAATATTATCTTGGGACAAATGCCAAACCAATCAGAGCTTCTACTGTGGAAACCAGACAATTGATAAACATACATATTGTAGATAAATTACACCCAGACTCAGAATAAACAATCGTGCTCATCACACAAAGTTATATACTAGGTGGTGATCGAACCCACGACCTCCAGCTTAGCAGTCAGGGTCACTAACCACTAGACCAACGGGCCAGTATTGGATGGAACCAAACAAAATAAAACCAAGGCGTAATCGTTTTCGAGTTTTGGTGAGACTAATACACAGCAATATTTTTTTATAAATATTATGATTAAGGGTAAATTACGCGAAACAGGGTTCGGCTCTCTCAAAAATTTATATAGAAAACCTAAATATTAAGACCCCAAAAAAAAAATTGTGTCACTATAGTATGACCATTAGTGCTGTGCACTCCCTGAGGTATGCGCGCGGTGAGACGGGGGGGTTAGAATCGGCTGCTGCGCTGTCAGTGCGCCGTCAACGCTTGTGACGGCAGGTAGTGTTATTTGTATCGGACTGTCTATGTCAGACGCACACGAGATAAATATTCAAAGATGGGTCGTGCGTTATCTCGTGATATGAAGACTGTCATTTTTAAGGTGGCTGAATATTTTAAGAAAAGAAAAGCAGACAAAGAAAGCTTTGAATTTAAAAATGACGTGAATATTGCTAAAATCGTTGCGGAGGCTACGGGATACAGCAAAAGAACCGTACATAATGTGATTTCTGCGGGCTATTTATCAATTGAAAATTCAAGCCAATTAAAATTTCAATCGCCAAAAAAACCAAAAGTTCTAAAGAAAAAACACGTTGTGGATGATTTTGACCTTGGAGTTATCAGAAGAAAAATTCATCAGTTTTACGAAGTTGAAAAAAAAATACCAAGTGTCCGTAAGTTACTATCAAGTTTGAGACAGGATGGCATATTGAATTGTGGACGGGAATATTTAAGACAGCTTTTACACAAAATGGGCTACCGTTACAAAAAATGCAAATCAAAGAGACATCTCCTTATAGAGCAGCCTAATATTACAGTGTGGCGGAAAAAATATCTTACACAAATCAGAAATTACAGAACGGAAAACCGAAACATATATTTTCTTGATGAAACATACATCAACGCCAGTCACCATGCCAGCAAATGTTGGCAATCATCGTCAGAACCCGGTATTCATGCTGATATTGGGAAAGGACGGCGACTAGTAATACTCCACGCTGGGTGTCGAAATGGCTTAGTGGATGATACATTGACTATATTCAAATCCGATGCTAGAACCGGTGACTATCATGGAGATATGAGCGGACCTACTTTTTATAAGTGGGTAGATGAAAAGTTAAAAGATAAGTTGCTGCCGAATTCTGTGGTTGTAATGGACAACGCGTCTTACCACAGCGTTCAGATTGAGAAGAAACCAACTATATCAAGCCTCAAAAGTGAAATGCAGAACTGGTTGCTACGCCATAATGTAGAATTTTCAGGAACCATGTCAAAGGCTCAACTGCTACTTCTTATCAAAAATACACAAAAAGAACCCGTGTATAGAATTGACGAACTCCTGAAAGCCAGTGGACACACTGTTCTGCGTTTACCTCCGTACCATCCAGATTTAAATCCAATCGAGTTGGTCTGGGCTGATATTAAAAACAACATAGCCCAAAACTATATTAATTCTTCTCTAGACGAAAAGATAATCTTATTGGATAAATTGTTTTCGGAATTCACGGCGGAAAAATGGCAGAAATGCGACGATCATGTCCAGAAAAATGAAAATGATTACTGGAGTCGCGATAGTAGGTTCGATAATGTTATCGATTCATTCATAATAAATTTGCAAGACTCTGATTCAAGTTCCGGTGGCGAAGAGGAAGATGAAGATGATGACGAAATGGAAGATGAAGTTGAAACAGAATCTATGTCAGAATAACTTTCGTTAGAATATATAATTGTTTGTAAATATAAAAAATGTTTAATAAAACAAGTCCTGTTGTGAATTATAACTTTCAATTCTTATTTATCACCTGCATATTTTTAATAAAATATGAGTATATTTGGGTTACATTTTAATCAACAAAGTAAGTATATATTACAGATAGATAGCCTCCGACCAACGCAACGTCCCGCCACAAGTCTTGCCTTAGAAATGCAAACTGATATCGTAAGATCTGTCCGACATGTATCGACCTCATGTGAACTCATGCACTTTTTTCTTCGCCCCCCACCTCGCCGTGCATACCTCAGGGAGTGCACAGCACTAATGGCCACACTATAGTCAAAGAGTTTTTCTAGTAGATGAAATAAATAAATTTAAGGATATGTCTTAATATGATCCTGCAAAAAAATCTTGAACTTGCGGAAAAATGCAAAAACGCGCATTTTCGTATTGTCATAGTCATGGCGTTCGTAATCTAACATATGTACGAACGAATATTCTACTTTATTTTGACCTGCGCTCTTGCGCACTGTGAAGTAATGGTTGTGTGCGGAAGAGCGAGGCCGGCGATCGTTTTTTTATGTTTCTAATCCTACTAATACTTATAAATCCGAAAGTTAGGATGTGTGGATGTATTAATGTTTGTTGCTTCATAAAAAAGCTACTTAACAGATTTTAATGGAATTTTACAGTAATGCAGTTTATCTATAACTAATATTATAAAGCAGCAAAGTTTGTTTTTTTGAACGTGGTAATCTCAGGAACTACTAGTCCGAATTGAAAAATTATATTTCTGTTGGGTAGCCCAATTATCGAGGAAGGCTATAGGCTATAAAACATCATGCTACGACCAATAGGAGCGGAGCAGAAATGAAAAATGCAAACGCGGGGAAAGGCTAGTCTTAAAAAGTTTTAATAATAAACATTTTAGACGAAAATATGATAAAAACCTTAATCACAGCTCCCTAACATGTGAAAATATTTGTGCAATACGTGTTTGCCTTTAGTGAGAACGAATCTTTGTGCAATTAAGTGTACAATAAACATAAAATTACACTGGCAGATAGAAGCACACTGGCCATAACGTCGGTCCCAACGTCACTTGTCCAATATATAGATCTAGAATAACGCTCGTCCCAACGTTGGCGCCAATGCTATTTTCTAGATCCACACGTTGCACGAGTGACGTTGGGGCCAACATGTGGAGCCAGCGTTATGTGACCAAAATACTAAAAGAAAATAAAACAATATTTTATCACAATATTATTGCTAAACAGAATACCCTAAAAAATAAAATGTCTCGTCCATATTTGCTTGCCTATCCCACGTATTTTCCCAATCGATCGCAACGGATTAGATACACTTGTACAATACATAAAATCTAGCTTTATCGACTGACCTAGATTCACTTATGACTGTAATTTGAAAAAATATTTCGATTTAGTCATTATACAGGGTGTAACAGAAAGGTGTGGTCATATTCAAGGGTTGGTATGTGCCCATGATACTGAGTACACATACCTAATTTATCAAAATTGGAGTATCCAAAAAAAATATTTATTATTTTTTTATTCGTTTATTTATGAATGAAAAAGTTATTAATTAAAAATAGTATGACTTAAAAAGTTCTAATGCCATAATAATCGATCGAATTTTGTATCAGGGGAGGTATAATTCTTATGCCACACGTCTTTCACTACTGAATTTTGACAAAAAGGATATGCTATAACTATGTAATAATAATGCAACCAGCTACGGCACCATGGTAGATGCAATACTGATAACATACACTATCCGCTGCTAAAATTTTACCACACCTTTCTGTTACACCCTGTATAATGAAATAATATAGCGTGATCGTGATCATACCTCGTAAGAATTCAAGAAACCGGCATAGAAACTTTACTTCATATCAATATTCGTTAAATATGTATAAAGAATTTTAATTAGAACATCTAAACTCTAATTAAAAATAAATTAGGCGTTTGTAAGTAAATTTGAGGTTAACTTAGCATATTAATGACTTTTATCTGGCTTTCGATTGTGTTTATTACATTAATTTACTAGCAAAATTAGAGAAAAATACACAATAGAGCTACTGTATATAAATATGTGTGACTATTTAGAACAATAGCGTAATTACAATATTTGAAAACAAGTCTCGAACCATAAAATAACATTACCTATATTGGGTTCCACAGGGAACCGTCCTGGGACTCCATAACATCCTTAACAGTCTGAGAAATTTACCTGAAACCAATAAAACATATATTATGTAATAAATAATGAATTCTTCTAAATTTCAAACGTTTACATACCCGTCCATTACACTGTAACTCCAGGAGGCTAATTCACGTATTTAAAGCAGTACAGTTGCAGTTAAGTTTCGATTAAAACAGCCATTTTCGTATTCTTCTAACTGTGGGATCGATCTCAAAAACGCTTGCGTACCGTACTAGAAAGTCGTTATTGCGCTCTCGAGACGCATACTTGACGCAAGCGTATCTAAGATCGGTCCAAAAAGTTACAGGAATACAATTGACCCTGTCTAATTGACCGTTTTAATCGAAACTTAACTGCAACTGCACTGCTTTAAATACGTGAATTGACCCCCTGGACGTCTTAAATTCAATTTAGGACACACATATTCCATTTCTTTAATTAAAACATAAGTAGCCACACACGGATTTCATATTCACTCGGCTGAAGATGTAAGTAAAGCCTTTCAAGTAATCTATACTAACTAATATCATAACATTAAATCATAGATAAATTGAAGAAAAAAACTGACCCGATTAAGATGATATTAGGTATGGAGGTAGTTAAATATGAGGTCACAAGATCACGGTAACCAACATTCACATAAGCGAAGCTGCAGAATTGGTTAGTGAATTAAATAATGTCAACACAAATGCAACCCTGACGAAACCTGAAATAACTAAAGCTTAATTAACCTTAAGAGACACAATTAGCGATGCAAATATATATATTCGCTTGCATACCAACACAGAAGTTGTGCAAGATGTAATATGTAAAATACGACCTGTTCCCTGCAGCTCCGACCGAGTGTAAGTTGGTCATCTAGATAAACGGACAAACATCCCAAAGCAAACAGATACATAATACATGTCGGGTTTTTTGTTGCAGGTTGGAGGTATGGTTTTCCTTCCTAAGATACTATGTTACATAGAAAAAAAATTTCTAATGACTGATCCTTTCGATTGGTATCGTAAAAATGTAGGTTTCTTTTTAATATTTTGCGGGTTCGATTACCAGCCCCCCCAGACAAATGGCATTCTATTCGATTAGAGTTTACGCTAATCGAATAGAATGACGTCGTTGCGCGCGCAACACTGAATTGTTATATGAGATTAGCAGTTTAGCGGGTCAGCTAGTTTATAATAAACATTCTCGCATTTTGTTCAGCCGTTCCAGAGTTATGCACTTAACAACGTTTTTCTGGGTTTATTTTGCTTACATAAAATATAGATTGTGGCCAATGGCGAACCTGGTTGGTAGACCCGGACAAAAAAACCGGCCAAGTGCGATTCGGAATCGCGTACGAAGGGTTCCGTACCATTATATAAATATACTAGCGGCCCGTCCCGGCTTCACACGGGTGGACATGGGATCCCTAATTTTTTTAGTAATTGCGACTATAATTAAAGATCTAAGCTATCCTATCTCTCAAGTTGGACCAAACTGCATATTGCGTGCAAATTTGAACGAAATCTGTTAAGCGGTTTAGGAGTCCATCGCGGACAAACATCGTGACAGGAGATTTATTTATATTAAGAAGATATAAAATAAAAGCAAACAAAATCATGTTTGTTATATGGGAGCCCCACTTAAATATTTATTTTATTATTACTTATTATAGCGGCAACAGAAATGCAAGATATGTAAAAAAAAACTTCTATCTAGCTATCAGGGTTCCTGAGATATAGCCTGTTGACAGACGGACAGAGAGACAGACGGTCGGACATCGGAGTCTTAGTAATAGAGTACTATTTTACCCTTCGGGTTTCGAACCCTAACAATCATAGATCTAATATATTAAAATCTTGTGTCATGGTGTTTGTAATTTAACTCCTCCGAAACGGCTCGACCGATTTTCATGAAATTTTGTGTGCATATTGGGTAGGTCTGAGAATCGGACAACATCTATTTTCATCCCCCTAAATGTTAAGGGTAGTCCACTCCTAATATTTATTTTTATTTTTAGGTAATTTTTAATTTTTTTACCGGATTCGAAAATACATACAACCCTGAATTTTCACCCTTCTACAATCAACCCCTATTTTTTTTATTTACCCCTATTTTGCAAAAACGGGTTTTTTGACGCAGACGAAGTTGCGAGGGTCAGCTAATAGTAATAATAAAAATCGGCCAAGTGCGAGAGGTACTCGCACTTCAACACCGAGGTCCCGTACACGTGCAACTATCCCTGTTGCACACGTACGAAACCCTTGGTGCGCGAGCCCCAATCGCATTTTTTGATTTTTGTTATCATCAGTGATTTTTTTTGTTCGGGCTTAATCGCCGGGTTCGCCACAGATTCTGGTATCTTCAGACCCAGTGCCAGATCTAGGGTTAGGAGGTACGCTTTCGAGGCGGGGCAAAAAATTGATGATAGCACCCTTCACATTTGCGGAGAACGTGCTTACGACGAGGGGGGGGGGGGGTGCAAATCACCCGATTTGTCGCCCCTTAACCGTGGCGCCCGGAGGCAAGTGGCCCGGGTTGCCCCCCTAGTACCGGCCCTGTCTAAACCTAGTTAAAGTTAACCCATCCCATCAGTGACCTCAAGCAACACAATACTATAAGTCCGTTTGTCCGCTGAATACTAATAAACCCACGTAACATATTGTCAATGTGTGTGTATTGAATAATAACGAACGACATTGATTGGGCCGTGACCGCGAGGTCACGGGTTCGATTCACTCGGCTGTATGATAAGAGGCGATTGGAGATGATACGTTTTTGATAGCGCCATCTGAGACTGATTCAGTTTATAATAAGCCAATTGATTGACTTTCTGGTTATAATCTCCGTTTATTTAATTTAAATGGTTTATCAAATTCACAATATATAGTTATTATTATATATTATACAAGCGGACGCCTCGCGGTTTCACCCGCGTAGTTCCTGTTCCCGTGGGAATACAGGGATAAAAAATAGCCTATGTCACCCGGGGTTAGTGTAGCTTCACAACGATGAAAGATTTTTTCAAATCCGTTCATTAGTTTCGGAGCCTATTCAATACAAACAAACAATGAAATCTTTCCTCTTTATAATATTAGTATAGAAGTATAGATTATTATAGGTATGAGGTAGTTTGTGAGTTTGTAGGGGGTAATCTCTGGATCTACTGAACCGATTTTGAAAATTATTTTACCAATAGAAAGCCACGTTATTTGTGAGTGTCATAGGCTATATAACATCACGCTACGACCAATAGGAGAGGGGCATCAATAAAAAATGTTGCAAGATCGGGGAAAAATTACTCAAACGAAGTTGCGCAGGTCGGTTAGTTAGACAATATTTTTATTTATACGTGTAGCAAAAAGTTTCAGGCACTGATCCAGGATAGGGCATTGCCCCCCCCCCCCCCTTAGGGTCCGTGCCTTAAAAGTTTGTATCCCTTTTGCGCGAATGGAAGAATATGAAATTTGGCACAGTTAATGCTTATATGGAGAAGGAGTAGTAGAGAGTCATCATCAGCCTAACGCAGTCCACTGGTGGACATAGGCCTTTTGCAATCGCACGCCACTTTGTTCTATCTTCGGCTTCTCGAATGCGGTAATCTTAGGAACTACTGGTAACCGAATTGAAAAATTCACTGTTGGATAGCCCATTTATCGAGGCTATAGGCTATATTATATCACGCTATGACAACGGAGCAGCAATGATAAATGTTGCAAAAAACGGGGAAAATTTACGCAGAAAAATTGCGCAGGACAGCTAGTTAAAATAGTTACGTGACAAAAAACATCCCCACCTTATATGTAATGGACGTGTTTACCAGGGACCTATTTGTCAGTATCATGAAGGTAATTTCCCAATATCTATACTAATATTATAAAGCGGAAGAGTTTGTTTGTTTGTTTAAACGCGCTAATCTCAGGAACTACTGGTCCGATTTGAAACATTCTTTTTTTGTTGGATAGCCCATTTATCGAGGAAGGCTATAGGCTATATAACATCGCGCTACGACTAATAGTAGCGGAGCAGCAATGAGAAATGTTTCAAAAACTGGGAAAATTTACGACAGACGAAGTTGCGCGGGACAGCTAGTAGACCAATACAATAACGACGTACAATCTATCTTTATCTGTACAAAAACAAAAGATAAAAATAATATCTATTAAACAAACATAGTACCTATGTGACGGATTTCCTGTAATATCTTATTTATAAAACAAAAAAAAACAGAAACATTGGCGGGCGTCTCCATTTCATCACAATCTGGCCAATGGTTTCGAAACGCATAGAGGACATACAGACAGACAAACATTCATTTTTATATAATATATAGATGTATGATAATTATTCTAAGTGTACTTAAATGTAAATTAAATAATTTAAAAAAAAAACCGGGCAAGAGCATGTCGGACCACGCTCAGTGTAGGGTTCCGCAGCCTTAAATAATTGCATCAGCAGAAGAGCGTATGTTCATGGCACTTACGCCATTTTGTTGAGAAAAGCAGTTTTTCGGCTATAACTTAATGACGGTATATTCGATCATGTCCGAAATAATTTTAGTTTAAACTATTTATTGAGCGCTACCTTTGTGATTTTTTCATAATTTTGGACACACGGTTCAAAAGTTAAGGGGGGAGGAACAGTTAATGCAACTTTCGGATCGATTATTTCCGAAAATATTCACTCAATCAAAAAAGTTAATTAGAAACCTTATAATGTTTTTAAAAGACCTGTCGAATGATGCGCCACACAATGATGATAGCCGAAAGAAAAAAAAATCAGCTTCTGTTACATGTATAGAGAGCCCCCCCTAAAAATATATATTTTTATTATTTAGCTATCAAACTAAGCGGCCACTAGAAGACACCTTTTCAGCAAATTTCATTAATATTCATTGAGTAGTCTCTGAGTAAAATGCCTGTGACATACGGACAGACAGACAGACACACAGACAGACGGACATGACGTAATTATAAGGGTTCCGTTTTTTGCCATTTTGGCTACGGAACCCTAAAAATGAGTGAACATGCACAACATACAGCAAGAGTGCAGAAGGTAACCTTTATATGTATTTTGCTCGAGCAACGACAATACACACGGACCTCTACGGATACGTCGTACGTTAGACTGGCTACCTCGTACAAAGTGACAGCTATTTCAAATTACGAATCGAATGACCGTCCTGTCAACTTTTTTGACACATGAGAAATGACCGTTATTGTAACTTCGTATGCGTATATTTTCACTGTTGTTGCAACATTTTTCATTGCTGCTCCGCTCCTATTGGTCGTAGCGTGATGTTATTTAGCTTTTAGCCTTCCTAAATAAATGGGCTATCTAACAGCAAAATATTTTTTTATATTTGGACCAGTAGTTCTTGAGATTATCGCGTTCAAAAGCTCTTAAGCTTTATAATATACGTAAGATTTAATTTTGTCAAATGACCATCATGGCAAAATCAAATGGAAGTCTTGTTGTTAGTAATCGAATAGTCGAAATCGAAAGTAGAGTTCGTCACAGATGTCCGATGTATCACATCGCATCCAAAATCCGATTTCATCCGAACATCAGATGACATCGATATGATGTTACGAGTCATCCGTTGTTCGAATATTGGTTCGACATTCGCTACTTCTCTGTTTAACTTTACGTCCGCCCGTCTGTGTGAAAGAGATGTAGCGAATGTCGCAACGATATCCGATGCGTGTACGTATATGCTCTTTGTGCTGAGTACGAGTTACGAACAGAACTTTTGGCTTGTTTGTAGCTGTCGTTCAACTTTAATCCATGTTATTCCTCCAAATGTTTTCTAAAATAGTTTTTATGTGAATGGGATAAGATCGCATTTGGTATAAGAAAGTAATGAAGTTATTGTTTAAACTTTTGACATTTCTGTTAGTTTAAATCAGATTTTGGATGTCATTACTCGTTGCAATCGGCATCTAAAATCGGATGTCAATATCGATGTGAAATCTAAATATCGGTTGGACATCAGATGTCCCAAAAAAATCGATATTGCCCATGCCTATTCATTACACCTCCAGCCACTTCTCCACATCCTCGCAATAGGTAGGGAGCAACTCACATTTAACCGGTGTTAAGCCAAATACACCCTAAGTCGTCCATTATTCACGTGATGTTATTTAGCCACTTTTTGAGCCCCACTTCCTCTGGTGATACTGGGCGATGTTTTAGACAAACCACAAACGTGTAAAAATACACGTGTAAGTGGAGGGGACTTACACGTGTATTTTTTGGTACAAAAAATATCCCAACAATTTTGTTTTACTCCAGTCAAGAGTCACTGCCACTCTGCCACTTTTCGGTTGAAAATCCCGCGTTCATTTTTCGTTAAATCAAAATAAATGTGATCGTCTCACTACAATACGCCTTAGTGATATATCGTGATTTTTTCTGAACCCCCCCCCCTCATTTTTCGAGTCTAACGTGGTTAATGGCCGCAAAAAAATCCTGAAATCGCGCCTGATTTATCTCGTGTTTAGTAGCAAATAAATTACGCAATCACACGATTTTGTTTACGTATTATGTACGTAAACAAGTAAAACATAAAGTACGTATGTACTACGTAATTAAACTTAGTACATTCGTCTCGGCAGTTATAACAAATCATTTGGAAGCGTAAAATTATACGTTTTGTAATGATTGGTCAGCTGATCTAATTATGCGTGGTCAATGATATTAAATACCCTACTGTTATTAAGTTTTTATGTTCTCATAGTGACAAGGTGTCATATATACTAATAATATAAAGCTAAAGAGTTTGTTTGTTTGAACGCGGTAATCTCAGGAACTACTAATCCGAATTAAAAATTCTTTCACAGTTTCGGTCACCCGCGCAATTTCGTCTGCGTAAATTTTCCCGTTTTTGCAACATTTTTCATTGCCGCTCCTATTGGTCGTAGCGTGATGTTATATAGTCTACAGCGTTCCTCGATAAATGGGGTATCCAACGGTAAAATATTTTTCCCAATTCGGACCAGTAGTTCCTGAGATTATCGCATTTAAACAAACAAACTCTTCAGGTTTATAATATTAATATAGATTTTTAAACTGTCCCAGCAAATTTACACTTTGTGGCGAAGGATTACATGTCTTTGAGCGATGTCTATGTATGCATTGCTCGAGCGTGCGTTTAACAATGCTTGCCTTCTGCGCTTTCTGTTTTGTGTCTTAGTCCAATACACTGCCGGCCCACTGACCTACACAAAATGATATAACACACCCACACAGTAATGTATAACGCGCAATGCAACAACTAGATTTATAAATGTGGGTATTTTAATTCAAATTTATTTGGCACGTTCTATTTTTGAAATTCGTAAAGCTTTTGTATCAAATGAATTGCGCCCGCGCATCTCTTCGATGTGCTATCACAAATTGTTGTGTGTTTTGGATCAATTTTGAAGGAAGTCATTAATTTAAAAAACCTAGAACCCGGTTGTGCAAATATTAAACAAATCTATACTAATATTATAAAGCTAAAGAGTTTGTTTGTTTAAAAGCGGTAATCTTAAAAACTACTGATCCGAATTGGAAAATTTTTTCACTGTTGGATAGCCAATTTATCGAGAAAGGCTAACATCACGCTATGATCAATAGGAGCGGAGCATCAATGAAAAATGTTGCGAAAACGGGGAAAATAGACGCAAAAAAGTTGCGGGGTCAGCTAGTTTTGAATATAATTATTGAATAATAAAATTATTCAAAACTAGTAACTATATATTTAGTTTCAATCTTTATTTTTTGAGATATACAATTTAGGGCTTCGTGACTCGGACCACTATGTTTGAAAGGCATTCCGAGATTCTGTGTCCGTGAGCAATGTTTAAGCATGTTCCAGACGGTTGGAAACAAGGCTTCCCGCCAAGGTGACCTTGCTGGTTTCCAACCGTGTAGACGGCTGTTGTAAACCAAATTACTTGGAACATGGTTTGCAACAGCCGTCTACACGGTTGGAAACCAGCAAGGTCACCTTGGCGGGAAGCTTTGTTTCCAACCGTCTAGAAGACGCTTTAAACATGTTCCAGACGGTTGGAAACAAGGCTTCCCGCCAGGGTGACCTTGCTGGTCTAGAAGTCATGTTTTGTGTGTGTGTGTGTGTTCTTTACTGCCGGTATTTTATGGTATGGGTAACACGTCAATATACGCATGCTAATATTAGAACCACGTGTGCCTATTAGTTGCATTCATTATTATTGTAATAGCAATTAGTCACTATATTGTAAGGTGTGATTACTCGTAATACTCTGATTGTGATAATAATAATAGTAATAATAATATCTCAAACCAACTCACACAACGCTATCTGATCCCAAACTAAGCAGAGCTTGTACTATGGAAACCAGACAACTGATAAACATACTTATATATTTCGACTGCCTCTGTGGCGTGGTGGGAGTGTATCCGACTGCTACGCAAGAGGTTGTGGGTTCGATTCCCACACGGGACACCACTTTCTGTGATCCACAAATTGTTGTTCCGGGTCTGGGTGTAATTTGTGTCCGTGACTTGTATGTTTGTAAAGTCGCCCGTGACACAGGGTTTGTACCTTACTGCGGGAGTAGTCTTTTGTAAAAAAAAAATACGTACATATCTATACTAATATTATAAAGCGGAAGAGTTTGTTTGTTCGTTTGTTTGTTTAAACGCGCTAATCTCAAGAACTACTGATCCGATTTAAAAAAAATCTGTTTTTGTTGGATAGCCCATTTATCGAGGAAGGCTATAGGCTATATAACATCACGCTACGACTAATAGGAGCGGAGTAGCGACGAGAAATGTTGCAAAAACGGGGAAAATTTACGCATACGAAGTTGCGCGGAACAGCTAGTTATAGATAAATAACACCATGATATGATTAACCTACTAATGTTATAGTTCACTAGCTTTCCCGTGCAACTTCGTATGCGTAAATTTTGCCCGTTTTTGCAACATTTTTTCATTCATATAAAGCCTAGCCTTCCTTGATAAATGGGCTCAGGCTCTCTAAAACTGTAAAATATTTTTTCAATTCGGATCAGTAGTTCCTGAGATTACCGCGTTCAAACAAACAAACAAACTCTTCAGCTCTATAATATTAGTATAGATATAGGAGTTAGTGTGTTGCGGATGGAAAAATCGAAAGAATCTGTATAATTGAATATTTATAAGAAAATTTCAAAATATCGGACGCCACGCTGAAGGGTTTGTTGAAGACGCTGTAGAGTGGAAGAGTGGAATAAATTCCACCCCCCCCCCCTCAGCGCGGTTTGTCGGGAGATTTTGTGACTTATCGTGAGTCTGGACATCGCAAGAAATATCGGGAGAATCCAGGAGATTCCCGACCTTCTGGCAACGCTAATAGGCGAGGAATATCTGCGAGGTTAAGCAACGTTGCCACTATCGGGCTTTGGATGGGTGACCGTTTTCCTACTATGTACTCTCATTGTATTGTGGCCACACGACTAGAAACGAGTTTTACTTTGTGCAAAGTGGACTTCCATAGACAGGTAGCTGATTGCAATGAGTAAATTAAGCTATTATAAATTTACAAAAGACTTTTTGGATTCTACGTGAACGAGTTCGCGGGTCGCAGCAAAATCGAAAACGCTTTTTAAACCAACAGGTTATCTAAATGACGCAAAGTCAAAATCTAGTCCAAACGAGCCATCCATTCAGTCAGACTAGAATGATAGCGAGACGGGAATCGAACACGCGGCGACCCACGTGCGCGAACCAAAATAACCCAACGCACGCGACAGATATTTTTGGACCTATTTTATTAAGTTCGCTGGAAAATGGTGTGTAAGATGAGTTAAATGTGTCATTATCTCTAACGGATTTCGGTTACAGATACTAGCTACATATCTAGACTAATATTATAAAGCTAAAGAGTTTGTTTGAACGCGATAATCTCAGGAACTACAGGTCCGAATTGAAAAATTTACTGTTGGATAGCCCATTTATCGAGAAAAGTTATAGGCTATATAACATCACGCTATAACCAATAGGAGCGGAGCAGCAATAAGAAATAATAATAATATCTTGGGATACGATATCTGATCCCAAACTAAGCAGAGCTTGTACTAAGGAAACTAGACAACTGATAAACATACTTATATATTTCTAAATACATACATATTATAGATAAATAACATCCAGGCACACAATAAACCATCGTGCTCATTACACAAAGTTTTATCCTGGGTGGGGATCGAACCCACGACCTCTTGCGTAGCAGTCGGATACACTCCCACCGCGCCACAGAGGCAACAAATGTTGCAAAAACGAGGAAAATGTACTTAGACGAAGTTGCGCGGGTCAGCTAGTTATATATAAATATATATCAATCTATATGATGTTCCACTGCTGGGCTCGGGTCTCTACAATAGAACGAGCTCATTAGATCCTGGGGGCAATTGCCATAATCGCCAACGCCAGGATTGGCGAGCGGGTTGGCGATCGCGGTAAGACTTTAAAACCGGGCAAGTGCATCTCCGGCCTCGCACAACGTAGGGTTCCGTGGTCCCCTCCCCATCCGAATAATGTGGATTAAGAAGTGGGTTTTCTGTTGTTTTTGTTTCATACTTACAACGTTATATCTACTTAATGATATTTTTCAATGGAATTTATACGAAAATTTTGTTACTTCTCATTTGATCAGCTGTTACTCGTAAACTTGTAAAGCCTACTTAGCTGTGATAGTCTTCCTTTTAATTTCACTTAATATACTACTACCGTGATTTTTTCCACATACCCAACATCAACCATTTAGCTGGCAGGGGGGAGGGGGGGACACACACTTGATTGTAACAAAAATTTATATTTTAAAATTTAATATTTTACAAACGAATCCCTAAATCTATAAATCGTCTTCCCAACGACTAAACGTTTTTTAAAATATAGGTATATTTTTATATACGCTGTATATGGTCAGCTTATCCACATAGTCATCTGTGCTCAAGTTTCTGTCCGGTGACTAGGAAAATGTATAAGCTCTGTATCTATGTATCTTAATTAATAACGATAGTCGAGTACTGAAGTAATTTTTATAGGCATTTCTTGCCAATTACTTTACAAATACAATAAATGCATTTTTGAAAGATAGAAAAATTTGAAATCCAGACTCAGGAATCGAACCTAAAATGCATTTATTGTATTTGTAAATTGGCAAGAAATGCCTATAAAAATTATTTCAATATTCGGCCTGCGACATCATAATTTGTTAAAATGCTCTCTGTAACGAAGCAATAACAAAAGCCGTGATAGTTCTTTAACTACCGACTAGATGGCGCTGCGAAGGCCCAATTTCGCGAGCATGAAGAGATAGAAAGATTTGAGATCTAGTAACATAGTCCAGATAGGTGGTTCGCTTCTGGCCCCGGTTTGGCTACGGAAGTCTCGGGTTCGATTCCTGAGTCTGGGTTTCAAATTTTTCCATCTTTCAAAAATGCATTTGATAGTTGAGTACGTCTTGGAAATCGTTTCGTTAACGATACGTAGCGTAGGTAGGTTTATTTATACGTAAAAATAACGATCGGTTTGTTTGTGTACATAGTTACGAATGTTAAATTACTTAACTCCATTATTTGTGGTACCTATTTGTTATAATATAAGTTAGATTTTCTATAGTCAATGTTAGTGATACTTTTTCTTCAGATTTACTGCCTCTGTGGCGCGGTGGGAGTGTATCTGCTACGCAAGAGGTCGTGGGTTCGATGCCCACCCAGGATAGAACTTTGTGTGATGAGCACGACGATTTATTCTGTGTCTGGGTGTTATTTATCTATAATATGTATGTCTTTAGAAATATATAAGATATTATTCTACGAATCTCACCAAATCTAAAGATTTTGGTTTTGAAAAACTCACAATTTCGTATATTCAGGGGGTTATACACCAGCCAAACAAGTACTGTGTGTACCATTTTGGAATTTCGAAGATTTGGAGGTTGAAGTCCTGTGTCCTGTGCCTATGGCCGAGGCTGTGATGACCTTTGGTAGTCATACGTACATCACTCGAGCAACGCGCGCGTCAAGTCCACTATGTTTGGAAAGCGATGCAAGATTCCATGTGTGTAAACGACGAACGAGTTGTCTCAATGTAACTCGGCCGGAGTGAAGTTAGGTTCATAACACTTTCGCATGTCATAGAGATGCGACCCTAAAATTACTTACGAAAATAATTTGGAACAGTTACACTAAATACAACCGAACCTTTGAAAAAAATCTACGAAATTAATTTATTACACGATTTATGCAAATTTCGGTGCGATTATTTCCAAAAATATTCACTCAATCAAAAAAGTTTATTAGAAACCTCAAAATGTTTTTTAAAGACCTGTCGAATGATGTGCCTTACATTGTTACATGTATGGAGTGCCCCCCCCCTAAAAATATTTATTATTATTCAGCTATCAAACTAAGTAGTGGCTACTAAAAGGCACCTTTCACCTAATTTCATCAAGATTCATTGAGTAGTCTTGAGTAAAATGCCTGTGACATACGGACGGACAGACAGACAGACAGACGGACATGACGAAACTATAAGGATTCCGTTTTTGCCATATTGGCTATGGAACCCTAAAAACAAGTTAGTAATACTAATTATAACAATGTAATGCATAATAATCGCATCTCTAATTCTCTTGGTTTAGTTACCGGCCCCGCCCCCCACTTCCTGTCACCATTTACTACCTAAAAATGCATCTGCGCAACCACTTGTCGCTAAGTTCAATCCGGTCAACTTACGTTGAGACAACTGTATGTGTGGGTTACTATTGCTATTGTATGTAGGTTACTTTCTGTACTCCATGCATTTTGTGGTTACATGTACCCTTAAATGCGTAATATATAAGCAATCAATATACTAACAATTGAGGCGTGTGACATATAACTGTCAATAAAAATTGATTGGCTAATAATATAAGGTCATACATCAGACATTCTTTAATTTCACTTAAGGAAGGGCACTGTGTCTTCATACAATACCAAGACGGAGTAATCAATCGGGGGTTGAGGGGCACAACGCAGGGGCGGGCAGACCACGCTAAATTAACCTACCCACGCTCGCCAAGCGTGGTGATTATGACATCAACCGATGTCATAATCACCACGCTTGGCGAACGGGTTGACGATCGCAGTAAGGCTTTAAAATACGCAGAGGACTTCTGCCCGTCCTCTGGTGTAAAATCCCTTGGTCGCATTGACGACACCCACGGGAATAGATGGGATCGTACAATTTTTAAGCCGGGACCACACGGCCGTGTGGTACAAGTACAAGCCCTATGTTGTTGTTGTTAAAGTACAACCAGAGTCGGAACAACATATTGTGGATCACACAAAGTGGTGTCTCGTGTGGGAATCAGTCAGGGTCACTAACCACTAGACCAACAGGCCACTTATATGTTTCGAAAGTATAATATAAATATTTTCATGTGATAGAAAATTCACTTGATCCCAAACTAAGCAGAATTTTACTATGGCAACCAGACAACTGATACACATACTTATATACATCTAAATACATACATATTATAGATTAATTACACACAGACACAGAATAAACCATCATGCTCATCACATAAAGTTTTATCCTGTTTTTTATAATATCTGTCCCAAGATAATATTATTAAGAAAAAAAACCCACAACCTCCGGCTTAGCAGTCAGGGTCACTAGCCACTAGACCAACAGACCAGAAAGTCTGTAAGTCTTCCCATGTATGTGTACATTTTAGCAATTTCTGGGGTATAAATTATATCTTCAATATGTTCAAGTCACCCCTACCTCATCATCAGCCTATCGCAGTCCACCGCTGGACATAGGCCTCACCAATTGCACGCCAATTTGTTCTATCTTCGGCTTCTCGCATCCAGCTCCTGCCAGCCATTTTGCGTATATCATCACTCCACCTGGCCTGAGGGCGTCCTACACTACGTTTGTCGAGACGCGGTCTCCACACAAGAATTCGTTTACCCCAATGGTTGTCGGTTCTTCGGCTAATATGGCCAGCCCACTGCCACTTTAGCTTGCTAATCCGGTAGGCTATGTCGATAACTTTGGTTCTCTGCCGAATCACCTCATTTCTGATTTTGTCCTTAAGCGAAACTCCGAGCATAGCCGTTTCCATAGCCCGCTGAGCGACTTTGAACTTGTGGACCAGCCGTACCGTCAGTGTCCACGTTTCGGCTCCGTATATCATGACGAATAGGACGCACTGATTGAAAACTTTAGTCTTAAGGCATTGTGGGATCGACGATGAGAAGACATGACGTAACTTCCCAAACGCTTCCCAACCCAACCGAATTCTCCTGTTCACCTCGTCCTCGAAGTTGTTTCTACCTAACTGCAATTAATGCCCAAGGTACACATATTTTTGAACAACTTCGAGAAGGGCGCCGTGCACCGCTGTCGGTTCCGGTAGTACATGTTCATTGAACATGACCTTGGTTATATCCAAGTTCATCCGTAGGCCGATGCGTACAGAGGAGTTAACCAGGTCATTCAGCATCTGTTGTAGGTCCTGCAGCGTTTCTGCCATGATAAACGCAAGTGAGAGATGTATTCACCATTGATGTTAATGCCCCGCCCTTTCCAGTGCAGCGTTTTGAACATATCCTCCATTGCATTTGTGAACAGTTTCCCCTTGCCTTACTCCTCGATGCAATGGTATAGGTTTTGTTTGCTTCGTAGAGACATCTCATCACTTGGATATAACGCCAATCTACTTGGCATCGCTACAGGGACTTCGGAACGGACCAGATTTCAATCGAGTCAAAGGCTTTCTCATAGTCCACGAATGCTAGACACAGGGGCTGATTATACTCCTGGGTCTTTTGTATAATCTGCCGCACTGTGTGGATGTGGTCTATGGTGCCATATCCGCACCGAAATCCAGCCTGTTCCGGTGGTTGGAATTCGTCAAGTCTTAGCGCAAGGCGGTTTGTGACGACTCTTGAGAATAGCTTATAGACGTGGCTTAGAAGGGAAATAGGTCGGTAGTTCCTCAGCCGGGTCTTATCTCCCTTTTTGAAGAACAAGACGACTACACTTCTACTCCACGCCTCCGGAGTTCTCCCTTCGAATAGGACAGCATTAAAGTGCTTTCGGAGCTCCCTCAGTACGGGTTTACCTCCAGCCTTTAGCAGCTCTGTTGTAAGCCATCTTCTCCAGGGGCTTTTCCATTTTTCAGCTGTTTAAGAGCCAGCACGATTTCGTCAATGTTGACTTCTGGCAGGTCTTCGGTGTAGTAGCGTGTTAGAGTGGCTCTAGGATCTTCATTTTCAGGATCAGGTCGAGATGCATGCGAAGCGTATAACCGGCCATAGAAGCCTTCCAATTCGGTGAGAACTGCCGGCTTCGAAGAAACGACTTCTCCACTTACTGTGGTCGACTTCGTCAGGTGGCTTCTTCCAAGAGATTCTACGAACACTTTTGACCTCCGGTTCTGCTCGATCGCTCTTTTAATCGAGAGAGTGTTGGAGCGCCGAAGGTCGTGTCGTTTAAGCTTATTGATCTCTTGGTGAGCGCGCTTTTCCGACAAAGTGACGGGTGGGTTTTCACGTCGTTTCTTCATTAGCCCTAAAGTCTTTTCCGAAAGCTTTGGCTTCTTTCCCTTACGCTGCATTTCACATAATCTCGTACCTTCTTCCCTGAGTATCCGAACCACATTTACGAGCTTTTGGTTTACGTCTGTTGTGGTTTCCATGGCAGCAAATCGGTTATCCAGGTTTGACTGGACCCCTACCTACTCAATATGAAATTCTGGATTGTATGCTGTGGTCAAGCTCACCCATCAAACCAAAACCAGCACCACTTATCTTCTTATCTTAGTCACCAACTGACAAGGAACAGTATGAATGAGCCATGAGCATGCCTTAGTTTGTAATATTACTAAATGAAGAGACAAACAGGTTTTTGAGCCTGATGATAAGCATCATGCTAGCCCATAACAGAATCAGCAGTGGCGAATTTAAAAAAAAATTCACTGATCATAACAAAAATCCACCAAGTGGTGCTTGCGCACTGAAGGTTCCGTACATGTGCAACAGAGATAGCTGCATATAATCAGAAACCCCCGATTTTTTGTTCGGGCCTACCCACCATAATCCGCCACTGAGTATCAGTGACACACAAATCTTTGTTTGGCAAAGATCTATCACGGCAATATACTCCTAATTTGACACATTATTTACCTAGTAATTACTCTTGCTATAGTGTCTTCAATAAAACACAGTGATGTGTTACTATAACTATTTCACATAACAATAATCTAACTTATACAAATATGGTATCCATTCATCTGGAAGAACTCAATGCTGTGTGAATAGGTTATTTAGACAAGTTTGTGTCACGTTGAACCTGCTACGGCACTTAATATTTTAGTTGGAGGGGGAGAGATGTATTTAACTCCTCTGAGGGTAGGTTTCAACAAGGAAAAGCATTTTTACATGGAGGGATTCAAATTCCTTTGGGAGGCTTGAGACCCCACTCCTTGGATCTGCCATTTAATGAATAAACCTTACATTATTATTACTGATTGGGTAGGAAAAATAGTCCTTAGCAGGTAATTAGACAATTTAAGGGCGCCCTAGTGAATAATTCTACAATATATGCACATTTGGCGTAAGTGATTACTTCTTTATTTAAGGTTGTAAGTCAAAGCTTAAAATGAATATTGATTTGTTTTATCATAAACCAGGCTTGTAGAAAGCGATAATTGAAAATAAATTAATAATTTGAAAGTTATAAGCCTTAAAACATTGGAATATCGCCAAAATTGTTGAATTGACTATGGTGCCCTTAATATATGGGCTAAGTGACACCAACTGACGATTATTGCTGTATATAACATGGAAATGTACTCATCAACAATCCCCAGTTAGTGTAAAACTATAGTAAAAATGTGGTAGTTAACTAAGAAACTGGGTTATTATTATTACTAAATGTAGATGTATACTATAGATAAGCGGACAAATGCCACAAGAATGCACAAAGATCTAGTGCAAGTGAAGCATACTAACATAGTTTAAGTTGTATTTATTAACACTTATTGTAATATTGTACAGTAGGATCAACGTAACTTAACTTCACTGGATTGAATTGGCGAAAAGTGGCATATGCCTTTTTAGTAGTAAATGATGATAGGAAGCGGGGGGCGGTAACTAAACCAAGAGAATTAGAGATGTGATTACGCATTATACGCATAATTAGTATTACCACAGATAATATAATACTATACTAGTAATAATAGTCATGTTTTTTGTGATTGCTTTTCAAACTTTCTTTAGTATTTACTGTAACTGTTCTAAATTTAAACTTTTATGAACTTATACACAATTTTTGTTGGTGTTTTTAATTGATTAAACATCAATTGTTTTAGTAAGTAATTTTAGGGTCACATCTCTATAACATCTGCGAAAGTGATAAGAACCTTACTTCAATCCGGTCAAGTTACGTTGATCCAACTGTAAGTTTGTCTGTAAGGTATATATTTCTATGGGCCATTGATGCCTGATATAAATGGTATTATTATTATAAACAGCCAAATACTCCAACCCAACTTAATTGTGTTTTTAAGTTGTTCTTAAAAGCTGGCACCCAGTATTTGTGAAGCCTGCTGTCACAGATCCGGGTCACCGGCTTTTGACAGTTAAGGTAAACAGTACCAACAAATATACTTTTGAGTGTTAAGTTTACTTACCATTTTAATAGGCAGTAAAGTCTTGATATTGCCCACATGATATTAAAATTGTTGTAAAGTAAAGTACAGCAATTTAGCAATAATAATGTCAAAAACAGTTAAATATCACAATTATAATGTGAATATGAATGTAATATAAAAATGAAGTTTGGCAAAAAAACTGTGAAAGTCAAGACACTATTGTCTGCCATTTTTTTATTATAAATAATAAAAGTAATAACTCTGATTATATGTATATTTTTATAAAAACTATTTTGTAACATATGAATACTTGTAATTTATAGCAATTTCTAATATTTATAGTAATAAAATATTACACGTAAATGCATTAAATTGAAACTGCAAGCACAGTACTCACAGCAATTGCAATACTTCGCTCAAAATATTAATGTTTTTCAACGCAATATCAACAACTTCAGTACTAATTGTGTAAATTTATGTATTTCAAACGTTTAACCTTCTACCGGCGCTGAATCCGGCAACAGTTATTACAATTATAACTTCAAATTACCCATAGTAAATCGGTCATACTTTCCAAACGCAAAGATAGAAATGCAACTGGCCGAACCGGCTAAATAGTCATTTATTTCGTATGCACATTCATTTTAGGGCCGGTAATGCCGTGAAGATGACCCTCAAAGTTACATAGAATCATAATAAGCCACACGACACCACCAGAAACCTCCGGGCATCCAAATAAAGACAACCAAATGTACTATGTCCATCTTCTATTTCACTGACCTGTATAACGCTAGTGAGACATCAGCGGCGGGATAATAGGCTTCCATCAAACATTCAACACTGTACAGAACTTGAAAGTTAACATTAAATGTTTATTTCACACAATAATCATTCAGTTTTTACGATTTTTTTCTATTGTGACACTCGCGGGTTTCAGCAGACAGCGCAACGCGTTCGCGAGTTTTTTGTGTTGCTAGTACATTGATAACTTAAATTACCATTTTTACTATTATGTACATTCTTATAGTAGTAAATTAAATATGATTAAAATTCAATTCTAATTTATATTATTTTATGTCAACAAGCCTACTAAAGCCGAAGATAGAACAAAGTGGCGTGCAATTGGAGAGGCCTATGTCCAGCAGTGGACTGCGATAGGCTGATGATGATGATGATGAAAGCCTACTAATAACTAATAATCAAATAATAATAAATTATTACGCTTATTGAAGTATTAGTAATAACGTATTTATCTAATACGGGAGTGGAAGCGTTCACGAGCATGATGATTGTCCAACGTGATAGTTTGTCATTTGGTAAAGGCGGAAACATACTACTGTGTCGTGAAGTGTCGCAATGCGTTAAAGTGTCAGAGCGGGTGTGCACACTATAATAACGCGTGACTTCTGACACTTCTGACGTTTTTTCTGTACAGTGTCAATCGAAATAATGCACCGATTACACGTTTCTTTAAGGACCTTCAAATTTTTAATGTTGATGACACTTTTTTAATATTTTTAGCATTAAGTAGCTACCTATTTTTATAAGATTTTAGATATTTCTTACAAAACGCTTACACGTGCGTTGCGTAAATAAAAAATAATGTGATTTGTAATAACAAGTACACTGCAACCATAATAAACAAATATGTTTATTATGGTTGCAGTGTACTTAAGTACCTACATGAGCTGAAAAATAAAAAAAAATGTCTAAGCAAAATATTATTTTATTATTACAAGCTGCATTTCTTATTATTTGGTTCTTGTAATTTTTATTTTTGATATCATATTATAATATCCTACGTTGACGCACGAGGTCAAATAATTGATCGGACATTTTAAATAAACAAAATAGGTAGGTAGGAGTACCTACCGACCTATTTTGATAATTTAAAATGTAGCTCGCACGAACTACGAGAGTCCGCTCGCTACCTAATTACGACTCCCAATGCTAGAAACACAGAACAAACTTTAGACTGCCTCTGTGGCGCGGTGGGAGTGTATCCGACTGCTACGCAGGAGGTCGTGGGTTCGATCCCCACTCAGGATAAAACTTTGTGTGATGAGCACGATGGTTTATTCTGTGTCTGGGTGTTATTTATCTATAATATGTATGCATTTAGAAATATATAAGTATGTTTATCAGTTGTCTGGTTACCATAGTACAAGCTCTGCTTAGTTTGGGATCAGATGATGTTGTGTGAGTTGTCCCAAGATATTATTATTAAACTAGAGTGTCGTGGCACGCCAGTACTCCCACCGGCACCGCCGTTCTGGCGCGATCGCCTACGAGCGAATCGCGTCACGACAGGCCACGCTGCGACACACCACTCTGCTTTTTAATGTGTCTCGTGGTCTGTGACACTCCACGACACCGTAGTATGTTTCTGCCTTAAGAACCAACCAAAATCGAGAACTAAAGAAAATAAACAGGCCCTCAAGGAAATATTATAAGAAATGCAACACGTAATAATACCATACATTTTTATAATTTTTGTAATGTAAAAAGCCAAAAAGGGTACTTTACCAATTACATGACGACTTGACATCTGTATTCTGTGTAATGATCTGTAATTTTTGAACGACATTGTTAACGTCACTGTCTAAACATAAATCGATAACACATCAATGACTGCAATATTTTAATTTTTATCAATAAAACTAATAGAATAGTTCGTGTTAATTAATTATTTAGTGAATTATAACAATGATTAAGGCAATATTAGTATTTAATAATCACGGGAAGCCGCGGTTATCGAAATTCTATCAGTACTTTGTGAGTGAAAGTTTTTTTTTTAGGCTTTGGCATGCATGTTTTTTTACGACTGTCATGTTTGGTGATAATTTTAATAATTCGTTATCTCTACTAATAAAGAATAGTAACTGTGTCTGTGCATTAAAGATATTAAAAAAAAAAAACTAACCTAAATCAACTAATTAGGGGTTTCTTAGCCCGAAACTATATTTATTCATGTCTGCTTGTTTTTTGTTTGGGGTTGACGTAAAACTCCGTGAATAGTTTGCCGTATTTTAGTGTTAAAAGTATTATTCTAACTTAAAATACTGCTACGAGTTCCATCAAAATCGGTTAAGTAGTACGCAAGATACAGCTTCAACTCTTGTGTCGATATCTGCACCTTACATTAGAGTTAAGTACGAGTGAAGCAAGCTTACACGTACTGTAAATTTTATTAAAAATCCATCAACATAACAGAACAGACAAAACATAATTTGAAAATAATATTATCACTACCAAACACTTTATTTTTTTTCTAAACCGAACCGTTTTTTTTTTCTTTTAGAATGAAGACATGCAGCAACAGATTATAAAAGAGACATTCCAACTGGTCTCCAAAAGAGAAGATAATGTGTGCAATTTTCTAGAGGGTGGCAGGTAATAGTTGTACTAAATTTAAACCATTTAAAAAAATATAGGCTACTCTAGCATATAGGTCTCGAATATAGGTTAATCTATACTAAAATTATAAAGCTGAAGAGTTTGTTTGTTTCACGACAATCTCAGAAACTACTGATTGAATTGAAAAATTCTTTCACTGTTAGATAGCCCATTTAACAAGGAAGGTTATAGGCTATATAACATCACACTACTACCAATGGGAGCAGAGTAGCAATGAGCAATGAGAAATGTTGCAAAACGGCGAAAATTTACTGAGATGAAGTTGTGCGGGACAGCTAATTTTCCTCCAATTGCACGCCACTTTGTTCTATCTTCGGCTTCTCGCATCCAGCTCCTGCCAGCCGTTTTGCGTAAATCATCACTCTACCGTCCTACACTACATTTGCCGTGCCGCAGTCTCCACTCAAGAACTCGTTTACCGCAACGGTTGTTGGTTGTTTGGCAAATATTTATACATTTGCAGAAGAACCGACAACCACATACATATAATATAATTTTAGTATAATTATAGTTATTAAACAAACACTTGGTAGCAATAAAGTTGAAGAGGTTGTTTATTTCAATATCTGTCAATCTTAGATGAAATTTGGGATGGATGTAGCTTGAGGAAGGTTATAGGCTACTATTATTGCAAAAACTGCCATTCATATTGGAGAAGTCATAGGCAAAAGCTAGTCTACATATTAAAAAAATATTTTGAAAAGGAAAAATCTAAACCCTTTCAGAGGATCACTTTATTCTGGGAACGTGTAGAAGTATAGAGTTATATATGGGTACTCGGGTCTACAGTCCCTTAAAGCTGTGAAAACGTCAAACTACTAAGTTAACGTAAAAAAAAAGATACAGCCATTTATTTAAAAAACTGGTAGACTTGATTCCTGAACTATTTATAATATGTATCTACGTACAGAACCCTCAGTGGGTGTGTCCAACTCGCACTTGTCAAGTTTTTTTGTCCGTTGAAATTTAATTGCCCTTTGTTAATAATCCATACTAATATTAAAAATGTGAAAGTAACTATGTCTGTCTGTTACGCTTTCACACTCAAACAGCTAAACCAATTTAGATGAAATTTGGTATGTAGATAGTATGAGTCCCGGGGGTTTCTTTTTTTGTTTTTTTCACCTCATATCTGGTAGGTTTAAAAAAAAAGAAAAATAGGAAAAACCGAAAGAGCAGCCAATAAAATGAAATCTGGTATGGAGATAGTATGAGTCCCGGGGGTTTCTTTTTTTGTTTTTTTCACCTCATATCTGGTAGGTTTAAAAAAAAAGAAAAATAGGAAAAACCGAAAAAGCAGCCAATAAAATTAATAAATCAAAATTGGTATTTTTGTATGAAAGTTTTTTCAATTTATGATGTTACAAAGTTCTTTTGGTCAGCTAGTTATTTATAAAGATATGAGAACTAATGGTAGTTTATTACCTATATTTTCAGCCTAATTGGTGGTTCAGATTATAAGCTCATCTATAGACACTATGCAACATTATACTTCGTGTTCTGTGTCGACTCCTCTGAGAGTGAGCTGGGTATTTTGGACTTAATACAGGTATGTTATCATAAAACTTTGTTTATAAACAAATAACTGCCTCTGTGGCACGGTGGGAGTGTGTCCGACTGCTACGCAAGAGGTCGTGGGTTTGATTCCCACATGGGACACCACTTTGTGTGATCCACATATTGTTGTTCCGAGTCTGAGTGTAATTTGTATCCATTACTTGTATGTTTGTAAAGTCCCCCTGCGACCCAGGGCTTATACCCTACTGCGAGGGGTCATCTCCTTTTAATAAAACCAATAAAAAAACAAATATAGACTATACTTACACCCTTTATGTTAGTAGAACCTACAGTTGTCAGTAATTCAAATTAATTACAATTTATGAGAATGCAGCAGATATCATTGTAAACGTGATAACAATTTTTTTTAAAAAACAATTGTAATCTGCATACCAGTAAGTTCAAATGCGGCTTATTAATGATGAAATATCATAATATAAGGATGTTGCACCATGCTCAGTGTATTATTACAATAATGTGCACTATATATAATGAAAACATCCAATTTCTTTTATCACTGCATGTTATTAAAAATCTAATAAAAATGTCTAGCTTGTAACACGCTGTGGTGCCGGCTTAAGAATAGTACCACCCCATCTCTTCCCGTGGGTGTCGTCAAGGCGACTAAGGGATATCACTCCGGAGGACGGGCAGCAGCGTCCTCTGCGTAGGTACTTAAAGCCTTACTGCGATCGCCAACCCGCTCGCCAAGCGTGGCGATTATGGCAATTACCCCCAGGATCTACATACCAGTAGGTTCTACTGGGGAGACCCGTGCCCAGCAGTGGGCCATCATATGGGTTGATATGTGTAACACGCTAATCCTGTACATAACTCGGAAGAGCGGAGTCTCCTCTCACAAGCATTATATAGCTTAAATGGAAACTCCAAATGTAATGCACCCAAATGTAGAAAAAGAAATACTTTTTTTTTTTTTTTTTTTTTTTATTTGAATAAGTGCACCACCAGAAGAGCGTATGTTCATGGCACTTAAGTCCTTTTGTTGAGAAAAGCAGTTATTCGGCAATAACTCAATGACAGTACATCTGATCATGGCAAATATAATTTTAGATTAAAGTATTTACCTTTGTGATTTTTTTGTTCACAATTTTGCAACTTTCGAAGCAATTATTTCCAAAAATATTCACATAATTAAAAAAGTTTATTAGAAACCTAGAAATGTTAATAAAAGACCTGTTGAATGATGTGCCACACGTTGATGTTTGCTGAAAAAAAAAACACCTGTTACATGTATCCTCTGTTACCTGTTACCTCTATACATGTAATAGGTGTTACCCCCCCCCCCTAAAATATTTAACTAAAAACTAAGAAGCAGCTTTTCCTGCATTAAATTTCTGAGAGTTTTTACTTCACACATTTAATATAAATAACAGAATAATAAATGTTGATAAACTTTCGCGATTTGTACACATTATGAAAATGTGTATATATATTACGGGTCTTAATCGCGTGAATAATTTCATAACAGAATAATATTTATTTTTTATCTTATTATCTTAAGATTCATCATATTTGAGAATCTTCTTCCCCCACCTCACCTGACAAACCAAATTTAAAAACTCACTCCTCCGGCTTCGGTTCCCATAAAACCACCTACGTAACATCACTAGTTCACATTGACGACACGACAGATTGTCAGAAAGACGATATTTTATCGGTTCACGACAGTCGTTACGATAAAATATCGTTAACGGCAGTGTTTCGACTAGTCAGCGTTCAGTCGGCACGTCACTCTCAAATACCCATTCTCTATTGCCCGACCGTGGCGTGGTTGACACATAAGGGGGCGTCCATAAATAATGTGAGGCGATTTTGGCTCACCGGTTAGATATAATGAGATTTGGCCTGACGCCTCTTCCCTAATCTCACGTAGATTTCACATTTGACTCAACACTGGTCAAGTGTGAGTCGTGCGCATGACAGGGAGGGGAGGGGGTAGCAATGAATATCAAAATCGTAAAAAAAATAAAAAAATATGTGAGTTTCAACTCGACCACCTTCCAAAAACCTCACGTAATTTATGGACGCCCCCTAATCTTGTATTTCCCCAGGTTTTTGTAGAAACTCTAGACAAATGCTTTGAGAACGTGTGCGAGTTGGATCTGATCTTCCACGCGGACGCGGCCCACCAGGTATTGGACGAGCTCGTCATGGGTGGGATGGTACTACAGACCAATATGGCGGATATACTCTGTAGGTTGCAGGAGCAGAATAAGATGCAGAAGGCTGAGGTGAGGACCTTATATATTTTGCTAATGTCAATTAAATAAATAAGAAAACGAAAGCGGCGGTAGCCTAATGGCTAAGGCATCGGTCTCGCAATCGTGAGGTCGCGGGTTCGAATCCTACCCATTAAACTACCGACGTGAACCCACTCCTAACACAAGCCATTGAGCTTAGCTGGAGGGGTTAACAGGATTGTTAGTAATGTGGGACTATAAATCCCACATTGCTAGTTATCTTTAAAAAATATATATATTATTCACACTCAAACAGTAAAATGGAAAAATGTTATTTCTCTATTAAATAGGCATAATGTCTGAAACCGGTATATATTTTTTATCTATCCTTACGTGCAGTGGCGCCAACATTGACAAGTCAAGGGATATATGTTGATAAGTGGGTTTATATACAACTAGCTGTGCCCCGCGGTGTTACCCGCGTTTTACTAGCCTATGTGTTAATCCAGGGTGTCAACTAACTCCATACCAAATTTTATTAAAATTGCTCCAGCCGTTTAGACGTGAAGAAATAACAAACATATACACTCACATACAGTACTTTACACACTTTACAGTTTTTATCACTTTCGCGCATGTCATAGAGATGCGATCCTAAAATTTCTTACGAAAACGATTAATCGATTAAAAATACTAACAACATTTTAATTCAACAATATAAAACCACTATTTAAATGAGGTCATAAAAGTTTAAATTTAAAACAGTTACAATAAATAATAAAGAAACTTTGAAAAACAAATTTCTTTACCAAAATAATCACAAAAAAACATGAATTAGTAATACTAATTATGACAATGTAATGCGTAATCGCATCTCTAATCCTCTCGGTTTAGTTACCGCCCCCGCCCCCGCTTCCTGTCACCATTTACTTCCAAAAAATGCCCTGCGCAACCACTTGTCGCCTACTTCAGTCCGGCCTAGTTACGTTGATCGTACTGTACTCACAAACTTTCGCCTTTTTTTTTTTTTTTTTTTTTTTTTTTTTCTTATAAAAGATAACTAGCAATGTGGAATTGAGTCCCACATTACTAGCAATCTTGTTAACCCCTCCAGCTAAGCTCAAAGGCTTGTGTTAGGAGTGGGTTCACGTCGGTAGTATAATGGGTAGGATTCGAACCCGCGCCCTCACGATTGCGAGACCGATGCCTTAGCCATTAGGCTACCGCCGCCTTATAATATTAGTGTGATGAAAGAAACGAAACTCAGCGTTGTACTGAAGCTCCAGTATTGCTACTATATACCTACTGATATATTTTCAGGCGGGCATATCAGCTGCGCCTGCGCGGGCCGTGTCTGCAGTAAAGAGCATGAACTTGCCACAACAACTGAGAGACATGAAATTGCCGGATCTGCCGCAAGCCATTAAGGTTAGTCAAAATGGTATCACATTATTACAATCCTGTATTTTTAGTGATCGATCGAAAGTTGGGTTTCGGTCAGTTTCGGTCAAGAAATCTAGTTTCGGCCTTAGCTTTGGTTTCGGCCGTACCGAAACTTGGATATTTGTGAATTATCGTGCATCATTTGACGAACTTCGCGGCTAACTCGTGCTTGCCAGCGCCGTTTCGCGTCGGTGGCTCTGTTTGCCGTCGTTCATCGTTAGTCGAGTCTCGTTGAGTTGAAATTGTATATTGCGTAGTATATGTCTAACTCTCACTGAATGTTATTTTTTAAAAGTTTACTTCAAATAGTGTCTTTATGACATAAAAAAAAAAATGTTTGTTATGTACTTTGATGATTGTCTTTTTGTTTTATTTAACACTATTAAACTGTCTGTATGCATATGCAAATAAATTTGTAAAAAATACACTAGGTTTCTGTATACAATAGAAATTGAATTATGTTTAGGTAAGTTTCGGTTTCGGCCGAAACTGAAAGCGAGGCCGAAAGTTCGGTTTCGGTTTCGTCGGAAAATCCTTTTTTGGTCGGACACTAGCATTCTATAACTTTTGTTGCAATATACGGTCGAAAAAAGGGACTTACCTTAGTAAGTACCTTTTTTCGACCGTATATTGCAACGTAAAATATTAACGCGATTAAGAAAAAAAATATCAAGCGCTTCACCGAACGCCAATTTCGTTGACTCACTTCTATGTTTTAGTCTATATATCTGGTGTTTTATAAACTAGGACAACATTTAATAAACTAAAACCTTCCCAGAAAAATATGCAGTCGAATAGCGAAAACTATCTAAATCGGATCACTAACTTTCGAGAAAATCGCGACCATACATACAGGTCAAAACAGAGAACCATTTTTTTTTTAAGACGGATGACTCAGTGGCGTAACTAGTCTTTTATAGCCGGTGCAAGTTCTTATGCGCCCGGTGCGAGCTTACATAACTGCGTCCTTGGTATTGATCTTAATGGCATTTTCTGAGCCCCTCCAGGGTCTACGCCCTGTGCCTGGGGATCGCTGGCACCGCCCTAGTAACAGTACTGACGAATTATAGCCTCGATACAGGCTATGCCTAGTGTTGCTATCAATGTTATTTTTTTGTTAAAACTGGACTGAAATAAACTATTATTACTATTCTTATAAACTTTATTATTATTATTCTTATAAACTTTATTATTATTATTCTTATAAACTTTATTATTATTATAAACTTTTATTATTGTAAACTTTATTATTACTATTATAAATTTTATTATTATTTTTATTATTAAATCACGGACACAAAATACTCCCACTGAGTGGGTGTACTTTGTGTCCGAGATTTGTATGTTTGTAAATTCCGCCGTGGAATAGGGCTTGTACCTTAATGTACAAGTCTATTAAAATAAAAAATTCTAAACCCAAAAATGTCACTTTCCAGGATTTGAAGTTCTGACCGCTACAACAGGGGACATACCCCGCCACGCCGGTAGCCATAGCAACCAACATTATCAACTCAATATACCCATCAGAAAAATACCAAAACCTACAAAAGCCGACGGAAAATTTAACAAACAAATTCTTCGGTTCCGAAACTTTGAGTGCGAAATTTTCGGAAACATTTTCAGAAAATTATCAGCAGACCGAGGGAGTTAATTTTGAAAATTATGAAAGCAAGAAAACTGATGGTTATCAAGACTTGAGCGGGACCACTGTGGAGTATGATTACAGCGAGGTTAAGAGGCGGAAGAAGAAGAAGAAGGCTGTTAAAAAATAAATAGTAAGCCATGTTTGGCTTAGTTGCAAAATGTCTCTTAGTCGCAAAATGTCTCTCCGTAACTTAAGAATGGAATACTTACAACATTTTAAATAACAAGCTTAAAAAATAAAAAAAATTGGCGCAACATCCGCCATTTTATTTATTTCTAATTTTGATTAGAAAAAATAAAATGAAATATATTCAACCACTATTTAACCACTTTAGGGGTGAAATATTGAAAAAATCCTTTTATAGTGGATTTTTACATCAAACAAGGTAATTTTAATTAAAAAACCCAACTGTTATAAATTGCAAGGATGTAAGCGGCGGTAGCCTAATGGCTAAAGCATCGGTCTCGCAATAGTGAGGTCGCGGGTTTATCCTGCCCACTATACCACCGACGTGAACCCACTCCTAACACAAGCCTTTGAGCTTAGCTGGAAGGGTTAACAAGATTGCTAGTAATCTTTTTATAAAAAAAACATAAGCCTCTTTCTGATCAAAATTATTTAATTTGAAAAAATAAACTTCATTATTATTATTATTGGTCAATTTTTGAAACACTAGCTTTCGTCCGCGGCTTCGCCCGCGTGGATGTCGATTTTTGCGATAAAAACTATCTTATGTCCTTCCCCGGGACTCAAACTATCTCCATGCCAAATTTCATCTAAATCGGTTTAGCTGTTTGAGCGTGAAAGCGTAACAGACAGAGTTACTTTGACATTTATAATATTATTAGTATAGATGATTTTATTAAACACTAGCTGTCCCGCGCAACTTCGTATGCGTCAATTTTCCCCATTTTTGCAACATTTTTCATTGCTGCTCCGCTCCTATTGGTCGTAGCGTGATGTTGTATAGCCTATAGCCTTCCTCGATAAATGGGCTATCCAACAGTGAAAGAATTTTTCAATTCGGACCGGTAGTTCCTAAGATTACCGCGTTCAAATAAACAAACTCTTCAGCTTTATAATATTAGTATAGATTTTGCGAAAGAGACGTTTTGCGACTAACTAGAATATTTTCGTATCGCTATCGTGCTAGGTAAAATGTTAGGAAAACCCTATTGTTGGAATCACCCTTAGGGGGGGAGGGGGGACAATAACCTTAAAAACTCTAGTTCCAACAATAAATCCGGTTGACTCGTTATTTTTGGATCTAGAGTTTTATTTTAAGGGGAAAGTATAATCTCAAGACTATCTCTTCCAAGGATTTAAGAAGATTGGGGGGGGGGGGGTGATTTAGAAACTCATCAATCTTGTGTGCCCCTTAATATTTGTAGTACCTAGCGTGATCGCAGCGTTCCATTATCGAATTATATACTTGAATAATAAATTATAATATTAATTAGGTAATCACAAATTAATAGACAAACACTAATTATTTTTTAAAAAACTAAAAACTTCAATTATTGATTCAACACTGGTCAAAGTATAATCTTTTTAATTATGATATTTCCATAAAATCAATATGAATAGATAATTTTGCTGCAAATTACTCGTCTATCGACTGCCGTGTGGTACCGGCTTAAGCTGCCGTGTGGTACCGGCTTAAGAATAGTACCACCCCATCTCTTCCCGTGGGTGTCGTCAAGGCGACTAAGGGATTTCACACCGGAGGACGGGCAGCAGCGTCCTCTGCGTACTTAAGTCTTACTGCGATCGCCAACCCGCTCGCCAAGCGTGGAGATTATGGCAATTACCCCCAGGATCTACATACTAGTAGGTTCTACTGGGGAGACCCGTGCCTAGCAGTGGGCCATCATATGGGTTGATATGTACTCGTCTATAGTGAGAGATGAGTAATTTGCTGTTCACCACTGAGCCTATATCTTATCTCTTAAGCTTAAATACTGCATTTGTGTCGTTGCAAACAAAGGGGGGAGGGGGGGAGAAACAAAACCCCCTGAAGACTGACCTCTGTAGTACTAGTACGTTTGACAGGAAACTGCCGACAACAAGGCTTTTATATGATTTTAACATTTCAAATCACTTTCTGGCGGTCATTTCACCAATTGGAAGTCCACTCCTGTGAAACAAGGTTAACAAAAACGGCCCACAACACAAATAGTTCAAGGCCAAAAAAAAAAAAAACAAAACTACATGGCAGTGACAGAATTGGGTAGTTGACTACAATAAAAGTAATTTATTTTATACTAATCAGGTAAATAGTAGGTCTTAAAATACTCTAAAAATAACTGTTATTTTACATTTTAACATGATTTTGAATTTAAAAGCATGGAAACGAGTAACGATTTGACGATAGGAACATCTGACGTCATAGGTTGTTATTCCATACACATTTCTACAGAGCTTGTTGTTTTGACATTTCATAAAAAAAAATTACTTGACAGTCAACATTCCTATTGTCGACACCGGTTTCCATTTAGTAAAAAAAAACAACGCCTTTTGCCTCGTGCCCCCCCCCCCCCCCCACTGAAATCCTAGATCCGCCCCTGGCCGTTTGTATGAAGCCGTGTTATGCTATTTGACTGCGATATGCAGAATGATTTTAAATATACTTATAACCTCGCTTTTGGCTTCTTTACATAACACTACATAACTTGTAATACAATTTTTGAGAAAAAAAAAAAATAAAAAAAAATCACCAACTACTTTTGTCACACACAACCATTTACCACACATCTGAGAGACCCCGGAGTAAAATCGATGTTTCTTTGTCAGGTTTAGGACCTAAACCTCACAATAAACAATGATTTTACTCCAGTAAAATAGTCTGTAGGTGGTTAAGGTCATAACTCCAAAAACAACTGGTAGGTGATTAGGGGTTCATATAATAATAATAATAATAAATCTTTATTCGCTCTTTGGTTACATTTTAAAATAGAAGCCCTGCCTCCTGAACTATGTTAAAAACTTGTATCTCAGGAGACAGTTCCTTCCCTCACATACAGTCTTATTTAGTTGTAACTTATAAATAATTACAAAAAGAAAAAAAAAATAATTCCAAAAAAACAGTGATAATAATAATAACAAAACAGACATAAATGAAATTAATAACAAAGAAAAAAAAAAGTGTGTGTGTATGTGTGTGTGTGTGCTTATTGTGTTATGCTTCTTATATAAAATATTTTTCCAAAACTGATATTACAAAGTTATTTAGTGTTATGTAAAGAAGCCGAGCGAGAGGTATTAGTATATAAAAAATCACACTATGTATCATGGGCATATCCAAGATCATTTTCAAAGATCATTGGGGTCGGAGGTTTTTTGTTTTTTCAACAATGGATCGGCCAAGTGCGAGTCAGTGGCATGAGGAGCATTTAGGAGTGCAATATAATAATAATAAATTTATTACGAAAAACCTATAACAAAAAATAACATATACATAAAATTAGACAGCAGATACATAATAAAATCTAATAATAATATTTTGGTACAACACACATGGTCATCTGATCCCAAACTAGGCAATAAATATACCTTAAGTATTTTGGGAGATTGAATTTTCTGTGTACTTACCTTTTACGATTTCAGAAGGATTTCCAACCCCCCAAAACCTCCCCTCCCCCTTGTATATGCAGTCTACGGTTTGTACCTATAAATAATTAAATAGGTACACAAAAATGTGATTAAAATTTTAAAATAAGTATGTATTGTAAATGCATTCCTCTTTGTTGCTCTATTTGTGAACGAAACTTTTAATTGTCTATGGTTAATATGGCGCCAAGTGGCGGTTTAGATAATAGCTTAAATATCGATGTAATTATGTATTTAGGGAATAAGAAATATATATTTTATGTTACATGCTTCATTGTTTCATTATTACGAAATGTTAGCTGAACCAGCGGGTCAATTCACGTATTTAAATCAGTGCAGTTGCAGTTAAGTTTCGATTAAAACGGCCATTTTCGTATTCTTGCAACTTTGGGATCAATCTTAAAAACGCTCGCGCACCGTACTTGAATGTCGTTATTGCGCTCTCGAGACGCATACTTGACGCAAGCGTATTTGAGATCGATCCGCAAGTTACAAGAATACAAAAATGGCCGTTTTAATCGAAACTTAACTGCAACTGCACTGCTTTAAATACGTAAATTGACCCGCTGAATACGGTTCGCTGCGGCTTTTTGTGCCAAAACACTACCAAAGTTTCATCATAATCTGATCAATGGTTTCGGAACGCATGGAGGACAAACATACAAACATTCAGCGGCGGTAGCCTAATTGCTAAGGCATCGGACTCGCAATCTTGAGGTCGCGGGTTCGAATCCTACCCATTATACTACCGACGTGAATCCACTCCTAACACAAGCCTTTGAGCTTAGCTGGAGGGGTTAACAAGATTGTTAGTAATGTGGTCTCAAACCTCATTGCTAGTTATCTTTTATAAAAAAAAGTGATTCTTATTTATATATAATAAATAGATAACATTAATGTTCTCAAGTTCCTGTCATCCGTCATATACTTAATTAACTTTTGTAGTCCTTTTGATGATTATTATTTCTAAAACATATTAAATTCTGGACAAAAATTTAATTTTAATATAAATAATTATATATTATAAATCTATAGAGCTTACTTTGACGCTATTCAAGCTTAGCTTATCGTAATTCATTTATATTAGGCGTACAAACTTACAGTAATAAATTACCAAATCGCTTGCATGCTTTCATGTTTATAAACATTTTTTTTAGACTATCATTAAATTACAATAATATGTACTTACGTAATAGCATATAATGAAAATGTCAAAATACAAAAGTCAAAATAGAAAATTAAAATGTCAAATTATAGAATTATAATGCCAAAAAAATTGTGTAAAATTTGAATAAAATCTTGACAAAACAAATGCTGCCGTTGAAATTTCCGGTCATAGTACAAGCTACATCATAATCTCAGAACATTACATCACCAAAGTCAACGGTCAGCACGCGCTTTGTCATGTTTATTGTAATGTTTCACTTAAGCTAAGCTTGATTAAGCCAAAGTACGCTTTATAGATCTCAGCCTTAGAGCTTGGCTGATTAGTTTAAAATAGTTTGTTGACTTGTCGAGAACTCCATTATCTGTACCTACTAAAGTAGGTATATATACGAAAGCTTGTCGATTTTTAAACGTGTAAACTCCTAAACATTTTAAGCTATTGCATAGCTTTTATCGCGGGCTTTGAGCGCGGCGACCGAATCAAGAAATTCCGTAACGAAAATAAAACCTAACCCCTCACTCCGCCTACCATGTAGCTCGGCCGAGCGTTCGTTTAACGTATATGTAGGTATATGGTACGACTGTACGAAGCTCGCACGGATCGAGACGAGCTGCTTCGAAATGTAATTAAAAAATATAAAAATAAATACTGTATAAATAAAAAATAAATAAGTAATTATAATTGCATAAGTTGATAAAAAATGGTATGCAATAGCTTCACCGCGGCAGTCCCCGAGTGCCACACATTTTTTTTATCATGAACACGGTCCGAACAGGCGAAATCTAGTCAATTTTATGATTATTTTTTGGTTTGACAGTATTGCTTGATACAAATTATAAATTGATGAGATAAAACTACCGATAGTATCGATATAGTTTATAATTAACAGACTTTAATAGTGATTGTACGGATAATACAATAGGTACAACTATTGACAGCATCCATAGTTCATGATAATTATTTCGATAAAATTCTTTACCGTATTTAGCATTTTCGATTAATAAATAAAAACCCAAATGCTAAAATGACTAGTTTTCATGGTTTTTAGAAGTCAAAATGACTGGGATATTGAATTTATGTGATTTGGATTTGTATGCTTCATACATAGGAATTTTACAGCGTCATCTGTTGGATTTTATATGCACTCCCTGCGTAACAGAGTTGACCGTTTCTCGTTACGCCATCTGTTAACTTATAGTAGTACTATTTGGGTATAAGTGGAAGAAGTTTATATAGTAGTTTTGCTATTCTACACTAGATGTCGTAGTATGTAATGTTGCTTCTCATCACACGATGGCGCTGATATAAATACATTCCAAAATACGATCCATCATTTTTTTTATTTAAGATTTTTTAGTTTTCAAATGGTTAATATTTAATTAAAGTCAGCATAGTTTTTTCTTTTATTTATTGTTAATAAAAAATCAGGGTGAATCGATATTTTACCTAATTGAAGTCTTTAACCTTTATATAAATAACTAGTGTACCGATCCTCGATCTATACATATAATATACATGTATAATACTTATTTATAACGCTTCTGTAAATAAAAGTCACGAAATGATAGTGAAAACCGTAGGTACTAAAATTCATTGCGTGGTTTACAAGGACCTTATCTTTATAATAATAATAATATCATGGGACAACTCACACAACGCCATCTGATCCCAAACTAAGCAGAGATTGTACTATGAAAACCAGACAACTGATAAACATACTTATATATTTCTAAATACATACATATTAAAGATACTTAGTATTTTATTACGGACGAAGAATCAATTACGCATAGCCTTTATTCTTTAGAAATAATATATAGAAATAATTACTCCTACCTATATACATTTGCCGACAAACGACTTATTCATTGTTTGATGAATAATAAACAATTTTCTTGTATAAATCTCTCCCCTTTTAGAAAATCAGACATCCATAACCCCCATTTCTTCTCCCGCAATTATAATTAATAAACATTAATTACCAATATTATAAATACCTATAAAATTGACATAGTATTTTATTATCTACAGAACTGTATGTAATATTATTGGACATAAATATCAAAAAATGCCATCTGGTCATCTTAAATTGTTTTTCAAAGTTCATAAGAACTCATGTAATTAATATACCATATAATTCACAAAATATTTATAATACAGAAGGTAAAGTTTACATGAACGTACGTAAGTACTTTGCTCGAATAATTACTTTATTTATACTATTGCCACTCCTAGTACCATTAGAGTAGAATAAATGTAACTATGTATCTTATAAAGTTATAAAAAAAACTGATATTATTATATCTCAGGAACTACTGGTCCGATTTGAAAAAATCTTTTTTTGTTGGATAGTCCATTTATCGAGGAAGGCTATAGGCTATATAAGATCGCGCTACGACTAATAGGATCGGAGAAGCGACGAGAAATGTGTCAAAAACGGGGAAAAATTACGCATACGAAGTTGAGCGGGACAGCTAGTAATTTCATAAATTTATACTAAATAATATGTCCATGTACTTATCTTAAAACTTATATGGTTTCATTATTTGTTAGTATAAGTTGGATAAAATAAATAAATAAATAAATGTTCACCATATCTTTTTGGTACAACTAACACAAGGTCATCTGATCCCAAACTAGGAAGAGCCGTGCTTTGCCAAATGACTGTCTCAGGTCACGTCGGGTTAAAACTGAGGGAATAGAATATAGGTAGGTATAGTACTATTATTTTTTGACGTGATATCGTCTTAAACACGCACGAATAAATGTCACAGTCACGTTCCGCTTGCTAATAGGTTGAAGTATTGTGGCCGTCGGACGCATTTGCGCGGCCCACTAAAGCCGTGTGTGCACAGCGTGGATGGTTGTTTATTACAATGTTTTGGCGATTGCAGCGACATGCGATACAGTTGGGAATAAAAAAAAACGTTAAATTGTCCACCAAGTGTTCCGCTAGTCAGTGTTCACGAAACGACACCAGACTCGATTGAATGACCTTTTCTTTCGAAAATCTTTTGACAGGCCCACCTTTCGCAGTGGGGGCTGATGTACCGGTGTTTAATCAATTGCTCCCCCCTCGTCATACGAGCGACTCACACTTGGCCGGTTGATTCACATGTTCCCCCTCCTGAACAGTTCTGAATCCTCGCCTGTATACCCTTGTCACAGATAATATAATACTATACTAGTACCCTTGTGCATTACAATATCTTGTCTGTAATGCGATAGGAATCGGGAGTAACCAACCCACCTTTTGAAGTAAGGTATGATGAAGTTACGAATTGCGTTTATTGTTTGTGGGTAATTTGCGATTTTTCTTTTTTGTTTCTTTTTTTTATTGTATTTATCTATACTAATATTATAAAGCTGAAAAGTTTGTTTGTTTGAACGCGGTAATCTCAGGAACTAATGGTCCGAATTGAAAAAATATTTAATATTAATATTTTCTGTTGGGTAGCCCATTTATCGAGGAAGGCTATAGGATATATAACATCACGATACGACCAATAGGAGCGGAGGATTTACGCAGACGAAGTTGCGTGGGTCAGCTAGTAATTAATATTGGTGTTAATACGTTAGAGTTGTTTTATATGTTTTATTCATTTTGTTTAACTTAGGTACTAAAGGGCCCAGTTAAAAACCAGTGTCAGGTATCTGTGTGGCATATATGCTGAACTGGGTCCTATTTTCGGCATTCAACTGCCTAAAATAGTTTTAATGTATGTGTTTTTTTCTTTATTGAATTGCTGAAATAAGGACCATTTTCATTTCATTCATTTTTATTTTATTTTATTTTATTTCAAGTTAATATACCATTGCACCTGCCCTGTATTTTCTTACTTTAAGACCAACTATTGTACACTTAGTTGCAAATAAACTTTTGGAATTTGAATTACTTTACCTTCTGTTTTCTTTTTATTTTGTGTAATAATGTCACAAAAGTGACCGTTTATCACAAGTAGGTCTTACAGTACTGATTTAAAGACGCAGTAACTTTCATAATACGTCAATTTTGTAATCCTTTTATGGTAAAGCAAGTTCCCAAGTATAAAGTTGTTCAGTAGGTTATGGGTGTGCAGTTGTGGCGCAGTGACGGGTTCAGAATGGGATTTCTTTACCACTGATGAGAAGGCAGGCGCGGTTCCAGGGGGGGGGGGGGGGGTGGCAACAGGGTCAATTGCTCCCCGAGATATAACTGAAATACCTTTTTTTGGGGGGAATTTCAGAAATTGAACACTAGACCAGTGTGTTTTGACCGCCAATACCCCCTTAGGCCTGGTGTACTGATGTTGAATCTAATGCACCCCTCGTCATGCGAGAGCAATTGACACTACGCCAGTTAAGTCAAATTGCCTCCCCCCCCCCCCCCCAGGACAAAATTCTGGATCCATGCCTACTAAAGTAATAAAGTATCAGTGTCACCCAAATCCTTGTTTAGCAAAGATCTGAATGTCACCGCACCGCGCCTCTCATTTGAGACATTAGTTCATAATTCTCATTTGCCCAGTAATTACACTTGCTACAGTGCCCTTCAACCGAGTCACAATGATGCGTTAACAACACTATTTAACATCACCATTTGACGCTGCGGTTGTAAACACTAAATCTATCTCTGGCTTACGTCTGGTCTCAATAATCTAACTCGACGGATTGGCTACTAGAGATATATTTGACACAAGACAAAATATGTTAAAATTCTACCTCTAGTAGCCAAATCCATGGATAGGTAGATTATTGAGACCGGCCGCTAGACCTGACTTCTCTTAGGGACAAAATCAGAAATGAGGTGATTCGGCAGAGAAACAAAGTTATCGAGTAAGTCTACCGGATTAGCAAGCTGAAGTGGCAGTGGGCTGGCCATATTAGCCGAAGAACCGACAACCGTTGGGGTAAACGAGTTCTTGAGTGAAGACCGCATCTCGGCAAACGTAGTGTAGGACGCCCTCAGGCCAGGTGGAGTGATGATTTACGCAAAACGGCTGGCAGGAGCTGGATGCGAGAAGCTGAAGATAGAACAAAGTGGCGTGCAATTGGAGAGGCCTATGTCCAGCAGTGGACTGTGATAGGCTGATGATGACGATGATGAAGTTACCTGAAGCCAGTAGTTTAAAAAATCTAAAGGACAGACGGCAACTATTGAATTTTCTTTTTGTTATCCATTGTTATGGTTTATCATTGTTGTGGATTATTCACCATAATAATACCCATTTAAACCATAACATTGACCACACTAAGCAAACATATAATTCATATTATTTAACTAAAAGCAGACATTTTTAAACTTCATTTGTCCATTACAAAGTCATATTTATCTACTTGCTTATTACAAATATGGTATATTCATGTTACAATAAGTAAAATACGATGTAAATGTACTGTAATAATATAAATTACGATACAACAGATGGACAGAAGAATTAGGTCACTATTTTTGTAAAGAAAATATCGTTTATGGTCAATCATTTGCAAAGGTTTATGGTTCCGTCAAAAAAATTGAGGGCTTTATAAACTTGATGGAGTCGTGAAAACGATTTGTTATTATTTTCAGAGCTCTGCATTTTATGCGGAGGTAGCATTAGGCTAAAACATCGGTCTCACAATCGTGAGGTCACGGGTTCAATATTCTACCCATTATACTACCGACGTGAACCCACTTAAATAACACAAGTCTTTGAGCTTAGTTGGAGGAGTTAACAAGATTGCTAGTAATGAGGAACCCTATCCTACATTGCTAGTTATCTTTAAAAGGTAGCCATTCATTTATAATGTAACGTGGTTATAAATTTTTAATCATCAAAAGAACTACAAAAAGTAAATACTTTGGCCATAGTAAACAAAAGAACTTCGTAAAAAGAGGCTGATTTGACTTCTGTCAAATAGTCAAATATACATATAGTCGCAATGCGATTGTGCCTAAAAATCCAACCTAATTGCTTACTATGAAGATATCCAAACAAAATGTTTTAAAATTCAAATTAAAATTCAATTGAAAATTCCTTATTCACTTAGGACGCAAAACAACACTTGTGATACGTCGGAATTCTACATGTAGGTACATGTAATGCCAAGTTCGCAAACAATAGGTAAAGCTAAAGAAAAGAACTTGGCAATAAAAACTCGCGGCCACTCTTTTTAAATTGCCAATTTTACAATGTTTGAATGTTTATAAACTTGATATGGGGGTTAGGTGCTGCGACTAATATACTATACACCATGATAAAGGACTGATGCAAATTATGTTATTAAAAAGTTGAAACATGGAATAAACTATAATCAGCCTTAGTGGGTACAATATAGTAGGAGCATCTACTTACAACAAAGGTAAAAACTATATGTGCTTAAATATTGGCCAAAGTACTTGTATTTTTTAAATTCCATTTCTTTTTAAAAATTTCATGTTGTAGCCACTTAAAAACTAGTAATACTCAAAATAAATCTAACAATAAAGAAGTCAATGAAACTCCTGAAGCAGAGAGAGATTATCATTCCAAAATATTTGACCAAGGAACTCTAAAAATCATCCCTAAACTACACGAAGACACAAGTAAATACAACTAATAAGTGAGAATCACCACAAATGATACGATGCGATGTTATTGTGGTCAGGAGCGCATATGTCATCCGGTGGTCATTGCAATCTGGCTTCCGAAAACCTTAAATTATGTTGACCAATAATAATTAGAGTTGAAGTAAGTGGTAGTTTGTGTAAGATACTTATGGATAAATACTCAAAAGGAAAGAAATTTAGGCAATATTTAGGCAATGTAGTTTTTGAATGAGTGTTCCAAAAATGATTGTTTTCAAGGTTGAGTGGTGATTTACTTGATTAAAATAAACCTCTATGTGCTTTTTTAAGTCCTAGATTTCAATTATACAAGATTATTTTTGGTATAGTCCAAAGCTCAGGCACCCCAACAAGATTTTTATTCCAAGAAATCATAAAAAAAAATGAAAATATTGAAAACATGTAGAGATATATATAAGCCGTTCAAGTTGTATTATGTACTTCGTGCTATTAATAATAATATCTTGGGACAACTCACACAAAGCTATCTGATCCCAAACTAAGCAAAGCTTGTACTATGGAAACCAGACAACTGATAAACATTCTTATATATTTATAAATACATACATATTATAGATAAATAACACCCAGACACAGAATAAACCATCGTGCTCATCACACAAATTTTTATCCTGGGTGGGGATCGAACCCACGACCTCTTTCGTGGCTGTCGGATAAACTCCCACCGCGCCACAGTGTACTCATTTCGTCTCGTAGTATCCATGGTTATTATTGAAAAATAAGTGATGATTACATTTCACATGAGGTTGTGAACAGAATTTTGACTGTTAAGACTGATTAATGAATGATTAATTAATTAATATAAAAATATAACATGGTCCAAAAACTACCCCATTGGATTGCGTTACTGATTCTGAGCAAACTACTTTCAGGTTTGCACAATACCAAGAATAACATGTATATACAGAGTGACTTAATATACTAATGATTAATGACCTCCCGCTCTTAACATTACACCAGATAACTTCGTAATATAATTTTTTTTTTTTTAAAAATAGTCAAATTAAACCTGCTCCACTACCTACTTTTATCACACAACCTTTTACCACACATCTGAGGGACCCCGGAGTAAAATCAATGTTTCTTTGTCAGGTTTAGGACCTGAACCTCACAATAAACAATGATTTTACTCCAGTAAAATAGTCTGTAGGTGGTTAATTAAGGTCATAACTCCAAAAACAAGTAGTAGATGATTAAGGGCTACTTTTAATAAATATTTTCCAAAACTGATATTGCAAAAGCGTAAATTTTATTAATATTTATGCTAGTTATTAATATTTATGTTTTAAAACGAATCTTGTAAGATTCATCAGCATCATTAGTCCGTATTGGTTTACAGGAATTTCCGCCTTAATGTTCGCTAATTCTGTCATGTTTAAATGAGTAAGCCTTCCATGATGTTTCAACAGATTTTCACGGAGCGTGGTCAGAAATTAACTCAGTGGATTATCTACATAAATAAATATACAATAATTGCATTTTTGAAAGATAGAAACATTTGAAGTCCAGACCCAGGAATCGAACCCGAGACTTCCTTAGCCAAACCGGGGCCGGAATCGAACCACCTATCTGGAATATCGATTCCGGCCCCAAAAAATAGGTTAAGGTTTCAAAAATGCAATTATTGTATTTGTAAAGTAAATGGCAAGAAACGCCTATAAAAAATACTTCAAAAATAAATTTATTATCCAGAATGTAAAATTTTGAAAAGGTTGGTACTTAACTATAAGTAGGTAAGTACCTACTTCGTAGAATTTAGATTAAGGAATTGTCAATTTAAATAAGTTCGACTAGAATCGGTAGATTTTTTTTACACTAACGCCATTGTTATCATTTTTTTTATAACTGGCAATGTGGGTTTTTGGTTCCATATTGCTAGCAATCCTGTTAACCCCTACAGCTAAGCTCAATGACTTGTGTTAGGAGTGGGTTCACGTCGGTAGTATAATGGGTAGGATTCGAACCCTCACGATTGCGAGACCGATGCCTTAGCCATTAGGCTACGCTTAGCATTAGGCTAAAATGGCACTAAGACGATTTCTTTTGTCTTACGATATATAAAAAACCGTAATAGTTTTCAAAATATAGTACCGCCACCCCATTTAATAGCAATTGAAGAAAATTGGTTTGAAATATTGGAATATGTGATTTTACACCTGAATGACTCAATAAATTCAATTCAATCCAATTGATTGCCTCTGTAGCGCGGTGGGAGTGTGTCAGAGTGCTACGCAAGAGGTCGTGGGTTCGATTCCCACACGGGACCACATTTTATGTGATCCACAAATTGTTGTTCCGAGTCTGGGTGTACTTGTATCCGTGACTTGTATGTTTGTAAAGTCCCCCGCGATACAGGGCTTGTACCCTACTGTGGGAGCCGTAATCTACTGTTTATAATGCTGGTCTGGTCATTTCTGCGCCCCCCAGGAGCTGCGCCCTGTTCCTGAGCACCGATGGCACCGCTGTATTTAGTTAAAATTGTAGTTACGCCCAGTAACTTGGCGTAACTTAAATAATAAATACCAAAGTAAACCTAATCGGTTGACCAATTAATCGCCCTTTTAGAAGCCGAGTAATCAGCTAGTCCGCCACAGTTATAATCGGCCCACGTCTAGTTAAAAACAACTCGATGTCAACATACAAAAGCAAATAACAATCTTGAAAACCAATCTGAACCACTCAGAATCAAAACATAGCACTGTGACCATTCAATGCAATTAATTTATCAAGTAAACGACGCGATACACAAAAAATACTACCAAATGTGAAAAAAAAACAATAAATTATCGGAAAAAACATCCTTTTTGTAGTATTTTGTCACTTGTAAGACCACCCATGTTTGAAAGTAAGCCGCCTATGTCTTGTTAGTGATATAGAGGTCCACAGGTAGTAACTATTGAACACGAAACCAAAAGACGCCGCTACAAAGTCACTGCAGACGATAAATTTAATGCTTTTGTTATAAAAATGTCAAAATATTTGAAATGGTAGAAGGTGTTGCGTTTGTACGATTGTGAATTTATTTTTTTGTTGTTTTTAGTGTTTTTTAATAGAATAAGTGGTGATTTAAATTAATACGGATGCAGAATTTCACGCGTAGGTACCTGCTATTTTACCTGAATGTACAAAAAGGAAGGTAATGAATGTTGATAAACTTTCGCGATTTGTACACATTATGAAAATATATATTACGGGTCTTAATCGCGTGAATAATTTAAAGTAAAATACCTTGTTTATTGCTCGACGTTTCGACCGTATTGCAACGGCCGTGGTCACGGGTGGACTTTGACGGCCGTCACGCGATTAAGACCCGTGATATATATATTCAGGAAAGTAATGGTTTTAAATCATATGTACAGTCGCGGAATGAAAATGTTCGTCACCTTAAAGTTCAATTTTGCTTGAAGACTTGAAACGAATCAAGGAAGAGTAACGCCAACATGTCAATGTTATCAAACTAAAAATAAGGGTTTACTCAGATTAATCTATACTAATATTACAAAGCTGAAGAGTTTGTTTATTTGAACGCGGTAATCTCAGGAACTACTGATCCGAATTGAACAATATTTCATTGTTGGATAGCCCATTTATCGAGGAAGGCTATAGGGTATATAACATCGCGCTACGACTAATAGGAGCGGAGTAGCGACGAGAAATGTTGCAAAAACGGGGAAAATTTACGCAGACGAAGTTGCGCAGTATGAGCTGTACTGCATGTGGAACCTTGAAATAAAATGTTTTCATTAAGAAAATAAACATATCTACATCAACCACATGCAATTTTTTTTATTTCAAGATAAGAGACAATGGTAAAGCAATGACTGAGAAAATTGGGTGACAATTTCATGGCAGACACGAATGATAACACGGCTATTTTAAAATGTCGCAATTTTATTGGGAACTAGCTGTCCCGCGCAACTTCGTATGCGTAAATTTTCCCCGTTTTTGCAACATTTCTCGTCGCTGCTCCGCTCCTATTAGTCGTAGCCCGATGTTATATAGCCGGTAGCCTTCCTCGATAAATGGGCTATTCAACAAAAAAAGATTTTTTCAAATCAAACCAGTAGTTCCTAAGATTAGCGCGTTTAAACAAACAAACAAACAAACTCTTCCGCTTTATAATATTAAGTATAGATTAATAACATAATACGATTACTTCTCGATTCTTTGATACATCAGTCTTATTTTCACGTATTGCAATTATTGGCACAAAGTGTTAAGGGTATAATAAAATAGATATATACATTCCATCTATTCATTTAATTAATAATCTGAGAGGTTTTAATTCAACTACTCATAGTCAAGGATAATTTGTCTGAATAAATTTAAAACCTGTTGTTAAACAGTTAAGCACAATTTAAACATCTAATAATATAATAATAATAATTAGCGGTAGCTTAATAGCTAAGGCATCGGTCTCGCAATCGTGAGATTGCGGGTTCGAATCCTACCCATTATACTACCGACGTGAACTCACTCCTAACACAAGCCTTTAAGCTTAGCTGGAGGGGTTAACAAGATTGCTAGTAATGTTAGACTCAATCCCACATTGCTAATTACATTAAAAAAAAAATCTTTATTTATTCCTGACACATACATTACTTGCTATGTTAAAATTTTTGCTTATTCTTGTTTGTTGGTATAACTTCTTACGCTTATTAATTGGTTAAGGCGCGTTTTGTTGTAAGGACCGCTCTGGCGATGAAAGCCTCCTCCATTTCCCTCCATTTCACTCTGTTTCTTGCCAGTCTGCTGCAGGTAGTTCCAGCCGTGGCAACTATGTCATCACTCCATCTTTTAAATCTCCTTGCCTTACTTTACGTCTTTTCTTATGAATTGGGTACCAATTCGTGACAATTTTGGATAATTTGATTCCTGGTGATCTTTGGCCAGCCCAGCCTATTCCATTTTTGTGTCATTATGGTTTTTGTAATGTTCTTTACCTTGGTAATTTCCCTGATATATTTATTTCTTATTTTATCGCTGAGCTTAAGGCCCAAGAGACTCCTTTCCATACTATTTTGGCACACTTTGACCTTGTTAGTCTGTTTTGTGGACAATGGCCATGAGATGAGACAGGTGGAGGAATTAAGGATGTCTGCAAGGCTTTAGATTTCAGTGTGACTGGGAGATAACTCTCAATTTAAAACATACGAGTTTACAACTGTCTAATGTGATAAATAGGTACAGTGCAACCTTAATATAACGTACCTCAATATAACGACTTCCTCGATTTAACAAATTCTTCGTAATCCCCTTGAATTGTTCATAAGAGTCGATATAAAATATACCTTTACAATGCGAACATTTTTTGCGAACAACCTCTTTATAACGAATTTTCAACTATCAAGAAATAGTATTCATACCTCTAATTAACGAATTTTGTCAACCCAAAACCTTTATATAAAGTTCCCACCAATATAAACTCTTAATCTTATAGTATGTGATTCATGTCGCGACATGTTGAGGTGAATAAAACTATTCTTTTACCTCTTTATAACGAATTTTAGACCAACCTAACCTCAACATAACAAACCTCAGTTCAACGAATGACTTGATATAACGAATATTTTCTTGTTCCCCTCCGATTTGTTAAATCGAGGTTGCACTGTAGTTTGAAAAGGTAACATGTGCTTGTAAAGCGTTAAGTGTATTTGAAAATTGACGACCATTTTCATTCTGCGACTGTTTAGTTAAATCTAGATTTAGAATTTGATATACTAGCATGCAACTAGCATGCTACTGTTCTGTTTTATTGGCATGTGTTACTCTTAGGCCTTTTGTAATTTACACGGCGGCTTACGGCTCATCGCCGGCGCCGATGCGTCGTGTGTGTGTAGAAGCTTCCGTAGTGCTCCATATATCACTGACGACAGGTCTACATACGGCAAAATAACCGTGGTTTTTCACGGCAGAAGAACGTATGTGGAAAGGCATACAAGTGTCGTAAAAATGCATGTACCTACTGGTAAAAAGTGGAAATAAAATCTGTATTGCCAAAACAAAAATTTGAAAAAGTAATTTCTTTTTCAAACCACAATTTCTAATGGTAGGCAGCCATTACTAAAACTTTTTCTATTATTCCCACATACAAAAAATATATTACCTAATAATTTGACGTAAGAAAGAAAATAATAATAAAAAAACTTTAATATAGAGTCATCGGGCCGACCATAGATTATATGAAGTCATCCCGCGGCTAAAACGCACCGCCATTATTATTTGGAGGGAAAAAAATCCAATATGGCTGACTATTTTGTTGTGGTGACCATGTGTTTTTATTCTAATTAAAAGTAGATCTTTCAAATATTTAGTTATGGGCCGATTAAGACTTTAATTATAGGTCCATAGATATTTAACCGTTTTAACATCTCTGTGCCTCTGAGAGCACGTTAAGTATTCGGTCCTGTGCCTAATCTCTCTCCAGTCGTGTCGAATTTCCGTCCCATTGGACTATGAGAGTGAGGTTAAAGAGAGTGCAGTTGTGTTTGCGCATACACTTGTGCACTTATAATATTTCCTGCGTAGTTGCCTAGTCTCTGACCGACGCAGGCCGCAGTTACCGACAGCAGTTAGGAGAACATTACAATTTGTAAAAATTGAAATCTTTTACAGCTTATCTTAATTTTGATAGTTAACTACAGAAAAATAGTTTCAAGCTATTGCATAGTTTTTATCGCGGGCCTTGAGCGTGGCGACCGATTCAAGAAATTCCGTAACGAAAATAAAACCTAACATACCCCACTCCACCTACCATGTAGCTCGGTCGAACGTATATGTATATGGTACGACTGTACGAAGCTCGCGCGGATCGAGACGAGCTGCTCCGAAATGTAAACAAAAAATTTATTTTTTAAAAAATTGTATATGTTGATAAAAAATGCTATGCAGTAGCTTTACCGCTGCAGTCCCCGAAGGCCACACATTTTTTTTGTCTCCATATTATATTTGTTTCAATGAATATAAGGACTTATCATTCAGTCATTTTACAAAACGAATCTTCAAATTTATAATTTAGTACGTTAGTTACTACTAACGTAAATTATAAATTTGGAGATTCGTTTTGTGATAATGTTTTTTAATCAGAGTGTTAAAACTTGCAATGAAGGATACAATTTCATTTCAATCACATTATTTTAAATATAGAAATAAATAATTAAATTAACTAGCCGAGTCTTTGAATTTAATCTTGGGACAATTCACACAATGTCATCTGATCCCAAACTAGGAAGAACGTGTACTATGGTAACCAGACAATTGATAAATATACTTTTATATTTCTAAATACATAGGTACATATCGTGCTCATCACACAAAGTTTTATTCTGGGTCGGCATCGAACCCACGACTTCTGGTATAGCAGTCAGAGTTACTAACCACACAGACACAAATCTTACTAATTAGGTAATTTTAAATAAGTTCTTATTTTAAAATTCTCGTAGCAGCTCATACTCGTAGCAACTGTAGCATAGTGCTACGCTACCATTAATTGCGTCTACACGTGAGCCCATTGTTCTTATTAATATTTTAAATATATACCATTTTTGTATGTTATGTTAGTTATGCCCGAATGGCTGAATCAATTTGGATGAAATTTAGCATAAAGATAGATAATGTTTTTAACAATATCCGTATCTAATAATCCTAATGCAATTTTTATAATCTTTTTACATGGCTTTACCCAAAAATAGAATAGATGCCGGCTATAACGACAAAATTAAACTAGACATAGGAATAATGGGAAGGACATAGCTTTACCCAGATTTCAATGTAAGTAAATGTTGATAAACTTGCGCGATTTGTACACATTATGAAAATATATATATTACGGGTCCTAATCGCGTGAATAATTTAAGGTAAAATACCTTGTGTATTGCCCGACGTTTCGACCGCTTTTTGTCAACCCGTGACCACGGCCGTTGCAATACGGTCGAAACGTCGGGCAATAAGGTATTTTCCCTTAAATTATTCACGCGATTAAGATCCGTAATACATATTTATTTATTTATTTATTTAAAACTTTATGCACAAAGTTGTACAAAGGTGGACTTAATGCTAAAAGCATTCTCTGCCAGTCTACCTTAGGGTGATGTAGAAATGGAATGTGTAGGTGCAGTAACCTAACACATATCTACTCGTATAGATTGATAAATATACTTATATATTTCTAAATACATAAATATTATAGATAAATTAATACATACTCGTATATATGTTTTCATAATTCAATGTAAGTAGTTACATACCAATTTAAATGAAAATTAGCCTAGCGGTTTACCCGCTAAAGCTAAAAAAACAGACATACTTAGTTGAATATAAGTTAAATATAAGCGAGCGACGGTAGCCTAATGGCCAAGGCATCGGTCACGCAATCGTGAGGTTCGAATCCTACCCATTATACTACCGACGCGACGTGAGCCCACTCCTAATACAAGCCTTTGAGCTTAACTGGAGGGGTTAACAAGATTGCTAGTAATGTGGGACTCAATCCCACATTGCTAGTTATCTTTATTAACGAAAAAAATATGGCTAGATGTATTGCTACAAAGATTTTTAAACTACATAGCAGATATATGTATTAATGCAAATAATAGACCCCTAACCTACAGTACGATCAACGTAACTTGACCGGATTGAAGTTAGGTTTTTATCACTTTCGCGCTTGTCATAGAGATGCGACCCTAAAATTACTTACGAAAACGATTAAATATGTTTAATCGATTAAAAATACTAACAACATTTTAATTCAACAAAATAAAAACACTATTTAAATGAGGTCATAAAAGTTTAAATTTGGAACAGTTACAGTAAATACTAAAGAAACTTTGAAAAACAATTTCTTTACGAAAATAATCACAAAAAAACATGAGTTAGTAATACTAATTATGACAATGTAATGCGTAATCGCGTCTCTAATCCTCTTGGTTTTGTTACCGCCCCCCGCCCCCCGCTTCCTGTCACCATTTACTACCAAAAAATGCATCTGCGCAACCACTTGTCGCCTACTTCAGTCCGGCCTAGTTACGTTGATCCAACTGTATGTAGATTACGGCGACGGTCAACTTATTAATTTCTTTCGGGTGTGAATGAGATAGGCAGAGCTATTAGTACGTGTTAGAGTGAGTGGTAAGATGTTTTTTTCATTATATCAGAGTGATCGGCGGCCAATCTTATTAGAGAGTAGCGAACTACGCAGTAGATATTAAAGTGTACAAGTGTATACGCAAACACAAGTGCACTCTCTATTCTCTTTCTCAAAGTCCGATGAGACGGAAATTCGACACGACCGGAGGGAGATTGGGCGCAGGACCGACAGAGGAATGTGACATGATTCGAAAACAGTCACCCATTCAGTTATGGTAACTAACTACTAGACCAACAGGCTAGTATGATAGTTTTTATCTCGAAAACCGACAGCCATGCGGGCAGAGCCGCAGGATAATGCTTACACTAGCTGTCCCGCGCAACTTCGTCTGCGTAAATATTCCTCGGTTTTGTAACATTTCTCATTGCTGCTCCGCTCCTGTTGATTGTAGCATGATGTTATATAGCCTTTAGTCTTCCTCGATAAATGGGCTATCAAACAGTGAAAGAATTTTTTAATTCGGATAAGTAGTTCCTGAGATTGTCGCGTTCAAACAAACTCTTCAGCTTTATAATATTAAGTATAGATCTATACTAATATTATAAAGCGGAAGAGTTTGTTTGCTTTGTTTGTTTGTTTGTTTAAACGCGCTACTCTCAGGAAGTACTGGTCCGATTTGAAAAAATCTTTCACTGTTTGATAGCCCATTTGTCGAGGAAGACTATAAGCTATATAACATCACGCTACGACCAATAGGAGCGGAGTAGCGACGTGAAATGTTGCAAAAACGGGGATAATTTACGCATACGATGTTGCGCGGGACAGCTAGTATAATATAATATCTTGGGCCCAGACGAGGCAGAGTCTGTGCTATGGCAACCAGACAACTGATAAATATACTTATGTATTTATAAATACATACATATTTTAGATAAACAAACACCTTATATAATATAAACAAATTTTACCCAGAAACAATAAACCATCGTGCTCATAACACAAGATTTTATCCTGGGTGGGGGATCGAACCCACACCTCTGGCTTAGCAGTCAGGGTCACTAACCACTAGTCCAACAGCTAATGCTATTAGCTTATATATTACATTAATAAATATTTTATAACGATTTATCACTATAACCGATACTCAAACAAATGGAAACGCGAAGAAAAAACCTAGCAAGTAAATATTAAATAAAACCATATTTCCAACAAACATGGCCACCCTACACAATTTCAAATTCAAAAAAAGAACAGAATGATTCCGAAGATAATTATTATTTTACCGAAGTCAAGTAAATTATATGTACGCCATAGACTAGAAAATAGGCACAACATCCAACATAACGTGATATTTAGTTCCAAACATTTTCTTAGAATAGATAGCTCAAGAAGAACTGGATGGTCAACTTATTAATTTCTTTCGGGTGTGAATGAAATAGGCAGAGCTATTAGTACGTGTTAGAGTGAGTGGGAAGATGTTTTTTTTTATTATATCAGAGTGCATGGGCGGTGTTCCTTTGGTGATTATTGTTTTTATATACAGAGTGTTGTTATTTTGAAGAATTAATTGTGAATATTTTTTGTTTTATTTTGTATTAGTCTGTTTTATATACTAAGGTATAAACATAATTGTAAAGTTTTATCAAACTTCGTTGCATTAAAGAGAAACAAACATCCATCTTCATTAGGCGCGGATACAACAGGGGCATTCCCCCCCCCCCCCCCGACTGGACTGAATGACGATCCTCGCCTGAGGTGACGAATGTATCTTGCAAATATTACAATTTAAGGCAATGCATTTTTGGTTTCCTGAATAACACGCAATTTTAGCCCAAAGCCTTAGATCGAACTCATTGAAAGAAGAGAGAGGAGGCCTTTGTCCAGCAGTGGGATGATAATAATAATAGGCCAAAAAATCTAATGAGCATTACAGTAGTATTTAATTGTAACATCTGCGCTCATTGGTCAAATCAAATAGCGCACTTTCCCGACTTCCTGTTACACACTTCCGTTACTTTTCTCGAAATCACTCCCATAGGAATCGACAGGAACGATGTTAGTTATGGCTTAGGCATCCGACTTGAAATCGAGAGGTCGTGGGTTCGAATCCTACCCATAAAACCGACGAGAACCCACTCCTAAAACAAGCGATTGAGCTTAGCTGGAGGGGTTAACAAGATTGCTAGTAAAGACTGGTCTGTTGGTCTAGTGGTTAGTGACCCTGATTGCTAAGCGGTAGGTCATGGGTTCGATCCTCACCCAGGATAAAACTTTGTGCGATGAGCATAATGGTTTATTCTGTGTCTGGGTGTAATTTATCTATAATATGTATATATTTTGTAATATATAAGTATGTTTATCAGTTGTCTGGTTTCCATAGTACAAGCTCTGCTTAGTTTGGGATCAGATTGTGTTAGTTATCCTGAGATATTATTATTATATCTTTAAAAAAACTTTAATATTAGCTTCAATCGTGTTTTTAACCTTTTTGTTTTCAAAAGCTGTATTTTTCTTTTTAGTCTGTTCGAAATTATATATATTACGGGTCTTAATCGCGTGAATAATTTAAGGTAAAATACCTTGTTGATTGTCCGACGTTTCGACCGTATTGCAACGGCCGTGGTCACGGGTAGACTAGTTCAGCTTGGCGCAATAAACAAGGTATTATACCTTAAATTATTCACGCGATTAAGACCCGTAATATATATATATTTTCATAATGTGTATAAATCGCGTAATCAACATTGTCCTCCAAATTACATTCACATTCAAAATTCCTTTGTGATAGGTATCTAGGTATAGGTACTATAATTAGGTGTAGGTTAATGTTGATCGTCAAAACCTATAAATCACACTTATACCCATACACACACAGACACACACACACACACACATACATACACTTGATAGTCTAATTTTTTTTTTTTTGTTAATCTGATTGTAGTCACATATACATTAAAATACCTTTGTTCTTGTTAATGTACATCCTATTTATTGAACACCTTACTGTTTTTGTATTCTATCTCAAGAGAAAAGGAAAACTAAAAAACGATTGTATAAATATTATAATTACGAATAGGGAAAGGGACTGTTATACCTTACTACAGGTTAGTATCTAGCCTATTTAGGGTAACAGAACTTTACCCACTTAGATTGTAATCACCCTCACATAACAATGTACTCTGTATTTTTATTGAAATAAGCTAATGTACTACAATCCTTATTTTATAAATAAACTATAATTATTATTATGTATGTCGTTTCCATATCACGGGACTATGGAGTCCCGGTCATTTGGGAGGCGTGCGTGGGGCCGAAGCCAACACGTAAAGGCCCATTAGACACTTTAATCTAAAGGCTATGTGACACAAACCGGCGAATATCGTTGTATACACTATATAAATGTACCCAACGACATTATTATTATTATTATTATTAAATCCCTAAGAAGTTGCACTCCATCATCAGATCAGTTCCAAGTTACCTAATTATTGCATTGTCTACCGAATTACATTCAAAAAAAATTAAAACACGCTGTATATAAAACTGTGAGCGGTAACAAATGTGATAATTTAGTTTCAGAGATCACGCACACACACAAACGGACAGTGTAATGTTTTTATTTATTGACGGCCCGTGTTATTAGGGTTCCGCCTTAATGGGTATATAATTTTAAAAGGACCCTTGTCGGTGACTTAAAAATTTGAAATTTAAAGCTTTTTCAAAACTTGTTTTAATACTACTTTTTGTTTGTGACTTCGTGTGCTTTCCTATAGGATTTTGTTGACTGGCCTGTTGGTTTAGTGGTTAGTGACACTGACTGCTATGCCAGAAGTCGTAAGTTCAATTCCCACCAAGGATAAAGCTTTATGTGTCGAGAATGACGGTTTATTCTGTGTCTGGGTGTAATCTATACTAATATTATAAAGCGGAAGAGTTTATTTGTTTGTTTGCTTTGTTTGTTTGTTTGTTTGTTTAAACGCGCTATTCTCAGGAACTACTAGTCCGATTTAAAAAAATCTTTATTTGTTGGATAGCCCATTTATCGAGGAAGGCTATAGGCTATGTAACATCGCGCTACGACTAATAGGAGCGGAGCAGCAATGAGAAATGTTTAAAAAACGGGGAAAATTTACGCAGACGAAGTTGCGCGGGACAGCTAGTTTGTATATAATATGTATGTATTTAGAAATATATAAGTATGTTTATCAGTTGTCTGGCTGCACTAGTACACACTCTGCCTAGTTTAGGATCAGCGGGTCAATTCACGTATTTAAAGCAGTGCAGTTGCAGTTAAGTTTCGATTAAAACGGCCATTTTTGTACTCTTGTAACTTTGGGATCGATCTCAAATACGCTTGCGTCAAGTATGCGTCTCGAGAGCGCAATAACGACATTCTAATACGGAGCGCAAGCGTTTTTAAGATCGATCACAAAGTTACAAGAATACAAAAATCCGTTTTATAGATTAATGATATTCTGTGTCTGGGTGTTAACCCAGACACAGAATAAACCATCGTGCCCATCACACAAAGTTTTATCTCAGGTACTATAAGTTCAAACTGAAAAATTATTTTAGTGTTGGATAGCCTATAGGCTATATAATATCACGCAACGACCAATAGGAGCTGAGCGTTAATGAAAAATGTTGCAAAAACGAGGAAAAATGACGAAAACAAAATTGCGCGGGTTAGGTAGTCTACAAAAAAAAGAAAGATAAACACCTTCAGAACATAGTGTTCCGACATTTGTGTGCGTTTGGTGCGCGCATTGTGTGAAGTATCCCTTCTGTATACAGGTGTACTGTACTACGAAAGAAATTAGTTTCACTGCGGGGTTTTTATAGAAATCCCACGAGGCTATGGTATCATTAACTTTGGGTTCTGTATAAAAAAATCTGTAGTTTATTTATATCTACAACTACGTGACGTAGTAAACGATAATATTTCTCTTGCTTTTTTACTCGACTGCGCAAGAAGACTAGTTATGGATATTTCTTTGGTACGCTGTAAAGCCTAAATGACTTGATGGATTTTAGTTTGAGAGGTATCGTTCTTCTTCTTCTTTCAGTTTTTGGCAATCTAGCCGTTTTACCGGCTAATTTCTGCCAGTGTCAAGTATTTATGCGCTTATTATAAGCACAAAGTCTCGTTCTTATTCAATTATCACGTATTCAAATCATTTTTTTACAAGATAAACTCGGAGCTGTAAAAATAATGGCCGGTCAGTTTGCCGCCATTTTTACAACTCGAGAGGTATCGTTATTACCTACCCACATATAATAAACAAAAATAAATTGACATTTGACAGTTCGCGTCAAATCCTGAATCACAGATTAACACGACGACGGAGTTGTAAAAATGGCGGCAAAACCGGCCATTATTTTTACAGCTCCGAGTTAATCTTGTAAAAAATGATTTGAATACGTGATAATTGACTTAGAACGAGACTATGTGCATGTAATAAGTGCTTATATACTTGACACTGGCAGAAATTAGCCGTTAAAACGGCTAGATTGCCATAAACTCAACGAAGAAGAAGAAGAACACGACGACGGTGTAAAAGAAAGGTGTGGTCAAATTTCAGCAGCGAATAGTGTATGTTATCAGTATTGCACCTACCATGATGCCGTAGCTGGTTGCATTATTATTACCTACATAGTTATAGCATATTCTTTTTGTCAAAATTCAGTAGTGATATGATAAGAATTATACCTCCCCTGGTACAAAATTCGATTGGATTATTATGGCATAGAACTTTTTTAAGTCATACTTTGTCTAATGAATGACTTTTTCACTTTTAAATAAACGAATAAAAAAATAATAAATATTTTAATACATTACTATCGCACCACTGAGACAGTCAGTTAAAATTGATAAACGGATATCTGTTATTTTATGTACTTAGTTATGTATATAAAAATATAATATAGTATCTATGTTTATTATAGGCCGACCGCTTAACTCGTATATCGCCTGCGCGGTGAGAAGGGAGCGCGGGGTGATGTTAACGGGTGGGTGAGCGGGGTGCGCGGGACAGAGAACTTCCCGCGCACCCCGCTCACCCACCCGTTAACATCACCCCGCGCTCCCTTCTCACCGCGCAGGCGATATACGAGTTAAGCGGTCGGCCTATAGTTATCTGGTTGTCATTTTTTACTTAGGATCTGCCTAGTTTGGGATCAGATGGCCGTGTTTCAGTTGTCCCAAGATATTTAATATTATTTAAAGCAAGTATTCACCTTTGTTACATTACAAAAATGGTTATCAATATTCAACATAATGTACAAAATTAAGATTCAAAATATTCATTGAAACAAGATGGCGGTCTTAAAAAACATTAAAAAACTTAATCCATCCAAAGACAAAAAAAAAATCTTCAATTAAGTAAATGCATTTTAAAAAAGGCCGCTTGATATAAACAATCTTGGCACCGTAACTTTATGTCGTTGCTTTAAAAAAATATTGTGTTCTTTTTTTAAACGGACCAATAAGGAGTTCCGATACTTAATGTCCTACTGAATTTTGAAACTTGAGATTGGATGGAGTCGGTGCGGGTTTATTTTTTTTGTTTTTATTTTAATTTGATAAGGTTTTTTGGTTGATATATATTCTGTCTGTTGGTTGACAGATAGGTTTTTTGTTACTTAGCCGTGGGTTTCCTAGACTTCCTAGTTGCTGCAGAACTTGTGTTATGTACCTACAGTCCGTCGGGTCGTCGAAGAAATTTTTGAATTAATTTTTATCCGACTGCGCAATAAGGATATTTATATTAGGGGGAAGGTGCATAATGCGGACATCTTAGCGCAGATGGGGTTATACGTGCCGGATAGATACGTGTGCAACCTCAACCTAATAGCCGTAGAGTTAGACCTATTTATTTGTACTCTAAGTGAATTCACAAGGGTTTCATTATATATTATAAGTTATGTTAAGTTAGTTAGTTAGTTAATTTGTAATAAGTATACATACAAATATAGATAAATTATATAGGATAAGTAAATGATTTTGTTACACTATCGCTTTGGGTTGAACCTGTAATGGTAGTTGTAAGAATGGAGTAAATAAATAAATAAATAAATAAATAAATAAATATTTTGCAGTATGTCCCTGTATATTTCTTAGGCATACAAACACAGGTTTAAATTTGTCTGTGAAGTCGGTTTACGGACGATAACATTTTACGTGATAACGTCTTATAAAAACAATGATGACATTGTAATAAACAATTCGCTGCTTGCAACCATGCCTGTGAATCATTATCACTCATATTAACTATTTTGACGCAAACAGTCATACAGTAAAGTGATACATACGATAGGAGACAACAAATGGCTAAACATGCCTAAATATATCTATACTAGCTGACCCGCGCAACTTTGTATGCTTAAATTTTCCCCGTTTTTGACACACTTTTCATTGCTGCTCCGCTCCTGTTGGTCGTAACGTTATGTTATATAGCCTATAACCTTAATCGATTAATGGTCTATCCAACTTTAATTTTTTATTTCGGACCCGTAGTTCCTGAGATTATCGCATTCAAACAAACAAACAAACAAAGTTCAGCTTTATAATATCAGTATAGATTGTCATGTTGACCGTGTTGCCAATACATCTACCGCGTACAACTTTTTTTATACCTATTACTAAATATCTATACATGAACCCATATGTGTGTGTGAGTCAGTGAGTGAGTAATTTATCTATAATATGTGTGTATTTAGAAATATATAAGTATGATTATCAGTTGTCTGGTTTCCATAGTACAAGCTCTGCTTAGTTTGGGATCAGATGGCGTTGTGTGAGTTGTCCCAAGATAAAATTATTATTATTATTAAAGACTTGCACTAAGTCTTTGTGAAGCATGTTTTAAAGTAATATTTACTAACATTTATGTTAATATTGTATTTCTATGTTCAATTGATGATAAAATAAGTAGTATTATTAATAATATTAATAATATATTGCTTTAAAAAGCGTAAATGATACAAAACCGTTTGGGCGTAACAAAATTCTTATCTTCACCATCGATGTCAACTGATAGGTAAGGTTTTCAGAAGGCTGGCTATATTGCTACGTGGACTACTTATTTTAATTTGTGTTCTGTAGGAATAAGCGGCGGTATGCTAATGATTAAGGCATTGGACTCGCAATCGTGAGGTGTCGGGTACGAATCCTACTCATTATACTACCGACGTTACCCTACACCTAATACAGGCAATTTAGCTTGGTAGGAGGGGTTAACAGGATTGCTAGTAATGTCGAATTCCCAATTCCATATTGCTAGTAATCTTTTCTCAAATAAAAAAATACATCGACCAGAGCAGTTCAATACAAGACGAGTTAGCAACAAAAATTAAAAATAAATGACGGCACGGCACGTGGGCGATGCCGCGCGTAAAACCTAGTATCAAATAAAATCATTAAAAAAAAATACATAAATACTTTTGGCGACTCCACCGACCTCTGTCATTCCTAACCGTGCAATATTGCCGCCAAAAATTAAAATAAAAACAAATCGAATATCACCACAAAATGCCTCTAGTACAGAAGGTAACCCTCATACGTACCTCGCTCGAATAACGCACACAAATAGACATCGTTCAGGGACACGGAATCTCGAAACGCCTACCGAATAATGTGGTCCGAGGTGGTCTAAGATTCTTGACAAACTCAATAGGTATTTAATATCTTTATTACTTAAAACTAAAATTAAAACTTCTGTCTAATTTAAATAAAACCTAAAGTTTGAATTTAACAAAAACGGTTGTCTGTAAAGTCGGTTTACGGACAATAATTTTACGGGATAACGTCATAAGAAAACGTTCATGACATATCGCCATTCGCGTTGCTTAGCAACCAATTAATAACGTGACCGCCGCTTAGCAACTAGTCAATAACGTGACACTTTTTCGTGCGTGCACCCGGTCATCATCCATTTATAAGACGTTTTCACGTCAAAAACAAGGCAGCTCATGGGAAGATGCTGCCGAGAAACTCATGAACCACTATTAGTAATGATTTCATTAAACGAACGAGTGCTTTTGGTAAATGTCAACATTATAAACTCCTCGATAATAAGTCAATCTCAAAACATAATGGTCTTCCAACCGATGTCGGTTACAGCCACTAGAGACTAGCCGAGTGTATGGGCAAACACAAGTGCACTCTCTATTAGGCCGAATTTGTATGACAATTTTCTAAAACGGTCAACCCATGTTTATCTATGGACCGACAGTGGTAACGTTGCTTAACTTCACAGATATCTCAATCTGCTCGATCGCCACTGAGTCAGGGACTCCAGCAAGAAGAGAGAGAAGAGAATACACTCTGTATTTTGTGTAAATTTTTATGATAATGTCTATAATCCTAAAGTAAATTGGAATAGTCCGTAAGATTAGTTCAATCAACGCAACAACAAGATAACGCTTGATGTCTATCTGTGCGTTGCTCGACAGAGCTACATAGGAGGGTTACTTTCTGTACTAGAGGTATTTTGTGACCGAAGCTGAGCGGATGTTCTTATTTCAAATGTGAGGCGACGTGATAAACAAGTTGCCGACTTATTTGTTGATGGTATGCAATTGTCGATGGTTGTAATGTTTCTTTTGGTTCCGCACGTGAAAAATAATAAAGCCTGCATATAAATCGATTCATTTGTTTAGGAGCTATGATATTACAGATATACAGGTTTATAACACCTCTCCTTTTGCGTCACGACTAAAGAAACTATAGAACTCCAGTTCTACTTAACCAACTTTTTTTTTTTTTTAATTTAAACCCTAAATATTATCGAGTCTACTTTGGACAAAAATGATGTTAGTATAAGCAGCCATCCTACCGGTAATATAGCACACAAGTGCATATGCAAACGCAAACAAATTACGAAAACGGTCACCCATCTATGGATCTACAGTGCCCATTGCATAACCTCACTGATCTCTCGATCACGTCAACAACAACACCAAACAAATGAAAAAAAAAACATTCGAAAATTCAAAAAAGTCGTTACTATTCGTCGCTAGATGCTTATCGAACTAATGGGCTATTGTTACCCGAACCCAATATGTTTTTCTAACAAAATTTTAATTATGGCAATTTTTATTGGTAACTTCAACAGATAGGAACGACATTTTTAAACTTTAGTTTTAAATTTGTTTTAAAAAGTAGTGATAGAGGCTAAAGTTGGACATTATTCAATGACAAACGGAGAATGTCGGAAGTAGAGATATCTTTTTTTTTTTAAAGATTGTATAGGTAGCTAGCTGATGTAATAAAGTGAATATTCATCGTCTTTATTTGGCTTACACGACTGTCCATTTGGTTGTCATATTGGTTGATAGATAGGTAGGTTGCATTACCAAAAATAGCGAAAAAATTACTTTTATTGTAATTGCAATACTAAAAAATTTAAATCTTTAGCGTAATTGGCATCCGTTTGATATAGGTGTACCCATTGACGTAGAGAACAGGAACTCATAAAATTGACCACTCTCTAGAAAGAGACAAAGCTACTTTTTGGACAATACCTGTCAAAAGCCGCACGAGTTGTTCTCTCTTTCGCGCTTTGCAGTCAATATTTAATTCTTAATTTTTTTTTTCATAAGATTCTGGTACACCCGTACCTTAATACGACCAATACGACAGAACAGTCCATAATTAAATTTGGCTTGGAGATAAATGCGATCCTGGGGACGGATTTAGGGTACATTTTATCCCAATAACCGACATCCATGCGGGCAAACCCTGGTCCAATGCCAGTTATATTATAAAGTACATCATTAAGCATTTAATTGTAGTACACACTTCATGTTTATAAATCATTACCGTCCTGTATTTCGCACGCCATTACGTGACTATTAGCGTTTCGCGCGCATTACACATCGTGTGAGGTCTAGCGCCATCTTTGAATATTTGATTTAATTCCAATTTATTGGCGGGATTTTAGCGTTTTGTTCGTTCTAAATTCAAAAACCTTTTTTTTAATTCGTAATGAATGACTCTTGCATCTCTTAATTGTTCCTCGTTCTAATAATCTTTTTAGGGCTCCGTAGCCAAAATGACAAAACGGTACCCTTATAGTTTCGTAATGTCTGTTTGTCTGTCCGTACCTATATCACAGACATTTTCCATAAAAACTACACAATGCTTATGGATGAAATTTGGAGTAGGTATAGGTGTCTTATATAAGCCGCTACTTAGTTCGACTTAAATAATAAAAATAAATATTTGTAGGGGGGCACTCCATGAAACAGATTTTTTTTTCAGCAATGTAAATGACATGTGGCACATCGTTTGACAGGTCTTTTAAAACATTTTAAGGTTTCTAAGAAAGATTTTTGATTAAGCAAACATTTATGGAAATAACTGCTCCGAAAGTTGCAATAATTGTGTCCCCATGCCCCCACCCCTTTATCTTTTAAACCGCATGGCCAAAAGTATGAAAAAAAGCAAGGTAACGCTTAATAAACACTAACAACTAAAATTTATTTTCACCATTATTGGATATACATTGTTGGCGAAAACTGCGCTTCTGAACAAAAAGACGAAAGTGCCATGAAGATATGCTGTTTTGCTGGTGCATTTTTTTAGATTGTATTTTTTTCTTATGTAAGTAGTGCATTTATTTGTAGAAACTTCTGTGGGACCCTACACTGAACATGGTCTGACATGCTCTTGTCCAGTTTTTTTATTTTATTTTAATGTTTATTTTTATACAAATAAGGCAAAACCATAACTTTTATTTTTAGTAAAGATTATTCTATTCCACTATTTAGCAATAGTCGACCGTATTTTTAGTCGGCGGTTTACCGGCTAAAATCACTGACTAGTTCTTTTTGCACTGGATTTACTGGATTGTACTTTCCCTAGAATCATTCTCTACCAAATTTAGTCAGACGGTCATAAGAGTTGCATTTCGTAAACTACATTATTAAAGTATTTAAACTTTAAAAAAAAAACTAAGAGACTGACAACTACTAACAACTCTATTATTATCTATGGTAAAATATAAACTAGTCATGGATAGTCTATGGTTAGTAATTGAAGTCATAACTTATAATTACTAACGATCTATAACTACTTCATTAGTTGTAATAACGGGGTTTTATACGTAAACCAGGTACAAGAAGTGTGTAAAACAAATTAAAACAGTTTTTTTATCTGTATATGGATGACTATGAACTGGGTAGTAGGAACTGACCTTTACTACAATGCAATCGCTGGTCTGGTTACTCCATAAAAAGTGACATCAACTTCAAATACCGAATCGAATGACCGTCCTGTGATTTTTTTGACATTTATGACAAATAGCCGTTGTTGTTAACCTTGTTACACAAGTATAGATTTTGGAGTTGTAAAAATGGCGGCAAACTAACCGGCCATTATTTTTACAACTCCGAGTTTATCTTGTAAAAAATGATTTGAATACGTGATAATTGAATAAGAACGAGACTTTGTGCTTATAATAAGCGCATAAATACTTGACACTGGCAGAAATTAGCTGTTAAAACGGCTAGATTGCCAAAAACTGAAAGAAGAAGTATAGATTTATGGAAGTCTTGTAGTTGAAAACGGTTACCTGGACAGCCATTGGCCAGCATACGACGTAGATACTATAGAGGTCACTGGTGGTAGGTATGATAAACGCGGAGCTGTTTAAAGATGTTTGAAATAATGACAGTTCAGTATGCCGCCATTTTCAAAACTCTGTTACTCATAAGTGTTTAAATTATTATGTTAATAATATTCAGCTATGCTTGTGTTTGTTTATTTTATAGTTTAAATATCGTAGGTCACTCGGGTCACACTTACCTACACCAATGATCGAGGCATAGAAAAGCTATTAATACTTTAAAAAAAATCTTTATCTACTATCTTTATCATTGCTTGTACAATACAAAGGCTTTTGGACGCTATTTGGCCATTAAGATAGGTATTTTATCATAGTGATAGAGGGAAGATTAGTAAAGAATTTTGTAAAAAATAAAATTCGTTCATTTTTATGTGTTAGAAAACTTGCAGGTATTTTTTAAGCATGTTTACTTCTACGATGCAAACAATTAAAACATTGATGACTAGTTTTCTGATTTTGTTAGTTTATTATTATTTTTATTTACTCTCCGAGGCACAGGAACGCAATATAATAAATAAAAATAAGTCTACATACAATGCGAATTTGTAGTCGTTTTGGAGCCGAAAGTTTTTAACTCCCTATCAATAACCTAGTCTATAAAAATATCCGTTTAGGAAATTTATATATTTTTTTTTATAAAAATCTAAATTTAAGTCGTTTGCGAAAAATAAAAACACTTGTGGTAATGTTACTCGATTTCACGTAATAAGAATAGGTGCTACGATCTTAAGATAGATGTTATTCATAGTTTTCCACCACCCAAAAGTGCCCTACGCGCCGCTTTAGAGCAATTTAAGGTTATTGTTCTATAAAAAAAAAAAAAATATTTAACTGACATTTTTTATTGATATGGAGTTCAAAATCTTCGACTTCAAAACGACTACACAATCACAGTGTATTTGTAAGTTTAAGATAAGCGAAAGTTATTTAAATATTTGATGATATAAATCAAAAATATGCTCTGAATAAATTGAACATATTAAATATATCAATACAATACAACAATTTATTTAACATAATTCTCAAATTAAGATCGCCATTTTGTTCAAATGTCACGCTGACATAACATTTCGCGCGCTTGCAACCATAGATAAAGGGTTTATTTTTTTTAAACCTCAATAGCACAGATCAGGGTTGAAATCCAAGCGATTAATTTTAATTCTCCCATTTATATTCGTGTCACATAGTTTTAAGAGCGGAAGTTGCGTTTTTTGGTAGCCATAATGCTTACAACATCCGGTAAAGTATTAATAATAGAAAATTGTTTTGGTTCAGTGGGGATGAGTTATTTTTTTAGGGTTGTAAAAAGGATTATTTTGATGTATAATTGTAATCGGGTTATGTTGTTATTTGTTTATGCTAATGGCGAATAGTTATGGATATGAATAGTTTGATAGAATATATATCTATGTAATAAATAGGGTAAGCTGTTGCATACGGTATTGCCGTATTCTGTACTAGCTGACCCGCGCATCTTCATCTGTGTAAATTTTTCCCGTTTTTGCAACATTTGTCATTATTGCTTCGTTCCCATTAGTCGTAGCGTGATGTTATATAGCCTATAGCCTTCCTCGATAAATGGGCTATCCAACACTAAAAGATTTTTTTAAATTCGGATCAGTAGTTCCTGAGATACAAACAAACTCATCAGCTTTATAATATTAGTATAGATTTAAAGAAATATTATTTTGTACACATTTAAAAAGAATGGGCCTAAAAGTTAATTCTCTATAAACAACTGTCTTAAAAGTTATTAGTTGATAGAGAACTTCGCCAGCCCTCTTAAAGCACCGCTTTTTGCTAGTCAAGTATACATACAGATTTCTAAAAAGTTTATTTCTTGTGATAACCCTAAACTGACGTAATATACAAGAACCACGGACGTCCATGACAAGAACGGTAGTTTGGAATAGACAACGGTACTTTTTTTTTAAATAAGCGATTAGACCAATTACATTGCTGTCAGCCGTTGTATTTTTTATAATATGAATTATTTATATTTCAACGAAATATTTGAGCGCCATTATGTAGTTTCGATAAATGTTTGTATTATTTAAATTGCGTTGTATTATTGTAGTTTTTGTTAATAATTGTGTGTATATAATAAGATGTTTTGTATAACTGTTTTTTAAAAAAGAAGTACTACTTAATAATTGATGTATTTATGTAATATTAAAACTAACAGAGTGGTAAATTACTTTGTTTGGGATAAAACAAATATGGCTGCCAAAGTCAGGGTTGTACAAAATAGATACGAATATTACTATTTTTTTTAAAGTATAACTAGCAATGTGGGATTGCTTAATGGTTTGTGTTAGGAGTGGGTTCACGTCGGTAGTGTAATGGGTAGGATTCGAACTCGTGACCTCACGATTGCGAGTCTAATGCCTTATCCATTAGGCTACCGCCACTTCAGACATTATTAGGTTTGTTTTATTGCCACTGCTTAAATTATTGACAGATAACATCGTAAGAAAACCACCACAGGGTAACAAATATAGGTAAGGTACACTCAGCTTCATAATTCGCTTAACATTTGCAAATATTGAAACCAAAAAATAATATGACTATCCATGATGATTTAACTTTAGCTTCATATTAGGGCAGCTATTTTGTTCATAGCTAAATTTTCGTGTATATGTCATAAGCTGAGATTAAAGATATTTTATATTGAGAGAAAAGTTTCAAATGTTAAGCGACTCATGTAGCTGACTGTACCTAGAGATCGGTCACAGACACCGATTTACAGACCACTTTGTTTGGAAGACGTTCCGAGACTCCGAGTACGTGAGCGATATCTATGATGTCTTTAGGGAGCTTTATGAAGATTACCATCTGAAGTTTCGTTCGTTCTACGTTCATTTCTGAAAAAACATTTTAATATCTAAATGAAACATGCAAGGATTATTGTAAACATTGCAATGTCGAACGTCAAACCAAAAAAAATAAATCCTATTAGGCTTATAAAAAAAATCACGCAAAGGTAACACAATTACAGCCAACAAGCCTACGAAAATTTGCACAAACACCTCGACCCAAACAAAAAAAAACAAATCCATAGAGTATAGACCTTAAAGTTTTAAAAAGTCGGCACGTCAAAAGTCAACCCCTGGGGCGCTGAGTGCGTATTTTCAAAATATTTTGACTTTAATAGCTCTCTTTGACGTATCCAGTGAGGTATTGTCGGACATTTTTCTTTTGCAATCGGCACACGTTAACTTAGGTGGGTATTATTGTATTTTTTGTGTATATTTTGTGTATTTGTGACAGTTATGGCGGCGGTACTGTGTTTGTAAGTACGGGTGGGCCGTGTAGGTGGTTAATATGTTGTTTGGTAAATACTTTTACGAACAGTGATTGTCTCTTCGTTGTCGTGGTAAAGGGATTACCTAACTACTTATTTAGACAGTGGTTGTACTATTGATGTACCATTTTAGACTACTTTAATAGACATTTTACCCCCAACTTTTGACTGCCTCTGTGGCGCGGTGGGAGTGTATTCGACTGCTACGCAAGAGGTCGTGGGTTCGATCCCCACCAAGGATAAAACTTTGTGCATCACAATAAACCATCGTGCTCATCAAGCACGATGGTTTATTCTGTGTCTGGGTGTTATTTATCTATAATATGTATGTATTTAGAAATATATAAGTATGTTTCTCAGTTGTCTGGTTTCCATAGTACAAGCTCTGCTTAGTTTGAGATCAGATAGCGTTGTGTGAGTTGTCCCGAGATATTATTATTATTAACTTTGGCCAAGTGTGAGTCGTTCGAACGATGACGCCTGAGGGGGGGGGGGGTTGTATAGGTACTAGATTGGGACCACATGAAGGATGTAGAAGGATGACTTGTCTATCTATATTCGGGAGAGTCAGTCCTGCTGTATTGACGTGTAAGGGTACAATTGATTATTTTACAATAATACCAAGCAAAGCCTAATAGCTAAAGCATCTACCCATTACACTACCGACGTAAACCCACTCCTAACACAAGCCTTTGAGCTTAGCTGGGGGGTTAACAATATTGCTAGTAATGTAGGACACAATCCCACATTGTTAGTTAACTTAAAAAAAAAAATACCGCCCAAGTTCGAGTCGGACTTCCTCGACTTGGGAGAAGTTTATAAACCTACGTTGTCGTTTCAACAGTTTAAAGATTACACAAAGTGGTGCCCCCAGTGGGACACGAACACAACTTCTCGCACTGCAGTCCTACGCATTGTTACGCATTTTATGAATATACAGGGCATTACAGATTGATTTGTAATGTACTAATAACCCCCCCCTCGTGGCTTCATTACCCTACACTAAATAACTTTGTAATATTAGTTTGAAATGTAAAAAAAAATCAATAGATTAATTACCAAATAAACCTGACATCTATACTGCCAACAGTTAAGTCCTGATTAAATTTTGTCTTAAATTGGATTTTTCATCATTGATCATATCATAAAAAAAGTGATTTGATGAAAAAAAACAGTGACGTCATAGACCACTATTTTTTATTTTATTTATTGACTTTATGCTCAAAAATAATGTACAAAGGCGGACTTAATGCTAAAAGCCTTCTCTACCAGCCAACCTTTGGGTTATGAAACATAAAATTATATAGGTGCAGATTGTTGACAGCCAATGCTAGTTATTTAAGATAAATACAATCGATTATAAAAAATAAAATATACATACATACGTATACTTAACAACATAACAGACATACATACAAAAAGCATATACCAACTTAAATACATTACATACATACAAATAAACATAAAACTTAAATTCATAAAATGCAGACATACGTTAACGTTTGTGAAATATATGTAATATATAAAGGTTTATTAGGATATTTACAGAGTCAACATAACGGAACCAAGTTGAGCCGTAGACAAAAGACAAGCATCCAGCCATCGACAGATGTCACTAGAGAAGGGCCTATCTCGCTAGAGATGTGCCTACATTACAGTTTGTAACAGTGTACGAACTTTCAGCTTGAAATTGAAATTTGTATGAAATCTCTATATAAAATCCACATTTTGTCATTTTTTAAACAGTTGTTGTTTTGACTAGTAGGAAACTAGCCCATTGTACCACCTAATGCCCCTCCCCCCGAAATCTTAAAAAGTCGAAATCTTTCCGAAAATATGTCTTTGGTACGCCCATGTATGTCCTGTTTATCAGTTGTATGGTGTAAAAAAAAGTACAGGCTATGCCTAGTTTGGGATCAGCTGGCCGCGGGTGACTTTTCGCATGATATTATCCTTTGCAGAAGAGTATCATTACAAAGCACAACTATGTAAACTTATGTACCAATAACACTTTAAGAGCTTTCTTTGCTCAACATTATCAAACAGCTGCGCCAACATTATTGTGCCAAACATTTTTTTCAAGTATCTTCCAACCAAGCACACGCCTAAATTTAATATCATTCACCCACAAAAGTAAACCGCCATTTTTTCAACCAAAAACTTAACAAAAGCAAACATGTAATCACATTTTATTACAAACGTTACAATCGCCATTTTATTTTCACAACTCGTGTCTAACATTGTACACAATACAAACAACATCACACCCTGGCAGGAAACGGCTGACCGCCACAATGCCTTTGCCATGCGGCTTTCTTAAAAAAAAAAAGTATAATTTATGGTCAACTTTGACAGCTGTCATTTTTCCCGCGCCAGGGAAACGTAATGTCGTTTTCAGTTATATCTAGTGATGTGCTCAAGGCTTACTACCTAAATAACTAAGTCCGATTCTAATGGATAAATATCGGGATGGTTTTGACGTGATAACGTGATAAGTCGATGACCAGGTGCAGGCTCGTAAAAAAGTCACGTTACTGACTAGTTGCTAAGCAACGCGAATGCCGATATTTGACAACCATTTATTTTCGTTCTTTTAAAGATGATTATTACGATTCGATCAAAACCGATACTAACTTATGTACGTGTCGTTTGTAATAACTACTTACATTGCTTGGCACACTCCGTCACTAACGTAAATTATAATAAGAAAAATAAAATGTATATTATAATTAGACTTTTTAGGTACAAGTATCTCCACTGACAAGTATCTCGTAACTGCATCATTCTGAAATGAAATAAAAAAATAAAATAAAAAATAAAAAACCCGCTTGCACAAAAAATATTACATAATTATATAATTTCATGCAGTCAATAACTTTTATCAGCTATTGTCAAGTACTGAAAATTGAAAAAATAATGGTTGCGAACTAACTTTTTTAATATTACATGTTATTGCTTTTTGAAATGCCTAAGACGAGCTCTTTAATTGGATACCCATATTGCAGTATTCTAAACAACTTTTTTTTTCACATCTCTTTATTTTGACGTCTCACAGCCGCCATGTTTTTTTTTTAAACGTCACCTGTCTAAGAACACTTGGGCGGTCAAGACGAATCTAACGACATGTTAATTGTATAAATTCGTTCAGTAGTTTGTGAGATATGAGGTAATAAAGAATATTACATACATATACATACAAGATACGCGCGAACATAATATAAAAACATAACCCTTCCTTACAGTCGGGTAACAAAACCCTCTGGCAACATAAATTTTAGAGCTTTGATTTGCTTTGGTTAGCTGACTGTAAATGAAATTTATTAATTCTTAAAAACAAGACTTCATACGATTTGCTAATCAATTGTGAAGGTCTCATTAGCCCAGTAATTACACTTGCTACAGTGCCCTTGGGTCGGCAATTGAGACGGTGGACTGATGACCTAATACAAGTAGCAGGAAATGACTGGATGAAGTCAGGCAAGGACAGGGAGTCATGGAAAAGGATGGAGGAGGCCTTTACCCAGACAGGGGTTCAGATTTCATAATAAAATTATTAACATTAATCATAAGTAACTTTCTTAAATTTAAGCAATAATCTAACAAATATTGTAATAAGTAGAGAGATCTGGAATAAATGGCTTTATTATTATATTATTATTGTTACAGTGCCCTTCATCCGAAACAGCCGTTGAAGGGCATAGTAGCAACCATCACTATTTCACGGAAGAATAACTGACATTGTAATAATACCTACAAAGAGGGCCTATGGCTTAAACCTACCACCGGCAAATCCTAAGGAAGTAATAGATTAATTTCTTACACATATAAACTATTCTCTCGATTAACCACGAAACAGTCTTGTAACTGCCCATCCCTATTTAAAAAGTTACTTCAGCAAATAAAAAAAAAATAGTTTTGAAATTCGAACATCAGCTGTCGACCACAAACTGACCAATAATGAGGGAAGCACAATGTACACAATTTTGTATTGTTCAAGAACAATTACACACCATTGTAACTTGATCCCTGGATGTTCTCAATTACCTTACAAATTAGGTCTAAGCAAATTGGTAAATTGGTCCAGTTTATTAAGACCTCATCTGTTGGTAAATCAGTTTGATAAGGCAGATCTTTATTTGCTGGTTATTGTCCAGTATAATTTGAACCTTTGTTCCTCACTAAGTCTAAAATTTTACATTTTACTGAAAAGTAACTCTACGTCTTGTAGGTACTTTTTGAATTAATGGTAATATTCAATTTTGCAGGCTTTTTCTTGTCTCTCACTTAAACTGCACTTTCTCATGAAATGTGCACTAACATGTATCTCTTACAAATATTTTTATTCGTTATACGCGGCGCTGTAAAAATTATGACATTTTAGTTTGCCGCCAATTTCACCTCCTACCTTAAAATTTAATCGCAAGCTTAAAAAATAATAAAACAAAATGTCAAAATTGCAATGACATTTGGGACCAATGTAAACTGATATAGGGCTCTTACTAACTTGGTTTATATAGAACTATTAAATGTTGAACTCTTATTTAAACCAGTATAAAATCAACTAGAGCTCTACCTTTACTTTGGTTCATAGCATCCAATTTTGTTGAACTCTCACTTCAACCAAAATGTAACTAAAAAGAGTTCTGCGTTTACTGGTTTTCGGATCGCGTGCCGTTTATTCAAGTAAAGTTTTTTTTTTCAATTGTTTGAACACAAAACATGAGTACGGATCAACGTTGAGTGATTGTTTCGAGCAAACAGACTACTTGTGTTACCTTTGCCTTTAAAAAAAAAACTTTTCCTTTATTGCGGTCGTCGCATTTATGACTTGAGGTTTTATTCAAATTTGGAATTGTTTAAAATTTGTTAAGTCATAGTTTTAAAACCATAAATAAGTAGAGTGCTACCTGTTTTTTTTCATAAATAGAAGCGATGTAAAGAGAATTTACTATTTTTTTTTAAGAGTAGGTACGGTCCGTCTGTTGGTAAATGCTTACCGTAACTAATTGACACTTAAATAGAGACCTTATTGTGTGGTTTACACAGTAATATGTTGAGTACTTGATATTTATAGGTCCTCTCTGTAAAACAATAGCTTCCCCACTGAGATCTGACGTCCTTTACAAAAACACAATATCAATGCTGTTTTATCAAAGAGCTAGAGCCTCTTCCTCTTGGAACCGCCAGCGACTGGTGAGCAAGAGCTTATAGGTTTCATTCCCAGATGAGACAAACGTTTGTGGGATCCAAAAAAGTTGGTTCCGAGTATGTGTGTACTTTATCTTGGTTATTTGAGTAAGAGATAACGCGACTGAGCGGCTAATACTCTTTTCTGTAATGTCAAAGTGACATGACATAGACTTGATCTGTGACATGGATTAAGCAGATTTCTAGAAAGAGACCACTACTGACCGCACAATTGTGTCGTCTCTCTCACGCTTTGCAGTCTGTAATTGGGTATTTGACTGCTATCAAAATAAAATATTTTATACTATGTAAAAATATGTCAATAAGTGTTTTGAAAAAATATGTTCATCTATAATTTAACATTTTTATTAATTTTTAATTATAAAAAGAAGCACGAAAAGTGAATGATTTGACCATAAAAAACGTGACGTCATATGTTAGCATTTTATACAAATATGTATGGAGTGAATCGTTTTTGACGTTTCTTAAAAAGAGGCTGATTTGACTTTAGTTAAATACCCTATTAATTCATACCTGGACGTGTGTATTTGTAATATCCCCTGGGGCACACGGCTACGAGTAGACACCCAACTGCGGTAGTACTCTTAAAAAAACAATTTTGAAACACCCTACAAGGTGATAATCCATAGACAATTTTCCAACCACCACTTAAACTTGTTAAAAACGTTAACAAACATTCCCCTGGCACTGTCACTCCCCTGTCGACAATAAAACAATTATTATTTGTGTATATTGAATAAGTAGATGATCTGCAGCATGCGACCCTCAACGAAATCTGTTTAGGGGTTACCTCGTGTTATAGGGTTGGCACGTTGAAACGAAAGTATTAGTTCGTACCTAATTCAAATCTATAGTAATATTATAAAGTTGAAGAGTTTGTTTGTTTATTTGAACCGAATAAAAAAATGATTTTACTGTTGTATAGCCCATTATTCGAGGAAGGCTATATAACATCACGCTACGACCAATAGGAGCGGAGCAGCAATGAAAAATGTTGCAAAAATGGGGGAAATTTACGCAGATGAAGTTGCACGGGTCAGAGTTTGTTTGTTTGAACGCGATAATCTCAGGTACTACTGGTCCGAATTAAAAAATCTTTTACTGTTGGATAGCCCATTTGTCAAGGAAGGACATAGGCTATATATATATAACATAATGCTACGACTAATAGGAGCGGAGCAGCAATAAAAAATGTTGCAAAAACGGGGAATATTTACGCAGACGAAGTCAAGGTCAGCTAGTAAATATTATAAATGCGGCATAAAAGTCAGTTCTTTATTGCCTTTTCACGACTAAACATATGAATTGATAGTTTTAAATGTATGGAGATAAAAATCGTCTCAAGCGGGACTTCGGGAATAGTCTTAGGGGTACCGGCAGTTAGCTTTTACTAACTCAGGCACCCAAATATGTCCATCTGAGTCCAATTTTGCGGGTAGATTACGCGAAACAGGGTTCGGCTCTCTTAAAAATTTATAAAGAAAACCTAAATATTAGGACACGAAAAAAAATGTGTCACTAGTCAAAGAGTTTTTCTAGTAGATGAAATAAATGATATATGGATATGTCTTAATATGATCCCGCAAATAAATCTTCAAGTTGCGGAAAAATTCAAAAACGAGCGTTTTCATATTGTCACAGTCATGGCGTTCGTAACCTAACATGTGTACGAACGAATATTTTACTTTATTTTGACCTGCGCTCCTGCGCACTGTGAGTAATGGTTGTGTGCGGAAGAGCGAGGCCGGCGATCGTGTCGCTGTGTACGTAGCGCTAAACAAATAATTCTCTCAGTGTAATGCCCCCTTGGTAGGTGATACAGCGTCCGTGGAGAGGGTAGTCACCAGCGATAATTCTGAGGCTCTTGTGACGCTTTTTATATAATTTGAACAAGATGGTATAAATTTAAAATTTGATTTTTTTTTTCTTCTGTCCTCCATTCGTTTATTTGCTCCAGGAGGACTATGGCTCGCACGTTCTATGCATCTGAAAATTTCAAGTTACATTTTCTTTAAAATTTTGTAACATTTCAATGTTTTGATTTGCTTGAAAGCTTGTAAAACGTAGACCGTATTAATTAATTTCTCTATGAAAGCTTGTTTCGTTGTGGTATCAGATAGAGTAGGTATTAGGTATAGCTAGGAGTTTATTAAAGTTAGGGAAACGAATCGCATATAAATGAAGATTAAAAATTGGAATTAGATACAGATGACACTAACATACTTGGTAGCAGACATTGACGTATAGACCTGGACCGTGCTATCCCTTTCAATTAAAAAGTAAATATTTACTGTAAAGCGTGAAAGAGAGGTAAAAATGTGTGGCACTCGGGGACTGTCGCGGTAAAGCTATTGCATAGCATTTTTTACCAACTTACGCAATTATATTTTTTTTTTTTTATTACATTTCCGAGCAGCTCGTCTCGATCCGTGCGAGCTTCGTACAGTCGTACCATATACATATATGTTAAGCTAACGTTCGGCCGAGCTGCATGGTAGGCGGAGTGGGGTGTTAGGTTTTATTTTCGTTACGGAATTTCTTGATTCGGTCGCTGCGCTCAAAGCCCGCGATATAAGCTATGCAATAGCTTAAAAAGTCGTGCAGCCTTTGACAGGTATTGTGGTTAAAGTAGCATTGTCTCTTTCTAGAGAGTGATCAATTTTGTGAGGTTATGGCGCAGTTCTGGTCTCTACATTAATGATAGCACAACCCTATACTAAGAGGGGGTGAGATCCCTCTCAAGTGAGTGTAATATCGCCACTTACCGCGGTGTGTATTGTGTGAAATTGTTATTAATAACCGTTTTGTTTTTATTGTATGTTTCTAATTGCACTTTCGTTTTATTTGAAATGATATTGTATAGTCGGTAAATGTTTTCAAATTGATTAGAAAATACAATAAATGCATTAAGAGATAGAAAGATTTGATATCTAGTAACATAGTCCAGATAGGTGGTTCGCTTCTGGCTCGGGTTCGATTCCTTATTTCAAATTTATCTTATTTATCTTTCAAAAATGCAATTATTGTATTTGTAAAGTAATTGGCAAGAAATGTCTATAAAAATTACTTCAATTGATTAGAACATGATTGGTTGCCGGTATTGTGTTGATTTCTGGATGTGTCTTATTAACCTAAGTAGTAGTTGGCTGTAGCAGCATCTAAGTTTAGTAATCATAACTTATTTTTCATTAATAACCATGGATTATGTACTACGAGACGTAATGAGTACGATAGCGCGAAGAACACAAGGCAACTTGAATGGCTTTTAACTAAGTTTTCAATATTGTCATTTTCTGTTTTTTTATATGATTTCTTGAAGTAAAAATCTTGTTCGGACGTCTGGGCACTATACCAAAAATCAAATCAATCAAATCAAAAATAACCTTGTTATGTACGTACATACTTTACTGTTTTTATGTAAAAAGGCGTTGTTTTTATTCGATCTTGTCTCAAAAAACCCACATTCGATTATCCGCACTTTTTTTTATTTTATTTTTTTATTTAAAAAAAAAAGATAACTAGCTAGCAATCTTGTTAACCCCTCCAGCTAAGCTCAAAGGCTTGTGTTTCGTGGGATTCGAACCCACTACCTCACGATTGCGAGACCGATCCTTAGCCATTAGGCTACCGCCGCTTCTAAGAAACTAGTCTTGAGTCCAATTAGTTCGGATAATCGAGATTCTACTATACCTAATACTTAACGGAAATTGGCTGGATTGATATCATGGGTATTAATACTATGTTTTCAACTCATTTCGTATTCCCGAACCAAAAACTTAACTTACTTAATGATATTTTTTGTGTTATTACTATAATATTTGTATTTTAGTTATTTGAAAACTTTTAGGTTAATGGTAATAATAATAACTTTCCCCAAAGTGAAAAAACACACACTACATATTTAACAATATGGATTCCAAGGTGTAAATCAAACCACAGAAATAAAATAAACAATCTCATTCCCCTGTCTCAACATTAACACCCAATCCCTCATACAGTAACCGAGAATCATCCCTACATGTCCCCCACCCTGGGGGATGGTTGTCCCTCCCTTACAAACAAGGAGGATCAAATAAACAGGCCCTCCGTGTAACTGTTTACGAATTTTCACCCTAAACCCTCGCGTATAATGGATTTTGTGAATGGCGGTGCAAGCGACAAGCTCAGCGTAATTTAAAAGAATAAAGAAAGAAAATATATTTATTGTGAACTATGTGGACTAGATTTTGCCTGCAGCTTCGCTTGCTTGCTTGCTATGGTTCCTTTAAATATAAAAGTAATCCATGAAGCGGGTTTATCTAGGTATATCGTGTCAAAATTTAAACTCAATCGGTGCTGAACTTTTTGAGTTTTAGAAGCGTGCACAAACCAATTCAGCAATTTTAAGCTATTGCATAGCTTTTATCGCGGGCTTTGAGCGGCGGCCGAATCAAGAAATTCCGTAACGAAAATAAAACCTAACACCCCCCACTCCGCCTACCATGTAGCTCGGCCGAGCGTTCGCTTAACGTATATGTATATGGTACGACTGTACGAAGCTCGCACGGATCGAGACGAGCTGCTCCGAAATATAGTAAAAAAAATACTGCATAAATAAAAAATAAATAAATAATTACAATTGCCTAAGTTGATAAAAAATGCTATGCTTAAAATAGCTTTACCGCGGCAGTCCCTGAGTGCCACACATTTTTTTTACTATGATAATGTTGACACAGTAAAAAAAAATGTATTTAATAAATATGGACGTGAAAATGCATTGACGCATAGACCTGAACTGCGTCATAACCTAACAAAATTTATCACTCTCTAGAAAGAGACAACGCTACTTTGTTGACAATACCTGTCAAAGAGACGGCCGCACGAGTTTTATCTCTCTTTCACGCTTTGCAGTAAATATTTACTTTTTAATTAAAAGGGATGGCGCAGTCTGCAATTGCAGTTAAGTTTCGATTAAAACAACCATTTTCGCATTCTTGTAACTTTGGGATCGATCTCAAAAACGCTTGCGCACCGTACTAGAATGTCGTTAATGCGCTCTCGAGACGCATACTTGACGCAAGCGTATTTGAAAGTCAAAGTTACAAGAATACAAAAATGGCCGTTTTAATCGAAACTTAACTGCAACTGAACTGCAACTGCACTGCTTTAAATACGTGAATTGACTGCCTAGTCTCTACGTCAATTAAAAAAATTATTTAGTTAAAAAGCCCAAAGGACGGTTGGAAAATCGTTTTTTATATCATTGTTGATCGCTTCTCATTGCGTTGAGGGTTAATCTATACTAATCTATACTAATATTATAAAGCGGAAGAGTTTGTTTGTTTGTTTAAACGCGCTAATCTCAGGAACTACTGATCCGATTTGAAAAAATATTTTTTTGTTGGATAACCCATTTGTCGAGGAAGGCTATAGGCTATATAACATCGCGCTACGACTAATAGGAGCAGAGTAACGACGTGAAATGTTGCAGAAACGGGGAAAATTTACGCACAATCAGATATTAGTTTCTACTATTTTCCCGCCCGTCTTCCATACCCCAGACCCTCAGCCGATCCTCATAAGGTGTGCCACCGTGATTGTTACAATATCACGGGGGGGGGGGGGGGGCGTCACGCACTGAATGCTAACTGAATCTACACACAGATTGTGGTGAGCATCATTGTTTTATATATTGTCTATGATATATTTACTTGTTTTTTTTTTATTTGCCAAAAAGGTTTGACAGGGGTGTGATATTAAACATGGCAGAACATTCTGTTACTGTAATCAATATTGTCTTTGATTGTAATTAGCAACTCGACTTACGAGACATCAAAATTACCAAGGTGATATTACACCTTGGTAATTTTGATGTCTGCTCTAATCCGTCTAATAAGTCACTTGTGGACCAAAAATAACTCTAATTGTTCTGTGGTCAAAAGCATGAAGACCGTAGTCTGAGTGGTTCCGAGCTGCTCCGAAATGTAAAGAGAAAAAAAAATACTGCATATATAACAAATAATTATAATTGCATAAGTTGATAAAAAATGCTATGCAATAGCTTTACCGCGGCAGTCCCCGAGTGCCACACATTTTTTTTTTATCTGGAAATATTAAGCTAGTTCTTTTAATGATACTAAAAAAACTATGTCCAACGACTTAGGCTTGGTAAAAGTAAGTTTCTGAATTTATAATAAGCGCTAATTTAACAATGGCGTTTCAACTTACATGAAATAAAGGCATTTACATTACGTACCTACTTTGTTAATTTTGTTCTAAAGAAATAGTAGTTTACAAAAGTGAAGTCATTTTCCACGAAAAAGTGAAGTTCAAGACTTTACTGTGGAAAATACTATTCGTTTTTTTTCTGCCTATTGGAAACAGCTTTGAAAAAACACTTTTAAGTTGCATTATTACCCTACTGTAAGAAAGGGTTATGTTTTCCGCGCGTATCTTGTATGTATGTATGTAATATTCTTTATTACCTGATATCTCAGAATCCACTAAACGGATTTATACAATTAAGACGTCATTAGATTCGTCTTGATCGCTCAAGTGTTCTCAGATATGTGACGTTTGAAAAAAACAAACATGGCGGCTGTGAGATGTGAAAAAAGAGTGGTTTTGAATACTGCAATATGGGTATCAAATTAAAGGACTCATTTTAAGCATTTCAAAAAGTTATAACAAGATTATGGCTGTAATACTAAAAAAGTTAGTTAGCAACCATTATTTTTTTCAATTTTCAATATTTGACAATAGGTATGATAAAAGTTAGTTGTTACATCAGTTACACCACTAAAAAGTATTAAGTAAATAAAAAATAAATTATAAAAATAAAAAACCCTCTTGCAATTTACTAAGTTCATCAAATTCAATAATGTCTCCGACTGCATGAAATTATAAAATTATGTAAGGGATCTTGTTCCATCTTTTTGGTGCAGGCGGGTTATTTTATTTATTTTTTTTTTTTTACACTGTGGTGAAAATGGCGGCTAACTGAGCTGTCATACTTTTCACAGCTTCGCATTTAACCTGTCAAAATACTTTTAATATTGTGTGTAAAATTTTAAGCCTATAAAAATGAAAGTTTAATTCAGTCAGTGTCCTCTGTTGGTCTTGCGATCTAAAATTATGTTGAGAGGTTTGCTTTGTGATTTATATTATAGATAAGAATAATTCGGGTATGAACGGTTTTCCGGAAACACGTAGTTTGATTTTGATATTTTCGCGGTTATTTGAAAAAATCGAATGGAAGTCATATACTTCCATTTTTGATTATAAAATGAAGCTACTATTTTTGACGTTCGACATTTGTTGAAAATGGCGCGCTAGAATAACTGTGGCTAGAATTTTTTTTTTGGTTGGAGTTGTAAAAATGGCGGCAAACTAACCGGCCATTTACAGCTCCGAGTTTAACTTGTAAAAAAATGATTTGAATACGTGATAATTGACTTAGAACGAGACTTTGTGCATGTAATAAGCGCATAAATACTCGACACTGGCAGAAATTAGCTGTTAAAACGGCTAGATTGCCATAAACTCAAAGAAGAAGAAGAACTATGGCTAGAACATCTGAGTCATCTGACAGGAGTTGTAAAAATAGCGGCAAACTGCCATGTCGCTATTTTTACAGCTCCGCGTTTAAAGTGTAAAACAGTGTAAAATATACTTGAAATACGTGATAACTGGACTAGAATGAGACTTTGTGATTGAAAGAAGAAAACTAGAAAGAAAATTATACTTGAAACTGGCGTATGCACATAATGTGCGAGCCATAATCTCTACCGATTAATATTGGAGGGAAGAGGAAAAAAAATAAACATCTGATAGGAGTCTTCTTACCTGTCAAAAAGTACGTCCATTCGACCGTACTTTTTGACAGTTCTTTGCTTCAATTTTAGATGCCGGATTAGAAATCTAGACATTATTTAATCAAAGACTTCCTTAAGATTTGTGTAACAACGATAACAACAACGGCAATTTGTCATAAGTGTCAAAAAAGTTTACAGAAAGGTAATTGATTTTGGCTTTTATAATTGCTGTCACTTTGTTCAGTGTAGTCCATTGACGTAGAGACCTGGACTGCGCCATAACCTCACAAAATTGACCACCCTCTAGAACGAGACAACACTACTTTGTGGACCATACCTGTCAAAGGCCGCACGAGTTTTCTCTCTCTCTTTCACGCTTTGCAGCTTTTTAATTGAAAGGGATGGCGCAGTCCTGGTCTATACGTCTATGGTGTATATCAGTCAGGCGGCGTAAAGTGTTACAAGGAACGTTAAACGCGCGGCAAAAATCAGAGCTAACGCCGCCATCTTGCAAGTGCCATTAGCTAGGCACGTGGCTGAAATCAGAACTAAAGCTAACAGAAAAGCGCCCTCATTTCAATGTCATCAAAGCGCTAATAGATACTTGTTGCAATATACACAGTACTATAGACATCAGTTATTGTGTTTCATAGATACAGTATGTTCTCTTAGAAGAACGGACGGTCACACCACAGAGCCTAAAAAGAAAAATCCTTATCCTATTTTTACTCTGCCATAATGATTTTATGACAGTTTATAACTTGCTAGCGGACCTCCGCGACTCCTCGTTTCCGCGGGATGATGTATTACATATAAACCTTCCTCTTGAATCACTCTATCTATTGCTTAAGACTGCATTAAAATCTGTTGCGCAATTCCAAATAATTAAGCGCACAGACAGCGAGAGCTACTTCATTTTATACTATACAGCTGACCCGCGCAACTTCGTCTGCGTAAATTTTCCCCGTTTTTGCAACATTTCTCGTCGCTACTCCGCTCCTATTGGTCGTAGCGCGATGTTATATAGCCTATAGCCTATATTAATTTTTCAAATCGGACCAGCAGTGGATCCTGAGATTAGCGCGTTTAAACAAACAAACAAACAAACTCTTCCGCTTTATAATATTAGTATAAATATATAAAGATGAAACAGTTCTACTTTTACGTTTATGTACACAGATACCTACCTAGCTAAAAACAAATAATATTTATTGCGAACAAAACTCGACAAGCAAGAAACACTTTCAGTAATATCCCGCCAAATGTAATATATCGGCAGCCATATTGGCGCGACATATGTTACAAACGTTCCCGCGCTTTGTCTATGGTCACAAGTTTTTTTTTTATCTGTCGATGGAGGTTATTGGATGTATTCGCTGACTGAGTTTGGGTTATGACTTCTGATATTGTAGTTTTTATTACATGGGGAAATGCTTGTGGAGTCTAACTATTGTAATAAAACTATTTGAAGGATTTTCTTGAGGGTTTGTTTGTTAAAGATGGCGCCTTTTCAGGATATTTATTTACTATTTATGTGTAGGTATTATTTACTACGTCTTTTCCCTGTTTGATTTCAATATGAAACCCCTGTTTCCCTCTTAAAAGGGTTGAATTTTAAATGTCTGTATTAAGTGAATTCATTCCAATACGTTCAGGCGTTTGATCTATACGTTGATATATCAGTTAGCTAATGGATACAACTTGATTAAAATCCATCACTACCGCTCAAAAATAGTAAAAGACAACAGCTATGACCTAAAACTAAAAATTCGAAGACATCTGGCATCCAATACGCAGTGGGCTCGCGCGACGAACCTCTCAGAGAGGAGGCCTGTGTCTATGCAGTGGAAACCTGTAATGACGATGCCACAGACATTCTTTTACAGTGCCAGGTGACACAAAATGTAATAAACTCTTTATTTAACACCTATTTACATTTAACAAACAGTATATTCACTCTAAACTAGCAGCTATCTTAATTAAAATATACAAATAAAACGATCACACCACCATTTTAAATAAAAAACCAATTTAAAACCATCACAACAAATAAATCTATCGAGAAAAGTCACAAAGGAATATACGCATTTAATTAAATGCGCGTACGACAAAAAAATCGCACGACCGCAACGCACAAAGGGGCGACAGACGCAACACAAATAATTGCAAGGACGATTTACATAGAAAAAGTGACAAGAAACGCCCGGCTACATTTGTTGTAGCCATTGTGTTGGAGGTAATATAGTAAAGGGCTTTTAGGATTCCGTGAGCCTTTATGTTATGTATTTTTGGTTACTTTGTGGTTATGGAAAGGAGGGTAAACGGAATTGCTTTAGGGTTTTATATTTGAGGGGTTTGTGTTTCGGTGATGACTGGGTCATCATTTAAATTTATTTGAATGAGTTTTGGTTTATGAACAGAGTTTGTTTCCAATCAAAAATCGACTTTCTTTTAAGGCTGACCCGCGCAACTTCGTCTGCGTAAATTTTCCCCGTTTTTGCAACATTTTTCATTGCTGCTCCGCTCCTATTGGTCGTAGCGTGATGTTTTATAGCCTATAAACTTTTTCAATTCGAACCAGATTCAAACAAACAAACAATTCAGCTTTATAATTATAACATTAGATATATCGAATTACACCAACGAAGTTTCAGCCGTACGTCGGGTAAATAAAAGGTTCGTACTTTTAAATAATTCACACGATTAAGTCCCGAAATATATCTTAATCGCGAAAGTTTAAAAAAAATAAAAAGAAAACGTTTTAACTATGTAATAACAAAAAAATCTGATAAAGCATTATTGTAGCTGCAAACTGACAACATACACTATCCGCTGCTGAAATTGGACCAGACCTTTCTGTTACACGTTGTATACGTAGTTAGTTTGTTAGTTTATATATAGGGCGAAAAGTGACCTAGATTTCTTTATATCCTGAAAAAATGCAATGATGCAACATTGCAATGCGCAGTTTCCTTGCGCAAATGCCTACGTTATTTTCAGTATTGCACATAAAACAAAATCACCCGTGAAATTGAGTTAAGTAATTATATTGTTCAATCGCAGAAATAAAATAAAATGTTTATTTCTTTTGTATTACGTAAACAATAACGAACCAAATAATAGAGCTGTTGACCAACCAATGATATTAAAGTATTCAAAAACATTCGAAATTCAATTATTTTTATTGGTCAATGTTAAATAACGTCACATTTTTTTAAACTTGTTCGTCATCGATTTTAAAAAAGTATGCTTGAAAAATCATTGTGAATAAACAATCGTTTTTTTATGGCCATGATTGTTATAGGCGAATAATTTGATAGATTAGCTATAGATATTAAGCAACAAGTTTGATAGGCTATTTTCAAACATTTTCTTATTAAAATCAACATATATTTTACATTCTTCTACTAATCTTTCTTTGTTTTAATAGCAATCTACGCAGATTTTCCAGTATTTTTCCATGCCCTCATTCGAATAAAGTTATTTCAATAGCTTTATTCGAATTCTTATAGGTCACGAAACACCGAAAATATAGAAGAAAATCTTCATAAATACTAATCTAATTCATAAATCTAATCTAGCAACGTTTATAAATACATCGCTCATAGAAACGGAATCTCGGAAAATCTTCAGAACAAAGTGTTTCGTATGCTATACACGATATATTTATAAATTAAAAAACAATTTCGTCTGTAACCTCTAAACATACGGAATCAAAACATTTATGTCAAAAACACGCTTCACACTATTTTTTACACCTTATTTATATTTATAATACGGTCTTATTCGGTACAGGCTAACAAGATGTTCGTGTCAAACAACCCGCCTAACCGCCATGTTTTTCCATAGACAATCTTCTGACTTTCTTTTCGGCAAAGGCGTTCGGCATACAGCCTGCGGTAGATCCAAGTAGATTGTATGTAATCTTTTTTTTTGATATGACATTTTAAATTGTGATTAAATTTGACGGAAAATTGATATATTGTAATAGGAATGAATGAAATAAGATTCTGTTTTGATGGTATTGGTGATTGTTTGATAGGTCTAAGGGATTTGATGTAATCCGTTTGGATTTAGACGGATTAAGATTACAATAACAAGTTTTGAAAAGATTTTAAAGTGGTTTGTGGGACACATTTTTTGCTAACGTTGTGCAATTCGTGTATCTTGAGTAGTTGTAGTTTTCTAAATAATCTCTGACGCGGTGAGTGTGTCCGGCTGCTACGCATTAGGTCGTGAGTTCGATTCCCACACGGATCACCACTCTGTGTGATCCACAAATTTTTGTTCTGAGTCTGGGTGTACTTTGTGTCCGTGAATTGAATGTTTGTAAAGTCCCCCGCGACACAGGGTTGACTTTTTGCGTTGTCTCTTTCTAGAGAGTAGTCAATTTTGTGAGGTGAGGGAGAATCCTATGGAGCGTTTCAGCATAATTTTGAACACTTATTATTTTTTAAATAAATGATTACATTGTAAAAGTGTTTATTTTATTTTAAATACAAACCCGTCATATCATTTTTATTTTGTGACTAACTGACCCACCATGTGGGCTCCCTAGAAAAGTGCTCATTTTGCGAAGTGCTCATTTTGCGAAGTGCTCATTTTGCGAAGTGCTCATTTTGCGAAGTGCACATTTTGCGAAGTGCACATTTTGCGAAGTGCACATTTTGCGAAGTGCTCATTATGCGAAATGCACATTATGAGAAATGCCCCTTGTGAGAAGTGCTCCTTCCGCGTAATGCACATTTTGCGTCGAGTGCTCATTTTGCGAAGTGCGCATTCTGCGTCAAACCCGTTATGGCGTAGTCCTGGTCTATACGCCAATGGTTCCAGTGTATTATTTTTTTATTTTTTTTATTATACAAAGTAGCACAGATTACTAAGCATAGTGTTACATTCTCTTTTTGCAAATTACTTTAACGCTAAAACACTTAGCCATGGACACGTAATCGCAATATCCATAGAGTATAAAAATTATCATATTATTCTCTTTGACTTACCGGCAAGTTGCAGTAAAGAGTTTAAATATTCCGTAAGTGGGTTGTATATTTCATATTTTATATGTTCTGTAAGTATTTTATATTAAAGAGAGCTTATATACTTATGATAAGCTGATCTTAATTGTTGAATTGTATTAAAACTTAACCCGTAAAAAACTGGGCAAGAGCATGTCGGAACATGCTCAGTGTAGGGTTCTGCAGCCTTGAATAATTGCATTAGCAAAAGAGCGTATGTTCATAACACTTACGCCCTACTGCTACTCAATGACGGTATATTCGATCATGTCCATCCCAAATAATTTTAGTTTATAGTATTTATTAAGAGCTACCTATCTTTGTGATTTTTTTCATATTTTTTGGTCACACGGTTCAATGTTAAAGGCGGGGGAGCGACACGATTTCTGCTTTGCTAATGACTTTCGGAGCGATTATTTTCAAAAATATTCAATTAATAAAAAAAAAAAAGTTACAATTTAAAATGTTTTTAAAAGAACTGTCGAATGATGTGCCACACGTTAATGTTTGCTAAAAAAATATTGCTTCTGTTACATGTATGGAGTGCCCCCCTAAAAATATTTATTATTATTATTTAGCTATCAAACTAAGTAGCGGCTACTACAAGACACCATTTCACTAAATTTCATCAATATTCATTGCGTAGTGTTTGAGTAAAATGCCTGTGACATTCGGACAGACAGACATGACAAAATTATAAGTCGCAGATTCTCAAAGTCAAGCCGTGTATTTTTTTATGTACTTTTATGGTATGTTCACACATAACTTTTTACAGAATTGTCCGAATTAATTGACTGCCTCTGTGGCGCGGTGGAAGTGTATGTATAGTTGCAAACTGGTATAATGATGAAAAAAATTGTTACTCAACTATGGAACAGTTACCTATTATATGGAGGTAACTAGTACCTAGGTACTAGTACAAGTCACTTCTAGTTCATCTTCATATTACGGCCAATGAATAACTTGTTTCTTATTTCATGGCCACGGTCATTGTTTGTAACTTTTTATTTTATTTATTTGTTTTTATTTGTAACTTCCATTTTAATAAAATAAGTATTCAAAATAAGTATCCTACTGCTACGCAAGAGGTCGTGGGTTCAATACCCCGGATAAAGCTTTGTATGATGAACACGATGGTTTTCAAACGGTGTCACATCCCTCCTCGCCTCGGAGAGCACGTCAAGCCGTCGGTCCTGCGCCTAATCTCTCTCCGGTCGTGTTGGATTTCTGTCCCATTGGACTATGAAAATGAATAAATAGAGAGTGCACTTATGTTTGTGCGTACACTTGTGCACTATAATATCTTCTGCGTAGTTGGCTAGTCTCTAATGGGATTGGCCGTCGTAACTGATATCGGTTAGGAGACCATTATTATACAATGCCGAATGCCGAATGATTTTCCCCCGTTTTTGCAACATTTTTAATTGTTGCTCCGCTTCTATTGATCGTAGCATGATGTTATGTAGCCTATAGCCTTTCTCGATAAATTGGCTATCCAACAGTAAAAGAAGTTTTTAATTCGGACCCGTAGTTCCTGAGATTATTGCGTTCAAACAAACAAACAAAGTCTTCAGCTTTATATTATTAGTATAGACTAGCTGTCACGCGCAACTTCGTATGCGTAAATTTTCCCCGTTTTTGCAACATTTCTCATTGCTGCTCCGCTCCTATTGGTCGTGGCGTGATGTTATATAGCCTATAGCCTTCCTCGATAAATTGGCTATCCAACAGTAAAATAATTTTTCAATTCGGACCAGTAGTTCCTGAGATTATCGCGTTCAAACAAACTCTTCAGCTTTATAATATTAGTATAGATATGGACTAAAAAATAACCCGCCAAGTCAAGTGAGTATAAAGTATGGTTTAGATATTTGAGATATTTAAAAATGAATAATTTATATTCTAAAACGGATTTAGATCGGAATCGTTTTCTTTACTTTTATCGTTCAGTTTTACGAACCATAAAAATCGACTGTTTGATTTTACTTTTAAATTGTCTATGTCTTAAATTTAACCAAGTGTTTGTAATAAAAATCTGTGTGATTTTTATTTGAATATATACTAGTTTGTGACCTGCGGCTTTACTTGCGTACCGTAAATGTGATATTTAGTTGCTCTTACAAAGTTGGAAAATTAAATCACTACATAGTATAAAACAAAGTTGATTTCTCTGTCCCTATATCCCTATGTATGCTTAAATCTTTAAAACTACGCAAAGGATTTTGATGCGGTTTTTTTAATAGATAGATTGATTGAAGTGGAAGGTTTATATGTATAATAACATCCATTAAATAGTGGAGAAATAAGGATCGGAGCAGCAATAAGAAATGTTGCAAAAACGGGGAAAATTTACGCAGACGAAGTTGCGCGGGTCAGTTAGTAAGTAATAAAAATAGGGGTTCTCACGAAGGTCTTTAGAAATAGTACAAATACCTAGTGAATATTTTTCACTGATTTCAAAAAAGTTGGTTATCTATTTGACATGTATGTTTTTACAATAACGATTTTCTCAAAATCGTCTGATCTGATTTAGATAAAGTTTTCGCTATTCATCTATCTATTTTTCTGTAAAGATTTTCGTCTATAACAAGTTATCCTTGTTTATAAAACACCAGAAATAATGAGCCTAGTCTATAGCTCATTATAGTTTTATTCACTAAAACTTATGAGTTATTCAATGAAATTTAATCGATGATTTCCGTTGATTTTCAAACACTTTATACTTCGCTGAAATTCATTTGAAGTTATTTTTTTTCTTGAAATAGTTATCTTGTTAGGATTCTGTCCCGTTCGCACATTTTCGCACACAATCATGACTGCCTCTGTGGCGCGGTGGGAGTGTATCCGACTGCTACGCAAGAGGTCGTGGGATCGATCACCCAGGATAAAACTTTGTGTGATGAGCACGATGGTATATTCTGTGTCCGGGTGTTATTTATCTATAATATGTATTTATTTTGAAATATATAAGTATGTTTATCAGTTGTCTGGTTTCCATAGTACAAGCTCTGCTTAGTTTGGGATCAGATAGATTTGTGTGAATTATCCCAAGATTTAAGTTAAGTTTAAGATATATTATGACTTCCAATACGAAAAGTAATAAGTTTGCAAAGTTAAGTAGGCACCCACTTTAATTGCCATAGATAAATCATAATACAAGCCACCTATAATTTTATTACGATAATTAAATTTTAATGGATAATATTTTATATTAATACCACAAGTATAATATAATTAATATATTGCAAACTAAATCAAATAATAATTTAAAATTGATTATACGTTTCAATTTAACACGCCAGCATTAAATACTTAATTTAAACTTGGAACGGAATTTTAAAAAATAACAACCATAAAGAACACACTTTATAGTTATCAATTAAACAATTATTGTTGTTGGACGTGGCTGTTGAGAAAAAAAAATGAAAAAGAGGTTTTTAAGATCGAAAGAGGTTATAATCGGGTTGCATTAGCCAATGGGTGACCAACGAGGTTCATTAAGCTGTGTATTTGGTATTAAACTTTAGTTTTTACGTCGAAGCTCCGCGATTGGGTTTTATTATGACAATTTTACGACAGTATATAAAATGTACAAGATCTTGGTAGTTGATGACCGTTTTCTTAAGTTTTCTATGGGATTTTATCCATTTAATTTATCTTTAACCTGTTTTAATGTGTTTTATTATATACGTTGCTCATTGTATATAAAGAGTTGGTACCCCTTCTTTTAAGCACTCATTATCACGTACATATCTATGAAATAAGTAAATATTAGGATTTATGAGTGTCAAGTCAAATCAGTATCTTTTTAAGAAACGTCAAAACGATGCGCCTCGTACTAATTTATATGAAATACAAAACAATGACGTCATTCTTTTGTATGGTCAAATCATGTATTTTCAATGTTCGTTTTGATGTTTATAAATTCATGACAACGTAAAATTGTAGAGAAACATTGTTTTCCAGAATATTTTTGCAAAGCTATTTCCTGTATAGTGTAAAATTATGTAATGTGTAGTCATCTACCCTCGACAACACTAAAGTCTTCGACGACATTAAAAGTCTCTGTGTCTGTCTATGACATTGTGGCGCCTAAACGGATGCACCGATTTGGATACTGTTTTTATATTAGAAAGCTTATTTATCCGGGATGATTCTTAGCTTATTTTGATGAAAATGCATTCACTGGTTTTGAAGATATTCAAGTTTTTGTCTTACGTTGTAAGTAATAATTTTTATTGTATTTGTGAATTTGTGACTCTATCGTATGTCATTTGGTCAAAAATATGTAGGTAATCAAGAATACAGAATTCTGTCGAAAATAATTAACGACTTAACTATAAATTAAACACTCAATTCTCCGACTCTACAAAGGTTATTAAAACACATGCCATCAATTCAAAGAATGCGTTTAATATGAAAAAAAAATACAAAATTTCAAAACCGCCATCAAAATTCTATCTGGCAACCTCATTACAGAAATTTATCTACATCAAAATTACATCATCATTGTAAAAAAAACACACCCTACCGCGATCCCTAAAAATAACCAATAACATGCGTTAATGGAGGCTGAATGTGTGCAGCTGTCGTTGCTATGAAAAAAGTTAGAAGCGTTGTCATTGGTCGGATGGCGGGAACATTAGCCGCATCTGTCATATTATTGCAGCCATTTTTATTGATTATTACGTATTTATATGAACAATAAAAACGACTAGGAGATAGTTTTATGTATTTGTGACATGCGTGAACATAAATAAAGTGAACGTTGACAATATTATCGTGTTTAAAATACAACAAGAGTGTTTATAGTTCGTTACGTGTCAGGAAATTGGCTAAGGAGTACGTGATGAAATTTTTATTTTGTCTGCGTCTCGTTCAGTAAAGGCGAACAGTATACAGCCAGCAATTTAATGGTGACATTCGAATGTTAATTAAAAAACAAAAACAATTAGGGTAAATAAAATAAATATAGTCTATGGGTTAAGAAAATAAAAATAGCGGCAAACTGAGCTGTCATTCATAATTTTGACAGCTCTACTTTCAACGAACAAGTTTTATACCTACAAAATCTTTAAGACTGTCTATTTGCTGTTACTACTGGCAGAATTTGACTTGATTTGATTTCACTAATTTAAAAAGAAGTAGAGTCTACGTTACAAAGGGTCGATTATAGTTTGTATTTTAGGCGCAGTTTTAAGTAATTAGTTTCTTATATTATTACCCATTAAGTTCCAATTAACTACTTCACTTATTATTGAAGTTATAATTTTCCAGGAAAGTTAATCATTATTTTCAGCGTAGTTACATAATAGAGTTGTTAATTAATTTGCACGAACATATTCGTGACTTTATTCAATTTACACACAACAAATTTGGATTACTTGATCTGCTTATAAACTCCAAAAAATACTTCTTTTCCTAATCTTTCGTTCTCATCTATATTATTTCGAGATACTTATAAAAAAAATCAACAATTTATGTTCCTTCTCAATTCAAAAATACCGCCAAAACAGCCGCCATATTGTTAACCGAAAAACGTCAAAAAACAGTACGGTTCCTCCTGTCACTACGCGCATCCCGACGCTCGTAAAACCCAAATTATTAACATATAAATTGATATTTGTCAAGCTGAGCCACCGCCGCGATAAGGCACGCCGCGATTACTCTGTAGGTAGGTGCTGTGACGAATAAACTTGTTTTAAGTTTGTTAATATTAGGATGGAAAAAGATTACTTTAGAGTATTTAAAAATATAGAATTTAAAAAAGAATACGTGTTTCTATTTCGTGGCTAATGGCTAAGCCAATCTAGACCGCTTTTTTGCCAGTGTCAAGTACACTTAAACGGCAAATATAATAAAATTTGGGGTCTTAATTTCGTGAATAATTTAAGGTAAAATAAGTACCTTGTTTATTGCCCGACATTTCGACCGTATTGCAACGGCCGTGGTCAAATCTCGAAAGTTTATCAACATGTATTTTACAAGTTAAGTTTAAAACAACACAGAAACTGACAAAATTATGACAAAAGTTGTGAAAATAATGGCAAACTAACCTTTTTTAAACCTCTAACGGCCGGTCTCAATACTCTAACTATCGATGGATACTGGAGTTATATATTTGTCATAAGCTCCATACAAAATATGTCAAAATTCTACCTCTAGTAGCCAAATCCATCGATAGGTAGATTATTGAAACCGGCCGTAAATGAAGAGACGAGCAGGTTTGATGGTAAGCATCTCACTAGCCCATAACAGTATCACCCAAATTCTTGATTGGCAAAGATCTGAATGTGACCGCACCGCGCTCCTCATTTGAGACATTAGTTCGTAAGTCTCATTTGTCCAGTAATTACACTTGCTACAGTGCCCTTCAACCGAAACACAGTGATGTGTTAACATCAGTATTTCACGGAAGATTAACTGACACTGGTGGTACCCTCCAAGATGGCCTGTGGCTTTAACGTGTAAAAATACTTACATCAAATATGTGCAAAATTCGTAAGACCAAGTCTTTGTGCAATTAAAGTGCACAAAAAATACTAAACATTGGCAGAAAGATCGCCATCAATTCAAAATTAAGAACAAAATGATGACAGCTCAGTTAGCCGCCATTTTTACAATCCAATCCGCCATTTTTTATGACATTTGAATGTTAATAGTTTTAATTTAGACGTCATAGCGTGAAATTAAATACCTACATGTGCATAATGATATTATTATGTAAATTATTATTATAATTAATTTTGCGTTTTCGGTCATTACCCAAACGTAACTATTAGCTTGGTTTCTAGTTCTTTTTATATAATAGACTAGCTGTCCCGCGCAACTTCGTATGCGTAAATTTTCCCCGTTTTTGCAACATTTCTCGTCGCTGCTCCGCTCCTATTAGTTGTAGCGCGATGGTATATAGCCTATAGCCTTCCTCGATAAATGGGCTATCCAACAAAAAAAGAATTATTAAAATCGGTCCAGTACTTTTTGAGTTTATTCGTTACATACAAAAATACAAATCTTTCCTCTTTATAATATTAGTGTAGACTAGTGTAGATATCTTAAAATAGATATTTATATACTTACTTGTTGGCTTTGAAACACTGACCTATATACTTAGTACTAGTACACTGGGCAGGTTATCGGCGACAACAATAATTCCATTTGATTTTGACATTTGAACGGTCATTTGACAAAATTACATATCACATACACATTTAACAAAGATAACAACAACGACCTAAAAATGGCGGCAAACTGACCGGCCATTATTTTTACAGTTCCGAGTTTAACTTGTAAAAAATGATTTGAATACGTGATAATTGACTTAGAACGAGACTATGTGCATGTAATAAGTGCATAAATACTTGATACTGGCAGAAATTAGCCGTTAAAACGGCTAGATTGCCATAAATTCAAAGAAGAAGAAGAACAACAACGACCATTTGTCAAGTGTCAAAAAATTCACAGGGCGGTCATTCGTTTCGGAATTTGAAATTGTTGTCACTTTGTACGGGGTAGACAGTACAGCGTACGACGTACTAGATAGGTCAGTGCTTAGACCGATTAGTGATTATGTTAAGAACTTATTAAAATCGCAAAATACTGAGATAAAAGGTACTCTTGATACATACATCTTCTTCTTCTTTGAGTTTATGGCAATCTAGCCGTTTTAACGGCTAATTTCTGCCAGTGTCAAGTATTTATGCGCTTATTACATGCACAAAGTCTCGTTCTTAGTCAATTATCACGTTTCAAATCATTTTTTACAAGTTAAACTCGGAGCTGTAAAAATAATGGCCGGTTAGTTTGCCGCCATTTTTACAACTCCCGATACATACATCATTCGAGCAACCCACACACAGTGGTCTGAAATTCTGTGTCTGTGAATGATGTGTACCTATATCATTCACAGATACAGAATTTCAGACCACTTTGTTCGGAAGGCGTTCCGAGATAATGTGTTCAAGAGCGATTTCTATGTGTGTTGCTCTAGCGTAGGTATGAAGTTTACATTCTGTAGGTATCAACAGATTGTACAGGAGATTTAGAAGGCGAAACCTGCTGTGAAGTATTTTTTTTACTTATACCATTTTAGCTACAGAATTATGTAAGCACAATAAATACTTGACACTGGTAAAAATTGACTAGAAAAATCGGCCCAAAAAGACGAACCTCTTATTATTTCAATTTTAACCTTCAAGGAAAACGTCTTAAGAAAAATATCCAATCAAATACGGGCCGAAACTTCTGGGTACATAAAAGCAGGACCATAGACATAAATAACTTTTTTCTTTTTTTTTTATTACAAAGATCCGCTGCTCACCGCCATCACCAGTTACTTTTTATAGTTTTTTAAATATCCGTAAGTATGTGGTCCGTTTGAAGATTAGTTTGTTATCTCCCTGTAATAAAATAGCTGTGGGTATGGCTTATTTTTGTTACTTTTTTTTCGAAGTTAGGTTAGGTAGGTACGTGGAATCGGGTTTTAATCATTTTCTTTTTTGTTTTGGCGGTTTGCAATACGTTGAATTATGAAGATATATTCTGTTGGAAACTTTTTGTTGTTGGTGGTAATAAAATGCGGTTAATTTTGGCTTATTTTTTATGTTGATTTAATTACAAACAATATAATTTGATGGTATCTATTTACAATATTGTTTTTTTTAGTATTTTTTGCCAAGTGTCATGTATTTATTGTTCAATATAACTGCACAAAGAATCGGTCTCAACATTTTTCTATGTAAATGTTATAATGGGTTTTTGCAGCTTTGAAAATGATGACTGTTTATTTTCCGCCATTTTCATAGTTCTGGACATTGACGTACAGACCTGGACATCGCCCTTTCAATTAAAAAGTAAATATTGACTGCAAAGCGTGAAAGAGAGAAAAACTCGTGCGGCCCTGTCTCTTTAACAGGTATTGTTCACAAAGTAGCATTGTCTCAAGAGAAGTAATGGCGCAGTCCAGGTATATACGTCAATGGTTCTGGAGAATACTTTTACATAATTACTTATGCAATAGTAAGTTTTTATCACGCCTATGGTCAAAAATATAAACTGAATTCAGAATGAGAGACAGACCAAATATATATTTTCAAATTTTGGTTTAGAGATTTTCGGCCACAGATTTTAGAAGAAACATTTAAGTTTAATCTAAGACCCTTGCCTGTGAACATAATCAAACTAATACACTCAATTTATAACCTACATCCTCTATTATAAGCAAAAACGCAACGTCACCCCCCATTGCGTTTCGTTTCACCAATAATGCGCGTTCTATTATTCTCTATGAGATGTGGGTAATTTTGTCTTGTTAGCGGTTAATTGTGTATCGCCCTAGTTTGTTATATAAAACATGATTTATATTGCATGTAGGTTATATTTTGGGTTATTAAGGACTGGTGAATTCAAAGATGGCTGCTTGTTTACGTTTTCAAAGATTTGATTTAGCAGTGGTAGCAGTCGGATACATTCCCACCGCGCCACAGAGGCAGTCAATTTGATATTTTCTTAAGTGACTGCCTCTGTGGCGCGGTGGGAGTGTATCCGACTGCTACGCAAGAGGTCGTGGGTTCGATCCCCACCCAGGATAAAACTTTGTGTGATGAGCACGATGGTTTATTCTGTGTCTGGGTGTTATTTATCTATAATATGTATGTATTTAGAAATATATAAGTATGTTTATCAGTTGTCTGGTTTCCATAGTACAAGCTCTGCTTAGTTTGGGATCAGATAGCGTTATGTGAGTTGTCCCAACATATTATTATTATTATTATTAAGTAACTAAGTACGTAAGCATTGTAAAAAAGTTGTTTTAAATACACAATTTTTCACACACATTATGTTTTTAAATTAAACACTGAAGAACGATTAGTGGAACTGTGCAGAAACTATGTTTAGACAGCGCGCAGGACCTCTTGTCACAGTAGCGCCATCAAGTGGCGTAAATTGTCGTGAACTCTCCTTTAGAAAGAGACAACGCTACTTTGTGGATAATATCTGTCAAAGAGACAAGGTCGCACGAGTTTTTTCTCTCTATCAAGCTTTGCAGTCAACCATCAAAACAGTTACCTTTTAATTTAAAAGTGGCCTAGGTCTATACGTCAATGGGGAAAATAAAAGGAAAGAGAAGATGTGGAAGGCTTAAAAGATATACAACAAGGATAAAGTGGGAGTAGAGACGTATCAGGTGGTTAAAAAAGATAGCAGAAGATAGATAGTAGTGGAGATTGCTCTACCTACAACAGACTAGTTCTCACATTATGAGTTATAATTGTCTGTAAAGTTGCTTACGGCTGATAATTTCACGTGATAACATCATAAGAAAACATTAATGACATTGTAATAAATAACTATGCCTGTGAGAGCTTCCTTTTTTAAAATCCAATTGTATCTCATGTCGCTGCAATCGCCAAAACATTGATGGCATTGTAATAAACTACCATGCCTGTGACAGCTTTTGTGGACCTGCTGTTTAGTGGGCCACAATACTTCAGTCTATCAGCAGGCGGAACGTGACGGATCGTGACACTTTTTCGTGCATGCACCCGGTCATCGATTAAGACGTTATCGTCAAAAAGTTAGACTGGCCCTACCAACGTGAACTTGGCAAAACGTAAAAGTAGAGTCATGTTCACTCTGTGAATGAGTGTATTAAAATTTTTGAATCTACTTATATGATAAATGTTGATAAACTTTCGCGATTTGTACACATTATAAAATTATATAAACTACAGGTCTTATTAGCGTGAATAATTTAAGGTAAAATACCTTGTTTATTGCCCGAAGTTTCGACCGTATTGCAACGGCCGTGGTCACGGGTAGACTGGTTCATAACTCTATTTGGTCTGTGCTGATTTAGCTCAGCGTCGGCTCTGTCGACACATTATATTATTTTCACGATTAAGACCGGTTACGTAGTATATTTAATTTTATAAGGTATTTTGGGAGCTGTAAAAATGACGGGAAAATGAGCTGTTGTCATTTTCACAGCTCCAAAAATACTGTAAAAAGTTGATAATATATTTTATATAAATGAGTACTTCTATAATTATTCTTTCTTTTCTCTTGATATTGGCAAAAAATAGCAGAAAAATCAACCCAAGCTGAGAGGAATCTACTTTAAATTGGATTCCATAAAGAAAATCCATTCCGAGTTTTAGACTTCATAGACGTTTTAGATTCCATAAAGAAAATCAATTCAGTGTTTTAGCTTAAGCCAAACAATAAAAACATTTTTTAAAGACATTTCCTGCACTAGCCTATACTACAGTACAACTAAATTAGCTGGAGCGCAAAGTATTAAAAAGTCCAAAAAAATCCCATTATTTACAATTTAGCTTCATTTCAACATTCTTCGTTCTTTGAATATTTTGTTTGATTTTTTATTAGTATTTTTTTTAGTACTCCTTCAATGATCAAGATGTGCTGTGGAGGTTGCTGTGGAGGTTGCTGTGGAGGCGGCTGTTGCTGCCCATGCATAACCATCTACGCGTGTTGCATCAAGATTTGCTAATGTTGGCTCATCGTGCAGCGAGCTCATTACCTGCCTTCTGTTCATTCCTAGTGCCGTTTTGTGGAAATATACTGCTATGGAATAAGCGTAAAAAAAATACTAGCATATATGTATATGCAACGGATACAAAATACACCAATTGAAACGACAACTAGTGCATCAAACAGTTTTCTCCTGGGTGGGAATCGAACCCACGACCTTTTAATCAGCAGTTGTACACACTCCAACTGTGGCAGCGAGTCAATCAAATATTACTTACTTGGTATGTGTACCTTTATGTTTAAGCATGGTATAATCCATTCACATGCACGAAGTCGTTGGCCAAAGTTACCCACATAAGCACTTAATTACAATAATTACCTACGTAGCACCTACGTATTTAATTCAAGACAGCCTATAATTATTTATAATTACTGCCCACATTATTAAAAAAGAAATTGACTGACACCTTGTACTTTAAAAAGTGAGTAGATTCAATAGAAATGATAACAGCTGTAACAAATCCAGTTTTGAATTAAAATGGCGGCAAACTCAGTCAGCTGTCATAATTTCCCTCTTTCCTCCGTTCTTAATCGGAAGGATTATTTATTTATTTATTTGGGAAACAGACAGATGCATTACAGTCTTTGATTATATAATGTCAAGATTCCTAATCCAGCATCTAAAATTGAAGCAAGGAATTGTCAAAAAGTATGGTCAAATGGACGTACTTTTTGACAGGTAAAAAGCGGCCATCCGATGTTTTAGCCATGGTTGTTCTCATCAACGAGTGTCAAACGTCAAAGTGGGAATGCTTAATTTTTTTTTAAGATTATGGAGAGAATGCTGGAGTTGTAAAAATGGCGGCAAACTGACCGGCCATTATTTTTACAGCTCCGAGTTTAACTTGTAAAAAATGATTTGAATACGTGATAATTGATTAAGAACGAGACTATGTGCATGTAATATGTGTGACACTGGCAGAACTTAGCCGTTAAAACGGCTAAATTGCCATAAACTCAAAGAAGAAGAAGAGAGAATGCTCTATCTAGACATTATCTAATCAAAGATTACAGTATAATATTTTACATAATGTACAAAGAGTTTCCTCAGACTAACAATACATGTTATATATAAGTAACTTACTTTATTATTAGGACACATTGTAGTACGGTTAATAATAGACATGGTATAGAATACAAGTTACCTAAATTAAGTACACCAACTATTCAAATAATAATGGTAGATAAATACTTTTAAATTTAGGTAAACAGAGGTGAAGGATATCCAGTCTATCATACCCTTTTTTTTTATTGGAATTAAAGAATTATATAAACGACAAGATCTTTTTATGAATGTGTTTTTACCATGGCTTGCACATTTTGTGCATCCGCCAGTTTCAAGTTTATTTTATTTCTAATTTTCTTCTTTGAATCACAATGTCTCGTTCTTATACAGTTATCACGTATTTCAAATATATTCTACACAATAAACGCTGAGTTGTGAAAATAATGACATGTCAGTTTACCGCCATTTTCACAAATCCGTCATAAATTTCACAGCTCCGTAGTTAACTTAAAAATATGTTCAAAATCCGTAAGACTAATCTTTGTGCAGTAAAGTGTACAAGAAATACTAGACACTAACAAAATGTGGTTGAAAAATTGTGTAGATTGATATCAACCAATTTTTATATGCTACGAAATTAAAAGACGAGTCGTACAACTCGTCGTAAGCGTCACGCTAACCCATAACAGTATCAGTGCCACCCAAATCCTTGTTTGGCTAAGATCTGAATGTCACCGCACCGCGCTCCTCATTTGAGACATTAGTTCGTAAGACTCATTTGCCCAGTAATTACACTTGCTACAGTGCCCTTCAACCGAAACACAGTGATGTGTTAACATCACTATTTCACGGCAAAATAACTGACACTGTTGTGCTAGCCACCAAGAAGGCCTATGGCTTAGACCACCTGTAAAAAAAAAGAGTAAAATGGTAAGCGAAATTAAACTTAATAAATGCATCCGACGGGAACTAGCGCAGACTAAGATGTAATGGACGCTACGCAAAACGTCTTGGTTATCATTCACCGTATCTAACTTTATATTTCGATTACTATGATATTAAAAAAAACTATTTAACCTATTATTAAATGTTACTATAACATAAATGAGTACCTAAATGATAGAATTATTTAAGTTTATTGTGTGCCAACAGTTTTTGTTATAATAATGCTCTGTATTTGTTTTATTGTTATTTTGTTTATAATTCATAAAAAAAAAAATGTACACCAGATCTGGTAGAATTTAACCACTAAAACTTTGTAAACACCATTACTGTACTATATTCTCAAAAATAAACTATTCTATTCTATTCTATTCTATGATGACTTATCGCGCTTTTGCAATAGTCTTGTAGTAGTTTAATACAACATATGGGTATTTTCAGATAATTAATCTTTAGGGTCGTTCGTTTATCCTCCCGTCGGAATGTGAGAGAACATACACATTTGAGCTTCTATTACCCGTCCATGAATTTGACCACAATAACATTATTTATCATGACTGATCAATCACTAGGTATTTGACAATATTGAATAGATACTAAGCAATTAGGATTACAAGGCGGTCCTTTTATAGGCTAATCTTACCCTACTTATAATTTTTTCTTGTGTAAGCGACGAACTATAATGATGATATTGTATTCATAAAATGTCAAACACACTTTACCATTAATTCAAAGATTTCAAAAAAAGTACCGCATCACCATAGATTTTAAATCGAACCTTTTTAAATCGGCTACCAAACTCCCCTCTACATCAGAAGGCGTATACATAACTAGCGTCGATGCCTTTGCTTTAAAAAAAAGAAAATTAAAAAAAACAGCCGACGATGAGGTAACGAACGAGGCGCGGTTGGCGCGTTCCTTTTTTAAAAAGCACGACGTGTGTGGTCCACTTGGAATTTAAACAAAGGAATTTTAACCTTCATCATAAAATATAAAGTTGATTATCGTTTGAGTGAGTTAACGAGAATGTTTTTCTATAGTATTATGGATATTGGTTCGTTCGGGAACTTAATTGGTAGAAAATTGTATAGTGTAATTTTTATTTCGTGCTTGTATGTAGCATGTTTTGATATTTTCAAACTCGGTATGACTTAATAGTATTGTTTAAAATGTTTATTTATGCCTTTTATAGTTTTTAAAATTCGCATCCTTTTTTATAGTTTTTAAAATTCCATCCTTTTTTCGAGTGCGATAATTTAAGTTTTATTATTTTTTTTACGCGAATGTAGGGTAAAATTGGCCAGATATTTTGATGGTAAGTAATTAATTGAAAAGCTTTTTTTAGTAATTCATTTATTTTGAGCTATGAATTGAAAAAGTGGTATAAAAAATTCTATAAAAGATTTGCCATGAGCCATCCACTCCACCACAAATCATCTTCAGTGCAGAAGGTAACCTCCATACATACCTCATTCGACTCAACGCACACATAGATAGTTCAAGGGCACGGAATATCGGAACACCTTTGGAATAAAGTGAAGTCGGAAACAGACAGGTATTGGCCGTACAGTCGTGTTGTCTCTTTCTAGAGCAAGAGAATTCTTGAGTTCATCAAATTCAATGGTGTACGAGTATTATTATTACTATACTACTAATACTATTTTATACTTGACTCGAACAAACGTAGGTGAATGTTTTAGGGGGTGATCAATTTTGTGAGGTTATCTATGGTTTATTAGCTATTTGGTTGCCATAGTACAAGCTCTGTTTTGCTTGAAATCAGATGGCCAAGTGTCAGCTACCCCAATAGGGTAGATGACTGTCAAGTCAAATCAGTATCTTTTTAAGAAACGTCAAAACGATGCGCCTCGTACTAATTTATATGAAATACAAAACAATGACGTCATTCTTTTGTATGGTCAAATCATGTAGTTTCAATGTTTATAAATTCATGACAACGTAAAATTGTAAAGATACATTGTTTTTCAGAATATTTTTGCAATGTATAGTGTTAAAAGATTTATTGTTATTGTAGTCATCTACCCAATTATAATAATTATATTATTTTTCAGTCGTACCCGCAGTACTAATTAATTTGCTTATTTAAATGCGGACGTCAGTTGTCACTTTAGTATAATTATGTAAATGAAAATGACCAGCTCAAAAACCTGCACTTTCACGATCGATGATCGCTTCCACCACTTAACCATAGGTGGCAATTATTAAATACTTGATATAACAGCCATAATCACTTTAATAACCATGAGACAAAGTTACCCTCATTTGCAAAATGAACTTTTTTTCCAATGGCAACGGTACGCAGTAATATATGACTTATTTTGCGCCCGCGCATGGCAGTAATAGGATAATGATAGTGTTGCCAACTAAAGCGCGCGGGTAATTACGTTGCGAGTCGTTTAATTGGCTGGGTTGCCATGCTATGAATAAAATGCTGCTTTGTTAAAAAATTGTTGGAGTTTTAACGTTAAAAAAAGTCCAAATTTAATTGGAGTTGCTAGCACAAAATACTGGAAGTACAGAAGGTTACTTTCGTACAATGCTTTCGACGCACACATAGAGAACGCTCATGGAGACAGAATCTTAGACCAATTCGGACTACTTCCAGCGCGAGTTTTATATGCTGCAGACGTGCATTTTGCAACGTTTTTCTTTTCGTTTACTTTGAAAATATTTTCGACTTGTTTAGTGCCAACATAATAAAAGTACGAATTTATTATATACTAGCTGAACCGCGCAACTAGCTGCTCCGCTCCTATTGGTCGTAGCGTGATGTTATAAAGCATATGACACTCGCAAATAACGTGGCTTTCTATTGGTAAAATAATTTTTAAAATCGGTTCAGTAGATTCAGAGATTTCCCCCTACAAACCCACGAACTCACAAACTTTAGCTCTTTATAATATTAGTATATGTAGATGTAGAATTAGGTATACAATAAAATGTGATGTCTAATATCTAGTGTATTTCGATAGTTAAGAATTTTCAAAGTTATTTTTGGAAAAAAAAATGACTGTGTGTGTGACGGTGGGAGTGTGTCTGACTGCTACGCCAGAGGTCGTGGGTTCGATTCCCACATGGGACACCACTTTGTGGGATCCACAAATTGTTGTTCCGAGTCTAGGTGTACTTTGTGTCCGTGACTTGTATGTTTGTAAAGTCCCTCGCGGCACAGGCTTGTAAGTTAACATGGGATCCGCGTATTAAAAAAAAAAAAATGAAAACGAATTTTTCAATTCGGACCAGTAGTTCCTGAGATTATCGCGTTCAAACAAACAAACTCTTCAGCTTTATAATATTAGGATAGATACCACGAACTGATGGTAAGCATCACGCTAGCTCATAACAGTATCAGTGTCACCCAAATCCTTGTTTAGCAAAGATCTGAATGTGACCGCACCGCGCTCCTCATTTGAGACATTAGTTCGTAAATCTCATTTGCCCAGTAATTACACTTGCTACAATGCCCTTCAACCGAAACACAGTGATGTGTTAACATCACTATTTCACGGTTGAATAATTGATAGTGTGGTGGTACCAACCAAGACGGACTATAGCTTAAACCTACCACCATAACACTTCTCCTCCCCCCCACATTACACACACACACACGCACACACGCACGCACACACACGCACACACACACACACACACACACACACACACACACACACACACACACACACACACACACACACACACACACACACACACACACACACACACACACACACACACACACACACACACACACACACACACATTACACACACGCACGCACCCATTAAACAACTAAATGTTAAATCTAATATGTACATAAGTTCCTTAACTGCTTAAGTTAGGTTTAAGTCATAAATATGATGTGGAGGAGCGGAGTCTTCTGATACAGGCATCTATTTGCTTAAAAGGAAGCTCCATTTACTAGTCAAGAAAAACTTGTAACTTGTATGACAATAAATATTATTATTATTACTATAAACAAAATCTTTGGTTGCATTCTGCATTCTCGGTATTTCATGCTACTAGCGTCTGCTACCATAAATTGATATAATATTTCCCCTACAGTAATAATATAAATATAAGTGTTGAAAATATGGTGTGCTTGAAATTATTGTGCCTACGAGTCTTAAGAAATTATCTACCACGAATAATTAGGGAGTAACTACAGAAGACCAGGTATTACTAAAAGCTGAGAGGCTCCGCCTAAGTGAATGTTGGGTATCGTAGGCTAGAGACGCTAGTGTCTTTTGATCAGCCGTGAATAAGATTATAAGCACCTGTTCGTTTATCTTAAACCTACTAATATTACAAAGCTGAAAAGTTTGTTTGTTTGTTTGAACGCGGTAATCTCAGGAACTACTGATTCGAATTGGAAAATTCTTTCACTGTTGGATAGCCCATTTATAGAGGAAGGCTATAGGCTATATAACATCACGCTACGATCAATAGGAGCGGGGCTGCAATGCGAAACGTTGCAAAAACGGGGAAAATTTACGCTGACGAATTTGCGCGGGATAGCTAGTGGTAAATAATAATATACCTAATCAAATCTTTAAAAAAAAAAGTTAAAAAAAAAAGTAACTTGTGCAATAAATCCGTAGAAGTAAATCTATACTTATACCTATATATACGAAAGATTTTATTGTTTGTTTACATTGAATGGGCTCAGAAACTACTAGACCTATTTTAAAAAATCTTTCACCATTAGAAAGCTACATTATCGGGGAGTAACACAGGCTATATTTTATTGTCAAAAAATTAGAGATACCTACGAAAGTTACAATAATGTAACTCAAGGTATAAAAAACTACGATATGATACCCGTGCGAAGCCGGGACAGGCAGCTAGCAATAATATACATATAGCTGACGAGTTTGTTTGAACGCGATAATCTCAGGAACTAATAGTCGGGCTTGAAAAATTATTTTACTGTTGAATAGCCCATTTGTCGAGGAAGGCTATACCTACATTATACAATATCATGCTAAAACCAATAGGAGTGGAGCAGCAATGAAAAGTGTTGCGAAAACGGGGAAAATTTACACAAACGAAGTTGCTAGTCATAGATAATAACTTCTACAAAATAATAATTTCAATAGTCACATAACTGAAAATTATGACCTAACATTCCATTATTTTCACAATCCTTAATAAGTTTTTTTATGAACTCAAAGTAAAGTATTTTTAATAATCTTTTTTTTAATATGGTAACCCTAAATCAACGAATATTGCAAGTGCACAAAGATCGCGTGTGTAGATATTACTCTAATGTCTCTAATCATTTTTGTGTAATATTAGCTTAACAACATTATATTAGCGTTTTATACCACTTGAAGTTAATTAAAACATTATGTCGTACGTGTCTTTAGAAAATCTTTATATAAACGCGCTCACTGTCCTCTATATTACAGTGTACGGTGCACTGGCTACCCCATAGGTACGAAATGACAGCGATTTCAAATTCAGAATTGAATGACCGTTATATGATTATTTTTGACATTTATGTCAAATGGCCGTTGTTAGTATCCTTGTACACATGTGCCATTTAATCATTTAATACGCCATGATATCAGAAGACCAGATTCTGGTCTGCCGCCTTCCACACCCAGCTATGGGCATGCCATTGCCACTTTAGGCCTTATTTCTGGACGGTGGATGTCAAAAGTCTTCTAATTTTTGGTTCCTGGACATGCAGAATTCCTTCACCAATTTAAAAAAGTAACATAATATAAAATGTAATAAAAAGCGTCAACGATTTAGAAAGGATTCCACATTCAAAAATTCATACGACCAGCATTTTGCCGACCGCATTCAAGACAAAACAAACACCTGAACATCGTTATCACAGATCAGAATAAAAAACTTCTTTTGAAACCCAATTTTCGCCGCCTCCATTTTAGTCGGGCGGCGGGAAAAAAGAAAAAAAAAGATATATTTTGACAGGTACAGACAATAGATCGTACGCTACATGTAGTCCCTAATCGTTTAGACTGAGTTTATGGTAATGGTGGTTTTTTTTATAGACTGAATTGGGTATGGATATTGGCTGAATGCATTTTTGAGTGAGCGCAAAAACTTAAAAATTGGATTTGGTATCTATTTTAGTTGAAGGTTTTGAATTAATTATTTAAAAGTTAATGGCGGATAATTACTATATCGGTCTTCTAATTTATTTCGGCTACGGCTCCTAATATAAAATAAAATAGTCAGAATCTAGCCAAAAACCGTAAGTAAATGGTATTCTATGATCTTCCACTCTCTATTCATTCCCTCTCATAGTCTAATAAGACAATATAGCCTATAAATACTGAAATAAAAAAATGTGTGGCACTCGGGGACTGCCGCGGTAAAGCTATTGCATAGCATTTTTTATCAACTTATGCAATTATAATTATTTATTTATTTTTTATTTATGCAGTATTTTGTTTTCATTTCATTACATTTCGGAGCAGCTAGTCTCGATCCGTGCAAGCTTCGTACAGTCGTGCCATAAACATATACGCTAAGGGAACGTTCGGCCGAGCTACATGGTAGGCGGAGTGGGGGTGTTAGGTTTTATTTTCGTTACTGAATTATTTTCGTTACGAAATTTCTTGATTCGGTCGCCGCGCTCAAAGCCCGCGATGAAAGCTATGCAATAGCTAAAAAATATCTTTGGACAGGACAGAAATGTGGGAAAAATTAGGTGGCGAACTAAATCGGCTATCAACTGACAGTAGTAACGTTGTTTGACCTTGCTGCTTTCTCCGCCCGCTTATCGCTTATCGCTATATCTTATCCCTATGACCTATTCCCTATCCCGTGGCGATAGAAACACCTTTGATACTTTCTCCTCTGTTATAGAAATAATTAGCCCCCAGCGGGACTCCTATTTCATGTGATCAGCAATTTTCTATTGTAAAGAACAAATAATAGAAATTACTATAATATATTTTGTTTTATGTAAAAAATATGTTTTTTGAAAAGAAATAAATGTTTTATGGGTTTCATTTTAGGTTATTTTCGACCTACGCGTTGTTTGAAAGTATCTGTGCTACAATGGGTGTCCGTAATTTAATTTTCTTTTGAATTTATGGTAATCTAGGCTGATTTTTCAGTCAATTTCTGGCAGTGTCACTCACGCACAAAGAATTGTTCTTATAGATTTGGCGCCATTTTCACGGCTTATAGTTCAAATACCATAGTTGTGTATCTGTATCTACTATAGATTTTAAACGCAGTTAATTAAAATAATTTCGACATTTCTATCGCAACTTTCGAATGAATTTACATAGGTACACACTCAGCAAAATAAAATATAAAACTCGCGACCGACAAACACTTCAAACGGCCATTTTCTTACCCCTTTCGAATTTGCATAGACAAAGACATTTTTTCTTCGGCGGGAATCAATTTGGCGCGAACCTGTTTGAAATAGGAACGTACTCGTCTGTCAAACGTCAAGTATTCGTTTGTTTACGATTACACGCGTGATATTGTTCTCCTATTTGAATAAAAACCTCCTTTGTTCTTATTTTAAATAATAAAAAAAAATGCGTGAAGCGTCACGAATTTAAAATGGTTGGTAAGTTTGTATTTTTCTCCTTTTAGGCATTAAGTTAGGCAGTTTTATAGCGGTTTGTGCCTGGATTTTCAAGGCTCGTCAGAGTAATTTGACATGGGTTTTAGCCTGAATGAAGGTACAACCTTAATCATTTAACTTGGCAGTAGGTACAAAAGGCATGTTATTTGGACATTTTCTCTTATACGAGCTTGTTTGAACAGATTATTCATAGTTTATCCATAATAAAAAAGAGGTTATGAGTTTGAAGTCTAGGTACATCTATCAATCAGTCTGAATCCTACTTTGCAAGTACCTACCTATTTGTAATCTTTAATCAGCAGTTTGTTTTAAACTAATATGCAAGAATGTCCAAAATTTGTACACCAAATACTTAGTAAAAATGAAAAAAAATTGCTATTGTGCTATAAAATAATTGTTATTGTTTCAAGTAAAGAAGTACCTACTGTATGTAATAATAATATTTGCAATCAAAGTTTAGGTAGGTTTTTTTTTTTGCAGTTTACTAAAAAAAAAATCTCCTACAGGTAAATCAAATTAAGAATATTTGTCCAAAGTTCTGTAAAACGTATTTGAACACGGAAATATGGTTTGTACTGTCAAATACAGGTCCCATTGTCAATTTTGTGGTGCATTCTTACACCTAATAAGTTACGGTTGTCGCTAATGAATCGGATTTAAAAATCACCGTCGCTTTTCTAAGAAACCATTGTTATGACCCGCCATATTGGAAACGTAGCTGTCAAAATTACAATTCTATGGTTTGAGGCAAAGGTATTGATTTGTACAGCCGCATGTCATAACTTTGTTACTTACTAAGTAAAATGCAGTTGTTTATATTTTATTATTTGTGTATTATTGAAGAAACGTTGTTACTTTCGACAGCAAATTGTAAGTTTGTTGCATATTTTGACGTAAATTTTCGCGGTAAATTGATTATTTCGTGTTTTGACTCAATTTTTTTGTTTATTGACGTTTGTGGGCCGTGACTACAGTGTTTGATTGTTACTTTTTTTAGTTGATATTTGTTGGATTTTAAAATTTTATGGAAAAGAAAGATGTGATACGGGTGGATGAAAGATGTGATATTTTGAGTTATAAAAATAAAAAAAGTTCTTAGGTTAAAGTAGATTATACCTACATGTATTTTATAATGAATAGTTTAATTAGTAGGTATATGCGTAAGCTGGCAAAATACTTGCTTGTAGAAAACTTTTTTTTTTTTTAAATTCAATGCCTTTTGATTGTAAATTCGTTTGTTTGTTCTAACATTGTGCCACGGCCAATCTCAATATATACCTACTACTCAACTACGAAAAAAATATTAGTGCAGAAAAGTGTCATCTCATCATACTTCATATATAGTCCGATATCCGGAAATCTGCGATCGGAGACTTCAGCGCTAAACCGACGGCTTATCGTGCCTTCCAAACCTTGGAGGAAAGTAACAATTTACTCAATAAATAGATCTTTTACTTTGCTTTTAAAGTTCAATTTCCTATAATATAAAAGTTCTCAAGTAACAAAGCAAAGAAATAAAATTTGGCACGCGTAACACTCATCCCGGTAGTCCGAGCCCAAACAAAAGGTAAAACAATAATACAAAGACCTAATACTATGTTTACCTCAAAATAAAACCTTTTTTCTCAACATTCGAAATTCAAAAGAGTTCTAAAACGCAAATTCGCAACGGTGTAAACATACCATTGTCTATGCCAGGTGACGTTGACAATTGTTTTTTTTCACGAGCTGTCAAACTTAACGTCAATATTTTGGCGCGATTTGTAACGCTGTAGGAAGGGCTAGTGATGTCCTGTGGTATGAATTGGGTATAGAACGGGATTTTAAAGGAATTTATTGTTGTTATGCGTGAACCGTTTTTAAATGATTTTCATGGTTTTGTCCTAATGGATGTTAGAAATGCGAAGATATTTGATGTAACAGGTAAAAGAAAGGATCGATTGATTATGTTTGAGAAAAGCTTTCATTCACTGATATGTTGGTGGATGCCAGTGTTATCTATACAAGGTGTAACAGAAAGGTGTGGTCATATTCAAGGTTAGGTATGTGCCCATGATACTGCACATACCGAATTAGAAAATGACAAAAAACTAACATCAATTTACATTGACGACTTACAGTCTAGTTTCTAAACTTAAAAAAAAAATATTAAGAGTTCCATTTTCAAAAACAGTTTAAATTACACATAGATTAAAGCCTCATTTCCAATTGACAATTCTATTTTCAAAAAGAGCTTTTATTAAAAAATAAAACAAAATTGAACGCGAGTCGCTCAAATTCAAACGTAGCAAACCACAAAGTTTGTTATGGCTAGAGTCCTGAACTTATTTCATTTCCTTCTTAGTTTATTAAGGCACTTGTCACACCGCTTACAATGAGCGAGAAGCGAGTAGAGCTATAAACTAGATAAGAGTTGGCGAGAAGCGAGTGTGTACTTGTAGTTTTGCCACTGGGCTATAAGCGAGTGTGTGAGCGCTAAGGCTAATTACTCGCACGACTTTCTCGATTTTGCTAATGTGCTAGGGAGTGTTAGTACTTCCTAGAATGGCTGCGGGTTTATCTCTTGACAACTGTCCTTAGCGAGTACCGCTCAGCGAATATTAATTACAAAAAGCCATTATTTACTTTTGAAAGTCTGTTGCCATTCGCCATAGAATTCAAAAATATAGGATTTAATCCCAAAAGGTCAAATGCAGAGTTACAATATTCTAAGTAACACGTAGTTTAGAACGTTTTTGATGTTCAATTTTTGGCGACAGTTCTGAAGTCAATTTATCTGTAATTTATTCAATCACTTATTTTAGGACCATTATATAGCATTATCTTCTTCTACTTCTACTCTTCTTTATTTAGGTACGACTAAGGTATATGATATACTTAGAATTTTCATCTGGCAAGTCTATGAAAAAAATATAGAGCTAGATTTGCCACAAAAATCATTCAATAGTTTTGACATTCCGTTTTTGATCATCTAGCCGTTGACTGTACGTTTCATGGGCGAGAAAATAGTCGATAATTAATCGCTTATTCGTCAGCGGTGGGACAAGTACCTAATCTTGGTTCTCGTTTGCCTCGGTTGCGTGTACCCATCCGTGAAATGTAATGTAATATATGAACAATAGAACCAGGGCTCAATAACAATAATATCGAATAAAAGTGTTTGGTTTACGAACGAGTCGGAAATTAAATGATTGGAAGGGAAAATACGTAGTGTACAGGGAGTTGACTTTAAAAAAAAAACATTTTTTTTATTGAGGTCATATTTTCCATTGACTTACAGAACAGGACTGTGCTATAACCTCACAAAATTGACCACCTCTAGAAAGAGACAACGCTACTTTGTGGAGAATACCTATCAAAGACCGAACGAGTTTTTTCTCTCTTTCACACTTTGCAGTCAATTTTTACTTTTTAATTGAAAGGGATGGCGCAGTCCTGGTCTATACGTCAATGATATTATCGAATGGCTTTTTAAAAAAGGAACGAATCATTTCTTCTTTATTATTTTAATTTGATGGCAATCTAGTCGATTTTTCTGCCAGGGTAGTTAGTAGGTACCTACCTAAGTATCTATTTATTGTGTAAACGGAGGGATACTTTTGCACTGAATGATGAGATGATGTGGAACTTTAATAAGTTAGTTATATTAGTTTAATAATAATAATAATATCATGGGACAACTCACACAACGCTATCTGATCCCAAACTAAGCAGAGCTTGTATCTACTATGGAAACCAGACAACTGATAAACATACTTTTATATTTCTAAACACATACCTACATATTATAGATAAATAACACCCAGACACAGAATAAACCATCGTGCTTATCACACAAAGTTTTATCCTGGGGATCGAACCCACGACCTCTTGCGTAGCAGTCGGATACACTCCCACCGCGCTACAGAGGCAGTCAGTAGTACAGACTTAAGCACTTCCGTCAAAACAAAGATTATACACTGTCTATGAATTAGGCAAATGACTACAATATTAAAATAAAAAAAAAATGGTTGTAAAGTCGGTTTACAGACGATTATTTTACGTGATAACGGCATAAGAAAACATTGATGACATGAAATAAACTACCATGCCTGTCACAGCTTTAGTTTAATTGTATCTCAAGTCACTGCAATCGCCATTCGCTGATATATAAGACATTATCACGTCAAAAAATGTTTCTACACAATTTAACATGTTTATGACTTTATAATGCTTATCTAAACAAAATAATAAATAATAAACGTCAAGCAATTTTAAGGTAAACAATGCGCATTAATTCCCGTATAATAAATAGTATTAAATGATTCGATCAAACAAAATTATGACATCACAGTTTTGTGCTTATCCCACCTACCTTCTCAATCACTGCATCAACCAGCCCCTAGGACATAGTCAATTTACCCCGAATATTGGGTAGGTTGACCCAAAGGACGAGGTGTAATTAAATGATTGACAAAATCATCTAGGCTAAAATATGCCCAATTTTCTTCATAAATATATGTAGCATAAAGTGCTATCAATTAAATGTTTAAACTCTCCGAACTATATGTTCTAAAAACAATGAACTATTACAAAAAGTCAAAACTTAGTCAACTATTGTACAGTACTTATGAAGCGGCGGTAGCGTAATGGCTAAGGCATCGGACTCGCAATCGTGAGGTCTCAGGTTCGAATTCTACCCATTGCACTACTGACGTGAACTCCTAACACAAGCTATTGAGCTTAGCTGGAGGGGTTAACAGGATTGCTAGTAATGTGGGACCTACAATCCCACATTGCTAGTTATATATAAAAAATAATAACAAAAAAACAAGCCCCGGTCTGCCCTACCTACAAATTTGTACAGAGCGTAATTATTGTTTTGACGTTTCATAAAATAATAAGACACAAAATAATAATAATACATTATTATTTGCATAAAACATGGAAATAATAATCAGTGCCACCCAAATCCTTGTTTGGCAAAGATCTCAATGTCATTGTACCGCGCTCCTCATTTGAGACATCTTATCTTAATACTAGCTGTCCCGCGCAACTTCGTATGCGTAAATTTTCCCCGTTTTTGAAACATTTCTCGTCGCTACTCCGCTCCTATTGGCCGTAGCGCGATGTTATATAGCCTATAGCCTTCCTCGATAAATGGGCTATCCAACAAAAAAATATTTTTTCAAATCGGACCAGTAAATCCTGAGATTAGCGCGTTTAAACAAAGAAACAAACAAAGAAACAAACAAACAAACTCTTCCGCCTGATAATATTAGTAGGTATAGATATATAAATCTCCTGTCACGATGTTTGTCCGCGATGGACTCCTAAACCGCTTAACAGATTTCGTTCAAATTTGCACGCAATATGCAGTTTGGTCCAACTTGAGAGATAGGATAGCTTAGATCTTTAATTATAGTCGCAATTACTAAAAAAATAGGGATCCCATGCCCACCCGTGCGAAGCCGGGACGGGCCGCTAGTTAGTTTATAAATCTCACTTGCTACAGTGCCCTTCAACCGAAACAAACATTACAACAGTTGGATCAACTCGGCCGGATCAAAGTAAGGGCTCTATGTAATGCGCGAAAGTGACCCTAAAATTACTAACGAAAACGATTACCTAATTATGTTTAATCGAATAAAAAAAAAAAAAAAATTGTACAATATAAAAATAGTACACTGACGGACTTATAAACTGCATCAAAATAATAGACGACTTTGAAATAAATATTTTAACCAAGTATGCAAACTTTCTATACAGATTTAAATTGAAACCTCTAGATTGGTTCGTGAACTTTAAAACAGCGTAGGATCATATCTTTAAGTTTAAGTTTATGTACTGGAAAGGACCTTAAGACCTTTTTTGAAGAAAAAACAGAAGTTTAAGGAAAAATTGTTTAATTAAAAAATTGGTTTTAACAATAGACACAAACTTTATGCAAGGGTTTATTTGTGTTTTAATAAGGTGTATTACCCCCACGTGCCCTTATTACGGATTCTAATCGGTTCCGCATAGATTTTATAAGGGTTTTTAAAAGATCTTGCGGAATATTGTCCCATTCTTCTGAAAGTGCTGTTCTTAGTGCTGCCACTGTCGTAGGCGAAGGGTTTCTCGCATATACAGCTCTTTTTAAATTGTCCCAAACATGCTCGATGGGATTAAGATCCGGGCTGCGTGCTGGCCAATTCATTGTACGTATCCCAACCTCTTCGCAATAATGTTGAACTTGTGCAGCTGCATGCGGCCGGGCATTATCCTGCATTAAAGTAAAATTTTCGCCTATGAATCCCATGTAAGGCACCACGTGATCTTCTAATATCTCTGTTATGTAGCGATGTGCTGTCAAACCCCCTCTATTACCGTTTTGACGGACCATGTCTATGAACACAAGTTCTGTTCGCCCGTTCATCGATATGCCACCCCAGACCATACATGAACCGCCTCCAAAAGGAACACGCTCCTCAATGCAACTTTGAGCATATCGCTCCCCACGTCGACGATAGACTCTTCTGCGACCATCTGCACCATATAAACATGTCCTACACTCGTCCGTGAACAATACAGAGGCCCACTGCTCTTCTGTCCAATTCAGGTGATGACGCGCAAATCTTAAGCGAGCTTGTCTGTGAGCTGCAGACAACTTTGGACCATTTGCTGGTCTAAAAGGGGTGATAGCCGCTTCCTTTAACCTTCTTCTTATTGTTCGTGCACACACGTTTTTTCCACGCACTTCATTAAGCTCGGTTTTGATGTTAACTGACGTGAGGAAACGATTTCGCAGGGAAGTTGTAACAATAAATCGGTCATCACGACCTGTGGTTGCTCGAGTTCTGCCTGTACCACGTCTCCTCCTGTAAGAACCTGTCTCTACAAACCTTCTGTATATTCTACAAACCGTAGACTGGTTTAAATTTAAATTTCTACCAATCGTTCGTTGATCCAAGCCCTCCCGCACCAATGCTACAATTTGTGCCGCTTGTTCGGACGAAGTATCCATATTATGGTTCAAAAACTCTCGATGTGTTAAAAAACTAACCCAACAATTATGCTGGTAACAATAATTCAAGTGACCAAACAAAAAAAATCAATGAGAATTAATTTAAAACTTTGCTTTAGATAACACGCAAATCTGATACTACGAGTAAATTTTCTTTTCCCGGCTATATTCATTTGTTTTACCGCAGTTCTATTTTTAAATTTAATTTTTTTTTAAGAGCCAGTCTTTCCATATTTATATAATTTAATCTAAAAAGTTTGCATACTTATTATAAAAAAATCCTTTTAGAGTAAACCTGAACTTTGATGCAGTTTATGAGTCCGTCAGTGTATTTATACCTACGAGTTCATAAAAGTTTAAATTTAGAACACTTACAGTAAATTACTAACGAAATTTTGAAAAACAATTTCTTTACGAAAATAATCACAAAAACATGAGTTAGTAATACTAATTATGACAATGTAATGCATAATCGCATATCAAATTCTCTTAGTTTAGCTCCCGCCGCCCGCTTCCTGTCACCATTTATTTCTAAAAATGCATCTGCGCAATCACTTGTCATCAACTTCAATCCGGCCAAGTTACGTTGATCCAACTGTAACTGAAACTGTTATAGCACCTACCAAACAAGATGGCCTATTGGTTAGACCTACCACTTGTATTGACTTAGAAATAATGGGCTTGTTTCCAACTAGTCAAAACTACAACTCTTTAAGAAATGTCAAAACGCATAATTATATGGATATCTTTACAAATACCGAACTATGACGTCACTATTTTTTCTAGTCAAATCATTTTTTTTTTATGATAACAGTAATGATAAAAAATCCTATTTAATACAAAATTCCACAAGGAATTAATCGTTGGTAGTTTAAATGCTAGTTTTATTTACTAACTAGCTGTCCCGCACAACTTCGTCTGCGTAAATTTTCCCAGTTTTTGCAACATATCTAATTGTTGCTCCGCTCCTATTGGTCGTAGCGTGATGTTATATAGCCTGTAGCTTTCCTCGATAAATGAGCTATCCAACAGTGAAATAATTTTTCAATTCGGACCAGTAGTAGAAACAAACTCTTCAGCTTTATAATAAGTATTAGTAGGTATAGATTAGGCTTTTGAATTGTTTTGTTTACCTAGGAAACAAGCCTATTCAACGTATCATCTTCCTTCTCCCAATTATTTATGGTTAGCAATAATAATAATATGTAATTTGCCTCCAACTTCTATTAAAATGTCATCTCTGTACTCATACCTTTCTCGCCGATGTCTTTTATCACACAATTCATCCATATTTTCTCTAATACAACACAAATACTCGACTTCAAATAAGTAGTTACAACACTATCGATCCAATTATAAATAGCGCGTCAAAATACTCGAACGCGTAAACTAGGTGGTTAACATAAAAGAATTTATATATGGCGACCATGCGAAATCATAACACAACCATTACGTGCAGAAACGAACGGACCACACACATAGCTCATTAAAACACGAATCATAACAATAATTATATTCCCCTTCAGCTTATAATTTCGCAACAGAAAAAATAAACTTAATATTAAAACATAAACTTATTATCAATGTGTCAACAACTCAATTTATGGCGGGAAAGAGGCGACGCCCTTTGCGCGGGAAATTTCAACCAATGACGCGTAGCCTGTACTTTTTTATTCGAACCACAAAAACTGTTGACATCTCTCTCGCTCTTATGTTTTTCTCGTATATTATTGAATGGTTAACGATGTATCTTTCTCTGTCTGGGGGGAACGTTCTATTTTTAAGGTTAATGAATTTTACTGGATGGCATTATTAATTTATGCGTTGATTTGTTTTTTTAATCACCGGGTTTGGTTATATAGACTTAGAAAGATTTTGGGTTCTGCTGGTGAATATTTTTTATAGGAGATTTTATATTAAATTATTGCTAATAATGTGTTTATAACTTCTTTGTTATCGATTAGCTTATGCCTGCAATTTCAGTATTAATAAGTTTGATAGAAACAGACCCTTTATTTTATTTTTTTAAATAAGTATAACCCAGAGTAGACCGAGGTATCACAGAGATTGAGCCATGTTACATCCCAATGCAGATGGGTAATAATTTCCAAAAAAATATCACCAGATCTCCTTCGAAGAGCACTTTAATCCGTCGGTTTTACTCCTAATCTCTCTATGGTCATTGCTTTTCGTTCTATCTGACTATGTGAGTGCGTGAATAAAGTGAACCTGTGTCTACGCATAGGTACACTTGTGTACTAACTATAATATCTACTGCGTAGTTGGTTAGTCTTTGATAAGATTAGCCGCCGTGATCGAAATCGGTTAGGAGGCCATTAAGTAAATTAATCATCCCTAGATAAGTAGGTATAATGCTTTCTTTAGTGGTCTATGCCCGTCGGAAGACATGAAACAATTTCTGAAGTATAATAAACTAGTTTTAGAAATGAAAATTTACAATGTTATTCAATACATTATGCTAGATTACTCTACGAAGTAACATAAACAAATTATTAACATTATTTACAACTTAGTAAACTACAAAAAAAGGATTATCTACATAAAAAGGGAGTCACAACCAGTTTAGGCGTCGAAGAATTCCTCGTGGAGTGATGATTTACGCAAAACGGCTGGCAGGAGCTGAATGTGAGAAGCCGAAGATAGAACAAAGTGCCTATGTCCAGCAGTGGACTGCGATAGGCTGATGATGATGATGTCAACCGGTATAGTACCAAGAAGGCTGGCAGCATTGCCACGTTGAATGGCAATGCTTATTCTCTGTGCAAAGAAAAGGCCAGCCTTCTGGTCACGGTTTTAGAAATATTTGAAACCAGTTAAGTGAACCGACGTATTAAAGAAAGTCGCTGGGATGGACTGAATGAGGAAGGCAGAGGACCGAATGCTGTAGCGAAAAGTGGACCGATACGGGCTGATGATGTACTTGTTCCCATGGCTTCGCCCAAATGCAAGTCTATTATCATATAAAAACTAACTGTAACATACTTACAAGGCCTTATGCTACTATAAACGACATTATAGAATTTTATAAGCTACGGGTCTTAATTATTATTATACCATTTTTTATTATGCTTTGAGTCTACCCTAAAATTTACGTGATTAAGACCCGTAGCTTAAAAAGTTTTATAATGTGCACAAATCGCGAAAGTTTACGAGCATATATAAACGACATGCTAAACTAAACGAAACTAAGTAGGTACTTACGGAAATACATATGGAAAAATTAGAAGCTGATATACTAAGCGGTTTCGTTCCTAATAACGTAAATATAATCGGTATAATAGAAGTGGTTACTTATCAACACATTCATGAATCGGACGGGTGCTTCATAGTAAAAATGCTCAAAACTATTATTAAATAGAAAAAAACACCTACCTAACTCTTTTGAAATAGTTTTTTGTCCCAGAGATTTGGCTACGATGTCGCCTTTTCTTGTTTAAATATTTTTCACCACTACCTTTAAAATATACTCAGAGAAAAAAAAAATTGTTTTCTATCTGCTTAACCACAACATTGAGTGTCAAAAAAACTCATAAGTGGTAATGACATTAACTGACAGCTTCACATGTTCCCCGAGCCACGGAAATGACGTACAATCATCCAAAATCAACTCTAAGATAATTACGGAACCCTATAACAATTTTCACACCCACACATGCTCATTTAATGTGTATATGTACGTGGCAAAATCAGGGCTGTCAAAATATGAATTTTATGATTTTGATTTTTTATTTAATGTTTGTGTTGATGTACTATTTTATTGGAAAAAGGAGAGTTGTTCACGGTTTAATACAATATAATATATTAATCTATCTGTGTATCTATCTGTGCCTATTTGTGCATGCATCAAAATGGTGAAATGGACGGATTTGGATATAGTTTTGTTTTATTGGATGCAGTTTGTTTAATCAGGATGGAGGTGTTTTCTTTGCTTAAAATTAATTCAGTTGCTTCAAAGATAATCAACTAAGTAATGAGTTTGAATTTTTGATGTTACATCGTGAGGTCGCGGGTTCGAATCCTACCCATTACACTACCGACGTGAACCCACTCCTAACAAAAGCCTTTGGCTTAGCTGGAGGGGTTAATAAGATTGCTAGTAATGCGGGACTCAATCCCACATTGCTAGTTATCTTATTTAAAAAAAAAATATATATACTGTATATTAAGCATGGTAATAAGAAAATGAGGTTGGAGTAACTATAACAGTTAGTTTTCACTTCGGATAAATTTACGAAACCCAAGTGAGTATCTCCTTAAAATAATACTAGCTTTCGCCCGCGGCTCCGCCCGCGTGGTTGTCGGTTATCGCGATAAAAACTATCCTATGTCCTTCCCCGGAACTCAAACTATCTCCATACAAAATTTCATTTCAACAGACAGACAGACAGAGTTACTTTCACATTTATAATATTAGTATGGATTGAATATTTTGTGTTTAGAGGTAATAGGGTATTTGACTGAAACTCAAATCAACCTCTTTTTAAGAAACGTCAAAAACGACCCGCTCCGTACAAATCTGTATGGAATGCTAGCACTATGACGTCACGTTTTCTGTAGTCAAGTTATTTACTTTTAGTGTTTTTCTTTATGATTAAAAATTAATAAACACGTTAAATTAATAGAGGAATATATTTTTTCAGAATACTTTATGACATATTTTTACATGGTTATTAAAAAATATTTTATTTTGATAGTAGTCAAATACCCAATTGAGATACCATATCAGCGAGTTTAAGCAACTTTACTACATTTGTGGTATTTCACCCGTCCGGGTGTTGGAAAACATGTTATGATGTTGTTAGCTGTACCTAAAACAGCTATTACACTACCCTAAATCAGGGCCCTAAATCGAGGTGGCCTTCAAAATTTGTTAGAGAATTAGGGCCCTAACTCTTATTACACCTCTCTTTTAAGGATTTAGGGTCCCTGATTCAGTGTAGTGTAATAAGCGCATAAGTTCTTTCAGTGGCGGTTTCAGGGAATTACGGTTTAGGTTTCAAAAGTATTTAAAGACCTATCCGAAGAACAAAGTTATGTCTACAAAATGTCTACATTACATGAAAGCTATTTAAAAAATGTCTTACACAGAATTTACTGTTATTAAATGTTGATAAACTTTCGCGATTTGTACACATTATCAAAATATATATATTACGGTCTTAATTGCGTGAATAATCTATACCTACTAATATTATAAAGCGGAAGAGTTTGTTTGTTTGTTTAAACGCGCTAATCTCAGGAACTACTGGTACGATTTGAAAAATTCTTTTTTTGTTGGATAGCCCATTTATCGAGGAAGGCTATAGCCTATATAACACCGCGCTACGACTAATAGGAGCGAAGCAGCGACAAGAAATGTTGCAAAAACGGGGAAAATTTACGCATACGAAGTTGCGCGGGACAGCTAGTTTAAGATAAAATATCTTGTCAGTCTACCCGTGGCCACGGCCGTTGGAAATACGGTCGAAACGTCGAGCAATAAACAAGGTATTTTGCTTTAAATTATTCACGCGATTAAGACCCGTAATATATGCATATATTTTCATAATGTTTACTGTTATTTTTCCGTAACTTAACACATTTAAACAATATTATAGTCTGTAACAGGGATTTTGCGAAGGTTTTTATGGGAACAAATGCCAGAGTGAGTTTTTAAATTTGGTTTGTCGGAATCGGAGTCGAAGTCTGAGGTGGTGTGAGGAAACAAATATGTTAAGGCTTATGAAAATAAGATAAATAGAAACATTATTCAGTCATATTGAATGTGTCTCAGTTGTGAGAGTGACACTGGTACATCAAAAAAGATAAAAAATAAAATGACGGTCTTTTAGCGCCAAAATACTTCAGATAATAATTTAAAGCAGTCGGGTTTTATGTTTTGTAATAATTTAGCTTGATTTAAAGAAGTACAAGAAATACCACATAGGGAACTGTCCCTGTGTAGGGGGGGGGGGGACTTTACAAACATATACTATCACAAACACAAAGTACCTACCTATAACCAGATTCATACACACATTTAATGTAGGCAATGCAGAGCTATTATTTTGTTCAGTTAAAAGATCACACAATTCAAGTGTTTTTTACACTATAGGTATTAGAAAACAAAAATGAAATAAAAACACTTTACTCACATATAAAAAAAAACTTACTACATTATGGTCACACCAACGAAATAGCCGCGAACATTGAACTTCAAAATCTAATAAAAGCAACAATCAACGCCCATAACTAGTAAAACTTAATAAAATATTCACAAAAATTCACACCCTTGTAACCCTGAAACATAACAAGCCCACTATAATTATGGCGGGAACGAAAAAAAACACAATTTCGGTGCGGCCATCTTGAATCGTTCGAAAACCGAGTTAAAAACTTAATTTGGTTCGTCGTTAGCCATGTTACGGTACTAAGTGGTTTGAGAATCAGGTATACAGCCTAGTTTAATATAGTTTTTATTTTTAGTGTAGTGTGGTGGCAAACAGGTTTTGATGGAAACCGGTTTTGATAATTTGTTTCCGTTATTGATTTTAGTACTTAGGTATTATAAATGTTATGTGTTTTTCGACATTCGTGTATTAATGTAGAAGGTGTTACTAAAATTACATTAAATTGAATGTTTGGATGAATGACTGTTCGTGACATAATTACGCCAAAACAACTAAACTAAATGGATGTGGTTGAAATTTGGTAGAGAGATATATGATAGTCGGTAGTCTGGAATAGCTCATAAACCACTTTTCCATGGGTTTGAATTGTTTTTCAAATGTCCATGCGAACGTCGGCAACAGCTAATCTATACTAATATTATAAAACTGAAGAGTTTGTTTGTTTGAACGTGATAATCTCAGGAAGTACTTTGTTTTTTTTCAATTCAAAGAATTGAAAAAAAACAAACTGTTGGATAGCCCTTTTATTGAGGAAGGCAATATAACATCACGCTATGACCAATAGGTGCGTGGCAGCAATGAAAAATGTTCCAATAAGGGGGAAAATTGACGCAAATGAACTTATTAATTTATAAAAAATGTTCAAGTGGAATTAATAAATGTATCTTAACGACAACTAAATAATATGAAACGCGACCAAATTACATCATATTTCTTGACTTTTTATTTTAAAATGGCAACCTTAATGTAACCAAACTTGACTTATTTTGCAGAAAAGAATTTAATAATTTTGTTTTTATGAGATAGGGTGCAAACGTACAAGCGGTTTACCTGATGGTAAGTGATAACCACTGCCCATGGACCACATCCACATCTTTTCTATTGTTACACACCAGAGCGGTTAAACAATAGATTATTATTTGTCTTTACATCTATACTAATATTATAAAGCTGTAGAGTTTGTTTGTTTGAACGCGGTAATCTCAGGAACTACTAGTCCGGATTGAAATATTATTTTTCTGTTGGTAAGCCCATTTATCGATGGCTATAGGCTGTATAACATCACGCTACGACTAATAGGAGCGGAGCAGAAATGAAAAATGTTGCAAAAACGGGGAGTATTGACGCATGCGAAGATGCGCGGGACAGCTTCTTCTGAATATGGGCTGATAATGATGATGCTGAATAACAATAAGTACTTATTAAAATTTTCACGATCGTATGCGCAGCGGGCTATGGAAAGGGCTATACCTCGGAGTTTCTCTTAAGGACAAAATCAGAAATGAGGTGATTCGGCAGAGAACCAAAGTTATCGACATAGCTCACCGGATTAGCAAGCTGAAGTGGCAGTAGGCTGGCCATATTAGCCGAAGAACCGACAACCGTTGGGGTAAACGAGTTCTTGAGTGGAGACCGCGTCTCGGCAAACGTAGTGTAGGACGCCCTCAGGCTAGGTGGAGTGATGATTTACGCAAAACGGCTGGCAGGAGCTGGATGCGAGAAGCCGAAGATGGAACAAATTGGCGTGCAATTGAAGAGGCCCTTGCCCAGCAATGGGATCACCTTTAGTAAATAAGTAATTAAAATACATGCTATACACAAATTGATTTAGAATAAAATTTACTCAAAATGAAATGAAATGAAATATAATCAGTTACATAATTAGTTAAATATTATCTAATGATAGATATGTACTTAGAATAATTTATGTTAATATTAATAGAATCATTTATATTTTGTATTGTTATGTGCATGAACCTTTGCGTGCTAATTTTATACATATAATTTGTAATAATTATACCTACTATACTAGGAGGGCTTATAATAATAATCATAATGTCTAGCAGTGGACTGCGATAGGCTGATTATGATGCGTAGGATCGACACGATAGTAGATACAAACTCTCCGAAACGAAGAACCCAAATTAAAATTAACACCACAATCTCAATCTATCCCCACAATAAACAAGAGGAAATAAAGAGCCATATATTTGAAAAAGAAATAAAATACGCCTTTCATCTGCTTTTTTAATTAAAAATAAATAATTTAAACATTCTAAACAAACTAAGAAAACGTATTAAATATCTATAAAGATGAAGATTTCAATCTATATACAGGGCGTTGGTCTAAAAAGGCAATTAAATAATCTGGTACCGATAACGGTACACAAAAAATACAATACCGAAACCCATCTGCCGTCTGTCGGTAACAGAAAAACTTAATAACGAAATTTTAGAAAATAAGGATTTTTGAAATCGTCAGGTGTAAATACAGTATGATGTTTAATTGTAAGGTAAGAGTGATTGTAACTTTATGGTTTTTTGATTTTTGTGTGGCTAAAAATATTTAAGTTTTTAGTAGGAGTTTCAAATAATTTTAAGGTTATTTTTTTCAATTTGTATTATGTCAAACTATAATAATGATTTCTAAGGGTTATTTAGAATATATATTAGTCAGTTTAATAGATTTAGGGTATGATGGAACTGGCATACCCAAAGGGTAAAAAAAAAGGGAAGCGGAGCTGTGGAAATTATGACAGTTCAGTTTGCCGACATTTTCACAATTTTCCGCAATCTGTAATTTGGTGCTAAAATTTGGGAATGGCTATTACTTAATTATGTGTTTACAAGTTTCGTGCTACCTCACCTGCCGCCGCGCATATCACACTGACTTCTATAGACGAGTGCTGACTGATATTACTGGTGATTTTACTGATAAATGAGAATTTTTGATTTTTTATTAGGTAGGTACCTAATATTAACATCAAAAACAAGCTAAATTATTATAAAACAAATATCCGACCGCTATAATTATTAACTGTAATATTTTGGCGTCAAAAATTAATTCATATTTTAGATTTAAAAACTATTTTTAATGTACTCAGTCGAGACGAATCTAACGATACCTCTCAAGGTATCCATCAAGCCATTTAGGTTTTAGCTCTATATCGTGTCAACGAAATATATACACTTAGATACACTCGAAAAATATAACCCTTCTTCATGCGCAGTTGGCTAAAAGAAAACTTTTTTTATTCTTATTTATTTCAAATCGTACACTACCTGTAGATACAAGGTAATCAGCCCAAATGACACTACCGGCTAAACGATAAAATCCCAAAACGTATGTTTCAGAACGTAGACAATTAAAAAAAAAACATTCAATATGGCGTGGTCCTTTGCTTTATAAAAAAATATAAAAATTCAAATCAGAGAAAGAACGATACTAATTTCATCCATTCGTGGCGTTCGAATTTCGAAAACGACCTTAGAAAAGGACGGAGTTATAAGTAAGAGGGCAATAGATATATTAATAATGTATTAATCGGCTCATATTTTGGCTCGAAATGTAGTTTATGCTTTTGTTCCAAGTATATTTTTTTATCTGTACTGAAGTCAAAAGTTATACAGGGTGACTTTGAAATGCTTTAGAATAAAGTCCTAAACACACGCTTCGGTTTCAATCTGGTTTAATTTGAATTTAAAAATTGAATCCAGGTACCCGGCGCAAAGTGTACGGTAGCTTTCACATGTTCCGGCGTCCGTCCGTTCCGGTCGCGATACATTCACCGCCGGATAGCCGGCGACCGGGTACCCGGCGGTACAGGAACGTGTGAAAAAGACCTTACTTGACAAATTGACAGGAAGATCCAGTATTTATAAGCTTCATTCAGTATTCATAGGCTTCTCCAAAAGGACTTCTACAACGTCCGATTTTGAGCGGTCTACATCCAACGGCCTTTCTTTATTTTGTGATAACACCTTGATCAGGTCCGCCGTCCTGCACTGCATTTTCCAATCTATACTAATATTATAAAGCTGAAGAGTTTGTTTGTTTGAACGCAGTTATCTCAGGAACTACGGGGCCGAATTGAAAAATTCTTTCATCATCCAGGAAGGCTAAGGATAGGCTACAAAACATCACGCTACGACCAATAGGAGCGGAGCAGCAATGAGAAATGTTGCAAAAACAGGGCAAAATTTACGCTGACGAAGTTGCACGGATCAGCTAGTTCCGCATATAATAGGTATAATACGTTCGGTTTACAAAAAAAAAAATCCAATTAAAATTGTCAAAAAAATAAACTGATTTTATGGTCTACCGATAAACAATGTAAACAAAGTCATTGAGTAGTTTTTAACTAATAAATTAAAAAAATTACAGTAAATATATTTTACATTGTGCCGAGAATAACTGCAATAGTTAAAAAATACAATTGTGTTGCAGAAAAACAAGGTTTTATTTTTGTCAAATGCCTAATACTATACAAATCGATTAATAATCAAATTATCAATTTAGTCCGGTGCGCACCTATACTAATATTATAAAGCTGAAGAGTTTGTTTGTTTGTTTGAACGCAGTAATCTCAGGAACTACGGTCCGAATTGAAAAAATATTTTACTGTTGGATAGCCCATTTATCGAGGAAGGCTATATAACATCATGCTACGAACAATAGGAGCGTAGCAGCAATGAAAAATGTTGCAAAAACGGGAAAGTTGCGCGGGTCAGCTAGTGCGATATAAAAATCAATATTAAGTTAGTAGTTAAGTACCTACATTTTTTTAATTATCTTGACTAGGTATTAATATCTTGGTACAACAACAACGCTATCTGAGCCCAAACTAAGCAGAGCTTGTACTATAGAAACCAGACAACTGATAAACATACATATATATTTCTAAATACATACATACCTATTATAGATAAAAAACACCCAGTCACATAATAAACCATGCTCATCACACATAGTTTTATCCTGGGTGGGGATAGAACCCTAGACATCTTGCTTAGCAGTCGGATACACTCCCACCGCGCCACAGAGGCTTGAAGAACTGAACTGACTTTGGCGACTGAATTCAACGTCACCCTGTATTTTTTATCTGTACCGAAGTCAAAAATGATAGTATTATTTTCGTTTATTGTAATATATTAAGTATTCATATTTTGCTATATTTATTATTTTTTCTTGTTGATAAGGGTCTTATTTTCAAAAGTAATGGTTTCAATTTTATGAAATAATTCGGTGAATTGTACTTGTTATTTCGAAGTACCTGTTTTGGCGCCAAATGAGTTTGATATGTAATTGGGTAGATGACTACAATAACAATAAATTATTCTACACTATTCAGGAAATAGCATTTGCAAAACTGTTTCGAAAAACAATGTTTCTCTACAATTTTACGTGGCAACAAAAGCAGGTGTAGCCTAATGGCTAAGGCATCGGTCTCGCAATCGTGAGGTTGCGGGTTCGAATCCTACAAATTATACTACCGACGTGAACTCACTCCTAACATAAGCCATAGAGCTTAGCTGGAGGGGTTAACAGGATTGCTAGTAATGTGGGACCACAATCCCACATTGCTAGTTATCTTTAAAATAAAAACATTATTAATAAATGATTTGACCATACAAAAGAATGACGTCATTGTTTTGTATTTCATATAAATTAGTACGAGGCGCAACGTTTTGACGTTTCTTAAAAAGATACTGATTTGACTTGACAGTCATCTACTATTTCAATTGTCTTTCTTCTTTTATTAGGGTTCCGCAATCAGAATGGCAAAAACGGACCCTTATAATTCCATCTTGTCCATGCGTCTGTCCGTCCGTCCTGACTGCTAAGCCTGAGGTCGTGGGTTCGATCCCCACCCATGATAAAACTTTGTGTGATGAGCACGATGGTTTATTCTAGGTTTATGTAAGTGTGTTTATCAGTTGTCTGGTTGCCATAGTAGGTACAGGCTTTACCTAGTTTGGGATCAGATGGCGCTGTGTGAATTGTCCCAAGATATACATAATAATATAATATTACTAGCTGGCCCGCGCAACTTCGTATGCATAAATTTATAAATTTTCCCGTTTTTGCAACATTTCTCATTGCTACTCCGCTCCTATTGGTCGTAGCGTGATGTTACATAGCCTTATAGCCTTCCTCGATAAATGGGCTACTCAACAGTAAAATCATTTTTCAATTCGGACTCGTAGTTCCTGAGTTTTCCGCGTTCAAACAAACAAACTCTTCAGCTTTATAATATTAGTATAGATATTATAGGTTATCTCCTTAACTCTGTGATATTTCGCTTCGAAACATAACCAAGCTAAGTTTATAACTAGATACCTACTACAGTAACTGCTCACCCCTTATTTACCAAATGGTGTTATGATGCCAGGAAACGCTATAATGATAGATATTAGGAGCGCGCCCCAAAACCCAACGAAATAGATTAAGAAAAATGTTTAACAGATTATACAAGATCCCTCTTTTGGGGTGATGTAGGGTGACTATGATGTGTGACGGAGAGTCTCATAAATTTGTATGAGTTTTTGACGGATTATAAATCGATGACCTGGTGCACGCAAGAAAAAGTGTCACGGTCCGTCATGTTCCACCTGTTGATAGGCTGAAGTATTGTGGCCGTCGGGTGCATGCGCGCGCAGTCACCCGGGTCCGCATAGTTGTTTATTAAAAAGTCATCAATGTTTTGGCGATTGCAGCGGCATTAAAAAAAAGCTGTCTCAGGCATGGTTGTTTATTACAATGTCATCAATGTTTTTTTATGACGTTATCACGTAAAATTATCGTCTGTAAACCGACTTTACAGATAACCTATCCTTTATTTACAAAAAAACACATTACTAGGTTCCACATTACTAGCAATCATGTTAACCCTCTCTCTGACCTATCCTGACCTCCACCGTCTCGGGAGACGGTGAAGGTAGTGTGGAATTTGCACCCACTAAAAACCCGTTGTGTATCCCTCGCCACCTTCGCGAACGGGCCGCCGCCGGAATTTGTTAAACCGCCGGCGTCCCACCCAGTGGCAATGCCCGGACGCGCTGTTGACGTAAACCCACTCCTAACACAAGCCTTTGAGCTTAACTGGAGGGGTAAACAAGATTGCTAGCACTGTGACAATGTTCTGTTGTGATTAAGTGTCTTCCAAGGTGCTGGTTTCTGGTGTGATGTATTGCCTCACACTAACAGAGAACAGAAATGATAGGGTACAAGCCCTGTGTCGAGGGACTTTAAGCACATACAAGTCACAGACATAAAGTCCACCCAAACTCGTAACAACAATTTGTGGATCACACAAAGTGGTGCTCCGTGTGGTAATCGAACCTCTGACTTAGCAGTCAGGGCCACTAATCTGATAAAAAATTAAAATATTGTAGAATAGTATGATTGTCCTGTTGGTTTAGTGGTTAGTGACCCTGACTTCCTAAGCTAGAGGTCGTTGTTTCAGTCCCCACCCAGTTTAGTACCCCACTTAGTTTAAGCAATTTTTATTTATCTATAGTATGTATGTATTTAAAAATATAAAGATAGGCAAGTACTAGCCGACCCGCGCAAGTTGGTATGCATCAATTTTCCCCGTTTTGCAACATTTTTCATTACTGCCCCGCTACTATTAGTCGTAGCGTGATGTTATATAACCAATAGCCTTCCTCGATAAATGGGCTATCCAAAAGTAAAATATTATTTCAATTTGGACTAGTAGTTCCTGAGATTATCGCGCTCAAACAAACAAACTCTTCAGCTATATAATATTAGTATATATGTTTATCATTTCCTTAATTGCTACAGTAAGCTCTACCTAGTTTGGGATCAAATAGCGATGTGTAAGTTGTCCCAAGATATTATTATTATATTATAGTCACCCTACTTAGAATGGGAGTCGCCAGGTGCGACCACAATGGGTCTAATGCACCGCCTCCCGGCGCTGCCCGACAACGTAACGATTTATAGACTAGCTTCCTTTATATAACTATATAAAATACATTATATTATATATAATTCGACACGAGAATAAACAGCTTTTAAGCTAGGTAAGTATTTACTTTTTGGATTGATATTTTGACCGTTTTGTACCTACTATCGTCACTCACACAAGAATGATGATATGTAGATGCAAATATTAAAGAGAGGTACCTAAAAGATGTCATAACAGTTATTATAACAATACCAAGCTGAAATTGGAAACAAAATAATGAAATAAAAATGTGTGGCACTCGGGGATTGCCGCGGTAAAGCTATTGCATAGCAAATCAAATTATCAAATTATGCAATTATTATTTTTTTATTTCTTCAAATCTTTCTGACGCTGATAATAGGTATGCCCTTTGACGTTCACATTTTTTTTTCTTTTTAGTTCTTTGTTTTTCTTCTCTATTAAACGAAAATAGCTAGGTATAAATAATAAGTATAAATAATTAGGTATAAATAGTGTAATTACACACCAAAAAAAATATTCATTTAATTACGTATTCGTCCGATTTCGGAGCAGCTCGTCTCGATCCGTGCGAGCTTCGTACAGTCGTACATATACATATACGTTAAGCGAACGCTCGGCCGAGCTACATGGTAGCCGGAGTAGGGGTGTGTTAGGTTTTATTTTCGTTACAGAATTTCTTGATTCGGTCGCCGCGCTCAAAGCCCGCGATAAAAGCTATGCAATGGCTTAAAAATACTAGGTGACCAGCGTAACTTCATCTGCGTTATTTTTCCCCGTTTTTGCATTATTTTCATTGCTGCTCTGCTGTTAATAGTCGTAGCGTGATGTTTTGTAGTCTATAGCCTACCTCAATAAATGGGCTATCTAATATTAAAAGAACTTTTCAATTCGAACCAGTAGTTCCCGAGATTACCACTTTGAACTAAAAACAAACTCTTCAGCTTTATAATATTAATACAGACTATAGATTAAATACTACCCCTGCCTGCTTCGCCTGGGTGTAGGTACTAATAAAGAAAATGACACCAAATCTTATAATTACAGTACCACTTTACAGAAGCGGCAAAGGAAGAGAATTAATCATAATTTTATCAGCATTAAGCCTCACTTTCAATTTCAATCGGAATCTACGTTCCTCTAATAATCTGTTGCTTCTGTGTCCTGTTCACAGCTCCACTCTGGTGCATTCTTCCTTCTCTATTCAATCTATTCTCCTTTGGAATGCGCTCCCTCTCGAAATAAGAATGTCTACAACTTGTGTCACCTCTAAGTTCCAAGTACGTAATTTCTATACGAAGTTATTGCCGGAATCATTACAATTGTTGTAATCTATGGTTATATATGTATATTATGTATGTATTTGTATAGTTACAGATATGTTGTGTGTGTATGTATGGTGTTGTTTTTATAATTATTTATTTATTATTATTTTTTAATCACTTTCTTGCGTATTAGAAGTATAAGTCGATTAAGCACCAACCTCAAACAGTTCTCTGCATCATCCTAAGGTTGCCTGGTAGATAATGCCTAAGGCATTAAGTCCGCCTTAAGTTAAATAAAAAGAGATAATTATTTTTAAATCCAAATACTTATAACATGACAAACGTCATTAGTAATGTGTGTCGCAACATTAATAGGTAACAATATCAACTCCTTCAGCTAAGTTATTAACACTTTTTTACAACAAAAAAACATCTAACCGCCTTTTACAGTTCAACCATGGTTGTTTTTTTTTTTTTAAATAACTAGCAATGTGGGATATTGGTCCGACATTACTAGCAATCCTATTAACCCCTCCAGCTTAGCTCAAAGGCTTGTGTTAGGAGTGGGTTCACGTCGATAGTATAATGGGTAGGATTCGAACACGCGCCCTCACGATTGCGAGACCGATGCCTTAGCCATCAGGCTATCACCGCTTTAAATGATTTGCTGACATTTATTAAGGAGTTTTGTTATCTGTCTTCGGAATTCATCATCAGATCTTTAGGTACTTAAATGGGACCATTTTGGACTAAACCTTCAACAAAAACAAAATTTTGGATATCTATCTCTATACAAATATGACGGAGTTAAGCCCGAACATACATAAAAAATATATAAATACTAGCTGTCCCGCGCAACTTCGTCTGCGGAAATTTTCCCTTTTTTTTATAATCCTATTTTACTTCTAATACCTCCAAGAATATGTGTACAAAGTTTCATGATGATCGGTTGAGTAGTTTTCGCGTGAAAGCGTAACAAACAAACTTACATTCACATTTATATATTAGTAGGGATTCGAATTGAGTATCTCCTCCTTTTTAAAGTACTTAGGTTAAAATGCTCGAGTTAGAAGTGGTCCCATTTGTAGGAGGTTGCCGGTAGGATAGTAGCAGGTATTCGAACCTGCGACCTTACTCTTTTTTTTTTTAAATATATCTAGCAATGTGGGATTGTCGTCCAACATTACTAGCAATCCTGTTAACCCCTCCAGCTAAGCTCTATGGCTCAAAGGTGCTGTTTCAAAGGCAACCGGTTTGAGAAAGCCTTATCGCTTTACTCCTTATCATACCATAATCCATCTTGCAGAGGCATAATTCACTTCTCATGAAAGAGCAAAACATCTCACAGATATCATTTCCTGTAAATCTAAGTCCAACAAATCACCTATTTATTAAATAAACCAATTTAATCTACCTCAGTGCAACCCTGTCTTAACAATCACAAACAAGGCACACAATCAAACCAACACGCGAATTTTATATTTACATATAACTACTAACACATATACATTAAAATCATTTAGTCGATATTCAACCGTATGCCATCAGAATAGAGTTCGTTTTTTGCTGACGTAGAATGGTTGTTACGCCTTTTATCAAACGAATTTTATTTATACGTAGAAAAATGTCTTTTATATGAATATGTGAATAACTAAAATGAGTCTTAATGTATTGAGTTAGAGTAGGTTTTTGTTTGTAGTAGTTTGGTGGTTGTTTGTAGTAATGTTGTAATGTTTGAATTTGGAATGATATTTGAAAATTACACAAAAGAGTGTTTTTAATGAAACGATTGGGTTCCGTTTCGTTGGATTCGGGGTAAGGCTGAGTACAGATAATTGGTACCTATTCGATTTTTAAAATAAATAAAATATAGTCGATAAATCACATTTCACACTAATATTATAAAGACGAAAGTTTGTGAGTATATGAGTGTGTATGTTTGTTATTTCTTCACGTCTAAACGGCTGGAGCGATTTTAATAAAATTTGATATGGAGTTAGCTGACACCCTGGATTAACACATAAGCTATAGGCCGACCGCTTAACTCGTATATCGCCTGCGCGGTGAGAAGGGAGCGCGGGCTGATGTTAAAGGGTGGGTGAGCGGGGTGCGCGGGACAGAGAACGTCCCGCGCACCCCGCTCACCCACCCGTTAACATCACCCCGCGCTCCCTTCTCACCGCGCAGGCGATATACGAGTTAAGCGGTCGGCCTATAATAAACCGCGGGTAACACCACGGGGCACAGCTAGTAATATATAAATTAGAACATTTTATCTTCTTTTAAGCTGGCACTGGGAACTGGCAGATTTTTATTTCTTACAGTTGCCTAAAATACCAAATTTTATGAGATTCGGTAATACTTAGTTCTCAAGGACACAGGAACGAATTTATGAACCTTAAAGTGTTTCTGTTAGAAATTAGCTCAAATATCTGATAGATTGACATCAACAAAAGAAAGAAAAAAATACCTACTAATTATATTTTTCTACTTAATTTTCAATTTAATCGTTGTTAGGAGAAAATAAATACATACATATTATAGATAAATATAAAGTATTTTCTAATGATCTCGGGATTAGAACGGCAAGTCAATCAACACAATTGAGTTTCTGTAAGAAAAGATTTATTGTTTTATAATAAGTAGGTACATGAAATGTGAATTTACTTAATACGTTAGAAAAACTTACACACCTGTAAGAAAAGAAACGACATTTAATGTTGTTAACAATCTCTGTTTCTAATCACCATTAGAATATTTTAACAATGAAATTAAAATTATAAATTACTGCTTTTTGTTTCACGTGATACTTTAAGGTTATCTTTTTCATAGTTCACAAACGTCACCTGACAATGCACGTTTGATGCGCGGGAAAGTTTAAATGTATTTAATTATAAAGTTAATGAAAATATATATTTTTTCATTACATAAATAACACCCAGACACAGAATAAACCATCGTGCTCATCACACAAAGTTTTATCCTGGGTGGGGATCGAACCCACGACCTCTTGCGTAGCAGTCGGATACACTCCCACCGCGCCACAGTGGCAGTCGATGACATTTCGTCGCTTACGAATCGCAGACAATTAAATTTCATAACAATATTATTATCAAATTTAACAACAACGCACCCTAGTTCACCATAACTGTTATAAAATTAGCCCCATTTTATTCTCCGACAATCAACTGCGACTAATCGCAAACGTGAACACTATTATGTTAACAGAAAATTCATTCATGAAGAATATTTAAAATGGCTGCTGCGCGGGAAATTTGACAGTTGTCAAGGGCGGCCATGATGTAAAATAAAATGTTTTAGCTCTATGGTTTGTTTATATTGTGTTTGTGAAATAGAGTTTTAAAGGTCAGATTATTTTCATTACGTTTTTATTTTGTGATAACTTGTTAGAAATATTGAGGTTTTCATTATCTATAGGTACTAATATTATAAAGCTGAAGAGTTTGTTTATTTGTTTATTTGAACGCGGTAATCTCAGGAACTACTGATCCGAATTGAAAAAATATTTCACTGTTGGATAGCCCATTTATCGAGGAAAGCTATAGACTATATAACATCACGCTACGACCAATAGGAGCGGAGCAGCAATGTGAAATGTTGCAAAAACGGGGAAAATTTACTCAGACGACGTTGCGCGGGACCGATACAGAGTGATTTATTGATTGATTTTCGGATTTTTGGGCAGAAATGTTTGGCTTTAGAATAGTACTAGCCCATCTCTTCCCGTGGGTGTCGTCAAGGTGACTAAGGGATGTCACACCGGAGGAGGCAGCAGCGTCCGAGGAGTACTTTAAAGCCTTACTGCGATCGCCAACCCGCTCACCAAGCGTGGTGATTATTCACTTAGGAAGTAAAATACTACTCTCGTGAAAAGTCGATTCTACATTTACATGTAATATGCCTATTCGCAAACAATAGGAAGGGAGAAAAGAACAGGCAATAAAAACTCGCGGCTACTCTTTTCAAATTGCCAATGTTTACAATGTTTCTTTGTTTATAAACTGTATATGCAGGTAAGGTGCTGCCACCATTATATTATACATCATATTAGAGGACTGATGCAAAAACAAGAGATAAAAATATTAAAAGAAGAGTACACGAGATTGGATTTATCATCATCAAGGGGTATGCTATAGTAGAAGCATCCTATAATATGTAGGTTCTATTGGGGAGACCCGTGCATAGCAGTGAGACATCATACGGGTTGATATAAGTTTCAATAATACTTATATGATACTAGCTGTCCCGCGCAATTTAGTCTGCGTATTTTTTTCCTGTTTTTGCAACATTTGTCATTGCTGCTCCGCTCCTATTGGTTGTAACGTGATGTTATATAGCCTATAGTCTTCCTCGTTAAATGGGCTATCCAACAGTGAAAGATTTTTTTTCATTCGGATCAGTAGTTCTTTAGATTACCGCGTTCAAACAAACAAACTCTTCAGCTTTATAATATTAGTAAAGATTAATTTAAAACTTTATGCACAAAGTTGTTCAAAGGCGGACTTAATGCTAAAAGCATTATCTGTCAGTAATGTGTAGGTGAAGTAACCTAATAGGAAATTAATAACTTCATATTTTTCTTACATAGGACACATACGAATATTATAAAGCCGAAGAGTTTGTTTGTTTGAACGCGGTAATCTCAGGAACTACTGATCGGAATTAAAAAAATCTTTCACTTCTAGATAGCTCCTTTATCGAGGAAGGCTATAGGCTACATAACATCACGCTACGACCGATAGGAGCGGAGCTGCAATGAGAAATGTTGCAAAAACGGGGAAAATTTACGCATACGAAGTTGCGCGGGACAGCTAAGTAGTAACTTCATATTATTCTAAACAGCACACAAAAAAAAATAGGTAGATTTAGAATATAAAATAAATACTATTGTTATCTATATTTATATGCATTTATAATATACATTAGCTCCCACCACAATATACAACGATATAAACCAACATAATTATGTGATAATTCCGTCCATTAATAAATTACACATATGCACTTACTACTTGCTATAACCTACAGTAACGTTGACTGTAATTCACTGTAATTCGCTGTAATTGCAGTAAATTGTGCAGTAAACTAAACGTGCTGTTTATATAATGGTGGCTATGAGTTCTGTGTATATTATCAAGTTATTTCTTGCTGCTGAAATAATTGTAATGATATATCTTGGGATTACTTGTACATGGTTAGGTGAATCGAAACTAGGCAGAGCTGATAGGCAATGTTAGTGTATTTTTTTTTAATCAATCATAGGAAGGTATTAAGGGTACGCGAAACAGGGTTCGGCTCTCTCAAAAAATTATATAGAAAACCTAAATATTAGGACACGAAAAAAATTGTGTCACTAGTCAAAGAGATTTTCTAGTAGATGGAATAAAGAAATTAAAGGATATGTCTTAATATGATCCCGCAAATAAATCTTGAAGTTACGGAAAAAATGCATATACGAGTATTTTATTTACGAACGAATATTCTACTTTATTTTGACCTGCGCTCCTGCGCACTGTGAAGTAATGGTCATGTGCGGAAGAGCGAGGTCGGCGATCGTGTCTATCGTGTGCGCTAAATAAATAATTCTATGTAATGCCCCTTAAATACAGATGTTTTTATTAGTTAGTTAGTTCAATTATGTCCCCCCTTTCAGTCATACAATAATTACATTTAAATACAACTATAATAAATAGATAATCATGTCACAATTAAATAGAAAGAAGAGGTTGAGCTTGTAGGTTTTTAGTTTTGAAGTCGGTAATATTTTTTTGTATTAAAACCACCAATTCTGAAAACAAGCGATCTTTAACAATTAAACATGTTTTTCAATTTAAAAGCATGAAAACTAATACTAAAAGTAATGATTTGACGATAGGAACTTATGACGTCACAGGTTGTTATTCCATTCACATTTCTATAGAGCTTGTCGTTTTGACATTTCATAAAAAAGACTGATTTGACTTGACAGTCAACATCCCTATTGTATTGCATGTCGCTGCAATCGCCATTCGCTGGTAGGCTGATAGCTTTAGTTCCAATTGTATCGTATGTGCATGCACTTGCGTGTAGCCGGCCATCGATTTACAACGTCATCAACATCACGTCAAAAAATAAAGAAACATTTTGAAATTGGTGTCATGTAATTGTACCGAGTTTTTGTTTTATTTGACATTTATTATTATTAAAAACTACTGATCAGATTTGGATAGGGTTTTTTTATTGTTCGACGGCACATTTTTCTAATAATAATAATATCTTGGGACAACTCACACAACTCTATCTGATCCCAAACTAAGCAGAGCTTGTACTATGGAAACCAGACAACTGATAAACATACTTATATATTTCTAAATACATACATATTATAGACAAGCTGTCCCGTGCAACTTCTTTTGCTTAAATTTTCCCTTTTCATTGCTGCTCTGCTCCTATTGGCCGTAGCGTGATATTATTCGGACCAGTAGTTCCTGAGAATACCGCGTTCAAACAAACAAACAAACTCTTCAGTTTTATAATATTATAGTACAGATAAATAACACCGTGCTCATCACACAAAGCTTTATCCTGGGTGGGGATCGAACCCACGACCTCTTGCGTAGCAGTCGGATACACTCCCACCTCGCTACAGAGGCAGTCAGTTTTTGGAAGGTTTTAGTGTATAATACGTTATTAAAGGGTATAAGACACCAGAGCTATGACTTATAAAAAATCAAGGACTTTTTATTTGTAGTATACAAGGTGTAACAGAAAGGTGTGGTCAAATTTCAGTAGCGGATAGTGTATGTTATCAGTATTGCACCTACCATGGTGCCATAGCTGGTGCAATATTATTACAGAGTTATAGCATGTTCTTTTTGTCAAATTTTAGTAGTGAAAGGTGTATGGCATAAGAATTATACCTCCCCTGGTACAAAATTCGATTGGATTATTATGGCATAGAACTTTTTAAGTCATACTTTTATTAATTAATAACTTTTTCACTCTCAAATAAACAAATGAAACAATAATAAATATTTTTTTAGGGTACTCCGTTTGATTTTGATTTTGACAACACTTAAGGGGGCATTACACTAAGAGAATTATTTATTTAGCGCTACGTACACAGCGCCACGATCGCCGGCCTCGCTCTTCCGCACACAACCATTACTTCACAGTGCGCAGGAGTGCAGGTCAAAATGAAGTAGAATATTCGTTTGTACATATGTTAGATTACGAACGCCATGACTATGACAATACGAAAATGCTCGTTTTTGCATTTTTCCGCAACTTCAAGATTTATTTGCGGGATCATATTAAGACATATCCTTAAATTTCTTTATTTTATCTACTAGAAAAACTCTTTGACTAGTGACAAATTTTTTTTCGTGTCCTAATATTTAGGTTTTCTATATAAATTTTTGAGAGAGCCGAACCCTGTTTCGTATTCTCTACCCTTAACATCATAAATGTTGATAAACTTTCGCGATTTGTACACATAGGTATATTACAGGTCTTAATCGCGTGAATAATTTAAGGTAAAATACCTTGTTTATTGCCCGACGTTTAGACCGTAGTGCAACGGCCGTGGTCACGGGTAGAGTTAACATTATCACTTGTTTTCATTTGAAATGTTATTATTAATTATATTTTTCTTAAAAAGTAAGACTTTTATTACCTACTATTATAATCATGGTCATCCTATTGTCCATTGGCTCAGTAGTTACACAACGTCTCAATTATTCATAGTGCAGGTTCGATGTTTGGTTAGTGTTTTCACAACATTAATGCGCTTGAATATCTAATTTGTAACAAGAAATGGAGTTAAAATTGTAACCTGTAATTTTGTTGTAATCGGTTTTAATACAACTTGTTTGTTTAAGTCAGCTTGGATGTGAATTTGTCTACTTATACTTTTCAACCGACTTCAAAAAGGAAACATATAAAAAAAAAACATACAGACGAATTGAGAACCTCCTCTCAATTCGTCTGTATGTTTTTTTTTATATGTTTGTTCACCGATTACGCAAAGACGGCTGGACCGATTTGAAAAATTATTTTTGTGTTTGAAAGGGTATACTTACAAGTTGGTTTCATTGTCATCTGATCACGATCTGATGATGGGATCCTGGAGAAATCGAGGGAACTCTTCAAACATTAAAGGCACACCTAAAGTGATTTAGGTATATTTCATAGTGATTCGTGCATTTACTCTTAGAAAGCATCAATTGGTGAAGTGAAACTGATGATGAAGACCACAAATGACGAGCAGACCTATTCAATATTTCAGAGTTTGCGATTCAGTTACTTTAATATGTTATTAAGTAGCACATTATTCTCGTTATACTACTATTACAGCTGATAGTGAACTCCTCAACACTTAACGGCTCTGCATCGGGGCAAGCAATATTTTGTAAAAAGATTTGAGCAGTTGACATAAGCCTATTGTAACTTATGTGAATTACAAACCAACCCAGTAAAAACTAAAAAATAAAAAACCGAATGGTGCCGAATAAAACAATGTTTAAGTCGGTAATATTTTTTAGTAAAAAAGTTTTTTATTAGGCGGCACAAGGGTAAATCGCAGTGTCGGTCTAACATGCTTACGACATTGGGGGGGGGGGGGGGGGAGGGTGCAAGTCACAGAACTCAGTGGAGTTCGGGGGTGGGGGGTGTTAGTTTTTTTTCGTTACGGAATTTCTTGATTCGGTCGCCGCGCTCAAAGCTCGTGATAAAAGCTATGCAATAGCTTAAAAAAAAATACAATTATACAATATAAAAAATATATTATATAAAAAAAATAATACTAATTAATCGAAAGGAACTTCGTTCCATCCGGGTGTCCCTTGACACCTCTCAAGATTTTTTTTTTAATCCTGTGAATTTTATATGGCAATGTTAACTGACAGTAGCTCAACTAAACTACGGCAATCAGTAAAGTTAGTTTTTGTTACAAACGATAGTGATGACACTTCCTCACAAGTTCCTTATAATAAATTAAAACATTTTTTCATTAGCGGACCAGTAGTTCCTGAGATTATTGCGTTCAAACAAACAAACTCTTCAGCTTTATAATAATGGTATAGATAAATAACACCCTGACACAATAAACCATCGTGCTCATCACACAAAGTTTTATCCTGGTTGGGGACCGAACCTACGACCTCCGGCTTACCAGTCAGGTTCACTGACCACTATCTATTAGTGGGGGAGGAACCGAAAATCCCCCTCCCTTCTAGGTACAGGCTACATACACAGGCCACTAATAGCCGGTCTCAATTTTGTTTTTTTTTTTTATTTATTTAATTTTAAATTTAATTTATTAATCAATCTATCGATGGATTTCGCTACTAGAGCTATTTATTTGACATAAGCTCCATACAAAATATATCAAAATTCTACCTCTAGTAGCCAAATCCATCGATAGGTAGATTATTGAGACCGGCCGTAAGTTTCCATTGCAATAAATACGAGAGTGAACTCGCTAGCAAAATGTAGTTGTTTTTTTTTTTTTAATAAAAGCCGATCACACAAAGTGGTGTCCCGTGTGGGAATCGAACCACTAATCGAATTTTGACTGCCTCTGTGGCGCGGTGGGAGTTTGTCCGACAGCTACGCAAGAGGTCGTGAGTTCGATTCTCACATGGGACACCACTTTGTCTGAACCACAAATTGTTGTTCCAAGTCTGGGTGTACTTTGTGTCCATGGCTTGTATGTTTGTAAAGTCCCCCCCGACACAGGGCTTGTACCCTACTGCGGGTGTTGTCTTTAAAAAAAAAACAACGACCTCTTGCGTAGCAGTCAGACACATCTCGCGCCACAGTTGCAGTCAAAATAATAAATAAGTATCATTTTGAAAGCAATATTAGTATTAAAGGGGCGTCTAAACAGGCCATTTTTACGGCAATTTGTGGCGGCAATGTTGTGGCCGGCAACATGGCAGTACTCTCCAATATTGATATGATGGTTGCCGGACGATCGCTGAGCGATAGATTTTCCGCAATGTTGCTCAATGTTGTTGTTGTTTCAGTCGCTCTCTATTTCATTGTTGCCGGGTTGTGTAGCCCGTTTAGGAGACTGAATCGTGCGCCATACAATTGCAGACATATTGCCGTTATTGGCCGAGCAATTAGTTGCCAATAGTGCCGCCACAAATTGCCGTAAAAAATGGCCCGTTTATTTCCAAAAGCAAGTTATGACGTAATTAGTTGCCAAGATCACACTATCTGTCGTCTGACACTAGTGTCGCCACCGATGTCTGTCCAGTTAGTAGCTGTGAATATTACAACGCGTCTTCCAGCGCCAGCCACGCCTTCATTGTTAAGGGCTAGATGATATGCTTAAACTAGGAGTCTCCTGCGGTTTCAATTGCGTTAAATTTAATTATACATATACATCTATATGATATAGCTTATAGCCTTCCTTGATAAATGGGCTATCCAACACTATAAGAATTTTTTAATCCGAATCATTAGTTCCTGAGATTAGTTCGACCAAATAAACTCTTGAAATTTATTCTGTAGGTGAGCCGCGCAACTTCGTCTGCGTAATTTTTCCCAGCTTTGGCAATTTTTTTATTGATGTTCTGCTCCTATTGATCGTAGCGTGATGTTATATACCCTATAGCCTTCCTCGATAAATGGGCTATCCAACGTCATTAGCTTTTTAATATAAAGCTGATTTGTTTGTTTGAACGAGGTAATGTCAGGAACTGCAGATCCGAATTGAAAAATTATTTCACTGTTGGATAGCCCATTTATCGAGGAAGGCTATAGGCTATATAACATCGCGCTACGACCAATAGGAGCGGAGCAGCGACGAGAAATGTTGCAAAAACGGGGAAAATTTACGCATACGAAGTTGCGCGGGACAGCTAGTGTATTATAAAGGTGAAAAGTATGTTTATTTATTTGTTTGTTTGAACGCAATAAGCGTAAGTATTAGATAGATATACCTAAAGGATTGCATAACGTTGCATCGATCTTGGACATTAAACTCTTATTAAAACCATAATGCAACGCAAACTATCCTGTTTAGATTAGCTATCCATAAAAACTGCGGTTAGATGCCCCTTTACAATTGCTATCCATAAAAACTTTTTTACAAAAAAATATTACCGACTTCAAAAATATATTCAAAGCTACTAAAAAGCAAATAATAATGAAGAAAACATAAAAACTATTATTGCATGGCACCAACTTCAATATGTTTATTTTTTTGGTTAAGTAGGTATTCTGTATTTTTAAACTTTTTTTTTTTACAAAAATATAATCACCATTTTTTTGTCAAAAAGTTTTTACTCCTCTCTTTTTAGTGGTTTGTAATTCACTTAAGTTACAATAGGCAGAAAACAAATTCTTTACGAAATTAATCTAATTATGACAATGTAATCTTAATCCATAATCACCTATCACTTGTTTTTGGAGTTATAACCTTAACCACCTACAGACTATTTTACTGAAGGAAAATTATTGTTTATTGTGAGGTTCAGGTCCTAAACCTGACAAAGAAACATCGATTTTACTCCGGGGTCTCTCAGATGTGTGGTAAATGGTTGTGTGTGACAAAAGTAGGTGGTAAGTATTTGAATTGAAGGGTAAATTTGTAGTTTTTTTTTAAATTATGTTACGTAGTTATATGGTGTAACTAGCTGTCCCGCGCAACTTCGTATGCGTAATTTCTCCCCGTTTTTGAAACATTTCTCGTCGCTTCTCCGCTCCTATTAGTCGTAGCGCGATGTTATATAGCCTATAGCCTTCCTCGATAATATTTTTTCAAATCCGACCAGTAGTTCCTGAGATTAGCGCGTTTAAACAAACAAACAAACAAACTCTTCCGCTTTATAATATTAGTATAGATGTAAAGAAGCCAAGCGCGGGAGGTTATTAGTATAGGTACTAGCTGTTGTCCGTGAAATTTTAAATGCAAATTTATTCCACGGGAACATTTCTCTGGGATAAAAAGTAGCATACCTATGTGCTATTCCAGACTATAATCTATCTCTGTTCCAAATTTCGTCCAAATCCGTTTACTATTTGTTGCGTGATTGAATAACAAATATCCATCCATTCAAACAACCATACATCCAAACTTTCGCAGCTATAATCTAATATAAGTACTTATAAAATTCTCGTGTCGCGGTGTTTGTGGTTAAACTCCTCCGAAACGGCTCGACCGATTTTCATGAAATTTTGTGTGCATATTCGGTAGGTCTGAGAATCGGACAACATCTATTTTTCATCCCCCAAATGTTAAGGGTAGTCCATCGCTAATTATTTTTTTATGATACCGGATTCAAAAATACGTACAATATACGTATAATAAAATACCCTGAATTTTCACCTTTCTACGATCAACCCCTATTTTTTTATATACACCTCTTTTTTTGCAAAAACGGGTTAATTTGACGCAGACGAAGTTGCGAGGGTCAGCTAGTATTATTATAAGAATTGTAATAGATTATATATTATTATCATTGACGTATAGACCTGGACCGCGCCATCCCTTTCAATTAAAAAGTAAATATTGACTGCAAAGCGTGAAAGAGAGAAAAAAACGTGCGGCACTGTCTCTTTCACAGTTATTGTCCACTAAGCAACGTTGTCTCATTCTACAGAGTAGTCAATTTTGTGAGGTTATGCCGCAGTCCAAGTCTATACGCATAGGCGGTGCCCCCCCCCCCCCCCAGAATAAAGTCCTGAATCCCCCTGTCTGTACGTCAATGATTATTATAGAATTATAGAATAAAAATCACCCTGTATTTCCTCTCGCACTTCGCCTTAACTGCGCGGGCGCATAAAACGAGGCGAGGACCACACACGTCGACACACAAATAGAAGCGATACAGCGCATACGCCACACACCTACATACTTAAATATACCTACGTTATAGGTATATGCAACCTGTTTTTATACTTGCTGAGTTTTGAGATTGTTTGTGCTTTTGCAAATTGGATTAAATTATGTAGTTACTAATCTTAATGATAAAGTAAAGATGTTTTGATTTGAAAAAGTATTGATTTTGAATTTTATAGTAATTTGGATACGTAGGTTTTTAGCTTTCTTGCTAATATTAGGTATATACAGGATGGATCAAACTAATGCCCCCTGGAGGGAAAAACCCCATATTTTTGAGTGACCGAATCAGCTTTGTATTCTTGTAACTTTGGGATCGATTTCAAATAAGCTAGACTGTTGTCTATTTTTGCGGATTATTTTTTGACGTGAAAACGTCTTAGGTATATATAAAACTAGCGGCCCGCTCCGGCTTCGCACGGGTATAAAATATATGGATGTTATCTACACTATCTACACTTCTACACTAATATTATAAAGAGGAAAGATTTGTATTTTTGTATGTAACGAATAAACTCAAAAAGTACTGGACCGATTTTAATAATTATTTTTTGTTGGATAGCCCATTTATCGAGAAAGGCTATAGGCTAAAAACATCGCGCTACGACTAATAGGAGCGGAGCAGCGACGAGAAATGTTGCAAAAACGGGGAAAATTTACGCATACGAAGTTGCGCGGAACAGCTAGTTATACATATAAACCTTCCTCTTCAATCACTCTATATATTAAAAAAACCGCATCAAAATCCGTTGCGTAGTTTTAAAGATTTAAGCATACATAGGGATATAGGGACAGAGAAAGCGACTTTGTTTTATACTATGTAGTGAAGTGTCACATTATTGACTGGTAGCTAAGCAACGCGAACGGCGATATTGCTAAGCAACACGACGCACGAATACACTCTATTCCGTCACTCTCATATCCCGATGGGACGGAAATCCGACACGAACGGAGAGAGATTTGGCGCAGGACCGACGGCTTACCATGCTCTCCGAAGCACGGAGGGGATATAACGATCACCCATCACAGGTGGCAACGTTGCCTAACCTCGCAGACATCTCAATCAGCCCCCTCAATGGTGTCTGTGAAGTCCGGTTTACGGACGATCATTTTACGTGATATGTTGTTAACGTCATATGAGAACACTAGCTGTCCCGCGCAACTTCGTATGCGTAATTTTTCCCCGTTTTTGAAACATTTCTCGTCGCTTCTCCGCTCCTATTAGTAGTAGTAGTCCGCTCCTAGTTGTAGCGCGATGTTATCGCCTTCCTCGATAAATGGGCTATCCAACAAAAAAAGATTTTTTTAAATCGGACCAGTAGATCCTGAGATTAGCGCGTTTAAACAAACAAACAAACAAACTCTTACTTTATAATATTAGTATAGATTTATGACATATCTTCTTTCGCATTGCTTAGCAACCAGTCAATAATGTGACACTTTTTTATGAGCCATCGATATATAAGACGTTAATAAATAATAAATAAATAAAATAAAAATCCTTTTATTTCCTACAAATTAATTTTACATATAATTTTTACATTTACATATCTTTAAACGCTTAACTAATTTTTTTTTTTTTTTTAACGTATCCCGCATTAGGGCACAAGCCCTGTGTCGTGGGGGACTTTACAAACATACAAGTCACGGACACAAAGTACACCCAGACTCGGAACAACAATTTGTGGATCGCACAAAGTGGTGTCCCGTGTGGGAATCGAACCCACGACCTCTTGCGTAGCAGTCGGACACACTCCCACCGCGCCACAGAGGCTGTCTTTTGAAATTAATACCTGCTTATTCTGTTTATAGGTATCTTAATTATATTATGTAACAATTTACTAGTATTAAGTAATATACTTGTTTTGACACTATATACTATTTAAACGCTTAACTAATTGATCTTAATACCTACATAGTACGTTTACTTATAAGACGTTAGCACGTCAAAAAAAAATTGCATTAAAAAAATAACTACTTTATCGAACCTAATTCAAAAGAGCTAATACCAAAAGTAAAACTCAGTAATCGTTTTGAAATCGATAATCCTCAGTATCGACTAAATAATCGGTAAAAATAGACAATAGATTGACGATGTCGCCTGTCAATCAGAGGTTTTGACAGTGTAAGGATTGGTCTTATTGTTAGCGGGCAGTTAGAAGTGGAGTTAAAAATATTTGGGCACAAAATACAGGAGGCATGCTCATGGTCCTCAAGCAATGAAAAGAAATTTAAGGACGCAGTTGCTTTCGGGCGTTAACTTGTAAAATGGTTCAGAGAGTTGTATCATGAAGCTCCGTGAACTCCGCTCGATGGGTGGGCTAACCGTGCCTCCAAGTTAAAAAAAAATACTTTTATTAATTACCTTCTGATTGAAAATATATCATATAAACACACTAATAATATAAAGGCGAAAGTTTGCGAAAGTTTGTGAGTATGTGAGTGTGTATGTTTGTTACTTCTTCACGTCTAAACGGCTGGAGCGATTTTAATAAAATTTGGTATGGAGTTAGCTGACAACCTGGATTAATACATAGGCTAATAAAAACGCGGGTAACACCGCAGGGCACAGCTAGTTTGATATATTCACACTAATATTATAAAGGCGAAAGTTTGTGAGTATGTGAGTGTGTAGGTATGTTTGTTACTTCTTCACGTCTATACGGCTGGAGCGATTTTAATAAAATTTGGTATGGAGTTAGCTGACACCCTGGATTAATACATAGGCTAATAAATACGCGGGTAACACGGCAGGGCACAGCTAGTTTGATATATTTTCAATCGGGAGGAAATGAATAACCCAATATCTTGAGGAAAAAAAGTCAGCTGGCTATAACGTGGTAGTTAATACGTCAGTTGGTCTCACACACACACACACATATACCTTTTTTTTTCTTTTTCAGTAAATAATCCATTCTCAATTTAAAAAATTTCAGATGACGGTTTATATGGTATTGTGAATGGTGCATTTAAATAGGCGATAGATGGTCCTGCGTTACACCCTGCTGCGGCTGATAAGTTCTCCCTCGGCATATTGATAGCCGATTTTTAGGGTTCCGTATCCAAAAGGTAAAAAAGGAAACTATGATTTCGCTTTCTGTAACAGGGCTCTATCTCTCGAATCGTAATATGTATGTACTTGAAATTTTCATACAACTTATTAAATGTGACCTCTGTAAATAGGAGAAATAAAATACTTCACAGGAGGGTGATGATTTTCGAGTTGTTGCGTGTATGTGTACCTACATATGTTCATTTATTTGGCACGTACTACACCTTGAGGCTCATCTGCCTAAATGTCACTTGTATCCGTGAAAAAAGGGTAAGTAAACCCGCCTGAAAAACATATTTTATTTGAAAAACATCTATCCAATGGAAAACGCACATTTTTCAGGATAAAAAGTATCCCATGTGCTATTCCAGACAATAATCTGTGTGTTAAATTTCATCCAGATCCGTTCAAGCGTTTTTGCGTGAAAGACATGCAAACATACATCCATACATTAATCATTACTAACTTTCAAATTTAATTTTATTTTAGATTCATTTATGGAAATCTAATTTCTATCAGGGTCAAGTATTTATTGTAACAAGAACACTGCATGTATTTCAAGTTATTTATTTAAATAATGAGTATTCAGTCTACCGCAATATTTACAACTCCCGATACTAAATTGTAAAATTGAACCTCTAACAGTAGAACCTCGTCCTTACTTGACATTTGACATGTATTTAGGCGGGAACCGACAGCTCGCCTCGTTAGCGTCGCCATGTTGTTTTTGTTCTATTGTTTTGTTTTCTTTTACAGTTTGTCTATGACTCGACTACAAAGTAGTGTTAAGTTTTATGTTTTGATTACTAATAGATCATAGAGTATTTTGTTTGTTTTTAATATTACTTTTAAATTGCGTAGATTGCTTGTTATAGTTGTGATGATTGTGTGATATTTGCGTTTATTTTGAGTTCGTTGTATATGATTACCAGTTCGGAGTCAATTTGATTCAGTGACGAGTTGTTCTAATAGTTCCGAATAATAAGCCAAGCTTCTGAAAGTGTACAGGATGTCCCACGGCGATACCATGCGCAGGGAAACTACCCTAAATATTGTAGATCAGTAGCGAAGGGTTAAAAAAAATGTAAGGTAAACCCGATACCATATAATCTATCTTGGTGCCTTTATACCTAAAATATTAATGTAACTACAATTCTAAGGGAATAATAGTAAGTATAATAGGTTGGATTCGAAACCGCTACCTCACGATTGCAAGACCGATGCCTTAGCCATTAGGCTACCGCATCTTAAATTTAAAAGCTGCCTACGTCACGTAGGAACCTATATTTTAAATTTAAGTTGGTTTACAAGGTTATTTTTGGTATAGTGCAAAGCTCAAACACCTCAACAAGATTTTTCTTCAAGAAATCATATAAAAAAAAGAAAATGAAAATATTGAAAACTTGCAGAGTTATAAGTAATTTAAGTTGTCTTGTGTTCTTCGCGCTATCGTGCTCATTGCGTCCCGTTGTACGTAATCTATGGTTATTATTGAAAAATAAGTGATGATTACATTTCACATCATATTGTGAACAGGATTTGGACTGGTAGAATGATTAATGAAATCTATACTAATATTATAAAGCGGAAGAGTTTGTTTGTTTGCTTTGTTTGTTTGTTTGTTTAAACGCGCTAATCTCAGGAACTACTGGTCCGATTTAAAAAATTCTTTTTTTGTTGGATAGCCCATTTATCGAGGAAGGCTATAGGCTATATAACATCACGCTGCGACTAATAGGAGCGGAGTAGCGACGAGAAATGTTGCAAAAACGGGGAAAATTTACGCATACGAAGTTATACACAGACAGCTAGTAAATAATATAACATGGTCCAAAAACTACCCCAACGGATTGTGTTACTGATTCTGAGCAAACTACTTTCAGGTTTGCATTAGGTAAACCAAATAAAGTTGTATACAAGGTGTAACAGAAAGGTGTGGTCATATTCAAGGGTTGGTATGTGCCCATGATACTGAGTGCACATACATAATTTTATCAAAATCGGAGTACCCTAATAAAATATTTATTATTTTTTCATTCGATTATCTAAGAATGAGAAAGTTATTAATTAAAAAAAGTATGACTTAAAAAGTTCTATGCCTTAATAATCCAATCGAATTTTGTACCAGGCGAGGTATAATTCTTATAACGCCTTTCACTACTAATTTTTAACAAAAAGAATATGCTATAACTATTTAATAATAATGCAACCAGCTACGGCCCCATTGTAGTTACAATATTGATATTATTCCCCTTTCCACAGCTGAAATTTGACTACACCTTTCTGTTACAACCTGTATATATATATTTTCTTTTTGTCAAATGGTAACATTGTTTAACCTCGTCATAGAGACACTGACACAGCAGTTCTTGAACACTACCGTGACAAACAAACGAAACATTTTCTTTGATATTACACCGCTATTTCTTGTAGGTATTTTATAAAAACTTTATAATGAATACTTTACGTAATCTATACTAATATTATAAAGCGGAAGAGTTTGTTTGTTTGTTTAAACGCGCTAATCTCAGGAACTACTGGTCCGATTTGAAAAATTCTTTTTATGTTGGATAGCCCATTTATCGAGGAAGGCTATAGGCTATATAACATCACGCTGCGACTAATAGGAGCGGAGTAGCGACGTGAAATGTTGCAAAAACGGGGAAAATTTACGCATACGAAGTTGCGCGGGACAGCTAGTTATTTATAAGATAAACAATTTGAGATCTACATAAGCTTATTTTAAGTAAAATTTGACGAAGCATACGTAATGTTCGGTATTTTTTTTAGTTTTTTCAAAAATCCGCTAAAATCTTACTATTTTCCGCATGTGCCGTATTAAATTCGTAAGACGTAAGTACATTAGGTATTTAAGGTGGTTTGTTGACATAGACAAATTTGTTTGATTTTCGTTAAAAGGGGTACAACCAATTGCTTCACGTCTCTTTGTATATATACTTAATTCTTCTGTACGTGTGTATGTCACCGAACTCCTCCTAAACGGCTGGACCGATTTTTTTTTGTATGTGTTCCAGTGGATTCGTGGATGGTTTAGATTGACAATTAATCCCGATTAACCAAAAAAGGCGGTACGAAGTTCGTCGGGACAGCTAAGTAGGTAGTTATTAATTTTATAAGCTACGGGCCGTAGCAATACGGTCGAAGCGTCGGGCAATAAACAAAGGTATTTGTCCTTAAAATAAAATATTTACGCGATTAAGACCCGTAGCTTATAAAATTCTATAATGAGTACAAATCGCGAAAATTTACGAACATATAGTTCATTCCTTTGTTGTCAATGTCCTAAACGGCGATTTTAATGAAATTTGTTGTGTGTTGAAGTAAATTCTAGAATGGTTTAGATACACGATTGAACCCGATTCACCAAATAGGCGGTATGAAGTTCATCGGGACAGCTAAGTAATTATTAAGTAGGTATAAATATTCCTTTCATTTTAATTTACCTAGTAGATTTATCGGCAAATAAATTTTTTTTTTTTTTTTTTTTTTTTCAAAAAGACGACTCCCGCAGTAGGGTACAAGCCCTGTGTCGCGGGGGACTTTACAAACATACAAGTCACGGACACAAAGTACACCCAGACTCGGGACAACAATTTGTGGATCACACAAAGTGGTGTCCCGTGTGGGAATCGAACCCACGACCTCTTGCGTAGCAGTCGGACACACTCCCACCGCGCCACAGAGGCAGTCAAATCGAAAATTAATTACTCATTCAATATACACGCTTATTTAACAAAATTTATTGCCATAATCAATAATTGTGATTTAAGTGTTATACTGTCGATATTAAAAAAACAATTTATGTGAATCATTTTTCGAAAACTGATTTTTGTTGAGGAAAATATTCAAGAAATTGCATGTTATGTCCTAGCTCCTTGGTTCCCAAATTGCGGGTAGTTACCCCCGTTGGAAATAAACCAGCTATATTTTATAAAAAAAGACTGCCTCTGTGGCGCGGTGGGAGTGTATCCGACTGCTACGCAAGATGTTCTTTTTTTTCTTTTGTGTTCTTTTTAAAGACGACTCCCGTTGTAGGATACAGTCCCTGTATCGCGGGGGACTTTATAAACATACAAGTCACAGATACAAAGTACACCCAGACGCAAATAACAATTTGTGGATCACACAAAGTGGTGTCCCGTGTGGGAATCAAACCCACGACCTCATGCGTAGCAGTCGGACACACTCTACTAGGGTACCTACTTATAAGGTGTAGGTATAGGGTCCCTGACTCAGAGATATCTGCGATCGGCGTGTGCGCGTTGATACATTTCTAAGCGAAGCGCGCATGCGCCCGTTCACAAGGGCTTGTCACGACTACGAAATAAAGATAGTTATTACGGACCCTGTTACCGCTGCATCAAGGGATAGAAAAAATTGAGATCTAGTAACATAGTCCAGATAGGTGGTTCGCTTCTGGTCCCGGTTTGGCTACGGAAGTCTCGGGTTCGATTCCTGAGTCTGGATTTCAAATTTTTCTATCTTTCAAATTTAATTATTGTATTTGTAAAGTACCTAATTGGCAAGAAATGCCTATAAAAATTACTTCAACACAGATGTGTGACCGTTTTACGAACATTGTCACAAAGAGCACGTTAAGCTGTTGGTCATGCCAATAATCTATCCCCCGGTTGTGTCAAATTTCCGTCCCATTGCATTATTAATAAGAGTGAGGGAATAGAGTGCGCTTGTGTCTGCCTCATGCACTGTAGGTAATATGTCCTGTGTAGTTGGCTAGATTATAATAAGATTGGCCACCTTAAGGGTGCCCTAGGCTATGATACCTAAATAACACCCAAACACAGAATAAACTATCGTGCTCATCACACAAAGTTTTATCCTGGGTGGGGATCGAACCCACGACTCCAGCTTAGCAGTCAGCAGCAATCCGTTCAGTCTCTAAAGAATAAACGGATTTAATTTCGATTGTTTTTTATAAGAAGCCAATTAAATTTTATTGGTTGTTTGATGAAAATTCATTCAGCCGATTTAACGATCAAATTTAGATATTTTTTTTTCTTTTTTTTTTTTTTTAAATAGATAACTAATAATGAGGGATTGTGGTCCCACATTACTGTTAACCCCTCCAGCTAAACTCTATGGCTTGTGTTAGGAATGGGTTCACGTCGGTAGTACCTAGGTACCTAGGTAGGTACCTATAATAACCAGGATTGGAACCCGACCTCACGATTGCGAGACCGATGCCTTAGCCATTAGGCTACTGCCGCTTAATATATATTGAATATTAGGCATCGCTTCATATTAAGCATCCGGTATTTTTTTATTAAAGTAAGTAGGTAGTGTCTTTAATTTGAACAAATTAAAACGGATTTAATTACAATGAATAATACAAAGTAAAACTTAAAAAACACTAAATACCTAAATCGAATTTCAATGAAACGGTATAATGTAACCCGACGGAGAACTAAAAAGCTTAAATAAATGATTCAAAGTTACCCGCATTCCAAATTTAAATTTAAAATTAGCCCGCGTAACCTCAAAATGGCTGCCTAATTACTTTAAATGAAACACAATACCTACTCATAATTATCAAGGCAATCTGTATTGCAAAATACAGTTAACATAAACGCAATTAAGCACATGAACGAGTTAAAAACCGACAAATGAAGATTTTTATCGTAGTTATAACACTATTTGATATTTACAACAACTTAATTACTCGACTTATGACATAATTTCGTAAAAAAGTCCAACTATGGCGATATCCGATCAATAATTCAACATGGCTTCCCAGGTCTATCAATATAATAATTCTGTCAAAGTTTAATTGAAATTCTCCACAAAGGCCCCGCAATATTATTGATACATTATGATCGCGCAAAAGAGCCATAGAAGCCATTTACAACTGAATTACAAATCTCGACTTGGCCCCACTAAATACACACACGGGTTAAATCAATTGTCGTACAGCCGTCCTTTTCTAACACGACAAACTCCCATGCGTGTAAAAGAGACGGAGGATTGAAAAGATGTTGTCGAGCATTGAAAAGTGGACGGTTGACGCCTTCTAAATGAAGGGGGAAGGGTAAAAAGCTTGTTTGTTCGGGGGCGTGTCCCCTACTCGACGCAAGGGGCGCAGTCGCTCGGCCACCGCCGCCGGGAGCAGTGCCCGTGTCAAAATCAACTGACATTTCAATCTGACAGCTCTGGCTGTCCATCACGCGCCCTTTTCTTAAAAAAAAAACACTAGTGCGGTATTAAGAAATCATGATAATCGATTCCAATAAATATTAATGGACATTGACTGCATTTCATACCAACATTATTGTAATTTTACTGTCTCTGTTTGTGATAGTGATGTACTGAATCGTTTAACTTAACGGAAGTTTGAGAAAAAATGGCTTTTGAAGATCGTTGCAGTCCGAATCAAGCGAATAGCCCAGGACCGGTCACAGGGAGAGTGCCAGCTCCGCATTCAGAAAACCCGATGAACTACTGCCCTCAAAGCCAATACACTTGCACCACAATCGATACCAGGTACGAAAGAACATCTCCTAACATGACTATAGTCAAAGTGCAGCCAAATTCACCACCACCAAGCCCTGAACATCAAAACGAAATGGAAAACTTCCAGAATTATTACCGTCCCGAAACTCCAGATGTTAAACCGCAAATAAATCAAGAAGAACAGCGATTTGATATTGATAAACTGAGAAACCCAAGGCCACAGCCTTCAACACCGATAGCCTTTTCAATTAGCAACATATTACATCCAGAATTTGGGCTGAATGCCTTAAGAAAAACTAACAAAATCGAAGGTCCTAAACCAGTGGGGCCGAATCATAGTATTTTATACAAACCCTATGATTTATCGAAGCAAAATGAATATCAAAAGTACAGTTTTGATTATTTAAAGTCCAAAGAATCGGAATTTAGTTCGCTTCCTCCCTTGGGGGGCTTAAGACAAACTGTTTCTCAAATTGGTGAGCAGATTACTAAAGAAAAGGAACCGCCTAAGATTATAGAAAATCAAAAGAGGCCAGATTCCGCGAGTTCCGTCGTTTCGTCAACATCTAGTGGTGCCCCTTCGACATGTGGAAGCACAGATACTAATAGTCAATCCGGGAATGGTGCTCTATGGCCAGCTTGGGTGTACTGCACCAGATACAGCGATAGACCTAGTTCCGGTAAGTTTTTTTTTTATTTTAACTTTTTATTTCGTTTGTGGAACGTGTACCTATAAGCGAGAGACATTCTACGTATTTTTTAAATTTTTCTTCACAGTTTCTGTTTTTATTTGGGCATAGATTTTGTTTTTTTTTTGTTGTCAAACATAGGCCTAGATGAGGTTAGAACTGTCACATTAAATATGACATTTATTGTTTTATTTATAAAATTTGTTGACTTAATTTTTGTTTAAAGCTATAAAATCTGTTTTGACAACATAATTATGTAGATTTATCGAGAATTATACAACATTACAACTGTTTGGTGTATGCGTAATCAATTTATTTTGTTTTTTACTGTTGTATTGGTTGTATTTTAATGAGTTTTTAATAAGTTGGGGTATCTGAACTTTTGATTAATAGGTAGGTACTTATAGCTTGTAATTAGTTTACGTACTTACCTATTAAGTAGGTACATATAACATGTTTTGAAAATTACAAATAGGTAACGAAAACAATGAAAAATAAAAAAAACATCACATATTTTTATTTATTTACTTTAGATCTTTAATTAGAATTAATGATTGTAGATCTAAATATCTAAAACAAATATACATGTTTTATTATTTAAGTATATTTATGACAAAAAACATTTATAAACAATACAGTATGTATAATTTATCCCTGTCCGACCCGTTAATGTGTTGTTGGGTATCATGTTCCGATTCCCTTTGCTTATTATTCATCTTCGCTTTTTTTACACGTTGTATATATGTACCTTTATTGTAGAAAATCCGGAGTGACAATTTTCATTAAAAAAATCGTTTTTTTTTTAATCAAAATTTTCAATTATTCCAATTCTACGTCAGTGCATACCATTTGAACATGTGTTTGTCTGTTACTATAGGTACACCGTGATTTTTAAGGCATTTTGGAGCTGAAAATTTTGAACTCCATATCAATAACCCGGTCAATAAAAAATATATTTTTTTTACAAAAAAAATTACCATAAATTGCCAAAAGCGGTCCGTGGCACCACGGTGTATTTATTGTAAACATTTTGAAACATATTCTCGACATAAAACTAGCAACACTTTAAATTATTCAAACAAATAAAAAAGGTTGTTTGCATAAATATTTTGACAATGAAAACGATCAACAATTGTTTGATTTCTGTATGCATGTATGTTAGAATATCATTATGAACGAATGAACCGTGAAATCGGTATAATATGTTGACACATTTGGACAGATGTAATTTATATATTTATTTATTCAATTATTCAAAATTGTTTTAGTATTGAATTAATTTTGAATCGAATACTGCCTCCCTAATAAGAATTGTAATAGCAGACATCTTTACTTATTTGTTTTTTTTTTTAACTGAGAATCGTTCGCTTAAATAAAATCTATACTAATATTATAAAGCTGAAGAGTTTGTTTGTTTGAACGCGATAATCTTAGGAAGTATTGGTCCGAATTGAAAAATTCTTTTATTGTTGGATAGCCCACATTTCGCCGCCCTTCATTTATGCCGTTTTCGGCTTTTGCCCGGCTTGCCCTGCCTGGGACTGTCGCGTCAACTACCGCCTCCTCTAAGACCTTGTAGGTCTGTGCGTTTCGTTACAGTAATCATTGAAAAACAGTTTTTTGATGACATTAGGCCTGAATTTTTGTTTAAGTACTGTTACTGAGTACTGCAGTTAGAATCTTATTAGACCTATTTAGAAGAGAAACAACTAAGAAAAAAATATTTGCCTATTAGATATGATAATGGTCTCCTAATCGATTTCAATTACGACGCCTAACGTACGTAACTAACTACGCAGGACATAATATACCTAGTGCACAAGAGTTTTCGCAGACACAAGTGCACTCTCTATTCTGATGGGATTGGAAATCCGACACGACCGGAGAGAGATTAGGCGCAGGACCGACGGCTTAACGTGCTCTCCGAGGTACTGAGGAGTGTGACTATGAACCGACAGGGGTAACGTTGATAAACATCGCAGATATCTCATCTCGGTCGCCACTGAGTCAGGGACTCCTCATTAGTTAATAATATAACACTAGCAGAAATTGACTACCTACTTAACCAGTTACTTACATTATAAAATAAACAACATGGACCGCGCCATCCATTTCAATTAAAAAGTAAATGTTGACTGCAAAGCGTGAAAGAGAGAAAAAAACTCGTGCAGCCTTTGATATAGATATTGTCTACAAAGTAGCGTTGTCTCTTTTTAAGAGAGTGGTCAATTTTTGAGGTTATGGCCGCAGTCCAGGTATATACGTCAATGATAATATATTATTAAATCAACTCGATATCTAGACAAAAAAATAAAAAAAGAAAGTAAAAAGTTTTTTCAAAGTGGGATTATAAATCGATATGCCAGGTTTTTATAATTTTTTGAATGCATTTTGCATGAATCCTCTATATTTAACCTTTTAGGGAAAGTAAGATAGATGGACGACATCACATTAACTTATTTTATACTATACTTCTTAGTATCGATGTAGAAGTTACTTTCTGTTTACTCATATTGACGTATAGACAAATTGTTTATGAATTATTTATTTTTAATTTATAAGGCAAAGGTGTACATGTATACAGCTTGTCAATATGATTTTATTAACAGTGATTAAATACTTTTTAAAACAAACGGACGTATTAGATTTTTTTTAAATTTCTATCGTTCTAATTTGAATTTGAGGTTTTTATATTTAATGGTGTTTTAGCCTATAGGTATTTCAGCTAAATTTAAATTTTCTTTTTTATACGTAGGTAAAGTTGCATAAGAATCTTAGCATGTCGTCTTTTCACAATTGTTTTTTATTTTTCTAATTTGAACTTAAAATACTCAGGTGTATTTTTTTTTTCTTATTTGACTGTTACTTTTTTTTGTTTTAAAGTGTGGACTCTTAAGTCACTAGTTAGCAGTAGAAAGTTACTAATACTACTTATGATGTAATGAAAAGATGGCTATCATGTCACGGAATCGAGAATATACAACTTTAAAATGACTGCATTATATTGAGTACTAGAGTTCTTCGAACTGAATGAAACAGGTCCAACGACTTTATCCTTATCATTACATAGTAAAAATAAAGTCACTTGTCGCGTCTGTCTGTAGGTATATTCTGCTAACTGCTCCTAAACCTTGCACCACGGATTTTAATGCGGTTTTCGTCATCGGTTAGAGGAGAGGCATTTAAGTATCTTGATGAAGCGTCGGGGAATTGGGACCAGCCCCCCAAATACTGACCTACTGTGTAGATGACCTCCAAGTGGTCGAATTTTCTACATCAGTGGTGTTGAGAACTTCTCTAAACGGTCAAGTGCCAGATTTTTTTTTTTTTGGTTGTACGAGCACATATAGAAAGATGAAATGAAATTTCTTTCCAATGGTTTATTATATGTTACCTATGTAGATAGTACAGTAAACTGAGTGCGAAGTTAAAGCGGGCCCCGATTTTTTTTAAACTTCTTTAGCGGCGTTGTGCACTTTTGGGATGGGTAAAAAATGTTAAACTCGCGTCAGGATCACGTGACCTGATCGAAAATTCGTAAGACGGAGTGAGAGTAGGCCGCGCTTTCTGAGAGATAAACTTTTTAACGTAAAATAATTGTAATAGTTCAGCAGTGTTAATTTTTTATCCATACTTCCATACTAATATTATAAATGTGAAAGTAACTCTGTCTGTCTGTCTGTCTGTCTGTTACGCTTTCACGCTCAAACCGCTGAACCGATTTAGATGAAATTTGGTATGGAGATAGTTTGAGTCTCGGGGAAGGACATAGGATAGTTCTTATCGCGATAACCGACATCCACGCGGGCGGAGCCGCGGGCGAAAGCTAGTGTAATATAAATTGACATGTTGGTGTACGATAGCGCAATAGATGAATAATAAATTTAACTACGTAAATGATGGTACTTTTATACTGCTAAATCAAGCAATTCGTGCGAAAAGTAATGTTTAAGTTTTTACTTCATTGTTTTTTTCTTCAATAAGATAAGTAGCAATGTGGAATTGTGGGTCCCACATTACTAGCCTTCCTATTAACCCCCTTTTCTAAGCTCAATGGCTTGTATGAGAAGTGGGTTCACGTTGGTAGTATAATATTTAGGTAGGATTCGAACTTTTATGCCTTAGCCATTAGTTAAATATAAACAACACACCCTTCGCTTATTTAGTTTTATTTATTTTATCTTTGTGGATGTACCTCATCATCTACTAAGAAAACATATAATAATATGTGTTGATGTATTCAACAAAAGATCCTACGTATTGTTGTTTGTCGTCGGCCGTACGTACGACATTTTGTACTTATTGTATGCAAATGCGTGAATTTTTACAACAACATTTTTAAGATCGTCGAATGTAATTATGGCGTGTCGAAAATATGTTGTGTTGATTTTGTTGTTGTTATATTTCATTGGGGCAACTTTTTTTTTTAGTTTCGCATTTCTTTTTTCTAGACAATTGCTGCCAGTGTCAAATATTTATTGTTTACGGCTGTGAAAATGATGACAGATCAATTTGCCGCCATTTTCAAGACTCAAGATACTGTAGTACAATAGTAGTAAAATGTGACACTTTAGCATAGATTAAGTAATAACTTAATCTATGCTAAAGTGTCACATTTTTTATGATTTGAAACTTATTGCAAAAAAAAAGTATGAAGGTGGATCAAAATGGATTACTTTAGCGGTACAAGTATCTCTTGACGGACGGATGAGATAAAATATTTTGTCTCTTTCTAAGACGTTGACGTAAAGGGATAGAAGGTGTGAAATAGCCAAAACTTCTTTTATTGCAGTAATATTAAGATAGAGATAGATGAAGTCAAAATAAGACACGGCTTATTTCAGTAAGACATGATAAATGTCTACCATTTGGTGTACTTATCGAATTTCTTAACGGTGTCTATTTAATAAGGTTTCATATATGTACTTACCTAGAAAATATAGCGGGTGAAATTAGCTGTCGTACCAATTACATTCGCAAGCAAAACAAACAATAAATACTTTCCCAGTAACAACAGCAATTTAGATTCACATTAAACCGTTGACATTTCGTGTCGCCAAGATGGCGGTGACAGCTGTCAAGTTGACAGCCAGCGCGCGGGAAAATGACGGCACGCAATTCTAAAGTGAATTTTCTTTTCACTATTTTCAAACAATGGAGACAATTTTGAAATTAGAATTTAAATTTGTAAATACGTATTACTTTGACCTATGCTGACAGTTACTTATTGTTATAAGGTTTACTGCTAGCCTTGAATATGTTAACCTTTTTTACCTTTTCAATTTTTGACAAAACTAAAAAAAATTATATTGTTTTTTGAATACTAATATTCATATACAATAGTAGCATTGTAGGTAAAGTTTTACGTAATAATCAAGTAAAAGTAAGTAAACAAAATTTATACTTAACTGTTTTTCGCCTTTGTTTTCTTTTTAATTTATTAGCCTTTGTGAACTGACGTCATATTATGTCAAACTCAAAGATAATAGTTTTGTAGTTATTAACCACAGACTTGCTATTGTTAAGTAGGTAGTAGATATTTTATGATTATTTATTCTAACCAAAAGAAAGAAGAAAGGATCAATCAAATCAAAAAATCGTTTTTTTGTTACATATTTGGTTTGTTCGGTAACCGTCATAAAGAAAATGTCTTTTTTTTAAGACAACTCCCGCAGTAGGGTACACAGCCCTGTGTCGCGGGAAACTTTACAAACATACATGTCACAGACAGAAAGTACACCCAGACTCGGAACACAACTTGTGGAACACACAAAGTGGTGTCCCGTGTGGAAATCGAACCCACGAGCTCTTGCGTAGCAGTCAGACACACTCCCACCGCGCCACCGAGGCAGTCATGTTTTTATAAGCTTGCCTATTATTTAAGGATTGAATATTTTTCCTACAAGTATAATTGATTTAAAAAAAAACTGTCGTCGAGCAATTGTTACAGTGTCGCCACTATTGTTTTTATTAAATACAGATTAACAAGAAAATTTAGTGTAGCAGCATAAAGTAAAGTAACCGGTTTGTTGTTTCATCAGCACCGCTGCTAACAAACCTCGTTATAAAAAAAACTTTTGACAACATAATTACAGCAATTCAATTTAAAAAGGACATCTTTTTAACATTTTCCACTCGACTCTCATAGTTTTAATTTTGCGAAATGGTTAATGATCCTTTCACACATTGACAATAATATTTTTTTCCGGAGGCATAGACAATTTTAACATTTATCGTCGTTTAGCAACAGCTGAGCGATTTTAAATCTAAATTCCATGGAATAAGATAGCGAGTAGGTTGAATTGAAAAATGGAAGTGCAAGAATAATTTGTTGAATTAACAGGTGAAGTAATGAAACAATTTAGGTCCAATTATTCGTGCAATTATTTTTTTTTCGCTCGTCCGCCATTTTGTTACGAGTAATGGCGGCACGCCCAGTAGCGTTTAAGGTGAGATCCTACCGCGAAATAATTATTTTTTAATAACTCGTAGTGAATATTAAATCGATTTCTACTAGTTTTAAAGGGTGCGAAAGTATATTTTAAATGATTAACGAATGCATTATTCATAAAATATGATTGGATCTCGTTATTAAGATCATGAATTGCCTGCTAAGTGGATGTCAAGTATTCGATTAATTTAAAAGGTTATTATTATATACGCTATGTATATATCTACATAAATAAAAAATATACCTACATAATTTATAATACATTAAGGACCTTGAATTCATCAAATTATTTCACAAAATAAAAAATACTTAGCTGTAAAAAAAAAACCTACGGTACCTAACATAAGAAGTTGATTATATACAAACAGCTTAACCGAATTTGATGCACCAAAGCTAAGAATATTGCTAATTAAACTAGCATTCTAATAAATAGAACTGCACCTATATCTGTTCACACTTTTGGATGCTACGATGACAGATAGACACGTAAACTTTTGCATCATAAGTTAAAAAAGTAGCCAAATTTAACCTCCTTTTTTGGTCAGCATAAACAAGTTGTTTTTTTTTTAATCGTGTTAACGTAAGAACGCCACTGATCCATCCTCTATTTACAAAGTAACAAAGCAAACGGGCAATTAATCAATTAACCGAGCTGAATATTTTTTTATCGCGTCCATTACTGAGAAATCGTTGAACGAGTCTATCGTTACTTACAGAGTACCTATCGTTGAAACATGATGGCTCCGTCAACCGTGAATCATTTGTTGTGGTTCTGTACATAAAAACATTTTTTAAATTCATCATTGACTCTTTTTGACGTAGGTACTCAGTTCGGTTTCGACAACAGAAGTTTGACAGAGACAGCATGATACGGTGATTACGGTGACTTGTTTAAATTGCTATTGTTGTTGATAGTTAAGTACCTACACAACACAATCACTGAATTGTCTGGGGCTGTCATCAATTCCTCCCGTGTGCAGATGATTCGGCACATAGGACACGATGTTAGATGGACCTTTGTTTGTATTGCACCAGAAAAGCAACTCAGCTTGGAAGATACTTACCTGACAAGAATCCACACACAAACTTGTCCTATCTTTATTTCATATCATCTATACAGACTAATATTTAAGCTGAAGAGTTTTTTTGTTTGAACGCGGTAATCTAAGGAACTACTGATCCGAATTGAAAAATTATTTCACTGTTGGATAGCCCATTTATCGAGGAAGGATAACGGCTATATAACATCATGCTACGACCAATAGGAGTGGAGCAGCAATGAGAAATGTTGCAAAAACGGGGAAAATTTACGCAGACGAAGTTGCGCGGGACAGCTGCAGGCTAGTCCATGATAAAACAAAATTAACTTTGTAATAGCGGATCTCTAAAATCATAAAGCATTACAAACGAGTAATTGTTTTTTGAACCGTAACGTTGATGTCCCAAAATGGCGCTCGTACACATTCTACCACTGTTATGTATCAGAGCGACCTTTCATTTCCTAGATAATTGCATATATACAAGTAGGTACTGTTTTTTTAACTTAAGTGGAACATATGAACAATTAGTTTTTCTTTATTTTTTTATTACATTACAAGCCAGGACTTTATGACCCAGTGGCAATTGCGACCGAGCTGATCAGCGAGGCCTCCACGTGCCTCAGAATCGCATGGCCAAGGCCGTACCATGAACATCTAAAATAATTGCCAGGTGCCGGGTAGTTCAACTTACTGTTTGAGTTGACATATGTCAGTCGGTGAACTGCTGTCAAGTGCAAAGAATTGACAAATAGACAATAGGTTTGGTGACTTCATTACTGACTGAAGAACTTAAATTGTTGTAGAACGTTGAGGTAATTGCCATAATCGTCACGCTTGGCTAGCAGGTTGGCCATCGCAGTGAGGCTTTAAAGTATGCAGAGGACGCTGCTGCCCGTCCTCTGTTGTAAAAATCCCTTAGTCGCCTTGATGACTCCACGGGGAGAGATGGGGTGGTACTATTCTTAAGCCTGCAGGATTATAGTAGGACAGTTTATTTTGACTAGCAATAAGAGTTCATGGTACGGCCCCTGAGCCTTATGGCTCTTAAGTTTTGTATTTTTTTGTCTCATCAGATTATGAGAGTGAGCGAACAGAGAGTGCACTTGTGTCTGCGTGCACACTTGTGCACTACTATCTCCTGCGTAGTTGGCTAGTCAACACTACTACTCTTAAGTGACAACAATCGGTTAGGAGGCCTAAAGATAATTCTCTCCCTCACACCTTCATAAAATTTCTATCTTCTATCACTGTCGTGTTTAAAACATCTGGATTCTCAAGTTAAAATCGCTGGCTTAGCATCAGACGCATATTTTCATTATATAATTATACCAAAAGACTTATCTTTCAAGTATCAATTCGCTTAATCAGTGCGTTATTTCCAGTTACTGTGACAATTGGTACAGGGAAAAACAGTGTTGTGCTATTCATATCGATAAGTTATCGATACATTTCGATACTAGTTAATATTTAGTTGCATTACTTGCTCGTCATATTTGTGATGATAAAGAAACTTTCTTTCTATCAAACTAAATACTTAAAAAAAATATCCAAAATTGCATACGATAATTACATTTTTTTCAGATTACTTGTATTCTATGTCGCACATTAGTAGCCGGTCTTGTTAAGACCTCCAGCTAAGCTAAATTGCCTGTGATAGGAGTGAGTTCACATCGGTAGTATAATGGGGGGGATTCAAATTTGCGATGCATCTGGTACTAGGATACCGCCTTCAAATATCACCATTAAATTGATATCTGATCGGCTTTAGGGAATAATATCTGTAATATTTAAATAAATAATATCTTGGGACAACTCACACAATGCCATCTGATCCCAAACTAAGCAGAGCTTGTACTATGGAAACCAGACAACTGATAAACATACTTATATATTTCTAAATACATACATATTATAGATAAATAACACCCAGACACAGAATAAACCATCGTGCTCATCACACAAAGTTTTATCGTGGGTGGAGATCGAACCCACGACCTCTTGCGTAGCAGTCGGATACATTCCCACCGCGCCACAGAGGCAGGCAATTTAAAACATGCATTGAAATTACGGCAGTAGTATAGTGGTAGAGGTACCGGGTTCGCAATTGTGAGATCGTGTCGGATTTCAGTCCTAATACCGTTTAGCTTAGTTAGGAGAGGATTAGGAGGGAGGTTAACAAGATAAGTAGTACAGACACGAAGACAGACACGGAAGGAGACTTATTCTATGCTATATAATTATGATAAATCCGTACCTGCAAACATAAACTGATGTATAACTATTATGAAGTTATTTTACATGAAATATATAGTAATTAATTCACTATAATTTCCGTAGCTTGTTAGTAAACACGAAAAATATCCTGTTTATTTGTAATAACTGTGTCTTATTCAATAACAGGTTATCGTTAAACTGCTATTAAAATAGCTTTTTGTGTATTACTTTGTAAGTGCGTAAGTGTCTCCGTGCAATTACGTTATTATATTAAGCAATTTTACTTTGAAATTGTATTGTTCTTTATTATACAAGCTAGTATGTGGTTAGTTAGAATTACAGGTAGGTAATTGGTTGTATAACGGACAGTATATCATAAAATATCACCTGATCACATTATTAAGAAAATTAGTGGTTATATTGTCTTCCATTTAGCGTTTAAATGTGACAAGTTTGACGGTTTTTTTTAATTTCTTGGGGCCTTGACAAGTCCTATTTTGAATAAATGTTAACGCCTATGTAGAACGACAAAATATAAGAATGAGATTTAAGGTAAAAAACGTACAATATTTTATTTCTACCGGCTTTGTCGTTTAATGTATGGACCTTGTTTAGGGCCGCTGGAAAAGTTATGAATGAAAAACGGTTTTAAATTAAGAAATCCCATACGTTATTCAGTTTTAGTTTTTAAGAAAAATCGTGAAATTTATGTAATAATATAACTATTTATTACTTTCATTTATTACAAATAATATTATTAAAATATATCGACAAAATTATCGATATCCCATCCCATCCCTATACCACAATACATCTTTACTTTTAATGTCTTTCGCATTAACCTTAGGTAGCCCATAACAAATGCCAACTGAAGAATGACTATTGAACATAGCCATATAAAGACAATCGTATAGCCCCGGTTTTGCCCGTACTTTGTTCGAGATATTAAGACTTTTTTTTATTGGACTAATTTGGATACAGAGGGTATTTAATTGAAGGATCATTGTAATTTATTGCTTAATGGAATCTTTGAGTATCATGACGGATAATTACTGGTTTGTAATTTTGATTCTTTGTTAATTTAATTGGTATAAGAGCTCTTGCAAGCTTACGTTGAAGATGCTGGGCTAATACCGATGAAATGTTGTACCGATAAGTGGGTGAACTTTTCGGCACGGGCTTGTGGAGCAGCGTACTATGCCAAGTTGTATCACTATTTCTTTATTGTTTTATAAAATTAATAAATACACTGTTTGTTGCTTTTTTCGACTCAGGCCTAAACAAATGCATTTTTTTTCTATCTTTTTACCGCGTGTCTTTTTTTATTTTTTATTGCCTACACCTTCTATTGTTTATTAAATCCAGTTTTATCAATTCTCTTTTCTTGAAGTCGCCTGAGGTTTTAAAAACCTTCATCTACTTGAAGAAAAGGAGAATATATTTATTTGCTGCGCCATAAGTCACAATTACCAAAATGATTATCGATAAAACTTATCGATATAATAATCGTGTCCCATCCCTACATACTAAGAACTTGGCCACCATGAACACAAGTTTTTGTCAACGAAGAATCTGCTAATAACTTGATTTCGGCCTTTTAAGTACAGATTGTTCCCGATACAATGTTCCATTCAGAATTAAGCGGGAATACAGGTTAATAATTATGTTATCCTTAACAATTTCGGTCATGTCGTCTAATCTTATTGAAGACTAGGCAAGACAACATAAATGTATGCGATTTCCTTGTTGTTATAGTTCGATGGGACCGAAATCTGACATAGCTTGAGAAAGATTAGGCGCAGGACCGATGGGTACACGAAAGGTACAAAAGGGTACAGGATAAAGTTTGACTGTAGGTTTTCTGTAACGAAGATACATAATATTATAGACACTGTCGCGTTGCTTATTTTGAGCCAAGAAAAAACAGTTTTTTTTCTTCGCTACAATATTTTTAACGTTTGAAATCAAATCACGAATACGTAATAGGAATCACCCTTAGAAAATCAAATGCGAAGGAAATCTATTCCTAACATTAAAAAATGCTAACAAACAATATTCCACCTTAAATCTATTGTCATAAGATTCAAAATAGAATCGCAATAAAATATTTGAACTTAGAATAATGTTGTTCACAGTTCAAGCGATTAGGGACTCTATTTGTTAAGCTATAAAGTCTATATGTAAGTGTTTGTTGAATGCACGTGATGTGACTGTTTATTAGGACGTGGATCTACTAAACTACGTGTATGGTGTTTGAAATGGATGCGGTGATTTTAAATCAATAGAGGCAAGTGGTATACAACTGAACACATTTTTTAAACTTTGAAGGCATTTTTGATCGTGGAATAGTTGGGTTACCTACTAAATGACATGTATGCTAGACATATTCGATTTTATTTTGCAATGTAATTTTTCGATTTAAAATCCGCCCATTCATGCTTTTTTGATAACCCTAGTTGAAACATGCAGTCCTCGATAGTGAAGTCTATACCTACCTTTAACCATAGTGTGTACTTACTAGTTTAGATATTAAATATAGTTTAGTCATCATAATATTTTATTTTACACATTATTTTATAACGTACCACACCAACCATGCCCATGTTCTTAATGCTTATGGGATTAAGTCCGTCTTTGGCATAAGTAGGTATCATACCTACACTGTAAATACAATTCAATACGCCAAAATGCCATATCCAAATTAATTATACGTCTTGATATAAAAAATCAATCGGACCATTCTGTGGAACCGTTAAACGAAATGTAATTCTTTATTTAAAATGTTTTCGAACACATTCAGTTCTTGGTTCAAAACATTCGTTTAAAAGAAGAACACGGTTTTGAAGCTGACACTCGTGGTCACAAATAGGGAAAAGGACAATTTAAATTTGAATTATGTACATAATCGACATTATTATTTTAAATTTTATAGAATATTTTTTGAAAATTCGGTTATCTATAAAACTGTTAAAACTCAAAAATGGTTTAACCGATTTTTTTGTACACCGGTTTAGCTAGTAATTAAGTAAAAAAATGTTTTTATTTTAATTAGTGCGGTCTCCCAGAAGTCCGATTATGTCTGGATACTTTAGCATACGCTTTAAGATGCTCCTACACCGACTTTCTTAAAAAAAACATATAATTAGTAAGTACTTAGCCATTCATGCCATACAAAGGTAATACAAAACCACACGTCCCAAACCACAGAACCGCAGTACTTATTTCGTTGTTACCTTGTTAAATATACGATTATCGATTTATAACGATTATTGTAGCGTGTAATCGATACTGTGTCATTACATGTACTTATTTCTCGCAAATGACGTCAGTTTTTTTTTGTAATAGGACGTATGAAAATGGCGGTAAACTGAGCTGTCATTATTTTGACAGTTACGTTGTTTACAGTTTGAAAATATAAAAAATACTTATTAAATTGATATGAGTAAGGCTTTATATAGATAAAGTTTACAATAAATACTAGATACTGACAGAAATGGGCTGAAAATTAAACAAAAGGAGAGATACTTAGGTGACATTTTGTTGCGATAACAAAGTTAGAAAAACTGGTTTTAAATAAGCTAATAAAAGTGTTTTTTATTTTGTAAATGCAATGTATTTTATGGCCTTCATAATTTAAACTGAACAATAAAATATACCTAGTATTTTTATTGTAAATGTTGAAACTCTCAATATATTGTTTTTTTAGCAATAAACTTTTTTACCTATTTTCTGCGTGTACGTAATTATAATTGTTTTAAGTAATAACGTTTGTTCCTTTATTATTTGTAATAAAATCATAAAAAATACTTTACAATAGTTTTTCACAATGGCTATGGAAATATTTTTATTTTATTCGGAAACAATGGCTAGCTTTTTATATTATACTATGGTTGTAATAGTTCCACAGCTAAACTGACCGGTTGCTTCGTCCGAGATTGTAATTATAAAGGATTTAATCGAATTAAATACCAATTTTTATCCAAATCTGCTCAATCATTTTTGATCCCGTGGAGGGAGTCTTAGGACCCACACTTGGCTAGTCTTATTTGTTAGTGCTTTTATACATAGACTGACTCTTCCTGTAAAATATTATGGGTATTGTGTCTGTGATCTCGGACCACTTTGTTCCAAAATTTCCATGTTCGCAAATTATGTTTAAGAATATTCTAGAAGCTTCCTTTCTATACTAGAGTCATTTGAGCTATTTTATCTTAGAAATACTGCACAAAAACGAAAACGTTGACCCCTCTTAACCGTCACAGTTATATCAAAACCAGAAGTTACACCCAACAATGAGTCATTGACACAGACACGGAAGTAACTTAAAATCCCATAAATTAATTTCCTAAAACTATGAATATAAAGGTTCATTTGTCCGCGTAATGTCCGAAGGGTGTAAGCAGGAATGCTAATGGCCCCAACTTTGGGGGCGAATACATCCAAATTATGTCTTTTAATAGCCTTATGTACGCTTAATTTGTTTTGTTACTTAGGGTTGTTGGCTGGTGATCTATGAGACTATGGTTCGTGGTTATGGAATGGGGGTTAATCCTTAACCATAACCACTAACCTTTTGTAACTTAACTACGAAGTAGTCTGTGAGACTACACAGTAAAAAGGGTTGTTGTTGGCGTTACCATCAATTATTGTGACCAAATACAGTAGTACAATAGTTTCCAACTACTGAAAACAAACAATCTTTGAAAAATATTAAAATGCAGATTTTATATTCACATAAATTCAGGCCTATGACGTCACTATTTTTTGTAATCAAATCACTTCTTTTTAACACGCATATTAGCTTTACCTGTAACTAACTAACCACCAATGTGGTTGAATCTTAGAAGTTGATTTTAACCTACTTCTAATTATCGTATCGCAATGAAATTTTGCATGTGAATGTAGTTTGGATAACAACAAAATAATTTATTAACTTGTAGCTGATCTGATGATGTAGTGGTACTACCTAGGGGTTATAGGGTTTGACCAATAAACTCTAATGTGTTTTAAGCGTGTTTTTAAAGCTATGTTTATTATAATATGATTAATGATAAAATTCAAATTTAACACAATATATAATGCCAGTTTAATTTATTAATTTGTCTTTTGGATTTTTATATTTACCTAGGAACCTAGCTTATTATGTGTGAGGTCTGATAGACTCTGTTGTAAACATGTGAAATTGAGTTGTCATCATCAGCATTTAACGTGTGAAAATACGCGTAATACGTACAAATTCTGTAAGGCGCAAGTCTTTGTCCAGTTAAAGTGTGCTTATGACAGGAATAGCAATTAGCTAACTTAGAACAGAATTTAGTTAACAAAGAGTAGTTGTCTGTGAGACGTATGATAGGTGGTTTAGGGTGAAAAGAAAATTGAATTTGATACGTTATAATATTTAAAAAGTTGTAAGAAAATTAAAATTTAAATGTTAATTTTTTCTTTCATGCTCACCTAAATGTCAATTATAACTAAAACTGCCACACTTTTATCTTCAAAAGAAATACTTATTAAAATTAACATCACAATAAAAAATATATTACGGTACAACAAAAATACGGGCCAATATTTAGCTTCCAAATTTAAATATTTCTAGAAAACAAAATGGCCACCGCTCTTTAAAAGTCGCCAATTCCCGACACCTCGTTACTGACTCTGCCCCAAACGTTTTCGTCTTGTTTAATTAAAAACACGAATAAAAACATTTTTTACTTACCGTTTTATCGAGGTGATGTATTGCCCGGGCTTTAAACGTCCAAACTGAAAATAAACTTTATTTCCTAAGCGTTAAAACTCGTTTTTCTTCAGCATGGAACCGGTAATCTTTTTCAAAAGTTCGTGTTTAACGATTTCCTGTCCTATTCTTGTAGCGATAAAATACAAATTTGATTGCGCTAGTTATTGTTTCGGGCTGAAAGGTTTCCTTTTGATTTTCGAATGCTATTTGAAATTTAAATGAGATCAATTGTGATAAAAAGAATTTTTTTGTTCATTTTATTATATTTCAAAAGTTAAGTAATAAAAATTCTATATTCAAATCAAATACTTAAATCACTAATTCTCCTTTTTATTTTTGTTGTCATGTTCTGTTTTTTTTTATTAAATTAATGAACCATTCAATTAAAAAATAAATGTGATCCTTTTGGCAAATGAAATTTGGTGCGATGCCAAATTATCAAAATGTTTTGATTATAATTTAAGAACATTAGTTCAAAGGCTTCCAAATATTATTTATTTTGTTAATTTACGAATGTATTTTATTTTAAGAAAGAAAATATCATAATGTTGCTATTATAAAAAAAAGATTGGTATCGGGGTATAAGGATTGGTATATTAGTCTTAATGGTTATTTTAGGCAATCATTTTGACGATTGAAATTTTTGTATTATCTACCTATCTTAAATGTAGAGGTTTATAGATTTCAGTTTTAATGAAAACGAGCAAAAATCTGATAAAACTGGTTAAAACAGTTAATAAATCGAATCTTTGACTCTATGGTATTTTTTTATCGAGCAAAGGTAACAAAAAAATGCTGATTTAAAAGTTAAATAGTCAAGTTCCGAAAATTAACGGCACATAGAAGACTTTTAAATTGAACTAAAATCGTCGCAAAAATGTGCAGTAGCGAGTAAAAAAAGCATTCATTTCCTGGCATAATAAATTAGGTGCAAAATCCAAAATGGCGCCGCCGCGCCGTACAGTCGTGAGGTAAAGTGCTAAGTGAGAAAACCGGCATGCCAGTGTTTTGATTAATGTGACATTTACGTGCTAATGTCATTCCCTGTAATTGTTTGAATAAGTGTTTTAATTGCTTTTGAAGGGTGTTAAACAATGTGTGATTATTGTTAGAAAATGTGTTTTGTTTCATAAAGTAAATAACAGTATCTATAGTGGTTATTCCCTTAAAAGCGGGTTTTTATGGCATTGAACTTCCGCTTTCACTAATTAAACAACAATTTCTTACGGTATTGGCTCGACAAACATTCCGCTAGGTACATTTAGAACTAACATCAAGCAAGATATAACTATAAAAAGTACTTCAAAATACCTAGTACATCAAACTATCTTTATAAATTCATGACAATTAGTTTCATAGATTAGGCATGATAACAAAACAAACAGCAAGATACTCACTAAATAAATTTCAAGCAAGCCAACCTTCAAAAGTCAACCTTTTCTTGAACATTTGGGATTAACATACCTATAATGAATATTCTTCAGCTACAGTACAAATTAATGTAAATAATTTTCTTATTATATTATATATTTTATAAATCACTTGGCGTACATAAGTACCTACCTATATTAAGAACATTCTCGAAAACAAAGCTTTTATAGCGGATATCTAAAGAATGAACGGACTTTACACTCGATTTATTACAACATAAGCATAACACGACGAATCAATATAAAATGGACATTAAGAAACAATCAACGATATCTCCCATTCCCTTTCAACTATTGCGATTTAATTCCACATCCTTTGCACTTAGAAACAATTTAACTATTCTAAAATATTACTGGCATTCTAGGTAGTCGTATAAATATACCACTGCGGAGTAATCGAGTAACTCTACGCAACATCAACGCTTTTACAATTTAACGTATATAAAATGGACTATCTGAAAGATCTATGAACGGACAATAAATTTACTACATTTAGCACTATCGTTCTAGTCAGCAATAAACACTTCTGTTCTTTCCTGTACTCGATTTATTTTTTTTGCAGGCGAAGGAATTTAGTGTACTGCCGTGGGAATAATGGCCGGCTATGTAGTGTTTGTTTTAAAATATGTTTGCAGTACTTAGCTGCGGTATTGTCTTTATGGTAATTGGAAAAAAAAATAGGATTTGTTTGTGGATTCTGCTTGTTGCCTTTGCCTGTATATTGGACGAGTTTTAGCACTAGTAAGGAGTGTTCAAAATTAGTTTTTTTTTATTTACACTACCTTTTTGGTCTTAATCAGACCTGTTTTCTTTTATATATGTATATTTTTGGACTTTCTTTCTGTCTTTTAGGTTGTGTTGACTTTGCTTTTTTTATATTTAATAGTTACGAAACGTAATCTTACTAATATAAAAATATCTAATATAAAAAAAAAATCTATTAAATTGATGAGGATTTATTAAAATGGCAGCAAATTTAACATTATTTTATTCTGTTTATATGCTGTTACTGTTAAAGTTAATGATACAAAAATAATATCTATTAAATATCGACACGCCACTGGCAGGGATCAGTTGAAAAATCGAGTTAAATTGCCATCTATAAAAAATAAGAAGAGAAAAACATGTTTTATAAAGACGGCCATCTTGAAAAAAATACACCATTTTAAATTACTTACACTGGATATTAATTACACTAATTCATAATTATACTTATTAAACACGCAATTATTTTTTACACCAATTACATTTCAAAAAAGTCAACCTTATATTTCTGCTACGAATAAATGATAAAATGATCATTAATTATAACCTTTTTCTGTCTACAATAAAAAAATAATTACACCATACAACTTAATTACTACCAACATAAGAAAATAAACCGTCTTATCGACACACGTACATATTTACCGTAAATATAAATTGAAACGGAAAACATCGGTAATTGTCTCAGCACTATTATTAGAGCTCATTAAATTATTTATTAAAGGATATTATTACAAACTGAAAGGGTTTCTAACCACGCCTTATTGAGCTGTATTTATAAGGGGTGGCTAGAATGGCCACTGTATCCATAGCCAAAAGGGTTCTATCTAGTCATGATTTTATTATGTAAGTAAAGTGGTTTGTGTACACTAGTCATGGGTTTTTAAGCTATTGCATAGCTTCTATCGCGGGCCTTGAGCGCGGGGACTTTTGCCATCTATCAATGAATAGCAGAACTTTTAATGATTTTTTTTTTAATTAAAGAAAAAACTTTTTTAAAAACAAAAAAAAATTTTTTTTTTTAATTGCTTTTTTTAAATTAAAAAAAAAATCAATTTTTTTTAAAGAAAAAAAAAAATCAAACATTGTTTTTTTATAATTAAAAAAAAACACTTAAAAATATATATATATTTTTTTAATTGCTTAACTTGATAAAAATACTATGCAATAGCTTTACCGCGGCAGTCCCCGAGTGCCACACATTTTTTTTTAATAGATTATATAGATGACTCCTGTAGTAGGGTATAAGGCTACTGCGGGGGACTTTACAAAAATACAATTTACGAACACAAAGTACATCCAGACTCGGAACAATAATTTGTGGGTCACACAAAGTGGTGTCCCGTGTGGGAATAGAACCCACGACCTCTTGTGGAGCAGTCAGACACTCCCACCGCGCCACAGAGGCAGTCAGTAGGTTAGACAAGGTACATTCGTTCCGTGGCGAATTCGATAACGCCATACTTTCGCTATATAATAAAAAAATGTCTATGGTCTCCACCACAAACGTCATATTCTTTATTCCCTGGGATGAAGATGGGGGGGGGGGTTGAACCGTCAGATATCTACTCCCTGGACGTGCCTATTTTTTTTAAAATGGCGACCGTGTATTGACGTCAAAAAAGTTTTGCAATAACTAAAAAACTAATATTCTTTTTCTGTTGTCAACAGGTCCTAGAAGTAGAAGAATGAAGAAGAAGACGACGATTGCAGAAGAGAAGAGACCAAGAACTGCTTTTAGTGCGGCCCAACTTAATAGGCTAAAGGTAAATTTATTTTGAAGTATTTTAAACTAGTTAAAAACACTTGACAGGTTAAGCCAAATGCCCCCCCCCCCCGCCCCTTCCAGAACAAAGTTCTGATACGCTCGACCAAATTACGAACTTCTCAAATAAGACCAAATAAGACACTTAACTACTATCACAAACCCTAAACGTGTAATTAAGTAACCTAAGTGTAACGTATTTTCTATACTAATATTATAAAGCTGAAGAGTTTGTTTGTTTGTTTGTTTGAACGCGGCAATCTCAGGAACTACTGGTTCGAATTGGAAAAATAATAATTGAAAAAAAAAAATCTGTTGGATAGCCCATTTATTGAGGAAGGCTATAGGCAATATAACACCACGCGACGACTAATAGGAGCGAAGCAGCAATGAAAAATGTTACAAAAACGGGAAAAATTGACGCAAACGAAGTTGCGCGGGACAGCTAGTAATTAATAAAACCAAATGTGTATTATGCAAATTCACCATTTTACACATTTTTACTGAGCGCTCTTTCGCGGTATTGCACGCGCAGTGGCATAATACCTTTAAAACAAAATGCTAAAAGACAATTTTGTCCACAGCACGAGTTTGCCGAGAACCGCTACCTAACAGAACGCCGCAGACAGACCCTGGCTGCAGAACTAGGCTTAGCCGAAGCACAAATTAAGATCTGGTTTCAAAATAAACGAGCCAAGATCAAGAAAGCCACTGGACAACGCAATCCTCTGGCCTTACAACTTATGGCCCAAGGCTTGTATAACCACAGCACTGTTAATGAAAGTGATGAAGAAGAAGAAATTAATGTAACGTAAAATGACGGTGACGGGAATAACGTTATGTAAAATAACTTCAACGGTTATAATGTTTGGTAAAATAACGGTAACACGAATAATGGTATGTAAAAAAGCTGTAACGAGAATAACATAATGTAAAATAACGGTACAATAACGTTATTGTAAAGAGCGTCATATGAAGTCGTAATGATAGTAGAGTCAATAACAGTACGTAAAAGAGTATCGTTTGTAACGTTATGTATTATATCGTTAATTCGTTATCATGGTTTTTAAATTAAAATGGGTGGTAATAAAGGGATAAAATTACTTGAATTCAAAAGGCTTAAGGATATTTTTGTCATAGTAGTCGTCTAAATCAAATATATTTATAGTATTTCTGTGTTTCGGCTGTAATTAATAAGAGCCGTTTATTGAAATATTTAAAAATATAACGTCAATTTGTAAATTTAAAAATAGCAAATTTGTATACAATTGAACTGCTTTATGATAAAAAGAAAATATAAAAAAGCGGTAGCGTGCTTACGAAGATATTTGCCCCAAAACACAATATTAGTAAAAAGTAAATATTTATTATAGTATTTGTGTCAACACAAACGAAAAATAACACAATATTTTGTCACGACTGTAATGTCGGCAAAATCGTTATAGCACCTGGTAACAATAACAGATAGCATTTACATTTAGCGTTATTTTTTAAAATAAAACTGCACGAGCTAGTTTGCTTACTTCTCACTAAATAAAAATAATCATTTCAAAGTATTTTCATCTCAGGTTATACTTAAATAAATTACAAGGCCATTTTGAGACTACAACTTATATTATTTAATATATAAGCTTAGGTGTACACATTGCTAATAATAAAGAATGTTCCTGGTAGTATATACATAATAGATATTAGTATATCGTTATTTATTTTCTATAGCGTTAAGCTAAACTTTAAATTGAAATAATAAATTATGTAGTCTTAAGATGTAATTATTATAAGATTAAAATAATTCATAAACAATTTGGGGAAGATAGTAGCAATAATATTCGTACATTGTTTAATAAAAATCTCTATAACATCAAAACAATTATTAAGAGTATTGAAAATTACTATGAATATATTTTAAATTATTCTTTGAAATACTGCCTCTTAATAAATTGCAACGATTTTTGTCATTTTTGACTAATATTTAAATACATGAGTTGATGATACTTGAACATTATAATTATTTAGTCAAAACAGATAAAATAGCGATTCTACATCACATTACGGGAGGCTACAAAATTAATTTAAAATTTATCTGTCCAAGAATCTCCATGAATTATAATTATGAGATGCGATACAATAACCAATTAGTAAATTAGTTTAGATTTAATCATGTAATATGATGTCATAGTCATAATAAGGATAATTATCTCATTTTAAAAATAAAGACAGATTAGAGTCTTCTTTATAATTAAAAATAACATACGCAGAGTTGTCTCTTTGGTGTTTTGTCTCTTTTCTTCTTATTAAAAACTAAATAAGATAAAGAAAAAAAAACAAACATTTGACACTTATTGTGTTGTTTTTGTATTTTTTTTTATAAAGAAGCACTTATAAGATATTTTACTAATAGCATATTTTAGAAAAATGGTGCGAAAATATTACACAATTGAGCTGTACATTGCAATTGAAAATACCAGAATAACGTTATTTTAAAACAAAAAATAACGTTACTTTGTCGTTATGACATCTGAAGTCACGTTATTTTAGTAACGTTATTTTGCATTTTTGGCGTAAATAACTCAGTCTTTGTATAATAATAATGTATTTAAATAATTTATGTGTGTGTTTATTTTTGTAAATAATTAACAGTAATTCTATTTTCATTTATTAGAATCCTCCCTTTTAGTCATTTCATTTCTTCCATTGTTTTTCTTTTAATTTTTATTTTATTTGTAAATATTTATATTTTAATGTCATTCGGGTAGTTAATGTGACTGTGTTAGTATATAAATGTATAGAAAATAATAAAATAAATTATATTACGTTTATAAAATTATTCTGTTGTTTTATTAATAGTACATGGATTTCCGAGCTATTTTTTTAAACAACGTTATCTAAAAATTAAACCTAGCTAGATCGATTTATCGCCCGAAACCCCTTGCATACTAAATTTCATGGAAATCGCTGTAGCTGTTGCCGAGATACAGATTATAATATAGGTAAATATATATAAACAAGAATTGGGTAGATGACTACAATAACAATAAATGATATTTTACACTATTCAGGAAATGGCATTTGCAAAACTGTTTTGAAAAACAATGTTTCTCTACAATTTTACGTTGTAATGAATTTATAAACATCAAAACAAACATTGAAACTACATGATTTGATCATACAAAAGAATGACGTCATTGTTTTGTATTTCTTATAAATTAGTACGAGGCGCATCGTTTTGACGTTTCTTAAAAAGATACTGATTTGACTTGACAGTCATCTACCTTATTGTTCAAAACGACAAGCTCTATATAAATGTGTACGGAATAGGAACCTATGACGTCATATGTTCCTAAATAGACCAGGACTGCGCCATAACCTCACAAAATTGACCACTCTCTAGCTGTGATTTTTTTTTTTTTTTTTAATACTACTCCCGCTACTGTACCCTACTGGGTACAAGCCCTGTATCGCGGGGGTCTTTACAAACATACTTACAAGTCACGGACACAAAGTACACCCAGACTCGAAACAACAATTTGTGGACTACACAAAGTGGTGTCCCGTGTGGGAATCGAACCCACGACCTCGTGCGTAGCAGTCGGACACACTCCCACAGAGACAACGCTACTTTGTGCACAATACCTGTTAAAGGCCGCACGAGTATTCTCTCTCTTTCACGCTTTGCAGTCAATATTTAATTTTTAATTGAAAGGGATGCGGTCCAGGTCCATACGTCAATGTATGTTCCTATCATCAAATCATTACTTTTAGTATTCATTTTCAAGCTTTTAAATTCAAAAACATGTTAAATACTAAAAGAACATTTATTTTCAGAGCATTAAGATCTACTATTAGGTACCTGATTAGTATATTTTTTTTTGTATTCAACTACTAAATTGATCCTTCTAACCGAAGTTAGGTCAGGGTGGCTTATATCTTCGGCGAATCGGGCGGCGTCGGATATCTGCGCCTGATGCCGCCCTAGAGGGGGCTGCGGCCTTCCGTGGAGGCGCGATGCCCTGAGTGTATCCAGGAGCCGCGTAGGTGTGAAATGCCCGGAACGCTACATCGCGTCATTGCCACTGGACGGGCCGCCGACGGTATAACACATTCCCAAAAGACCAAAAAAAAATGGTGGCTGATCTCTACGAAGACTGAGACATGTTAGATGATGTAGCACAAACCAGAACAGCTAGATAAGATAGAAATCTGACGTAACTGTTAAAAGATTAGTCGCTTGACGTATGACGACGTATTTAGAATTCCGTAGCCGAAATGGAAAAACGGAACCCTTATAGTTTCGCCATGTCCGTCCGTCCGCAGCTTAGCTCAGAGACTGTTAGTGCTAGAAGGCTGTAATTTTGCATGGATACACATATTACTTACGCCGACAAAATAATAATACTTAATAATAATATCGTGGGACAACTCACACAAAGCTATCTGATCCCAAACTAAGCAGAGCTTGTACTATGGAAACCAGACAACTGATAAACATACTTATATATTTCTAAATACATACATGCATATTATAGATAAATAACACCCAGACACAATAAACCATCGTACTCATCACACAAAGTTTTATCCTGGGTGGGGATCGAACCCACGACCTCTTGCGTAGCAGTCGGATACACTCCCACCGCGCGCAGAGGCAGTCGAAATAGCCTTCGTAAACTTAAGAAATTTAAGTAAACGAATCGACGAATCCCCCCCCCCCCCCTTATCTTTTGAACCGTGTGACCTAAAAATACGAAAAAAAAAACACAAAGGTAACGCTTAATAAATACTTTAAACTAAAATTATTTCGGACATGATCGGATATACCGTCATTGAGTTATGGCCGAAAAACGGTTCTTAACAAAATAGCGTAAGTGCCATGAACATACGCTCCTTTGCTGACGCATTTATTGAAGGCTGCGGAACCCTTAGCATGTTCCGACATGCTCTTGCCCAGTTTTTTATGATTCTAACTAACATAAAGGCTGTCACAAGTATCGTTAGTCTATAAAATATCCATTATATATTACTACTAGCTGTCCCGTGCAACTTCGTCTTCATAAATTTTCCCCGTTTTTTCAACATTTCTCATTGCTGCTCAGCTCCTATTGATCGTAGCGTGATGTTATATAGCCTTCCTCGATAAATGGGCTATCCAACAAAAAAATATTTTTCAAATCGGACCACTAGTTCCTGAGATAAGCGCGTTTAAACAAACAAACGAACTCTTCCGCTTTATAATATTAGTATAGATTAACCACATGAAAGGAGGCCTCATCAAAGATTTGTCACATCACACGACTAGCAAGTGAAGCATGGAGGCGAGAATATATTTCACAAGACTAATTTGATTTACTTACTAAAAACTAAACGTTCGCAATAAAACTAGAAGAGTGCAATGGGGTAATAAGGACTACTGCTATATGTTGGAAGAGTTTGAACTTTGCTTTAATTAAATGACAAGAATTATTGATCATTAAAATTTATACCGAGATATATTTCAAAAACCCGTTATTATCAGTAATAATAATAATATCTTGGGACAACTCACACAAAGCTATCAGATCCCAAACTAAGCAGAGCTTGTAATATGGAAACCAGACAACCGATAAACATGCATAAATATAGATAAATTATATATAAATTACACATATTATAGACAAATTACACCCAGACACAGAATAAATCTCGTGTCTGGGTGTTATCACACAATTTTTTATCCTGGGTGGGGATCGAACCCACGACCTCTTGCGTAGCAGTCGGATACACTCCCACAGAGGCAGTCAAAATCAGTAATTAGCTGTTCCGCGCAACTTCGTCAGCGTAAATTTTCCCCGTTTTTGCTACAATTATCATTGCTGTTTCGCTCCTATTGGTCGTAGCGTGATGTTATATAGCCTATAGCCGTCTTCGATAAATGGGCTATCCAACAGCGAAAGAATTTTTCAATTCGGACCTGTAGTTTCTGAGATTACCGCGTTCAAACAAACAAACTCTTCAGATTTATAATTTAAGTATAGATTGAAATAAATATTAAATCAGATATCAGATTTTTGCAGATATAAATGTGTTAATTAATTAGAAAGATTATTTTTTTTAACGACGATAATCTATACTAATAATAATCTATACTAATAATTTGCTTTTCTTTACCAAGGACAACAGCTAGTAATTATAAAATTAGGCTGGCAGATACTTAAAAAAATCATAGGACACGTTATGTGGGTAGCACATTACTAACAATCTTGTTAAAACATTCAGTTAAGCTAAATTAGGTACTTGTATTTGAGGCGGCAATGCTGTGGCCGGCAACATGGCAGTACTCTCCAATATTGATTTGATGGTTGCCGGACGATCGCTGTGATCGGCCAATTTTGTTGTTGTTTCAGTCACTCTCTATTTTATTGTTGCCGGGTTGTGTAGCCCGTTTAGGAGACTGGATCATGCGCCATACAATTTCAGATATATTGCCATAATTGGCCGAGCAATTAGTTGCCAATAGTGCCGCCACAAATTGCCGTAAAAATGGCCCGCTTAGACGCCCCCTTTATACCTTAAACGAGCAGTTCTTGTATAAATATATAAGGTGTAACAGAAAGGGGTGGTCATATTTATGAGTTGGCATGTGCCCATCATACTGAGTGCACATACCTACTTCTTTCAAAATCGGAGTACCTTATAAAAATATTTATTACTTTTTTCATTCGTTTATTTATGAGTGAAAAAGTTGTTAATTAAAAAAAGTATGACTTTAAATATGTACCAGGAGAGGTATAATTTTTATGCCAATACCTTTTACTACTGAATTTTGACCAGAAGAATCCATACTTATATTAAAAATGTGACAGTAATTCTGTCTGTCTGTCTGTTACGCTTTCACGCTCAAACAGCTGAACCGATTTAGATGAAATTTGGTATGGAGATAGTTTGAGTCCCGGGGAAGGACATAGGATAGTTTTTATCGCGATAACAGACATCCACGCGGGCGGAGCCGCGGGCAAAAGCTACTATTCCATAACTCTGTAATAATAATGCAACTAGCTACGGCACCATGGTAGGTGCAATACTGATAACATACACTATCAGCTGCTGAAATTCGACTACATCTTTCTGTTACACTTTGTATATATATTCTGAATCTCGACAACGGCTCTAACGTTTTTCATTAAATTTAGTATGAACGGGGTATCGGGGGCGATAAATCGATCTAGCTAGGTTTCATTATTTGAAAACGTCGTTAAAAAAAATATTGAACGAAGCTCAGTCGTCCAGGTATGTAATATAATAATGAAAAAAATAAAAAATATAAAAGCCTTTTATTTCTTGCAAAATAATACATACTAAAAATCTTATTAGCTAATTCTATTATTTAACTAAGCTAACCTATAATATAATAATTACTCTAGTATAATAATTACTCTTAAATGCATATACAAACACACACACATACATATATACACACTATACACATACACAGGCACACATACGTGTATGTATTCATGCATAAAAAATAGCATCTAGTTATATCTTAGTTACTTAACTATTTTAAACATTTTATATTAAGTAAGTATTTATTTTATTTTCTTACATTTTTTCTTATTTACTAGCAAGAACCCCTTTTTGGGTGAAGACCGCCTCCAAAAAAGCCTAATGGTCTCTGTCTTTTTAATATTTAATATAATAGAATGAAAATAAATTCTAAATAGAATAGTATTCCATTTGAGCCCACTCTCCCCAACATAAATCAGTAGTAAAACGAACATTGAATCTGCGTATGATTTAAATGTCCTCTACTGGGAATCGAACTGAGGATGTTTCGCTAATTGTTTACCGGTGAAACATTACTTTGATGTATTCCGTTTTGTTTATATCTTGTATGACTTTGTTTTATCGCCTTTTTTATTATCACACTAATATTATAAAGGTGAAAGTTTGTGAGTGTGTATGTTTGTTACTTCTTCACATCCAAACAGCTGGAGTGATTTTAATAAAATTTGGTATGGAGTTAGCTGACACCCTGGATTAACACATAGGCTAATAAAGCGCGGGTAACACTGCGGGCACAGCTAGTATTATAAATGTGAAAGTAACTCTGTCTGTCTGTTACGCTTTCACGCTCAAACAGCTAAACCGATTTAGATGAAATTTGGTATGGAGATAGTTAGAGTCCCAGGGAAGGACATGGGATAGTTTTTATCGCGATAACCGACATCCACGCGGGCAGAGCCGCGGGCGAAAGCTAGTAAATAATAATAATGGTCTCGGCGGTTACGGCGGCTCATCTCATTAGAGACTAGCCAACTACGCAGAAGAAATTATAGTGCACAAGTATATGCGCAAACACAAGTGCACTCTCTATTGCCTCACTCTTATTCATGCCTCTCATTGACTGCCTCTGTGGCGCGGTGGGAGTGTATTGCTACGCAAGAGGTCGCGGGTTCGATCCCCACCCAGGATAAAACTTTGTGCGATGAGCACGATGGTTTATTCTGTGTCTGGGTGTTATTTATCTATACTATGTATGTATTTAGAAATATATAAGTATGTTTATCAGTTGTCTGGTTTCCATAATACAAGCTCTGCTTAGTTTAGGATCAGATAGCGTTGTGTGAGTTTTTTTTTTTTTTTTTTAAATCTTTATTTATTTTAGAAACCTTTAACAAATTGTTATGTTGGTTCCATTGTAACCTGATCTTAATATCTACATCTTAATTTTAACTAACAAATAAAGTAACATAGCCTCTGGAGACATTGGTTTAGAGAGAATTACATTAAATAAACCTACATCTAATTTATTTAAATTAAATTTACTTATTAGGCACCTCCTTTCAGACTCATTCCTGACACACTCCACTAAGAGATGATAAGTGTCTTCAACTTTATCACATATTGTGCAATTCGGCGAATCTACTTTTTTCATAAGAAGCGCAAAAGCTCCCAATGGCATGTGTCCAGAACGAGTTCTGAAAGCAGAACAGTTACCAAAATGTTTCGGCTGATTTTAAGGCCACTAAACCATGGGATATGAGGAGGTTCGCATTGTAAGGTTTTATACCATATGCCTTTGACTTTGGATCTTTCATTAAAGTATGTTTTCCATTCGTTCTTACAATATTTTTTGTACTTGGTTAATCTTTCTGAGAAAACCGGTAGAACATACGTTTCTATACCTGATGTAATTGCCATCTTAGCTAATCTATCGGCCTCCTCATTTCCCTGTAGACCAATATGTGACGGGATCCACTGTAATACTAGGTTGACATTATTTGAAATAATTGCATGTATTTTTCTCAGTACAGCAAAGGCTATCGATACACCTCTGTGCCCAGAGGCACATCGAGCCAAATGCTGGAGCGCGCTCTTGCTGTCCGTGAATATTACTATATTAGTATGGTGTACCTTAGCAACATAAGATAACGCTTCAGATATTGCCAGCAACTCTACTGTCATTATGGAAACTTCAGATGCAATGCTGAAACATTCACTAGTTTTAGTGAGCGGATCATAAAAGGCTGCGCCAGCTGTTTTGGAGCTCTTTGAACCATCAGTAAATAATCTGTACCAGTTATTGTACGTGTCATCTAACTCTTTTAAAACACTATTCTTCAAAACGTTATTTTCATAGAATGTTTTGGGTCTAATAACACTGAGTAAATTACTTTTAATAACGTTTTTGATTTCGATATAAGTGCACCATATACTTAATTTAAACATATCTAAAGGGTTGGATGTATAGACTTTTTCTTCTCGGACAATGTTATAAGTATCCATTAGTACAGGAATTTTCTTTTTAGACCAATATTTGTGGGTTCTAAGAGCTCCGAAGTCCGACAGACTTTTATTTGTCACACAATTGGTCCCGGACTTGGTTTTGAGACAGAGCTTAAAAGCTAGGTACATGCGTCTAATATGTAATGGAGGTAAACACAATTCGCTCTCCATTACGTGAATAGGAGTAGTTTTGACAAAGCCTCCAATTATTCTCATCGCCTGATTTTGGATTTTGTCCAGTTTATACAATCGAGATTTAATACTGCTATCATAAAATACACAGCCATAATCTATGCGACTTCTAATCAAGGATATATACAAATGCCTCAAATGTAACGGATGCAAACCCCAAATGGAACCAGACAACACCTTTATAATATTGAGCATTTTCTGACCTTTTTCATATACTTCGTTGATATGTTTATTCCAACGTAGCTGAGGATCTAACTATATACCCAGATACTTTATGGTTTCAGCTGCTACCAATGGAACATTGTTTAGATGTAATTCGACCTGTTGCCTTCTATATCCTCTGCTGAACAGACAGTACTGTGATTTATGTGCTGATAATTCCAACCCAATATTATATAACATTTTTACAACGTGGTTCAAAGAAACTTGCATATTAATGACACATTCGTTTAGGTTTTTTGAACTAACAAAGAGTGCAAAATCGTCAGCATATTGACATATTTTAACTGTGCCCTTCATTTTTTTGCAAATTTCCAGCGTTACAATATTGAACAGCAGAGGAGATAGCGGGTCTCCCTGCGCCAAACCCCTGTCAGTCCATCTTACGATACCACCCTCACCCTGCGTACTATTTTCCATTAATAAATGTCTTTCTCTGAGGAACTCCCACAGATAATTACATATACGACTGCCTACTTTGAGATTATCTAAAGTTTTGACTACACTGTCAATCACAACATTATTGTAAGCATTTTTTATATCCAAAAAACACGTCAATGTTGGTCTGTTTTGAGTGAAAGCTATTTGTATACTAGGAATTAGCTGGGCAAGAGAGTCTATACATGATCCACCTCTACGGAAACCAGTCATGCAAGGAGACAACAATCGATTGTGCTCCAAGAACCACTCCATTCGTTTAGCTATCATAAGATGGAATATTTTACACATATAGGATATCAGCGAAATCGGTCTTAATTTTGTATTATTCCCCGCTTTAGGTATTGCGATTACTTTAATTTTACGCCATTCATTAGGAATGTCCCCAGATGTAAATATATTATTGTATAAACGTAGTAGAAATAATTTAGCTACTATAGGGAGGTTAAAAATCATGGAGTATGTGATATTATCGTGGCCGGGGGCCGTATCTACTTTTTTTATACATGCTTCAAATTCATGTAAGGTAAATTCAGATTCTAGAAGCACATTATTAGAATCAAAAGTAGGTTTAGAGGGCTGAACTGAATCAGGGGTAAGACTATACAAGAGCTCTTTTTTTTTATCCATAGGTACATAAAGATTTGTTTGTCTGTAACCCTTAATCCATTTCATCCTTCGCCACATTTCTGCTGAAGTCATTCTGCCATCAATTGAGGTGCAAAACTCTTGCCAGCAATTTGTTTTGGCTTGCTTAATATCCTGTTTAGCTTTAAGAGTTCTGTTCTGTAACAATGTCAGGTTGTCTGGTGTAGGATTACGTCTAAACTCTCGTAACGCAAGTCGTCTCTCCGCCACAACTTTTGATAAATGGGGGGTCCAATAAGGTTTAGGTTTAAAGCTTCTTTGTGGATCGTTGCAAAGTTTAATTAATGGAATGTTTTTATCAGCTGATTTATTAATGATAGTAGTAAGGGTTCTATACATTATTTGAATGTTATTTAAAATATCATGATCACACTCAGAAAATAGTTGTTCTATATCTTTATGATAACGTAGCCAATTTGCTTTTTTAAAATTACGGCTATTAATGTTATGAATGGTATCTTGATAATTTAATTTAATTTTAATCATTACATGGTCACTCCCCAGATTGTCGTTTAACACTCGCCAATTAAAATAGATAGTTATGTCAGAGGAGACAAAAGTGATATCTGGAGATGACTGTTGTAAAATATGATTGACGTACCTTACCCGAGTTGCACTGCCGTCATTGATAGGTATATAACCACATTCTATCGCCGAATCCATAATTTGAATGCCCCTTGCATCATTTTTGTAGGACCAATTAGAATGATGTCCATTAAAGTCGCCCGCTATTAATGTTTTGTTGGAACACAGTGAAAATAACTCTTCCCAATCACATAGTCTAGTTCGAACATAGTCTAGTTGTGTGAGTTGTCCCAAGATATTATTATTATATTATTATAGTCCTGTGGGGTGGAACGATCGGAGCAAGACCTACGGATCAACTTGCTCTTCGAGACACGAAGGGATTTGACAATTTTCGAAAATGGTCACACATCTATGAACTGACAGTGTAACATTGCTTAACCTAATCTAATCTAATATCTCGTCATCTGATCCCAAACTAAGCAGAACTTGTACTATGGAAACCAGACAACTGATAAACATACTTATATATTTGAAAATGAAGCGGCGGTAGCCATAGGCATTGGTCTCGCAATCGTGAGGTCGCGGGTTCAAATCCTACCTATTATACTACCGACGTGAACCCACTCCTAACACAAGCCATTGAGCTTAGCTGGAGGGGTTAACAGGATTGCTAGTAATGTGGGACCAAAATCCCAAATTGATAGTTATCTTTAAAAAAAAATACTTACATATTATAGATAAATTACACCCAGACACAGAATAAAACATTGTAGGTACTCATCACACAATAATTTTGTTATGAGTGGGGTTCGAACTCACGACCTATAGCTTAGCAATCAGGATCACTAACCATTATACCAACAGGCAAGTCATTCTTGAATCTTCATTTTTTTTATAATAAAGACAATTTCTAATTCTTAAATTAGGGTTTAAATTCAAACAAACCCACATGCTTGTATTTGTCAACTAATTAGTAATAATTTAAGTGCATATGACATCTAAAATAGGTTACTAATTAGTAAGATATTTCGGCTATACATCACTCTGCAATATTTCTGTTGGTTAATGTCGCGACAAATTCTTACGAAAATAGATTTTGTAGTTAAGCTGTGTACTGAGATGAGCGGAGCGAGGGGATAATAAATCTCAGGACAACTCACACATGGTCATCTGATCCGAAACTAGACAGAGCCTGGACTATGACAATCTGACAACTAAAACACATTATATTTCTAAATATAATGTGTTTTAGTTGTTAGGTTAATTATTAACTGACCCGCGTTTGTGTCATTATTCTACGTTTTTGCAACATTTTTTTTTACTTTTAATTCAGTCGACTAACTTGAGGGGGTAAGCCTGCGTGTAATAAAAAATATAGATAATATTTTTTTTTTCGTTAAGTACTTTAAACATATTTTAGATTTTTGTATTGCATGCGTAGGTACCTGATTAAATTGATAATTTGATTGTTAATTGATTTCTTTGAATAATAAAACGTTGATATTTTTAGTTATTTGTTAATTTACTCTCCCCCCTTTGTTTACAATATTATTGATGGACCATAAAATCTATTTATTTATTACAATTTTATAGGCAATATTACAGTGTAAAACGAATGTATTACAGGTACTCAATATTCCCTATCAATTTCTCGACTGATTTCAATGTCACCATATGACACTCAGAAATAACATGGCTTTCTATTGGTAAAATAATGTTCATAATCGGTTCTAGAGATTACCTCCTACAACCTTACAAACTCACAAACTTTATCTCTTTATAATATAAGTATAGATATTCATTTAGATGGTATACTAATCGAAGTCGTTCCGTTATAAAATACCTCTTTCCGCTCCGCTTCTATCATGATCGCTACCTTATCTCGCAGTGCGTTAATTATCAGTACATTTACAATAATATGCCATTAGTTATACCTTTAAACGGCTGTAACTTGTTTAGTTTGAAGACAAATTAAGGACTTATAGTTATTTTGTAGGTACCTACTATTATTTTTTTCTTTATGTCATTAAGGTGACCAATAAGTATACGTCCTGTCATAGATTGATTGTACTCATTGACATATAGACGAGGACTGCGCCATTCCTTTCAATTAAAAAGTAAACGGAGAGTTGTAAAAATGGCGGGAAACTGACCGGCCATTACTTTTACAGCTCCGAGTTTAACTTGTAAAAAATGATTTGAAAACGTGTTAATTGACTTAGAACGAGACTATGTGCATGTAATAAGTGCATAAATACTTGACACTGGCAAAAATTAGCCGTTAAAACGGCTAGATTGCCATAAACTCAAATAAGAAGAAGAAGAAAAAGTAAACGACTGCAAAGCGTGAAAGAGAGAAAAAACTCGTGCGGCCTTTGACAGGTATTGTCCACAAAGTAGCGTTGTCTCTTTCTAGAGAATGGTCAATTTTGTGAGGTTATGGCGCAGTCCTGGTCTATATGTCAATACGTACCTGACTGATAGGCAGTTATATTTTTTTTATAAGAAATTACTTTTCCTTTTTACGCGACTGCAAGGAAGGGATATGATTTTCGCGCGTATCTTGTATGTAGGTATATAATATTCTTCATTACCTCATCTATACTAATATTATAAAGCGGAAGAGTTTGTTTGTTTGTTTGTTTGTTTAAACGCGCTAATCTCAGGATCTACTGGTCCGATTTAAAAAAAACTTTTTTTGTTGGATAGCCCATTTATCGAGGAAGGCTATAGGCTATATAACACCGCGCTACGACTAATAGGAGCGGAGAAGCGACGAGAAATGTATCAAAAACGGGGGAAAATTACGCATACGAAGTTGCGCGGGACAGCTAGTATCTAATAAACCACAAGAATAATTTTAACAGATATGACGTCGTTAGATTTGTCTTGACCGCCCAAGTGTTCTTAGTTAAGTGACATTTAAAAAAAACAAACATGGCAGCTGTGAGATGTCAAAAACAAGAGAAGTGAAAAACAAAAGTTTTATCGAATACCGCAATATGGGTATCAAATTAAAGGGCTCATCGTAAACATTTCAGAAAGGTATAACATCATTATGACTGTAATACTAAAAAGGTCAATGAGCAACCATTCTTTTTTAAAATTTTTAGTAATTGGCAATAGCTGTGATAAAAGTGAGTTGTTACATCGGTTACATCCTATAAAGTATTAAATAAAAAATGAAAAAAAAAAAAAAAAAAACGCCTGCCCAAAAATTATACAAACAAGATCCCCTACACATGAAATTTCATGCTGTCAGAGCTACGATACCTACTAAGTTCATCGAGATTCATTATTGCCTCCGACTTCTTATTTTTAATAATTCTAATATTTAAAGGATTCTGCTAGCATTCTAGCTGTTTTAACATCTAATTTCTGCCAGTGTCAAATATTTATTGTACACTTCCATTCATCATGTATTTAATTCATATTTTACCAGTTATATTCATTAAACTCGTAGTTAGTTTGCCGCCATTTTTACTACTCCGTAGGTAATATTGTTTAACGTATTTTCACACGTTAAATGCGGAGCTGTGAAAATTATGTTAGCGCCGTTTGCCGCCATTTTCATAACTACAAATGGAGTGTATTAAATTTTATTAATTTTTCAAAGAGTTGCCTTCGTTTGATATTTCTAATTTATTTATTTTTTGATTTGGTGATTTAGAGTGAGTTGACCATAACGGTTACTGAAGATGGTCTATTTAGGGTTAACTTTAACCAGTTAGAGCCAATTAGTTAAAGCTACGTTAAGAAATGGCTGGATGGTGTAATAATAATAATAAAAATGTTAATAAAATCTTTATTTGTTTGAAATATGGTATGATACATGGTGTTGTGGTTTTTTACTTCAGTACAGCATATTCCACCACAAGTGGCGCGCAAAAAATTAGGATAGAGTCATATGAATACATTTGTTAAAATAAATTTATAATAAAAAGTATTGAAATTATTATTAAATATATAATAATAAAAACATTTTGAAAATATATCTATACTGATATTATAAAGCTGAAGAGTTTGTTTGTTTGTTTAAACGTGGTAATCTCAGGAACTACTGATCCGAATTGAAAAATTCTTTCATTGTTGGATAGCCCATTTATCGAGGAAGGCAACATCACGCTATGACTAATAGGAGCGGATCAGCAATGATAAATGTTGCAAAAACAGGGAAAATGTACGCAGACGAAGTTGCGCGGGACAGCTAGTTATGAAATAAAATTTATAATTTTTACATTTATAAAAATAAAATAGTAAAATTAAATATGTCTTACATTTTGACATTGGTACTTACATTGTATGACTAGACTAACTGTCGCAATTAAATTCTTGTACTAATTAGTATGTTTTTTTAACTAACCAGTCTCTTAGTTTTCTTAAGAAAGATAGTTAGAGTAGAGGTAGTTAGTGATATGACATTAATATGATCTAGGTAGGTATACTTAAAATTAAAGAAGTCAATTATTAATTATTGCTAATAATGAGTTAATAATAGTGCAACCCCATCTCATCCCGTGGAAGTCGTTAATACCGACGACAATTCCCTTCTTTAAAGCCTACTGCGATCGCCAAGCGTGGCGATTATGGCAAATACCCCAGGATAAGTAGGTTCTACTGGGGAGACTCGTGCCCAGCAGTGGGACATCATATAGGTTATTATAAGATTAAGAGAAAGATCAACTAGCTAAATATATGTATGTAGGTACTATAATAATAATATCTTAGGACAATTCACACAACGTCATCTGATCACAAACTAGGCAGAGCCTGTATTATGATAACCAGACAACTGATAAACATACCTACTTATATATTTCTAAATACATAGGTAGATATTATGGACAAAACATCATAGAAAATAATATGCACTGACTTAATAAAAACCGGCAAGAGCATGTCGGACCATGCTCAGAGCGTATGTTCATGGCACTTACGCCCTTTTGTTGAGAAACGCAGTTTTTCAGCAATAACTCAATGACGGTATTTCCGATCATGTCCAAAATAGTAATAGTTTTAGTTTAAAGTACTTATTAAGCGCTACCTTTGTGAATTTTATCATATTTTTTAGACAAAAGGTTTACCACAATTTATGCAGCTTCGGAGCCATTATGTCCAAAAATATTCACTTTATTTATTTTTATTAATTCACTTTGTTTATTAGAAATCTTAAATGTTTTAGAAAGACCTGTCGAATGAGGTGCCACACGTTGATGAGTGCTAAAAAAACAATGTAGTGGAGTGCCCCCCTAAAAATATTTTGCTATCAAACTAAGTAGCGGCTACTACAAGACACCTTTTCACCAAATTTCCTCAATATTCATTGAGTATTCTTTGAGTAAAATGCCTGTGCCATACGGACAGACAGACATACCTACAGACAGATAGACGGCTTTTGCCATTTTTGCTACGGAACCCTAAAAAGAGCCATTATACATAGTGACGATTTAGTCAGTCGAATCCCTGCAGGAGTGATCGGACTATGATACTGCACCGCCATTTTTGAAAAAAAGTTCCATAATTTTTTTTCATATGTTAACTAAAATTTGAATTCGAAGATTCACCCCCCTTTTATAGACGCCTGCCAAGAGCTGGAAGTTATTAGTATGTTAAAAATGAACCTGTATACTTTTAACTTAAAATTATGAGTTAATAGCTGACCCGCGCAACGCTCGTATATTTAATTTTCCCCGTTTTTGCAACATTTTTTAATGCTGCTCCGCTTCTATTGGTCGTAGCGTGATGCTATATAGCCTATAGGCTATAGAACAGTAAAATAATTTTTCTATTCGGTCCCGTAGTTCCTGAGATTATCGCGTTCAAACAAACAAACAAAATCTTCAGCTTTATAATATTAGTATAGATTTTAATATACTTCTTTACTTTATAAATACTTTGTCCATTACTCAAGCTTCATCGAGCCTAAAGAAAGGAGCTGTCAATAAGTTGTTTTAAATTCATATTATAAATACATTTCGTTTTTTGTTTAGTATTTAATATAGGAAATGTTTGCTTGTCTGACTGTTCGTTAAGATATTATACAGTCTTTGATTTTGTTATGGACTAAGTGGTTAATAGGCAATATTCACAATTCGCAGATAATTTGAAAAATGCCCAATATGAGTAGGCAATATTATAAAAGTTGAAGTATTTAAATTGACTGGGATTTATGAATAATAACCGTCATCTTTTTGGCAAAGTACCTAATAAAGAAATGTGTATAACTAGACTCCAAATTTTGAAATGTTTACATACATTTTTTTATTTAAAAATGAATGCAAGTAACTATGAATGTCTCTACTAGCTTGATACTTAATTGGCAAATTGTTTAACAATCATCATAATGACCAGACAAAGTGATGAATAATTTATTGGCTACTCCGCGTTATATTAAAATTTGGTTTTTATAACCTATGTGCTATTCTACTTTCCAGTAAAGTTTCATTAAAAGTTCAGCAATTTCGCGTGAAAGAGTTACAATTCATCCTCAAAATTTCAGCATTTTGAGTTTTTTTTTTTTACTTTGCATCGAATATAAAAAATACTTGAAAAATGCAAGCAAGCCTGCGTTAAACAACTAGTATGTAATCTAAAACCCACAGTTAATGTATAAGGGGTAGTAAATCTGTCAGTGTGTAACATTCGTCATAGTAAGAGGGCGCTATTTATAGTGTAGACTTCACTTGCGCACGCGCCCAGTTAAGAGACATTGTCGATCGATGGGACGAAACTATGGTTGATTGAGAAAGAGATTTTTAAATTATGGGTTTTTATAAGCTGCGACGGGTCTACCCGTGACCACGGCCGTTGCAATACGGTCGAAACGTCGGGCAATAAAACAAAGGTATAATCAGTAACACAATCTAATTAGGTAGTTTTTGGACCATGTTTTTACAACTAGCTTACTCGCGCAACTTCGTATGCGTCAATTTTCCCAGTTTTTGCAACATTTTTCATTGCTGCTCCGCTATCCAACAGTAAACTAATTTTTCAATTCGGATCAGTAGTTCCTAAGATTACCTCGTTCAAACCAACAAATAAACTCTTCAGCTGTATAATATTAGTATAGATACTCGTAATAATAATAATTTATTTCTCATCACCTTATGTAATACAATATATACATATTTTCACAATTTGTTAAATTGCACAGTTTTCATTTCATTTAATTTATTCAGGAACAATATTACATTGTATTTGAATATATTAATTACCTACAACGTTGCAGTACAGTACAAGTTAACAGTAGCTGGTAACTATTAGTACATAAGCACTTGTTATTGTGATGACTAGCATATTAGCTAAATTATTATAAACTAGCTTTCGCCCGCGGCTCCACCCGCGTGGTGTTCAGTTATCGCGATAAAAACGATTCTATGTCCTTCCCCGGGACTCAAACTATCTCCATACCAAATTTCATCTAAATCGGTACAATCGCTGCTTAGTTTGGGATCAGATAACGTTCTGTGAGTGGTCCCAAAATAGATATTAGATAATATTGAGTTAAGCAATGTTACCGCTTTAGGTTTATAGATGGCTGACCGTTTTTGAACATTGTTACACCCCTCCATGTCTCGAAGAGCAAGTTGAGCCGTCGGCCCTGTTCTGATCGTAACGGATTTCCATCCCAGCGGACTATGAGAGTTAGAGAATAGAGAGTGCACTTGTGTTTGCGCATACACTTATGCACTATATCTACTATCTTCCGCGTAGTTGGCTAGTCTCTAATGAGATCCATTATTATTAAATTACTAGCTTTCGTCCGCGGCTCTGCCCGCGTGGATGTTGGTTATCGCGATAAAAATTATCCCATATCCTTCCCCGGGACTCAAACTATCTCCATACCAAATTTCATCGAAATCGGTTTAGCTGTTCGAACGTGAAAGCGTAATAACAGACAGACATCTTGTCTATTCTGTTACTTTCACATTTACAATATTAGTATGGGAAACTTGTGATAAAGATGCTAGGCCATCTCTGAAGAGAATTAATTAGTAATATAATACTATAAATGGAATTACATTAAAATAACGAAAGGAACAAAATAATATCATGGTGATTTAAATAATAACAATGTTGATCACAATTAAAACTGAAATGAATTGCTGAATGATTTGTTATTGCTATTATTATTATTTATTATTTTATTGCTCTCTATTATTATTCATATTTATTTTATTTTATTGCTCTCTATTATTATTCATATTTATTATTATTAGGTACTTGGTTATTGTGGCTTTTTTTTATTTTACCTAATGTGTGTCAACATTTTATTAAAATAAATACCTATTTATTTTATTTATTTTACTCTTTAAATTTTTAATTAACTTACTCTTGTTTATGCGTCGGAGGTAAAACACCTGTGACTTTATACTTCTAAGGCCTGCCTCCACCTTTTTTTTTTTCCTCTTCCCTCCAATATTAATCGGTAGAGATTATGGCTCGCACATTATGTGCATACGCCAGTTTCAAGTATAATTTCTTTCTAGTTTTCTTCTTTCAATCACAAAGTCTCGTTCTTGTCCAGTATTTCAAGTATATTTTACACTGTTTTACACTTTAAATGCGGAGCTGTAAAAATAGCGACATGTCAGTTTGCCGCCATTTTTACTACTCCGTCTCCACCTTAACTGAAGCATTTTTGTTAAAAGTGATATCATCGCCTTAAATAGCTCTTATTATTAGAAACAATGAAAGTGCTAATTTCAAAAATAGTTCATGAACTATTTTTGAAACTTTCAACAAATATTAAACCACGTTTTCACCTTTTTATTAACTTTAATCACCTCCACAATGCGTGGTCATAACTTAGCTCAATATTAGGACAGGAATTTAGAAAACAAACTTTAAATTGCGTTTTTCAAACTAAAAATCCTTAACATTTTATTCGTAAAACTTGAAAATCAAACTGCAAATATAACTTTGTAACCGTCATCTAAAAATACAAACTTAATTGTGCAGGAAAAACGTTCAAAATAGCTACGTTTTGTTCTAAACACAACGGTAAATGTAACTTTGTAAAATATTACATGAAAAAAGTAAATATTGTCTATGTTTCTTAAGTCGATCATGATCGGCAAACATCGGGCGCGCTCGGCAAACATCGGAAGCCGTCGGTAAACATCGGCTTCTAATAGTAAATACCTAGTTAGAAATTGGTGATAATTACGAAACTGTAGCAGCCATATTTGTTTTAGAAAAAAGGAGAAAGTTTTTTGTGATCCTGTTACTGAACGGAACAATATGATTCGAAAAATCCAACTAATATTTATATGGATTTTTCTTTCACACGATAGTAACATAAACTGATAAACATACATAAATATTTCTAAATACGTCATATCTATACACAGTACGATCAACGTATCTTGACCGGATTGAAGTTAGGTTTTTATCACTTTCGCGCATGTCATAGAGATGCGACCCTCAAATTACTTACGAAAACGATTAATCGATTAAAAATACTAACAACATTTAATTCAACAATATAAAAACACTATTTAAATGAGTTCATAAAAGTTTAGATTTAAAACAGTTACAGTAAATAATAAAGAAACTTTGAAAAACAATTTCTTTACCAAAATAATCACAAAAAAACATGAATTAGTAATACTAATTATGACAATGTAATGCGTAATCGCATCTCTAATTCTCTTGGTTTAGTTACCGCCCCCGCCCCCCGCTTCCTGTCACCATTTACTTCCAAAAAATGCATCTGCGCAACCACTTGTCGCCTACTTCAGTCCGGCCTAGTTACGTTGATCCAAGTGTACTAATCTATACTTCTATAAGTACTAATATTAGCTGTCCCAGCGAACTTCGTACGGTTTTTAGGGTTCCGTAGCCAAAATTGCAAAAAATGGAACCCTTATAGTTTCGTCACGCCCGTCTATCTGTCCATACCTACATCCATATGTCACAGGCATTTGAGACTTCTCAATGAATATTGATGAAATTTGGTGAAAAGGTGTCTTATAGTGGCCGCTACTTAGTTTGATAGCTAAATAATAATAAATATTTTATCACTTTATTTATGTAACAGAAGCAGATTTTTTTTCGGCTAATATCAACGTGCGGCACATTATTCAACAGGTGTTTTAAAAACATTTTAAGGTTTCTAATAAACTTTTTTGAATGAGTAAATATTTTTGGAAATAATCGCTCCGAAAGTTACATAAATTGTGCCCCCCCCCCCCTCTTAACATTTGAGCGTGTGACCAAAAAATATGAAGAATATTGCAAAGGTAGCGCTTAACAAATACTTTAAACTAAAATTATTTTGGACATGATCGAATATACCGTCATTGAGTTATAGCCGAAAAACTTTTCTCAACAAAAGGGCGTAAGTGCTATGAACATATGCTTCCCTGATGATGCAATTGTTCGACATGCTCTTGCCCGGTTTTTTATTATTATGTAAAGCACTATTCTGACCATTGATTCATGGCCTTTATAGTATGAAATTACATGATATCATAATGATTAGGCCTGAAATGATTCTCATTTGTAAATTACTATCATTAAAGCATTCGTGCGTTGATTTGTTTGCAAAAAATGTTAGGATTGATGATATGAATGAACTGCACGTTGTTATTTTAAAATTCCGTTATTTATTTTGAATGGCCTGTTGGTCTAGTGGTTAGTGACCCTGACTGCAGAGGCCACCAGAGGACGCCGAAGGTCGTGGGTTCGATCCCCACCCAGGATTAAACTCTGTGAAATGAACACGAAAAAAAATTTCAAAATTCACTTAGGATGCAAAACAACTCTTGTGATACGTCGGGATTCTACATGTACATGTAATGCCAAGTTCGCAAACAATAGGTAAAGCCGGAGAAAAGAACCTGGCAATAAATACTCGCGGCCACTCTTTTCAAATTGCCAATTTTACAATGTTTGAATGTTTATAAACTCGATATGGGGGTAAGGTGCTGCGACTAATATACTAAACACCATGTTAAAGGACTGATGCAAATTGTATTATCAAAAAGTTGAAACATGAGATAAACTAAAATCAGCCTTAGTGGGTACATTACAGTAGGAGCATCTACTTACAACAAAGGTAAAAACCATATGTGCATAAATATTGGCCCAAAGCACTTGTAACGAAAGATTAAATATAAAATATTAATTCTGATATCAAAAGGAAGAAAAGAAATGCCTTTATTCGTCACGTATAATCGATGCACGATGGTTTATTCTGTATCTGGGTGTGATATATCTATAATTGTATGTATTTAGAAATATTTATGTATGTTTATCAGTTGTCTGGTTGCCATAATACAAGCTCTGCCTAGTTTGGGATCAGATGGCATTGTAGTATAGGGTCAGTAGCGTATCCAGCTTCGGTCTCATTTAGTTTAGTTAAACGGTCATCCTTGAATGGATTGACCGTGGTGATGTTGCTTACCTCGCTTAAAGAACCCCTCAAACTGGCATTAGTAACTATGGCAAAGCCATAGGATAAGTTTATAGAAAGTAAGAAACATATAAACGTGTTAAATTGCACGTCCTAACATAATATTTACTTTTAATCTATACTAATATTATAAAGCGGAAGAGTTTGTTTGTTTGCTTTGTTTGTTTGTTTGTTTGTTTAAACGCGCTAATCTCAGAACGTATTAGTCCGATTTGAAAAAATCTTTTTTTGTTGAATAGCCCATTTATCGAGGAAGGCTATATGCTATATAACATTACGCTACGACTAATAGGAGCAGAGTAGCGACGAGAAATGTTGCAAAAACGGGGAAAATTTACGCATACGAACGGGACAGCTAGTTAAATATATATAGGTACTGTTTCGTCACTCAATAGAAGATTGTTGATGTGAGTTAGAGTAAGATAAAGATTAGGTGGCGCAGCCCAGAACTTGCTTCACCCTCTCGACCTAACTCACAAAACCCACAACAACGATTAGTCAATACGTGCGGCGGCAGATTGGTTGCAGAACCTCACTCGTGTCTTACAGGAGGTACCATACCAGGATCCTTATTCACTATATTTTATTTCGATTTCGCGTTAAACATTCAAAATCTTGTTATAATGGTAAGTATGACTGCCTCTGTGGCGCGGTGGGAGTGTGTCCGACTGCTACGCAAGAGGTCGTGGGTTTGATTCCCACACGGGACACCACTTTGTGTGATCCACAAATTGTTGTTCCGAGTCTGGGTGTACTTTGTGTACGTGACTTGTATGTTTGTAAAGTCCCCCGCGACACAGGGCTTGTACCCTAATGCGGGAGTCGTCTTTAAAAAAATAAAAATGAAAAATAGAGAGCTGTGCTTAGAAATGCATTGCGCATGTGGACTTTGAGATGTTTGAGCGCACCGCATGAGCCAGCTCGCGCGGGCTTGTCGCGAAATCGAAAAAAAAACATAGTGAATAACAACCCAGGTTTTGTTTCCAGGTTCGCACTGTTTATGTTTGTGGTGGGTTTCCCTCAGTCGCTGCTTACGACACCTGTAGGATGAGATGGGGTGATGATATTTTGTATTCTCACTCCGTCAGTAATTTAAGGTTAATGATAAAGGTTTTAACGATTTAATAAGAACTGAAGATTGCCTCTGTCTCCGATTGCAACGCAAGAGGTCGTGGGTTCGATCCCCACCCAGGATAAAACTTTCTGTGATGAGCACGATGGTTTATGCCTGGTTAGTACCTGGGTGGGTGGGTGTTATTTATCTATAATATGTACATTTAGAAATATATAGTTCCATATCTAGTTTCCATAGTACAAGCTCTGCTTAGTTTGGGATCAGTTAGCTTTGTGTGAGTTGTCCCAAGATATTATCATTATAATTATAATTTATATCAACATATGTTAAACATAGAATTAATTTATAAAGTAACTCACTGACCCGGGCAACTTTTGTTGTCTCATTTTCCCCCGTTTTTGCAACATTTTTCATTAATGCTCCGCTTCTATTATCGTAGCGTGATGTTATATATATATATATATATGTACCTTCCTATGGACAATAGCCTTCCTCGATAAATGGGCTATTGTATATTAAATATTTTTTCTACTATGGCAACGAGACAACTCATAAACATACTTATATATTGCTAAATACATACATATTATAGATAAATTACACCCAGACACAGAATAAACCATCGTACTAATCACACAAAGTTTTATCCTGGGTGGGGATAGAACCCACGACCTCTTGCGTAGCGGATACACTCCCACCGCGCCACAGAGCATTTTTAATTATTATGTTAACACCAGGCACATCTTCAAACCAAAAACAATATTAAAAACCAACAAGATTCCTATAAGAATAATACTCGGAGAAAATATTTCCCAAACATAGAAAATATTCAGTGAAGTAGAGCATACCTCGATCATTCCACTGGACCACACACGAAGCGGTCGCCTCGCTTGCGCCTGCGCATATCGTAAGATTAACATGGATCTGTATTTAACTCATGTTAGCACGGAATCTCGTGCCATGTTCGAATAAATTAACTAATTATATCGTTTTTCTTTGGTAAAAACGAGGGTATTATGATCTAGTCACTATAGTATTATATATTTTTACATGTACACTGTAATTACTAATTATATCATTAACTTTATACAAGGTATTTCTTCTTATAGTGCATACCTGTGTCCACATTTTTTTCCGTTGTCACAAGCCCGTGCGAACTGGCAAAATTTTGTCATTATGGTAAATAGAGAGGTAAATAGAGAATAGACATCTTTGAGCGCACAGAGCATGGTATTCGCACGGGCTTGTCTTGAAAACGGAAAAAAAGACCGTGAATCAAGACCCTGATAGTAATTTGCTTAGAATCAGTAACAGTGTTACTGATACATCATCATCATCATCAGCCTATTGCAGTCCACTGCTGGACATAGGCCTCTCCAATTGCATGCTACTTTGTTCTATCCTCGGCTTCCGCATCCAGCTCCTGCCAGCCGTTTTGCGTAGATCATCACTCCACCTGGCCTGAGGGCGTCCTACACTACGTTTGCCGAGACGCGGTCTCCACTCAAGAACTCGTTTACTCCATTTATTACTGATACACGATCCAAAAATTACCGAATTAAAATGGTAAAAAAAAAATGTAAACATAATTAGTAAATTTAACAAATAAACCAAAAATATCAATGTTTTATTACTTTTGTTAAGTGTATAATACTTAAACAAATCAATTAATAATTAAAATATCCATTTCAAACGGTGCCGTGTGGTATAAATATCAAAATTATATACGTAAGTAATCAGCGAAAAAAAATATTTTTTATACTACACGCGGAATTACCCCTTTCGACTGAATTAAAAGTCAACCTGCAGATATTATTAACTGCCTCTGTGGCGCAGTGTGTCCGACTGTTACGCAAGATGTCGTGGGTTCGAGTCCCATACGGGACACCATTTTGTGTGATCCATTTGTTGTTCCGAGTCTGGGTGTACTTTGTGTCCGTGACTTGTATGTTTGTAAAGTCCCCCGCGACACAGGACTCTTGTACCCTACTACGGAGCCGTCTTTAAAAAAAAATATATACTGCTACCGGTTTTAAGCCTCAAATGAGGGAAAGGTGATGTATATATTATGCTATCAAGGGGTATGGTATATGGTACCGGCTTAGAAATAGTGCTACCAGACCTCTTGTCGTAGGTGTCATCAAGGCGACTAAGGGATTTCATACCGGAGGACGGGCAGTAGCTTCCTTACTGCGATCGCCAACCCAATCACCAAGCGTGACGATTATGGCAATTGGTCTACAATAAGTAGGTTCTATTGAGGAGACCCGTGCCCAGGAGTGGGACATCATATGGGTTGATACGATGAAGGATTATGTCATATTTATGTAAAGTCATATCCACACAAAGCTTTAGTTCACAGTAATCGACCAGAAGCAATAAACAGGGATATATTAATAACAATAATAAAGTTTATATAGCGATGGAGCCGAGAACTGATCGTCCTCTAGCTCCGCGAAGGTAGGGGGTAGGGGAGAGGGGGGCGATGGTAAGGACTGTTTTTACGGTCAAATTATACATTGGTGATCATGTTCAAGTCTACTAGCTCTACCGATTGAGGGATGGAAGTGAGTGTGAGGAAAGCGGGGAGAGAGTGATGGTAAGGGTTCTTATTACGGTCAGGTTATAGATGGGTGATCGTTTTATATTAAGTTAGATAGCCATGGAGTAGGGAATTGTTTGTGCCCGATGTACTAGTATTTAAGGGTCACCAATTTGTATTATATAGCTGAAGAGTTTAACCAAAGTTGAACGCGATAATCTCAGGAACTACTGGTTGGAAATGATAAATATTTTAGTGTTGAAAAGCCCATTTATCGAGGAAGGTTATAGGCTATATAACATCACGCTACGATCAATAGGAGCGGAGCAGCAGTGAGAAACGTTGCAAAAACCGGGAAAAATGACGCAGATGAAGTTGCGCAGGGTAGCTATTTTATTAATAAAGCTTATGGATTCTTCGAGATAAAGCCAAGAATTGAACGTGGTGTGTCCACTACAAGGAGGGGGGGGGAGGGTGATGGTAAGCCCTCTTATTAAGGTCAAGTTATAGATAGGTCGCCGATTTACAAAAACGGTTATGGATGGAGTGAAGGAGCCGCGCGAGGGTAAGCAACGTTATTACGGTTAGATTATAGATAGGTGATCATTTCATAATACCTACTTACAGTTAAGTTTATATAAGACAGAGCCGAGAACTAATTGCGGTGCGTCTACTACGGTTTGAGAAAGAAGGGTGTTGGTAAGCAAGGTTGTTTCGGTCAGGTTATAGATGGGTGATCATTTTATTTTAATTGAGCTAACGGTAGTAGTGTAGTAGTAGGTGGGGTATGATGGTGGGGTGGATGTTACGGAGTTTCAACTCCGACTCCGAAAGGTTGGAACTTCGATTGATTTTACCGACTTCGACTCCGATAGTTTTGAATCGGTCGTTTTAATCGGAGGTACCTAGCGTGCGGCGGCTGCTCCTTCAAGAATTTCCTACACCAGGCACGAATCCATGTTTGGCGGGGGGGGGGGGGGGCAACATTTGAGTCAACCGGTCAAGTGTGAGTCGGTTCGGGGGGGGGGGGGGGGGCGGTGATGCATTTGATTCAACACATTAAATATGACTGAATAATGTTTCTTTGTACTATTTTATCTTATTTTCATAAGCTTTGTTAGTAGCTTGTTTGTCTTCCCCCATCACCTCCACTACGATACCGACTCCGACAAACCAAATTTTAAAACTCCGACTCCGACTTCGGTTTCGATAAAATCAACTCCGTAACATCCCTTAGTAAGTAACGTATACCTAGCCGCTTCATAATATATGTGACTATTTTGAAAAATATATAATACTAGTTGCCAACTTACAACTTCGTTTCCGTACGTTTTCCCCGTTCTTGCAACATTTTTCATTGCTGCTCCGCTCCTATTGGTCGTAGCGTGATGTTATATAGCCTATAGCCTTCCTAAATAAATGGGCTATCCAACAGTGGAAGATTTTTTCTATTCAAACCAGTGGTTCCTGAGATTATCGCGTTTAAACAAACAAACACTTCAGCTTTATAATACGAGTATTAGTACAGACTAGCTGACCCGAGCAACTTCGTATGCGTGAATTTTCCCCGTTTTTGTAACATTTCTCATTGCTGCTCCGCTCCTAATGGTCGTAGCGTGATGTTATATATCCTATAGCCTTCCTCGATAAATAAGCTTTCTAACAGAATAATATTTTTTCAATTCGGACCCCTACTTCCTGAGATAATCGCGTTCAAACAAACAAACCCTTCAGCAATATAATTACACTCATATTATAAAAGCGAATGTTTGTGAGTGAGTGTGTATGTTTGTTATTTCTTCACGTCTAAACGGCTGGGGCGATTTTAATAAAATTTGGTATGGAGTTAGCTGACACCCTGGATTAACATAAAGGCTAATAAACCGCGGGTCACAGCTAGTATTAGTATAAATAATACTGGCCAACCGTATACTAAGGCCCATATAATCCGAATACAAGCATAAAAATAAGAGAAATCTTATAAATGATTATAAATGATGATAGGATACTTACTGTCCTCTAGTAGTTAGTAAATATCTCGGCAATTATTTTTTTGTAAACCCACCCACATTTTTATATTTTGTACCCTAACGATCTGTTTAACATACTTACTACTGATAAACTCACGATAGTTTATGTGGTATGTTCATTAATTTCTTTGTTTATGAAACAATTTGTGAAAAAAAAACAATTATATCATTATGCTGCGTCCGCGACTTCGTCCGCTGCTCTCGCCCTATAAACGCGATTAAAAGGCTAAATTACATATAAGTATATAGTTTTTATATTGTTGAATTAAATTTTGTTAGTATTTTTAATCGATTAAACATAATTATTTGTTTTCGTAAGTAATTTTAGGGTCGCATCTTTATGACATGTGCGAAAGTGATATGAACCCAACTTCAATCCGGTCAAGTTACGTTGATCCAACTGTATATTTTAATTAAAACGACTAGTTTCGTATTCTTGTAACTTTGTGATCGATCTCAAATACGCTTGCGTCAAGTATGCGTCTCGAAAGCGCATTAACGACATTCTAGTACGGTGCGCAAGCGTTTTTAAGATCGATCCCAAAGTTACAAAATACGAAAATGGCCGTTTTAATCGAAACTTTTAACTGTAACTGAACTGCTTTAAATACGTGAATTGACCCGCTGGTCTATACGTTATTGGTTATGTCAATAAAATTAAAGACACTGACACTTCTTCTTCTTCTTTTAATTGATGGCAATCTAGCCGTTTTAACGGCTAATATCTGCCAGTGTCATGTATTTATGCGCTTATTACATGCACAAAGTCTCGTTCATAATCAATTATCACGTATTCAATTCATTTTTTACAAGTTAAACTCGGAGCTGTAAAAATAATGACCTATCAGTTTGCCGCCATTTTTACAACTCCACACAGACACTTGCGAGACAATTTTTACGCAAGTGTCATGGAAGCAAAGTTTTCTGCCGTTTTCAATCGTACGTCTATCAATCGATTTGACATAAGCTCCATACAAAATCACACTAATATTATAAAGGCGAAAGTTTGTGAGTGTGTATGTTTGTTACTTCTTCACGTATAAACGGCTGGAGTGATTTTAATAAAATTTGGTATGGAATTAGCTGACGCCCTGGATTGACACATAGGCTAATAAACCGCGGGTAACACCGCGGGGCACAGCTAGTATGTCATAATACTATCTCTAGTAGCCAAATAGTTAGAGTATTAAAAAACCGTGCAAGTGCATATCGGGCCATGCTCAATGTAGGGTTCCGTAGTCCCCCCCCCCCCATCCGAATAATGCAGCTTAAGAAGTGGGTTTTCTGTTGTTTTTGGTTTTTACTTACAACGTTATCGTAATAATAATTTTCAATGGAACTTATATGAAAATGTTGGTACTTCTCAATTGATCAGCTGTTACTCGTAAACTTGTAAAGTCTACTTAGCTATGATAGTTTTCCTTTTAATTTCACTATTTAAACTACTATCGTGATTTTTTTCATATACCCAATATCAACCATTTAGCTGGCAACTAGCTTTCACTTGATTCTAACAAAAATTTGCACTTTAAAGTTTAATATTTCACAAAAGGTTTCCCTAAATCGAAAAATGCTTTTGCAACCCCGAAACGGTTTTAATAACCTATCTAATGATACTCCACACGATTAGGTAGGTGATAAAAAATTACATTCCCACTTTACATAGGTATAGGGAAGGTACCAAAAAAAAAAACACTTTGTCGTCATAAGTAATATGTGTATCCATGCAAAATTACAGTCTTCTAGCACAAACAGTCTCTGAGCTAAGCTGCGGACGGACGGACATGGCGAAACTTTATGGGTTCCGTTTTGCCATTTTGGCTACAGAACCCTAAAAACGACCAATAGTCAATATAGAACGATCTATTACACTTTTTATTCTTATTATTAACTGTATGGTAATCTAGACTGGTAGGTATCCTGAAAATTTCTCCTGAAGGCGTCAACACACCCATGTACCTACACTTACATAAGTACCTACTTTGAATGTTTTTCATCTCTTTTAACCATAGAATTATTACCATAACTCTATGATTCTCATACGTTAAATGTAAAATTTCGGCGGCAGCCTAATGGCTAAGGCATCGGTCTTGCAATCGTGAGGTCGCGTGTTCGAATCCTACCCATTATACTACCGACGTGAACCCACTCCTAACGCAAGCCATTGAGCTTAGCTGGAGGGGTTAACAAGATTGCTAGTAATGCGGGACCACAATTCCACATTGCAAGTTACCTTTAAAAAAAAATACTTTAGTAATACGATTATAAAATTATATATACTACGGGTCTTAATCGCGTGAATAATTTAAGGTAAAATACCTGCCGTGGTCACGGGTTGCAATATGGTCGAAACGTCGGGCAATGAACTAGGTATTTACCTTTAATTATTCACGCGATTAAGACCCGTAGTATATATAATTTTATAATGTGTACAAATCGCGAAAGTTTATCAACATTTATGTGAAAATGGAATTGTAAAAATGGCGGCAAACTAACATGTCGCCATTTTTACAACTCCGCTTTTATCTTGTAAACACACTAGTTATCAATAAATTGTTATTAAGTACCCAATTCATAATCAAATAAATTGTTTATTAAAACCAATGGAACTTCATATACAATCACCTGAAAAACAAACAAATCATATCCGGAACTTCCTGACAATACCACGCAACTCAAAAGAGACCGATCGCCTACCGGAACGCGATCAAACGATACTCATAATCGCTATTAAACACTTACTACTTAGCTTGTAAAACCACTAATGTGTTTATAAATAATTACCGCTATTTACCGCTTGTTACCGCTCCTTACTACTGCTTACCCTTACTAGTAACCACATCAATCATATTTATCATTCAAATTTTTGATTATAAAAGTACTAAAAAGGCGCTAAACAAACATTTAGTTTTGGAAACATACAGGAGCCTATTTTGAGCCGGTATTTTTTTATACCATGACCATCATGCCCGCAGCTTCGCCCGCACGGATGCCAGATTGTTACCAAAATATTTTAACGGCAAAGTTTTATACTAACTTTGCACCTCCGTTTTACCCCTTTAGGTACATGACTGCCTCTGTGGCGCGATGGGAGTGTGACTGCTACGCAAGAGGTCGTTCTATTTCCACACGTGATACTAATTTGTGTGATCTACAAATAGTTGTTCTGGGTCTGGGTGTACTTTATGTCCGTGACTTGTTTGTAAAGTCTCCGCGACACAGGGCTTGTACCCTACTGCGGGAGTCGTCTTTTAAATGAAACGAAATGCAATCTAGGCGCGTCACTTAGGTGGTGAATATCCAAAAATCCTTTCTTAGTGCTTTCCTATGTTATAAAAGGTGTAAAATTTCAAGTTTCTAACCCTTATAGTTTAGGCCCTGCGTTGATATGTCAGTTAGTCAGTGAGCTTCTCCTTTTATATATATTATAGACTAGCTGTCCCGCGCAACTTCGTATGCGTAATTTTTCCCCGTTTTTGCAACATTTCTCGTCGCTGCTCCGCTCCTATTAGTCGTAGCGCGATGTTATATAGCCTATAGCCTTCCTCGATAAATGGGCTATCCAACAAAAAAATAATTTTTCAAATCGGACCAGTAGTTCCTGAGATTAGCGTGTTTAAACAAACAAACAAACAAACAAACTCTTCCGCTTTATAATATTAGTATAGATTTACTAATCAAGCGAACGATGAGACCATGTAGAAATCGAAAGAAAATGGCGGATTTTGTTTTTTACGAATTTGACGTTTGCGGTGGAGACCATAGACATTTTTTTTTTTAAATCGACCTTTTGTATGCGTTGGCGAATTCGCCACGCAACTAATGTACCTAGTCGAAGCCCCCAGTGTCACCCAAATCCTTGTTTAGCAAAGATCTGAATGTGAGCGCACCGCGCTCCTCATTTGAGACATTAGTTCTTAAGTCTCATTTGCTCAGTAATTACACTTGCTACAGTGCCCTTCAACCGAAACACAGTGATTTATTAACAATCACTATTTCACGGAAGATAATCTGACACTGTAGTGTTATCAACCAAGACGGTCTATGGCTTTTAAAGTAAAGTAATGTTCATATTGGACGTCTTTATGCCGTGTGGTGCCGGCTTAAGAATAGTACCACCCCATCTCTTCCCGTGGGTGTCGTCAAGGCGACTAAGGGATTTCACTCCGGAGGACGGGCAGCAGCGTCCTCTGCGTACTTAAAGCCTTACTGCGATCGCCAACCCGCTCGCCAAGCGTGGCGATTATGGCAATTACCCGCAGGATCTACTGGGGAGACCCGTGCCCAGCAGTGGGCCATCATATGGGTTGATATGATGGACGTCTTTCTTCTAAAGTATGTAGCGTTTAATAACACATTATAGAGCCGTGTGTGAGACAGCGTTCTCAGCAAGTACAATCATTAGTTGAGATCAAAAAATGTATTGGTGCAAACCTCTCCGACTATTACAACTGGTTTACTACGTTATTATAATTTTGATACTTGATTAACTTCGACTAAACTATTTTTTTTTTTTCACATTTTTATTTTTGGTAGAGGATGAGTTATAACGACCCAGTGTGAAATTCTCGCAAGCTCTGAAACTCTGGCTATTAGTATTTTGAATGTTCGAATCCACAAATCGTCGCGCCCATGTTGATTTTGCAACAATTATAGTTATTATGCCAATGGATATTTTTTTAAATTATTTATTTGGAAACTCGACAGCTTATTTATCTAAAACAATTAATGGCGTTAATTTAAGTATTTTTTTTGAAATGATGATTTCAAAATGATTACCGAAAAATAAGAAAAAAATTTTGACACAATGTTGTCTTAAATACGTGTGTATAGTACACTAAGACTCATAACAATAATTTGCCTATAACACAAAATGGTGTCCCGTATGGGAATGGAACCCACGAATTCTTGCTCAGCAGTTTATATACACTTCCACCGCGCTACCGAGCTTTTTGTGATTATTTATTCAACTAATATCATTCAAGCAAGCATATATAACCAAACTTACAAGTTTACAAACCTTTTCTTTACATTACAAAAAACCTTCCTTGCAATAACTTTTCAAATAAGTACCTAATTCATCAAACTTCAACAACACTACATCCTAATAACAGTAAAATATATTGACAACTAATATCTAATTACAAAAAACCAATAGAAAACAAACCCGGAACCAAAAACGGAACTATTTTTTACAAAACCCAATTCAAATTGCGAATCAAAACTTATATTAACCAAAAAAATAAAAAATAAAGTATCAAAATCGTTATACTACGTCGAATAGTTTCTTGAATGCCATACAACGTCTTGGGTGGTCTAAACAGAATGTTTTATCTCGCTCGCACTTTCACATTCTGTAGTATTGTTGTCTCGATCTAACGAGGTGGTTGTCAAAGAGTATAGAGATTTGCCTAATTCGTATCAGATTGGACGCTTTGATATCGATTGTTTGCTTACTCTTAATTTGAGAGTATTTAAGAGGGTTTTACAGGAAATAAACATCCTTAAAACATACTAGTATAGCACCCGATTTACCTTGTAAAATCGGGAAGAATTACTTAACTATAATTATTATATTTTTTTTTATTAAAAGACGACTCCCGCAGTAGGGTACATTGTGCCCTGCATTGCACACCCAGACCTGTAACAACAATTTGTGGATCACACAATTGTGTCCCGTTTGGGAATCGAACCCACGACCTCTTGCGTAGCAGTCGGACACAGTCCCACCGCGCCACAGAGGCAGCCTATATGATATTTTGTTGTAGTCTTACTAAAACGAAAGTTACTTTATCTGTTAATGTTACGCCTAAATTGCTAAATCAATTTTGATGATGGAGACAGCAGATTTTTTGTAGAAATAAAACAAGGACATCAACTGTAAGGGGTGAAATAAGGTGTGACAAAGAGGATGAAAATTTATATTATTATTACGAGATGAAAGTTCTTGTTGAGATGCGGATGACTGTGAAAATGGTTAGCCATCTATGAACATTTTCTTTCTTTCTTTTCTTTTTTCTTTAAAAAGATAACTAGCAATGTGGGATTGAGTCCCACATTACTAATCTTATTGTTAACCCCTCCAGCTAAGCTCAAAGGCTTGTGTTAGGAGTAGGTTTACGTCGGTAGTTTATTGGGTAGGATTCGAACACGCGATCTTACGATTGCGAGACTGATACCTTAGCCATTAGGCTACCGCCGCTATTTTTATTTTATACGCGGATGACTGTGAAAATGGACAGCCATCTATGAACCTTTTTATTTTATCTCCAATAAACAATGAATCGTTAAGCGAATGTAATGCTTAATTGTTTATTAATCATCATAGGTACGTTAAGTATAGTTCGACTTTCTATGCGAACGTTATCATGGTTGGCGGCGGTTTAGACCGACCCACAGCCACGACCGGCTTCCTCCGTAGCCATGGACAATTGTTAAACCACATTGCCTGATCTGTCAGCTGGTCACTTCAATAGGGCTATTCAATTTGTGGAAAGATGTTCGTCCAACACGAATTAACATATAAGTTATGTGAGATAAAAAGTTCTTTATCTTCAAAACGGCTGAACATATTTTAATCAAACAACGCTGCAAATCATCCCAATTAAACCAGCTTCTTAATAAGCTAAATCTTATTTAAATCCGTCCAGCCATTTAGACGCAAAATGCTACAAACTGACAGACATTTTTAAGGTAAGAAAATAGAAAATCAATTCTGTCGCCCGAATAATCTTTGCCGTTTTTATCATTATCCTTTTCGCAATACATCTCTTTCGCACGCGAATGTGTTGTATATAGCTGTCTCACTCGTCCACCTATGACCTCTGCGTGCCCTGTCCTTTTCTAATTGAGAAGAAAGTTGTGATATCTCGTTCTACCTTTCATGTTTAATATTGTTTTTGATGATAATTTAATTTTGATGGGCTTTTATAATGTTTTTTTATAACTGTTATACAGGGTGTAACAGAAAGGTGTGATCATATTCAAGGGTTGGTATGTGCCCATGATATTGAGTGCACATACCTAATTTTATCAAAATCGAAGTACCGTAAAGAAATATTTATTACTTTTTCATTCGTTTATCTATTTATGAGTGAAAAAGTAATTAATTAAAAAAGTATGACTTAAAAAGTTCTATGTCACAATAATCCAATTCAATGTTGTACCAGGGCATGTATAATTATTATGCCATACGCCTTTCACTACTGAATTTTGACAAAAACAATAAGCTATAACTATGTAATAATAATGCAACCAGCTATGGCACCATTGTAGGTGTAATACTGCCTCGACTACTATCGACTGCCTCTGTGGCGCGGTGGGAGTGTATCCGACTGCTACGCAAGAGGTCGTGGGTTCGATCCCCACTCAGGATAAAATTTTGTGTGATGAGCACGATGGTTTATTCTGTTCTGGGTGTTATTTATCTATAATATGTATGTATTTAGAAATATATACCTAAGTATGTTTATCAGTTGTCTGGTTTCTATAGTACAAGCTCTGCTTAGTTTGGGATCAGATAGCGTTGTGTGAGTTGTCCCTAGATATTATAGATATTATTATAATACTCATAACATACCCTATCCACTGCTGAAATTTGACCACACATTTCTGTTACACTCGGTTTAATATACAAGCAGTTGCCCGCGACATCGTTCGCGTAGAAATTTTTGAGAAACATGAGTATCCCACTAGAACCATGCATTTTCCTTTTTTTTTTTAAAGATAACTAGCAATGTGGGATTGAGTCCCACATTGCTAGCAGTCTTGTTAAGCCCTCCTAAGCTCTATGGCTTGTGTTAGAAATGGGTTCACGTCGGTAGTATAATGGCCAGGATTCCAACCCACGACCTCACGATTGCGAGACCGATGCCTTAGCTATTAGGCTACTACCGCTTTATTCCTAACTACATGTTATTCCGGACTATAAACTATCTGAGTGCCAAATTTTATAAAAAAAAACGAGTAACAGACAACCATACATTCTCGCATTTATAATATTACTAGCCGGCCCGCAAAACTTCCTATACGTCAATTTTCCCCGATTTTGCAACATTTTTCATTGCTGCTCCGCTTCTATTGGTCGCAGCGTGATGTTATATAGCCTATAGCCTTCCTCCATAAATGGGCTATTCAACAGTATAAGATTTTTTTAATTACAACCGGTTGTTCCTGAGACTATCGCGTTTAAACCAACATTTCAGTTTCATAATATAATGTACAGTTAAGTAGGACTAGCTGTCCCGCGCAACATTTTTTATTGGAGCTCCGCTCCTATTGCTCGTAGCGTGATGTTATATAGCCCATAACCTTCCTCAACAAATGAGCTATCCAACAGTAAAATATTTTTTCAATTACAACTAGTAATTCATGAGATTATCGCGTTTAAACAAACTGTCCGACTGCTATGCAAGAGGTCGTGGGTTCGATCCCCACCCTGGATAAAGCTTTGTGTGATGAGCACGATGGTTTATTCTGTGTCTGCGTGTTATTTATCTATAATACACTGACGGACTTATAAACTGCATCAAAGTAATAGACGACTTTGAAATAAATATTTTAACCAAGTATGCAAACTTTCTATACAGATTTAAATTGAAACCTCTAGATTGGTTCGTGAACTTTAAAACAGCGTAGGATCATATCTTTAAGTTTAAGTTTATGTACTGGAAAGGACCTTAAGACCTTTTTTGAAGAAAAAACAGAAGTTTAAGGAAAAATTGTTTAATTAAAAAATTGGTTTTAACAATAGACACAAACTTTATGCAAGGGTTTATTTGTGTTTTAATAAGGTGTATTACCCCCACGTGCCCTTATTACGGATTCTAATCGGTTCCGCATAGATTTTATAAGGGTTTTTAAAAGATCTTGCGGAATATTGTCCCATTCTTCTGAAAGTGCTGTTCTTAGTGCTGCCACTGTCGTAGGCGAAGGGTTTCTCGCATATACAGCTCTTTTTAAATTGTCCCAAACATGCTCGATGGGATTAAGATCCGGGCTGCGTGCTGGCCAATTCATTGTACGTATCCCAACCTCTTCGCAATAATGTTGAACTTGTGCAGCTGCATGCGGCCGGGCATTATCCTGCATTAAAGTAAAATTTTCGCCTATGAATCCCATGTAAGGCACCACGTGATCTTCTAATATCTCTGTTATGTAGCGATGTGCTGTCAAACCCCCTCTATTACCGTTTTGACGGACCATGTCTATGAACACAAGTTCTGTTCGCCCGTTCATCGATATGCCACCCCAGACCATACATGAACCGCCTCCAAAAGGAACACGCTCCTCAATGCAACTTTGAGCATATCGCTCCCCACGTCGACGATAGACTCTTCTGCGACCATCTGCACCATATAAACATGTCCTACACTCGTCCGTGAACAATACAGAGGCCCACTGCTCTTCTGTCCAATTCAGGTGATGACGCGCAAATCTTAAGCGAGCTTGTCTGTGAGCTGCAGACAACTTTGGACCATTTGCTGGTCTAAAAGGGGTGATAGCCGCTTCCTTTAACCTTCTTCTTATTGTTCGTGCACACACGTTTTTTCCACGCACTTCATTAAGCTCGGTTTTGATGTTAACTGACGTGAGGAAACGATTTCGCAGGGAAGTTGTAACAATAAATCGGTCATCACGACCTGTGGTTGCTCGAGTTCTGCCTGTACCACGTCTCCTCCTGTAAGAACCTGTCTCTACAAACCTTCTGTATATTCTACAAACCGTAGACTGGTTTAAATTTAAATTTCTACCAATCGTTCGTTGATCCAAGCCCTCCCGCACCAATGCTACAATTTGTGCCGCTTGTTCGGACGAAGTATCCATATTATGGTTCAAAAACTCTCGATGTGTTAAAAAACTAACCCAACAATTATGCTGGTAACAATAATTCAATTGACCAAACAAAAAAAATCAATGAGAATTAATTTAAAACTTTGCTATAAATAACACGCAAATCTGATACTACGAGTAAATTTTCTTTTCCCGGCTATATTCATTTGTTTTACCGCAGTTCTATTTTTAAATTTAATTTTTTTTTAAGATTAAGAGCCAGTCTTTCTATATTTATATAATTTAATCTAAAAAGTTTGCATACTTATTATAAAAAAATCCTTTTAGAGTAAACCTGAACTTTGATGCAGTTTATGAGTCCGTCAGTGTATGTATGATAGAAATATATAAGTAGATATGTTTATCAGTTGTCTGGTTTTCATAGTACAAGCTCTGCTTAGTTTGGGATCAGATAGCGTTGTGTGAGTTGTCCCAAGATATTATTATTATTATTTTCAGTTTTATAATATTAGTACAGTTATGTACGACTATAGCTTATGCCTTCGGCTTCTCTCGCGTTAAGTTTATTTACTCTACTAAGTACTATACTAGTACTAGTACTAGTACTAGAAGGTACGCTGAATAGGCTACAACAGGACTTCCATTTTGACATTTGTACTATCCTTTGACAGAATGAAATGGAAGTCTATATCTATACTATTATTATACAGCTGAAGAGTTTGTTTGCTTGAACGCGGAAATCTCAGGCCCGAATTAAAAAATATTTTTCTGCTGGATAGCCCATTTATCGAGGAAGGCTATAAGCTATAAAACATCACGCTACGACCAATAGGAGTGGCGCCGCAATGAAGAATGAGACTGCCTCTGTGACGCTGTGGGAGTGTATCCGATTGCTACGCAAGAGGTCGTGGGTTCGATCCCCATTTGTGGCAGCACTATTGGCAACTAATTGCTCGGCCAATAATGGCAATATGTCTACAATTGTATGACGCATGATCCAGTCTCCTAAACGGGCTACACAACCCAGCAACAATAATATAAAGAGTGACTGAAACAACAACAAAATTGAGCAACATTGCGGAAAATCGATCGCTCAGCGATCGTCCGGCAACTATCAAATCAATATTGGAGAGTACTGCCATGTTGCCGGCCACAAATTTCCGAAAAATGGCCCGTTTAGACGCCCATAAAGACAAGTACCTACCACCGGCACAGAATAATCGTGCTCATTATACAAAGATATATTCTGGGTGGGAATCAAACCCATGACCTCTGGCTTAGCAATCATTGTCACTAACCACTAGACTAACAGGCCACTCAAGGTCGTGGTATAAATTCGAATCAACCCCAAAAAAAAAACATCTCAGGACATAATCATGGTTACCAATCCATTTCTAATCCTTCCACACATACCTTAACCATTAAATAAAGTCGTAACACATAAATAAAGTATAGAACACTAATTGCTTACTCGCTCACGTTTGCTTGTCACGACACTTGTCAAAAATGTCAAATATGTCAAAACTGTCAAATAAAACGCGTGTCAAATGGGCAGGTATCGATCTAATTGATCTGATGGGAAGATAAGATCTTTATTAAGGATGCTGTATACTGGAAGCTATAATATATCTAAATAGGTAGCTTTCAATGTGGCTTCCCTAGTTAAAATTTAATTTCATTGAAGTTAAATTTTAAACGTACGTTCAAAGATGCCTCTGTGGCGCGGTGGGAGTGTATCCGACTACGCAAGAGGTCGCGGGTTCGATCCCCACCCAGGATAAAACTTTGTGTGATGAGCACGATGGTTTATTGTGTGTCTGGGTGTTATATCTATAATATGTATGTATTTAGAAATATATAAGTATGTTTATCAGTTGTCTGGTTGTACTATACAAGCTCTGTTTAGTTTGGGATTAGATAGCATTGTGTGAGTTGTCCCAAGATTTTATTATTAATGATATTTTAGGAAAAAGGTGTAGATAGGTTACAAGCGCTTAGCAAGTGGCACGTTAAAATTTAGACAATTGACCAATTGTAAGTGTCGCATCGCCGGCATCATCACATGAAAGCAGCGGAATAAATTTTTCTCTTTTTCGCTCGTGATAATTAAATCATGCTTTCCTACTTTTACGACTTACCTTCGTTTGCGTAAATTTTCCCGTTTTTGCAACACTTCTCATTGCTACTCTGCTCCTATTGGTGGTAGCGTGATGTTATATAACCTATAACCTTCCTCGCTAAATGGGCTATCCAACAAAAAAAGATTTTTTCAATTCGGATCAGTCGTTTCTGAGATTACCGCGTTCAAACAAACAAATAATCAAAGAAACAAACTCTTCAACTTTATAATATTAGTATAGACTAGCTGTCCCGCGCAACTTCGTATGCGTAAATTTTCCCCGTTTTTGCAACATTTCTCGTCGCTGCTCCGCTCCTGTTAGTTGTAGCGCAATGTTATATAGCCTATAGCCTTTCTCGATAAATGGGCTATCCAACAGTAAAATATTTTTTCAAATCGAACCAGTAGTTCCTGAGATTAGCGCGTTTAAACAAACAAACAAACAAACAAACTCTTCCGCTTTATAATATTAGTATAGATTAGCATGTCAGAACTGATTGAAGTTCGTATTATGCCAATAATAGCTTGCAATGGAACTTCACCCTTACACCATATTACGAAGTTGTATCTCTACCAGTCATGGTTTCTTTCTAGGATTCCTTATTGCCGTGACCTATTCATGAACTTGGGCAGAGTTATATTTAACAATGTACTTTACTAGTTTCTTCCTGCAGCTTCGTCCGGCTTATGTTTGATTTTTATAACTTACTAGCTGTTCCTGCGAACTTCGTGCCTTTTTTTAATTATTTTCTAATTTTTTTTGAGTATTAGAAAAGTGAAAAAAAAAAATTAAAATTAAATAACGCGCTTTTAAAGAAAAATCCCTGGAACCCGGAATTGCGATTTGTCAATTCCGAAATCCCGGGTTAAGAAATAAGGTTCGGGATCGAAGTCACTTCACTCGCGTCATCGATATGTATCTAATAACGTATCATTTATTAAAATCGGTTGAGGCGTTATGAGCGGACATAGGAACATTGAAAGGATACCTACATAAATAGGTACATTCGCGTCAAACACATACGGCACATCTTCTGCAGTCGGGTAAAAAAATGGATGAAATCGGTAAAGTCGTTTTCTAGTTATTTCGTGGCCAAGAAAAATAGGGATTCATTTTTTTATACATTATGATAGATGTGTTATTCTGATGTTTAACCTACATTACTGTGAAGTTTTTGACTGGTTTGTTGGCCTAGTGTTTAGTGACCCTGACTGCTAAGCCGGAGGTCGTGGGTTCGATCCCCATCCAGGATAAAACTTTGTGTAATGAGCACGATGGTTGATTCTGTGTCTGGGTGTAATTTATCTATATGTGTGTATTTAGGAATACTGTATGTTTATCAGTTGTCTGGTTGCCATAGTACAAGCTCTGCTTAGTTTAGAATCAGATGACGTTGTGTGAGAGATGATATTATTATAATTAGTTTCAACAAAATCGTTTCAGTAGTTTTTGCGTGGTAGAACAACAAACATACATTTATCATCAAGCATTGCCATACAACGTGGCAATGCTGCCAGCCTTCTGGGCACTATACCGGTTGACAACGATGGGGAAGAATTCTTCGACGCCTGAACTGGTTGTGACTCCATTTTTATATAATCCTTTTATTGTAATTTACTAGTTAAGTTGTAAATAATGGTAATAGTTTGTGGAGGGCAAGGTGTTAGGTCCCTCCAACACAAAGGGAGGATTCTCCGACCAGGCGAGGTGATCATGCCTGGTGGGCCGCGGCCCAACGATTAACGTTGGGAACTTATAATATAATAATATCTTGGGACAACTCACACTACACTATCTGATCCCAAACTAAACAGAGCTTGTATTATGGAAACCAGACAACTGATAAACATACTTATATATTTCTGGGTGGGGATCGAACCCACGACCTCTTGCATAGCAGTCGGATACACTCCCACCGCGCCACAGGGGCTTTCATCGTCACTTGTTTATATAGTTAGCAGCTGTGAAAACTTATATATCGCGATTCAGGATTTGACGCGAGCTGTCAAGTGTCAATTTATTTATATTATTATATGTGGGTACCGCCACAAGTTTGTATTTATTTAGTTCATGAGGAGGTAATTTTTTTTTTTAAACATAACTAGCAATGTGGGATTTTCGTCCCACATTACTAGCAATCCTGTTAACCCCTCCAGCTAAGCTCAATGGCTTGTTTTAGGAGGGGGTTCACGTCGGTAGTATAATGGCGAGGATTCGAACTAGCGATCTCACGATTGCGAGACCGATGCCTTAGCCATTAAGCTACCGCCTTCAAAATTGAATTGATATCATCACAAATTAGCAGGATTTAAGACTATGTTGCCGTGTGGTACCGGCTTAAGAATAGTACCAACCCATCTCTTCCCGTGGGTGTCGTCAAGGACTAGGGGATGTCACACCGGAGGAAGCAGCAGTGTCCAAGGAGAACTTTAAAGCCTTACTGCTATCTCCAACCCGCTCACCAGGCGTTGCGAATACGGCAATAGCCCCCAGGATCTACAAGTAAGTAGGATCTCCTTGGGAGACCCATGCCCAGCATTGGGACATCATATGGGCTTGATTGGTGGAAGAGAACGTTCCACAGTCAGCCTTGTGTCTGATCTGTCGCCGGTTGAATTTTTTTGGTTTTAGTTAAGGTTGTCAAAACCATGCCATTATTTTTACGATTGCCTGTCTAAATCTATACTAATATTATAAAGCTGAAGAGTTTGTTTGAACGCTATAATCTCAAGAACTACTAATCCGAATTGAAAAATTCTGTTCACTGTTGCATAGCCCATTTATCGAGAAAGGCTATAGGCTATATAACATCACGCTACGACCAATAGGAGCGGAACAGCAATGAAAAATATTTCAACAACGAGGAAAATTTACGCAGACGAAGTTACGCGGGTCAGCTAGTTAGTGATAATACTAATATTCTGGCTTAACGGCTGGACCGATTTTTATGAGATTTTCATTAGAAGTTAGCTAAGTTTATGAAGCCTCGTACACACTACACTTAATTTAAAAGAATAGGTATTACGAACAAAAACCTAACTTCAAAAACCTTATTTTTAATTACGAAATGCAGTCAAATTGAAAATAAAATATACAAGTTACTTCAAGTGGTAAAAGTTAACACTGATTAAGTATGAATATTGTAAATTGATATATAAGTGCGCGGCCACCCAGCGCGGGAGTCGTTTTGTTTCGTTGCGAGCGAGCGGTGATAGATAGGCGCGCGCGCCGATTGGTTAAACATTAGGGTTGGCACTGCGAAAAAAATGAATCGAGTCAGGTGATTTTTTATTTAATTTATTTACAGTTTATTTGTAGTTACATATTATTATTATTATTATTTATTTATTTAAAACTTTATGCACAAAATTGTACGAAGTTGGACTTAATGCTAAAAGCATTCTCTGCCAGTCTACCTCGGAGTGATGTAGATATGGAATGTGTAGTGTGCAGTAACCTAATTGTTATTGAAAAACTTTATATTAATCTTACATAACACACAAATAAAAATAGCTAGATGGAGAATATTAAATAAAGACTGAAATAAAAATATTATGTGTGGCTCTTTGGCAAAGGCCTTTCCCAAGACTGTCCACTCGTCTCTCTTTCGTGCCAGTCTAATCCAGGTTTCTCCACTGTCATAATCAGGTCATATTCCCATCTTCTGTTAGTTTATTTTTTGTTTCTTCTTTCTTTTCCCCTCTCTGGGGAATTGTTATTAATTAAGTTCACTTCTCTCGCCCGCCATTTTAGTGTTCTTACTTTTAACACAACATCTTGTTAATTTTTGATTTGTTTATTGAGAATTGTATATCATAGCTAATGTTAGGTAGGTATTGAAGATTTTTTTTTCTAAATGTCGGCGACAATGTACAAAAAAACAAAAACCTTATGATGGCGGTAATCGCAACCCATTTATTTCAAGAATCAGTGTCCCTCAGAAATATTTAGCTCACAACCTAACACAAATATGTATGTATTATATTAACGACTAGCTGACTCGCGCAACTTCTTCTGCGTAAATTTTCCCCGTTTTTCCAACATTTCTCATTGCTGCTCCGCTCCTTATTTCTCCACTATTAAATGGATGTTATTATACAAATAAACCTTCCTCTTCAATCACTTTATCTATTTAAAAAAACCGCATCAAAATCCGTTGCGTAGTTTTAAAGATTTAAGCATACATAGGGATATAGGGACAGAGAAAGCGACTTTGTTTTATGCTATGTAGTGAAACGTGTCTAAATGCAACTAAAAATAATATTAGTATACTAACACTAAGTCTGCTCGTTCTTGTGGCACTTTTCAAGGAGACTATCAATCTTCATGCCAAAATTCAATAAAAACCGTTCAGCTTAGTCGTCCATAAGTAACAAACAAACTAATATAGAAACTCACTCAAATCTTTGAATAAATTAAGTTAATATCTATCTATAAACAATGATTAAATTAAACCTCTCGTTGTACATCTCGATTATACACCGTTTGTAGTCGTTTTGGAGACGAAAATGTTGAACTTTATATCAATAAGCTATTCCATAAAAATATCAGTAATATTAACATTTTTTTTTTAATAAACATGTCGTTTGCAGAAAATAAATGAGCACTTGTGGTAACGTTACTCAATTTCACGTAATAAAAATAGGTACTACGATGATAAGATAGACGTCATTCATGTTTTCCACTATCCAAAAGTGCCACACGACGCGTTAGGTAATTTAAGGTTATTTAAAAAATATAAGTATATTAATATTTTATAAAACTGATATTAGGTTTTTGAAATGGAATTCAAAACACACACAATCCGACAGAAAGAGATTAGGCGCAGGATCGATGGCTTAACAGAGGGGTGACAGTGTTCGAAAACGATCACCAATCTATGAACTGACAGTGGTAAAGTTGCATAACCTTGATCTGCTCGGTCGCCACTCACCACTGAGTCAGGGACTCTCAAGTATGGAAATATTAAAACAAGAAAGAAACTTGTGACAACCCTAACTCCAGATCAGCGGCGCTTGCGCATCTTTCACAAAAATTCTTCACATTGATACCGCACGTCGAAATAACTCATTTATTAAACATTTTCTTGAATGTCCTCCTTATGCTAATTCAAAGATTTTAACCCAATTTTAGTACATTTAAAAACATGACTTTACTGAGTCCTGAGTTCCTGGGTCTTTATTCACGTTCTGTTTTTCCGTTTTCGGTACTGTCAAAATCTTGTCATAATCTATACTAATATTATAAAGCGGAAGAGTTTGTTTGTTTGTTTGTTTGCTTTGTTTGTTTGTTTAAACGCGCTAATCTCAGGAACTACTGGTCCGATTTGAAAAATTATTTTTTAGTTGGATAGCCCATTTATCGAGGTAGGCTAAAGGCTATATAACATCGCGCTACAACTAATAGGAGCGGAGCAGCGACGAGAAATGTTGCAAAATCGGGGAAAATTTACGCATACGAAGTTGCGCGGGACAGATAATGGTAAATAGAGAGCTGCCCTTAGAAATGCATCAACGCGCATGCGCGGCAGACATCTTTGAGCGCACCGCGCATGCGTCAGCACGGACCTGCCGCGAAAACTGAAAAAAGGAATGTGAATAAGGACCCTAATTGACAGACTGACTAACTAATTTCATCATGACAGAGCACTAAACTAAACTTTTTTTTTTTTTTTTTTTTTTTTTTTTTTTTTTATAAAAGACGTCTCCCGTAGTAGGGTACAAGCCCTGTGTCGCGGGAGACTTTACAAACATACAATTCACGGACACAAAGTACACCTAGACTCGGAACAACAGTTTGTGGATCACACGAAGTGGTGTCCCGTGTGGGAATCGAACCCACGACCTCTTGCGTAGCAGTCAGATACACTCCCACCGCGCCACAGAGGCAGTCATTGGATTCTGGATCTACTCGTACCTTTCTGGATTGGATGGATAGGGTCAAATTAATAAAAAAAATGCTCTTAGACCCTTGTTCGGAGTGGTTGGGACAATGGTTCCCACCACCCCCCCACCCCCAGTGTCTGGTAATGACCGGACACTGCCTACTGAATAAACACTTTCATACCATATGTATTACTAAGTCCTCTGTGCAGAGCTTGCATGGAGGCGGAAAAAACGAAAACGCATGTTGACTGGCTTCTTGGTGTAGTGGTTAGTGACCCTCACTGCTAAACCAGAGGTCGTGGGTTCGATCCCAGGATAAAACTTTGTGTGATGAGCACGATGGTTTATTCTGTGTCTGGGTGTTATTTATCTATGATATGTATGTATTTGGAAATTGCATTGTGTAGACACACTTGCTCCTTCCCACCTCCACGGAACCAGCGTTAAAGCTGGAGCGGCGGCTAAAGCGGCCGAAAATCTAAAAACCCTTAAATACAGTGGTCTCGGCAACCAATATATATTTATACCATTCGGCGTCGAGACCCTTGGCCCGTGGGGTCCAAGTGCACAACTTTTTTTTAAAGAACTTTCCAAAAAATTGGTCGACTCCATGACTGGTGACCGTAGAGCTGGCAGCTTCCTCGCACAACGCATCAGCATTGCTATACAGCGAGGAAATGCTGCCAGTATTTGTGGAACCATGCCTAGGGGTCCCAATTTTTTGGATATATTTTAGTTTTATTTAGTCTTAATTTCTAGTTTAAATATAGTATTTAATAGTTTAATCAATATACCTAGTAAACTTGTAAATATTTCTAAATAAAAAATCTTTAATCGCAGTAAAGTTAAACGTGGGCTCTTTAGCGGCTTTAGAATGTTCTTTGGAAATTTAAAAGTATGTTTATCAGTTGTCTGGTTTCCATAGTACAAGCTCTGCTTAGTTTGGGTTCAGATGACGTTGTATGAGTTGTCCAAAGATATTATTATTAATAGATATTAGCTGACCCGCGCAACTTAGTCTGCGAAAATCCCTGTTTTTGAAACATTTCTCATTGCTGCTCCGCTCCTATTAGTCGTAGCGCAATGTTATATAGCCTTCCTCGATAAATCGGCTATCCAATAAAAATAGATTTTTTCAAATCGGACCAGTAGGTAGTTCCTGAGATTAGTGCGTTTAAACAAACAAACTCTTCCGCTTTATAATATTAGTATAGTATAGATTATTATAGGTATTACTGACAGTCCTCTAAGCAGAGCTTGCATGAAACGATAGCACATGTACTCCTCGAGTGCACCGGCGTCACCCAAATCCGCAAGGATACACTTGGAACACCAGGATAGAGATAGAGAGAGAGATATCCTAAGAAGACCGGGAAGACTGGTCTGCTTCTGGAGGTGGGCTGGCTGGAATAACGGCAGAAATGGCTCACGTACATTGGCCCACTAAAGGACTAAGTGCGGAGACCATAACCCTAACATAGAACTTACCTTCCTTTCCTTCCTACAGATCCTTGTTCCACCGCCGGCGAATAGCGAGGAAGTATTAACATTTTCCTCTTCAAGGAACGTACTAAAGACGTAGATCTCGTTTAAACAAAAGAGATACATATCAATGTTAGATATATTTCGGGACTTAATCGCGTGAATTATTTAAAGGTACGAACCTTTTATTTACCCGACGTTTCGATCATGGTCACCAGTCGATCCGTGACCACGATCGGTGTAATAATTCACGCGATTAAGTCCAGAAACATATCTAATATTTTTCGGGACTTAATCGCGTTTAAAAACAATAATTACATAACAATGATCGTAGACCTGATTGAGATAAGCGGCGGTAGCCTAATGGCTAAGGCATCGGACTCGCAATCGTGAGGTCGCGTGTTCGAATCCTACCTACCTACATTATACTACCGACGTGAACCCACTCCTTACACAAGCCGTTGAGCTTAGCTAAAGGGGTTAACAAGATTGCTAGTAATGTGGGACCTAATGCCACATTGCTAGTTATAAAAATCTTAATATTTCACAAACGGATCGAGAACGGGAGTGAGAAAATAATTTATAGTTTCTCGGTTTCACGTAGTTTGAGGTATGATTAAGGAACAAACGTCATTCATTCAAACTTTCGCTTTTACAATACTTATATGTAGGATTATTCTAGATCGAATTTTGAGGTAATCTCTCTCAAATGAAAAGTTACAGTAATTTCAAATGTCGAATCGAGTGTCCGTCACTTGCACTGTTTTGACACTTATGACAAATGGCCGTTGTTTTTTTTTTTTCCTCTTCCCTCCAATATTAATCGGTAGAGATTATGGCTCGCACATTATGTGCATACGCCAGTTTCAAGTATAATTTCTTTCTAGTTTTCTTTCACAAAGTCTCGTTCTTGTCCAGTTATCACGTATTTCAAGTATATTTTACACTGTTTTACACTTTAAACGCGGAGCTGTAAAAATAGCGACATGTCAGTTTACCGCCATTTTTACAACTCCCATGGCCGTTGTTGTTATCCTTGATCCTTCTCCTTCTTCTTCTTTGAGTTTATGGCAATCTAGCCGTTTTAACGGCTAATTTCTGCCAGTGTCAAGTATTTATACGCTTATTACATGCACAAAGTCTCGTTCTTATTCAATTATCACGTATTCAAATCATTTTTTACAAGTTAAACTCGGAGCTGTAAAAATAATGGCCGGTTAGTTTGCCGCCATTTTTACAACTCTCCTTGATCCTTGATAGAGAAGTTTAGACTTCTATTTGATTTTGTCAAATGACAATTCAATGTCAAATTCAAATAAAAGTTTTGTTGTTGGCGGCGGTAGTCTGTTCAACGTAGGTACTAATACTACCTATAGGGGTCAGTGACTATAATAGGTTATACAGATCCACTGCTAATTAGTGTATGTCATCATTGAGTCGCAGAATATACAATTCGCAAAATATCCAGCAGTCGCAAAACGTCCAGTTCACAGAATGTCATCGATATCGTTAAAATGCTAATTTTTTTTTTTTTTTAGAAAAACTGGTAATTTGATACCTTTTTACATAAAGCCCTGTTAATTTTTTGAAAAAAGACTTGTACTTAACTGGACATTCTGTGAATTAGACATTTTGCGACCTGGACATTTTGCGACCACTGGACATTTTGCGAATTGGATATTCTCGATCTTTTGGTTTCTAGGATATAGGTACTGGTTTTCAACCAATATTTTTTTTCAATTTGCCATCATTTTGAGTATCAGTTGTCAAACCATTATGAGAACGACGAGAATTGTTATTAAGACCGATTACTAGGTAACATTAATTTAATTAAAATGACCTACTGTAATTAATGTGCTGTAAAATATTACTAATTATAAATGTAGGCAGTTCCTACGATAATGCATTAATAATAGTATAGGTATAATTGCTGAAGTCGTCAGCTCGCGATTTTTTTTTAAAACAAGTTAATCAAACTTTTTTGAGTAATTTATATTACCATAAATAACTATGGACTTGCGTGTGGTCTTTCTTGCTTTAGAAAATAAGCTTTTTCATCACCTATTAAGATAGCTAAATTGACAAGACCTCTCATATTTAAACTCAAGTTTAAAAACGGAGACCTAATTATATTGGTATTTATTAGCTACATCGTAGACCCATTCATTCCTACTAGATTCTTTTAAGAATAGATCAAATTACGTTGGTCGTTTAACTTAAATACATAGACCTCAATTTATCAAACAAATCGTCGGTCAATTCACGAAAGGGCGTATCCAACAAAATTTTGGATTTTGAGATATTAGCACCATCGAAATCTATATGTCAGGATTTAGTATGTCACGAAAAGACGTATCCAAAACTCCAGTGGAAGCGGACTTATAGACCGTTGCGAAGAGCCCTATCTACTATTCCTTATAATTTAAAAAATCACGAAGAGCCATAGCGGTAGTTACGCCTTATCATGCGTATTATTTTTTCTTCACGAAAAGGCGTATGTAATTTGTTGCGAGTGAAAAGAAGACAAACCGAAACTTGTTTTTGTCATTCATCACTGTGCAAATACTAAACTGCAAAGTTTATTTACGAGAGTTAAAAATAACTAATTTCTTAGGTTAAAAATGAATAAATACCCGATTAAAGTGAAAATTACGTGCGTTACAAGTTACAAGGTAAAGTAAAGTGTTTTTTATTTTATGGGGGAATTTACCTAAAACTGCAAATTTACGTTAGATTTTTTTTTAAACTTAACTTTTTTATTACTAGATTATTTTATTGACTAGACTAAATAAAAACGGTGGTTCTAGTGATAGTATGACTACTTAGAGGTTGTGTTTAATCAGTCTGTATGAATAAATATTATATTTTTGTAATAATTATTGTTATCTTTAGAAACCTGCTGCGTTATTTACTTACTTCTATGTTATTTACTAGAGGGCCAATTTCGTAAATAATGGATGTGTTGGTGCTATGGAAAGACGGAACTCAAAATGTTGTCAATACACTAGAATTATTGCCCGTTCGAAAAGGTCAGAAGATTACGGTTGGTGCTGGTGGTATGGTACATTATGTGTTATAGGAGAATTAGAATCCTCTTCGTCTGAAGATGAACCACTTTCGTTTCGTGACTCTAAAAAACGTATGAAGAATGCAAAAAATTGCTGCGAGTACGATAATTGTCATTATCCTATTTTGACCTCTTGTATCAAATGTGCTTCTTTCTTGTGCACTGAACATTAACAAGATGAAACTCCCTGTTCTAATCATTTCGGTATTAAAACTATTTAGTTACCTACTAAAAAGGGCACTGAGCCTGCTGGGACTGGGCCACTGGACTGGGCCGCTATGAAACAATGTTGAATGGCATGAAATATAATATTTTTGACACACACTCTACTGAGATGTTTTTATTTGTACGGACGAGGTGTTTAAGTGCTTGCCCGCGTTGTTCATGTCTTCTTTGCTATGATCATTTTGTCAACGATTGCTCTACCTGTAAAAACATCAAACCTATAAAGCTGCCCTGACAAACCCTGCTTTATTTGAAAGTAATTATAATAATATAGACCAGACTTGTGAATTTGCCGACTGCACTAATCCTATTTTGACTACCTGCTTTGTGCCTGTTTATTGTGCGATGCTCATTTTGAGTCGCTGCTTGATGTGGAATCATGTGTTGATCATGCTATAAGATATACAAACCTGTTGAATCATTCGTTATCTGCTTTTGATATCCATAATGCAGAGAATATTTTCGACGATTCTGATGCAACCATAACTTACCCCCTGAAGACTTTGTAGTAGATGGCGCTCCCAGAAAAGGAGAAAGATCAGTAGAAGTAAAAAAGGAACAGAGCGGTGACCCATTTAAGTGGACAAACGTTTTGGAATTCCGAGTATTGCGAAGCAATCCAACTGTATTGTCTTTTTTTTTAATTGAGCCACTTGGAAACGCAATACAGATCCATATCACTTATGCGAGCAAATACGCAATGGCTGAGGACAAAAGTCGAGAAAATATTCAAAGAGAAATATGAAGACCTAATAAAAATGTGTAGCGGAGATACACCGATAATGAGGAATCGAACATGTTTCTTACTACCAAAACCTTCCCCACGACTAAATAGGTAATAAACAATATATCTGGTGAATATTGTAAAAAATCTTTGTTTGATTTCTGTATTAATATTAGTTACTAGTTCTTCTTTGTTATTTTCAGGTTTAAGCATCTTTAAATAAAGCTTAATCTTAATAAATACTGATTTTTATTGCATTTAAAGCAATAATACTCGGGCGTATATGAAATTACTAATATTGGTGGTACATCGCGAAGGGGCGTAAGTGAAACTTTTTTCAAAAAAAAAGATATATCTCTATAATGAACTATAGTACACAAAAACTATAATTAAATATATAAACAATGTTAGCTACTTCTTTAAATAAGTATCGTACCAAACACATAAACGTATTAGACATAAAGTTATGGCAATACATAAGGGTACAATTTCATAAAAATGGCTCTACTGTAAAATTTTGCAAAACACAGATACGCCTTTTCGTGTTTCGACCGACGAAATGTTCTAAATAACAGCTCAACTAAAATTGGACGCATTCGAACAAAATTCGAATTTGTTGATGTAACGTAACTTTTCAAACTATAGCCATCTCTTATTATTGTTAGGAGAGTTGTAAATCAAGTTCTACGGTAGAAAGAGAAAGGGATAAGAGTGGTAAAGTACTACGCGTACGTCGTGGGTGGTCGGACGTCAAGAGGTCATTCACCCCGGCTCGATAAGTTTTGACACCTGAGTTTTTTTTTTAAATGTCAGCCATATGTATTGATAGATAGTGCCTATTATAATTTTAACAGAGATAAATTGTTAATTAATATGTTGTATGTTTTTACTGTGTATCGAAACGTGTTTTGTTTTTTTTTAAGTAAAGTAGTGATTGTGTAGTTTTATTTGGAAGTAACCGTGCAACTTCGTATGCGTAAAATTTCTCCGTTTTTGCAACATATTTCATTGCTGCTCCGCTTCTATTGGTTGTAGCGTGATGTTATATAGCCTATAACCTTCCTCGATAAATGGGCTATAAAAAGTGAATTTTTCAATTCTTACCAGTAGTTCCTGACATTATCGCATTTAAATAAACAAACTCTTCAGTTTTTTTATATTAGTATAGATTTTTAGCATTCAATTTGAGATTTGAACTATACGAAGTACGAAGTACAGAAGAAACACTACGTACGAAAATCGAACCGAAATTTACAAAAACAAACAAGTCTTACAAACACAGAATGTCGAACCACTTTCGGAGCTAAATGGTCCGAAATTCTGTGTTAGTGATATAGTATTGTGAGACTTATTTTATTGTTTAAGAGAAATAACGTGATTGCTTAGTTAGGTTAAGTTTTTACAATCTTTGACTGTGGAAAGTGTGTGGTCTTAAAGGGGCGTCTAAACGTGCCATTTTTTACGGCAATTTGTGGCGGCAATGCTGTGGCCTTCAACATGGCAGTACTCTTCAATATTGATTTGATGGTTCCGGACGATCGCTCAGCGATCTATTTTCCGCAATGTTGCCCGGCTAACTTTGTTGTTGTTTCAATCGCTCTCTATTTTATTATTGCCGGGTTGTGTAGCCCGTTTAGGAGACTGGATCATGCGCCATACAATTGCAGACATATTGCCATTATTGGCCGAGTAATTAGTTGCCAATAGTGCCGCCACAAATTGCTGTACAAAATGGCCCGTTTAGACGCCCCTTAAAACAACGAAAGTACTGAAGTAATACACACGTTTAAGCAACGCAGTCAAGACATCGCTCACGGAAATGGAATTTTGTATGATATTTTGCGAAAATAATTTTTTTCGTCGTTTATCCTAAACCTACCTACCCCCTACTTTTGTCACAAAACCACCTACCATAGATAAATCTATGAGGCCCCTAGGTATTCCTTGTACATTGTTGTTCTTTGGGTAGTTTGAATTTATATAAAGCTGAAGAGTTTGTTTGTTTGTTCAGGAACTACTGGTCCGAATTGAAAAATTCTTTTACTGTTCGATAGCCCATTTATCGAAGAAGGCTATAGGCTATATAACATCACGCTACGATCAATAGGAGCGGAGCAGCAATGAAAAATGTTGCAAAAATGGGGAATACTGACGCATACGAAGTTGCGCGGGTCAGCTAGTCCTACACAACCGAAAAAGGATTGAGCACAAGACCGATGGCTTAACATGCTCTTCGGCATGAAGGGCTGACTGTGGTAACGTTGCTTAACTTTTAATTGATATTTGCTGAAAAAAAGCTTTTTTCAGCTTCTGTTACATGTATGTAGTAGCGGCTACTACAAGACAACTTTTCACCAAATTTCATTGAGATTCATTGAGTAGTCTTTATGTAAAATGCCTGTGACATAAGGACGGACAGACAGACAGATGGACATGATGCAACTATAAGGCTTCCGATTATGTAATTTTTGCTACGGAACCCTAAAACACCCCTTTTTTTGGCTCTCTTTTCCCGTTCTAGAACCCCGAACCGATCTCTCGAATTTAAGTAATTGGCTTAATCACTAGGCTACCGCTTCTTATAATAATAATAACAATATCTTGGGACAACTCACACAACACTATCTGATCCCAAACTAAGCAGAGCTTGTACTGTAGCAACCAGACAACTGATAAACATACTTATATATTTCTAAATACATACATATTACAGATAAATAACACCCAGACACAGAATAAATCATCGTGCTCATCACACAAAGTTTTATCCTGGGTGAGGATCGAACCCACGACCTCTTGCGTAGCAGTCGGATACACTCCCACTGCGCCACAAAGGCAACGACTTATTAGAAGTGTTACTGTCATATAATTCAATAAGACGCCATTAACTAACTTTGTGTTTGTCAAACTCGAGTCTAAAACAATAAAAAATTAAAAAACCGGGCAAGAGCAAGTCGGACCATGCTCAGTGTAGAGTTAAGCCTTGAACAATTGTATCAGCAGAATAGCGTATGTTCACGGCAGTTACGCCCTTTTGTTGAGAAACGCAGTTTTTTAGCAATAACTCAATGACGGTATTTCCGATCTTATCCGAAATAATTTTAGTTTTAAGTATTCACATTCAGACAGACAGACGGACATGACGAAACTATAATGGTCCGTTTTTGCCATTCTGGCTACGGAACCTTAAAAACGTAGTTAATTTGGTGAAGCTGTTATCGAATGCTTGCTTATAAAGCTTGGGTTACATGCCGCGTGGTACCAGCTTAAGATTAGTACCACCCATCTCTGCCCGTGGGTGTCGTCAAGGCGACTAAGGGATGTCACACCGGAGGAAGCAGTAGCGTCCGAGGAGTACTTTAAAGCCTTAATGCGATCGCCACCCTTGCCAAGCGTGGCGATTATGGTTAATTGGGTAGATGACTACAATAACAATAAATTATTTTAAACTATACAGGAAATAGCATTTATTGCAAAAATATTCTGAAAAACAATGTTTCTCTACAATGTTACGTTGTCATGAATTTATAAACATCAAAACAAACATTGAAACTAGATGATTTGACCATACAAAAGAATGACGTCATTGTTTTGTATTTCATATAAATTAGTACGCGGCACATCGTTTTGACGTTTCTTAAAAAGATACTGATATTTCATACTATTTAATATACGGGAATTAACGCGCACTGTTTACCTTAAAATTGCTTAACGTTTCGACCAGGTTGCACCGGCCGTGGTCACAAGCGGACTGTCGCAACGATGTTAAGACTCCGTAAGGCCGATGAATCTTCATCTACCCTCACTTTTTTGTTTTTCGAAAGTTAGGGTCACTGCCCACTACACTGATTGTGTCCATGTTAACCGACTGCGAACTAATACGAGGTTGTGTTTTATGAAACTGGATTCCGCGTCACGGATAGTTTGAAGCCCTCTTCCCGATTGAAAGTTTTATGTTTTTGCAACAATGCGCGTTAATTCCCGTATAATAAATAGTTATATTGGGTACTAAAATCGAGAATTATAATATTCAATAAAAAAAAAACATTTTGACATTTATAATTTTTTTAGCATTGTTAACAGAATACCTAGACACTTTGTAGAGCTCATTGTGTGTAAAGTCAAAGTCAAAGTCAAAGTCAAATATCTTTATTTCGTAAAATCAGGTTAATGATTATTTGAAAACGTCAAATTAAAACATACTAAAAATTTTATAAAATTATGATTGTTTGAAAAAAAAAAACAAAATGAGGTTAGGTGGCAGTTCCAAGTGTAAAGCTCATGAGAAGAAGCTGCCAAGAAACTCATGTGTAACTAAACTTACCATCAAAAATCAAAATTCTTTATACACTTAAGATGCAAAACAACTCTTGTGATACGTCAGTATTCTACAGGTATACATGTAATGCCAAGTTCGCAAACAATAGGTAAAGCCGGAGAAAAGAACCTGGCAATAAAAACCTGGCAATAAAAACCGGGCAATTGCATCCATGTAAACCAACCTTTACATGGAGACAGGGTGACGAGACTCTTGGCGATTCATGAGGGGACACCGCACCCTATTGAACTGAATTTGATTACTGTCTGCACTTTTTTTTTTAAAGTACTTGTATAAGGGTTGTGTAGTCTTAGAAGAGTAAACAAATATTACAACTGGTAACAAATAAGTGTGTTACTTTTTGTTACTTTTGTTAACTTACACATAATTATGTTTTAAGGGCGTCCTAGTCGATGATTCTACCACACAAACGCGCATAAGTGATTACTCCTCTGATTAAGGTCGCAAGTCAAAGCTTATAATTAATATCAATTTGTTTTATCATAAGCTAGGTCTGTAGGCATCCATAATTGAAAGTAAGTTAGTATTTTGAAAATTATAAGCGATGAAACATTGGAACTTGACCAAAATTGTTGTTCAAATTGTTAACATTCTAAAATATTTTAAGGCTTATAACTTTTAAAATATGAATTTATTTTCAATTATGACTGTCTACAGGCCTAGTATATGATAAAACGAATTGATAATAATTTTAAGCTATGATTTATGACCTAGTAGTGAGGAGTAATCACTTATGCGCGTTTTTGTGGTAGAATCGTCGACTAGGGCGCCCTTAAGTAAAAGGTGTAGATAGGTTATATAAAAAACTTTCGATCTTTAAATGTATTGACTTTTTTCACGAGAACAGTTTTTGAACCGTTTTTTTAAATTAAATATTTTTTTAGTTTATAGTGGGTACATAATTATGATAAAATTGTAGTGTACATAGTTATTAATCCTAGATTGTTGTTGGTTAATTAATAGTAGGTACATTTATAAAGACAAGAACGAATTTTATATAAACTTTAAGAGATATATTTTACAATTACAGCTTTATATTACAATTCGAATCTGAATAAGTAAATTCTATAAAAAGATTAGGTACTAGCAATGTGGGATCGCGGTCCCACATTACTAGCAATCCTGTTAACCCCTCCAGCTAAGCTCAAAGGCTTGTGTTAGGAGTGGGTTCACGTCGGTAGTATAATGGGTAGGATTGCGAAACCGATGCCTTAGCCATTAAGCTACCGCCACTTTTAAAGTTAACTTAACTTTAAAACCATTTTTTTCCTTTTCAAGATTTGTACAAGAGCAATCTTAGAGGTCAATGTAGTGAATAAACTTAACGCGAGAGAAGTCGAAGGCATAAGCTATAGTCCTACATAACTGTATTAATATTATGAAACTGATGGTTTGAACGCGATAATCTCAGGAACTACTGGTTGTAACTGAAAAATCTTTCACTGTTGGATAGCCCATTTATCGAGGAAGGCTATAAAACATCACACTACAACCAATAGGAGCGGAGCAGCAATGAAAAATGTTGCAAAAGCGGGAAAAAAACGCAGACGAAGTTGCACGAGTCAGCTAGTCTTAAATAAAACAATTCCCTCACCAATTTAAAAATGCAATAAAAGAACTCACAAAATTAAAGTTTCACCCGGGTATCGAACGCGCATTCCCGATTCGCAATGCCACAAGTATTTCAATATAACCCCTGCCCTCTCGCTGTCTATCTAAAGACGTACTGAACCCGAAGGGAGGAAGGGATGATATGGGAGATTAACTCTAAGGGTTGATTTTGTTTTTTTACGTTTATTTGATAAGGGGATGAAATAAAATGTATGTTTGTACATTTGTAAGTGTTAAATAGAATTGATTGGAATTGGAATGATGAGCAGTTTGAGAATGATGGTTATGTTGGATTGGTGTACGACTGCTGTGCTAGGGGTTGTGGATTCGATTCCCACGTGGGGCAGAAATCAATAAATGTTAGATCCAAGTCTGGGTGTTATTAAAATTGTATATTTGTAAAAACTAGCTGACCCGCGCAACTTCATCTACGTAAATTTCCTCCGTCTTTGCAATATTTTTATTGCTACTCCACTCCTATTGGTCGTAGCGTGATGTTATATAGCCTATAGCCTTCCTCGACAAATGGGCTATCCAACAGTAAAATATTTTTTTAATTCAGACCAGTTGTTCCTGAGATTATCGCGTTCAAACAAACAAACAAACTCTTCAGCTTTATAATATTAGTATAATTAGATGTGTTTATTCTTAGCCGATTTGAGAAAAAAAGGGGGTATTTTATTAAAAGGTTTTTTGTTTTTTTTTTGATAGGCTTATTGGTCTTTTAGTTAGACGGAGATCTATAGAGCGTACTTAAGCTTATTTAATGCTTCCATCATCATCATCAGCCTATCGCAGTCCACTGCTGGACATAGGCCTCTCCAATTGCACGCCACTTTGTTCTATCTTCGGCTTCTCGCATCCAGCTCCTGCCAGCCGTTTTGCGTAAATCATCACTCCACCTGGCCTGAGGGCGTCCTACACTACGTTTGCCAAGCCGCGGTCTCCACTCAAGAACTCGTTTACCCCAACGGTTGTTGGTTCTTCGGCAAATATGGCCACAGCCCACTGCCACTTCAGCTTGCTAATCCGGTGGGCTATGTCGATAACTTTGGTTCTCTGCCGGATCACCTCATTTCTAATGCTTACTTAGAGTGCCTACTGAAGAGTTTGTTTGTTTGAACGCGGTAATCTCAGGAACTACTGATCCGAATTGAAATAATATTTTACTGTTAAATAGCCCATTTATCGAGGAAGGGTCAGGCTATGACTACTAGGAGCAGAGCAGCAATGAAAAACGTTACAAAAACGGGGAAAATTTACACAGACAGAGTAAATCTTATTCCAATTTGCACACCTCTTCAGATAGTATAAGGTTAAATGGACATTGTTTTATTTAAGAACTCTTGTAAACCCTTACATATCAACCCATATGATGGCCCACTGCTGGGCACGGGTCTCCCCAGTAGAACCTACTAGTATGTAGATCTTGGGGGTAATTGCCATAATCGCCACGCTTGGCGAGCGGGTTGGCGATCGCAGTAAGACTTTAAGTACACAGAGGACGCTGCTGCCCGTCCTCCGGGGTACAATCCCTTAGTCGTCTTGACGACACCCACGGGTAGAGATGGGGTGGTACTATTCTTAAGCCGGTATCACACGGCAAGAAATCCCTTACTTCAAGCAAATAAATGAATTGGTATTTGTATTTGTCAATGCTTCTAATCGGGTGGACAGTTCCGTAGTCCCTCTACGGAATCCAACGTTTTGAGTGGCCCGATATGCACTTGCCTGTTTTCTTTTTCAAAAACATTGGTTATTTATATATAGTCTGATCACCCGCAAGGATATCAGCACCCTGTATATTTTTAACTAGCTGTCTGCGTTGATTTTCCCCGTTTTTGCAACATTCCTCATTGCTGCTCTGTCCCTTTTAGTCGTAACGTGATGTTATATAGCCTATAGCCTTCCTCGATAAATGGGCTATCCAACAGTCAAAGAATTTTTCAATTCGGACAAGTAGTTCCTGAGATAACCGCGTTCAAACAAACAAACTCTTCAGCTTTATAATATTAGTATAGATTTTAATGTACATGTTCTAACATTTTTTTAGGAGCTTTAACTAAAACTAGTCGTTGTCCACGCCGTATTTAATGTAGGTATACGCCGCGCGCCGTGTTGAGTAAGACTGCCTCTGTGGCGCGGTGGGAGTGTATCCGACTGCTACGCAAGAGGTCGTGGGTTCGATCCCCACCCTGTATAAAACTTTGTGTGATGAGCACGATGGTTTATTCTGTGTCTGGGTGTATATATCTATAAAATGTATGTATTTAGAAATATATGAGTACATTTATCAGTTGTCTGATTACCATAGTACAAGCTCTGCTTATTTTGGAGTCAGATGACGTTGTGTGAGTTGTCCAAAATATTGTTTTTTTTTTAATGTGTACATTAGTACCTACATATTATCTCGATGAATAAAAGTGGGTTTTCTGTTGTTGGAACGAAGTTCCCTATCGCGCGTTGTGAAAGGGAGCTAGACGGAAAAAAATCTCACGAAAAGTTGTAACGACACTTTTTGACACACACAAGCCGTGCGGCGCGTAAGATATGAACATCTAATTTGACGAAGAAGTCACCTGTCGATTTGGTCTAGAGGCATAAATTCGGTACACAGTATTGGTGACAATTGTATAGTTGTGGGTTCGAGCGTTCGGTATACAATCGTCTTTTTGTAAGTTATTTTCGTTTCGTCTTTCTATTTCGCATTGAGAGTGGGGTGTTGCGAAGATTATAAAAAAATAAATAAGATAAGAACTTCGTTCCATCCGGGTGTCCCTTGACACCTCTCAAGTTTTTTTTTATTTCATACTTACGTTATAACTAAGTAGGTACTTAATAATAATTTTCAATGGAATTTGAACGAAAATATTGTTACTTCTCATTTGATCAGCTGTTACTCGTAAACTTGTAAAGCCTATATACAAATGGAGTCCCTTCCTGTGAGTAATAGTTACTTATGATAATGTCAATTGTATGTCCTTACGGCAATGTCAATGACATGGTGTTCCTTTTATATCGAATCGGCGGTAGCCTAATGGCTAAGGCATCGGTCTCGCAATCGTGAGAGCGCGGGTTCGAATCCTACCCATTATACTACAGACGTGAACCCACTCTTAACACAAGCCTTTGAGCTTAGCTGGAGGGGTTAACAAGATTGCTAGTAATGTGGGACTCAATCCCACATTGCTAATCTAAATATAAGAAAATCTTAAAAAAAAGTAGATATATTTGACACTATGATATTTAGCAAAAAATAATCCTTATGATGAAGCCTTTTGATCGGTATGATAAAGCTACATATAATTATTTTTCTCGAGTAACGGGTTCGATTCCCGTTTCAAACATGATGAATGCAGTTTAAACTGTAGTGTCTTTCAGTAAAATGTTCCATCTACAATATTCAAGGTATTTTCCCTTCAAGTGGCATATTCGTTGGAGGCCCTGAATGATTGTGACTTATAGTGCCTCGGTTATTACACTTCAACGTTTAACCTGACTGCCTCTGTGGCGCAGTGGGAGTGTGTTCGACTGCTACGCAAGAGGTCGTGGGTTCGATTCCCACACGGGACACCACTTTGTGCGATCCACAAATTGTTGTTCCGAGTCTGGGTGTATTTTGTGTCCGTGACTTGTATGTTTGTAAAGTCCCCCGCGACACAGGGCTTGTACCCTACTGCGGGAGTCGTGTTTAAAAAAAAACCTTGTTCTTGATAGAGTGAAAAGAGTTGTTGTTTAACAACATGATACATGTTGATAGCCCCCCCCCCTCCCCACCTAACTAGGTATCCTCACCAAACAAATTCGAATCCAGTGTGGGATTGCTCACGATTATTTATTTTCAAGTACTTCATTTTTCCACCCTATATATGTACTGTTTACTAATTTGCATGGTTGCAATCTATACTAATATTATAAAGCACAAGAGTTAGTTGATTTGTTTGTTTGTTTAAACGCGCTATTCTCAGGAACTACTGGTCCGATTTCGTATTCGTACATTTTCCCCGTTTTTGCAACATTTTTCATTACTGCTCCGCTCCTTTTGGTCGTAGCGTGATGTTATATAGCCTATAGCCTTCCTCGATAAATGGGCTACCCAACAGTGAAAGAATTTTTCAATTCTTTCTCTCCTGAGATTGCCGCGTTCAAACAAACAAACTCTTCAGCTTTATAATATTAGTATAGATGAAAATCTCCATCATGATCTCAACATGGATAGGTACAGTCCATCAAATTATCAGTAAAAGTGCTGAAGCACATAAATATAGACTTCGTCACCAGGTGAACGTTGAGGCACTCCTGTTGACCGACTACACGGACTTAGTGCGAAGACTAAAAAGAACTAAACCATTTGAGTTAGTGTAGTTATAGTGAACAAATAAAAGTGACAGTGCTTTAAATTTACACAAGAACAAAGTGTTTTCATGTTATCAGACTCTAAGAAAGTGCAACAGACATTATTCTTAGTTATAACATTAGTGTAAACGTCTAAAATTAAGTAAGAGTAAAATTGCTTATTAGCCATAGAGGCTAGATTGTAATGAATAGGGTAGATGACTGGCGATGTACGGCATCAAGACGTGGTCCGTAACTGTAGGTCTGTTAAAGAAACTCAAAGTCGAAACAGCTATGCTCGGAGTTTCTCTGCGCGTCAGAATCTGTAATGAGGACATACGTAGTAGAACTAAGGTTATCGATATAGCTCAGAGGATTAGTAAGTTGAATACTTCAACTTACTAATCCTCTGAGCTGTGTCGCAGGCCATATCGCTGGAACCGACAATAGATGGGTGCTGAAGATTCTTGCGACCACGAGCTGGAATGCGTATACCAGCTCGTTCACTGTCTTTTTTTTTCGTTTTTGCGACAAGCCCGCGCTTTTAATTGTCAAAATTTTGTCATAATGGTATATAGAGCTGCGCTTAGAAATGCATCACGCATGCGCGCGGACATCTTTGAGCGCACCGCGCATGCGCCTTGCCGCGAAATCGAAAAAAAACATAGTGAATAAGGACACAGGAGGGCCCTCACAAGATGGACTGACGACCTGATTAAGGTAGTAGGGATTCATGGATGCAGATCGCTCAAAATCGGTCGCTGTGGCAGTCCTTGTTTCAAAGCTTTTTTTTTTAAATTGAAATTGTTTATTTGTCTCAAAATAAAGCTGATGATGAAGACGAAGCGGTGGTAGTCTAATGGCTAAGGCATCGGTCTCGCAATCGTGAGGTCTTCGTTCAAATCCTGGCTATTATACTACCGACGTGAACCCACTCCTAACACAAGCCATAGAGCTTAGCTGGAGGGGTTAACAGGATTGGTAGTACTGTAGTAAATCGGTAATTTTTTTTTTTTTTTATAATAATGTGGGATTGTGTTCCCAATCCCACATTATTATAAAAAAAAAAAAAAAAAATTACCGATTTTAATTTTTTTTGTGTACTTAAGTATATTGTAATGGGTTTATCGATTACAAAAAAAAATAGTGTAGATTGTTTTGCTGTCAAGCGATTTTTGAGATTGTAAAACACATTACCTATTAGTCACCTACAAAAGAATTTTGGAAAATACCTACTTTATTGAGTTCTGTTGCAGGGCTGCGTCTGCTAGAAGTTTTGAAACATAAAGCAAAAGTTGGAAACAAGGCTTCCCGCCAAGGTGACCTTGCTGGTTTGCAACAGTGTAGACGGCTGTTGCAAACCAAATTACATACATACGCTGTTGGAAACCAGCAAGGTCACCTTGGCGGGAAGCTTTGTTTCCAACCGTCTAGAAGACGCTTTAAGCATGTTCCAGACGGTTGGAAACATGCGTACCAACCAAGGTGACCTTGGCGGCAGCTTTGTGGCTCGTGTTTACTTGGTACTTGGTTTGCAACTGCCGTCTACACTGTTGGAAACAAGCCAGGTCACCTTGGTTTGTACGTTTGTTTCCAACCGTCTAGAAGACGCTTATATTATCCATACTAATATTATAAATGTGAAAGTAACTCTGTCTGTCTGTTACGATTTCACGCTCAAACAGCTGAACCGATTTAGATGAAATTTTGTATGGAGATAGTTTGAGTCCCGAGGAAGGACATAGGATAGTTTTTATCGCAGTAAACGATATCCACGCGGGCGGAGCCGCGGGCGAAAGCTAGTAATATTATAAATGTAAAAGTAACTCTGTCTGTCTGTCTGTTACGCTTTCACGCTCAAACAGCTAAACCGATTTAGATGAAATTTGGTACCGTGATAGTTTGAGTCCCGAGGAAGGACATAGGATAGTTTTTATCTCGGTAAACGATATCCACGCGGGCGGAGCCGCGGGCGCAAACTAGTATAAAATAAAACAACTATATTTCATTTAACTTCTTTTAATAAGATTTGTCTATAAATCACTACTTTCCTGAATTTATAAGTTAACAACACTTTGAAGAACAAAAACACAGAAACAAGAACATTTTTTAAAAAACAAATTTTCGTCGAAAACAATTATTTTGTGCCACACATATTTGTGCCAGTTACAACAAATTTTGTGCCCGTTAAACTTTCAAAATGTTGTCAAAATACAAAAAAAATGCTAATACTGCTAAATTGCACAATAAATAACTTAAAAATAATTTGTTAATTAAATCTTAAAATTAAATTTTATTTACACATTTTTATTTTACATATTCGAGTGGGACAAAGATCGACTATATTATGTTACACAATTTTATTTTTATTTTTGTCATTTATTTTATTTTAAACGCAGGGATTATTTTAAGAAATGCAAGTTATTTATATTAGTCAGTAAAATCACAAGACACTGAGAGTTCAAAAGGTAAGTTACATACAAATTTATGATTTTTGATATGGAATCTTAGCACTACTTCCGAATAAAGTGGTATGTAACTCCGTGTCCGCGTACAATGTCTGTATGCGTTGATCCAGTGAGGTACGTAGGAAAGTTACTTTATATACTAGATGTTGGTATTTTTTGCTAGACATCGTTCATGAACACTGAATCTCGGAACAATTTGTTCCGAGATTTCGTGTCCATATGTATCGCTCAAGCCAGTTTGTATGGAACTTACCGCCTGTAATCTCGGTATTTTGTAGTAAAATGCTATGGTATTTCACAAATAAAATAACGCAATGCTATTTTGTTAAATAGCAGCTACTGCTATTGTTTATTTAATTTTGCTATTTATTCTGTTATATAAAGATAACGATTCTCAATTGCACATATTATTTTTATTTTTAAGTAAAATGATTATCAAAAACATGTAAAGTAGCGGCAAACTGAGCTGTCACCGTTTTCACAACTGCCTGTTAAACGTGTTAAAATACATGAATTATGTAAGTATATGTATTTTTTTCATCCAACACAATTACTAGTAAAATTGGCTAAAAATCGACTAGATTCGAAAGCAAAAGAAAGAAGAAAAAGAGAAAAAAACTCTGCAGCTAATAACAGTTATAACTTTATGTTATTTCACATTTTCATTACAAACAAGAAACTTGTACACAGAATTTTGCAATTAATAATTTAATTTTCAGTTCCCACAACCTTAAAGAGAGATTTAACATTACATTTCTGTGGTTACAGTCATTTGTATAACACACAAAAACTATTACATCATTGGTTTCAATATTTTTGAATATTTAACTGCTATTTTACAATACAAAAGATATTAACTCGTTATGAACAAAGTTATAACGTTATTTTATGTCGTTATATTTTAAACATGGTACTTGAAAATTATATTTCACATTAATTAACAAATAGCTATTTAATGTTTTTAAACCGTTAATGTTTTATATTTTTACTATTATTATTGTCAGTTACTGAACACTCGTTTCTAAGAATAATTAATGTTCTAGCCGAACTAAATTTTAACCAACAAAGCAGGAGGCAATAAAGTGCACAAATATGAGTGAATAGAAGTGCACTCACTATTCCTTTACTCTCATATCCGATGGGAAGTTAGTCTGATACGATCAGAGATAGATTAGGCGCAAGATTAACAACTGAAATCTGGAGGCTTAGACGAAATACATTCGCTCCTTGGCGAATTCGCTTTACAAGAAGTCGATTCCAAACGATCGTTGGCAAAAAAAATGTGTGGCACTCGGTGACTGCCGCGGTAAAACTATTGCATAGCATTTTTTATCAATTTATGCAATTAAAAAAAATATATATCTATCTATCAGCGAATGGCGATTGCAGCGACATGCGATACAATTTGAACTAAATATCTTCATAAGACGTTATCACGTAAATTTGTCGTCCGTAAACTCACTTTAAAGACAACCATTTCATTTTAGGTCTGATTACCCCCCCCCCCCCTCCAAGGCTTCTACTGACTAAACCGGCCCCCTATATATGTAACGTTGCATAACCTCTCAGATGTCTAAAGTTAATTTATACTGCAGCTATCAATCTTATGATAAATTCAAGTTTTATTGGGAACCAAGCTTGTTGATGAACCTGCTCATAAAGTTTAAATAAAATGCCATAATCTCGTGAGAAATCTTTCTCCCAATATATAAATATTTTCTCTGGAAGTGACTAATGAACGTAGTTATTTATATAGGTATTTAACCTTTCTATCTTATGTAGAACGAGATATGTTGAAGAGAGACAAACAGATATACCTATGTACCTACTTATCACAGGTATAGGTAAAGATTTTTTAGGGTTTCGTTTTTGCCATTTTGGTTACGGAACCCGTCTTCGTCTTGTCCGTCTGTCTGTCCGTATGTCACAGGCATTTTAATCAAAGACTACTCAATGAATATTGATAAAATTTGGTGAAAAGGTGTCTTGTAGTAGCCGCTATTTAGTTTGATAGCTAAATAATAAAAATAAATATTTTTAGGGGGGGGGGGGTACTCTATAGATGTAACAGACACTGAAAATTTATTTTAGCAATCTTCAACATATGGTACATCATTCGACAGGTCTTTCAAAAACATTTTAAGGTTTCTAATAAACTTTTTTGATTGAGTGAATATTTTTGGATATAATCGCTCCGAAACTTGCATAAATTGTTTACCCCTTAACCGTGCGACTAAAAAATATGCAAAAATCATATAGATAGAGCTTTATAAATACTTTAAACGAAGTTGTGCGGGTCAGCTAGTGCTTAAAGACCAACTGACTCGCGCAACTTCGTCTGCGTAAAATTCCCCCGTTTTTGCAACATTTTTCATTGCAGCTCCGCTCCTATTTTGGACATATGACTTTGTTCTTCCCGTTCTAGCCGTGTGGTACCGGCTTAAGAGCCGTGTGGTACCAGCTTAAGTGCCGTGTGGTACCGGCCTTAGAATAGTACCACCCCATCTCTTCCCGTGGGTGTCGTCAAGGCGACTAAGGGATTTCACACCGGAGGTGGCAGCAGCGTCCTCTGCGTACTTTGAAGCCTTACTGCGATCGCCAACCCGCTTGCCAAGCGTGGCGATTATGGCAATTACCCCCAGGATCTACATACTAGTAGGTTCTACTGGGGAGACCAGTGCCCAGCAGTGGGCCATCATATGGGTTGATATGACTTTGTTCTTCGGATAGTTCGATATACCTACGGATAAAGCCAATAAAAATGTGTCTGTCAATCACTGTATAATAGTTTAGACGAGTCGAATGTGTCAGCATGTCGCAATAGCGCATCGTATGACTCGATAATATACATTAAGGTTACATAACATAACAACCCATATGATGTCCCACTGCTGGGCACGGGTCTCCCCAGTAGAACCTACTTATTAGTTCCTGGGGGTAATTGCCATAATCGCCACGCTTGGCGAGCGGGTTGGCGATCGCAGTAAGGCTTTAAGTACGCAGAGGACGCTGCTGCCCGTCCTCCGATGTGAAATCCCTTAGTCGCCTTGACGACACCCACGGGAAGAGATGGGGTGGCACTATTCTTAAGCCGGTGCCACACAGCCTCCGGTGCCACACAGCCTCCGGTGCCACAAAGCCTACATTAAGGTTAATAATTTATTAGTACGTAATAGGTTCCACATCCTACCGGGCGCGTTTAATACTCATCTCATCCCTTTTATTACCCGACTGTAAAGAAGGGTACGCGTTACTTGTATGTATGTATGTAATATTCTTTATTACCTCATATCTCACAAACCACTAGACGGATTTATACAATTAAGATGTCCTTAGATTCGTCTTGACCGACCAAGTGTTCATAGATAGATGACGTTTGAAAAAATCAAACATGGCGGCTGTGAGATGTCAAAGTAGAGCCGTGTGAAAAAAAAGTTGATTTGAATACTGCAATATGGGTATCAAATTAAAGGGCTCATCTTAAGCATTTCAAAAAGGTATAACATGATTATGACTGCAATACTAAAAAAGTTTGTTAGCAACCATTCTTGTTTCAATTTTCAATACTTGACAATAGCTGTGATAAAAGTTAGTTGTTACATCCTACAACTACTCAAAAGTATCAAATAAAATAATTAATTTAAAAAAAAATCTTACATATTTTTTTTTGTAACTTACTTTGTATTGAAATATTGTTATCTTTTAAATCTTTTACCTTAGTTTATCTGAATCTTACCCTCAAACCGAACAGTGTCAAAATGTTATAGTACGCCTGTATCAATTGAGATTCGTTATCATTAATATATAAGTTGGCAACTCTCGTTATAGTAACATTGATTTACTATGAATAGCAGGTTACAACAAATAGTATTTTGATTTCATATACCAACGCATTTTATCTAAAACTTCCACAAAATTAAAAGAAATCTAATCAGGCCTCATTCTTTTTGATCAATGCGTGCATGGTCATGCAAATGGCAAAAATAAAGCCATAGGACAAAATTAAAGACCTAAGGCATTTGTCCCAGCAACGGCGGGAAAGCGAGTAGTGTATAGCGATTTTATGTACATGTGTATGTACCATTTGGTACATACACATGTCGCCAGCTAAGGTTGCGCTTCTGATGTTGACGCGTAAGCTGCGCACAAGTCGAGTTTAGGTATCGGATGGGGATAAAAGAGACGGGCGTAGAACAACGTCCCTGCGCTTAATTACATTCAAATATAACTTCACAAATGCAAACTTAGATGGCGCGAATTGTACTTATGTAGATCCCGTGTAAACAAAAGAGATACATATATTAATAGTTGATCGCTGAGCGTTCCTACTGCCGGCGAGTACTCGCTCTATACTGCATCTCTTTTGTTTACACGAACGTGATCTACAATATAAATCTATTGTACGGTTCTTGAGTGATGAAATCGCTACTCGCTTCTCGCTGATCGCCGTTAGTCGGACAGGTGCCTTCGGCGAGAACGAGGTAAAGACAAGTCTTCAAAATTATTTAATCTAGGCTGATTTTCCAGGTTATGACAAAACTTAAGCCGTAGAACGATCAGTAGGCAAGGACGAAGCAAAGACGAATCGTCAACGTAGTTCAAGGCAACAGTCCGACCAACGGTGAGAAAAAGAGTAGCGAGTAGCGATTTTATCGCTCAAGACACGTACATACTTATGTATATCCCGTGTAAACAAAAGAGATACATATATTAATAGTTGATCGCTGAGTGTTCCCACTGCCGGCGGGTACTCGCTCTATACTGCATCTCTTTTGTTTACACGGACGGAATCTACAATATACATCTGTTGTACGTTTCTTGAGCGATCAATCGCTACTCGCTTCTCGCTCATCGTCGTTGGTGGGACAGGTGCCTTAAGTAGATGGCAATCTAAGCCGATTTTTCACCCAATTCCTGTAAGTGTCTAGTTTTTATTGTGCACGTTAATATTTTGACTGTATTTCATGTATTTTCAGACATTAAATGCGAAGCTGTGACAATGATGACAGCTTAGTTACCTGACATTTTATTTTTTTACAATTCAAGACGAGTTGTCTCTTCTTTAAGTATTAGGTGTTAAAAAAATAACTGCAAGAATTTTAACTAGCGGTGCCAAGTGCTATTTAAAAAATAATAACGAAAACAAAAGTCGTATTTAACAACTCGTTTTGAAGTTATGCGCTATTTTCTTTACTCTCATATTATCATAAAATTATATACGCACTGTACCTAGGGTCACTGGCCGCGCGCATTTAAAACAGCGGATTGTAATTTTTCTATCACATTTCTCAAAGTTTTATGCTTAATTGTTTTTTTTAGATGAAAAAAAAAACACTCCAATTTTTTTAAGCTATTGCATAGCTTCTATTGCGGGCCTTGAGCGTGGAGCCCGAATCCAGAAATTCCGTAACGAAAATAACCTAACACTCCCCACTCCGACCGGCACAGCGGTGATACTTTTTAGTTTTTTTATTATTTAATTTTTTTTTTATAATATTTTTTATTAAAAAAAAAAAATGATTTTTTAGTTGATAAAAAATGCTATGCAATAGCTTTACCGCGGCAGTCTCCGAGAGCCACAGTTTTTTTTTAACTTGATACCCTCTTATGCTTACAGTTAATTTTTTAACACCTTGTATATTTTAAATGTCGCGTTCGCGCCTTTTTTCTAAATTTTTTTACTTTTTATTTAAAGACGACTCCCGCAGTAGGGTACAAGCCCTGTGTTGCGGGGGACTTTACAAACATACAGGGTTGACGTTGGGGCCAACGTTTAGAGCCGGCATAATGCCTTATGGCTTAAAGGACGTGGAACATCGACCTTAACCCTTCCGAAAACCAGATGAGACATATTTTTTATCAAATTTTATCGATTTAAAAGCACAACTATAAAAGCTTGTCAATGGAAAAGTATTCATAAATATTTGTCAGCGTTAAATATGCAAAAACAGTCATTATTTTTGCATATTAAACGCAATATGACATAAACAAGTGATACTTCTTGTAATTATTTTTTAAAATACAAGAGCTAATGTCTTTATTGGTCATGGCTATAGAAGTCTTGTCATACACACGATCACGTACGTATTGGCCAAGAAGAATAAGGGTCAAGTGGTGCAGATGCTATCGTTAATACGCTAGCTATCGAACGAAAATACTCGACATATACACAAACTAGTGCTGTCTAACAGTCGATAGGTTTAATAAAGTATCGATAACTCGAAAACTAGTTATTTTATCGAAACTGTATATTCGATATTATCGGTAATATTTTTCGTCATTTTTTTGATTTATTCAGACTCATATTTATTATTACTTTACACTACACGTTGCTTGTTTTACAGGATTATTTATTATATACTTATAACCTCCCACTCGTAGCTTCTTTACATAACAGTAAATAACTTTGTAATATCAGTTTTGGAAAATATTTAATATATTAACCTATAATCACCTACCACTTGTTTTTAAGTTATGACCTTAACCACCTACAGACTATTTTATTGGAGTAAAATCGTTGTTTATTGTGAGGTTTAGGTCCTAAACCTGACAAAGAAACATCGATTTTACTCCGGGGTCTCTCATATGTGTGGTAAATGGTTGTGTTACAAAAGTAAGCGGGAGGTGGTGGTGAATTGTTATTTGTGTCTAATTTAAAAAAAATATATATTACGAAGTTATTTAGTGTAATGTAAAGAAGCCACGAGCGGGAGGTTATTAGTAAATTACAAATCACTCTGTATAGTAAGTATTTACGTCATATACCGTAGTCAAAAGCTAACTGACACTGAGGCAGTAGTATTGCTCATCACCAAAATTATTGTTTAAAGTGTACAGTTATGGATTTTTGAATTCTATCGATACATAAACTATCGACAGCTACACAACACTATCAAAAATCACCAAAACTCTACTCTAAACTCTATTCAACTGCTGTTCTCTTTCTCTCGCTTTCATTTCTAGTTCTTCTTCTTCTTTTGTGAGAGGAACTGTGCTATGGTTATACAATCCCTGGGCCATTAGTTGGAGGGCCAGGGGGTTCCTTTGTCCAGAGGCTTTTTTGATTTTGGCCCGTTTGTTTTGAAACCAGATCTTGATTTGTGCTTCGGCTAAGCCTAGTTCTGCAGCCAGGGCCTGTCTGCGGCGTTCTGTTAGGTAGCGGTTCTCCGCAAACTCGTGCTGGAGGAAAAAGAAGAGTTTTAAGATTTCTGACAATAAGCTTAACAGGGGAAATCCCGGATAAAAATCTAAAAGACGGATAATATAATTATATCTTGGGACAACTCACACAACGCTATCTGATTCCAAACTAAGCAGAGCTTGTACTATGGAAACCAGACAACTGATAAACATATTTCTAAATACATGCATATTATACATAAATTATACCCAGACACACAATAAACCATCGTACTCATTACACAAAGTTTCATCCTGGGTGGGGATCGAACCCACGATCTCTTGCGTAGCAGTCGGATACACTCCCACCGCGCCACAGAGGCAGTCCTCCAGTACCTTACTGTACCGTAGTACCTACTTATTTTCATACACAAATAACAGTTTAGAGTTTTCAGCTGTTTCTTTGTAATTTTAATATCAAAGATAACTATCGCAGTGCGGTACAATAAAAAAGTCACGGACACAAATTACACCCAGACTCGGAACAACAATTTGTGGCTCACATAAAATGGTATCCCGTGGGGGAATTGAACCCACGACCTCCAGCTAAGCAATCACACTAGCCACTACTAACCGATAAATACTACAGGGCAGAAATATTATATAAAAAAAGATTTGGTCCATATCAGGGCAGAAAGATGATGAGAAGAAAAAACATTGGTCCATACCTTTAACCTTGCAAGTTGTGGTCCAGAGAACGCGGTCCGTGGTCTCTTCTCATCATTGGCGCCATCCCCGGGAGGCTTCTTAGGCCTTCGCGTGCGAGGACCTGGACAGAAACGTAACAGCTGGAGGTTGACAGTATGATAACATCACAATTGACTTGCAAGAATGTGATTCAGAACATGGGCCTTATGTTATTAAGCTATTGCATAGCTTCTATCGCGGGCCTTGAGCGCGGGGACTGAATCCAGAAATTCCGTAACGAAAAAACCTCACGGGAGCGTGAGGTTTTTTCGTCACTCCGACGGGCACAGCGGTGATACTTTTTACTTTTGCCATCTATCAATGAATAGCAGAACTTTTAATGATTTTTTTTTTTATTTAAAAAAAAAACTTTTTTAAAAACTAAAAAAAAAATTTTTTTTTTAGGTAAGTAATTAAAAAAAAATAACTTTTTTTTTAAATTTAAATAAAAAAACTTTTTTAAAAACTAAAAAAACTTTTTGTCAGTCGTACATCAACAGGGCAGGTCGCCATGATAACTGTTAATATCTACTATTGTTCATAATGATAGATAACTAGCAATGTGGGATTGTGATCCCAAATTACTAGCAATCTGGTTAACCCCTCCAGCTAAGCTCAACGGCTTGTGTTAGGAGTAGGTTCACGACGGTAGTATAATGGGTAGGATTCGAACCCGCGACTTCACGATTGCGAGACCGATGCCTTAGCCATTAGGCTTCCGCCGCTTCTTTGCTTTAACTCGGAGGAAATACTGAGATCATTCCACATGTGAAGACTCGGGAAACATAGTGAATATAATTTTTTTTTTGCAATTGAACTTTTAATGATATCTGTTGACTCTGTTTTGAAAACAGAAATTAATTTTCATTGTTTTTCCCCTGGAGGCTTCATATATTTTCAATTATGGTGTCAATTAGGAAAAATAAATTAAAAAGTACTAATAATTCTTAAATAATTTTATATTTGAATCCATTTTCGATAATGTAATGTTAAAAATGTTGATAAACTTTCGCAATTTGTACCTACACATTATAAAAATAATTATACTACGGGTCTTAATCGCGTGAATAATATAAGGTAAAATACCTTGTTTATTGCCCGACGTTCCGACCGTATTGCAAAGGCCGTGTCCACGGCCGTTGCTAGTATTGTGGGACTCATAATCCCACATTGCTAGTTAAGTTATTTTTTTTTAATTGCTTGGAGTTTAAATTATTCCACATAAATATAAATATTGACTCGCATATTTACTTATTAAATCATATTATATAAAATGGGACTTCGTAAATTAACGGCACGTCAATTAGGTTAATACTTAACTAATAAAAATTGCAACATGACTCCAAAAAACAAAAACACAAATATCATAACGAAAGCAAACAAAAAACAAAAACACAAAACAGCACATAACAAAAAACAAATGGCAGCATACAGTAGCACAATCCCACGAAGATATTCCCGATTCAAGCAGACGATGCAATATCTTAACCAATTCAGTTTCTACGCCAAACGGCACTGAAAGTCATTTGTGTAAAATTGGTCAAAATATTTCACCGACCGCCTGACGGGCTGCTGAAGATGAAGACCTGTGAAACACCATAGACTTAGAGACTGGACTGCCTAGTAGCCGCACAAAATAGAACACTCTCTAGAATTAATGAGACAACGTGTTACGCGGCACTGAACTCGATAGTAGGGATGTTACAGAGTTGGTTTTATGGAAACCGAAGTCGGAGTCGGAGTTTTAAAATTTGGTTTCTCGGAGTCGGAATAAGGCTTAAGAAAATAAGATAAAATAGACAAAGAAACATTATTCAGTCTTATTTAATGTGTGAAGGAAAAATTTGCTTTGGGACTCGAACGCGCGATCGCACGAATTCGTGATTTTTTTTTAGGTTTTAAAAAGACGACAAGCCCTGTATCGCGGGGGACTTTACAGACATATACGTACACCCAGACTCGGAACAACAATTTGTGGATCACACAAAGTGGTGTTCCGTGTGGGAATCGAACCCAGTCGAGCAATCGGACATACTCCCACTGCGCCACAGAGGCCGTTATTCCTCCATACTTTAATATGTTTAAATTAGCTTAAAGTAGCGACCGCCGCACGATAGGTAGCTCCGATTAAAACGTCCGATTTAAAAGTGTTAGAGCCGAAGTCGGAGAGGAAAATCAATAGAAACTTCCGACCTTTTGAAGTCGGAGTCGAAGCTCCGTAACATCCCTTCTTGATAGTATACAAATTCATATTTTTATAATATTTTATTACTGTGGTACTGGTTCGCTGGATTGGTTACAGTACAAAGTGACCACAATTTCAAATGCCGAATCGAATGACCGTCCTGTCAACTATTTTGACAGTTATGACAAATGGTCGTTGTTGTTATCCTTGTTACACGTATAGGCTTCCATTTCATTTTGACAATTGAGCGTCCAAATGTCAACATCAAATGGGAGTCTTGTTCTTAAGCGGCGATAGTCTGTGCAGTGTAGTAGTACTACGCGGCCAGTCGCTGTCTCTTTTCTGTACGTTTGCCATGACAGAGTTGCATATAATGTCATAGACATCGACATTACGTAGACCAATCAGATTTATAGAAAAATACAACTATTGGCCGCACAATTGTTTTGTCTCTCTCACGCTTTGCAGCATGTATTTACATCGAAGGAAGTGTACAGTCCAGTCTCTATGTCTACGTTAAACACTCACAATGTTATTTTTAAGGGTTTAAAAAAGACAATTTACAAATGGTTAGGCGGTAAAAAAACATATCGTGAATAAAAGCTACAAACAACATGCTTAAATTACTTATTATTCTCCAAGTTCTTTAAAAAAAAGACTTGACATCTTTATTTAAGGCTTTAAAGCTGATATACAAAAAAAAGCAGTAACAACATACACTTGGATCAACGTAACTAGGCCGGACTGAAGTTGGCGACAAGTGGTTGCGCAGATGCATTTTTTGAAAATAAATGGTGACAGGAAGCGGGGGGCGGGGGTGGTAACTAAACCAAGAGTGACACTTGGTTTTAGACTACCCCTGCCCAAGATCACGTGTAATTTTGTACAATAACACAGACAACAGTCTCCCACTATGGGGGAGGGGGGGGGGGTGCAATTGGTCCAACACCGGTCAAGTGTGAGTTCACTTGCAATTGATTCAAGGCCAGTCAAGTCTGAGGAATCACGATCCGAAAAAATACACGTGATTTTTTACTATCACTGAGGGGATCACCAGAGGTATCTCTATACCTCTGGTGATCCCCCCTTCCCATTAAGTCTCACATGATTAATGGACGACCCCTAAAGTGGGATCCAATCCCACAATGTTGTTTTTTAAAATCAAGTAGCTTGATGTTTAAGGCATCAAGAGGTCGTGGATTCAAATCTCAAGCTACCCATCATACAACTGACATGAACCCACTCCTAACTTAAGTAATATACCTTAGCTGGAGGGGTTAACAAGGTTGCTAGTAATGTGCGACTCACATTGCTAGTAATCTTTTTAAACAAGATAATTAAGTATGTATGTAATTATTATTTCCCATTGTTATTAACAAACAAGACATAACATATTAGCAAAGACGCAGCACAAACATAAAAATAATTACATGCAAAATATTATTATTTTTTTGAAAATTGTCTTTTCATGTTAAATAAATAAATGTATTTTTTTTTATTAAAGACAATGTTCAAAAATATAAGTACACCCTTATTTAAATTAAAATTAAAATGGAAGTCGTGTTGCATTTTTTATAAATAAGTAGTAAATTGTTTATATACTAATATTATAAAGAGGAAAGATTTATACTTTTGAATTTTTTTTTTGGGTTTGTAATGAAAAACTCAAAAAATACAAAACCGATTTTTAAAATTTTTTCACTGTTGGCAAGCTACACTAACCCCGGGTGACATAGGCTACTTTTTATCCCTGTATCCCGCGGGAACTTCGCGGGTGAAACCGTGAGGCGTCTGCTAGTCGTATAAGTAATCGTTAAAACATACGTCAAATTTAGTTTGAGAAATTATTTCAATTTGTTATATCGAACTAGAAATAACACGCGTATAGATTATTCACCTTGTAACTATTAAAGGGACTGTTGTGTATATTTAGAAACTCAATCCGTCGTCTGTTTGCGCAATACTCCAAAACGGCTGGTTTATAAATAGATGTGAATAATTTAAATCCATTGTGGGGCTGACTGTCGCCACATCAAGCTTTAAGACTAACTTTATTACTTATGATTACAGGAATTTTGAGCAAAGCGGTGGGAGTGTATCCGACTGCTACGCAAGAGGTCGTTGGTTCGATCTCCACCCAGGATAAAACTTTGTGTGATGAGTACGATGGTTTATTCTGTGTCTGGGTGTTATTTATCTATAAGTATGTATTTAGAAATATATAAGTATGTTTATCTGTTGTCTGGTTGCCATAGGACAACTCACACAACCCTATCTGATCCCAAACTAAGCAGAGCTTGGAAACCAGATAACTGATAAAAATACTTATATATTTCTAAATACATACATATTATAGATAAATAACACCCATACATCTCATCACACAAAGTTTTATCCTGGGTGGGGATCGAACCCACGACCTCTTGCGTAGGAGTCGGATACACTCCCACTGCGCCACAGAGGCAGTCTATAATTGAAATGAATAATAATATTAACAAAGGTATATAAGCGATGGCAGCATAATGGTTAAGGCATCGGATACGCAATCTAGAGGTCGGTTTGATTCCCATTCATTATACCGAAGTGAACCCACTCCTAACAAAAACCATTTAGCTTTACTGGAGGGGTTAACAGGGTTGCTAGTAATCTTCTTTAAAAAAAAAAATCAAAGCACTTATTTATTTCTGTAAAATGATCACTCATCTATAAAACTGATTGTAATACCGTTGCTTGACTTCATCAACACTTGACTTGTTACATAAAAATAATATAAAACCTACCAACTTTGCGCGTAACTGAACAATTTAATTTCTATTCTTAATCGCGTCACGATTTAGTTTTTGTCCATGTTTTTATCGAGTTAAATATATTGTGATATAAAAGGTTTTCTTTTTTTAATAAATAAACTTGTTTTTGATACAATCTGAGTAGGGTTCCTTAGATATTTGGTGACGTAATAGTTAGATATTTTTTAAGTCTAATATTAGATTTACAAAAAATTGTACTTTATTGTAACAATGAGTAAGTAGCAATAAATTAAGGGTCAATTTTTTTTTTTGTAATTTATAATTTTTTTCTATTGTACTTATTTTTTTGTATTTTTAATTAATGTTTCATTTTATTTTACTATTATAAATCGGTAATTTAAGTTAAGAAAATAATTATACTTTATTTCTAGAAAATTGTGTTTACGTCAATATTTATATAACAAAATTATCTAAAATTATTATTAATGTTTAATATAAAACAAGTTGAAATGGGAAGGGGGGGGGGGGGTTGAACTCTCAAATTTGCAATAGATTATTATCTACGGTTCACAATTAATAATAAAATTATCCCTTTATTCATAATACATTGGCAGACGTTTCAACAGCATTTTAACTAGCGAATGTTTTATCTTTGTTTTCATTCCATATCCAAAATAGAACAGAAGAAAACAAAACATTTGTCAGTTAAAATGTTCTTAAACGTCTGCTAATAATCAATTTAGTCAGCTTTTTGTTAATAAATAATTAAATAAGTAAAGTCAAACATAACATTTGCTTTCAAGTTTTTTTAAGCTTGAATGAGCTAAATCTAAGTCTGTTTACTACTCAGCTTAAATTATTTCATTGAAGTTTTCAAATAATAAATAAACTCTCCGTTTTTACCTAATTTGGCTATTAATATAATATCTTTTAAACGCAAGTTTTTTAGGCACAATTCACGCTTGACCGCTTCAATAGAAAGTATAAGGTGACCACCAGTTTTTTTCTTATAAAGTCATCAATTATATCAAATTGTGTCCAAGATCTACCGGCCCTGCCTTCGGTAAAAAATGTTTTTTAATAGAGTTATATAAGTTGTTATGTTAGTTATTTTTTTATAATACGTTACTTCAAAATATTAAAAAAAATAAGCTTGTGAAAATGTTGTGAATATTTTTCTTTTCTACAATGTCCTGACTATTAAATGTAATTTGGTAATCCTAAATGAATTGCATATTCAAAGTTCTAAAAACAAATTGTTTCTAAATTAATTGCATGAATAAAAATACTAATTCAGAATTTATTTCCAAAAGGAAAATTATTTTAGCTCGCAAATGAATTGCACAAATATAAAATATTAATCCCAAAAATAAATACATGTAAAAGTTATTCCCAAAAAAATTGCAATTTAAAATAATAAAATAAATAAATACCCCAAAAAATAACAATTTTGTAAATAAACTATAAAAAAAATAAATGGAATTTTCTCACGTGGTTCCCGTGAGCGCGTCCCGTACTTACTTCTTCCTATAACAAAAGAGAAAACATAATTATTTACACATTCAATAAATAAAAATACAATACAATCACAATTAATTAATAAAATTTTGAAAAAAAAATGCAAAGATTTTTTTACGAAATGCAGAAATTCCTGAAATAAAATACGACACAATTAAAAATTACAATTTATATATAATAAAATAAAAAATAACTATGCTTAAATATCAACGATTTTTTTCTTACAATTGCGTCAGAAGTCAGAATGGAATCTCAATTATTCCGACGTAACTATAAGTAGGTACTGTAAGTTGTGATAAATCCTAATCGGCCTATAAGTTTCCGCTGCAGGGAGACACATGCCTCCTTTTCGTAGAGCCTGGGACATAATAACAATTATATTGCCACTATGACACCATTCTGATACAATTTTCAAACATAAAGACTCTAAACACCCGTTTGAAAAAACTGACGGCAGTTCCAAATGTAAAGCAAATCTATACTAATATTATAAAGCGAAAGAGTTCGTTTGTTTGAATGCGGCAATCTCAGGCACTTATGATCCGAATTGAAAAATTATTTCACTGTTGGATAGCCCATTTATCGAGGAAGGCTAAATGCTATTTGACTGCCTCTGTGGCGCGGTGGGAGTGTATCCGACTGCTACGCAAGAGGTCGTGGGTTCGATCCCCACTCAGGATAAAACTTTGTGTGATGAGCACGATGGTTTATTCTGTGTCTGGGTGTGATTTATCTATAATATGTATGTATTTAGAAATATATAAGTATGTTTATCAGTTGTCTGGTTTCCATAGTACAAGCTCTGCTTAGTTTGGGATCAGATAGCGTTGTGTGAGTTGTCCCAAGATATTATTATTATTATACATAACATCACGCTACAACCAACAGGAGCGGAACAGCAATGAGAAATGTTGCAAAAACAGGGAAATTTTACGCAGATGAAGTTGCGCGGGACAGCTACTCGTAGTTAGATAATAAAATACTTATTTCAAACAACAAATTTTGGCTCAGATCTGATTGACACTACCGAAGAGATATTAGACGCAGGACCAAGATGACGGTCACCCATCTATTGATACGATTAGGTATAAACCACAGGCCGTCTTATTTGGTACCACAACAATGTCAGTAATTCTTCCGTTAAATAGTAATGTTAACACATGACTGTGTTTCGGTTGAAGGGCACTGTAGCAAGTGTAATTACTGGACAAATGAGAGTTACGAACTAATGTCTCAAATGAGGAGCGCGGTGCGGTCACATTCAGATCTTTGCCAAACAAGGATTTGGGTGGCTCTGATACTGTTATGGGCTAAGGCAGTGGTGGCAAAGCATACGCGCTACGCTACGGATGGCACGCGTTAACATAATTCGGGCATGCTGGTATTTACTTTGACACAATTTTTTTTTTTTTTTTGACAACTCACACAACGTCATCTGATTCCAAACTAAGCAGAGCTTGTACTATGGTAATCAGACAACTGATAAATATACTCATATATTTCTAAATACATACATATTATAGACTAGCTGTCCCGCGCAACTTCGTATGTGTCCCGTTTTTGCAACATTTTTCATTGCTGCTCCGCTCCTATTGGTCGTAGCGTTATGTTATATAGCCTATAGCCTTCCTCGATAAATGGGCTATCCAACAGTGAAATAATTTTTCAATTCGGATCAGTAGTTCCTGAGATTACCGCGTTTAAACAAACAAACAAATAAACTCTTCAGCTTTTTAATATTAGTATAGATATATTACACCCAGACACAGAATAAACCACCGTGCACATCACACAAAGTTTTATCCTGGATGGGAATCGAACCCACGACCTCTTACGTAGTTGGACACACTCCCACCGCGCCACAGAGGCAGTCAATGAATTAAAGGATAGTTTGATTTTATTACAGTTGTTGCTTGTGTTGTGTGCGCCTTACGCGAGCTGCAAATTCACCGCATGGAAAGCTAAATTTCTTTGACGGCATTTCGGGAACGTCATATGCCAGAAAAGCTTCGCCATCCCTGGGCTAGACGCTTATCATCAGACGCAAGACCTGTAGGCCTACTCTCTTTCTTTAAAACGAAATTCATGAATTTTCGTTTTATTAAATTTCTTGAGTTTACGGGGACTATTCTAATTATTTTTTTAATAAGCAAAAGGAGCCTGAACCCATAGACGATTTTTAGATACGAGTGGAATGAATTGATGTTCCTGGCTCTGTATGTCACCACTTCATTTTTGATCGGAACTTCGTTTTCATTGAATTAGACTAGGCCTCCTGCTCGTCTCTTCATTGCGTTAGTACATATAAAAAAAAACAATTGCCAGAGACACGAAGCAGTGTCACATTTTTAGGACAATCTCTAAACTATCAGTTATAACGTTTTTCAACTTCCCTAATCACAATAATCATAGTAAACTCTTAATAAATCGAAGTGACATATACAAAAACGGTTTTTAATCGCCATCTTAGCTGTGGCCGAAACTGGTGCGCATACGCATTCGAACCGGATGTGGGACGACCACCCACAGCTATAGTTAATTAAGTCATACAGACTTAGTAGCTTGTTTATCTTTTTATTTCTTTTTTTAGCTCTTTTTATTTTGTCGATATCTTTTTATAGATGTGGAGTTAACTGTTTTTTGTTGATATTGTTTTAGCCGTTGTATTAGAAAGAGGTTATTGAGTTAGTTTTCAGTTTCTTTTCTTATATAGGTAATTATTTTGCGAGTTGAAGTAGTGTAGTAGGTAATAGTAGTAATAAGTTTTAATAATATCTTGGGACCACTTACACAACGCTATCTGATCCCAAACTAAGCAGAGCTTGTACTATGGAAACCAGACAACTGAAACATACTTATATATTTCTAAATACATACATATTATAGATAAATAACACCCAGACACAGAAATAAACCATCATGCTCATCACACAAAGTTTTATCCTGGGTGGGGATCGAACCCACGACCTCTTGCGTAGCAGTCGGATACACTCCCACCGTGCCACAGAGGCAGTCTGACTGTTTGCATTAAAGCGGAATGGAGTATTGTAAGCCCTGATTGGTTGGACTTTTAATAGGTTTTCAGATTCTTTAAATTTGTTTTGAGTCTGGGTGTACTTTGTATCATTGGATTGTATATTTTTAAAATCCCCCGCAACACAGGTGCTGTAAGAATCCGACTGCTATGCAAGAGGTCGTGGGTTCGATTCCCATAAGGGACACCACTTTGTGTAATCCACAAATTGTTGTACCGAGTCTGAGTGTACTTTAGTCCGTGACTTGTATGTTTGTAAAGTCCCTGCGACACAGGGCTTGTACCCTACTGCGGCAGTCGGCTTCTTTAAAGAAAAAAAAAACATTATAAAGGTATGTCCTCTCTCGGTCTACTACCTGTTACATAGCAGTCATTTAAATCATTCAATCATCTCATTACAAAAATAACAAAATTCTTTCTGAAGTTAATGCGAAACAAATTCATCCAAGTCTATTCTGGGTTGGTAATCGATCCTATGACCTCCGACTTAGCAGTCAAGGCCATTCACCACTAGACCAACTGGCCACTACAAACATAACTCCTTAATTATGCCGTAATCGGATAAAAAACATATTTATATTAAGTAATAAAATGTTAAAGTGAAATAAAACTTATCTAAAGAATGTTTTATTTACTCCAATAAAAAGGGCTTAATAGATAAAAACCACAAAGTACTTCTAATACAGAAGGTAACGTTCATAAACCCCTTGCCTGAGCAACACACACATCACTGACATCTATAGTACAAGTAGGTAGGCTGGACAGTAAAAACACTTCCATTAGATTTTGAAATTTGGATGGCCTATACTTGTTTACGAAGGATAACAACAACGGTCTTTTGTTATTTGTGTATACATGTGGTGAAGGCTTAATTTGAAATATTTTTTTCCAAAAATTATAACGTAGTTATTTGGTGTTATGTAAAGAAGCCAAGTGCGTGAGGTTATTAGTATACTTGCTATCCCGGGCAAATTCGTCTGCGTAATTTTTTCCCGTTTTTGCAACATTTCTCATTGCTACTCCCCTTCTATTGGTCGTAGCGTAATGTTATTTAGCCTATAGCCTCGATAAATAGGCTATATAACAGTGAAAGAATATTTTATATTACTGCGTTCATACAAACAATCTCTTCAGCTGTATAATATTAGTATAGAATACCATGTATGTATTTAGTTGGTTAATCTCTATTTAAATTTTTTGTTCGTTTCTTGTATCTGCAATCGGCTCTTCAGCCTTAATCAGATGTTGTCTCGGATAAACTGATTTTAGGTGTTATTCCATTGAGTAACACCATTACATGTGTAGGACCAACTTAGTCTCTGTGGTCCAGTGAGAGTATATGCCATCGTTTGAGGCGCTTAACATGGTTTTGGTCTTTTAACAGGTCTTTTGCTAGAGTGTTGCTGTGTTGTCTCAGTCTTTCTTTGTATTTCTAGGTGTAGTGGTTAACTTCCTCTTTAATGGTCGGCATCTCAAGATACTCGTGTATCTCTAAGTTTCTCACAAACCAGTCACATAAAAGTTTATTCTGGCTTCTAGGGCGCCAATCTCGAATCTCTATTTAAATAAATTAAATTAAATAAGTGTCAAGAAAGTTGACAGGACGGTAATTCGATTTGACGTGTTGAATTTGACATTTGAAATTGCTGTCATTTTGTACCGAGTAGCCAGTCCATACTAGTTGTTTCGTCATTAATTTCTTGTTGTACATCCATTAATACTATTTTTGTATGTAACGAATAAACTTAAAAACTACTGGACCGATTATAAAAAATCTTTCACTATTAGAAAGCTACATTATCGAGGAGTAACATAAGCTATATTTTATTGTCAAAAAATTTAGATATCCCTACGAAAATTGCAATAATGTAACTCAAGGTATAAAATCTACGATATGACCCCCTTGCAAAGTCAAGACAGCTAGTCTATACTAATATTATAAAGAGGAAAGACTTGATTGTTTGTTTGTATTGAATAGGCTCCGAAACTACTGGACGGATTTGAAAAATTCTTTCATCGTTGTGAAGCTACACTAACCCCGGGTGATATAGGCTATTTTTTATCCCTGTATTCCCACGGAAACGGGAACTACGCGGGTGATACCGCGAGGCGTCCGCTAGTAATACTATAAAGTCAGTGCTTTTGGACCACTTTGTTTGGAAGGTGTTCCGAGATTCGGTGTCAGATGATGATGTCTGTATGTGTATTACTTGAGCATGGTATCTGTGAGCTTATGAGTTTTACCTTCTGAATTAGAGCTATTTTGTGTGAATACGGTAACATAAAAGATCGATACGATTCTGAAGAATAATCGATGCTTTTATCGGTATAATTATAGATAATTTTAATCGATTTTGTTTTGTAATTTTTATTCATTTTTGTTTTTTTTTATGTTTTGTTTGTTAACTTTTTAATTTGAAATTATCAATATAAATATGCCTGGAATTTTAGAGCAAAGTCATTTGAAAAAAATAGTATTGCTTTACTAACATTTAATAATAATTATTTTTAATTAAAATGTCAATAAATATAACAAAAAAAAAATAACAATGAATAATAAATACTAATAAATAATACTTGAAAAACAAACAGAACAAAAAAAAATCCCCATGAATAATAACTTAAAAAAAAAGTTTTAAACCTTTTGAAAAATTGCATGGTCATTTCACTCATGACATATCACGTCATGCATATGAATGATTCAGTCATTTGAACCATTTTTATAACCAAAGTCCTTTTTTCAATTAACCTATTACGCACTTAAAAATATTTTCGTTAATTATAATCAAAAACATTAAAATCATTAATTAGTACCATACATACATATAAAACAAAAATGGCGGACTGATAAAGCCATTAGCGTCATTTTAGTTAATTTATACCATGAGGCATAAAATTTGCATAAGCTAGTTCGGTCTTATGGCTTTTGGAAATATTGATGGAATGGATGGCGAGCCGATTTGCTGGCGGATTTATTGGATAGCGATGTTAATTTCAAAGTCATATAAATAGTAAAAAAAATAAAAATTTAATAGGTTTTTTTATGAAGAAAATATGTATATGATGATGATAATGATAGAATGTTTGTTTAATCTATCAATATGCAGAAGAGTTTTATTCATACTGTTATAATACGTTTTTTAGCTAAATCGATAATAACATATTCCATTTGACGCGTCATGCTTGGCTTAGGCCCGCATACCACGTAATTTATCCCCAAAAGGGAGATAAAAAAAAAATATAATAATAATAATATATTTATTCCTCTCAAAAAGCCACAGTATTAGTAAATTTATTATTATATTCTTATGATAAGGAGCGTAGTCTGATATAGAGCTAGATCTTACCGGAGTAATTATTTTGAAAAAAATCTCTTGAGAAGGTCTTTGATTTGAATAGAAATTCAAAAATGTCATCAAATGCTGTATACGTGTAAAATCGACACACCCAAGTCTGTCAGCCTAAATTATCATTATCTTAAAAATAAATAAAATGCTTAAAAGGAGGTCCCTATACAAAAAAGTACTATTTATTTTGGCTTGTTTAGGCTTCGTTAAATGTAGCCTACACGGTACCCTTCGAGTGCATAAATGGTCACATCACATGAGTAGCGAAGGGTCAAAAAAATTCTAAGGTAACCCGACACCATATATCTATCTTGGTGGTCACGGCTCTTTGTACCTTATATATTAAGTAGCTACAACTCAAATTGAAGCCGAAAAGAATGCTATTCTAAGGACACTCGGCCACTGCATCACATCTAGATTCCTCATCAAACATGCCCACCACTCTTTCCAACCGTATGTCCCCCAAAATAACATAAAATAAATTCATTCAAAAATCTACATAGCACATTTTATATGCGGCTAATTAAAATTTTACTGTTTTTTACATTCATGTGAAGCTACACTTCAACATATTTGGAATTACTTAACTAATTAATATGTAATTTTAAATATTTTGGCGGTTTATTTACATTATTATTATGCTATAAAATTTTGGTATTTCCTTTTTTTATAAAAAAGATTTCAATTTTGACAGAATTCAAACTAATTTTATAAATGTCTCAAACTCTGTCTGTTACGTTTTCAGTTTTCACGCTTAAACCACTAAACCGATTAAGATGAAATTTAGTTTGAATATAGTTTAAATCCCGGGAAAATCCATACAATAGATTTTATCACGATGATTAAAATGCAAACGGGCAGAGACGCAGGCGAATTCTGGTAATTAAAAATACAACTCCAAAGGTTTGAGAGCATAGATGTAAGTTTGTTGCACTTTCAAGCAAAAACTACTAAACGGATTTTGATGAAACTTTTCAGAAATATAGTGTATACATCAAAATAGCACATAGATTAGAAAAATCTAATATACAGCGGGCGAAATCAAAGTAAAATAGGTACAAATAAAGTATAAACAGTAGAATGGATTTTAATGAATTTTTTAAGCTACGGGTCTTAATCGCGTAAATATGGTATTTTCAGACTAAATACCTTTGTTTATTGCCCGTCGTCGACGACAGTCTACCCGTGACCACGGCCGTTGCAATACGGTTGAAACGTCAGGCAAAAAACAAAGGTATTTAGCCTTAAAATAAAATATTTACGCGATTAAGACCCGTAGCTTATAAAAATTTATAATGTGTACAAATCGCGAAAGTTTACAAATATATTGGATTTCAATGAAATCTTGCAACTTGATAGATAGTCTCCGAACCCATATCAGTTACGGCTTGCAACTTTTATTAGAAGAAATAGAGTATATCTATACTAATATTATAAAGCTGAAGAGTTTGTTTGAACGCAGTAATCTCAGGAACTACTGATCCGAATTAAAAAATTCTTTCACTGATAGATAGCCTATTTATCGAGGAAGGCTATAGGCTATAAAACATCACGCTGCGACGAATAGGAGCGGAGCAGCAATGAGAAATGTTGCAAAAACGGGGAAAATGTACGCATACAAAGTTGTACGGGACAGCTAGTCTGATATAAATGGAGTAAATGAAGAGTACAGACTTATTATTATTATAGTGGCTGTTTGTTTTTGCGCAAACCATCATCCAAGCGTGCAAGCCGCGGGCTATAACTAGGTTTTTATAATTACGCTTAATAAAGACATTATATAAGCGACGTTGGTGGCCTCACATCGCTACATATGCACACAAAATACGTCTGGTACAGAAAGAAGACTTCACATTTCAATCGAACAACGGACACTAATACGTCATCTCGGAACATCTTTGTTCCGATGGTGTTCCGAAAATCAAAATAAATCATGTTATAAACTATCACTTGCTGAAATTTGACCACACCTTTTTTTGTTACTACGAAATGAAGCGGCGGCGGCGGGGCAATCAGTTCCGAAGCAGTCGATTCCGGCCCCGGTTTGGCTTACGGAAGTCTAGGGTTCGATTCCTGGGTTTGAAGTCCAGAACTTCAAATTTTTTAGAATCATATAACATACCTAGTTCATAAACTACCCCATTGTATTGTGTTACTGATTCTGAGCAAACTACTTTCAGGTTTGCACTATACCAAGAATAACGTTGTATAGCTAGCAGTTGTGAAAAATCCAATATTGCGATTCAGGACTTGACGTGAGCTGTCAAGTGTCAATTTTTATTGTCTATTAAATGTGCCGGTTGTAAAAATGGCGGCAAACTGACCGGCCATTATTTTTACAGCTCCGAGTTTAACTTGTAAAAAATGACTTGAATACGTGATAATTGACTTAGAACGAGACTATGTGCATGTAATAAGTGAATAAATACTTGACACTGGCAGAAATTAGCCGTTAAAACGGCTAGATTGCCATAAACTCAAAGAAGAAGAAGAAATGTGGGTACCGCCACAGATGAAACAAATTCACAAACAAACAGACACGACACGAATTTAAACTACATTGTAAACGAAAATACCTATAGAAAGACACTTTTAACATTAATTTTAATTTACTTTTTACAGTCAACAAGGTAAACCACCCAATTATCGTCCACGACGTTACATTAAAAGGCTTCATTTATGTCATACAATACATTTTAGTTAATTAAACAATTATACTTATAGTAGGTACTAGCGATATAAAGACATCTGGTTTTAAAATCGATCGCTTAATTTGGGGATTTTAATACGGTCAATAAGTGACTTTCACTATACTTAAAGCAACCACTGTCGAAAGTATTAAAGACTATAGCTGTCCCGCGCAACTTCGTATGCGTAAATTTTCCCCGTTTTTGCAACATTTCTCGTCGCTGCTCCGCTCCTATTAGTCGTAGCGCGATGTTATAAAGCCTATAGCCTTCCTCGATAAATGGGCTATCCAACAAAAATAGAAACAAAAAAGAATTGTTAAAATCGGTCCAGTACTTTTTGAGTTTATTCGTTACATACAAAAATACAAATCTTTCCTCTTTATAATATTAGTGTAGATAGGGTTGCCATTTGTTTAATAATAACTAAACGTTAATAAAAATACATTTTTATCCGGTGGTAGGTGAATTTTTTTTTTTTAAATAAATAGCAATGTGGGTTTTTGGTCCCACATTACTAGCAATCCTGTTAACCCCTCCAGCTAAGCTCTATGGTTTGTGTTAGGAGTGGGTTCACGTCGGTAGTATAAAGGCCAGGATTCGAATCCAAGACCTCACGATTGCGAGACCGATGCCTTAGCCAATAAGTAACGTTTACTATATTTATAAAGTCGGGTAGGAGCCCCAGTTTGCGTCAGGGGGACACCGAGGATATGAAAATGGCGTCAAACTAAATTCTCATTATTTTCACTCCGCGTTTAACGTGTAAAAATACATAAAATTCAAAATTCTTTATTCACTTAGGATGCAAAACAACTCTTGTGATACGTCGGGATTCTACATGTACATGTAATGCCAAATTCGTAAACAATAGGTAAAGCCGGAGAAAAGAACCTGGCAATAAAAATTCAAGGCCACTCTTTTCAAATTGCCAATTTTACAATGTTTGAATGTTTATAAACTTGATATGGGGGTAAGGTGCTGCGACTAATATACTATACACCATGTTAAAGGACTGATGCAAATTGTATTATCAAAAAGTTAAAACATTAGATAAACTAAAATCAGCCTTAGTGGGTACAATATAGTAGGAGCATCTACTTACAACAAAGGTTTATAAAACATGGTGCAATTAAAGTGTAGAATTAATATTTGACACAATTTTTGCAAAAGTGTTAATAAATATTTATTGTAAGTACTCTTTGATTGCATAAAACGCCCAATACCTACTAAATAATATTTTTTAGAACAATTTGAATATACCTACTAATAACCTCCAGCTCTTGACATCGTTACATTAAACCAAATTACTTCGTAATATAATTATTGAAAAAAAATATTAATCCTTTATGAAAATATTTATAATAATACCTTGTTTATTGTCCGACGTTTTGACCGTATTGCAACTACGGCCGTTGCAATACGGTCGAAACGTTGGGCAACAAACAAGGTATTTTACCTTAAATTATTCACGCGATTAAGACCCGTATTATATATATTTTTATAATGTGTACAAATCGCGAAAGTTTATCAACATATTAATCCTTCACTACCTACCACCCACTTTCATCACACAACCATTTACCACACATCTGGGAGAACCCGGAGTAAAATCGATGTTTCCTTGTCAGGTTTAGGACCTAAACCTCACAATAAACAATGATTTTACTCCAATAAAATAGTCTGTAGGTGGTTAAGGTCATAACTCCAAAAACAACTGGTACGTGTTAAGGGTTAATATATTATATATTTTCCAAAACTGATATTACAAAGTTATTTAGTGTTATGTAAAGAAGCTTTATGAACATCTTTTGACAGGCCTGTTGGTCTAGTGGTGAGTGACCCTGACTGCTAAGCCAGAAGTCGTGGGTTCGATCCCCACCCAGGATAAAACTTTGTGTGATGAGCACGATGGTTTATTCTGTGTCTGGGTGTTATTTATCTATAATATGTATGTATTTAGAAATATATAAGTTGTTTATCAGTTATCTGGTTTCCATAGTACAAGCTCTGCTTAGTTTGGGATCAGCAGGTCATATCACGTATTTAAAGCAGTACAGTTGCAGTTAAGTTTCGATTAAAACGGCCATTTTCGTATTCTTGTAACTTTGGGATCGATTTTAAAAACACTTGCGCACCGTACTAGAATGTCGTTATTGCGCTCTCGAGACGCATATTATATGAACTGCAACTGCACTGCTTTAAATACGTGAATTGACCCCCAGATAGCATTATGTGAGTTGTCCCAAGATATTACTATTATATTATTAACTATAGATCATTTTTCGGATTTAAATAAACCTTTTTAAAACTGCGCGTTATTCTATAATCCTAAACGGGGACTAATGCCTACGTTTAGTTAGTAATTATACGTACCTACATTGGCTACTAGGTAGAGTATACAGAATTAGGAATTGAGAGCGCACTGCCTAATTTAAGCGGTAAACACGAGAGTATGGGATGCTGGGTGGTCTACCACCCACGAGATGAATCTGTGGAGACGACTTGTTGCTACAGATCTTTGGCATTTTGATTGTGAGTGTAAATTAGGGGTCCCTTTCCTTCTAATGTTATAAATCCGTTTAAAAACTAAGAATAATTGTATATTTCTTGTTTTTTTTAATCAATTTTTTTTCATAAAATATAATACTCATCACACTAATATTATAAAAGCGAAAGTTTGTGAGTATGTGAGTGTGTATGTTTGTTACTTCTTCACGTCTAAACGGCTGGAGCGATTTTAATAAAATTTGGTATGGAGTTAGCTGACACCCTGGATTAACACATAGGCTAACAAACCGCGGGTCACACCGCGGGGCATAGCTAGTTGTTTATAATTATAAAACTCTAACTTTCTGCTATTTGGAGTTCTATAACACGACCTAACTTAGCAGTTAGGGTCACTAACCACTAGACCAATATTGAATGATCTATTCCAAGGATAAGGATTTAAGGATTTAGGTGGCACTGATACTTTTATGTGCTAGTGACGTTTACCATCCGGCGTACGACCAGCTCATCTCTTCATTTAATCGTAAAAAATACAACTAGGCACAGCCTGTACTATGGCAACTAGACAAACAGATAAACATACTTATATATTTCTAAATACATACATAGGTATTATAGACCAGTTGAACCGCACAATTCGTTTGCGTCATATTCTCCCGTTTTTGCAACATTTCTAACTGATGCTCCGCTCCTATAAATACTAGTTCTTTCAGTAAAAGCATTACTGTAATAAATTTGCTGATTTAAATAGAGTATTTCTGAGCCATGTGTGTTTCTGGTAGTAGTTTATTCTGTTTCTGTAGCGGTGGTAGTTAGTAGTAGAATTGGACTCGCAATCGTGAGGTCGCGGGTTCGAATACCCATTATACAACCGATGTGAACAAACTCCTAACGCAAGTCATTGAGCTTAGTTAGAGGGGTTTACAGGATTACTGGTAACGTGGGACCCAAATCCCACATTACTAGTTATCTTTTGAGAAAAAAAATAGGAAATTACACATTCCCAGATACAATATGATTTACTGTACTCCGGTTTTTATAAAATTAGGTATGTGTAGGTATCTACTTAGTAGGTACCTATCTGTTACACGTTGTGGAACAACCTCTGCCAAATTTGGGATCAGATGACTACTAATGTGTGACTTATCCCGCAGAAATATTTTAACTTAGGTTAGGTACTAGCTTTTGAGCTGGCTTCATCCATCCTCATGGATCTATCAAATCTCAAGGACATTTTTCATTTCTCCCTATCAACCAAATTATATACATATATCCGAAATAAAATATCTACCAGATTTTAAATTATTGTTCTAAGATGAATAAATTACCAAAAGTAAAAATACAATCCAAAAATATTATAAAACAATACTACTCCACAATTTTGTTCTCAGTCGTTCGCTCATGTCACCAAAACATTTCAAGCCCGACTGCCCATACAAATACACAATCAAAAACATACTCTATGTGCTTGTTAATACGACTGAAATTAGCATAACATGCATCGTTTTATTCGTCACTATTTAACATACAAAGAAAATCATGCTGTAAAACTTTCTAATAAGGCTTATTTTAGCTTGAACTTAGTATAAAAGGATTGCATTATCAGATTCGAAATTGAATTCAAGTGAATTGATTTTGAGTCGTATGTCTTAGGAAATAAGGTAGTTTTTTGTATGTTAATATGTTATCTATTTAGAGATATTCTGAGAGCTAATTGAGACGTCTTCCGCACTTGTCTTTTTGTCTGTCTGTGTGTCTGTGGTTTATGTAGATAACCTGTTATTGACCTTTAATGGGTGTACTTAACCTCACATTGTTAAATGGGATAATTCCTAAAGCTAAAAACCTATTTTCTACAAGACAGATTTTTTTTTAAAACCTACTCCCACAGTACAGTTCAAGCCGTATATCGCGGGAGACTACATACATTCAAATTCACGGACACAAAGAGCACCAAGACTCGGAACAACAATTTGTGGATCACATAAAGTGATGAGTGGAGACCGCGTCTCGGCAAACGTAGTGTAGGACGCCCTCAGGCCAGGTGGAGTGATGATTTACGCAAAACGGCTGGCAGGAGCTGGATGCGAGAAGCCGAGGATAGAACAAAGTGGCGTGCAATTGGAGAGGCCTATGTCCAGCAGTGGACTGCGATAGGATGATGATGATGATGATAAAGTGATGTATGAGAATCGAAACCAGGACCTCTAAGGTGAACAGTCAGGGTCACTAACCACTTGATACTGGTCAATAAGGTAGACAACCCATTGGTACGGGAGAGCATCCATTTTTATGTGCCAAAAAATTACACTCGTGGCAGCGGACGACGACAACGTCCACTACTAACCTGTCCACCATCGTGGCGTCTGCCTCTAGCAGCTAACAGTCCCACGGGAAGAGCAATAGTGCTATTAAATAATTTTTTAAGTGCAAGTTCTGATGCAGATATATTCTTTGACCAAAAAAGTAAAATAGCTGAAAAAGTTTTATTATATCTGAACCGTATATAATTGTAATTTCCTAAGTATAAATTATAATGATAAATTATTGATATTATAAATTACTGACAAATTGAATTCTGTTAATAATGTATCTAATGTTTTGATAAATTTTAATTGTATTGTATTTTTAATTTAATATTTTAGTATGTATAACCAGTAGACTAAGTAGTATAACATATAAGTGCTTTGGTTTTTTACTGTAAACTTATATTGTTTTAAATAAATAAATAAATAAATAAAATAAATAAATAGACCAACAGGCGAGTCTTGAATAATCTTTGCCAAATAAGGATTTGGGTGTAACTGATACTATTATGTGTGTGTTATCATCAAGCGTACGACCAGCTCGTCTTTTCATTTTATCCTAAAAAATACAACTAGACACAGCTTGTATATGCTATGACAACTAGACAAACAGATAAACATCTATACTAATATTATAAAGCGGAAGAGTTTGTTTGTTTGTTTAAACGCGCTAATCTCAGAAACTACTGGTCCGATTTGAAAAAATCTTTTTTTGTTAGATAGCCCATTTATTGAGGAAGGCTATAGGCTATATAACATCACGCTACGACTAATAGGAGCGGAGCAGCGACGAGAAATGTTGCAAAAACGGTGAAAATTTACGCATACGAAGTTGCGCGGGACAGCTAGTTTCTAAATACATACATAAATTATAGATCAGCTGACCCGCATAATTTTCTTTGCGTCATTTTCTCCATGTATTTTTTATTGCTGCCCCGCTCTTATTGGTCGTAGCGTGATGTTATATAGCTTATAGCCTTCCTCGATAAATGGGCTATCCAACAGTAAAAGATTTTTTCAATTCGGATCAGTAGTTCCTGAGATTATCGCGATCAAACAAACGAACAAACTCTTCAGCTTTATATCGCAAATAACGTGCCTTTTTATTGGTTTTTTTTTTTAAATCGGTTCAATAGATCCATAGATTACCGCCTACAACCTCACAAACTCACAGACTTTACCTCTTTATAATATTAGTATACCTACCTAGATAAATTACACCCAGACATAAAATAAACCATCGTGAACATAAACACAAATATTAATCCTGGGTGGGAATCAAACCCACATCGGTCTGTTTGACCCGTAAGTTTTATATCAGAGAAATTCCTATAAATCGGTGGTATACTTGATCAAATTTTTGACCCACTTAAAAAATTTAGTTATTTACAGTACGATCAACGTAACTAGGCCGGACTGAAGTAGGCGACAAGTGGTTGCGCAGATGCATTTTTTGGAAGTAAATGGTGACAGGAAGCGGGGGGCGGGGCGGTAACTAAACCGAGGGAATTAGAGATGCGACGCATCACATTGTCATAATTAGTATTACTAACTCATGTTTTTGTGTGATTATTTTCGTAAAGAAATTGTTTTTCAAAGTTTCTTTAGTATTTACTGTAATTGTTCTAAATTTAAACTTTTATAAATTCATTTAAATAGCGTTTTTATATTTTTGAATTAAAATGTTGTTAGTATTTTTATCGATTAAACATAATTAATCGTTTTCGTTAGTAATTTTAGGGTCTCATCTCTATGACATGCGCGAAAGTGTTAAAAACCTAACTTCAATCCGATCAAGTTACGTTGATCGTACTGTATCTTCACTTTGCATCATTTAATTTTGCGTTACTAGTTTCATTTAGTATTCGTTTATTTTTTTCAAAATGTCGAGGCTTCTCAACAAAATCCCAGCCAATTATTTCATAAAACAGGTTTACATACAAACAAACACAAAATCCTAATTGCTTAATAATAAAATAACGTTTATTAGTAACGCTTAAATCTACGTATAAAAATTTGACTAATTATATAAACCAGTCAAGCGTAAATCGTTGATAAAATAATTGGTTCAATTATATTTATAACACTGGTCTCTATTATACATCGTATGTTGGACAGACTTACGCCTATAATAACAAGACTTCCATTGACTTCCTGTGTGGCGCGGTGGAAGTGTATCCGACTGCTACGCAAGAGGTCGTGGGTTCGATCCCCATCCAGGATAAAACTTTGTGTGATGAGCACGATGGTTTATTCTGTGTCTGGATGTTATTTATCTATGCTAATATTATAAAGCTGAAGAGTTTGTTTGTTTGAACTCGGTAATATCAGGAAGTACTGGTTTAAAAATTTTGTTGGGTAGCCCATTTATCGAGGAAGGCTATATAACATGACGCTACGACCAATAGGAGTTGAGCCGCAATGAAAAATGTTGCAGAAACGGGGAAAATTTACGAAGACGAAGTTGCGCGGGTCAGCTAGTAGGTACACCTTATTAGAAGACTGATGCAAAAACAAGAGATATAATATAATATCTTGGGACAACTCACACAACGCTATCTGATCCCAAACTAAGCAGAGTTTGTATTATGGAAACCAGACAACTTATAGACATACTTCCATATTTCTAAATACATACATATTATAGATAAAAAATATTATAAGAAGAATACATAATTATGCACACTGATCGGAAAGAGATCGTCACCGTATCAGTGACGATCTTTTACATGCTCTCATACATACCAGACAAACAAAGAACAACCTTTTTTTGAAGTCGGTTAAAAAGGTTTTTGAAATTGATACTGTACCCAAAAATCATTGGATTGAATCATCAATTTTTAGCATGTAGTGGACCGAATCGCAATTAGCTGGTGCGACTACCTATAACATTCTTATGCCTTGAGTAAGCTCGCCTGGAGGCATGCCGCCTTTATGGGAAAAATATTATGTTTTTGACTGCCTCTGTGGCGCGGTGGGAGTGTATCCGACTGCTACGCAAGAGCTCGTGGGTTAGATTCCCAGACACCATTTTGTGTGATCCACAAATTGTATCCATGACTTGTATGTTTGTAAAGTACCCCGCGACACAGGGCTTGTACCATACTGCGGGAGTCGGCTTAAAAAATAAAAAAAAAATAATTCCGGACCACGTAATAAGGAGTGTAATATTTTTTTGTTGTTTTTTAATAAGATAACTAGCAATGTGGGATTTTGGTCCCACATTACTAGCAATCCTGTTAACCCCTCCAGCTAAGCTTAATGGCTTGTGTTAGGAGCGGGTTCACGTCAGTAGTATAATGGGTAGAATTCGAAGCCGCGACCTCACTATTGCGAGACCGATGCCTTAGCCATTAGGCTACCGCCGCTTATATATTAATTGCCATTAATTGCCACTTCAGCGTGCTTAACCTGCGTGCTACGTCTTTTAACATAACTTTGGTTCTTTTTATATGACCTCGTTGCAAATGTTATCCTTTAAAGAGACTGTAACACAGCTAGCTTCAATAAAACTATCATTCATTCAAAACTTTCAACCTTTCGATCACGAACCCCCCACAAAATACCAAAATGTCTTTTTAAAAATAACTTCGTCTGCGTAAATTTTCTCCGTTTTTGCAATATTTCTCATTGCTGCTCCGCGTTTATCGGTCGTAGCGTGATGTTTATAGCCTATAGCCTTCCTCGATAAATAGGCTATCCAAGAGTGACAGAATTTTTCAATTCGGACCCGTACTTCCTGAGATTACCGCGTTTAAACAAACAAACTCTTCAGCTTGATAATACTAGTATAGATTCCGCTATAACAACGTTTACTAAAACCGTACTATTAAATGGAGACACGTTTCGATAATAATTTTCAAAAAAAGGATACTATAACAGTTGAACGTACTAAAGGTTTTTTACTTTCTATAAATCCCTTTTCATGGAACACATAAAAGGGATTAAAAAGGACTCAGTATAGTGGTACCGGCTTAAGAATAGTGCCACCCCATCTCTTCCCGTGGGTGTCGTCAAGGCGACTAAGGGATGTCACACTGGAGGACGGGCAGCAGCGTCCTCTGCGTATTTAAAACCTCACTGCGATCGCCAACCCGCTCGCCAAGCGTGGCGATTATGGCAATTACCCCCAGGAACTAATAAGTAGGTTCCACTGTGGAGACCCGTGCCCAGCAGTGGGACATCATATGAGTTGTTATGTATGTTATGTAAGCAACGTTACCACTATAGGTTCATATATGTGGCGCAGTGGTAGTGTGTCCGACTGCTACGCAAGAGGTCGTGGGTTCGATTCCCACACGGGACACCACTTTGTGTGATCCACAAATTGTTGTTCCGAGTCTGGGTGTACATTGTGTCCGTGACTTGTATGTTTGTAAAGTCCCCCTCGACACAGGGCTTGTACCCTAATGCGGGAGTCGTATTTAAAAAAAAAAAAAAATTATGTCCAACCCTAGCCATGCCTTAGAGAGCACGTTAAGTCCGTTCCGTCCCATTGGACTATGAGAGTGAAGGTACACAGAACAGGCGGGGATACTTGGGGGGGGGGATCCCCCCCTCAGACTAGACTAAAAGACCTTTTTGACTTTTAGAATTAGACACTACCCCGAAGTAATTTGTGTTGAAACCTTTGCATGATTTCAATGTTACTTTGTCTTGTATCTGGTATTTGACTGCCTCTGTGGCGTGGTGGGAGTATATCCGACTGCTACGCAAGACGTCGTGGGTTCGATCCCCACTCAGGATAAAACTTTGTGTGATGAGCACGATGGTTTATTCTGTGTCTGGGTGTTATTTATCTATAATATGTATGTATTTAGAAATATATAAGTATGTTTATCAGTTATCTGGTTTCCATAGTACAAGCTGTGCTTAGTTTGGGATCAGATAGCTTTATGTGAGTTGTCCCAAGATATTATTATATTTTTTTTATTTGTATAGCCCCAGTAACCAGAGTTAACTGGTGATATTGAGGAGTAAGGAAACTGACCAGCGGTACGCTAACCCAAAGTTAAACATTTAGTAATACTATCAAACTAAGAAACATGACGCGGCGGTAGCAATCGTGAGGTCGCGAGTTCGAATCCTACCCATTATACTACCGACGTGAACCCACTCCTAACACAAGCCTTTGAGCTTAGATGGAAGGGTTAACAAGATTACTAGTAATGTGGAACTCAAACCCACATTGCTAGTTATCTTTAAAAAATAAGACCAATATATCAAAAACAGTAGATCGACTGTCACCACTATGACAATCGTCAGCCACAAAAAAACAAACAAACATTCCCAACCCATCATTTTCCACACCTCCCAACAATCACTTAACCTAACAACAAAACAATATTTACTCAATTTTTTTTTCACTCCTACCCACTTGATCAGTAAAAGATGACACGAACATTAAAAAAATCCTTCTTAATCTTCTATAGATCCTTTAGCTATCTGCGTATGAGTCACTATACCACCCAACGAGTCAAATGTTGTCTTCTCTGTCACTCGTATAGCGCTGTCTCGTTCCAACGCGAGTTTTTTTTTTCATTGAGCAGTTTGCTGTCAAAATAAGGATTATACGAGTTTGGATGAGTTTATGCTGATATGTTGATGTGAGCAGTAATTTAATAAACAAATCTGTATTAATATTAAAAAGCTGAAGATTTTGTTTGTTTGGTTAAACGCGATAATCTCAAGAACTACTGGTTTGAATTAAAAATACAATAACTGCATTTTTGAAAGATAGAAAAATTTGGAGTCCTGACCCAGGAATCGAACCCGAGACTTCCGTAGCCAAACCGGGGCCAGAAGCGAACCACCTATCTGGACTACGTTACTAGACCTCAAATTTCTCTATCCCTTGATGCTCGCGAGTTTGTAAAGTAATTGGCAAGAAATGCCGATAAAAATTACTTGAATTAAAAAATATTTTAGTGTTGTATAGCCCATTTATCGAGGAAGGCTATAGTTTATATAACATCACGCTACGACAAATAGGAGCGGAGAATCAATAATAAATGTTGCGAAAGGGGAAAATTGGCGCATACGACATTACTCGGATCAGTTAGTCTAACTTAATATTATAAATGTAAAAATAAAATAAAAAAAGATGCAAACAAGATCCCCTATATACCTACTTACGTAATATCATGCAATCGGAGGCATTAATGAGTCTCGATGAGCAGTCAAACTGCTTCCGTCACCATGATATTATATATTATAATTTTGGTACTACGATTTGTGGATTACACAAAATTTAGTCTATTATGGGAATCAAACCAATACTGGATTATTTTTTTTTGTATTAAATTATTAACTTTTTATAAACCTACATATAAATTTGCACGCCGTAAGGCAAAATATAGGGGACTTTACAAACATACAAGTCACGGACACAAAGTACACCCAGACTGGGGACAACAATTTGTGGATCACACAAAGTGGTGTCCCGTGTGGGAATCGAACTCACGACCTCCTCTTGCGTAGCAGTCGAATTTACAGAAGATTTAATTAATGTACCCATATTTGCAATAAATACATTTAATTTCATTTGAACCCACAACCTCTTGAACAGCTATGGTCCCGTTGTATCACTGAAGCAGTCGTATACTCTAAAACGTAGTAGAAGTATACAAAGTGGATCATACAAAGTGATGTCCCGTGTGGGAATCGAACCTACGAACTCTTCAGCAACAGTCTATACTACTACTAATACTTTAATCTATACTAATATTATAAAGCGGAAGAGTTTGTTTGTTTAAACGCGCTAATCTCAGGAACTACTGGTCCGGTTTGAAAAATTCTTTTTTTGTTGGATAGCCCATTCATCGAGGTAGGCTAAAGGCTATATAACATCGCGCTACGACTAATAGGGGCGGAGCAGCGACGAGAAATGTTGCAAAAACGGGAAAAATTACGCATACGAAGTTGCGCGGGACAGCTAGTATTTTAATATAAGGTATATGGTGATCAAGCAAAACTGTACATAGAACATACAACTAGTTGTATTATACCAACTAGCTGTCTTCCTCGGCTTTGCATAGGTGTCAATTATCGTAGATTTTTGTACCTTGAGTTACATATTTGTGATTTTCGTAAGGATCTCTAATTTTTTTGACAGTAAAATATAGCCTAATTACTCCTCGATAATGTAGTTTTCTAATATTGAAAGATTTTTTGAAATTGGTCCAGTAGTTTTTAAGTTTATTCGTTACATATAAAAATACAAATATTTCCTCTTTATAATATTAGTGCAGATGTCATTTAACAAAAGTTGTCATTTAAAGTGAAGTTATCAGTTTGATATTAATTTAAATATAATTTTTAATTTGTTACTGTTATGTCTTAACCTAAGATAAAATATTCTGTTCAAAAATCCATATCTTTGACCATCATTAGTAATGATCACATAACGCCATCCAGTGTGGCATTTACAAAAAAACCCAACGAAGAGTAGTGAGTGATGACTTAATTTTTAGAACCACCGCGTGGTAACCGGACCCTGCACACATCACAGACAAACTGACTTCAGGTACAACATGGAGGAGTTCTTCGCTCAAGCAAATCTGCTGACTGCCTCTGTGGGGCGGTGGGAATGTATCCGACTGCTACGCAAGAGGTCGTGGGTTCGATCCCCACCCAGGATAAAACTTTGCGTGATGAGCACGATGGTTTATTCTGTGTGGGTGTTATTTATGTATAATATTTATGTATTTAGAATTATATAAGTATGTGTATCAGTTGTCTGGTTGCCATAGTAAAAGCCCTGCTTAATTTGGGATCAGATAGCGTTGTGTGAAGAGTTGTGTCTTGTCCCAAGATATATATATATATATATATATATATATATATATATATATATATATAATATAATATAATATAATATAATATATTATTAATATATAATTAACAATAGGTAAGTAGCAACAACGGCGACTGCTGCGGACTCCTTGGACTCATCAACGACTATGCAAAAACGAATCCACAAATAATTAGAACACATTATTCGAAACCGACATCCAGCTGTACGGACGTGATATAAACTGTGACACAAACCTCAATGTAACAATGTCTCCGTAATGCTGAAGACTGCAACAAGTGGAGACATCGTGAATACTGCAGTATGCTAACCAGATGCCTCCACTATAACAAGAGTGAACGACTAAAGAGAGAGAGAGAGAGAGAGAGAGAGAGAGAGAGAGAGAGAAGTAGCTACTGCTTTCAAAAACAGTGGTCTGAAGTTGTCTGGTAATTCCGTGTCCGTGAACAATAAATGTTGATAAACTTTTGCGATTTGTACACATTATAAAATTTAATTTTGTTTATGCAACGGCCGTGGTCACAGGTAGACTCACTCTACCCGTGACAACGACCGTTGCAATACGGTCGAAACGTCGGGCAATAAACAAGGTATTTTACCATAATCAAATACTTAAAGTTTATAATCATTTAAGGTTCTGATGATGAAGAACGACGCAAATCTCACGAGTTTAGGCTCTTTCGATTCGTTTTGACAATTACTTTGGCTGTAGATGATATCTGGGGTCTAATGATAAAGCCATAAGATGGCCTCAGTAACAAAACGACGAAAGAGTGTCAGCTCATTTAATTTGTCTTGACAATTATTCCATTGCTAAATTATAATGTGATCCGAGTCCGAAAAAAAATGTTTTAAAAATGTTTTTTTTTTAAATAATTTATTCAATTCGTGTTGATAATTTTAAGCGTTTTTTAAGGCAAATTTGATTGTTTTTTATGCTCAAGTCTAGCCAATATGTCTTGCAGTTGTACCCTCCGGTAACACAAGCCACGGACCGTGATATATGATGTTTTTACACCATCGAAACAGGCCACCCCCCATATAAATAGCGCAATGATAAATGCATCTATCCTTTGATGAATATTTATATCATCTATTTATCTTTTCTGGGATTGATGGTATGAAATTGTGTTTAGCAGTTTCGGAGGTATTTTGTGAGATACAGACTGAATTAAAAAGGTTGATTTGATTTATGATTGTATTTACATTTATTTTAATTAAAGTCATGATTGAAAAATCTTATAAAGACTTTTTAACTACGCAGAAGATGTTATATAGTGGCCTAGTGTAGGCTGAAGCACATGTGGTCGCTAGACGTCTTTTTCGCAAAATGACCCTAGGTCGCAAAAATGTCTCTTTCGCAGAATGTCTCTTTCGCAAAATGTCCTACTATAACTTAGAATAAAAAAGGTACATCAATAATTCTAATAATAATGTTTTTTTTTCGAATTCAATGATACTAAAAATGACATATTTTACTCTAAGTTACAAACATGTAAAATTTTGACAAAGATACATTTTGCGACCTAGCAACGTTTTGAGAAAGATATATTTAGCGACCTAGCAACATTTTGAGAAAGATACATTTTGCGACCTAGCAACATTTTGTGAGAGATATATTTTCGACCTAGCACCATTTTGAGAAAGATACATTTTGCGACTTGCACCATTTTGAAAAAGAGACATTTTGCGACCTAGCACCATTTTGAGGAAGACACATTTTGCGCATAAGCCAAATGTATGCGCAAACACAAGTGCCTTCTCTATTCCCCTCTAAGCTTGCTATTTCTTTTTTTGCGTCAGGATTAAAAAGATAAGAAAATTTCACAAAATACACAAAAAGTATAAAAATAAACCATTTAACTAATTAGAACGAAAATTCTCTTAAACGAGCTATAATCATCACAAAAAAAAAAAGAAAAATCAGTAGCACTCTATGAAATCACCCATTAAAACTATCACACCCATCCGTCATAAAATAAATGTTATTTTGACAGCTGTCAAATTAGTTCAACATGGCCGCCTGAGCGCATACGTTTGGTTCACAATAGAAAGAATTTAATAGGTTGCGTTAATGATTTTATGGCTACCTATAATGTTTTTGTTTGGGCAAGTACAAAGCTGTTTAAAATTAGGGTGATTTCCGCGTGATATTTATAATAATAAGTATATTGTGACAACTCACACAATGCCATCCGATGCCAATCTAAGCTATACTATGTCAACCAGACAACTGATAAACATACTTCAAAATGTCTAAATACATACCTACATATCTATACTAATATATATAGCGGAAGAGTTTGTTTGTTTGTTTAAACTCGCTAATCTCAGGAACTACTGGTCCGATTTAAAAAATCTTTTGTTGGATAGCCCATTTATCGAGGAAGGCTATAGGCTATATAACATCACGCTACGACTAATAGGAGCGGAGTAGCGACGAGAAATGTTACACCCAGAGATTATGAAAATAAATTACACCCAGACACAGAATAAACCATCGTGCTCATCACACAACGTTTTGTCATGGGTGGGACCGAACCCGTGGCTTAGCAGTCAGGGTCACTAAACACTAGACCAACAGTAACACATAGCGGTAGCCTAATGGCTAAGGTATCGGTCTCGCAATCGTGAGGTCGCGGGTTCGAATCCTGACGTGAACCCACTCCTAACACAAGCCATTGAGCTTAGCTAGAGGAGTTAACAAGATTGCTAGTAATGTGGGACCACAATCACACATTGATAGTTATCTTCACTTGGACCCTTAAATCTGACCACATTTTTCTGTAACATCTCGTTATAAATTTAGGCAATTAGATTTTTTTTTTAAAACGGGTCAAGAGCATGTCGGACCATGCTCAGTATAGGGGTCCGCAGCCTTGAATAATGGCATTAGCAGAGGAACCTCCCCCCTTTAATGACAGTATATTTGATGATGTCCGAAATAATTTTAGTTTAAAGTATTTATTAAGCGCTACCTTTGTGATTTTTTTCATATTTTTTGGTCACACGGTTCGAAAGTTAAGGGTGGGGGGAGGCACAATTTATGCAGCTTTAAGAGCGATTATTTCCAAAAATATTTACTTAATCAAAACAGTTTATTAGAAACCTCATGTTTTTGGTTGAATAATGTGCGTGAAAATTTGAGCTTCTGTTACATGTATGAATTGCCTCCCTAAACAAATTTATTTATGTTATTTAGCTATCAAACTAAGTAGCGGCTACTACAAGACACCTTTCCACCAAATCTCATAAATATTCATTTAGTAGTTTTTGAGTAAAATGCCTGTATGCGTCACAATAGATCTTTTAGGTCGCAGCGACTTCCGTGCTATATATCCCCTATCCAGAAAATTGCTGTGACATACGGACGGACAGACAGACTGACGGACATGACGAAACTATCTTTAAATAAGGATTCCGTTTTTACCCTTCTGGCTACGGAACTCTAAAAACTACACAAAACCAGGGACTGGTTCTAATAATAAACTAAATCATAATACAGATAGATATCTATCCCATCTGCTAAGTAACTCCTATAAATACCACCAATTTATGATGCCAAAACAAACACACAAGCATATCAAATTCAATTGTCTTCAATTCCGAACAGCTATTAATAAAGTGAGGCGCCAAAATAAAAATATGGCGGGTTTTATTTTAGAAGCCAAACTTAATCGTGTGTGGTCAGTATATTAAATTTTATTGACATAAAACATTTTTATACTGTCGTATCTTGAGACAGCTGTCCTGTGTATGATAAATAATATATCTAAGCTACGCGTAATGCGCTATTTTATCTATATTGCACGAATGGAGTGGAAATAACCTGGAATCCCAGATGGTGTCAGGTATAGGCGTCCCCAGGGCTAGATGTTGATTATTTGGTCAGTGTTTAGCCAATGGGTACCATTGACGTGACATGAGACCAGGGAGTCAATTCACGTATTTAAAGCAGTGCAGTTGCAATTCAGTTGCAGTTAAGTTTAGATTAAAACGGCCGTTTTTGTATTCTTGTAACTTTGGGATCGATCTCAAAAACGCTTGCGCACCGTACTAGAATGTCGTTATTGCGCTCTCGAGACGCAAGCGTATTTGAGATCGATCCCAAAGTTACAAGAATACTTAACTGCAACTGCACTGCTTTAAATACGTGAATTGACCGCCTGCTCTCTACGTCAATGGTTAATACCCTCAGGCTCATTGCAAATTTTATCCTTCAATGGAACCTCAAGCATAGCTCGCTCCGTAGCCCGAGCGACTTTAAAATTGTGGACCGTACCCTACGTCATAACAGGTAGGACGCATTGGTTAAATACCTTGGTCTTCAGGCAATATTGTGTGCTAGTTGAATGCCAAAAAACTATTATTTTTTAAATGCTAGTTAATCAAAATCAGATACAGGCATGCCAGTTACCATACACATGACAATTAAGTAGCACGTGCGAGGAGCTGTTAAGCAAGTAGATATGACAAGTACAAGTAGGTGCAAGCTTATTATGACGATAATATTAAGTTATGAAATGATGTAATGGTCTAATAACCAATTTTCGGTCACGGCAGCAATCTCATCAAGATATATTGTAATGTGTAAGTGTGTGCGCAGACTCAAGTGCACTTGGGTCTAAATTCACTCACTCTCATAGTAAAATGGAAGAAGGCCGGAGGGAGATTAGGCGAAGGACTAACCGCTTTTATGTACTCTCTAAAGCACGGAGTGGTGTGTCTTTTTTTGAAAATGATAGCTTTTTTTTTTTTAAAATAACTATCAATGTGGGATTGAGTCCTATATTATTAGCAATCTTGTTAACCCCTCCAGCTAAGCTCAAAGGCTTGTGTTAGGAGTGGGTTCACGTCGGTAGTATAATGGGTAGGATTCGTACCTGCGACCTCACGATTGCGAGACCGATGCCTTAGCCATTGGGCTACAAATGCACCGCATGGTACATTTTTAACCTATACCAGTGTCACTACTGAATCCTATAAATAAAATGATTGTATTGTCACTGGAATAATGTGTGAAAAATTGACTGCTCATATAAAATTTTATCCTGCGTCGAACCACGAAAAACATAGCATAGCTTCTAGTGTACTCAATACCTTACAATCATATTTATAGCAGGGCTGTCACCAATAAATCATACGAGTCCTCTGTGGTGTCAACCCTGCAGCTATGTGTTGAAAGTGTAATGTTGGTGCACTTGTGATATTGCGGGCACTAATGCGTTAAGTTGGTGGTCCTGAGCGTGATGGTAATGACAACATCTGGTTGGGTTGCGAATGTCAAAATGAATAAAAATGACAAAATCATTAAAAGTTATTTTATTGAATAACTTTGTGATTTACGTATTGGCTGTTACAGTGGCGCAGTAGGCGTATGTATGACTGCAGCCCAAATGGTGTTATGGCATCCGACATGGATCGAACCCACAACCATTTGGGAAAAAATATGATGGGTGAATCAAAAATAACTAAAAGAGTTATTATTTTTTAACAGCTTTCGCACGTCGATTCTTGTAGCTATCGGTTATCCCTATAGAAAAACCCCTTCATTTTTGCCCAAGATGTCATCCATCTACTTGCCAAATTTCATTAAAACTCAGCAAATTCACATATATTATATTTTATTTTTAAAGACAATTCCCGCTCTAGGAAATAATACCTGCGTCGTGTGGGACTTTACAAACATACAATAATACAGACTCAAATTACACCCAGACTCATAATAACAATTTGTGAATATAGAGAGGATACAGGAACCAAACCCACACTCAATACTATAGTAATTTTTAATTACTTTATGACTTTATTAATACAATAATAGCATTTTTGAAAATAGAAAAATTTGAAGTCCAGACCAAAGAATCGAGACCAAGACTTCCGTATGCCAAACCGGGGCCGGAATCGAACTATCTATCGGGTCTATGTTACTAAACTTCATTTTTTCTATCCTTCCAGCACGCGAGTCAGGCCCTCGCTTGCGCCACCTAGCCGATAGTTTAAGAACTATTACTGCTTTTGTTATTGTTTCGTTACAGAGAGCATTTTAACAAATTATGATGTCGCGGGTCGAATATTATAGTAATTTGTTCACTCAATACGTTTTACAAAGCGTGCTAAAGAAATATGCATAAGTATGTATTTAAAAACTATACACATTCTTCTACAATCGCACAAAAATTCTAAAAATCAAATCATTACTAAAAAAATAAAATAAAAAAATAATATTCGACAGCCCTAAACATGTTTAAATCTGTCCTTACCGTATCAACAGCTAACTAATGTTGGTAGTGACATATTTACGGAGTAATATTTGTAGTCGAAAGCGAGAGTGAAGTGAGAATGAGTTGCTAACGACTCGTCGTAGGGGTAATGAGTATTGACAGATTAAAATGAATATTTGACGTGTGAAGTGATGGGAAAAGTGGTGGTTAGTCCTTGAGGAATTAGTCGAGTTTTCTAGTTCGTTTTAATTTTATACTAATTTTTGACATGATAACGTCTTATACATTTATGACCGGCTGCAGTCATGAAAAACGGTGGTGTCACATCACGTTACGTTTACGTCCGTTCCGTCTGCTGATAACCTGGTCTCTACGTCAATGCCATTGACCTAAAGATCTGAACTATGCCATAACCTCACAAAATTGCCACTCTCTAGAAAGAGACAACGCTACTTTATGGACAATACCTGTCAAAGCGACTGGGCCGCACGAGTTTTTTCTCTCTTTCACGCTTTTTTTTTACACAAAAGATAACTAGCAATGAGGTATTGTGGTCTCACATTACTAGCAATCCTGTTAAACTCTCCAGCTAAGCTCTAAGCCTTGTGTTAGGAGTGGGTTCACGTCGGTAGTATAATAGCCAGGATTTGAATCCACGACCTCACGATTGCGAGACATGCCTTAGCCATTAGGCTACCGTCGCTTTGCACTCAATATTTACTTTTTAATTGAAAGGGATGGCGTGGTCCAGATCAATACGTCAATGTTATCTATGGCTATACTAATCATTGTCATTTGTTAAGCACGTAATCGAAAAAGCAGAAATAAATAGACTAGGAGATAAGATACAAAAAAAAAATTAAATACGGTTTAAAAACGCGTTATATATCCTCAATCTGTTTATAAAAATCTATTAGAGAAGTGACAAGTACGTTCTTGAGTTAATTGTTAAGGTTCCGTATTAGTATAAAATCGTTATTGATTGATGAATAAGTATATCAACGCAGTGTACGCATTAGGTTGCATTTGTACACATTCTAATGACGTGGACATTTTTGAAAATTCAGCATTTACCCCCTTTATATTTGATATATAAACGAGTATTGTCCAATTTCAACCCTAAAGGGTAGCTAGCTGATTTTTTAGCAAATTATAGCCACTTTTATGTGTCAATTGTAGGTTTTAACTGCATGGAGATACGTTCTATGAACTTTATATATATATTAGCTGACCCGAGCAACTTCGTCTGCGTAAATTTTTCCTGTATTGCAACATTTTTCATTGCTGCTCCGCTCCTATTGGTCGTAGCGTGATGTTATATGGCCTATAGCCTTCCTTGATAAATGGGCTATCCAACAGTTAAAGATTTTTTCAATTCGAACCAGTAGTTCCAGTGATAATCACGTTCAACCAACCAAACAAACTCTTCAGCTTTATAACATCAGTACAGATTATTCATCACTATTTAAAAGCTAATAATAAAAAAAACTTTACCATAAACTTTAGGGATTTTTAATATTTTTATGCCGTGTGGTGCCGGCTTAAGAATAGTACCACCCCATCTCTACCCGTGGGTGTCGTCAAGGCGACTAAGGGATTACACCCCGGAGGACGGGCAGCAGCGTCCTCTGCGTACTTAAAGCCTTACTGCGATCGCCAACCCGCTCGCCAAGCGTGGCGATTATGGCAATTACCCCCAGGATCTACATACTAGTAGGTTCTACTGGGGAGACCCGTGCCCAGCAGTGGGCCATCTTATGGGTTGATATGTATGTATGTATATGTAATATTTTTATTGTTTTAACACGAGGCAACTTGTTTAAAGGTTTAATCCACGGATCTCCAAATCTCGCCTCCCACTAAATTTATCTTTTCGACTTTTATTAATTGCAGTATTAGCGTTATCCGTCATTCCATACACTTATCTACGTCCAAACTGGTCAAATTTATACGAAAAAAAAAAAAATATATAACCAATTTGTCTATGGTAGCCTAAGTAGGCTGACAATATTTTTTGCCTTCGCTTCACCGTAATTAAAAAGTTAATTGGAGTAGTTCTGGTTTGTTCTTTTTTTGAATTCTCGATTTTCGATGCTTAAAGAATGTTGCAGCTTGATCGATTAACAATAATGTCTTACTTATTTCTTTTGGTTTTTTGGAATTAAATTGCTAGGTACTTAGGGAACGTACCCATACTACGTGGTCCGTTCAGGAAGGGAGAAAGGAGTCAGCATAATTGCTTAGTCACATTGCAATGCTTGAAAAAGGCGCTAAGTTTGTAAAGTACTCCATCTTTAATTACAACATCTTTAAGTACACTTATTTGCTATAAATGATTTGATTTTTTATTGTAAAGAAGTCAATATCCTTTAGCCACTTTACACAATAAACAGCTGACACTAAACGCTTGATAAATCTAGTCCTAGGTCAGCAATCAAAATATTTAAAAACTCCTTTTTAAAAACAATCCTTAAATCAATGTTAATAATCATTGAAAGACAATTATAACCCAATTTTAAAATGGTCTTACAATCGTATTACAATGACAACACAATTATGCCGTCATTGAAACTCCATCACCGGACAATCACAACATCATCGCAAACACCGAAATGTAGTCGAAATCTTTTTATTCTCATCTGATTTCCAAAAAGGAAAGTGTGAATGTAGAATTAAATAATGTTAATATTATGTTCTTTTTGTTGCAAAATACAGGATGCGTGGGCGCAACATAGTGTGTTCAGTTTTATGGGTTTATACAGAGTGTTGTTATATCAAACCTGTGCCTAGCGATGAGCGAGTCCGAAATATTCGAATGAATGGCAGTCATCCATCATATTAATCATCGAGTGAACTATCGACTTAGCCTCTCGAATGGACAATCGAAATGTTAGTCGATTTTTTTTTTTAAGATTTCTAGCAATATGGTATTGTAGGTCCCACATTACTAGCAATCCTGTTAACCACTCCAGCTAAGCTCAATAGCTTGTGTTAGGAGTGGGTTCACGTCGGTAGTATAATGGGTAGGACCCGAGACCTCACGATTTCGAGCCCGATGCCTTAGCCATTACGCTACCGCCGCTTGAATGCCGCTTGAATGAACATATTCGATTCCTTCTTCCAAATAAGTTTATTCGGAACAATTGCGAGTCGATGGGACGACTGTAATTCTTTCGATTGCGTCGCTGCACTATCTCGACGCATTTAAATGCCGAGCTGTAAAAATGACAGCTTAGAGTGCCGCCATTTGCACAACTTATTCGCTTCTGGTAATGAATAGTACCTATGTTTTTTTTTTATTTTCGCGGCAAACCCGCGCGATCTGGCGAATGCGCGGTGCGCTCATTTCTAATTTTATCTGCTCTCTATATACCAATAAGACAAGATTTTGACAGTTAGAAACGTAGGCTTGACGTTGGGTTGAAAACAAAAAATGTGTTGCACTCGGGGACTGCCGCGGTAAAGCTATTGCATAGCAATTTTTATCAACTTATGCAATTATAATTATTTATTTATTTTTTATTTATGCAGTTTTTTTTATTACATTTCGGAGCAGCTCGCTCGTCGATCCGTGCGAGCTTCGTACAATCGTACCATACGTTAAGCGAACGCTCGGCCGAGCTACATGGTAGGCGGAGTGGGGGGTTTTTTTCGTTACGGAATTTTTTGATTCGGTCGCCGTGCTCAAAGCCCGCGATTAAAGCTATGCAATAGCTTAAAAAAAGAGAGTGAATAAGGACCCTGTTATAATTATAATTAATGTTATAAACTATAAAACCGTATGTTAACACCCTGTATATATAGAATTGACATCTATATCATCATCGTGTGAGGTCTATAAAGTCATTCGTCTACCCACGCCACCTCGCGCTTGTGAACACAAATTGTAATCCGCTCAGGTGTGTGGGAAAATGGTATGTCCCTGTTGTTTGTAGGTTTAATGATTACTAGCCATGGAGGGGGAATAATTCATGGTTTCCCCCCCCCCCCCCTGTCACCTCTGAGAATCGGTGAATTTTCAGTTTTATTGATAGGATCAAGCACCCCGCTTATCTATACTAGTATTATAAAGCTGAAGAGTTTGTTTGTTTGTTTGAACGCGGTAATCTCTGGAACTACTGGTCCGAATTGAAAAAATATTTTCAGTTGGGTAGCCCATTTATCGAGGAAGGCTATAGGCTATATAACATTACGCTAAGACTAATAGGAGCGGAGCAACAATAAACTAACTAACTAAAACTAAAATTAGCTAAAAAGTCAGCTAGATAGCGAAAAGAAATAGTTTTACTCCCTTCTCTTAAACGAATATAAAAGGGGCAAATGCTTAATTTGCAAAAAATGACCACTTCATTAGAATTTGCACAAATGCAACCCCATATATGTGAAAAAATTTAATTTGAAATTGGCCAATTTTTAAAATGTTATATAATATCAATATGTAATACAAACACAAAAAATATAGCGCAAGGGCAACATTTTAACCGGGTGTCTATAAGACACCTTGCCCTTTTTTACCCCTTGGGGGAAACTCGCCTCGGATCAAAGTGTGAGGTCTATAAAGTCATTGGTATACCCACGCCACCCGGTCGTGAACATGCTAAATTGTAATCCGCTGAGTGTGTGGGAAAGTTTTAATATTGCACTTTATAGCCTTTTGTTTATACGTTTAATGATTACTAGTTATAGGGGTAGGGGGTTTGATGGTTCAAGCATATCCCTATCAATTTGCCGTGTGGTACCGGCTTAAGAATAGTACCACCCCATCTCTTCCCGTGGGTGTCGTCAAGGCGACTAAGGGATGTCACATCGGAGGACGGGCAGCAGCGTCCTCTGCGTACTTAAAGCCCTACTGCGATCGCCAACCCGCTCGCCAAGCGTGGCGATTATGGCAATTACCCCCAGGATCTACATACCAGTAGGTTCTACTGGGGAGACCCGTGCCCAGCAGTGGGCCATCATATGGGTTGATATGTATGATATGATTTTTCAAAAAAAACGTTTAAGTAACTCAGCCGCAAATGTGGTGCATAAAATCAATGATGTCTGCCCTCGCCACTTCGCACTATATGGAAAAATGGTAAAATTGGACTTGAACGTGTACCCAGAGGGGGAAAGGGGGGGGGAATTAAGACGTTAATGCCCCCCATCCCCCGAAACAGTGTGTTGCTTGAACGAAAAAGTTTGAGAGGAAGGAGGTTTGATACGCTTTCACTCAAAAACTGATTTTGATAAAATTTTACAGTACTCTATATGTAGTCCCCCCCCCCTCCCCGATATCGTGCGTGCTCCCATATAACCGATGTTAAGTCAAATATACCCACCTGTGTGAATTTTCCCCGTTTTTGCTACATTTTTCATTGATGCTACGTCCTATTGTTCGTAGCGTGATGTTATATAGCCTGTAGTCTTAATCGATAAATGGGCTATCGCTGAACGCGATAATCTAAGGAACTACTAATCCGAATTGTAAAATTATTTTACTTTTGAATAGCCCATTTAACGAGGAAGATTATAGGTTGTATAAAATCACGCTACGACCAATAGGAGCGGAGCAGCAACGAAATATGTTGCAAAAACGGGGAAAATTTACACATATGAAGTTGCGCGAGTCAACTAGTAAATAATTATGATGAAAAATGGACAAATTACCCAAAATATGACAATAAAATCGGCCTATATTGAAGAAGAGGAAGCCGCGGGTTGCAACTAGTATAAAATAAAAAGTGTTTCTTATATTAATATACTACATCTCGATCTTCGCTAGACGTTTATTTCATTTTATTAATAATGAACTGGACGCATGTTTTGACAAATTAATTCTGCGCAGGAGTTTACCGATAATTATATTTTGTGCTAGGGTTGGCAAGAGTTTGGAATTACTATTTTTAATAAAAATAAATAGAGATTATTATTATTATATTAATTGTGAAAATTTCCAAAAGTTTTATCTCACGGGAACATTTTTCCGGGATAAAATAGACAACTTAATGTCTAAGGCATTGGTCTCTCAACCGTGAGGTCGCGGGTTCGAATCCTACCCATTATACTACCGAGCGACGTGAACCCACTCCTAACACAAGCCTTTGAGCTTAGCTGGAGGGCTTAACAAGATTGCTAGTAATGTGGGACTCAAACCAACATTGCTAGTTATCTCTTTTAAAAAAATTAAAAGATAAAAATTAATTATCTATCTCTGTGCTAAATTTCATCCCAATCAGTACAGCCATTTTGACATGATTTAATAACAAATCCATACATCCAAACTTACACATTTATATTAATAAATTAAAAAAAAAAATAATTTATGAAGAAATGTTTTCAACAACGATTTTGAGCTGTTATTATGAAACAGAGTCCTAAACGCTATTCAAACAACCGCGCATGTAAGATTCGTCCTTTTGCGAGCGCAATGACGTTATTCGGCGTCATTATATTCGATTGGCCATTATGCCAGTCTTTTGCTCTGATCCCATATAGTACGCGTTCGTCCAACAAATTTAAGCAATGTGGGATAGAGTCCCATATTACTAGTAATCTTGTTAACCCCTTCAGCTAAGCTCAAAGGCTTGTGTTAGGAGTAGGTTCACGTCGGTAGTATAATGGGTAGGATTCGAACCCGCGACCTCATGATTGCGAGACCGATGCCTTAGCCGACTACCACCACTATTTTGAACTTGAGACCTCTCGTCAGTCAAGGCAATTAACGCTGAGCCTAAATAGAGGACATTTTTTAAAATACAACTCCAGCTTAAAGGTACAAGCCCTGTGTCATGTTTGACTTTACAAACATACATGACACGGACACAAATTACATTCCGACTGGGAACAACAATTTGTGGATCTCACAAAGTAGGGAATCGAACCCACGACCTCGGGCTTAGCAGTCAGAGTCTCTAACCACTAGATCAAAAGCCAGTCAAGTTAGTAATAATTAAAATTATATTTTAAAGTTTTTGCCAACCCTAGTTTACATCTGGGTGGCCCTTACGTCCGATAGCGTGGCAGTCTAAAATAAAACGATGAAGTGCGAGCGAGACGCAACACATGACGTCACGAGCTATCCCACTCTTGCGCAGAACATAGAGTTCTTTTAGAACAATGGGTATTAAATTTTGCGATAATTATAAACAAGGGTGATTGTTGTAAGTAGTGGATATTAGTGAGGTTAAGCCATGTTATCGCGGAAGTTTATAGATGGGTGACCAAATTACAAGGCATGTAATTTATTACAGTTTGTTTTACTATCGAACAATGCGCAAATTGTGTCGCAGGGTCTTTATGAAAGCCCATAGACAGAGACTGGGGTAAGCGTTTCCTTCCAAGTGTGAAGTACATTCCTGGCTGCAAAGCGTGAAAGACAAAACAATCGTGCGACCAGTATTTGTCTTTTTCTAGAAGTCTAATTGGTCCACGTCAAGCTTGCAGGAGATCAATCCCAAAGTTACAAGAATACAAAAATGGCCGTTTTAATCGAAACTTAACTGCAACTGCACTGCTGTAAATACGTGAATTGACCCCCAGTACAGCATTTCAGCTCTATAAATTCGAACACTTGGGCTAGACGTAAATGAACTAGTCTGAACTTGCTTTTTCTTACAGATAGATGAATAAATAAATCATTGGCCTATATTATTTAAGCATCTATATTAAAATATACAACTTGGGACAAGTCACACAACGCTATCTGATCCCAAACTAAGGAGAGACTTGTACTATGGAAACCAGACAACTGATAAACATACTTAAATATTTCTAAATACATACATACATACATAAATAACACCCAGACACAGAATAAACCATCGTGCTCATCACACAAAGTTTTATCCTGGGTGGGGATCGAATCCACGACCTCCGGTTTAGCAGTCAGGGCCATTAACCACTAGACCAACAGGCCAGTCCCAGTCAAGTTCCTTCTATTTAAATTTTATCAAAATCGTCCTAAATACATATAATTAATGTACAATCATGTAGACATTGGCAATTTTAAAAGATTGGCCGCGAGTTTTTATTGCCTAGTTCTTTTCTCCGGCTTTACCTATTTCTTTGCGAACTTGGTATTACATGTACATAATATAGAATCATGACAGTACACGTCAGTATTTTGCTTCCTAACTCATAAATTATCTTCCTAAGTCCTAATTTTAATTTTAAGTTATTTTGGTTTAACACCTGTGTATATATTTAATAAGTTATTCCACTCATAAAATCTGACATTATATTAAAACTAACTCAAAATACATTGTAATCATTATAAACTAATATAGTTAGTGCCTGTGGGAAATGGCGCGAAACTTGTAAACGTCAAATTTGACAGGCAGCCATTTTGTTCTGCCAATATCCTGGGATAATTACTTGAACGATTAGTCAAAGCGTCTTAAGATGTGGCCCCTTTTATATAGAATTGTAACAGTGTAGTATTATGTTTTTAAAAATTGCAATATTTAACCAAAACGCAAAAGTAAGTAAAGACTAATTAATATTTTATTTATTTCCTTATTCCAAGTTGCTCCAGCTTTACCGGTGAAAATAGGGGATAACCGGAAAAAAACCGGTCAAGTGCGAGTCAGACTTGCCCACCAAGGGTCCTTCAGATTTTGATTCCCTTGACAGTGTCGAAATATACTTTTTTGCGGCATAAATGAATGTGTATTTTTTACGTTAACTTAGAAGTTTGATTTTTTCACAGCTTCAAGAGACTGTAAATCCGAGTATATGGTTTTAATTTTTCCTCAATACCTGGACGAGTTGTTTCTGTAAGAAATGTGATATAAATAATATTAACACGCAGAACAAACATAAACTTGTTGTACCATTGTAAAGGTTACAAAAAGTAAACAAGTCATTTCGGGGCCAATGTATACGTTTCTATGTAGTACAATAAAATCCCTAGCGATATTCAAAAATTAAGTCGTAATAAATTTAAATGTACCATTAAGAAAAAAATGTGTATGAAAAGTTACTACTCATTAATTGATTATATGGAAGACAAAAACGCTTGGGATTGAACTGCTTTCTCTCACAAGCTATTCAAATGTACTTTAAGATTATATGTATCTAAATATATTTACTTTGTAAGAAGTGAAGTATTGTGTTTTTATACTTATTGTAGAGTTACTAATAGTATTATTATTTAATTATCTTTAATTTATAAACGATTACACTCACTAAACACACTGGTTCATTCAGTAAAAAATATTTTTGTAAAGAAAAACTTGATGATTATAAAGGGTGGCACATGAGTTTCTTGGCAGCTTCTTCTCATGAGCTTTACACTTGGAACTGCCGCCTAACGTCATTTTGTTTTTTTTTAAACAATCATAATTTTTTTAATTTTTTTAGTAGATATGTATTAATTTATAATTTTTTTGTGTGTTTTATTTTCAAATAATCATTAACCTGATTTAACAAAATAAAGATTTGAGTTTGAGTTCCCGAGATAAAAGGTTTTGACAGACAGACGAATGGACGTACGGGAAACAAAGTGATTTTTTCCTGCCACTGATTTAGGTAGGTGTTATTCGATTGAGTAACACCATCATGTGAAGGAGCAACTTATTCTCTGTGGTGGTTTAAGGTGTTTAACATTTTGAACCTTGAATAGGTATTTTGGTGGAGTATTGCTCTGGCGGATCCAGAACTTTGTTCAGGGGGTTTGTCCAGAAATTTGACTCCACCGGCCAATTGTGAGACACTATCATGACGATGGGGGGGTTGCAATTGATATTGACGGGTAGGTACATTAGGCACCATCATTGAAGGGAGGCAAATGCCTGTTAAAACACACCGGCCCAGTGTCAAAATTCTCAAATTCCGCAAAAAATAAGTCACTCGGTCGAGTCTAGAGGGAGGGGGGTGGGGGGAATCGCCCCTGTTGGATCCACGCCTGGTATTGCTTTGTGATCTTATTATTTATTTGTATTTCTAGCTGTAGTGGTTGACTTCATCTTTAATGGTCGGCATCTCTAGATATACAGGGTGTAACAGAAAGGTGTGGTCAAATTTCAGCAGCGGATAGAGTATGTCATCAGTATTGCACCTACCATGGTGTATGGCACCATTCTAGGTGCAATACTGCTGCTGTTTGCATTACTATTACATAGTTATAGCATATTCTTTTTGTCAAAATTCTGTAGTGAAAGGCGTATGGCATAAGAATTATACCTCCCCTGGTACAAAATTCGATTGGATTATTATGGCAAAGAACTTTTAAGACATACATTTTTTTATTAATAACTTTTTCATTCATAAATAAACGAATGAAAAATAATAAATATTGTTTTAGGGTACTCCGATTTTGATAAAATTAGGTATGTGCACTCAGTATCATGGGCACATACCAACCCTTGAATATGACCACACCTTTCTGTTACAAGTGTATACATTGATAAAAATATATAGGTACATTATAGGTACAGTACATTATTCGAAAACGGTCAATATTAAAATAGATTTCCATCATATAACACCTGATTCAAGCAATGGAAACAAACCTGTCTAATACCTATATAACATACCAACATTCCAATAACTTTTCACACAGTACAGATATCGTATTAAGATAACATCCTCACATCCGCAAGATATGATCAGAATCGTGTTACGATACGGTGTGAATGCGGCGGGTTAACTTAAGGCACCGAGTTAAACCGACGTACTTAATTATACCTAAAGCGTTTGTTTACAAGTTCCCTCGCTTATTGTGGTAGGGACTAGTTTAAGGAAGAGACTTATAAGTGACTAAGAAGGTATTGCGACTTAAAAAAAAAAAAAAACAAAGGGTTTCACTCCGGGAGTGCCGGCAGAAGTGAAAACTTGAACATACTGATGAAATTTGAATAATATTTTTCGATCTTACTGACATAATAATAAAAAATATGAAACTTTAAAAAGCGGCGGTAGCCTAATGGCTAAGGCATGGTCTCGCAATCGTGAGGTCGCGGGTTCGCATCCTACCTATTATACCGATACCGACGTGAACCCATTCCTAATACAAGCCTTTGAACCTAGCTGGAGGGGTTAACAAGATTGCTAGTAATGTGGTAAAACTCAATCCCACATTCCTAGTTAACTTTTAAAAAAAAAAAAACTAACAAATTAAAAAATCAAAATAATTTGTTTTAATAAAAAACCGGGCAAGAGCATATCGGACCATGCTCTGTGTAGGGTTCCGCAGCCTTGAACAACACACTTACGCTCTTTTGTTGAGAAACGCAGTTTTGTGGCAATAACTCAATGACGGTATATCTGATCATGTCCGAAATAATTTTAGTTTAAAGTATTTATTTATTATTGCCCCCCCCCCCCCTAAAAATGTTTATTAATATTATTTAGCTATCAAACTAAGTAGCGGCTACTACGAGACACCTTTTCACCAAACATCCAGATTCATTAAGTAGTCTAGAGTAAAATGCCTGTGACATACGGACAGACAGACAGACGCAAATGACAAAACTATAAGTATTCCGTTTTTGCCATTTTGACTACGGAACCCTAAAAAGGGAAAAAATAATCGTTACTCGGACTCGAACTGGGGTCTTCTGGTTTCTGGTACGCCCGATTTCCCACCTGAGCTATAATAACATTGTAGATGGTGACGAAATTTATCTTCGTATTCTAATTATATTGTACATAGCAGTTTTTCATCGCTTTCTGAATTGGTTACGAATTTTCGATCAGGGGGTCAATTCACGTATTTAAAGTAGTGCAGTTGCAGTTAAGTTTCGATTAAAACGGCCATTTTTGTATTCTTGTAACTTTGGTTTGTATTCTTGTAACTTTGGGATCGATCTCAAATACGCTTGCGTCAAGTATGCGTCTCGAGAAAGCAATAACGACATTCTGTACGGTGGGCAAGCGTTTTTGAGATCGATCCCAAAGTTACAAGAATACGAAAATGACCGTTTTAATCGAAACTTAACTGCAACTGCACTGCTTTAAATACGTGAATTGGCCTCAGGTCACGTGTCCTGACGCGAGTTTAACATTTATTACCTTACGCGCGGAACAAATAATCTGACATAGGTCCTTATTTGTTCCACGCCAATTTACCTACCTACTTATTTTATAATGTTTTCTTTTATTTGTATCGTGGTACAAATAAAACTATTTTCTTTCTTTCTTTATTTACCTATCTCAAAAAGTGCACAACACCGCTTACACTTCAAAAATGATTTCAAATGGTCTCTTAACCAATATCGGTTACAGCAGCCAATGTTATCAAATACTAGCCTACTAAACAGGAGATTTTGTATGAATGTATATGTAATGGATGTAGAAACCGTGATTTTGTAGTCGTTTTGGAGTAGAAAATTTTGAACTCCATATCAATATGACTGCCTGTGGCGCAGTGGGAGTGTGTCCGACTGCTACGCAAGAGGTCGTGGGTTCGATTCCCACACGGGACACCACTTTGTGTTCCGAGTCTGGGTGTACTTTGTGTCCGTGACTTGTATGTTTGTAAAAGTCCCCCGCGACACAGGGCTTGTACCCTAATGTGGGAGTCGTCTTTTTATTAAAAAAAAAAATATCTCTATCTAATTCATAAAAAATATATTGGGACGAAACACAACGCTATCTGATCCCAAACTAAGCAGAGCTTGTACTATGGAAACCAGACAACTGATAAACATACTTCAACACTGATTTCCAAAGTTATTTGGTGTAATGTAAAGAAGCCATGAGCGGTAGGTGCTGCAGATTATAGAGTACAAGTCCAGTATCGCGGGGAACTTTACAAACATACAAGTCACGGACACAAACATACACGCAGCTATATCTATACTAATATTATAAACCTGAAGAGTTTGTTTGTTTGAACGCGGTAATCTCAGGAACTACTGATCCGAATTGAAAAAAATTTTCACTGTTGAATAGCCCATTTATCGAGGAAGGCTATAGGCTATATAACATCACACTACGACCAATAAGAGCGGAGCAGCAATGAGAAATGTTGCAAAAACGGGGAAAATTTATGCAGCTGAAATTGTGCGGGACAGTCTTATATATTTTCCACATTTACTAGAAGAAAACACTAGAAATTATATATCTTTTAACGCGAACCTTCACCGATTTCACGATTGCTTTTTACAAACTTGATCCAACCCTCTCGTCGCGTCGCATTTAATTGAAATAGTTTAACAAATTCACGAAACGTCACTGTGACATTGATTGACTTGCGAAGAAATGCCTACGTTGTTTTTTTGTGTTAAAAGGCAACCAATGATAGTATTAAGTCAATGGAATCGACCTATCAGGTTAGTTAAAACGAACTCTTTAAGAAATGTCAAAACGCAGACTTCATATGGAGATCTTATACGAAATGAAAGAACAAGTACGTCAATATTTTTTTTTTATTTTTTTTTTCTAGTCAAATTCTTTCTTTTTATAATATCATTAATGATAAAAAATCCTATTTAATCGGAACTTAATCGTTGGTATATATTACTAATTTTATTTATTAATTAGTATTTTAGATTTTTTGTTTTCATCAAACTGTCTTTATAAATGTATAAATTTCAATGGAGAAAATGTATTATTTGAATGTTTGATAAATATAAAAATTTGAAGTCCTGACCCAGGAATCGAACCCGAGACTTCCGTAGCCAAACCGGGGCCGGAATCGATCTGGACTATGTTACTTGAACTCAAATTTTTCTATCTTTCAAAATTGCAATTATTGTATTTGGAAAGTAATTGGCAAGAAATGTCTATAAAAATTACTTCAATATCCGGCCTGCGACATCATAATTTATTAATTACCCGTTATACTTAAGACGTGAAACTACTCCTAACACAAGCCTTAGCTGGAGGGGTTAACAGGATTGCTAGTAATGTGGGACCACAATATAATATATTAAAAAAAAAATGTTTGTTACGCTTTCACGGTTAAACTGCTGAACCGATTTTGATAACATTTGGTATAGCGATAGTTTGACTCCCAGGGAAGGGCATAGATTAGTTTTTATCGCAATAACCGACAACCACGTTGACGGAGCCACGAGCGAAAGTTGTTAATAAATATAATTGCTTTCATTCTAATTTAAAAAACATACAGGTTAGTAAATGTTGAAAAACTTTCGCGATTTGTACACATTATGAAAACATAATATATCACGGGTCTTAATCGCGTGAATAATTTAAGAAGTAGGCTAGGTAAAATACCTTGTTTATTGCCCGACGTTTCAACCGTAACGCAACGGCCGTGATCACGGGTAAACTACTACTACTACTGGTCCACCCGTGACCACGACCGTTGCAATACGGTCGAAACATCGGGGAATAAACAGGTTAGAAGTACATTACAGGTAGACAGTAGTTTTCTTTATTAATATTTTTTTATTTGTCTGTAATACAAATCATTCAACCTAGTTTCAACCCTTACTTGCCGTCTCGTCCCCTTCCTTGCCCATTTCACCCCTCACAATGAAATTTCAATTGCCACAAGTTTGCCAATTACGCGCCAGTCAGACGTCGCGCTTAATAAAGCGATGGAAGTAATTAGAATTGTTATTGTTTTACTGTTTTATTACTTAATGAGGATTTGTAAAGCTTGTCTCTTTTAAAATGGGCGTTTTGACTCATGCCTGGGATTTGCCCACTGGGATTTAATTTAGTCCCCATTCTTTGTATAAAAAAAAAAGTTTATTTATTAATTACCTTTGACGTAGAGAACAGTGGATCAATTCACGTATTTAAAGCGTTACAAGAATACAAAACGGCCATTTTTGTATTCTTGTAACTTTGGGATCGATCTTAAAAACGCTTGCGCACTGTAACTAGAATGTCGTTATTGCGCTCTCGAGACGCATACTTGATGCAAGCGTATTTGAGATCGATCACAAAGTTACAAGAATACAAATATGGCCGTTTCTTCGAAATTTATTAGCTATGTGTTAATCCAGGGTGTCATCTAACTTCATACCAAATTTTATTAAAATCGCTCCAGCCGTTTAGACGTTAAGAAGTATCAAACATACACAGTCGCATACTCACAAACTTTAGCATTTATAATATTAGTGTGATGTTTAAGTAGATTGTATTCTGTCCGTCTGTGGAAGCTTGTTATTGGCATTTAGTTTATTAGCCTATGTGTTAATCCAGGGTGTCAGCTAACTCCATCGCATCGCTCCAGCCGTTTAGACGTGAAAAGTAACAAACATACACACTCTCATACTCACAAACTTTCGCATTTATAATATTAGTGTCATTTGTACAATAGCTGTAAGCTCCTGAAAAAAAAAAATTAAAAATCGGCAAATGTATATTTCTTTCTTTCTCCTTGAAGGTGTACTAGAGTCAGTAACAAGTTTCCTTTTCAAATTATCAGCACTTATTAATTAAGTAGAGTTGTTAATTACCATGTAATGCTATGTTACAGAGGTGTTAATCATTATATAGTCATGGAAACCATTGTGTATCGTAGTTATTAGTTTTTTGTCGGAAAAGCAGGCGAGCGCACTATGACGTGTGATATGTTTCATCGCTGTTTAAAATCAGTGAAGGAATGTACAGGGTGTTTTTTAATTTGTGTTTTTTAAATTTAAAATTTTAAAGATAATTATAGGTCCTACATTACTAGCAATCTTGTTAACCCCGTCAAACCCCGTCAGCAAAGCTCAATATATATATGACGACGACGACGACGTTAACCCACTTCTAACACAAGCAATTGATTATATAGATTACTAGCTGTCCCGCGCAACTTCGTATGCGTGAATTTTCCCCGTTTTTGCCACATTTCTCGTCGCTGCTCCGCTCCTATTAGTCGTAGCGCGATGTTATATAGCCTATAACCTTTCTCGATAAATGGGCTATCCAACAAAAAAAGAATTATTAAAATCGGTCCAGTACTTTTTGAGTTTATTCGTTACATACAAAAATACAAATCTTTCCTCTTTATAATATTAGTGTAGATTGTATTTTATTTATTTTTTTGAAAAAAGATAGCTAGCAATGTGGAATTGTGGTAGGAGTGGGTTCACGTCGGTTGCCCCAAGATATTAATTTTTATACTGGCCTGTTTGTCTAGTGGTAAGTACCCTGACTGCTAAGCCGGAGGTGGTGGGTTCGATCCCCACCCAGGATAAATCGTTATGTGATGTCTGGGTGTTATTTAACTAAAATAAGTACTTAGACATACCTATATAAACATGTTTATCTATTTTCTAGTTTCCATTGTACAAGTTCTGCTTAGTTTGGGATCAGTATTCTTGTAACTTTGAGATCGATCAAGAAGCATACTTGATGCTAGCGTATTTGAGATCGATCCCAAAGTTACAAGAATACGAAAATGGCCGTTTTAATCGAAACTTAACTGCAACTGTACTGCTTTAAATACGTGAATTGGCGTCCAGATAGCGTTGTATATGTTGCCCTAAGATTTTATATATAATTTTTTTTTATTATATTGTTACATCGTGCGCAATATACTCAAATTCTAAAGTACACAAAAGACTACTTCAGAACTAATTAGATACATACTTTTATATATAATTATTGGCTACACGTCGACACAGTATTGTTAATTGGAACACTGGAACACTAATGAGTGGAACATAATAAGCAGTTCCGTACATAATTATATCGTAATTGATGGTTATGAAGGTGTAATATGGGCGGTACTAGTTGGTTTTGTCCGTTATTTTGTTTGACATGAAATGAGGAAAAAGTCATTTGAAACAAAAATACTTGGTAGGTAAAAGCAGTGGTGAAATAAAAGACAACTCCTGCCCTCAGTAAGGTAACAGTAACCCCCCCCCCCTTCCCATCCGAATAATGCGGCTTAAGAAGTGGGTTTTGTATGGTTTTTGTTTCGTACTTACATCGTTAGGTATACCTACTCAGTATTAATTTTTCAATGGAATTTGTACGAAAATGTTGTTACTTCTCATTTGATCAGCTGTTACTCGTAAACTTGTAAAGCCTACTTAGCTGTGATAGTTTTCTTTTAATTTCACTATATAGACTACTACCGTGAATTTTTTTAGATACTCAACATCAACTATTTAGATGGCAGGGGGGGGCACTTTGAAACAAAAATTGGCACTTCAAAGCTTAATTATTTCACCAAAGTATCCCTAAATTTAAAAATGGTCTTGACAACCCAACACGTTTTTAAAAGACCTATCTAATGATACCCCACAAGATGGGGTAGGTGAGAAAAATAATCACATCCCCACTTTATATGTAAAGCTACCCTATTTTTTTTTTCCTAGGCGTATGTAATATGTACATATCCATTCAAAATTACAGCCTTCTAACACTAACAGTCTCTGAACTAAGCTGCGGACGTATAGACAGACGGACATGGCGAAACTATAAGGGTTCTGTTTTACCATTTTGGCTACGGAACCTTGACCCATACCCCGGAGAGCACGTTAAGCCGTAGGTCCATCGCCTAATCTCTCTACGGTCGCGTCGCATTTCCATCCCACCTGACTATGAGAATGATGTATTATAGAGTGTACTTGTCTCTTTGCATGACCAACAAAATTGGCCAGAGTTGCCGCGAAAATATCTCCCCTTTTAAAACAAAATTAACAGATTCTCTCGCAAACATTAAATACACATTAAACTGGTGTTTTTTCCTTAAAAATCAGTTCAAATGGAAAACCATTTTCTCAACTATTTTCACGGACATTACAGCCGAATTGTTGCGAAAAAATCGTAAGACATTTCGAGTTAATGGTTCGGAAGGAAACGATTTCAAATAGGGATGCGACTTAATCGATAAATAAATGTTATCGATATCCGGGAATCTACCACATAGTAAATTGAGAAGTCAAGGACTAATTCGCGTATTAAAGCAGCACATTCAGTTAAATACGGCATCGGTTTAGCAATCGTGAGGTCGCGGGTTCGAATTCTACTCATTAAACTACCTACGTGAACCCACTCCTAACACAAGCCTTTGAGCTTACCTGGAGGGGTTAACAGGATTGCTAGTAATGTGGGACTACAATCCCACTTTGCTAGTTATCCTTAAAAAAAAGGTTAATCGTAATATTGCTTAATATATATCAATAGTCAAAAAATATAGCAATAGTGCATTAATTTCATTTGCCTGACGTAGGTATAAAATAGCCTGTATCACCGGTCACCGGGCCAATAAAATATACCCAGAAATTATAGGTACCTACACCAGGTTCAAGTCAATCCCAATATAGTAATGCTTTTGTAGTCAAAATACCGGAAGTACAGAAGGTAAATATGATATTTTTATAGGCATTTCTTGCTAATTACTTTATTAAATGTTTTGGTAAGCCAATCCGAAACTGGAATCGAACCATCTATCTATCCGTTCCATGTTATTAAACCTCAAACTCTTAAGCGAGGGCCGAACTCGCATAAGTACTTTACTTGATATTTATACAAAAATATTTTAAAAATGCAAAAAATCACCTTCGTAGAATCGACATCGTTTTCTCACGGATATGAAATCTCGGAACGGCTTCCCAATAAAGCGGTCTAAAACGTTTTTTCTTTTTTTTTTCAATATTGATTTTACTAATTAGGAAGGCTATAGGCTATAATTATAACATCATGCTGCAACCAATAGGAGCGGAGCAGCAATGAAAAATGTTGCAAAAACGGCGAAAATTGATGCATACGAAGTTGCGCGGGACAGCTAGTAGTGAATAAAGACCCTGGATGTGAATCGAACCCACAACTTTGGCTTAGCAAGGTTCAGTTAACACTAGCGTAACAAAACCAGTATTTTGAAAAATAAAACTAACATGAAGTATTAACTAACTATGACTAGTTAGAGTGGTTATTAAACTGTCGCAGGCGCAACTAATAACCAATATTAGTTTATCTACGAAAGATCTATGAGACTATGATATATTATAGACATTATAATTATCTTTATGTACAGTAATAACTCATAATAGTCATACATTTATTATGTATGAGTATAAAGTGTTTAGTAGTTACTTGCGATACATAACACTGACACCAATATTCTAAGGCGTTTCATTCACAATTCCTTTTATATACACTGTTGGAACGGAATTCCTTTCGATATATATTTTTTTGTTTGTATTACGTATTGATTAAATAAAGAAAATTAAAAAAAACGATTTCTATTGAGGTAATCGGTCCAGATAGCTAACCGCCGTTTGAAATTTAAAAAAGATGTCGGTTTTTAATGTCGTTTTTACTGTTACACTTTTCATTGTTACGTTTTTTTCGTCTAGCCTCTCAGCCCGCAAACTAATGATAACGCGCCTTAAGGAACTACGTTCCAACAATTGTCAAATTCAAAGTACGTCGGGACCTAGGGTAAAACTCGGTAATACGCCCCAGTTGACAATACGCCCCAATACTCTAGCACTCATACTAGCGGAGCTATGAAGCTTGCGACGAGGTGCGGGGATAGGCGTCAGACGCCGCGCAACATGGCCGCCGAGTGCACGTAAATATTTCGCGTCTATTAAAAAATATTACGAAATTTGGTTTTCTTACAACGAAACAATTTGCGGTAAGTGTTAAACAAATTTGTATATTTTAATATCTTTATATTTTGATTTAAAATGATATATGTTCTTGTAAAATACACCCTTGCGTGATTGTAGTACAACGCCCCAGTTTTTGAACTACTTAATAATAAGTCATCATATGTTTTATTACAGATAATGTCTCGAAAATACCAAAGAACGACGCTCGTAGGCGTCCTGGAGCGCGAATGACTTAGACCAGGCTGATGTCTGACTGAGTCATATTAGCCAACAGCCACGTTACAAAACGCCCCACCCAAGGTTTAAAAAAAAACGTGAAAAATTTCTACAAATCTACAGCATCTATTGAGATGAATATTTGTTGAACTATTGTCAGAATACTAAATAATATTTTGTATTAAAGAGTTTGATTATAGCATTTATATTTTTGTTTTTAATAGATTTCAAATAAAAGTGGGGCGTTTTATGTAGTTTTACCCTATCAAGAGTTTGACAATTATTTCCTCACCTCAAATTAATAAAAAGAAAAGAGTTTTACTAAATATATTAAATGATAGACTAGCTTCCTTATTTGTTTTCGCGGTAAACCCACGCGAATGATGAAGAGATGTGCGCGCGTGCGCGTTGGATTTTTAAGCGCAGCTCTCTATATACCTTTATGTCAAGTTTTTGACAGTTAAAAGCGCGGGCTTAGCGCGAAAACGAAAAATAAGATAGTAAAAAAGGACCTATTTTTAAAAAAGTCCTGAATATAACCAGCTTTCTAACAAAAATAACTGCACCCAAATTCATCTTTCACACAAACTTCAACATTTAAACACCCTTCTGAATAGTAAAAATGGCGGCAAACTGACATGTCATTCTTTTCACAGCTTCGAATTTAACGTATTAAAATACATAAAATACATGCAAAATCCATAAAACCGAGTATTTGTGCAATTAAAGTGTACAATAAAAACTTTTCATTATTTTTTATACCACGAAATGAAGAGACGAGCAGGTCTCGCCTGATGGTAACCGTCACGCGTCGCCCATAACAGTGTCAGTGCCACCCAAATCCTTGTTTGGCTAAGATCTGAATGTGACCGCACCGCGCTCCTCATTTGAGACATTAGTTCGTAAGTTTAATTTGCCCAGTAATTACACTTGCTACAGTGCCCTTCAACCGAAACACAGTGATGTGTTAACATCACTATTTCACAGAAGAATAACTGACACTATTGTGGTATTGCCATATGAAAATAAAACACCTTTTTTTAAATAACTTGAGAAAACAAACAACAAATAATTTATTCTCACCCACCATACGGTGAATGCAACTCACCCTAAGAAAGAAACTTTAAATAACAATAGACTAGAGCCCCTCTGAGTGACTAATTTAATCAAGTAGGGGCCGATAAGTGACTGCGTTACAGACAATAACTTAAGAGTAATCTTAATTTTGAGCGTGAAAACATATGTTAGGGGAGGAATAAATATAGGGATGGGATTTTATCGATATTTTTTTGCTATTGGGTTGTAAATATAGAATTCTGTTCAAGTGGCCCAGCAACAATTAACTAGAGTGAGGCCACTTCTGTAAATAAGTAGTAATACAAATATTAAGAAAAATAAAACCGACAAATGTAAATCGAGTGAAGAGTTAAGTGTTATATAAAAACAAACAGATAACAAAACGAACACAAACATATTTTTGACGATTAATTTAAATTTCATTGATTTATTCCAATTTTTTAAAAAAAACAATTCCCTCAGTACTTTACTGACCCTGTTTCGCGCGGGGGACTTTACAAACACTCAATTTACGAACACAAAGTAGGCACATCTAGACGCGAAACAACAATTGGTGGTTCACACAAAGTAATGTTCCGTGTGGGAATCAAACCGACGGCCTTTTGTGTAGCAGTCGTACACTATCCTATTGCGCTACCGAGCCAGTTAAATCTCCTATGGTTTAGTCTATGCCTCTGGTGCCTTAAAAGTACAGGACTCTCGGACAATGTTTTATACATTAAAACTTTTTTAGAAAAGAATGACCTCGAACAGCGAAGATTTCATCAAAATCAGATCAGTTTTTTTTTTGGAAAATTTCGAACATATACTTATATCAAACAGATATCTATATGTTGGAACCTACTACAAAATAGATTATCTTAATTAAGTACATAAAAATCGTTTATAAAGCGACTTACGCTTGACTATTTCTTTTTAAACATACCTATTAACCGTATTTACGCTATTCGAGCATCAAGTTATTCGATATCCATAACCATCGAGGCACCAAATCGATATCACAAATCCCAACTCTATTTCAAACAGAATAAGGTTGCGCTTAGTCGATAAATGAAGTTAATCGATTAGAAATGTCAGTAATTAGTCCCATAATTAGTCTTAACGTCTAATTATATCATATAGGCTAATTAACAGTTAGTTTGCTTGTTAGGTTTTTTTAGTAACGTTGTTTAGTAGTTTTTTAGTCGTTTTTTTTTGCGTATGTGTTGAGTTTTGTAATTGTTAGTCTATAATTGGGTATATTAGAGGTTTTAATGATGTTCTTATGTCTAGATACATTAGAAGTATATAGTAATGGTGTCGTAACTCATTACAGTCATGGTAGCTAATCTTATGATAGATTAGCCAACGACCGAGGAGATATTATAGTTTTTAAGCTATTGCATAGCTTTTATCGCGGGCTTTGAGCGCGGCGACCGAATCAAGAAATTCCGTAACGAAAATAAAACCTAACAACCCCCACACCGCCTACCATGTAGCTCGGCCAAGCGTTCGCTTAACGTATATGTATATGGTACGACTGTACCAAGCTCGCACGGATCGAGACGAGCTGCTCCGAAATGTAATGAAAAAAATAACTGCTCCTGGAGTCATACAAGTCACGGATACAAATAACACCCAGACCCGGAACAACAATTTGTGGATCACACAAAGTGGTGTCCCGTGTGGAAATCAAACCTACGACCTCTTGCGTAGCAGTCGGACACACTCCCACCGCGCCACATAGGCAGTCATTACAGAAGTACATACGCAGAGTAAAGTGCATTCTCATTATCACACTCTCATACTTGAATTGGACGGAAATCCGAGACTACCAGGGAAAATGTAGCATTAGTAACTACGTATGCCTAATCTGACACGAACACCGAAATTAGGATGAGCACCTATGCCTTGAATAAGAAATTAAATATATGAAACCCTATCTGATAACTCAAGGCCATTTATTTGATAAATTCTCATAAACATATCCATTCTAATATTATAATGCTGTAGAGTTTGTTTGTTTGAACGCAATAATCTCAGGAACTACAGGTCCGAATTGAAAAATTATTTTACTGTTGGATAGCCCATTTATCGAGGAAGGCTATAGGCTGTAAAAAATCACGCTACGACCAATATGAACAGGGCAGCAATTAGAAATGTTGCAAAAACGGGAAAATTTACGCAGACGAAGTTGCGCGGGACAGCTAGTTGTAAATCGTGGTTAAAAATAAAACTATTTTCTTTCTTTGAACTTTCCAAAAAATTGGTCGACTCCACTGGTGACCGTAGAGCTGGCAGCTTCCTCGCACAACGCATTAGCATTGCTATACAGCGAGGAAATGCCGCCAGTATTTGTGGAACCATGCCCAGGGGTCCCAATTTTTTGGATATATTTTAGTTTTATTTAGTCTTAATTTCTAGTTTAAATATAGTATTTAATAGTTTTTCTTTCTTCTTTCTAAATAAAAAGGGTATGGATGTACTATACGGCAGACGCAAATAATGACCAACGCGGTTATAACACTATTGATCATATGATTTTAACGTTCTCTCTCAAACGGATCATCTAATCTATACTAATATTATAAAGCGTTTGTTTGTTTGTTTGAACGCGATAATCTCAGGAACTACTGGTCCGAATTGAAAGATTATTTTACTGTTAGATAGCCCATTTATCGAAGGAAGGCTATCGACTATACAACATCATTCTACGAATGACAGGAGCGGAGCAACAATAAAAAATGTTGCAAAAACGGCGAAATTACGCAGACGAAGCATTATAAAGCTGAATAGTTTGTTTGAATTGAACGCGATAATCTCAGAAACTACTAGTTCGAATTAAAAAATCTTTTAAGGTTGGACAACCCATTTATCGAAGAATGCTATAGGCTATATAACATCACGCTACCACCAATAAGAGCGGAGCAGCAATCAAAAATGTTGCACAAACAGGGAAAATTGACGCAAACGAAATTGTGCAATAATTACTTTTTGTGTATCGAACACAATTGTTTAGTCTATGTGTAAGATATATCTAATAACCTATGTACTTAGAAATATATTAGTATATTTATCAGTTGATAACTTTCGCGATTTGTACACATTATGAAAATATATATATATATTACGAGTCTTAATCGCGTGAATACTTTAAGGTAAAATACCTTGTTTATTGCCCGACGTTTCGACCGTATTGCAACGGTCGTGGTAGACTGTATAAACAAGGTATTTTACCTTAAATTATTCACGCGATTAATACCCGTAACATATATATATTCATAATGTTTATCAGTGTCTGATTCCCTTAGTACAGGCGCAGCCTAGTTTGGGATCAGATGAACAACTCAGAATTCTCCCAGCCAAGATATTATTAAAGACCTTAATTTATTCCCAAACAGTACAATAACATGTCAACTAAACAATGCGTTTAAACAATATAAGTGTTAGTCGATTACTATGAATAATCGATTTATTCATTCGAACGTTAATGTAATCGATAACCGTGGATAATTCGATACGTGTTATTCTATACTAGTGTAGTTAAGTGGTTTTATTCTCATCTTTGTTATAGTATGTATATTATTTATACTGTGTTAATTAAACATGTATTACATTTAGACGTTGAGCGAGATTGCGTTATCGGGCTGTAACGGCCTTATGCAAAATTTGCCAGGGTCCGACTATTAATTTAAGGACTGCCTCTGTGGCGCGGTGGGAGTGTATCCGACTGCTACGCAAGAGGTCGTGGGTTCGAACGCCACCCAGGATTAAACTTTGTGTGATGAGCACGATGGTTTATTCTGTGTCTGGGTGTAATTTATCTATACTAATAATAAAAAGCTGAAGAGTTTGTTTGTTTGTTTGAACGCCGTAATCTCAGGAACTACTGATCTGAATTAAAAAAATCTTTCACTGTTGGATAGCCCATTTATCGAGGAAGGCTATAGGCTATATAACATAACGCTACGACCAATAGAAGTGGAGCAGCAATGAGATGATAACTGATAAATATACTTATATATTTCTAAATACATACATAATATAGATAAATTACACCCAGCACAGAATGAACCATCTTGCTCATCACACAAAGTTTTATCCTGGATGGGGATCGAACCCACGACCTATTGCGTAGCAGTCGGACACTCTCCCACCACGCCACAGAGGCAGTCAATTAAGGGAGTGCTGTATGCGTTCAGGTATCATTTTTCAGTTAGGTAATTATTTTCAAGCAGTCGGTGGTTTGTGAAGACGAATCCCGCTGAAAGGTGAGCCCTTTGACGCGTGGATTTTACAAACATACAAGTCACAGACACAAAGTACACTTAGCCTCGAAACAACAATTTGTGGATCGAACAAAGTGGTGACCCGTGAGGGAATCGAACCCACGACCTCTCGCGTAGCTGTCGAACACACTCCTACCGCGCCACTGAGGCAGTGTTACTCTACTTTTTCAATTTTGAGTTGGTCGCAATTAGGTAACAACTTATTCATTTTTTTAACGTTAAGTAGGTATATTTGTATTCCCTGACGATAACAGGTAAAATTCAGTCGAAAATTCATCAGTATTTATAACAGAATTTTAGACCGGATTGTTCCAGTAGGTACAAGACCAGGAAAAAAAACCTTATACTAGAAGGCGACGAGCAGTCTATACAATTGTATATTTAATGAGTTTATTCCCATGTTTCATTAAGTTTCTTGCCCACTGATTAATAATTAATCAAACAACCCCATTAATTAATCATTCCAATACATAAAGGTTATTGGTTATACACCACAGATAAATAAACATTTAAATACCTATGAGGAGTTGCTAGATACTTGTGCCTATTTTTTTAAATTTATTATCTATATTTAAAATCGGATTATTAGTTTCCAATAAATTAGCAAACAAACATACATACGGGTCAAACAGAGAACCTCTATCTTTTTTATAAAAGACGACACCTACAGTAGGGTACAAGCCTTGTGTCGCGGGGGACTTTACAAACAAGTCACGGACACAAATACATCCAGTACAACAATTTGTGGAGCACACAAAGTTGTGTCCCGTGTGGGAATCGAACCCACGACCTCTAGCAGTCGGACACACTCCCACCGCGCCACAAAGGTGGTCAATCACTACATAGTATAAAACAAAGTCGCTTTCTCTGTCTCTATATCCCTATGTACTTATGATTAAATCTTTAAAACTACGCAACGGATTTTGATGAGGTTTTTTTAATAGATAGAGTGATTGAAGAGGAAGGTTTATATGTATAATAACATCCATTAAATAGTGAAGAAATAAGGAGCAGCAATAATAAATGTTGCAAAAACGGGGAAAATTTACGCAGACGAAGTTGCGCGGGTCAGCTAGTTATATATAAAATATAATTATTACTACAAATTAGATTTCCTAAACCTTACAATAAGTATCCAAAGTCACACTTACAGTTGATAAATAATTGATAAGTCCATGTTAATTTTATAATGCTCGCGTTGAGTGTTTAAAAGATAATTTCTTAGTTTTGATCTGGGGGTCAATTCACGTATTTAAAGCAGTGCAGTTGCAGTTAAGTTTCGATTAAAACGGCCATTTTTGTATTCTTGTAACTTTGTGATTGTTCTCAAATACGCTTGCGTCAAGTATGCGTCTTGAGAGCGCAATAACGACATTCTAATACGGTGCGCAAGTGTATTTGAGATCGATTACAAAGTCACTTCCTTTCCTTTCCTTTCACACGGTTCAAAAGTTATGGGGGGGGGGGGGAGTCGCCTTAACTTTTGAGACGTGTGACCAAAAAATATGAAAAAATCAAAAAGGTAGCGCTTAATAAACACTTTAAACTAAAATTATTTTGAACATGATCGGATATAGGTACCGTCATTGAGTTATTGCCGAAAAACTGCGTTTCTCAACAAAAGGGCGTAAGTGCTATGAACATACGCTCTTCTGCTGCAATCATCCAATGCTGCGGCACCCTACACTGAACATGGTCCGACATGTCCTTGCCCTATTTTTTGCCTTTGCTCGAACGTTTAGGGTCCACCTATGGTCTGATGTAGTGAGCTACGACCTTAACAATACTTAGTATTAACAGTCTATTGAACAATCAATGTTAATTCTATACGCTTGCCAGACGGACTGGCGTCCGTTGCAAATGTACGATAAAAAATATCTATATAAAAAAGTTGTAATACTTCTTTGTATTTGCTAAGAATCGATTCTAGGAAAAACTAAGGTTGATACTTGATTAATTAATCATCACTAATATATCGATAGTCTAGTTAAACTATCGATAATATTTCTCGATAAGTTACAGGGTTCTATGACTCTGTGGCGTTGTTTGTCAATTAGGCCGTTATATCGGTCAGATTCACGACAGTAGTAGGTACCTATAATGGATTTGATTCGGACCTCACGAATGAGACTCCGATGCCTCTTTTTCCTCTTTTTGGCCATCTATCTCATCGGCCTATAAAAGTATGGTCATTAAAATTATATATAGGCAGTATTTAAGTAATTTTCAAGCAACACCTTCCCTCCAAATAACATAAATATTAGGTTTTTTGTCCCACGGCACGTGTTTTTCACTTAACTTTTTACTAATCTCCCCTCTAATGTAATCCCTCTACTACATGACCAACCCAATGACCCCCACCCCCTTTTGGTGTTTACATAATACTTGAATAGCCCTCAGGGGGAAAATGAAGAACTTTTGCAGTATAATATATCTTTGCCTAGTAAATCATAGCACGCTAGACCAAACAAACACATCAGGAAATTTCACATAAAACAAAAAAATAATCACAAACTATCGATAAAACATTAAAAATTCTATCGACACATTCACATCACTAAAATCCAATTTTTCCGACTCTCCTTAGCACTTCCCCATACATATTGATCAAGCATTTCACTACAGTTAATGATCCCTAATACCATTACATAACAGAATGTTTGTTTTTATCTCCTAAACTGCTAAGCAATCAATAGGTTACTTACCTACATAAATACATTTGTGGTAAAATTTGGATTAGTTATTTTTGCGAGATTTGGTAAAATTAAAAAGTCTAGGGTCTAATCAATGACGTTTTACATATAGACGCGTCATTGTTTTTTTTAGGGTACAAGCCCTGTGTCGCGGGGGACTTTACAAACATACAAATCACGGACACAAATTACACCCAGACTCGGAACAACAGTTTGTGGATCACACATAGTGGTGTCCCGTGTGGGAATCGAACCAACGACTTCTTGCGTAACAGTCGGACACATTCCCACCGCGCCTATATAGTTCTCTCTTTCACTCTCACGTAAAAGACTGTCTAAGCGTCTCGCTCAAACTAAGTGCATTTGAGGCAATTACCTTGTATTTTTCTTGCCAAAACAAAGTGCGATAAAACACGCCTATATGTAAAATATCACTGAACCTAATCTACGAGTTTACTAATATTATAAAGCGGAAGAGTTTGTTTGTTTGTTTAAGCGCGCTAATCTAAGGAACTACTGGTCCGATTTGAAAAATTCATTTTTTTTGGATAGCCCATTTATCGAGGAAGGCTATATAACATCGCGCTACGACTAATAGGAGCGGAGCAGCGACGAGAAGTGTTGCAAAAACGGGGAAAATTTATGCATACGAAGTTGCGCGGGGCAGCCAGTCTATCATATTTTAATAAAAAAATATAGTGTCAATATTCTTTGCACTATAGTCAAAACAGCTTAGAATAAGCCCATTTGGACGTACGTCATTATAATCTCACTAGAGATGTCCATGCAGAAATCCTTAAATCGATTTTAATTATAATCTATTTAAAATTCTAAAGAGTTTTATTGTTACAACAATTACCTACAATAAAAATGGCTATTAGATTACTGGGAATACCATTTGCTGGAGCTGACCAACACAACTACGATTGCCTCAATTTTCCCCGTTTTTGCTACATTTTTCATTGATGCTCCGCTCTTATTGATAGCAGCGTGATGTTATATAGTCTATGGCATTCCTCGATAAATGGGCTATCCAACAGTAAAATATTTTTTTCAATTCGGCCCAGTAGTTCCTGAAATTATCGCGTTCATACAAATAAACTCTTCAGCTTTATAATATTACTAGCGGACGCCTCGCGGTTTCACCCGCGTAGTTCCCGTTCCCGTGGGAATACAGGAATAAAAAATAGCCTATGTCACCCGGGGTTAGTGTAGCTTCACAACAATGAAAGAATTTTTCAAATCCATCCAGTAGTTTCGGAGCCTATTTAATACAAACAAACAATCAAATCTTTACTCTTTATAATATTCGTATAGAAGTATAGATGAAGCCTAGTCACGTGTATTAACTAGTACATAAGAAAAAGCTTTTTTTTATTACCACTAATAAAAGAAAGAAAGTAATCGCATTTACCCCAACCGAACATCAAACCGGTATCAATACAAACAGCGCTCAACCAATGGGGCGTAAAACAATGTCCATAAAAGACTTTTACACTCAGTTAATAAAACTACCCCTCGAAGGGGACTCCCCCGCCCTTATCTCGGTTACACACTTGTGGGTAGTTATGAAATTATTACTTGTTGCGGTTAAGGGATAAATGTAATAGGAGATGAGGGAATTCACCCCTTTTTAGGGGTCAATTACTTGGAGCTTGTAAAGATTTCTTGCTATTTGTAGATGAATTTGAAAAAATAAGTTTTGTAGATAGACCCGTACTAAATAAAGTAAATGGCTATGAAAAAAACAAAATATTAGCTTTAATTTATAATGTTTAAATTGTTTTAAACTATGATAGAAATGCCATATCTATACTTCACTACATAGTATAAAACAAAGTCGCTTTCTCTGTCCCTATATCCCTATGTATGCTTAAATCTTTAAAATTACGCAACGGATTTTGATGCGGTTTTTTTTAATAGATACAGTGATTGAAGAGGAAGGTTTATATGTATAATAACATCCATATATTTTATACCCGTGCGAAGCCGGTGCGGGCCGCTAGTCCATACTAATATTATAAATGTGAAAGTAACTCTGTCTGTTTGTCTGTCTGTCTGTCTGTCTGTCTGTTACGCTTTCACGCTCAAACCGCTGAACCGATTTAGATGAAATTTGGTATGGAGATAGTTTGAGTCTCGGGGAAGGACATAGGATAGTTTTTATCGCGATAACCGACATCCACGCGGGCGGAGCCGCGGGCCAAAGCTAGTATATTATAAAGCTGAAGAGTTTGTTTATTTGAACGCGGTAATCTCAGGAACTATGATTCGAATTGAAAAAATCTTTTACTGTTGGATAGCCCATTTATCGAGGAAGGCTATAGGCTATATAAAATTACGATACGACCAATAGGAGCAGAGCAGCAATGAGAAATGTTGCAAAAACCGGAAAAAATTACGCAGAAGAAGTTGCGCGGGACAGCTAGATATAACATTTATATAAAAAATCATTAAAATAAAAGATATATAAACCAAGTAGTCCTAGGGCCTATAAGATAATATACAGGCTGATTTTTTATGTACAAAAAACCTCCCGCTCGTGGCTTCATTACATAACACTAAATTACTTTGTAATATCAGTTTTGGAATTTTTTTAATATATTAACTCTTTATCACGTACCAGTTGTTTTTGGAGTTATGACCTTAACCATCTACAGACTATTTTACTGGAGTAAAATCGTTGTTTATTGTGAGGTTTAGGTCCTAAACCTGACAAAGAAACATCCATTTTACTTCGCAGTCTCTCAGATGTGTGGTAAATGGTTGTGTGACAATGGTGGTGAAAGGATAATTTGTATTTTTTTTTAATTGCATAGCTTTTATCGCGGGCTTTAAGCGCGGCGACCGAATTAAGAATTTCCGTAACGAAAATAAAACCTAACACCCCCCACTCCGCCTACCATGTAGCTCGGCCGAGCGTTCGCTTAACGTATATGTATATGGTACGACTGTACGAAGCGAAGCACGGATCGAGACGAGCTGAAATGTAATGAAAAAAAAAATACTACATTAATAAAAAATAAATATTATTTATTTATTTTTTATTAATGTAGTATATTTGCACAAGTTGATAAAAAATGCTATGCATGCTTTACCGCGGCAGTCCCCGAGTGTCACACATATTTTTTTTTTAAATTATATTACGAAGTTATTTGGTGTAATGTTAAAAACGAATAGCGGGAGTTTATTAGTATATTCAAAATCACCCTGTAAATGCTTATTTAGTAACTGCATTTTAACTTAGAAATGTTTTGTATTTTCAAAAGAAAGTAAGTAGTCACTTTTTGAAAGCTGAAAATAATAAAAAATATGACTTACCGGAACTGGGCCGGTCACTATACCGGGTACAGTACACCCACGCCGGCCAAACCATGGACCCGTCTCCCATCGTGGTACCTAGAACATATCTTCAGCTCAAAAGGATTTAAAGGTTCATTCACTACTTACAGGGTAACTGAAACTACTCTTTACACGGCATGGGCTTATCCAGGGGAAATTCGGGGCTTACCCCCCACACCCTACTCTCACCACCTGGATCTCTAGATAGACTTCAGGAAAAAAATAAACTTATTCGAGGGGGTTACCCCCCACACCCCACTCTCACCACCTGAATCTCTAGATAGACTTCAGGAAAAGATTAAACTTATTCGGGGGGTTACCCCCCACACCCCCCTCTCACCACCTGGATCTCTAGGTAGACTTCAGGAAAAAAATAAACTTATTCGGGGGGTTACCCCCCACACCCCACTCTCACCACCTGGATCTCTAGATAGACTTCAGGAAAAGATTAAAATTATTTACAACTTGATGATTCCCGCGCTTTTTCGCTTGGAAATTTAAAAAAACGTTGCCTATGTATTATTTCAGACTATAATCTACCTCAGTGGCAAATTTGATCCAGATCTGTTCAGCCGTTTAGGAGTGATTGAATAATAAACATCCATACGCCATTCATACAAACTTTTGCATTTTTAATATGTATTAATAGATTATTGCAAAGTCCATCGCGCACGATGTAATAATATAATAACATCTTGGGACAACTCACACAACGCCATCTGATCTCAAACTAAGCAGAGTTCGTACTATGGAAACCAGACAACTTATAAACATACTTATATATTTCTAAATACATACATATAATAGATAAATAACACCCAGACACAGAATAAACCAACGTGCTCATCACACAAAGTTTTATCCTGGGTGGGGATCGAACCCACGACCTTCGGCTTAGCAGCCAGGGTCACTTACCACTAGACCAACAGGCCAGTCAATTGATGTAAAGAATAAAATTGATTGATTTGGTCTCATATTGAGCTCAAAAAGAACAAACGCCTTAGCGAAATTAACAAGATTATAAGTATCAAATTAATTGTGAACCAACACTATTAAACTTTTAAAAGCAAAAAACTTACCACTGGCAGTAGAACTCTGATTACTCCCACTATCTTCTCCTTTAGATAAGTCTATCGCTCCACTCTTCTCTCCTGGCTTCACTTCTGGTACCCTAGCCTCATCAGGCTTTGAAGGAGATGCCTCTTTTACAGGAGACACCTTAGCCTCTGCACGACTCTTCATTTTCCTCTTATTTAGCGGATCAGTGATCCGTCTCCCAAAATCAGCCTTAAGTATATTATCTATGCTAAATTTCAGACAATTCTGATTTATAAAATCTCTTCCTGATTCATTGTCAGGAGATTTTGGAGACGCATAATTCATTCTCCTATTTTCGTCAGTTCTCCTCAATTCATTTAGGTTTTGATTCTTCATTCTTAAACCGAAATTTAAGCCGAAAGGTTGTGGATTTAAATTTATGTTGTTTTGAGGAACTGGCATTCGGTTTTGGAGACCAGATTTTAGGTCTACTTGACTGAGTAATGGATTTTGGAATAATAATGGTTGATTTAGGAACATTAGTGGGTTTGGTGTTATCGGACTCGGCCGTAGTAGAAGAGGCTGATTCATATTGATATTTTGATTCAATTGCGAAATAGCATTGAGATGAGTCTGAATGTGTTTAAAAGAGGTTAAGTTTTGTGATGTTTCTGGACCTTTTTGTTCAAATGTTGGTAGAACTTCATTGCCAACTGAAAGAACAGTATCATCGCTGCAGCATGAATTATCATCTATGCTGATATCAGCTCTTGATTCATTAGTTCTATCATCATCATCATCTATATTGTCAGAATGTCGAGAATTCTCGCTGATTTCTCGTAAGTCTTCGTAAGTAGGTGTGTTTTGTAGCAACTTATCTGTTGAGAAGACATTTTCTGGGCTATGGCTGTCTCGTTCTTTCTTTAAGACGTTGTGTATGGCGAAAGAAGATGACAGTATGGGTCTTTCTTCGACTTTTTCTTCGTCGTGGTATTCTGGGCTGGTGGTATCTCGTGTGTTGGGCGAGTAAGCTTCATCGTCACTTTGATCTTGGATCTTAATTCTCGAGTCTTGCAAGTGGGCTGAAGATACTGCAGCCATTTTGTTGTAGGGCTTTTAAGCCATCTGTGAAGAAAAGGGTTTATTAGTGGATATTATCAAATTAAACAAAAACCAAAGCTCACTCACTGACTAAATGCAAAATATCAAAAAATTCTAACCTAATCATTGAAAATTTGTGTTAAGAATAAAACAGCTAAGAAAATCAGTTATTAGTATTAGTTGGCGTTGCTTTTGGATAGCCCATTTATCGAGGAAGGCTATATAACATCACGCTACGACCAATAGGAGCTGAGCAGTAATGTAAAATGTTGCAAAAACTGGGAATATGTACGCATACGAGTTGCGCGGGACAGCTAGTGGCAAATATAGATGTGTTCAGAAGTTTATCAAGGCGCACGCGGCGTGGCCTTACCGTGTTCACGGCAATAAGATCGTGAATGAAGACTCTGGGGAGATCCAAAGCTTGTAAGTTACACTGGCAGATTCATATGGAACTATACAAGGTTATTTTTGGTATAGTGCAAAGCTCAGACATCACAACAACATTCTTACAGTACGATCAACGTAACTTAATCTGGTAATCCGGTCACGGATTGAAGTTAGGTTTTAATCACTTTCGCGCATGTCATAGAGATGCGACCTTAAAATTACTTACGAAAACGATTAATTATAAAAATACTAACAACATTTTAATTCAACAATATAAAAACACTATTTAAATGAGTTTATAAAAGTTTAAATTAAGAACAGTTGCAGTAGGTAAATACTAAAGAAACTTTGAAAAACAATTTCTTTACGAAAATAATCACAAAAAAACATTAGTTAGTAATACTAATTATGACAATGTAATGCGTAATCGCATCTCTAATTCTCTCGGTTTAGTTACCGCCCCCGCCCCCCGCTCCTGTCACAATTTACTCCTCAAAAATGCATCTGCGCAACCACTTGTCGCCTACTTCAGTCCGGCCTAGTTACGTTGATCCAACTGTACTTCTGGAAATCATATAAAAAAAAAAGAAAAATATTGAAAACTTGTAGAGTTATAAGCCATTCAAGTTGTCTTGTGTTCTTCGCGCTATCGTGCTCATTGCGTCCCGTTGTACGTAATCCATGGTTATTATTGAAAATAAGTGATAATTATATTTCACATTACATTTTGAACAAGATTTGGACTGTTAGAATGATTATTGAATGAATTAATGATTGATTAATTAATTAATTAAAATAACAGGCTTGCTTTCTATGAGAGAGAGAGAGAGAGAGAGAGAAACACACGCACGCCGCACGGCTTACAATTATATCTAAAAGTGTCGTTAAAACTTTTGTTCTTTTAAATTAACCTACAAAAAGACGATTGTATACCGAAGGCTCGAACCCACAGCTACACAATTGTCACCAATACTATGTATCGAATTTATGCCTCTAGACCAAATCGACAGGTGACTTCTTTGTCAAATTAGATGTTCATATCTTACGCGCACGCCGCACGCTTGTGTGTGTCAAAAAGTGTCGTTACAATTTTTGGTCTTAAAAAGGTGTCGTTACAGCTTTTGGTCTTAATTTTTTTCCGTCTAGCCCCCTTACGCAATAAGGAACTTCGTTCCAATATTTTTATAGTCGTTTAAAAAATTATATAACACCAGCCATGAGCATACGCAGGTCAATTGTCTAATACAGTATGGAAATTATTACGGCAATCAAATGACTCAGATGACTTTTACGAGTCGCGTGGGATGTTAGTACCTTGTTACCTAAGAACTTGGGTTAAGTAAGTCATTGAACGGAAAGACCTAGGTTCATAACTACATGCCGCTTCACATGTGCAAATATTTAATAATAATAATAATATCTTGGGACAATTCACTCAATGCTATCTGATCCCAAACTAAGCAGAGCTTGTATTATGGAAACCAGACAACTGATAAACATACATATAAGCGGCGGTAGCTTAATGGCTAAGGCATCGGTCTAGTAATCGAGAGGTCGTGGGTTCGAATCCTAGCCATTATACTACCGACGTGAACCCACTCCTAACCCAAGCCATTGAGCTTAACTGGAGGGGTTAACAGGATTGCTAGTAATGTGGGACGAAAATCCCACATTGTAGGTACATACCTTTAAAAAAAAAAAAAACAAAATCTAAATACATACATATTATAGATAAATAACACCCAGATACAAAATAAACCATCGTGCTCATCACACAAAGTTTTATCCTGGGATTTCGAACCCGCGACCTCTTGCGTAGCAGTCGGATACACTCCCACCGCGCCACAGAGGCAGTCAATTTGAATCGATTCAGTAAAAATATATTTTACCGCATAGTCCGGTCGTGAGGGGCGGGGGGCAACAGGAGAAATTTCCAAACCCCCCCCCCCCCCCCCAAACTCGAATAAAAGATTGTTTATTTGAGGAAATTTGCCACTATGCTGGTGTGTTTTTGAGTTTGACAGGCAATTACCGCTCCGTCCCTCTCCTCTCAGCGGTGGTGGCTGGTTAACCGGTGTTAAATCAAAAATGTACCCCCCCTCCCCCGGCATGCGAGAACTCACACTTGACCGGTTGGGTCACATACTGAAAGGTGTAGATAGGTTACAAGCTCAGAAAGCAGCACCTTCAAATTTAGATAGACCAAGTTTTTATGTCAGTGTCATATCGCCGGCGTCAACAGATGAAAGCAGCTTATTACATTTTTCTCTTTCTCGCTCGTTATAATTAAATCATGCTCTCCTACTTTTAAGACTTTTTATAATAGTGTGACATTGCAATATATAGGTTACTATCTGTCCCGCGCAAATTCGTCTGCGTAAATTTTCCCGTTTTTGCAACATTTCTCATTGCTACTCCGCTCCTATTGGCCGTAGGGTGATGTTATATAGCCTATAGCCTTCCTCGATAAATGGGCTATCCAACAGTGAACGAATTTTTCAATTCGGACCCGTAGTTCCTGAGATTATCGCGTTCAAACAAACAAACTCTTCAGCTTTTTATATTAGTACTAGCTGTCCCGCGCAAATTCGTCTGCGTAAATTTTCCCGTTTTTGCAACATTTCTCATTGCTACTCCGCTCCTATTGGCCGTAGGGTGATGTTATATAGCCTATAGCCTTCCTCGATAAATGGGCTATCCAACAGTGAAAGAATTTTTCAATTCGGATCAGTAGTTCCAGAGATTACCGCGTTCAAACAAATAAACTCTTCAGCTTTATAATTTTTAAGATTGTGAATGTTGTTTATCTAACCTATCTACACCTTTTTACTTAAAACACAATTGCAACAAACCAGTCATATCCTTCTATTTTCTAATACATTTCTGTGAAAATATTTTCTTTCAAGTAATTTCTTTCTATAAACAAACAGGTGTATTAAAATTCCATACAGTAACATGGTTTATTTATATTTATTTACGCAAATAAGTTAAAGTCAGTTAACGGCAACATTGACGGGAGGAAACCGCACCGGACCGCGGTACAAAACTAGTTTTATATACTGTACTAGGTATGGATGATGCTCTACTTTAATTAAAAATGTCTTGGGTAAACTCACATCATCGTCTCTCATCTGATCCCAAACTATACTAAAGCCGAAATAGATGTGAAATGTGTAATAACAAATTACTTAGCAACAATTTACAAAAGTATTAAATATTGAACGGTTGCTAAGCCACTTATTTTCTACACTATAATAATATTATAAAGAGGAAAGATTTGTATTTTTGTATGTACCGAATAAACTCAAAAAGTACTAGACCGATTTTAATAATTATTTTTTTGTTGGATAGCCCATTTATCGAGAAAGGCTATAGGCTATATAACATCGCGCTACGACTAATAGGAGCGGAGCAGCGACGAGAAATGTTGCAAAAACGGGGAAAATTTACGCTAACGAAGTTGCGCGGGACAGCTAGTATAAAATTACGCTAACGAAGTTGCGCGGGACAGCTAGTCTATACTAATATTATAAAGAAGTAAAGTTTGTGTGTTTGTATATTTGTTAAATTGTAAGGGGTAATCTCGGGATCTACTGAACCGATTTTAAAAATTCTTTCACCAATAGAAAGCCACGTTATTGAGTGTCATAGGATATATAAAAACCGAAAAATAAAAAGGCTTTTACGTGGTAGTCCGTTTTGCAAAGTCAATCGGAGAAAAAACGGTCGAATGAAAGCGTTTCTTACGAACGCTGCCTTAACTATGAAAGATATATTTTTGAGTTCTAGAGAAAAGATGTGGAAAATGCCTACAAAAACCTCAGATGTTTTATGTGTGTAAGTTACAAAAAGTAGTTTTTTTAATATTAGTATAGATAATTTAAATTTTTATATTAATAAAATAATTTAAATCGTTAGGTCATATTACCAACGTGTTGAAGAAGTAAACCGAACGCTCAAAGACCTCAGAAACTCTGATGCTGTAATGGGTGGCGTTACTTTTGTTTTCGCGGGCGATTTTCGGCAAACACTGCCTGTAGTAACAAAAGGAACACGCGCCGATGTCATCAGAGCATGCTTAAAATAATTTCACTTATGGAGTTCGGTTGCATCTCTCAATTTACCCACAAACATGAGAGCATTTGAGCGACAACGACGATGACGATTTTCCGCGTCAACTACTCAATCTTGGCGAAGGAAAAATTGTCTCTCCTAACACCAACAGCAATGACATTAAACTTGACGAGACATTAGGACACATATTGCACAGGTTGGAACATCTTACTGACGCAATATATCCCGGTCTTGAAAAATTATTGGAGAGAGATTAACATTGGCTTTGTTCTAGGGCAATAGTGTCACCCAGAAACGATACAGTGAATGAAATAAATAAACTCATTTTAGAGAAAATTCCCGGTCAGGTCAAACACTATAAGTCTATTGATACGGTGTGCAATGTTGAGGATATAGTGCACTATCCCCAAGAATTTTTAAATTCTTTGAACCCTTCTGGCTTACCTCCTCACGACCTTGTGTTAAAAGTTGGCATTCCTATCATGCTATTAAGAAACTTGAGCCCCCCCCCCAACATGTGTAATGGGACAAGGCTGCTTACAAAAAAGTTACGGGACAATATAATCGTGGCGACCATTCTCACAGGGCCAGCAGTGGGACAACTGGCTTATATTCCGCGGATACCCATGATTCCCACTGATTTACCCATACTGTTTAAAAGGCTACAGTTTCCAGTGAAGATCTCTTTTGCCCTCACTATTAACAAGTCCCAAGGTCAAACATTCTCTCTGGTGGGCATTGACCTAAAAAAGCCGTGTTTTTTCTATGGGCAGTTATATGTTGGCTTATCTCGGGTTGGAACTCCTGATAGACAATATATTTTGCTACCAAATGTTAACATTACATCCAATATAGTTTACAGAAAAGTTTTGAACAATTAAAATGACCATAACCAAACTAACTTTTCCCGGGACTTTTTCCTCATGGAATTCGTTTATCGCAAATCCCGCAGAAAATGGTTTTTCTTTCGGACAGAGTTACTTTCGAATTTTGTATTAGCATGCAAATACAAACTATACCTACGTATAACCCTCCTTTTGTCAGTTAGCAATTAAAACATAACACTCTGTACTAAAAAAGGATTATTAACATTATGCCCAACGAAGTGGGCACGGGTCAGCTAGTATAAAATAAACAAGCTGACCCAAGCAACTTCGTCAGCGTAAATTTTCCCCGTTTTTACAACATTTTTCAGTGCTGCTCCGATCCTATTGGTCGTAGCTCCATGTTATATAGCCTATAACCTTCCTGATAAATGGGCTATCCAACAGTAAAATATTTTTTCAAACAAACAAGAAAACTTAATTTACATAAGAATGTCTCGTAATAGAAAAATATGCGAAAGATTTTGGACAATGTCATCATTAGAATGACATTATCCGAAATGTTTCGCATATTTCTTATTTCGCGATTTCGTATACGGCAGTGAATCTTAAGAGAGTAGCCAGCTAACGCATTCTAAGTGTATGCGCAGACACAAGTGCACTCTAAGCTCTTACTCTCATAGTGCAATGGGACGGAAACCTAATGCGAATGGAGAGAAATTGGGTGCAACACCGATAGCTTAACGTACTCTCTGAGGCACAACACACTCTTTCAATCAATCAATCAAATTTTATTAAAATCGCTCCAGCCGTTTAGACGTGAAGAAGTAACAAACATACACACTCACATACTCACAAACTTTCGCCTTTATAATATTAGTGTGATTACAGTTAAAAAATTGCATTATAAATTAGATGTTATTTTATTCCTTGAGTTTCTAATAAACAAAGTATATAACTTTTATCACAATGGAGTACTTGCGAGATGATAATAATAATATATAAATAATTTAATAATAGTATTTATAATACGTTATATATTTTAGCAAAACTTGAACTTTCGATTTGTATGTTAATTAAATTTAATTAATTTTATGTAATATTTACAATGGCTTATATAATTTTATTTTTATCTTTTCCTGACATATTATGTGCACGTTTCTTTACATTTTAATTATTATTTTATAACACACAAGCTGTCCCGCGCAACTTCGTCTGCGTAAATTTTTCTCGATTTTGCAACATTTCTTATTTCTGCTCCGCTCCTTATTTCTCCCCTATTCAATGGATGTTATTTTACATATAAACCTTCCTCTTCAATCACTCTATCTATTAAAAAAAACCGCATCAAGATCCGTTGCGTAGTTTTAAAGATTTAAGCATACATAGGGATATAGAGACAGAGAAAGCGACTTTGTTTTATACTATGTTGATAATCTGCTTGATAATTTATAAAATTGTAAAAATATCCAGTTGCATGCCCTAACAGGCTGGACATAGAGAACAATGCATTTACTAACACCATTAAATGTATTTTTATAATGTACCTGTGTTTGCAACCAATAAATGATGAATAATATGTATATTTAATTTTTGAAAATGGCCGTGACTATTTACCCTACTAAATTATTATTTATTATTAAACATTTCACATAATGTGCAGCTTTAATATATAATAGTTATGCGTTAAAAGGGAGTCAAAACAATTATAATTAATCGAGGTAATTGCATCACGTCTTAAGGTAGCTGCTAACTTGTCATATTATGCTAAACGTTATTCATATAACCTGTTATTTATAGCTCTATCCGCTACCTGCTATTTGCAATATAAAATTTACATAATAACTTATGAGGATATAGGTGCAATTTGCCTGCGGACTTGGGTCTAAAATAGCATGGCAACACTTTTCTTATTATATATTTTTTTTGTTGATAGCAGACTAGATCGATTTTGCAGCCAATTTTACAGGTTGCCGGTTACATTAAGCTTTGAAAATTATAACAGCAAAAATGAAAACTATGGTTAAAACTTTGGACTCACAATCGTGAGCTGTTCGAATACTACCCATTATACTACCAAAGTGAACCAATCCTGGTAACCCCAGTTAACAGGAATGCTAGTAATGTGGCATCCAATCTCAGATTGCTAGTTATCTTAAAAAAAAGTTATAATTTTCACAACTTCACGTTGGTATAAAAATATGTAAAATATGTGCAGAATCTTCAAGACAAAGTATTTATGTTATATGTATAAAGTTAGACTGTACAATATAGGTACCTGTCACTGGCAGAAATCTATACTAGTATTATAAAGCTGTAGAGTTTGTTTGGTTGAACGCTATAATCTCGGGAACAACTGGTTTAAATTGAACAATTCTTTTAGTGTTGGATAGCCCATTTAACGAGAAAGGCTAAAGACTAAAGACCAATAGGAGCGGAGGGTCAATGAAAATGTTGCAAAAACGGGGAAATTTGATGCAGACGAAGTTGCGCGAGTCTAAAATTCAAAATTCAATTCAAATTTAATTCTTTCTTACACTTACGTCGAGTATAGCCGGAGAAAAGAACCTGGCAATAGAAACACCACTCTTTTCAAATTGCCAATTTTATAATGTTTCAAACATTGTTAAATTGGCAATTTGATTTGAATGTATTTTACCTTAAATTATTCACGCGATTATGACCCTACGGGTCTTAATCGCGTATACATATACATAATTTTATAATACGTAAGTAAAGTTGGCCAATTTTGACCCCCTCCTACCCCCATGTACATAAGATTTCTTCAACCCCTTCCTCCTTAGAACCCTTAAGTAATTTATAAATGGATTCTACTTTTAAATCTGACGTCAAGTACGAAACCAATAGTTAAACCAAAGAAACTTTTACCTAAATGATACCGATTAATAAAAAGCTATTTAATAGTCGTTATAACGTTAAACGTTGTGATTAAATTAATGTAGCTGTGCTAAGTGGATTGCCCATTGAAGGGTTGAGCTTTCACTTTAGCTATTTTGGGTTTTGCAAAACTATAAGACCTGTTGCACAAATACTACGGACAATTCGTTTTGTTAGAGGGAGCAGCAAACATCTACACAAACTTATGGATTTCTAATATTAGGAATGTTCATCAGTTTTTGGTTACAGACTCTGCTTAGTTTGGGATCAGATGACCTATGTGAATTGTTCCAAGTTATTTATTACCAAAAATTTTGTAAAACCGTATACTTTTACGGTAGGTAATAAGCCTATTAATAGAAATTTCCAAAAAATTGGTAGACTTCACTGGTGATCGCAGAGCTGGCAACTTCCTCGCACAACGCATCAGCATTGCTATACAGCGAGGAAATGCTGCCAGCATCTATGGAACCATGCCCAGAGGCCCCAAATTTTTAGATATATTTTAGTCTTATTTAGTGTTACTTTTTAGTTTTAATTAATTACCTATATTGTTTTTAAACTTCATATATCCAGTTACAATATTATATGTAAATTGGGTAATATGTCTTTGTGCAAAATTTCATATAAGTAGATTCATACAGCCGTTTTGCCGAAATTGAATAACAAACATCCATCCATCTACACTTTCGCATACCTAATAGATTGCGTAAAAGAAAAATCCTACTTGTCTGTCAACTAATATAGTATTAAAGTAACTGTGGTGCATTATTAAAAGAAAAAATACTATCCCTACATTCAAGAGGAAAGATTTTGCATGTTATGGCTAAGGTCGATCTCGCAATCGTGAGGTCTGGGGTTCGAACTCTGGCCATTATACTACCGACGTGAACCCACTACTAACACAAGCCATAGAGCTAAGCTGGAGGGGTTAACAAGATTGCTAGTAATGTGGGATCACAATCCCACATTGCTAGTTATCTTTCACAAACCAAAAAAATATCTAAAATTACTGTGACGATTTTCGTGACACTTGGTGCAGAGGAAAAGAATATAAGCTACTTTTTGACAGTAGAGCTTAGCTGGAGGGGTTAACAAGATTGCTAGTGATGTGGGACTCAATCCCACGTCACTAGTACGCTTTTTTTTAGATTACTAGTGACGTGGGATTGAGTCCCACATTACTAGCAATCTTGTTAACCCCTCCAGCTAAGCTCAAAAGCTTGTGTTAGGAGTGGGTTTACGTCGGTAGTTTAATGGGTAGGATTCGAACTCGGGACCTCACGATTGCGAGACCGATGCCTTAGCCATTAGGCTACCGCCGCTTCAAGCTTATTAGCTTCGCCTAAATAGTGTGTAACGGAATCTTTCAGCCGCTTTAAAACATCGGATTTAATTCCAATTTGTATACTTATCATAAACCTAACGCAAATTATGGCAATAATACAAAGACAAGCTTCTCAATATGCAATCCCACGACACGTGACACGTCAGACAAAAACTTGATTATCTTCAAAACGGCTTAACAGATTTTCATCAAACAAAACCAAGAACCATCGCGGTTAAACTAGCTTTCTAATAAAATAAACCATATCCAAATCGGTCCATTCATTTAGCCAGAACCACACATTAAACTTACAACCATTATATTTTTGCCTAAGAGGAAAAATGGAAGAAATTGAAAGATTGATTGATTAAGACTAGTTTTCTCTATCTTTTCCAGTAGTTAATAAATTAGATCAATTCTAAACAGAAAATTTAATTTCAACCCTCGTTTAATATTTGTCGAAGTCGATAATAACGTGTCTTAGTAATCACTCAACTTTATGTTAATTTTTATACTTCTGAGCTTAGCTGTTTTCACGTACTTTAATCAATCAATCAATCAATCAAACAGACTGCATTGATTTTTATACGAGTATCTATACTAATATTATAAAGCTGAAGAGTTTGTTTGTTTGTACGCGGTAATCTTAAGAACTACTGGTCCGAATTTAAAAATTTCACTAAATGAAATAGCCCATTTATCGAGGAAGGCTATGGGCTATATAACATCACGCTACGACCAATAGGAGCGGAGCAGCAATAAGAAATGTTGCAAAAATGGGGAAAATTTACACAGACGAAGTTGCGCGGGACAGCTAGTATTTAAATAAATGGGTTTCCGGAATACTTAGGAACTCAATTGCAATACCTAATAAGAATATTTAAAATAAACAAGTAGGTACTTAAACGTTTTGATCAAAATTGATGTATTATCTCTACAACTCATTATTTTATACCAAAATTGTTTTTTTTTACAAACATCTAAACAACCAATTTCATGGCATTTTAACCAAATAATGACAAGTTCAACCAAATGATCGCTTAAAAATTAGTCATGCAAAAAATTTTCAAAAAAGACAAACGCATCAAATCAACCTAAATCAACCACTTATATACAATTAAGTTACTAAAAAAACATTGCACAAAGTTAAGTAGAGCCAATTTCCCAGCGTTGCCACTATAGGACCACACACGTTGCGCGCGCGCAAGAGATATTTCGTTTAATCCGACCACAAACTTACATTTACCGTCGTACAAACCACAAACGTTCTACAATTCCCTACATTATGCATTTTTTCAACCGCAAATACATATTTGTCGAACTTCAAAACGTAAGAAACTTATATTTAAGACGAATTCAATTGAAATTCAACCTTGTGCGTATAGAAATAAGGTTTATTATGTGTTTTCAAATTGATTTTGTAAATGATTACGCGTTTAAAGTGTAGCGAATGGGTTAGTTTTTATTTTAGTATCACGATTTCGCAATTTCAAAGGTGTTACTTAGGTACACCATTGAGTACTAACTTGAAAATTATGAGTTATCTACTAGAATTATTCATTTAGATGATCCTAGCGGGTCGCTTGGACTTCCACGGATTTCCACCCACACAATATTTAAATGGATGACCGAGCTTGACAGTGACTCGCGCAACTTCGTCTGCGTTAATTTTCTCCGTTTGTTAATTTTTCATTGCTGCTCCGCTCCTATTGGTCGTAGCGTAATGTTCCTCGATAAATGTGCTATTTAACAGTGATAGAATTTTTCAATTCGGACCCGTAGTTCCTAAGATTATCGTGTTCAAACAAACAAACAAATTCTTCAGCTATATAATCCTAGTTACCCGCGCAACTTCGTCTGCGTAAATTTTCCCCGTTTTTGCAACATTTTTCATTGCTGCTCCGCTCTTAGTAGTCGTAGCGTGATGTTATATAGCCTATAGCCTTCCTCGATGAATGGGCTATCTAACAGTAAAATAATTTTTCAATTCGGACCAGTAGTTCCTGAGATTGTCGCGTTCAAACAAACAAACTCTTCTCTAGCAACAGTTTTCATTGCTGCTCCGCTCCTATTAGTCGTAGCGTGATGTTATATACTAACTTGAAAATTATGAGTTATCTACTAGAATTATTCATTTAGATGATCCTAGCGGGTCGCTTGGACTTCCACGGATTTCCACCCACACAATATTTAGATGGATGACCGAGCTTGACAGTGACTCGCGCAACTTCGTCTGAGTAAATATTTCCCGTTTTTGCAACATTTTTCAATGCTGCTCCGCTCCTATCTATCGTAGCGTGATGTTATATAGTCTTCCTTGATAAATGGACTATCCAAGAGTAAAATAACTTTTTAATTCGGACCCGTAGTACCTGAGATTGTCGCGTTCAAACAAACAAACAAACTCTTCAGCTATATAATCCTAGTTACCCGCGCAACTTCGTCTGCGTAAATTTTCCCCGTTTTTGCAACATTTTTCATTGCTGCTCCGCTCTTAGTAGTCGTAGCGTGATGTTATATAGCCTATAGCCTTCCTCGATGAATGGGCTATCTAACAGTAAAATAATTTTTCAATTCGGACCAGTAGTTCCTGAGATTGTCGCGTTCAAACAAACAAACTCTTCTCTTGCAACAGTTTTCATTGCTGCTCCGCTCCTATTAGTCGTAGCGTGATGTTATACAGCCTATAGCCTTCCTCAATAAATGGGCTATCCAACAGTAAAACAATTTTTCAATTCGGACCAGTAGTTCCTGAGATTATCGCATTCAAACAAAACGCTACTGACTCTACCCTCCATATTAATAACGTCAACACATTTTATTCGATTATTATAAGTACTTGTTAATTCAATAAAACGTGTTAACTGTTATTAAGACTTTTATACAGAGAGTTCTTTACTAACATCGTATAAGCATGAATCATTTTATTATTGTTTTAATAATATTCTTCGTACTCAGTGGCGACGAGGTTGAGGCACCTGTCCCACCAACAGCGATGAGCGAGAAGCGAGTAGCGATTTTATAGCTCAAGAAACGTACAACAGATGTATATTGTAGATCCCGTCCGTGTAAACAAAAGAGATGCAGTATAGAGCGAGTACTCGCCGGCAGTGAGAACACTCCGCGATCAACTATTAATATATGTATCTCTTTTGTTTAGACGGGATCTAAATAAGTATGTACCTACGTGTTTTGAGCGATAAATCGCTACTCGCTACTCGCTTTCTTGCCTTACGTTAACAACGTTACTAATAGCGGTCTAATAAATGAGCAACAGTTTTAAAAAAATGTACATTTCCATGCCTCAGAAAGCACTTTAATCCGTCGTCTCCTATGCGGAATCGAAGTTTGAACGCTATAATCTAAGGAACTACTGGTCCGAATTAAAAAATTGGTTTACTGTTGAATAGCCCATTTATCGAGGAAGGCTATAAGCTATATAACATCACGCTACGATAAACAGGCGCAGAGCAGATGACAAATGTTGCAAAAACGGGGAAAATTAACGCAGACGAAGTTGCATGGGTCAGCAGGTATTTATCAATAAATATAATATTAACATGATAATAAAGATCTTAATACGTACTATTAGTATCTAGATCACACTTAGTATGTTACTAAGTCGCCCATACAAGGAAAAACAAGAATAAAAATATCTTAATCCCATAAATTTTTATCACGCCAAACGCTTAATACCTAACCTATTTGCAACACCTCAGAATGGTAATTAACTGTACCCGCCATTACTTCTTGACGTTTAAAAGGGCGGGAAAAATGCAAACGTCACATTGACAGTTAATTTTTTTTCTAGACTATGGCCGCATTCCGTTTGGTTAGTGCGTTAGTGCTTAGCGAGGACATTAACCGTTGTTTATGGTATGTTTAGAGGATACGTTAAGAGTTGATTGCTAACAAATATGGACAGCTTTATGAGTACCCATTATTATATGAAGTTTTTGTTAAAAAAATCAACAGCTGTCAGTAAATAAAATTATGTTTAGAAACAGGTTATAGCATCTATAAAAAGAAATAATGGTATGGATTTGACATTGCGCTTAAAGGAGGCTTCGCTTAATTTTTTTAACTCACAGTCAAATGCATTTAATTTTTCTTTTCCGTAGGCGTTAACGTTTAAAAAATAATGAAACTACATATGTAGTTTGTACTTTTTTTTTTAAAACTACTTTTCAATATAAAAACGAGCAGGAGGCCAATTCACGTATTTAAAGCAGTACAGTTGCAGTGCAGTTGCAGTTAAGTTTCAATTAAAACGGCCATTTTTTTATTCTTGTAACTTTGGGATCGATCTCAAAAAAACGCTTGCGCACCGTACTAGAATGTCGTTATTGCGCTCTTTAGCTTTCGTTTTTCTTCGCTTTTAAGAATACAAAAATGGGCGTTTCAATCGAAACTTAACTGCAACTGCAATGCTTTAAATACGTGAATTGACCCCCTAGTTGTTAGCCTAAGGGTAAATGCCACACTAGCCCATAACAGTCACCTAAATCCTTGTTTGGCAAAGATCTGAATGTGACCGCACCGCGCTCCTCATTTGAGACATTAGTTCGTAAGTCTCATTTGTCCAGTAATTACACTTGCTACAGTGCCCTTCAACCGAAACACAGTGATGTGTTAACATTACTATTTCATGAAAGAATAACTGACATTGTTGTGGTATCAATATGGCCTTAGACCTACTACCGGTAGTTGTTGATTTCAATACCAAAAAGTTTAGATACTCTAAAGCGGATCTAAAGAGTTATAAAATCAATTTAAAAAATAATTACACGCAAAAATCTTAGAGAATTTTAAATGATCTAAGCGCAAAAATATATCGTTGCCAATTCACAACAGTGTAGAATCACAAAGTAATTAGAGTACAGAAGGAACGCTCATATATACCACTTTAATAACTAACTCACATCTGCAACGCCTGAGCGTGGCATTCGTAGTTTTAAGAACAATATTTGTACACCAATTAATGGTAAATTATGGCTAGCGCCTACTATGTAATGCAACAACATTGTACACCCATATTTGAACAAATAAATGCATTCTATTCTATTCTATTCTCGTTCTTTCACTCTCTGGTCTGTCTTGTTCCGATTCTTCACATCTGTGACGACATCGATGTGTGCGTTTATCAAGAGCGGGTTTTTGAAGCAGCGGTAGCCTAATGGCTAAGGCATCGGTCTCGCAATAGTGAGGTCGCGAGTTCGAATCCTACTCATTACACTACCGACGTGAACCCAATCCTAACACAAGCCTTTGAGCTTAGCTGGAGGGGTTAAAAAAAAATAAGAGCGTTTTGTATGAAGCTTTCATTCTGTACGGTATTCTGTGATAGAATCGTTATATTTTATTGTACCACAATAAAAACTATCAAATTATGTAATAAAACAATTAAGATTGAGATTTTATGTTTTAATTATGATATTTTTTTATTCGGAGTTTATGTTGGATCGTCTTTCGATCTTAGAAATATCTTGAAACCGTTCACGCTCGGACATCTGATGCCAAACTAGACAGAGCTTGTATGACACTCAGGCAACTGATAAACATTCTTTATCAAGGATGACTTCGATATAGAGAGGGAGCGCTGGGCGTCGGAAGTAAGAAGGAACATGCTGAACCACAGGTTGGCTCGGTGTACTACCGAAGTAAAAATTACCCTTTTCAGGGCATATTGCCAGTCTTTTTACTCCAGCACCTTGTGGCGTACGTAGTAAGCCTATTACGTCCTGCGAGTACCTACAATATAATAAAGCATTCAGAATACCGTCATTCAGTTGAAATTGCCGCGATACTGATGCACGTTGACGGCTTTAAAGCCATTTTGCGCAAGAAAAACTTTCGCAAGATTAAGTTGGTAGGTTTGAGAATCGGACAACATCTATTTTTCATCCCCCTAAATGTTAAGGCCCCATGTTGCCCTATTTTTTTTTTAATTTTTAGTAAATTTTTATTTTTTTATGATACCGGATGCAAAAATACATACAACCCTGAATTTTCACCCTTCTACGATCAAGCCCTATTTTTTCGTTTACTCCTATTTTGCAAAAACGGGTTAATTTGACGCAAACGAAGTTGCGAGGGTCACCTAGTTAAAATATAATATTAATAGGTATCTTCTAATCACAATAAACCTAACACTGAGACAACAAAAGTAACATACCTCAACGCCTTTTAAAAAACGGAATTTGATTATACATTTGATCAACATTTTTGTTTAAGAAATCGGCGTGACAAAAAATGCGACATTGATAGGGTGGAACGCATTCTTGTGTCCCTATTCCCTCACCCTAAGTTTAAATAACTAACTCTGAACATGTTTTACCGTGTTTGTTGTGTTTAAAACTTAAACATGCATATTATAGAGTTAGCTGCGACTTCGTTTCGTTAATTTCCAAAAACAAATAAGGATGGAAAGTCTATGTGCTATTAAATAATTCTTAGGCCGCCGATTCAACAAACAAAAATGTTATAACTATTTTAGAGTTAGATGCGACTTCGTTTCGTAAATTTCTAAATACAAATAACCCTCGGAAACGCTATATTTTTTGAGGATGGAAAGTCTATGTGCTATTATAGAGTTCTTAGGTCGCAGATTCGTCAAAAAAAAATATTATAATTATGTAACAGATAATAATTAAAAGCGGCCTAATGGCTAAGGCATCAGTCTCGCAATCGTGAGGTTGCGGGATTGAATCCTATTCATTATACTACCGACGTGAACCCACTCCTAACACAAGCCATTGAGCTTAGCTGGAGGGGTTAACAGGATTGCTAGTAATGTGGGACCTACAATTCCACATTGCTAGTTATGTCTTATTAGAATAAAAAAAAAATTGTGACAAATTTGATCTAATGATGTTTAGTCGTTTCTGACGCCAAAACGGCTTGATTATCAAACATACATCCATCCAAACTTTCTTTCTTTTTTGGATAGATGTATGATAGTCAAGCCGTTTTGGCATCGGAAACGATTAAACATCACTAGATCAAATTTGTTTGTTTAGACAAGCAGTAGGTACTAGATTAGGTTCGTTCAGGCGCGGTTCCAGAACTTAATTCTGGGGGGGGGGGGGGGGGGGGGGGAAGTTGACCAAATCGGTGAAGTGAGAGTTGGTTGCATGACTAGCGGAGGGCATTTGATTCAACACCGTAATTCCTAAATTCCCCAATTGTCCCTATTGCCGCCTCCCCCCCTCCTCTCACTGTATCCGCGCCTGGATTCATTCTACATCTACAGAACCAACAACCTTTCAATAGCTACCGAACTAAACCACAGACCAATAACTAAACGTTACAATTAAAACAGAAGCAACCAAGCACAGAACGTAAAAATAAAAAAAAAATAACCATAAATTAATCCAAAGACAAACATTTGAGACTTTTATAAGCCGCTGTAAAAATTTTACACGATTTGTTTACATTTGTTTACAACTGTTTAATTTATGTATTTGGAAACGTTCGATGGATTTAATTAGATTTTCAAATGCTTCCAAAATAGTGGGGATTGTGTCTTTTTGTCCAACTGCTGAAAAAGGAGTGTTAGGGTTTTTGGGTATGAATATTTTTTAAACATTAGGCTACACTGTGGCAATGTAAGTCATAACTTAGGTAAGACGAATTGCATTATTATTAGGGGGCGTCCACAAATTACGTGACGTGTTTTTTTTTAAATTTTCTGTCCCTTCCTCCCCCCTGGTGAGATGTGGTGAGATTTTATTCAACTCTCTCCCCCATCTCCCAATCTCACGGGAGATTTATCAAAATGTGGGTTTCTTACGTAAACGCGTTGGATTGTTAATGTAAAAAGAAAAAAAAAATTGCTTCGTGCTTTTATTTACGACTAGTTTTTTTTTTTTTTTTAAAGATAACTAGCAATGTGGGACCATTGTCCCACATTCTTAGCAATTCTGTTAATCCCTCCAGCTAAGCTCTATGGCTTGTGTTAGGAGTGGGTTCACGTCGGTAGTATAATGGCCAGGATTCGACCCCACGTCCTCACGATTGCGAGACCGATGCCTTAGCCATTAGGCTACCGCCGCTTCAAAAAGTTAAGACTAGTAATCAATATTGCTGAGAGTTTAATTATAAGTATAATAAAAAAATAACAATAGAATACTTATATCGGATTAAATGGACCAAAATATAGTATATATTTTTTTGTTTCAATCAGGAAAAAAATTGCGTGATATTTGCCGAGACCCCCCTCTCTCCAACGTAAGATTAGATGAGATTTGACTCGACCCCCCCCCCCCCCCTTAAACAACTCACGTATTTTATGAACGCCCCCTTACTTAGATATAGCTTTATGTATAAACATGGTGTAACAGAAAGGTGTGGTGAAATTTCAGCAGCGGATATTGTATGTTATCAGTACTGCACCTACCATGGTGCCATAGCTGGTTGCATATTATTACATAGTTATAGCATATTCTTTTTGTCAAAATTCAGTAGTGAAAGGCGTATGGCATTATAGTAAGAATTATACCTCCCTTGGTACAAAATTCGATTGGATATTATGGCATAGAACTTTTTAAGTCACACTTTTTTAATGAATAACTTTTTCATTCATAAATAAACAAATGAAAAAATATATATTTTTTTTTTAGGGTAGTCCGATTTTAATAAAATTATGTGCACTCAGTATTGATTGCCTCTGTGGCGCGGTGGGAGTGTGTCCGACTGCTACACAAGAAGTCGTGGGTTCGATCCCCACCAAGGATAAAACTTTCTGTGATGAGCACCATGGTTTATTCTGTGTCTGGGTGTTATTTAACTATACTATGTATGTATTTAGAAATATATAAGTATGTTTATCAGTTGTCTGGTTTCCATAGTACAAGCTCTGCTTAGTTTGGGATCAGATGACGTTGTGTGAGTTGTCCCAAGGGCACATACCAACCCATGAATATCACCACACCTTTCTGTTACACTCTGTATATTATTTTTGCCAAATTTCAGTTTAAAGGACCAAGTTTTATCCTGGGTGGGGATCGAACCCCCTAGCTTAGCAGTTAGGGTTACACACTAGATCAACAGGCCAATTATAAATACCTAATAGATAGTAGATACCTAATTTATCGATAAACAATAGTTAAATATAACAGTTTAGTTAACAAACAGTGCTAGATCACGATCTAATTTATCATTGAGATCGAACGATAAATTGTGCGCGTGCGTGTTTAATATTACAACGCCATCTATTGGCGCACTTTGGAATTAGAAGCATTAGAATTACTGATCGTTTTGTTTGGCTTTCTTGATGGTTTGCTTTAAAAACAAGTTGTATACCTTGTGGCTTTCATTGTAAATATTTAATTACTAGCTGCCCCGCGCAACTTCGTCTGCGTGAATTTTGCCCGTTTTTGCAACATTTCTCATTGCTGCTCCGCTCCTATTAGTCGTAGCGCGACGTTATATAGCCTATAGCCTTCCTCCATAAATGAGCTATCCAACAGTGAAATAATTTTTGAATTCGAATCAGTAGTTTCTGAAATTATCGCGTTCAAACAAACATATATATGGCATTTCTATCATAGTCTAAAACTACTTATATAAAAAAACGCGGTTATCTCAGGAACTACTTATCCGAATTAAAAAATTCTTTCACTGTTGGATGGCCTATTTATCGGTGAAGGCTATAGACTATATAACATCACGCTACGACCAATAGAAGCAGAGCAACAAGGAAATGTTGTAAAACCAGGAAAAATTTACGTAGACGAATTTGCGCGGGTCAACTAGTGTATCTATAATATGTATTTAATTAGGACTATCAGACAACTGATAATTCTATGTTTTCCTAATTTGGGATCAGATGGCCATGTGCAAGTTGTCTAACGGCCGTTTTCAATATTTTACCCATTGATTTGGCTACTAAAGATATATATTTGACTTAAGCTCCATACAAAATATGTCAAACATCTATCTCCAGTAGCCAAATGCATTGATGGATAGATTATTGAAAACAGCCGGAAATCTATCACTTTAAAACACTCGACATGCTGCACTAATCTACACTAATATTATAAAGAGGAAAGATTTGTATGTAACGAATAAACTCAAAAAGTACTGGACCGATTTTAATATTTTTTTTTTGTTGGATAGCCCATTTATCGAGGAAGGCTATAGGCTATATTACATCACGCTTCGACTAATAGGAGCGGAGCAGCGACGAGAAATGTTGCAAAACGGGGAAAATTTACGCATACGAAGTGGCGCGGTGTAGCACAGCTAGTGTATAATACACTACGTTTGCATAAAACATTTTTAGTCAAACTCAAAAATGTGTGTTGTCTTTGTACCTATGGAAAATGTAGGTATCATTGACGTATAGACTAGGGTGTCAATTCACGTATTTAAAGCAGTGCAGTTGCAGTTAAGTTTCGATTAAAACGGCCATTTTTGTATTCTTGTAACTTTGGGATCGATCTCAAATACGCTTGCGTCAAGTATGCGTCTCGAGAGCGCAATAACGACATTCTAGTACGGTGCGCAAGCGTTTTTGAGATCGATCACAAAGTTACAAGAATACGAAATTGGTCGTTTTAATCAAAACTTAACTGCAACTACACTGCTTTAAATACGTGAATCAGCCGGACTGCGCCATCCCATTAAATTAAAAAGCAAATATTGACTGCAAAGCGTGAAAGAGAGAAAAACTCGTGCGGCCTTTGACAGGTATTGTCCACAAAGTAGCGTTGTCTTTTTCTAGAGAGTGGAAATATTTTATGAGCTTATGGCGCAGTCCTGGTGTCTACGTCAATAAAACTGATGTACACATAGTTAACCTATAAGTATATTGCAATGTCACACTATTATAAAAAAAAAGCCGTAAAAGTAGGTAAGCATGATTTAATTATCACGAGTGAAAAAGAGAAAAACGTTCTTCTTCTTCTTCTTTGCGTTTATGGCAATCTAGCCGTTTTAACGGCTAATTTCTGCCAGTGTCAAGTATTTATGCGCATAATACATGCACAAAGTCTCGTTCTTATTCAGTTATCACGTATCCAAATCATTTTTTACAAGTTAAACTCGGAGCTGTAAAAATAATGGCCGGTCAGTTTGCCGCCATTTTTACAACTCGAGAAAAATGTTATCCGCTGCCTTCATCTGTTGATGCCAGCGATGTGACACTGACATATAAAAACTAAATCAATTGTATAGATTTCAAGGTGCCGCATTTTGAATGAGTGAGTTAAAAGGTGTACATAGGTTACACGAACCTATCTACACCTTTTTACTTAAAACATCATTGAGTTTAATAATCAAATTAAAAACATAACTTAAGTACCTACATATCAAATTTAATTACATTATAAAGATTTATAAGCAATTTAAAATGGAGTATTATAATAAAAAATAATAATATAATAATTACTATAAGCGAATAATCAATACAATTGTACAAATAAATTAAAGAAATAGGGTAGCGAGTGTTGTTGGCGGCCATGTTGATTAATTTAAAGACAAATAAATATAACTACAGTAGTCACAAACTGAGAATTGCGCTTTGACTTTATCTTATTAAAACAAAAACCCGATTGCTTAATACGCCAAAAATCTGGCATTTAATTTTTTTTAACTATGATGCCTTTAGATTAGATCTAACGATGCCTTTAGAGCGTGCCAAAGAAATATAAGTAAACTAGCTGTCCCGCGCAACTTCGTATGCGTAATTTTTCCCCGTTTTTGCAACATTTCTCGTTGCTGCTCCGCTCCTACTAGTCGTAGCGCGATGTTATATAGCCTATAGCCTTTCTCGATAAATGGGCTAACCAACAAAAAAAGAATTTATCAAATCGGACCAGTAGTTCCTGAGATTAGCGCGTTTAAACAAACAAACAAACTTTTCCGCTTTATAATATTAGTATAGATAAAAATGCTTCCTGTTTTCATTGTACCATAGTACAAATAAAACTATTTTCTTCTTCTACTTCTGCTTTTACGTGCCATCGAAAATTTTCTCACTCTTATAGTCTGATTGGACGTACATGACCGGAAAGAGATTAGGCGCAGGATCGATGGCTTAACGAGCTCCAAAACGAGGTACGAAGGGCTGTGTTATTTATTTTAATAATAATAATAATATCTTGACAACTCACACAACGCTATCTGATCCCAAACTAAGCAGAACTTGTATTATGGCAACCAGATAACTGATAAACATACTTAAGAATTTCTAAATACATACATATCATAAATAAATTACACCCAGACACGGAGTAAACCATCGTGCTCAACACACAAAGTTTTATACTGGGTAAGGATCGAACCCACAACCTCCGGCTTAGCAATCAAAGTCGCTAACCACTAGACTAACAGACCCGTCAAATTAGATTCTTTTTAAATAATTTACTTAAATATAAATCTAGTTATGTTAACAACCTGATAGTTTAGCATTAAACAATTAAAATAAATATAAAGAATAAGTTTCCTTTACCTTTTCAAGCTAAAGTTAAATAAGGTTACGGCAATTGCTTAAATTAACATCAGGCGAGCTAGATATATAGAGTGTTTCTATGTCACCGTAATCATAAGAATTTTATACTACGATGATACCATACAATCAGTTGCCAATCTCAATACAGACTAGCAAAATACGCAAGGGGGGTCATATATGTTTATAAAATTTAGGTTGAGTCCCTAGACTAAAGGCATTCTATTCGATTAGAGTTTACGCCAATCGAATAGAATGACGTCGTTGTGCATGCAGAACTTCTTTCTATTCGCATATGATCAATTTTCGTACTTACGTGTTCGCACGTACACATGCATTTGTAATTGGCCGCCTGAAATCGGTTCTTACCGATTTCAGGCGGCCAATTACAAAGTGTAAGTGAAGACACAAGTGCATTCTCTATTTCTTCTGCCACCCATTTATTATTTCTCTTATAAACTATTGTTATAAAGATGAATAATTTTTGTTTGTTCAATTCACTTAGGATGGAAAACAACACTTGTGATACTGTTTGTTTCAACGCGATAATCTCAAGAACTAGAGTTTTTAAGTTTCTTCGTTAAATACAAATCCTTCCTAATAATCTCAGGAAATACTAGTCTCAGAAAAAATACTTTTACTGTTGAATAGTTCATTTACTGAGGAAGACTATAGGCTATATAGCATAACGCTACAACTAATAGGAGCGGAGCTGCAATAAAAAATGTTGCAAAAACGGGGAAAATTGACGCAGACGAAGTTGCGCGGGTGAGCTAGTACTTAAAAAAGACAAATCTTATACTAGGGCATAAGTCCTGGGCCACGAAGGACTTCACAAACGACGAAACAGTGAACCTAGGTGTAAATTAGTGTGTTTACCAGTAGTCTAATTCCCATAGGCTCTGCCTAATTTTCAGTCAGATGGCCACGAGTGTGTTGTCCAACAATATTCATTTATTAATTCACTAGATGTCCCGCACAACCTCGTTTTCGTAAATTTTCCCCGTTTTTGCAACATTTCTCGTTGCTGCTCCGCTCCTATTGGCTATAGCGTGATGTTATGCAGCCTTTAGCCTTCCTCGATAAATGGGCTATCCAACAGTGAAAGAATTTTTCAATTCGGATTAGTAGTTCCTGAGATTACCGCGTTCAAACAAACAAACAAACTCTTCAGCTTTATAATATTAGTAAAGATAAGGCGAGAACTGGTGTTCTCACCTCATTGACACAATACATCCAATCATACAAACTAGCAACTGTACAAATAATATAAAGACTATGTTTTTAAACTTTAATTAATGTATTATAATGATTAATTACTTACTTAATGTATTGAAAATGTTTAATTAGATATTGCTTGATTATATTTACCACTAACAGACCTGCGCATTTCGTTTGCGTCATGTTCCCCCGTTTTTGCAACATTTTTGATTGATGCTCCGCTCCTATTGGTCGTAGCGTGATGTTATATAGCTTATAACACTCACAAATAACGCGGCTTTCTATTGGTAAAAGAATTTTTAAAATCGGTTTAGTAGATTACCCCCTACAACTTCGTAAACTTTAGTATACAGTTTAGGTAATATTAATAACAATCTTGAGATAACTCACATAAAGCTATCTGATCCTAAACTAAGCAGAGCTTGTACTATGGAAACCAAACAACCGATAAACATGCATAAATATTTCTAAAGTACATACATATTAACACACCCAGACAAAGAATAAACCATCGTGCTCATCACACAAAGTTTTATCCTGAGTGGGGATCGAACCGACGACCTCTTGCGTAGCAGTCGGATACAATCCCACCGCGCCACAGAGGCAGTCGAGTATAGAAGCATGGATTAACTTTCGCCCGCCGCTCCGTTCGCGTGGATGTTGGCTATCGCGATAAAAACTACCCTATGTCTTTTCCCGGGATTCAAACTATCTCCATACCAAATTTCATCTAAATCAGTTCAGTAGTTTAAGCGTAAATACGTAACAGACAGAGTTACGTTCACATTCATAGTATTACTTTTGATTTTTTCAAATCTTGATGCGAAAATTTACCTCATGGTAGGTATAAGTTTAACTTGTTTCTCTGTACCTACGTCTGTAGCGCTCAAACGGATGGACAGATTTTGATTTGGCTTAAGGTTATAGAAAAGAGCGCTTTGCAGTAAATTTTTACTTTTTAATTGAAAGGGATAGCGCGGTCCAGGTCTATAAGTCAATGAACGCACTCCAGTCTCTGTCTATGGCATTGCAGGACAGCCATATACCTACCTACAAAACTAGCTGTCCCGCGCAACTTCGTATGCGTAAATTTTCCCCGTTTTTGCAACACTTCTCGTCGCTGCTCCGCTCCTATTAGTCGTAGCGCGATGCTATATAGCCTATAGCCTTCCTCGATAAATGAGCTATCCAACAAGAAAAGATTTTTTCAAATCGGACCAGTAGTTCCTGAGATTAGCGCGTTTAAACAAACAAACAAACTCTTCCGCTTTATAATATTAGTATAGACTAGTATAGTATTATATTATCTGTGGTATAGATAAAAAATAAAAATAGGTACTATGGTATACCCATTGACGTATAGACCTGCACCGTGCCATCCCTATAATTAAAAAGTAAATATTGACTGCAAAACGTGAAAGAGAAAAAAACTCGTAGGGCCTTTGACAGGTATTGTCCACAAAGTAGCATTGTCTCTTTCTAGAGACTGGTCAATTTGGTGAGGTTATGACGCAGTCCTGGTCTCTACGTCAATAGGTATACCGTTACTGTGCGTAGCCATCCGTGAATCATACAAGCACGTTTAAAAAAAAATATCATAGAGTCAAATAGATACAATACTACTAGCGCCATCTAGTTTAGAAAAAAGTAGTTGGATTTCAAATCAACCGATAATTGGCCTCTGATAACACAATTTGGAGCCTATCTGGTTACACTATTTGTAGATCAGATCAAATTAATTAATTCATTTTACATAAAAAAATTGATTAAAAAAATAAACATTAAATTTATTTTGGTTTAGCCGATAGGTTATTTTTTGTTTAATAGTATTTTTTTTCCGTTATTCGCTTTTCGGAGCGGGATTTTTCCAACTTTTCCAATGACTATTTTAAAATAGTCTTCAAATTCACCTTAGTGATGTCAAATATTATCTAGGTATTTTGGTATCTATACTAATATTATAAAGCGGAAGAGTTTGTTTGTTTGCTTTGTTTGTTTGTTTGTTTGTTTAAACGCGCTAATCTCAGGAACTACTGGTCCGATTTGAAAAATTCTTTTTTTGTTGGATAGCCCATTTAGCGAGGGAGGCTATAGGCTATATAACATCGCGCTACAATTAATAGGAGCGGAGTAACGACGTGAAATGTTGCAAAAACGGGGAAAATTTATGCATACGAAGTTGCGCGGGACAGCTAGTAATGTATAAACCTATTCGTAATTGTAATGAAAATTACCTATATCTGACCCAATGCCAATTATTTCAAACGCTGTTTTTAATCTAAATGCATGACTTTCTAATAATTCAAATTTTAGCAGTCGACTTTGCAAATATTTCAACAATTAATGTATACTTTTATAAATAATTTAAAGATGTTAGGTTTTCAAATAAAACACTTATTTTTTAGGCTCTACATCTGGATACCTCAGCTTTAGAGAAAATCAAATCAAAATAAATTTCTTAGTTTAGATTAAACGAAGACACAGATAAGTATAACAATATTTATAAAATATAACTATATTTATATATTAAAATATATATATTACGGGTCTTAATCGCGTGAATAATTTAAGGTAAAATACCTTGTTTATTGCCCGACGTTTCGACCGTATTGCAACGGCCGTGGTCACGGGAAGACTCTCTCGTCTTCCCGTGACCACGGCCGTTGCAATACGGTAAAAAACAATAGTTTTTTTTATAACTTAATTAATAAAATTTTGTTAGTTTATTTTTAATCTAATATACAGAGTGATTTTTAATATAATAATAACACTAAATAACTTTAAAATAACAGTTTTGGAAGATATTTAATATATTAATCACGTATCACTTGTTTTTGGAGTTATGACCTTAACCACCTGCAGACTATTTAACTGAAGTAAAATCATTGTTTATTGTGAGGTTTAGGTCCTAAACCTGACAAAGAAACATCGATTTTACTCCGGGGTCTCTCAGATGTATGGTAAATGGTTGTGTGACAAAAGTAGGAGGTAGGTGGTGAAGTTTTTTTAAATTATATTAGTTACGTAGTTATTTGGTGTAATATATGGAAGCTAAGAACAGGAGGATATTAGTATATTAAAAATCACCCTGTATATAAAAATGAATCCTTATTTCCCTTAGTCACGAGATAACTAGAGAATGACTTTACCGACCATAATCATTTTTTTTTTTTAGTTTTCTAATACTCTATAGATCGTTCTTACGGAAAAAAATAACGAAAAAAATAACGGGGCTGTAAGAAATTCGCCGGGACAGCTAGTTATATCTTATAAAGAAGTGAATTGACCAGAAAAAAAAACTATGCCGTATTTGTATGAAATCTCCATATAAAATCTGCGTTTTGACATTGCTTAAATAGTTATTGTTTTGATTATTTGGAAGCTAACCAATTGTACCACCTAACCTACTGTATTTTGTATCCTAATGTATTTTTAAAAGAAAGTCAAAAGAAAGATAGTAGTAAGTGTTATAAATAATTATAACGTTATTTTATTACCTTTAGACTATAATAACGTGTTATTTTCAAACTCCTTATAAGTAAATAACAAATTATACTTTTTTTGACACAAATCAACACCTTTTTTTGACATGTTACAGTATATGACTTAATTATAAAATTCTGCAACAATAAAATTTGATTTATCGTCATTAATTATGCATACGGAAAACGATGCAAATTGGTCTGAGTTCGCAAAATTAAGATATGTATCTATTTCTTAGTTTAAAAGCGATTAATCGACAAATATGGCATTAGGAATGGGGATGTTGACTGTCAAGTCAAATCAATCTCTTTTTATGAAATGTCAAAACGACAAGCGCCATATAAATGTGTATGGAATAGCAACCCATGACGTCATAAGTTCCTATCGTCAAATCATTACTTTTAGTATTCGTTTTCATGCTTTTATATTCAAAAACATGTTAAAATGTAAAATAACAGTTATTTTCAAAGCATTTTAAGATCTACTATTACCTGATTAGTATAAAATAATTTACTTTTATTGTAGTCAACTACCCAATTCACAGTTGTCCACATTACTATTTAAGTAAAAAGGTGTAGATAGGTTACATAAACAACATTCGATCTTTAAAAACGGCAAACTAATACACACATTATTGCAATATCACACTATTATTAAAAATAATCGTTAAAGTAGGAAAGCGTTATTTAATTATCACGGGCGAAAAATAAGAAGACATCGTAATCCGCTCCTTTCATTTGTAACATATAAGAACTAAGTATTAGTAATTAAAAACTTAAGTTATTGTTCCGTGAAATAGTGATGTTAACACATCACTGTGTTTCGGTTGAAGGGCACTGTAGCAAGTGTAATTACTGGACAAATGAGACTTACGAACTAATGTCTCAAATGAGGAGCGCGGTGCGGTCACATTCAGATCTTTGCTAAACAAGGATTTGGGTGGCACTGATACTGTTATGGGCGACGCGTGACGCGCGACCATCAGGCTTACTCATACTAAGTATAAAAATATCTATAGATAGGTACTCGTATCATACTCGTAACGCTGAAGAGTTTGTTTTTATTGAACACTATATCCGAAGATATTGGACATATTTAGATAAAATTTGATAGGTACATAGAATGTAGATAAAGTTTGAGTAAGGCTAAACAAGCTATTGCGATACCCGGAGGCGAAGCACAGCACTGCTATAAATGCGTTAATTGCCCCCGAGAGTTTTTAAACTTTCACGATTAGATATATTTTGGGACTTAATCGCGTGAATTATTTAAAGGTACGAACCCTTTATTTACCCGACGTTTCGATCGAATTGCACCGATCGTGGTCACGGGTCAACGTCGGGTAAATAAAAGGTTCGTACCTTTAAATAATTCACGCGATTAAGTCCCAAAATATATTGTATAAAAATTGCGAAAGTTTAAAAACTCTCGGGGGCAATTCACGTATTTAAAGCAGTGCAGTTGCAGTTAAGTTTCGATTAAAACGGCCATTTTTGTATTCTTGTAACTTTGGGATCGATCTCAAATACGCTTGCGTCAAGTATGCGTCTCGAGAGCGTTTTAACGTCATTCTAATACGGTGCGCAAGTTGCGCAAGCGTATTTGAGATCGATCCCAAAGTTACAAGAAAACAAAAAGGGTCATTTTAAACGAAAATTGACTGTAACTGCCAGAGATAAAGGGTTAAATTTAGTACAATTTTATAAGCTACGGGTCTTAATCGCGTAAACATTTTATTTTAAGGCTAAATACCTTTGTTTATTGCGCTACGTTTCGACCGTATTGCAACGGCCGTGGTCACGGCTAGACTGTTAAGTTTTGTCTGAGGTAACCCGATGTAAAAATATATCTTGATGGATATAGTTCTTTGTACCTATAATACTATGTAACTACAATCCAAAGGGAAACCGAAAGTAGTAGTGTTTTAAGGACCCTCCGCTACTGGTAACTGCATTGCTTTCTCTACGTAAATTGGCCTGCTAGACTAGTCCCCATTTTAATTAACGTTATAGATAAGTTTAAAAATACTCTACCTATCTGTTAGGTATGTTTTCACAACTAAATTATTAAACAACTAGCTGACCCGCGCAACTTCGTCTGCGTAAATTTTCCCCGTTTTTGCAACATTTCTTATTGCTGCTCCGCTCCTTATTTCTCCACTATTTAATGGATGTTATTATACATATAAACCTTCCTCTTCAATCACTCTATCTATTAAAAAAAACCGCTTCAAAATCCGTTGCGTAGTTTTAAAGATTTAAGCATACATAGGGATAAAGGGACAGAGAAAGCGACTTTGTTTTATACTATGTAGTGATTATTATAGTGTAACTATTGACAGCGTCTGTGGCGCGACTGCTACGCAATTCGCACACGGGACACCACTTTGTGTAATCAACCAATTGTTGTTACGGATCTGGCCGTACTTGTGTCATGACTTATATGTTTGTAAAGTCCCCCGCGACACAGGGCTTGTACCCTACTGCGGGAGTGTTTAAAAGAAAGCTAGGATAAGAACGAAGAACTGTGTGTTAGCTCCGTTATTGAAGTTTTACATTATGAACCAAAAAGCTTAGGACCGTAGAATCTACGTATTATAAATCCTTGAATAATTGCCTTAATCGCCAAGCGTGGCGAGCGTATTGGCGATCGCAGTAAGGCTTTTAAGTACGCAGAAGACACTGCTTCCCGTCCCCCAGTGTGAAATCCCTTAGTCGCTTTGATGACTCCTATGAGAAGAGATGGGGTGGCCCAATTCTTAAGCCGGTAGGTACCACACGGCCAATAAATAAACCATAACGAGATCTAAATTAGAAACCACTGGTTTAGGTTCTATGTTGAAACAATGCATTCGCAAAGCCTCTTGTTACTAAACTTACCCAACTTAGATTCCAATTGCACAAATTATAGGTGTAAACTAGGGATGTTACTGAGGTGGTTTTATGGGAACCGAAGTCGGAGTCGGAGTTTTTAAATTTGGTTTCCGGAGTCACAATCGGAGTCGGAGGTGGTAGCGAAGATAAATATGTTGTATGTGTAAAAAAAGAAACATTATTCAGTTATTTATATTAAATGTGTGAAGAATAAATTCGCTCGGGCGGGACTCGAACCCGCGATCATTGAATCCGTGTCAATTTTTCCTTCATACTTTTATTATACCTAGGTATATAAATTAGCTTAAAGGAGCGGCCACTGTTTTAGTCCGATTTAAAAGTGTCGGAGTCGAAGTCGGAGTCGGAGGTGTTAAATCAATCGGAAGTTCCGACCTTTCGGAGTCGAAATCGAAGCTCCGTAACATCCCCGGTATATACACCATAGTACCTAAATCATTGACGTTTATATATCAACGTAAACGAATTTTTTTTATCATAATTTAGAAATTTTCTTATAATGTTTTTATGTATACATATATACATGTATAATAGGTATATATATAGAAAGTAGGGAAAATTGCGTACATCTATAGTCCTATGTGAAAGTTTAATAAGTTTGGTGTGTTACTTAACCATGCAAATCGGAGAAGATTTAGATGAAATTTGTCATCTATGTACCTACTTATTATATGACAAATATTTGTAATTAAGAGGAAATATTTGTATTTTTGTATGTAACGAATAAACTTAAAACTACTGGACCGATTTCAAAAATTCTTTCACCATTAGAAAGCTATAATAACGGGGAGTAACATAGGCTTTATTTTATAGTCAAAAAAATTAGAGATCCCTATGAAAATTACAATAATGTAACTCAATGTATAAAAAATTACGATGTGACACCCGCGCGAAGCCGAGGCAGGCAGTTTTATATAACTTGATGATATACGTCCTGGTTTATATGAGTCTTAGAGTGGAGACCGCGCTTAATTTAGGTAGGGGGTGGGGGGGAAACATGTGACCCAACTGGCCAAGTGTGAGTCACTCGCGTAATGGGAAGAAGAGTTCATTTGATTTAACACCGGTAGACCAGCCACCACCACCGAGGGGGAAATCCTTGTTCTTCTTTCTACGCCGGCAATCACGACTTTTTGTGCACATTAAAAAAATCGCGAAATCCTGGTAACTGTTCTACGGAATCCGGGGCTCCTAAGAACCCATTTTAAGAAACCCTGCACTATACACCACTATAAGCCACGAAACTCTCTTTATACTTGCAAATAGTTAAATTATTGTGGTTTTCTGCAACACCATTGTAAATTCACGATCGTTTTTAAAACCGCAAATACTTCCGCGTAAATACAAATATCTACTTTTTTCAAGTACCTATAATTATGTTGATTTATATTTACTTATGCTATTTAAGAAGCGTAAATGATCTTTAATAATAATTTCTGTACATAACGGTCAAAACAAATAAAGTAAGTTAGCATTTTTAAATAAAAAACTAAAACAACACCAAAATTGCAAATTAAATTATGTAATCGTATTTTTATTTATAAACTTGTCATATTTTTTTTGCCAATTTGTAACATTGCCTTATCTAATAACTTTTCAATCTTTGTAAATAAAGAATAAGTATTTGCCGCAAGAATAAAAGATTGTTACTGTCGTCCGATTAATCGCTCGATTTAATTGTTCTTTTGTATGAAAGCTTTTTGGGAAAATCTATCGGAAAAATCGAAAAAAAAATGTATAATAGGTAATTTAAATAGGTAAATTGTGCAATATGTATCTACGTATTAATTCGATATTAGGTAGTACCTACCTATATTATTACACGTGATAATCTCTGTGCGAAACTAAATTAAATCGATATGTAGCTAGTTATATTTAAATGTCTAGTTTTTTGAAGAGTACCTAATAGAGTTTTTTTGACGTCTCTAAAAAATAAGGAAAAAACCAATATCTTTGAGTGTTTCTTTTCATTTTTTAATTGTTTCAATTTTCATCTACATGCCTCTAAATAATCTAATACTGTATCATCATTATTATAACGTCAACCGCTTGGTTAGATAATTAGAGCTCATAAAGAATTCTTTGACACTAAAGGTCAATTATAGGCAAAGATTTTATAGAAAATCATTTTTTGATATTTTTGCATTGGTAATAATTATCTACAAAGCACTATTATGTCTCCGAATATTAAAAAAAAAATGCCAGTATCTGTGGTAGATCAAGGAGAACGATATTGAATGTAATGTTAACACCACTGTAGACCCTTGACCAGCAAATAAATGATTTATGTTAAAATAACATATTTTCTCAGTAATTTACCCCTCAAGGGGCAAAGTTTATATTCCAGGCAAAATCCTAGACTGAAACATACCTAGTCTAGTTATTTAATAAAAGTCAAACAAATCTTTCATAGTTAAATGTTAAATCGATTTCAATATTTAACATTTTTTTGAGTAATAAACCGTAATAAATCAAAATAAACTATAAAATATTATGAATCAAATGAAATTTACGGGTTTTTGAAATTATAAACATAACGTGAGCAATAAATCGACGAACTCAAAGCGATAATTTATGTACCTATTACGCAAACATATTTTATAGCTATGATTTAATGGGGAAATGCGGAAAAATGTACCTACGAATATTTGAATTTAATCGCAAATAGGCGCTGGCAACATTATTTTATAAGCGTTTTATTTTTCTTATTATTTTTAGTGCCTCCTCGAACTTTAGCTCCAACTAAAGAATTTTATTACTTAGGTGCAATATATACGGATAAAATACTTACGTTCCTAAAAAATCCCGCAGTGAACTGCACAAAAATCCTTCATACCATTTATTTAAAAAAAAACCTTAACGAACAGTCCATGCACTCACAAAACACTGGCCACTAAACAAACGCGCTCGAATTAAAAAAAACTACAAACGAAATGTCATTTTGCGCGGTAAAATCAATGACAATTATAGATTAAAAATATATTTGACAGCAAAAAGGATTTTTATTAAAGAGTTTCGAACGTGAAACGCTAACTCTATACGCGAATCGGCTGAGACTGGCGAATGAGTTCCAAGCCCCCCCATTTGAGGCGGAGCTTAAACAAGCCCACAATTGGGCGGGGCGGACATTTTTTTCCTATTTATACGTCTTGCTTTTATTATATTCGTTCGGCAGTTTATTATATTGTAATGTCTGTTTGTTTGTTTGTTTGTTATTGTATTGGGTCTGTGATTTTTCCGTCTTAATTGAGTGACTTTTTTATGTTTGGGCGCCATATTTGTTAAGTGTTGCTATACGTATAATTAGTCGGTAGTGCTTGCAAGCTTTCGAAAAAAAAATCGGCTTAAATTTTTCGAGGAAACCGTTTTGTTTAATTCGTGATTGAATTCAATCATTGTTGTTGAAGCTATTGTTAGTTCGTTTTATTTTTAAACTTTGATGAAAATGATGTTTCAGTACCTACTTATATGATTGTAACTTGTAGGTGAGTAGATATATAGGTATGTTAGTAGATATATAGGGATGGAACATATTTAGGTAGGTACCTACTAAAATGAGTTTTATTTAATCTTTCCACAAATCCCGAAACATTCTTATAAAAATCTGGTTTTATCGGAATGTTTCTGGATTTGTTTGATGAAAATACGTTGTCTATTTAAAGTAAATTAAGTTTTTGAGTCATGTCTCAGAGTTTATTTTTAAAATTAACATATTTGTGTAGGTACTTAATGTTTATTTTTTGTAAATATAAGGAACCTACTGAGTAAGATTAATGTAGTTTTTTTGTAGATAGGCCGCACGTGTTTTTCTCTCTTTTCCTCGCAGTCGCTGCGCTTCGATGGCGCAGTCGGTGCCATCCCTTTCAATTAAACATTAAATATTGACTGAAAAGCGTGAAAGAAAGAACAAATTCGTACGGCCATTGACAGTAATTATTTATTTTATATTATATAGTTTAGCGAATAAAATTTTAACAGATTTTATTTTTTTCTAACCAAAAAGTTAAAAAAAACTTACCCAGTGCTGAAAAAAAACTTAAATACCTTACAAATATTTTATTTTATTTAGAGAGATATATAAAATAAAATATTCGTGTATTATTAATAATACCTAATGGTTCAATCAATATTTTTAGACTAAATCAAGTAGGTAGGTACGTAGGTACAAACTCTACAGGTATCTACCTACTCCACTTATATATATATATATATATAAACTAGATCTATATAGTCAAAGTCAAAGTCAAAGTCAAATATCTTTATTTCGTAAAATCAGGTTAATGATTATTTGAAAACGTCAAAAAACATAATATATAGGTATATATATATCAGTAGCTCAATAGATTGGTAAAAAAAACAATTATCTTTGGCACCACTTTTCACCCCCTCAGGGGTTGAATTTTGACCCTTAGGTACTTACCTACCCACATTATCAAATACCGGTACTTAGGTAGGTACTAAAGTTTCAAATTATTTTTTTTTAGACTTACTAATTTTGGCAGAGCGTCGATATATCAGGACAAATAATAATAATATCTTGGGACAACTCACACTACGTCATCTGATCACAAACTAAGCAGAGCTTGTACTATGGAAACCAGACAACTGATAAACATACTTATATATTTCTAAATACATACATATTATAGATAAATAACACCCAGACACAGAATAAACCATCATGCTCATCACACAAAGTTTTATCCTGGGTGGCGATCGAACCCACGACCTCCGGCTTAGCAGACAGGATTAATAACCACTAGACCAACTGGCGAATTAAATATTATGTTTTTTTTTAAAAAGATAACCATCAATATGTCTCGCGACCGTGAGGTCGTGGGTTCGAATCCTACCCATTATACTACCGACGTGAACCCACTTCTAACACAAGCCATTGAGCTTAGCTGGAGGGGTAACAGGATTGCTAGTAATGTGGGACCACAATCCCACATTGCCAGTTATCTTATGTAATAAAAAAAAAAAATCACCTACCTACTTAGATTGCCTCTGTGGCGGGGTGGGAGTGTGTCCGACTGCTACGCAAGAGGTCGTGGGTTCAAATCCCACACGGGACACCACTTTGTGTTATCCACAAATTGTTGTTCCGAGTCTGGGTGTACTTTGTATCCGTGACTTGTATGTTTGTAAATTCCCCCGTCACAGGGTTTGTATCCTACTGCGGAAGTCGTCTTTTATAAAAAAAAATGTATAGAGCTTAATTGCGGTATAACCTCACAAAATTGACCACTCTCTAGAAAGAGACAACGCTACTTTGTGGACAATACCTGTCAAAGACCGCACGAGCTTTTCTCTCTTTCACGCTTTTCAGTCAATATTTACTTTTTAATTAAATGGAATGGCGCAGTCCAGGTCTATGTATACATCAATAGTTTTTATAGGTTTTTATTTACCTGTATAGAAGATTATAATTCTTCATCTATAAGTAGGAAGGTAGATACTACCTAATAAAATCCGTATCTATGTATTGCCATAATATTAAATTTACATATTCATAAAATATTAAAAAGCAGATGGTATTTTTATATTTATAACATAATTACTAAATAACACCTTGTTTCATTTATAATCCAGTTTATAAAAGCAATTTAAACTTCAATAAAATCTTGACAGAAGATACAAAATGGCGAATATTTCTAAAACTACAGAACGGATTTTCATCAAATAGACATAAGAACCATTCTAATTAAACTAGCTTTCTAATAAAATATACCACATTAAAATCCATTTATTAATTTTGGCTCTACAATGCTACAAACAGGCACAAAAATATAAACTTATAAAATCTTTTGAAAATGGCGGGAAACTAAGCTGTCATAATAGTATTCACAGCTCAAAAGTCTAAAGTCAAAATTCTTAATTCATGAGTTACAATAAGAATCAATAAGAATAGTGTTAATGGACACGAATTTAGTTTTTATTTAGTTTATATTAGGAGTCTAAGTGAACTTTAAATTACTCATTAGTCCATAGACTAGATTGTAATGTTAATGGTGAACATTATAGTGCATATTTATTATTATAAAAAAAAATAGGCTACAAATGCAACGCTTATGAACGTCAAACAAAATTTGGAATATAATGATTCTTCATTTAATGCCAAGTTCGCTAGAATAAAGCCGTGAGAAAAGAACTATTAGGTACTAACAATAACAATAATAATATAATAATATCTTGGGACAACTCACAGAGCGCTATCTGATCCCAAACTAAGCAGAGGTTGTACTATGGAAACCAGACAACTGATAAACATACTTATATATTTTTAAATACATACATATTAGAGATAAATAACACCCAGACACAGAATAAACCATCGTGCTCATCACACAAAGTGGGGACCGAACCCACGACCTCCAGCTTAGAAGTCTGGGTTAATAACCACTAGACCAACAGGCCAGTCCGATTTTGACAAAAAAGTTGACTGCAAACTCAGTTGTCATTATTTTAATTCAAGTATTTATTGTATAGTTTAACATCACAAAGACTCAGAGGGTCATACCCGGGGGTATTATGTCGTATTTAGGGGTTAACCCCCCCTAAAAACCATCCTTGTTAAACTAACTTTGTAATAAAGTAAACCACATCAAAATTCGTCGATCCGTTTAGGCGCTACGATGGCACAAACATACAGAACCTTTTACGTCGTGGTAGTATTTTAAAAAACGTAAATAATTGTTTTTTTAACTCTCAAATATACCAAAGTGAGTTGAGAGTTTTTTAATTAAAAAAAAGAGTAGCTAGTCTATGCCCGTTGCGAAGAAAGTAGAAACATTATCTTTGTTTTACTGGTACGTAAGTCTTACTCAATGAATGGTGAGATGTTGGGACGTGCTGCGTTTAGATTGTGCGAGTTACTTGTGCGAGTTATGGTCTAATAGGTATAGTTGTGAAAATCGTGGCAAGTGAGTTGTGTATTAGGTATTTCCACATGTTCGTAGTTTGAAATCCAACATAACTAAAGACAAATCTAATATATAAAATTCTCGTGTCACAGTTTTCGTTGCCATACTCCTCCGAAACGGCTCGACCGATTCTCATGAAATTTTGTGTGCATATTGGGTAGGTCTGAGAATCGGACAACATCTATTTTTCATACCCCTAAGAGTTTGTTTGTTTGTTTGAATGCGATAATCTCAGGAACTACTGGGCTGCACTAAAAAAATATTTTATTGTTGGATAGCCCATTTATCGAGGAAGGCTATAGGTTATAACATCACGCTACGACCAATAGGAGCGGAGCAGCAATGAAAAATGTTGTAAAAAAAAAGGAAGAAAAAGAAAAAAGGGAAAATTTACGCAGACGAAGTTGCGCGGGTCAGCTAGTGATTTTATAAACATAAGTATGTTACACTAGCTGACCCAAGCAACTTCGTATGCGTTAACAATCCCCGTTTTTGCAACATTTTTCATTGCTGCTCCGCCCCTATTGGTTGTAGCGTGATAGCCTTCCTCGATAAATGGGCTATCCAACATTAAAATAATTTTTCAATTCCGATCCGTAGTTCCTGAGATTATCGCGTTCAAACAAACTCTTCAGCTTTATAATAATAGAGATTTTAATATAGATTGTAAATCTATACTAATATTATAAAGCTGAAGAGTTTGTTTGTTTGAACGCAGACTACCGCGTTCTAAAAAAACATTTTTTTTTTAATTTGGATCAGTTGTCCTGAGATTTCTCAGGAACTAATGATCCGAATTGAAAAATTATTTCACTGTTGAATAGCCCATTTATCGAGGAAGGCTATAGGCTTTATAACATCACGCTACGATCAATAGGAGTGGAGCAAAAATGAGAAATGTTGCAAAAACGGGAAAAAATTACGTAGACGCAGTTGCGCGGGACAGCTAGTAAAAAATAAAATGTACCTACCTAAAGTTTATAAATACAGGGTTTTGTACCCAACTGCTGGATTCGTCTTTAAAAAAATATTTATGTATAAGTATGTATATCAGTTGCCTGTTTACCATAGTCAGGCGCTGCCTAGTTTGGGATCAGATGGCGTTGTGTGAGTTGTCCCAAGATTAATATTAAACTAAACTTACCTACTCGATCTGAACGAAGCACACATCTTAGAACACTTAAAAAAGGTGACTAATTAAAAAAGTCCTCTTTCGCCCCTTTTTTTTATTTTTTGATCCCCTACAGAGGGTGCACGGGTAGCATGACTTGTAGAGCCAATATTGTGTTACTTTTAGTCTCTTACAAAGTAAATTGTATTTAAAATAAGATGTTTTTCTTTATATTTCTTTTTTTTTATTGTTATACATTGTTACGTATTGAAGTTTATATATGATCTACCCCATTGACGTAAAGACCTGGACCGCACCATCTCTTCTTCTTCTTCTTTGAGTTTATAGCAATCTAGCCGTTTTAACGGCTAATTTCTGCCAGTGTCAATTATTTAAGCGTTTATTACATGTACAAAGTCTCGTTCTTATTCAATTAACACGTATTCAAATCATTTTTTACAAGTTAAACTCGGAGCTGTAAAAATAATGGCCGGTCAGTTTGCCGCCATTTCTACAACTCGCACCATCTCTTACAATAAGGTAGATGACTGTCAAGTCAAATCAGTATCTTTTTAAGAAACGTCAAAACGATGCGCCTCGTAATAATTTATAAAATATAAAACAATGACGTCATTCTTTTGTATGATCAAATCATGTAGTTTCAATGTTTGTTTTGATGTTTATAAATTCATGACAACGTAAATTTGTAGAGAAACATTGTTTTCCAGAATATTTTGGCAAATGCTATTTCCTGTATAGTGTAAAATTATTTATTGTTATTGTAGTCATCTACTCAATTAAAAAGTTAGTAAATATTGACAGCAAAGCATGAAAGAGAGAAAAATCGTGCGGCTGGAAAATCTATATTAATATTATAAAGCGGAAGAGTTTGTTTGTTTGTTTAAACGCGCTAATCTTAGGAACTATTGGTCCGATTTGAAAAATTCTTTTTCTGTTGGATAGCCCATGTATCAAGGAAGGCTATAGGCTATTTAACCTCGCGCTACGATTAATAGGAGCGGAGTAGCGACGTGAAATGTTGCAAAAACGGGGAAAATTTACGCATACGAAGTTGCGCGGGACAGCTAGTATTTAATATATTAACACTCAATCACCTAAGTATCACTTGTTATTGGAGTTATGACCTTTAACCACCTACAGACTATCTTACTGAAGCAAAATCATTGTTTATTGTGAGGGTTAGGTCCTAAACCTGACAAAGAAACATCGATTTTACTCCGGGGTCTCTCAGATGTGTGGTAAATGGTTGTGTGATGAAAGTTGGTTGGTCTTGTGACCTTGACTGCTAAGCCGGAGATCGTGGGTTCGATCCCCACCCAGGATAAAACTTTGTATGATGAGCACGATGGTTTATTCTGTGTCTGGGTGTAATTCACTTTTTAGTTTGTTCATCAGTTGTCTGGTTGCCATAGTATAAGCTCTGCATAGTTTGGGATCAGATGACATTGTGTTAGTTATCCAAGATGTTACATACATTCACATTCAGACTGCTCAATTTGTACGAACTAACAATTAAATGCTGAGCCAATTATTACGGAATCAATTTAAAGAATAGTTCTCACGGTAGCAGCACTACATAGGTGTTATATTAATTATATATCTTCGTTTATAATTAATTTTTAGTACCGCTCAAATGACACTCATTATGAGATACAAAAGGAAGTCCGGAGATTTTGAATAACAGAATTTGTAAGTATATACGCCACAGAAATATAATTCTTATAGTTTAGGAGCTAGTGGCATATTTTTGCGTACCTAATTCCTTTTTTTTTAACTACGAACTGTAGAGACGACCAGGGGGTCAATTCACGTATTTAAAGCATTGCAGTTGCAGTTAAGTTTCGATTAAAACGGCCATTTTCGTATTTTTCTAACTTTGTGATCGATCTTAAATACGCTTACGTCAAGTATGCGTCTCGAGAGCGCAATAACGACATTCTAGTATGGTACGCAAGCGTTTCTGAGATCGACCCCAAAGTTACAAGAATACAAAAATGGCTGTCTCAATCAAAACTTAACTGCAACTGAACTGCAACTGCACTGCTTTAAATACGTGAATTGACCCGCAGTTCGTGTGCCTGAGGGTAAGCGTCACGCGTCCCCCATAACAGTATCACTGCCATCTAAATCCTTGTTTGGCAAAGATCTGAATGTGACCGCACCGCGCTCCTCATTTGAGACATTAGTTCGTAAGTCTCATTTGGCCCATAAAATTGATTGTGACACCTTTTCTTCCTTAAAAGAAATCCCCAGGGTTTAGTCTGACTATGAAGTCGACCATGCGTCTCTGGAGACGACTTAACGTCGTCTGGTGTGATTAAGTGCTCTCCAAGGTACTGTCTTCTGGTGTGGTGAATTGCATCGTGTTCGCAGAGAATGTTGATTTTCCTCACCTTTTCGGCCGAACCTAAAAACATTTTTTTTTAAATGACGACTCCCGCACTAGGGTACAAGCCCTGTGTCGCGGGGGACTTTACAAACATACAAGTCACGGACACAAAGTACACCCAGACTCGAGACAACAATTTATGGATCACACAAAGTGGTGTCCCGTGTGGGTATCGATCCCACGACCTCTTGCGTAGCAGTCGGACACACTCCCACCGCGCCACAGAGCAGTCGAACAATAAAAGTTCTTTAAGAAAGTTTTTGTACAATATGTCCTTGATACCTTAGCAGTAACCAGTGACAGTTGTAAAAATGTTAAGAGTTACGTTAATAGTAATTGTTAGCGTAACTCTTACTTTTTTTTTTAAGTATCTATATATATAAAAATGAAACCCGTTTTCCGTTGTCACGACATAGCATGAAAACGGCTTGACCGATTTGGCTGATTTTTTTTTTGTAGTTTTCTAATACTCTTTACAAGGTTCTTACGGAAAAAAATATTAAGAAAATCTCTCAGAAAGATTGAAAAATATACATTTAATTTTGCATATTTAAAAAAAAGCGCATTACGAATGTCAGCTATACAAAATAAAGTAGTGCATCAAATTTACGCTAAGGCGGTACGAAGTTCGCCGGGTCAGCTAGTACCTAATAAAAATATTTAAACATAGGTATTTAATCGGAAATTATCTTTTTTTTATCTGTTGTAACCAATTTTACTCACGGCGACCAATCCCATCAAAGACTAGCCAACTGTGTAGAAAATATTACAGTGCACAAGTGTGTTAAGACACAAGTGCACTCTCTATTAATTTACTCGCAAAGTTCGAAATGACGACATAACGACAGGAGAGATAGGCGCATGATTAAAGACTTAATGTCACTAACGTGTTCTCCGAAGCAAATGGTTCTAGCATTATTATACAGCAGGCCTACTCTCTTTCTTTATAACGAAATTCATACATTTTCTTATAAAAATCTTATATTTCCTTAGTTTACGGGGACTATTCCAATTTTTTTTTTTTGGATTCAAGCACAAAGTCAGAACTGAAGTAATTTTTATAGGCATTTCTTGCCAATAACTTTACAAATACAATAAAATAAAGAAGGCATAAATTCGCGAGCAACAAGAGATAGAAAAATTCGAAATCTAATAACATAGTCCAGATAGGTGGTTCGATTCCTGAGTCGGGATTTCAAAAATGCATTTATTGTATTTGTAAAGTCAGAACTCATAGACGATTTTGGGAAAGGAGTGGATTGAATTGACGTTGCTGGTTATGTAATAACCACATAATTTTTGATCGAAACATCGTTTTTATTGAATTAGGGTAAGTAGGCCTCCATATGAATATTTTTTATTTAATGGACTCCTATAAAATACGCCACTGCCTCCCTGGCTTTTATAATAATATCGTACATTACAAAAATAGAAATGAAATCTAAAATCCAAATTCTCAAGGTTTACTGCTACAAAAATTACTACTTACAGTCTCATTACGTTACTTTTTAACACAATAAGCTTATAATAAGCATCAATTAGTAATAATTGGTACGCGCAAGCCTCAATGGGCGAAGAAACGCGGTGAAAATAAAACAAAAAGCTGTAATAAAGATCGTATATTGGACATAATGATACATCTCTTGTATTTATAATGTGCTTCAATGAATCGTTTCGCTGAGTAGCAAAGATATGCATCTTTCGCAGCCAATTTCTAAGATAAAAATCTCTAACTATTAATTCGAATTGGTACTCGTAGTGACATCTAGCGACGAGTTAAGTAGTTTTAGATTAAGGTGACATCTGTTGTCGAGTAGTGCTACTAAGTTGTAGGTTACCTATGTTGCTTTGTAATTTGTTTAAGTAAATTGTAATAGATGGCGCTCCTATTATTCATGTCTTGTTGATTCTTGTTTAAAGCGACATCTAGGTACGAATTGCTGCATTAACTCTTAAGGTCGCACGGAAATTAGTTTTAAAAAAAATAAATAGAGAGCGCTTCATTCATATATATAAATTGTTATTTTTATTACTTTTGTTACTAGTATAGTATTATATTATCTGTGCTTTTATTATGGATATAAATAATGTTGCTTTCTGTATTTGCAGATTAATTATTATATATTGCATTAATGTAATGCATAAAATAGCGATAAACAAGTAAATTATTGGTAATTTGAGCGTGTGTGTAGAAAGTTGTCATCTTTTTCATAATTATATTATTATTATTCAGTACTTAAAATATAGCTCTGCATATGAACCTTTTTTATTTGGAAAAGTAGGACCTGTAGGTAGGCAGCAGTGGCGTAGCTTGCTTCAGGCGGGCCCTGTATTAAATTAAGTTGGGGGCCCCGGTGCTCAAAGGACTAATAACAATAATAATATTAATAATTGTACACAACGACCTGGTCGTTGATTGTACACTAATATGCGGCCGTATCGCTAATAGCGATCTCTTTCAGTCAACCTTTGGAATGGTTAATTCGAGTATACATAAAAACCCAAATAATAATAACAATAATTTATTGATTACCTTTTAACATTATCTTAAAAACTAAGTTAAATTTTTAATGTTTAAAAATAAAGTAAACCTTAACTTCCAAACTAGGTGTTCCTGTGACTTGGAAGTCAGTGTGCTGCCGTCACTAATATAATTACCATTTAATTCTTATTTATTTATTTGGGAAACAGACAGATGCATTACAGTATAATAGATTAAATAATAAGATTTTACATAATCTAATAAAGAGTTTCCTCAGACTAACAATACATGTTATACATAAGTAACTTACTTTAATATTAGCACACATTGTAGTACAGTTAATAATAATAAAAAATAACAATCATGTTACTTAAATTGAGTACACCAACGTATTATTCAATTAATAATCATCATCAATCATCTGCTTTAAGTGGAATTAAAGAATTATATAAACGACAAGACCTTTTTATGAATGTGTTTTTACCATAATTTGTTCGTGGCAATGAGATGTGGAAAAGAGACTTCTTATGTGAGGTTTTAATAATCTTGTAATGTTATTATTTTATTTATTCCTCTAATTTAATTACTTGTAAATGTGTTTACTAGTTCCCAATACTGAAATGTCTGTAAACATAGATCAATTGGTATTTATTTACTTTGCAATACGATTTAACCGTATTGATTGTGTTATCGACGTAGATTAAGTGTAGCATTAAGTTCAAACCTCGTGGAATATTAATGCTATATTATGTATTAAGTTAGTCTGTATTTAAAAAGATAATAAAAAAAATAAATAAAAAAAAAGTTATTCTTGTATGCATGAAACTGAATCTATAATCTATTTTTATCTATAGGTACTATGTTCATATAGCTGTGGTATGCAAATATATATATATATTTTTTATAAAGTTAACTAGCAATGTGGGATTGAGTCCCACATCACTAGCAATCATGTTAACCCCTCCAGCTAAGCTCAATGGCTTGTGTTAGGAGTGGGTTCACGTCGGTAGTATGGGTAGGATTCGAAACCGCGACCTCACGATTGCGAGACCGATGCCTTAGCCATTGATACCAGTTGAATCTGAACATGTCCTATTTCTAGATACGTGGTTATTGTTTGTGATAATTAACTCTCACAGAGTAAAGGTTACAGCTTTTTTTCCGGGGACTTTACAAACATACAAGTCACGGACACAAAGTACATCCAGACCCGGAACAACAATTTGTGGATCACACAAAGTGGTGTCCCGTGTGGGAATCGAACCCACGACCTCTTGCGTAGCAGTCGGACACACTCCCACCGCGCCACAGAGGCAGTCTAATTTAATAGTAGGAAAAAAAATGTGAATTCGTATTTATAACCTTGAACTTCACAACGTACAGACATAATAATATTATGTAAGTAGGTAGGTGTATTCTTATCTCTAAAACACTAAACAAACAATCACTCGTCTATATTAAGTTTGTAGTCCACTGTGAAATCTACGTAACTACTTGTATTTATCAACATGATAATATTAGCCAGTCATAGATTAAAAAGACAGACGCGATAATACCTAAACATTCAACCGTTTATACCTACCTACCGTTTGCTTTTGCCTCTTAGAGGCAAGTGTAGGTACCTACTAGAATAAACATAATCTATTTACAATATGGTGACTTTGACTGCCTCGGTGGCTCGGTGGGAATGTGTCCGACTGCTACGCAAGAGGTTGTGTTCGATTCCCACACAGGACACCACTTTGTTGTTCCGAGTCCGGGTGTACTTTGTGTCCGTGACTTGTATGTTTGTAAAGTCCCCGCGACACAGGGCTTGTACCCTACTGCAGGAGAAGTCTTTAAAATAAAATAAAATAAAAAGAATACTTATAATATAATAATTATAGATAATAGATAAGTACCTTTTTAAAATACGGCAGAATTTTCGAGAAAAAATAAAAAAAGCTGAAATTGTTATAACCTCGTATAACCCTTGATCTAACAAAGGAACGAGCTTTATTTATTCTTATATTTAATTTTTATTCATCGTATTTTAATTTTGTAACATTTATACGTAATCAACGTAGCTAAAAGAACAATATTTGTACACCAAATAATGGTAAGATATGGCTAGCGCTTACTATGTAATGCAACAACATTGTACACCCTTATTTGGACAATTAATTGCATAATATTCTATTAATTTATTCCTAAATTACGAGATAAAAAAAAACGACTTTCAAATTTTTTTTCCCGAAAACTCCAATGATTAATTAAGGGGTTAACTTACATTTAAATGAAATCTATCACTATACATTGAGATCGAATCAATTTAAAAAAAAAAAAATGTGTGGCACTCGGGGACTGCCGCGGTAAAGCTATTGCATAGTATTTTTATTAACTTAAGCAATTTAAAATAAAAATATATATTTTTAAGTGTTTGTTTTTAATTATAAAAAAACAAAGTTTAAATATTTTTTTTCTTTAATAAAAATTGTTTTTTTTTTTAATTTAAAAAAAGCAATTAAAAAAAAATTTTTTTTTTAGTTTTTAAAAAAGTTTTTTTTTTAAATTAAAAAAAAAATCATAAAGTTCTGCTATTCATTGATAGATGGCAAAAGTAAAAAGTATCACCGCTGTGCCCGTCGGAGTGGTGAGCGTGAGGTTTTTTCGTTACGGAATTTCTGGATTCGGTCCCCGCGCTCAAGGCCCGCGATAGAAGCTATGCAATAGCTTAAAATAAAAAGGACATACAAAAAATAAGCTTTATAAAACACAGTGCCTTGCCCAAACGCGTGTCAGGTAGAATATTCTTAATATGAATATTATATTAGGCCAGGGGCGTAGGCGTAGCTACCGCTTACCGAGCGGTGTTTCCAACTTAGTTTAAGTGAATTTTCCCTGTTTTCTTGTATTTATTCACATTATTGTTTTATATGATTCTCTAGTATTAATTATCTATTTTATTATGCTACTACTAATAACTATTTTTAAGCTTATATTTTTTTTTTTTTTTTTGTTTTTCTTTGTATTACCTTATTGTTCACTTAGCGGCTTATACCGATTTAAGTTTGTATTCCTTAATGTTCTAATAGCGAAAACTTTTAAATGGCCATCATTTTTTTTCACGGTGTCATATTCTGTAAGTTTTCATAATAAATAAAATTAAATAAAATACCGGCTTAGACTATCTGTAGGCATTTTGCAATCTTTGGCCACGTAGTTAGTAGCACGCATTTATTCACATTCGTGCCAGTATTACGAAGCGGGCGATACACAACACAACGCTGCTATTTAAATTCCGTGTTTTATTAAACTCACAGAAGAAAAACATTAAAAAATGGCGCAAGTAAGTGATAATTTAAATTTACTTTATTTTTAACTAATTGTGTGTTGTAATAACAATATGATGTTGCATCTATCTTATTAACTATTCTTACATAAATAGGTTAGGGTAATGATGTTTATGGCAAGGTCTCGATAAAATATATAATGAAGTTAAATCTCTTTGAGGCCTTTAGCACACTGCCCCGTACAACGCTGTAGTAATGTAATCGAGTCCGAAAAAATAGGACCCCTATGTCAAAAATATTACTTTTCTTGATTGGTTTCTGATATAGAACAGTTAAATTGGCACTAAAAAATAATATTACTATACCTGTAGTGATTTTGACACTTTAATATATTTTTTTAAAGCTATTGTATAGCTTTTATCGCGGGCTCGGGCTTTGAGCGCGGCGACCGAATCAAGAAATTCCGTAACGAAAATAAAACCTAACACCCCCACTCCGCCTACCATGTAGCTCGGCCGAGCGTTCGCTTAACGTATATGTATATGGTACGACTGTACGAAGCTCGCACAAATCGAGACGAGCTGCTCCGTTCATTAAAATATATATTTTTTAATTGCATAAGTTGATAAAAAATGCTATGTAATTTTTATCAAGCTTTACCGCGGCAGTCCCTGAGTGCCACACATTTGTTTTTTTTTTTCATTTTATTCAGTCATTCTCTAGGCACGTACTTCGTAGGTATACCTACCATGATGGTAGAGTCGTGAGAACCCTCCCCGTACGAGTAACTCAAACTTGACTAGGCCGGTATTGAATGTCCCAGTCAAATGTCCCTCCCCACCGCCCGACTCCCCAGGGGCGACGGCACTGATTTTTTTTAAATTTATTAAATCCATAGGTACTAATGTTATAAATCTGAAGAGTTTGTTTGTTTGTTTGAACGCGATAATCTCAGGAACTACTGGTCCGAATTGAAAACTTATTTTACTGTTGGATAGCCCATTTATCGAGGAAGGCTATAGGCTATATAACATTACGCTACGACCAATAGGAGCGAAGCAGCAATGAAAAATGTTGCAAAAACTGGGAAAATTTACGCAGACGAAGTTGCGCGGGACAGCTAGTTAAGTTATATGTCTAAAGCTTTTTCTTTGGTTCTTATTACATATGCAAAAAATATATATTCAGACGATAGGAAATTAGTGAAAGTTATATTAAGACTAGCTGTTCCGCGCTACTTCGTATGCGTAAATTTTCCCCGTTTTTGCAACATTTCTCGTCGCTGCTCCGCTCCTATTAGTCGTAGCGCGATGTTATATACCCTATAGCCTTCCTCGATAAATGGGCTATCCAAAAAAAAAGATTTTTTCAAATCGGACCAGTAGTTCCTGAGATTAGCGCGTTTAAACAAACAAACAAACAAACTCTTCCGCTTTATAATATTAGTAGGTATAGATAACATTACATCAATATCTCAAGATAATAGATTAGAGTATTAAAATTGACATTACCGCGAGATTTGACAATCAGACGCCCTTGGAGACCAGCTCATACCCGCGTCTCCATCCGCGCGGTAGCATGTTTTACTCGACCTCCTACGACCTAGTATATTTTTCGAGGGATGGGGGTTCTTTTTTTCGAGGAGTGCGGGAGGGGTTGGAAGCCTTTTTGAACATGACTCAACACCGGCCAAATATGTAGGTACTACTAGCTGTCCCGCGCAACTTCGTCTGCGTAAATTTTCCCCATTTTTGCAATATTTCTTATTGCTGCTCCGCTCCTATTGGTCGTAGCGTGATGTTATATAGCCTATAGCCTTCCTCAACAAATGGGCTATCCAACACTGAAAAAAAATTCAATTCGGGTCAGTAGTTTCTAAGATTACCGCGTTCAAACAAACAAACTCTTGAGCTTTATAATATTAGAATAGATGTACTTACTTACCTTTCTGCAATACTGTGGGAGGGACAACCCCCAAATCCACACCCCCCCCCCCCCCCTTATACGCCGATACTTGACCTAAAAATTGGGTTTTAAGTGGTTTCCACTTGTTCCCCGACAATTTCTTATTGTTTTGAAGATTTTCCCTAGACTCAGAATTCTAAAAATAAGCAAAAAAATGTTAAATTGGTACAGTTGGTCTCAAGCTTTACGCAACACATTTGGTAATTAATTTTCAACCGACTTCAAAAAGTAGTAGGTTCTCAATTCGATTGTATGTTTTTTTTTTTGTGTATTTGTTCACCGATTACGCAAAGACGGCTGGATCGATTTGATTTTTTTTTGTGTTTGATGTGATATACTTCCAAGTTGGTCCTATTGTCATCAGATCACGATCTGATAATGGGGTCCTGGAGAAATCGAGGGAACTCTTCAAATATTAAAGGCACACTTATAGTGATTTAGGTACATTTCATAGTAATACGTGCATTTAATTTAAAAAGCACCTATTGGTGAAGTAGAACTGATGATGAAGACCACAAATGACGAGCGAACCTATTCAATATTTCACTGTTTGCTATTCAATTACTTTAATATGATATTGAGTAGCATTTTATTCTCGTCATACTTCTATTACACAATGTAATAGAGCTGATAGTGAACTATCATGTGAACTCCTCAACAATTAACGGCCCTGCATCGGGACAAGCAATATTTTGTAAAGGGATTTAAGCAGTTGACATAAGCCTATCGTAACATAGGTGAATTACAAACCAACCCACTAAAAAGTGAGAAATAAAAAACTGCCATGAAATAGTTGTTTTTGGCACCAACTTCAAAATGTTAATTTATTTTTGTTATTCTAGGTAGATATTATTTTTTGCTTTTTAAGGCTTCCCACCAAGGTGACCTTGCTGGTTTTCAACAGTGTAGACGGCTGTTGTAAACCAAATTACTTGGAACATGGTTTGCAACAGCCGTCTACACTGTTGGATACCAGCAAGGTCACCTTGGCGGGAACCCTTTTTTCCAACCGTCTGGAAGACGCTTAAGTTGCCTTGTATGTATTTTTGAAGTCGGTAATATTTTTTGTAAAAAGTTTTTATATTTATAAAGATTTAATTGCTCTATTTCAGATCAAAATACCCACACTGACGATGAACAACGGCCGAGAAATCCCAGTGTTGGGGTACGGCACTTGGGTGGGATTTAATGACAATGTAAGATATAATAACCTCTGGCATTAACTCTTGGCTTCTTTACATTACACCAAATAACTTCGAAAAATATTTTTTGTAAAAAAAAATACAACTATTTCGACCCGGTTGCATCGGCCGCGGCCGGACTTATGTCCGCTTGTGACCACGGCCGGTGCAACCTGGTCGAAACGTCAAGCAATTTTAAGGTAAACAATGCGCATTAATTCCTGTATAATAAATAGTTATAATCATGCAACCGGAAAGTTTAAATGTTTGTAAAAAAATACAAATAAACCCTTCATCACCTACACCTACAGAGTCTCTCAGATGTGTGATGAGAGACAATGGAGTAAAATCAATGTTTCTTTATCAAGTTAAAATAAATAATAATTTTACTCCAGTAAAATAGTCTGTAGGTGGTTAAGGTCATAACTCAAAAGACAAGTGATAAGTGATTAAGGGTTAATTAATTAAATATTTTCCAAAACTGATATTACAAAGTTATTTAGCGTTATTTAAAGAAGCCACCAGCCATTACCATTAGTATAATAAAAATCACTCTGTATACTAAATAGCCAAGCAAATGAGTCCTAGAGTGAAGATCCCGACTTGGTAAATGTAAGGTCGGATGACCCCCAACACAACAACAAAAAAAAAGTCGCTGGGATGGAACTGAATGGAAAAGACAGCAGACAGGGTATTGTGGCGTATATTAAGAGAAGCCCATGTCCAGCAGTGAACCAATACAGGCTGATGATGATGAGTAGATCAGGCCTCACTAATTTATCTTCTTCGTAACCTTGTCCAGGCATTGTGAGTCGCTCGCATGACGGAGTCACTTGCATTTGAATTCAACGCCGATGAACCATCCACCAACACTGAGGCAATTGCCTCATTAAACACTGTCAAAATTAATCATTCTGTCGAGTCTGACGACGGGGCAATTGCCCCTATTGCCCCCCCCTCCCCTTCTTTGTTTTCGCGCCAGATATAGTTTTGACTTCATCATGGAGTAATCTTAAAAATGACTACAAACAAACGTGGTATTCACTCAGCTGATATACGAATCAACTCAAGCCATCCATGGCTCGCCACGTCTCTGTCCTAAAACGACTGCCTCTGTGGCGCGGTGGGAGTGTATCTGACTGCTACGCAAGAGATCGTGGGTTCGATCCCCACCCAGGATAACACTTTGTGTGATGAGCACGATGGTTTATTCTGTGTCTGGGTGTTATTTATCTATAATATGTATGTATTTAGAAATATATAAGTATGTTTATCAGTTGTCTGATTTCCATAGTACAAGCTCTGCTTAGTTTGGGATCAGATAGCGTTGTGTGAGTTGTCCCAAGATATTATTATTATATTATTACAAAACAAATCGATCACAAAATGAAATAACGATACTAAATAACTAGAACTTATTTACAACTATCTAATTGTCTTCTAATGTATCTGTTGATATAATATAGCATTGGTAATTAAGTTATCGTTAGATACGAACAACAAATAGCATGCTTAATGACTGTATTATCGTCATAAAATAACAGCTTATTACAACGTTTTCAGAACGAACTATATATAGAGGACATCCCTAAATTGACGGAGGCGTTATCCTACGCTATTGACATTGGCTATCGACATGTAGACACAGCACATCTCTATCGAGTTGAACCTGACATCGGCCAAGTTCTAAATAAGAAAATTCAAGATGGTGTCGTGAAAAGGGAAGACCTTTTTGTGACTACTAAGGTTTGTTTTAACGAAATAAAAACTTTTCTACGTCCTTTCCCGGGACTCAAACTATCTTAACACCAAATTTCATCTAAATCAGTTTAGTATTTTAAGCGTGAAAACGTAACAGAGTTAGGTCCTTTCATATTTTTAATATTAGTTTGAACCGGTTGTTTAAGTAGATTATAAGGGAGGGATCCCACCACCCACCCTCGATCTGTGAATCAACACGATTGAAGTAGTAAGGAAATGCCCTTAATACAACAATCGAAATAGATTGACAGACCGCACTCAAAAAGAGAGACAGGTACTCTTACCAAGTCGAGTGGTAGGCACCTCCGGACCCTTGACTTGCAATATTCCGCTTCCACGAAGTGAAACTTCGACACGTGTTTCGCCTCTACACGAGGCATCCTCAGGACAGTTTGGCACCGGCGCCGGTGCCAAACTGTCTGTGAAGATTGCAAGTCAAGGGTCCGGAGGTGCCTACCACTCGACTTGGTAAGAGTACCTGTCACTAATTTTCTTTGTTGCAGGTCTCTCTTATTGAGTGCGGTCTGTCAATCTATTTCGATTGTTGTATTAAGGGCATTTCCTTACTTCTTCAATCGTGGTGATTCACAGATCGAGGGGGGGTGGTGGGATCCCTCCCTTATAATCTACTTAAGATGGATTTCCGCCATGTAACGCCTGATTCAATCGGTTACCGGTTGTTTAGTTTTTGCCATGGTCCCAATTAGCAAGTTGGTGGGGAATGTGCAAGCTACTTTGACATAGGCAGGAAAAAATGTGCTTGAGTGACAACCATGACGCAGTGCACCACTGTTAACCTTCTACAAGACGGATCTGGTCAATGCACACTGGGCGTCTGAAGAAGCTATAAACTTTTTATTTTTAAGAATTAATGCATTTGTTTTTAATGAATGAACTTTTTCCTACCTCTTAAAATTGTATAAAGAAAACTCTAAAGTCAGTCTTATCATATATTTAAACAGTTTATATATTTTTTTTTAATGTATTTTATAGGTGTGGCAACATAACCACCGAGAGGCTGATGTTGAGAAGTCGGTGCGAGCGTCATTGAGTCGCTCCAACCTGGACTACTTCGATATGGTGCTGATACACTGGCCCATGTCCATCTCTGTAAGTAGCCAATATAGGGTGTTAGTAATTAATGCCGTGTGGTGCCGGCTTAAGAATAGTACCACCCCATCTCTACCCGTGGGTGTCGTCAAGGCGACTATGGGATTTTAACCCTTTTATTTTTTACTTCAACCTAATGGTTACCGTTTAGACGTGTGTTAACCAACCTCCTACAAATTAAAATTAAAAGTGCCGAAAAACGCTAAAGTCAAAACAAACAAACTCATAGTGAAGTTTAGTAAAAACCCAAGTACAATAGTGTAAAAACAGAACTTAAAAATACTCAGTGGTTTAAAAGTTATACATAAGTTAATTCTAAAGTTTTTAAATAACGGCCGTAGTGCAAAAACTCTGTGTCGTGTTGTTGGAAACACCAGCGTTCCAGTGTCGATCTGTGTGTTCCTTTCACTTTTGTGCCGCCCCCACCGCTCACACTAAATAAGACAACGCTCCGCCCTCCGTGCATCTTGCTGCAGAACGCAACCAATTTTTTCGACGTACTAATTAATAGCAACGGTAGCCGATTCTGGCTAGGGTCGGCTGGCATTTCGAAAGCGTGCGATCGAATCCCGCTTATAACATACCTCTTTTTGAGCATCTTAGAATGCTCACTAAAACTTATTGATATCTATTTCAAATCATGCTGCTATTGTACCCTAGGTGTCACACTAAAAAATAAAATAAATGTAACGAACATTAGAAATAGACACCGACATAACGCTAATAATAAACAACAAGTACCTACTACAGAACATTTTTATCATGACGCCTACTATTAACGCTTGCGTTGGCTGCAACAAAGGTATTAAAACAGAAGAGTGGTTAAAATGCATTGCGTGCGCTAGGAAATATGATACTCAATGCGCTAATATAACGCAGTGGAAGTTTAATCGGATGGACTTGAGCCAAAAAAATGCATGGAAATGTCCCGAATGCCGAAAACAACCCAAGACAACAACCACGAAAACACCTATTCGCTCTTCTCCGTGTTTGGCTACGGTGGCTTTAGACTCATCTGGGGATCGTAACGTCACACAGCGCATCAAACCGAGTAACATCTCTCCTGAAATGGAAAATGATTACATAACTGAAAACAAACTTCGATCAGTGTTGAGACAAGAAATGACGGAGACTATCAAGACCACCATCGAAGGGATTATATCGAGTCAATTACAGTTAATCAAAGAACAAATCTTGGGTTTTCAGGAAACACTGACATTTTTTAACAAATCGTACGAAGATCTCAAATTAGCAATTGATGAAAAATCTAGCACGATCAACGAGTTAAAAAAAGAGAATGTCGAACTAAAAGCATCGGTGAAGGATCTCTCAGACAGGCTCTGCTCAGTAGAACAAAACACGCGCGATAATAACGTCGAAATTGTTGGAGTCCCTGAGTTCAGAAACGAAAACTTGACTAACACGGTACTACAATTAGCCAAAGCCGTTAATAGTACCATCGGCGACGACGATATCCTCCATACAACACGAGTTGCCAAAATAAACAAACAGAGTGACAAGCCCCGGTCTATAATAGTAAAGCTCCGCAATCCACGAAAACGAGATATCCTATTGGCAGCTGTTTCCAATTACAACAAAAAGAATGTTAAGGACAAGCTAAACTCCCAACACCTAGGACTAGGCGGTAAAATAGTTCCTGTATTTGTCGCAGAACACCTAACGCCAATCAACAAGTCACTGCACGCAGCAGCCCGGAAGAAAGCAAAAGAACTGGGCTACAAATTCATTTGGGTGCGAAATGGACGGATATTTGCGCGCAAGAACGAACAAAGTCAGGCAATTATAATTCGCAACATGGATAGTTTAAAATTGATAGCTTAATGTTTTTTATTTATTATTGATAAGTGTTTTGGAAATAATAATTATAACAATGCTCGATATATACTATCAGAATGTACGCGGTTTGCGGACTAAAACTCAGGATATTTATAACAATATATCTGTATGTAACTATTCTATCATTGCTTTAACAGAAACCTGGCTAAATGAAAGTATATACAATCAGGAAATTATAGATTCTAGGTATACAGTGTACAGGAGAGACCGATGTTTGACGGGTGGATCCAAGAAAGACGGTGGCGGAGTTCTATTAGCAGTATCACGTAATATTCCATCTGTTCGTGTACATTCTTGGGAAAGCGAGAATGAGGATGTATGGATCACGATACAATTTAACAACAGAAACGTTCCAAAAAAAATTGCAATATGTGTTGTCTACTTACCGCCACCAGTCAGATTGGAATCACTTGTTAAACTTCTGGAAAAAACATCAGATGTTATGAATCATGTTGACGATGTTGTGATCCTGGGCGATTTCAACTTGAATTTCATCAACTGGACAACAGATCTCGCAGATAATTGCCTAATCCCATCAGGTTACAATTGTCCTTTGGGTTACTCTTTGGTTGACTTTATTTCAATTAATAATTTAAAACAAGTAAATAATGTCAGCAATATTGACAACAAATTTTTAGATCTCATTCTTACAAATCTAACAAACTGCACTATAACTGTTACAGCCAGCTTAGTCACCAAAATTGACCAAAAACATCCGCCCCTACTTTTTAATATTAACGACCAAATTTCTCACGAATATCTCGAGCCAGTGCCCAGAAACGACCACAATTTCTATAAGGCTGATTACCATAACATAGTAACTGAACTGAACAAAATTAACTGGAACACGGTACTCTCGGAATCAAAAACTGTAAACAATATGCTATCAATTTTCTATCAAACTTTAAACACGGTAATCAACCAATACGTTCCTAAACGAAAACCTAGGTCAATAAAGTTCCCACCATGGTTTGACGCTACTTTGATTCGTCTTATGAAGGAAAAAAATAAAATTAGGGCCAAGTATAAGAGGTATGACAATCCACGAGATGGGCTGGAATACGAAATTCTTAGAGATCGCTGCCAAAAATATATGAAATTGTGCTTTAATACTTACATGTCCCGAGTAGAGAATAACATAAATAAAAATCCCAAATTACTGTGGAAATTTATTAAGGACAAGCGAAAGGGAGCTCAAACATTACCCGCGACCATGTATTCTGACGATCACTGTGAGGACACAGGTCCCGGCATAGCCAATCTTTTTGCGAATTACTTTTCGTCTGTTTATAATACTACAGTCCATGGTCAGGTAACGCACTCTGTCCGAAACAGATTCCATTACGATTCTTTGTGCAACATTAGTTTTACAGAAAGGGAGGTGACAAACAAAATAAAACAACTAGACCCACACAAGGGTGCCGGTCCTGATGCCTTACCTCCGGTATTTGTAAAACGCTGTGGCTCCGCAGTCGCACTACCGCTTACCTTAATTATTAATCGTTCTCTCAAAGATGGTGTTTTTCCTGACGAGTGGAAAAAGGCGCGTATAGTCCCCATACATAAAAAAGGTGAACAGAGCAATGTGAAAAATTACCGTCCCATTTCTGTTTTGTCATGTTTCTCTAAGCTGTGTGAATCTCTAATATGTCCCATAATTACACAACACATGAGTACGATCATTACTACTGCTCAACATGGCTTCAAGACCGGCCGCTCTGTTCACACCAACTTGGTGTCATTTGTAACCGATTTGAGTGCAGGTATTGATAAAGGCAAACAGATTGATGCAGTTTACACGGATTTCTCCAGTGCTTTCGACAAAGTCAATCACTCCCTGCTGATCAACAAACTTGAAGCACAGGGTTTATATGGAAATATCTTAAACTGGTTCCAATCATATCTCTCACAAAGACCTCAGTTTGTATCAGTAAAAGGATATGACTCATGTGTGTATTTTGCTAAATCTGGTGTGCCACAGGGGTCCCATCTGGGTCCATTACTGTTTTCTGTCTTCATTAATGACATCTCGAATCAAATCAAGCACTCAAAACTCTCCTTATTTGCAGATGACCTTAAAATATATCGTACAGTTGAATCCCAATCAGATGTAGAACTTATCCAAAGCGATCTTGACCATATCCGAGATTGGTGTCTAACGAATGGTATGACCCTAAACGCAGCTAAATGTTATCACATACAGTACACTAAAAAAACTAAACCGATACCCACATCCTACAGCATCAACGGAACAGAACTACTAAAAGTCAGTGAAATTAGAGACCTAGGTGTCACGTTAGACAGCAAACTGAATTTTAACTCGCACATTAACAGCGTCACCACAAAAGCCGCCCAAATGCTAGGTTTCATTAGAAGAAACACAAAAGATTTTCGTCTCATACGTACTAAAACAAACCTATTCAACGCATTAGTACGCAGTCATCTCGAGTATGCTTGCATAGTGTGGAGTCCCTTGTACGCGATACAGTCACAGAGAATAGAAAGTATCCAACGGTCATTCACTAGACACCTAGCTTATATATCATCTGGCATTTCACACAGGGCTCCCTACACTCAGAGACTAACTTTCTTCAAGATGGATACACTTCACAACCGACGCAAAACGCATGACCTCGTGTTTCTTCACAAACTCCTCAACGGCGGAATAGACTGTAGCCTCCTGCTTAACAATATGCACCTGACAGTGCCAAACAGAATACCTCGACACCCCATCACCAAAACGTTCCACATTCCATTCTGTAGAACTAACGTTGGCAAGCAGGCACCATTGGTGCGAATATGTACCGAGTACAATACCTTTTGCAGCAGCACAGCCAATCTCGACATTTTTCAGGACAAACTCACAACTTTCAAAACAAAAATTGTACAACTCCGACAATAGTTGCCTGATCAAAATTTTACTCAATTTATTTTCTCTTATTTTTAAATTTGATTTTACTTAAGTTGTTAATATTTATTCTAATTTAATTTTGTTAATATTTAAGTTGTATATATTTAATTTTATTTCAAATGTAATATAATTGTAAATACTATTTTTTCACATCACATTTAATTTTATATTTTCTGCACTATTTAGACATATGTACATATAACATTTGTCTTAACTAAAACGAATGCTGTGTACATTTGTTATTGATATACATATAAGTACAACTACGAACGCATGCTAGATTAAGAACGCTGTGTATGTATATTGTAAATGTACCTTAAAAAATAAATAAATAAATAACCCGGAGGACGGGCAGCAGCGTCCTCTGCGTACTTAAAGCCTTACTGCGATCGCCAACCCGCTCGCCAAGCGTGGCGATTATGGCAATTACCCCCAGGATCTACATACTAGTAGGTTCTACTGGGGAGACCCGTGCCCAGCAGTGGGCCATCTTATGGGTTGATATGTAATTAATGCCAAGCATGGACGAAAGCATCGGCATCGCGGTACATCAAAACCAGCCTACTTAAAAAAGAGTATAATGCCGCCAGGTCATACAAAAGAGTCATTGCAAGAACAAAGTCAGAACTTAAAGGAAAAATCGGCGAGAGAGGCTTCGTCGAAAGATATCCCCCGCCCCCCCCCCCCCCATAGTGCTTAGGATGTGTGCTCTAGAGTTGGCACCAGTGCTCATGCATCTCTTCAAGTACTCCTACTCCTGGAAGATAAAAGAAAAAAAAACATATTTATTGATTTACAAATTTTAACAAACAGAGTATACGTTGGAGTCTTCTTTTTAGCAAGGAATTGCTTGTGATAGGAGACTCCGCTCTTATATTTCACAATCAAATTATGTGTACAGTACAAATAACAGAAGGTACCTAAGTGTGGTGTCACATATTTAGGTTCACTGAAGAAGGATAACTCGTGGCGTGTAAATGTTAATGATTAATGAGTGGTATATGTGTGTGTGTGTGTGTGTGTGTGTGTGTGTGTGTGTTTTGAGGATTATTTCTAGGTCTAAGTCTTGGATAGCTACAGTGCATCCAATCCGCTCAGTTCCGTCGAACTATAGACCCGTAACATTCATTGCTAAGCAGACGACAGCACAGGAGAAACTTATCAAGGTGTCGGATTGGGGCCAACTAAACTTAGGCCAATTTAACCCTACGAAGACACAAGTTTTCACGTTTACCGCAAAAAAAAACTCCCTTTGTCAGATCCGATCGTTTTGAGAATACTTCCATGATAACTTCAGCCAAAATCGAGATCCTTGGCGTGTAGTTCCGCGGTCATCCAGAAGAAAAGGCCAAACTGGCTTCAAATAAAGCTAGGTGTACCGTGTGCTTAGTAGATCGGGCAGTGTTTCAAGCACAGCGGCCCATCGCCTACAATTGTATAAAACACAAGTTGGCCAATTTAGAATACTGCTTTCATCTATGGGTAGGTGCACCTCAATACCAACTACTTCCACTTGATCGCATTCAACGTAGAGCATCTCATATCGTCGGCGAGCAAGTCCTCTCCTATAGGCTTAAATTCATTGGCATTGCGAAGAGATGTTGGTTCTCTTTGCGTCTTTAATAAAACTTTCTGTGCGGGGAGTATTCTGAGGAATTGTTTGGACTAATTCCACCAACTGAGTTTCGCCACAGTACAACTTGACAAACATCCAAGTATCACCCTCTCGATATTTGGCAATCCAGCTCGGTGCCGCCAGCTGTATTTCCGGACTAATATGACTTAGGGACCTTAAAAAAAAATAGCCTACTCTTTTCTTAAAGGCTGGCAACGCATCTGCTATACTTCTGGTGTGGCAGATGTCCATGGACATTGGTAATAACTTACCATCAGGTGAGGCGCTTGTTCGTTTGGCCCCAATCTCATAAAAAAGTAGCCTGTGTGCTATTCAGAACTCCTTTTTTATCCAGCCGTTCTGGCGTGATTGAGTTAGAAATACCTAGTCTGGCCATAAATACTGTTACAATTAAAAATAAGAAAGATATTACATTAGAATTTGGAATCTGTCATTTTTATACGATTGTTCATTGTATTTTCTAATTTTGGCGCCAATACATTGTACAATATTTTGCTATATTAAAATGGAGTGGGGTGATAAAGAAAACCGAATCGCTGTGATTGCATTACACAAAGTTGGTATGGAGCCGAATGTAATTTTTAAAACTCTCCATACGCTTGGTATTAGTCAAATGTTTGTGTACCGGGCTATTAATAGGTACAATGAGACCTTCTCTGTTTGTGACAGAAAAAGATCTGGCCGTCCACGTAGTGTTCGTACGAAAATGGTGGTCAAAGCAGTAAGGGAAAGAATTCGAAGAAATCCTGTCCGAAAGCAAAAGATTTTATCTCGGGAGATGAAGATAGCACCCAGAACCATGTCACGCATTTTAAAAGATGACTTAGGACTTGCAGCCTATAAGAGACGCACTGGTCATTTTTTAACTGATAATTTAAAAAAGAATAGGGTGGTAAAATCGAAGCAACTACTGAAGCGGTACGCAAAGAGAGGTCACAGAAAAATTTTGTTTACGGATGAGAAAATCTTTACAGTTGAGCAACATTTTAACAAACAAAATGACCGTATTTATGCTCAAAGCTCTAAGGAAGCTTCCCAATTAGTCGACAGAGTGCAACGTGGGCATTATCCGACTTCAGTGATGGTTTGGTGGGGTGTTAGCTATGAAGGAGTGACTGAGCCATATTTTTGTGAAAAAGGTATCAAAACATCGGCACAAGTGTATCAAGATACCATTCTTGAGAAGGTAGTTAAACCCCTTAACAACACCATGTTCAATAACCAAGTATGGTCCTTCCAACAAGACTCAGCGCCGGGTCATAAAGCTCGGTCCACGCAGTCTTGGTTGGAAGTGAACGTTTCGGACTTCATCAGAGCTGAAGACTGGCCGTCGTCTAGTCCCGATCTTAATCCGCTGGATTATGATTTATGGTCAGTTTTAGAGAGTATGGCTTGCTCTAAACGCCATGATAATTTGGAGTCCCTAAAACAATCCATACGATTGGCAGTGAAGAATTTTCCCATGGAAAGAGTGCGTGCTTCTATTGATAACTGGCCTCAACGTTTAAAGGACTGTGTTGCAGCCAATGGAGACCACTTCGAATAAGCTTTTTATATTTTGAATTGTTTTTTATTTATGTATTAAACTAACACACTGTAAAAGTAATAAATATTATTTGCAATAAAAAAAAATGTTTTTTCTTCGTAACAATATTTATGGCTAGACTAGGTATTCATCCATCCAAACTTTTCGCATTTATATGATGATGTTTTTTAATGATAATTTTGTTACTGAAATTTCTATTTTTATTTTATTTTCCAGCAAGAGGGTGTAGACGAGAAGATTGACTTCCTAGAGACTTGGCGAGGCTTCGAGAATGTTCTAAAGAAGGGTCTGACCAAGTCCATTGGTGTGTCCAACTTTAACGTGGAACAGCTCACACTATTGCTGTCCAACTGCACTGTGCCACCTGCTTGCAACCAAATTGAGGTTCGTATATGAATGAATGAAAGAAAATACTTACCTATTTATTTATTTCGGCCTAGCTGCAAACAGTGGCTCCAGAACTTTGTTCATTTGACCCAACCGGCCAAATGTGAGTCATTATCATGACGGTGGGGGAAGTTACATTTGATCCAACACGCGTATACTAGGCACCACCGACGAAAGGGGGAGTAATTGCCTGACAAAACACGGGGGGGGGGGGCATTTGCCCTTGAATCCTGGCCAGTCTACTAAAGCATAAACTAAAGTGATATAAACAAAGAAATATAGAAGCGTACATGTAGACACAAATGTACCTTTACACCGTGATTTTGTAGTAGTTTGCAATAAAAATCTAGTCACGGGTTTTATTGCCTTGTTAATTATTTTTTTATACAGAGGCACTTGAAGAATTATATGTTAAAAAAATGTTAGGTAATTGTTTTCAAACCTAACAGCTTTTAAATGCCTACCACTACTTTGACAACAGAATCAGTGATATTTTATTATCTGCCTCTTTGGTGCGGTGGGAGTGTGTCCGACTGCTACGTAAGAGGTCGTGGGTTCGATTCCCACGCGGAACACCACTTTGTGTGATCCACAAATTGTTATTCCGTGTCAGGGTGTACTTTGTGTCCATGACTTGTATGTTTGTAAAAAATCTGCGCGACACAGGGTTTGTACCCTAATGCGAGAGTAGTCTTTAAAAAAAAAGGCTTACATAAAAAATACTTCATTAAACTAATCCTATATATTTTAGTCACCTACTTACATCTGGGAATTTAATTTGTACTGTACTAATAATATTATAGTATGTACTTAGTCTGTACAGATGTATTCGTTAAGCACGTTTCATAAAAGATCATAAGAAAAGCGATAGGTTGTTGCGAAGTGGTCCCCAACTTTAATTATGATTTATGTTTAATTTTCAGATAAACTTAAACCTCGGTCAAGACGAATTGGTAGAATTCTGCCAATCCAACAACATAGTAGTGGTCGCGTATTCCCCATTCGGGACAATGGTCCCGTCTCGGGCAGCCCCGGACAGTCCCGAGCCGAAATTGAACCACCCAACTATGGTCGCATTATCTAAAAAATATGGTAGAAGCGTCACACAAATTGTTTTGAGATATTTGGTAAGATTTTTAAACTATTTAATATATTCCTGTTTTATAGACCATAATCTAATCATCTCTCTGCATATCTCTAAAGTTGACTAACATCCGTTAAAAAACCGTCAAAACAGAGACAATATACTCCCAAGAACATGTTCATATATCAGCGCTTTTTTAACGCGACGTTTTTTTCTTAATCAGTGCTGTATTTTTAACCCTGGTTGTTGGGAATAGATTACATAATCTCATCGATAACGTTATAAGCACTGACGCCGGGTTTTAACGCTTTTACTAAACTCACGTGAGAATTAGGCCTTAAACAAAAAAAGGCCTAATATTATTAGGCGTCCGATATCTACAACGTATAACAGAAAGGTGTACCTAGTCAAAATCAAAGGTTGTAATGTGCCCATGATACTGAGGGCACATACTTACCTAATTTCATTAAAATCAGAGTACCTGCCTGAAATTATTTATCCATTAATAACTTATCAATTACTTATACACTTCTACTGCCGTAGCCACTGAAATTTGACAAAAAGAAAACTATAACAGACATGTAATAATAATGCATAAGGATATGGCACATCATGGTAGGTGCAATATCCACGATGGTGGCTGTAATAGCACTGTCCACGATGATGATTTCTGTTACATATTGTATATTTAATGTATCAGAAACATTCCACCTATGGGACCTGGATCAAATCTGCAGGCAAAGTACCCTAAATATTTGAGTTAGCAAATTTTACTTGAAAGGAAACATTCCTTTAGTTTTATTTTAGAAATAAAAATAAACTAAATTCAAAGTATTTCTAGAAATCACTTGCCTGAGCCAGGAATGGAACTCGGTTAATGTAGAAAACAAAACATACTGTATTTATTTATATGATACCGATCCATTCTTAATACAATGGATCATCCACGAACGTGTATAGTATAGTGAAAACATTGTAACGTTCTCAATAAAAATGCCTATCAAACAATAGAAAACGCTAAACAAGTCAACCATTTTAGCTCTTTAATAATTCCATTAACGCTCAACAGATGGCGCTGCAACTTTGCAATAGATCCTGAATCACGCTTTTGTAGATAACAAAAGCGTTTGTGACATATTAAGATATTGTACTAAACGCTTTTTAAAACGGAATTTTCTAAACCATGTTTTAATTTATTCCAGTACCAACGAGGGTTAGTCTCCATTCCAAAAACGGTCACAAAGACAAGAGTTTTGGAAAACGCATCTATTTTCGACTTCACCATTAACGAAGCTGACGTAGCGACGCTTGCTGCATTCGACAATGGCTACCGAACAGTGCCCGCTCATTTCTGGAAAGATTATTTAAATTATCCATTTGATAAATCGGATATAAAAGCAGATATTCCACAAGCTCTTCTTACTTGGAAAAATGGAATTAACCAAGATATTGATTAATTTTTTTAGAGGTCTTGAGCTGTCAAACTCACAAAATGACATTTAAAAAAAAAGTAAAAAACATTTAAATTTAATCAAACTAGTGTTGAACTGAAATTAAATTATTATTTTTCTTCTAAAATGTATAATTTAAATGTATTCATAGTTAGTGGTGGTATACTTATATTGTTTAAAAGCTGAATGATGTTTTTGAATTTGAAAAGGATATTTGTTTAATAAAAATACAAAGACTAATTTATTGTGTTTCTTTTATTGAGTAATTTTTATGGTTCCGTAGCCAATATGGTAAAACGGAACCCTTATAGTTTCGCCATGTCCGTTCGTCCGTCCGTAGCTTAACTCAGAGGCTGTTAGGGCCAGAAGGCTGTTATTGTGCATATTAACATAAGCTGACCAAGTGAAATATACATATATTACTTACTAGCTGTCCCGCGCAACTCGTATGCGTAAATTTTCCCCGTTTTTGCAACATTTTTCATTGTTGCTCCACTCCTATTAGTCGCAGCGTGATGTTATATAGCCTAAAGCCTTCCTCTATAAATGGACGATCCAACAAAAAAAGAATTTTTCAAATCGGTCCAGTAGTTCCTGAGATTAGCGCGTCTAAGCAAATGTTTGTGTGGGGCCTGTATTAATGTTGGAGAATCTCTCCCTCGCGTATCAAGTGCGATTTGCGGTTGTGTGGTCCGGGCTCAGGTTGATTATTGGAATGTTCCGGTTCAATTTCTTCTGGTGTCAAGGCTCGTCGTTCGTAAGGTCCTCGGGCGCAGGCCGCTCTGCTAACGACAACGAGCTAGAAGAACGAGAGGGGGTGGTGGCCATTGTAAATTTAATGTAGCTACACTTGGCCTTTCATCTTCGTCTTCGCTGTTATCTAAGATAGCTCGTGCAGCTCTGGGTATACTTATAGGGTAGGGATCTATTTCACCATCCATGTCTTCGTCAGAATCCTCTTCGCTTCCTGTTTAAATCAATTTAGAAAATTGACTAAAATTCCTTTTATTTACAATATTTATATTATTAATTACTTTTAAACACAGTTTTGTTCTCGTTATTTTTTTGAAACAAAAATAGATAATAACAATCTTTTAAGCGGAATGTATGTCGTATCAAAATGTGACCTTAATCCAAGCAAAACTATTTGAATTTCAAAAGGGTGGGTACACAAAGCAACTTTACATTTATGAATTTAATAATTTGAAATCTAAAAGGCGTTATATCTCTGAGCACTTGTAAAAGGATGAGAATTGATTATAACAAAGAAACGGGCTTACCTTAATGAAGAATGTTACAGATTGCTTCATCTGCTAAATGCTAATAAACAGAAGACATTGATGGCTGGATACTATAAAAAAAATAGTAGTTAGTACCAACTCATCGATGGGTTGACCCTAATAGTTTAAATAAACATATTCAGTAAGGGCCCTCGCAGCGCCATCTAGTCGGTATTTAAAGAACTATCACGGCTTTTGTTATTGCTTCGTCACAGAGAGCATTTTAACAAATTATGATGTCGCAGGCCGAATATTGACTAAGTATGTTACTAGACTTCAAATTTCTCTATTGACTGCCTCTGTGGCGCGGTGGTAGTGTATCCGACTGCTACGCAAGAGGTCATGGGTTCGATCCCCGCCCAGGATAAAACTTTATGTGATGAGCACGATGGTTTATTCTGTGTCTGGGTGTTATTTATCTATAATATGTATGTATTTAGAAATATATAAGTATGTTTATCAGTTGTCTGGTTTCCATAGTACAAGCTCTGCTTAGTTTGGGAATAATATACCTACTGACCGAGTTCGCCTTCGAGGTGTTGTCGATGTTGATGGGGTAGCGTCCACACTTATAGGCCCCTGCAAATATTATATTTTTATAAATCATTAAGGGTAGATTACGAGAAACAGGGTTCGGCTCTTTCAAAAATTTATATAGATAACCTAAATATTAGGACACGAAAAAAAAAGTTTTTCTAGTAGATGATATAAAGAAATTTATGGATATGTCTTAATATGATCCCGCAAATAAATCTTGAAGTTGCGGAAAAATGCAAAAACGAGCATTTTCGTATTGTCATTGTCATGGCGTTCGTAATCTAACATATGTACGAACGAATATTCTATTTTATTTTGACCTGCGCTCCTGCGCACTGTGAAGTAATGGTTGTGTGCGGAAGAGCGAGGCCGGCGATCGTGTCGCTGTGTAAGTAGCGCTAAATAAATAATTCTCTCAGTGTAATGTTCACTTAAAAGAATAGCATATTAAGTGTTTAAGATAAAGTTAAATTTTGATAAATGTGCATATGGTTGGCGGTTCTACGCCGCTTATCCCAACTTCTAGGTACCTGCTAATAATAATAGGTATAACATTTTATAGATTGTAAAAACCTTGAAGAATGAAAAATAACAAAATGTCTAAATAATGCGGTAGCCTAATGGCTAATCGGTCTCGCAATCGTGAGGTCGCGGGTTCGAATCCTACCCATTATACTACCGACGTGAACCCACTCCTAACATAAGCCTTTGACCTTAGCTGGAGGGTTTAACAAGATTGCTAGTAATGTGGGACGCAATCCCACATTGCTAGTTGTCTTAAAAAAATATATATATATCGCAGACGACGCACACGACGCCGCAGGCTCTGCTACTTCTTGAGCAGCTTTGAGGTGGACGGTTTGGATAAAATCAGCATTTTCGCTGCCGATGGCTTATTTCTATCTACTAGGAACCTGTAAATATTATTACTATTAAAAACCAATAAGAGAATAGCTTAATAGTGTTTAAGATAAAGTTAAATTTTGAATAATATACTGACCGATTTTGGCTTCCTCCTAGGGTATCTGTAAATATTATTAATGTATAAATCAATAACTGAATAGCTTAATAATAGTAAGTTAAAGTTACATTTTGAATAATATACTAACCTAATTAGGCTTCTTGGTGTTCCTGGGGTAAATGCGCCGCTTCCGCTACCTTCTAAGTATCTGTAAATATTATTAATATATAAATCAATAACTGAATAGCGTAATAGTAAGTTAAAGTTACATTTTAAATAATATACTGACCTAATTAGGCTTCTTGGTGTTCCTGGGGTAAATGCGCCGCTTCCGCTAACTTCTAGGAACCTGTAAATATTATTATTATTAAAAACCAATAAGAGACTAAAGTCTTCAATCAGTGCGTCCTACCCGTCATGACATACGGAGCCGAAACGTGGACACTGACGGTACGGCTGGTCCACAAGTTCAAAGTCGCTCAGCGGGCTATGGAAAGGGCTATGCTCGGAGTTTCTCTTAGGACAAAATCAGAAATGAGGTGATTCGGCAGAGAACCAAATTTATCGACATAGCCTACAGGATTAGCAAGCTGAAATGGCAGTGGGATGGCCATATTAGCCGAAGAACCGACAACCGTTAGGGTAAACGAGTTCTTGAGAGGAGACCGCGTCTCGGCAAACGTAGTGTAGGACGCCCTCAGGCCAGATGGAGTGATGATCTACACAAAACGGCTGGCAGGAGCTGGATGCGAGAAGCCGAGGATAGAACAAAGTGGCGTGCAATTGGAGAGGCCTATGTCCAGCAGTGGACTGCGATAGGCTGATGATGATGATGATGATGAAGAGAATAGCTTGATACTTAGTGTTTAAGATAAAGTTAAATTTTGAATAATATACTGACCGATTTTGGCTTTTGAGCGTGCCTATGTCTGGCGTAGATGCACCACTTTCACCAACATCTAGGTACCTGCAAATAATAATACAACATTCTATAGATTGTAAAAACCTTGAAGAATGAAAAAATAACAAAATGTCTAAATAATTACATCGCAGGCGACGGATACGACGACGCAGGCTTTGCTACTTCTTGCAGCTTTGGAGGTGGACGTTGTGGGATCGTCAAGAGATGACCTTATTTGATTATCACAATTAAATAGATAAAATAAACAAGTTTTCGAAATTATTACCCAGCTGTCGGGATAAGTTTAGGAGGCCACTGGCGAGGCTTCTTGACTATTTGTGGCCGTTCAATCGCTTGAGTTTTCATAACGTTTTCCAGCAATTCACGTGTGCTCCTAAAACGAATATTTACATGTGGAAATAAAATATTAAAACAACAGAAAAGCAAAGCAGAAGCAAAGTATTTATGGGTAGTAATTACGAGTCGGAAGCACTGGCCCTTTCTATGCTGCCAGCACTAAGGCCACGCCCGCCGCGCGTACTGACTCTCCTAATACGCCCCAGCCCGTCTGACGTAAGGACGCCTGCCTGCCCTGTGCGCTTCTGCCGCCGCTTGTAAGGACACCTGCCTGCCCCTGTCCCTGTGCGCCTCTGCCGCCGCTAGTAAGGACACCTGCCTGTCCCTGTCCCTGTGCGCCTTTGCCGCCGCGCGTAAGGACTCCTGCCTGTCCCTGTCCCTGTGCGCCTCTTGCCGCCACTTGTATGGACACCTGCCTGCCCCTGTCCCTGTGCGCCTTTGCCGCCGCGCGTAAGGACTCCTGCCTGTCCCTGTCCCTGTGCGCCTCTTGCCGCCACTTGTATGGACACCTGCCTGCCCCTGTCCCTGTGCGCCTTTGCCGCCGCGCGTAAGGACTCCTGCCTGTCCCTGTCCCTGTGCGCCTCTTGCCGCCACTTGTAAGGACACCTGCCTGCCCCTGTCCCTGTGCGCCTCTGCCGCCGCGCGTAAGGACGTCTGACTGCCCCCGTCCCTGTGCACCTCCGCCGCCGCTAGTAAGGACGGCTGACTGCCTCTGTCCCAGTGCACCTCCGCCGCCTCGCGTAAGGACGCCTACTCGTCGTTGTCCCCGTGCGCCTCTTGCCGCCACTTGTATGGACACCTGCCTGCCCCTGTCCCTGTGCGCCTTTGCCGCCGCGCGTAAGGACTCCTGCCTGTCCCTGTCCCTGTGCGCCTCTGCCGCCGCGCGTAAGGACTCCTGCCTGTCCCTGTCCCTGTGCGCCTCTGCCGCCGCTTGTAAGTCAGATCTTATATTACCAAAAGCAAACAATAATAAACTAAACATGCGAATAGCGAAATAAAGATATCAACACTACATATGTCAAATTTACATTTGATACATATATTGTAGGAAATAAATTATAATAAAGCAGTTTTGTCATGTACGAACTGTGCTCGCGACTTCTTCCTCGTATAGTAGCAGTACTGCTCACTCCGTACAGACGTTAGCGTGATGATAAAAAGTCTAAGTTACTCCTTATACCATCAAAATCCGTCCCGCCGTTTTGGAGACTAGTCGGAACAAACAGACAGACAAAAAAAATGGGTTTTTAATACTTTCATGTGCATTTAGTAAAAAAAACTGTTAGTTTGACATTACAAAGATATTTCAATTTTATTTAATTGTTTATATTGTTTTCTCGAAAACGTAAAACTATATACCTGCATTTTTCATAAACCTACCTATTAGTTGGGCGTCTCGTCAAAACGAAGCGAATCATGACAATTCCAGCTTGATATCAGCCACTTTTAAATATATGTTCTAGGTATCATTTACAGTACGAAACTTTTATTTACCTTCCCCGTCTATACTAATATTATAAAGCGGAAGAGTTTGTTTGTTTGTTTGTTTAAAGCGCTAATCTCAGGAACTACTAGTCCGATTTAAAAAATATTTTTTTTTTCTGGATAGCCCATTTATCGAGGAAGGCTATAGGCTATATAACATCGCGCTACGACTAATAGGAGCGGAGCAGCGACGAGAAATGTTGCAAAAACGGGGAAAATTTACGCATACGAGCACATAAGTTGCGCGGGACAGCTAGTATTTTAATAAAACTAGCATGACCCCTAATGTCTATTGGTACCATTTTAATTCTGTACCTTCAGTGAAAAGTGATACATCTCGACTTATAACGGTTTTTAAATTTTGACACTAAATTATGCAAAAAAAAAATTGCTATTTTTTGGTCTAATTCACGTTTCTCTAGCGTTATAATTGAGGAAGTTAATTTAGTGCAAAGTGGTTTAACTAAGCGCTTTTTAATTTTTTTAATGTGTAATCAAATACATCTCTAATAATAACAAAGTGAACTGAACAAATATTTCGAATGCCGTTATGAATATTGATACGATTCCAATTGACTCCTATTACACGATCTGAAACTTTAGGTATGAATTAGTACATACTGATACATATTTACTTCTATTATTAAAAATCTAACATTACCAAAATTCATATTTTGTGAAAACAGATACAATTCTATTTAAATCATTACAAAAGTAAATATTTTAATGAAAACAATGTGTAAGATGATACAACTCTTGATGTATCAATTTACATTATTTTTTCAAGTCAATTTTAATGTAATGTCTGATTTTGATTTAATTTGTATCAATATGAACATAATTTTGCAATAAGTGTATATTAATATGATTGTATTTCAATCAAAAATCATCAATTTTCATATAAATTACCTAAACAATAAAATTAGTGTATTGTGATACAAGTTCTCGGCGGCGCAGAAGTGAGTCAATCGCGTTCACCACTCGCGCCCCTCTCACTCGCAGAGAGTGAGACGTGTATAGTTGCAAAGAACGAACAAGCGGTGCCAAAGTCAGTCTCGCGACTGCATTCGAGCTTGTATGTCGTGGTTTCTGGAGTAATACGATGCGTAAGGTAACCGACTTATATCATTTTACACAAATTATACTAGATTAGTTGTAATAGTATTGTGAGGTAGAATATTTCGTGCGTGTGTTTTGTAGAATAATATTTATTAATTTGTTATACTTTCTCAGGAGGTAATTATTTACGATACATATTGGAGCTGAAAAACTAAAAATGTATGGCCGGGTACTTAAAAGTGAAAGAGGGCGTGCGCGTGTTATAAAAAAATTCTGAAGAGAGAATAAAGGAGATTGAACAACATATCAACAAATTTCCTGCATATGAAAGCCACTACTCACGAGCTAAAACTGCTAAAAAGTATCTCAGTGCAGAACTTTCCCTAAATGCCATGTACCGTCTTTATTGCAATGAAAATAGTAATCCCGTTTCTAAGACTGTATATGGCAAAGTCTTTAAAGAAATGAATTTAGCTTTCAAAAAACCTAGCATAGGTACATGTAATAAATGTAATTTATTACAAAATAAACTAAAATATGTGTCAGATTCTGAAGAGAAGCGACAAGTTCAGGAACAATTAACGAAACACCAAGAAGATTATGAGAGTGCCTATAATGAAAAACGTAAAGACAAAGGTATTGCTCAAAATAACTCCAATACTTGGGGGATTGCCTTCGACTTACAACAATGTCTACCAAAGCCTATGTTAAATACACAATCGGCATTTTATAAAAGACAACTTTGGGTCTACAACTTAACCATTCATGATTTTATCTCTAACAACGCGTACTGTTATAAATGTGGCCAGAATCAAAAGGTGGTAGAGGTGCTAATCAAATAGGTTCCTGCTTATACGAGTATGATTTTATTACTGTGAGACTGCCTTTACTTCATCCAAACGCTGAAAATCTGATAATGTATTCCGATTCGTGCTCAGGGCAGAATAAAAATTCTATTGTTTGCACAACATTATTGCTAGCCGTAAAAGACTCTACCCAGCTATCAAATAAAGAACATAAGTTTCTCGTACCGGGTCATACGCACATGGAGGTAGACTGTGATCATGCTCTTATAGAGAAAGCTAAAAAACAAACATCGATGAACATTCATCATCCGCGCGATTGGTGTCAGCTAGTAAGAGTAGCCTCATATAGGAATAATAAATTCTCAGTCATAGAAATGACTAAAAATGATTTTTATGATTTTGCTACATTTTCCAAATATAATTTTGTAATAAAGAAGATTAATACTGAGGGTAGAAAATTTGTATGGTCAAATGTGCGAGTACTTAAATTTAGTAAGGATCAATTTCCAGATTTTAAATATAAAGAAAGTTACGAAGGTGATACTGACTACTACTCCATGTCGTATAGCAAGAAAAATAAAAATTATAGCCTTGTTAATTTAATGCCGTTCAAAAATGTTATAAAGGGCCAGTGCCTATTAGCATCCAAAAGAAAAAAGATCTAATATCACTTTTGGAATACATCGATCCTAGTGTGCATGAATTTTATCATAATTTGTTAACTAATGGTAATGTACGTGATATCGATCCAGATATTCTATCAGAAGCTGAATGAAAGTGTCTATTCTAAAACAAATTTGTTGTATGTGATTTTTTAATTTTAACATTTATTACATTTATTTTGATACTAGCTGACCCGCGCAACTTCGTCTGCGTCACATTAAAAAAAGGTTATAGTCACCGTTTAAACCTTCCCTGGACTTCCACAAGTATTTTAAAACCAAAATCAGCTAAATCGGCCTAGCCGTTCTCAAGTTTTAGCGAGACTAATGAACAGCAATTGATTTTTATATATATAGATTTCTTAAAGACATTTTTTAGCACAACTTTTAAAGGTTTAAGCTTTATTACTATAAATATTAATAGTATGATTAGTATATGAGTATTAATAACGTAATTTGACTGATCTCGATAATAATAAGTTTAAGCGTGATAATGGAACTGATTAGTAATACGAACATGCTGTTCTAATTAAGATATTGCGAGTACCTACCTACATTAAATTATAAATATAAAGTTTAGTGAAGACTAAAACAGTTTGCCTAAATGTTTAAAGTTAAGTTTAATTAGATTTTTAATAGTTTGTATTTTTGTTTTATTTTCTATGAAAGTTTTAGCGTTGTTTTAATGTTCTACAAATATATTTTGTAGATATTGTTTAAGCATGGCTGATTAACAAAAATAAAGATATTTTTGTATTCATTTAATGTTGGTTTTACTTCTGTCTAACATAAACCTACCTAATTACTTACAAATACCTTTTATTTAACAAACATCTTACTATTTTATTTTATGCATTGCATTTGTATCCATAAATACTTTTATATTTATAAAGATGTATCAAAAATAACAATAGTTTGTATCATTAACTAAATTTTATCACGTATACGGTACAGGTGTATAATAATATAAATAAAATTTTACCTCCAAGGTCCTGATTTCAATATAAATTATAATTTTAACATTAAAATAAACTATATTAATTATTCAAGTTTTGGTTTTAATTACTACTTGAAGCATAAACTTCCAAAATATGAAACATATATCATTCCACACCAAACCGATATACGATGTGTACCTATATTGGTTCAAGTCATTTTAAATTATTTGACACATAAAATACATTAATTATTTGTTGTGTAGGGTGATACAAGCGCATTTTTTTTTTATTATAAAAGAAACTATTAGAATTATTTTGTTCCTTCTAATGTTAAAATATAGTCTGAGATATTGTTTATAAATGACAGGAATCAGTTTTCATTTTAGTGCAGTAGAAAAAGTAACAGAATTTTTTTAAACTTAAACATTGATTTTCTCAAAACTATCATTTTCGAGTCATATCACTTTTCACTGAAGGTACAGAATTAGTCTCGATATACACATATTAAAAATATATAACTGCATTAAAATATTAGATGTAAAAAAACAAGTCAATTTAATTAAAACTACACGCCAAAATGATTTAAACTGTGTATCTTTACTATTGCAATTCCCAAAAAATAGACGCCATCGAAACTTCAAACCGTGTCTGCTACAGTACGATCAACGTAACTTGACCGGATTGAAGTTAGGTTTTTATCACTTTCGCGCTTGTCATAGAGATGCGACCCTAAAATTACTTACGAAAACGACTAAATATGTTTAATCGATTAAAAATACTAACAACATTTTAATTCAACAATATAAAAACACTATTTAAATGAGGTCATAAAAGTTTAAATTTAGAACAGTTACAGTAAATACTAAAGAAACTTTGAAAAATAATTTCTTTACGAAAATAATCACAAAAAAACAAGAGTTAGTAATACTAATTATGACAATGTAATGCGTAATCGCATCTCTAATTCTCTTGGTTTAGTTACCGCTCCCGCCCCCCGCTTCCTGTCACCATTTACTTCCAAAAAATGGATCTGCGCAACCACTTGTCGCCTACTTCAGTCCGGCCCAGTTACGTTGATCCAACTGTACTATGGCTCCCGGTATGGGAGTAACCAGTGCTCAGTTTTATTTAAATATTTCGCTATTTCCACAAATAAACACTTAAAACACAGTATCTAACGAAAATATATTAACTTGAGACTATAAATTCAAAAGAATTTCTAGTTTTACTCACAAACATACGACAAAAAGAAATCTACTTTTTTTTTGTTTTTGAGGGTAGTTTGATACTCAACGACAGTTTGTTTCAAATTACAATGAAAACGTTAATATTATGAACAGACATTAAACATCACTTTCACTTTCACTCCCCATATTATATGAGGTCCTGGAGTTTAAAAAACTGCGAGAAATAAGAACAGAAATATATTCGAAATTAACTTAACCGCCACTGACGCTGCCGTATTTAGAATGGCGGCTACGCAAAAATTTTGTTTCGTGTGGCCTTTGACAGGTCTTTGTCGACGTCCACAAAGTAGCGTTGTCTTTTTCTAGAGAGTGGTCAATTTTGTGAGGTTATGGCGCAGTCCTGGTCTCTAAGTCAATGCCTGTACCTTAAATTCTTTTTCAATCGACTTCAAAAAGGAGGAGGTTCTCAATTCGTTTGTATGTTTTTTTTTTTTTCGTATGTTTGTTCACCGATTACGCAAAGACGGCTGGACCGATTTGAAAAATTGTTTTTGTGTTTGATAGGGTATACTTCCAAGTTGGTCCAATTGTCATCAGATCACGATCTGATGATGGGATCTTGGAAAAATCGAGGGATCTCTTAAAATATTAAAGGCACACCTACAGTGATTTAGGTATATTTCGTAGTGATTCATGCATTTACTCTTAAAAAATACCAATTGGTGAAGTGGAACTGATGATGAAGACCACAAATGAGGAGCAGACCTATTCAATATTTCACAGTTTGCGATTCAGTTACTTTAATATGGTATTGAGTAGCACTTTATTCTCGTTATACTACTATTCCACAATGTAATAGAGCTGATAGTGAACTCCTCAATAATTTCAGCAGTTGACATAAGCCTATTGTAACTTATGTGAATTACAAACCAACCCACTAAAAAGTGAGAAATAAAAACTTTTTAACAAAAAAATATCACCGACTTCTAAAATAAATACAAGGCAACTAAAAAGCAATAAATAATATACCTAGAATAACAAAAACAAATTAAACATTTTGAAGTTGGTGCCGAATAAAACACAAACCGCCTTATTCCAAAAGCTGGACTAAACCTGGTTTGACGAAAATCCTAGTTTAAACCATGGATCTACGAAAATCTTTATTACAAAACGAGGTTCATCGCTTAATCAATGATCTTCTTTGGTCTATAGATTAGTCTTTCGATCACCCTAGTTTAACTATGGTAATAACCTTAAAATGTCAAAAATTTTGACATTTTATGGTTATTTTATTTACAATTTTGCGTATTTTAGTTTCAATTATTAATGAAGAATAATGCGTGTTTAGTGACTTTAAATTATTAACTAACTAAATATGGTGTGGCAACAAAATAAACGCAAAAATCGAGTGAAATGCGATGTGTGACCAAAGATTTAATAATACATGCTTATTATTGTTTTTCAAAACATTTATCACAGCTTGGAATTGAGAGAGAAGATTTAATATACAGAACTCAGAGATGTCCTAAAATTAAAGTGGTCTGTGCAATGTTTGGGTCAACCAGACTCGACGTGAAGTGTACCTACGCAGTGTGGAAAGTTGAAGATCAACACAGATTATTTTTGTTCGACAATAGTATCATTAACTAGTGCTCTATGTAAAACAATCTGATGCATTCCACTTATAATATGTCACATTATTTATATTGAAGTTGGAAAATCACATTTGGAATGTCTGATAGGTGGTCTGGAGTAGTGCGGCAAAAACCAATGTTGAATTTACTCAAAATGCACAAAACAAAGTAATAGAAACATCATTATGACAAAATTTCTTACCTAAAACTTACTACTGAACTATACATATTATAGTGGAACTAAATAAACATTGATCAATTTAAAATTTAGTTGGTAAAGTGTAACCATGGGTATACCTATCACTAGAAACAGATGTAAACTTAGGTTATAGGTAGGTACCAAGAACTGAATATTATGTTTATAAGAGCTCAACTAGTTAATACATTGCTACAATGTTCCTTTAAACATAGTTTAAACACTAAACAGAGAGTACAGATTAGTTACAGGTTATTGAAATTGTGATGTAATAACTATTATGCACTACTTAACAGTTTAGATAATTATATTTAAGATTCTCTGATAGATGAACTATGTTCTTAGGGAGAATAAATGGTATCTAATAAATAATGATTCTATGTATAATGTACCTAAAACTTACTAGTGAACTATAAGGTGGATCTAAATATAGAATTATCAATTTTATTATATAAATATATTATTGATCACTGTGTATATATTATACAAAAAATGCATACAATTTAAAATTTATTGTAAAATACTAATATTATAAAGCTGAAAAGTTTGTTTGAACGCGGTAATTCTTTTGAACTTTTTACTGTTGGATAGCCCATTTGTCGAGGAAGGCTATAGGCTATATAATATCACACTGCAACCAATAGGAATGGAGCAGCATTGAGAAATGTTGCAAAAACAGGGAAGATTTATGCAGACTAAGTTGTGCGGGAAAGCTAGTCATCTAAATAGAAATAAGGGATATCAACTCAATATTCCTTTTCAAACATAGTTTGAACAGGGAATACAGAATGGTTACAGGTTATTGAAATTGTTAACATCCATTTTGTTGTCAAATGGAATAACTATTAAGTGCTACCTAACAGTTTAGATAATTATATTTATGATTCTCATGAAAATGAACTCTGTTCTTAGGGAGAATAAATGGTATCTAATAAATAATGATTCTATGTAGATAATTGAGAATTTCATTTCATAGCAAGCTCACTGATATTAAATAATAAATATATTCATAAAATTTGTTTCAATTGTTTGTTGTGCTTCAGCTGAAGCTTCAGTACCTATGTTGAATCTAGGCATACTTTCCCCCAATACATTCAGAACAACGATTGCAACAAAGAAAACAGTAAGTATATCAAAAATGGATTATCTTATTGAGTAAGTATCCTTCCATGCTAAGACCTGTTCCAATGAAACTAGCTTTGTAATAAAAACTCGCATCCAAGTTCCTCTAACCGCCTTATTCCAAAAGCTGGACTAAACCTGGTTTGACGAAAATCCTAGTTTAGGATTTTCGTCAAACCAGGGTATTGAAATTGTGATGTAATAACTATTATGCACTACATAACAGTTTAGATAATTATATTTAAGAATCTCATGAAAATGAACTATGTTCTTAGGGAGAATAAATGGTATCTAATAAATAATGATTCTATGTATAATGTACCTAAAACTTACTAGTGAACTATATAGTGGATCTAAATAAACATTGATCAATTATTGATTGATTACTGTTTATATATTTATACATAAAATGCCTAATTTAAAATACACTAGTGAACTATAAGGTGGATCTAAATATAGAATTATCAATTTTATTATATAAATATATTATTGATCACTGTTTATATATTATACAAAAAATGCATACAATTTAAAATTTATTGTAAAATAAATATCTATACTAATATTATAAAGCTGAAAAGTTTGTTTGAACGGGGTAATCTCATGAACTACTAATTCTTTTGAACTTTTTACTGTTGGATAGCCCATTTGTTGAGGAATGCTATAGGCTATATAATATCACACTACAACCAATATGAATAGAGCAGCATTGAGAAATGTTGCAAAAACAGGGAAGATTTATGCAGACTAAGTTGTGCGGGAAAGCTAGTTATCTAAATAGAAATAAGGGATATCAACTCAATATTCCTTTTCAAACATAGTTTGAACAGGGAGGACAGAATGGTTACAGGTTATTGAAATTGTTAACATCCATTGTGTTGTCAAATGGAATAACTATTAAGTGCTACCTAACAGTTTAGATAATTATATTTATGATTCTCATGAAAATGAACTCTGTTCTTAGGGAGAATAAATGGTATCTAATAAATAATGATTCTATGTAGTTATTTGAGATTTTCATTTCATAGCAAGCTCACTGATATTAAATAATAAATATATTCATAAAATTTGTTTCAATTGTTTGTTGTGCTTCAGCCGAAGCTTCAGTACCTATGTTGAATCTAGGCATACTTTCCCCCAATACATTCAGAACAACGAGTGCAACAAAGAAAACAGTAAGTATATCAAAAATGGAATATCTTATTGAGTAAGTATCCTTCCATGCTAAGACCTGTTCCAATGAAACTAGCTTTGTAATAAAAACTCGCATCCAAGTTCCTCTTAAGTGTTTGGGCGCTATAATTACTCAGATTAAACTTATAACATCCCTAATAATGTCTGAGTTAATTAAATTAAGGTTATCATCATTTGTTTACATTTTTAGTACCTACCTACTAATGACAACTACTTGTGTAACGTTCCGATCCTGACAGAATTTATTTGATTTTTCGTAAATTGCAGGCCGAGGGCTTTTATGTCAGGTTAATATTTTGAAAATTACGTAGTGCTGGCGAATAATTTAGCTACATAGAACGTCTAAATATTTTATTCTCAATGAAAACTATACTTTCAAATTACATTGGTATAAAACGGAACGTTATATTTGAATGATAAGAACAATGAATGAACTAAATTGATTTTAATCTGTGGCTGATTGCTAGATCCTTTGGTATCAGCTGGTCCACGGACTATCTAAGCTTTGTAATAAGACCAATAGTACTGTACTATATCCTGGACTTGAAAGTCTTTGTTTAAACCTTGATTTGATCTTTTCTTTGGAATAAGGCGGTGAGTGTTTGGGCGCTATAGTTACTCAGACTAAACTTCTAACATCCCTAATAATGTCTGAGTTAGTTAAATTTAGGTTATCATCATTTGTTTACATTTTTAGTACCTACCTACTAATGACAACTACTTGTGTAACGTTCCGATCCTGACAGAATTTATTTGATTTTTCGTAAATTGCAGGCCGAGGGCTTTTATGTCAGGTTAATATTTTGAAAATTACGTAGTGCTGGCGAATAATTTAGCTACATAGAACGTCTAAATATTTTATTCTCAATGAAAACTATACTTTCAAATTATATTGGTATAAAACGGAACGTTATTTTTGAATAATAAGAACAATGAATGAACTAAATTGATTATAATCTGTGGCTGATTGCTAGATCCTTTGGTATCAGCTGGTCCACGGATTATCTAAGCTTTGTAATAAGACCAATAGTACTGTACTATATCCTGGACTTGAAAGTCTTGGTTTAAACTTTGATTTGGTCTTTTCTTTGTAATAAGGCGGAAAGACTACTATTTCATGGCACCAACTTCTAAATGTTTAATTTGTTTTTGTTATTCTAGGTATATTATTTATTGCTTTTTAGTTGCCTTGTATTTATTTTAGAAGTCGGTAATATTTTTTTGTTAAAAAGTTTTTATTTAAATTAATACTTTTTAGTGGTTGTATGATGTAACCGATGTAACAACTAACTTTTATCACAGCATCATTAGAAGTAGGCTCGTCTCGGCGCGTTTACGACATTGTGAGAGGTGACGAATCTTGGTTCCTGGATTTATAAATAAGATCCAGAAACAACGCGTTTCGTGAGTGCAGTCGACAGCTTGGCTACCACCGCCTACGAAAGTAAAGCGATCGAGAAGCGTAGGGAAAATTTTGATCGCTAGTTTCTTCACTTTGACAGGGTTTCTAGTTTAAATTCGAAGCAGCATCAACGACGAATGGTTTTCCACTAAATGCCTGCCAGAAGTTTTGTCTGTAATCAGCAACAAGCGACTGAACACCGGGCTATGTGGGGTACTATCATCCGTTACAAGTACTTTGACCTATATTTAAGCACATACATATAGTTTTTACCTTTGTTGTAAGTCGATGCTCCTACTATGTTGTAGCCACTAAAGGTTCGCGCGGTTTACAAGCGGCTTACAAGCGTCTGACGCGCGTGACCGATGCGACAATAGTAAGAGTGCGCGCGCAGCCTACGTCAGTCGTCGGCCGCGCGCGTCTGTCGCAGACCTCGGAAACGGCGCTATACATTCTCATACTCGTAGTGTAGTCGCATCGGCCGCGCGCGTCAGTCGCTGTCGTAAGCCGCGCGCGGCTCGCGATCGGCCGCGATGTACGGAAATGAACCTTTAGGCTAATTTTAGTTTATCTCATGTTTCAACTTGTTCATAACACAATTTAACAAGTTAACATTATAATACTAGTGCAGTCCTTTAACATGGTGTATAGTATATTAGTCGCAGCACCTTACCCCCATATCAAGTTTATAAACATTCAAATACTATAAAATTGGCAATTTGATATATAATTAATAATTATTAATATAACTTATTGCCAGGTTATTTTCTTCAGCTTTACCTATTGTTTGCGAACTTGGCATTACATGTACATGTAGTTGTCAATCGTAGCATTAACCTTGAACTTTACAACTACCTATTAGTAGTACCTCTATAACTTTATACAAACAATAACTCGTCTCTATCATATTAGAAGTCTGCTGTGAAATCTACGTAACTAGGTACTTGTATTTATCAACATGATATTAACTAGTCATTGATTAAGAAGTAGCTCTCTGTCACAGAGGTGATAATAACCACTCAATGCTTACTACCTACCGTCGTCTTTTTTTTATTTCCAATTGTATCGCGTGTCGCTGCAATCTCCAAAACATTGATGATATTGTAATTAACAACCATGCTGTGTGTCAAAATGCTTCAGTCTATAAGCAGGCGGAACGATCATGAGCGGTGAGTTGCAGTTGAGTTTCAATTAAAACGGCCATTTTTGTTTTCTTGTAACTTTGGGATCGATCTCAAATACGATTGTGTCAAGTATGCGTCTCGAGAGCGCAATAACGACATACTAGTACGGTGCGCAAGCGTTTTTAAGATCGATTCGATTGATCGTCACAAGCATGGTAGTTTATTACAATATCATCAATGTTTTGGCGATTGCAGCGACACGCGATACAATTGGAAAGAAAAAATGGCCGTTTGAAACTTAACTGCAACTAAACTGCAACAGCACTGCTTTAAATACGTGAATTGACCAGCTAAGCGTACATTGATAGCGATCGCTATAAACCCATCGATTACGTACGATATCTAAAAAGCTATATCGTGCGCGTCTGTTAGTCATACATAATCTTTGATTACCTTGTCAGGAGCAGGCATTTATTCGCATTCGTGACAGTATTACGAAGCGAGCGATACACAACACAACACTGCTACTCGTGTTTAAATTCAGTGCTTTAACTGTAACTCACAGAAGAAATACATTCGAAAATGGCTCAAGTAAGTGTTTATTATTTTTATTTACATTACTTTAACCGACTGCTTCAGGAGGATAATGTTTTCGGGCTTTAGCACTTTTTACAGCCCAAATGGATTGATATTTTTTTTAGAGTTATTTCTAAACAAATTTTCATTTTTGTTAAAAATAAATTCTTAAAAGTAACACACAACAAAATGCACTAGAAAAAAAAACAGAAACGTAATAAAACTTATAATCCATACTAATATTATAAATGTGAAAGTAACTCTGTCTGTCTGTTACGCTTTCACGCTCAAACAGCTAAACCGATTTAGATTAAATTTGGTATGGAGATACACACATCAAAAGTGTCTAGGTCTCAACATATATTTTTGCAATAACTTTTCTCCTGATTGATTTTTTTTTTTTTATTTCTTTAGGGATTCATCAAATAAAGTGTTTTCGTTTGTCACAGTAACGATAAACCAAGTCACCTTTGCATTAATAAAGAAATTTGCCATTTTCCTAATAAAGGGATTTTTGACATTTGAACCACTAACATTAAAGTTCGAAAAAAAGACTGAAATAACAGTTTTCTTTAAAATTTTATTGGGTAACTTAAACAATTAATAATCCGTGTTTCTACCGCGAACACTAACAACACAAGAACATCGGTTTGGCATACTCAAAATGAGTTCATCCAAATCACGCTGTGGAATGGCCGCCCATGTTCGTTGCAACAACAAAAAAAGGTCTTCTTGCGACTGGATACCCTCCATATTCGGCAGAGCTCTTCTCTGTAGCATATCCCATGCATGCTCAATCGGGTTCAAGTCTGGCGACTGAGCAGGCCAGGGCAGGACATTGATGTTAGCTGCGGCGAGAGTCTGTCTTACAACTCTTGCGGTGTGCGGTCGTGCATTATCATGCATTAACTGAAATAAGGGACCGATTTGCACTTGTAGAGGAACGATGACGTCTGATACAATCGTCTCAGCATAAATTTGAGCGTTGAGGTTGCCTCTGATCCAAATCAACTCAGTTCTTCCGCCGATCCAAATACCCGCCCATACCATGATGGTTCCACCACTATAAGGATGGACTTCCTGGCAGGATTTTAATCGCTGTTGGCGTCCAGGGGTTCTCCAGTGTCGTATACGTCTTGTATCCGGTCTCATACCAAAACGAGACTCATCAGAAAAGCACACGAAACGCCATTGTTCTTCTGCCCAATTTCTGTGTTCAAGAGCCCATTGATATCGAATCCTACGATTGTGCATTGCTATAGGTGGTACCCGTAGCGGTCTTCGGGAATGAAGGTTCACTTCATGCAAGCGGTTTCTGACTGTTTGGTCGCTAATTAAGTTCCCTGAAGAGTGATGAAGCCTCACGGCTAACATCATGGCGGTTATTGTTGGACCTCTTCGAGTTAAGATTTGAATGTATCGGTCTTGTCTCCGTGTGGTGCAGTGATACCGTCCTCCATGGCGCTCAGCCACGGTACCAGTGCTTCGGTAACGTGTCCAAAGTCGACTGATAACACTCTGACTTGTATTCAGAGCTAAAGCCACAGTACGTTGCCGGGAACCAGCTTCTATCATTCCCACGGCTCTGAGCATTTCTTCCCTGCTTAAATGACGTCGCCGCTCCATAATAACGTTGGTTTTAATCAGTAGTAGGGAAACAGTAGCACTAATAATGTCTTCAATGCGTTGTATGTTTTTATAGGGAAAATATTGACAGCTGATTTTCATCTTTTACTCGAATTTGATTCACAGTTCCTGATTCAAATTATGAAATGCACCAAAAAGGATCCATATAAATTTATAAAATCATAAATTTATTACAAAGCCACATCTCAATCTCAAGAAATCCGCATAAAAATGCTTGATCCCTAGACACTTTTGATGTGTGTAGTTTGAGTCCCGGGGAAGGACATAGGATAGTTTTTATTGCGATAACCGACATCCACGCGGGTGGAGCCGCGGGCGAAAGCTAGTCTATAATATTTGTTACATCTTTTCTTTCTTTTTTACGGCAATTTGTGGCGGCACTATTGGCAACTAATCGCTCGGCCAATAATGGCCATATGTCTACAATTGTATGGCGCATGATTCAGTCTCCTAAACGGGCTACACAACACGGCAACAATAAAATAGAGGGCGACTGAAACAACAACAAAATTGTCCGGGTAACATTTTGGAAAATAGATCGCTCAGCGATCGTCCGGCAACCATAAAATCAATATTGGAGAGTACTGCCATGTTGCCGGCCACAGCATTGCCGTCACAAAAGGCCATGGCAACTTGAGTACGAATGCCTTAAAAAAACAATTGAAAAATGTGTTAGTTGTCGAAATGACAAGTGAAAAATTACTAAATTGTTAATTAATGATTTTAAAATTTGTTAATTTAATTTAAATTGTTAATTAATTTGTAATGTGTGTTTGTGCCTATAACTTTTTCCAAATTTAGCTCTGTATTTTTTTTTTAATTATATTTTAGCTGTACATCGTTGTTATTTGTTACTATTGTTTATAATAATTAATCTAATAAAAAATGTTATTGTACCTACTAATGAGCGCTTATTAGTATGCGTATTAGCGTATCTAATTTGTATGTTTTTGAACTGATAAACGATTTTATTATTATTGTTATTAAATTGCCTTAAAAAATAGCCCGTTTTGACGCCCCTTAAGCCATTCATATTGTATAATATGTCCTTAAGATTTTCATCGACGCTATAATAACATTTCGTAAGATGTGCTTTGAACCTATTTTTAAAGTTTCAGTGGTTTGAGATCGTTTTGAAATAGGGTAGATCTTTTCTGCGAGTTTTGAGACATATTTCTCTTTTTGACTTAGTCTCGTATTTATGTATTTTTTTATTAAATTGGTTAGGATTACAAAAATGTAAAAAAATGACAAAGTTACTAGGTTTTTCAATTTTTTCTGTTTTAAATATACCATTGTTTTTATAGCTCTCTTTTGTGAAAGCTGCATCTATGTTGTATTGATAGCTGTTGCCCCAAAATTAAACGCTGTACCGCAGTTTTGACTCAACTAGAGCAAATTAGACCGTCTTGAGCTGATATATTGTGCGTACAACTCTAAGGCTTCTTATTGCGTACTTACAATAGAAGATAGTTCTTGTTTCCAATTAAGTACAGCTTCTATCTACCCTCAGGAATTTAATGATGTCTACGATGTCTATCTTATTTTCTTTTGATTACACCTGTAGAGACTGTAGAGTTGTAGTATGTTTTATTGTAGATTTAAACAGTAGGCATTTGGTTTTGCTTGTATTTAATCTTAAATTGTTTACACCCAGCCGTTTTTCAAAAGCTGCGAATGTGACTTGAATTTTCTTTTATAGTTTTTGCACACTGTCTGCTGATATAATGGCATTTGTGTCATCAGCAAATATAACTAAATTGGCGTTCAGTAAGCAATTTTCAATGAAAGCTTATATCGTTTAGGAAGATAATATAGAAAATTGGCCCTAAAACTGAACCTTGAGGTACACCCCGCGTCATTGTCTCCAAGTTCAATTTACATATTTTTTGTTCGCCTTCTATAATTGCTTTGATTTCCACAAATTGTTTCATGTTTTAGATAGCAGCCAAATAATTATATATTTATGTTTAGTCTTGGTTTATTATGATCCACCGTATCGAAAGCGAAACTTAAATCTAGGAGAAATCTTTTTATCAGTAAGATAATTTAGAACATGCTCTAACAGAGAATCTATTGCATCAGCAGTACTGACAGATTTCTGATAGCCAAATTGCCCAGTCGTCAATATGTTATTGTTCAAGTGTTTTACGAGACGGTCCTTCATTCGTGGTTTCACCTTTTTTGTTTATAGAAATAAAAAAATATAAAAATTGTACACCTAGTCCCATGAATGAGTTATGAGTTTGATGAAGCCTATGATATTGTCCTACCAATTTGTCCTTATTTCTTGTATTCACAGAGTGAATATCACTATTTTTGTTATATAAATGTAAGTTTTGTTTTACAAACATAACGTTTGCATATATATATTGTGATGCAACTGTCATAATGTCTATCTCTTTAAACTTTTCTCTAAGGGAAACTCGTGCTCCTAGTTGATATATCGCACTGCACTGCGCGTTTTTGAAGAATTAAAATAGTTTGTATATCAGCCGCCTTGCCCCAAAGCAATATGCCGTAGGACATGACGCTGTGAAAATAACCATAATATACTAGTCGAGCTGTTTCTACGTTCGTAAGCTGTCTGACTTTGCTGACAGCATATGCTGCAGAACTGAGTTTCCCTGCGAGACATGATATTTGGGCGCCCCACTGTAACTTACTATCTAAAGTAATTCCCAAAAAAACCGTTGAATCAACAAAATGAATAACTTCATTGTTTAAAACAAGATTTGGACTGATATTTCTTACATTTGGTAAGCTAAATTTAATACATTTGGTTTTTTTAGAATTTAAAAGCAAGTTATTTGATGTAAACCAGTCAAGAACTAATGCAAGGGACCTGGGGCCGTACCATGAGCTCTTATAACAGGTCAATTTTAGACGAAAATTGAGCTGTCCTGCTAATTTCGAACAATAATCTGCCAAAAAGCAGGCGAGTCAGCGATGACGTCACTAAAGCCGGCGAGCGGCCTATTGTTTATTTGTCAATTCTTTGAATTTGACAGCAGGTTAGAAACTGACATGCGCCTATTTTAGACCTTTTGACACTTGAAACTCGTAAATTGAACTGCCGTGCTATCAAATTTTGCAGCTATGGTAAAGTAACTATAATTGAAATGTTTATCGTATTATCAATACAATACGTAATATAAAAGTAATTATTGACATATTTTTACGATAGCAGTGTGAATGGATGTATATTCCATGTAAAAAGTGTTGTGTTTCTGTGAACAAAACTCATAAGACTTACGTTTACGTGCGATGAAGATAAGTTCATGTTTCGTGGACAGAATTCAGTGAAATAAGTAACTTTATTACTACGTGTATCAACGACCTACTTAAAGCTATCGAACAAAAGATGTTTTATTTGCTCATGATACCACCTATTCTATTATAGTAGTAAATCATGCCTAGTTAGAAAATGAAAGAAATGTGACAATAAATACATTAATTTGAATGCCTAACATGATTTACTAGTATATGTACTTACATGGAATTTGTTGAATGTACAAACTGTGATAAAATGTAGAAATAGAAAAAAAATACTTAAATCTTAATATTGAAATAACAACCTCTTGAATTTTCTGATAATCAAGAGAAAGAGACTATAAAATTCTTAGGTATTAATTTTGACTATTACTTTAACTGGAAAATACACTTAAAGATGAGTTTTAGAAAGCAAATTGAAACAATATTCCTATCCATTTTAAATGCACAAAGAGTGGATAACCAATTTAGTGTAATCACTATATACCATAAATGTGTCCTTTTTAAGATATGATGTCATCTTTTAGAGCAACTCAATAGAAATTGGCTTTAAAGCTCTAAAGAAATGTATCTATGCAAACTGTAGAATTAAGTTTACCTACTGATTCATGTAAGCAATTTATTTTGCTATTAAGTGCATACATACACATTCCTACCAACTAATAAAACTTTATTGAATAGGTAGTGTAAAAGTAAAAAAATATTATAAAAGTGAAATATGTAGTCTGACTAAATGAAACATCACAAATGAAAAAAAGTACTTAAATAGTAATAACTTTTTTCTTTGTATACTGTCATTAATACACAATCATTTATTAAAACAAGTAAGTGTAGTAGGTTGTAATACATAAGTGATACACAGTGATAAATAGCTCAAAATCCAATTCAATGTTATTTACTATTATTTTACTTCGCAATATATTGTTGTTCTAATTTAATATGTAGGTAAATAAAAAAGGAGCATTACTTACAATATTTTGACTGATGACAAAAAGACTTATAGTATTATGTAGCTCCCATATAAAAATGTACAGAGGTTCCTAGTCATATTCGCAAAAATAAATTGATTTGATTTGTTTTCAAATTTACTTTAGTTTAGCAAAACTTTGTCTTCCTCAGATAAATTTGATAAGTGTTATCAACTCAGTAAAGAAATTGTAGCCATTGTAATAAACTTTGTAGTAAACTCCAAATTTGGCAGGAATGTTTAGTCTACAAAATAATTATGTTAATGCCCATACTTAATAAAAGCTTCAACAAACTTAAGTACCTAGTGTGTTTTATTACTATCAATAGGAATACTGTCTATGAATTTCAAAATGGTCTCTTAATATCCTTATCTTTGCCAAGTTATGTATAAGCATGCAGTTGATGTATAAATAGTTGACCTACTTGCAAAGAGTATTTTAATTTAGAGATATTATAGTGCACAAGTATTTGGTATGCGAAGATACAAGTGCGTTCTTTATTCTCTCACTCTCATAGTCAGATTGGATTTAAATCCGACACGACCGGACTGAGATTAGGCACAGGACCGAGGGGTGTGACCACAGATTAGGGTGTGACAATCTACGGTCACCAATGTCCTAGCTAAACATACTACCTACCTATAGAGCTGTCCATACTAATGGATTTTTTTAATGGTCTCGTTATTTGTGCTAGTTACGATTTTGTTTTTAAAATTTTAACAATATTGTAGCAATGGAATAGGTGCCTACATGTAGTATTGAGATACCATGTATAAAATCACTTAAGTAGTAGGTAAGTAAGTACAACTATTGATAATTTTGCTTATTATCATTATGTATTACTTCGAAGAAAAAAATGCAATAGGGTCAAGACAAAATGCATTTTGATTGAGAGAGATATAATTTAAATATTTTCCGAGATCACGATAGTCTTAGCACCCTACATAGAATATAAACATATGCTGACATGTAGCTAAGCTCGTTCGAAAACGTATCCTCCCTAAGGGAATTTATAACTTCATTGTAGTGTCTTTTTTAAAGTAGATATTATGATTTTTAAAAGACGCACAGAAGTTTAATCGTTTATTTTGCTTAATCAAGCTTTTATTGAGTTTGTTTTTGTTATTCAGCTTTATAAAATTAGTAAAATTAAAACGTGTTTTAGAACGTTGCTGCAGGACAGCATTTTTAAAAGTTCATGGTACAAATTAAAAACCTGCCAGGTTCAAACACGATGTTGAACTGCCCTGTACTTGGCAAATAATCTAAATGTTCATGGTACGGCCCCTGTTTACTTCGTCAGAGTAATCATTTTTACGATTGGTTTTGAATATAAGAGAATTTGTTAAAATAAAGTTACGAATAAATTTATTTGTGTCGAAAAATAGTATAAACTTAACATACTTATATGTTGCGTTGTAAAGTAACAAGTTCAAGCTCTGTATGTGCTTGTTGTGTATATCAGATACTGACTGTGAGTAAGGTGGACCACATATAATAAATATACAACCTACTGTTTCATTAATAGATATCATAGACAATGTTAAATGAATTATATCTCTCTTGGTGACTGAGAAGCTGTCACCATATAATACTATGACTGTTGATTGATCATCTAAACTAATACTTTGTAATTTACTAATTATACTACTAAGCTTGGCTCCTGGTGAACAATAATTTGTAACCATATAATTTGAATAACCCTTAATTAATTTTCCAAAATCTATTCCTAACTGGTCGGAAAAAATTACAACTCTTTTCTCTGTAACAGGATTAGCTAAAGGTTGTTGAGTATTTAACAATCCACAGTCACAATCAGACTCACTGTTAGTACTGTTCTGCAAACATGATGTATTTTTTAGTATATTTACGTTGTTTGTCGGTGTAACAGACAGCGAGCAGTTATAGCAAAGGTTGTTTATGATAAGTGAAGTTAATTGATCCGTATTCTCTCTTGCTACTTGGGCTACTTCCTCATACTTAAGAATGTACTGTTGAGTTTCTGTTTCGTGTTTAAGTATGAGTGATGATAGACGAGAGTGTAAGTTTGTGATTTGAGCATTGAGCTCCTGAGTATGTTGGTCATACATCAATCTGCTGGCAACTATTTGTTCATGACAGGAATCCAACTGTGACCGTAGTTTTTCTTGTTTATTTAATGACTCGGATTGGCTCTTAAACAATGTTGAAAGTTTTCCAAACCGTCTACATTTAACTTCAAGATTCTTAATTATTTTATTTTATTTTGAATATTTCCTACGTTTTTTATGGCTAAGTAACTTAAACTTATTTACACATTTAGCACCTAAGAGTTCACTAAATAGATTTTGAGTTGCTTGACTGTTTGTCGCCTGTATTGTTTCTTCTAAAGAATTAATGGTCATATGAGCCTCTTGAAGTTGGTGTTCCAATTCTGCATTATGGCTCAGAGAGCTTGTATAGATGTCACTGCAGTTACTAAAACTTTTCACTTCTGCTTCGAGACAATCACGCTGGTCTTTGATATCCAAGTTTTCGAAGTGCAGGTCTATCAATTCTTTTTTTAGTTCACCTACTTTCTCATTGATCCTCACAATTTCCTCTTCACAATCAGAGCGCTCTGTCAATAGCTGCATGCATGTTGTCTTCTTTGCATTTTTTCAACTCAAGCAACGCTAACTTCAGCTTGTTTTCCATATCCCTAGCTGTTGCCTTACGGGTCATGATGTGAGTACTCATAGTCACTGCTGTAGATTAGTCCACTAGACTCCTGTAACACAATAAACAAAGCTAAGTACAAGAAAGAAAAAAGTTTAAACAATAAAAATGAGATGGGGGTAGGTAGAATTTATACAAGATTACAGAATAAATGCAAAGGAAAATTGAAATACAAATTAATTTAACTATAGAATATAAGCAAGACATTAAAATAATAAAAAGATAATAAAGTCTAAAAACAACACAAAAGTGGATTCACAATTCTAGTGGATTTTTAAGTTTTTGGGTATGAGGCAGGTATGTAGGTCAGGTGGGGTAAGTGAAGCATACTTTTTTTCCTTTTTATAAACTGAACCTTAACTCATTAGGAGGATTCTTATTTCGGATAGGGATAGATGCTAAGTACTCTTGATTAAATCATCTTTAATATTACATGAACGTTAGGCCCTCTAGTCATGTAACCAATTACAAAATTACCAAATAGAAAAGGACTGTGATTTTGTTTCACTTACCCCTGCACGGGGTAACTGAAACTGTCATCAGAACGTCTGTAAATATTAAAGTTATGGAACCATTTTAATAACTAATATGACATTTCAAATAGATTCATTCTAATTTAAGTATAAATGAATCGGAATACGGTTTATTTTTCAATATACAACGTAAAAATAGAAACTGGGGTAAGTGAAACATAGTATGGTAGTCAGGGGTATTAAACTAAAAAAAAAATCAAGCATGTTCTTCTATTTTTAATATTTTTTAATAATTATCAAAATATATAATAAATAAAACATTAATTTATGACTTTCTTTTCTCATTTACGAGAATAGAAACTCATAAATTATTGTGTATTTGGACAGTCTTTTCAAATTATTTATCGTCTTAAAATTAATCAACAATAAAACGACTTAGATTAAATTTTTTGCACTTTTTGTGCTAAACATTCTTATACAAGTTCAAAAAGGACATATATGGAGAAAAAAATCCATCTCGAGCGGGATTTCATTAGAAATACGGTGGAGGGAGTTAAACGGTGCCGTACCTAAACGGAATATGTATATAGGAGAATAATTTCGGCTCAAATGAGCAGGTCCCGGTGGCGCAGTTGGTAATGCAGTCTCCCAGATTGAGAAAGGTCGTGGTTTCCGAGTCCCATTCGAGATCGAAATTTTTCTCCATATATGTACTTTTTCAACTTTAATAAAACGACTATTTCAAATATAGCCTCAATTGAAGAAATAATTTAAAAAGAACACTTTTTTACTAACTTAATTAGACGTTAGACGTAGAAGTCTCCGGCTTGAATAATGGTATTTACAAAACTAACATTTTTTTTAAAATTTGCCATACAAAATACGAGTATATTGTTTTTTATTAACTAAAAAATATTTGAAAATAAATAAACAGGTACAAAATAATGGTACTTACCTAAGTATTTTGCTTTGTGTAATGACAACTTAAATTGGAATGGTGAACGGACACGAACAAACAAGAAACTAACCTTTGTAAATGGCTCTTACAATCACATGTAATAAAACTAAAAATTAAGAATATTTAACAAAAATATAACCTATTAAACTTAAATGCTTCTAAAATAAACAGAACATTTTGTAAATGGCACTTAAAATCACATGTAATGAAACTAAAAATTATGAAAATGTAACATATAAATAATATTTTAAATTTATATGCTTCTAAAATAAACGAAATATTTTGTAAATGGAACTTAAAATCACATTTATCTCATAAATCTAAAAAAATTGAAAATTTGACAAATAGGTATACTCAGGTACGAGTATGTTTCACCTGTAAAAACTTTAAAAATAAATTTGGTCGTTTTGGCAACCTAGTGTGTATATCTCAGGTTTATCAGAAATTTTGTGAATTTCTATAATCTTTACCAGAGATTCTTGTGGCACAGTATCCCTGTCTATTTTTTTTGGTTTTTGAAATTTTAGTTCGCCTTTGTTGCGAATAGTTTTGTAAAACGATATGTCATAGGTTTCGTTATCATTACAAGCGGTAACTACGCCTATATAATATTTCCATGACCCTTTCATAAAGTAACAAACTAAAACAGTGTCCTTTACCACGTAAGATTCATATATCTGTGCTATGTTACAAAGAGGAGCAGAATCTTGCTTGGTGGACGAAAATGTATCCTTATCATCGGTTTCAATAACTACAACGCCCGTGAAATCTGGTGGATTAACTCGCAGGTCATCTGAAGAACCAGAAGGAAACGCTACAGAAGCTTCTGACTCATTTGGTAATCTAAATCCTGAAGTAGACGGCCTTAAGACAACATCAACATCTTCATCTTCATCATTAAAGTTCACGTCATAAATACTGGAATCACTGTGCTCGCTCATTAAATCAGACACGCTTGTAGTAGAACCATCAGACTCTTGAATTTGTTTTTTTTTTTGTTGCGCTTTTTAATATTTATTTCATATTTTGTGTTTTCTTTGTTTCGAGATTTTATTTGTTTTCCTTTTTCTTTCTTAACACTCAGCACACATTTTTTTTCTTGCTTGAATTTCTTTAACAGTTTGGTTTTTTCTTCCTTTGCCTTTGCTTTTTGTTCTTTTTCCATTATTTTTTGTTGCTTTTCTGCTTCTAATAATTTACATCTTTTGTAGACATCATCATTAGTTATTAATTCGGCACCTGTAGCTATTTTCCTCCTTTTTGTTTTTGTTGAAGTTCAACCTTTTACAGATTTAAGAAGCAGTTCTTCAAATGACACTATACGATTTTCTAGGATTGTTATTTTTGCACGTTTAGGAACTTCCACATGACTGTCATCTGAAATATGGTGCATATTGCTAGCGACTAACGAAAGTGAACTGCTTGATGTATATTTATCTTCCAACAAAAGATTTGTCTCTCGATGAACACTAGAACTCTGCTTTGATGCACCAGCATGTGAATTAGAAATTACTTTATTAATGCTAGTCAATACAATTTTCTGCAGCAGTTCCGGCTGGGTATCTTTAAGTTGGGGCTGGTTATCACAAAGTTCATCCTGTTGTTGTTGGAAGTCGAGGTTTACGTTATCGTCACTAAGACATGTGTCGGTCCATATTTCGTGAAAATATGTCGAGTCAAGATTTTCGCGAGGTTCCTCAGATAAGGTTGTTCTTGATTGCCATGCTTGCAACAAGATTTGGTTAAACTTTTCTTGCGGTACTGCATTTTTGTTAAGAGGGAAAATACCCGCTTTCCTAAATCCTGCCGAACATACACTAGGTTCTATTGCAGTCCATATTTGACCTATCATCATAGAAAATTGTTTTTTAGGTAACACTTTCCCTATATTCTGCCTTTGCCATCTCACTAAGGCGGTATCCCACTTGTCTTTAACAGACTTATTGACAGACAGGTCTAGTGGTTGAAGAACATCACTAGTATGCGGTGGTATCTTTAAAATAGTAATACCAGCCGAACGAGCTTTCTCTATAATATTAAGTCCCACGTGAGTACTGTGACCGTCATATATCAATAAAATTGGTCTCTTTAGTCCAACCGTTGGCAGAAAAACTTTATCAAAAAATGATTCAAAAACTTGGGTTTCCATCCAACCGTTAGAAGTAGCCGCATATACTGTCCCCGGGTAGGCTTCCGGAGACGTCCACTCGTCCCAAACGTTTTTACCTTTGTATATGATGAGAGGAGGCAATTTTTCACCTGATGCGTTGCATCCTAAGAGGACAGTTGTGTTGTCCTTCCCGGGTGAAGAAATCGTACGTGTTGACGCGAAGCCCTTAATACCCACAACCTTTGACTTACTGGGATCCTTACTAAAACTTGTTTCATCTAAATTATATATATGACTAGGTTTATCATACAAATCTAATTCGTTGATAGTATTCTCCAGTAAGTCGAAATATGGATATATAATATCAGGTCTACACGCATTTTTTCTGGCATATTCTACAGCCTGCGGTTTTTTGACTGATAGATTATGCCTTTTTTTAAATCCTAGAAACCAATCTTCGCCTGGTACACCGTCCTTGAATGGGTTAACAATGCAATTTTTGTTGACGTATTCACCAACTACTTCAAAGATTTCCTTTCTTGTCAAACCAAATCCATACCTTTCCATAATATGGAGATTCTTAGCCAACGACTCCTCTACTTCACGTGATAAAATTGTACTCCTGCCCAAGGTATTAGATTTCAAACCTCTACGTTCGTGAATCCGATTAACTATGGTTGATCGTGGGATGTTATAATGTTTCGAAGCAGCATAAGCTGACATTGTTCCGTTTTTGACCGCTTCAATTGCATCTTGAAATTTTTCTTTCGAGTAAGCACCTTTATCAGTTTTTCGGATGTAATTTCGAGGCATACTGTACAAGACCTAGAAACAAAAGTTATAATAAATTACCAGCTAGCAGTTTCCGGTAAAAAATGCACCAAAAATCTATCAATATCCCTAGACCGTTTTGATGTCTGTATAATTAAGTAAATAGTAGGTAGGTAGATAATATTAGATTAATTCAGCAATTCAAACTGGCAATGTCGTAAATGTTCGTATAACGTTTAAAATAAGCCATTAAGTCTTTGTTGCACGACGTTGGTTACACAGATATGGGATTAAAACAGAAATTTCTATTTTTATCCAATTTCTGTGTAACCAACGTCGTGCAAAAAAGGCTTAATGGCTTAATAGCTAACGACATTTCGAGTTTACACCGTACCCGACCCTTATGATTATTTTTTTTAAATAATGTTGCTGATCCCTGACATGGGGGAAGTGGGCCATATGTTTCAGTTACCTCGGCATGACTGCTTCACTTACCCCACTCGGTATTTTTTGAGGTTAAAAATTCAACTACAATTTAATCAATAGTCTGTAGTTTTAAGACATAAATAACAATTGGAAAATGAAGTCCATTATTATAAATAGTACTTACAGTAAAACACCTTCATAAAAACAACAAGGAAACACTTGACACCAGCTAAAACTTCAACAGCGTCGAACTCGCGTTTTGTTATTTGACAAGTGTCAAATTTCTTTTAACGGTATAATCTTTTAGAAAGATCGTAGTGACATCTGTGTTAGAGTATTGAAACTACTTGGTCACTCCTGTTTTATCGACTGCAGTGCTCAGTCGAAAAAAGCCATAGTTTCTTGTTGCGGTTCGGTGTTTCAATTCCCCCGCCGTTTCACTTCCCCCACCTGACCTAGCTTAAGAAACAATCGCTCCGAAAGTTGCATAACTTGTACCCCCTGTGTCTTTGGAACCGTGTGACCAACAATATGAATACCTATTTCAAAACTTAGTTAACTATTGAAGACTTACATACAACGGTTTTAGACCTAAATACTTAGTATTATTATGGTGTTAGTTGCCTAATTGTATAGTAATTTTGTGTGTAATCGAGTGTGTGGGGCCAATTGTTTAGGTCTTCAATTCAGCTTCTACAATTTGTCAAGCAGAAAGAGATACAAACTGGTGCCAGTGAGAGAATGACGAAGCTCATGCACAGATGAGACATGTATTTATGTGCTTGTGGAGTATTAGTTAGTATCAAATAAGTAAAATACTCCCCAGGTTTTATGATGAGCTTTTGAAAATTCGTCCGTTGGCGGCAGCGATGATCGGCAAGTTTGTGAGTTTTCTAGAGATGACTCACTTTAAACACTAATGAACACACTATTGAATAATACTATTAATAACTACTTTATAAACTAATAACTATTTAATTACAAATAAAAGTTAATTTAATTTATAGAAATACAAAATTTACGTCTGACGTTTACAGTGTTGCCAGACCATTTCTCTATCGGTTATCGCGATAAAAACTATCCTATGTCCTTCCTCGGGACTCAAACTATCTCCATACAAAATTTTATCTAAATCGGTTTAGCTGTTTGAGCGTGAAAGCGTAACAGACAGACAGACAGAGTTACTTTCACATTTATAATATTAGTATGGATATTCTGGCAATCTTACACTGCTCGGGGAATAGGATCCATTTATACACTCCTTAGAGCGCTTAAATATATTGGATTTCATCATATAGGAGGTTGGATTTGTTTCAATTGTGAGAGTTGCATAGCACAGAATATCGTACAGAACGAAAGCTTTTTACAAAACGCTCTTGTTTTAATAATAATAGCGGTTGTTAAAATTTTTCTATCCCTTGATGCTCACGAGCATCAAGAATTCGCGACCGACGAAACAAAGCAGCTAATTGAAAAAAGCAATGGATGGGGCGATATACTTGGCCAAGGTCCGCCGCAGGTGAAGGAAACTATTCCGTAACGGACACCCTCATCTCCGGCAATGAACCTACAAGACGTAACAACGTGTGATTTTTTAGTCGGTTCGAGTCCGACATACCCTCCTGTCGTGCTCTCGACGGGTTGGGATCCGTGGGGATTTTGACACCCGCTAAAAAAAAAGGATTATTTTACTTTGTGAGCGAGAGGTAGTGCGTTTTGGAAGGGAGCGGCTTGTATTCTTTTTTTTAGGCAGGTATTGCAAACACACATAAATGTCAATCCATCAAAATGTTTTCGCGCAAATCTCCTTTTGCTCAAACTAACATCCATACGTACCTACGCGCAAATGTCCACCCGCGCGAATGACTTTTCCTTTGCACATGTCCTTTGCACATATGACTGTTACCTTACGTAGGTAAATACTATGCGTTTCAAATGAGTTGATAACTGTCATGATGACATTTGGTGTCCCATTACGACTGTAACTTCATTGTATGACGTAAGGTCAGCAATAAAATGATTCGTAAAAGGTGTCATTAGTATTACACAGAAGTACCTACTTTAATGAACTATATATAAGCACTGTATTTTACTATTTATTATGTTTTAGTTAAAAAAAACATGTTTGACTAAAAGGCCACTAAAGTGTAGAATATTCTTATATTTTGCCTATTTACTTATTTCTGTTATATAATAAACCTACATAGTTCAAAGAAAATAAATATTACGTTTATTCCATTAGCATAATACTTAAACGTACTTCACTCGACTTGGGAGTTTTTGCTGCTAGCGGTACAATTTTGACAAGTACAGAGTGAAGTTGTCGCGATCGCGATTATCTTCTCATTGGAAACGCATAGTAGGTGAGTACACCTAAATGAAAAATCATTGCATGATAATTAGTAGGTAATTTACCAAACTACAACTACGTACAATGAATGGACAGAATTTTCATTCGCATCGATTATTGTAACTGATAATAATGATTACAGGCGAGTTGAGGTAACATTGATAACGATATAGATAGGAAATCGAAGGTACACTGTATTTGTTTCGTAACAAAATGATTTGCAATTTTGTAATCTTTTATTATTTTTAATTTCTTTAAGGGGGTATTACACTGAGAGAATAATTTGTTTAGCACTACGTACACAGCGACACGATCGCCGGCCTCGCTCTTCCGCACACAACCACTACTTCACAGTGCGCAGGAGCGCAGGTCAAAATAAAGTAGAATATTCGTTCGTAAATAAGTTAGATTACGAACGCCATGACTATGACAATAGGAAAATGTTCGTTTTTGCATTTTTCCGCAACTTCAAGATTTATTTGCGGGATCATATTAGGACATATCCTTAAATTTCTTTATTTCATCTACTAGAAAAACTCTTTGACTAGTGACACAATTTTTTTCGTATCCTAAATCTCTATATAAATTTTTGAGAGAGCCGAACCCTGTTTCGCGTAATCTACCCTTAATACAACGAAATGAAGAAACGAGTTCATTGACCTAGAAAAAGCTTTAGACAGTCGCTCTAGGAGGAACGCCGTTAAACCAAGTTATCAAGTTTAAATATCTCAGCTCATTTATTTCTAACGACGGGACTATTGATGCCGATGTCACCCATCTAATAAAAATAGGGTGGATGAAGTGGAACGAACTAACATTTTTTTTAGGCTAAGTATAAGAAAATACCGGTACCCGTTAAAGGAAAAATATAAAAAGCTTCGGTCCGCCCAGCCATGTTGTATGGCGCTGAGTGCTTAAGGGCGACCTAGTCGATGATTGCTAGCCCCGGGCGACCTAGTCGATGATTCTACCACAAAAACGCGCATAAGTTACTCCTCACTACTAGGTTGTAAATCATAGGTTAAAATTAGTAGGTCTGTAGACAGTCATATTCTTATAATATAACATTTTCGTGTCACAATGTTAGTTACCATACTCCTCCGAAACGGTTAGACCGATTCTCATGAAATTTTGTGTGCATATTGGGTAGGTCTGAGAACCGGACAATATCTATTTTTCATCCCCCTAAATGTTAAGGGTAGTCCACCCCTAAATATATTTTTTTTATTTTTAGATATTTTTTTATGATACAGCATTAGAAAATACATACAACCCTGAATTTTCAACCCTCTACGATCAACCCCTATTTTTATTAGTTAATTATAAACTTTGATTTGTAAAAACGGGCAAATTTGACGCAGACGTAGTTGTGAGGGACAGCTAGTTGAAAATAAATTAATAATTTGAAATTTTCTTAGAACATTAAAGAATGTTAACAATTTAAACAACAATTTTGACCAAATTCCAATGTTTGAAGGCTTATAACTTTCAAAATATTAATTTATTTTCAATAATAGCTGCCTACAGGCCTAGCTTATGATAAACGAATTTATATTAATTACAAGCTTTGAATTACGACCTTAAACAGAGGAGTAATCACTTATGCCTATTGTGTGGTAGAATCATCGACTAGGACGCCCTTAAAACAACTGCCGCATCCGTAAAATGTAGTAAGGGCTATTACTGAAAAACTGACAGAGATAGTACGGGCATGTCATGCGACGAGAACCTAAACACGTGACGAAAGGTGTTGGGTATGCTCCACCCATCAAAGCGACGAAAAGACCCCGGCTGACATGGATGGCTACTGTAAGGAGAGATATCAAATACTAATGGAGACAATCCAGGGTAGAAACTAATGGCGAAAAATAACTAGGAGAGAAGACACCAAATAATGGGTACAGGACAAGGAGACGAAGAAGAAATGAAGAGACGAGCCGGTCGTGTGCCTGATGTTAAGCGTCATGCTAGCCCATAACAGTATAAGAGCCACCCAAATCCTTGTTTGGCAAAGATCTGAATGCCATCGCAGCATCTTCCATATTTGAGACATTACGCTGCTCATTGACGATACAACGCTTCTCAGGGGAATTGGTAATGCACCCTGGTACATTAGAATGGACGACCTCCATCGGGACCTAAAGTGGACCTCGTCGCCAATATTATAAAAAAAATGCTGAAGCTCATGAACATCAACTTCATCACCATGTGAATGTTGAGGCCATCCAGCTCCTCGACAACACGGATATAGTTCGAAGACTGAAAAGTACCAAACCTCTTACTTTAGTGATCTTTTAGTCAGACGTAATATTTTTATAGCGTGTACTCCACTGAGTGCAACTGCTCTTAGAATTGACTCTATTTAGTCAAGTTGCAGAATAGCACGCCTTTTCAAACGAGTTTGGAATTTCTTTCCAGCTAATAGAGGTTTCTGTAGCGTATGTTTAGTTCATCCTTTTACGTTTTATGTGGGTTTTCCAAGAGCTCAATGGCTTGTGTTAGGAGTGGGTTCACGTCGGTAGTATAATGGGTAGGATTCGAGCCCATGACCTCAAGATTGCAAGACCGATATGCCTTAGACATTAGGGTACCGCCGCTTTAGTTAATTGTCGATCAAAGTGTATTCCCAGGTATCTGACGCATGGAAGAAATAGCAGCAGATTTTGTGTAAGATAACAACTTGCTCCATCGTTGAGTAGAGATTCTGTAAATAAAACTTTGTTCTTTGGATACGGGGATAAACTTGTAATAACCAATTTCGGAAATTATGACTAATCTCATCATATACCAACGAAATATACAAGATATATTATCTATTGTATATTTCGTCGGTATACGATGAGATTGTTATATATATGATAGACTAGCTGTCCCGCGCCACTTCGTATGCGCTCTTATTAGTCGTAGCGCGATGTTATAAGCCTTCCTCGATAAATGGGCTTTCCAACAAAAAAAAGATTTTTTCAAATCGGACCAGTAGTTCCTGAGATTAGCGCGTTTAAACAAACAAACAAACAAACAAAACAAACAAGCAAACTCTTCCGCTTTATAATATTAGTATAGATAGATGAGATATTATAGATAAAAAGTTGTAATAACCAATTACAACTTTTTGCAATATTTTGAAAATTGGTACAACCAACGTCATCTATCGTTGTTATTATTGTTGAAAATCATCAATAATAATATTAATACATTTATTGTTAAACATTTTGTAATGGAACACAGGTTTGTAATGTAAGGTGTTATATTATAAAAACTTGTTTCGCCATGTCATTGGCATACTAATTTTAAAAGGTAATTGTGAAATTAAATTTTTAGAAATTATTTGAATTTAGATTTAACATTTAACAACAATAGGTACTTATTTACTAATAATAAGTATTTACTATAAAAAAAACTACGTCACAAATATAATTATGATAAAAACTCTCAAAACGAACAAAATATAACATTCAAAAACAAAATGTCATAATAGTATGTACTTAACGTACTCATAAAATCATTATTTATAAAAACATTTCGCAATATATTCTTTCTTTAGAACTTTATCATAATCTGATAATTGAAAATGTTAGGTCATTCATAGTTTATATAGTTATTGCTTTGTCATCGATTCTAAACGCGTGCGCAAAATTTTGATTTATTCAAACGATAGGAAACGAGTGAAAATTATAGATTAGATTACAGTAAGTACTAACGTCAATATGTCAAGATAATAAATAAGCGTAGATTGCGTATGTATCAAAGATCGGCATTTCCATTGGCTTTTGTGCTTCGTGCATTTGGGGAAGCCGAGGATAGAACAAAGTGGCGTGCAATTGGAGAGGCCTATGTCTAGCAGTGGACTGCGATAGGCTGATGATGATGATGATGATTTCCATTGAGATTTGGATGCATTTAAAACCATTGGGATTCTTTTAATTTTACTTTTTTATAGGGTTCCGTAGTAAACAATAAGCTTTTATAGTTTCGCATGTCTGTTCCGTATCCGTGTCCTTATTTTTTACTAGCTGACCTGCGCAACTTCGTCTGCGTAAATATTCTCCGTTTTTGCAACATTTCTTATTGCTGCTCCGCTCCTATTGGTCGTAGCGGGATGTTATATAGCCTATAGCCTTCCTAGATTAATGGGCTATCCAACAGTAAAATCATTTTTCAATTCGGTTTAGTAGTTCCTGAGATTACCGCGTTTAAACAAACAAACAATCTCTTCAACTTTATAATATTAGTGTAGATTGGCATTTCTATTGAGATTTGAATGCATTTAAAAATAAATAAAATAAATAATTTTAAAGCCCTTAAAGTTTCGCAAGTCCGTTCCGTATCCGTCTCCTTATTTTTTATTTATTTCTTTAATTCACAATTCAAATTTATTTATTCACTTAGGATGCAAAACAACTCTTGTGATACGTCGGGATTCTACATGTACATGTAACGCCAAGTTCGCAAACAATAGGTAAAGCCGGAGAAAAGAATCTGGCAATAAAAACTCGCGGCCACTCTTTTCAAATTGCCAATTTTACAATGTTTGAATGTTTATAAACTTGATATGGGGCTTAGGTGCTACCACTAATATATAATGTACACCTTAATAAAGGACTGATGTAAATGATATTATTGGAACATGAAATAAAATAAAATCAGCCAACATAGTTGGAGCATAATAAAAATAATAAAAAATCTTTATTCACTTATGAAGCAAAATACTACACTTGTGAAAAGTCGACTCTACATTTACATGTAGGTACTGCCTGTTCGCAAACAACAGGAAAAGCCGGAGAAAAGAACGGGCAATAAAAACTCGCGTCTACTTACAACTTTAGGTGCTTAAATATTGCCCAAAGTACTGGTAACGAATGATTAAATATAAAATGTTATTTCTGATATCCAAAGATAGAAATGAAGCCTTTATTTGTCACGTCTTTATTCGTCACGCCTTTATTCGTTACGGCTTTATTCGTTTTAATTTGGACTCTCGAAATACAGTGTGCCGATTTAAACGGTCGAATCCTTGCAGGGTCTATCAGACCATGATCCTGAACTGATATTTTTGAAAAAAATAATACCTACCTTAAATAATATTATAAAGCGGAAGAGTTTGTTTGTTTAAACGCGCTAATCTCAGGAACTACTGGTCCGATTTAAAAAATATTTTTTGTTGGATAGCCCATTTATTGAGGAAGGCTATAGGCTATATAACATCACGCTACGACTAATTGAAGCGGAGTAGCGACGAGAAATGTTGCAAAAACGGGGAAAATTTACGCATACGAAGTTGCGCGGGACAGCTAGTTTTTTCATAAAATTGTTACTCAAAATTCGAATGTAAAGATTTGCGCTCCAACTGGCGACAAAGATTACCGCACTTCAACGTGTGACTTTGTTCTTTATCAAGAGAAAAGAGTTGTTATTTATCAACATAACCATGTTGGTATTCCACCACCGAACTAGGTATACTCACCAATTAAGGTGGTGTCCCGTGTGGGATCACCCACGCTAAATTAAAAATTAAGATACCTACTTTAAAAAAAAATAGGTTCAATATCACGCTCTGATCACACCCCTGCAAAGTTTCGACTTAGGTACTAAATCAGCCCCCTGTATTTAGAACTAGCTGATCCGCGCAACTTCGTATGCGTTAATTTTCCTCGTTTTTGCAACATTCTTCATTGCTGCTCCGCTCTTATTGGTCGTAGCATGATGTTGTATAGCCTATAGCGTTCCTCGATAAATAGGCTATCCAACAGTAAAATATTTTTTCAATTCTGACTCCTAGTTCCTGAGATTATCGCGTTCAAACAAACAAACTCTTCAGCTTTATAATATTAACTAGCTGTCCCGCGCAACTTCGTATGCGTAAATTTTCCCCGTTTTTGCAACATTTCTCGTCGCTACTACGCTCCTTTTAGTCGTAGCGTGATGTTATAAAGCCTATAGCCTTCCTTGATAAATGGGCTACCCAACAAAATAAGATTTTTTAAAATCGGACCAGTTGTTTCTGAGATTAGCGCGTTTAAACAAAGAAACAAACAAACTCTTCCGCTTTATAATATTAGTATAGACTAGCTGACCCGCGTAACTTCGTATGCGTTAATTTTTCCCCGATTTTGCAACCTTTTTCATTGCTGCTCCGCTCCTATTGGTCGTAGCGTGATGTTATATAGCCTATAACGTTCCTCGATAAATGGGCTATTCAACAGTAAAATATTTTTTCAATTCTGACTCCTAATTCCTGATATTATCGCGTTCAAACAAACAAACTCTTCAGCTTTATAATATTAGTATAGATATACTATTGCACTTTATTAATTGTATTATTATTTATTAATTTCAGGTCAAAATTCCAACACTGACGATGAACAACGGCCGGGAAATCCCTGTGCTGGGATACGGTACTTGGCTGGGATTTGATGACAATGTAAGGTTTAATCACTATACTTACCTATTACCAGAGCTTGATCTATGGTTTTAGTTGCTCTTGTGTAGACAGGCGCGGATTCAAAACTTTTTTTTTAGGGGGGGGGGGGGCAACTTGTGTCCCAACTGGCCAAGTGCACCGGTAGTTTCAAAATTCTCCAAAAACAATGGGCTTTCAATGTCGTTGGAATGGAGATTTTTTTTTCCATTGCATTTCGGAGCAGCTCGTCTCGATCCGTGCGAACTTCGTACAGACGTACCTTATACATAAATACGTTAAGCGAACGCTCGGCCGAGCTACATGGTAGGCGGAGTTGGGGGTGTTAGGGTTTATTTTCGTTACGGAATTTCTTGATTGGGTCGCCGCGCTCAAAGCCCGCGATAAAAGCTATGCAATAGCTTAAAATAGGTTAGATATCTAAATGTAGAATCAATTGATTTAATATGGCATTCGTAAATAAGTATGGTTAAGGGCGTTCTAGTCGATGATTCTACCATACCATACAAACGATATTAGCTTAAAATTAATATCAATTCGTTTTATCATAAACTAGGCTTGTAGAAAGCGATAATATGATAACTTTGACTTAAAAACTTATAATATAATATCTTGGGACAACTCACACAACGCTATCTGATTCCAAACTAAGCAGAGTCTAATTATCAGTTGTCTGGTTTCCATACTATGGAAATGAGACAACTGATAAAGATACTTATACAATATTTCGAAATACATACTTATTATAGATATATTCCACCCAGACACAGAAAAAACCATCATGCTCATCACACAAAGTTTTATCCTGGGTGGGGATCGAATCCACAACCTCTTCCGTAGGAGTCGGATACACTCCCACTGCGCCATAAAGGCAGTCGAACATAATATGCAGAAGAGTAATCACTTACGCGCCCTTAACAATAACAAAAAGCATGTTTAATTACTACAATAACGAGTTAAAAATAACTGCTTATTATAACGTTTTCAGAACGAAGTATACATAGAGGACATCCCTAAAATGACGGACGCGTTATCCTACGCTATCGACATTGGTTATCGACATGTAGACACAGCACATGTGTATCGAGTTGAACCTGACATCGGCAAAGTTATTAATAAGAAAATTGAAGAAGGCGTCGTGACAAGGGAAGACCTTTTTGTAACTACTAAGGTTTGTATTCCTAATTATTGTATTTTAAAAATAACACACAATTGTACAAGTTGGTACAACTTCGCACACCAAAGATGGTGTTGAAAGTTGTACCAACTAATTGCATCTTTGAAAGGTAGAAAAATTTGAAGTCCAGACCCAGGAATCGAACCACCTATCTGGATATCTGGGCTATGTTACTAGACCTCAAATTTTTCTATCCTTTCATGCTCGCGAGTTGGGCCCTCGCATGCGCCATCTAGGCGGTAGTTAAAAAACTATCACGCCTTTTGTTATTGCTTCGTTACAGAGAGTATTTTAACAAATTATGATGTCGCAGGCCGAATATTATAGTATTTTAATAGGCATTTCTTGCCAATTACTTTATAAATACCTACATTAATTGCATTTTTTAAAGGTAGAAAAATTTGAAGTCCAGACCCAGGAATCGAACCTGAGACTTCCGTATGCCAAACCGGGGCCGGAATCAAACCACCTATCACCTTCCAACGGCAAAGTTAAAGTTGTCATATTTAACATCTGTTTTCCTCACTAAAATACTGTCGTATACATAAAGTTGGGTGACTTTATCTGGCAAGTTTAAAACATAGGTACACAAACTTAAAAAATGGTTAGCCAACAAAAGCTAAAATTATAAATTGTTCGTTTGTTTAAATTGCGTGAAAAATATTTATAATTAATGTATTTTTCAGGTGTGGCAGTTTAACCACCGAGAGGCTGACGTTGAGAAGTCGGTGCGTGCGTCATTGCAACGCACCAATCTAGACTACTTCGATATGGTGCTGATACACTGGCCCATGTCCATCTCTGTAAGTAACCAATATATATGGTGTAGTAGAGGTATCAGTAAGTGCTTTACGTCACACCAACCTGCGGGTCAATTCACGTATTTAAAGCAGTGCAGTTGCATTTCAGTTGCAGTTAAGTTTCGATTAAAACGGTAATTTTCGTATTCTTGTAACTTTGGGATCGATCTTAAAAACGCTTGCGCACCGTACTAGTATGTCGTTATTGCGCTCTCGAGACGCATACTTGACGCAAGCGTATTTGAGATCGATTCCAAAGTTACAAGAATACAAAAATGGCCATTTTAATCGAAACCTAACTGCAACTGCTTTAAATACGTGAATCGACCCCCCTGGACTACTTCGATAAGGTGCTGATACCCTGGCCCATGTCAAACTTTGTAAGTAACCAATTTATAGAGTGTAGTAGAGGCGTTGGTGCGGGCGTCGTTGCGTCCCACTCGCACCATCTCAGACTATCTACTTTAATATGGTGTTGATTCTCTGGCCCATGTCAATCTCTGTAAGTAACCAATATATAGCGTGTAGTAGAAGCGTTGGTGCGTGCATCATTGCGTCCCACTCGCACCATCTTAGACTACCTACTTTAATTTAGTACTGATTCACTGGCCCATATCAATCTCTGTAAGTAGCCAATATTAAAGAATACTAACTATTATCTACTATACGATTTAGTAGAGGTTCTAATGCGTGCAATCTGGACAACTTGTCTCTCCGTCGCACCAATTGAGTCTACTTCGATATGGTGTATCAGACACTAGTCCATGTCAAACTTTGTAAGTAGCCATTAAATAGGGTGTAGTAGAGATATTGATGCAAGAATTGCATTAATCGGGCGGGCGCGGGACTACTTCGAAGTTCGATATCGTGCAGATTCACTGGTCCATATCTGTTTCTGTAATTTGTTGATAATGATAATTTAATGTTACAGGTATTAATTAACATAATTAATACCTGTAACAGATCCCGCAAAAGTCTAAGCTTTGTATTACGCCAAACAAAGATATTTGACAACAGCCAGGCTATTACCATACTCTATCCATACTAATATTATAAATGTGAAAGTAACTCTGTCTGTCTGTCTGTCTGTTACGCTTTCACGCTCAAACAGCTTAACCGATTTAGATGAAATTTGGTATGGAGATAGTTTGAGTCCCGGGGAAGGACATAGGATAGTTTTTATCGCGATAACCGACATCCACGCGGGCGGAGCCGCGGGCGAAAGCTAGTAATTCATATGTCCGTAGCCTGTTAGAGACGAATAGCGTAATCTGGAATCCACATGAAAAAACTTATACACTACTAATAGAAAAAGTTCAAAAAGCCTTTCTTCGTTACCTCTACCTGAAATTATATGGTTATTACCCATACATGTACCCCACATCATTTGTGTTGGGCATGGTCGCATATCAAAGCTTAGAAGTTAGAAGAAACTTAGCTCTTATTAAATACTTCTTCCGTCTAATTTGTGGTTTCCTAACTAATCCCCCATCATATCATATCAACCCATATGATGGCCCACTGCTGGGCACGGGTCTCCCCGGTAGATCCTGGGGGTAATTGCCATAATCGCCACGCTTGGCGAGCGGGTTGGCGATCGCAGTAAGGCTTTAAGTACGCAGAGGACGCTGCTGCCCGTCCTCCGGGGTGAAATCCCTTAGTCGCCTTGACGACACCCACGGGAAGAGATGGGGTGGTACTATTCTTAAGCCGGCACCACACGGCATCTACTAATCCCCCACTGCTACAATATATCTCACTTAACGTTCCGCCACCCATCAGGCAGACACTCCGTCCCAGGCAGCGCCCGCTATTCTCGGTACCTAATTCTACTATCACCCTCTCAACCAGTCCACTTTACCTTGCTCTCACTCACATTAACAATCTTCTATTGAGTAATGAAACAGTAGATATATTTAATTATACGGAACCGAGATTCCTGACTGCAGCTTGTCAGTACTTGGAGTCTATTGCCACTCCTAGTACCATTAGAGTAGAATAAATGTAACTATGTATCTAAAAAGTTATAAAAAAAAACTGATATCTAATATATAAAATTCTCGTGTCACAGTTTTCGTTGCCATACTCCTCCGAAACGGCTTGACAGATTTTGATGAAATTTTTTGTGCTTATCCGGTATCTATGAGAATCGGCCAACATCTATTTTTCATACCCCTAAGAGTTTGTTTGTTTGTTTGAACGCGATAATCTCAGAAACATCGCGCTACAACTAATGGGAGCAGAGCAGCAAGGAAAAATGTTGCAAAAATGGGGAAAATTTACGCAGACGAAGTTGCGCGGGTCAGCTAGTTATTGTATAATTTCATTGATTTATACTTAATAATATGTCATGTACTTATCTTATAACTTGTATGGTTGGATTGTCTGTTAGTATAAGTTGGATAAAATAAAAAAATAAATAAATAAAAAATAAATTTAAATAAATTTAAATTTTGAGGACGAAGATAATTTTGTTTTAAGTCAATTTTGCTGTCGGTAATATTTTTTTTGTTATTGATGACAATTTTGTTGATGAAAATATTTAGATTGTTGATATTGTCCATTTTTTTCATGTTCATTTTGTTGTTTGATGGTCGCGCGTCACGCTTGCCCATAACAGTATCAGTGCCATCTAAATCCTTGTTTGGCAAAGATCTGAATGTGACCGCACCGCGCTCCTTATTTGAGACATTAGTTCGTAAGTCTCATTTGTCCAGTAATTACACTTGCTACAGTGCCCTTCAACCGAAACACAGTGATGTGTTAACATCACTATTTCACGGAAGAATTTCTGACACTATTGTGGTATCAACCAAGACGGCCTATGGGCTTAGATCTATTCATTAAACTACACCAATTATATGTATTATTATTAGAGTTCTTAAATGAAAAAATGTGTGACATGGCTGTTATTAGGTAATATTTATGACATTTTATTGTATAACTAGCTGTCCCGCGCAACTTCGTATGCGTAAATTTTTCCCGTTTTTGCAACATTTCACGTCGCTACTCCGCTCCTAGTAGTCGTAGCGCGATGTTATATAGCCTATAGCCTTCCTCGATAAATGGGCTATCCAACAAAAAAAGAATTTTTCAAATCGGACCAGTAGTTCCTGAGATTAGCGCGTTTAAACACACAAACAAACAAACAAAGCAAACAAACAAACTCTTCCGCTTTATAATATTAGTATAGATTAAAATTATGAACTTTCTAATAATTGTTGACCTTATAGATATTATTATTACCATTTTTATGTTCAAATTGATTAATGATAAATTTGTATGCCTGATGCATGGCAGAGCATAGCGAAACTTACACTGTATATTAACAACTAATTGTAACCTATGTTCCACGAATAAAGATGATTTGATTTGTTTTTTTTTTCTAGAAAGATGATGAAGACGAGAAAATTGACTACCTAGAGACGTGGCGAGGCTTCGAGAATGTTCTAAAGAAGGGTCTGACCAAGTCCATTGGTGTGTCCAACTTTAACGTGGAACAGCTCACCCGGTTGCTTGCCAACTGTACCGTGCCTCCTGCTTGCAACCAAATTGAGGTATACATACATATGAAAAAAAAACACCTACTGATCTATAATATTAATTATTTTTAAGGGTTAAAAAAATTAAAAAAAAAAACAAAATTATTTGGATTCTACATGTACTACATGTAATGCCAAGTTCGCAAACAATAGGTAAAGCCGGAGGAACCTGGTAATAAAAACTCGCGGCCATTTTTTTCAAATTGCCAATTTTACAATGTTCGAATGTTTATAAACTTGATATGGGGGTAAGGTGCTGCGACTAATATACTATACACCATGTTAAGGACTGATGCAAATTATATTAAAAACTTGGAACATGAGATAAAATCAGCTTTAATGGGTACAACAGGGGTAAAAACTATATGTGCCAAAGTACTGGTTTCGTAGTAACCCTTATAGTTTCGCCAAGGCCATCCGTCTCTCTGACTTCAGGTTAGCTTAAGGACCTCAGGTTAGTTAGGTAATTTGGCATGAATAAACATAGACACCTATTACTTACACCAACAAAGTGATAAAATTAAATCTTAAAAAATATAAAAGCATTTTAGTAATTTTATAAGCATTTCTTGCCAATTACTTTATTAATACAATAATTGCATTTTTGAAAGAAAGAAAAATTTGAACTCCAGACCCAAGAATCGAACCCGAGACTTCCGTATGCCAAACCGGGGCCGGAATCAACCCATCTATCGGGACTATGTTACTAGACCTCAAATTCTTCTATCCTTTCCTGCACGCGAGTTGGGCCCTCGTTTGCGCCATCTAGCCGCTAGCTTAAAAACTATCACGGCTTTTATTATTAAACATAAAGATTACTTAAATATCATTATGATTATTTATTTTTATTTTCAGATAAACTTAAACCTCGGTCAAGAAGAATTGGTAGAATTCTGCCAATCCAACAACATAGTGGTGGTCGCATACTCCCCATTCGGGACAATGGTCCCGTCTCGGGCAGCCCCGGACAGTCCCGAGCCGAAGTTGAACCACCCAACATTGGTTGCGTTATCTAAAAAGTATGGGAGAAGCGTCTCACAAATAGTTTTGAGATATTTGGTAAGATTTTTATACTATTTAGTTTGAGTTGATTTTTATACTATTATGGTAAACAACTGATCGTCATTTGACGTACATTGTCAAAAATATTAAGGAATTGTTATAGCGCCTTATACAGGGTGGAACAGAAAGGTGTGGTCAAATTTCAGCAGCGGATAGTGTATGTTATCAGTATTGCACCTACCACGGTGCCATAGCTGGTTGCGGTATTATTACATAGTTATAGAATATCCTTTTTGTCAAAATTCAGTAGTGAAAGGCGTATGGCATAAGAGTTATACCTCCCCTGGTACAAAATTTGATTGGATTATTATAGCATAGAACTTTATAAGGCATACTTTTATTAATTAATAACTTTTCACTCATAAATAAACGAATGAAAAAATAATAAATACTTTATTAGGGTACTCCGATTTTGATAAAATAAGGTATGTGCACTCAGTATAATGGGCACATACCAATCCTTGAATATGACCACACCTTTCTGTTACACCTTGTATATTTATTTTTGCGTAGTAACACATTAGGTAAATTTGTCTGATTTATTTTCTTAACGTTCTACGACACCCTACCTTGTACCTTTGTCTATTATTTTTTTAGTCGCATTCGCAAAACGTTATACGTCACCCCATATTGTCTATATTCTACATATTATGGCTCAGCGTCATAAGACGTCTCTTGTATGACAATTATTTTGCACTGTAACGTTCCCAATAGAAATACCTATCAAACAGTGATTTAGAACGGCGGTAGGCTTATGGCTAACATATGGACTTGCAATCGTGAGATCGCGGGTTCAAATCCTACCCATTACACTCTACCGACGTGAACGCACTTCTAACACAATTGAGCTTGCTGGAGGTTAACAGGATTGCTAGTAATGTGGGACACACAATCCCACATTGTTATCTTTAAAAAAAACCACAACAACCCAAAACGCAGCCGAAAAGCTAACCGTTTTAGCTACTTCTTTTATAATTTCCAGTAACGCTCAAAAGATGGCGCTGCAATTCGCAAATCGAATCGCACTACTGTAGGTACACAAAGTTATTTTTATAATTTTCTAAACTGTGTTTAAATTTATTCCAGTACCAACGAGGGCTTGTCTCCATTCCAAAAACGATTACAAAAACGAGAGTAGTAGAAAACGCATCTATTTTCGACTTCACCATTACCGAAGCTGACGTAGCAACGCTTGCTGCATTCGACAATGGCTACCGAACAGTGCCCTCTTATTTCTGGAAAGACTATCTAAATTATCCATTCGACAAATCAAATGTCAAAGTAGATATTCCACCAGCACTTCGTGGAACATGGAAGAATGGAATCAACAAGGATATTGATTAAAGATTCTTGATTAAGGGTAACTCCTGCCTGAGCCACTGACCTCTTTAATACTAGTATACTGGACATCACAGCGTCGCCGACAACAACAAGAATTCCATTTCATTTCGACATTTGGAGACGGAAAGCTGTCAAAACAAAAGATTTTAATCTTGTCAACAACAATGACAGTCGAGTTGTAAAAATGGCGGCAAACTGACCGGCCATTATTTTTACAGCTCCGAGTTTAACTTGTAGAAAATGATTTGAATACGTGATAATTGATTTAGAACGAGACTATGTGCATGTAATAAGTGCATAAATACTTGACACTGGCAGAAATTAGCCGTTAAAACGGCTAGATTGCCATAAACTCAAAGAAGAAGAAGAAGGCTTGCAACAATGACAGTCAACGGCCATTTGTCAAAAGTGTCAAAAAAAATCAGAGGACGGTAATTCGATTCGATTCCATTTCCTAAATTCCGGTTCATCATATAATCTTCATTTTTATATGTGATTCGTTTCCTTAACATTATTAAACTCCTACCTATAATCCTCTATCCTATCCTACAACGAAACAAGCTTTCTTAAAGAAATTAATTATTACGGTCTCGTTTTACAAACTTTTATGCAAATCAAAATTAAACTTGAAATTGCCAGATGCACAGAATGTGCGGGCCATAGTCTTCGTTCCAAATGAACGAATGGAGGATAAGAAAAAAAAAAAAAATTTGAAATTATACAGTACATTGTACTATAGATGTCAGTGCTCTTGAGCTGTTATAGAAAGACATAATCGTTAAAAATGATAAGAAAAAAACAATTATCAAGGTTAAATTTGAATAATTTATCTTAATTTTTCTTCGTAAAATTATCGTTAAAAATTATAAGAAAAAAAAATAATTTTAATCTAACCAAAGGTTAAATTTGAATGAAATAACTTATTTTTTTTCTTTTAAAATGTATTAATATTCATTTTAGAAGAAAAAACATTAAGATCACGATCTTTATACTGTGTTTAATCTTGTCTTGACGGCCTTTCTCAATAATCTACCTATCGATGGATTTGGCTACTAGAGGTAGAATTTTGACATATTTTGTATTGAGCTTACGTCAAATATATACCTCTAGTAGCCAAATCTAACGATAGTTAGAATATTGAGACCAGACGTTAATGGTAAATGGGGTGGTGGGTGGTGTGTTCACAAATACGGTGTGTTCACAAATGCATGAAGGCGCACGCGCGGCGCGCTCAAAAATGTCATTGCATTGTCAAGCTTTTCTAAGTGCAGCTCTCCATTTACCATTATGACAAGATTTTGACAGTTCCGTATGGCCTTGCCGTGGACACGGAAAAAAGATCGTGATCTTTATGATCGCGAATCACTGGTTTAGTTTTGTTGTTTAGGAACTAAATGATTATGTTACTTAAATTCTGAACAGGATATTTATTTAATATAAATCTAAATTTATTTGATGTTGTGTTTTATTGAAATTCTTTTTTTCCAAATTCAAAAAAGGGGGGGGGGTATTTTTGAAACTAAGTACGTGTGTCTGGTTGCTACCTATACACATAAGCGGGTCGGCATTAATCTAATCGGCGTTCGAGGACCCTAATCATAAAATAATTACTTTAATTACTAAGGAAAGGACAAAAAATCTAAATGCGGGTTATTTGATTTATTTTGTCCTATAATAGGGTATTTGACTGAAGTCAAATCAGCCTCTTTTTAAGAAACGTCAAAAACGACCCGCTTCTTGCAAATTTGTATGGAATACTAGCTTAAGACGTTACGTTTTCTATGGTCGTATCATTTACTTTTAGTGTTTCTCTTTATGATTAAAAATTAATAAACACGTTAAATTAATAAATTAACAAATTTTTTTAGACACTTTATGACATATTTTTAAATGGTTAACAAATAATATTTTATTTTGATAGTAGTCAAATACCCAATTGCACAAAAAAGATAGAAACAAGATCTAAAAGGAATAATTTATTAACATGTAGACGGAGGCATTAACGGATATCGACGAACTTAGTAGGTATACGTAGTGCCTCCGACTGCATGATATTGTTTCCATCTTTTTTGTGCAGGCGGATATTTTTTATTATTTATTTTATTTAATGCTTTTTAGTGGTTGTAGGATGTAAAGGGCCTCACTGATTACGTATCCATCAATCTAAATGGCGTGGACATCTGTCAAAAACATAATCCTTTTGAAAGGACGTCGTTCAATTTTGGAATTCCAAACTGACTAAATAAGTGAAAATATGATCCAATTTTATTGATTATAAGAAAAAATTACATTCGTTCCGTGGCGAATTCGATAACGCTGTTTTAATCGTTTGGGAAAAAATAAAAAAATGTCTATGGTCTCCACCGCAAACGTCAAATTCTATGTCCTATGAAAGTGACAAGGCCGAACGAGATTATTCTCCCTTTCACGCTTTACAGTCAATATTTACTTTTTAATTGAAAGAGATGGCGCAGTCCTGTTCTCTACGTCAATAATAATAAGGCCTCGATCGCGCAATCAGAGCGCCGCGCCTCCACGGAAGGCCGCGGGCGAGGCAGATTACCCCGTACGCCCGCCCGCAGCCCCACCTAAGGCGGCATCAGGCGCAGATATGCGCGCCGGCGACGCCGCCCGGTTCGCCGCCCGGCGACGTTGCGGATCCTCCAGGGAGCTCTCTTCCCTGACGCGCTCCGCCGCCTCCTTCTGTGAGATGATGTCCTCACAGAAGGATGCGACCGCATTCCACGACCCCTCGCTCCGGAGCATGGACAGAACCACGGCCGGCAGCGAGAGGTCACTTCCGACCACTGCGGTGAGAACTCGACGTTGCCCCTCCCAAGCTGGACAATGCTGGAGGGTGTGCTGCGCCGAGTCCTCACCGCAGTCGCAGTGATGGCAGGCGGGACTCGGTTCCCTCCTAGCGACCGCGTGCAGGTACTTCCCGAAGCACCCGTGCCCGGAAAGGACCTGCACCACCCGGAAGGAAAGGGTCTCGTGCTGCCGCCCCGCCCACTCCTCCAGGACCGGCTGGAGCGCCTCCACGGTTCGAACACCTGCCCGTGGAGCCTCCAGCCGGCACGTGAACCCACTCCTAACACAAGCCTAGCTTAGCTGGAGGGGTTAACAAGATCGCTAGTAATGTGGAACCACAATCCTCCATTGCTAGTTATCTTTAAAAAAAAACCTGTGGAGGATAAATTAACCATTGTCACCAATGAGGGTGTTCTGAAATGACGCTCACTAGGTGGCAGCACTAAGACGTTAGGTCTAGAAACTTGTCAAAAGTGTCAGAATGTCTATATTTTCGTGTCTATTTTTTTTAATGTTTTAATAAAATGAAACAAGTACAATAAATATTCTCTCAAAATCGAAATGCCACAATGTTGTGCAGTTCCTATGTGCTCAAAAAAAATGGGATGTCATAAGTTTCTTGGATTAAATACGTTTAAAACAATGGCTTGTAGCCATTCGTAGAGATCGGTTTACACGTATAATAACTTTTAATTTAAAATACACAATTTTTCACACGCTAAAGCATGGGAAAAATTGTATAGGTAGGTTTTTAAATGAAACACTAAAACCGATTAGGGGAACTGTGCAGAAACTACTATGCGTTTCAAATGAGAAGATAATCGCGATTGCAAAATTTATATTTGACTAAAAACCATATTTATATATTTCTAAATACATACCTACATCTTTTATATATATAATTCTTCTGTACGTGGGCATGTCACTGAACTCCTCCATAACGGATGGACCGATTTTAATGAAATTTTGTGTATGTGTTCCAATGAATTCAAGAATGGTTTAGATTCACAATTGAACCCTATTCACAAACAAACGCCGGGACAGCTAGTATAATATATAAATTACACCTACACACAGAATAAACAATCGTGCTCATCACACAAAGTTTTATCCTGTTTGAGAATCGAACCCACGCTAGCTAAGCAGTCAGGGTCACTAAACTAGACCAACAGTCACACAACAGACAACAAACTTCAAATGGTACGCATAATTATTTTGTTTGTGCTAATAATGCCTATAAAAAGTAGTGCTAATTTAATCTATAGACCACAATCAAGTTCACCTTGAACGTGGTCTAAAGAATGAACGTTATAACCTATATAACATAATAACTTTTATTTGAGCGCATGGCACGACACAGTACAATTGATTTATAAAGTACCTACCTACTATAGAAATAAATAGGATAGATGACTGTCAAGTCAAATCAGTATCTTTTTAAGAAACGTCAAAACGATGCGCCTCGTACAAATTTTTAAGAAATACAAAACAATGACGTCATTCTTTTGTATGATCAAATCATGTAGTTTCAATGTTTGTTTTGATGTTTATAAATTCATGACAACGTAAAATTGTAGAGAAGGATTGTTTTCCAGAATATTTTAGGAAATGCTTTTTCCTGTATGGTGTAAAATAATTTATTGTTATTGTAGTCATCTACCCTATTGTACCTACCTACTAATACGTTAGACTGACTACCCCGTACAAAATGACAGCAATTTCAAATACCGAATCGAATGACCGTCCTGTCGGTTGTAAAAATGGCGGCAAACTAACCGGCCATTATTTTTACAGCTCCGAGTTTAATTTGTAAAAAAATATTTGAATACGTGATAATTGACTAAGAACGAGACTTTGTGCATGTAATAAGCGTATAAATACTTGACACTGTCAGATATTAGCCGTCAAAACGGCTAGATTGCCATAAATCCAAAGAAGAAGCAGAAGATAAGGAATAGACTTCCATTTGATTTTGTCAAATGATCATCCAAATTATAGATTTTTTTATGCTACGGCTCGCGTAAATATTTTATTTTAAGGCTAAATACCTTTGTTTTATTGCCGTGACATTTCGACCGTATTGCAACGGCCGTGGTCATGGATGGACTGGTTCAGCTCCGTGAAGCGCGGGTCTCGGAAACTACACTCACTTGATTTTTATCACTCACACACAACTCTAACGACATCTGCACACTGACGTGTAATGTTTGTTCGGCGGTGTGTACACTTGCTAATCACGGGATTCCACGATGTTGACAAACGATATCTATCTTCTCGGTTAAAATTGATTGTGACTGTGCCGTTCCTTCAGTAACAGTAATAGTGTCCTACATGTATTGTCGATTTTGACTTGAAAACTGCGGTTGTTAATGTAGCTTTTGGACCAATCCAGTAAAGGACCGCGTATACCACTAGCCTCGAGCTTTTTTACGAGCTATATGTGATTAAGAGTGTCAAATGCACGGGAAAAATCTATGAATAGGGCTAGCACATGACTTTTATTATTCATGTGTTCATTGACTTGGTCAGTGAAGTTAGACAGCAATTCAGTAGCACCTTTGCCACGTTGAAATCCAAACTGATTTCGGTGTATAACATCATAGTCACTATAAAAGTTGCAAATTTGTTCACACACGTACTTTTCAAAGAAGGGTTTGAAAAGAAGGGTTTGGTCGGTAATTGCAGAAGTCGTTGAGTTTACCTTTCTTAAAAACAGGTCTGACACAACTATTTTTAAAGAGTCAGGAGTCACACACCCGTTCTGACACTTATGTTGACCAGGTTAACTATTGCTAGTGATATGTCTTTAATAATAATTTTTAGATCAGAAACTTTAAGACCGTCGTCACCAAGAGCTTTATTAGAGTCAAGGTTCTTAATATTTTTTTGTATTTTGTCGGTTGTAGCTTTCTGAAAGAATATAGATGAACTTACGGGCTTACAAGCGTTTACTGGGTCTAATTGTTTTAAGTTACAATTTGGAATTATATCTTTGACTGCTTTATCAAACCCCAGTGCAAAGCTATTTGTAATTGACTTAATATACTTAATATAATATACCGAGCAATGCCTTTGATAAGGTGAACCATGTTATTTTATTGCAAAAACTACATGCTCATGGCGTGTTTGTGATTTGGGTTTTATCTGCAAAATAAACCACAAAGTGTAGTTGTTAAGGGGTATTAGTCACAGGTTTATTATTCAGTTTCCGGTGTGCCTCAAGGCTCATATCTAGGACCAGTGCTTTTTTTCATATTTATTGATGGCATTACCTCTCTTTAAACACTGTAAGATCTCACTATTTGCCGATGATCTAAAATATATCTAACAGTCAATTCATTTTGTGATTCTAAGCTAATCCAAGACGACCTATAAGAAATCCTAAATTGGTGTAAAGTAAATTGTATGCCCCTAAACGTTAATAAATGTTTTCACCTTAAATACACCTGCAAAAAGGAGTAAGTACGAGATTAGTGGGGTCTTTTAGACGAAGTCAACAAAATCCGTGATTTAGGCATTATCATTGACTCTAAGCTAACTTTTACAACGCACATTGATAAAACTGTTAAGAAGGCAGCGCAGATGCTTGGGTTTCTAAGAAATCCAATATAACGCCCTGCTCCGCAGCAATTGGATAATCACCTTATTATGCAGTTCATTCGCAATATACGAGCCTATACTAGACATCTTGCTTTCTCTTGCAGCGGTTTTTCCTATCGGAGTCCATACAGCCAGCGGCTATCCAGATTTGAAATGATATCCTCAGTAATCGAAGACACGCATCTGACCTCTGTTTCCCTCATAAACTAATCAACAATCAAATACATTGCAATGATCTTCTTGAATACGCTTGGCTGTCCCCCACTCTTACCCAAGACATAAAATTAAGAATATATTTTAAATACATAGTAAATAAGGACCCAGATGCAATACCTTTTTGTAATTATACCAAAAAATGTTTGAATATGTATGATGTGGTTGTACTTACTTAAATAAAAAAAAAAGTGTGAGTAGTTTTGCCCGTCAACGCCGACCAAATGTATGGCTTACACTTGAAAATTCATGAGTCGGAGGGGGGGGGGGGGGAATTGTCCTGTTGCCACCCTTGCAGATCAGCGCTTGTACGGAATCTTAGAACACCGACCGGACAATGAGGTCTGAATCTGATATAGTCTGCAATTCAATGACCGTAAGCAGTGTTGCCAGATGTGCATATAAATTTTCCCTCCAACTTTTTTCGAAATCCTCCCGAAAATAAGCTCCTTGAAAAAAAACCCCAATGGCCAAGTGTGAGTCGCTTGTGCGAGGAGGGGAGGGGTTCCATTGTTAGCCTTCTGTACTTAATGTATTTTGTGCAAAAAGTCAACGAAATAAAAAAATCAACTAGTCGTCGTACTCATTTGAAAGTTGTAGCATTATAATTTGTCTATTAAAAAAAACTTAATTCAAAAATTATCACTCGATTATAGCTCTTATGCCAAAGTTTTAGAGTTCTTATTATTTTAAAAGTAAATGTACGCTTACAAAATTATCTATTATAGCTCTTATGGCGCCGATATAAAGTTGTAATTGTTTTATTAATAAATGTACGCTTACTAACAAAGAGCTTTGGAGTTTCAATGAAATATTTAAATTATGTCGGCAGTATTGTTTTGTGATTAGTTACAATATGTTGGTTATCTTGTTATTAATAAATATTGTAATAGTGGTAAGCTATTTTATTATCTATACTTATATTATAAAGCTGAAGAATTTGTTTGTTTGAACGCGATAATATCAGGTAGGTTCGAATTGAAAAATTATTGTAGTGTTGGGTAGCCCACTTATCGGGGAAGGCTGAAGGCTATATAACATCACGTTATGACCAATATGAGCGGAGTATCAATGAAAAATATTGCAAAAACGGTCATAGTAGGCTTAGAAGCTGAGTTCTTGTTCGGGTGGATTCATGATTCTAATCGAATGTCGAACCAATGTAGCTTTCAAATTAAAGTAACAAAACAATAATTTGTAATCAGACCAGGTCCGTGATAACCATGGGGACCGGGGACGCGCGCGCGCGTGTCTGTGTGTGTGTGTGTGTGTGTGTGTGTGTGTGTGTGTGCGTGCGTGCGTGCGTGCGTGCGTGCGTGTGTGCGTGTGTGTGTGTGCGTGCGTGCGTGCGTGCGTGCGTGCGTGCATGCGTGCGTGCGTGCGTGCGTGCGTGCGTGTGTTTGTGTGTGTGCGTGCGTGCGTGCATGCGTGCGTGCGTGCGTGCGTGCGTGCGTGCGTGCGTGTGTGTGTGTGTGCGTGCGTGCGTGCGTGCGTGCGTGCGTGCATGCGTGCGTGCGTGCGTGCGTGCGTGTGTGTGTGTGTGTGCGCGCTATGGAGTTGAAACGTGTATCAAGTTCATTGAGATTGGATTCGTTTCTGGCTTTTCCATTCTGTTTTTCTGTTGGCGGCATCATAGCTCCCAGAAAACAGATTTTGATACGGATTATTTTATTTCAAAGCTAGTTTCATCGGGATGGTTCTGAGGTTTGTTTGGTGAAAATCCGTTCAGCCGTTTTTAAGGTTACTTGGGCAGTTGCCCCCCCCCCCCCTCTCCTGGGACATTTCCCAAAGTTCGTTTTTAAGATTTAAACGTCAATTGCTTAAAATTATTTTGTTATGTCTAGCTCTGCGATGACAAAGATGATGGAAAAGCATTCAGGATACCGATGAATGATGGCAACACTATACCCACTTTAGGACTTGGAACATTCCTGGGTTTTGACGAGGTAGGTATCATTTGCACTTGCACAAATAAGTTAAATTCGTAAATAACAATAAATTGTAGAATTTTGTAAGATACGGGTCTTAATCGCGTAAATATTTTATTCCTTTTTTATTTCCCGACGTTTCGACCGTATTGCAACGGCCGTGGTCACGGGTAGACTGGGTAAGACCCGTAGCTTATAAAATTCTATAATGTGTACAAATCGCGAAAGTTTACGAACATATAATAACAATAAAGTTTTGAGACAACTTGACTGGTCTGTTGGTCTAGTGGTTCTGACCCTGACTACTAAGCCGGAGGTCGTGGGTTCAATCCCGAGTATAAAACCTTGTGTGATGAGCACGATGGCTTATTCTGTGTCTGGGTGTTATTTATCTATAATAATTATACACGGTTTTGTATCTTCTCTTTTTTATTATCTTTTAGTAAATATCTTGTATATAATACCTAACAATAACAAAAAAATAATAATAATTATGCATAACTATGTATAAATAAATATGTGGCGCGGTGGTAGTGTATCCGACTGCTACGTAAGAGGTCGTGGGTTCGATCCCCACCCAGGATAAAACTTTGTGTGATAAGCACGATGGTTTATTCTGTGTCTGGGTGTTAATTATCTACATATAATATGTATCTAATAATATGTTAATCGGAATCTAATAATATGTTATTCAGTTGTCTGGTTTCCATTGTACAAGCTCTGCTTAGTATGGGATCAGATAAATTTGTGTTAGTTGTCGCAAGATATTTAAAAAAAAATAAGATATTATATAAAATTTTATCAGTTCTCTGGTTTCCATAGTACAAGTTCTGCTTAGTTTGTTTAAAACAAGGTGGCATTAGCAAAGCAAACGAAGTTGCACGGGATAACTAGTCAATAATTTTTGTTTTACACTAGCATAAATAGAATGAGGAAAGCCTTATGCGACTATTACTTTTCATAATATGTATCACTATTCTATTTATACCATTTTATTCTCTTTTAAATATAATGTACTCAGTTTGTTGTCATTTACACATTTCATAATGAATAGAAATAATAGGAAAAATAATAATAATAATAATAACAGTGGAAACTCATAATTGGCCTTCATCATGATAGGTACTCAAATTTTGTACTGTATTTTACCTAGCTGTAAGTTTCCCTAAAATTGTAAAATAAAATAAAATAAAATAAAAATAACTAAATTTAACGCAGATAAAACTGTGCGCCACTGCTATAAAAAATATCAAAAATTACATTGAAAAAAATTTACACCCAAACACAGAATAAACAATAGTGCTCATCACTATAATTTAGACGAAATTAAGGTTTACCTAAGCGCTGTACAAACGTTAATGTTTTACTTAAGGCGCTACTCCATTAATCTGTAGCCCTACTGTCTTTATTTTAAACGAAATTCATTAACTTTCGTTTTATTACATTACTTGAGTTTACGCGGATATTCTGATTAATGTTTGATTATGCACAAGAAACCCTAACCCATAGACCATTTTCAGACGCGGGTGGATTTAACTGATGTTCCCGGCTCTGTATGTCACCACCTCTTTTTAATCGAAACTTCGTTTTTATTGAATTAGAGTAGGCCTCCAGGTTTTAAAACAAACCTGGTATCTTTGAATACGTGATAATTGACTAAGAACGAGACTTTGTGCATGTAATAAGCGCATAAATACTTGACACTGGCAGAAATTAGCCGTTAAAACAGCTAGATTGCCATAAACTCAAAGAAGAAGTAGAAGAAGAACCGTCTGTAATGGCGCAATGGCTGTCAATGTTAACTCTCCTGAAATACAGGCTTTGAGCCTAATTTAGGCACCAGTCTCCCACAATATTAAAAAAGTAATTATTGTATACCTACATAAATATTGTTATATTTATGTAGGTATACAATAATTATTTTCTCGCCTATTGAGGCGAGAAAATAAAATTTGTTATTATTATGTTTGTATTTAATTTAATATCTCGTCCTTTTCCGGGAAACACGGGCCGAGGCCAAGTGTTAACCTGTACAATCACAATTATTACTCTGAGGGGTTTGTTGCGTCAATGCAGTGGTTGCCTTGGTTGTCTGTCTGTCAAAACTTTCTAACTATTCTGCTCTGTGGCGCGGTGGGAATGTATCCGACTGCTACGCAAGAGGTCGTGGGTTCGATCCCCACCCAGGATAAAACTTTGTGTGATGAGCACGATGGTTTATTCTGTGTCTGGGTGTTATTTATCTATAATATGTATGTATTTAGAAATATATAAGTATGTTTATCAGTTGTCTGGTTTCCATAGTACAAGCTCTGCTTAGTTTGGGATCAGATGGCGTTGTGTGAGTTGTCCCAAGATATTATTATTATTATTTAATATAGCGACCTGTTGCTGATTTTTTTAAATGTAAGTAGGAAGATCTAATCTTTTGTATAAATTTGAATACCTTAAACAAGTTGTAGGTATGCAAATTAAGCTATTTGTAACTTGTATACTTACAAATAACTTGCCTTATATATTTGAGTGGCGTTTTAGTATTTGGCCGTATTTTTAAGCTATTGCATAGCTTCTATCGCGGGCCTTGAGCGCGGGGACCGAATCCAGAAATTCCGTAACGAAAAAACCTCACGCTCCCCACTCCGACGGGCACAGCGGTGATACTTTTTACTTTTGCCATCTATCAATAAATAGCAGAACTTTTAATGTTTTTTTTTTTAATTTAAAAAGAAAACTTGTTTAAAAACTAAGAAAAAAAAAATTTTTAATTGCTTTTTTTAAATTTAAAAAAAAAACAATTTTTTTTAAATTTAAAAAAAAAACAATTTTTTTTAAAGAAAAAAAAAATTCAAACATTGTTTTTTTATAATAAAAAAAAAACACTTAAAAATATATATATTTTTTTTTTAATTGCTTAAGTTGATAAAAATACTATGCAATAGCTTTACCGCGGCAGTCCCCGAGTGCCACACATTTTTTTTTTTTAAAGAAGGCTCCCGCATTAGCGTACAAGCCCTGAGTCGCGGGGGACTTTACAAACACACAAGTCACGGACACAAACACCCAGACTCGGAACAACAATTTATGGATCACACAAAGTGGTGCCCCGTGTGGGAATCGAACCCACGACCTCTTGCGTAGCAGTCGGACACACTCCCACCGCGCCACAGAAGCAGTCAAAAATTATGCCTGTAACTTAAACTAAACTATGTTTTACAGAAAGGACAAAAGGAAGTGTTGCAGCATGAAGTGGAGTACCCGGTCCGGTCACATGGGCCCTGAACGCTGGATATAGGTGTGTATTAAGCAGGGCCGGCCTTGACTACTCCGGCTCTTTCCTGGGCTTTTTGGACGTCCGGTTTTTTCACCGGATGCCAGTTGGAATTTCTACGTCTGTGGCGGTACCCACATACAATAATATAAATAAATTGACAGTTGACGCTCGACTTGACAGCTCGCGTCAAAATCCTCAATCGCGATATAGAAGTTTTCACAAGTTCCCAACGTTAACAGTTGGGTCGCGGCCCACCAGGCATTATCACATCGCCTGGTCGGAGGATCCTCCCTTTGTGTTGGAGGGACTTAACACCTTGCCCTCCACACGTCTTTTAACATTCAACGACATTCAGAGCTGGTCCAGTATTAAACGTTCTGAAACCGTCTGGCGTAAAAAACCCAAGCCTACCTATATAGGAGTCCAGCTGCGGCCGGCGGTGCTCATAGCGTCCCATGATTTTGACACTCTCAAAGGAATCACAACCTTTAAGTTACTTCCCGTAATAAACTAGTGTTACACATCATGTGTAATACATAATTAATACGCAATATCATAGTTATGTCCTAGTTTCAAAAAAAAATGTTTAAAACCATTTGGATTTTAGAAGTTCATCGACCCATTACAATTAAACCCGGCAAATCAGGTAAATTATTGTTGTTTTTTCTGAAAGTATATATTATTGTCTTTATAAATCAGTAGTTTTCATCTTGGCACAACAAAATTTGTAGTGATACTAAGTTCCATAGTCACTTGAACATTACCCTTTGTAGTTATGCACTTCCAAAAATGGCTTTAAAACTAAAAAACACGCTTAATATAAAAGGGGTAGCACCAGCAGTATCGCTTGTATTTACGTTGTGCCACAAGTTGATGAAATGTATAATTCTTGTTTCTAATTATAACGTTATTATTTAATGATATGGAGTCTCACATTTGCCGGAATATTGAGATGCAATTATTAGTCTTTCAGTTTATTTATTTCCTTTTTTTTCGTCTGAAGTTATTTTTAACGGTGGTAACACTATTACAAAAATAAAATTGTAATATCGATTAGGGTTATTATAGATTTTTATTATATAATTGTTGCACCGTTTGAATGTAAAGAACGATAATATTTAAACACTATACTTTTTAATAAGCATATTCTTTGATACCTTTAGATTAGGACCCGGCTCGATTAAAAATAAGAACATAGTAATGAATTTTAATAAAAAAATCGATTTGTATAGGATATGATAAAAGTTATGGCAACACTGAAATGTAATGTCATGTCACTTGTTTATCTGTGCATAAAGATTGTTGGCGCCGGTCCATTATGAAAACAGTTTAAAGTATTAATAACAAATAGCTTTTGTTATTTCTCGTGTTGTGTATGATATTGTGGTTACATTACAGTACTCCAAAAGTAATAATGCGCATAGAAATCTTCGGAAATCTTCGTCATTGTTCGGCAACGGTCGTATTACCCGAGCGTCGAAAGACGATATTTATATAGAGTGGTTAAGAGCAATTTCTCTATGCCTAATTTTATATATTATGTGTTTTGTGCTAAAACAGATTTGATTTACCTGTAACGAAATTTGATTCGATAATTCCATGTAAGTAAATAGCGAAAACGCTACAATCATTGTTGGAGTGATTAGTTTTCAAGTGTCTTACCGAAGTTGGTGTAATTATGGAGGAAAAGGTTTAAATAACATAAGGTTTTATTAGAAGGAGAAAAAAACGTTTTCAAATAGAGGTTTACATAAAATATAATCAAAATCTCAGTTCAAATTTGTTTACAGCACTAATCATTCCAGAAAAATAATACAATTATAAAAAAATTAATCAGAATCGAGAAAGACCTCTATTCCCGACATCGCAGATTCATCAGAAGTTTCATTATGCTCTTGTTCATTTACACTTTCCTCACTGCTATCACCTGTGTAAATAATCAGTTTATCGGAATAACTATCGATTCTTGGCTCAAATTTTCTATATTCATCTTCGCATTGAACCGCATGATCAGAAACTTTTTTCCATTCTTCTGGTCCTATTTTATTGATTTTTTCTAATATAGCATCTTTAACTGACGTCACAGTCATTGCAATATTTCTCTTGGCCACGTGTTGCTTTATTTGGGACCAAATATTTTCAATAGGGTTAAAATCGGGATGATATGGTGGCAATCGTATAATTTTATGCCCATGTTCCTCCATTATACGGTCAATGGCAAATTCTGTGTAATTTTCTTTGTATCTTTGTATAATTTTATACAAATCGGGTTTCAGTTTCTTTGGGTCATGCGGAATGTTGTGTTGTTGTAACCAAGCTGTCATTTGTGGTTTAGATGTGTTTGAGTTTGGTGGTTTCACAGACAGCTTATTATGATATGGGGCGTTGTCTATTACCAACACACTATTAGGAGGCAAGTTGGGAATCAATTGATTGCGTAGCCAAGTTTGATAACGTTCCGCGTTTATTTCTTTATGATAGTCACCTTCTGAGTCGACACATTTATGTAACATTAGAGCCCCTGGGACGAAGCCTTTTTCATTGCCTGCGTGTACAATAATTATTCGCTCTCCTTTGGAAATGGGTTGTTTGATACCTTTTTTGTTGCTATCTTGCCAAGTTTTACCCTTAGTATGTGATGTGTGCACATACGACTCGTCCATAAATACTATGTTTCTACCAGAACTCCTCAGCTGTTGTATTTCTCTGAGATATTTGATCCTTTTTAGGCGTATATCATGTTTTTCCATAAGTAATTGTCTGTTATTATCAGTTTTCAGAAACCTAAACCCCATGTCTTTCAAGATCAACCTTAAAGTCTCGGCACAGCCTTTGAAATTAATAGCTTCGATCAACTTTATTCTTAAATTATTTACAGTTGGGAGTTCTTTCAGCGTCAATTGAAAATTGTATATCATATTACGAATAACACAGTAGTCGAAATCATCAAGTACCAGCCGAAATCTACTTTTAGGTCTTCCTTTTTTCGGTGTAGAAAATTTCTTTGATTGATTATGTTTTTTTTCGTTTAAGATATTACTCAAAGTTCGTCGCGAAATTCCTGTAGCTTTTGTAACACGGTCTTGAATTTTTTTAAAATAACCATCATGGTCTCTGTTGAAAACATTGGCTTCATTTAAGAAATAAAGGTACACATTAAATACCATTTAGGTTATATGTATATGACTGGGTGGAGGTCACTATTATTTGGGTATGTAAATCAAACCAAGTACGTGTTCACGTTAGCTGCGTTTATTCACGACTGACTTACGTGGCGGGCGCAGCCGCCTCTACAGCGCTAGTATCCCTTACCTAAGCACTTACGTAGGTATATTGTCCCTACACCATTCCCCCTTTTTAAAAGAAAACAAGAAAGTTATAACTAAGAGTACATATAAAACACATGTCACGAAACACAATCTTATCACTCAAGTTACACAATCACTGCACAGCTTACATATGTGCGCTGGCTGCCGGTGCCTGCTGCTGTGGCAACGTTTGCACGGTGACCATATTTGGGTTGCTAGCAGCTTGCTTGCGCACCCAAGACTTTGCCGTATACTTGCAGCGCCGCCACACGATATATGCAATAGCAATGGATAAAATGACTACCATTGCAATGATAATACAAACTACGTTGTCCAATTTCTGATTAAAGTTGTTTGTAACTGTTTGGGCAATGAGGCTATTGCCAGAGTTATGCTCCTCTTTGGTTTGAGTTGAACCCATTTCGACTAATGCTGAACTACGATGTTACGTGTATAATGAAAGCTCGTGAAGTAATAAAAATGTTTCGCAACATGTGGTTTCTATTGGTGCATAATTGACACATTGGTACAATACAAACATGTTTAGTTGCAAATTATATTTGTGCTAAAAAAATATACAATTAACTAAAATTAACTATATTACCTACATTTACATAAAATTCTACATTACATTATGTCGCAATAATGCATACAATTAATTATAAGTAACATTTGCGTCACCCTACTCATGTTGCATATTATGCAAAACGTAGCGGTGTTTTGATAACTCGGCCACTTCGCGTTGTTTTAAGATTTAAAGCTTTACTAGAAGTGTCCTCGTTGTTATTAAAACTCACATACCTATTATTTTTAACTTCTAATTTAGGACTAATATTAGCACTACAGTTATCAATATCAATTGTATAGGCAGGTTTGAGCCTGTCTATAGAAATACATTTTTCCTTACCATCTATCTTAATAATAAAAGTCTTTCCTTCTCTTTTTACAACGTTATATGGACCTTCATATGGTGGCTGAAGTGACTTTTTCATTAGATCGTTCCTAATGAATACACTTTTGCACGTATTGAGATCGCTAGACACAAATAATGACCGTGAATTACCATGGCTCGGTGGTCTGGGTTTAAATTTGTTAATGGTATCCCTAAGCAACTGTAAATATTCCGAATCCGACATATCTACTTTGGTCTCGTCGTAAAAATCGCCCGGTAATCGAATCGGTTTACCGTAGGTCAATTCCGCTGCACTTACTCCGCTATCACTTCTGATAGCTGTACGCAGTCCTAATAGCACAATCGGAAGCTCGTCTACCCATGATTTGTTGCATTGTAAACGCGCCATAAGAGCCACTTTTAGTGCTCTATGCCAACGTTCTATCATGCCGTTGCTTTGTGGATGATAAGGGGTCGTTCTAAATTTGTATATGCCTAAATACTTCATGAGGTTGCTAAAAAGATCGCTCTCGAATTGTCTACCCTGGTCGCTTGTAAGCTTCGAAGGGCACCCAAAACGAGAGATCCAACGCTCAAATACTACCCCAGCTACGGTTTCCGCTGTGATATTTTGGACAGGTACGGCCTCTGGCCAACCCGTAGCGCGATCTATTAGAGTCACACAATATTTATAGCCCTCAGATGATATCGTCAAAGGTCCGACAATGTCAATATGTAGATGTTGAAAACGGTCGGCCCGTTCAAAATTGCCTACACCTGAAACAGTATGTCTACTAACCTTAACCTTTTGACACGTAAGACATGCTCTGGCCCATTTGGCGACGTCTCTATCCATATTTGGCCAAAAAAACTTTTGTTTAATCATCTGTTTACGTTAATTTCTTAGAAAAATATCCCAGCGGATTCCAAGTGTTATCACCTTGTTGTTGTAGGACCGCCCCTACGCTAGTATTTGATGCGTCACACATAAGAGATAAATTAGCATCGGGCAATGGATATGACAATGTAACCGCGCTTTTTAAGCTCACCTTACATTTTTCAAACGCCTCGACGGCCTTTTCGGTCCACTCAATCACAGTTTTGTCTCGCTTTTTGGTATCATGCAAATAGTCATTTAATACCGATTGGTAATCGACTGCCCTCGGAATGTGCGAACGGTAAAAATTAACCATACCGAGAAAACGACGCAGTTGTTCTATATTTTCAGGTCTTGGAAAATTTACAATTGCTTTTACTTTATCATCTAGCGGGCGAACGCCGTCCGCTGACACCTCAAAACCCAAAAAGTCTAATTTTGAAACCCCAAATACACATTTTGAGATATTAATTGTGACACCGTACTCGTTGAACCTTTGGAAAACCGCATTCAAATGTTCTTTATGTAATGTTTCTGAATCACTTGCTATGCACACGTCATCAATATAGTTAAAAACAAAATCAAAACCGCGTAGCACTATCGTGTCCATGAATCTCTGGAACGATTGGGCTGCATTCCGTAACCCAAAAGTCATACGTGGGAATTCAAAGAGCCCAAAAGAAGTTATGATTGCGGTTTTCTCTATATCATCTGGTGCAACGGGTATGAAATGGTATGCTCTATTTAGATCTAATTTACTAAATATGGTCTTTTTCCCTGCCACTAAATACTTGAAATCGTTAATGCGTGGGATGGGATAACGATCCGGCTTTGTTATTGCGTTTAGCCGTCTATAGTCCCCACAAGGACGAATTTCACCATTTTTCTTGGGAACCACATGTAGTGGGCTTGCCCAAGGACTTTTGGATGGCCGACAGATTCCTAAATCTAACATATTTTGAAATTCAGCTTTTACTTTTTTGTATCTATCCGGCGGAAGTGGTCTCGCCTTCGCGTACACTGGTGGCCCCGTAGTTTCGATATGATGGCACACCGAATGTTTCGGAATATCTTTATAGGAGACCGGCCTGGTAATATCCGGATATTTACATAATATATCATGCCACATATTATTATTACATACTGTTCTAATCGACGACTCACACTCGCCCTGGCACACGACTGAAGCGATAACATTTAAACGAGTAAGTTGATCTACCAGTCTACGCGCGCTTAAGTCAACTAGCAACTTATAATGGGTTAAAAAATCTGCCCCTATTATAGGTTGCTTAACAGCCGCCACAATAAATGTCCATCGGAAAGCTCTTCTTAAACTAAGATCTAAAGTTAAAGTTCGCACACCATAAGTCTCTATCTCGGTACCGTTCGCCGCGTAAAGTTTATATTCGTCACTCGTGAGTTTTTTTTTTAAATTCAATTTAGAAACCGGAATTACCGACACATTCGCACCAGTGTCTATTAAAAAATTTAGTCTACTATTTAAGTCTAAAACACATAGGCGATTTGACGCGTTGATACAAACCTCCGCCACAGGTTGTATCGACGTTAGTTTTCCGTCGGGTGAATGATCTTAGACGTTTTCCAATTACACGGTTCTACACACTTAGTAGCTTTCGACCGGAAATTATAATGATAATAACACAACCACTCGGGGTCGTTGCGATTTCTACTTACATCTCTCGTACGCGACCTTGACCGACGATACCCGTCCCTTGTGCGTCGTGGTTGCCGCTCTCGACGCAGCTCCGCAACCTCGATGCTCAGCTTTTCTACTATGGCAGCTAGATCGGACGTTGCGCTGCTGTCCTTGGGAATGGGGCTAGGCATCACCATCGCTATCTCCGCTGGACGGGTTGCCTCCATAACCTTGTCAGCTACAACGGCTAGATTGTCTAACTCCTTTACCTCCGTGACCGCTAATACAGCCTGGACTGCCGCCGGCAGATGACTATTCCACATAATCTGCAAGGTGGAGTCTGGTATCTTCGCTCGTGCTAAATCTCTCATTTTTCTCAGGAGCTGTGACGGCTTTTGGTTACCGAGCTCCATCTCCCCTAGCAACTTCTGGAACTGGCGAGTCTCCGATTCCTCGAAGACTTGCAACAATCTGTCTTTCAGCGTATCATACTTACGCGTATCTGGTGCCGCTAAAAGTAAATCGCTGACCTGTTGGATTGCGCTTTTATTCAGCTTCGTGATGACTAAATTTTGTTTCGAAGCCTCGCTTAGCCTTTGGTTTGCCACGACAGCCTCGAATTGAACGAACCACAGTCGCGGTTGGTCCGTCCAAAAATCTGGTATGCGCGACGAAACTGATATACTAGCCAGCGCTGACACGTCTTCAGCACGTGGCTCTAGTTTCGGCTCCGGAATACATATTTCCGGTTGACTCGCAGGTTGAATTGCAGGTTGGATCGTAGGTTGAATCAAAGGTTGATTTACGCCCGTGGTAGCCATAGTCCTAACCCAATATACCGCCAAAAAATACTACACACAACTCACGTCGGAAGTCACCACTTTAGGTTATATGTATATGACTGGGTGGAGGTCACTATTATTTGGGTATGTAAATCAAACCAAGTACGTGTTCACGTTAGCTGCGTTTATTCACGACTGACTTACGTGGCGGGCGCAGCCGCCTCTACAGCGCTAGTATCCCTTACCTAAGCACTTACGTAGGTATATTGTCCCTACATACCATTTGCCGTGCTTGTGAATTAAGCGGTTTTCCACGTTTAAATTTATCCATTTTGGAAGAATTCGTCTGAAAGAAAATGGCATGGGCAGAGTTAGGTATATATTTTTTATGCATGTTTATCTATTTATTTAATTTAAATAAATCTCATTTTTTAAATGTTTTTCTAGTACTTAATATGTATTTAATGTAGGTATTTTATTTTTTTAATATTAAAAAAACGTGAAATATGTTATTTATTTTCCTTTTTTCAAAATATACTATTTAAATCTGAATAAGCTAATTAATGTTGAAATTATATTTACCAAGAAGGGTGTGTAATAGCAGCTCTATATATTTCCACAAATAGAGAACACGTGCAGTCACTACCAATATATAAAGACGACTGACAGACATTTCGCTGACCGGCGACAGCTGCCGAACGCCCGATTTGTTTTCGATTGTGCACACATGATATTGACTCCTATCTCTTTTAAACAAGGTGCAAAATGCAAATGCCTTGTTTAGGGCTCTTACGATTCCATGATTCGAGTGTTTCCGGGAATACGACAATTAGCGAAGATCTGCATGTGCATTATTAATTTGGGAGTACTGTACGTGAGTTTGAGATAGAGACTCCATATACATAGTAACAATCAGAAATATTTTGTGAGACAGAGACTCGTACCAATATTGTGACAATTGTGAAGTGTTTGTGAGATAGAGATTCGGATTATATATCACTGCAAAGCTGAATTCATAGCCATAAACTAGTGTTACACATCATGTGTAATACATAATTAATACGCATTATCATAGTTATGCCCTATTTTCAAAAAAAAAAAATGTATTTAAATATTTCGATTTTCGAAGTTCATCCACCCATATCAATTAAACCCGGCAAATTAGGTAAATCATTGTTGGTTTTTCTGAAAGTATATATTAATGTCTACATAAATCAGTAGTTTTCATCTTGGCACAACAAAATTTGTAGCGATACTAAATTCCATAGTCACTTGAACAATCGCCTTTTGAATAAAAACCATTATACACGATAATAAGAAGTAGGTTAAAATTGATTGTCAAAACCTATGAATCCCTGAGGAATTGCACTCCCGACGTTTCGATCGAATTGCACCGAAAATTATCAAGACCAGGCGAGGGTAGTTGAAAAACCCCGCGCCTCACAAAGACATCGCCAAGCTGCTATCAGTCAACCCTTGACCACAATCGGTGCAATTCGATCGAAACGTCGGGTAAATAAATTTAGGTTTTAGGTTTTTAGGTTCATACCTTTAAATAATTCACGCGATTAAGTCCCGAAATATATGTAATATGTATAAAAATCAATATATGTAATATGATTGTATAAAAATCGCGAAAGTTTAAAAACAATGACATTTAGACAGTAACTAATTTGTACGGAACACTCGGTTCGCAAAATCGACGCACACCTCGCCCTTTATTCTTAATTTGGAATATGTTTCAATATTTTCCCGTTTGAACAGACTAATAGACACAGCATCAGCCTATAACAACGAAGAGCAAGTGGGGGCCGGAGTCAGAGCTTCATCAGTACCAAGGGAGCAAGTCTTCATTGTTACTAAGGTAATTGGCTAAAACTGAATTTACAAATCCTGACTTAACTAGTATAGCATAAGTCAAATTAATTGAATTGAATTGACTGCCTCTGTGGCGCGGTGGGAGTGTATCCGACTGCTACGCAAGAGGTCGTGGGTTCGATCCCCACCCAGAAAAAATCTTTGTGTCATGAACACTATGGTTAATTCTGTGTCTTGGTGTTATTTATCTATAATATGTATGTATTTAGAAATATATAAGTATGTTTATCAGTTGTCTGGTTGCCATAGTACAAGCTCTGCTTAGTTTGGGATCCGATAGCGTTGTGTGAGTTGTCCCAAGATATTATTATTATTATTATTCTCTTTATTTAGATTTTTTCTTATAAATTACATTTTTAAATATATATATAAAAAATACATTTAAAAATATAAAAAATAGTGTCCCACCGGCATCGGGTACAGGGACCAAGCTACCGGTGGTTACGGCCCCAGAGAAAGGAACCTCCTCACAATGCGAGCCGTGTCCAGAAGTACTGCCTTCTGCATCAAGCGCTTGATCCAACCGTCTAACGCGAGCCTCTCAAGGTGTTGGTCGAGGCTCTTGGCAATCAAACCATTAACGGAGACGACTATCGGTACAATGATTGCCGAATCAACATCCCACATGTCGACAATCTCGTGCGCCAGATCCAGATATTTTATTTGTTTATCCTTTTCGGCTTTCACGAGATTTTCGTCATGGGGGATGGTGATGTCGACAATCATTGCACGGCGCTCAGATCGGTCTATCAGCACAATATCAGGCTTGTTAGCGACAACAGTCCTGTCTGTGATGATAGAGCGATCCCAGTACAACGTGATACGACTATTTTCAAGAACTGGCTCAGCAACGTACCTGTAGTACGGGACTTCAACGTCCACAAGGTGGTATTTCAGAGCAAGTTGCTGGTGGATTATCCTGGCTACTTGATTGTGTCTGTGCAAGTACTCGCCGTTAGCAAGACGTGAACAGCCGGAAATGATATGTCTGAGGGACTCACCAGGTCGGTGACATGCACGACAGATGTCAACAGTGCCATCCCTCAGTATATATTTCCGGTAGTTATTCGTCATGATAACTTCGTCAGCAATTGCACAGACAAAACCCTCGGTTTCCCCGAAGAGGTCACCGAACCGTAGCCAGGCCACAGATGCTAGTAGGTCCACATCGGGCCCATGAAGAGCCCGAAAGAACCTACCGTGAAGCTCCTTGCTCTGCCATACCTCCTTGCGTTCGTTGACTCCAAGTACTACAGGCCTGCGCCAGTTCTCTTTAGCCAAGGAGAGCGGGGTAAGCCCGGTGTCCACCGCGACAACATCCCGATGCACACCCACGTCCATATGGAGAAAATATTCTCTGAGATTGTATATCTCGCGGTTATGAAGGGACTTGAGGTTCAACAAACCCCGGCCCCCACACTTCCGCGGGATATACAATCTCATCACAGATGAACGCGGGTGATGCATTCGGTATGACGTCATGAGTGTACGGACTTTTCGATCCAGGGTGTCTAATTCTGTCTGAGTCCACTTGAGTACACCGAAGGAGTACATTAGAAGTGGCATGACCCAACTGTTGCAAGCCCGGATCTTATTGCCACCTGACAAAAGGCTATTAAGCACTTTTTTCAGGCGACCGAAGAAACGTTCTTGCAACAGCTGTTTCATGTCAGCCTCATTAATGCACAGTGCCTGCGATATACCCAAATACTTATAGGTCTCGGTTGCGAGAAGTGATCTTAAGTGAATGGAATCCGAGAGTTGAGTCCCTTCGGATTCCACTACCCGCCCTCGCTTTATATGAACGACTGCACATTTGTCAACACCGAACTCCATTCTAATAGAATTACTAAAGGTTTCAGTCACCTTCAGTAACGCTATTAGCTGTGAGCTGGTGGGGGCAAAGAGCTTCAAGTCATCCATATACAGCAAGTGGGATATGACCTGACCACCACGTCGCAACCTGCAACCTAGCCCTGAACTCTCTAGTAAGGTACTAAGTGGGTTCAGTGCTAGGCAGAACCAAAGGGGACTCAGAGTGTCACCCTGGAATATACCCCGCTCAATCCTTATAGGTACGCCGCCACTTCCTTGGATCCCTCGGCACCCTGGATAGGTAAGAACCGTATTCCATTGTCCCATACACGACTTCAAGAAGGTGCATAAAGTTGTATTAACTTTATACAACTTCAGCACCCTCAGAAGCCATGTATGTGGCACGGAGTCATACGCCTTCTTATAATCTATCCAACATGCCGATAGATCCTTTCGGTTGCGGCGAACCTGCTGGCTAATAGTCATATCAATGAGGAGAAGCTCTTTAGTACCGCGGGCCCCACTTCTACATCCATTCTGAGAGGTACACATGATGGAGTTTGTGTGTATATGTTTATTAATTTTAGCTCTCAGAATGGATGTAAGAAGTTTATAGATCGATGGTAAACAAGTTATCGGTCTATAATTTCTAGGGTCCGAGGTACTACCGGTCTTATAGAGCAGGTGGGTCACTCCTTTAGTCATAAAGGCTGGCAGCGACGCAGATTCTAGGGCGGACTGGAATTGCGATGCCAAACAAGCGTGCGAACTGCGTAGCCATTTCAGCCAAAAGTTGTGCAGTCCGTCTGGGCCTGGAGATTTCCAATTAGAAAAAGGACGGACTGCACTGGCTACGTCTGTGCTGTTAATGTTAATATCTTCCATTTCCGGAATAAGTTCGCACGCTCGTTCAACGTCACGCATCCATTCCCCCTCTGTGTGGGTGACAGGCACCGCCCAAATGTTACGCCAAAACGAGCTTGTCGCTTCAGCATTTGGTAGATGCCCGCCATCCACACCTTGATCCGTTCGCTGCCAGTCTCTATACACCCACCTTTGGTCCCTTTGGAACATGCAGTTCACGTTATACCTGTCCACGCGTTTTTTGTACCTGCGTATTCGGTTTGCCCATGCATAGATTTTTTGTTTCAGGAAGTCGATGCGCTCTGTGACACGCGACATATAATCCTGAGGTCTGATGTCAGTCCCCAAGAATGCCCGTTTCACAAAGCGCATCACTCTCGGGCGAGTGTTCCCGGTCCTGAAGCAGGACAACTTGCCGATGAGTACCCTTGCCCCGGCAATACGGCGCTCAATCCTGCATTGCCACGCGGGTACGGCGCACCTTGGTCGTATAGTAGGGGTTTCTGCTAAAAGCTTAACACCTCCTATACGACATGCCGCAACAGCTGCACAATACAGGATTGAGTGGGTATCGCCGAGGTCTTCGCTATTGTCTAGGTAAGTAGGCAATAACGAATCAAGAGCACACACCAGCGAAATGTTCCGTCTATGCATAGGTAACCGAGGCAGGCGTGGCCTAATATTGTGTGGCGTGGACCGATATTCGCGAAGCGCAAATTCCAAAGCGGCCTTAATCTCCTCATTGCACTGAGTACTTACCACAATAGCCGCGGTATCCGGCCCCGTAGCTTCACAGTCAACTACATGTGTAGGAACCTGTACCGGGGCAGGGATCTCGCGGCTAGTCTGGGCGTACTCCGAGCGTAGTCTCTCAAGTGCGGCCTCATCTAGCAGATGACAGCGCTGAATGGCCCGCACTTGGTCCGATAATCGTTGTGCCGAAACGTTGACAGTCGGCTCAAGCACCTGAAACAGAGGCAGCATCCGTTCACGGTACACAGTAAGGTTAGTTCCCCCCTCTGTAGCCGCAAAATATGCCCGCATGACGTGCTCGTTCATCGACGTCGTCCATCGCATGCGGCGCACATCACCACCGACAGCGGGGGCCCTGTTTGAGGCCGGTGGGCCTCGGGGTCCTAAGCTGGTCGGCGGCCGGCCTCTCCCTCGCCGACGTACAGGTGGTGGCGACGTTGGCGGAGAGAAATACTCGTCACTCGACGAGCTCGACGCCTCAGCAACGGCCGGTGTTGAATCCTGTGGTTGCGAGGCGGAGCGGAGAGACGAGTCCGGGGTTGGAGGGTGTGCTGTTCTGTCTCTGGCTCTGCTTCTAGTTATCATGTGGCTCAGTGTGCTTAAATCATTTTTTCCTTGTTATTGTTCCTTTTCATTTTGACATGTAATGTCATGGTGTAGATTTCTTGGCTATTGTCCGGTTTTGCGAATTTATGGGAGTTATAATTATTTAAAAGTATTTATGCTGAAGTATATTTGAATAAAGTATTAAAAGAACATTAGCGAAATAATAAAATATAAAATAAAATATTTGGTGAAAATTTTACGACACACGTCCGACGTCATTCAGTGTTGCCAGTCTTATATTATTATTATTATTATTATTAGATATTAAACTTGAAGAAAATCATAACAAAATATTTGCTGACCATAAAAATTATTGGTCATAAGCGCAATCTTAGCGTAATCTTAGAAGATTATATCCACAAAGTCAACGGTCAACACATGCTTTGTCAAGCTTTTTGTAATGTATAACCTAAGTAACTTTGAGCTAAGCCTAAGTACGCTCTATAGATCTCAGCCTTAATTTCGACAATACGGAACTCCGACACGCCTCAACAATTTCATTTATAGTAAGCTTTTCTCCGTTAAACGATGTGAGCTCAACTACTCGGATAGCGACAAGCATTTGTTTTTTAGTGAATTCTGTTAAGACAACGATGTTTACATCCATGATGTCTTTGTCTACGATGCCGCATCTGTAAGCTCGCCGTTGTTAACATTGACGAAATGCTTTAGAGAATTGCTCATCTGATCATAGATTCTGATTTATAATTTTTTAATTCTTAGATTACACTTTAACACGGAGCAATGTAGGTACAAGGTCTCGGAACACATCAAATTCACTTTGCTAATGGTACACAGGTAGTGATCTCCCTTCGACGACACATTACTCGAAAAATATTTCCCTCTTTTAACCTTTAGCTGGGTAAAATTCTGGATAGCGTATTTTGACTTCATATTTTAATGCACTTTTTTAATTGATAATAAAACGGAATTGCCTTGATTAAATTATTGATGGTAGGATAATAGGATTAGATTTTATATCTAATAATATTTCGTGCCTAAAGCATACATTATTACACTCCTTTTTAAAGCAGTCTGGTCGAGCGGTTAAATAAAATGATGAAATGGTACTTCTTTTTCAGCTAGGATTTCACGAGCAGCGAGACGTGGTAGGGTCACTGAGGAAATCTCTGACTCGTCTCAACATGTCCTACGTAGATTTGTATCTTATACACAACCCTGTCGCTTACAAGGTAAATACAACTTAACTTAATGTGATATTAGATTTAGATGACACAATTTTTTGGTGATGGTTGATAGCTCTATACAGGCCTAAACGGGCCATTTTTTACGGCAATTTGTGGCGGCAATGTCGTGGCCGGCAACATGGCAATACTCTCCAACATTGATTTGATGACTGCCGGCCGATCGCTGAGCGATTGTTTTTCCGCAATGTTGCTTGGCCAAATTTGTTGTTGTTTCAGTCGCTCTCTATTTTATTGTTGCCGGGTTGTGTAGCCCGTTTAGCAGACTGAATCATGCGCCATACAATTGCAGGCATATTGCCATTATTGGCCGAGCAATTAGTTGCCAATAGTGCCGCCACAAATTGCCGTAAAAAATAGCCCGTTTAGACGCCCCTTAACACTGGGTATCTATATGCGACGTTTTAGTCACAGACAAAATCATCAAATACACACAAGTTGTACAGGACAGACAGGGATGCAATGGAAACATTCGATAACGTTGAAAGGCACACCGCCGTATTGGTTACAAAACGATAAACAATGATGGGGTGGTATGCCTTACCCTTTCTTTCCTGTTTCTTGGGACTTGAACTCGAAGTCCCTGTGTTCCCATCGCGTCTTACGGAGGAGTTGCTTCTAGTGTTTTGCTTTCTTTTCTGGGGTTCATCCATCTTGTTGATTTATTGTTTGCTTGCTGTAATACTATTCGGTCACGCAAGTAGTGGGGGCCAGCGGAAGTTTGAAAAGTTCGATTAGCCCATGTTACTTAGGGTTTGCAAATTATATTTAAGTATTGGTAGGTACTGGAATAGTAGCGGTAGTAAAACCGGCGGTAGCTCAAGGTCAGCCCAAAGTGACGTTCACGACTTATTTTGGATAGTTTGCACAGCTCACTGTACATTTATTAACTAGATACCTTTATGTCGAGGCTGTCAGCCGCATCCGTCTGCCGCGTCCGATAATTTGTTTTCAGCTGACATGCCTCGTGTACGTCCATTTTGATTCCGGTAATTAGCCGGAACAAAAAACATTAAGTCACAAAAAGATCATTATCCCACCTACCTTTATCAACAAATAACTAATTGAAATAAGCAATTAAGATTATCATCAATTTGTAGCGACTTGTTGCGTTTATTAGTGTAAAATGGCGTGCGGAATTTTTAAATGGTTCAAAGTAATTTTAAAACAACTTTCAAATCTTAATATGTATCTTGATGATTTTATAACTGATTGTATCTATTTAATATGAACTTTGACCAATTTTTGTAAATATCTACATAGATGATCAATTTGATTGGGAAAAAAAATGACAATTACTTGTTAAGTCATTAAGGAACTTAACCCATTAATGGCCAAACTAAAACTACAGGTTTTCTTTTAGGTTTTAGTTTATTACTAGTTTAATTATAAGGTATACAAACACATAGGAAAGAGAAAAAAAATATATTTAAAAAAAATCAAGGTTTTCAGGGGGTGTACTCAAGTGAGTACACTGGCCACTTAGAGGTGAAATTTTTCAAAGCACGACTTTTCCACGCAAAGTGTTTTACAGCATTTCTTACACTCCCATCTAACTCGTGAATGGCATACTACACATCTAAGTTGTTTTTCTAGTTTTTTAGGAAAGTGCCCCATTCCATCTTGAGCCATTCCTGGTACTATTGACGTACTTGGGTGGCTCCTTACTTGTGATCCCTGGCGTAAATACGTTCGTGCTATAGTACGACGAAACATAAGTTGATCCATTCGATCCTCATTGCTCAATGAATGCAGACGCCATGCATTTGCTATTGTCATATCGACCATGTAAGTAAATAGCACCCACCACCACTTCTTGCCATGGATTCCAATTCTGTACAATGATATAGACTGGTCAAGCTCGTCTACTCCCCCCATGCATCTATTGTACGTTTGGAACAGTTTCGGTATCAAGACATCTGTTTTTTCACGTTTTATTGGACACCACCGCTTCACGGTGCCAGTTGGTTCTATGGTATCATAATTGGTTGCCATCGTACAAACACTATTATCTTTCCACCTTACCATTAGCAACTCATTACTTTTGTCAAACCTGTAGTCATAGGCAGCTCTTTCTTTCTTCTTCATATCCTTCGTACTTACAAGGGGGCATTTCTTTGTCCGATTTTCTCTCAGGGTTCCTGTCGCGCGATATCCAAGCTCTCGTAGATCTACCAAAAGACTATGACTTGTAAAAAAATTGTCAAAAAAAACGGTGTGATTGATTGGGTTCGTGTTAAGTTTTTCTAGTAAAGTTTTTACAACTCGAGTTCCCAGAGGTTCATCGGTGGAATTTATAGATTTTCCACAATAAAAATCAAAAGTGTAACAGTAACCTGTTGAGCTGGCTGCCACCCAGTTTTTATAACCAAATCTTACAGGTTTACCGCGAATAAATTGTTTGGCAGGATGATGTCCAAAGTATTTCACCATTGATTCATCAATGGAAATGTTCTCGTGGAAAACTCCCCACTGAAGGTATTTCTTCATCAAAAGTTCGCCAAACGCCCTTACCTTGAACATCTTATCGGACGTACTTATGGCTACATTGTTGTCGGCGAGATGAATATTTCTTTTTATATCTCGGAACATATTCCTTGACATAGCACTTGAAACCATCGAGACTCCTACATCTTCATCTAACGACCAGTATAAAGCTTCACGGGGTAATTTGTGATAACCAGACAATATCAAAATGCCAATAAATTTTTTCAAATTGAAATGATCCAGCTGAAATGTATGTACAATTTACTATTAGAAGTAATAAATTCAAGGATCTCCTCGTCAAATAGTTTTTCAAATATTTGGACTGGACTTAGATCTTTGAGTTCTTGTTTTATTGTGGTCTGATGATCATTTACCTCGTAAATAGAGTAAGGTCTTGAAGAATATGTCGGGGAACACTTTCGCCACACTGGGGCTTTTGGCTGATCAGTACGGCGGCTTCGTTTTGCAGCTAGCGGTTCGTCGTCACTGTCATTATCAGAAGAGAGATTACCTTCAGTACGCACAAAAACTTCTACTGAACCAGGTACATCCTGTGGCATTGACGCAGTTTGGATGATATCATCATCAGGACCCTCTTCTTCATCAGTTATCACACTGGGATCTGGTGGAATTATAGATAAATCATACTGTGCCTCGTCATCACTCTCTTCTAATATGGCTTGGATAGCTTCTTCAAGGCCATTATAACGATTAGCTGCTCTAAACTGACCACGGCTCATTATGAACAATCTGAAATAAAATTAAAAAATATTGAGTAAAAGTGGTACTTTTCTAACATGGATATAGCCGCTGTACTCAGTTGAGTACAGTGACGTAAATAATGAAATAACTGTTTAGCTACTAACAACAGATGAATAATTTTGTATTCAAATAAATAATTAGTATATGTTTACTCATAATTAATATCTAAATACAAAAAAATATCTCTATTTTTAATAATAATAACAATATGAAAACTTACCTGTAGTGACTTTCAAAACACGTAACTTTGACAATTCGGAATTATAACTTTTTCTCATATACCCTCAGTTGATTTTTTTTGCTCCAATGGAATCTCTAACTACCTGTGAAAAAAATATAGTTTACATTTAAAATATTATGCACCTGTAAAGAAAAAAAATATTTTTGACCTGTACCCAACTGAGTACAGCGACCTTTAATGGGTTAACTACCTATCTAGGTAATTGAGTATATCATGTTAAATCGGAAAATGTAATCAAGTATAAATTTACCAATAGATACTTCTCTGTCCGTCTGTCCGACTGCCACAAGCGAGCGGGTCAATTCACGTATTTAAAGCAGTGTAGTTGTAGTTGAATTGACCCGCTGGCTGCATCTCATGAAGCGTGACAGTTAGACAGTTCAAATTTTCGCAGAGGATGTATTTCTGTTGTTGATATAACAACAAATACTAAAAACAGAATAAAATAAATATTTAAGTGGAGCTCCCATACAGCAAATATATTTTTTTTTTCGTTTTTGCGCGATATTGATAACGGCAACGGAAATATTTACAGAATATTGAGTTATATTATTCACTTTAAAAATAAAAAACGAATTAAATTAAAATAAATATTTAAGGGATCCATACAACAGACTAGATTTTTTAATACTTAAATTCCATTTTTGAAAAATAGAAACATTTACTCGTGCGTAGGAAGGATAGAAGAAGTTGAGGTTTAGTAACATAGTCCTGGTTAGATGGTTCGAATGGTATACGGAAGTCTCGGGTTCGATTCCTAGGACTGGACCTGGACTTAATTTTTTTCTATCTTTCAATAATGTAATTATTGTATTAATAAAGTAATTTCCACAAATGCCTATAAAAATACCATGATTTTTTGCCGTTTTCTTAGATAATGGTACGGAACCCTTCGTGCGCGAGTCCGACTCGCACTTGGCCGGATTTTTTTTTGATAATGGCAACTTCCGGAATAGCCAAATTAGCAACAAAACCACCTCCATCCCTAGTAGATACCACCCCATCTCTTCCCGTGGGTGTCGCCAACGTGACTAAGGGATATCACACCTTAGGAGACAGCAGTCCTCGGTGTACTTTAAAGCTTTACTACCAACCCGCTCACCAAGCGTTGTGTATACGGCAAATAATTAATACTTACTATATACATAATACATTAATACTTACCCTATACAGGGTGTAACAGAAAGGTGTGGTCAAATTTCAGCAGCGGATAGTGTATGTTGTCAGTATTGCACCTACCATGGTGCCATAGCTGGTTGCATTATTATTACCTACATTTTTGTTTTCTCCTTTTTTTAGTATTATTTTTATTGTAGCTTTCTTTTGTGTTGTATAATTCACATAGGTATGTCTTTAGTTTAATAAATTCATTGTCTACTGATATAATTACTATTGTATATACCTATTATGTTCTATTAGCGAAATTTAATTGGCCTTCTTTATGTTAATTGTTATTCTTAACTATTGTGTTTAGCTGTAAGTTTTCTTAAATTTTTAAATAAATAAATAGTAATAGCATATTCCTTTTGTCAAAATTCAGTAGTGAAAGGCGTATGGCATAAGAATTATACCTGGTACAAAATTCGATTGGATTATTATGGCATAGAACTTGTTATTCATACTTTTTTTATTCATAATTATAAAAATGAAAAAATAATAAATATTGTTTATATATTTATATATTATACTCCGGTTTTGATAAAATTAGGTATGTGCACTCATGGGCACATACCAACACTTGAATATGACTACAACTTTCTATTACACCATGTATACCCCGGGATCTATAACAAGGAACTACGTCCCAATAAGTAGGTTCTACTGGGAGATCCGTGCCCAGCAGTGGGACACCATATGAATAGAAATACTTATGCACATAATAAATCATTCAATAATAAATATGCCTAACAGAATATTAACATACGTAAAAAACAAATAACAAGATTATAATTATATTTCAGCCTGACTTCAGTGGATTCGATATCATTGACTACGTCGAAACGTGGAAAGGTATGGAAGAAGCCAAAAACATGGGGCTGGCCAAGTCCATCGGCATTTCTAACTTCAACGTTAGCCAGATTGAGCGGCTTTTGGCTAACTGTAACATAAAACCTGCTGTTTTACAAGTTGAGGTATGTATTCAGAAATATATACACATGGATAGGATTTTAGTACTCCACGATAGATGGTGGTAATTTAAACATTTAGTCTATTCATTGGATAAAAATGTAGATGACAGTGTAGGATTTAGTACAACTTTTATTTAATAGATGGCGTTATTTATTTAGTTACTCTTTAAATAACTAGATGTCGCTACTTTATTCAAATTAGTTATGCTTTTCACCACGAGATGGCACATGAGTAGCAAAAAAAAACAATTAATTTCACTCAACACAACTTAACTTTTAGAATATAACAACAAATAAAGGAGAGGTTGGTGGTTACCAGCACACTGTAAAGGTTTTTTTTAAATATTTAAATAGTTTTTAAGGTTGGCTATGTTGGTGCAAAGTTCTATGGGAGACATATGCTATTTTTTTTATTTTTTTTAAGTTTATGAAGTGCCTGTGATTCCGACTGGCAGTAGGTTTTTTCAAGCTTAATGTTTATCTATTATCTGCCTAATAACATTTTCCTTACAGGTAAACTTAAACCTAGCCCAAGATAGACTCATCTCATTCTGCAAATCCCACGATATAGTCACGATGGCATATACTCCGTTCGGTTCCTTGTTCAGCACAGATCCTGAGACGCCAGCACCGAAGGTAGACGACCCGATATTGACCGGCATCGCCGAGAAATACAACAAAACTGCACCGCAAATTGTTTTGAGATATCTTGTAAGTAGCTACGTAGGTATAAAATTATAAAAATTCCACGACATGAAACATTGCTGTATAGGAGTATCAAGGATCATTTTCATCATCATGCAGGGTTTTCGTAATTTCATGGGGTGTTTAGGTAGTACGATTTTTTTTTTTTGAATAAACGACTCCCGCATTAGGGTACAAGCTCTATGTTGCGGGAGACTTCACAAACAACCGGAACCGAATCGTTAAACTCGGAATCGAAATCTCTTGCGCAGCAGTCGGATACAGACCCACTGCGCCACAGAGGCAAATCGATTAAACACATACCAAGTGTGTAATGTGTACCTTTTTGCAATTTCGAGGAGAGGGGTAGTTCGACCCCCAAATCCTGCCCCCTGGCTGGGTTGGTTTTAGGGAAGCCTCTCACTTTAACGTGTTTATTATTTTTTATTTATCGAAAGAAATAATAATAATATCTTGGGACAACACACACAAAGCAATCGGAGCTTGTACTATGGAACATATCAACCCATATGATGGCCCACTGCTGGGCACGGGTCTCCCCAGTAGAACCTACTAGTATGTAGATCCTGGGGGTAATTGCCATAATCGCCACGCTTGGTGAGCGGGTTGGCGATCGCAGTAAGGCTTTAAATGCGCAGAGGACGCTGCTGCCCGTCCTCCGGAGTGAAATCCCTTAGTCGCCTTGACGACACCCACGGGTAGAGATGGGGTGGTACTATTCTTAAGCCGGCACCACACGGCGAATTGACTATGGAAATTATGTCATAACCTGGTATTTCATACAAACTTGTATGGAGCAACACAAAAAGACACTGATTTGACTTCAGCCAAATACCCTATTAGTAGTTGAAAAGTTGCAAGTCACGAGTGTATTTATCTAGTATTTGTGCCTCTGTGACGCAGTGGGAGTGTGTCCGACTGCTACGCAAGAGATCGTGGTTTCGATTCCCACACGGGACAAACAAACTGCGAGCGAGCGGGCACCAGGGCCAGCTAGGTGCAGAGCAGCGGGGGCATTTGAAATATTGTTATTGATTTGGGGTAATGCCCTACCTTCAGGGCCGTAGCTGGTAATGTTTTACCCTAAATTTGGAGCCCTGGAGAGCACATATCTGTATCTGTCATAGGCGGATCCAGGGGGGGAGGACGCACGTGGCTCGCCCTCAGACGGTTGTTTTGTAAACTTTTGTGTACTGATATTCTTGTATTGTAGAATGAGCATGTAGACGCGTCAAAGTGAATTAATACTTTAATTTTCTCTATTAAAGGTACAAAGAGGAGTAGTTCCTATACCTAAATCAGTCAACAAGAATCGAGTGGAACAGAACATCGATGTGTTTGATTTTGAATTGACAGCTGAAGAGATGGAGACTCTGAGTGAGTATAAAATGTATATATTTAATATCTATTTGACTCACTTCTATTAGCAAAATCGAAGCTGCTTCTGACTATTGTAGTTAGTCATGTTATTAATGTTGACAATTAAATTTCCCTGGTGGCCGTTTGCGGAACTAAGGTTTAGGTCCTTTATTTTATTCCCATAAAGGTCTATTAATATTATACCTAATTGTATGGACTTAAATCGACTTTTTATTGCATAACGTTACTTCACATTGCATTTTTATAAGCCAACGGTAGAGTAAATAAAAAAACAATGTAAAGTAAGTCTTCCTTATAATAAATAAATTAATAAAAAAACAGTTAAAGCTATAGTAACTAGTTTATCTGCCTTATGGTAGTTCCGCGATTTGCCGCTAGGTTTAATTTTATTGTTGATTTACTTAAAATACATTATAAGAAAAAGGGTATCACAAATTAAAAAAAAAACATTTTCTCGCAGTCATTTTTTTAACTTATGACCACATAGGCGGATTATTATTATTATTATCGGTACACCCCGGGTGGAGGGGGGGGGGGGGGGGTAACGTGCCGCCGTGCTTCCCTCCCCGCTGTTGTTTTGTGTTCGAATTGATTTGCCCATTGCCTCTTGTGTTCCAAGAAGGAAGTATGTTTGGGCCCCCATCGTGATCACGCTTGGGCGGTGTCGGGTAAAACGAAAAGCACTCCCCCTCGTCGTAAACATCCGGGACTCACTGACATTTGCGTCTCATCGTGTCCCCCCCCCCCCCCTCCAGAATGAAATCCTGGATCCGCCCATGTATGGGAATAACATATTTCAAATATTACACTTTTTTTTAAAGATAACTAGTAATGTGTGATTGAGTCCCACATTACTAGCAATCTTGTTATCCCCTCCAGCTAAGCTCAAAGGCTTGTGTTAGGAGTGGGTTCACGTCGGTATAGTGGGTAGGATTCGAACCCGCGACCTCACGATTGCGACCGCCTTAGCCATTAGGCTACCGCCGCTTCAAAACTTAAAAGTCATTACACTTGCACTTAGTTTCGTGTCTGGAAGTACCTACTGATTTATTTTAATTACTTATAAGTATAACCTATACGCCGCGCCCTAACTCTTGAATATGACCTGAAATTTTTCAGGTTTCTTTTGTGATGTAGACAAAGTAGGGTAGGATTTCAGGCAACTCGAGCTCTAAGGGCCCGTTCCCACATGTCGTGTGTCGGATCCGACTTCCGACAATTTAAACATCGTTCAACAACACAAAATCAGTTAGACGCCATAAAAAATCGGGTGATATAATAATAATAATAATAATATCTTGGGACAATTCACACAACGCTATCTGATCCCAAACTAAGCAGAGCTTGTACTATGTAAACCAGACAACTGATAAACATACTTATATATTTCTAAATTCATACATATTATTGATAACACCCAGACACAGAATAAACCATCGCGCTCATCACACAAAGTTTTATCCTGGGTGGAGATCGAACCCACGACCTCTTGCGTAGCAGTCGGATACAATCCCACTGCGCCACAGAGGCAGTCAATATAGTGGCAGGACATTCACTAAACCCGATTTTATTTAATTGATGTTGTGTTGTTGAACGATGTTGACAAGTGGGAACGAGCTGAGGAGGTTTTGCAAACAGAGACACGGAAGCGAAGCGTCTCAGCGTCAGGTTGGCCGTGTGAACTATTAGCTGCTCAATATTCCAATTAACATTATGGTAAATGGTAATCGATCATATGAACGCGGATATCTCGAGCAATATAAAGTCCGCCAACTGTTCTAATCATTTCGATTACACAAATGCCACTGCATCACTGACCCTATAACTAAGTACACTAACTTTGCACACACGACTGGTTGCTATGACCGCTCGATTAAGACTGCCGAATTAGATTCACTGCTCCACTACCGGCACTTCAAATGAGTCAATAGACTTGCTTTTTAATCAAAACATATACTAGGTCAAAGGAAATCAATTAGCGTTTTAATAATTCTAATAATTCTCCAACAACAACTGGGTAACGTTGTTTTTTTTTGCGCAAGCGGTTCAATTTAGGAATCTCGCACCGGACGCATTAAAGGCTAGTTACTGTACTGGGTTTTATTATGTTTTTAATTTATTTTCTGATATTCCTTTTTCAGGTAAATTCAACAAGGACTTCAGGGTAGTATTTCCAAGTTTCTGGCAAGACCATCCATATTACCCCTTTGAACGAGTTGACAAGCCGGCTCCCAACCTGTTTTCTCCAGCTTAACTTTGGAAGCCTGAGATTTTAGAGCAAGGCATGATCCTGGTGCCTCAATAATTGTATAACTACCTATAAATAACATGTAACAGAAAGGTGTGGTCAAAATTAAGCAGCGAACAGTGTTTTTATCAGTGTAGATGTTAGTGATAATTGTGATCTATGTGGCGTTGTTGAAGATGTATACCATTTGTTATTGGAATGTGATAAATACAGAATGGAAAGAGGAACATTAGTACATAAACTAAAAACCTTAGAATTGGGAACATTTCAGTCTATTCTGTCAAAACGATGTACCTAGTGATAATTCTATCAAAATTTATAAGAAAACTAGCTGACCCGCGCAACTTCGTCTGCGTAAATTTTCCCCTTTTTTTTTACAACATTTTTCATTGCTGCTCCGCTCCTATTGGTCGTAGCGTGATGTTATAACCTATAGCCTTCCTCGATAAATGGGCTATCCAACAATAAAATATTTTTTCAGTGCAGCCCAGTAGTTCCTGAGATTATCGCGTTCAAACAAACAAACAAACTCTTAGGGATATGAAAAATAGATGTTGTCCGATTCTCAGACCTACCCAATATGCACACAAAATTTCATCAAAATCGGTCAAGCCGTTTCGGAGGAGTATGGCAACGAAAACTGTGACACGAGAATTTTATATATTAGATAAGTAAATTAAATAGCACTTACTTATTATTTTTCTTTTTCCTTCTATGCTGTTTGTATGTTCTTTAGGGTACGACGGGGCTGATATAATCGTGTTCGTTATCAAGTCCCTAAACATGTAATTAAAGAATTAAAAAAAAAAAGAAAAAAAAAAGCTGTTAGTGATGTTACCATGGTGCCTAACCTATCCAAGGGCGTTATTATCACAATAGTTATAGTATTTTTGACAAATTTCAGCAGCAAAAGGCTTAGGTATGCCTTATGTATTGTACTTAACCTGGTGCATAATTTGATATGGATTATTATGGTATAGAACTTTTTAAGTTATAGGTCTTACGAATCGAAGACCGGCTGCGCTCACAAAAAGATGTGACGTAACCGCTCACGTTCCACCTGCTAATAGGCTGAAGTATTGCGTCCGGGTCCACTAAAGCAGTCATCAATGTTTTGGCGATTGCAGCGACATGTGATACAATTGAAACATTTAAAAAAAATTGTCAATGGCATGGTTGTTTAGTAAATGTTTTCATGTGACGTTATCACGTAAAATTATCGTCCGTAAACAACTTCACATACGACCATTTTTTTTAAATTGTTAATTATTTTATAGGTAATTATGTATGTGCACTACTGAATGCACATAGGTACCTAATTTTATTAAATCGAAGTAGGTACCTAAAATTTCCTATAATATTTTTGTATTCGTATAATTGTCAATGGAAAAGGCATCAGCTCATCAGTAACCCTTGAATTTGACCACACCTTTCTGTTACCTGTTGTGTGCCACAGATATAACTACCACAGATATAAATCCGAATATTGTAACAAGATTGGCTTGTCTATCAAAAGAACAAATGAATATATATATATCTTAATATCTTGGGACAGCTCACACAACGTTATCTGATCCCAAACTAAGCAGAGCTTGTACTATGGAAACCAGACAACTGATAAACATACTTATATATTTCTAAATACATACATATTATAGATAAATAACACCCAGACGCAGAATAAACCATCGTGCTCATCACACAAAGTTTTATCCTGGGTGGGGATCGAACCCACGACCTCTTGCGTAGCAGTCGGATACACTCCCACCGCGCCACAGAGGCAGTCAGAGAATTTAATTTGAAAACGTCAAAGCGCTACGAATTTTTAAAAAAATGTAAAACTTAATATTATGACGTCATAATTTCATGTTGTCAAGTAAAAAAATGTTTTCTTTTCTAATATTTATAATTATATGATCTAAATACTAACATTTTTTATAATCATAAATATGTACCTACATTTTAAGCAAATTTATAAAAGTACAAAAAATATACACTAATAATTGAATAAATATTAAATACAATAAAAATTGCTTTTATTCTCTCGTGCAAAGATGAGGTACATAGTGCACCCATTGACCTATAGACCTGGACTGTGCCCTCCTTTTCAATTAAAAAGTAAATAATGACTGCAAGCGTAAAAGAGAGAAAAAACTCGGGCGGTCTTTGACAGGTCGTCGTCGACGTCTACAAAGTAGCGTTGTCTCTTTCTAGAGAGTGGTCATTTTTGTGAGGTTATGGCTCAGTTCTGGTCTCTACGTCAATGGGTGTACCTAAGTTAAAAGGCCGTCTAAATGGGCCATTTTTTACGGCAATTTGTGGCGGCAATGCTGTGGCTGGCAACTTGGCAGTACTCGTGTGGCCCAGCCAATTTTGTAGTTGTTTCAGTCGCTCTCTATTTTATTGTTGCCGGGTTGTGTAGCCCGTTTCGAGGACTGAATCATGCGCCATACAACTGCAGACATATTGCCATTATTGGCCGAGAAATTATTTGCCAACAGTGCCGTAAAAAATTGCTCGTTTAGATGCCCCTTAAAATGCAGACATTGCACAATCTTGCGTTTAAAATATTACACAATAAATAATGAATTCATTAAACTACACATTGTTTAGTAAATACTAAATATAACATGTTAGTTCACATGATTTCTTAAGTATATTTAATGAATTGACCTAGAGATTACTCCTAAATACCGTTACTAGTCAAATAACTCTGCACTCTGCATTTTCTGATTATAATTCAGCTTATCATTAACTTCTTTTTCGACATTTTAAGTCAAAGGTCTTAATAGTGTAAATGCTTTACCCGTGACCACGGTGCAATACGGTCAAATACGTCGGGCAATAAACAAAGGTATTTAGCCTTAAAATTAAATATTTATGCGATTAAGACCCGTAGCTTATAAAATTCTATAATATTAACTTTTGTTTTAGCATTTAAAAAACTAATCCTTTTTAAGAATTTTCAAATTCAACATTTAAGTATATTCGTTTTTCCAGACCCTTTCATTTCATGCTTAAATGCCAACTCAGCGCATTCACTAAATTATAATACAAATTGCAGAGTTACAGAATTAAATAACAATATCAGCAAAATCAATTCTTATACTCGATAAATTCACTCTGTAGTTCATCTTCGGGTAGTACAGCATTGCATTTCGAATTCGCTTCGTAGTCACATTGCTGAGTCGATTCGTTGAAGAACAAACCATCGGTGCAGTATTCCACTTGAGGTATTCCGGCTTTGCATCTCCAAAATCTTTGACAGTCACCCCTAGGAATAGAAAAACAAAATTAATAGGCACACTACTAAGTACCTACACAAAAATACCTTTAAAAGGGGCGTCTAAATGGGCCATTTTTTACGGCAATTTGTGGCGGCAATGCTGTGGCCAGCAACATGGCAGTACTCTCCAATATTAATTTGATGGTTGCCGGACGATCGCTGAGCGATCGATTTTCTGTAATGTTGCCCGGACAATTTTGTTGTTGTTTCAGTCGCTCTCTATTTTATTGTTGCCGGGTTGTGTAGCCCGTTTAGGAGACTGAATCATGCGTCATACAATTGCAGACATATTGCCATTATTGGCCGAGCAATTAGTTGCCAATAGTGCCGCCACAAATTGTCGTAAAAAATGGCCCGTTTAGACGCCCCATTAAACCATTATTAATAGATCACTCTAAGAAGTTTTGATACCATATTTTACTTGCTACCACCATTAACGTAGAGACCAGGACTGCGCCATAACTTCACAAAATTGACCACACTCTAGAAAAAGACAACGCTACTTTGTGCACAATACCTGTCAAAGACCGCCGAGTTTTTTCTCTCTTTAACCCTATGCAGTCAATTTTTACTTTTAGTTGAAAGAGATGGCACGGTCTAGATCTATACGTCAATGGCTACAACTAAAATGAGTTTTTGACAGATCAACAAATCTCAACGTCTATATGTTACGACTAGCTGTCCCGCGCAACTTCGTTTGCGTAAATTTTTCCAGCAACATTTTTCATTGCTACTCCGCTCATATTAGTCGTAGCGTGATATTATATAGCCTATAGCCTTCTTCGATAAATGGGCTATCCAATAGTAAAATATTTTTTAAATTCGGACCAGTAGTTCCTGAGATTACTGCGTTCAAACAAACAAACTCTTCAGCTTTATAATATTAGTATAGGTATGTTGGTAAGTCGTCATTCCATCTGGCTGGGGGTCGTCCTATCTTACTAGTGCTACTTACTTGTAAGCAATCATCCTGGAGGCTTCATCAGGTCGGTTGCAGTTCAGTACTCCGGCGTACCTCGACATTATAGGAGATATGGGCCTCACGCTCGCTACTGTATCTGCAATGCAATATTATGCTATAATAATATCTTGGGACAACACACACAACGCTATCTGACCCCAAACTAAGCAGAGCTTGTACTATGGAAACCAGACAACTGATAAACATACTTATATATTCTTAAATACATACATATTATAGATAAATAACACCCCGACACAGAATAAACCATCGTGCTCATCACACTAAGTTTTATCCTGGGTGGGGATAGAACCCACGACCTCTTGTGTAGCAGTCAGATACACTCCCAACTCCCACCGTGCCACAGAGGCAATCAAATAGCAGTAACTTCTATTCACATGGGACAGAGATCATTTTTTTTTTTTTTTTTTTTTTAACTAGTAATTATGTATATAACAGTGGTTATGGCGGCCTTAGCCGTTGCGAGCCCAGGCGCGTTTCCGTGGGGCAATTCCCGACCCCTACCCCCTCAGGCATGACTGAAATACCTTGTTTTTTTTGAAATTTGAGAATTTTGACACTAGAATTTTGACGGGCAATTACCGTCGAGGGGAAAACCCCTCGACGGTGGTGCCTGGTATACCAATGACCCTCTCTCCGTCATACGAGCGACCAACACTTGGCCGTTAAATCAAAGTGCCCCCCTTTCCAGAACAAAGTTCTGGATCCGCACCTGTGCGAGCCCCGGGTGACAGATCTTTGCGACGCCTCAAACCCTCAGATATTTATGTAGCTCCAGGCAGGCTGATCTTTGCGACCTCTGACGGACAGATGTATATATCCTGACCAGATAGATATTTTTGTGGCCCTGAACCATAATTCCTCTCCATCACAATAATTACGACCAACTTACCAACAGCTTGGTTCTCCAGCATATCACCGAAGAACCCAATCATGTTGTCGTTGACCTCGTCTCCGGAACCCTCGATGTCATCAGGATGAGTCCTCAGAAGGCATTCTACAGCCCAGTCCCAATTGCAAGTCTACAACAAAAAGATTGGGTTAACTTGAAAGTGTATGGAGTATTTCATTTAGAGGAGTATTTAAAGCGGCGGTAGCCTAATGGCTAAGGCATCGGTCTCGCAATCGTGAGGTCGCGGGTTCGAATCGTACCCATTATACTACCGACGTGAACCTACTCCTAACACAAGCCTTTGATCTTAATTGGAGGGGTTAACAAGATTGCTATATTGGACCTCAATCCCACATTGCTAGTTATCTCATTTATTAAAAATAAAAAAAAATTGCAATTGGGCAGATGGCGGACCTGGGATTTCAATATAGAAGAGGGACAAGGACTTCGTTGAGCGATCCATAATTTTGCTTAGAGGGGACCTTATGCTCCTTACCTCCCACTGAATTTATTAATACTAGCCGTCAAAATCAGTTGACCCATTGTGGCGTGATTGAATAACAAACTTTCGCATTTTTAATCTATACTAATATTATAAAGGTGAAGTTTGTTGGGTTGAACGCTATAATAAAAAATACTGTGGACTGCATTATTTTTATATTAGATATATTTCGGGACTTAATCGCGTGAATTATTTAAAGGTACGAACCTTTTATTTACCCGACGTTTCGATCGAATTGCACCGATCGTGGTCACGGGTCGACTGGTCGACCAGACTCAGTCGACCCGTGACCACGATTAAGTCCCGAAATATATCTAATATGTATAAAAATCGCGAAAGTTTAAAAACAATAATTGCATTATTTTTACCGTGTTCTATTTGTTTAGACAAGAACTCTTACTTTATAAACTTTATAAAATATATGTGCGTTTTTTGTGATCATTCATTCGCTAATATTCGATTAACATTATTGCCATTCGGAATCAGTTGACTCTTGCATTGAGGAACTGAAGCGAATGTTTCCATGTTTGCACAATCTAAACAATAACAGTAGATCTATCTATTTCAAACTAGCTTCAGCCCGCCCGCGTGGATGTCGGTTATCGCGATAAAAACTATCCTATGTTTTTCTCCGGGACTCAAACTATGTCCATACCAAATTTCATCTAAATCGGTTCAGCTGTTTGAGTGTGAAAGCGTAACAGACAGACAGACAGAGTTACTTTCACATTTATCATATTAGTATATGGATGAACCCATACGGAAAAAAAATGTCGAATATATTCATTCATAACCGCGATTATTGCGAATGAATGTATTCGGCAACAAAGTCGATTTATCTTTATTCGGAACAATCGAATAATATTTCAATTGTTCATTCGCGAGTGCAAGTCGATTTTTTCTCGATAATTAGTAAGGTCGACTACGATTCATTCGATTGTGGAAACATTTCGGCCTCGCCCATCGCTACCATGACGCCATACCCTGTCATGGACGATAGTACAGTACCTCTATAGTAAGTACATACCTGAAGGTAGAAGTCAAAGATGAGATTCGCAGCGCAGGTGAACTCGACCTCCTCGCCGTGGGCGCACATGAAGAACTTGTGGCAATTTGTAAAGTGGGGCAGCAGGAGAAAAATCTGAAACATACAAATTTGTTAATAAAGCCTTCAGACTGCAGCCTAATGGCTAAGAGGCAACAGAATCCCCATTGACAGATCATAGGTTTTATACCCAATTAATATTCTACTGTGCGTTTCAAATGAGTTGATAACTGTCATGATGACATTTCGATTCGCATTACGACTGCAACTTCATTGTATAACATAAGGTCAGCAATAAAATGATTCGTAAAAAGGTGTCTTTAGTATGATATTTACCTACCTACTCTAATGAACTATACTTAAGCACTTAGTTTTTTATTATTTATTATTATATGTATATATGTTTTAGTTAAAAAATATATATCATGACCACAAAAGTGTAGAATATTCTTATATTTTGCCTCTTATTTCTGTTTGGTGTTTATTAAATATTAAAGAATACTAATAATAATATAATAAAGAAAAATGTTAGGTACATAGTTTAAAGAAAATAAATATTACGTCCGTTCCATTACCATACACATACGTAGGTACTTCACCCGACTTGGGAGTTTTTGTTGCTAGCGGTACAATTTTGACAAGTACAGAGTGAAGTTGTCGCGATCGCGATTATCTTCTCATTTGAAACGCATAGTACACATTCTGTTTTCCTAGTTCAGGCATAACTATTAAGCTAGAAATTTAAGTAAACATTTGTAATAATTGTAATATCTTGTTATCTTCTGTATATGGATTAAATAAATTAAAAAAAAAAAATGTACATCTTGTGAAAAGGGGTACATTTCTACTTTTGTCAAAAATATTTAATTTATAATTATGTAGGTATACAAAATTGTTCATCATATCATCATATCAACCCATATGATGGCCCACTGCTGGGCACGGGTCTCCCCAGTAGAACCTACTAGTATGTAGATCCTGGGGGTAATTGCCATAATCGCCACGCTTGGCGAGCGGGTTGGCGATCGCAGTAAGGCTTTAAATACGCAGAGGACGCTGCAGCCCGTCCTCTGGAGTGAAATCCCTTAGTCGCCTTGACGACACCCACGGGTAGAGATGGGGTGGTACTATTCTTAAGCCGGCACCACACGGCAAAATTGTTCATTACAATTTAAAACCGTAGTCGAAGCCGTCCGTCCATTCGTTTAGGCGCTATTATGCCACAGACAAACACTTATACTCCATCCCACACAACATTATATTCTACCGATATCATTAAGTAAAATAGTGCCTATAATTATTCACAATTACCCCAGATTATGGGACTTTTTCATTAATAAGGACATTTGGAATAATAATAATATAATATCTTGGGACAACGCTATCTAATCCCACATTAGGCAGAGCTTGTACTATGGAAACCAGACAACTGACAAACATACATATTATAGATAAATAATACGCAGACACAGAATAAACCATTGTGCATCACACAAAGTTTTATCCTGGGTGGGGATCGAACCCACGACCTCTTGCGTAGCAGTCGGATACACTCCCACTGCGCCACAGAGGCAGTCAATTGGATAGATTTTTTTTTTTAGATTTCCAAAGGAACAGCATTTTAATAATAAAATATTTTTATTCTTTTATGTCTTTGAAAAAATTGAGATCTAGTAACATAGTCCAGATAGGTGGTTCGCTTCTGGCCCCGGTTTGGCTACGGAAGTCTCGGGTTCGATTCCTGAGTCTGGATTTAAAAATTTTCTATCTTTAAAAAATGCAATTATTGTATTTGTAAAGTACAATTTTTGATATTGATTTTTTATAGAGTATCATTCTGTGTTCCCCCACACGGGGATCCAACATTAAATCGGCATCCAGTCTATTTATTTATTTATTTATTTATTCATCCAGTCTAGTTACTACTTAAAACACCCTCCTTGGGCATCCAAAGTTAAATTCATTTTATTTATGCATTATATGTTAATCAACAACTTAGAACTTCCACAGCTATAAAAAATGGGATCGGAGTTCAAAAACTTTACTTACTTGTCCCTGTGGGTCGCAACTCAAATCGTTGGGATCAATACTCGGGTCAATAACGCTTGCCATCTCGGGTTTCTCCGTTATATTTGCTTGTGGGGCTGATGCAGCCAGGGCTAATGACAGAGCGACAAACAAGAATTTTCCTGAAACAAAATGTTTAGTTTTAAAATTATATCAAGAGATGGCGCTGATTTGTATGAAGTAAATTGTTTCAGAAATTGTCTCGTTATAAGCTATTAATTTATTACTTATGGATGATTTTGGACCCCCTCGCCTCTACATAAGATTTCTCAAATCCCCTTCTACCTTCTTACGTAAGATTCTTTAAGGAGAATGGGGTTAAAGCCCCCATTTTTAGAATAACATGGAAACTACGCGAAATTTTTAAAGTTATAAAAAAATATTAGTTTATGTAAAATAATTTGCAATTGTGACTGGAATTATTATTAAAGACTCCACTATCCGTCGCCAGGCTTTATCTCATTAACCGTGATAGCTAAACAGTTGAAATTTTTACACAGGACGTATTTCTGTTGCCGCCATAACATAAAATAAAATAAATAGTTAAGTGGGGCTCCCATACAAAATTCTTTGCTCGATATTATAATATAGTGTCTAATGTTGTATAGATAATGGTATGGAATCCTTCGTGCGCCAGTTCGACTCGTACTTGGCTGCCTCCCCCCCCCCCCCCCAGATATGGGGGCATGTAGAGATTTTCCTAATAAATGGTACCATAGGTTTTCATACCTTATGTGTGTAGTAGACTTTTAAAAGTACGTTTACATAAATCACGATTTTACAATCTGGTGTATGATACTGCCTTTCGATAACAGATGTCGTCACGATAAGCTACAATTAAAAATTTAATTAGATAATGACTAATTTATTTCAGCTTCAAATACGCTACACACACACACACACACACACACACACACGCGCGCACACACATTGAATTGAATTATGATGTCATACAACAGATTAAATAGGAATTTTAAAAGGTTTGACAAAGTAATAGTAATGTAAGTAGGTACTTAATCTATTTGTAAGGAAATAAGTAGATAATCATAAATAGATTGCTGCTTATATATCTTTAAACGTTAAATTACTATGATAATGTTTTATAACTATTAAGATCTTTGATTAGAATGTGTATCTAGTTATAGGAAAAATCCTGTAGATACCTCCACGGAATGATTTGACTTTTGGTTTCTTGGTTTTCCCGTGATCTAGCTTTACTGTTTGGAATCTTGGAATTTAAAAAAATCATGGATTAGTTTCAGGGGCATAGCTTTCTCTATCAATGTTATTGGGGAGGCAGATATTTGAAGGCCCAAACGGCCAAACCAGTGTGTGTCGCTGGCACTTGGAGTTGCAATTGCCAACGCACTTTTCAGCGTCATAAATTATGGATATTTGAGTTTAAGTAAGTCAAATCAATCTCTATTTATTATACGTCAAATAGAACACGCTATGCACATGTTTATATGAAATACGAGAACATTTACCAATCTATGTATTATTTATGTATTTATATTTATATAAAACTTGACAGGGTTAAAATGTTAGATGGACCTCAAAAACGATTTTGTGGGCAGTCCTAAATAATTTGCAAACGTAGATTGACGTATTTTATTAGATATTTAGTCAGGTGGTCAGACAGTCAGGACAGATAAACAGACAGTAGAAAAGTATATTAGAAAAGTCTAATAGACCAACGGTGGCGACAGGTTGACATGACAATTGTGTTGAGGTTAGATGGTGAAGACCATGACGGCATGATATATGTCGAGGGCAAATACAAAGGCGTCGGCATTTTATACGTTTACAAAAAGTCTTACGCCGTATGTAAACTGTCGCCATTTTGTATAACGCTACTAGAGAATATTTACAGTCATTTTACAAATAGCCGCGGCATAACAATTTGCTGCGGTAATTTGTCTTGTCAGACAAAATGTTGAGATGTCCACGAAAACTGATGTTCGATGAATCTGTGCAATGGAAATAGTGCATACCTACAAACAAAATATAATTATGTAAGTAGCTATTTCACTAAATCAATTCAGTTAGAATATGTTAGGTTAGAACTGCGACCACACATCCCGAGGATTAGGACGCGGCAGCGGCCGCCGTGTGCCAGACACATCAAATTTTAATTTTAAATCTTTTAGACGCCGTTTGTGTACAGCCGTGATAAGCATTTGACTGCGACAAATACAAGACGGTTTCAGAGAACTAGAAACAAAATAGTTCCTATTTGTTCTACTATCAACACATTCTACACTCAGAATATGATAATAGTTTATCAAATAACACAGTCCCCCGTCTGTGACTCAGTGGCGACGAAGCAGATCAAGATATCAGCCAAGCAACGGTACCACTCTTGACCCAAGGAGGGTGTGAGACTTTTCTTGTTTTCGAAAACTCTCATACCCTCCGTGCTTTTGAGAACAAATTAAGCCGCCGATCCTGCGTGTAATTGGCCTAGAGTCAAATTGAATCCCAGGGGACTATGAGAGTGAGCAAATAAAGAAAGAAAGAAAATGATTTTTATTTGTCACATTACACAGAACCATACAGAACAACAAATAAACAAAATAGAATAAAGAGATTTTGTGCCGGACTAATAGGACCTACGTCAGCTATTGTTGCAGTCCGACCAATACAGAGTGCACTCACACCTGCACACAAACTTCTGCACTATACCTAATATCTCCAAGTAGATGGCTAGTATCTGATAATTTTTTTTTTTTTTTTTAGTATCTGATATATATTTTTTTTTTTAAAAGACGACTCCCGCAGTAGGTTACAAGCCCTGCGTCGCGGGGGACTTTACAAACATACAAGTCACGGACACAAAGTACACCCAGACTCGGGACAACAATTTGTGGATCACACAAAGTGGTGTCCCGTGTGGGAATCGAACCCACGACCTCTTGCGTAGCAGTCGGACACACTCCCACCGCGCCACAGATGCAGTCATATTGGCCGCCATGACCAAGATTGGATAAAAGGTTAATGTTAAAAAAAACTGCATGCATTAACAAAAAATTATACAATTTGACCCACTGCGTATACGTGCGTAATAAACGTAATTATGACGTTGACCATAGTCACACTCTTGCTGTCCAGTTTACATGAAAAATCGCTTAATCATACAACCGTATCTTAAAAAGAAAATGTAGGCACTCAGAAAGATCGTATCTTTGACTATGTCATTCGCGATAAAAGATGTTTTGATAATAAAACAAATTGATAGCCATCAAATAATTGAATTATTCCGTTCAAAAATTAAGTGAGTGTTTTAACCGATAATGCGTAATTAATTTTGATTACAAATGGCGATTTTAATATAAACAAAGTGTCCGACTAATTGTTGTTACAAGGTGAAGGAAAATGTAATCCGTTAGAGAAACCTTGACCATGAGTTATGAAGGATCATGGTCTGACCACAAAGACATTTTTATTGAATATCTAGCACATTACTAACAATCTTGTTAGGCAACCCCTCTAGCTAGGCTAAAATTGCTTGCACTTTTTTAAGCCGTGAACGGCAAAAGACGTGCACACGGAGTGTTACAGTGAAGCGTACCAACGATCACGATGCCTTACATCACCAACAGGGGCGTTTCCAGGATTTGATTATGGGGAGAGCACGAAAGGCAAATGGCAGTGCCTAAAATGCTTACGATGAGGGGGGGGGGGTGCACTTAGTTTTACCCGACATCAGCCAAGCGTGAGTTACTCGCACGACAGAAGATGTGGGTGCCCCAAAAAAACGTTTTGGACATCGGCATCGGCAATCACAAGAGGTAAACGAGCAAACAAATACAATACAAGAAATTCAGTACACAAAACAACCATCTGGAGGGCACCTGCGCCCTGGATCCGCCTATGATCACAACAAATTTGGGCAAATTGCTGGTGTTCTGGGAGTACTTGTCAGAGATTGAAACACCTGACGAAAGACAAAAGAGGGAAGAAACTCGACGAAAGGACCTCGTAACATTAATACACCCTCATTTCGAGATAATAAAACATTGTCCGCGTTACTAAGTAGTGGTTATTTAATAAGTTCCCTGAAGAGCTTAAATGTATGGTCTACACAAATTCATTCAAATTTAAACTTAAAGAGTATCTGCTGAATAGATGCCTGTATGACGTACGAGTAATTTGATGATGTAATTTGTTAGTTAATTTTATATTTTCATTATTTAATGTCAATTATTATTCTTATTTTATAATTTTGTAACATTCAAATACAATATAATTTGATAATGAATAAATGACTATGCCTATGACTATCATCGGTTGGCTGGAGTGACAGAATACTAAGTGCGATTTTTCTTGTTCGCCAGGGAAAACTAATTAACTAACCACAACCTCTTGATTTCAGATGTGGTGCATACGCTACCGCCTCCTCAACCTCGTTCTCACCAATCTACTTGGCGCTCTTGAAGTTATTTTTTTAAGTCATCCTCACATGTCTTACAAATTTAGAACCCATGTTTTTTATCATAAATTGCTAAAAATAAACTACCCACATTTTCATTAAATAAATACTCACTATTATATCCAAAACACTTGCTACTAACTTCAGCCGGGCCAATTGCATTATTTTATTATCGATTAACTAACCTACTCACAAAATTTGAAGTCGAGAGCCCAACTCCAACTTGACTGGTTTATATTACGTTTTAATCAAATGACGATGATACCTAAACCGTGACATATACTATTATTTGAAACTAGATATTATCTCTGATAGAGAGCAATATGATTGTGTTATGATTATCATAGTTATACGGTAATACATATATGTTTAGCAATTATGTACCTATACTAAATGTATTTATTGTTTTTTACTAAATGATTAGGCATTGATTACAATTGTCAAACCTTTTAAAATTCCGTTATAATCTGTTGTTTGACGATAGAAAGCATGATAGTTCGTGAAAACCCTAGATTTAATTGTTTTATTCTATTGATTGTGAAATAATTTAGTGGCGCCACCTGTTATCAAGTATAAATATCTATGACCTAGTGACGAATGAATGTTTGTTTTAGCGATTTGTATAAATTTTACTGCTCGTTAGGATTTTAGTTTGTACATAGGCATTCTTAGGTTTGTACATAGTAGTCTCTGCCTTACAATGATGATAAATAGTTGATATCTGTCATGATGACATTTTGATTCGCATTACGACTGCAACTTCATTGTATGACGTAAGGTCAGCAATAAAATGATTCGTAAAAAGGTGTCATTAGTATTACACAGAAGTACCTACCTACTGTAATGAACTAAATATAAGCACTGTATTTTACTATTTATTATTAAAGATATGTTTATGTTAAAAAAAAATATCACATCTGACTGAAAAACCACAAAGGGTAGAATATTCTTATATTTTGCCTATTTACTTAATTCTGTTTGGTGTTTATTAATTAATAAAGAATACTAACAATATTATAATAAAGAAAAATGTTAGGTACATAGTTTATAGAAAATAAATATTACGTGCGTTCCATTACCTTAATTAAACGTACTTTACCAGGGGAGTTTTTGTTGCTAGCGGTAAAATTTTGACAAGTACAGAAAGGTGTCGCGATCGCGATTATCTTCTCATTACAGCATACATTAAAAATATTTTTATGTAACGTTTTGGCAATTATTTTTAGTAGGTAATAAGAAAACTGCAAAGGCAGTTAATAATATCATTCGAGGCCTTGAACGTCTGCAAATAATTCAAAGGTCCATCAAATTTAAGTAGAATAATCTTATCGTCATAAATCAATCAATTAAAGTAAAAAATTAAAGAATAAGATATATCTACAATATCGCCAATGCATTCCGATTGACCCTGTCGGTAAAAACAAAAACAAATCTAATCTTTTACGATAGATGTTCCATTGCGATTAGTTTATGGTTTATTGTAAAGAAATCGTCAATTAAATTACTAAGCATATTTTGTTGTTTTACGACGGTCTTCAGACGTTGATAGAACAAAGAAAAGTTTTATGGTATTGTAAAATAAATCAGGTTAGCCTTTTTGTTGCTTATACATTTATTACAAATACTGAAGTACCTATTACCTACTAATTTTTATTACGCATCGAGTGCTGTTAAACATATTTTTCGTTTACCATTTTTTAGGTGTACCCTTTGATTAAATAATGTCTAGATTCCAAATCCGGCATATAGAATTGAAGCAAAGAACTGTCAAAAAGGCCGGTCAAGTTGACGCACTTTTTGACAGGTAAAAAGCTGCTATCCGATGTTTTAGCCATAATTTTTCTCATCAACGAGTGTCAAACGTCAAAGAGGGAATGCTTTATTTTTTTTAGAGGCTTTTTGATAGTATGCTCTAACTAGACATTAATTAATCAAAGGGTGTACCCTGTACCAGAATCTAATGAAAACTGAGGAAATTATAATTTAGAGATGGTAACAGAAGACTTGTTCGTCAAAGTAGGTCCTATACCTACTAGGACGAACAAGTCTTGAGATTAATTCTATTTATCAGCTCTTTAACAATCTCTGCTTCAAAAGAATTAAATATCTTCGCTGCTCGAACAATATAAATATTTTGTGCAGCAGTTCCGGCCGCGTGAATATCAGTTTTCGCATTGAATATTAAAAATTCAAACAACAAACAAAACTTTCTTTTTGTTTCTGTTCCTCTCCAGCTTTGGCGGTGTAATGAAAAACTATCAAAGGTCATAATCGCTGTTTATATGCTCTTTGTTGGAGCCACTGTCAGTTTATTGCCATAAAAAAATCACAAGTTTTTTGTTTTAATTCGTTTTAGTTCACGTAAACAACGGAAACTAAGTAGTGTATTATTTATGTAGATTTTTAATGTATAGTTTTTTTTAACAATTATTGATAACATTATTTTAAAAATATTCAGATTTAATCTTCACATATTTCTTGTATCTTCTATTTATAAAGCAGCAACACTATCTATGTTGCGTTTAATTAATGCATAATGAGCTGAAGCTTCACTTTTGAACAGAGATAGGACTATTGCGTTCGATTAATCCATAATAACATTTAAATGAGAATGTAAGTTTGTTTGTTACGCTTTCACGCGAAAACTACTCATCGATCATCATGAAACTTTGTACACATATTCTTGGAGGTATTAAAAGTAACATAGGATTATAAAAAAAGGGGAAAATTTACGCAGACGAAGTTGCGCGGGACAGCTAGTAATATTTAATTGAATATACATACCTTCATATATTGCGTTCGTTATTTTAATACTAGCTGACCTTCGCAACTTCGTCTGCGTATTTTTTTCCGTTTTTTTGCAACATTCGGACCATTAGTTCCTGAGATTACCGCGTTCAAACAAACAAACTCTTCAGCTATAAATACATATATAGATTTGAACTAAATAAACCTTCATACACATACTCCCAAAAACAACATAGCGATAGTGACGCTTGGCAATCTTAGCGCGTCGTGATGAATCACTACTTACGTCAATGTCAAAGTACAGTTGGATCAACGTAACTAGGCCCGCTAGGCTGGACTGAATTATGCGACAATTGCTTGTGCAGATGCCTTTTAGTAAATGGTGGCAGGAAGCGGGGGGCGGGGGCGGCAACTAAACCAAGAGAATTAGAGATGCGGTTACGCATTACATTGTCATGATTAGTATTACTAACTCATGTTTTTTTGTGATTATTTTCGTAAAGAAATTGTTTTTCAAAGTTTCTTTAGTATTTACTGTAAGTGTTCTAAATTTAAACTTTTAAGAACTTTTTATATTGTTGAATTAAAATGTTGTTAGTATTTTTAATCGATTAAACATAATTAATCGTTCTCGTTAGTAATTTTAGAGTCGCATCTCTATGACATGCGTGAAAGTGTTAAACAGTGTGACCAGATTCAGTATTTTAATACTTTTTAAGTTTATTTTAGTAGGTTTTCCAAGAGTCAGTATTTTTTAGGTAAATTGGCGGAAGCCAGTATTTTTGGGTATATTTTGGAAAAAAGTTATGGCAATACCATAGCCATGTCATAAAATTATTAAAAAAAGAACTGCGTACATTGATGTTCAGGGGAATTTCCGGATTTAGGCTATGTTTCATTTTGGAGCAAAGATCAGTAAGTTACAGATGGGACATGACATGTATATTTCAGTTCGTTTTTTTAAGGAGCTTCGGTATTTTTGTAAAATTTAATCTGGTCACACTGCCGGTCACCAAGTTACGTTGATCGTACTGTAGAGTTGTACCTACCTACAGAGTATATTTTAGTTTTGTGAGTCAAACACAACACAAACACACTACACAGTTAAAATCGTCAAATAATTTTAAGTTTGTGCCTTTTACCGATTCATATTTTTATGTTTTTTACTAGTTAAATTAATTATGTCTTCCTCTGATTCTGAAGACGATTGTTATGGAAATATAGCCCAGAAACTGCAGTCATTGAAGAATAAATGTGTTCAAGAAAAAGTCACTTTTGACGACTCTTTGGAAGTAATAAAACACGACAATTTCGCAAAAGATGAAAAGGCAAAACCAATTAAAATAGCCACAGAAGAGTTTAATGCAAGTTTAAATAGTACTGACAACGATGTTTTAACGCTGGACGATATAATAGCGGCAAATCCATCAACAAAACGCGGTCGAAAACGAAAATCGGCGGCACCGATTTACGAAGTTGAAAAAAGGCCCGGGCGGCGGAAAACTGCAAATTCTAACAAAAATACGGACGCTAGTGTTGATAATAATGAAGTTACGACAGCTGAAAGTAGTTCGGGAACTGGTAGGAGAGGTAGACGAGGGAGAATAAGGTCTGAAGGAGCTATTGTGACAGATATATCTCCTAGGGGCGGTTCGAGAGGTAGGGGCAGAGGTGCTACGCCTAGGAGACAGTCTAGAGGTAGAAATAGAGGAACCACTGGCTGGTTCCTGTCTAATCGTGGTAGAAACACATTATCAACTCCTGCTTTTAATAATCCGTGCCAAATATTCAGCATAGGCAATACAGATGAGTATCCAGACATGAGTGACAATCAACAGCTATTTTCAACAAATACAACAAAAAGTAAAGATGTTGAAACAATTGAAGATGAAGACCCATTAGCTACAGATAACGAGGAACTCTCCGTTAAAGTGTACTGGCAAAATTTAGAGGTTGTTCGTTTTAAAATACGTAAATATCAAATTTTAACACCTGTATTTAAATATTTTGCTGAGAAAGAAAATGTTGGGTTTGAAAAGTTGTTATTTACGTATAACGAAAAGATTATTAAAGTGGACGATTCTCCGGATAGTATAAATTATAGTGAAGCAAAGTTTATAGATGGTGGAATCGTTGCACAAGATGTTAGTGGATTGATAAAACAACGTAGTAGAGAGTTAAAAGACGGTTTGAAGTTAAAGTTTCAATGTCAACATTTAAAGAAACCGTTTGAAACAACGATTAAACCAGATGACAAACTTTCAATAGCCATGATGAAATGTGCGGAACATTTAGAGATGTCGTTGGATAAGCTAAAATTCTACTTTGATGGTGATTTGATATCAAGTAAGTAAATTATTATCTTTTTGTATCAACAATAATATTATAAATGTGATAGTTACTGTCTGTCTGTCTGTTAATTTAACTCTTAACCCTGTGACCGATTTAGATGAAATTTGGTATGGAAATAGTTTGAGTTCTTAGAAAGGTTGTAAGATATTTTCTGCCTCTGTGGTGCGGTGGGAATGTATCCGACTGCTACACAAGAGATTGTGGGTTCGATACCCACACAGAACACCACTTTGTGTGATCCACAAATTGTTGTTCCCAGTTTGGGTGTACTTTGTGTCTGTGACTTTTAAGTCCCCGCGACACAGGACTTGTACGCAACTGCGGGAGCCATCTTTAAAATAGAATCAAATTTATTTGCTAACATGGGCACAATTACAAAAGTTGTGGCTTATTGCTATTGTAATGTATAATTGTACGCACACATTTTGGTATTTGACTACTATCATAATTAATTATTTTATACTAACCATGCAATAATATGTCAAAAAGTATTCCGAAAAAATATATGATTGTTTTTAATTTAGCTTGTTTATTAATTTTTATACATCAAAAACAAAAGTAAGTAAATGATTGGATTATTAAAAATATGACGTCATACCCCAGTATTTCATGCAAACTTGTACGGAGAGTGCCATTTTTGATGTTTCTTAAAAAGACACTGATTTCACTTCAGTCAAATACCCTATTGTCAATAGATGATAACGATGTTGGTTGCGTAATGACAAGTGTACCCAGTATACTTTAGATTTGTAATCCTTATAATCCTTCTTACACAATTGTTTGTTGTTCCAAATAAAATAAAATAAATTTAAATATGCTGAAATCATGGAACGTTGGTGACTTGCTTCTAAAGTTTAATCATACCTCATACTCATTTAGTTATTACATTTCCTTAATAATTTTTACAGCCATGAGGAAATCAAACTTTTATATTGGTTTTCCTCATAGACGCTAATCTTGGATAATATAATATTCAATATTTTTATAAAAATAACTACAGTTGGATCAACGTAACTTGACCAGATTGAAGTTAGGTTCTTATCACTTTCACGCATGTCATAGAGATGCAATCTTAAAATTACTTAGCAAAGCGATTTATTATGTTTAATTGATTAAAAATACTAACAAAATTTTATTTCAACAATATAAAATATTATATATATGAGTTCATAAAAGTTTAAATTTAGAACAGTTACAGTAAATATTAAAGAAAATTTATAAAACAATTTCTTTACGAAAAAAAACACAAAAAACATGAGTTAGTAATACTAATTATGACAATGTAATGCGTAATCTCATCTCCAATCTTGGTTTAGTTACCGCCCCGCCCCCTGCTTCCTGTCACCATTTACTACTAAAAAATGCATCTCCGCAACCACTTTTCGCTTCAATCCGTTCAGTTATGTAGCAATGTGGATTTGTTGGTAAGCATTACTAGCAATCCTGTTAACCCCTCCAGCTAAGCTCAATGGCTTGTATTAGGAGTAAGTTAATGTTGGTAGTATAATGGGTAGGATTCGAACCCGGGACCTCACGATTGCGAGTCCAATGCCTTAGCCATCCGCGACCTCACGATTGTGACTCCAATGCCTTAGCCATTAGGCTACCGCCTCCGGTTTAATTTGTAAATCTAATTAACAATTTTTTTTTTTTTCAGACAAAAACACAGCACGCGAATTGGATTTGGAAGGGGGCGAGTGTATTGATGTAAAAATAATTTCCTGACAATAGACCTATACATGTAAATATATATAGTTTTTACAAATTTGTTTTTTTTTTACATAAATAGGAAAATGCCATTATTACTTAACTAAAAACGGAATGTAATGTTTTCAGGGTTTATGTACCTATGCCTGAATCAAATTAGATGATTGATAGCCTTTTTAGGGTGCCGTAGTAAACAAGGAACCCTTTTATTTTAGCCATGTCCGTCCAAGCTTGTACTATGGCTTGTACCAGACAACTGATAAACATACTTATATATTTCTAAATGCATACATATTATAGATAAATTACACCCATACCTTATCAATAAGTAATGTAAAAAATCAGTTTAATTGCCTTTTAATCCCTATAATAAATATATTTGTAATGCAATAAATTAATATTGCGCCCCGACGATTTTATCTTAAGCCGACAGTAAAAACAATATATTGACAGATCTTTATTACTTAGTAGGTATTTATTAGTCATATATATATATATATACTAGCTGTCCCGCGCAACTTCGTATGCGTAAATTTTCCCCGTTTTTGCAACATTTCTCGTCGCTACTCCGCTCCTATTAGTCGTAGCGTGATGTTATATAGCCTATAGCCTTCCTCGATAAATGGGCTATCCAACAAAATATTTTTTTTTTAAATCGGACCAGTAGTTCCTGAGATTAAACAAACAAACAAACTCTTCCGCTTTATAATATTAGTATAGATTACACGTTCTGCTTAGTTTGGGATCAGATAGCTTTGTGTGAGTTGTCCCAAGATATTTGTTTTATTATTATAGCTGTTGCCCGCAACTTCGCGTGGAAATTTTACACATTTCCGGGATAAAAAAACTATTGCAGAGTATACTATGTCACAGGCGTAGCCAGGGGGAGTTTGGGATTGAACGCCACCCCCGAAATGGCAATAAGTTAGGTACAACACATTTTTTAGGTGAGATCGTTCTTCTGTTTAGACTAAGTTTTGATTGTACTATTTTCGATACTAGCCATAGTTTGTTTTATTCAGTTGTCATACTAAAATTTACATATCTATACTAATATTATAAATAGGAAAGATTTGTTTGTTTGTTTGTATTGAATAGGCTCCGAAACTACTGGTCGGATTTGAAAAATTATTTCATTGTTTTGAAGCTATACTAACCCCGGATGACATAGGCTATTTTTTATCGCTGTATTCCAACGGGAACGGAAACTACGCGGGTGAAACCGCGAGGGTATTTGCTAGTTCACTATAAATTACAAGTTTGAGGTACTTCATCTAGGTTACAGATTGAATAAACATTTTTTTCTATATAAAAGTGATAACTAGCAATGTGGGGTTGGGCCCACATTATTAGCAATCTTATTAACCCTTCCAGTTAAGCCAAGTTTGTGTTAGGAGTCATGTCGGTAGTACAGTGGGTAGAATTCCGCCGCTTTAAAATGAATGCTAATATTAACACGCATGTCGGCTCACTACAAGTGTGAGCATTAGTGTGTATTTTATATCTACCACATGGATGTCACCCTCTGTGGCGCAGTGGGAGTGTATCCGACTGCTACGCATGAGGTCGTGGGTTCGATACCCCCCTAGTTCCGGATCGTGTGTTCATCAATTGGGTATTTGACTACTATCAAAATAAAATATTTTATACTAACCATTTATAAATGTGTCAATAAGTGTTCTAAAAAAATGTTTGATCTATAATTTAACGTGTTTATTAATTTTTAAACATAAAAAAAAACACTAAAAGTAAATGATTTGACCATAGAAAACGTGACGTCACATGCTAGCATTTCATACAAATTTGTACCAAGCGGATCGGTTTTGACGTTTCTTAAAAAGAGGCTGATTTGGACTTCAGTCAAATACCCTATTGGACGTCCTGCCTAGTTCGAGACTTCGCGTTGGTGACCAGATTTTCTAAGAATGTCAGGAAGCAACCTACACATCAGACAATGCAGTGAACTAGGTCACCAGGTAAATGAGTGCACTAAGAAAACTGACTAACCAAAATAATGCAACTTACTTACGATTAATAAAAAACGGACCGATTACAAAATATATGACTTAAAATGTACGACGAAACAAAAAATACTGATAGTTAATGCAAACTAATTTGTTATAGGGGCCAGTCCAATCTATACTAATATTATAAAGCGGAAGAGTTTGTTTGTTTGATTGTTTGTTTGTTTGTTTGTTTAAACGCGCTAATCTCAGGATCTACTGGTCCGATTTGAAAAATTCTTTTTTTGTTGGATAGCCCATTTATCAAGGAAGGCTATAGGCTATATAACATCGCGCTACGACTAATAGAAGCGGAGCAGCGACGAGAAATGTTTCAAAAACGGGGAGAAATTACGCATACGAAGTTGCGCGGGACAGCTAGTTCAGAATATAAAGGTAACGTTTCCTCTATAATGTACCTAAATAGTTAAAATAAGTTTGCGGTAAAGTTTGATTTTGGGGAAAAAAAATCTTTTGTTCTTTTTGAAAATGTGTTTTTTATTTTTTAGTCATGTTAGAACTATGTTGTCATCACCATCAATTTGTCCTAAAAAAAATAATAGTAAGTAAATTAAAAAAAAAACTCACCGATCATTTTGACAGCTAGAAAGTTTAGGATCACAATAAAAAAAAAATAGCACTGAAATCACTGAAAACAGTTTAAATACTGTGCTAGACAGGTTAAAACAGCCTATCGCTGTGTTCGTCTGTCTGTAATTGCAGAATAAAATGTACACCATTTTTATAGAATCTATTTAACTGCCCACTTTTGCTTTATTTGCCGCCAAAATAATAAAAATCAATCGAATTTATGTCATACTGATTTACAATAAGGCTCAAGGAACATTTATTAATTGGTTTCAATATTTTTGTAAAGATGGTATCATTGAGGAAGAAAATTATTATCGATGAAGATTAGAATAATTATCGGAAATCATAAAAGTATTGCTTTGATAAAATGTCATCGGCATAGTGTCTTAATTTGTTAGGAATTTGTTTAGAATAGTCATGCTCATCAAGAAATGTGGCGTAGGTAGGCGTACAGCAAGCGGTATCCAGCCAGGAAGAGGCAGGGTGCAGATATTATGTATCTTAGACTAGCTGATCCACGCAACTTTGTCGAAAAAGAAGACTCCCGCAGTAGGGTACAAGCCCTGTGTCACGGGGGACTTTACAAACATACATGTCACGGACACATAGTACACCCAGACCCGGAACAACAATTTGTGGATTAAACAAAGTTCTGTCCCGTGTGGGAATCGAACCCACGACCTCTTGCGCAACAGTCGGACACACTCCCACCGCGCCACAGAGGCAGTCAATTTTTCCCCGTTTTTCATTTATGGACCGCTGAGGAATTCAAGATTTTGATTTGGATAGAGGCGGGAAGGGGTTTTGGCCCCACAAGTGGTGATATATTCTAAGGGTGGGTGGTATAAGCCCCTTAGTTCCTCCCCCCCCCCCTCCTGGATCCGTGATAGAATTAGAATTCATTCTAATATTATAAATGTGAAAGTAACTCTGTCTGTCTGTTACGCTTTCACGCTCAAACAGCTAAACCGATTTAGATAAAAAATGGTATGGAGATAGTTTGAGTCCCGGGAAAGGACATAGGATAGTTTTTATCGCGATAACCGATATCCACGCGGGCGGAGCCGTAGGCTAAAGCTAGTAAGATATAAAACCAAATTAAATTGGTGGTTCTCGTTCGTTTTGAAAGCTTAAGCTTTTACCATGTCAAATTAACTCAAACTAGCGCCATGTGTGCGTATTTTGAACTAGCTGACCCGCATTTCGTATGCGGTAATTTTCCCCGTTTTTGCAACATTTTTCATTGCTGCTCTGTTCCTATTGGTCGTAGCGTGACGTTATATAGTCTTCCATAATAAATGGGCTATCCAACAGTGAAAGAATTTTTCAATTCGAATTTGTAGTTCCTGAGCTTATCGCGTTCAAACAAACAAACAAACTCTTCAGCTTTATGATATTAGTATAGATTAAAATACTATAGTGTGACTGCATATCTCATACCGGCTCCACATGTCGCTGGTCCCAACGTTGGCTCCAATGCTATTTTCTAGATCCACGTTGGACGAGTCGAGTTGTGATCAACGTTGGGGCCAACCTGTGGAGCCGGCGGCGTCAGTCCTTGCGATCGCACTATAGTGCTAAAAATGTCTAACCTATTTGACATACAAGACGTTTTCTTCGTCATTGCCGTGAAAATGAACAAGGAGTAAAATGAGTAAAACTGTGAAAATACTATCGAGAATCTGCTATCTTGTATTTTATTAAAAACTAGCTGTCCCGCGCAACTTCGTCTGCATAAATTTTCCCCGTTTTTGCAACATTTCTTATTGCTGCTCTGCTCCTATTGATCGTAGCGTCATGTTATGTAGCCTATAGCCTTCCTCGATAAATGGGCTATCCAACAGTGTAAGAATTTTTCAATTCGGTTCAGTTGTTCCTGAGATTACCGCGTTCAAACAGACAAACTCTTCAACTTTATAATATTAGTATAGATTTTCAAAGAGCGCTAGTTTTTATTGTGTTAATTGTACGATTACTATTCGAAAGCATAGTAGAGATCCATATGTTTTTGGTCTAGTCTCACTAGTACTACATCTACCTACCCATTATAAATAACTATCCTATTTAGTACGCAATAACAACAACGACGCATTTAAACAATACATATTAAAAAATACAAAACAATAACAACTTAGAGGACAAACATACCTTTGATAATACCTGCAAATAGGTACAATACAATACCTACGTATAAACTTACAATGATCGCTAAAAACAAATGTGTACCTACATTATTGAATTGGGCAACTATTCAGTGACTAATTTATTGTTATTTATTTTGTTAAAAGATAATATACCATCTTAATAACCATAATACCTAATAGCCAAGTAAGTAGATTCCTATCATACCTACGTAGACGTATGGTGTTGATCTTTATCAGAGGTTTTCAAGACCAGAATCCTCGTCTGGGTACAAGTAGACCATGCAATGTATAACGTAATTAGAAAAAGATATTTTAAATATTGTAACATATATTTTTATCTTACTTTTATTGTAGTTTGTTATTTGTTCAATATTTTAAATATAAATATTATATGATCCCATGTTTATCTTATAACATTTGTTGCTTTTAACTTTCGATGGGGTGATACTATCAACTTTCGCACCAGCCCCGGGTGGCACCAAGGTAGCTACGCCACTGATACAAAAGGGGACGGTCACACTTGACCGGTGTAGGGTAAAACGAAATGCAACCCCCACTCTCCCGTCGTAAGGGGTGCCGTTATCTATACTATTATTATAAAGCTGAAGAGTTTGTTTGTTTGTACGCGATCATCTCAGGAACTACTGGTCAGAATTGAAAAATATTTTACTGTTGCATAGCCCATTTATCGAAGAAGGCTATAGGCTATATAACATCACGCTACGGCTACTAGGAGCGGAGCAGCAATTAAAAATGTTGCAAAAACGGGGACTTATTCCAAGATCTGACACTGTAAAAGTTGATCTCTACCCGGCTCAAGGGATCTTTATGAAACAAAGCTTTTTAAGAACCAAACCGATTAAATTAGCTTCAACGGCTTGGCATCCCAATTTATATCTACTTACCTCCATTTGGGTGCTAGAAGGATACTGTACCTCGAATATAGTCGTGAACTTTTGGTTTGACGGGGACAGATCTGTAGGCCTACTCTCTTTCTTTAAACGAAATTCATGAATTTTCGTCTCCTTAAATTTTCTAATATTATAGGGACTATTCTAACTAAATTTTTAGATAATCACAAGAAGTTCGAACCCATGGACGATTTTCTGGAACAAGTGGACTAAATAGATGTTTCTGGTTCTGTATATTATCACCTCATTTTTGATCGAAACTTCGTTTTCATTGAATTAGAGTAGGTCTCCTGTTCTCTTACTTACCTACAGACCCCAGTCCCCCTTGAAGTTTGATCTGGGGGGGGGGGGCAACACTTGACATAACCGGGTAAAGTGTGGATCGCTCGCATGTGTTTAATTTCCTGCCTAAACACTCCGATCCAGAGTCAAAATTCGCAAATTCCCCAGAAAAAGGTCATTCAGTGGTGTCTGGGGAAGCCTATGCCCTCCCCCCCTTGTATCCGCGTATTCTGCAGACAGACATAGGTATAGACTTGCGCCTAATCAGTACCGCAACGTCCTATAATAATATAATCTTTAAATGCAAAAAAAACGTAAAATGATGTCTTATCATAGTTCTTAATTAACGTCGTAAAACGCGTGATAGATCGGTTCTGTGATATCTAAATACCTATATACATATTTTTTTATTTTTTTTATAGATAACTAGCAATGTGGGACTGTGGTTCCACATTACTAGCAATCCTGTTAACCCCTTCAGCTAACTAAATCTATGGCTTGTGTTAGGAGTAGGTACCCGTCGGTAGTATAATGGCCAGGAACGACCTCACGATTGCGAGACCGATGCTTAGAAAATTGTTAGAAATATACCAATAGATACAGGTACTTAATTTTATTGTTATTTTTTTTTATGACAATTCCATAACTATGCGTTTCAAATAAGTTGTTAACTGTCATGATGGAGTTGTAAAAATGGCGGCAAAGTGACCGGCCATTATTTTTAACTTGTAAAAAATGAATCGAATACGTGATATTTGATTATGAACGAGACTTTGTGCATGTAATAAGCGCATAAATACTTGATACTGGCAGATATTAGCCGTTAAAACGGCTAGATTGCCCTACATTTAAAGAAGAGGAAGAAGATCTGTCATAATGACAGTTTGTTTCGCAATACGACTGCAACTTCGAGTTGTAAAAATGGCGGCAAACTGACTGGCCATTATTTTTACAGCTCCAAGTTTAACTTGTAAAAAATGATTTGAATAAGTACGTGATAATTGACTAAGAACGAGACTTTGTGCGTGTAATAAGCGATGGTAGAAATTAGCCGTTAAAACGGCTAGATTGCCATAAACTCAAAGAAGAAGAAGACTGCAACTTCATTGTATGACGTAAAGTCAGCAATAAAATGATTCGTACAGTACTCCCAAATTAATAATGCACATGCAGATCTTCGCTAATTGTCGTATTCCCGGAAACACTCGAATCATGGAATCGTAAGAGCCCTAAACAAGGCATTTGCATTTTGCACCTTGTTTAAAAGAGATAGGAGTCAATATCATGTGTGCACAATCGAAAACAAATCGGGCGTTCGGCAGCTGTCGCCGGTCAGCGAAATGTCTGTCAGTCGTCTTTATATATTGGTAGTGACTGCACGTGTTCTCTATTTGTGGAAATATATAGAGCTGCTATTACACACCCTTCTTGGTAAATATAATTTCAACATTAATTAGCTTATTCAGATTTAAATAGTATATTTTGAAAAAAGGAAAATAAATAACATATTTCACGTTTTTTTAATATTAAAAAAATAAAATACCTACATTAAATACATATTAAGTACTAGAAAAACATTTAAAAAATGAGATTTATTTAAATTAAATAAATAGATAAACATGCATAAAAAATATATACCTAACTCTGCCCATGCCATTTTCTTTCAGACGAATTCTTCCAAAATGGATAAATTTAAACGTGGAAAACCGCTTAATTCACAAGCACGGCAAATGGTATTTAATGTGTACCTTTATTTCTTAAATGAAGCCAATGTTTTCAACAGAGACCATGATGGTTATTTTAAAAAAATTCAAGACCGTGTTACAAAAGCTACAGGAATTTCGCGACGAACTTTGAGTAATATCTTAAACGAAAAAAAACATAATCAATCAAAGAAATTTTCTACACCGAAAAAAGGAAGACCTAAAAGTAGATTTCGGCTGGTACTTGATGATTTCGACTACTGTGTTATTCGTAATATGATATACAATTTTCAATTGACGCTGAAAGAACTCCCAACTGTAAATAATTTAAGAATAAAGTTGATCGAAGCTATTAATTTCAAAGGCTGTGCCGAGACTTTAAGGTTGATCTTGAAAGACATGGGGTTTAGGTTTCTGAAAACTGATAATAACAGACAATTACTTATGGAAAAACATGATATACGCCTAAAAAGGATCAAATATCTCAGAGAAATACAACAGCTGAGGAGTTCTGGTAGAAACATAGTATTTATGGACGAGTCGTATGTGCACACATCACATACTAAGGGTAAAACTTGGCAAGATAGCAACAAAAAAGGTATCAAACAACCCATTTCCAAAGGAGAGCGAATAATTATTGTACACGCAGGCAATGAAAAAGGCTTCGTCCCAGGGGCTCTAATGTTACATAAATGTGTCGACTCAGAAGGTGACTATCATAAAGAAATAAACGCGGAACGTTATCAAACTTGGCTACGCAATCAATTGATTCCCAACTTGCCTCCTAATAGTGTGTTGGTAATAGACAACGCCCCATATCATAATAAGCTGTCTGTGAAACCACCAAACTCAAACACATCTAAACCACAAATGACAGCTTGGTTACAACAACACAACATTCCGCATGACCCAAAGAAACTGAAACCCGATTTGTATAAAATTATACAAAGATACAAAGAAAATTACACAGAATTTGCCATTGACCGTATAATGGAGGAACATGGGCATAAAATTATACGATTGCCACCATATCATCCCGATTTTAACCCTATTGAAAATATTTGGTCCCAAATAAAGCAACACGTGGCCAAGAGAAATATTGCAATGACTGTGACGTCAGTTAAAGATGCTATATTAGAAAAAATCAATAAAATAGGACCAGAAGAATGGAAAAAAGTTTCTGATCATGCGGTTCAATGCGAAGATGAATATAGAAAATTTGAGCCAAGAATCGATAGTTATTCCGATAAACTGATTATTTACACAGGTGATAGCAGTGAGGAAAGTGTAAATGAACAAGAGCATAATGAAACTTCTGATGAATCTGCGATGTCGGGAATAGAGGTCTTCCTCGATTCTGATTAATTTTTTTATAATTGTATTATTTTTCTGGAATGATTAGTGCTGTAAACAAATTTGAACTGAGATTTTGATTATATTTTATGTAAACCTCTATTTGAAAACGTTTTTTTCTCCTTCTAATAAAACCTTATGTTATTTAAACCTTTTCCTCCATAATTACACCAACTTCGGTAAGACACTTGAAAACTAATCACTCCAACAATGATTGTAGCGTTTTCGCTATTTACTTACATGGAATTATCGAATCAAATTTCGTTACAGGTAAATCAAATCTGTTTTAGCACAAAACACATAATATATAAAATTAGGCATAGAGAAATTGCTCTTAACCACTCTATATAAATATCGTCTTTCGACGCTCGGGTAATACGACCGTTGCCGAACAATGACGAAGATTTCCGAAGATTTCTATGCGCATTATTACTTTTGGAGTACTGTAAAAAGGTGTCATTAGTATTACACAGAAGTACCTATATACTTTATTGAACTATACATAAGCATTGTATTTTACTATTTATTGTTATAGATATGTTTTAGTTAAAAAAAATATCACATCTGACTGAAAGACCACAAAAGTGTACTTACAATATTCATAAAAGTACATATTTAGCCTACTGTTTGGTGTTTATTAAATAAGATTAAAAAATACTAATAATATTATATTAAAGAAAAATGTTAGTTCAAAGAAAATAAATATTGCGTCTGTTCCATTACCATAAACTAGTAACAAAAACTCCCAAGTCGGGTAAATTACGTATGTGACGTAATTTACCCGACTTGGGAGTTTTTGTTACTAGCGATACAATTTTGACAAGTACAGAGTGAAGTTGTCGCGATCGCGATTATCTTCTCATTTGAAACGCATAGTAGAGTACCTACTAATCTACAGGCGCTGTGGAGCAGAAACTACGCTGTGACCGGAGCATTTAGGTTAGGGCACGGACGTCCCAGCACTTTGACTTAGATTCCCTGTTCTATCGGTACTGAGATCTACCTACGCATTTACACATTTGAGCGTTATCCATCCCAGCAAAATGTTGCCTTCTTTCAGGGTTTCAGTGATATTTGTTTGTTTGTTTGAACGCGGTAGGTAATCTCAAGAACTACAGATCCGAATTGAAAATTTCTTTCACTGTTGGATAGCCCATTTATCGAGGAAGGCTATAGGCTATATAACATCACGCTACGACCAATAGGAGTGAAGCCGCAATGAGAAATGTTACAAAAACGGGAAAAATTTACGCAAACGGAAGTTGCGCGGGACAGCTAGTTCTGTATATGATCTGATGAAGACGCTGGGATGTAGGGACTGGAACTCGCTGATGCCCAATGTAAGGGCAGTTGAATTTGAGCTAATATGTTTTGTTATCATGAGTACCTACTTTCAAAGGAAACATCTCAAGTTAAAACCAAAATATTGGCAAAGGAACTTCCTTGTAGAAAGTGTTAGCATAATCAAGTATTTTTTAATGGCAACAGGTACAAGGTACAAGCTCTGTGTCGCGTCACAGGGTACCTACAGGGTGATTTTTAATATAAAGGCATAGATAGATGTTGAAGGGTTAATTTATTAAATATTTTCCAAAATTGATATTACGAAGTTATTTGTAATGTAAAGAAGCCAAGAGCGGGAGGTTATTAGCATATTACTAATCATCCTGTATAATTGAGGAGTGTCTGATCAAAAACCGATAATTCCATAAATAGAGAGAATTAGGTAGATAACTACAATAACAATAAATTATTTTACACTATACAGGGAACAGCATTTACAAAAATATTCTGGGAAACATTCTTTCTCTATAATTTTACGTTGTTATAAATTTATAAACATCAAAACAAATATTGAAACTACATACAAAAGAATGACGTCATTGTTTTGTATTTCATACAAATTAGTACGAGGCGCATCGTTTCGTTTCGTGACGTTTCTTAAAAAGATACAGATTTGATTTGACAGTCATCTACCCTATTAATAATAATAATAATAATAATTAATTTATTTGCCAGAATGCAGGTGTACATTAGTAAAATCGTACATATAAATTGGTCCATTTAAGTACATTCTGCCACTATGAATGAGGCGTGCAAATATTATTTTAGTTTTACATTTTCATATCAAATCAATTGTGATTAACATTAAATTAATGAATTGATGTCAAAATTTAAAAAGTTTGTGATGTATTGCCCCTGGCCTACCTTGGAAATACAAAGAAAGAAAATAAGTAGCTAACTCTTCACAGTAAAACTCCGTCCCATGGAGGTTAAATCCTCCCCCACTTCCCGAAATTTTGAAAACTCCGAAAACTGATCCTGGGTACGCCTATGCCCTCGTCTCGGGCCGTAGGTTGCCATTCTGGTGTCCCGCCTCGCCAGTTCATCCGCCGCGTCGTTTCTGATGGAGTTGCTGTGCCCCTTGATCCACTGAAGAGTTATGATTACTCATTTGTATGAGAGACCGTCTGTAGCTCCTCGTGGCATTCGTGGATGAGGGCTGGCTGAGTTTATAGTTTTGAATGTAGACTCATACTACTTATTTATTCCAAATTTTGTCAAACGTTCATACACCCACTAAGGCTGATTTTGGTTTATCTCATGTTTCAACTTTTTGATAATACAATTTGAATCAGTCCTTTAACATGGTGTATAGTATATTAGTCGCAGCACCTTACCACCTTACCCCACATAAAGGAGTCATAAGAAAACATTTAGTTCCAATTATATCGCATATCGCTGCAACCACCATTCGCTAATAGATATGATAGCTTCAATTTCAATTGTGTCGCATGTCGCTGCAATCGCCATTCGCTGATACTTCAGCCTATCAGCAGGCGGAACGTGAGCGGACCGTGACAATTTTTCGTGCGTGCACCCGATCATCTATTTATAAAACGTTATCACGTTATGAAATAATAGGTAGATACCTACGTCACAAACATGTGACCCCTTTCTTACATTAAGATTAAATCTAATCAGATACGAATCCTTATCACATTTGTTGCGTAGATGCCAATCAGTAAACTGACCGTGGTTCGACCATGAGTAATGTCTAGTTCACATACTGCCTATATATCGGCGCCAACTTCCGCTGAAATCGGCCTATTGATTTTTCTTGGAATAATCTTTGATGCCTATCAAAACATGTTTTGTTTCAAGTTTAAGGGAATTTGTGACGTAGAGGTTATTTGCTATCTAATTCTATTTTTTTGCACTTAGATTAATGTCGGGAAAACGTCATTAAATTAGTGAATGTACCTATCCGATGAGAACTGGTCAAAAATACTTTATTTACTTAGGTTACAAAATGTAACTCTTAAGGTTCATTTCCGTGCATCGCGGCCGATCGCGAGCCGCGCGCGGCTTACGACAAGCGGCTGACGCTCGCGGCCGATCCTCACAAAGACACCACAGAAATGTGAAATAATTATTGATAAATGCATCTCCTCGTAAAGTACAATTTTCTTTGATTTGCTTACTTACACTACTAGTATAGTATTATATTATCTGTGCTTACACTACTGGATAGGCAATTTAATAAAAAACATGCTAGAATTTATTTTTTCAAACGACCAAAATTTTATTTTATAAAGTTGTAGGTATTCCAAAAACTAAGCGCATTCGCTACGGTGCAGTGCAGCGAAGAGGGAATGAATGCTTAAGGTTATTTGGTCAGGGTACCACCTTAACACATTGTAATTGGGTAGATAACTACAATAACAATAAATTATTTTGCACTTTACAGGAAATATTTACATAAATATTCTGGAAAACAATGTTTCTCTACAATTTTACGTTGTCATTAATGTATAAACACCAAAACAAACATTGAAACTACATGATTTGACCATACAAAAGAATGACGTCATTGTTTTGTATTTCATTTATAATTAGGACGAGGCGCATCGTTTTGACGTTTCTTAAAAAGATACTGATTTGACTTGACAGTCATCTACTCTTTAATGCGTTGCAAAGATTTCGTATAAGATTTGGCGACATACCAACTCACATAGATACTTATCTCGTACTTTATTTAAGTATTTCATTACATAACTAGGTACCAGCCAACATAATTGTGGTTACCTAGTAATCTAAATTTATCTCAGTACTTAATCTAACAATATTCTAACTAATTAACAAGAAATCTGTCCACCACTGATAGGTTTTTAATTATCTTTGGCATCTACATAAAACACTTGTGTTAAATTAACTCTTCTTAGAAAATATAATTACAAGAATAAATACCTAAATGTTTAACGCTTAATAATTATCACTAATAACAATCTATACCTACTAATAATATAAAGCTGAAGAGTTTGTTTGTTTGAACGCCGTAATCTCCGGAACTACTGATCAGAATTGAAAAAATCTTTTACTGTTGGATAGTCCATTTATCGAGGAAGGCTACAGGCTATATAACATCACGCTACGACCAATAGGAACGGATCAGCAATGAGAAATGTTGCAAAAACGGGGAAAATTTACGCAGACGAAGTTACGCGGGACAGCTAGTGTACCAATATTCTTACTTATTATTAAGAAATCTGCCCACTACTGATAGGTTTCTAAATATCTTTGGCATCTACAAAAAACATTTGTGGTTCTTCTCAGAAAATATAATCGCAACCTTAAGTACCTACATTTTTAACGCGTAATATCACTAATACCAATCTAGACTAATATTATAAAGCTGAAGAGTTTGTTTGTTTGTTTGAACGCGGTAATCTCAGGAACTACTGATCCGAATTTAAAAATTCTTTCACTGTTGGATAGCCCATTTATCGAGGAAGGCTATAGGCTATCGGCTATCGGAGCAGAGCAGCAATGAGAAATGTTGCAAAATTTACGCAGACGAAGTAAGTAAGTGCTTTTGTAATTATATAATACTCGTACCTAATCTTTTTAACAAAATTCTAATTAAATTGTAACAAACCAATGTCTGTGCCTACTTGAGATAGATTATAAGGGAGGGATCCCACCACCCACCCTTGATCTGTGAATCACCCCGCTCAGTCGGTGCCAAACTGTCCTGAGGATGCCTCGTGTAGAGGCGAAACACCGTATCGAAGTTTCACTTCGTGGAAGCGGAATATTGCAAATCAAGGATCCGGAGGTGCCTACCACTCGACTTGGTAAGAGTACCAGTCACTAATTTTCTTTGTTGCAGGTCTCTCTTTTTGAGTGCGGTCTGTCAATCTATTTCGATTGTTGTATTAAGGGCATTTCCTTACTACTTCGATCGTGGTGATTCACAGATCGAGGGTGGGTGGTGGGATCCCTCTCTTATAATCTACTTAAGATTGATTTCCGCCATGTTACGCCTGATTCAATCGGTTACCTACATGAGATATTTATGAAAACTTTACACCAGCACTAGGAGCCAAGACATACTATTTTTAGATTTTTACCCGACTGCGTAAGCAGGGTTATGTTTTTCGAGTGTATGTAACTAGATATTGTATAACACAATTGTAAAAAATAATATTATTGAAAAATAACAAAAAGTAATGATAAAATGGTAATAATTTTAAAAAGATACATAATTTAAAACAATAGCCACCTGCATGTCTTCTGAGCCTAAACGTCAATATAATCCGTATAAAAGATATTGCTGTATTTACGGATGTCTGAATAAAACGAATAGTGAATCAGAATTAACATTCTTTACTATTCCACTGCGTTATCGAAGTACGTGTAAAAGCAGCGGCGGCAGCCGATCGTTCTTTGTTAATTCCTTAATAATCCTTGATAATCTTTACAAAGGAATATCAACACCCGTGGGAATCGAACACACGACAATTGGAATTTTTATGTTTATACTGCTAAATTAACTAGGTACAAAAACTTTTGAAGTGTCAACCCCGTGCGGACTTCGCAGCTCGGTCATAAAACTGTGGCGCGCAAAGAAATAAGTTAGAAGTAAAGTTATAAGTTTCAATTTAGCTTGCAAGCGGGTAGCTCTGACGAGTCTAGGTATATTTTTTATACCTAAACCTGAGTTTTGTTAGGTAGTGAACCTTCTGTACGTAGTACTATTTCTGTGCTCGCACGTGTGGGCCTAGAAAATAGCATTGGCGCCAAGTCGGGACGAGTGTTATTCTAGATCAACACGTTGGACGAGTGGTGTTGGGACCAATGTTAGGGCCAACGTGTGGATCTAGAAAATAGCATTGGCGCCAAGTCGCGACGAGTGTTATTCTAGATCAACACGTTGGACGAGTGGCGTTGGGACCAACGTGTGGATGTAGAAAATAGCATTGGCGCCAAGTCGCGACGAGTGTTATTCTAGATCAACACGTTGGACGAGTGGCGTTGGGACCAACGTGTGGATCTAGAAAATAGCATTGGCGCCAAGTCGCGACGAGTGTTATTCTAGATCAACACGTTGGACGAGTGGCGTTGGGACCAACGTGTGGATCTAGAAAATAGCATTGGCGCCAAGTCGCGACGAGTGTTATTCTAGATCAACACGTTGGACGAGTGGCGTTGGGACCAACGTTAGGGCCAACGTGTGAAGCCAGTGTTTTTCATTTTATGTAAAATTATAATATTTTTTTGTAATAGTTTCGCTTGTTTTAATAAATGTTGAGTAGGTAAGGGCTGCATAGTTGTATGAAAATAAAAAACAACAAAATTCATTAAATACTTTAATAGTCTAAACAATTGATTATACCTTAATCTAAATTATTATATTGAAAACATTTGATCGCTACATTACTTACATCAATCTTTTATCTATTTTATTTCATTTTACTGAAAATTTCACTTATCTATATAGCTATTCGATTCTTGACTGCCACACTTATGATTCGGAATATTCATTACATATTTTTTAATAAAAATATAATATGACACAGAATTTTATATTCCGTGTTAATAGATGGGCCATTCAGAACATAGATCAAGTACGTTCAAGATTTTTATTTCGTGATCTGTGGTATCACAATAATAAAAAAAACAGAATTTAAAAATAGAACGGACCACAATATACGTTTTTTTATATTATTATAATTGAGTGTATTGGTTTGATTTGAATTACGAACAGTAAAAAATGCTTTTTTTTTTTATTTCAAATCCGCGTGTAATAATTTTATTTTAATCTGTAATCATTTGTTTTTACATTGACGTATAGACCTGAACCACGCCATCCCTTTCAATTAAAAAGTAAATCTGACTGGCTCTAACTGCAAAGCGTGAAAGAGAGAAAAACTCGTGCAGACCTGTCTCTTTGACAGGTATTGTCCACAAAGTAGTGTTGTCTCTTTCTAGAGAGTGGTCAATTTTTTGAGGTTATGGCGCAGTCCTGGTCTATACGACCATGTTTTTTTTATTTTATTTAGAAGAGTTTTTGTTCACCATTTTAATAAGGTCAATATTGAATTATTAATAAAAGGATGTAAGATAAAATAATTATGAAATATAATCATGCACATTTTCAACAAATTGTAAAACAGACAGTTGATTACATTTGTATTATAACTTATTATAAATCGTAACTTAATTGCAAGCAATGCATCAATAATATTACTGTTAGCATTAACCTTTCATTTATTACAAAATGACGTCACAAATTACAAAAAAACAGGCGTAAGATACATTTTATATTTTCATTTCGATATCCATTCAAAATTGTCTAAGTCTCAAAATGCCCAACAATTTTAATAATAAGTCTCAAAATGTCCACTGTAAAAATACACTGGACATTCTGGGACTTTTTAACCTATTTTAAATAAAAAAAAACAACAAGATAAATATTGGACATTTTTGTACTTGCACTATTCACACTCAAAATTAAATTATATTCAGCAAATTACAGTATTGAAACATTCTTTCTTTTACAAATATTATCTAAGTTATATTACGTTGTTGATGGTACGTTATTTTTTTAAACAATGGAATATTGTATTACCTAGAATCATAAATAGGCGGGTTTGAATCTTAAGACCATAGATTAGTAAGTGTTGACATGACAGCTTTTTATTCAACATTTCAAATAATATTAGCGCTGGCAACATTGCTTAGCTTGCATACTATTTCATAAGCTTAAGATTTGAAGTAAAGGGGGCAAAACCATTGACGTAGGACTTGACATTGACCAGGACTATGCCATCTCTATCAATTATAGAGAAAAAACTCGTGCGGCCTTTGACAGGTATTGTCCACAAAGTAGCGTTGTCTCTTTCTAGAGGTGGTCAACTTTGTGAGGTTATAGTGCAGTCCTGTTCTCTACGTCAATGGTCAAAACATAGGTAAATTCTTAAAATACTTCGGAAACCATAATAGAGCCACACTGTATTTGTACAATATGGTATTTCTGATTTTCAAATTAACGACTCAAATTTTTGGTTAATGACCCAAAATTAGGGCCAGTTGTATTGGTAAAAACAGCGTGGTTCAATTTATATTCCCAGTATTACTGTTCTGTAGTTTTTTTGAAGAGAGAAAATGATGACTTTTTAAGATTTTTAAAGCCATCATTTTCCCCAAATCGTAACCAGAGTTTAATAAATTTGGAAGTTTGACAATTAAGTAATATTTATTTAGACGTTAAGTAGTTATAATTTAAGAATATTTTATTATTTTATTTTATCATATATTACATGTATTTAATTGTGGATTTAATCTTATGGAGATGTTGTGATGTTTTGATCGAAATTGGTAGGTTTATTGAAAGATGAATTTTTAGCCACTTTCACCCAGGACATGTAAATGGGTTTGTGCTTATAATAAAGTTAAGGTGCGCAAAATAGGCTTGGAAGGCGATTATGTTTTTATTTAATTAGTAACAGTGAGTTTATTTAAGAGCCTTGTATGTGTTCTTCGCACTCTGGGTGACTGCTCAGGGGTTGCGAAGAAAACATCAGTTTATGTGTAGGATAGTCATCCTCGTAACTCAAAAAACCTAGTACAGATGATAAGGTTCATACAACGCGCGCTCACAGACACGACATCTCGGACCACGATGTTCCGAAGGTGTTCCGTGAGCAATGTTTTATTTATTTTATGTTTGATTTGTATATTAAGCTTACAGACTAATATACAATATTAAATCAAATATTATTAAGTATTTTACGTTGTCGAGCGAAATATGCATAAAGCTTGTCATCTGTATTCTCGGTATTTTGTGCCTAAACCATCTCTACTGACTGGATCAGACAAACACTGTTAGTCCCCAAAGTCCAATTTCGACCAAAATGTCACATTACATTAATCTAACTACTGTAATATAATTACAAAAATAAATTGAAAACCTCGACATAAAAAACAAAAATAAATTTTCGATATAATTAATTTGACATCCGTGATTGGACATTTTTGGACTAAGACTTAAATTTTAGGGCATTTGGCATTTTACATTTTCAGATCAATTTTTTTCAGACTTACTAAAATTAAATAATTTTAATAAAATTTTGTACGTTTTGAATGTTCTCTTTTCAATTACAAATTTTAACTTGAGTAGTCCGAGTATATTCCAAATAAAACTTTACATTTTTTTAACTAATTCTTTTTTATATTGATTTTGAGTGGTGTTCTTTGTGTCCCTATTCATCTTTAAGTGACAGTGACAGCATAAGAGTTAACGGCGTTACAAAACTGAATATTGAATACTTGGCCGTAACTGCTAATACAATACCACTGCATCCACTCTCGGAGATTCCCAAAGGGGTATAAATATAGGTTTCTCAGTAGGTCGACAAACAAAACCGGTGCCGGATTTGGTAGGGCCGGTACCTCTAACGTCGAGGCTTCAAGTCCGGCCTGAAACGAATTTTTCCTCCATACATTTAAATTTATATAACTTATTATGAGAATGACTAATATTTTAGTAGGAAGTATCATTGCTGTACTTTTTTTAAACTTAACAAGTTTTTGGAAAGAAGTTCCTCATCGCGCGTTGCGAAAGGGGGCTAGACGGAAAAAATTAAGACCAAAAGTTGTAACGACACTTTTTGCTATAGTTGTAAGCCGTGCGGCGTGAGCGTGTTTCTCTGTCTGTCTGTCTCTCTCTCTCTCACTCATAAAAAGCAAGCCAGTTATTTTCGTTTCGTCTTTCTATTTCGCATTGAACAGTGTGGTGTCGCGACGATTATAAAAAAAAATATATTACAATTCCTTCACTAATTAATCGAAAGGAACTTCGTTTCATCCGGATGTCCCTTGACACCTCTCAAGTTTTTTTTTTTGTCTATAGGGGTCTGAGGTAGCAGTTCATTTTGTAAAGGGGGTCTCTTGCCCAATAATTCGGGAATCCCTGCACTTTAAGTCGATTAATTAACTTCAAATTCAATCAAATTATCTGCGTGAAATATTCACATTGAGACCATACATCTTCACACCATATTAGGCGTTGAATACAATCTAGTTGACAATTACATGCTGAGTAAGGAACCTGTGACACCGCTGGCGATAAGCGAGAAGGGAGTAGCGATTTTATCACCCAAGAAACGTCTTCCATATTGTTCTAAGCAATTGTGTTTTAAGTAAATAGGTGTAGATAGGTTACATAAACAACATTCAATCTTTAAAAACGGAAAACTAATGCACACGTAGTTAACCTATATATTGCAATGTCACACTATTATAAAAACATCGTATTGCATAGCTTTTATCACAATAACGAAAATAAAACCTAACACCCCCACTCCGCCTACCATGTAGCTCGGCCGAGCGTTCGCTTAACGTATATGTATATGTACGACTGTACGAAACGAAGCACGGATCGACACAAAGTAATCAGTTTCTAATAAATTGACAAGAGAACATTCAAAACGTTTTCCAATTACCCTGATCGAAATATAAACTATAAATATTTTATAATATATTCAGAAAATAATTTTTCAAATATCAGATATTTGTTTTTATTTTTAAGTATTGCATCAACATAAATGATTTAAATTACTAGTAATTATGGATTTTAGGCATATTTTTTTATGATAACTGCTGTTTTGAGTTTGTAACTAAAACATGGTTCTCTAATATGGTGTATAATTTAATGGTGGCAGCTTACCTGCATATCCATACTAATGTCTGTTACGCTTTCACGCTCAAACAGCTAAACCGATTTAAATGAAATTTGGTATGGAGATAGTTTGAGTCCCTCGGAAGGACATAGGATAGTTTTTATCGCGATAACCGACATCCACGCGGGCGGAATCGCGGGCGAAAGCTAGTACAGTTTATAAACAAAGACACATTGCAAACATTGGCAATTTGAAAAGTGTGTCCGCGAGTTTTTATTGCCTGTTCTTTTCTCCGGCTTTACCTATTGTTTGCGAACAGGCATTACATGTAAATGTAGAATCGACTTTTCACAAGTGTAGTATTTTGCTTCCTAGGTGAATAAAGATTTTTTTTTCATTTATGAATCAAATTATTTTTATAATATTGCCTCGTATTTGAATAAATAATAAGCTAATTTATTTACTGGATGCTTATATAACTAAAATGTAGCAACTTAGATTATTATTATTGGTTATTAAATGTCGTATTTCGGTATGATTTTACATTCCATTTTGATTTAAATTGGAGGCATATTGAGAATTTGTAAGGAATATTATTGTCAATGGCATAAAATACAATAAATAGGAAGACAATACTCACAAAGATTAAAAAGCTTCGTCTATTAATTACATAATGTTTTCTCTATAAAACAATAATGTTCTTAATTTTTGATTCCATAAAGAATTTATAATAATAAACAGTCTAACTGAATAATTTATTAATCTTATATTGTCTTTGATTACCTACCTTTTCTGTCAGAGATGAGGAAGGTTATAATGTTGATTAAACTATACCATCATTGGAAAAAAAAATTTCAACAGCAGTTATCATAATAAATTTAGTTTTAATCTACATGCAGCAGCCATAGATAAAAATCTTTACTTTTTCTTATATTAAAACATGATGACATCTTCTATACAGCCTATGATATTATTTAAAAAACTACATAAACATAGTATAAAAAATAGACGTAAAATTAAAAAAACTTAAATTATATTTTGAAATATAATGTTTTAAATTGGATTTTGGATGTTTAATTTTCAATTTTAAGTTCATAGTTCATATTTCTTTAAAAAAATAACTTTAATAAATAACATAGGAAGTTATATATTATTTATATCGTGGTAGTAGCTGTCCCTTTCTAAAGCTTATATCTAGCATTGGTTGAAACGAGACAGCAAGATTGCGTGCGTTGGTTCGATATGCCAAATATATTTTAAATTATTGCTCTTGAATGCACAATGGCATTTTATAAACAAACTTTAATTTTGAAAAAATACAAAATAGTATTTTTTCAAAATAAAGTTTATTGATACTATGCGATTGTATATACATATACAAAAGAAATATAAACTAAAATATCAAAATTGTACTCAGACATCCACAACCCAGGCTATCTTAAAAGTTACAAAAATTTAAAAAAAATACAAAATAATGTATACAAAAATTAAAAATAATAGATTTAGCACCTCTTGAGAGTACGCCTTATATATTAAAATATTATTTAATATACATATGTATTATATTCAGAACTCTTAATGTATTAAAAAAACAATTTTAAGACTATAATATAAAAAGTTTTTAACTGAATAGTATTTAATCTATGGATACGTTTAACTTTGATTATATATTGTCTGGACTCCTAATCTGGCACTGTGCCAGTTGATCTGTTAAAACTCACACCAAATTTGGAGTGAGTTTCAAAAGTTAAGTATTACACGAATTTCAAAAGTTGTACCTCTAAAGTAAAGTAACTGTTCCTATTTTTAAATTAATAGCAATCTAGAAAAACATCTGTCAATTTCTATAAATAAAATACCTTGTGTATTGCCCGACGTTTCGACCGTATTGCAACGGCACGTCACAGGTAGACCGGCGAAACGTCGGGCAATAAAAAAGGTATTTTACCTTAAATTATTCACGCGATTAAGACCCGTAATCTTTATATATATTCTTGTGTGCGTGTGTATGTCACTAAACTCCTGCTAGACGGCTGGACCGATTTTTATGAAATTTATGTGTGAGTTCAAGGGGATTCGAGGATGGTTTAGATTCACAATTGAACCCGATTTACAAAAAAAAAAAGAGTCGAGACGAAGTTCGCCGGGACAGCTAGTATATATATATATATATATACATATATACATATATATATTTTCAAAATGTGACAGTTCAAATTGCCGCCATTTTCACAAATTTACTTTTTTAATAGACTTCGGGAACGCTCCGTCTAGATTCTAGACAATATACAAATCAAAGGTTTTAACGTCAATCTATTAGATTTAGTGACAAATAGGGATACGTCCTACCTGATAAGTAGCACTTGTACATCTCCCGCGTAGTCGGCTAGTCTCTCAATAGATTAGCCGCTGTAACTGATATCGGTTGGACTTGATACCTTAATGCCTAACATCAAGAGTTACATAATCATATTCATCATTTTTACAGTATTTTATATATTAACGACAAAACACAGAGTACAGAATCAAACAACAAAATCTCGGACCACACTGTTCCGAGATTCTACATTCATTGGAGATTTCTTAGGGCGCGATTCCATTGCAAGTCTTGCATGCAAGTGTGACGTCACATTTGTGTACAAATTTCTTGTATTGGAAACATGTTTTCGAAAAACAATCTATATTAATATTATAAAAAGGTAAAGTTTGCGAGGTTGTATTGGGTATTCTCTGAATGTACTGAATCGATTTTGAAAATACTTTTACCAATAGAAAGCCATGTTATTTGTGAGTGTCATCTATACTAATATTATAAAGCTGAAGAGTTTGTTTGAACGCGACAATCTCAAGAAGTACTGGTTCGAATTGAAAAAAATATTTCACTGTTGGATAGCTCATTTATTGAGGAAGGCTATAGGCTATATAACATCACGCTACGACCAATAGGAGCGGAGCGGCAATGAAAAATGTTGCGAAAACGGGGGGAAATGACGCAAACGAAGTTGCGCGGGTCTGCTAGTAAGTAATAATTTAATGTACAAGTTTAAACTAGGTCATTCAAGTTGTAGCTTGTACGCAGGTTTGTTTAAGTTGTATGGCATATGCAACTTGCATAATGGAATCGGGCCTCAAAGATGGAATCTCGGAACACTTAGTTCACCTGGGTGAACAAAATGTCCTCATTTCACCTCGGAATCATTGCACCCAGGTGAATGGAGTGAACAAATGGCGTTCTTTAATCACTTTGAAATTATCACCCAGGTGAATAGACGCGACTTTTTTAATATTCTTATGGACTTTATTCACCTAAATTTTAGTCTTATTTTAGATACCATTACCAACGATAAATCGCCAAAATACAGTGGACTAACATTATTCAAGTTTTAATTACACTATATTGAAATTAAATTCTCAAATGAATTTCATTTTAAATGTAGCAACCTAGAACATAGATGAATAAAGTCCACCAAAATATTTATAAAAGTCGCATCTGTTCACCTGGTTGATTATACCCAGGTGAACAAAGGACACCATTATGTCTATTCAATTCACCTGGATGAAATGATTTCAAGGTGAAATGAGTGACCTCATTTTCGTTTCGTATTTAGTTATGTCTACTTTGTTAACCCAGGTGAATATGTGGACCGAACCAAGTACGTATGAATGTACTGCACTTATGTATTTTGTAGCCCTATAAAGTGCACATAAAACAAATTGCTGAAAAAAATATTTTTCCTTATAATTATAAAAAATAAACAATGAAAAAAAAAAAGTCAAATCACAGATTTTAAAAACCCAATTCTTTAATGCATTCGATTTTTCTTTTAATTCCTTTTTATCGTCAAATGCATTTTGAAATCAATTGTTGGAATATGGTATTAAAGCACTTTCATAGATAAGTGACCATAAACAAACTATATTTTTTTTAGAGGTTTAATTAATATATTTAGACATAACAAGATTGTTTTGAATGGCTAGGCTTTTTCATGATTATCCTGGCAAGGGGGAGTAAAGCCAATTTAATTTAGAAATTTTGCTATTAAAGCCCTATTAAGAGGTTATAAATATACCGCGGTTAAGATTAAAAAAAAAAAAAAAAGATTTCGATGAGTGTCTATTTACAAAAAAGTGACGTGGGGTCACATTTCAAACTGGGATTTACTGGAAAAAACTTTTTTGAAATTTCCTGTATAAATATATAATTGATCACCGTTTATTTATTAAGATTTTCAAATCCAGGATTTTAAAAAAAACGTCGGTCAATAAACAAGGTATTTAACTTTATATGTTATACACAACATGCCTAATTTAAAAAAAAATATACAAATTTAACTCACTCTAATTTAAAATTTAGTTTGTAAAATATAACCACGGGTATACGCTATCACTTAAAACAAATGTAAGCTTAGCTTACTTATAGGTAGGTACGAAGAACTGGTTATGGTAAAATAAATATCTATACTAATATTATAAAGCTGAAGAGTTTGTTTGTTTGAACGCGGTAATCTCAGGAACTACTGGTCCGAATTGAAAAATTATTTCACTGTTGGATAGCCCATTTATCTAGGAAGGCTATAAACTATCACGCTACGACCAATAGGAGCGGAGCAGCAATGAGAAATGTTGCAAACACGGGGAAAATTTACGCAGACTAAGTTGCGCGGGACAGCTAGTCTATATATATATAAAAGTAGAAGCTAACTGACTGACATATCAACGCAGGGCCTAAACTATAAGGGTTAGAAACTTGAAATTTTGCACAGGGCTTCCTTTTATAACGTAGGAGAGCACTAAGATAGGATTTTTGAAAATTCACCCCCCCCCAAGTGTAAATAATTTAGCTACGTAGAACGTCAAAATATTTTATTCTCAATGAAAACTATACTTTCAAATGATATTGGTAAAAAACGGAACGTTGTTTTAAATGATCCACGGTTTATCAAAGCTTTGTAATAAGACCATTAATACTGACATTTATCCTGGAAATGTTGATAAGCTTTCGCGTTTTGAACACATGTAATTATATATACTACGGGTCTTAATTGCTAATTTAAGGTAAAATACCTTGTTTATTGGCCGACGTTTTTTTTTATCCTGGACTTGAAAATCATGGTTTAAACCTCTTATTAGTCTGCTTTTAGTAATAAGGCGGTTTAAGACTAACCGTCACGATCGTTGTTTTGCAGAGGGCAGTGAAAAGTATTTGATGTTTAAAAGATTTTTTTTTTAATGCCATTCTTTTTACTTAATCAAGTTTTATTACGAAAATAATACTTTTAAGTGCTAAAATATTAATATCCCAACAATTGATTTAGAAAAATCACTATACACTAATTCATAAAATCTAATAGTATGCCGATTTTCAATAAATTAATTCTACACTTTAGAATATCCTCTCCTAAAATTTATGAAATAATATTTTGAATTATCGAAAAATTTAGTTTTTTTTTCATATGTAATCTAATTTTGAACAATTTGAAGGCATTTTGAAGGGTTCCTATGACATGCAGGGTCACAAAATTTGTTGAGGTGAATAACACACTACGCTCCTTTTAGTTTTAGAGTCAGATAAAAGGTGAGTAATCCATAACTCACGCTCCCGACAAATTTGCATTTCTGGCAATTAGCTTTTTCTGAAACTGACATTTTCAAATGTTCACTTTTAAACACTGACATTTCAGTGACCCCAATGTGGGGTCACATTTCAAACTGGGGTTCACTGGATTATGAACATCATCCAAAATTGTCCATGAATTTTCCAAAATGCCTACAAATTGTCTAGTATAAATGTAGTGGGGGTTTTTATTTAATCCGGTGGTAAGTAGCTGAATAGTTTGTATTTGTCTCTTATATACGGACGAACGTCGTCTTTCTGTAATTCATAAAAAAAATACATTATTAAAAAATACATAAATATTTTATGTAAGAAAAGGGGGGCACGGCGAGTTTAGTAGCTGAAATAAATGCTTGTTAAGATATTATATAAATTAATCTTTGTATGAGAAATGGGGCACAGTTTTTTTTTATTTTTTTTTATTTCATACTAGGTGAACTCGGCCACGCTTGGCTGTGGCTTTTAAAGCCAGGAACACTCAGCAGTCTTTCTAAAACATTCTGCTTAAGTTTCATCACAATCTGATCAATGGTTTCGGAAGACAAAGAGGACATACAGACAAACATTGATATATATATAGATGGGACATGAAATAACGATGTTGATAAAAAATTTTAAGTACATATTTTGTTTTAACCTTTCCTGAAAAAATCACAAAACATCTTTCTAAACATAATCCTATTTTTATTTCAACGCCATCTCGTAACACATAGGTATTTCAAATGTTTCTAATTTTCAGGCCTAAACCACATTTAATTTAGCCAGTAAGTACGTATATATGTATCACACTAATATTATTAAGGCGAAAGTTTGTGAGTATGTGAGTGTGTATGTTTGTTACTTCTTCACGTCTAAATGACTGGAGCGATTTTAATAAAATTTGGTATGGAGTTAGCTGACACCCTGGATTAACATATAGGCTAATAAACCGCGGGTAACGCCGCGGGGCTCAGCTAGTACTATATAAAAATGCACAGAAATGTTTTTAACCACGGGAAGAGATATGTGGTACTATTCTTAAGCCGATACCACACGGTCTGTTCAATATGAATGTAAGTTCCTTTGTTACGCTTTCACGCGAAAACAACTTAACCGATCATCATGAAACTTTGTACACATATTCTTGGAGGTATTAGAAGTAACATAGGATACTTTTTATTAAGTTTTTTTTTTTTTTTTTATAAAACCGACATAATCATCGACAAGGTAATAATATTATAAACGCGAAAGTTTGTGAGTATGTGAGTGTGTATGTTTGTTACTTCTTCACGTCTAAACGGCTGGAGCGATTTGAATAAAAATTGGTATGGAGTTAGTTGACACCTTGGATTAACACATAGGCTAATAAACCGCGGGGCACAGCTAGTATGTTTATAAAAATGAATACTCACAGTAGCGAGATGTTCCAGAAAGGGTAGTAGCTTAAGTAGTTCGTTGTCACTGCGATCTACGAACCAACTGTCTATTGGTATACCATTCTCTAGCTGGTACCCGAAAGCCTGCAAACATTATTTATAATTAACGACTGCCTCTGTGGCGCGGTGGAAATGTATCCGACTGCTACGCAAGAGGTCGTGGGTTCGATCCCCACCCAGGATAAAACTTTGTGTGATGAGCACGATGGTTTATTCTGTGTCTGGGTGTTATTTAACTATATTAGGTATGTATTTAGAAATATATAAGTATGTTTATCGGTTGTCTGATTTCCATAGTACAAGCTCTGCTTAGTTTGGGATCAGATAGCTTTGTGTGAGTTGTCCCAAGATTATTATTATTATAATTATATTACATATATGATATACTAATGCTAAAGTAACTGTCATTGTCTCAGTCAGGCCTAAACTGCTGAAGCAATTTTGATTTTTTTTTCTTTTAAAAAGATAACTAGCAATGTGGGATTGAGTCCCACATTACTAGCAATCTTGTTAACCCCTCCAGCTAAGCTCAAAGGCTTGTGTTAGGAGTGGGTTCACGTCGGTAGTATAATGTCGTGGGTTAAATCCCCACCTAGACACAGACCCACGACCTCCGGCTTAGTAGTCACGGTCAACAGGCCATACTAGCTAGAATGCATAATCTTTAATTAATCATATTTACTGCAATATACAGGGTGTAACAGAAAGGTGTGGTCAAATTTCAGCAGCGGATAAGGTATGCTATCAGTATTGCACCTACGATGGTGCCATAGCTGGTTGCATTATTATTACATAGTTATAGCATATTGTTTTTGTCAAAATTCAGTAGTGAAAGGCGTATGGCATAATTATACCTCCCCTGGTTCAAAATTCGATTGGATTATTATGGCATAGAACTTTTTAATAACTTTTTCACTCATAAATAAACGAATGAAAAATCTATACCAATATTATAAAGCTGAAGAGTTAGTTTGAACGCAGTAATCTCAGGAACTACTGGTCCGAATTGAAAAATTCTTTCACTGTTGGATAGCCCATTTATCGAGGAAGGCTATAGGCTATATAACATAACGCTACGACCAATAGGAGCTGAACAGCAATGATAAATGTTTCAATAACGGGGAAAATTTACGCAGACGAAGTTGCGCGGGACAGCTAATACTAAATATAAAATTAGATATGTGCACTCAGTATCTTAAACACATACCAACCCTTGAATATAACCACACTGTAACACCTTATATATATTTGTTTTTCAAATTTTCCACGCAAAGGAAGTTAAGAGCAACAATTGACTGCCTCTGTGGCACAGTGGGAGTGTCGGTTAGTATCCGACTGCTACCCAAGAGGTCGTGGGTTCGCTTCCCACACGGGACACCACTTTGTGTGAATCACAAATTGTTGTTCCGAGTCTGGTTATATTTTGTGTCCGTGACTTGTATGTTTGTAAAGTCCCCCGCGACACAGGGCTTGTACCCACCCTATTGCGGGAGTGAAAAAAAATAAAATATATAATAATAATAATAATAATATCTTGGGACAACTCACACAACGCCATCTGATCCCAAACTAAGCAGAGCTTGTACTATGGAAACCAGACAACTGATAAACATACTTATATATTTCTAAATACATACATATTATAGATAAATAACACCCGGACACAGAATAAACCATCATGCTCATCACACAAAGTTTTATCCTGGGTGGGGATCGAACCCACGACCTCTTGCGTAGCAGTCGGATACACTTCCACCGCGCCACAGAGTTTATTAATATAGATCTTACCTGAGGGCTGTTGTCAACTATAACAGTCCTGCGCAGATCACGGCCGAGTATAGATAGATCTTTCACGTAGTTACCATTCACTAGCAGACAATGTTCACGGAACAATCTGTAACAAAATAATCTTTATATATATATTTCTTGTGTGCGTGTGTATGTCACTGAACTCCTCCTAGACGGATGGACCGATTTTGATGACATTTTTTGTTTGAGTTCAAGGGGATTCGAGGATGTTGTTGTATGTCACAATTGAACACGATTTACAACAAAAAAAAGAGTCGAGACGAAGTTCGCCGGGACAGCTAGTAGGTACATATCTATACTAATATTATAAAGCGGAAGAGTTTGTTTGTTTTGTTTGTTTGTTTGTTTAAACGCGCTAATCTCAGGAACTACTGGTCCGATTTGAAAAATTCTTTTTCTGTTGGATAGCCCATTTATCGAGGAAGGCTATAGGCTATATAACATCGCGCTACGACTAATAGGAGCGGAGCAGCGACGAGAAATGTTGCAAAAACGGGGAAAAATTACGCATACGAAGTTGCGCGGGACAGCTAGTATATATATATATATTCACTTAGGAAGCAAAATACTACACTTGTGAAAAGTCGATTCTACATTTACATGTAATGCCTGTTCGCAAACAATAGGTAAAGCCGGAGAAAAGAACAGGCAATAAAAACTCGCGGCCACTCTTTAAGCACCTGTCCCACCGTCGGCGATGAGCGAGAAGCGAGTATCGATTTATCGCTTAAGAAATGTACATCAGATGTGTTTTGTAGATCCCGTCCGTGTAAACAAAAGAGATGCAGTATAGAGCGAGTACTCGCCAACAGTGTGAACACTCAACGATCAATATATATATTTTTTTATTTATTTAACTTCTGGCACACAAAATTTGTACAAAGGCGGACTTAATGCCTCAGGCATTATCTACCAGTCAACCTTAGGGTGATGCAGAGAACTGTTTAAGGTGGGTGCTTAATCGACTTATACTTCTAATACCAAATACGCAAGAGATTTAAAAAAAAAACTTAAATAATTATAAAAATAATACCATACATATAAATACACATACATACACACACAACATACCAATATATACATTTATATATATAATACATAATCATAACTATACAAATACATACATAATCTATACTAATTAAAAGATTAGCGCGTTTAAACAAACAAACATACTCTTCCGCTTTATAATAAAGCGGAAGAGTTTGTTTGTTTGTTTAAACGCGCTAATCTCAGGAACTACTGGTCAGATTTTAAAAAATCTTATTTTGTTGGATAGCACATATATCGAGGAAGGCTATAGGCTATATAACATCACGCTACGACTAATAGGAGCGGAGTAGCGACGAGAAATGTTGCAAAAACGGGGAAAATTTACGTATACGAAGTTGCGCGGGACAGCTAGTATACATATATAACCATAGATTACTACAATTGTGATGATTCCGCCAATAACTTCGTATAGAAATTACGTACTTGGAACTTAAAGGTGACACGAGAGGTAGACATTCTTAAAAATAATATCTGTATCTCTTTTGTTTACACGGGATCTACATAAGTATGTACGTTTCTTGAGCGATAAATCGCTACTCGCTACTCTTTCTCGCCGTTGATCGGACAGGTGCCTTATAGGGATGTTGACTGTCAAGTCAAATCAGTCTCTTTTTATTTTTGAGAGAATTGTGTATGGCATTACAACCTATGACGTCATAACTTCCTATCGTCAAATCATTAGTTTTAGAGTTCGTTTTCATGCATTTCAATTTAAAAAGATGTTAAATAGTGGAAAAACTCTTATTTTCAAAGCATTTTAAGACAATTGTCTAATTTGTATAAAATAATATTTTATTCTTGTAGTCAACTACAAGAAAAAAATATTTATTTTTTCTTGTAGTTGACTACAAGAATAATTATTGTATTAAAATTATTTTATACAAATTAGACACAACAATATTATTTTATACAATAAAAGTAAATTATTTTATACTAATCAGTTAACAGTAGATCTTAAAATGTTCTGAAAACTGAAGTGTTTTTTTACAATTTAACATGTTATTTAATTAAAAAGCATGAAAACGAATACTAAAAGTTTTGTTTTTGTTTGACAATAGGAACTTATGACGTCACAGGTTCCTATTCCATACACATTTCTATAGAGCTTATCGTTTTGACATTTCATAAAAAGAGACTGATTTGACTTGACAGTCAACATCCCTATTGCCTATTACGGCATTTGCAATAATAATTATATATATATTTCTTGTGTGCGTGTGTATGACACTGAACTCCTCCTAGACGGCTGGACCGATTTTGATGAAATTTTTTGTGCGAGTTTAAGGGGATTCGAGGATGGTTTAGATTCACAATTGAACCCGATTTACAAAAAAAAAAAAGAGTCGAGACGAAGTTCGCCGGGACAGCTAGTGTATTATAATATTTGAACCTGTATTTAATCGCTTCTGGCCCCGGTTTGGCTACGGAAGACTCGGGTTCGATTCCTGAGTCTGGATTCAAATTTTTCTATCTTTCAAAAATGCAATTATTGTATTACCTGTATTTAATCCACCTGCGTGCAGGATCTAACAGGTTGAGCAGTCTGTCTGCATACACTCGCTTGCTCGCCGTGAACAATATCACTTCGTATAGACGAGACACTCGGGACAGGAACTCTGCGAAGTGGGGACGGGTGCGGACGAATACCTGGACAGACATTACATATATTTTTATATACAATAACTCTAGATGCACAATCCTGAACAAAAGTAACACTCAAAAGTGTCGTCAACATGTCGTGACAGGTTTGTAATAATAATTCTATTAAAAACCAGCCATTATAAAGAGGAAAGATTTATATTTTTGTGTATAACTTAAAAACTACTGGACCGATTTCAGATATTCTTTCACCGTTAGGAAGCTACACTAACACCGGGTGACATAGGCTACTTTTAATCCCTGTATTCCCACGGGAACGAGAAAAACGCGGTTGAAACCGCGGGGCGGCTGCTAGTACCTTTGTTTGAACGCGATAATCTCAGTAACGACTGGTTTGAATTGAAAAATTCTTTTCGTGTTGGATAGCCCATTTATCATTTATAAATTTTATTGCGCTTTTATAAAAGCGGCGGTAGCCTAACGACTAAGGCATCGGACTCGCATTCGTGGGGGCGCGGGTTCGAATCTTAAATTATACTACCGACGTGAACCTACTCCTAACACAAGCCATAGAGCTTAGCTGGAGGGGTTAACAGGATTGCTAGTAATGTGGGACTCAATCCCACATTGCTAGTTATCTTATAAAAAAAAAAAAGTTTTTTTGAACGCGTTAATCTCAGGAACTAGTGGTTCGAATTGATAAATGCTTTTAGTGTTAGATAGCCCATTTATCGAGGGAGGCTATAGGCTATACAACCTCACACTACGACCAATAGAAGCCGAGCAGTAATGAAAAATGTTGCAAAAACGGGGAAAATTGGTGATACCGCAAGGCGTCCGCTAGTAATAATATTATAAAGCCGAAGAGTTTTTTGTTTATTTGTTTGTTTGAACGCTATATCTCAGGAACGACTGGTTTAAATTGAAAAATGATTTTCATGTTAGATAGCCCATTTATGAAGGCTATAGGCTATATATCATCATGCTATGGCATAGTAGTATAGTATAATATACTCACAGTGTATCGACAATCTTGGAACAGCACAGGGAAATGGAAGCTCGCATCTGGTAGCTCTTGTAGAGAGCAATGTACCAGCGTCTCGTCTAAATCTAGAACCTAGACAAAAAAAATACATAGACGTAAAGGTTTGCTAATTAGATAGACTGGACTGTTGGTCTAGTAGTTAGTGACCCTGACTGCTAAGCCGGAGGTCATGAGTTCGATCTTTAAAATAAATAACACCCAGACACAGAATAAGCCATCGTGCCCATCACACAAAGTTTTATCCTGGGTGGGGTTTGAACCCACGACCTCTTGCGTAGCAGTCGAATACAATCAAACCATGGAGTACAATGATGTTAAGTTTATACTTACAAGACTGAAATCTGGGCTAGTCCTAGTCTTCAGCGGTAATGCAGGGTAACGAGCTCGTAACGCACCAGTTGCTACTGATTCCAATGGAGGCAACTGTAACAATAAAATGTAATTGGATATTTGACTACTATGAAAATAAAATATTTTAAAATAACCAAGTAAAAAAAAATAATTACAAAAATAAAAAACCCGCCTGCACAAAAAAGATGGAAACAAGATCCCCTACATCTATCTAATATATAAAATTCTCGTGTCACAGTTTTCGTTGCCATACTCCTCCGAAACGGCTTGACCGATTTTGATGAATTTTTTTGTGCTTATCCGGTATCTATGAGAATCGGCCAACATCTATTTTTCATCCCCCTAAGAGTTTGTTTGTTTGTTTGAACGGGATAATCTCAGGAACTACTGGGCCGCATTGAAAATATATTTTATTGTTGGATAGCCCATTTATCGGGGAAGGCTATAGGTTATAACATCACGCTACGACCAATAGGAGCGGAGCAGCAATGAAAAATGTTGTAAAAAAAAGGAAGAAAATAGAAAAAAGGGAAAATTTACGCAGACGAAGTTGCGCGGGTCAGCTAGTAATTATATAATTTCATGCAGTCGGAGGCACTTTACTAAGTCCATCGAGATTCATTAATGCCTCCGACTACATGAAATTATATAATTATGTAGGGGATCTTGTTTCCATCTTTTTTATGCACGCGGGTTTTTTATTTTTGTAATTATTTTTTTTATTTAATACTTTTTAGTGGTTGTAATATGTAACCGATGTAACAACTAACTTTTATCACAGCTATTGTCAAGTATTGAAGATTGAAAAAAGAATGGTTGCTGACTAACTTTTTTTAGTATTACAGTCATAATCAAGTTATACCTTTTTGAAATGCTTAAGATAAGCCCTTTATTTTTATATCCATATTGCATTAATCGAAATAACTTTTTTTTTCACACCTCTTTATTTTGACATCTCACAGCCGCCATGTTTGTTTTTTTCAAACGTCACATATCTAAGAACACTTGGGCGATCAAGACGAATCTAACGACGTCTTAATTGTATAAATCCGTTCAGTGGATTGTGAGATATCAGGTAATAAAGAATATTACATACATACATACAAGATACGCGCGAAAAACATAACCCTTCTTTACAGTCGGTTAAAAATATGTCATAAATTGTTCTAAAAAATATGTTAATTTATCAATTTAATGTGTTAATTAAATTATAATCATAAATAGAAACATTGAAAGTAAATAATTTGACCATAGAAAACGTGACGTCATATGCTAGCATTCCATACAGATTTGTACGGAACGGCTCGTATTTTGACGTTTCTAAAAATGAGGCTGATTTGACTTTAGTCAAATACCCTATCATTTATGAATATTATTTTATTATACAAAGTGATTTGTAATAACCGTGGTTTCTTTACATTACACCAAATAACTTTGTAAGATCAGTTAAAAAACAAATGTCACATAACCACATACCACACGTCTGTGAGACTTCGGAATAAAATTGTTTTTTTTTATGTGATAACGTCTTATATATCGATGACCCGCCCGCACGAAAAAGTGTCACGGTCCGTCACGTTCCGTCTGCTGATAGGCTGAAGTATTGTTGGCTTGGTTCTTTATAACAATGCGCTCAAAGACCGCGATAAAAGCTATGCGATAGCTTAATTACAACCCTCTGTGCCTCGGAGAGCACGTTAAGCCGTCGGTCCTGCGCCTAATCTCTCCAGTCGTGTCGGATATCCGTCCCATAGTACTATGAGAGTGAAGAAATAAAGAATGCACTTCTGTCTGCACTTAGCTTACCTGTTTTTAAACTTTCGCGATTTTTATACATATTCTAATATGTATAAAAATCGCTATATATGTATATTTCGGGACTTAATCGTCGACCCGTGACCACGATCGGTGCAATTCGATCGAAACGTCGGGTAAATAAAAGGTTCGTACCTTTAAATAATTCACGCGATTAAGTCCCGAAGCGGCGGTAGCCTAATGGTTAAGGCATCGGTCTCGCAATTATGAGGGCGCGGGTTCGAATCCTACCCATATAATACCGACGTGAACCCACTCCTAACACAAGCCTTTGAGCTTAGCTGGAGGGGTTAACAAGATTGCTAGTAATGTGGGACTTAAACCCACATTGCTAGTTATCTTTTTTTTTTCAAAAAAAAAAAAAAATGTGTGGCACTCGGGGACTGCCGCGGTAAAGCTATTGCATAGTATTTTTATCAACTTAAGCAATTAAAAAAATATATATATATTTTTAAGTGTTTTTTTATAATTATAAAAAAACAATGTTTGAATTTTTTTTTTCTTTAAAAAAAATTGTTTTTTTTTTAAATTTAAAAAAAGCAATTAAAAAATTTTTTTTTTAAGTTTTTAAGTTTTTTTTTAATTTAAAAAAAAATCTTTAAAAGTTCTGCTATTCATTGATAGATGGAAAAAGTAAAAAGTATCACCGCTGTGCCCGTCGGAGTGGGGAGCGTGAGGTTTTTTCGTTACGGAATTTCTGGATTCGGTCCCCGCGCTCAAGGCCCGCGATAGAATCTATGCAATAGCTTAAAAAAAAAATCTAGTATTTAGCTTACCTGTTTAATAAACAAATAGGGATCGAAGGCATCCACCCAAGAAGAGATTTGTTCACAATCTACACGATTGCTGCACGAAGATATCACATCTGCAGCCTCCTCCTGAACACAATAACAATATACAAGGTGTAATAATTGCATTTAAGAAAATGCAATTATTGTATTTGTAAAGTAATTGGCAAGAAATGCCTATAAAAATTACTTCAATATTCGGCCTGCGACATCATAATTTGTTAAAATGCTCTCTGTAACGAAGCATAAACAAAAGCCGTGATAGTTCTTTAACTAACGACTAGATGGCGCTGCAAGGGCCCAACTCGCAAGCATAAAGAGATAGAAAGATTTGAGATCTAGTAACATAGTCCAGATAGGTGGTGCGCTTCCGGCCCCGGTTTGGCTACGGAAGCCTCGGGTTCGATTCCTGAGTTTGGAATTAAAAAAATTCTATTTTTCAAAAATGCAATTAATAATAATAATATCTTGGGACAACTCACACAACGCTATCTGATCCCAAACTAAGCAAAGCTTGTACTATGGAAACCAGACAACTGATAAACATACTTATATATTTCTAAATACATACATATTATAGATAAATAACACCCAGACACAGAATAAACCATCGTGCTCATCACACAAAGTTTTATCCTGGGTGGGGATCGAACCAACGACCTCTTGCGTAGCAGTCGGATACACTCCCACCGCGCCACAGAGGCAGTCGAAATTAAATTAAGTATTATTGTATTTGTAAAGTAATTGGCAAGAAATGCCTATAAAAATTACTTTAAGATAGAAAAATCTGAAGTCCAGAATCGAACCCTAGACTTCTGTAAGCCAAACCGGGGCCGCGGGGCCGGAATCGAACCATCTATCTGGACTATGTCACTAGACCTCAAGTTTTTCTATCCTTTCATGCTCGCGAGTTGGGCCCTCGCATGCGACATCTAGCCGGTAGTTAAAGAACTATCACGGCTTTTGTTTGCTTCGTTACAGAGAGCATTTTTAACAAATTACAATGTTGCAGGCCAATTACTTTATTTATAAAATAATTGCATTTTTGAAAGATAGAAAAAATTTGAAATTTGAAGTCCAGACTCAGGAATCGAACCCGAGACTTCCGTATAACATAACGGGGCTGGACTTCATTTTTTCCTATTTTCAAAAATGCAATTATTGAATTGAAAAAACATTACCTCTATATCTGTTGGAGATTGCTCATCATGACACGTCAGTGAAGATTCGTCCGCTGTAATATCGGAGCCATTCTGTTGACAACATACAATAAAATTAATAATAAAATCATTGTTAGAGTGGGGGGGGTTTGATCAGATTATGATACTGACCTGAAATATTTAAAAAAAAAGTGTTAATTTTTTGAAGTGATGACGTCTTATAAATCAATGACGGGGCGCACCACGCATGAAAAAGTCACGTAGCAACGGTTACTTTATTGATTGGTCGCTAAGCAACAGCGAATGGCAATTGCAGCGACATGACATGCGATACATACAATTGAAACTAAAGTTATTGATTGGTTGCTAAGCCATGTTTTCTTATGACTTTATCACGTAAAATGGACCCACACAGGACACCACTTTGTGTGGTCCACAAATTGTTGTTCCGAATCTGGGTGTACTTTGTATCCGTGACTTGTATGTTTGTAAAGTCTCCCGCGACACAGGTCTTGTACACTAAAGTAGGAGCCGTCTTTAAAAAAAAAATCTCAACATTTTAATCAAAATTCGAATCCGAAGATTTGCGCTTTAACCCGCAACCAACGGTTACCGCACTTCAATATTATGTGACCTTGTTCTTAACAGAACGAAAAGAGTTGTTAATTATCAACATAATACATATTACTACTACCACCACAGAACTAGGTATACTCACTCATCAAACTACGTGGTGTCCCGTGTGGGATCGCCCATGAAAAATTAAAAATTAAGGTACATAAAATTGGGTATTTGACCACTATCAAAATAAATTATTATAAACTGACCATGTAAAAATATGTCAAAAAGTGTTTTGAAAAATCATGTTCATTTATAAATTTAACGTTTTTATTAATTTTTAATCATAAAAAGAAACATAAAAAGTAAATGATTTGACCATAGAAAATGTGACGTCATAAGCTAGTATTTCATACAAATTTGTACGAGGCGGGTCGTTTTTGACATTTCTTAAAAAGAGGCTGATTTGACTTCAGTCAAATACCCTATTTCTATTTTTTTATTAAATTCTGTTTAGTTTCTAGGATTCGAATGACTAACGGCCGGTCTTAATAATCTAACTATCGATAGATTTGGCTACTAAAGATATATATATATATATGACATAAGCTCCATACAAAATATGTCAAAATTCTATCTCTAGTAGCCAAATCCATCGATAGGTAGATTATTGAGGCCGGCCGTTAATCAAGCATCCTGTATCTGCGTCAGTGGCGGATTTGGCAGGTAGACCCGGACAAAAAAAAAACGGTTGTCTGTAAAGTCGGTTAACGGACGATAATTTTACATGATGACGTCATAAGATAATATTGATGACATTGAATAAACCATTATAACTTTTAAACTTACGCGTTGCATTATAAATACACTACAATACAATACGCGCCCTGCCCCACCAGTCAGCTAGTGACCACGGTCGGTGTAACCCGGTCGAAACGTCAAGCATAAGGTAAATACTTTACCTAGATTAAACGCGTTTATTCCCGTGTCAAATTGTATTGAATAAACCATGCCTGTGACACATATTTTTTTAATTTCCAATCATTTGGCATGTCGCTGCAATTGCCAAAACATTGATGACATATTAATAACAGTGACAGTTTTAGTGGACCCGAGCGCATACGCCTGACGGCCACAAACAACCATGCCTGTGACACATTTTTTTTTCCAATTATTTGGCATGTCGCTGCAATTGCCAAAACATTGATGACATAGTAATAACAGTGACAGTTTTAGTGGACCCGAGCGCATACGCCTGACGGCCACAAACAACCATGCCTGTGACACATTTTTTTTCCAATTATTTGGCATGTCGCTGCAATTGCCAAAACATTGATGACATAGTAATAACAGTGACAGTTTTAGTGGACCCGAGCGCATACGCCTGACGGCCACAAACAACCATGCCTGTGACACATTTTTTTTTCCAATTATTTGGCATGTCGCTGCAATTGCCAAAACATTGATGACATTGTAATAACAGTGACAGTTTTAGTGGACCCGAGCGCATACGCCTGACGGCCACAAACAACCATGCCTGTGACACATATTTTTTTCCAATTATTTGGCATGTCGCTGCAATTGCCAGAACATTGATGACATTGTAATAACAGTGACAGTTTTAGTGGACCCGAGCGCATACGCCTGACGGCCACAAACAACCATGCCTGTGACACATATTTTTTTCCAATTATTTGGCATGTCGCTGCAATTGCCAAAACATTGATGACATTGTAATAACAGTGACAGTTTTAGTGGACCCGAGCGCATACGCCTGACGGCCACAAACAACCATGCCTGTGACACATATTTTTTTCCAATTATTTGGCATGTCGCTGCAATTGCCAAAACATTGATGACATTGTAATAACAGTGACAGTTTTAGTGGACCCGAGCGCATACGCCTGACGGCCACAAACAACCATGCCTGTGACACATTTTTTTTTCCAATTATTTGGCATGTCGCTGCAATTGCCAAAACATTGATGACATATTAATAACAGTGACAGTTTTAGTGGACCCGAGCGCATACGCCTGACGGCCACAAACAACCATGCCTGTGACACATATTTTTTTCCAATTATTTGGCATGTCGCTGCAATTGCCAAAACATTGATGACATTGTAATAACAGTGACAGTTTTAGTGGACCCGAGCGCATACGCCTGACGGCCACAAACAACCATGCCTGTGACACATTTTTTTTTCCAATTATTTGGCATGTCGCTGCAATTGCCAAAACATTGATGACATTGTAATAACAGTGACAGTTTTAGTGGACCCGAGCGCATACGCCTGACGGCCACAAACAACCATGCCTGTGACAATTTTTGTGGACATGCGCCCGATGGCCACAATACTTCAGCCTATCAGCGGGCGTAACGTGAGTGATGACGTCACACCTTTTCGTGAGTGCAGCCGGTCATCGATTTATAAGATCACGTTATCATGTCAAAAATCACTGATGATAACAGAAATTGGCCAAGTGCGGGGTTCTGTAAATGTGCAACTAGCCTTGTTATAATCAATTTACGGATTGCGGATCAATTGACCGCCCCACTCGAGTGTGGGATGTACCAAAAAATATACGTCATATCTCTCTACACCTGGAGAGGTGTAGTGAGATCACAATATCACCAGGGTGAATGGGGAGAGGGAGTCCCCTTTCCCCCTGGTGATATTTCGTGATTTTATCCTCCTCTTTTCAGCTCTCACGTCTAGAGCAGAGGGTTTGGTCTAAAACCTCACCACGTATAACCAGAGGGGTCCAAAAGTAAATAAACATAAATAAAAATAAAATAAGGGAAACTTACCCATCCAGCGGCTTCAGCAGCTAAGCTCTGACTGATCTCAGCCAAGAACCCGGAGCTAGGACTCCTCGCTGAGAGAGCTTCAAGACTCTCTATGGCAGTGCCTTGAGTGTCGCACGTCGAAGATATCTCGCACTCTGAGTCACGTACGTAGCCGTCTTGCTCTAGCAGGGTTACGAAGTCTGGCTGTGAGCGAGATGGAACATGTTTGGTTTAAGGGGACATTACACTGAGAGAATTATTTATTTAGAGCTACGTACACAGCGACACGATCGCCGGCCTCGTTCTTTACACAACCATTACTTCACAGTGCGCAGGAGCGCAGGTCAAAATAAAGTAGAATAGGTATTCGTTCGTACATATGTTAGATTACGAACACCATGACTATGACAATACGAAAATGCTCGTTTTTGCATTTTTCCGCAACTTCAAGATTTATTTGCGGGATCATATTAGGACATATCCTTAAATTTCTTTATATCATCTACTAGAAAATCTCTTTGACTAGTGACACAAGAAGAGAGCCGAACTCTGTTTCGCGTAATCTACCCTTAACTTAAATAATACAATGTGGTGGGAGAGCTTCAAGACTCTCTATGGCTGTGTTTTGAGTGTCGCACGTCGAAGATATTTCGCACTCACAGCCTCGGATCCAAAATCATCTTCTGGATGGGGCCAATTTGATCCAACACCGGCCAAGTGTGGGTCATTGTCGTCGTGCGGCGATAGCCGTCCTGCTCTAGCAGGGTTACGATCTCTGGCTGTCAGCGAGATCGAGATGCAACATGTTTCATTGCAGACGAAGTTGCGCGGGACAGCTAGTGTATTCAAAGACTGCCTCTGTGGCGCGGTGGGAGTGTATCCGACTGCTACGCAAGAGGTCGTGGGTTCGATCCCCACCCAGGATAAAACTTTGTGTGATGAGCACGATGGTTTATTCTGTGTCTGGGTGTTATTTATCTATAATATGTATGTATTTAGAAATATATAAGTATGTTTATCAGTTGTCTGGTTTCCATAGTACAAGCTCTGCTTAGTTTGGGATCAGACGACGTTGTGTGAGTTGTCCCAAGATATTATTATTATTATTTTTTTTTAACGACGACTCCCGCATTAGGACACAAGCCATGTGTCGCGTGGGACTTAACAAACATTTAATTCACGGACATAAAGTACACCCAGACTCGGAAAAACAATATGTGGATCGCACAAAGTGGTGTCCCGTGTGGGAATCGAACCCTCTTGCGTAGCAGTCGGACACACTACCACCGCGCCACAGAGGCCGCCAATTATATAAACCCTCCGCCGCAGACTATGCAGAAACCAATTTTGATAAAAAGTAACTTCTTCGATCAACTATACATGTATTCATGATCAAAAGCAATATTGGAAAAAAATATTTGTAAACATGTGATTCATTTAAGGCGTAGTGGACTCGCGTTACGGAGTAACCATTTACCTAGTCGAGAATCGCACAGCGATATCGCTATCTCGCTCCTCTAATGCTGCTCTAAACAAAGACCAAAAGAGACAAATATATTTTTACACATACCTGCACATATTTTTCTCCATTAGTCAAGAAATCCGCGCAGTTATCCAAATCATCTGTTGTCGAAGTAGGCTGATACATTTCCAAATCGTTACTAGACTTTCTTCTCTTTGTTAACCGTTTATCAACTGAGTTAGTTCTAGATTTCTTATCATCCGCTTTCTCCGTAGTCATTACTCTTGCTGCCTTATCAGCTAAGAAGTTAATATCTTCGTCTGTAGCTGGTATTTCTTCATTCATCAACTGGGCACATTCTGCTATAGCCATGAAATCATTCAAACAGTCATTCGGTAAGCATAATTCTGATGATTCAACATTACCATCTGAGTCCGATTCTTCAGATTTCTGCGTTGGAAAGTCAACGAATGTAGTCGTGTGGGCTTCATACATAGTCACATCATTATCCTCAGTGTAACAATTCGTTTCTGGAACAACGGGAGCCTTCTTCGTTCTCTTTTTGGGGCTCTCATTCGTTGAACTAACCGATGATTTTGTTATTTTGGGTGTTATTAAACCAATTTGACGGACTTTACGTATTGGTGAGCTATTCAACGATGCAGATTTATCCGGTTTGTCCATACGTCTTGTTTTACGTGGTGAACTTATAGCTGAAGAGATAACTTCTGTCTTCTTAAGTTCTCTATTCAACGAACTGTGTCTAAGTTGTACAGATTTCGTTGTGCGTACTTCTTTAGTTTTTGATGTAGTTGAAATTTTATCGTTCTGAGGTTTTTTAACCGTTGTTGATGAAGACACTGGGTCTTTGTTAGTGCTTCTAACAACGGTTTGGAAGATTGGTTTCTTTGTGCGTCCATCATCTTTGTGCTTGGTTTTCTTGTGCGTAGTTTCTACTGGCTTCTCCATACTTAGTTTGGTTCTAACGGGACGTGTTTTCAGTTTCTGGGACCGTGTGATGCAGAATGAAGTATCTGCATTTTTTACTTCACGTTTCAATAATGATTTCCAAGTGTTTGGTTTGGATAAAGGTTTAATGGACTGTATAGTTTTACTTTTAGTAACTTTGGTACTCCTCTTGCTTGAGAGCGGCCGCTCCCTTTTTCTACTTCTTAGCCGCATCGCAAGAATAGAGGGTAACTTAACCTGTAAAATAAACTATTGTGATTAAGTATTTCAGTATTATTGCAATAGAGAGGTGTATGCTGAGAATTAAATTCAAAGAAATAGTCTCAAAACACACACAAAACAGAGTATTAACCTAATTAATGCACAAAATACATGCCGTTGAGTTGTTTTGCAAACGTAAATAATGATGGGCTGGTAGCTAGATCAATAGACAGTTGCTGGAGTGAGAAATTTCTTAACATACAGGTGAAAATACCAAGAGTATCCCTTATACGTATCTCTTTATTACTAAGCATACAAATCTCCGGACGCCTTTCGAACAAAATGGTCTGATGGGGTTCGCAATTCGTGTCCATGAACTATGCTTAAATGTGCGGGGGGTCAAGCGAGACTTGAATGATGGTTACCTTCAGTACTTTCTATTTAGTTTATTAATATTCCATTTTATTTTTTAAATATGACACCCGCAGTAGGGTACAAGCCCTGTGTCGCATGGATATTTACAAACATACAAGTCACAGATACAAAGAACACCCGGACTAGTAACAACAATTTATGGATCACACAAAGTGGTGTCCCGTTAGGGAATCGAACCCACAACCTCTTGTGTAGCAGTCGGACACAGTCCCACCGAGTCACCAAGGTAGTCAGCAGCAGTGTTTTCATCTGTTATCTCACTGATATTTGAGATAGTACCTAACCTCTATCTCCAATATCTTTGACAAATAACTTGTAAATTATAATTCATAAATGGGTCATTTTAAATAAGAGATACTTTCAGTGAGTTCAAGGGACAGCAATGCGCTGTCCTTTAAATGGACTATCAGTCTACTGATCCATACTGGTGAACACTACAGTATGATCAACATAACTTGAACGGATTAAAGTTAGGTTTTTATCACTTTCGCGCATGTCATAGAGATGCGACCCTAAAATTACTAACGAAAACGATTAATTATGTTTAATCAATAAAAAATACTAACAACATTTTAATTCAAAAATATAAAAACACTATTTAAATGAGTTCATAAAAGTTTAAATTTAAAACAGTTACAGTAAATACTAAAGAAACTTTGAAAAACAATTTCTTTACGAAAATAATCACAAAAAAACATGAGTTAGTAATACTAATTATGACAATGTAATGCGTAATCGCATCTCTAATTCTCTTGGTGTAGTTATCGCCCCACTTGTCGCCTACTTCAGTCCGGCCTAGTTACGTTGATCGTACTGTAGGTAGGGCTTGCAATAAAATTCTATCTGTGTTTTGAACTTGGTGACTGAGCTGAATCGACAAACTTTATTTAAAATCATACATATAATAACTTTATTCGTTTTTGCGACAAACAATATCTTGCATTTTAATCAAGCAATGCCATCTATGATCTATTTAAAAAAACACAATAGTAACAAAATGGTCTTGAACAGTGGGAACAATAAAAAATAATTTCTTGAGAAAAACGTGTTACACATTTAACTCAAACACAGTGCGATTGATCACATACAATGGTCCACTTGTGTGGAAACCCAAACCCCTAACATAGAACACAGCGTGATCTAGTAGGCCAATATCAGAATTTCCTTAGTTTTTTTCATACTCATGCTTTAACTCAAAATAAAAAGTATCTTCTGTCTTACCCTCACTTTAAATTATATATCAAAATAGTTTAATTCCTTATAATAATACAAACTATAATAACCAATCTTAATTCAATAAGAAATTATACTTAAATTTAATTAATTATTTAATAAATTATTCTACTCCAGTATTTAGATGTAGACAGAATAAATAATTACCTACTTGTACATGATTCAAGTTGAAAATAATCAGAATGTTATATTTGTAAACTTTCGAGATTTGTACACATTATTGATTTTTATAAGCTACGAGTGATGGGTAGAAGGGTCAGTCTACCTGTGACCAAGGCCGTTGAATACAGTTGAAGCGTCGAGCAACAAACAAAGGTATTTAGCCTTAAAATAAAATATTTACATGATTAAGACCCGCCCGATTAAATCATGTAAGGCTAAAAAATATAATAAAATAAGTTTTAAGGATGTATGTTTATTGCTCTTTAAACTAAAATTACCAAATGGATTTTGATGAAACTTTATAATAATGTAGTGAAATAGCTTATCTATTTATTATTTATTTGGGATAGCTTATTCATTTAAACTTTAACATTTAATATAGTATAATAAATGTGAAAGTTTAACAGTAGGGATGGATTATGGTTATTTAATCGTGCCAAAACAGTTGAACAGATCTGAATTAAATTTGGAACAGATATAGATTTCACAGAAGTCAATTTGTCTCACCCTGTTTTAATTCAAATAGTTTTTCCAAATGTTTAATTTTCATTTTTAATATTTATAGATTATTTTGCTGCTAAAATAGCAAAAACAGAAATCTCCTACCCTAAAAGATAACTTGTTTTAAGTTCAATAAATAGGTGTTTTATTATAAAACATGACAAAATTAATAAATTAACTATCTACCTTGCAGATCTGAATAAATAAGTTGCTTTTTTTATATATATATAAGATAATAATAAATCAATACCGTCAAAAATTTCAGTTAAATTGTTTTTTTTTTATATTTTATTTATTTATTTATTTTGTCACCTAGGAACATACTTATATCCCTATAATTCCATATAAATTACCTGTTGCCTGTGACTTTTTTAATATGGAAATTTTAAAAAACATATTATATCATGGAAACCCTAAATTTTTCTGGATAATCAAATTTCATTCAGACTGTTTTGACATGATTAAATAACCAACAATCATCCATCCCTACACTTAAACTTCCACATTTATTATACTAATAATAAATGTTTAAGTTTAAATGAATAAGCTATTCTAAAAAAATAATAGATAAGCTATTCCACTACATTATTATAAAGATTTATCAAAATCCGTATAGTAATTTTAGTGTAAAAGAGAAACAAACATACATACATCCTTATAAACTTATTTTTTAGCCTTACATGATTTAAGTAGAAAATAATAAGAATGCTACATTCTGATTATTTTCAACTTAAATCATGTACAAGTAAGTATTTATTCTGTCTACATCTTACTGGAGTAGTATAAAGATGACAAGTTTTATTTGTTTACATTTTTCTGTCAAATCAAAATAAGTAATCTAATCTGTGATAGTTTGACATAGACACAATTTTCTCTATTTTTATTTACATCAAAATCTTCTAAAAAACTTTGTATGTAATTACTGAAATGTGTACCTATTATTGCTTATATTACTATAAAAAGGAAATAAGAAACTTACATTAACTCAATTTTTAGAAAGTATTATTCATTCCATTTGCTGAACGTAATACATATCCGGAAATTTAACTTCGGCAGCTGTTTATTTTGATACACATAACGTGTTGCGAGTCTCTTTGTTACATGTAAATCCTTTTTATTTCCGTAGTCAAAGATCGGCGCGGATCGCTTCGCGCCTTTTTTATAAGCCAGTTTTCATCAAATATCACTGATAGTTTCCAAGTGAAACACATTAAAAACACTGAATATTCAATATCCACGACATTTGAAATAAGTTTTTATGTTAAATCAGTAAAATAACTACAAAATTTGTAACGCGAAAGTAAAATAGCGGCACTGGTACATTATCGATTTTTTTGGTGTTTAACGGGCACGATTGTCTATGATGCGCTACATATTATTTAACTGAAACACTAGCGAAATAGTCCAGTAGCAGTAATACTAAGTTTATTAACTCATATCGAGTAATTACATGATAATTTTTATTGTAGAACACAAAAGCCAAACAAATGTCAAAATGGCGGCGTTTCTTTTTTGTAATTACTACGTTTTTTCTGCAGATGGCGCCGTGGCGCTGCGCATGCGTTTTGAGAGTGCTTGTGAAAAGTCGATATTGATGAACCGTCTGCAATAACATAAATATATAAATGTGCAGATAATAACTTAATCATTTTTTTACAGATTTCATTTATCAGAGATTCTGTGAGAGAAAAGTATTTTGCTTCATTTAATTATCAAATTCAGACATATTTTGCAAAACTAAGAAATAACGTACAACAAGACGTGTACTATCTCAACGTCGTAAAATGAAACGTGACGTGATGCAAAATTTCATGTTATGTGACTATGTTGCTAGCTCTACAAGGTTTCCATGAATTATGGACAAAACTACTAAAGCGCTTCTTATACTACACTGAAATAAGTCAGTTTAACTCTAATAATTCGATTTACATTGCTGGAGTAAGGAAGGGTGTTGGATGGAAGCATCTCCAAGCCAGCAATGGTTTTTTTTTATTTAGCAATTGAGTGTAGTTTATATGCGCTTGTTAACTCAAGCATCGGTAAGCATCGAAAAGCATTTTCGTACACTAGAAGAAAATCCATAACGATATAATAGAACTTGTTACGAAATAAACTAATATTTTATTCCTCTCATTTAAATAAAATATTAGTTTTCTGATAATAAATAGTAAAATAAATCTCCAAATTCATGATCTCAAAACGTCTGGCACTTGGGACTTCTCGTTTTAGGATGTAGAAAGAAGATAGATAAAATCCTGGGGTTCCATAGAATTGTGAGAAGGATTCTGTGTAAAAGTTTATTTAGAAATTAAGTAAAGAACGTGATTGCCTGTGTAGAAAGAACAACGAGGACAAAACGATGTGCCTACTCCCCCCCCCCCTCATTACACCTGAATGAAATAAAGACTAGAGAAATTAGGAACTTTTAAAAATTGGACATTTGGTTACTTACCCCTCCCCTCCTAAACTTAGGGCTTAGTGGATGTTACGCTTTATTAAAAGATTAGGAATCCCTGATGTAGAATACATAATCTTCCTTTCTCATAAATCGCAGGAGGTCTAGTTCAATATTCAGGCATATTTTGTTATTAGTCTGGCAATATAATAATAACTGCCATTAAATTTCAATTTGACAAGTTGTCAATAAATACAATAAATAAATGTTGAAATAACATTACAAAACACACCGAAATAGAGATTATTATTACTCGTTATTGTTTGTTAGTTCAGTGTTATTCATATAAAATGTCTAGTGCTTCAGTAACATCATCTAAACGTGAGGTATAATATTAATACATACAAACATTTACTGAACTTTACAACTGAAAACTACTGACCAGTTTCTCTCAATGTACTTACAAAAAACATTTGCAATTTTATGTAGATTACTAGTTGTCCCGCGCAACTTCGTCTGCGTAAAATTTCTCCGTTTTTGTAACATTTCTCATTGCTGCACGTTCCTATTGGACATAGCGTGATATTTTATAGCCTTCCTCGATAAATGGGCTATCCAACCGCGAAAGAATTTTTCAATTCGGACCTGTAGTTCCTGTGATTACCATGTTTAATCAAACAAAAATACTCTTCAGCTTTATAATATTAGTATAGATGTTATGTCCAATACTCTGATTTCCACTTAGAATGTGTGAGCCTTATCGTGACTTTAGTTTTAGTAATCATTACTGAGTTGTAACTTTAAGTAGAAGAAAATTTTAAAACACTATGTTCATTGACATCTGTTTATTTTTATTAGATATGTTACATGGTAAACATACAACATAGCATGTCATTGCAGTGCAGTTTATGTTTATTCATACACTCATCCAACATCTATGACCAATGTCAGCATATGGGAAACTCTAGCTGCCAAAAAGTTCTTTAAAATATGCAGTTACATATTTCTAATACAGTATAAAATTATATCTTAAAAAGGATTTGTTTAAATAGATTTATATATCTATGGCACCTCTGTAGCACCTTCTTTTTTTTAAACTTATTTATACTGACCATAAATTTTCCATTTTTTTCAGATGGTGACATCAGAAATGGCACAGGAAATAGACTCCATCAGAGCTATGAACAGCAGCCTACAAGCTTATTTAGACCATTTGAGAGCTTTTAAAAAAAACTTAATAGCAATGAATGATAATTGCAAACAATTAAGCAAAGTAAATCAACAGTGGGTGGACACATTGAATAGTATGAAGTGATATTTGCTAAGATTAAATTGTTTTAAGTTCATTTGAGTTTTTTTTTAACACTAGCGGTCTGCTCCGGCTTCACATGGACTTTTCGCCATCTACACACATATCTTAAGTGTATCTATACAAATAAATAAACTTGAAGTGTCATCAGTTTTTTACTAAATGCATTTATAAGTATACATTGTACTTAGAACAAAACACGGTTTAAAATTTTTTTGGTTGTCTGTTTGTTCTGGCTAATCTCCAAAACGGCCGAACGGATTTCAGAGAGCTGATGACATAAGGAGTAATTAAGACTACTTTTAATCATCACAATAATGTCTATAGGAAGTGAGCAGCAATCAAAATCTGTGTGGTAATATAAAAGATGTAAGCATAAGTACTAGTATAGTATTATATTATCTGTGGCATAAGTAAGATGGGAAGTGACTGTTTTATACTGTGTAATAAAAAAATAAATTATTAAAATAAAAAAACCCGCCTGCACAAAAAAGATTGAAACAAGATCCCCTACATAATTATACAATTTCATGCAGTCGGAGGCACTTTACTAAGTTCATCGAGATTTATTAATGCCTCTGACTGCATGAAATTGTATAATTATGTAATAACTACCCTTAACATTTAGGGGGATGAAAAATAGATGTCCGATTCTCAGACCTACCCAATATGCACACAAAATTTCATGACAGTCAAGCCGTTTCGGAGGAGTTTAACTACAAACACTGCGACACGAGAATTTTATAAATTAGATTTAGGAAGATGGGATAAAAAAAAATACAGTTTTCAGTTAAAATAAATTTATTTCAGTAAGCCTACATAATTTTCTGGTATCATAAAAAAATAAAATAATAATCTAGTCGATTAAGAGGGATTCAGATGTTTCGTGAGTAATAGGGATTACTATTGTAGGCGGGGCGGTATTCAAAGTTTTATCTGAAAAAAAAAGTTTAACATGAGAATGAATTATGACAGCGCTGTGAAAATGGCGGCAAACTCAAACTGAGAATCGTCATCATAAAGCTTCCTTTCGTTCTATGAAAAGAAAAAAAATGTACATAAATTTCCCTGGTGGCCATTTGCGGAACTAACGTGAGATTGATATTTCTTCAATTTATTCCCAGGGATGATTCAAAATATCAACGTTCTTTATTCACATATGTTACAAAATGTAACGCATAAGAACGTCACACAAAATTTGGAATAGAATGATTCTATATTTAATGCTAAGTTTGCAAAAGTAAAGCCGTGAGAAATGGATTTGACATTAAAACTCGTGCGCTCTTTTTAAATGCCAATTATTACAATAAATAGGTATTGCGAGGTAACAGTTAGTATACCTGTATTCTTAATTTTATCCCTCAGCAAAACCCTAGCTCCAAGCTGATATTTAATGCACGGACAGCTCTTTTCTGTAGTGTAACAAAAACAAACTGTCAGTCTGCTTTTATATTAGTTCCGCGACAGGCCGATAGGGGGAATAATAATAGTAATATCTTGGGATAACTTGCATAAAAGAGCTTGTACCTATTGTGGCAACCATTTACCACTTATATATTTCTAAATACATACATATTATAGTTAAATTATAGCCAGACACGGAATAAACCTTGGACTGCCTCTGTGGCGCAGTGGTAGTGTGTCTGACTGCTATAAGAGGTCGTTCGATTCCCACACGGGTCACCACTTTGTGTGATCCACAAATTGTTGTTCCGAGTCTGGGTGTACTTTGTGTTCGTGACTTGTATGTTTGTAAACTTCCCCGAAACACAGGGCTAGCTACTACTGCGGGAGTCGTCTAATAAAAAAAAAAACATCGTGCTCATCACACAAAGTTTTATCCTGCGTGGGGATCGAACCCAGGACCTCTGGCTTAGCAGTCAGGGTCACTAACCACTAGACCAAAAGGCCAGCCAAATCTGCTCATCAGCAATAGCATAATTAAGACAATACAGGCTTTAATTTATGGACGTTAATAGTGTATAATCAAAACAGTGGTGGACACTAGCTAAAATTTGATAGCCAATAACTCGAAAAGGTAATTTATTTTTGTCAAGTGTCGGAGGTTACTTTGTAATATTTGACATAATAATGGACACAATAAAACTCAGGACCAACATATAAGCATTTTACAAAGTTCTGTCCCGGCCGTGTGGGAATCAAACCATAATAAATTATTTCACATAATTTACATCACAATCGACTGAATGTTGGTATAATTGAGAGTTGTCTGTGTATACCAACATCTAGTGAAGCTAAAATGTTTTATGAGCTAGCCCTGTATCAGTGTATTAGTGTACATATATAAATGAATGTGTAACCTATAAGCCTAATGGGACTGACATATCCTAAACGGACAAAAGTCCCCAAAAAAAATGTGTGGCACTCGGGGACTGCCGCGGTAAAGCTATTGCATAGCATTTTTATCAAAATGAGCAATTAAAAAATAATTTTTAAATTAAAAAAAACAATGTTTTTAATTTTTATTCTTTAATTTTTTTTTTATTTTGAAATTTAAAAAAAAATTAGTCATTAAAAGTTCTGCTATTCATCAATAGATAGCAAAACTAAAAAGTATCACCGCTGTGGCGGTCGGACTGGAGGGTGTTAGGTTATTTTCGTTACGGAATTTCTGGATTCGGTCCCCACGCTCGAGGCCCGCGATAGAAGCTATGCAATAGCTTAAAAATTTACATCACACTGCCGTCCAATTTTAAAAATTAAAACAGCTTTTCTAAAATTAATGACGGTATTGGCCAGTATAGTTTTAGGGACGCAGTGTAGGTATATTTACTAGGTCACTTAAGTAGTACTTACTCACCTATCATACATATAGAATACTGAGGAGTGTCGCACGGTAGACCATAAACAAGCCCTATCAAGTGATCCTGTCTATCTAAGTTGAAACACGAGTCATCCGCGTGGAAGTCTTCGTCCAGCCACGGCGGCATCTAGCGGGAAAAAGTAGTACAAGTAGTAAAGTGATGCAGGTTTTTACCTACAGTGACATCTATTGGGAAGTAGTCGAAATAGAATAAAGTTATTTCAAGTCATTATTAATGAAAGAAATTATAGAAAATAATATTTTTTATAAAAAAAACATATAATAGGTAGCATAGGTATTCTTACATATAATCCGATCGTAGAATCTCCAAAAGCTTTTGGATCAGGAATCCGTTTGCCATTATTAGGATTGTACCACGCGTAGCTGATAGCATCCGTGGCGACATCTTTTGTCATATTCAAACGGCCAGATATCCAAATGTGTTCGATAGCTGAAAGTTTCAAAAAAGAATACTGAACAAATAAATAAATAAAAAATGCTTTTAGGTTAATCTACTCGATACTAGATGGCGCTAGTAATCATAATATCTCAATTAAAAACAAAATTACACGCAATGTTACAATAAGGTCTTCTAACTATGTATATGTATATCTAAATCTAACTAGCTGCCCGTCCGTACTTTTTCTCCATTATCTATAACATCATATCCATGTATCAAACCTTTTTTGGAAAGTTTTCCTGACAAAAATCTCGTAAAATTCGATGCACATTCTAGAAAAAGAGACGAAACAGGAGGCCTACTCTAATTCAATGAAAACGAAGTTTCGATCAAAAATAAGGTGGTGATATACAGAGCCAGGAACATCTATTTAATCCACTTGTTCCATTAAATCGTCCATAGGTTCGAACTTCTTGTGCTTATCCAAAAAATAATTAGAATAGTCCCTGTAAAGTTAGAAAATTTAAGAAAACGAAAATTCATGAATTTCGTTTTAAAGAAACAGAGTAGGCCTACAGCTACGTTAACTTTTACTATTTATAGATATTTGTACACGAAAAATGTAATAGACAAAGCATAGATTCATATACCGCAAGTGTAAGCATCTAAATAATTAAGAAGATTACAAGGTGCGTCTCTGTACAACAGATTGAACTATGAATAATGACTTCTCATTTAAACATAGTTAAGTAATCATAGGCCTCTTAGGCATTAACTTGTAGGATACGTATTATACGTCGTAGAAGATACGTTTTCTATAATGTAACCAAGAAACAAGATAGTGTTATTTAACATTAAATTACAAAATACTAGAGATATGCCGACTATGACTTTGGCCGACTAGCTAATATCCGATTAGTCGGTTGTAAAGAGGTCGACTAGTCGACCAAGCCGAATACGGTTTCGAGTATTTCCGTGACGCTTTGATTACAGGCTAAATAAGATAATAATTTTGTTTGATAATTGTCATAGATATATTAAGTTTTCTTTACTAGCAAGTCATTTTAGAATCTAATAATTTATTACCAAAGGAAAGGTTGCTTTGCTTTACATTTCAAAATGTAAGACTGATTATAAAATAAAAAGTATTATTAAATCATTAAGAAAGAAGAATACATACATATAGAAAGAAGACAGATAGTCGGCGCTGTTTACCCAATAGTCGCCGACTACGATAGTGGTCGGATAGTCGGCTATACCGACTAGTCGGCACATCTCTACAAAATACTCAAATTTTGAAAATTAATTACTTAACTGAAAAAATATCTGCCGAAGAACGATGGCCATTGGAGCAAACGAGTCCTAGAGTGGAGTAAACGTAAGGTAGGACGACCCCCAGCCAGACGCTGACCTAAGGGGTGTCAACAAGGGCAATTAGACCCCCGCAGACTCTACTGAAATACCTTTTTTGGAGGATTTTGACACTGTACCGGCAGTGGTGGCTGGTGTACTGGTGGTGTGTTGAATGAAATTCAATGCACCCTCGCTATCATGTGAGTGACTGAAACCGCCGGCTGGTTGGGTCTCATTCACATGTTGCCCCTCCCCTGAACAAAGTTCTGGATCCATGCCTGAGCCAGAACCGAGAACCTAAAGATGGTCGCTGAGATGAAGCTGGATGCAGGAGGCAGAGGACTAGATGTTGTGGCGACAAATATTGGGAGCCTTATGTCCAGCAGTGGACCAAAACAGGCTGATGATGAAAAGAATATGAGCAAGCTAACGACAAAATCAAGCCCTTTGAGCTACTCACACACAAAAAAACTATGCAATAGCTTAATAAAAAAAAAAAAATCTATAAAAAGATAACTAGCAATGTGGGATTTTGGTCCCACATTACTAGCAATCCTGTTAACCCCTCCAGCTAAGCTCAATGGCTTGTGTTAGGAGTGGGTTCACGTCGCCGCGTCGGTAGTATACTGGGTAGGATTCGAACCCGCGACCTTACGATTGCGAGACCGATGCCCTAGCCATTACGCTACCGCCGCGCCGCTTCGCCGGTTGTCTATAAAGTTGGTTTACGGACGATAACTTTACGTGATAACGTCATAGGAAAACGATGACATTGTAATAAACAACTACCTATGCCTGTGACCGCTTTAGTGGATCCGGGCGCATGTGCCCGACGGCCACAGTCAAAACCGTGATGACTTATCGCCATTCGCGTTGCTTAGCAACCAGTCAACGGAATGTGAGCGGTGACTTGAACCTTTTTGGGCGTGCATCCGGTCGTCAATTTGTAAGACAGTCGTCTTATCATGTCAAAAAATTGGTTTTTTGTAAAGTAGTTTACGAATAATAATTTTACGTGATAAAGTCTTAAGAAAACATTGATGACATATCGACATTCGCGTTACTTAGCAACCAGCCGTCGGACCGTCGGCTGCCCACAATGCTTCAGCCTATCAGTAGGCGGAACGAAAGTGAAACGTGACAATTTTTCGTGCACCCGGCCATCAGTTTATAAAACGTAATCTCGTCGAAAATTAGTTTTTATCGTAGGTACCTACTCATTACTTTTTGGTTTATATTATACTAGCTGTCCCGCGCAACTTCGTATGCGTAATTTTTCCCCGTTTTTGAAACACTTCTCGTCGCTTCTCCGCTCCTGTTAGTCGTAGCGTGATGTTATATAGCCTATAGCCTTCCTCGATAAATGGGCTATCCAACAAAAAAATAATTTTACAAATCGGACCAGTAGATCCTGAGATTAGCGCGTTTAAACAAACAAACAAACAAACAAACAAACAAATAAACAAACAAACAAACAAACAAACTCTTCCGCTTTATAATATTAGTATAGATTTTTATATAATTTTTCTGTAAATTGTTCTCTAGTTTCTAGCCTGTTACCACCCATCTTACTGGTTTACCTTGAACTAATTTTGCATATAAGTGATCTATAAACTAGGTAGATATAAAAAACTTACGTTTGTCCTTATTTTCACCCATAAGCAGTAGCAATTGAATCAAAATATCGTTGTTATCGAGATTGGCGAGTGTACCATTCATTTTGACACAATTTTCGAAAGCTTGTTGCCAATGGAACTGTTGTTTGACAAGAACGTAGTAATAGAAGTCGTCGCTAGGCGGCGCTGGTGTCGTTTTGGACGATACTACACCTGAAAATTCCCAAGATATGAGACAAAAAGTAAGATTACCTATTTTCGAAACGGCTAAATAAATATTAATGATGGCTAAGGCATTGGTCTTGCAATCGTGAGGTCGCGGCTTCGAACCCTACACAATATACTACCGACGTGAACCCACTCCTAACACAAGCCTTTGAGCTTAGCTGGAGGGGTTAACAAAATTGCTAGTAATGTGGGACTCAATCCCACATTTCTCGTTATCTTTTTTAAAAATAATAAAAAAAAATCTTAAGTCAATCGGAGGAAATTTGCTTTCAATTAATAAAAATCGCATTCGAAACGATTTACTCGTTTCAGAGATACAATGCGACATATAGAGACACACATAGGCCTTCCCGTCTTTTTGTGTACCTACCTACACGAAAAGACGGAAGCCTACGTTTGTCAAATGGTAGATAAAGAATGTGACAAAAAATTATGATTAATATGCTAAGTATATGTTCGTACACTTTCGGGATTTTTTAAGTTAGGGGTCTTAACCGCGTAAATATTTTATTTTAGGGCTAAATAACTTTGTTTTATTGTCCGACGTTTCGACTGTATTGCAACGGCCGTCATTACGGCCGTGGCCGTTTCAATATTTACGTTATTATGACCCGTATAAAATTCTATAATCTATTTATATAAAAGGAGATGCTGACTGACTGACATATCAACGCAGAGCCTAAACTATAAGGGTTAGAAACTTGAAATTTTGCACAGGGATTCCTTTTATAACGTAGGAGAGCACTAAGAAAGGATAATTGAAAATTCACCCCTTAAAGGGGTGAAACGGGGTTGCAAAGTTAGTATGAAACTTTGCCGTTAAAATATTTTGGTAACAATCTGGCATCCACGCGGGAGAAGTCGAGAGAAAAGGAAGTAAGCTAGTTAGATATCCCAATAATATAGGAATGCCAATCAATATGAATATTCTACTTAGTATGTTATGAATAAATCTGTAATTAAATGTAAGTAGTTGGATGAATACCAGTTTGAACCCAATAATCTCAGAAAATACTGGTTCGAATTGAAAAATTATTTTACTGTTGGATAACCCATTTATCGAGGAAGGCTATAGGCTATATAACATCAAGCTGCTATAAATAGAAGCGGAGCAGAAATGAGAAATGTTGCAAAAATGGGGAAAATGTACGCTGACGAAGTTGCACCAGTATAAATAAATAAATGACGAAGATGAATATCCCAATGATATTTCAATTTATTAGTCACTAGCTGACCCGTGTAACTACCATGCCATGTCCCGTTTTTGCAACATTTTTCATTGATGCTCCGCTCCTATTGATCATAGTGTTATATTATATAGCATATACCGTTCCTCAATAAACGGGCTATAAAACGCTAAAAGATTTTTCAATTCCAACCAGTATTTTCTGAAATTATCGCGTTCAACCAAAACAACAAACAAACTCTTAAGTATAGATATGATTTTTTTAAGTATAGATATAATTTATTTATTAGGTACATTAACAATATACATACGTTCGTAATTATACTTATATGTATATCAATTACAAATGTACACAGCTTTCGTTTTAGATAAGACAGTTTAGATTGATGAATAACTGATAATTAAAAACTTTATAATATAATCTCACCGGGTATATTAGATCGTCTCGACCCTGGAATATTTAGTTTGTTACCCTTATGAAGACTTTTGTCTTTATCAAAGTTGATAATTATTGGTTTGTATAATCCATCTGTGAAAACGATATCATGTCAGAGGCGAAAAGTACTAATTTTCGTGAGGTAAGTAACTCCCTCCGGACTCGTGGTCCCCCTGTGATGTTCCCCTGGGGGGACCACGAGTAAATCGCATTCGCTCGTGGTCCCTCCGATTCACTCTTGACAAATTTTAACGGATAAGAAGTAATATGGTAGGTAGGTATGTTAGGTACCGTTCTTAAACTTTTTCCCCCCGGACTCGTGGTTCCCCTTGTCAGTTTTATTTCAATAAAAGTAAAAAGATAGGTAATAAAATTAAAAACTATAGTATAATAGGTATAATTAAAAAATGCGAAATTCATCGTACTGTTTCTAGAAAATGTCCTATGGTGATTTCATTATGTACGAGTTGCATTTGTAAATCCAGTAATTCTTCATCTTTATCTATTTCTATTTTCCTTCGCGCCGTTTGAGAGTGCCAATTTTTATTTAGTGATCCATTGTTTTTTAGTTCACTTAATAATTTTGCGATGGTAACATAGTTTTTGTTGATTGACCTATTCACTAGGGAATGCCAATTTTCCATAACATTATTAGTTCTGTGTCTCTCATTAGTCACACACCACTCTTTGATGTAACTATTGTTTCTTAGCCATGTTTTTTTCATGTATTTCATAAATAATTTTAGTTTTTGATCATCTTTATTTTTACAACGCTGCTCAATATAATACCATCCTTCAGGGACCTTATCCAGTGGTAGAAGCGGTAAAACAGCACATAAACCGACTATGCGAAGGTACAGCTTTGATTTGATTCCGAGTGCCTTCGATTTTCTCCAAATGCTGTTGTTATAGTGGTAATAACATTTATTTATAACAAGGTCAGGAAAAAATTGCTTCAAAGCGTTTGATGTTGCAAACTCGAAATCCATATGAATTTTAACTGGCTTCCATTCTTTAAACCTAGTATTTAAAATATCAAATATTGCATGATATGAACTCTCTTTTTTGTCGCTCATGAGAGCATAAAACATCGGAACGACATGACAAGTCCCAGATGTGCTTCCAATATCTCCGTGAATAGATAATAGCTGATAAAATGGACGAGGGGTACTTTTAAAGGTTGAGTCAACAAAATATTCCTCTGTTTTTGGTAGTAGGCACAATGCTTGTTCATTGCAAAATATTATGATCCTGGTTTGTTCATAAATATAATCAGCAACAAGCATTGTCCGAAATTGCACCGGTATTTCTACCTCGCATAAGCATTTAAAAACAGTCTTTTTGACCTCCATTGCATTCTTCCTACATTTATATAAACAACACTTGACATTTTCAAATTTGGGTATTTTTGTATCTAGTTTTTTATGTTTCAATGGAGTAATATATTTTTCATAGATTCTAGGCATCGGTTCAAATGACGTGGATGCCTCTTTTTTCATGCTATCCATTTTCATTGCCAGCTCATTTTTTGCGTTATCAACGACACATTCCATTTCTGACAGTGTTTTGTGTTCGACCATCCGCCAAATTTCGTCTCCCTGCATGAAAATATTATAAAAAAATAAATAAATATTATAAAATATTATTAAAAACCAACTTCATACGAATATATTATTGCACTGAAACTATAATAACTATATATGTTTATTGTTAATTTTAATACTGATGCCATGATTAGATCAAACCTACCTAACCTTTCTGGAACTGACTAATGGAATTGACTTGCTCGAGTTACTTACATTTAAAGTTAAAGATCCCGAACATTTTTTCTTGGACTTATTGCAACACGTCCAATTCACCGTTTTATTTTTGTAAATTTTGTGTCGGTAGTACTGATGTCCACCAAATAATAACACCGAACCATTTTTCCGCTGAAGTACTGTAACTTTTTCCTCCATAATTGTAATTAATTTATTTACTCATGCCCAACCACAACTATGTAATGCAGTTCCATAATAAGAAATTCAATACTGACAGTTGACAATTATATGTACATACAATAATGAAATAGATAAATATAATGAGGTTATAATAAATATAATGAGGTTATAATTGTGCGAAGTAGTCATCATCATAGACGTAGGTACTATTCTCATATTATGCACAAAAAGTAGGTACGTTAAGTGTTTATCCAATTACATACCATATGCCTTTCATTTATTTATGGTCAAGAGTGAATCGGAGGGACCACGAGCGAATGCGATTTACTCGTGGTCCCCCCAGGGGAACATCACAGGGGGACCACGAGTCCGGAGGGAAGTAACTCTATATAAAAATCAAAATATATCATATCTAGCACAGTTTTTGCATGAACGAACCCTTTTTACCCGACTGTGGAGGAGGGTTATGTGTTTGACGTGTGTGTATGTATATGTATTTCTGTGTGGCACTATATAGACCAAACGTCTGGGGCGTATTTAATAATTTAATTTATACTATACGTTTCAAATCAGTTGATAACTGTCGTTTACGACTATAACTTCATTGTATGAGGTCAGCAATAAAATGATTCGCAAAAAGGTGTCATTAGTATTACACAGAAGTACCTACTTACTCTAATGAACTATATATAAGCACTGTATTTTACTATTTATTATGTTTTAATTTAAAAAAAACATTATGTCTGACTACAAGGCCACTAAAGTGTAGAATATTCTTATATTTTGCCTATTTACTTATTTCTGTTTGGTGTGTATTGAAAATAATACTAGTAATATTATACTTATAATATTATAATAAAGAAAATAAATACATATTACGTCCGTTCCACTACCATAATACACACACGTACTTTACCCGACTTGGGAGTTTTTGTTGCTAGCGGTACAATTTTGACAAGTACAGAGTGAAGTTGACGCGATCGCGATTATATTCTCATTTGAAACGTAGTACGTTAATCGATTTGTATTAATCTTGCGAGTATCACTCAAGACATTACAGCATTCAAAATTTAAAATGGCGACAGCCAGACGCCATATTGTAATAGAGAAAAAAATTAAAGTCAACAAACTATATGATGTGGGGTATCATCGTGTAGGAATTTTAAAATCATGATGAGGTTTCTTAAATCATTTTTTACTTAAAATAACCGTTTAGGATATACAGCGATTTAAAGTTTATTACCAACTATTTTCACTCAGTTTCGGTAGTTACCGTTATTACGTTACGTTTTACAACTAAGCACTAAAAAGTATTAATTAAAAAAAACCTTTTAAAATCAAAACCCGCCTGCTTAAAAAAGATTGAAACAAGATAACCTTAAATCATGCAGTTTCAAATTCACTGGGACATCTTCAATATTTTTTTACCAGGCGGATTTTTGGTTTTTGATTCAGGCCCGTCTAATGTGCTTACACTACACTAAATCAGGGACCCTAAACCCCTAAAAAGAGCGGTTTAATATGAGTTAGGGCCATAATTCTCTAACAAATTTTCAAGACCAAATCGATTTAGGGACCTGATTCAGGGTAGTGTAATAGCCGTTTGAGGAAAGCTACTCCCCCTGGTGGGAACGCAATTTCAAGGCTGATATTATATAGTTAGTTACCTTCATAACAAATGAACTGCATCTTCCTATCGCACCTGGCCTTCATGAAAACAGGAGAATGAGAGTGCCTATCGATCTGCAGACAGCCACTCTGTTCTAAAGCGCTTCTGTCTCTGAAACAAGATGAAGAAACGATTCATTTTTTTTTTCTAGTATGTAACTGTTAGTTATTATGAAAATATATATATTATGGGTCTTAATCGCGTGAATAATTTAAGGTAAAATACCTTGTTTATTGCCCGACGTTTCGACCGTATTGCAACGGCCGTGGTCACGGGTAGTCTACCTTAAATTATTCACGCGATTAAGACCCGTAATATATATATTTTCATAATGTGTACAAATCGCGGATGTTTATACACTGTTAGTTATTCCAAATAAATAAATAAATACCTTATTGGAGGCCAATGAGAACCATCTCCGATCTTAGGAGCTTCGAGCAAGTTCGCGCCAGAATCGATCCACGTCCATTTACCAAGCGTGCCTTTGGCGCCAACCCACGCGTTTTCTATACCTGTTTCATGGATAATATTTTTAGTTCGTTCGTGGTGTTTTTCAGATTAGAGACTTTTCATGTGGTTTTTTGAAGAGTATACATACTTAGGTCGTTGACTGACCTGTTAGTCTAGTTGTTAGTGACTCCTAAGGGGCGTCTAAACGGACCATTTTTTACTGCAATTTGTGACGGCAATGCTGTGGCCGGCAACATGGCAGTACTCTCCAATATTGATTTGATGGTTGCCGGACGGTCGCTGAGCGATCTATTTTCCGCAATGTTGCCCGGCCCATTTTGATGCTGTTTCAGTCACCCTCTATTTTATTGTTGCCGGGTTGTGTAGCCTGTTTAGGAGACTGGATCATGTGCCATACAATTGTATACATAATGCCATAATTGGCTGAGCAATTCGTTGCCAATAGTGCCGCCACAAATTGCCGTAAAAAATGACCCGTTTAGACGCCCCTTCACTGCTAAACCAGAAGTCTTGTGTTCGATTCCCAACCAGGATAGTTCTTTGTGTGATGAACACGATTAATATTAGTAGGTAATCTAATATATAAAGAGGTAAATTTTGTGAGTTTGTGAGGTTGTAGGGGTAATCTATGGATCTACTGAACCCATTTAGAAAATTCTTTTACCAATAGAAAGTCACGTTATTTGTGAGTGTCATAGGCTATATAACATCACGCTACGACTAATAGGAGCATCCATGAAAAAAGTTGCGCGGCTGAGCTATTTATCTATACTTCTATACTAATATTATAAAGCTGAAGAGTTTGTTTGTTTGAACGCGGTAATATCAGGAACTACTGATCCGAATTGTTTTCTTTTTTTGTTGTCTCATTTATCGAGGAAGGCTTTAGGCTATTTAACATCACATTACGACCAATAGGAGCGGAGCAGTAATGTGAAATGTTAGAAAAACGGGGAACATTTACGCAGACGAAGTTGCGCGGGACATCTAGTAATATTAATATAGAGAACGGTGGCCTTGATTGATTTTGTGAGTAAGAAATAAATTAATAAAATAAAAAGAAAATTTACTGAGAGGAGAGTGAGTGAGAAGAGTTTATTAGTTAACATTTACAACGTCATCATATACCAGTACTTACAGGGTGTCCCAAAATTATGCCACACGGAGTGAAAGTGCCTTAAGTATTGTACAGGTAGAGAACATTTTAATAAAAGAAGACTTCATTTTGATTTTAAAAATAATTCAATCTGCATTCAAAGATTTTTAAATAAACACCTGTCTTAACCGGTCAAATCGATCCCGCAAAATGTGAAAAAGCTCCATTCTGTATTTTTACGACACCAATCGAAAGGGTCTATTATAAGGGTTATTTTTTTCTATTTAACACGGTATAATAATAAAAATTCTTTATTCACTTAGGAAGCAAAATACTACAATTTTGAAAAGTCGATTCTACATGTACCGGAGAATAGAACAGGCAATAAAAACACTTTTTGAATTAAATTATTACCATTACATTGTTTGTAAGTTGCAGTTTAATGTTACTTTAACTAAAATGTTAAATTGTTCCTCCCATTTAAGATATTATGTTATTCAGAAAAAGAATAATTGTAAACGTTAATATCCGTGCATCGCGGCCGATTGCGGCCGCGCGCGGCTTACGATGACGTACGGTAGACGCGAGCGGCTGATGCGACAATAGTCATATTGCGTACGCAACCTACAATTCGCGCCGCCTAAGTTTGCGTTTGTGAAGTTGTATTCGACTGTAGTTTTACAGTGACGTCTTTCCCCGCCCGTCGCCTGCATACCCTCCGAAACATAAATTCGAGTTGTACACAGCAGACAGGCAAACTTAGCTGGCGACATGTGTACGTCAGTCGTAGGCCGCGTGCGTATGTCGCAGACCTCGGAAACGGCGCCAAACATTCTCATACTCTGACTATTGTCGCATCGGCCGCGCGCGTCAGCCGCACGTCATAAGCTGCGATGCACGGAAATAAATCTTAATGCTTGACCCAACAATTTTTATTTGAAATTCGAATTATTTTTAAAAACAAAATGAAGTCTTCTGTCAGCAACATGTTCTATCAATAATATTTACGTTACTTTCCCTCCGTGTGGCATAGCCGTGGGACACCCTGTAGTTACTAGTGGGTACAATAAAATACTTGATAAATTAATGAAATTAGTTCGATAAGTGTTCAGTTCTCGCGTAGGCTTTGCACTTGATCAGCACTTGGTGGGGTAATCTTTTTATGACCATTTATCGCAACGAACCAGATTGGATCGGTATCGCGATCCGTGATCCGTGGCGCTGATCTGCGGCTGTTACGTTTTACAACTGTGTAGTTTAATTACAATAGTTAGAACGTGAGTGGCATTGCTTTGAATAAGTACCTACTTTTATAATATTGTACATATTGTACATGTCCTCTCTCCTCTCGGATTCACTTCCTTTTCGTTACTTTAAAATCAAGGATACCAGATGTTCGCGGATGACTTTAAACTGTATCGAACTATCACCAATCAAACTGACATAAACTCTCTCCAAACCGATATTAAAACTATTAACCGCTGGTGCTTAGCGAATGGAATGACTTTAAATACTTCTAAAGGTTAATTTCCGTGCATCGCGGCCGATCGCGAGTCGCGCGCGGCTTACGACAAGCGACTGACGCGCGCGGCCGATGCGACAATAGTCAGAGTGCGCGCGCAGCCTACGACAGTCGTCGGCCGCGCGCGTCTGTCGCAGACCTCGGAAACGGCGCCGTACATTCTCATACTCTGAATATTGTCGCATCGGCCGCACGCGTCAGTCGCTTGTCGTAAGCCGCCCGCGGCTCGCGATAGGCCGCGATGCACGGAAATTAACCTTTAATGCTTTCACATAAAATTCACACGTAAGCGGCACCCCATACCTGCCACCTATGACATCTCCGACACATCAATTACTGAAGTCACGAGCATGCAGGATCTGGGAGTTGCGGTGGATACCAAGTTAGATTTTAGGGAACACAGCGACATCACCAGCAAAGGCACACGTTTAGCGGGCTTTTTCATATGACAAACAAAGTTTTTTAAGGACTACGAAATTCCCATTCTTCTCTACAACTGTTATGTAAGATCAATTCTCGAATACTGCTGTCAGATATGGAGCCCATCATATGCGGTCCACATCTCGAGGCTGGAAAGGCTCCAGAAACAGTTTCTGTATTATCTGTCTTATGCACATAACCTTTGCTGCACTCTAACATCTTATGATTCCAGACTTGCCCATTTTAAACTAGTTTCGCTTGAGAACCGACGCAATATAGCCGACATTGTCTATCTGCACAAGCTGTTAGGTACAATCGGCCTACTCGGCGGTCGTACACCCTTATGGCTATAATGGCTTGCGAGAAACGTTCGCTCTCTACGTAAGCGCACTCACACAGGCACATCTGCGCCTTATAGGATGCAAGGAGGCGGGGCCTTGTTTTTTTTAGTGCATTGCGTTGTTGTTGTGCATATTTCGAGCCGATTAGACAGTTGTAAATACATACTAATAAAGGATTGTGACTTTTGTTGTAAGCGCGCTTTTTGCAGTTGCACGAAATAGCAATGAATTATTTTATTGTAATACATACAAATCTACATTAATATTATAAATAGTTTATTTATATATTTATTCGTTTGTGTTGTTGAAATTGTAAAGAGGTAGTTTAAAGCTTGGAGAGGAATATATGTAGTATATTTTGCCTCAATACTATTATACATATGGAATTGTGGACGGCGGTACGGGAAACTGTTAGCTTTTAATATTTTTATGAATTACGTTTTGATTTTTAATCTATCTTTTCAAAAAATATGAGTTAGTAGAGGATTTTAAAACTAGTGCCTGTAATTTATGAACTAGAACCTATTTTCGATGTTTTATATTGTGCGTATGTTTTAGTATGATTCTGTTAAGTAGGATTATCGAAATTATTTAATTTAATTTTTGTAAAATTATTTTGCTTTTTTGATACATATCCATACTAATATTATAAATGCGAAAGTAACTCTGTCTGTCTGGCTGTCTGTTACGCTTTCACGCTCAAACAGCTATACCGATTTAGATGAAATTTGGTATAGAGATAGTTTGAGTCCCTGGGACATCCACGCGGGCGGAGCCGCGGGCTTAAGCTAGTAATATATGTTTCAATAATGCGAAATGATCGTTTTGTAAGAAATGTGTTACAAAACGATCATAAATATTTTTCAAATATGTATTTAAGTTATTTACGTCTTCATTTTGGCTTGCCCCACGTAAGTATTTAAGAGGTGATTTGATGCAACTATGAGTTCTATGATTAATCTATACTTATATTTTTTGAGAGTTTGTTTGTATGTTTGAACACGATAATCTCGGGAACTATTGGGTCAAATTAAAAAAAAATATGTTACTGTTGGATAGCCTATTTATCGAGGAAGGCTATAGGCTATATAACATCACGCTACAATCAATAGGAGCAGAGCAGCAATGTAAAATGTTGAAAAACGAGGAAAATTTAAGGACGGAGTTTGCTGGTCTTCGTCTGCTTCAGACGGCTAGTATGCTATATATAGTTGTTCCCAGTGACTTTGCTCGCGTATATCTTGATTCGAGTGATAAGAAACCTACATCCTTCACCTGTTTTAAAACCTATATTATTTTGTAAGTTCTCTGTTATAAGTATTTTATCTAAATTTAATTTCAAATAATCATTGGATTGATTTAACGAAATAAAGATTTTTGAAATTTAAAATTTAAACCGGGCTAGTAGTTTCAGGGTTAACCTCTACATACAACTTTAACTCTTTAATATTAATAGTATGTATGGTTTTAATTCAGCAAGTTATATTTAATTTTAACCAGTAATTATTTTAATAGAAATAAATGTATTACCTGGAATGAGGGCAAGAAATAATGAAACGAGTAAATTGTTTTATTAATTTTATGGATCAGTCAAACAATTCCATTACACATTTAATACTTAATTATACTTTAAATTGTGGATGAGGTATGCAAACTAAAACAATAACGATATATTTTTAATATTAAATTATTATTTTACCATGCTATATAGTCATCAAAGTGCTTAATTACCAATTACTTTATCAATAAATATTATAGTAATAACGTCTTAGTTAGTGATAATAGGCAAATTTCATTAATTTTTTTAAATTTACAGCCTCTGTGGCGCGGTGGGAGTGTATCCGACTGCTACGCAAGAGGTCGTGAGTTCGATTCCCACACGGGACATCAATTTGTGTAATCCACAAATTGTTGTGCCGAGTCTGGGTGTACTTTGTGTCCGTGACTTGTATGTTTGTTAAGACCCCGCGACACAGGGCTTGTACCCACGACTACGGGAGTCGTCTTTTTCAAATTAAGTAACAATGTATGAATCAATGTATTATCTCAGATGCTAGCTTATATTTATTACAGTAAAATAACCAATAAGTTTAATTTAGAATACATTTTAAAATAATTACAAACATTTAATTTCAATACAATCTATTGGCTCTTCCGTCAATAAATATTAACTCTCCTGGAACATCAGCACTCATCTACCCCCACATATTAACAATAACTCGTCCTCACATTCACACTTCCAGATTCACATTTCTGGGCTTGTATCTAGTATTTATTTTTAAAAAATCGTCTGAAAATTTAGCGTGTGATAAATCATAACCTCTGTTCTCTCGAGCGAAACGCACTCCTGCTTCTTCTAGGTCCTGGCCTAATTTTTGTAGCGGAATAATGCACACATTTCTTATAGCCTGCATGCCGCAGTCAAATAGTCTAGCGAACGTCAACGTCTTGGTAAATGGCTGCACTTCGTATGTGCTAACCATTTTCGTTACGCGATCCGACGTTAAAAGAGTCCTCCTCAGCATCCCGCTTTATCCAACGTCACGCTGTAAGCTCTCTGAAAAAAATAACAAGTTAAAATAAATGTATAAAAGATCCTCGATACCTATTCATTAAAAGTTTGAATGAATAGAACAGTAAGTCAAGCACATTTTTAAAAATGTGTTATTTCATTACACTTAATATTATTTCTTTACAAATCAACAGACAATGAACGAGTTGTTACTGATAAAATTAGATAATAGTTCTTAAACAGTTGAAATATGATTGAAAATAGAATATGCGTTATTATGAGAAGCTACCGTTTGCGAAAACAAATTCGCATGCAAACTATTATCAATCCTATTCAATTGATTTTAAAGATGATAATTGCCATAAGCGTTTCCAGTTTTAGGACATTTACTGTAGGTATCATGAACCTATTTTTTCGGCAAATATATTTATGGCACCTGGAATTACCGAACCGTGGGAAAGCAAAAACTTATTGTATGCAAACTATTTTCAGTTCTTGTGTAACGATTTAAAGACGATAATCGATTAAAGGATTCTCAGTTTTACAACTTTTACTATGGGGATCATAAATCTATTGTTTTATCAACACAATAGGTATACGTTTTATGAAGCCTAAAATTTACTAAAACGTGGGAAGAAAACAATTTATTTTGTCAAAAGTAAGAATGAGGATTTTTAATACTTCATAAAATTGCACATAATTTATTTTGTTTATACATAAATATTTTAAAAAGAATTATACATGACATCTTTAATGTGAGAAAAATAAAAATGAAACACTATGATTTAATAAGGGTGGATTTAAGTATAAATCATAGAAAAAAAATATAAGTGTATAAAAGCACGAAATTCCTACTCTTCACATATCAGTAGAGACAGCCTTTTATATGTTGCCACTCGTTCTACAAAATAGTTTTTGTTCCGATTAGTACTACGTTTCGTTAATATATTTCAGATTAATTGAACGAGTGAAAGTCTAGTTCCAAGAAGTTCACCTTTAAAAATATACGAATTAGCAAGTGACTCAGAACGCCGCGTTTAAAGTAAACTAAATGTAAATATTATTGGACATCAAAAAATATAAATGAACTTTTACTTTACATTGATTTATGAAAAAGAGGTTTATGAATTTATAATAAATCATTTTTATTATTATTTATTTGTTGAATAATCATAAGTAGTTCTAAACCTAAGTATGATAATAAAATATTTAAATATATTTTTTAAAATAAAATTACTTATTTTCTTATCATTTCGGTAGTAAATTAGTAGAATGATTTTTCGACAATCATCGTTATATTTGAATATATTTACATAAATGTTTAATAAATTATGCACTTAAATCTTTCTCACCCATTGCACCGTCTATTAACAAAAACCATTTAATAGTTATTGTTTTTTTTTTAAATTATATACGAAATAAATACATTTCGTAAAATTCAAATAATAAGTTTATATACTTAAAATATTAGGAATAAAAAACTGCGATTGATGAAATAACTAACCCTAATGTCTGCCATCATCATTGAGAATATTATTATATTATAACAACGAAACAAACCTTAGCTATGAAATTAACCATCGTCTTCGGAAATATTGATTATATTATTATTTGGTCTCCCCCAATTACTTTTTAACCAATAGCCAATTCTATTGTTAAACATAATTTATAATTATTGTAATAAAATATACGAGTAATTTGAATTTGACTTACCGTAACATTGGTAAAGGTTTGAATCCTTGGCCATGAAGATCCAAAATTTTACTCACGGTTTAAATTTCGGTTAATTGTGAAAACTCACTGAGGTCAGCAAGAAAGCATCCAACAGTTCAGTAAAACACAGCCACCGTAGGTAAACAGATGAAGAAGAAACTGTCCACTAATTCACACCACAAGTCAACGAGAGTTCTATCAGTAGTCAACGAAGTGGCAATCGGAATCCGTAAACAGAACAAGTCGTGAGCAAAATACAGTAAACATGCGCGCGTCATCGTACAAGGAAGTGCAAATTGCAACTAAGTTAATTAAAATATTTTATGTTCCCGTTGGTTAAGGTGTGGACCTTAGCCCCATCCTAATTGGTTGAAAGTAAAATGTGGGAGTGGTTTTTGCGTTTGTGTGTGTGACCGAACCGTTGTGAACCGCTCATGGCAAAATATTTTCAGGTGGTCGAGCATCAAGTGGGCCGATTGTACATGGGAAAATAGATAGCTCCTCTTTACTTGGCAAACTGAACTTTAGTGTTCCTCGTTCAGGTAGCCGCATAAAAATATAAAAGTATTCAGTTTACCCCATTGTCGTACACAGTTAGCACTCGCCGTTAAATCGTATGTGTTCTGCCTATAATAATGTGTGTAATGAAATGGATATCTTTGGTGTATCTGCAAAGTCACTGAAATGCTATTTCTTCAAAAAATGCGAGTTAGATATCACCTGAACTAAATTCGTGATAATGATGCATACAACCTTTTAAGGATTATAACTATTTATTATACAGGAATTAACGCGCATTGTTTACCTTAAAATTGCTTGACGTTTCGACCAGGTTGCACCGGCCGTGGTCACAAGCGGACTGTCGCAGCGATGTTTTTAGAATGCGGTGTTCACTTCGAGAAGGGTTTAGGTACACAAAAACATGTTATTTAGCATAAATTATCATGCATTGCCTAGTGTTATATCCAGTTTAGTGAACCATAAAAAAAAAAACGAGCTCCAAAGCTAGTGGTCGTCCATCATAAATCAGGTGATGTTTTTTAGCCACTTTTTGACTCCCCCTTCCACTTGGTGATACTTGGGAAGGTGTTACCCCATACGCCTCCCCCAACCAAGATCACGTGTATTTTTTTTTGGTACAATAAATAACCTAACAATTTTCTCACGAGTCAACGTGTCTCCAACAACGGGGTGGAAATGCTCCAACACCGGTCAAGAGTGAGTCGTTTGAACGACAGAGGGCGGGGTACAATTGATTCAACGCCAGTCTAGGGGACAATTGCCTGCCTAAACACTCTGATCCAGTGTCTAGACCCTCAAGTTCCCTGGCTATTGCCCCTGTTGCAGCCTCCCCCCATTGTATCCAGGACTGAAGAACACTACACCAAACTATACTACTTACCCAGACTTGAAACAAATTATAAAATATATATACTACGGGTCTTAATCGCGTGAATAATTTAAGGTAAAATGCCTTGTTGCGGCCGTGATCACGGGTAGACTGTCAAAGATTCATTTAAATAATCCAATCCAGTGGCAGATACAGGAATTTGTTAAATAAAATAAAAAAAATCTGGACATGACTCAAATGGAGTCGTAGCAAAAGTTATTTCTTAACTATAAAATCGTAAGTAGATAAAAGTGGCAACACTAGGTACTTACTTGGTCGATTTTTCAACATGGTCATACCCAATTTTCTTAGACATCTCATGCTACCGATATTTGCCAAACTGTGGAATAAATGCAAAATGATCAGTGCATGGAGAAAATATGTCTAAATGTAAATTTGATTCTTCTGGTTTCTTTAAAACAACAAACACAATCTATTCATAAACAATCAATTTTACATTATGTACTTACAACTAACTAATTACTTACAAAATAGACAAAATGTAAATACTTACTTTATAGATAGTGGTCAGGTTTTAGATAAATACATAGACAGGACAGCCAAGCAGAACGAGGAAAAAAAGTCAGACAAAAAATGATGAATGATGACTTTTTTTGGCTGATGATATGATATGATGCCCACTTAATAGATACATACATTTTGACACATTTTTTAAGTGCAAAGGGCATGCCCATGTACACGGACATACCCAGGAGCGAAATGTAGAAAGAGATAGACTTCCGAAGAAAATTTAAGATCAAACATTTTGGCTTTCGAATAAGCAGGTATTCGCATGTGGCCTTCATTTAAAAATGTTTCTGTGGTGTTCTAATAACTCACACTTATTTAATCTGTGACCCTAGAATAACATTGATAGCTATAAGTTTTGATTGTATTTAATTTTATTGTCTGTGGTCGACACGCAACACTAGTTTATTTTTTTAACTGAAATCAGCGCGCGCGACCCCATCACTAACTGGGTCTCGCACCAAAAAAAGAACAAGTGTAAAACCAGGAGATTAATGTATCTTCTCTTGCATTTCAATGACAACTTCGACTAAACCATTGTAGAAGTGTTGGCCTTATAACCTCTGACTGTAACCATTCTGTTCCAATTGTGCTAAACCAAACTATAACCTGTTTAAACATCGGACTGCGTTTCACTTCAATCTTCATCACCCCACTATAAGAAGCGAACAATAGGGACGACAGTGCGCTTCGAGGACATCCCTGGTCCTAAACTTTATAATAATAATAATTGCCAAGCATGTATATATTTGAAATTGCCAAATTTACAAAACTAAATAAAGATCTGTTTATCAAAGCCAAAGACATGTACTTGAGAAACACTAGAAATCCAGACAGAATTGTTGTGCCCAAAATTCCTAGAACTGAGCTTTACAAAAAGAACTGTTTTGCAATGTGTGGAGTTATATTTAATCGCATATTTATCAATATAAAAGACCTACCCTATAATAAATTTGTAAAAAGCCTCAAGACTTGGCTGAAAGATAGAGGTTTCTATACTGTGAAAGAGTTCTTAAATAATAAATAGGCAGATTAGGTAAATGCTTCAAAACACTAACTTCTTTAACGTATATTTTGATGATATTAGCATGCCCGATTTAGGCAGAACATGATGTATACATTTAATTTTAAGACGAACTTCCATCTTTGTAACAATGTTCTGGCAAATAAAGATTATTATTATGTTTTTTTTTATGTCTCTTTCCCTCTTTTGGAGAAGTAGTTTACATGTCATGCGGGCCTAGGCCAAGCGTGACACGTTAAATAGAATAGGTTGATGTTAGTGATGAGGATGTAAGAAACTTGCCGGTGATGCGGCAGGTGTTCAGAATGACGGCTTTTTGTAATAGGTGTAACGAATGTGTGGGCATGTGTAGGATATCCAAGCTTTGTGTGAGACTTTTGGTTATTATTATTATTATTAACAAAACTCACGTCAATCCCCTAAGAACGCAGTGTGCAGCCGCCTGGTGCCAGGTCAATCTACCGTCGAACATTCGGTACAGTCCTGCGTCGCATCTCACTGTCTCTATCTCACTCACTCTCGTCACACTCGGGGCGTCTGAAAATTATAGAGTTTAACATTTCAATAGAAGTAGAGGTCCTATAAAGTGTGCGTACCCAGGAATCTGTCTTAAAGCGAATCAGTCCTAGAGCGAACAAAGTGATTTTTCCTGGGGGAGGGGGCGTTTCAACAAAATACCCTAATGTACTGAATAGATATTAATTATAGGGGAATTAACGCGCATTATTTACTTTAAAATTGCTTGAAATTTCGACGAGAGAGTCTACTCACGTATTAAAAGCAGTGCAGTTGCAGTTAAGTTTCGATTAAAACGGCCATTTTTGTATTCTTGTAACTTTGGGATCGATCTCAAATACGCTTGCGTTAATTATGCGTCTCGAGAACGCAATAAAGACATTCTAGTACGGTGCGCCAGAGTTTTTAAGAGAGATCCCAAAGTTTTAATCGAAACTTAACTGCAACTGAACTGTAGCTGCACTGCTTTAAATACGTGAATTACCCGCTGGTTGCACCAGCCGTGGTCACAAGCGAACAGTCGCAGTGAAGTTAAGACTCCGTAAGGCCGATGAATCTTCCCCTACCCTCACTTTATTGTTTCTCGAAATGTCGTAAAAATCGTATTAACCGACTGCGAACTAATACAAGGTTGTTTTTACGAATCACTGGATTCCACGTCACGAATAGTTTAAAGCCCTCTTCCCGATTGAAAGTTTCATGTTTTTTAATTTCAATCGCTTTACGTACAATTCTTGAATACAAATGGCGATCTGTGGAGAGGGTTTGTGGACGATGAAACTCAATCCAGTGATTGATGTTCGATTGCAGTATGTGTTCTGCACTTGCCGATTTGTTCGTTTGCCGGTTTTTCACTGCTGCGATGTGTTCTTTTAGCCTTTCCGTTATAGTTCGCTTTGATAGGCCAATGTACGAACTACCGCAGCTGCAATCAATTTTGTAGACATCTGGCGTCTGCAGAGGTATAATATCCTTCGGAGTGCCAACCAGAAGACCTTTACACTTGGCTAACTTATTTCTTTTCTTGCATTGTGTTTTCAAACTACGTGTTTATTGGATTTGATGACTGAAATATTTAAGGTTGGGTAATAACTGAAGTTCTTACCTCTTTGGCAAGCAAACGGCCTGAGCAGTTGGCAGGGCAGGTCCAACAAAACAGCCTTGTCGTGGTTAACTCGCTCCAGCGCTACGCAGTCAGCCCCTCCCTCTGGCACTGGCACATGGGTTCGATTCAGCCACTGAAAAATTAAGTAGATTAGAGTGTGGTTCCAGGACTTTGGTTTTAAAAAGGGGTCCGAACCCGATGCGGAACTTGAGGTTTTGGCAAGCAGGAACTCAGGGCTCAAATATTGTGGAGCGCGCAAACATATTTTGGTTTGCACAAGATATTCCATAAATCATCAGCTACCTGCTAAGAGCTCACAGTTCCATCAAAATCGACCCAGCAAGAATCAAAAGATAGAAAAAAAAAATGTGTGGCACGCGGGGACTGTCGCGGTAAAGCTATTGCATTGCATTTTTTATCAACTAGTGCAATAAAAAAATATCATTTTTTTTCTTTCCATTACATTTCGGAGCAGCTCGTCTCGATCCGTGCGAGCTTCGTACAGTCGCACCATATACATATACGTTAAGCGAACGCTCGGCCGAGCTACATGGTAGGCGGAGTGGGGTGTGTTAGGTTTTATTTTCGTTACGGAATTTCTTGATTCGGTCGCCGCGCTCAAAGCCCAAGCCATAAAAGCTATGCAATAGCTTAAAAAAACATTTACTAAAAGTTTTACTTCTAAGCCTTATTTTGAGATTTCAAATAACCACTATCGGCCCATAGATGAGTGACCGTTTTTGAACTTTGTCAAACCACCCCTTAGGAGAGGACGATAAGCCGTCGGTCCTGCGCCTAATTTCACTCTGGTCACATCGGATTTCCGTCCCATCAGATTATAAAAGTGAGTGAATAGAGAGTGCACTTGTGTCTGCGTATACTCTAGTCTCTAATGACATTGGCTGCAGTCACCGAAATCGGTTGAGACATAAAGAAAATTTCGGGAACGAATAGAACAGAAGAAGTGCAAGACCGAGTAATACGGCGCAATCAGTACCTAGAGTGCGAGTTGATTTTACGTTAACGCGATAGAAACGCTTACGGCTTTGGCAAGCTTAGAGCAGGGCTATCGGAGCGCCTAACGTTTTAAACGTGACGATCGCGTTAACGTAAAACAAACTCGCACTAGGCAAATTGAAGAAGCCTTACACCAAACTGGTTGAGAATGACTGAGAAGAAGTCTAAGTAATAAGTGACCAGGCTGGCCTTTTCTTTGCACAATTAATTAACATTGCCATCCAACGTAACGCTGCCAGCCTTCTTTAATGTTACCAGTTGACATCGATGGGTAGGAATTCTTTGACGTCTATAAAAAATACTAAGAATTCTTTATTCACATAGGAAGCAAAATACTACCCTTGTGTAAAGTCGATTCTACATGTACATGTAATGCCTGTTCGCAAACAATAGGTAGAGCCGGAGAAAAGAGAGCAATATAAAAACTCGCGGCCATTCTTTTCCAATTGCCAAAGTTTACAATGTTTCTTTATTTATAAACTGTATATGCAGGTAAGGTGCTGCCACTAGTATATTATACACAATATTAGAGAACTGATGCAAAAACAAGAGATGAAAATATTAAAAGACATGAGATTGGATATATCATCAATGGCACAACATAGTAGGAGCATCCACTTCCAATATGAAAACTATATCTACTTAAATATTATCCAAATTAAACGGTTTGTAACCCTAAAGCGTCTTCTAGACGGTTGGAAACAAGCGAACAAACCAAGGTGACCTTGCTGGTTTCCAACCGTGCAGACGACTGTTGTAAACCAAATTACATTGTTCTTGGTTTGCAACAGCCGTCTACACTGTTGGAAACCAGCAAGGTCACCTTGGCGGGAAGCCTTGTTTCCAACCGTCTAGAAGACGCTTAAACGGTCTGGTCTCCGTTTTTAAGCATGTTCCAGACGGTTGGAAACAAGGCTTCCCGCCAAGGTGACCTTGCTGGTTTCCAACAGTGTAGACGGCTGTTGCAAACCATGTACCAAGTAATTTGGTTTACAACATCCGTCTACACTGTTGGAAACCAATAAGGTCACCTTGACAGGAAGCCTTGTTTCCAACCGTCTAGAAGTCGCTTTATATTATTTTTGTAAATATCTTGTTTTTAATTACATATTACGTAGATGTAATTAAAAATAGTTTTGAAATATCTTGTTTATTTATCAATAAATTTAATGTTCTCTGTGTGCTTTGTTTTTGGTTATTTATTGGTCGAAGATCTATTAATACATATATGTATTAAAAGATCTTCGATCAACAGATTGTTGAGGTATCTTGTATGATTTAACACATGACATATTATAATATAGGTACTCAATACTATTTTGACTCCACTGGTGACCGTAGAGCTGGCAGCTTCCTCGCACAACGCATCAGCATTGCTATACAGCGAGGAAATGCCGCCAGTATTTGTGGAACCATGCCCAGGGGTCCCCATTTTTTGGATATATTTTAGTTTTATTTAGTCTTAATGTCTAGTTTATATATAGTATTTAATAGTTTATCTAATCATATACCTTGTAAACTTATGAAAATATAAATAGTTCTACAAAAATTAAAAAAAAAATACTCAATTATGATAAAGAAAGCTAAGAAGGGTTTAAAGGCAATACATCAAAAATCCTTACCACAGGATAATGTCTACCCAAGTTCTGATCATTTTCACTAGAGAGTACGTCGAGAGCAGTTCTACTGAGCTCTATGCCTGGAAGCCAACGGTAGCCAGTCGGGTCCTCAGGCGAGTCGCGTCTGGCACCTATCCACACCGTCGTCAGGTCTGAAAGATAATAATAATAATATCTTGGGACAACTCACACAACGCAACAATGTTGATAAACTTTCGCGATTTGTACACATTATGAAAATATATAGGTATACTAGCTGTCCCGCGCAACTTCGTATGCGTAATTTCTCCCCGTTTTTGAAACATTTCTCGTCGCTTCTCCGCTCCTATTAGTCGTAGCGCGATGTTATATAGCCTATAGCCATCCTCGATAAATGGGCTATCCAACAAAAAAATATTTTTTCAAATCGGACCAGTAGATCCTGAGATTAGCGCGTTTAAACAAACAAACAAACAAACAATCAAACAAACAAACTCTTCCGCTTTATAATATTAGTATATATTACGGCAACGGCCGTGGTCACGGGTAGACTGACCGTGACCGTCCACCCGTGACCACGGCCGTTTCAATACGGTCGAAACGTCGGGCAATAAACAAGGTATTTTACCTTAAATTATTCACGCGATTAAGACTCGTAATATATATATTTTCATAATCACACAACGCTATCTGATTCCAAACTAAGCAGAGCTTGTACTATGGAAACCAGGCAACTGATAAACATACTTATATATTTCTAAATACATACAGACACAGAATAAACCATCGTGCTCATCACACAAAGTTTTATCCTGGATGGGGATCGAACGACGACCTCTTGAATAGCAGTCGGATACACTCCCATCGCGCCACAGAGGCAGTCAATTAGGCAAAAGGCATATTCAGGATTATTTTCGTAAGGGGTGGGGGGGGGGGGGGCCGTTCAGTAAGGTTAGGATATGCTTATTAGGACAAGTTTGAGTCATACAGTTTGTATAGTGTAGTCTCATACATTTTGCAGAGTGAAATTGAACTTACAACCAGGGTTGGATCCAGGATCTTGTGGGGAGAGGGGGGGCGGCACGAGAGGCAAAGGGCAGTGCTGCATCTGCTAACGCGGGGGGAATTTCGTTTCACATACCCTTGAAGGCACGACGGGGGGCTTAGGAGCTTCAAAAAAAATCGTTTAGGGGCGGGGGGACAATAGAAATTCGGTACATAAACAAAACACTTTGATCATTACGTGATACTATATAGCCTATGGTCTTCCTCGATAAATGGGCTATCCAACACTAAAAGATTGTTTAATTCGAACCAGTAGTTAAGCTTCATAATTTTAGTAAATATTTAAGTTAGTTTAGTCTTACCAAACTCCGATTCAGACAATGCTTTAGCTAGGAACTCTGCTTTCTCTCTTGTTTCAAGTACAGCTAGCGTGCCGTTGTAATAGCCCCTGAAATTTTACTTAAAGCTATAATTGATTAAGTACAAGAGTACTAGTATAGTATTATATTATCTGTGGTACAAGTATGTCAGTATATAGTGTGATTTGTAATATACTAATAACTTCCCGCTCGTGGTTTCTTTACATAACACCAAATAACTTTATAATATTAGTTTTGGAAAATATTTCATATATTAACCAATTATCACCTACAACCTGTTTTTGGAGTTATGACCTTAACCATCTACAGACTATTTTACTGGAGTGTTTTTTTTTTATTGCCTATGGTTGGCAGACGAGCCAGCGGCCCACCTGATGGTAAGCGGTAACCGCCGCTTATGGACTACAGGAATGTCAGGGACACACCCAAGCCGCTGCCTACCGTTAAGTGAAAACTCTCTTTAAACCTCGTTTGAAGAAAGACACGTCGTAGCGCTAGGGAAACACTGCAGTAGGTAGTTCATTCCAGAGTCTACACGTACGTGGAAGAAAATAACGGCGAAATCGATCCGTACAGGACCGCATTGTTTCCAGGTGTGTCGGTAGAGTACGCAAAGTGCACCAAAGTCACGCTTCTGCTGTAAAGACTCCAGTCTGTCCGTGAGATTGGTGTCATCAACGATCCGAACAGCTCGCCTTTGGAGGGAGTCAAATATTTATTTTAGTATTTGGGGGCACTCGCCCAGAGATGAGAGCAGTACTCCACGTGCAGTCGGACCTGCGCTTTATAAAGTACAAGTCGCTGTGCCGGCGAGAAATAACGCTTCGTTCTGTTGAGGACACCCACCTTTTTGCTCGCCAATTTGGCTTACTTTCCGGATTTCCTTTATCACCCGTGCTGACATCTGCATAGCAGTGTATGTTCTCTATGGACAGCATATCATTGAAATGCAGAATTAACAGTGTTGGGGAGAGCACCGAGACTTGTGGAACGCCAGCATTAATGTTTTCCAGACCGGAACAAGCTGTCGAGAAAGCTAGCGATCCATCTGCAACACCCCTCGGGGATTCCATAAGAAGGAAGCTTCGATAGAAGGGCCTTGTAGCAGACCCTGTCAAACGCCTTGGCGATGTCGAGGCTGACGGCGAGAACCTCGCCCTTGCCTTTCAAGGCTTCAGCCAAGCGGTGCGTGAGGTATGACAAGAAGATCACCAGCTGAGCAACCGTGACGGAAGCCGTACTGGCGGTCGCTTATCAGCTGGTGCTACTCAAGATACCGCTAGAGTCCGACGTTGAGAACTCTCTCCATCACCTTTGATAACAAGTAAGTTACCGCTATCGGCCTGTAATTTGACGGGTCCGACCGGTCACCCTTTTTGGGAATAGGGTGGACATTGGCGACCTTCCACGAAGACGGAACCCTTCCATTTTTATATGAGAGACGGTAGAGGCGCGTCAGAACGGGAGTCAACTCAGGTGCGCACGTCTTAAGTACCACTGCAGGAATGCCGTCCGGCCCGCTCGATTTCTGGGTATCAAGCCTAGAGCCTGAGCTCCTACCAAATCGCACGTTGCGTGATGCATATTTCTGGCATGGAGCTCTTACACTTTGGGATGGAAGGTGGTGGGGCTCCTCTATCATTCAAAGTCGAGTTAGAGGCAAGGCGCAGTGGTGGGAGGTTGAACTGGCAGAAGTTATCTTGCGCAGCTTTGGCGAGCGACCAGAATGCACGACTCCCAGAGGGATGCCTTTGAAGTCGCTCGCCAATCCTGGCAATGTGATCTGCCTTGGCCATAGCAATAGCTTTCTTGTTGGCTCTGGAGGCGGCGTTGAACTTACGTTTCTCAACATTCACGGTCAGATCCTAACGTTTCCTGGCATCGATCCAGGCTAAGTACGCAGACTGTTTCAGGCGCGCGGTCACTCGACAAGCCTGGTTGAACCAGGGGCGACTACGACCACCAACGGGAATTCGGGCATTGGGAATAAATAATTAGAATAAATAGTTATTGTGAGGTTTAGGCCCTACACTTGACGACAAACATCCATTTTACTCCGGGGTCTCACAGTTGGTTTTTTTAATAATTATAATAATTAATACAATAATTGCATTTTTGAAAGACAGAAAAATTTGAAATCCAGACTCAGGAATCGAACCCTATATTTCTATCTTTCAAAAATGAAATTATTGTATTATCAAGTAATTGGCAAGAAATGCCTATAAAAATTACTATAATATTCGGCCTGCGACATCATAATTTGTTAAAATGCTCTCTGTAACGAAGCAATAACAAAAGCCGTGATAGTTCTTTAACTACCAGCTACATGGCGCATGCGAGGGCCCAACTCGCCTCAGGAAAATATAGAAAAATTTGAGGTCTAGTAACATAGTCCTTTGTGTCCCATAGTAGGTTTGGCATACGGAAGTCTAGGGTTCGATTCCTGGGTCTGGACTTCAAATTTTTCTATCTTTCATAAATGCATTTATTGTATAAGTAAATTTTTATACGCATTTCTTGCCAAGTAATTGGCAAGAAATGCGTCTAAAAATTTACTATAATTATAATAATATTACGAAGTTATTTGGTCTAATGTAAAGCCAAGAAACCCCGCTCTTGGCTTCTTGACATTACACCAAACGGATCCCTAAATCTAAAAATGATCTTCACAACCCCTAAACGTTTTTAAAATAAAAAAAAAAAAAAAAAAAAGATTTTATTCTTTCACTCTGTTGGCGTAAGTAATATGTATACCCTTGAAAAAAAAATACAGCTTTCTAGCACTATAACAGTGTCTAAGCTAAGCTGCGGACGGACGGGCGGACGGACATGGCAAAACTATGAGGGTTCCCTTTTACGACTTTGGCTACGGAACCCTAAAAATCACGCTGTATGAGTGGTTGGGTGCAATTCATTTAACTCAATACCATACCCAGTCAATGTGTCAAAGATTTATTATGGTAAGTATTAGTAATTTAGACTGGGGCATTACCACACAATGCCCTCCTAGCTAACGTCTTAAAGATGAACCATTACTAATTAAAGGTAGGGCATAGCCCTACAATGCCTCCCTCCAGGGGGTCAATTCACATATTTTAATTACACATTTAAGTTTCGATTAAAACGACCATTTTTGTATTCTTGTAACTTTAGGATCGATCTCAAATACGCTTGCGTCAATGCGTCTCGAGAGCGCAATAACGACATTCTAGTACAAGCAAGCGTTTTTGAGATCGATCCCAAAGATACAAGAATACGAAAACAGCCGTTTTAATCGAGACTTTACTGCAACTGTACTGCTTTGAATACGTGAATTGGCCTCCTGATTTACCTGCACAATATCACAGCGTTGTTCCAACTGACAAGCGAGTTTTGCACCACATACTCAGTGTCGCCATTCACAAAAGATTCCCATTTGTTATGGGTATTTTGGGAATCTGGAATTGAAATAAGTGTTTAAAATTAATAATAAATTATTAACTTATTGTTATAAATATATATTTTTTTCACATAGATAATTTTAATTAAATACACGATATTTAAAAACTACTCTAAATTACATCTATAATAATACGACTAATTTAAAAAAACAGACGGACATATTATACTGAATGGATTTTCGAGTTGTGTTATGAGCAAATGCAGAAGTTAACAACTTCGTCGTCGGTCGTCTCGCGCTTTAGGGTACAAGCCCTTTATCTGGGGCCTTTATAAACATATAAGTCACAAACACAGAGTACACCCAGACTCGGAACAACAATTTGTGGATAATACAAAGTGGTGTACCGTGTGGGAATCGAACTCACGACCTCTTGCGTAGCAGTCGGACACAGTCCCACCGCGCCACAGAGGCAGTCGATTTCTAAGCGTAGCTCTCTATTTACCATTATGACAAGATTTTGACAGTAAGCACGGGCTTGCCGCGAAAACGAAAAAAAAACGTCAATTAGAAATGTAAAAATGGCGGCAGACTAACCTGTCGTTATTTTTACAGCTCCACCCCCCTCCCAAATTGCAAAAAGATTACCTACACAATTTACATTTGGCAGTCATTTGTACCATCCAAAACCCCCCAAATTAAGAAAACCCCTCTCTAAAAAGAATACTGTGTACGTCCATAGAAGGATGTTTGTAAAGTCCCCCACAATAGAGAGCAAACCCTAACGCGGGAGTTATCTTTAAAACCTCGTTTAGAAACACATTCACTATTAAAATTAAAATAAAACCAACCTTTATACTTCCCATAATAACTGGCCGAGCACAAATTAAAAAAAAATACAAAATTAAAAACTATATTCCACACTTCCATCGCGACGCAGTTCTTTATTCAAAAAAAAGTATTAAATGGCTGCCTCTATTTATATAAGCTAGCAATAAGGTTTATTGATACCATTAACCACTATATTTTCATAATATTGAATTCTTGGTTGTTATGCACGTGTTTTTAAAGGTGACTAGGGTCTTACTCAATCACTGAACAAGTTCAATAAATGACTTAGTCATTAGAACAACAATTTGTCTATTTTATATACATTTTTACCTTCAGCTGGCGCAAGTATCGAGCCATGATTATAAGTATAGTGCTTTGATTATATAATGTCTAGATTCCTAATCCAGCATCTGAAATTGAAGCAAAGAACTCTACCTTTCCATGGACCCACCATCCTCCTGGATATATGGTCCAAAACTTGGGAGAATTTCTTGACTCCCTACAAATATTTTTCTATATCCTCCTGTCCCTTCCCGTTCTGAGGCGGCGCTTCTACAACGCCTTACGGGCGCTGAGAGAGTTCTTTTTAGCTAATGCGGCCGTACATCACTCCACGCCTTCGTCGCCCGCCTAGGTCCTTTCCTCTTGCTCGAGCCTGCTCCTGATTATACTCCAATTGCGCGCAATTCTCTCAACCGTCGAAAGTTTGCCTCCGAGTTTACTAATTCCCTTTAATATACTGGTCCGACCCCTCCTAGCTCGATACTGTCTAATATCCTACGCCTAATATCGTCGTAAAGGGGGCATCGCTACAGAATGTGGTCCAAGCATTCATCCTCTTCTCCGCAGAAGAAGAAAGCAAAGAACTGTCAAAAAATACGGTCAAATGGACGTACTTTTTGACAGGTAAGAAGACTCCTATCAGATGTTCTAGCCATAGTCATTCTAGCGCGCCATTTTCAACGAGTGTCAAACGTCAAAAATAGTAGCTTCATTATTTTATAGTCTTACTGAGGGAATGCTTCATCTAGACATTAGTGTATCCGACTGCTACGCAAGAGGTCGTGGGTTCGATCCCCACCCAGGATAAAACTTTGTGTGATGAGCACGATGGTTTATTCTGTGTCTGGGTGTTATTTATCTATAATATGTATGTATTTAGAAATATATAAGTATGTTTATCAGTTGTCAGGTTTCCATAGTACAATCTCTGCTTAGTTTGGGATGAGATTGCGTTGTGTGAGTTGTCCCAAGATATTATTTATATTATATTATTTATTTATTATTTAATTAAAGATATAATGATAATTTTTCTTGACGTCTAGTTGACTAGTTTTTCGTCAGAGGTATCAAGCAAGATTTTAAGAGGGGGAGGATTAGGAGAGGTATGTACCTCTCCTAATCGATGTCGATTATAGCGACCCATCTCATCAGATATTAGCCTCAGAACATATCAATAGTGGATATTAGCCAACTACGCAGGAATATTATAGTGCACAAGTGTATGCAGTATAGTACAGTCTATCCACTTATATAACCAGATAAATATAATTGTTAAGATATACCCTTTAAAATCTTATAACTGTAAAAAAATCGTAACCGAGTGGCTTAAAACAAAAAACTACGACGAGATAGAATCTTTATTAACGACTTAACACAAAACTGTTATTTTAACCGTAAACACAGAAATTGTATTTTTACCGATCCCAAGACAATCTAGCAATCTTAATTCGTAAATTCGTTAACTGGTTAAACACGCACTCTCTCTCTCTCTCTCTCTCTCACACACACACACACACACACATACACACACCCACACACCCACACACACACCCACACACAGGAAGCCCGAAGGAAAATTGCACCAGTATATCGGCTGAGTGCTTTAAGAATTGCCAGTGCTTTCCGCACAGTGTCTGACGACGCTGTAAACGTTATTGCCGGGATGCTGCCAATTGAAGTACTAGCCGAAGAACGGAAAGCCCTTTACCACCGTAAAGTAACGACCACACTGAGCACTAGAGAACTTGGCAAGGAGGAACGGCTAAATAGCATACGACGATGGCAATCGAAGTGGGATACCAGTACAAAAGGTAGATGGACCTACCGCCTTATTCCACAAGTTGATGACTGGTTGAACCGTAATCATGGTGAGGTCAATTACTACCTGACACAAATGATCTCAGGACATGGGTGCTATCGGGCATACCTCTATAAATATAAGCACGAGGTATCTCCAATGTGCCCGTCCTGCCCAGGAGTTAGTGAAGATGCAGAGCATGTATTCTTTACGTGCCCTCGTTTCGACCTGCTACGCAGTACCTCGGCAGAGGCCCTTACGAAGAAAATTCAGCTAGAGTCTTTGATATAAGCTATGCTCTCATCGTCAGCAGCATGACAGGCGACGAGCGCTTTTGCGACGGAAGTTCTTCAGGAACTCTGGAAAGAAAACGGTCGCAAAACAAGAATCCGTGAAAGTAGCACGACGGAAGAGCAGTAGCTAGAGCCTCCCTCCACGAAGTTATGCCTAGCGGCGGTACCGTGGGGGAATAGGAGGTTGACGCCAGAGGAGGTTTTTAGTCGGTATAGGGTTAGTCATAACATCGAGTCCGACATACCCAGGCTAGAGCCCTGATGATACGTAACAGTATTTTTTACCTCTGAAAAAAAAACACACACATATATCTAATTAAAACTAGGAAAGCTAAAACCATTCTGTTTATTATTATTATTATTCCTATAATATATTTAAGTCTTTATGTTAATTCGCACTAAATGTTTACATATCAACCAATATGATGGCCCACTGCTGGGCACGGGTCTCCCCAGTAGAACCTACTAGTATGTAGATCCTGGGGGTAATTGCCATAATCGCCACGCTTGGCGAGCGGGTTGGCGATCGCAGTAAGGCTTTAAGTACGCAGAGGACGCTGCTGCCCGTCCTCCGGGGTGAAATCCCTTAGTCGCCTTGACGACACCCATGGGAAGAGATGGGGTGGTACTATTCTTAAGCCGGCACCACACGGCAAAATTGCAAAATGTTTAGTACCTAATATAAAATTGCACATGTTTAAGAATTACTGATAATAGAAGAGCGGAATCTCCTACTACAAGCAATTCCTTGCTTAAAAGGCGATTTCATATGTAATCTAGATAAGTGAAACAGTGTAATTAGTATTGTTCGAAAACGGTCACCCATCTATGGACCGACAGTGGTAACATTGCTTAACCTCGCAGATATCTCGACGTGCTCGGTCGCCACAGAGTGATATACCAACAGGGTGAACCAAACCAATGCTCTTAGAGTGAAAGGACCCTTAATACTTGAGATCGTATTTTTTTATGTTATTACTAGCTGTCCCGCGCAACTTCGTATGCGTAAATTTTCCCCGTTTTTGCAACATTTTCGTCGCTGCTCCGCTCCTATTAGTCGTAGCGCGATGTTATATAGCCTATAGCCTTCCTCGATAAATGGGCTATCCAACAAAAAAAAATATTATATTTTTCAAATCGGACCAGTACTTCCTGAGATTAGCGCATTTAAACAAACAAACTCTTCCGCTTTATAATATTAGTATAGATTTATTTTGTTTTTCGCGCGTATCTTGTATGTATGTAATATTCTTTATTACCCCTTATAAACTACCTACAAGACGGATTTAAACAAAAGGGATGTTGGCTATCAAGTCAAATCAGTCTCTTTTTATGAAATATCAAAACGACAAACTCTATTTAAATGTGTATGGTATAGGAACCTATGACTATCGTCAAATCATTACTTTTAGTATTTGTTTTAATGCTTTTAAATTCAAAAAACATGTTAAATTGTAAAATAACACTTATTTTCAGAGCATTTTAATATGCAAACAACATTTTAATATTTAACACAAATACCTACATGTATTTTGCTTCATTCAAGTAACCATCAATATTCTGTAGATATTAGCATACCACGCAGGAAATAATATAGAGCTCAAGTGTATGCGCAAACACAAGTGCATTCTCTATTCACTCATTCTCATAGTCTAATGGGACGGAAATCCGACATGACCGAAAAGCCACTTTCAGAAAATGTACCAAAAGTGAACGTTGCTAAACTACAATACCGCCGTTGCGTAACGTACCCAAGCAAACGAAATAATGACGTTCTAGAAATAGCGAATGCGTTTTTGAAGCGGTAGGCTAACTAATGGCTAAGGTATTGGACTCGCAATCGTGAGGTCGCGGGTTCAAATGCATGGACAAGCCCCACAGACCGTGACGAAGCCCGACCTGACTCGGGACAAATTGATGCTGTGTGTATGGTGGGATTGGAAGGGAACCGTTCACTATGAGCTTTTGCCGCCGGAAACTATCGATTCTGACCTCTACTGTCAGCAACTGATGAGGTTTTTAAGCTGTTGCATAGCTTTTATCGCGGGCTTTGAGCGCGGCGACCGAATCAAGAAATTCCGTAACGAAAATAAAACCTAACACCCCCCACTCCGCCTACCATGTAGCTCGGCCGAGCGTTCGCTTAACGTATATGTATATGGTACGACTGTACGAAGCTCGCACGGATCGAGACGAGCTGCTCCGAAATCGGACAAATACGTAATTAAATGAATAATTTTTTTGGTGTGTAATTACACTATTTGTACTTATTATTTATACCTAGCTATTTTCGTTTTATAGAAAAGAAAAATTTAAAGAGCTAAAAAGAAAAATAAATTGTGAACGTCAAAGGGCATACGAGCGCAAACTTGCTGTGATTGATTCCATTGCCCCGTTTCGAAACTGATGTACTACATCGTGAAAGATTTATATATTTTAGACCTAAACAATTCAATGACATGCGACTCTATCACTTCGTTTATTGTTATTGGTTTAATTATAAGCGTCAGAAAGATTTGAAAAATGAAAAATATAATTGCATAAGTTGATAAAAAATGCTATGCAATAGCTTAACCGCGGCAATCCCCAAGTGCCACACATTTTTTTATTGTCGCAATCGTGAGGTCGCGGGTTCGAATCCGACGTGAACCCACTCCAAACACAAGCCTTTGAGTTTAGCTGAAGAGGTGAACAGGATTGCTAGTAGTGTGGTACCCACAAGTCCATATCGCTAGTTATCTTTTTAAAATACTAAAAATAAATATATAGCTAGGTAGTCATCTCACAAAATTAATTGCGATATTATCACGGTGAGACGATCAAGAGGCTTCGTGGCAAGCAGACGGCCGACAACGGATATTGAAATAAATAGCCTAACAAATTATTTTCTTGACTACGGCGGACCGTGTTATGCGAAAGGGTATTATAGAATTTTATTTAGGTACTTTTTTTGTGCATTTTATACTTTATCTGGGTACAACAGTATTTATACAAAACTGCCCCGGCTTGCTGCCTGCACCGGCTTAGCATGGGTGTCATATCGTAGTTTTTACCCGACTGTAAAGAAGGGTTATGTTTTTCGCGCGTATCTTGTATGTATGTAATATTCTTTATTACCTGATATCTCACAATCCACTGAACGGATTTATACAATTCACACGTCGGTCGTTAGATTCGTCTTAATTGCCCAAGTGTTTTATAGATGACGTTTTTAAAAAACAAACATGGCGGCTATGAGATGTCAAAATAAAGATGTGTGAAAAAAAAAAGTTTTAATACTGCAATATGGGTATCAAATTAAAGAGCTCATCTTAAGCATTTCAAAAAGGTATAACATGATTATGACTGTAATACTAAAAAAGTTAGTTAGCAACCATTGTTTTTTCAATTTTCAATACTTGACAATAGCTGTGATAAAAGTAAGTTGCTACATCGGTTACATCCTGAACACTAAAAAGTACAACTAAAAAGTATTAAATAAAAAAAATAATTATAAAAATAAAAAAACCCGCCTGCACAAAAAAAAAAAGGAAACAAGATCCCCTACATATGAATCTCGACAAACTTAGTAAAGTGACTCCGACTGCATGAAATTGTATAATTATGTAGGGGGGGGGGGGGGGGTAGGTTTCTATCTTTTTTGTGCAGGCGGGTTTTTTTTTTTTTTTAATAATAAACACTTCTTTATTTATACCTTGAGTTACATTGATGTAATTTTTGTAGGGATCTTTAATTTTTTTAAGCTATTGCATGGCTTTTATCGCGGGCTTTGAGCGCGGCGACCGAAAAGAGAAATTCCGTAACGAAAATAAAACCTAACACCCCCCACTCCTCCTACCATGTAGCTAGGCCGAGCGTTCGCTTATGGTACGACAAAACAAACAAATTCAATGCAGTACAGTGATGTGTTTTGATATCTTACACACGCACACACACGCGCACACACACACACACACACACACACATCATGTTTAGTCTATCCATCCAAACCAAAATGTATCAACATACTTGCTTAAAAGAGGACCCCGAGCACTAATTTGTAAATAATGTATTATAATTGATCAATAAAATTATTATTATTACTAGTACTAGAAATTCAGAACACAAAACCGTCGGGGGGGGGAGGGCACGTGCCCCAGTGCCCCCCCTGGATCCGCCTATGAATGCGTTGCATATCATGCGCCTACATGCAGGGAACACCCTCTCACGTCTAGTGTTATTCTGATAGCGTGTGTGTTTCCCCTACTGTGCCAATACTCTAAGACCAATGTCCCATGTGAAGCCGTAGACAAAAGCTAGCTCATAGATAAAATATCTTGACTCTTTACAACATAAACTCGTCCAGTTATTTCTGACAGTTATTTAAAATAACATTGAATAATGGTATTATTTAGGAAGTATTAATATTTTTTTTTATTTTGGCTCAGTGCATAGTTGCTTTACTTATAAATAGAAAGCCACCATCTTGAAGTGGGCCCGCGTGGGTGGATTGCCGCATCGTATTCTTCTTATTTTGAGTTATTGGCAGTCTAGCCGATTTTATAATATCAAGCTACGACCAATAGGAGCGGAGCAGCAATGAAAAATGTTGCAAAACAGGGAAAATTGATACATACCTACGAAGTTGCGCGGGACAGCTAGTATTTTATATATTTTACAAAACAATTACATAATTTCAAAAAAAATTAAAACATTTTATTTGTTTTTGGTTTCAATTCTTAGAATCACTATTTTTCTTTTATTTGGGAATCTTTAGTTTTGCGCTTACATAAATGTATTTGAATATATACTAATATTATAAAGCGGAAGAGTTTGTTTGTTTGTTTAAACGCGCTAATCTCAGGAACTACTGGTCCGATTTGAAAAATTATTTTTTTGTTGCATAGCCCATTTATCGAGGAAGGCTATAGGCTATATAACATCACGCTACGACTAATAGGAGCGGAGTAGCGACGAGAAATGTTGCAAAAACGGGGAAAATTTAACCATACGAAGTTGCGCGGGACAGCTAGTTAAAAGAATAAAGCGACGCGAATGCGTTGCAAATATTGTTACGACTTCATGACGCTACTTTTTACGCAATTGCCCCAAAAAAGGAGCGTATGTAGTATGTTGGTGAGTTGTTTTATTCCACCATAACTTCTAAATAAAGATGCCACGAATATTCGGCAACTATTCGGTATTCGGCCTATTCGGCCACTTTTTTGCTATTCGGTATTCGGCCGAATAGTGCGTACTATTCGGCCGAATACCGAATAGCAAATCATGTAAAAAAAGATACGTTATTTTACTCAAAATTATGTATTTATTTCCAAATTACAACATTTTAGTACTTAAAATTAATCAGTGGTAAGTTGTGATGGATAAGAACGAGCTTTTCAGTATTTTTTGGTAGCAAACGATTGCGCTTTTCCTCGTAAACGTTACCAGCCTCAGAAAATAACCTCTCACTATAAATGCTACTTCCAGGCGAAGAAAGATAAACTTTTGCAAATTTCGAAAGGTTCGGGTATTGTTTTTCGTTTGCTGACCACCACTTGTGAAACGCGAACGCAACGAGAAAAGCAGGTTGTGACTTGTCTTATTCCAGCTAACGCGCCCCCACCAAGCATTCGGCGGCCGAATATTCGGTGCTTCGGCCGACAGCGTTGCCGAATATTCGGTATTCGGTATTCGGCCAATTCACTATTCGTGGCATCTCTACTTCTAAATGCCTGAACGGATTATATAATTGGGGAATATTCAAATGAATCTGGCTAACATGAACTAAGAGCCGGACCACACGGCGCGGTAAGATATCGCGGTACGCACAGGCGTTCACACGGCGGTGCCGCAACGTTCTGCGGCGCCGCGCCGCGCCGTAGCGGTACCGCAGCAGAGTATTGGACGTAATGTCTGTTCATAAAAAACTGTTTATACAAAAAAATATTACCGACTTTAATTAAACAAAAACAACTATTCCATGGCACCAACTTCAAAATGTTAATTTATTTTTGTCATTCTAGGTAGATTTAATTTTTTTGCCTTGTATTTATTTTTTAAGTCGGTAATATTTTTTGTAAAAACAGTTTTTTATTTCTAACTTTTTAATGGGTTGTTTTGTAATAATAAGTTACAATAGGCTTATGTCAAATGCTCAAAATCCCTTTACAAAATATTGCTTGCCCCGATGCAGGGCCGTTAATTGTTGAGGAATTTGACTGCCTCTGTGGCGCGGTGGGAGTGTGTCCGACTGCTACGCAAGAGGTTGTGGGTTCGATTCCCACACGGGACACCACTTTGTGTGATCCACAAATTGTTGTTCCGAGTCTGGGTGTACTTTGTGTCCGTGACTTGTATGTTTGTAAAGTCCCCCGCGACACAGGGCTTGTACCCTAGTGCGGGAGTCGTACTTAAAAAAAAAAAAAATTATGAGCAAAAAAAAAAAATTATCATGATAGTTTACTATCAGCTCTATTGCATTGTGTAATAGTAATATGACGAGAATAAAATGCTACTCAATATCATATTAAAGTAATAGAATCACAAACCGTGAAATATTGAATAAGTCCGCTCGTCATTTGTGGTCTTCATCATCAGTTCTACTTCACCAATTGGTGCTTTTTGAGAGTAAATGCACGAATCACTGTGAAGTATGGGGTGCTACCTAGCACCTAGTGTGTAGTGCCTTCGACTGCATAATATAATGTAGGAGATCTTGTTTCCATCTTTTTTGTGCAGGATGATTTTTAGGTAGGATGTAATAAACTTAGGTACTTTTATTACAGCGATTGCCAAGTATTAGAAAAAAAAGACAATATTTTTTTTAAAACCTTTTTTGGTATTACAGTCATAATATATCTTTTTGAAATTCATACGAGGTCTAAAATTTGATACCCATATTGCAGTATTCGAAATAACTTTTTATTCACACCTCTTTATTTTGACACCTCACAGCCGCCATGTTTGTTTCTTCCAAACGTCGCTTAAATAAAAACACTTGAGCAATAAAGACGAATCTAACAACGTATTAATTGTATAAATCATGTCCAGTGGCTTGAAAGATAATAAAGAATATTACATACGAGTACATACATATATACAAGATACGCGCGAAAAACCTTTCTTACAGTTCGGGTAAAAATACGGGTCAAACACTGTCCATAACGTTCGTTTTTGTAATGATGAATGGAATTTCGTTCAAATTACTATGACAGACAAAAAGGTTACGTAATTACAATCAGAATGTTTTAATCCGTCGTGTTCTTCAAAAGGGTAAGAGTTAGGCTCAGTTTATACCGCCGCGGAATGGAACGGAATGGAAGTTTTTGTACATCGCATAATGAACTTTATGTCAAGTGTATAACAAACAAACTAACTACGAGCCTAAAAAAAATCCGCGCGCCTTCCGCGGAATCCTCGCGCATTCTCGAGAATTCTACGGTACCGTCTGTGGAATCCGCGGGAAGTGGCGCGAACGGGGGAAATCGTCACAATAGTGCGAAGCGTCTACGAAAACAACTACTACGAAAACGACTAAACAACGGAACGTCCTTCATGCCCACTCAGGAATTCGCTGGAATGCTCGGGAATTCGCGGGAATGCTCGAGCATTCCAGCGAATTCCTGCGTCATGAGGCGAAATTGACGCTTCTATTCCGCAGCGGTGTAAATTGAGCCTTAGCATTTATACGCACGACCACGCATTGGTCAACGTGAATAAAGTCTTTAGAGTTCAAAGAATATTTTAACATAGTTCTTTAATTTGTTAAAATAAAATGAATACTATCATCTGATGCCAAACTATTATAGGTATAGCCTGTACTATAGTAATAATATCTGGCCTGTTAGTCTCGGAGGTCGTGGGTTCGATCCCCACCCAGGATAAAACTTTGTGTGATGAGCACGATGGTTTATTCTGTATCTGGGTGTAATTTATCATGTATGTTGTACGTCGGTCGTAGCGTGATGTTTTATAGTCTATAGCCTTCTTCGATAAATGGGCTATCCAACAGTAAAATATTTTTTCAATTCGGACCAGTATTTCCTGAGATTTAAGTTCAAACAAACAAACTCTTCAGCTTTATAATATTATTATAGATAATACACCCTGACACAGAATAAACCATCGTGCTCATCACACAATATTTTATCCTGGGTGGGGATCGAACCCACGACCTCTTGCGTAGCAGTCGGATACACTCCCACCGCGCCACAGAGGCAATCTCTTATTATGAGACGAAATTAGTAGGACAGTCTACATACAATTGCTCAGCTATAAGAGTGGGGTACGGCCCCTGGGGGTAATTGCCATAATCGCCGCGCTCGGCCAGCGAGTTGGCGATTGTAGGCTTTAAAGTACACAGATTGATAAACATACTTATATTTATTGGAACGAAGTTCCTTATTGCGCGTTGTGAAAGGGGGCTAGACGGAAAAAAATCTCACGAAAAGTTGTAACGACACTTTTTGACACACACAAGCCGTGCGGCGTGCGCGTAGGATATTAACATCTAATTTGACGAAGAAGTCACCTGTCGATTTTAATGAATTCGGTACACAGTATTGGTTACAATTGTGTAGGTGTGGGTTCTAGCCTTCGGTATACAATCGTCTTTTTGTAAGTTATTTTCGTTTCGTCTTTCTATTTCGCATTGAACAGTGTGGAAATGATTGTGCGAAGATTCTAAAAAAAATAAAAAAATAAGATAAGAACTTCGTTCCATCCGGGTGTCCCTTGACACCTCTCAAGTTTTTTTTTTAACTAGCTTTCGCTCGCGGCTCCGCCCGCCGAAGTGTCTACTATGGCCTTTTCTGGGACTTAAACTGTCTCCATACAAAATTTTAGTAAACTCAGAGGTTTAGGCATGAAAACGTTACAGACAGGCAGACAGAGTTACTTAAATTTCACATTTATATATTGGTTTGGATTACGTATATTTACATCCCTAAATATTTGAGCTATCAAGTTTACTTAAAGGAATCATTCTTTTATTTTTAGTAATACAGTAGAATCTCTATTATCCGAAGATTCTTTTTATCCTAACGCTGACATAACCGAAGCTGTCTCAGTGCATGGGTAGGTATTGAGCGTGTTGAAACACGTTTTATTACATCGAACAAAAATTTTATGTATGTATACTGTATGTATACTGTATGAATACGTGTATTTTATGTATGAATACTGTATCTATTGTTTTTATGTAAATAGGTGTTTATTTTGTTTGGTCTTGTACCAAAAAACTCAATTTTCGATTATCCGAACTTTTGATTATACGAACTAGTCTCGGTCCTAATTAGTTCGGATAATCCAGGTTCTACTGTAATAATACTAGCCACAGCCAGGAATCGAACCTACCCGTTAAAATTTGACTGTACTTTTCTGTAACAGGTTCTGAAGTGCGTAATGTTTAAATCAGTAGTAGTATCTGCTAAGTGACAGTCAAAGTTCCGTCAAAATCGATCCAGTAAGAATAAACAGTCCATTGGCAATACGAATGAAACGAATACGAAACGAGCGAAACGAAATGTGTGTCCCCCCCCCCCCGTCTGGCACTACCATTTGCTTCTCGTGCCCAGAATAAAATACTGAATCCGCCCACACTTGTGTCTACGCATACTCTTGAGAACTATAATATACCTTGTCATTATAATTTTATAGGTTTATTATTTTTTAATTAGTGGTTCATAAATAAGTAGTTTTTCTTATAATAATCTAATCGCATGTTGCCTTTACCCTCTTCTGTATTTTTGTAAGTTGATGCTCCCATCCACACCGTAGGAGGCTAATTCATTTAAAACTTGATTATACCAGTTTACGTACTATGGTTATTGCTTGCGTGAGTTTCATGGTGTAATGGTTGCAGCACCTTACTGGCTTTACTGTATATATACTAATATATTGTTAAAAATGGCATTAAAAAAAGTGGCCATGACTTTTTATTGCCAAGTTCTTTTCTCACGGCTTTACTCTTGCGAACTTGGCATTAAATGTAGAATCATTCTATTCCAAATTTTGTTGACGTTCATAAGCGTTGCATGTAACCTAAATGAATAAAGTACTTTGACTTTTATCTCCTCCGTAGTAGGCTAGTCTCTAATGAGATTGGTCGTAGTTGGTTACTCAGTAACCAATATCAGTAAGGACTTACGGAACCCTTCCAGTTCGATTCGATTCGATATTATTTTTGTCCTAAGATCAATTTTTGTATAAAAAAATAAACAAAATTTGTTTATAATGAAGATGGATTAGCCCTTCAGTACTAATTTTGGCGGCAAAACAAACCCTTTTTAAGAAACTCTACAATTAGAGTCACCTGAAACGATGCGTTCGAAAACGATGTGATTGTAGAGTCGCGGACAGAGGAGGAAGAAGAGTCGACTTGAGGTAATATATCTTTAGATAACTAATAAATTCTTTATTCACTTAGGAAGCAAAATACTACACTTCGCAAACAATCGGTAAAGCCGGAGAAAAGAACAGGCAATAAAAACTCGCGGCCACTCTTTTTAAATTAGCAATGTTTACAATGTTTCTTTGTTTATAAACTGTATATGAAGACTGCCACCATTATATTATACACCATATTAGAGTTATTATACACCTCATTATTATTTAAAATAACGTAAGTGACTACGTAATGTTATTTTAAAAAAAAAAAGAGTAATAGTAATGTATTTTACTCAAAGACTTCTCAATGAATATTGATGAAATTTGGTGGAAAGGTGTCTTGTAGTAGCAGACAGGTCTTTTAAAAGCATTTGAAGGTTTCTAATAAACTTTTTTGATTGAGTGAACATTTTTGGAAATAATCGCTCCGAAAGTTGCAACGATGTCCCCCCCCCCCCCCCTTTAACTTTTGAACCGTCTGACCAAAAAATATTTAAAAAATCACAAAGGTAGCGCTTAATAAATACTTCAAACTAAAATTATTTCGAACATAATCAGATATACCGTTATTGAGTTATTCCTGAAAAACTGCGTTTCTCAACAAAAGGGCGTAAGAGCCATGAACATACGCTCTTCAGCTGATGCAATTATTCGAGGCTGCGGAACCCTACACTGAGCATGGTCCGACATGCTCTTGCCCGATTTTATTTTTGAGTGACGAACCATGGTTGGATTCATCAATATATTACAATCTAGTTTTATCTTAATCTTTTATGAAGTTCAGACCCAGGAATCGAACCTGAGACTTCCGATCGCTTTACCGGAGCATAAAAATCGATTCTTGGGAAGCTTCAAACTTCTTTCAATTGCAATTATTATATTAATTGAATATAATAATTAAATGATATCTAAACAGTTCAAATTCTTTAGCACTAACACAACTCCATAGCTCTCCCGCCCACAGTTCCCGCCCACCTGTTCCCGTAGTATTAAAAGTCCGCGCCGCCCGCCCAACCACCATTAACTAGCGAACCACCTGCTTGCCATCATCTGGTTGCTACCATCGGGTTGCCACCATCAGCTCTGGTTGCCACCGTCACAAACTACGGTAAAGGTTAGTGAATAGTTTTTAAATTTAAATTGTTAAAAAAACGAAAATTAAATTTAAATAAGTTAAAGATAATTTTATTTGTCAAAAGTCATAATGTGTACAAAATTGGATCTAACAGTAGATAATTTTGTATAAATAATGAAAACTTTTTGTGAATTTTGTTTTTAAAATGCGTATTGAACTTATTTACGTGTAAAAATATTTTCTAAAAATGCAATCGCTACTTACTAGATATTTTTTTTACAAAAATGCAAAATGCATCATCGCATCGCAATTTTAAGTAATAAATCGTTCAAATAAATTATTTCTTAGTATGGAACTCTCCAGAAAAATAAATCTCTACTAAAATAATTTTGAAAAAATAGTTTTTAAATAATTCAATTATTGTAGGTAATCCATCGATTTAACAAACTTTGATGACAATACTAACATAATATAACATCACTACATAGTATAAAACAAAGTCGCTTTCTCTGTCCCTATATCCCTATGTATGCTTAAATCTTTAAAACTACGCAACGGATTTTGCTGCGGTTTTTTTTAATAGATAGAGTGATTGAAGAGGAAGGTTTATATGTATGATGACATCTATATATTTTATACCCGTGCGAAGCCGGAGCGGGCCGCTAGTAAAATTATAAAGACGAAAAGTCCGTTGGTTTGGTTGAACGCGATAATCTCAGGAACTACTAGTTCAAATTGAAAAAATCTTTTACTGTTGAGTGACTTTTTATCGAGGAAGGCTATAGGCTATATTACATCACGCTACGACGAATAGGAGCAGAGCAGCAATACAAAATGTTGCAAAATCGAAAAAAAATACGCAGATGAAGTTACGAGGGTCATCTAGGACAATATAATGGTCCCAAATGGTCCGATTTGAGATCACCTCATTTAAATATATCTAGCTACTGTCCACATTTTTTTTTCGGAGTTGGTTCGATTATCACAATCTAAAGAAATCTGTGAAATCCATTAATATTTGATCAGAGTTTTCTACGACTCTCTCTAGTCTAGATGTACTTCGTGATTGTTAATTGTATTTAAAAAAAAAAATGCTAACTGTCAAACTGGGATTGTGAGTCCCTCATCACTAGCAATCATGTTAACCCCTCCAGCTAAGCTCAATGGTTTGTGGTAGGAGTGGGTTCACGTCGGTAGTATAATAGGTAGGATTCAAAACCGCGACCTCACGATTGCGAGACCGATGCCTTAGCCATTATTGTATTTTTGTTGTAATTTTATCTTTTTTAAAATAAAATACCAATTAATTCTATTAGGTACACTACACGCAAAGGGGAAAAGTCCTTACTGTCAAGATCGCTAGTTAGCGTTCAATAAGTTTCATTTAACGTTTCGAACCTATTTAGACTTTATAATTTTTACAAGAGAGTTTTCGAACAACAATACATTGTTGATCAAAGAAGAGAGTCCAAAAATAAAATGACGGGAATCGCATAATTTATTTTTAGGTTAATAATAATAATAATATCTTAGGTCTTAACTCACACAACGCTATCTGATCCCAAACTAAGCAGAGCTTGTACTATGGAAACCAGACAACTGATAAACATATTTGTATATTTCTAAATATATACATATTATAGATAAATAACACCCAGACACAGAATAAACCATCGTGCTCATCACACAAAGTTTTATCCTGGCTGGGGATCGATCCCACGACCTCTTGCGTAGCAGTCGGATACACTCCCACCGCGCCACAGAGGCAGTCAAATTCAGGTTACAAAATCAAATTAGTTTTAAAAGGTAAAGGAATTTCATACGTTGTATTTAAATCTATAACAATACTAGCTGTCCCGGCGAACTTCGTCTCGACTCTTTTTTTTTTGTAAATCGGGTTCAATTGTGAATCTAAACCATCCTCGAATCCCCTAGAACTCACACAAAAAATGTCATCAAAATCGGTCCAGCCGTCTAGGAGGAGTTCAGTGACATACACACGCACACAAGAAATATATATATAAAGTTATGCGGACTACAACTATTTACGGCCTGTCTCAATAATCTATCTATCGATGGATTTGGCTACTAGAGGTAGAATTTTGACATATTTTGTATGGAGCTTATATCAAATATATATCTCTAGTAGCCAAATCCATCGATAGTTAGATTATTGAGACCGGCCGTAAGAGAGTAGGTACTAGGCGGCAACAAAAATATTAATGTTGTAAATTCTATAGAAAAAACGAAATAGTTTGATCATGTATAAGTAGTGAGTAGTACAGTAGTTTAGTACTATATCTCTGGTGTTTTATAACTTAGGACAACGTTGTATATCTAGATACAATTATATATTAAGACAATAAAAAAAACTTAAGAGGTGTCAAGGGACACCCGGATGGAACGAAGTTCTTATCTCATTTCTTTTTAAGCTATTGCATAGCTTCTATCGCGGGCCTTGAGCGTGGAGACCGAATCCAGAAATTCCATAACGAAAATAACCTAACACCCCCCACTCCGACCGGCACAGCGGTGATACTTTTTAGTTTTTTTTTATTATTTTACTTTATTTTTTTTAATAATCGTCGCGACAACACACTTTTCAATGCGAAATAGAAAGACGAAACGTAAATAACTGGCTGCTTGCGTCGTTACAACTTTTGGTCTTAAAAAGTGTCGTTACAACTTTTGGTTTTATTTTTTTCTGTCTAGCCCCCTATCGCAACGTCCAAAAAAGAAACCTGCCTGTTTAAAAAAGTGTTGAAAACAATATAAACCTAAATCATGCAGTCGGAGGCATTTTATTAAAGCCAAACTTTCACTTGCATTCATTAATGCCTTTGACTGCATGATTTAAGGTTATCTTGTTTCCAACATTTTTCAAGCCGGCGGTTTTTTGATTAATAAGATATATATATTATTCAGCATTGCCACACACTTCCCGCCGGCCATAACTTCCGCCAGACACTTTAAAGTGGCCAACAGCTTATCTTATTTTCTGATGCTTAATTCTTATTTAAGTTACTTAGGGAATTATGTGATTTATAGGCTAAATATATGTATGGGCTAAATATTTTCCCAGACACCAAATAGATTCTGGATACTTAACTTATTTTCTGACGCTATATTTTAATATATCTTACTTACGGGATTTTATGGAACATAAATATACCTATGTTCCATAAAATCCCCTAAGTTATATGGAACATATATCAGCTTAGCCAAACAAATTGAATTAGCCAAACCTTCTCCCAGACATCAAAAACATTCAGCAGCGCGAGGGTATTATATTTTATTAGCTTATATTCTGACAATTGATTCTTATATATGTTACTTAGGGGATTAAATGAAACATATATTTGCTCAGCCAGACAGATTGTATGGGCAAAACCTGCTCCCAGACATCAAAAACATAAAGCCGTTATATGATCGTGAAGGTATTTTAGTACCTACTTAACTTATATTCTAATGCTTGATTCTTATTTAAGTTCCTTATGGGATAATATGTAAAACATATATTTGCTCAACCAGACAAATTGAAAAGCGAAATATACAGCCAGACACCAAAAACATGTCTGGGGAAGGTTATGCCAATATGATTTGTCTTGCTGCGCAAATATATGTTCCATACTATTCTCTAAGTAACATATACATTCCCGGGTAAGACAAGCGAATTTTAGAAAATCTTTGAATGCAATTTAGTTTCTTTAAAAAAAAAAAGGTTTTTTTTCAGTAAAATGAGCTAACTAAAGTACTAGTTCCCCTCCAGGGCTCATTGATTTTTTCCACCCTGTATAATAGTAAAATTAAAAGGAAAACCGTTACACAAAAACATACAATTAAATAGGAAGCGGCGGTAGCCTAATGGCTAAGGCATCGGTCTCGCAATCGTGACGTCGCGGTTTCGAATCCTACCCGTTACACTACCGACGTGAACCCACTCCTAACACAAGCCATTGAGCTTAGCTGGAGGGGTTAACAAGATTGCTAGTAATGTGGGACTGAATCCCACATTGTTAGTTATATTAAAAAAAAAAAATTGACAGAATATAAGCTGAATAGCTTTTATAATACCCTCGCGCTGCTGAATGTTTTTGATGTCTTGGAGAAGGTTTGGCCCGTATAATTTGTTTGGCTAAGCTGATATATGTTCCTTATAACTTAGGGGATTTTATGGAACATATATTTATGCACCATAAAACCTTTAAAAAAAAAAAATGGCCGTGTGGTAACGGCTTAAGAATAGTGCCACTCCATCTCTTCCCGTAGGAGTCGTCAACTTAGGGATTTAGGAGGACAGGCAGCAGCGTTCTAGGTGCACTTAAAAGCCTTTCTGCGGAAACCCCCTCGCCAAGCGTAGCGATTATGGCAATTACCCCCAGCGTCTGTAATAAGTAGATTCTACTGATGAGACCTGTGCCCAACAGTGGGACATCACTGGGGTTGATATGTAAAGGGAAAACTATCACAGTTAAGTATGCTTTACCAGTTTACGAGTAATAGCCGACCAAGTGAAAAGTAACTATAATTTTCGTACATTTCCTTTGCAAATGTATACTAATATTATAAAGCTGAAGAGTTTGTTTTTTTGAATGCTATAATCTCAGGAACTACTGGTCCGAATTGAAAAATGATTTTACTGTTGGGTAGCCCATGTATCGAGGAAGGCTATAGGCTATATAACATCACGCTACGACCAATAGGAGCAGAGCAGCAATAAAAAATGTTGCCAAAACGCGGGTCAGCTAGTCTATACTAATATTATAAAGAGAAAAGATTTGATTGTTTGTTTGTATTGAAACTGCTGGACGGATTTTAAAATTCTTTCATCGTTGTGAAGCTACACTAACCTGTATTCCCACGGGAACGGGAACAACGCGGGTGAATCCGCGAGGCGTCTGCTAGTTATTTATAAGTATAAACTTGTTATAACGTTGTTTGTTTAAACGCGCTAATCTCAGGAACTACTGGTCCGATTTGAAAAATACTTTTTTAGTTGGATAGCCCTATAGGCTATATAACATCGCGCTACGACTAATAGGAGCAGAGTAGCGACGAGAAATGTTGCAAAAAATTTATGCATACGAAGTTCTTATGTATTCCGAGAAATATTTTTCTTGGGAATCAGACAGGGTATAAAAGCTTAGAATAACAACAGCCAAGTAGTGGGAGGGGCGTAATTTAACTTAGAAACTTGGAATAACAGCAACCAAGTTATTGTTGCATGGAATATCACTATTCCGTTACCATCACTGTGTTTCAGTTGAAGGGCACTGTAGCAAGTGTAATTACTGGACAAATGAGTCTTACGAACTAATGTCTCAAATGAGGAGCGCGGTGCGGTCACATTCAGATCTATGTCAAACAAGGATTTGGGTGGCACTGATACTGTGGTGCCGGCTTAAGAATAGTACCACCCCATCTCTACCCGTGGGTGTCGTCAAGGCGACTAAGGGATTTCACCCCGGAGGACGGGCTGCAGCGTCCTCTGCGTATTTAAAGCCTTACTGCGATCGCCAACCCGCTCGCCAAGCGTGGCGATTATGGCAATTACCCCCAGGATCTACATACTAGTAGGTTCTACTGGGGAGACCCGTGCCCAGCAGTGGGCCATCATATGGGTTGATATGTATGTATGTATGATACTGTTATGGGTTAGTGTGACGCGCGATCATCAGGCGCATCTGCTCGTCTCCTCATTTCGTAGTTTAAAAAATATATATTTGTAGATACCTACCTATATATTAAGTAACATATTAGATATATTTCGGGACTTAATCGCGTGAATTATTTAAAGGTGATAAAAGGAACCTTATAATTACCCGACGTTATTCGATCGAAACGTCGGGTAAATAAAAGGTTCGTACCTTTAAATAATTCACGCGATTAAGTCCCAAAATACAGGGTGTATTTTTGAAACGGGTCAGTAAGGGCAAGTACCTTAACCGTTGCAGTTACAGCAAAACGTTCTTAGAAGACCTTCCCTAACTTTTTGACATACTTTGAACTGCATTCACAGATTTTGTAAAAAACTTACAGTTGGCAAAAAAAATGCAAAAAGTCCAAAAAATTTTTTTTTATGCCAATCGATTCTATTTTATGTGGGGATCAAAAAACTCTATGAAACCATTTTAGCTTTCAGTACTAGAAAAGACAGAAATCTCCAAAAACGTTTCCCATACATTTCCTACGGAAATATGATAAATCAACTCGAAACTCATAGGACAGGTAAAATTTTAAACTTTTTTAAATAAAAAAAATCATTTAAACATTTTAGAAATTGGTTTATGAAATAAATTGCTCAAAATGATTTCCATTTTCACGAATACATAAGTCTATCCTTTTTTGCACTGAACGAATGGCGGCTAATAATGTTCTGGGATGAATATTACGTAAAATGGTCATTAATGCATCCTTGAGCTCTTGAACACTGGCGTACGTCGTCTTATACACCTCGTTTTTCACGAAGCCCCATAAAAAAAAATCAAGTGGTGTTAGATCGGGGCTACGAGGTGGCCACTGTGTTGGACCATGTGTACCTATCCACTGTGTACCGAATAGGCGGCTCAAATTGGAACGTGAAAGGTGACTGTTATGTGGCGGAGCACCATCTTGTTGAAAATGAACTTTTCGCAATTCCGACAGGGGCCATTCGTCCATCTCGTTTTCAAGATGGTGTAAAATGACTTCATTATACATGGCAGAATTCAGTTTCCCTTCATAAAATTCCACCATTATAACTCGATTGGACATTATACCACACCAACAGTTGAATGAGAAGCGAACCTGATTATGACTTGCCGTAACTCTTAGTGGATTTTCTTTGGACCAATAGTGGTGATTTTTTCTGTTGTACATACCGTTATTGGAAAAATTCGTTTCGTCTGACCACAGTATGTAATTTAAAAATTCATGATCTCTGCTTATTTTTCCTCTTAGCCACCTGCAAAAAGTAAGCCTTCGAACATCATCACCCGGATGTAACACTTGAACTATGCGCCCATATCGATAGCACTTGTAGCCGTATTTCTTCCATATCTTTATCACAAGGGAGTGGGATACACCTACTTCAAAGGCGACATGCCTGGACGATACCTCTGGATATGCTTCGACATAAGTCAGAACCGCAATCTCCGTGTCCATGTCCACACGAGGCTGCCGCTTTCTTTTGAAAGAACCCTGCAATTCCAGGTTTTTCAAAAGATTTCTAATAACCTTTCTTGTTGGCACATGTCGCAACGGATACTTATTGCGGTACCACACTAATGCAGCTCCCGCATTTCGATTATTGACAAAATACGCTTCTAATAAGTCAATTTTTTCACGATTAGAAGACATTTTAGCGAAAATCCTTAATTAATAATAACTCATACGAAGTTTCTCAGCTGACACACAGATTTTCGAATGAAATTCGAAATTTGAAGGTAAAAATTATTTTTATTTACTTTACAGTCAATTCTACCCACTTCCTGGCCATAACAAAAAGTTCGACCATCGTAGAAATTTGTTTCTGTTGCCGAAATGTATGGGAAACGTTTTTGGCGATTTCTGTCTTTTCTAGTACTGAAAGCTAAAATGGTTTCATAGAGTTTTTTGATCCCCACATGAAATAGAATCGATTGGCATAAAAAAAATTTTTTTGGACTTTTTGCATTTTTTTTGCCAACTGTAAGTTTTTTACAAAATCTGTGAATGCAGTTCAAAGTATGTCAAAAAGTTAGGGAAGGTCTTCTAAGAACGTTTTGCTGTAACTGCAACGGTTAAGGTACTTGCCCTTACTGACCCGTTTCAAAAATACACCCTGTATATCTAATATGTATATAAATCGCGAAAGTTTAAAAACAATAATTAAGTAACATCTAGAAATAATTTGTTTTTGTAATTTTAAAGCATTTTTATGCTAATTTTGATTAACTCGATTGTTTCGGAGTTGGTAACGGGCCGGAACCCCAGGTTCGATTTCCAATGAAAACATTTCTTTTTTTAAAAAACGACTCCGGCAGTACAAGCCCTGTGTCGCGGGGGACTTTACAATCATACAAGTCACGGGCACAAAGTAACAACAACTTGTGGTGTGCCGTGTGGGAATCGAACCCACGACCTCTTGCCAGCAGGCGGACACACACCCACCGCGCCTCCGTGGCAGTCAAAATTTTAATTATTTCTCCACACATTAAAATTTAATGTAAAGTTTAGGTACGGTAGGTATTTGTAGTTTAGACTCGACGTCAATTAAAAAGAATCGAGTCAACATGTTTTTGTTAATAGACTCGATTTTTGACCAAACTCCACAGATAAAATAAAAAAATAAATAAACCCGCCTGCACAAAACTTAGAAAGCGCCTCCGACTGCATGAAATTATATAATTATGTAGCGGATCTGTTCCCATCTTTTTTGTACAGGCGGGTTTTTTCTATTTTTAAATTTTTTATTTAATCATTTTGAGTAGTTGTAGGACAACTAACTTTTATCACAGCTATTATAATTGTCAAGTATTGCAAATTGAAAAAAGAATAGTTGCTGACTAACTTTTTTAGTATTACAGTGATAATCAACTTTTTTAAATGCTTAAGATGAGTTCTTTAATTTGATACCCATATTGCAGTATTCGAAACAACTTTTTTTTACAAGTCTTTATTTTGACATCTCACAGCCGCCATGTTTGTTTTTTTCCAACGTCATCTGAGAACATTTGAGCGGTCAAGGTCAATCTAAGAACATCTTAATTGTATAAATCCGTTCAGTGGTTTCTGAGATATGAGATAATAAAGAATATTACATACATACATACAAGATACCCGCGAAAAACATAACCCTTCTTCGTCAGGTAAAAAATTACAGAAAATGCTGTACAAATAATTTTATACCTCTGTCTTCATGGTCGACTAATTTCTACAGATTTCGGTGTACTTCCCACGTAAAGAACTATAATTTCAACTAAAAACTACAAGAGGCACTCAAAGTAAATCATTCGAATGTAACTAAACGGTTGGAAGTGAAACTAACCATTGCAGAATTGTTTTAAAATATAATAGTCAAAGTTTCCATGCCTCGAGGCTATGTTGGCCGCACTCGTAATAGGGCTCATTTTCAATTTAAACAAAAAGTTAAAGGCCATTGGGTCAAATCTGACCCAGTCAGTTAAAAATTCCGTACAATAACCAAACTAAACTAATAAGCGGTGGTAGCCTAATGGCTAACGCATCGGTCTTGCAATCGTGAGGTCGTGGGTTCGAATCCTGGCCATTATACTACCGACGTGAACCCACTCCTTTTTTTTTTTTTTTTTTGTCTGTCGGGAAAAAATCCTGACGAACACCCCCACCGTCCGGGGAAGACGGTGGAGGTAGTGTGGGGTTTGCACCCACTAAAAAACCCGCCGTGTATCGCTCTCCACCTTCGCGAACGGGCCGCCGGAATTTGTTATACCGTCGGCCGCCCGCCCAGTGGCAATGCCCGGACGCGATGTTACGTGAACCCACTCCTAACACAAGCCATAGAGCTTAGCTGGAGGGGAGGTTTGCTAGTAATGTGGGACCACAAACCCACATTGCTAGTTATTGTTGTAATCGTCAAGTATAGCCCACAAAAAACCGTTTCAACAGGTACAAGGGGTATCTGTTGAAACGGTTCTATATCCAAAGGGTAAAAACGGGACCCTATTACTAAGTTTCCGCTGTCCGTCTGTCTGTCACTAGGCTGTATCTTATGAACCGCGATATCTAGCTAGACAGTTGAAATTTTCACAGATGACGTATTTCTGTTGCAGCTATAACAAAAATAAAATATACATATATTTAAGTGAGGCTTCCATATAACAAACGTGTTTTTATGCCGTTTTTAAGCTATTGCATAGCTTCTATCGCGGGCCTTGAGCGCGGGGACCGAATCCAGAAATTCCGTAACGAAAAAACCTCACGCTCCCCACTACGACGGGCACAGCGGTGATACTTTTTACTTTTGCCATCTATCGATGAATAGCAGAACTTTTAATGACTTTTATTTAAATTAAAAAAAAAAAAAAAAAATTAAAAACATTGTTTTGTTTTTTGGCTGCATATTTTTCTGGGAAGACATATACAAAGTTAATTTTGGTATAGTGCAAAACTCAGACACCCCAACAAGATTTTCACTTCAGAAATAATTTAAAACAAAATTAAAATATTGAAACCTTCCATAGTTTTAAGCCATTCAAGTTGTCTTGTGTTCTTCGCGCTATCGTGCTCATTGCTACGGCACCATGGTAGGTACAATACTGATAAGATACCCTATCCGCTGCTGAAATTTGACCACACCTTTCTGTTACACCCTGTATAGATATATACTTAAATACCTACCAGAGCTGTAGTAGCAAAATCATAGATGTAAGTAAAAAAAGTGAGTTAATTAAATAAGCCGATTTTCCAGTCGCTTCATTATTTAAGATGTGAATATTTTTAAAATATAGGTAGATACATGTGATTAAAATCACTACATAGTATAAAACAAAGTCGCTTTCTCTGTCCCTATATCCCTATGTATGCTTAAATCTTTAAAACTACGCAACGGATTTTTATGCGGTTTTTTTTTATAGATAGAGTGATTGAAGTGGAAGGTTTATATGTATAATAACATCCATTAAATAGTGGAGAAATAAGGAGGGGAGCAGCAATAAGAAATTTTGCAAAACCGGGAAAAATTTACGTAGACGAAGTTGCGCGGGTTAGCTAGTACATAGTAAGTACGGAATCTGTAAGATAGTCTTTATGAAATTATAGAAAAGATCGCTTATATTGCAATCAAGGCGTTAATAAGTTTTTAACCATTAATATTCCTAACAGATTTTTAGGGTTCTGTAGCCAAAATGGCAAAACGGAACCATTATAGTTTCGCCCGTCCGTCCGCAGCTTAGCTCAGAGACTGTTAGTGCTAGAAGGCTGTAATTTTGCATGGATACACATATTACTTACGCCAACAAAGTGAAAGAATAAAATCTTGAAAAACTTTTTTTTGAGGGTACTTTAAATTTAAAGGAAAACTATAACAGCTTAATAGGCTTTACAAGTTTACGAGTAACAGCTGATCAAATGAGAAGTACTACTTTGACTCTATGACGCGGTGGGACTGTATCCGCCTGCTACGCAAGAGGTCATGGGTTCGATCCCCACCCAGGATAAAACTTTGTGTGATGAGCACGATGGTTTATTCTGTGTCTGGGTGTAATTTATCTATAATATGTATGTATTTAGAAATATATAAGTATGTTTATCAGTTGTCTGGTTTCCATAATACAAGCTCTGCTTAGTTTGGGATCAGATAGCGTTGTGTGAGTTGTCCCAAGATATTATTATTATTAAGTAACAAAATTTTCATAAAATATTCATTGAATTTATTTTTAAGTAAGTATGAAACATAGACAACAGAAAACCCACGTCTTGTGCCTACTTAAACTGACATTGTGCGAGGCCCGGTTTTTTTATCTTATCCTCGTCGTTAATACATCGATTTTCAGGATCATACGTCACACACTCCACCATAAATTTTATCGAATATATATTATTTTTAATGAACGGTATCAAGCCTACTTGAAGGGACCGAGTTTCCGAACGAATCCTTTTCTTATCAAATAATACAATCTACAATTATTTCGTCTAAAAATAATTCAATGACAATGGTGTACTTAGTTTTGCAGACATGAATTCTTTGTATTGAGTAAAGGATTTTGGTAAAGTGTTTTTTTTATTGTAAAGTGGTTCAATTCGTTCGATTTTGTTGTGAGTGGATCCCGTTTTTTTCTTACCTATTGTTTATGATAGCGTAGGTCGAAGTATGTAGGTTTTATTTTTTATTTATAAAGAAAATATGAGTGCCACAAGCATTGAGACAATAATCTATACTAATATTATAAAGCAAAAGAGTTTGTTTGTTTGTTTTTGTTTGCTTTGTTTGTTTGTTTGGTTAACCGCGCTAATCTCAGGAACTATTGGTCCGATTTGAAAAATTCTTTTTTTGTTGGATATCCCATTTATCGAAGAAGGCTATAGGCTATATAACATCGCGCTACGACTAATAGGAACGGAGCAGCGACGAGAAATGTTGCAAAATCGGGGAAAATTTACGCATACGAAGTTCCGCGGGACAGTTAGTTTATAATATGTAGGTATAGGCTTATTGTCAATTAAAGGCTGCAAACGATGTACCTACTTATAGATAAGTGCATCGCTTAACAATCGCAATAACGCAATCGCACTAATATTATTAGGCTGAAGAGTTTGTTTCTTTGGACGCGATATCTCAGGAACTACGGGTACGAATGTAAAAATTATTTTAGTGTTGAATAGCCTATTTATCGAGGAAAGCTATAGGCTATATAACATCACGCTATGACCAATAGGAGCGGAGCAGCAATGAGAAATGTTGCAAAAACGGGGAAAATTTACGTAGACGAAATTGCGTGGGACAGCTAGTTTATGATAAGTATTGGTTTATTATCACTTAAAGGCTAAAGGCGATGCACTTATCTATACTTATATTATAAAGCTGAAGAGTTTGTTTGTTTAATTGTGTGTTTGTTTGGACGCGATAATCTCAGGAACTACGGTTTCGAGGGGAAAATTCATTTAGTGTTGGATAGCCCTTTTATCGAGGAGGGATATAGCCTATATAAAATGGGAAAAATTTACGTAGACGAAGTTGCACGGCTCAGCTAGTGATAGATACTACTACCATTTAGAGTCAAGTTCGCAAAGCACTGGTAGACAAAACAATCTTGGGACAACTGACACAACATGTTCTGATCCCAAACTAACCAGAGCTTGTACTATGGAAACCATACAACTGATAAACATACTTATAAATTTCTAAATACATACATATTAAAGATAAATTACAACCAAATACAGAATAAACCATCGTACTCATCACACAAACTTTTCGAACCCACAACCTTTGGCTTAGCAGTCAGGGTCACTAACACACACGAAGAATTTAAATTCAAATTTAAAGGACCTAATAAAAATGAGAACTAGAAGTCCTTGAACATTGCCCAAAGCACTACAATTTCACCTTCATTCAAAGTAGATATAAATAACCAACACAATAATCCCCAATCCGAAACCCCATCACCATAAATAAAACACGAAAAAATGAATTACACATCCACCCACAACGAAATGGCGTCTCCTAAGAGTAATTAGACTTACCTAATCAAACCATTTGTAACAAATGAATTCACTTCGAATGTAATGAAGTGGTCGTTAAGATTTAATTATCAAGTGAGTGTGTTTTAAACTTTAACTCGGTTATTTGGACTTTATGGGTAGAGAAGATCTCTTTCTTGATGAGAATAAAAGCTAAAATTAGCCGCGTGTAAACAATTTCGATTAGATACTTACGTTAATCTGTTTCTGGAACTGGATTTCCCAAACTTTTTTAAGCGACCCCGAGCAATACATTGTATTCAAATTCAACATTCTTTATTCACTTAGGATGCAAAACAACACTTGTGATACGTCGGGATTCTACATGTACATGTAATGCCAAGTTCGCAAACAATAGGTAAAGCCGAAGAAAAGAACCTGGCAATAAAAACTCGCGGCTTCTCTTTTCAAATTGCCAATTTTACAATGTTTGAATGTTTATAAACTTGATATGGGGGTAAGGTGCTGCGACTAATATACTATACACCATGTTAAAGGACTGTTGCAAAAGATGGAACATGAGATAAAATAAAATCAGCCTCAGTGGGTACAACATAGTAGGAGCATCTACTTACAACTATATGTGATAAATATTGGCCAAAGTACTGGTATTGGCTAATTCAGAGGAAGTCAGTCCAGCAGGCCAATTCGCGTATATAAAGCAGTATTTGAGATCGATCCTAAAGTTACAAGAATACAAAAATGGCCGTTTTAATCGAAATTTAACAGCAACTGCACTGCTTTAAATATGTGAATTGGCTTCCTGGTGTAAAAGCTTATTTAATTTAATATTATAAAGCTGAAGAGTTTGTTTGAACGCGGTGATCTCAGGAACTATTGGTCCGAATTGAAAAAATATTTTTCTATTGAGTAGCCTGTTTATCGAGGAAGACTATAGGCTATATAACATCACGTTACGACCAATAGGAACGGAGCAGCAATGAAAAATGTTGCAAAAACGGGGGAAATTTAACCAGAAACTACTGGACGAATTTGAAAAATTCTTTCACCGTTGTGAAGCTACACTAACCCCGGGTGACATAGGCTATTTTTAACCCTGTATTCCTACGGGAACGGGAACCACGCGGGTGAATCCGTGAGGCGTCCGCTAGTTCTTGATATAGTGCAAACCTGAAAGTAGTTTGCTCAGAATCAGTAACACAATCCATAGGGGTAGATTTTGGATTATGTTATATTTTTCAATTCATTAATTAGTCAATCATTAATTAATGTATTAATCATTCTAACAGTCCAAATCCTGTTCACAATGTGATGTAAAATGTAATCATAACTTATTTTTACTAATAATAACCATGGATAACATACTACGAGACGCAATGAGCACGATAGCGCATACATATGAATAACTTCTAACTCTGCAAGTTTTCAATATTTTCATTTTCTTTTTTTTATGTCATTTCTTGAAGTAAAAATCTTGTTCAGGTGTCTAAGCTTTGCATTATACCAAAAATAACCTTGTATAGAATGTAACTGTATTTTCGGTTATGCCCCTACTACGTTGTTAGTCCCCGATTGACTCTTCATAATCAGCCTGTATCGTTTTACAGCTGGACAGAAGCCTCTCCTAAATTACACCCCAACACTCGGCCTTCTGCCTTCTGCACTTGTACCTACTTCAGCAACCGCAGGTATTAAAAACTATTTTGAAATACGTAGACATGAAAAAGTGTTTTTCGTGGACAAATGTTGTCACGAAAAAAGAACATCTCCTCTCTCTCCATTAATAATTTTGTGGAGGGGAACTCTTCTTGTGTGAACTCCTTTCACGCCAAATTACAATTTTAAAATTAGGTAGTTTCAAATACAGAATGATTTTTAATATACTAATAACCTCCTGCTCTCCTCCTGATTTTACTCCGGGCTCTCTCAGATGTGTAGTAAACGGTTGTGTGACAAAAGTAGGCGGTGAAAGTATTTTATTTAAAAAAATATATTACGAAGTTATTTGGTGTAAGAAGTCAAGAGTAGGACGTTATTCATATATTACAAATCAACCTGTAGGTAATCACTACATAGTATAAAACAAAGTCGCTTTCTCTGTCCCTATATCCCTATGTATGCTTAAATCTTTAAAACTACGCAACGGATTTTGATGCGGTTTTTTTAATAGATAGAGTAATTGAAGAGGAAGGTTTATTTGTCTAATAACATCCATTATATAGTGGAGAAATAAGGAGCAGAGCAGCAATAAGAAATGTTGTAAAAAAAGTTGCGCGGGTCAGCTGGAAGCGCGGGAATTGCTGATTTGAAAAATTCTTTTTTTGTTGGATAGTCAGATCCAATTATAGAGGTCCATTTATAGAGGAAGGCTATAAGCTATTTAATATCACGCTGCGACCAATAGGAGCGGAGCAACAATGAAAAATGTTGCAAAAAACGGGGAAAATTTACGCATACGAAGTTGCGCGGGTCAGCTAGTTATGTATATTATAACTTAATATTTTATCATTAACGTGGGTATCTACTGCCATAGCTGTTTCCTTTATTACTTTTGTAAGTACCAATTTGTCTACAAATCACTTAAGATAGTTTGCTTGTATACCCCATGTTGAGAAACCCTGATCTAACAGACTACGTATTGTATTGTATCTGGATAGAGGCCGGGATATATAACCTGGAAGTCGCTGCGACTTAAAAGATCTATTGTGACACCCCTTTCTTCCATAAAGGACATCTCCAAGGTTTAGTCTGACCATGAAGTCGACTATGTATCTTGATGGAGTGGCCTTAACGTCGTCAGGTGTGATTAAATGCCCTCCAAGGTGCTGGCTTCTGGTGTGGTGAATTGCCTTGCAGCCGCAGAGGATGTGTTTAAGCACAGATAATTTAATACTATACTAGTAGTTTAAGTTTCCTCATCCCTGTGGTAAAGCCTGCAAACATTAGTAACGTTGAAACGCATCTTGTGCAATGTTTTTTTAGTCGTAGGTACTATAAAGTACCTAACCTACATGAGAATATCTAAATGTTTTAAACAAATGAAAACTATTAAAATATTGTACTGTACATTCGTTAGAAGCCATCTTGAATATACTTCTCACATTTGGAACCCGATGTAGGTACAATATTTACATAGATCGTATAGAAGCTATACAAAGACGGTTTATAATATAATATCTAATAATATATCTTGTGACAACTCACACAACGCTATCTGATCCCAAACTAAGCAGAGCTTGTACTATGGAAACCAGACAACTGATAAACATACTTATATATTTCTAAATACATACATATTATAGATAAATAACACCCAGACACAGAATTAACCACCGTGCTCATCACACAAAGTTTTATCCTGGGTGGGGATCGAACCCACGACCTCTTGTGTAGCAGTCGGATACACTCCCACCGCGCCACAGAGGCAGTCAAAATTTATCAAGTATGTTTGCTACCATCAAAAGATACCATACCATTCCGCGAACTACTTGGAAATGTGCAAAAAACTTTATCTTTTTACCTCTTGAAGTAGCAGATTGCACCTTTATAATAAAAAAAATATCAGGTGAAATTGATTGTCCTAACCTCTTGGAAAAAATTAGCCTAAATGTTCCATCTAAATTTATAAGGTTCAACCCTCCTACTAATATACCTAAGGTTTCCACTAACAACAGACAACATTCTTTCCTTGTGTGAACAAGTCGTAATTTCAATAAAATATGTAAAATAAGCGATTTGGACCCGTTTGTTACAAGCGTTGCAGCAGCGAGGCGGAGTCTAAGCCTGGATTTTTGGAACGAAGTTCCTTATCGCGCGTTGTGAAAGGGGGCTAGACAGGAAAAAATCTCACGAAAAGTTGTTACGACACTTTTTGACACACACAAGCCGTACGGCGTGCGCGTAAGATATGAACATCTAAGACGAAGAATTCACCTGTCGGTTTGGTCTAGAGGCATAAATTCGGTACATAGTAATGGTGACAATTGTGTATTTGTGGGTTCGAGCATTCGGTATACAATCGTCTTTTTGTAAGTTATTTTCGTTTCGTCTTTCTATTTCGCATTGAACAGTGTGGTGTTGTGAAGATTATATAAAAAAAAAAGAAGATAAGAACTTCGTTCCATCCGGGTGTCCCTTGACACCTCTCAAGTTTTTTTTATTAAAATATGTGAACAGTATGTATTATTGAAGATTTTTTTTTTAACGTATGTGAATGTAACGTACACAATTATAGCTTCCCTATAAATTGTTTATATGTGAAGATCTGTAATTGGCTTTTTGTTTGTATTCTGTAATTTTCTTCCACAAATGTTGTAGCTGTTGGTTTTCCAAAGTGAAATAAATAAATAAGGTGTTATAAAGAACAGGTTTATTTGAACGTCTTGAAATTGAGTAAGTATCGTTTGAGTATTGGAAAGTTACTTAAAAGATAATAGATTCAAGCCTATTTGCAAGAAGAACGCGAATAGTTTTGGTATTTCAACACGGCACGTACCCAATTATTTTATCAAAAATAGCTCCAACACATCAAAAGCAACCAAGCTATTAATATAAACGAAAGCCAGCTATAAATATTCAAAGCAATATCAAAATGAAAAGTAATTAACAGTCTTACATTTAAACTAGAAACTTGTAAACTGTTTTAAGAAGTTGGCGGGAATTCACACGACGACGTGCCCGCCATCTTGACACGTTCCGTTTCTAGTTACTGTGTTGCCAACCGTGAAAATAATATCCGTCGCGGTGTGAATATGGCCTTTGAGGCAACACTGGATTATTCAAATATTTTTGTTCGTGCGGAATTTTTTTGAAATAGTCACTTGAGTTAGGAGTTGTGAGGCGTTTGAAATTATTTTAAGTTAAACTTTGAGATGGAAGTGGGTGGTGATTATATACAACTACTAAATGTACCTCTAAAATGTAGGTATACTATAAAATTTAAAGTACTTCTACTACGATTTTTTTATAATGATAGGTAACTCTCAATGTGACTTTATGTTGACTGCCTCTGTGGCGCGGTGGGAGTGTGTCCGACTGCTACGCAAAAGGTCGTGGGTTCGATCCCCACCCAGGATAAAACTTTGTGTGATGAGCACGATGGTTGGTGGTTGATGGGAACAATCAGATAACTTCGTCTTCCAACTTCAAATATCTTTATTTCATAACAATGATTAAAAAAATCAAAAGTAAACTAACAATGAAATTATGATTAGTTTGAAAAAAAAAATTAAGTTACGCGGCCAGTTCTAAGTGCAAAGCTAAATTTAAAAATGACATTTTATTCCTCTTGCACTAATTAGTAATCACTAAAAATTAAAGCAAAAAAAATGTAATAAAATTAGGACCTATTCTCATACCTCCCAAATATACGACAAAAAAACGTTAACGCCGGTCGAGACGTTTCGGAGGAGTTCGCCCACAAACACCGTGACACGAGATTTTTATATATTAGAGTTAATTATGTATAAATCTACTCAAAATCCATTCTCTATCTGTACTAATATAATAAAGCTGAAGAGTTTGTTTGTTTGAACGAGATAATCTCAGGAACTCTTGGTCCGAATTCTGTTATCTTTTACTGCTGAATAGCTCATTTATCAAGGAAGGCTATCGGCTATATTTCATCACGCTACGACCAATATCAGCTGATCAGCAATGAAAAATGTTGCAAAAACGGGAACAAAATTACGCAGACAAAGTTGCGCGGGTCAGCTAGTCTATACTAATATTAAAAAGCTGAAAAGTTTATTTGTTTGTTTGAAAAATATTTTTTTAATTCGAATCAGTAGTTCCTGAGATTACCGCTAATCTCAGGAATTACTGATACGAATTAAAAATTCGAAAAAATATTTTACTGTTGGATAGCCCATTTATCGAGAAAGGCAGTGACTAATAGGAGCAGAGCAACAATACAAAATGTTGCAAAAACGTGAAAAATATACACAGACGAAGTTGCGCGGGTCAAAGAGTAGTAGTTCCTGAGATTACCGCGTTCAAACAAACAAACTCATCAGCTTTATAATATTAGTATAAATTGTTAAGGCCATAGTTTTTAGTATTTTTTAAAGTAATTTTCTTTGATAAACTTACGTAGTTTCTTTTACAAAAGTGATAAAATAAAACAATTTCAGAAACTTCATTCTCCATCTACTGATACTAAACTAAAATTACCGTAACGATTGTGAAGATCCAAACAGCGGCGCAAAATTGGCATCTACCCGCATACACGCGCGATGAAAATTGTGGCCTCTCTATTGTTCCACCGGCTGCAAATCAACTGTCTAGTGATGTAGTCAGAAATTATCGATATCGATTGTATAATATTAATACTTTATCGACTAGAGGCAACTCCCACACTGGCTCACATTATACAATACCTTACCACAAAATATAATAAAATTGTTAATTGACAAATGCTATTACAATATACAAAAATTTTTAAATGATTATTTGTATTAGTTCAGCATACTAAGTCTCTCAACAAATATTATTAGTGCATATAACTACCTCATTTTTATTTATAATTTCATATAATTAATAATACAATAATTGCATAAGATAAATTTATGTCTTAGTTTATAAATTCAATTGTCTTCTATTTTTATTTTTTGATTATTTGATTACGTTGTTGTTGTATTACTTTATATTTTATTTTCTTAAAAAAAAAATGTTTATTCTTTTAAAAGTGAAAACTAGCTTAAAAGTAATTTTTTGCATGCCGTATGGTACAATGTATTGGGACTAATTTGTGTTAAGACCTTATTTTGTACACCTACATTGTTAGCAAATAAATGATTTGATTTGACAAATATAAGTCATACAACGTCTATGTGGTAGGTCCATGGTAGGTCTATGCTGTAGGCCGTCTTGTTCGATGCCACAACAGGAGGCCTACTCAATTCAATAAAAAACGAAGTTTCGATCAAAAATGAGGTGGTAATAAACAGAGCTGAAAACATCTATTTAATCCACTCGTTCCAGAAAATCGTCCATTTTATATAAATTTTATTAATTAATATTTATAAATTAATATTTAATCCACTCGTTCCAGAAAATCGTCCATGGGTTCGAACTTCTTGTGCTTAACCAAAAATTAATGAGAAGTGTCCCGAGAGAAGGCCTGCAGTGTCAGTTATTTCGTGAAATAGTAATGAAAACGCAGCAGAGTGTTTCAGTTGAACGGCACTGTAGCAAGTGTAATTACTGGGCAAATGAGATTTACGAACTAATGTCTTAAATGAGGATGACATTTTATTCTTTTTTTATTTTAAATTATGATTTTGGTTTTTTAATTTTTTTTATTATTATGGCAGTAGGATAGAGAAATATTATTCCAATTTGATCAGTATGTAATCTCTGTAGAGTATACCGGATAATGTTTTCACTTCTGCCGGCATTCCCGGAGTGCAACCCGTTTTTTTTTAATTGTACCTTGTTTCCTCAACCAGCTTAAGATTTGACTCAATATTAAGAAGCAATGCGGGATTGAGTCCTACATTACTAGCAATCTTGTTAAACCCTCCAGCTAAGCTCAATGGCTTGTATACAGTAATCTTTAAAAAAAAAGTTTTTGTGCTTTAACATCGATATCGATATAAATCGCTCGCCCACCACTAAACCACTTGTTGTACGCGCTGCCAGTAATTGTCTCGGCGCAACTCTATTCAAAGACGTAAATGTAACTCAACTTTAGCGGATAAACACCCGACATTTTGTTTACCTTTATTTTTGTAAATACGCTTACCCACACAAATCTATTTTTAGCTTGTTGTCTTATATTATTATCAAAAAAAGGAAATTGGTTGTTCTTTTTTAATCCCCGGCGCTAGAGAAGGGGTATAACTTATACCCTTAAACACACATAGGTACTTATGCCGTTTATGTATATGTGTGTTTAAGGGTGTGACATCCTAGCCCCTAAAACGAATTCATTTAAATGCAGTTTTTAGAGTTCCATAGCTAAGATGGCGAAAATGGAACCCGTAAAGCGAAAATGAATCTCTGACTGATTGAATATCGATAAATGTGAAAAAGGTTTAAACAAAGTTCAAGACTTATATAATACTAGCGGACGCCTCGCGGTTTCACCTGCGTAGTTCCCATTCCCGTGGGAATACAGGGATAAAAAATAGCCTATGTCACCCGGGGTTAGTGTAGCTACACAACGATGAAAGAATTTTTCAAATTCGTCCAGTAGTTTCGGAGCCTATTCAATACAAACAAACAAACAATCAAATCTTTCCTCTTTATAGTATGACTAGCTGTCCCGCGCAACTTCGTCTGCGTAAATTTTCCCCGTTTTTGAAACATTTCCCATTGCTGCTCCGCTCCTATTAGTCGTAGCGCGATGTTATATAGCCTATAGCCTTCCTCGATAAATGGGCTATCCAACAGAAAAATATTTTTTCAAATCGGATTAGTAGTTCCGGAGATTACCGCGTTTAAACAAACAAACAAACAAACAAACTCTACAGCTTTATAATATTAGTATAGAATAGAAGTAGGGAAGAGCGATGAGCACATTACCTGCACAAGCAGTTTACAAACAAAGAAATATTGTAAACATGGGCAATTGGAAAAGAGTAGCCGGAGAATAGAATAGGCAATAAGCCTGTTCGTGAATTATTTAAAGGTACGGACATTTTATTTACCCGACGTATCGATACCTTTAAATAATTCACGCGATTAAGTCCCGAAATATATATAATATGTCAAAATCAACGGTGCAATAAGACGTGCGGCCGTGGGCAGACGCGCCGCACCACCAGGCACAAAACACAATCATTGAAGATTAATGCTTTCAATGTGATGGGAACTGGCATTCCCATCCAACGAACCTAACCCTACGTAGCTCTTCAGAAGGCTAAAAATCGCGAAAGTTTAAAGAGTTCATGGATTTTCCAAATTCTGCCATTGTCAAGTATTTATTATCGGTACACTTTTACAGTACAAAGACACGGTATTGGGGCCGGACCGTGTATAGGATGAAGGGAAGTGGCAGCTCCAGGTGCCACAGGTCAGAGAGCGTTGAAATCGTCCTCCGGCTAAACAACCAAGGGCGCCAATTAATATCTAGGAGCGCTAAATTTATTTGCCGAATTAATTAAATATATATAATAAGTTTAGCTTACTATAGCAAAAAGTGTCGTTACAACTTTTCGTATGATTTTTTTCCGTTTAGCCCCCTTTCACAACGCGCGATAAGGAACTTCGTTCCAAACAAAACACAAAACTTTCAATCCAAAAATGGGCCTCAAAGAATCCGTGAAGAGGAATCCAGTGATTCGTAAAACACAATCTCGTAGTAGTCACAATCAGTGAAGTTTGTAGTGAACCTAACATTAAGAGAAACAAAAAAAAATTAGGATAGGTGAAGATTCATCGGCCTTACGGAGTCATAACATCGCTGCGACAGTTTGCTTGTGACCACGGCCCGTGCAACCTGGTCGAAACGTCAAGTAATTTTAAGGTAAATACTTAATGCGCTTAGTTATAATACCGGTCAAGTTTATTTGATGCAGAAGACGCATATAAATTTATATGCCGAATTAATATTGGCGCCCTAGGTTGCTTAGCCGGAGGACGATTTCAGCGCTCTCTGACCTGTGGCGCCTGGAGCTTCCATTCCTTTTCATCCTATAGACGGACTGGCCCCGATACCGTGTCTTTGTAAAGTAAAAGTGTACCGATAATAAATACGACAATGGCAGAATTTGAAAAAGGTTTACGGACGATAATTTTCCGTGATAAACGTCAAAAGAAAACATTGATGATATATCATCAATCGCCATTCACGTTGCTTAGCAATCAATCATCAACGTTCTTTTCAATTGTATCGCATGTCATATCGCTGCAATCGCTATTCGCTGTTGCTTAGCAACCAATCATTAACGTTCGTTTCAATTGTATTGCATGTTATATCGCTGCAATCGCCATTCCCTGTTGCTTAGCAACCAATCATTAATGTTCGTTTCAATTGTATCGCATGTCAGATCACTGCAATCGCCATTCCCTGTTGCTTAGCAACCAATAATTAATGTTCGTTTCAACTTGTTGCTTAGTGAGTGCAGCCGGTCATCGATTTATAAGACGTCATTACGTCAAAAAAGACGAATTCAACATTTATGTTATCCTCTGAACTAAAGGGCTATGTTGTAGACATCACATCTAACTAAACTCTTTGAACTTTAATTAGTTTTCAAAACATCTCAAAAATCGTTTAAACGCCGCAAAGTGGCCGTTGTCGTTGTGACGAAATAAAACGTTTTAAAATAAAATCAACTGTGCAGATTTTAGGCTGAATATTTTGTTTCATGTTTGTCTCTGCCAATAAAAAAAATAAACAGAGTTTTTGATGCACATTTTCCCGCGTAAATGTTTGACAGTTGGACCTATAACAAATTGTTTTTACAGTAAATACATGTAGGTTTACGTTATATGCAGAAATGAAAATTTTATGCATTGTATTCGAAGTATAAATATTAATAACTTTCACCAGCATTGTTGTGTTATTATTGACTTTTTTCACTTTTTTCCCCCAGTTGTTTTTGTCCACATTCGGAACAGAACTTTCGTAACCAGCTACATACAAGTAACTAACCCATACGAAATACGTAGTTACTTGTACGTAACTGGGTGCCTACTCTAATTCAATGAAATCGAAGTTTCGATTAAAAATGAGGTGGTGATATACAGAGCCAGAAACACATATTGAATCCACTTGTTCCAGAAAATCGTCCATGGGTTCGAACTTCTTGTGCTTATCCAAAAATAAATTATAATAGTCCCCGTAAACTTAAGAAATTTAAGTAAACGAAAATTCATGAATTTCGTTTTAAAGAAATAGAGTAGGCCTACAAGTTACGACATCACAAAAAAATTCACCATCCGTGTAAGTAGACGAAAATTATTAATTTCAAACAAACACCATTAATTAATGACAATGATAAAGCATTTAATATTAACTATCAGGGGGTATCGAATACCTAATGTTTCATACGGCTACAATATTTCAGCCTATCAGCAGGCAGAACGTGATTGTGACACTTTTTCGTGCGTTCACACGGTCATCAATTTATAAGACGTTATTACGACAAAAAAATATCATTTATTTTTTATTCACGTAGGATGCAAAACAACTATTGTGATACGTCGGGATTCTACATGTTCGCAAACAATAGGTAAAGCCAGATAAACTCGCGGCCCCTCTTTTCAAATTGCCAATTGTACAATGTTTGAATGTTAATAAAATTTGATGTGGGGGTAAGGAGCTGCCACTAATACACTATACACCGAGTTAGAGGACTATTGCAAATTATATTGATTAAAAATTGAAACTTCTGCTTATATAAAATAAAATCAGCCTAAGTGGGTACAACATAGTACAGATAGGCGCATCTACTTACAACAAAGGTAAAAACTATATTTGCTTAAAACACTATACACCGCGTTAGAGGACTGATGCAAATTTATTGATTAAAAATTGGAACATGAGATTATTTAAAATAAAATCAAAATCAGCCTAAGTGGGTACAACATAGTACAGATAGCAGAATCTACTTACAACAAAGGTGAAAACTATATTATCTGCTTAAATATTGGCCAAAATAGGCTACCTACTCAACTGGTGAAGAATGATTAGATTTAAAATCTATACTTTATAATATTATAAAGCGGAAGAGTTTGTTTGTTTGTTTGCTTTGTTTGTTTGTTTGTTTAAACGCGCTAAGCTCAGAAAGTACTGGTCCGATTTGAAAAATTCTTTATTTGTTGGCTATATAACATCGCGGTACGACTAATAGGAGCGGAGCAGCGACGAGAAATGTTGCAAATACGGGGAAAATTTACGCATACGACGTTGCGCGGGACAGCTAGTATATCTTAAACTAGCTGTCCCGCGCAACTTCGTATGCGTAATGCGCGATGTTATATAGCCTTCCTCGATAAATGAGCTATCCAACAGTGAAATATTTTTTTAATTCGGATCAGTAGCTCCTGAGATTACCGCGTTTAAACAAACAAACAAACAAACTCTTCAGCTTTATAATATTAGTATAGATTAACTTGTCTATCAATTTCGTTTGGATACTTTCTAGGTAATCCTATTCAGCCAACATGCGAATGACCTTTAAAATTAATTTTGGTATAGTACTTATTAAGGCGCTGACAACAGCCAAATAGGCTTATCCTAAACAATTTTTTAGCCAAATCTACGTAGTTTGTGACGGCAGAAAAAATATATGTTAATCTTGAACATATTTCTAAAAACCCTGTTGTATTCAAAACACGAATTTGAATTTTTTTCTCGATAAAAAAAAAATACAAACTAACCTCTTAAAATGATCTTCTAACAAAAATATCTGTATTACTTAACAACGTACGTTGGTAAAATAATTAACAATAACGTATCATGTTATAATACAGAATCTGGTTGTTTTTTATTTTCGACTACTGTACTTATTTTCAAGTAATTAATTGTTTTATGGTTTATAATTAGTTACGAGCGCTGCGTGATCGCGCTTCTCTTTCTTTTATAAGCAATCGGACAGTGATCGCAGAGACGCGCAGCTAGACGGACGTATGTCGCTTTGCCTCGCCATCCATTCACTTCATATTTTGTTTGTTGTTTGAAAAATTATAGACATTGGTAAAGAATATAAGTTTAATAAATATACTATTAATTTATACTATCTAAGTTGTTAATTTAAATATATTTATTTCTAAGTTTAAAAATATTTGTTACTATAATTGGGAAACAAACAAAAATGTCGGAGGCCAGCAAAAAGCGCTTCTATACCAACAAACAAAAACATCTCATGGAAGTAGTAAAGTAAGTATTATATTTTTCATATTGACAAAATATTGCACGAACAGAAGTGAAATCACTTGGGGTGGACGGGGGCACGTGAACCCCAGACGGTTGTTTTGTGTACCGAATTTCTTTGCTCATTTGAAGTTTTTTTTTGCACACACCCCCGCCCGCCGTGAAAATATGCACCCGCCCCCGGTCGTATGATGGTTAGACCCGGCACTGCCATTTGCCTTTCGTGCCCCCCCCCCCCCAGAATAAAATCCTGGCTGCGCCCAAGCAAATGACAATACCGTAATCGATTTAAAATTGACATACCACTGACATATCTTTACAACCGCGTCGTAAAAGCGGCAACGACATCTCACAAACAGCCAATTAATGTAAGCTTTGTAAAATTACGATATTGAACATTAAATGTCAATTACGAGATATTATTAAGCTTTATATCAATGTTGGTACATAATCGATGAATTTTGGCGCAAGTATCGTTGTAGGGAAGATAAGGAATACTTTGATGTTTGTTTGTCTATGGTTAGAATCGATTTGGAGCTTCACTAGGCGGGAATAGGTTAATTGATTGTCATCTATTAATGTCATGGCGTAGTGTGAAAATGGCGGCAAACTGAACTCAAATTCTTACAGTATACCGTAGGTAGTCTTTTTTTAGGTTCCGTAGCCAAAATGGCTATAGTTTCGCCATGTACATCCGTCCATTCGCAGCTTAGCTCAGAGACTGTTAGTGGTAGAAAGCTGTAATTTTGCACGGATACATATATTACTTACTAGCTTTCCGATAAAGCGATAAAAACTATCCTATGTCCTTCCCCAGGACTCAAACTATCTCCATACCAAATTCCATCTAAATCGGTTTAGCTGTTTGAGCGTGAAACCGTAACATTATTGATGGTATATTAGTAGTTAGTAACGCTGACTGCTAAGCATGAGGTCGTGGGTTCGATCTCCACCCAGGATAAAACTATGTGTGATGAGCACGATGATTTGTCTGGGTGTTATTTATCTATAATATGTATGTATTTAGAAATATATAGGTATGTGTTTATCAGTTGTCTGGTTGCCATAATACAAGCTCTGATTAGTTTGGGACCAGATGACGTTGTATATATATTCACACAAACACCTGTTATAGACACACTAATGAATTAATTTTGCACTATATTTCAGTAACAACACGATGAACCGATAATGTAATTACTAAAATGCTCTATAATTGTTCGAGAGGACGACAAACATGGCCGCTTGTTAGCTTTGCACTTTAGACAAATTCACTGTTAAAGTTGACCACGTGTGCATATAGTTTAGGCTGCCATTTTAACTGTTTATTTTGTCTATGGATCAATGTTTAAATTTGGAACACGTTCTATACTGACAGGTATAGATACCTGTTAGTTGCATCTGTTTCCCTGTTTAGTCAACTCCACAAACGTTATTTTTTTAAAAAAACCTTGATAGATGTCAAGGGACACCCGGATGGAACGAAGTTCTTCTATTTTTTTTTATAATCGTCGCGACACCACACTGTTCAACAAAGAGCATATAAAATATGATGTTTAATGCGAAATAGAAAGTCGAAACGAAAAAAACTGGCTTGCTTTCTATGAGAGAGAGAGACAGACAGAGAAACACGCGCAAGCCGCACGGCTTGCGTGTGTCAAAAAGTGTCGTTACAACTTTTGGTCTTAGTTTTTTCCGTCTAGCCCCCTTTCGCAACGCGCGATAAGGAACTTCCTGCCAAAAATGTAAATTACTTAACGATTATTTGTGCCGTTTAATTCTCTATTATGTATCTCTTCTATTCATAATACTGTGATTGTTAAGGATAAAGTCATAACAATATCAAGCTATAAACAACATCGAAGTAGACGTTAATACACTGGAATTCATCTACAATTTGACATAAGCGTTTTTTAAAACGTATTAAATACAGCGCCGTTTGTTTATTGTCCACAGAGAAAATAATCACTTCGTTTTACCACTGTCATTGAAATAGCACTTAACGACACCGTATTTTTGGCGGTAAAGTCGCAATGACTTTTTTTTTTCTTTTTTAAAGGGCTTTGTTGCATATGCGATTAAGTTGCCCCTATACAGCATAGCCATAATTTACACACATTTTAAAAACTTATAACCTATGCTTTATAGTGCCCTGGCTGCATTCGATAAAGAATAAGCCAAGACACAGTTACAACCGCCAACCATACTCATATCTTTAAAGTCGCAGCGACTTCATTTTACATACTCTTCGGCGACTTCCAGACCAGTCCGGGGGCCTAGGCAAAGTTACATTTGAATTGCGATATCGTTATTAAAAAAGAATTATAGTATAGAATTTGACGTTTGCGGTGGAGACCATAGACATTTTCTTATTTTTTTACGAACGATTAGTACCTACGGCGTTATCAAATTCGACACGAAACGACTAATAATAATATCTTGGGACAACTCACACAACGCCATCTGATCCCAAATTAAGCAGAGCTTGTACTATGGAAACCAGATAACTGATAAACATACTTACCTATATATTTCTACATACATACATATTATAGATAAATAACACCCAAACACAGAATAGACCATCGTGCCCATCACACAAAGTTTTATCCTGGGTGGGGATCGAACCCACGACCTCCGGCTTAGCAGTCAGGGTCACTCTAACCACTAGAACAACAGGCCAGTCGAATGTTAGTTGTCTAAGACACCAGACCTACTAAGTGTTAATATTTTTTCATTAGGCAAACGAGGCATAGTTTCGATGTTTTTAAAAAGCTTGTTTCGCAATAACAACATTTTGTTTACTGAATTGAGAACACGTCTGTTCTGAACAGCACAAAGTTAAAACATACGCTATATTCAATGTTTTAGTTTTGTTCTCGCCACATTCATAAGTTACTGGGAACTTTTAGAAGTTGTGTTACCATCCGTTGTTCAGTACCTATTTCAAAGTAAAATTTAGAATTTTGTTGTTGTCTTTGGTAAAGTGTTCCAGCATTTTTTTTAATAGCTTTCGCCTGCAAATGTATACAAACCCTGTCTTTCGCCATGACGTCATCTATCTCTTTGCCATACTTTACAAAAAAGCATATTAGGACAAATAAATTAATTTTCAAATTTATATTAAGAATTTTTCAATTCGGACCAGTAGTTCCTGAGATTACCGCGTTCAAACAAACAAACAAACTCTTCATCTTAATAATATTAGTATAGACTAACTGCCCCGCGCAACTTCGTATACGTTAATTTTCCCATTTTTGCAACATCTTTCATTGCTGCTCCGCTCCTATTGGTCGTAGCGTGATGCTATATAGCCTATCGCCTTTCTTGGTAAATGGGTTATCCAACAGTAAAAGAATTTTTAAATTCGAACCCTTAGTTCCTGAGATTATCGCGTTCAAACAAACAAACTCTTCAGCTTTTTAATATTAGTACAGATATGATCGTAAACTATCGAGATTTGGACAATTCATAACATGCTATAGGTGGGTCTTAAATGAAATTTGATTTATTGCCCGACGTTTTGATCGCAACAGCCGATGTCACGGACATCTGACCAACCCGTGATAACGGTAGCGCGGATCCAGAACTTTCTTTAGGAAGGGGGGGGGGGGGCAACATTTGTCTCAACCTGTCAATAAAACAATTGGGGGGCAAATGCCTCCCACCCCTTGGATCCGCGCCTGGACGGTAGATCTATTACGGTTGCAATAGTAAATTTATTTTCTTTGTTACAGCCATCACAATGCGGTTCATCATATCGGCCATGTTGTTGCTGTCCGCCATTTTGTCGTGCGCGGCGCAGGCGCAATACCCACGCCCACGCCGCCCGGAACGCTTCGACACCGCCGAACAGATCTCTAACTACTTGAAGGAGCTGCAAGAGTATTACTCGGTACACGGCAGGGGACGGTAAGTTTACTTATAAAATAATTTAAATAAATTGAAAAAATATAACCGACTTCAAATCAAGCACATCACACAAATGCAAATTTCACTAACTTATTGTACCTATATCTGTGGTCTTATAACCTTGGATATAATTTTACACTAAAAGCGATAATACACTAAAACTTTTTCATTATATAATGTCTAGATTCCTAATCCGGCATCTAAAATTGAAGCAAAGAACTGTCAAAAAATATGGTCAAGTGGACGTACTTTTTGAGAGGTAAAGAGCCGTAGTTGTTCTCATCAACGAGTGTCAAACGTCAAAGAGGGAATGCTTCATTTTTTTTATAGGATTATTGAGAGAATGCTTCATCTAGATGTTAGATATTTAAAACCTTTCTAGAAAAATATGCAGCCGAATAGCAAAAACCATCCAAATCGAATTACTAGGTTTCAAGAAAATCGCGAACATACATACATATTAAAACTCTATCCGTGACCACGGCCGTTTCACTACGATCGAAACGTCGGGCAATAAAACAAAGGTATTTAGCTTTAAATTAAATATTTACGCGATTAATACCCGTAGCTTATAAAAATCTAAAATAATATAATAATAATAGATAATAAACTCTTACATATTTATTAATTCAATTATTTCAATTATTTTTTACAACTAACTAATTATTTACATATATTTACAAACTAACAAAACCAAGTAAATAAAAAAAGGCAAGACCCGTTTACGCGTCGAAATATTCTTCCCCATCGATGTCGACTGGTAACGTACCCAGAAGGCTGGCAGCATTGCCACGTTGAATAGCAATGCTTATTCTTTGTGCAAAGAAAAACCCAGCCCTCGGGTCACGTGAAGAACTGATAAGCCGATTTGAAATTTCCTTAAAAAGAAGTCGGGCACTTGGACCCCACGGACCCAGCGTCTCGACCCCAAACGGCTCAAATATATAATCTTCAATTAGATTTACATATTTGCGACGTTTGAGAGTCTCCGCTGATGCAGCAGCAGCGCAGGCACAGTCTGAAGTGCTTAAAAGATGGGAGGGCGCAAGGGTATCGACACAAGTTGCGTCCCATACCAATGGCCTCCCCATCCTCCATGGCAGCAATGTCATACCATCCGGTCTCTTGCCATCGTCGCGCGCCAAGCCATTTGGTTCAAGCATGGCTGGAACGTCGGCGGTGACAAGAGCCCGACGGATTATATCGTTCAGACTGGCATGCCGAGATATACGGCCTGAGCTCCTACTACACGATAGGCCGTGGTGTCCAGGGCCGGTGACCAGTTCTCCACAGTGGCATCGATGTGGAGAAACACACGAAGCGCCTAAACGTAGGCACGCAGCAATCCGAAATGTCGTATCATCCAACATAGTGCCTATATTGGGCGATGGAAGTGCCTGTAACCAAAGACCCGATTCCCATTCCCCCACAGCCAACAGGCGAGCGCGCTCTGCAGCGTTCGATGATGTGCTAATTAAATGTTCTCTTACTATGCTGCACAGCGCTCTATCCCATTGCCTCTGGGAGAAGGGGTTAGCGGGTAAGTCAGTATTAGGGCAAGCCATTTTCCAAGCGTTCAGCGCTTCAGTCTTACACAACACTTCAGAATTAACCAGTGTAGGCGTTAAAATATTCCTGGTTAATCCTTCGGTGCTGTGGACCGAAGACAGAAAAGCTGGTAAACTTACGTCAGAAATTTTGCGAACGCCGAGGCCGCCTAGGCGAACAGGTAGGGACGCCTGTAGCCACGCTCGGTCGTTCAAGGCTATATTTAAAATTTTGCATAGGGTGTTTTGAATGACTTTGTCCATTTTTTCTAAAAGTGCCGAATGTTTAAAAAGTTGGGTAGACCTAAGAGCATGGGTAAATTTTGGGACGAAAAGGCAGTGTCGAATAATTGTAAAGGCCGAGTGTATATTTATTTGGAGTAGTCGGTCCGAAACGTCACTAAAATTTTGGATTATAATAATAGTAGGTAATTATTTCTTTATTTTCGTCTCACAATAACCAATCTATACAATATCAATTTATCACATTAACAATGATTAAAAAAATAGTAATTGTGAGAGGACTGTGCCTGAAATAGGCGTGAGCCTGTAGCTCAGATCACCAGGCACTCACCCTGCTGATACATTGTTGTGCGGTAATTGCATTATTAATGTAACTAAGATGACACATAACAATTAGAGATTAGATATATGAATACAAATCGTGAAAAATAAATTCCAGAAAAAAAAAACAGAACAAAACAATAAAAAATACGAACATATATTCATTCACATACATAGATACGGATCAAATCACTCTGTTGTACCTACGACGTACGCTTGACTGGTAACTTTCCGTAACTAGCCCTTCTGTCACTGGACCCTGTACAAAGTGACAAAATGGCTAGTTTCCAACTTGTCAAAACAACAACTTTTTAAGAAATGTCAAAACGCAGATTTTTTAAGGAGATCTCATGCAAATACCGGACTATAACGTCACTATTTTTATCTAGTCAAATCGCTTCTTTTTATGATATGATTAATGATAAAAAAAACAATTTGACACAAAATTAAATAAGGAATTAATCGTTCGTAGTTTAAATGTTACTTTTTTTACTGATTAGTCGTTTGGAATTTTTGGTTTACATAGGAAACAAGCCAATTCCAAACACCGAATTGAATAACCACCTGTAAACTTTTTTGACACATAAACAAAATGGCCGTTGGTTTTTTTTTTCTAGTCCCGCCGATATTACTCGCACATTGTGTGCATTCGCCAGCTTCAAGTTTAATTTCTTTCAGTTTCAAGTTTATAATCTTTAAATTTTTTTCTTCGAATCACAAAGTCTCAATGTCAGTTCCAAGTTTATTTTCGTTCTAGTTTTAGTTTAGTTGAATCACAAAGTCTCGTTCTTATCCAGTAGACAAGTATTTCAAGTATATTTTGCACTTGTAGAGTATATTTGTTCTGTGATTTTACACGTTAAACGCGGAGCTGTCAAAATAGCGGCAAAGTTGGTTTGCCGCCATTTTTACAACTCATGGCCGCTATTGTTATTCTTGTTATACAAGTGTAGACTTCCATTTGTCTAAGTGAAATTACTGTACAAATGTCAAAATCAAATGAAATTCTTGTTGATGGCGGTTACCTGCCAGCGTACGACGTATACTATAGAGGTCAGTTGGTCAAACAGAGAACCATTTTAGATATATATTTCGGGACTTAATCGCGTGAATTATTTAAAGGTACGAACCTTTTATTTACCCGACGTTTCGATCGAATTGCTCCGATCGTGGTCACAGGTCGACTCTCTTATATGTATAAAAATCGCGAAAGTTTAAAATCAATAAGAGAACCATCTTTTTTGAGTCAGTTAAAAATAAAAGTTGAGTGAAAAGCATTAACGTATAGACCTGGACCGTGTCATTCCTTTCAATTAAAAAAAGTGAAAGTGATAAAAACTCGTACGGCATTTGACAGGTATTGTCTACTACTCTTTCTAGAGAGTGGTCAATTTTGTGAGGTTGTGGCGCAGTCCTGGTCTCTACGTCAATGGTAAAAAAAAAAACATAACAACGCTCAGTCCTAACTCTATGAATTTTGCAAAGAGGTTAACAATAGATAAAAAAGGAATCTCTATGGGAGTTCGTGGAGGAGTCGCGGACTAACGCTAGTTATAATACTAATAACGGATAACCGATTTTGGTTAAGTGTTACATTTTAACAGCACATCACTAAGGCTGAATATATAGAGCGTACCTACTCAGGCTGGCTTAACTTAAATAAAACTTGAAGAGACAAAAATGGTGTTCTGTAGAGTCGGTTTACGGACGATAATTTCACGTGATAACGTCATTAGAAAACATTAATGACATTTAATGAACAACCATGCCTGGGAGACCTATTTCTATTTATTTTTATTTCTAATTGTATCTCATGTCGCTGCAATCGCCAAAACATTAATGACATTTTAATAAACAACCATGGCTGGGACAGCTTTAGTCTTTAGTGCCCACTCATGCAACCGACAGCCACTCCACTTCAGCCTATCAGCAAGAGGAACGGACGTGACCGGAACGTTTGCAGTGACGTCACACTTTTTGATGAGTGCAGCCGGTCATCGGTTTTTAAGACGTTATCACTTCAAAAATTTATTAAGCATATGTTGACCGTAGAAACTTATTACTGGTCATTGTCCAAGATATAGGTACATATACAACATTATTTTTGGTATAATGCAAAGCACAGACACCCCAACAAGATTTTTATTTCAAGAAATCATATAAAAAAAAGAAAATGAAAATATTGAAAACTTGCAGAGTTATAAGCCATTCAAGTTATATTATGTTCTTTGCGCTATCGTGCTCATTGCGTCCCGTAGTATGTCATCCATGGTTATTATTGAAAAATAAGTGATGATTACGTTTTCTATCGTGTTGTGAACAGGATTTGGACTGTTATACTGATTAAATAATTAAATTAATTAATAGAAAAATTTAACAAGGTTTAAAAACTACCTCATTGTATTGTGTTACTGATTCTGAGCAAACTACTTTCAGGTTTGCATTACAGCAATAGTATATTCAGTCAGCCAACGGTCAGCACGTGTTTTGTCAAGTTTTTTGTAAAATTATGTCTAAGCGAAGCTTGAAATAAGCCTAAGTACGCTCTTTAGCAAGACTCGGTCATAATAATCTTGGACATATTCCCATTTAAGGGGGCATTACACTGAGAGAATTATTTATTTAGCGCTATGTACACAGCGACACGATCGCCGGCCTTACTCTTTCGCACACAACCATTACTTCACAGTGCGCAGGAGCTCAGGCCAAAATAAAGTAAAATATTCGTTTGTACATATGTTAGATTACGAACGCCATGACTATGACAATACGAAAATGCTCGTTTATGCATTTTTCCGCAATTTCGAGATTTATTTGCGGGATCATATTAAGACATATCCTTAAGTTTCTTTATATCATCTACTAAAAAAACTCTTTGACTAGTGACACAATTTTTTTCGTGTCCTAATATTTAGGTTTTCTATATAAATTTTTGAGAGAGCCGAACCCTGTTTCGTGTAATCTACTCTTAATGCGGAACAGTTAAGTCTGCTGCCTATTTTATCTTATACTACAGAGCGGACTGTGAACCTCTTCCCTACTATGTATAACCTCATTTTATGAACATAAAGTTCTCCAAAACTTCAACACTGCCCCAAGCGTCATTTAGAGTAATATCCTAAGTAAATAATCTTATTATCTTAAATCTAAGGGGCAAACTTATTACAGACTGCTGTTAAATAAACAGATTTATGTTTTTAAATGTATTGTAATTTAGGCTTAATATAGAATCTGTGTAGGGATCTGGAAATCATAATATTATTCGCATCGAACGCGCAACTACCTACTGAGATACCTTTTTGCTCGGAACATTCATAAGCTACATAAAGTTCTTTCAATTCCGGTTTCCGTACAACCTTAAGGTGTCTGCAAGCGTTTTTTGTATAAACAGGGTGTAACAGAATGGTGGTGTGGTGTGGTCAAATATCAGCAGCGGATAGAGTATGGTATCAGTATTGCACCTACCATGGTGCCATAGCTGGTTGCATTACTATTACTTAGATAAAACATATTCTTGTTAAGAATTATACCTCCCCTGGTACAAAATTCGATTGGATTATTATGGCATAGAACTTTTTAGGTCGTACTTTTTTAAATTTATAACGTTTTCATTGCAGCAGCAGTTTTGATAAAATGTGGTATGTGCACTCAGTATCATGGGCACATACCAACTCTTGAATATGACCACACCTTTCTGTTACGCCCTGTATATTTACAGGTCATGCAAATTTAATCAAAACAATAAACATATAACATTTTAAAGAAAAATTAACCGCCTTCCAATGAAAATCAAGGAAAAATAAATCAAGCTCATCACCGACCGCAAATTTCGCTGACTCACTACTATGTTTTCGTCTATAATTCTCTCTGGAGTTTTATAAGCTAGGACAACGTTTTATACATTAAAACCTTCCCAGAAAAATTCAGTCGAATAGCGAAACTTCATTTAAATAGAATCACTAGCTTTCGAGCAAATCACGAACATACATACATACATTATAAAATTATATATACTACGGGTCTTTCTTTCTACTCGTGACCACAGCCGTTGCAATACGGTCGAAACGTCGGGCAATAAACAAGTTCTTTTACCTTAAATTATTTACGCGATTAAGACCCGTAGTATATATAATTTTATAATGTGTACAAATCGCAAAGGTTTATTAACATTTATACATACATACATACGGGTCAAAGAGAGAACCACCTTTATTGAAGGAGGTTACAAATATATTACGGATTTTAAGCCCTTTCATGTCCTCTTTAATTCATTGGTTAAATTTTATGTATGTGCATTCCCTTTTTACGTAAGCTCGTCAAAATCCAAATAAAAATTTTGGCACCCAACAAGGGGCTGTCGGTCTCACGGTGGGCGCCAATAATTAGAATTACAAATATTTTATACTAGTTTTCTATGATGAATGTCTGTTAACGTAAAAAAAAATTTCTTTTCCGGGCTTAAACTATCTCCAAACCAAAGTTCATTTAAATCAGTTCAATATATTTTTTTAATAACTGGGGACAATTCACACAACGCCATTTGATCCCAAACTAGACAAAACGTGTTGTATGACAACCAGACAACTGATAAACATGCTAATATAAATTACGTCCAGACAGAATAAACCATCGTGCTTTAATGTCTATTAAAAATAATACTACGCCATCTAGTGACTGCCTTAGTAATGACATTTCCTTTAATAGCGCCATCTCTTGGTGTATTTCAGTACTTTTACCAAAGTTGTTTAACTAACAGTTTCATGTTAAAGCGCCATCTCTTCGTATATTGCAATATTTTTACCAACCTTGCATATTAAACAAACCGTTGAACATAGGTACTAAAATGTATATCTACTTACAACGCCATCTGTTTTTTTGAATTGATTAATGAACTTAACCGTAATATTTTAGTTAGTTTCTGCCAGTGTCTAGTATTTATTATAACTTTAGCTGCACTGTATTTTCACACGTTATAATTACGTGAAGCTATGAATCTTGGCGCCGTTTTTACAACTGTCAACGCCATCTCTCGAATATTTCCAGAACTAATAAAACCTTTTTTTTTTACAGATATGGCAAGAGACAAATGCACATAGCCGACGCATCTGTGATCTTCAGAGAGAGTCCTTTCTTCGAACACAACTTGAATGAGGAGCCGGCGTTTAAAAATCTTGGTTATAAGTAAAATAATATATTAATTACATAAATAATACAACATGCCCATGTACATGAACCGGTAGCAAACAGTTGATTTTATTTACTGCTATTTATATCTGGAATACGACAAACCTACCGTTTTTGAGTTAATGGTCTCTATAAATGTATTTCAACTTTTTAAAAACAATAAGTCTGTTAAGTTTTTAAAGTAAAACATATAATTATGGTTAATGGTAAATTATAAAAAAATAGCACATAATTCGATTGCTATTTAAAAAAAGAACTCAAAATGTTGTAAGTTTAAATAATGACTACTGTATTTTCTTTTTTTTTTTGTTATCTCTGCCATCTCATTATTCCTATTGCAAAAAATAGTTTTCAAACTAATTTTATTAAAACTGAAGCACCTAACTATTCTAGTCAAATTAAAAATTATTCCGTCTTGTTACTGATAGTCAATTAATCGCTTTTTTCAACGAAAATTCCATTAAATAGTCATCAAGCTGGGTGTATGACTATTTTTGGTGATTTTTATTTCATCAATTTCTTTAATATAATAGATAGTCATAGTAGGTAATATACAGAAATAGTATTAATAACAATGTATGTAGTATTTATTCAAATGCAAAATTGTTTGAAGGCTCAATTGTTTTATTTTAAAAACCTGAAGAAAACTCCTTTAATAACTTTTTTTTTTTATTTCAAATTGGCGGCAATTTTTTTAACCTTGTTATACCTATTGATGTATGGACCAGGACTGTGCCATAACCTTACAAAATTGACCACTCTCTAGAAAGCGAGAAATCTACTTTGTGGAATGTGGACAATACCTGTCAAAGGCCGCACGAGTTTTTTCTCTTTTTCGCTTTTTGCAGTCAATATTTACTTTTCAATTGAAAGACTTCTCTTTACTTCAATTATACCCATCCACTCTCTTCTGTATGGTAAACAGTTGTTGAGCATATGGCATCGCAATACTGCTCTCTGCTCAGGCACGGCTCCAGAACTTCGTTCTGGGGGAGGCAATATTGAATCAACCGGTTAAGTGTGAGTCGCTCGCATGGCTGGGGGGGGGGGATGCATTTGATTCAATACGAGTATACCATATCCACCGGCACCAAGGGCATTTGCCTGCCTAAACACTCCGAGTATGAAAATCCCAAAAGAAAAGGTCATTCTGTCGAGTCCAGGGGGGCAGTTGCCCCTGTTGCCCCCCCCCCCCCCCTTTATCCCATTATTCATTATTATAGTAATTATTTTCCAACACGTGACTGTATATTTGTGCAAGTCATAACTTGCGCAAGTATACTTGAAATTGTGAGTTTAACTGCCTTTAAATTAAATTCGATGATCACCTGTTGAAGCTTCGGTGCCTCTGTGGAGCGGTGGGAGTGTGTCCGACTACTACGCAAGAGGTCGTGGGTTCAATTCCCACACGGGACACCACTTTGTGTGATCCGCAAAATGTAGTCCCGTCAAACACCAAAGTCGATCTAGAAGAAACGCTCCATCTACATAGACTAATATTATAAAGCTGAAGAATTTGTTTGTTTGTTTTAACGAGGCAATCTCAGGAACTACGGCTCCGAATTGATAAATTATTTCTGTTGGGTAGCCCCTTTATCGAGGCATGCTATAGCCTATAAAACATCACGCTACGACCAATAGGAGCGGAGCAGCAATGAGAAATGTTTCAAAAACGGGGAAAATTTACCGTATTACCGTTTATAACATTTATCGTAAAATTCCTATCATATCTACTATTTACCTAATAATATAAATCTGGAAGTTTTTGAGGATGAATAGATGGATGAATGCATGTGTCGTGCATAGTCGGATCTTAGAATCGTATCGTATCCTAAGATAAGAAGATATTATATTATATAGCACAATAAGCACTAGTCACATCATGATATGGTATGATCAGATCGATGAATACTCAACGTTTGATGATATAAACATCCTAACGTAACTATAAATAAAATTAACTCTAAAAACCATCCACCATCACCACCATTCCCACCATCACCACATATCTTCTACGCCATGTTCATCCAGTAAAAGTGGTATAGGAACGAGCATATTGAGCTCCCGAGTCAGAACTAGAGTTTTGCGTTGATAGTTAGAGTCAAGAAAATGGACTGTTGTACTCACAAGATAATTTTATTCAATATTGAGATTTTGTATTATTCCTTATAAATTAAGGACTCCCTAAATCGTATACCTTTAAACGAGCAATTCTTGTACATACATATATACCTATAAATATAATCTGAATTTCGGCAACGACTACAGCGATTTTCATGAAATTTAATATGCAGAGGGTTTCGGGGGCGATAAATCGAACTAGCTCGGTTTCATTTTTAGAAAACGGCGTTAAAAAAATATATCGAGCGAAGCGGTCATCCAGGTACCCTATACTAATATTATAAAGCTGAAGAGTTTGTTTGTTTGAACGCGGTAATCTCAGGAACTATGGGTCCGAATTGAAAAAAATATTTTTGCGTTGGGTAGCCCATTCATCGAGGAAGGCTATAGGCTATACATATAACATCACCCTACGAGCAATAGGAGCGAAGCAGCAATGAAAAATGTTGCAAAAACTGAAAAAATTGACGCATTCGAAGTTGCGCGGGTCAGCTAGTTAACGATATGGTCAAACGTCTATGTATCCAAAAAAATAAAATAAAAAAATATCATTAAACGTTGACGTTTAAACGATGTGGTCAGTTTTAATTGGACATATATTGAAATACCACTATTTAATGATATGGTTGGCCACATCAAGAAATATTTAGTTCTACGATCCAACCTCATAATGTATGGATTGGATGGATGTTAGTTTTTTTTTAACTTTGTTGTTCTTTCACGCAAAAATGTGATTAAACTCTACATACACCGTGATTTTGTAGTCGTTTTGGAGCCGAAAATTTTGAACTCCATATCAATAACCTAATCCATAAAAATATCACTTTAAAGGGGCGTATAAACGGGCCATTTTTTACGGCAATTCGGCAATATGTCTACAATAAATTGTATGGCGCATGATTCAGTCTCCTAAACGAGCTACACAACCCGGCAACAATAAAATAGAGAGCGACTGAAACAACAACAAAATTGGCCGGGCAACATTGCGGAAAATCGATCTCTCAGCGACCGTCCGGCAACCATCAAATCAATATTGGAGAGTACTGCCATGTTGCCGGCCACATCGTTGCCGCCACAAATCGCCATAAAAAATGGCCCGTTTAGACGCCCCTATAATAAAATATTAACATTTTAAATTGCCTAAAGCAACGCGTGTGGTACTTTTGGGTAGTGGAATTAACATTATAATCTATCATATGATCGTAGTACCTATTCTTATTACTTGACATTGAGTAGCGTTACCACAAGTGCTTATTTATTGTCCACAAACAATATTAATTTCATCTAAGTATACATCTATAACTCTAAAATCTATACTAATATTATAAAGCTGAACAGTTTGTTTGAACTACTGATCCAAATTGAAAAATTCTTTCACTGTTGGATAGCCCATTTATAAAGGAAGGCTATAACATCACGCTACGACTAACAAGAACGGAGCAGCAATGAGAAATGTTGGAAAAACGGGAAAAAATTACGCAGACGACGAAGTTGTGCAGGACAGCTAGTAATATGAATAGAGAGATATCTATACTAATATTATAAAGCTGAAGAGTTTGTTTGTTTGAACGCGGTAATCTCAGGAAATACTAATCCGAATTGAAAAGTGGAGTTATCTCTTTGGGGTGATCAATTTTATGAGGTTATGGCGCAGTCCTATTCTCTATGTCAATGGTCTCTGTTAAGCTTTGCAGCATGTTTACATTAAATACGTGGAAGGAAATGCTCAATCCAGTCTTTAACTATGGTAGGTAATGAAAATGATGACAGTTAAAGTTTGGCACCAATTTTATTGACAAGAAAAAAAAAATGGAGTTGTAAAAATGGCGGCAAACTGACATGTCGCTATTTTTACAGCTCCGCGTTTAAAGTCTAAAACAGTGTAAAATATACTTGAAATACGTGATAACTGGACAAGTACGAGACTTTGTGATTGAAAGAAGAAAACTAGAAAGAAATTATACTTGAAACTGGCGTATGCACTTAATGTGCGAGCCATAATCTCTACCGATTAATATTGGAGGGAAGAGGAAAAACAAAAAAGATTTTGACAGCATATTTTTTTTATAACAAGCTGAGTCAACAACCTATACAGCCTAGTCCACTATCCTAACAACGACCCTTCGCTCTAATCCATCAATTAAGTCAGCCATTACAGATCAAATGACAAACTAGATACATCTATACTAAACTTACCCTTAATCACCTTGTGTTAGAGTTGATTTTAGACTGGACGTCGTTAATGGATTTGGAAGGAGGTATTAATCTCTTTTTCTCTATGAATAAAATACTGTTTGCGTGTCTGTCAGTATTGCTTTATATTAAAGATAATGATTTTAAAGTGTATTTTTGAATAGTATTTATGACTAGTCCCGCGCAATCTTCGTCACAGTGAAAGAATTTTTCAATTCGGACCAGTAGTTCCTGAGATTACCGCGATCAAACAAACTCTTCAGCTTTATAATATTAGTATACATTATAGAATTTTAAAAGCTACGGGTCTTAATTGCAATACGGTCGAAACGTCGGGAAATAAACAAAGGTATTTAGCCTTAAAATAAAATATTTACGAGATTAAGACCCGTAGCTTATAAAATTCTGTAATGTGTACAAATTGCGAAAGTTTACGAACAAATAATAATAATAATAAATCTTTTTATTGCATCAAATATGGTACATACATAGGTCTTAAAAGCAGTGTCTGAGTTTCACATATTTGGCTAACTTGAGCATGCAATAATATTAGGTTAAAAGAGTACCTATCTAGAAAATACGGAGTTGTAATTATTAATTCTTATTTTCGAGAAATTCTTTAAGAGTGTAAAAAGTGTGATGTATCAACCACTTTTTCAACTCCCTTCTCATTTTTATTATTGGTAGTTCACGAATAGGTTTGGGCACTTTATTGAACACTTTTATGCACATTACATAGCAATTCTTGTGAAATAGAGATGTCTTACAGGCAGGCATTATTAACCTAGAGGGATCTCTTTTACCTATAATCGAAATATCACGAGCACAGATAAATTCGTTTGAAAATTTCTTGACATGAATACAGATTTCCATTATATATAGGCCTACAAGTGTTAATATGTTGTTGCTTTTAAACAAAGATCTACATGATTCCAGTGGTCCTACATTACACAAGGCTCGTATGCATTTTTTTTGACCTATAAATGCTTTGTTTATATCAGTCGAATTTCCCCATATCAATATTCCTTAACTTACGAGTAATACAGATTCTATGTAACCGTAGTAAGCAATTAATGCAGCAGGTTTTCCTGCTACGCGTTGTGAATTTCGAAGAGCATATACAAATTTATTAATTTTAGTACATATATATTTGATATGTGTTTTCCAGTTGCAGTGTTGATCTATATATAGGCCCAAAAATTTTGTATCTGCTACTTTGTTAAGTTTTTCACCGTGATATATGATATAATCATTCATCAGAATCGTGTACCGTCCTACAGTTTGAAAATTGAATGTATTTAGTTTTAGTTATATTAGCACACAGATTGTTTGATTCAAGCCACGTAATTATTAATTATATTGTTTTATTTAAGATAATGTCATAATTGCTATTTAAATTATTCTTAGGTATAATTATTGAAATGTCATCTGCAAATAGAATAGATTGGTACGATGTTATATTCGGGAGATCATTAACATATAATATGAATAGAAGAGGACCGAGTATACTGCCCTGGGGCACACCGTATTTCTTTTCTAGAAATTTTGACCTATATGAGGTTAGTATAGAATTATTATCTACACGCGACACTTCTACGCACTGTTGACGGCACTTCAAGTAGTTTTCTATCCATTTAAGTGCTGGACCGCGGATCCCATATCTCTCGCATTTGTTTATTAGAATATTATGATTTACACAGTCAAACGCTTTAGACATGTCGAAAAATATAGTGATTACCGGAGTTTTGTTGTTTATATACTCAGTTATATTACGTATTAATGAAAAAATTGCTAGAGTGGTAGATTTTTCCTTTTGAAATCCATTCTGTTCCGGTCGTAGGATTTTGTATTTAGATAGGAAGCTGTATATTCGGGAATACATAGCCTTTTCAAAGATTTTTGAAAATATTGGTATTAGTGTTATAGGTCTATAATTTGTGAGTTCATGACAAACCCCCTTTTTTAAGAATCGGTTTAACTATAGACTTTTTTAACTCTTCCGGAAATATACCTTGTTCGAAAGATAGGTTAATTAGATGAGTCACGATTGGTGCAATAATATCCGCACAGTTTTTTACAACAGCAGTGCAAATAGAATCGGAACCTACTGAATTTGTGTTATTTAAAGATTTGATGATTTGCAAAGTTTCATTTACGGTACATGGACTTAGATATATGCTAGTTGCGACATGGTCGATACCGTTATAGAGATTACAGTTTGTATTTTTACGTGTGCCATTTACTATATTTGTGAAAAATGTGTTAAATTTGTCAGCAAATCATAGAAGGATTACTAACTTTAGTATCGTCATAATTTATCCATTCAATATTTTTATAATCTCTATTTAGATATTCTTTGTTTTTAATAATATCCCAAGTAGTTTTACATACATTTTTAGATTTAGTAATCAAATTGCTGTTTGTATTTCTTTTTGAGCAATTTATGCAAGCCTTTAGTAACTTTGTATATTTATTATATTTGTTTTTATTTATGGTGCTGTTTTTTAAATAATAGGTGTATCTAAGTTTTCTTTTTTGTTTAGTAGCTATTTTAATTCCCCTTGGTAACCATATTGGCGCATGATTATTACTCTTTAATTTACATCTTTGAATAGGAAAACAAAGGTTATATAGTAAACAAAACATATCATGAAAATTTTCAAATCCTGACTTTAGATCTTCAACGTCTACATCGCTCCAAGAGAGTGATTTTAGAGATTTTCTAAATTTATTTAGGTGCTCTTTGCTATAATTTCGCTTATTTACAAAACGTAGCTTATTTGCAGAATCTCCCTTTATAGTCGAGCAACTTATTATTTGGCACGTATTATGGTCTGATAAATTAAACTCATGTATCGAACTAATTGGATCTTTGGTATTACTTGCTATTTGGTCTATACAGGTTCGTTGGCGTGTAGGTTTATCAATGTGAAGTCTAAGGTTGTAGTTATTTGTAAGATTTATGAGATCCTCTGTCGTGCTATTATTTTTAATTGTATCAATATTAAAGTCTCCACATAAAATCATTGTTTTATCGTTTCTAGGTGTAAGTTTATGAAGTAGATTATCAAGTTTATTTAGGAATAAAGTGACAGGTGAGTTGGGTATCCTATATACACATAGTATTAGTAGTTTATAACAAGGAATATCAATGCCACAACACTCCAAACATTTTTCAACACTCATATCCTTGCAAAGCTCAATTGTCTTATAATCTAATGTATTTTCTATAAGAATACATACACCACCGCGCCTTTCTATAGCACGGCAAAAAGTGGAAGCCAATTTAAAGTTTTTAATTTTAATATGTGATTGTTCTCCTTCTTTAACAAAACTTTCACTAAGGCATAAGATAGTTACATTTTTACCAGTTTCTTTTAATTCATTTAAACAAATTTCTAGCATATCAGTTTTGTTTAACAAACCCGCTATATTTTGATGAAATAATGTCACGGTATTGTATTTATCTGTACTTCTACTAGTTTTACTAACGAAAAAAGGGCTCAGATACATTTACATTTGAAAAACTGTAATTTTTTGAGTTATTAATTTTAGAAAAGTAGTCTAAAATAGTAGTTTGTTTAAATTTTGAATCAAGTTGTACGAATTGTTTTTGTATATATTTATCTTTGCTAGCGTGGCTCCTTATATATGTATATTTATTACTATACATTGACAGATAATTATCCTTATAATCTAGGGTATCTATAAATAGGTTGAGTTTTTTACATGTATGATACATATCGTTACAGCGGCTGTGAAACACATTTAAGAAATGACAATTTACAAAATTGTTAGATATTAATCTTAACATATTGTTTATGGACTTCTCGTTGAGGTACTTGTTTTTACAAACATTTAAGATCAAAATAGTGTTGTTATTAAACTTCTTTAGGATCGTTGATAGTTCCATTTGTATATTCATAGGATTCGAGTCGTTTTCACCTATACCTAATATAATTTTGTCATTTTTACCAATTATAACATTTTGACAGCTTTTTAATATTTCATGTGTGCAAGCAAATGGTTTTGTGTGTGCAAAGATGTTGTAAGATTCATATTTGCTGTTTTTTCTTGACTCAACGAGGTTACTTGCCAGTCCCGAGCATTGCTGACTGCCAAAAATCACTATGCGTCGTTTGTTATTGGTGTCTTCCCATTCTGAGTTTACAGGTTGCTTTTCGATGGTAGGTGTCTTAGTTAGGTATGTAGAAAATATTTCTTTTTGACTAGATTTAATTTTACTTTCATCAGCGTGGCCTTTCTCTATCATGGGCTCAGGTGAAATAATTGTTGACTGTATACCTGGGGAGTCAGCATTATTAGTGAAGTCAATTCGCCGCCTGTTAATATTAGTATAGATATCTCCTAAAAAAATGGATGTCTGTAATGTGGGTTTATGGACGATAATTTTACATGATAACGTCATAAGAAAACATTGATGACGTTAAATAAACAACCATGCTATTGACAGCTTTTTAAAATTTTGAATAGTATCGCATGTCGCGGCAATCGCCAAAACATTGACATTGTAATAATCAACCATGCCTGTGACAGCTCTAGTGGACACGATACTTCAGGCTATCAGCAGGCGGAATGGTCGTAATCGGAACGTGAGCAATGACGTCACACTTTTTCGTGATCATCGATTTATGTCCAAATTGAGACTGTGGCGGTACTTCATCATACTCGCTCAACCCGTTGCGGTGCTGAGGTGTAGCACCTCAGCACGTTCAGCTTACAAGCTTATATGGACCAATCTAAGATTACTGTGGCATTCCAAAACATTAAAAAAATTAAAATTAAAGGGTTTCCCCATACATTTACCTGATGTTTCGATTCCTGGACTATATATTATTAACTAGCTGTCCCACGCAACTTCGTATGCGTAAATTTTCCCCGTTTTTGCAACATATCTCATTGCTGCTCCGCTCCTATTGGTCGTAGCGCGATGTTATATAGCCTATAGCTTTCCTCGATAAATGGGCTATCCAACAAAAAAGATTTTTTCAAATCGGACTAGTAGTTCCTGAGATTAGCGCGTTTAAACAAACAAACAAATAAACTCTTCCGCTTTATAATATTAGTATAGATATTTATCAGTTGTCAGGTTACCATAGTAGGTACAAGCTCTGCTTAGTTTGGAATCAGATGACGTTGTGTGAGTTGTCCCAAGATATTATTAACTATTTTGCAGTAGGTATATTAAATAGGTACTTGATACCAGCACGGCAGAATCAGATTTTGCAATCGTGAGGTCGTGGGTTTGAATCCTGGCCATTATACTACCGACGTGAACCCACTCCTAATACAAGCCATAGAGCTAAGCTAGAGGGGTTAACAGGATTGCTAGTAATGTGAGGCCACAATCACACATTGCTAGTTATCTTATAAACAAAAAACAATATTAGGCGTTATGGACAAAATGTTCCTTCCCACAGTTAGGGCTTTAATCAAATGGCAACTAGTCAGCCCCCAGCCTCTACATAAAATGCATATAAATTCGCCATTTCAGTCTTAACCTCACAAAATTTAATTTAATTCAAGTGGAACCACGGTATAAAACACGAGCTTTTATATCGAATTTCCTTCAAATGAATGTAAGCCATAAAATAATGACTTTAAAGATCATAATAGAATGAAGATAAATTAGAAAGAGAAGATACCAATCGAAACTAAGTGGATTATAAACAGAGTGCGCGCGCAATTGCGATGTTGTGGTAATGGCGGAAGGCTCTTTCTAGTTGAACGTTTGGAACTGATATTTTTGGAACAGTAATAATATCGGTATTTACAATAACGGTTACTTTTGTATTCCATTTTTGAAAAAGTTTATAAAATTGTTTTAAATTTGAATTTTAAATTCTAAGGTTTAATGGTATTAACGTGGCTGACAGATGTCAAATAAAAGTAAAGAACACTAAATAAGTACCTAAATATTAGACTTAGAAATCAGAAGGTTTGCTTACGTCACAGGTTAACTTTTGAAATATAAAACATAGTACATAAATAATAGCTCCTATAAGTAAAAATTGTTACCTACACTACAAAATGTTTTCGTTCTGATTTATTGGCGCCCAACAAGTTGTTTATTCCAACAAAATTGTTAACATTATTTACCTTTCAATATTCTACGATGACTACTAAAACACTTATTATAATATTATGGAAATTGGAAAAATAAGTACTACCTAAATAAATGTTCACTTGAGTTGCGTGCGGAAGTATCATAAAGTATATTGTATTAATAATTACGCTAAAAGGCGACTCAACGCATAAGTACTTACTTATATAATGAGCTTTTACTTACCGATGTTGGAACGTGGTGAGTGATTTGGTGACAAATCAATTATTTTATTTGGGTATTTGACTACAATAAAAATAAATTATTTTATTCTAATCAGGTAATAGTAGATCTTAAAATAAGTGAAACCTAATAAGTGTTCTTTTACAATTTAACATGGTTTTGAATTTAAAAGCATGAAAACGAATACTTAATGTAAAGATTTGAAAATAGTAACTTATGACGTCATAGTTTGTTCTTCTTCTTCTTCTTCTTTGAGTTTATGGCAATCTAGCCGTTTTAACGGCTAATTTCTGCCAGTTTCAAGTTTTTATGCGCTTATTACATGCACGAAGTCTCGTTCATATCCAAATATCACGTATTAAAATCATTTTTCACAAGTTAAACTCGGAGCTATAAAAATAATGGCCGGTTACTTTGCCGCCATTTTTACAACTCTCGTCAGTTTGTTATTCCATACACATTTCTATAGAGCTTGTTGTTTTGACATTTCATAAAAAGAGACTGATTTCACTTGATAGTCAACATCCCTATTCGGTATTGAGTCCCGACAAATATCTAAGTATATTAATACTTTCACTTTTAGCAGGCATCACAGACGTTCAACTAAAAAGAGCCTTCGGGATAGCGATTCAGGAAGCGGGCACTATCGCTCATTTTTTACTAAAATCTATATTTTATCATAAATATACTCGAAAAATCTATCTATTTATACAAGAATTTTCTACTCGGCAAATATTTTTGAGGGAGACACCTTTATTGACGAAATTTCGAACGAAAACATTTGTTCTTTGAGTCATATCAGTGAGTGGAAAATGTGTTTTTGACTTTTTACTGTGTTTTTTTAATAAAACCTACAAATTGACAAGGAGTTAGAGGTAAATATATGTGAATTTATAAATAGAATACTAGCTTGCGAGTGCTCGTGCTTATAAAAATAAAAATGATTTACTCCTCTCTCTATGATTTCTCATGAAGTCTAACACGCACGTTGTGTCTTTATTTGTATTGGCGTAGGTTTATTACGAGTAAACTGTATATTAATGAATAATAGCATCACTTAACAAATGGAGTAATACTAATAATACCCAATACTTGCCATAGTAAATAGTATTTTACGAATAAACATTTACAAAATCAAGACAATTTAAATACATAGATTTTATTTGTTTTTTTTTTAAGGGAAGTAGATATTTTTTTTATTTGTTTTATTAAGGAAGCAGATAGGTCCTACTATTTGCAACTACTAAACACAAGCACTCAAATTTGAGATATTTTGAGTACCTATTCTTATTAATCTGCAGAGGTATTTAAGTCTGAGTATTTTATAGATGCGATATTCGTAAAATATTCGATATTTGGGATTTAAGCAATTAAGAGAATGCTTCTTATCTATTCTTAATACGTTTATCTTAAAACAGTATTTTAAGTAATATTTTATTAAAGTTATTTTATAAATTATTCATACATTTTTGTTGCTTGCGTATTTATGTAGGTAATAATTGAGATACTTGAAATGTTAATTTCAAAATAAATAATGTAAATAATAAAGTTTCTTACAAGCTAAATTTACTTAGATTAAATATGTAGTTAAACTACAATTCTTAAAATACGAGTTTGAAGGTGACCAGAATTTTCAAATTTAAGGTAAATTCGCATAAGTACCTACTACTAGCATAATTTTATTTGCTATTCCATTTATTTTATTTATTTTTGTATTTTTATTATATGTAAGTATATGGAGTAGGTAATGGTTAATTTACATCATTTTAAAAATAACCTACAAATTAGAGTGTAGGAATTATCAAAAACCCATAACACGAAACAAGACGCTAATTTTTTGCTACTTTTCCTTAATTTCGTGACAGATAAATCTATATATTATAATAGTATAATAATTAATTAATTCACGAGTCATTCTGTTCACGTGATGTTAAATGTAATCATCACTTATTTTTTAATATTAACCACGAATACTACGAGACGCAATGAGCATGATAGTATGAAGAAAGAACATTACACTACTATATATACTACTACAACTTTAATGGCTTATAACTCTGCAAGTTTTTCTTTTTTTATATGATTTCTTGAAATAAGATTCTTGTTGGGGTGTCTGAACTTTGTACTATAACAAAAAAAATCTATACTAATATTATAAAGCGGAAGAGTTTGTTTGCTTGTTTGAACGCGGCAATCTCAGGAACTACTGGTCCGAATTGAAAAATTCTTTCACTGTTGGAAAGTCCATTTATCGAGGAAGGCTATAGTCTATATAATATCACGCTACGACTAATAGGGGCGGTGTAGCAGTGAAAAATGTTGCAAAAACGGGGAAAATGTACGCATACGAAGTTGCGCGGGGCAGCTAGTCTTGTATAAGCCAGAAGCAGTCGCATGTTCAGAAAGGAATGTGACTGCTTCTAGCTACATTTGTTGGTCACGAAGGAGGAAGAATAATTCATATTTAAATCGATTCACCACAGGAATAGTTACTGCGTTCTATTTTAAATTAGTTAAAGAACTGAATATATCCCAATGCAGTTGAATTAATCAGTGCTGGATCCAGGGTTATTTCGAGGCGGGGCAAAAAATTGATGACGGCGCCCTTGATCTTTGCGGAGAACGTGTTTACGATGGGGGAGGGGGGCAAATCATTTCACCCGATTTGGTGCCCCTTCAACATGCCATTTGACGCCCCTGAAGCGTGGCGCCCGGAGCAAGTGCCTCGGTTTGTGTCCCCAATCGATCCGGCTCTGGATTTGATGACCTATACATACCAAAGCTCCAAGGAAGGAACATACGGAGTTTAATTTTAATGTTTAGTTTAAATATCTAGTAATAATATCTTGGGACAACTCACACAACGCCATCTGATCTCAAACTAATCAGACTTTATGCTATGGAAAGCAGACAACTGATAAACGTACTTATATATTTCTAAATACATACATATTATAGATAAATAACACCTAGACACAGAATAAATCATCGTGCTTATCGCATAAATTTTCATCTTGGATGGGGATCGAACCCACGATCTCCGGCTTAGCAGTCAGGTCAGGGTCACTAACCACTAGACCAACAGGCTAGTCAATCGTAGTCAGTTTGTAATTTAAGCCTTTGTTGTCATTTATATTTAAAATATCTTTATCCTGTTCTTAATTATTAAACCTTTTAAATGTATATATATTTTTTAATAAATCATCAAAATTTACAATAAAATTTTTCTCGGAATAGAGTAATGAATTCACAATTGAGAAGCAGAGTCATATTTTATCACGAAATAGGGTTCAAACAGGATGTCTGCAAATAAATTAAAAGAAAAAGAACATGAACCTGGATCCGTGCGCCCAGGACCCATAATAATAATATAATAATAATAATATTTTGGGACAACTCACACAACGCCATCTGATCTCAAACTAAGCAGACTTTATGCTATGGAAAGCAGACAACTGATAAACGTACTTATATATTTATAAATACATACATATTATAGATAAATAACACCCAGACACAATAAACCATCGTGCTCATCACACAAAGTTTTATCCTGGGTGGGGATCGAACCCTTAGCAGTCAGGGTCACTAACCACTAGACCAACAGTCCAGTCTATCTAATTAGCAAACCTTTACGTCTATGTATTTTTTATATGTATTATTACAGACAGAACTCGTTCTTTGTCAGAACTGTTACAGTACAATTGGATCAATGTAACTCGGCCGGATTAAAGTTAGGTTCATATCACTTTCGCGCATGTCATAAAGATGCGACCCTAAAATTACTTACGAAAACGATTAATTATGTTTAATTGATTAAAAATACATACTAACAATAAAAATACTATAAATGTGTTCATAAAAGTTTAAATTTAGAACAGTTACAGTAAATACTAAGGAAACGAAAATAATCACAAAAAACATGAGTTAGTAATACTAATTAAGACAATTTAATGCGTAATCGCATCTCTAATTCTCTTGGTTTAGTTACCACCCCCGCCCCCCGCTTCCTGTCACCATTTACTTCCAAAAATGCATCTGCACAAACTTGTCGCCTACTTCAGTCCGGCCGAGTTACGTTGATCCAACTGTAGTCGATAAACTGAGTGACTTGACTCAATCTGGGTCCTTCTCAGTTCTGCATGGTCTTGCCGTGGACACAAATAACGATTGTGAATAAGGACCCTGTTTAATTCGAGTCCACAAGTTTTTAACAGAACCCTAACCCAATCATGTGTCGGCTCTCAAACTGCACAGTAGTTTCTCCCTAGTCTTTTTAAATCTATTTACAATGAAGGATCAATTTGAACTTCAATAAAAATGCGTACGATTACAAAGAAATGAACGGATTTATTTGAGCTATTCCAAACGACCGCACTGTTCAACACGCGAATACAATCTGTCTGCCATCTTTCTATCCCCTCTCCATGTCGGAGTGACATCCGCATGACAGATGTCAACGTCATGTGATGTCACTACCGACATTTACATTTTGAATGTCAACCGTCTAAATCAAATCTCAATAACGTTTTTAAGTAGTAACGAGTTAAACTCTGATAAAAATAGAATGAGCAATATTAAATAACGGATTAGAATAATATTGAGTCTAACAACAAGGTGTTAAAAAAATAACTTCAAGAATTTCGTGTACGTACCATCAAATTACAAAAAAAAAAAAATTCGAGTGTTGTTTTCGAAAATAAAAAATACCGCCCGCACAAAAAAGATGGTAACAAATTCCCCTACATAATTATATAATTTCATGCAGTTTTTTGTGCAGACGGGTTTTTTATTTTTATAATTTATTTTTTTATTTATTACTTTTTAGTGGTTGTAGTATGTAACCGATGTAACAACTAAGTTTTATCACAGCTATTGTCAAGTATTGAAAATTTAAAAAATAATGGTTGTTACTAACTTATTTAGTATCATAGTCATGATCATGATATACTTTTTTAAAATGCTTAATATGAGCCCTTTAATTTGATACCCATATTGCAGTATTCAAAACCAATTTTATTTCACACCTCTTTACTTTAACATCTCACAGCCGCCATGTTTGTTTTTTTCAAACGTCACATATCTAAGAACACTTGGGCGAAGAAGACGAATGTAACGACGTCTCAATTGTGAAAATCCGTTCAGTGGATTGTGAGATATCAGGTAATAAAGAATAATACATATCAACATACATACAAGATACGCGCGAAAAACATAACCCTTCCTTACAGTCGGGTAATAAGGTTATTCCCACCTAACCTCTAACTTACCAATCAAGGTCACCAACACTACACTAGTATAAGTAGTACATACCATTCACCAACAAACAATTTAAAAAAAAACCTTGTCTACGTCATTGGTTTCGTTATGGTAGTATATCAATCGATAAACCGACCTTGGTACAACGAGGCACGGCTGAAAGCTCAGTATTACAGTTTACACTGGTGAACATACAGGGATTTTTCATATCTCTGAATACAGTAGTATTTCAAGTCGCAATTTGTGCATTTAAAAAATATCAAATTATTAATTTTTACAGAAAAATATTAAGTGAAACAATAGCTAAAAGTCGTGTCGGTCTCAATAAGTTATAAGTAGCGAAATTGACATTTTAAGATAGGTCACCATCGATAGATAGGAAATCGACGACAAAAATATAAGATTCGCTACTAGAGTTAGCAATTTTAACAGATTGTTAACGGTAGATAACTTATTGAGACCTCGTTTGTGCAGTGAAACAATAAAAATGCATATCAAAAATATCGCTGTGAATATCAAGAAACACTTTTATCGACTTCAAAAAGAGGTGATTTTATTTTTATTTAGTACTAGCTGTGCCCCGCGGTGTTACCCGCGGTTTATTAGCCTATATGTTAATCCAGGGTGTCAGCTAATTCCATACCAAATTTTATTAAAATCGCTCCAGCCGTTTAGACGTTAGGAAGTAACAAACATACGCACTCACATAATCACAAACTTGCCTTTATAATATTAGTGTGATTAGCTGTCCCGCGCAACTTCGTCTGCGTAAATTTTCCCCGTTTTTGCAACATTTCTCATTGCTGCTCCGCTCCTATTAGTCGTAGCGTGATGTTTTATAGCCTATAGCCTTCCTCGATAAATGGGCTATCCAACAGTCGAACAATTTTTTAATTCGGACAAACAAACTCTTCAGCTTTATAATATTAGTATAGATGTGGGTAGTTTACATCACAAAAAAAATCACGTTGGAACGGTTTAAGCAAGTACCCACACAGCTTAGTATCTATTTAGATTTTTTTTAATAGCGTCTTTCTTCCAGATAATGGCTCCTGGAAAGTTTGGCCTATTCAAAGCTCGGAGCAGAGACAATCAGGAGCAGCCATCAACAGAGAACCTACTGCACAACAGTAGCAGTAGCGATCACGGTGAGTTTCTATCAATTTTTTATTTATTTACTCTGACTGCTAAGCTAGAGATGGATACATTATGGACTAATCATGTTTTTTTTAGTTCTTTTGTAATACAATGGCTTACGTAAACTTATCATTGTTTTTTTTTTAAAAGGTAATTAGCAATGTGAGGTTGTGGTCCCCCATTACTAGCAATCCTGTGAACCTCTCCAGCTAAGCTCAATGACTCGTGTAATGACTTGGGTTCATGTCGGTAGTATAATGGGTAGGATTCGAATTGCGAGTCCGATGCCTTCGCCATTAGGCTACCGCCACTACCTTTAATTAAAGCAAAGCATTTAAAATTACGATCTAATAAAAGCATTTTCAAAAGCACTCCATCTTGGCGCGTATAAAGTCATGGACTGTGATGTCACGGCAATCCTGGCAGCCAATGAGGGCCCCGCATGTCTTGACATTATATGAACTGTTACGTCATAATTTGATCTGACCAATAGCATTCGTTTCAACTACCTTGAATTTCCTGCCCGATATTTTTTTAATCATTATTTTCATAATTTTAGATGCATTTTATTAAAATATATTGATGTAGGCACAATTCTAAACCTCATTTGCGTCATATGCATATTCTTCATTCCTATCTAGGATAAATCTTATTTATTACAAAGTTATTATCACACTAATATTATAGAAGTGAAAGTTTGTGAGTGTGTGAGTGTGTATGTTTGTTACTTTATAGAATTTTATAAGCTACGGGTCTTAATCGCGTAAATATTTTATTTTAAGGCTAAATACCTTTGTTTATTTCCTGACGTTTCAACCGTATTGCAACGGCCGTGGTCACGGGTAGACTGAACTTTAGCCTTAAAATAAAACATTTACGCGATTAAGACCCGTAGCTTATAAAATTCTATAGTGTGTACAAATCGCGAAAGTTTACGAACATATATTGTTTGTTACTTCTTCACGTCTCGTTTAGACGTGAAGAAGTAAGCTATATAGCTAATATAGCTGGAGCGATTTTAATAAAATTTGGTATGGAGTTAACTGACACCCTGGATTAACACATAGGCTAGTAAACCGCGGGGCACAGCTAGTTATAAATTTGAAAGTAACTCTGTCTGTCTGTTATATTTTCATTCATAAACCACGGAACTGATTTAAATGAAATTTGGTATGGAGATAGTTTAAGACCCAGGGAAGGACAGGATAGGTTTCAGAGGTTTTCAAGGGAGCGTCCATAAATTACGTAAGATGAGAATTTGGCTAATTTTGGAACCACTCCCTCCTCTGAGATAGGTATCGTGAGATTTAGGTTGACTCCCTCTGCCCTCCCTAATCTCATCTAGATTTCACATTTGACTCAATACTGGTCAAGTGTGAATCGGTTGCCCCACGTGAGAGACTCCACTCCACTCCAGTCTTAGGAATAGGGTCCCGTTTTTACTCTTTGGGTACGGAACCCTAAAAAGAATTTGTAATTTTTTATTACCTGGAAGACCAAGCTTTGCTCGTTTTTTTTTTAAACGACGTTTTCTGAAAATGAACCCTAGCTAGATCGATTTATCACCCCTGAAAACCCCTGCATACTAAATTTCATGAAAATCGCTGGAGCCGTTGCCGAGATACAAATTAAATATATAGGTATACAGGGTGGTTTTTAATATACTAATAACCTCCCGCTCTTGGCTTCTTTACGTTACACCAAATAACTTCGTTATATAATTTTTGAAAAAAGAAAATACTAATTACTCGTTCTCCACTTACCACCTAGTTTTGTCACACAATCATTAACCACACATCTGAGAGACCCTGAAGTAAAATCGATGTTTCTTTGTCAGATTTAGGGCCTAAACCTCACAATAAACAATGATTTTACTCCACTAAACGAGTCTGTAGGTGATTGAGGTCATAAGTCCAAAAACAAGTGGCAGGTAATTATGTGTTAATTTATTAAATATTTTCCAAAACTGATGTTACAAAGTTATTTAGTGCCAGCGGGATATTATTATATTAAAAATCACCTTGTTTATGTACAAGAAAAGAGCGCACTCATCATCATCATCATCATCAGCCTATCGCAGTCCACAGCTGGACTTAGGCCTCTCCAATTGCACGCCACTTTGCTCTATCATGGAAATCACCAAAAGGAAGCTCATGTTTGGATAGTCAGCATGCGCACGGCCCTTACACAACTCGTTCACGTTGGTACAGACATGCAATCTACGTGGACTACGTGGATCGCTTCACGATGCCTCTGTGATAAATCCGCGACGTCTTATGGCGGCACGACACAGTTTGTGTAACCCTGTTCTAATGTTTTATGGTCCTCATCTTGTTCGCAGTTGCATTACCGACTCCAGCAACCCCATCAACAAGCAAGGGTATGGATACACAAATTGAACCTGATACACGACTACTGGTCAACATGTCTCTGTCACAACCAGATTGTAACAATGAGGTAGGCATCAGTCCTTTAACATGGTGTATAGTATATTAGTCGCAGCACCTTACCCCCATATCAAGTTTAAAAACATTCAAACATTGTAAAATTGGCAATTTAAAAAGAGTGGCCGCGAGTTTTTATTGCCAGGTTCTTTTCTCCGGCTTTATCTATTGTTTGCGAACTTGGCATTACATGTACATGTAGAATCCCGACGTATCACAAGAGTTGTTTTGCATCCTAAGTGAATAAAGAATTTTATATTTGAATTTTGTACCTACTGTTTTGAACTACTTCCAGCGATTCCTAAAATATGCACGGGTAAAATTTGTAGTGTTATTGGCATCTAAGCGGGCTATTTTTGCGGCAATTTGTGGCGGCACTATTGGCAACTAATTGCTCGGCCATTTGAAAACAGATTATTAATTGCTTATTTAAATATTACAGGACGGGTCACCAGTACACACTGGAATTGAAGACCTTATGGTATGTACCTAATTTATAAAAACTTTGTAGTAAACTGTAGTTACGCCTCACACAAACTTGTTACTTATTTTATATCCTACACTGTATTTTACGGTCCACGGTCATGCTATCCCCTAGGATTTTATTATACAGGTAGGGGAGGTTGGGCTGAAATGGGCACCGTTTCGTCGTCAAACATAAACCTTTCTTCTTTGTATAAATTTCTTAGAATGTAATATAACATCATGTTGAAAAGATTTCTCGTATAATTCTTTTGGGTATCAAATGGTTTAGTTACATCCATAGTAAAATCGATAATGAATTGTCAAGAGGGAATACTTAGATTGTGTAGGCATCATCTCATCATCAGCCTATCGTAGTCCACCGCTGGACATAGGCCTCACCAATTGCACTTTGTTCTATCTTCCGCTTTGTGTGGGCATACCAAGTAATATTTTGGAATAGATGAAGTGGCGGAATGAAAAGGTACGTCACCTTAAAGTCCACTTTTGGTTGAACCGAAGGAAAGTAACACCAACATGTAATAAAAAGGTTTTAGTTCAACTATTCAAAGTCAACTACTGGTCTGAATGAATTTAAACTCTGTTGTGCAGCATATTTTACAATTTACGAGCAAACAACTGTCTGGTATGAAACATAATTTGAAAATTTATCTTAAGCTTGCAAAGCGTTAAATAATGTATTTCATATAACTGACGAACCTTTTAATTCCGCCACTGTACAAAGCTAAAAAAAATGCGTAGGTATTTTAGGATACATTATGAAAATATATATATTACGGATCTTAATCATGTGAATAATTTAAGGTAAAATACCTTGTTGTATTGCAACGGCCGTGGTCTGTTCGTATTGCTCAGTCTACTCGTGACCAATAATGTACATGACACAGGAAAAAAATATTTATAAATTTGCTTTAATGTTGGCTTTTTGTCCTTTTTACCCCTTTCTCCTTAACACAAATTAAGTGCCATTTCTTTAATGAGTGGCCTCAGTGCGTCTTAACTTCAGTCGTTCCGTGACAGTCGTAATGGACAGACATATTTACCTACAATTTAAATATAGGTAGGTCGATCATAAAGTTAAATTGACCTATACGTGCAGTGAACGTTTTTTCGTTTTTTTTTAAATAACATTGGTACTTATGTGAAATTTATATGGCATTTAGAGTGAGTAAAAACATAATCTATAAGTACTAATATATAAAGCTGAAGAGTTTGTTTGTTTGAACGCGATAATCTCAGGAACTGGTGATTCGAATTAAAAAAATATTTTACTGTTGCATAGCCCATTTATAACATCACGCTACGATCAATAGGAGCAGAGCAGCAATGAAAAATGTTGCAAAAAAGGGGGAAATTGACGCAGACGAAGTTGTGCGGTCAGCTAGTTTTATTATAAACTAGCGGACGCCTCGCGGTTTCATCCGCGTACTTCCCGTTCCCATGGGAATACAGGGATAAAAAGTAGCCCATGTCACCCCGGGATAGTGTAGCTTCCCAACGGTGAAAGATTTTTTGAAATCAGATCAGTAGTTTATAAGTTTATTCGTTACATACAAAAACACAAAGCTTTCCTCTTTATAATTTTAGTATCAGATAACATTTCCCCAGGCCGCGGAATTTTTAAGAAAAAAAAACCTAATAACGAAAATCATAGTTATTTTGATCTAACAAAGTTACAAGATTCATTTCCTGTGCTTTAAAATGATGTATGCGTCGTTCGTACCACGTTTTCGCCCCACATTACCTATTTAACATATTTAAAGTACAGTTAACAAAAACTATACATTTATGTCATTACATAAGCTTAGAGGAAACATCTGAAATTCTTATTAAAGACAAGTAAAATAAATGTAAAAAATGTTTGTGTATTTTTAATTAGTACCGTTTTTATTCCAAACATTTTTGAAAAAATAAAATAGATGAATCTGTTAAATTGTGTTTTGTTGTGGTGATTTGTATTAGTTTTGAAAAATATTAAATCAATTAACCCATTAGGGGTCACCTACTACATTTTTTTGGAGTATGACCTTAATAATAATAATACCAAATTTAAAAAAAATATCATAGCACGTAAATGTTCACGTTAAGCTCCATCGTTGCAAAGAAAAACGCGAAAACCGTCGTCGTAGTAAAATGACTGAAACATTTTATTTAAGGGGTGTCTAAACGGGCCATTTTTATGGCAATTTGTGGCGGCTTTATTGGCAACTAATTACTCGGCCAATAATGGGAATATGTCTGCAATTGTATGGCGCTTGATTCAGTCTGCTAAAGGGGCTTCACAACCCGGCAACAATAAAATAGAGAGCGACAGAAACAACAACAAAATTGTCCGGGCAACATTGCGGAAAATAGATCGCTCAGCGATCATCCGACAACCATCAAATCAATATTGGAGAGTACAGCCATGTTGCCAGCCACAGCATTGCCGCCACAAATTGCCGTAAAAAATGGTTCGTTTAGACGCCCCTTTAAACCAGCAAACTGGCTACCTGCGTTCTATTCATAGTATTATTATAAATGTGAAAGTATCTCTGTCTGTCTGTATGTCTGTCTTTCTGTGTGTGTGACGCTTTCACGCTCAAACAGCTAAATCGATTTAGATGAAATTTGGTATTGAGATAGTTTGTAAGGACATAGGATAGTTTTTATCGCGATAACCGACATCCACGCAAAGATAGTTTTTAATAATTTAATTTTTTTTAAATTAAATAATTGCGTTCCATTTTTAAATTACAAACTGATCTCAAAACTTATCGAATGACCTACGTATATTGTCTTAAGTGTCAAAATAGTAGACAGAACGGTCATTCGATTCGACATTTGAAATTGCTGTCAGTTTGTGCGGGGTAACCAGTCCAGCGTACACATTGACAGGTAGAGACCAGGACTGCGCCATAACCGCACAAAAGTGACCACTCTCTAGAAAGAGACAACGCTACTTTATGGACAATGCCTGTCAAATGCCGCACGAGTTTTTTCTCTCTTTCACGCTTTGCAGTCACTTTTTAATTGAAAGGGATGGCGCGGTCCAGGTCTATACGTCAATGAGGTTACATAGTACCATAGATGTCAGTGGCTCGTCACTAATAGGACTTTCGTTTTTAATTACAGGACGACGTTGCAGAACACACAGCACAAATACGTCGACCGAGTGACACCAGTACATTAGAAGACACACAGGTAACATTATTACATATAATAATATCTTGGGACAACTCACACAACGCTATCTGATCCCAAACTAAGCAGAGCTTGTACTATGGAAACCAGACAACTGATAAACATACTTATATATTTCTAAATACATACATAATAAATTACACACAGACACAGAATAAACCATCGTGCTCATCACACAAAGTTTTTTCCTGGTTGGGGATCGATCCCACGACCTCTTGCGTAGCAGTCGGATACACTCCCACCGCGCCACAGAGGTAGTCATCAATGATAGTGTAATAGTTAGACATTTGTTTCGTCAAGTCTGGCGGGGGGGGGGGGGGGATTGCCCGTGTTCCCTCCCACCTTTTGATCCGCGCCTGGGTGGTGCATTTGATCGACGTCAAAACGTAACGATCACGTATTCATGAATCTGGGTGGGGGAATAGGGTAGATATTTGACTAAAGTCAAATCAACCTCTTTTTAAGAAACGTCCAAAACGACCCGCTCCGTACAAATCTGTATGGAATGCTAGCATATGACGTCACATTTTCTATGGTCAAATTATTTACTTTTAGTGTTTTTCTTTATGATTTAAAATGAATAAACACGTTAAATTAATAGATGATTATATTTTTTAAGAATACTTTATGACATACTAGCTGTCCCGCGCAACTTCGTCTGCGTAAATTTCCCCCTTTTTTTTATAATCCTATGTTACTTCTAATACCTCCAAGAATATGTGTACAAAGTTTCATGATGATCGGTTGAGTAGTTTTCGCGTGAATGCGTAACAAACAAACTTACATTCACATTAATATATTAGTAGGGAAGGGATTTTTACATGGTTATTAAAAAATATTTTATTTTAATAGTAGGTAGTCAAATACCCAATTGCCCCTATCTACTCAACCATCAACAGTCTGAGGGGGGGGGGATCACTACCCCTGTTGCAGCCCCCCCCCCCCCCCCTCCTTGGATACACACCTGTACGTATTTAATTCTTTTCTCAACCCCTCAGATATTATACCAACCCCTACAAAACCCAGCATCACTAGACGCTACATCGTTATCAACATTAAACGATACAGAAGACCAAACACTAATAGCAGAAGACACAGAAGACGCCGCAACTTCTTGTGATGCTGTCTCTTTACAATTTGACGAGACATCTATAGCGCCTAGCGAAGATCTGTCTGTTTATTGCGGGACTATGAAGAAGAATAAGAAGATTAAGAAGGTGGAGAAACAGTTGAGGGATATTGATATGTGGAAGGCCACTAATGTTGAAGTTATGCAGGTTCGTTTTGACTTTTTATTTACATAACATTCCAATTTTCGCGTTGCATGATTATAACTATTTTTATTATACGGGAATTTTCACGTTGCATGATTATAACTATTTATATATATATAAAAATAAATAATGCGTGTTAATTCCAGTATAATATTTTTTGTATTAATTGTTAATTTATTGGTCCCTACAAGTTAAATGTTACCTTTTTTTTTGTTAAATAAAGATTACTAGCAATGTGGGATTGTGATTCCCACATTACTAGCAATCCTGTTAACCCCTCCAGCTTAGCTCAATGGCTTGGGTTCACGTCGGTAGTATATTGGGCAGGATTCGAACCCACAACCTCACGATTGCGAGATCGGTCTCGCAATCGTGAGCCTTAGCCATTAGGCTACCGTCGCTTATAGTTTAAGTAGTAGTAAATGTTTAAGTTGCTTAGCAAAAAGCTTAGAAATAAAAGTATATGTATTATGTATGGCCCTTCGTATATACAGGTTAACTTTTAATATTCTAATAACCTCTCTTGGCTTCTTTACATTACACCAAATAACTTCGTAATATTTTTTTTTTCAATTTATAAATCAACCCTTCACCACCTTCTTTTGTCACACAACCATTTACCACACATCTGAGAGACCCCGGAGTAAAATCAATGTTTCTTTGTCAGATTCATCAGGTTGTCAGGTCATTGATTTATAGACATTATCACAGACTCTCCTAACGCTAAGTTTTTCAGTTAAATCAAATTTAAAATCCTAAAATATCATAGCACGCAAATCGCCGTTAAACTCTATCGTTGCAAAGAAAAACGCGGGAACCGTCGTAGTACAATGACTGAAACATCATTTTTTTTTTTTTAACCAGCGCAACCTCGCTACTTGCGTTCTATTTTTACCCGAATGTAAGGAAGGGTTATGTTTTTCCCGCGTATCTTGTATGAATGTATGTCTGTATGTAATATTCTTTATTAGGTACCTGATACCTCACGATCCACTGAACAAGACAATCGCCCAAGTGTTTTTAGATATAAGTGACGTTTAAAAAAATAACATGGCGGCTGTGAGATGTCAAAATAAAAAGGTGAAAAAAAATGGTTTAGAATACTGTCTGATTTTTTTTTTTTTTTTTATTCTTGGGTATAAAGAACACAGTTCTTTACAATTATTACGATCTAGCCTATAAGGCTAATAAGCAATTTTACTCTAACTTAATTTTAGACGTTTACACTAATGTTATAACTAAGAATAATGTCTGTTGCACTTTCTTAGAGTCTGATAACATGAAAACACTTTGTTCTTGTGTAAATTTAAAGCACTGTCACTTTTATTTGTTCACTATAACTACACTAACTCAAATGGTTTAGTTCTTTTTAGTCTTCGCACTAAATCCGTGTGGTCGGTCAACAGGAACTGTCTGAATTAAATTAAGAGGCTCATCTTAAGCAGTAACCATTATATTTTTAATTTTTAATACTTGACAATAGCTGTGATAGAAGTTAGTAGTTACATCCTACAACAACTCAAAATGATCAAATAAAAAAATAATTTGATAAATGTAAAACCTGCCTACTTACCAAAAAAAGATGAAAACAGATTCATTAGAAGAGATTCTTTAATGCCTCCGTCAATTATACAGAGGATCTTGTTTCTATCTTTTTTCATTTTTATAACTTTTTTTTAACATTTACGTATAGACCTGAACCGCGCTATCCCTTTCAATTAAAAAGTAAATATTGACTGCAAAGCGTGAAAGAGAGAAAAATCTCATGCGGCCCTGTCTCCTTGACAGTTCTTGTCCACAAAGTAGCGTTGTCTCTTTTTAAATAGTGGTCAATTTTGTGAGGTTATGGCGCAGTCATGTTCTATTTTTAATAATATATAAAAAAATAAAAAATAAAAAAAATTAGGAGTAAAACTCAAGAGTGACCTACGTATAAAAAACCGAACTTATATTTTCTATTCATCCCAATTTCAGCACCTTCTAAGTGGAAGCTGCAGCCTAGACGAACAGTATAAATGGGAAGCCATAGCAACAGCTCGAGGGCTCTGCACCCTTCGAGACAGCTGCACTTGCCCCGACTGTAGGAGGGCGAAGTACCTCACAGGAATCACTGACGGGGACGGAGGCCTAGGGGCCGCGCAGCCACTCTTCAACGCCATCAGCGCTGGCTGTCAAGTGCAGTGAACATATGGACAAGACTACCCACATCTGCATACAAGCATGTCGTCTCAATACATTATAGACTTCGATGTTTAAAAATTGTGTCAAAAATACAAATACCCACATGTTCACGCGTGACGTCACAGTACATGATAGTTTTGATGAGAAAAATAAACGTTAAATTTAAATATGGAATAAAAATGACTACTTTCATTTTACAACGTTAATGTTGAGTGGTAACATTTATGTAGACGACATACTCGGTTTGTCAAGTATTTTTACCGGAACGTCTATGATATTTAACAACTTTTGTTCCATATGTTTAAAAAATAATTGGAATATATTCACTTAAACGAAAAACAAAAGGGAAGCCATAGCAAAAGCCCGAGGGCTATGCACTCTCTAAGACAGCTGCACCTGCGTCAACTGTAGTAGGACGAAATACCTCACAGGAACCACTGAAGGGGATGGAGGCCTAGAGGCCACGCAGACACTCTTCAACGCCATCAACACTGGCTGTCAAGTGCTGTGAACATATGGACAAGACTATTAGACTACCCACATTTGCATACAAGCGTGACTTTTCAATTCATGCTAGACTTTGACGTTTAAAAATTGTGTCAAAAATATAGAACTACCCACACTTTGACTACGTGACGTCACAGTACATGATAGTTTTGAAAATTTAATAAAAATTACAGTGTTCACATCTACTTAATCTGAAAGAAAAGTCTTTTTGTCAGAATTATTTTTATTTATTTTTCACGAAAACAAATAAGAAACCATAGCGAGCCATAACAAGATAAGTTGTTACAAATAATACAAAGATAGTTTTTTACAAATGCAGTAACTGCAGCAGTAACTATATGAGAGAATATCTAATAGTGGGATCCCGCGAAATAAATCGGTATACAGTCTAAAATGATATTGATTTTTCGTATTCACAAATGTAATGAAAATAATTTCTTAGATTTTTACATAAATAGTGACGTCACATTCACATTACATGATAATCTTTCTGTTTCTCATCGTGTGTCAAAATATAATAAGCAAAATAACATGTACTGTGACTAGTCTATACCTAAATGTGTGTCGGTCAAAAATGTACTATTTTGTAAACTCAGCAATATGACTTATGTGGTCAATCAACTCTGCATTCTTAATTATTATAACAAAAATGCTGTGAAATTATAGACTGTGTAATGGGAGACGATGGTTATAGCTACTACTTTAGTAAATAAAAGAAATCTCGAGAGCACGGTTAATAAAATCAATCAAGATTGATTGATAAAATGTATTGATGAAATATCAATTTATATGCTTTTGAAAGCATTAAAGAAAAATGAGACGGGTTATAAAAACTCTGCAATTCTATTAACTGCAGAAGCAGTCGTTTAGAACGTTTGCAAAATTGTAAAAATAAATGACATTTTAAAGGCAATTATTACATGTACACTTTATGCAGAATTTTATATGTAAGTCTTTGTGTATTTTAGTTGAGTATAAACTCTGCAATTCTACTTATATGTGTAGTTTTGTGTATATTTCCTAAAGACATTTAGAGAATGAAATCTAGAGAGAATTGTCTGCCTTTTTAGTTCATAGTGTAATGTCTAGATGTGTTTTAGTTTAAGAATAAAACTCAGCATTTGTACTTATAAGCTTAATTCATAACAAAAACATATTCATACAATAGCATATATAATTATTTAGTAATTTAAATATACCTAGTCGTATATTATTGTTTATTTTTACAAATATAACATTGTAAAACTTTTGTCTAGCTTTTTGAAATAATCTACTGTGCTCAATAAATACAATTGCTGAGTTTAGTTTATCTTCAATGTAAGGTGATGATCGTGCTGAGATTTAGTTAAACTCTGCATTTCTAATTATAGCCACTGAAATATACAATCTATAATACTCAATCCCCAGTGTGATGGAAATTATGTTACGGTAAATGTGATTAATTGAAAATTATTAATATTTCACTTTTTACGGTCATTATTAATAATTTTCTACTCTTCGGTGAAAGTAATAAAATGAAATAAGACTCGAATTTATTTGTCCAGTAATAGGTATTTATTTTAAATAACTCAGTACTTACCTTAACTTGGTGGTATCTGACATAAATCATGGTGAAAAAATACAGAACCGAGTTAGTCCAACCGGCCGGCGGCCTTTTTTTTAAAGATAACTAGCCATGTGGGATTGAGTCCCACATTGTTAACCCCTCCAGCCAAAGGCTTGTGTTAGAAGTGGGTTCACGTCGGTAGTATAATAGGTAGGATTCGAACCCGCGACCTCACGATTGCGAGACCGATGCCTTAGCCATTACGCTACCGCCGCGGTACTTGTTTGTGATACCCCGGTGTTTTTAAAAACCGTAGACACGGAGGGAGAGCAACCTCCACCTGCTGTAGCATAGCGCCGGCACACAACGAACTGCAGCGGCCGAGGCTACGAAGGCAAGGCTGAGAAGTATAGGTGCTGGTGTTTTGTTACGTTATTGCGAAGAGGTTGCACTTCCCGTAACGCCGGAGAAGAGGCGATTCTTAAGATCTGGGCGTTAAAAATGTTAACTTATGCGAATTTGACAATCATCATCGTTATCAATCAAAATCATCGTCGTCATCAAACGTCACCATCAGTTATCATCTTCATTATCACCCACCATCAATGCCATCATAATGATCAATCAATCATCTTCTTTAATTCCTAACAGAAAGACTATAAAATATACAAAAATGCACCAAATACTATTAAAATTGGTAGAGCTATTGAAATATTCAATCATCGGTAAAAGTGATTAATTTGTTACTTTTACCTCAAATTCCGGTAATTATTAATAATGATATAAAGTTATTCATAATTTTCAATTAATCACACTTACCGTAACATGAGTGTCATTTTTACTAGTCTGATTATATTGTATTAATGGCCGGGCGCCATTTTGTAGCTTATAATAAGTCAATGTCTAGTCAATTTAGTTACGTATAAAATATATAATGTGTACTTAGATAATGATGTTTAGATAATAACTGGTTTGTTTGACAACCGTTCCTGTTTAAGTTAGTACTTAATACTAATTTAGATTTTTTATAGAAACAGACACAAGAATCAGTTATTTTGTTCGATACCTATAATAAATTTTACTTGTTCGATACCTCTAATAAATAAATGTCCCCGATTGGATTCATTCGAATAACAAGAACTTACTATGGCTGGGGAGTTCAAGTAGCTACCTTGGATTTACTCGAGCGTCGTGGAGACCTATTTGATTTTGAAAATTATTATGGTGTGAAGAAAAAATGTTTAGGATGTATATCGTTTCAATGGTAAAAAAATAATAAAAAAAAGTCTTTCGCTTAAAACGGGGATGTTAAGAGAACCCACACGAAGCTTTCAAATTCAAATGACTTAGGTACGATTCGGACAAGCCGCAAGCTCGTGGCTTTTTGAAAATTTAAAAAAAAAAACCCCCCTTTAACACAATCGTTGACATATTAGACCAGCGTCTATGGGATATCAAGCTGAACCATATGTATGATAACCTAATGCGCTCGAATATCTCGACACTTTTTTTTACTAAATACTGACAATTTTTTTACTAAATATTTTTATCGGTTGCCCAAGACGCGCGTCACTATATAAAGAGCTAATATTCAGTAAGGTTACTCAACTGGCTACGAGGTATCCCCCATATGTTAATCTAGTGGATTTACTAGAGCGCGGCAGATTTTTAATATTGGTCTAAAATAAAGTACATATTATTATTAAATCCAAGTTAGCTACTTGAGCTCCCCATCTATTACAGTCGTATAAGTAACAAATCCGACTGCATGATTGACACAGAATCCCGGAATACTTACATACTATTGATACATAGAAGTCTGAGCTGGTTCGAGATTCTGTGTCCTTTTACTTATTTTTTTTATATGATTCTGGGTGTTTTGTAAGACACCTATCACCGCCTACCTTAAATCGTAATTAATTGTTACTGTACAAAATGAAATTCAATTGTTACTGTCCGTGACAAGTACCTAAAATTGATTCTTGTATCTGTGATTTTCAGTATTGTAATAACAGTAATTAAGTTCCTTACTTGCGTGTCTAAACTGCCATAGTTTAAACTTAGACTTTAGTTACTTACATTATTTTATAAAAATGTTTTAGATTTTTATTTAAGCTACAGTCATACAGCGGGCGGGGAGAGACGCTAGTGTCAGTGACACCTATAAATCTCTGAAAAACAAACGTACCTATAAATTATGAGTTTTGATTTATTCTCGGAAGTTTTATAGACAACTTGCAAAATATAACTGGCATGAAACGTGAGCAGAAACGGTATTGAACCGTTTGAAAGATGGCCAACGCGCGTTTGAACAACGGCACGGATTGTACACAGAATCTTGAAACAAAGTGGGTGACGATTCTGTGAGACTATCTTTTTTAGCATGCGTTATATGAATGTACTCTCTGTATACAATGGTTTGGATTTGATATTATATTAATGAAAATGTAATTAGATCGTCAGCCAATGTCGTAGAAGTCTTTTTAGTAGCGAGATTACTACTGTCCACTATGGTCATTTTTGTGCTCACGATTCGTATCGTATTACATCTTTAGAGGCCGGGACGTAGATGCCCGAAAGCCGTTGCTACCAAATTCTCTTTCTCTAAAACGAAATTCATGAATTCGAAGTTTTCTTGATTTTTTGAGTTTACGGGGACTATTCTTATTAATTTTTGGATAAGCACAAAAAGTCCAAACCCATAGACTCTGGTTATCACCACCTCACTTTTAATCGAAACTTCGTTTTCATTGAATTAGAGTAGGCCTCCTGAAAGATCTATTGCGGCACTTTATTCCTTCAAAATTCCTGTTTAGTCTGACCATAAAGTCGACTATGCGTCTTGGTGAAGAGTATTTATCGTCGTTTGGTGGGATTAAGTGCCCTCCAAAGTGCTGGCTTCTGCCTCGCAGCCACAAAGGATGTGTATAGGTGTTTCATCATTCTTATGGCAGAACCTGCAAACATTAGTGTCATTAGTATTAGTAAGACGCATCTTGTGCATATGTTTGTTTAGTTTGCAGTGTTCGGTTAGGGTTCTAATAAGAATTCTGATTTGATTTTTACTTGAGCGCTTCTTTAGTGAACCTGGCGTCAAAGCTTAGAGAGCGCTTTTGAGTGCTTTTTGAAGTCACGATTCTGTTCTAAATGCTCTTTAAAATGCTTCGTTGTCATGAGCTGTCGTCTTACCCAGCTAGCTGTTTGACCGTATTTTATTTAAAGATGTTAAATAAATGTCCCCTATTTATTAATTAGGTGAAGTAAACTAATCAGTATCTTCAAGCGATTTGATTAATGGCCTCTGTAATGATTCCGTGTAAGACTGATGTGTATCTTAATAGTGATAGATGTGTCGGGTGTGAACGTTGATATTACAACATTTTTAGTTAAATTTATAATTTAACTAAAAATTTGTCGCCTAAAAATTGTCTTTCTGCTGCGATTTTTAAAGGGCGTCTAAACGGGCCATTTTTACGGCAATTTGTGGCAGCACTATTGGCAACTAATTGCGGGGCCAATAATGGCAATATGTCTACAATTATATGGCGCATGATCCAGTCTCCTAAACGAGCTACACAACCCAGCAACAATAAAATAGAGGGCGACTGAAACAACAAAATTGGCCGGGCAACATTGCGAAAAATAGATCGCTCAGCGATCGTCTGGCAACCATCAAATCAATATTGGAGAGTACTACCATGTTGCCGGCCACAGCATTGCCGCCACAAATTGCTGTAAAAAATGGCCCGTTTAGACGCCCCTTTAGGTAGGTACTTTTTTCTCAAATTTATGAAATACAACTTAGACTCTTTTATTTTACAATTCTTGTACCTACTGAGTCTACTCATTTTATTGCAGGTTTAAGTAGTATAAGCAGTAAGATTTTACCGATAAACATTCATATATTTCTAAATACATACATATTATAGATAAATAACACCCAGACAGAATAAACCATCGTGCTCATCACACAAAGTTTTATCCTGGGTGGGGATCGAACCCATGACCTCTTGCGTACAGGATACACTCCCACCGCGCCACAGAGGTAGTCTAGCTAGTTGCATATTATGGTTGTAGTACATTTGTACTACTTATTCCTGCAAAAGAAACTGTAGCGTAGGTAATGCTGTGCGCGTAATTATTACAACTACACAAGATACTAATATTGCATTTCTATAACTCTGTAAAATGTTAGGTATTAGGTACCTAACTACTTATATCTTGGTTCACATTTTTATGATACGTTTTGCGAGTTCTAATTAGACACTACAGGGTCCATGTTCTTTTTTTCCGTTTTCGCGGTAATTGGCGAACTGGGGCGCATGCGCGGTGCGCTCAAAGATGTCCGCCATGCGCGTTGATGCATTTCAAGCGCAGATTTTGACAGTTCGCACGGGATTGCCGCGAAAACGGAAAAAAAGAAAGATTTTTACTTAAAATTAAATTTGCAATCACACCAACACGGTATTTAGTAATTTTTTAACAAAATTTTCGCAATTTTACAGAATGCTCGTCGGTATGAATGTGTGTACCAAGTTTGTAAAGACAAATGTATTTTTACATAATATACCTAAAGTTTGTAAATAATCAACGATTTCTAATATTATATGTTTCTATATTGTCTACCTCTGTTTTAAGTTATAACCGATACTGAAGGGTGCTTAAGTTTCTTATGTTTTTGTAGTATGTTTTAGAACAATGATAATGAACAGAATGATTTGAAATAACCTCCCGCTCGTGGCTTCTTTACATAACAGTGAATAACTTTGTAATATCAGTTTAAGAAAATGTTTAATTTAATTAACCTATAATCACCTACCACTTGTTTTTGGAGTTATGACCTTAACCACCTACAGACTATATTACTGAAGTAAAATCGTTGTTTATTGTAAGGTTTAGGTCCTCAACCTGACAAAGAAATATCGATTTTACTCCGGGGTCTCTCTTTTGTTTGATAAATAGTTGTGTGACAAAGTACCTAGGTAGTGGTGAAGGGTGAAATTTAAAGAAGTCAAGAGCGGAAGGTATATTAAAAATCATCCTGTATAATAAAAGATATTAAATATGTTATTAATCCTGGACAAATCGAAAACATCACAAGTATTGTAGCCTTCTCATATCTATGATAAACTACTAACGATGGAAATTTGATGGAATCGACCAATAGCGTTTGCTCTGAGGCGGATCTAGAATTTTGGTTTGGAAATTAAAAAACCTAAAATTTTGATCTTATTTAGACTTGATCCCCTGAGGGTAGATTACATTATATCAAGAAGAAGCACATTTAAAGTGCTACAGGGATCTTTTGGCAATGATGCTTTACAAGATGGCGGTGTTAGTTCTGATTTCAGCCACGTGCCAATGGCACTTGGATGACATTGACATAAGGGCGCTTTACAAGATAGCGGTGTTAGTTCTGATCATTGACGTAGAGACCAGTAGTGCGCCATAACCTCACAAAATTCACCACTCTCTAGAAAGAGACAACGCTACTTTGAGGACCATACCAAACCTGTCAAAGACCGAATTAGTTTTTTACTCTCTTTCACGCTTTGCAGTCAATATTTACTTTTTAATTGAAAGGGTTGGCGCAGTCCTGGTATAAATGTCTATGACTCTGATTTCAGCCACGTGCCAATGGCACTTGGATGACGTTGACATGACGGCGCTTTACAAGATGGCGCTGTTAGTTCTGATTTCGGTCACGCGCCAAAAGATCCTTGTTGTAGCACTGTACACTTAGCAGGTCTGGCAAGGGGGCAAGGTGGAGGGTCTTCATGCCATATCTCTTGTTGCCTTTGTGTTTTAATATGTACCTACAGTTGAATCAACGTAACTCGGCCGGATTGAAGTTGGCGACAAGTGATTGCACAGATGCATTTTTTGGAAGTAAATGGTGACACGAAGCTGAGGGCGGGGCGGCAACTAAACCGAGAGAATTAGAGATGCGATTACGCATTACATTCTCTTAATTAGTATTACTAACTCATGTTTTATTTGATTATTTTCGTAAAGAAATTGTTTTCCAAACCTTTAGTATTTACTGTGACTGTTCTAAATTTAAACTTTAATGAACTCGTATAGATAGGATTTTTATATTGTTGAATTAAAATTTTGTTAGTATTTTTAACCGATTAAACATATTTATTTGTTTTCGTAAGTAATTTTAGGGTCGCATCTCTATGATATGCGCGAAAGTGATAAGAACCTAACTTCAATCCGGCCGAACTGAAAACGCCTTTGGTCGATTTTTTCGTTCTCTCTGTTATGTAGATTTATATAAATATTTACTATTGATGTAAATGCACTTCTGACACAAGCATAAAGCTTCGTTGGACGACATTAATGAGATTGCTACTGCTAAAGGATAGTACCTACAGTAATTAAAAAATACTAAAAATGTAATATATTTTGTGTATAGCCCAGTATTATTGATTAAAACCTAACTTTTTACTTCATATTCATAGTGACTGGTATATGTTTCGATGTCTAGAAGTATAATATGACTGTCAAATCTTTTTATGTACCTAGTTAACTTTATTGATTGTTGTAGCGTTTCAGTAAATCTCTTGTATGTGAAATATACGTATTAGTATAGCATATATATACCTTATTAGGTATTATATTATTATACTGTGTGTTTTACAGTGATGTGACTCGGTGAATATTTTCTGATTCAATGTACCTAACTCTAATGCAAAATCTCTACTTCAGGGTCCTTATTCACTGTTTTATTTTAGATTTCTCTGCAAGCCTCAGTCAAAGATGTCCGCGCGCATGCACGATGCTTTTATAAACACAGCTTTCTTCAAACCATTATGTCAAGATTTTGACAGTTAAAAGCGCGGGCTTGACGCAAAAACAAAAAAAAAGCTAGTGAATAAGGACCCAGCTCTTTCTAGATCAACAATATAGTATTTTTTGATATCGATCATTGGTTAAGGTTCATGAACCCTCTCTAGGTAGGAACTAAGTTCAAATACTAGTACCTACTCAAATGAAATTTTGGAGCTCAACATAGCTAAGTCCTGAAATTTTGAACCCCATTCTATTACATTAAGACGAGGGCTGGATCCCTCCTATATCGTTTTCCTTCCATAGTTTTATACATTGAGGTTTTTTTTAATCACCAGCTATATTGGACTTCCATGGCTTTTGAGATCTAAGAAGCACTATTTCTGCATAACATAGCCTTATTCAATGATCTATGCCACGCCGCTTCTAGTCTATTCGAGTTACTATCCTAAAGGTTCATTTCCGTGCATCGCGGCTTATGACAAGCGGCTGACGCGCGCGGCCGATGCGACAATAGTCAGACTATGAGAATGTAAGACGCCGTTTCCGCGCTCTGCGACAGACGCGCGTGGCCTACGACTGATGTAGGCTGCGCGCGCACTCTGACTATTGTCGCATCGGCCGCTCGTAAGCCGCGATGCACGGAAATGAACCTTTAGCTAAGTACTTAAGTAATACATATATCCGACTAGCTGACTCCGCTCCAATTGGTCGTAGCGTAATGTTATATAGCCTTCCTCGATAAATGGGCTGTTCAACACTAAAACATATTTTCAATTCAAACTAGTACTTAGTTCCTGAGATTTTTATTATCACGTCATAATGCCAAATCAAATAAGTATCAATAAAGCATCGAGTCACATCAACAGTATTTTGTAATATAGAAATACTTATGATGTTAATGCCTTTAGTGTGGTTCCTATACAATTTCTTACTATCAATATGTGAATTTTCTATCACTGTATAGCTAATGTTTTAGCAAGATAGTACCTAAATGGAATAAACCTAAAACATTCTGATATAATAAAAAAAAAACACTGTTTGTTAGATCATAGGTACGTTAAAGTGTTGTCTTTGTTTTTTTATTCTATTTTCTAAATAGAGGAAAACAATATATTATATTCGTTCATTGTCGTAGAGATCAGGACTGCGACATAACCTCACAAAATTGACCATTAACTAGAAAGAGACAACGTTTTGCAGTCAATATTTACTTTTTAATTATAAGGGATGGAGCGGTCCAGGTCTATACGTCAATGGTTATAACAAGAGAATGCCTACTGTTTATCGTCTGAGTCATTCCAGTTAAAATTTAAAAAAAAGGCGCAATGTCTATGAATTCACAAATAGTTTACATATTTTTATTTTTAGGGAAATTATCTGGCTGTGTTTGTTACCAACCCTAAACATTTGACCACTTTAGATTAAATTTATGTTTAAAAAAAACACTACCAATTAACTCTGCATAGCTAGTCACTTATGATCATTATTAATCAGCAAGCTGGTTCACAAGCAGGCTGTATCACATAGATTCGTTGACAATGCAGAGTTAGGTACTCTTTTAGTTACCAAGAAAAAATACTTGCATATTTTTTTAAATTCAAATATTATTTTATTAGACCTAATGCCGTTTTTAAAATAATTTACTTATATAAAAAATACTCAGGTGTAATAAAATACTCAAATATTTGGTAAATAATAACAATTATAATTGTCTTAGCAGCAGAATTGTTCGTCGATGTTTACCTTACGACTTGTTTGTTCGCATATAATTAAACATTTGTGTTGTAATAAATTATTGTGATGTCAAATTCATTTGGTTTTATTTATGATGGAAATTATGATGGATTTATGATACATACCCGAGTTGAAACCTACGTGTTCATGGTATATTAAGCCTAGCACACACACAATAATATTGACATTAAACTACATAATAAGTACTTACATAATTTATCGCCCGCCGCTCCGCCCGCGTGGATGTCGGTTATCGCGATTAAAACTATCCTATGTCCTTCCCCGGGACTCAAACTATCTCCATACCAAATTTCATCTAAATCGGTTTAGCTGTTTGAGCGTGAAAGCATAACAGACAGACATTTATAATATACTAGCTGACCCGCGCAACTTCGTCTGCGTAAATTTTCCCTTTTTTCTTTTTTCTTCCTTTTTTTTTACAACATTTTTCATTGCTGCTCCGCTCCTATTAGTCGTAGCGTGATGTTATAACCTATAGCCTTCCTCGATAAATGAGCTATCCAACAATAAAATATCTTTTCAATGCCGCCCAGTAGTAAAAATAAAAAAAAATAAAAAAATGATTTATTCACTTAGGAAGCAAAATACTACACTTGTGAAAAGTCTATTCTACATTTACTGGTAATGCCTGTTCGCAAACAATAGGTAAAGCCCGAGAAAAGAACAGGCAATAAAAACTCGTGGCCACTCTTTTCAAATTGCCAATGTTTCTCTGTTTATAAACTGTATATGCAGGTAAGGTGCTGCCACCATTATATTATACACCATATTAGAGGACTGATGCAAAAAAAAGAGGTCAATAATATTAGAAGAGTACACGAGATCAGATACATCAGCCTCAATGGGCACAACATAGTAGGAGCATCCACTTACGATGTAAAAACTTTATGTGCTTAAATATTGGCCAATTTACTGCTACTTAATGAATAAGTATACATGTTTTACAAAGGAAAGAAAAGAATGGCCGTAATTTATCACGCAGAATCTTTACTTACAAAAGTAAATCGTTTTCTTAACTAGTACCTAAGTAAAATTATCTAACTGTGACAACAATATTCACCTAGTAAAATGCAATAAACTATACAACACAATACATTAATAGGGAGCAACGAACTACATCCATTTATCTTTGTCAGTTAAATAATCATCGATTGAATAGTAAGCTCTTTGTATAAGATGTCTCTTGACTACATTCTTAAATTTATTTACGGGTAGACTCGATATGCTGACTGGAATTTTATTGAAAAATTTTACACCTAGTCCCATGAATGAGTTATGAGTTTTATGAAGCCTATGATATGGTCCTACCAATTTGTGCTTATTTCTTGTATTCACAGAGTGAATATCACTATTTTTGTTATATAAATGTAAGTTTTGTTTTACAAACATAACGTTTGCATATATATATTGTGATGCAACTGTCATAATGCCTATCTCTTTAAACTTTTCTCTAAGGGAAACTCGTGCTCCTAGTTGATATATCGCACGCACTGCGCGTTTTTGAAGAATAAAAATAGTTTGTATATCAGCCACCTTGCCCCAAAGCAATATGCCGTAGGACATGACGCTGTGAAAATAACCAAAATATACTAGTCGAGCTGTTTCTACGTTCGTAAGCTGTCTGACTTGTTACTACTACTTGTACTAGTTCCTGAGATTATCGCGTTCAAACAAACAAACAAACTCTTAGGGGTATGAAAAATAGATGTTGGCCGATTCTCATAGATACCGGATAAGCACAAAAAATTTCATCAAAATCGGTCGAGCCGTTTCGGAGGAGTATGGCAACGAAAACTGTGACACGAGAATTTTATATATTAGACTAGCTGTGCCCCTCGGTGTTACCCACGATATAAATATATATATATATATTTTTTTTTTAAAAGATAACTAGTAATGTGGGTTTGTCGTCCCACATTACTAGCAATCCTGTTAACCCCTCCAGCTAAGCTCGATGGCTTGTGTTAGTAGTGGGTTCACGTCGGTAGTATAATGGGTAGGATTCGAACCCACGACCTCACGATTGCAAGACCGATATCGGTCTTGCAATACAATGTAAAGCATCACAATGGTGTTAAAATGCCAATTTAGAGCTTCAAGATATTTTGTGAAATTATATTAGAGTTTAAACGGATCTTAAGCTCTATATAAGTTTACTATTCGCTTGTTATAATGCTTCTTGTGTTACTTGGGATGCCTTAGCCATTAGGCTACCGCCGCTTCAAAATATAATATATATAATAGCATATGTGTTAATCCAGGGTGTCAGCTAACTTCATACCAAATTTCATTAAAATCGCTCCAGCCGTTTAGACGAGAAGAAGTAACAAACATACGCACTCACATACTCACAAACATTCGCCTTTATAATATTAATGTGATTTGTCAGGCGCTACCTTTGTGATTTTTTTCACATTTTTTGGTCACACGCTTCAAAAGATAACTGGGGGGGGGGCACAATTATGCAACTTTCGGAGCGATTATTTCCAAAAATATTCACATAATCAATAAAGTTTTTTAGAAACCTTAAAATATTTTTGAAATAACTGTCGAATGATTTGCCACACGACACGATGTTTGCTGAAAAAAAAATCTGTTAAATGTATGGAGTGCGCCCCCAAAAATGATTAAGTATTTTTTTTATTACTTACCTATCAAATTATGTAGCGGCTACTCCAAGACACCTTTTCACCTTTCGTCAATATTCATCGACTTTCATTCTCGATAATGCTCATGATATATGACGTTTTGCCATTTTGGCTACGGAACCCTAAAAATGTACATAATAATACAAGTTCGATCAACAACAACGACGCACAATTTTCCCGCTCATTTATTGAAATCATGAAGCGTTTCATCTCAAACAAAAAATAATAGACAAAGATAATGATGGTTAATTTAATGTCTTTGTCTTTAAGTTATAGTTATATTTGTTTGCAATTAAGGGTGGTACACTACACAGCTACTAGTATAGTATTATATTATCTGTGACACAGCTATCTAAGCTCTGCCCAGTAAAACTAGGTGTAATTATTATAAAGCGACAAAGAGCTCTTATAATTTTGTTACATTACGTTTCGTTACACGCGCTAACAAGAACTCGTTCCATTAATATAAATCCGTAAATTAAAACATTTATGCATATTGCATCTCACTCGGACTTGTTACAAAATACGAGTGCTGTTATCTTTCCTTCTCGATATTGATGCTTAATATACAAAATATTTTCAAGCTTACATGTAGCTTGAATAACCACAGACAAATAATATTTTTCATCACATCATTCATTATTAGTTTTCGACAATCAACATTATACATCGCGCCGAAAACACATAATTTAGCTTGGAATTACTAAAATTACTAGAAAATTGGTGTTTTAAATACAAAAACATGAGTGGTCCTAACGGCATGTTGTACGGTGGTGACGAAATAGGTGCATTAGTGTTCGATCCTGGTCATCATTCGTTACGCGTAGGCTACGCACAGGAGGATACTCCAAAAGCTGATATTCCTGCCGTAGTTGGTGTAGGACCAGCTACACATATCCCTGAACCCGAGGAGAAGGTTCCAGATGGAAATGTTACGCAAACCGGTGAGTTTTATTTGAATTTTGAGTCATCAAATTTGAGCTATTTTTGGTATCATTTTTTCTACAAATCACACTTCTAAACCATGTTATTCATATTGAAAAGGTTACAGTAATCTTACAGGAACCTTTTTATGACAGTAAAGTCTATATTCAAACACGTATTTTACGGTATTTATTGACGACTTATATCATAGCCCATTGTTTGAATCCAATCTTATCGTAAATAAAGTAACTTTCGAAAATAGTGATTTCTATAGCTTTTTAGATTAATTTTATACTTCTAACGTTGTAAACAAGCATACAGCTAGCTAGCCAGTGTGCATGCAATGTACAAGAGTAGAAAATGGAACAGAAACAGGATGAACAGTTACTAGTACTTTCAACTTATATTGCTCATGGAAGAATATCAGTTGATTTAAACTGCATTTCCACTGTGAGCAGAATTAACTGTATATGGAATCTGTAATTCACCTTTCATATTACCACTTGTACTTAGAAAGTGTTTTATGTCTATTTAGTGAATAACTACTTTATAACATCTTTCTGTACTACTTTTTGTACAAATAACAATTCTGATTCTGAACAGTCACTTTCCTTTACAAAGGCAAAACTCTTCGTTTATCTTTCTTATACCTATAAATGAGCAATTCTTGTATACCTAGTCTAGCCATAAATATTGTTACGAAGAAAAAACATTTTTTTTTATTGCAAATAATATTTATTACTTTTACAGTGTGTTAGTTTAATACATAAATAAAAAACAATTCAAAATATAAAAAGCTTATTCGAAGTGGTCTCCATTGGCTGCAACACAGTCCTTTAAACGTTGAGGCCAGTTATCAATAGAAGCACGCACTCTTTCCATGGGAAAACTCTTCACTGCCAATCGTATGGATTGTTTTAGGGACTCCAAATTATCATGGCGCTTAGAGCAAGCCATACTCTCTAAAACTGACCATAAATCATAATCCAGCGGATTAAGATCGGGACTAGACGACGGCCAGTCTTCAGCTCTGATGAAGTCCGAAACGTTCACTTCCAACCAAGACTGCGTGGACCTAGCTTTATGACCCGGCGCTGAGTCTTGTTGGAAGGACCATACTTGGTTATTGAACATGGTGTTGTTAAGGGGTTTAACTACCTTCTCAAGAATGGTATCTTGATACACTTGTGCCGATGTTTTGATACCTTTTTCACAAAAATATGGCTCAGTCACTCCTTCATAGCTAACACCCCACCAAACCATCACTGAAGTCGGATAATGCCCACGTTGCACTCTGTCGACTAATTGGGAAGCTTCCTTAGAGCTTTGAGCATAAATACGGTCATTTTGTTTGTTAAAATGTTGCTCAACTGTAAAGATTTTCTCATCCGTAAACAAAATTTTTCTGTGACCTCCCTTTGCGTACCGCTTCAGTAGTTGCTTCGATTTTACCACCCTATTCTTTTTTAAATTATCAGTTAAAAAATGACCAGTGCGTCTCTTATAGGCTGCAAGTCCTAAGTCATCTTTTAAAATGCGTGACATGGTTCTGGGTGCTATCTTCATCTCCCGAGATAAAATCTTTTGCTTTCGGACAGGATTTCTTCGAATTCTTTCCCTTACTGCTTTGACCACCATTTTCGTACGAACCGAACACTACGTGGACGGCCAGATCTTTTTCTGTCACAAACAGAGAAGGTCTCATTGTACCTATTAATAGCCCGGTACACAAACATTTGACTAATACCAAGCGTATGGAGAGTTTTAAAAATTACATTCGGCTCCATACCAACTTTGTGTAATGCAATCACAGCGATTCGGCTTTCTTCACTCCATTTTAATATAGCAAAATATTGTACAATGTATTGGCGCCAAAATTAGAAAATACAATGAACAATCGTATAAAAATGACAGATTCCAAATTCAAATGTAATATCTTTCTTATTTTTAATTGTAACAGTATTTATGGCCAGACTAGGTATATATATGTACCTATATATATAATCTGCATCTCGGAAACATCTCCAACGATTTTCATAAAGTTTAGTATGCAGGGGTTTTCGGGGGCATTAAATCGATCTAGCTAGGTTTCATTTTAATTTTTTTTTTTCAGTAAACATCTACATGTGTTCAACAGGTCTTTTTTTAAAATAAGTTAATAATAATAAGTTACTTAAAATTTTTTTTATGATTGAGTGAATGTTTTCAGAAATAATCGCTCTGAAAGTTGCCAAAATTGTGTCCACCTCCGCTTTATCTTTTATACCGTATGGCAAAAAAATATATATTTTCAACATGTACAGATATACAGTCTTTGAGTTAATGTCCAAAAACTGCGCTTCTCAACAAAAGGACGTAAGTGCCATGAAGATACGCTCTTTTGCTCGTGCACTTTTTCAGATCGTATAGTTTCATATGTAGTGCATTGCTTTGTAATAACAGCTGCCCTACACACCATGGTCTGAGATGCTCTTCGACAACCAGGCAGTTTTTTTATGTATTTCTGAATGGAATGCTTACAGATTTTTATATAAAAAATATCTAAAATGTCACTATAATAATGTTTAATTTTTAATAACACAATTTATCCTTGTCATCAGGCACAAAAGCAGGTGGTGAACTTCGTCACTACATCGATGTCACCGAGTTGCATGTGCCTCGCACGGGCATGGAAGTTCAGACGTACATGAAAGACGGACAGGTGGACAACTGGGACCTGTTTGAGAAAATGCTTGACTATTGTTATTCTAAGGTTTGTTGTGTGTTTTATTTAAGACTTGTAATGCCGGATCCGCTGCTTGCCACTTGTCACAAACTCCAAACTGCTCCAAATCTCAACAAACTCACAACTGTGTGAATGCATTGCAAATACATTTACATACATACATACATTTCAACCCATATGATGTCCCACTGCTGGGCACGGGTCTCCCCAGTAGAACTTACTGGTATGTAGATCCTGGGGGTAATTGCCATAATCGCCACGCTTGGCGAGCGGGTTGGCGATCGCAGTAAGACTTAAGTACGCAGAGGACGCTGCTGCCCGTCCTCCATTGTGAAATCCCTTAGTCGCCTTGACGACACCCACGGGAAGAGATGGGGTGGTACTATTCTTAAGCCGGTACCACACTTGCAAATAATTGCTGCAATCTTTATTTGAACATAATGTATATAGGATGTTTGGCTTGGATCGCATTGGCAAACAATTGCCAGCTAAGCTAAACATCCTATTTACTTTTTTTTTTTTTTTTTTTTTTTCTATCTGCAATCAGCCGCATAGCTTTAATCAGATTTTATATTGCGTTTTGAAGGTTTTGAGAGTGCACATCCTCTGATGTGTCACCTCTACTTTATTGTTTTAAAACTTCTTTTGTTTTAAATGGTGGCTAGCCGAGTTCTTTTCAGCCGGAATATACAGTCATGTGTACTCATGAGTTTTGTGGCCAAATGATTTTTGTGTCGTTCAAGTCTTTGTTTATAGGCTATAGAAGACCTTTCTATTTCCTCCTTGACTGTAGGAATTTCCAGATACTTGTGTACTTCTGTGTTCCGTATGAACCATGGCGCATTGCTCAAGATCTTCAGTATTTTATTCTGGTAGCGCTGGAGGATTTCTACATTTGAATGACTCGCTGATCCCCAGAGTTGTATACCGTAGGTCCATACGGGTTGTATGACATATTTGTATACAAGTACTTTGTTTTCAAGACTTAGTGTAGATTGTCTGCCTAGTAGCCAGTACATGTCTCTAAGCTTTTTATTCGCTTGTTCCTTTTTGGCCTTTATATGATTTCGCCAGGTGAGTCTCCTGTCGAGGTGTATACCCAAGTATTTCACTGATGTGTGTTGTGGTAAGACCAATCCGTTAAGTGTCACAGGTGAGCAATCCCCTCTCCTAAGCGTAAATGTTATGTGGACCGATTTTGCTGGGCTTGCTCGAATTCTCCACTTCTTCAGCCATAATCCAATTTTGTCCAGGCTTTCTTGCAGTTTTGTGGACGCAATGTTTGGATCTTTATTACAAGATAGGACTGCAGTGTCATCTGCGTAGGTTGCAGTCACCACTTCTTCTGAGATGGGTAGGTCCGCGGTATACACAGTATACAGGACAGGGCCCAGCACCGAACCCTGAGGCACTCCTGATTCTATTTGATAGATGGATGAGAGAGAATCCTCACATTTAACCTGAAATACTCGGTTTTGTAGGTAAGACCTCAGAAGCATGTACACAGTATGTGGCAGGTGTAGCTTTAGCTTATATAGGAGTCCCTTGTGCCACACACGATCAAACGCCTGTTGTATGTCGAGAAATACGGCTGAGCAGTATTCTTTCCTCTCCAGCGCTTGCCGTATTGTATGAGCTACTCGGTGTATCTGTTCTGTCGATCCGTGATGTGCACGGAACCCGAATTGGTGATCTGGTATTAGATTTTGCTCTTCTAGCACTGGAAGAAGGCGTCTCAGTATCAATTTCTCGAGAACTTTTGATAGTAGAGGGAGAAGACTTATGGGCCTGTACGATGTAACTTCGGTAGGAGGCTTCCCTGGTTTGACCACCATATTTATAGTGGATACTTTCCACAACTTTGGAAAATATTGTAGTCTCAATATTCCATTGAAGAGAACTGTCAGCAGAACTATGCCTTTTTTTGGCAGTTGTTTAAGGACTTCTGCTGTTATGAGATCAAACCCTGGTGCCTTTTTTTGCTTTAAGTGAGTAATTGTTTTTTTGACTTCTTTCGGTGTTAACGGTCTTAGTGGCAGAGACATTTGATGGTCACTCACAACTTTCCCCTCTTCATGGACAGTGTCAGGTTCGTTGGGTTTAAATACGTCTTTGAGAAAGTTAGCAAATAACTCAGCTTTGTCGTGAGGTTTTCGTGACCAGTTGCCATCAGTTTGTCTTAGTGGAGGAATGTGTTCTTTTGGCTTTTTTAATAATTTAGTCATTTTACAAAGGGAATAATCTTCCGCTTTGTACGGAGACAGAGACTTTAATTTATGTTGCAAGGTTCTATTTTCATTTTCTCTGAGCTTTTCTTTTAAATCTTTTTGTGCCTGGTTGAGTGCTTTTTTGTCTTGGCGATTCCTGCTGGTGTGCCACTGGCGTCTTAGTCTTCTCTTATAAGCTATCAGCTCTTGTATTTCTAAGGTGACGTCTTGATTTTTTGGTATTAGTTCTAAATGCGGAGTTGCAAGCCAGGCTGCTTTTTGTACTAAGTTGGTGATGTTCCATGCAGTGTCTTCTATGTCAATTTCCGTTTTGAGGGGTATGCATAAATTAACATTTTCTTCTATATAATCTCGAAAGGCCTCCCAGTCAGTTTTATGATTATATAGGGTTTCACGTGGTTCTTTCCTTATGACTGTGGAGCTTAACGTGCATATCACAGGTGTGTGGTCTGAGGAGCCATCAAGACATGATTCCACCTTTGTATAGAGTCCTGACATCCCTTTGGTGATGAAGAAATCGATAAGATCCGGGATTTTATTATAAGTTGGTTCCCCTGTTGAAATTACGTTCAGGTTATTACTATCAATTGCCTTTTTTAGTTCTCGGCCCCTTGTTGTCGTCAGCCGGGAGCCCCAGCATATGTTTTTGGAGTTCCAATCTCCCCCTGTAATATATCTGCCACCAAGTGTGTGGAAAAAGTCATTGAACATTTGTTCATTTATTCGATGTCGAGGGGGACAGTATACTGCAGCCACATTTAATGATCCCTGCCAATCATCTATTGATATTATAGCGGCCTGTATGTGTGTATGTATGAAGTTTGGTAACATGTGGTGTCTGATGTTTTCCTTGACTATCACAGCGGCTCCAGCGTGCGATGTTCCATCTGGGTGATTAGCATAGTATATATTATATCCTTTCATTTTGATCACTCTTTGGTCAGTCAAATGTGTTTCAGATATGAATAAAATGTCTATTTTGTTGTGGTTTATGAATAGCTCAACTTCTTGCTTATTCGGGGATAAGCCATTTATATTCCATGTGGCAATGCGCAAGAATTTCATTTTGTCTGCTTGGCTATTAGCGTCGTTAGAAGACCCATTAGGGTCCCTATTTGCTGTATGAGGATGTCTATCTTCTCTGATTGTTTTATTATAATTTGCTCTAGAGAGCTTGTTGACTGAGATTGTGTATTCTCTATTTTTCTATTCCGGTAGTCAATGTTTGCGGTGTAGGACATATTTTCAGTGTTACTTAACTGGTTTTTTGAGGGTGGTTGTCGGGTGTAACTGCTAGGTTTTAGCGGAGGAAAATCGTCTATTAGAGGTGGAGGTGTATAAATATTAGTGGACTTCTTCTGTTCTAGTGGGCCTTTTTTGTTTCCTGCCTGTACCATTTTTCGTGCTCTGATTTCTTTATATACTTGGCAGCCTTTGTAATTGGCTGGATGGTCGCCATGGCAAAGGGTGCAGGTAGCTGGCGTGCTTTTATCTTTTTTGGGGCAATCTGTGGTTTTATGTCCTTTTGCACATTTGACACATCTGTATGGGCGCATACAATTATTCTTGGTGTGCCCATATTGTTGGCACCTAGTACACTGAGGAATTTCATTTGATTTCCTTGGGTCTTCGATAGTAACTCTTGTGTGAAATATGTATTCAATATTCTTTATTTTAGGGTTATTGGGGCTAGGTTCTATATTTACAAAAAACATGTTTAGAGGTTTTTTGTTTTTTCTGGATATTGCACAGATAATTTCACCTCGTACACTGTTTCCTGTTTTTTCAATTTCTTCTATTATAGCCGATATAGGGGTGGTGTGATGCAATTTTTTTATTACAATTCTGTAACATTTATTTTGCTTCTGTGTGAAGGTATGACCAATGAGGCCATTGGCTCGTACAAGTTCTATTAGATCTTTATATATTTCAGTTGATTGTGACATTATTCTTAGCTGGTTTCTATTTATGATTTTATATGAATAGCTATCACTAGGTATAGTTTTATGCAATAATTCTGTTAATTTAGATAGGTCTTCTATGCCATATAATATAATAGGTGGCGGTTTGTTAATTTTTTTGCCATGGGTAGGTGGATCTTGTGTTGGTTCCTCGGTTAAATCTATTGGTAGTCCGCTATATCTGTTAAAGGTATCAATTTCTATTTGAGTTCTCTGATCGAGTGTTTGAGTATGCGGCGGGCTGTCGGATAGTCTCTTCCTTTTAGGATAGCGGTCTGTAGGAACTCTTTGCCAGGGAGGTAGGCGGACATTGTTGGCACCATCATTTATCGCTGGTGATTTAGTAGGTGAATTATTCGAGTCAGTGCTCTTTATATTCCCCACTGGAGGTGATCTCGGTGTTTTGATGAATAGGCTTGGATGAAATGCCTGCTGTATTAGTTTTTTATTTGTGCTGCCATCTATGATGGGTATATTCGTAGGCGAGGCCCGGGTTTCCGTAGCCTCACGGGATTCAACATTAGAATTTTTATTAAGCAAAGTTGTGCCCCCCCCAGAATACGAGGGGCGGTCTGAGCTTGTTTTAGTCGAGCTATGCAGGGCTGAATCAAGCCCAGAGAGGGATTCTCCGGGGTTAGCGGTACCCTCCTGGGGTAGTTTCTCTTTCAAATTTGCCTTCATGTGTATATTTTTCCCTATCTCCTTTCTAACTCCACACTTTTAAGAGCTATTTAGGCTCTAAGGCTCGCTACAGCCTCCTCTGACCAGTTGCCTAATCAGGTGTATGGTTATACCGCCATCCTATTTACATGTTTAAATTTGTTGATTTGTGGCAAGGTTTGGCAAGCTCGAGGACCCGCCTTAATACTAGTGACTTTTTTATATACCCTTATACTATGACTTATGGTTTGACTTTTTGGTTTTGGTTTTACCTTTGTGGCATGCAACTGTTGTATATTATTTTAAATATATACATTTGATATGATATCTTAGTACCTGGATGATGGAGCTGTGCAGCTCCATCATCCATTTTTTTTAAATACCTAGCACAGCTAAACTCCCTGCATACAAAATTTCGTGGAAATCGTTGGAGCCATTTTCAAGATATACGCTTCTTTAAAGGTATAAGATATAGAAAAATCGATGACCAGGTGAACACACGAAAAAGTAACACGGTCCGTCACGCTCCGCCTGCTGATAGGCTGAAGTATTGTGGCCGCCGGGTGCGTGCGCCATGGTTGTTTATTACAATGTCATCAATGTTTTGGCGATTGCAGCGACATGAGATACAATTGGGGAAAAAAGCCGTGACAGGCAGTGTTGTCAAAAAATGATTGTCTGTAATGTCATAGTAAAATTACCGTCCGGAAACCGACTTTACAGACACCCATTTTTTTAATTTTATTTATAACAAGAAAACATTATTGGTCTCTGCAGGTCATTCGTTCCCCATCAGAACACCACCCAGCCCTCTTCACCGAAGCAGTCTGGACCTCAAGACCAGCCAGAGAGAAACTAGCTGAGTTACTATTCGAGAAATATCAGGCACCAGCTTTCTTCTTGGTAAAGAGTGCTGTGTTAGCGGCCTTTGCCAACGGGAAGTCTACTGCGTTGGTTGTTGATGCTGGTGCCAGTCAGACGTCTGCTGTGCCTGTTATTGATGGGTGAGTACGGAGTTAGGGGCCCGAAGATATTGGGGCTCCATGGTCAAAATTTTGGGGCCCAATAATTTATTATTACAACAGGTTCAAGTGATTTAAGGGGCCCAGAGTTTAGCCACCGGGGCCCCGACAGCCAATCGGCGGGGCCCTAGTGGTGTATAATGGGGCCCCAATAATTTTACGAAGGATAATTGTTGTATTGATGGCGCATATTGTATTCAAGTTACATTGCTAGTGATTTTATGAAAAAAAATGAACCAGCATTTCAGGTGAATTATTGCATATAATACACTATTAACAAAGAGTGCATTAAACTTCCATCCTTTGATGATTTTATTGGCATTTGCACTAAAAAGTTAGTTTTTTGTGTTGAAATTCGTATATTTCAACACAAAAAACTAACTTTTTAGTGTAAATGTTAAAATTCGTGCTAATGTTAAAATTCGTATATTTCTCTTTTTTTTTTAAAGATAACTAGAAATGTGGGATAGTTGTCCCACATTACTAGCAATCCTGTTAACCCCTCCAGCTAAGCTCAATTGCTTGTGTTAGGAGTGGGTTCACGTCGGTAGTATAATGGCCAGGATTCGAACCCACGACCTCACGATGGCGAGACCAATGCCTTAGCCATTAGGCTACCGCCGCTTTAAATTAATGATAATAATGTACAACTCAATAAATTTATATACAAATTTTTACACAAAAAATAAGACGACGTAAAAATATAATAAATCCATTTCTGTTAAACGACAGCACTAGTCTCAAAAAATCAAACGATTATATATATTTGTGACTAGCTGTCCCGCGCAACTTCGTCTGCGTAAATTTTCCCCGTTTTTGCAACATTTCTCATCGCTGCTCCGCTCCTATTGGTTGTAGCGTAATGTTATGTAGCCTATAGCCTTCCTCCATAAATGGGCTATCCAACAGTGAAAGAATTTTTCAATTCGGATCAGTAGTTTCTGAGATTACCGCGTTCAAACAAACAAACAAACTCCAGATTTATAATATTAGTATAGATATACAGGTTAAGTTCAACAACGAGCTGTAAAAATGGCGGCAAACTGACATGTCGCTATTTTTACAGCTCCGCGTGTAAAGTGTAAAACAGTGTAAAATATACTTGAAATACGAGATAACTGAACAAGAACGAGACTTTCTTGATTGAAAGGAGAAAACTAGAAAGAACCATAATCTCTACCGATTAATATTGGAGGGCTGAGGAAAAAAAAAAAAGTTCAACATGTTTTACAAGGGGCCCCTATCAAGCAGTAACAACCATTTGTCCACAGTTACGCGCTAGTAAATGCCGCAGTACGTTCCCCTATCGGCGGTGACCACCTCGCAGCGCAAGCCAAACATATGCTGAACAATATGCATATACAGATGTTACCGATTTATAGTATACAGGTCAGTTTTATAATACTTTCTGTTTAGATATGGCCATTTTTTAAGTGAAACCTTCTTTAGCGGCGTTGTGCACTTTTTTGGTATGGGTAAAAAATGTTAAACTCGCGTCAGGTCACGCGTGACCCTGATCGAAAATTTCGCCGCAATCTACAATTAGCTCAGGTGGGAAATCGGGCGGTCTAGAAACCAGAACACTCCGGTTCGAGTCCGAATTATTATATTATTGGGCATACCTTTTTAGGGTTCCGTAGCCAAAATGGCAAAACTTAACTCTTTTAGTTTTGCCATGTCCGTCCGTCCGTCCGCGCCTTTACTTAGAGACTGTTAGTACCAGGAGGCTGTAATTTAGCATGGATACACATATTACTTACGCCGACAAAGTGAAAGAATAAAATACTAAAAAAAAAAATTAGGGTACATTCCCTATAATATGCAAAGTGAGGATGTCATTTTTTTTCTCGCCTACCCCATCGTGTGGTATCATTAGATACCTATCTTTTAAAAACATTTAGGGGTTGGAAAAACGATTTTTAGCTTAAGGAATCGGTTTGTTAAATATTAAGCTTTATAGTGCAATTTTTTGTTTGAGTCAAGTGTCTCCGCCGCAATGGGTATATTGTGAAATTAAAAGGAAAACTATCACAGCTAAGTAGGCTTTACAAGTTTATAAAAAAACCTTGTCGAACTTTACTTGCAACACTTGTAGTCGTACCAAAAGAGCATAAATATAAACATAGAGTCAAATAACGAAAACTTTCGCGATTTGTATACATTATAAAATTATATATACTACGGGTATTAATTCGCGTGAATAATTTAAACTTTTAACCTTTTTAATTCCCTTTTAATGGCCCGACGTTATGACCGTATTGCAACGTGGTCACGGGTAGTCCACCGTGACCACGGCAAGGGGAGACAGCCAACTGCGATTTTCTTTCTTTCTATTCGCAAGATAATTTCCCTTATTTACAGGTATGTCTCCGCTACTCAATCTATAATACCTCTATGATCATAGACGCCTAAAATGACTTAAGTGACGTTTTGACCTTACAGTTGCTAGTTGAAGGAATAAAGAGGTGTCTAAACGAGCCACGTTTTACGGCAATTTGTGGCAGCAATGCTGTGGCCGGCAACATGGCAGTAATGTCCCGACCGAATGTATAGCAAAACATGTTTTGTATGGTCACCTATGGCCAATATTGATTTTTACTAATTAGTAGTTCACTTAATTGTTATTAAAGCTGTGACAGGGTACGGCCCAAGTATGGCAATTGTTGCCGGGCTGTATAGCTCGTTTAGGAGACTGGATCATGCGCCAAACTATTGCAGCCATATTGCCATTATTTGCCGAGCAATTAGTTGCCAATAGTGCAGCCACAAATAACCGTAAAACATGGCCCCTTTAGTTTTTTGACGAGGTTTTTTTTACTGGTAGGACTATAATTATATTAAGTCCTTTTCTTTTCAGAGTAAAGAGGTAATAAGAGAGCGAGAGAGAGGTCGTTACACATTAAAGACCTTGCCAGCCGGACTGACGCACTCGTGGCAACAATACATGCTCAAAAGACAGTACGAGGACTTTTGCCACTGTGTAGCACAGGTGGGAGTATGTGAATGTTTACCTAAACCTTTTTATCTCTTCCTATCCCTTTCATTAATTTGCAAAATGTTTAAAATACTTGAGCCATTTTTTTTTTCAAGACATTTGAGTAGATGACAGGGACGTAGCTTACTTTAGACAGGGGGCCCCGTTACTAATTTTGTTAGGGGCTTGGAGCCCAAGGGCCCAAACGACTCTGCAGTATGAGGCGGGCACCTGCAGTCTGGAAGCTCCGTATCTTCCTACTAATATTATAAAGCTGAAGAGTTTGTTTGTTTGTTTGAACGCGGTAATCTCAGGAACTATTGATCCGAATTGAAAAAATATTTTTCTGTTGGATAGCCCATTTATCGAGGAAGGCTATATAACATCACGCTACGAATCATAGGAGCGGGGCAGCAATGAGAAATGTTGCAAAAACGAGAAAAAATTACGGACACGAAGTTGCGCGAGACAGCTAGTCATTCATATGGCGGTAGCTTCGCCCCTGGTATATGACTATAGTAACAAAACATTTTTTGTACTTGGCAATAACACACAACAATGTTTGTCTACAATAGGCTTGTTTCCTATATAGATAAACAAAGAAATCCTAAAGACTAATTAGTAAATTAACCTGACATTTAAACTGCCTACAATTAAGTCCCGATTAAATTTAGTGTTAAATTGGATTTTTATCATTGATCATACCAAAAAATAGTATGGAAAATAAAACAGTGACGTCATAGACCGCTATTTGTATGAGATCTCCATATAAAATCTGCGTTTTGACATTGCTTAAAGAGGTATTGTTTTGACTAGTATGAAACTAGCCCATTTGACGTGTTCATGAATTTATAATATCAAAATAAATACAAAAATTAGACAATTTTATCATGGAAAATTAAAATTATGAGGTCACTGATTTTTATTTCGTATCAACTTTGTAATCAGAGTATCGTTTATCGTGATAACACCGGACAGCGGGTCAATTCACTTATTTAAAGCAGTGCAGTTGCAGTTAAGTTTCGATTAAAACAGCCATTTTCGTATTCTTGTAACTTTGGGATCGATCTTAAAAACGCTTGCGCACCATACTAGAATGTCGTTATTGCGCTCTCGAGACGCATACTTGACGCAAGCGTATTTGAGATCGATCACAAAGTTACAAGAATACAAAAATGGCCGTTTTAATCGAAACTTAACTGCAACTGCACTGCTTTAAATATTTGAATTGACCCCCACGTCTGTGGAATCACAATAAAATACACGTGATATCACGCTTGTTATGGTGATATTTCGTGATTTTTTCCGAAAACTCCCATGAAATTGAATTGAACATAGAGCAGTTGTTATTGTAACAATTGCCCGGCAGGTATCGGAGAGTCCCTACGAGGAGCGCCAAGCGGCATCAGCTCCAATGTCCCACTACGAGTTCCCCACGGGATACCATCAAGACTTCGGCCCTGAAAGGTTCAAGTTAACAGAGTGCCTGTTTGAACAGAGTTTGGGAGCGCCACACTTGGGTATGATTGTTTAACTATTATTGTAATAGTTTTGTTTTTAAGCTATTACATAGTTCGAGACGAGCTGCTCGGAAATGTAATGGAAAAAAAAGTATTTTAAATAATTTAAAATAACGATGAAATAAAGATTTTTTTTATATGTTTTTTTAATTGCATATGTTGTTAAAAAATGCTATGCAATAGCTTTACCGCGGCAGTCCCCAAGTGCCACACATTTTTATTTTAAAGATCAATGTGGGAGCACATTAATAGCAATCTTGTTAACGTTTCTAGCCAAGCTCACAATAGCTTGTGTTAGGAGTGGGTTCACGTAATTGGTAGGATTTAACGACTTTAACGATTTGCGAGTCTGATGCCTTAGCCATTAGGCTACCGCCGGTCATATTATAAATGTTATAGTAATTTCTATATGCATTTCTTGCCAATTACTTCATTATTACAATAATGGATTTTTTTTTAAATAAAAAGGTTTAAAAATGATAGAATAAATTGAGGTTCAGGGACATAGTCCCGATAAATGATTCGATTCCGGACTTGATTCCTAAGTCTGCACTTAAAATTTTTTTATCTTTCAAAAAAATATTGTTTTTATTTTTACTTTTTTGCTTTCTTACTGTATAAAGGAGTATGTGTTAGTAGTTTCAAAGTGTACAATTGAAAAACATGTAAGCGGGGCTTGTGTTTAAATGTAGAAAAGTTACCACAATAAACGTGGAGTGGGGCCCCGACATAAGATTCATTCGGAGGCCCTACCCACTTATATTAAGTAAATAGGGATCTTGAAATCATTGTACTGTTTGGGGCCGCTAACAAGTGAAAGTTTGGGACCCCTTAACAAGCCAACAGTTAGGACCCTGTTACGAATTTTCGGTCGTTTTTGCGATCAATATGTGCGCGATTCGCGTTGTCGGATTCGATAGTCGCGTGCGGAGGCCATGTAGTATAATTTTTAGGGAGGCATTGCTGTAATCGGGTCGAGTGAATTTTAGGAGTCAGAACAGATATTTATTCGGGGTCCCCGTCCACTTCACAGTAAACGGGGCCCCGAACGCATGGAAAAGTTCGGGGCCCCAACTCTAACTTCGGGGCCCCATTAGAAGTTTTCGATAATTTTTGTGTGTAGTATGCGCGGCGGCCGCGGGCTGCGACGCCGACGCGCGCCCCGCGCTGTGGGGCTCCGTGGTGGCGTGCGGCGGCGTGGCGAGCGCGGCGGGCTGGCTCGAGCGCCTCGCCAAGGAGCTGGCGGCGCGCGCGCCCTCCAGCCACCGCCTCAAGACGCACGCCGCGCCCTCGCCCACCGAGCGCAGGTTCGCCGCTTGGATCGGTACGTATCAATAATAATTGCCTTTTAGGAAACGACAAAACGGCCATCCGGGAGAGCCTATGGGGACAAGCGACACCCACAACATTCATAACTGAAATCATTTAAAATTATCAAATTAAAAAAAAAACTGGTGTTCGTCATATATTTCGCCAGTGATGTACCACCTTGTACCTTCGCACGTTAAACGCAAAGCTGAGAAAATGGTGGCAGCTCAATTTCACATCCCAAGAATATTCTTCTAAAGGCTTTGATTGAGTAAATCAGAGTCTGTAAAAGATTATTAAGAGATTGACTAGACCGCAATAAGTCTGTCAAAATTTGCAAATTACTGTCCGCTTTCATATGTATGACATTTACTTAAATTCCTTTATGTTAATAGCCGGGTTAAAAGTCAACCTTTTAAATTAACTATCACTATAGGGGTTCCACAGGGTACTAGTACTAGTACTACTAGTGTTAGACCATTCTTTCCCAAAAAATAACATATTGCATTACTAAAGAAAGGTTAAAACTTTTTTCAGGAGGGTCCATCCTAGCTTCAATCGGTTCTTTCCAACAAATGTGGATATCATCACAAGAGTACGATGAGGGTGGCAAAGGTCAGCTCGAACGTAAGTGTCCCTAGGACACGGCTGATAGTAACGATGCCATATTGGATCGGGGCTGCTGTATTGTGTAATTAGTGGTATATTAGACTTTAATAAATAAAGTGACAGTGAAGAACTGTGTCAAGTATAATAATTCTCCATAATTGGGTACTTTAATGTCAAGTCTATCAATAACAATAAACTATTTTACACTAATCATAATATAATATTTTTAAATAGTTTAAAAGCGGCGCTAGATCACATCTGACTTGTATTCGTGAGATCGCGGGTTTGAATCCTACCCATTGTACTACCGACGTGAACCCACTCCTATAGCTGTAGGAGTCAACAAGATTACTAGTAACGTGGGACCCAATATCACATTGCTTATAATCTTTAAAATAAAACACACACACACAGTAATACGCCTTTGAAAAATACAATTGAACATTATCTAAATATTTGACATCAGAAAATAATCACTTCTAATGTTAAATTGCATACACGAAAGCATTTTGACGTTCAATAAAAAAATATTGATTTGACTTGACATTGAAATACCTAATTATTTGAAAATGAAGTTTCAGGAAGGAACTGTGTCAAAATACATTTTATTGTACATACATGTGACGTTTAAGTAAATAATAATGTTCTCTGCAATTACTGGGCTGATTTAAAGGTAGCGGTCTTAGAAATATAATTCTGGATATACAGTGCTGGATTAAGCAAATGTGGGGCCCTTAGCAAACTATCATGGGGCCCTTGATCGGCTATGGGTATGCTATACTCAAAAAAATGTGCTCAAATTGAGGAGGGCCCCTAGAAATTACTAATGATATTTGGTTAATTCGGCACTGTATTATTTTATAAACATAACTAGCAATGTAGCATCGGATCCTACATTACTAGCAATCCTGTTAACCCCTCCAGCTAAGCTCAATGTCTTGTGTTAGGAGTGGGTTCATGTCGGTAGTATAATGGGTAGGATTCTAACCCACGATCCAACGATTGCAAGTCCGATGTCTTAACCATCAGGCTACCGCCGCTTAAATTTGATCATAACTTTCTATAACACGATGTATAAATCCTGTCTTGATGCCCACTATCATATTTTTAAATGGTATTATTGAATAGATTTTATAAACAGTCCGTGTGAATGTATAATGTATGATAATAATGTTTTTATTGACTGAGAATAAATAGATTTAAGTGAGTTATCTTGTTTTATTAATAGCTCAAGGCACCACTTGAAAAATTATACTGCAACTATACTAATATTATAAAGCTGAAGAGTTTGTTTGTTTGAACGCGGTAATCTCAGGAACTACTGAAAAATTCTTTCACTGTTGGATAGCCCATTTATCGAGGAAGGCAGGTAAATTCGTAGCATCCTATATAGCCTGTCACTCCCACAATTAACTTATATAATTGGGTATTTGGGATATTTTGCATGTGAAATAGCGTCTCGTTTAATAAGTACGTACTTTTTGTGCAACTCCAACACAAGTTAGAGGGTTCGTTATACGTTTTTCTACCTACTATAAAGTGTCTGTAGCATAATCACTCGCAAACGGATGGGCCGATTTCGATGTTAAAAAGCTAATTAAATCGAGACGGTTCTTTGCTTTGTTTAATGAGAATCTTTCAGTCATTTTGAAAAAAATCAAGTATTGCTAAACAACACATGCAAACAATTAAAATAAATAGAATTTGTTTTAGTTTTATTTCATTAATAGGTACAATTAAATAATATATTACAAGCATTTAATACATTCATTTACATTGACATTAATTTAAAATTTAAGCCATAAGAATTGCATAATATTTTAGTAGACACATAATTTCCTTAGTTATTAAACAGCTGAGATCAAATCTACATTTAGGGATCTGTAATCCTAATCAGATAAAGAATAGCCTCCGAATTCCACTGTGATCAAAATCGGCTTCAAGCGTAATCGATCTCGGTCGTGGCGGCCAATCATAACAGAGACTAATCAACTACAGTACGATCAACGTACCTTGACCGGATTGAAGTTAGGTTCTTATCACTTTCGCGCATGTCATAGAGATGCGACCCTAAAATTACTTACGAAAACGATTAATTATGTTTAATCGATTAAAAATACTAACAAAATTTTAATTCAACAATATAAAAAATACTATTTAAATGAGTTCATAAAAGTTTAAATTTAGAACAGTTACAGTAAGTACTAAAGAAACTTTGAAAAACAATTTCTTTACGAAAGTAATCACAAAAAACATGAGATAGTAATACTAAATAAGACAATGTAATGCGTAATCGCATCTCTAATCCTCTTGGTTTAGTTACCGCGCCCGCTTCCTGTCATCATTTACTTCCAAAAAATGCATCTGCGCAACCACTTGTCGCCTACTTCAGTCCGGCCTAGTTACGTTGATTCAACTGTAGTCAACTACGCTGGATATATTATAGTGCACAAGTGTGAACACACACAAGTGCACTCTACATCCTCTTACTGAGTCACAGAAAAGTGACAGCATGAAATGTCATGTCTGATTATAATATAAAATCCAAGCACAATTAGTACTCTACAAAAAAACATAATAATGTCTTCCATTTAGGTGTTACAAGTTTTATTTAAGCTTCTAACAGTGGCGTAGCTTGCCTGAGACAGGTCCGGTATCAAAATGTTAGGGGCTCGATGCCCAAAGTTCTAAACAAAAAAGCCGAAGGACCTGTTTCAGACGCACAAATTTTGCTGACACATTGTGCAATAGGGTATTTGACTGAAATCAAATCAGCCTCTTTTTAAGAAACGGCAAAAACGACCCGCTCCGTACAAATTTGTATGGGATGCTAGCATATGACGTCACGTATTCTATGGTAAAATCATTTACTTTTAGTGTTTCACTTTATGATTAAAAAAATAATAAACACGTTAAATTAATAAATGAACATATTTTATTTTATTTTGATAGTAGTGAAATACCCAATTGTTAACGCACGCTCGGGGCCCCTGTAGCCTGGGGCCCCGTATCATTGCTACGTCCTTGGTAGCTACGCCACTGGCTTCTAATTCAATATAAAAAAGCGAGAATTGATCATTTTGGTGATATCTACACTCTATTCTAGATACATTTAGACAATAGTTATGGCTTCTACATTCCAATGCGTTGGGACAAACATTTTAGTGCCAATACAACCTGTAAGTTAGCACAAATTGTGCGCTATTTCAATACACACACATTTCTATATTAAATTTCCCCGTGTTAGAGCATAACCTCTTCACAAACATACAAACCACGGCCGTTGCAATACGTCGGGCAATAAAACAAAGGTATTTAGCCTTAAAATAAAATATTTACGCGATTAAGACCCGTAGCTTACAAAATTCTATAATATACAAACAATGGACATAAACACGTTTTTAAAAAAATACATAACACAGAATAATTTAAAACAATTATAGCATATTTTAACATAAATATTAAACACATGTTCAGCGTTTGTTTATTGTGTTTGCCATAATCAATTTAGTAATATAAGCACTTACCTGTTATTTCAAAATGAAAATATACTTACATAACTTCTTAATAATTTAATTATTAGTATTATGTAGGTAAATAACCTTCGTGTAAAATATTAAGTACTCATATCGTTAGGCTTTCAAAAATACTTCTAATTTATCAATTTCAAATACGAAATATGTAAGATTTTAAGCAATTATAGTTATATAAAGTTCGTTTTGAATTTCTTATGTAATCTTACATTTATTCTTATAATAGTAAGGTAGGTGCATGGTAAATACTAAAGATGACATTTAGCACTTATAATTAGAACTATTTGTTTATTTAAATAGCATAAAAGCTTATAGTTCAAGAGGGGAGCGCCAAAAAATGCAAGCACTTTATAAAGGTCGGTTTTTTTATACTACGTCACATTATTGAAGTAAAGAAATACCCTTCCGTTAGTCAGCTAGATTCCTAAGCGTTTGGCGTGAAGGCAAGTTTTTTTTTAATAAACTAAATATATCTTGAAACTACTTTCTAAAACTTAAACATAATTTTTCTAGCAGTAAGTAGTAGTTATTCAAAACTAGCTGTGCCCCGCTGTGTTACCCGCGGTTTATTAGCCTATGTGTTAATCCAGGGTGTCAGCTAACTCCATACCAAATGTTATTAAAATCGCTCCAGCCGTTTAGGCTTGAAGAAGTAACAAACATACACACTCACATACTCACAAACTTTCGCCTTTATAATATTAATGTGATAAGTTTAACGTTTGTCAGTCATGCAAAATTTTGTAACCAGGCGCGTCAGTCATACGTTAAAGTTGTATTCATTAACGCGCTTACTCGTGCAAAACCCAGTGCTAGCCGTTTTTTGTGCACTTTTGTGTTCTTTATCCAAAAAGAAAGATCAACAAATAAAAATACATTAAAATTCTACATAATGTTGACTCCAAAATGGTAGATTTTTGTTAAAGGATTATAATGTTTATTTAATCTCCTCACAACGAAACCACAGAAATGAGATATTATTATTGATAAAATGCATCTCCTCGTAAAGTACAATTTTCTTTGATTTGCTACTAACACTGATGGTTGGGCAATTTAATAAAAAATATATGCTAGAAACATTTTTATCCAACGATCAGAATTTTATTTTATAAAGATATTATTCCAAAAACTGAGCGCATTCGCTACGGTGCGGCGAAGAGGGAACAAATGCTCCAGGTTTTTTCGATTTACGCGTGGTATCGAATGCGTGATCTGAAATTTAGTATGGGTATCCGGTGAAGAATATTATCAGAATTTTCAACATTAGTCAGTCAGTATAACTCTGTAACAGATGTTGTCAGTAGTTGATTGAAGTCCTGTCCTCTAAACGGTAAGGAATCCAGCTGACTGACGGAAGGGTATTTCTATACTCCGCAAATGTTACGTAGGTAATATAAAAAATCAGCCTATATAAAATGCTTTTATTCTTTGGGGCTCTCCTCCCGATTTATTATTCATATTACAGGTATGGTGCAAAAGTGTACAATAACGTTGTAAAGCACGCGATAGCATATTATATATATTTAGTTTATGTACTATTATAATATCAAATCTAAAACATCAATTAAATTAATAAATATTCTTTATGTTGATTAATTATTTAAACTTTTGTAAAACAACCAATGTTAATAATGTTTCTTGAAAATCAGGTACGGTATATTTTAGTTAATTATGAGCAGGTAGGTAAGTATTATATTCTGTAAATAATTAATCAATAAAATTTTAAGCATTGAACTTTGACCTTATTGATTTTTTTTTTGTTTTTTTTTATAATAATAATATCTTGGGACAACTCACATAACCCTATCTGATCCCAAACTAAGCAGAGCTTGTACTATGGCAACCAGACAACTGATAAACATACTTATATATTTCTAAATACATACATATTATAGATAAATAACATCCAGACACAGAATAAACCATCGTGCTCATCACACAAAGTTTTATCCTGGGTGGGGATCGAACCCCACGACCTCTTGCGTAGCAGTCGGATACACTCCCACCACGCCACAGAGGCAGTCATTAGTAAATTAGTTTCAAATTTTCAAATTCTATTATGTATAAATATCAATTCTATTAATGTAAGTTGTATTAATTTAACGAGTTTAAATATTGTAATTTTATTGAAAACACTATGAAGTACCTAGGTACCATAAAAATATTAATAAGATATTAAAAAACATTATCTGTGTGTTTTGATAACTGTAATATCAAAAAATTAGGTAGCTAAGTGATAAGTCACAAGTACATTGAAATTTGAAAATGTTTTTTTTTACCAAGTCCGGGAAAATATTGTCGAACTCGCATAATTCCTACTATTTTAACTTTAGATTTATATAGTTCAGGCAAATAATACCCATAATCATAATAATTAATTTTAATTAGCAAATGTTTTGTCTTTGTTACTCATTCTACTTACAAATAATAGAAGAAGACAAAACATTCTCCAGTTAAAATATTATTATTAATAATGTATTATGAATAAGACGATTATAACATTCAAATCTATCCATCTCTCCTTTTACGAATGAAAGGAGAACGAAGACGCTTTCATGTTTTTTTAAAAAAAAAAGACAGCTCCCGCCGTAGGGTACAAACCCTGTGTCGCGGGGGACTTTATAAACATACAAGTCACGAACACAAATTACACCCAGACCCGGAACAACAATTTGTGAATCACACAAAGTGATGTCCCGTGTGGGAATTGAACCCACGACCTCTTGCGTAGCAGACGGACACACTCCCACCGCGCCACAGAGGCAGTCATCAAGTATATTATCTTACTGATTGCCTGATGAATAACGTAACGTATCAAACACTTAATTAGTTCCATAGTAAACAAAGAACTTTAACAGTTTCGCCAAGCAGTGGCGTAACTAGGGCGGTGCCCAGGCATAGGGCGCTGGAAAGACCAACATGACTAACAAGGGCGCAGTTATGTAAGCTCGCACCAGTCGCATTTAAGGCTAGTTACGGAACTGTCGCCATGTTCGTCCCTCAGTATGTCCGCAGTTTCGAAATGCAGTGCTGTAACTAGGGCGGTACCAGCGGTGCCCAGGCACAGGGCGCAGAAAGGGCCAACAGGACCCACAAGGGCGTAGTTATGTAAACTCGCACCGGTCGCATATAAGGCTAGTTACAGCACTTTCGCCATGTCCGTCCCTCAGTCTGTCCGCAGCTTAGATAAGAGACTTAGAAAGTACTTAAAATCTGTAAATTTAATTTTGCCCACCATTCGTGCCAGAACGTATACAAAGATATACTACAAAAAGCTTAATACTGTTTCTCTATATCTAAACATTGAGGAATACAAAGTTTATTAATCACAAGCGAATACATTGAATACAACTAACTACTTAGAAGTAATTTAATTACAATTCATACATAGATAGTAGTTTAAGACAAAGCGAGTATGTGAGTAACATACATACATACAATGTGCTATTTCCTACAAAGGAGGAAGTATTTCCAGATGTAAAAAAGGGCAGAGGGGTCATTTTGACTCGAACAATTTAAAACTGGCAATAAAAACCCACAAAAATTAAATAAAACCGGATAATTATGGCTTTGAGATGTTTGTCTACACATGCGAGTAGGTATCGAAGGCCATCATCTTATACAAAAAAGACGATTTTTGTATATTTCTACTACAAACACTTTTAAGCATAACTACTGTGTCTTTAATTCACAGGGAGAGTGTAAAAAAAGAATTTAATTCACTCCAAATCCAAGAAAACTCCCCTACTACCCCCCCCCCCCCAAATAGATCTTCATTGACTATTCAGATCAAAGAAACTACCTTTTCCCCTATCAACTAGTTTAGTAAAACTAGTGCCACAACTTCTGAACCATCTCCAATTCATTCATCACCCTCTAAACACAATGATATATAGACAGTTAAACATACATCTATCCTGCTCCCACCTACTGTATAACACAAGTGATAGGATGAGAAAGCAGATAGTTGAACACCGGTGTGCCAGCAGCCACCTCCAGTTGCAACTTGGGTCTCATCTTAAGCCTGCATCATCTATCCCGCTCCCACCTACTGTATAGCACACGTGATAGGATGAGTGAGAAGATAGTTAAGCAGCACTGGCGTGCCAGCAGCCACTTCCAGTTGTAACTTGGTCTCAGCCTCAGCTTGAGTCATCTCTGTCGTCTCGTCGCTGGAGACCGACATTTTGTTGTCTAGTAGAAGATCTGTTGATGTATTGTCCTCCGGCACTGTGTCTACGAAGACCTGGAATTAAGGGTTTCCGAAAATTTAGCAGAGTCTTTCGATTTATAGTAAAATTGAGGTTGTTTGTTTGAACGCAATAATCTCTAGAACTTATGGTCCGAAATGAAAAGTTAAGCAAATTTTTATTATTGGATAGCCCATTTATCGAGGAAGGCTATATAACATCACGCTACGACCAACAGGAGCGGAGCATCAATGAAAAATGTTGCAAAAAGGGAAAATTTACGCTGATGAAGTTGAGCGGGTCAGCAAGGTGCCCTGTGTCGCGGGGGACTTTACAAACATATAAGTCACGGACAAAAAGTACAGCCAGACTCGGAACAACAATTTGTGGATCACACAAAGTGATGTCCCGTGTGGGAATCGAACCTACGACCTCTTGCGTAGCAGTCGGACACACTCACATCCATGAAGTGATGATATGTTGTAATGTAGTTATTTGTAGTGTTAAGATTTCGGGAATAAACTTTATAGAAGTAATTTTATAGGCATTTCTTGCCAATTACTTTACAAATACAATAATTGCATTTTTGAAAGATAGAAAAATTTGAAGTCCAGACCCAGGAAACGAACCCGAGACTTCCGTAGCCAAACTGGGGCCAGAAGCGATCCACCTATCTGAACTTTGTTACTAGACCTTAAATTTATCTATCCCTTGATGCTCGCGAGTTTGGGCCCTCGCATGCGCCATCTAGTCGGTAGTTAAAGAACTATCACGGCTTTTGTTATTGCTTCGTTACAGAGAGCATCTTAACAAATTATGATGTCGCAGGCCGAGTATTGGAGTAATTTTTATAGGCATTTCTTGCCAATTACTTTACAAATACAATAATGCAAATACTGACATTGAGAAATACAATCTATATATTTTATTTAAAAGCCCGATACTAGTTCCTGAGGAACAGCCCCGGTACCTGCTCAAGAGGTACGTCGATTGGCACAGTACTTAGGCGGTATTGGGTGAACCCCTTCCCTCTCTGTCGTACGTTCAACTTACACTTGACCAATATTGGGGCACTATAATATGACCAGCACTGATAACATCCAATCTTTGACAAAATGTGATAGTGTTAAAAGAAGAAATGATTTTGCCCGAAGCGGCTAAATTGCCCATAGTGGGCAAGCCTTGCCCCCTTACCTCATCATCATCATCCTCCACTTCCTCGGGCGGCTGCTGGTGCACATGTTCGTGTTCTATTACTTCCTGGGTCACATACCGTGGCACGTACGAGTAACTGTCGTCAGAACTGTACTCTTCCTCACTGTCATCGCACTCGAAGTAACGGCTCTGAAATTTAAATAATTAAACATTTTTACAAGTAATACGAAATGAAGAGACGAGCAGGTCGTAAGCGTCACGCTAGTCTATAACAGTATTTTTAAGCTATTGCATAACTTCTATCGCGGGCCTTGAGCGGGGAGACCGAATCCAGAAATTCCGTAACGAAAATAACCTAACACCCCCCACTACGACCGGCACAGCGGTGATACTTTTTAGTTTTGCCATCTATCGATGAATAGCAGAACTTTTAATGACGGTTTTTTTAAATTAAAAATAATGTAAAGAAAAAAAACTTATTAATTTTTTTTTTACTTGCTTTTTCTTTAATTTAACTTTTTTTTATTTTTTTAAGAAAAAAAAATAAAAACATTGTTTTTTTATAATTAAAAAAAAACTAGCTTTACCGCGGCAGTCCCCGAGTGCCACACAATTTTTTTTATAGATATTTAGTAATGTGAGATTTTGGTCTTGTGTTAGGAGTGGCTTCACGTCGGGAGTATAATAGGTAGGATTCGAACCCACGACCTCACGATTGCGAGACCTATGCCTTAGCCATTAGGCTACCGCCGCTTCAATTTGAGACATTACTGCGTAAATCTCATTTGCCTAGTAGTTGCCCTTGCCTCAGTGCCCCTTTAACCGAAAGATAGCAATGTGTTAACATCATTATTTTGTTGTGGTATCCACCAAGACGGTCTATAGCTTAGACCTAATACCGGTAAAAAAAAATTAGGCCGTTCGGCCTAGTTTTTTTTATAGAGCTAGAACTTCAACAATTATTTTTATCCCATTATGGCTGGTTTCACAGTCACGCGTTTGTACAGCAGCCGCGCGCGCTTGTCTACACTAATATGGTAGTTGCATTTTATATGTTACACTGCTAAAACGCGCGCCGCTGGGAGCGCGGTTTATCAGCGCCGCTGCGCGCTGTGCGAAACAACTGCTCGCGATTTAAAAAGCGAGAGTTTTAATGCCAAATTGTAAATTTTGCAGACGCTTTGAATAATTTTTTCTTTGATTTGATGCAGCAGATTAATTAAAACAGCGGGCTCCCGCGGGAATGCGAGATACCGTTTTGCGGGATGGCAATTCACGAAACGCGCAATGTTTAAACCCAGAAGCCGAAGAGCGTATGTTCATGGCACTTACGTTCTTTTGTTGAGAAACATTTTTTCGGCAATAACTCAATGACGGTATATCCGATCATGTCCGAAATAATTTTAGTTTAAAGTATTTATTAAGCGCTACCTTTGGCTTTCTGAGTTTTTTCATATTTTTTGGTCACACGGTTCAAAAGTTAAGTGTGGGACACAAATTATGCAACTTTCGTAGCGATTATTTGCAAAAATATTCACTCAATCACCCGTCGAATCGACCTGTCGAATGATGTGCCACACGTTGATGTTCACTAAAAATATTTGTTTCAGCTTCTGTTACATGTATGGAGTGCCAAAAATATTTATTTTTATTATTTAGCCATCAAACTTAGTAGCGGCTACTACGAGACGCCTTTTGTGACATACGAACAAACAGACAGACCGACGGACATGACGAAACATAGGGGTTCCGTTTTTGCCATATTGGCTACAGAACCCTAAAAAGGTACATGTTATGTAGTTATATAAATAGTTTAAGTATTAAAAATGTGTAGGTACATATTTATTTATTATACTTACTTACTATATTATGATCAATTTTAAAGTAATATCTTTATTAGTTTTGTTAACGGACGAATAGAACAGACATAATGCACACGTAGGTTCAAAAGGCCACTGAATCTAATAAATAATAATCTAGGATTCTAGGTAATTGGAACATGATCTCATTAAAACGTGCCAGTAATATGAATTCCGTGTGTAGGTACTACATAAGAGTCATCATGCGTAATATCTATAATTAAGTGTTTAATTATTCTTATCTACGTTTTAAACAGATGGGTATTGTTTATTAAAATTAATGTTTCTTATCTAATCAGTAATGATGAATCATATCATTACAAAAGCCACATTAACAATACGTGATTAGATTAAAACTTTCTCTTTGGTGAAACAAAAACAAAACGTTATTTCTTTGACAGGAAACAATATAATTATTTGGTTGGTATAATTTTGAAAAACGTTCCGTTACTTGGACTTAGTAAAAAAAAACTAAAAATATTTTTAGTTTCATTATTGAGAACAGTTCAATTGTGTAATATAATATGATTTAAATTGAATAATTGTTTTTTTCAAACTTTTGTAAGGAAGAATATTTATTCTTCCTTAAATTAATAATATAATTAATAAAGTATTTACTTTATTGTGAATTAAAACCGAGCACATCTAAAAGTTGCGTGAAACAGAACGCAATAATATAGCTACCCAACATTACGTCAAAAACCTTCTGTTGTGTTATCTGTCAAAGTCAGAAATGACTTCACTATTTTTATTGTGAAACGGGCTCTAAAAATTCTATCAAAATATTTACGAATCATTAGTGTTTGAGATGCTACGTAACATCAAATAATGACATACGATCGCCATATCGTGAATAACAAACAGTGACATCAGAAACAAGGCTGTTATTGTGCTAACGAATCGACATTGTTACTTCCTTTGTTGTAAAATTAATGTAAATTGCGATTATGGCGGCCGCGATAGCAAATGACTCGCCTAAATACAAGAACAGTTTAATCTGCTGCAGTCCCAGCATCGATATAACATCAAGAGCGTCATCTTCATCGACATCGGGATGTGTTTCTGCTGACGAAAGTTACGACTCGAATTACATTCCCAAGTCCATAGCAAACAAGAAGTTAAAAATCCACAGTACAGCGACGAAGGAAGATATAGAAAAGGCGATAAATCAGTGTAAGGAACTCGTTTTAAACAGTCCACAGTGTTCTGACGAAAGAAAATGGTTAGTAAGATATTTGGTGGAGTTAAGACTGCGTTTGGAAGACTTAAAAGACAATAATGGGCAAACACGACTTCGTGTTTGTATTAAAGGACATCACTTTGAACAGCAAATAAATCCTACAAATAGAAAACAGTACTGTGATCATTGTTCTGGTGTAATTTGGAGTATTGTACAAGGTTCTTACATTTGCACTGATTGTCGTTATTTATGTCATTATAAATGTGTTGATCATATATGTAGAGTATGTGCGCATGTTGTTATGACCGAGAAAGGCAGTTTTGAAATGAGTATATGCCCGGAAAGAGGTCTTGCACAACAAGACTATAAATGTGTGGAATGTCACACAGCTTTAACATTTAAAGATTCGTGGAACGAGCCAAGATTATGTGATTACACAGGCCTTTATTTCTGCGCTACATGTCATTGGAATGATTTGTCAGCGATACCAGCTAGAGTTGTTCATAATTGGGACTGGGAGAAGAGATATGTGTCACGATTAGCCTTTCAAATGTTGACTTTATCGTGGACAAGACCTTATATAGATATAGAACGTATAAATCCTAGGTTGTTTAATTTTATTGCTGAGTTAGAATGGGTACATAAGATGAGGAAGGACTTAGAATGGATGCGACGATACCTATGTGCCTGTACGGAGGGAACAAGCTTACTCTCACCATTGTTTGTTCAACTAGGAGATGTCAACAAAAAATATAGTATGGCTCATCTACAAGCTATAAACGATGGCTCATTAGAGTCACAACTGACTGAATTGACCGAGATATGTCGCTCACATATAACAAATTGTCCGTTATGTTCCGGTAAAGGTTACTTATGTGAAGTTTGTGGGAATAATGAGGTTTTATACCCATTTGACAGTGGAGCTTTAATGTGTGACAAATGCAACTCGATGTACCATAGAGGTTGCTGGCTACGAAAAGGAGAGAAATGTATAAAGTGCCTACGTTTGGAAGAACGAAAGAAAGTTACCGATGACGTTGAAACGGATGCAACAGACGCTTTAGAATACGAAATTGACAAGTTTGTGGATTGATTTTAAGCTAAGTTTTTATATAAAGCTGGATACACATTGGTGATTTAGTTTATTTGATAGCTTAGCTATCATATAACTTGTCTTTTTCTAATGCTTCATAATATAACCATAAGAATAATGAACAACCCCCTTATGTTGTAATAACAGTATTTTAACTACACTAAAGCCAAGATTAATGTGAAATGTTTAATAACAAAGTTGTTTAGCAAACATTGTTAAAAGTATTAAAGAATCTGTTCTGGTAAAATTCTTAACTTACTATATAATATATGCCATAGCTACTTTGCATTACATAAATAGCTGGTTATAAATAGTAGTGTTAAAGAGCTAAATACTATTGTTATTATTATACATTTAACTAGCTGTTCCGCGCAACTTCGTCTGCATAAATTTTCCCCATTTTTGCAACATTTCTCATTGCTGCTCCACTCCTATTGGTCGTAGCGTGATGTTATATAGCCTATAGCCTTCCTCAATAAATGGGCTATCCAACAGTGAAAGAATTTTTCAATTTGGATCAGTAGTTCCTGAGATTAACGCAAATCAATTGAAACAAACAAACTCTTCAGCTTTATAATATTAGTGAGTATAGATTGATAAAAATTGCGGTGGCATGATTAACCGAGTACATAGCATGAACAACTTTGTTATTAAACAAATCATTGTTTCATAACAAAGTTCAGTTCAAATGATTTGTTTTCTATGAAAAATAATGAGAAAACATTCTAGTTATAATGGTGTTATTATATTATGAATAAGGGGTTACCTTTTACTAATTCCCTAATGTATAGCCAGTGCAAGATATTTACAAAGTTTATTTGATGTGATTGTGACAAGTAATTAATTGATGACGAACATATTGTACATGACAGAACCCGTACCACCTAATACTAAGACTACACAACAACCGCTTCATATGAGCAAAGCACACAGACATTGGTCATGGAATTAAAACGTCCATTCCACGTCCGTCAACTATATGTAAGAATTCCTTATGTTTTCTGTTTCATGCCTTCAAACAAATACTAATTTTAATAAAGACTAGTGAATATGACTCTCGGCTTTGCTATGACTCACTACAATAATTTATTTTGCATTATGCAAAGGCCCCATTGAAATTGTTGAAGATAATCATGTTTTGAAGGACTCAAGAATGTTTTGTAAGACCATTATCATACCTTATCATGACTAGATTTAATGTTTCTATTTAATCTAATGTTATTTTGTTGGACCAACTTAGAAATACTTGAATTTGACATTTATTATGTTCCTTTCTCTGACAAGAGAGGTATCAACTCTTCATTCACAAAATCAAAGCTCGTATTGAAAGCTAAAACCTATTTTGACGAGTGCTTCTTGCTATTTCCACTTCACAGGCCACATCTTTGGTAGTGGAAGCCTTCTTGGTTGCATCGACTTCAAGCACACTTCAATGTCATTAGTATATTGTCCTTTTGACCCATTATTGTTGGATATTCGTGCCTTATCATTACTATATTAATTTCATATCACAGGCGGTTTTAACAGTTTCATGCTGCCGTTTAGCACTAAGTAAAACGTTTTTAATTATTGTAGAAGACATTGCATCTTCAAATTTATTGAAATTGACATCATAATTTTTTTTTGGATTCTATAATCTGACATTCGGCCCATGTAGTGTGCAAAACAGAGTTATTACAGCACCGGACATATGTCAAGACCATGAGTTTAAGATATTTAAAATATATATAAAAATATTGTCACGTTCACATCAAATCATTTAAAGCGCGTTTTTACATGAGATTGTCTACAAATCGTTATCAATCTTAAAATAAATGTTGGGTGTGGCGTTATTGAGCATATTACGGCTGAATTCTCGAACTTACTATAAGACCCGTTAATGATCATGCTGTCTCTGTCATTTTAATGTAAATAGTAGCTACAGAAATACATTGTACAGTCAAATATGTGATTGATCATTCTATGGTTGAAATTCGTTTGTACGTTATAAAACAACAGGGTTGATTTTCCCTTGGAATACTATACAAACAGCTACTATTCTCAACCTTAAAGCTATTTTGGTTACACAGAAAGTGTTGTCAAAACTGTTAGACCATTTTCTTTGCGAAATGTACAGTCCAAACCATTGAAAAGAAGAATTGGAACATTTTGTGTACAGTCTCGTGGAAAAATAGCTCCACTCTGAAATAGTTCAGCAATACTTAACTTTTGAGTCGTATTCTCTCGCTACTATTCACGTTTAACAGCCGGTCTCAATAACTTATCTACCGTTAATCGTCTGTTGAAATAGCTAACTCTAGTAGCACTGACATTTGTGCCGTCGAAACGGTTATCGAATAGCTTAGCTATTTTAACAGACAGTTGCAGGTAGATAAGTTATTTAAATCAGGTGTAAGTAACAGCATGAGAGTAAACGGCGGCGTCTCAAAAGTAATATTCGAGTACTTAGCCGTAAGATATTATCTACAATTAGCTTTTAAAACGTTTGACGATGCCATTGAGCTTTAATATCGAATAATTTCTGTTATAAAATTTATATAATATGTTGCGAATTGTGTATAAGATGATTTAAGTCAAGATTATTAATGTATAACATCTATTGTAAACTATAATCTAATAAAATCGAAGAACAATAATTTCAAGAGTAGTTTTTATTTTGAATTTCCGATAACCTTGGGAATTTGTTTATACAGGATGCCGATTAAGTCAGTAGAATCCTTGCAGGGGAGTGATCAGACCGTGATCACATCGACCCCCCATATGATGTCTCACTGCTGGGCTCTCCCCAATAGAACCTACTTAGTATTGATCCTGGGGGTAATTACAATAATCGCAACGCTTGGCGAGCGGGTTGGCGATCGCAGTAAGGCTTTAAAGTACTCCTCGGACGCTGCTGCCTCCTCCGGTGTGAAATCCCTTAGTCGCCTTGACGACACACACACACACACACGGGAAGAGATGAGTAGAGAACACGATACTAATCAGAAATGATTAAAAATAAAGTGCTTTGATTTTATTTCATAAAATATTAGTTGAAATTGGAATCACAAGATTCGCGCTTCAACCCAATACAACGGGGACCGCACTTGAGCGTGTGACATTGTTCTATACCGTGCGAAAATAGTTGTTGATTATTAACATGATACATTATAGTAATTTTTATAGGCATTCCTTGCCAATTACTTTATAAATACAATAATTGCATTTTTTAAAGATAGAAAAATTTGAAGTCCAGACCCAGGAATCGAATCCGAGACTTCCGTAGCCAAACCGGGGCCGGAATCGAACCACCTATCTGGACTATGCTACTAGACCTCAAATTACTCTATCATATCTCATCCTTCCATGCTTGCGAGATGGGCCCTCGCTCGACATCTAGCCGGTAGTTAAAGAACTATTACGGCTTTTGTTATTGCTTCATCGCAGGCCGAATAATATTCGGCTTGCGACATCATAATTTGTTGAAATGCTCTCTGTAACGAAGCAATAACAAAAGCCGTGATAGTTCTTTAACTACCGGCTAGATGTCGCATGCGAGGGCCCAACTCGCGAGCATGGAAGGATGAGATAGGTGGTTCGATTCCCGCCCCGGTTTGGCTTACGGAAGTCTCGGGATCGATTCCTAGGCATCTTTCAAAAATGTAATTATCGTATTTAACATGATACATGTTGATACCCCGCCACCGAACTAGGTATACTTACCAAACAAAGTGGTGTCCCGTGTAGGATCGCCCACGAAAAAAAGTTAAGGTATTCTTTTTGTCAAAAAAATTCGGTTCAGTGTCATGGTCTGATCACCCCTTAGGTAGGATTCAACTGACTTAATCGGCACCCTGTATAGCTAGCAGCTGTAAGATTTTTACTATCGCGATTCAGCAGGCCTACTCTCTTTCTTTAAAACGAAATTCATAAATTTTCGTTTACATAAATTTCTTAAGTTTACGGAAACAATTCTAAATATTTTTTGCATAAGCTCAAGAAGTTCGAACTCATGGACAATTTTCTGGAACAAGTGGATTAAATAGATGTTCCTGGCTCCTTTTATAATCACCTCATTTTTTATCGAAACTTCGTTTTCATTGAATTAGAGTAGGCCTCCTGATTCTATACAGGATGTAACAGAAAGGTGTGGTCATATTCAAGCGTTGGTATTATGTGTCCATGATACTGAGTGCACACACCTAATTTTAACAAAATCGGAGTACCCTAAAAAAATATTTATTATTTTTTCATTCGTTTATTTATGAGTGAAAAAGTTATGAATTAAAAAATATGTCTTGAAAAGTTCTATGCCATAATAATCCAATCGAATTTTGTAACAAAGGAGGTATAATTATGCCATACGCCTTTCACTACTGAATTTTGACAAAAAGAATATGCTATAATTATGTTATAATAGTGCAACTAGCTATGGCACCATGGTAGGTGCAATACTGACAATATACACTAGCCCCTGCTGAAATTTGACCACACCTTTCTGTTACACCCTATATAATTATTAATATTCATTCAAATTCTATCACTTGTATCGCTATAGTGACAAGTAACTTTGTATTATTTCTATTTCAGATTTGGCATTTCTCTAGTTGGGTATTATTATGCCATTGTACATTTTTCCTTTTCGACATAAGTCGTGCAAAGGTACATAATCTGTATAACATTTTTAGGGTTCCGTAGCCAAAGTGGCAAAAAATAGAACCCTTATAGTTTCGTCATGTCCGTCTGTGTCTGTCTGTCCGTTCGTATGTCACAGGCATTTTACTCAGAGACTTCTTAATGAATATTGATGAAATTTAATGAAAAGGTGTCTTATAGTGGCCGCTACTTAGTTTGATAGCTAAATAATAAAAATAAATATTGTTAGTGCCGTGTGGTGCCGGCTTAAGAATAGTACCACCCCATCTCTTCCCGTGGGTGTCGTCAAGGCGACTAAGGGATTTCACTCCGGAGGACGGGCAGCAGCGTCCTCTGCGTACTTAAAGCCTTACTGCGATCGCCAACCCGCTCGCCAAGCGTGGCGATTATGGCAATTACCCCCAGGATCTACATACCAGTAGGTTCTACTGGGGAGACCCGTGCCCAGCAGTGGGCCATCATATGGGTTGATATGTATTGTTAGGGGGGGTGGGGTTATTTTTTCGGCTAACATCAACGTGTGGCACATCATTCGACAAGTCCTTTAAAGACATTTTAAGGTCTCTAATAAACTTTTTTGATTGAGTCAATACTTTGGAAATAATCGCTCCGAAAGTTGCATAAATTGTGTTCCCCTTAACTTTAGAACCGTGTGACCAAAAAATATGAAAAAAATCACAAAGGTAGCGCTTAACAAATACTTTAATATTATTAGGTACATGATCGGATATACCGTCATTGAGTTATAACCGAAAAACTGCTATTCTCAACAAAAGGGCGTAAGTGCCATGAACATACGCTCTTCTGAGCATGGTCCGACATGCTCTTGCCCGGTTTTATATATAAATGACTACCCCACTTACCTGACAATCCAAACACCTACACGACTCCCTGTAGGTACAGCTAGTGAGTACGTTGTCGATGTGGTGGAGGTACTGTATGTCGTCGGTGTCGAGTTTGCGCTTGCGTCGGGCCAGTGACCACAGGAACGTTAAGAGGGGGGCCTTGGCGCATTTCTTTTGGGGTGGACTGTTGAATAAATATATATTTTTAACTCTTCTTCTTCTCTTTGACCAGTTTGTTGGTCGAGCATTTGTGACCGTGACTGCTGAATTTAAAAAAAACTTTGTGTGATAAGCGCGATGATTGTTTTTTTTTTTTTTTTAAATAAAAGTAGTCTCCTACAGTAGGTTACAAGCCCTGTGTCGCGGGGGACTCAACATACAAGTCACGGACACAAATTACACCCAGACCCGGAACAACAATTTGTGGATCACACAAAGTGGTGTCTTTTAAGAACCAACCAACACCCCGGGTTTGGGCGCTACGGTGGCGCAGACAGACATACAGATACACATATTAAACTTATCATATACTCTTTATGTATCGATAGTTATAATAATATTATCAATATCTTGAAACAATTTATACAACACCATCTGATCCCAAACTAAACAGCTTGTACTATGGCAACCAGACAACTGAATATATCTAGATAAATTACACCCAGACAACTGATACACAGATAAATTGACTGCCTTTGTGGCACGGTGGGAGTGTGTCCGACTGCTACGCAAGAGGTCGATTCGGTCGGGTTCGATTCCCACACGGGACACCACTTTGTGTGATCCATAAATTGTTGTTCCGACTCTGGGTGTACTTTGTGTCCGTGACTTGTATGTTTGCAAAGTCCCCGCGACACAGGGCTTGTACCCTACTGCGGGAATCGTATTTAAAAAAAAACATTTTGAAAGCTAATTGCTAGTTGCTAGTTCGGGCCGGTCGGCATCATTCGGCACAGGCAGGGCGGTATATGGGAACAAAATCCTCTCAGCTTTTTTTAGCTACCCAATCAGTAGTAGCTCCATGATTGTTTTTTGGGAGAATGGGGGAGGAGGGGGCGTGGATCCGTCACTGTATTCAACTGGGACTCGGTTTTGTTTGTACTTAGTCTCTATAATATTAGTACTCATCCTACTCAAGAAAAAAAAAAGATTCTAAAATGTGCCTTGATAGTTTAGTCGCCAGAGCGAGTACGAAATACCCATGGTGACAATTTCCATACCTGTCCCCGACAGAGTTCAATAAAGCTGGTTTCATGTCGTCCCTTTCACATAGCGCTGTCTCGCTCGTCCGCCTGCGAGTTCTCTTCACGAGCCCGCTCGTTTTGCCTCTGTCGTCCGACACTGGAAAGAAAGAGAAAGATTAACATCAGGATACCCTGGATACTAGTTACCACTACCGGTACTAGCTGGGCTATTGGCTAAAAATGGTGCACTTCTGAAGAATGTAGGCACCATAGGTGGTTTCAACCCCTAAATCCTACCCATTTCATTGGCTGGAAAGTACCATGGTTCCAGGAAAGACTGAAGATGATAGTAGACAATGAGAAATCCTTCAAAAGTCTATATATAGCTTAATGTTACCTGTGACTTCCGTCTTCTCACAGTACCCTCAGAGGTTGTTGTTGTCACACAACTTCTGCACGGTGCTAACTGAAGGGTTCTGGCGCAAGGTCACCTTCACAGACATGGCCGTGGCCATGTCAAGTGGAAGGGTTAAGGGGCTGAAGCTCCTACCGCTAAAGCATCTAAGGCCTCCTGAGTATGTGTGCTTTTTAATGTTTACTATCCCTTCCACCCCCAATGTAAGCCTTTTATTGCTTTATTGCTCTATGTGGTCCCCCCTTCTGGATCTGCTCCTGCCTTAGTCGTACTTAAACCTGGAATGTCTATCGCCCTAGATAGATCAAGTACAGGTCAAGAGTACCTCACCTGAGACCTTGAACTGCTCGCAGTACCCCAGCGCTAGGGATCTGATCGCGTGATCAGACTACACTTCACCTGTGTCCTTGGTCTGCTCGCAGTACCCCTAGCCCTAGGGTTTTGATCGCGAAACCAGAGCTACGCCTCACCTGTGACCTCGGTCTGCTCGCTGTACCCCCAGCGCTAGGGTTCTGGTCGCGAGACCAGAGCTAAACCTCACCTGTGTGACTGTGACCTCGGTCTACTCGCGGTACCCCCAGCCCTAGGGTTTTGGTCGCTAGACCAGACCTACACCTCACCTGTAACCTCGGTCTGCTCGCTGTACCCCCAGCGCTAGGGTTTTGGTCATGAGACCAGAGCTAAACCTCACCTGTGTGACTGTGACCTCGGCCTGCTCGCTGTGCCCCCAGCGCTAGGGTTCTGGTCGCGAGACCAGAGCTAAACCTCACCTGTGTGACTGTGACCTCGGTCTACTCGCGGTACCCCCAGCCCTAGGGTTTTGGTCGCTAGACCAGACCTACACCTCACCTGTAACCTCGGTCTGCTCGCTGTACCCCCAGCGCTAGGGTTCTGGTCATGAGACCAGAGCTAAACCTCACCTGTGTGACTGTGACCTCGGCCTGCTCGCTGTGCCCCCAGCCCTAGGGTTTTGGTCGCTAAACCAGACCTACACCTCACCTGTAACCTCGGTCTGCTCGCTGTACCCCCAGCGCTAGGGTTCTGGTCGCGAGACCAGACCTAAACTTCACCTGTATGACTGTGACCTCGGTCTGCTCGCAGTACCAAAACCCTACGGCTGGGCCCTAGGAGACGAGAGCTACTCCTCACCTGGGACCTCGGTCTGCTCGCAGTACCCCCAACGCTCGTTGTCCACGTCCAGCTTCTTCTCCCGTCCCCACAGCTCCTGCACTGATGTAGCCGAAGAATTCTGGTCTCGGGGCCAGAGCTCTTGAACTGATGGATTCTGGTATATGGTCTCCGTAGAAGCGTTGCCGTTCTCCACGTCGAATTGGGCTTCGGGTTGGTTCAGGACCTAGATAAACCGTACTTTAGTTTTATAGGACTGTCAGAGTTGTAGAAATGGCGGCAAACTGAGCTGTCTTAATGTTCAAAGCTCCGCGTTTATCATGTGGAATCAATAGCGAATCAAGGCGCGGATCCAATAGGGCCATCCCCCGAACGCATTCAAGTCTTCGCCATTCTTTGGTGCGTTTCGACGTTGGTGAAATGCATCCTCCCTCATCGCCCGAGCGACTCACATTTGACCGGAGTTAAATCAAATGCACACTCTTGTGTCGGGATACCTTTTTTACTCATAATGATTTTTGTCCTATTTAAAATTGTCATAATAAATTAGGCATAATTTTCTTTGTCATAAAAATAGTGTGCCATAACTGGTTTTTAGCATACTGTGTTATTAAGCATAAATATTATATATCCTATTATATTTATTCATAACTTTGATATGCATAAAGTTGTAAAGCATAATAATTAGTTTCCTTATGTAACACGTCTCATAATCGACTCTTGACATAATCAAAATTTGATATAATTATGAAAATAATACATAATATTGTTAGGTCGAAATTAATTATCTTTAACACCCCGACTCAGAGCAATCCGACTCGGATAGGTTAGGTTAGAAGACTAAGGCGGGAGCGAAGCGAAGCGGAGCTCCCGCCTTAGTCTTCGTGTTAGGTTTTTTTTTTTAAACCACCCAAAAGTAGGAGCCCCGCGAAGCGGGGCTCCGTCGAAGATAGTACAATTTTATGCGCCTACATGTTTGACGATAGCAATGTATAAAATAGTGTAATATTGTTATTAAAACTTTTGTAGTTAATTTTTCGGCATATAGTTTGTATGCTTATAATAGTTATGGTTATGCGTCGTTATGCGTAAGTAAAGTTATGCTTTGGCATAGTATGCGTTTTAAATATTATGCTTATAGTGATTAGGATTAAAAAATTATGATTAAAAAAGTTATGACGCATGAGAATTATGCGTAACTAATATTAGGAGTATAAACATTATGCAATGTTAAATTATGACATAAAATCGTAGGAATAAAAATAGAGAACCTCTTGTGTCTACCCCCCTCCCTAGATCCTGGACCCTACGTAAGACCGGGTTTTGTGCAGCTAATGAGCAAAAATTGGCTGGCATATCTGTTAGATTGCCATCAACGTGAAGATAAGGACACGACAAACGATAAATATGATCAGTTTGGCACTTATGTTTGTCAGTAACCTATAAATTTCAAGGTCACACTGATCAACGAGGTAAGGGATTCTCACCGTATCATCTCGCCGTCAACTGTTCGTAATCTTGGCCCGAGACGAGGCGATTCCGTTACGAATCCTTGTGTGCGTTGCAGTAGGGAGTTGTTCGACTGTTACGCAAGAGGTCGTGGGTTCGATTCCCACACGGAACACCACTTTGTGTGATCCACAAATTGTTGTTCCAAGTCTGGGTGTACTTTGTGTACGTTGTTGACTTGTGTTTTTAAAGTCCCCCGCGACACAGGACTTGTACCCTACTGTATGTGTAGTATTGCAGGAATCATCTTTAAAAAAAAAAATACAGAACGGCTTGAATTGGTACGATGCCGATTCCAAAGGGATTTTGCGAGTTGACCAGTGTTTTTTGACCTTTAGTGTGGTTCTCTTTAAAAGACAACTTATTTAATCGCGATGGTTCTTTGCTTGATGCCAATTTGAAGATGTTCTTACTGTATCTAGCTATTTTAAGGTGGGGGAGGGGAGGACAACAGGGGCAATTGCCACCCCCAGTCTCGACTGAATGACCTTTTTATTTAGGGTTTTTGAGAATTTTAAAACTGGAAAGGAGTATTTAGGCAGGCCCTTCGGTGGGGATGGATATAGTGTACCGGTATTGAAACAAATGCCGTCATGCAAGCGACTCACACTTCACCGGTTGAACCAAAGGTTGCGCCCCCCCCCCCCCCTACAAAGTTCTGACACAAATAAACACATACGCTTGCTTCTGTGGGAATCAAAACCATAAAAGGTACCTATACGACCAAGTCCAATGATGTTTTAAGATTGTTTTATGTAAAAACGTCAAACTAATGCACTTAAACATAATTTAAAAATTGCAATGTCTAACTATTATAAAAGGTCGTAAAAGTAGGAAAGCATGATTAAATTATCACGAGCGAAAAAGAGAAAAATGTAATCCGCTACTTTCATCTGTTGACGCCGGCGATGCGACACTGACATATAAGAACAAGTCAATTGTATTGTACTTGAAGGTGCCGCTTTCTGAGCGCTTGTAACCTAACCTTTTTACCTATAACATTGCCAAACTCTATCACAATTTGTGCAGTCATACCCATTAGTCACCTTAGCAAGGTCATCGCCCCAAAACGACCTGTATGACTTGTTCACCCTTTCTACAGTCATAATATTAGGGACTAGCTGTCCCGCGCAACTTCGTATGCATAAATTTTGCCCGTTTTTGCAACATTTCTCGTTGCTGCTCCGCTCCTATTGGTCGTAGCGTGATGTTATAAAGCCTATAGCCTTCCTCGATAAATGGGCTATCCAAAGGTGAAATATTTTTTCAATTCGGATCAGTAGTTCCTGAGATTACCGCGTTCAAACAAACAAGCAAACTCTTCAGCTTTATAATATTAGTATAGATATAAAATATACCTGATAATGCGCTCGAGTTCCAAGGAAAAAGACAGCACCGGAACCACCGGTTGCCATTTTATCTGCAAAATAAAAACAAACATTTTGAGAATACGTAAGCAGTTTCTGGCTTTTTAATATGACTTCTACAGTGAATAATCACTACGTTCATGACTTCAATTCTCTATAAAAAGAGAAAGACTATATCTACTGATCTACAACCAAAAAGGACGTATACCTTTTTGTAACATTAGCAACATAAAAAAAAAATCACCAGTTAGTCATAAAATAAATAGTTTATGAGAGAACAAAACCTAATTTATAGCGAATTTTAACAACGTATATATGTATATTAGTTAAATTGTTGATTTAAATTTAAAAAAAGTATTTTAATTGTATAATTGTCGCAACGCAGGTAAATCTATATTTTGGTGTACAATAAATTAAAAGAATTACCTTGAACACAACTCCTTTTAAATATTTTCTCGCTATTTATTGACCATATATATTTTTCTTATAACATTTAATATAAATAAACCTTTTAAATTAAAAATGTTTGACCATTTTGGACAAATTGTTGTCGCTTTCGGTCGCGTTGTTAAATTGACAAAGCCACATTGACAAACTTGTGACCTGCGCAATGGGAGTCGCATAGGGTTTACATCTCAGAATAATAGCCGCTTTATTTTTTTTTTTTGACATGGAATAATGCCTATTAAATTACACAGTGATTTTAGCCAGATATTACTGAATACAAATAAAAAAAACCGGCCAAGTGCGAGTGGGACTCGCGCACTGAGGGTTCCGTACTAATTTATAATAATATAATATCTTGGGACAAATCACACAACGTTAACTGATCCCGAACTAAGCAGAGCTTGTACTATGGAAACCAGACAACTGATAAACATACTTATATATTTCTAAATACATACATATTATAGACTAGCTGTCCCGCGCAACTTCGTATGCGTAAATTTTACCCGTTTGTGCAACATTTCACGTCGCTACTCCGCTCCTATTAGTCATAGCGCGATGTTATATAGCCTATAGCCTTCCTCGATAAATGGGCTATCCAACAAAAAAAGAATTTTTCAAATGGGACCAGTAGTTCCTGAGATTAGCGCGTTTAAACAAACAAACAAACTCTTCCTCTTTATAATATTAGTATAGATACATATCTATACTAATATATTTCTAAATACATACAAATACGTACATATGTATTTAGAAATATATAAGTAAATAAGTTTATCAGTTGTCTGGTTTCCGTAGAACAAGCTCAGCTTAGTTTGGGTTTAGATAGCGTTGTGTGAGTTGTCCTAAGATATTATTAATACTACTTAACCATTTAAATTAATGTCTACAGCGGTATTGTCCTACTTACATACATTAACTAATTAGACCTAATTAAACGGATGTTTAATAAAAACGTTGACTTATTAAAACGAAGGTTATTTAGCGCTATCTAGAATCTAATTATTTCAATAAGATACAGAGTTTATGTTTGAGATTCTTGCATTTCACCGGCTGTACGCTCTACATACCAAGGTAGATAGGAAGAACCTTACCAACATTATTTGCAACTTCAGCGTAAGCCTGTAGATGTCGTTGTTTATAGATATTTTCTAATATATAAAATTCTCGTGTCACAGTTTTCGTTGCCATACTCCTCCGAAACGGCTTGACCGATTTTGATGAAATTTTTTGTGCTTATCCGGTATCTATGAGAATCGGCCAACATCTATTTTAAGAGTTACCCTAAGAGTTTGTTTGTTTGTTTGAATGCGATAATCTCAGGAACTACTGGGCGGCACTGAAAAAATATTTTATTGTTAGATAGCCCATTTATCGAGGAAGGCTATAGGTTATAATATCACGCTACGACCAATAGGAGCGGAGCAGCAATGAAAAATGTTGTAAAAAAAGAAAAAAAAAAAAGAAAAAAAAGGGAAAATTTACGCAGACGAAGTTGCGCGGGTCAGCTAGTATTAGATAAATATTGATAAACTTTCGCGATTTGTACACATTATGAAAATATATATATTACGGGTCTTAATCGCGTGAATAATTTAAGGTAAAATACCTTGTTACCTCATTACCCGTGACTACGGTCGTTGCAATAAGGTCGAAACGTCGGGCAATAAAAAAGGTATTTTACCTTAAATTATTCACGCGATTAAGACCCGAAATATATCTAATATGTATAAAATCGCGAAAGTTTAAAAACTTATTTAGTTTAAAAATCGTATATTGTGTGTTTTTTACAGGGATGCCATGGAGTTCCGTAACTGAAATCTCTCGGATATTTATACTAATATTATAAAGCGGAAGAGTTTGTTTGTTTGTTAGTTTGTTAGTTTGTTAGTTTGTTAGTTTGTTAGTTTGTTAGTTTGTTAGTTTGTTAGTTTGTTAGTTTGTTAGTTTGTTAGTTTGTTAGTTTGTTAGTTTGTTAGTTTGTTAGTTTGTTAGTTTGTTAGTTTGTTAGTTTGTTAGTTTGTTAGTTTGTTAGTTTGTTAGTTTGTTTGTTTGTTTGTTTGTTTGTTTTTTTAAACGCACTAATCTCAGGAACTACTGGTCCGATTTAAAAAATATATATTTTGTTGGATAGCCCATTTATCGAGGAAGGCTATATAACATCACGCTACGACTAATAGGAGCGGAGCAGCGACGAGAAATGTTGCAAAAACGGGGAAAATTTACGCAAACGAAGTTGCGCGGGACAGCTAATCCGAAATAAACCGTAACCGAATCCGATACAAAAGTTTCGGTTTTGGTTTTGCCGGTCGAGCCGACACACTAGCGCTTTAGCAGCGCGCATCTCTTGCAGACTCATCAGTCTGCGTCTGTGTTGTAATATGAAGAGATGATGAATATGATGTACAAACATCAATTCATCATCTGTTCATATTACTTCAAATAATTTTTCAATTCGGACCTGTAATTCCTGAGATTATAGCGTTCAAACAAACAATTGTTTAAACGCTATAATCTCAGGAATTACAGCACCGAATTGAAAAATTATTTTACTGTTGGATAGCCCATTTATCCAGGAAGGCTTTATGCTTATAACATCACGCTACGACCAATAGAAGCATAGCATTCATAAAAAAATGCAAAAACGGGGAAAATGTTCGCATACGAAGTTGCGCGGGACAGCTAGTATCAAATAAATTGTTGTAATATAATTTTAAATGACTAGTTTAAAAGTTATTCAACTTAAACCATGAAAATAGACCATTACCCACTTGAATCTGGCAAAAATGCCAAATTCAACTCAAAAACATTTTCATAACCTCAAAAACTAAAAAAAGGAGTCAATATTACCACATAGGTGCTGTAAGCATTCATTTAAGTTCAAGCATTCGTCATTCTAATGCGTCGCCGGGTATTCCAAATACAGTCTAGCAATTAAATCTAGTCGACAGAATGGCAAATCTTGAAGTTTTGTGTCTTATGCATCACGGAATAAGGTCTAATTTATTGTGCAGTGCATTTAAGTGGATCGGTTGCACAGTACCGCTTTACCTTGTGGTGCGGACTCCCTGCAAACTGGAGGTAAATTGTTGGTCATGTTCAAATCGCTGGGAAAACTTTGATATCGCGATTCAGGGATGTAGGTTAGTGTTGTTAGTTAGAGAATTATTTTTATTTTATTGGGATGATGTTATAACAATGCTGATTCAAGTAATTTTTTACCAAATACGAAAAAAATGTTAAACAAGTCTCTCCCTTATAGAATTTTATAAGCTGCGGGTCTTAATCGCGTAAATATTTTATTTTAAATACCTTTGTTTATTGCCCGACGTTTCGACCGTATTGCAACGGCCGTGGTCACGGTTAGACTGGTCGGGCAATAAACAAAGGTATTTAGCCTTAAAATAAAATATTTACGCGATTAAGAGCCGTAGCTTATAAAATTCTATAAGGTGTACAAATTGCGAAAGTTTACGAACATATAAGTCTCTCCCTCCCAATTGGATCCGCCAATACAGATAAACTAAATTTTGACGCTGCACAATTACGTACCTAAGAAATCGTTTACCCCAACTGTTGTCGGTTCTTAGGCTAATATGGCCAGCTTGCTAATCCTGTGGGCTAAGTCGATAACTTTGGTTCTCTGCCGAATCACCTCATTTCTGATTTTATCTCTAAGAGAAACTCCGAGCATAGCCCTCCTTTCCATAGCCCGCTGAGCGACTTTGAACTTGTGGACCAGCCGTACCGTCAGTTTTCACGTTTCGGCTCCGTATGCTATGACGGGTAGGACGCACTGATTGACGACTTTTTGATGTAACTTCCCAAATTCTACCCAACCCAACCGTTTTCACCTGTTCACCTCGTCCTCGAAGTTGTTTCTACTTAACTGTAATGACTGCCCGAGGTACAGATACAGCGAGAGCTGGCCAACGCGAATGCTAACATCTCCTTTAAATAGTGTCAAAACACCGGGGTTGAGTATAATATAATATATATATATATATATAAATATGCTACATGCAATTAAGAATAACGTTATGCATTATATAGCACTCAGGCACATATGTATGCGCGTACACACACACACACACACCCACGCGCGCGCGCACACACGCACACACACACACACACACACACACACACACACACACACACACACACACACACACACACACACACACACACACACATGCACACGTTTGTCACGTTTTATTAGGTTCCAATTGAAAACCAGCGCCAGGTTGTCAACTTGGCAAAATGTTCAACTGGACACCCATTTGTTGCAACCGCGAGGCACAATTTTTATCATTATAGTGTTTTAATTATTGTAATTAACTTCTGTAAAGTGGTGGTGCAACCTCTAGATATTTTTGAACAACTTCGAGGACGGCGCCGTGCACCGCTGTCGGTTCCGGTAGTGTATGTTCATTGGACATGACCATTTTATCCAAGTTCATCCGTAGACCGATGCGTACAGATGAGTCAGCCAGGTCATTCAGCATCTGTTGTAGGTCTTGCAGCGTTTCTGCCATGATGACGATGTCATCTGCAAATCGCAAGTGAGAGATGTATTCACCATTGATGTTGATGCCCCGTCCTTTCCAGTGCAGCGTCTTGAACATATCCTCCATTGCATTTGTGAACAGTTTCAGGAAAATAACGTCCTAAAACGTAACGAATAAAGGTTTTGTTTGCTGATTCTGTACTTGGACGGACATGATGGCGATCTCATCACTTGGATATTTCGCCAATCTACTTGGCATCGCTGCAGAGACTCCAGAACGGACCAGGTTTCAATCAAGTCAAAGATCTTCTCATAGTCCATGAATGCTAGACACAGGGGCTGATTATACTCCTGGGTCTTTTGTGTAATCTGCCGCACTATGTGGATGTGGTCTATAGTGCCATATCCGCTCCGAAATCCAGCCTGTTCCGGTGGTTGGAATTCGTCAATCTTCGCGCAAGGTGGTTCGTGATGACTCTTGAGAACAGCTTATAGACGTGGCTTAGAAGGGAAATAGGTCGGTAGTTCTTCAGACGGCTCTTATCTCCCATTTTAAAAACAAGACGACTACACTTTTACTCCACGCCTCTGGAGTTCTCCCTTCAAACAGGAAAGCATTAAAAAGCTTTTGGAGCTCCCTCAGTACGGGTTTACCTCCAGCCTTTAGCAGCTCTGTTGTAACGCCATCCTCTCCAAGGGCTTTTTCATTTTTCAGCTGTTTAAGAGCCAGCACGATTAGCAATGTTGACTTCTGGCAGGTTTTCGGTGTAGTGGCGTGTTAGAGTGGCTCTAGGACCCTCATTTTCAGGATCAGGTCGAGATGCATGCGAAGCGTATAACCGGCCGGCCATAGAAGCCTTCCACTTCGGAGAGGACTGCCGGCTTCGAAGAAACGACTTGACCACTTGCTGTGATCAGCTTCGTCAGGTGGCTTCTTCCAACAGATTGTACGAACACTTTTGACCCCGGTTCTGCTCGATCGTTCCTTTAAACGAAAGAGTGTTGGAGCGCCGAAGGTCGTGTTGTATAAGCTTATTAATTTCTTGGTTTAGAGCGCGCTTTTCCGACGAAGTGACGGCTGGGTTTTCACGTCGTTTTTTCATTAGCCCTAAAGTCCTTTCTGAAAGATTTGACTTCTAGCCCTTACGCTGCATCGCTGCATTATCACAAAATCTCGTACCTTCTTCCCTGAGTATCCGAACCACATTTACGAGCTTCTGTTTTACGTCTGCTGTGGTTTCCATGGCAGCATCGGTTAACCAGGTTTGACTGAACGCTTCGGATCCTATCATGGTTTGGAGCAAAGTAGGTCGGAGCCTGGACCTCATCAGTCAGACGGCCAAGTTCCGCCTTGAAGTCGATATTCAAGGAGCCTCGGACAAGTATGTGATCATTACCGGTATTAAGCCTATTGATCACGGAGACGTCTCTGAATATACGCTTTTTGTCCGTCATGATGAAGTCGATTTAATTTTTCGTCATAGTGTCTTAAAAATCAACGCAATTTAAATTAACTAGAAATCCTAAGGTACGTAATAATCTATCTCGTTGTATGTTTAACTAGCTGACCCGCGCAACTTTGTCTGTGTCATTTCCCCTGTTCTTGTAACATTTTTAATTGATGCTCAGCTCCTATTGGTCGTAGCGTATTGTCTATAGCCTTCCTCGATAAATGGGTTATCCAACATTAACGATTTTTTTAAATTGGAACCAGTCTGTTTCTTTAATTATAAACTTCATGAATTTTCGTTTACTTAAATTTCTTAAAATTGCAGGGTCTATTCTAATTAAGTTTTGGATAAGCATAAGAAGTTTGAACTCATGCATGATTTTCTGGAACGAGTGGATTAAGTAGATGTTCCTCGTTTTGTATACCACCTCATTTTTGATCGAAACTTCGTTTTAATTGAATAAGGTTAGGCCTCCAGTAGTTCCTAAGATTATCGCATTCAACCAACCAAACAAACTCTTAAGCACAGTGTCTTAAGCGTTATAATATTAGTAAAGATACAACGAGATTATTACGTTATGAAAAGATATATTACGGGTCTTAATCGCGTGAATAATTTAAGGTAAAATAACTTGCTTATTGCCCGACGTTTCGACCCTATCGGGTAGATTATTACGTACCTCTCCAACTAAATTCTTAATTCCACGGTAGATATAGGGACTGCCTACCTCTACAAGCGTTATAGTCGTGAAGTTAAAGTCTCTACAGTTACCTACTCTGTGTAGTTGCGAAGTAGAGAGGGGAACTAATAAGAACTATCATGAATGCACCTCTTAAGGTCAAGTTTACTATCAATTGAGTCTGTTTAAAAAAAAAAGAGTTGTATTTTTGTATGAGTTTTTTTGTAAAGGCGTCTAAAGGGGCCATATTTTACGGTAGTTTGTGGCAGCACTATTGGCAACTAATTGCTCGGTCTATAATGGCTATATGTCTAGTTTAGCGCATGATCCAGTCTCCTAAACGAGCACAGTCCGGCAACAATTGGGTATTCGACAACTATCAAAATAAAATATTTTATACTAACCATGTGGCGCGGTGGGAGTGTATCCGACTGCTACGCAAGAGGTCGTGGGTTCGATCCCCACCCAGGATAAAACTTTGTGTGATGAGCACGATGGTTTATTCTGTGTCTGGGTGTTATTTATCTATATATATAAAAAAATATATATATATATCAATACGTGTTCTGAAAAAATATATTCATCTATAATTTAACCTATTTATTAACTTTTAATCATAAAAATAAACGATAAAAGTAAATCATTTCATACAAATCGTTTTTGACGTTTCTTAAAAAGAAGCTGATTTGACTTCAGTCAAATTCCCTATTGCCTTACTTAGGCCATACCCTGTGACAGCTTTAATAACAATTAATAGAGTTACTAATTAGTACCAATTTATTGAGTGAAAGCTCTGTGTAGACATTATATAATCAAAGATTAGTAGTCATAATTATGAAAGTCACTTTTCACAATGTAGAAAATAATATTTTCTAACGTTAGACTGAGGTGTCTGCTCTTTAACAAACGCAATAGAGCATGAAGCCTCTCTAGCATAAAGTGTACTACACACAGACAAGACAATAACCGGACCAGCTACAATCGATATATATATACTAGTATTTTTTTATTTATATAGTGCATCCATTGGATCATTTGACAACCTCTGTGGCGCGGTTAGAGTGTATCCGACTGCTACGCACGAGGTCGTGGGTTCGATCCCCACCCAGGATAAAACTTTGTGTGATGAGCACGATGGTTTATTCTGTGTCTGGGTGTTATTTATCTATACTAAGTATGTATTTAGAAATATATAAGTATGTTTATCAGTTGTCGGGTTTCCATAGTACAAGCTCTGCTTAATTTGGGATCAGATAGCGTTGTTTGAGTTGTCCCAAGATATTATTATTGGGCTCCTTCTTTTAAAATTACGATGTAGTCTTAAGACTTATAAGTTATTTAGTTAGGTATATCATAATCTGCTAAGTTCAATATGAATTTGCCTATTGACACTTTTATCAATGTTTATGATAAACTAGCTGTCCCGCGCAACTTCGTATGCGTCAATTTTCCCCGTTTTTGCAACATTTCACGTCGCTACTCCGCTCCTATTAGTCGTAGCGCGATGTTATATAGCCTATAGCCTTCCTCGATAAATGGGCTATCCAACAAAAAAATAATTTTTCAAATCGGACCATTAGATCCTGAGATTAGCGCGTTTAAACAAACAAACAAAGCAAACAAACAAACAAACAAACTCTTCCGCTTTATAATATTAGTATAGATGAAAAGGCAATCTGTTGTTGTGTTCTTTGTAAATAACACTAAATGCACTATGACTATATTAGACTAATTTTATTAAACTAACTCGAACGGCTTAGTTCTCTTTCGCTTTCTCACTATGTTCGTGATGTCAAGGAGCTGGATAATGTTTATTAGAGTCGTCAATATAATCACAAATCTATAATATATCAAATAATATCCATACTAATAATAAAAAGCTAAAGAGTTTCTTTGTTTGAACACGATAATCTTACTCATATACCTACTACTGATTCGAATTGAAAAGTAATTTTAATTACTGTTGGATAGCCCATTTATCGAGGAAGGCTATAGGCTATATAACATCACGCTACGACCAATAGGAGCGGAGCAGCAATAAGAAATGTTGTAAAAACGGGGCAAATTTACGCAGACGATGTTGTTGTCAGCTAGTCTACTTATACAAACCGACCGTTTTAATCCCCGACGCATATTATACGTTAAACATTTGTATGTTTTTACTGCCTCGGTGGCGCAGTAGGAGTGTATGCGACTGCTTCGCAAGAGATCGTGGGTTCGATTCCCACACGGGACACGACTTTGTGCGATCCACAAATTGTTGTTCCGAGTCTGTCATAAAATGTGTTTTTTTTATACCACTGACGTGGCAAAGAAGCTTACGGCCTGAAGGTAAGCAGTAACAGGGGCCTTACCATGAACTCTAATAACAGGTCAATTTTAGACGAAAATTGAACTGGGGGCTTAGACAAATGACACACGCTTCTTTTTCCACAAACGCTAACGCGAAAAAATGTTTGCATTTGACATAAGGTTGACAAAACGTCACGCAACTGTTGCTGAATAATGTAAACAAAAACCAACAGTAGCGTGTGCGGAAAAAGATATGTGTGGCATTTGTCTAAGCCCCCTGTCCTGCTAATTTCGGACAATAATCTGCCAAAAAGCAGGCGAGTCAGCGATGACGTCACTAAAGCCGGCGAGCGTTGTTTAATTGTCAATTCTTTGAATTTGACAGCAGGTTAGAAACTGACATGCGCCTATTTTAGACCATTTGACACTTGAAACTCGTAAATTGAACTGCCGTGCTATCAAATTTTGCAGCTACAGTAGTCCATGGACGCTTGCAACGCCATAGGTGTCACTCGCGCGTTGCCGACCATCTATACTAATATTATAAAGCGGAAGAGTTTGTTTGTTTGTTTGTTTGTTTAAACGCGCTAATCTCAGGAATTACTGGTCCGATTTGAAAAAATATTTTTTGTTGGATAGCCCATTTATCGAGGAAGGCTATAGGCTATATAACATCGCGCTACGACTAATAGGAGCGGAGAAGCGACGAGAAATGTTTCAAAAACGGGGAAAAATTACGCATACGAAGTTGCGCGGGACTGCTAGTGTAAAATATAATAAACTAGCTGTTCATGCAACATTTTTCATTGATGCCCCGCTCCTATTGGTCATAGCGTGATGTTATATAGCTTATAGCCTTCCTCGATAAATAGGCTATCTAACACTAAAAGAATTATTTATTCGAACTTGTAGTTCCTGAGATTATCGCGTTCAAACCAACGAACAAACTCTTACATATCTACCCATATGATGGCCCACTGCTGGGCACGGGTCTCCCCAGTAGAACCTACTAGTATGTAGATCCTGGGGGTAATTGCCATAATCGCCACGCTTGGCGAGCGGGTTGGCGATCGCAGTAGGGCTTTAAGTACGCAGAGGACGCTGCTGCCCGTCCTCCGATTTGACATCCCTTAGTCGCCTTGACGACACCCACGGGAAGAGATGGGGTAGTACTATTCTTAAGCCGGTACCACACGGCAAACTCTTGAACCGTGCAAAAAAAAAACAATAATAACTTTTAGAAAAAACTCCACCTATGACACCTCTTTCCCTAAATCTATCATTGAGAACAAGCACAGCCTACCAAACTCTTTCTCTTCTTGCGCAGAGCCGGCCCTAGAATAGAGTGAATGAAGCCGCCACCTTAAGGGTGCCCTAGTCGATGATTCTACCAAACAAACGCGCATAAGTGATTACTCCTCTGTTTAAAGTCGTAAGTCAAAGCCTAAAATTAATATCAATTCGTTTTATCATAAACTAGGTCTGTAAGTAGCTATAATTGAAAATAAATTAATATTTTGCAAGTTATAAGCCTTAAAACATTAGGATTTTGCCAACAATGTTTTAAAAAATTTTCAACTTATTAATTTATTTTAACTACTTTCAAAATATTTTTTTTTTCAATTATGGCTGCCTACAAGCCTTATTTATGATAAAACGAATTGATATTAATTTTAAGCTTTGACTTAAGACCTTATACAGAGGAGTTATCACTTATGCTCGTTTGTATGGTAGAACTATCGACTAGGGTGCCCATAAGTGTCAGGAGGTAAAGGACCGCAAAAACTCAATGGAATAAAGAAGAACTCGTTGAAAGACAATCTTTCTCTACCCAGGCTTATTTGGGGCCGTGGCTGCTTTCATTCCTGGTCGTGTTGGTCCGTATTTGTGACCGTGTCAGACCAAACTTAGACATTCGTTCCGTGGCGAATTCAATAACGCCGTACTAATCAATCGCAAAAAAAAGAAATGTCTATGGTCCCACCGCAAACGTCAAATTCTATACTATTATTCTTTTCCAATAACGACATCGCTATTCAACTTTTTGTCTAGGCCCCCAGATTTATGCAGGTGTCAGTTCACGGTTCTAGTTCCTATAAATGATGTGAAATTTTACTATGTCAGAATAGGAACAGAAATGAACGGAACAGACTTTCAATAACTCAATTCAACAAACATAAACACTATTTTCAAGCGTATCCATTTTAATGCTACGATGCCAGAGATATACACGTAAATGTGTAACACCTCTTTATTTCGATCGGGGCTTATTATTTACATGGCCAGTAACTAATCTTGTTACTAACCCTCTATACTAGCTCGCCAGTATTATGCAAACGAAGCACGAGCTAAAGCGAGGGGCGGTACGTATTATTGATTACGAACACAATACGCGATGCGCAGTTGCGAATCCCCTGCGTTGCTATGTAGTTCTGTCTGGCTCGATGACAGCTGTGGTTCTCAAACTGTATCATGTATCCCCGATGTTAATGCCCCCCAACCACACCATAGAGGATTGATTGCCTTCTCACCTCTCTGGATGGCTGAAAAACATTATTTTATAATAAGTAAGGAATTGTGAATGAGAAATGTTTAATATCCATATTAATATTATAAATGTGAAAGTAATTCTGTCTGTCTGTTTCACGCTCAATCAGCTAAACCGATTTAAATGAAATTTGGTATGGAGATAGTTTGAGTCCCGGGGAAGGACATAGGATAGTTTTTATAGCGTTAACCGACATCCACGCGGGCGAAAGCTAGTATTCTGTATATTGGATGAATCAGTAGGTATTTCATGTGTTTGAAATACTTACTAATTCATTCGGTTTCGTGATCACTAGCAGTAACATGTCAATATGATTTCTATACGTGAAGACTTGTGATTGGCTGGCAGATTATATCACTCACCGATTTACTATGATTTGTTTAGCTGTAAGTCTTTCATAATAAATAAATAAATATAAGACAAAAACACACATATGCAATGACTTAGGGACTTTTCGGATGTTCAGTCCTAAAATATGCATGTAGTATGTTTTTTTTAGCTGATCCTGCAGCGCTCGCATAACACGCATCGGTTAATTTATTATAAAAATACTTATTATTATAAACAACAACCGAGAAAGAGCAATCAATTAATGTATTATAATTAAGTACAAATAAACTAGGTATTTCGTTGATGGAGTATAAACAATATCGCAAAGTTAGGTTGTCGGCAGTATTGAAAATATTGTTAGCATCAGTTTCGTGCATCTGACGTTGAAGGTAAACTTTAGGAGTCACAATGGGAAATCTGCAATAAAATAAGTCTATCACTCAACGAGTTTTTTAGACTGTTACACAAGATATTAGATATATTTCGGGACTTAATCGCGTAAATTATTTAAAGGTACGAACCTTTTATTTACCCGAAATATATCTAATATGTTTAAAAATCGCGAAAGTTTATAAACAATAGTTACACAAGATATCGGTCCTATACTTGAGAGGACATTAAGGGACGATGTAGTGTGAGCGACTGTCGAACCCCGTGACTGAACTTTCTTTTTACTTCTGCACTCTAACATCAGTCATGTGTGTGACGTCTGAGCCGTACAAATGGGGAGACTTGAGCCCTACTAGTGTGGATGGGCCACTGTACCTATATTACCTACTTATTATTTGTGTATGTTGCATGATAATTATTATAACTTTCTGAAATAAAACTATACAAACATTTTTTTTAATAATCGGCATTTGGTAAGAGTGGCTGTGAGTTTTTATTGCCAAGTGCATTGCATTGCGAACTTAGCTTATGATGTAGAGCCATTCGGCCATTCTATTTCAAAAATATCGGACTTTCATATAAGAGTTGTATTTTAACCTGAGTAAATAAAGTACTTTTAAATTCCAAAAGGAGACCAAATTCCAAAAGTCTATGTCTGAGAAAAATACCTAAACCAAGCCCTTCAGCACTTTACGCGTGAGTGTACTTTATTGTGACCTATGATAGAATGCAAACTTTAAACTACGCAATATTCATTAATTCAGAACGGGGTGAAAAGAGGGTTAAAAGATTGAGAACCATTGCTTTAGTTACCTGTAGGGAAAGTATTATAAGTAAAGAAATTATGTTTTTAGTTCTCTCATTTATGGCGACAACTTGTTAAGCTTGTCACTAACCCTGACAAGACGACCACGACTACTCTGCCAAGCCACGAAGAAGAATAATGTAACTGCTACATACAGTTAGATTATTCTTCAAAATTATTCACTCTGAAGATTTGGGGGTTGAACGTTTTTGCAATACTTGGAGTGGTGGGGGGCACTCCAAAAATTGCAAAAAGGTAGGTTCACAGTACACATTTGGCCGTTGTTTAGTCAATCGTAATACCTAAAACCCCCTAAATTACGAAATTCACTGCCGAAAAATGATCATGGAGTACGCCCATGTTTGGGTTAAACGGGTCTTCACACACAACCCAGAGGGGGTCATGTCCCCATGGCTATCTATGGGTCTGGAACTGTTGTAATCATTACATTTGGAATATATTCCACATACACATACATATAGACAAACGTTTTGCAGGACGTTGTCGGACTATCGAATTTGTTGGGTTATTGAACACTGTCACAGACCCCCTATAATCCGGTTTTTTTTAAAAGAGACCTTGTAATCCGACAAATAACAAATCAAAGGATTATACAGTGCCATAGACCCCTATAATCTGGATTTTATTAAGGAGAGTAACTTGTAATCCGACAAATAACAAATCAAAGGATTATACAGTGCCACAGACCCCTATAATAGAAAGAAAGAAAAAATATTTATTAAATTCACATTTTTAACAATCTGTGTAAACAAAAGATTCAATAAGTGAATTTAAAGGGCCGCAGCTCAGCTTATGCTACAGCGGACTGCAGCGCTGCTTTTCAGCTGAAGCCATCGGTGATTTCACGGGCGTCTGTACAGTTTTTTCGGAAACATTACACAATACTTTCAGCATTCCATACATGCAAAGACCACAATATACATAACATAAAAAATAGTACTTAAAATAATCTGGATTTTTTTAAGGAGTGTATCTTGTAATCCGACAAATAACAAATCTCATGCATGACAATGTACAGTGATAGGCATGCCGGATTACAAGGAGCTCCGGAATAGCCAGGAGCCGGATTACCGGGAGTCTACTGTATAACCAAACGATTGTCACTTGAGTACATGACTTGAGGTACACCAATAAAAATGGTTCTAAAGAATTCCATTTTCAAAATTTAAATTCCAGATTTATCACCCTTCATTTCAAGGCTCACGGTGTCACACCACCTGACCAATGGGGAGCGAGATCCTGAATCGCGATATCAAAGTTTTCCCCTCAGTTTAGTATATATAGTGGAAACTTGTCTGTTAATTGGGGAGTCCTAGGATACTGCGGCACCCGGTCCGGCGGGAGACCGGTCTAAGTCCCGTCAGCCGAATAACGCACCTAATTAATAATTTGAGCAAATAAATAGAGAACGATTTTCACGATAATGAGAATTTCTGTATCAAACGCTAGTAACCGATTTGATTCCCTTTTTGTTTGGTTATTTTTAATTATCCTTTTTTACTTTTTTTTCTTCAAAAGAAGAGAGATAACTCGTTGAAGTCCTCTGTCGGACATTACCAACGTACAAGTTTGGTCTAGTGGTTAGTGTCTCTAACTACTTAGGCCAGATGTTGCAGGTTCGATTCCCACCCAGGATAAATATTTATGTGATAAGTAAGAATAAGAATCATTTATTTGTTCAAATATGGATGTACCTACAATGTTGTTGTTACATAAAGTGCTAGCCATATTTTACCATAACAGGCGTACAAATATTTGTTTATAATTATGGATACAATTAATAAAAAATATAATTATATCATTTGAATTCATTACTATCGTAACTATATTATTATTAAAACTATTAATATTTTTAAATTATTATTATTATTATTAAATGGAAAATAAATAAAAATAAGTTAAAGTCACAAAATGTTACAAAAAAATACTGAAATAATAAAAAAATTACAGTTCATATATTACAAATAGAATAATAATAATTAATCATAATTCAAAATGTTACTGAATATTAAAAATCTAATAAAATTGACAGAAATAAAATCTATAATGTATCATTCAAAAAACATTTACATCATAATAACATTTAGCAGCCAATATTTTTTTTTCTGTGTTTGGGTGTTATATATACTAATACTAGCTGTCCCGCGCAACTTCGTCTACATTTTTCCCCGTTTTTACAACATTTCTCATTGTTGCTTCGCTCCTATTGGTCGTAGTGTGATATAGCCTATAGCCTTACTCGATAAATGAGCTATCCAACAGAAAAATATTTTTTTTCAAATCGGACCAGTAGTTCCTGAGATTACCGCGTTCAAACAAACTCTTCAGCTTTATAATATTAGTATAGATTAAATCTGTTTGCTAGGCCGGCATGTAGAAATGTCGCCCGAGCAGAGTCCTCCGTATGCCGTACTCTAGAGGTGCTCAACGTCCTACTGTCTGCCAACCCTGAGTGAGATGTGTTTGCCGATGAGTAGGCATAGATTTTTTTGTTTTTTTTAAGAAGTTGTCCCACATTACTAGCAATCCTGTTAACCCCTCCAGCTAAGCTCAATGGCTTGTGTTAGGAGTGGGTTCACGTCGGTAGTATAATGGGTAGGATTCGAACCCGCGACCTCACGATTGCGAGACCGATGCCTTAGCCATTAGGCTACCGCCGTAAAGATGATACAAGTAAAAGATATATGAGAGAGTCAACTATTCCTTATCAATTTGTAAATCTTTATGTTTATTAAATGTACTTATTAATGTTTTTGAATATTTTGTAAATGTTATTTAATGTTTGATATAGTTTAATGTTTTTTGTTTAATATGTTTAATTCTATGTTCATTAATCTAATTGGTGATGTACCGTTTTAATTAACTATAAATAAATAAAAATAAAACTGAAGAGTTTATATGTTTGTTTGAACGCGATAATCTCAGGAACACTGGTTCGAATTTAAAAAATATTTTAAAGTTTGATAGCCCATTTATCTTTGTCGAGGAAGGCTATATAACATCACGCTATGACCAATAGGAGTGGTCCAACAATGATAAATGTTGCAAAAACGGGAAAGATTGACGCAGACGCTCAGCTAGTTTATCTATAACTAGCTTATGCCCGCGGCTTAGCCCGCGTTGATGCCAGAATGTTACCAAAATATTTTAACGGCAATGCTTCATACTAACTTTGCACCCCCGTTTTACACCCTTAGGGGATGAATTTTCAAACTTCGACGTGAAAGTATAAAAGGAACCCAAGGAAAAATTTGTAACCCCCTAGTAGTTTAGGCCCTGCGTTGACTTGTCAGTAAGTCCGTCAGCTTGTCCTTTTATATATATAGATAGTACTCGCTGTGCCCCGCGGTGTTATCCGCGATTTATTAGCCTATGTGTTAATCCAGGGTGTCAGCTAACTCCATACCAAATTTTGTTAAAATCGCTCCAGCCGTTTAGACGTGAATAAGTAACAAACATACACACTCACATACTCACAAACTTTCACCTTTATAATATTAGTGTGATGATATATCTAGATTTTTTTTTTTTTTTTAAAAGACAACTCCCGCAGTAGGGTACAAGCCCTGTCTCACGGGGGACTTTACAAACATACAAGTCACGGACACAAAGTACACCCAGACCCGGAACAACAATTTGTGGATCACAAAAAGTGGTGTCCCGTATGGGAATCGAAACCACGACCTCTTGCGTAGCAGTCGGACACACTCCCACCGCGCCACCGAGGCAGACATATAAGTAGGTATATATATCTATATGTTGTCTGATTGCCATGGCTCTGATTAGTTTGGGATCAGTTGACTGTGTGTGAAGTGTCCCAAGCTTTCTTCGTTTTTTTAAGACAACTCTGGCACTAGGATTTCTTTGTAGAGTTTGTAGTGTAGTTTGTGTCTCGTGTGGGAAAGACAAATATGGCAGTAGGGTACTTAGTAGTGTAATTTGTCTTGTGTGGGAATCGAACGCCGTCCCAAACGCAGCATTCCTACACATTCTCAATGTTTCATCGATTGTACATGTACTGCTTTAGGTACTTTTACCACTTCTTTTTTTTTTATTATTCTTTTTTTGTTTATTTAGTACGCAGTGCGACTATGTCAATCCCATCGTGCTTACACAAATAACTTAACAATAACTTAACTAAGAATAACCTACATAATTAACATAACAGCAAATAACATTTTCGCCGACTTAGATATAGGATTTGCCAAAACACCATGGAACATTCCTACATCAAGTCTTTACGACTTCTTGTAGAATATTGTGACATTGCAATATATTATAGGTTACTAGCTGACCCGCGCAACTTCGTCTGCGTAAATTTTCCCTTTTTTCTTCCTTTTTTTTACAACATTTTTCATTGCTGCTCCGCCGTAGCGTGATGTTATAACATATAGCCTTCCTCGATAAATGGGCTATTCAACAATAACATACATTTTCAATGCGGCCCAGTAGTTCCTGAGATTATCGCGTTCAAACAAACAAACTCTTAGGGGTATGAAAAATAGATGTTGGCCTATTCTCATAGATACCCGATAAGCACAAAAAATTTCATCAAAATCGGTCAAGCCGTTTCGGAGGAGTATGGCAACGAAAACTGTGACACGAGAATTTTATATATTAGATATGTATGTATTAGTTTTATTAATGTAGAGAACAGGGCATACGCCATAACCACACAAAATTGACCACTCTCTAGAAAGAGACAACGCTACTTTGTGGACAATAACTGTTAATGACTTTCTTTCCACCGCGCCACAGAGGCAGTGAAACACTTTGACTGCCTCTGTGGCGCGGTGGGAGTGTATCAGACTGCTACGCAAGAGGTCGTGGTTTCAATTCCCACACGGGACACAACTTTGTGTGATCTACAAATTGTTGTTCCGAGTCTGGGTGTACTTTATGTCTGCCCAAGTAGCACGTTAGTGAATTTTGGAACTTATTTTGCAATTATAGGTAGCATTTAAGTGATGCAAGAGTGTACGGTATTACATATAGATGCAAACAGCACTCGAATTCGCAAATGAGTGTCTCTTATCGCTAACAGTTGATTTTTGTTCCTGCTTTGTTACTTATGGTAGCATTAAGCCGAATTTATTACTTATTAAAGGTTTAAATTTTCTCTCTTTTAGAACTAAAAGAGGCATATAACATCTTAAAATCCCTCCTAAAGAACTGTGCCCTAATAGGTGGTAATTTTTCCTTATTTGGCTTATCTTTAGTACTAAATAGGTTGTACCTATATATGAGTTACTTATCACCGGTAGTGGCTCAAGAGTTATTATTGCAGCTCATTTAGAATTTAGTGTAATTGCCTTTGTAACACAAGACAACTTGAATGGCTTATAACTCTGCAAGTTATCAATATTTTCATTTTTTTTGTTACTTATACGATTACGAAAACATATATATTATGGGTTTTAATAACTGGAAGTCTACCCGTGACCGTCAACCGCGTCACCGTGGTCGAAATGTCGGGGAATAAACAAAAATTATTCACGCGGTTAAGACCCGTAATATTAATACCCGTAATATTTTCATAATGTGTACAAATCGCGAAAGTTTATTAACATTTACTTATACGATTTGTTGAAGTAAAAATCTTGTTGGGGTATCTGAGCTTTGCACTATACCAAAAATAACCTTGTATACCTGTAAGCGTTCCCAAGATAAAGGGTATTTTTGAGGTACGGAATGGAACCCTAAAAAATTGATCAAAATAAACCAATATTATAGAGATTTTCGGTGTAGGTAGTATATATGCATCTACATCCAATACTACACCGAAAAATCTGGCACCGAAAAATTGTACACCCCCCTAAAAGAAATCCTCGCGAGTACCCACAGGAGGGATTTGAAAGATCCCTCTAAATCAACAATTCGAGGCGGTAGTCTAATGGCTGAATGGGTGAGGTCGCGGGTTCTATCCTACCCATTATACTACCGACGTGAACCCTTCTAACAAGCCATAGAGCTTAGCTGGAGTGGTTATCAGGATCGCTAGTAATGTAGGACCAAAATCCCACATACTCGTAGCTAATCTTTTTGAAAAAAAAATATATCCTTCCTCCCCAATTGATGCTGGGTACACCCCATGGTATAGCGGTGGTTATTACGATATATATAGGTGAATATCGGAAAATGTCGATACTCTTGGTGGCTCTTGATCGAGCAGACTGGAGAGAATTAGAGGAGGCCTTTGCCAATAGGCACTCCGAAATTAGAAACACAATTTAGTTGCATTTTTGTAATTGAAATCATGGTTTTATTACTGTAATTTTTCGGAGAAATAAAGGCTATTTCTATTTTATAAAATGTCGTCCGCTCGCGGATTGGGTAGGTAGGTACATACTTTACAAAATTGGCATATATCTATACATCACACTAATATTATAAAGGCGAAAGTTTGTATGTGAGTGTGTATGTTTGTTACTTCTTCACGTCTAAACGGCTAAAGCGATTTTAATAAAATTTGGTACGGAGTTAGCTGACACCCTGGATTAACACATAGGCTTACAAACCGCGGGAAACACCGCGGGGCACAGCTAATAATATTATAAAGCTGAAGTGTTGTTTGTTTGGTTGAAGAACTACTGGTTCGAATTGAACAATTCTTTTAGTGTTGGATAGCCTTTTTATCGAAGAAGGCTATAGGCCCCATAAGGCGGTACCCTGACCAAATAACCTTGAGCATTCGTTCCCTATTCGCCGCACCGTAGCGAAAGCGCTCAGTTTTTGGAATAATATCTTTATAAAAAAAATTTGGTCATTTGAAAAAAATTGTTTCTAGGATAATGTTTTATATTAAATTGCCTATTTATAAATGTAAGTAACAAATCAAAGAAAATGGTACTTTTCGAGGAGATGCATTTTATCAATAATTATTTCTCATTTCTGCGGTTTCTTTGTGAGAAGATTGAAGAAGAAAACAAAATGTACTATTTTGGAGTAAAATTTATGTAAAAATTTAATGTATTTTTATTAGTTGATATTTCTTTTTAATTAAAGAGCAGATAGCTCCACAAAAGTGCACAAAAAACGGCTAGCGCTGGGTTTTGGGGAAGCGCCATAACATCATGCAACGACCGGAAACGGAACATCGGAAAAACGGATAAAAAAAATATGCAGATGAAGTTATCAGTTATGAGCCTCAAAAATGTAAAGTTATGTCAATTCTGTTAATGTCAACATTAACAAGTGTTGATTTGGAGCTGTAAAAATGGCGGTAAAAAGTGACTCTATTTTTACAGCTCCGCGTTTAACGTGTAAAACCACAAAGAATATATACTCTATAAGTGCAAAATATACTTTAATTACGTGTTAATTGGATATGAACGAGACTTTGTGATTCAAAGAAGAAAAGTTGAAAGAAATTAAATTTGAAACTGGCGAATGCACAGAATATGCGAGCCATAATCTCTGTCAGAGTAATATGGGAAGAGAAAAGTGTTGATTTTGCTTCTAAATAGAATGAAGTGATGTTTTTTATCCATTCACAATTCAAAAAATATTACTTTTCGTAATCCATAATAATATTATAGATGTTAAAGTAACTCTGTCTGTTTACGCTTTCACGCTCAAACAGCTAAACCGATTTAGATGAAATTTGGTATGGAGATAGTTTGAGTCCCCGGGAAGGACATAAGAGTTTTTATCGCGATAACCGACGGGGGAGTATCCACGCGGGCGGAGCCGCGGCCGAAAGCTAGTTTTTAATAAAACATTATGTTTTTTAACGGTAACTAGCAATGTGGGATTGTGGTCCCACAATCCTGTAAACCCCTCCAGCTAAGCTTAATAGCTTGTGTTAGGAGTGGAGAGTACCGACCGGCGGCGGTTAATCAACCTAACCGATTGCTCTTACTGTAGTTAAGACTTGGATTGGAACACCAGTTTCAAAACCATTTAAACCGTAGTAGTACTATTACTTATTCTGTGACGGCACAATTAATAATAATAATAAGTGAAGAAGGGAGCACTCCTCGGCACAGCTAAGGCAGTTCAATTCCGAGGTAGACTGTTGGTTTCACATGTCTTATCTGATCTTCTATACAAACCTTTGAGCGATTTGACAGACGTCCACTCCATTTGGATTAATGGATGCATCGTTAGTGAACTATTAGGTACTTATTTACATAAACAAATAATTATTTTATCAGCCCACATGATTTTGATATTTTCTTTAATATATAATAGAGTTTTGTTTTCTAAGTTTCTCTACATTATTGGTTTTCGTGAAAAAATGAAGAAAATAAACATCGCTTGCATAACTAGCACTATTAACTATATTACCTACCTATATTGGCTATATTATTCACTAGATATTTACGAAAACCAATAATGTAGCGACTCAAAAAACACAACTCTATAAAGTTCCTAATTTGAAGGCGGCGGTAGCCTAATGGATAAGGCATCGGTCTCGCAATCATGAGGTCGGGGGTTCGAATCCTACCCGTTACACTACCGACGTGAACCCACTCCTAACACAAGCCGTTGAGCTTAGCTGGAGGGGTTAACAGGGTTGCTAGTAAAGTGGAACCCAATCCCACATTGCTAGTTATCTTTTTTTTTTTATAAAAAAAACTAGCTGTCCCGCGCAACTTCGTATGCGTTATTTTTCCCCGTTTTTGCAACATTTCTCGTCGCTGCTCCGCTCCTATTAGTCGTAGCGCGATATTATATAGCCTATAGCCTTCCTCGATAAATGGGCTACCCAACAAAAAAAGATTTTTTCAAATCGGACCTGTAGTTCCTGAGATTACAAGCTAACTACAATACGCTACTGCAAATGATTGGGTATTAACAAAATAACGACATCATCCCCGGTTACTGTGTGTATGCTACCTTTGTATTAAAAACATAATGTGGATCCCTATAGGTTGAAATTTATGTATTTATCAAGCACATATTGTTATAACAGGTACCTAACACAACATCCAATACAGCAATGCAGCACCAATTAACACTAAACTAAATAATTATTATATTAAAGACTTGCTGTCCCGTGCAATTTCGTCTGCATAAATTTTCCCCGTTTTTGCATTATTTCTCATTGCTGCTCCGCCCCTATTGCTCGTAGCGTGATATTATATAGCATATAGCCTTCCTCGATAAATGGGCTATCCAACAGTGAAATAATTTTTCAATTCGGATCAGTAGTTCCTAAGATTATCGCGTTCAAACAAACAAACTCTTCAGCTTTATAATATTAGTAAGATCACCTTCTTAAATTTCGTTAAAGGACAAACATAATTAACTATTCGACGGGAAACCTCATTTCAAATATTTAAAGCATTTTGAGCGTTGGAGCAAATTTCTGGAGATTAAAGCTTGAAGTAGGTACGTCAAACACCTCAGTTCATGGCGCCTGCTGCAGTCTTGTACTTGGTACAAACTACGTTAACAATTGCCTCTGTGACGCGGTGGGAGTGTATCCGACTGCTACGCAAGAGGTCGTAGGTTCGATCCCCACCCAGGATAAAACTTTGTGTGATGTGCACGATGGTTTATTCTGTGTCTGGGTGTTATTTATCTATAATATGTATGTATTTAAAAATATATAAGTATGTTTGTCAGTTGTCTGGTTTCCATGTCAGCGTTGTGTGAGTTGTCCCAACATATTAATAATAATAATATGTTGGGACAACTCACACAACGCTATCTGATCCCAAACTAAGCAGAGCTTGTACTATTATAACATTCCAAAACCTGAAGGTTTGTCAATTTACTTCGGAACACTAAGAGTACATATTTAGCCAAGGTTAAGTTTTGCCTTAGGCATCTGTCCGACTAACAGCGAGAAAAATACATACTTAAGTAGATCCCGTGTCAACAAAAGAGATACAGATATTAATAGTTGATCGCTGAGCGTTCCTACTGCCGGCGAGTACTCGCTCTATACTGCATCTCTTTTGTTCACACGGACGGGATCTACAAAATACAGCTGTTGTACGTTTCTTGAGCGATAAATCGCTACTCGCTTCTCGCTCATCGTCATTGGTAGGACAGGTGCCTTACCTCCTACTATAGAAATTTACATACGAATGAATGAATCTGCATCCGCTTGCGAAATCCGATATAGGTCGGCAACTCGCGGCCATATCTATACTAATATTATAAAGCTAAAGAGTTTGTTTGTTTGTTTGAACGCGGTAATCTTAGAAACTACTGATCGGAATTGAATATTTCACTGTTGGATAGCCCATTTATCGAGAAAGGCGATAGGCTATATAACATCACGCTACGACCAATGATGCGGAGCAGCAATGAGAAATGTTGCAAAAACGGGGAAAATTTACGCAGACGAAGTGGCGCGGGACAGCTAATTTTATACTTATATGTATATAACTAGCTGTCCCGCGCAACTTCAGCTGCTCCGCCCCTGTTAGTCGTAGCGTGATATTATATAGCCTTCCTCGATAAATAGGCTACCCAACAGAAAAATACTTTTTCAATTCGGACCAGTAGTTCCTGAGATTACCGCGTTCAAACAAACAAACAAACAAACTCTTCAGCTTTATAATATTAGTGTAAATGATTCTACTATAATTTTGGGTAAATTCTTATAGTCTGGCCACACTGAACAACGAAAGATGAGTGATTTAATGACGTAAGGACTGATGTTCGTCGCAGGAAGCCGCAAATTAGGTGCGTCAGTCGCCATCGCATTATTTAGAACTCACTCGATGGAAAATCACTATAACTCATATTTTGTAACTTTTTTTTACTCTTTCGTTCAGTCCAATGACTACTCCCAAGTAACACAGGAAGCATTATAACAAACGAATAGTAAACTTATGTAGAGCTTAAGATCCGTTTAAACTCTTATATAATTTCACAAAATATCTTGAAGCTCTAAATTGGCATTTTAACACCATTGTGATGCTTTACATTGTATAACGGTTGGATAATAGCATACCAAAATACTTTTCTAAAACCTTTGGTTTTAGCGCAGCAAACTGTAATACATCTGTAAGGTTTTCAACTGTTTTATGTGCCTTAGGATCTACTGTAGCATTTATAAGTAGTAAGATAATGCCCCTAATGTTGCTTATTAGCATAAACTTGTACCATTGCCACAGCTGTGGCGCTGAGTACATTGCCAGCGATCTAGAGTTATGTGACTGACAACTCAGATTTTGATGACACGGCTCGAGGCGTCGTGGTCTAATAAATCAGGGGCTAATAACCTATTTATTTGAAAATTTTAACATTTTACGGCAATTTGTGGCGGCACTATTGACAACTAATTGCTCAGCCAATATTGGCAATATGTCTACAATTGTATGGCGCATGTCTCAGTCTCTTAAACGGGCTACACAACCCGGCAACAGTAAAATAAAGAGCGACTGAAACAACAACAAAATTGTCCGGGCAACATTGCGGAAAATCGATCGCTCAGCGATCGTCCGGCAACCATCAAATCAATATTGGAGAGTACCTACTGCCATATTGCTGGCCACAGCATTGCCGCCACAAATTGCCGTAAAAAATGGCTCGTTTAGACGCCCCTTAAGAATTGTGAACCGTCTTAAAAAATTGATTAAGCACTTCACAAATTACTAGTAATTTCACTGACTTAGGTAAGTACTCACATGTTTTATGAATAACAAAAACACCATCCAAATTGGATCAATAGCTTTTAAGAAAATCCCGATATACGTAACTACGAGTCCAACAAATAACCATCTGTTTTGAAACCGGTTAAAAATACCACAAATAAATACAAAAGAGCGTTGTAATTTCTACTTTTCATCTTCATAGCAAACCATAAAATTCGTTTCTCGTAATGTCGTAAAACATTAATAGGCTGATAGAGCTACATTACGGCTATTTTTAGACTTAGATACACCTGTGGAATTATATAAAGGTGAATATTAGGTAGGTAGGTACATGTGTAAACTAGATGATAATGATTCTATAAGTATTTAAAGTGTACAATATTCACATTACCCTGTTATAAATACATCCAAAGAAGAAACACGTCTTTGTCTAAACGCCAATATAAACAAACAAAATCAAGTTACAAACCTTTGTCATCGATTCCCTTCTGACGCCACCGACAACAACCAATCAGGAACGAGATCCTGAATCGCGATATAGAAGTTTTCTCCATCGCTTACTATATATACGGCCAAGTTTAATGTGGAATTAGGGGAGTCCATGGCTACGGAGGAAGCCGGTCGTGGCGGCGGGCCGGTCTAAACCGCCGCTAACTTTGATTACGTTCGCATAGAAAGTCGAACTATCTTATCGTATGATGATTAATAAACAATGAAGCGTTAAGCAAAGGATTTAATAAATGTTCAAGCAATTATTCAATGATGAAAACGAGATATCCCTCTCACAAACACTCTGTAGCTGATTTGACTCCCTTTTTGGCCCCTTTTTCAACTCTATATGGAAATATTTTTTTTTTTTTTGGGATTAAATTCAGCACTAAACGATGCTTGGCGTTGAGCCCTCGATGTCAGAACAAAAATGCTTGAGCGGTAAAATTCATAAATGTAGAGTTAGAGTGTATCTTTTTCGCACCGTACCATCCAAATTAATTGACAAACTTTAATGCAGCTTTTTTATTTAAGAAGCTACTTTCCGTTATGGTGTTTTAAAGACAAACAACTTTTTAAATTACGTGTCAAGGATTGCTTTTGTTCGCACTACAGCTTATTAACTTCCGATGCAAATTTTGTTCTATGTTTGTGGTATCATAACGTCCGAATGGATGGACGCATTTAAATGCAGTTTTTATTAATAGAAGGGGGGTTTAATTGGGATGATTTTTACATTTTTTTGATGAAAATCCGTCTGATAGTTTTTGAGATAAATCAGCTTGTATGGACTCTACATTTTAAACTCTATATTACAAATAATTCTAACCTTTGCATTTGAATTAAAAGAGCTAGGTAATTATAGTAAATGGTTTAGTTATTGACTTACATACCTTCTTATCACACTTCATTCACACATCCCCTACATCTTAATATACAACGTTATTCTTGTATAGTGCAAACCTGAAAGTAGTTAGCTCAGAATCAGTAACGCAAACCATTGTGGTACCTACATAGTTTTGGACCATGTTATATTTTACAATTAATTAATTAATCATTCTAAAGTCCAAATCCTGTTTACAATGTGACATGTAGGTAATGTGATCTTCACTTATTTGTCAATAATAACCATGGATTACGTACTAGGTACATATATACGTATGAACACGATAGCGCGAAAACACAAGACAACTTGAATGGCTTATAACTCTGCAAGTTTTCAATATTTTCATTTTCTTTTTTATGTGATTTCTTGAAGTAAAATCTTGTTGGGGTGTCTTAACTTTGTACTATAAAAAAAAACATCTTTGCGGGTGATGATTTGATTTGATTTGATGGATGAATGGAAAAATAAAATTGTTATTGGTTGGAGTAGGTATCTAAGTTAGAGGTTCTCGCACTAATATAGCATTACAAACGGACGGAGGGACATTGGCGCTTTGTTTGTATTTATTTTTAGGGTTCTGTACTTCAAAAAGAAAAACCGGAACTCTTATAGACTGCCTCTGTGGCGCGGTGGGAGTGCATCCGACTGCTACGCAAGAGGTCGTGGGTTCAATCCCCACCCAGGATAAAACTTTGTGTGATAAGACGATCGTTTATTCTGTATCTGGGTGTTATTTATCTATAAAATGTATATATTTAAAAATATATAAGTATGTTTAACAGTTGTCTGGTTTCCATAGTACAAGCTCTGCTTAGTTTGGGATCGGATAGCGTTGTGTGAGTTGTCCCAAGATATTATTATTATAGGATCATTTTGTTCTTCGTTCGTCCTTCCGTCCGTCCGTCTGTCTGTCAAGACCCTTTATATCGGGAACGCGTAGAGGAGTTGAAATTATAACCTTAAAGAGCCTTGAAGCTGTGAAAAAATCATTCTCTAAGCTAACGTAAAAAAGATACGGCCGTTTGTGCCGCAAAAAAGTACATTTCGACTCTCGCTAGAGAATCAAAATTTATACGGTAGGTACCTAACTTCCTACTTTCCGTTGATCTAGAACTATGAAATTTGGCAAGTAATACCGTCTTATACTACAAGTTTAGGGAAAAGTCTGAAAACTATACATTTGTAGTTAAATCATAAAAATATAGTCTCTAAAAAATTGCGAAACTCGATTCCTGAACTAATTATAATATGTCCATAAGTATGTACTTAGATAACTTCGTCTGCGTAAATTTTCCCGTTTTTGTAACATTTCTCATTGCTGCTTCGCTCCTATTGATCGTAGCGTGATGTTATATTTATATATACCTACCTATAGCCTTCCTCCATAAATGGGCTATCCAACAGTGTTCGGACCAGTAGTTCCTGAGATTAGTGCGTTCAAACAAACAAAGAAACTCTTCAGCTTTTTAATATTAGTATAGATTAAAACAATATGTCCTGTTATGGTAGGCAGAGGTCATTTGGCGCCATTTGCTTTAATTTCGCTTTTCGGATACGGGCCGAGCATTACATTGTCATAATTAGTATTACTAACTCATGTTTTTTTGTGATTATTTTCGTAAATAAATTGTTTTTTAAAGTTTCTATAGTATTTACTGTAAACTGTTCTAAATTTAAACTTTTATGAACTCATTTAAATAGTGTTTTTATATTGTTGAATTAAAATATTGTTAGTATTTTTAATCGATTTATCGTTTTCGTAAGTAATTTTAGGGTCGCATCTCTATGACTGCGCGAAAGTGATAAAAACCTAACTTCAATCTGGTCAAGATACGTTGATCGTACTGTAGAGCGAGTACTCGCCGGCAGTGGGAACGGTCTAAGTTCCACTATCTCCGTGAAAAACCCAGTGCTAGACGGTTTTTCACCGCGCCACAGAGGTAGTCATAGTCCGATCAAGAAATCTGTCAATTTGGCGGTGTCAGATTTTATCATTGAACACCAGGCAGAGAGATAGAGTTCTTATGTTATGTTTATGACTAGTGACTACAGAAAGCCTATAAATGAAACACAAAACATCTTGTTAACCTCTCAAATTAAACGTACAGGTAAATTGCTTTGTTAGACTTAGTAGTTGGTTCACTTCGATGAACCTTACCTACCTTTAACATGGAATTCGAACGCTTGCAAATGATAGCAATCTAATTTTCTTCGAAATCAATTCATTCAAATTATAAAGCTGAAGAGTTTGTTTGCTTGTTTGAATTCGATAATCTCAGGAACTACGATGTTCCGAATTTAAAAATTGTTTTGCTATTGGATAGCCCATTTATCGAGGAAGGCTATAAGCTATATAATATCACGCTACGACTAATAGAAGCGTAGCAGCAATGAGAAATGTTGTAAAAACGGGGAAATTAACGCCTATGAAGTTGCGTGGGACAGTTACGAGTAGTTTGGAATACCTACTTATTTGGTTTTGTGAGAGATAAATGTAAGAGAAAATAGACTGCCTCTGTGGCGCGGTGGGAGTGTGTCCGACTGCTACGAAAGAGGTCGTGGGTTCGATTCCCACACGGGACACCACTTTGTGTGATCCACAAATTGTTGTCCCGAGTCTGGGTGTACTTTGTGTCCGTGACTTGTATGTTTGTAAAGTTCCCCGCGACAGAGGGCTTGTACCCTAGTGCGGGAGTCGTCTTTAAAAAAAAAAAAAAAAAAGTAGTTGTCCAGTTACCTAGTTAGGTAATAACCGTTTACACCAACAAGTAGGGAACAACATTAGCAATAAATTATTATCGTTCTCTAAAATAACGAGTTATTGTTTATGGAAAGTATAGGAAAATCGAAAATCTATTAGTCATACAACCAAGGTCGTCTATGCATTTTTGAATGACTGGGTAAGATTATTTTTTTAGAGATTCCATAAATAATAAGTAGGTAGAGACGTCTAGCGGTAGGTGAAAAGAGGTTTTAAAACGGCTTTAAAATTTGTCCCTTAATCCAAAAAGAAGGTTAGCACTAAAAAGTTTCGTTTCAATAAATTATTTTGTTCTATATCTAAAAAAAGGAAGTCAAATCAGCTACTACCGTGTGGATGAGACCTAGTCTCTCTTTATCATTTTTCTTGACATATTTGACATTATATTTTACCATTATATGATTGCTTACGCTTCAACATATCTGATGACAAGGAATTAGACCGGTTCCCTGTCAGTACCGGCCCACGTAGTAGCTACGGACCTCCCGATAGAGGCGTCTAATTTAAAAACCACGTAGTGAAACCACTGGAAAACTCCAATAGCGCGATTCAGAACCGAATTTTCATCACTTAATTTTACTTATTTGGCTGAATGTATTATTCCGATGCCGTAATAAAATAAATAAGTTGACCAAAAAGTTTCGATTCGTAATTTGTATTTGAACTTGGCGATAACCTTTTCAATTAGAAATAAGGTTTAATATTTTTCACAGGTCTTATGAGAATCTTATTGGAGTGAAGAGGACGAATAGCTATCTCCTCTCACGTTTATAGCGCTTGCATAATCTTGCTCGAGCCAGCTCGCTATTTACATTTTCGACTCTATTAACTCAACTGCATCACGCCTGCCTGGTCATTGATTTCATGACAAAGACAACTATAAAATCTCTATGCGTTAGAAAGAGTCAAGTATATTTTAACAGTAACATCATCAAATCAAGTTTACTCAAGTTCAAGGTGACTGACTATTTAATGAATAAAGTTTGAGTAAAATTAAACGAGAAAATGATTTTATTATTTCGAAGCAATTATATAATTCAGGCGTAAATATCATAAAAAAACAACGAAAAACCTGTCCTAGTTACAGAACTTGTTGCTAGACTAAAAAAAATGTATAAAAATGTCCCCCATCCATAATTATTAAAATTTATATTGTATTGCAAAAAATAATAATTTTTAAATGTAATATTGCATACAAAAATTTAAATATAAAAATGTTTTTGATATTTCGAAAAATGTAATTACTACTGGCATCCCTGTCAGATTGTAGTGAAGTCAAGTCAAGTCTTCAACAACGTAATTTTACGAAGAAAAAGTTATTTATTAATGGCGGCGCCATAATAAAGCTTCCTTTTGCGTTTAATTTAGCTTGCATCAAGTGAATTTAATATTGTGCACGTTGTGGACTGAAATCTTGTAATAAAGGAAACTTCATTGTTGCCATCAAACGTGAGTATTGATTGTTGCAATTTGTAATAATAAAATTAAAGTGTCATCGCCATAGCGTAGAAACACCACAGAACTGGTGTTGCAAGAAATATTTTTTGTGAATATTCTGGATTGACGTATGAGTTGTAAATGTTGTTTATTTCTATGTTAATAACAAACACTTTACTACAATATTAATAACATAAAATGGTCTACGTTAGAATTTTTGGTGAGAATAATCACAAGTGGTTGTTTGAGCCGCCTCGATCTATAGATTTTAGGTATGTACCTACATTAAGTGAAAAAAATTAGACAATGCTTAATAGGTACTTAATATTTTTTCTATATTTACGCTTAGTAATAACCTCTTGTTATTCTCTGTAAGACGTCCTTGTTTAATAATGCACCTTAATGTACATTGTTTGCTTAAAATGGTTAATTCATGGTGTAATTTACGATTGAATGATCTTTGCATTTCCCTTGGAAAGTTTTAAAAACTGTGGGGGTTATCTAAACTAGTCACTCAACTTTGCATTTCACAATGTCGTTCTAGATGTTAAGACTAATTAAGTATCCTGTTCGTTTGTCTGTCTGTCTGTCTATCCTTAGGTTAGCTCAGAGACCCTTAGGACTAGAAAATTGTAATTTGACATAGATATACATATGTTACGCCGACAAAGTGGTAGAATAAAATCTTAACAAAATATTTTTTATAACATGGACATGTTAAAATCCGGGGAATTTAAGATTCGAATACCACTAATGTCTAAAAAAACTAAAAATAATAAGTACCTGGATGACTGAGGTTCGCTCAATTTTTTAACATTTTCTAAAAATGAAACCCAGTTAGATTGATTTATCACCCCTGAAATCCCCTCCATACTAAATTTCATTAAAATTGTTGGAGCCGTTGTCGAGATTCAGATTATATACACAGGTATTTATTTATTTATTATATTAAAGATATAAGGTTATAAAGCCTTTATTTCTGGAAAATCTTAAAAACTATGTTATGTAGTCATGGTTTTTAAGACATTTTAAATCTATGGTATTTATTAAGTTTTTTTTTCTTTTTTTAAATGGCCTGTTGGTCTAGTGGTTAGTGACCTTTGTGTGATGTGCATGATGGTTTATTCTGTGTCTGAGTGTTATTTATCTATATAAAGTATGTATTTAGAAATAAATGTTTCCATAGTACAAACTCTGCTTAGTTTGGGATCAGATGGCGTTGTGTGAGTTATCCTAAGATATTATTATAATAATAAAAATAAATAATATGTTTTGCTTATGTGTTGTTCTTTTATTGTGGCAGTTTAACCTCTGGCAAAGGCCACCATAATTTTCTGTCCCTTTTTGTCATTCCCAGCCATATTTTTGATTTCATCCTCCCATCTCTTTCTCTGTTTTCTTTTCCTACTTTTCCATCGCAAGGGTATCACATAGATCACTATGTGGTACCCTCTTCTTTGGACCATTTATTTTTCCTGCTGTGGATTGTGTGACCAATCCATTTTCATTTTAATTTCTTCACTGTGTATGTGACACCTGCTACTTCAATTTTTTCTATTATTTTTGTTAATTTGGTCTTTTAATTTGATGTTTACCATTCGCCTCTCCATCTTATTTTGGCATACTTTTAGAGCTTTCCTCTGTTTTTCTATTAAGGCCCATCATTTCAACCATAACATATATATATATATATATATATATATTAAGGCGATCTACTCTATATCAGATAGCGTTGTGCAAGGGGATTATGGTTGAGCCATTCCCCCAAAGCGATGTATCAACAAAAAACATAAAAAGTTATGAAACTGTATTTTCCAGTGATCATCTACCATGTCTGATGAAGAAGTAACTGTGGAGACTTCAGATGGACAAATCCTGGCCGCAGAGTACAAGGATGGTATGTAAAAATTTTTTTTTGAAAATATGTCTCCCGCAGTAGGACACAAGCCCTGTATCGCGGGGGATTTTACAAACATACAAGTCACGGACACAAAGTACACCCAGACTCGGAACAACAATCTGTGGATCAAACAAAGTGGTGTCCCGTGTGGGAATCGAACCCACGACCTCTTGCGTCTCAGTCGGACACACTCCCACCGCGCCTCAGAGGCAGTCATTATATGTATAATATCTTTGTGCAAAAATGGCTAAACATATGTTGAAGAAACTTAGCAGTGATGTAGTTTATCAGAAAAGCTAGTGTTTGTAAATAAATTTAACAAAGAAGCATTTGCCTGCAGCTACGTCCGCTGCGATCGTATTCTCCACCTAATGGGAGAGGCAGTTTCGCCAGAATGTTTAGAGTGTACATTAAATACGATGGCTATCACATACAGTACGATCAACGTAACTTGACCGGATTGAAGTTAGGTTCTTATCACTTTCGCGCATGTCATAGAGATGCGACCCTAAAATTACTTACGAAAACGATTAATTACGTTTAATCGATTAAAAATACTAACAACACTTTAATTCAACAATATAAAAACACTATTTAAATTAGTTCATAAAAGTTTAAATTTAGAACAATTACAGTAAATACTAAAGAAACTTTGAAAAACAATTTCTTTACGAAAATAATCACAAAAAAACATGAGTTAGTAATACTAATTATGACAATGTAATGCGTAATCGCATCTCTAATTCTCTTGGTTTAGTTACCGCCCCCGCCCCCCGCTTCCTGTCACCATTTACTTCTAAAAAATGCATCTGCGCAACCACTTGTCGCCTACATCAGTTCGGCCTAGTTAAGTTGATCCAACTGTACTAATGCCCGGAACGAGTCCTTCGGAGAGAAATTATAGGAATAACATATGGAGAGTGCAACAGTCTTTTTGACTATCCATGCTCGGAAATAATGAAAAAGCTATATGTACTATTATATATAGTTTTTATCGCGATAACCGACATCCACACGGGCGAAGCCGCGGGCGAAAGCTAGTGTACATATAAAACCAAGTTCTCAAAGCGATGCTGTTAAACTTAGTTTAACTTAAAAACTACCTCAAGTTAGTAGTAGTAAAAAAATATTTTAAAGTGATTCTGTATCAACAGAGATTAGGGCAAACGAACAAACTCTTCAGCTTTATGAATATGGGTTAATGAAATTAAAGGATGACATTTTATTATTGTTTTCAGGTCAATTGCAAATAGTGGAAGTTACTCCATTTGATAAAGAGCGGGTAAGCTATTTGTAATGTTTTTGTTACTAGTTTTTGTTGCAAGTCTGTGGAGGGCAAGGTGTTAAGTCCCTCCAACATAAAGGGAGGATCCTCCGACCAGGCGAGGTGATCATGCCTGGCGGGCCGCGGCCCAACGGTTAATGTTGGGAACTTGTATATATAGTTAGCAGCTGTGAAAACTTCTATATCGCGATTCAGGATTTGACCCGAGCTGTCAAGTGTCAATTTATTTTATATTATTATATGTGGGTACCGCCACAAGTCCTATTTCCCCTTGTTCTAAAGTTTTTGAGTCCTACAATGACATATTTAATTTTAAAATATATGATAAAAGAAACTCGAAGTCAGTCCATTTAATATGTATTATAACTATTTATTATACGGGAATTAACGCGCATTATTTACCTTAAAATTGCTTGACGTTTCGACCAGGTTGCACCGGCCGTGGTCCCAGTTAGTATAGCAAACCATTTAATATGACTGGTTGTCGTCCTACGTTATGCCACGTTTACATGCTTGGCTAGTCTCGATAATTGTTCATATACACAAGCGTGTGAACGGGTGTTTGGCTTGGCGGGCTTGAGCATGTCGCACATCCGGGTTAATAATGTTAAGTTTTTACTCATATTAATCCTCTAACTGACCCGCGCAACTTAGTATGCGTTAATTTTCCCCGTTTTTGCAACATTTTTCATTGCGGCTTCGCTTCTATTGGTCGTAGCGTGATGTTATGTAGCCTATAGCCTTCCTCAATAAATGGGCTACCCAACAGAATAATAATTTTTCAATTCGGACCAGTAGTTTCTGAGATTGCCGCGTTCAAACAAACAAACTGTTCAGCTTCATAATATTAGTATAGATAGATATATAATATATTGCAGGAGAACAACCTACTACCGCTGACAGAGGGTGACAACCAACAAACGAAGTATATGCAAGTGTTAGATACAAGCAAAGGATTGGTGCACTTAGATCTACTCAATCTTACATTAGTCAGGTATGTGCATACAGCTGGTGTCAATAGCTTATCTACCTTTAACTATCTGTTAACAACAGACAGTTAACTGTAGATAAGTTATAGAAGCCATTAGTTGATAAAGAAATTCTAATTTAGACGATTTCAAATATTATGTTAAGGGTGCCCTAGTCGATGATTCTACCATACAAACGCGCATAAGTGATTACTCCTCTGTTTATGGTCTTAAGTCAAAGCTTAAAATTAATATCGATTCGTTTTATTGTAAACTAGGCTTGTAAAAAGCGATAATTGTAAAAAATATATTTTGAAAGTTATAAGCCTTAAAACATTTGAAAATGTAAACAATTTGAACAATAATTTTGGCGAAATTTCAATATTTTATGCTTAAAAATAAACTAATTGATATTAATTTTAAGGTTTGACTTACGACGTTAAACAGAGAAGTAATCATTTATGCTCGTTTGTGTGATAGAATCATCGGACAGGGATTAAATATACATGTTATATATTGCACTTTTATTGTAAGTAGATGCTCCTGCTATGTTGTACCCACTAAGGCTAATTTTAGTCCAACTCTTTAATAATACAATTTGCATCAGTCCTTTAACTTGGTGTATAGTATATTAGTGGCAGGAGCATTCAAACATTGTAAAATTGGCAATTTGAAACGAGTGGCCTCGAGTTTTTATTTTTATTGACTGCTTCTGTGCCGCAGTGGGAATGTATCCGACTGCTACGCGAAAGGTCGTGGGTTCGATCCCCACCCAGTATAAAACTTTGTGTGATGAGCACGATGGTTTATTCTGTGTCTGGGTGTTATTTATCTATAACTAACTGACCCGGCGAACTTCGTACCGCCTTAGCGTAAATTTGATGCACTACTTTATTTTGTATAGCTGACATTCGTAACGCGCTTTTTTTAAAATATGCAAAATTAAATGTATACTTTTCAATCTTTCTGAGAGATTTTCTTAATTTTTTTTCCGTAAGAACCTTGTACAGAGTATTAGAAAACTACAAAAAAAAAATCAACCAAATCGGTCAAGCCGTTTTCATGCTATGTCGTGACAACGGAAAACGGGTTTCATTTTTATATATATAGAAGATTTGTATGTATTTAGAAATATATAGGTAAGTATGTTTATCAGTTGTCTGGTTTCCATAGTACAAGCTCTGCTTAGTTTGGGATCAGATGACGTTGTGTGAGTTGTCCTAAGATATTATTATTATTACCAGGTTCTTTTCTCCGGCTTTACCTATTGTTTGCGAACTTGGCATTACACACATGTAGAATCCCGACGTATCACAAGAGTTGTTTTGCATCCTAAGTGAATAAAGAATTTTGATTTTTTGAAGATGTCCAGATGGTGAAGAGGGGTATCAATTTGTAACGAACACGACCGGGTCTGATGACTTATCCTCGGATGCGACTGTGACTTGTGTGTTACAGTCTAGTGATACGGAAGGTATGTGGGTTTGATATTTTTAATGTGTATTTATACTTCTTTTATAGGTAAAACTAAAATGTCCTGTATAGGGTTCAGTATTAAAATCCCCAATAAAATAACAATTATATATAAAAATTCAAATTCTTTATTGTACACATAGAAAAAATATACAATCAATAAGTACAAACTCCCCCCACATCCTCCACATTGCACGCACACACACACACACACACACACACACACACACACACACACACACACAGACACATACATACATACACATACACGCACACACACACGCACGTTAAATCTAAGAAAATTTGTATTAACATAAGTTCCTTATCTGCTAAGTTAGGTTAGGTTTAAGTCATAAATATGATGTGGAAGAGCGGAGTCTCCTGATACAGGCATATATTTGCTTAAAAGGAGGCTCCATTCACTAATCAAGAAAAAATTGTAACTTTTATGACAATAAATATTATTATTATTATTATAAAATAAAAGTAAGGCGAGCTTAAATCAAAATTGAGTTTTCGACCAGCAAACCTATTGAGCTCTAGAGTAGAAAGATATATGCCACTGAAAGCGGCGGTAGCCTAATGGCTAAGGCATCGGTCTTGCAATCATGAGGTCGCGGGTTCGAATCCTACCCATCATACTACCAGACGTGAACCCACTCCTTTTTTTTTTTCTCTTTTGGCGGGAAATATTCCTGACGAACACCCCCACCGTCCGGGGAAGACGGTGGGGGTAGTGTGGGGTTTGCACCCACTAAAAAACCCGCCGTGTATCTCCCGCCACCTTCGCGAACGGGCCGCCGGAATTTGTTATACCGTCGGCGGCCCGCCCAGTGGCAATGCCCGGACGCGATGTTGTTGCGTTCCGGGCATTTCACACCTACGCGGCCCCTGGATACACACAGGGTGCCGCGCCTCCACGAAAGGCCGCGGGCGAGGCAGATGACCCCGTACGCCCGACGTGAACCCACTCCTAACACAAGCCATTGAGCTTAGCCGGAGGGGTTAACAGGATTGCTAGTAATGTGGGACCACAAATCCACATTGCTAGTTATCTTTAAAAAAAAAAATGTGTGGCACTCGGGGACTGCCGCGGTAAAGCTATTGCATAGCATTTTTTATCAAGTTATACAATTAAAAAAACAACATTGTTTTTTTCATTACATTTCGGAGCAGGGGGCTTAGACAAATGCCACACGCTTCTTTTTTGGCACACGCTACTGTTGTTTTTGGTCCACCAATCCAGCAGCAGTCACGTGACGTATTGTCAACTTTATGTCAAATGCATACATTTTCCCGCGTTAGCGTGTGCGGAAAAAGAATCGTGTGGTATTTGTCTAAGCCTCCAGCTCGTCTCGATCCGTGCGAGCTTCGTACAGTCGTACCATATACATATACGTTAAGCGAACGCTCGGCCGAGCTACATGGTAGGCGGAGTGGGGGGTGTTAGGTTCATTTTCGTTACGGAATTTCCTAATTCGGTCGCCGCGCTGAAAGCCCGCGAATAAAAGCTCATGCAATAGCTAAAAAACCTTTATTATTTCAGACCCAGACAATCAGGACTCCTATGTAATGGTGGACAGTGAGAACGGCCAGGGTTCGCTCGTGTTTTTAAAGTCTACACTACAGGAAGCTGCTAACGTACACAACGATGAAACGGAATGTAAAGAAGAAAAGGTTCGTAGATACTCCCCCCCCCCCCCCCAATACTTTAGCCACCTGTCCCACCAACGGCGAGAAAGCGATAAGCGATTTTGTCGCTCAAGAAACGTTTACACAACGCTATCTCATCCCAAACTAAGCTGAACTTGTACTATGGAAACGAAACAACCCGATATATTTTTTTTATATGTTGATAAATTTTCGTGATTTGTACACATAAGTAAACTAGCTGTCCCGGGGAACTTCGTCTCAACTCTTTTTTTTTGTAAATCGGGTTCAATTGTGAATCTAAACTATTCTCGAATCCCCTTGAACTCACACAAAAAATTTCATCAAAATCGGTCCAGCCGTCCAGGAGGAGTTCAGTGACATACACACGCACACAAGAAATCTATACTAATATTATAAAGCGGAAGAGTTTGTTTGTTTGTTTAAACGCGCTAATCTCAGGAACTACTGGTCCGATTTGAAAAATTATTTTTTTTGTTGAATAGCCCATTTATCGAGGAAGGCTATAGGCTATATAACATCGCGCTACGACTAATAGGAGCGGAGAAGCGACGAGAAATGTTTCAAAAACGGGGAAAAATTACGCATACGAAGTTGCGCGGGACAGCTAGTATATATATAAAGATTGTACCTACAATAAAATTATTACTGTAAAGAAAAACTTGATGATTTTAAAATAGTAGCACTTGAGTTTCTTGGCAGCTTCTTCTAATGAGCTTTACACTTGGCAACCTAACTTCATTTTGTTATTTTACAAATACAATTATTTCATTTTTGAAAGATAGAAAAATTTGAAATCCGAACCCAGGAATCGAACCCGAGACTTCCGTATGCCAAACCGGGGCCGCAATCGAACCACCTATCTGGACTATGTTACTAGACCTCAATTTTTTCTATTTTTTGATGCTCGTGAGTTAGGCTCTCGCACGCGCCATCTAAAGTAATTAGCAAGAAATGCCTATAAAAAATACTTCATTTTGTTATTTTTTTCAACCAATTTTTATCCTTTTAGTATGTATTAATTTGACGTTTTCAAAAAATCATTATATTGGTTTTAGGATTAAAGATATTTGCGTTTGCGTTTACTGTCGTGCGGAATAAGATAACATTATTATAAAGTAATTTTTATAGGCATTTCTTGCCAATTACTTTACAAATACAATAATTGCATTTTTGAAAGATAAAAAAATTTGAAATCCAGACTCAGTAATCGAAACCGAGACTTCAATAATTATTTGCATTTTTGAAAGATAGAAAAATTTGAAATCCAGACTCAGGAATCGAACCCGAGACTTCAATTATTGTATTTGTAAAACATTATTATGGTATATATTTATGTGTATAATTTTTGTTACAGAAAGCGTTAACACCAGCTGAAATATTAGAGAGGGCAAAATCGTTACAAAGAGCTAAGTGAGTTTATTTTTAAATATAACTAGCAATATTTTGAAGTGGCGGTAGCCTAATGGCTAAGGCATCGGTCTCGCAATCGTGAGGTCGCGGGTTCGAATCCTGCCCATTATACTACCGACGTGAACCCACTCCTAATACAAGCCATTGCGAGACCGATGCCTTAGCCATTAGGCTACCGCCGCTTATGTTATTTTAATGTTCTAATAGTTCCCATTTATAATAATAACTGGCTGTGCCCCGCGGTTTATAAGCCTATGTGTTAATCGAGGGTGTCAGCTAACTCCATACCAAAATTTTATTCAAATCGTTCCAGCCGTTTAGACGTGAAGAAGTAACAAACATACACACTCACTTACTCACAAACTTTCGCCTTTATAATATTAGTGTGATTATTATTATTATAAACGGAAACTACCCTATTAAAATAACAATAAATAATATTTAATGGGGTAGTTTTTTTTTTAAAGACGTGTCTCGCATTAGGGTACAAGCCCTGTCTCGCGGGGTCCTTTACAAACATACAAGTCACGGACACAAAGTACACCCAGACTCGGAACAACAATTTGTGGATCACACAAAATGGTGTCCCGTGTGGGAATCGAACCCACGACCTCTTGCGTTGCAGACGGCCATTTTTTTAATATAATTAATTAATTCCTAATTAACTGTATTATCCCTAGAGCACTATCATTCTCCGGTCGCGGTCGCGGTCGCAATCGCAAACGCAAGAGCGACCTGCCCCCCCCTCACGAACTGCTCGCGTCACCAAACTTCAAGTTATACCTGTACTCCTGCAAGATGTGCTCCTTTAAGTGCAATGCTGTTAAGGAGATGTCTGCTCATAAGGTGAGAAATATATCCAAGCATGTTTTAAAATGGCGTCTAAACGGGCCATTATTTACGGCAATTTGTGGCGGCACTATTGGCATTTAATTGCTCGGCCACATTGGCAATATGTTTGCAATTGTATAGCGCATTATTCAGTCTGCTAAGCAGGCTACACAAACGAGGGCCCAACTCGCGAGCATCAAGGGATAGAAAAATTTGAGGTCTAGTAACATAGCCCAGACAATATTGGAGAGTACTGCCATGTTGCCGGCCACAGCATTGCCGCCACGAATTGCCGTAAAGGATGGCCCGTTTAGCCGGCCTTAAAAACCCCTATATATTGTACAAGCTGTGCCCCGCGCTGTTACCGGCGGTTTATTAGCCTTTGTGTTAATCCAGGGTGCCTCCATACCAAATTTTATTAAAATCGCTCCAGCCGTTTAGACGTGAAAAAGTAACAAACATACATAGTCACAAACTTTCACCTTTATAATATTAGTGTGATTAGTGTGATACTAGCTGTCCCGCACAACTTCGTCTGCGTGGTGCAAGTACTCTTTTAAAATCATCAAGTTTTTCTGTATAGTAATAATTTTATTGTAGGTACAATTTACTTATATCATACACAGTTCACTGATATCTGTATATATTATTAGCTTTCGCCCGCGGCTCCGCCCGCGTGGATGTCGGTTATCGCGATAAAAACTATCGCATGTCCTTCCCCGGAACTCAAACTATCTCCATATCAAATTTCATCTAAATCAGTTTAGCTGTTTGAGCGTGAAAGCGTAACAGGCAGACAGAGTTACTTTCTTTTTTATAATATTAGTATAATCGTTTTTGCCCGTTTTTGCAACATTTTTCACTGCCGGTATAATATAAATCAATTTTGATATGCATTGCTAATCTCCTTCCCCGGGTCTTAATCTATCTCCAAATCAAATTTTATCTTAATCGAATCAGTGGTTTAAGCGTGAAAACGTAACAGACCGAGTTACTTTCACATTTGGCCTGTTGGTCTAGACCAACAGGCCAAAGTCGTGGGTTCGATCCCCACCTAGGATAAAACTTAGTATGATGAGCACGACGGTTTATTCTGTGTCTGGTCAAAAGAACAGTCAAAATACTTTATTCACTTAGGTTACAAATGCAACGCTTATGAACGTCAGATAAAATTTGGAATAGAATGATTCTACATTTAATGCCAAGTTCGCAAGAGTAAAGCCGTGAGAAAAGAACTTGGCAATAAAAACTCGTAGCCACTTTTTTAAATGATATATTTACAATATATTTGTATATATACAGTAAAGCCAGTACCAGGTGTTGCAACCATTACACCATGAATCCATGCGTGTTATTTATAATACTAATATCTTGGGACAACTCACACAACGCTATCTGATCCCAAACTAAGCAGAGCTTGTACTATAGAAATCAGACAACTAATAAACATGCTTATATATTTCTAAATACATACATATTATAGATAAATAACACCCAGACACAGAATAAACCATCGTACTCATCGCACAAAGTTTTATCCTGGGTGGGGATCGAACCCACGACCTCTTGCGTAGCAGTCGGATACACTCCTACCGCGTCACAGAGGCAGTAAAGTTATCTATAAAGATACTCGTATTATAAAGAGGAAAGATTTCATTGTTTGTTTGTTGTGAAGCTACACTAACTCCGGGTGACATAGGCTATTTTTTATCCCTGTATTCCCACAGGAACGGGAACTACGCGGGCGAGACCGCGAGGCGTCCGCTAGTTTATAATATGTATGTATTTAGAAATATATAAGTATGTTTATCAGTTGTCTGGTTTCCATAGTACAAGCTCTGCTTAGTTTGGGATCAGATAGCGTTGTGTGAGTTGTATTTTTTTTGTTTTTTATTAAAAAATAACTAGCAATGAAGGATTGAGTACCACATTACTAGCAATCTTGTTAACCTCTCCAGCTAAGTTCTATTGCTTGTGTTAGGAGTGGATTCACGTCGGTAGTATAATGGGCAGGATACGAACCCGCGACCTCACGATTGCAAGACCGTTGCCTTAGCCATTACGCTACCGCCGCTTTTAAAATAATGGGTGTATGTATATATGTCCCAGCGCAGCTCCTCATTAATCGGAGGTGCAATTTAGCTGAGCCAGGACCATTTTTGTCTCTCAATATTATGCTTCCTGGCTAATATTTGATTCTTCTTCTTCGGCCAGGCCGCGGAGCACGGCAGCGGAGGTCGCGGACGCGCCGGTAACGGTCGCAGCGCGTCCGTCACGTTACAGTGCGCCAGGTGTCCCTTCAGGGGCGCCATGCACTCACAGGTATGTCATTCATTATTATACTACACTAGCTGTCCCGGCGAACTTCGTCTCGACTTTTTTTCTTGTAAATCGGGTTCAATTGCGAATCTAAACCATCCTCGAATCCCCTTGAACTCACACAAAAAATTTCATCAAAATCGGTCCAGCCGTCTAGGAGAAGTTCAGTGACATACACACGCACACAAGAAATATATATATAAAGATATGTTCGTTAATTTTCGCGATTTGTACACATTATAGAATTTTAGCCGAAGAACCGACAACTGTTGGGGTAAATGAGTTCTTGAGTGAAGACCGCGGCTTGGCAAACGTAGTGTAGGACGCCCTCAGGCCAGGTGGAGTGATGATTTATGCAAAACGGCTGGCAGGAGCTGGATGCGAGAAGCCGAGGATAGAACAAAGAGGCCTATGTCCAGAAGTGGACTGCGATAGGCTGATAATGATAGAATTTTATAAGCTACGGGCTTCGCTTCGTACCATATACATAAACATTAAGCGAACGATCGGCCGAGCTACATGGTAGGCGGAGTGGGGGGTGTTAGCTTTTATTTTCGTTACGGAATTTCTTGATTCGGTCGCCGCGCTCAAAGCTCGCGATAAAAGCTATGCAATAGCTTAAAAACACGTCAATTTCAACCGAGAAGATGGATATCGTTTGTCAACATCGTGGAATACCGTGATCAAAAAGTGTATACACCGCCGAACAAACATTACACGCCAGTGTGCAGATGTCGTTAGTGTTGTGTGTGAAGTACCGACGGTTCAGTAATAGTTAGTGATAATAATCAAGCGAGGGTAGTTTCCGAAACCCGCGCTTCTCGGAGGCGACGCTGAACTGAACCAGTCTACCCGTGACCACGGCCGTTATTATTATACTATTTGTTTTTAACCCATTTAAAACAAAGTAGGTTGTGTTGCATAGCTTTTATCGCGGGCTTTGAGCGCGGCGACCGAATCAAGAAATTCCGTAACGAAAATAAAAGCTAACAACCCCCACTCCGCCTACCATGTAGCTCGGCCGAGCGTTCGCTTAACGTATATGTATATGTAGGACTGTACGAAGCGAAGCACGGATCGAGACGAGCTGCTTCGAAATGTAATGGAAAAAAACACTGCATAAATAAATAAAAAATAAAATATATAATTGCATAAGTTGATAAAAAATGCTATGTAATAGCTTTACCGCGGCTGTCCCCGAGTGCCACACATTTTTTTTTTTAAAGATTGCAGACTATAAATGTGGAATTGAGTCCCACATTACTAGCAATCTTGTTAACCCCTCCAGCTAAGATCAAAGGCTTGTGTTAGGAATTGGTCCCTGTGTCACGGGGGACTTTACAAACATACGAACGAACACAAAGTACCCCAGACCCGGAACAACAATTTGTGGATCACACAAAGTGGTATCCTTTGTGGGAATTGAACACACGACCTCTTGCGTAGCAGTCAGACACACTCCCACCGCGCTACAGAGGCAGTCGTCTACTGTATAAAAGACATTAGAAAATTCTTGACACACTGGATGAATATATATTTTGAATTTCAATTCTAAAATAAAGTTTAAATTGTTATATTTTTGTTCGCAGCTCATGAAACATGTACAGGACAAACATTTAGATGCACAAGTTACCAGTAAGTTGTTTTTATTTACAACAATACAATCACTTAGAATACATAACAACTCTTGTGGTACGTCGGGATTCTACATGTGTGTAATGCCAAGTTCGCAAACAATAGGTAAAGCCGGAGAAAAGAACCTGGCAATAAAAACTCGCGGCCACTGTTTTCAGATTGCCAATTTAACATGCGATGCGTTCTTCTCTAACATTTAGATAAATTCCTACGGATGGTTTATTTATTAATAATATTTTACATAAACAAATCCATCTGATTCCAAACTAGGCAGAGCTTGTACTATGGCAATCAGACAACTGATAAACATACTTATATATTTCTAAATATATACATAGTAAAGATATTACACCCAGACACAGAATAAACCACCGTGCTCATCATACAAAGTTTTGTCCTGGGTGGGGATCTAACCCACTACCGCTGGTATAGCAGTCAGGGTCACTAAACACTAAACCAACAGGCCAGTCATTTATATTACCATTATATGTATAAAGAGCTTCTAAACGGGCCATGTTTTACAGCAACTTGTGGCTGCAATACTCGTAACTAATGGTCCGGCCATTACAAAAACATTTTAATGTAACTGATGGCGTATATATGGTCGTATAAATGGCCGGGAAATGTGTGGCAATATGCCTGTAAAAGTACAAAGTACAGAATACAGCAATAAATCACGACGTCACTTACAGCAACCTTCAATAAAACATGACTGCAAATATTGCAGCAAAATCGATCGCTCGGGATCGATCGACCGGGACATTATTGCAATAATGTCCCGGCCATATAGCTAAACATGTAGTTAAGCCGATATTGTTTTGAAAGGTTGCCGGACGATCGCTGAGCGATCGATTTTGCTGCAATATTTGCAGTCCTGTTTTATAGAAGTTTGCTGTTGAGTGACGTCGTGATTGATTGCTGTATTCTAACTAAGCAACATTGCAATGTTATAGAATTTTATAAACTACGGGTCTTAATCGCGTAAATATTTTATTTTAAGTAAACAAAGGTATTTAGCCTTAAAATAAAATATTTACGCGATTAAGACCCGTAGCTTATAAAATTCTATAATGTGTACAAATCGCGAAAGTTTACGAAAATATATTGCAATGTTGCTTAGTTTGGCTAATATTGCTTGCAATGATGCCGGCCACTGTATTGCAGCCATATATTGCAGAAAAATACTGTTTGTTTAGAAGCCTCTTTACACAAGGTTATTTTTGGCATAGTGCCAAGCTCAGACACCCCAACAAGATTTTTACTTCAAAAAATCACATAGTGATTAATTTATGATTAATTGAAAAATATAACATGATCCAAAAACTACCCCATTGGATTGTGTTACTAATTCTGAACAAACTACTTTCAGGTTTGCACTATACCAAGAATAACGTTGTATAAGCATATAAATGAGTATAGATATTATAGATAAATTCATACGAAGCCGGGCCAGGCCGCTAGTTAATTACATTTATAATAATTGTTACAGCGACAGTACACTTAGACACAGAGGAGGTAGAAGCTGCGGATGTGCTCGTGTGCGGGGCGTGCGGGTTCGAGTCCGGCTCCAGGAATCTTTTCAGGAAGCACATAGAGGAGGAACATGGAGCCACTACGTGTTGATGGTGAGATTATAACACTGTTACTAGAAAATAAATGTATCTCACAGAAACCGTATTTTTTTTCGGAAAAATCGGGGCCATTTCGGAATAAACCTCTGTAGTACAAAAAAACTATTTTAAAAATTCGTCAATATAATATGTCGGAATTATGGCCTAACATACATGACTGAACACATCTTGTAATCATATTAAAAAAAAATGATTTTATTCGAACCAGAAGAGAGAGACGTTTTTCGTGAGAATGTATATTTAATAATATCATTGGACAACTCACGCAACGTTATCTGATCCCAAACTAAGCAGAGCTTGTACTATGGCAACTAGACAACTGATAAACATACTTATATATTTCTAAATACATACATATTATAGATAAATAACACCCAGACACAGAATAAACCATCGTGCTCATCACACAAAGTTTTATCCTGGGTGGGGATCGAACCCACGACCTCTTGCGTAGCAGTCGGATACACTCCCACCGCGCCACAGAGGTAGTCCTATATAGTATTTCTTTGTTATTCTCTATATCCTAAACGACTTGACAGATTTCATAACGCGAGGGGTTATTAGATTCGTTTCAATTGTAAGAGCGATGTAGACTCTCGACTTTCCTTTACGCATGATAGGTCCAATTCACGTTTGGTCCAATTCACCTTATTCGTGTCCGTTATGCTAGCGTACACCAGAGCTATATCGAGTTGGTTACTATGCAATTAAACTTTGCTTAAATACTGCCTAATTAGTGTAAAAATAAAAAAAAACTCTGCCTCTTTAGTTTAAGAAATAAACACCATTACTAGACTATCGACCTTTACCCACGATAGATCCAACTCGCGATTGGTCAATTCACCTTATTCGCGTTTGGTTCAATTCACCTTATTCGCGTTTGGTTCAATTCACCTTATTCGCAATTGATCCATTTCACTCTATTAGCGATTAGTCCAATTCACCTTATTCGTAATTCACTCTATTCGCGATTCGTCAAATTCACGGTTGGGCCAATTCGCAATTGGTCCAGTTCACGAGATAGTGTCTTGACATACAGACGATAAGAGTTCCGTTTTTTCCTTTTGAGGCACAGAACATTAAAAATGTCTAAATCGTATTTTAAAAAAGAAACGGCGGTAGCCTAATAATGGCTAAAGCATCGGTCTCGCAATCGTGAGGTCGCGTGTTCGATCCTACCCATTATACTACCGACGTGAACCCACTCCTAACACAAGCCTTTGAGCTTAGCTGGAGGGGTTAACAAGATTGCTAGTAATGTGGGACTCCCACATTGCTAGTTATCTTTAAAAACAAAAAAACTCGAATGGCTGGCATTCTCGAATATTGCGCGTCACAAACATTTGGTTATTAATTTTTATTTATGTGGTTATTTTTTCATTGTTCCAGGATACATTTGAAGTTTGGTGTTTTAATTGTTTTCAACAAGAGTCGCGGCTTCAAGTACCTAAAATGATGCCTTTCTGTGAAAGTTGATTGCTAAATTATCAATTATTTTATTATGTAACGACTCGTTCCATACTTTGTAATGCATGTAATTTTTTAAGTGTAACAGAATGAACATGCCCCTAGGAGGTCAAAACCATTGCAAAACCGGAAACAGGGAGGCGGAAGTATAATATCTTTAAACGAGCAATTCTTGTATATATCTAAACTAATAACATAAAGCTGAAGAGTTTGTTTGTTTATTTTTTTGTTTGATAGTAATAATCTCGACCAGTAAGTAGTTCCTGAGATACCGCGTACAAACAAACAAACTCTTCAATAATATTAGTATAGATTTAATCTGAAGTCTGATTGATATAAAATAATTCATAATTTAGCACAATTGTGTGTGATACTATGAGGCGTGGATCCAGGGATTTTTTAGGGGAATTTAAGAATTTTTACACTGGGCCGGTGTGTTTTACCACCCCCCCCACCTGGCGGTGTTATATCAAAGCACCCCCCGTCATGAGCTGCTCACACTTGGCCGGTTGAGCCAAATGTTGCCCCCCGATCGGGATCCGCGCCTAAATACGGTCGTAACGAAGTAATGTTGTTTCATTCCTTTAACATGTAATTATAAATAATTAATTAATAAGAAATATTTTAAAACTTACTTTTGGTTTTATTGATTTTTATATTTTAAGAATAAACCGAGCAAGTGTGCATGTCGGGCCACAATGTAGGGTTCCGTAGTCCCCCTCCCCTCCCATCAGAATAATGCGGCATAAGAACTGGGTTTTCTGTTGATTTAATTTCATACTTACAACGTTATATTATACCTACATAATATTCATTTTTAACAGAATTTGTACTAAAGTTTTGTTTTACCCAACATCAACCATTTAGCAGGGGGGGGGGGGGGCACTTGACTCTAAAATAAATTTGTTCTTTAAAGCTTAAAATTTCACAAACGGATACCTAAATCTAAAAATGGTCTTAACAGCCCCTAAACTTTTTAAAAGACCTTTTTAATGATATCCCACACGATGGTGTAGGTGAGAAAAATCACATCCCCACCTTACATATAGGGGAGGTACTCCAAAAAAAATATTTTCAAGATTTAATCCTATATTAACAGTCTCTAAGAGCTAAGCTGCCGACAGACGGACGGACAGACATGGTGAAACTATGAGGGTTCCGTTTTGCCATTTTGGCTAGGGAACTCTAAAAATAGGTGCTAAAATGAAATGATATTAGTAAGGTCTAATGTCATAGTCATAGTAAGGTCTAAATTGGCCAATATTTAAGCACATAAAGTTTTTACATCGTAAGTGGATGCTCCTACTATGTTGTGCCCATTGAGGCTGATGTATCCGATCTCGTGTACCTACTCTTCTAATATTATTGACCTCTTTTTTGCATCAGTCCTCTAATATGGTGTATAATATAATGGCAGCACCTGACCGGTGTTTAGACAATTGTGCCACGAAATCACGAAAATAATAATAATAATATCTTGGGACAACTCACACAACGTCATAAATTATCCCAAACTAAGCAGAGCTTGTTTTTTAACAACTAGATAACTGATAAACATACATATAAATATTTCAAAATACACACAATAAACCATCGCGGTCATCACACAAAGTTTTATCCTGGGTAGGGATCGAACCCACTGGCTTAGTACTCAGGGTCACTAACCACTAGACCCAACATACCAGTCAACTAATAATGATAGACAATTATTAATAATTTTCACTTACCGTAACATATTCATAGTATACATTTGGCCCATAGACAAATACGAAAATGATTCTGGACCTAAAAAGCTGAAATTTTGACAAGAGAAGTCATGTGAAAGGATTTTGAGGAAACACGAGGTTTATGGAGACCACGTGGGCTAAAACTGGTTTAATGGGTATAGCCAGGGGGGATTTGGGAAGTGTTGACCCCTCCTCTCCCCACCAGAAATTGCAAAAAGGTAGAAACACAATACTTGAATGATTAAAAATAAAAAATTGCAGTCGGAGGCATTAATGAATCTCAACGAACTTAGTAAAGTGCCTCCGACTGCATGAAATTGTATAATTATGTAGGGGATCTTGTTTCCATCTTTTTTGTGCGGGCGGGTTTGTTTATTTTTTAACCACAGGGTGGGGCCTGTGGTGGTATACCGGTATTGAAGCAAATGCCCGCCCCCCTCCGTCATGTAAACGACTCGCACTTGACCGGTTGAGTCTGATGTTGCCCCCCCTCCCCTCACCAGAACAAAGTTCTGGATCCGCGCCTGCAGGAGGCAGATAAATAGGTGAACCACGGGAAAGAACAGATAAATGGTAGGACCACGAGGAAACACCTTTGAGTAGGTGACACCTAGTTTTATATTTCTTTTACATATGTGGTTTTTGTAATTAAACAACAAGAAATGAAATCAAATTTCAATTTATTTGAGATTACATAATTTAATAAAGTAATGTACGACTCGCGTTTTAATTTAAATTATATAAACAAAATGCAGTGTCCATCCCTGACCATACTTTATACAGCTTACAAGAGATCAAAATCAATTTTTACAAACAAAAATACACAATTTCTATTTTCATGCAATATTTAGGTACAGTATACTCGAAAAAAACATAGATAATGACTCAACTAAAATTCAAATAGTCATATGGTTGCTTTTACAAAATTACCGTCGCCAAAAATAAAAAAAATCACTTTCATTTTAGGCCCGGTCTATCTATAAGCACAAATGACAGTATCGTTACTATAGGCCGACCGCTTAACTCGTATATCGCCTGCGCGGTGAGAAGGGAGCGCGGGGTGATGTTAGTGATGTTAACGGGTGGGTGAGCGGGGTGCGCGGGACAGAGAACGTCCCGCGCACACCGCTCACCCACCCGTTAACATCACCCCGCGCTCCCTTCTCACCGCGCAGGCGATATACGAGTTAAGCGGTCGGCCTATAGTTATTGAACAGTTAACGGTAGATAATTTACAGATACCGGCCGTTAGAAAGAGTGAAAGAAAATATTTTTGGCGAGTATAGTAAGTCATATTGGCAAAGCCAAATAAAAATACTTCAAAGTAAATGCATTTTTGAATAAATAATGAATAAAATTACAATTCTTATACACTTTTTTCGAGAGATATGAATTAACAATATATCTAAAATAAATAAAAATATGTAGTTTTAAAAACTGCACCTCGCGTACCCAAAGTCGATTAAGTTAGGGAAGGAACTGTTTCAAACAAGAGCGGACGCATATCCCAGACATTGTTTATGTAAAGGTCGCTATAGCATGCGTTAATCAATTTAAATTGGGATGAGATTCTGGCATCGATCTAATCGTATGATTAGTAAATCAAGGTAAAATATATTCTGAAGGATACGATTCTATTTAAATAGATAGGTTATGCCAATAAATTTATGTTAAATAAAAACGGGCATTAAAAACACATCTGTCTGGGAAGCCTTTAACGTCCAAATTAAACAAAAAAAATCATTCATACAATACAAAAGTAACATAATTACAATATTTTCTTCAGTTAAAAGAAAAATAAACGAAAGAAAGATCGAAGACAGTTTCTTTACGAATCCTTAGAAAAATCTAATATATTTGCAGCTATTTTACATTGCCTTATTGTACGTAAATAACGAGTTTTTAGCAGAATTATATACGCATATGTAACATTATGACAACCAGTCAACTTGAGATACATTCACACCTTTGTAATAACCAGACAGCAAGGAAGGGTTATGTGTTTTTGGCATCGTAAGGGTTATTTTCTTGGAACAAAGGAGGGGCAACCTTAACCTTAGAAACCATTGCGCGGGAACAGGGAGGGGGGTGTAACAGGAAAACTTTAGGATTAAGGCAAACCTTAATGTCATTGTCGTATATTCTACAAGGAAGGAAATACCATCTCAGGGGCTCAGGAACTATTAATCAAGACCCGATAAAAAGTACTTCAGAATCCAGATATCGGAACAATTATATTTTGCCATTATGCATGCAAGATTATTATACCATGGTCGGGAATCACAAGTTCAGGAACGAGGGGATTTGTAGGTGTATTTCATTGAGGAAGGCACAAACAAGCAACGGTATTTAGAATGTAGCTAGCAAAAGAGAGCGCGCCCTCTATGGAACGCTAGATCAACCACATGACATGGGCGGATTCAGAACTTTATTATGGGGGGATAAATGGCAGTGCCGGATCTTACATCTCCGACGGGGGGAGGGGTGGATTTACTTTCGTCTGACACCGGCCAAGAGTTGCACGATAAGGAGGCCCCAAGAAAAAATCTGAGGGAAGAAACAAATCCAATACAATATAATAAATTCAGTTTACAAAGCAACCGTCTGGCATTGTCACCCACCTGGATTCGCCTATAGCAGGTGAATAACTTGGTTGACTAATGAAGGCATCAAAAGTTGATTGATTTTTTACTCAACTTAAATTATAATCAGTAAAGGCCTAAGAAGAAGTTGCTATTGTTCCTAAATCACTACAACTAAATTAAATTAAAGAGCAAATATCAGGCACAATTCTGCGTAAAACTCGATTTTGACCATGGCCTGAAGATTTGCACGGCAGTAACACTTTCATCAAATTCTATAAAAGCTAACGGACGGTCTCAGCAACCTATCTACCGTTAACTGTCTGTTAAAATAGTTACCGTTGATGCATAGAAAACGCGAAAGGTTTTCTATACAGAGTGATTTGAAATACCTCCCGCTCGTGGCTTCTTTACATAACACCAAATTACTTTGTAATATCAGTTGTGCAAAATATTTAATATATTAACACTTAAACACCTACCACTTGGTTTTGGAGTTATGACCTTAACTACTTACAGACTATTTTACTGAAGTAAAATAATTGTGTGAGGTTTAGGTCCTAAACTTAACAAAGAAAGACTCTTTTACTTCGGGGTCTCTCAGATGTATGGTAAATGGTTGTTTGACAAAAGTAGGCGGTAGGTGGTAAGGCTCTGTTTATTTTTATTTTTTTTTCGAAGTTATTTGATGTAATATAAAGAAGCCAAATGCGGGAGGTTTTTAGTAGGTATATTAAAAATCAACCTGTATATCGACGGCACCAATGTCAGTGTCGCTGCTAGAGTTTATTATTCAGCAGACAGTTATCTGCAGATAAGGTATTGAGACGTAAGTCAAGAGTCCGCGACAGGTCGCCATGACAAGAGTGATATAAGTTTAGACGGCGAAGGTCAAGACTGTACCCCATGGGCGTATTCAGGGTTATGGGAATTGGGGTGTTGACCCCCCCCCTCCCCCCAAGTAACTGCAAAAAGGTACACAGTACACTTACGCAACGCACGGCTTACGGCCGATTGATAAAGGGCTTAGTCACAGGGCTACAATCACCATGTGGCCTGCACCAGTTACATTACGCAGGCGTAGGACACGTAAAGTCTCTTCTTGACTCATATCACGATTGCTATGTCAAGCTGTGACTGCTACTGTCATACAACAAGGATCTCTTGGCGCGTGGCTGAAATCCGAACTAACGCCGCCATTTTGTAAAGCGCCGTCATGTCAATGTCATTCAAGTGCCATTGGCTTGTATTGTTAACTCATTGCATTGGCACGTGGCCAAAATGCGAACTAACGCCGCCATCTTGTAAAACGCGCTCATTTCAATGTCATTAAAGCGCTAAAAGATCGTTGTAGGACTGATAGGTATTGCGATTAAATAAGACTTATTAAACATTTTGAAATCTTACTTTTTTACAAAATTCATGCCAATTTTTTACTTCAAAAAGAGTGTCCTACTGTGGCCTTAATCTGCAGGCCACGGCCAACTAAATTATATCTAAGTATTTCATAATATTCTATATTATATTAATCATTGTGCATTACAATGAATTATTTACTATACAGGTACTTTATCCCGAGCGATGTTTTTTTTTCATTCTATATCATATTTCAGGGCCTGAATTCATATCAAATATTTTATAAGATCTAAATAGTATAGTATAGTTTTTACTATTAGCGAAAAATATTTTAGGTCTTATAAATTTCCTATTATATTTAATATTAGATAGAAATCCAGACCACTAAAATAGATTTAACACAAACCAATGACAATATTCAGGATTCCATTCAACAGAAATAGCATAAAATCAGTCGCTAGCTATATCGTACTTCCTGGGAACAACCGTATCTATTTGTATTTTTTTGGTTTAGCCGTTTTCGCTTGCAGCCCGTTTTCGGGTAATAAACAGAAATACCACTATTTGATACCAGCCCGTTTTTAGTCATCGATTATCATTACATTATTGCATTCGGTTGGTCATATTTTATATATAGCAAGCCCGTTGTTGGTATCGAACAGCGTGTCATTAGATGAATATATGTATCCCATTTTTAATACGTTTATGTTACCGATAAAACAAATTTCACTCTAAAATCCATATTTCTAGATAATTAAAAACAATGGTTGAATGAAATACCGAATATATATTATTTATTTAGCATCCATAATTTCAAATTGCCGCATTCCGTTTATATATAAATCTTATATCTATTTATTAACTAGTCCAATCTATGAAATACTATATGAAAAATAACAAATCTAATTTCATTATGCGTTAAGTGGGTATTTCAATACTTCCTATTTATATTAAAACCCACTATATAATTTAAGGTCTTTTTAACCGTTTTCGGTCAAAACGGTCAATCTTAGAAAAGACCAGCCAACTACGCAGGAGATATAATGTACGTGAACACAAATTATCTCTCTATTTTCTCTCTTATAGTCTGATGGGACAGATATCCAACACAATGGGAGAGAGATTAGGCGCAAGACCGACGGCTTAACATGCTCTCAGAGGCACAGAGGGGTGTTGATTTTTTATTCAAATTGGGCTCATCTCTCGAAGATAAAATTAAGCAGATGGTAACCTCGCTAATCTGAACATAATTAATATTTAAAAGTTTATAAAATAAATATTTTTAACCAGTCTATAATGAGTTATCGATTTCGATCATGGCAATTTTACTAGTCAATGGAGGAATGGGGGGGAGCAATGGGCTCAATTTCCCTTCCACCACCCGCCAGACTCATGACAGAAATACTATGTCCAATTTCAACATTTTGAAGTCTTCGCCAGTCTGAGTTCCTTCCTCCTCTTGAACAAAACGCTAAATTCACGCCTGAGTCAGCGACGACAGAGATATTACACTATATACGTTTATTACCTACAAGGAAGTATTGATCCCTATATACAACAAATATCTAGCGACACAATGAAACACGAACAAAGTCAGGCACGATTATGAAACATCTATATTGAAACTACAATACGTTTTTTTATCGTGATATTTTGTAAGAAATTAACTGAACAAACTGAGAATTCAGAGAGAGAGTTCTGAGGAGAAGAAGCTTAGGGGCACCCCCCCCCCCCCTCTCTCCCTTAGTATCTGTATATCCTGTAGTATCCTACATAAAAACTACCCTCAGAACGACCAAGCCAATTTTCTGGTTTCCTTAACGGAGTGAATACCTCTTCCCTTTCCAAAAGAAATTTTCGGATCAGGTGTTGGCCGCTGGCAAAACTTTACCAAGAAACTTTTACTCGTGGCAACATATACCAGCCTTATTAAAATCCCATTGCAGTGCCACTGACTTAACAGTGTACGTGCACACTGCAGTGTAACATGCAGGCGCGGATTCAAGAGGGGGGGGGGGGGGAATAAAGGCAATTGCCCTACCTAGACTCTGGATTTTTGAAGAGTTTGGTCATAGATTTGGTCTGCGTTTACAGGTTTACATTCAATTGCTTCTCTACCACGTCGCGAATTACACACACTTGGTCACTATAATCTAATATGATGTTGTCAAATTGCAACCAGAAGGTGTCCCGACGTATTCTACGCGCGCCTTCTTAGACGAAGTGGTAGTGAAGCCGCCAACGTAAACAACACCGATGTCGTCTTTTAACGACGACCGAGCTTACTGATGGTGGAGGCACCAAATCCGCAAGGGACACCCTCGGCTATTATGAAGGAACACCGTGTGATTTATGGTCGACGTATCCTCTTCTACGTGCCCTTGTAGGTGTGGGAAACGTGGGGATTTTTGCACATGTCAAAAATGGTCAAATTGCTCCCCCCCCCCCCCCCCCAAAAGAACAACCCTGGATCCGCGCCTGATCACGTCTTTGAATTTTAGGCTCTCGGACATGCCGGTTTCTTCGCGATATTTTTCTCCATCGGTTTTTGTTTTTTCAATTTTAGTAATCAGACACAAAACACACCTAGGCTCGGAACAACAACTGTTAAACACAAAGTCGTGTACCGTTTGGGAATCAAACCCATAATCACTTGTGCTGCAGTCGCTCAAATTCAATTCGTTTTTTTTTTTTGGTACCATTGCTTCTTAGGAGATTCGGTACTATGACAACCAATCAACACTTAGATTTCTAAATAATATATATTTCAGACTATACACCCAGATACAAAATAAACCATCGTGCTAATCACACAAAGATTTATTCTGAGTGGGGATCGAACCCACGACCTCCGGCTTAGCAGTCAGTGTACCAACAGCATCCACCATAGTCTTTTATCCTAGTACTACTTGGGACAGAACATAAAATTTGCCCCGTCTTCCGCAGACCATTTTTTTTTAAAAGATACCATCAATGTGGGATCCTGTTAACCCCTCCAGCTAAGCTCAATGGCTTGTGTTAGGAGTGGGTTCATGTCGGTAGTATAATTATAGTGACCAAGTGTATGCGCAACCACAAGTGCACTCTCTATTCTCTCATCTAGTCAGATGGGACGAAAATCTAACACGACCGGAGAGACTCGCCAAGGCACGGAAGATTGACACTTTTTATGGTATTCCATCTATTGCCCGACACTAGTAACGTTGCTTAACCTCACTGCTATATCTGCTCGGGATAGACAGCAGAAACATTTATTCCTTACAAAATATCACGAAACGTAATCATTTTCAAAGGCAATTGTTAGTAATTCAAGTTATATTATAATTATAATATAACATGTATTTTTACTTGTGTCCCGACAAGTTTCACTTCTGGCAAGACAAATTGATTTATATTGTTATTTATCTACAGAAAATGTTAAAGATTGACAACATTTAGACATTTTTTAACGATTATTGTAAAAGGAGGAGATATGATGACCGAGCTTTTGAAACCTAGCTATATGTATTTATCGCCCGAAACCCCCTGTATACTAAATTTCATGAAAATCGTTGCCGAGATTCGGATTATATAATGTGTGGTAGAATTTCAGCAGCGAACACCTACCTAGTTCAATGTTTTTTTTAGTAAAAGTTTCGAAGAAAATGGCATAATAAGGGCTCTTATGACGTCTGGTTTGGTCCGGAAGCCGTATGGATTTTTTCGTCGGACTGTACAATGATGGTTCACACGCAGCGGACACCAGACCGGCGTCTGAATGTCGTAGAATGTTAGAAAGATGTCAATATTCGATCCGGCGTCCGGTATATAAACCGGACGTCTTAAAGAGCCCTTATTGATGGTGCAAAATTCGATTGAACTTTTTAAGCCATACATTTTTTAATCGATAACTTATAACTATCCGAACGTTGAATAATCCTTAAAAAGTGCGAAAATTGCTTTGTTGCCAGCTTGCATGCGAATTAAACTAGATTATGGTTTAAAAATGTACTTCATTGTTCTTAAGTAAGTGGAAGTCACCTAACCGAAGCCGGTTATTGCGGCCTACAACTCGGGAAATATTATATTGCACAAGTGGACTTTCATTTCCTCACTCTTATAGTTAGATGGGACAAAAATCCGACACTAGAGAAGAGAGATTAGGCGCAAGATCGACGGCTTTATGCATTTATGTGGCTTTATGTGCTTAAGGCACGGAGTAGTGAGAATTTTTCGAACCTATCCATGTACCGAATAACCTAGTAAATCTATGGTTTTACCATTAACGTATAGACATGGACCGCGCCATCCTTTTCAATAAAAAAAAACATACAGACGAATTGAGAACCTCCTCCTTTTGGAAGTCGGTTGAAAAGTAAATATTAACTGCAAAGTGTGAAAGAGAGAAAAAACTCGTGTGGCCGTCTCTTTGACAGGTATTGGCCACAAAGTAGCGTTGTCTCTTTCTAGAAAGTGGTCAATTTTGTCAGGTTATGGCGCAGTCCTTGTCTTAAGTTAATGATTTGCAGACCACGGGGACTCGTTCATTTATTCTATTCTCAAATCGAATCAATTACGTTAAAGCCTTTTTTAAACCATAGTCTTGTACTTTTTTGCATTAATATTTTGTTATATCACAAGTATATTGCTATTTCATTTGTCATGGTCTAAGGGCTTGAGCAAACTAAAAGTATTTAAGGGTTTGTGCCAGACTTGCGATTTTTTGTCGCAATTTTTTTAGGTGGGCGTTTTTTTTGCTTTGTTTATTTTCATAATTTAAAACTATATGTCCATTTGAACACATCTTTATGGAAAATAACAGCTGCGTTATTACAACGAATTTTCCTAATTATTTAAAATTAACAATAGTTTTTTTACTAAATTTAAATAATGTGTAATTATTTTTCTTAGCTATATTTATAAATTCCATATTAGAATTTTCAAATGTTTATTTTGTATTATTAGCACTAACTTATTTTTACTCTAAAGTGAAATCAGTTGTAAAAAATATTTAAAATATGCAAAATAATGATACATTGAGTTATTGTTTATACAGAACTTTTTTACAAAAATTTCAGATATAAAATTTTATTGAAAATTTCACAACAGTTAGAATTAAAAATACAGTTTTTGGGCTATTTTTGTAGATTTTTTAAATAAACCCTTTTAGATATATTTTTAGGGTTCTGTTGCCAAAATGGCGGGGTTCCGCCCTTATAGTTTCAGTCCGCAGTTTAGCTCAGAAACTGTTAGTGCTAGAAAGCTGTGATTTCGTTTTGTATTTTATCAACTTTATGACATAAATGACATTTAATTTATTACAAATAAATTATTCAATGTATTATTATATTGCAAAATTATTCAAACAATAATATTTCAATAAACTTTTTAATTCAAATAAAACTAATCCTTTCACAATTACAATATTGAGAACTCCTTTTAAGAAATTTTATAAAACTTATTTTTAAATTTTCCGTCATTTTTTTTTCCCTAAATTAAAAACTGAGCAGAATACTCTGTAGTACATATATCGGCATGAAACGAGAGCAGAAATGTCATTGGTCCGTTTGTATTTAATATAGCGTAGCACCATGATGCGTTACGCAATTTGTTAAAAGACTACAATAATAGATGAATAATAATAATAAAATTATATCTTGGGACAACTCACACATGGTCATCTGATCCCAAACTAGGTCAGAACCAAAGCGTAGTTCAAGATCTGAGCTCACAGACGGCTGGAGTGACTTTATTTTATAAGTATGTTTATAAGTTGTTTGGTTGCCATAGTACAGATTCTGTCCAGTTTGGGATCAGTTGGCTGTGTGTGAGTTGTCCAATAATATTATAGATATTACTACACTGCATATGATTGTACACTTATCCCATTTGACATATGTTATCACTATTCATGCCGATGCAAACTTTTAAACACATTTTTTCAACTGAATCTCACTTTACACTAAGTCACTTCACTATTTAGTGTCACAATGCCACTATAATTTCACTATTTAGTTCCAATTTGTCGTTTTTTAGTCCACATTATCGATACGATGGCTCAATCAAAGTCAAAATTTGAGCTTAAAATTGCGTTAATAAGCTATTTTATCATTTCTTTCCTATATAAACTAATGCCAAATCGTGGACAATTTGCCCACTGCTGGACATCAAGCCCACTCTCACACAACTATACCTAATCATACATCCACCAATATGGGCCTGTCCACTCCTGGACATCACCATCTATCGAGTGGAATGGCAACTGCTACTAACTGTTATAGTCCTTGTCACATCGGTCATCGTGGTCCCAATATTTTGTACTTCTGGGGACTTCGGTCACATGGCGTCTGGGTGGAGTTTTACCTGAAGAATCATTAGTACCATTTCCAATACTATCTTCTCCACTATTACGTCTGTTCATTCTTCCCGGTCTAGGGTCTCTAGAACTCCTTGAGACCGATCTCTCTTTGAATTTCTCTTTCTCATCTTCATCGGTAACATCATCTTTAGATTTTTGTCTTGTCCAATTTCTCTGTCTGTTTTTATTCGGATCTTCTTTTATGTCACTTTTCTCCTTTCTCCAGTTCTCAACCGGTCTACGGCTGCTATTTTTCTGTAGTTCATTATTTACTCGTTCAGGCATTTGGGGTAAATTTCGGTCTGGGTTTACACGTTCAACCATCGGTGGGGGACGTTCAGTGTTTGGGGGTACAGGAACGGGCGTTCGTTCCTGAAAATTGGGGAAACTATCACCTTGGGGATTGTACTGAATGTTGGTATATTGATTCTGAATATATGCTCCGTCCCCCTGTTGTAAGTAATTCACGAAATTTTCTTGATAATTGTACCTAGGTGGGGGGTAATCACTAAAATTTGGGGGTAATACCGTTTGATTGTATTCCACATCCTCTTTTTTCTCTTCTTCCTGCTGTCGCCAAGAATTTAAATCATATCTTTTATTTAGAGCGTTTTTTGTAGTCCAAGTATCAAAATTATCTTGACTGACGGATAGCGCCTGCTCTTGCCTCAAAAGTCCCGCGCCTGCTCCTAAAATAGGTCTCAATTTTGGCTTGGAATCATCATTATTGTTCAAGCTTATTTGTGATAGATTAGCACTTACTTTTTCAGTAGATTCTGGACTGGCTTCTGGTCTGAATTCTTCTTTCTCCGGGCTATTTTTCCAGGAGCCATAGCTGACTTCGCTGAAGTTTTCTTCTGTTGTTAATTCTAAATGTGCTGCATAGAATTGCTGTAGTGTATTTGGTAGAGGAAGAAATTTGTTTAAGCATAAGTCAGCTGATAGTAAAAGCCATATGGTACTGATTGGTGGCGGGGATAATAGCCTCAGACGTATTGAAATGGATAATTCGTCTAATTCCTGTGCAAGTACTGATAGTAGCTCGCGACCATTTTGCATTAGCTGGAAAGAAAATTGGTTTTAGTTAAAATTAATGTTTTCATAACATGCTCCTTAGGGGTCGTTCATTAATCACGTGAGGCTCGAAGGGGGTTAGGAAAAAACATGCAAGGATTAAGTATAGTGAAAAATCACGTGTATTTTTCGGATCGTGATTTCTCAGACTTGACCGATGTTGAATCAATAGGGATGTTGACTGTCAAGTTAAATCAGTCTCTTTTTATGAAATATCAAAACTACAGGCTCTAGAAATGTGTATGAAATAAAAACCTATGACGTCATAACTTCCTATCGTCAAATCATTATTTTTAGTATTCGTTTTTAATCCTTTAAATTCAAAAACATGTTAAATTGTAAAAGAATACTTATTTTCAGATCTACTATTACCTGATTAGTACAAAATAATTTACTTTTATTGTAGTCAACTACCCAATTACAAACTTTCATTTGATTTTGTCAAATTGCCGTCTATATACAATAATAAATTGTATTTTTGAAAGATAGAAAAATTTGAAGTCCAGACCCAGGAATCGAACCCGAGACTTTCGCAACCAAACCGGGGTAGAAATCGAACCACATCTGGACTATGTTACTAGACCTCAAATTTTTCTATCCCTTGATGCTCGCGAGTTGGGCCCTCGCATGCGCCATCTAGTCGGTAGTTAAAGAACTATCAAGGCTTTTGTTATTGCTTTGTTACAGAGAGCATTTTAACAAACTATGATGTCGCAGACCGAATATTGAAGTAATTTTTATAGGCATTTCTTGCCAATTACTTTACAAATACAATAATTGCATTTTTGAAAGATAGATTTTTTTTTTAGAAAAATGCAATTATTTTATTTGTAAAGTAATTGGCAAGAAATGCCTATAAAAATTACTTCAATTACCGTCTATATGTCAATATTGCGGGGCGATAGCATGTCCAGCGTACGACAATAATAATAATATCTTGGGACAACTCACACAACGCTATCTGATCCCAAACTAAGCAGAGCTTGTACTATGGAAACCAGACAACTGGTAAACATACTTATATATTACTAAATACATACATATTATAGATAAATAACACCCAGAGACAGAAAAAACCATCGTGCTCATTACACAAAGTTTTATCCTGGGTAGGGATCGAACCCACCACCTCTTGCGTAGCAGTCGGATACACTCCCACCGCGCCATAGAGGCAGTGCCACGCGTTACGATGTACTATATTAGCCCATAGTATAGTCATGTGTTTTAGTCTTTATTGTACATATATAAATGCATGTGTAACCTTTAAGCCTAATGGGACTGACATATCCTAAACGGACTAAAGTCCCCAAATAAATCCATAGTAATATTATAAAAGTGAAAGTAACTCTGTCTGTTACGCTTTCACGCTCAAATAGCTAAACCTATTTAGATGAAATTTGGTATGGAGATAGTTTGAGTCCCGGGGAAGGACACAGGATAGTTTTAATCGCAATAACCGACATCCACGCGGGCGGAACCGCGGGCTAAAGCTAGTTAGAAAATAAATAAAAATGCAAGTTACCTGTGTAGCCAAACTCCGATGCGCTCTAATATCATCGCTAGCAAGTAAAGCCCTCATGTACTGCAGTAGAGGACTCGCTAGTATATGCACCTTGTTCCCGTTACATAAACGCGCCTCTGTAATGTACAAACGTTACCTTTATTCTTCCACTTCTTGAATCTTCAGTGTCATGTTGAATTTATTGTATTTAAACTTTCGCAATTTTTATACATGTTAGATATATTTCGGGACTTAATCGCGTGAATTATTTAAAGGAAAGCTTTTATTTACCCGACGTTTCGATCGAATTGCATCGATCGTGGTCACGGGTCGACTGATCGGTGCTATTCGAGCGAAACGTCGGGTAAATAATTCAAGCGATTAAGTCCCGAAATATATCTAACATGTTGAATTTGTACAGATGTCGCCAGCTAAGTTTGCGTGTCTGATTTTGGCGCGTAAGCTGTGCACAACTCGTCGGAGGGGATGAAGGAGACGGGCGGGGAACGACTTTCCTGCGCAGAACTACATTCGAATATAACTTCACGAACGCAAACTTAGGTGGCGCGGATTGTAACTAGTAGTAAGTGTACATAAAAAAGTAGCCTAAATCAAGAGTATCTAAGTTTTTTGGAACGTAGTTCCTTTTCGCGCGATATAATTTGTTTGCGAAGGCTAGACGAAAAAAAGGGTAACATTTTATGATTATGTGAAGCTGATATAAGAAGGTTGTGCTATACAGGGTGTAACTGAAAGGTGTGGTCAAATTTCAGAAGAGGATAGGGTATGTTATCAGTATTGCACCTACCATGGTGCCGTAGCTGGTTGCATTATTATTAAATAGTTATAGCATATTCTTTTTGTCAAAATTCAGTAGTGAAAGGCATAGGGCATAAGGATTATACCTGCCCTAGTACAAAATTCGATTGGATTATTATGGCCTAGAACTTTTTAAGTCATACTTTTTTTAATTATTACATTTTTCAGTCATAAATAAACGAATGAAAAAATAATAAATATTTTTTTAGGGTACTCCAATTTTGATTAAATTAGGTAGAGCATTCAGTATTATGGGCACATACCAACCCTTGAATATGACCACACATTACTGTTACACCCTGTATAGGTTTTTGTTATTTTTGTAAAAGGTTATAATGTTTATCTTACCTATTTTACATAGGTGTATAATTTAAGTGGGAAAAATCATAATTTGAAATACGATTTTTTTAAAAATGCTACGTATATCCAGTTTTTTTTAAAATCATTGTTTAATACCAACACAAAAAATATATAAACGAAAGGAACTACGTTCCAACCGGGTGTTGATATGACATCTCTTTTTTTCGTGTCGATCTGTTTGTTTGAGCTTCATGTTAAAACTACTAAAGGGTTTGGATGAAATTAGACGTAGTTTATAACTTGGAGTATTATAACAGCACTGAGTTACTATTCATTATACAGACGAATTATATCTTCATACAACGTTATTCTTGGTATAATGCAAACCTGAAAGTAGTTTGCTCAGAATCAGGAACACAAGCCAATGGGGTAGTTTTATACCATATTTTCAATTAATTAATTAATCATTCAATCAATAATTAATCAATTATTAATTAATTAATCAATCGTTCATTAATTAATCAATTATTAATTTTTAATCAATTAATCATTAATTAATCAATTATTAATTAATAATTAATAATGATTAATATGAATAATTGATGAAATAATTATTAATTATTTATTGATCGATTACTCAATCAACCATTATTTAATGAATCAATCAATAATTAATTCATGAATCAATCATTAATTAATTAATTAATCATTCTAATAGTCTAATTCCTGCTTACAATGTGATGTAAAATGTAATCATCACTTATTTTTTTAATAATAACGTACTACGAGACGCAATGAGCACGATAGCGCGAAGAACACAAGACAACTTGAATGGCTTACAACTCTGCAAGTTTTCAATATTTTCTTTTTTTTAAATGATTTCCTGAAGGAAAACTCTGAGGTGTCTGAGCTTTGCACTATACCAAAAATAACCTTGTATATATAATTCTTCTGTGCGTGTGTATGTCACTGAACTCCTCCTAAATGGCTGGACCGATTTTAATGATTTTTTATGTGTGTTCCAGTGTATCCGAGAATGGTTTAGATTCACAATTGAACCTGATTCACAGAAAAGTTCGCCAGGACAGCTAGTATATATATATATATTATATATATTGTCTATTTAATGACAATTTGTCCAATTTCAACATACAGAATATTACAAAATTCCCTATGAAAAACAAAATATTCAATTTTAATTAACCGATTTTTCATAAATTATTTTAACAGAAGGTAATAACAACAATTGGTTAGATAAATATTTTATTTTTTCAGGGAATTTTCGTAACAAGTAGTATAGGTATTTGCTTTAGGCACATACCTACACATGCTGCCGAGATGAATTTTGAGTAGGCAGTAAGGAAAAATATACATAGGTTAGCACTAGACGTTACGTAGTACATGATAATTACTATAACTACTGATGAAATAGTAGATATTATATAGGCGAAGACTCTTGGTTTGAACGCGCTATCTTAAGAGGTACTAAGGTTTGAATTAAAAAAATATTTCACTGTTGGAGAGCCTTAATCGAGGAAGGCTATAGACTATATAACATCACGCTACGACCAATAGGAGCGGAGCAGCAATGAAAAATGTTGCAAAAACGGGGAAAATTGCTAGTAACCTACCGCTCTACATCGCACCAAACAACTTCGTTATATATTTTTTGTAAAATAAATACAAATTAACCCTTCACCACCTACTTTTGTCACACAATCATTTAACACACATCTGTGAGACCCTGAAGTAAAATGGCTGTTTCTTTGTCAGGTTTAAACTCACTTTTTTTTTTTTTTTTTTTTTTTTTTTTTAAATAAGATAATTTAGCAATGTGGGATTGAGTCCCGCATTACTAGCAATCTTGTTAACCCCTCCAGCTAAGCTCAATACTTGTGTTAGGAGTGGGTTCACGTCGGTAGTGTAATGGGTAGGATTCGAACCTGCGACCTCACGATTGCGAGGCCGATGCCTTAGCCATTAAGCTACCGCCGCTTCAATACAACAATTAACAACGATTTTACTTTTGTAAAATATTTTGTAGGTATAACTCCAAAAACAGTGGTAGTTGGTGATCAATGGTTATTATCACACTAATATTATAAAGGCGAAAGTTTGTGAGTATGTGAGTATGTATGTTTGTTACTTCTTCACGTCTAAACGGCTGGTGCGATTTTAATAAAATTTGGTATGGAGTTAGCTGACACCCTGGATTAACACATAGGCTAAACCGCGGGTAACATCGCGGGGTACAGCTAGTATTAAATATTTTCCAAAACTGATATTACAAAGTTATTTAGTGTTATGTAAAGACGCCACGGTTATTAGTATATTACCAATCACCCTGTATAAAGGCAGTTTGTTTGTTTAAACGCACGTATCTTAAGAACTACTGGTTCGAATTGAAAAAAATATTTTAGTGCTGGATATCCCATTCATCGAGAAAGGCTGTAGGTTATATAACATCACGCTACGACCCTTGTTTATTTGTTTGTTTGAACGCGATAATCACAGGAACTACTGAATCGAATTGAAAAAATATTTTAGTGCTGGATATCCCATTCATCGAGAAAGGCTGTAGGTTATATAACATCACGCTACGACCACTAGAAGCTGAGTATCAATGAAAAGTAGCAAAAACAGGGAAAATTGACGCAAGTTGCGGGGTCGGTGATATAAATTGGATAAGTGCAGCGATGAACCGGATGTTGTGGCGTAAGTTAGGAGAGGCGTATGTCCAGCAGTGGACCGATACAGCCTGATTTATTAATTGATTGACACGTTATATATAGTGGCAAACTGGCAAACGGGTAGCGAACAAACAAAAAAGCACTGGTAACAAAAATAAAAAAAATAACGACTTATGTACATGACAAACAGGGATAGTTGCACAAGTACGGAACCCTCAGTGCACAAATGCCACTCGCACTTGGCCGATTTTGTTATTATTAGTGATATTATTTACCCGCCATGTTCGTCACTGGTTTTATATATATATTACACCCAGACAAAGAATAAACAATGCTTATCACACAAAAAAATATTCTGATATATGAACCCACAGCCTTTGGTTTAGAAGTCAGGTCATTTAACCACTAGATTAACAAGCCAGCCGATGCAATATATTTAATAATTATTAAAAGAAGATGCGTACCTGCAAAATAATCTCCCATAAGATTAGCTGCGTTTATTAGAAACAGAGGATTTGATCTCTCAAGGACGTCCAATTCTGTAAAGAGAAATATTACAAAATAAAATATATGTACTATGCGTTTCAAATGAGTTGATAACTGTCATGATGACATTTCGAGTCGCATTACGACTGCAACTTCATTGTATAACGTAAGGTTAGCAAAAAAATGATTCGTAAAAAGGTGCCATTAGTATTACACAGAAGTACCTACCTAGTCTAATGAACTATACATAAGCACTTTTTTTTTTTTTTTTTTTTTTATCGTGTGCAAAAATCCCCACGGATTCCACTCCTACGAGGGCACGCAGGAGGGGGTATGTCGGAGTCGAACCGACTAAAAATCACACGGTGTTCCGGCGCAGAGCCTATGGCCAAAGGCACAGATAATATAATACTATACTAGTACAGATACCTCATCCCATACAAAGAAATGCGATCGTCCTAACTCGGGCTCGTTTTCGGGCTCGTTTACGGAGACGTTAGATGGCATTAGCAGTGGTGCATAGCAAGCGACATCTAGTGATTCAGGCTACAGCTGATTGATTTTAATGGCCCTCCTTACTAAAGTCGCCAAAAGATGGCGGTAAAAACATCGAGGGATAAAAATTGAGGCCTCCGCTTGGTTTGTTCTAGGTCGTGCGTTTACTTGGAAATAAAGTTGGTTGCTATTTGCTACTACGCGGTCATCGGCCGTGCTTAGGTCCGTATTAATAGATGAAGCTCAGATTCGTTCTAAAGAACGATATCATCTGAGTTCCCTTCTAAGTGCGGATAGCGTCTTACTAAACGGCACTAATTAATAAACATGTATTGATAGCTTATATCGCGCCCGTACAAATAACGCAGAAAATCGCTTTAAATGACGTCATTCGAGTGCAGACCTCAAAAATATTGTAATTTGACCCTAATAGACGACGACACTACATAATTACATTCAACGAATTTGTTATTGCTAAAGTAATTCGTCGGTGTACACCTCAAAGTTGAACCTACTTCTATTATGATAGAATGTTTGCGTAAGTTAAATAACTTTACCACAGTCGGTGCATAGATGGGTGACCCTTGTCTAAAATGTTATACTTACATCAATCATCTTTTTGGTCTGGGTTTATTGTCAGAGAACATTTTTTTATACTTATTTAGATGTAATCGTGAAAAGATTATGCATAATTTCACAAAATCCACAATTTAGGATTAAAATTGACATAATCAACGACGATTTTATAGTATTATATTATCTGTGACGATATCAATGGCAAAAATATTATTTTTTTGCCTTAATTTTTCTGTATTATGGAGTCTCGAACTCGTGTTCAAGGTCGATCTTACGTTTGAGATCGTTTTAATAATACGGGCCTTGAGAGTGTAACTGTCAGAGTCCTTAAATAATTTTATTGTAAATATTCAATAATGACCACATCGGGAGTAGGTATTTAACTCTTTTTTTTAACCCTTGACAAAAATTACGAGTGTTATAAATTTAACGCGTATCTGCTTAATGATGTATCTGTGTACCTGTCTGTAGCAACGTAGCTTCCAAACGGATGAACCGATTTTGATTTAGGTTTTTTTGATTGAAAGTTGACTTGATCGAGTGTTCTTAGCTAAAATTTATGAAAATCGGGATTTACTACTTCATTTCAATTACTTACTTACCTAAGGACGAGGAACCCTTCTTAAGATTTCCTCGTCGTTCCGGTTTGTTAAGATCTTTGTGTCAAAACTTTACCGCCTATATATTACGAACTATAAGGCGCAGACCCATCTTGTTTCTACTTAAACTTCTTGTTTTGACGAGATCTACGTGACCACGGGGTCAAAACTTTAAACGGCTATATTTTACGAACTATGGGGCCCAGACCCATCTTGTTTCTTCTTAAACCTCTTGTTTTGACGAGATCTACGTGATCGCTGGGTCAAAACTTTAAACGCTTATATCTTACGAACTATGGGGCGCAGATTCATCTTGTTTGTACTGAAACTTCTTGTTTTGACGTTATCTACGTGATGGCGGGGTCAAAACTTTGAACGCCTATATCTCACGAACTATAGGTCGTAGACCCACCATGTTTGTACTCAAACTTGATGTTTTGATGAGATCTATGTGATCACGGGGTCAAAACTTTAAACGCTTATATCTTACGAACTATGGGGCGCAGACCCATCTTGTTTCTACTTAAACTTCTTGTTTTGACGAGATCTACGTGATCGCGGGGTCAAAACTTTGAGCTCCTATAACATACAAACTATAGGGCGTAAACCCACCATGTTTGTACTCAAACTTCTTATTTTGATGAAATCTATGTGATCACGGTGTTAAAACTTTAAACGCCTACATCTTACTATCTATGGGGCACAGACCCACCTTGTTTGTGTTTAAACTTCTTGTTTTGACGAGATCTACGTGATCGCAGGGCCAAAACTTTGAACGCCTATTTCACACAAACTATAGGTTATTTGTACCAACCAACCAAACCAACCTTATTTGTAATCAAACTCGTTTGAACGAGTAACAAAGTGTGAGAGAGAATCAAAGTAGATCTGCGCCTCATAGTTCGTGTGATATAGGCGTTCAAAGTTTTAACCCTATAGTCACATAGATCTCATCAATCAAAACAAGAAGTTTGAGTACAAACATGGTGGGTCTATGCCCTATAGTTTGTGTGATATAGGAGTTCAAAGTTTTGACCCTGTGATCACATTGATCTTGTAGAAACCAGAAATTTGAGAACAAAAAGGTAGGTAGGTCTGCGCCCCATACTTCGTAAGATATAGACGTTTAATAAATAAAAAAATAAAGTCGGAGGCACTTTACTAAGTTTGTCGAGATTCATTAATGCCTCCGACTGCATGAAATTGTATAATTATGTAGGGGATCTTGTTTCCATCTATTTTGTGCAGGCGGGTTTTTTTATTTTTATAATTTATTTTTTTATTTAATACTTTTAGTTGTTGTAGGATGTAACTGATGTAGCAACTTACTTTTATCACAGCTATTGTCAAGTATTGAAAATTAAAAAATCAATGGTTGCTAACTAACTTTTTTAGTATTACAGTCATAATCATGTTATACCTTTTTGAAATGCTCAAGATGAGCTCTTTAATTTGATACGCATATTACAGTATTCGAAACATTTTTTTTTTCTCGAGCTGAGTAGGACTGTGGTACTAGGCGCAGTCTGTCTGTCTTTTAGATGCACATACTTGCACCAATACTAGATAATGTATGGGACAAAGTATAAAATCGCTGTTTGAGCGAATTTATAAAAAAGGCACACTGTATTTTTATGAATTTGCTCATATCTCGAAAACAGTGCTTTCAATCAAAAAAAATATAAAAGTTAATACATTGTTCAGCTTTGATGCAAGTATTTTTCGATTTTTCGCATGATGTCCTTTTTTTTATAAATTTGCGCATAACTCGGAAACGAACCACACTGTTGGACCGAAAATGGCATAAACTCGTAGGTTGGGTAGATTGCTATCAACTCAAATATAAAAAACAATATAGTCTAGTCCCATTTTATTTAGTATATTTACGTATTTACTATTTGTAAGATAACCTTGACCGATCCGAAAGTTAGTTCCTCGGGTAAACAATACGAAAAATAATAAAAAAATAATGTCTATTAAAACAACATTATAACTTAACAATCACGTTTTTAGTAGGCTCATTCAAAAAGAAACAAATTTTAAGTTGTGTTGTATAACCGTTAAGGTTCATTTCCGTGCATCGCGACCGATCGCGAGCCGCTCGCGGCTTACGACAAGCGGCTGAGGTAAGTGACAGACGCGCGCGGCCGACGACTGTCGTAGGCCTGCGCGCGCACTGTGAATATTGTCGCATCGGCCGCGAGCGTCAGCCGCTTGTCGTAAGCCGCGAGCGACTCGCGATCGGCCGCGATGCTCGGAAGTGAACCTTTAGGGTAGTGTTGCAATGCGTCGCGGCATTACCAGGTTTAAGCGCCCGACCGCCCACCGCCCGATTGGCCCTACCGACATAAAATAACGACACTACAGAAGGCATGCTTCATACAATGCATGCTTTACGTACTTTAGACTGCATAGACATCGTTCACAGGCATTGCTTTTTTTTTGAATATTATTATATAATTGGCTAACCGTGCATTCAAGTTATTTTCGGTTACTTTGTAATATAGGTATGGCATTCAATATAAATTAATTAATTATTAGCTTTAGCAACCATATCTAAAACAAACTACAAAAAGGTGTGTTTTACTTATTGTATAACCCAAAGTTTATTGACTTAGCGCGGGCGGTCGCGCTAACTGTGCGCGTCTACTGTAGGTATAAATAATGAAATACATTATTATGAGCTAACTTTCTCTATTCTCGGCATTTTGTGACATCGGTCGGTACATTTGATCGGAAGCCGGCGTCTTTGAAAACACCGCTGGACGTACCTATTTATAACCTGACCTAGATTATTATTTTTAAAATGCATTTTTTATCAAATATTTTTTTTCGTTTGCAAAAACATGGACTTCGGCTGTCCGGTTGGTTTTGGTAATTTGAAGAAGGATTTGACGCAGGATCAATGTGTCATAAATGTGTCAATAAATCATAAAATTTGAGTGGGACAAGGCGCAGGATCGACGAGTAGTCTTGTCCCTTGTTATAGCCCAATAGAAGTTAATGGAGTCATAGGGCAAAAACCCATCAAAACCGACACCACCGACGAGCGACTAGGCGCAAGACCAACGAGTCAGTCTTGAGTCTTTGTTTAGTAGTTGGTTGACTTTAATTTTTTTCTTTATCACAATATGGCGTCTGGCTGTCGCCATTTTGAATTTAGATTGCTGTCATGTCTTTACAAGATTAATACGAATCGATCGACGTATGAATCATCAAAATTGATCAAAATCACATACATACATACATACACGTCAAACACATTACCCTCCGTAGTCGGGTAAAAATACACATTCAATAGCGGGTCCTGCCTAAGGCGTTGAGGGGAAGTGTATGATTATGTACTTATTAACCCCCTCCCTCCCCCCTCGCCACATTGCGTGAACTAACTCACTCTTGGCCGGTGTTACCCCCTCCCCCCAGAACATGATGGGCAATGGAACAGGAGTCTAGTTCTTTTATGGGGTTTAAAAGCCTCCAATTCTTTTATCTCTAGTTGTAATTTACTACAACTTCATGTCACTCTTACTTCTCGTCGAAAAATAAGTAAAATATATCAACAAAATGTAGATATGGACAGAATCGGAATTCCCAAATAGTGCCATCTATTGTTAGATTGAACCAGTTTATTGTTTAAGTTGTGCCTATCATAACGTAGTACAAATAAATTGCCGCTAGAGTTATGACTTTGCCAGAAACTTTGTAAAGTTATGGAAATTTGATTAAGGAACCTATTATTTTACAACCCCTTGTATAGCTTAATAATAAAAAAATAATAATACACATTTTTAGTACCTATCTTCTGATATTCCAAGTTTTAAAAAACTTCAATATCAAATCGATACTTATAACGCCATCTGTTGATATTTATTTGACCTACATTTCTGTTTCTTCGTGATGAGACCCCGTGCCAAAGGTGAGGGTGTCCCTTGCGGAATTGGTGCCTCCACCATTAGCAGGCTCGGTCGTTGGTGGTTACAACGATATTTTTTTACGACATGTGGGTGGTTTCATTACCACTTCGTGACAGAAGGTGCGCGTGGAACACGTCGCAATACCTTCTCGGGCTTACTTCGTTAAGGACGACAAGTTGCCCTCCTTGTCGCCCCCAGGTCAGAGCCTATGGGGGCCGAAGATCATTTAGTGCTCTTCGACGCCCCGTTCGTGTACTACGGGATGGATGTGAGCTAGTTCTCTCCCGTTCTCTCTCCGCCTCCTCCTTGGCGCTCATAACCTGCTGGCAGAAGGTATCGACATATGTCCACTCCCTTTCATTGCGTGCCATCGACGTTACTACACTTTCTAGCGAGAGGCTTTGGACTCCGATGGCTACCGCAAGGTCGTGGCGTTGCTCGGCCCAAGCTGGACATTCCGTCAAGGTGTGCAGTGCCGTATCCTCGCTACAACTCCTACAGTGGTGACATTCGGAAGTTGGTTCCCGGCCTATACGGTGCAGGTACTTTCCAAAGCAACCATGCCCCGTGAGTACCTGCGTCAGCCGGTATGTAAGACAGCCATGTTTTCTGTTCAGCCAATCCTTCATAATGGGTCTTACTGCCGCTATTGTAGCATGCCCTGCGCTTGGGTGCTCAAGCCTTGTTGCCCAATCTGCCAGCAATGTATCGTAGAGCTGAGATAGTTGTACCTTAGTCTCTCGAAGCGTCGGTCGTATATCGCGTTCCAGTGCCTCCTTACGCCACTGATACAGTGACGCAAGACCTTTCGCTACCAAATCCCAAGGCGGTGTTCCAGCAAGAAGGCTTGCTGCCTCAAAGGAGATAGAACGGTATCCACGTATAACCCGGATGGCCAACGCTCTTTGCGGCCTTCGCAGAATGGCGATGTTGCGGGCCTTCAGGGTTAGTGCCCAGACTGGGGCTCCATAGAGAGCCATAGACCTCACGACCCCTATATACAGCATTCTGCATTGATTATTAGGCCCTCCTAGATTGGGCAGTAACCTCGATAGTGCCGTCGCTGCACTTATGAGCTTCGGGGCCAAACTGCGAAAGTGAGGTCCAAAATCCCATCTGCTATCGAGAACGAGGCCAAGATATTTCATCGTAGATTCGATGCCGATACGAGTGCCTCCCACCATTATGCTGGAGCCTGAGGGTGGCTTGTTTCGAGGGCCGTGAAAACATAGTGCCTCTGACTTGTTGAGAGCCACCTCAAGACCTAGTCGCCGAATCCTACCAATAACTTGTGCCACCCCGGCCGTGGCCAATAAACACGCTTGACGGTGTGTCTTTCCTCGAGCTATAACTAGGGTATCGTCCGCATAACACGTAACTGTTGTACCATGTGGGAAATCGCCGCGCAGTACCCAGTCGTAACCGATGTTCCACAGGAGTGGTCCTAAAACCGATCCCTGTGGAACACCGCACGACATAATTCGCCGACAATATCCCTGCCTACTCGGGTAAATAACCGCGCTGTCCGTTAAATAAGCTTCGATAATACGACGGAGGTAGAGAGGCACATCATGATGTACCAGCGCCGCTCTGATGCAGTTCCAGGACAGGGTGTTAAAGGCATTAGCGATATCAAGAGACACTGCAAGAATGACCTCACCTTGTGATATCGCGTCTTGCGCCAAAGCCTTAACACGCATTATTGCGTCTACTGTGGATCGCCCCCTACGAAAACCAAACTGGTTATCTGTCAGGTTCGGGCCAGCTCCTGCCAAATGTTCAACTAGTCGGTTTGCAATAATGCGCTCAAAGAGTTTGCCCACTTCGTCGAGGAGCACAATGGGTCGGTAAGCAGACGGTGAGTCCGCTGGGCGTCCAGGCTTCTTGATGAGGAAAGTTTACCAGTCTTCCACTGTCGTGGAAACTGGCCTCTTTCACAGCATGCGCTGAAGAGTGCCCTCAGTCGGGGCCCGAGAACTTTAAGAGCAAGAACCCACGCGCAGCCTGGTATACCATCAGGTCCTGGTGCGGTATTTTTGGCCTGAAGCCGCTGCACTGCCCTTCCAAGTTCGCCATAAGTCACCTAACTATACATAAGCACTGTATTTTACTATTTATTATTGTAAATATGTTTTAGTTCAAAAAAAAAAAAAATCACGAAAGACCACAAAAGTGTAGAATATTCTTACATTTTGCCTATTTACTCATTTGTGTTTGGTTTTTATTAAATTTTAAATAATACTAATAATATTATAATAAAGAAAAATGTTAGGTACATAGTTCAAAGAAAATAAATATTACGTCTGTCCCATTCTATACACATACGTACTTCACCCGACTTGGGAGTTTTTGTTGCTTGCGGTACAATTTTGACAAGTACAGAGTGAAGTTGTAGCGATCGCGATTATCTCCTCATTTGAAACGCATAATACGGTTTTATTTATTTATTTTTTATTTAAAACTTTATGCACAAAGTTGTACAAAGGTGGACTTAATGCTAAAAGCATTCTCTGCCAGTCTACCTTAGGGTGATGTAGAAATGGAATGTGTGAAAGGTGCAGTAAACGGTTCACTTCACTGAGATGTTGGAGTGCAAAAGTTTAAGAACACGAATCAGAATCAATCACTTAACACAATGCTGAGTTGAGATCTAATTTTTTTGCACAAAGGAAAAGTTGTTTAGAAAAGTAATTACGATTGTTTTTGTGTAAAAAATAAATACTTTTTCTTTCTTCCTCTCTTCTTTCAAACTAGTTTATTTATACAGTTGGATCAACGTAACTTGACCGGATTGAAGTTAGGTTCATATCACTTTCGCGCATGTCATAGAGATGCGACCCTAAAATTACTTACGAAAACGATTCATTATGTTTAATCGATTAAAAATACTAACAAAATTTTTATTCAACAATATAAAAATACTATTTTTAGGAGTTTATAAAAGTTTAAATTTAGAACAGTTACAGTAAATACCAAAGAAAGTTTGCAAAATGATTTCTTTCCGAAAAAAATCACAAAAAAAAAGACTTAGTAATACTTATTATGACAATGTAATGCGTAATCGCATCTCTAATTATCTTGGTTTAGTTACCGCTCCCGCCCCCCGCTTCCTGTAACCATTTACTACTAAAACATGCATCTGCGCAACCACTTTTCGTCAACTTCAATCCGGTCAAGTTACGTTAATACTACTGTATTAGTTTAGTTAGTTACAATAGTACCGTAATTAACTCGGTATTTGTTTTTAAAGATGTTTTCTAAAAATGAAACCGCCTCCGAAAACCCCTGCATACAAAATTACATGATAATCGTTAGAGCCGTTGCTGATATTCAGATTATATATACCTATAAATGTTAATAATTGCAACTTATAACAATAATAATATAATTTCCAATTTAGTTCTGGCTTTTTCGTATTAATTATAAAATAAAAAAATAATTGGAATATTTACAATTGAAATACTAAACCTACTTGAAATTGCATTGCAAAACTTACAATGCAATTTCAAACAAAAAAAGGTGTTGTTTTAATGTAGATAATGTTCTTCGTTACGATGGCAGACATAATAAATATCCAAAAAAAATACTTACTGGCAAATGTTCCCTGCATCACAACATTGAGCAGCGCCCCCCTCAGCAGCTGCTGCCTCTGTTGTCTCGTGAACGAAGCTCCTACAGCCGCGAGCTTGCGAGCAGACACAGCGCTCAGTAGCGCGGCCGCGCGGAACGTCGCGAATGCCTGTCTGCGGGGAGAGCGGGACATGTGGCTATACAACATCTATACACCGCGCGGAACGTCGCGAATGCCTGTCTGCGGGGAGAGCGGGACATGTGGCTATACAACATCTATACACCGCGCGGAACGTCGCGAATGCCTGTCTGCGGGGAGAGCGGGACATGTGGCTATACAACATCTATACACCGCGCGGAACGTCGCGAATGCCTGTCTGCGGGGAGAGCGGGACATGTGGCTATACAACATCTATACACCGCGCGGAACGTCGCGAATGCCTGTCTGCGGGGAGAGCGGGACATGTGGCTATACAACATCTATACACCGCGCGGAACGTCGCGAATGCCTGTCTGCGGGGAGAGCGGGACATGTGGCTATACAACATCTATACACCGCGCGGAACGTCGCGAATGCCTGTCTGCGGGGAGAGCGGGACATGTGGCTATACAACATCTATACACCGCGCGGAACGTCGCGAATGCCTGTCTGCGGGGAGAGCGGGACATGTGGCTATACAACATCTATACACCGCGCGGAACGTCGCGAATGCCTGTCTGCGGGGAGAGCGGGACATGTGGCTATACAACATCTATACACCGCGCTCAGTAGCGCGGCCGCGCGGAACGTCGCGAATGCCTGTCTGCGGGGAGAGCGGGACATGTGGCTATACAACATCTATACACCGCGCTCAGTAGCGCGGCCGCGCGGAACGTCGCGAATGCCTGTCTGCGGGGAGAGCGGGACATGTGGCTATACAACATCTATACACCGCGCGGAACGTCGCGAATGCCTGTCTGCGGGGAGAGCGGGACATGTGGCTATACAACATCTATACACCGCGCGGAACGTCGCGAATGCCTGTCTGCGGGGAGAGCGGGACATGTGGCTATACAACATCTATACACCGCGCGGAACGTCGCGAATGCCTGTCTGCGGGGAGAGCGGGACATGTGGCTATACAACATCTATACACCGCGCGGAACGTCGCGAATGCCTGTCTGCGGGGAGAGCGGGACATGTGGCTATACAACATCTATACACCGCGCGGAACGTCGCGAATGCCTGTCTGCGGGGAGAGCGGGACATGTGGCTATACAACATCTATACACCGCGCTCAGTAGCGCGGCCGCGCGGAACGTCGCGAATGCCTGTCTGCGGGGAGAGCGGGACATGTGGCTATACAACATCTATACACCGCGCTCAGTAGCGCGGCCGCGCGGAACGTCGCGAATGCCTGTCTGCGGGGAGAGCGGGACATGTGGCTATACAACATCTATACACCGCGCTCAGTAGCGCGGCCGCGCGGAACGTCGCGAATGCCTGTCTGCGGGGAGAGCGGGACATGTGGCTATACAACATCTATACACCGCGCGGAACGTCGCGAATGCCTGTCTGCGGGGAGAGCGGGACATGTGGCTATACAACATCTATACACCGCGCGGAACGTCGCGAATGCCGGTCTGCGGGGAGAGCGGGACATGTGGCTATACAACATCTATACACCGCGCGGAACGTCGCGAATGCCTGTCTGCGGGGAGAGCGGGACATGTGGCTATACAACATCTATACACCGCGCGGAACGTCGCGAATGCCTGTCTGCGGGGAGAGCGGGACATGTGGCTATACAACATCTATACACCGCGCGGAACGTCGCGAATGCCTGTCTGCGGGGAGAGCGGGACATGTGGCTATACAACATCTATACACCGCGCGGAACGTCGCGAATGCCTGTCTGCGGGGAGAGCGGGACATGTGGCTATACAACATCTATACACCGCGCGGAACGTCGCGAATGCCTGTCTGCGGGGAGAGCGGGACATGTGGCTATACAACATCTATACACCGCGCGGAACGTCGCGAATGCCTGTCTGCGGGGAGAGCGGGACATGTGGCTATACAACATCTATACACCGCGCGGAACGTCGCGAATGCCTGTCTGCGGGGAGAGCGGGACATGTGGCTATACAACATCTATACACCGCGCGGAACGTCGCGAATGCCTGTCTGCGGGGAGAGCGGGACATGTGGCTATACAACATCTATACACCGCGCGGAACGTCGCGAATGCCTGTCTGCGGGGAGAGCGGGACATGTGGCTATACAACATCTATACACCGCGCGGAACGTCGCGAATGCCTGTCTGCGGGGAGAGCGGGACATGTGGCTATACAACATCTATACACCGCGCGGAACGTCGCGAATGCCTGTCTGCGGGGAGAGCGGGACATGTGGCTATACAACATCTATACACCGCGCGGAACGTCGCGAATGCCTGTCTGCGGGGAGAGCGGGACATGTGGCTATACAACATCTATACACCGCGCGGAACGTCGCGAATGCCTGTCTGCGGGGAGAGCGGGACATGTGGCTATACAACATCTATACACCGCGCGGAACGTCGCGAATGCCTGTCTGCGGGGAGAGCGGGACATGTGGCTATACAACATCTATACACCGCGCGGAACGTCGCGAATGCCTGTCTGCGGGGAGAGCGGGACATGTGGCTATACAACATCTATACACCGCGCGGAACGTCGCGAATGCCTGTCTGCGGGGAGAGCGGGACATGTGGCTATACAACATCTATACACCGCGCGGAACGTCGCGAATGCCTGTCTGCGGGGAGAGCGGGACATGTGGCTATACAACATCTATACACCGCGCGGAACGTCGCGAATGCCTGTCTGCGGGGAGAGCGGGACATGTGGCTATACAACATCTATACACCGCGCGGAACGTCGCGAATGCCTGTCTGCGGGGAGAGCGGGACATGTGGCTATACAACATCTATACACCGCGCGGAACGTCGCGAATGCCTGTCTGCGGGGAGAGCGGGACATGTGGCTATACAACATCTATACACCGCGCGGAACGTCGCGAATGCCTGTCTGCGGGGAGAGCGGGACATGTGGCTATACAACATCTATACACCGCGCGGAACGTCGCGAATGCCTGTCTGCGGGGAGAGCGGGACATGTGGCTATACAACATCTATACACCGCGCGGAACGTCGCGAATGCCTGTCTGCGGGGAGAGCGGGACATGTGGCTATACAACATCTATACACCGCGCGGAACGTCGCGAATGCCTGTCTGCGGGGAGAGCGGGACATGTGGCTATACAACATCTATACACCGCGCGGAACGTCGCGAATGCCTGTCTGCGGGGAGAGCGGGACATTGGCTATACAACATCTATACACCGCGCTCAGTAGCGCGGCCGCGCGGAACGTCGCGAATGCCTGTCTGCGGGGAGAGCGGGACATTGGCTATACAACATTTATACACCGCGCTCAGTAGCGCGGCCGCGCGGAACGTCGCGAATGCCTGTCTGCGGGGAGAGCGGGACATGTGGCTATACAACATCTATACACCGCGCGGAACGTCGCGAATGCCTGTCTGCGGGGAGAGCGGGACATGTGGCTATACAACATCTATACACCGCGCGGAACGTCGCGAATGCCTGTCTGCGGGGAGAGCGGGACATGTGGCTATACAACATCTATACACCGCGCGGAACGTCGCGAATGCCTGTCTGCGGGGAGAGCGGGACATGTGGCTATACAACATCTATACACCGCGCGGAACGTCGCGAATGCCTGTCTGCGGGGAGAGCGGGACATGTGGCTATACAACATCTATACACCGCGCGGAACGTCGCGAATGCCTGTCTGCGGGGAGAGCGGGACATGTGGCTATACAACATCTATACACCGCGCGGAACGTCGCGAATGCCTGTCTGCGGGGAGAGCGGGACATGTGGCTATACAACATCTATACACCGCGCGGAACGTCGCGAATGCCTGTCTGCGGGGAGAGCGGGACATGTGGCTATACAACATCTATACACCGCGCGGAACGTCGCGAATGCCTGTCTGCGGGGAGAGCGGGACATGTGGCTATACAACATCTATACACCGCGCGGAACGTCGCGAATGCCTGTCTGCGGGGAGAGCGGGACATGTGGCTATACAACATCTATACACCGCGCGGAACGTCGCGAATGCCTGTCTGCGGGGAGAGCGGGACATGTGGCTATACAACATCTATACACCGCGCGGAACGTCGCGAATGCCTGTCTGCGGGGAGAGCGGGACATGTGGCTATACAACATCTATACACCGCGCGGAACGTCGCGAATGCCTGTCTGCGGGGAGAGCGGGACATGTGGCTATACAACATCTATACACCGCGCGGAACGTCGCGAATGCCTGTCTGCGGGGAGAGCGGGACATGTGGCTATACAACATCTATACACCGCGCGGAACGTCGCGAATGCCTGTCTGCGGGGAGAGCGGGACATGTGGCTATACAACATCTATACACCGCGCGGAACGTCGCGAATGCCTGTCTGCGGGGAGAGCGGGACATGTGGCTATACAACATCTATACACCGCGCGGAACGTCGCGAATGCCTGTCTGCGGGGAGAGCGGGACATGTGGCTATACAACATCTATACACCGCGCGGAACGTCGCGAATGCCTGTCTGCGGGGAAAGCGGGACATGTGGCTATACAACATCTATACACCGCGCGGAACGTCGCGAATGCCTGTCTGCGGGGAGAGCGGGACATGTGGCTATACAACATCTATACACCGCGCGGAACGTCGCGAATGCCTGTCTGCGGGGAGAGCGGGACATGTGGCTATACAACATCTATACACCGCGCGGAACGTCGCGAATGCCTGTCTGCGGGGAGAGCGGGACATGTGGCTATACAACATCTATACACCGCGCGGAACGTCGCGAATGCCTGTCTGCGGGGAGAGCGGGACATGTGGCTATACAACATCTATACACCGCGCGGAACGTCGCGAATGCCTGTCTGCGGGGAGAGCGGGACATGTGGCTATACAACATCTATACACCGCGCGGAACGTCGCGAATGCCTGTCTGCGGGGAGAGCGGGACATGTGGCTATACAACATCTATACACCGCGCGGAACGTCGCGAATGCCTGTCTGCGGGGAGAGCGGGACATGTGGCTATACAACATCTATACACCGCGCGGAACGTCGCGAATGCCTGTCTGCGGGGAGAGCGGGACATGTGGCTATACAACATCTATACACCGCGCGGAACGTCGCGAATGCCTGTCTGCGGGGAGAGCGGGACATGTGGCTATACAACATCTATACACCGCGCGGAACGTCGCGAATGCCTGTCTGCGGGGAGAGCGGGACATGTGGCTATACAACATCTATACACCGCGCGGAACGTCGCGAATGCCTGTCTGCGGGGAGAGCGGGACATGTGGCTATACAACATCTATACACCGCGCGGAACGTCGCGAATGCCTGTCTGCGGGGAGAGCGGGACATGTGGCTATACAACATCTATACACCGCGCGGAACGTCGCGAATGCCTGTCTGCGGGGAGAGCGGGACATTGGCTATACAACATCTATACACCGCGCTCAGTAGCGCGGCCGCGCGGAACGTCGCGAATGCCTGTCTGCGGGGAGAGCGGGACATTGGCTATACAACATTTATACACCGCGCTCAGTAGCGCGGCCGCGCGGAACGTCGCGAATGCCTGTCTGCGGGGAGAGCGGGACATGTGGCTATACAACATCTATACACCGCGCGGAACGTCGCGAATGCCTGTCTGCGGGGAGAGCGGGACATGTGGCTATACAACATCTATACACCGCGCGGAACGTCGCGAATGCCTGTCTGCGGGGAGAGCGGGACATGTGGCTATACAACATCTATACACCGCGCGGAACGTCGCGAATGCCTGTCTGCGGGGAGAGCGGGACATGTGGCTATACAACATCTATACACCGCGCGGAACGTCGCGAATGCCTGTCTGCGGGGAGAGCGGGACATGTGGCTATACAACATCTATACACCGCGCGGAACGTCGCGAATGCCTGTCTGCGGGGAGAGCGGGACATGTGGCTATACAACATCTATACACCGCGCGGAACGTCGCGAATGCCTGTCTGCGGGGAGAGCGGGACATGTGGCTATACAACATCTATACACCGCGCGGAACGTCGCGAATGCCTGTCTGCGGGGAGAGCGGGACATGTGGCTATACAACATCTATACACCGCGCGGAACGTCGCGAATGCCTGTCTGCGGGGAGAGCGGGACATTGGCTATACAACATCTATACACCGCGCTCAGTAGCGCGGCCGCGCGGAACGTCGCGAATGCCTGTCTGCGGGGAGAGCGGGACATTGGCTATACAACATCTATACACCGCGCGGAACGTCGCGAATGCCTGTCTGCGGGGAGAGCGGGACATTGGCTATACAACATCTATACACCGCGCTCAGTAGCGCGGCCGCGCGGAACGTCGCGAATGCCTGTCTGCGGGGAGAGCGGGACATTGGCTATACAACATCTATACACCGCGCTCAGTAGCGCGGCCGCGCGGAACGTCGCGAATGCCTGTCTGCGGGGAGAGCGGGACATGTGGCTATCTATCTATCAACATCTACTAAACTCTATGTTGTGCTTAGTCTATGTTATCTTGTAAACGAATAGTTTTATCAAAGTAAAATTAACAATTTTTTTTACATTAGTGGTCGTCCATAAATTACGTGAGGATATTTTGGTGGATTTTGGACAGCTCCTCTCCTATGGTGAAATGTCGTAAGATTTGGCTTAACTCCATCCCCACGTAGATTTCGACATTTGACTCAACACTAGTCAAGTGTCAGACGTTCGCATAACGAGGGGGGGGGAATGAATGTCAAAATCGCTAAATAGTTAGGAAAATATAATCTTTCATTTAGTCCAGTTTTAAATGGTTTCTTGCGAATAAAAAATTACGTGAGAATTTCCACGACCCTACGTGAGGTTTGATGAGACTTGGTCCCCCTATTCACCTCAGGTAATGAATGGACGCAACCTTAGATCACAAAACTACTACAAACTAACGTACAATATTATTGTGTCAATAACCTATATTAAATTAAGCCAATAGTGTTGCTTCAATAATATTGACAATTGTGCAGTAATTTTACATTTTAAAACACCACTGTTTACATCAAAAGTTAATATAAAACAACTTACTGCAATCTGGCCTCATCGGGGCACATATTAGTGACTGTGGTCTCAAAATGACGCAGTTTCCTGTTGAACTGGATGCCATCTTCGCCCGGAGAGAACTGTTCTAACTGGAAACAAAGAAATAATAATAACTGTGATGTTTACTTAGCTTTTTGTTTTTCATTACATTTTCAAAATTGAATAAAAGACAAAACATTCTCTACTAAAAATACTATTAACGTATTTAAATGTCAAATTTTTTATTGTTTCTTTTTTTTACAAAATAAATATCTTAATTTTAATTTTATTAAATTGTAGTATTTGTAATTATTACCATTATTATACCTATACCCACTATGCGTTTCAAATATATACTAATATTATAAAGCTGAAGAGTTTGTTTGTTTGAACGCGGTAATCTCAGGAACTACTGATCAGAATTGAAAAATTCTTTTACAGTTGGATAGCCGATTTATCGAGGTAGTCTATATAACATCAGGCTACGACCAATAGGAGCGGAGCAGCAATGTAAATGTTGGAAAAAACGGGGAAAATTTACGCATACAAAGTTGCGCGGAACAGCTAGTGAGTTGTTAACTGTCATGATGACATTTTGATTCGCATTACGACTGCAACTTCATTGTATGACGTAAGGTCAGCAATAAAATGATTCGTAGTAAGTATTACACATAAGTACTTATGTATTTTAATGAACTATACATAACTAACTATACACTGTTTTTGAAAGTTTGAGTTAAAAAAAATACCACATCTGACTAAAAAGCCACAAAAGTGTAGAATATTCTTATACTTTTCCTATTTACTTATTTCTGTTTGGTGTTTATTAAATAATAAAGAATACTAATAACATTTTAATAAAGAAAAATGTTGAATTAATGTTAAAACCTATTTAATGTTTTTGCAAGGAATAAAAGGTAAATTTTTTCTATTAACGTATTAAACTAAAATTTTGTAGTACGAAAAATATACACCCGTGTGATGCCAGGGCCGGCTATAACGTCGGTGGTGGAATTGATGGACACCGAAACGCTATTATGAGTCTCTTGCGACAGGGTGAGGTGCATCTATCGACTAGTGATTTCACAGCTAGATGGATCAACAACGACCTAAAGAAGGTCGCTGGAACGGACTGGATGCAGATATAATTGGGTAAACCCAAATTGTTATTTAAAAATGACTCTTTTATGCAACGGTTATGGCTTTTACTTGTGCTAAGTGCCATGTACCTTGTCGTAAAAGCCATAATCGATGCAATACAAAAAAAAATACAAATTTATTTGCGGTTGGTAAATTAATCGCGGCCTATGTTGACGTATGGGGATATTAGTTTTCCAACGGCAAAGTTAAGTTTGTCATATTTAACACCTGTTTTTTTCACTAACGTTCCACTATATAAAGTTGTCGTATACATAAAGTTGGGCGTCTCGTCAAAACGAAGCTACCATGGCAATTCCAGCTTGATATATATCATTTTAAAATTTGTTCTAGGGAACCCGTATTATTATATTTTATTGTCATAAAAAATTGAGATCCCTACGAAAATTACAATAATGTAACTCAAGGTACAAAAAACTACGATATGACACCCGTGAAAAGCCGGGGCAGGCAGGTAAAGAAAATTGATTGCCTCTGTGGCGCGGTGGGAGTGTTTCCGACTGCTACGCAAGAGGTCGTGGGTTCGATCCCCACCCAGGATAAAACTTTGTGTGATGAGCACGATGGTTTATTCTGTGTCTGGGTGTTATTTATCTATTATATGTATGTATTATGTGCCGTGTGGTGCCGGCTTAAGAATAGCACCACCCCATCTCTCCCCGTGGGTGTCGTCAAGGCGACTAAGGGATTTCACTCCGGAGGACGGGCAGCAGCGTCTTCTGCGTACTTAAAGCCTTACTGCGATCGCCAACCCGCTCGCCAAGCGTGGCAATTATGGCAATTACCCTCAGGATCTACATACCAGTAGGTTCTACTGGGGAGACCCGTGCCCAGCAGTGGGCCATCATATGGGTTGATATGGTATATGGTATATGTATGTATTTAGAAATATAGGTATAAGTATGTTTATCAGTTGTCTGGTTTCCATAGTACAAGCTCTGCTTAGTTTGGGATCAGATAGCGTTGTGTGAGTTGTCCCAAGATATTATTATTATTATTATTATTATTCTAACAAATATCCCTTTGTTTTCAAGTCAATTGGGATGGAAATCCGCCAGTCGTTAAAAGATTAGGCGCAGGACTGACCTCTTAACGTATTAAGAGAAATACAGAGGATTCTATCACGTTATCATAACAAAATACACAAACATATAAATTACTATTATTAGATACAAACATCAAAGGTCACGTATAAATGTACTGACGTCTATATACGTCACACGGCGCCTAACATTGGCAGTTGCTCTAAATAACCGTGTGACGTCATATGACGTCAGAGGTATAAATATCAAGAGACTTCGTGGGCGTCAATAGGCGTCATTAATACAGGATTATGTGGGTGTGTGTTGATATATCGTAAATAGTATCTTTACTGTTCTCAATAGTAAATAGTCTTAGGGTTAAATACTAATGTAACTAAATAGAAAAGTGGCGGGTTCGAAACTCAGACACTGTACAGAATGTCCCTAAATGTCAAAGTGTAGGAAAGTACAGTACTCCAAAAGTAATAATGCGCATAGAAATCTTCGGAAATCTTCGTCATTGTTCGGCAACGGTCGTATTACCCGAGCGTCGAAAGACGATATTTATATAGAGTGGTTAAGAGCAATTTCTCTATGCCTAATTTTTATATATTATGTGTTTTGTGCTAAAACAGATTTGATTTACCTGTAACGAAATTTGATTCGATAATTCCATGTAAGTAAATAGCGAAAACGCTACAATCATTGTTGGAGTGATTAGTTTTCAAGTGTCTTACCGAAGTTGGTGTAATTATGGAGGAAAAGGTTTAAATAACATAAGGTTTTATTAGAAGGAGAAAAAAACGTTTTCAAATAGAGGTTTACATAAAATATAATCAAAATCTCAGTTCAAATTTGTTTACAGCACTAATCATTCCAGAAAAATAATACAATTATAAAAAAATTAATCAGAATCGAGGAAGACCTCTATTCCCGACATCGCAGATTCATCAGAAGTTTCATTATGCTCTTGTTCATTTACACTTTCCTCACTGCTATCACCTGTGTAAATAATCAGTTTATCGGAATAACTATCGATTCTTGGCTCAAATTTTCTATATTCATCTTCGCATTGAACCGCATGATCAGAAACTTTTTTCCATTCTTCTGGTCCTATTTTATTGATTTTTTCTAATATAGCATCTTTAACTGACGTCACAGTCATTGCAATATTTCTCTTGGCCACGTGTTGCTTTATTTGGGACCAAATATTTTCAATAGGGTTAAAATCGGGATGATATGGTGGCAATCGTATAATTTTATGCCCATGTTCCTCCATTATACGGTCAATGGCAAATTCTGTGTAATTTTCTTTGTATCTTTGTATAATTTTATACAAATCGGGTTTCAGTTTCTTTGGGTCATGCGGAATGTTGTGTTGTTGTAACCAAGCTGTCATTTGTGGTTTAGATGTGTTTGAGTTTGGTGGTTTCACAGACAGCTTATTATGATATGGGGCGTTGTCTATTACCAACACACTATTAGGAGGCAAGTTGGGAATCAATTGATTGCGTAGCCAAGTTTGATAACGTTCCGCGTTTATTTCTTTATGATAGTCACCTTCTGAGTCGACACATTTATGTAACATTAGAGCCCCTGGGACGAAGCCTTTTTCATTGCCTGCGTGTACAATAATTATTCGCTCTCCTTTGGAAATGGGTTGTTTGATACCTTTTTTGTTGCTATCTTGCCAAGTTTTACCCTTAGTATGTGATGTGTGCACATACGACTCGTCCATAAATACTATGTTTCTACCAGAACTCCTCAGCTGTTGTATTTCTCTGAGATATTTGATCCTTTTTAGGCGTATATCATGTTTTTCCATAAGTAATTGTCTGTTATTATCAGTTTTCAGAAACCTAAACCCCATGTCTTTCAAGATCAACCTTAAAGTCTCGGCACAGCCTTTGAAATTAATAGCTTCGATCAACTTTATTCTTAAATTATTTACAGTTGGGAGTTCTTTCAGCGTCAATTGAAAATTGTATATCATATTACGAATAACACAGTAGTCGAAATCATCAAGTACCAGCCGAAATCTACTTTTAGGTCTTCCTTTTTTCGGTGTAGAAAATTTCTTTGATTGATTATGTTTTTTTTCGTTTAAGATATTACTCAAAGTTCGTCGCGAAATTCCTGTAGCTTTTGTAACACGGTCTTGAATTTTTTTAAAATAACCATCATGGTCTCTGTTGAAAACATTGGCTTCATTTAAGAAATAAAGGTACACATTAAATACCATTTGCCGTGCTTGTGAATTAAGCGGTTTTCCACGTTTAAATTTATCCATTTTGGAAGAATTCGTCTGAAAGAAAATGGCATGGGCAGAGTTAGGTATATATTTTTTATGCATGTTTATCTATTTATTTAATTTAAATAAATCTCATTTTTTAAATGTTTTTCTAGTACTTAATATGTATTTAATGTAGGTATTTTATTTTTTTAATATTAAAAAAACGTGAAATATGTTATTTATTTTCCTTTTTTCAAAATATACTATTTAAATCTGAATAAGCTAATTAATGTTGAAATTATATTTACCAAGAAGGGTGTGTAATAGCAGCTCTATATATTTCCACAAATAGAGAACACGTGCAGTCACTACCAATATATAAAGACGACTGACAGACATTTCGCTGACCGGCGACAGCTGCCGAACGCCCGATTTGTTTTCGATTGTGCACACATGATATTGACTCCTATCTCTTTTAAACAAGGTGCAAAATGCAAATGCCTTGTTTAGGGCTCTTACGATTCCATGATTCGAGTGTTTCCGGGAATACGACAATTAGCGAAGATCTGCATGTGCATTATTAATTTGGGAGTACTGTACATTATATATTGTAGATAGAACATTTTACTGAGAGAAGACATCATTTTGAATTTAAAAATAATTCGAAAAGCATTTAAAGATTTTTAAATAATGGATGTCGGGAATCGAACGAATTGGCATTAAATGTAAAATCATTTTATTCCTTGGTCTGACGTTCATAAGCGTTGCATTTTGTAACCTAAGTGAGTAAAGTACTTTGACTTTGAACCCGGAAAATATGAAAAAAAAAAACACTATTTTTACGATATCAATCAAAGGGTCAATCATTTTGGATTATTGATTTTTTTCACATTACGCGGGATCAATTCCTGATTCCCGGTTCAGACATTCAATTATTTAAAAATCTTAATATGCAGTTCCTATTATTTTTAAAATAACAAAACTTTTGTATAAAAAACCGACTTCAAAATTAAATATAAGGTAACTAAAAGTCTAAAAATAAAATATAGGTACAACAACAAAAAATAATTAAACATTTTAAAGTTGGTGCCAGGAAATGTGGTTTTATGTTTTAGGCACCAACTTCAAAATGTTGTGTTAGGAGTAAGTTCACGTCGGTAGTATATATATTTTTTTTATTACTCTATTGTTAGTATATTAAACCACTTTATGAAAGTTGTAACATTGATTTGTCACCAAAAAATCTAAAAACTATTATTCTACTATCTTATACATAAAATTCTCGTGTCACAATGTTAGTTACCATACTCTTTCGAAACGGCTTGACCGATTTTTATGAAATTTTAAATGCATATTCAGTAGGTCTGAGAATCGGCTACTATCTATTTTTCAAAACCTTAAGTGGTTATCCACCCCTAACATTTATAACTATACTATAATATTATAAAGCTGAAGAGTTTGTTTGTTTACTTGATAATCTCGGGAACTACGGGGCGAATTGAAAAATTATTTTACTGTTAAATAGCCTATTTATCGAGAAGGGCTATAGGCTATATAAACATCACGCTACGACTAATAGGAGCAGAGCCGCAAGGAAAAAATGTTGCAAAAACAGAGAAAAATTACGCAGACGAAGTTGCGCGGGACAGCTAGCATACTTATGGCACATCTATATGTATAATGGGTGGGATTCAAAACCGCGTCTCATGATTGCAAGACAGATGCCATAACCATAAGGCTATTAATTCAATGGAATTGCATTGAATTTGGTCTGTGGTAAGTGTCATTCCTCTATGAAAGCTAGGTAAAGTGCTAAGCCTCACTGATCTACAAATCGATACTAATATTATAAAGAGTTTGTTTGTTCGTTTAAACGCGCTAATCTCAGAAACTACTGATCCGAATTGAAAAATTCTTTCACTGTTGGATAGCCCATTTATCGACGAAGGTTATAGGCTATACAACATCACGCTACGACCAATAGGAGCGGAGCAACAATGAAAAATGTTGCAAAAAAACGCGGGACAGCTAGTAAAAATCAAAACTGTACTCACCAAAGTAAGCAAAGGTATATACTGCTCGTCAACTCTGAGCATCTCTTTGAGCGTGACGTCATTCTCTTCTGAGTTCTTCTCTGTTTTCTCTACAGCGCACTCCTTCTCTGTCTCCATCTCTCTCTTCTCTTTGACTTCCATTCTTGTTGGGTCTGTTGGTTCAGAGTTAATTGGGTTTTAATAACATATACATAAGTATTAACATGCCATGGCACTCTTCGAGTGTTGTGGTGTAAATTTTACTAGCCGCACATGATTTAAAAGGTTTAGATTCGGTACATACCTGACGGGAAACGCGTCGCGTATTATCGGTTGTAACGCCACAACAGACAAATCTATACTAATATTATAAAGTTTTTTGTTTGAAAGCAATAATCTCAGGGACAGCTAGTCCGAATTGAAAAATTATAATATAATAATAATATCTTGCGACAACTCACACTACGCTATCTGATCCCAAACTAAGCAGAGCTTGTATTATGGAAACCAGACAACTGATAAACATACTTACATATTTCTAAATACATACATATTATAGATAAATAACACCCAGACAAAGGATAAACCATCGTGCTTATCACACAAAGTTTTATCCTGGGTGGGGATAGAACCCACGACCTCCGGCTCAGCAGTCAGGGTCAATAACCACTAGACCAAAAGGCCAGTCTTTTGGGGTATGTAGGTAGTGTTTGTTAATCAATATTATATATAATCTAATGTTATAAAGCTGAAGAGTTTATTTGTATGTTTGTTTGAACGCGATAATAAACAACACACAAACTCAAAAATATATTCTTTGGTGTATGTAATAAAAATACGTTAACTCACCAGTAGATCTAGGGCTCAATTCAGCAAGTGTTCTTGCAGCGTCCAATTCTGGATCCAAATCGTCTCCAGGCCTGTGTTCTCGTAAATGATGCCGACCGGTGTACCCCCGCCCGCGGCCGCTCGACATTATAACTACCTGCAATTTGTTAACAATACCATCATGAAAGAGACAGGATGATTTTGTTTTGTATGTGTTGGAAAGAGATGGCTGTATTCTGTCAATGAGGTTGATATTAGTAGTTTTACCTGTGAATTCGTTGTATTAAAAACTAGCTGTCCCGCGCAACTTCGTATGCGTAAATTTTCCCCATTTTTGCAACATTTCTCGTCGCTACTCCGGTCCTATTAGTCGTAGCGTGATGTTATATAGCCTATAGCCTTCCTCGATAAATGGGCTATCCAACAAAAAAAGTTTTTTTTAAATCGGACCAGTAGTTCCTGAGATTAGCGCGTTTAAACAAACAAACTCTTCCGCTTTATAATATTAGTATAGATGCGAAAGTGAGTTTCAATATGTTACGTTTTATGCCTGAACCGCTGGGTCGATTTTGATGAAATTTGGTAATAGAAGTTGTGCGAAAAATTGGTTTATTGGCAACGGAGGATTTTCATACTTTTAGTAATTAATTTTGTTAAAGTATTACCAAGTTCAGTCATTAGAATTACGGCTATTAAGGTTTTTAATTTTTGTGAGGAACTTTATTTAGATAGTGTTACCATATAAAAGTTTAAAAAAAATATTGTCTGTAAAATCGGTTATACGGACGATGATTTTACGGGATATGATGTCAAAAGAAAACATTCATTACACATCGCCATTCGCGTTACTTAACGTTTGTTCCAATTGTACCATGTCATGTCGCCGCAATCGCTATTCGCTGTTGCTTAGCAACCAATCAATAACGTGACTTTTTTTTTGACAATATTTCGTAAGAAGTCGAAGAGTTTGTTTGTTTGTTTGAACGCGATAATCTCAGGAACTGTTGGTCAAATTGAAAAAAAAAATTACGCATGGATAGCCCATTTATCGAGGAAGGCTATAAGCTATATAGCATCATGCTACGACTAATAAGAGCGGAGTAGCAATTAAAAATGTTGCAAAAATGGGAAAAATTGACGACGACGAAGTTGCGCGGGTCAACTAGTGGAGTATAAATGGGCAAAAATTCAGATATAAAGTAAATTTTTTTCAAAATGTTATTTTGCCGCTTCCTAGGTATATCTATTATCTCTGAGCTAAGCTAAAACGAACTGACATGGCGAAACTAAAGAGTTCCTTGTTTACTACGGAACCCTAAAAAAAGGTTTGACTTTAAAGTCCACTACCGTATTGTTAACGAAAAATACAATTGAATATTTAGAAAGGGAAATGTATTTCATTATAACGTAGGTTAGAGAGAGAAAGAATGATTCGTCTTATCAGCAATTGTACGGTTAGGTACAACAGGTAGAAAAGAACAAGTGATTTATTTAATACGTTTGAGAGAGATAGCACTATTTTGTTGTTGTTTCAGTCGCCCTCTATTTTATTGTTGCCGGGTTGTGTAGCCCGTTTAAGAGACTGGATCATGCGCCATACAATTGTGGACATATTGCCATTTTTGACCGAGCAATTAGTTGCCAATAGTGCCGCCACCAATTGCCGTAAAAATGGCCCGTTTAGACGCTCCTTTACTACAGTACGATCAACGTAACTTGACCGGATTGAAGTTAGGTTTTTATCACTTTCGCGCATGTCATAGAGATGCGACCCTAAAATGACTTACGAAAACGATTAATCGATTAAAAATACTAACAACATTTTAATTCAACAATATAAAAACACTATTTAAATGAGTTCATAAAAGTTTAAATTTAAAACCGTTACAGTAAATAATAAAGAAACTTTGAAAAACAATTTCTTTACCAAAATAATCACAAAAAAACATGAATTAGTAATACTAATTAAGACAATGTAATGCGTAATCGCATCTCTAATTCTCTTGGTTTAGTTACCGCCCCCGCCCCCCGCTTCCTGTCACCATTTACTTCCAAAAAATGCATCTGCGCAACCACTTGTCGCCTACTTCAGTCCGGCCTAGATACGTTGATCCTACTGTACGTCGTACGTTGGACTGGCTACCCCGTAAAAAGTGACAGCGGTTTCTAATATCGAATCCCTATGTATGATTAAATCTTTAAAACTACGCAACGGATTTTGATGCGGTTTTTTTTAATAGATAGAGTGATTGAAGAGGATGGTTTATATGTATAATAACATCCATTAAATAGTGGAGAAATAAGGAGCGGAGCAGCAATAAGAAATGTTGCAAAAACGGGGATAATTTACGCAGACGAAGTTGCGCGGGACAGCTAGTAAGGCTATTCTTTATTGTCAAAAAAATCGAAAATATTGTAATTTTCGTTCCGAGAAATCCCAGATTTTTTGACATTATAATATAAGTAATTTTTATAGGCATTTCTTGCCAATTACTTTACAAATACAATAATTGCATTTTTCAAAAAAAGTAATTGGCAAGATATGCCTATAAAAATTACTTCAATATTCGGCCTGCGACATCATAATTTGTTAATATGCTCTCTGTAACGAAGCAATAACAAAAGCCGTGATAGTTCTTTAACTACCGACTAGATGGCGCACGCGAGGGCCCAAACTCGCGAGCATCAAGGGATAGAAAAATTTGAGGTCTAGTAACATAGTCCAGATAGGTGGTTCGCTTCTGGCCCCGGTTTGGCTACGGAAGTCTCGGGTTCGATTCCTGGGTCTGGACTTCAAATTTTTCTATCTTTCAAAAATGCAATTATTGTATTTTAATATAAGTCAAGGTACAAAAAAACTACGACATGACACCCGTGCGAAGCCGAGGCAGGCAACTAGTCTATCATATATTTGGCCGACGTTGATGCCCCCTTGTACCCACCCCTTGCGCGTGATTCATTTCTTTAACGCTTTAGACCTGAGAATCGACGAATGAATCAAAACTTTGAAAATACTTTGCGAATGTAAACTCTATTCGCTAGCCACTAAGATTTAATATATTGATGGCAATAGAGAATCATGATTTTTATGAAGTAATTTACATGTTTATTCGCACTTGTTATATTGAAAGGGGTTGTTTTATGAGCCAATTAGTATTTATTAGCTGTCCCGCGCAACTTCGTCTGCGTAAATTTTTCCCGTTTTTGTTACATTTCTCATTGCTGCTCCGCTCTTATTGGTCGTAGCGTAATGTTATAAGCCTATAACCTTCTTTAATAAATGGCCTATCCAAGAGTAAAATATTTTTTCAATTCGGATCAGTAGTTCCTGAGATTACCGCGTTCAAAAAAACAAACTCTTCAGCTTTATATAATACTAGCGGCCCGCTCCGACTTCGCACGGGTATAAAATATATGGATGTTATTATACATATAAACCTTCCTCTTCAATCACTCTATCTATTAAAAAAAACCGCATCAAAATCCGTTGCGTAGTTTTAAAGATTTAAGCATACATAGGGATATGGGGACAGAGAAAGTGACTTTGTTTTATACTATGTAGTGATTAGTATAGATTATGCCTTTCGGCACGTCTGTATGTATGTTATGTATGTTTTATGTTTTCCGCCTTTTAGTATGGTCAAGGCATTTATGAAGAGAATAAGAAAAACCCGCCAGAAAAAAGACAAAAACAAGATACCCTTCTTAAATAATATGAGGCATTTAATTAATTAATAATGATAAAATAATATCTTGGGACAACTCACACAACGCCATCTGATCACAAACTAAGCAGCGTTTGTACTATGGCAACCAGACAAGTGATAAACATACTTAAATCAATACATACACATTATAGATATTACACCCAGACACAGAATAAACCATCATGCTCATCACACAAAGTTTTATCCTGGGTGGGGAACAAACCCTCCAGTTTAGCAGTCAGGGTCACTAACTTAACCATGTAAAGTCAGTTATGTGCTAACCACAATCCCATGTTGCTACTTTAATAAATGTATGGTGTGATCCACTGGTTGGGAACTATACCTACTACCATACACCAAGAATAAAGAAGAAGCAAGAGTAAAGAAGTAGTCCAAAAACAATTTTAAATTTCATAAGCTTAAAAACCACATTAATTGAAAATTTATTTAATTTATTAAAATTATAGTATGTTTTCTATTAAATAATGTAGCTATCAAGTTCTTTGACTTTTGGTTAAAATTTATTTTTGGATTGATTCAGTGAAGAGAACTCTTCAAATAATAAAGGTACCTAGTCACATGGAGGTCCTTGTGAACATCAAAGAACTATAAGTGGTCCCTGTTCAATGAAAGATTGGGAACCAGTGGTCTATGCCATAGGCAGTTTAAGCGGGAACCACAACAGTGAGACATACGGTTCAGTTTAGGTGTAAAAAAACTCTCAATAATATTGGCTAAAACCTACTTGAATTCCACTCATGGGGACTCTAAATCCCCCCCTAGCCAGTAAGCAATTTAAAAACAGACTTTATAATTACAATATTATCCGGACTTAATCAAGTGAACAATTAAAGGTACAAATCTTTTATTTACCTGACGTTTTGATTGAATTGCAGTTTGTGCCTTAAAATAGTTCCCGCTATTAGGGTTCTGATAATATTCTAATATGTGTAAAAATCGCAAACATTTATGCTATGTATCTACTTTTGTTGTCTACGGTCAAAAAAAAAAATTGAATTTAAACAAATTACAACTTTGTATGACAAAGACACATCAGGAAACAATCTGCTAGTCTATAATCAAATAATGCATTTACAGTATAGGCAAAGTACAAGTAATTTTCAAGAAATGGCTATAACCAATAATCTGTCTTTACTATACCACGTCTATATTGCAGTTTCAAACGTCATTAAAAATGTAAGTAAGCTAAATTGTGAGGGTATGAGACTACGTAGCGGCCATGCATATCAAGAGATACTCAAGGTTAAGCAATATGCGCACTGACAGATAACCATTACCAGTCATTCATAAAAATATATCTTGTAGGACACATTTCATCAAAACTTATTAAGTGAAATCTAATTAAACTGGATAAACACTGCTCAAAACAGGCAACGATGGAAAAAGATGGACGAGGCTTTTGACCCTATATGTCATATAATATAACTCTATTAATATATGTATGGATAAATAAAGATAATAATAAAAGTAAAATCTAATAGTCTGTGGTCTTAGGTCTCAAGAACAGGGTCTAGGAGTAATCATTAAGTTACTAGCATTTATAGTTTTTGAACTATCAGGCAGGTTATTTTGTTTGTTTGTTTTAATGGGGTTATAGAATCACACTTCATCATTGTGGGCAAATTTCAAGTGCTAAGGCTTAAATAGACAAATAGAATGCATGCATGAATAAAAGTTGAAATAAAAGATATGTTCTAAGGAACTTAAGTCCCTAGAATAGTAAGTCTTCAGTTAAAGATATGTTCTAAGGAACTGAAGTTGTGAATTTCATTAATGATAATAACTTGCTATCACTATCAGTCAGATACTTGTTATTTTTATTCACAGTTTCAAGGTAAGCTTAGTTATGAATTTGACAAAGTTTTAAGTATGACATAGGTTCCTCATGAAAGTGGTAAACTTTGTCACTTTTATAACACTGTAACTTCTAAATGTGAAATGAATGTATAGATAATGTAGTTTTGTAACTTATGCCTTTAGTTATAAGATTCGCAATTCCAATAAGGAAAAAACTTTAACATATTCAAAAGTGTTGCACCCAAACCAATATGAAGTAAACATGATTCACAAATAAAAAAATAAGGTTTGAAAGTATTGGCTGAATCCCGCGTCTGTGTGCGTCACATATTAAAAAAAATTGCCCACATGTCATAAGGCGAAGCGTGTGTAGTATATATTAGCACAATCACCAACGTCTTGTGTATCTCGTATTTACACTATATTATCACATAACTAACACAATATGACGCTCGTAAAGATAAAAATATAAAGCACCAATACTTTTATACCAAGTTAATGTACATAAAATATTGAATTTCTTGACATGTAAACACTTGACATATATATGTCATATATCTATGTTTTTAAAACTATACAAGGAAACCATCAATGAAAACTCAACAGATACATTTATACCGTTTTGTTTACAACACTTTTGTCTGTAATTTATATATTTGTAGGCTATGTATCTTTTAAAAATATCTTTGTTCGCCGGCAAATGCATTGACGACGATAATCGCGTACATTTCAATTTGCTAACATCGACCGAAAATGAACGATCATTGAGAAAAAATAAGGATATGAATGTTTACATGAAAAAATTGTAAATATTTACTCACCAAATTAAATATTAGAAAGTATTTCCGAGTTATTTATTTCTTAGTTGTTTGGTCGCGCAGTAGTTGACATACGTTTCACTTCCATATTGGCGAATAGTGCTGTGACTGTCGGATTATTGAATGTTACGGTAACGGTTCGAAAATCGAATTTACCGATTTATGAACCGTAATTAACGTAACATGAAAAGACAATAAGAAATTATTTTTGGTCACTTTATATTATAATTAATAATCATACTGTATAAAATTGACTAAGAAAGACTATCAAAGTAAATTAATTACTTTGTCTGTGACGTTCTATACTCAGATTTACGTATAATATCTAGAAAGGCAAACCCATGCTAGTTAATATATAAGAAGTAATAAAATGGGTATATTTTATTCGAGAAGAGTAGTATTTACGTTGTAAATTAGGTTCAAACTATGATAAAACCGAGTTAGTTCACCCTGACTTCACGTGGTACTTTATTGTGACGCTTTTAGGGTGTTTTATACAACCGGATGTGCATGGGGAAATGGGGGTTGGGGGTCTGCAGCCTGCACCCGCGGTCGAGCGGCCAAAACGAGCATCGATGCCAACGCTTTGGTAAGTAAGGACAAAGAGGCACTTTCCACTGCGCCGGAGAAGATACGATTCTTAAGATCTGGGTGATAAAATTTGACCCATACAAACTTAACAGTTACTCATCATCGTCTTAATTCATCAGTGTCATCATCAATCATCGTCATCAATAATTATTACTAACCTTCATCCTCAATCATCATGGTCCGTCATCATCAATTCTTGATCGAAAGATTAATAGAAAAAATAAAAAAAACATTAAACAATTAATAGACTGCAAACTAGAAATTTACTGTTACAAGAACACTAAATTTGACAGCTGTTAGTAAATTCTTGCAGACCTATTTTAGAAACCGGCGTAATGGATAATATTGGTTGCAAATTAAATAATGAAATGGAACGTCGTTATTATTTCACTTGCAATGCTAGGGCAGGGAATAATAGTCAATACCAAGTGATCCCTATCGGCTATATTTTTTGACATGATAACGTCTTATAAATTGATGTCCGAGTGCACACACGAAAAAGAGTGACGTTTCCGCTCACGTTCCGTTGACTGGTTGCTAAGCAGCACGAATGGCGATATGTCATTACGTTATTGACTGCGCCCAGGTCCACTAAAGCTGTCACAGACAATGTTGTTTATTACAATGTCATCAATGTTTTCTTATGAGGTTATCACGAAATATTATCGTCGTTAGCCGACTTTACAGGCAATCATTTTTGTACTGTAGTTTAGCCAGGCCCGGATCCACCATAGTGAGCACCTTGGATCTTCCCACAACCAACATAATTCTCCCAACATTATATCAATCAATTAGTGATCGAAATAATAATAAATATAATGTTGGGAGAATTATATCCAAATATTTTAGGTAATGTTATATCAAACAATAAAATTAAATAACGCAAATTAAATGTAACTATGTGTGTACTAAAACCCACTACATAGGTCAAATATGTATTCAAGTTGTAAAAGTTTATAAAAAATCATAATTTTCGGCTTTCGGCTAACGTGCCCATAACCCCTACCTTTCTCATAAGATTATTTGGGGGCTGGATCCGCACCTGGATTTAGCTATCTTTACTTATATACCTACTTTCAAATTCTGAAACTTTTTCTAAAGCCCTATTAAGTTACAGAGTCTGTTTTTGTTTACAAATATCAATATAATCAGATAACACTATTGCACACTAAAACTTGATTATGTTTTGATTTTTTTTATCACAATGGGATGGTACAAAAAAGTATTGGGCACCTGTCCTAAGGTGATCGAAGACGAATGTTCATAGAATTTCATTTCCCAAATAAAAATTAAAAAAACAACCACTTCACAACTTCCTTCATTTTATGCGAAAATTTACTTTAGCTTTGGAAAATATTAAAATGATTTAATAGTGTAAAGTTAAAGCATTACATTATTTTACATCTTCATAGTGAAAAAATATTTTGAAAACCGTTACTACGCTAATAAATGTTCGGTTTATTGCATTTGATCAATCCCTATCTGAAAGCCGATCGAAAAAATGACATTTCAGTTTCGGGGGTGAAGCATGGAAGAGGGGTGTGCGTTTTTCTTCGGGCGGATAACTGAAGAAATTGTATTTTTCTCTTGTTCTATTTAATTTTAAAATTTTCCGTGTATTTGCCGACAACAAAACTACGCCATAAAATGATATAAATGTAATTTTATACCGCGAAGTGTTCCCCTGATCTTCAAATTTATTTTAATCGCCACTGCGGTTGTTTGTACTGCTGTTTTTATTATTGATATTTTATTTTACTGTTCCTGTGTACCATTATTTTGATTACACCACTTCTCTACTGAAAGGAGGCAGTAAAGGCTAAAACCGTAAATACCAATTGAAAAAAGAAAATTATTTAAAAAATAAATTTCAAATATGTCTGACGGTCACGGGGAGCCGAATCAGCTGAATCAAAACAGAAAGGAAAGCGTTGCGGGTGCTAATGTGCCGAGTGATAGCCCTGTTACGGATCCTGGGCAGGTCCGTGGCGGGAACAGTGACGCTGCTGCGGCCGGAAAATTCGAGGGGCAGCGCGGGAAATCTGGCGCGTTGAAAAAATCTGCCAGATATCGCAGTAGGTCTCTATCGGCCTCTTCGGCAGATTCTTACAGTTCTACATCATATACTGGTGAGTAATTTAGTTAGCTTTAATATTAACTTGTTTTACAAATATTTTTCAGCACTACTAATCGAATTTATATTAATTAGCTTGAAGGATGTCTTATGTACCTATGTTGACAAGTTTCCCTTTATAATAATCTACTATGTGCAAGGGTACTAGCAATTCAGCCAGAAATGCCAAAGATTACTTATTTATTATAAAAAAATGGTCTATAGAATGCAGAGCACCTACACTATAAACTTATAAAAATTTTAAAACTCTATGCTATTTATATTTATTTTATTTTAATTTATAGGTAGGTATATAATTTTTTTAATATGGCAACCATGGCACCTCAAATTGGTTTTGTATATATTGGACAAGTACCTAATTTCACTAATTTATTTACTCAAAAACTCTTAGGAAAATGTTCAATTTATTTACTCTATGCTTACAATGAGGAATATGTCCTCTTTGTATATTTAGCATTTTTTCTCTTCCTCTATGTATACATCTATATTTAACTGTATGCAAGTGTAGGTACCTACCTAAATTAATTGTCTACATCTGTTAGTTAGGTATACATAACTAAAATTTAACAAATTTATTTAAATTAAAAACATTTGCCATATGTTTATTATCACTTCAAAACATTTTTCCTTCTATCTGAGAAATAGAAATTAAATTAAACAAGGGGTAAAAACAAAAAACCTGTCTACTTACGTATATTACATATTAATCTGGGCATACCTTACAGATTAATATAAATATGTCTTCCCTGTAGAGCCTACTTATTATAGCTCCTGGGGGTAATTGGCATAATCACCACTCTTGGCAAGAGGGTTGGCGATCTCAGTAAGGCTTTAAAGTAGGTATGCAGAGTACGCTGCTGCCTGTTCTTCGGTGTGAAAACCCTTAGTCACCTTGATGACACCCACGGGATATATATTATAAATATGAAAGTGACTCTATCTGTTACATTTTCATGTTTAGCTGCTAAACATTTATAAATAGTTTGAGTCCCAGGAAAATACATAGAATAGTTTTTTATTCCAATAACCAATATTTATTTATTTATTTATTTATCTTCTTGCACACAAAATTTGTACAAAGGCGGACTTAATGCCTTAGGCATTATCTACCAGTCAACCTTAGGGTGATGCAGAGAACTGTTTAAGGTGGGTGCTTATTCGACTTATATTTCTAATGCTAAATAAGCAAGAAAGTGATTTAAAAAAAAAAAAAAAGTAATAATAATAAATAAATAATTATAAAAACAATACCATACATATAAATATATAAATACACATACATACACACACAGCATACCAATACATACATTTACATACATGATACATACTCATATCTATACAAATACATACATATTATACATATATAACCATAGATTACTATAATTGTGATGATTCTGCCAATAACTTCGTATAGAAATTACGTACTTGGAACTTAAAGGTGACACGAGTTGTAGACATTCTTATTTCGAGAGGGAGTGCATTCCAAAGGAGAATAGCTTGAATAGAGAAGGAAGAATGCACCAGAGTGGAGCTGTGAGCAGGACAGAGAAGCAACAGATTATTAGAGGAGCGTAGATTCCGATCATGGCTAGAGCAGAGAAATTGAAAGTGAGGCGTTAGATAAGTAGGGGCATGAGGAGAAAATAGAATTGAATAAAGCGTTGTAAGTGCACGCAAACTACGGCGCTGCCGGATAGGAAGCCAATTAAGCTGAGAGCGATAGTTCGAGACATGATCATACTTGCGAAGGTTGAAGACGAATCGAATGCAATTGTTGAGAAGCCGGTCAAGTTTATGGAGCAGATCAGCATTCAGGTCAAAATAGCACACATCACCATAGTCAATGATAGGAAATATTAAAGTCTGCACTAGCATTACCTTTGTATTAACTGGTAGGAAGTTTTTGAGACGATAAAGACACCGCAAAGTGCCAGTGACCTTCTGACTGACGTTAGCAATTTGAGTCCGCCAACTAAGGGTGGAATCAATATGCAAACCTAGATCCTTGACATCATGGCTAACAGGAATAGCAGTGCCGTGGAAGATAATAGGTGGTAATGAATCAAAATCTATTCTGCTAACCATGTGAGGACTGCCAACAATAATTGCTTGACATTTTTCAGGATTTACCGAAAGACCAAACTCATCCGACCAGTTCTTTATCGCCATTAAATCTCGATTCACATTATCGATAGCTTCATTCAAATTGTCTAATTTTGTCTGAAAGTATAGCTGAAGATCGTCGGCATACAAATGATACGTACATCGAAGTTCCTGAGTTAAAAGATTGATAAACAAGGAGAAAAGCAGAGGAGATAGAATACCGCCTTGAGGAACGCCCGCAACGAGATCACGCCAACTAGAGAATGTATCATCGATGCGAACCGACTGCTGGCGCCCCTGAAGATATGAAGAAAACCATTCCAATGCACCCGATGAAATATTATAATACGAGAGTATTGATAGGAGTATATCGTGGCTAACTGTATTAAAGGCGTTTGAGAAGTCCACCAACACCATGACAGAAACTTTTCCATCCTCCACACCGGCTCTGATATCGCCAGTTACTTTTAGCAATGCGGAGATAGTACTATGTCCAGGCCTAAAACCAGATTGGAAAGGACATAAGATGCCATTAAGCTGTACAAATGCGGATAATTGTCGGTGTACACAGGCTTCAAGGACTTTAGACAGAAAAGGAAGAATAGATATTGGACGGAAATGATTAGGAAGAGAAGGGTTTGAGATCTTAGGCAGAGGTCGCACGTATGCTTTACTCCATAAGTCTGGGAAACGTCCTGATTGTAAAGAAAAGTTAATAATATCAGTAATTCCAGGAAGAAGCTGGTCAAGGATGGTAATGATCATACGGCGGCTGATGCCGTCACAACCTACAGCCTTCGACTTGATGGAGAGTATAATTCTCTTGATCTCATCAGGTGCAACAGGAGAAAAATAAAAAGGATCATAAGTGACTTTAGACAAGCTTGATATATAGTTAATTGTACGACATCTGGTTAGATAATCTATCGAAACAGACGTGACAAAGTGGTCATTTAGATCATCTAAACCAACTGTAGCAGGCAAATCGGATTGTTGCTCTTTACCGATACCTAGGGTTCTAAGGAACTTCCAGATATCGGCATATATCTGAAGGGAAAACTAGTATTTACTTATAAGTGTTAGTAAAAACAATTTAAATATAAATAATTAAGTGTGTAAGAAACAACATAGCCCAAATCTGAAACACTCAACTAATACATTACTTTCTGAAATGTTTTTTGTCACTACTATTCACATGCAGATGTGACAGCAACAGCATGAGAATGAACAGTGGCAAACTAAGACAAAACAACATCTGACATTGGCAGAATTGTCGGCACCGGCAGTGTTGCCATAATAATAAAAGAAAAAACAACAGTACAAAAGTTGCATAAATTTCACTCTCAAAGTTGAGACAAATCTACCTACAGGAGAGGCCTGATATCGCCACTGTGTGTATTGCTAGAACGTCCCTTGTACAAAATTGTTTATTCACTTAGGTTGCAAAACAACTCTTGTGATATGTCGGGATTCTACTTGTACATGTAATGCCAAGTTCGCAAACAATAGGTAAAGCTGGAGAAAAGATCCATGCAATAAAAACTCGCGGCCACTCTTTTCAAATTGCCAATTTTACAATGTTTGAATGTTTATAAACTTGATATTGGGGTAAGGTGCTGCGACTAATATACTATACACAAAGCTTAGCTTGTTATCTCTCAGTATAGTACAGAAGCATAAAAAACAAGCTAATAAAAGGTCTTTATTTGTCTAAGTTGTTTTGTTCTTTACATTAACATAAAATATACGAATAATTTGAGGGGAAGCTTTCATAATGTTAATATTATGAATGTATTCATAAATTGTATGAATTTGGTTGATTATATTCATAGCGACAATGTGCCCAAATGTCGTTGAGGCTTTTTTCTTTTATTTATTTATAAATGACAATCTAGCACAATACTGAGTGTACCTACCTATTAGAAAGAAAGAAATCAGTCATTATCAAAAAGTCTCATTTGATTCAACCTGCCAAGTAATAAAGTAATAAAATGTATACTAATATTATAAAGCTGAAGAGTTTGTTTGTTTGAACGCGATAATCTCAGGAACGACAGGTCCGAATTGAAAAATTATTTTACTGTTGGGTAGCCCATTTATCGAGGAAGGCTATAGGCTATATAACATCACGCTGTGACCAATGCAATGAAAAATGTTGCAAAAACGGGGAAAATTGACGCATACGAAGTTGCGCGGGTCAGCTAGTCATAAATAAAGTTATTTGCTCGCCGCAATATAATTATTTTACAACATTTATGTAGGTATACATGCCACTAGGGGGGGGGGGGGGGTCAATTGCCGGTCAAAACACACCGGTCTACTGTCCAATTTCTGTAATTCCCCCCCCAAAAAAAGATATTTCAGTCAAGTCTGGAGGGGGGTGTGGGGAATTTGTCCCTATTGCTACCCCCTTTCCCCCTTGGATCCGCGCCTGAACCTATTAAATACTCAGTCAGCAATTAGTAAAAAAAAACGCATTGAAATCGGTTCATCCGATTCCACAAAAGAGAATACTATAAGTTGCTACGTAATTCCAACGAATTTCAGTAGATGGCGTCAGTGTCGGTAATTTACTTATAAATTGTTTCGTTTATTTTTTTTTCAATTTACATTTCAGACGAAGGAGCGACAATATCAAATTTTGCCCCAGCTCGATTTTATCGAAATAATCGTAGATTCGACACTGCACCTTTGAACTTCGAACAATTAAAAAAAAGTAAAAAATACTATGGAATTCCGATTCTTTAGTGTGTGTAGTATATTTGATAGTTAATCTATGAGATACATTTACTAAGTTCAGTCAATAAACTGATTTTAGGTCAAGGAATATCAATCCTGTTAAACTACTCTTACGTTACATCTAAGAGATAACGCACACTTGCGATTAGATGAAAATTTAAGATACTAACTAAATATTATAAATGTGTCTTTCTGTCTGTTACGTTTTCACGCTTATACTACTGAACAGATTTAGATAAAATTTGGTATGGATATAGTTTAAGTCTCAGGAAAGTAAATAAGATAGTTTTCATTGAAAATTACTATTATGTAGGTATCACGTAGCAAGTATGATAAAAACCGGGCAAGAGCATGTTGGACCATACTCAGTGTAGGGTTCCGCAGCCTTGAATAATTGCATCAGCAAGAGCGCATGTTCATAGCACTTACGCCCTTTTGTTGAGAAACGCAGTTTTTCGGTTATTTATAACTCATTGACGGTATATCCGATCATGTACAAAGTAAGTTTAAAGTATTTACTAAGCGCTCTCTTTGTGATTTTTTTCATATTTTTTGGTTACACGGTTCAAAAGTTTCGGAGCACACAATTATGCAACTTTCGGAGCGATTAAAATGATGAGCCACATGTTGAAGTTTGGTGAAAAAAAATCAGCTTCGAATGAAGTGTGAATGTATGAAGTGCCCCCCCCCTAAAAATATTGATTTTTATTATTTAGTCATCAAACTAAGTAGCGGCTACTACAACACACCTATTCACCTTACCTCGTCAATATTCATTAAAGTAGTCTTTGATAAAAATGCCTGTGACATACGGACATGACGATACTATAAAGGTTCCGTTTTTGCCATTTTTGCTACGGAACCCTAACAAAACAACAGAAAACCCACTTCTTAAGCCGCATTATGCGGATGGAGATGGACGGACGGACTACAGAACCCTACATTGTACATGGCCCGACATGCACTTAGGTACCCGGTTTTTACTATTTCATACATTTTTTAAGCTATTGCATAGCTTCTATCGCGGGCCTTGAGCGCGGGGACCGAATCCAGAAATTCCGTAACGAAAAAACCTCACGCTCCCCACTCCGACGGGCACAGCGGTGATACTTTTTACTTTTGCCATCTATCAATGAATAGCAGAACTTTTAATGATTTTTTTTTTAATTTATAAAAAGAACTTTTTTAAAAACTAATAAATTTTTTTTTTTAATTGCTTTTTTTAAATTAAAAAATAAAAAATTAAAAAAAAAATTCAAACATTGTTTTTTTATAATTAAAAAAAAAACACTTAAAAATATATATATTTTTTTTAATTCCTTAATTCGATAAAAATACTATGCAATAGCTTTACCGCGGCAGTCCCCGAGTGCCACACATTTTTTAATTTTTTTAAATTCTCTTTAATACAAAACTCGTCTTGACAGTTCAAGAAACTAACTCGACTACTCTGAGTAGGGCCTCGTTTGAGCGAAATAATATTCCGGTCTTCAGGCAAACGCGTTTATTATCACCACTGAATTACATTCTTGCGTACTCTTAACTTCTGTTCTTGAACTAATTGTATTGACTGACACATATACATTCTGTGCTATATTTAAGTAGCTCGCTGTAACAGTGGCGAAGGGTCCTTAAAACACCATTACTTTCGGTTTCCCTTTGGTTTGCAGTTACTTATTATTAGGGGAAAAGAACCATGTCCACCAAGATATATTTTTGTATCGGGTTACCTCAGAAAAAAATTTACCCTCCGAACTAACTGTCCCGCGCAACTTCGTATGCGTAATTTTTCCCCGTTTTTGCAACATTTCACGTCGCTACTCCGCTCCTATTAGTCGTAGCGCGATGTTATATAGCCTATAGCCTTCCTCGATAAATGGGCTATCCAACAAAAAAAGATTTTTTCAAATCGGACCAGTAGTTCCTGAGATTAGCGCGTTTAAACAAACAAACAAACTCTTCCGCTTTATAATATTAGTATAGATTTAAATCGAGCAAGTCCATCTTTCGACGGAAAATACAAAACATTTAATATTTCTTAAAAAAATAATAAAAGGCGTTTAAATCTCAAACAGCAGTAACGAACAAAAAAATGCAAGTTGATGCAAGTTATGTGGTTACATATATGACAGGCCTGTTGGTCTAGTGGTTAGTGACCCTGACTGCTAAGCCGGAGGTCGTGGGTTCGTGGTTGATTTGTGTGATGAGCACTATGGTTTTTTCTGTGTCTGGGTGTTATTTATCAATAATATGTATGTATTTAGAAATATGTAAGTATGTTTATCAGTTGTCTGATTTCTATAGTACAAGCTCTGCTTAGTTTGGGATCAGATAGGGTTGTGTGAGTTGTCCCAAGACATTATTATTATATATTTCGGCGATTCAGTTTTATTTACATAGATATTATTATGTAAATACGTATTTAGAAATGAATCTATATGTTGCCAACACTGTACACAAACTGCCTAGTTTGGTATCATATGGCCGCGTGTGAATTTTCCCAAGTTGTTATTAATCTATACTAATATTATAAAGCGGAAGAGTTTGTTTGTTTGTTTAAACGCGTTAATCTCGGGAACTACTGGTCGGATTTGAAAAATTATTTTTTTGTTAGATAGCCCATTTATCGAGGAAGGCTATAGGCTATATAACATCGCGCTACGACTAATAGGAGCGGAGCAGCGACGAGAAATGTTGCAAAAACGGGGATAATTTACGCATACGAAGTTGCGCGGGACAGCTAGTGTGATTATAAACCGGTTTAATGTGCGCTGATTCTTATAGTATAGGCAATACGAGCGATTGTTTTCGATCAATCAAATGTAGCAAATGTATGCAGCTATTCACTGCATCGGCAGTTCGGCACCATATCATGGAAACGGCTTCTATTTTATACTAAACTAAGTAGCTGACCTGTTTTTGCAACATTTTTTATTGTTGCGCCGCTCCTATTAGTCGTAGCGTGATGTTATATAGTCTATAGCCTTCTTCTATAAATGGGCTATCCAACAGTGAATAATTTTTCAATTCGGACCAGTAGTCCTGAGATTACCGCGTTCAAGAGCTTTATAATATTAGTGTAGACTAGTATAGATAACTTTTTTTTTTATGATAAAATAACCTCCTTTAGGGAAAAAAAGCACATTACCAAATGCAAATGTTGCTGACTCATTCTTTTGTTTTAGTCTATATTTCTGGTGTTTTATACATTAAACTAGTTGTCCCGCGCAACTTCGTATGCGTAATTTTTCCCCGTTTTAGAAACATTTCTCGTCGCTTCTCCGCTCCTATTAGTCGTAGCGCGATGTTATATAGCCTATAGCCTTCCTCGATAAATGCGCTATCCAACAAAAAAAGAATTTTTTAAATCGGACCAGTAGATCCTGAGATTAGCGCGTTTAAACAAACAAACAAACTAACAAACAATCAAACAAACAAACTCTTCCGCTTTATAATATTAGTATAGATTCTAGGGCCGCTCCTGTTCCTCTTATATATCAATGATCTTCCAGACATAACAAATGACAAATGTATACTATTCGCAGATGACATCTCTATAATATTGACATATAATAATGATTCTGAATTATGCAACGAACTCAATAGCACGATCCTTTTGGTGACACAATGGCTAGAATCGAACAATCTGAACATTAATATAAAAAAAACTAATTTTATTAAATTTTCAAATAAACGATCTCATAACTCCTTGGCAAGCAAAAAGCATATTGAAACCAAAATAGGTGAGACAGACAACACCAAATTCCTAGGAATGACACTGGATAAACATATCGATTGGAAGCCTCAAATCGACGCTATATGTAAAAAACTAAATAGATTTGTATACGTTCTAAGTAGATTGCGTAAAACGTCAACACTGGAAACTATTCTGTTGGCTTACCATGGTCACGTGGGCTCGATACTGAGATATGGTCTAATGTTATGGGGTAATGCATCTGAGATCAACAGATCTTTTTTGACACAAAAAAGATGTATCCGTGCCATAGTCGGAATTGCTCCAGATGAATCGTGTCGAGATCATTTTATAAAATTACGCATACTTACTGTATATTCCATGTATATTTTAGAGGTATCAATATTTGTGAAGACCCACCCATATCTATTTACTAAGGCAAAGGATAAATATCCGAGAAATACTAGAAATCCTAATAGACTAGTTTTGGAATGGGCGCCAAAGACTACTATGTTCAAAAATAATTGTTATTCCATGTGCATAACCATTTATAACAAAATACCAGAGAATTTTAAGGAATTATCATTATTTAGCTTCAAAAAGCAACTACGAGAATGGCTGCTTAAGAAGTCATACTATTCTCTGAAAGAGTTCCTAAATTATTAAAGCTATAAATAATATTAATATATTTTAATTTAATTGCAATAATGTTTATTTTGTAATCCCTACTTAATTGTTAATGTAATATATTGTGTAATACCCATGCATGTAATTATCTACCTATTTAATAAAAGTATTGTACTATTTCACATGCTACTGAGTAGCTAAATAGAAGACCTGCAAACTGTTTAACATCTTATTGTACTGTGTTTACTGTGAAATAAATATCATTTATCATTTATCATTTATCATTTATCATTTATCATAGACCTACTACTAACCTCACTTTTGTACGCCAATCTCTGGCAGGACATAGTGAATCCTTATAACACTAACAAGAACTGTACTGTACCTATGCTCACAAATAAAGTATTGATTGATTGATTGATGGAATAGCAAAAATCCCATCTATATCGGATCACGAGCTTTCGAGAAAATCGCGAACATACATACGGGTCAAACAGGGAACAACCTTTGTTTAGGTGTTCCATTCAGTGACTTTTGACCTTTAACCTTGCTTCTATAAACTGGTACATAATAAGAAGCCAAAAAGTATCAATTATACTTGTCGAGAACAGTTTTTTTCGTTCAAATACAATTATTGCATTTTTGAAATGAATTCCGGCCCCGGTTTGGCTACGGAAGTCTCGGGTTCGATTCCTGGGTATGGACTTCAAATTTTTCTATCTTCCAAACATGCAATAATTGTATTTGTAAAGTAATTGGGTGAAGTTTCGCCCGCATTTTGTTTGATTTTTATAGCCTATGTGTAAACTTCATTATTGTAAAGTTTTATAAAAATCCGTTGAGCGGTGGCGTTTTGCGTGAAACACACATTTTTGATTTAAATATTTGTAGGATGCAACTTGAGAATTCATCCACCTGGACATTATCATAAAACTGGTTCTAATGACAAAGCTGCATAGTTTCCTAGATAATCACATCGAAGACTAATTCAATTCAATTTTCTTTATTCAGTTAGGATGCAAAACAACACTTGCGATGTGATACGTCGGGATTCTACATGTACATGTAATGCCAAGCTCGCAAACAATAGGTAAAGCCGGAGAAAAGAACCTGGCAATAAAAACTCGCGGCCACTCCTTTCAAATTACCAATTTTACAATGTTTGAATGTTTATAAACTTGATAGGTATGAGGGTAAGGTGCTGCCACTAATATACTATGCACCATGTTCAAGGACTGATGTAACTTATACTATTGAAAAGAGACATGAGATAAAATCATCCTTAGTGGGTACAACATAGTAGGAGCATCTACTTACAACAAGGGTAAAAACTATATGTGGTTTAAATATTGGCCAGCTACTAGAGAGCTATGTCGCAGTTCAGTAGTGTCTGCAAGGCTGTGCAGACGTGGACCCACGGCACCTTATGCATGGCTTTGCCGCACAAAAAAGGCTGAAGAACCGTGAAAGTTTCATCAGGAGTGTTGACCTCCTGACAACATAGTCATTTAAGTCAAGTTCTCACTATGGAGATACGGAGCACCTTTACCCAACTTATGTGTCTAACCCGTTGGGAGTCCTCCCCCTGGACGCTGTTACCAGCCCCGCAACCCCGCTTCCTGTCACCATTTACTTCCAAAAAATGCATCTGCGCAATCACTTGTCGCCAACTTCAATCCGGCCGAGTTACGTTGATCCAACTGTAATTAACACCATTGAACATAATAAATTACGATCAGATCAGTCAGCTATCAGCTCACAGTCCCAGACTGTATTTTATTTTCTACTAATATCCAACGAGTTTTACGCATAAAGGTTCTACCATCCTACGTTTATGATGTCATGGGACCACGGCAATACTCATCACAGTGTTGCTTGTGTGGTGCAATACAAACTATGACCCATCTTACAACGTGTCCTGCGTACACAGGAAGACTTGATGGCTGCCTTCACCTACAATATTTCATTTGCTGTCGAAACGCAAAAAGTAATGAAGTAGTTTCGGTCTAAGGCCTTGTTTAAGGAGACGCAGGGCGTTGCGCGTCGCGTGTGGCGTGTCGTCTCGCGTCGCGTTGGACATTTTTTCTGTTTACGGAGAGGCGGCGCGTGAATTGGCATATCACCGCACAAACATATCGTAATATATGATGTTATTTTTCGAGATGCGTGGCAAAAAATGTGGCGAATCATTAATCATTAAGCGTGTAGCAAAGCACACGGCGGCTATCGCTGAGGCCGCACGTGGGGTATTAAATAATTCACTTTTTAACATAGAATATTATTATATTATAGTATGGAATGGTATTTAATAATTTACTTTTAAACAAATGAATAAAAAAAAACTGGTAAGGTGTCAAGGGACTCCCGGATGGAACGAAGTTCCTTTCGATTAATTAGTGAAGGAATTGTAATAAAATTAAGACCAAAAGTTGTAACGACACCGCAAAAAGTGTCGTTACAACTTTTGGTCTTAATTTTTCCGTCTAACCCCCTTTCGCAAGGCGCGATAAGGAGCTTCGTTCCAAAAAGGAAAAGTTGATTGGGTTATGATATTTCCAAATAAGACTGGCAGAAGCTTTTGACACGTGCGGGCATCGCTTCATCAATAAACGCCGCGGCCTCCGCCGCAAAAACGGCTCTGTCGCAAAATGACCACTTCTCAAAATGACTACAGGTAGCAAAATGTCCCTTTCTCAGTATGTCCCTTTCGCAAAATGTCCCTTTCGCGAAATGTCCCTTTCTCAGAATGTCCCTTTCGCAAAATGTCCCCTTCCTCAAACATGCATTAAATTACATTCATCATTAAATAACTGGTCAAGAGCCAGTGTACAACACAGAGGGGTACTGTATTAATGATCAGTCATTAAAATATGGGTAGGTAGGTGCATGCAGATAAACTAAAATAAAAATAATAGAAATCGAATTATGTCAGATTTACTGTCAATCAAAAGATTATAATAACACAAATAAACAATCAACTTATTAAACTTAACTCAAAATATGTGTAGGTAATACCTATTTATTTTGATGATAATCGTAACTAAAATAAAATTAATAGAAATCAAAATTTGCCAGATGTCAAAAGATCAATTTACACAAATAATACAATAAACAATCAACTTAACTCAAATACAAAAAAATTATAAAAAATTAAATAATTGCAATCAATGTACCTAATAAATAAATATTACAATGATTGTATTAGGTACATTGATTGCAATTATTTAATTTTTTATAATTTTTTTGTATTTGAGTTAAGTTGATTGTTTATTGTATTATTTGTGTAAATTGATCTTTTGACATCTGGCAAATTTTGATTTCTATTAATTTTATTTTAGTTACGATTATCATCAAAATAAATAGGTATTACCTACACATATTTTGAGTTAAGTTTAATAAGTTGATTGTTTATTTGTGTTATTATAATCTTTTGATTGACAGTAAATCTGACATAATTCGATTTCTATTATTTTTATTTTAGTTTATCTGCATGCACCTACCTACCCATATTTTAATGACTGATCATTAATACAGTACCCCTCTGTGTTGTACACTGGCTCTTGACCAGTTATTTAATGATGAATGTAATTTAATGCATGTTTGAGGAAGGGGACATTTTGCGAAAGGGACATTCTGAGAAAGGGACATTTCGCGAAAGGGACATTTTGCGAAAGGGACATACTGAGAAAGGGACATTTTGCTACCTGTAGTCATTTTGAGAAGTGGTCATTTTGCGACAGAGCCGCAAAAACGCTCTACTTCAAACAAATGTGTGAAACTAACATGTCGCTATTTTTACAGTTTAAAGTGTAAAACAGTGTAAAATATACTTGAAATACGTGATAACTGGACAAGAACGAGACTTTGTGATTGAAAGAAGAAAACTAGAAAGAAATTATACTTGAAACTGGCGTATGCACATAATGTGCGAGCCATAATCTGTACTGATTAATATTGGAGGGAAAACAAAAAAAAAAAACAAATGCGTGGACAATTGCTTCTCCGCACTAATACAACGCCATGTTTGAAATCAGCGCGGGCCGCGCCGCCCCACGCTACGCGCGACGCCCCGCGTTTCCGTAAATGAGGCCCTAAGGTATTTCGATTTTTTTTTTTTTTTTTTTTTTTAAGACAACTCTCGCAGTAGGGTACAAGCCCTGTGTCGCGGGGGACTTTATGTGGATCACACAAAGTGGTGTCCCGTGTGGGAATCGAACCCACGACCTCATGCGTAGTAGTCGGACACACTCCCACCGCGCCACAGAGGCAGAACTTGATTATTGCCAAAATGTAGCCGTGTCGCAGTGAAATCTAATTGTATAAGGTAAATTTATATACATAATATCGTCGAAATTCTGATTTTAGGTCGTCATCGAGTCAACCAAGTAACTGAGCGCTATTTTTATTTCGCCACGACATGCTATTGTTGGTTTCATAAATGTTTTGCAAGTGTCAGCCGGTGCGGGTCGCGCAAGCCTCCCTTATTGCTTCCATTCAGTGACTTTTGACCTTTAACCTTGCTTCTATAAACTGGTACATAATAAGAAGCTATAAGTATCAATTATACCTGTCGAGAACAGATTTTTTCGTTCAAATACAGTTATTGCATTTTTGAAATGAATTCCGGCCCCGGTTTGGCTACGGAAGTCTCGGGTTCGATTACTGGGTATGGACTTCAAGTTTTTCTATTTTTCAAAAATGCAATAATTGTATTTGTAAAGTAATTTACAATAATTTACCCATAGATATTAAAAAACTTAATTGAAATATGTTTAAAATAAATTTAGGTTACTGGATAATGTTTTTTATAATATGCAAGAATTCTTTAACAGAACCTAAATTTAGTAAGTAAGTTTGTATGTATGTATTGCATATCCGACATGGGTAGACTGTTAAACCAATGTAAACTAGACATAAGACCTTACTTGTACACAGTTATGCCATAAATTCTTCTTTACCTTATTGGCAAGAAATGCCTATAAAAATTACTTAAATTTTTCGTTCAATTTGTGGCCCAACTACCGAAGTACCTTTTTATAATTATTACTAGCTGTGACCCACGGCTTCGCCCGCATATATTACGGTTATCGCAGTAAAAACTGTCCTATGTCTTTCCCCGGGACTCAAACTATATCCATACCGAATTTCATCGAAATCAATTCAGCAGTTTAAGCCTGAAAACGTAACAGATTTATTCACATTAAATGTGGATTTACAAAAGATGTTTAAATTCTAATTACAGGGCTTTGACACAACTCACCTTGGGTAGGCACGCGAAAATTAAACAACAAGTTGAGATTAAAATTACGTCATTACAAGTATTTCAGAATCAATTCAATTAATGAATGAATAGTGTAAATGTCAAACGCGAAGTGATTAAGATTTTATTATTTAATATACAGATTTACTTTAACATGTTATGTTATATGTTTGGATTTAAAAATGGCAGTAACTCAAAAGTCTGTATTAACGACTAACGGCCGGTGTCAATACTCTAACTATCGATGGATTTGGCTACTGGAGTTATATTTTTGACATAAGCTCCATACAAAATATGTCAAAATTCTACCTCTAGTAGCCAAATCCATCGATAGATAGATTATTGAAACCGGCCGTATATCACTTTGTAGATTATGATGAATTTTGCGGTATATAGATAGTGTTTGGTATTCAGCCAAACATATAGTTCTGGTCCGAATTGTAAAAAATATTTTACAGTTTTATAGCCCATTTATCGAGAAAGGCTATATAACATCACGCTACGACCAATAGGAGCGGAGCAGCAATGAAAAATGTTTCAAAAACGGGGAAAATGTACGCAGACGGGTTGCAAAGAAACAAACTCTTCAGCTTTATAACATACTAGCTTTCGCCCGCGGCTCCGCCCGCATGGATGTCGGTTATCGCGATAAAAACTATCCTATGTCCTTCCTCGGGACTCAAACTATCTCCATACAAAATTTCATCTAAATCGGTTCAGCTGTTTGAGCGTGAAAGCGTAACAGACAGACAGACAGAGTTACTTTCACATTTATAATATTAGTATGGACTAGCTGACCCGCGCAACTTCGTATGCGTCATATTTTCCCAATTTTGCAACATTTTTCATTGAATCTTAGCTTCTATTGGTTGTAGCGTGATGTTACAGTAGAATCCGTTTATTATGACTCCGCCTATATTGACCAACCGCCTATAATGACGTAATTACACAACGAAGTTTGGTTTACATACAAAATTCTTTGTAACAAAGTCGGATATAATGACTTCGCTTACAGTGACATGTCGCTTATAATGACCCAATTTTAATACGTTTTGTACGTTAATAGTGACCGACATGATTCTTTACACCTTCGGCAATGGCCGTTGATCCCCGACGACGTTCGGCACATGGCTTGTTTTTGTTTTGAGTCTCAATGGACAGTTGAACGTCACGCATTGTTTTTAGTGATAATTCTAAGTAAAAAAAATCAGATTTCTTAAGTAAAAAAATGAAAAATATACTATACATGTATTACGCGCAATTTTTATATTGATTTAATATACTGTTCTCTATTAAAATAAGTATTTACCTTAAAAAAATAAGGTTTTTTTTCACAAAAATGCTTTGTATGACGTCCGCTTAGTATGACGTGTTTGTCAATTCCCTTCGATGTCCATTATAAACGGATTCTACTGTATATAGCCTATAGCCTTCCTTGAAAAAACACACTTCCTTAACACTCAAATCAAATCACAAATAATCTTTCAATTCGAACCAGTAGTTTCGGAGATTATTGCGTTTTACCAAACAAACAATTATACAAACAAACAAACTCTTCAGCTATATAATATTATTATAGATTTCGAAGGGTCCCAACTAATCAATTCAAAAAATCATTGACTGTTATGTTATTAACAAACGTTTTGTTTGTTATTGAACATCACCAAAGGAGGTCATGAACCTATTCAAATACATGCATAAATATTTGACAACCATTAAATATGTCAATCCCTTTTTATTACTGACACTATTCTACATTTCTACATTTCAATCCAAATATTGTGGACATATATTGTCGATTCAAAACCTTTATTTAAATGTTCTTTAATTTGAGGAGAGAGTTTACCATATTGACGGAATAAACATTAAATGACAGGTACGAAACCCATGAACATTTTGTATGGGAATATTTTTTATTTTTATTTATATTTTTGGCAATTTTCCAATGTTTTTAATACTTATTATCCTATTCCGGACGAAGACAAACCAAAAATCAATAATATTGGTCAAGCCATTCTTGAGTTATAAATGGTGTAACTAACACGACTTAGTTTTATATATGTTACAGGAAATGTATGAAATCAAGGAATTGTATACAAATCCTAGAAAATGTGCACAATGCCGATACTATTTAGGAAATGTATAAAATATTGTTTGAAAAACTATTCAATGCATAGATATCCTAGGAAATGTATAAATTTCCTCGGAATTGTATATAATTCCAATATCGTATTAGGAAATGTATAAAGTAAATGCTTTCTGTAATAAAACACGTTGTTAATAATATTTTTTTATTATAGCACTTATTGAGACAATCGGGTAACTGTCGTACCGTAAAATAATAATAATATGTTCATATTATCTTACTAATTAAAATTTCTAAAATCAATTATCAATTAACTTTTAACGTATCACAAAATCAACTTATATTTATTCTTATAAAATCAAATTTTCATTTGGCAAGTAATCAGTCTGATAATTAAGTAATTATAAATGTCACAGTATAAAAGTAAATCTTTATATTATCATACTTTGTCAGTCCATATAGTTATTTATTTTTGCAGGGTAAGCTACATAATACTTTATTTTTAAAACACAGGCATCTTGCTGTAGCACAGTTTTTCTTACAAAGGCACTTCTTAAATCCCTGGCCGGTTCCAGTGGATTGCAAGTTGGCAACTGACCGTAGTGCAATCTCTGTACTCGGTACGTCGTCTGCATCAAGAAGAACTCTTGGACACACATTAATCTGAGATCGAGCATATAATTGTTTTAAGATACCGTTCTTGGTACCAATCTGATAGAGTTCATCATCGGTTTTAGTCAAAACTACACCAATAATGTTACGTGCATCACCTCGTCCTCTATCAACCTCAGGAACTGCAATTCGTACTGAAGCGCCAATAGGTACAGGGGCCAACTTCTTTTCACTCAATTTAAGCATTTTTTCGGCTGGTTGTTGTAGGTTTTTCTTAGCATTTTGACGATTATCTAGTACTTTATCTTTTTTTGAACATATTGGACACAAAACTTTAGATCCAAATCCTTCATCGGGTGTTTCTTCAGCAACAGCGCAAATAGCGTGGATTGCACATCCACATTCTCTACATGTATGAGCTCCTGTAGTTTCTTGTGAACAAACGCTGCATTGGAGGGTGCAATTTGGAGGTTGCGTGTTTGTTTCGCGTTGAACTAAAACGTCGTTAGAAATTTGGCTTACCTCTGCTTCCGTGTTCATCTTAGAGAGTTCACATGCAGAGACTTTGGGATCTTCCTTTTTGGTAAGGTCCTGTATGATTTTCTCCAAATCTTCTTCAGTTTCAACATTTTGCGTGAAATCATTGGGTAACTGTAAACCAACTTTTACTTTACACCCAAAAAGAGCCTCATACGGAGATTGCTTGATACCAGCATGAAAAGCTCTGTTTTTCATCAGTTGGACAAATCTCAAACCCTCACTCCAATGTGAATTATCATTATCTTGCATCCACGTGGTTAGCATATTTTCAATATCCTGATTCGCTCTTTCCACACTCCCCTGACTTTGCAAATGCCTGGGTTTACCATGAATAATTTTTAAAGAAGGCCAATATGTTTTTAAATTGTCAATAATTCGGTTTGAAAATTCTCTGCCGTTGTCAGACTGAAGTATTGCCGGAGCACCAAGTAGAGTAAATATGTCCAATAAAGTGTGAGCCACTTCCTCAGCTCGTTTTGTTTTAAGTGACCGTAGAACAACAAACTTTGTTAAATGATCTTGGTACACCATTATAAATTTGTTATCACCGTCGGGCTGGGATTGAAAATCTATCAGATCTACTTGGCACCTAGAATTAAACTCTGAGGATATAATAGGCTTCACAACAATGCCTTTTTTAATGTTTTTTTGCTTTTGTTGACATGGTTCACAAAGTTCAAGATACGTTTCAATATCCTTACGCGTTATGTTTTTGTAGTGACTCCATACCTCTTTCATCATGCGATCTCTTCCGCCGTGACCAATTCGAATATGAGCCTCGTGTAATATGTCGAATAACTCGCTATCACATGCGTAGTAAATAATAGTGCTTGTAGTTTCTTTAATAGGAAAAATAAGCTTACTGGTCTGGTCAATGGTAAGCACGTCGTATCGCCGCAATAACCAATAATCACGAGAAGTCTTTCTAGCAGTTGTTTTTGCCGTAGAAACTTCTTCAATTAACTCTTTATAACGTTCATCTTCAATAAAAGCAGTGTTTTTAGCGTTTGTTAATATTCTTAATGACGCCAAAGTCCTATAAAATCGCTCTTTCATAAGCGCGATGCGTGATTCAGCAGCCATTTTTGAACAATAGCGACGTGCGTACGCACTGACAGTTTACAAGGCACTGCGCGATCGCCGGATCAGGCGAAGCAATACCCTTCCCTCGTCCCGCTGTCCCCGCGTACCCACCAATATCTTAAATGTTTTACATTTCCGATTGCTATTTAGGAAATGTATAGATTTCCTAGGAAATGTGTAATGTGTAAGTATAATATAATTTATTTCACATATTTCCGTGCGATTTTAGGAATTACATACATTTCCTAGGAATTGTATACATTGACGTATTACATACATTTCCGTTAACATATATGTATATAGATTATATCACAGTATATATTACTTGGTGGAGAGGGGAGGGGGTAGAAGCTTATGGGGGTATAATCTCCCTTTTATCATTATAATCAGAATTAACGTTAAGCCGCAGTCAAATGCAAATGATATAATACAACAGAATCGGTATTCTGTTGTACCTAATACTTCAGCTGACCTATTTACCGAATGCCACATGAAATAATAGACCCTCGTCGCTATTGTGTGTATGTGTGTGACAATTCTATCAATTATTATCGTCTCTATTGATAGGAATAACTGTGTTAGCTGTAAACGGGTGGGGTAAGGGAAAAATCGATGCAATAGGCCACTGATTTGGTCTAGTGGTTAGTGAGCCTGACTGTTAAGCCGGAGGTCGTGGGTTCGATCCCCACCCAGGATAAAACTTTGTGTTATGAACACGATGGTTTATTCTGTTGTTTGGGTGTTATTTATCTACTAGCTGTCCCGCGCAACTTCGTATGCGTAAATTTTTGCAACATTTCGCGTCGCTACTCCGCTCCTATTAGTCGTAGCGTGATGTTTGTTATATAGCCTATAGCCTTCCTCGATAAATGGGCTATCCAACACAACAATTTTTTTTTAAATCGGACCTGTAGTTCCTGAGATTAGCGCGTTTAAATAAACAAACTCTTCCGCTTTATATATTAGTATAGATAATATGTATGTATTTAGAAATATGTATATTTTTGGTATAGTGCAAAGCTCAGATACCCCAACAAGATTTTTACTTCAAGAAATCATATAAAAAAAAGAAAATGAAAATATAGAAAACTTGCAGAGTTATAAGCCATTCAAGTTGTCTTGTGTTCTTCGCGCTATCGTGCTCACTGCGTCCCATAGTACGTAATCCATGGTTATTATTGAAAAATAAGTGATTTCATATCACATTGTGAACAAGATTTGGACTGTTAGAATAATTAATGAAGTAATTAATGATTGATTAATTATTAAATATATATATATATATATATATATATATATATATATATATATTACGGGTCTTATCGCGTGAATAATTTAGGGTAAAGTACCTTGTTTATTGCCCGACGTTTCGACCGTATTGCAACGGCCGTGGTTGACTGATTAAGACCCGTAATATATATATTTTCATAATGCGTACAAATCGCGAAAGTTTATCAAGATTGATTGATTGATTAATTAACTAATTAATTGTAAAATATAACATCGTCCAAAAACTACCCCAATATATTGCGTTACTGATTCTGAGCAAACTACTTTCAGGTTTGCACTATACTAGTATAGTATTATATTATCTGTGACTATACTTATGACGCTGACAACAGCTACTGAACTTCGATGTTTCACTATTTTAGCCACGCCCACTATTTCTCCGATGTCCTAGTGCCATTGATAAAGGACGGTAAAAAAACAGTGAACTACCAACACAAGGACGCGGTCAATAATAAACAATAAACCAATAGATGGCGCTTTATTTTTTGTTCTATATGAAGAACTAGAAAGAAATTAGACAGGGCGATTAAAAAAAACAATAAATATTTTTTATACGTTTGTATTTTTAATTATTTCAGGAGACTTTATTTGCTATGAACTTCAAAACAATATAAAATAAAGAAAAATAAAACTCGAAAATATATTAGCAACATTTTAAATATTTTCGCATAATTATAATTTATTTGCTCTCGGATATTTGCCGGAACAAACAGACAGACAGACAGACAAAAAAAAACTGTATTTTTGTTATCAGTAATTATTATGGATATATGTTATCCATAATAATTAATATATATGCATAAAACTGTTATTTTGATATTACAAACAGACTGTTCAATTTTATTTATTTGCACAGATAGTTAATAATACACTGACGGACTTATAAACTGCATCAAAGTAATAGACGACTTTGAAATAAATATTTTAACCAAGTATGCAAACTTTCTATACAGATTTAAATTGAAACCTCTAGATTGGTTCGTGAACTTTAAAACAGCGTAGGATCATATCTTTAAGTTTAAGTTTATGTACTGGAAAGGACCTTAAGACCTTTTTTGAAGAAAAAACAGAAGTTTAAGGAAAAATTGTTTAATTAAAAATTGGTTTTAACAATAGACACAAACTTTATGCAAGGGTTTATTTGTGTTTTAATAAGGTGTATTACCCCCACGTGCCCTTATTACGGATTCTAATCGGTTCCGCATAGATTTTGTCCCATTCTTCTGAAAGTGCTGTTCTTAGTGCTGCCACTGTCGTAGGCGAAGGGTTTCTTTAAAAGTCCTTGGATAAAGCGTCTGGTATTTTCACATCAGCTACATAATTGTACATAATTGTCTTTGTCCTTTTCCTTCAAAACATCTACGTGTTTTTCGTAAATGAACTGTATAGGCGCCAGGTTTTCGCAAACATCCTTTTTCATTTAAAGCCAAATAAACATCATTTTTTGAAACACTTTCTTCGCAAGTATGTTTGCTCTGACGAATTAGATTTTGCCTATCTTTGTCTAACGTTAATGAAGCCGAACACTCATTCAGGTTAACACAACGCCATTGTGTTGTTTTGTTTTTATTAATTGTATTCAAATTATATCGATATTCGCCTTGAATAAGTGAATATGCACCTTTTTAATTTTTTACAATCCACCTAATGATCTTTTTGCAATATTTTCAACATGGCCCTACATGTTGAAAATATTGCAAAAAGATCATTAGGTGGGTACTGACAGATAAGAATGACAAATACTATGTAAAAGAACAATGCCAAGCGGCCTGTCATCAAATCAAAGAGAACTAAATATCAAATAGTCATCTGCATTTCAAAACTCTTCAGAGCAAAAAACACCTCACTGTAAGACAGGGATGTCTGGTATGCGGTATGCCATCATTGATACGGCTGATATGACGAGCCAACCGAGATTTTTAAATGGACATGTTTCTGGTTGGACATTTTTATGATTGGACATTGTTATGAATGGACATTATTATGATTGGGCATTTTTAGAATTGGACAAATGTATGATTGGACGTTTTTAGTGTGTTGGACATATTTCCAGTTGGACATAAGTCGTACGAACCTTTGAAATAAATATTTTAACCAAGTATGCAAACTTTCTACCTAGTCTGGCCATAAATACTGTTACAATTAAAAATAAGAAAGATATTACATTTGAATTTGGAATCTGTCATTTTTATACGATTGTTCATTGTATTTTCTAATTTTGGCGCCAATACATTGTACAATATTTTGCTATATTAAAATGGAGTGGGGTGATAAAGAAAACCGAATCGCTATGATTGCATTACACAAAGTTGGTATGGAGCCGAATGTAATTTTTAAAACTCTCCATACGCTTGGTATTAGTCAAATGTTTGTGTACCGGGCTATTAATAGGTACAATGAGACCTTCTCTGTTTGTGACAGAAAAAGATCTGGCCGTCCACGTAGTGTTCGTACGAAAATGGTGGTCAAAGCAGTAAGGGAAAGAATTCGAAGAAATCCTGTCCGAAAGCAAAAGATTTTATCTCGGGAGATGAAGATAGCACCCAGAACCATGTCACGCATTTTAAAAGATGACTTAGGACTTGCAGCCTATAAGAGACGCACTGGTCATTTTTTAACTGATAATTTAAAAAAGAATAGGGTGGTAAAATCGAAGCAACTACTGAAGCGGTACGCAAAGGGAGGTCACAGAAAAATTTTGTTTACGGATGAGAAAATCTTTACAGTTGAGCAACATTTTAACAAACAAAATGAACGTATTTATGCTCAAAGCTCTAAGGAAGCTTCCCAATTAGTCGACAGAGTGCAACGTGGGCATTATCCGACTTCAGTGATGGTTTGGTGGGGTGTTAGCTATGAAGGAGTGACTGAGCCATATTTTTGTGAAAAAGGTATCAAAACATCGGCACAAGTGTATCAAGATACCATTCTTGAGAAGGTAGTTAAACCCCTTAACAACACCATGTTCAATAACCAAGTATGGTCCTTCCAACAAGACTCAGCGCCGGGTCATAAAGCTCGGTCCACGCAGTCTTGGTTGGAAGTGAACGTTTCGGACTTCATCAGAGCTGAAGACTGGCCGTCGTCTAGTCCCGATCTTAATCCGCTGGATTATGATTTATGGTCAGTTTTAGAGAGTATGGCTTGCTCTAAACGCCATGATAATTTGGAGTCCCTAAAACAATCCATACGATTGGCAGTGAAGAATTTTCCCATGGAAAGAGTGCGTGCTTCTATTGATAACTGGCCTCAACGTTTAAAGGACTGTGTTGCAGCCAATGGAGACCACTTCGAATAAGCTTTTTATATTTTGAATTGTTTTTTATTTATGTATTAAACTAACACACTGTAAAAGTAATAAATATTATTTGCAATAAAAAAAAATGTTTTTTCTTCGTAACAATATTTATGGCTAGACTAGGTATACAGATTTAAATTGAAACCTCTAGATTGGTTCGTGAACTTTAAAACAGCGTAGGATCATATCTTTAAGTTTAAGTTTATGTACTGGAAAGGACCTTAAGACCTTTTTTGAAGAAAAAACAGAAGTTTAAGGAAAAATTGTTTAATTAAAAAATTGGTTTTAACAATAGACACAAACTTTATGCAAGGGTTTATTTGTGTTTTAATAAGGTGTATTACCCCCACGTGCCCTTATTACGGATTCTAATCGGTTCCGCATAGATTTTATAAGGGTTTTTAAAAGATCTTGCGGAATATTGTCCCATTCTTCTGAAAGTGCTGTTCTTAGTGCTGCCACTGTCGTAGGCGAAGGGTTTCTCGCATATACAGCTCTTTTTAAATTGTCCCAAACATGCTCGATGGGATTAAGATCCGGGCTGCGTGCTGGCCAATTCATTGTACGTATCCCAACCTCTTCGCAATAATGTTGAACTTGTGCAGCTGCATGCGGCCGGGCATTATCCTGCATTAAAGTAAAATTTTCGCCTATGAATCCCATGTAAGGCACCACGTGATCTTCTAATATCTCTGTTATGTAGCGATGTGCTGTCAAACCCCCTCTATTACCGTTTTGACGGACCATGTCTATGAACACAAGTTCTGTTCGCCCGTTCATCGATATGCCACCCCAGACCATACATGAACCGCCTCCAAAAGGAACACGCTCCTCAATGCAACTTTGAGCATATCGCTCCCCACGTCGACGATAGACTCTTCTGCGACCATCTGCACCATATAAACATGTCCTACACTCGTCCGTGAACAATACAGAGGCCCACTGCTCTTCTGTCCAATTCAGGTGATGACGCGCAAATCTTAAGCGAGCTTGTCTGTGAGCTGCAGACAACTTTGGACCATTTGCTGGTCTAAAAGGGGTGATAGCCGCTTCCTTTAACCTTCTTCTTATTGTTCGTGCACACACGTTTTTTCCACGCCCTTCATTAAGCTCGGTTTTGATGTTAACTGACGTGAGGAAACGATTTCGCAGGGAAGTTGTAACAATAAATCGGTCATCACGACCTGTGGTTGCTCGAGTTCTGCCTGTACCACGTCTCCTCCTGTAAGAACCTGTCTCTACAAACCTTCTGTATATTCTACAAACCGTAGACTGGTTTAAATTTAAATTTCTACCAATCGTTCGTTGATCCAAGCCCTCCCGCACCAATGCTACAATTTGTGCCGCTTGTTCGGACGAAGTATCCATATTATGGTTCAAAAACTCTCGATGTGTTAAAAAACTAACCCAACAATTATGCTGGTAACAATAATTCAATTGACCAAACAAAAAAAATCAATGAGAATTAATTTAAAACTTTGCTATAAATAACACGCAAATCTGATACTACGAGTAAATTTTCTTTTCCCGGCTATATTCATTTGTTTTACCGCAGTTCTATTTTTAAATTTAATTTTTTTTTAAGATTAAGAGCCAGTCTTTCCATATTTATATAATTTAATCTAAAAAGTTTGCATACTTATTATAAAAAAATCCTTTTAGAGTAAACCTGAACTTTGATGCAGTTTATGAGTCCGTCAGTGTATATATTATTTTTTATTAATAATATCATTATTTATTTGACATAAAGTAAATTTAGAGCTGAAGAAAATTCTTCCAAGTTTGAAGTCCTCCGAAAATTGATAACATACCTGCTACAGCACAATAATTGAGTGGTAAATAATTTTCGTCACTGGAATCACTTTTAATGATAAATTTTAAATTGCAGATCCTACACAAAAGAGTGAACTTCGACAAGAATCCATTTATGTTTTCTCCTACCAAATTAATGTGTTTAAAATTACAACCCAAGGGTTTAGGGGTAAGGGCGAGAAATATTCTGAAGATTTAAAAATAAATGCGATAAGTTTATTCGTCGTCCGATGTAATAATAATAATAATATTTATAAGGATTTTTTGTTGTGCAGGGTGACTTGTAGCAGTCTAAAAAAAATAATACTTAAAGCTTACCTATGCGTTAGTAACTAAATACTAACTGCCAGATTTTATCTTCGACAACCTGTTCAAAATAATAATATTTACCTCAAGTTTAGGAATATTATCGGTGGATTCAACTGTCTCAGATACTTTTGCCGATACTTCAAACCAGTGATGGAAAAAAACTATGACTCACAATAACATAAGAAGTATAAGAACGATCATGAGGAAGTTTTATATCACTTGGGCATCATCTTTACCTGGTAACATTTTCTAGAGGAATTATAACATCACTTTCTAATGTAACTGCAACAGCCACATTTCCTAATCTGTATAAAATATTTATTACATTTAAACTTAGAAAAACTTTCTTCAGCACTAATCTTACCTATTATGTCTAACTAGCTGTAGACTAGCTGTGGACGTAGCCTAAGTTACTCCTTACATCATTAGCTGTCTGACAGTGAGTCCTGTCAATCTCCGTACAGCCGTTTTGGAGATTTGTCGAAACAAACACACAGACAGACAGCCAGATAAAAAAAAAAACTGTATTTTTGTTTTAAGTACTATGCGTACTTTCATAGCATTTAGTAAAAAACTGCTATTTTGACATTAGGAACAGACACTTCAGTACAGTACTCCAAAAGTAATAATGCGCATAGAAATCTTCGGAAATCTTCGTCATTGTTCGGCAACGGTCGTATTACCCGAGCGTCGAAAGACGATATTTATATAGAGTGGTTAAGAGCAATTTCTCTATGCCTAATTTTATATATTATGTGTTTTGTGCTAAAACAGATTTGATTTACCTGTAACGAAATTTGATTCGATAATTCCATGTAAGTAAATAGCGAAAACGCTACAATCATTGTTGGAGTGATTAGTTTTCAAGTGTCTTACCGAAGTTGGTGTAATTATGGAGGAAAAGGTTTAAATAACATAAGGTTTTATTAGAAGGAGAAAAAAACGTTTTCAAATAGAGGTTTACATAAAATATAATCAAAATCTCAGTTCAAATTTGTTTACAGCACTAATCATTCCAGAAAAATAATACAATTATAAAAAAATTAATCAGAATCGAGGAAGACCTCTATTCCCGACATCGCAGATTCATCAGAAGTTTCATTATGCTCTTGTTCATTTACACTTTCCTCACTGCTATCACCTGTGTAAATAATCAGTTTATCGGAATAACTATCGATTCTTGGCTCAAATTTTCTATATTCATCTTCGCATTGAACCGCATGATCAGAAACTTTTTTCCATTCTTCTGGTCCTATTTTATTGATTTTTTCTAATATAGCATCTTTAACTGACGTCACAGTCATTGCAATATTTCTCTTGGCCACGTGTTGCTTTATTTGGGACCAAATATTTTCAATAGGGTTAAAATCGGGATGATATGGTGGCAATCGTATAATTTTATGCCCATGTTCCTCCATTATACGGTCAATGGCAAATTCTGTGTAATTTTCTTTGTATCTTTGTATAATTTTATACAAATCGGGTTTCAGTTTCTTTGGGTCATGCGGAATGTTGTGTTGTTGTAACCAAGCTGTCATTTGTGGTTTAGATGTGTTTGAGTTTGGTGGTTTCACAGACAGCTTATTATGATATGGGGCGTTGTCTATTACCAACACACTATTAGGAGGCAATCAATTGATTGCGTAGCCAAGTTTGATAACGTTCCGCGTTTATTTCTTTATGATAGTCACCTTCTGAGTCGACACATTTATGTAACATTAGAGCCCCTGGGACGAAGCCTTTTTCATTGCCTGCGTGTACAATAATTATTCGCTCTCCTTTGGAAATGGGTTGTTTGATACCTTTTTTGTTGCTATCTTGCCAAGTTTTACCCTTAGTATGTGATGTGTGCACATACGACTCGTCCATAAATACTATGTTTCTACCAGAACTCCTCAGCTGTTGTATTTCTCTGAGATATTTGATCCTTTTTAGGCGTATATCATGTTTTTCCATAAGTAATTGTCTGTTATTATCAGTTTTCAGAAACCTAAACCCCATGTCTTTCAAGATCAACCTTAAAGTCTCGGCACAGCCTTTGAAATTAATAGCTTCGATCAACTTTATTCTTAAATTATTTACAGTTGGGAGTTCTTTCAGCGTCAATTGAAAATTGTATATCATATTACGAATAACACAGTAGTCGAAATCATCAAGTACCAGCCGAAATCTACTTTTAGGTCTTCCTTTTTTCGGTGTAGAAAATTTCTTTGATTGATTATGTTTTTTTTCGTTTAAGATATTACTCAAAGTTCGTCGCGAAATTCCTGTAGCTTTTGTAACACGGTCTTGAATTTTTTTAAAATAACCATCATGGTCTCTGTTGAAAACATTGGCTTCATTTAAGAAATAAAGGTACACATTAAATACCATTTGCCGTGCTTGTGAATTAAGCGGTTTTCCACGTTTAAATTTATCCATTTTGGAAGAATTCGTCTGAAAGAAAATGGCATGGGCAGAGTTAGGTATATATTTTTTATGCATGTTTATCTATTTATTTAATTTAAATAAATCTCATTTTTTAAATGTTTTTCTAGTACTTAATATGTATTTAATGTAGGTATTTTATTTTTTTAATATTAAAAAAACGTGAAATATGTTATTTATTTTCCTTTTTTCAAAATATACTATTTAAATCTGAATAAGCTAATTAATGTTGAAATTATATTTACCAAGAAGGGTGTGTAATAGCAGCTCTATATATTTCCACAAATAGAGAACACGTGCAGTCACTACCAATATATAAAGACGACTGACAGACATTTCGCTGACCGGCGACAGCTGCCGAACGCCCGATTTGTTTTCGATTGTGCACACATGATATTGACTCCTATCTCTTTTAAACAAGGTGCAAAATGCAAATGCCTTGTTTAGGGCTCTTACGATTCCATGATTCGAGTGTTTCCGGGAATACGACAATTAGCGAAGATCTGCATGTGCATTATTAATTTGGGAGTACTGTATGTATAGATCGCCATATATAGGTAAAAAATACTACCTACACAACTATTTGTATGGAAAGGGCAAGAAACAATGGATAAAGCTACAAGTATTTTAGGAGTATTTTCCTATTAGGCCAGTTCTAAGATAGTCGTAGGTCTATGCAAATGTGATAGTTTATCATTATACTTGTTTGTAACTATCTTTCTAAAATGTAAAGGGGATCCTCTTTGTCCATGTGGCGATTCTTTTTGTGTAATGTGTTAATGTAATATAAATAATAAAATTATTATCTATATTAGTATGTAGGTACTTATTACAAACTTATTGGTGAAAAACTTTCCGAAGTTTCACCTGCTTCTGAACTATTCGCCAAACGTCTCTTTTTACTGAAAAGATAAAAGAAAATATCTTCTATATCTATACATATAATAAAATTGAAAATTTCACGTGTCTGTACATGGCCGAACATAGTGAAAAAAAAAATTGGAAAATGTTCGAAAAGAGTATTTAAACACATTCCTACATTTTTAGAAATGTCTGTCTGTCTGTCTGTCTGTCTGTCTGTTTGTTTGAACACGCATCACGCAAAAACTACCAGACAGATTCGTTTGAAATTTTGTATGTGTATTCTAATAAGTCTGGATTAACATATAGGCTATAATTTATCACGCTATTTCCTATAGGAGCTAAGCAATAACGGATAATGTCTGTAGCTATTTATCGTTATAAAACAATAACTACTTGACGGATCTTCATGAAAATTTGCAGTTTTATTGTAAATACTATAGGTCATTATTTACACTATGAATCATTACGCTATCGACTATGGGGAGCGAGCAGCAACGTATGTTTTGTCGAACCATTATGGTTTTTCACAATTTTTTCCACAATGACACATTATTTACAATTGTAACCCATGGAAACAATAACTTCACGCTAAAACTATAAGGAGCTAAACACAACATTTTTAATTTTCTTAAGATCAGCTATTTTAACCTTTTTGTATCGGTTGAAGTGGTCTAATGGCACAAATAGCGATCTTCAACGAGCGAGGCCAGAGGATCGAGTTTCAAGTATGCGAGTCTCTTTTTGTGTTTCTTTTTATTCTTTTTTAAAGTATTTTTTTAAATGTATACTTAATAAACAAGCTTTAATTTTTGACTTTAACATGTTTACTTTGTTTAACAAATTTTCATATTAATCAATCACTTTCAATAGGCACCTTTATCATTGTTTTGCATGAAACGTGATTATGTTATGAATGTAGAAATGAAAAACAATATTACATTACAAATAAACTACTTGATATTTTCTAGAATTTATGTATGTTAGTTGCTTAAAAAAATGAAAGATTAAGTCCATGTTATATCAAAATTAAACACGTGGCGCCATCTGTAATTCGATTTCTTCTGAGTGCCAAAATTGCTTACCTACAAATGTTGATAAACTTTCGCGATTTGTACACATTAAGAAAATATATATATTACGGGTCTTAATCGCATGAATAATTTAAGGTTAAATACCTTGCTTACCTACATTTAATATGCATAATAGTATAAGTATAATTTAATATAAAATCATAAAGTGTTAAAAGAAACTTATCCAGTTTTGAAAATAGATGGCGTTTAAATACAAATTAAAAAGAATCAGGAAAATTGATTTAAAAAAAAATCTGAAACTCTTACATACAGTAGGATCAACGTAACTAGGCCGGACTGAAGTAGGCGACAAGTGGTTGCGCAGATGCATTTTTTGGAAGTAATTGGTGACAGGAAGCGGCGGTAACTAAACCAAGAGAATTAGAGATGCGATTACGCATTACATTGTCATAATTAGTTTACTAACTCATGTTTTTTGTGATTATTTTCGTAAAGAAATTGTTTTTCAAAGTTTCTATAGTATTTACTGTAACTATTCTAAATTTAAACTTTTATGAACTCATTTAAATAATGTTTTTATATTGTTGAATTAAAATGTTGTTAGTATTTTTAATCGATTAAACATAATTAATCGGTTTCGTAAGTAATTTTACGGTCGCATCTCTATGACATGCGCGAAAGTGATAAAAACCTAAATTCAATCCGGTCAAGTTACGTTGATCGTACTGTAAAGAAATATGAATATATGATGATCTTAATTTGCGACAGGTTGACACACCTATTTTTTAATTCACCAATGTAGGCATTATAAAATAATATTTAAATCTTCTAAAGTGAGTTAAAAAAAATATTTAAATAAGTTTAAACACAAAAAAAGATATCTGAGTACCTATATCTTTCAGAAACGTTTGAATGTTGCCTGTTTGTTTGAACACGCATCACAGTACCGCGGGAACGCAATGTTTTAAAAAACAGGATATTTTTTAAAAACATAACTCACACTAGCCCTATTTCGCGGGGGACTTTACAAACACGGACACAAAGTGGGTGCACTTTAGACTCGGAAAAGATTGCTCGGGCAGGACTCGAACCCGCGATCATAGGGAATCTGTGAGAGTTTTTTCCATCATACCTTTATTACCTATGTATAAATTAACTTGAAGGAGCAGCTAGGTACCTTCGATTAAAATGTCCGATTTAAAAGTATCGGAGCCGAAGGTGGAGTCGGAGATTTAAAATCAATCGGAATTTTCGACCTTTCGGAGTCAGAATCGATGCTCCTTAACACAAAAGTACGTATTTGGGTGTCGGGCTTCATTTAACCCGAAACCGCCCAAGTACTCACGTGACGGGGGAGGGGGGGAATTTTTCAATAATAATAATATTTGATGTGATGCAAATCATTTTTATAAAATAGTCGAGGTGTTATGCATGGTAATTTTTATAATTTGTCTTCTAACCGTCTGGCGCCATAAACTTTGTCGCCCTTCATTATGCTGCACTAGGCATTTGCTTGGCTTGCCCTGCCATAGGTCGGGCCCTGCCACCTGCCACAGAGCATTGTGGAGCATGTTTCCAATATGTTTTACACAGAAGTTAAATTGTAACATAAACTACCTTAATATAAACCCAACTTCCACGCGAACGAAGTCGCGGGCACAGCTAGTTAAAAATAAATTGAACAGGCGAACCTAGGTTTCGAACTCGATACTTGATATTCTAAACCAACGCAGATACCGCTAGACCAAACGAGCTTCACAGTTGCAGATGAATTTTCGCTATACGTTGTACAAAACAGCTTAGAGTAGCTTTTTGGTTTGGTTACGATTTCACTTCTGTTCGTGCAATATTTTGTCAATATGAAAAATATAATACTTACTTTACTACTTCCATGAGATGTTTTTGTTTGTTGGTATAGAAGCGCTTTTTGCTGGCCTCCGACATTTTTGTTTGTTTCCCAATTATAGTAACAAATATTTTTAAACTTAGAACTAAATATATTTAAATTAACAACTTAGATTAATAGTATATTTATTAAACTTATATTCTTTACCAATGTCTATAATTTTTCAAACAACAAACAAAATATGAAGTGAATGGATGGCGAGGCAAAGCGACATACGTCCGTCTAGCTGCGCGTCTCTGCGATCACTGTCAGATTGCTTATAAAAGAAAGAGAAGCGCGATCACGCAGCGCTCGTAACTAATTATAAACCATAAAACAATTAATTACTTGAAAATAAGTCGAGTAGTCGAAAATAAAAAACAACCAGATTCTGTATTATAACATGATACGTTATTGTTAATTATTTTACCAACGTACGTTGTTAAGTAATACAGATATTTTTGTTAGACGATCATTTTAAGAGGTTAGTTTGTATTTTTTTTTTATCGAAAAAAAAGAAAACAAATTCGTGTTTTGAATACAACAGGGTTCTTAGAAATATGTTCAAGATTAACATATATTTTTTCTGCCGTCACAAACTACGTAGATTTGGCTAAAAAATTGTTTAGGATAAGCCTATTTGGCTGTTGTCAGCGCCTTAACGTTGTATAAATATGTTTATCAGTTGTCTGATTTCCACTAGTTTGGGATCAGATAGCGTTGTGTGAGTTGTCCCAAGATATTATTACTTGAGTGTCACCGTCAAGACAAATATGGAGGCCTACTCTAATTAAAAAAAAACGAAGTTTGATCAAAAATGAGGTGGTGATGTATAGATCCAGGAACATCTATTTAAAGCATGTTCCAGACGGTTGGAAACATGCGTACCAACCAAGGTGACCTTGGCGGCAGCTTTGTGGCTCGTGTTTACTTGGTACTTGGTTTGCAACAGCCGTCTACACTGTTGGAAACAAGCACGGTCACCTTGGTTTGTACGCTTCTTTCCAACCGTCTAGAAGACTCATTTTTTTTTTTAATAAAAAAATGACTCCCGCATTAGGGTACAAGCCCTGTATCGCGAGGGTAAGTAAAGTACACTCAGACTCGGAACAACAATTTGTGGATCACACAAAGTAGTGTCCTGTGAAGGAATCGAACCCACGACCTCTTGCGTAACATTCGGACACACTCCCACCGCGCCACAGAGGCAGCTTTAATCCTCTCGTTGCAGAAAATCGTCTATGGGTTCGAACTTCTTGTGCTTATGCAAAAAATAATTCATAATCATAATCATTTATTCATCTATACTAATATTATAAAGCGGAAGAGTTTGTTTGTTTCTTTAAACGCGCTAATCTCAGGAACTACTGGTCCGATTTAAAAAAAATCTTTTTTTGTTGGATAGCCCATTTACCGAGGAAGGCTATAGGCTATATAACATCGCGCTACGACTAATAGGAGCGGAGCAGCAATGAGAAATGTTTCAGAAACGGGGAAAATTTACGCTGACGAAGTTGCGCGGGACAGCTAGTATAATAATAAGTAAGTAGGTACATGGTTATCAATTGGTTCAAAGAAAATATACAAGAAGACTGCTTAGCTACAGTACAATCACCGTAACTTGACCGGATTGAAGTTAGGTACTTATCACTTTCGCGCATGTCATAGAGATGCGACCCTAAAATTACTTACGAAAACGATTAATTATGTTTAATCGATTAAAAATACTAACAACATTTTAATTCAACAATATAAAAAACACTATTTAAATGATTGCACTTCAATATTCGGCCTGCGACGTCATAATTTGTTAAAATGCTCTCGAAAACTCAAACGAAGCAATAACAAAAGCCGTGATAGTTCTTTAACTACCGACTAGATGGCGCATGCGAGGGCACAAACTCGCGAGCATCAAGGGATAGAAAATTTTGAGGTCTAGCAACATAGTCCAGATAGGTGGTTCGCTTCTGGCCCCGGTTTGGCTTCGGAAGTCTCGGGTTCGATTCCTGGGTCTGGACTTCAAATTTTTCTATCTTTCAAAAATGCAATTATGGTATTTGTAATTGGCAAAAAATGCCTATAAAAATTACTTCACTATTTAAATGAGTTCATAAAAGTTTAAATTTAGAACAGTTACAGTAAATACTAAAGAAACTTTGAAAAACAATTTCTTTACGAAAATGATCACAAAAAAACATGAGTTAGCAATACTAATTAAGACAATGTAATGCGTAATCGCATCTCTAATCCTCTTGGTTTAGTTACCGCCCCCCCCCGCCCGCTTCCTGTCACCATTTACTTCCAACACAACACTTGTCGCCCACTTCAGTCCGGCCTAGTTACGTTGATCCAACTGTACATGGGTACCTGTACCTACTAGGTAAAAACCTGTACCACAGGCGGGAATTAGTTGAAAAAAATAGTCCACATAAACTTAAGAAATTTAAATACCTAAACGAAAATTCATGAATTTCGTTTTAAAAAAAGATAGTCTAGTGTATTGTATATTTTTATGTTAAAATGATACGGTCCAAAATAAATGTATGTAGGTATAAAGAGTTGTATAATATAATACAACCAGGAATGTTAGACCATGCTCAGTGTAGTTTCGGATCCGTTGCAGAAAACCATCACCAGCAGAAAAGCGTATGTTTATGGCACTTACGCCCTTTTGTTGAGTATAGAGAATTACATGTATGGATTAAATATGAAAAAAAGCCCTAAAAATTTTTATTTTTATTATTTAGCTATCAAGCTAAGTAACCCACCTCACCAAGATTCAATGAGCAGAGTTTGAGTAAAATGCCTGTGACATGACGAAACTATAAGCGTTCCGTTTTGGCTATTTCGGCTACGGAACCCTAAAAAGCAATATATTTAAGTATATTAAGGCTTTTTAGGGTTCCGTAGCTGAAATACTTTTGTAAAAACTAAGTAGTAAACAATAGTACCTATACATAAATCTTCATATTATCTTTGTATTGAGAGATATCTATATCTGATAATCGGCTACACAATAATAAACAACATTCTTTTACTAGTGTCTACCGATGTCTAGATAATTTCTGTTATGATAAAAGATTGCGATACGAACGAGATAATAATACGAATAACATGAATCTTATCTTATACTAGCTGTTCAAAATTTTCCCCGTTTTTGCAACATTTCTCATTGCTGCTCCGTTCCTATTGGTCGTAGCGTGATGTTATATAGCCTATAGCCTTCCTAGATAAATGGGCTATCCAACAGTAAAATAATTTTTCAATTCAGTCCCGTAGTTCATGATTTTTTTGCGTTCAAACAAACAAACCAACTCTTCAGCTTTATATTATTAGTATAGATAAAAGTAAGTCAGTTATGTTTTATCATCGAAATACTCTTGAAGTGAGTAGTAGCATTTATTTACTAGAAGATTATGTAGTCATATCATCTAGTCATATTATCTATTTTCCGATGAGATTTCCGAAATCGCAGTACGCCATCAGGCTCGTCATACGCCAGCTCCTCCCGCTCCGTTCACCCCCTCCATTTGGATTTAAAAAAAAATATAAAAAGTAAAAAATCCCGCCTGCACAAAAAAGATGGAAACAAGATCCCCTACATAATTAAATAATTTCATGCAGTCGGCGGCACTTTACTAAATTCATCGAGATTCTTAAGATAATAATAATAATAATAAGATTCTAAGTTCATTCGACTGCATGAAATTATTTAATTATGTAGGGGATCTTGTTTTCATCTTTTTTGTGCAGGCGGGTTTTTTTTATTTTTATAATTTAGTTTTTTAATTAATACTTTTTAGTGGTGTAATATGTAACCGATGTAACAACTAACTTTTATCACAGCTATTGTCAAGTATTGAAGATTGAAAAAAAAATGGTTGCTAACTACCTTTTTTTGGTATTACAGTCATAATCGTATTATACCTTTTTGAAATGCCTAAGATAAGCCCTTTTATTTGATACGCATATTGCAGTATTCAAAACAACTTTTTTTTCACACCTCCTTATTTTGACATCTCACAGCCGCCATGTTTGTTTTTTTCAAAAGTCACTTATCTAAGAACACTTGGGCGATCAAGACGAATCTAACTACGTCTTAATTGTATAAATACGTTCAGTAGATTGTGAGATATGAGGTAATAAAGAATATTACATACATACAAGATACGCGCGAAAGACATAACCCTTCATTACAGTCGGGTAAAAAAGCTAATTATTCAAAAAGAAGTCAACGCCAGTAACAAATCAAATTAATATCTAATCCATCAAGCTTTGTTTACATCAAGCTAAAATTATTTTCCACAGGGATTAAACAGATTTCAGGGATAATTCAGTGACGAGGTCAAATGTGTAAAGGATTAGGAAGATATCTATACTAATATTATAAAGCGGAAGAGTTTGTTTGTTTGATTGTTTGTTTGTTTGTTTGTTTGTTTGTTTAAACGCGCTAATCTCAGGATCTACTGGTCCGATTTGAAAAAATATTTTTTTGTTGGATAGCCCATTTATCGAGGAAGGCTATAGGCTATATAACATCGCGCTACGACCAATAGGAGCGGAGAAGCGACGAGAAATGTTTCAAAAACGAGGAGAAATTACGCATACGAAGTTGCGCGGGACAGCTAGTACCTAATAAGAATATACAGAATGAGGTAGGTATACATGTTAGAGTAAAATAATAGAATTGAAGCGGCGGTAGCCTAATGGCTAAGGCATCGGTCTCGCAATCGTGAGGTCGTGGGTTCGAATCCTGGCCATTATACTACCGACGTGAACCCACTCCTAACAAGCCATAGAGCTTAGCTGGAGGGGTTAACAGGATTGCTAGTAATGTGGGACGATAATCCCACATTGCTAGTTATCTTTTTAAATGAAAAAAAATGTACTTGATTAGAGATTATGAATATTAGCTAGTTATTATGAATAATGAATATTATGGGTAAAGCCATATTATTATCGTGCTACCTGCCATATTATTATCTCTTGACATGTAACATAGCCTAAAAATATGCCCAGTCAATTACCTCTACTTACCTTCGTTAGTATTTAACACCGATATGTCAAATACACTGAATAAAATACTCATAAGTGCTAACTACTTGTTAACTTGATAAACGATATCAGTACACTAAGTAAGCTAAGCTGTTACATCTATACTAATATTATAAAGCTGAAGAGTTTGTTTGTTTGAACGCGTTTATCTCAGGAACTACTGATCCGAATTGAATTCTTTTACTGTTGGATAGCCCATTTATCGAGGAAGGCTATAAGCTATATAGCATCACGCTAAGAGCAATAGGAGCGGAGCAGCAATGAGAAATGTTGCAAAAACGGGGAAAAATTACGCAGACGAAGTTGCGCGGGACAGCTGGTATTAGTATATATGTAGGTATATGCATTTAGTAAAAAGCTGTTATTTTGACATATTAGTGCGACTGTGTAGGTACTTGCTGTGACCCTCGCAACTTCGTCTGCGTCAAATTAATCCGTTTTGAAAAAATAGGGGTAAATAAAAAAATAGGGGTTGATCGTAGAAGGGTGAAAATTCAGGGTTGTATTTATTTTTGAATACGGTATCATAAAAAATAAAAATTTAACTAAAAATTAAAAAATGAGGGGTGGACTACCCTTATCATTTAAGGGGATGATTAATAGATGTTGTCCGATTCCCAGACCTACCCAATATGCACACAAAATTTCATGACAATCGGTCGAGCCGTTTCGGAGGAGTCAAATTACAAACACCGTGACACGAGAATTTTATATATTTTTTTTATGTCAACACTGCCGGTGCCGAGAATTCTGCCAATGTCAGATGTGCGAGGGAGTAAACGAGCAATTTTGAATTTCTATTGCTGAACTATTTGTGTTGTTAGTAACTGTAACAAACAAAAATATAATTACGTCTAAAAAATAAAAAAGATTTATTAAAAGAGGTTAAAAATAAATAATAATAAGTATATCCACATAACGTTCATAGATGGACAAATATAATCTGTTGGCATTATTTATACTAATATTATAAAGCTGAAGAGTTTGTTTGTTTGAACGCGGTAATCTCAGGAACTACTGATCCGAATTGAAAAATATTTTCTCTGTTAGATAGCCCATTTATGGAGGAAGGCTATATAACGACACGCTACGACCAATAGGAGCGGAGCAGCAATAAGAAATGTTGCAAAATCGGGGAAAATTTACGCAGACGAAGTTGCGCGCTAGTGACGAATAAAGGTGATTAGAGCCGTAATAAGTTAGGGAAAATAATATGTTAGGAGTGAAGAAAATTTATTAGGAATGGGGATATTTAATTGTATTATGTGCCTTATAAGTCGAAGAACTGGGTATTTCTAGGGCAATTGAAGAATATGTGTTCTAAGCTACCCTCACCTAACCCACATTCGCAAATAGAAGAGTCCCGAACTCCAATCTTGTGTTAACACGGGGAGCAATAATGTCCTAAACGTAGTAAGTAATAAAAACAGAGTACAATGAATATTTAAGAGACACAGGCTCCCATACAGCAAACATGTACACACTTAAAATATTTACAGAATATTGAGTTATAAAAATAAGATATATAAAGGGGGCTCGCGTAACGTCTGCGTAAATTTTCCCTATTTTTGCAACATTTCTCATTGCTGCTCCGCACCTATTGGTCGTAGCGTGTATTATAATTTAAAATTATTATTGTTTCGTCAGCCGACTACTGCCCAATCCGATTAAACTATCGGTCGATTACAAAGTTTGTAGTCCAACCTTAGGGTGATGCAGACTTATATTCATTACGCCTCTTCTTCTGCGTAGGTGGTTAAAAACAGATGTTCAGAAATGAGCAAACGACTTTGAAAATGACTACGGAAGATTTTAGTACATAATAAAAATTATAACACGCGAACACAAAATACGGAGAGAAACGAATGTAACATTCATACGTACCTCGTTCGAGTAACGAGTTCCGTATCCATAAAGACATCGTTTATGGATACGGAATTTCGGAATGCCTTCCGAAAAATCGTCCGAAGTAGTCTGTGCTTTTATGTCCTTACGATTTCTATATCTGGGTCACCACCAGATGGCTTGCGTGACAGCCTCGATGTTCGAATCGCGAGTTTCCCGCGTGAGGCAGTCTCAGTTCCTCGTCTGGAAAAACAGAGTCGAGAATACCTTCCGAACAAAGTGGTCCTAATTAGTCTGTAATTCCATGTCCGTTAACGACTCCTATATCTGGGTCACCACCAGATACATGGACTTGTGTGACAGCCTGGATGTTCGACTCGCGAATTAGCCCCACGAGGCAGCTTCATTGGATCGCTTCGCGAGACAGGCTGAGCCAACAAAAACTGAGTTGAAACAGTTGTTCACATCAAACGAACAACGTACACTGACTGAGGCATCTTTGAGCGCAGATGGCTCGACCTCGAGGCACGCTCAGCCAGCCAAACAACGTGCGCCGGAGGCAGCCCCAGCTGCATCCACACTGACTGAACATTTGGTTCGTCAGGTTGCCATGGAAACCGCGCTCGGTCGGTGAAAACCTGGCTTATTAGTGCGTGGCTTGAGCGAGGTATGGTCAGCTAAAAAGTGGTCTACCAGTTTTAAGAAAGATTCCTTTGTATCGAAAATAGCGTTAAGGTTGAAATAAGTAACTGTTAAAATGTTATGCAAGGGAAAATTAACCTTGTTGTTTATGACGTGCCAATGGATTTCAAACTGATAGTGATAGGCTGGCCTGTTGATGTAGTGGTTAGTGACCCTGACTGCTAAACTTGAGGTCGTGGGTTCGATCCCTACCCAGGATAAAACACTGTGTGATGAGCACGATGGTTTATTCTTTGTCTAGGTGTTATTTATCTATCTATCTAGCTGTCCCGCGCAACATCGTTTGCGTCCCTGTTTTTGCAACATTTCTCATTGCTGTTCCGCTTCTATTGGTCGTATCGTGATGTAATATAGCCTATAGTCTTCCTCGATAAATGGGCTATCCAACAGTAAAATGTTTTTTCAATTCGGATCAGTAGTTCCTGCCATTACCGCGGTCAAACAAACAAACTCTTCAGCTTTATAATGTTTTTTAATTTTTTTTAAGTATAGATATGTATGTATTTAGAAATATATTTATAAGTTGTCTGGTTCCCATAGAACAAGCTCTGCTTAGTTTGGGGTCAGATAGCGTTCTGTGAGTTGTCTCAAGATGTTATTATAGACCATATTTTTGAACGACTGTAACATACAAATGTAGGTTACATTCTGTACCTACTCTTTGTATTTTGTGGTTGCGCTCGCGCATATTTAACTAAAGAGTACAATATAACATTGAAACGTATATCTATCTGGTTATGTAAACATTTTTATGTACTTTTTAAACATAATGTGTCAAGTGCTGATGTGCTAGTTTAGTTTCTACTTTTGTGGTGTTAAACGCGTCTTGTTCAAAAATGCCTATGTCGAAACTGATGCGTTCCGTTGATACTATGAAAGTGATCAGTGAGGAGATCAAGAGTTTTGAGTATATTGATGGTGAGTTTTTTTATTTTATTTGCGACTTTTGAACCCTTGAATCAGAATAAATGGTGTCCTAAGATTGTAATGCCTAGTGTTTCCCGCAGTAGGGTACAAGCCCTGTATCATGAGGACTTTACAAACATACAAGTCACGGACGCAAAGAACACCCAGACTCGGAACAACAATTTGTGGATCACACAAAGTGGTCAGCTAAATAAAGCTAAATTGCGCGGGTCAGCTAGTCTTATATAATAGACTAGCTGTAGCGTAAGTTTTCCCCGTTTTTGCAACATTTCTCGTCGCTGCTCCGCTCCTATTAGTCGTAGCGCGATGTTATATAGCCTATAGCTTTCCTCGATAAATGGGCTATCCAACAAAAAAATATTTTTTCAAATCGTACCTAACCGAACAAACAAACAAACTCTTTCGCTTTATAATATTAGTATAGATCAAATTTTCGCGCCACATCACAATTTTTAATGCGAATTACGAAAATGATTAATTATGTTTAAGCGATTAACAATACTACTAGTATAGTATTATATTATCTGTGACAATACTAACAAAATTTTCTACATTAAACGAGTTCATAAAAGTTTAAATTTAGAACAGTTACAGTAAATACTAAAGAAAGTTTGAAAAAAAAAATCTTTACGAAAATAATCACAAAAAACATGAGTTTTTTCACATTGTCATTATTAGTATTAGGTACTAAACCTAATACTAATAATGACAATGTAATGCTTAATCGCATCTCTAATTCTCTAGGTTTTAGTTTAGGTACCGAATTTTACTACATTTCATCCAGTTTCGGTTTTTTGCGAATAAAAAAAAAATGAGATTTGCTACGTGACATTTTTGGTAAGATTGGGCTCGACCCCCTCTCCCCCCTAATCACCTCACGTAATTAATAGACATCGCCTTATTTCCGCCGTACCATTTGACTATCACATTTTGTGGCGACCAAGGCAGGCAATTGAACTATACGTAGTTTTCTTTTGAGCTATGCGAAATACATGCCAAGCCTAACTAAACGTAGATACCTATGTGTTCGTATCGATTTGTTTGAGGTCAAGTTCAAACAAAAGGTACTATGCAGTGTTATAAGAATTATGTAACTGTAGACTTTTATACGACTACTTAGAGAATTCCTTAGGTAATCACTTCGAAATTAATTATGCATGATTAGTTTATAAATAAACTAGCTGTCCCGCGCAACTTCGTTTGCGTAATTTTTCCCCGTTTTTGCAACATTTCACGTCGCTACTCCGCTCCTATTAGTCGTAGCGCGATGTTATATAGCCTATAGCCTTCCTCGATAAATGGGCTATCCAACAAAAAATGTTTTTTTCAAATCGGACCAGTAGTTCCTGAGATTAGCGCGTTTAAACAAACAAACAAACAAAGCAAACAAACAAACAAACTCTTCCGCTTTATAATATTAGTAAAGATTAAATAACGTATTGATGCAAAAGGTATATTACAGTGTTAAAGAGTATTTTAGCCGTGTGGTACCGGCTTAAGAATAGTACCACCCCATTACTTCCCGTGGGTGTCGTCAAGGCGACTAAGGGATTTACCACCGGAGGGCGGGCAGCAGCGTCCTCTGTGTATTTTAAAACCTTACTGCGATCGCCAACCCGTTCGCCAAGCGTGGCGATTATGGCAATTACCCCCAGGGTATTGGGGAGACCCGTGCCCAGCAGTGGGACATCATATGGGTTGATATGTAAAGAGTATTTAGAAGTTATTTATATATTTACTGTTTTATTTTTTTTATGAATATTATTATATTTATTAATTATCAGAAGTCATTCAATATTAACCTATGACATAACTATTTTGTAAATTAAAATTTATAATTATGTATAATTATGGGCCCGTACTCATTTATATGAAACTAGCTGACCCGCGCAACTTTTTGCGTAAATTTTCCCCGTTTTTGCAACATTTCTCATTGCTGCTCCGCTCCTATTGGTCGTAGCGTGATGTTATATAGCTTATAGCCTTCCTCGATAAATTGGCTATCCAACAGTGAAATATTTTTATATAGCCTATAGCCTTCCTCGATAAATGGGCTATCCAACAAAAAAAAATTCAAATCGGACCAGTAGTTCCTGAAATTACCGCGTTCAAACAAACAAACTTTTCAGCTTTATATCAAATCAAATCAAATCAAATCAAATCAAATCAAATAATTTATTTGTAAAAACATAGGTAAATACATACAATGTGGTCTTATAAATAAATATTGTTGCGCTACGTTTTGTCATCCAGACATACAAATATTGAGCATTATATTAAATTAGATTATTAAAACATTGACTTACAAATTAGTAGATGTCATTGGATAATTAAATTGTATTACAGTAGTCAATTGAATCATAAATTAGTACATGTCATTAGTGAATTAAATTGTATTACAGATAAAAACAAGTCATGAGAATAAATAAAAAATTACAATATTATGTCACTTAAAAAGTCATTTAGATTATAATAGCATTTGTCAACGAGTAGTTTATGTAATGCTTTTTTTAATTGGGCCAATTGTAAGGTTTTCAAACTGTCAGGTAATTTATTGAAAATTATTGGGGCCATACCATAAAAACTTTTTTGCATAAGTGTTGTCCTACATTTTACTTGGCACAATTTATTAGCATACTGAGCGCGTACAGGACCTCTTCGAACGTTTGATATATGTTGAAATTTGATATATGTTGAAGTTTGAGTTATAATATTAGTATTGATAAGCATAAGTTTTGCCAAAAACTTTAGACCGTTTCGAAGCCTAAACAATCACAAAGAGATCAGAATTTTTTCAATGAATTGTTTATACAACGTTATTCTTGGCATAGTGCAAACCTGAAAGTAGTTTGTTCAGGTTTAGTAACACAAACCAATAGGGTAGTTTTTGGACCATGTTATATTCTTTGATTAATTAATTAATCAATCATTATTTAATTAATTAATCATTCTAACAGTCTAAATTCTGTTCACAATGTGATGTTAAATGTAATCATCACTTATTTTTCAATAATAACCATGGATTACGTACTAGGGGGTGCAATGAGCACGATAGCGCGAAGAACACAAGACAACTTGAATGGCTTATAACTCTGCAAGTTTTCAATATTTTCATTTTCTTTTTTTTTATATGATTTCTTGAAGTAAAAATCTTATTGGGTTATCTGAGCTTTGCACTATACCAAAAATAACCTTTTATAATATCATAGAGACTTTATTGTGAACTATAAACGTCAAAATTATTTTGACGTATACTATTTCATTGCATTTTATGAAAAGATACGGAGATACTACGCAATTATAGAGTTAATGCAATCATGTTTTATTTGTTTAAAACATAATTAAGTTAATGCAAACAAGAGTAACAATGTGCTTGGTATCAAAGGAATGTGCTAATTAAGCCATTTCATTTGATACCAAACACAACATATTTGAAAACGTTAAGTAAAAATACCCAATTTACATGTTTACCATACCTATTTATTATACGGGAAATAACGCGCATTATCACTAGGTACATAGTTGGATAGCTCATTTATCGAGGAAGGCTATAGGCCTATCGAATTTTGTACCAGGGGTGGTATAAATCTTATGCCATACGCCTTTCACTACTGAATTTTGACAAAAAGAATATGCTATAACTATGTAATAGTAATGCAACCAGCTACGGCGCCATGGTAGGTGCAATACTGATAACATAACCTATCCGCTACTGAAATTTGACCACACCTTTTTGTTACACCCTGTATAACATCACGTTACGACCAATAGGAGCGGAGCAGCAGAAATGTTGCAAAAATGGGAAAATTTACGCAGACGAAGTTGCGCGGGACAGACAACACCTTAACCAGCCTTTATAAAATGCTTGTATTTTTTAGCGCTCCCGGTCTAGTAGTGCGCATGGTGGTTTACATACAGTACAGACAGCCCACAGAGCTATTATTATTATCTATGGTACAGCCTGTACTATGCGTTTCAAATGAGTTGATAACTGTCATGATGACATTTGGTTAGGTTAGCAATAAAATGATTCGTACAAAAGTGTCATTAGTATTAGGTACACAGAAGTACCTACCTACTCTAATGAACTTTATATAATAGTCCGGTCAATTTAGACATTCGAAGTTACATAAAGTCCCAACAAGCTGAATTTCTGTGAAGTTGTTCAAAACATAATTATAAACAATGTCTACAAGTTCCCCATCATTCCCCTGTAAGGAAAAAAATTAATTCAAGGTCAAAGGTCAAAAAAAATTAGTTTTTCGCGATTTTCAGCAAAACGGTAAGTTTTATCATAAAAGTACCTCAGACAAAAATTGTAGATCATAAAATTATCTATAAAAAATGTATCAATACTTTTTTTCTTACGAGCCATCGTTTCTGAGATATAACGATTCAAAAAGTTATAAAAGTTGTTATCGTCATAATATGCACACGTTTCCACGCCACCTATAAGGTAGTGTAATCTGAAGATTCTAAAATCTGAGGATCTTCTTCTTTCACTCTCTTCATTTAATTTCTCGCCACAAAATAAGCATAGTTCTTTGAAACAAAAAGCTGATTCACTGATACGTGATCTAGTACGAGGAGGACTTGCTATGGATGTACTGGCTTCTTGTTTTTCACGTTGTCTTTTATTAGCTGCAGCAATAGAAGACTTTCGAGTATAATTTTTACGGCAATTTTCATGTATTGTCATAGATTTCTGATTTTTGAGATATTCCGAAAAATCATCAGCTCTTTCGATACTTGCATTAATTAATGTCTTCATACCACGTTCAACAGTAACAACTTCACTTTCAGTTAAAAGTTTAGCACAAATAAAACAATATTCAGACATTTTTAATATAAAACTCAAAACAGCACAATATAGGTTTGGATAAACACGTGTTTTCACTACAGAGTGACGCTCAAGACTAACAGTATTTCATTTATTATAGCAGGTATAAGACCCTAGCCACGCACACAATAGAACAAGAGACAGATGTCTCGAAGTTACACTGGCTTAAAGATTAAGGGACTGGGTTTCATTTTACCTGATATTCTTGTAGTTAAAACTTATGTATATTTTATATTGTAAGTATAAGTTACAATGACCGATAGAAAAATATTTAAACATTTAATATATAATATATATGCATATATATAATATTAAACATTTAATATATATATATATATATATACACGTATATATATATATTATATAAAATATTACAACTCTAGATGTATATACGTGGCGTACTCATGCATATTATGACGATACCTAACAACTTTTATAACTTTTTGAATCGCTATATCTCAGAAACGATGGCTCGTAAGAAAAAAAGTATTGATACATTTTTTATAAATAATTTTATGATCTACAATTTTTGTCTGAGGTACTTTTATGATAAAACTTACCGTTTTGCTGAAAATCGCTAAAAACTCATTTTTTTTACCTTTGACCTTGAATTAAATTTTTTCCTTACAGGGGAATGATGGGGAACTTCTAGACATTGTTTATAATTATGTTTTGAACAACTTCATAGAAATTCAGCTTGTTGGGACTTTATGTAACTTCACTCTCATTTTTTGGTCTAAATTGACCGGACTATAAGCACTGTATTCTATTTATTATGTTTTAGTTAAAAAAAATATTACGTGTGACTAAAAGGCCTTTATTTACTTATTTCTGTTTGGTGTTTATTAAATAATAAAGAATACTAATCCTTCTTCCTACTAATATTATAAAGCCGAATGTTTGTGAGTGTGGATGTGTGGATGTTTGTTCCTCTTTCACGCAAAAACTACTAAATGGATTTTAATGAAACTTTACAATAATTTTGCTTATAGATCAGAATAACACATAGGCTATAATTTATAAAGATATTGTGTAAATTGTCCAAAATATAATAAGTGATGAAACGATAAGTGTAACGATAAACGTTATGTGTAAGTAGGAAAAAAATCTACAATCGGCGACATGTTTTGGCGTGCGCTGCAAATATCGTTGAAGTTACACATATATAATGTATGAACCTAACACACACACATAGCCTACTTTTAACCAGATATATTTCCACGGGATGTAGACTACGTACGGGGGTAAAACCGCGGGGCGCAGCTAGTAATATTATAATAAAGAAAAATGTTAGGTAGGGACATACATAGTTCAAAGAAAATAAATATTACGTCCGTTCCATTACTATACACATACGTACTTTACCCGACTGGGGAGTTTTTGTTGCCAGCGGTACAATTTTGACAAGTACAGAGTGAAGTTGTCGCGATCGCGATTATATTCTCATTTGAAACGCATAGTACACTTTCTCAGAGGGAGACAGACGTCTCTGCAGTAGGGAGTTCAATAGACTGACTTTTTTTTTTTTTTTAAGATAATTAGCAATGTGGGATTGTGATCCCACATTACTAGCAATCCTGGTAACCCCTCGAGATAAGCTCTATGGCTTGTGTTAGGAGTGGGTTCACGTCATAATGGGGAGGATTCGAACCCACGACCTCACGATTGCGAGTCCGATGCTTTAGCCATTAGGCTACCGCCACTTAAATGTTAAAGAAATAAAAATACCTTTACATAAAGTGACAGTATTATAACAGGGTCAAAAAGACTCCCGCAGTAGGGTACAAGCCCTGTGTCGCGGGGGACTTTACAAACATATAAGTCACGGACACAAAGTACATTCAGACCCGGACGGAGCAACAATTTGTGGATCACATAAAGTGGTGTCCCGTGTGGGAATCGAACCCACGACCTCTTGCGTAGCAGTCGGACACCGCGCCACTAAGGCAGTCAGTGATCTGCATTTTCAAGCGCATAATTTACCCTATTATAAAATCCTTTTACATAATCGAATAAATTATGAAAAAATATATATATTACGGGTCATAATCGCGTGAATAATTTAAAGTAAAATACCTACTCCCCGTATTTTACTTTAAATTATTCACGCGATTAACTGTCACGACTGAGTCTACTCGTGACCACGGCCGTTGTGATACGGTCGAAACGTCGGGCAATACACAAAGTATTTTACTTATATATAAGTTTTATTTAACAATAATTTTAGTGTTAAATAAAACTTATTTACAAATAAAATGAAATTTAAAATAGGCTTTGATCATCCGTTGATTGGCCGTTTGGTGCCGGCTTAAGAATAGTACCACCCCATCTCTTCCCGTGGGTGTCGTCAAGGCGACTAAGGGATTTCACACCGGAGGACGGGCAGCAGCGTCCTCTGCGTACTTAAAGCCTTACTGCGATCGCCAACCCGCTCGCCAAGCGTGGCGATTATGGCAATTACCCCCAGGATCTACATACTAGTAGGTTTTACTGGGGAGACCCGTGCCCAGCAGTGGGCCATCATATGGGTTGATATGTATGTTGATCATCAATTCATTATATTATGCTATTTTATTTATTATTACTAGCTTTCGCCCGCGGCTCCGCCCGTCGGTTATCGCGATAAAACTATCCTATGTCCTTCTCCGGAACTGAAACTATCTCCATACCAAATGTCATCTAAATCGGTTTAGCTGTTTGAGCGTGAAAGCGTAACAGACAGACAGAGTTACTTTCACATCTATAATATTATTATGGATTATTTCATTTATTCAGATCTAAATACATAATTTATTATCAATCCGAATTTCAATAAATTACCATGCACAAACGTCATTCCATACAATTATGTCAAATTTGCGAAATGCCTCATAATTCCAAAGTACTAAAGTAAAACATTGTAGGTCAAATGCACAGGTAAAGTGCAATTTATAAACTAGAGCAATATGAATGAATATATAACGTGTAAGTATATTTGATACCCTTGAGCGGTTTGTGATTTGTAGCAACTAACGGCCTAACAAATTGACAGAAAAGTTAGGTATTAAATAACGTACGTTGCTGACGATCAAGTGCGGAATCTAGGAGGGGGTGGGGGAGAATTTGTCTCTAAACCTAATTATGTCCACACTCACTTTTAACTGTCCATTAAAAAATATTATAAAGTAGATATAATGTTGTAAGTATGAAACAAAAACAACAGAAAACCCACTTCTTAAGCCGGATTGTTTGGTTGTTGGGGGGGGGGGGGGGACTACGGAACCCTACATTGTGCGTGGCCCGACATACACTTGCCCGGATTTTTTACTTCATGGATAGTTGCCAATCCGATGGAAGCGCAATCTGTTTACATCATACACCCATTTATCATATCATATTACTATATCTCTAACTTTTTTTGTGTGATGCAAGCTTGATAAATGTACGTAAACAATTCATTTTAAAGCGAGCCGACGCCATACTTACCGGACAAGAGTGATTACTGTGACGAGTCCGTCACACATTTGCAGTTCGCTAAACAAGACGAACGTATTCTAAATTTGAAATTTGACGTTTTATTTTTTTTCGAACTCTCTACTTTGTCTCTGTGCTAGTGATAGTGATGTGTGATCAATAATCGAATCGTAAAATACGGTTTTTATTACCGGTTCTTTGTTTTTTAATATTGCAGTGAAGTTTCTATGTAATAAAATTGGTGTGTTGCAGTAGTTTTGTCGAGTGTTCTGTTGACTAAACTAGTTGTTTGCGTACACTTTAATTTTATTGTTGAGTTTGAGTCACGTTTTCGTAATTGCTTCGTTGAGGCGAGAATGAGGGGTAACGTTATATCATTAGTTTTACTTAAATATACTTGGATATATTATAAAGATGTTTATTTAATGCTATAGATTAAGTTAGTAATGGTATATTCTATATCGTTATCGCGATAAAAACTATCCTATGTCCTTCCCCGGGACTCATACTATCTACATACCAAATTTAATCTAAATTGGTTTAGCTGTTTAAACGTGAAAGCGTAACAGACAGACAGAGTTACTTTCACATTTAAAATACTAGCTGTGCCCCGCTGTGTTACTCGCGGTTTATTAGCCTATGTGTTAATCCAGGGTGTCAGCTAACTCCATACCAAATTTCATTAAAATCGCTCCAGCCGTTTAGACGTGAAGAAGTAACAAACATACACACTCACATACTCACAAACTTTCGCCTTTGTAATATTAGTGTGAAGTGTGATTGTGATTAGTATGGATTAGCTTTTCTTAGCATGTTTATAGCTTTGTAATGTTTCATCGAAATCCGTCCAGTGGTTTTTGTGTGAGAGTGTAGAAAGTCGATTATAGACTGATAACATCACGCCGTGTTAAAGGGAAGCTGAGCAGGAACGAATTTTGAAACCGTAGGCGCAAAATACCTTTACTATGTAGTAAAGAACAAATGGAAAACGGCCGTTGCAATACCGTCGAAACGTCGGGTAATAAACAAGGTATTTTACCTTAAATTATTCACGCGATTAAGACTCGTAATATATATATTTTAATAAAATGGAGAAAATCATGCAGCTCTGAGCAACGCAAATACAAGTAGGTGTGTACATTTGTTTCGTTAGCGATTCCTGGATTCTGTATTCGTTTGGCGGAAAATCGGATGGTTTAGCGTAAATTAGGAGAAGCCTTTTCAGCAGTAGAGTGAAACTAACTGCTTGATTGATTCAGCTGTATGCCTTATATGTGCTTAAAATTACACGATTTGTACGTACTGGCCGTTTTGCAACGGCCGTGCTCACGGACTGGACGTTGTGGAATTAATTAAAGATATTTATCCTTAAAATATCTACGAGATTTATATCGAGTCCTTCCTCCTGTCATGCAGGCGACTCACACTTGACCAGTGTTAATAAAATGTGATTTCTCACGTGAGATTAGGGAGGAAGGGGGTCAAGCCAAATGTGAGGTCGTGGGTTCGAATCCTGGCCATTATACTACCGACGTCAACCCATTCCTAACACAAGCCATAGAGCTTAGCTGGAGGGGTTAACAGGATTGCTAGTAATGTGGGAGCACAATCCCACATTGCTAGTTATCTTTATAAAAAAAAAAACTACTAATAATATAAAGCTCAAGTTTTCAAGCTCAGAGTTTTTTTTGAACGCGTTAATCTTAGTAACTATTGGTCCGAATTGAAAAATTCTTTCACTGTTGGATAGCCTATTTATCAAGGAAGGCTATAGGCTATATAACATCACGCTACGACCAATAGGAGCGGAGCAGCAATGAAAAATGTTGCAAAAACGGGGATAATTTACGCGGACGAAGATGCGCGGGTCAGCCTAAGCTCAGTTCTAAGCCTTTGTCTGTCTGTGGAGTGTGTTTTTCAAGTGGAGCTGGTTTATAATAATAATATTATCTTGGACCACTCACACAAAGCTATCTGATCCCAAACTAAGCAGAGCTTGTACTATGGAAACCAGACAACCGATAAACATACTTATATATTTCTCAATACATACATATAATAGATAAATAACACCCAGATGCAGAATAAACCATCGTGCTCATCACACAAAGTTTTATCTTGGGTAGGGATCGAACCCACGACCTTTTGCGTAGCAGTCGGACACACTCCCACCGCGCCACAGAGACAGTTATATTTTAGGGTTTCTTAAAAAAGTGTTCATAAAATAGTTACATTTCTAGGGAATACGTTTAGTCATATACGGTTAGCGATCCAGTAGGTATGTAAATCGATTTAACCAGTCACAGAACCATGAAAGTGGAACAAATATATTATGTAGGCACTGCAATGTCGTCGCATTTCCTGGAAATTCGAATAGTATACTGCTTACAGACAATCCAACACATGAAACCGAGTAATGGCGTATTGTTGTTATAGTTTGATTGATCGCTGCAATACCAGGACTATAAATGCATTTATGAATTCAAAAGTTTTTATTTCAACCATCGATTTAATTATTGTTTTTAAACTTTCGCGATTTTATACATATTTATCGAGGAAGGCTATAGGCTATATAACATAGCGCTACGACTAATAGGAGCGGAGCAGCGACGAGAAATGTTCCAAAAACGGGGAAAATTTATGCGTACGAAGTTGCGCGGGACAGCTAGTTAGATATATTTCGGGACTTAATCGCGTGAATTATTTAAAGGTACGAACCTTTTATTTACCCGACGTTTCGATCGAATTGCACCGATCGTGGTCACCCGTGACCACTTTTATTCATGACCCTTTAAATAATTCACGCGATTAAGTCCCGAAATATATCTAACATCGATTGAATGGATCTGATTTGGTCACAGAGAAAATTTGAGATTCAAATTGCAATATTTACTTTTGCAGTAACTGATACTAATAATTAAATCTTGAGATAACACACAGAACGTCATCTGATTCGTAACTAAGGAGAGCTTGTACTATGGGTACCAGACAACTGATAAATCTATACTAATATTATAAAGCTGAAGAGTTTGTTTGTTTGAACGCGGTAATCTCAGGAACTACTTGTCCGAATTGAAAAATTCTTTCACTGTTGGCTAGCCTATTTATCGAGGAAGGCTATAGGCTATATACCATCACGCTACGACCAATAGGAGCGGAGCAGCAATGAGAAATGTTGCGCGACGAGAGTGCAGATGAGACGAAGTTGCGCGGGACAGCTAGTATACTTATAAATGAAGTTTTATCCTAGGTTGGGATCGAACCCACGACCTCCGGTTTAGCAGTTAGGGTCACTAACCACTAGACCAACAGGCCAGCCGTCTAAACTATATAAAATACTTGCGATAAGTCATAAGTTGAGAAGTTAATGAAAATATAGGAATTACAGTAGGAATATATTCAGATAAATAAAACTAAGACTAAGATTGATATTTTTATATTTAAATTCGGTAACATACATAACAACAATAATTTATAGTGAAGTAACACAGTCATTAAATAATATTTAAAATAAAAATACAAAAAATCTATAAATAATACTAAAAACTTTAAATAACACGCTTTTACTGACTTTAGTAACACGCAATCACTATTGTAAAGGTATTTAATGCATAATAGTTGTTATTATTACGCTAGGCTTAGTAAGTAATCTGCACGCATTCACGATTGCATGTTTCTTAAAGTTAAAAATAACGTGTTATTATAAATCATAGTAAAAAATATAGTATTTTTGATATAGCTACATAAAAGTTTAAATATGCTAGTAGATATTTGTCTATGGTCGAACATGGCGATGGCTTTTATTAAAAAAAAATGATGAAAGAAGAATCTAGAAATGAGGTCACTTAGTTCCGACATTTTTAAATCTAAAAGAGGTTTGTAGTGAGAAATATGTCGTATATTTTGGAGTAGCAACATTCAGATTAAATCCAGGTCGCTTTTAGGTCATGTCTGTAAACCAGGTCGTTTGAATTTGATGCCGTGTAGTGGTATTTCCTCATAAATGTATAAAAGCCTAAGTTGTAGTTTACATAAATCTAGAAATATTTTTATTACTCTTACTTTATAAAACTGTAATAATCGTCAATATACAAATAACTATACTTATAGTCACGTTTTATTTTAACAAGTATTTAAATGAGAGTATAGAAAAACTGTTTAAAATGTGCTTAAGATAGGAGTCGGAAAATTCAATACCTATCAAAAAAGTGGTTGCCACAAAACCTTTTAAACAAGTTTGTTTAAGTAATTATAACTTTTAAACTTACTCGTTGCATTATAAATACAATTTGACACGGGAATAAACGCGTTTAACCTAGGTAAAGTTTTTACCTTATGCTTGACGTTTCGACCGGGTTACACCGACCGTGGTCACAAGCAGACTGCCTACGGTATGGTTAAAGTAATTGGTTTGTTTACTAAGATACGACGCCATTGTTTGTTATTTCGTACATTTTTTACACAGCCCATACTGATGTTATATTCTTAGTATTAAAGATTAGATGTTTTTATCAATTAGTAATTAGAATCCGAGGAAGATATGAGTCTTCGTGCCTTGACGGTAGCACTTCAAGATTTCAAAAGCTGTATCCGCAGCGTCCTTGCCAGTTTTACTCTTGCAACCTTCGAGAACCTTTTCAGCATCAGCCTTATCTACACCAGGTGGCAATTTCGATACAGCGGTGGCTACATTGAGTTTGCCATCTTTATCCACGATATCAGCTTTCTGGAAGAAGCAGAGGGTGAATTTCTTTAGGTTCTCGTCTTCGCTAAATTCTCCTTTTTTGGCTGCGGCCAGCACTTCGGTTTTGACGCCCGATTCTTTGACGCATTCTGCTACGTATCCTGTTGCCTTGTCTTTCTGAGTATCGGTTAGGTGGACGGTCTGTAAAAGAAGATGAGACTGGTTTAATATTTGTTTTAAAGACATCTCTGTATCGCTGAAACTTCACTGACTGCCTCTGTGGCGCGATGGGAGTGTGTTCGACTGCTACGCAACTACGCAAGAGGTCGTGGGTTCGATTCCCACACGGGACACCACTTTGTGTGATCCACAAATTGTTGTTCCTAGTTTGGGTGTAGTTCGTGTCCGTGACTTGTATGTTTGTATTAGTAGTGATTTGACGATAGGAACTTATGACGTCATAGGTTGCTATTCCATACACATTTTTATAGAGCTTATTCTTAAAAGGAGACCGATTTGACTTGACAGTCAACATCCCTATTGTGTCATGTCCTGTGTGGGAATCGAAACCAAGACCCTTTGCACAGTCAGACAGACTCAAAACAAAAATATAAAATAATACAAATTAGTAGCTGATCCTCGCAACTTCGTACGCGTAAAATTTCCCCGTTTTTGCAACTTTTTTCATTGCTGCTCCGCTCCTATTAGTCATAGCGTAATGTTTTATTGCCTATAGCCTTCCTCGATAAATGGGCTATCCAACAAGAAATATTTTTTTGTATTCGGACTAGTAGTTCCTGAGATTACCGCGTTCAAACACACAAACAAACTCTTCAGCTTTATAATATTAGTATAGACTAGCTGTCCCGCGCAACTTCGTATGCGTAAATATTCCCCGTTTTTGCAACATTTTTTGTCGCTGCTCCGCTCCTATTAGTCGTAGCGCGATGTTATATACTTCCTCGATAAATGGACTATCCAACAAAAAAAGATTTTTTCAAATCGGACCAGTAGTTCCTGAGATTAGCGCGTTTAAACAAACAAACAAACAAACTCTTTCGCTTTATAATATTAGTATAGATATAGGTAACAGATATCAATATCAACCATTTACCCATTTCAAGTGTGTTGCAAGAGACTTCAAAATATATTTATAACATACAAACAGATCTATTTTGTTTGTGCCGATAAAATGTGGATAAAACTAACGATAACAGAAACATGTATGACTAAAATACATTATCAGTTGAACAGTTGCGTAGTTATTTCTGAATCTATTTTAGAATTATTTTTTTTAGTTATACAGGGTGTCCCAACTATGTCGCATGGAGGGAAAGTACTCTAAATATTATAGATAGAACATTAACACAACAATAACTAAATAAAAAAAAAATAAAAAAAAATCAAAAGGGGGTTGGGGGGGGGGGGTCAAGGCGACTAAGGGATTTCACATTTCACACCGGAGGACGGGCAGCAGCGTCTTGGGAGTACTTTTGAAATAGGTGCTGCGATCGCCAACCCGCTCGCCAAGCGTGGCGATTATGGAAATTACTCCCAGAATCACTACATAGTATAATAAACAAAGTCGCTTTCTCTGTCCCTATATCCCTATGTATGCATAAATCTTTAAAACTACGCAACGGATTTTGATGCGGTTTTTTTAAATAGATACAGTCATTGAAGAGGAAGGTTTTATATAGTTCATAGTTATTTATTCAGAAACAAATTACATTGTGTTGAATAATTAAAATAAAATAAACATTAAAAATTAGAAATTAGAAATTGAAATTAATTAATCAGCAATTCATAATTAGAAAATAATATAAAAAATTAAATTCATTAAAATTGATGTCAATTAATTAACTTATTACAATTTAACATAAACAAAATGAAAACTGAAATTGATTGAAAATAAAATTGATGTCAATTAATTAATTACAATTTAACATAAAAAATATAAAAATTAAAGTTGATTAAAATAAAATTGATGTCAATGAATTAGTTGTGATTTAACAATGAATTAATTGCAATTTAACAATAAATTAATTAACTATTTAACCAAAAATACAAATATAAAATCGACATTAATCACTTAGCATAATTATAAAGTACCAACATAATTGATTACAGCTCATCTACACTGTAAAAACATTTACTTAACAAGAAAGTTTTCAAACGTGACTTAAAAGATCCCGTGTATAATGCGCTCTTTATATCCTCAGGTAACCTATTAAATAATTGGACAGCTTGGTATCTGGGATTGGTTTTAACAATATTTAATTGTGGTAGAACATGTGTCTTTATGTTCTTTCTACGAGTTTTTTCCCTAGCTATTCTTTCTTCATTGTTCTCGAAACTTTCAATTTGCTTCTTGAAATTACACAAAACTACTAAAATGTAAAGACAGGGAACAGTTAGGATACCAAGGCTTTTATAATAAGGTCTACAACTCTCTCTTTGAGATACACGAACCATAGTTCTAATTGCTCGTTTTTGTAGTATAAAGGCACTTTGCATATTATAACGATAACTATGGCCCCAACATTGTATGCTATATCGTAGTTTCGACTCTACAAGCGCAAAATAAATCATTTTTAGCCTTTCTATGTCCAGTTCATCTCTTAATGACCTTAAGGCGTAACATGCTGATGATATGGAGGTAGTTATTGCTTTTAGCTCTGCTTTCCAGTTAAGCAAGTCGTCTATATATACACCAAGAAATTTGACTTCTTTGGCTGGATTGATAATTTCATTATTTAATACAATCCGCATACTATCAGTGTTACGTGCTGTATTTCTAAATAACATAATATTTGTTTTAGAGGCATTCATTTTCAATTTATTAATTGAGAACCACTTGCTAAAGGCTTCTAGTAAATTGTTTATTTTGTTGTTTAACAGTTCCATGTCATTTCCGCCTATAATTGCATTACTGTCGTCTGCAAACAATACTAGTTTGGCGTCTGGGATAATAGTATTAATAAAATTAGGCATGTCATTATTAAAAATTAAAAATAAAACCGGTCCTAATATCGATCCCTGCGGAACGCCTGTCTTGATCCTTACCATAGCAGACTTATAGGATTGGATGTTTCCTTTATCATCCTTCTTATTCACCTCCACGTACATTTTTCTATTATTTAAATATGACGAAAACAAGTGTAGCACTTTACCCCTTACACCATAATGATCCAGTTTAGTAATAAGAAGCTCATGATCTACTAAGTCAAAAGCAGAACTAAGGTCTATAAAAACTCCAGCTATCCTCATTCTTTTATTAACACCTTCTAAGACATCATCTAAAATAGTGTAAATGGCATCTGAGGTACCTACTCCCTTTTGATATCCAAATTGTCTCCTATTTATTACCCTATTTAGATTAAGATGAGTCACTAGCCTACTTTTTAAAATTTTCTCAAATATTTTTGATACTGTAGGCAACAAAGAGATCGGTCTATAATTTTTCGGTTCTGTATTACAACCTTTTTTATAGATGGGTACAACTTTTGCTACCTTTAATTGTTCCGGAAATATCGATTCATCTATGCATTTGTTGTAGAAAGACGTAAGTGGCAAGGCTAATATATCTGCATGTTCCTTGATTACACCTATGGGAACATCATCTAATCCGCATGATTTTTTGTTTTTCATTGTACTGACTACCTTCAATACTTCATGTGGTGTAACAGGACTTATTTCCATTTCTTTAGTGACCCTATCCGTGCTTTGTAGTAGGATGTTTGTAACCTCCTCTTTAATATTTTGTGTAATCTGGCCAAGCTGGCCTTCGCAGAGGAACAGCTTTGCTAAGTAGTTAGCTATAACTTCTGGATCATCTACTATTTTGTCATTTATTTTAATTCTAAAATTTTCAGTCACTGAGACTTTTGCTTTATTTGTCTTTTTATTAACTATGTTCCAAATTTCTTTATTAAGGTTACTTGAGTTATCGATTTGTGAGGCTATTGCCTGTTTTTTTGCTACAATGACACGCCTGTAAATTCGTAGATAGCTAGTTTTATACCTCAAGATGCTAGAGTGAAGGTTTTTTCCATTGTGTGTACATAGCACCCTTTTCATTCTACTTGACACTCGCAGTCCTTTTGTAATCCATTTTAACTGACCTCTTTTCTTAGAATTTACTTTGCATTTTCTTTTTCTGTAACTGGAACGAAAAGCACATCTAAAGGCTTCTAGGAATGTGTTAATACCCATGCAATCCCAGTTTTTCTGTAATATGCAGTTTCGAAAAGACACATGACCCCTAATATTAAAAAGACGTTTATTTACTGTTACAATTTCACTATCATCTCTCAAGGTGCTATTACATAATGAGACAGTACAAAAAAGACCCCCATGTCCATCCGCCAAGCCGTTATGATCAACCGTACACCCTTGCAAATAGCTTTCCGGTAAATTGGTAATGATATTGTCTATACACGAACTACTACTGTTTCTTACAAATGTCACTTCATTAATAAGGCACCTGAAGTTATAACACGCTAACAAACTTACAAACTCGGATCTATTCTTACTGTCAGATAATATGTCCACATTAAAATCCCCACAAATTATGCATTTTTTACTAAATAAATAGTCCAGCATTTTTTCCATTTTTAACATGAAGTGCTCAAAGTTTTTCTCCGTGGGACTGCGATAGCAACAGCAAATGTACAACCCGGTGTCAATATCCTTTACTGCACATATTTCAAAGGATTCTACTTTATATAATTTATTTATAGCATCTACGTTTTCTATTTTTCTACTTTTGTGTCCTAAAATTAAACTACCACCTCTTTTACGCTTGGGTCTCGTATTATATGATATTAGATTATAACTATCCATTTCAAAAAACTTTATTGACTCGTTATTTAGAAAGTGCTCGCTTAAACATATGTAGTCCAACTTTCTATTCATGCATTGAAAATAGCACTCAAATTCAGATTTTTTATTAGTAATCCCGCATACATTTTGATGAAAAATGTTTATTTTAGTAAAAAATGTTTCTGTACGACAAAGATTCGTCGATGTATTTACAAAAATATCATGCAAGAAAAAGCTGTTGTTGTAATGGAAGCTCTTCCGTTTGTGTCCCAGAGCTGATGCATTTAAATATATGGGCAGTAGTACAAGTGGACTCTAGGTCCGTTTGTGCTTCTACGCTTTTACACACAGTAATTTTGCCTTGTTTGTTAGAAACATTACTAGTCAACAATTTTTTGGTGTATTGCTAATATATATAATATTTGATTTTAATTTATTTCTTAAAGTAATATTCTTTCTTTGGCTGTCATCTAAAGCACCATTTGATCGCGTTTGAGTCTCTGGTGATATCATAATTCTACTTCGCATTTGTGTGTCAGACATTTTTTAGATTAAAAATAAGTTATTATATTCCAACTATAAATACACCGTCAGCGTCATCTGTTGGTAGTTATGTGAACAACAATACTCACTCCCTGACTGCTACTGTTGCTGGTTTTACTACTAACCACTAGGTGGCTGAGTGGCTGGTACGTGTTAGTCGCCAGTTATTATATGATAGATGGCGTTACCTTCTATGCGCATGCGTTGAGTTTTGACATTGCGTTTTATGTTAACAACTGAGTTGTTTAATCAGCTACTAGACAAAAGGTGGCGCTAATATCGTACTTTTAAAATAAACTAAAATTACGAGTTTATCTACGTAGAAATTTGAGAAAGATCAATAAAAATGAAAATTTAAAACTTCACTATATCAAAACAAGGAAAAACGTTTATGTTTAGTGACTGAAATTTGACCAAAATTTAAATAGAAGAAAGTTTATGACCGTTACCTCAAAGATAGCATGTCACTGTTACTATTGATTATTTTAAACACGATATTTCCAGTATTATGAGTAATAAGCGTTCACCAACACTGTCACAGTTTGTTTATATGTTAATTGTCACTATTATGCACTGTACACAATCCGAGACATGATAATACTATTTAAAAATAATATTTTTACGAGGACACACTAAGGAATAATGTTTACTTTAACAACGCCATCTGTCGAAGAATATGTATAATAACATCCATTAAATAGTGGAGAAATAAGGAGCGGAACAGCAATAAGACAGTTTTTTTTTTTTAAAGATAACTAGCAATGTGGGATTGAGTCCCACATTACTAGCAATCTTGTTAACCCCTCCAGCTAAGCTCAAAGGCTTGTGTTAGGAGTGGGTTCACGTCGGTAGTTTAATGGGTAGGATTCGAACCCGCGACTTCACGATTGCGAGACCGATGCCTTAGCCATTAGGCTACCGCCGCTTCAGGCAGGCGATGTTGCAAAAACGGGGAAAATTTACGCAGACGAAGTTGCGCGGGTCAGCTAGTATAAAATAAATAGATTCTACTGGGGAGACCCGTGCTCAGCAGTGGGGCACCTTATGGGTTAACATGACTCAATACATAATTTGGGTCAAAAATGAGTTATGCTTAAAGGTAAGATCTTTCATTTATCAAAATAGATCCGCGAAAAATACAAGGGAAGTTTTTTTTTTTAAAGAGGGCTCCCGCACTAGGTTAAACGCCCTGTGTCGCGGGGGACTTTATAAACATACAAGTCACGGACACAAAGTACACCCAGACTCTAAACAACAATTTGTGGATCACACAAAGTGGTGTCCCGTGTGGGAATCGAACCCACGACCTCTTGCGTAGCAGTCAGACACACTCCCACCGCACCACCGAGGCAGTCAGATTATTATTCAGTCAGATATTGATATTAAAATATTATAGTTAGTGTTTGCATGCCTAAACTGTTGAAAAGAGGTATAAAACTGAAAATACCCAATATCTTAATATATATAAATCTCCTGTCACGATGTTTGTCCGCGATGGACTCCTAAACCGCTTAACAGATTTCGTTCAAATTTGCACGCAATATGCAGTTTGGTCCAACTTGAGAGATAGAGGATAGCTTAGATCTTTAATTATAGTCGCAATTACTAAAAAAATTAGGGATCCCATGCCCACCCGTGCGAAGCCGGGACGGGCCGCTAGTTAATTATATATATCAAAATACCCGATATTTATTATAAATACTCGTATATCCGATATCTATCAAAAGTTTGATATATGTCGTTTTTCGGAGTGTTTTGCATCCAAAGTCAATAAAGAATTTTTATTAAAAATATACCCAAACCGTTTTTGAGTTTTATCGAGACCAACAAACAGAAAATGATTTTAATAAACGAGTATTAGACTAGGTACGCGTGAAAATTCATAGCCACAAAAGGGGTAGAACGTATATCAAAAGTTATGTAATGTAATGTCCCGTATTATACCTAGGTCAGACGCTTTGGGACTAATTACAGCCGGCGTAATGTCAAAATAAATTTCATAAGCGCTCTGTACGCTGAAATACTAAGTCATAAAAGTACCGCAGTTACCAACTACGCTAGTCGTTGGTTAACTAAGAAAGAAAGAAAATGCATTTATATCGGTTTGGGACTACAAAAACAAAAAAAACCGGGCAAGAGCATGTCGAACCATGCTCAGTGTAGGGTTCCGCAGAAAAGCTTATGTTCATGGCACTTACGGCCTTTTGTTGAGAAACAGTTTTTCGGCCGTAACTCAATGACACTACGAGATGTAATGACAGGGATCGTCGTGCTCACTAAAATGTCATTGCTTGTGGTGGCGGTGTGGGTCGGGTCGTCTTCCTTCCCACCAATATGGCGAAGGGGATGATGGCTGACCCATGCGTCAAACTCGTGAACGGGTGCTACTTGGGGTGACTGGTCGGCCTTGTCATTATCATTTTATAGGTTTATTAAGCTATTGCATAGCTTCTATCGCGGGCCTTGAGCGCGGGGACCGAATCCAGAAATTCCGTAACGAAAAAACCTCACGATCCCCACTCCGACGGGCACAGCGGTGATACTTTTTACTTTTGCCATCTATCAATGAATAGCAGAACTTTTAATGATTTTTTTTTTTAATTTAAAAAAAAAACTTTTATAAAAACTAAAAAAAGATTTTTTTTATTTTAATTTAAAAAAAAAAACTTCTTTAAAAACTAAAAAAAATTAGTGGTTCATAAATATTTGTATAGTAAGTAGTTTTTCTTATAATAATCTCCCTCATCTATTTGAACTGTTGTTAAATAGGTGTTATTACAGTGTTAAAGAACTTTTAGACGATAATAAATTGTGACAACAAAATGTGAATTTACCTTTACCTTACTATTAAATCAAAATATAATAATAATTAATTGGCTGACATTCAAATTGATTGCACAATAATTTATTGATATATAATATACTTACATTTATTTTTTAATCTACATATTAATATTTGATAATTATAATTCTTAATATTTATATCCATTTTCATAATTATAGACCAATATTTGTACGCCAGTTAATGGTAAAATATGGCTATATGTAACTACAACAACATTGTACACCCATATTTGAACAAATAAATGTTTCTTTCTTTCTTTCTCTTTTGTAATTTTTGTAAGTTGATGCTCCCATCCACACCGTAGGAAGTTAATTCATTTAAAATTTGATTATACTACTTTACGTACTATGATTACTGCTTGCGTGGGTTTCATGGTGTAATAGTTGCAGCCACCTTACTGGCATAACTGTATTTATACAAATATATTATAAAAAATGACAATTAAAAAAAAAAAATTGCCACGTTAATGGCTTTACTCTTGCGAATTTGGCATTAAATGTAGAAACATTCTATTGCAAATTTTATCAGATGTTCATAAGTATAGCATTTTGTAACCTAAGTGAATAAAGTACTTTGACGTTGTATAACTGTAAATATACCCGGTTCAGACAGGCATTTATTTAAAAATCTTTTAATGCAGTTCAAATAACTTTTAAAATCACAATGAAATATTTTAGTAAAATATTCTATCTACAATATTTAAGGTAGCTTTCTTACGTTTGGCTTCGCGGTGGAACACCCTGTGTATTGTAACCTAAGTGAATAAAGTACTTTGACTTTGTGTAAAAAAATTAATCAAAGATAATGTTCCCGGTTCAGACAGGCATTTATTTAAAAAAAATTGAATTAAGTTCAAATTAATTTTAAAATCAAAATGAAGTATTTTAGTAAAGTATTCTATCTATACATCTATACTAATATTATAAAGCGGAAGAGTTTGTTTGTTTGTTTAAACGCGCTAATCTCAGGAACTACTGGTTCGATTTGAAAAAATATTTTTTTTTTGGATAGCCCATTTATCGAGGAAGGCTATAAGGCTATATAACATTACGCTACGACTAATAGGAGCGGTGAAAAAAATGTGGTACATAACTGTTGTTATAAAAGAATATAACAACAGTTATGTACCACATTTTTTGCGATTAAAATTATTCTGATTCTAAAGCATCATCAAATATACAAGTTTGAACTTTAAACGTCAAATAACTTGAAAGTCACTTTATGTGGGTTGAGTACTTTTCCTAAACTACGTCGAATTGACAATAGTATTGTTAACCAACATTTCTCTGAGAGTTTGATTTATGTTGGACATAATAGGGGGTTGTCTTCTAAAATAGACAGAGCTGTAGTATACAGGGTGTCCCACGACCATAGCAAGCATAGCAAGCCATACAAAGGGAAACTACCTTATATATTGTAGACTAGCTGTCCCCCGCAACTTCGTATGCGTAAATTTCCCCTCTTTTTGCAACATTTCTCATTGCTGCTCCGCTCCTATTAGTCGTAGCGTAATGTTATATAGCCTTATAGCCTTCCTCGATAAATGGGCTATCCAAAAAAAAAATATTTTTTCAAATCGAACCAGTAGTTCCTGAGATTAGCGCGTTTAAACAAACAAACAAACTCTTCCGCTTTATAATATTAGTATAGATGTATAGATAGAATACTTTACTAAAATACTTCATTTTGATTTTAAAATTAATTTGAACTTAATTCAATTTTTTTTAAATAAATGCCTGTCTGAACCGGGAACATTATCTTTGATTAATTTTTTTACACAAAGTCAAAGTACTTTATTCACTTAGGTTACAATACACAGGGTGTTCCACCGCGAAGCCAAACGTAAGAAAGCTACCTTAAATATTGTAGATAGAATATTTTACTAAAATATTTCATTGTGATTTTAAAAGTTATTTGAACTGCATTAAAAGATTTTTAAATAAATGCCTGTCTGAACCGGGTATATTTACAGTTATACAACGTCAAAGTACTTTATTCACTTAGGTTACAAAATGCTATACTTATGAACATCTGATAAAATTTGCAATAGAATGTTTCTACATTTAATGCCAAATTCGCAAGAGTAAAGCCATTAACGTGGCAATTTTTTTTTTTTAATTGTCATTTTTTATAATATATTTGTATAAATACAGTTATGCCAGTAAGGTGGCTGCAACTATTACACCATGAAACCCACGCAAGCAGTAATCATAGTACGTAAAGTAGTATAATCAAATTTTAAATGAATTAACTTCCTACGGTGTGGATGGGAGCATCAACTTACAAAAATTACAAAAGAGAAAGAAAGAAAGAAACATTTATTTGTTCAAATATGGGTGTACAATGTTGTTGTAGTTACATATAGCCATATTTTACCATTAACTGGCGTACAAATATTGGTCTATAATTATGAAAATGGATATAAATATTAAGAATTATAATTATCAAATATTAATATGTAGATTAAAAAATAAATGTAAGTATATTATATATCAATAAATTATTGTGCAATCAATTTGAATGTCAGCCAATTAATTATTATTATATTTTGATTTAATAGTAAGGTAAAGGTAAATTCACATTTTGTTGTCACAATTTATTATCGTCTAAAAGTTCTTTAACACTGTAATAACACCTATTTAACAACAGTTCAAATAGATGAGGGAGATTATTATAAGAAAAACTACTTACTATACAAATATTTATGAACCACTAATTTTTTTTAGTTTTTAAAGAAGTTTTTTTTTTTAAATTAAAATAAAAAAAATCTTTTTTTAGTTTTTATAAAAGTTTTTTTTTTAAATTAAAAAAAAAAAATCATTAAAAGTTCTGCTATTCATTGATAGATGGCAAAAGTAAAAAGTATCACCGCTGTGCCCGTCGGAGTGGGGATCGTGAGGTTTTTTCGTTACGGAATTTCTGGATTCGGTCCCCGCGCTCAAGGCCCGCGATAGAAGCTATGCAATAGCTTAATAAACCTATAAAATGATAATGACAAGGCCGACCAGTCACCCCAAGTAGCACCCGTTCACGAGTTTGACGCATGGGTCAGCCATCATCCCCTTCGCCATATTGGTGGGAAGGAAGACGACCCGACCCACACCGCCACCACAAGCAATGACATTTTAGTGAGCACGACGATCCCTGTCATTACATCTCGTAGTGTCATTGAGTTACGGCCGAAAAACTGTTTCTCAACAAAAGGCCGTAAGTGCCATGAACATAAGCTTTTCTGCGGAACCCTACACTGAGCATGGTTCGACATGCTCTTGCCCGGTTTTTTTTGTTTTTGTAGTCCCAAACCGATATAAATGCATTTTCTTTCTTTCTTAGTTAACCAACGACTAGCGTAGTTGGTAACTGCGGTACTTTTATGACTTAGTATTTCAGCGTACAGAGCGCTTATGAAATTTATTTTGACATTACGCCGGCTGTAATTAGTCCCAAAGCGTCTGACCTAGGTATAATACGGGACATTACATTACATAACTTTTGATATACGTTCTACCCCTTTTGTGGCTATGAATTTTCACGCGTACCTAGTCTAATACTCGTTTATTAAAATCATTTTCTGTTTGTTGGTCTCGATAAAACTCAAAAACGGTTTGGGTATATTTTTAATAAAAATTCTTTATTGACTTTGGATGCAAAACACTCCGAAAAACGACATATATCAAACTTTTGATAGATATCGGATATACGAGTATTTATAATAAATATCGGGTATTTTGATATATATAATTAACTAGCGGCCCGTCCCGGCTTCGCACGGGTGGGCATGGGATCCCTAATTTTTTTAGTAATTGCGACTATAATTAAAGATCTAAGCTATCCTCTATCTCTCAAGTTGGACCAAACTGCATATTGCGTGCAAATTTGAACGAAATCTGTTAAGCGGTTTAGGAGTCCATCGCGGACAAACATCGTGACAGGAGATTTATATATATTAAGATATTGGGTATTTTCGAACCATGTAATATACAATAAATTGATAAATACGTGTAATAAAATTAAGAAATCGAATGCAAGCAGATGTTATGATTGTTACCGGATTTTAAATATGTCAAGGTGAATCTTCATAAGTAGATATTATATGCCATTGTATGATGCCTGTGGTATAACAATTTTATCCTTTTTGACAAATTTTTGAACGTGTGTGTGAAGTTTTTTCTTCCAATATGCCCAGATTTTCATTTTTGTTGATAACATACAAGAAAACCGTCTATGCGCTCATTGTCATTTTTTGATTGATAAAAAGTGTACCCACGTATTTTTTAAACGTTTTATTATGTTTTCAAATGGGTATTTTAATATCAAATCCAGTATCTATACTTACTACTCGTAATATTATAAAGCTGAAGAGTTTGTTTGTTTAAACGCGGTAATCTCAGGAACTACAGATCCGAATTGAAAAATTCTGTCACTATTAGATAGCCCATTTATCTAGGAAGGCTATAGGTTATATAACATTACGCTGCGACCAATGGGAGCGAAGCAGCAATGAGAAATGTTGCAAAAACGGGAAAAAAATCCGCATACGAAGTTGCGCGGGACAGCTAGTATTTTTATTAAACGTCAATATGTATTAGTAGATTGGTATAAAATTCTTGCCTACATAATTTTCTGGAATCATATTGTTTACTTTTAGTAGTTATTTTAAAAACCCATTTGTATGCGTGAATATGAATATATATAAACTCATAGGAGTTGAAAGAAAAATAAATTGGCAAGTGTAATCGAAAATGTCTTGAAAATCGCAAGTAACGGATTTTAATCCCTTTTTTTTTTAAGTTAACTAGCAATGTGGGATTGTGGTCCCACATTACTAGCAATCCTGTTAACCCCTCCAGCTAAGCTCTATGGCTTGTGTTAGGAGTGGGTTCACGTCGGTAGCATAATGGCCAGGATTCGAACCATCGACCTCACGATTGCGAGACCGATGCCTTAGCTTATTTATATCCTACGGGCATTTTTCTCTTCACTGTCTCCACGGGCCCGGTTGCGTAAATTTTCCATTGGTAATGTGTAATTTTCAGGAAAATAACTCTTATCTACAACTGTATAAAAATCATATTTCTTTAAAAAAATGCATACATTTCTTATTTCTACCTAGTCGTCTATTTCCGAATGACTTTCGCGAAAAACATGTATAATTTTTTTTTTTTTAAGTGTGTAGTAATTCTAATTAGCCGTAATTGCTTATTTATTTTTAATTGTAATTAAAGTATGCAATTGCCGCTAGTTAGTTATTATTGCACAAAGTTTTTATGTATTATAAACTAAAAAATGTGTAGTAAAAAAATCTATCTACTACAAAAATCAATTGTTCATTAGTTAGGTACTCTAATATCCAAAATCGGCTAACTGATTTTAATATATTTTTGTTTTGTTCGCTCTATACAAGAGTGAATTAAAAAAAAAAGAAATTTGTTATTTTGTGTTTATATTATTTTAAATTAGATGGTACTGCGTAAGTTTACCAGTGTAGTCAACTACTGTAGGTACAAGAGTAAATTAAAAATAAAAATAAAAAACGAAAAATAGAAAACATAGAAATTGGTTATCTTGTGTTTATATTATTTTAAATTAGATGGTACTGCGTAAGATTACCGTTTCAACTTAGTAATCATTAAAAATTATAAAAATAATTAATAAAAAAACTTACATGTCCATTAATGCCTACAAAGGCGATCACACAAATAAGGATTACGTATTGCATTGTCCTGTAGTAAGATTACGTATGTGTTGTTTGTGAGTTTCTCTCGACTTATATATAGTGGTTGTGAAGGAAATCCAGTTTGTTCGAGAACCGAGAGCTCACGACAACGCGGTACAAGTTCCGTATATCATTTTTGTGCATTTTATTGTTGAAAATTGAAAATATATTAGATAAAATGTTTTAGTTTAGTAATAGGTAGGTATTTAGAAAGTTCTCTGGCGTTATTGACGTTGCTCCTGTCAGATAGGTGACCAGTTTTAGAAAAGTTTATGAAGAAAATTGAATTTAATCGAAAGTCTCGGGATGGTGACAGAATTTTTGTTTGAATAGATTTTTTTATTTAATCGAAAGTCTCGAGATGGTGACAGAATTTTTGTTTGAATAGATTTTTTATTTAATTGAAAGTCTTGAGATGGTGGCAGAATTTTTATTTGAATAGATTTTTTATTTAATCGAAAGTCTCGAGATGGTGGCAGAATTTTTGTTTGAATAGTTGTTTAATTTAATCGAAAGTCTCGAGATGGTGACAGAATTTTGGTTTGAATCGTTTTTTTATTTAATCGAAAGTCTCGAGATGGTGACAGAATTTTTGTTTGAATAGATTTTTTATTTAATCGAAAGTCTCGAGATGGTGAAAGAATTTTTGTTTGAATCGTTTTTTTATTTAACCGAAAGTCTCGAGATGGTGGCAGAATTTTTGTTGGAATAGATTTTTTATTTAATCGAATGTCTCGAGATGGTGGCAGAATTTTTGTTTTAATAAATTTTTGCGTTTTAAGTATCGTTAAAAAAAATGTAGTAATATATCTTGAGAAGGTAGATGGGGGGTGATCAGTATCAGGAATATCGATTGCAGAAACCCTGTTTAATGGAGAGTCTGGAGTTGGGCATAGAATTTTGGGCGTATTTTTGTTAAAATAAATAAAATATCTTTTGTATGAAAATAAGTACCTACTAAGATAGAAATTTAGAAAAGAACTACTTAGATAGAGACTTAAGTAAACGGGTATAGGCGGATTTAGGAGGAGAACCCAGACGGTTGTTTTGTGTACTGAATTTATTTTCTTTGCCTCTTGTGCCCTACAGAACGATGTTTTTGGGACACCCACCCCTCTTCATAATGCGTACAAACTCACACTTGGTTGGTGCCTCCCCAGAATCAAATCCTGAAACCGCCCCTGTAAACGGGCATGACTTAGAGCCAAAAATTCGAAGACTTGTAATATCCACCAATCCACAGTAGCTCCACCTGGTGGATTAAGGCAGTGTTGCCAACCATGATTTATTTTGAGTCTTAGTTCTACCTGGGCATAAAAGAAGAGCGCACTTAGTCTACTAATAGGGCCATTGTGCGAGTTGTACTTATCCTATCCATCACTCCAACCCAGGCACTTCCAGAACTATCAATCAATGACCACGTCTTTTGGTGTTTTTTTATGTCTTCAGGTATCCTCTGCATCGGCCGACTCCTATTTTTAGACTTTTTGTGACAACCAAAAAAAGAACATAACGGTCTTAATTATTATAAATAACAAAACAGCCCTAATGGATTAAGTCGTTAAATTCTAAGTACTTAAACTTATTCTGTTGGCGTAACATTAACAAAATCGTTTCCTTGTACCACCAACCTCTACTTTAATAAGAAAGGTGACAAAACCATAATTACATCTCGTTTGATGGTTATTCCGTTCTTACGACTTACGTCCAACTGTAAAAATGTCCAATCATCCAATTATTCTAATATTAACAATGTATATTCGTAAAAAAATTACGACTTATGTCCAACCAGAAAAATGTCTAATCATCCAATTATTCCAATATTAACAATGTACATTCGTAAAAATCTTATGACTTATGCCCAACTGGAAAAATGTTTAACACACTAAAAATGTCCAATCATACAATTATTCTAATACTAACAATGTCTATTCGTAAAAAAATTACGACTTATGTCCAACCAGAAAAATGTCTAATCATCCAATTATTCCAATATTAACAATGTACATTCGTAAAAATCTTATGACTTATGCCCAACTGGAAAAATGTTTAACACACTAAAAATGTCCAATCATACAATTATTCTAATACTAACAATGTCCATTCGTAAAAAAATTACGACTTATGTCCAACCAGAAAAATGTCTAATCATCCAATTATTCCAATATTAACAATGTACATTCGTAAAAATCTTACGACTTATGTCCAACTGGAAAAATGTCCAACACACTAAAAATGTCCACACATACAATTATTCTAATACTAACAATGTCCATTCGTAAAAATTTTACGACTTATGTCCAACCAGAAAAATGTCCAATCATCCAATTATTCCAATATTAACAATGTACATTCGTAAAAATCTTACGACTTATGTCCAACTGGAAAAATGTCCAACGCACTAAAAATGTCCACACATACAATTATTCTAATACTAACAATGTCCATTCGTAAAAATTTTACGACTTATGTCCAACCAGAAAAATGTCCAATCATCCAATTATTCCAATCATCCAATTATTCCAATAATAACAATGTACATTCGTAAAAATCTTACGACTTATGTCCAACCAGAAAAATGTCCAATCATTCAATTATTCCAATATTAACAATGTACATTCGTAATAATCTTACGACTTATGTCCAACTGGAAAAATGTCCAACACACTAAAAATGTCCAATCATACAATTATTCCAATACTAACAATGTCGATAAACTTTCGCGATTTGTACACATTATGAAAATATGGGTCTTAATCGCGTGAATAATTTAAGGTAAAATACCTTGTTTATTTCCCGACGTTTCGACCGTATTGCAACGGGCGTCTACACGTGACACTAACAATGTAAATCCCCATGTCACTAAACTGAACATTATTATGACTGGATGTTATTATAAATGGACATTATTATGACTGCACATATTTTCAACTGGACATTTTTATGACTGTTGAAGTATTGTGTTAAGTAATGTTGAAGTATTGCTGTAAGAAGTGAAGTATTATGTTTGCTGAATACGTTTATATATACTCAATTTAGAGTTACTAATAGTATTATTATTTAGCTATCCTTAATTTATAAACGATTACACTCACCAAACACACGTGTTCATTCAGTAAAATTTAATTTTGTACAGAAAAACTTAATGAAATTAAAGAGATGGATGATTAAAGAGTGGCACATGAGTTTCTTGGCAGCTTCTTCTCATGAGCTTTACACTTGGAACTGCCGCCTAACCTCATTTTGTTTTTTTTTTCAAACAATCATAATTTTATAATTTTTTTAGTATGTATTAATTTGACGATTTTAAATAATCATTAACCTGATTTTACGAAATAAAGATATTTGAGTTGGAGTTTGACTGGACATAATTATTTCTAACTATTCATAATACCGATGATATACGCAAAACGGCTGGCAGGAGCTGGATGCGAGAAGCCGAACATAGAACAAAGTGGCGTGCAATTGGAGAGGCCTATGTCCAGCAGTGGACTGCGATAGGCTGATGATGATGATGATTCATAATACTAAACGATCATTTTTGTAGTTGAACATTAGTCGTGGAAACCAAAACAAGTTTATGTGGGGTTCGTGTTTCTCTGTCCTCCTAAATCGGCCTATGTCGGCTATAACACAAGTAGGCCTACTCTCTTTTTTAAAACGAAATTCATGAATTTTTGTTAACATAAATTTCGCAAGACTATTTTAATTAATTTTCGGATAAGCACAAGAAGTTCGTAACCATGGACAATTTTCTGGAACGAGTGGATTAAATAGATGTTCCTGGCTCTGTATATCACCAACTCACATTTCGAAACTTCGTTTTCATTGAATTAGAGTAGGTTTCTCTTTGAGCGTTGATTTCAGAGCAGTGGGTAGATCTGTGAACCAAGCCCAAGACGTGATTCGCGAGTGGTGGACCCAAGTGGGCTATTGATGAGACCATGGGTGATGACTCTTGCCACAAATAACTACGAGTATCTAAACCTAAATTTTAACTGAGCGGGAATGGGTTCTTTTACAACGGGACAGCGTGGGCAGACAGCGGCCGTAATTTAGTACCTACCTATGTTGTAACTTTTGAATACTGAACCCTAAAATGACCAAAACACTTTAAACTGACTATATTATACATTAATTGCATTTTGAAAGATAGAACAATTTGAAATCCAGACTCAGGAATCGAACCCGAGACTTCCGTAGCCAAACCGGGGCCAGAAGCGAACCACCTATCTGGACTATGTTACTAGATATCAAATTCTTCCATCTCTTAATACTTACGGGTTAGGCCCCCGTAGCGCCATCTAGTCGTTAGTTAAAGAAAAGATCAGAAAGAATTAAAATGCAATTATTGTATTTGTAGTCTTTGGCAAGAAATGCCTATAAAAATTACTTCTATATTATACATCGTAGGTATCAATAATGTTTAGTTAAGGGCTTTTATACGGAAACAAATTCTTATTACCTATTCAATTTTGCTCATTATAATATGGTCTGTTATTAACTGAATGATTTGTAACTTTTTTAAATAAGTTTAGTAATTGAACAAAAAATACTATGAGTACAAAAACAACGAATAAGTTGGTACTTTAATCATTGTTATTACTTATATAAAGGGGCATCTAAACGGGCCATTTTTTACGGCAATTTGTGGCGGCACTATTGGCAACTAATTGCTCGGCCAATAATGGCAATATGTCTGCAATTGTATGACGCATGATTCAGTCTGCTAAACGGGCTACACAACCCGGCAACAATAAAATAGCGAGCGACTGACACAACAACAGAATTGACCGGGCAACATTGCGGGAAATCAATCGATCAGCGATCGTCCGGCAACCATCAAATCAATATTGGAGAGTAATTATTGTTTTTAAACTTTCGCGATTTTTATACATATTAGATATATTTCGGGACTTAATAGTCGACCCGTGACCACGATCGGTGCAATTCACCTTTAAATAATTCACGCGATTAAGTCCCGAAATATATCTAATAAATATTGGAGAGTATTGCCATGTTGTCAGCCACAGCATTGCCGCTACAAATTGCCGTAAAAAACAGTGTATGGAAACCTTGCCCGATCCAAAAGATGCGAGTAGTATTCTGTTGTAAAATTGTAAACACAGCGATTATGCATAATCGCTATTTAATCACATTGCATGTAATATAAGAAATAGATTTTTAGGAGAAATAATTATAATAATACAACAAAAACAGATAAATATTTGCGATTTGTACAATTTTATAGACTACCGGTGTCGAAACCAGGATTTTAGTAAGGTGGTAATTAAATTATCAAACAAAATAAATTAAGTATATCGATCAATTCGAACTCTAATGGCCTATTGTTATGCCTAATGCAAAATTTCACATTACTTAGATAGCAAACAAGCATAATATGATTAATGACTAGCATTTTTAGAATATACGACTCCCGCATTAAGGTACAAGCCCTGTGTCAGGACTCAGGACTTTAGAAATATACAAGTCACGGACACAAAGTACACCCAGACTCGGAATAACATTTTGTGGATGTGTGGATTTTTTTAAAAATAAATACAACTAGCAATATAAGATTAAGTCCCACATTACTAGCAATCTTGTTAACCCCTCCAGCTAAGCTTAAAGGCTTCTGTTAGAAGTGGGTTCGGTAGTAGGTATAATGGGTAGGATTCGAACCCGCGACCTCACGATTGCGAGACCGATGCCTTAGCCATTAGGCTACCGCCGCTTCAATTGCTGTCATTTTGTATGGGGTAGCCAAACTAGCGTACGACGACGTAGTATATAGGTCATTGTTTCATCATCTTCACCAGCCCGTATCGGTCTGCTGATGGAGGATGTACGACAAGGAGTTTTTTTTTTTAAAGACTACGTCCGCAATACGCTACAAGCTCTGTGTTGCGGGGAACTTTACAAACATACAAGTCACGGACACAAATTGTGGATCACACAAAGTGGTGTTCCGTGTGGGAATCGAACCCACAACCTACCCTAAACCCAGTCGGACACACTCCTACTGCACACCCGGTCCTCTGCCTGTTTACTGAACCCTAAATTGACAGTTTGTTTTTGCCGTTTTTTTTGTTCGTTTAGCTGATGTGTCTGTTTTTTCAATACTTGTTAGTTTTTACTTATTGTTTCTTTTGGCTTTAGTAGGTACTTATAACCAGTTTTATTTATTAGATCAGATTGAAACGTTTTAGATTTTTTTATTAGACGGTTATAAGAAAAAGAGTATTAGGTATATTGGCTGTTGCTGTTGTATCTATACTAATATTATAAAGCTGAAGAGTTTGTTTGTTTGAACGCGGTAATCTCAGGAACTACTGATCGGAATTGATAAATTCTTTCACTGTTAGATAGCCCATTTATCGAGGCAGGCTATAGACTATATAACATCATGCTACGACTAACAGGAGCGGAGCAACAATGAGAAATGTTGCAAAAACGGGGAAAATTTACGCAAATGAAGTTGCGCGGGATTTTATAAATGGGTAGGGTATTTGATAAACTAACTGACCCGCGCAACTTCGTCTATCAATTTTCCGTTTTTGCAACATTTTTTATTGATGCTCAGATCCTACCGCTTCTAGTGGTCGTAGCGTGATGTTATATAGCCTATAGTCTTCCTCGGTAAATGGGCTATCTAACACTAAAAGAATTTTTCAATTCGAACCAATAGTTCCTAAGATTAGCGCGTTCAATCAAATAAACAAGTTCTTCAGCTTTTTAATATTAGGTACTTGCATAGATGTTGCCATGTCGACCTCGACAGGTCAACACGACAGTTTTTTTAGTCGTTTTATCTATACTAATATTATAAAGCGGAAGAGTTTGTTTGTTTGATTGTTTGTTTGTTTGTTTGTTTGTTTAAACGCGCTAATCTCAGGATCTACTGGTCCGATTTGAAAAAATCTTTTTTTGTTGGATAGCCCATTTATCGAGGAAGGCTATAGGCTATATAACATCGCGCTACGACTAATAGGAGCGGAGAAGCGACGAGAAATGTTTCAAAAACGGGGAGAAATTACGCATACGAAGTTGCGCGGGACAGCTAGTATAGTGTATGTTTGACCGTTTTTAGAGATTTTGTGCAAAATTACGAATCTGAATTTGTTGTACGTTTGCATATTTTTCTGGGTAGGTTTTAGTGTACAAATTTGTGCCCTACAGACTAAAACATTGGAGTAAGTCAATGAAATTTCCATTTTATAGCTGCGCTGCTGACCTCGCGCAACTTCGTCTGCGTAAAATTTTCCCGTTTTTGCAACATTTTTTTATTGCTGCTCCGCTCCTATTGGTCGTAGCGTGATGTTATATAGCCTATAGGGTATATAACATCACGCTACGACGAGGCTATAGCCTGCCTCGATAAATGACTGCATCTGTGGCGCAGTGGGAGTGTATCCGACTGCTACGCAAGAGGTCGTGGGTTCGATCCCTACCCAGGATAAAACTTTGTGTAATGAGCACAGCATTTATCAGTTGTCTGGTTTCCATAATACAATCTTGAACAATTCAGACAACGCTATCTGATCCCAAACTAAGCAGACTTAGTTTGACTTAGACTTTAGATCAGATAGCGTTGTGTGAATTGTCCCAAGATATTAAATATTATTATTATTAAATGGGCTATCCAACAGTGAAATATTTTTTCATTGCTGCTCCGCTCCTATTGGTCGTAGCGTGATGTTATATAGCATATAACCTTCCTCGATAAATAAGCTATCTAACAGTAAAATAATTTTTCAATTCGGACCAGTAGTTACTGAGATAATCGCGTTCAAACAAACAAACTGGTGGTGGATCTAAGCATAGGTGGATCTTGGGGGGCACGAGGACTCGTGCCCTAATTATTTGTATAGTTTTCCTTATTAAATTACTTGACAAGATGTGTTTAACTGACTCGTAGAAGGAAAAGACACCAGTTGTTCCTGAATGACTATAAAACCAAGTTCAGACAGAAAAAAAATATTTAAATAAAGTGTTCTTAAGTCCTTTGGTTTTGACCTTATGTCCTCCTTAGGCTGAGTACACACTGAAGTTTGTAGCATATCTTTATGGTAACTTATAGTCCTTATCTTATATAAGATAGGTAGGTAGGTAATATAGGTTTTGTATTACCTATTTGAATTGTTCAACGCAATAAAACACCGACTCGCATCTAGCATAGTCATTTAATAATTGACAGAACAAAAATCTCATGACAACTTGTATCGATACATGTCAGTCAACAACCATAAACACCTAATATCAGCCTCTTTATATATCAACTAGCTGTCCCGCGCAACTTCGTATGCGTAAATTTTCCCCGTTTTTGCAACATTTCTCATTGCTGCTCCGGTCCTATTAGTCGTAGCGTGATGTAATATAGCCTATAGCCTTCCTCGATAAAGGGGCTATCCAACAAAAAAATAATTTTTCAAATCGGACCAGTAGTTCCTGAGATTAACGCGTTTAAACAAACAAACAAACTCTTCCGCTTTATAATATTAGTATAGATATATACCACTACTACTATTGATTTCGGCAGTAGTGTACAAGCCCTGTGTCGCAGGGTACTGTAACAATCAGGCCAGCTCTTGAGCAGGTACCGGGGGTGTTCCTCAGTACTTTTATCGGGCTTTTAAATTAAACTTCTGGATTTCCCCAAAGCTAATACAATTTATTAGTTAATTCATCATTTATTACATTATCAACATCAATTCACATATTCTATAAAACACATTTCTTAATCCACATATTATTAATATTTTATATAATTCTAATCAAATTTAAACGACCCGAATCGGTCGGCCATGAAACTCGCAATTCTAAAATGACATCTTTCTTTTTATTCTGTTATTGCGTTTCATCTACTACAATGAGGTCTAACGTGAGAGAGGTGGATTATCTTCGACCCACATGTCACAGTACTTTACAAATCACGGACACAAAGTACACCTAGACTCGGAACAACAATTTGTGGATCACACAAAGTGGTGTCCCGTGTGGGGATCGAACGACCTCTTGCGTAGCAGTCGGATACACTCCCACCGCGTACCTCCCAAAACTGTACCGTTCCCGTGCGATAATTTGTTTTACAATATTTCAACACGCCTATGGCAACAGTTAGAGGTCTTTAGGGTATGGGAACAGTTAGTTAGTTAGTTAGGGTTACAGTTAGTTAGTTAGTCATAAAATTGCTCTAAAAACATCACGACGTGGAGGACCACGTAATGTTTTTTTAACCATTTTATACCCCCCTCTCCTATGTGGTGATACGTGGTAAGGTTTTAGACTACCCCTCCCTACTACCCAACATCATGTGTATTTTTTTGGTACAAAAATAAACCAAAAATTTTCAGGCCCCGATTTGGCATACGGAATTTGGTTCGATTCCTGCGTCTGGACTTTTTTTCAAAAATAATATATAATAATAATATCTTCGGACAACTAACACAACGCTATCCGATCCCAAATTAAGCAGAGTACTATGGAAACCAGAAACCTGATAAACATACTTATATATTTCTAAATAAATACATACTATAGATAAATAACACCCAGACACAATAAACCATCGTGCTCATCACACAAAGATTTATCCTGTGTGGGGATTGAACCCACGACCTCTGGCTTAGCAGTCAGGGTCACTAACCGCTAGACCAACAGACCAAAATGCAATTATTGTATGTATTTTCAAATTCCACATCCTCATCCTTTAAATAAACGACATCCGTAGTTCCTCTCACACAGTCTGCATACGTCTTTACGATGTATTTAATTTCGTTGTATTTCTATTATTTTTACGAGTTCGCCATAATGGCGTCTTGAGTATGCAATAAAAGATATGAGATTGCGTCGTTAGTTATGAGACGTCCTTCTTAGAATATAGCGATGTGGAGCCTAGATAAGGCTTACAAATCCAAAGTAATATTATAAACTAACTGACCCGCGGAACTTCGTCTGCGTCAATTTTCCCCGTTTTTGCAACATTTTTCATTGTTGCTCCGCTCCTATTGGTCGTAGCGTGATGTTATGAAGCCTATAGCCTTATTATTACCGCGTTCAAACAAACGTAATATAATAAACTAGCTGTCCAGCGCAACTTCGTATGCGTAATTTTTCCCCGTTTTTGCAACATTTCTCGTCGCTACTCCGCTCCTATTAGTCGTAGCGTAATGTTATATAGCCTATAGCCTTCCTCGATAAATGGGCTATTCAACAAAAAAATATTTTTTTAAATCGGACCAGTAGTTTCTGAGATTAGCGCGTTTAAACAAACAAACAAACTCTTCCGCTTTATTATATTAGTATAGATAATAATAATATCTTGGGACAACTCACACAACGCTATCTGATCCCAAACTAAGCAGAGCTTGTACTATAGAAACCAGACAACTGATAAACATACTTATATATATCTAAATACATACATATTATAGATAAATAACACCCAGACACCGAATAAACCATCGTACTCATCACACAAAGATTTATCCTGGGTGGGGATCGAACCCACAACCTCTTGCGTAGCAGTCGGATACCCTTCCACCGCACCACAGAGGCAGTCAAACTCTTCAGCTTTATAATATTAGTATAGATTTTATAAAACCTGACACTGTTGTGGTAGAGAGCTGAGACTATGGTTTAGCCCAGTAGGGAAGGGTTTTTTTTTCAGAGGTAACCCGATACAAAAATATATCTTGCTAGACATGGTTCTTTGTACCTATAATACTAAGTAACTACAATCCAAAGGGTTGCCGAAAGTAATGGTGTTCTAAGGTCCCTTCGCCACTGGTTTAGACCTACCACTAGTAAATAATAATAATAATTATATCTTGGGACAACTCACATAACGCTATCTGTATTAAATACTAGCTGTCCCGCGCAACTTCGTCTGCGTAAATTTTCCTCGTTTTTAATTTCTCATTGCTGCTCCGCTCCTATTAGTCGTAGCGCGATGCTGTATAGCCTTCCTCGATAAATGGGCTATGCAACAAAAAAAAATTAATAATAATAAAAAAAAAAAATTATATCGGACCAGTAGTTCCTGAGATTAGCGCGTTTAAACAAACAAACAAACCAATAAACAAACAAACAAACTATTCCGTTTTATAATAGTAGTATAGATATTTCGGGACTTAATCACGTGAATTATTTAAAGGTACGAACCTTTTATTTACCCGACGTTTCAATCGAATTGCATGTCGACGGGTCGACTGATGGCATCAATCAAGCTGCCATCAGTCGACCCGTGACCAATTCACGCGATGAAGTATCCGAAATACATCTAATATGTATAAAAATCGCGAAAGTTTAAAAACAAAACGCTATCTGATCCCAAACTAGGCAGAGCTTGTACTATGGAAACCAAACAACTGATAAACATCTATACTAATATTATAAAGCGGAAGAGTTTGTTTGTTTGTTTAAACGCGCTAATCTCAGGAACTACTGTTGGATAGCCCGTTTATCGAGGAAGTCTATAGGCTATATAACATCGCGCTACGACTAATAGGAGCAGAGCAGCGACGAGAAATGTTGCAAAAACGGGGAAAATTTACGCATACGAAGTTGCGCGTTACAGCTAGTACTTATATATTTCTAAATACATACATATTAAAGATAAATAACACCCAGACACAGAATAAACCATCGTGCTCATCACACAAAGTTTTATTCTGGTTGGAGATCGAACCCACGACCTTTGGCGTAGCAGTCGGACACACTCCCACAGAGGCAGTCAACATTACGTATGTTTCCTTTACTTTATCGATTTCTCTACAACCTGTAAATCACTTGCAAATCTAACAGTATGGTATAATCACCATAACCCATTCTCCATGACCGTGTTCGTTGAGGAAGTTTAGATCTAGGCCAATAGGTTAATTAAAGACTTAGTACACGGCGCCGCCATATTTAGCGTTATTAACATGGGTATCAAGGCGAATTGGTTAACTAGGTAATTTTTACTGACCTGACGTAAATTATATGGCAAGCTGACCCGCGCAACTTCGTATGCGTCAATTTTCCCCGTTTTTGTTACATTTTTTATTGCTGCTCAGCTCCTATTAGATGTAGCGTGATATTATATAGCCTATAGCCTTCCTCGATAAATGGGCTATCCAACAGTAAAAAGAAATTTCAATTCGTCGCGCAACTTTGTATGCGTCAATTTTCCCCGTTTTTGTAACATTTTTCATTGCTGCTCCGCTCTTATTAGACGTACCGTTAAGTTATGTAGCCTATAGCCTTCCTCGATAAATGGGCTATCCAACAGTAAAAATAAATTAAAAAAAAAAATAATAAACCAGTAGTTCCTGAGATTATCGCGTTCAAACAAACAAATCAACTTTTCAGCTTTATAATATTAGTATAGATTTTTTATAGGCATTTCTTGCCAATTACTTTGGACGTGATAACGTCTCATAAATCGATGACCTGGTGCACGAAAAAGTGTCACAGTCAAGTTCTGCCTGCTGATAGACTGAAGTATTGTGGCCACTAAAGTTGTCACAGACATGGTTGTTTATTCAATATCATCAATGTTTTCTTATAACGTTATCACGTAAAATTATCGTCCGTAAACCGACTTTACACAACCATTTTTTTTTTAAATACAATGGCAAATCGGAACCATTATAGTTTCGCCATGTTCGTCCGTCCGTCTGCCCGCAGCTTGAAGACTGTTAGAGCTAGAAAACTGTAATTTTGCATGGATACACATATTACTTATGCCGACAAAGAGAAAGAATAAAATTTGGAATAAAAAAATATTATGGTTATGTAAAGTAGGGATGTGATTTTTTTTTCTCACCTACCTCATCGTGGTGGGGTTTCATTAGATAGGTCTTTAAAAAACATTTAGGGGTTTGGAAGACCATGTTTCGATTTAGGGATCTGTTTGTGAAACATTAAGGTTTAAAGTGATTTTTTTAGTTTGAGTCAAGTGTCCCCTTTCTCCCTGCCAGCTAAATGGTTGATTTGGAATCAGATGACGTTGTGTGAGTTGTCCCAAGATATTAAATATTAAAGGTACGAACCTTTTATTTAGCCGACGTTTCACCGAATTGCACCGATCGTGGTCACGGACTTGATTTAATTTAATCTCCTATGTCCGGATTAACTTATAGGCTATATATCATTGCGCTACTTTCCTTAGGAGCTGAACAATAGCTTATATTGTCACGTGGGCCTCGGACATAGGCTAGTTATGAGTTAGAATTAGATAATTTCCAAAAAACATTCATACTTATATAACAAAAAACATTCAAACATTTAAACTTTCGCGTTGCATGATTATAACTATTTATAATACGGGAATTAACGCGCATTGCTTACCCTAAAATTGCTTGACGTTTCGATCAGGGTACACAAAAGTTGCACCGGCCGTGGTCACAAGCTTGTGACCACGGCCGGTGCAACCTGGTCGAAACGTCAAAATTTTTTAAGGTAAACAATGCGCGTTAATTCCCGTATTATAAATAGTTAAAAAACATTCAAAACTAGACTAGAGTCTAGTTTTGACGTTGTTTCAAGATTCCGTCTCCGAACATTTTACTTTTAGATTGCCTACTAAAAGGGATTTATATCATAAGCCTACTTGACCACCCTTGGTAACAAACAGCCAACATAGTTGAATATTAATCAACCAACAATTTGATTAAGTCAATACACAAACGATTACCTCTACTCAATCCTATAATTGAGCGCTATTAGTACTTGTTTGATTTACAAGTACCCTACTTTGTAAGCTCAATTTACGATATTTTCTTTATTGATAGACGAGCTATTTCTGGCGGTTTCGTTTGCGTTTCTCTTGCTGATTCTTTCGTTCCGGGGCATGCATGCATGAGGAATGCGGATGGGGGGGGGGGGGGGCTACTTAGCTAGCTATTTTTAAACAACGAAATGAAGAGACTGATGTTAAGCGCCAGGCTAGCCGTATCAAGGCATTCGCGATTTCTACACATTATGAAAATATATATATTACGGGTCTTAATCGCGTGAAGTCTACCCGTGACTATGGCCGTCGCAATACGGTCGAAACGTCGGGCAATATACAAGGTATTATACCTTAAATTATTCATACGATTAAGGTTTACGCGAAACAGGGTTCGGCTCTCTCAAAAAATTATATAGAAAACCTAAATATTAGGACACGAAAAAAATTGTGTCACTGGTCAAAGAGTTTTTCTAGTAGATGATATTAAGAAATTTAAGGATATGTCTTAATATGATCCCGCAAATAAATCTTGAAGTTGCGGGAAAATTCAAAAACGAGCATTTTCGTATTGTCATAGTCATGGCGTTCGTAATCTATACTAATATTATAAAGCGGAAGAGTTTGTTTGTTTGTTTGCTTTGTTTGTTTGTTTTGTTTGTTTGTTTATTTAAACGCGCTAATCTCAGGAACTACTGGTCCGATTTAAAAAAAACTTTTTTTGTTGGATAGCCCATTTATCGAGGAAGGCGCGAAATGCGCAGGTCTGTTAGTGGTAAATATAATCAAGCCATATCTATCAATAAACATTTTCAATACATTAAGTAAGTAATTAATCATTATAATACATTAATTAAAGTTTAAAAACATAGTATTTATATTATTTGTACAGTTGCTAGTTTGTATGATTGGATGTATTGTGTCAATGAGGTGAGAACACCAGTTCTCGCCTTATCTATACTAATACTATAAAGCTGAAGAGTTTGTTTGTTTATTTGAACGCGGAAATATCAGGAACTACTAATCCGAATTGAAAAACTCTTTCACTGTTGGATAGCCCATTTATCGAGGAAGGCTATAGGCTATATAAAACCACGCTACGACTAATAGGAGCGGAGCAGCGACGAGAAATGTTGCAAAAACGGGGAAAATTTACGCATACGAAGTTGCGCGGGACAGCTAGTCTGATATATGTACGAACGAATATTCTACTTTATTTTGACCTGCGCTACTGCGCACTGTAAAGTAATGGTTGTGTGCGGAAGAGCGAGGCCAGCGATCGTGTCGCTGTGTACGTAGCGCTAAATAAATATTTCTCTCAGTGTAATGCCCCCATAAGACTCCTAATGTACATATTTTCATAGTATCAAGGCCACCTAAATCCTTGTTTGGCAACGATCTGAATATGACCGCACCGCGCTCCTCATTTGAGACATTAGTTCGTAAGTCTCATTTGCCCAGTAATTACACTTGCTACAGTGCCCTTCAACCGAAACACAGTGATGTGTTAACATCACTATTTCACGGGAGAATAACTGACGCTATTGTGGTGTCAACCAAGTATTTCACAGAAGAATAACTGACACTAAGTATTGTGTTACCCACCAAGACGACCTATGGCTTAGACCTACTATACGTTCATGTATAAACTATTATTCGGTTCATCTATAATTATATTTATCTATACTAATATTATAAAGCGGAAGAGTTTGTTTGTTTGTTTAAACGCGCTAATCTCAGGAACTACTGGTCCGATTTGAAAAATTCTTTTTGAACCATTAGTTCCTAAGATTATCGCGTTCAAACAAACAAACTCTTCAGCTTTATAATATTACTAGCTGTTCCGCGCAACTTCATCTGCGTAAATTTTCCCCGTTTTTGCAACATTTCTCATTGCTGCTCCGATCCTATTGGTCGTAGCGCAATGTTACGTAGCCTTATAGCCTTATTCGATAAATGGGCTATCCAACAGTAAAAGATTTTTTCTATTCGGACCAGTAGTTCCTGAGATTACCGCGTTCAAACAAACAAACAAACTCTTCAGCTTTATAATATTAGTTTAAAAGTATAGATATTTCGATTTCAATATTGCTATATGAATTTCATCAAAGCGGACATACGGAAAGGAGGCTTCTATACATACCTATGGAAACAAAACAAGTCAAGGCCGCTATAGAAATAACTGGAGTTTGGAACTATGAATCAATATCGCTGCTTAGAATCTGTGCTTATAGAACATAGCAGTCCCGCGCAACTTCGTTTGCTGAAATTTTCCCCGTTTTTGCAACACTTCTCGTTGCTGCTCCGGTCCTTTTGTTCGTAGCGTGATGTTATATAGCCTATAGTGAAAGAATTTTTCAATTCGGATCAGTAGTTCCTGAGATTACTGCGTTTAAACAAACTGTTCAGCTTTATAATATTAGTATAGACTAGCTGTCCCGCGCAACTTCGTATGAGTAAATTTTCCCCGTTTGCAACATTTCTCATCGCTACTCTGCTCCTATTAGTCGTAGCGCAATGTTATATAGCCTATAGCCTTCCTCGATAAATAGGCTATCCAACAGTGAAAGAATTTTTCAATTCGGTTTAGTAGTTCCTGAGATTACTGCGTTCAAACAAACTAACAAACAAAACTTCAGCTTTATAATATTAGTATAGATTAATATGACGTCATAAAACCCTTTGCGCTTCGTTAACGGGGTAACTAACCCTCACTATATCTTTGTCGTTTACTAAGTTACCCCCTTCCTTGATGTAAGTAAAGTCAGCAAAATAATTCGCTAAAAAAACATATTTCTACTCGCCTCTGTGGCGCGGTGGGAATGTATCCGACTGCTCCGCAAGAGGTCGTGAGTTCGATCCCCACCCAGAACAAAACTTTGTGTGATGAGCACGATGGTTTATTCTGTGTCTGGATGTTATTCATCTATAATATGTAATAATAATAATAATAATATATACTTTATTGTACACCAATATAAAAAACAAAGTGTACATTGTATAATAAACATGTACAATGGGCGGCCTTATCGCTAAGAGTATGTTTATCAGTTGTCTAGTTTCCATAGTACAAGCTCTGCTTAGTTTGGGATCAGATAGCTTGTGTGAGTGGTCCCAAGATATTATAGATATTAATGTTGATAAACTTTCGCAATTTGTTCACATTATGAAAATTAATATATTACGGGTCTTAATCGCGTGAATAATTTAAAGTTTATTGCCTGACGTTTCATTCGTCATGGGTAGACTTACTTTAAATTATTCACGCGATTAAGACCCGTAATATATATATATATTCATAATTATAGATATTATTTTGTCAAAAGTTTAAGATTATGAGATTAAAAACGGTGTGACGATTGATTACTTAAACCAAAGCGTGATACGGTGTCTATGCCGGAGTAGTTAACAATTTAGGGGTTTGAGTCCTGGCTGAGCGAATTTTTTCTTTGTAATTCATTAATAAGTTGGGTTGAAAACTAACTTTAATTAACTGGCGATTACATTTCATAATATTAATTTTATCGGTTTATATTAAACTAGCTGACCTGCGCAACTTTCGTATGCGTCAATTTTCCCCGTTTATGCAACATTTTTAATTGCTGTTCCGCTCTTATTGATCGTAGCGTGATGTTATATAGCCTATAGCCTTCCTCGATAAATGGGCTACCCAACAGAAAAATATTTTTTCAATTTGGAACCGTAGTCCCTGAGTCAAACAAACAAACAAACTCTTCAACTTTATCATATTAGTAGGTATAGATTTTGACAAAAAAAATTGAAAAATGTAATCGATTTAGGATTTTTTTCATTTTGAATCTATAGAAATGATCGAATGGCGTCGGCTGTCATTTTACGCTGCATTTTTGATAAAATGATTTTATCCTATTTTTGTGCCTTCATGTACTTTTCTCTGGGTGCAATGGAATTTTAACCGTGCGTCTCTCATAGTGGAGTGTTGGCCGCGAGTGTCGTTTACTGAAGCACCCATAAGAGTCAACTGTCTTTGACAAAGTTTTTGAAAGGACGCCTTAAAACTGTTTGCCTAGGCAACCGCCTACCGTACCGTCTTGCCATTGGCAAATCCATTGGCCATGGCCTAGTTTGTAGTATACGCCTGCGCTTTTGTTTTGCTCATCTTCATTTTCGTGGTCTCCACGCATCTTTCCACGCATCTACGCATCTCGTCAAAATTGTGACAGTGTCAAACTAATTTGTTATGTAATTTTTTATGTGTTTGTTTTTGTAATTATTTTAGTAGTGATCTTGTAATATAGTTTTATAATATTAATAATAATATTGGATGCAGAGTTCTGCGCAGCCCGGTGACAGTACGTATAATCATGTATGCTCGGTATGTAGCAAAGTTTTCAAAACTGTAAGAGGTCTCAACATACATTTCGGCAAAACTCATAAATACCACCACAGCCAAAATGCCCCTCCTATTTCAAATTGTCATATTATTCAACCCCTTGTACCTACAGCTACAAACCATTCAGCCATTCCATTTCATCTATATATCAGTAACCTTAAACATACTACCCCAGTTGTCAAAAGGATTCCCCGTGGCGCAAGAATCACCGTTGCGTCCCATCTTTCTCATCTTATAGAAAAATGTGTGTTAGAAGACTGGCACAATCTTTTACTTTTTGCCTATCGCACTCTTCATGTCATTAAAGATAATTCCGGTTCCCTCACCCAAAAAATCAAAAACAACTGTTTCGATCAATCATATAGCATATCATCAGATAAACCAATCAAAAATATTCTTTTTAACCGCCGCAAGATCGTAGAAACTAAAATAAGCGACGGTGATTTAAAAGGCGCCGCCCGTCTCCTTTTTTCAAACGACGTGTCAAAACATCCCCCAGCTCCTCCTTATCCGCTCTTTCTGGACCCACCAACGGCTGGCCAGTCATTTTTACAAATTAATAACAAGGACACTTTTGATGCAATTTTTTCATTTAAAACTGGTTCCGCAGCGGGCATCGATGGTATCTCACCTCAACATCTCAAAGATCTCGTTTCTGTCTCAGCTGGCGATGCAGGCGTTCAACTTTTAAATTCCTTGTCTAAATTAGTTAACACAATGTATTCTGGCAACATTCATTCGTATATTGTTCCAATTTTGTTCGGCGCAAACTTGATCGCCCTCACTAAAAAAGATGGAGGGGTGAGGCCTATAGCCGTTGGTTCAACACTTCGTCGTCTTGCTTCCAAAATTGCTGTTCGGCATATCCTTCCAAAATTACAGTCTGTTTTTGAACCAGTACAACTCGGTTTTGGAACCAAAGGGGGGTGTGAAGCCGCCGTGCACTCCTTGCGTTCATTCCTTTCAAGTGCCACATCCGAAGTGTTGGTCAAAATTGATGTCAAAAACGCTTTTAATTCGGTAAATAGGGACGCTCTGCTGACAGAAATTAAACAACACGTTCCCGAAATTTACAATTATCTCCTTTTCTCATACGCTGACCCCACGAAATTGCTTTACCGTGAGAAAGTTCTTTCTTCAGAAGTAGGCTGTCAGCAGGGTGATCCTCTCGGGCCAGCCATTTTCAGTTTGGCAATAAATACAATAATTCAAAATTTAAAATCAAAATTCAACGTTTGGTATTTGGACGACGGAACCCTAGGAGGTGAACTTGATACTGTTCTTTCCGACCTTGCAACCATAAAATCAAAATTTCAAAATTTTGGTTTAGAATTAAATTTTGATAAATGCAAACTATATTTTCATGATTCCTCTCTAAATTCTAATGAAATCATTCAGAAATTTTATAATTTAACTCCGAACATAAACATAGTTACCAAAAACTCATTTTGCCTCCTTGGAGCCCCCGTTTTTGAAGACTCATTTCCGTTCTATTTGCAGAATTGCATTTCAAAATTTCAAAATTTCTCGAATCGTCTTCTCGATATAAGCCCGCATTGCGGTTTAACTTTACTAAAATTCTGCCTTTTCGTACCAAAATTAACTTACATACTTCGCTGCTGTCCCATATGGAAATTTCAAAATTTGCTGACACCAATAGATGACCTCGTGAGGTCAACTTTAGACTCAATTTTGAACATACAGCTCAGCGATAAGTCCTGGACCCAAGCATTCCTCCCCATTCACCATGGTGGTTTAGGGATCCGCAAAATTTCTGGTGTCTCCTTACCAGTCTTTTTGTCTTCTGTCCACAGCTCAGCTAGTATTATTGGTAAAATCCTTCACTCAAACCATAAGACTGCAGGTTTGGAGGAAGCTAAAAAAGCTTGGTCATCAGCCTGCCCGTCCAAATTTTCAAAGAAACTGGGTTGATGGTTTGTGCAAATTTTCATACAACACTTTGTTTGATGAAAGCTCTGGTCTTGAGCGCGCTAGACTGTTGGCATCCAGCTCCAGAGAGTCCGGTGAATGGCTTCGTGCTTACCCGTCGCCAAACACTGGCACATTTCTAGAGCCTGATACCCTCCGGCTTGCTATCAGTCTGCGCTTAGGGCTGCGTATTTGCACTCCGCACCGTTGCCCCTGCTATCTTGCCAAAATAGTGAAAGGTCGCTTTTCTAGCCACGCCGCCCTGAATGACATAATGTACCAGCTCTTCTAGAACCTACCGGCTTAGCTCGGGACGATGGCAAGAGACCTGACGGGATGATTCCTTGGAGTTTGGGAAGGGTGCTTGTGTGGGACGCCACGTGTGTAGATACACTTGCTCCTTCCCACCTCCACGGAACCAGCGTTTAAGCTGGAGCGGCGGCTAAAGCGGCCGAAAATCTAAAAACCCATAAATACAGGGGTCTCGGCAACCAATATATATTTATACCATTCGGCGTCGAGACCCTTGGCCGGTGGGGTCCCAGTGCACAACATTTATTTAAAGAACTTTCCAAAAAATTGGTCGACTCCACTGGTGACCGTAGAGCTGGCAGCTTCCTCGCACAACGCATTAGCATTGCTATACAGCGAGGAAATGCCGCCAGTATTTGTGGAACCATGCCCAGGGGTCCCAATTTTTTGGATATATTTTAGTTTTATTTAGTCTTAATTTCTAGTTTAAATATAGTATTTGTTTTGGATAGTAAGATTATGAAAAATGTACACTGTATGTATCCTCCTTTAAGTGATTTATGTTTCTAACGGTACATGGCTCTACTCCGCAATAACTTAAAGTTACTGTTAACATTTTACTTTAAATAATCGTTTAGTGAAAACAAAACACTAATGACAAAGATGATTTGACGTTTTCTTAATGAGAATGGAATTTCGTAGCTTTTTTAAGCTATTGCATAGCTTCTATCGCGGGCCTTGAGCGCGGGGACCGATTCCAGAAATTCCGTAACGAAAAAACCTCACGCTCCCCACTCCGACGGGCACAGCGGTGATACTTTTTACTTTTGCCATCTATCAATGAATAGCAGAACTTTTAATGTTTTTTTTTTTTAATTTAAAAAAAAACTTTTTTAAAAAGTAAAAAAATTTTTTTTTTTTAATAAAAAAAAAACTTTTTTAAAAACTAAAATTTTTTTTTGTAATTGCTTTTTTTAAATTAAAAAAAAAAAAAAAATTTTAAAGAAAAAAAAAATTCAAACATTGTTTTTTTATAATTAAAAAAAAAACACTTAAAAATATATATATTTTTTTTAATTGCTAAGTTGATAAAAATACTATGCAATAGCTTTACCGCGGCAGTCCCCGAGTGCCACACATTTTTTTTTCTTTTTGCGGTCTTTACGAAGTTTACTTACTTTATAATACCTATACTTTTTTTTTAATAGATGGAAAAAAAATGAAAAATCATCAAATGACTTCTCCCGCTGTGGGCTTGTCAGACTCTTAAGGTTCATTTCTCTTTTTTTTTTCTATTTTTTTAGCATTGTTAATAGAATACCTACCGCCCTTTCGGGTGCGCTCGAGAGCGCACTCGTTCTCGCTCCTGACCGTTATTTCAGAGCACTTGGATACGTGTGCTTAGTGTGAGTTAGTTTTATGTTAACGCAATCGACAGTTGAGGACGTGTGGCCCTCCGATTGGCCCACTGCAAGCTCTTAACCAATCAGAGAGCCAAACGCGCTAAACGATTCAATCGCTTTAGCTTAAGGCCGACTGTAGACTGTAGCGATTTTATTGCTCAAGACATACAGATATTAATAGTTGATTGTTGAGTGTTCACACTGCCAGCGAGTACTCGCTCTATACTGCATCTCTTTTGTTTACACGGACGGGATCTACAAAATACATCTGTTGTACGTTTCTTGAGCGATAAATCGCTAATCGCTACTCTTTTTCTCGCCGTTGGTCGGACAGGTGCCTCAAACTCTCACTAAGCACAATGTAGGAGTTCCGAGATTCTGTGTCCGTGAGCGTTATAACGCTTTCCTTCTATGCTTCAGGTGTTCCACAATAAGTCTAGTTAGGTAAAATTGCTTAAAAAAAACAGTTAACAATTTTATTAGCTGAAACAATTGACTTTAAAGTGAAAATACAAACATAAGTTCCCTGTAATATCTTGAATTAAAATAGATAACAATGTCATCAATGAAAATTCTTAATGAAAACCAAAAAGCAACTGAGAAAGTGAAGAAGAGACACTCCATTGTATCTGGACGAAGTGAGTTTTGTAAGTATATAGCGATATGGATAGCATACCCACAGAACTGAGCAGACTATTGACTATACAATTGTATAGACTAGAATTGGATATTTGACTACTATCAGAATAAAATATTTTATAATAACCATGTATAAATATGTCATAAAGTGTTCTGAAAAAATATGTTCATTTATTAATTTAACGTGTTTATTAATTTTTAATCATAAAGATAAACACTAAAAGTAAATGATTTGACCATAGCAAACGTGACGCCACATGCTAGCATTCCATACATATTTGTATGAAGCGGATCGTTTTTGACGTTTCTTAAAAAGAGACTGATTTGACTTCAGTCAAATACCCTATTAACCCTTATATACTCAAACAGTACTTAAGGGTAAATTACACGAAACAGGGTTCGGCTCTCTCACAAATTTATATAAAAAACCTAAACATTAGGACACGAAAAAAATTGTGTCACTAGTCAAAGAGTTTTTCTAGTAGATGAAATAAATAAATTTAAGAATATGTCTTAATATGATCCCGCAAATAAATCTTGAAGTTGCGGAAAAATGCAAAAACGAGCATTTTCGTATTGTCATAGTCATGGCGTTCGTAATCTAACATAATGTACGAACGTATATTCTACTTTATTTTGCTCCTGCTCACTATGAAGTAATGGTTGTGTGCGAAAGAGCGAGGCCGGCGATCGTGTCGCTGTGTACGTAGCGCTAAATAAATAATTCTCTCAGTGTAATGCCCCCTTAAATTACAGTTACATTATAATTGACAGACATTTAGTCGTCACAGACATGCAAAATTATACAATTCAAAGTTTAAAGTTAAATAACACTGCCTCTGTGGCGTGGTGGGAGTGTATCCGACTGCTATGCAAGAGGTCGTGGGTTCAATCCCCACTCAGGATAAAACTTGTGTAATGAGCACGATGGTTTATTCTGTGTCTGGGTGTTATTTATCTATAATATGTATGTATTTAGAAATATATAAATATGTTTATCAGTTGTCTGGTTGCAATAGTACAAGATCTGCTTAGTTTGGGATCAGATAGCGTTGTGTGAGTTGTCCCAAGATACTATTATTATTAATGGTAATAATCACTCAATTTCAGTTTAAAAAATCATTGATCACCATTTGATTCCAACATAATTACTCGTATACCGGCTTTGTCATATTCATATTCTTTTTACTCTCATACTTACCCCAATTCTCCTTGTTCCAGGTTCATCATCAGACGAAGATGAAGGGGTACAGCCTCACGAGAAGGCCATCGCTGGTGGCCAACCAAACCCAGCGTACTGCGTCCGCAACATCGAACAGCACGCCTTCGGGAGAAGAGAGATTGAGATTGCTGAGCAGGAGATGCCGGGCATCATGGCGTTGAGGGCCAGGGCTAAGGAAGATAAGCCTTTGAAGGATGCTAAGGTATTGTCAGTTCCACTGCTAAAGCTCGATTTATTAAGTTGACTTGTGATTTGCACGAAAACTACGTAACAAATCCAAAGCGGCGGTAGCCTAATGGCTAAGGCATTGGTCTCGCAAACGCGAGGTCGCGGGTATGAATCCTACCCATTATACTACCGACGTGAACCCACTCCTAACACAAGTCTTTGATCTTAGCTGGAGGGGTTAACAAGATTGCAAGTAATGTGGAACTCAATTCCACATTGCTAGTTATCTTAAAAAAAAAAAAAAACTACATAAAAGTCAATTACTGTTCGTTAGCATTAATCAGAGAGGTAGCGCTTAATAAATACTTTAAACTAAAATTATTTCGGACATGATCGTATATACCGTCATTGAGTTATTGTCGAAATCTGCGTTTCTTAACAAAAAGGCGTAGGTAAGTGTCATGAACATTGCTCTTCTGCTGATGCAATTTTCAAGGCTGCAGAACCCTACACTGAGCATGGTTCGACATGCTCTTGCCCGGTTTTCATTACATTTTCGATTAGCTAATATTAATCGATTGCTATGATTCAGCACTCGAACGGTTTCAAGACGTGCAAAACATTTGTTATTATAATAACTGCCGTATTTTAGCAAAATTTTACACATAGTGTTTCAATATGAATTTCTTTTTTTGGACAGATTTAAACTAAATATTGTTATTCAAATTATAATACTTGCCCGGGGTGTGGAAAATATTCCATATTAATAATTAAAGAATACTCGAATTTCCAATGGCTTGTCTACACATTGATGTCAACGAGATCTTGTCAAAAGTATGTCAAAGCATAGATTGTAGAGGCTGTACAATCTTTGAAGATTTCCGTCGATTTCTCCTGGATTCTAAACAAAAAAGAATTTTCCATATCGCTCCAGGCGGCTTAGCGTAATCAAGTAACATACATGAAAAAAAAAAAAACAACATTATAGACGGATTGAGAACTTCCTCATTTTTTTTGAAGTCTTTTGAAAAATGATAATTATCAAACATTAGAACAGCCGGAAAATCACTTCGTATCAGACGCGGATCCATGAGAGGGGAGGGGGGGGGGGGTCGGCCGGTGGCGGTACGGCCGGTGGCCGTAAACGCCGGTGTTGGGTCAAAGTGAACATGATCCTGGAACACATTACACCCTTTTTTGGGCTTGTCGAGTAAAACACTGTTTTAATTTACCCCGTCCGCACGCCCCGCAAGCCTGCGCCCGTGCCTGTGGTTTTTACCTGCAGCGCTGCCAAGGTCAGCCGCCCCGTTGTTCACCAGGAACAAGAGAAGAAGACCAGGGAGAGCGTACCCACAGCCCCTGCTAAAGGGCAAATGGATGTAGAGGTCTTGTGTCTTCCCGTGACCACGGCCGTTGCAATACGGTCGAAACGTCGGGCAATAAACAAGGTATTTTACCTTACCTTAAATTATTCACGCGATTAAGACCCGTAATATATATATTTTAATAATGTGTACAAATCGCGAAAGTTTATCAACATTTATGGATGTAGAGGGCTTCATAAAGGTTGAAAGGAAGCAGAAGAGGCCCTTCAGACAAAACCAATGTGGTACCGGCAGGACAGGACCTAACATGCTGCTGCGACCGGCGATACCAACGACGCAGCTGTATTTGTCTCGTCTGCATCACACCATAAAGGCATAGGAACTTGTGGAGTACCTGGGGATCAAGACGAAGTGGACCTTGAGGGTGGAGAAGTTGGAGTCGCGCCATGACGTCAACTTAAATCATTGATGGTGCGAGTTCCCAGTGAACATCTATCTGTCCATCTTTATGAAGGAGGACTTCTAGCCGAAGGGCACAGAAATATCCTCTTTACCGATGAAAAAAAAAACACGATTTAGAGCGCTACAATAAGCAGTATGATAAAGTGTACGCTCACAGTTCTAAAGAAGCTGCTCAAATGGCCGGAAAGGTACAGCGTGGTCAACATCCTGCGTCACTGATGGTTTGGTGGGCGTGTCTTATCGAGGCGTCACAAAGCTACATTTTTGCGAAAAAGGAGTGAAAACTTTAACCAAAGTGTATCAAGAGACAGTCTTGGATCGTGTTGTGAAACCTCTCAGCAATACACTTTTTAAAAATGTACTGTGGACTTTCTAGCAGGACTCGGCACCTGGTCACAAGGCACGAACTACCCAAGCTTGGCTTGAAACTAACGTTCCGGACTTTATAAGAGCTGAAGACTGGCCTTCATCTAGCCCAGACCTCAACCCTTTAGACTGCAAATTATGGTCAGTTTTAGAGACACGGCGATATTGAGTCTCTTAAAAAATCTCTGGAGCAAGCAGTGGCGATATTTCGCATGCAAATAGTGCGTAAATCCATAGATTAGTGCCCAGACAGATTAAAGGCCTGTATAAAAGTCAAAGATGGCCATTTTGAATAGAATATTGTTTTTATTTTTTGCTGCGACTTTAATAAATATGTACATACAAGTTTTAGTAATATTACATTACTTCATTAAAAAAAAAATGCATTTTCATTTGTAACAGAACTTATGGCCGGACTAGGTACACTATAGAAATGTACACAAGGACAATCCCCGGTTAGTGTAAAAACTATTGTCAAAAGCGGTAACTAAGAAACTGGGTTATGGAGCTGATGTGTTAGTGAAATGGTTAGCTAGTACTATTGAAGGACTATGGCGCCTGCCCTGCAACACATAGTAAAAACGCACGGACAAATAGGCAGGCGGTGACTGGCCACTCAATAGAAGGCCCCTTTATTTTATTTCCCTAGTTTTTTCTCACTACCGTTTAAACAAAATTACTTTTGACGCGACAATATGCTTAACTGTGTCCCTGAGCTCATTAATGTTGGAATGAATAACGGACGCAATAAGATATCTACTTTAAACTCAAGTAAAATAAATCTCTAAGGAAATATATTTTTTGAATTTAAACTAGTTACCTTTTTTAACATTTTAATGGTATTCATTCGTTTCATTACTACTCTAATTATACGAACTATTGTGCATTTTTTTAACAAATGAGCAGCTACCTTTAACTATTGACAGCAACAGCAGGGTTGCTAGACAAGTTCCATTACCATTAACGTTAGCAGAAATGAAAAAAAAAGCAAGGATTTGACATTAATTAAAAAAAAATTCATATCGTCTGGGCTCCCTATGGTTTTATAAACATGTTGCAAAGTAATTTCCCATGTTTACAGATCGTAGGTTGCACCCACATAAACGCACAGACGGCAGTATTGATTGAAACGTTAGCAGCGCTGGGTGCGACGGTACGTTGGGCAGCTTGTAATATATACAGCACGCAAAATGAAGTGGCGGCTGCTTTGGCACATGCTGGTGAGTTGAGCAATATTTTCAATAGACAACTGTAAGTTAAAAGGGAATATTGCTATGATGGTATTGCTTATTTTCTTTAAAATATGTTGAAAAAGTTAAACATTCTATGCGACAACTTAGGAGAAATGTCCCCTGTATGCTACATGTAACAAAAAGGTGTACTCAAATTTCATCAATGTATGGTACAAATAATGCATCTACTATGCTGCTATACCCTATTGTATTATTATGGCTTAGTTTTAGCATTTACAAAATGTAATTTAAATGATAGTTTCGTAGTTTTTCTACCGCACATATTAAAACATTATTTTCTATGTTTACCGATTTTTAAAAGAAGTACATACTCGAATTCGACTGGTCTTAGTCCAAAAACTTCCACGATAATATCTCATTCAGGATACGCCATATTTGCCTGGCGAGGCGAAAGCGAGGAGGCGTTCTGGTGGTGCATAGACCAGTGCTGCACGCCCACGGCAACCTGGCAGCCGAACATGATCCTGGACGATGGGGGGGACGCCACACATCTGATGCTTAAGAAACACGCCGCTGCCTTCAAACATATTAAAGGTAATTTTGAAAAAGTTGGGTTGGTTGTTAAATGGTGCAATTTGGGAGAGTGTTATTCTGAAATGGGACTTTGACGAATTTTGAGAATAGGATGTCTTGGAAAGGCATTTAGCAAAACAGGCATTTTGGTTCTAGGATATCCTGCCAAGGTAGATTTTGCAAAGGGATATTTTGCAAAATAAACTTTCTCTGAAAATGAGGCATTTTCCAGATAGGACATTTCCTAGAAAGAGTATTTGGTTAGTGTCATGGTGAGTGTCAGAAAGTGTTCAGGTGGTGGCGACTTGGCAGCCGAATATGACGTCGAACGCCACGGCAGCTAATGCTTTAGAAACAAATATATTAAAGGTAGGATCCAAGTGAAGTCACACAATATGGTAAAAGGACATTAGGCAATGAGGGGCAATGGGGAAATCGCATCCTGGGCGAGGGGAATATTTTTCCTCTTGCCAAGGATGCGATTATTTTAGGAAATGGATACCCCTGCAAAGAGGTATCTTTCACACAAAGTGTTTATGGCTGCAAAAAGCATGGGGCTAAATTGGGGATTGGGGCGTTTTGTGAATGTGCTATTTTAAAAGGGGCATTGAGAATACTTAGAATACTGAATTATGGATATAGGCCAGATAGCCTATTTCCAAAATTTAAGGGACATTTTGTAAATGGGATATTATTACCAGAACATCCTGTAATGTAAGTAGTACTAGGGAATGGCATGGTGAGCGTTAGGAATTGTTGTTGTACGACCTGGCAACCGAACACAATACTGGATGCCATGCATTTGATGCGAGATAACACGCAAAAAAATCTGTTCAAAAGGTATTGTGGAATCAGTGCGTTCTCGAAAATTCCATTCTGGAGCTGAGAACAACTTTTGCTCAATACTCTTTTTGTTTTTATAATTCTGGGATGCAACATAATATGTTTGTATGTTACTCTATCTCTTTCAGGTATAGTAGAAGAGAGCGTGACAGGTGTACACAGGCTATACCAGCTCAGCAAGGCGGGCAAACTGTGTGTACCAGCGATGAACGTCAACGATTCCGTCACCAAAACTAAGTTTGATAACTTATACTCGTGTCGGTGAGTATTTGTTTATTTTATATCTAAATCTAAACGATTGGTTATAAATTTGATGCCTGTCTATCTGTGTTGTTATAGCTTCAAACTGTTTAATACAAAACATTAGAAAGTTGATTAATCGATATGTTTGATAAGTACTTATGAAAATGAACTGCTGTGAAGATAATCAAGTCTTTTGCGGGGACAATGGTTTTTGTTTTATTTTCTTATTGGCTACAAGAAAAACAATAGATATATTTTTAAATGCCAAATACAAGCGTGCGTCTAGGTTTTTATATGCAAACTGATGTGCCTTACTTATTCATAAAATGTTTTTTTTTAAATAAAAGATAACTAGAAATTTGGGATTGTGTCCCACATAACTAGCAATCTTGTTAACCCCTCCAGCTAAGCTCAAAGGCTTGTGTTAGGAGTGGGTTCGGGTATAATGGGTAAGATTCGAACCCGCGATCTCACGATTGCGAGATCGATGCCTTATCCATTAGGCTACCGCCGCTTTGTAACATCATTTTAATTATCGAATGTTTGTCTTGTTTCATTTCACTAGTTACTATTAAAAATTGAACAAAATAATCCCTCGACATTATTAGATTCGGTGATGTTACTAGCTCGCGCTCTTTAGGTACAGTGAAATTAGTCTCGAGAAATTTTTGCATATGTAGTGGTGTGTATGTTACTTAGATATTAGAGCGCGTTTCCACTATATCGTTCTGGCCCTTACAAAAATGTTTCAATATCCTAACATTACTATTTAATTTAATACTTATCCCTAGCAACACTCTGATTTTTGTTTTCAATAAAAACAAGTTTTTATTTTAAAGAAAAAGGTTTTGACTTTATTAAATAAATATGTCATTCAATTTCACGTCCTTGAGCAAACGACAAGGCGACTACCGTGAAACAATAAAATATCGTGTCGTTCTTTAGATGATAGTAGTTTAGCTATAGGTAAAAAGTTTTGACCATAATAATTACGAAACAAAACAAATAAATAAATCGTCACTTGATAGTGGAAAGTGGAAACACGCACAAAACCAGAATAAATCAGTTTACTCTGTCCGCAGGTGCCACGTGCAGTCTGACGTCAGTCGCTTGATACCGTTAGAACATAAAGCACGCATTTCATTAAAAAATTATAATTATTAGATACGTAGTAGTTTCATTGTGAAATTTTGTATTTGTTGATTGTTGTTATTGTTTGTTATTATTGTTAAAATATTTGTTGAAGTGTTTAATTTCAAGTGTGTAAGTGTTGTAACTTTATATTGATAATTCAAAATGGCTCCAGTGTTAAAACATGGTCGAGGCAAGCCTTTGACTTCTCAAACTAAGGAAGTTTTGTACTGTTTGTACAAATATTTCGAAAATGAGTGTAATAACAACCCGAGCAGTATTATGACCCCCACTCAATTAGTTGCTAAATCAACAGGAATTTCAATAGCATCCGTCAGAAAGGTAGTATCAGAAAGCAAATGTCGTCCTTCAGATCAGGAAGTAACATTTAAATCTCCTAAAAAGAAACCGAATCGTAAACCTACAATAGTAATCGATAACTTTGATCAGCAAGTTATCAGAAGAACAATTCATGACTTCCACATCACAAATAAAGAAGTTCCCACTTTAAAAACTTTGCACTCAAAATTGAAAGAAGATATCGATTATAAAGGTTGTGTCAGCACGTTACGAAAACACGTCATGTCATTAGGTTTTAATTGGAAGCAAACAGAAGATAACCGGAAACTTCTTATGGAAAAACACGAAATTAGATACTTGCGAATTAATTATTTGATGAAAATTGCTGAATATCGTGAACAACGCCGACCAATTGTTTACACCGACGAAACATATATACATACATCACATACCCTCTCGAAATCTTGGTCAGATGGAAGCACTTCAGGTTTGAAGCAACATATATCGAAAGGCAACCGCTTAATCATTGTTCATGCCGGTGGTATCGATGGCTTTATACCAAATGCATTGCTTATGTTTAAAGCCGACCAAAAAAGTGGAGATTACCACAACAATATGAACTATGACAACTATTCAAGGTGGATTCAAACTCAATTAATACCCAACTTACAACCAAATAGTGTTGTTGTTGTTGACAACGCACCATATCATAACTCAATACAAAATCCTGCACCGAATAGTAATTCTAGAAAACAGCAAATGATAGACTGGCTGACATTTCGAAACATTGAGCATTCATCCACGTTGCTTAAGCCTCAATTATATGAACTGATTCTGCAAAACAAGGCGAGATTTATAGAGTACAAGATAGACGAAATATTACGACAGCACGGTCATACTGTGCTGCGTTTACCACCATACCATCCGGAGTTTAATCCTATAGAAAATATATGGGGGATAGTGAAAACATATGTCGCAAAAAAGAATGTCGCAATGAATATGAAGGTTATAATGTCATTAGCTGAAGAAAAAATGAACGCCATAACTGTAGAGGAATGGAGAAAAGTTTGTTTGCATGCTATTGAGGAGGAAAGCAAATATCAGGGTAGAGACGCAGCTTTAGACACAATATCAGAACGAATCATAATTAATTTAAATAATTCATCTGATGAAAGCGAGGATGGGGATGATTGTGATATGCCTGGGGTTGATGAATTATTAGAATAAAACATTTATGGCCGGAGAACACCTAATTCATACACGTCTTCACTGAAGTGAAAACCGGCATTCAATGCTTGTAATGTTTGGAACTGGCTTGTCTGCCTCATACAGTTCCATAGATTACAATGCGGTGGATACACATTTTCACGACCGTATTAGTACGTAGTGCGTATGCGTAGACGTGCACGCATTTGGTGTGCTCCAGCCACAAACGTATATTACCTTTAAAACAATAAAAACTAAAAATAAAATGTTGTTTTTTTTATTTGCTGACCATACACTACTACAAACGCAAAAATTTCTTCAAGCTAATTTACCTGTAGGTACCTGTCCCACCAACGGCGATTAAGAATCGTACAATAGATGTATATTGTATGATCCCATCCGTGAACAAAAGAGATGCAGTATAGAGCGAGTACTAACATTTAAACTTTCGCGTTGCATGATTGCTTGACGTTTCGACCAGGTTGCACCGGCCGTGGTCATAGGTCAGGACCACGGCCGATGCAACCGGGTCGAAACGTCAAGCAATTTTAAGGTAAAAAATGCGCGTTAATTCCCGTATAATAAATAGTTATAGAGCGAGTACTCACCGGCAGTACAAACGGTCAGCTACCAACTACTAATATCTGTGTCTCTTTTGTTTCATTTCATTTCATTTATTTATTTCAGAAACAATTATAACATTGTGTTGAAATGTTTTACATATAAATATAAAAAAAAAAAGTAAATACATGCACAAAAACACAATAAATAACAATTTATAATTTGAACAAATAAAGTAAATCATTTAAAATAATTATTGAACACAATTTAAAAAGTAGACATACACATAATTCCGAGCAATGAGATTATAACATAATTATTCGTGAGTCATAGTTTTAAATCATAATTCATCCACCGTATATAGACACCTTTCCAGCAAATATGACCTTAATTTGTTTTTAAAAATACTTACACTATTAATGACTTTAAATTCAATTGGCAATTTATTAAACATTGTAATAGATTGGTAAAGAGCACTTTGACTCACTATACAAAAGTGTGGAGTAAAGTTGTGCTGCAAGTCTTTACGTCTTGTGGAGTGTCTTTTTTCTTTTTCTGCTAGGCTCTCTTCTTTATGTAGCTTTTTGATCAAATTTGTTAGCAGTACAAAGATATACAAACTTGGAACGGTCAGTATACGCAGACGCATAAAATGATCTTTGCATGACTCCCATTGCGGTATTCGAACCATTGTGCGAATCGCCCTTTTTTGAGCGATAAACGCAGTATTAACGTTGTATTTGTAACTATTTCCCCAGAGGCTAATACTATAACGTAATTTGGATTCGATAAGTGCGTAATATACAGTTTTTAGCTGATCTTGAGAAATCACGTCCCTTAGACTTCTGAGAGCATAACAAGCCGAACTAATAATGTTTACACGGGATCTACATAAGTATGTACGTTTCTTGAGAGATAAATCGCTACCCGCTTTCTCGCCGTTGCGCGTTGGTGGGACAGGTGCCTAAAGTATTTGAAATATTAGGAGTTAGCTACTCGTCGTCAAACCTTCTCGAACATTCGATTTTTAATGATTAGAATTTTATTATCTCTTAAAAACGCTGCATTACTATTTAAATCAATTAACTACTGTTTTAGTTGTAGTAACACAGTTCAAAGAATTAGATTGTTGGTCTTCTATTGTTTTTATTTCGGGCAATGCACTAATAAAAATGTTTTTTTATTGCAGGGAAAGTATAATAGACGCGTTAAAACGCAGCACAGATCTAATGTTCGGCGGTAAGCAGTCTGTAGTATGTGGTTACGGGGAAGTCGGCAAGGGGTGTTGTCAGGCGTTAAAGGCGTTAGGTTGTGTGGTAAGTTCATTGTGTGGTAATCCTCTAACTACAAGCTTTTGCCTTATACCCTCTACTCGAATCGAAAATGTAATCAAAAACCGGTACTGTAGTTAATCAGAGTTACTTTTGGATTTTTTCCCGGCTCCTCATGCGTGAATTTTTGTAATACTCGTAGTTGTGGCGGTACCCACATATAATAATATAAAATAAATTGACACTTGACAGCTCGCGTCAAAATCTTAAATCGCGATATAGAAGTTTTCACAGCTGCTAACTATAAATACAAATATAAATATAAATAAGTTCCCAACGTTAACCGTTGGGCCGCGGCCCGCCAGGCATGATCACCTCGCCTGGTCAGAGGATCCTCCCTTTGTGTTGGAGGGACTTAACACCTTGCCCTCCACATAGTAATAAAAAGTGATCTACATATATCTACGCTAAATTTCAAAATTGGACTTAGGGGTTTAGGTATTAAAACGTTACAGATAGAAAGAAATTGAATTTTTGAAAGGGGCCGGAATCGAACCATCCCCGCATGCCATGCGGAAGTCTCGGGTTCGATACCTAACTTAAAATTTTTCTATCTTCTATAAACGCAATTATTGTATTAATATAGTAATTGACAAGAAATGCCCATAAATTATTATAATATTCGGCCTGCGACATTATTTGTTATAAATGCTCTCTGTAACGAAGCAATAAGAAAAGCCGTGATAGTTCTAGTAAACAGCGGCTAGATGGTGCAATCGAGTGCCCGACTCGCGTGCAGAAAGGGTTAAAAATTCGAAGTGACATAGTCCCGATAGATGGTTCGATTCCGGCCCCGGCATGGCATACGGAAGTCTCGCGTTCGATTCCTGGGTCTGGACTTCAAATTTGTCTATCTTTCAAAAATGCAATTATTGTATTAATAAATTAATTGGCAAGAAATGCCATCTATACTAATATTATAAAGCGGAAGAGTTTGTTTGTTTGTTTGTTTGTTTGTTTGTTTAAACGCGCTAATCTCAGGAACTACTGGTCCGATTTGAAAAAATCTTTTTTTGTTGGATAGCCCATTTATCGAGGAAGGTTATAGGCTATTTAACATCGCGCTACGACTAATAGGAGCGGAGTAGCGACGAGAAATGTTGCAAAAACGGGGAAAATTTACGCATACGAAGTTGCGCGGGACAGCTAGTAAGATATAAAATACATTAATTATTAATGTATATTTTCCAGGTATACGTAACAGAAATAGATCCAATATGTGCGTTGCAAGCTGCCATGGACGGTTTCAGAGTTGTCAAACTAAATGAAGTAAGTGTCATTTAATATGTTCGTAAACTTTCACGATTTGCACACATTATAGAATTTTATAAACTACGGGTCTTAATCGCGTAAATATTTTATTTTAATGCTAAATACCTTTGTTAGTTGCCCGACGTTTCGACCGTATTGCAATGGCCGTGGTCACGGGTAGACGAGTCTACGCGTGATTATATTATACCAATAAAATATTTACGCGATTAAGACCCGTAGTATATAAAATTCTATAATATGTGTAATTTTTATTGTAGTCAAATAAATTACCCAATTTTTGTAATTTACGTAGTGTTACGTAGCAAGTTACTAAGCAACGCGGATGTCGATTCCGTCTGCTGATAGGCTGAAGTATTGTGGCTGTAGGGCGCATGCGCGTGGGTCTACAAAAGCTGTCACAGGCATGGTTGTTTATTACAATGTCATCAATGTTTTGGCGATTGCAACGACATGCGATACAATTGAAAGAAACATAACAGGCATGGTTGCTTATTACAATGTCATCAATGTTTTGGCGATTGCAGCGACATGCGATACAATTGAAAAAATTACAGGAATGGTTGTTTAATACAATGTCACAATGTTTTGGCGATTGCAGCGACATGCGATACAATTGAAAAAATTACAGGAATGGTTGTTTATTACAATGTCATCAATGTTTTGGCGATTGCAGCGCCATGTGATACAATTGAAAGAAACATAAAAGGCATGGTTGCTTATTACAATGTCATCAATGTTTTGGCGATTGCAGCGACATGCGATACAATTCGAACCCACGTCCTCTTGCGTAGCAGTCGGACACACTCCCACTGCGCTACAGAGGCAGTCAGAATATCCGAAGCGTTTATCTATACTATATCATTTTTTTTCCACAGGTAATTCGTCAAGTAGACATAGTAATAACAGCGACAGGCAACAAAGGTGTAGTAACCAGAGAACACATGGAGCGTATGAAGAATGGCTGCGTGGTGTGCAACATGGGACACAGCAACACTGAGATAGACGTGCACGCGCTACGGACACCCGACCTGCTGTGGGAGAGAGTGAGGAGTCAGGTATGTGTGACAGACAGTATAAGTCCCTGTGTAGGTGTCGAGGTCCTAGTGTAGGTCCCTGTGGAACACTCTTAGATCTAGAGGTGTTAGTATTGTACCTTGTAGTACACCCTCAGATTTAGAGGTGTTAGTATAGTACCTTGTGGTACACCCTCAGATATAGAGGTGTTAGTATAGCACCTTGTGGTACACCCTCAGATATAGAGGTGTTAGTATAGTACCTTGTGGTACACCCTCAGATATAGAGGTGTTAGTATAGTACCTTGTAGTACACCCTCAGATATAGAGGTGTTAGTATAGTACCTTGTGGTACACCCTCAGATATAGAGGTGTTAGTATAGTACCTTGTGGTACACCCTCAGATATAGAGGTGTTAGTATAGTACCTTGTAGTACACCCTCAGATATAGAGGTGTTAGTATAGTACCTTGTGGTACACCCTCAGATATAGAGGTGTTAGTATAGTACCTTGTGGTACACCCTCAGATATAGAGGTGTTAGTATAGTACCTTGTGGTACACCCTCAGATATAGAGGTGTTAGTATAGTACCTTGTAGTACACCCTCAGATATAGAGGTGTTAGTATAGTACCTTGTGGTACACCCTCAGATATAGAGGTGTTAGTATAGTACCTTGTGGTACACCCTCAGATATAGAGGTGTTAGTATAGTACCTTGTAGTACACCCTCAGATATAGAGGTGTTAGTATAGTACCTTGTGGTACACCCTCAGATATAGAGGTGTTAGTATAGTACCTTGTGGTACACCCTCAGATATAGAGGTGTTAGTATAGTACCTTGTGGTACACCCTCAGATATAGAGGTGTTAGTATAGTACCTTGTGGTACACCCTCAGATATAGAGGTGTTAGTATAGTACCTTGTGGTACACCCTCAGATATAGAGGTGTTAGTATAGTACCTTGTGGTACACCCTCAGATATAGAGGTGTTAGTATAGTACCTTGTAGTACACCCTCAGATATAGAGGTGTTAGTATAGTACCTTGTGGTACACCCTCAGATATAGAGGTGTTAGTATAGTACCTTGTGGTACACCCTCAGATATAGAGGTGTTAGTATAGTACCTTGTGGTACACCCTCAGATATAGAGGTGTTAGTATAGTACCTTGTGGTACACCCTCAGATATAGAGGTGTTAGTATAGTACCTTGTGGTACACCCTCAGATATAGAGGTCCTAGTACAGGTCCCTGTGGAACACTCTTAGTATAGTACCTTGTGGTACACCCTCAGATATAGAGGTGTTAGTATAGTACCTTGTGGTACACCCTCAGATATAGAGGTCCTAGTACAGGTCCCTGTGGAACACTCTTAGTATAGTACCTTGTGGTACACCCTCAGATATAGAGGTGTTAGTACAGTACCTTGTGGTACACCCTCAGATATAGAGGTGTTAGTATAGTACCTTGTGGTACACCCTCAGATATAGAGGTGTTAGTATAGTACCTTGTGGTACACCCTCAGGTATAGAGGTCCTAGTACAGGTCCCTGTGGAACACTCTTAGATTTAAGGGTCTTAGTAGTACTCTGTGGTACACCCTCAGATATAGAAGTCCTAGTATAGTTTTCTGTGGAACACTCCTACATATAGAGGTCTTAGTATAGTACCCTATGATATAACCTTAGATACAGAGGTCTTACCCCCGTATTTATAAACGAGTAATAGCAATTACTTAAGTAAAAGTAATTACTTAAGCAACAGTTTCTATTTTATAGTCAAGAAAATGAGTGAAGTAAGAAACGTCAAACGTTAGAATACTTAGCCAAGCAATAGTCACCGATATCGTTACTTGAGTAATAGCTTTAATTAAGAATTTTATGGAGAGGTTATTTTTCTTAACAGATATTTTAAAAAATTTGTAAGGTTTGGAAAATAAAAACAATTTATTTGGCGCTATGCCAGCCAGTGGGTAAATAATACAATAATAATAATAATATAACATTTATTTTAGTCATGCCCACAGAAATCTATACCTAGCCGACGAACATACTTGTCAGTATAATACAATAAGTGAAGTGCTAGTAAAAGTAAATACAACTTAAAACCACTATATATTAAAACTATATCAGTAGGTACGCTTCATTCCCTCATAAGTACCATGCGTTGCGACTCCAGAATCTGCACCCTCGTCTTGTAGCGGAACTTCTGGTACGTGTCGGCGCGAGATGTACACCGGCGTGTACTGCGCCGCGGCGCACAGAGTTCCCTTAGCTTAGCTTTGCCGCAGCGGTTCTTGATGGTTGGCTGTCGGCGCTTCATTCCTTGCACCGTCACAAAACCATCTTTTGTATCTTCTTTATCTCTGTTCGTTGTACTATCCGGGTAATGCTTGACAGGGGCTTCTAGCTACACTGACAAAATCGTTGTGGTACAAGTACCACAATCAATAGATTTTGTCAGTCCCTTGCTTGTCCCGGTGAAATCTCATTGAGATATCACTGGGACAAGCAATGCAGTCGACACAACGGGGTGGCTGACCCCGGCCTTAGGCTTGCGGGCTTTCAACCATTATAAAATACCCTTGCTACTTAAATTATAGTGCCCGTATTTAACCAACAAAACTTCCTTTAAATAAAACAGTAAAACACAGGTGATGTCTTCAGTGATTAACATTTCATTTCAAATAAATTATTTAAAATAATGTTATATCAATAACTTTTATAATTAATTATCTCTCCTAAATTCGAGAATCTCTAAATCAATAAATAATAATTAATATTAGTGACATTTCTAGGGCGACGTCAAGCGAGTTTTATGATGCTAAATTAAAAATAAGTTCTTCAAAAATACTTTATATACGTATGACGGACTATTTCATTTGGTAGCATTACTATTCAATTATGTTGCATTTCGTTACATTCAGAAAACTAAAATTGAAGAATATCGATAAAATCAAAATTTGGTCTGATTAATTTCTGTATTATTAATTAATAAAGTTTTAAAATTTTTAGCTATTTTAGTTTGTCGTAATATATTTTTGGCTCTCAATTTTGCAACTTTAATAAAATCTTGTTTATGTAAAGGAACGTTTTTCGCGGCTCACCGGTTGCTAAGCATTAAGTAATACTTGGTTAGTTTGCTCAAGGAAGTAAGGAATATTACTCGTCTATAAAATAGGTTTTTCTAAGTAATTACTTTAAGAACTAGCTGTGTCTCAATGAAGTAATGGCTAAGTAATAAGTAATGACTCGTTTATAAATACGGGGGTTAGTATAGTACCCTATGTTAAACCCTTAGATCAGAGGTCTTAGTATATGTCCCTGTAGCAGCCCTTAGAAAATATAAAATTGGTGTGCAAGAGCCCTCAGGGCACGCGCGCACACAGTCGGCTTGTTTTGCGCTGCCTTAGTGCCTAGCGGCACTCTGGTTACTTGCTAGGGTACCCGCGGCCGTACTGCGAGATGGTTTGCGTGTTGGGTCGTTAGGTGCCTCGGTCATTTGCTTGTTAGCACGTTTAGACCTGTCAAATGTTACTTTTAAAGATGTAACGACGAATTTTTTGTGTTTTATTTTGAACTGTTTACATTTTGAAAGCAAAAAAAAGTCACGAAAAAAAAGACAGCTCGCGTCAAATCCTGAATCGCGATATAGAAGTTTTCACAGCTGCTAACTATAAATACAAGTTCCCAACGTTAACCGTTGGGCCGCGGCCCGCCAGGCACGATCACCTCGCCTGGTCGGAGGATCCTCCCTTTGTGTTGGAGGGACTTAACACCTTGCCCTCCACATGTTACTCGCACTAACACACAGAAATGCATTTTTATGAAGTTTATAATTGGATTCGATTATTTTTGTGTTCACCAGGTGGCACTCTTGAGTTAGGTCTGCCTGTAAAAGTTAAAGTTATAATTAAATCATGTATAACTTCAACAAAAAAATGACTATATTAAGTATCACGGGGGAGATATAGTATATAGTATGTATTTTATCAAGACCGGGGCGTCGAATATCAATTGAACTACTGGAAGTTTACTCTAATTTAATGAAAACGAAGTTTCCATTCGACATCTATTTAATTCATTCGTTCCAGAAAATCGTTCATGGGTTCGAACTTGTGCTTATCCAAAAATCAATTAGAATAGTCCCCCACATTTAAGAAATTTAAGTACGCGAAAATTTATGAATTTCGTTTTCAAAAAAGAGAGTACCGGTCTGAATAGAAAATATATTTTAGTGTTGGATAGCCCATTTATCGAGAAAGGCTATATAACATCAAGCAACGACTAATAGGAGCGGAGCAGCAATTAAAAAATGTTTTTTTTTATGTCATATATGGCAATAAAGAAACTTTTCTTCTTTTTCTTCTTCTTCTTCTTCCTATGCCCTTCGCCATACCGGAGGGAAGGAAGACGATATCCTCCACTAAGAAGCCCCCCCCCCCCCCGCAGGTGGACCACATAATCTGGAACAGCGGCAAGCGCATCGTGCTGCTGGCGGAGGGGCGGCTGGCCAACCTGTGCTGCTCGTCGCTGCCGTCCTTCGTGGTGTCCGTGACGGCCGCCACGCAGGCGCTCGCGCTCATCGAGCTCTACAACGCGCCGCACCACCGATACAAGGTGCTCTACGACTGGGCGGGCTATGTGGGACTCGATCCCACATTGCTAGTTATCTTTTAAATTAAAAAAAAAAAGACTTCTAAAAAAAAGACAGACTCAGGAATCGAACCCGAGACTATATATAATTTGTTAAAATGCTCTCTGTAACGAAGCAATAACAAAAGCCGTAATAGTTCTTTAACTGCCGACTAGATGGCGCTGCGAGGGCCTAACTCGCGAGCATAAATGGATGGAAAGATTTGAGATCTAGTAACATAGTCCAGATAGGTGGTTCGCTACTGGCCCCTGTTTGGCTACGAAAGTTTCGGGTTAGATTCCTGAGTCTGGATATCAAATTTTTCTATCTTTCAAATATGCAATTATTGTATTTGTAAAGTAATTGACAAGAAATGCCTGTAAAAATTACTTCAAAAATCAATTTTTAAAAAAAACTAGTATAGTAAATATTGTGTTCTATCTTCGGCTTCTCGCATCCAGCTTCTACCAGCCGTTTTACGTAAATCATCACTCCACCTGGCTTGAGGGCATCCTACACTACTGAATGCGAGAGCATCCTACACTACTGAGAGAGAGCTGGATGCGAGAAGCCGAGGATAGAACAAAGTGGCGTGCGATTGGAGAGGCCTATGTCCAGCAGTGGACTGCGATAGGCTAGTGATGATGATGATGAAATATTGTGTAAAAAAGAGTATTTTAGCGTACTCTATTAGTGCCATATTATAACAATAATAATTCATTTATTTCCTAGAATGTAGGTGTACATAGTCTCAATCTTACATTAAATAGGCCCATTTACATTCTGTAACTATATCTTATATCTTATATCTTGGGACAACTCACACAACGCTATCTGATCCCACACTAAGCAGAGCTTGTACTATGGAAACCAGACAACTGATAAACATACTTATATATTTCTAAATACATACATATTATAGATAAATAACACCCAGACACAGAATAAACCATCATGCTCATCACACAAAGTTTTATCCTGGGTGGGGATCGAACCCACGACCTCTTGGCACCGCGCCACAGAGGCAGTCAAACTATGAGGCGTTCAGTACGCCTACTTGATATAGAATACAATACTTTATTTTAGAGTACGTTTGGCAACCCTATCCATGCTTCCTCTTACCCCAATCCTCACCCTGCACACCCCATTCCATCTCCAAAAACACGAAAACTCGCCTGTAATTGCATAACCGCTGTCCTCACACACCCTTCAAACATTTTCATCAATATTTCCCCCCTCGCCCCACCAACTACCAAAATTTGTTTGTTGCCCTTTCAAGCAAAAACTACTAAACAGATTTTGATGAAACTTTACTGTAATGTAGTTATTATTAGATTATACATCAAAATACTGCAGACTATAAAATATAAGAATAACGCGGACAAGGCTAATGAAGATAATTTTAACTTTTTTCTGACGTCTACTTAGTATTTTCAGTTTTGGAAAGGGGAGAAACGATAAACCCCTCAAACACTGCCTCCTCCCACTTTACGCTTATAGCTGTCCCCTGTATTCTTCATAAACTGGTGGGGGGCTGGGATTTAATTTTGACTTTTTTTGGGGTCTATCTTACATTTGTGGGGGGTGAGACATTTGTACCCCTAAATGGACCCCATATGTACGTCTATGGCTGCCTATTTTTGTGTACTTTAATTTACAATTTCTATTTCAGGCTGACGTATACTTATTACCGAAAAAAATGGACGAATACGTAGCAAGTCTACATCTACCCACATTTGACGCTCACCTCACCGAACTAACAGACGAACAAGCTAAGTACTTAGGTCTCAATAAAGTGGGCCCTTTTAAACCTAATTACTATAGGTACTAGCATATAATGTATCGGAACAATAATTTTAAACGATGAAAATGTTGCGGGGATGTTGCGTGGGATGTGCGTGGCAGTTGCGTTGGTGTTGCGTGAATAAAATATAATGTAGGCCTATTTTATAGGATGAAATAATGTTGTCAGTATTTATCTGCGTTTTTTTTAAATAATTATATTTTTTTGTGTTTTTTAGTAATTTCAAATATAATTTTTGTGTTGTGTACATTACAAGTTGCAACACTGTCACCTACTCTACAATTTTCGATGTAAAATCTACTAGAATTACAATTTTATCTATGTAATATAAATTAAAAATTGCAACGAAATTAGCCTTAAATTGCAATGTAACAACATTTACATTGGCTGCAGTTGCCACGCAATCGTCACGCAGTTGCCACGCAATCGCCCCGGAGTCGCCACGCAATCAAATCGCGGCGTTATTAGTGTTAGAAATGGTTGCTTTATGTAAAGAATGTTTAGTATGAGTGAATGAGAAATGATGATTTGTAATATGTACGATAAATAAATGCAATGTTAGCAGAATAAATGTAGGAATTTTGGTCTTTTTTTATATGAAACAAATTTAAATTATGAATTAATTGAAATTTCAAACATTTTAAACAGTCAACAATATAAGTAGTTATACCATACGGTAACGAAATATTATCAAAGAATTGTCATAATTTTTAATTTATTTTAACGCCAAATGTTTAGTTTAGTTAAGCTTATTTATAATTAGTAATAAAAAAATAGTAAAGATGAAATAATGCTATGTAATGAAAAAAAAAACGATATAATTTATCCATTAGTAAAAAAAATAATGATCAAAATATATAACTTCGTAAATATTACTTTTACAAATAATGATTTCTAAAAAAAAATCAAGCAGATCAAAATAATATAAAAATCAAGCCGAAATTTCTACATTTTCCCTGTAAAAATATTTCAAATGAAACAGTGATTTTAACTTACATTCAAATAAAAGCTTTTAATCGCATAAGTTAAACAACATATAAACGCTGAGAGAGTTACTAGTCGAATTAGTCATTTTCAGTTTTAGTAACACTAATTAACGGAATTTATTTTCGGTCTATTTTAAATTCAATATTTGTAAAATGTTCTATGAATTTTGTGAAGTGGACATTTTGCAAAAAGAAATTTAGTTTAGACCGATTATAAATTTCGGGCATACATTAATACAAATCACCGCCCAGTTACGTAAGAATAACATTAATATTTCAATAATATCTTTGAGAAGTTTAAACTTTTTGACACAAAAAAGAGATTTTTAAACGACCGAACCAGTTATATATGCAATAAGTGTCGTTACAACTTTTCGTATGATTTTTTTCCGTTTAGCCCCCTTTCACAACGCGCGAATAAGAATGTCTAACGGCCGGTCTCAATAATCTAACTATTGACGCATTTGGCTACTAGAGGTATATATTTGACATAAGCTACATAGAACATATGTCAAAATTCTATTACTGTAGCCAAATCCATCGATAGTTAGATTATTGAGACCGGCCGTAAGAGACAGCATACAAGAACAACCTATTTAACAAACTGCAGATAGGTTGATAAACTTTCGCGATTTGTACATGTCTTAATCGTGTGAATAATTTAAAGTAAAATACCTTGTTTATTGCCCGACGTTTCGACCGTATTGCAAAGACCGTGTTGCAGAGGCCAATAAACAAAGGTATTTTACCTTAAATTATTAACTCGATTAAGACCAGTAGTATATATATATATATATATATATATATATATATATATATATAATTTTATAATAGGTTCATCTATTTAAGAGCTACGATGCCACAGAGTCTTTTAACACAGAGCAATTAAAAATGTGAAAAAAATGTTTTTCTTACGGACAAAAGCGGTGTAAATAGTTTGGTACAAATATTTCTAAGTAATTTTCTAGCTGAGAGATTGGTTGAATTTTCGGATTGCATAATCCCTTACAACGTAATTTATGGACGCCCCCTAATCTTACACCACAGATTTTTACGTAACGCTTTTTAAAGATATTTTCATATCAGGTTCACTGCACCACTTGTGTGATAGTAGCAGTAATTAAAAACTGATTTATAAAAAATATATTTTGTATTTACAACTACCGAAATGAAAATCAATCTCGAAGCCAAGAAAAACAATTATGTCAATAAAAAAAAACACATGTTGTAAAAAATTAGAAAGTGATTCAATTGTAGATAAAATAATGCACATGTCATAATGATTTTGGCGTTAAAATAATGATTTTGGTTTTGTGGAAAAGTTATTAAATAATTTTCTGGTGTTGCAACACTATAAGGCTGGATTTTTGCAACAAAAATAATATTAGTCACAAGAAAGCTTGCAAGAGTCACACGTTGCTAGCAATATGAGTCGCATATTAATAATGTGAGTCGCAAATTCCTAGCAATGTGAGTCGCACTTTTACACAAAACCCTATCAAGATTGGCCTAAAATTGTTTTATGTAATATGTTTGCAATTGTTTTGTAGATAATGGCGGTAAGATGTAATTAAAAAAGAAAATTTGTAATATAACTTTATAAACAAATGATTATGTTTATTCTTATGTCATAAGTGCCATATTATACATTTTTTTAAATACGTTAAACCAAAAATATAACCAAAAATGTCGTTTACGAGGACTGGAATAAACAAAGGGGTTGCTTGATGCATGACGCACCATTTATGGAATGAAAGGACACGACTGGTGCATGACGCATCTTTACTGCATTAACGCGGGTCAGAGTGGAGCGGAGCGGACTGTCAATTGACCAATCACAGCATGGGCGTACCCAGGATTATTGAGGAGGGGGGGGGGGGGTAAGGTGGTCCAATTGACTTAAATTCGGGATTGGACACCCAAATCCCCCTGAGTATGCCTATGAATAACAGTGCTCGAAATCGTTCCCGAATTATTTCGAGCACTGTTATTGGTCAATTCACCGTTTCACTCTGTCCCGATCCACGTCTTTGGAAACTTACCCTTATGATACAGCAAAACCGGTAAGGAGGGGAGGGGGGGGGTGAGGAGGATTTTTTGATGCATGACGCACCATGACTGATATATGACTCATCATGACTCTTGTATGACTCGTATATGCACCATAGCACCACGTGCAAGTATGTACGACTTGGGTGCCATAACCAAAAGAAAATTATGAAATGTCATCATGACGATATTATTTAACAGGTACATCTATTTATTTATTCATCTATTAATCTGTTATTGTTAACCTATTATATTTAATTGAAAAAAAAATGCTTGTAAAAACTATCAGTATTGATATAGTCAATATTTAATAAGTAGTAAAATTACTAAAACAATAAACTTATTTATCTAAAAAAACAACTCCTGGTCTAGGGAACAATTCCTGTGTCGCAGGGGATTTACAAACATACACTACACAGAGACAAAGTACACCCAGGATCTTTATTTTTGGTGGGGGGGGGGGGCACTATTGGTCAAATGTAAGTCGCACGTACGACGGGTTGGTAGGGGGGGGGGGGTGCAGGCCCCGGGCGTAGGTTACAAGCCCTGTGTCGCGGGGGACTTTATAAGCATACAAGTCACGGACACAAAGTATACCCAGAATCGGAACAACTCCCTTGTTCTTTTCTCTGGCTTTAGGCTCCTGTCTCACCAACTACGATCAGCGAGAAGCGAGTAGCGATTTATCGCTCAAGAAACGTACAACAGATGTATATTGTAGATCCCGTCCGTGTAAACAAAAGAGATGCAGTATAGAGCGAGTACTCACCGGCAGTGGGAACACTCAGCGATCAACTTTTAATATATGTATCTCTTTTGTTTACACGGGACCTACATAAGTATGTACGTGTCTTGGGCGATAAAATCGCTACTCGCTACTCCTTTTCTCGCCGTTGGTCGGACAGGTGCTTAACCTATTGTTTTTCAAACTTGGCATTACATATACATATAGAATCATGACTTTTGCTTTTTGAATTTAAAATGTATTTTTCAATTTTACTACTTATTATCTGTTATAAATATGTTTGTATGTATATTTTGAAAAATAGTAATAGAAATGATATATTTTTAAATTAAATTAATTGTATGCTATTATAATTTAGATATTAAATTGTATTGTGTTCATATGTAAATTAGTTGTAAAAAATGAAATGTTATAGTAAAACTTAGTATTTAGGTTGAAAAATAAAATGATTGTCACATCTGGAAATTTTTGTACCATTTATTGTGTACTGTAAGCCGCGTTTGAAAAATGTCCATTTTATTGATGCGCGTTACTATGAGTACACCAACAACAATATGAAAGAACTAACCATGGCGTTTTAGCAACACGCGCGATAACAACTTCATACTTATAACGCAAGTTACAAATCTAAACGCCTTGAATAATATGTAGAAGTTGTAAACGCGCTTTTTTTTGCTAACGCGCGTTTACAATTATTTCGTTCTTATAACGCATGTAACCATATAGACCCATCGAATATTATGAAAGCAAAGTAAACGCGCTTTACCAAAATGAGCGTTTTGCTAGTGTTCGTTTTCAATTTCATACTTATAAGTGCGTTACTATATGAATGCCTATAACAATATTTATAAAAAAGTTGTAAACGCGCGTTAGCAAAAGTTACAATTGAGCGCTTAAAACAATTTAATAAAAGTTGTAAACGCGCATTATAAAACGCGGGTAAGAGCTCATCATCTGTAAAACATCTTTAGTACAGTACGTAAAGTTTGTCACAAAACGTCAAACTCAAACAAGAATTATTATCAAAAGTTATCAACAAAGTTACAGACTTCTCTGTCAAAGTATATTCAGTTAGCATATTATATATATCAATCAATCCCCCTATAGGGAAATTACCTTAAATATTTGAATTAGCAAATTGTAATTAAATGAAACATTATTTTATATTTAGATATTAAAAGATCTTCATTCAAAAATTTTCTAAAAATCCGTTGCTAAAGCCGGGAGTCGAACCTGCCATATGTAGAAAATAACATTCTGTATTTTTATAACGTAGATTAAAAGGTTCTATCTAAGAAACAAATTTCTCAAATAAACTTTTTTTTTTTAAGATAACTAGCAATGTGGGATTTTGGTTCCACATTACTAGCAATCCTGTTAACCCCTCCAGCTAAGCTTAATGGCTTGTGTTAGGAGTGGGTTCACGTCGGTAGTGTAATGGGTAGAATTCGAACCCGCGACCTCACGATTGCGAGATCGATGCCTTAGCCATTAGGCTAAAACATTGCATAAAAGTGTAAAATTTGCTAAGTGAAATATTTGGGGTACTTTCCCTCCAGGGTTTGGATTGGTCCATCCTGTATAGCATAAAGGGTGGACCAATCCAAACAGGAGTAACTAAGTTTGTTTTGTAAATGAATCTTTCTTTATATATTGTCTTTATAAGCGTTCTCTCAGTAAGCCTATAAAAAATAAAGTCACTGTTAGATTGAAACTTTGACGTTTGTTATACGCATACAAATAACACATTTAAGTTGGTGTAAGTTTTGACAGCTGATAAGGATTAGAGAAAAGTTTGAAAGATGAACGGTTTCTATTTTAGTTGCAGAAACATAAATCTTATACAGGGTGTAACAGAAAGTTGTGGTCAAATTTCAGCAGCGGATAGGGTATGTTATCAGTATTGCACCTACCAAGATGCCATAGCTGGTTTAATTATTATTACATAGTTAAAGCATATTCTTTTTCTTAAAATTCAGTAGTGAAAGGCGTATGGCATAAGAATTATACCTCCCCTGGTACAACATTCGATTGGATTTTTATGACATAGAACGTTTTAAGTCATACTTTTTTTAATTAATAACTTATTCTTTCTTAAATAAATGAATGAAAAAATAATAAATACTTTTTTAGGGTACTCCGGTTTTGATAAAATTAGGTATGTGCACTCAGTATGATGGGCACATACCAACCTTTGAATATGACCGCACCTTTCTGTTACATCCTGTATAATTATAAGTATATCAAAGACTATTGATACTAGTACGGGTTCCCTAGAAAAAACGTAGCTACCATGTCAATTTCAGCTTGATATGTATCATTTTAAAATTTGTTCTAGGGAACCCGAACTATACATAACAATTCTATCTTTTTATTCCTATCAAATTGCAGCCGTTCGAGTTTTAATGGGTTCACTCATTACACGAATGTCAAAGGTCTTCTATCAAACAATGACTTATTTTTTTTGGTAGGCCTACTTAGGGAACTATCTAGACCAGGGGTTCCCGAACTTTTACACAACAGAACATCCACTATATACAGAGATATACAAAATATCTTCTATTTTATGGAACCCCAACGAGTTCATGAAGATCAGCGGAACCCTAGTGACTTTTCCACGGAACCGCCACTTTAGGAGAGACCCCGTGACCCCGTGCCCCCGTGCACCTAAGCTTAGGCCCTGTAGCCGCGCCGCCATTTGTAATTATGTAGATTAAAAATAAGGTATTGTTGCTATGTTTTTAATAAATATATCATTAGAAAAATGTATTATATTAGTTTTATTTTAACTTTTATTAAGATCTAGGATTTAACCGCGTCCTTGATAGCTAGTCTATGACCTTTCCCAGTAGTGGCATCAGGATTTAGCTTTGGAGAAATAGGGAGGGGCAGCTTTGGTTATTTTTGTAGAAAAAGTAATTTTGTTAAGTAGGTTTAACTAGACAAAAAGTTGTCATTTTGCAAAAAAAAAACATTTTTAAAAAGTAGACATTTTATAAAAGTGGTGATTTTGAAAAAGATAATTTTTTGAATCCGGCTTAACCCTGTGGAAGCCCTGATTTTAGTTATTTTAGGTAGCTTGACACACAGGTTTAATCAAACAACTACGCAGTGCGAAGCCAATTTCGGTCAAGTATGAGCCGCACGCGCGACGAGACCCGATACCGCCTAAGTACCTCGCGTGATGGTGGGACGGAGCAAGTCATTTCACCCGATACCGCCTAAATACCTCGCGTGATGGTGGGACGGAGCAAGTCATTTCACCCGATACCGCCTAAGTACCTCGCGTGATGGTGGGACGGAGCAAGTCATTTCACCCGATACCGCCTAAGTACCTCGCGTGATGGTGGGACGGAGCAAGTCATTTCACCCGATACCGCCTAAATACCTCGCGTGATGGTGGGACGGAGCAAGTCATTTCACCCGATACCGCCTAAGTACCTCGCGTGATGGTGGGACGGAGCAAGTCATTTCACCCGATACCGCCTAAGTACCTCGCGTGATGGTGGGACGGAGCAAGTCATTTCACCCGATACCGCCTAAGTACCTCGCGTGATGGTGGGACGGAGCAAGTCATTTCACCCGATACCGCCTAAGTACCTCGCGTGATGGTGGGACGGAGCAAGTCATTTCACCCGATACCGCCTAAGTACCTCGCGTGATGGTGGGACGGAGCAAGTCATTTCACCCGATACCGCCTAAATACCTCGCGTGATGGTGGGACGGAGCAAGTCATTTCACCCGATACCGCCTAAGTACCTCGCGTGATGGTGGGACGGAGCAAGTCATTTCACCCGATACCGCCTAAGTACCTCGCGTGATGGTGGGACGGAGCAAGTCATTTCACCCGATACCGCCTAAGTACCTCGCGTGATGGTGGGACGGAGCAAGTCATTTCACCCGATACCGCCTAAGTACCTCGCGTGATGGTGGGACGGAGCAAGTCATTTCACCCGATACCGCCTAAGTACCTCGCGTGATGGTGGGACGGAGCAAGTCATTTCACCCGATACCGCCTAAATACCTCGCGTGATGGTGGGACGGAGCAAGTCATTTCACCCGATACCGCCTAAGTACCTCGCGTGATGGTGGGACGGAGCAAGTCATTTCACCCGATACCGCCTAAGTACCTCGCGTGATGGTGGGACGGAGCTAGTAATTTCACCCGATACCGCCTAAATACCTCGCGTGATGGTGGGACGGAGCAAGTCATTTCACCCGATACCGCCTAAATACCTCGCGTGATGGTGAGACGAAGCAAGTCATTTCACCCGATACCACCTAAGTACCTCGCGTGATGGTGGGACGGAGCAAGTCTTTTCACCCGATACCACCTAAATACCTCGAGTGATGGTGGGACGGAGCAAGTCATTTCACCCGATACCGCCTAAATACCTCGCGTGATGGGGGGACGGAGCAAGTCATTTCACCCGATACCACCTAAGTACCTCGCGTGATGGTGGGACGGAGCAAGTCTTTTCACCTGATACCACCTAAGTACCTCGCGTGATGGTGGGACGGAGCAAGTCTTTTTATAAATACCTCGCGTGATGGGGGGTCGGTGCAAATCATTTTCGGGGGCGGGTGGGTTGACCCCCAAATCCGCCCATGGTTACCCCTGCTATAGAGATCAGAGTTTGGAAAGGGAAGTGGGCGGGGGGCACTTGAACTCTTTTCTTCTTCTCCTGGATATTCTTCAACACTCCAGCGTTTATATTATATTTATACTTTACATCAAAATAGGCCCAGAAGCTTAAATGTGAGAAGGTTAAACGAAACTACTTACAAGGAAGCCGACAAATGCTTGTCCCTTTTCCTTTCTGGTGAGGTCTGTGTCCCTGTAATTCCTGTTGTAAGTAATACCTAAGAGCCATTAATAAAGATAGAAAAAAAAAATTGATAAAAGTGTGTCATCAACACTTTTACAATTTTATTTAATCAAACAAGTGGCGTATAGGATTAATAAGAATGTCCATTTCTCACTAAATTCAGATTACTTTTTCTGTCGGTTGTATATAAATTCGATGAAGGATTAAAATTTTAAAAAATTATTATATAATATATCAATAACAGACAATTAATTCAATTACATATGTTTATTTATCATCAATGCCTAAATTACCTACATTTAAATTGATAATTGTTATCAAGAATGCATTCTTTTGAACAATGCATTCTTGATAACAATTGCACTTTTTAAGTACCTACCTAATAATCGATGACACCACTATTAATTCGCGCCACTTAAGTTTGCGTTTGTGAAGTTGTCTTCGAATGTAGTTCGGCACAGGTTCGTCGTTCCCCGTCTGTCTCCTTCATCCCCTCCGGTACCTAAATTCAAGCTGGGGGTCAATTCACGTATTTAAAGCAGTGCAGTTGCAGTTAAGATTCGTTTATACGGCCATTTTTGTTACTTTGGGATCGACCTCAAATACGCTTGCGTCAAGTACCTACCTATGCGTCTCGAGAGCGCAATAATGACATTCTAGTACGGCGCGCAAGCGTTTTTAAGATCAATCCCAAAGTTTCAAGATTAGGAAAATACCCGGTATAATCGAAACTTAACTGCAACTAAACTGCAACTGCACTGCTTTAAATACGTGAATTGATCCGCTTTGCGCAACTTACGCGCCAACATCAGATACGCAAACTTAGCTGACAACATTGTGCTGTGGTTGGAGGAGTAAGAATTGAACTACATCTGTGGGCCTAGTCTTTCTTTAAAACGAATTTCTTTTATTTTCGTTTAATTAAATTTCTTAAGTTTCAAGGTAAGACGGTACTACAATTTTTGGGTAAGTACAAGAAGTTCAAATCCATAGACGAATTTCTGGAACGAGTGGATTTAATCGATGTTACTGGCTCTGTATATAACCACCTCATTTTTGATGGAAACTCGTTTTCATTGATTCAGACTGAGCCTCTAGGCCGCACCGAATACCACTTTTCTATGCTTCTATTCTTTTCTGTCACTTAGAACTGTTATTTACTAAAGCGAGAAAGAGAGTGGAGTGCGGGATTTAGGCACAATAGGCCCATGCAAAAGGCGGCTAGATTTTATGTATGTGTATATAGTTAGGCGATATCGAGTGAAATGATGTACACCCCCCACCCTTCTGTCAGAAAGGGGAGTCTAGCATGGCCAGGGCCTAAGGCGGTCAACACTGCAAATCTACTTCTGGTGACCCTCAGTGGGCCAATTCACGTATACGTAGCAGTTCAGTTGCAGGTAATTTTCGTATTCTTGTAACTTTAGGATCGATTCCAAATACGCTTGCACAAATAATTGAAACATAACTGCAACTGTACTGCAACTGCAGTGCTTTATGAGTTGGCTTCCATATCATAAGTAGTTATTGCTCTGAGATGCGATTTGGATGCGGTTTGGATCTGATAAAGAGATCTTGGCGAAATCGAGGGAACTCTTCAAATATTAAAGACACACTTAAAGTAATTCGTGCCAGAGTAAATCTCTTAATAATAATAATAATAATAATTTCTTTATTGATCAAGTGACAATGACTCATTTTGTTAGTAACAATTATATCTTAAAAACTATGTTAGTAAATCTATTTAATTGGTAAAATAATCTCCCCCTACTGCACGCCCAACAGTGATGCTGAGAGACTGCAGCAGCGGTTCACATACCCACAATCGAGTCTGCTAGCTAGGCACTCTAGAATGCTGTTGGGGCTGGCCCGCACACGGCGCACCAGGGATGCGCACCGTTTCCTCATTATCGTGTGGAAACAGTCAACGCGAGCTTCGGCGAACATCCCTGATGTTCCGCAGTACCGAGGCAGCCCCAACAGCACCCGGAACGCGTTGTTGTACTGAATACGAAGAGCACTGTACGATTTTTGGGTATAACTGGCCCACAGGTTACACGTGTAAAAAGTTGTGCAGTATGCTCGAAACAAAGTTATCTTGACTTGGCTAGAACAGCGTGCAAACCTGCGAGCAATCATGTTAGCCCTTACCGACAGTGCCCTTCGTTCCCGTTCAATGTCCTCGTTGTCCTTAAGGTCGGAGGTCAATACGTGGCCAAGGTATTTGAAGCGATATACCCTGATTAGTGCTACGTCGTTCAATAAGACTTGTGGTATGTTCTCAGGCCATCGACCCCCGGCCTCAAAGACCATGACTACACTCTTCGTAGTGTTGTACGCCAACCCGTGTGTTCTAGCATAAGCTGCAGATGGCTATCAATCGTCTCAGACCACAGATCGATGCACTCAGCAAAGCCATATCGTCCGCGTAACTGACGTTATTCAGACACACTCCATCAACATAGCAGCCAACACGTTCTCTGCTGAGTGCGTCTATCAGTTCATTAACATACAAATTGAAGAGCATCGGCGAGCTTAGCCCCCCCTGTCGCACCCCACACTCCAACTTGTATGGTTCGGACATGGAACCTGCCCACCGCACCTGATTGATCTGGCTTCCATACCAATATTTAAAAATATTCACAATATGGGGAGGGACTCCTGACTTTATCATCTTACTCCAAAGAATATCGTAGGAAACCAGATCAAAGGCCTTGGAGAGGTCAAGGAAGCAGGCGCATAAAGGAGTTTTCCTGTCCGCGTAATACCTGACAGTCCACTTAAGAGACAGTATGGCACTCTCTGTAGATAAACCCGCGCGAAATCCGAACTGATTTTGGTGTAGTGTAATATATTTACCGAGCTGTGTATTAAGTAGACTGTCAAGTACTTTTGCTATAACTGTAGCCAAAGAAATTGGCCTATAATTATGAATGTCCGCAATGTCACCTGTCTTGTTTTTTACAATAGGTGTCACAACTGTCCTAGTCTTAAAAAGTACCATTGACTGAAATGGAACTGATGATGAAGACCACAGATGACCAGCGGAACTATTTAATTATAAATATTGCTGGTTGTGATCTGAGTACCGTGTTCGATACCCGATACTTCGCCTCCATTATCGTTTTTTTTTTTCACTTTTTCATTTTGACTTTTTCAGTCGTAAGTGACGGAAAATTATAGAATCTTATATGTAGCTCAACCCTAAAAGTGAAATACCCATCCACCCACCATCACTAGTGGAAATGTTGAGTGGGGTACGGATCGGGACGGAGAACGGTTTGCGCATCTATCTAGTGAAATATATCTGGCATAGAAATGAAAATCCTGCCTCATTGATTCACTCATCATCATCAATGCCCTACAAACGTGATGTCCTACTGAACGCGGACCCAAGGAGGGAGGGGAGGGGGCAACAGGAGCTATTGAAGGACTTTACTGAATTTTTTTGGCAGTGGTGCCTAGTGTACCCGTGTTCAATCAAATGCAACCCCTCCACCGTCATTCCGATTGACTCACATTTAGTCGGTTGAGTCAAATGTTGCTCCCTCCCTTTGAACAAAGTTCTAGATCCGCGTCTGTATTGTATACATTTCTATTGCAGTTAGGTACACGGAATAAGGAAGGAATAAAGAAAATTCAAACTGAAGCTACTAATTTATACACCACCTACCAGCCTAACATTCACACAAGATGTCACAATTAAACGAAATTAGGTCCACACAAAAATCACTGGAAGTGACCTTCAACCGGAGAATGAATGAACTGGAAGCGCAGCTGAACAGCGGAGTACCTTCCAGAGATACTGTAGCAAAAGTTGCCGAGGAGTTTCGCACCTTTCGAGAACTTGTGTTTGAGATGCTCGGTATGCTCCGCAATCAAGTAAATGACTGCCTCAAAATCGTGGATGAAATGGAGACAAGATCACGACGAAAAGTGCTCCTCTTTATTGGTGTGGCTGAACCTGATAAGGAAGACTGCACCACTGCAACACTTGACCTAGTGCAGAAGAAGCTGGGTCTCAAAGATTTCACACAGGGTGATTTTAAGGTCTGCCACCGGATTGGAGCCCAGAGTCGAGATCGCCCCCGACCCATACTTGTCCGATTTGCCAGTACAGATCTCAGAGCAGCTGTTTGGAGAGCAAAGTCCGCTTTAAAGGGCTCTGCAGTTTCAGTTAGGGAATTCCTAACTAAAGCCCGACAGGCGGTCTTCAGCAAAGCTCGTCAGCACTTCGGGATGAGGGCTGCTTGGACACAAGACGCCGCTATCTACATCAAAGCGCCCGACAGCAGTCGCCACAAGTTGTCTTCAATGGATGAGCTGGACCTTTTGATGGAGAAGCACCCTGTTTCTTCGTCTAAATATGATAAGCGGGCCGGCACTGGTGACACGGGGTTGAAGCAGCCTTCTTCACGTAAATAACTTGCATCGCCTTTATTGTGCGTGATATTTTGTGTCGTGTAAAGTTTTGTTTTGTTGTTGCTCAGTGACGTAAGTTATCTAGTTTGTGCACTGTCCTTTAACAGGTAGGTTTTTAATTTAATTAATTTCGATACCCACTGTTTTATTTCTCGGGAATTAACTTTTAATATTATTTGATTGACAGCCTCAATATGACATGACACAACAACATTTGGTTGTCAGCTGATGTCAGTCCAATTGTCCAATTTGTTGCGGTTAGAAATGCCTTGTTCATTTAGTTTGTTGCGTTTAGTTTATGGATTGTTTAAAATGTATTGTATTTTTTTATTGTTATAGTTATTTCTAAATATTAATATTTTATGAGTGTCGGCTGGCGGGTGGTGCAGAAAAGTATTCAGAGTAGAGTTTAGTAGTAGTAGTAAATTCATATATTTACATAACTAATATTTATTTAGAGAAATATTAATTATTAGTACTAATGTCTGATAATGATTCATTTTATTCAGCAAACGAATCTGTTGATTCATCGAATAATGATAGCTTCAGCTCGGTTTCAGATTCACTTGGTGATTTTTTGCGAAAAACATTTAATGAGCAACACAAATGTTTATTTAATGTCTGTCACATCAACGCTCAAAGTATTCCTAGTCACTACAGCGACTTGGTTGATGCTTTCGCTAATTCCAACGTACATGCCATCTTAGTTTCGGAGACTTGGCTCAAGCCTCACCTTCTTTCTACTTCATACGCTCTCCCTGGCTTCGTTCTCATTAGGAACGATCGAGTCGATAGGAGAGGAGGTGGAGTCGCTATTTATCTGCGTAGTAACTTTTCTTACAAAATATTAACATTTCCTACTTCCAGTAACGGTACTACTGCGGAATTTATTTTCCTAGAGGTGTGTTTCAAGGGGGCTAGGGCCATTCTAGGTGTTGTTTATTCTCCTCCAGTAGCGGATTATTTCTCCAGTTTCGAAATGATTCTGGAATCTATAGGGTCAGAGTATACTCACCATATCATCATGGGCGATTTTAATACCGATCTCCTCTCGAGTAACTCCCTCCGTTCCCGTAAGTTACTCCAGATCGTTGAGTCCACTAGCTTTCATGTCTTACCACTGCAAGCTACTCATCACAACTTGGATGGAATGGATACTTGGTTAGACATCATTCTTACCTCGGCTCCTTCTCTAGTCCGCCATCATGGGCAATCTTTAGCTTCGGGGTTTTCTCATCATGATTTAATTTTTCTCTCCTACAAGCTAAACCACCAAAACCTTGTCCTAAAGTTACGTACGTGCGTTGCTTTGGTCGGATGAATGAAGATAAACTCCGTGAGGATGCGTCGGGATTGGATTGGGAACCGGTATTTGAGGCCCCTACGGTAAATGATAAAATTGACGTTTTCAATGATTTGGTCGTGGGGTTGTATGACATTCATGCGCCTGTTAAAAAAGTTAAAATTAAGCGGGTTCCAGCTCCCTGGATGACGAATGGAATCAGGATGGCTATGCGGCGCAGAGACCGAGCTTTTCGCAAATTTAAGAAAGACCGGGATGATGATAACTGGGCCCTTTATAAAACTGCAAGGAATCGGTGTAATCAGATGATTCGCAACGCTAAACGCCGCCATATTCTTTTTCATATTAATTCATCTTCTCCCAAGGGTATTTGGCAGTTCTTGGGGACTCTAGGAATTGGCAAACATGGAAGTGTTGATCCTCCGTTGGCGGTTGGTATAGATGAAATCAATACTCATTTCACCTCCTTCGTACCTATTGATCATCCGACCAAGCGTCGTACCTGTGAGTACTTAGCTAACCTTCCTCGCCCCAACGTAGACTTCTTTCACTTTTCTTCAGTTGAACCTGGCGAGATCAATAAGATAATTATTTCTATCAAATCGAATGCTGTTGGTAATGATGGTATTAGCCGTCGCATGATTATACCCATTCTTGATCATCTTCTTCCTGCTTTAACACACATCATCAATTTTTCTTTAGATTCAGGGACTTACCCGTCTTCGTGGCGATATGCTTTTGTTATTCCTCTGCCTAAAATTACAAATCCCACTCTTCCTAATAATTTTCGACCTATCTCTATTCTTCCGTTTTTATCTAAAGTGCTGGAGGCTTGCGTGCATAAACAAATGACACATTTTGTGCATCGAAATAATTTGTTGAGCCAGTTTCAATCAGGCTTCAGGCCAGGACATAGCACCACCACTGCTCTTCTCAAAGTAACTGGCGACATTAGAACTGGCATGGATGATACCAAAGTTACGGTTTTAGTTTTGGTTGATTTTTCTAATGCTTTCAATTCTGTCAGCCATGATATCTTACTCTCTATCCTATCTCATCTGATGTTCTCGGCAGGTTCTTTAAACTGGTTCTCATCTTATCTTCGGGGACGCCAGCAGTCCGTGCGCGTGGGTGATACTTTATCGAGTTGGCGCGATCTTGACGCTGGTGTTCCTCAAGGCGGTATTCTTTCTCCTCTATTATTTTCTATTTTTATCGATCTCATTACTAATGTCCTTCAGTGTGCGTTCCATCTTTACGCAGATGACTTGCAGTTATATGCCCAGGCCAATGTGAATAACATATCCGAGGCCATCACTAAGCTTAATGGGGACCTTAACGCTGTCAAGACCTGGTCAGACAAGTTTGGTTTGACTATAAATCCGTCTAAGTGTCAGGCCATTGTGATAGGGAGTCAACGCCTTTTAACTCGATTGAACACCGACACATTACCACCTGTCATATTTAACGGCTCCATTATCGCGTTACATTCTTCGGTTAAGAATCTCGGGATTTTCCTTGATACCACCCTCAACTGGCATACTCAAATAACAAATGTAAGTCAAAAGGTTACGGGTACTTTGCGGGCGTTATATCGTCTCAAGAACTTTCTTCCTTATAAAACTAAAGTAATGCTCGTCCAAACGCTAATATTCCCCCTGATTGATTATGGTGATGTATGCTATCTTGACCTGAATGCAGAGCTCCTTAATAAACTTGACCGACTTCTAAATAACTGCATTTGATTCATTTTATTCTTCGTAAGTTTGACCATGTTTCTTCCTACCGTTCCGAACTTAAATGGCTCCCTATTCGCCAGCGACATAGTTTACGCGCTCTCACTACACTCTATTCTATTCTTAATTCTCCTACTGCCCCTTCTTACTTGACTTCCTACTTTCAGTACCTGCACTCAAATCACAGTAGAGATCTTCGATCTTCCGACAATCTACTTCTTTTAAGCCCTGCTCATTCTTCTGGATTCGTCGGATGCTCTTTTATAGTTCAATCTGTTTCTCTCTGGAATGCCCTGCCCCCCGAAATTAGGATGGCACCCAATCGCCTTAATTTTAAATGGAAGGTACGCACTTTATTCCTTGATGGATCAGCTGAATCATCACAACATTAGTAACATAAATATTAGTCTGTATCTATGTATTTATTTATGTATGTATGTATGTATTGCTGTAAGTATGTATACTATTGTATAGTTATGTATGTAGGTATATATGTATGTATGTATTTTTGTAAGTATGTATAGTATTGTATAGTTATATTGTTTTATTTGTGTATTATGTAAGAATAATAAGGTAGTTCTTATTTTACAATTAGGTTACTGCACCTTTCACACATTCCATTTCTACATCACCCTAAGGTAGACTGGCAGAGAATGCTTTTAGCATTAAGTCCACCTTTGTACAACGTTGTGCATAAAGTTTTAAATAAATAAATAAATAAATAAATAACATTATCTATCTAATATTGTCTAGCTATATGCTTAATATCATAAAGCTGAAGAGTTCGTTTATTTTACTGAATCTCAGGAACTACTGGTCTGAATTGAAAAATTATTTTACCTTTGGATAGCCCATTTATCGAGGAAGGCTTTATAATATCACGCTACGATCAATAGCAGCGGAGCAGCAATGAAAAATTTGCGCAGACAAAGTTGCGCGGGTCAGCTAGTTTATATATATGTTTCAGGTGCCTTTATAAAAGTTACCACCACATCCTAGTACCTCCTCTAACTCATATTTTTAATCTTTTGTTTTGTACTGGAGTCTTTCCACTTGAATTTAAACTTACTGAAGTAATACCTATCTACAAGACTGGAGACAGAGCCTGTGTCGATAATGACCTATAGGCTTATTTCTATCTTACCCACCATATTTAACTAGTAGAAAAACTATTAAACAACCGGTTAATGGTGTACCTTGAATCCAAAAATTTTTTATCTAAATCCCAATACGGCTTCAGAACCGCCACCTCAACAAACGACGCTGTTTATGAATTAATAGATCACATTGTTTACAACCTAGACAAAAAAAACAAGGTAATCGCTACATTTTTGGATTTAAAAAAAGCATTCGACACAGTCTCTGTTCCTCTTGTTTTAGATAAGCTGGATAAGCTATGAGTTCGTGACATGCAACACAAATTATTCACTGACTACCTTACCGACAGACATCAAAGAGTAAAAGTTGGTGAAATCACTAGCGATGACCTTCCTATTGCATTCAGCGTACCGCAGGGCAGCGTGTTGGGCCCTAGCCTCTTCCTCACCTCATCTCCAAATGCAATTATTGTTTTTGTAAATAATTGGCATGAAATGCCTATAAAAATTACTTCAATATTCGGCCTGCGACTTCATAATTTGTTAAAATGCTCTCTGTAACGAAGCAATAACAAAAGCCGTGATAGTTCTGTAACTACCGACTAGATGGTGCTGCGAGGGCCTAAGCATAAAGGTATAAAAAAAATTGAGATCTAGTAACATAGTCTAGATAGGTGGTTCGCTTCTGGCCCCGGTTTGGCTATGGAAGTCTCGGGTTCGATTCCTGAGTCTGGATATCAATTTGTTCTATCTTTCAAAAATGCAATTATTGTATCTACGTCAAGTTGCTGACAAAAATATCATTACAATGGTTTATGCAGCCAACCTTTGCCAACCCATATTGTCCTGTTGCATCTCTGTATGGGGTGGCTCATCTAAAACAGGTCTGTTGAGCGTGGAAAGAGCTCAAAGGGCAGTCCTAAAGGTAAGCAATTTCTTGCCTTTTCTTTACCTTACATATAGAGACATTGAGATCTGTTACCTCTATGTCCTCTCGGATGAGCTGACGGCACGGCAATTGTAAATTTTAAATTGTGTTATACAGCACTCATTAATTAAGTACATATGAAAAAAATCATACAAACCAGCGGCTGAAACATTAAGTATATCCTCTACCTGATAATAGGCAATCTACGGTATTTTCTGGCCAATTTTTCGGTTTCCTGGGTAGATACATATATAATAAAATAAATGTGAAAGTGCATATTAATTCACTTACATACAAAAATGTAATGCAAAAGGGTTGTCACTTTGTGGTTAAAATTTCTTAGTTTCGAAAAAACTGTAAATCTTCTCTATGTTTCCTCGTAGCTGAATTGTTCACCTATAACTACAATACAAATATTAACCCAACTCATTATAGCTCACACTCATACACACACGCGCACACACGCACACACACACATACAACACACTCACAAATAAAATAACTAAAGTACCTAAATGTATTCTGACTTATTTCTCCTCACAACATATTATTTACACCTATCAAACAGATGACATATAAGTATATCTAGAGACAGAAGAGGCTGTTAATCTGTCATACAGGTCTACCTAGTACAGATACCAGTATATCACACAGATACAATCTAATTCAATTTTAATCTATTGTAGCTTGTTTGAACCATCTGTAAACTATTTTCTGTGTGAGAGAGGAAAATAAATAAATATTAAATTATAATATATAATATACTAAGTAGCTGACCATTGACATATAGACCTGGACCGCGTCACCCCTTTCAATTAAAAAGTAAATATTGACTGCAAAGCGTGAAAGAGAGAAAAATCTCGTGCGGCCCTGTCTCTTTGACAAGTATTGTCCACAAAGTAGCGTTGTATCTTTCTAGAGAGTGGTAAATTTTGTGAGGTTATGGCGCAGACTATTAATGCCATTAACATACCTATTCGGAGCGAGTGGTGGGTTCCGTTCTTAATCATAATCAATATAAGCTCAATTTCCGCCATGTGACGCTGATTACAAATGTTTTATTGCCTACACATTATCTGTCTATTACGGTAGCTAGGTACTTGCCTGATTACAGTGTGTAGGTAATCTTATACCTTTAAACGAGCAATTCTTGTTTATATTTATTAGGCGCAAAAGTATTTTTGTATTTTGAATGTATTATTAAGCTATTGCATAGCTTCTATCGCGACCCTTGAGCGCGGGGACCGAATCCAGAAATTCCATAACGAAACAACCTCACGCTCCCCACTCCGACGGGCACGGAGGTGTGGCTTGAAGGCCGTGCATCTTCTAACGTCGTTTCATTTTGTATTTATGATTCTGGCTGCAAAAATCATAATAGCGCGATTCAGACCGTAGTACATTTTGTATTGAATAGTAACAAAATTAAATACAGCGCCATCTATTGACATTATGTTACCTATTGTCATTTTAGTCTTCCCCTTTCTTGTTGTTTCTATTAAAAAGGCCACAGCAAAGGGCCACACAGGAGTTGTGGTTATGTTTTGGTTTTTTTTTTTTTTAATTGCTTAAGTTGATAAAAATTCTATGCAATAGCTTTACCGCGGCAGTCCCCGAGTGCCACACATTTTTAGTAATCAAACCTCTTTGGTTGTATCGAATGTAACTGACTGGCTTTGATAAGATTAAATGTTGAGATTCTAAAGATGCAATAAAAAAAAACTACTGCCCGCCATTTTTCAATTGTTTTTCAATCTCGCAAAATATATATGACGTATAAAATGTGACGGTGTCGGTACATTTTAAAGTTTTATTACAAAAATGCGACGAACGCTGCGAATAAAATTTGTGTTGTTTACGAGCCTAATGCGGTATCAATACGAGTAGCACAAATGTGGTTCAAGCGTTTCAAGTATTGGAAATTTTAGTATGAAGGATGAGGCTCGCTGTGGGCGCCCTGTCACGGATAAAATCAGTGCCTTCTTTGAAAAAGTGGAGTAAGATCGACATATTAGTAGTTACGATATTGCTGAATCACAAAACAGTTGTACAAAAGTCTGGGTACAAGAAAAATCTTTGATATTTGGGTACCACATGCTCTCACTGAGAGAAACTTATTGCAACGTGTTTTGATTGCGATTATTTGTTGAAACGTAACAATTCCGACCTATTTCCTAAATGATTGTTTACAGGTGATATAAAATGGGTCACTTACGATAAGAATGTCCGAAAAAGATCGTGGTTGAAGCATGTACTAGCCCCACAGATCGTGGCAAAGCCCGGTCTGACTCGGAACTGGTGGGATTGGAAAGGAATCGTCCACTATGAACTAACTATCGATACTGACCTCTACTGTTATCAACTGATGAGGTTAAAAAAAGCCATTGAGAAAAACTGGCCGGAGCTTGTAAACAGGAAGGGCGTGGTGTGTCATCATTACAACGCCAGACTGCATTCATCTATAGCCACTCAGCAAAAATTGAAAGAGCTTGGCTGGGATGTGTTGATGCATCCTCCGTATAACCTTAACACCACGACCGAAACAGAGGGAGATCTGATAGAGCAAGCCATGAGATTTCCCTCTATTTCGGTTACTTCAGAACTCATTAGGAAGCATTAACTTAACCTCAAAAGAACGCTGTTAAAACTACCAGTCAGATTTTTTTGATCAAATATCTCTAAATTTTCACAGCAATGGGATCATAGCACTACCCACTAGATGGCAACAAGTCATCGATCATAACGGCACATACATATTTTAAATGAATAAAAAAATATACCTAAAAATTGATTTCTTTATATTTTATGATATAATGAGACAGGACTTATTACAAAAAATACAAAGAGTAGGTTTATAAAAAACAATCACAATATACGTAAAGGACTACTAAACGACTGAATAGTAAACTTGTTCCAAATCGGTGCCCACAGGCATTATGCCTAGAAGGCTGGCCGCATTTCCTTTTTGTATGCCAGGCTTATTTGCTGGCCGAGGAACGTGCGGGCCTTCTGGTCACCAGACCTATATATAATCTGAATCTCGGCTCCAGCGATTTTTATGAAGTTTAGTACGCAGGGGTTACGGGGGAGATAAATCGATCTAGCTAGGTTTCATTTTTAGAAAACGTCGTTTAAATAAAACCGAGCAAGGCTCAGTCATCCGGGTACTAATTTATTTAAAACAGTGAAATAGTGTAGAAAAGTTTTGAATAATAATAGCAATAAACAGAAAAGCCCTTTATTCAGACCAACTTAGTATCTATTTGCAAAGCAATAAGAACTAAAAAAAAATACTATGCGTATGGAAATACAAATATATTTGGGTAGTTAAACTAATCTTAATCTATTCTACTCGTATTCTAATACTTATTTATTTTTTGTAGGTCTGTTTCCCAATCGGCAAAAGCCTCCTTCAACCTTTTCCATTCCTGTCTATCTTGGCCTACTGTATTCCACGTTACTCCTGCTACTTGCCTAAAATCATCATCCCACCTTTTCTGTGGTCTGCCCCTTTTCTTTTTTCCCTCTCCAGGGTTCCATTGTGTCACAATTTTGCTCTATTTCTCTTGGCTTTTTACCATGTGCCCTACCTATTGCCATTTGCCATTTGTATGTTTTGAATAGGTGATGTATCCCGAGGATTTGCGATTTGCATAACAGCGTCAGTTATTCTTCCGTGAAATAGTAATGTTAACACATCACTGTGTTTCGGTTGAAGGGCACTGTAGCAAGTGTAATTACTGGGCACATTAGACTTACGAACAAATGAGAAGCGCGGTGCAGTGACAATCAGATCTTTGTCAAAAAATGATTTAGGTTTGGGTGGCACTGATTCTATTATGGGCGACGAGCGACGCTTACCATGAGCAACAGGCACACGACCTGTAAGACCTACTCTTTTTCATTAAAACGAAATTCACGAATTTTCGTTTACTTAAATTTCTTAAGTTTACGGGGACTATTCTAATTATTTTTTGGATAAACACAAGAAGTCTGAGGCCATAGGAACGAGTGGATAAAATTGGATAGTTGACTACAAAAAATAATTAATTTATACAAATAAGGTCTTAAAATACTTTGAAAATAAGTTTTTTTTCAAAATAAATTGTAGGTTGTACCTCTTTTTGAAATTAAAAGCATGAAGACGAATACTAAAAGTAATGATTGGACTATAAGAACTTATGACGTCATAGGTTGTTACTCGATACACATTTCTATAGAGCTTGTCGTTTTGACTTTTCATAAAAAGAGACTGATTTGACTTTTTGATATTGCTGGCTATGTATATAACCACCTCGTTTTTGATCAAAACTTCGTTTTCATTGAATTAGGGTAAGCCTCCTGCTCGTCTCTTCATTTCGTAAAAACTATAAGACAAAGGCTATATAATGCACATGTGTTTGTTCGTGCTGATAGCGCTTCGTCCAAGCGTCTTGTGGAAGTGTATGTTGCGGCGATGTTTCTGTAATGAGGTATTCTCAATAGGGTATTTGACTGAAGTCAAATCAGCCTCTTTTTAAGAAATGTCAAAAACGACCCGCTCGGTACAATTTTTTATGAAATGCTAGCATGTGACGTCTCGTTTTCTATGGTCAAATCATTTACTTTTTATGATTAAAAATTAAAAAAAAACGTTAAATTAATAAATGAACATGATTTTTCAGAACACTTTTTGACATATTTTTACATGGTCAGTATAAAATATTTTATTCTAATAGTAGTCAAATACCCAATTGTCTGCATTTTGAACATGTTGGCGACGAGGTTCTCAATTGTCTGCATTTTGAACATGTTCGCTGAAGTCCTCGAGTCCTTCCATCAAGTGGTTCCTCTGAATCATGGCGTTCCTCACGAGTCCAACGGTTGACGTTGGGAACCTGTGGGTATATTATGCTAACAGCTGTGAGAACTTCACGACCATGATTCAGGACTTGAACCGATAGTTACTGCTATACCTACAGGATGTCCCACGGCGATACCACACGGTGAGAAACTACCTTAAATATTGTAAATATAATATTTCACTGAAACCTTCCTTTTTAGGGTTCAGTACCCAAAATGGCAAAACGGAACCTTATAGTTTCGCCATGTCCGTCTGTCCATCCGCTGCTTAGCTCAGAGACTGTTAGTGCTAGAAGGCTGTAATTTTGCATGGATAGTTGGATACACATATTACTTATGCCGACAAAGTGAAAAAAAAAATAGGGTAGGTTAATGGACTAAAAAATGGACTAAGGGACTAAATTAGGATAGGTTATGGCCTACACGTTACCTAAATGGATCTCCCATTTAGGTAACATAGGCATGTGATTTATTTCTCATCTACCCCATCGTGTGGAGTATCATTAATTGAGTCATAAAAAACATTTAGGGATTTGGATGACCTTCTTTCGCTTTTCTCGCAATATTCACTTTTTTCGCAAAATATTCTTAATCCGTATTATTCGGATGGGGGATGGGGGGGGGGGTGTCCAAGGAACTTAACATTGTGCGTGGCCCGACATGCACTTGCCCGGTATAATTTTTAACATAATTCAAACTGCATTTATACATTTCAAAATAATCGCCTGTCTTAATCTTATCGCTACTCGACCCCCCAAAATGTGAAAAAGCTCCAGCTTGTAGGTATTTTAGAACTGACTTCAGCCTGAAAGGGTCTATCATAAGATTTTTTTTTTCTAAACAACTACCTACAAGTTAGATACATACCTACAGCTTTTAACTCAAGTTGATCGTTCTATGTCTACCGGATGTTCCCCACATCCACAAAAATATGTTCCAAGAATTAATTTACAAACAAAATGACTCAATCAATTGAATATTTCAGTTTTCAGTCCACAATATATCATCTTTGTTATCAGCGCATTATCAGCTCTAATACGACGGATTACTATAATCAAATATTTTACGAATTGATAAATAAAATTCACTTACTTATTTGTTTGAAATCAAATCCTTTTTGTATTTCTATTCGGCTACTTATTTGTCACTTCAGCGTACAAAAATTCAATTAATACGAGTAGATATAATAATTATAGGCCGACCGCTTAACTCGTATATCGCCTGCGCGGTGAGAAGGGAGCGCGGGGTGATGTTAACGGGTGGGTGAGCGGGGTGCGCGGGAAGTTCTCTGTCCCGCGCACACCGCTCACCCACCCGTTAACATCACCCCGCGCTCCCTTCTCACCGCGCAGGCGATATACGAGTTAAGCGGTCGGCCTATAGACCTATATCATCATATTAACTCATATGATGTCCCACTGCTGGGCATGGGTCTCCTCAGTAGAACCTACTTATTATAAATCCTGGGGGTAATTGCCATAATCGCCACGCTTGGCGAGAGGGTTGGCTAGCGCACTAAAGGTTAATTTCCGTGCATCGCGGCCGATCGCGAATCGCGCGCGGCTACGACCCAATCGGACGTGGGGAAGTGGTTCTAATTTAGCTTCTAAGATTCGTGCCGAACACACATAGAATCCAGGGGGAGGGCCCACTGGGGCATATGCCCCTCCCCCCACCACCACACGTTTGTTTTGTATACCGAATTTCTATGCCCATCTGCCTCTTGTGCCTCCCTTGACCAGCTTGGTCAAAACGAAATGTAACCCCCTCCCCCCGTAAGCATGTTAGATCCGGCACTGCCATTTGCTTCTCGTGCCCCCTCCCCCCAGAATCGAATCCTGGATCCGCCCCAACGAACACACAAACATTGCAAGTTAAATAAAATCATGAAAAACCATGTTCAAATCTAAATGCTTAGCTTTGAAAATAGCCATTTGCGATATTCCTCTTCTTTATTCCCTTTAGGGGTGAAATTTCTAGAAACCCTTTATAGCTCTGCATCCACACAACGTTGAAATGTGCGTCTTGAAATTGAAACTCCACGCAATTTAGTGAGGTCACACTAGAAGATAAACTTTATCAATTATTGTGACGCCGCAGACATAGAGAATGATTTTTAATCACCATTTAAAAACTTATATAGGAACCTTTATATCTTTGGGCAAAATAATAGGGTTACCTAATGCTTAAGGGTGCCCTAGTCTCCTCGTCTCTGTATGAAGTCGTATGTAAAAGCTTAAAATTCAATCAATTCGTTTAATCATAAACTAGGCTTAAAGGTTTTATGGCTTATAACTTTCAAAATATTTGTTTTCAATTATGACTGTCTACAGGCCTAGCTTACGATAAAACGAATTGATATTAATTTTAAGCATTAACTTACGACCTTCAACCGAGGAGTAATCACTTACGCGTGTTTGTATGGTAGAATCATTAACGCCCTAAATAGTATTAAAACTGCGTCCTTAATCACTATAATTTTTTTCGTTTTCGCGTCAAGCCCGCGCTTTTAACTGTCAAAATCTTGACGTAATGGTGTACGGAGAGCTGCGCTTAGAAATGCATCGCGCATCTCTGAACGCACCGCGCATCCGCCAATTCGAAAAAAACATAGTGAATAAGGACCCTGATTGTAGTTGGCAAAGGCGCCATTTATTTATTTCCCTCCCCTACATAGGGGAGGGAAATAAATGAATGGCGCCTTTGCCATTTTAGAAAAAATAAGAAATGGCCGACTCCCTCCCGCCTGTTTAATATTAATCTAAAGAAAAAATAAAAGGTACTTTAGGATTGTTTTAATTTTATTTTTTCAAAGTAACAATATTTAGGAACGTTTTTTATATAAATAATCCATTTTGGTTCTATTATGAGCTAACGTATAAACTATTGTAAGACAAATAAGAGATGGTCGACCCCCTCGAGCAAGGTAAAGTCCGCCGATTGTTCTAATCATTTCGATTACACAAATGAAACTAACACTTTGCACATATGACTATAAAAACAGCAACATCTATCGGAAGACGCGTTGTCGCTACGACCGCTCGAGTAAGATTACCGAATTACACTCACTGCCCCACTACCGCCACTTCAAATGTAAACGTCAAACTAAAGTCACGCATCTTGTGGCGGCCATGTTGTCACTAGACTTGCTTTTTAATCAAAACAGATACTAGGTCAACGGAAATCAATTAGCGTTTTAATAATCTCCGACATATATTTTTTACGAATACCTAATAAATTAATGGCATCAAAGTAGAGAGTTGGAGAACTCGTAGGCTCAGATTCGCTCGTGTTCGCTACCCACCAGGTTCGTCACTGCTCATAGGCGAGAGTTTACTTGCAGGCGCGGCTACAAGGGAGGGGCAACAGGCACAATTTGAAATGTGACTCGACTGAATGACCTTTTTTCACACTGGATCGAAGTGTTTAGGCAGGTAATTGCCGCTCTCTTCAGTGGTGGTCGATATGGTGTACCAGTGTTGAATCAAATGGATACCCCCTAGCCATGCGAGCGACTCACACTTGGCTGGCTGAGTTAAATGTTGCCCCCCCCCCAGAATAAAATTCTGGATCCGCGCCTGTCGACTTGCGGGTCCAATCAAATTAAAATGGTACGTGACTTAAGAAAAGTTCTAAAATGTTACCAAATGCCTAAAAAAAATGGATTAAGATTGAAAATAAATTTTGTAGTTGCATTTCGTAGAACAGCTTAATTTCTGTAATTTATATAAAATATGTATATATATATATATATATATATATATATATATACAGGGTGTAACAGAAAGGTGTGGTCATATTCAAGGATTGGTGTGTGTCCATGATATTAAGTGCACATACCTAATTCCATCAAAATCGAAGTACCCTAAATTTTTTTTTATTATTTTTTCATTCGTTTATTTATGAGTGAAAAATTTATTAAAAGTATGACTTCAAAAGTTCTATGGCATAATAATCCAATAGAATTTTGTACCAGGGGAGGTATAGGTAATTCTTATGCTATACGCCTTTCACTTCTGAATTTTGACAAAAAGAATATGCTGTAACTATGTAATAATAATGCAATCAGCAATGGCATGTATATCTATTTAATCAAATGGGGTAACTAGCAATGTGGGACGCACATTACTTGAGGTTTAGGTTAGGAGTGAGATCACGTCGGTAGTATCATGGGTAGGATATCCGATGCCTTAACCATTAGGCTACCGCCGCTTTTAACTTTGATTTCCACATTTAACAACCATACTTCATTAAATTGAGTCTATTGATATGCTTTCTGCTTGAGTTTGGGTACAGGCTCCTCTGGGCAATGTACATTAACGCCGGCTCCACAAGTTGGCCCCAACGTCGGTCCCAAACTTCCAACGCCACTCCTCCAACGAGTGGATCTAGAACTAGACTTTGGTTAGACTAGTTTCCAACGAATCAAAACAACAACTCTTTAAGAAATGTGAAAACACATAAATTCATTTTATGTTCATTAATGTTAAAAAGATCTATTTAACACAAAACTTAATCGGGACTTAATCGTTGGTAGTATAAATGTTAATTAAATTTACTAATTAGCCTTATAGATTTCTTTCTATACTTAGGATATTTATGGATATCATAAAATCTACCAAAGCGTTTTAGGGGATAGGCCTCTTTCAAAGTGTCAATATTTTAAACGCTTTTGAGGGGAATAAGGCATATGCCAATAGTGCCAATATTTTGAACGCTTTTTAGGGGTCAGGCCTCTGCCAAAGTTCCAATATTTTGAACGCTTTTTAGGGGTCAGGCTTCTGCCAAAGTGCCAATATTTTGAACGCTTTTTAGGGGTTAGGCTTCTGCCAAAGTGCCAATATTTTGAACGATTTTTAGGGGTTAGGCCTCTGCCAAAGTGCCAATATTTTGAACGCTTTTTAGGGGTTAGGCCTCTGCCAAAGTTCCAATATTTTGAACGCTTTTTAGGGGTTAGGCTTCTGCCAAAGTTCCAATATTTTGAACGCTTTTTAGGGGTTAGGCTTCTGCCAAAGTGCCAATATGTTAAACGCTTTTTAGGGGTAAGGCATCTCCAAAGTGCCAATATTTTGAACGTTTTTTAGGGGTTAGGCATCTGCCAAAGTTCCAATATTTTTAACGCTTTTTAGGGGTTAGGCCACTCCGCATTTTGCAAATCATACTTAACTATAAAGAGCCTTTTAATATTCCCTCTGCTTAGGCTTGGTACAGGCCCTAGCAGGGCCTTTTTTTCACTTACCGTAAATCAAAACGCTGGCAAGGGGGGGGGCACTTGATCTAACAAAAATGTTCACTTTATAGCTTAATTCACAAACGGATCCCTTTATTTATTGCAAGTCGTTTCGACCGTATTGTAACGGCCATGGTCACGGGCAGACTGATAAACAAAGGTATTTAGCCTTAAAATAAAATATTTACGCGATTAAGACCCGTAGCTTATAAAATTCTATAATATTCCACTACACAAATAATGGGTTGCAGTGTAACATAAAGTTGAAACAGATCCATTAGTTTAGCACCGTTTTAGCATCGAGATATCGATATGTGTATGCAAATCTACTGCACAATAAATATGAATTAGATTATCTATAGGTATTACAGCCGAAAATACCAACGCTACTCAATTATAAGACTAACTTAAGTCTCATTCTATCTTTGTTCTTTCAACGTGAACAGTCGCGATAGAAATAATTTTAAAAGCGTCTTAAACATAAATCTTTTGAGAATTTAGCAGTCAGTCCTTCATTATAATTGCAAGTTTACATATGAAAATATATAAAACAGTTGTGCATAAGTGTAGTTATAGGAGATACGTTTTAACAATGACCACTTCCGCGCGCTCAAAATATAGATTATAATTAATTTATCTTTCACTAAAAACAATGTTATATAGATAATTAGTATATAATATTAGTGTATTGATTAATTAGAACATATGTATATAGACGTTATCACAATTATCTGATGCGTCTCAACATGAAAAAATAAAAAAAATGTTTGAAAAAGTATTCGTAAAAGTTTACTTTTTGGATTTCAGTTAAGTTTGTTTTTCGTTTTAAAGTGTTTTTTGTGAAGTGAAATATAAACTCTGGTGAAAAATTCACAAGGGTAAGTGCTATCTTATTTTTTTATAGGTTATACTTTGATAAACGGCAAAGGTCATCATTATACTTGTATAGTAATAGTGTACCAACCTGTGTGGAAAACAGTTGAAATTTCTTTGGCCCAAACGGAGGGCTAGTAACACTGAAGTGTGTGTCTGTTTTTTATCCTTGTTGCGCTCAAACTAATAAACGGATTAGGATGCAATTTATTTAATAATAATAAACAATCTTTATTCACTTAGGAAGCAAAATACTACACTTGCGAAAAGTCGATTCTACATGTTCATGTAATGCCTATTCGCAAACAATCAAATAAATAAAAATACCTACTAATGAAATTTAAATAATATTTTTCGATCTTATTGACATGATAATAAAAAAATATGAAATAATTAATCACAAATCAAAAAACCAAAATCAAAAATAAAAATATAAAAGGGAAAAAAATAATCGTTACTCGGACTGGGGTCATCTGGTTTCGGTACCGCCCGATTTCCCACCTGAGCTATAATAACATTGTTGATGGTGTCGAAATTAACCTTCGTATTCTAATTATATTGCAGCAGTTTTTCATTGTTCTCCCTCCGTCTTACAAATTTTCGAACAGGTCACGTGTCCTGACGCGAGTTTAACATTTTTTACCCATCCCAAAAAATGCGCAACGCGGATAAAGAAGTTTTCACTTCCACAAAAGATAAAAAAAGAAGAATAAAAAACATAATAGGAGCATCCACTTACAATTTAAAAACTATATATGCTTAAATATTGGCCAAATTACTGCTATATGCAAATGTAAATTAGAAAATGCTGGTTTGATTGGGATGGTTTTTTATTTTGATAAAAATCCGTTCTGTAATTCCGAAGATGTTGAACTTTTAATCGCACGTGTCGATTTTAATAGGCAGAAATTTGGCGTTAATTTATAATTTAGGCCTTAATAATGAGTAATAAAACAAAATTATTTATTTATTTACATTAAAAAATGCTCTGATATTTGAGATAAGGAGGTAATGACCTTAAAACCACAGAAACCAGATTTTTGTTTTAAAAAATGCATAATAATTCCTGTTGTGGCGATGTCACAGACCTATTAATTACATTAATAACGAATTTAAATTAGAGCAAAATTACATACGATGGACAACTCGCTCGCCAAGCGTGGCGATTAAGGCAATTTCCATCACCTGTAATAAGTAGGTTTTATTGGGGAGACCCGAACCCAGTTATGGGACATATTATCTCTATTATCAACACTATGATACACTAATTTGACTGCCTCTGTTGCGCGGTGGGCGTGTGTCCGACTGCTACGCAAGAGGTCGTGGGTTCAATTCCCACACGGGACACCACTTCGTGTGATCCACAAATTGTTGTTCCGAGTCTGCGTGTACTTTGTGTCCGTGACTTGTATGTTTGTAAAGTCCCCGCGACCCAGGGCTTGTACACTACTGCGGGAGTCGTCTTTAACAAGAAAAACAAACCTGTACCTAACTGATTTTGTTTTACTGGCAAGAGTATCATTGCTTTTAAGGTATTAAATTGTTCCCTGAAAAGGTATTAAATGCGGGTATGAAGTGGAATTCGAAATTCCTAAGTAATCATAAGTATTACGTAACTTTGGAAGCTCCTGCAAGTTATAATGCAGAAACACTTAGAAGCGCAATATTGTATAAAGGAACCGTACCTAAGCTTGTTGCAGTACGATTTATTCTGAAAATAAAAATGTAAGCCATTATATTACTACATGATTTGGCAGGCACCAATTATATAAATGACTAGCTGCCCCGCGCAACTTCGTATGCGTACATTTTCCTCGTTCTTGCAACATTTTACATTGCTGCTCCGCTCCTATTGCTCGTAGCGTGATGTTATGTAGCCTATAGCCTTCCTCGATAAATGAACTACCCAACAGAAAAATAACTTTTCAATTCGGACCAGTAGTTTCTCAGATTACCGCGTTCAAACAAACAAACTGTTCAGCTTTATAATATTAGTATAAATATTTGCTATCAATATGAAGCGCATCAGTATTCAAAATCCTTGTTTTATAGGTACGCTGTAGTTAGATAATGCATAGTAAGTTACGAGGAAAATGATATAACAATCTTTTTGTGGAAATTCTTAAATATTTAAATATTTTTTTACGACTTTAAGTGAAAAATCTTCCCTTTATCTGGCAAAAATTGGTTTTTAAAGCCTATTTTTGATAAATTCGTCTGATTGTGACATAATTTCTGATATTGAATCCAAAGATTAGGATTCAATGTCAAAAATTAGTTATGTCACAAACAATTTATGACAATCTAGGTCGAATTTATCAGTGAAGTTTAGCTAGTGTATTAATTATTGTTGTGGCCGACTGCGCAAGAAGGAGGTAGTGTTTTTCGAGTGTAGGTATGTATGTAGATAATGTAGGTTTTTTTTCACGGTCTAGACTAAATGATTGATGGATTTAGCTTAGGAAGTATCGTTAGATTCGTCTCAGTTGTGAGAGTAACACTACGTACCTCAAAATTAGAATTTTTTTTTTTGCCTAATGGCTAAGGCATCGGTCTCGCAATCGTGAGGCGATTGAATCAACAACAGAATTAGCCGGGCCGGGTTACGGAAAATCAACCGCTCAGCGATCGTTAGGCAACCATCAAATCAATATTGGTGATTACTGCCATGTTGCTTCCACAGCATTGCCGCCACATATTGCCGTAAAAAATGGCCCGTTTAAACGCTCTTTTAATACAATCTTGCGCCAGTTCGAGAGTAGCAACGAAGCCACAATTTCTTCACTACCGTGCATGGTATATTTGTGTTAAAAGTATTCGCTACCTTGTCGTGTAGGACGCCCTCAGGCCAGGTGGCGTGATGATTTACGCAAAACGGCTGGCAGGAGCTGGATGCGAGACGCAGAGGATAGGACAAAGTGGCGTGCAATTGGAGAGGCCTATGTCCAGCAGTGGACTGCGATAGGTTGATGATGATGATGATGATGATACACGAGCCGACTAAAAACTCATACGATCTGCCAGTTATGAGGGTGTTACTTGCAGAATAGTTTTCTGCTCCTCTGACGATAGAGAAGAGCCATCTAGATTTGTGAAACGGCAACTGTAAATCATCCTCTTCGTCGATTTACTCTTGGCAGAGCAGTCTTGGTTTACTATCAACTGCTTCACGATACGACGCCATCCTTCCCTGTAGTTACGGTTCCGGTTTTCACTGCTAATCTAATATAATAATAATAATATCTTAGGACAACTTACACAACGCTATCTGATCCCAAACTAAGCAGAGCTTGTACTATGGAAACCAAACAACCGATAAACATACATAAATATTTCTAAATACATACATATTATAGATTAATAACACCCAGACACAGAATAAACCATCGTGATCATCACACAAAGTTTTATCCTGGGTAGAGATGGAACCCACGACCTCTTGCGTAGCAGTCGTATACTCCCCACCGCGCCACAGAGGCAGTCAACTTTGATTATATAATTATAATTATTTTGCTTGTTTGATATAAGTCAGCTCACGCACTAGAATACAAGTAGATACAAAAAACATACATAGCACCCAGACTTGGAATAAGAATTTGTAGATCACATAAGTGATATCCTCCAGGCTTCTTCTTCTTCTTCTTCTTCTTCTTTGAGTTTATGGCAATCTAGCCGTTTTAACGGCTAATTTCTGCCAGTGTCAAGTATTTATGCGCTTATTACATGCACAAAGTCTCGTTCTTATTAAATTATCACGTATTCAAATATTTTTTTACAAGTTAAACTCGGAGCTGTAAAAATAATGGCCGGTCAGTTTGCCGCCATTTTTACAACTCAATCCTCCAGGCTTGTTAAACGCAGAACTACAAAAATGATGTAAGGAATTATGACAATGTTAAAATGATCTGTCATATTTTTGACAGGTCTGCATTTTTTCTTTTTCCTCTTTGATTATATAATGTCTAGATATAGCATTCTCTCAATAATCCTATAAAAAAATGAAGCATTCCCTCTTTGACGTTTGACACTCGTTGATGAGAACAACTATGGCTAAAATATCGGATGGCGTCTTTTTACCTGTCAAAAAGTACGTCCATTTGATCGTACTTTTTGACAGTTCTTTGCTTCAATGTTTGATGCCGAATGAGAAATCTAGACATTATATAATCAATGTGGTTTCTACTATTGCTATTCTGGCTTGCAAATTCTGTGTATCTGTCAGTTTCAAGTATATATATTTTTATTGTTTTTAAACTTTCGCGAATTTTATACATATTAGATATATTTCGGGACTTAATCGCGTGAATTACTCGTGACCACGATGTGGTCATGGGTCGGTGCAATTCGATCGAAACGTCGGGTAAATAAAAGGTTCGCACCTTTAAATAATTCACGCGATTAAGTCGCGAAATATATATAATTTTCTTTTTAGTTTTCTTCTTTGAAATGCAAAGTCTCGTTCTTATCCAGTTACCATGTATTTCAAGTATATTTTAGACATTAAACGCGGATCTGTGAAAATTATGAAATGACAGTTTGCCGCCATTTCCACAACTTAGGTCTGCAATTAACGTGTTTGTGAAACGGACGCAAAATTCAAAAGACAGAGTCCTCAGTGCTGTTTAACTGTACTACAATAAATACTTGACACTTATGGGAATTGATTCTAAAATCGACTAGAAAATAAGACTAAGAATAAGTAACGACAGCTGATTGCCGCCATTTTTTGCGGAGTTGCCGTAGCAAGATCAGAGCTATACGGAGGATGCATCATCACATCCCAGCCAAGCTCTCTCAATTGTTGTTGAGTGGCTATAGATGAGTGCGTTATGGCGTTGTCATGATGGCACACCACGCCCTTCCTGTTCACTTCTCAGCTGGTCGGTTTATACAAACAGAAAAAGTCAGGGTTAATTTTTTCTTTTTAAAAGATATCTAGCAATGTGGGAATGAGTCCAACATTACTGGCACTTGTTAACCCCTCCAGCTAAGCTCAAAGGCTTGTGTTAGGAGTGGGTTCACATCGGTAGTATAATGGGTAGGATTCGAACCCGCGACCTCACGATTGCGAGACCGATGCCTCAGCCATTAGGCTACCGCCGGTTACCCTGCGGCGAATGTAATAATAATAAATAATAATAATAATAAAAATGATTTATTCACTTAGGAAGCAAAATACTACACTTGTGAAAAGTGGATTCTACATTTACTTGTTCGCAAACAATAGGTAAAGCCCGAGAAAAGAACAGATCTTTTCAAATTGCCAATGTTTACAGTGTTTCTCCGTTTATAAACTGTATATATAGGTAAGGTGCTGCCACCATTATATTATACACCATATTAGAGGACTGGTGCAAAAAAAAGAGGTCAATAATATTAGAAGAGTACACGAGATTGGATACGGCGACCGGACCGGACATACGCCGGAACGTGTGGAAGCTACCGTACATCGACATACACTTCGCGCCGGTTACCCGGTTCCAAATTGAAACCGAAACGTGTTTTCAATTCAATTCAATTCATTTATTTTTGCATAACATGGGTAGGTACATTACAAGTTGTTTGTAATTACAATATTGAGCATTTCGAGTTTTACCAAGTTGGTGTGCAAATATTACTGAGAATAACAATTTTTATTGTATTAAGTGATTATTTATCTATTTATTTATTTGTAATGACATTCATGCATATGATTCAGTACACATCTATATACTTATACTTATATAAATATACTCATACTTATAATATTATAAAGAGAAAAGATTTGCTTGTTTGATTGTTTGTTTGTTTTGAATATGCTCCGAAACTACTGGACGGATTTGAAAAATTCTTTCATCGTTGAGAAGCTACACTAACCCCGGGTGACATAAGCTATTTTTTATCCCTGTATTCCCACGGGAACGGGAACTACGCGGGTGAAACCGCGAGGTGTCCGCTAGTATATCATAAAACTATAATAGGTAGATAAAATTTTCAATGATTATTATAAAAACACGTAAAATTTTGGCTGTAATATTTAACTCTGCTGATTTTATTTATAAAAAAAATGTTTAAACATTTTCCTGTAATGATCAACCCAATTGTAATTTATCTATGTAGTAATTAGTAAAATCGGGGCTTAGATAATCGTAAAATGCCGCCGGCTCAATCGCTTAGGCGCCACCGTATATTCGAGGATTAGTAAGGTGCTTCGTCACTCAAGGCAATTTGAAAAAAGTGGCCGCAATTTTTGTTTGTCTTGTTCTTTTTTCCGGATTTATATTTTGTTTTGCGAAATCGGCATTATTTGTGCATGTAAAATCATCATGTAAATTATGAATATGAGATGAAGAAAACGATGGTTTAGTATTGTTTTTAAACTTTCGCGATTTTTATACATATTAGATATATTTCGGGACTTAATCGTGTGAATTATTTAACTTAATCGCGGGTCTGACAGAGGTGACCCGTGACCACGATCGGTGCAATTCGATCGAAACGTCGGGTAAATAAAAGGTTCGTACCTTTAAATAATTCACGCGATTAAGTCCCGAAATATATCTAATATGGTTTAGTACACCATAGTTTTCTTCATCTCATATTCATAATTAATTTATAACAACCAATATAATTAATTTCAATATAAGAGACGACATTCTTTTATGTAACTAAAACTAATTTAATTAAGAACATATATATATTACGGGTCTTAATCGCGTGAATAATTTAAGGTAAAATACATTGTTTATTGACCGATTTAATTAACATTTAATTAATTTCGATATAATATAGTTTCTAATTTATGTCTAGACTCGGACGATGGTGGTACCGAAGTGCCTAAATGCTAAGGAATCGGTCTCGCAACCGTGAGGTCGCGGGTTCGAATCCTATTCATTATACTACCGACGTGAACCCACTCCTAACACAAGTCTTTGAGCTTAGCTGGAGGGGCTAACAAGATTGCTAGTAATGTGGGACTTAATCCCACACTGCTAGTTATCTATCTATACTAATATTATAAAGCGGAAGAGTTTGTTTGTTTGATTGTTTGTTTAAACGCGCTAATCTCAGGATCTACTGGTCCGATTTGAAAAATTCTTTTTTTGTTGGATAGCCCATTTATCGAGGTAGGCTATAGGCTATATAACATCACGCTTCAACCAATAGGAGCCGAGCAGCAATGAGAAATGTTACAAAAACGGGAAAAAAATTTACGAAGACGAAGTTGCGCGGGACAGCTAGTACATGATACATCTCTCACTCATCCATCACAAATGTTGTTTTGCTTTGTGCAAATCAAGAATTTAGAATTTCAAAAAGAAGAAGTGTTAAATGAGAGATTTAATCTCGAAAGGTCTGGCGCCATTTCTTGACGGCCACTTCAAATCCCCAAAACAACCGGCCCGGAAATGTGTGTTTCCTAAGCTATGTCAGGGGTTGCTCCGTCCTATTGGCTATTGTATAAATAAACTCAAATCAAATAAGTATTTCATGAAAACAGAACAAAATAGTAGTATTAAAATTACTAACAAAATAGTAGTCAATTCAAATTATGACATTACTTTTGGGTATTTTTTTAACAAAATGTCAAAACGATACCCTCCGTACAAAATTGTATGAAATACACAGCTAAAAATACGTTTTAGCTGTGTATTTAAATTATTAAATAAGTACGCTAAATTGTGTATGATCTTTCTTATTCAGAGCTCTTAAAGACGTACTACTTATTGCCTGATTAGTGTAAAATTCTATTGGACTATCTGAAATGTAATCATTTATCGGGTACATCATTATCTTTGATTCTTTAGCCAACGCAAATGTATCATGTAAACCAACAAATTTTCAATAATATACATTTATTTTAATAAACATTTGTTAATAATTTTTACTACAGGGACGTCTATTTATTGTACACATTATTATTAAAAAGATTTATAAACTTTAACTATAAATATGATATCTTCCCATTTCATAATGTTCTCGCAATTCTTAAATTGTTAAGTCTTTTAAATACAAGAAAATTAATTTAAATACTATACTTTAATCATGACAAAAACATTATAAACAGTGAAGCGGCGGTAGCCTAATGGCTAAGGCATCGGTCTCGCAATCGTGAGGTCGCGGGTTCGAATCCTACCCATTATACTATCGACGTCAACCCACTCCTAACACAAGCCTTTGAGCTTAGCTGGCGGCGTTAACAAGATTGCTAGTAATGTGGGACTAAATCCCACATTGCTAGTTATAAATATTAAAAAAAAAGTGGCATTGGTGAATAAGAATTTTTGCTAACTGTATTCTACTAAAATGTATGCACAGACAGTATGGTTTGAGGGGAATTGCCTCGGGCTATACTCTCCCATCATCTTATCTTATCTGCCACATATTGACACCAATCGTGATACAGCTAAAACTGCTATCATTTTTTCGTAATTTTCTTTTTGGCACCTCTTAGCCACTCCAGATGATATTAAGTCCTCACTATCGAAGCTTGAGTTGATTATGCAACTTAAGTCAGGCTAAACCTTGGCGATATCGTTTATGGAAGAAATAGGCCTTACTATAGATTCTTCTAGCTCGCAGCGACTTCTGGGCAAGTCGACCCGGCCTCTATCAAAATATAATATCCCTTTGGCATAGACTGCTACGCAAGAGGTCGTGGGCTCGATCCCCACCCAATATAAAACTTTGTGTGATGAACACGATGGTTTATTCTGTGTCTGGGTGTTATTTATCTATGATATGTATGTATTTAGAAATATATAAGTATATTTATCAGTAGTCTAGTTGCCATAATACAAGCTCTGCTTAGTTTGGAATCAGATGACGTTGTGTGAGTTGTCCCAAGATATTATTATTATAAGTGAAGAAGCACCTTAATGAATTCTCGATCAATCATACTGATATCAATTTTTAGATCCAGTCTAATTAAGTTTGCAATGTAAAGGAAATGTTAATTCCCTGGATTATCACAGAGTGTACGTGAACTCCTCAAATACCCTTCACCCTTCCTCCCCCCTTAAATCTAAAGGGGCTCAGGGCGACGGCCCACAGCTACCTACAGCCAATAAATTAGAACTGTGAATAAATTAGACACGATATTTTATTTAAAATGGTTTTTCAAAAGACTTTATTTTTCGAGAGTTTATTGTTCGATGTGATTTGGTTAAATACCATGTGATTCAGCAACCGCGCCGGCAACACCATGGCGTAAAACATGTATTTCATTATTATGTTATCATGTATTTCAATTATATTTTACACATTAAACGTGGAGCTGTGAAAATTATGAAATGTCAATTTGCCGCCATTTTCATAAATCTGGTCTGCAATTAACGTGTTTGTGAAAAGACCGAGTCCTCAGTGTTGTTCAATTGTACTACAATAAATACTTGACACTGGTAGAAATTGATTCTAAAATCGACTAGAAAATAAGACTAAGAAGAAGTAACGACAACTCATAGCCGCCATTTTTTGCAATTCCATTTATACGAACTGAAAAAGTCAAGGTCATATTTTAAGTTCGATGATAAATGATTAAAGGCCATATGATTCAGCAGCCACGCCATCGAACCGACAACACCACGGCGTACAACCGTGGACTTAATAATCGCACTATTATCTATACTAATATTATAAAGAGAAAAGATTTGTTTGTTTGTATTGAATAGGCTCCAAAACTACTGGTCGGATTTGAAAAATTCTTTCATTGTTTTGAAGCTATCCTAACCCCGGGTGACATAGGCTATTTTTTATACATGTATTCCAACGGGAACGGGAACTACGCGGGTGAAACCGCGAGGGTTACGAATTAGCCTCCGAGAAGGAAGTCAGTTAGCAGAACGTTACTACTTGCTGATTACTCCTAAATTATTTAGATTGTACGAAACTACTCAATTATTGCCAATTGAAAAATACTGGCCGTGGTATGTTTTACCTTGTTTCTTGTCATTGGCCCTGTAGGAAGTTTATTTTTTAATAATCAATTGATATATTTGCATAAAGCATGACATAACTGTTACAAGTCATTTAAAACAATTATACATTGAAACTCACGAGCGTGCAAATTTTTTACATATATTAAAATTGTAATTTCTTGTGTAGGTATGTACCTATGAATTCTTTGAATAACTCTGTGATTTGTTTTTATAGATGCTGTCTGACTTCGGTTGCGTAAATTTTCCCCGTTTTTGCAACATTTTTCATTGCTGCTCCGCGTAGCGTGATGTTATATAGCCTTCCTTGATAAATGTGCTATACAACAGTGAAAGATTTTTTAAATTCGAACCTGTAGTTCCTGAGATTACCGCGTTCAAACAAACAAACTCTTCAGCTTTATAATATTAGTATAAACTAGCAATGTGGAATTGTGGGTCCCACATTACTAGCAATCCTGTTAACCCCAAACTAAGTGTTCAACTAAGCTCAATGGTTTGTGTTAGGAGTGGGTTCATGTCGGTAGTATAATGACCAGGATTCGAACCCACGACCGCGCGCTTTAAAAAGTGCGTTTTTGAGTATATGGTTACCAGATAAATGATAAATTTACTTTTATATTTCATATCATGATATGGCATAACGGCGTATACGTGCAATGTTTGGAATTCGAAGTCCTCAAAGTTGTAATCCATATTTTGTAAAACATAAAATTCTAACACTTCAATCATTGTGTATACTGGAAGTAGCTTCATTTATCAGAAACAATTCTTATTTGTATGATCGCCAATCTGATTTTGTAAAATGTAATCGCCGAGGTAAGAATAAACTTTGCATTCACTCTGCTACTCGTAAAACTGCGCTATTCCATAAAAGTGTAGTCTGTAAGGCACCTAAAATATAAAACAAAATCCCTAAAATATAAAATAATTAAACTTAAACATTGATCTGTTCAAGAAAATGTTTAAAAAACTACAGATTGATAAATGCTATTAAAATGTAAATTCTTATTTGACTGACAAAACCATAATAATATTATAAATGTTGACATATTTTATTTCATTTATTGTTATAAAGTTATTTAATTTTACTCTGCTATATTTTTTGTGAAAATGTATGCAAGGTTATATGAATGTGTAATATTATTTCTAGATACCTAATAAATAATTAATTATTTGATATTTGTACACCGTAACATGGTAAAATATGTTGTCATCATCATCAGCCTATCGCAGTCCACTGCTGGACGCAAGCCTCTCCAATTGCACGCCACTTTGTTCTATCTTCGGCTTCTCGCATCCAGCTCCTGCCAGCCGTTTTGCGTAAATCATCACTCCACCTGGCCTGAGGGTGTCCTACACTACGTTTGCCGAGACGCGGTCTCCACTCAAGAACTCGTTTACCCCAACGGTTGTCGGGGTTGAAACATGTTAAACATAACAATTTGAACATATGTAATATTTTATGTATCACAACGTATTATATTACCACACATGTTTATGCAAATAAATCGATCTTTATCTTAAAATATATGGGTACTTAAATATTATAGATAAATTACACCTAGACACAGAAAAAAACTATGTATGTTTATCAGTTGTCTGGTTGCCATAATACAAGCTCTGCTTAGTTTGGGATCAGGTGACATTGTGCGAGTTGTCCCAAGATATTATTATTATTCTCTTTATTAAAACTAAATACATATAAATTACATTTTTAAATGTAGCTAACAAAAATAAATACATTTAAAAATATAAAAAATAGTGTCCCACAGGCATTGGGTACAGGGACCAAGCTACCGGTGCTTAGGGCTCCAAAGAAAGGAACCTCCACACTATGCGAGCCGTGTCCAGAAGTACTGCCTTCTACATCAAGCGCTTGATCCAACCGTCTAACGCGAGCCTCTCAAGGTGTTGGTCGAATGATGTTTGAAGTTTTTTGATGATGAATCAACATCCCACATGTCGACAATCTCGTGCGCCAGATCCAGATATTTTATTTGTTTATTCTTTTCGGCTTTCACGAGATTTTCGTCATGGGGGATGGTGATGTCGACGATCTGTGATGATAGAGCGACCCTAGTACAACGTGATACGACTATTTTATTATTATTATTATCTTCAGTGCGTCTGTTCGATCACTGAAGCTCTATTCTCTATCTATCTAAAAGATCATAATTTTATTCTGTTATATTATCAACATTCTGTTATATACATCAACCCATATGATGTCCCAGTAGAACTTATTATAGATCCTGTGGGTAATTGCCATAATCGCCACGCATGGCGAGCGGGTTGGCGATCGCAGTAAGGCTTTAAGTACGCAGACAATGCTGCTGCCCGTCCTCCGTTGTGAAATCCCTTTGTCGCTTTGACGACACCCACGGGAAGAGATGGGCCACCAGTGGCGGCGGATCCCTAAGACACCATTCTTTCCGGATTCCCTTTAAATTGTAGTTACCTGCAGACAAATACCTATACATACCTGGGGGTCAATTCACGTATTTAAAGCAGTGCAGTTGCAGTTAAGTTTCGATTAAAACGGCCATTTTTGTATTCTTTTAACTTTGGGATCGATCTCAAATACGCTTGCGTCAAGTATGCGTCTCGAGAGCGCAATAACGACATTCTAGTACGGTGCGCAAGTGTTTTTAAGATCGATCCCAAAGTCTACAGGTAACTACAATTTCATGATGACATTTTGATTCGCATTACGACTGCAACTTCATTGTATGACGTAAGGTCAGCAATAAAATGATTCGTAAAAAGGTGTCATTAGTATTAAACAGAAGTACCTACATACTCATGAACTATACATAAGCACTGTATTTTACTATTTATTATTATATATATGTTTTAGATAAAAAAAAAATCACATCTGACTGAAAGACCACAAAGTGTAGTACCATATTCTTATATTTTGCCTATTTACTTATTTCTGTTTGGTGTTTATTATATAATAAATTATACTAATAATATTATAATAAAGAAAAATGTTAGGTACATAGTTCAAAGAAAATAAATTACGTCCGTTCCATTACCATACACATACGTACTCTACCCGACTTGGGAGTTTTTGTTGCTAGCGGTACAATTTTGACAAGTACAGAGTGAAGTTGTCGCGATCGCGATTATCTTCTCATTTGAAACGCATAGTAGTGTTGTGTATGACAAGTTTAGCGAACCCTAAATAAATAAAAAAAAACATTGCTTTTATAGGCAATATGGTTGCTATCAGACATGATTAATTTTTACTATTAAGACTGGCATGTTGGTCTAGTGGTTAATGACCCTGACTGCTAAGCCAGAGGTCGTAGGTTCGATCCCCACCCAGGATAAAACTTTGTGTGATGAGCACGATGATTAATTTTGTGTCTTGCTGTTATTTATCTATAATATGTATATTATAGTATGTTCATCAGTTCTCTGGTGGCCATAGTACAAGCTTTGACGTTGTGTGAATTGTCTCAAGATATTATTTTAGTGTCATTTTTTCCGACTGCGTTGAAAAAGGATATTGTTTTTGGAGTGTATGAAGGTATGTATGCACATAGCTCAATCAGCTTGACGGATTTCTTTTAATAATAATCTAATTATTTCATGTTTAAAGGTTACATAATTTGTGTGTTTAGCAAAAGATCTTACTCAATTTCAATTTCAATTAATTTATTTAATAAACAATTATACAATTGTGTCTGAATGTAAAAATAATAATTAATAAAATCATAGTAAAGAAACAAAACAAAAGATAGATAAAAAAAAATCACACAAAAACGTCGAACATAAAATTAATTTCCGTTAAGATTATAAATTAAAATTTTGAGTTGGTATGTCAAATTAAAAAGTAATAATAATAATAGAATACAGATAAGTAATTGCAATTATTAATGTTTAAAAAAAATACATAACTTATGTCAAGTTGATACAGGGTGTAACAGAAAGGTGTGGTCATATTTAAGGGTTGGTATGTACCCATGATACTGAGTGCACATACTTAATTTTATCAAAATCCTAGTCCCCTACAAAAATATTTAATATTTTTTCATTCGTTTATTTATAAATGAAAAAGTTATTAATAAAAACAAAGTATGACTTAAAAAGTTCTATGCCATAATAATCCAATCGAATTTTGTACCAGGGCAGGTATAATTCTTATGCCATGCGCCTTTCACTACTGAATTTTGACAAAAAGAATATTTTTATGTTTTTTATCTATTTATTAATTTTACAGAAGCTTACAGACAAATAATCTTATTAATAGTGTAATCTAGTTAACTTAGATTGCTAATTACAAGCTTCCACATATAGTTTACAAATTAAATATAACCTAGGTACTTACAAAACATGTGTTATAACTATGTAATAATAATGCAACCAGCTATGGCACCATGGTAGGTGCAATACTGACAACATACACTATCCGCTGCTGAAATTTGACCACACCTTTCTGTTACACCTTGTATATTATTATCGAAAGCAAATTCATCTATTGATTGATTGATGAATAATAACACTTCTCCAAAAGAAAAGCTTCGAGCCTTTTTTTAAATAAGTGTGTTTTATAAATTTCATTTTTCAAAACCTCTTTACATAGTATATTCGACTGGCCTGTTGGTACTGCTAAGCCAGAGGTCGTGGGTTCGATCCTCACCCAGGATAAAACTTTGTGTGATGAATACGATGGTTTATTCTTTGTCTGGGTGTTATTTATCTATAATATGTATGTATTTAGAAATATACAATGTTTATCAGCTGTCTGGTTTCCATAGTACAAGCTCTGCTTAGTTCGTGATCAGAAAGATATTACAAAAAATAAATAAAAAATAATATAAAATAAAGCAGCTCCCGCTGTCTGTCCGCTTATATCTTTTAAACTACGCAACAGATTTAAATGCAATTTTCATCAATAGATAGATTGATTCAAAAGGTTTATGTGTATGATACATCATTTTGCCGGAACTGGATCCACGCGAATCAAGTCGCGGATGTCCGCTAGTAATCTATAAACCTTAAGACTATGAGTGAAAAGTGCAATTGTAAAGTGAAATATTGCGAATGGGAGTGAGATGAGTACCTACTTGTATATAGACGGATCCAGGGAGGGGAGGGCTCATTTGCCGCTTGTGCCACCCCTAGAATGATTTTTATTGGGGGTTTCCATAGGGGGTACGGGGCACGTATCCAAACCAGACGGTTTTTTTTAAAGACGACTCTTTCAGTATGGTTCAAGCCCTATGTCGCGGGGGTCTTTACAAACATACAAGTCACGATCACATAGTTCACCCAGACTCGGAACAACAATTTGTGGATCTCACAAAGTGGTGTCCCGTGTGGGAATCCAACCTACGACCTTTTACGTAGCAGTCGGACACACTCCCACCGCGCCACAGAGGCAGTCAGGTTGTTTTGTTTATTGATGACTGAAACGGTTTTTTTTGGAGCACCCACCCTCCATCGTACGTGCAATTCACGCATTTACCCCTTATTTTTCACGCACTACCGTTTGCCTATAGTGCCCCCCCCCCCCCGGCATTAAATCTTGGATCAGTCCCTGTACTTGTACGTGCGTTTATGAGCTTGTGGTTGTTTATGTGTCATCTTATGCCTGTTTAAAGTCTTTCATAATTGAGGTATTTTTGGATTCGTCTCAATAGGGCGCATTACATAGGCTGTATAATATTCCAGTTAACTAATTTTAAACAGTTGTTTTTTTGACCGCCTTCACAAAAGTTAGTTCTCTTGGATATATTTCGGGACTTAATCGCGTGAATTATTTACCCGTGACCACGATCGGTGCAATTCGATCGAAACTTCGGGTAAATAAAAGGTTCGTACCTTTAAATAATTCACGCGATTAAGTCCCGAAATATATCTAGTGTGTATAAAAATCACAAAAGTTTAAAAACAATAGGTAGGTAGCCGTTTGACCCGTATGTAAATATGTATTTATGTTCGCAATTTTCTCGAAAGGTAGTAATCTGATTTAGATGGGGTTTTCGCTATTCGAGTGCTTATTTTCTGGGAAGGTTTTAGTGTATAAAACTTTGTCCTAGCTTATAAAATACTAGATATATAGACTAAAACATAAGAATGAATCAGCGAAATTTGTATTCGTTGCTATGCTTGATATATTTTTCCTTGAAGGTAGTTAATTTTTATTAAAAAAGTTGTTATACGATTGTTTTTTCTTTTGATTAGGTTAATGTAATTCATGCGATTCCTAAATGTACTATGTACCTAGTTAATGAGTTTGTATAAGGCGCTAATCATTTTGGCCAAGTTTTTACCCTCTTCCTCCACTATGTAAGAAAAAATAAAAATCGACCTACTCCCCCTCCCCCCCCCCCCCCCGGTTTAATATTTTCGTAAGAATCTAAAGCAAAAATGAATTATACTTTAGGCTCGTTTAATTTTAATTTTTCAAAGAAACAATATTTATAAACATTTTTAGTAAATATTACATAGTCGACTTTGATTTGATTTTAAAGTTTTTCTGTCTCGCTCCTTCGCTCGCGTGGATTCGCTCATTTCGAGCGCCTTTTCAAAGTGTAATCTTAATTTTGTGCATTTTTGTGATCTTACGTAAGAAATTATAGTAATTTTTATAGGCATTTCTTGCCAATTACTTTATTAAAACAATAATTGCATTTTCGAAAGCTAGAAAAATTTTGAAATCTAGACCCAGGAATCGAACCCGAGACTTCCGAATGCCAAACCGGGGCCGGAATCGAACCACCTATCTGGACTATGTTATTAGATTTTAATTTTTTCTATCCTTTCATGCACGAGAGTTGGGCCCTCGCTTGCGTCATCTTGCCGCTAGTTATAGAACTATCACGGCTTTTGTTATTGTTTCATTACAGAGACTATTTTAACAAATTATGATGTCGCAGACCGAATATTATAGTAATATTTATGGGCAAATCTTGCCAATTTCTTTATTAATACAATAATTGCATTTTTGAAAGATAGAAAGATATGAAAGTCCAGACGGCATATGGAAGTCTCGGGTTCGATTCCTAGGTCTGGACTTCAAATGTTTGTATCTTTCAATGGCAACCCTTTTGTAAGAAAAAATACATAACATGGTCGACCCCCGTCTCCTCCAAATCGTCTTACATAATAAATGAATGGCGCCTAAATTACAAAGCATGTGTTTTTTATTATATTTTTTTTCTAAATAAGTACCACTGTCCCCTCACTAACCTATGTCGCAGGTAATCTTACGAATACTTTATTAATTAAAATAGACACAAATTACAACAACAACTTTACATCTTATGAAAATATATACATATATTACGGGTCTTAATCGAGTAGGAAAATAATTTAAGAAAGTAAGTAAGTAAGTCTACCCGTGAGCACGGCCGTTGCAATACGGTCGAAACATCGGGCAATAAACAAGGTAGTTTATCTTAAATTATTCACGCGATTAAGACCCGTAATATATATATTTTCACAATGTGTACAAATCGCGAAAGTTCATCAACTTTACACCTAAAGCAGGGATTCCCAAAGCGGTTACCCAGGGGTCGAGAAACGAAAACTGATTTTAGGGCTATTAATAAATATTATGTTCTTGAATATTTTAAGATACTTACTGTTAAGTTTTTTGTTGGTACACGTAACACAACTTATACTGTTATGAGAATGACTAATACTTTAGTAGGTTGTATCATTGTTTATTTTTAACCAAAATAGTTTAGCAATGTCTCTTGCCAATAAAAAAAAAAAAAAAAAAAAAAAAAAAAAAACCCCGCCTGCTCATAAAAGATGGAAACAAGATCAGTCAGATCACGCAGTCGGAGGCATTAATGTATATCGATGAACTTAGTAAAAGCCTCCGACTGCATGATCTGACTGATCTTGTTTCAATCTTTTTTGTGTAGGCGGGTTTTTTTATTTTTATAATTTATTTTTTTATTTACTTTTTAGTAGTGGTAGGATGTAACCAATGTAACAACTTACTTTTATCACAGCTTTGTCAAGTATTGAAAATTGAAAAAAATAATGGTTGTTAATTAACTTTTTTAGTATAGTAGTCATAATCATGTTACACCTTTTTGAAATGCTTAAGATGAGCTCTTTAATTTGATACCCATATTGCATTATTCAAAACAACTTTTTTTTTCACACCTCTTTATTTTGACATCTCACAGCCGCCATGTTTGTTTTTTCAAACGTCACATATCTAAGAACACTTGGGCGATCAAGACGAATCTAACGACGTCAGAGTTGTAAATCCGTTCAGTGGATTGTGAGATATCAGGTAATAAAGAATATTACATACATACATACAAGATACGCGCGAAAAACAGAAAAATAGTTTGGGAATACCTATTTTTACGTGTGCAAAAATCCCCACGGATCCCACTCCTACGAGGGCACGTAGAAGAGGGTATGTTGGAATCGAACCGACTAAAAATCACACGGTGTTCAACAATCAGCCTATGGCCGAGGGTGAGGGTGTCCCTTGCGGATTTGGTGCCTCCACCATCAGCAGGCTTGGTCATCGTAGAACGTCGACATCGGTGTTGCTTACGTTGGCGGCTTCACTACCACTTCGTGTAAGGAGGCGCGCGTAGAATACGTTGCGACACCGTCTAGGCATTTCTTCTGTTAGGACGACAGGTTGCCCTCCCTGTCGCCCTCAGGCCAACACTTACGGAGGTCGAAGGTCGTTTAACGCTCTTCAGCGCCCCGTTCGTCTGCTGCGGGATGGTAATGAGCTGGACCTCTCCCGTTCTCTCTAGTTTGGGAATCCCTGACCTAAAGGATTCAATTGTATATCAAAATCAAACTTAACATGGCCAAAGACGTGGGGAATGTTAGTATATTTACCTATAATAATAATATCTTGGGATAATTCACACAACGCTATCTGATCCCAAATTAAGCAGAGCTTGTACTATGAAAACCAGACAACTGATTAACATACTTATATATTTGTAAATATAGGTACATACATATCTATACTGCATAAAAATATTATAAATGTTAAAGTAACTCTGTCTGTAACGCTTTTACGCTCAAACAGCTAAACCGATTTAGATGAAATTTGGTATGGAGATAGTTTGAGTCCTGGGGAAGGACATAGGATAGTTTTTATCGCGATAACCGACATTCACGCGGGTGGAGCCGCGGGCGAAAGCTAGTTATAGATAAATAACACCCAGACACATAATAAACCATCGTGCTTATCACACAAAGTTTTATCCTGGGTGGGGATCGAACCCACGACCTCTTGCGTAGCAGTCGGATACACTCCCACCGCGCCATTACCTATACAGAGATTGATGACTGTTTAATTATTTATTTTTTAATCAATTCAGTTTATTTGCATATATAGTCAATGAACTGAAGTGACGTAATGTTATTATTACCGGCACGATTTTATTTCGACCTGTAGGTATATAACTGTGAATTAATGGAATCTTATTAATCAATCTTGTTAGTATAATTAAAAACGACACTCTATTTAACATTATGTCAGAGAGATAACATGGACATTATGGCACGTCGATTTTTTATGTCTATTTTTATGTTATAAAGCTAAAGAGTGAGTGTTTGAACGCGATATCGATAATATCAGGAACTACTGGTCCGAATTGAAAAGTTCTTTTACTGTTGGATAGCCCATTTATAGAGGAAGGCCAATAGAAGTCGAAATCAAAATACTTTATTCATTTAGGTTACAAATGCAACGCTTATGAACGTCAGTCAAAATTTGGAATAGAATGATTCTACATTTAATGCCAAGTTCACAAGAGTAAAGCCGTGAGAAAAGAACTTGGCAATAAAAACTCATTGCTACTTTTTTTAAATGCCATTTATACAATATATTTGTTTATATACAGTTAAGCCAGTGAGGTGCTGCAACCATGAAACTCACGCAAGCAATAACCATATACGCAGTAGAGCGAAGCAGCAATGATTTTTTTTAAATACGGGGAAAATTTACGCAGACGAAGTCACTAATTAAGAGACCAGCATGTCAGGGTCATAATGTCAGATTGGTTTCTTTAAAAATATACTTAAGGGTTTATCGCTTTAGCCCCGCTAGCCCCCGGTATGATTTTTTTTCTTGTTTTTTAAAGACCCTGTGTCACGGGGGACTTTACAAATATACAAGTCACGGACACAAAGTACACCCAGACTCGGAACAACCATTTGTAGCTCACACAAGGTGGTGCCCCGTTTGGGAATCGGACCCACGACCTTTTACTTAGCAGTCGGACACACTCCCATCGCGCCACAGAGGCAGTCAAATTGTAGTATTGAAAAACATTATCAGTTTGCCCCAAATACCTACCCAAAACTGTGCACCAGCTTTCGGGCTATTATGTGAAATAACAACAGCGGGCAACATATCATACCTCAGTATTGCATTGATCCGTGGCACTAAAACTGATCGCATTTTTATGGCCTTGAAATTTTAATTAAAATATAACATAAGCCTGCTGCTCCGCTCGTGTGTTTGCTCGTTGTTCCCAGTGGCGGATTCAGGATTGTCGTTTGGGGAAGGCTTGGAACTAGATAGGGCCGTGATTGCACCACTGACACGAATCGAATTTCTTTTTTTTAAGATTCCAAGAACAAATGCTGTATGTTCCATATTTCCTAACACTCTCGAGTTTAGGAGGTAGATAATGATTTGTACGCAAGAACTCAGATGATTTTAGGAAGGGACTTGAGCCCCCTAATCCCCCTAATACCGCCACTGTTTGCCACCATTTTAACTTGAGCTATAGAAGGCTCTTTGGCTTAAGTTTAAATACGTTACGCGAAACAAAAAAAACTTGAATCTATACTATACTATTACTAAATACTAAATCTATACTACTACTAAAATTATAAAGCTAAAGAGTTTGTTTGTTTGAACGCAATAATCTCAGGAACTACTAGATGAAATTGAAAAATGATTTTACTGTTGGATAGCACATTTATCGAGGAAGGCTATAGGCTATATAACATCACGCTACAACCAATAGGAGCGGAGCAGCAATGAAAAATGTTGCAAAAACTGGGTAAATTTACGCAGACGGAGTTGCGCGGGTCAGCTGGTATATTATAAAGATATAGCGATAATAATAATAGAACAATACAGATTCTAGCCATATTTTTTATTTATTTACAAGTTTTGATTATTCATCAGTTAGATAAGACACGGGGCTGTGATATAAGCCATAAAAAATGGCGCCGATTTGTCGTAGATACCATGATGCATTCTGACGTAATAGCGATAAAGTTGTAGCCAACCGCAAAGGAAACTATTCGATACTGTTGATGGGGGGAGGGGGGGTGGGGTTGTGCATTTGATCGACGCCGAAACGTTAGTGTGTATATCTCGCGACGAAAGCATTCTAAAGTCTGACATTGTGATAAAATGGCGAAGTAAATATAAATACAATAATTGCATTTTTGAAAGATAGAAAAATTTGAAGCCCAGACCCCGGGAATCGAACCCGAGACTTCCGTAGCCAAACCGGAGCCAGAAGCGAATTTTTTAATTCGGATCAGTAGTTCCTGAGATTACTGCGTTTAAACAAACAAATAAACAAACTCTTCAGCTTTATAATATTAGTATAGATGATGTTTGAGATAATTTTTTATTGACGCTTCACGCGACATCTATCCCTAACCTTCTCGACTAAATGGAGTACGCCATCTAGCGTAAATCCTTTAAACTTAATAGTGTTGTATCTTGTCAAATCAATAATCGATTTAAATTCTTTTCGAAATTTATAGAAAGCAACTGAGAAATTATTTAAATATTTATTATTATTCCAAAACAAATATTATAATAAATGTTTAAATAAATATTTAAATATTATCTTGTAAAGTGTCTATGCCAGTATTGTTATATCGGAACGCAGTCATTGGGTCAAAGAGAGGTCATTATCGTTGGTAGTCTTCGAAATCATTAACAACCGGTCTCAATAGTCTAACTATCGATGGATTTGGCTACTAGAGGTATATATTTGACATAAGCTCCATACAAAATATGTCAAAATTCTACCTCTAGTAACCAAATCCGTCGATAGGTAGATTATTGAGGCCGTAAGAGATGAACGATCCCAAAGTTAAAGTTTGTTGTAATAATAATAATAATATCTTGGGACAACTCACACAACGCTATCTGATCCTAAACTAAGCAGAGCTATAGTACAAGCTCTGCAACCAGCAACCAGACAACTGATAAACATACTTATATATTTCTAAATACATACATATTATAGATAAATAACACCCAGACACAGAATAAACCATCGTGCTCATCACACAAAGTTTTATCCTGGGTGGGGATCGAACCCACGACCTCTTGCGTAGCAGTCGGATACACTCCCACCGCGCCACAGAGGGAGTCAATGTAATCAAACTAAATTTTACCCATGCTTACAGGTCTTAATCGCGTCAATATTTTAATGTCTCTTTTGCCAAACTTCTTGGCAGTATATGATTAGGTATAAATGAGACAAAAGATGTAGTATAGTCTGGTTATAATTATCTAAAGGTGCATCTTATATACTAACGACTTCGTGTTGATAACAGATAGTAAAAACATTTAATAGATACTGAACGTGCGATAAGGAACATAAGATTGTGATGTAGATTGTAGAGATTGTAGATACAGCACAAAGATATTGTACTGTAACAGTACACCCCCCTTTAAAAAAATTTATGGTAATAGTGTGTAAACACTATTACCATATAATTAATTTATATTGTAAAATATAAATTTGACCTAGACCTTACTAGTTATTTGCTGATGTATATAAATAATAATGCTATTGTACGCGGTGGAATTTGATGACGCCTGTTGTGGTGTGATTTGCTGACGTCTGTAATTTTGACTCAGCTGTTGCACGAGTGTTTATTATTTTTTTTTTTTCGTTAAACTCTTCATTCTTCTGTCCAGTGTTTTCATTATGCCGTAAATTAGGATCACGCCGATTGTTAAAATAATCTGTCCCATTGCAACATTTCTTGTCCACCGTAAGTCCTCCTGGATCAGGTTACGGAGTTGGTTCGCTTAGTTGTAAATTAATGGTATATGTTAAGATCTATGTTAATATATATACGAATAGCTTGCTTATATCAGCGATTTTTTATAGACGTACTACTGGCTTTACTTTACGTCCCGATCGTGTAGTGTACGTGTGTGAATGCCTGTCGCAATCCTTTGAATCTGGCACGTAGTTTGATTCGTCATTGATCATGAAAGCTGGTTTCAATCTATCAATTGATATCACTGTCTCTTTATCCCTAATTCTAATGCAAAATGTTTTATCTGTTTTACTAATTACTGGGTAGGGTCCTTCATACGGCGGTGTCAGGGCTTTCTTAATTCTATCACACCGAACAAATACGTGTGAGCATTCTTTGAGTTCGGGATGCACAAATATAGCTTGATTGTGTTTTTTTCTTTTCGGAATTGATGTCATTTGTGTGATGTCCTTTTGAATTTGTTTTACAAACTCTTCGTACGTTGATAACTGTGCTGCTGATGACTCAAAAAATCCTCCAGGGAGTCGTATTGGCGTTCCATATGTCATCTCTGCTGAACTATAACCTGTGTCTTCTCGCAAGCTACTCCGCAACCCGAGTAAAACTGTTGGAATTTCTTTTAACCAATTTTCGTTGGATTCTCTTGTCATTAACGCCGCCTTTAAAGTTCTATGAAATCTCTCTATCATTCCATTGGATTGTGGATGATAAGGTGTTGTCCTAATTTTATGTATTCCCAAAAATTGTGAGAGTGACTCAAATATTCTTGATTCAAACTGTCGGCCTTGATCCGTAGTAATGCGCAATGGACATCCAAAACGAGTAATCCATCCTTCGAAAAGTGTCTTGGCTACTGTTTCTGCAGTTATATCTTCTACCGGAAATATTTCGGGCCATGACGTACAACGATCTATGATTGTGATTAAATATCTCTTCCCTTGTGAAATCGGAAGTGGTCCGACGATGTCAATATGTAAATGTTCAAAACGTTGCGCTGTCATAAATGTACCAGGAGGTGATATCGTATGTCGTTGTATTTTTGATTTTTGGCAGGCTATACATGATCTACACCAATTATTGATATCTTTGTTCATATACGGCCATAAATACCTTTGGGTTATCATTTTTCTCGTAGTTCTTTTTCCTGGATGGCTCATACCATGAATGGTATCGAAAATTTGTTTGCGAAAATGCTTTGGTAAGTAGGGGCGGCTTTTTCCAGTAGATGTGTCGCAGGTGATGTTTATTGTGGAACCCGGAAGCGTAATATTTTTGAATTTTAATCTTTTATTGTCATGTAATTTACTTAGTTCATTATCTGTTGATTGACATTTTTCCAATTCAGCGTAATCGATAGGTGATGGCACGTATATTTCCTCTATTCGAGATAAGGCATCGGCGGTAATATTGTCACGTCCGCTTATGTGTTGAATGTTGGTACTGTATTGTGAAATGAAATCTAACTGCCGGACCCGTCGCGGTGTATCGTTTGATGATGGTTTTTGGGAGAATGCGTATGTCAAAGGTCGGTGATCCGTAAATATTGTAAATTCTCTTCCCTCGATTAATCTGTGAAAATGTTTGACGGCCATGTATATTCCTAACAGCTCTCTGTCAAACGTAGAATATTTTTGTTGAGTTTCGCTCAATTTTTGTGAAAAAAATCCTAATGGTTCCCAATTGCGTCCGGATTTTTGTTGTAAAACTCCACCAACGCAAGTAGCACTAGCGTCGGTCATGAGCGCTAGTGATGCGTTGCGGGAAGGATGCGCTGTTAACACTGCGTTTTTCATGCTTTCCTTGCATTTTTCGTAAGCTTTGTCTGCTTCCGTTGTCCAAGGAACAGGTGAATTATCGTTCTTTTTTGAACCATGTAGATATTCGTTTAAAATTCTTTGATTTTCCGCTGCGCGTGGAATATTACTTCTTTTTTACCATATGTAATGGGCTTGCCCATGGGCTATCTGACGGTCGGCAAATTCCGAGTTCTATCATATTTTGAAATTCCTTTTTGGCTATGTCGTATTTTTCTGGAGGTAATGGTCTTGCCCGAGCTGCGACGGGTGGTCCTGTAGTGATAATGTGATGTTCAATCTTATGTTTGGGCGCATTGCGGAGAGAGGACTCTTTCGTGATGTCTTCGTATTTGTTTAAAAGTTGCGTAATACGTTGATTCGTTCCCACTGCGATAGTACGAATTGTTTGTTGTGTCGCTTTTTCCGAAATTACATGCGTTGTCAGCTCTGTAACTTTGTCGATAAGTTTGCGACCTGCTATGTCGACTAATAGTTTATAGTGCTCTAGAAAATCTGCTCCAATTATTGGTTGTGTAACATCGGCGATTACAAAATTCCATTTATAACATCGTTGTAGTCCTAAATTCAAGGTAAGCGTCTTCTCGCCGTAAGTCCTAATTTTAGTCCCATTTGCAGCGTATAGTGTGTATTGTTCATTTTGTAAAATTGAATGTCTCTGTTGCTTGCTAATGACTGAAATATTTGCGCCCGTGTCAATCAAAAACTTCATACCACTTTTTCGGTCGGTAATGGTGAGGCGATTGGATGGGTGGATTGCACAGAGTTTCGCCGTTGTCTGTGCTCTTATTCGTTTCCCTGGTTCCGTACGTAAGTCATTGGTTTCCAACCGCATGGTTTAATGCAGTTCTTTGCATATTTTCCGAATCTTTCGTGGTAGTAACAAAATTGATTTGCTCCTCTATAGTTTGTTCTCGGCCTCATAATCGGGAATTGTTGACGTTTCTTGAAATGATTGTGCGTGTTGGGTCGATAGCCATATTGACCTTGCTGAATTGCGTCAATATCTATCTGTAATTTTGCTAGCTGGGCTAAAATGCATGCTGTATTGTTGTCGTTTGAAGTGTCGTTGCTAACAGCTGATATTTCGGTTACTTTTGAATTCATTATTATTTTGTCTGCAATTTGGCTCAGTTTGTCAATTTCCATGTCTTCCGTAACTGCTAGAACCGTAGTAACTGATGTTGGTAAAAGCCTGAACCATAGTAGTTTAATTGTTTCGTCACTGATTTTTCCTCTCCCGAGGACTCGCATTTGACGTAATAACTGCGAAGGTTTTTGATCACCGAGTTCTGTCTCTGATATTAATTTTTGAAACTGTCGCTGTTCTGTTTCTTCGTAACAATCAATTAAACGTTCCTTGATGTTTTTGTATTTATCTGTAGTCGGTGGTGAAGTGATTAGGTCACTAACCTGTAGTATTTCTTCCTTGGATAATTTTGCTATTACTGTACAGTATTTGTATTCGTCTCCTTGCTTCTGTGGTGCTAATATGGCTTCTAGTTGCGTGAACCATAATCTTGGTTGGTCTTTCCAAAATTCCGGAATGCGGGATAAAACCGAGGTGCCAGCAGCTACTTCAAGTGTTCCTTGCTGATTTATGTTCGCCTTGCACGGTGATTGTGCCATGTTTCTTGCTGCGTATTCGTTCGTCGGGGTCACCAATTTGCCAAACTTCTTGGCAGTATATGATTAGGTATAAATGAGACAAAAGATGTAGTATAGTCTGGTTATAATTATCTAAAGGTGCATCTTATATACTAACGACTTCGTGTTGATAACAGATAGTAAAAACATTTAATAGATACTGAACGTGCGATAAGGAACATAAGATTGTGATGTAGATTGTAGAGATTGTAGATACAGCACAAAGATATTGTACTGTAACATCTCTCTCAATTACATTCTTATTGTCCAACAAAAGATCCTCAGTTAAAAAAACCGGGAAAATGCATGTCGGGTCACTCTACTACTATACATATATACTAGGTAGGTACCGGGAATTTTTCCAAATACCCATCATTAACCATTTAGCTAACAAACAAAATCGGCTTTACAACCCCTAAATGTTTTTAAAAGACCTGTCTCATGATACCCCACACGATTGGGTAGATAAGAAAAAAAAAAAAAGTCACATCCCTATTTTACATATAGGGAAAGTACTCTAAAAAAAATCATATCACTTTGTCGGCATAAGTGCGGCATATCACTTTGTCGGCATGTGTCATCATCAGCCTATCGCAGTCCACCTGGAAATAGGCCTCTCCAATTGCACGCCACTTTGTTCTATCTTCGGCTTCTCGCATCCAGCTCCTGCCAGCCATTTTGTGTAAATCATCACTCCACCTGAGGGCGTCCTACACTACGTTTGCCGAGACGCGGTCTCCACTTAAGAATCGACAACCCCAACGGTTGTCGGTTCTTCCGCTAATATGGCCAGCCCACTGCCACTTCAGCTTGCTAATCCGGTAGACTATCTCGATAACTTTGGTTCTCTGTCGAATCACCTTATTTTGTCTTTAAGGGAAACCTAAATAGGGGTTTTCTAAGCACCCTCCGCTACTGGTGGAAGGGTAGTTACCTACTCATCACACTAATCTTTGGTTCTATTACGAATCAATCAGATAATTACATTTTTATATCGGAAATAAACAACAATCGTAACAATTTACGATGAGAGATATATTTAAATGGCGCTGACGTGATATGTGGTGATGAATGCATCCGTATAAAGTTTTATTTTTGACTAGCTTTCGCCCGCGGCTCCGCCCGCGTGGATGTCGGTTATCGCGATAAAAACTATCCAATGTCCTTCCCCGAGACTCAAACTATCTCCATACCAAATTTCATCTAAATCGGTTCAGTAGTTTGAGCGTGAAAGCGTAACAGACAGACAGACAGACAGACAGACAGACAGACAGAGTTACTTTCACATTTATAATATTAGTATGGATTATGAGAACCGGAATTGAGATACGCAGCTTGTTTAAGTCAATTTCAGGGTGAAAGAGTGGGTCAAACGGGTTGAAGACTCCCTAGGAGTATCTATACCCTCCCATGCATGGCATTGTCTCTCCGCTCGCGATAAGCAAGCAACTAACAACAATTTTATTAATACAACTAGCTGACCCGCGCAACTTTGTCTGCGTCAATTGTCCCCGTTTTTGCAATATTTTTCATTGCTGCTCCGCTCCTATTGGTCGTAGCTTGATGTTATCTATAACTTTCCTCGATAAATGGGCTACCCAACAAAAAATATTTTTTTTTATTCCGACCAGTAGTTCCTGAGATTACCGCGTTCAAACAAACAAACAAACTCTTCAGCTTTATAATATTAGTATAGATAATTGATTTAAAATTCTTCTATCTTTCAAAAATGTAATTATTGTATTTATAAAGAAATTAGCAAGAAATGCCTATAAAAATTACTATAACTATTTTATAGTTCAATAGATGTGAATCCAGTGTAAACAAAAGAGATGAAGTATAGAGCGAGTACTCGCCGGCAGTGGGAACGGTCAGCGATGAAATATTAAGTACCTGGATGACCGGCTTTACTCGTATTTTTAACGACGTTTTCTAAAAATTTAACCTAGTTAGATCGATTTATCGCTTCTGAAACCCCCTGTATACTAAATTTTTAATTTCAATTTGAAAATCGCTGTATCTAGCCATTGCCGAGATTCAGACTATATAGGTATATATATGAACCCACGACCTCTTGCGTAGCAGTCGAACACACTCCCACCGCGCCACAGAGGCAGTCAAACATTGCTAGTTATCTTTAGAAGAAAATATAATTATAATAAATGTTATTTCTTTCTCTCGTTGTATATATTTTGTTTTTGCTCGTAGTTTCTAATAAAAATGACATAGGCTAGAGTTGCCAGCACATTTTGGCTATAAGAGCACCCTTCCTGCTTAAAAGGCGTCGCAAAGAAATCGGTCGTGTCCCAAGGTCGTATATTTTTGTTAAAAAAGACGACTTCCGCAGTAGGGTACAAGCCCTGTGTTGCGGGGGACTTTACAAACATACAAGTCACGGACACAAAGTACACCCAGACTCGAAACAACAATATATGGATCACACAAAGTGGTGTTCCGTGTGGGAATCGAACCCACAACTCTTGCGTAGCAGTCGGACACACTCCCACCGCGCCACAGAGGCTGTCATTGTAAAAATAAGTTTGGGAAGCTCTGCTCTATGTAATATCTATAAGTACTTATATTTTTTTAAATATGTTACTAGCTTTTGCCCGTGTCTTCGCCCGCGTATATATCGGTAATAGCGATAAAAACTATTCTATGACCCTCTCCGAGACACAAACTATCTTCATACCAAATTTCATCTAAATCGGTTCAGTGGTTGAAGCGTGAAAGGTAACAAACAGACAGAGTTACATTCACATTTATAATATTAGTAAGGATTCTGTTGTAATAATATATTTTTCTCTTTTATTCTTTCTTCGGCCAATTCAATCAGCAAAACTTCCATTTTAACTTTCGCGTTACATGATTATAACTATTTATTATACGGGAATTAACGGCCGTGGTCACAAGCGGCCGGTGCAACCTGGTCGAAACGTCAAGCAATTTTAAGGTAAACAATGCGCGTTAATTCCCGTATAATAAATAGTTATAAGCAAAATTTCCTTTAAAATCGGGGAATTACATTATTCAACATGTTTTAGACATAATAGATTATATTTTAAATTAGCTTATACAACATGTATATTTAATCCCTAACCGATCCGCTTATGTATTGTTAGGTAACCTTTTCCCATTCGTTTTACGTATATTTTAAAAATAATAATGACGAATAATTACCTAATTTAAAAAAATATATTGTTTTAATTGTAAAGTGACCATATACAAACTATGTTGATAAAAAAATCTTAAAAATTTACACATTTTGACGAAATTGGGAACCGAAATCGTGAATTTTAATCTATACTAATATTATACAGCTGAAGAGTTTGTTTGTTTGAACGCGGCATTCTCAGGAACTATAGGTCCGAATTGAAAAAATATTTTTCTGTTGGGTAGCCCATTTATCGAGGAAGGCTAGCGGCTATATAACATCACGCTACGATCAATAGGAGCGGAGCAGCAATGAAGAATGTTACAAAAACGGGGAAAATTGACGCATACGAAGTTGCGCGGGTCAGCTAGTATTCAATTAAAAAACATTTTGTAGAATATATATTTTTTTTATTTTTGAGCACTGTTAATACAGGGATTAATTTACACGTGGTAAATGAGTCGTATTTCTCAGTAATTTAAAGCGTAATAGTTATTAATTGTAATAAATCAGAGTTAATCAGTCAGTATTATATACGCCGCTGAGGAAACACTAACTATATATATATTTCTTAGAATTACAGATTAAACCGATAAACGATTAGATTTCGTTTCGTTTCAATATTAATATCTATACTTCTATACTAATATTATAAAGAGGAAAGATTTGATTGTTTGTTTCTATTGAATAGGCTCCGAAACTACTGGACGGATTTGAAAAATTCTTTCATCGTTGTGAAGCTACACTAACCCCGGGTGACATAGACTATTTTTTATCCCTGTATTCCCAGGGGAACGGGAATAACGCGGGTGAAACCGCGAGGCGTCCGCTAGTTAGATATATTTTTGTTGTACCTACAGTCATAGTATTTTTATAGGCATTTCTTGCCAATTACTTTATAGTTCTTAAGAACAGCGGTAGATGGCGCTAGCGGAGACCCAACCATCTGTAAAAGGGAAAGATAAAGATGTTGATGATAGTGGCATAGTTTAGGATAGATGGTTTGGCTTTCGGGCTCCGGTAAAGCGGTCGGAAGTCTTGGGTTCGATTCCTGGGCGATACCTCACAAGAGAAAACAGAACCCTTATAGGATCACTTAGTTGTCCGTCCGTCCATCTGTCTGTCTGTCAAGACCGTTTATCTCAGAAACGCGAGGTGGTATCGAGTTGTACCTAATTAAAACCTTGTATTTAGGTCTACATGAAAAAAAAACCAGACTTCTAAGTTAACGTAAAAAAAAGATACGGCCGTTTATTTAAAAAAATGCGAATTGTTTGTATGGAACGGGCGGAGAATATATAACACAACTTACAAATATAACTGCGTCGGTGATGTGAGTGTGTACGACTGCTGTGCAAGAGGTCGTGGGTTCGATTTCTACACGGGAACACCACTGCGTGTTCCACAAATTGTTGTTCCGAGTCTGGATATACCTACTTTGTATCCGTGAATCAAAAAATGTTTGAAAAGCCTCTCGCGGGAACTCGGAGTTCTCGATAAAAACTAGAATAGATAGATCAAACGCTTTTGACGCTAGGCGCGCTAGGATGGGGGGGGGGGGAATAAAAGTGATTGCCCCCCTCCCCCCAGACTAGACAGAAACACCTTTTTTTGGGAGTTTTGACACTGGTCGGCAGCAGTATGCGACGGCCGACTGCTACACCGCTGCTGTCGAAATGGTGCCCAGCTGCAATCGGCGTATCGACAGCATTGTTGTGGCGCGCAGCGAACGTTAATAACTAACTAGCTGACCCGCGCAACTTCATCTGCGACAATTTTACCCGTTTTTACAACATTTTTCATTGCTGTTCCGCTCCTATAAGTCGTAACGTAATATTATATAGCCTATAGCCTTCCTCGATAAATGGGCTATCCAACAGTAAGATATTTTTTTTAATTCGGACCCGTAGTTGCGACCCGTACTGTCAACAGTAGCACTAACCTGTGTCGAAAGCTGAAGTGCTGCTCGTTTGTGTGAAGGGGTGTCTAAACGGGCCATTTTTTATGGCAATTGGTGGCGGCACTATTGGCAACTAATTGCTCGGTCAATAATGGCAATATGTCTACAATTGTATGGCGCATGATCCAGTCCCCTAAACGGGCAGCACAACCCAGCAACAATAAAATAGAGGGCGACTGAAACAACAACAAAATTGGCCGGGTAGCATTGCGGAAAATAGATCGCTCAGCAATAGTCCAGCAACCATCAAATCAATATTGGAGAGTACTGCCATGTTGCCGGCCACAGCATTGCCGCCACAAATTGCCGTAAAAAATGACCTATGGATGCCTGCTACATTAGGGGTGTCACGGGCGCGTTGCCTGACCCTTTCAAAATCTTTTCACTCACCTTTGCCTACTGTATTATCGATGCTTTGTGACTGTAGGTATACGTGATTTCTCGTCAAACGATAAAACGATATTCCTATGCGTAACGCGGGAGCCTAAAATAATATAGATATAATAGATCAATAAATTTATATTATTTTATTATTTAGAACGGAAAAAACATGCATTTGACAAAGTTATAAATATTTTTTTGATAAGATATAGGTATGTAATAACGAGTTGCATATAATGACTACACAGTGGCATATCTTTGAGTTATGTTTACAACAAATAATAAAACAATGAATGTTTAAAAGTTTTATTGTTTTTATGGGCGAAGATACATTACAACAGTAAACAGGACAGTAGCTTGCGTGCTAGTTTTATTTTTATATCGTGGGACAACTCACACAACGCTATCTGATCCCAAACTAAGCAGAGCTTGTACTATGGAAACCAGACAACTGATAAACATACTTATATATTTCTAAATATATACATATTATAGATAAATAACACCCAGACACAGAATAAACCATCGTGCTCATCACACAAAGTTTTATCCTGGGTGGGGATCGAACCCACGACCTCTTGCGTAGCAGTCGGATACACTGCCACCGTGCCACAGAGGCAGTCGTCATGCCAGTAAATCATGAGATACAGGCCTGTCATCACGCGCCAGTGATATACGCGCAGACAAATTTGTTAATGCGTTCACATCACGCGAATACGCGCGTCAGTGTTTGGGCCGGATCTTAGGACAGTCAAAGAGAATCTATACTAATATTATAAAGCGGAAGAGTTTGTTTGTTTGTTTGTTTGTTTAAACGCGCTAATCTCAGGAACTACTGGTCCGATTTGAAAAATTATTTTTTTGTTGGATAGCCCATTTATCGAGGAAGGCTATAGGCTATATAACATCGCGCTACAACTAATAGGAGCGGAGTAGCGACGTGAAATGTTGCAAAAACGGGGAAAATTTACGCATACGAAGTTGCGCGGGACAGCTAGTTTTAAATAAAAATGAAATAAAAACTTCATTTTGTAACATTATACTAGAAAGACACCTCTCTCTTTTTAGGGTACCAAACAAGGTAGTAAACAAGGAACCCTTATATTTTCGCTATAGCCGTCCGTCTGTCCGCCCGCCTGTCCGTCTGTCCGTCTGTCTGTCTCCAGAGGGTCTAGATGAAGTCACATTCGAAAAGCAATGTGGATAATGGAAAAGACTGACATTTCCCGACTTCCATTTAAAATTTTATTATGGAATTTGACGTTTGCAGTGGAGAGCATAGACAATTATTTATTTTTTGCGAACGATCATCGTACGGCGTTATCGAATTCGCCACGGAACAAATGTACCTTGTCTATGCCCCCTGGTTAGCTTAAAGATCCTTAATATGTATTAGAAACTTGTAATTCTGTGGTCACTTAAAAGTTGTGAACGACAGTTAATCGTGTCGTCCTATATGTGAATACCTCCATTTAAATACATACCTAAGCCACAATGCCCTTAGAGATTGAATTTTCAAAATTCTTATAAATCAAGTGGATGAAGCGCCGTTCTACTAGCTAGGCTAATAATTAGCCTGTATTAAGGAGTTACAGTCCTCGATCCCTCCCCTTGTGATAATCAACTATGCCTGTGACAGCTTTATTGAACCCATGCGCATGCGTCCGTCGGCCACAATATTTCAGCCTATCAGCAGGCGGGACGTGACGGACCGTGCCACTTTTTCGTGCGTGCATTGTCATCGATTTATAAGACGTTATCACTTCAAAAAGACAAACCTAAAATAGAGAATAATACTCAAAACCGTTACTGAAGACACTACCTATAATAAAACAATTTATTGTTATTACTGTGACTGCTATAACTCTACAACGCAATTATAACCACAGAAGCTTGCTTTATACTTACTTTTTAGTATATTTTCCTGTATATCGATAAACTATATCTGTGTAATCTTAAAACTGATTCTAAGATTACGCTAGTAACTACTTAATGATATTTTGTTAAAGGAATTGTATCTCGAATCATTTTTATGTTTCCGCCAGCGATGTGCGAGGTACCTGTGCGGTGAGAGGATGCGTAGCAAGGCTTAAGGTTTATTTCCGTGTATCGCGGCCGATCGCGAGCCGCGCGCGGCCGATGCGAAAATAGTCAGAGTGCGCGCGCAGCCTAAGTCAGAACGCGATAACCTCAGGAACTACTGACCCGAATTGAAAAATAATTTTACTGTTGGATAGCCCATTTATCGAGGAAGGCTATAGACTATATAACATCACGCTACGACCGATAGGAGCGGAGCAGCAATGAAAAATGTTGCATAAAACGGGAAAATTGACGCATACGAAGTTGCGTCGGTCAGCTAATTTATAATACGAGTATATACGAATATAATGCAATAATTGTGGCAGTGTTACAACATATATTTTTATATTTAAGTAGTTCGGCTTTATTTACATATTAAGGCATGAAATCGGTATATCTAATCAAAAACAATAAAATAAATAGGTATGTTACAGTAAATATGACATTTTGTATTCATTACATTTGATAGGTAGTCGTATTTAATGCTTATTACTAAGACTAGACTAGACTAGACTTAGACCAAGAAATGATGACGATTGGTAATATTAATATATCTGCTAGTATGAAAACAAAAATAAACACATTTACAATAATAAAATTATATATAGACTAGCTGTGCCCCGCGGTGCTACCCGCGGTTTATTAGCCTTTGTGTTAATCCAGGGTGTCAGCTAACTCCATACCTAATTTTATTAAAATCGCTCCAGCCGTTTCGACGTGAAGAAGTAACAAACATACACACTCACATATTCACAAACTTTGGCCTTTATAATATTAGTGTGATATGTCTTAATCGCGTGAATAATTTAAGGTAAAATATATATACCCATAACACGTTGTCCCGTCAAAATCTATACTAATATTATAAAGCGGAAGAGTTTGTTTGTTTGTTTGTTTAAACGCGCTAATCTCAGGAACTACTGGTCCGATTTAAAAAAAATATTTTTTTGTTGAATAGCCCATTTATCGAGGAAGGCTATAGGCGATATAACATCACGCTACGACTAATAGGAGCGGAGTAGCGACGAGAAATGTTGCAAAAACGGGGAAAATTTACGCATACGAAGTTGCGCGGGACAGCTTGTAGGTTATAAATATAAATCATAATAAAAATCTTTGTTTAAATTCTTTTTTTTTCCATATAAACAAAAAGATAATGACTTGCAATTGGAGTTAAGCCAAACTATAGTGTACTGACCCGCGCAACTTCGTCTGCGTAAAGTTTCCCCGTTTTTGCAACATTTTTCATTGCTGCTCCGCTTCTATTGGTTGTAGCGTGATGTTGTGTAGCCAATAGCCTTCCTCAATAAATGGGCTATCTAACATTAAGAAAAATTCTCAATTCGGACAAGTAGTTCCTGAGATAATCACGTTCAAACAAACAAACTCTTCAGATTTATAATATTACTAGCTGACGCACGCAATTTTCCCGGTTCTAACCACATTTTTCATTGCTGCTTCGCTCCTGTTGGTCGTAGCGTGATATTATATAGCCTATAGCCTTCCTTAATAAATGGGCTATCCAACAGTAAAATATTTTTTTATTAGGGCCAGTAGTTCCTGAGATTTTCGCGTTCAAACAAACAAACTCTTCAGCTTTATAACATTAAGTATAGATTAATATTGCAACGATTAATAAATTACTATAATTGTTAAACACTTTGACGGTAACATAATATAATATGCACCAATTATAATACGTTTAATCAAGTAGGTATATATTATGATTATGTACATTATGCGTAAGATTATTTATTTATAACTAGCCTGTGGCAACAAGACGTCTAAGCTGAGCCTCTAAAGGTAAAAGATTGAAGGACCTGTTAGTCTAGTGGTTAGTGGCTCTGACTGCTAAGCCAGAGGTCGTGGGTTCGTTTCCCACACGGGATACCACTTTATGTGATAGAAATTATTGTTCCGAGCCTGGGTGTACCTTGTGTCCGTGACTTTATGTTTGTAAAATCCCCCGCGACAAAGGGTTCGTAATCTACTGCGGTAAGTTGTTTTTTTTTTAATTAAATATAAAACCAGGAAAAAGTATGTCGGACCATGCTCAGTATAGGGTTCCGTAGCCGTTATTACAAATAAAATGCACTACATATGAAAATAAAACGATATGTGGTATTTCATATTTTTTGGTCACAAGGTTCAAAGACTACAGTACGATCAACGTATCTTGACCGGATTGAAGTTAGGTTTTTATCACTTTCGCGCATGTTATAGAGATGCAACCCTAAAATTACTTACGAAAACGATTAATCGATTAAAAATACTAACAACATTTTAATTCAACAATATAAAAACACTATTTAAATGAAATCATAAAAGTTTAAATTTAGAACAGTTACAGTAAATAATAAAGAAACTTTGAAAAACAATTTCTTTACCGAAATAATCACAAAAAAACATGAATTAGTAATACTAATTATGACAATGTAATGCGTAATCGCATCTCTAATCCTCTTGGTTTAGTTACCGCCCCCGCCCCCCGCTTCCTGTCACCATTTACTTCCAAAAAATGCATCTGCGCAACCACTTGTCGCCTACTTCAATCCGGCCTAGTTACGTTGATCCAACTGTACGGAACCTAAAAAGGAAATGAATTCCTAAACAGTAATTCATCAATAAATTTGTTTATGCAAATATAATCTAGTAAAATATATCTCAGATTTATATCTAACTATTCAACATTCAAATAAAATTATAAACGATATGATCAAATGTAAAAATAATGGAATTTACGAAGATTATATCAAATTTTATTTGTATTTTCGCAAAGGTCTGTGATGCCGCCATTTTTATCTCTTCTATTGTAATGTATTTTAATTGATTTTTGTGTATATTTAAATGGATTTTATTTGTTAATTATATTTATTATACATTAAACAGAATATTACCGACTGGAGATAATTGATTTTGTCGGTCTTTGATAAATACTTATCTGGTGGCAAACCACGCGTATGCATAAATAACTACCTATCTATACTTATATTATAAAGCTGAAAAGTTTATTTGTTTAAACGCGGTAATCTCAAGGACTACAGATCCGAATTGAAAAATAATATTACTGTTGGATAGCCCATTTATCGAGGAAGGCTATAGGCTATATAACATCACGCTATGACCAAAAGGAGCGGAGCAGCAATGAGAAATGTTGCAAAAATGGGGAAATTTTTGCAGACGAAGTTGCGCGGGTCAGCTAGTTTATTTTACAATTTCTAAATCCATATGTAGAATGACTAGATGGTCCCGCGCAACTTCGTCTGCGTAAATTTCCCAATTTTTGCAACATTTCTCATTGCTGCTCCGCTTCTATTAGTCGTAGCGTGATGTTATATAGCCTATATCCTTCCTCGATAAATGGGCTATTTAACAGTGAAAGAATATTTCAATTCGGATCAGTAGTTCTTGAGATTACCGCGTTCAAACAAATTAGCAAACTCTTCAGCTTTATAATATTAGTATAGAAGTATAGATATACTTGCTAAAATTTATTTGGTAATATTTTATTTTTATACTAGCTGTCCCGCGCAACTTCGTATGCGTAAACTTTTCCCGTTTTTGTAACATTTCTCGTCGCTGCTCCGCTCCTATTAGTCGTAGCGCGTTTAAACAAACAAACAAACAAACTCTTCCGCTTTATAATATCTATACTAATATTATAAAGCGGAAGAGTTTGTTTGTTTGCTTTGTTTGTTTGTTTAAACGCGCTAATCTCAGGAACTACTGGTCCGATTTGAAAAATTCTTTTTTTGTTGGATAGCCCATTTATCGAGGAAGGCTATAGGCTATATAACATCGCGCTATGACTAATAGGAGCGGAGTAGCGACGTGAAATGTTGCAAAAACGGGGAAAATTTACGCATACTAAGTTGCGCGGGACAGCTAGTTAGTAGATATAGATTAGCCCTGTCGAGCGTACTGTGTAGTAGTCGTCTCTTGAGTAAAATATTTTTTATTCGGACCAGTAGTTCCTGAGATTATCGCGTTCAAACAAATTAACAAACTCTTCAGCTTTATAGTAAGTATAGATTTACATGCTAAAATTTATTTTGTAATATTTTATTTTCATATTAACCTCTAAATAAAGTAGTTAAACTACTGAAAATCGGTTAAATAAAACGTTTCTCGATAAAAACCGGTTATCTGAAATATCTGCACATCACTACCGATACGGTATTATCAAATACCAAAACTCTTCTTAGAATCAATATATAATAATAATATATTATCTTTAAGATATAACGAATACATTTTGATTTTGACTGTTATCGTACATCCATCTACCGTTTACCATTAATTGGATTATTAGATGTTTATCTGTTATAATAAACATTATTTTTCAATTATGTGTCATTTTTCAAATTATTACGTGTGCATATATTATTTATTGCGAATAATAATAAGACCTTTGTGACGAAGCCAAGGACATACTAACAAGGACATAATAATGTCTAGTTGGAGCATTCTCTCAATAAGCCTATAAAAAATGAAGCATTCCCTCTTTGACGTTTGACACTCGTTGATGAGAACAACTATGGCTTAAACATCGGATGGCCGCTTTTTACCTGTCAAAAAGTACGTCCATTTGACAGGTCTGGGTAGATGACTGTCAAGTCAAATCAGTATCTTTTTAAGAAACGTCAAAACGATGCGCCTCGTACTAATTTATATGAAATACAAAACAATGACGTCATTCTTTTGTGTGGTCAAATCATGTAGTTTTAATGTTTGTTTTGATGTTTATAAATTCATGACAACGTAACATTGGCATTGTAGAGAAACATTGTTTTACAGAATATTTTCGTAAATGCTATTTCCTGCATAGTGTAAAATAATTTATTGTTATTGTAGTCATCTACCCAATTTCAGATTAGACATTAAATAAAAGTTATTTATGTTTACCCTGTTCACAATTTAATGTGAAATGTGATCATCACTTATTTTTCAATAATAACAATAGATTACATAGGTACTACAAGACGCAATGAGCACGATAGCGCGAAGAGCACAAGACAACTCGAAGGGTTTATAACTCTGCAAGTTTTCAATATTTTCATTTTCTTTTTTTATATGAATTCTTGAAGTAAAAATCTTGTTGTATACTTCTATACTAATATATATATGCCGTGTGGTACCGGCTTAAGAATAGTACCACCCCATCTCTTCCCGTGGGTGTCGTCAAGGCGACTAAGGGATTTCACTCCGGAGGACGGGCAGCAGCGTCCTCTGCGTACTTAAAGCCTTACTGCGATCGCCAACCCGCTCGCCAAGCGTGGCGATTATGGCAATTACCCCCAGGATCTACTGGGGAGACCCGTGCCCAGCAGTGGGCCATCATATGGGTTGATATGAATATTATAAAACTAAAGAGTTTGTTTGTTTGGTATACCTCAATAATCTCACATTAAACATTTTTTGTACTACGTTTATAGCCCTTGTGGCTTAGGCTCTGCGTTAATGAATCAGTTAGTCAGGATAAGGGATTATACATATTACTAGCTGTCCCGCGTAACTTCGTCTGCGTAAATTTTCCCTTTTTTCTTTTTTCTTCCTTTTTTTTACAACATTTTTCATTACTGCTCCACTCCTATTGGTCGTAGCGTGATGTTATAACCTATAAGCCTTCCTCGATTAATGGACTATCCAACAATAAAATATTTTTTCAATGCGGCCCAGTAGTTCCTGAGATTATCGCGTTCAAACAAACAAACAAACTCTTAGGGGGATGAAAAATAGATGTTGTCCGATTCTCAGACCTACTCAATATGCACACAAAATTTCATCAAAATCGGTCAAGCCGTTTCGGAGGAGTATGGCAACGAAAACTGTGACACGAGAATTTTATATATTAGAAGATGTATAATGTGATGGTTGACTGGAAGTCTATATCATAGAAAGTGTTTTTTCAAAAAGACACAGATATTCAACTCCATCTTACATTGTTAAAGAATTAAGTGAGATAGAAAAGATTGATGTGAAAGATCTGAATCAAAAAAAAAAATAAAGAACAGAAGTAGGAATAAGGAAGGCAACAAAATTAAATGGCTTAAAGTAAAGTGTCATCGATTTAAAAGAAAATGAACGGGATTAGTGAAATTTAGATATATACACGATGGACCTAATTTTGTACGAGAGCAAAACCTAATGATAGAAGAATATAGCACCTACAACTATGTAGCGTGTTTTAAAGGATGACTTATAACTTGCAGCCTATAAGAGACACCTGTTACATACAAGTTCTTCGGAACCAACCCGAAAATAATAAACATGTCTTTATCGCAGTGCAAAACAGCTATTAAAAAATGGCTACTGCCCAAAAGCTATGACCAAACTGAAAATCTACTATGCACTGGCCTATGATATACATGCATCGACCAGTCTTCGACACACACACACACACACACACAGACAGACACACACGCGCACACATAAATATATATATTCAAAAATTGTACATTTATATATATAATAGATGTAATTTTATTGAAACTGTGTTGCTCCTAAATTTCTAAACAATTTGTATCTAAAATAGGGAAGAAACTGAATCGGAATCCTAGTGTGAGGTTCAGTGACATTGCTTTTAAGAATGTAAGGATTTCTTGGTAATCTATGATATGTAATGCAACTACTGTACTAATGTATATGATACTAAAATAAATTATTATTATTATTATTATTACATTATTTAACAGATAATTTAAAAATGAATAGGGTGATAATTTCTAAACAACTTTTTAAGCGGTACCCACAGGGTTATTTTTATTTACTGACAAGATTTTTTTTTACTATTGAGCAATATTTTAATAAGCAGAATGCGCTATAGAAGCTTTCCAATAAACCAGCGGAGTACAATGTGGTTTGGTAGGGTGTTAGCTATCAAGGAGTGTCTGAGTCGTTAGTAAATTTAAAATTAAAATATCGTCACAAGTGTGTCAAGATACGATTCTTGAGAAGGTGATTATACTTCGTAACAATACAATGTTCCATAATCAATATGCTCGATCCATCGCAAAATGAAAACGAATATGTCTGATTATAGAATTTTATAAGCTACGGGTCTTAATCGAGTAAATATTTTATTTTAAGGCTAAATACCTTTCTACGGTCGAAACCCGCCCGACAATAAACAAAGGTATTTTAGGATCGGCCATGATGTAAGGTGATCTTTGCATTTCGGTGCATGTGGTGGTATTGGTAACATGACTGAAAATAAGACAGATTACGCAGTTACAGAATTTTATTAGCTACGCGTCTTAATCGTGGTCACGGGTACCCGTGACCACGGCCGTTGCATACGGTCGAAAAATATTTACGCGATTAAGACCCGTAGCTTATAAAATTCTATAATGTGTACAAATCGCGAAAGTTTACGAATATAGAAAATGTCTGACTTCATCTGAGCTAGTCGTCATCTAGTCACGATCTTAATAAGCTGAATTATGATTTATTGTGATATAAAAGAGGTGTAGCAAGTTTTCGCCGTGTGGTACCGGCTTAAGAATAGTACCACCCCATCTCTTCCCGTGGGTGTCGTCAAGGCGACTAAGGGATGTCACACTGGAGGACGGGCAGCAGCGTCCTCTGTGTACTTAAAACCTTACTGCGATCGCCAACCCGCTCGCCAAGCGTGGCGATTATGGCAATTACCCCCAGGATCTACATACTAGTAAGTTCTACTGGGGAGACCCGTGCCCAGCAGTGGGACATCATATGGGTTGATATGTAGCAAGTTTGTATGAAACTCTGTCAGTTTTAAAGTTACATCTGTTAAATTTCGTGTTTTACGTATTTTAATTATAGTATTTTACGAATAGGGGACGCAAGTTTGTGAGAAACTCTATTACAAAATTTTGTGAAATTTTGTCAGTATTGAAGTTAGATCTTTGACTTTTAGAATTTGGCTTTTTGGTTAAAAAAGGTGGTGTAAAACTCCGTCAGTTTTTTAAGTCAGATCTGTGTCATTTCATATTTGACTTTTTAGTTTAAATGAAGAAGTCTTTTAACATTTTGATCGAAAGCGAAAATGTACCCTAAAGCGGATACAATCTTTCACACGGGCGAAGCCGCTGGTGGCAGCTAATTACGCAGTAATAATGTTTACGTTTTTTTTTTAAATCTTTTATTTAATTGGGGTTTTTATTCTTAAGAATACGTCAACCCCATCGTACCTTATTCATGTACAGTAAACTTAATCTAAATACATAAAATTAAAATTCTTAATAAATAATATTTTCGAGGAATCGAGAGTTCCTATTGAATATAGGTCACCAAAAGACATAGCTTCTTCGTAACCTCTGATTTTGGATTAGCTAAGATGGATTGAACAAGTCCTACATCCATAGAAATTAGGCGATATTCATTCATGAGCAACTCTCGTTCATTTTTATTCCTGACACACTCCATAAGCAAGTGTTAATGTTTACGTTATTTTTAACAAAATTTGAAATATGGGTACATCGGTCGACGTCAATGACGCGAATGAAAGTCAAGAAGTGCCGTTCTCGATGAACTAATGAACTTGTATCCGCGCCTAGGCAGGTTTTTTTACCCTGTTGCTATTTATTGTATGGGATAAATTTTCTCAATTTTTTTCTTTTTATTATTCACAAGCCTCATTTTTATTAATTATTTTGTATTAATTTGTACCTTAGTTAGGTATTACCTAAAATAATTGTTTTTATTTTAACATGCAGAGATATTTTTAATTTTAATGTTTTTGTAACAAAGGTAGATAATTAGATACGATCCTCGATACAGGCTAGCCTAGCGAGAAGACCAACAGTAATACAGCATTAAATGTCCTCACAGCTCAAGAATAACAATCATTGTGATCTTTGCATTTAAAGTAATACTGTGTCTATTGCTACAATATTTTTTTAAGCTATTGCATAGCTTTTATCGCGGGTTCGGGCTTTGAGCGCGGCGACCGAATCAAGAAATTCCGTCCCCCACTCCGCCTAACACGTACCTCGGCCAAGCGTTCGCTTAACGTATATGGTACGACTGTACGGAGCTCACACGGACCGAGACGAGCTGCTCCGAAATGTAATGAAAAAAAAAAAATTTTTTTTTTCTTAAAAAAAATAAAAAATAATATGCAATAGCTTTACCACGGTAGTCCCCGAGTGCCACACAGTTTTCATTCTCAAACAATCTACGTGGGGAGGTAAAGTACCCCGCTATTCGCAGATATTGAGTGAAGTATGCGGAAAATATACAAATTATGTTTTTATCATCGAAGGTAATCTGTTATGATAGTGACAGTCTGTTGCTTTGTGTGTGCATTGCCAAATAACTGTAATAGACTTTGTTAATGTTATCATGATTACATATTAATTGCATTTTTAGCTTCTTAATCAAGTGTTGGAAGTCGATTTTAATCGGTATACATTTGTTTGTATAAGGGTTTCTTTTTGGTTATTTTTGGGTGCAAATTTTCAATATTTTCAGGTAATAAAATGTTATAAATGTTGATAAACTTTATTATTTTATATACTTTATGTCTTAATAGCGTGAATAATTTACGGTAAAATACCTTGTTTACTGCCAGACGTTTCGATATTGCAACATCCGTTACAATATGGTTTAAATTATTCACGCGATTAAGACCCGTAGTAGATATAATCCTTACTAATATTATAAATGTGGAAGTAACTCTGTCTGTCTGTTACGCTTTCACGCTCAAACAGCTAAACCGATTTAGATGAAATTTGGTATGGAGATAGTTTGAGTCCCGGGGAAGGACATAGGATTGATTTTATTGCGATAACCGACATCCACGCGGGCGGAGCCGCGGGCGAAAGCAAGTTTTATGATAAAATGTTCTCATTCCTCCACATAATTCATTTAATGGCACGTAGCTCGGACCACTGTATTACGAACAAAATTATCGGTTTAAAAAGTAAAATTGCGGCATTCAAGTCCGCTCATCTGTTTATGAGCAACAATTCCACACACATACAATACAGACACTAAAATTAAACCCTCCTTTAAAAATACTATTATTACCAAAGGGCCAATAATAATAATAAATAATACGTAAAAGGTTGATAAAACATGTTATCAATTGAGTGATGAAACGTTTGTTATCTCAATTTAATTATTCATTCGTACTTAATCATAGTAATCGGAAAAAAACAGATAAAAAAACGTAAAAATAATGTGAACTATGATTTAAAAAAAAACATCCAAATCGAATTTTCACGGAGATTTAAGCGAAAACACAGAATATATCAAATAATAATATCTTTGGACAACTCGCACAACGAAACGAAAACGAAATTAAGCAGAGCTTGTATGTACTATGGCAACCAGGCTACTGATAAACATACTTATATATTTCTAAATACATACATATTATAGATAAATAACACTCAGACACAGAGTAAACCATCGTGCTCATCACACAAAGTTTTATCCTGGGTGGGGATCGAACCCACGACCTCTTGCAGTCGGATACAGTCTCACCGCGCCACAGAGGCAGTCAAAACTGTGCAAATACAAGATGCCCTCTCTAAATAGAGACGGCATTTGTATCACCTCCCTGTAGAAATCCCAGGGAGGCTACGCACACAAGCGGGTCAGCACATTGAAAACCAATCATAGCCAGTCCGAAGCAACTACTATAGATGTTCAGCTTCGCTTTGATCGGGTAGTTCATTGGAGCCTTCAAATCATTCGATTTTACTGCCAGGCTGTACCGATTGATGCCGGACCACTCTTGCCCGGCTTAGTGTACTTGTTCGGCAAAGGTAAGCGGCTTTTCCCCGAACGTTCATCCGGTTGTACCGCTCGCCTTTGCCGAATCATGCCGGGCTGAGCAAGTGTGTAGCACAGTAGCAACTCTGATTCTCATGGTTCGATGGAATGAAAATCCTAAACGCAGAATATTAGAGAGTACAGACGGCAATCGTCATAGAAGAAGTGTGTCAAGAGGAACACGTCAAACCAGTGACAAGAACAGACGAGCAGGTCGTGCGCCTGAACGAGAGCTTCACCCTAGCATATAAAAAAAAATATTAACTTAGGATGCAAAACAATTCTTGTGATACGTCGGGATTCTACATGTACACGTAATTCCAAGTTCGCAAACAATAGGTAAAGCCGGAGAAAAGAACCCGGCAATAAAAACTCGCGGCCACTCTTTTCAAATTGCCAATTTTACAATGTTTGAATGTTTATAAACTTGATATGGGGTAAAGGTGCTGCGACTAATATACTATACACAATGTTAAAGGACTGATGCAAACTGTATTAACAAAATGTTGAAACATGAGATAAACCAAAATCAGCCTTAGTGGGTAGGAGCTTCCACTTAGAACAAAGGTAAAAACTATATGTGCTTAAATATTGGCCAAAGTACTTGTAACGAATGATTTAATGTAAAATATTATGTCTGATATCAAAAGGAAGAAAAGAATGACCTTAATTAGTCACGCAGAATCTTTTAAGTATTAGTACCAGTGCCCCGTTTTTCGTTAGACCCTCAACAAATTTTGATACAAGGCCCGTTTATGGCAAGCATGACAAAATCATGAACACGAAGTACACCCAGACTCGGAACAACATTTTGAGTACCTCATCTCATAAATTGATCGATCGTGACGGAATCAGACTCACAGCATTATGATTCACAGTCGTTGGTAAACCACATCACCATCAGGAAGGCACCATTACTTCTTACTGTTTATTAGTAGGTATTATAAAATGTTAATTATTGGCCAAAAACTGCCAATTAGAAATAAATGATTATCATTACTTCATTATAGCCAATTATACGCTAGTTTGTTTTTATCACTGATCCTCACGATGTTTATGATAATTTATTAATGAAATCATTCTAATTAGCAAAGATACGGAGACTTTACTATACAATTTTTCCAGTATTTAAGTACCTACTTCTAACCAACTGCTAACTGCGCAGGAGATATTTTAGGGCACAAGTGTACGTAAACATAAAATAATGCTAAACTTGCTGAAACTTACTTATGCGTAAACTTTCTATCTCGTGTCAGTTTGATGTGGCGGAAATTAATTAAATTAAAGTAATTTGGTTTACAACAGCCGTCTACACTGTTGGAAACCAGCAAGGTCACCTTGGCGGGAAGCCTTGTTTCCAACCGTCTGGAGCATGCTTTATGCAAAGTTCAATTAAGATTGTGTATCAAGTCATCTCTCTTTGAATCCTCATGTTTGAGGATCATTGTCAGCGTCAGGGTTGCATCAGGAACGAATGATTTGTATTTCCAGTGTCTGTCCAGTGCTTCTTTCGACCATGTAAAAACTGGAGGACGACGAGGCTTTCACTTAATCCATCCATATTGTTGGTAAACGACCGTGCGATCTTTTGCCTTTGGTGTTTCCAAACATGATCAAAATTTTCAGATTTTTGTCGCCTCTGCGCACTGTGAGGCCAAAATATGAAATAATGCGCTGCTGGCATATAGACAGCGAGTTCTTGTTTAAAGCTGTGCCAGAACCGATTTATGTGAATGTCGGCATTCGTTTTCAGCACCACATCTTAAATGCCTTTTGTCTTTCTCGAGCCAGGATTGTACACGTATTTGTTCCGTTCATGAAGACAAGAAAAATTAAGACTCATATCGATTTGATTTCCAATTCCTCTTTTCCTCCAAATGTTGTTTAGATGGGTTATAGCATTATTTGCCATCCCGATTTGCGTTTATGTCTCGGGAACACAGCTGCTGTTATTGAGATTTCAGGGCCGGTTTTACGAGTGAAGTTCTTAGCTTACCTTCCCTAATTTCGAATTAGTGTGTTTGCCTTGTCACTCTCGTATCTGATGATGAAATTCTTAACTGTTTTACTTACTTACCCAATTAGAAATCCCGTTTTGAACTAATATTTGCAAAAACTGAATATTTAAACCATTTCTCATTAGTTTCAGTTAATCTGTGTAATGGATATTTGTAATTTAGATCTTATCTAAAAATAAAGTGATACTAACTTCCTAAGGCTTTTAAATGCACTGACAAATGCAAGATTGGCATCCATAGTAGTTAATCATCATGTAATAAATACTTTTACCTATATCTAGATGCAATCTAGATAAAGTAACCATTTGAGTAATATGTTAAGTAAACTGATAACTTCAATTTGTTATTCATTTACTTTGAACATCTTTAGGTATATTTTTAGTAGTGTTAGTAGGTATATATCGACTTTTAATGTTTCGTAACCTTGGCTGATATTTCAGGTAACTTCTGCCTCCTTCCTTTCTTTCTCCGTGCCTCTTCCCATATAATTTGGGGCAGCCCTCTGAATATGTTTGCGACATTCGGTTCTGTCATTAATAGCAGCTTTTTGATGTAATTTCAAATGTAAAGGGAATTTGGTATAAAACCATCCAGAGTCAGTCTTCGTTGTCCATGGTTCACTAAACTAAATTAAAGCAGCATTAACTAAATTAAGCAGTTAATTATGTATAATTTTACACAGACTTCGTTCGGTTCACATTTCATCTAAAAAGTTTGGATATCTGATGAAGAAAGTCAAATCACCAAATTGATGTCTGCGACACTATTGGCCATGTCCAACATATTTTAATGGAGTATGCTAAGAACTAAGGCATCAGGGAAGCCATTATGAAAGATTTGAAGTTAATCGTATAAATGTTGGTGTAATGCAGAGTGTTCCAGCGGAAACAACATCTAAGGGCGCAAGGATGCTCTGTAAACTGGTGACGCGATAGTCGTATAAATGATGTTATATTTTAAGTATCTACTGTACGATACTTGAACATGGTATGACGGGGCTGGCATACTTTTTAAGATAAAAGCCCCTAAATAAATAAAGAGAGAAAAAAATGGAATGGTTAGGGAATAATTTTGCACCAATTGCTTTATTTATTAGTATAAAAGTAGGTCCTCTTATTTATGTGGTTATTAAATACAATATTCATCTATTGCGCTACCGTACACAAACATAACAATTTATATTACATAAAAAATGTAACACCTCAGAACTATTACAATTATTTTACATATAAAAGTCTATCTCTCAGAAAGCGCGGCCTACTCTCCCTCCGTCTTACGAATTTTCGATCAGGTCACGTGTCCTGACGCGAGTTTAACATTTTTTACCCATATCAAAAAAGTGCACAACGTCGCTAAAGAAGTTTTCACTTCAAAAAGTAATGGCAGCTGGAATGGAATTAGTTAATTTGTCAAGGTTTCTCCACCAATTTTAAGGGTAACTAGGTGGTCTTCTTCATGGAGCATCATGTGGTAGGAACGAAGCTGATTTTTCTGAAGCTTATTTGCTATAGCTTTGAGTTTGAAGCTGTTTCAAACGTATTTGTTGTTCAGGTAATTTCTGCCGTTGTCAGGTACTTGAAATTTGCTGTACACGGTTGTGAAAATGGTTCTCATTCACGATCTTTAGCAAAAAATTGTCAATAAGGATTGGTTGGACCCAGCTTAGTTTGCCATCTGCCCTATATAGATATTTCGAGTTTACATCACAACACCTAGTCCTCCACCTACCGTATTTAGCTCCATCCCAGCCACACGTTTATAGTTCAGATAAGTTCCGCCAATATCAGGTATTTGAAATGTATTTCCTGTACACTGTAAAATGCGGGGCTGTGAAAAGGGTTCTTATTCTATCCGATCTTTCGCAAAAGGCTTGGTTGAACCCAGCTTAGTTTCTCATCCTATCTAAGACATTTTGAGTTTCCGTCACCACACCCGGTCTTCCGCCTTTCGTACCTATCCAGCTTCATCTCAGCCACCTTTATGGGAGTCATCCTACCTTACCTTTACCAAGTCGCAACCTCCACTCTAGGACTCGTTTGCTCCATCAGCCTTATCAATTAACGATAACAATATTAAACAGAGTCAGGAAGCAATAAAATTAAATCAAATGAGCTCATTGTCAAGTTTAAAATTAGATATATTTTATAAAAGATAAAATGAAGAACAATGGCCGTCAATAGGTGGAAATGTTTTCAGCTTATCTCCATTTTATCTTTGTTAACTGAATAGCAAATAGGTAACAGTAGGATTAGATACTAACCTAATGCTTATACGTAAATATTTATTTGATAAAATTAATTATCGTTGTACCTACATCCGTTGTATTATCTATGAGTTAGGTAGATTTCTAATTTCAAAGACTGCAAGTCAGTTTATTGCTAGCTTTTTCTCTTGAGCTTTATTTATTCGACTGCCTTGTTAATCTAGTGGTTGCTGAGCCTGACTGATAATCCTATTCATAATGAAATGAATACGAAGTTTCAATCAGGGGTTCTTTTCTGTTTTCGCGGGAAACCCGTGCGAACTGTCAAGATGGTAAATAGACAGCTGCGTTTAGAAAAGGCTCATGCACGGCGGACATCTTTGAGCGTGCCGCGCATGAGCCAGTTTGCACGGACTTGTAGCGAAAACAAAAAACAAGAAAGTGAATAAGGACCCAGTAATGAGGAGATAATAGTCAGCAACATCAATTTAATCCATTCTTACCTGAATATCGTCTGTGGGTGAAGACTTCTTGTGCTTATCCAAAAATTAATGAGAATAGTTCCCGTAAACTTCAGAAATATAAAACACCGAAAGTTTATGACTTTTCTTTTAAAGAAAGACAGTAGGCACTTACAGTAGAGTGTACAGTAGGCACTACTGTTAAATACGTGTTAGATAACCAGCTATAACTTAAGTAGAAATATTTGTAGTAGGATCTTATCAGATCGCTATATTTTAAACGTTTTAGTTTTAAATAGGCCGACTGCAAATGAAAAGGGAGTTTTAATTATTAACCTATAGGGATATTGCCTAAATGGTCTATAATATCTACTGATATTACAAATGATCTGCTAGATACTACAGAGAGCAATAGATCATCAGTATTGTTTTATTCTGTATTGAATTGCCGAAATAAAGACAATTTTTTCTCTCTTTCTTTTCTTTTTTTCTCTTAGTCAGATGTCACATTTTCGACAGTTAAACGCAGGCGCGGATCCAAAGTCGTGTTCTGGGGAGTGGGGGGGGGGGATTTGACCCAACAATGGCGAAGTGTGTGTGTCATGCGCCGGACCACGACGAATGACCCATATTTGGTCCTGAAAATTCATGAGTCTGGGGAGGGGATCCGCGCCTGTTGGTCTAGTGGTTAGTTAACCTGATGCTAAATGCTGAAGCTATTTTAAATTAAAAATAAAAGACTCAATGAAATAAGGCTATTTTCTTGTACAAGCAAAACACTAAATACCTGTGGTACCAACCTTCAGAGACCACAGATGACTGAATTGAATCTTTTTTTCTTCTAGAGCCTCTCCGAATTGTGAAGGTTGGCAGTCAACTCTGCATTCGTTTCTTCCTAGCAAGATGGAAAAGTTTTTATTCTACTATTAGGTAGCACCAATTATGTTTTAAGTAAAAAGATGTTACATAAACAACATTCGATCTTTAAAAACGGCAAACTAATGCACACATAGATAACCTATATATTGCAATGTCACAAATTATAAAAACAGTCGTAAAAGTAGGAAAGCATGCATTTAATTATCACAAGTGAAAAAGAGAAAAATGTAATCCGTTGACGCCGCTTTTATCTGCTGACGCCGGCGATGCGATACAGACTTATATAAATAACTTTTTTACAAAAAAATATTACCGACTTCAAAAATACTAAAAAGCAAAATATATTAAAGGTTATTAAAATATATATATTACGGGTCTTAATCGCGTGAATAATTTAAGGTAAAATACCTTGTTTATTGCCCGACGTTTCGACCGTATTGCAACGGCCGTGGTCACGGGAAGACTAGTCTTCCCGTAAATTATTCACGCGATTAAGACCCGTAATATATATATTTTAATAATGTGTACAAATCGCGAAAGTTTATCAACATTTATATTAAAGGTACCTAGAATAACAAAAACAAATTAAACATTTTGAAGTTGGTGCCATGAAATACCTAGTAGTCTTTTTGTTTCATTCGGCACCAATTTCAAAATGTTTAATCCTCCTTTTTGAAGTCGTTTAAAAATAACCGGGCAAGAGCATGTCGGATCATGCTCAGTGTAGAGTTGAATATTTGCATTAGCAGAAGAGCGTATGTTCATGGTAGTTGCGCCCTTTTGTGCCCTTTTGTTGAAAAATGCAGTTTTTCGGTAATAACGTAATGACCGATTATGTCTAAAATAATTTTAGTTTAAAGTATTTATTATGTGCTTCGTGATTTTTTCCATATTTTTTGGTCACACGGTTCGAAAGATAAGGGGGGCGGGACACTATTTATGCAACTTTTGAAGCGATTATTTTCCAAAACTATTCACTTCAATCAAAAAACTTTTTAGGAACCTTAAAATGTTTTTGAAAGACCTGTTTGACCTGTTGTTTTTGATGTACGTTGATGTTTACTGAAAAAAGGGGTTTCCATAAATAAAAATGGATTGCTTAGATTTTAAGGTGCCGCTTTCTGAGCCGCGGACAAATTCTATTTTATTGAGTGCCGAGTGATTTGGTTTTACAGAAGATTTATGTAATTCTTCTTGGTTACAGTTATCAATCAAGAAGATTTGTGGGCTCAAAAAGAAGAATTCTTCCAAACCCCCATCAGGGAGTTCGTCTTCTTGATGAAACTGAAGTAAGTCACATTTTCGCCTTATTATTATATACTAGCTGCCCCGCGCAACTTCGTCTGCGTAAATTTTCCCTGTTTTTGCAACATTTATCATTGCTGCTCCGTTCCTATTAGTCGTAGCGCGATGTTATATAGCCTATAGCCTTCCTCGATAAATAGGCTATCCAACAGTGAAAGACTTTTTCAAGTCGGACCAGTAGTTCCTGAGATTAGCGCGTTTAAACAAACTCTTCCGCTTTATAATATTAGTATAGATATAGATGACTATTGGTTAGTGACCCTGACTTCTAAGCCAAAGATCGTGGGTTCTATTCCATAAATCTTTGTATGATCAACTTCTTTCTCTATAATTCTTTGTCTGAATGTTCTGAGTTTTTGACTCTCTCATCCAGCCTCAACCCTTGGACCAAGGTCCTTATTCACGTCTTTTTTCTCTTTTTCGCGGCAATCTGGCGCATGCGCGGTTCGCTCAAAGATGTCTGCCGAGCATACACATTGATGTATTTCTCAGAGCAGCTTTCCATTTACCATTGTGACATGATTTTGACAGTTCGCATGGGCATGCTGCGAAAACGATATCCATGCTCCTATTAATGACCATTGAGGCTGACATATCCAATCTCATGTACTCTTCTGTTAATATTTTTGATCTCTTGTTTTTGCATCAGTCCTCAAATATGTTGTATAATATAATGGTGGCAGTACCTTACTTGCTTAAACGTATATTTATATGGTACGACTGTACGAAGCTCGCACGGATCGAGACGAGCTGCTCCGAAATGTAATGAGAAAAAAATAAATACTTCATAAAGAAAAAATAAATAAATAATTATAATTGAATACGTTGATAAAAAATGTCATGCAATAGCTTTACAGCGGCAGGCCCGAGTGCCACACATTTAAAAAATATTTTTTATCTATCTTGCTGTATGTCTAAATTAAGATTAGGTACCCGTTTTAGTAGATTCAGTGCCAGTGTAAGTCTTTGCACAATGAATTATCTACTATTTTACAAATTTCGGCACTCCCCTGTCTCGAATGCGCCATACAGTCTACGAGGAATTGATATTATTTTCAATATAATGATAATATTACTCAATTAAGAGATAAAAGGATTATTAGTTAATTACAATTGTGAACTTCAAATGAAATAAACGTTTCTAACTATTAAAAAAAACAAAGTTAGCTATTAAAATGAAAAAATAAAAATCTATTGTTGTAAAATTTAAAAAAAGAAACGCAAATCCGAATTACGAACTCCTTTAAAATACAGAAACAAATAAAAGACATTTAAAACTCCTTTGAAGTAAATCTCACAAAGAAAAAAAAAATAGAATCGTATAGCTTAAAAAAAATAGGTAGTTTATTTTTTTTAATTTCCGGTATCGGTGACAACAAAAAAGGTTTAATCAGCCTAATGTATTGTTAATAAAACATTGTCATGTATGACGTTTCGTAGATCTAATGATAGGAATCGAGTAGCATATATTATCGTTACATTCGCGATACCACCCACTCAGTGTTCATTCCCAAAAAGTATTTTACATAAACCGTCAACAGAGGTCAGTTATAATCTTAAACGGATTTTATAGAAAGTTCTTTATTAATTTTGAGATTTATTCTCAAAAAAAGTGAGTTTAAAATCAAGTGCTAATGTTGATAGGTTCATATGTTTAATCTTGGAAATACATCGACATACATATTTCGGTAAGTTTTCCTGTTCAATTTCAAAATTGAAAAAAAATACATTCATTTATTAAACAAAAACCTGTTAATTGAAAATTTTGAAATTTGAAATCATCTCAATTAGGTCTTTATTTAGAGACCCATATCGACCAAACAGAAAAAAAAAATCGAGCGTGACTTTAATGCAAAGGCAGCCATGTTGTTTTTTACATAACCTATCCTACGATTGCAACAATATCCCACTCAACTAAATATGTTCAGGCAATTAGGAGTCGGTATAATCCTAATTACCTAAAAAAAAACAAAAATACATAGGTATACTGAAAATATTGCTACACATCCATTTTGGAGAAATCGTTTGAGAAAAATAGAATACATCATTAATCATTATATCGGCCTTAAGTTCTATCTACCATATAAAATAATTATATTAAAAATAATAAGTCTTTATTCGCTCTTTGGTAACAATTTTTAAATAGAAACCCTGCCTCCTGAACTAAGCTATAAACTTGTATCCCACGAGACAGTTCCTTCCCTCGCATACAGTCTTATAATGTAAAATGCTACTGACCTTCTTATCGTTAATATGAATTTAAAAGTAAAATTTATGTTGTCATAAATCGAATTAGTCTAATTTACTAAACAAAGTTAAAAAAAATAAACAAAAAAACAAAGCTTAAAAAACAGTAGGTGATGATTTCAAATGAGTGACCCATCAGTTTCTTCTCATTAACTTCACATTTGGAATTGCCAGATAATTATTGTTTTCTAAATTAAGATGTTTTCAAACTATCATTGTTTGATTTTAAGAAATAAGTCCAATTTTCGGCACAAGCGCTTAAGATACGTTTTGGTAATGCGCGTTTTCATTTTCCTCCAAATTGTCCAAAGCGTTTACAAGGTAACGCGAGTTATCTATATCTATACTATAAAGAGGAATACTATAAAGAGGAAAGATTTGATTGTTTGTTTGTATTGAATAGGCTCCAAAACTACTGGACGGATTTGAAAAATTCTTTCATCGTTGTGAAGCTACACTAACCCCGGATTACATAGGCTATTTTTTATCCCTGTATTCCTACGGGAACAGGAAATACGCGAGTGAACCGCGAGGCGTCCGCTAGTAATTATGAAAAAGGAAAAACGCGTGTAACGCTACTTGTTAAAAATCAAAATTCCTCAAAATTTACTCAATTCTCATAAGTCGTGATTACATTGCACATGTAATAACAAGTTCGCAAAGCAATAGATGAAGCCGGAGAAAAGAAAAAGGAAACAAAAACTCACGGTATTTTATTTTTTTAAATTTGCCCATGTTTACAATATTTGCCATTATTTATACTTTTACTATAACTGTAAGGTGCTGCCACCACTTTAAAATACAGTTTATTAGAGGACTTGGTCCTTATTCGTGTTCTTTTTTTCCATTTTTGCGGTAAGCCCGAGCGAACTGTCGCAGGCGCAGTGCGCTCAAAGATGTCCGCCGTGCATTCGCGTTGCCGTTGATGCATTTCTAAGCGCAGTTTTCTATTTACCGTTATGGCAAGATTTTGACAGTTTACACGGGCTTGCCGCGAAAACGGAAAAAGAACGTGAATTATGAAGTGCCCACGTATTATAAAAATTGGAAGTCGAAATAATATTATCACGTACAGTCCCGCGCAACTTCGTATGCGTAAATTTTTCCCTTTTTTTCAACATTTCTCGTCGCTGTTCCGCTCCTATTAGTCGTAGCGCGATGTTATATAGCCTATAGCCTTCCTCGATAAATGGGCTATCCAACAAAAAAAGATTTTTTCAAATCGGTCAATAGTTCCTGAGATTAGCGCGTTTAAACAAACAAACAAACAAACTCTTCCGCTTTTTAATATTAGTATAGATTAGAAGTAGTAGGAACAATGAGTAGGTATAATGCCAACTATTAGCAATTAGCAAGTCTTTTTACAAATGAATATTTAAAACACTGAGATTAACCTGATCATGCATTACCTATCTTTAAACGTTTCGATCAGATTCCAGATTAGGGTATAAGCCATATCGCGGGGGACTTTACAAACATACAATTCATAGACACAGAGTACATCCAGACTCGGAACAACAATTTGTGGGTCACACAAAGTGGTGTCTCGTGTGGTAATCGAACCTGGGGCTCTAATCACTAGAACCAACAGACCAATCAATTCATTCCATCAGCGTTACTACTACCAACCTTTATTGGTTATGGCCTCTTTCACAGTTTTCCTTCACTTGACAGGGTTACGCGTTTTCAGTTGGTAAACTTTACTACAGGTGCTTCGAATGTGCGTTAGCAATTGCACTCTCCCTCTTTTTCTGAGCGAGCGTTTCACATTGGTCCTTTAGCCGGTTAATCGTTTAAGCACCTGGCACCCAACAAATTTTAATAGCAAGTTACGCAGCATCTGGTTATCTATAACTGTTGCCACCAGATTGTTTAGCAACAGTTGTAATCCCACAATGCAAACATCTTACTGTTAGCAAATCGTTTGCTCTGTGTCGTGTTTTTATCAGTGTAGAACCATTAATTGCAGTTTTAGTGATTACGCGTGTTTTATAGGACCTTCTAACAAAATTACGATCAATTCATTCACCATAAGAACCAATTTCAAATTAAATTCAATAAGCAATTATATATACCTACAAGCAATCATAGGCGATAATTCATTTCGAGGAAACTTGTTCAAATGTAGACTCACGTAGAATTTACGCGAAATTATTCAAAATTGTGCAATAACACACACGTGGTTGAAAAGTGATGCAAATAAAAAATAGTTCTTTTGCAAATTAATCCAATTTTTACTTTTTACAAATTAGCTACGATTGCATTGCGAAATTTCACCGCGTAGTTAACGACATTTCCAAAATCGCGAATTTTAACTCAAAATTTATAGAGACATTAAACTGTTGTGATGAATGAAACACAAGCTAATGCGTACACATAAAAAAAACATGAAAATAAAGTTACATCAAAAGATGAACAGATTTTCATCAAGCACAGTTAAGAAGCCATTGACTTTTATAAACTTAGTACATCGTACACTGAACAGGCTACCGAAAACAACAAGATTTCCATTTAATTTTAACATTTGTACAGTGATTTGACAAAATAAATGGAAGTCTATAATTGGGTAGATGACTACAATAACAATAAATTATTTTACACTACACAGCAAATAGCATTTGCAAAAATATTCTGGAAAACAATCTTTCTCTGCAATTTCACGTTGTCATTTATAAACATCAAAACAAACATTGAAACTACACGATTTGACCATACAAAAGAATGACGTCATTGTTTCATATTTCATATAAATTAGTACGAGGCGCATCGTTTTGACGTTTCTTAAAAACATACTGATTTGACTTGACAGTCATCTACCCTATTGTGTAAGAAGGATAAAAACAATGGCTATTTGTCATAAGTATCAAAAAAGTTTACGAGACGATCATTCGATTTCAAATTGCTATCACTTTACACACAGCGTACTAGAACTATAAAGGTCAGTGTTAGAACCATCTCCACGACACTAGCTTTCACAGACACACATATACACACATTATAAGTAAAATGATTGTCAAAAATGTATTACAGTCAAGTACAATAGTCTCAATCAGTCTGTATCAGTCCACATCTGGATATAGACCTCTTCTAATTTCCACTACGACACCCGGCCTGTCTTTCGTATCAGCAACCTTCTCTATGTCGTCGGTACATCTGGCTGGGGGTCTACTTATCTTACGAATTTTCGAGTCTCAGTCTCCATTCTAGAATTTTTTTGCTTCAGAGGCCGGTAACTTTGGTTCTTTGTCGAATGAAAATTCCGTTCTAAATCTTAACGTTCAAAGATACTCCAAACATTGCTCGCTCCATAGTCCACTGCGCAACTTTGAATTTGTGGACTAGCCTTACTTTAAGTGTCCACGTCTCTAATACAATAGTACCTTGCTGTATACTCATACTGTGACTTTTTGAGTATTCGAACGTTACTTCTCTATTTCAAGATGTTATCAGCCTTCTGGGTATGCTACCACTCAACAGTGATACTAGGAATTGTATGACGCATCTAAATGTTTGGAATTAATTACATAAGAAATTTATAAGATTCTACATGTACATGTAATGCCAAGTTCGCAAACAATAGGTAAAGCCGGAGAAAAGAACCTGGCAATAAAAACTCGCGGCCACTCTTTTCAAATTGCCAATTTTACAATGTTTGAATGTTCGTCTTAAATTTATTATTTTCAGTAACTTTGATGGTAATATATTAAACATGAATAATTTGGGTAGGTATGACAATAGTGATTGCAATCCAGAAAACCGGATCTGGTAATCCAGCCAGCGCGTTGCCACTTCAGCGTGCTATGTCGATAACATTGTTTCTTTGTCGAATGAAAATTTCTTCTAAATTTTATCAATCAAAGAGATTCCAAGCATAGCTCGCTTCATAGTCCACTTTGAATTTGTGGACTACCCTAACTTTAAGTGTCCACGTCTCTAATGCAACCATTGTGTGTGTGGAATTGTATGACGCATCTAAATGTTTGGAATTAATTACTTAAGAAATTTACCATATATTTTTTAACAAATCTAATGTATTCAAATACATTAACTGATTGCTTCCTATTATGTAGAATAATTTAAAGGTCATGTGGATAGTTTGAACTAAGATTCATTTGCAATTTTTAACCGAGTGTTAGTGGTCGAGGGTAATGAATGCGTGAACTTTATGTATGTATGTACCCATGAATGTTATCTATGTATGTCTATTAATATCTTAAACGGGTTGACAGTTCTTAAAATAAGATACCATAGGAAAAACAATAGGGATGTTGACTGTCAAGTCAAATCAGTCTCTTTTTATGAAATGTCAAAACGACAAGCTCTACAGAAATGTGTATTGAATAACAACATATGACGTCATAAGTTCCTATCGTCAAATCATTACTTTTAGTATTCGTTTTCATGCTTTTACACTGAACACTTATTTTCAGAGCATTTTAAGATATGTACTATTACCCGATTAGTATAAAATAATTTACTTTTATTGTAGTCAACTACCCAATTGTCATAATATAAGATACCATCGAGATTTTATACGACAAATAAAATGAAAGTAATATTTTTTTTATAAGTGGTACACACCCTGAGTCGCGGGGATTTTACAAGTTAGCTTTTTATTTCATCACAACTCCTAATCACATGAACGGATTCAGATAAATGAGCTAGCTTTTTCTCGCGGCTTCGCCTGTTCCCCCCCCCCCCCTCCGAAAAATCTTATCTTAACTTTTTGCTATTTCGGGAGGAGGGAGAGTTCAACCCTCAAATCTTCCCCTGGGTAGGATCATGCTGCCGTTGGGCATGATTTAAAAAACACTTGATTTAATATTTTTTTTATTTTGTCCACAGATATGTACAAAGCGATAATATTCCTGACACTGATAGCCGCGTCTTCAGCCCAGTACCTGCCGAACGGGTGCCCGTCAAACTTTCACATACATCTATTGCTACCTCATGAAACAGATTGTGATAAGTTCTACACATGCGCCAATGGACAGCGAGTGCAGATGAGCTGTGCTCCTGGCACAGTATTCGATTCCGTTCATAGGGTAAGTTAGATTACAAACCTCTAGATCTGCCCGCTGCTGGGACTTAAGACTTTCCGGTAGATTCAGCGAGAGCAAGATACTGCGTTGTGACAGAATGATGCGTTCAAAATAATGACATATTTTACTTGCGCTAAAAATACTTAGAGAGTAGAAAGTCAGCTCATGTATTTTATTTTACTGTACTCGTACTGTTATTTTTATACCTACCTAGGGCAGTCAAATCTAGCTCATGCAAAAAAAATGTGACGCAGAATAATTAAACCTCAAAAAAAAAAAACTTTATTCACTTAGGATGAAAAACTCTTGTGATACGTCGGGATTCCACATGTACATGTAATGCCAAGTTCGCAAACAATGGGGAAAGCCGGAGAAAATAACAATAAAAACTCGCGGCCACTCTTTTCAAATTGCCAATTTTATAATGTTGGAAAGTTTATAAACTTGATATGGGGGTAAGGTGCTGCGACTAATATACTATACACCATGTTAAAGGACTGATGCAAATTGTATTAACAAAAAGTTAAAACATGAGAAAAACTAAAATCAGCCTTAGTGGGTGGGTATTTTTCATCGAAGTAGATTACAGAGAATTCATATTTGAGCAAGTATTCTATCGCTAGGCTAGGCTCACATGGAGTGGCGATAAAATACTTACTTAAATAGTAAAATAGGATAATAGGATTATTATTTTATTATTAATAATAGGGTTTAATTTATAGGAAAGTAATGCGTTAAATAGTTTTTGACTCAAAATTATTTGTTAGATTCAGTTTAAGTCACTAAATTTTTAACTTTTAAAACAGTTCAGACTAAATTGACAAAAATATTATCGCATTTTTTTTTTAATTGTAAAAAAATAAAAACTGCCTGCAATTTTAACATGCATTTTAGTATTAAACAAAACGTATTTACAAATAAAATTAATTGACGAAATATTGAAAAATATTGCCATGTTCTTACAAGAGTTGTTTTGCATCCTAGGTGTATAAAGAATTTAGAAATGAGCTTTTAATGAAATTATGCTAATTTATTTATTATTATTTCATTTATTCAGACCTAAAAACATAATTATTAACAATCCGTATTTCAATAAATTACCATGCACAAACGTCATTCCACACAATTATTTATAATAAGTCAAGTTTACGAAATGGCTTTAAGTACGCCGTAAAACACCGCTGCTGATATTGTACCGTTCTGTCTCTTGCACGTTTCTTATCTTTCACGATTTCAATACAGAGTAATATATGTTCGTAAACTTTCGCGATTTGTACACATTATAGAATTTTATAAGCTACGGGTCTTAATTGCGTAAATATTTTATTTTAAGGCTAAATACCTTTGTTTATTGCCCTACGTTTCGACCGTATTGCAACGGCCGTGGTCACGGGTATATAATTAAAAATAATAATATTTATTTCAAAAAAGCACATAGTAACATAGAAATTGATATCTACATTTTTAAACTAGTTACAAACAGATACGTAGGTACATTATGTATTGTTACTCATACAATTTTAAGGCGCCTTGCCACTTAAACTAGGTAAAAACCTGTAATTAAGCAGCAAAATACAGAGATTTGAAATCCATCAAAATACTAATAAGTATCTACTACTAATTTTATCGCTGATGATCGCGAGGTCGCGATAGATAGCGATTTCAATCGCAACGTGATTGATAAAAGCCCTTGACCGTGGAAGTACACGACCTTTCTGATAACCTTGCTTTAGCAATTTACGACTTTGCTATTAAATAGTTTTTTTTTAAAAGATAACTAGCAATGTGGGATTTTCGTCCCACATCACTAGCAATCCTGTTAACCCCTCCAGCTAAGCTCAATGTTAGGAATGGGTTCACGGACCTCACTATTGAGTAAAACAGGTATTTTGACTTCCAGTGGGTATATTATAATACCTATTTGACTATTAAATTTATAAAATATACTTCACTAGCTGTCCCGCGCAACTTCGTATGCGTAAATTTTCCCCGTTTTTGCAACATTTCTCGTCGCTCCTATTAGTCGTAGCGCGTAATAATTATTAAAATCGGTCCAGTACTTTTTGAGTTTATTCGTTACATACAAAAATACAAATCTTTCCTCTTTATAATATTAGTGTAGATGTAGATACTTCATGCTTGCGCAGGTAAAATTCTGTCATGATTGTTTGGGCTATAAATGAAATAGGTAGGTAAGTAGTTGGTGTCTTTAAAAATACATTTAAAATAAATACATAAGTAGGTAAGGAACCTACTTGATCTAATCAACTCAAAAAACAGCAGGGTCCTTATTCACTATCTTTTTTTTCGTTTTCGCGGCAAGCCCGCGCTTTTAGCTGTCAAAATCATGTCATAATTAATAATAGAGAGCTGTGCTTAGAAATGCATTGCGCATGTACGCGACATCTTTGAGCGCACCGCGCGTGCGCCTGTTCGCGCGGGATTTCTCTAAACAACATAGTAAATAGACTTAGAAATGATCCAAATTGTATTGTAATTATTGAGAGCCAGCTGTTGCTCGCAACTAGTCCTACGTAGATGATTTTAAAAAGCCAACTACAATATTGTACATAATTCTATCTTCAAAACTGATGGAGTTCATACAAACTTGTCACCCTATTTTACCTCTTATGGATAATTTCCAAATATCCTCTTTTATTATAGACTGGCCTGTTGGTCTAGTGGTTAGTGATCCTGACTGCTTAGCCGTAGATCGTGGGTTCGATCCCCACCCAGGATAAAACTTTGTGTGATGAGCACGATGGTTTATTCTGTGTCTTGGCGTAATTTATCTATAATAACTATGTATTTAAAAATATATAAGTATATTTATCAGTTGTCTGGTTACCATAGTACAGGTTCTGCCTAGTTTGGGATCAGATAGCGTTGTGATTTGTTCCAAGATTTTTTTTTTTCATTTTTTATGGGATGCCTACAACATAAAAGCTGTTAACTGTTGAAATTTCTGTTTGTACCCTATCCCCAGGGGTTTAGGCTCTGCGTTGATGAATCAGTCAATTAGGACAAATAATAATAATAAGCTATCTGTAAGGTTTGTAAAAAAAAAATGGCAAAATATATACCCAACAGCTAAGTTACTCAAAATCTGTATATATTTACTTAGTAGGTACATAGCAGTAAAAAACATGTTTTTCCAAGAATAACATGTTTTGCCTCTTCAATGGTTTTTGACTTTTATTGGAAAGTTCTTTTATTTGTGTAACCAATAATTAGTTAAAAACATGCGAAACTTTTGAAAAAGTATGATTGTTATTTAGTTTTATTAAACTGTTTATTTTTCTAATAAAATAAATTTAAAGAAGATCATAAACGTTTATAGCAATGCAACTGGCCCTGGGCATCAACATGTCACACGGCAACATCATCAACAACTCCGTCAACAACAACTCAGCCGCAGTTCTTAGAGAACGGGTGTCCAGCTGACTTCAGCATACAACTCCTATTGCCGCATGAGACTGATTGCAGCAGGTACTACAAATGTAGCAATGGACAGAGGACTGACCTGGCTTGTGCACCGGGAACACTGTTTGATAATGGTTTACAGGTAAATATATCACAATCTATTTTAGTAAATAGAGCTATTACATGAATAACGATCTCTTAGCTGTTTAAAATGCCAGTGTTCGGGATTTGCTCAAAAATTACCACACATTTTTTTTATACCTAGTCGTAGATTATAAGACAGCAGAGCTATACTAAAACATGGTCCAGTAAGTCAAATAATTTTGTAGACCATTTTAAGTTTAATTATTTTATCAATACTTAAACTTACTTTAACACATCTTTAAGTTTTATTTGTAGTCGGTAAATTTTTCGTAATTAGTTGCATTAGTCTATTATTATTTATAATAATATTATATTGGTTATTAAAATTCTAGGGTTGCAACTTGCCAATATTCGTCCAATGTGCACCAGGCGCAACAACATCAACGACTACATCTTCAACAACAACAGCTCCATCAACACCAGAACTCCTACCCAACGGTTGTCCAGCCAACTTCAGTTTAGAATACTTGTTGCCACACGAGTCAGATTGTGGCAAGTACTACCAATGCACCAATGGACAAAAGATTGAAAGGTCTTGTGCCCCTGGAACACTTTTTGATTACAAAGGACAGGTTAGTTAATTCAGATTATTGAGTAAATGCAAATAAAACTAGTTGGTGCTAATTATGCTCTTTCATTTGATGCCTAACATAGCATTTTTGAAAACAATAAGTAACAATACTCTATTTACATGCTTATCATATGCTTTGTAATGTGGAACAAAAAAGTAGCTTGTCACCCGCACCATAATAACGAATCAATTCACATCTTATTCGTTAAAATCGGATGAGTAGTTTAGGTGCTACGGTGGAATATTACGTAAACAATAAAATATAGACTGCTAAAACATTATTTATCCTTTTTGGTTTCGCCGTAGTCGGGTAAAAATAGGGTAACTATTCCCTTCATGGTACACTGCCATAGAAGTAAAGGGATATATAACAGATTTCTGACATAATTATTTTGATTAATGTGATAGCATATTGTCACACTTGTTTCACAAAAAGACCAGTCGGTTAATTAATTTTTTAAACATAATATCCTAATTACAGGGCTGCAATTTTCCTATATTCGTAACCTGTACAACGACGTCAACATTACCAACAACTACAACTCAATCTTCAACAACTCAAACGCCATCAACAACTAGTAGCCCTGGGTTCTTGCCAAACGGATGTCCAACAGATATGCATACACATCATCTGTTACCTCATGACACAGATTGTGCTAAGTACTATCAGTGCGATCATGGAAACAGAGTGGAAAGGGATTGTGCTCCTGGTACTTGGTTTGACTTCGATTTACAGGTAAGAATTGTTTGTTTATTATTTTGCATTGCCATAATGGTCACTAATTCTAAATTAAAGCTTACTACCGTTTCTCCGCTGGCTTGCCCGTACTTCTATCGATATAACTCTAACACTTTTCTGGTTATATACAACAAGCCAACTTTTGGTGTCATTAAGTACATCCATTCTCATAAAGGAAAACATATATATAGTACTAAGGCACTTAAACTTTATCTATACTAATATTAGGAAAAGTTTAAATGTATGGAGTGATGTTTTTTATTCAATTACGCCAAAACGGGTAATCGGATCTAAATGAAATACAATTTTTAAATTCCTAAAATTTTACGCCAATGAAGTCACGGGGAACATATAGTAAATTCATAAATTTGAAATAAACCACTCGTATTTCAATATTATTTTTCTACAACAGATCTGCAACCACATCTTCTTAGTCACATGCAATCCGAGCTCAACACCTGTAACTCCATCAACAACAACTCCGAGCACAACAACAAGCACAACTCCGCCAACAGACATCGACTTTCTTCCCAACGGATGTCCATCTGACATGCACATACATTATTTATTACCTCATGAGACAGATTGTGATAAATATTACCAGTGCACTCATGGTAACAGAGTGGAAAGGGAGTGTGGGGAAGGTACCTGGTTCGACTTTAATTTACAGGTAAGAATATTGCTCCCAAATTTTAGACCGACGTGACTATCTTGTGGTTAGTGACCCTGACTGCTAAGCCAGGGTTCGAGTCCCACCAAGGATGAATCATCGTGTAAGAAGGTCGATTGTTTATTCTGAGTCTGGGTGTAATTTATCTATACTATGTATGTTTTTAGAAATATAAGTGTTTTTATCAGTTGTCACTGCCTTTTAAATGTAAATAGCAGAGACAGGAAAACTTTGAATCACGAATCAAATCAGTGTGAATGACAGCTTTATAACGTTATTTTATATAATTATTAATCTCTGAGAGATTGTGCGGACATAACCACGTGAGTACACTGCAGATTAGTGAGTGTCACATATCTTATTTTTTTTTCATTACAGGATAAGTCGGTTAGGTACTAAACGATATTTTCCATCATCTATTTTCACCGATGATGATGAAACATATCGTATAAAAAACTCACTTCGGTTTATACACAGGATCAAAAAATCGTCACTTAGGGCCGTTACCACTAACACGTGAGTCATGATATTTATTATAATGTTTGTTATCAGGTTTGCAACCATATATACTTGGTAGATTGCACCCCTGGTTCAACTACATCGACCACAAGCTCTTCCACTACAACAACAGAAGAACCAACCACTACAACACCAGAGCCTACTTCAACAACTCCGGAATCAACAACGACTACCTCAACAACAACTACAACAACTCCCGAGACAACAACGACCCCGGAAACAACAATAACTCCGGATACTACTACTACCACAACTACCACAACAACTCCGGAACCAACAACAACAACCCCAGAAACAACAACAACCCCGGAAACTACTACTACCACAACTACCACAACAACTCCGGAACCCACAACCACAACTCCGGAAACTACTACGACTACAACTACCACAACAACTCCGGAACCCACACCAACAACTCCAGAAACAACAACAACTCCGGAAACAACAACAACTCCGGAAACAACGACAACTCCGGAAACTACTACAACTACTACAGATGAGCCGACTCCAACTGATACTACTACAACTACCACAGATGAGCCGACTCCAACTGATACTACTACAACAACCACAGATGAGCCGACTCCAACTGACAGTACTACAACAACCACAGATGAGCCGACTCCAACTGATACTACTACAACAACCACAGATGAGCCGACTCCAACTGACAGTACTACAACAACTACAGATGAGCCGACTCCAACTGACAGTACTACAACAACCACAGATGAGCCGACTCCAACTGATACTACTACAACAACCACAGATGAGCCGACTCCAACTGACAGTACTACAACAACGACAGATGAGCCGACTCCAACTGACAGTACTACAACAACGACAGATGAGCCGACTCCAACTGATACTACTACAACAACCACAGATGAGCCGACTCCAACTGATACTACTACAACAACCACAGATGAGCCGACTCCAACTGATACTACTACAACAACTACGGATGAGCCGACTCCAACTGACAGTACTACAACAACCACAGATGAACCGACTCCAACTGACAGTACTACAACAACGACAGATGAGCCGACTCCAACTGATACTACTACAACAACCACAGATGAGCCGACTCCAACTGATACTACTACAACAACTACGGATGAGCCGACTCCAACTGACAGTACTACAACAACCACAGATGAACCGACTCCAACTGACAGTACTACAACAACGACAGATGAGCCGACTCCAACTGATACTACTACAACAACCACAGATGAGCCGACTCCAACTGATACTACTACAACAACTACGGATGAGCCGACTCCAACTGACAGTACTACAACAACCACAGATGAGCCGACTCCAACTGATACTACTACAACAACCACAGATGAGCCGACTCCAACTGACAGTACTACAACAACGACAGATGAGCCGACTCCAACTGATACTACTACAACAACCACAGATGAGCCGACTCCAACTGATACTACTACAACAACCACAGATGAGCCGACTCCAACTGATACTACTACAACAACTACGGATGAGCCGACTCCAACTGACAGTACTACAACAACCACAGATGAACCGACTCCAACTGACAGTACTACAACAACGACAGATGAGCCGACTCCAACTGATACTACTACAACAACCACAGATGAGCCGACTCCAACTGATACTACTACAACAACTACGGATGAGCCGACTCCAACTGACAGTACTACAACAACCACAGATGAACCGACTCCAACTGACAGTACTACAACAACGACAGATGAGCCGACTCCAACTGATACTACTACAACAACTACAGATGAGCCGACTCCAACTGACAGTACTACAACAACCACCGATGAGCCGACTCCAACTGACACTACTACAACAACCACAGATGAGCCGACTCCAACTGACAGTACTACAACAACTACGGATGAGCCGACTCCAACTGACAGTACTACAACAACCACAGATGAACCGACTCCAACTGATACTACTACAAACCCCACAGATGAACCGACTCCAACTGACAGTACTACAACAACTACGGATGAGCCGACTCCAACTGACAGTACTACAACAACAACAGATGAGCCGACTCCAACTGATACTACTACAACAACGACAGATGAGCCGACTCCAACTGATACTACTACAACAACCACAGATGAGCCGACTCCAACTGACAGTACTACAACAACCACAGATGAGCCCACTCCAACTGACAGTACTACAACAACCACAGATGAGCCGACTCCAACTGATACTACTACAACAACCACAGATGAGCCGACTCCAACTGATACTACTACAACAACTACGGATGAGCCGACTCCAACTGACAGTACTACAACAACCACAGATGAGCCGACTCCAACTGATACTACTACAACAACCACAGATGAGCCGACTCCAACTGACACTACTACAACAACTACAGATGAGCCGACTCCAACTGACAGTACTACAACAACCACCGATGAGCCGACTCCAACTGACACTACTACAACAACCACAGATGAGCCGACTCCAACTGACAGTACTACAACAACTACGGATGAGCCGACTCCAACTGACAGTACTACAACAACCACAGATGAGCCGACTCCAACTGATACTACTACAACAACCACAGATGAGCCGACTCCAACTGACAGTACTACAACAACCACAGATGAGCCGACTCCAACTGATACTACTACAACAACCACAGATGAGCCGACTCCAACTGACACTACTACAACAACTACAGATGAGCCGACTCCAACTGACAGTACTACAACAACCACCGATGAGCCGACTCCAACTGACACTACTACAACAACCACAGATGAGCCGACTCCAACTGACAGTACTACAACAACAACAGATGAGCCGACTCCAACTGACAGTACTACAACAACGACAGATGAGCCGACTCCAACTGATACTATTACAACAACTACGGATGAGCCGACTCCAACTGATACTACTACAACAACTACGGATGAGCCGACTCCAACTGACAGTACTACAACAACCACAGATGAGCCGACTCCAACTGATACTACTACAACAACCACCGATGAACCAACTCCAACTGACAGTACTACAACAACCACAGATGAGCCCACTCCAACTGACAGTACTACAACAACCACAGATGAGCCGACTCCAACTGATACTACTACAACAACCACAGATGAGCCGACTCCAACTGACACTACTACAACAACTACGGATGAGCCGACTCCAACTGATACTACTATAACAACCACAGATGAGCCGACTCCAACTGATACTACTACAACAACCACAGATGAGCCCACTCCAACTGACAGTACTACAACAACCACAGATGAGCCGACTCCAACTGACAGTACTACAACAACGACAGATGAGCCGACTCCAACTGACAGTACTACAACAACTACAGATGAGCCGACTCCAACTGATACTACTACAACAGCTACAGATGAGCCGACTCCAACTGACAGTACTACAACAACCACAGATGAGCCGACTCCAACTGATAGTACTACAACAACCACAGATGAGCCGACTCCAACTGACAGTACTACAACAACCACAGATGAGCCGACTCCAACTGATACTACTACAACAACCACCGATGAGCCCACTCCAACTGACAGTACTACAACAACCACAGATGAGCCGACTCCAACTGACAGTACTACAACAACCACAGATGAGCCGACTCCAACTGATACTACTACAACAACTACAGATGAGCCGACTCCAACTGATACTACTACAACAACTACGAATGAGCCGACTCCAACTGATACTACTACAACAACCACAGATGAGCCGACTCCAACTGACAGTACTACAACAACTACAGATGAGCCGACTCCAACTGATACTACAACAACAACCACAGATGAGCCGACTCCAACTGACAGTACTACAACAACTACAGATGAGCCGACTCCAACTGATACTACAACAACAACCACAGATGAGCCGACTCCAACTGATACTACTACAACAACGACAGATGAGCCGACTCCAACTGATACTACTACAACAACCACAGATGAGCCGACTCCAACTGATACTACTACAACAACCACCGATGAGCCCACTCCAACTGACAGTACTACAACAACCACAGATGAGCCGACTCCAACTGACAGTACTACAACAACCACAGATGAGCCGACTCCAACTGATACTACTACAACAACTACAGATGAGCCGACTCCAACTGATACTACTACAACAACTACGAATGAGCCGACTCCAACTGATACTACTACAACAACCACAGATGAGCCGACTCCAACTGACAGTACTACAACAACTACAGATGAGCCGACTCCAACTGATACTACAACAACAACCACAGATGAGCCGACTCCAACTGACAGTACTACAACAACTACAGATGAGCCGACTCCAACTGATACTACAACAACAACCACAGATGAGCCGACTCCAACTGATACTACTACAACAACGACAGATGAGCCGACTCCAACTGATACTACTACAACAAGCACAGATGAGCCGACTCCAACTGATACTACTACAACAACCACAGATGAGCCGACTCCAACTGATACTACTACAACAACCACCGATGAGCCAACTCCAACTGACAGTACTACAACAACCACAGATGAACCGACTCCAACTGACAGTACTACAACAACCACAGATGAGCCGACTCCAACTGACAGTACTACAACAACAACGGATGAGCCGACTCCAACTGACAGTACGACAACAACGACAGATGAGCCGACTCCAACTGATACTACTACAACAACTACAGATGAGCCGACTCCAACTGACAGTACCACAACTACCACAGATGAGCCGACTCCTACTGACAGTACTACAACCACCACAGATGAGCCGAATCCAACTGACAGTACTACAACAACCACAGATGAGCCGACTCCAACTGACAGTACTATAACAACCACAGATGAGCCGACTCCAACTGATACTACTACAACAACTACAGATGAGCCGACTCCAACTGATACTACTACAACAACCACAGATGAGCCGACTCCAACTGATACTACAACAACAACCACAGATGAGCCGACTCCAACTGATACTACTACAACAACGACAGATGAGCCGACTCCAACTGATACTACTACAACAAGCACAGATGAGCCGACTCCAACTGATACTACTACAACAACCACAGATGAGCCGACTCCAACTGATACTACTACAACAACCACCGATGAGCCAACTCCAACTGACAGTACTACAACAACCACAGATGAACCGACTCCAACTGACAGTACTACAACAACCACAGATGAGCCGACTCCAACTGACAGTACTACAACAACAACGGATGAGCCGACTCCAACTGACAGTACGACAACAACGACAGATGAGCCGACTCCAACTGATACTACTACAACAACTACAGATGAGCCGACTCCAACTGACAGTACCACAACTACCACAGATGAGCCGACTCCTACTGACAGTACTACAACCACCACAGATGAGCCGAATCCAACTGACAGTACTACAACAACCACAGATGAGCCGACTCCAACTGACAGTACTATAACAACCACAGATGAGCCGACTCCAACTGATACTACTACAACAACTACAGATGAGCCGACTCCAACTGATACTACTACAACAACCACAGATGAGCCGACTCCAACTGATACTACTACAACAACCACAGATGAGCCGACTCCAACTGACAGTACTACAACAACTACAGATGAGCCGACTCCAACTGATACTACTACAACAACCACAGATGAGCCCACTCCAACTGACAGTACTATAACAACCACAGATGAGCCGACTCCAACTGATACTACTACAACAACAACAGATGAGCCGACTCCAACTGACAGTACTACAACAACGACAGATGAGCCGACTCCAACTGATACTATTACAACAACCACAGATGAGCCGACTCCAACTGACAGTACTACAACAACTACAGATGAGCCGACTCCAACTGATACTACTACAACAACCACAGATGAGCCCACTCCAACTGATACTACTACAACAACAACAGATGAGCCGACTCCAACTGACAGTACTACAACAACGACAGATGAGCCGACTCCAACTGATACTACTACAACAACCACAGATGAGCCGACTCCAACTGATACTACTACAACAACCACAGATGAGCCGACTCCAACAGACAGTACTACAACAACTACAGATGAGCTGACTCCAACTGACAGTACTACAACAACCACAGATGAGCCGACTCCAACTGATACTACTACAACCACCACAGATGAGCCGACTCCAACTGATACTACTACAACCACCACAGATGAGCCGACTCCAACTGATACTACTACAACAACCACAGATGAGCCGACTCCAACTGACAGTACTACAACAACGACAGATGAGCCGACTCCAACTGATACTACTACAACAACCACAGATGAACCGACTCCAACTGACAGTACTACAACAACGACAGATGAGCCGACTCCAACTGATACTACTACAACAACCACAGATGAGCCGACTCCAACTGACACTACTACAACAACTACAGATGAGCCGACTCCAACTGACAGTACTACAACAACCACCGATGAGCCGACTCCAACTGACACTACTACAACAACCACAGATGAGCCGACTCCAACTGACAGTACTACAACAACTACGGATGAGCCGACTCCAACTGACAGTACTACAACAACCACAGATGAACCGACTCCAACTGATACTACTACAACAACCACAGATGAGCCGACTCCAACTGACAGTACTACAACAACGACAGATGAGCCGACTCCAACTGATACTACTACAACAACCACAGATGAGCCGACTCCAACTGACACTACTACAACAACTACAGATGAGCCGACTCCAACTGACAGTACTACAACAACCACCGATGAGCCGACTCCAACTGACAGTACTACAACAACCACAGATGAGCCGACTCCAACTGACAGTACTACAACAACCACAGATGAGCCCACTCCAACTGACAGTACTACAACAACCACAGATGAACCGACTCCAACTGATACTACTACAACAACCACAGATGAGCCGACTCCAACTGACAGTACTACAACAACTACGGATGAGCCGACTCCAACTGACAGTACTACAACAACCACAGATGAACCGACTCCAACTGACAGTACTACAACAACTACGGATGAGCCGACTCCAACTGACAGTACTACAACAACCACAGATGAACCGACTCCAACTGACAGTACTACAACTACGACAGATGAGCCGACTCCAACTGACAGTACTACAACAACTACAGATGAGCCGACTCCAACTGACAGTACTACAACAACCACAGATGAGCCGACTCCAACTGATACTACTACAACAACCACAGATGAGCCGACTCCAACTGACAGTACTACAACAACCACAGATGAGCCGACTCCAACTGACAGTACTACAACAACCACAGATGAGCCGACTCCAACTGATACTACTACAACAACCACAGATGAGCCGACTCCAACTGATACTAGTACAACAACCACAGATGAGCCGACTCCAACTGATACTACTACAACAACCACAGATGAGCCGACTCCAACTGATACTACTATTACAACCACAGATGAGCCGACTCCAACTGACAGTACTACAACAACCACAGATGAGCCGACTCCAACTGACAGTACTACAACAACCACAGATGTGCCGACTCCAACTGATACTACTACAAAAACCACAGATGAGCCGACTCCAACTGATTCTACTACAACAACCACAGATGAGCCGACTCCAACTGATACTACTACAACAACCACAGATGAGCCGACTCCAACTGATTCTACTACAACAACCACAGATGAGCCGACTCCAACTGATACTACTACAACAACCACAGATGAGCCGACTCCAACTGACAGTACTACAACAACCACAGATGAGCCGACTCCAACTGATACTACTACAACAACCACAGATGAGCCGACTCCAACTGACAGTACTACAACAACCACAGATGAGCCGACTCCAACTGATACTACTACAACAACTACAGATGAGCCGACTCCAACTGACAGTACTACAACAACCACAGATGAGCCGACTCCAACTGACACTACTACAACAACCACAGATGAGCCGACTCCAACTGACAGTACTACAACAACCACAGATGAGCCGACTCCAACTGATACTACTACAACAACTACAGATGAGCCGACTCCAACTGACAGTACTACAACAACCACCGATGTGCCGTCTCCAACTGATACTACTACAACAACCACAGATGAGCCGACTCCAACTGATACTACTACAACAACTACAGATGAGCCGACTCCAACTGACAGTACTACAACAACCACAGATGAGCCGACTCCAACTGACAGTACTACAACAACTACAGATGAGCCGACTTCAACTGACAGTACTACAACAACCACAGATGAGCCGAATCCAACTGATACTACTACAACAACCACAGATGAGCCGACTCCAACTGACAGTACTACAACAACTACAGATGAGCCGACTCCAACTGACAGTACTACAACAACTACAGATGAGCCGACTCCAACTGACAGTACTACAACAACCACCGATGAGCCGACTCCAACTGACACTACTACAACAACCACCGATGAGCCGACTCCAACTGACACTACTACAACAACCACAGATGAGCCGACTCCAACTGACAGTACTACAACAACTACGGATGAGCCGACTCCAACTGACAGTACTACAACAACCACAGATGAACCGACTCCAACTGATACTACTACAACAACCACAGATGAGCCGACTCCAACTGACAGTACTACAACAACTACGGATGAGCCGACTCCGACTGACAGTACTACAACAACAACAGATGAGCCGACTCCAACTGATACTACTACAACAACCACAGATGAGCCGACTCCAACTGACAGTACTACAACAACCACAGATGAGCCGACTCCAACTGATACTACTACAACAACTACAGATGAGCCGACTCCAACTGACAGTACTACAACAACTACAGATGAGCCGACTCCAACTGACAGTACTACAACAACCACAGATGAGCCGACTCCAACTGATACTACTACAACAACTACGGATGAGCCGACTCCAACTGACAGTACTACAACAACTACAGATGAGCCGACTCCAACTGATACTACTACAACAACTACAGATGAGCCGACTCCAACTGACAGTACTACAACAACTACAGATGAGCCGACTCCAACTGACAGTACTACAACAACCACAGATGAGCCGACTCCAACAGACAGTACTACAACAACTACAGATGAGCTGACTCCAACAGACAGTACTACAACAACTACAGATGAGCCGACTCCAACTGACAGTACTACAACAACCACAGATGAGCCGACTCCAACTGACAGTACTACAACAACCACAGATGAGCCGACTCCAACTGACAGTACTACAACAACCACAGATGAGCCGACTCCAACAGACAGTACTACAACAACTACAGATGAGCCGACTCCAACTGACAGTACTACAACAACCATAGATGAGCCGACTCCAACTGACAGTACTACAACAACAGATTTAACAAGCACAACAGAAGCGGAAGAGCTTTGTCCACCAGATATTTATGGAAATGTGCCACATCCAGAGTTATGCAATTCGTTTTATTTATGTGTAAGCGGAGTTGCTGTACAATTGTGGTGTGCTGCAGGAAATGAATTTGATCCCGAAACTAGGGTGAGTAAAGCTATAAATACATAAATTGTTTATTAAGTAAAAGTCACAGTACAAAAGTACTCTTTTCACTTAGGTTTTATGCACGTCTGACAAAAAAATGGAATAGTGTTAGTCTACATTTATGGCCACGTTTTAACCGACTTCAAAAAGGAGGACATCCTTTGTTTTTTTTTAATTGCCTATGGTTGGCAGACGAGCCAGCGGCCCACCTGATGGTAAGCGGTAACCGCCGCTCATGGACTACAGGAATTTCGGGACACACCCAAGCCGCTGCCTACCGTGAAGTGAATATTCTCTTTAAACCTCGAATGCTGGAGCTCAACTGCTGGAATCTCCCCTCCAACTGACTGCACACACAACATTATATCCAAATTATATGTTGAGCGGCAACGAGTCCTAGAGTGAAGACCACGACTCGTTAAAATAAACTCGGAAGATGGACCGATGACTTAAAAAATGAGGATGCGGAGAATGGAAGAACGGATGTCTTCGTGTAAATTATAAGACGTCAAAGGAAAAAAGAATATCAAGGCATAAGCCTATTTAAAATTATCAGATAGTCTCGGATCAAACCGATCGCTACTAAGGGACTCGAACCAGACTTTTGTTGTTTTTTTTTTTTTTTTATTGCCTATGGTTGGCAGACGAGCCAGCGACCCACCTGATGGTAAGCGGTAACCGTCGCTCATGGACTACAGGAATGTCAGGGACACACCCAAGCCGCTGTCTACCGTGAAGTGAAAACTCTCTTTAAACCTCGTTTGAAGAAAGACATGTCGTAGCGCTCGGGAAACACCGCAGCAGGTAGTTCGTTCCAGAGTCCACACGTTCGTGGAAGAAAAGAACGCCGGAATCGATCCGTACAGGACCGTATTGTTTCCAGGTGGAATGGATGAACCCTACTACGATGTCGAGTGGTGCGGTGGTAGAAAGGTGACGGTGGCACCATGTCAAACAGTTCCTCAGAGCACTCCCCATTGAACAGACGGTAGAGTACGCAAAGTGCACCAAAGTCACGCCTCTGCTGTAAAGACTCCAGTCTGTCCGTGAGATTGGGGTCATCAACGATCCGAACAGCTCGCGTTTGGAGGGAGTCAAATGGATCGAGCAAGTATTTGGGGGCACCCGCCCAGAGATGAGTGCAGTACTTCACGTGCGGTCGAACCTGCGCTTTATAGAGCACAAGTCGTTGTGCCGGCGAGAAGTAACGCGTCGTTCTATTGAGGACACCCACCTTTTTGCTCGCCAATTTGGCTTTATTTTCCAAATGACTCTCAAACTGGACTTTGCTGGAGATTGCGACGCCGAGGATCCCAATAATCTTGGAGACTCGGAGTCTAACTCCTTGGAACTGTGGTACTAGGACAAATGGGTCTTTCTTCGCAATGAACGCGCATAATTGTGTCTTTGTGGGGTTGAATCGAACCAGGTTCCTGTCACCCCATTCGGAGACACACCCCAAAGAGTCCTCGACTTTTGACACAAGTTGCAACCGTCTCTCCTGAACAACGCTCCGAGGGACGTTCTGTTGGCTGGTATATCGCGCATCACCCGTGCTGTCATCTGCATAGCAATGTATGTTCTCTATGGATAGCATATCATTGATATGCAGAATGAACAGTGTTGGGGAGAGCACCAAACCTTGTGGAACGCCAGCATTAATGGTTTTGAGACTGGAACAAGCACCGCCAACAACGTCCATAATCCTCCGATTGTCCAGAAAGCTAGCGATCCCTCTGCAGAGTCCCTCGGGGATTCCCTAAGAAGGAAGCTTCGATAGAAGGGCCTTGTGCCAGACCCTGTCAAACGCCTTGGCGATGTCGAGGCTGACAGCGAGAACCTCGCCCTTGCCTTCTAAGGCTTTAGCCCAGCGGTGCGTGAGGTTCACAAGAAGATCACTAGCTGAGCGACCGTAACGGAAGCCATACTGGCGGTCGCTTATCAGCTGGTGTTGAGAACTCTCTCCATCACCTTTGATAACAAGGATGTTACCGCTATCGGCCTGTAATTTAACGGGTCCGACCGGTCACCCTTTTTGGAAATAGGGTGGACATTGGTGACCTTCCACGAAGATGGAACCCTTCCATATTTATATGAGAGACGGTAGAGACGCGTCAGTGGCACACGTCTTAAGTACCACTGCATGGATGCCGTCCAGCCCGCTCGATTTCTGGGTATCAAGGAGCCTGAGCTCCTGCCTAACCGCACGTTGCATGATTCGTATTTCTAGCATGAAGCTCTTACACATTGGGATGGAAGGTGGTGTGGCTCCTCTATCATCCAAAGTCGAGTTAGAACCAAAGACTGCTACCGAAAGGGCCCCCGGTGCCCCCCGCACACCACTAACGGGATCCACTCCGGTCTCCCTCCCGGCACGGTAGCAGTATGCGGGATTTTCGCCGGTTGGCGGGACAGCCTCCCAGGTAGGATATTCCCGAGTTCAGGTCCCCTACTGACCGGCAGGTGGCAGACGGTAACCATTCCTATTGGGTCTCCCTGGACCCCCCGTCAACCTGTCACGCCGTAAGGATCCACGAGAACTCCTACACCGCCTGTTCCAAACTTCAATGCGACCTGACAGCTCATGCGGGAGGGAAAGTTGGAAGAAGGGATATCGGCTATTTAGCTCTTTGGTCGGAACGCGTAGTTGCTATACGATCAAAATAAGCCGAGCTGTGGTACCCACCCGGTCGCTAGATCCTGCCACAAGTGTCAGGAAAGAAAAGGGAGGACAGCGGACACCAATGTGCAGGGATGGTTGGGAGTGCAGTGATTGGCGGCTCGGGAACTCGAGGTCGCGTACCCGAAGCCACCTGTATCGCAACCGGACAAGTTACGAACAAGCAGCCCCCTGAATGAATTCTCAATTTGGATGTATGTATTTTGTAATGAATGTTTGGGCAGTATTCCGTCATATGGGTCTACATGTGACGGAGTTCTGCCCCATTTTCAGGACAGTTTGGCTGCCACTGGGCTGTAAAGAGAATGCCTCGATTTCCGCCATGTTTTGACGCCTGAATCAATCAGTTACGATTTATTTTTAATCCTAATATTTTTTCTTTCAGACATGCGTTCCTATAGCTCCAGGTGGCTGTACCACGGGTCCTACGACTCTACCTGTAACCGAATCCAGCACCGGACCTACGGATATAACTCCCACTACTGACCTGACTACTGATCCGACTAGTACTACTGAAACGCCACCAGATTTGTGTCCCATCGGTATTTGGGGTAACAAACCTCACCCAGAAATTTGTAATTCATTCATCATGTGTGCTGGTGGTAATACCATTCAGTTGTGGTGCAGCGATGGATTTGAATTTGATCCTGAATTGTTGGTATGTATTATCTTCTAAGTTTAGTATATCTTTTTTTTTTATAAATTAGTCAACGATAAATTAGAGAGCGAAAGACCAGTTTCTCGTTTTGCTTATTATGTACAGTCGCGGAATGAAAATGTTCGTCACCTTAAAGTTCAATTTTGCTTGAGTCGAATCAAGGAAACAGAAACTTCAACATGTCAATGTTGTCAAACTAATAATAAGGTTTTACTCAGATTAATAACCCAACTACAGCAATTGATGGAATCTTGAAATAAATCCTTTTTCGTTAAGAAAATAGACATACATCATGGACATACCACATGGGAAACAGTTTTTATTGCAAAGTCAATTGCAATATACAATGGTAGAGTAATAACTGAGAAAATTAGTTGATAGCTATGGTTGACAGCTTCTTGAAAGCACGGCTTTTTAGAAATGTCACACCCACAATAGAAATTTTTAAAGTCTTTTTCAAAGGAATTAATAACAATATACGTCTATTTCTCGATTCGCGTAAAGAGATTTTGACAGAATTAACACAGCTATATCTGTCTTATTAGAACACATTATTTTCATGTATTGATATCAGTGGCAGAGAGTGATAGTTGTATAATGAGACAGACATATTCTTTTCATCTATTCATTTAGTTAATAATCTGAGAGGTTTTCTGAATAAATTTAAACTCTGTTGTCAAATAGTTAAGCTCAATTTAAAACATACGAGTTTACAACTGTCTAATGTGATGCATAGTCATATCATATTTATATTTATCATCGCTCCATACAGACGTGCGCATAATTATTAAAAATAATAAATTGACAATTGCATAAATAGTGACCTAGTTTACCGACTTTGTGTGTTATTGTGTTATGCGTGTTTAGTTTTACTATGAACAGTTATTATTAGTGCATTTGGCCTCAAAAATGGAAGGTAGTCCAGGGCCGCCGACGTCCCAAAGTGAGAAATTTGAAGTCATATCAACACCTGAGTTACAGCAATGGATGGGATCTATCCAACAATACTTAAATGAAATATGCACTATTTCAGCCGAAGGTAAACTGAACTCGGAACAGAAGTTAAGAGTTTCCAACCTCTGCCGGAAAGTTGGAAGTGGGGTTTCACAATTGGCTGTCCAATATCAGTCAATCAAACATAGAGCAGTCCAATCCCATGTATCTTTGCAAAACCAATCTGCCCTACTAGATCTGGCAAACGATTTATCTGAGATAAAACAGACGATTAAGGAGTCCTGTTCCAAACAAGCATTGCCAAATTCATCTTTTGCTGACATGGTGAAGAAGGGGACGAATAGTTTCGTTCGACCAACGCCCCTGAGTTCCGTGACCATTTACCCTAGTGACAGGTCAAAAACCAGCGACGAAACCAAAACCTTGGTCCAGAAAATCGTATGCCCTGAAGATATGAAACTGAAAGTCCGCGGAGTCAGAAACACGAAAAACGGAGGCGTCATTATCAGCACAGAGTCTAAAAATGACCTAGAAAAACTCAAACAATCTGTGCAACTTGCCAAGTCAGGTCTTACCGTCGACGAAACCCAAAAACGCAAACCCCGCATTACTATCGTAGGAGTCCCGACACAAATGAGCGATAATGAGGTTTTTAAATGTGTATACGAACAAAACCTGGTAGAAAAAATGCCCTCTTTAACTAAAGATTCATTTTTGACCTCAATTAGACTCAGCCACAAATCTGGAAAGAAAGACGCAGTGACCTGCAATTATATACTGGAAGTATCAGCAGTCATACGTAAAGCCCTGCTAATTCAAGAAAGAGTTTTTATCAATTGGACGTCCTGTCCTGTGCGAGATTTTACACTAGTGACTAGATGCTACAAATGCCAGCAGTACGGACATGCAGCCAAAACATGCAAAACACCTAACTCTACATGTGGACATTGCGGTCAAGATGGTCATTCTATTCAAGAGTGCAAATCAAAATCAGAGGCGCCTAAATGTGCAACATGCTTGCGTTTCAAAAAGCCGAACAATCACAAGACGGGTGACAATGACTGCCCTGCAAAAAAAGCAGCTGAACTCAGGTACATTAACTCGATTGATTATGAAGGCGCCTAAGAGCGCCGAATACTCGCGTGTATTTTAGAACTAAGGGTAGATTTAAGTTACATAAATGGATTTAAATTTAATTACGCAATTAGATAATAGTTTCCTATCGGAATCAAGATTTTGTGAGGTTGAAGATTGCAGACAATATCTTATCGGATACCAAAAATCACTAACCATACTTACACAGAATATTCGCAGTATTCATAAAAATATAGATAGTTTACATGTTTTTCTACATAGGCTTAATGTTCACTGTGATATAATCATTCTAACCGAGTGTTGGTTAATAAACCGGCACGATCGCCTTCCAATAATACCGGGGTACAATGTATACTATACCGCTACAAATCACAATCAAAATGATGGTGTCGTGGTATATGCTAAACAAACATTAAAGGTCACAGTCGAGGAGCCAACTCTTCAAGACTGCAATGGTTTGATCCTTAACATTGGTTCAGATACAGCGATTATTGCTATATATAGATCTCCTTCCTTCAGAAACTCTGACCTCTTTCAAAAATCTCTAGGTGAAACATTGAAATCACTATCCTCATGTAAAAACATAATATTAACAGGTGACTTGAATTTAAACATTAGCTCAGGATCTTGCGATTCAGGAACCCATAACTACCTTAATTTATGTTCATACTATGGTCTTCAGCCCGCTCACACATTATCTACTCATCATAGCGGTTCCTGTCTCGATCATGTAATGATTAAAACCAGCTTGACATACATCACTCTTGTTACTAACTCTACTGTAACTGACCACCACGCTGTCCTACTAACCGTAAATTTAACGCCACCTAAGCAGAGTCGTCCACAGACAAGGTCTAAATTAAACATACACAAACTCGAACATGATTTATGCAACATCGATTTTTGTCCAGTTTACAATAATGCTGACCCTAATATGTCTCTGTCGTATTTAATTAAAAATGTCCAACAAGCAATATTATGCAACACGAAAGTAACGACAATAAATAAGAAATTTTACAATATCAAACCCTGGATTACTCCTGGTCTTATACGTTGTATAAGACACAGAGATCGACTCCATCAGCGAACAAGACGGTACCCTGACAACCTAATACTTTTAACTACGTATAAAAGATACAAAAATTTCTGTAACAACCTACTCAAAAAGTTAAAAATTAATTATGACAGAGATGTTTTACAAAGGGCAGGTAATAATAGTAAGCAAATTTGGCGACATGTTAAAAGCATAACTTACTCCTCGAAAAATCATCAATCAAATTCGAGTTTGCTGCATATTAACTCATCACCACTAAATTCAGCTAACCATGTAAATAACTATTTTATAAATGTGGGCAAAAATCTTGCCGAGCGTATTCAAAATCAAAATAATAGCCTTGGATGTACGCAACCCCCCCAATTTGTCCGCAACTTGAGTCTCAAATCTTTCGTTATGCTAGACACTGACGAACACGAGGTAGCTCGAATTATTTCTGACCTAAAGGATAGCTGCGCCACTGGCTCGGACAATATTAGCAATAAAATCCTTAAACTTTTTAAACATATTTTAGTACCTCCTCTAACATATATTTTTCGACTTTGCCTTTCTGGAGGGATTTTTCCTCAATGCTTAAAAAAGGCAGTGGTTATTCCTATCTATAAATCCGGAAATAAAGAACTTGTATCCAATTACCGACCGATCTCCCTACTTCCCTCAATATCGAAAATACTCGAAAAAATTATAAATATTAGATTAATTAATTACCTAGAAAACAACCAGTTTCTATCCCCTACACAATATGGTTTTAGAGCTAAATTGTCTACAGCCGACGCGACTCACACTTTGACTGATTATATTTCACAAGAGCTCAGCAAAGGGAACCAAGTCCTGGGCATCTTCCTTGACCTTGCTAAAGCTTTTGACACAATTTCTGTTCCCATTCTGCTAAACAAGTTGGAGTCTCTGGGCATAAGAGGGAAACAACTAAAACTTTTGGCAGACTATTTAAATGAAAGATACCAATGTATCAAAATAGATAACATTACTAGTGAAGATCAAAAATGTTCCGGTTTTGGTATTCCTCAGGGCAGTATTTTAGGCCCTACTTTATTCCTTATTTACATAAATGACCTTTGCAATATGAATATCGAACATGGTAAGATAATATCCTATGCTGATGACACAGCTATTATATTTACGGCCAAAACCAAGATCGACCTATTTGAAAACGCTCAGAAAGGTTTTAATTTCATAAATAATTGGCTTAGTCATAATTTGCTAACATTAAACGCTGATAAGACAAAATATATCCGCTTTTCTATGCGACAGTCATACCACAGCGACGATGACCCACATTTATTTGCACACTATTGTAATAACACATTAGAAAATACGTGTAACTGTCCTATTATACTTAGCACTAGCAACATAAAATATCTCGGCATTAATATAGATAACACACTGTCATTCAAGAAACACATAGAAATTTTAGTGACTAGAGTGCGAAAACTAATATATGTCTTTAAAAAACTGCGTTCTATTGCCGATTCGAAATTAATTATACAAGTATATAAGGCCCTGTGTCAGTCCATCATTCAGTATTGCATCACTTCATGGGGAGGAGCACTAAAAACTGTTATGTTGCCACTTGAAAGAGCACAGAGAGCCGTTCTAAAAGTAGCTACTTTTCGACATTTCCTTTTTCCCACCTTCCTCCTGTATAAATGCTGTAAGGTATTGACTGTCCGTCAGCTTTTTATAGTAAATATAATTTTAAAACAACACGAGCTACTTACTTTTAATACTGACTTAACTAATAAGAGACGAAAAGATATAGTCTGCACATCTGATTCCACCTCAAGATATATGTTCTCAAACCGATTTTTTAATTTCATTGGCCCTTTTTTGTATAATAGATTAAATCGAATTATAAATATATACCACCTAAATTATTTTAATTGTAAAAAAGCTGTAAGTACCCAATTACAAGATATGTCATACGAACAGACGGAGGACTTATTACTTGTACTAAAATAAATAAGACCAATTGTTGTAACATCTCTTATAATTACCTATTTTTTGTAAATGTTAATTTATTAATCTATGTTTTCTAGTTTAACAGTTCTTGTTTTTAGTTATTAAGTATAGTTTTAGTTTCGGAAAGTATTTATTAAAATACTTTTTACTTTCTAGCCTGAAACACAGGTTTCAACCTAGTTCAGGCAAATACTTAACTGTGCTATTTGTTATTATACCTTTATATAAGTTTATTGTACCTTTACTTTCATGAATAAATTATTATTATTATTATTATTATAGTTTAAAAAAGGTAACGTGTGTTTCCAAAGCGTTAAATTAGTGTATTTGAAAACTGACGAACGTTTTCATTCCGCGACCTGTACACAAATATATCTGACACATAATAATATACAGATAAATTTACCTTGTGATAACCAAAAATTAAACTTCGAACGGAGGTTTTTACTTTTACATTAGCTGGTTTTAACAGTTCCTTTATTCTATTTTCAGATATGCGTGGTGATTGCAGAAGGTGGTTGTACTTATAATTCCACCACAACCACGGAAGCGCCAACCACAGATCCACCAGCGATTTGTAGTCCAGATTCTCATGAACCAGTGGCAAATCCAGACGAATGTGATGCTTACTATTATTGTATGGACGGTCAAGCCATCCCAGTGAGATGTCCTGAGGGTTTTGAGTTTGATCCTAGTGTTTTGGTAAATAAAACTTAAAATATTTGAATCGTAAAATTTTCAAAAAAGACGTAATTTATGACGTTCTCAAATTTTTTTTTAAGTCTAAGTCAAACAAATGAAACATATTTAAAAACAATAGTATGCTTGTGTACTTACTCAATATATTTTTGTTTTTAACCTTTCGCGATTTTTATACATATTAGATATACTTCGGCACTTAACCGCGTGAATTATTTAAAGGTACGAACCTTTTATTTACCCGACGTTTCGATCGAATTGCACCGATCGTGGTCACGGGTTGACTGACACTGTATATTGTACACCTATTTCTCCATCAAGCCTGAATACATGTGTATTCAAAGTTGATGGAGAAATAGGGGTATGAAAACTGTAAAATCTATTTCAATAATAACCTTTTACTCTTTACTGCAGACTTGTGTGCCAATCGCTGAAGGTGGATGTACTCATTCTTCAACAACAACAACCGACCCAGGGAGTACAACTACGGAAGCGATATCGCCAAATCCGTCATCAACAACCACAGATTCCACTTCGGATACCACAGGAATAACTGAAGATGGGACTACAGGAGATGATACAACTTCAGATACTACAGATTCGATAACTCCGACTTCATCAGCAACAACTGAGTCAGAAGACACAACTACTGTTTCAACCACTACAACTTCGGTAACAGACGAAACAACTACGGATAGTGAAGGCGATGATATAACTCCTTCATCCACTACACAATCCTCAACAACAACCGAGGAAGATACAGATATCACAGAATCGGTAACACCATCAACAACAACAACTATTCCGTCTGAAACCACAGAAGATGAAACTACTACTTCAACTCAAATACCTACAACGACAGACAGTGACAACGAGCCGGGGACTCCAGATGATGACATAACAACTAGTCCAACAACAACTATAGATCCAGAGGCAATTGATATAACACCCACACCTACATCATCTGAGCCCGAAGAAGTAACAACAAACGGAACGACTACAAGTGAAAGTGACGGATCGACTGTTGATATAACAACAACGACTATGGCACCAACAGATACGACTACTACAGAAGCACCAATATGTCCTGATGGTTATTTTGGAAATACAGCACATCCAAAATATTGTAATTATTTCTATCTATGTATTGGGACTGGACATCCCATTGAAGTCCAATGTACTGAAGGATTTGAATATGACCCTGACAAAATGGTAAATCCTTTTTTATCTCTAGGATATGTCCATATGGTCCAAATTCGACCGTACTTCATTATAGTTATTGGATTTATAGATATTTTTGTACATATATATACTCTCTGTTTTTAAACGAAATTCAATCTGTCAAGTGGATTCAAATAAACCACACACTACCATTGAAATACACTTAAACATCATCATAAACATACACTACCATGTATATGACATACCTACTCTGCCAATTTCAAACAAGATTGACTTGACAGATTGAGTTTCGTTTCAAAATAATAATAAAAATATATGAAGAAAGTATTATTAAAGAGAAACACTTGTAAAAAATATAATTGGTTACAGGAGTGCGTGGCTATAGCCGAAGGTGGTTGCACTCTTGGACCAGCAACAACACAGGAACCGACAACTCCTGATCCTGATGGAGAAGATGATGATGATGATCCCATCGGTGATGATGATGCCACTTCGGAGCCTACAACGGTGGCTCCGGTCTGTCCGCCAGGATACTTGGGACCACTTCCTCATCCTAAACTTTGTAGTTCTTTCTTCTTATGTTCTGAAGCAGGAGAACCGGTAGAACTTCAGTGTAATGAGGGTTTCGAGTTTGATCGTTATGAAAAAGTGAGTTATTTTTTCTTCACTAGCCTGCCCACGACTTTGTCTACATGGATCACGAATCCGCGTGATTTTTGAAAATAGTAAAACTCGTTTTTTAAAGTTCGTATTGTAATGAAACGTATACTTATTGTATGGCATCTAATTAAGTGTAGTAGTTTTTGCACAAATTGTAAAAATCAAGAAACATAACTGTGTGACAGACAGATAGATACTTCGGGACTAATGGTCTCCTAACAGCTTTTGGTTACGGACAATCTCATCAAAGACTAGCCAGATACGTAGGATCTTTATTCCTTCACTAACTTGGGATGATATCAGACTCTATTGGAGAGAGAACAAGCCCGGGCCCGATGGGTTAACATGCTCACGGAGAGTAATGACGTTCTTCGAAAGTTGACCGCCCATTTATTACGTTAGTATACCGACAGTGGTAACATTGATAATCTTTCAATCAGCTCTCTTGCCATCGAGAGCCTTTTTCTGCACTATGGACTCTAAAAGTCTTTAAAACCACCTCTAAATAAACATATTACTGTGCAGGACTGCGTTGAAATAGCTGAAGGAGGCTGCACCCTTGGACCAGCAACTACAAGTCCAACTGATCCAACAACAAGTCCATCAACAACAACAGATGCATCAACAACAACTGAGGAAGATACGACTACAGCATCAACCACTACGACTACTCCAGAAGAAACAACTACTCCAACTACAGAAATGACAACTGAAACTCAACAAACAACTACGGCACCGCCTCTTTGTCCTGATGGGTTCATTGGAAATATGCCACATCCGGAACTATGCGATTGGTTCTACAGATGTATTGGTATAGCATTTCCATTGTTGTCGCAGTGCCCTGAAGGTCTCGAGTTCGATCCTGAGCTTAGAGTAAGCTATTTTTCAGTAAATTATAAATTAAAATAACCAATCTTACTAAAACCAACATAGGCATGGGCTAAACATAACTTAGACAGCAGTTTTAAATTTTAACAGTGTCTTAATCATGTATAACCTTAAATTACCGTTTATATTCTTCTTCTGTTTTCTTCTGGGGCTTTTCCTGCACTAGAGTGCCACAGAAGGTTAAATCACGTACACAAAGTATACAGGCTAGGAAGTTAAGGCAAGGTGTTCCGTATGAAAATCGAACCAGCATGCAACCTCCTGCGCAGCAGTCGTTCAGACTAATACTGCGCTGTTGAGACAATTAAAATTATTAGTATTTTTCGTACCTTTAGTATAGTACATTTCATGAATAAACGAATATCAAAAATATTAATGAAAAAAAAGTAAAGACGTTTTACGAATAATACTTATTTGTTTTCTAGAACTGTAGACCAATAACCGAAGGTGGATGCACTTATTCAAAAACTACAACATTATCACCCGAAGTAACAACAACAACAGATTCTATAACAACTACTGAAGCTACAGAACAAACGACTACTTCATCAACAACTCTAGGAGTTGAACCGACTACAGAAGATGATCCGACTGAAACAGTACCGATTTGTGAAGACGGATATTTCGGAACGTTGCCACATCCGGAAATTTGCACTGCATTCTATAGATGTTTTGGATTTGGAGATCCGCTGTTGATGCATTGTACTAACGGATCAGAGTTTGATATTAATGTTAATGTAAGTAAATAGGTACAAATATAATATAAAACTATGACATTCCAAACACTGGGACACAGGGTCTTTTAAAGAGGAGAGGTCTGGAATAAATTTATTTATTTATAAATGAGATTAATATTTTAATTTCATTTAATAATTATAAATAAATTCTTTATTTTTCAAATAAATTTGTTACTTAGGCTCAGTATTACATAGTGTATCTAATATAATATTAAAAAGTTGGTTTTAATTATTCTTGTCTGTTTGTGAGTTTGACTTCAGTCTTTATGATTTTCTAATCAATAGATAGAAAAAGCGAAAGGAATATTTTATTTATCAAATGTTTCTTTCTGTTTCAACAGTAGATAATTTATGGAGACTGGCTGTAAGCTGATTTTTTAAACTTAAAAAAGTTAAAAAACTGGCATGAATGACATTGACTATTTTTTATCGTCATATTTTATGCAGACGTAGTTACAGACAATCTAATGAAATTATTTGTTGCAGGATTGCGTACCTATAGCTGAAGGTGGATGTACACTAGGATCAAGTACTACGGGAGTAACAGTACCGACTACAACAGAAGCTACAACTACCGACTTACCAAATATGACTACATCGTCAACAGAAACGACTATAAATGACGAAGATACAACAGAAACTTGTTCTGATAATTACACTGGATGTGGGGTTGACTCCTCAGAATCGACTAACCCAACAACTACGACTTTAGCACCAGTTGAAACGACAACGGAAGATGAACCGGCTACTACAGAAATACCGATTTGTCCCGATGGATATTTTGGTAATTTACCACACCCGGTGTACTGTAATCAGTTCTATAGCTGTGTCGGTATAGGAACTCCAATATTACTTCCCTGTTTCGAAGGATTCGAGTTCGATCCTGAAAAATTGGTAAGTATAATTACTCGTATTAATATTCATTTTTAGGTTTCCGTAGCCAAAATGGCAAAAGCGGAACCCTTATAGTTTCGTCATGTCCGTCCGTACGTCACAGGCATTTTACTTAAAGACTACACAATGAATATTGATTAAACTCTGAAGAGAAAGAGAAGTGCCTAAGAAAGGTGCCTTGTTGTAGCCGCTACTAAGTTAGATAGCTAAATAATAAAAAAACAATATTTTTAGGGGGGCAGAGTGCCTCCCTAAAAATATTGTTTCACATTTAACAGAAGCTGAAAACATTTTTTTTGAGCAATAAATCAACGTGAACACGTGTGTTCTTTAAAAGCAGTGTGTTACTAAAACAGTGAATATTTTCGGAAATAATCGCTTCGAAAGTTGCATAAATACCCCCCTTATCTTTTGAACCGTGTGACCAAAATATATTAAAAAAAATACAAATATGCCAAAAATAAATACTATAAACTAAAATTATTTCGGGCATGATCGGATATTCCGTCATTAAGTTATTGCCGAAAAACTGCGTTTTTCAACAAAAGTGTGAGGGCCATAAACATACCCTCTTCTGCTGGTGCAATTATTGAAATCGGATTTCACGGCTCCCAAACCCTACACAGCATGGTCTGACATGCTCTTGCCCGGATTTTTTAATACCATTTCTGTAGTAGAGAACAATCCATAAATAGCTAACTGTTTCGTTAGCGGAGTAAGTATGACTTCTCTAATGAAACCCGCGTAAGATTCCATTGCCATACGGGTCAGACATTATTGTTCGGAATCTGTATACTTTTATAAAATATCTTAAAGTGGAAATCTTGTTAGGCATTCTGAGTGTTGAGCTATACGAAGAATGACTTTGTTCAAATACCTTTATAAGTTTTCTGGTTGCCATATTACAGGTTCTGTTTATTGTGTACCATGATTTTTTTAAATTATAAATCCGACTTTTATTACAGAATTGTGTAGCAATAGTTGAAGGCGGTTGTACTCTCGGACAGACAACAACTGAACCGACTACGCCGTCAACTGAAACAACTACTGTAACTGAACCAACAACTACAGCAATGCCAATTTGTCCTGATAACTATTTCGGAAACATACCACATCCGGAATTGTGCACATGGTTCTATAGATGTATCGGAATCGGAACTCCGTTATTGTTGCCATGTACCGAAGGATTTGAATTTGATCCCGAATCAATGGTAAGAAATTTTTATATTCTGGCTTATATTAAACACGAGTTTTTCACCGCGGCTTGGCCTGCGATATTTTTATATCACATGTGCTATTCTGACGTATTGATATATAAACTACATTCCTGTTAAGTTTCATCAAAATCTGTTTAGTACTTTTTGAACGGAAGAGCATCCATGTATCAATCCTCACGAACCTTTAGATTTATAATACTTATAAAAATAGGAATTCTAGATCAATGCGAGCAAATGTTATATGTCGAAGCAGTGCCAAGCAGAATAGTGAGAGTACGTCGTACTCAAGACGATGCTCATATTAGTCAATGTAAATTAGACTCTATGAATACTATATAAAAAAAGAATTAGTAAGGGAAATAAAGCATTTAATTTAAGGCATCGGTCTCGCAATCGTGAGGTCGTGGGTTCGAATCCTGCCCGTTATATTACCGACGTGAACCCACTCCTAACACAAGCCATTGAGCTTATCTGGAGGGATTAACAGGATTGTTAGTAATGTGGGACCATAATTCCACATTGCTAGTTATATATTTAAAGAAAAAAAAGCACAGATTTCTTCACTGTGGGATATTATAATGCTCATAAATAACCATAAGAACGACGTTTCACACACGACTAAAGTCCCACTCAATTATTTAATGAATAATTAATTTTCGAATGCAATTTTTGTAGATTTGTGTGGCTATAGTTGAAGGCGGATGTACACTACCACAACCAACTCTTGTACCACCGACTTTTGAGACAGATTCATCAACTGTAGGCGGTGATGAGGCAAGCACAGTGGTTTCCATTTGTCCAGATGGCTATGTTGGAAAATTACCTCATCCTGATTTGTGCAATGGATTCTATATGTGCGTTGGTGCTGGACACCCTCTTGAACTTCTATGTACTGAAGGATTCGAATTTGACCGTGAAATAAAGGTAAGTTTGTTTTACTAATAGTCTAGTGTTTAGTGAACCTTACGTAGTGCTAATCCTGTGGTGGGTGCGATTGCCAGTCAAGATAAATATTTGTGTTAAATGTAACTCACAGAGCCGCAAGTTTCTTGGAGTAACAGTAGATGTCATTACGATTGCCTTAAATCGTAACATGTAAAGAATCAAAAAAATATTAGAAAGTTACTTTAGTAACAATGTCTATAGGTCTGTTTGATGAAAATTAAATCGGCTTTTTATTCCATATGCTGTTTTTAAATATGTATGCATAAGCTTCTTATTATAAGTTTATTTCGTTTATTTTAGGATTGTGTAGCGATAGCCGAAGGCGGATGTACTATTGGACACAAAACAACAATAGATCCAACAACAATAGATCAAGAACCAACAACGACACCAAAACCTTCTGAATCATCTGAAGATGATACACAAGGCGATGACGACTCTTCTGTGACGACTTTGTCACCAATTGATACGACTGTTAGAACTGAACCGACCACACCAGCCCCACCAAGTTGTCCTATTGGCTTTTTTGGGAACCTACCGCATCCAACATTATGTAGTTCTTTCTATATGTGTGTAGGATTTGGCAATCCATTATTGTTACAGTGTAGTGTTGGATTTGAATTTGATCTAAATGTCAATGTAAGTATATTTTTTCTTGTTTGTTTAATTGAAATATCTAAAAGTAAGAGATTTTTCTCTTGTATGCTATAATGCTTAGATTCTAAACGTTTACTGCAATAAATGGATTTTGAATATGACATACAACTACATCTCTTTTATCAAATCAGACTTCAATTAATTGATGAAAAGTAAGTCATAATTTCATACCTGATTATCAAAAGAATACACATAAGTAAAATCATGTTTTGATCATTTGATGGTTTCGTCAAATATTTAATTTCCCAAAAGGGTTTCTTCGCCGGAAAAGTTTATTTGAAGTCTTTCTGTAGATTGGTCTTTGTGAGGTCCATGTTACACATAGTTCAGGATAAGTAAGAACCTTCATTTTATTTTTCAGGATTGTGTGTTAATAGCCCCAGGTGGATGCACTCTTTCATCAACGACCACAGGATCTCCAGAATCAACTATTGAAACAACATCAGAAGATGTAATAACAACTGAATCTTCTTCAGAAGTCACTGAAACAACAATTCAAGAAGACACTTCGACTAATGCTCCAATAACAACAACAAATGAGTCTGAAACAGCAACCACGACTATAGCAACAACGACTATATCTTCTGAAAACGACGGATCTAGTACGGACGAAGTCACTTCATCAACGACTTTGTTGCCTGAAGAAACTACTTTGGGAAGTGAACCGACTACTATAGCAGTGCCGACTTGTCCTCCAGGGTTCTTTGGAAATTTACCACATCCAACGCTTTGCAGTTCATTCTTCATGTGCATTGGGTTAGGAGAGCCTCTTGAATTACAATGTAGTGATGGTTTTGAATTCGACACGACTGTAAATGTGAGTAATTTTCAGATTTCTTGCATTATCTTCTCTCTTTTTTCAGTGCCATCTGCCCCTTTTGAAGAATAAATCCAAGTTACAGAGGGTTGTAATGGCAAACAGAATAACGTTTTATGTTTACCCGGCTACGTTTGGATTGGTAAACCCGAATTAGTTCTCAGGACTTCAAACACAACTACATCACAATAATTGCATTTTTTATTAAGTAATTGGCAAGAAATGCCTTCAAAAGTTACTATAACAACAACATCACGTTCTCATTAAAAACTTTAATAGAATTAGTCCGCTTTGAGTTATATCGAGATCGGCCGCCTTGATTAAAATCAGGGAACATTATTATTTTTGTTTTTAGTAAGTGGTTATGGTCCTGTAACACAAGGTATCCTGCTTGCAGGCAAGCTGATCGTAACTGGTGGGTTACCCCACAGCTGCTGACGTAAGAAAATTGTATATGTAGCTAGTAACTCCACTTGCTCGATTCAGGATTGTGAAAATAAATAACTTGTACTATTTAAGTAGAAACCGTAACTATTTTTTTATTTAAAAATTGTAACAACAATAAATCTTTCACAGGACTGTGTAGCAATAGCCGAAGGTGGTTGCACTCTGAGTGACACAACAACTACACAAAATTCAGAGACAACGGAATTCTTCACTACTGTGCCACCTACAGATATTACAACTTCGCCACCAGTAGACACAACTGTGGCACCAATTGATACAACTTTGGGACCAATAGATACAACTTCGACACCAATTGAAACGACTACTGGACCAGTAGATACCACTTCAGCACCAATTGATACTACTTTGGGACCAATACAAATAACTACAGAGTCTACAGAAGTGCCAACCTGTCCAGATCGCTATTTCGGAAACTTACCACATCCAACATTGTGCTCATCATTCTATATGTGTATTGGAGTAGGAACACCACTATTGCTAACTTGCTCAGATGAATTTGAGTTTGATCCTGAAATATTGGTGATTAACTTTTTATAACTACTACTAGCGGATATAGCAGACGTTATTTTGATTTAATTCAGTTAAATAATTATGGGTCTTGAAAGCATCGATGATAACGGGGTCCCACTCACACACCGACAAAATCTTATTAAAATGGGTCTAGCTGTTTAGGACTTTAGTACTCGTATCATACAAATGTGCAGAATAGCTATTAAAATATGTTCCCAATGTTAACCATTGTGCCAGGCACGATGACCTTGCCTAAGACCACCACCACTCATAAGATACTAGCAAGCGTCAACATCATTACCTAAATATTTTATGTTTGTTGCAGGAATGTGTCGCTATATCAGACGGCGGATGCACTCTTGGACCTAGCACTACAGGATTACCATCAACTGTTACCGAACCAACTGAAACTACAATTAGAACAACTCAAGAAGATACTACTTCAGAACTACCTACTACAAATACGACTCCAGAAGGCACTAGTTCAGAATCAGAAGAAGTAGTAACAACTACAGAAGTAGCGTCAACAACGGTTGATGAAAACACTACCGAATCAGTAACATCGACTGCATCTTTTGCGACTACAGAATCAATAGAAGAGGATGGAACTACAGGTCCTGTTATAACAACAACATTAATCCCAGAAGAAACTACTGTAATTGGAGATACTACAGAACCTGAAACAATATGTCCGCCAGGATATTTCGGAAACATAGCACATCCAACTATATGTACATATTTCTACTTCTGTCTAGGGGGACATGGAAATCCAGTTATGTTGCGTTGTAGTGAGGGCTTTGAATTTGACCCTAACACAAGGGTAAGTTTTGTGTCTCTGTTTGCGTACTTAGCTCATTTAAACTACATACCTAATTTTCATACTGTTTTCACTATTTATTAGATATTTTCAATTTCACGATGTGACTAGCCCAACGTCCTTAAATCTAGAAATGCTAAGCTAATTATGCAAAGTTTTTTGTTACAATGCGTAAAAGAAAGATTGAAGAAATTCAAGGATTGTGACAAACACATGATACTGAAGGTCACACATACACTATGAAAATTCGCTATATTTTCATTTAAATATTTATTAATACAATTTACAAAAACCAATTAAATCAATCAGTGCATAATTTATACTAAAACTAAAATATAGTTTACGAAACATCATCAGACATTAATTAAAAAGATCTACAACATAACAATGCAATATCATTTTTAACTACGAGAGGTACAATATTCATGCTCCAAGTACCCTCTCCGCTGCTGAATATCCGCAAATAGAAAATGCTGTATATATATATATATATATATATATATATATATATGCTAGAATAATACAATTAGGTTGAGGGAGCATTATAGCAGAAACAATATTTAGGGCTAATTTTAGCCGCTACAGAAAGATCACACTTTTTTGTCTCGGTAGACTTAACTCGAGTAAAGGCAAAGAAGAAGAAGTAAAAGTTACTTTCTTGAAAATGTACACGAGTAATTACTTGAAAATATAAACAGAATATTAAACAATGTCACTTATTCCACAGGAATGTATAGAAATAGCTGAAGGGGGATGTACTCTTGGATCAGCAACAACAGGATCTACTAAATCAACACCGACTACACAAAATACAGAGACGACAGATCCGACTAATGTACATACAACCAGTGGAGAAGATACGACTATTACAACAACAACACAGTCTTCAATAACAGAATCAGTAACATTTGAATCTGAAACCAATAAACCAACTACAGTAGATGCGACTACAATAGACCCAAATACAGCTGAACCTACTACATCGGAACCGACTACAGCGGAACCAAGTACAGTTAAACCGACTACAGTCGACCCAAATATAGAAGATCCTACTACAGTCGACCCGAATACAGAAGATCCTACTACTGCAGAACCAACTACATCAAAACCGACTACAGTGGAACTAATTACAGAAGAACCGACAACATTGTCACCAGTTGAAACCACCGTAGCAGTACCAGCATGTCCTCCAGGCTATTTTGGAAATTTACTACATCCGACTTTATGCAGCTCATTCTATTTGTGCGTTGGATTTGGAGACCCACTTGAGCTGACCTGTACCAATGGTTTTGAATTTGACCCAGATTCGAGAGTAAGTAAATTATTACTATTTTTGTCAGTAATTCACGATTTGTACACATTATAAAAATTATTTTTGTTGATTTTTTTTTTTTAAATCGCGTTTTAAGTATTTTTAACTGTACGACATATTCTTGTACCTACCATACAAACTAAAGAATATATATGTTTCAAAATAGTTCGGCCACAAACATCGTGACACGAGATTTTTATATACACCGTAAATTTGTAGTCGTATTGTCGCCGAAAATTAAACTAAAAACTTAAACTCCATCTCAATAACCTAGTCTATAAAAAATATCAGTGTGAGAAAATATTAACATTATAAAATTTTTAACTAGTATTACATTAGTATTACCCATTCAACATTTCACATTTATTTAAAGGAGGAAATCTTTAATTACAGGACTGCATAGCAATAGCTCCAGGCGGTTGCACATTAGGACCAGCAACTGCTGACCCAGATACAACAACGGTTGCACAAGAAACAACAACTCTTGGGCAAGCCACAACAACTGTTGCAGAAGAGGCAACAACTGTTTCAGAAGAAGCGACAACTGAAACAGTAACCGATGCTACAGCACCTGTAGAGACGACTGCAGTAACTGAACGTATAACGACAGTAGCGCCAACATGTCCTGCGGGATATTACGGAAACTTACCTCACCCAACGATTTGCAGTTCATTCTATTTCTGTACAGGACTCAGTGAACCACTTTTACTGCAGTGTAGTCACGGTTTTGAATTCGATCCTGAAGTACTAGTACGTATTTTAGCTTATTGTATTTTTTTTAATGATCACCTCGATGGTACATTGCTCAAAAGGTCGTACAATTGATTCCCACATATGACACTAATTTAATGTGCGTCGAGTCTTTGTGTACTTTGTGTTCGTTATTTTAAAGTCTTCTCCACAAAGGGCTTGAACCTTAGTACGGGCGTTGTCTTTAACTAGACTTGCATTTCCCAACGGCTTCTCCTACTTTTTTATTTTTTCATAGCCCATATGCTATTCTGATATATTAGCTACATCACTGTGAAGTTTCTTCAAAAGCGTTCACTAGTTTTTGCGTGAAACAGTAATACAACAGTAACAATTACGTCTATTGCAGGCGTGTGTAACTATAGCTGAAGGAGGATGTACACTTGGCGCAGCAACGATAGTTGCAGAAGCAACAATAACAGAAGAAACAGCAACAGCTGTGCCAGTATGTCCTACCGGTTTCTTCGGCAACATGCCACATCCAGAGCTTTGCGCTGCGTTCTATAGATGTATGGGTGCTGGGACTCCGTTGTTGTTGAGGTGTACCGAAGGATTTGAATTCGATCCTGAGTTAGCTGTAAGTTGATTTTTATTTACATAGGCTTTTACTCATCTGAAGACCAGATGAGACATTGTTTTTATCAAATTTTATTGGTTTACTAGCTTTTGCTTTTACTTCGTTTCACACCGTTATTATTATTTTTTTCGTTATTTTCTTAATTTTATTACGTACCTTAACAGCCTCCCACAGAGTATTAGAAAACTAAAAAAAACAGAATGGGATGAAATCGGTCCATTCGTTCTCCACTTATTTCGTGACCAAGGGAAATAGGGATTAATTTTTATACCTGTATAAACACGACTATGATAGCTTGGCAATGAAAAAGTGTTTCTGGCAATTTTCTTTTTCAATTTTAGACCTTTAAAGCATGGCAATAATATTTCATGAACGGATGCAGGCAAACCTAAATGCCTATTTTTGTAATTATTGTAAGCAGATTTGGGTTTTTATTCATGTTCTTTTGTTTTCGTTTATGTGGCAAGCCCACGCGACCTGTCAAAATCTTATTACAGTTGGATCAACGTAACTAGGCCGGACTGAAGTAGGCGACAAGTGGTTGCGCAGATGCATTTTTTGGAAGTAAATGGTGACTGGAAGCGGGGGGCGGGGGCGGTAACTAAACCAAGAGAATTAGAGATGCGATTACGCATCACATTGTCAAAATTAGTATTACTAACTCATGTTTTTTTGTGATTATTTTCGTAAAGAAATTGTTTACAAAGTTTCTTTAGTATTTACTGTAACTATTCTAAATTTAAACTTTTATGAACTTATTTAAATAGTGTTTTTATATTGTTGAATTAAAATGTTGTTAGTATTTTTAATCGATTATACATATTTAGTCGTTTTCGTAAGTAATTTTATGGTCGCATCTCTATGACATGCGCGAAAGTGATAAAAACCTAACTTCAATCCGGTCAAGTTACGATTGATCGTACTGTATAATGGTAAATAGAGAGCTGCGCTTAGAAATTCATCAACGTGCGTGCGCGCGCACTTCTTTGAGCGCACGGCGCATGCGACAATTCGCGCGAAAACGAAATAAACGGACGTGAATATGGATCCTGTGCAGTTAGCGGTTATATTAACTTACCTGTTTATCCCTTGCCAGGTAACTTATATAAGTTGGCAAGCCTACCAAAGTATATCTAACCTTGTTATAACTATAAGTTGAAACTTAATATGTTTGGTTATCAAAAGAGCAAACTTCAATTAGCAAGTTATCATACGTGTGTTTATAAATCAATAAACTTTATAATAATAATATCTTGGGATAATTTACACAACTCAATTATTTTTATTTGATTTCCCAAAAAATAATCGAATACATCGATCGAATTGCACCGATCGTGGTCACGGGTCGACCCGTGACCACGATCGGTGCAATTCGATCGAAACGTCGGGTAAATAAAAGGTTCGTACCTTTAAATAATTCACGCGATTAAGTCCCGAAATATATCAAAAACCTACCTAATATTTATTTCTTTGGCCATAATTTTGGAATTTACTTAAAATAGCATTATAAAACAGTATCTGACGCTACAAACAGATTAATTTTAAAATGCTACTACTTTATAGATGAAAACTAACAAAAACATAGGAATAGGCCGATCGTTCTTATGTCCATAGCTTACGTATTTTCAATTCAAATAATGTAATACAACTTAAATTTTTACCTAACTTAAGTGATACTTAAAACTTAGTGACTTTAACAAGAATTGGAACATCTGGAGTTGATCTTAAAAATAATAAATTATTTTAGTATGAAGTATTATTTAAATCCATTCATATACAATAATTGCATTTTTGAAAGATAGAAAAATTTAAAGTCCAGACCCAGGAATCGAACGCGAGGCTTTCGTAGCCAAACCGGAGCCAGAAGCGAACCACCAATCTGGACTATGTTACTAGACCTCAAATTTTTCTATCCCTTGTTTTAAAATAAAAATTAATAATATTAAAAAAAAAAACTATCTTTCAAAAATGCAATTATTATAACTATTTATTATACGGGAATTAACGCGCATTGTTTACCTTAAAATTGCTTGACGTTTCGACCAGGTTGCACCAACCGTGGTCACAAGCGGACTGTATTTGTAAAGTAATTGGCAAGAAATGCCTATAAAAATTACTTCAAAATCCATTCAGTTCTTTTTCCGAAAGAGTCTAATAATTGTTGAATTTAAATTCACAAATGTTCTATACATTTTCAGGATTGCGTCGCAATAGCCAAAGGAGGCTGCTCTCTTAGTAAAAAAGAAAACGACATATCGACCTCAGAATCGTCTGGAACGAATTCGGGAAGCGTCGGAAGATCAAAGCGATCGATGATTTGTGCCCCTGGACATAATGATTTAATGCCTCATCCCAACAAATGTGATTATTTCTTTAAATGCATTGATGGAGGACCGTTGCTGCTTTCTTGTGGCAAGGGACTCGAGTTCGATCCGATGACATGGGTAAGTTTTAGTTTTAACCTCTAATGCAAAAAAGGTGCCAGCAATGTGAGATTTTTGCGACCAGCATTCAGATCTTTGCAAATAGGATTGGGGTGGCACTTGTGCTGTTATGGGTGACGTGTGATGCTTACCATCAGGCGCACAAGCAGCTCGTCTCTACCTTTGTATATTATATGGCTTCATTCACGTTAATTACCATTGTTATGACTATTTTACAAGAGATCTTGAATGCTTAATAATAATCTATACTAATATTATAAAGCGGAAGAGTTTGTTTGTTTGTTTGTTTAAACGCGATCTCAGGAACTACTGGTCCGATTTGAAAAAAAATTTTTTTGTTGGATAGCCCATTTATCGAGGAAGGCTATAGGCTATATAACATCGCGCTACAACTAATAGGAGCGGAGAAGCGACGAGAAATGTTTCAAAAGCGGGGAAAAATTACGCATACGAAGTTGCGCGGGACAGCTAGTAATGAATAAAGCTGAAATATTTTGGGATGGGAAAAAGAAGTATGGAGTTTCCAAGTTTTTCTTAGCAATTATAGAATTTTATAAGCTACGGGTCTTAATCGCGTAAATATTTTATTTTTAGGCTAAATACCTTTGTTTAACGTCGGGAAATAAACATATTTTGCCATAAAATAAAATATTTACGCGATTAAGACCGGTAGCTTATAACATTCTATAATGTGTACAAATCACGAAAGTTTACGAACATATATTTCTTAGCAATGTTTTTATTTTTTATTTTCATTTCTTCTTCGAAATTCAACAAATATTTGTCAAAAAATGGTTCAGCCGTTCACGACTTTTATGCTTAGTAACAGATTTTATATGATATAATAGTGTAATTGAATAGACCTGGGTATTAATCACTATCTTTAGTTCGTTGTCGTGACAAGCCCGTGGGAAATGGCGCATGCGCTGTGCGCTCAAACATGTCCACCACGAATGCGCGTTGACGCATTTCAAAGCGCAACTCTCTATCGCGCATGCGCGGTGAACATATTCGAGCGCACCGTGCATGCTTCAGTTAGCACGCAGAAGCTAGGACCCAGAAGTCACAAAAAATAACTGTTGAAAAATATCACAACAAGATTTCTATTTCCAGATGTGCGTGGACATCATCGAAGGTGGTTGCACTTTTGAAACAAAAGCCAAGAAGGATACAGAAGTAACGTCGTCAACAACATTCACTTGCCCTCCAGGGGTGAAGGGCAATGTTGAGAGCCCCACAAGTTGTGACACCTTCTACGTTTGTGCTGGAGGGGCCCCAATGGAGCTGCACTGTCATCCAGGATATGAGTTCGATGGCATTCAAAGGGTAGGTTTTCTTTTTGTGATAAGTTACCTTTTTCTTTTAAGGGGATGCCCAATTTCGATTTTTAATATACTAATAACCTCTCTTTCTTTTTTTACATTACACCAAATAAATTCGTAATATATTTTTTGAAAAAAAAAAAAAATCAAATTAACCCTTCACCACTTCCTACTTTTGTCACATATCCATTTACCACATCACTGAGAGACCCCGGAGTAAAATCGATGTTTCTTTGTCAGGTTTAGAGCCTAAACCTCGCAATAAACAACGATTTTACTCCAGTAAGTGGTTGATAGTGGATATATTAAATATTTTCCAAAACTAATATTACAAAATTATTTAGTGTTATGTAAAGAAGCCACGAGCGGGTGTTTAATAGTATATTAAAAATCAAACTGTTTACCTTTGTTATCTCTCTTGCGACGGCCATAATCTAAACTAATATTATAAAGCTGAAGAGTTTGTTTTATTTCGGACCAGTGTCCGAAATAAAAAAAATCTTTCACTGTTGGATAGCCCATTTATCGAGGAAGGCTTTATGCAATATAAAATCACGCTACGACCAATAGGAGCGGAGCAGCAATGAGAAATGTTGCAAAAACGGGAAAAATTTACGCAGACGAAGTTGCGCGGGACAGCTAGTAATATAATAATATATAATATCTTGGGACAACTCACATAACCCAATCTAATGCCAAACTAAGCAGAGCTTGTACTATGGAAACCAGACAATTGATAAACATACTTATATATTTCTAAATACATACATATTTTAGATAAATAACACCCAGACACAGAATAAACCATCGTGCTCATCACACAAAGTTTTATCCTGGGTCCCCACCCACGACCTCTTGCGTAGCAGTCGGATGCACTCCCACCGCGCCACAGAGGTAGTCGGCCATAGCGTGTACAAATCTCGAAAGTTTAAGAGCATAAATTATTTACCAGGACTTCAAAAGACAAAAGACTAATGTTAGTCTCTGGCACGAGAGGTAGGGGGAGGGGTGTCAACGCACATTAGGGCCCTTGTTGCTCGAGGGCCCCATATTTAATACGGCGCTGATATGGCCGTAGCTACGCCCCTGTTGGTATATCAGTCAGAGAGTCACTTTCGCTAAATGATATTACTATAAAAAGTCAACAAAAAACTATGTCCAAAAAATAATAACAGTGACTCATCTTACAGCAATAGTAGTTTCTGTTTCTTTATTTCAATTGATCATAATAATTTATTTATTGATTGTATTTTTTGTTTGCAGATTTGTAAAAAGATATCACAAAATGGATGCACTTCAAGAAGAAGAAAAATTGGCGCGAAATAATGACAACGACTAGATTATATTTGATTGAGTACCTCTATTTACAATTATTAATATTTTTCTTGAATCATTTTATTCCTATGAATGAATTTTATTCATATAAAAAAGAAATATTTACATTTTTTCGTATATTTAATTAAATTCAAATTATTTATTTTCTAATATTTTTTTAAAAGATATTTGATTTTAATTATGTGAATAAAACAATATGTCTTAATATTTTGTAAGTACCTATAAAGCTGAAAAAGGTACTAAGTCATCCTAAAAAATACTTATGTCAGGTGCTGTAAAATTGCTCATATTTTTTAGTAGCTTTTCAAATGTTTGTACATACATGTGTAAAGCTAATAAGTAGGTACAGTAAATAAAAATATTGTGATAAAATCATATTAAGACTTTTTATGATTGTATTAAGCATTTTTATAGTAATTTAAACATATTATTAAAAAAAAACTTTACATATTTAGTATGTTAATACTTATGCTGTTGAAATTGTTGACCTGTTTAAAACGGTTGACTCTTTTAATTAATCGTTTTTTGATAAAAAAAGTTTTTGTTGATAATTTTTATTAATATATTTTTGTTAAAAAAGTTTACTCGTCAAATATAATAAATAAATAAAATGCTTTAATGTTTATAGTACATAGTACATAATAATTGTTATTTATTAGAATATATCAAAGCAAATGAAAACACTGTAAATAAAAAAGATTTTTACGTTTTAGTAGGATTTTTTATTTATTATTGCTTCATATCAACCATATGATGTCCCACTGCTAGGCACGGGTCTCCCCAGTAGAACATACTTATATAGATCCCTAGGTAATCGCCACGTTTGGCGAGTGGGTTGGCGATCGCAGTAAGGCCAGTAAGTTGTCCACCGCCACCGTCACATTTTTTGATTAAAATGCAAAATATAGTTTGTCGCAAAAACCTACTATAAATCTAAGATATAAAATTCTCGTGTCACAGTTTTCGTTGCCATACTCCTCCGAAACGGCTTAACCGATTTTGATGAAATTTTTTGTGTTTATCCGGTATCTATGAGAATCGGCCAACATCTATTTTTCATACCCCTAAGAGTTTGTTTGTTTGTTTGAACGCGATAATCTCAGGAACTACTGGGCCGCATTGAAAATGTATGTTATTGTTGAATAGCCCATTTATCGAGGAAGGCTATATGTTATAACATCACGCTACGACCATTAGGAGCGGAGCAGCAATGAAAAATGTTGTAAAAAAAAAGGAAGAAAAAAGGGAAAATTTACGCAGACGAAGTTGCGCGGGTCAGCTAGTATGTATATATAAGTCACCAAGTTCCAAATACAGTTGGAGTTTTATCGCAAGCCCTACCTAGTGTTCATCTGTACGGATCGGTAGACGGAACGTCCGTTTTAAAGGGCAGTGCATTCGTTGTCATCATTCGGAATAATTTAGAGATAGGGATAAAAGTAGTAACTTGTTACTTTCATCCTGATTATTACCAAAGCATATTTTTTTGCATTTTTGTATAAAAAAATAATGTAGATCACTTCCAAAATGCCTTAACATCACGTATGCTTCAGCTGCGAAACGTCAAAGTCCCCGTCTGCTATACCGGGAGCCGGTATGATAGCAGACACGGGATTTTTTTGGCGCGTGATTTGGTTTTATTGATTTATCTCGGAAAACCATAAGAATATAAAATATTTCTTATTTCTGACTTATTGTCAATTAAATAGGTTATTCAGATATATATTTTTTATATTTTTATTTTAATGAATTGTCGTCAAAATATGATTTTTAATGTGAGGGTCGGTACCTCGTCCTATTATTTTCTTAATAGAAATAAAACAAGACAATATTGGCACTTTCTATTTTATTTAATTTAAACATTATTATATTTATAATAAAATAAAATAGAAACATCACATGCTATAGTAATCATTTTTTCAGTACACCCGCATTTATAAAAGTCGGTTCACGGACGTGCGCGCTATGTGTCTTCAAAGTCGGGCTCGTTTGTAGTCGATAAACTTAATAACTATTGATAATAGAAACATAGGTTTATTTTTAATATTATCTTCAGCTTATCAGCTACATGTAATCAAATTCGCACATCTGTAAGTTGAATAGATTTTAAATAACAATGGAATAAAGAAAGTACTAAAATTTAGGTCATAAATCAGTCGGTCGGCTTTTATTTTTTTTTTAGGTAGATATGAAGTTCTAGGTATAGAAACAATAATGTTTTTAATTTCTTTACAAAACTAATTATCTATTACAACACAAAAAACATGCATCTTTCTAAGAAATATTTGAAATATAAGCTCATAAATACAAAAACCAGCAACTTGTAGAGATTTAGTTACTGTAGAAACAAGTAGTAAGTACTTATTCTCAGATATCTGTTATCTGATTCTTCTCAGATATCTTTAATATTTCTTGACAACATGAATTCACATCAGCTTGTTCATTTGTGCATCTATATAAGGTATTACACTTAATCTGATAAATGTAAAATGATAAAAGAATATTGCAAATCTAAATGAGGTATGCTACGGATTTAAAAGAAGAGTTTTGTTTCAGTTTGAGTATTTATTTAACTCCTTTTAAATTAAATCACGATACGTCACTTTTAATGATAAACTCTGAAGAAGGTGTAGTGATTCCATGATTTTTTTCTCTTTATTTACATGTTTAGTAACTTGTAATCGAACACGATTATGTCAGCCCCATCATACTCTAAAGAACATACAAACAGAATAGAAGTAAAAAGAAAAATTAAGTACTATTTAATTTACTTAACACTACATAGTATAAAACAAAGTCGCTTTCTCTGTCCCTATATCCCTATATATGCTTAAATCTTTAAAACTACGCAACGGATTTTGATGCGTTTTTTTTAATAGATAGAGTGCTTGAAGAGGAAGGTTTATAATTATGTATAATAACATCCATTAAATAGTGGAGAAATAAGGAGCGGAGCAGTAATAAGAAATGTTGCAAAAACGGGTAAAATTTACGCAGACGAAGTTGCGCGGGTCAGCTAGGAAATTTATAAATGTTGATGGAATTATCACTACATGGTTTTGACAGAATAGACTGAAATGTTCACAATTCTAAGAGGTTTATTTTAAGTTCATGTACTAATGATTCTCTTTCTATTCTGTATTTATCTCATTCCACTAACAAATGGTACACATCTTCAACAACGCCACATAGTTCACAATTAGGGGTGCTAGACTTTTTCATTAAAAAGCCAAACTTGTTCAGTGGAATGTAACCAGTTCTTAGTCTATGTGCAATAGTGTTTTACTTATTTTAATATTGACAAACCAGGGTCTACGCGGAGGTTCACTTGCCATGATGTTGTACCAAATCCCCTTTTTCAGTGAGGTTTTATTGAAATGTTCCTTCCAAATTTTATAGCAATAACAATTCAATTTAGGCAAGACTTCATAATAACTTGGTTTTATATCTGTTACTAATTCATCACAGCAAAATTCCTCCATCAGACCCAAACAAACGCACTAAAATCCCGCGAGGAGTTAAACACAGAACTAGTTTCGCCAAGCACCAATATACCGTTTTAAGTACACACATCTAATCTACAAAAAATACAAAAATAACTTAATATAATTGATTTAAGTAAATTTAAAATCCGAACGAAAATCAGGGTTTGGTTACTATTTCAGGACTACACTAAAATAGAATCTCTACTAGCCTACATCACATAAAATACATATACATCCATTTACCGACGCACACATACACACGTGCACAAACACTAACACACATACACATACAATTATAACAATATATCTAGTTATTATTAATCTAGATTTTATTGCACATACATAAAAAATGCTATACTTACACCAATATATAGGTACCACAAAACAGTTAACACACTCACTAATAGTCGATTTTTCTTAAAAAACTGTTTTTTTATCATTAGGCCGAACACTGTTGTTTCCTAAGATACAGGCCTCTCGGCCTAGTTTACTTATTGTATCTAATTACATCACCAAAAATTGTAAAACTGTTAAATCTAAAAAACTTTCTGTGTGTGAAATAAATAAATTTAATTATTTATTATTATTATTAATCATTAACCGCATTCTTGGCCAGTGTGTCAACCTGTTCGTTCCCCCATAAACCCAAGTGATGGAACCCATTGCAATTTTAGAGCCACGTTATTATTTTAAAACCACCACATTAGCTTTAAAATATCATTGGCTGTCGATGCACCTCTGTAGCCAGATGCGTATCGAGCCAAATGTTGTATGTGGGAGCTTTTACTGTCAGTAAATATGACAACCTTGTTATAATATTTATTTTTAACGTAGCGCAAAGCCTCTAAAATAGCAGTAAGTTTCACAGTAATTATACTAATATTTGTATTGCAAATTTTAAAACTAGACCTATAAATTCGTTATATTTCAGTACTTAATCGCGTGAATTATATAATGGTACGACCCTTTTTACACGACGTTTGAAAGTCGACCCGTGACCACGATCGGTGCAATTCGATCGAAACGTCGGGTAAATAAAGGTTCGTACCTTTAAATAATTCACGCGATTAAGTCCCGAAATATATCTAATATGTATAAAAATCGCGAAAGTTTAAAAACAATAGACCTATAACTACAAAAACCGTCAAGGAGAGCTGCACCTGATCCACTGACACTTATTGAGCCATCCGTATAGATCATATAACTTGTATATCGTCATTAAACTTGCCAAATAATTCTTCTAGAATATTATTTTTCAATATATTAGGTTCGTACATAATGTTATTTAACGTTATGCAGTCTAAATTAAAGTATATTACATCAAGACTTTTAATGTTCGTGACTCAAGTATCTAAAGTAAACATTTCTAAGGGGTTGCTGGAATTTATATTTTCAATTTTAATGTTGTTGTAGGCAGTAACTAACAGAGGCATTTTTTTGTTTAGCCAGTATCTATTGGAACGAAAAGAAGTGAGTATATTTTATTTATTTTAAACTTTATGCACAAAGTTGTACAAAGGTGGACTTAATGCTTAAAGCATTCTCTGCCAGCCTACCTTAGGGTGATGTAGAAATAGAATATGTAGGTGCAATAACCTAATTGTAAATTAAAAACTTCATATTATTCTTACATAACACACTAATAAAAATAGCTAGATAGAGAATATAAAATAAATACCTACTGTAATACAATATAACTATACAATAGAATAAGTACTTACAAAAATAAATACATATATACAAACATACATTTATATCTATACATACATAAATAAATACATAGATACAGACAAATATTTATGTTACTTATATTGTGATGATTCAGCTGATCCATCAAGAAACAAAGTGCGTACCTTCCATTTAAAATTAAGGCGATTGGGTGCCATCCTAATTTCGGGGGGCAGGGCATTCCAGAGAGAAACAGATTGAACTATAAAAGAGCATCCGAAGAATCCAGAAGAATGAGCAGGGCATAAAAGAAGCAGATAGTCGGAAGATCGAAGATCTCTACTGTGATTGGAGTGCAGGTACTGAAAGTTAGAAGTCATGAAGGGGTATATTCAACAGACATATTGTTTCATTATTAGACCAAGATTTTTATTTTGAATTTTTTAGATATAAACTGACATATAAACAATGGTGGGATACTAAGTTCGCTCTCCATGACGTGAATTGGCGTGCTCCTGATAAAACCGCCAACTACCCTTGCTTGATTCTGAAATATGTCTAGCTTATGAACATGCATTTAAAGCACTGTTGCCATGTTATATAAAACTACCGTAATCTATTGTACTTCTTATTAGTGCTAAGTACAGTCTACGTAGTTGTATTGGTTTCGAAAACTCGACTCATTAATTACTCATTAATTGTTAACTGTTTGTCTTGACGTTCCAAAAGTTTGAAATAATGAGGAAGAAGAAAACGAAAAAACAATCGAGAGAATTGAAGGAAGCGTCAAGACGAATGGTCTGAAAAACGATTGATGTGTAAATTATTGAGATGACAAATTGTTAAATATATAATATCGTTTCTAGGCAAATGAAATAGCGTTTGATTCCTCATCCCTTGGAGAAATAATTCCGGCTACGCACCCCAAAGCTAGTAATTTCACGTCTCAGTACCCTACGATGATCCTGATAAAAGTTTTAGAAGGTTTAAAAACTTTAGAGTTTTTTGACTTATTTCATGAGGAGGAGTTAACTGAGGAGTTAACCAGGAAAATTTTAGAACCTACACTGGTTAGTTCTTAAGTCCAGTGCAAGTCTGAGGCCTTGAACGCTTGGAAAATGGCTTGCCCAAACGTTGCTTTGCCCACCAACCCCTTCGCCCAGAGACAGTGGGACGGCCCGCTCTGCAGTTCGGTGAAAGAACACCTTTTAAACACTACGTTAAATCTTTCAGAGCGAGCTCGCCTGCTGGCTGATTCCTTATTCAATGATATTTCCCAGCGTCTTATCAGTGCATCTCGTGACCAGGAGGCTGGTCTTTTCTTTGCTCAGAGAATAAGCATTGCCATACAACGTGGCAATGCTGCCAGCCTTCTGGGCACTATACCGGTTGACATCGATGGGGAGGAATTCTTCGACGCCTAAACTGGTTGTGCCTCCCTTTTTATGTTATCCTTTTTTAAAGTATACTACTAGTTTGTATATAATTCGTTCGTAGGGTAATCTAGCATGTGTAACATTGTAAATTTTCATTTTAATAAATATAAGCAATTCTTATTTCATTAACAAACGATATTATTGCACCAAATACCTACTTATGTGGGTAGAATTCCATGTAAGAATTTGTCTAATACATTTGTGATAAGAGAGATATCTATTAATGATTATTATCAGTTGTAATACATTTAAAATATCTATGGGTATATCTAATACTATAAATAATTGATTTATTACATTCTATTAAAATTGATTTATTATTTTCAGAATTGTTCTGTGCCTTAAGTATTTTATACACTATAACATAACTACCATACATCGTTTAGCAGACACGGATGATCTTAAAATCATCGACATGACATTAGTCGCAGCACCTTACCCCCCGTATCAAGTTAATAAACATTCAAACATTGTAAAATTGGCAATTTGAAAAGAGTGTCCGCGAGTTTTTATTGCCAAGTTCTTTTCTCCGGCTTTACCTATTGTTTGCGAACTTGGCATTACATGTGCATGTAGAATCCCGACGTAACTATCACAAGAGTTGTTTTGCATCCTAAGTGATTAAAGAATATTGAATTTTGAAAAACAGTCAATACATTGTGATAGTTACACCATTATCGGATTTTCCACTTCTCATCTATACTAAGAGGAAAGATTTGTGTTTTTTATATTTTTGTGTGAGCGTATGTTTGTAATGAATAAATTCAAAAACTACTAAACCGATTTCAAAAATTTTTTAAACGTTGGGAAGCTACACTAACCCTGGGTGATAAAACTATTTTTTTTATCCTTGTATTCTCATGGGAACGGGAACTACGCGGGTAAAACCGCGAGGCGTCCGCTAGTATATTACAAAACAACTACCAAACTCTCGTTCGGTTTTATACAACATCATATAAGTTGGAATCATCAATGTTCCAAAACATAGCATAGTTTAATTTGACTGCCTCTGTGGCGCGGTGGGAGTGTATCCGACTGCTGCGCAAGAGGTCGTGGGTTCGATCCCCACCCAGGATAAAACTTTGTGTGATGAGCACGATAGTTTATTATGTCTGGGTGTTATTTATCTATAATATGTATGTATTTAGAAATATTATACACATATTTGTATAATAGTTCTAAATACATACATATTATAGATAAATAACACCGTTTATCGGTTGTTTGGTTTCCATATTACAAGCTCTGCTTAGTTTGGGATCAGATAGCTTTGTATGAGTTGTCCCAACATATTATATTATTATAGTAGGTATCAATATCGAATACATTAATTGATTAAATATATAGCTATTAACATAGCCATACAGCCACATATTTAACAGACGCGGATCGAAATCATTCTATTAGATTGTCATTCTATTCGATTAGCGTTTAGACTACTTGTCTATGTGCTCAGAGGCTCAGGTCTAGTGGTTAGTGGCCCTGGCTGCGAAACTGGTGGTCATGGATTCGATTACCACACGGGACAATTCTTTGTGTGATTCACAAATTGTTGTTCCGAGTCTGGGTATTCATTGTGTCCGTGATTTCTATATTTGTAAAGTCCCCCGCAACACAGGGCTTGTACAGTCACGAAATGACAAAAGGTTCGTCAGTTTTCAAATACACTCATTTAACGCTAACTAAACTAACGCTAACTTAACTAACGCTAGCTCATTTAAAGCACATGTTACCTTTTCAAACTATGTATCACACCAGACAGTTGTATACCCGTAAGCTATAAATTGTGCTTAACTTTTTGACAACAGAGTTTTAATTTGCTCATACAAACATTCCTTGAATATGAGAGTTGAACTAAAACCTCTCGGATTAATCCATACTAAATAAATACTGACAGACAGACATACAGACAGAGTTACTTTCACATAAATGTGAAAGGAGCTCTGTCTGTCTGTCTTTCACACTAAAACAGCTAAACTGATTTAGATTAAATTTGGTATGGAGATAGTTTAAATATAAAATAGATGAAAAGTATATATCTGACTCATTATCCCCTACTGACACGTCTGGTTACAAAATTTTGCATGACTGACAAACGTAAAACTTATTTGAAACACTTTTTTTATGATTAGAAGCAGTTTCACTACTCATTTGGTTCATTCGACAAATGAACCTGCGTCTGCGCCAAACGCAGCTGACTAACGAAAGGGTATTTCTTCACTCCAATGTGAAGTAATATAAAAAAACTATATCCTTCGCCCGGGGCTTCCTTCCGCCCGCCTTCATGATGACGGTTATCTCGATAAAAGTTATCGTATGTCCTTCTCCGGGACTCAAACTATCCCTTTATCAAATTTTATTTAAATCTATTGAGCGGTTTAAACGTGAAAACTTAACAGACAGACATACTTTCACATTTAAAAAATGTATTAGCTGTCGCGCGCGTTGTCGCCCGCGTAAATGACTTTACCAATAAGGCTTGATTTGTGATCTATACTAATATTATAAAGCTGCAGAGTTAGTATGTTTGTTTGAACGTGACATTCTCAGGAACTACAGGTTCGAATTGAAAAATTCTTGTAATATAACATATTTTGCATATTCAAAAGAATTTCTGTCTTATCGAAGTGTGGTTAAATTTTGAAGCTTTTTAGTCATTACTTATAGCCCATTTTCCGTTACTGTCTGTAATGGGTAGAATTTGTGTAATACGTCTTTTTAATCTCTTGGTCACTTTCCAGAGAGAATAATCCATTGAACGATCACTGATTAGAAGCTGTAGAAGTTAACGATTCCTCTTGAAAGTATTGAAATTATCTCTTAAGTTTTTTACTTAAGTTATTTAGTAAAATTTTATCTTGTGGTGCTCTGGTTTGTTGCCATATTTTTCTTTGTTTTCTTCTCTCAGATAGTAATTCTATGATTTCTTTGGGATAGATGTGTCCCTTGAATTTTCTTCTTAATTGTGGCGTGTTGTTCTACGCACACTGTTGAATTTTTGCCACAAAGTTGTAAACTTCTGTGTCAAGTTGATTTTGGTCTTTTATTGCAGTTTTTAGATCTATAGAATTATCAAGATCTAGCCAAAGCTTTTCCAACCTGTCTGACTATTGACTACAGTCAATGAGCTCTCTCTAAGTAAGATTTTGTTACTAAATTTTAATATTATCGATGAGGGATCTGAATTCAAGCGATAGCCTTCTTCTATGCATAAGTAATTCATTGATATATTTTACATACGAAGAAGTCAATAAGATCGGGTAGTTTGTTAATTTCAGTGGGCCAGTATGTTGGTTTACCTGTGCTCATTACTTCACACTTCACCCATGTCTTTAACTGTACTTAATAACTGTCTGCTTTTTGTCGTAGTCAATCTCGATCCCCAAGAGGTACTAGTTAAGAAAACGATTTACTTTTGTAAGTAAAGATTCTGCGTGATTAATTACGGCCATTCTTTTGTTTCTTTTGCAAAACATGTATACTTATTCATTAAGTAGCAGTAAATGGGCGAATATTTAAGCACATACAGTTTTTACACCGTAAGTGGATGCTCCTACTATATTGTGCCATTGAGGCATATGTATCCAATCTCGTGTACTCTTCTAATATTATTGACCTCATTTTTTTGCATCAGTCCTCTAATATGGTGTATAATATAATGGTGGCAACACCTTACCTGCATATACAGTTTATAAACAAAGAAACATTGTAAACATTGGCAATTTGAAAAGAGTGGCCACGAGTTTTTCTTGCCTGTTCTTTTCTCGGGCTTTACCTTTTGTCGACTTTTCACAAGTTTAGTATTTTGCTTACTAAGTGAATAAATCATTTTTATTTTTATTTTATTTATTATAAAAAAAAAAAAACTTTGACCCTAGGAATTGAAAAATATGCGTATATTTTTCTCTTTTCTTATCATACACCTTGGAGGGCAATAGATAGCTGTAATAGTGGTGTGACAAGATTTTGTTTTAATAGTTAGTGCTACAACTTGCACGTCCGATTCCTTGTATCTACTACATTCGTAGTGGCATATATTTTCTTTAATTATAATAGCACTACCACCTCTGGCAGTATTGTTAGAATGGAGCGAGTTGTACACTTTGTATCCTCTAAATTTAATAAACGATTGCACAGTAAAATGTGTCTCAGAAATTAGACACACATCTATGCTTTCAGTATCTAGGACTGCTTGCAACTCTTGTTGGTGTTGAAGCAGACCATTGGCATTCCACGTCATTATTTTGAGACTGTTTTGATTCATATTTGCGATAGTGAGACGTATATTTTAGTGACTTGTTAGTCTTTGTGTGTTACTTGGTAGTCTTTGTGTGTTACTTGGTAGTCTTTGTGTGTTACTTGGTAGTCTTTGTGTGTTACTTGGTAGTCTTTGTGTGTTACTTGGTAGACTTTGTGTGTTACTTGGTAGTCTTTGTGTGTTACTTGGAAGACTTTGTGTATTACTTGGTAGTCTTTGTGTGTTACTTGGTAGTCTTTGTGTGTTACTTGGTAGTCTTTGTGTGTTACTTGGAAGACTTTGTGTGTTACTTGGTAGTCTTTGTGTGTTACTTGGAAGACTTTGTGTATTACTTGGTAGTCTTTGTGTGTTACTTGGTAGACTTTGTGTGTTACTTGGTAGTCTTTGTGTGTTACTTAGTAGACTTTGTGTGTTACTTGGTAGTCTTTGTGTGTTACTTGGTAGACTTTGTGTGTTACTTGGTAGTCTTTGTGTGTTACTTGGTAGACTTTGTGTGTTACTTGGTAGTCTTTGTGTGTTACTTGGTAGACTTTGTGTGTTACTTGGTAGTCTTTGTGTGTTACTTAGTAGACTTTGTGTGTTACTTGGTAGACTTTGTGTGTTACTTGGTAGTCTTTGTGTGTTACTTCGTAGACTTTGTGTGTTACTTGGTAGTCTTTGTGTGTTACTTGGTAGACTTTGTGTGTTACTTGGTAGTCTTTGTGTGTTACTTCGTAGACTTTGTGTGTTACTTGGTAGTCTTTTATCAAAGGTATAAAAGGAAATATAGTTCAATATTTTGTCGAATGGAGGTCAGTGACCGTAAAATTATGTAACTACATAATTTTACGGTCACTTCCAAATTCAATCTGCTTCCTCAGGTATCGTTCTCACTTGTTTACTTCCAAGGTACTGTAATAAAGTACTTTATTCCATACATAAAAACTGTAAAGTAAATAAGTATACACGAAACATGCACCTTTATTAATAATTATACGAAAATTTTATTACTTCCCATTTAATCAGCTGTTACTCGTAAACTTGCAAAGCCTACTTAGCTGTGATAATTTTCCTTTAAATTTCAATAATTATACTACTTCCGTAAATGATTTAACATACCCAACATCAACCATTTAGCTGGTAGAAGGGAGGGGAACACTTGACTCTACCAAAAAAATGGCACTAAAAGCTTAACAAACGGATCCCTAAATCGCAAAATAGTCTTCACTACCAAACTATTTATAAAAGACCTATCTAATGATACCCCACACGAAATGCGAAAAAGATTTTTTTACATCCCCACTTTACATAATATTATGGGAGGTACTGTAGCCATCAGGCCAGCTCTTGAGCAGGTACCGGGGGTGTTCTGAAACTTGTGGATTCCCCCAAAGCTCTTAAACACTGTATATAACTGAAATCCTACCAAATACATAATTATAATATCAATTTCTTAACAACTTAATATTATTTTATTTATTTAATTTTTTTATTTATCTTCTTGCACACAAAATTTGTACAAAGGCGGACTTAATGCCTTAAGTATTATCTACCAGTCAACCTTAGGGTGATGCAGAGAACTGTTTAAGGTGGGTGCTGAATCGACTTATACCTCTAATGCTAAATAAGCAAGAAAGTGATTTAAAAAAAAAGTAATAATAATAAATAAATAATTATAAAAACAATACCATACATATAAATCTATAAATCCACATACATACACACACAACATACCAATACATACATTTACATACATAATACATACTCATAACTATACAAATACATACATATTATACATATATAACCATAGATTACTACAATTGTGATGATTCCGCCAATAACTTCGTATAGAAATTACGTACTTGGAACTTAAAGGTGACACGAGTTGTAGACATTCTTATTTCGATATTTTATATAAATCAAATCTCATTAAAACGACCCGAATCGGTCGGCCATGAAACCAGGTCTAATGTGAGAGAGTTGGATCATCTTCATTCCACCTGCCACAGTACCCTAATAAAAATGTTTTTAAAGATTTTATTCTTTCACTTTTTCAGCGTAAATAATATGTGTAATTGTGTATCCATTCAAAATTACAGCTTTCTAGCACTAACAGTCGCTGAGCTAAGGTGCAAGCGGACAGACGGACTGACAGATGGATATCGAACCCTAAAAACTATAATCAAATAACAATCATTGATGTAATTTGTGTTTAACACGACAGTAACAAGAAACACTTAATTAATAATGTCTTGATAGTGTTAATTTTTAGATAATTATCTCTTTTTATAATGTTTAGTCATTGATGAATCGATAAAACTTTTACTAATATCATGTGATGGGTTCTGACAAATTTTGTTTCTTATATCAAGCAAAAGCCCGGCTTTCACCTCAAACTTTGTACTAACATCACAATATGTGCATGTTTCTAAAAGTTTATTTAAGTAGGTACATGATGTTTAGAACAATAAAGGTCATTAATTAAAATTAAAAACTGACACTAAATAAGACTAAAATATATCTAAAAAATTGGGGCCCCTGGGCATGGTTCCACAGATGCTGGCAGCATTTCCTCGCTGTATGTTAAATTTATTGCAGGAAAAGAATGTTACAAAAGAGCTATGACATTTTTAGTAACTGCAAATACAAATACTGCGAACAATATAACTGCCTCTGTGGCGCGGTGGGAGTGTATCCGACTGCTACGCAAGAGGTCGTGGGTTCGATCCCCACCCAGGATAAAACTTTGTGTGATGAGCACGATGGTTTATTCTGTGTCTGGGTGTTATTTATCTATAATATGTATGTATTTGGAAATGTGTAAGTATGTTTATCAGTTGTCTGGTTTCCATAGTACAAGCTCTGCTTAGTTTGGGATCAGACGACGTTGTGTGAGTTGTCCCAAGATATTATTATTATTATTAATATCTATCTCAACTTGGGGTTGTTCAACGTTTTAAAACCAGAAATAATATGTTTTACTAGCTGTACCCTGCCACGCTTTGCTGTGGCACAATGTGATTGAATGGTTGCGAAATGATGAAACAAAGAATACATGTCACATAAGTTTAATTTTGCAATACTTGTGGATATAAAAACAATCCTTGATGCGGATTATATAACATGCTAAAATTTCAGCTCGATCGGTGCTGAACTTTTTGAGTTTTTGAAGCGTACACAAACCAACATAACATTTTTATATATATCTATACTATATAATATTATAAAGCGGAAGAGTTTGTTTGTTTGTTTGTTTAAACGCGCTAATCTCAGGATCTACTGGTCCGATTTGAAAAATTCTTTTTTTGTTGGATAGCCCATTTATCGAGGAAGGCTATAGGCTACATAACATCGCGCTACGACTAATAGGAGCGGAGAAGCGACGAGAAATGTTTCAAAAACGGGGGGAAATTACGCATACGAAGTTGCGCGGGACAGCTAGTGTTTTATAAGGAGGATATTGATAGAGAAGAGGATAATGATAGGGAGGACATTGATATCAGATATTGATAGAGCAAAAGCAGCACACTGTTTCTCACAAATGGTCGCATGTTGTCACAACATCACTACTGAGTGTGACGTAAGAGGTGACCTCAGATATGACATATGATAGAAAGGCATTTATAAAAGAAAAAAAAACAACGACACAGTAGTGTACAAGCCCTGTGTCGCGGGGGACTTTACAAACATACAAGTCACGGATACAAAGTACACCCATATAGTCCGGTCAATTTAGACCAAAAAATGAGAATGAAGTTACATAAAGTCCCAACAAGCTGAATTTCAGTGAAATTGTTCAAAATATAATTATAAACAATGTCTAGAAGTTCCCCATCATTCCCCTGTAAGGAAAAAAATTAATTCAAGGTCAAAGGTCAAAAAAATGAGTTTTTCGCGATTTTCAGCAAAACGGTAAGTTTTATCATAAAAGTCCCTCAGACAAAAATTGTAGATCATAAAATTATCTATAAAAAATGTATCAATACTTTTTTTCTTACGAGCCATCGTTTCTGAGATATAACGATTCAAAAAGTTATAAAAGTTGTTATCGTCATAATATGCATGTGTTAGAAGCTTGTAGGGAACGTAGAGGTTGTAGAAAGTGTAAGCTGATAATTATAAGAAAAGCTTTGATAGAATTGCTACGAGTATGTCGTAGCAATTGTATGTATGTAAAGCTTGTATAGATTTAGAACTACAATATACTATCTCATGTCAGGAATATTGACTACTTGTGTGTCATTTGAGAATGTAGCCTAATGAGTCGTAACCAGTACTTACTGAGGGATAATGGTTCTACAGAACAGTATCATAATTGGAAGACCTTGTTCTGTTCAAGAAATGTCAGGATGTAATGTGTGTGTCTGTATATTGTTTAAGGTTCCTATCACTCAGTTCAGTATTGTCGGGGTATCTATTCAGGGTAGTATAGAATAATACAAAGTAACAAATGGCAATCAGCATTATATTGTCAAAATACAATTCGCTCTAGTTATATCAAGGAATTGGAGCAGGGAGGTATGCTAGTGTCACTTCCAAGAGGACCTATTGCCTAGGAAAAGAAGTGATAAGAAAACTAGGCAGTCTCCTAATAAAACGTTTGCCATATACATTTGCAATATGATATTTACATAAGAAATCTGCAATGTAACCAATTGACTGAGACTTAGATATACCATTGCAATGTCTTACTATATTACTACAAGGCAGATGATTCATAACTTACAGGACAATAGACAATTGAACACATTGCAATATCTTTTCATCAGTCAATCAGCTTAATATACACAAACATTATACACAGTATAGAAAAACACTATTTATACACTACAATAGAAACAATATAAAGTAACTTTGAATAATGATCGTACCTTCGCCGTCGAATGACACCAGAGAAAAGAGCCTAGGTCAGAATTTGTCCTGCTTTTATACTTTCTACTCACATTTTCTATTATGTGGGTAGAATGCCACAGTTATAACTTTTTAGGTACATTATAGATATTAAGCAGTGTTTTAACATCATTCTATACTTAGATCGTTATACAACAATTTATATAAAGATATAGACACTAGATTACATAATCCAAACAATACAAATATTAACTGTAATAATTAATTGTTTCATCAAATACCTACATATGTGGGTAGGATCCCACATTAGAGTTTGTTTAATAGGTACATCTGTGATAAAAGAGTTTAGTCTAATTCATTAATGATATTATCAGTTGCAATTACATTTAGTATATTCATTCCAGCCTCTGCAATGCATTCTCATGTCTAATATCATAAGCATCATAAACAACTGACACAGTATTAATCACAATACAAACATCATCCTAAAATATCTGTGGGTACATCTATAATATAAATAATTGGTTTATTAGATCTTTGAATTGTTCTGTGCCACAAGTAGGTATTTCATACAGTATAACATAACTACCAAACATAGTTTTGCAGACACTGATGATCTTATAATCATCGCTATGATAACCAGTCAATACATTGTGATGGTTACACCGTCATCAGACTCCAGACCACCTCTCAAACTTATAAAACAGTCCCGTCAAACCTACGTTCGGTTTTATACAACATCACATAAACTGGAACAATCAATATTCCAAAACACATCTACATAGTAGATATCAATATCCAACACATGGATTGATTATATATGTATATGGCTATTTACATAGCCATATAACACCATATCTAACACATGAGTACGCCTCGTATATACATCTAGAGTTGTAATATTTTATATAATATATATATGTATGTATGTATATATATATATATATATATATATATATATATATATATATATATATATATATATATATATATTATATATATTAAATGTTTAAATATTTTTCTATCGGTCATTGTAACTTATACTTACAATATAAAATATACATAAGTTTTAACTACAAGAATATCAGGTAAAATGAAACCCAGTCCCTTAATCTTTAAGCCAGTGTATAATAAATGAAATACTGTTAGTCTTGAGCGTCACTCTGTAGTGAAAACACGTGTTTATCCAAACCTATATTGTGCTGTTTTGAGTTTTATATTAAAAATGTCTGAATATTGTTTCATTTGTGCTAAACTTTTAACTGAAAGTGAAGTTGTTACTGTTGAACGTGGTATGAAGACATTAATTAATGCAAGTATCGAAAGAGCTGATGATTATTCGGAATATCTCAAAAATCAGAAATCTGTGACAATACATGAAAATTGCCGTAAAAATTATACTCGAAAGTCTTCTATTGCTGCAGCTAATAAAAGACAACGTGAAGAACAAGAAGCCAGTACATCCACAGCAAGTCCTCCTCGTACTAGATCACGTATCAGTGAATCAGCTTTTTGTTTCAAAGAACTATGCTTATTTTGTGGCGAGAAATTAAATGAAGAGAGTGAAAGAAGAAAATCCTCAGATTTTAGAATCTTCAGATTACACTACCTCATAGGTGGCGTGGAAACGTGTGCATATTATGACGATAACAACTTTTATAACTTTTTGAATCGTTATATCTCAGAAACGGTGGCTCGTAAGAAAAAAAGTATTGATACATTTTTTATAGATAATTTTATGATCTACAATTTTTGTTTGAGGTACTTTTATGATAAAACTTACCGTTTTGCTGAAAATCGCGAAAAACTCATTTTTTTGACCTTTGACCTTGAATTAAATTTTTTCCTTACAGGGGAATGATGGGGAACTTCTAGACATTGTTTATAATTATGTTTTGAACAACTTCACAGAAATTCAGCTTGTTGGGACTTTATGTAACTTCGAATATCTAAATTGACCGGACTAAGACTCGGAATAACAATTTGTGGATCATATAAAGTGGAATCGAATCCACGACTTCTTGAGTAGCAGTCGGACACACTGCTACCGCGATACCGATGCAGTCATAAATAATGAAAGCATAGAACACAAGAGAGATGTGGACTATTATAAAACTGCTGTTTCAGGCGAGGATAGTAGAAACCCTGCGCCTCACGATGAGTTCGTTAAGCTTCCATCTGTCGACCCGTGACCACAATCGGTGCCATTCGAAACGTCGCCGTCGGGTAAATAAAATAATAATAATAATAACTTGGGACAACTCACACAAAGTCATCTGATTCCAAACTAAGCAGAGCTTGTACTATGGCAACCGGACAACTGATAAACTTACTTATATATTTCTAAATACATACATATTATAGATAAATAACACCCAGACACAGAATAAACCATCGTGTTCAACACAAAGTTTTATCCTGGCTGGGGATCGAACTCACGACCTCTTGCGTAGCAGTCGGATAAACTGCCACCGCGCCACAGAGGCAGTTAAAAAAGGTTTATATACTTAGATATATTTTCTACTAGGTATCTATAAAAAACACAAAAGTTTAAAAACAAAAGAAAGCTCTCGAACTGCTCGAATAAGAAAAGTCAACTAGACGATTAAAGAAATGGCTTTTTCAACCCTCTCTGAAGAACTCCAAAAATTGTTAATTAAAAACATTAATAAAATCATGATAACATAATATTGTCTACACATCAATTAATGAGTCAATTCTTATCAAAACACAATCAAAACTTAAGTTTATATATATTTAACTGTTATAAAATTTCATTGACATATATCAGCTTGGAATAAAGGAGAGCTTAGGATACTCTTTAAAGATGTTAAGTAAGTCTATTCCTTTATTTTTTATTTAGATATATATTGGGAATTAATCACGTTAATTTTTTTTTTAAAGATAACTAGCAATGTGGGATTGAGTCCCACATTACTAGCAATCTTTTTAACCCCTCCAGCTTAACTCAAAGGCTTGTGTTAGAAGTGGGTTCACGTTAGTAGTATAATGGGTAGGATTCGAACCCGCGACCTCACGATTGCGAGACCGATGCCTTAGCCATTAGGCTACCGCCGCTTTATTTAAAGGTATGAACCTCTTATTTACCTGACGTTTGAACACACGTGGTGAACACGTGGATACGGGTTGACTGATGATAGCTTAGCGATGTCTCCATGAGGCTTAGCTATGTCGCCATTTTTATTATTCTTATTTTTCTACTGACAGTACGGAGGGATTCCATCTACGACTTAAAGCGCTAAAGACAAGGTACATTCGTTCCATGGCTAATTCGATAACGCCGTACTAATCGTTTGCAAAAAAATAAAAAATTGTCTATGGTCTCCACCGCAAACGTCAAAACGTCTATATTTAAATCTTTTCCATTAACGACATCGCTTTTTGAATGTGACTTTGTCTAGACCCCCAATTATGAAAGTAACTAACTGTGTTGATTGCATTTATGGCTGTTTCATCCGATTAGCGCTCACGGCACTATGCCCTGAGTTCAAACAGATTTAGTTTAGTATGCAATTAAAATTAAATTTATTAAAAGAACAATATTTTAATTCCACCTTGTTCACAAAAATTAAACATTCTGTAATACTAGAAGCGTTGCTCAAAACAAGTTATGTACGGTGCGAGCCGAGAATACGTTCGGAGAAAGAACTACTCGCTATATGGTTCCCCGTTTGATCAATCAACTACCCTCTGATTTGCGAAATAAAATAACAAAAAGTAATTATAAAACTGTTTTTAAAAATCATATTTTGGACAACTTCGAGAATTATACTTAATGTACTTACCGCTTCACACTACGACTACACTATTGTATTGTAGTAATCAATTAGATTTACCGACTTCCGTAGCATAAGGACAAACCTCAGTGGTTTATTTGTGCTATGATTATTTGTAAATTGTATAATAATAATAATAATAATATTTATTTCCTCCTCACAATAACAGACTTAAAATATTACAATGGTGCTTATATCTAATAATCCATAAATTAAATTTTGGTCTATGGTATGTGAGGAGCTGGTGTCTGAGTTAGGTAAAAAATACCTGTATTTCAGATCACCAGGCTCCCACCCCACGTAAAACAAATGCCGAAAATACACTTTTTATTTCACTGTATATTGTACTCAAATACTATGTATATGTATGTATTAGTGAGGGTAATTACAAAGAAATAAAGAAAACGTAATAATAAAAAATAAAAACCAACAAAAGTGCCTTTATTGATTGTAGTAGTAGTGCATATGTATGTGTGTAAGTAGATAGAAATTGGGGTTTCTGGATCAGAGGAGATCCAGAAACACCCAATTTCAATCATTCTAATATTTCAATCATCCATTGGGGTTTCTGAATCAGAGGAGATCCGGAAACCTGCAACTTCAACCATTCAGTCATTCAAATATTTCAATCATCCATCGGGGTTTCTGTATCAGAGGAGATCCAGAAACCCGCAATTTCAACCATTCAAACATTCTAGTATTCTAATATTTTAATCATTCTATCATTTCAATCATCTATTAAAAGCTCAAAGTATAATTTTTCCGCTGTTCAGTCAACACATTGATCAATCATCTTTATTTTAGAACTGATAAACATGAGATGTAACTGTAACATCAACTCCTTGTAGAGAACTGAAATTAATTATCAGTTTGTAACTGATAATTATCAAATGCATAAAGTAAAAATATCAGCTGCTTTTTTCTTATCTTGATTTTTTGGAACTGAAGAATCTGGATGTTGTATTATGAAGTTTCATTGCCTTTTCAACTAATTTATAAATATTGAGTGGTAGGAAAGTAAGTATAAGAAAAAACATTTTATTTATTTAAAAAAGTTTATTAACAAAACACCATTTTTTTAAACACAGTACATTTTTTAAAGCACAAATTGATTCGTGATAAATACAACTATACAAACTAGAAGACGCATATCGATCATATAGACTTAACAAATTAGGACAACCTTTATCCTCTAAATTAATAACACTATTATTATTATTATTTAAAATTTTTTTCAACCATAAGACTTTTTCAGAACCTTTAGTGTAAATACATTTATTTTTTAGAACATCTAAAACTAAATGTTGATAATTTGAATACGGTATAAATCCTTCACCCCAATATACTTTTCGGTTACGTTCTATCCATGCAACTTGCCGCCTTTCCTGTTTAGTTAAATTGTAAAAAGGAAATGGTGGCTTAATTAAAAGCACCTGCAGTTTTCCATCACACCATATAGCAATTTCTTTCAGTATAAATTCGTTTGCCTCTGTTTTAAAGCCTTGAACGTCTACTATGGCAATCATGACAACCTGCGCACTATGTTACTTAGAGGTTTGTATTCTACTAATCGATCGTTTATGATCAAACAATATGCAGCAGTGTTATCCGGTATTGATTCTGAACATTCAATTTCTAGCCGTACGTCTACCGGACCTGTTTTTAGGCTATCGTTTTGCCTTGAACAATCTATTATAAACAAGGGAGCCTTTTCTTTAAATGCCTTCAGGTCGAGCAAGGGATCCGCCGAACTGTTGTAATACGACTGACGAAATTTTGCATACATTTCATATAATATACTGTATTTGTTGTCAGAAAATTTTAGACCTAAAGGTTCATATGGATAATATTGCGAATTTAAAAAAAGTGTTACGTTCGTCACTTCACAGTGATCGAATAGTGTTGAATCTTTTAATTTATTATTTTTCCTATTCGTTTGTAAACCGAAAATAACATATCTAGGTTTTTCCAATTGTGAAGCAGTTTTAACTGACCATGAATGCTTTGTCGTTTTTGGTAGTAAAGGGTACTCATACAAATCCCAATTTCTGAACGCTATTTGAATAGGTTTATCTTTTTCTAAATGTTTTAAAAGTGTCAGTCGTTCTCGATCTGACACTTTTATGTGAGGTACCCTCCATTGCACCCTTTCTATATTCATTTGAAAATGTCCTATATCATCAGTGAGTATAACGCTGTTTATATTAGAGTTACTTCTATTCAATATAAGTTCGTGTTTACAATTTATCACAATTTTATTGTAATCTTCCGCAAAACCTAAAATTTTATTTAGCGGTATTACAGCACTAAAACAACCATCACTTTTAAATCCGTTTAAGTTCCAACCCCACAAGGTAGCCATTTTATTTTCCGCTTCGTTTAGCGACACATATGATTTTATTGTTGCCGTAATTCCAGAATTTTTGATACGATCTATTTCAATACCATTTATTTCGTACCTGATGTCTTGAAACAAGAACATAATAGGGTTATTACTGAACTTAACAGGCTTCTCAATCTGTTTTCCGTCTTTGCCGAAGAGCTTTGCTTGACCCTCAATGTAAATTGAACTGGCTGATGGGAGCACGTATATGTCTTGCTGGTGTATGGGGATTCTGATTTCATCATTTTCTCGAAAGCAGTTATTGTAGGGATTATAAGAATGAACTTCATAACTTTCAATTGAAGTATCGAAGTGTGGTAAATCATTAATTTGTAGTAGATTCATACTTTAAAACCTAAAGCTTTAAGGAAATCTATATTTGCTTTAGTCAACTTCTTCACTTTTTTTCTACGTCTATGCACCTTAGCGGTTGTAGAAGCAATAAGGCGTTTTATATTGACTGGAGGATTTATATTATATAATATCATATTGTTTTTCTTAAATGAAGACGTAGTTGAATATTTTCTATAGGGTTAACGCAATAACCAAACTGGTCAACAATCTTGACGAATATAGAAGATATTGTATTTTTGTTCACTGGAAAATAAATTACGCTTTGCGGTATTTCTATGTATTGATGCCCTGTGGTAGTGTTACATACAAATTCATGAATAATATGTGTTGGTAATCCGTCAGAGTAGGATCCGTATATTAAATCACACTCAATTTTTATTACCCGCGGAGTGTCATTATTTTTGTTATAATGTACTTTTGTTATTGAGTTTATTATTGAAACATATAGCAACCCGCATTCATATTGCCCAGACAATATTAGAGGTGGTTGAAAATACGATTCTAATTCTGATGTTTTTCCAGAGATGGTCACTGTTACAGACATGCTTATATACTGACCACTTTGGATTGTGCCGTTTTATTTTATTCGATATCTATACCAAAACTGTCTTAAGAAGTTTAAACAAAGATGTCCGCAATTGTAAGGATGATCACCTTGAAGATTTTCATAATTATAGTTTATTTTAGTACCTAAATATTTTATAAATTCTTTTGGGGGCTTAAGATTGCCATAACTGTCAAAATATTCAATAAAGTCATTGTATTTTGCATAGGCTACCCAATGCGAGCCCGGATTTTCAGAGCTATCTAAATTAATAATTCCACATTCTTTTTTTAAAGGGTAATTAGGGAGCTCATCTCTCATAAAAACACCTCTAAAATAAGGAATCATTTGTCCATATTTTAAAATGTCTAAGTTATTCAAGGCTCGTTTGGGTAGCCGATAGTTTAGTTTTTTGCTTTTGATATGTAAATACCAAGTCCATCCTTATGAGGTTTAAGATGTAGCCCCTTTCCAATACATAGAGCCTCCATTTTTTCATTGTGTCTCCTCGATTCCTCATACAACTTTTTAGCCATCTTGAATTCGTTGATCGTTTTTGCAATACCGGCTGCCCCGCCTGCTAAAGCTCCTGCCGCCGATAATCCCGCGAATATAGGAATCAAAGGTAATACTCCACCAGTTTTCGGTATAGGAATAACGCGAGGGAGTTGAATGGATGAATCATTTGCTAAATTTCTGACAGCAGCCATTGCTAATTCTATCGCTGCTTTCTTGCATCTTGGTTTTAACTTTTTCATATGTTTTTTCGTAACAGTAATGAGATTTTTAAATTTTTTCTTAAGCAGTTTTCCAGAATTGTTGCTTTTTGAAGGGTTGTGGCTACGAGGTTTTAAACCAGCACCAGTTTTAATTTTTGCTAACATAGCATTGCTCACTAGATGAGCAGCTATTTTTTCTCCTTCACTAGCATCAGAGGCAACTATACGTTTTTTCGCCATTTTGAACAAAACGATATCTGCCTTGTGTCGATCCTTCAGGTTTGATGACTTGTTATATGCAATATCGTGTTCTTTACAATATTCGTCTAATTTATTTACACCTTTATCTCCACGAGCTAGTCGTTTAATTAATTTTGTACCAGGTCCACAGTATTGGTATCCAGGTAAATGTAATTCAAATGGTAAATGATTTATAAGCCAATTGAGAAGACTGTTCTCTCCAACACACATAATAAGAATGAATAATTAATGATTAAATACTTAATAAATATACATGAGAATCAATTTTAATCATTAACTGTTAATTTTTCTCTTACAAAACGTTTGACTTTTCTATCCAGCTATTTTCAACAGAAGATAATCCCAACCACTTGACGAAAACTTTATTTCCTTTTCTTTTAAGAACTTTCTCAACTAAATATATATTGGGATGCTTTGTTTTTTGTAGTTCTTGTTCATAAAATGCTCCTAAAATAGGTTGACCTCTGAGAGTATCTTCAATTAAGTAGGTGACAGGAGATGTATTTCGTTTGAATCGGATTTTAAATATTTCTGTTGACCAATTGGGAGTGTATCCTTTTTCAAATGTACCTTTGTATTTACTTATACGAACATAATCACCCATTTTGAACTTGCTTTTAACTGTATTTTTTTTTATCAACCTGTCGTATCTTTCCAGTATTCTTTTTTTATTTACATCATCCACATTGGCAGGGATTTCATCAATTGTACGATGGTGAGTATGGTTATAACTATAGGTTACATCGTTTAGGGTGTTATTTATCCAATTATAACTACCTTTTAAACTAAACTCTTTGTACAATTTAGATTTTATTGTTCTAATGAATCTCTCAACTATTGATGCTTTTTTCGATGAAAATGTTGAATAATGATTAATATTATAAACTTGCATAAGATTTTGAAATGCATTATTATAAAACTCTGTCCCATTGTCAGTTTGTAAGTTCTTAGGAATACGGTCACTATTTAGCAAAATTTTAAAAGCTTTGTATACATCTTCTTTGTTTTTACTTTTTAAAGGAAATGTCCAAGCATATTTCGAAAATGTATCAATAACAGCGAGAATAAATCTATACTTTTTATTTTCCTTTGAAATAGATTGCATATCAATTAAGTCTGCTTGCCATAGGTCATCGATATCTTTCATAATAACGCTTCGTCTCGGAAAGTTCACTCTCGCATTTTTATGTATTTCATTCACTACATCGACTTTGCTCATGCTTAGAATTTTTCTGTCCCTATATTCCAATTATTATCTTTTTTGAGTTTAAATTTTTTACGACTGTTTTATTCGTAACTTTTATTTTTAACTGAAGTAGGCATTCAATTACAAAATTAAAATTATTACATATACCAAATTTCACAATATTCATGCAGAATGTATCTGTGATACTGAATCAAAGGCTTTATGTTGTCAGTATTTATTTCTTAATTATATCAGCTTCTCTTAATTCTTCTATTATCGATAAAATTTCATTATCATGATTTGTATTACCTGCATCTCTTGAAGCTACTAATAGTTTTAATCTCTCAACCAATTCATTGGGATCGTCCCAATATACCAAGTCAGTGTTCACTCTATATTTTTTAAGCTTCGGTAATGCGCCCCCAATTTTGTTCTCATTATTTTCTGTTGCGGTCAAAGAAAATAATGGTTTGATTATTTCTCGATATTTAACTCCTTTGTCGCCTCTTATTTGACCCCCTACATTAAAATCTCTTTTATGTGCGTTTGTGCAAAGTAAGATATCTTTATATAAAAATTTATCTATGTTTGTTATTAACTTTAAATCAGGTTTCTTTCGAAGTAACAGTTCTTGAAGTCCTGGAGTAAAGTCATAAGTTTTGCCTCCAATCGTAATCTTAACTAAACCTGCATTATTATCAGAACTCTCAATTTTAGAAAAAGATACTTCAGAGTTACCCATCATTAAAGTTTTGTTTTCGGTTCTTATTCCAAATGGTACATTTACACCATCGTACATACCATAAATATCTGCTTTTTCTAATGAGATTTCTAAAACATTTTTCTCTTCACTTTTAGGAGAGCTCACTGCATTTATATCAGCATCGTAAAAATCGTCACACCTTGTAGAAGAGCCTGCAATACTTTCGTCTGACTCTATTCCCGCAGAACTTAGTGATAAGTCTTTTTCATGATTAATGTTTTCTAAAAATCTATTCGTATTCACAAGAGTTTTGAGGGGGTCCGAAACAGGTTTAAGCATTTTATCAAGAGATAAGTTAATTTCGTGCTCCTGATTTTTCATTTGTTTTAATTTACGTTTTATAGAGTCAACGGACTTCATTAATTCCATTTTAATATTTTGCTCCATGTTATTTTATAACACTGAAACCATCTGAGGTAGTAGTAATACTGAATTTAATTTATGAATGCCAACAATTTATAACTTTATTCAAAATGAAAAAAATATATCCAGATTTTTTCTGTATCTTCCATTGTTTAATGGTGAATCCTTGCTAATACTAATAAAATTATGTGGCTCACTCCAAACTGTATTACAAATATTTTTGAATTGATTCCATGACATGTCAGAACTCACATGTTCTTCGTAAATATGCTTCAAGTTTACATCATCTTGTTTAAATATTATTAGAAAATTAGCATTGTCACGTATCAATTGTTTCGGAATTTTCGAATAAGTTTGTGATAAATAAAAGCAATCGATTTGCTTATGTCTACCCATGCAAAAATAATTGCGAATATTTATTTGATTCTCACAAGCAACGTCATCAAAAATAAATACGGAATTGCTTAAAGCTTCACTTGGTGCAATTACATCTTTATCATGACTAAACTCATAAAACTTAATCATAGGGACTCTTCTTATTATTTCACGTAAGAAACAATATTTTGGTTGAAAATTAGTTTTTGAATAAAGGTAGAGATTTTGAAATTTAAGCCCATTTTCATGTAATAGCAAACTTATCATAACATTAGTTTTGCCACAGTTTGATGGACCACATATTATACAGCGAATTGTATTTGGCAATAATAGGCTGTGTCTGACCTGGCGAATAGAGTCATGGAAATGTATGTTATTGATATTTAATTTTATAGGCTGTTTGATCAGCTTCATTTCACTTATACTTATAGTTTTATTTAATCTTCACATGTATTTTATATAGTTTGTGGGTCGGCACTCAATCCACACTAGAATATTGTTACCATGAATATTTCAAATACAGTGTATTGTCTTTGGTCAGTTTTCCCTATAACGATACTTCTTACTTATCCAAGTTTGTGTTTACATCTATCGTGAAATGATATTCGTTGGGGTATTTATATGATTTATAAACATAACAGACAATTGGAAAGACAGACATAAGAAGTAAAATATATATTTATTAGTTTATTAAATACATTTCATGGGTATACAAATTTTACGACAAAACTTATCATACTACAATTTACAAATTGTACCATAGCGATATACATTATAAAATACAATTGTTTTAACAAATGAAATCACAATGACCCCAAGGTGTGGTGTCTATTTGATTTGGTTGAACTAGTCTTTTGTCGTCTATTCTATTTAAAATAACTTTATTGATTTCTTGCGAATATAGTACATGTTTGCTTGATTTTATCATATGCATCTTTGATTTTAAAGTAATGTTTTTAAACAAAACTTTCTTATAGTCAGATATTCTCAAGTTTTTTGTAATAGGCTTTGACACACCTTTGGCTTTGTTAATCTGTGCTTTTACTGACTTAATACAATACAATTTTGCCCTCAAGCCAATAAATTCGGTTATCACATCACCACCTAATTCATCTTTAAACAAACCAGGAATTTTAGCATTTAATTTAGGTAAACAATAAGGATTATTAATATCAAAATTACTGCTATCGAATTTCAGTATATTATCTTTCATATCTTTATAAAAGTTTTGTGTGTATAAAAGGTATAACAAACTGTCAGTATCGGTATAACACAATTTAGCTTTTTCACCATATTTATTTTTTATAAAGTCATAGTGAAAATTATATACATGTTGTTTAGCATATTCCAATACGGCAAATCCTATATAAATAGGTCTATCTAAAACAAGTTTTTCAGGATTCAATGTAACAGCAATAAAATCTTCACTAAAAACACAAATACTTTTTAAATTTGGTTTTGTAATCAGTTTCTCTGCACCTATTTTTTTATTTGTTCTATTATTGTTATCACTCCACTTAGTCACCAATTTCACATCAACCTGCTTTCGTTTATTTTCGATAGTTTTTCCAAATATCGAATTATTTAAAAGTTTAAAGAAGTCTCTTTCAAATGATGTTATGGCTGATTGTCTTAATTGAGTATTTAAGTCTACATACTTCTTCAAAAAGCTTTCTTGTTTAAATTGGAGTATACGATGAATTTTTTTCAAAACAAGTCCATTTTTTATACATTCTTTCAAATATACATAATGGATAACATAGTTATACTTGTCATACAAATTTGCAATCAATTTTTCTGTCTTTCCTCCTATGGGTACGAACTTTTCTGGAGCGAAAGGCAAATCACTATGTATGTTATGTAAATGATCAGGGTATGCGATATCTACATCTAAAATGTAGCCATACTCAGCATCATCAGAAATATTAGATAGACAAAAATTTTCTATCTCGGAATTTGTCATGAATTTAAAATCTGATATAGGTAACTTTTTCGTCATTGCATATCCATAAAGATTATTACAATCAAGATATACTAAAAATGTTGACGGTTTAGAATCATCAAAATGAGGTGTATAAATATTATTGGCTTTAGCATATCGGTGAGAGCACTGTGCTAAGCCACCGCGTATTCCTTTTTCTATCATATTATACATTTCTAAATCGTGAATCAATTCTAACTGAACACCTGTGTAAAGCAGCATAGCATCCCAACTTAACCCAGGTGAACTTACATAGTATGCAGGATCCAGATTATAATGCTGAAGACATATTTTTCTAAAATTTTCAAATATATCGCATAATAATAATACATCACACTTTAAGTATAAATCAGTATATTCGCCAAGACTACTAATGTTAAAGTTATTCCAAATATTTTGGGCATGTTCATATTCACTATCAGTGATATGTTTCATTTGCAAGCTGTTGTAAAAATAATGTTTCGGAGGTAGTTGTGGTTCATCATATTTCTGCCATGAATCTATATATTCATATGGATATATTCCTTTTCGCTGCATTAATTCGAACTTTTTGCTATCAGGAAAATGTATTCTTAAATTTAAAAAATCACGATCTATTAAACTTTTACTTAGATTATCGAGACTGGTGCTAAGAAATTGAAATGAATCTATGAATTTAATTTGTAAAGGCTTATATTTATCAGTTTTAAGGATTTTTGTAATGGATAAATATTTTTCTTTTGTTTTTGGAATTATTTTTATTTCACCATCATATTTTGATAATTCTTTGATAAATATGTGGGAATCATAACCTGATAAATTATGAAATATCACAGGTATGAATGAACAAACTTTATAAATTAAATTACACTGTGAATGAGCAGCACCTCTATATTCTGATGTGATATGATCATGATCACATACTTTGTCATCAAATAATAGATTTTTACAAATGTGACATCTGTCAGCATTATGGTAATTACTAATTTGTTCTGGAGTCAGGGGTTTCATAGCATTTTCAGTTATTAAAATGTTATGTATTAACTTTGTTTCTTCAATTAATTTCTTAACAAATACTTGTACACAGTCGGCTCCTCGATAACTTACAAATTTATTTAGGCTGTTATCATGTGAACAACAAATATAAAATGCAAAACATGAAGGTTGGTGCAATTTATTTCTTACAGTATTTTTATTGGTATTTGTTTCATTAAAATTGTGCAATATACTTTCAAAATCAGCGTATATAACAAAATTGATTTTTTGCTGTCTCTCAAAATGTTTAAATTGTAACGTGCTGTATTTATCTGGTAATAATGTTATAATTTTCGAGCATGTATGAGAGTTGTACTTCATTTGACTAGTAAAAAATTGCAAACATGTTTCACACAAATGCATTCGACCTTTATGGCTGGAAACTTGACGTCTCACTAAACGTAAAAGGTCTTTTATAAAACAATAGTGAGCTCTATTATCTTTCTCGAAATATAATAAATTAATATGTTTATTTTTCTTAAAACTTGTTACATAAAGAGGACCAGTTACTTTATGATATTTATTCAATCCATAAATATTAATACTCAAATGATTATTATTATTTTCAAACAATTTAACGTCTTTTATGGTTGGTGGGAATGACATACCTTTTATATTAAATACTGAACTAAAATGCGGATAAGAGCTTGTCCTACAGACATTATTTTTTGCAGGAAATAATGCTGCTAAGATGCTCCATAAAAAACAATATTCATCATTATTATTAATATTTATACAGCTCTTAGTATTTGTAATAACAGCAGGTAAATCTATATAAGACCCACCTCTCATCGGAGAATATTTATTTATATTTATTTCTAAATGACTTAGTGATGTGAATGACCATCCAGATTCACAATGCTCAAATTCAGTTAATTTCATCTTAAAAATCTCTTTTAAATTTAGGTAAATGTTATTCAAATCAGTACTTTCATATATAACTTCGTATTTTGTATTAAAGGACTTCAACTGCTGCTCACCCGATTTAGGTAAAACAAAGTAAGCAAACAGCTCAAAGTTCATTTTAATACATGTATGTTTCAATAGCGATAACTCAATTATTTTATAAACATCGTCTCGCTTACCATCTAAGAACGCCTCTGGAAGGAGGTACTCGACTTCTTTGGATGGGTTTAAGCGATAAGTCATTATTCTGTTTTTAAATGCTGTAGCTATTATGTCAATATGTTCAAACTCAGACTTTATCAAACAATTCGATTTATGGATATTAGTTCGTTTATGATATCTGTATTCATGTATAGGTATCTCAATTTTACATTTATCACAATTGATATAACTTGGTGGTGACTCAGTAGAGGGGGATAAAACTGAAAAGAGAAAAAATTATACATGGTATAATATATCCATTTAATTAAACAAAATTACATTTAAAATACATAGGTAGTTATTATAGTTTATAGTAGCCTTATGGTAAGAGTTAGATATAGTTTCATGATTAATATACGGATTATACATAGCAGTTATCTCTAGATCTACTTATATAACCACTTTACTGGTATGAGCTTATAAAAGTGGGTGTACAATTATTAAATTCATTCCCGGTCTCCTTGACAAATTCGCTTAAATGCTTCCAGGACTTGGACTCTGTATTACTTTTATTTTTAATAGTAATTATTGAATGTCGCCATCGATTGATCGGTAGAACCCGCTCGATTTCCTCGCTTTCATAAATTTTTAGTTCTATGTAATAATTTCCTGATTTTACTTCGTCTATTTGACGTGAAAACCCATTAGCTAGCCTACGCGTCATGTATGAGTAGATAGGTGCAGGTTTTTTACCAGCGCTGCAAATAGGTTGACCATCATTGCTATCCGCACCAAACAGGTCACAGACCGTCGCTCTCGACTTCAGTTTCTTGGTTCCCGTTGGCTGAGTGTCCGAAGGCTGACTGGTTGATGCCTTCTCTGCCATCTTTCGCTTATTTTTGCTAATCTTGACTGGGACGTTAACTTCCGACTCATCTGAAGACGGGAACAACTGATCAGCCATTTGCTTGGACCTGAAAATAGAGACAACTTTATAAATAAACGGTAAAAAAAGGACGAATAGTTTAAGTTTCGCTTTGTTACTTTATAGAGATTATTTGTTAATCATTGAGTAGCAAAATCATTGAAATGATTGAATAGTTGAATTATTGTAATAATAATATCTTGGGACACCTCATACAACGTCATCTGATTTTAAGAGTTGAATCACTGAATAGTGGAATGATTGAATAGTATTCATATTAAGTTTTTACATATAAAATGACATACATAAATTAAAGTCACTTACATTTTTATATAGAAGATCTGGTAGGTACGTAAACTTGTAAACACTGGTAAGCTCGTTAGCCCGTGATGACTGGTACTCTGGGTTGATTGTTTTGTGGCGAAACTTTGGTGGGCAGGCTCTTAAATAGTGATAAATCTACGTCATAGTATCCCGAATATGGAATAGGGGCACGTGGCGGTAAAATCCTGTGTCAGATCACTGCACCCAAATATGATTTGCTTATAATCAATATTATATTACTTACCTACATAGCACTTTTATAAGGATTGGTACTCACTATGGCAATCTGAGCGCAACAGTTCAGATACGAACAATATATCAGTACAAAAGAACGACTTATGCATTGTTACATTACAAGTAACTGCTGTCAGTCTGTGCTCACCCTAATATTTAACCGACCATTTAAAGAATGGCAAATTATATGTAGCATTTATTAAACTGTAATATTCATGTTCGTTTTTTGTTTTATACGTAAAGTATTAAAAAATGTTGGGTACACTTACGTGAAGTTATTATACATATTTAGGCCATAATATACATAGACTATACATAGTTAATTTATAATTATTATGTGATAACCGCACCTTGAATTCGATGCTGATGGATATACTTAGTACCTGCTTAATATAAACATATTGTTTATGCCCATATAAGGCACTAAGTATACATCCCTGACAAACCGATGGAGAGAACCGAAAAGTGATGTTGATGATGAATGTTTCTGTTAGTACCTTCCATTGCTAAAGTTCAACACAAATAATACATTATAATAATAAAAGCAGGTGAATCTAAATGTATCAGTAGTATGCGAATACTATGATGGTTTGATACTTAAATATCGCGAGATCAGCGTTTCTTCAATCACTTTTAAAGCATTTTTGTTGTTGTTACACGTGTGACATACAACTAATATGATATGACTATGCTTGTTAAATCATTTCGATGGATTGTATGAAAAAAAATCAATGAACAAACACATAGTAGTATTTATTATAGTCATGCATATTTTTAGTAAACAATGAAGTGTTGGGTGACATGAAGTCATGCGGTTTCAATTGCATCTACCATTTATGGTGGAAATCGGGAGATGAAATAAAAGCGTTCTATTTTGAACCTTATTACAAACAAAACTAAAAATATCAATTAAGTATAAATAGATAAAATTATAATTTTTCTCTTCAATTCGAATATTTGCACCTGACCTGTAGAGCGTTCACACCAAAATGTCGGTAAGTAATAATTTATTTAATTTATTTATCAATTATTTAAATACTAGAATATTACCACATTTATATTATGCATTTGATTATTTATTGTGTGATTGTGTGTAGTAAAAGAAACTTATGTTTAACCTATAATTTAATTGTACAGCGAAGCTTAGGATCCGAACGTTGGTTATTAAATTAAATATCTATGCCAAATTTTGTATCAAATAGCTATTGAATAGTAAATAATTTAAGCACGATTTTTTTCAGGACAATGAAGATCTCTTCAATTTTATTCCCGAGAATCAACCAACTATTCAAAAATCTGGGCAGAAAACACTGGGTCTTGCTCGAAAGAGAGCAAATACTGAACAATTTTATCAATTTATAAAGAAACCGGTCACCCGAGGAACGAAAATAATTAAAATAGAAATTTACGATGCGGACAGTTTCCCGAAATCAAGAGAGTTGTTATGTGATTGTGAAGCTGAAATATGTGCTCAGCATGTTGTAAAAACTATATTATTTGATGACATTTATACTAGTACTAGAGAACTGATAACTAAAATACAGGATGATATGGAAACAAAGCTATAATAATTATTATTATTTACTGAATATATTATATGTACCTAATAACTAATAAGTAATGAAATTGTTTAATTTATATCAATAATAAACGAATTTAAATAAATCGTCTTTTTCTTTCTATCAATAGGTATAAGACAAACCCATATTGTAGCTAATTAAGGTAGCAGAGTACAATACGCAATTTTAGCATTAAGCAGGCACGTGTAAATGCGAAACCCTTAGTTGTCATTTATGTACGAGGTATAATACGTACCCGATACAAAGTAGTGTCAATCATTTAGGTTTACATTGAATACGACCATTTTAAATATTACAGGGTATTATTTCACTGTTGGTTTATAAGCCAAGACATATTGGTTAGCAATCATTACTGTCTCGTGCTGATATAATATATGGCTTACTACCATTGCCCAGCTTCTGGTTTTCAGCTAAAATCGAGATAGTAATTAATAATAAACCATTTATTTCAGGCATCAAAGATACCAAGAAATACCTTACAGAAATACATAAAATAAAACAACTTAAAAAACTACTTGTGAAGTTATGAGTCTGCACACAGTATCTTATAGTTCAGGTGTCCTCGAGCCAATCTGGTCACGGTAATGGGTATATGTGTTAACGTAATGCCTAAGTACGTGGAGAGACATGAGACAATCTGTCCTGAACTTTAGATTACTGATTAAAATTAAAATTTAGATGTCCTCGAACCAACCTGGTCACAAAAAAAATTGTGGAGAGACATGAAACAATCTGGTTTAAATTTTTTGTTTAATGTATGCAGTATCTTATGACTTAGCGTAATTAAAAAAAAGGTTCTTTTTAGGACCACCATACGAATTATAATCGCAAAGTATAATTTATAGATTACTGATTTAAATTAAAATTTAGATGTCCTCGAACCAACCTGGTCACAGAAAAAATTGTGGAGAGACATGAAACAATCTGTTCTAAATGTTAGTTTAATGTATGCAGTATCTTATGACTTAGCGTGATTTAAAAAAAGGTCCTTTTTAGGACCACCATACGAATCATAGTCGCAAAGTACAATTTATAGATTACTGTTTTAAATTAAAATTTAGATGTCCTCGAACCAACCTGGTCACAGAAAAAATTGTGGAGAGACATGAAACAATCTGTTCTAAATTTTAGTTTAATGTATGCAGTATCTTATGACCTAGCGTGATTTAAAAAAAGGTTCTTTTTAGGACCACCATACGAATCATAGTCGCAAAGTACAATTTATAGATTACTGTTTTAAATTAAAATTTAGATGTCCTCGAACCAACCTGGTCACAGAAAAAATTGTGGAGAGACATGAAACAATCTGTTCTAAATTTTAGTTTAATGTATGCAGTATCTTATGACTTAGCGAGACATAAAAAAAGGTTCTTTTTAGGACCACCATACGAATCATAGTCGCAAAGTATAATTTATTATACTTAATGTAACGACTGTTTCTTTAAAACAACTATGAAGTCTTATTTTCGTGTTTCGTTTTCGCGAACGAGTGTTCACAACAAGCCCGTCTATTCAAACATCCGGTAATCAATGTCAGATTTTTATATTAGATATTGGGCATTCAAGAACAGTTTTACACGACAGCGAACGTAGTGAGTAAATATTAGAATTATTAAATTATTGGAATACTAGAATGATTGAATGGATGATTGAAATATTAAAATACAAGAATAATTGAATGGATGATTGAAATATTAGAGTACTAAAATGATTGAATGGATGATTGAAATATTAGAATACTAGAATGATTGAATGAATGATTGAAATATTAGAATACTAGAATTATTGAATGGATGAATGAAATATTAGAATGATTGAATGGTTGAAATTGGGTGTTTCTGGATCTCCTCTGATCCAGAAACCCCAATTTCTATCTACTTGTGTATTTCTGTGTGGGTGTGTGTGTGTGTCTGTGTGTGAGTGGGCGTATGTGTGTGTCTGTGTGTGTCTGGGTATGGGTGAGTGTTGGTGTATGAGAGTGCGTGAAATGTATTGGTTTTGTTATGAGTTAGTTTATCAAGCCTACTTGCATAAATTTTCTGTGAGGTTATAATCTAGCTTCAGTAACCACTCAGTAAGAAAAACTTTGCATTTATTTTTGGGTAACGAATATATTGATAATACCCTATTACATTTATTATATAATTTAGAACTCAAGTGGCAGAAAAATCTATGTGCTAAACTAGTTTTAAATAAAGTTGTATCACAAACTCGATCCTTACGTCGTTGATTTTTATATTTATCAGGTTCATATGTTAAAAGTGAGTGTTGTTTAGATACTGTAAAAAGAATAAACAGTTGTCGGACAGTTAAAACTTCCCAATGTTTATAGAGATCTATAGTAGGATGATAGAAAGGTAGGAATGCACTAACTTTAAGTATTGCCCTCTGCGCTCTTTCTAATTTAAGGAGATGTGTCTTAGAGGCACCACCCCACGAGGTGATACAGTAAATTAATTGAGACTGACAAAGAGCAAAATATATGGACTTAATGACGTTTAATTCAGCTACATGCCTAATTGCTTTAAATATTACCATTAGCTTTCGTATTCTGGCAGTAAGAAGGTCAATATGTTGGTGGAAGTTTAAATTTCGGTCGATTGTGACACCAAGATACTTTATTGTATCTGTTTGTGTAAGCTTAGGGCAAGAACATTTCATAGTATTTACAACGAAACATGAATGCGAGGTAATGTGACATGAAGGATCAGGATTATCGTTTGATTTAATGGTAAAAGTTATATAATTGGTTTTAGCCACATTGAGCGTTAAGATATTTTTATTTAGCCAATCAGTCACATGGTTCATTCCACTCTGTGCATGAGAAATAGCTTCATTCCAGGTGTTTCCAGTAAAAAGCAAAGCCGTGTCATCCGCAAAAGTTACAATTTTCGTATGTGGGATTTCCATCTGGCATAAGTCATTTATATAAACGAGGAAGAGAGTAGGGCCCAGTATACTTCCTTGTGGGACTCCGAAAGTTACGGGGGCCTCCTCGCTTATGATGTCACCAATTCCCACACACTGAGTTCTATCCGTCAGGTAATCCTGCAGCAATTTCAACTGAAGATCGCGGATACCCAAGTATTCAAGTTTTTTCACCAGAATCGGGACAGAGACCGTGTCAAAAGCTTTTGCGAGATCTAAAAATATACCTATGACTTTCTTTTTCTTGTCTAAATGATTAACAATATAATTTGTTAGATCAAGCACAGCATCCGACGTCGATCTATTGGCTCTGAATCCGAATTGTGCTGTTGATAAAAGGTTTTTAGACTCTAAATAATTTACTAATCTTTTGTTTATAATCCGTTCCAGAATTTTAGAGAGCGTTGGCAGTATGGATATTGGTCGGTAATTACTGACACAGTCTCTGTCCCCATTCTTGTGAATCGGATGAATACGAGATTTTTTGTAACTTTTTGGGAATACTCCAGCTGCAAGCGATAAGTTACAAATGTACGAGATTGGAGGGGCAAGAGTGTCCTTGTTTGCCTTCAGAATATCGGCAGATATCAAGTCAAGTCCCACTGCGCAATCACTTTTTAAATTTGAGATCAATAACCTAACTTCATCTTCGTCAGTAGGTAGAAGGACAAATGAATGGCAACTAGAATTTAGAGAGGGTAGTTCAGTATGGGGATTATTTTTAGTAATATTTTCAGCTAGACTACGGCCTATATTTGCAAAATAATTATTTACGTCGTTCACAGATTTTAGCGGATTGCTTGTACATATTAGTTCTAAAGGAGCTACTTTCGGTTTATTAGTGTAGGTTATCTTCTTAACTATTTGCCAGAGTTTCTTACTGTCTTTTCCTGCGTTCTGAAGCTGTAGTTTATCGAAATTTCTTTTTAATTTTTTTAGTATAGATGAACAATAGTTTCTATACCTTTTATAGGTTGTTTTCAAAATCTCATTTTCTGGATCCCTTTTAAGTTTTTTATATAGGTTATCTCGATTTCGAAGACATTTCAAAACACCCGGGGTAATCCAAGGTTTTAAAATTTTCTTCCGGCTGGATACTTTTATCTCTTTGGAATTGTTAATGATTGCTGTTTTAAGTATGTTTAGAAATAATATTGTAGCTTCATTCACATCTCTAATTGTATATAAATAACTGAAATCAACCTTCCTGAGCTCAAAATTTAAAAATTCATTATTAATGCGTCTGATTACTTTTAATGGCTTTTGCCTAGTACATGCGGCAATAAAAAGGGCTACACTATTATGGTCAGTCAGCGACGTATCAAGTATAAGACAGCGGGCCGTTAGCCGAGTCCTCAAAAGTACATGATCCAAACATGCTTTGTTCCGCGTCGCGGTTGTGTAGGCGGGCATCAATCCATGAAATGCTATCATATCTAGGTATGGTGAGAGATTTACGTCTGTACTTTGCTCTGCTATATTAATATTAATGTCTCCTAACAATATAAGGTTTTTCTTATTTGAATACTTTAATAAAATTTGATTGAGGGATAGAAGAAAATTATTGATATTTTTGTACCCGGGGGGTCTATAAATTGCGAGCGCAACTGTTTCATTATTTAACGTAATTACAAGACAGTTTGCATCGGTTATTACGGGTTCTTCGACTGTGACAAGCAAGTCCTTTTTATAATATAGCACTACACCTTCATTCTGCGTTAGGTTATTCGAGGATGCAAAGTTCTCATAACCGTCTAGATGTGGTATGCAAAGAGTTGAGGGCAGCCAACATTCCGTAAGAACTATACAGTCCCAGTTTATTCCAGTTCTGACAAGGATTGGTAATAATCCTGTGAAGTTACATTTTAGGCTACGAATGTTTTGTTGGAAAATATTTAAATATTTTCTCGAATCGGGCAGAAATGCTATACATTCATCAGCATCGCAGACAATGGAATCAGCTACATTATAGGTGTCAATTTCGTTCTGAATGTTTAATTGTTCATTGAATTTTACGTTTAGAGCTGTTAGCAGTACAGTACTTCCAGATATATAAAGCCAAATTGTAAGCGATTAAAACAACCGTAAATAAAACCCTAGTTTTATTATCTATTGTTAACTCTAGTGCGTTTTTGCAAACATATTTTCCTGGATTAAATACGCAATAAGATATATGATTTTTTATTTTTCTGTGTTTTATGTAGTATGAGGCTAAAGTTAGATGTGTTTTAAATGTGTTTGTGATGTGAAGATAAAGTGTGTAGATGTGTGGACGTGGCACGTTTTTGGTTAAAATAAAATAATAGACACTCATTAAAAACAAATAAAAAGGTATGCATGCAACAAAATAGTAAGTAATTTTATACAGTCTAACTAGACAGACTAGTCAAATATCTCTTTTAAGTTTTTCAATATCCTCTTCAGACCCTAAGTAAATTCGTGGCTCATTGGCATTTCGCCTTACATATACTTTGCCGAAAGATGTCCAGCAATGTTCATATTTGTAGTCCTTAGCAAAGACTCTAGCTAAATAGAATAGGCGTCTAGCCAAAGCAGTAAGAGATTCTGCCACATATATGGGTTTAATGGGACCAGCCATATTTATACTAGTATTACTAAGGCGCTGTTCGTGGTTCTTATTGTATGCTCTAGTGGCTCTTAAGAATTTCTCTCGCTTTAAAGTGGAAGTAAAATCCACGATAATAGGGCCGTTTGATTTACCTTTTAATTTCATTCGGGATACATCCCGAATATCTGATTCTAGGATGGGGACGTCGATAACAGCACCAATTTTCTTCGTCAGCTCGACCAGATTTTCCTTAGTTTCGGATTCCAAAGTTGTGACATTTCTAAACTCAATTGCTGTACAACGTGCATTTTTCTCGAACTGTTCCAGTTTCCTTTCTAAATTTTTAGTGTGATTTTTGAGAAAATTATTTCCCTGTTGAATTTTTTTGAGATCACTAAGAATATCATCATAATTAGCTGACAGAAGCATCATTGTCGCTTTTATTTCGGTGTTCTGGTTTGTTAAGGTTGTTATAGATGACTCCAGGGAAGTGAATTTTGCATCTTGTTGGTCCTTAATTTCGTCGATCCTTTTCATTAAGTCACATAATGTGACATCAGTGGAGTCCGGTGAGCTATCCAATCTGCGCTTATTTCTCCTAGTAACATTTAGATTCGTAAAATCTTGTCTTTCTTGGGTATAAAGCGCCGAGTCGGAAGCATGGTGAGCAGGAGAAGACGCAGACTTAGTAACTTCTTTAGTTGGTGTACGAGAAACAGACATCGTGTTAAAATTCGTTAATCAACGTACCCAAATAAATTGGTATAAATGCCACAATTTCCTGTTGATGGCAACCCCAAGGTGAATGAATGATTGATTCAGATGACGTATGTCAGGTGACTTATGACAGGTGACGTATGGCAGTTGACGTTTGACAGATTACAGATGACGGATGACGGTAACATATATTTGTCTCAATAGTTGCTGTCCTCTTCCACCACACCTCAGTCGCACTAACCTTTGAATGCTTATGTTCGCCTGGTACCTCGCTGCGTAAAGTCGTTGTATTGACGGCTAATATCCAAGCTTGTTTACTGTTGATGTTGTCGCTTGTTGCGAACTTCTGCTACGTAGTTATGGGCGCCCGGTACTGTACTGATTTTATTTGATTTATTTTTTTGAAAAAATATTTAAAATATATAATAGTACGGTTGCACACGTGTAAACGCTTTCACGGTCCGGGGGGAAGAGGAATGTATGTTTTATTGATTCAATAATATACAGATAGATGTAAATTCCACAAAATGTCAAGCCATCGTTAAAGGTAGCTCTAAAGTGATCAGCAGGATCGATATGCCGTCTCTCACACCTATAGTTTTTAATGGAACGGTCATTCCTTTTAACCCCACAGTTACTGATCTCGGTTTACTCAACTGGCAATGTTAAGTCTCTAAATGTCAGTCTTAAAGTTACAGGTACATTACGGGCTTTCTATAGGCTTAAGAATTTCCTCCCAAATTAAACCAAAATAATGCTTTACAATAACAATAAATGCATTTTTAAAAGATAGAAAAATTTGAAATCCAGACTCAGGAATCGAACCCGAGACTTCCGTAGCCAAACCGGGGCCAGAAGCGAACCACCTATCTGGACTATGTTATTAGATTTCGAATTTTTCTATCTCTTGTTGCTCGCGAAATTTAGGCCTTCGGTTTGGCTACGGAAGTCTCGGGTTCGATTCCTGAGTCTGGATTTCAAATTTTTCTATCTTTCAAAATATACATTTATTGTATTTGTAAAGTTATTGGCAAGAAATGCCTATAAAAATTACTTCAAGACAATGCTTGTACAGAATTATTTTTTTCTTTGTTATTGACTATAGTGATGTGTGTTATCTCGACCTGAATGCAGATCTGCTCAATAAGCTTGATCGTCTTCTCAACAACTGCATTCGATTCATATTCAACCTTCGTAATTTGTAATTTTATTAAAGATTTATATTAAACTACTTCAAGCATTAAGAGAGTTACCTAAAAGACAATTAAAAAAAATTACATACATAAGTGGCTTATTGACAAATATTTTAATAATCTCAATGAATATTTATTTTATGACAATTAAAAATGACGAATATTTTAAATGGTAATAACAATAATTATAATTAAATTAATTTTGTTTATTAATTAGGTTAAGATTGAGAAATATTGAATGTTGGAAATATTACCGGTGAAATATGTGAGACCACTATCTGGCTAATATCTTAATTATGTTTGTAATGTTTCAAGCAATAAAAACTCTTTTCATTTCATTTCGTAAATATGACCACGTGTGGAGTTATCGCTCCCAACTGACATGGTTGCCAATTAGACAGCGCCGTAGACTGAACGACTGACCAATTAGGCTGACCTTGCTTTTCATTTCTTCATTCTTCATGCTCCTACTTATCTTTTTTCTCACTTTCAATATTTATGCTCTAATCTAATCCCTAATTTGACTGCCTCTGTGGTGCGGTGGGAATGTGTCCGACTGCTACGCAAGAGGTTGTGGGTTCGATTCCCACATTGTAGGATCCACAAATTGTTGTTCCGAGTCTGGGTGTACTTTGTGTCCGTGACTTGTATGTTTGTAAAGTCCCCGACGACACAGGCCTTGTAACCTACTGCGGGAGTCGCATTAAAAAAAAAACATGTCAGATTTTTTAAATTTATTTTTTTATAATTGTTGCTCGCAAAGCCTTATTTTTTCATTAATGTTAGCTTACAGTTCGGCTTGCAAGGCTTCTTTTCTAGTAGTATAGTAGCCTAATGGCTAAGGCATCGGTCTCGCAATCGTGAGGACGCGGGTTCTAATCCTAGCCATTATACTACCGACGTGAACTCACTTCTAACACAAGCCTAGCAATCTTGTTAACCCCTCCAGCTAAGCTCAAATGTAGGACTCAAACCCACATTGCTAGTTATTTTTTTAAAAAGACAAAAAAACTCCAAAGAAAGAAGTTTGGCGCCATTCCTGGGCGACCAGTAAAGTAACCTTCCAAAACATAAATAATAATAATAATAAAAATCATTTATTCACTTAGGAAGCAAAATACTACACTTGTGAAAAGTCGATTCTACATTTACTGGTAATGCCTGTTCGCAAACAATAGGTAAAGCCCGAGAAAAGAACAGGCAATAAAAACTCGTGGCCACTCTTTTCAAATTGCCAATGTTTACAATGTTTCTCTGTTTATAAACTGTATATGCAGGTAAGGTGCTGCCACCATTATATTATACACCATATATTAGAGGACTGATGCAAAAAAAGAGGTCACTAATATTAGAAGAGTACACGAGATCGGATACATCAGCCTCAATGGGCACAACATAGTAGGAGCATCCACTTACGATGTAAAAACTTTATGTGCTTAAATATTGGCCAATTTACTGCTACTTAATGAATAAGTATACATGTTTTTCAAAGGAAAGAAAAGAATGGCCGTAATTTATCACGCAGAATCTTTACTTACAAAAGTAAATCGTTCTTAACTAGTACTTATGTAACATTATCAAACTGTGACAACAATATTCACCTAGTAAAATGCAATAAACTATACAACCCAATACATTAATAGGGAGCAACGAACTACATCCATTTATCTTTATCAGTTAAATAATCATCGATTGAATAGTAAGCTCTTTGTATAAGATGTCTCTTGACTACATTCTTAAATTTATTTACTGGTAGACTCGATATGCTGACTGGGATTTTATTGAAAAATTTAACACCTAGACCCATGAATGAATTATGAGTTTTATGAAGCCTATGATATCGACCTACCAATTTGTGCTTATTTCTTGTATTCACAGAGTGGATATCACTATTTTTGTTATATAAATGTAAGTTTTGCTTTACAAACATAACGTTTGCATATATATATTGTGATGCAACTGTCAAAATGCCTATCTCTTTAAACTTTTCTCTAAGGGAAACTCGTGCTCCTAGTTGATATATCGCACGTACTGCACGTTTTTGAAGAATAAAAATAGTTTGTATATCAGCCGCCTTGCCCCAAAGCAATATGCCGTAGGACATGATGCTGTGAAAATAACCAAAATATACTAATCGAGCTGTTTCTACGTTCGTAAGCTGTCTAACTTTGCTGACAGCATACGCTGCAGAACTGAGATTTCCTGCGAGACATGATATTTGGGTGCCCCACTGTAACCTATTGTCTAATGTAGTTCCCAAAATAACTGTCGAGTCGACAAAGCTAATCACCTCATTATTTAAAATTATACTCGTATTAGTACTTTTCACATTTGGCAAACTAAACTTAATAAATTTAGTTTTTTTGGGATTTAGAAGTAGGTTGTTCGTTGTAAACCAATCTTGAACTAGTGCGAGTGTTCTATTTATTTTCTGAAAATTTTCTAGTTTACGTTCGATTTTAAAAATTAGAGAAGTGTCATCAGCAAATAGAATGATGTCACAAAAGTTATTAACATAAAATGGTAAATCATTAATATATACCAAAAATAAGAAGGGACCGAGTATTGATCCCTGAGGCACGCCCATACTAATTGGAGATCCAGACGACCTTACTCCTCCTATATCAACATATTGAATTCTTTCACTTAGGTAAGAGGCAAGTAGATCCAGCGCTGTACCTTTAATACCGTAATGCCTAAGTTTCAGGAGAAGTGTCCTATGCGCCACACAATCAAAAGCTTTAGAAAGATCACAGAACACTCCAATGGCATCCTGTGAATCTTCCCAGGCACTAAAAATATGTTTCAGCAGCTTAGTACCTGCATCAATTGTAGAGCGACCCTTTGTAAAACCATATTGATCGGGATGCAGTAGATTATTAAAATTAAAGTGTGATTCTAACTGCATAAGTATAGCCTTTTCAAAAATTTTACTAATAGCTGGCAAGATGGATATTGGTCTAAAATTACTAGGGTCATTCTTTGATCCGGATTTAAATAATGGTATTACTTTACTATGTTTCATCAGATCAGGAAACATTCCGGTATCAACACATTGATTAAAAATCCGCTTTCCGAATTAATAATATTCCAAGTGGCTTTTATTTTATTATCAGATTTTTTAATATTTCTACTAATAAGTAAAGCTTTGGCACATGCACAAGCTTTTTTAAAAGTTTTTGAATAGTTTCTCACATACTGAATAAAGTTTTGATCAAAATTAAATTGTTTCATACCATATAACTCGTATAACTTAGCTCTACTTTTATAAATGCCGGTAGTTGCCCAATCACAAAGGCTAAGTAAAAAGTTTTTGATTTAAATATATTATTGTATTCACTTTTGATTATATTAAACACTGAGGAGTAAAGATAGTTCGGATCAGAGTGGCTGAAATCTATACTGGTAATATTAGCAGAAACGTTAGAATTGAATTTTTCTAAGCGAGCCGTACTCATTGGCCTACATGTGATCTTATCTATTTTGGCCACTGTGTGTGAGGGAAAAGTGACTTTCTGCCCACAGTGATCTGATGTTAAATCACTCAATATCACCTCATTAAAATAACTACAGTTGCAGAATATATTATCTAAGCAAGTAGCAGAATGTGATGTAATTCTTGTTGGTTCATTAAATAAGTACACTAAATTAAATGATTTAAATAGGTTAACTAATCTGGTAGACAAAGATGATTGTTCGAGTAAATTTACATTGAAGTCGCCACACACTACTATATGCTTAATACCGTAACTTACCCTTTTAAGCACATCTTCCATTACAGATTCAAATAAGTTAAAATCACTCAGTGGTGGTCGATATGCACAAACTATAATATATCTCTCCAGCTCCACACATGATAATTCTATAGTACGCTCAACAGACAGATGTACTATATCCTTGCGTTCCTTACATTTAACATTGTTGCATACAAATATCATAGACCCACCATGTATAGCCCTTTCTCTTATAAATGCACTAACCATACAATAATAACTATTATTAAATATCAGTTCATTAGTTTTCAACCAATGTTCAGTTAAGCAACAAATATCAACACTGTGCATTTTAAGGAACAATTCGAGTTCCTCTATTTTGCTGGATAAGCCTTGAATATTTTGGTGAACTACAGTTAGACCACCTGTGGGCTTGTCCATTGTCTGACTTACTAGTTTAAACTAGGAGTCTTAATAACATTCAAAGTAGAACTGCTAACACTAAATGAATCCTGCAAAGTACTCTTTGTACCTAGGTCAGGGTGTAAATTAAATGCTAATAACTTAGCAAGTTGTCTTCTGTAGAATGTGGAAAGATACATTCTATCTTTCGTTAAAATAAAATTACGAATAAATTTATTCGTGTCAAAAAACAAAATATACTTACTATGTAAGTAAGTACTGTTATATAATAAAAGATTCTAGCTCTGTACATGCTTGTTTTGTAAATCAGATACTAACTGCGAATAAGGTAGACTACATAAAATAAACTTACAACCTACTTTTTCATGCATGTATGTAATAGTTTCTGTTAATTTAATTATGTCTCTCTTTGTGACTGAGAAGCTGTCACCATATAATACTATAACTGTTGACCTATTATCTAAGGTGGTATTATTTAATTTACTAATTAAATTACAAAAATTTGATCCTGTTGAACAATAATTTATGACCCTATACTTTGTGTGACCTATAATAAACCTGCTAAAATCTATACCTAATTGGTCAGAAAAAATCACAACTTTATTTTCTGTAAAATTCAGAGTATGCTGGTCAGAAAACAATCTGCAGTCAGAGTCAGACTTACTGCATTTACTGCTCTGTAATTGCCGTGTATTGGTGTGAGTGTCAACAAGAGCTCACTCGCCCTGGAAATGGGTGTCTCAAAATTTTTATCGTTTCTTGAGCTTTGTGAGGAGTTGCTCTGTCCTATTAACTATATAATCAATTTTACATCCTCAAATAAACTTTAAAAAAAAACAGAACTCTTTTTTTTCCTTAAAACCTTTTTTTTTTAAACTACTTATTATCCATACTCCATACTAATATTATAAATGTGAAAGTAACTCTGTCTGTCTGTCTGTCTGTCTGTTACGCTTTCACGCTCAAACAGCTAAACCGATTTAAATGAAATTTGGTATGGAGATAGTTTGAGTCCCGGGGAAGGACATAGGATAGTTTTTATCGCAATAACCGACATCCACGCGTGCGGAGCCGCGGGCGAAAGCTAGTATTTTATATGCTATACTTTTGCCACCCTAGCTCATATCCGATCGGTTTTTTTTTGCGTAAATGATTAACATATATCCATCTATCAAACTCAAAAACTATCGGATTTAAAAAATATTTTAAATCCGTTGTGACGATAATTTGTTTGTGAGTTTTTCAATTCTGCTAATAAGCAGGATTGAAAAACTAGTATTTTATATGCTATACTTTTGCCACCCTAGCTCATATCCGATCGGTTTCTTTTTTTGCGTAAATGATTAACATATATCCATCTATCAAACTCAAAAACTATCGGATTTAAAAAATATTTTAAATCCGTTGTGACGATAATTTGTTTGTGAGTTTTTCAATTCTGCTAATAAGCAGGATTGAAAAACTAAACATAACTGCCATTGAACATGATTTTAAAAAACACTGGAGTAATTTTTGTTTTTTGTCCACAGATATGTACCAAGCGATAATATTCCTGACACTGATAGCCGCGTCTTCAGCCCAGTACCTGCCGAACGGGTGCCCGTCAAACTTCCACATTCATATGCTGCTACCTCATGATACAGATTGTGACAAGTTCTACACATGCGCCAATGGACAGCGGGTGCAGATGAGCTGTGCTCCTGGCACAGTGTTTGATTCCGTTTATAGGGTAAGTCTCAATCAATCAAGTCTTTATATCCTGACTAGCTGTCCCACACAACTTCGTCTGCGTAAATTGTACCCGTTTTTGCAACATTTCTCACTGCTGCTCCGCTCCTATTTGTCGTAGCGTGATGTTATATAGCCTAGCTTTCCTCGATAAATGGGCTATACAAAGAATTTTTCAAATCGGACCAGTAGTTCCTGAGATAAGCGCGTTTAAACAAACAAACAAACTCTCCGGCTTTATAATATTAGTATAGACTAGCTGTCCCGCGCAACTTCGTATGCGTAAATTTTTCCCGTTTTTGCAATATTTCTCGTCGCTACTCCGCTCCTATTAGTCGTAGCTTGATGTTATATAACCTATAACCTTCCTCGATAAAAGGGCTATCCAACAAAAAATATTTCTTCAAGATTATTATTTGAACGGGGTAATCGCGAGATTACCGCATTCAAACAAACAAACAAACTTTTCAGCTTTATAATATTAATATAGATCTGTAAGGTTAGTCTCTAAAAGATCCACAAACTACATGTACTAACTAAAATACTTCCATGCACTGAATTTTGTTAGTTTAAATCAGTTCTTTGACTGTTTTTTTTTTGTTTAATAATTGTAAAGTTATTAAATGTAAAGTTAGAAACAAAAATGTGAAACCTTGTAATAATTATATTCGTAGTGGCAAAATTATGTGTTTCAAGCCGAAATGTCTCAGTGCCGGAGTTGGTAACGACTTAGGGCCTGTACCCCCAAGTCCCGCCCGAGAGGATATTTGTTACTGTTTTCTTAATAAACTAAATAAATTAAATGATGTATAGATAAATATTTTAAACGTTTATAGCAATGCAACTGGCCCTGGGCATCGACATGTCACACGGCAACATCGTCAACAACTCCATCAACAACAACTCAGCCGCAGTTCCTAGAAAACGGGTGTCCGGCCAATTTCAGTGTACAACTCCTGTTGCCGCACGAGACTGATTGCGGCAGGTACTACGAATGCAGCAATGGACAGAGAATTGAGATGGAATGTGCGCCGGGAACTTTGTTTGATAATGCCTTACAGGTAAATATTTATTCCCAAATATATATGATTATTTTATTAGAATATCGCGTGACTTATTTTAAGGCATGAAAAAATTAAAAAAATGAATTATAAAAAAATGGAAACCACATTTTTAAAAACTGAATAAAATAAACAGAGTTCTATTAAAAATCAACAGTTAGAAGTAGGAGAGAGTTCGATTAAAACCGTTTTTTCGACATCATGCACAAAAAGAACTCCATGTAATGTGACACATTAAAAGGACTCGAGCGCATAAAATGGACTTGAGCTCACATGTAACATTCAAGAGCTCGTAGAGAATTTAGTTTTCTAGTCTTGGAGTCGATGTTGAGTCCAGTCGAGTCTTATAATTCATCATCCGAGTCCGTTTAAACAGGACTCCAAGACTCGAGTTCTTTACAACATTAATTATTACTCGGTGTTGTAGTTTCCTAATAATATTAAAAAGAATGAATGGGATTTATTGTAGGTAGGTAGCTTAATACATTAATTTCATTTGGAAGGAAAAATTGATGTTCAGACCTGGGAATGGAACCCGAGACTTTTCCGGAGCTGGAAAGCCGAATCATTTAACCTTAACTATGTCGGTAAATTTGAAATGTTCTTACGTGAATGTTAAAAATATAATCTATTTGAATGGACGTCGTTTGGTTTTGGAATTCCAAACTGACGTTCGTCCTATTCAAATGGACCTAAATCACGCCACGCCATCTGGAAGGCATCTGTATTGTCAGTTAATGGGCAATGCGATCTAATTATTTCTAATGAAATTGTAAAAAAAAACCAATAACTATTTGATAACCACTTTTCAGATTTGTAACGATATCGCTTTGGTAGACTGTACGCCAGGCGCAACTACATCAACATCAAGCTCTCCTACTACAACAACAACAACAAATGAGCCGACTTCGACTCCAATTGACCCTACAACAACAACCACAGATGAGCCGACTCCAACTGACAGTATTACAACAACCACAGATGAGCCGACTCCAACTGACAGTACTACAACAACGACAGATGAGCCGACTCCAACTAACAGTACTACAACAACCACAGATGAGCCGACTCCAACTAACAGTACTACAACAACCACAGATGAGCCAACTCCAACTGATACTACTACAATAACCACAGATGAGCCGACTCCAACTAACAGTACAACAACGACAGATTCTACTACCACAACTGAAGCGGAAGAGCTTTGTCCACCAGATATATTTGGAAATGTGCCACATCCAGAGATATGCAATTCATTTTATGTATGTGTGTTCGGAGTTCCTGTACAATTGTGGTGTCCTGAAGGCACTGAATTTGATCCCGAAGTTAAGGTAAGTTTCTTTTTACCATCTAGCTGATTGTTTTGCCCACCGCAAGTAAATGCTTTAATCACTTAGGTTACAAAATGCAACTCTTCGGAACGACTGACAAATATTGGAATTGTATGACATTTAATACCGAGTTCGCAAAAAGTAAAGCCAGTGAGAAAAGAACTTGGCAATAAAAACTTATGGGCACTTTTTTTTAATGGCATTTTTATCACTTTTTTCGATCTATGAATACTAACCATTGAAGTAGTAAAAGAATATCGGCGATACATCAATCGAAATATATTAACAGACTGAACACCCCTCGACGGAAAAAGTAACCTGCAACATAGAAATTAGTGACTTTTACTAACTCGAGTGGCAGACATTTTTGAACTCTAAATCAGAAAATGTCTTTTTTAACATATGAGTTACCTCTACACGAAGCATTTTCAGAACAGTTCGGCAGCGACTGAGCTATAATAGGATGCCTAAGTTTTGGGCTTGTGATGCCTTAATCAATCAGTAACGATTCATTTTAGTACTGCTGTAATTTATTTCTAGGCCTGCGTATATATAGCTCCAGGTGGCTGTACCATGGGTCTTACAACTCCATCTGTAACCACTTCAACTTCAACTGGCAGTACTTCAACAACTACAGATGAGCCGACTCCAACTGATACTACTCTAACAACTACAGATGAGCCGACTCCAACTGATACTACTCCAACAACTACAGATGAGCCGACTCCAACTGATACTACTACAACAACTACAGATGAGCCGACTTCAACTGATAGTACTCCAACAACTACAGATGAGCCGACTCCAACTGATACTACTCCAACAACTACAGATGAGCCGACTCCAACTGATACTACTACAACAACAACAGATAAGCCGACTCCAACTGATACTACTACAACAACTACAGATGAGCCGACTCCAAATGACAGTACTACAACAACCACAGATGAGCCGACTCCAACTAACAGTACTACAACAACCACAGATGAGCCAACTCCGACTGATAGTACTACAATAACCACAGATGAGCCGACTCCAGCTAACAGTACAACAACGACAGATTCTACTACTACAACAAAAGTGGAAGAGCTTTGTCCACCAGATATATTTGTAAATGTGCCACATCCAGAGATATGCAATTCATATTATGTATGTGTGTACGGAGTTCCCGTACAATTGTGGTGTCCTGCAGGCACTGAATTTGATCCTGAAGTTAAGGTAAGTTACTTTTTTACCATCTAGCTAGCACCACAAAGTCAAAGTAAATGCTTTAATCACTTAGGTTACAAAATGCAACTCTTCGGAACGACTGACAAATATTGGAATTGTATGACATTTAATACCGAGTTCGCAAAAAGTAAAGCCAGTCAGAAAAGAACTTGGCAATAAAAACTTATGGGCATTTTTTGTAAATAATATCGTCGATACATCAATTGAAATATATTAACAGACGAACACCCTCAACGGAAAAAATAACCTGCAACTTAGAAATTAGTGACTTTTACTAACTCGAGTGGCAGACATTTTTGAACTCTAAATCAGAAAATGTCTTTTTGAACATATGACTTACCTCTACACGAAGCATTTTCAGAACATTTCGGCAGCGACTGAGCTATAATAGGATGCCTAAGTTTTTGGCTTGTGATGCCTTAATCAATCAGTAACGATTCATTTTAGTACTACTGTAATTTATTTCTAGGCCTGCGTATATATAGCTCCAGGTGGCTGTACCATGGGTCTTACAACTCCATCTGTAACCACTTCAACTTCAACTGGCAGTACTTCAACAACTACAGATGAGCCGACTCCAACTGATACTACTCCAACAACTACAGATGAGCCGACTCCAACTGATACTACTCCAACAACTACAGATGAGCCGACTCCAACTGATACTACTACAACAACTACAGATGAGCCGACTTCAACTGATAGTACTCCAACAACCACAGATGAGCCGACTCCAACTGATACTACTACAACAACCACAGATGAGCCGACTCCAACTGATACTACTACAACAACCACAGATGAGCCGACTCCAACTTACAGTACTACTACAACAACCACAGATGAGCCGACTCCAACTGATACTACTACAACAATCACAGATGAGCCGACTCCAACTTACAGTACTACTACAACAACCACAGATGAGCCGACTCCAACTGATAGTACTACAACAACCACAGATGAGCCGACTCCAACTGATAGTACTACAACAACTACAGATGAGCCGACTCCAACTGATAGTACTACAACAACCACAGATGAGCCGACTCCAACTGATAGTACTACAACAACCACAGATGAGCCGACTTCAACTGACATTACTACAACGACAGGTTCTACAACCACAACTGAAGCGGAAGAGCTTTGTCCACCAGATATATTTGGAAATGTGCCACATCCAGAGATATGCAATTCGTTTTATGTATGTGTGTTCGGAGTTCCTGTACAATTGTGGTGTCCTGAAGGCACTGAATTTGATCCCGAAGTTAAGGTAATTTTCTTATTTTACTATCTAGCTGATGGTTTTGTCCACCACAAAGTCAAAGTAAATGCTTTAATCACTTAGGTTACAAAATGCAACTCTTCGAAACGTCTGAAAAATATTGGAATTGTATGAATCTGACATTTAATACCGAGTTCGCAAAAAGTAAAGCCAGTGAGAAAAGAACTTGGCAATAAAAACATATCACCACTTTTTTAAAATTTCGTTTTTACCACTTATTCTCGATCTTTGAAGTAAAAGAATATCGTCGATATTTATTTAATTGAAATATATTAACAGACCGAACATCCTCAATAGTGACTTTCAGTTACTTGCGTGGCAGACATTTTCGAACTATTAATGTAAAAAATTCTTTTTAACGTGTGACTCATTTTTACACGAAGCATTTTCAGAACAGTTCGGCAGCGACTGAGCTATAATTAGAATGTCTAGGTTTTTGGCTTGCAATGCCTTAATCAATCAGTTACGATTAATATTTAGTACTACTGTGATTTCTTTCTAGGCCTGCGTATATATAGCTCCAGGTGGCTGTACTATGGGTTCTACAACTCCATCTGTAACCAACTCCACCACTTGGCCTACTGACTCAACTACTTCTCCTACTACTACTACTGGAACGACACCAGATTTGTGTCCCATCGGTATTTGGGGCAACAAACCTCACCCAGAAATTTGTAATTCATTCATCATGTGTGCTGGTGGTAATAGCTTTCAGTTGTGGTGCAGCGATGGATTTGAATTTGATCCTGAGTTTTTGGTATGTCTTTTCTTCTTTGCTTGGTATATATTTTTTTAATTACATTGGTCCATCGTAAATTAGAGAGCTAAATTAGTTTAGCGTTTTTCTTTTTATGTACCATATAGAATTTCATTCACAAATATATACCATTTAGACATTAATCAACAAATACATACCACACAGAATAATTAATAGATAAATGTAACTTTTAGTAGCCTAAAATTAGGCTTTGATCGGAGGTTTTTTTCATTCACAGTAACTGATTTTAACAAGTTTAGTTTACAGTATTTATTAAGCGCTACCTTTGTGGTTTTTATCATATTTTTTGGTCACGCAATTCAAAAGTTAAGGGGGGGGGAAGGGGGGGGGGGATAATTTATTTACAATAATATCTTTTCTTGCAGATTTGTGTGCCAATCGCCGAAGGTGGATGTACTCTTTCTTCTTCAACAACAAATCCTACAATAACTGACGCAACTACGGTACCGATAACGCCAGTTCCGCCATCAACAACCACTGATTCCACTTCGGATACGACTTTGGATGATGACAGTATAACAACTTCTCCAACAACAACTAAAGATCCAGATACAATTGATACAACACCTACACCTATATCATCGGAGTCCGAAGAAGAAACAACAAACGGAACGACTACAAGTCCAAGTGAAGAATCTACTGTTGATATAACAACAACGACTATGGCACCAGAAGATTCTACTACAGAAGCACCGATATGTCCTGATGGTTATTTTGGAAATATAGCACATCCAGAATATTGCAATCATTTCTATCTATGTTATGGGGTTGGGCATCCACTTATATTGCAATGTACTGAAGGATTTGAATATGACCCTGAATTAATGGTAAGTACTTTTCTTATCTCTAGTGTATGTCGCCTAGTGATCTAAATAAGACTGTACTTCATTATAGTATAAATATACTTGTATATATAAGCGTTAGGGTAGCCATATCCGTTTTTTGTGGCACAGTAGTCGTACTAACATTGTGTCGATCATAATGTCATCATGTCGATTTGCGGATACCTCGAGGCAAAGTAAAGCCCATTAAGGTTTCATATCATTTCGATCACACAAGCGCTACCACATCACCGACACTATAATAACGCTAAGGCCAAGGCCTTAGCGTTATTATAGTGTCGGTTTGTGTGTCTAGTTAAAGTCGTGCTTCAAGAAGCACAACTTTAACTAGCGACAAGTTCACCAGAGTGGTCCTTTTGCTTCGACCGTTCGATTAAGACTCCCGAGTGTGCCGCCGTTTTTAATGTAAATGTGAAACGAAAATCACGCCTTAAGGCTGCGGCCATTTCTAAGTGAGTCAATACATTTTATTTTTAATCAAAATAGATGCTAGGTCAAGGGAAATCAATTAGCGATCTCCTAGCGAACACCTGTGGTAAATTCGATTCTCTAAGCGTATCTCGTAACACCGTTATTATCTCGATTGATTAAGAATGTCAAACTAATTAACAGATATCCGTGTTATCAACTCTGTGTCAACTACACCCGGGCGAATCACTCGGCGTTTCCGTTTGAATCAAACAATTATTTTAATAGCTACCTCAACAAAATAAATTAAATTTAAAAAATAGATAACTTTAAACCATCAAGCGTTGATCTAGATAATTGGCAAAGTCGACCATAGATGACAGCAGACGCATCTCAGTAGTTACTATTGTTGACAATAGATGGCACTAGCTGACGCTTTGACATATATATTTTTCCTTTCTGTTTTTAAAGGAAAATAAATTTGTCAAGTGGATTCAAATAATCACTACACACACTACAGCAAATTAAAGCTACCTAACTTAAACTACCACTTAGAAGACACACTCTGCCAATGTCAAGCAGGATTAACTTGACAGATTGGGCTTCGTTTAAAAACAGAATGAAAAATATATGAAAGAAGTATCTATACAACCAACATAGTTGTAATTAATAAAAATAATCAACTATGGTCTAACTTCGACCACTAGATGACTCCTAGTATAATTTAAATTATGGTCTTGGAAATGTCCCTACTCCTAACAGATTTCAGTTAGGGTGGTCGATCTTATTTGAGACTAACTAAATACCCAGTATTCGCATTTTTATCTTATCGAAAAATAAATACAATAGAAAAAAAAGACAAAACTATAGTCTTGTAAATTATTAAATTATATTTATATAATTTAATAATTTACGTAGCCTTGTAAATACTGTTCACGAAAAAAGAAAAACCAAAAGAAATTATTCAATTGCATATCTGAAAAATTACTAGTAAGAAAACACAATGGTTGTAGAAGTGCGTGGCTATAACCGAAGGTGGTTGCACTTTTGAACCAGCAACAACACAGGAACCAACATCTACTAATCCTGACAGTGTGATGATAACGCAATTTCAGAGCCTACAACAGTGGGCTCGGTCTGTCCTTCACGATATTTCGGACCACTTATCCTGAACTTTTCAGTTACTTTTCCCATCGATTTATAGGATGAAATCTTTAATTACAGGATTGTGTTGCAATAGCTCCAGGCGGGTGCACAATAGGATCAGTAACAGCTGGCCCAGATACAACAACGGTTGCACAAGACACAACAACAGTAGCGCCAATATGTCCTGCGGGACATTCCGGACACTTACCTCACCCAACAGTTTGCAGTTTGTTCTATTTGTGTGTACCGCACAGGGAACCAATTTTAATGCAGTGTGCAGAGGGTTATGAATTCGATCGGGAACTGCTAGTAAGTATTTTTACTGGCTGTGTTTTTTTATATAATTGTCTTGATGGTGCAGTGCGCAAAAGGTCGTACATTTGATTTCCATACATGATACCACTTTATGTGATTTACAAATTGTCGTTACGAGTCTTTGTGTACTTTGTGTTCGTTATGTTAAGGTCTCCTTCACAAAGGGCTTGAATCTTAGTACGGGCGTTGCCTTTAACTAGACTTGCATTTCCCCGTGGCTTATCTCGCCAACATTTAGGGTTCCGTAGCCAAAATGGCAAAACAGAACCGTTATAGTTCCATCATATCCGCCTAAGCGTCCGTATGTTACTTCTCGCCGGCACAGCGACTTGTGTTATATAAAGCGCAGGTTCGACCGCACGTGGAGTACTGCTCTCATCTCTGTGCGGGTGCCCCCAAATTCTTGCTCGATCCATTTGACTCCCTGCAAAGGCTAGCTGTTCGGATCGTTGATGACCCCAATCTCACGGACAGACTAGAGTCTTTACAGCAGAGGCGTGACTTTGGTGCACTTTGCGTACTCTACCGTCTGTTCAAAGGGGAGTGCTCTGAGGAACTTTTTGACATGGTGCCACCGTCACCTTTCTACCACCGCACCGCACCACTCGACATCGTAGTAGAATTCATCCATTCAACCTGGAAACAATACGGTCCTGTACGGATCGATACCGGCGTTCTTTTCTTCCACGTACGTGTAGACTCCGGAATGAACTACCTGCTGCGGTGTTTCCCGAGCGCTACGACATGTCTTTCTTCAAACGAGGTTTAAAGAGAGTTTTCACTTCACGGTAGGCAGCGGCTTGGGTGTGTCCCTGACATTCCTGTAGTCCATGAGCGGCGGTTACCGCTTACCATCAGGTGGGCCGCTGGCTCGTCTGCCAACCATAGGCATTAAAAAAAAAAGAAAAAAAAAACGTCCGAAAATATGGTTTTGTCTTCAAAACGGCTGAACGGCTTTTTATCAAACAATGCTTAGAACCATCCCGAATCCCAATATTCATTTAGGCACTTTGGTGCCTAAATGAATAGACGGATTTGGCGGCGTTTATGAGTTATCGCGCGTATCTGCCAAAACAGATACTCGCGATAGCTCATACGCGATAGATATATTCATAACAGCTCGTAACATAATCAATTAAAACAGCGGTAGCCTAATGGCTACTTACTAAATAATGGGCAAATGAGACTTATGAATTAATGTCACAAATGAGAAGCGCGAAACGGTGACATTCAGATCTTTGCCAAACAATGATTTGTGTGTTAAGTGTGACGCGCGAAGCGCGACCACCAGGCACACGACCTACTCGTCTCTTCGTTTCGTATTATAAAGAACACTTGATTTATATGAGGATTTTTTTTAATTACAGGATTGTGTTGTAATAGCTCCAGGCGGTTGCACAATAGGATCCGCACCAGCTGTCCCAGATACAACAACGCTTGCACAAGACACAACATCTCTTGGACAAGACACAACAACAGTAGCGCCAATATGTCCTGCGGGACATTCTGGACATTTACCTCACCCAACAGTTTGCAGTTGGTTCTATTTGTGTGTACCGCACAGGGAACCAATTTTAATGCAGTGTGCAGAGGGTTATGAATTCGATCGGGTACTGCTAGTAAGTATTTTTACTGGCTGTATTTTTTATATGATTGCCTTGATGGTGCAGTGCGCAAAAGGTCGTACATTTAATTCCCATACATGACACCACTTTGTGTGATTAACAAATTATCGTTTCGAGTCTTTGTGTACTTTGTGTTCGTTATGTTAAAGTCTCCTTCACAAAGGGCTTGAACCTTAGTACGGGCACAGATAATATAATACTATACTAGTAGTACGGGCGTTGCCTTTAACTAGACTTGCATTTCCCTGCGGCTTATTTCGCCTACATTTTAGGGTTCCGTAGCCAAAATGGCAAACAGAACCGTTAAAGTTCCATCATGTCCGCCCGCCTATGCGTCCGTATGTCCATGAGACATTAATATTATCTTCAAAACGGCTAAACGGCTTTTTATCAAACAATTCTTAGAACCATGCCAATTGAACTGACTTTCAACTAAAAACGCCGCTAAATCCGTCTATTCATTTAGGCACCAATGCCAAGAGAGAGAGAGCGGTAGTCTAATGGTTACGTGTAAGTAATTACCGGTCAAATAAGACTTATGAACTAATGTTACAAATGAAAAGCGTGGGACGGTGACATTCACATTTTTGCAAAACAAGGATTTGTGTGTTTAGAGCGACACGTGAAGCGCGACCATCAGGCTCACGCCCTTCTCGTCTCTTCATTTTGCAGTTTAAATAATACATGATTTATGAGGGAAAATCTTGAATTACAGGATTGTGTAGTAATAGCTCCAGGCGGTTGCACAATAGGATCCGCACCAGCTATCCCAGATACAACAACGCTTGCACAAAACACAACAACCCTTGAACAAGACACAACAAGTGAACGTACAACGACAGTAGCGCCATTATGTCCTCCGGGATATTTCGGAAACGTACCTCACCCAACGATTTGCAGTTCGTTTTATCTCTGTATAGGGCACAGTGAACCAATTTTACTGCAGTGTGTAGGCGGTTATGAATTCGATCCTGAACTACAAGTAAGTATTTTTACTGGCTGTATTTTTCTTCTTTTAAGTGAACATTTCTTTAGTGGCATTGTGCACTTTTTGGGATGGGTAAAACATGTTAAACTCGCGTCAGGACACGTGGCCTGATCGAAAATTCGTAAGACGGAGGCGCCGGGCGCTAGCGCGAGGGTGCGTGTATTTTTTTCGTAGAGATAAACTCTTTATTGTAAAATAATTGTAATAGTTTTGAAGTATTTAATTTTGTATGTAATATAAATTGTTAAGTTTGTGTATGATTCCTTATCTCGCCTATTTTTTAGGGTTTCGTAGCCAAAATGGCAAAACAGAATCGTTAAACAATGATAATATCTTCAAAACGGCTAAACGGCTTTTTATCAAACAATTCTTAGAACCATCTCGATGGAACTGACTTTCTACTAAAAACGCCGATAAATCCGTCTATTAATTTAGGCACCAATACTCAAACAGCTCGTAACATAATCAATTAAAGCAGCGGTAGCCGAATTGCTACGTGTAAGAAATTACCGGTCAAATCAGACTTATGAACTAATGTCACAAATGAGAAGCGCGGGACGGTGACATTCAGATCTTTGCCAAACAAAGATTTGCATGTTAAGAGCGACGCGTGAAGCGCGACCATCAGGCGCAAAACATGCTCGTCTCTTCGTTTCGACGTATAAAGAATACTTGATTTATAAGAAGAAATCTTTAATTACAGGATTGCGTTGTAATAGCTCCAGGCGGTTGCACAATAGGATCCGCACCAGCTATCCCAGATACAACAACGCTTGCACAAAACACAACAACTCTTGGTCAAGACACAACAACTGAACGTACAACGACAGTAGCGCCTTTATGTCCCGCGGGATATTTCGGAAACTTACCTCACCCAACTATTTGCAGTTCGTTTTATATCTGTGTAGGGCACAGTGAACCAATTTTACTGCAGTGTAAAGGCGGTTATGAATTCGATCCTGAACTACGAGTAAGTATTTTTACTGGCTGTATTTTTTTTAAGTGAATTTTTCTGTAGCGGTGTTGTGCATTTTTTGGGATGAGTAAAAAAAATTAAACTCGCGTCAGGACACGTCACCTGATCGAAAATTCGTAAGATGGAGGCGCAGGGTGTTAGCGCGTGTGCGTGTCATTTTTTTCTGAAAGATAAACTCTTTAATGTAAAGTAATTGTAATAGTTCTGAAGTGTATTTTTTTTTATGTAATATAAATTGTCATGTTTGTGTACGATAGCGCAATAGATAAATACTGATATTAAATTATTCCCTAACCATTCCAAAATATTCAAAAATGCACAAAGTTAATATTCAAGTTTACATTTTTTCCGGCACTTCCGGTGTGTAACCTGTTGTTTTTTTTTGATCACCTCGATAGTGCAGTGCACACATGACACCACTTTGTATAATTTACAAATTGTAGTTCCGAGTTGTTGTGTACTTTGTGCCCGTTATTTTTAAGGTTCCTTCACATAGGGCTTGAACCTTAGTACGGGCTTGTCTGTAACTAGACGTGCATTTCCCCGCGGCTTAACTCGCCTATTTTTTAGGGTTCCGTAGTCAAAGAAACGTAACCGTTTTAGTTTTGTTATATCCGTCCGTCCGTCCGTATGTCACAGGTATTTTACTCAAAGACTACTCAATGAATATTTCCTGGGGGGGGGGGGGGAGAGACTTCATACTTTGTTTTTTTTAATAAGTGAATATTTTTGCTCCGAAAATTGCGAAAATTATGTCCTGAAAAATTGTGAAATGAAAAAAAAGTTCGGATCGCAGTTTTTCGTATGTAGTGCATTTATTTGTAGTAACAGCTGCGTAATCCTATACTGAGCATGGTCCGACATCCTCTTTCCCATTTTTTTTATTTGTAAAGTTTCATCAAAACCCATTCAGCAGTTTTTGCGTGAAACAGTAACAAAGATCCAGGAACCTGAACTAACCAATTACGTCTATTGCAGGAGTGTGTAACTATAGCTGAAGGAGGATGTACACTTGGCGCAGCAATAGTAGTTGCAGAAGCAACAGCAGAAGAAACAGCAACAGCTATGCCAGTATGTCCTACCGGTTACTTCGGCAACATGGCACATCCAGAGCTTTGCGCTTCGTTCTATAGATGTATGGGTGCTGGGACTCCGTTGTTGTTGAGGTGTACCGAAGGATTTGAGTTCGATTCTGAGTTAGCTGTAAGTTGATTTTTGTTAATTATAACATGGAAAATCGTTCCTTAGCCATTTGATAAGGGCGATGATTGTTTCATAAAGACGACTGACTTGTCAAACGTCGGGGTCGTCTTTAAAAAAAAAATCGATCGTGATCTTTTTTTTTTTAAAGATAACTAGCTATGTGGGATTGAGCCCCACATTACTAGCAATCTTGTTAAACCCCTTCAGCTAAGCTCAAAAGTTGGTGTTAGGAGTGGGTTCACGTCAGTAGTGTAATGGGTAGGATTCGAACCCGCGACTACACGATTGCGAGACCGATGTCTTTGCCATTAAGCTACCGCCGCTATAAATATCATGGTTATTTTTTTCTATTTTCAAATGTCAAAGCTTGGAAATAATATTCCATCAACGGATTTTTGTAAGCAAACCTATACGTTTCTTTTTATTAAATTAACTTTCTTTCATTATTTTCTTTTATTATAATTATATTTATTTTTTGTTTATAGGTTTGTACAAAGGTCTCACAAACAGGCTGCACTTCAAGAAGAGAAACTGTTGCGAAATAATAACGACTAAATTATATTTGATCGTGTAACTTTCTTAAAAAATATATATATTTTGTTTATTCTCACGATAAAGATTTTAAAATTTCAAATTGAAAGTTCGTGTACTGTTACTCACTGTATTAGCTGAATCACAACGTTAGTCACATAAATTACTGTAACGTATGCCTGTATGTAATGTATTTAAGTATGTGTGTATATTTTATTTTTAAATTTGGAATGTATATATCATAGACTTAGGATATAATATTATAAGTCTATGGTATTTATGGTACATGTGGCTGTCAACAATCTTCATCTACCTACATAATTTTATTTTACAACACCCAAAGATTGGTTGGTACAGAATTCTTTTAGCATTCAGTCTGCCATTGTACATTATTTTATGCTTAAAGTAAATAAATAAATACATTTTTTACAATATTTTATTACATTCAATTTATATATTTTTGCTTTATTTATACTTTTCTATTTTCAAATTATTTATTTGTTTAAGTAAGTCTATCATACAATAATATGTTATATAAGTCAATATATAGTGAGTACCCATAATAGTACTTTTTTCAGGTGCTGTAAGATTGCACATATTTTTTAGTTCTTTTTCAAGTACCTATTTGTATAAAAAGCTAACAATAGATAGATACTGTGAATAAAAATATTATAATAAAATTTTATTCCCCTTTATACAAATTTATACATATTGTTAAATAAAAAATCTTTACATATTTAGTATGTTAAGACTTATGCTGTTGAAATTATTTACCTGTTAAAAACGGTTGACTCTTTTAGTTAATCGTTTATGTTAAAAAAGATTAAAATAATATTTTGTTGTTTTTTTTAAATATTATTTGTGAAAAAGTTACTTGTCAAATATATAAAATAATTAAATTGCATATTTAGAATGCTAAGACTTATGCGTTGAAATTATTTACTTGTTAAAAACGGTTGACTCTTTTAGTTAATCGTTTATGTTAAAAAAGATTAAAATATTAATTTGTTGATTTTTTTTTTAATATTATTTGTGAATAAGTTTACTCGTCAAATATTTAAAATAAATAAATTGCATATTTAGAATGTTATGACTTATGCGTTAAAATTTTTTACCTGTTAAAAACGGTAAACTCTTTTAGTTAATCATATAAGTTAAAAAAGTTTTTAAATATTTATTTGTTGATTAATTGATTGACTTTTTTTAATATTATTTGTGAAAAATTTTACTTGTGAAATACAATAAATAAATTGCTTTAACGTTGATCATAGTCAATATTAATTGACATAAAAGCAAATTAAAACATGGTAGATAAAAAGATTTTAACGATTTAGCAAGACATTTTATATAATATTGCTTTTTGACCCTTATTCTACTGTTGGTAGAACCTACGTCATGTTTGGCGAGCGAGTTGTCGATCGCAGTTAGGCTTTAAAGTACGCTGAGATCGATGCTGCCCGAAATAAAGTATAAAAAAAAAACTGCAGTCGCCTTGACGACACTCACGGGAAGAAATATGGAGAAAAATCTAATTAAATAAAAAAAACTATATTGACTTAGTAAGCAAAATACTACACTTGTGAAAGTAGATCCCATTTACCTACTATTGTTTCTTGTTTGCAAACAATAGTTAAGCCGGAGAAAGAAACGAAGCAACAAAAACACGCAGGTACTCTTTTTAAATTTTTGGGCACAATTCTTAAGCCGCTGCTACTTCGTTAGCGTTAAGTTTGTTCATTGCTCAGAGTTTGAGTTTTCTGATTACATTACAAAAGAAACCTCTTTACAACATTTCAGCTTTCCATATCCAAGGATTTGTAAATAAATGAGTCAAGACTTTAATTATTAAATAAATGAGTCAAGATTTTCATTTTTAGAGTTCCGTAGCTAAAATGGCAAAAACGGAATTCTTATAGTTTCGTCATGTCCGCCTGTCTATCTGTCTGTCTGTCTGTCAGTCAGACATTTTAATCAAAGACTACTCTATGAATATTGAAGAAATTAGGTGAAAAGGGGTCTTGTAGTAGCCGCTACTTAGTTTGATAGCTCAATAATAAAAATAAATAATTTAAGGGGGGCACTCCAAACATGTAATAGAAGCTGATTTTTTTTTCAGCAAACATCTACGTGTGGTACATCATTCGACTGGTGTTTTGAAAATATTTTAAGGTTTCCAATAAACTTATTTGATTGAGTAAATGTTTTTGAAAATAATCTCTGCGAAAGTTGCATTAATTGTGTCCCACTCTAACTTTTGAAACGTGTGACCAAAAATATATGAAAAAAATCACAAAGGTTAGTTAGTTAAGGTATTAAGTACTTTAAACTAAAATTATTTCGGACTTAATCAGATATACCGTCATTGAGTTATTGCCGAAAAACTGCGTTTCTAAGCAAAAGGACGTAAGAGCATGAACATACGCTCTTCTGCTGACGCAATTATTCAATTATGAAAATATATATATTACGGGTCTTAATCGCGTAAATAATTTATGGTAAAATAATAATATAAGCCCGACTTTTCGACCGTATTGCAACAGCCGTTGCAATACGGTCGAAACGTCGGGCAATAAACAAGGTATTTTACCTTAAATTATTAACGCGATTAAGACCCGTAATATGTTTATTTCATATTTTATATATATTTTCATAATGTGTACAAATCGCGAAAGTTTATCAACATATATAGCAATGATTCAAGGCTGCGGAACCATACACTGAGCATGGTCCGACATGCTCTTGCCCGGTTTTTATTATATACATATCTAGCAGTCGTTGGAACTGCCTTCGTCCAGATAAACTATGACACTTTTTATTAGGTCACTTTTTGAACTCTGTCCGATTCACCGCTGACGCCATAATTATGAGGACTTTTGTTTCCCAAGGAAGATGGTTGTCTATCTTCTCACGGTTGTTCTCCGTGTGTTCTGCGTTTAGGGCTCCATTCGAGAGCTGCATGTGCTTGTATGATAGGTTCTTGATATACAGTAAGGTTTGTTTGTTTGAAAGAAACATAGCTTCGAGATAAATAAGTTTGACTGCCTCTGTGGCGCGGTGGGAGTGTGTCCGACTGCTACGCAAGAGGTTGTGGGTTCGATTCCCACACAGGACACCACTTTGTGTGATCCACAAATTGTTGTTCCGAGTCTGGGTGTACTTTGCGTCCGTGACTTGTATGTTTGTAAAGTCCCCCGCGACACAGGGCTTGTAACCTAGGAGTCGATTTTAATTAAAAAAAAAAAAAAATTAATAAAGATCGGTATAATTCCAAGAACGACGCCTAACTAGAAACAGTCCCGTATCAGTTATAAAATGGCCTCCTGAGTGAACACTACAGTACCCTCCGTCTATAAAATACCGTTAAAAAAAGATAATGAATCCTGCTTGCGTCTTTACCGTGCCAATATTTGTAAATGCAATATACGTCTTTGGCAATTTATAAAGAGTATCCGTGACATTAGCCAGTTGTTTTTCCCACCATAACTAATGGTAAACCTAAGATTATGATTATGAAAGATTAATATGGTGCTATAAGAAAATTAGATTTTAGTGGCTATTAGCCATACGCAGCACTAAGATTTCTATTATTCAAAATTTTCTTAAAGATTTTTTAAAAATCAATTTGGAAGGAGAATGTTCTCGATTCGACCGTTTTATTAGGTATGTTGACCGTTATTGTTATTTAAAGAATTTTGAAAAGTTGTAGTGTTCTAAGCTATAAATAGATTAGTGAGGTTAAGAAAGATTACATTACTGACTAGTGCATTGGATGTGTGACTGTTTTCCAAAAATAACAAATTAGAGTCGAAGATTACATTAGGTCATCGTTTGCCTAATTTTTCTTCGGCCATGTCAAATTGACTTCTAACAAGATTTATCAGGGAGTGCTTCTGTACTTGACTACAACAACTTGCGACCATAATAGAAGTCTTGAATTGCATTGCATTAATTCGCAAAGGACTCAAAAAGAATATTTTTTATTGATCGAGTTCCGTTTTGTTTATCGATTATGTTTAGCAATTTCAAAAAGCGGCAAATAACCGGCTTGCTCCAGAAATCTAAATTCGATAATACGCCATATCTAGAGTGTATCGCGGGGCTTTACAATCATACAACTAATGAATACTAAGGTACACACAGTCTTGAAACAAGAATAGTGGACAAGGATACAAGGATAGAAAACAAAGTGGTGTTCCATATGAAAAACGAACTCACAACTTCTTACATAGCAGTTGTACATATTATTTACTCCCTTGGTGGTGCAATGTGATTGACACTGCACCACCAAGGCAGTAAATAATAATGTTATAGTGTTTTAAATAATAATAATATCTTGGGACAACTCACACAACGCTATCTGATCCCAAACTAAGCAGAGCTTGTACTATGGAAACCAGACAACTACATATCAACCCATATGATGGCCCACTGCTGGGCACGGGTCTCCCCAGTAGAACCTACTAGTATGTAGATCTTGGGGGTAATTGCCATAATCACCACGCTTGGCGAGCGGGTTGGTGATCGCAGTAAGGCTTTAAGTACGCAGAGGACGCTGCTGCCCGTCCTCCGGTGTGAAATCCCTTAGTCGCCTTTACGACACCCACGGGAAGAAATGGGGTGGTACTATTCTTAAGCCGGCACCACACGGCAGACACCAGACAACTGATAAACATATTTCTAAATACATACATATTATATATAAATAACACCCAGACACAGAATAAACCATCGTGCTCATCACACAAAGTTTTATCCTGGGTGGGGATCGAACCCACAACTTCTTGCGTAACAGTCGAATACACTCCCACCGCGCCACAGAGGCAGTCATGATGAATTGTAAATGTAATTTTTTTCTCAATTGCTGTAGTTAAAAAAGAAGACAGTGGCTTCAAAAAGAAGAACTTCTCAACTAGCCCCATCAAGGAGTATTTACTTCTTCATGAAACTGAAGTAAGTCTATAATTATATTATTTATACGTTTTTGGAATGAAACAGATAGTGGTAACCCTAATGATGCAGCCATCCATAGGCGTCGGTACGGCCGTATGCTTGTTTACCACCGTTGTGTTATAAAAAACACCACCACCAACCAACTACTAAATTTAAATAAAAATATATTAATCCCTGGGATGGTAGCTAGCTAGGGAGGGCATGATAAGGCGAGGTCAGGGTGAGGAAAGGGCTAACTACCTTTTAAATTGGCTTTCATGCAAAACTTCAATAAGTGTTGAAAAGCAAAATTATCACTCTGAATAGATTCAGATCTGGACACATTTCTATACATAATGAATATACCTTCATATAGAGTAAAACAACTTATTCAAATTGTGAAGAAGAAAAAGAGTGGTGGATATTCTCTCAACATTTGCCGATGGAATATGTTTGATTGAGATACTAGAAATAGTATAGAGTATGAATTTAACCAAAATCGACATAGAAATACAATTCAAAATCCTATTTCAACCAAGTACTGCAACAGAGTTTTTATTTTAGTTAAGATTCAAATTTAATGTAAGGCGTAACTATTACACATTTTTTTTTAAACGATAACTAGCAATGTTTGAAAGAGTCTAACATTACTAGCAATCTTGTTTACCCCTCCAGCTAAGCTCAAAGGTTTGTGTTAGGAGTGGGTTCACGTCGGTAGTATAATGGGTAGGATTGGAACCCGCGACCTCACGATTGCGAGACCGATGCCTTAGCCATTAGGCTACCGCCGCTTCAATTTTAACATTTTTATGATGAAAAACAGTTAGGGCAACGCGACAAGCGACGAGACGAAATCTGGTCGAAGATTTTATCTGTCTTTCTCTTGAATCAGACTCTTGACTTTTCTATTTAATTTGGAAGTCAATTGACATAATTTGTGTTACACAAGAACACTAAATGTCGGCGCGTGCACAAGTTTTGGTGTTTTAAAAACCTCGTTACTCAATTAACTAATTCTTCAGGCTGCTACCATGAAATTTCGAAAACGGTTGCAAGTTGATTAATAGTTTATTATTGCCGATTACGTAGTGAAAAGATTACGAACGAAGCTTTGAGGAAAATTGTAAACGTAATTGTTGAAAAACGCGTTATTGTTGACGTTCGTTGTTAGTACGAGTGTGTTATATAAATTTCAAAAAAGTGCATTTTTCCCACGTGATGAATTACGGCATTTCTTTTCTCTTTTTTTTTAAATTTTGAGTCAATTTTCTAGCCCATTTCTGCTAGTATGAAGTCTTTATTGTTTATTGTACCTACACTTAAATTCACAAAGAATATATGAAGTACGTGCAAAATCTCAAATGTCAACTCGCTCAATCGCTAATCAGGAGGCTAAGGTTGAATTACATTTAGCCACGCTTGACATATAGTGAACGATGGTTCTAAGTGATAGAAAAGGATAGGAGCATAGAAAAAACCAGATGTAATTCAATCCTAAGTGCAGTTTTACTTATACCCGTATATATATAACGTGCGAAATCTTTAAGAGCTTAAGTGCGTTTATTCACCGCAGCCCGTCAACGGGATGTCATGACTTAGCCAAAGTAGCGATAGTAGTTTGTCATCGTCTCGGTCGCCGAATTAAAATAATCTTGTTCGCGGTGATTTCCTGTTGACAGGCTGTGGTGGACCAACTGCCTAAGGCAAAACGCATAGCTGTGAAACTGGTGGCAGCAATTTTGTATGTTTGTAAAGTCTTCCGAGAAATAATTGACATATATGACTTTACCTTTAATTATGCTTATATATTTCTAAACACGTACATAGATAATCTAGATAAATTACACCCAGATACAGAATAAACAAACGTAGTCATCACAAAAAGATTTATCTGGGTGAGAATTAAACTTATGTCTGGCTTAGCAGTCAGTGAACCACAAGACCAACAGGCAAATAACGTATTTATCCACAGATATGTACAAAGCGATAATATTCCTGACACTGATAGCCGCATCTTCAGCTCAGTATCTGCCGAACGGTTGTCCATCAAACTTCCACATTCATATGCTGCTGCCTCATGAAACAGATTGTGACAAGTTCTATCAGTGCGCCTTTGGAGAACCTGTCAAACGAAGTTGTCAACCTGGGACAGAGTTTGATGTTGAAAAAAAGGTATTGTGGTCCACGCATTGCAATTCTATTATGACCCCATTGTGTAGGTACACGTAACTTTTATAAAATGCTAGCGATCTACTTCTACAACGATGCTACACACGAAGCTTTCTCAATTTTCAATAAATACCTCTACATCTATTATACATAAAAGCCATTCGGAGGATTGTTTGAAGAATGGTGAAAATCGCATTAACATTCATTGCGTAGTTTAAAAGATCTAAGCGTACAAACAGCGACTTTGTTTTACACTATCTAAAGAAGATGACAACATAGCCCCATTCACAGGTCATGAAATTTTTCTTTTTACTCGTAGAGATATAGATATTACAGCTATTTAGACAATTTTATCAGCACAATATCAATGAGACCACCAAATTCTGACCTAAAATACCTTTACCTTAATACCTTTTTTTCTAGGAGTGCACAGAAGATGCAAAATGCCACACAGCAATTTCAACAACAACAGAATCTAATTTAGCCTCATCATCTTTCTTCACGACAACAGACATTTTAACATCAACAGAATCTCCCTCAACGTCAACTGAATCTCCGTTATCAACAACAATATCTCCCTTAATAACAACTATGCCGTCGCAGTTAGTTGCAAACGGTTGTCCATTTTTTCCTAATATCACTATGTTGATGCCGCATGAGACGGATTGTAGTAAGTACTATAAATGCAGCAATGGACAGGTGATTGAGATGAGCTGTGAATCAGGGGCTTTATTTTATAGAAATTTACAAGTGAGTTTTTTGACGACAAATGTTTAACCATAGACTTAGGATATACCATTGACGTAGAGACCAGGACTGCGCCATAACCTCACAAAATTGAACACTCTCTAGAAAGAGACAATGCTACTTTGTGGACAATCCTGTCAAAGGCCGCATGAGCTTTTTCTCTCTTTTATGCTTTGCAGTCAATATTTACTTTTTAATTGAAATGGATGGCCGTGCCATCCATTTCAATTAAAAAGTAAATATTGAATATTGAAGTATTATATTAAATATTGAAGTAAAAATTGATTATTAAAATATTCAGGTCTATACGTCAATGGGATTTACTGACATCCTAAGTGTATTTAAATGACTTAAATTTCTAGCATAGATGGAGTGTGACGTTAGCGCAGAGTTTGTACTATTGGCATAAGGTTTTTATCAGAAGAATTAAGATTTAATTTAATATTGGCCAATTATCAAATCTCTATTCCCGGATACTTGGTACATCTTTCGGTGCCTTGGCTTGTGGTAGATATTGTATCTTTTTTGCCATTAGTTATCTCAACGTTTAGTTGTAGCACTCGTAGTCATAGTACAAGCTCTGCCTTCTGTATATAATTAAATTAGTACAGAGATATCATATACGGTATATGAGGTATAATTGACACAGCTGTCAATTATGACCAGCATACCCCCAAAGGGCCAAGCACCCTCCGAAACAAAATGTTTGCTTTCACTGGGGGCCCCAACTTAAAACAGAATCCTGGATTCACCATTGATACAGTGAAATCTTCATAGTCTAGTTATACGAAACTCAAACTGATTTTAGATTTCTGTCAATTTAAGAGTTGTCTTAGTTGAATAATATAGCGCTTTCACACACTTTCTTCGATTTTCAGACATTTTAGCTAACAAAAAGACCTTTAATTTTTTTTTCTTTTGCAAAACATTTATACATCATCCATTAAGTAGCAGTACTTTGGCCAATATTTAAACACATACAGTATTTAGTAGCTCCTACTATTGTACCCATTGAGGTTGATATATTTAATTTCATGTCTTCTTCTTTTAATATCGTATTATTTCTCGTTATTGTATCAGTCCTCTAATTATGGTGTATAATGTAATGGTGGCTGCACCTTATTTACAAATACTCGTATCTACATAATAAGCAAAGAAACATTGTAAACATTGTCTATTTGAAAAGAGTGGCCGCGAGTTTTTATTGCCTCATTCCTTTCTCCGGTTTTATCTATTGTTTGTGTATAGGCATTACATGTACATGTAGAATCGACTTTCACAATTTTTACTTTGCTTCCTAAGCAAACAAAGAGTTATTAATTGATTTGAATGTATTGCACCATTAAATTGTGTATAATCTATTTATTCAGAGCTGCAAAATCCCTAAATTAGAACACTGCGCGCCAAGTCCAACAACAACGACTACACCAACAACAAGAACGCCAACAACTCCAGGACTAGTGTTCCTACCCAACGGTTGTCCTAACAACTTCCACATTAGTTTCATGTTGCCACATGAGACTGATTGTGGCAAGTACTACCTATGTGCCAATGGACGTAAGATTGAAGTTCCTTGTGCGCCTGGTATGCATTTTGATTTTAAAGGACAGGTCAGTAATTTTAATAGATGTATGAACTATTGCTAATTTAATTAGAAGTTGATTGGTTTAATTTATTATTGTCAGTTCTAAGTACAAATTTTTTGAGTTCGGAAAACACAATAAGCCTGCGCTAAACTGCACTTAACCACGCTTCAATCGTGTCAAAATCTATATATATATATATATATTTTTTATTAGTGGCATATCTAGTGGATTTTCTACCAAACTTCTGCCAGTGTCAAGTATCTATTATACACTTTACCTACACAAAGACTCGGTCTTACAGATGTTTCTACACATTTTGCCTCCATTTTCTAAATTCTCTTGACCGCTCTACTATGAAAATAAATAATGATATATGCAAAATTAATAATTTCTGTTAATTAATGTAATATCGGGATTTAACACGCTCATCTCATGCTTAAACATATTTACGTATAATGTTTATTTTTATTTCAGGCTTGCACTTTTCCAATATTCGTAACATGCACAACAACTTCAAAAGCACCTCTAACTACAACAACTACTACCACAACAACAGAAACACCAACAACAATAACTACAGAAGTTCTAACAACAATAACAACAGAAATTCCAACAACTTTTGTTTATACAAGACTTCGTAATGGGATTCCGTACAGTAAATGTCCTGCAGATTTGAATGAACGCCATTTATTTTCTCACGAGAGTGATTGTGAGCAGTTTTATTTATGCAGTGGTGGAAACAAAATGGCTATGAATTGTGCGCCTGAGACCGCCTTTGACTTTAATTTGCAGGTAAGAGCTCAACATAATGGACTATGTTTATTATACTATATACTTACCAATTTATGTTCATGGATTTCCTCGCGTTGAGTTTGTTCATCCCCTTAGAGCTTGAGTTTCTTGAAATCTTTGTTACATAACAAAAGAAACCTCTTTGCGAAATTTCAGCTCTGTAGGTTCAAGGCTTTAGGCTGAGTTTTGACGAGATAACTGATTTAATGACCCAGGACTTCATCTGGATATCCGTTGTGAGAGCGGACTGCCCTTACGAACTCGAACTGACTAAAAAATCACACGATGTGCTGTCGTTTTGGGGTCCTTATTCATGATCTTTATTTCTTGACAAGCCCGTTTGAACTGGCGCATGCGCGGTGTGCCTGAAGATGTCCGCGTTTCTAAGCGCAGCTCTCTATTTACCATTATGACAGTTCGCACGGGTTAAGAAAAAGAACGTGATTAAGGAATCGGTTCTAAATATCAGCAAAAATAGTTTTATAAACAGACATTGTAATAATAAAAGTGATATGATACATGCACACTAAAAACCCAACACGAAATATATATATTTTTTTAATTTGATGTCATGACATTTGATTTCATGAAATAAAGACAAGTTTTAGTTTAAGTAGCCTTATTCCTTTTTCACGTTCAGCTATAGTTCTTCGTAACACACATACAGTCCCAAAACATTATAAATTATTAGAATCGTTTTAGATGATGTTACACTAGTAAATATTATTTGTGTTATTAATAAACTAAAATCTTATTTTCTAATTTCCAGCAATGCACTTCGTCATCGTCGGCAATATGTCCCAAGCCAACGACAACAACTCCCGAAACGACGGCAGAATCTCCTTCACCAACAACAATATCCCCCTTGTTAACAACAATCCCGTTGCAGTTACTTGTAAATGGTTGTCCGTCCAACCCCAACGTTACTCTCTTGTTTCCGCACGAAACTGACTGCAGTCAGTACTATAAATGCAGTAATGGACAAGAAATTGAAATGAGTTGTCCACCTGGATCGTTGTTTTATAGTGAACAACAAGTGAGTATATTTTTGATTTATTTATAGGCATTGTTCCTGCCAATCACTATATATTTTTATTTAATCGTACTTCGTGTATCCAAATTACGAGAACAACTAGATATTCTCTAAAAACAAATTTATTGGTTAATCGGAACATCTTATTTGTCTATACCTAACAAACTTTTTGTATATAAACAAGTTCTTGTGCCAAGTGCAGCTTTGGGGCTGCACCAAACAGAGCTACAGAAATATAATTCAACACTTTCAAAACAAAGTGCTAAGCATAGACTTAGAATCCTAAGTCTATGATGCTAAGAGACATTGTAAGCGTACTTTGTTACGATTAACATCAAAAACAATCTTCACCGGGACCTACAAGTGGAATTCGTAGACCAAGTGATTCGAAAATTTGTCAACCAATGTCACCATGTCAATCTTGAGACTCTAGGATTGTACGGTCTTAAAACGAAGACTCAAAAAGAGAAGAGCCAGCGCTCTACATTACAAGATCAAAGTGTTATAGATTTCTCAGACACTAGGAAAAATCAATAAATGACTTAGATTAGGTATCTTATGCAGTTAAAGTCAACTTAAAATTATTTATTAGCTCCAATATTAGATTGTAATTTTTTTAAAAGTGCACTTTATTAAAAAATTATGAGAATAATGGACAATTTTAATTGTTTTAAGCATATTTTTTCTTAATAATAACTGCCTCTGTGGCGCGGTGGGACTATATCCGACTTTTACGCAAGAGGTCGTGGGTTCGATCTCTACCCAGGATAAAACTTTGTGTGATGAGCACGATGGTTTATTCTGTGCCTGGGTGTTATATATCTATAATATGTGGGTATTTAGGAATATAAAAGTATGTTTATCAGTTGTTTGGTTTCCATAATACAAGCTCTGCTTAGTTAGCGATCAGACAGCGTTGCGTGAGTTGTCCCAAGATATTATTATTATTATTACTTGTGTTGTATTATAACATATTTTTCAGAGCTGCAATTTCCCAAAATTAGAACAATGTGCGGCATCAACAACAACGACTACGCCAACAACTCCAGGACTCCAGTTTTTAGAAAACGGTTGTCCAGCCAACTCTCACGTACATTTCATGTCTCCCCATGAAACTGATTGTGGCAAATACTATCAATGTGCTAATGGACGTAAGATTGAAGTGCCATGTGCGCCCGGCATGCATTTTGATTTTAGAGGACAGGTAAGAAAATTCAATTAAGTAATTCATAAATTACAACTTCTTCGCGCTACCACCTTATTTCTTAATCCTTGAAGCCTAATCTTCGCCTGCGAGGCGTACACGTATTAGAAAATCTTTGTCGTTTTTTAACGGCTCTTTAACCAACTCAGTAGCTTGCGAAAGGTTTCTGTGTCGCTAAGGTAAGTCCCCCCATTTTTGAGTTATTGAGGTACACTAGCGTCTCCCAGGCGTATATTTAAGCTTAGCGTAATTGAAAAAAAAATGTTCATAGAAATTGTAAAATCTATTGATTCAAGTAATAATCACCAAGCCCAAAAACGTAAATACTGCACTTTTTTTCTTACAAAATAGAGAATGTCACACGTAATATGTTTTAAATGCAAGTAGTTCGTATGGGACGTACCATAAAGTTGGTGTTGGTGTGTATAGACTTTTCTAAAATTATGAATAAGTTTTGCACTATCTTACGTTTTAAAAATACTAGGATGTTTAAAAAATTGTTTCAGTAAATTTTTCATAAGTATTTTTTTTTATTTGTTTTAAACTTACTTTTATGTTCAGTTATAATCAACATTTTTAATAATATTTGTTTTTGTTTAGATATAATAATATTTGTGATCGCAGTTTTGATTGAAAGGCGTGTGTTTTATTGTTACTTTATATCCCTGCGTTACATTTATTAGATTTGAAATAACTACATTTTTGCATACAGACTGTAATTTATTTTTATGATAATAATTTATATGAATTATGTCTGAAGGCTTTTTGTACCTCTAAAAAAGATTAGGGTTCTAGGCTTAGCAGTAATAGGCTACCGTTTAATGCCATCTGTCGAAGTTCGGTTGAACTTTAACGACACTATTATTACTTTGTTACAAAATAAAGGTTATATTATCCTCTCTTTGAAAATCTATTTAATAAGGATTTGTAAATGTCTCTTGTCTTAATTTATTTGCTTTTAAGATGTGCTATGTTTCTTCACAAAGACTTTCTTCACTGTTTGATTTCATATCCACTGTTATTTTGACTATCATTTATAAAAAAATAATCACGCTATGAAGTAAAATATAATATGTATACATTTTTTTTTTAACCTGATAATTAATATTTTATTTCCAGCGCTGCAATTTTCCTATATTCGTAACATGCTCTACAACTTCAACAACTACCACAAAGAAACCAACAACAGAAATGCCAACAACATATGTTTACACAAAACTTAGAAATGGAATTTCATCTAGGAAATGTCCTATCAATATGAATTCACGTCACTTGTTTCCTCATGATGGTGAATGTGAGAAATATTATCAGTGTGCACGTGGTAACAAAGAGGTGATGGATTGTGCAGCTGAGACTGCTTTTGACTTCAATTTGCAGGTAAAATAATTATGGTATTTGTATAATAATAATAATATAATAATAATATCTTGGGACATCTCACACAACGTCATCTGATCCCAAACTAAGCAGAGCTTGTACTATGGCAACCAAACAACTGATAAACATACTTATATATTTCTAAATACATACATATTATAGATAAATTACACCCAGACACAGAATAAACCATCGTGCTCATCACACAAAGTTTTATCCTGGGTGGGGATCGAACCCACGACCTCTTGCGTAGCAGTCGGAGACATTCCCACCGCGCCACAGAGGCAGTAGTATAAATTAAGAGGTCCGTGACATGTGTGCCATTCGGCAAACTAAAATACAAAATAAATACAAAATTTATTTATTTGCAAAAACATGTGTAAGGTAGATACAGAAGTGTTATATTATTATTGGATCAACATGTTTTACCGATATCGGTGTACAAAATTCACATTACAATTAAAGTACAATATGAATAAAAAAGAATACTAGTAATAAAACCTGCAACAATTAATGTAATAATATGAATCAATAGATATAAAAACAAAATACAATTATAAATTATTTACTAATTATTTAATTATTTTAAAATGTATCATTTAGAAAATCGTTGACAGAATAATAGCATTTTTGGACTAACAAGTTTTTTAATTTACTCTTATGCATTTAAATTTATTATCTTAATCATCAAATCGAAAGATCTGGGCGATAAAACAACACGGAGGACAACGATTCGCAAATTAATGTTAAAACATTATTATATATAATGAGTATCTATGTAATTCATTAATCTACTATAATTTTTTGACATTTCTATTTTTATTTGTATTTTTTTATTATTCTTTTATTGTTTTATAATTTAACACTTTCGCTGACAGAATGTGATTTTACGTCATTATTTGAGATTTTGAAACGGCAGAACGTAAAATTACGGTCAAAAGCAGAATATTATTTACGGCAGAACGGTGAATTTAAAGGCGAAAATTCGTTTCAATGTAGTACCTTGTGTCACAACGTATGGAACATTCTAAACCTTACAGTCATGTAGACTTACTTTTTTGCCATTTTAAACGTTTGTTCAACTATTAGTATGCAGACGATGACGTGATAAAACGTTTACGTCATATTGTATTTTATTTTTCTAATATCATTGAACAAAACGAATCGATACCTCAAATCTTTTTGTACGGAAATTTATTGTGTCAATCTAGAACATTATTTAAACAGAGACTGTCCGCGAACGTGTTAATGATTGATTCTGGATTTGTTATTGACATGAATTGTATGTAATTATTCTTAAACAATTTTTTCGATATTTAAGAATCCCTTACCAATAAATGAATATATTTTATGCGAACGTGCTTACAACGGAGAAGGATGTTGTTGACTTGATCTAACAACCAGTCACTGGCTAAGAACTAGAATGAAAATTTAAAATGGTATTTGATGCCATTTAAATGTGGTGCCGCGGCTAGGATCCCAGTTTACCCACTATAGATTTGGCTCCGCCATCGGACTTTGAAAGTGCACCTGTATCTGCTAACATAGTTGTGTATTACCTTTAATGACTCCTGCGTAATTGGTTAGTCTAGAAAAGAAAATAAACGTGAATATTTTGCTAATTATAGGATTGTAACCATCGAGCCTGGATTATTTGTAAGCTGACTACAACAACTGAAGCTGTAACAACAAAAGAACCTACAACAATAACAACAGAAATTCCTAAGACACTTGCCCCAACAACAAAGCAACAGTTTGTCTCAATCAACAGTTTACCGGTAAGGAGTTTTGACAAAATCGTTTACTTTATTTGTCAAAAAAGAACATTATAGCAGAATAATGCAAGCCTAAGGTTTAGTTTATGGCACTGTGTTCTTCATATTTTAAGAATAATATTTTGTTTTTCTTAGACAATAGGATAGAGAATTGAAAGTCCTCTTGTTTATGCATGTTTTGTTTTCCACGTTTGTTGTATCTGCAAAGTTGAGTTTTCCGCCATAGGAATTATGAAGACATTTTGAAAGTTTTTTTTCTGTGACATTTCATATTCGTAATTTCTTACGTTACCAGGGTTGTGAACGCATCACTTTATCAGACTGCAGGGCTAGTTCACCATTTAATCAGGAATACAGCGTTCTCATGACTACTATTGAAGTGTCAACACCAAAAGCCCCAACAATGTTTAGCTCAATAGAAACAACAACACATGCTCACACTGCAACAGCTGAAGAAATGACAGCAAAAGTAACAACAACCCAAAGTTCAATTCCAACAACAACGATCGTTCCAATAACAATAACACAAAGTTTAACAACAGAAGATCTAACAACGCAAAGTACAATACCAATGACAAATGTTCCCACTACAACAACTAAAGACTTAACATCACAAAGTCCAACAATACAAACTCCAATTCCAACAACGACCACCAATTCAACAAAAATAACACAAGAGTTAACATCACAAGACCTAACAACAGAAAGTGAAATTCCGACACCAACGATCGATCTTAAGACGATGTCAGAAATATCAATAACACAAACACCTACTGGAACAGGAACTTTAACAACAGATTCGTCTATAACAACTGAAAATATGACTATGGAGTTCACTACAACAAATGAGCCATTTACAGACGATATTTACGTACGGAAAAATGCGCTTCGTACAAACAACAATGCATATGTACCATTAGCAGTTAATTATACAACAACATATGCGCCATTAACAGATAATTATACAACTACATATGCGCCATCAACAGATGATATGACTACACATGCGACTACAATAGAAAATAATGATACAACTAATTATGCAGAGAGGACAGATTATTATACAACAACTTATATACCTACAACTGAAAACAATTTAACGACTTATAACGTGTCTATGTTAAATAATAACATAACAACATATGCGCCAACGACAGAAATATACACAACAATAGAAAATTTATCAACATCAAATGCACCAATAACACTAGATTCTTCAACATTTTTTCCCCCAACAGCTCAATCATCTACATATAAGTCTACAACAGATATATCAACTACGCAATTACCAACAACTATTATGACACAAGATTCAATAGCGTTTGAAGCACAAACACTATCAACAGAAACCTCTACAACAACACTGCAGACAGTCACAACAGACACTACGACAACACAGAAATTAAGCACCAAAAAAGTTTACACAAAAGAAATGTGTTGTTCCATGCTCATGCATGCCAAAGTAGTTTATAAAAAACATAAGCCAGGCGGGAAAGTAGTTCACAAAAAACAGCAACCAAGTGGAAAAGGTAGTCCCAAAATAAAGAAGCCTGATGCAATAGTTGCTTCAACAATACAGTTTCAAGAGGTAATAGATGATAATATATATGAGCAGCCAGAATATATCACAACACAACCGATAAATACAGAAGCCGTAATTGATGCGGTTACAGGAACTAAGCCAAGTGAAGATACTATAGCAATATTGCAGTACATCGCAACAGATGCCGCAGAAACATTTCAGTCCAGCTCAACAGATACAACAACATTTAAATCTAGTGCAACAGATACATCAGCTACATTTCAATTCAATGCCACAGAGACTGCAACAATATTTCAACTCAGCACAACAGAGACTGCAACAATATTTCAATTTAATTCAACAGAAAGCGCAACAGATGCAACAACAAAAATACCCCAGTCTAAAGCAACATATCAATCCAGTGCAACTGATACAACAGCAACGGTACAGTCGGACGCAACAGATGCTCCAAAAGCACTACAATCAAGCGCAACAGATACTGCAGCCACACTTCAGCCAATCACAACAGATGGCACAGAAACAATACAGCCAGATGCAATGGGCAGTACAGCAACAATACAGTCAAGCACAACAGAAGCTACAGGAACAATACAATCAAGCGCAACAAACGTTACAGCAAATTTACAGTCATACGGACCAGACATTACAGCAACGGTACAAACCAGCGCAACAGATATTACATCATCACTACAGTCAGGTGCAACAGTTAGTACAAATATATTACAGTCAGGTGCAACTGTTATTGCAACAATACTACAGCCTGATGCAACAGATTTTACAGCAACACTACAGTCAAATACAAGTGATAGGATAACAATATCAATTCCTAACGTATTTAACGCCACTGCAACAGAAGCATCTGATGCACCTCATATCACAGCCACACAAAAATCTACATCAACAGATGTCACAGTGAAACAAGATTTTTTTACTACAAGCGGCACAGCAACGCAATTATCTGCTGCTACAGAGGTTACAGAAATACAAGCATTTGTCACAGATGCCACAATATCACAAGAATCTGGTGCTGAAGTTGTCATAACCACACAAAATTCTGGTAATACAAAAGTCATAACCGAAACTGGTGCTGCAGATGTCATAGCTGCAAAAGAATCTGGCACAACAGAGGTCTCAGCTACATCAGGCGCTACAGATGTCACAGCTACATTAGATGCTACAGATGTCACAGATACTCCAGATTTTGGTAATACAGTTGTAATAACGATATCAGGTGCTACAGATGTCACAGCTTTCCTAGCGCCGAAAGCGGTAAATACTACAGTTACTCCAGCGTCGAATGTAATAGATATTACAACTACTCTAGTTTCAGGTGTAACAGATGTCACAGTTACCCCTATGTCTGATACAACAGATACAACTACTACATTACCATTAGGCGGAGCAGATTCAATAGATAGCATAACAACGGCAATGCTACAATTTGGAGTAACACTACCATTTTCAGAAACAGAAACTACAACTACTCTTAGTCTATTATCAAGTACTATAGATACAACAGAAACACTACAGTCTGGACCAACAGAGTTTGCAGCTACCACACCGATTACATTAGAGTCGGGTGTAACAGACACTGAAACAACGCCAAAGTCAGGTGCAACAAAAGTTATTCTTACTTTACCATCAGACGCAACAGACACAACATCTGCTGTATCATCAGGCGCAATAACTCTACAATCAGGCACCACAGATACCTCAGCTACGCTAGAATCAGCAACAAACAAAACAAATATCCCGGCATCAGGTGACATTGACACTGCAGATACTTTAACATCAGGCGCTACAGATACTACTGGCACCATACCATCAGGAGTAACAAATACCTCAGCTACACTAGCATCAGGAGCGACAGACACAACAGATGCCCCGGCAACAGGTGCAACTGACACAACAAGTTCTATATCAGCAGACGCCAAAAATACCTCAGCTACGCTAATTTCAGGAGCAACAGATACAACAACTACCCCGGCGTCAGGTGCTACTGACACCACAGATACTGTACAATCAGGCTCCGCAGATACCTCAGCTACGCTAGCATCAGGAGCAACAGACACAACAGCCACCCCGGCATCAAGTGCAACTGATACTGCAGATACTCTACCATCAGGCGCTACATTTACGATTACTACGCCGGCAGCAGATGCTACTGACACTACAGATGCTCTACCTTTAGGCACAACAGATACCTTAGCTACCTCGGCATCAGGTGATACTGACGCTACAGATACTCTACAATCAGGTGCAACAGATGCTTCAGCTACGCCAGTATTGGCAACAACAGATGCAACCGCTACAACGGCATCAGGTACAACTGACACTACAGATATTCTAGCATCAGGCGCTACAGATACCATTGATACCATATCATCAGGCGTAACATATATCACGTCTTCGCTAGCAGCAGGGGCAACAAACACTACAGCTACCATGGCAATAGCTGCCACTGACACTACATATACTCTACCATCAGGCGCTACAGGTATCTCAGATACGCAAGCATCAAAAGCGACAGACATAACAGCTGACCCGGCAACAGGTTCAACTGACACTACAGATTCTCTGTCATCAGACACTACGGATACTTCTGGTACCATGTTATCAAGCGTAACCTCAGCTACACTGTCATTAGGTGCAATTGACACTGCAGATACTCCACCATCAGGTGCTACGTATGCCTCAGCTACGCTAGCATTAGAAGCAACAGACACTGCAGCTACCCCAGTATTAGGTCCAACCGACACTGCAGATACTCCACCACCAGGCGATACAGATGCCTCAGCTACTTTAGCATCAGGAGCAACAGACACAACGGCTACTTCAGCGTCAGGTACAACTGACACTACAGATTCTCTGTCAGCAGGCGCTACAGATACTACGGGAACCATGCCATCGGGCGTAACATATACCTCAGTTACACTATCATCAGGAGTAACAGACACAACCGCTACCCTTGCATCAGGTGCAAGTGACACTACAGATTCTCTGTTATTTGGTGCTATGGATGCCTCAGCTACGCTAGCATCAAGAGCAACCGGCACAATAGGTACCACGGCATCAGGTTCAACTAACACTACAGATTCTCTGTCATCAGACACTACGGATTCTACTGAATCCATGTCATCAGGCGTAACAGATACCTCAGCTACACTATCATCAGGTACAATATGTACTGCAGATATTCTAGCATCAAGCGCTACGGATGCCTCAGCTGCGCTAGCATCAAAAGCATCAGGCACAACAGCTACCCCGCCATTAGATGCAACTGACACTACAGATACTCTACCATCAGGCCCTTTAAATACTACTGCTACCATAACTTTAGGCGCCACAGATGCTTCAGCTATGCTAGTACCAGGAGCAACAGATACAATTACTATTCCAGCAGGTGCAGCAGACACCACAGCTTTAATAAAGTCATGTGTAGCATGCACTGCAGTAACGCCAAAATTGAGTGTAACAGACACTGCAACAACGACTGTGTCAGATACAACCGATTCCGCATTGACAGATACTTTTGCTATTTTATCATCTGTGGAAACAGATATAACAACAATTTTACAGTTCAGAGAAACACTACAGACTATAGCAACGGGTACAACAGCAGCAGACGACACAGGTTCGTTAGCATCAGGGCAAACTGACACTACTGCTACACTAACATCAGGCACCACACCTGCTTTAGCATCAGGGGTAACAGACACTATGGCTACACTAATACCAGGCGCCACAGACACCACAGCTACACCAGGATCAGATGTCATAGACACAAAAGCTACTCTGGTATCTGGAGCTATGGACCCTACAGATACGCTAGTATCTGGAGCTATTAGCACCACGCTAGTAACTGACGCTACAGACATTACAAATACCCCGCCGTCTAAAGCTACTGACACTACAGCTACACTAGCATCTAGAACTACAGACACAATAATAACGCTAGCATCTGAAGCTACAGACATCTCAGCTACTTTGCCCTCTGAAACTACTGATACCACAGCTACCATAGGATCTGGAGCTATTGACAATACAGCTACTTTGCCATCTAGAGCTACGAATACTATAGCTTCCTTACCATCAGGAGCTACTAACATCACATCTACCCTGCCATCTGAAGATTCTGACACCATCGCTACCCTGGCATCTGGAGCTACTGATAATACAGTTACTTCGCCATCTTTAAGTACTGACCCTACAGCTTCCTTACCATCTGAAGCTACTGACATCACAACTAGCCTGTCATCTGGAGCTACTAAAACTACAGCTACACTGCCATCTGGTGCAACTGACACTACAACAACCCTACTATCTACAGCTACGCCAGCTATCCTGCCATCTGGAGGTACATCCACTAAAGCAACGCCGGCATCTGAAGCTATGGATATCACTGCTACCCTATCATTTGTAGCTACTGACAGCACAGCAACCATGCCATCTGGAGCTACAGATACCACAGCAACGCTAGCATCTAGAGCCACTGCTACCTCAGCTACCCTACCATATGGAGCTACTGACTATACAGCTACGCTAGCATCTGGAGCTACTGGCATAACAGCTACCTTGCAATCTGGAGCAACTGGCACTACAGCTTCCCTACCAACTACAGACACTACAGGTACGCTGTCATCTAGACCTCCTGATACTACAGCTACGCTAGCACTTAAAGCTACTCAGACCACAGCATCAATGAAATCGAAAACTACATCTACCCTGCCGTCGGGAGCAATTGACACTACAGCTACGCCAGCTATCCTGCCATCTGCAGGTACAGACACTAAAGCTACGCTGACATCTAAAGCTATGGATATCACAGCTACCCTATCATTTGTAGCTACTGACATCACAGCAACCATGCCATCCGGGGTAACAAACACCACAGCAACGCTAGCATCTGGAGCCACTGCTACTACAGCTACCTTGCCATATGCAGCTACTGACTCTACAGCTAAACTAGCATCTGGAGCTACTGACATTACAGCTACGATAGCGTTTGGAGCGATTGACACTACAGCTACGATAGCATCTGAAGCTACCAAGACTACAGCTACAATATCAACTGAAACTGCTGACATCACAGCTAACTTGCCATCTGGAGCTACAGACAACACAGCTACTGCTACTGCGGCTATCCTGCCATATAGAGTTACTGACTACACATCTAAGCCAGCATATGGAGCTACTGACATATTAGCTACCTTGCAATCTGGAGCAACTGACATCACAGCTTCCCTGCCAACTAAAGCTCCAGACTCTACAGTTACTCTGTCAACTGACACTACAGCTACGCTAGCGTTTAAAGCTACTGAGACCATAGCTACAATGCTATCTGAAACTGCTAACACAACGGCTTCCCTACCGTCGGGAGCTACTGACACTTCAATTACGCAGTCATTTGGACCTTTTAACAGTACAGCAACGCTAGCATCTGTAGTTACTGACACTACAGCTACGCCAGCATCTGGAGTTACTGACTTTACAGCTATGCTAGTGTCTGAAGTTACTGATATTACAGCTTCTTCGTCGTCTGGATATATTGACACTACAGCTACTGTGCCGTCTAAAGCTATTAATACCACGGCTACAGTACCATCTGAAGTTACTGACAATTCAGCTACTTTGCAATTAGAAGCAACTGACAAAACAGCTAATCTTTCACCTGGAGCTACAGACACTACAGCTTACCTGCTATATGTAGCTACTGACGCTACAGCTACCTTGCCATCTGGAGCAACTGGCACCGCAGCTAGCTTGGCATCTGAAATAACAGATACCACAGTTACGTTAGCATCTGGAGCAACTGACACCGTAGCTACGCTAGCATCTGGAGCTACTGACAATACAGCAACTATAGCATCTGAAGCGGCTAACATTACCTTGTTATCTGGAGCAACTGACACTACAGCTACGCAATTATCTAAAGCTACTATCGCTGCAGCTACGCTAGCATCTGAAGCTTCATATACCACAGCTATAAAGCTTCTTGAGTCTAAAGCGACAGATGCCTTAGTTACAAAAAAAACTTGTATTATTTGCACTGCAGCAACGACTATATCGGGTGTAACAGACACTGCAGCAACAACAATGTCAGATGTAACAGACTCTACAATTATTTCAGTGACAAGTGCAACAGATAGTACTGCTATTTCATCATTGGAGGAAACAGATACAACTGAAATATTACAGTTCAAAGTAAAACTACTGACTATAGCAATGGATACAACAGCTACATTGCCATCTGAAGTGACGGACTACACAGCTAAGCTAGCATCAAGCGCCACAGACACCCCTGCTACGTATGCATCAGGGCTAACTGACACTAGTGCTATAATAACATCTGGCGCCGCAGGCGCCACAGCTGCTTTATCTTCAAGGGTAACAGACACGTTGGCTACACTAACACCAGGGGCCACAGACAACACAGCTAGACCAGTATCAGATGTCACAGACAGAATAGCTACGCTGGTATCTGGAGCTACTCCTTTTACAGATACACTAGCAAGTACTACAACTACCCTGCCTTCTGGAGCTGCAGACAGTACAGCTACTCTGCCATCGAAACATATTGACGCTACAGCTGTGCTCCTATCTGAAGCTACAGACACATTAACTACGCTAGCATCTGAAGCTATGGACACAAAAGCTACTTTGCCATATAGAAATATTGACACCACAGCTACTTTAGCATCTAAAGCTACTGACATTATAGCTACCTTGCCATCTGGAGCTACTGACACTACAGCTTCCTTACCATCTGGAATTACTGACACCACAATTACCCTAGCATTTGGAAAAACTGACACCACAGCTAACATGCAATCTGGAGCTACTGACAACACAGCTACCGTGTTATCTAGAGCTACTGAAACTACAGCTACCCTGCCATCTGGAGCAACTGACACCACAGCAACCCTGCCGTCTGCAGTTTCTGGCACTACAGCTACACAAGCATTTGGAGCTACTGACGCTACAACTACTCTGCTTTTTAAAACTACTAACACAACAGCTACCGCGCCATCTAGAGCACCTGACAACACTACTTTGCCTTCTGAAGCAACTGACACCACAGCTACCCTAGCATCTGGAAAAACGGACACTACAGTTTCTTTACCATCTGGAGCTACTGAAATTGCAGCTTCCCTGCCATCTGGAAATACTGACAAAACAGCTTCTCTGCCATCTGGGGCAACTGACAGTACAGCTAACCTGCTATCTGCAGCTACTAACACTACAGCTACCCTGTCATCTGGAGTTGTTGACTCTACAGGTACGCCAGCATTTGTAGTTTTTGACACATCTAAAGCAACCGACACCATAGTTATGCTGCCATCTGGAGCTATAGACACCACAGCTACGATAGGATCTGAAGCTACTGACATTAAAGCTACCCTGCCATACGGAGTTACTGGTACTACAGCTACGCCTGAATCTGGAGCTTTCGACACCACAGCTACGCTAGTATCTACAGCAACTGACACTTCAGCTACCTTGCCATCTGGGGCTACGGACACCACAGCTACCTTAGTATTTGTAACCACTGACACTACAGCTACCCTACCATCTGTACAAACTGACACTACAGTTTCCTTACCATCTGCAGCTACTGAGAGTACAGATTCCCTGCCATCTAGAGATACAGACACAACAGCTACCCTGCCATCTGGAGCAATTGACAATACAGCTACTTTGCCATCTGGAGTAACTGACATAACAGCTTCACTTCCACCTGGAACGACAGACAGTACAGCTTACCTGCTATCTGCAGCTACTGACACTACAGCTACCCTGTATTCTACGCTAGCACCTGGAGCAACTAATACAACAGCTACGCCAGAACCTGGAGCTACTGACTTTATAGCTACCCTCGTATACGGACATACGGACACTACAGCTACGACTGCATCTGGAGCTACTGACACCCCAGCTACGATAGTATCTATAGCTATTGACACTACAGCTTCGCAAGCATCTGGAGTAACTGACTCTACAGCTTTGCTAGCATTTGAAGCTACTGACACGATAGCTTCTCTGCCATCTAAAGCTGCTGACACCACAGCTACCGTACCATCTGGAGCTACTGATAAAACAGCTACATTGTTATCTGAAGCAACTGACACCACAGCTACCTTGCCATCTGAAGTTACATACACCACAGCTTTATTAGCATCTGAAGCAACTAATACCACAGCTACGCTGGCATCTGGAGCTACTGACATTACAGCAACGCAAGTATCTAAAGCTACTGACATTACAGCTACCATGCCATTTAGAGTAACTGACACCACAGCTTCCTTGCCAACAGGAGCTACAGATACTTCAGCTACGCTAGCATCTGTAGCTACTGACATTAAAGCAACGCAAGTATCTAAAGCTACTGACATTACAGCTACCATGCCATTTAGAGTAACTGACGCCACAGCTTCCTTGCCAACAGGAGCTACAGACACTTTAGCTACGCTAGCATCTGTAGCTACTGACACTTTAGATACGCTAGCATATGAAGCTTCTGATAATACAGCTTCAATGCCTTTAGAGTCGGAAGCGACAGGTATCTCAGTTACAAAAAAAACTTGTTTTATATGCACTGCAGCAACGACTATGTCGGGTGTAACAGACAATACGGTAACACCAATGTTGGATATATCAATGTCTACAGCTACATCACCGTCAGGTGTAACGATAGCTGCGCTAACATCAGATGTCAAAGACACAATAGCTACGCTAGCATCTGGAGCTACTGAAACTACAGCTCCTCTACTATCTGAAGCTACTGATACTACAGCTACCGTACTATTTGGAGCTACTGATAAAACAGCTTATTTGTCATCTGGAGCAATTGACACAACATCTACTTTTCTACCTGAAGCTACACACAGTACAACTAACCTGCAATCTACAGCTACTGACATAACAGCTACTCCGCCATTTGGAGTTACTGATTCTACAGCTAGGCTAGCCTCTGTAACTACTGACACTATAGGTACGCTAGCATCTGGAACAACTGACACCACAGCTATGCTAGTATCTCTGGCAACTGACACCACAGATACCTTGTCATCTGGAGCAACTGACACTACAGCTACCTTGCCATCTGAAGTTTCAGACACCACAGCTTCATTAGCATCTGCAGCAACTGATACCAGAGCTACGCTAGCATCTGGAGCTACTAACATTACAGCAACTAAAGTATCTAGAGCTACTGACATTACAGCTACCTTGCCATCTAGAGCAACTGGCACTACAGCTTCCTTGCCTACTGGAGCTACAGATACTTCAGCTACCTTACCACAAGGCACTACAGATACTCTTGCATCGATTGCTACAGATATATCTGAACCAGGTGCTACAGATATTACAACTACACTACCATCAGGTGATACAGACATTCTTGCATCAGGCGCTACAGATATTACAGCTATTTTACAAACAGGCGCTACAGATACTACAGAAATTACAGCTACTTTAACGTTAGATGCTACACCTACTACAGTTACCCTTCCACCAGGTGCCACAGGTACTACAGCTACTGTAACATCAGATACCACAGGTACTACAGCTGCTGTAACATCAGACGCCACAGATACTACAGCTACCCTGTTATTAGGCGATACAGATACTTATGCATCAAGTGCTACACATACTTCTCCATCAGGTTCTTCAAATATTACAGCTACCCTTCCATCAGGTGCAACAGACACTCTTGTAACATCAAACGTTATAGATACTATAGCTACCCTTCCATCAGATGCCACAGATGATACAGTTACCCTTCCATCAGGTACTACAGTAAATACAGTTAACCTTTCATCAGGCGCTACAGATACTACAGCTACTGTACCATCAGACGCTACAGATACCACAGCTACTGTACTGTCAAGCGCAACTAATACTTTAGCTACTGTAACATCAGACGTCACAGGTACTACAGGTACCATGCCATCAACCGCTAATCTACCATCAGGTGCTACAGGTACTACAGCTACTGTACCATCAGGCGCTGTTGATACCATTGCTACTGTAACATCAGACGTCACAAATACTACAGCTACCTTAACATCAAATGCTACAGATGTAACAGTTACCCTGCCATCAGGAGCCACATATACTACAGCTACTCTACCATCAGGACCTACAGATACTACAGCTACTGTACCATCAGGCAGTACAGATACTGCAGCTACTGTAACATCAGGAGCCACAGATACTACAGCTATTGTACCACCAGGCAGTACAGATACTGCAGCAATTATAACATCAGGCGCTACTGATACTAAAGCAACTGTAACATCAGGCGCTACGGATACTGGAGCTACTGTACCATCAGATGCCACAGATACTACAGCTACTGTATTGTCACGTGCTACGGATACTACAGCTACTGTTACATCAGACGTCACAGGTACTACTGCTACCCTGCCAACAGGTGCTACAGATATTACAGCTTTACTACCATCTGGAACTACAGATACTACAACTACTATGCCATCAGGAGCCACAGATACTACAGCTACTTTACTATCAGGACCTACAGATATTACAACTATTGTAACATCAGGACCTACAAATACTACAGATACTATACCATCAAGCAGTACAGATACTACAGCTACTATACCATCAGGCAGTACAGATACTACAGCTACTGTGCCATCAGGCAGTACAGATACTACAACTACTGTACCATCAGGCAGTACAGATACTACAACTACTGTACCATCAGGCGCTATGAATACTACATCTACTGTAACATCAGACGTCACAGGTACTACAGCTACCCTGCCATCTGGTGCTACAGATATAACATCTACTGTAAAATCAGACGTCACAGGTACTACAGCTACCCTGCCATCAGGTGCTACAGATATTACAGCTTCTTTACCATCAGGCACTACAGATACTACAGCTACTGTTACATCAGATGTCACAGATACTACAGCTGTCCTACTATCAGGTGCTACAGATGTTACAGTTACCCTACCATCAGAAGCCACAGATAATACAACTACTGTACCATCAGGCAGTACAGATACCATAGCTACTGTACCATCGGGCAGTACAGATACTACAGCTACTGTACCATCAGGCGCTACGGATACTACAGCTACCCCGCCATCAGTTGCTACAGATATGACATCTACTGTAACATCAGACGTCACAGGAGCTACAGCTGCCTTGCCATCAGGTGCTACAGATATTACAGCTACTGTACCATCAGGTGCCACAGATACTACAGCTACTGTATTATCAGGTGCTACGGATACTACAGCTACTGTAACATTAGACGTCACAGGTACAACAGCTACCTCGCCCTCAGGCGCTACAGATATAACAGCAGGCAGTACAGATACTATAGCTACTGTACCATCAGGCAGTACAGATACTATAGCTACTGTACCATCAGGCAGTACAGATACTATAGCTACTGTACCATCAGGCAGTACAGATACTATAGCTACTGTACCATCAGGCAGTACAGATACTATAGCTACTGTACCATCAGGCAGTACTGATACTACAGCTACTGTACCATCAGGCAGTACAGAAACTATAGCTACTGTACCATCAGGCAGTACTGATACTGCAGCTACTGTACCATCAGGCGCTACGAATACTACAGCTACTTTAACATCAGACGTCACAGGTACTACAGCTACCCCGCCATCAGTTGCTACAGATGTTACAGTTACCCTACCATCAGAAGCCACAGATACTACAACTACTTTACCATCAGGTAGTACAGATACTAAAGCTACTGTACCATCAGGCGCTACAAATACTACAGCTACTGTAACATCAGACGTCACAGGTACTACAGCTACCCTGCAATCAGGTGCTACAGATATAACATCTACTGTAAAATCAGACGTCACAGGTACTACAGATACCCTGCCATCAGGTGCTACAGATATAACATCTACTGTAAAATCAGACGTCACAGGTACTACAGCTACCTCACCATCAGGTGCTACAGATATAACAGCAGGTAGTACAGATACTATAGCAACTGTACCATCAGGCAGTACAGATACTATAGCTACTGTACCATCAGGCAGTACAGATACTACAGCTACTGTACCATCAGGCGCTACGAATACTACAGCTACTGTAACATCAGACGTCACAGGTACTACAACTACCACGCCATCAGTTGCAACAGATATGACATCTACTGTAACATCAGACCTCACAGGAACTACAGCTACCTTGCCATCAGGTGCTACAGATATTACAGCTACTGTACCATTAGGTGCCACAGATACTACAGCTACTGTTACATCAGGAGCCACAGATACTTCGGCAACTCTACCATCAGGGCCTAGAGATACTACAACTATTGTAACATCAGGACCTACAGATACTACAGCTACTATACCATCAGGCAGTACAGATACTACAGCTACTGTTTCAGCAGGCAGTAAAGATACTATAGCTACTGTACCATCAGGCAGTACAGATATTACAGCTACTGTACCATCAGGCGCTACAAATACTACAGCTACTGTAACATTAGACGTCACAGGTACTACAGATACCCTGCCATCAGGTGCTACAGATATAACATCTACTGTAAAATCAGACGTCACAGGTACTACAGCTACCCTGCCATCAGGTGCTACAGATATTACAGCTTCTTTCCCATCAGGCACTACAAATACTACAGCTACTGTTACATGGGATGTCACAGATACTACAACTATCCTACCATCAGGTGCTACAGATGTTACAGTAACCCTACCATCAGAAGCCACAGATACTACAACTACTGTACCATTAGAAAGTACAGATACTAAAGCTACTGTTTCAGCAGGCAGTACAGATACTATAGCTACTGTACCATCAGGCAGTACAGATACCATAGCTACTGTACCATCAGGCAGTACAGATACTTTAGCTACTGTACCATCAGGCGCTACGGATACTACAGCTACTGTAACATCAGACGTCACAGGTACTACAGCTACCCCGCCATCAGTTGCTACAGATGTTACAGTTACCCTACCATCAAACGTCACAGGAGCTACAGCTACCTTGCCATCAGGTGCTACAGATGTTACAGTTACCCTACCATCAGAAGCCGATACTACAGCTACTGTATTATCACGTGCTACGGATACTATAGCCACTGTAACATCAGACGTTACTGGTAGTACAGCTACTCTGCCATCACGTGCTACAGATATTGTAGCTACAGTACCATCTGGCACTACAGATACTAAAGCTACTGTAACAGCAGGAGCCACAGATACTACGGCTACTCTACCATCAGGACCTACAGATACTACAACTATTGTAACATCAGGACCTACAGATACTACAGCTACTGTACCATCAGGCAGTACAGACACTACAGCTAATGTACCATCAGGTGCCACAGATACTACAGCTACTGTAACATCAGACGTCACAGGTACTACAGCTACTCTGCCATCAGGTGCTACAGATATTACAGCTACAGTACCATCTGGCAAAACAGTTACTACAGCTACTGTAACATCTGCAGCCACAGATACTACAGCTACTTTACCATCAGGACCTACAGATATTACAACTATTGTAACATCAGGACCTACAAATACTATAGCTACTGTTTCAGCAGGCAGTACAGATACTCTAGCTACTATACTATCAGGTGTTATAGATATTACAGCTACTGTAACATCAGACGTCACAGATACTACAGCTACCCTACCATCAGGTGCTACAGATGTTACAGATACCTTACCATCAGAAGCCACAGATACTACAACTATTGTACCACCAGGCATTACATATACTACAGCTACTCTACCATCGAGCGTTACGGATACTACAGCTACTGTATTATCAGACGTCACAGGTACTACAGCTCCCCTGCCATCAGGTGCTACAGATATAACATCTCATGTAAAATTAGACGTCACAGGTACTACAGCTGCCCTGCCATCAGGTGCTACAGATGTTACAGCTACTGTAAAATCAGACGTAACAGGTACTACAGCTACCCTGCCATCAGGTGCTACAGATATTACAGCTTCTTTACCATCAGGCACTACAGATACTACAGCTACTGTTACATCAGATGTCACAGATACTACAGCTATCCTACCATCAGGTGATACAGATGTTACAGTTACCCTACCATCAGAAGCCACAGATAATACATCTACTGTACCATCAGGCAGTACAGATACTGCAGCTACTGTTTTAGCAGGCAGTACAGATACTATAGCTACTGTACCATCAGGCAGTACAGATACCATAGCTACTGTACCATCAGGCAGTACTGATACTACAGCTACTGTACCATCAGGCAGTACAGATACTACAGCTACTGTACCATCAGGCGTTACGGATACTACAGCTACTGTAACATCAGACGTCACAGGAGCTACAGCTACCTTGCCATCAGGTGCTACAGATATTACAGCTACTGTACCATTAGGTGCCACAGATACTACAGCTACTGTATCATCACGGGCTACGGATACTACAGCTACTGTAACATCAGACGTCACAGGTACTACAGCTACTCTGCCATCAGGTGCTACAAATATTACAGCTACAGTACCATCTGGCACTACAGACACTACAGCTACTGTAACAGCAGGAGCCACAGATACTACGGCTACTCTACCATCAGGACCTACAGATACTACAACTATTGTAACATCAGGACCTACAGACACTACAGCTATTGTACCATCAGGTGCCACAGATACTACAGCTACTGTAACATCAGACGTCACAGGTACTACAGCTACTCTGCCATCAGGTGCTACAGATATTACAGCTACAGTACCATCTGGCACTACAGACGCTACAGCTTCTGTAACATCTGCAGCCACAGATGCTACAGCTACTTTATCATCAGGACCTACAGATATTACAACTATTGTAACATTAGGACCTACAAATACTATAGCTACTGTTTCAGCAGGCAGTACAGATACTATAGCTACTACACCATCAGGCAGTACAGATATAACAGCTACTGTAACATCAGACGTCACAGGTAGTACAGCTACCCTGCCGTCAGGTGCTACAGATATAACATCTACTATAAAATCAAACTTCACAGGTACTACAGCTACCTTGCCATCAGGTGCTATAGATATTACAGCTACTTTACCATCAGGCACTACAGAGACTACAGCTACTGTTACATCAGATGTCACAGATACTACAGCTACTCTACCATCAGGTGCTACAGATGTAACAGTTACCCTACCATCAGAAGCCACAGATACTACAACTATTGTACCATCAGGCAGTACATATACTACAGCTACTCTACCATCAAGCGTTACGGATACTACAGCTACTGTATTATCAGACGTCACAGGTACTACAGCTCCCCTGCCATCAGGTGCTACAGATATAACATCTACTGTAAAATCAGACGTCACAGATACTACAGCTACCTCACCATCAGGTGCTACAGATATAACAGCAGGTAGTACAGATACTATAGCTACTGTACCATCAGGCAGTACAGATACTACAGCTACTGTACCATCAGGCAGTACTGATACTACAGCTACTGTACCATCAGGCGCTACGAATACTACAGCTACTATAACATCAGACGTCACAGGTACTACAGCTACCCCGCCATCAGTTGCTACAGATGTTACAGTTACCCTACCATCAGAAGCCACGGATACTACAACTACTGTACCATCAGGTAGTACAGATACTACAGCTACTGTACCATCAAGCGCTATGGATACTACAGCTACCTTGCCATCAGGTGCTATAGATATTATAGCTACTTTACCATCAGGCACTACATATACTACAGCTACTGTTACATCAGACGTCACAGATACTACAGCTACTCTACCAACAGGTGCTACAGATGTTACAGTTACCCTACCATCAGAAGCCACAGATTCTACAACTATTGTACCATCAGGCAGTACATATACTACAGCTACCTTACCATCAAGCGTTACGGATACTACAGTAACTGTATTATCAGACGTCACAGGTACTACAGCTCCCCTGCCATCTGGTGCTACAGATATAACATCTACTGTAAAATCAGACGTCACAGGTACTACAGCTACCTCGCCATCAGGTGCTACAGATGTTGCAGCTACTGTAAAGTCAGACGTCACAGGTACTACAGCTACCCTGCCATCAGGTGCTACAGATATTACAGCTTCTTTACCATCAGGCACTACAGATACTACAGCTACTGTTACATCAGATGTCACAGATACTACAGCTGTCCTACTATCAGGTGCTACAGATGTTACAGTTACCCTACCATCAGAAGCCACAGATAATACAACTACTGTACCATCAGGCAGTACAGATACTACAGCTACTGTTTCAGCAGGCAGTACAGATACTATAGCTATTGTACCATCAGGCAGTACAGATACCATAGCTACTGTACCATCAGGCAGTACAGATACTACAGCTACTGTACCATCAGGCGCTACGGATACTACAGCTACCCCGCCATCAGTTGCTACAGATATGACATCTACTGTAACATCGGACGTCACAGGAGCTACAGCTGCCTTGCCATCAGGTGCTACAGATATTACAGCTACTGTACCATCAGGTGCCACAGATACTACAGCTACTGTATTATCACGTGCTACGGATACTACAGCTACTGTAACATTAGACGTCACAGGTACTACAGCTACCTCGCCCTCAGGTTCTACAGATATAACAGCAGGCAGTACAGATACTATAGCTACTGTACTATCAGGCAGTACAGATACTATAGCTACTGTACCATCAGGCAGTACAGATACTACAGCTACTGTACCATCTGGCAGTACTGATACTACAGCTACTGTACCATCAGGCAGTACAGATACTACAGCTACTGTACCATCAGGCAGTACTGATACTACAGCTACTGTACCATCAGGCAGTACAGAAACTATAGCTACTGTACCATCAGGCAGTACTGATACTGCAGCTACTGTACCATCAGGCGCTACGAATACTACAGCTACTATAACATCAGACGTCACAGGTACTACAGCTACCCCGCCATCAGTTGCTACAGATGTTACAGTTACCCTACCATCAGAAGCCACAGATACTACAACTACTTTACCATCAGGTAGTACAGATACTACAGCTACTGTACCATCAGGCGCTACAAATACTACAGCTACTGTAACATCAGACGTCACAGGTACTACAGCTACCCTGCAATCAGGTGCTACAGATATAACATCTACTGTAAAATCGGACGTCACAGGTACTACAGATACCCTGCCATCAGGTGCTACAGATATAACATCTTCTGTAAAATCAGACGTCACAGGTACTACAGCTACCTCACCATCAGGTGCTACAGATATAACATCTACTGTAAAATCAGACGTCACAGGTACTACAGCTACCCTGCAATCAGGTGCTACAGATATTACAGCTACTGTAAAATCAGACGTCACAGGTACTACAACTACCCTGCCATCAGGTGCTGTTTCAGCAGGCAGTACAGATACTATAGCTGCTGTAACATCAGGCAGTACAGATACTATAGCTACTGTACCATCAGGCAGTACAGACACTACAGCTACTGTACCATCAGGCAGTACAGATATTACAGCTACAGTGCAATCAGGCAGTACAGATACTACAGCTACTGTACCATCAGGCAGTACAGATATTACAGCTACAGTGCAATCAGGCATCACAGATACTACAGCTACTGTACCGTCAGGCAGTACAGATACTACAGCTACTGTACCATCAGGCGCTATGAATACTACATCTACTGTAACATCAGATGTCACAGGTACTACAGCTACTCTGCCATCAGGTGCTACAGATATTACAGCTACAGTGCAATCTGGCACTACAGACACTACAGCTAATGTAACATCAGGAGCCACAGATACTACAGCTACTGTACCATCAGGCAGAACAGACACTACAGCTACTGTTTTAGCAGGCAGTACAGATACTATAGCTACTGTACCATCAGGCAGTACAGATACCATAGCTACTGTACCATCAGGCAGTACAGATACTACAGCTACTGTACCATCAGGCGCTACGGATACTACAGCTACTGTAACATCAGACGTCACAGGAGCTACAGCTACCTTGCCATCAGGTGCTACAGATATTACAGCTACTGTACCATTAGGTGCCACAGATACTACAGCTACTGTATCATCACGGGCTACGGATACTACAGCAACTGTAACATCAGACGTCACAGGTACTACAGCTACTCTGCCATCAGGTGCTACAATTATTACAGCTACAGTACCATCTGGTACTACAAACGCTACAGATACTGTAACAGCAGGAGCCACAGATACTACGGCTACTCTACCATCAGGACCTACAGATACTACAACTATTGTAACATCAGGACCTACAGATACTACAGCTACTGTACCATCTGGCAGTACAGACACTACAGCTACTGAACCATCAGGTGCCACAGATACTACAGCTACTGTAACATCAGACGTCACAGGTACTACAGCTACTCTGCCATCAGGTGCTACAGATATTAAAGCTACAGTACCATCTGGCACTACAAACGCTACAGCTTCTGTAACATCTGCAGCCACAGATGCTACAGCTACTTTACCATCAGGACCTACAGATATTACAACTATTGTAACATTAGGACCTACAAATACTATAGCTACTGTTTCAGCAGGCAGTACAGATACTATAGCTACAATACCATCAGGAAGTACAGATATAACAGCTACTGTACCATCAGGCGCTGCGGATATTACAGCTACTGTAACATCAGACGTCACAGGTACTACAGCTCCTCTGCCATCAGGTGCTACAGATATAATATCTACTGTAAAATCAGACGTCACAGGTACTACAGCTACCCTGACATCAGGTGCTACAGATATTGCAGCTACTGTTTCAGCAGGCAGTACAGATTCTATAGCTACTGTACCATCAGGCAGTACAGATACTATAGCTACTGTACCATCAGACAGTACAGATACTACAGCTACTGTACCATCAGGCGCTACGAATACTACAGCTACTGTAACATTAGACGTCACAGGTACTACAGCTACCCCGCCATCAGTTGCTACAGATGTTACAGTTACCCTACCATCAGAAGCCACAGATACTACAACTACTGTACCATCAGGTAGTACAGATACTACAGCTACTGTACCATCAAGCGCTACGGATACAACAGCTACTGTAATATCATACGTCACAGGTACTACAGCTACCCTGACATCAGGTGCTACAGATATTGCAGCTACTGTTTCAGCAGGCAGTACAGATACTATAGCTACTGAACCATCAGGCAGTACAGAAACTATAGTTACTGTACCATCAGACAAAACAGATACTACAGCTACTGTACCATCAGGTGCAACGAATACTACAGCTACTGTAACATCAGACGTCACAGGTACTACAGCTACCTTGCCATCAGGCGCTACAGATAATACGGCTTCTGTACCATCAGGTGCCACAGATACTAAAGCTACTGTATCATCACGTGCTACGGATACTACGGCTACTGTTTCATCAGACAGTATAGATACTACAGCTACTGTACCATCATTTAGTACAGATACTACAGCTACTGTACCACCAGGCAGTACAGATATCACTGCAATTATACCATTAGGTGCTATTGATACTACAGCTACTCTACCATCAGGACCTACAGATACTACAACTATTGTAACATCAGGACCTACAGATACTACAGCTACTGTACCATCAGGCAGTACAGATATTACAGCTACTGTACCATCATACGCTACAAATACTACAGCTACTGTAACATCAGACGTCACAGGTACTACAGCTACCCTGCCATCAGATGCTACAGATATTACAGCTACATTACCATCAGGCACTACAGATACTACAGCTACTGTTACATCAGATGTCACAAACACTACAGCTATCCTACCATCAGGTGCTACAGATGTTACAGTTACCCTACCATCAGAAGCCACAGATACTACAACTACTGTACCATCAGGCAGTACAGATACTACAGCTACTGTACCATCAGGCAGTACAGATACTATAGCTACTGTACCATCAGGCAGTACAGATACCATAGCTACTATACCATCAGGCAGTACAGATACTACAGCTACTGTATCATCAGGCGCTACGGATACTACAACTATTGTAACATCAGGACCTACAGATACTACAGCTACTGTACCATCAGGCAGTACAGATATTACAGTTACTGTACCATTAGGCGCTACAAATACTACAGCTACTGTAACATCAGACGTCACAGGTACTACAGCTACCCTGCCATCAGGTGCTACAGATATTACAGCTTCATTACCAGCAGGCACTACAGATACTACAGCTACTGTTACATCAGATGTCACAGATACTACAGCTATCCTACCATCAGGTGCTACAGATGTTACAGTTACCCTACCATCAGAAGCCACAGATACTACAACTACTGTACCATCAGGCAGTACAGATACTACAGCTACTGTACCATCAGGCAGTACAGATACTATAGCTACTGTACCATCAGGCAGTACAGATACCATAGCTACTATACCATCAGGCAGTACAGATACTACAGCTACTGTATCATCAGGCGCTACGGATACTACAACTATTGTAACATCAGGACCTACAGATACTACAGCTACTGTACCATCAGGCAGTACAGATATTACAGCTACTACACCATTAGGCGCTACAAATACTACAGCTACTGTAACATCAGACGTCACAGGTACTACAGCTACCCTGCCATCAGATGCTACAGATATTACAGCTACATTACCATCAGGCACTACAGATACTACAGCTACTGTTACATCAGATGTTACAGATACTACAGCTATCCTACCATCAGGTGCTACAGATGTTACAGTTACCCTACCATCAGAAGCCACAGATACTACAACTACTGTACCATCAGGCAGTACAGATACTACAGCTACTGTACCATCAGGTAGTACTGATACTACAGCTACTATACCATCAGGCAGTTCAGATACTATAGCTACTGTACCATCAGGCAGTACAGATACTACAGCTACTGTACCATCAGGCGCTACGAATACTACAGCTACTGTAACATCAGACGTCACAGGTACTACAGCTACCCCGCCATCAGTTGCTACAGATGTTACAGTTACCCTACCATCAGAAGCCACAGATACTACAACTACTGTACCATCAGGTATTACAGATACTACAGCTACTGTACCATCAAGCGCTACGGATACTACAGCAACTGTAATATCAGACGTCACAGGTACTACAGCTCCACTGCCATCAGGTGTTACAGATATTACAGCAGGCAGTACAGATATTATAGCTACTGTACCATCAGGCAGTACAGATATTATAGCTACTGTACCATCAGGCGCTACAAATACTACAGCTACTGTAACATCTGACGTCACAGGTACTACAGCTTCCCTACTATCAGGTGTTACAGATACTACAGCTACTGTTACATCAGATGTCACAGATACTACAGCTACCCTACCATCAGGTGCTACAGATGTTAGAGTTACCCTACCATCAGCCACAGATACTACAACTACTGTACCATCAGGCAGTAGAGATACTACAGCTACTGTTTCAGCAGGCAGTACAGATACTATAGCTACTGTACCCTCAGGCAGTACAAATTTTATAGCTACTGTACCATCAGGCGCTACGGATACTACAGCTTCTGTAACATCAGACGTCACAGGTACTACAGCTACCCCGCCATCAGTTGCTACAGATATGACATCTATTATAAAATCAGACGTCACAGGTACTTCAGCTACCCTGCCATCAGGTGCCACAGATATTACAGTTTCTTTACCATCAGGCACTACAGATACTACTGCTACTGTATCATCACGTGATATGGATACTACAGCTACTGTATCATCACGTGCTACGGATACTACAGCTACTGTAACATCAGACGTCACAGGAACTACAGCAACTCTGCCATCAGGTGCTACAGATATTACAGCTACAGTACCATCTGGCACTACAGACACTACAGCTATTGTAACATCAGGAGCCACAGATACTACAACTACTCTACCATCAGGACCTACAGATACTATAACTATTGTAACATCAGGACCTACAGATACTACAGCTACTGTGCCATCAGGCAGTACAGACACTACAGCTACTGTACCATCAAGCAGTACAGATACTACAATTACTGTACCATCAGGCGCTACGAATAAAGAATCTACTGTAACATTAGAAGTCACAGGTACTACAGCTACCCTGCCATCAGGTGCTACAGATATTACAGCTACTGTACCATCAGGTGCCACAGATAATACAGCTACTCTACCAGTAGGACCTACAGATATTACAACTGTTGTAACATCAGGACCTACAAATACTATAGCTACTGTTTCAGCAAGTAGTACAGATACTATAGCTACTATACCATCAGGCAGTACCGATACTATAGCTACTGTACCATCAGGCAGTACAGATACTACAGCTACTGTACCATCAGGCGCTACGGATACTACAGCTACTGTAACATCAGACGTCACAGGAGCTACAGCTACCCTGCCATCAGGTGCTACAGATATTACAGCTACTGTACCATCAGGTGCCACAGATAATACAGCTACTCTACCAGTAGGACCTACAGATATTACAACTGTTGTAACATCTGGACCTACAAATACTATAGCTACTGTTTCAGCAAGCAGTACAGATACTATAGCTACTATACCATCAGGCAGCACCGATACTATAGCTACTGTACCATCAGGCAGTACAGATATTTCAGCTACTGTACCATCAAGCGCTACGGATACTACAGCTACTGTAACATCAGATGTCACAGGTACTACAGCTGCCCTGCCATCAGGTGCTACAGATATAATATCTACTGTAAAATCAGACGTCACAGGTACTACAGCCACGCTGCCATCAGGTGCTACAGATATTACAGCTACTTTACCATCAGGTAGTACAGATACTACAGCTACTGTTACATCAGACGTCACAGATACTTCTGCTACCGTACCATCAGGTGCTACAGATGTCACAGTTACCCTACCATCAGAAGCCACAGATACTACAGCTACTGTACCATCAGAAGCCACAGATACTACAGCTACTGTACCATCAGGCAGTACTGATACTACAGCTATTGTACCACCAGGCAGTACAGATACTACAGCAATTATACTACCTGGTGCTACTGATACTAAAGCTATTGTACCATCAAGCGCTACAGATATTACAGCTACTGTACCATCAGGTGCCACAGATAATACAGCTTCTGTATCATTACGTGCTACGGATACTACAGCTACTGTAACATCAGACGTCATAGGTACTACAGCTACCCTGCCATCAGGTGCTACAGATATTACAGCTACAGTACCATCTGGCACTACAGACACTACAGCTACTGTAACATCAGGAGCCACAGATTCTACAGCTACTCTACAATTAGGACCTACAGATATTACAACTATTGTAACATCAGGACCTACAAATACTATGGCTACTGTTGCAGCAGGCGGTACAGATACTACAGCTACTGTACCATCAGGCAGTACAGATACTACAGTTACTGTACCACCAGGCAGTACAGATACTACAACTACTGTACTATCACGCAGTACAGATACTATAGCTACTGTTTTAGTAGGCAGTACAGATACTATATCTACTATACCATCAGGCAGTACAGATACTATAGCTACTGTATCATCAAGCGCTACAGATACTACAGCTACTGTAATATCAGACGTCACAGGTACTACAGCTGCCCTGCCATCAGGTGCTACAGATATAACATCTACTGTAAAATCAGACGTCACAGGTACTACAGCAACCCTGCCATCAGGTGCTACAGATATAACAGCTACTTTACCATCAGGCACTACAGATACTACAGCTACTGTTACATCAGACGTCACAGATACTACAGCTACCCTACCATCAGGTGCTACAGATGTTACAGTTACCCTACCATCAGAAGCCACAGATACTACAGCTACTGTACCATCATGCAGTATAGATACTACATCTACTGTTTTAGCAGGCGGTACAGATACCATAGCTACTGTACCATCAGGCAGTACAAATATTACAGTAACTGTACCATCAGGCGCTACGGATACTACAGCTACTGTAACATCAGACGTCACAGGTACTACAGCTACCCTGCCATCAGGTGCTACAGATTTAACATCTACTGTAACATCAGACGTCACAGATACTACAGCTACCCTGCCATCAGGTGCTACAGATATAATATCTACTGTTACATCAGACGTCACAGACACTACAGCTACCCTACCATCAGGTGCTACAGATGTTACAGTTATCCTACCAGCAGAAGCCACAGATACTACAATTACTCTACCATCAGGACCTCTAGATACTACAGCTACTCTAACATTAGGACCTACAGAAACTGCAGCTACTGTACCATCAGGCATCACAGATACTACAGCTACTGTACCATCAGATGCTACTGATGCTAGAGCTACATTAACATCAGACGTCACAGATACTACAGTTAACCTGCCATCAGATGCTACAGATATTACAGCTACTGTACTATCAGGCAGTACAGATACTTCAGCTACTGTATTATCAGACATTTCAGATACTACAGCTACTGTACCATCAGGTGCTACTGATACTAGAGCTACTGTATCATTAGACGTCACAGATACTTTAGTTACCCTACCATCAAGTGCTGCAGATATTACAGCCACTGTACCATCAGTTGCCTCATATGCTTTAGCAAATGGACTATCAGGCGCTTCAGATACTACAGCAATTGTAACATCAGACGTCTCAGGTACTACAGTTACCCTGCCGTCTGGTGCTACAGATATTACAGCTTCTGTGCCATCAGGTGCCACAAATACTACGCCTACTGTACCATCAAGCGCTTTAGATATTATAGCTACTGTACCAACAGGCACTACATACACTACAGCTACTATACCATTAGGCACTACAGAAACCAGAGCAACACTACAGTCTAGACTAACAGTTACCCCTGATACCCTACTGCTTGGATCGACTGACATTGTTGCTATCCCTGCATTAGTTGCCACAGACACTACAGATACTCTACCGCCTGGAGCGACGGACTCAGTGGCTACCCCTGCAACAACTGCCACAGGCGGTGCATTGACTGAATTGACAGACTCTGTGGCTACCCTCCCTTTATCTGGCACCACAGACAACACAGGCACCCAACTTCCAGGCGCCACAGACACTGTGGCTATTTCTGCATCTAAAACTACGGACACCATAGATACTTTAGTGTCAATTGCATTAGATTCCGCAGCTATTCTGCCGCTTGGAGCGACATTTACAGCAAATACTCCAGCATTAGGGGCAACAGACACCACAGCCGTACAAAAAACTACCACAACAGATTTTATAGCCACACAAGAATCTAGCGCAGTAGATGCTACAGCCACACAAGAATCTAGCGATGTAGATGTTACAACCACACAAGAACCTGGCTCAGCTGATGCCTTAGCTACGCAACAGGCTGGCACATTAGATGTCACAGTAACACAAGAATCAGGTGCTACAGATGTAGTATTAGTGTCAGGTGCAACAAACACTGATAACTCATCGATGTCATTTACAACAAACACTATAACAACGTCGATATTTGGTGATACTATAGTATCGTCCATATCAGGTGCAACAGACACTGCAGCAATTTCAGAGGCAACAAAGACTACAGTTACGATATTGTCAGAAGTATTAACCACCGCAGGAACGTCGATACCGGATGCGATAGACACTAAAGCAACACCAGTTTTAGGCGCAACTGAAACTCTAGTTATGTTTTTGGGTGTAACAGATACTCCCGAAATACTAGTGCCTGATACACCGGATACTGCAATAATGTCAATGTCAGGTGCAATAGACACTACAGCTACGTCAATGTCAGGTAAAACGAACACTACAGCAACGTCAATGTCGGGTGCAATAAACACTGGAACTACGTTACCGCTAAGTGCAAAAGACCCTGCAACCACGTCAATGTCAGACATCACAGTAACCACGGCAACTTCAATATCAGGCCCGACAGACACGGCTGCTACCTCAATGATAGGTGCAACAGACACTGCAACAACGTCGACATCAGATGCCACAGACGCCTCAAAATATTTTATGTTAGCGGCAATAGATACTACAACAGCTGTTTCAGTAGACACTGCTGACACTGCAACAACGTCAATGTCCGGCGTGACTGTCACCACACCAACACCAGTGACAGTTGTAGTATATACAGCTACAACATCAACGTCAGGTGCAACAGATACTATAAAATCAACAATGTCAGGTCCAACAAATGCTTCACCTATCTCACAGGTTCTAGGGGTCACAGACATCGATACAATACAACTTGCAACTGATACCTCAGCAACGGACACAGGAATACTAGTGTATTATCATGAGACAGATACTACGATTAAGAATGAAATAGTATCAACCGACGTTACTGAAAAGCTAGAAGCAACAACTGAAAAAATAGATGCATTAGATTTATCTACAACTCAAAAAATATTTTCAATAGATGCTGTTACGGAGCAGGAATTGATTGACGTAAAAAATACATCAACAACAGATATAGATAATACAACTCTTCTTACGTCATCCACCCCTTTGATACCAGTAAAATTCACAGTGAAGACTTTTGGAACTATACCTATATGTCCTGAAGGCTTTAAAGGAAATTTGGCGCATCCTGATTCATGCAACTCTTTCTATGCATGTGCAGGGACTGGGATTGCAGTAGAGCTTCTCTGTAGTGATGGTTTTGAGTTTAATCTGGATTCTAATGTAAGTAATTTGTTGAACGGTGTAGGTAAGTACAAATTGAATGTGTATATAGCCTACATTCCTATTTGTTTTTTCAGAATTGTGTGCCAATAGCTGAAAGTAAATGCACTGCAAGACCACCATTACAATCTACTACTGACCTATCAACAACAGTACAAATTTCAGAAACCGTCACTATTGGGTCATCTTCTATTAATGGAGTAACAACAAAGTCTTTAATAATCGAACAAAATTTAGCGACGATGGAATCGATAACACCTACTCAAACATCGCTCGAACCTACGATAGCTACCGAATTCATGACAGAGACAGGAACCACGATAAAAAACGTTGACGCTATTGAACTATCGGAAACTATACAAAAAGAGACAACGACTCGAGCACCAGCAGAAATAGCTGCTGGAAGCGAACAAATATCTTCGAACACAGTAGTACCAATTTTGGGATCAACGGATTCGACTTTAGCTTCAGGTGAAACTGTATTGACCACGTCAAAGATAACTTTGACACCTGCGGATGTCACTTCAAGTATATTAGAACCTATTACTGCAACATTTGAAACAACTTCATCACCAGAGGAAAATACCTATGGCGTGATACCAGTTGAACAACCCTTAGAGTTAGTAGAACCGATTCCAGGAATACTCGACACTACTTTAGGACCAATAGAAACGACAGACACTATTTCGAGTCCAGTGGAAATGACTTTCAGTGTACTACCAGTTCTATTACCAAAATCGACTTTAGGAGCAATCGAAACTACTGCGGAAGCGGTAGAATTCACTTTAGAATCGTTTGAACCGATTTTGATTCCAATTGAGCCAACTTCAGAGCTACCAGTCGTAACGACTCCACCACCAATGGAATCGATTTCAAAACCAGCTGTATCGATATTAGGTTCCAAGCAAACGATATTGACATTTGAAGAAACGACGTCGGAACCAATGGAAACGACTGAAGAAAATGAACTAGCAACAATGAATGTGCCAACGTGCCCTGAAGATTATTTTGGTAATATAGCACATCCGAACTTATGTACTTCTTATTTCATGTGCAATGGAGCTTCGGAACCAATTGAAATGGATTGCAATGATGGTACTGAGTTTAACAATGATACGGAAGTAAGTGACTCGTTTCAATATTTTTATTGAATTAAAAGTGTGCACAACTTAACAAAATCAAATTTATGGGCTTAAAAACAAAACTTATGAAGTTTTATTAACTACGTTGAGGTTTTTTTTATTTGCACTGTCATTAATAAATATAATTTCATTCTGAATTAATGACATACATAAAAAATGCACAAATTTAAATTTTATACGACTGTCCAATGTTTGCAATTTTGCAAGTACCTTAGATGTTGAAAGTTAATTTATTAACTGTGTAAAATTAAATTCTAAATTTAATGTTTGGTATCTGGATGACGGTACTCTCGGAGGAGACGTGGACACAGTCTTGAACGACCTGGCTTTAATTAAAGATAAATTTAAATCAATTGGCTTAGAGTTAAATTCTAGTAAATGCGAAATTTTCATTGCTGATAAGATTAATAGAACTACAGTTTTTTCAAAATTCAATTCTTTGGCTCCAAATTTAAAAATTATAGAAAACAATTTTTTCCGCCTCCTTGGGTCCCCAATTCTAGAAGATTCCTATGTTCCCTTCGTAGAAGCGAAAATCCAAAATTTTAGTGACGTTTCGGACCGACTACTCCAAATAAATATACACTCGGTCTTTACAATTATTCGACACTGCCTTTTCGTCCCAAAATTTACCCATGCTCTTAGGTCTACCCAACTTTTTAAACATTCGGCACTTTTTGAAAAAATGGACAAAGTCATTCAAAACACCCTAGGCAAAATTTTAAATATAGCCTTGAACGACCGAGCGTGGCAACAGGCGTCCCTACCCGTTCGCCTAGGCGGCCTCGGCGTTCGCAAAATTTCTGACGTAAGTTTACCAGCTTTTCTGTCTTCGGTCCACAGCACCGAAGGATTAACCAGGAATATTTTAACGCCTACACTGGTTAATTCTGAAGTGTTGTGTAAGACTGAAGCGCTGAACGCTTGTAAAATGGCTTGCCCTAATACTGACTTACCCGCTAACCCCTTCTCCCAGAGGCAATGGGATAGAGCGCTGTGCAGCATAGTAAGAGAACATTTAATTAGCACATCATCGAACGCTGCAGAGCGCGCTCGCCTGTTGGCTGTGGGGGAATGGGAATCGGGTCTTTGGTTACAGGCACTTCCATCGCCCAATATAGGCACTATGTTGGATGATACGACATTTCGGATTGCTGCGTACCTACGTTTAGGCGCTTCGTGTGTTTCTCCACATCGATGCCACTGTGGAGAACTGGTCACCGGCCTTGGACACCACGGCCTATCGTGTAGTAGGAGCTCAGGCCGTATATCTCGGCATGCCAGTCTGAACGATATAATCCGTCGGGCTCTTGTCACCGCCGACGTTCCAGCCATGCTTGAACCAAATGGCTTGGCGCGCGACGATGGCAAGAGACCGGATGGTATGACATTGCTGCCATGGAGGATGGGGAGGCCATTGGTATGGGACGCAACTTGTGTCGATACCCTTGCGCCCTCCCATCTTTCAAGCACTTCAGACTGTGCCTGCGCTGCTGCTGCATCAGCGGAGACTCTCAAACGTCGCAAATATGTAAATCTAATTGAAGATTATATATTTGAGCCGTTTGGGGTCGAGACGCTGGGTCCGTGAGGTCCAAGTGCCCGACTTCTTTTTAAGGAAATTTCAAATCGGCTTATCAGTTTTTCACGTGACCCGAGGGCTGGGTTTTTCTTTGCACAAAGAATAAGCATTGCTATTCAACGTGGCAATGCTGCCAGCCTTCTGGGTACGTTACCAGTCGACATCGATGGGGAAGAATATTTCGACGCGTAAACATATGTTTGCGTTGCGTAAATATATGTAAATAATTAGTTAGATGAATAATTCACATTGTACATTTAACCTTAATTCTAATTCTATAATTAAACTTCTCCTTAACTGTGTTATTACAGGATTGTGTACCAATAGAACCAGGAGGATGCACTTTAGGTTCCATAACTTCTGAAGCTTCAAGCTCAACATTTATTGCACAAGATTTATCAACAAAAACACCTATGACTACAGAATCCACGTCAGAAGCAACTACACTTACAGAAACATTAGAAAATGAACCATCAGATATTACAATTCCAACTTGTCCTACAGATTATCATGGAAACTTACCACACCCGGAATTGTGTAGTTCTTTCTACATGTGTATAGGATTTAGTGAGCCACTTGAGCTGAGTTGTAGTGATGATTTTGAGTTTGATTCTGAAGTTAATGTGAGTAAAATTTATTATCAACTGAATATCCTAGGTCTTGTAAACATGAATTTCAATAAAATTCTGGAGCAGCTACTACATGTTTTTTGTAATACTAACTACATGAAATGTGCATTCTTAAATTAAATAGATTTCTTTGAGATGCTAAGCCCAAATGCCTAGACAGATTTAATTATGTAAGGTGTCGTTGCATTTATCTCAATTATTTGGTATTACATCATTTTCAGTTTTACGTATTAATATTATTATTACTCTTTATTGTACACTAAACATCATTATATGAACAAGGTTGTATACATTGTATAACTTACATGTAGGTACAATGAGCAGCCTTATCGCTAATAGCGATTTCTTCCAGGCAACCTTTGGATGAATAGAAGCACAATACCAGAAATAGACAGCGGAAGTGTACAGCTTGAATCCATAGTATATACTATATATACTTAATCCATACTAATATTATAAATGTAAAAGTAACTCTGTCTGTTGGTTACGCTTTCACGCTCAAACAGCTAAACCGATTTAGATGAAATTCGGTATGGAGATAGTTTGAGTCTCGAGGAAAGACAAAAATAGTTTTTTATCGCAATGACCGACATCCACGCAGGCGGAGCCGTGGGCTAAAGCTAGTACACATTTATTTATATATATTAATCTAAAATTATTTAAAATCTTCTATATATTGTTTTCTATTTTTTTTTGTTTTTACATTTTGTTTTGTGATGACAGGATTGTGTGCCTATTGAAGAAGGCGGGTGTACACTTAGTGGCAAAAATAAAACGGCAGATATATTATTGACTGCTAAGTTGAACGACAGTGGAACATTAAAGAAAAAACCGCGCATTTGTGCCCCAGGACACTTAGGCAGTATACCACATCCTGAAAAATGTGATTATTTCTTCAAATGTGTGCATGGAGGACCGCTCGTGCTTAATTGTGAGAAAGGATATGAATTTGATCCTGTTTCTAAGGTTAGATAAAAATATTGTCACAACTAATTAATTCTGCAATTACAAAATATTTAATTATTGTTAGTTTTAAAATTGTAAAGGTATAAAGTATTAAGTAAAAAATATTTCGTTTTCAAAAATAGCAATTGAAATCAAACTTCAAACAAGATCTTATTTACTTGCTTAAATCTATAGCTTGCCTTAAAATTATGACTGTAAATTAAATAAGACAAATATTAATTAAATATGTATAGAGAAAGCAAATGTAAACTATAATGCAAGTGTGTTTTTCCAGGCATGCGTCGTAATAGCCAAAGGAGGTTGTACATTAGGAAAAAAAAATGATACTACAGAAGAAACTTCAACGACTACAGACTTAGTAGAAACAACTACTGCAACAGAACTGACTACTACCGATTCTGTTGCACTAACAGATTATGAACCTATTAGTACAACAGAATCTGATTATCCGGAACCATTCACGTGTCCTAATGGAGTTTTTGGCAATTTCGAGAGTCCTACAAGGTGTGATGCGTTCTATCTATGCGTTGGTGGGGAACCAATGGAGCTGTTCTGTCATCCTGGATACGAATTCGATGCTCAAAAAAGGGTAAGTGTCATTTAAGAGAAACTTTATACCGCTCGCCAGTATCTAAGACTAAGAGTATAATTCCTTAAAACAATATTCTGCTTGTCAAGACATCCGTCCTGAACAGTGCGTAAAAGAAATTTAAAAAAAAATTTAGTTTGCTAGTTTTAAGTCCTGTCCCTACCAAATAGTTCGTTTAAAAGATCCACACATAAACAATATTTTCTTCTATGGAATCCATAAAATCAGTCCACAGAAATCTAGATATTAGTTATTTTAGTATTGTAGTAATCATTTGTCATCAACGAACGTATTATTAAACAACATGGTGTAACTGTTATACTATAAGTAAATTTTTTACTACAATACTAAAAACACTACCTATAAGATAATAAGCAAAAGTGTTCCGCTTGGTAGCGGCAGATATTCTTGGGCCAAAGCCACTACCTCTTTATTTCTAGTTCCTGAACTGGCTACCCCGTACAAAGTGACAGTAATTTCAAATCTCGAATTGAATGACCGTCTTGAGAACTTTTTTGACACTTATGATAAATGGCCGTTAATGTTATTCTAAAAGTCATTTTTATAGACATTTCTTGGCAATTACTTTACAAATACAATAATTGATTTTTTGAAAGATAGAACATTTTTAAGTCCAGACTCAGGAATCGAACCCGAGACTTCCGTAGCCAAAACGGGGGCTGGAATCGAACCACCTATCTGGACTATGTTACTAGGACCAAAATTTTTTCTATCCTTTGATGCTCGCAAGTTGGGCCCTCGCATGCGCTATCTAGCCGGTAGTTAAAGAACTATCACGGCTTTTGTTAATGCTTCGTTACAGAGATCATTTTAATATTGAAGTATTTTTTATAGGCACTTCTTGCCAATTACTTTACAAATACAATAATTGCATTTTTTCTCTGATCTGGTGACTTTTTATTGGGTCTGGACTTCAAATTTTTGTATCTTTCAAAAATGCAAGTATTGTAATTGTTATTCTTGTTACACAAGTATAGACTTCTATTTCTTTGTCAATGACCGTCAAAAGTTAAAAATCTAATGGAAGTTTTGTTGTTCCAGTCCAGTCCAGAGTACTAGTCTATATCTATACTAATATTATAAAGAGGAAAGATTTGATTGCTTGTTTCTTTGTATTGAATAGGCTCCGAAACTACTCAACGGATTTGAAAAATTCTTTCATCGTTGTGAAGCTACACTAACCCCGGGTGACATAGGCATTTTTTATCTCTGTATTTCCACGGGAACGGGAAATACGCGGGTGAAACCGCGAGGCGTCCGCTAGTACTATATAATACAGTCACCAAAGCCCATGGTATAAAATCCTTTACTACCGTGACAAAGTCGGTTAAGTGATTTTTTTTTTACAGATTTGTATACAGATTTCAACGACTGGCTGTACTTTAAGGACGAAGCTAAGAGAGAAAATTGGAAGGAAACCATGACGGTGGCATGATTATATTCGATCGATTGACCTTATTAAAAAATATTTATCTATTTTTCTAAATTATTGGGGCAATAGTTTTCGAAAAGACACTTCAGAAAAGTGACTTAGACAAAATTTAAAAAATGGGGAGATGACTACTAGGAAATTAAATCAGGCAGTGCATCTTAAAATGATCTGAACAAAATACGTGATTGAGAATGTAGAATCATCCAAGTAATACTAAAAGTATAATTTTACAACTTTGTTACTCTAAAGACAGACAGAAATACACAGTTCTGAAGTCATACGTCAGTACAGTGTATTTCATACAAACTTGTAATGGTCGTTTTTTAAGAGATACTGATTTCACTTGGCAGTCATCTAGCCTATTCTTTAAATGTATTTTATGTTCCACAAGGTAAGGTCACTCGTCGAATATAATTATGAAGTACGAATATAAATGGACATTAAAAGTGACTAGTAATAGAATTAAACAGTTTTGTAAAAACTGTCATGTATTTTGTTTATAGTGCGAAGTTAGCCGGCAAATATAAACATGAAATGAATTTAAAGTGACTTTAAAAGTGATGTTTATGAATGAATGTAGTTATTTTGTGTTTCACAAAGCAGTGCTACGAAATATAACGTTTAACCGAGAGGTGTGGTCCAATTCGGCTTTATGAATAATGCTTGTGATTTTATTAAAATCGGCGTATTTCATAATTTCACGATATTTGTAATCAAATTTGCCTAATATTCGAAATAAAGAAAATCTACTTCAGTTTGTTTCTAAAATTTAACATCACTTTTACACGATATAAAAATATAACTGATATTAAATTGTCAGCAAAACTTTTCGTGCGGTTTTTGTTTATAAAAACCTGTTTTGTTTATAAACAAATCAAGTTTTTAACAAAAACCTCATTTCAAAAACAAAAATGATTTGATGAGTTTGTAATGTAACGTTTATGATTTGTTACAATACTACCTCCCTGCCTGACAAGCATTTGCCTGTAATAAATAAGTAGATTCGATTTCAAGCATGATGTTACAACACGCCTCCCTGAGTGTAACAAAACATTTATGATTCTATTTTGGAAGCGATCGTTAAATTTTTTTTATTGATTTTACAAGTTGTATTTTGTTTGTTTGTATTGTGTATTGTGTTATATTCAGATCAATCAGATTTTACAGATTACAGACCGATGTTATGCACGAATCTGTAAAATTGCACAATATTGGGCAGTGCAACTGCTGTGATGCTCGGATCTGTAACGCTTGTAGCATTTGCTGTTACAAACTATTATATATGTGAAATACATTCGAACTACGTAGTGTACGATATTAAATAAAGTACCATTAGAGTTAAACAGTGAGATGGCTACTAGCCCAATCATTCTTCGCAATGTAATTTCATAAAATTGTCATTATTAGTATGTTATGATATTTCATATTTTTTGTGCTTCATTAATGTGTTGATTTCTGTTTTTTTATTGTTTTTTTTACATGATTTTTGTTAACTTTCTTTTATCATTTGTTTATTTTTGGTTGTTTTCCTTATTAAGTTTTGTATCTATCTGTGGAGGCTTTTTATTAGTAATTTGTTATTTTTTGTTAAGTTAACATATGGATGCTATTAGTCTGTAAGCTTCCTTAGAAGAAATTAAAAAAGTGTTTTGCACCAGGGAGTATAAAAGTGTATTTCATGTGCCATACAATTATTGCCAAAATAATGCAATCGGATATGACGTCTTAGTAGGTGCAATATTTATGCAAAAACAAACACAGTAGCCTAATGTAATTTGGCCACACCTTTCTGTTATAAGTTGGACGAGTATATGCAAAAATTAAAATGTTTAGATTATTTTTATAATATATGTTAACGATTAAAAAAAATGCTTTAATGTTTAAGGTACATATATTATAATGTTTATATATTATGTATTTATATAACAAGACAACGAAACACAGTGTAAATAAAAGATGTTTTTTTACGATTTTTTGTAAGATATTTTATTAAATAAAGACCTAAGATTAAGTACATAAAGTAAATAAATAGAACTGAATTAAGAATGTTATATTATTTATATTTAATGCTCTCTACCTACCATAAAAGAACCAATAAAAATTAGAGAGAGATGTTCCGATATTCGCTAGAGCACTGTAGACATCAATTTATTACTCTGCGAGGCCGGTCCATTATAGTTAGCTATATTGGGGGCCTAAACAAAATCACATTCCAATAGCAATGTCGTTAATAGAAAAGTAGGTACCAAATGTATGGAATTGAAATTTTTCACGTGGTCAATACAAGTCGATGCTGCACTGTTGACAGTATCTTCGCATTTTTTTTCCATTCGATGGATCATTAATCTAGCGAATGGTACCATGTAGGAAACGAAATAATATGGTTGATTGATTTTTTTAAGAATTTGACGTTTCCAGTGGCGACCATAAACACTTTTTTTATTTTTTTGTTTTGAATTGACATTGTAGGCGTCAGTGAATTCGCCACGGGTCGAATGTTCCTTGTCTAACCCATCTGGTTACTGTTTACGGCACGTAATCCAGTACCTATACTGTCATCCACGCTTAAATGTGTAATTATATTTTTTTTTTAATGGAGTTATATTTCAAAAATATATTCAAGGTAATTATTAATTGAACTAATTGCATAATGTCTGAATTAATTTAAATTTCAGGTTACTGTTGATCACGTGATCAAAGTACTGACCCAGGGGTCACAATACAAAAACGACGATTTATGACGTTTTATATTACTTTAGGATACTGTGGCAGATTCTAGGTTAGTGCGGCAGTGCAGTAGTTCTGTCAGTCATAACAGATTCCCCAATAAAATCATTGAACTGTGCTCGTAGTGCATATTAGAACATACCCATAATAAACCCAACGAAAATTATTTTTTTTCCCAACTGTTTTTGTGCCATATATGTCTTTTTTTTTAATTAATAAACTATATATTCCATAGTAATAATAAAAATGAACCTAGAATTTTGTGTTTATTGGTACCAATTCTTCTTCTTCGTCATAAAATTCACGTTTGAATGATTGGTTGGCATTTTCTTCGTCCGAATTTTCCGTAAAATCTAGAAGTCGTTGGAGATATAACATAAGATCTTTTATTTTTTTACCATCATTAACATGTTTCAATAACCCAAGCACTGGGAAATAAGATGCCATACCTCGTTTCACCCTATGCCCTGAAGTATCCGTTTCATTATTTCCAGTTTCAGTATTTTCAATATCATTGTTTTTACGATTATTATTTCTTATTTCATTATTTTTAGTAGTATTGCCAATAGTAATATTACTAAGGGAATTTTCATTGGAGATTTTGTTTTTGTTATTTACGTTGTGACTATTCCCATAAATACGTTTATCTAAGTTAAGGTTGTGAGGCAAAATATAATTTATATGCCAAAGAGTATCTTTTTTAAAGATTTTACCACTGGTTTTGCTGAAGTGATCATTTATATGGTCGTCTTTGTTTTCTTTTTTGGTTTTACTGTCTGAGGTTTTAACGACTTCGGTGAGCTCGTAAATTTTATGATATAGATTTTGGTCTGTGCTTTTTATCTCTTGTCTATCACTGCCTGGGTGCTCAGTAACAATTCCATTATTTTGATTTTGAATATTCCTCTCGCTCTGTGGTGCATTATCCGTGATTTCTTGTTCAGTGCTATTTTTTGTGTTCTCACTTGTAACCTCTGTATTGCTTCGACGATCACAATTTACACGATCTGAATTTTCAATAACATACTTGGCGTCTGTCCTTTCATCTTTATTTAAATTGCTACAGTTATTTTTAAGGGAAATATTGATGGGTGTCACCAATATTTCGTTGTTTGTGTTATCAGAGGCATGAAATTTTTTACTAGTATCGTTACAATTTGAATGCTCAGTAGTTAGTTCGTTATTTATATTCTTGCTTGTATTATTATTACCCCCTAGTTTATTACTCCGGCAATTGGTAGTATTTTTTCCAATGTTTGGATTATTACTCGTTATTTCACCCTTTGGATTTTGACTGAAAGAAGAAGAAGAAAGTCAAGGGGTATTTCCCTCAAAACAGCTCACATTGCTTCAAAAATAAGACATTGTTAAGTAACATGTTTTGTTAACCTAGTATTTTTGATAATACATATGTTTATAAAAGTGCTTAATAATTTTCTTACTCGATTATGGCTCTTTTAGTATTGGGTTCAATACTCGTTATTTCAGTATTGAGAGTGTTAGCTGTTATTTCGATATTTGTGTTTGTTACTTCAGTTTCCGGATTTTGTGAAGATATTTCAGTGCTAGGACTAGTTACTGCATCAGTATTGAGACTTTGACTAGTTACAGTAGTTGTTTCACTTTGTGTAGTTTTTTTTAAATTCAAATTCTTCGTAATCATTTTATTATCCAGAGTTTCAGTAGTATCTCCTAAAGCCAGATTTTTAGTAGTACTTTCTTCAGATGTTGGCTTATCTGTACCAGATAATTTTAAACTCAATCCATTTATAGAGCCAGAGTTAATAATCAAAATCATGCCTTCTTTTATGCTCTTGATTAAGGTCTTAACTAATCTTTTTTTCGCTTTTTTACCCAATACCTTAATATCAGCTTTCTTCTCGAAACTTATTGTTGATATCATATCAGCTACAGACTGCATGTACTCTTCATTTGTAACATTAGCTGTTACAATGTGTATGCCAGGATTAATTGTCTTGTCATTGAAAATCAAATTATGTCCTTCTAAGGGTACAATAGCTTGCATGTCTTCAATACTTCCAGAATTTATAATAGTCAAGAGGTTACGAGGCAGCACTGGGTCATTTTGAATAATTGTCTTGTCTATAAATTTCGAACCTGATGGAGCTGCTTGCATTTTTTCGATTGTAGTAATTGTTTGTAATTGGAGATCATTTGTTACATCAGATTCTTCAATGTTTTCATCCTCTGTTTTAATAGATTTCTCCGGGTAACGATTTGATCTGTCCACATTGTTAGCAAGAGTGTCAGTACCTTTAGAGTCATTGATTGCTGAAATAGGAATTTCTCCGACTTTTTGTTGATCTTTTAATACAGCTAATATTTCCCTTGGAGCCGTATTTTTCGAGGTACCTACCACATACTTACTTAGCAGATTTAATATTTTTTGTAAGACAGTATTGACAGAAGAATTACCCTTATTTTTGTATGAAGTGACATCATTTGATTTTTTTTTATTTTCTCTGTCATTTAAAAATGTTATTGAAACTTGATTTTCTTGGTTATTTACGGTATTGTATGCATGAATTTCACTTTTTAATGGGTTCGTGTTATCAATATTTTCTTCTATCTCGATTTCTTCTGGTTCAATTGTGGTTATTGTGTTTGTAGAAGTGTTTGTTTTTTTTTTTGTTTTGCTTTGTTGTTTGTTTGCTGTTTCATCATTTTTTCTTATATCTGCAAGTTGTGGCGACTTATTAATTTCTTCTTTAGGATTAGTCAACTCATAATTATTTGTTTCATCTGTAAATTAGACACATTGAGATAATATTTGCTTATATTTCTTTTTACTACGATTTTTCTTTAATCAAAGGGGCCTTTACTATCGATTCTATAAATAAATCGTAAACAATACTACATTCTTGCACATTTAAATGAATTTTGTTTAGGTTGAAGAAGAAATAATAATTAAGATAGAGGAACTTTCGTCATAAAAAAAATTACGAACATCCTTACCATTCCTGATATTTAATGTATCATTTAGAACTTCATCAACGTTGTCATCGCTTATGATCCAAATTCTATCATTATCATCATCTTCAGCTATGTCATTTTCATTTTGTCCCTTGTTGAAGTCATTTTGTTCCTGTAAAGTATCTTAGTCAATATCTATTTCAACAATGATAACTAATAGTAATAAAATAATGTACTGTAAAATCTGTTAAAAAGATAACACAACTTGACAGTTTCAACAGAGACTAACTGTCTCAGTGGTGCAGTGGAGTATTAGACTGCTATGCAAGGGGTAGTGAGTTCGGTTAAGAAGCTTTATGTTCGTTAATTGTATGTTTGTAAATTCCGAAACATAATTAGTACCCTAGTGCGAGAATTGTTTTTATATTTAAATAAAATAGGTTTGCGCACACACCTTGTGCAATTATATCTCTACTATTCTCAATTCTCTCCCTCTTATAGTTCTATGATTCAGAAATCCGACACGCCAGTTGTTGATGTTCAAGTATAACATTAAATTATAACGTAACCAGCTGTCCAGATGAACCTCGGACCGCCCCGTTATCATTTATAATTAATATCTTTTACAGAGTTTTAGAAAATTAGAAAAGAATTAATGAAATCGGTAAAGTAGTTCTCCAGTTATATCGTGAACAAGGGAAATATTGATTCATTTATATACCTATTTAAATATAGATATATTTATTAATTATTATGATATAGCATATAACCATCCGCTAAGAACGGATTGTAGAATATTGAAATATTGTGGCGAATACATTTTCCATCCTCGCTTCCTTCCTCTTCTTTTTTCCCTGCCCACATCTTAAGAAGTATCTTCTTTTATTGAATGCAAAGTAAAACTTACTGTGAGTTTATCAAAATTAACAGAAAAATCACTTCCCGTAGACAATGCCGGTGGACTGCTCGCTGCTTCAGCATTTTTGGCTTCATTATCATCTGTAGGCTGTGTTTGCTGCCTTGCATATAGCGATGTAGCAATATTCAAGATGAATAGAGACGCAACTGTAATAAATGTTTCGAAATGAAAATGGTTTAAGATTATGATTTTATACTGCCACAAGGCACCGTGATTAAAGTTGCCTGATACAATTTTTTTGCGAAACGCCCAAAGTTCTCAGAAATAGTTTTTTTTTTAAAGAAAGGTTACTTGAAGGAAAACAATGTGAGTTGTTACTAGCACCTACGTTGGTAATCCGTCCAGCGCAGCGTTTCGAATCTTACGTTCCCATCTAGCTTTATTTTTCACTAAAGTACAAATATTTAGAATAACGGAGCTAGCACACCATCTATGACTAAAACCTACACAAAATTTCAAAAAATCTACTTACGTAGTCTATAATTTGGAACCATATCAAAACTTGTATGCACAATTTACAATACAAAAATAGTACATGTAACATAACAATTTGTGTCTTTATACCAACAAAAATGGATTCATTAGTTACACTCGATTATATGTGGTTAAATCACAATGAAATATACATAACCGACGCGTTTGTGAACATATAATACTTAATTAGTTATTGTTCTTATAATAATTGATGCCTTTTTGTAATTTTATAACCTAAAAGTATTAAATGTTGTGGTGTGACGCGCCATACTGCTAGGGTTGTCCACATTGAATCACTCAGCCCATCTAAGCGTGAAGATACCTATGCTAGTAAATCAAAATTTAGTCAAGTCGAAAAGAATTGCCTGTAGAGTTCAGGCTACGGTAACGGTACGGAAGTTTTACGGTAATTTTTAAAGATTTATTTCGGTGTAGTATAGGATGTAGATGCATCTACACCATTCTCAGCGAAGAGGTGTTCTGAAAGTGTCGCACCGCCCCATAAGATATCCTGGCGGCGCCCATAGATACAGGCATGTCAGTTAGCGTACCCTTTTTGCCTACGCCACTGATCTATTAATCATAACAATAACTAATTGTTATGATTAATAGATCAGTGGCGTAGGCAATGTGATATTTCGGGTTCGGTAGCAATTTAGATTCGGACGAATCATGCGGGTTGCCTCTTTTCCATAGACTTAGGATATACTCTAAGTCTATGTTTAGCCTCTTTTTAATTTTAGTTTAGCCACGACTCGTATCTATACTTAAATATAAATGTGAATGTAAGTTTGTTTGTTACGCTTTCTTTTGAATCCAATTAATGCAATCCAATTAGTGGTTATATTATTTTTATTTACGTATAATATTAAACTAAAATACAATTACTTATATATACTAATATTATTTACGGGATGCTAAAGAAGATATAATTAAGGATGTACCCACCAATGTTCAAACCTATTACAATATTCTAGAATAAATATTAACTAAACGCTACAAATGAGAAAACAAAACAAACACCAATAACAGTCATAAGATATTTAGTGAATACACGGAATCGCTAATAAAAGACAAACCGAAGTCATCCTTCAAAAGTATAAAATGAAAGAAATTTTACCGTCCCACCTCTGTGGCGCGGTGGGAAAGTATCCGACTACTACGCAAGAGGTCGTGGGTTCGATCCCCACCCAGGATAAAACTTTGTGTGATGAGCACGATGGTTTATTCTGTGTCTGGGTGTTATTTATCTATAATATGTATGTATGTATTTAGAAATATATAAGTATGTTTATCAGTTGTCTGGTTTCCATAGTACAAGCTCTGCTTAGTTTGGGATCTGATAGCGTTGCGTGAGTTGTCCCAAGATATTATTATTATTATTATTATTCAATCAATCAATCAATCAATCAATCAATCAAGCAATCGATCTTTATTTGCGAACAAAGGTATACATACATTGTTGTTCATATTATAATTTTAAGTTTCTCTTTGTTCTACCTTTTAGGCATGCAAACATGTTTATAGAAACTAAATAAAAAAAAAAAACAAATACGGTAGGAACAAAATACTATTCATATAACTAGGTTTTAAGGAAATGTCTAAATAAAATCCATAGAAAAATAATAATAATAATAATAATTAATATAATAAAAATGATGTCATGAAATTAAAATTGAAAAATAAAATAATATTAATAGCAAGCATGTCTTTACGCATAATGTCCAAATTATATTTAAATACACATCTCTATAGATTTGTCATTTAGATATTCACTTAGTGAGTAGTAACACTTATTAGACAGCATTTCTTGTAACATTATTTTAAATTGTCTCACATTGTTCGACTGTTTAATCTTTTTAGGTAATTTGTTGTAGATATGGGGTGCAATACAGAAATAGCTTTTTTGCATTAATGTTGTTTTGCTAGGAACGACACACAACTTATCAGCATGACGAGCTCTAGTCCGCTGTACAAATTTATCAATATTTTGTACTACAAAGACCGCACATTCTAATATATATAAACAGGGCAAAGTCAAAAGTTTATATTTCTGAAAATATGGTTTACATGTGTCCGTGTGTTTCAAATTAAAGATAGCTCTTATACAACGTTTCTGGGCTTTGAACGCAAGGTGCCAATCAGTAGAATTCCCCCAAAATATGATCCCATAGCGTAGTACTGATGACACTATTCCATGATATGCTGTTATGACTGTGGGCGTATTTGCTATATTTCTCAGTCTATAGAGTCCATACGCGAATTGACTGACTTTGGTGCAGACATGTTCTACATGAGCTTTCCAGTTCATTTGGTTATCTATTTGTAACCCTAAGAACTTTGTTACTTTTCCTTCCTCTATTTTCTGTCCCGTATAACTAATATTAATAGCTGTTTCAACTCTTCTTTGTTTAAAATTGATTATTTTAGTTTTATTAAGATTAATTTTAAGATTATTAATTTCTAGCCATTGTATAATTAATGATAATGAATTGTTAATGTCAGATTGGAGTAATGTCAAGTTTTTGTTTGTAAAAAGAATAGTGCTATCATCGGCAAATAAAGTCATTTTATAAACATTAGTCGTAGTTATGTCATTAATATATATAATAAATAATAGAGGACCTAATACGCTTCCTTGGGGGACTCCGTATCTGATATTTTTATAATCTGATTGATACACAACTTCAGTTTTGGTTTTTAGACAGATATTAGATAGCTCCACAAGTTGCTGTCTATTATATAGATATGATTTCAAAAGATTATGTACATTTCCTCTTATGCCATATCTATAAAGCTTGTCTAAGAGAATATCATGCCTCACATGGTCGAATGCTTTTGACATGTCCATAAACATACCTATAGTAGGTTGATTACTATCCATTCCAGTAACTACATCTCTCAAAAAATTGAAAATGGCCATATTTATATTTTTATTTTTCCGAAACCCATATTGTTCGGGTGCTATAATATTTTCTTTTTCGAAAAAGGCGTACATGCTATCAAATATTACCTTTTCGAATATTTTAGCAAATATCGGTATAAGTGCCACAGGTCTATAATTGCTAATGTCTTGTCTGTCTCCTTTTTTAAATAACGGTTTTATAATTGTTTTCTTTAATTTGTTGGGGAATATCCCTTGTTCATTGCTCATATTAATTAAGTGACATAGGACTGGTGAAATGATATGCCCTACATCTTTAACCACTGAGGTTATAATCTCATCATAACCAGAACTGTGCGTGTTTTTTAAAGAATTAATAATAATAATAATCTGATTTGTAGTAACTGGTGCCAAAAACATTGAATTACAATGATTTACTAATGGTATATTATATTTTTGTTGATTGCTATCATCTACTATACCAGTATAATAATTATTAAATATTTTACACATAAATTCTTGATTATCTATTAATTTACCATTTACATTTATCTTAGCTATCCCTGTTTTAGGATTTTTTTCTTTGGTTGAGTTTATTATGTTCCATGTAGCTTTAGTTTTATTATTTGATAATTTAATATAGTGATCATATTTTTTGTTTTTGAGTTAATCTTATTATTTGTTTAAGTCGGTTTGCATAGCATTTGTATTTATTTCTATTCAATGTGTTCGGCGTCCTTCTATATTGCCACAGCATTTTTCGCTTTCGTAAGCTACATAATCTGAGCCCTCGCGTTATCCAACTTACTTTACCACTTGAATATACTTTAATCTTTTTGATTGGGAAACATAAATCATATATAAGTTTAAATATATCAAAGAAATTTGCAAAAGCTTCATTTGCGTCATTTGCCGAATATACGTTAACAAATCTTAGTTGTGATATATATTGTTTAAATTTGTTTCTGTTTTCCATCGAGTAATCTCTTTTTTTTGCATACCAAAATTTAAGCAAACATTTTCTTTTCACTGGGCATGTTAATATTTGTGCTGTGTGGTCTGATATTGCTAAGTCTATTATCTCACCCTTACAATTTCTAATGTTGTGAACAATATTATCAATACATGAACCGCTTAAAAATCGAGTAGTTTCTTTAAATTGAATTTTCAAATGAAATGCGCTTAATATATTTTCAAACTCCAGAGACAGTTTGTTGCGCTTCAACAGGTCAATATTAAAATCTCCGCATAGTATAATTTTTTTCTTTTTATTTTTACATAATTTTGCTAAAAGTGCACTTAATTTTTCAAAAAAACACTCGATTGAAAATAGGTCATATTTTGGTGGTCTGTAAATGCATACAATATAAATATTATGTATAGTAAGCTCTACTACAGAGCATTCCAGTATATTGGGAATTGACATTTTATTTATTTCATCCAACATTCTGTATTGATGTCCAGCTTTTATCATAATACAAGACCCACCATGTCTATTCTTCCTCGTAAAGGAGGATGCCAGATTATAGTTATTTATTCGCGAGTACTGTTCATCACCTCCCATCATGTTATGCTCCGTTATGCACACGACATCTATGTTGTTATTTAATTCATTTAAATGTACATTTAACAAGTCCGATTTGCCTATCAACCCATTTACATTTTGATGAAAAATATATATATTGTTATGTACGAAATAAAGGCTCAGTTTCTTCATTTATAATGTTGTTGTAATTTGATTTACATTTTTTACAAGGTTACTATCATTACAGCCAACTGTATCTTTTAGATTCTGAAAAATATTAGTCATACCATTATTATTAAGCAAACCATTTCTCATAAACATGGTATAATCACATGACAGATTTTTATTGGAGTCAAATAATAATGCGTACTTATATGTATGAATGTCAAGGTATAGTAAATTATTAAAAATTTCGACTCTCCCATTATACATTGAAGAATATTCACTATATTTGTATGTAGGCACGCAAAGAATAATATTGGTATGCTGTACCTTTAATAAAATATCTCTTATATCTACAATTAAGTCAAAATAATTGTTACTGCTGCGAAAGTCTTCACCACCTACTAAAATTATACAATAGTCATTTCTTGAATAATTTACTAATTTAACACTTAGATCACATAATAGGTTTTTAATACCGCAATTCGGCTTTAAGTAGTGGCATATCTGTCGATTTGGAAAATTATCTTCTGCTATAGATAACACCTTGTTAGTTGTATTGCTGCTTATTATGCATAGCCGATTCCTAGTATTTCTTGGGACATTACCGGGCTTATTATGCGAGAAGCCGAAGATAGAACAAAGTGGCGTGCAATTGGAGAGGCCTATGTCCAGCAGTGGACTGCGATAGGCTGATGATGATGATGATGATTATGCATCGCTTCGCTGCTGTCACTATTAGATTGCTGCATCTCAGGTTGCATTTGTGCTAAAGTATTGTTTAATGTAGAACAGCTTGTTGCTTCGGTTTGCGTATGTTTATTTTGGTTAGACATTTTCTCTTCTAGATGCTGAGTTATGTTATTGCTTATTGTTTGTTTCCTAAGGTTCATATTTTCGAGAGTGAGCGTCTCAATTCTTAATTTTGCGCTACATAATTCATTTTTTAACGTTTCTACTTGTTCTTTTAATTTCGTAATAATTTGTTCACTGTCACTAGTTAATATACTTTCTTCTACACATTCAGTATATTCATCGAAGGAATTTTCGTCGTTGTCATTTGTACAACGGTTTTTTGCCTTTCGAATCGTAACATTATCCATACTTGCTTTTTGTAATATTTTTGTCAAGTTTTGTTTGTCTAATATTTCTTACAAGTAGTATAGTAGTATTAAGATTATAATTTATTCACAAAAAGAATTTAATTTCAGTTGGGGTTCGAACCATCGATCGTCGCAACGGAATTCGAATCCATGCGTCAGCCAACCAAGCTATCACAGTAGTTAACTGTAAAGTCGAAATTGGTGATCCCTTGCAACTTCATACACTTTTTACTAGTTATTATATATAACTTTGGAACAGCGGCATCTGTTGCTTATTAGCAAAATTAATATAAATGTTGTGACTTGTTTCTTTTTTGTTATTTTGCGTTGCAGTTGATGTTATTGATTTGTTCAAATTTCAATAGATGTCGCTTATCTACATATTTATGTGCAGTGATTTGACAATTTTGATGACAATTATTTTTTCATAAAACACTTAATTGCTTATACTGTTGTTGAAAATCACTGTTCCAATGGTCACTAATTTATTTTTATCTGATTTATTGATTTTATTCTTGTTCACTTCACAATAATATTATAATGTTTAGAATGGTTTCCGTTAATGTTTACCTTCAGTTTTCTTTTTATGTATTTTTATTTATTTTAGGCACTTTACATTTATCACTGCAGTTTATAAAAGTTTGTATCACTTTTTGACACAGTTTTATGCACTTTTTAGTTTAATTCTATGACTTTGAGTATTTTTAAAACGTTTTTTATTACGGACACGATGTAAACAGTGGCACAGTGGCGCCGCCCTTTTTTATATATTATATTATTAATTAAATCAGGATTGGGAAATTTATTCAAAATAACAAACAAGGAGATTAATTCGAACCAGTAAACGTTCAACCAAACAAACAACTCTTCAGCTTCATAATAAATTAATAAGCATACATTTCAAACTTATTATACCTAGTCCGGCCATAAGCTCTGTTACAAATGAAAATGCATTTTTTTTGCCACTGCTTGCTCCAAAGATTTTTTAAGAGACTCAACGTTCCCGTGTCGCATAGAGCGATATTCTTTAAAACTGACTATAATTTGTAGTCTAAAGGATTGAGGTCTGGGCTAGATGAGGGCCAGTCTTCAGCTCTTATAAAGTCCGGAACGTTGGTTTCAAGCCAAGCTTGGGTAGCTCGTGCCTTGTGACCAGGTGCAGAGTCCTGCCGGAAAGTCCAAGGTACATTTTTAGAGGTTTCACAACACGATCCAAGACTGTCTCTTGATACAATTTGGCTGAAGTTTTCACTCCTTGTTCACAAAAATTTAGCTTTGTGACGCCTTGATAAGACACGCCCCACCAAACCACCACTGACGCAGGATGATGACCACGCTGTACCTTTCCGGCCACTTGAGCAGCTTCTTTAGAACTGTGAGCGTACACTTTATCATTTTGCTTAATGTAGTGCTCTTCAATCGTGATTATTTTTTTCATCGGAAAGAGGGTATTTCTGTGCGCTTCACCTGCGTATCGCGACAGTAGGCATTTTGATTGATCCACTCTCTTTAATTGTAAAGATTTATTTAGGGCATGTCCTGTATACCGATGATAAGCACCGAACTTCAGGTCTTGTTTTATAATACTCGACAGAGTCCTAGCGGGGATCAAAAAATAATATACCTTGAATAACAAAAAAAATTAACATTTTGAAGTTGGTGCCATGAAATAGTAGTTTTTATGTTTTATTCAGCACCAACTTCAAAATGTATGATTTATTTTTGTTATTCTAGGTATATTATTCTTTGCTTTTAGTTTCCTTGTATTTATTTTTGAAGTCGGTAATATTTTTTTGTAAAAAAAGTTTTGATTTCTGACTTTTTAGTGATTTGGTTCGTCTTTGTGTCACTTAAGTTACAATAGGCTTATGTTTATGTCAACTGTTAAAGCTTTTTTACAAAATATTGCTTGCCCCGATGCAGGGCCGTTAATTATTGGGGAGTTCACATTATAGTTCATTATCAACTCTATTACATTGTCTAATAGTTGTATGACGAAAATAAAGTACTACTCAATGCCATATTAAAGAAATTGAATCGCAAACCGTGAAATATTGAATAGGTCCGCTCGTCATTTGTGGTCTTCATCATCGATTCCACTTCAGCAATTGGCGCTTTTTGAGAGTAAATGCATGAATCACTATGATATGTACCTAAATCATAATAAGGTATGCCTATAATATTTGAAGAGTTCCCTCGATTTGTCCAGGATCTCACAATCAGATCGCGATCTGGGAAATGGAACAATGGGACCAACTTTGAAGTATTCCCTTTCAAACATTTCAAATCGGTCCTGCCGTCTTTTCGTAATCGGTGAACAAACATACAAAAAAAACATACAGTCGAATTGAGAACGTCCTCTTTTTTGAAGTCGGTTGATAAGAATGGCTAAAAGAAAACAACTTCTATTGTTTAAATGAAGATACAAGCTTTTGCTTAGTTTGGGAAACAGAATCTGTATCTCTTGTTTTCCCTACATTTATAAGTAAGATTAGGATAAAACAAAATTGAAATTGTAACTTATCGACAATAAACGCTTTTTATTTTTTTTATTTTTATTTATTTTATTTAGAAATATATAAGTATATTTATCGGTTGTCTGGTTTCCATAGTACAAGCTCTGCTTAGTTTGGGATCAGATAGCGTTGTGTGAGTTATCCCAAGATATTATTATTATAGAGCAATCCCAGTACAACGTGATATGACTATTTTCAAGAACTGGCTCAACAGCGTATCTGTAGTACCTAAACATCCTCAAGGTGGTGTTTCAGAGCAAGTTGCTGGTGAATTATTCTGGCTACTTGATTATATCTCGCCGTTAGTAACAGTGCCATCCTTCAGTATATATTTCTGGTAGTTATACGTCATGATAACTTCAACAGCAATTGCACAAACAATACCCTCGGTTTCTCCGAATAGGTCACCGAACCGTAGCTAGGTCGCAGAGGGTAGTAGGTCCATATCAGGCCCATTAAGAGTTTAAAAGAACCTACTGTGAAGCTCCTTCTCTGCCATACTTTACCTGTGGTCGTCAATTCTATTTCTATTCTCTTTTTCCAAGGAGAGCGGAGTAAGCCCGGTGTCCACCGCGAGGATGTCCTGGTGCACACCCACGTCCGCACGGGAGGAATATTATTTAAGATTGTATATCTTGCGGTTATGAAGGGACTTGAAGTTCAACAAACGGCGCTGGCCCCCACACGCGGGATATACAATCTTATTACAAATGAACGTGGATGATGCTGTCGGTATGATGTCATCAGTGGGCGGACAAAGCGTCTGATTCAGTTTGAGTCCACTTAAATTTACCGCAGGAGTATATATGAAGTGGCATGACCCAATTGTTGCTAGCACGGATTTTGTTGCCACCTGACAAAAGGCTATTAAGCACTTTTTTCAGGCGACCGAAGAAACGTTCTTGCTCAGCTGTTTCATGTCAACCTCATATAATTATTTATTATTATTTTTATCTTTATTTAAAGCTAATAGCCTAAAATTTACATTTAAAAAATGAAAAAGCCCGCCTGCACAAAAAAGATGAAAACAAGATTCCCTACATGATTATATAATTTCATGCAGTCGAAGGCATTAATGACTCTCGATGAACTTAGTAAAAAGCCTCCGACTGCATGGAATTATATAATTACTAGCTGTCCCGGCGAACTTCGTCTCGACTCTTTTTTTTGTAAATATAGTTAATTAAAACGGTAGGTACATCACCAATTACATTAATTAACTTAAAATTATACACATTATACAAAAAAAAACATTAAACAATATCAAACATTAAATAACATTTACAAAATGTTCAATACATTAATAAATTTTATAATACATAAACATTTACAAATTATAGTTTTTAAACTTTCGCGATTTTTATACATATTAGTTATATTTCGAGACTTAATCGCGTGAATTATTTAAAGGTACGAGCAGTCAGTCGACCCGTGACCACGATCGGTGCAATTCGATCGAAACGTCGGGTAAATAAAAGGTTCGTACCTTTAAATAATTCACGCGATTAAGTCCCGAAATATAACTAATATTTACAAATTAATATGAAATAGTAGACTCTCTCATATATCTTTTCTCGCAATACATTAGAGCTACTTGCATGATCGTTGCCCACTCGTCGGCAAACACATCAGTCTCAGGGTTGGCAGACAGTAGGGCATTGAGCACCTCTAGAATGCGGCATATAGGGGATTTTGCTCTGATTAGGTCGGTGGCTCTCTTAGTCTACAGAGAGTGGAGCTCTGGGCTTTCGATTAAATGAAATAGGTTATGAAAAAGTAAAAGTACTTACATGTTATGTTGTAATTCACATGTAAATGACTTGAGATGATTATAACACATTATAGAAGTACCATATAGTTTGTTAATGAATTAAAACATTTTTTTTATATTTTTTTCTATATCTAAATTTAATAATGTTAATTTTATATTTGTACTAGCTGTCCCGCGCAACTTCATATCCGTAAATTTTCCCCGTTTTTGCAACATTTCTCGTCGCTACTCTGCTCCTATTAGTCGTAGCGCGATGTTATATATCGATAAATGGGCTATCCAACAAAAAAATATTTTTTCAAATCGAACCAGTAGTTCCTGAGATTAGCGCGTTTAAACAAACAAACAAACTCTTCCGCTTTATAATATTAGTATATTATGTAGATTATAGAAGTACCATATAGTTTGGTAATGAATTAAAACATTTTTTTTATATTTTTTTCTATTTCTAAATTTAATAATGTTAATTTTATATTTGTATTATGTTATTATTAAATAGCTAGTCTTTTAATAATCACATCACAGTTTAAAATATACTGATTAAGGCCACCATAATATTTTGTGAATTTGTTTTATAAAATGACCGTTACAATTTGATCGAAATATATTCTGACACCGTCTTCTAACGGGACAGGTACGATCTTTTAAAGTTGCCTAATTGTGAAACCGTTGTAGTTACTTCTTATATCGAAATTAATTACGGCGGTGATGTGTATTGTTGGCAGAACCATTCCAATAATAAATAATGATTTAATTAACAAGGTTCTATGTTAAATTATTTTATGGGTTAAAATATAGGAAGTAAAATATAATCATAATACCCACCTTAATATTTTGTGAATTTGTTTTATAAAATGACCGTTAGAATTTGATCGAAATATATTCTGACTCCATCTTCTAACGGGACAGGTACGATCTTTTAAAGTTGCCTTATTGTGAAACTGTTGTAATATTAATGGGTTTGTGGATTGTGTATATTGACTGATGGCAAGATATTGCAATGTGATTCGATGTATATTGTCTTGTGTGGTTCATAGCAATGTTTTATAGTGACATGGTTAACATTGCAATTATGTTGTCATGAGGATATACCTACTTATTAAAAAGATTATTTTAAGTACACTATAGTACTTTATAGTACTATTGTAATATTGTTCATAATATTGTAGTATTACTGTTTGTGTGTATTGACTGATAACAGGGTATTGCAATATGATTTGATGATATTGTATTATGTGATTCTTATCAACTGTTTTACAGTGAAATGGTTGAACGTTGTAATAATAGTCCTGGGTATATTACTGAGTTTCTTATAGTACCTCGTGGTACTATTGTAGTGCTGTATATAGCATTATAGTAATTACTGTTTAAGTGTATCGCAATTACAAAGTATATTTATGGTATATATTAATTATGCCTAACGCAGTTGTAACTTAGGAAATGTTTAATAGTCCTAAATATATATTACCGAGTTTCTTATAGTACTATTGTAGTGATGTGTGGTACTAATGTAGTGATGTGTATAGCATTATAGAATTAGTGGTTTTGTGTATTGAAATATGTTACAAGGTATCTTTATGGTATATGGTAATTATACCTAATTGTAATGTAGTTGTAACATATGAAATGTTGTATGGGAAATATTTATTAGGAGACGGGCTAGTTGGCTTCTTTTCATGTCATCTTTTACTTTTGTTAGTATATACTTTTACTTTTGTCAGTAAAGATTCTGCGTGATAAATTACGGCCATTCTTTTCTTTCCTTTGAAAAACATGTATATATATATACTTATTCATTAAGTAGCAGTAAATTGGCCAATATTTAAGCACATAAAGTTTTTACATCGTAAGTGGATGCTCCTACTATGTTGTGCCCATTGAGGCTGATGTATCCGATCTCGTGTACTCTTCTAATATTATTGACCTCTTTTTTTGCATCAATCCTCTATTAAGGTGTATAATATAATGGTGGCAGCACCTTACTTGCATATACAGTTTATAAACAGAGAAACATTGGCAATTTGAAAAGAGTGGCCACGAGTTTTTATTGCCTATTCTTTTCTCGGGCTTTACCTATTGTTTGCGAACAGGCATTACCAGTAAATGTAGAATCGACTTTTCACAAGTGTAGTATTTTGCTTCCTAAGTGAATAAATCATTTTTATTATTATTTTATTATTATCATTGAACCAACATTAGTATACCTACCTCTTCCTAAATCCTTGATACGACCAAACCGAACAAGTTAGAGAATATATAATAATTGCCATTTATTTATTTGTATTATTTACCACCCTGGTTGTGTCAGACTACCTTACAATACCAAGCATATTGGTAAGAAGTTTAAGATCACATTTAGTTAACATTTTGAGTTAACAGATGATCAAGTCACTGACTTATATACATCCTGATGAAGTGGATGTATATCTAAATATTAAAGTAGTTATATATCCTGACCTAATAATAAATGTAGTTTTTTAAATAGTAGTCGTAGCAGTTCGTCATTGTTCTACATTGAAAGTTTATTAAAATATTATGTTACAAACTCATAGAACTTGCTACAATATCTGCAGATTCTACGTCTATTTTCTAACACATGCTAATTATCATAATAAGTACCTATTCAGATTGTACAGTCGCGGAATGAGAATGTTCGTCAGTTTTCAAATAAACTTTGCAAACACACGTTACCTTTTCAAACTATCTATCACATTAGACAGTTGTAAACTCGTATGTTCTTTTTTTTTCCTCTTTCCTCCAATAATAATCGGTAGAGATTATGGCTCGCACATTATGTGCATACGCCAGTTTCAAGTATAATGTATTTATAGTTTTCATCTTTCAATCACAAAGTCTCGTTCTTGTCCAGTTATCACGTATTTCAACTATATTTTACACTGTTTTACACTTTAAACGCGGAGCTGTAAAAATAGCGACATGTCAGTTTGCCGCCATTTTTACAACTCCTCGTATGTTCTAAATTGTGCTTAACTGTTTGACAACATAGTTTAAATTGATTCAGACAAATATTTCTTGATAGTAGTTGAACTAAAACCTCTTAGATTTTATCTTCAACGCATACGATTAATTAAACGATTTTATCTAAATGAATGTTTAAAGAACGTAATAGATAGAATAGAACGTATCGCCACTGACTGCAATGTAAAAAAAAGGTGTAAAAATAAGACAGATACCTATAGCGGTGTTAGTTCCTTTGGTTCTCTTTACGCGAATCGAGAAGTAGTCGTATCATTATTGTTTTTAAACTTTCGCGATTTTTATACATATTAGTTATATTTCGGGACTTAATCGCGTGAATTATTTAAAGGTACGAATCTTTTTATTTACCCGACGTTTCGATCGAATTGCACCGATCGTGGTCACGGGTCGACTGATGGCAGCTTAGCGATGTCTCCGTGAGGCGCGGGGTTTTTCAACTACCCTCGCCTGGTCTTGATAATTTAGATAATTTGTACTGTTGGTACTTCTACACACTACACTTACAACGTCTTTACACTGAGGCGCGGTGTCGTTAAACGTCGGGCAAATAAAAAGGTTCGTACCTTTAAATAATTCACGCGACTAAGTCCCAAAATATAACTAATAGTCGTATCATATTATTTATTCCTATTGTAGGTACGACATTTAAAATAGCCGAGCTATCTTCTTCTTCTTCTTTCGGTTTTTGGCAATCTAGCCGTTTTAACAGCTAATTTCTGCCAGTGTCAAGTATTTATGCGCTTATTATAAGCACAAAGTCTCGTTCTTATTAAAATATCACGTATTCAAATCATTTTTTACAAGTAAACTCGGAGCTGTAAAAATAATGGCCGGTTAGTTTGCCGCCATTTTTACAACTCCAGCCGAGCTATCATTCTTGTCTGTCAAGAAACAGTCAACCAATTTTCATAATCATTGCTCTACCATTGTCTATTACCTTGAAATAAAAACTTTTTCGCTTGTGGTGGATAAATGTCAACTTTCTTAACGAAAAAGTTTTTATTTCAAGGTTCCATTCCATTGCTTTATATAGTTGAGTTATTAATCTGAGTAAAACCTTATTTTTAGTTTGACAAAATTGACATGTTGGCGTTACTGTTCAAGCAAAATTGGACTTTAGGGTGACGAACATTTTCATTTCACGACTGTTTATGTATGTTATCGGTGTAGTTACTTCAGTTCTAAAGAAAAATACTCAGAATATTTTCATTTATTTATACAACATTATATTTATAATATATTGCCAATGTCTTGATAGTCAACCTTATTATTTATTTAAAAAAGAATTTACGGACGTCGATTTTTAGCGCATTCGAGGTCTGATACACAGGACTGAAAAGAAAAAAAAACAATTAATAAATCGAATGAGGTACATAATAAAAACTGGAAACTGGCCAGTTGGTCTAGTGGTTAAGTGACCCTGACTGATAAACCAGAGGTCGTGGGTTCGACCCAGGATAAAACTTCCTGTGATGAGCACGATGGTTTATTCTGTGTCTGGGTATTATTTATCTATAGTATGTATGTATTTAGAAATATAAAAGTATGTTTGTCAGTTGTCTGGTATCCATGGTACAAGCTCTGCTTAGTTTGGGATCAGATAGCGTTGTGTGAATTATCCCAAGATATCAAACTATGTACAGTTCCACTAGGATAGATTTGTTTTTAAATAATTCAATAGCTATAGTAGTTATGTATAAATAAAAACGAAGAGATAACAAAATTGAACCTAACGTACCTTTCTTTTAGGGTCGAAAGTAAATTTGATTGGACATTTCTGCGAAAGAGCTCTCATATTGACACAGATGTAATATCTTGTGTTATCGGAAGTGTCCTCAATGTAATAGGTGCCTTTGTTCTTGCAGATGCCGCTACGGTCGGTAGTCGGCTGAAAGTAATAAAATCACATTCAAATTAAAAAAAAACCGGGCAAATTCATGTCGGGCCATGCTCAATGTGGGGTTCCATAGCCTCCCCGCCCCCCTCACCCGAATAATGTGGCTAAAGAAGTGGGTTTTCTGTGGTTTTTGTTTCATACTTACAACGTTATATCTACTTAATAATATTTTCAACCGACTTCAAAAAGGAGGAGGTTCTCAATTCGTCTGCATGTTTTTTTTTTTTTTTGTATGTGTGTTCACCGATTACGCAAAGACGGCTGGACCGATTTGAAAAAATCTTTTTGTGTTTGAAAGGGTATACTTCCAAGTTGGCCCTATTGTCCCCAGATCACGATCTGATTATGGGATCCTGGAGAAATCGAGGGAATTCTTAAAATATTGAAAGCACACCTACAGTGATTTAGGTATATTTCATAGTGATTCGTGCATTTACTCTTAAAAAACACCAATTGGTGAAGTGGAACTGATGATGAAGACCAAAAATTACGAGCAGACCTATTCAATATTTCGCAGTTTGCGATTCAATTAAGTACTTCAATATGGTATTGAGTAGCACTTTAATCTCGATATACTACTATTATACAATGTAATAAAGCTGATAGTGAACTCCTCAACAATTAACGACCCTGCATCGGGGCAAGCAATATTTCGTAAAAGGATTTGAGCAGATGACATAAGCCTATTGTAACTTAAGTGAATTATAAACCAACCCACTAAAAAGTGAGAAATAAAAACTTTTTAACAAAATATATTACCGACTTCAAAAATAAATACAAGGCAACTAAAAAGCAAAAAATAATATACCTAGAATAACAAAAACAAATTAAACATTTTGAAGTTGGTGCCATGAAATAGTAGTCTTTATGTTTTATTCGGCACCAACTTCAAAATGTTTAATTTGTTTTGATTTGGTAATATTTTTTGTTCAATGGAATTTGTACGAAAATGTTGTTACTTCTCATTTGATCAGCTGTTCCTCGTAAACTTGTAAAGCCTACTTGGCTGTGATAGTTTTCCTTTTAATTTCACTATTTAAACTACTATCGTGTTTTTTTTTATATACCCAACATCAACCATTTAGCTGGCAGTGGGGAGGGTACTAGACTCTAACAAAAATTTGCACTATTTTAAAAACAGATCCCTAAATCTAAAAATCGTCTACTAAACCTCTAAACGTTTCTAAAAGACCTATCTAATGATATCCAACACGATGGGGTTGATGAGAAAAATTAAAAATTACACCCCCACTTTACATATAGGAGGAATTCATTTTTTTAGATTTTATTCTTTCTCTTTGTCGGAGTAAGCAACATGTGTAACCATGCAAAATTACAGCCTCCTAGCATTAACAGTCTCTGAGCGAAATTGCGGACGGACGAACATGGCGAAACTATAAGGGTTCCGTTTTGCCATTTTGGCTACAGTACCCTAAAAGTTATGTATTGCCTTAAGAGCAAAATACTACACTTGGGATAAGACATGATTCTACATGTACCTACATGTAGTATAATGAGTTAGGTTGCGTCTCCTTTGAAGCGAAGCGAGACAGCAGAGTGGAGAAATATTAATCAGTCTGTAGCGGTAGCCACATTTATTCATAAATGAACTGACGCTTATCAGCTAGCGTCAAATCCTGAATCGCGATATAGAAATTTTCATAGCTGCTAGCCATAAACAGGGTGCCGAATTCGTCAGTCGAAACCTTGCAGGGAGATGATCAGACCGTGATATTGAACCAATTAAAAAAAAAAGTACTTTAATTTTTTCATAAATATGTTAATCAAATTTCGAGTTCAAAGGTTTGCGCTTTAACCCGGATAAGGGCCTTGACTGACAGACTGACGGCATGACAACAGAGTGATCCTGTAATAATATATATATATTTATTTATAATAATATATATATTTATTTAAGGTCCCAATTACATAACAAGTCATACCTATGATAACCTCACTAGGCGGAGCCTGTGTCGAGGCTATCATGTTTACAATCAGTTAAGCTTAGAACTATTTTTCTTTAACATTAAATTAATTGTTATATAAAAGTAGAACAATATTATTAAAGAAATTAAAAGATAATGTTAGATTAAAATTTAAAACAATAACACCAAAATCTATATAATCGAAAGTAAGGGTTCCGTTTTTTCTTTTTGAGGTACGGACCCTAACAAAGCTACTTACTTTAGAAGTCGTACTTGTGAAGGTTGTGGCTTCACTCGTTGTCGTGTTCTTCGCTGCACAGTCAGATTTCTCTTTAGGTTCACATCTCTGAAAATTACTGTTTGTTAAAAATAAGCTTTTTTGTAACCCAATTGTAAAGAAGGGTTATATTTTTCGCGCGTATCTTGTATGTAAGTATGTAATATTCTTTATTACCTCGTATCTTAAAAACCATTGGACTGATTTACATAAATAAGACGTTATTAGTTCCGTCTTGACTGCCCAAGTGTTCTTAGATAGGTATCTTTGAAAAAAAAAAAAACATGGCGGCGGGTAAAATGTCAAAATATAGAGGTGTGAAAAAAAAAATCAATACTTGACAATAGCTGTAATAAAAGTTAATTGTTACATCCTACAACTACTCAAAAGTATAAAACAAAAATCAAATTTAAAAAATAAAAAACCCGCACATGCACAAAAAAGATATAAACAAGATCCCCTAGATAATTAAAGTTTCATGCAGTCGGAGGCATTCATGAATCTCGATGAACCTAGTAAAGTGCCATAACAAAAAATATTGTTAAATTTACAAGGAGTTATTTAAATGGTGCCTGCAGTTTTAAATTGATCATGGATAGCTTTTGGTTTTAAGAATTAATACAACTTTTAAGGTATTACCACGCATTTGAAGTTGTGGCAAATACCGACACGAGCGTCTGAAAGCTAGGGTTGTCACAAGTAAACAATATAAATAGATATCAATATAACTAACGTCTACTGAGACCACGCTGTGTGAATGTAGCCTGGTCTGCTCGCTCCTGCATTGGCTTCGCAACGCTGTATGAGTTATAGGTTCTATTATGTTTTTCGCGCGTATCTTGTATGTATACATACTATTTAATATTCTTTATTACCTGATATTTTACAATCCACTGAACAGATTTATACAGCTAAGACGTCTTGATTGCCCAAGTGTTCTTAGATATGTGACGTTTGCAAAAAAACAAACATGGCGGCTGTGAGATGTCAAAAAATATTTCGAATACTGCAATATGGGCATCATATTAAAGGGATCATCTTAAGCAATTCAAAAAGGTATAATATGATTAAGACTGTAATACTAAAAAGTTATTTTTTCAATTTTCAATACTTTGATCACAGCAAAGGCCCAGCAACCTGTGATAAAAGTTAGTTAATACATCGGTTACATCCTACAACCACTAAAAAGTATTAAATAAAATAATAAGTCGGAGGCACTTTACTACGTTCATCGAGATTCATTAATGCCTCCGACTGCATGAAATTATATAATTATCTAGGGGATCTTGTTTCCGTGTGGATGTAGGAACTTCAAAAGCAACCATCTACCCTTGGCATAGCGAGTTCAAACGCGGTCGTCTTACTTTAGGGGATGAAGAAAGGAGTGGACAATAAAGAAGATTTCATTTAAAAAAATAATTCAAGAAAACAGGTGAATTACATACGAAGAAATTTAGCATATACTGCTGATTGGTTCAGAAAGACATCAGTACCTTTGCGTGAGAAGCATGCCCCTGTGGAGTGGTTCCGTGGAATGATTTATAACATCCTAGTGACGAATCCTAGATTTATCAATGCAACCCAGAGAGAGAGAACAAATCACCAGTTGAGACTTTGTCTGTTTCAAAACAAACCAACACCTACCAAAGTGAAGCGATCGAGAAGTGCAAGCTATTTTATTCACTTTGACGGGGTATCTGGTTTCAATTCTACTACGAGACCAAAGTAGCATCAACGCTGAATGGCGTACCATAAATTTCCTGCAAGAAGTTTTGTCTGTAATGAACAACAAACGACCGAACACTGGGCTCAGCGGGGTTTCGTTTCAACATGACAACGCGCCCGCGCACTCAGAGCTCAAAACGAGGGACTTTCTGCACACCGAATGGTATACCACAAATTTCCTGTCAGAAATGTTGTCTGTAATGAGCAACAAACGACCGAACACCGTACTCTGCGAGGTACTGCTTCAATATAAGAACGTGCCCGCGCACTCAGCGCTCAAAACGAGGGACTTCCTGGACACCATACCGGTCAGTCTTGGGTCACCCTCCTCCCTAAAATAAAAAATCTGCTAAAAGGGATAGCTCGCCGGAAGACGCGTTATCAAAGCGTCAGGAAGTCCGTGGAAGAGGTGTTTGCGGCTGACTGGGAAAATATTTCGAAACTTTATGACGCATGAAACTTTATATAGGGGCTGGTGTAGAGTTTTTGAAAAGATTTAATTAAAATATTTTATCCATTGAAGTTAGTTTTTCGTTTCTCAAAACTTTCTGAGTGTACGACGTATGATATATAATCAATACAAATAAAGAAAATTCAAGTACGTGTTTGTGTGTCAAAACATTTTTTTTAATATGGAATTATATATGGTATTACTTATAACAAAACTCTATTTATTTTGTTGGCTGTCTATTCGTTCCGGCTACTCTGCGAAAAGGCTTGACGGATTTTGACGGGGCTTTTACTGCCAATCAGCTGAGAATGTAAGGAGTAACTTGGACTTTTTTGGCTAAGGTTTTTATCATCACACTGACGTCTATAGGGCGTAAGCAGTACTGCAACTTCATGGAGACGAAGTCGCGGGTACAGCTACTAAAATAATGAAAAACTACTTACCGCAAAAACAGAACTAAATTCGAAATCCCCTGGACACATTCTATGGCTTAAATCACCATAAACACATAGATAATACAATTTACAATTCAAGGGATCCCGTTTAGCCCATGCGTCAAAAATACCGCAATCATCGTAAGGCCCTGTTGTGGTCGAAAGGGCGGTAGTTGTTGATATGTCAGTTGTAGTTGTATGGCTAGTTGTGCTACTAGTTGTTGATAGGGTAGTTGAGCTGCCCTCCGTTGTAGAACTACTTGTTGAAGGGCTAGTTGTACTGCCCTCCGTTGTAGAACTACTTGTTGATGGGCTAGTTGTGGTGCCCTCCGTTGTAGAACTACTTGTTGATGGGCTAGTTGTGGTGCCCTCCGTTGTAGTACTAATTGTTGATAGGCTAGTTGTGCTGGCCTCCGTTGTACTTCTACTTGTTGTGGCACTAGTTGTGGTGGCCTCCGTTGTACTTCTACTTGTTGATGGGCTAGTTGTGGTGCCCTCCGTTGTAGAACTACTTGTAGATGGGCTAGTTGTGGTACCCTCTGTTGTAGAACTACTTGTTGACGGGCTAGTTGTGGTTCCCTCCGTGGTGGTGCCCTCCGTTGTAGAACTACTTGTTGATGGGCTAGTTGTGGTGCCCTCCGTTGTAGAACTACTTGTTGATGGGCTAGTTGTGGTGCCCTCCGTTGTAATACTAATTGTTGATGGGCTAGTTGTGCTGGCCTCCGTTGTACTTCTACTTGTTGTGGCACTAGTTGTGGTGGCCTTCGTTGTACTTCTACTTGTTGATGGGCTAGTTGTGGTGCCCTCCGTTGTAGAACTACTTGTTGATGGGCTAGTTGTGGTACCCTCTGTTGTAGAACTACTTGTTAATGGGCTAGTTGTGGTACCCTCTGTTGTAAAACTACTTGTCGATGGGCTTGTTGTAGTTCCCTCCGTTGTGGAACCTTCCGTTGTAGTACTACTTGTTGATGGGCTAGTTGTGCTGGCCTCCGTTGTACTTCTACTGGTTAAGGCGCTTGTTGTGATGGCCTCCGTTGTGCTTCTACTTGTTGAAGCGCTAGCTGTGCTGGCTTCTGTTGTAAAACTACTTGTTGAAGCGCTAGTTGTGCTGGCTTCTGTTGTACTACTACTTGTTGATGGGCTAGTTGTAGTGCCTTCCGTTGTAGTACTACTTGTTGAGACGCTAGTTGTGCTGGCTTTCGTTAAACTACTACTTGTTGATGGGTCAGTTGTGCTGGCCTCCGTTGTGGAACTACTTGTTGATGGGCTAGTTGAGGTACCCTCTGTTGTAGAACTACTTGTTGATGGGCTAGTTGTAGTTCCCTCCGTTGGGGAACCTTCCGTTGTAGTACTAATTGTTGATGGGCTAGTTGTGCTGGCCTCCGTTGTACTTCTACTTGTTGTGGCACTAGTTGTGGTGGCCTCCGTTGTACTTCTACTTGTTGAGGCGCTAGTTGTGCTGGCTTCTGTTGTAGAACTACTTGTTGAAGCGCTAGTTGTGCTGGCTTCCGTTGAACTACTGCTTGTTGATGGGCTAGTTGTGCTGCCCTCTGTTGTAGAACTACTTGTTGCTGGGCTAGTTGTACTTGAACTACTCTCTGTTGTTGGCCATATTGTTGTTGTTATCACACAGTCTGATTCGTTTTTATCTACGCATTTCTGTAATAAAATAAAACATATTAATTATTTTATTTGTAAGTTGTTATTCTTTTTTCTCATATCTTTTGTAAATAAAGTTCATCATTCATAAACTTCCTAAGACTCAATTAAACATATATGGTTATTTATAGTATATTGCAAAAATCTATTAAAATTTGTAATACTCATTTAAATTTTGTCCAATAATTACACTTGCTACAGTGCCTTTCAACCAAAACACAGTAACCTGTTTGCATCAAAATATATTTCACAGATAAAATATTAAATACACTCTGATTTATTACCACAGTAAACCATCATAATGGCCTATGGTCTAGTCAGTAGGATTACCAGTGTAAAGATATCTAACACTAACAGCTGCAAAATGTTGACCACACCTTTCTCTGGGACATTGTATACCTACATACAGAGTGGATAAATCTGGCATAATTATATATCCTCTGTCTATGTAGGTACCGAAGAGCGTACCAAAGCAAAAATCCCACGTGCGTCGTACTTGGAATAACATTTAAATTCAAACAAATATTATAAATGTGAATGTAACTATGTCTTTCTATAATTTGGTATGGATTTATTAGAGTCCGGTTAAACATAGGATAGATTTTTAAAACTAATTTTTTTAGGGTGGGCATACATGTAACAAAAGCTGAAAAACTTTCATTGAAATATTTCAAATTTCATTGGGATATGATAAATTAGACGTAGGTTAAAGTAGATCGTCAAAACCTATACCAAAATCCCTAAGGAGTGCCACTCCATCATCAGATCATCTCCAAGCTACCGAGTTATTGTGTTGTCATCCTAACTAGATTTACATACAAAATTGCATTACGACTTTTAAGATTCGACCCTATTGTTAGTTACATAGTTAGTTAAGAGTGGAGCTAATATAATAATATAATAGTAATAATTACAAAATAGCGGGACAGTGCATCTCGGGCCATGCACAATGTAGGGAGAGTATAATATTCTATCTACAATATATGTATAAGATAATTTCCCTCCGTGTGGCATAGTTTTAGTACAACCTGTATATTATTACTACCATGACATTTTTACATACCCAACAATAGCCGTTTTGCTGGCAGGGGGTGAGGACACTTAACTCTTACAAAAACTAGCACTTATAAGCTTGTTATTTCGCATACAGATCCCTAAATCGTAAAATGATCTTATCGTATCCACGATATTAAAAAAAAATCTATCTAACAATACCTCACAAGATCCAGTAGGTGAGAAAATAAAATCATATCCCCATTTTACGTTTAAGGGAGGAACCGTGTTTTTTGAAACTAATATGTATTATTTACTAAATTACAGTTTTATAGTACTAAGGGTCTCTGAGTTAATCTGGGGATAGACAGACAAACGAACGGACAGGTAGACAAAGCGAAACTATAAGGTTTCCTTGTTTACTACGGAACTCTAAAAAATAGGAACTTACCAACTTTTCACGACTAAATTCCTGGTCGTCACGACAAGTTAAAAGTGATAGCCTGCCATTGATACACATAAAGTATCGATTGCAGTTAGTATAGTCCGGCTTGAGCCATGCTTCCTTTTCTTTACATTTATAACGAGGACCCCGAGTTGTTGTTGATGAAGTAGTTGTTGATGGCGTAAATGTGCTGCTCTCCGTTGTAGTATTTGTTGATGGAGTAGTAGTGCTGCCGTCGGTTGTTGAACTAGTTGATAGGCTAGTTGTGCTGGCCTCCGTTGTACTACTAATTGTTGATATGCTAGTTGTGCTGCTCTCTGTTGTACTACTACTTGTTGATGGGTTAGTTGTGCTGGCCTCCGTTGTAGAACTAGTTGTTGAAGAACTAGTTAATGGGCTAGTTGTGGTGGCCTCCGTTGTAGAACTACTTGTAGGTGAGCTAGTCGTGCTGGTATCCGTTGTACTACTACTTGTTGATGGGTTAGTTGTGCTGGCCTCCGTTGTAGAACTACTTGTTGATGGGCTACTTGTGCTGCCCTCCGTCGTAGAACTACTTGTTGATGGGCTAGTCGTGCTGCCCTCTGTTGTAAAACTACTTGTTGATGGGCTACTTGTGCTGCCCTCCGTTGTAGAACTACTAGTTGATGGGCTACTTGTGCTGCCCTCCGTCGTAGAACTACTTGTTGATGGGCTAGTTGTGCTGCCCTCCGTTGTAGAACTACTTGTTGATGGGCTAGTTGTGCTACCCTCCGTTGTAGAACTACTTGTTGATGGGCTAGTTGTGCTGCCCTCCGTTGTAGAACTACTTTGTGATGGGCTAGTTGTGCTGCCCTCTGTTGTAGAACTACTTGGTGATGGGCTAGTTGTGCTGCCCTCCGTTGTAGAACTACTTGTTGAAGAACTAGTTATTGGGCTAGTGGTGCTGCCTTCCGTTGTAGAACTACTTGTTGATGGACTAGTTGTGCTGCCCTCCGTTGTAGAACTACTTGTTGATGGGCTAGTTGTGCTGCCCTCCGTTGTAGATCTACTTGTTGAAGAACTAGTTATTGGGCTAGTGGTGCTGCCTTCCGTTGTAGAACTACTAGTTGATGGACTAGTTGTGCTGCCCTCCGTTGTAAAACTACTTGTTGATGGGCTAGTTGTGCTGCCCTCCGTTGTAGAACTACTTGTTGAAGAACTAGTTATTGGGCTAGTGGTGCTGCCTTCCGTTGTAGAACTACTAGTTGATGGACTAGTTGTGCTGCCCTCCGTTGTAAAACTACTTGTTGATGGGCTAGTTGTGCTGCCCTCCGTTGTAGAACTACTTGTTGAAGAACTAGTTATTGGGCTAGTTGTGCTGCCCTCCGTTGTAGAACTGCTTGTGCTGGTCTCCGTTGTTGGGCTACTACTTGTCGATGGGCTAGTTGTGGTGCCCTGCGTTGTAGTACTGCTTGGTGATGGGCTACTTGTGCTTCTCTCCGTTGTAGAACTACTTGTTGATGCGCTAGTTGTGCTGGCTTCCGTTGTAGAACTACTTGTTGATGGGCTAGTTGTTGTTGTTATCACACAGTCTGATTCTTTTTTATCTACGCATTTCTGAAATAACAAAAAATATATTAGATACGAGTAATTTATTTATAGTAGTCGTTCCTCCTTTTTTTACCAGACTACGGCGAAGCTAAGAGTTGCGGTACATGTTTTATACCTTAAAGTATGAGTGTCCATCTATTCCTCTATAATTTCCTAACATTTAATCATAATTTTAGTTCGCTGGTTGTAGGATAGATGACGTCACACCATGACAGCTCAGTTTAAAAATGCTTTTAGCGTAGAATGTCAATACCGCTTATATAATGAAACCCGAAAGCCATGAATTTTTATATATTTTTTAAGTGATAGTGATTAAAAAATCATGGGTTCCAACGGGAGGCTATGAAGGCAATTAAAGGAGGCTTCAATTACGCTTGATTTGCTGGCATTTATTAACGAGTTTAATCGTCTGTCTCCGAAACTCATCACCATATCTCTACTCATTTTTTATGTTACCATTTCGTAATAAACCTCTTTCAGTGGGCTCCTCCTTTTCATTGAAAGCGGTTAAAAATGTTCGGTAGTGATAAGTTTTAGCGGCTCACTTAATCTACGGTTTTCATACTTGTGGCCTACCAGTGACTTTTAGTATAATTTGTATGTGAAACGGGGCATATACGGGGTCATTTTTAATATATGTACTAATAAAATTTATAATTTCTTTTTTCTCCTACTTTTGTCACACAACCATTTACCACACATCTGAGAGACCCTATGTTTCTTTGTCAGGTTTCGGGCTAACAATAAATAACAGTTTTACTCCAATAAAATAGTCTGTAGGTGGTTGAGGTCATAACTCCAAAAACAAGTGATAACATTTTTTTTGTGATGATGAACAGCGATGTTCCCCATTGTAATTACAATCTAGTCTACAGAAATAATAATAAGTAATTTGAGTTTGACTTAAACTACTAAAATATTATTTTAAGTTCATGTCCATTGACACTATTCTTATTGTTTCTATTAACATGAAGACACTTTATTTTTGTTTTATTTGATTACACTATACTGCATTACACTGTTATGCCGTACTCAAACTCAAATGGTTTGGTTCTTTTCAGTCTTTTCACTATGTCCGTGTTGTCGTGGAGCTGCATAGCCTCAACATTCACATGGTGATGAAGTCGATGTTCATGAGCTTCGGCAATTTTTGTATAATGTTGGCGACGAGGTCCATTTTAAGGTCCCGATAGAGATCGACCATTCTAATATACCAAGGCGCGTTTACGATGCTTCTGAGTACTTTATTTTGGAAGCATTTAATCATCTGCTAAATAAAATAGTTTTAAAGTTCTAATTTATCCCGTTTCTTTTTGTGTATAATAAGTACAGGACCGGAACTAATACACTTCCTTGGGGATCTCCAGCTTGAATAGATTAAAGCTCAGAATATGCATCTGCTTGCCTTATTCTGAACATTTTGTAAGATATACTCGTATATAATTTCAGAATATCTGTGAACTGTTTCGGCAGCATTTTGTTAAGCTTATGGATTTTTTACTGCGCCAGCGAGAAAAAATATGTAAAACGAACGCGGGTGTTTTCTGCGAGAGCTGAACGCTGACTGAGAAGTGAAAGGTGATTAGGGGTTATTACACTAAATAATTTCCAAAATTGATATCACAAAGTTATTTAGTGATATGTGAAGAAGCCACGAGCGGGAGGTTATTAGTATATTACAACTGTATATATTTAAATAAATTTTACCCGGGTGAAACGGCGGGGCACTACTAGTTATTAATATTACAGATAGACCGTTTATTGAAAAAGGTTATAATTCTAAATTGTATTATGTCATCATACTACAGCCCAAGGAAGCGGAACAACGGGCAGACGTCCATATTTTGTTTAAGCTTTAAGCTCAGAATCTATAAACCGATTTCAAAAGCGCTTTTTTGCTTTAGGATGCCACTTTATTGGTAGAGGCTAACTACCCAAGGAAGCGGAGCATTATTTATATACATGTTTAATTGTGTATTAACACATTTTTTCCGATCTTGTTATGATGAACTATTGCCTGATTACTGAATGAGGTGAGTTCGATTCCTAGTAAATTATTTAAAAATCTTTGAATGCAGTATGACTTATTTTTAAAATCAAAGTCTTCTTTAAGTAAAATGTTCTATCTACAATATTTTAGGTACTTTCCCTACGTGTGTAACTTAATCACAAAAAGAGTTTTTGATATCGGTCTAGCCGTCGCGGATACAGGTAACAAACAACATTCAGACGAATTGAGAACCTCCTCCTTTTTTAATACGGTTGAAAACTAGCACTTTAAAGATTATTATTTAACATACGGATCCCTTTATCAAAAAATGGTCTTAAAGAACCCACGATATTTTTAATAAATCTATCCAACGACACCACACACGATTCAGTAGGTGAGAAAATAAAATAATATCTTCATTTTACGTGTTGAGGAGGAAAAGTATTTTTTAAACTAATAGGTTTATCCATGTCAAATTACAGCTTTCTAGTCTTAAGCGGCTTTCAGCTAACCTGCAGATAAGGTTTTCTTGTTTACTACAAAAACTTAAAAAGTAGTAACTCACCAACTTTTCACGACTAAATTCCTGGTCATCACGACAAGTTAAAAGTGATAGCCTGCCATTGATACACATGAAGTATCGATTGCAGTTAGTATAGTCCGGTCTTAGCCATGCGTCTTTCTCGTTACATTTAAAATGAGGATCCCGAGTTGTTGTTGATGAAATAGTTGTTGATGGTGTAAATGTGCTGCTCTCCGTTGTAGTACTTGTTGATGGAGTAGTAGTGCTGCCGTCGGTTGTAGAACTACTTGGTGTTGAACTAGTTGATAGGCTAGTTGTGCTGGCCTCCGTTGTAGTACTATTTATTGATGGACTAGTTGTGGTGCCCTCCGTTGTAGAGCTACTTGTTGATGGGCTAGTTGTGGTGCCCTCCGTTGTAGAACTACTTGTTGATTGGCTAGTTGTGCTGCCCTCCGTTGTACTACTACTTGTTGATGGGCTAGTTGTGCTGCCCTCCGTTGTAGAACTACTTGTTGATTGGCTAGTTGTGCTGCCCTCCGTTGTACTACTACTTGTTGATGGGCTAGTTGTACTGCCCTCCGTTGTAGAACTACTTGTTGATTGGCTAGTTGTGCTGCCCTCCGTTGTAGAACTACTTGTTGATTGGGTAGTTGTGGTGCCCTCCGTTGTAGAACTACTTGTTGATTGGCTAGTTGTGCTGCCCTCCGTTGTACTACTACTTGTTAATGGGCTAGTTGTGCTGCCCTCTGTTGTACTACTACTTGTTGATGGGCTAGTTGTACTGCCCTCCGTTGGAGAACTACTTGTTGATTGGCTAGTTGTGCTGCCCTCCGTTGTACTACTACTTGTTGATGGGCTAGTTGTGCGGCCCTCTGTTGTACTACTTCTTGTTGATGGGCTAGTTGTAATGCCCTCCGTCGTAGAACTACTTGTTGATGGGCTAGTTGTGCTGCCCTCTGTTGTAGAACTACTTGTTGATGGGCTAGTTGTGCTGCCCTCTGTTGTAGAACTACTTGTTGATGGGCTTGTTGTGCTGCCCTCTGTTGTAGAACTACTTGGTGATGGGCTAGTTGTGCTGCCCTCTGTTGTAGAACTACTTGTTGATGCGCCAGTTGTGCTGCCCTCTGTTGTACTACTACTTGTTGATGGGCTAGTTGTGCTGCCCTCCGTTGTAGAACTACTTGTTGATGGGCTAGTTGTGCTGCCCTCCGTTGTAGAACTACTTGTTGATGGGTTAGTTGTGCTGCCCTCCGTTGTAGAACTACTTGTTGATTGGCTAGTTGTGCTGCCCTCCGTTGTAGAACTACTTGTTGATTGGCTAGTTGTGGTACCCTCCGTTGTACTACTACTTGTTGATGGGCTAGTTGTTGTTGTTACCACACAGTCAGATTCGTTCTTATCTACGCATATCTGCAATTAAAAAATATATATTAGTTATTTAATTAGTAGTAGTCGTATTTTTTTTTTACTAGACTATGGCGAAGCTAAAAGGTACGATATATGTTTTATACCTTAAAACATGAGTGTTTTCGTATTCGTACGTACACATAGCTATAGTAGCGGTTCGATTCCCGGGAATAATCTAAACAATTATTGGCCAAAATAGTAAACTTTATGTTACAATACCCATTGCATTTTGCTTTTGCATTTAATAATGAAATTGTATATGATTCACAGGTATTGTGCATTACTTTTATTCAACGTGTTGGTGGTATGAACTGTAGGATATTAGAATCAATTAAATTAAAATTGGACCTAAAGACGTCAGTTACCCGGGTCCTTATTCACTATGTTTTTTTTTTCGTTTTCGCGGCAAGCCCGCACGAACTTGCGCATGCGTGGTGCGCTCAAAGATGTCCGCGCGCATGTGCGATGCTTTTCTAAGCACAGCTCTCTATTGACAATTATGACAAGATTTTGACAGTTAAAAGAGCGGGCTTGCCGCGACCACGAAAAAAGAGATAGTGATTAAGGACCCCGTGGTGAAAAATAAATTCAGTGAAACGGTTTAGATATTTACTGATTATTCCAATTGGGCAATTCCCTAGAGAAAGATATAATTGATAGAAAAATTAGGACTGGATTTTCCAATAATTGAAAACTTTTGCAGGCTAGTAGACTACCTCGAGGGCACGGTGAAAGTTTGTACGACTGCTGCGCAAGAGGTTGTGGGTTCAAGATTGGTAGGTACTTAACGACTGAGACTAAAATATTTTTTTTAAAGACGACTCCCGCAGTAGTGTACGGGACTTTACAAACATACAATTCACGGACACAAAGGACACCCAGACGGAACAACAATTTGTGGATCACACAAAGTGGTGTCCCGTTTGGGAATCGAACCCACGACCTTTTGTGTAACAATCGGCAACACTTCCACCGCGCCACAGAGGCAGAGGCATTGTAACCAACATGAATACTTATTTATTTTATTATAAGAAAACGACTCCCGCAGTAGTGTACAAGCCCTGTGTCGCGGGGGACTTTACAAACATACAATTCAAGGACACAAAGTACACCCGGACTCGGAACAATAATTTGTGGATCACACTAAGTGGCGTCCCTTTTGGGAATCGAACCCACGACCTCTTGCGTAGCAGTCGGCAACACTTCCACCGCGCCACAAAGGCATTGTAACCAACATGGATAGGTACTTATAAATGATTTGTCCTTGATGCCGGTCATATCTAATAACGAATTTATTAATTGTCCTGAATATATGGTTATGACTCAATTTAACTTAGCACCGAATTGCAGTGGTAACATATTAGACCTCATTATCGTTAATTCGAGCTTAGAGTGTAAACCTAGCGATTTGTCGCTTTTGGATATCGACCGATATCATACACCGCTTGTTCTAAAAATGAGTGACGACAGATTTGAGGCAATTCAATACCCGCCGCGTATAATTAGGAGATTATTTAGATCTGACTATAAAAAAAAATAACTATGAATTAGGTAAATCGATTGGAATCAGTTTTTAAATATAAATAGTGTTGATCAAATGGATTTAAATTCAAATTCTTTATTGTACATATTGAAAAAATAAACAATCAATAAGTACAAAATAAAAGTAATTATGTACAAAGGCGAGCTTAACTCAAAATTGAGTTTTCTACCAGCAAACCTTTGAGCTCTAGAGTAGGAAGATATACAAAAGTAGTCGGAAGTGTAACAATAAAAGAAAAAAAAAGAAAAATAGAAATTAAACCATATGTATAAATAAACAGTAAATACATACTTACATACTTTTTTTTTTTTTTTTTTTTTTTTTTTTTGTAATGTTGAACCGTGATGTTCCCCATTGTAATTACAATCTAGTCTACAGAGACTAATAAGTAATTTGAGTTTGACGTAAACTACTAAAAATATTATTTTAAGATCATGTCCATTAACACCATTCTTATTGTTTCTAATAACATGAAGACACTTTGTTCTTGTGTTCTTTAATTACACTGCACTGCACTGTTACACTATATTATGGTCACTACACTAACTCAAAAGGTTTTGTCCTTTTCAGTCTTCTCACTATGTCCGTGTTGTCGAGGAGCTGGATAGCCTCAATGTTCACATGGTGATGAAGTCGTTGTTCATGAGCTTCGGCTATTTTTTTTATAGTATTGGTGACGAGGTCCAATTTAAGGTCCCGATGGAGATCGTCCATTCTAATATACCAGGGCGCGTTTACGATGCCTCTGAGTACTTTATTTTGAAAGCGTTGAATCATCTGCGTGTTGCTCTGTTTGGTACATCCCCACAACTGGATACCATAGGTCCATACTGGCATAAGGACTTGTTTGTACAAAAGTATTTTGTTGTGTACTGATAAGGCTGAGTGTTTTCCCAGTAACCAGTACATCTTTTTGTAACGAAGTTCTAATTCATCCCGTTTCTTTTTGACATGAGCCTTCCAGCGGAGCTTTGTGTCTAGTGTCATGCCCAAATATTTGGCAGTATTTACATAGGGTACAGTCAGGTTATTTATAAGTACCGGGTGATAATTTGTCTTTTTGTTAGTAAAATCTATGTGCATTGATTTAGATTCATTGAGCTTTATCCGCCATTTCTTCGTCCATTTCGTGATGGTATTGACTGCAGTTTGTAGTTTCTCTGAAGCTTCCTTGTGAGTTGCCCCTACAGCCATAATGGCTGTGTCATCAGCAAAGGTTGCAAGAGTATTGTTTTCTATTTCTGGAATATCACAAGTGTATAATAAGTACAGGACCGGACCTAATACACTTCCCTGTGGAACTCCAGCTTTAATGGGTTTAAGCTCTGAATATGCATCTATTTGTCTTATTCTGAACATTCTGTTAGATATATATGACTTCAGAATATCTGTGAACTGTTTCGGCAGCATTTTGTTTAGTTTATTCATCAGGCCTTTATGCCAAACTTTATCAAAAGCTTGAGCTACATCAAGGAAAACAGTAGAGCAAACTTGCTGGTTCTCCAGTGCTTTTTCTATGATATTTGTTATTCTGTGGACTTGGTCTATGGTCGAATGTTTTTCTCTGAAACCGAACTGGTAATCAGGAATTAGGTTTCTGTTTTCAATGATTGGCTTCAGTCTTTTAAGAAGTAATTTTTCGAACAGCTTAGATATTATTGGCAAAAGCGAAATTGGTCTATATGATGATACTTCATGCGGAGGTTTTCCTGGCTTTAGTATCATTATCACTTCAGCTATTTTCCACACGTCAGGTACGTATTTTAATCTAAGTGTTGCATTAATAAGGGTAGTCAGTTTCACTACTGCTTTACGTGGGAGATTTTGTAGGACTACTCCAGTAATGAGATCATAACCAGGAGACTTTTTTTTATGTAAGAGTTTTATCTCTTTACTGATTTCTTTTGGGGTTGTCAATTTTATTTCTGTATTATCGTTTTGTATAGGTGGGGTGAGGTCAAATGTTGCATCATCACTGTCAGCGTCATTTGGTTGAAATATTTGTTCTAGGTGCTGCGCAAATCTAATAGCTTTTTGTTCATTACTTACGGCCCAATGCCCAGTCTCTTCCTTAATTGGTGAGATTTGAGTGATAGGTTTTTTAAAGCTTTTAGTAGCTTTCCATAATGAGTAATCTGTGGTACGATCACCAGATAACTGACTTAAGTAGGTGCACATAGATTCGTCGTGATATTTTTTAATTTGTCTACTGAGTCTTTTTGAAAGGTTATTTAAGAGTGTTTTGTCAGCGGGAAATCTGCTTTGCTGCCATTTTTGCCTCTGTTTTCTTTTTTCAGCTATTAGATTCCGAATTTCGAGTGGGTAGTTGATACTTCTAACTTTTTTTTTCATTTCGGGTGTGTTATTCCAGGCGCATTGTTGAATATCTGTGATGAATTTTCTCACTTCCATATCCAGTTGTTCAGGGTGCTTTAAAGCTACCTTTAGGTTTATGAGCGACTCTAAATCATGTCTAAAGCTTATCCAGTCAGTAAAAGTATTAAATAAGGTGGGATAATTCTCTTTTTGCAATATTTGCTCACTTAAGGTCAATGTTATCGGTGAATGATCGGAATTCATATCAAAATTGCCATCTATGTTAAGAAGATCTAATGGCAAGTTTTTGTATATAAAAAAATCTATTAAATCAGGAATTTTGTGTGGATCAGTAGGCCAGTATGTCGGCTTGCCTGTTGATATAACGTCACATTTGATTTCTCTGATTGCGTTTAACAATTCTTTTCCTTTTGTAGTGGTTAGTCTCGACCCCCAGTATGTGTTCTTAGCGTTAAAGTCCCCTCCAAGAATAAATCTATTTCCGAGTTGCTTTAGAAATTTTTTGTAGTATGTAGCTTTCAATGAGTACCTTGGCGGACTGTAAATTGAAGACAGCGTGACAGTATAACGATTGGTTTTAACACATATAGCGACAGCTTGTATTTCGACCTCTTCATGTTTAAATTTCTCGTAATGGCAGATGTTATCTTTTATTATAATTGCACTACCTCCCCTAGCTTTATTATGTGGGTGCAATGCATGGTAAATTGTATAACCTTTCATTTGGATGTAAGATTCGTTGGTAAAATGTGTTTCGGATATAAGGCACACATCTATGTTTTTTATATTTAGGACAGCTTGTAACTCACATTGATGTCGAAGAAGTCCATTAGCATTCCATGCCATAATTTGTAAAGAATTATTCATTGTGCTTTTTGGATATAGCTGTTTTATTGCTATTTTCTAATTTCCTTATACGTTCGTCAAATGATGTAATTATGCTTAATATTTTATTCAATTTTGCATCTACAGACGATGTTGTTTCCTCACCTGGTTGAGGTTTTGTTTGCGCTTGTGTACCTTTGGTTATTTGTGCGAAAGACTGGGTTTTAGTGACCATTTGATTGCCTATTGTTTTCTTTGCAGGGTTGCCCTTCAGTGTCTGGTTGGAAGAGGCTGATTGTACCTTTTTAGTAGCTTTATTTTTAATGTTTTGCAACTCTTTGGCTACCATACACCCTCGGTAGCTGGCAGGGTGCGGTTCTCCACAGTGAACACATTTAGGTTTAACGTCCGCAGGTTTTTTGCAGTCTTTACTTAAATGTTTACCTGTACATTTGACACAACGCGGCTCTTTGGCGCAATACTTTTGTGTGTGCCCATAAGCTTGACACCTTTTGCACTGCGGGATTAATCTAGAGGTTTTTAATGGTTCGATCTCTACTTTGCATCCAAGAATAGCCTTGATGCTGTAAATTTTATTGATATCTTCATTTTTGTCGAATGAAAGCATGAACATGTTCAGAGGTTCCTTGGTCCTCCAGTTCAGCTTGTTAACGGCGTCTTGGATGTTATAACCTTTAGACTTTAAATTTTCTACTATTCTATCAGAGGTGCATGAAGAATGCAGATTTTTAGCCATCACTCTGATTGGCCTTTCTTGCTTATTTTCATAAGAATGCCAAATACAGTTATTTTCTAGTAATATCTTAGAAATCTGCCTGTAGGACTCACCATTACTTGCATTTATTTTTACGCTATCTCCGGCCCTCATTTTAATTAAAAAGGACTCACCAGAAACATTTGCCAACAGAAAGTCGTAGAATTTTTGGTAGTTTTTTATGTTTTCCACGATTATAGGTGGTGGTTGAGGAGCCTTTTTAGTTTTCGGCGCCTTATCAATGTCATCATCGGAGCAATCTCCTTGTTGTTTGTGTGGGGTCAACGATCGATTCAGCTTCCTTTTCTTCCTATGCTGCTGACGAATCCACTGAGTCTCATTAGCGAGTTCTTCTTCATCAGTCTCATACTGGACTGGCTTAGCGAGAACCTGATTGTTGGACGTTGTAGCTGGAGTTACATTATGCTCCTGGACCTTATTCAGCTGTTGCTGAAGTTCTGCTATTTGACCTTTTAAGTCATTAACCAGGACTTCCAACTGTTTACGTTGAGCCTTTTCTTCCGTTAGGTGTTTGAATAACAAACGTTCCGTTTCGGTTTTGATAGATACCGAAGTCATGTTTAAAAGATAATTACACTTTATTATTTAATGTTTACACATAATTAGTCATAATAATTCACGTAACACTGCACAATATTAATAACTAGGTCATCGCGGCGGCCGACGAAGGTTACTCGCGACGGAGTTATTCGCTGCGCCAGCGCTTAGCTCGAGAAAAATAAGTAAAACGAACGCGGGTGTTTCCTGCGAGGGCTGAACTCTGACTGCACAACAGTAAATACATACTTACATACATAAACGTATGTTATTTCAAAGTCATATAATATACCTAAATAAATACGAGTACTTACAATATATATATACATACCAGATAATACATATATGCTTACATATTAATATTACATAAATAAAATTTTCAAATACATACCTACTTAATTAGATAGAGTGAAAATAGAATTTGTCCTTTTTTAAAAAACGTTAAGAGAGAGGCTGTCGCGTAAAGGGTGAGGAAGAGAATTCCAAAGCCTCACCGCTATTATGGTGAAAGAGCTATCGTAACAGCTGGAGCTGTGAGCGGGAGTACTCAATAGAAGAGAGGAGGCGGAACGACAGGGTTTACCCCTGGGAACAAGAAAATTGAAGCGCTCACCCAGATAGGAAGGAGAATTAGGATTGTGAAGAATAGTATAGAGAAGAGAAAGAATGTGTGAGTTACGACGCTGCCAAATCGGTAGCCACTTTAGATTTCTCCGAGATTCGGAGACATGGTCGTATTTACGTAATCAGTCAAAATCGTGTCCACAAGGACTAGTTACCCCAAATGGTATCAAGTCTCTCAAATCTCTTAATGCTCAATCAAAGCCATCACAGAAAAATCTAGAATTCACAAGAAATGGAAAAGTACAAAAATCCTAATGATTACGCAGAATACGCTTTTTTTTTAAATTTATCAAATATCTGGTACAATTATTTAGAATAACACACAAATCATATCAGCAGTCATGTAAGTACCATAAAATAAACACCATAGAAGACAGACGTCAAATAATAGATATGTTATTTCTTTAGACTTACTCAATCTTATGTTTGACAGGACGGAATTGCAAGAAACAATTACATTTTACATTTTCTATCGGCGAATCAAAAACACACCATTACTGGCTACCGCTTCGACCACAAGTAACTACTCAAAAATATCTCCACTCATTACCCTAAAATACCAGGCACATATAATAAAAAGTTTTCATCACTTGACCCTTTCTTCGCTCCTCGCAACTCATACAAAATTACATCATCATCATTATCAGCCTATCGCAGTCCACTGCTGGACATAGGCCTCTCCAATTACACACCACTTTGTTCTATCTTCGGCTTCTCGCATCCAGCTCCTGCCAGCCGTTTTGCGTAAATCATTACTCCACCTGGCCTGAGGGCGTCCTACACTACGTTTGCCGTACCGTGGTCTCCACTCAAGAACTCGTTTACCCCAACGGTTGTCGGTTCTTCGGCAAATATGACCAGCCCACTGCCACTTTAGCTTGCTAATCCGGTGGACTATGTCGATAACTTTGGTTCTCTGCCGGATCACCTCATTTCTAATTTTGTCCCTAAGAGAAACTCCGAGCATAGCCCTTTCCATAGCAAGCTGAGCGACTTTGAACTTGTGGGCTAGCCGTACCGTCAGTGTCCACATTTCAGCTCCGTATGTCATGACGGGTAGGACGCACTGATTAAAGACTTTAGTCTTAAGACTTGACGTAGCTTACCAAACGCTGCCCAACCCAACCGAATTCTCCTGTTCACCTCGTCCTCAAAGTTGTTTCTACCTAACTGCTATGACTGCCCGAGGTGCACATATTTTTGAACAACTTCGAGAACGGCGCCGTGCACCGCTATCGGTTCCGGTAGTACATGTTCATTGAACATGACCTTGGTTTTATCCAAGTTCATCCGTGGGCCGATGCGTACAGAGGAGTCAGCCAGGTCATTCAGCATCAGTTGCAGGTCCTGCAGCGTTTCCGCCATAATGACAATGTCATCTGCAAATCGCAAGTGAGAGATGTATTTACCATTGATGTTGATGCCCCGCCCTTTCCAGTGCAGCGTCTTGAACATATCCTCCATTGCATTTGTCAACAGTTTCGGGGAGATAACGTCCCCTTGCCTCACTCCTCGATGCAATGGTATAGGTTTTGTTTCCTGATTCTGTACTTGGACGGACATTGTTGCGGCTTCGTAGAGACATCTCATCACTTGGATATATCGCCAATCTACTTGGCATCGCTGCAAAGACTCCAGAACGGACCAAATTTCAATCGAGTCAAAGGCCTTCTCATAGTCCACGAATGCTAGACACAGGGGCTGATTATACTCTTGGGTCTTTTGTATAATCTGCCGCACTGTGTGGATGTGGTCTATGGTGCCATATCCGCTCCGAAATCCAGCCTGTTCCGGTGGTTGGAATTCGTCAAGTCTTCGCGCAAGGCGGTTCGTGATGACTCTTGAGAACAGCTTATAGACGTGGCTTAGAAGAGAAATAGGTCGGTAGTTCTTCAGCCGGGTCTTATTTCCTTTTTTGAAGAACAAGACGACTACACTTCTACTCCACGCCTCCGGAGTTCTCCCTTCAAACAGGACAGCATTAAAGAGCTTTTGGAGCTCCCTCAGTACGGGTTTACCTCCAGCCTTTAACAGCTCTGTTGTAACGCCATCCTCTCCAGGGGCTTTTCCATTTTTTAGCTGTCTAAGAGCCAGCACAATTTCGTCAATGTTGACTTCTGGCAGGTCTTCGGTGTAGTGGCGTGTTAGAGTGGCTCTAGGACCCTCATCTTCTGGATCAGGTCGAGATGCATGCGAAGCGTATAGCCGGCCATAGAAGCCTTCCACTTCGGAGAGGACTGCCGGCTTCGAAGAAACGACTTCTCCACTTGTTGTGGTCAACTTCGTCAGGTGGCTTCTTCCAAGAGATTGTACGAACACTTTTGACCCCCGGTTCTGTTCGATCGCTCTTTTAATGAAAAGAGTGTTGGAACGCCGAAGGTCGTGTCGTATAAGCTTTTGATCTCTTGGTTTAGAGCGCGCTTTTCCGACGAAGTGACGAGTGAGTTTTCACGTCGTTTTTTCATTAGCCCTAAAGTCCTTTCCGAAAGCTTAGACTTCTTTCCCTTACGCTGCATATCACAAAATCTCGTACCTACTTCCCTGAGTATCCGAACCACATTTACGACCTTCTGGTTTACGTCTGTTGTGGTTTCCATGGCAGCAAATCGGTTATCCAGGTTTGACTGGAACGCTTCGGATCCTATCATAGTTTGGAGCAAAGTAGGTCAAAGCCTGGACCTCATCAGACGGGCACGTTCCGCCTTGAAGTCGATATTCAGAGAGCCTCGGACAAGTCGGTGATCACTACCGGTATTAAACCTGTTGATCACGGTGACGTCTCTGAATATATGCTTTTTGTCCGTCATGATGAAGTCAATTTCGTTTTTTGTCATAGTGTCGGGGCTTTGCCACGTCCACTTCCTTTGGGGCCGTTTCTCGAAAAAGGAGTTCATCAAGAAGAGCCCCTCCCGTTCGAGGAAGTTGACTAGCATTTGCCCCCTATGATTTCTGCTTCCAAATCCATGGGATCCTACTACCAATTCGCTGCAATTTTGTACTCCCACTTTAGCGTTGAAGTCCCCCATAACAACGTCGTAGTGGGTCTTAGTAGTGGAGTGGAGGGCCCTCGATATGTCATCGAACATATCCTCCACTTCGTCGTCTGGATGTGCCGAGGTCGGTGCGTACACTTGCACCACCTTGAGGCTATACCTCTCGGTGAGCTTGATAATGAGGTACGCTACCCTGTTCGACACGCTAGACATTTCCACAACGTTGTCAGAAAGGGACTTATTTACCAGAAACCCAACACCACCTTGGGATTTTTGGTCTCCCTCGCGGAAGTACATAAGGAGGCCTGACTCGAGGGTTATGGTGTCCTCTCCCTCTCTTCGGACTTCACTTAACCCGAGGATATGCCACCTAATCTTCCCAAGTTCCACCTCAAGTTGTGCCAGATGCGAGTCTAGCCGTAGCGTGCGTCCGTTATACGTCGCCAGGGTCAGTCGGTTGTGGTGGCCTTCCGTAGCCCGGAGGTTCTTAGCACCCCCCACCACGCCGTTACCGTGGACGCCACCATGTCCAAGAATAGCGTGACTGCCGGGAACTGGGGGCCGTGGCTTTTGTGCTTGGTGCATATGGGGGTAATGCCCATAATCGCCACGCTGGGCAGGCGGGTTGGCGATCGCAGGGCGTAGCTCTCGCATCAGTGACGCTGCTGCCCGTCACTGACCTGTTACTTTAGCTACGCCTTAAATTGGGATTGTTATACCGCCACCAACCGGTCGCCAGAGCCTCGTTCGTTGTACAGCAGGATGTACCGCGTGCAGGTGAGGTTGGCTTAGAGCGAAAGATGGTGATGCGCCCCCTTACATCCCAATACAAAATTACATTAATATAAAAAATATGAATTATCATCATCAACTTAACAACCCTAATATATATGCACAGGTATTCATTCAGGTAGACAAGTTTTTTTTCAAATCTAATGTATTAGTTAAACATTGTATATAAAATTTTTAACTAATTTTGATGTTATATAATCTACCTCAAGGCTTTCAATATATATTTTATCATGTTAATGATTCATTTCATACATTAAGTATATTTAATCACTGTCCGACCCGTTAATGTGATGTTAGGTATCATATTCCCATTGGATTTATGTCATTTAAAAAAAAAATACCGAAAAAATAACTGTTTTTTTTTTCTTGATAGAAGTCACATAGGAAAATAGTTATGTGGGGGTGAAAAAGATGGTTTTGATTGTAGAGAGACTTTATGCAAACAATGTCGATAAAAATCTTGAAAATGTACATATTTCGGACGTTCGTAGATTTTAATATTCAATAAAATCTATCTTAACTATCTAGACTTACATCAAGGCAATAGCATGAAGTGTGTGACATTCTGTTTTGGTCAATATTAAATGACTAAATACCAATTGGATTAAAAATTGCACAAATTTGTATCATCGAGATGAACAATTTCAGTAGCCTAGCTAAGGCATCGGTCTCGCAATCGTGAGGTCGCGGGTTTAAATATTACCCATTATACTACCGATGAGAACCCACTCCTAACACAAGTCATTGAGCTTAGCTGGACGGGTTAAGGGTAGATTACGCGAAACAGGGTTTGGCTCTCTCAAAAAAATATATAGAAAACCTAAATCCACGAAAAAAATTGTGTCACTAGTCAAAGAGTTTTTCTAGTAGATGAAATTAAGAAATTTATGGATATGTCTTAAAATGATCCCGCAATTAAATCTTGAATTTGCGGAAAAATGCAAAAACGAGTATTTTCGTATTGTCATAGTCATGGCGTTCGTAATCTAACATATGAACGAACGAATATTCTACGCACTGCGAAGTAATGGTTGTGTGCGGAAGAGCGAGGCCGGCGATCATGTCGTTGTGTACGTAGCGCTATACAAATAATTCTCTCAATGTAATGCACCCTTAAAGGATTAGGGAAACGTCGGGATTATTGCCCAGCGTTTCGACTGTATTGCAACGGCCTTGGTCACAGCCATTATGTATTTTACTTAAAATTATTCACGCGATTAAGTCCTGTAGTATAAATGATTGATGTTCATGTTACGTCTTCATAATAAATATGCACAAACAAATTAAAAGTAAATAAATGAATATTATATTTTTTTGGATGTGGTGTAGTGGTAAAAGTATACGCTATGTATGTACGTGTGTTCTACCTATTTTGTATTTAAACGCATGTTAATCTATACTAATTTTATATAGCTAAAGAGTTTGTTTGTTTGAACGCGGTAATCTCAGAAATACTGATCCAAATTAAAAAAAAATTCACGGTTGGATACCCTATTTATCGAGAAGGTCTATAGGCTACAAAACATCACGCTACGACCAATAGGAGCGGAGCGGCAATAAGAAATGTTGCAAAAACGAGAAAAAATTACGCATACGAAAATGCGCGGGACAGCAAGTAATATATAATAAACGCAGTCTTCTACGAGAATTGATGTGTTTTACTTGACACCCAGTAAACGAGGTAAAGTAAGTATAAAAATAAAAATATTATTCAAAAATAGGTACTCACCAACTTTTCACGACTAAATTCCTGGCCGTCAGGACAGGTTAAAAGTGATAGCCTGCCATTGATACACATGTAGAATCCATTGCAGTTAGTATAGTCCGGTCTAAGCCATGCTTCTTTCTCGATACATTTATAACCAGGATCCCGAGTTGTTGTTGATGAAGTAGTTGTTGATGGGGTAAATGTGCTGGTCTCCGTTGTAGTATTTGTTGATAGGGTAGTCGTGCTGCCCTCTGTTGTAGAACTACTTGGTGATGGGCTAGTTGTGCTGCCTTCTGTTGTAGAACTACTTGGTGATGGACTAGCCGTGCTGCCCTCAGTTGTAGAACTACTTGTTGATGGGCTAGTCGTGCTGCCTTCAGTTGTAGAACTACTTGGTGATGGGCTAGTCGTGCTGCCTTCTGTTGTAGAACTACTTGGTGATGGGCTAGTTGTGCTGCCCTCTGTTGTACTAATACTTGTTGATGGGCTAGTCGTGCTGCCCTCAGTTGTAGAACTACTTGTTGAGGGGCTAGTTGTGCTGCCCTCTGTTGTACTAATACTTGTTGATGGGCTAGTTGTGCTGCCCTCTGTTGTAGAACTACTTGGTGATGGGCTAGTTGTGCTGCCCTCTGTTGTAGAACTACTTGGTGATGGGCTAGTTGTGCTGCCCTCTGTTGTAGAACTACTTGGTGATGGGCTAGTTGTGCTGCCCTCTGTTGTAGAACTACTTGGTGATGGGCTAGTTGTGCTGCCCTCTGTTGTACTAATACTTGTTGATGGGCTAGTCGTGCTGCCCTCTGTTGTAGAACTACTTGTTGAGGGGCTAGTTGTGCTGCCCTCTGTTGTAGAACTACTTGGTGATGGGCCAGTTGTGCTGCCCTCTGTTGTAGAACTACTTGGTGATGGGCTAGTTGTGCTGCCCTCTGTTGTAGAACTACTTGGTGATGGGCTAGTTGTGCTGCCCTCTGTTGTACTAATACTTGTTGATGGGCTAGTCGTGCTGCCCTCTGTTGTAGAACTACTTGTAGCTGGACTTGTTGTGCTGGCTTCCGTTGTACTACTGCTTGTTGATGGCCTTGTTGTGCTGCCCTCTGTTGTACTACTACTTGTTGATGGGCTAGTTGTGCTGCCCTCCGTTGTTGAACTACTTGTTGATGGGCTAGTTGTGCTGCCCTCTGTTGTACTACTACTTGTTGATGGGCTAGTTGTGCTGCCCTCCGTTGTTGAACTCGTTGTGCTGCTTTCTGTTGTAGTACTTGTTTGTGAACTGGTTGTGCTTTCCTCCCTTGTAGAACTACTTGTAGCTGGGCTTGTTGTGCTGGCCTCCGTTGTACTACTACTTGGTGATGCGCTCGTTGTGCTGCCCTCCGTTGTACTACTGCTTGTTAATGGGCTAGTCGTACTGCCCTGTGTTGTAGAACTACTTGGTGATGGGTTAGTCGTGCTGCCCTCTGTTGTTGAACTACTGGTTGATGGGCTAGTTGTGCTGGCCTCCGTTGTAGAACTACTTGTTGATGGGCTTGTTGTGCTGGCCTCCGTTGTACTACTACTTGTCGATACGCTAGTTGTGCTGCTCTCCGTTGTACTACTGCTTGTTGACGGGCTGGACGTGCTGGCCTCCGTTGTAGAACTACTTGTTGATGAACTAGTTGTGCTGCCCTCCGTAGTAGAACTGCTTGAAGCTGGGCTAGTCGTGCTGCCCTCTGTTGTAGAACTACTTGATGATGGGCTGGTTGTGCTGCCCTCTGTTGTAGAACTACTTGGTGATGGACTAGTTGTGCTGCCTTCTGTTGTAGAACTACTTGATGATGGACTAGTTGTGCTGCCCTCTGTTGTTGAACTACTTGGTGATGGACTAGTTGTGCTGCCCTCTGTTGTAGAACTACTTGGTGATGGGCTTACTGTGCTGCTCTCCGTTGTAGAACTACTTGTTGATGGGCTGGTTGTGCTGCCCTGTGTTGTAGAACTACTTGGTGATGGGTTAGTCGTGCTGCCCTCTGTTGTTGAACTACTTGGTGATGGACTAGTTGTGCTGCCCTCTGTTGTAGAACTACTTGGTGATGGGCTTACTGTGCTGCTCTCCGGTGTAGAACTACTTGGTGATGGGCTAGTTGTGCTGCCCTCTGTTGTTGAACTACTTGTTGATGCACTAGTTGTGCTGCCTTCTGTTGTTGAACTAGTTGTGCTGCTTTCTGTTGTAGTACTTGTTGGTGAACTGGTTCTGCTGCCTTCCGTTGTAGAACTACTTGAAGCTGGGCTTGTTGTGCTGGCCTCCGTTGTACTACTGCTCGTTGATGGGCTAGTCGTGCTGCCCTGTGTTGTAGAACTACTTGGTGATGGGTTAGTCGTGCTGCCCTCTGTTGTAGAACTACTTGTTGATGGGCTAGTTGTGCTGCTCTCCGTTGTTGAACTACTTGTTGATGGGCTAGTTGTGCTGCTCTCAGTTGTTGAACTACTTGTTGATGGGCTAGTTGTGCTGCTCTCTGTTGTTGAACTACTTGTTGATGGGCTAGTTGTGCTGCCTTCTGTTGTTGAACTAGCTGTGCTGCTTTCTGTTGTAGTACTTGTTGGTGAACTGGTTTCGCTGCCCTCCGTTGTAGAACTACTTGTTGGTGAACTGGTTGTGCTGCCTTCCGTTGTAGAACTACTTGTAGCTGGGCTTGTTGTGCTGGCTTCCGTTGCAGAACTACTTGTAGCTGGACTTGTTGTGCTGGCCTCCGTTGTACTACTACTTCTTGATGCGCTAGTTGTGCTGCCCTCCGTTGTACTACTGCTTGTTGATGGGCTAGTTGTGCTGCCCTCCGTTGTAGAACTACTTGTTGATGGGCTAGTTGTGCTGCCCTCCGTTGTACTACTACTTCTTGATGCGCTAGTTGTGCTGCCCTCCGTTGTACTACTGCTTGTTGATGGGCTAGTTGTGCTGCCCTCCGTTGTAGAACTTCTAGTTGATGGGCTAGTTGTACTGCCCTCCGTTGTAGTACTACTTGTTGACGGGGTAGTTGAGCTAATTTCGGTTATGGTACTCTCAGTTGGGACACTAGTTGTTGTTATTATGCAGCCGGCTTTGTCTTTATCCGTACATTGCTGTAAGAAAAAGAATATTTTAATTCGAATAAATACTTACAACAACTAATTTTTTTTTTCTCTACGAAGTCACCACCATGTCCGTCCAAGTACAGCAAATAAAACCATTGCATCGAGGAGTGAGGCAAGGGGACGTTATTTCCCCGAAACTGTTCACAAATGTAATGGAGGATATGTTTAAGACGCTGCATTGAAAAGGGCGGGGCATCAACATCAACGGTGAATACATCTCTCTATTGCGATTTGCAGATAACATTGTCATCATGGCGGAAACGCTGCAGGACCTGCAACGTATGCTGAATGACCTGGCTGAATCCTCTGTACGCATTGGCCCACGGATGAACTTGGATAAAACCAAGGTCATGTTCAATGAAGATGTACTACCGGAACCGACAGCAGTGCACGGCGCCGTTCTCGAAGTTGTTCATAAATATGGTGCACCTCGGGCAGTCATTGCAGTTAGGTAGAAACAACTTCGAGGACGAGGTGAACAGGAGAATTCGGTTGGGTTGGGCAGCGTTTGGTAAGCTACGTCAAATCTTCTCATCGTCGATCCCACAATGCCTAAAGACTAAAGTCTTTAATCAGTGCGTCCTACCCGTCATGACATACGGAGCCAAAACGTGGATACTGACGGTACAGCTGGTCCACAAGTTCAAAGTTGATCAGCGAGCTATGAAAAGGGCTATGATGAGGGCTCGGAGTTTCTCTTAGGGACAAAATCAGAAATGAGGTGATCCGGCAGACAACCAAAGTTATCGACAGCGCCCATCGGATTAGCAAGCAGAAGTTGGAGTGGGCGGGGTCATATTAGCCGAAGCACCGACAACCGTTGGGGTAAACGAGTTCTTGAGTGGAGACCGCGGCTCGGCAAACGTAGTGTAGGACGCCCTTAGGCCAGGTGGAATGATGATTTACGCAAAACGGCTGGCAGGAGCTGGATGCGAGAAGCCGAAGATAGAACAAAGTGGCGTGCAATTGGAGAGGCCTATGTCCAGCAGTGGACTGCGATGGCTGATGATGAATCATTAAATAAATAATATAGGCACAAAATCAAAAATCAACAGTATTAATTTAGTTAGAATCAAAGGTCATATAGGAGGTTTTTAATTTGCATTGTATGAGAATAAACTTACCAACTCAGTAGGGCTGAACTCTTCACCAGGTCGGCAATTCACGTGAGACAATTTTCCAAAAATGCATATGTAATAATGCATACATGATTTGTAGTCAGGTTTGACCCAATATTCATAATCACTACATTCATGTTCCGGTTTTGGAGTTGTCGATGTAGGTGTTGTACTTTCCTTAGTTGTGCTATCAGTAGTAGTGCTTGTCATTATTGGAGTGGTTGATGTTTTATCAGAAGTAGTTGATGGGGTAATTGTGCTTCTCTCTGTTGTAGTACTTTTAGTTGATGGGCTAGATGTACTACCCTCTGTTGTGGTACTATCAGTTGTGACAGAAGTAGTTGTTAATGTACAGCCAGCTTTGTCTTTATCCATGCATCCCTTTTAATAAATTAGTTAATTGAAAAAATGAAATGACTGAATGGTTTTACATATTAGTAATATTTTGTCCATCAGAGTTTTGTTTAATCTAAACTAGGGGTTTTAATTAAACGAACCGGTTATAAAAAAATACAAAATTGATATATACGAGCGTTATCTGATATTTTGAAATCTAAATATTTATTTAGGATTCTGAATAGATGATGGGTCAGGGTCCGTCCCAAACCTTCCTACATATAGAGATGAGGATTATCAAAATAATATCACATCAAGAAAAAGGAAAGAGCGTCCCGAAGAAAGTGATTTAAAACAGGATTTTGCAAACTTTCGCTCAGAGATGATGAAATTTCTAGAAGAGTTGAGTAAAACTCAAAACGAAAATCTATGCTACATTAAGGAAGAAATCTCAGAGATCAAAAATGAAATGAAAACAATTAAATCAGCAACAGAAAACTTCACACAACGATTTGATCACATGAACACTGAAATTGAAAACATTAAATCTAAAACCGAAACAAATGCAAACAAAATAAATAGCTTAGAAACCCTAATATCTCAAATTACAATACGGCAATTCGACGAAAGTTCCAGTGCGATCGTTCCAGTATCGCCCGTCTTGTGTCACGAAACCCTCACCCTCGAAGTAAAAGATCGAGTAGACCGAGAAAAAAATATTGTGATTGTGGGTATCGCTGAAATAACTGACAAAAACGTGAACTCGCGACGAATTCACGATAACCAAGAAGTTATGAACATATTAAAAACGTTACGCGATGATTGTCCTAATCCAATAAAGTCGATTAGACTGGGTAAATACATCATTAATAAAAATCGACCGATCAAAATCTGCTTCAACAACGCAGAGACTCCGAAACTTCTTCTTCGAAACAAATCGAAACTGCCGGAAAAAATACAGATTTACTCAGACCAAACTCCTACACAAAAAAAATATCTAAAGTCAGTCAAAGATAGCTTGAAAAAACGTATTGAGGATGGAGAAAAGAACCTTACCATTAAGTACGTTAAGGGAATACCAACAATAACGGCTAACTATAAAAAAAACTAAGACCCACTACACTACAAACGACTTCTACACCGGGACCGGATAGACTTAACCATTACATAACCAAAAAATACGATGATATTCCACTTCACCCATCTTCATTAAGATTCTTCTACGCAAATTTACGCAGTATTCGTAACACTGGGAAACTGGAGGAAATTAAGTGCATATTAAACACCATTCCGAAGACAATTCACGTTTTAATATTCACAGAGACGTGGATCACCTCTGACGCTGATGCTAAACTATATGAACTGGCAAATTATCAACATGTTTACAACTATAGACATCAGTCCAGGGGAGGTGGCGTTTCAATTTATGTCCACAACGGTATAAAACACGACATTACAGAAGACTTATGCGAAAATGGCAATCACTACCTGTGGATACGCATTGACAAGCTATCACTTAACATCGGAGCAATTTATAAGCCTGGTGAAACAAACATAAATAACTTTATGGACAAATACTTATCACAACTCGAACGGCATAAAAGATCGATTGTATTCGGCGACTTTAATATAGATCTGCTTAGCTCAAATAGCGACACGAAAAAATACTTACGTGAATTGAAAGAAACGGGCTACTACATAATAAACAAGATAGACAGATTATACAGCACACGCGAAACGGATACATCAAACACTATTTTGGACCACATATGTACAGACATAGACAACCACACGTTTTCCTCTACCATCATCGAATCGAGTCTCTCGGATCATAAACAGATTCTACTAGAAATAAGCAAACTATCACCACAAATAAAGAAAAAAATGCAATACAAGACAATCAATTATGACAGACTAAACAAAGAAATTTCAGAAGCAAACTACAACAACGAGAACCACGACTATTATTATTTCGAAAAATTTATATCTATCCAAATACAAAAAAGCAAAATAGAAAAAATTAAAGTACTAAACCCTCCTCGGAAAGACTGGATAAACCGAAGCATTATTGATGCAATTTACACTCGGAACATTTTATGGCAACAAGCAAAAGCTAAACCAAAAGATAAGTACCTACAAAAGTGTTATCAAGAGGAACAACAGAAAGTGAAAATTATGATCACAACACAAAAAAATTACTATTACTACACCCGATTTAAAAACTGCAATAACGATCCGAAAAAGTTATGGGACTTAATTAATAATCTAGGTTTAAATAAAATCAAAGTAAACTGTGCTCCACCTAAACTAATATTAAACTCCGATTTTGTTACTGAGGGTAACTCGATATGTGACGTTTTTAACTCCTATTTTTCAACTATAGGCAAAGACTTAGCTAACAAAATAGACAATTTCTACCACACAAACACAGGAAATACTCTAATGTACGATCAGAACTATATACATGACAGTACAATGAATGAGCTGACCCCTTGCAATATACAAGAACTATCAGGGGTTATAGATAGTCTCGACAGTAATTCTAGCACTGGCCTGGATGGGATTAGTACAAAAGCTATTAAGTGCATAAAGGACGTCATAATAGAAAGACTGACAAACTGTATAAACGCGTGCCTAATGCAGGGTATCTTTCCAGACACGCTCAAAGTAGCTAGGGTTAGCCCTATCTACAAATCTGGTAGTAGATCTGACCCTAGCAACTACCGCCCGGTATCTGTCCTATCGGTCTTAGCTAAAATATTGGAGCGAGTTTTATATAATAGACTTAACAACTACCTAACCCGGAAAAAAATCTTAATTAATGAACAGTACGGTTTTCGCGCAAAGTCGAGCACACTTACGGCTGCAACTGATTTAATCACTAAAATTAAAACCCACATAGATAAAGGGAACATAGCATTGGGAATTTTCATTGACTTAAAAAAAGCTTTTGATACTGTGTGCCACCAAAAGCTCCTCCAGAAGCTAGATAATATAGGTATCAAGGGCAAGGCGCATGATATGTTTAGGTCATACCTAGCAAACCGACAACAACTTGTACATATAGATACTTTCACAAGTTCAACGCAGAATGTTACCTACGGCTGTCCACAAGGCTCCATAATCAGTCCATTACTCTTCTTAATTTATATAAACAACATAAATAAAATCGGCTTAACAGGACACCTAACTTTATACGCGGACGACACTTGTCTCTTTTATTTCGATAAATCAATTCATAACATCATATCAAACGCTCAAAAAGACCTAAACCTCCTCAAAGAATGGCTAAAATACAATCTTTTAACTATTAACGCAGCTAAAACTTCGTTTATGATTTTTTCGGCCAAAAATAAAAACATTCCAGACTTCACACCGCTTAAAATCGACAACGAAATAATAAAACAATCAAGTCACGAAAAATATCTCGGCTTGTGGGTCGACGATAAACTAACTTGGAAACGGCATATCGAACACGTACAAAACAAACTAACATCTGTATTAGGAGCATTACGTAAGACAACGCACTGTATCCCGGCTAAAGTACGCATGATGATCTACAACTCATTGGTCAAATCACATTTAGAATACCTAATTGAAATATGGGGCTCGGCCGCTGTATCCAACCTAAACTCTTTACAAAGAACACAAAACAAAGTCATAAAAATATTATTTCATTACCACCACCGCACTTCAACAAAATTATTATACGAAGAAACCAAATTATTAGACATCAGACAACTATACATATACAACACTTGCATTCTCGTCAGAAACATTAGCTGCAACTCGATTCAGACTAACCTACATCTACAGAAAAAAGAAATGTCACATAACCTAAGAAACAATAACAAACTTAAATTAATAAAAGTCAGAACAAACTATGGAAAGAAAACGATACTATATGAGGGAGCACAGCTATACAACAGGTTACCTAACGACATAAAAGATTGTTCTAATTTAATTATCTTTAAAAAGAAACTTAGGGAACATATTAAGCTAAAGTAAAACTAATCACTGTAAGGAACATTGCAAACATTATCACTGCCATGTATTGACGTCGCATTGCCGCGCGACGCGCTGTCTGTTTTTAGGTACTTTATCTTTGTTGTGTTATTACTATTGACACAGTATGGGTATATAATTATAACTAATACCCACTTACACTACTTTAGAACCGTTGCTTATAGTTGTCACTGACTGCGCGCGAGGCGCGACACAGGCATACGCATACCCACATTTTATTATTTTATTTTATTTTGTTTTTTCTTACCTTCTTTCTTTATTTTACTTTGTTAGAATCATTCCATATATTATATTCAATAGATTATAAGATTATAATAGATAGAGGGATTGTAATAGATTAGTATAATTATTCAATAGATTATAAGTATTCACTATGTATCTCATTTTAAGTGAACTATGTATGTTCTTATGAGAAATAAATGTCTTTAAACCTATGATTAGAAAGAAAGAGACATCTTTCATCTGGTATATTCAATTTTTTTCTAATTACCCTGCTAATAAGAAGGGTTCCATTAAGCACTTTTATATGAGTAAATCGGTGATAAGTCGAAGCCATAAGCCGTTTTGGTGGATTCTTCCTCAATATCAGTATTTTTCTCTTTAAATAGCGATGTTATTTTAAGTGTAATTACTGGCAAATGATGCTAACGAACTAATGAGCCTGGTGCAGCAATATTCAGACTACTAGTAATCTATAATATGTTCATCTTTTTATACAGTGGTATAATAAACTTACCAACTCAGTAGGGCTGAACTCTTCACCAGGTTGGCAAATCACATAAGACAATTTGCCAAAAATGCATATATAATAATGAGTACATGATTTGTAGTCAGGTTTCACCCAATATTCAGAATCATCACATTTATTTTCTGATTGTGGAGTTGTTGATGTAGGTGTTGTACTTTCTTTAGTTGTGCTATCAGTAGTAGTGCTTGTTGTTTTTGGAGTAGTTGATGTTCTATCAGAAGTAGTTGATGGGGTAGATGTACTTCTCTCTGTTGTAGTTCTATTAGTTGATTGGCTAGTTGTACTACCTTCTATTGTGGTACTCTCAGTTGTGACAGAAGTAGTTGTTAATACACAGCCTGCTTTGTCTTTATCCAAGCATTCCTGTAAATAAAATCAAAATCAATCCTATAACGATTAGAAAGAAAGAGACATCTTTCATCTGGTGCGTTCAACTTTTTTCTTTTTAGTTGGGCGGTTCCAATATGCATTTTTATATGAGTAAATATAACTTTATCAATAATAAGTCTAAGCTATTAGTTGTTTTGGTGGGTTCTGCCACAGCATCAGTTATTCTTCCTTGAAATAGTGTTGCTGTTTTAAGGATAGGTAATTACTGGCAAATGAGAACAACGATCTAATGAGTGCGGTGTAATGACATTTGGACGAACAAAGACAAACACAGATTTGAGTGCCTCTGATATTGTTAAGGGAGCGTGATGCTTAACCATCAGGCTTACGACAAGTTCATTTTCTTATTCAGTGGTATACTAAACTTACCAACTCAGTAGGGCTGAACTCTTCACCAAGTCGGCAAATTACATAAGACAATTTGCCAAAAATGCATATGTAATAATGTGTACATGATTTGTAGTCAGGTTTTATCCAATATTCAGAATCATCACATTTATTTTCTGGTTCTGGAGTGGTTGATGTAGTTGATGTACTTTCCTTAGCTGTGCTATCAATAGTAATGCTTGTTGTTTTTGGAGTAGTTGATGTTCTATAAGATGTAGTTGATGGGGTTGTTGTACTACTCTCTGTTGTTGTACTAGTTGTTTTCGGCGTTATTGTTGTTTTCTCAGTTGATGTTCTAGCTCGTGAGGTAGTCAATGTTGTTGTTGTTGTTACAACACAACCTGCTTTATATTTTCTGCGACATCTCTGTGAAAATATATATTTTTTAATATTTTACAAATATTATTAATACTCAATATAATTGATTGAAATTGTATAAGATACTAGCTGAACCGCGCAACTTTGTCTGTGTAAATTTTTCCCTTTTTTGCAACATTTTTCATTGCTGTTACACTCTTATTGGTCGTAGCGTGATGTTATATAGCCTATACCTTCCTTGATAAATGGGTTACCCAACAGAAAAAAGATTTTTTCAATTCAGACCCGTAGTTCCTGAGATTGCCGCGTTCAAACAAATAAAGAAACGGTTTTACCAGCGTAGTTCCCGTTCCTGTGGTAATACAAGGATAAAAAATAGCCTATGTTTCAAGAGGTTAGTGTGGCTCCCCAACAGTAAAAAAATTTTTGAAACCGGTCTAGTAGTTTTTGAGTTTATTCATTACAAACAAACACACACACAAAAATACAAAACTTTCCTATTTATAATTTTATTTCATATTATTATAGAAGTATAGATTAGTAAATATTTAAACTTACCAGATGGGTCGGACTGAATTCCTTACCGACAGCACAAGTTTTCTCAAATAATCTTCCATAATTGCAAACGTAGTAACGTCTACAGTCGTTGTAGTTCGGACGGCGCCAAAAATCTTTGCGTCTACATTTCATTGTTGAATCTGGAGTTGTTAGACTAGTCGTTTCTGGATTATTTGTGGTTTTCTCAGTACTGCCCGACGGAGTTGATGTTGTTTTGGCTACAATGCAGCCTGATTCATTTTCAGGGAGGCATTGCTGGAAAATATATTTTTATTTTAATCCTATATAATTAACTAGCTTTCGCCCGCGGCTCCGCCCGCGTGGATGTCGGTTATCGCGATAAAAACTATCCTATGTCCTTCCCCGGGACTCAAACTATCTCCATACCAAATTTCATCTAAATCGGTTAAGCTGTTTAAGCGTGAAAGCGTAACAGACAGGCAGACAGACAGACAGACAGACAGAGTTACTTTCACATTTATAATATTAGTACGGATTTAATTCCTAATTACATAACATTGCATTGTAACTAAAGTTAAAACTAAAGTTTTAAAAATTCTTCAAGTGAGAGTTGGACTTGAACAATAATAACTTGTGGACATGTAAATAGTTCTTCACAACGAGAGTCTGTATTTTTTTTTTTAATAACCTGATCAGACAGTCTGTTCTACTGCTGGGCAAGACGAATTAATATATATCCATACTAATATTATAAATTTTAAAGTAATCTCTCTGTCTGTCTGTTACGCTTCCACGCTCAAACAGCTTAACCGATTTAGATGAAAGTTGGTTTGCCGTGTGCCGGCTTAAGAATAGTACCACCCCATTTCTTCGCCGTCAAGGCGACTAAGGGATGTCACACCGGAGGACGGGCAGCAGCGGCCTCTGCATATTTTAAAGCCTTACTGCAATCGTCAACCCGCTCGCTAACCGTGGCGATTATGGCAATTACCCCCAGGGTCTATAAAAAGTAGGTTTTACTGGGAAGACCCGTGCCCAGCAGTGGGACGTCATATGGGTTGATATGTATGGAGATAGTTTGAGTAGGATATTTTTATCGCGATAACCGACACCCATGCGGCAGGAGCCGCGAGCGAAAGCTAGTAATATATAATAGTTACTTTTACGAACAAACTAATTTAACGTCTAACATGGCACTTATAAAATTATTTCACTACATAAAATTATTAAATTTTTCATATTGCAAAAATTATGTTGCACTAAATGTACTAACTGCAAATAAATTCTTATATTTGTATAGTAAACAGTTTTTTTGTGGAGTACGGTTTTCTAAAAATAATGAATTGTGAAACTATTACAACATTGCTTCATTGTATAAAAATCTAGTTTGACGAATAATGAATTAAATAGTTCTAGGCGAATATATGTTATATAGGCTGATGACGTATATTTTTTTTAAAGACGACTCCCTCAATAGTTTACAACCCCTGTATCGCGGGGGACTTTACAAACATACAAGTCACGGACACAAAGAACACCCTGACTCGGAACAGCAATTTGTGGATCACACAAAGTGGTGTCCCGGGTGGGAATAATATGACCGTCTTGTGGTCGAAGTGTGCGGATGCATATCGAGCTTTACACAAATATTTCAAGTTTAAAATAAATATCTACTAAATCCAAAATAAGTTTTACGACTATCGGAATATATAGTGCGTAATTAATATTACAATATTAATTACGCACTCTATTCCGATAGCCGTAAAACTAATTTGGGAACCCAGAGCTGACTAAAACAAACGCGTCGCTACCGGTCTGGAAGCTTAGAAACTGAGCGGCAGTCCCATTCTTCGATTGAGTGTATAGGTGAAAGTGGAGGTGAATCGACTTCAAACTTATCCAACCACGATGATGAAGAAGAAAATGTCAATAAATTCGAGTAAAAGAGAGTAGAATATGTCGATAAATCCGAGGAAAAAATGAAATATGGCTTTAAAAGAGCATTAATTATTTTTAGAACAGAAATTATAAACTTCATAAGAAAATCTGTAAACTTCCAAGGACAAAAACATATAACAAATGCGCAGAGAGATTTAGCAAGAAATTAAAAGCCTTACGGCAACCACACATTTTTATGAAGTACAGTTTCTAAGTTCAACGAGTTAAACTTTTCGTAACCCTAACGACATTTAATAATATTTATAGCGGGTTAAAATTTAAACTTACCAACGCAGTAGGGCTGAATTCCTCGCCGAGTGGGCAAAGTTCATGACCTAAATTTCCGAAATGACAAACGTAATATTGTTTACAATTACTGTAGTCAGATTTGATCCAAGAATCATTGTCATAACATTGAAGATCTGAAGTTTGAGTTGTTGTTGAAGTCGTTTTTGTTGTTATGCACCCAGCTTTATCTTCAGGGAGGCACGTCTGAAATTAATTATTTTTAATATAACTTTTTGTAGACTGTCTGTTTTAATATACCAGCTGTTACACTATTTCATGTATTTTTACAGGTTGATTGCGGAGATTTGAAAATGATAATGGTAAGTTTACTGGCCTTTTCGTAACCTTAGCGACACTTTAACAATATTTATAGCGGGTTAAAATTTAAACTTACCAACGCAGTAGGGCTGAATTCCTCGCCGTATGGGCAAAGTTCATGACCTAAATTTCCGAAATGACAAACGTAATATTGTTTACAATTACTGTAGTCAGATTTGATCCAAGAATCATTGTCATAACATTGAAGATCTGAAGTTTGAGTTGTTGTTGAAGTCGTTGTTGTTGTCATTGGTATGCACCCAGCTTTATCTTTAGGGAGGCATTTCTGAAATCCATAAATGATAATTAAATTTTCTGTAGACTGAATTTTTCAATATATTAGCTGTTATACTGGGGACCTGCACGTGTAGAATAGGGATGTTGACTGTCAAGTCAAATAAGTATTTTTTTTCTAAAAGACAATCTCTATAGAAATATGTACGGAATAACAACCTGTGACGTCATAAGTTCCTATCGTCATATCATTACTTTTAGTAATAGTTATTTATTGGTAAGGATTTTATTATATCACAAAATAATAATTTTAAATTAATTAGGAACAAAAATAAAAATAGTAAATAGAATACAAGTCATGTACATTAAGATTACGAAATAATCATAGAAAATCTTATAACTAATTAATAACAAAAATTACGAATAATAATAGTATAAATATAATAGTATTCGTTTTCATGCTTTTAAAATTCAAAAACATTTAAATTGTAAAAGAACACTTATTTTCAGAGCATTTTAAGATCTACTATTACCTGATTAGTATAAAATAATTTACTTTTTTTGTAGTCAACTACGCAATTGTTTTAAATAAACTTGTAACTACAGGAACCATCATTTATAAAAATCTCTCTTTTAACGTACTTCTAAAATCACTGACTGAATTTATTTGAATTTATTTCGCACTTCTACACACACAGAGTGATTTTCCGCTCGTAGCTTCTTCGCGTTACACCAAATAACTTTGGAATATCAGTTTTGAAAAATATAACCATAAATTTACCCGTAACCATCCATCACCTACTTTTGTCACACCAACTACACGTCTGTGAGACCCCGGAGTAAAAATGTTAATTTTGGTCAGCTTTAGGGTCTAAACTACACAATAAACTACGATTTTACTCCAGTTTGTAAGTGATTATGGCCATAACTTCATAAACAGGTGGTAGATTAACAACTTAGTAAGAAAAACAAAGACAAAATATTCGCTAGAAAAACTCTGTTATTGAAGTACTAGCTACTTAGCTTAGTTAGGAAATGCAGAAACTTAATTTATATGTATGTAAAAACCTGTTGTATTTATTATATCCGCTGTATATTACCGTACCGTACGACTACGTATAGACAAAACTCGTACCTAATTAGAGCATACCGTAATTATAACGAGACGAGTCGTGATGTTGACATCGATCTTTCCAACACTAGTATCCTTAAGTAAAACGTTAACAAACCACTTTTTATCATGACACTTTATACTTTGGTTTTGATTTCTCCTTTTTTTAGTATTTATTTTTTATGGTATATCTTTCTTTTGTGTTGTATAATTCATATATGTCGTTAGTTTAATACATTCATTGTCTACTGATATAATTACTATTGAATATAATAAGTGCTATTAGCGAAAACTTTTCATTGGCCTTCTTTATGTTAATTATTATTCTTAACTATTGTGTTTAGATGTAAGTTTTCTTAATTTTTTGAATAAATATTGCACTCGAGCAAAAACTTGAGGAATAACCAATTATAACAGAATCAACTTTCTTACCAATTTTGTAGGGCTAAATTCCTTTCCTAACGGACACACTACGTGTTCCCATAAACCAGATCGGCACATAAAAAATAAAGTGCAATTTTCTTCATCAGGGAGTACCCAATCATCTCCCATATGACATATATCTGAATGTCCTGAATCTATTGTCGATAATGACGTTCCTGATGGAGTAGTGGTCGATTCTGTAGTTGTTTGTTTGGTTACTGGAGTAGTTGCAATTACATCGCAGTTCGCTTTTTCTTTTGGTAAACATCTCTGTAAAAAAATAAATGTAGAATTTTCTAATTATTCATACCTTATACCTTTAGTTTCCTAATTCTTCGATGCCTAAACTGGTTGTGACACCCTTTTTATGTAATTCTTTTTTTTGTAGTTTATTAGATAAGTTTTAAATAATGTTAATAGTTTTATATGGTTAGTTCGTAGGGTAATCTAGTATACTGTATGTAATAACATTGTAAATTTTCATTTTAATAAAGTCCTTATAGTTATCTAAGGAACTACAAGTTCGAATTAAAAAAAAAAAACACGCTATGATCAATACGAGCGGATAAGCAATAAAAAATGTTACAAAAACGGAAAATTAATGCTGACGAAGTTGCGCAGGTCAGCTTGTATATAATATGGTACAAAGACACGGTAATATTTTCTATACAGTATTCTATCTTCATACAAACGATCAGAACAAGAGTTACACCTACGCACCTCGAGTTGGGTACACCCTCGGTACACAACCAGTCGCGTAGCAGTGACGAACGAACGTTGTGATTTTTTTTTATTTTTTTTTTTTTTTTTTAAATAAAACAAGTAAGTAAACAGTAAGCGTGCGATTTGTGAACAATTATTTAATATGGCAAAAAGCAGTTAGAAAATTATTGTGCTGTTTTTTATTATATGTTCGTAAAATTTCGCGATTTGTACACATTATAGAATTTTATAAGCTACGGGTCTTAATCGCGTAAATATTTTATTTTAAGGCTAAATATCTTTGTTACCGTGGTCACGGGTCTACCCGTGACCACGGTAACAAAGGTATTTTTAGGCCGTTGCAATACGGTGGAAACGTCGGGCAGTAAACAAAGGTATTTAGCCTTAAAATAAAATATTTAAGCGATTAAGACCCCTAGCTTATAAAATTCTATACTGTATTTGGTTGTTTGAATTATTTGATAACGCACCCAGAAATAACATTTTTAAATTATGAATGCCTGTTTTTTATACTTTAAATTTAACAATAAAGCTTTTCATATAATGTCAGTCGCAACTCAAATATCTTTCAGTCTCAAATTTATGGGTTAAGGGTGTTTTTTTTTTAATTAATTCTAATATTAAAAATCACATGGGTCTTTATTAGTGACGTCTTATTAGTTTGTTCAAAGAAAAAATAAACATGATATCTCACTACACCCCCCACTCGCTACTAGTGATATTTCCTGATTTTTCCGAATCTCCTCCCGCCTTTCTAACCTCACACGATTAATGGGCGAACCCTAACCTACGCCATTTCATGCTTGTTACGAAGTGTACTAACTACTATAATGTTTAAATTAACAAACAGTAAATAACAAATATGCAATCACAAAATTACGTACGTAATAACTATTTAGATACAAATTTCTAGGGGCAAAACTTGTTCTAACGAAATAAACTGAAATATCATTATTTTAAGTCGTAAGTCCCTACTGGTGCCTTAACATAAACGTCATTGCTGGTACCTACCTATATTTTAATATACCTACAGTCCTAGTACACATTATTGTGGCAATATTGCGTAGATCCGTAATCTCCAAACGATTTGACAGTAGATTGCGGAGATTTGAAAATGATAATGGCTTTTCCTAACCCTAGCGACACTTAAACCATATATAAAATATGTTAAAATTTGAACTTACCAACACAGTAGGGCTGAATTCCTCGCCGGGTGGGCAAAAATTATGAGTTATTTCTCCAAAATAACAAAAGTAATATTGTTGACAATTATTGTAGTCAGGCTTAAACCACACATCATTGTCATTACATTCTAAATCATCATTTTGAGTTGTTGTTGAAGTCGTTGTTGTTGTCATTGGTATGCACCCAGCTTTATCTTTAGGGAGGCATTTCTGAAATCCATAAATGATGATTAAATTTTCTGTAGACTGAATTTTTAATATGTTAGCTGTTATATTGGGCTCCTGCATTTGTAGAATAGGGATGTTGACTGTCAAGTCAAATCAGTATCTTTTTTCTAAAAGACAAGCTCTATAGAAATATGTATGGAATAACAACCTGTGACGTCATAAGTTCCTATCGTCATATCATTACTTTTAGTAATAGTTATTTATTGGTAAGGATTTTTTAATGTCACAAAATTATAATTTAATTAATTTAGGAACAAAAATAAAAATAGTCACTAGAATACAAGTCCTGTCAAAACATTAAGATTACGAATTAATCATAGAAAATCTTATAACTAATAAATAACAAAAAATACGAATAATAATCGTATTCATGCTTTTAAATTCATAAACATTTAAATTGTAAAAGATCATTTTAAGATCTACTATTACCTGATTAGTATAATATAATTTACTTTTATTTAACATTTGTTTTAAATAAACTTGTTACTACAGGAACCATAATTTATAAAAGTCTCTCTTTTAAAGTACATCTAAAATCACTGACTGAATTTATTTGAATTTATTTCGCACATATACAGAGTGATTTTTAATATACTAATAACCTCCCGCTCGTGGCTTCTTTACGTTACACCAAATAACTTCGGAATATCAGTTTTGAAAATATAACCATAAATTTACCCATAACCATCCATCACCTACTTTTGTCAGACCAACTACAACACGTCTGTGAGACCCCGGAGTAAAATTGTTATACGATTTTACTCCAGTAACATTTAACAGTTTATAAAGTTATAGCCATAATTACCTACAGACTGTAGGTAATTATGGCTATAACTTTATAAACAGGTGGTAGATTAACAATTGTAAGAAAAACAAAGACAGAATATTCGCTAGAAAAACTCTGTTATTGAAGTCCTAGTTACTTAGCCTACTTAGGAAATGCAGAAAGTTAATTCATATGTATGTATTGTTTTTAAACTTTCGCGATTTTTATACATCTATACTAATATTATAAAGCGGAAGAGTTTGTTTGTTTGATTGTTTGTTTAAACGCGCTAATCTCAGGATCTACTGATCCGATTTGAAAAAATATTTTTTTGTTGGATAGCCCATTTATCGAGGAAGGAATCATTCATTTATATAACATCGCTCTACGATTAATAGGAGCGGAGAAGCGCCGAGAAATGTTTCAAAAACGGGGAAAAATTACGCATACGAAGTTGCGCGGGACAGCTAGTATAAGATATATTTCAGGACTTAATCGCGTGAATTATTTTAAAGGTACGAACCTTTTATTTACCCGACGTTTCGATCGAATTACATCGATTTGACTGCCTCTGTGGCGTGGTGGGAATGTCTCTGACTGCTACGCAAGAGGTCGTGGGTTCGATCCCCACCCAGGATAAAACTTTGTTTGATGAGCACGATGGTTTATTCTGCGTCTGGGTGTAATTATAATTATTAAATTTATCTATAATATGTATTTATTTAGAAATATATAAGTATGTTTATCAGTTGTCTGGTTGCCATAGTAAAAGCTCTGCTTAGTTTGGGATCAGATGACGTTGTGTGAGTTGTACCAAGATATTATTATTATTACCGATCGTGGTCACGGGTCAATTGGTAAATAAAAGGTTCGTACCTTTAAATAATTCACGCGATTAAGTCCCGAAATATATCTAATATATGTGTATGTAAAATCTTGTTGTTTCACAAATTGTTATACTATCGGCTGTACTTGAGCAAAAACTTGAGGAATTACCAATTATAACAGAATAAACTTTCTCACCAATTTTGTAGGACTAAATTCCTTTCCTAACGGACACTCTACGTGTTCCCATAAACCAGATCGGCACATAAAAAATAAAGTGCAATTTTCTTCATCAGGGAGTACCCAATCATCTCCCATATGACATATATCTGAATGTCCTGAATCTATTGTCGATAATGACTTTCCTGATGGTGTAGTGGTCGATTCTGTAGTTGTATGTTTGGTTACTGGAGTAGTTGCAATTACATCGCAGTTCGCTTTTTCTTTTGGTAAACATAACTGTAAAAAAATAAATGTAGAATTTCCTAATTATTCATACTTTATAGTTATCTATACTAATATTATAAAGCTGAAGATTTTGTTTGTTTGAACGCGATAATCTCAAGAACTACAGGTCTGAATTTTAAAAAAAATGTACTATTACATAGCCCATTTATCGAGGAAAGCTATAGGCTATATAACATCACGCTATGATCAATAATCGCGCAGCAGCAATGAAAAATGTTACAAAAACGGGGAAACTTAACGCAGAGGAAGTTGCGCTGGTCATCTAGTATAAAATATGGTACAAAGACACGGTAATATTTTCTATACAGTATTCTATCTTCATACAAACGATCAGAACAAGAGGTATACCTACGCACCCCGAGTTGGTACACTCTCGGTACTCAGCAGTGACGAACGAACGTTGTGATAGATTTTTTTTCAGCTATTGCATAGCTTTTATCGCGGGGACCGAATCAAGAAATTCCGTAACGAAAATAAAACCTAACACCCCCCACTCCGCCTACCATGTAGCTCGGCCGAGCGTATATGGTACGACTGTACGAAGCTCGCACGGATCGAGACGAGCTGCCCCGAAATGTAATGAAGAGAAAAAAAGAAAAAATATTATTTAACTTATGCAATTATTTTTTTTTTAATATTATTTCTTTTATACTTTTTTTTAATTAAAAACAATGTGTTTTTAGTTGATAAAAAGCTTTACCGCGGCAGTTAGATATTTATTGTGCTGTTTTTGGTTATATGTTCGTAAATTTTCGCGATTTGTACACATTATAAAATTTTATAAGCTATGGGTCTTAATCGCGTAAATATTTTATTTTAAGGCTAAATACCTTTGTTACCGTGGTCACGGGTAGACCCGTGATCATGGCCGTTGCCAAAGGTATTTAACCTTGAAATAATATATTTACGCGATTAAAACCCGTAGCTTATAAAGTTCTATACTATTTTTGGTTGTTTGAATTCTTTAATTCGACTGCCTCTGTGGCGCGGTGGGAGTGTATCCGACTGCTACGCAAGAGGTCGTGGGTTCGATCCCCACCCAGGATAAGACTTTGTGTGATGATGACGATGGTTTATTCTGTGTCTGGGTGTTATTTATCTATAATATGTATGTATTTAGAAATATATAAGTATGTTTATCAGTTGTCTGGTTTCCATAGTACAAGCTCTGCTTAGTTTGGGATCAGATGGCGTTGTGTGAGTTGTCCCAAGATATTATTATTATTATTATTATTAATAACGTACCCAGAAATAACATTGTTAAATTATGAATGCCTGTTTTTTAAATTATAAATTTAGCAATAAAGTTTTTCGTACGTGTCAGTCGAGACTCAAATATTTTTCAGTCTCAAATTTACAAGGTTGTTTTTTTTTATTAAATATAATAATAAAAAATACAACATGTATTTTTATTGTTCATTTCGTATTTCATTCACAACAAATTTATTTGTTAAAAAAATACCGGCCAAGTGCGAGTGTGACTCGTGCACGAAGGATTTCATATCATTATCTATATAAACGGCAAAAAAATGGTTTATTGTATTGGAGGCTCCCATAAAATATTTATTTTATTTTATTTTCTAAATATAACTCAATATTTTGTGAATATTTCAAGCCTTACCTGTTGCCGTTATCATTATCGTGTATAAAGGATTAAAAAAAACACGCTTGCTGTATAGGAACTACCCATAAATATTTATTTTATTCTGTTTTTAGGATTTGTTGTTATAGTGGCAACAGAATGACGTCATCATGAAAATTTAACCTGTCTAGCTATCACGGTACATGAGATACTGCCCAGATAATATCAAGCAAAAAGGACAAATGTCACGTTTTTTGTATGGCCAATATGTATTTTATGTTATAGCGGCAACAGAAATCATGGTTCATGAGATAAAGCCTGGTGACAGACGGACAGAGGGACTGCGAAGTCTTAGTGCCTCTGTGGCGCGGTGGGAGTTTATCCAACTGCTACGCAAGAGGTCGTGGGTTAGATTCCCACACGGGACACCACTTTGTGTGATCCACAATTTGTTGTTCCGAGTCTGGGTGTACTTTGTGTCCGTAAATTGTATGTTTGTAAAGTTGTTGTTGTTGTCAGGGCTTGTAACCTACTACGGGAGTCGTCTATAAAAAAACCCGTTTTACCCTTTGGGTACAGAACCCTAAAGACATATTTACCAACGAAACTATAAGGAAACTCAAGTAGGTAGATGAAATTAATGTTTTTGCGTACCGCGCGGCTGTAGGTAAATAAATCAAGGATAGGCCCAGTCACAATACTGATAATATTACTGTAACAAACCAAAAGCTAACTTTTCCTAATCAATTACCTACCATACTGCCTATTTTTAGGGGTATTATTCACGTTGACCTCTGTGATCGTAACCAGACCAGATTTTACTCTTACAAAGAGATGATTTAATAAATCATTATAGTCGCTGGACTTAGACACCTGTCCGACTAACGGCGAGAAAAAGAGTAGCGAGTAGCGATTTTATCACTCAAGACACGAACATACTTATGTAGATCCCGTGTAAACAAAAGAGATACAGATATTAATAGTTGATCGCTCAGTGTTCACACTGCCGGCGAGTACTCGCTCTATTCTACATCTCTTTTGTTTACACGGACGGGATCTAGAAAATACATCTGTTGTACGTCGCTTGCTCATAGTCGTTGGTGGGACAGGTGCCTTATTGTCCGTTTTATTTGTCTGTCAGAATGACAAATCAAGTCAATAATTTGCTAGGACGACGGCAATGGGACTTTTGGGACCAAAACTTTGATGTGACTTGTACTGATACAAAATAGGGTTCCGGTGAATAATGTCTATTTGTGTAGCCCTCAAGCGTGTTCATATAAAGCTTAGTTTTTGTACTCTTGGTATTTTTTAGCTCCGCGTAGAAGGCGCGGTGGGAGTTTAACCGACTGCTACGGAAGAGGGTCTTCTTGCGTAGCAGTCAGATACACTCCCACCGCGCTACATGCTATGCACGGGACACCACTTTGCGTGATCCACAAATTGTTGTTCAGAGTCTGGGTTTATTGTTTTCTTGACTTGTAGGTTTGTAACGTTCCCCGCGACACATAGCTAGTACCGTACTGCGGGATTCCTCTTTGAAAAAAATCTTCGGAGATACTAAGCCGATTAAGATGAAATTGGTTTATGGTTATAGTTATATATTAACTTGCGAGTATGCGATTTCGCCCGCATGGATGCCTGATAATGTGATAAAAACTATACCATGCCCTGCCCCGGTACTCAAACTATCTCCATACCAAAGTTAGCCATTATCCGGCGGTAGCCTAATGGCTAAGGCATCGGTCTCGCAATCATGACGTCGCGGATTCGAACCCCCTACTAATTATTCTACCGACGTGAATCCACTCCTAACACAAGCCTTTGAGCTTAGCTGGAGGGGTTAACAAGATTGCTAGTAATGTGGGCATCAATCCCACTATGTAAGGTATCTTTAAAAAAAAATCTGTTCCTCGGTTTAAGCGTGAAAACGTAAACGACCAAGTTACTTTCACTAGTGGTTAGTGATTCTGACTGCTGAGCCATAGGTGCTGTGTTATATGGTTTATTCTGTGCATATTCTGGATCTTATTTATTTATAACTAGCTGTCCCGCGCAACTTTTATAAATAAATAAATAAATAAAAAAAAATAAAAAAAAAAAAAAAAAACGTCTGCGTATATTTTCCCCGTTTTTGAAACATTTCTCATTGCTGCTCCGCTCCTATTAGTCGTAGCGCGATGTTATATAGCCTATAGCGTATAGCCCAACAAAAAAAGATTTTTTCAAATGGGACCAGTAGTTCCTGAGATTAGCGCGTTTAAACAAACAAACAAAGCAAACAAACCAACAAACTCTTCCGCTTTATAATATTAGTATAGATATGAAGGTAGGTATTTAGAAATATATAAGTATTATGAAAATAATATACATATATTACGGGTCTTAATCGCGTGAATAATTACGCAATACGGTCTAAACGTCGGGCAATAAAGAAGGTATTTTACCTTAAATTATTCACGCGATTAAAATCCGTAATATATATATTTTTATAATGTGTACAAATCGCGAAAGTTTATCAATGTAAGTATGGTTTCGATACTTACCAGCGTTTTAGAATCAAACAGGAATCCTAATTCACAATTCTTATGAGTTAGCCTACCGAATGAGCAATAATAGTACTTGGAACAGTCTTGATTATCTGGTTGCACCCAGTAACTCCAGTGCTTACAACTGGGTACATCTGGAAGGCTTTTAGTAGTAGGAGATGTAGTAGTCGGTATTACTTTGCAGTTTGCCATTTCTTTTGTTACACACATCTGTGAAAAAAAAAACAAATATAAACGAAGAAACCTGGCAGACCGCAATTTAATTATCTGATCAATTAAATTGCCTATGTCACTCTTTTTTATTGGGTCCTTATTCACTATCTTTATTTCGTTGTCGTGACAAGATGAAATGACGCGCGGTGTGCTCAAATATATCGACCATACATGCGCATTGATGCATTTCTAGGCGCAGCTCTCTACCGCGCATATACGCGGTAGAGAGCATATTTGAGCTCACAGCGCATGCGTCATTTCGCACGGGCTTGTCACGACAACGAAATAAAGATAGTGAATAAGGACCCAGGTGCAATGAGCCATCGGGCTTTACTATAAACTATTAAAGTAATAATAATAATAATATCTTGGGGCAACTCACGCAACGCTATCTGATCCCAAACTAAGCAGAGCTTGTACTATGTCAACCTGCTTATACATACATTTAAAGATAAAGATAAAGGCGCGGTGGGAGTGTATCCGACTGCTACGCAGACAAATAACACCCAGACGCAGAATAAACCATCGTGCTCTTCACACAAAGTTTTATCCTGGGTGGGGATCGAACCCACGACCTCTTGCGTAGCAGTCGGATACACTCCCACCGCGCCACAGAGGCAGTCAATTAAATTGCCTATGTCACTCTTTCTAGTTCAGGTGCAATGAGCCATCGGGCTGTACCATAAACTATTAGTCGGTCAATTGGAGACAGTACTGCTAGTTTCGTAACATAAAAGTTCAAACATGAAGTTGAGCTGCCCTGCACTTGGGAAATAATTTAGATGTTCATGGTACGGCCCCATACAACTCACATGATAAAATCCGTCTTGTCGACTAGGCTGTATAGCATGCTAAAGAAAAATCACCAAATTTCATCACTATTCATTGAGTAGTCTTTGAGTAAAATGCCTGTGATATACGTACGGACAGACAGACAGACAGACGGACATAACGAAACTATAAGGGTTCCGCATTTTGCCATTTTGGCTACGGAACCTCAAAACGTCAATATAAAATTCCAGACGGAAAGAGGTAGGTAATGTATTGTATACTAGCTTTCGCCCGCGGCTCCGCCCGCGTTGATGTCGGTTATCGCGATAAAAACTATTCTATGCCCTTCCCCGGTACTCAAACTATTTCCATACCAAATTTCATCTAAATCGGCTAAGCTGTTTGAGCGTGAAAGCGTAACAGACAGACAGACAGAGTTACTTTCACATTAATAATATTAGTATGGATTTATAATATAATATCTTGGGACATCTCACACAACGCTATCTGTACCCAAACTAAGCAGAGCTTGTACTCTAGAAACCAAACAACTGATAAACATACTTATATATTTCTAAAACATACATATTATAGATAAATATCACCCAGACACAGAATAAACCACCGTGCTCATCACACAAAGTTTTATCCTGGGTGGGGATCAAACCCACAACCTCTTGCGTAGCAGTCGGATTCACTCCCACCGCGCCACAGAGGCAGTCGGCATTTAGATAATAATTGTTCGACTCTCTAACTAGCGGTGACACACATCTTTGTCAAATAAAGATTTAGGTAGCATTATCACTTATATGGGGCTCACGACCTGTTATTATGAGGCTTACGACATACTCTACAAATACAATAATTGCATTTTGAACGATAGAAAAATTTGAAATCCAAACTCAGGAATCGAACCCGAGACTTCCGTAGCCAAACCGGGGCCAGAAGCGAACCACCTATCTGGACTATGTTACTAGATATCAAATTCTTCTATCTCTTAATGCTTACGGGTTTTTTTTCTTTAATTTAATTCTTCTATCTCTTAATGTTTATAATTTGTTAAAATGCTCTCTGTAACGAAGCAATAACAAAAGCCGTGATAGTTCTTTAACTACCGACTAGATGGCGCTGCGGTGGCCTAACCCGTAAGCATTAAGAGATAGAAGAATTTGATATCTAGTAACATAGTCCAGATAGGTGGTTCGCTTCTGGCCCCGGATTGGCTACGGAAGTCTCGGGTTCGATTCCTGAGTCTGGATTTCAAATTTTTCTATCGTTCAAAATGCAATTATTGTAATTGTAAAGTCTTTGGCAAGAAATGCCTATAAAAATTACTTCTATTACGACCTACTCGTTTCTTCCTTTAGTGATTTAGGAAAAAAAAATAACAGAAATTATTTACCAGCTTCCTGGCGCTAAAATACAAGTCCGAAGAACATTGTTTTAAAATTCTGTCGCCAAAAATACAGACGTAATATGATTGGCAGTCTTCAGGATCGGCCATGATGTAAAGGGAAGTAGTATCTTTGCATTTCGGTGCATGTGGTGGTATTGGTCTTCCGCAGTTTGCTGTCGTAGGAGTTATACATGACTGAAAATAAGACAGATTACGCAGTTATAGAATTTTATAAGCTACGGGTCTTAATCGTGGTCACGGGTAGACTACCCGCGACCACGGCCGTTGCAATACGGTCGAAACGTCCGGCAATAAACAAAGATAGCCTTAAAATAAAATAATAATAATATCTTGGGACAACTCACTCAACGCTATCTGATCACAAACTAAGCAGAGCTTGTACTATGGCAACTAGACAACTGATAAACATACTTATATATTTCTAAATACATACATATTATAGATAGATAATACCCAGACACAGAATAAACCACCGTGCTCATCACACAAAGTTTTATCCTGAGTGGGGATCGAACCCACAGAGCCAGAATATTTACGCGATTAAGACCCGTAACTTATAAAATTCTTTAATGTGTACAAATCGCGAAAGTGTACGAACATAGATTACGCAGTGTAAATAGTAGTAGTAATAACTCTTTGATTTTTTAATTATGAATGCGTTAGGCTCTCAAATTCCGTGGACATAAATATGGGAGGAAAAACAAAACAAATTATTTTAAACCAATAAGCCAAATAGGAAATGCCACACATCTAACTTAAAAACACATTGCCGTCTGGTGCCGGCTTAAGAATAGTACCACCCCATCTCTTCCCGTGGGTGTCGTCAAGGCGACTAAGGGATTTCACTCCAGAGGACGGGCAGTAGCGTCCTCTGCGTACTTAAAGCCTTACTGCGATCGCCAATCCGCTCGCCAAGCGTGGCGATTATGGCAATTACCCCCAGGATCTACTGGGGAGACCCGTGCCCAGCAGTGGGCCATCATATGGGTTGATATGAACTTAAAAACTGGCGGATTTTTATATAAACTTACAACCACTATTTTACCCCCTTTGGGGATGAATTTTAAAAATCCCTTTTTTTGCGGATTGTTACTATATTGTCATCGGTCCATGATATGTGTGCGAACATTCCGACGATACGAAATTCTGAAGTGGGTAAATACCACTTTCAAATGTTCTGTTACATAATAACATACATACTAACATACGTATGAAGCTAATAAAAGCGTGTGAAAAAGGAGTGCAATTTTTAATATATATTTAATTTTTTAAGATATTTGTCAAAAGATATAAAAAAGAGAGGAGAGTAGGTAAAATGTTGGCATGTGTTAAAAAATGGTTTCAAATAAAATTGTAAACACAATTAAATATCAATCTTCGATTTTGTATAACGTCTTTTAATTATCATATAAGTATTAATAATAATAATATCTTGGGACAACTCACACAACGCTATCTAATCCCAAACTAAGCAGAGCTTGTACTGTGGAAACCAGACAACTGATAAACATACTTATATATTTCTAAATTCATACATCACCCAGGCACAGAATAAACCGTCGTGCTCATCACATAAAGTATTATCCTGGGTGGGAATCGAACCCACGACCTCTTGCGGGATCAGATAGCATTGTGTGAGTTGTCCCAACATATTATTGTTATTATTATTATGTTATATTGTATTTAAGTATGATCGTAAACTTTCCCAATTTGTACATTGTAGAATTTTATAAGCTACGGGTCTTAATGGCGTAAATATTTAAATTTAAGGGCAAATACCATTGTTTTATTGCCCGACGTTTCGACCGTATTGCAACGGCCGTGGTCACAGGTAGACTTACCCTTGACCACGTCTACCCGTGACCACGGCCGTTGCAATACAGTTGAAACGTCAGGCATAAATCATAGGTATTTAGCCTTAAAATTAAATATTCACGCAGCTAAGACCCGTAGCTTATAAAATTCTATATTGTACTTATGTTAAGTTGTTTGTGTCTTAGGCATTTTATATTAATAAATGGCATTGTTGATGTACATGCCGTCTTCTTATTTCTGTTTTATCTGCAACGTTTATCATATACGCAGAATTTGTAACTGCTATAAAAGTTATTGACTTACATATGTTGCCACATCAAAATAGTACCCATAGGGACACTTTCCCACTGTAGGCTGTCCTCGTTTACAGTAGTTATACTTCTGACATTCTGTTTCATGAGGAAACGCTCTCTTCTGACGATTTGCGCATAGATTTGCCCACGCGTATGCTACATATAATAGCAAGAAGATGACACGGGATTCTGTGAACAAAGATTTTTTTATTTATTAATAAAAAAAATATCGGAACGAAAACTTCTAGACACCCTTCCTATCCTAACCTTTGGCGGTCAGACATGATCTTTGACGGAGGCAAGAAAATCACGGCATAAAAGGCAAACTATCACAGCTAAGTAAGCTTTACAAGTTTAGGAGTAACAGCTGATCAAATGAGAAGTAACAAAATTTTCGTACAAATTCCATTGACAATTGAAGTATTTTTTATAGGCATTTCTTGCCAATTACTTTACAAATACAATAATTGCATATAATATTCGGCCTGCGACATCATAATTTGTTAAAATGCTCTCCGTAACGAAGCAATAACAAAAGCCGTGATAGTTCTTCAACTACCGACTAGATGGCGCATGCGAGGGCCCAAAAACTCGCGATCATCAAGGGATAGAGAAATTTGAGGTCTAGTAACATAGTCCAGATAGGTGGTTCGCTTCTGGCCCCGTTTTGCGGTCTCGGGTTCGATTCCTGGGTCTGGACTTCAAATTTTTCTATCTTTCAAAAATGCTATTATAGTATCCATTGACAAATGTTATTGAGTAGGTATAACGTTGTAATTATGAAATAAAAATAAAAAAGACGCAGTATTTGGATGAGGGGGGGGGACTACGGAACCCTACATTGTGCGTAGACTTGAACCTGACGTGCACTTTTTTTTGCACACCCGGTTTTTAAGTGTAAGGAGGGGTTAACCCAATTTTATAAAGAATAGTACGCATCGGCATGTATTATCTCACTTACACTTTAAGTTGAATAACATCTACAGGAACTTTAAAAAATAAGTTAATAGGATACGGAAATTAGGTGTGGAAATGGCGTGGTGGGAGTGTGTTCGACTGCTACACAAGAGGTCAGAGGTCGTGGGTTCGATTCCCACACGGGACACCACTTTGTGTGATCCACAAATTGTTGTTCCGAGTCTGGGTGTACTTTGTATCCGTGGCTTGTATGTTTGTAAAGTCCCCCGCGACACAGGGCTTGTACCCTACTGCGGGAGTCATCTTTAAAAAAGATAAAGAAAGATTATACAAATTCTCATTCGGTTTGGTTAAAAATTAAACACAAACGAATAAAAGCGTATAGATAAATCGCGTAATTTATATTTGCACAATAGTCCAACTCTAATTGTAATAATTGTATTGACGATTATTTTGTGAAGTCATTAAAATATAACTAAAATAATAGTCTTATAAATTATTCATTATAATCAATGGATTTTTCCAGTAACAATTTCTTATGACAAATCACACACATCAGATTAACATTCATACGTCACATTGCTTAAGCAACGCCTACGCATACCTAAACATTGTTCACGAAGAAAAGTTTCGAACCACTTCGGACCGAAGATGTTCCGAGATTAGCGATAAGCGATATCTATGTGTGCGTGCGTGAGATTGATTTTATAAAGGTATACCGGCATATTGTATTTGATTTATCGCCTGTACACACAGTTTATATTCTAAAGATTTTTATTTTCTTGGGACAACTCACACAACGCTATCTGATGATAAACTAAGCAGAGCTTGTACTATGGAAACCAGACAACTGATAAACATACTTACACATTTCCAAATACATACATATTATAGATAAATAACACCCAGACACAGAATAAACCATCGTGCTCATCACACAAAGTTTTATCCTGGGTGGGGATCGAACCCACGACCTCTTGCGTAGCAGTCGGATACACTCCCACCGCGCCACAGAGGCAGTTGATGATTTGATTGATATTCGATTGATTCTGAAAGGAATTCGGTTCTCATCCGTTTTTCCGATTTGATCCGGGCTTCATAGCACCACAAAATGAGCGGTTATAAACTGCCAATGTCAATTTTAATTGTTGCTATATCATTATTGTCAACAATCAATTATTTATCAATCATCAAACATATTACATAATTAACATTAATCTATTTTGTACTCTATTTCAATTAAGAAGTTATTTGACAGATGTCAACTGTCAAATAATATTGCATTACATCGTAGCGAAATTTCAATTGGGTAGCGGACTACAGTGAATGTAAATTATTTTATACTAATCAGGTAATAGTAGATCTTAAAATGCTCTGAAAATAACTGTTCTTTTTCAATTTAACATGTTTTTGAAATTAAAAGCATAAAAATCGAATATTAATAAAAGTAATTTGACGATAGGAACTTATGACGTCACAGGTTGTTATTCTATACACATTTCTAAAGAGCTTGTCGTTTTAAAATTTCATAAAAAGATACTGATTTGACTTAACAGTCAACATCCCTATTGGTAGGTTTAATTATTTTAAAAATAATTGATTGTACTTTTGAATTAATTGCAAGTAATGTTTTGGATTGATTGTTGTTATACCTTCAAATAATTAAATCACACAAACTAATATTGTTATTTTTTCAATTACACATTACATTTTCAGAAATGTCTTTAGGTGTTAGGTTAGGTCACCCTTAATTATCATAATTATTATACATAATAAAAACACATACCCATTTTCGGAATTTCCCGCTGTCCAAATCGGACTAAACTGCACCAATAAGGAAAGTAAACCACGCTACCATTGTATTATAATCTTTAATTACCATGAAATTGATTTCATTTTAAAATAGCACGCATTTTACTAAGAAGTAAGGGTTAATTAGAAATAAAATTACACATTACACAAATAAAGTCTAGTGAACAATATTTTCAATTTATATATTTTTGCGATATATTACTTCGAAAATTTTGTGATGTAAGGTGGAGACGAGAGAAATATGCATCGTAGACGAGAAGCGGACGATATAATAATAATAATAATATCTTGGGACAACTAACACAACGCTATCTGATCCCAAACTAAGCAGAGCTTGTACTATGGCGACCAGACATACTTATATATTTCTAAATACACACATATTATAGATAAATAACACCCAGACATAGAATAAACCATCGTGCTCATCACGCAAAGTTTTATCCTGGGTGGGGATCGAACCCACGACCTCTTGCGTAGCAGTCGGATACATTCCCACCGCGCCACAGAGGCCGTCTCGGTGGCTACCACAACAGTGTCAGTTATTATTCCGTGAAACAGAATATTAACACACCACTGTGTTTTAGTTGAAGGGCACCTTAGCAAGTGTAAATACAAATGAGACTTAAGAACTCAGCCGTCCTTTAACTAAAACCCCGTTAACCTTCAATCGTCCGATTGAAGGTTAACTAGGTTAGATTTTGAGTTTTGAATGCAAAGTAATACAGTTTTAAATTCTCTATCTTTCTGTCTTAGCACCATGGCTCTATCACTTACAGTTTTAGAGATATTAAAACATGATTTACCGTTAAGTGACAAATTATCCAACCAACTCTTAACTTAAGAGTGACTCATTTGAGACATTAGTTACTAATGTCTCAAATGAGGAGCGCGGTACGGTGACATTCAGATCTTTGCCAACATGGATTTGGGTCGCACTGATACTGTTATGGGCTGGTGTGACGCTTACCATTAGGCACGACCTTCTCGTCTACTCATTTCTAGTATAAAAAAACTGCTAACAAGTTTTTTTGGAACGAAGTTCCTTAACGCGCTTTGTGAAAGGGGGCTAGACGGAAAAAATTCTCACGAAAAGTTGTAACGACACTTTTTGACACACACAAGCCGTGCGGCGTGCGCGTAAGATATGAACATCTAATTTGACGAAGAAGTCACCTGTCGATTTGGTCTAGAGGCATAAATTCGGTACACAGTATTGGTGACAATTGTGTAGTTATGGGTTCGAGCCTTCGGTATACAATCGTCTTTTTGTAAGTTATTTTCGTTTTGTCTTTCTATTTCGCATTGAACAATGTGGTGTTGCGAAAATTATAAAAAAAAGATAAGAACTTCGTTCCATCCGGGTGTCCCTTGACACCTCTCAAGTTTTTATTTTTTATTTTGGAGAGTCTAAAGCCTCACAAGTATCAGCGTAAACATTTGGTTTTCGAAAACGTTTCTCTAATACCTTGTATTAGAGAAACGTTTTCGAAACGTTCGGTACGTGTGGTACCGGCTTAACAGCCGTGTGGTACCGGCTTAAGAATAGTACCACCCCATCTCTTCTCGTGGGTGTCGTCAAGGCGACTAAGGGATTTCACACCGGAGGACGGGCAGCAGCGTCTTCTGCGTACTTAAAGCCTTACTGCGATCGCCAACCCGCTCGCCAAGCGTGGCGATTATGGCAATTACCCCCAGGATCTAGATGCTAGTAGGTTCTACTGGGGAGACCCGTGCCCAGCAGTGGGCCATCATATGGGTTGATATGAATACCTTGTATTAGTGCCAGCAAAAGCAAACATACCAAAGATCTAAATATGAGCCTGTTAAAAAGCTGGTAATTACTGCCTACTCCTTTCTCCGACTTTACCTATTACCTTGCAAACTTAGCATTAGTTCATGTATAATTATGATAACAGGTGTTGCTTGTTTAAGGGTTTTTATCCTATTTGATACGTCAACCCATTGTAACTTAAACTATTACATCAAGTCTATTAACTAATATTAAAATTATGGAGATTGGTAATTACAAACTACAATAATTGCATTTTTGAAAGATAGATTTGTAAAGTAATTGGCAAGAAATGCCTATAAAAATTACATCAATGTTCGGCCTGCGACATAATAATTTGTTAAAATGCTCTCTGTAACGAAGCAATAACAAAAGCCGTGATAGTTCTTTAACTACCAGCTAGATGGCACATGCGAGGGCCAAACTCGCGAGCATTAAGGGATAGAAAATTTTGAGGTTTAGTAATATAGTACAGATAGGTGGTTCGATTCCGGCCCCGGTTTGGCTACGGAAGTCTCGGATTCGATTACTGGGTTTGGGCTTCAGTTTTTTCTATCTTTCAAAAATGCAATTTTTGTATAAACAAACTACATTACCACATAGTATAAAACAAAGTCGCTTTCTCTGTCCCTATATCCCTATGTATGCTTAAATCTTTAAAACTACGCAACGGATTTTGATGCGGTTTTTTATAATAGATAGTGATTGAAGAGGATATGTATTATAACATCCAATAAATGGTGTATAAATAAGGAGCGCAGCAGCAATAAGAAATGTTGCAAAATCGGGAAAAATCTACGCAGACGAAGTTGCGCGGGTCAGCTAGTTTAGTATAAACTAAGCAAATGAATTTTAAGGGGGTGTTTCGGAAGACATGGTCACTAATTTACACATTGCAAATACTATGTCTGATTTTGGATTAGATAAGGGAGACTGCGCTATACAGATTTCTTGACCGGTAGAACCAATTGATCTGCCTCTTCATTACCCCACAGACCGATATATGAAGGTACCCACTGAAGTTTCACACCCTTGCCGCTTTGGCAAAATTCGTAGATTTGTTGTAGCACATTGTAGGCTATCGGTACTCCTCATAAGATTGATCATTTTAATCTGCATTATTTAATAAACACAGAATATATTTTTCCTACATTTAGCGGATTCAATTCCTGACTCTGTGAAGTGACTTTCAGAAAATCTTTGAATGTAGTTATTTTTATTTCAAACAATAAAAGAATGTTTCCTTTCAATAAAATTCGCTAACTCAACAATTTGGGGTACTTTCTCTCCATGGGGGATTGGTTTGATCCACCCTATATATGTTTTGCATTGAACGACTTCATTGCGTATTGTACAACAGTTCACTTTACAGGGTGCCTCGTCTGCGCCCCATACGCGTCTTACGACATTTCTCCCTGGTCTGTGCCTAATAGACATCAACCGTGGCGCACACAGGGAATAATCAGGCTAACGATGGGCGAGTCGACGAGTGTACAATCAACTTCGACTGCACGAGTCGGCTGATTCCAAATGGCACCAATAAACGAATATTAGCGAATAAATGATCACAAAAAATGCTCCGATGTTTTAAAAAGTCTATAAAGTATTAGTAGTTAGAGTTATTTTATTTAACACGGTAAAGTGAATGCAGTCCACTGATAGTTTAGTTATTTAATCTTAATAACACCGGAGTTGAGGTTGGACTAAAACCATCGACTACATGTGATATTCGAGAATCGAAACACTCAACTAAAACATCTCGCAATCGCGCATCACCGATTTAATCCCAACCTCATGAAAAGTCCATGTTATTTTTTTATTCGTTTATTTATTTCTGGAAAATCTACAGCTACAAAACCATTATTGATACATATTTAAGTAAGCAACAAGCACTCAATTACAGATCTTCACTATTAAGTACTAATGAAAATCATTTATTTCACATGAAACATGGTTGACATTGTTCTTAAAAATATGTCTAAAGTATGTCATGTTTCGCCTGACTAGACGCATACAAATTTTTGTAAAACATTGACAATATTAATAATTAATACATTTAAAACTATTACAAGCACATCAATATATTTACTATTTATTAGGTATTTTTAATTTATTATATCATATTATTAGTAGATATGTGTATAAAAATATGTATACAGTATTATAATTAAGCAGTACCTGTAAATCTAAATTATTATTCATTATTACTTAAAAATTCATTAATTGTGTAAAAACATTTTTCCACTAGTCACTTTTACAGTCTGTATCTAAACAAATTTAAAGGAAGTTCTCTTAATATTTTTGGTATTTTGTTATACACCTTGACTACCATACCAGAGCAATTTTTTTGATGTAGGGTACTTAAGGATCTTGTTACAGCAAGTTTAGTTATATCCCTTGAGAGGCATTCCTTGTGTGCATGTGCTTTGTAGAAAAGATTTGGGTGATTCCTGACAAAAACAATTTATAAAGAGATATTAACCGTGAGAATATTGGCTTTTTTGAAAAATGGTCTACTGAATGCTAGAGGCTCGGCATCGCAAATAGCTCTCACGCATTTCGTTTGGCAAATAAAAACCTTATTATTAAAATATATATATTACGGGTCTTAATCGCGTGAATAATTTAAGGTAAAATACCTTGTTTATTGCCCGACGTTTCGACCGTATTGCAGTCTTCCCGTGACCACGGCCGTTGCAATACGGTCGAAACGTCGGGCAATAAACAAGGTATTTTACCTTAAATTATTCACGCGATTAAGACCCGTAATATATATATTTTAATAATGTGTACAAATCGCGAAAGTTTATCAACATTTAAAAACCTTATTATTGTCTGTGGAGTTGCCCTATAGTTGTATACCATATCTAAGCACAGTTCCAATATATCCGTGGTGTGCAGACATGGCAGTATTATAACCTGCCTGTTTTCTGAGGTTTCTCAGTGCAAAGACGAATTTATTAATGCGTCTACAAACGGTTTCAATATGCGCTTTCCAATTACAATGTGTATATATCTATAGCATTCTCTTCTTCCTGAATTTCATTTAAATAGGCAATATTAATACTATTTTTTCTTATTTATTTTTATAATTATGAAATTGTACTATTTTGGATTTGTTCATATTTGCTGTAAGGTTATTATTATTCAACCAATTTGTTACGGTTTCTTTAGTCGACTTTATTAGATCATTATAATTATAAAGATCACGTTTACACGAAATGATTACATATATGTTGTCTGCAAATAGTACGCATTTGTGCTGTATAATATTTTTGATGTCATTGATGGAATAATAGTGGTCCCAAAACACTGCCCTGGGGTACACCAAATTCGTTTAGTCTATATCTATCTATAAGATCTATAAGTTTCCGTATTTGAGTTGTTATTAATTTACAAAATTTCGACACTTGGTTTCCTATTTGACAGATAGCTCCGTAACCACTCTAGCAAGCCCTCTAATACCATAATATTCGCATTTGTTTAGCAAAATTTTGTGACTCACTACATCGAAGGTCTTGGTCATGTCAAAAAATATAGCCAAAACTCGATGCTTTTCGTCAATATTTCTAGTAACATGTTGAACTAATGAGTATGCAGCTAAAGTAGTTGACTTGTTTTTTTTAATCCATTTTACTCCATGGCATGAGTATACATCAACTTTTCGAATAACTTAGACAGTACAGAAATCAAAGTACAGTGGAATCCGTTTATTATGACATCGAAGGGACTTGACAAATACATCATATTAAGCAGACGTCATACAAAGCATTTTGTGAAAATAAAACAACCTTCTTTTTTTAGGTAAATACTTATTTTAATAGAGAAACATAGCATAAAAAAATCAAAATAAAAATTGCACGTTATACATGTATGTATTCATTGTTCAACTGTCATTTATTCACTGAGATTCACAACAAAAACAATACAAGCTGCGTGCCGAACGGCCGTCGTCGGGAGTCAACAAACATTCCCGAAGGTGTAAAGAATCATGTCTGTCACTATAAACGGACAAAATTTATTAAAAATGGGTCATAATAAGCAACATGTCACTGTAAGTAAGCGAAGTCATTATATCCGACTTTGTTACAAAGAATTTTATATGAAAACCAAACTTCGTTGTGTAATTACGTCTTAATAGGCGGGGCGTTAATATAGGCGGAGTCATAATAAACGGATTCTACTGTAATAGTAAAATTGTTTGGCCAACTATAGACATAGTTGGCCAAACAATTTTTACATCCTTTTTTATACAAAAACTTTACGATTGAAAGTTTCAATTTTTCAGAGAAAACCCGTTGCGAAACCTAAAGATAAATAAGATGTGCTAATACCCTTGCGAGTTCATTACTGCATTTTTTTAATATGTATGTTGACAAATTATTGTTATCTACTGAATTAGTATTTTTCAAAGAGTTGAGTGATTTTATTATTTTATATCCTGATGTAGATTTTATAAAAATAGTTGATTCTACTTTTTTAATAAATTGTAGTTCGGAGTAGGTTTTTTGTCTATATTTGAGGTATTAATAAAGTGATTGTTAAATAAAGTAGCTATCTCAATAAGATTAAATGTTTATTTATTTTCTTTGTTATCTTAAATATATAATAATATATTCTTTTGCTTTAATGTCGCTTACTTTTTTTTTTTATTACAATCTAATAAAAGACAAATGTGAATATGAAAAAAATGACATTACAAAAAGCTCTTCGCATCACAAAAAGTATAACTAACAATATAATTAATCACATCATAGCACATCAAACATATCATCTAATATATAAAATTCTCGTGTCACAGTTTTCGTTGCCATACTCCTCCGAAACGGCTTGACCGATTTTGATGAAATTTTTTGTGCTTATCCGGTATCTATGAGAATCGGCCAACATCTATTTTTCATCCCCCTAAGAGTTTGTTTGTTTGTTTGAACGCGATAATCTCAGGAACTACTGAGCCGCATTGAAAAAATATTCGATTGTTGGATAGCCCATTTATCGAGGAAGGCTATAGGTTATAACATCACGCTACGACCAATAGGAGCGGAGCAGCAATGAAAAATGTTGTAAATAAAAAAAGGAAGAAAAAAGAAAAAAGGGAAAATTTACGCAGACGAAGTTCGGCGGGTCAGCTAGTAATCAATATAATTATGTTTGCGCGGTCAGTTCCCATCATTAGCCTTCCTCACCTTCCGACCTACAACTTGCCTCTGTATCTTACACTAATAACTTCTAATGGCCACTGGACAAATTAGTCGTAAATCTGTAATAACTCTTAGAATTAAATTAATAGGTATCTGACATAACATCTTATTATACAACATACTAACTTTTGTACGCGGCTTCATTCAGGTTCGATGATTGCGATCTTTTTTTCCGATTTGTTCATTATTGGCAAACATATAGATGTGAGGTATCACTTCTGCAGGGACATGGTAAATAAAAACATTGTTGAGGTTTATTATTTATGTTCATCAGACATGCCTGCGGACATATTGACCAAAAGTTTAAACATTACAAAACATTATAAATTTATGCATGCTTTAGGCATTGTTATGGTGTAATTAAAATGTAATTTATTTTGTTTGTCAAGTTATATTTTGAGTGGGAGTATTGTAATTGCAAAATATACAACCACTAGCGCCACCTATGTTGAAGTTTGTACATGTGCTTTTTATAGAAGTAAAGTCAGTTGCTAATCGCTCTCAAAGAAATCGTGTTGTTTTATTTTAATTATCATATAATAGGTATCTGACATAACATCTTATTATACAACATACTAACTTTTGTACGCGGCTTCATTCAGGTTCGATGATTGCAATCCTTTTTTCCGATTTCAGCATCCAAAAACCATTCTTTAGCTTGGTTTGAGTAATTTTAACCACTGGCTTACCAAACCCCTCCCTAGAAAAGTGGCTTAAACGCTAATCGCAGTACATTCCGGCCTCGACTCAATCGCAGTTCCCCAGTCGTATGAGCGACTCAGACACTCACACGTAGACAAAGATTAATAAAAACAAAGAAAACTGGACACATGGGAAAAAAAAAAAAAAAACATACAGACGAATTGAGAACCTCCTCCTTTTTGAAGTCGGTTGAAAAGACGTAACATCTTGTCCTCCATATCGTGACCCTGCCGTAATTGATAGGATACTTTAGACTTATAACCTAAACTAGGCCATAGGCATAATTTAAACATTTTACAGGATTTGCAAAAAATATTCAATGTAATTGTTGTGTCAAGAATGCTTGTAAATCTCAAAAAAAAAGAAAAAAATGGTTCTTGGTGTATTTTATGAAAATTTTTTACTATGGTTGACCTAGAGACACAGATTTAACAAATCCTAAAAACCTGGTAAGTGTAAGTTCTGATTTTTTTTACATATCCAATATCAACCATTTAGCTAGCAGGGGGGGGGGACACTTGTCACTGTGACACAAAAAAAAATTAGCTTTTAAAAGCTTAATATTTCACAAATGGATCTCTAAATGTAAAAACTGATCTTGACAACCCTTAAATGTCTATAAACGACCTATCTAATGAAAAAATCACATACCCACTTTACATGGGAAAATACCCAAATAAACCCTAAAAAATTTTTTTTTTCAAGATTTTATTTTTTGATTCTTTTACTTTATCTGCAGTAATATGTGTATCCACATAAAATTACAGCCTTCTAGCACTAGCAGTCTATGAGCTTAGCTGTGGACTGCATATATATAAGGGGTCCGTTTTACCATTTTGGGTACGGATATTTTATTTTATATATATATATATACATATTATTTTGGGTACCATAAAAAGACGAAAATACCTACACCTTGTTTTTATGGCAACATATTTCGTTTTAATATTTGTTATTACAATCGTACGTCGATTGTAATTTAACGAACAATTGTAATAAAAATACTAAATAATAATAAAAAAGAATATTGTAAGGGTAGTAACAACCCCATAAATGATGTATTCATGTGAAAAGAACACAAAAGGACAAACGGTAAGAAGTTGTTTCATGAGTTATGATACACATTAGGTATAAGTATTAGCCAAATCGATTATTTGTGATTTCCTATAAATTATACAAATGAAGCGTAAGACGTGAGGTTAAGCAATTTTTCCGGGTTTATAATGTACGATGGGTGACCAAATGACATTGAAAGCAAACCGGCATTGTTTTTCACAATTGCATCAAAATCGTGTCAAAATGATATATGGCAATTGTCGGTTTTACAGTTAAGTTGAAGATTAATGAAGTATTACCCACATAGCATAGGCAATGGGCTGGCCATATCTGCCAAAGAACCGATGGCTGCTTTAGCAAAGGAGTCTTAGAGTGAAAACTGTGACTTTATTAAAAAATAGCCATAAAAAGTCTAAAGTACTTTGTTCATTTAGGTCACAAAGTGCAATGCAGTCAGACTAACAGAACATTTGAAATAGAATGATTCTATATTTCCACCACATTTGTAAGAGTAAAGGAGTGAGAAAAGAACTTGGCTATAAAAACTCATGGATACTTTTTTTTTAAATTCAATTTTACAAGATATTTGCATAGTTACCAGTAAGGTGCTGCAACCAGTACACTATGAAACTCACGCAACCCGTAATCATAGCAACCTACGTAAAGTAGGTATAAACAAGTTTTAAATGAATTAACCCCCTATGGTGTGGATGGGAGCATCAAGTTACAAATATTACAGAAGAGGATAAAGGCAACATTCCATTATTGTAAGAAAAAATACTTGATATACAAATATTTATAAACCATTAATTAAAAATAAACTTATAAGATGATAATGAACAGGTCGACTAGTCACTCTAAGTAGCACCCATCACGAGTTTGATGCATGGGTCAGCTATCATCCCAATTGTTCCAATTGGTTAACGCCAGATGTACCGATGCCGCTATGTTGGAGCTGGATGCGGAAGGCATCCAGCTCCAACATGCGGGCGGGACCGGGTGTCATGGCATAAAATGTGATTTAGAAATTACAATTGATTTATTTTAGAGTATTTGCTATTGAATTGTAACGCCAATTGCGATTACTTTTTCTAAAACAGCTGTTCTTTTTTTAATACTAATAGCTTAAAGCCTATTAAGATCAAGATGATTTTTTTTTAAATCCCGGGATTTTGACTCAAGATATCCAAATTATGTCACGATTGACGAATCCCGTATGGCAATACGTAAGTATTGCCATACGGGATTCGTCAACTTTTCTCCGTTACTTTTCTCCGTATTAAATATAGACAACGGGATGAAATGCCTAAAAAATCGATGCAATCTAAAAGAACACAATGTTCTTGGAAGGATGTCCCCAGTACCTAGTGTAGCCTGATTATCAAGTCGATTAAAGCCTTAGAGAGAAGACTTAGTGTCGTCTAGAGTGATTAGGTGTCCTCTAAAGTGTTGGCTTCTGCTGTCTAAAGCCTATGGGTGCTTCCTTAATTTCTGCCGCAGAACCTGCTAATATTGCTATCTTAGTTTCCTAAATTAATAAAGAAATTTGAGTTTGACCTTCTCAGTCAAAAGGCATTGATCAATCAGTCAGTCAATCGCTGATAAAACATTAATTAGATCAGTGCAAAATCATGTCAGTTAAAATTGATTGATAGGTATCTAATTTACAGTAATCCAATTATTAGATAGTGTCCATGATATTGACATTAATTTACGTATTTAGATGATATCAATAATTTTATAATTTTATCAGATATTATTGTGCTAGATCTTATCGGTAACTTACTGTACCTAGTAACTGACCTGTAGCGGAAGAATGATCAAGATGGCGTCCTAATTTTACAAATGAATGTTCCTTTTGAAGTCATACATTGTCACCTCTGTTATTTATTGATAATAGATTATTAAGTGAATAGAAAATCACAATCAAACTTTATTTTAGTTCATAGTTTGGTGTTAACAACTGGAAAAGTGAGTAGCCTTAAACAACTACGTTTCAACTGAGCAGGGGTGAGGTCAATTACAGTGGGAGGCAAGGAGTAGCTATGCTTTATTTTAATCTATACTAATATTATAAAGCTGAAGAGTTTGTTTGTTTGTTTGATAATCTCAGGAACTACTGGTCCGAATTGAAAAATTGTTTCACTATTGGATAGCCCATTTATTGAGGAAGGCTATAGGTTACATAACACCACGCTACGATAAATAGGAGCGGAGCAGCAATGAAAAGTGTTGCAAAAACGGGGAAAATTTACGCAGACGAAATTGCGCGGGTCAGTTAGTACTTAATATTCGACTACCTCTGTGGCGCGGTGGGAGTGAATCCGACTGCTACGCAAGAGGTCGTGGGTTCGATCCCCACCCAGGATAAAACTTTGTGTGATGAGCACGATGGTTTATTGTGTCTGGGTGTTAATTATCTATAATATGTATGTATTTAGAAATATATAAGTATGTTTATCAGTTGTCTGGTTTGCTTGTACTATGGACAAGCTCTGCTTAGTTTGGGATCAGATAGCGTTGTGTGAGTTGTCCCAAGATATATTAGATATTAGATAATATACATAATACTTATAATAATACTAGCGCTAACTTTTTTTACTTACCTACAATTTTTTTTTCAATTCGGAAAAGTAGTTCTTGAGATTAAATTAAGTTAAGAAAAGTAGTTCAAACAAACAAACAAACTCTTCAGCTTTATAATATTAGTTTAAAAAGAGAAGAGATTTGTATCTATATTTTTATATAGACTCAAAAACTATTGGAACCAATTAAAAAAATATATTTTACTTATAGAAAGCTACATTATTATGGAGTAACAAAGGCTATATTTTATTGTCAGTGCAAAGCCGAGGTGGGCACCTAGTTGTCCATGAAAAGACAAAGAATTTAGTGAAAATTTTAGATCAATATTATTAAAATGACGGCCATGATGTTCACACATTTGGTAATAATGTAACTAAAGAGTATTTATCGCCAGCAAGCAGCGTTCAATTCCACTAAGCATGTAATAAGCAATTGGGCATATTATTTATGAGCTATTAAATTAATGTTATTTACACACAGATTGAGCTAAAAAAGATGTTAATAAAAGACAGTTTATCGCAATATATAAATAATATTATTTAATTTTATACAGACAAGAATTTCAGTAGACGCCTTGTTTCTTCATCAATCTTGTTCCAAGGTAGGTAAACTTTAAGTCCATCATGTCCAGCTGTGGCCTGAACTTTCTCCCTGACACACCCTGCGTTACAAGCAAAATCACAAGTGCTAGTACTAGGGTTGAAATGCAAGCCTTCTGCGCATACAACTAACACAGCTTTCTTTCCATAACATGTCCAGTACTTGTCACAATCCTCATGAGGCCAGGGTAAGACATGGCAATCATCAACGCATTTCTCGTCTTCTTCCGATATGTCATCTTCGGGACAGTCAGGTTCAGGTTCACAATCTTCTTCATCGCAGTCCGGCTTACAGTCAGTACCATCGCAATCCGGTTTGCAATCTTCTCCACTACAATCTGGCTTGCAATCTTCTCCGCCGCAATCTGGCTTGCAATCTTCCCCGCTGCAATCTGTTTCACAATCTTCGCCATCGCAATCGGGCTTACAATCTTCTCCGCTGCAATCTGGCTTGCAATCTTCCCCGCTGCAATCTGTTTCACAATCTTCGCCATCGCAATCGGGCTTACAATCTTCTCCGCTGCAATCCGGCTTGCAATCATCTCCTTCGCAATCGGGCTTGCAATCAGTACCATCGCAATCGGGCTTGCAGTCTGTACCATCACAATCGGGCTTGCAGTCTTCTTCGCTGCAATCTGGCTTACAATCTTCGCCTCCACAATCTGGCTTGCAATCAGTCCCATCGCAATCAGGCTTACAGTCTTCTCCACTACAGTCAGGCTTACAATCTTCTCCGCCGCAATCCGGCTTGCAATCAGTACCGTCACAATCCGGCTTACAATCTTCTCCGCTGCAATCAGGCTTACAATCTTCTCCACTGCAATCCGGCTTGCAATCAGAACCGCCACAATCTGGTTTACAGTTTTCCCCGCTGCAATCTGGCTTGCAATCTTCTCCACTGCAATCTGGCTTGCAATCAGTACCGTCACAATCCGGCTTACAGTCTTCTCCGCTGCAATCAGGCTTACAATCTTCTCCACTGCAATCCGGCTTGCAATCAGAACCGCCACAATCTGGTTTACAGTTTTCCCCGCTGCAATCTGGCTTGCAATCTTCTCCACTGCAATCCGGCTTGCAATCAGTACCGTCACAATCCGGCTTACAGTCTTCTCCACTGCAATCAGGCTTACAATCTTCTCCACTGCAATCCGGCTTGCAATCAGAACCGCCACAATCTGGTTTACAGTTTTCCTCGCTGCAATCTGGCTTGCAATCTTCTCCACTGCAATCCGGCTTGCAATCAGTACCGTCACAATCCGGCTTACAGTCTTCTCCGCTGCAATCAGGCTTACAATCTTCTCCGCTGCAATCTGGCTTGCAATCAGAACCACCACAATCTGGTTTACAGTCTTCCCCGCTGCAATCTGGCTTACAATCTTCTCCACTGCAATCTGGCTTGCAATCTTCACCGTCACATTCATCAGGTAGAGTGATACATTCATCTGGGAGTGCTGTGGTACTTGTGGTGCGGGGAGTGGTGGTTTCTGGTGCTTCAGTAGGGGGGTGTCCAGGTAAGTTACAGTTACTCAATGAACGTAATACACATGTCTGTAACAAAGAGTATAATTGTAACTACATGGTATAATGAAAAATTTACTTCCGCGTGTACCAGTTTAAATGATTAGTTTATTTTGATTATTAAACATATTTTGGTGGTTGAGAATTTTCGGTTTATGAACTATATACCGATAAAATCCCTCTTTTCTTCCTTGGATATCTGTTAGTTGTCATTAAATTAGCCCTACTCCTGTCCTATCACACATTTTGTTGGTTTTAAGGTCGACGTCTGCTTGACAAGTACCCCTTTTTGATAATACGTTTGTTAACGGTTTGCCATTCACCCACTCTCTAGCACACAGCTACATCCAAACTCATATTAATTTAAGTTTATGTGAAAGTACCTATGTCTGTCTCTCTGTCTGTCTGTCCGTTATGTTTCACGGTTAAGCGACTGAACTGATTTAGATGAAAATTAGTATCCCGAGAACCACCGTTTTCATCACTATAACCTATAACGACATCCACGCAGGTGAAGCCACGGATGAAATCTAGTATCATATACCCAAAACCCGTTGCGTACTTTTTAAGATACTTTTTAAGATGCGACTTTGTTATACGAGTACTTGCAAAGTATGTATGTAAGACTAGCTGAACCGCGCAACTTAGTCTGCATAAATTTTCCCCATTTGCAACATTTTTCATTGCTGCTCCGCTCCTATTAGTCGTATTGTGATGTTAGCCTGTAGCCTTCCTTGATAAATGCGCTATCCAACAGTAAAATATTTTTTCAATTCGGATCCATAGTTCCTGAGATTATCGCGTTCAAACAAACAATCTCTTCACCTTTTTATATTAGTACTAGCTGTCCCGCGCAACTTCGTATGCGTAAATTTTCCCCGTTTTTGCAACATTTCTCGTCGCTACTCCGCTCCTATTAGTCGTAGCGCGATGTTATATAGCCTATAGCCTTCCTTGATAAATGGGCTATCCAACAAAAAAATATTTTTCAAATCGGACCAGTAGTTCTTGAGATTAGCGCGTTTAAACAAACAAACAAACTCTTTCGCTTTATAATATTAGTATAGATAGATGTGATAAGAGATAAACATCATCTAACAAGTAAACCATACCTGCAAAGTAGCCGAGAACTCCATTCGCAGTGGACACGTCCTTGGTTCGAGGTCCATATTACCACGCCAGCAGCGGTAATACTTAGTGCAGTCATACTCGTGAGGTAGGTAGCTGCTGCCAAACCTGGAGCAGTCGGGGTTGGGCACTGACAGGTGGCTAGCCTGAGCAACTGCGAGAGCCGTTAGGAAGATCAAGGATTCTGAAAAATAGTTTTGAAAGAATTAAAGACACGTGTCGCTGGAAAATGTTATTTTTTTTTTTCGATTGTAACCAAAAAATTTTAATCATTGCCTGCGTGACTGCGTGAACCGTAGACCTGTGAAAGTAACGGCTCTATATGTACCCGTATGAATTCGTTACTAGTACAAACAGTACTCGTTACTTTCGAATAGTTGCTAGAGTCGTTACTTTCTACTTTAAAAAACAGGTAATATTACCGAAAATTGATACCAAAAAGTACTCAAAAGTATCCAAAATAAAAGCGACAAATTATATTCACTGAAATAAAAATTGACAGTGATAGAAACGATTGCGAGTCCCATGCCTTAGTCATTATTATTTGTGTGTATATTTTGTCGCCTTTGCGTACCTACGTAAACTTAAGAAACTCGTATTTTTTTTCATATTTTGTTAATAAACATAAATAAAATTAACAAAAAGGCACTTGTACTGTTCGGAACTGATTTTTTTAAGTTACTAATTTAGTACTTAAAAAACTAACGTACTCGTGTTAAAAACATTACGAAAAAATCATAATATTCCTAAAAAATAATATTAAGAACTTACTGATCATTTCTTTATTGAAGTTTTTATTTCCTCACTGACTGAGGTTATTCATTTCAAATGCTTATTTATATCAGTTTCATTTTGATAAAATTTGTTAATCACTGTCCGATCTATTCTTTCAGTCATCATTATATTTACATGAATTAATTTAAGTATTTTACTGAAATATTTAGGGATCCGTGTAAGATTGATAAGGGTTACTGCGCCGTATTGTTAACCCACTAGTTATAAACATAACAACAAAATAAACCTCAAATTATCAGTAGTGAAATAGTTAAAATCAATATAATAATAAAAGTCAGTTAAAAATAGTAAAAAAATCTACTTCGAAGCAAAACCCGGAAAACTCTGATGTTTTAAAAGCATAGAAAATGTAAAGTAATAAAAATATTCCAGTTTGCATTCCAATATTCCATTGAAATAACAAATATTAAGGTGACCCCAAACTAAATTCTAAGCGTACAACGTTATGTATTTGAGCCGTTTGGGGTTAAGACTAGGGCCATGGGGCCCAAGTACGCGCCTATTACATAAGGAAATTTCCCGACGTCTTATCAGTGCCCAGAAGGCTGGCCTTTTCTGTGCACAAAGAATTAGCATTGCCATCCAACGTGGCAATGCTGCCAGCCTCCTGGGAACGTTACCTGTTGACATCGATAGTAAACGGTTTTGTCCTCCTTTAATTATATTTTATTCTAAATATATTAAGCGTACAGACAGAGGAAAGCGACTTTGTTTTATACTATGTACTTAAAGAAGTATTATGAACTTTGAATCTCATTATATACGTATATTGCAAAGATTATGCGGATCCCACGCCTCCCCTATAAAGAAAAAAATATAAAAAGTCACTTTACAAATAGATAATATTTGCCATTAACTCCAAAATATCTATGATCTCATCACCAACTACTTATCAGAGGTTACTAAGGATACTAACAAGAAAACAGTATTACGAATAATTGTGATTGATATGTTGATAATATCAATCAAGATTATATTTTAATACTATTTAGTATCTTGTTTATGTCGTGTTTTAAAATAAAGTCAAGGAATTTATTGTTGAGCGGTCTATAAGGTTCATTGCCGTCCATCGCGGCCGATCGCGAGCCGCGCGCGGTTTACGACGAGCGGCTGACGCTCGCGGCCGATGCGACAATATTCAGAGTGCGCAGCCTACGTCAGTCGTCGGCTGCGCGCGTCTGTTGCATACCTCGGAAGCGGCACCATACATTCTCATAATCTGACTGTTGTCGCATCCGCCCCGCGCGTCAGTCGATTGTCGTAAGGCGATCGGCCGCGATGCACGGAAATGAACCTTTAAAGTATATCTCATTAAAGCCACGCGGCACTCGACCAGCACCGATTTGTCGTTTGGCGTCGACTCGCTGTTGACAGTTGGTCCATGAGTTGATGCTACGTTATGAACCTCACATGGGCAACCAGTGAACTTCGTGTGGTCAACGAGTGAACGTCGCGTGGTCAACGAGTAGACATTGCATGGTCCACGTTCGATACCGCTACGGAGGTTATGTAGGTAGTGAGGGCTTGAGTCGAAGTGGTGGTGGAGGTCGAGTGCTTCACTCTCCACTCATCGTATTGTTACCAGATTAAAGAAAATGTGTGGCACTCGGAGACTGTCGCGGTAAAGCTATTGCATAGCATTTTTTATCAACTAAAAATACAACAAAAAAATATAGGTATACATTTTTTAAATCAAATGATTTAATTGTGTAAGTTAATAAATAATGTATATAGATATATACATATATTTTATTTTACTTTTCATTACATTTCGGAGCAGCTCGTCGCGATCCGTGCGAGCTTCGTACAGTCGTACCATATACATACACGTTAAGCGAACGCTCGGCCGAGCTACATGGTAGGCGGAATTTCCGTAACAAAAATAAAACCTAACACCCCCGTGTTAGGTTTTATTTTCGTTACGGAATTTCTTGATTTGTTCGCCGCGCTCAAAGCCCGCGCTAAAAGCTACGCAATAGCTTAAAAAGTCTCAATGTTGCAATGCCATACAATTATTATGTAAGAGGTTTTAGGTTCGATTCCCGTGACAAAAACACAAGTGGGAATCATAAATCTATAATTTTAGCAATTTTTATACAATCAATCATTCTGTGTCGGTCCACTGCTGGACATTGAGATACATACACATCTTTGTCTTTGCCCTCCGCCTTCTGCATTCATTTATCCCAGCGACCTCCTTTAAGTCGTCAGTCCATCTGGCTGAGGGTCCTCCTATCATACATTTACCGAGTTGAGGTCTCCACTCTAGGACTCGTTTGCTCCAACGGCCATCAGTCCTTTAGCAAATATATATAAAGTATACCTACATCGATTTAAAGACGCGAGATCGCAGACATGTTAAAAATTATAAACTTATTGATAGCCCGAAACTTTTATTAAAATTTGAATTTCCCTATTTTTTTTTTATTAACTTTGTAAAAATTCCCCCTGATATTAATTATTCAGGGTCCTTGTGGTTTCTATTTTGTGTATTTTCATATTTATGTATATTATTTTATGTTAGTTTAAAATATTTATTTGTTATTATTATTATTATTTTTCCCCTTATGTTATGACTTTCGCATTATTGCGCCGTGCTACGATTTTTATGATTCCGGTGCAGTAGTTATCAAAATTCTTTCCTGATCTTTTTCCAGCCAGGTCGTTCCAGATGTTAGTGGAGATCTTACAGCCTAGTTCTATTTCTAATTGTGATCTCCTGGCACTAAATAGGTACGGGGCATTCGTTAATTAAGTGCCCCATTGTTTGCTCTGTATCTGTCGAACAGGAGCAGCTGGGGTTGTCGGGGCGCTTGAAGCGGTGAAAGTACTCGGCGTTACCACCATGGCCGGTCCACGTTAGAGATCTCCAGTAAGACACGCCAATCGTCTCGATGGTCTGAAATGCTTGGCGTATGTCCGGGAAAAAGGCTTTAGTAATACGACCTTTTGCCGACATGGTATATGCATCTTGCCAGGCATCCAGTGTCCGTTGGCGTATCTCTCCTCTGGCATAGGATAGTGGAAACCTGTCGTAGTCTGCAACAGTTTTTTTGTAGAGGGCCGCTTGGTTGGCAAGTTCATCGGCGCGCTCGTTTCCGTCTGTGCCGATGTGCGTCCCTTTTAAGGCTGTACGGCATTACACACCCATTCATTTGCCTGTCGTGTCGACCAATTATTGCCAGAATTCCAATTCCTTCATGTGGCTAGCGGGCAAGACACTAAAGATTAAGATTAAAGATTTCTTTATTTTGTATAAAACATGAGTATACAGTACAAGATATAAAACTTGCATGCAAGGTGTTATATTTGAGTATGTGCTACATGTTTTGCCCTTGTAGGCATACAAAAAGGCAATGGTAAATGTTAAATGACATGCATGACAAATCTTATTATGTCATAAATTAGCATAAAATATTGAATAATAATATAATAAAAATAAAATTAACATTATTAAATTTAGAAAGAGAAAAAAATATTAAAAAAAAATTAAAAAAAACATTATTAAGTTATAAATTTTGTTTCATTGTTAGTTTTGTTCTTTCTCTGATAATTGTGGACTTTACTAGTCCAATCGGTTACCGAAAGCTAGTACCTATCTAATAAATATTGGTTCTAAGTTTAGGTGTCTTTTTATAATAATAAATATTTATATGCATCAAAACTTGGTTTAAAATAGGCGCTAAACAAGAAATAGTACAAAATGTTTTGCTGAGTCTACATAGCATGCAATTTTTTAGGTTAGGTTTTTTGAGGTATGTAATGACAATATTGTATAATTAATAATACAATAAAATTTTGTACGCCAATCTCTGGCAGAATATAGTGAATTTTTATAACACTAACAAGAACTGTACTGTACCTATGTTCACAAATAAAGTATTGATTGATTGATTAAAAATTAATAAGGTGTGTTTAAAAAGTCCTTAGTACAAAAAAAAAGTAGATATTATCTAGTCTTAAACAATCCAGTATTCAGTAACAGTTTCAAATAATTTGGAATCCTATTCTCTATATATTTTTACGCACTTAGCAATGCAATTTTTATTGAATTTTATTGTCCGTGGAATAAATTCTAATGCAAGTTTGTGTGAGTCACACTGATTTCGGGAGTTGACCTCATTATCTAATATAAATAATTCTCAATAATTCCTAACAAACTAACATATTTTAAATATATATAAAGAAGGCAGTGGTAACAAGCCAAGTTTTTTAAATATAGGTCGACATCACTGATCAGAAGGGAGACCATATATCGCTCTAATACATTTTTTCTGCGCAATAAATTTAGTATTTGTATATTTTGTTAAAGTACTATCTATGTGCACTTTCCAGTTTAGATGTTCATCTATTATTATTATTCCAAGGAATTTAGTCAGTGTCACTATTTTAATTTTAGGTATGTTTAACGTGTAATTGTAATTATTGATATAGCATTTATGTATGTGTTCCAAAAAAATATAAAAAAAACAAAAAAGGTAGCGCTTTACAAATACTTATCTATCAGATTTTTTCATAATGCTACGGCTCCGAGACCCTACACTGAGCATGGTTTTATTTATGCATGCATTTTTCATATACCTATCTTATAAAAAAAATCGTATCAAAGATATTGGGCTATAGTTATTCATGTCATGTTTTTCTCCTTTTTTCAGGGTAGGCTTAACGATGGATAGCTTTAGTGCATCTGGGAAGATACTTAGAGAGAAGTATATATTGTGTGTTAGAATTTCAATTATTTCATTGGTGATTTTTGTATTTATTACGTCGTAGCCTTCGGAAGGGATATTTTTCAACGATGCTATTTCTCATCTAATCTAATTTTCCATCATAGGGGTGAGAAATATCGTTGGGATTTGCGCAACTATTTTAATAAGATTGTCGTTACGAGTTTGTGAAGATTGATAAGTAGGATTTATGAATTAATTAATTAATGAAAATTTTTATTAAAAAGCAACTACAATGGCTCAAATTTGTTAGTAATACTTATTTTCTAGGTTAGTATAAAATAAACGATTAAAAGGTTACAAAGACCATTCTTGCGCCATCAGCTCGCCGTTAAAGCACAACAATGGTTCAGGTATAAACTGTCTAGCCTTCACGCAATCATGTTCAGGATGCTGCTGCAGCTCTCTCGCACCCTGCGCACCAGGGACGCGCATCTCTTTCTTATGGTTGCGTAAAAGCAATCTACTCGGGCCTCCGCAAACATACCTGATACACTACAAATGCGCGGCAGACCCAGCAGCACCCTGAACGCGTTGTTGTACTGCACAAGGCACTGTAGGCTTTTTGCGTGTATCTAGCCCACAGGCTGCACGTGTAAAATGACGTACAAAAAGCTCTGAAAAGTGTGATCTTTACCCCTCGTGAACAACGTGCAAACCTGCGAGCTAGCATATTTACTTTCACTGACTGCGCCCTATGTTCTCTCTCAATGTCTTTATCGTCCTTGAGGTCGAAAGTCGTTTTATAAAGTGGATATTAAAAATTTAAAAGCTGAAGCTAATTCTATGTTTAGTTTTAGTTGTTGACTTTAATACATTCTATATTGTCAATTGGATATGTGTTAGATGTTCCATCTTTAATCACTTTCCATGTGGCTTTGCATTTATTTTTATTTTGTAAATAAATTTCATAAATTTCTTTAATATTATGGATTCATTTTCTTAACAGGTATCAACAAACTGTCATATTATTGATTCATCTCCTTAGACCTTAAGCTTCCTAAAATTCTTCCTATATCTTATCTACATCACAAAGACCCGCTGCAAAATTTCAGCTCACTAAGTTAATAGATGTAAATCGGGTGTTGATTAGAAAACGAATAAGCTAGGCACAAAAGTGTGGCCTGTGCGTTGATATGTATGTCCTAAACAAATGAATCAGAATATATTTCCATATTTAAGATTAGAAAGTAATCTTGATTTGGCTTTAATTGACAAATGTATCTATTCAGAATCTAATCATTTAAGTATTTGAATAACATAGATAATGTGTTAATCCAATTTAATAGTCACATATAGTTAAAGGACGATAATAATATTAGTCAGAATAAAATAAATAAACAAAAACAAAGAGATATTTGATATGGTCGTGTATTTTAATGACATCTAGGATTACAATAGATTTTTTAATGATAAACAAATTATTTACATTAAAACAGTCAAAATATGTCAGAAATTTCCGTGATTGATTAATCATTTGTTTAAAGAAACCAAACAAAGCGCTGACTGATTTTAAATTTTAATTTAATGACTGATTTGGTGTAAATCTACTATAAAGGGCCAAATACAATAAAGAGCCAAAGCAAACATGTTAGGTACTTAAACAGCAGCGATCGACGATATTGTGACTGAAATACAATTTGGCGACTAAGAATCGTTCGCTACATCTAAATTGTATTTTATAAATATACCATTTAGATGTATTTTCGACTGTCTATTCTGAAATGTGTCGACTGCATTAATATTGGACTTCCAAAAATCAATTATATCCGACGACAGTGTTAAAGCACTCTAATATAGCTTTAGCCCTATTTTTTTCCCTTGAGGTAGCATTAAACAGTCAGGAATTTGAGCAAACTCTTCGTTTTATCATCAAGTTTATTCCAAGGCAGGTATAATTTAAGTCCATCGTGTCCAGCTGTGGCTTGCACTTTGTCTCTGACACATCCAGCGTTGCAAGCATAATCACAAGTGTTAGTACTAGGATTAAAATGCAATCCTTCTGCGCAAACGACTAATATAGCTTTCTTGCCGTAACAAACCCAATACTTGTCACAATCTTCATTTGGCCATGGTAGGACTTGGCATTCATCTTCGCATTTTTTGTCTTCTTCCGATTCATTTGATTCTTCACTGCAATCGTCGTGGTCGTCATCTTCTGGTGGTATTCCTGAACCGTCTTCGTCACAATCATGGTCGTAACATTCATCTGAAGGCGGACTTTCTTCATCATCGTCGCAATCTCCTTTCTCACAATTATCATCATCTGGTTTCTCTGTAGTTGGTACTGTTGGTTTTTCAGGTTCTTCTGTAGTATGTGGAGGTCCAGGTAAGGTGCATCTGCTTAAGCTTCTCAAAACGCAAGTCTGTAACAGATAAAAGTGGGTTTGAAATAGCGAGGAACAGAGGTAACCTGACATTAAGAAATTCTAGGTAGTCAAGTACATATTTTTTGTCATTTATTTTTATTTTATTTTATTTTTTTAAAGGACGACTCCCGCATTAGGGCACAAGCCCTGTGTCGCGGGGAAATTTACAAACATACAAGTCATGGACACAAAGTACACCCAGACTCGGAACAACAGTTTGTGGATCACACAAAGTGGTGTCCCGTGTGGGAATCGAACCCACGACCTCTTGCGTAGCAGTCGGACACAGTCCCACCGCGCCAACGAGTCAGTCAGTTTATTCCATTATCATCGATCAAATCGGTGAAGTACAACCTTGTGAGGAAACCTGCATGTATTAAAATTAAAAATTGAAGGCATACAACAGATAAGACGTGCTAGCTTTTTTCATTTTTAATCATCTTTTATAAAGACAACTGCAACACTAGGCAAGTTCCTTGAGAAACATGGAATTTTAGAATGACTATAATAAATGAACCTTTCCAAGGGATGTGATTACATCTATATCCTGACTTGGAACAATATAATATTATATCTTGGGAAAACTCACACAACGTCATATGTTTCCAAACTAAGCGGAGCTTGTACTATGGTACTAGACAACTGATAAACATGCTGATATTTCTAAATAAACACATTTTATAGATAAATAACACCCAGACAGAATAAAGCTCCTCACCCACGAACCCGCGTCCTCTGGTTTAGCGGTCAGGGTCACTAACCACTAGACCAACAGGCCAGTTGAATATATTTAATGAAACACAAAACGTGGTCAAATTCAAGGGAGATTTGTGCTAAAGTTACAAGATGACTATTTATGACAGGCCCGTTGATCTAGTGATTAGTGACCTTGACTGCTATGCCAGAGGTCGTGGGTTCGATTGCCACTCAGTCTTATCTGTGAACTTATCAGTTGCCTGGTTGCCATAGTAAAGGCTCTGGGTTGTTTGTCGTGTTTGAGTTGTCACAAGATGCCTCGTGTATCTGCAAAACATCATCTTTCTATATGTGTCCGTCCGTAAACAACCAAATATAAAAGATATTGTTGTGTTTTTTTTTCTTACCCTCAGTGTAGGCGAGAACTCCATTCCATTGCTACAGGTCCTAGCCTCTCCATTTATCTGCCCTCGTCTACACACATAATACTTGGTACAGTCATACTCATGTGGTATATTTCTAGTTCCAAGTCTTGGGCAGTCAGGGTGAGATATAGTCTTGTCTTCGCTCTGGGCTAAGACCAAAGCTGGCAGGAAAAGAAGAATAACTGAAATAGAATAAATGGTTGGAATAAAACTAAACCTAACTAAACAAAACACTTGGTCATGGTCAATTTTTACATAGGGGTCATTCAAGTGTTACCTAAGCAGAATTTGAGTCCTTATCAACTGCCCATCCCCATGTCAGCAAAAAGTAAGCGAAGATAAAATTTTGCTCACAACTAAGTAAATATATAGATATCTAGGATCTGATTTGGGGGAATTTTAGGAATTTCACTTGACTCAAGAGCATTTATTGTAAAAATATTATTATTATTTTTATAAAATTTTGAGTAAGCTCCTGATCGACGCTTCACGTGACCAGAAGGCTGGCCTATACTTCGCTCAGCGAATCAGCATTGCTATACAACGCGTCATTGCTGCTGGGCACGGTGTCGGTCGATAGCGATGCGGAGGAATTCTATGACGCCTGCTTGTTTTGATTTTATTTTATGTATTAATTTGTACATAGTGTAAACAATATTTATTTATATTTCCAATGTACAATATTTTACGCGAATATTGCTAAAGTAAACACCACACAGTAATCACCACCAACCACCGCCAGGTCTCCGTCCGCGTGAATGTAGGCGTGACATTATCGTAAAAAGGTAAGAACAAACTGAGGCAACGTAAGCAACGCATTATGGCATCTAGGCTCTTTAATTTATTTGAAAACAGTTGAATCAGAAATATATTATCATACGCAACGCTATCAGATGCATCTCATCCTGATTCAACTGTTTTCATACAAATTCAAAAATCTAGATGTGACGTAGAATAAACGTAAAGACTGAGCCAGTTTGTCTTTGTGATAACTGACAACCACAGCCATAGTAGGCGAAGTCGAAGACATAATAGGTAAATTTGTATATCTAGGAAATAATATTAGAAACTGTGACTCACTACACACACCTCAAACTGGTTGAGGCGAAATTTGACTGAGTTATTTACTGAAAGAGTTTCATAACTTCATTTTTGTTGCATACTACAGTACTGTAGATAAGATGTAAATGCCTAATCCTGTTTGGCACACAGAATGTTATTATGATAAAATGAATTTTTGAAAATTAAATCTCTAAAAACGCTTTTAAATTATAGAATGTTAAAAAATCAATTTAGTAAAAGGAGGATTGAAAATTTGAATCAAAGTCACACTAAATATGGACAGAGCAACGAAGAAAAGTTATTACATTTCAAGATTTATAAATAAAGAGGTTACTTACCAATCATGTTCAAAGAGCTGTTAATACTTTTTTTAATGAGCACTTGTTGTCTTTTATTCCTGTTTGAGTGTAGCCTGGTAATTTTAAAACAATTTATATACCAGTTTTGTGAAGATAAAATATGTTAATCAGTAATTAAATTAATTGTTGTAAAGACAACATTGTGTTAACATTGTACGATTAATGAATTTAATTTAAACAGTTTAGAAATCCTCCGACAAAATAATAAATCATTTTTAACCTACACCTACTAAGGAATTATACCTACTCAATACGTAGAATACTTTAACAGCAGATCGCCAAGATGGCAGTGTTGTTGTCTAAGAATATTCCAGTGGATATAGTATCTGAAGTTGAAGAAGAAGTAGAAGAAGAGCAACTTAAGTAACAGACTGTACTATGTAGTTATCGCGGTAACTTTTACCGTTTTTGAAGTAAGCCATTTACGCCATGCCGAAACTCTTCAAACAGAAACTCTGAACATATACGGAATCCCATCACATTTCTCTGTAAAAAAATAAACTAAAAATCAATTAGCATTGACAGATTACACTAAATTTGCAATTAACTTGAAATAATCTTTGATCGGATCATTTGTTTATTATCAAAACTCAGCAAAGTTCTAAAACATGAAAACATTATTAAATTTAATTACGATCATGTTAATGAAAAATCAATCAAAATTGTTTGATCTTACTATTGCTCGACCTTGTACGGATTTTCTACTTACTACTACTAAAATAATATCTGCTATACTTGTGGTATTGTTCATCTCAGAGCTAGACTTTCCTGAATTTCTTTCTTGCCAATCATCTAAATTCATCAGCTCTCTAAGATTAAAGGTTTGTCTCATCAACGTCCAAATCTATACTATAATTATAAAGTTGAAGAGTTTGTTTGTTTTAATTGGGATAATCAGTCTCAGGTTCGAATTGAAAATTAGTTTTCAAAAATGTAATTACTTATCTTACTGTTGGATAGCCCCTTTATAATTTTGGGAACTCCTACTCTAATGTGGCTAGAGAGAAAGCCCTGGCTTAAATCTCCTTAATTAAAATTATAAGCCTCACATAAAAAATGTTCTAAACTATACTTAAAGTAAAGAGCCTGACACTACACATTATTCCATTTGGCGTTTGTAGTAATTACTAATAATTACAGAATTAAACTCACATAAATCACTAGCATAATAAGTAGGTAGTGGAAAGCAAATCAGATTCCCATAAACATTGGTGTACCTACCTGGGACATGTTTTTTCACTAATGTCATTTGTTACAGGTTTCTCTTTTTTCGACTGACGGTGCTCGGTCTGTTGATATCTATTTCGATTGTTGTATTGAGGGTATTCCCTCACTACTTCTGTCGTTTAGATCCCCAAGACCACAAACCGAGTGTGAAACAGTTTAGGATGGATTTCCGCCGTGTGATGCCTGATTTAATTCGTTAGCATAAATATTCCATTTCTGCCTTCACAAGTAGTGCAATCTAGCTGTTTTACGATTCTTGTTTTAACAAACCTTTTAGAAACTAGATATTAATCTATATCCCTATCCTTAAAAAAGAAATTCTATGACTCATTTCTCTGCTGGAAACCCCCAAAAAATGGAACTCCCTACCAGCACATGTGTTCCCTCCTACCTACGACATGGGGTATTTCAAAAGAGACGCAAAGAAGCATCTTGCAGGTGAGCAAGGTAAGGTCAGTCAGTGCTGTACTATCTGGCCTTCGGTTTGGACTCTATTTCCACTTAACATCAGGTGGAATGGAGTCATTTGCTTACCTATAAATAAAAAATATATCTAATATATAAAATTCTCGTGTCACAGTTTTCGTTGCCATACTCCTCCGAAACGGCTTGACCGATTTTGATGAAATTTTTTGTGCTTATCCGGTATCTATGAGAATCGGCCAACATCTATTTTTCATACCCCTAAGAGTTTGTTTGTTTGTTTGAGTGCGATAATCTCAGGAACTACTGGGCTGCACTGAAAAAATATTTTATTGTTGGAAAGCCCATTTATCGAGGAAGGCTATAGGTTATAATATCACGCTACGACCAATAGGAGCGGAGCAGCAATGAAAAATGTTGTAAAAAAAAAAAGAAAGAAAATGAAAAAAGGGAAAATTTACGCAGACGAAGTTGCGCGGGTCAGCTAGTATATACATACATATATACAGGGTGTAACAGAAAGGTGTGGTCATATTTCAGCAATGAACAGTGTTAGGTATAAGTATAACATCTGCGGGGGTACCAATTCTGATTTTATTAGTATGACTGAGATAAAGAATTTTCTTTCTTATCGAGTGCGTAACATCGACATACTGAAAATACGACTTTACCGATAGGTACCCAACACTAACAGATAATCAGCTGTTTCAAATGAACTGCAATGAACTTCAGGTTTGACCTTAAATCACCACCCACTTTCATTTTGTTTCACTCTTTTGTTCCTGCAAAGATGAAACAAGTGATGATGTGTGAGTGAGACAAGTTAGTCTCGTTCTTTCATTTTAACTCTCATTCGTCCTTTGGTATCTTGTTTCACTCTTCCGTAGCTTGCCTCTCGTTCTTTATCATTGTTTATGGACGAAGAGTAAAATAAATGCAGTTTTCATTAATAAAAATCATTCATCTCTGTCACACAATAATCTATCTGGTCAACTACATTTGTGTGAGTGTGTGTATACCTACACACTCACACAAATGTAGACACACACACAGCAACACTTACCCCGAAAACCAATGTTCGGAGTACCAAGGTAACAGACATTGTGAGGAGTACTTGGGAACAACAGGTATGACGCCTGACGCCCATCTCTTGCTTTAACTAGGGCACTTTAAATTACCTACGTAATAAAATATGATACCTAAGTCATTTAAATATTTTCATTGATTTTGTTGACAAGGTAACGAATTCAGGCAGCATTAAACCGTACATTATTTGTAACTTAAACATCACCGCTCACACCATAATTTAGAACTTTCTTCCCAAATTCCCCGTCTTCCAGGGTACGGTAGGTAGGTATTACATCACAAATAAACAAAGGTACCTACTGACCCTAGTCGGCGACGACACACTGTTTACAATAAACGAATTTGTTATTCTTATAGTAACTTGTCGGTTTACCTCAAAGTTGAACCAACTTCTATTATGATATAATGTTTGCGTAAGTTAAGCAACTTTACCACAGTTGGTGCATAGATGGGTGACCGATTTCTAAAATGTTATACTCACATGAATCATCGTTTGGGTCTTTTTTTATTGTCAGAGAACATTTTTTAAATCTATTTACATGAAATCGTTAAAAGACAAAATCCAACAATTTATTTCATTGTAGGATTAAAATCATTGAGGTATTGATGTAGTTTTTTAATAGTTTAAATAATACCACAAACAATAAAACAATCTACAATCTAAATCGATATTCATTATTTTGTGTTGAAAAGTAATTGACAAACACACAGACATTCAGGTGAAAAGTTGATTTGCAACAAAAATAAATCGTAAACTCACGGCTCAACTTCGTCCCGCGTTATTTGTCCCACGCCGTGTAAGTAACGCTTTACAACTTATTTATTGCATTAAACACGAAAAGATTTTTTCAAAAACTTCAAATGCATGGAAATTAACTTTCCAAACAAAATAATTATTCAAAACAAATATCAGTGCCTCAAACTCAAACTGACCGATTATTGGTTTTATTACCTAGTTAGACAGAGACACCAACATTTCAAGGCCGTGGCGTCATAAACAAAACGTGTGCAATAAATAATTCGGTATTTGACCGGAAGCTCGGCAGAAATATTCGGAAGTCATTGTAATTTCAAAATGAGTTTTTAATACTCTTTTGTTGTTATTATGATTCATAAAATAATTTAATATTGCCATTAATTAAATTATAACTTTTCTAAGATAATTTACGAACATTTTCTTGTAATTTTAGAAGTTTTAAGTTTTTAGGCACTTTCATTCTTTGCTTCATTCTTGGTGTTGCTTATTTATTCCGTCACTGTCCGTCAGTGCTTTCAACGCGGAGCCCGAAGCGGTTCGATCTATTTCGTTTCTTGGTTTTTGTTTGTCTTTCTTTGTGGAAGTGATGTGAAATTGATAAAGACATTTTGTTTTAAATTAGTAACAGTGAATAATTTCGAAATTGTGTATCAATTGCGTATGACGCGATGATAATCTACGCGATGTAGGTTAGGTACCAAGTAAGTTGATAGAAACAGTCTGCTCGGTCCTGGACAAACGTACCATAAGGGATCCAACGGTGGCGCGTAATGCGTGACCCGTAACCCGTAGGTACTTACCACTTTCGGCGAACGCAACAATTATTTATTGTTGACCGATAGGTAGGTACCAATTTAGTTATGTAGTGGTGCCAGGAATGCGGGGAAGCGTCACCGAGTTTCGCGCCTATTTTCATTATGTAGGTATTATCAATTCGAACAAACAAGTGCGCGTTGAAGTTAGTGCTAAATTCATGTGTTGTGATTTGTGATACTGTGTATTCGTAACTTAAAGTATGTAAATACCAAAATCTCATTCTTATTGAAGTTTCAAAAACGGTAGGTAGGTACTTTCCCGAACCCTAAAAACATTAATATCAAAAATGTAGGGATGTAAAAACCGAACGTAGGTACCTAGTACGTTATTTTGTACCGTGAAGTGCATTCAAATGATCGTCCACCAGATGTGATAACAAAGTAGGTACCAACAACAGTGAGATGGTGATTAACATTTGTCCGTTCGATGTGGTCGTCGTGAAAGCCGGTGGCGACGGAAAACGTTCAGAGGTTAGTAGTTAGTTGGTATTAATTTGTTTGCCTGTGTTTCTTTGGTTTACGGACGCGCGGACGTCCATATGTTCGACGCGTGACGGGTACCAGGCGCGCAGTGATACTTAAGAGATCATTGTGCAGGGTCATCCAACATAATTGAACTCTCTACTACTACTATACTACGATGAAAATCTTGAATGATTGGTTAGTGATGTAGCATTATTCATGGCGATATTTTGCATAATAATTTATGGACTGATTAAAAATGACGTAAAATTTTAAGGTTCTTACATTTTGATAAGATTAGGTACACAGGTAATTTATCATGTGTATGTGACGACCCTTGAATATGACCACACCTTTCTGTTACACCCTGTATATACATATACATATATATATATATGTAAATTACAATAATAATAATAATATCTTATAAACTGAAATAAAAATTAAATGTTCAAATTGCATTTATTATATAAATAAGTATAACAACATTATTTTATAAAATAATATTATCAAGCAAACGTATTCTGTAAGAATTGGCGTGTACTTATTTCTAAATATAGCTAATAGTAGGTAAAGTATTAATAGTGCATTTTAATCAATTTTCTATGCGCTGAAGACGTTTGCGCTCGTTTTCGAAGAGAGCTCTATCCTTGTAAGTTTCCACATTGAATTATAAAATATCTGCTAACTTAGCTATCATTATTTACACCTTAAGGTGGAGATGATCAGATTTGTTTTAGGTCACTTTCTAAGAACGTCAGATTCTTACCATGTCTGATACTAAGTTAGTATAACGCGTCAAATCAATTCGTGCTAAGTCTTTGTGATATTAAATTGTACTATTAAATACTTGACATTGCCTGAAATTAGCTAAAAGTTGGCTAAATTTTTGCCAATTCAAAACGCGTTCATTTCTAATGACTCTATAAGTCTAACTGTAACTAACAGAATACAATTTTTATTTTACACACTGATGAACTTCAAAAGATGACTAGTATGTTCATCTATCTTGTTCCATGGTAAATATAATCTTAGACCATCATGTCCAGCAGTAGCTTGAACTTTGTCTCTGACACATCCAGCATTGCAAGCGTAATCACAAGTGCTAGTACTGGGGTTGAAATGCAATCCTTCAGCGCAAACAACTAATACTGCTCTCTTGCCATCACAAACCCAATATTTGTCACAATCACCATGTTCCCACGGCAGAACGTGGCATTCTTCCTCACATTTTTTATCTTCTTCATTCATTTCATTTGATTCTTCACTGCAATCGTGATCTCCTGGCGGTTTGGTGGAGTCATCTTCATCATCACAGTCTTCGCCACTGCAATCTGGATCAGTGGTGGTAGGAAGCCAAGTTGTAGTATATTCTGGCCAGGTTGTATTTTCGTTTGACTCGGTAGTGGTAGATTCTGGATCAGTTGTATTGTAATCTGGCTCAGTTGTGGTCGGTAGTGCAGTGGTAGGACGAGGCCGTCTAGTTGTGGTGGTAGGACGAGGACGTCTTGTGGTTGTCACCGTGGAATTATCAGCTTCAGTTGGGATTGGTTCTGGCCAAGTTGAGTTGTCGTTTGATTCAGTCGTGGTAGGTTGTGGCCAAGTAGTGTTGTCATTAGACTCGGTGGTGGTGGGTTCTGGCCAAGTTGAGTTGTCATTTGACTCCGTAGTTGTAGGTTGTGGCCAAGTTGAATTGTCATTCGATTCAGTCGTAGTCGTAGGACGAGGACGTCTGGTTGTGGTGGTAGGTCGGGGGCGTCTCGTTGTAGTCACAGTGGAGTTATCTGCCTCCGTAGGGGTTGGTTCCGGCCAAGTTGAGTTGTCATTTGACTCCGTAGTAGTAGGTTCTGGCCAAGTTGAGTTGTCGTTTGATTCAGTCGTGGTAGGTTGTGGCCAAGTAGTATTGTCATTAGACTCAGTGGTGGTGGGCTCTGGCCAAGTTGAGTTGTCATTTGACTCCGTAGTTGTAGGTTGTGGCCAAGTTGAATTGTCATTTGATTCAGTCGTCGTCGTAGGACGAGGACGTCTGGTTGTGGTGGTAGGACGGGGGCGTCTCGTTGTAGTCACCGTGGAGTTATCTGCTTCCGTAGGGGTTGGTTCCGGCCAAGTTGAGTTGTCATTTGACTCTGTAGTAGTAGGTTCTGGCAAAGTTGAATTGTCATTTGATTCGGTAGTAGTAGGTTGAGGCCATGTAGTGTTTTCATTAGACTCGGTAGTGGTGGGTTCCGGCCAAGTTGAGTTGCCATTGGATTCAGTCGTAGTCGTAGGACGAGGACGTCTAGTTGTGGTGGTAGGACGAGGGCGTCTTGTTGTAGTCACCGTGGAATTATCTGCTTCAGTAGGGGTTGTTTCCGGCCAAGTTGAGTTGTCATTTGACTCCGTAGTAGTAGGTTCTGGCCAAGTTGAATTTTCATTTGATTCGGTAGTAGTAGGTTGTGGCCAAGTAGTGTTGTCATTAGACTCGGTAGTGGTGGGTTCCGGCCAAGTTGAGTTGTCATTTGACTCAGTTGTAGTAGGTACCGGCCATGTCGAGTTGTCATTTGACTCAGTTGTAGTAGGTACCGGCCATGTCGAGTTGTCATTTGACTCAGTAGTGGTGGTTTCAGGTTCAGTGGTGGTAGTGGGACGTGGTCGTCTAGTTGTGGTAGTCACTGTGGTGCTATCTTCTTCAGTTGTGGTTGGTTCAGCTGTTGTCCATCTCGTAGTAGTTTCTGGCTCAATAGTTGTGGTTAGTTCAGGTTCAGTGGTAGTGGTTGTTGTCCATTCGGTAGTAGGTTCTGAGGTGGACTCTGTTTCTGTTGGGGTTGTTTCCGGTTCAGTTGTGGTGCTGGTTGTCCATTCGGTAGTAGGTACTGAAGTAGACTCTGTTTCTGTTGGTGTTGTTTCCGGTTCAGCGGCAGTGGTTGTTGTCCATTCGGTAGTAGGTTCTGAGGTGGACTCTGTTTCTGTTGGGGTTGTTTCCGGTTCAGCGGCAGTGATTGTTGTCCATTCGGTAGTAGGTGCTGAGGTGGACTCTGTTTCTGTTGGGGTGGTTTCCGGTTCAGTGGTGGTGCTGGTTGTCCATTCGGTAGTAGGTACTGCAGTAGACTCTGTTTCTGTTGGGGTTGTTTCCGGTTCAGTGGTAGTGGTTGTTGTCCATTCGGTAGTAGGTACTGAAGTAGACTCTGTTTCTGTTGGTGTTGTTTCCGGTTCAGCGGCAGTGGTTGTTGTCCATTCGGTAGTAGGTTCTGAGGTGGACTCTGTTTCTGTTGGGGTTGTTTCCGGTTCAGCGGCAGTGGTTGTTGTCCATTCGGTTGTAGGTGCTGAGGTGGACTCTGTTTCTGTTGGGGTGGTTTCCGGTTCAGTGGTGGTGCTGGTTGTCCATTCTGTAGTAGGTACTGCAGTAGACTCTGTTTCTGTTGGGGTTGTTTCCGGTTCAGCGGTAGTGGTTGTTGTCCATTCGGTAGTAGGTACTGAGGTGGACTCTGTTTCTGTTGGGGTGGTTTCCGGTTCAGTGGTGGTGCTGGTTGTCCATTCGGTAGTAGGTACTGCAGTAGACTCTGTTTCTGTTGGTGTTGTTTCCGGTTCAGCGGCAGTGGTTGTTGTCCATTCGGTAGTAGGTTCTGAGGTGGACTCTGTTTCTGTTGGGGTTGTTTCCGGTTCAGCGGCAGTGGTTGTTGTCCATTCGGTAGTAGGTACTGAGGTGGACTCTGTTTCTGTTGGGGTGGTTTCCGGTTCAGTGGTGGTGCTGGTTGTCCATTCGGTAGTAGGTACTGCAGTAGACTCTGTTTCTGTTGGGGTGGTTTCCGGTTCAGCGGCAGTGGTTGTTGTCCATTCGGTAGTAGGTACTGAGGTGGACTCTGTTTCCGTTGGGATCGTTTCCGGTTCAGTGGTGGTGATGGTAGTCCATTCAGTAGTAGGTACTGCAGTAGACTCTGTTTCTGTTGGTGTTGTTTCCGGTTCAGCGGTAGTGGTTGTTGTCCATTCGGTAGTAGGTACTGAGGTGGACTCTGTTTCTGTTGGGGTTGGATCAGGTTCAGAAGTAGTAGGTTCTGTAGTAGGCGCTGCGGTAGACTCAGTTGTCCATTCAGTAGTGGGAACTGAGGAAGACTCAGTTGTCCATTCGGTAGTAGGAACTGAGGAAGACTCAGTTGTCCATTCTGTCGGTTCTGTCTCAGTGGTGGTAGGATATGGTCTAGTAGTGGTATCTATCCAAGTTGTGTCATCTGAGTCAGTGGTCGTTGGTAGTGTGGTGGTGGGACGTGGTCGTCTAGTTGTGGTTGTTACTGTGGTGCTATCCTCTTCAGTGGTGGTCTGTTCGGGCTCAGATGTGGTCGGTTGTGGCTCAACTGTGGTCGGTTTAGGCTCAGATGTGGTTGGTTCTTCTTCGGTTGTAGTCGGTTCCGTCTCAGTAGTAGTAGGATATGGTCTAGTTGTTGTATCTATCCAAGTTGTGTCATCTGAGTCAGTGGTCGTTGGTAGTGTGGTAGTGGGACGTGGTCGTCTAGTTGTGGTTGTTACTGTGGTGCTATCCTCTTCAGTGGTGGTCTGTTCGGGCTCAGATGTGGTCGGTTCTGGCTCAACTGTGGTCGGTTCAGGCTCAGATGTGGTTGGTTCTTCTTCAGTTGTGGTCGGTTCCGTCTCAGTAGTAGTAGGATATGGTCTAGTTGTTGTATCTATCCAAGTTGTGTCATCTGAGTCAGTGGTCGTTGGTAATGTGGTAGTGGGACGTGGTCGTCTAGTTGTGGTTGTTACTGTGGTGCTATCCTCTTCAGTGGTGGTCTGTTCGGGCTCAGATGTGGTCGGTTCTGGCTCAACTGTGGTCGGTTCAGGCTCAGATGTGGTTGGTTCTTCTTCAGTTGTGGTCGGTTCCGTCTCAGTAGTAGTAGGATATGGTCTAGTTGTTGTATCTATCCAAGTTGTGTCATCTGAGTCAGTGGTCGTTGGTAGTGTGGTAGTGGGACGTGGTCGTCTAGTTGTGGTTGTTACTGTGGTGCTATCTTCTTCAGTGGTGGTCGGTTCAGGCTCAGATGTGGTTGGTTCTTCTTCAGTTGTGGTCGGTTCTTCTTCAGTTGTGGTCGGTTCTGTCTCAGTAGTGGTAGGATATGGTCTAGTGGTGGTATCTATCCAAGTTGTGTCATCTGAGTCAGTGGTCGTAGGTAGCGTGGTCGTGGGACGTGGTCGTCTCGTTGTTGTAGTCACTGTGGTGCTATCTTCTTCAGTGGTGGTTGGTTCATCAGTTGTCCAACCCGTGGTAGTTTCTGGCTCAGCAGTTGTCCACTCCGAGGTAGTTTCTGGCTCAGCAGTTGTCCACTCCGTGGTAGTTTCTGGCTCAGCAGTTGTCCATCCCGTAGTAGTTTCTGGCTCAGTATTGGTATCTCCTTCAGTTGTAGTTGGTTCCGGCTCAGTCGTTTGTTCCACAGTTGTAGTTTGTTCAGTTGTAGTTTGTTCAGTTGTAGTTTGTTCCGTTGTAGTTGGTTCCATTGTAGTTAGTTCTGGCTCTGTGGTTGGTGGTTCAGTGGTTGGTTCCACAGTGGTAGTTTGTTCAGTTGTAGTTTGTTCAGTTGTAGTTTGTTCAGTTGTAGTTTGTTCAGTTGTAGTTTGTTCAGTTGTAGTTTGTTCAGTTGTAGTTTGTTCAGTTGTAGTTTGTTCAGTTGTAGTTTGTTCAGTTGTAGTTTGTTCAGTTGTCGTTTGTTCAGTTGTAGTTTGTTCAGTTGTAGTTTGTTCAGTTGTAGTTTGTTCAGTTGTCGTTTGTTCAGTTGTAGTTTGTTCAGTTGTAGTTTGTTCAGTTGTAGTTTGTTCCGTTGTAGTTGGTTCCGTTGTAGTTAGTTCTGGCTCAGTTGTTGGTGGTTCAGTAGTGGTTGGAAACCCTGACAGATTGCAGCCACTCAATGAAGGTAGTACGCAAGTCTGCAACAAATAATACAAACTAAGGTACTTTTACCGAAGATGGCCCATGTCCTAATAAGGCTCACTTAGTTGGAAAATCTAAAAATTCTAAATTCCAATGGCATCTTGAGAAATATACACACAGTTAATCAGTGATACGTTAAGCCAGTGCCCCTTAATCTCACATCACACTAATATTATAAAGGCGAATGTTTGTGAGTATGTGAGTGTGTATGTTTGTTACTTCTTCACGTCTAAACGGCTGGAGCGATTTTAATAAAATTTGGTATGGAGTTAGCTGACACCCTGGATTAACACATAGGCTAATAAACCGCGGGTAACACCGCGGGGGCATCATTTTAAAACATAATACATTATATTACAAGCGAAATATCTACAATATGGCATTCAGCCTTGATTGAGACAAAATTTAATTGTTAAATATGATATTTTAATTTTTAATATAATTTAGGAAAGAAAACGTGCCTGCGCAAAAACAGTAAAACAAAATACCCTTCATTAATATCTTGCCGGGTCCTTATTCACTTTCTTTTATTTCGTTTTCGCGGCAAGCCCGCGCAAATTGGCGCATACGCGGTGCGCTCAACATGTCCGCCGAGCATGCATGTTGATGCATTTCTAAGCGCAGCTCTTTATTTATCAATATGACAAGATTTTGACAGTCCGCGCGGGCTTGCCGCGAAAACGAAAAAAAAAGGACATGAATAAGGACCCAGGAGGCAATAATGAAACCAATGTGTTCAATAAAATGTCTTCGGCTGCATGATATTATATAAAACGTGGGACATACTAATATTTCTGGATCTGGAAACTTACTAAGCAAAGAATTAAAAAAAACACGTTACTTTTTAATTTACGGGACTGTAATTTGCTTTTTCGTTGTGTTATCCTTCAGAAAATTGTGTGTTGTATCAAAATGAATTTAACTCATGAACATTTTCGTTACCTATATGATTTTCGGTGAACAAGAGAGTTGCCAGAGAGCCTTCAGTTGGTATTCGGTGATGAAGCACCATTTCGCAGCTCTGTGTATTTGTGGTTTGGAGAATTTAGACGTGGACGTGATCATCTCCTTGATGAGGTACGTAAAGGTCGGCCGGTGACTGCGGTTACAGACTCTAATATTGACACTGTACGACAACATAATGAAACTGACAAATAAATGACTTGCCAGGAAATTCTTGCTTTGTAAGGCATTGGAGCGAGCCAACTGCAAAACATTTTAAATGTGCATCTGAAGGTTTGGAAGCTTTGCACTCGAGGGATACTGACTTAACGGAGGACCAGAAGGCCAATTCCCGTATTTAGTTGCAGTTAAGTTTCGATAAAAAATTTCGTATTCTTGTAACTTTGGTATCGATCTCAAAAACGCTGGCGCACCGTACTAGAATTTCGTTATTTCGCTCTCGAGACACATACTTGATGCAAGCGTATTTGAGATCGATCCCAAGGTTACGAGAATACAAAAATGACCGTTTTAATCGAAACTTAACTGCAACTGCACTGCTTTTAATACCTGAATTGACACCCAGAAATGACTGCGTGTCCAGTAGTGCCGTAAATTGATAAAAAAGTTTAACGGAGGACAGTGACGAAACTTAGGTGTACTGCCTTGAACCCGAAAGAAAAAACCAGTCGGCAGAGTGGGTCTTTCCTTTTGAACATTTGCCGACAAAAGATATGAAAAGTCGAAGAATTAGTAAAAAAAATAGTTGCTTCTTTTTTTAGCAAATCAGGACATTAGACTATAGTATCGCTTGATCATCAAAGGACAGTTACTGCAGGTAGGTACGTCAACACTTGTTTGCCAAGAGTCTTAAAAAAAGTTCGCGAAAAGCGTTCTTGAGCAATACCCTTCACCACAGCTTCAACAGAAGTCTATTTGAAAGCTTCAAATGTGGAACTAATGTCGCATCCGCCTTACAGCCAAGACCTCCCACTCATCGACTTCTTACTGTTTCCAAAAAATTAAGACAAACTTCGAGGCACGCATTTTTTAAGACCTGAATCGGCATTAAATGCGTTCCACGAAGCCATTGAACAGCTCCCTAAGGAATACTGGTCCAACAGCTCTGTGCTTTGGTTTCAGCGAATGCAAAAATGCATTAATTGCGAGGGTATACTTTGAAAAACAATCAATGTATAATCAGAATCTAGAAACATTCAGTATGCCCTAAGTATAGCCGATTATATTTAATGACATATTTTTCGATGAGGAGGAATTCTTTGACGCCTAAACTGGTGGGAGATCCCTATTTATTTAAGGCTTTTTTAATGTTTAGTAATAAATATTATTTCTGTCAACATAAATAATTACCTACTAATAAAACCTTTAAAAAGTACATCATGAACAAAATTGCATTTTTAAATTGATGTAAAGAAGAATGTTCAGTGACTTGAAATCACTTAAATATTCTTGGGCAAATAATAAGGGCCTTTTGGCTTGTAGGAGCACTGAATAAACAATCGTGTTTATCACAAAAAGTGAACCCACGACCTCTGTCTGAGCAGTCAGGGTCACTAACTATTGGATCAACAGGCCATCCAAATTGTTTTATTTGAAGACTTGATAAAAGTTCATAAAGCTTGTTTATTAAACAAGTTTTATAAATTGAAACTTTACAAATAGGTGGGTACATACCAACAACTTTTTGAACCCCTTGTCTTGATTATTATTTTGAAAATCAAATCGGTTGCGGTAATAAAATCAATGTTGAAATATTTAATGCTTTTAATTCAATATTATTTATGTGTATGTACCTACTAAACAACAAACTCAATATTGCTCTTTTAATTAAGTCAGGCGCCTTGTTATATTATTTATTACAAGGTGAAGCTTCTTTTCTGCAGCAAGGCAACAAGTAAATTTTGCTATTGTTTACTAAAAAAGAATTTGATCATCAATACAAACGCAAGATTTAAAAAAAGCAACTCTCGCACTAGGTTAAAAGCACTGTGCCGCGAATAGACTTCAGAAATATACAAATCCTGCACAAACCCTGTGTCGTGGGGGACTTTACAAACATACAAATCACGGACACAAATGACACCCAGACTCGGAACAACCATTTGGGGATTTCACAAAATGGTGTCCCGTTTGGAAAGCGATACCACGACCTCTAACTTAGCAGTTAAAATAAATTTATGCATCCGATGAGAGCTGAAGGTCTCGTGGGCAGTTTGATGCTGTTATTATTGTTATACGACGATTAAATTAAAGGAAGCTTCTATTTTTTTTTTAAGACGATTCCCGTGTTAGGGTACAAGCACTGTATCGCAGGGGACTTAACAAACATACAAGTCACGGATAGAAAGTACACCCAGACTCGGAACAACAAATCACGGATCACACAAAGTGGTATCCCGTGTGGGAATCGAACACACTCCCACTGCGCCACAGAGGCAGTCAGAATTAAGACCGATATTTCCAATCGTATTGGATGCAATGGAACTGTTTCAAGAATTTAATGACAAATTGACAGATATTCACTATTCATAATAACTTGAACGACACATTATCAACTTAGAAACGGCTTAAATATCGATTCTTACCTGCCAGTCTAGTGGCACCAACTTCTAAGCCAAAGTACAAAGAGAAATCTTTATAAGACGAGATCTTTGTCCTTAATCACGATCTTTTCTCTGTATCCACGGCAAGCCCATACGGAACGGTCAAAATCTTGTCTTAATTGTAAATGGAGAGCAGCACTTGGAAATGCATCTACGCGCTTGCACGGTGGAAATTTTTTCATTTATATGTTCGTAAACTTTCGCGATTTGTTTACATTTAAATTAAATACCTTTGTGACCACGGCCGTTGCAATACGGTCGAAATGTCGGGCAATAAAACAAAGGTATTTAGTCTTAAAATAAAATATTTACGCGATTAAGACCCGTAGATTATAAAATTCTATAATTTTTCCATTTATCCATTTGTGACCACACCTCCCCATTTAGCATTATGAGAAGATTTTGACGATGCCGTATGTATTTAGAAATATATAAGTATGTTTATCAGTTAGCGGATTGCTATACTATAGACTCTGCCCTGTTTGTTGTTATTATTTTTAAAAACTACTCTCACATTATGATATCAGCCCTATGTCGGGGGACTTTTTAGAAATATTCAATGGGATACAAAGTGCACCCAGTCTAGTTACAACAATTTGAGGATCACAAAGAGTGGTGTCCCGTGTGGACCTACGACCTCTGGCAGTCAGGGTCACTAAGCATTAGACCAACAGGCCAGTCCAAAAATATTACTTATGATAATTCTTACCTGCAGAACTACTGAGAACTCCAACAGAGGTGGACATTGTTGAGGTGTGATCATCATCTCACCAGCGATACAATAATAATACTTGGTGCAGTCATATTCGTGGGCGATGGCGCTGGTGCCGTGGGGGGGGCAGTCAGGGTGCGGTATTGTAAGGAACCTGGAAGCGCCATGGACCAGGCTACAAGCCGTTAGGAATATAAAGATTTCTGGAAAAGAAAGAGGTTGGAATTAGTACATCATCCTACTAATATTTAAATTCCTAACTCAGAAGTGACCATTATCGAACATTGTGACATCCCTCTGTACCTCGGAGAGCACGTTAAGCTATCAGTCCTGCGCCTAATCTCTCTCCGGTCGGATTTCCGTCCCATGGGACTATGTACAAGTATAAGCGAAAACACAGGTGCACACTCTATTCCCTCGCTCTCATTGCCTGATTAGACAGAAATCCGTCATGGTCGGAGAAATATTAAACGCCTAACTGTCAGCTTTACGTGCTCTCCTTAGTACGGAGATGTGGGGCAATTTTCGAAAACAGTCACACAACTATGGTGATGTCTCTCTGATCTCTAGATTTGCACATTGATGTCACAACACTAGGCGATTAATTGTTAATCATTACTTGCCTCGTCCTTAACCTATAATTTAAGTACTTATACTATATCTATACTAATATTATAAAGCGGAAGAGTTTGTTTGTTTGCTTTGTTTGTTTGTTTGTTTAAACGCGCTAATCTCAGGAGCTACTGGTCCGATTTGAACAATTATTTTTTTGTTGGATAGCCCATTTATCGAGGAAGGCTATAGGCTATATAACATCGCGCTACGACTAATAGGAGCGGAGTAGCGACGTGAAATGTTGCAAAAACGGGGAAAATTTACGCATACGAAGTTGCGCGGGACAGCTAGTAACATTATAAAGAGGTAAAGTTTGTGAGTTTGTAGAACAAACATTAACTCACAAGAGTTTGTGAGGTCGTAGGGGGTAGTGTCTAGATCTACAGAACCGTTTTTGAAATTACTACAAGACATGTTTTCACCAAATTTCATAGTATTCATTGAGTAGTCTTTGAGTAAAATGCCTGTCACATACGGACGGACATGACGAAACTTTAAGGGTTTCGTTTTCGCCATTGTGGCTACGAAACCCTATAAAACTACGATATGACACCAGTGTGAAGCCGGGGCAGGCATCTAGTAATTTTTAAGTAAATACGTTTTTTAACACCATGACGCGACGAAGGCAAACTGGTATATGGCCTGCCTAATGATAAACGTTTACCTACCGTTGCTTAAAGGCGCCTGCAACCTGGGTCCTTATTCGTGACAAGCCCGTGCGAACTGGCGCATGCGCAGTGCGCCCAAAGATGTCCACCGCGCATGCGCGTTAGAATAAGAATAAGAATAATATGTTGGGACAACTCACACAACGCTATCTGATCCCAAACTAAGCAGAGCTTGTACTATGGAAACCAGACAACTGATAAATATACTTAAATATTTCTAAATACATACTTAATATAGATAAATAACACCCAGACACAGAATAAACCATCGTGCTCATCACACAAAGTTTTATCCTGGGTGGGGATCGAACCCACGACCTCTTGCGTACCAGTCGGATACACTCCCACCGCGCCACAGAGGCAGTCATTGATGCATTTCTAAGCGCAGCTTTCTACCGCGCATGTACGGTGGAAATATTTGAGCGCACCGCGCATGCGTCAGTTCGCACGGGCTTGTCACGACAACGAAATAAAGATAGTGAATAAGGACCCTGTACTTTGGCTTAGTTCAAACTTGAAGAAAATCTTAACAAATTATTTGCATACCGTTGAAATTATTAGTCATAGCGCTACCTTAGCATAATGCTAGAAGATTATATAATAATAATAATATCTTTGGACAACTCACACAACGCTGTCTGATATCAAACTAAGCAGAGCTTGTACTATGGAAACCAGACAACTGATAACTAACTAACAATATTTCTAAATACGCCCAAATTATAGATAAATAACACCCAGACACAGAATGAACCGTCATGCTCATCACACAAAGTTTTATCCTGGATGGGGATTGAACCCACGACCTCCGGCTTAGCAGTCAGGGTCACTAACCACTAGACCAACAGGCCAGTCATATCTATAAAGTCTGACGTGGTTTATCAAGTTTTTTGGAACGTTTAACTTATGCTAAGTTTGAGATAAGCTAAAGTATACTCTATGAGTCTCAGCCTACGAGTGCCACTCCTGCTTTGCCGACACTTTAAAAATCAATTCACGTCCCTCTTGAACAACCCCATATTCTACTCTTTAGGTTTCTTCTTAGGCTAATTATACCAGCAAGTACTGTAACTTGTAGTCGTGTAAGTCGTAGATGGGATTACTCCTTACTCTCAGTGGAAAAATGAGAATTAAAATATACGCGACATAGCTATGTCACACGGAGACATCGTGTGGCATTGACCCGTGACCACGATCGATGCAATTCGATCGAAACCTCGGGTGAATAACAGGTTTGTACCTTTAAATATTTTACGTTTTTAAGTCCCGATATATATCTGAATAAAAATAAAGGAATAAACTTACTTAACATCTCTAAAGAGTATCCTTAGCACTCTTTTATTCCAAGCTGATGTATGTCGATGCAATTTTGTAACAGTTATATATATACTTCAGTTTTGATCGTGTCTGATAAGAATTGACTCATTAATTGATGTGTAGACAATATTATGTTAACATGACTTTATTAATGTTATAAATTAAAAATAATTAGGGTAATTTAGAGAGGTTTAAAAAGCCTTTTTTAAAAGTAGTTATTCCACTCCGGCGGAGACCGTACGATTTTAAAAAGACGCTTCGACAACACTTATGCAGCTATTGCACACGGACATAGAATCCATGATCACTGTCGGAACAATGAGGTCTGAAATTGTCCGAGATTCGACGTAAGAAGCTGACAAGGGTCCTTATTCACTATAAATGTTGATAAACTTTCGCGATTTGTACACATTATGAAAATATATATATTACGGGTCTTAATCGCGTGAATAATTAAAGGTAAAATACCTTCTTTAATGTCCGTGGTCACGTCTACCCGTGACCACGGTCGTAATTTTATTACGGGTCTTAATCGCGTGAATAATTTAAGGTAAAATACCTTCTTTAATGTCCGTGGTCAACCACGGTCGTTGCAATACGGTCTAAACGTCGGGCAATAAACAAGGTATTTTACCTTAAATTATTCACGCGATTAAGACCCGTAATATATATATTTACTTATTCACTATTTTTTTTTTTTTCGTTTTGGCGGCAAGCCCGCGCAAATTGGCGCATGCGCGGTGCGCTTAAAGATGTCCGCGCGCATGCGCGATTCATTTCTAAGTGCAACTCAATATACCGTTATGACAAGATTTTAGATAGAAGCCCGGGTTTGACGCGACCAGTGTTTGGTATACCTTTTTGGAGGGGGTAGGTTTAAGCCATAAGCCATCTTGGGGGTACCAACTGGTGTCAGTTATTCTTTCGTGAAATAGAGATGTTACCACATCACTTAAAACTACTGGGCAACTGAGACTTCCGTAGTAAAGTCTCTAATGAGAAGCGCAGTGCGGTTACAATCGCAGCTTTGCCAAACGACTGCCACTGTGGCGCGGTGGGGTTCGATTCCCACTCGGGACACCACTTTGTGTGTTCCACAAATTGTTGTTCCGAGTCTGTGTGTACTTTGTGTTTGTAAATTCCCACGCGACACAGTATGGGGGACTTTATAAATATACAAACGGGATTATAAAAAAACGTGATCGTTTGAAAATAATAATATCTTGGGACAACTCATACAACGCTATCTGATCCCTAACTAAGCAAAGCTTGTACTATGGAAACCAGACAACTGATAAACATACTTAGGTATATATTTCTAAATACATACATTTTATAGAAAGATAACACCCAGACACAGAATAAACCATCGTGCTCATCACGCAAAGTTTTATCCTGGGGTTGGATCGAATAAAAAACCGTGACATAGGGTGGGGAACTTTACAAACATACAAGCGGGATTATAACATGCAGCGGGAGTCGTATTTAAAAAAAAATTGTGAACGTTTGCTAATGCCAACATGTCAACACGTTTGCTTGATTTTGCCACTGAACATACCTAATAAATACGCGGCCAAAGTGAGAAATAAACTAAATGGAAGAACCCATCACAGGATATAGGTAAAAGTTTTTATCGAAGCATCAATTATAAAATTTGATAATTATCGAAGTAAATATTATTAACACTATCAAAACAATATTAATTGTTTCTTGTTACTATCATGTTAAACACAAATTACATCAAAGATTGTAATCTAATCATCATTTCTTCCTATTTCACTGTCACGAGACTTGACCTCTAAAAAGGTTTTTTTTTTAATTCAAGGTTTTTTGAAAAATAAAAACACTACCGTCGAAATAGAGCAAAAACCCTGTGTTGTGGGGGACTTTACAAACATACAAATCACAGACACAAAGTATACCCAGACTAGAAACAATAATTTTTAGATATAATAATTGCACTTTTGAAAGATAGAAAATTTTTAAGTTGCGACCCAGGAATAGATCTGATTTTTCCAACTCAATTCCGGTCCCGGTTTGGCATATGGAAGTCTCGGGTTCGATTCCTGGGTCTGAACTTCAAACTTTTCTATCTTTCAAAAATGCAATGATTGTATTAATAAAGTAATTGGCAAGAAATGCCTATAAAAAATACTATAATCATTTGGGAACCCAAGCCACGACCTCTGGCTTAGAGGTCAAGGTCATTAAGAGCCAAATTCTTATCTTCAAAAGATCCTCGAACACTCCGGTCCATGTGCCACCTATCAAGCTGGCTGGTGAGACTCTGCGGGTTGTGACCAGCTTCAAGTACTTAGGGTATATTGTCACTAATGACCTTAAGGATGACGCAGACATTGAGCGAGAACGGAGAGCGTTGGCAGTACGGGGAAATATGCTTGCCCGCAGGTTCGCGCGTTGTACTGAGGAAGTTAAAATAATTATATTTAAGGCATTTTGCCAATAGTTTTATTCGGGTGGACTATGGGTAAGGCATACCCGAAGGGTGGCAGGTGTTTTACGTGTCCAGTACAACAACATATTTAGAATGCTATTGCGACTACCGAGAGATTGCAGCGCATCACTAATATTTGCAGAGGCACACACAGACGGCTTTCATGCCGTCATGCGGAAGAAAGTTGCCTCTATTTGGCAACGAATCCGAAATAGTAGCAATAACATGTTAATATATGATTGCTGATCGATTTGATTGTCCAATCCAGCAAAAGTGGATGCATATTATAATGGGCAATTAGTACCTTGTGTAATTTTAGTTTTAAAAAAAACGTATGTTTAATTTTAATTATATTTACCTTCTAACCATTTTTTTTTCTATATCTTTTTTTTATTAAAAATGAAAATATAGAAATTATAATGATTAAAATGTATAATGTAAAAATATGGATGTTATCTGAAATAAATGTATTATTATTATTATTAACTACTACACCAACGGGTCGGTCAATCAACGAGTCAAAAAGTTACCTCTGCAAAATCAGGTTGTTCCATACAATGGCATTGTTTGTGGTAGCGGTGAGGACTGGGTGGTCTTCCAATATGGCGTAGGGATGATGACCAATGATGACTGACCCATGCGCCATACTCGTGAACGGGTGCTAGTTCAAGTGACTGCTCGGCCTTTTTATGGTTTATGTCATGAGATTTGGCATTGTTTCATCGTGTTTAACATGTTTATCTAATAGAATTAATATTTATGTTTTATCTAACTATTACCTTTATTATGAAAATACGGGTCTTAATCGCGTGAATAATTTAATGTAAAATACCTTGTTTATTGCCCGACGTTTCAACCGTATTGCAATTTTTACCCAGATTAAGAACAATTTGTGGATCACACAAAGTGGTGTCCCGTGTGGGAATCACACATGTCACTTTGATAATATTAGTAGGATTTCATGCAAAGTTATATTTTGTTCGGTTCGTATATGGGTAAACATGAACTAAAGTTTTGTTTCAAACCAGTTGCACAATTCGTGAACGCATGTACATATTTAATACAAACCAAAAGTATAAAAGACCTAGGAGTGATCCCTGCAGCACACCTTTGATTACCAGTGATCCGGTGAATCTAAATTCTGTTTTATTCAGTTAACGTAGATAACTAATTTATACAATTAGACTGCCTCTGTGGCGCGGTAGGAGTGTGTCTAACTGCTACGCAAGAGGTCGTGGGTTCCAACACGGCACAGCACTTTGTGTGATCCACTAATTGTTGTTTCGGGTCTGGGTGTACTTTGTGTCCGTGACTTGTAAGTTTGTAAAGTCCCCCGTGACACAGGGCTTGTAAAATACTGCGGGAGTCGACATAGGCTTCTCCTAACTTACGTCACAACATCCGGTCCTCCGCCTTCCGCATCCAATTCATTCCAATGACTTTCTTTAAGTCGAGTCTATCTGGCGGGGGGTCATTCTACCTAACGTTTACCAAGTCCCGGTCTCCACTCTAGGACTCGTTTGCTCCATTGGCCATCGGTCCTTCGGCAAATGTGGTCTAATATGTTTAATCATTAAGTGTGTATATGTGTTTATTCCGTAAATATAAGAGATATCAAAAAACTTTAAACTGTTTTTTTTTTTTTTTTTAATTAAAGATAACTAGCAATGTGGGATTGGGTCCCACATTACTAGCAATCTTGTTAACCTCTCCAGCTAAGCTCAAAGGCTTGTGTTAGGAGTGGGTTCACGTCGGTAGTGTAATGGGTAGGATTCGAACCCGCGATCTCACGATTGCGAGACCGATGCCTTAGCCATTAGGCTACCGCCGCTTCGATATTGAAAGTACGTCCCGTAATGAGAAACACCTAAAAAGAAAAAATACGATATATCATAATTTTTACATTAAGCGCTCCTGTATAATACATTTACTGTGACATTAGGAAAGGGTTTTTTTTTAATAATGGCAATTATGCCAGTGTCAACAATTCTGCCAATGTCAGATGGGCAATGGAGTAACATAAAAAACTAAAACTCCTAATCAAAATTAGGAGTTTTAGTTTTTTAATTAACAAAAAGCTTGCCAGCATTTGTGAAACAAAGCATTTATTTTAAATTAACCTAATCCATACTAATGTTAAAAATGTGAAAGTAGCTCTGTCTGTCGGTGTATTACGCTTTAACGCTCAAACAGCTAAACCGATTTAGATGAAATTCGGTATAGGGATAGTTTGAATCGCGATAACCGACATACACGCGGGCGGAGCCGCGGGCGATAGCTAGTTAAATAATAAAACTGGCTTATGATTAAATATGTTTTATTTTAGGTATAACATTTTAAAATACTTCATTGTTAAGAGTGACATTTTAGTTGTGCGATGCATTTACGCTAATAGAGTTTGCGATTTCCTCTCTTTACAGTTTCTAAATAAACTATTCTTTTTATGGGGTAGTTGAAGCAATTGCATGACTTATGCGGTTCTGTAATTCTTCTAGGCTATATAATCTCTTAGCTTGGTACGTTGTCTTTGATAAATCTCTACAAAGTGTAAGATCTGGGGATTCGGCAGACCAAGAGGTTGAGGTCGAATAAATTCACATAAAATGTGAAAAATTTAAAAGCTGTTCCTTTTTTGAAGTGTGTTAATTTATGATTTCCGTGAAATTTTATAGATACGGTTTTTTTATTTTGATCATAGGTATATAACTTTTCTTTGCGACTTTGGTGATATTTCCTCCGCAAAATATTTCGTCCTCGGATGAAATGTGAAATTTTCAATTTATTAGTCGACGGATCATCCGCAAGTGGTGACATTTTCGGATGAGTCGACGTAGCTAATATAAGTAGTGGTCTACTGTGCCAAAATAGTGTATTTTACTATATATGAAAAAAATCTATAAATATATTATTGAGATAGTTTAACAAAAGCAGTCGGAACATGTTACTTTTAAATGTTGACAAACTTTCACGATTTGTATACATTATGAAAATATATATTTACTACGGGTCTTAATCGTATGAAAAAAATTAAGGTAATTTAAAGTCTACCGGTGACCATGGCCGTTGCAATACGGTCAAAACGTCGGGCAAAAAACAAGGTATTTTACCTTAAATCGCGAAAGTGTACGAACATAAATATGTATGCATTTATTAATATAATTTTACAAATATTTAAGTATGTTTATCAGTTATCTGTTTTCCATAGTACAAGTTGCTTAGTTTGGGATTATATAGCGTTGTGTGAGTTATCCCAAGATTTTATTATTATTATTTTAACACTATGAATTAGTATTCACCATTTTATTACGGGTTTGATCCGACATACACTTCGAGTACGGTTATGTTCAGTGCTATTTACTAGGGAGAAATTCGTTCCGTTTAACTGACAGTACAATGCCGCAAAATCTTTGGGAAATATGTGATGTTATAAATTGTCGCCATTTTTGTACTGTGAGCACTGGTGATTTCGAGTGCTCCTGGAACTTTGATCTCGGGATCAAACAGCGACGAGAAATTAAAATTATTTCCATTGGTTCAGACATTGAACATTAAAAAAAAAAAAGTGTGGCGAGGTCTGCTGCGGTAAAGCTATTACAAATTAAAAATAATAAAAAAATTTAAATATATTTTATTTTAAAAAAAAACGGCGGTAGCTTAATGGCTAAGGCATTGGTCTCGCAATCGTGAGGTCGCGGGTTCGAATCCTACCCATTATACTACCGACGTGAACCCACTCCTAACACAAGCCTTTGAGCTCAGCTAGAGGGGTTAACAAGATTGCTAGTAATGTGGGACTCAATCCCACATTGCTAGTTATCTTTAAATTATAAAAAGTTTAAATTTCTTAATTATTATTTTTTTTCATTACATTTTGGAACAGCTCGTCTCGATCCGTGCGAGCTTCGTACAGTCGTACCATATACATATACGTTAAGCGAACGCTCGGCCGAGCTACATGGTAGGCGGAGTGGGAGGTGTTAGGTTTTATTTTCATTACGAAATTCCTTGATTCGGTCGCCGTGCTCATAGCCCGCGATAAAAACTATGCAATAGCCTAATAGTTAATCCTAAAAGTTGTACATATCAAATTACATAAACGTGGATAACAGTATACTGGACTGCGTTCCTTTTTAAACAGTAACCAGTATACATATCAACCCATAAGATGGCCCACTGCTGGGCACGGTTCTCCCCAGTAAAACCTACTAGTATGTAGATCCTGGGGGTAATTGCCATAATCGCCACGCTTGGCGAGCGGGTTGGCGATCGCAGTAAGGCTTTAAGTACGCAGAGGACGCTGCTGCCCGTCCTCCGGGGTGAAATCCCTTAGTCGCCTTGACGACACCCACGGGTAGAAATGGGGTGGTACTATTCTTAAGCCGGCACCACACGGCAGTAACCAGTATAGCTAACTATAAAGGAACGGCTTTACAGTAGGTAAACTACATTGACGTTACACCTTATAGTGCTATAGTACACACACACATAATTTAGTAATTGTTGAAGGCTAAGTATTTCAGTTAACCCCTTGCCCTTCCCAACAAAATGGCGCTAATGATCTGATCTGTCACAGAACATCTGTCAAATTGACGTCAAACGTCGGCCGGGAAGGATACAAATGATATATCTTTAGAATTATGTATTAAACCTATTTAAATATATATATAAAATTGTTCGTTGATAAATATGCTATCAGAAAAAATATAACTTTGCACATATCACCTTGTAGAATTTTATCAATTGGAAGTTAAAGACGCGTCACGTGATAAATAATAATAAAAGCCTTTTATTCAAATACTAAATAATTTATACGCAATAATTTAAACCACTAAACAACAATCAATCATAAAAACAACCCACCCACTTCATACATTAAGCAAAATTTAAAATCATAAAATATCATACCACGCAAATAACGCTGATAAGCTCCATCGTTGCAAAGAAAAACGCGGGAACTCTCCTAGTAAAATGACTAGATAATGTTTTTTTTTTAAACCAGCAACCCAGCTATTTTTTTCTTTTTAAATAAGACGACTCCCGCACTAGGGTACAAGCCCTGTGTCGCGGGGTCTGGGTGCACACAAAGTACACCCAGACTCGAAACAACAATTTGTGGATCACACAAAGTGGTGTCCCGTGTGGGAATCGAACCCACGACCTCTTAGCGCGACCGCGCCACAGAGGATCTATTTTTAAATAAATTTGCATTTTTAAATTACGAACATCTCCAAACTTATCGAGTGACATATGTATGTGTATATATAGAAATATGTAAGTATATTTATCAATTGCTTGGTTGCCATAGTGCAGGCTCTGCCTAGTTTGGGGTTTGATAGCGTTGTGTGAGTTGTCCCAAGATATTACTAAGATTGCCAACCCCCTCGCCAAGGCGTGGAGATTATGAAAATGACCCCCCGGATCTATAATAAGTAGATTCTACTGGGTATACCTATTCCCAGCAGTGGGGCGGATATCTTATAGGTTTATATGACTGTCCAAACAAATCGCGACAAGACCAACTTAGAAGACAAATAGACAAAGATTCGCTCCTTGTGCAAAATGAACCTACAATTTGGTTAACTCAAGACTATCTAAGATTTCTTAATAATAGTTAGTTAGATATGTTAATAATAGTTTTTTGACTAGCAGATGTTTTATCTTCTTTTAATCTATATTTATTGGAAATAGATTGAGAAACATTTGCTATTTAAAACACTGTTAATATCTTATAATCAAATAGGTAATCAAATGGTGACTGTAATGAAAATGGCGTTCAGGGTTTTTCATATTTTTATTTACATGACAAAGTTAAATGTCATAAATTACAAACAATAATAGCATTACTAAACTCCAAAGCTAAAAATAAAATGAAATGAGATAGAAAACCGAGCTATACATTATACTTTACAATTACAATTATTTTACATCTGCATAAACTTTAGAAGATGCCTAGTCTTATCATCAATCTTATTCCAAGGTAGGTACAGTTTAAGACCGTCATCTCCAGCTGTTGCTTGCACTTTATCTCTAACACACCCAGCATAGCACACGAAGTCACATGTGCTCGTACTGGGGTTGAAATGCAAACCTTCTGCGCATACGACTAACACAGCTTTATAATCATGACAATACCAGTATTTGTCACAATCTTCATGAGCCCAAGGTAAAATGTGGCATTCGTCTTTGCATTTCCTGTCTTCTTCAGATATTTCATCAGATTCCTCGCTGCAATCTTCGTGTTCACCTGGTGGATTGCCTGAACCTTCTTCATCAGAACCTTCGCAATCATCACCGTAGCATTCGTCTTCATCATCATCTGGGTTAACTGTGGTTGTGGGGTCGGCTTCAGTTGTGGTGTTAGGGGCTGTAGTTGTGCTTGTAGGTTTTGGTCTTCTGGTAGTTGTTGAAGATGGTCTGTTTGTGGTCGTTGGAGCGGACTCAGTTGTAGGTATTGTAGAAGTCGGAGTTTCTGTAGTGGTGGTATTTGTAGGTTCAGTAGTTCCAACAGAGGTTGTAGAAGATGGCTTATATGTGCTAGTGGAGGTGCCTGTTTCGATTGTGGAAGGTGGGGAGTCAGTATCCCAATCAGTTGTGGTAATTGGGGTAGTGGTTAGGTCCGGATAATCATATGTAGAAGATCCAGATTCAGTTGTTCCTATAGAAGTTGTAGAAGACGGCTCAGATGTGGAGGAGGTAACTGGGTCGATTGTGGAAGTTGGAGAGTCAGTATCCCAATCAATTGTGGTAATTGGGGTAGTGGTTAGATCCGGATTGTCAGTAGTCGAGAATCCTGGTTCAGTTGTTTCTGTAGAGGTTGTAGAAGACGGCTCAGATGTCGAGGGTGTAACTGGGTCGATTGTGGAAGGTGGAGAGTCAGTATTCCAATCAATAGTGGTAATTGGGGTAGTGGTTGAATCCGGATCATCTGATGTAGACGATCCAGGTTCAATAGTTCCTGTAGAGGTTGTAGAAGACGGCTCGGATGTGGAGGACGTAACTGAGTCGATTGTGGAAGGTGGAGAGTCAGTATCCCAATCAACTGTGGTAATTGGGGTGCTGGTTAGATCCGGATTGTCGGATGTCGGGGATCCAGGTTCAGTTGTTTCTATAGAGGTTGTAGAAGACGGTTCAGATGTAGAGGAGGTAACTGGGTCGATTGTGGAGGGTGGGGAGTCAGTATCCCAATCAACTGTGGTAATTGGGGTGCTGGTTAGATCCGGATTGTCGGATGTCGAGGATCCAGGTTCAATTGTTTCTGTAGAGGTTGTAGAAGACGGCTCGGATGTCGAGGAGGTAACTGGGTCGATTGTGGAAGGTGTGGTGTCAGTATTCCAATCAATTGTGGTAATTGGGGTAGTGGTTGAATTCGGATCATCTGATGTAGAAGACCCAGGTTCAATGGTTCCTGTAGAGGTTGTAGAAGACGGCTCGGATGTGGAGGACGTAACTGAGTCGATTGTGGAAGGTGGGGAGTCAGTATTCCAATCAATAGTGGTAATTGGGGTAGTGGTTGAATCCGGATCATCTGATGTAGACGATCCAGGTTCAATAGTTCCTGTAGAGGTTGTAGAAGACGGCTCGGATGTGGAGGACGTAACTGAGTCGATTGTGGAAGGTGGAGAGTCAGTATCCCAATCAACTGTGGTAATTGGGGTGCTGGTTAGATCCGGATTGTCGGATGTCGGGGATCCAGGTTCAGTTGTTTCTATAGAGGTTGTAGAAGACGGTTCAGATGTAGAGGAGGTAACTGGGTCGATTGTGGAGGGTGGGGAGTCAGTATCCCAATCAACTGTGGTAATTGGGGTGCTGGTTAGATCGGGATTGTCGGATGTCGAGGATTCAGGTTCAGTTGTTTCTGTAGAGGTTGTAGAAGGCGGTTCGGATGTCGAGGAGGTAACTGGGTCGATTGTAGAAGGTGTGGTGTCAGTATTCCAATCAATTGTGGTACTTGGGATACTGGTTAGATCCGGATCATCAGATGTAGAAGACGCTGGTTCAGTTGTTCCTATAGAGGTTGTAGAAGACGGCTCAGCTGTAGAAGCAGTAATTGGGGTAGTGGTTAGATCTGGATTATTAGGTGGAGATCCAGGTAAATTACAGTTACTCAAAATCCTTAAAACACATTTCTGTAACAAAAAAAAAAACATATTAGTTGGTATGTTATCAATTAATCTGATATAAAAAGTGACATTAATGGAAAATTATTTATCGTGTAACAGAAAGGTTTAGTCAAGTTCAAGTGTTATCATGTGCCCATGATTGGTATACTCAAATGCTGAATCAAATAGCCGTCCTGTGATCTTTTTTGGCACTTATGATAAATGGCCGTGGTTGTTATTCTTGTTACACAAGTATTGCTTGCATTTATTTTGACAATTGACTGTCCAAAATATGTCAAAATTAAATGGAAGTTTTGATGTTGTCGGTGGAAGCATGTCTAGTACTAAAGAGGTCAGTGATAAATACCTTTTGTACTGGTTATATTTTGTAAACCTTCGACAGAAATCTCTCTCTGTACTTTAGTAATTAATTATTACAAAACTTACGTACCTGTAAAGCTGGTGAAAACTCCATTCCTGGTAAGCAAGATAAGGGTACTATGAACATGAGTCCTTTATCGCAGAAGTAATATTTGGAGCAATCATATTCGTGAGGTATGTACCCAGCACTAAATCTTGGGCAGTCAGGATTAGGTCTTACAACTCGATCGTCGCCTCGAACTAGGGTACAAGCCGCTAGAAATAGAACGATTCCTGGGAAAAAGATGTTAGAATTCATAAAAATCATGAAAGTTTCAGAATCTATACCTACAGGTCAAATAAATCTCTTAGTAAATAGATAGAAAAAAATAATAGAAGACTGATAGAAAAGTATAAGTTTTTATTGAACGTTTTAAAATTGTATATTTGTTACTAGCTTTCACCTGAGCCGCGTGGATGTCGGTTTTCGCGATAAGAATTCTATGTCCTTCCCCGGACCTCAAACTATCTTTATACCAAATTTTATCTAAATCGATTCAGCGTGAAAATGTAACAGACAGACAAAGTTATTTAAAATATTAATTTTAGTTTAATCTAGGCCATTAACCCACAATGTCCTCTAAGCTACGTTCCTGAAAGTAGAGCTAGTAATTTAAGGAAGGCATTTCCCCCAATTCCCCTGTCCCTCTAGCTAAGGCCCGGGGTAGAATTCACCAAACTCCCCCTTCTCCCCTTCTGCGTACGCGTATGACACCCGTGCATGCATAATTAATATTCAGTAACAAACAATAATACTTACGTATCATTTTCAAGGAGATTGTTTACTTTTAAAAACAATCCGGATAAATACGAGTACTATGTCGATCTATGCGTCTGCGTTTCACATTCCCTTATATATAACCGTTCAGTTAAGATTAGACTTGATAAGAAGTGACTCATTAAATTACTACGAAGACAATAATATGTTAACATGTTATATTTAATGTACCTAATTAATTATAGATCTTACTAGATCTTTGATTTTAGAAAAGTATTAGGTAGAAGTTAACATAACCAGACCAGCCCACTGGTCAAGAAAAAGTCCAAGCACTACTAGCTAAAATTAACATTTACCACTAAATAATGAAAATTGATATCGATCTTGTTATCAAAATTAATGAGAAATTAATAAACTAAGTATTTCTTGTAATACAAATGCATTTTAGTGATTTTGATCTACTTTACTCGACTTTTCCTGTTTCTCGCTGAAGAGACATTTCGCAATATGTTATTTCCCTATCATATTTAGGTTTAGGTCGTCGCATCGTCAAGTTACTTAATAATAAAGCCTTTAGTCTTTTATTTTCAAATTGGTTTTATACTCCAAAACAATGATTTATCTGTCAATATCTGTAAATTTCCAGAGAGATTTCCTCAAATCAGTATGCCTTATGGCATGAGCCTCGTCCAACTGCTTCCAATCGCCTCGGTCTGCTGGAACTATTGTCCAATGTGGTCCTAGTGTTAGACGGAAATCATCTTCCTATCTGATTTTTAGGCGTCTTCTCATTCTAACACTGTTCCTTGGGTATATATAGTTTTAAAAAAAAAAAGACAAAATGCTGGAGTAGCCTAGTACAGCTTACTCCAGCAATTTGTCTTTTTTTATTTATTCATTCGGAAACTCAACAGCTTATTTACCGAGAACAGTGATATTATTTACACTAATTGTACACTTAAGCCAGTAACAAAGGCTTATATTAACAACAGTTTAATGTTATTTACTAAACAACATTTTTTGCATTCAAATAACCAAAAGTAGTATTAAGGGATGACAATATTAATCTAACTTATACAGATAGGCTGATAGGATAGTTATGTTCAGGTATCTCATGAAGAGTTTTTGTATCCTCTCCAATTGGTCTTTGTGCGTTAAGTATTCTGGTGACTGCCATACACAAGAATGTTCCTATAATATGCATTGAAAACTACAATTATAGTTTTTTTTAATGATCGTGTTAAAAAAATTGAATCCTCATGTCAAATTCTAAATTGCTGATTGATCTATCAACTATGTGACTGAGTAACATTTTAGAGTCTAAAAGAATCTCTAGATATTTTACCAGCTTGGTGCGTTCAATAATAGTGTTATTAAATTTATAGGGAACTATAATAACTCGTTACGGCTAAAGCTGATACAGTGTTTTTTTATTTTATTTTAATACTAATATTGTTATGCTTATAGTATGTGTAGAGAGTATTTAAAACATGTTGAATGAGACTACAATCAGAGTGGGTACTTATTTTCAAAAATACTTTTTGTCGTTAGCGTAGTTACAATAACTGATTTGAATATTTTAAACATCAGTGAATGTCTTAAACATATGCACAATATAGAGCGGTCCGAAGTGGAATCCCTGAGGAACTCCAGAGGGAATTTGTATAAAATCGTATTTAAATCACCGCGTGAATGTAGGTAAATCCCTGCGTATTCCAAGTGCTAACAATTTTCTGAGCAGGATGACAGCAGGATGACAATCATGTCATCTTGCGTAGAAAATTGTTTGAGCTTGGAATACGCGTGGACGTCTTTGACCGCGTGAATGACCGTGGTAAAAAGCTTTGTCAAAATCCATGTAGATCACATCAACCTGCCATATTCCTCCATTCCACAGCAAATTCGGCTAAGTTCGAGATGGTAGAATTGTTTTTTAAAAAAAAACATGTTGGTTGACAGATATGCTTTTCGTAATAGGTAATTGAATAAATACTTTACTTAAAGTGTTCAAATAGATATAGGATGTACGATAATTTTTTGTTTCAGACCTGGATCCTTTTTAAACACTAGTACTATATGAGTCCTGAAGTAATTTTTATAGACTTTTCTTGCCAATTATTTTACAAATACAATCAAGGGATCAAGGACATAATCACCAAGGGATAGAAAAATTTGAGGTCTAGTAACATAGTCCAGATAGGTGGTTCGCTTCTGGCCCCGGTTTGGCTACGGAAGTCTCGGGTTCGATTCCTGGGTCTTCAAATTTTTCTATCTTTCAAAAATGCAATATATGAGTCCTTTTCCAGACTGATGGAATTGCCCAAGAGCTCTTTTTAAATGTGTACTATGGCCCACGGTTCAAATCGCCCAATAACTTTTTGTAATGAGTTGATTCGAACCACACTGGGAAATAGTTCTCTTTCTACCTGACTGTAAGGAAGGGTTATGTTTTGAGAAAAACCGACTGGAGCTGGTGAACAGGAAGGGCGTGGTGTTCCATCATGACATCGTCAGACGGCACTTATCTATAACCACTCAGGTAAAATTGAGAGGGCTTGGCTGGGATGTGTTGATGCATCCTTCGTGATCCATCCGCTCTGATCTTGCTCCATCCGATTTCCTCCTGTTTCGGTCACTTCAGAACTCTTTAGGAAGCATAAAGTCAACCTCAAAAGAACACTGTGAAAACTACCTGTCAATTTTGTTGATCAAAAATCTCAAAAATCTTACAGCAATGGGATCATGGCACTAAGTCATCACAAACGCACAAGATGGCAATAAGTCATCGATTAAAACGGCACATACAAAGTGCGTTTCTAGCTATCCGTGTTTCATTACTCCCAAGGTTCGTACATAACAATTATAAATAAATAGCAACTACAACTATTTTTTTTTTGTTTGAAAAATACAAAAATACTTTTGCACTTTTTTTCTTAGGGAGTACGTCATAAGCAACTTTACCCTATAAATATAGGGGTGGTAATAGGAATGGTAAATAAAACCAAATATTTATATTATTTTGTTATATCGGGTATATATTAAGTAAGCAATGAACACTGACATTATTATTGATGAACGGACAGTTGCTGCTTCAACACTTGTTTCCACTGGACGTCCAAGTCATCTGTGGTAGAAGACAATTAAGTTTCAATAAAATTAGATAGACTAGCTAGATCATCATCCACTCACCCCATTCCCTGGTTTTTATCTGGGGTCAGAGCCATATTTTTTCAAAAGATTACTAGCAATCTCACTCTCGTAGTTAACCTCTCCAACTAAGCTCAAAGACTTGTGTTAGGAGTGGGTTCACTTGTGTAAGGTAGGATTAAAACCCGCGACCTCACGATTGCTCCCATTTTATTCAATTCACCTTTCACATGTCCTCTTTGATTGCTCTCTGCCTCTTCAACCACCGCCAAGATAAATGTTTCGTAGTAAGTACCTAATTGTATATAGGTACTGTGTAGGAAACACAGACATTTTACTTTGGAAAAATTAGGGGAAAGCTGGAACCTTCTTTCTGTAGGTAGTTCTTTTAATTTTGGACTTAGGATAGTCCGCAAATAAAAAGAAATGGCAGTAACTTGGGTTGTCCCAATCCGTTCATCAATGCTATAAATATTTAAATACGCTAAACATAACGGGGAGTAAGAGATTAAAAAATATTATAGGAACAATTTGAAATAAAACTACTTACGTGGTTTGTTTTGTTTACACTTTTTGTTTGATTCCGGTGGACAAGTGTTGAACACTGAAATTATTATTTGTTCAAATTAATATCAGGAATATTTTAAACTTTAATACAAAACGTAAAGATGTCCAACTCTCAAAATATAAACGGTTTCCAAATGTCCAATTTGTGGGAATTGGACATTTGGAACTTTGGACCCACTCTCAAAATGTCAAAATCGAGATGTCCATCTAAGAATATCTAATACCCACGGAAATTAGTACAGACTAAGCTTAATTCACACCGAAATGGATCACATTCAGTGTCAAAGAATTTTAAACTTTATTTAACTACTAGCTGTCCCGCGCAACTTCGTATGCGTAAATTTTCTCCGTTTTTGCAACATTTCTCGTCGCTGCTCCGCTCCTATTAGTTGTAGCACGATGTTATATAGCCTATAGCCTTCCTCGATAAATGGGCAATCCAACAAAAAAAGATTTTTTTCGAATCGGACCAGTAGTTCCTGAGATTAGCGCGTTTAAACAAACAAACAAACAAACAAACTCTTCCGCTTTATAATATTAGTATAGATATGTACATCAGCATCGCTTGGCGGTCCTACCGTTCCGCTGCTTTAAAAAAAATCGTGTGATAATTGTATTTTTACCCGATTGTGCAAGAAGGAGTTGTTAAGTTTTTCAAGTATATAATTATCTATTATATGTTTGTATGTATGTATATTTCTTTGGCATCCTCTAAAGCCTAAATGGCTTGATTACTTTTAGCTTGAGAGGTATCGTTAGATTCGTCTCAGTTGTAAGAGTAACACTGGGTACATCAAAATTTTTTTTTAAAAAAAGTTGTTTTTTGGCGCCAAAATATTTTAGTAATTAATTTTTAGCAGTCGAGTTTTTGTGTTAGACACTTTTACAAAATAGCCATACATCCTCACAAACTTTTCAGTAGCTGATAAAATATAGGCTTACCATTCCAGTTATCTTGTTTTATATTAAAAGATGGCGAGGAAAAGCCCGTGAGTGGTTTTTGTCCATCATTAACTAAAATTAAAAAAATAAATACTTCATTATTCCTATTAATTCTTTTTGCATAGTTTTTATTCCATTTTAAGTGATGGAAATTTAATGGCAAAAAAATATTTTCACGCGACATACCCACTGAAAAGTGATAATTATTTTTGGCAAGCCTTCATTTTTTCATAAGTTAAGTTTTTTTTTTAATAAATGTTAACCTTAGGGACTTCTTTATTATCTACTACATTTTTTTTTTATTTTTTTTTTTCTTTTTAATTCACTTAGGACGCAAAATACTACACTTGTGAAAAGTCGATTCTACATTTACTGGTAATGCCTGTTCGCAAACAATAGGTAAAGCCCGAGAAAAGAACAGGCAATAAAAACTCGTGGCCACTCTTTTCAAATTGCCAATGTTTACAATGTTTCTCTGTTTATAAACTGTAAATGCAGGTAAGGTGCTGCCACCATTATATTATACACCATATTAGAGGACTGATGCAAAAAAAGAGGTCAATAATATTAGAAGAGTACACGAGATCGGATACATCAGCCTCAAAGGGCACAACATAGTAGGAGCATCCACTTACGATGTTAAAACTTTATGTGCTTAAATATTGGCCAATTTACTGCTACTTAATGAATAAGTTTACATGTTTTTCAAAGGAAAGAAAAGAATGGCCGTAATTTATCACGCAGAATCTTTACTTACAAAAGTAAATCGTTTTCTTAACTAGTACCTAAGTAACATTATCAAACTGTGACAACAATATTCACCTAGTAAAATGCAATAAACTATACAACCCAATACATTAATAGGGAGCAACGAACTACATCCATTTATCTTTATCAGTTAAATAATCAATTGTATAAGATGTCTCTTGACTACATTCTTATTATAAACATAGATATCAACTAGCTGTGCCCGCGACTTCGTTCGCGTGAAAGTCGGGTTTAAATTAAGGTAGTTTAGGTAACGAAATAACTTATGTGTAAATATGTTGGAAACAGTCCTGTTGACTAAATACTTACTAAATAAAAATCGATCTGTTCTATTCTTTTAGATAGTTAGTTTGGTGTGCGGCTTAAGAAGTGGGTTTTCTGTTGTTTTTGTTTCATTCTTTCAACGTTATACCTACTTATTACCTAATAATCTTTATTAGAATTTGTACGAAAATGTTGTTACTTCTCATGTGATCGTAAACTTGTAAAGCCTAAGTACTTAACTGTGATAGTTTTCCTTATAATTTTAGTATTTATACTACTACCCTGAATTTTTTCACATACCCAACATCAACCATTTAGCTGGCAGGGGGACACTTGACTCTAACAAAAATGTTCGCTATAAAGCCTAATATTATACACAAAGGAATCCTTAAATCTAAAAATAGTTTTCACAAACCCTAAACGCTTTTTAAAAGACCTATGTATTGATACCACAGACGATGGGGTAGGTAGGTGAGAAAAAAATCACATCCCCACTTTACATATAAGAGATTTTTTTCTTTCACTTTATCGGCGTTAGTAATTTATTCATGCAAAAGTTGCAACCTTCTAGCACTAACAGTCTCTGAGCTAAGCTGCGGACGGACGGACATAAGGGAACTATAAGGGTTCTGTTTTGCCATTTTGGCTAAAAATGGGGTGTATTTCATATAGTGTTACAACGCAATACTAATAATAAAACTGCTGTAACACTTTAGTAAGCAAACACAGAGCGTGTCATGTGTGTCATGCCCGCGAAAATGTCAGATATCCCTAAAGGTACGGTTGACAAACAACGACCTCCCGTCACCCGAACTACTCACACTTGACCGATGTTGAGCCATTCATTATGGTTGAATTGATGAACACGTAATCTCCAACCATAACCCCAAAACATGATCCTCGATGCACCTGTGTGATGCGTGGTCAAACAAACGGACAGACAGACAAACATTTCTAAAAATCATAGCAATGTGTTTCTTTTTAAAACTTCTTTTACTAAGTATAGAACGTTATTGAATACAACGCCATCTACTTTCAAGAATGTTGCCACTCAGCATCTCAAGCACCTATACCCTAATAAATGTTTTCACAAATAAGGAATTATTTGATCACGGTGAACAATTTGATTTCATAGATGGCGCTACATGTTTTTTTTTTACGTGTGTAATGTCTTTTTTTTAGACGAACACATAATTTCTGGAAAATGTCGAATACTTTTTAATTATAATGTAATATTGTTTTTCATTTCTACTACGATTAATTAATTACTCTCAGCAGTGCATGCAATACCTATAATTAACTAACCTACGTGCATAATTTACTTGACTTTTAATATAAAAAAATAATAACCAAAGTAAATAAGTTACTGACGGTCGAAAAAATAACTAAAACATTGAGAAAAATATTGAAAAAGGATAAAGACAATTTACAAAAATAACATAATCAGACATCGGATTCGAGCCCAGGACTTCGTCGTCAAAGTCCGCTAGCATAGCTTCGAGGCTATACTGTTCGCTACTTGCCACGTCAAAATAACTGTTCTTATAAAACTTAACAATGTTGTGTTTAGCTCCTTTTAGTTTTAGCGTGAAGTTATGTATTCCATGGGTTACAATTATAGATAATGTCTAATTCTGGAAAATTTTGTGATAAACCATTATGGTGCGACAAAAAATACGTTGCTACTCGTTCCCCATAGACGTTAGCGTAATGATTCATAGTGTAAATAATGTCCTATAGTATTTACTATAAAACTGCAAATTTTCATAAAGATCCGTCTAGTAGTTACTGATTTATAACGAAAAATAGCTACAGACATTATCCCTTATTGCTTAGCTCCTATGGGAAAAAGCGTGATAATTTATAGCCTAAATGTTAATCTGCATCTATTAGATTGCACGTGCAAAATTTCAACCGAATCTGTACGGTAGTTTTTGCGTGATGCGTGTTCAAACAAACAGACTGACAGACAGACAGACAGACAGACAGACAGACAGACATTTCTAAAAATGCAGCAAAGTGTTTAAATACTCTTTTCGAACATTTCCTAATATTTTTTTTCACTAAGTTCGGCCATGTACAGACACGTGAAATTTACAGTTTTATTATATGTATAGAAGATATAGATGTACCAATAATAGAAAAGTATTTACCATTGAAATTCTCTTGGTTTCCATCGGCCCATAATGGTGGAAGTGGGCCAGTGAATGAATTTTTAATTTGGTAAACTGAAATATAACATATGTAATATTAGATAAAATTCATATACCTATGCAGTTACTTCTAAAATATGCAATAAAAAAATATTTACCATTCCTATTTCCTTCGTTCACGCTTCCTTCATTCCATATTTGTGGTAGAAAGCTGGTAGATTGTTTTGTCTTTTGGAAAACTGAAACATAAAATATTTAAAAAAAAAACTTAAATATTGAAGTAATTTTTATAGGCATTTCTTGCCAATTACTTTACAAATACAATATAGAGAAGTGGTTCGCTTCTGGCCCCGGTTTGGCTATGGAAGTCTCGGGTTCGATTGCTGGGTCTGGACTTCAAATTTTTTTATCTTTCAAAAGTGCAATTATTGTATTTGTAAACTTAAATATTAAGTGTGTTTTAATTGTAACAGGAAAAAATGGTTAGATACCTACCATTGAAATTGTTATCATTCATATCGTTCCAAAGTGATGATTGCCAGCTGATTCCAGCGGATTTCTTTGGCTTCTGAGCAACTGAAATCAAAATGTGTAAGTAGGTACTGCGGTGGGGTGTATCGAGTGATCGAACATCTTACATTAAATCTCAATGATAGTGTAGAACTATTTGCTTTGATCTCCTTTTAAAACTTAATCTATGCTAATATAATAAAGAGGAAAGATTCAATTGTTTGTTTGCATTGAATAGGCTCCGAAACTACAAAACCGATTTGAAAAATTCTTTACCATTAGAAAGCTACATCATTGGGGAGTAACGTAGACAAATTTTGCTGTAAAAAAAAAATAGACATCCCTACGAAAATGACAATAATGTAACTCAAGGTATAAAAAACTACGATATGACACCCGTGCGATACCCGGACAGCTAGTTTTGAATAAAAGAGAAAAGAAAAGAAGAAAAGAATAAAGAAAGGGGAGAACTGTCAAAGCCAATGACCTAAAAAGTCATATAGAACAAATTATTGATGTATGATTAACGTTACATATTTACCGTTCCAATTACCATAGTTCCATATCGGTGGCTGCAAACTGACAGATTGTTTTGACATTTGAAAACCTAAGGAAACAAAATATTATTTTGTTGAAAATTACGAGAATTTCTATATTATTGCCATTTACTAGTGCTTTTAAGCCTAAAATGAAATGAAGTACATTTTGAAGTCGGTGTCGTGAATTAATAGTATTTGTTTAATATGGCACCAACTTCAAAATGACTTCTAAAAGGAGCAAGTTCTGAATTTGGACATTTGTATTTTTTTATGTGTGTTCGAGCATAACTCCGTCATTATATAGACGTATTTTCAACATTATGGTTTATCCGAAATGGTTCCATTTAAATTTCGTAAAGATCTTATGATGTGAAGAATTAATGCTAGCAAATCAACCGCGATTGAAGTCGATTAAATGTTTTTTGGAAAAAAGAAAGATGTGGTCATATTCAATGGTTGGTATGTGCCCATGATACTGAGTGCACATACTTAATTTTATCAAAATCGAAGTACCCTTAAAAAATATTTACTATTTCTTCATTCGTTTCTTTATGAATTAAAAAGTTATTAATTCAAAAAAGTATGGCTTAAAAAGTTCTATGCCATAATAATCCAATCGAATTTTATACCAGGGGAGGTATAATTCTTATGCCTTTCACTACTGAATTATGACAAAAGAATATGCTATAACTAAGTAATAATAATGCAACCAGCTATGGCACCATGGTAGGTGCAATACTGATACCATACCCTATCCGCTGCTGAAATTTTACACAAGCTGTATAAAACATAATGACTTTTTTTAAGAAAAATGACAAAAAATATCAAGCATATCACCGCATGCAAATTTCGCTGTCTCACTGCTATGGTTTAATTTATATATCTGATGTTTTACAAGCTGGGATAACATTTTATACACAAAAACCTTCCTAAAAAAATATGCAGTAAAATAGCAAAAACTCCATTTAGATAGGATCACTAGCTTTTGAGAAAATCCTGAACATAGATACATACATATGGGACAAAGAGAACCACCTTCTTTGAAGACGCTTAAATAAAGACGAACATAGAACCTTCTCCTTTTTTAAATTGTTTAAAAATATCCATATTTTTCCCCGTAAAATATAAATTACGCTTTAGAGAATGAGAGTAGACACTGATCTGTTTTTCTAGCATGTGTCTGCATGTGTGTATCTCCCATAGACTTATAGAACAGGACTGCGCAATAATCTCCCAAATTGACCACTCTAGAAAGAAACAACGCGAATCTGTGGATAATACCTGTCAAAGGCCGCACGGGATTTTCTCTCTTTCACGCTTTGCAGTCAATGTTTACTTTTTAATTGAAAACGCGGTCCTGGTCTATACGTCAATGGTATCTCCCTCTTTCTTCCTCCCCCTTCTTTACCATTCCAGTTTCCTTGATCTTTCCATAATAGTGGAAGTGATTCCTCGAAATTGTTTCCAAAAGAGTCGTACGTTTGGCTATTCCCTTGGCTGTACACATTGAAATCTGAAATTACATTATACAATTTTAAATCATATCTTCGTTTAACGAATTAAACACTATAAGAATATTAATTATATACCTACCTATTTACCATCATGTACATACGCATATAATTGTAAAATTATATAAGTACTATCAACAAATTCGAATTGTGATCCCATAGGTTAATTTTTCTACAGCAAAGAAAATTATTAAACTAATAAATTTGCCTACCTACCGTACATTTCCATGGAAACAGATTTTTTCATCAAATAGTTTCTTTATTAGACACTGACAGTTACTAATTTATTCACAAAATGATGACTGAATGACCAGCCAAGTTGAATTCATTCCTTATGAACCCTTGTCTCAAATATTATAGTTTATTTCTCACCATTAAAAATTAGAATAACAAATTAATTAATAATTAAAAATGTAATTGGCAGCGATGGTAATACATTTTTGCACAAAGAAATTTGATTCTATCTCCTAAAGTAAGCATAATATGCTTGTATTACGTCTTAAGGTTCATTTCCGTGCATCGCGACAATATTCACAGTGCGCGCGCAGCTTACGACAGTCGTCGGCCGCGCGCGTCTGACGCTTACCTCGGAAACGGCACCATACATTCTTATACTCTGAGCTTGTCGTAAGCCGTTCGCGGCTCGCGATCGGCCGCGATGCACGGAAATGAACCTTTAGAGAGTTGACGGTGTGTGTGACATTGACTATAACTATTACCTGTACTGCGCCATACCTTGCATCTGTCAAATAGGGTCACGATTCACTTGGTTCGATAGTGCGTAGTCCTTTTACTCACAATAGGTAAATAGCATTTTAATTAGCGAATATTTTACCTACATAAAGTAGCTGTGTCGGCGACTTCGTTTACTTTTCATTTTTAGGGATAAAGCCATCCTAGCTTAACTAAAGATTCTAGACTCGAAGTTTTTCTTGCGAAGTTCCTTTTTCACTGGTTTTACTTATTGAGAATCATTATATTTCAAATTGTATCAGATGTTTATAAAAGTGAGAATAATTTATGATAAATAAAATACTTTGACTTGACTTTGTGCCAAATTTCATATAGGTACTTGGTTCCATAGCACTTAGCACTTATGCATTTATAATAGGTACCTATTAATAAGATAAAATAAATATAATGTTTTTACCATAACAATTCCCTTGATTTAAATCATTCCATGGTGGTTGTAGATAATCGATGGGGTCATTTTTCTTGTAAGGACACTTCTGAGGGGGATTTTGCGCCCACGTATTGAGAACTGAGAGTAAAATAAAATATTTGAATCGTCGAAAAACCTAGTTCAGTCTATTTGTTTTTTAAAGACGACTACGCATTATGGTACAAGCCCTGTGTCGCGGGGGACTTTACAAACATACAAGTTACAGACACAAAGTACACCCAGACTTGAAACAACAATAATTTGTGGATCACACACAGTGGTGTCCCGTGTGGGAATCGAACCCACGACCTCTTGCGTAGCAGTCGGACTCACTCCCACCTCGCCACAAAGGCAGTCAACAGAGTTGCAAGCCCTATGTTGCGGCGGACTTTACAAACACACAAAGTGGATAAGTACTCTCTCTCGGAACAACGATTTGTGGACCACACAAAATGTCATAGTATATGCATCTATAGTACATGCACCTACATAGGCAAGTATCTATAAACCATTCGGAAGATATTTGAATGATAGTGAAAAGTTAAAACGTAAATAAATAAATAAAAAAATTAATTATAAAAATAAAAAAATCGAAGGCATTAATGAATCTCGATGAACTTAGTAAAGTGCCTCCGACTGCATGAAATTATATAAATATGTAGGGGATCTTGTTTCCATCTTTTTTGTGCAGGCGGGTTTTTTATTTTTATTATTTGTTTTTTATTTTATTAAATACTTTTTAGTAGTTGTAGTATGTAACAACTAACTTTTATCACAGCTATTGTCAAGTATTGAAGATTGAAAAAAGAATGGTTGCTAACTTTTTTATTATTACAGTTATAATAAAGTTATTCCTTTTTGAAATGCTTAAGATATGCCCTTTAATTTGATACCCATATTGCAGTATTCAAAACAACTTTTTTTTCACATCTCTTTATTTTGACATCTCACAGACGCCATATTTGTTTTTTTCAAAAGTCACATATTCTTGGGCAATCAAGATGAATCTAACGACGTCTTATTTGTATAAATCCTTTCAGTGGATTGTGAGATATCGGGTAATAAAGAATATTACAACATACAAGATACGCGCGAAAAACATAACCCTTCTTTACAGTCGGGTAAATATATTGCTTAGTTAAAAGATCAAAGCATTTAGTTGTAGTTTTTTTATACCTATTTATATGTAAAGACAATTAATTATACTTACTTTGGACAATGAAAGTAATAACAGAAAATACAAAAAAATACATGATTGCGGTGATATTCACTTCACTGGAACGCAGAATAAAAGTGTAATTAATTAAGGCAAATTAAATTATTTATAATTTAATATTAACAATCAATTATACGGCTAGTTAATTGATTATTCATCAAATTAATTGTTTGATATGTAGCTATGTGTAATAATTTACCTAATTGTTGATTAATTTAATAAGGAACTAATTAAGAAAAGCAAAAAAAAATAATTTTAGCCTTTTGAAAACATTATAACTCTCGGTTTTTCAATCTGCTTAATAATCTAATACCTATATAAAATTCTCGTGTCACAGTTTTCGTTGCCATACTCCTCCGAAACGGCTTGACCGATTTTGATGAAATTTTGTGTGCATATTGGGTAGGTCTGAGAATCGGACAACATCTATTTTTCATCCCCCTAAGAGTTTGCTTGTTTGTTTGAACGCGATAATCTCAGGAACTACTGGGCCGCATTGAAAAAATATTTTATTGTTGGATAGCACATTTATCGAGGAAGGCTATAGGTTATAACATCACGCTACGACCAATAGGAGTGGAGCAGCAATGAAAAATGTTGTAAACAAAAGGAAGAAAAAAGAAAAAAGGGAAAATTTACGCAGACGAAGTTGCGCGGGTCAGCTAGTGTACTATAATAATAAGATTGTTTGAGAGAGGCCAATGTCCAGCAGTGACCAGCGGGTCAATTCACGTATTTAAAGCAGTGCAGTTGCAGTTAGATTACGCGAAAAAGGGTTCGGCTCTCTCAAAAATTTATATAGAAAACCTAAATATTAGGACACGAAAAAAAATTGTGTCACTAGTCAAAGAGTTTTTCTAGTAGATGAAATAAAGAAATTTAAGGATATGTTTTAACATGATCCCGCAAATAAATCTTGAAGTCGCGGAAAAATGCAAAAACGAGCATTTTCGTATTGTCATAGTCATGGCGTTCGTAATCTAACATATGTACGAACGAATATTCTACTTTATTTTGACTCTCTCTTCAGCTTTATAATATTAGTATATATGACCCGCGCAACTTTGTCTGCGTAATTTTTCCCCGTTTATGTAACAGTTTTCATTGCTGCTTCACTCCTATTGGTCATAGCGTGATGTTAAATAGCCTATAACCTTCCTCGATAAATGGGGTATCTAACAGTAAAATATTTTTTCAATTTGTATTAGTAGTTCCTGAGATTACCGCGTTGAAACAAAAAAACCACGACCTCTTGCGTTGCAGTTGGATACACTCCCACCGTCCTCCATTATTATATTACTAATATTATCTAAAAAAAAAATATCATGTCGATCGAAACGATAGACGATAGTACCTCTGAATTTTTCAGTTCCTACAGCGTAAATTGATTTTTTACGCGATATATTCAATTGTGGGACCACCTTTGATCGACTATTACTTTTAAGTAAGTATGCTGGCTGGCATTTTTGTAGCACAAGCTATGTCAACCAATCTATCTACGATTTATGAACTATTATTTAAATAAACAAATTATTAGTTGTCATTTTCATTGTCATGGTCAAAATAAGACGTGAGGGACCACATTATGCATGCTCATTCCTTTTTTTCTTCAGTGATCGGGGGGGGGGGGGGGGGAGGAATATTTGCTAAATTTAAGTAAGTTATGAGATATGCGTACCAGTTAATCACTCAATCATGACTATTTGGACCACCTTTAAGCGATTATAACTTGTGAAAGGTTATTCTTACAAATGAAGGGCTGAATTTACAATTGTTTATGAACTTTTACAAAAGGTTGGCGCATTCAAAACTCAAAATGAACATGTGATTCCTCGACCAGGGGGGTGTGACAAGTTTAGGTATATTCGGGCAGCTTGAAGGGGCTAATGGCAGTGTCTCGGCTCGCACGACAGTCAGGGTCACGTGCGTCGCGCTCGAGCATACTTGAAAATATTTTTTTCTTTTCTACACCCACAATGTCTTCTAAGCCTAAACGTCAATTTAATCCGAAAAAAAAGATATTATGCAATCAGCTTGAACTGATTACATTTACAATCTCTAAGCTAATTACAGAATTTCACAACATGCATTACAGATGAACATTATCTTAATCAAGTAAAATTAAATTAAAACAAAGGAAATCAAATGATATAAAATTAAAAGAAATTAAATAAAATGAAACCAAATTATATAAATTATATAAAATTAAAACAATTTAAATCAAAGTAAATCAAATAAAATCAAATAAAATTAAATAAAATCAAATAAAATCAAATAAAATCAAATTAAAATTAGAATAAATAAAAATCATGTACAATAAATGAAAACTAATTGAATTAAATTAATTAAAACAGAAAAAAAAGGTTTTATATAATGTAATAAATAATAACAACAAATACTTTAAGGAGACACAGATCTTTTAAAATTCAATAAATTGCAATCCGGAGTTATTATTATTTTTTATTTGTTATCTATTGCCGGTTACATGACACAATACGCGATATTTTCGCCTTGAAATCGTTTTTTGTGACAGAATATGTCTACTTCGTGAAACGCGCTGTTATAGACACGGAGTAATCGAATCATAACTGCGTTACGCCCATAATTTGTACGATGACGAGGCACTGCAAATACTGGCGTGTGCCTAGTTCTCGTTTTTGGTGTACTGAATTGGACGCATAATAGTAAATAGGGACTAATTAAGGCACCACGTAAAACATCGTACAGAAGGCACATGTCCAACATCACACGTCTGTCAGCTTGTCTTGCCCGCTATAGGTAAATTCAATTCGGTTAAACGCTGTGTTTTATACAAATATTTGTAATCATGCAATCAGAAAGTCTTAATGTAGTCAGAAGCAGTGATGATTCTGACTACCTACATTAAGTCAAGATATAATGTTGATATCAATCAACATTATATCTTGACTTAATGTAGGTAGTCTAGACTCACCAATCGGCAGCATATCGGAAGTAGGCCCTGAAATGAAGTATTATATTTATTAGATATATAGATATTATTATTACACAAACATGGACTTACTCAGAGATGGTATTGGGGGCTGAAACCCACCAAATCATAAAAGGTACACAGGAAGACATTAGATCGGTGGTTAGTCCACTATATAACTTCAAACCAGCAGTTAGTTAGACAAAAACCCCTTCAAAAAATTATTCTCGGTACTGTAGTACTCTCCAATTTTTGTGCCGTTAAACAGGGCCTAGTGCCTTTGCTAACTAAGTAAGAATTGTTTCATACAACACTGTAAAAAAAAGAGTTTTTTTTTTAAACGCTGAAACACGTGTTCATTTAGCTATTTAAAACCAGAAAGTCAAATACGTAGGTAACATGATAAGTTTCGAGACAAGCAAAAACTATACAAGATAATAACAATGTTTCAATCATTCTATACCCGTTTACTGCTAGACATAGGCCTCTCCTAAATTACGCCACAACATCCGATCCTGCGCCTTCCGCATCCAATTATTTCCAGCAACCTTCTACCACTATTTACAACAATACCTATATATGTTCACTTTTTCGAAATACTCGCTTTCATTCCCTATGAAAAGTTCCGTTAACCAACTATTTAATCCGATCCAGTTTTAATCCGAGAGGTCTGAAATTGCGATTTCGTAGCTAAATCAGGACTGTATGGTGGATGGGGCAAGGTTTCAGCACTGGATTCTTTAAGAAATGCCTTTGTTCTGACTCCCCGAAGCCCAGTCCTTGGTCTTCTCTCTCGCAGAGCTTGGAAAACTTTCGGCAATGCTACTGTTGTATTCCTTTCCGAGTTAACAGACGATTTGATTGATGATTTTCTGATGAGATGAGATTGAAGGAGAATAAAGAAGTTGGTAGGTAGGTTCTTTCTGATTGTATGTAGCCCCTCGTGTCAGACAGTCTAAGAACGCCTTTGAGCAGTATTGCCAGTTAGAAAAAACTTAATGTATACATAACTACAACAAGTTGATGAACTTGTTTATTACTTGGTTATTTTGGCATAGGACATTGTATGTTGTAGTATATTTTGAACTAGTTGGATGTTACGCGAGGTGTTTGCGCTTGAGTCTTGAACGGTGGGTAAGATAACATTATTTTTCCCGTTTTGGTTTTGCCTGTACAGATTTATTGCACTCTCTACTCAAAGGCTTGCCATATACATCATCATATACTTATGCCGTTATTTAAAAACGGAAGCTCACAAATAACGTGGCTATTGGTAAAAGATTTTTTAAAATCAGTTCGTCCAGAGATTACCCCTCTCACAAACTTTACCTCTTTGTAATATTAATATAGATTTCATTGCCATGTCCTTTTTCCGGCTTTAGGTACCTATTGTTTGCGAACTTGGCATTACATGTACATGTAGATCCCGACGTATCGCAAGCGTTGTTTTTCATCCTAAGTAAATAAAGAATTTTGAACTTTTGAGGTCAAGACATGGTCGTACCCAGAATCGTTTCGGTTGGGGGGGGGGGGTATTTCCTCACGGGATACCATTTTGTATGAACCCCAATTGGTTGTGCCGAGTCTATGTATTATGTGTGTAAAAGTATACAACGCCATTCCAAGTGAAATTAAAGACTTACCCCTAACAAAATTTAATAAGGAAATGCGTAAATGGCTTTTGAATAAAAACTTCTACACAGTTACGGAACTTTTTGTCCACAAAAATAAAGTAATGTAAATGGTCCATGGTGTTACATGCATAGGTATTAATTCTGTTATTGACATGATTTAGTAATTAATAATTTGATTATTGTTAAACTAATTTTATATTTAATCTTATAACTAATTTTAATCTTATATAATCTACCATATGGCATTAATTAATATTATATGTTAGCAGTAAAAATAAATATTCACTTTCTAGTTACTAGTCTACTCACGTCAAATTATGACAAAGTGTTTATGGTCCAGGAAATTCATTAAAATTATCTTGTATGTTACCACACTTTATGACAAATAAAGATTCTAATCTATTCTATTCTATTCTATGACTCAAACTTACAACAAATTACACTTTGTATCTTTTATTCCTATGTTTGTAAAGTCCCTTGCGACACAGTGCTCGTACCATAGAGCGAGAAATGCCTTTTTTGAAATGGTGTATCTTGGAACACTTCGAAATTGTCAAAACAAGTTTCAGAGATGGGTTGTGATGAAGGGAGATCAATATAAATCAATAAATACACATTACATGTTGTACAATTTTTAATGATTAAGTACCATTATATCTTGAACTTCATTTTTGTTTTATTTTATTCTGTGGAATCACAGACCTAGCAGCAAAATACTCTAGTTTTCTATAATAGTTAAATGTTATCCTTGTTATTTGTAATAGAATCGTATTTAAGAGCTACTGAATTTTAACCCCCAAAAAAGAAGGAGTTAAAAGTTTAACGTGTGCGTCTGTTTGTTGCACAGTAGCGCCCAAATGAATGGACAGATTTTGATGCAGTTTTGAAGATAATAAAGTTATTGTCTCACGTGTATTGTTTTTTGAATGTTCTGTATTATCTTGTCTGCATTCTATTTACAGCTGTATTAGTATTGGATAAGAACTATTTTTAATTATGATTAGATGTTTGAGTAGTTTCCCGCCAACTCTGCGCTGAGCCGTACGGCCGAATACTCATGCTGCCATTGTTACTTGGTTAATATTAGAGACGGAAAATACTTTACAGCACATCTCAAAGTTATTGTTGTAATTGGAGTATTCGGGGTTAGGCTCTTCTAGGCTCCTCTAGTTTAGTCTGTTGCGGCATTCTGGGTGATTAGCCCAGTATGCAGGACCCCAGGTACATTTGTCGTAGCCTGAAAATAAATATATATATTTAAAAAAAATGCACAAAAGTTTGGTCTAATTACTGTTAAGCATTTTCTAGTTAAGCAGTACCCATAGTTATAAATTACAATTTTATCAAAATCTGACTGCCCTAAAATTTCAATTAAGTATTGTTTTTTATTTACAAATGAATAGGTATGGTAGTTAACGCCATTTTTGATGAATGACCTCAAATATTTTGTTGACACGAACTTTTATGTAGGTACCCCGAATTTACGATGGCGCGACGAATCCCCCCCCCCCCCTCCTGCGATCTTGCAAGTGACTGACACTTGACCGGTATTTGTAATCATGGAATGATAGAGTATTAATGTAGTCATAAGCAGTAGGTAATGTCTATAATAAGATAATCCATACTAATATACATATAAATGTGAAAATAACTCTGTCTGTCTGCCTGTCTGTTACGCTTTCACGCTCAAACAGCTAAACCGATTTATATGAAATTTAGTATGAAGATAGTTTGAGTCCCGGGGAAGGACATAGGATAATTTTTATCGCAATAACCGACATTCACGCGGGTGGAGCCGCGAGCGAAAGCTATTATGATATAATGTCGATATGATACTCACCAGGTGGTTCGGAAGCACGCCCTGAAATGAAATCATATAGTTGTTAGATAAATATAAACTAAACTAACTAATAAATATAAACATGTAACAAAAAATATAACTAATTAAACTAATAAATAACACAATTGCTATAATCGCCACGCTTGGCGAGCGGGTTGGCGATCACAGTAAGGCTTTGAAATACATAGCGGACGCAGTTGCCCGTCCTCCTGTCCTCCCTAAACTTTATGCCCAGTGCGTTGCCTTACTAACTTATAAATCAAAACACTGCAACCAAAGCTTTCAGAGTTTATTCTTCAAAACCGCCATAATACTTGTTTGTTTATTTAACCCTTAATTTTAAGATAGGCTATATACTGCACAACAACTTTAAAAAAATGTAGAGCCAAATATTTTAGATCGTTTTTATTTCGTATTCGTCTTTATTATATACATTACTAGCTGACCCTCTGCGTAAATTTTCCCCGTTTTTGCAACATTTCTTATTGCTACTCCGCTCCTTATTTCTCCACTATTTAATGGATGTTATTATACATATAAACTTACCTCTTCAATCACTCTATCTATTTAAAAAAACGCATCAAAATCCGTTGCGTAGTTTTAAAGATTTAAGCATACATAGGGATATAGGGACAGAGAAAGCGACTTTGTTTTATACTATGTAGTAATATAAAAAATCATCAAAGCTGTGCAACTGCCCTCAGCTTGGCAATTATTGCACAAAGTTGCGGAGAGTATAAATGTGTCGTGACCGCTCTCGTGAGATCACTTATATATCTTAATTTTTCATTTAAATATCTACTCAAGATTTCACAGTATATTCTACAAAACCTATGAATATATTTACATAGATTGGATTCATATTATCTTACATGAATTTTACAAAATACATTGTCAAACTTAGAGGACCAGTATACTATCCATTGCCCAATTTGCACTAACGTGACTTCCATTTGGGATGTCTAGTATACAAAACAGTACCAAACTACAAGAAAGTCAGTTCCACTTGTATACCTAGTGTTTGGTTAGGAATCCCAGCAGTAACTATAAATGATTTTCAAGTATGATGATAATTAATATTGTTTTGAATGAATATAAACCCTATCCGATATATTTATCACGCTATTATTTTGTCGAGAGATTCTTGTTGCTTGGAGCTCGCCTCCGTTAGGTTGCCTGCTGATTACCATAACTGCTGTGTCATCGGCAAAAGTTCCGATCACAGTATTTTCTGACACAGGTAGGTCAGCTATGTACAGTAGGTACATTATTGGTCCCAAGACACTACCTTGAGGAACGACAGCATGCACACCTGTTTTACACCTGTTTTTTCTTCTCTTTGTCTTACGTAGAAGTGTATATCTGATAGATAGGACTGAAGGAGGATAAAGAAGTTGGTAGGTAGGTTCTTTCTGATTTTCTATATAGTCCCTTGTGCCAGACACAATCAAAAGCCTGGGATATGTCCAAGAACGTTGTCAAGCGTATTGCCTGTTATCAAAAGCTTTGTATATGCATTCCACAAGTCGGTATAGTTGTTCTGCGGTGTCGTATTTCCCTGAATCCAAATTGATGATCAGGTATAATTTTAGCCTTGTTGATCACCAATTTGAGTCTCTACAAAATAATCTTTTTCTATATCCACGATAAGCTCATGCGGAACTGTCAAAGTCTTGTCATAGTGCTTAGAAATGCATAGTGCTCAAAAATGTACACCGCACATAGGTGCATTTCTAAGCGCGGGCTTACCGTGGATACGTAAAAGAGATCATGACTGACTGAGAAACTGGTTAACGCACACGATTTAAGGTCCTAATCCATACTACAAGTCATATGCCACGTCTGTACAGTGCACGATGAGTAATGACGCGAATTCTATTATTTTCGTGCTGTACTATTGATACTCACCACCATAAATACCAGAAGCAAAGGGATTATTGGGCCGTTGTCCTGAAACGAAATTAATTTTAAAATAATAAACAGATATTTTTTACTTTTGTGGTTTTAAAGCATTTTTATGCTTGACGTCCTAAAACTAAATGTATAATTCCTTTTCTATATTCATTAAATAAATAAATGATTTTCTCAAACAACAACAAAAAATAATTAAACATTCTGAAGTTGGTGCCCGAAAATGTAGTTTTATATTTTAGGCACCAACTTTAAAATGTTTAATTAGTTTTTGTTGTTGTAACTACCTATATGATTTTTGCTTTTTAGTTACCTTATATATTTATTTTTGAAGTCGGTATTTATTTTTGGTAAAAATGTTTTTATTTCTCAATTTTTAGTGTATGGGTTTGTAGTTGATATAAGTTAGAATAGCATAATCCAAATTGCTCATTTATTTTTACAAAATGTTGCGTTTTGCGATAGAAGGCCGTTGATTTTTAAAGAGTTCACCTGAAACTAGACTATCAGTTCTATTACATGATTAGGTGGAGGTGAAGAATCAGGTATTGAACACGGTAGGTACTCAGGTCGCAACCCGCAATATTTATTATTAAATAGTTCCGCTGGTCATCTGTGATCTTTATCATTAGTTCCATTTCACTCAATGGTGCCTAAATTTAAGTTACTCTTAAGAAGCACCATTGAGACCCAGACCAAATGCACGAATTACAACGAAATATACCCAAAGTAGGTACTATAGGTTGGTCCTATAATATTTGAAGAGTTCTCTCGATTTCTCCAAGATCTCATCATTAGATCCAAATTTTGATGACAAAAGGACCCTATATAAGGGAAGTATACCCTTTCAAACACAATAAGAATTTTTAAATCGGTCCAGCCGTAGGTCTGAAAAAAGGCAAGACCCGTTCCGCGTCGAAATATTCTTCCTCGAATGGATAAAGAAAAAAAATGGTTCGGGCGGGACTCGAACACGAGATCATAATGGTCTAAGACCTGACTGAACATTGACCTTCACCTATCTGACAACCGGATGAGACATATTTATTTTAAAATTTTATTGATTTTTATATATGTCCAAGTGTGAGTAGTTTTGCCCGCAATCGCGGACGTTGACAGGCAAAAATACTCACACTTGGCCGGTGTTGCGTCAAAGTGACCCCCCCCCCTCTCCCCAGAACTTGATCCTGGATCCGCGTCTGTCCACTCCTCAGAGCCCAGAGTCCAGAACGATGTTTAACGGATGTCGGATCCGACATCTGACAAGTGGTGACGAGCCCTCAAACAGACAAATCATCTTAGCTGGAGGGGTTAACAGGATTGCTAGTAATGTCCCACAATTCCACATGGTAGAAATCTCTTAAAAAAGTATTATTTGACTAAGTACTTACCCAACACACTGCATGCGACAAAAGCGAGTGCCAGAAATAGAACAAAAAAGATTGACTTCATTATAATGAAGTTCTGTCAATATTAAATTCGCTTACAACCAAATTGGATTTTTATAGGCTACAGTTGTATTAAATGTTACGCTATAATATGATTGTGTTGATGAAACTGATTATGCATGGTCTAATAAAATTATATTAATAATAACAAGCCATTTATGTTTTCCATAATATTTGATTACATAGTAAGTACGTTAGTTTGTTAGTATGTTTGCTTACTATAAAAAAATAGTAGGTATGGTTAGTTATTTTCTGTTTTTGAGATATGGACCCAGTTTGGGTAAAGGCCTTCTCGATAGTGCGCTATTTTTTTTGTTTACAGGGTGTGCCAAAAATCCCAAAAATATGACACATGGAATGAAAGTAGATACCTTATAAATTTTATGAAAATATATATATATTACGGGTCTTAATCGCGTGAATAATTTATTGATATAATTTTTTGATATACCTTGATTATTGCCCGACGTTTCGGCCGACCACGGCTGTTGCAATACGGTCGAAACGTCGGGCAATAAACAAGGTAATTTACCTTACACGACCGTATTGCAAATCGCGAAAGTTTATCAACATTTATAGCAAACCTTATATATTGTAATTGCTAATCTGAGCCGGAAATCGTTTATATACCCACTATGAAATTAAGAGACAAGCAGGTCTAGCGTCAGATGGTACATACCAGTATCAGTGCCACCCAAATCCTTATTTGGCGAAGATCTGAATGTCACTGTACCGCGCTCCTCATTTGAGACATTAGTTCATAACTTTCATTTGCCTGTCTCAGTAACTATGGTCTATCAGTTTGAGCAAGTTAACATTGAATTCGCCATGAATCACAATTATGTTTAGTTCTGTGTAGATTTGAAATATGTATGGATTTTCAGAGAAGTGTGATCGGCCAAGTGTGAGTCGCACTCACTACAGGGGGGTGGGCGGTGCAATAAAAACGGGGCCGAAGAATTTCAATACAATACACGACAGTGCTAAACGAACAGGGGGGACAAGAGTACCCACAAGAGGCAAATGGCCAAAGAATTTCAATACAATACAAGACAGTGCTAAACGAACAGGGGGGACAAGAGTACCCACAAGAGGCAAATGGCCAAAGAATTTCAATACAATACAAGACAGTGCTAAGCGAACAGGGGGGACAAGAGTACCCACAAGAGGCAAATGGCCAAAGAATTTCAATACAATACAAGACAGTGCTAAACGAACGGGGGGGACAAGAGTACCCACAAGAGGCAAATGGCCAAAGAATTTCAATACAATACAAGACAGTGCTAAACGAACGGGGGGGGGGACAAGAGTACCCACAAGAGGCAAATGGCCAAAGAATTTCAATACAATACAAGACATTCGATACACAAAACAACCGTCTGGGCCTAAGCTACAAACATCTGATAAATATCTTTGAATAATTATAATATGAGCTTTTCTTTTATAAATTTTATTTTGTTTTACTTATGCACATACGTTACGTTTTGATCTAGATCAGATTTAAAAACTTTGTACTTAAGTTTTTTTTTTATATATATAGATAAGAAGACGACTCCCGCATTAGGGACACAAAGTACAAACAGACTCGAAACAACAATTTGTGGATTACACAAAGTGGTGTCCCGTGTGGGAATCGAACCTCTTGCGTAGCAGTCGGACACACTCCGACTCCGCCACAGAGGCAGCCGAAAGTTTAATATATGATTGTATGTAATGTGCTTTGTGTATCTAAATAAATTAGTTTTCGACCGTGGTTCGCCCGCCTTAAGTTTGTACCGTGATTTCACCCAAAGTCGAAGTCAAAAATAGTTTATTCATTTAGGTTACAAATGCAACGCTTATGAACGTCAGACAAAATTTGGAATAGAATGATTCTACATTTAATAATAATAATAATAATATAATAATAATATCTTGGGACAACTCACACGCCATCTGATCCCAAACTAAGCAGAGCTAGTACTATGGCAACCAGACAACTGATAAACCTACTTATATATTTCTAAATACATATAGATAAATAACACCCAGACACAGAATAAACCATTGTGCTCATCACACAAAGTTTTATCCTGGGTGGGGATCGAACCCACGACCTAGCGTAGCAGTCGGATACACTCCCACCGCGCCACAGAGGCAGTCAACCAAGTTCGCAACAGTAAAGCCGTGAGAAAAGAACTTGACAATAAAAACTCATGGCCACTTTTTTTAAATGCCATTTTTTAACAATATATAAGTATATATACAGTAAAGTCAGTAAGGTGCTGCAACCATTATACCATGAAACTCACGCAAGCAATAACCATAGTACGTAAACTGGTATAATCAAGTTTCAAATGAATTAGCCTCCTACGGTTTGGATGGGAGCATCAACCTTTAAAGAGTTGCTTGTGGATTTTTAGCGGATGCCCTACATCATAACAACTATCTATGTACCAAATTTCAACCCATTCTTATCACCTCTCTATTTCTGCATAAGAAATGGAGAGGTGATAGAAACTTATAGAAACAGAAAGCTAATCCGTACCACCTCGTCTGCGTCATATAAGGGAGAGAGTTAAAGAGAGTAGGCAGCAACAATATAATTTTAAAAGAGCTGAAACCCCATTGAATAAAATTTGGTACCTACAATGCTAATTTAAAATCACGCGGACAAACCAGGAGAAACATTGTATGTATATCTGTAATAGGAAATATTTATTGGTCAATTTAAAGATTGATTTAAATTTATTTATTATTTACTTATGTTAGAAGTATGTATAACATGGGCTATTTGGTAGGTATCACGCAATGATCAGTAATAGTGGAACAAAGTAGGTTTGGTAAATAAATAAAATATTAAAAAAAACACGCCGGCAAAAAGACGGAAATAAGACGATGTGACGTCGGAGGCATTAATTAATCCTGTTAAACTTAAAAATTGTGCCCCCCCACTGGATGATCTTAAATATGAAGGGTATCTTGTTTCCGTCTTTTTTCAGGCGGTTTATTTAATTTAATTTTTTTGTATAGGTACGTTATTTTTTAGCATTTCTTTATCCATTATTTTTTCAAATCACATTTAAATATATACGTTGTTTATTTTTATCAGCGTTTACAATCCTTAATTTTCTGATACACCACTCGATAGTTTTTTAATTCGAACCAGTAGTTCCTGAGAAAATTCGAACTATATACATATTATTACAACTTACCTAGTAAACTACAAAAAAAAGGATAACATAAAAAGGGGGTAAAAAAACATGTTTAAAATTAAATATTTGTGTATAATAACGTATTTATTTGGATAAGGATTAACACCATGTTAGTTTTTTGCAAATAGTTCATTATTTTAAAACAAATTTGATTACGATATACGTTATAGTGAGTCAACCTTTGACTGCCTCTGTGGCGCGGTGGGAGTGTATCCGACTGCTACGCAAGAAGTCGTGGGTTCGATCCCCACCCAGGATAAAACTTTGTGTGATGAGCACGATGGTTTATTCCGTGTCTGGGTGTTATTTATCTATAATATGTATGTAATTAGAAATATATAAGTATGTTTATCAGTTGTCTGGTTGCCATAGTACAAGCTCTGCTTAGTTTGGGATCAGACGACGTTGTGTGAGTTGTCATTATTATTATTATAACCTTAAGACAGGCATATGCCCATGTGCTCTAATAAAGAAGTCAGTGGACAAACATTATAAGAGAACCAATAAAAACAGTGCATGCACCGGAAACCTTCAAAAGGAATACATTTGGTGGCGCGGTGGGAGTGTGTCTGACTGCTACGCAAAAGGTCGTGGGTTTAATCCCCACCCAGTATAAAAAATTGTGTGATGAGCACGATGGTTTATTCTGTGTCTGGGTGTTATTTATCTATAATATGTATGTATTTAGAAATATTAAAGTATGTTTATCAGTCGTCTGGCTTCCATAGCACAAGCTCTGCCTAGTTTGGGATCAAATAGCGTTGTGTGAGTGGTTCCAAGATATTATTATTATTTTCCCAGTTCTGGCAATATTTTTCATAAATGGTTCGCCCGATATTTCGGCGATTCAACACTAAAGAATTTTCCAATTCAAGCCAGTAGCTCCTTACATTACGGCGCTCAACCAAACAAACAAACTCAGTTTTATAATATTAGTATAGATAATAAAATTAAAATAAAAACACTAATCACAGCATGAGCATGAGCTCAAATTTTTTTTTTATAAACTGTTAAAATTATATAATAAAAGTGTTTTATAAAAGTTGGCAAGTGCAATCTCACTTGTTAAAAAAATTGTTACGATCTATATATTCCAAGCTTAAAATTAGGAACATGACACGAAACAGTGCATGAAGTTATCGAACTAAATACTTAACCTATTTATGTTGTTATTGTAGGTGTCGAAGTGATTTGTGTGTAGATTAGTCTTGGTAAGTTCAATCATTTATTGGCATGTTTGCTTTTATTACATCCATGAACACATTTATCAGTTTATTAAATTCTGCACCCTGCCTGTACATACCTACAGGGTGCTTATTTAGTCGAATTCTTGCAGGGGGCATATATATATTGTGATCAGACCATAATACTGAACCAAAATTTTTGAAAATGAGGTGAGACTTACAAATAAAAAAACTACCTAAAAACTAAAATTAAAAGTTTAAAATACTATCAACAACATACTTCTTATCTATAAAGTCTTCCTAAAGGCCATTGCGACTGCCTCTGTGCCGCGGTGGGAGTGTATCCGACTTTTACGCTAGAGGTCGTGGGTTTGATCCCCACCCAGGATAAAACTTTGTGTGAAGAGTACGATGGTTTGTTCTGTGTCTGGGTATTATTTATCTATAACATGTATGTATTTAGAAATATATAAGTAAGTTTATCAGTTGTCTGTTTTCCATAGTACAAGCTCTGCTTAGTTTGGGATCAGATAGGGTTGTGTGAGTTGTCCCAAGATATTACTATAGTATTATTATATAGTCTGCAACTATGGGGCAGTGTAAGCGATTCTAACATTAATATACTCCAGTGCCAACATAACCAACAATGAAATTCACGAGTACCTTGAAATGAGAACAATCAACGAGGAAATTCGGAGTTTTGCAGCTAAATACAAAGAGCGGTTAATCCGTCACCCTAACGAACTCGCTCGCCAACTCACCATGGACCAGTATGAGACATGACTAAAATGTCATCATATCCTAAAGCTGGAAGACCGGCAGTAGCTCTGGGCAGCAGGTGAGTAGATGCTTCCAATGGGAAGCCACTCCGTATGACAGCATCACAGAACAGATTAGCTCAGTCTTAGGGCTGATTGCAACTACACGCAGAGAAAAAAAAAACATTAAACAGACTAAAACATACAAAATGGTGGTCTAAGAAATATAAAATATTATTTTTGCCCGATATTTGTATCTAGCAACTATTACCTAGTAGGTAATATACAGAAAAGCCGTAGTCGCATGCCATTTTTTTTTCTATTCATCTGTGACTGAATGCCATGCAACCAACGCTTTTTTGTATATCGTATTCTGTATTTTATATCTTACATAGTTTATTAAACTTTATTTTATTTTAATCGATTTTTAGTTTCTTGTCCTCTTAGTAACTTTATAATTAACTCTATATTGTAATAACAATCTGCTGTGTTGTTACAGTTATATAGGTACAGTTTACAACAACACCCCACACGATAGGGTAGGTGAGAAAAAATCACCCACTATACGTTTAGGTGAATCGAGGATTCGACCCACCTCCCACATGAAACCTCATTAATATAAACTATTGGTCTTGACGTTCCAAAAGTTTGTTTTTTGAAAGCAGTGAAAAAGGAAATAAAAAACAATTGGGTATTTGACTACTATCAAAATAAAATATTTTAAAATAACCAGGTAAAAATATGTCATGAAGTGTTTAAAAAAATATGTTCATTTATTAATTTAATATGTTACTTAATTTATAATCATAAAGAGAAACACTGATAGTAAATAATTTGACGATAGAAAACAAGCCGCTCTGTACAAATTTGTATGGAATGCTTGCATATGCAATAAGAATGCAAGCATTCCATACAAATTTGTACAGAGCGGCTCGTTTTTGACGTTTCTTAAAAAGAGGCTGATTTGACTTTAGTCAAATACCCTATTGGGATGCTTTAATGAAGCGTCAAGGGAACGGTCAAAAAAGTCTTGGAATATAATTATTATCAATTTCTGTAAAAAACTACCTCTCTAGGTACGTATAGTAGGCAGTTTTTTACAGAAATTGATATACGGGTCTAAATCGCGTGAATAATATAAGGTAAACAAATAAGGTATTTTACCTTAAATTATTCACGCGATTAAGACCCGTAGTTTAAATAATTTTATAATGTGTACAAGTCGCTAAAGTTTATCAACATTTATGATCTATTCTGTGCCTGGGTGTAATTAATCAATAATTATAATTATGTATGTATGTATTTAGAAATATATAAGTATGTTTATTAGTTGTCTGGTTGCCATAGAATAAGCTCTGGAGGCCTACTCTAATTCAATGAAAACGAAGTTTCGATCAAAAATTAAGTAGTGATATACAGAGCCAGGAACATCAATTAAATCCACTCGTGTTCAAAAATCGTCATGGGTTCGGGCTTCTTGTGGTTATCCAAAAATTAATTAAAATAGTCCCCGTAAACTCAAGAAATTTAATAAAACGAAAATTCATGAATTTCGTTTTAAAGAAAGAGAGTAGGCCTACTGTTTAGTTTGGAATTAGATGACGTTGTGTGAACCATTGATCAGATTGTGATGAAACTTTAGCAGAATGTTTTGGGAAGGCCGGCGAGTGTTCCTGGCTATGAAAGCCACAGCGAGGCGTGGCCGAGTTCAGCTAGTAAATAATAATTACTACTTACACGCTCGATACCCTGGTGATAAAACATTCTAGCGCACGAGATGAGGATTCGGTAATCTTTGCTCCTAACATTTCAACACCTAGAGAGGCTTGCTTTAGATCAAAAGCGTAACGCAAAAGGCGGTCTGCCTGAAACTGGCACGCAGTAATTGTCTCTGGGCAAAAATCTTATTGACACAAAGACCGTGCAACTATACGATTATTTAATTTTAATCGATGAAATCGATTGATGGTCAAAACCGACAAACCAGAACAGGCTACTATAAAATAAGTAATAGCAGTCTGCTGAATTGTTTGGGATAGTATTAATTCTTGTTACCTATAGAGAAATAAAATATATTTTACTAAGTCATATTAACTTGGTTTTATCATCAACAAAATTTTCGATGACTTGTATACGATGACATATTACACTTGTATATCTCTAACTCCGAGGCGGCAAAACTTGTAAGCTGTGTTAGCCACGGCAGTGATAGCTTATGACGTATATATATATACGTCATAAGCTACATTTTTTATATATATATAGGTATATATATAATAAATAAAACTAAACATCTAACCATAAAACTGTAATACTTTCCTCGATACAAATAAACATATGAACTCTTTCAAAATTGATTAAAAAATACTGAGCAATAGGCTCCTCAAATGTCTAAAACCGATTTCAATTTTATCGGCGTCACAATATAGTTTTCGTCCTGGCATATTAACAACTCATGCTGTGCTAGACCTAACTAACAAAGATGTGTCTAACTTGGACGAAAGGAATAAGCCTTTGACTTAGGCATGGGTCGTATCGCTTTTTCTGGGTACCGTATCTGAATCAGATTTCGGTTTTCGATATCTGATTTCAAAACTATGTATTTTAATATCTAGATATTTTACGTTCGCATTTGAATCATAAATCTAATCTGATCCAGTTCAAATAGAATACGAAAAACGATATCATAGGTTTGGATACAATTCGGTATTGTAGATATGGTGCTAAAATATTATTATTCCGGAGAGTCAATGCGAATATGTATTTGTAAGAGTTGTCAAACTTAATTACTTTAGAGGTTAATTTTAGTATCAGGAAATCTATATTATTAATTAGGTTAATGATCGCAGTTGTGCAGGAAATTCAAAATGTATTTAGTTTTTACTACTTAAAACGAAAAAAAATGTAAATATTTTAAATTTCTAACCCGACTGTAAACATACACTTTAAGTAATCCATACATACACATGCGAACAATTTTAAAAAATTTTAAAACGCGGTGGAAATTTATGGCAAGCTTTCTCGCGCAACTATTCCGACACAATAAACAGTAACAACTAAAATAAATTCGTGCATAAATAGTTCCTCTAAGTAGTACCTAACAATGCACTCAAGTTCAAGGTTAAATAAACAAAATTTAAAAACATCATTTTTTGACATGATTAATATTGAATAGAAACTGAGCTTATTTGCTTAACTTTAAGATTTAAATTTACATTTCATCGGTTCAAAAATCTGATATTGCCCTCGTCACAATATCTGATATGAATTGCCAAAATGTTGCCGTTCCGTTCTAACTAGTTTAATGTTTGTATCTCACGCGCTTTGTCGCTCCGATGCGATGTGCCGTCGTGTGCAACCGATGCGTGTATCGTATTGTATAGATAGATAGAGCTATAAGTATTCGGTGCATCGTAAATATCTAGATATTGTAATACATAGATTCCGAATGAGCCAGTAAGCGATTTTTAGATATTGGATCAATATATAGTTTTCGTATCTATGTACGATTTGTATCACCCATCACTACTTTGACTAGCTCTCTGTCTCCTCCCTTGTAGATAAAACGGGTGCAAGAGGTTTACAACTATCTCTTTTCAATTTTTTTTACTTTGGCCAATATTTAAACACAAATAGTTTTTACCTTTGTTGTAAGTAAGTAGATGCTCCTACTATATTACCCACTAAGGCTGATTTTAGTTTATCTTATGTTTTAACTTTTTGATAATACAATTTGCATCAGTCCTTTAACATGGTGTATAGTATATTAGTCGCAGTACCTTACCCCCATATCAAGTTTATAAACATTCAAACATTGTAAAGCTGGCAATTTTGGCAAAGATTAGGCAGAGGTCGCAAAGATAATAATCTCCCTTACCGTATATCTAGCACTCGTTTAAAAAACACATCTCACTGGTTGTCCCACCTCTAAGTTATAGTTATTTGCAACCTTTCACTCCATACCGGGCAGTTCCCCAGAGCGTTCAAAAAATCGATCATCCATCCCATCACCAAGGACGGAGACAGAAATCGTGTCAGCAACTGCAGACCCATAGCCGTATACCCGGTCTAAGGTACTAGAACGGATAATGAACAAGAGACACGTAGGTTACTTATTCAGGTACAATACCCTTGCGCCGCGCCGTCGCAGTATGGCTTCAGAGCAAGCAGATCAACAGCCGATGCTCTTCATGACCTTACAAACTATATTGTCTCCAACCTAGTCAGAGCTAAAAAAGTCATAAGAATCTTCCTGGACCTTGCCAAGGCCTTTGACACGGTTTCTGTTCCCATTCTCATTGAGAAGATGGAACGTCTTGGAATTAGAGGGACACAACTCTCTCTTTTTAAGGACTATCTAAGCGACCGTAACGAGTGCGTTAAGGTGGATGAATATATCAGCGAGGAGCGACCTTCGGAGTACCGCAAGGCAGTGTTATTGGCCCGACCCCGTTTCTCATATACATTACCTGGGATTGCCAAGGGTAAGATAATTACTTTCGCAGATGACACTGCCTTTCTATTTAGTGCCAGCACATGCAGCGACGTCTACAAACACGCACAGGCTGGTTTTAATATAGTGTCAGATTGGTTGCGAAATAATGTACTCACTCTAAATGCAGCTAAAACACATTGTGTCCCTTTTGCAATTACCCGCAGAGCAGCCTCACACTCCACAATACCGCATTTAATTACAGCCTACGTGTGTCCCAAATAACACAATGTCTCATGTTTCTGCACACATCTTCACAAAGCCGACACGATAAAATATCTTAGAGACAGCAGCCTACGATTCTGCACAACACATAATATATGTACTCTCAGCGGCAGGTTACGGAAACTAATGTACATTTTTAAGACCCTGAGACATGTGGCTGATGATAAATTAAAAAGATCCGTTTACTTTGTCCTTGCTCAGTCCCTACTGACCTGTTGCATCACTTCCTGGGCTGGTGCTTCACAGACTACTCTTCTTGATTTAGAAAGAGTACAAAGAGCTGTACCTAAAGTGTCCCTGTGCTTACCTTTTCGATATCCTATTCACGTTTTTTATCATTTATATATATTGTAGATTTTAAAAAATGAATACACAACCAATTGTAAATTGTAATAAGATAAAGCTGAGGAGGAGGCCTGGTGTCCTGAAATACAGGCTTCGAGCCTAGTTTAGGCACCAGTCTCCCACAATATTAAAAAGTAATTATTGTATACCTCCATAAATATTGTAAAATAAAACTATTGTGGCGAGAAAATAAAATTTATTATTATTATAATTTGAAAAGAGTGGCCGCGAGTTTTTATTGCCAGGTTCTTTTCTCCAGATTTACCTATTGTTTGCTAACTTGGCATTACATGTACATGTAAAAACCTGACGTATCACAAGATATGTTTTGCATCATAAGTAAATAAAGAATTTTGTATTTTTTTTACTTTTAAAATATCCAAATTGTAATGTACGTTACAGTAAACTAGCTAGAAAATAGTCAATATTGTGTTCAATTAAAAAAAATAAAAAAGATCAGATAAAAGAAAACGAAATTAATTAAAAATAAATTAGTTACGATGGCGACGATGCCCACTGCCAACCTCCAATGACAAATAGAAACTCTAAAACAAAAATGTCTTCATTTTTCAATGTGCGTTCAATATTAATTTGCATGCCTACAAGTAAAATCGATTCTCATAACTAGGTATGTTAAATTAAATGATTGTATAATTTATTTAAATAACGTTATTAGGCATGCACCATTAAATTATAGTACCTGGATGACCGAGCTTCGTTCGATAGTTATTTTTTTTAACGATGTTTTCTATAAATTTAACCTAGCTAGATCGATTTATCGCCCCCGAAACCTCCTGCATACTAAATTTATCTTCACTAATATTATAAAGAGGAAAGATTTGTATTTTTGTATGTAACGAATAAACTCAAAATGTACTTGACCCATTTATCGAGGAAGGCTATACTCTATATAACATCGCGCTACGACTAATAGGAGCGGAGCAGCGACGAGAAATGTTGCAAAAGCGGGGAAAATTTACGCATACGAAGTTGCGCGGACAGCTAGTATTATATATACATATATACATAGTGTGCTATAAAGTACATTTTATTTTACCAAAATATACATGGTCAGAAAATACACATCGAACAAGCACTATCGCTAGCTAAAAATGTTAGACTGATATAATTCTGTAAATATTTCTGTTTAGGATTAATGGGTTTACCTACGCCGACCTCTGATGATAACTTATTATTTTTTTAAGAAAATAGTTCAAAAATATTAATTCAATTTTTAGGGTCGTCAGACGTTGTTAAAGTTAACGTAGTAGTAGGGTAACCAGATACCAAGAAAATGCTCCCAGCAGTAATTAGACGAAACTTTCTTGTGTAATTTTTTTTTTATTAATTTAAATTTATTTCAGGCCATAATCCTTGTACGTGCGTCCAGAATACTGGGCTATACACCCAGAATGCTTTTCAGACAATCACAACACACAACTCCACTAAGGGAGCCTAGAAGAGCCTAACCGCGAATACTCCACCAATACTTAACTTTGAGTCGTGCTGAAAAGTGTTTCTGTCGCTAATATTTACCAAGTGACAGTGGCAGCATGATTCAGCCATATGGCTCAATGTAGAGTTACAACATCTAATCATAATTAAAAATAGTTCTTATGCATTACTAATACAGCTGTAAATAGAATGAAGACACACAGATAAATAATAATATGTTGGGACAACTCACACAACGCTATCTGATCCCAAACTAAACAGAGCTTGTACTATGGAAACCAGACAACTGATAAACATACTTAAATATTTCTAAATACATACATATTATAGATAAATAACACCCAGACACAGAATAAACCATCGTGTTCATCACACAAAGTTTTATCCTGGGTGGGGATCGAACCCACGACCTCTTGCATAGCAGTCGGATACACTCCCATAAGAACGTGGGACAAAAACTTCATTATGTCAAAACTGCTGACCAAATTTTTATCAGATAAAGCTAAAAACCATCCTGATAATATTTACTCAAACTGGGGTTGTCATCTCAAAAACAGAATATAACTAACCATTCTCAATTTTAATGATAAGCAAACGCACTAATAAACTAACAGTACTATGTAATCAAAGATATGGAATAAATGGTTTGTTATTATTAATATAATTAGACCATGTTTAATCAATTTCATCACAATTAATACCACTGTACAAAATGTATAAGAATCCAATTTAATTGTAAGCTAATTTAATATTGACAGAACTTCTGCAAAATGAAGTCATTCTTATTTGTTCTATTTCTGGCATTCGCTTTTGCCGCTTGCAGTGTTTTGGGTAAGTAACATAATCAAATAATACCCACATTTAGTCAAATAATATCGTATCCAGGATTACTTGGGGATCACTAATGACGTTTTATAATTATCATGTCTCGCAGGAAAACTCAGTTCTGCAGCGTATACTGTCAGCAAAGTTAGACAGCTTACGAATGTAGAAACAGCTCGACTAGTATATTTTGGTTATTTTCACAGCGTCATGTCCTACGGCATATTGCTTTGGGGCAAGGCAGCTTATATACAAACTATTTTTATTCTTCAAAAATTCTTGCTTTCATTAAGTAGCAGCAAATTGGCCATTATTTAAGCACATAAAGTTTTAACATCGTAAGTGGATGCTCCTACTATATTGTGCCCTGGCTGATGTATTCAATCTCGTGTACTATTCTAATATTATTGACCTCTTTTTTTACATCAGTCCTCTAATATGGTGTATAATATAATGGTGGCAGCACCTTACCGGCCTGTAATAAACAGAGATACAGTTTATAAACAGAGAAACATTGTAAACATTGGCAATTTGAAAAGAGTGGCCACGAGTTTTTATTGCCTGTTCTTTTCTCGGGCTTTACCTATTGTTTGCGAACAGGCATTACAAGTGAATGTAGAATCGACTTTTCACAAGTGTAGTGTTTTGCTTCCTTAGTGAATAATTCATTTTTATTATTATTATTACTTTTATGATTTGCTTGCTATGTGCTTGAGTGGTTGCTGGGGTGTAAGGACTGAACCCCTATGATCGTGTGTTCAAGTCCCGCCTGAGCCATTTTTTTTATACATAAGAAAAGAAAAGAAATTATAGGATACATTTATCCGTTGTAACATCAAGTTACATAAAATGTTGTGCCTAGAATGGGTTTGCAACGAATGGGTGTCCAGTTCAGCATAAGCTAGACTTAAGAGCCTGGCGCTGGTTTTCAACTGGAACCCAGGGAAACGTGTTCGTGTGTGTGTGTGTGTGTGTGTGTGTAAATATATATTATTTAAGATGTTTCAATAAAACACAAAAGTAAAAATATTAATTTAGTTATTTTAATATACTATTTTAAAATACTTATATTTCATTTCAGGTCAACCGGTCCCCGATAATCCCATCTCTTCTAACATTATTTATGGTGGTGGGTATGAATGAATAGTATAGAACGGGCAATTTTTCCTTTATACATTTAACGTGTTGAAATAAGCACAAAAGTACTAAAAATCAGAAAATTAAGAATATTTATTTATTACATACCTTACAAATACAATAATTCATTTTTGAAAGCTGGAAAAATTTGAAGTCCTGACCCAGGAATCGAACCCGAGACTACCGTAGCCAAACCGGGGCCAGAAGCGAACCACCTATCTAACTATGTTACTAGATCTCAAATTTTTCTATCCCTTCATGCTCGCGAGTTTGGGCCCTCGCATGTGCCATCTATTCGGTAGTTAAAGAACTATCACGGCTTTTGTTATTGCTTCGTTACAGAGAGCGTTTTAACAAATTATGATGTCGCAGCCCGAATATTGAAGTAATTTTTGTAGGCATTTCTTGCCAATTACTATACAAATACAATAATTGCATTTTTGAAAGATAGAAAAATACCTATAAGTATTATTTTAAAATATATTTCATTTTAGGACCAGGGGACCCTGATCATCCTATTTCTTCTGACCATAAAGGTGGGTATCATTGTATAGATAGAACGAACATAGAACTGTTAATATTTGTTATTTATGAAGAATTCGCGTCTTCGCTCATCGTGCTCCGCTTTGGCACCACATATAGTCGACTTGCAGTTTGATTGGGACCTTAAATCTTTTACGTTAACTAGTTTTTTTTTTCTTTCGGCTTTGTGCCTAGAGCGCTAGTTATTTTAAACATATACCGCGTTTGGCTCTCTGAATAATTAAGAGATTGGAGCGGGCCAATCAGAGTGCCAAACGCGGTAAACGTCTCGCGTTAACGTAAAACAAACCCGCACTAGGCACACTGGTGACCAAATTCGATTGTATTATTTCGATCGGTGACTAATGGTAACCTTTCCATTGCGTACAACTACAGCCATGGTCGGGTCCAGGGTTTAATATTGAGGGGGCACGAGAGGCAAATGGTAGTGCCGGAGGGTGCATTTCAGACACCGGCCAAATGTGAGTTGCAAGCATGACGGTGGGTGGGTGCCTCGAAAAAATTGAATACATTGTTTTCAATTTCTTACATATTTCCATATTTTTATACAAGAAATTCAGTTCACAAAATAACCGTCTGGGGATTTACGTGCCCCCGTGAAAGGCTTTTAACAATTGGCATTTTTTTTTTAACATTGTAATTTGTTTTATAAATTGTAGGTGATTGGAGATCAGAAACGTTCTGTAGGTATATTGAACGTTGTCAAATTTAAATTTATTGACTTAGTTTACTAAAATTAACTTTTATGTACGTCCCGCGCATTTTAAAAATGATATTTGAATTAATATTTTTAATGTTTTCACTTATGTACATAACAGAGGTGACATAGAATGAGCTCTACCTATTCTATAGGTAGAGACAGACTTGAGTCTTTGTCAAAAATCTTTAAAATGATAAATTAAATATACATAATAGAGATTAAAATATTTTTATTACGACCTTAAGATTACGAGATCGATGCCTTAGCCATTAGGATACCCGCCGCAAAGGGTAGTATATCGGTCCTGTAAATTTGACAATGTCGTTTGTTAAATTCATGCAGGACAATATTATGAATCTAATCTATATAAATACATATATAGGTTTTGTAGAATATATATTAGATATATTTCGGGACTTAATCGCGTGAATTATTTAAAGGTACGAACCTTTTATTTACCCGACGTTTCGATCCAATTGCATCGATCGTGGTCACGGGTCGACTGATGGCAGCTTAGCGATGTCTCCGTGAGGCGTGGGGTTTTTCAACTACCCCCGCCTGGTCTTGATTATTTTGATAATTTGTACTGTCGGTACTTCTACATACTAAAAATCGCGAATGTTTAAAAACAATAATTGTAGAATATAGTCTAAAATCTTTAGTAGACATTGCAATGAAAAAAATAAGAAATATTAGTGATTTCCCGAGATCTGTCGCAACACATTTAGGTACATAAGGTAAAATAACTTGTTTATTGCCCGACGTTTCGACCGTATTGCATCAGCCGTAGTCACGGGTAGACTCTACGGTTGCAACACGGTCGAAACGTCGGGCAATAAACAAGGTATTTTACCTTAAATTATTCACGCGATTAAGACCCGTAATATATATATATATATATATATTCAAGTCAAAATACTTTATATATGATTACAAATGTAACGCTTATGAACGTCAGATAAATAATAAGTTTGGAATAATATGATTCTACATTTAATGCCAAGTTCGCAAGAGTAAAGCCGTGAGAAAACAACTTGGCAATAAAAACTCATGGCCACTTTTTTAAATGCCATTTTTACAATATTTTAGATATATACCTACTGTATATATCTAAAATATTGTTAAAATGGCATTTAAAAAAGTGGCCATGAGTTATTATATACTACTCAATATAATTTTTCTAGAGGGATTATTGTTACTTCAGAGTGGGTAGGGTTGACGTGGTACAATGGAATAACCACCGATTAAATGTGTACTTATACCTTTTTTTTATATAAACATTAATCTTATTATCAAATAATTCTATCATTTCATTTCAGAGAGCGATTACAGAGTACCTGGTGAGTATTAACAAACCTATATCATATCATAATGTAGTCACAGTATAGTAACAGACAGACAGAGTTCCTTTCACATTTATAATATTAGTATGGATATGGAAATGGTTTGGGGGGGCATTACACTGAGAGAATTATTTATTTACCACTACGTACACAGCGACACGATCGCCGGCCTCGCTCTTCCCCACACAACCATTACTTCACAGTGCGCAGGAGCGCAGGTCAAAATAAAGTAGAATATTCGTTCGTACATATGCTAGATTACGAACGCCATGAATCATGACAATACGAAAATGCTCGTTTTTGCATTTTTCCGCAACTTCAAGATTTATTTGCGGGATGATATTAAGACAAAATCCTTATTTTTTTTTATCTCATCTACTAGAAAAACTCTTTGACTAGTGACACAATTTTTTTCGTGTCCTAATATTTAGGTTTTCTATATAAATTTTTGAGAGAGCCGAACCCTGTTTCGCGTAATCTACCCTTAATATCAAATTGCTAAGTGATTTTGAAAGTTGCTTTTGTTATAAGCTTTTTTTCTTTGTGCTCTGATGCAAATTTCGATTACATTAATAAGATTGATGATTCCACGAACTTTCGGTTGCGTAACACTACAGCGTTTCATGGAAAGGTCAGAAAATGTTACATTAGTAAACTCGAAAATGTTAGGTTCCAGAAATTTGGGGTACCCAAGTCCGTGTTAACAAAATATTTGAGGTCATTTATCACAAACGGCGTTACCCCTGATGACATAAAACTTTTCAAGTCATAGTTTTTTTTTTATTGGTACTTACTTCATTTATTGTAAATAAAATAATTAAATAAAAAATATTATTTTTAGAGTAGTCAGATTTTTATAAAATTGGATATACGTACCAAAAAAGCAGTACCTTATCAGACCAAACCTTTGTGTATTTTTTTTAAAAAAAATTTTATTTATTTCAGGCTTGGACCCTTGTAAGTGGAATCCGTTATACTGGAAGGATCACCCAGAATGCTTCAAAACCCTTCCCAACACCCAATAATGGAGCCTAAAAGAGCCTAACCCCGAATACTCCAACGATACTTAACTTTGAGTCGTGCTGTTATGTGTTTTCTGTCGCATAGTCACCTGTAAGTGACAATGAAAGCATGAGTATTTGGTCATATGGCTCAACGCAGAGTTGGCGGGAAAATACTCCAACGTCTAATCATAATTAAAAATAGTTCTTATGCAATACTAATAGATCTGTAAATAGAATGAAGACAAGTTAATAAAGAACATTAAAAACCGGAAATATGAGACAAAAACTACATTATCTTCAAAACTGCGTAACGGTTTTTCATCAAACAAAGCTAAGAACCATACCGATTAAATTAGCTTTCTATTAAAAAAAAAGCTAAAAAAATAAACTTATAACACTCCTTTTTTGGGGGGTAAAACACAGTAGCTACTATTTACGATTCTATTCGAAATTGCTTAAGGATGATATTTAATTATCATAGGACAATTAGAGTATTTTGCTGCTAGGTCTGTGGTTTCACAGATTGAAATAAAACAAAATTAATTAAAAATTGTACTTTATATAATGTGTGTTTAATTAAAATATATTCCTAAGACAGATTTTCCTTCATCGCTACATAAAACTTTGTCCTACCTCCGAATCTGTATTGCTATTTTTCTAAGAAGAATTTTAAGACACCATTTAAAAAAAACTGGGCAAGTGCATGTAGCCATGCACAATGTAGGGTTCCGTAGCTACCCAGCTTTGCGGTATTACAGAATGTTTCATACTACTAACAACGTTATTTATGTATTTTTAAATGGAATTTACGAAAATTTTGTTACTTCTCACTTGGTCTGCTGTTTTTTTTTTTAAAGACTCTCGCATTCGGGTACAAGCCCTGTGTCGCGGGGGACTTTACAAACATACAAGTCACGGACACAAAGTACACCCAGACTCGGAACAACAATTTGTGGATCACACAAAGTGGTGTCCCGTGTGGGAATCGAACCCACAACCTCTTGCGTAGCAGTCGGACACACTCCCACCGTGGAGTGGTATCAAATTAAAGAGATCATAGTGAGTATTTCAAAAACGTATAATACTATCAAGACCGTAATTCCACAACCAGTAAAAAGTACTAAATAAAATAAATAAATTTTCAAAATCAAAAACAAAATAGGATAGAAGATATCATGGCAGTCGGAGGCACTTTGCTAAGTTCATCGATATTAATTTCATTATTTACGAGTAATGCTTCCGACTGCATGATATTATATACCTCTGAAGGGGATCTTCGTGACATATTTTTTGTTTAGGCGGGATTTATGATTTTTTAAAATTTATTTATTTAATTTAAAGACACTTTTCGAACAGATCTGTTTTCCTTAAGTTTCCTTGACTTTTTCCTCAAAAGGTCGTCGAAATGTCATTTTACAGGAAACTATTTGAAGTTTTTATCATGTTCTCTTAATCATGATTATAGATCAGTGCAAAATAATGTAGATAGAAATTAGATAACCAGATGCCTATTCATTGTAATCCAATTAAAAGATTGTGTTTGATATGTCGACTGGCTTTAAAATAAGGAAAAGAGAGACAATTTAAAAGAAGGCAGGAATTTGAATGTCAAGTCTAATGAGTATCTTTCCATCTTCCGGGAGAGGGGGAGGAGAGCTATCTGAACCCAATCATCCATCAAAAATCGGAACAATTCAAAAAGTTTACATATTATATACCTACCTATCAGAATAAAAAGTTCATGTTGATATAATCATAAAAAAACCTTATCTGATCATATTAGATCTAATATATAAAATCTCGTGTTTGTGAACGAATTCCTCCGAAATAGATATTAATGATTATTTTTTTTTAATTTGGTAGGTATGAGAATGTGATGAATGGAATATTAGCGGTTAAGAATTCGAAATCGAACTAACATACTAGCTCGGACAGAAGCGGGTATAGACCGGTAGCCGTATTGTCGGCACTAGCGAAGGTATTTGAAATAGCTCTTTGCTCTATTATAAGTTCCCAAGTGAGTCCACAATTTAACGATGCTCAACATGGCTTCCGGGCGGGTCGCAGCTGTAACTCAAACTTCTTGAACTTTATGAATGTAGTCGCACCTACGCTCGATTCTGAGGTGGGCGCGCAACTGGATGTCGCGTATTTTGACTTTCGGAAGGTCTTCGATAGTGCCGACAATGACGTACTGTTAGCAAAATTTTCAAGAGCTGGATTTACACCTAAACTCTTGCAGTTTTTTGCGAACTATTTGGAAGATCGCCGACAATATGTAGAGTACAATGGATACACTTCAAGCGCGTATTACACTCGTACAGGCGTAAGTTAAGGCAGTAATTTAGGCCCATTAGAATTTATAATTATGATTAATGATCTCCCAGAAGTAGTCAACCATTCAAGGTGCCTACTATTTGCTGACGATCTAAAATTGTACAAACAAGTTAGGAACGAACTAGATTGCAAACAACTCCAGCAGAATATACACCGGGTGGTCGAATGGAGTATTAAAAACAAATTGCCATTCAATATCCCAAAATGTAAGATGTCTTTTACTCGAGCAGTAGTCCCATTACATTATGACTATTACATGAAGGGTGAAGTAATTCCTCGTGTAACATTGGTGCGAGATCTGGGAGTTTTATTTTCTCCTGACTTAGTGTTTCGACAGCACATTATCAAAATATGTATAATGGCTTATAGGAACTTAGGATTTATTATGAGAGAAACCAATGACTTCGAAAACATCGTTGCTGTTAAATCGTTATATACAGGGTGTTTGGAGGGTGAGTAGCCATAGGAAAATGGTTGATAGGTAACGCTGTTGGTTACTTGTTGCGCCTAATTAAATAACATTTTGCCCTACGTTAGGCGAGTTATAATTTTTTTTCTATTTTTTCAAGAAAATCCCCATTTTTTTTATAAATGGCTTAATTTTTCTTAAAATTAATGATCAAGGTGTCAATTAAATGATTTATTTTTATTGTTTAGTGATGTCTTATTCAGATTTAATCATAATTTCATACAAACAATGAAACAAAAACATAACATACCCTCTCAAACATCCATAACCCAAGAAGAAAAAATGTGATGTCCACTTTACAAGGTAAATTAAAAAAAAAATTATAAAGTGTGGGATTTTAAAATGCTTTTAAAAACTACCCTAGTTAATACTCTTTGTAACGGTATGTAACATGTACCATAAATACTCGGATAACTCAACAAAATACCGGTTTGTCTGAAAGAATGCCTTAAAAGGGTGACGACCAAACTAGTCAATTGAGCAGGTAAAATCCTTTTGTTACAGATAACATAACGAAAAAGTGCAATAGGTTTAGCTATGGCTATGTGTTAGATAAGTTAATGAATAAATTACATTAATTTATCTACATTAAATTAATGTAGATAAATTAATTTACATTAAATGTATTGCAATTTTTCTACTTTATGACGGGCTGATAAAAAAAAAGCAATTCAATTTTTAAATAATTTATTGTAAATCTTGTTCAAATTGTTGTCCATTATTTCTAATACATGCGTAACATCTCTTTCTTATTTCCGTTGTGGTATGGCTTAGCCTAATTTCTTGCTTCATTATCAGAAATGCATTATTTATTTTTTCTATTGACTGTTCTCTTGTGTCAATGGTTTCCGTATACACAAGATCTTTAGCACGGCCCCAGACATAAAAATCCAGAGGTGTCAAGTCCGGCGATCTTGCAGGCCATGGGATAGGGCCATTTCTGCCAATCCAAGCGTTGGGAAATGTATCGTCTAAGTATTCCCGGACTGCTAATGTCCAGTGCGCCGGGCAGCCATCTTGTTGATAAACAATTGGCTCTTGATTCTCGACATTTGGAACTCCATCCATGAGCTCGGGCAAATCATTTATCAAAAAATTTAGATAAATAACGCCATTCAAATTGTCTGGTAGATAATGTGGGCCAATTAGTGTATTACCAATTAGCCCTGCCCAAACGTTTACCGCAAACTTCCTTTGAAAGGCCACCGCTCTTTTCTTTTTTGGGTTTTGATCCTTTGGGGCCCAATGATGCAAATTATGAAAATTTGTAATGCCTTCCCTTGTAAATTTTGATTCATCCGTCCACAGGATACTTTTTAAGAAGTCGTGGTTATCAAGATCCATGTGTAGCAAGAGGCGACAAAACTGAACCCGTCTTTGGTAGTCATTTTCTTCGAGACCTTGCACGGGGGTGAAATGAAAAGGATACTTTCCATTCGCACGAAGAACAGACCACACTTTCCATGCGCTGAGATTTAGCGTTGCAGCTACAGTGCGGATACTTGTTGTGGGGTCTTCTTCAAAAGCATCCAGAATACGTTCTTCATCAGCAACATTACGTTGTCTGGCAACTCCAGGTTCACGGCGATTTAAATTGCCAGTTTCCCTTAAGCGTCTAAAGGTCGTCTCAAAAGTATGACGATTAGGTTGACGTCTATTGGGAAAACGCTCTTCGTAAATTCTTTTTGCTTCTCGTCCATTTCCATCAGCTTTCCCGTATGCCATCAGCATATCGGCGTATTCTTCGTTAGTAAAAGCAGCCATTAAAAACAGCAGCAATAACAAAATAACAAAACTTAACAGAAGAAAACGCAAACAATGCGCGGAGCGGAGTTAAAAACACGTGAGGTAGCAGAGAACGACAAGTCTCGACTGGTCTCGACACATGCACGACAGGGACACAGAGCGCGGGGGGGCCGATGGGTGTATTGTTAACCGATGAAAGAGATAGGACGCTATTTTAGCTTTGTTAGAATGAGACAAAAGTATTTTACCTGCTCAATTGACTAGTTTGGTCGTCACCCTTTTAAGGCATTCTTTCAGACAAACCGGGTTTTTTGGTAGGTTATTCGAGTATTTATGGTACATGTTACATACCGTTACAAAGAGTATTAACTAGGGTAGTTTTTAAAAGCATTTTAAAATCTCACACTTTATATTTTTTTTTTAATTTACCTTGTAAAGTGGACATAACACTTTTTCTTTTTGGGTTATGGATGTTTGAGAGGGTATGTTATGTTTTTGTTTCATTGTTTGTATGAAATTATGATTAAATCTGAATAAGACATCACTAAACAATAAAAATAAATCATTTAATTGACACCTTGATCATTAATTTTAAAAAAATTAAGCCATTTATAAAAAAAATGGGGATTTTCTTGAAAAAATAGAAAAAAAATTATAACTCGCCTAACGTAGGGCAAAATGTTATTTAATTAGGCGCAACAAGTAACCAACAGCGTTACCTATCAACCATTTTCCTATGGCTACTCACCCTCCAAACACCCTGTATAGCTCTTTTAAGGAGTAAGTTAGAAACTAGCGCCATGATTTGGAACCCCCATGAAACCAAATATACTCTCATGCTGGAGAAATTGCAAAATAAGTTTACTTGCTATCTCTACCTTAAACTATATGGGGTATACCCATTTTACCCACTTATGTATCCCACCCTCTTTGTTATAGGGATGGTGGGATATTATAAGCTGGAGGTTAGACGCAGCTTAGCTCTTGTTAGGTACGTATTCTTAGTACTCCGTGGAAATTTGAATAATCCCCAAATTCTGGAATCGTTGAAATTCCTTGTTCCTAACACCAGGCTACGACAGGCGCCTAGAAACAGGTTATTTGAGGTACCAACAGCCCGCACGAATATTTTGAAATTTACACCGATTGTTCCAGCGATTAATATTATAAATTGTATCTCTCCAAAAATTTTCATTTTTGTATATACATGGCCGGAATTGGAAAAGGTGACACAGCATTTTTTGTCATACTTATAGTTTAAGGATTTTTTGTATGTTGTGTATTGTTGTATTGGGTTTGCCTGTAAAGACAATGTATGTTGTAAATAAATAAATTTAAAAAAAACCATTGTGGTAATCGATCATATTGTGGTGTGGATACCTCGAGCAAGGTAAAGTCTGGCCTATATTTTTAATCATTTCGAATATATAAATGTCGGTGCACTAGCATTATAAAAACGCTAACACTTTGCACACACGACTATAAAAATAGTAACAAGTGTATCAGTAGAAGTGTTGTCGCTTCAAACGCTCGATTATGATCCCGCCATTTTAAATGTAAACGTCAAACTAAAGTCACGACATCTTGCGGCGGCTATGTTTAAATGAGTCAATAGACTTGTTATTTAATCGAAACAGACGTTAGGTCACCAGAAATCAATCCGATACACAATACAGGGGACACAGAATGTCCGGCGAAAAAGATTGCTGAAACGAGATATATAAATACCATGGATTATAATCAGGACACCTAAAGGCGTCATAATATTACTCAAACATTGTAAATTATTTTAAATTGTATTTTATTTCTTACCTACCTATACATATTTTACTTGATAAATATTGTTAAAAATTATAGTTCACAACAAGTGCCCTTAACGCCTGTGGCACAGGTTTACCCTAGTACTGGCACCCTGTTATTATCCCTGTAAAAGATGTTTTATGAACTAAATATAAGTAATATATATTTGTAATTATTAAAATGTAATATGTTTAACAGTTATCTGATTGCTATAGTACAGGCTCTGCCTAGTTTTGGGATCATATGACCATGTGTGTTGTATCAAAATATTATTATTAGATGTTATTATGTATCTGCTGTCTAATTTTGTAGGTATCTATAAGCTATTCTTTGTAAAAGTTTTTCGTAATAAATTTATTATATATTATTATTATTAATAATTTATTGTAAATTACGTGGTGGTACAAAATTCGCTAGCTACCTAATTAGTTTAGATACCATTAAGTATGCTTCACGACAGACTGCCATGGCAATTTTCATATTAATTTTTAGCACATAAATGCATGAAAAACGTAAGCGAGATTAGCGGAACGGAAACTGGTGCAGACTTGCAGACTGAAAACGCCCACTGACAATGAATAAGAATAATACATTTTCATGCATTCATCAATCCAAATGGAGAACGTCTCCCAGTGAGACTTATCATGAATAAATTGCTGTTAAAAAATGAATGTTAAATACGTATTCTATTTGAATGGAAGTCGTCCAGTTTTAGAATTCCAAATGGTTGTCATCAAGACCAAATGGACGTATGCATGCAAATCAAGAAGCTTATAGTAATTTGTATCTAGAGTTTATCATGTCATCTCGCTTAGAAAGTGGCCCACCTTCTCTTTCTAAGCTTAGTGTTAAAACATGGTTACCAAAATCAAGAAAAAGAAAGATGGTCTCTCAAAATATCAAATAAATTCAAAGTTCTCGTCTCTCTCTTCTTCAGCTGTGGACGCTCTCCGCCCTATCTTGGGGTTACAAAACAATAAGGCAAGTCACTTCTTTAGAAACAAAATAGTTTTAGCACCAGTTTTTAGTATGACCTTCTTGCGTATGTACAAATGAAAGACGTCCAAATGGAAGACGTCCAAATGGAAGACGTCCAAATGGAAGACGTCCAAATGGAAGACGTCCAAATGGAAGACGTCCAAATGGAAGTAGTCAATACCATCATTTTGCGAAAGTCTTCCAACTCGTACCACGATGACCATGTCGTTTTGTCGCGGACTATATAATCACCTGGTGTTTATAGACGCCCATTTAGGAACCTTTTCTTTGATTTAATTTGCCATAATCTATACTTATGTTATAAAGCTAAAGTGTTTGTTTGGACGCGGTAATCTCCAGAACTAAATCTTTGATGTTGGATAGACCATTTATCGAGGAAGGCTATAGGCTATATAACATCACGCTTTGACCAATAGGACCGGAGCAGCAATGACAAATGTTGCAAAAACAGGAAAAAATTACGCAGACGAAGCTGCGCGGGACAGCTATTTTAAATTAAATTTCTACTTGTTGGCTAAGTTTTCTGTAAGTTATATGTAGGTAATTATTATGTAAGTAATTGTAAAATAATATTAATTAAATTATGGTTTTTTGAGTAAAGGAAAAATATTTTATACTTATGGTCATTTGCATGTTGTAAAGCTAAATAAAGCGTTCTAATCTATACTAATATTATAAAGCTGAAGAGTTTGTTTGTTTGTTTAATTCATCGCAGTAATCTCAGGATCTATAGCTCCGAATTTAAAAAAAATATTTTTCTGTTGGGTAGCCCATTTATCAAGGACGGATATAGGCACATAACATCGCGCTACGACCAATAGGAGCGGAGCAGCAATGAAAAATGTTGCAAAAACGGGGAAAATTAACGCATACGAAGTTGCGCGGTTCAGCTAGTGTACTTATAAATAACATCTTAAGTATCTTTATGGTTTTCCTTTCGTTTTTTTTACAACTGAATTAATTATTATTATTATTTTTTAATTGATTTATTTTTATTATATTCTGTTATTTCGTTTTGGTTTAATATTTTATGTAATTTTTTATTTACCATTTTCTGTTGAAGCTGTGACTTATGTGGTTCAACAGATAAATGTTTCTTTTCTTCTTTTCTTTTCTATCTACCTGTATTTGTGCAAATAAATAAATATGAATATGAAAAAGACATCTCCTGCAGTATTATATAAACCCTATATCGCGGGGGACTTTCCATACATATAACCACGGCTGCAAAGTATAGTCAGACTCGAGACAACAATTTCCGCATCACTCTTTTCCCAATTCCCGATTGAACCTACAACCTCTAAAGTCCAGCGGCTAAAGCGATCTTGCGATTGCGGTCGCGTCAGATTTTTACGTTTCCGAAATGGCAAATTTCACTGTTTGTGGACGGGATACAAGGTTTTATTTCTAATATGACTAACGGCCGGTCTCAATAATCTATCTAACGATGGATTTGGCTACTACAGCTATTTATTTGACGTAAGTTCAATACAAATTAGGCTCAATATAAGCGGCGGTAGCCTAATGGTAAGGCATCGGTCTCGCAATCGTAAGGTCGCGGGTTCGAATCCTACCCATTATACTACCGATGTGAACCCACTTCTAACACAAGCCATTGAGCTTAGCCGGAGGGGTTAACAGGATTGGACCACAATCCCACATTGCTAGTTATCTTTAAAAAATATATATATACTCGTATTTGTCAAAATTCTACCTTTAATAGCCAAATCCATCGATAGTAAGATTATTAAGACCAGAGTTAATAATAATAAAGCAAAATACTACACTTGTGAAAAGTTCATTCTACATGTATGTACATGTAATGCCTGTCGCAAACAATAGGTAAAGTCGGAGAAAAGAACGAGGCAATAAAAACTCAAGAAAACTCTTTTCACATTGCCAATGTTTACAATGTTTCTTTGTTTATAAACTGTTTAACTAAGTATTGTAATGTGCTTTATTAAACAAAGCAAGAACAAGAGGTAAACAGTCGAGTAAAAATATTAAAAAAAGAATACACATGAGATTGAATACTTGTAGGAAAAGGACATTATGCGCTGAGACATATTGATATTACAATACCTACCTAAGATTAATTATGGCGTAAGTCATGTTAACTTATGAAAATCTATACTAATATTATAAAGCTGAAGCTTGTTTGTTTGTTTGAACGCGATAATCTCAGGAACTACTGGTCCGAATTAAAATGTAAAAATATGTTACTGTTGGATAGCCCATTTATCGAGGAAGACTATAGGCTATATAACATTACGCTACGACCAAAAGGAGCGGAGGAGCAATTAAAAATGTCGCGAAAACGGGAAAAATTTACGCAGACGAAGTTGCGCGGGTCAGCTACTCATTAATACGCATGGCCCGATCTAGCGATTTAGCCGCTCTGGGCAAAAATACTTTTGCCACCTTTTACACTACCACATTTTTGATTTTGAGTGCAAATCACTTCACCCGATACCGCCTAAGTATCACGCGACGGAGGTGAGGGTGCAAATCATTTTCCATGCAGGCCGCCAAGCGGCCTCAATTGCCCTTATTTTTTGCCGCACTGGCCATTTTCCCGGCTAGCCTTGTTCTGGATCGTTAATACAGGCGACAGTAGCTACGCCACTGTTACGCAGCCAATTTTTTTCCAGTACCTTTTGCGCAAATCAGATATACCAGGAAACAAAAAGAAATGCGCAAAAAGATCAAGTAACTAATTAACAAAACTCAAAGTTAATTCATATCTTTACTGTAATCAATGTTTTAAGAAGTGATAATGATCAAATTATAAAAATACGTAGTTTTATAATAATATGTATCTTGATTTATGTTGTAAAATGTCTTGGGTGACGAATGCTTGCGATATTATCTATAGGTGCATCAGAAAATTACTACAATTGACATTATTTCTGTTTTATGGTTCAGTATCTTTATATAGATCTTTATTTTTTTGTTTTTTTTTAAGATGACTAGCAATGTGGGATTTTAGGTCCCACATTATTAGCAATTATGTTAACCCCTCCAGCTAAGCTCAATGGCTTGTGTTCGGAGTGAGTTCACGTCGGTAGTATAATGGGTAGGATTCGAACCCGCGACCTCACGATTGTGAGACCGATGCCTCATTAGGCTACCGCCGCTTAAAATTACGATCTAATGTCCAGGGTGTAGCTTGTCTTAAACGGTCCCAGCTGGGGCAGCCTCGGCTGGAGTCCAGACCCCAGCGGTTGAAGGACTAATGCAAGTAGCTCCCACAAATTTATTTTATTTATTATGAAAACTTACAGCTAGCAGTTATAGATTATGACACCGTGGAAAATGATTTGAGGGTCATTCAAGAGTTTTCGCTGTTAGAATACTAAATAATAGAAATTTAAATCGGTATAAATCGCTAAGTGAACAATACGGTAATACAATTAAATACAAAAAAAAATAACTATAAGCATAACAATAAAAGTTATTAGTAGTAAAATAATAAAATAGATAATTAATAATAGAGAATCATATAAAACTCAAATTCACTTAATCTAAGTTGAAAAACCGTTCGGTTAGAGTTGACGCTTGCGTTGAGATTTGCAATTTGCAGTTGACTCTCCAGGGTGTCACTTGCACTTGGGTGGGGGGGGTGCTATTAGAAGATCGGATGTTGCGGCTAAATTAGGAGAGGTCTATGCCCAGCAGTGGACCAATACAGGTTGATTGATTGCTTGATTTATGTTTATAACTAAAGTTTATTTAACACCCTTGCGGAATCCCATAACTAATTAACTTAATACACGAATTACATTATGTTTACACAATATTGTCTTTATAAAACTCTGATTAATCAATGATTATCAATCGATAAGGGGACCGAAAGGTATAAATTAATTGTCATTACTACACCAGCTCATAGTCATTTAGGAAAGCGATAGTGCAATTTCCAACCAGAAGATAGAAGAAATCTTCTGGCATGATTAGTAAGTAGTTTCTTATCTTTTAGTAGTTTAGTAATTAGTAAGTTCTAAGCTAGTAAATAGGTTAACAAGAATATAATAGATAAGGAGAGCCATTACCGTAGACTATGAAAGCTAGTATATACTAGGAATGCCACGCGCGAGTGGGTAAATAAAAGTGCAAACGATTCTAGATGGAATGAATCCTACTAATATTATAAATCCAAAATTTTGTGAGGATTGATGGATGGTTGATGCTCTTTTCGTTGCTCTTTCACACAACAAACACAAACTCCTTAACAGATTTTGATAAAAATTTACAGTAAAAAAAAGTAAAATAAAAAACCGAATATAACGTGAGCTGCGATTCTTGGCTTCAGAAAAATGCTAGTATAGTTAATTAGAGAAAATAGGTCATGTAATTGGACTTTTTGTAACAAAATGTCCAAAAACTTGTAGCCTTATTTATCTGAATTTGGACTATTTGGCCTTAAAATGTAGTTATACGAAGGGTCTTAACTGACCATACATTTTTGAAAATGTACATTCTTTAGAGATCTAAATCTCTACGATATCTCGACTATTCTCGACAGATGAGGAAAGAAATATTATGTCTCTTTCTAAACGGTAGAAGTTATTTTTGCAGATAAAATATGACATGATGAAAGGTATCTCTAAAGTAGCTCAAAAACGTTTAGCGAGAATAGAGATACTCACTGTCAGAAACACAATATCAAGAGTGAGTTTACACAATGTATACAATCGGTTGCACCAATGTACGAAAAAAAAGTAAAACGTTTAACACCATGAAATTGTTTCACTGTGGAAATGTAAGTTTAGTGTAGGGTAGAACATAAAGTTAAGTCTAAATGTTGACCACATTAGGACTACCAAATAAAGGTCAAAATATTTTTTTATACGCCTATAAAGCTTTAGAATTGTGTCAATGAATTTTGTTAATATATGTAATTTAGTTACAATTTTTAAAATAATAAAAAATTTATGTAGTAAAGCGTGGGTGTCGGTTATCGCGATAAAAAAGTTCAGTGGTAAACCACTGAACTTTTTTAGCGTGACAATGAAAAATACAGACAAATTTACGTTCACATTTATTAGTTACTAGCTGTCCCGCGCAACTTCGTATGCGTAATTTCTCCCCGTTTTTGAAACATTTCTCGTCGCTTCCCCGCTCCTATTAGTCGTAGCGCGATGTTTTATAGCCTATAGTCTTTCTCGATAAATGGGCTATCCAACAAAAAAAGAATTTTTCAAATCAGACCAGTAGATCCTGAGATTAGCGCGTTTAAACAAACAAACAAACAAACAAACAAACAAACTCTTCAGCTTTATAATATTAGTATAGATGATACACTGAAATATTCTTTTGTCACTTTCAATCAAATATACAGCATGAAATGCATGATGACGCGCGTTTGGCGAGACGTCACTTTGATTACAAACTGACAAATTTTCTTATCAGTTTGTAATGAAAATTATACAGGTTGATTTCTGATATACCAATAACCTCCCGCTCGTGGTAAAACATCGATTTTACTCTGGTAACATAGTCTGTAGGTACCCATAACCAACCCTCACTTCAAAAACAGGTGATAGGTGGTTAAGGGTTATTTGATGTAATGTAAAGAAGCCATGCTATCACATACAATGGCGGATTTATAAAAAAATATTTGACCTTGAAAATTTACTCTCATCTTCTACGATGTCTTATCTATGTTCAGTTAGGGTTGCTGTACACATAATCAGGTCGGCATTGACGGTTCGGCAGTTTTTGTTGAACCACAATTACCGCTGTCGCCCGGCTTAGTGTATGTGTGCTGTATTGCCAACCGGCTTTTTCCCGAACATTTATCCACAATTAACTTTTTTTTTCAGAGACCCTTTTACTCCTGGCGGTTCTGACCCTCAGCCAGGATGCTGAGGGTAGCCTGGCAGTGTGGCATCCTGACTGCCCCAGAGCCGGATACCATCATATACCCCACAGATCAGATTGTACGAAGTACTACAGTTGTAGACATGGGAAGAGATATATTATACCTAGAGATTGTCCGGGGTTAACAGAGTTCTCTCCTGAACTTCGGGTAAGTTGGCTTTTTTAAGATTTAAGGGTGCTACAGCGAGAATAGGTGACTGGGGTTATGTAAGGGTCAACAGGCTGCTTTCCAGCAGAGGCGGAAAAGATATGATTTTTTAAGATATGGGCGATAAACTTTTGATTGCCTCTGTGGCGCGGTGGGAGTGTGTCCGACTGCTACGCAAGAGGTCGTGGGTTCGATCCCCACCCAGGATAAAACTTTGTGTGATGAGCACGATGGTTTATTCTGTGTCTGGGTGTTATTTATCTATAATATGTATGTATTTAGAAATATATAAGTATGTTTATCAGTTGTCTGGTTGCCATAGTACAAGCTCTGCTTAGTTTGGGATCAGACGACGTTGTGTGAGTTGTCCCAAGATATTATTATTATTATTATTATAAAAGTTGGGCATTGTCTGAACTCTTTTCATCTTCCTAAAAATTTAAATTATAATTTGGTATAAAGTTTACCCACTCCCTAAGTCTTAATAAGAGTGCACGCCTTAAATTTTGTCCTTTATGTGGCAACTTTGAAATTTTACTGTTATTCTCAAAAAAAGTAAAATTAAGCTTTACACAAAAGAACGTGTAATCATTGTGAAAACTTATTACAAAAATGGAGAAACATGACTTTTTTCGAAACATCGGCGTTTCTTAAACTTGCCCATTGAACGAATTGCCGACGGTTTTCATAGTCTGCTCGGTCCTTATTCACGTTTTTTTTTTGTTTTCGCGTACTGTCAAAATCTTATCATAATCGTAAATAGAGAGCTGCGCTTAGAAATCTTTGACGCGGCGGACTTAAGCGCACCGCGCATGAGATAGTTCGCACGGGCTTGCCGAGAAAACTCTGGTTTGAGCTTCAATAAGCTAAATCTTGGGCAGATGAATAAGTTCTTTCGTAAAAATTCGCATGCAATAGTGCTTTGTAAAATTTGGAGTTATTGAGCACGATTGATGTTTCGTGTTTTCGACAACACTTTCGTTTACAGTAGCAATAATTTCAAGAGATCTACCGGTACGTCGACGCAAAAGAACTTACTGTCCAGGTGACTTTCTCGATTAAAAATTCTTCAATTTGCGAGCGGTCTCAGTGTAACTTCCACTATTTTTAGGGTTTCGTAACTCAAAAGGAAAAAACTGAACCACGGACGGACAACAAAATGAACCTAAAAGAGGTTAATTTTGTTGTCCAACTAGCCAAAGAAGGTTACACCAATAAGAGGTTCAATTTGTTGTCCGTCCGTCCGTCTGTTAAGACCCTTTATGTCGGGAACCCGTGGAGGTATCGAAATTAAAACGATATACTTAGGTTATTGTCCCTTGAAGCTGCAAAAACTTAAACTTCTAAGTTAACGTAAAAAAAAATATTCAGCCGCTTATGAATTTGTGAATTTTCTGAGTTGCCACATGCAAGTAAATATAATATTATTATTTTAATAGTGTGTTCTGTAGTCTTTTCGAATAAATGTAATTTCGTCTATGCATCGCGCAAATGTACCCGATATCTTGGGCACAGCCGTCCACACTCTCTTCTCTCTCTCTCTTTTTAAACACACCACTGTGCCAGCGAGAAGCCCAAAATTACGTTCGTGGTAACATAATGCCCTAGTATAATTGCCTTATTTCTTTGTAGGAATGTGTAGAACCTTCTTTGGCTAACTGCACTCCGGAACCAACTACAAATCGTTACCCTCATTGCAGTGACGAACATGACGACGAACCTCCTCCAGATGACGAAAGCAAATGCTCTGGTGAAGATTGTGATAATGACAGTGAATGCGTAGGAGATAACTGTGACAATAGCAGTGAATGCGTAGGAGACGATTGCAATGATGACTGCTCAGGCGAAGACTGCAAGCCCGAGTGCTCTGGTGAAGACTGCAAGCCCGAATGCTCAGGTGAAAACTGCGAGCCAGAATGCTCAAGTGAAGACTGCGAGACAGAATGCTCAGGCGAAGACTGCAAGCCCGATTGCTCAGGTGAAAACTGCGAGCCAGAATGCTCTGGGGAAGACTGCGAGACAGAATGCTCTGGCGAAGACTGCAAGCCTGAATGTTCAGGTGAAAACTGTGAGCCAGAATGCTCTGGGGAAGACTGCGAGACAGAATGCTCTGGCGAAGACTGCAAGCCAGAATGCTCAGGCGAAGACTGCGAGACAGAATGCTCTGGGGAAGACTGTAAGCCCGAATGTTCAGGCGAAAACTGTGAGCCAGAATGTTCTGGAGAAAACTGCAATCCCGAATGCTCAGGCGAAAACTGCGAGCCCGAATGCTCAGGTGAAAACTGCGAGACAGAATGCTCTGGCGAAGACTGCAAGCCCGAATGCTCAGGCGAAAACTGCGAGCCCGAATGCTCAGGCGAAAACTGCAAGCCCGAATGCTCAGGTGAAAACTGCGAGCCAGAATGTTCAGGTGAAAACTGCGAGACAGAATGCTCTGAGGAAGACTGCAAGCCCGAATGCTCAGGCGAAAACTGCGAGACAGAATGCTCTGGGGAAGACTGTAAGCCCGAATGTTCAGGCGAAAACTGTGAGCCAGAATGTTCTGGAGAAAACTGCAATCCCGAATGCTCAGGCGAAAACTGCGAGCCCGAATGCTCAGGTGAAAACTGCGAGACAGAATGCTCTGGCGAAGACTGCAAGCCCGAATGCTCAGGCGAAAACTGCGAGCCCGAATGCTCAGGCGAAAACTGCAAGCCCGAATGCTCAGGTGAAAACTGCGAGCCAGAATGTTCAGGTGAAAACTGCGAGACAGAATGCTCTGAGGAAGACTGCAAGCCCGAATGCTCAGGCGAAAACTGCGAGACAGAATGCTCTGGCGAAGACTGCAAGCCCGAATGCTCAGGCGAAAACTGCGAGCCAGAATGCTCAGGTGAAGACTGCGGGACAGAATGCTCTGGTGAAGACTGCAAGCCTGAATGTTCAGGTGAAAACTGTGAGCCAGAATGCTCTGGGGAAGACTGCGAGACAGAATGCTCTGGCGAAGACTGTAAGCCCGAATGCTCAGGCGAAAACTGCGAGCCCGAATGCTCTGGCGAAACCTGTGAGCCAGAATGCTCTGGAGAAGACTGCAAGCCTGAATGCTCAGGTGAAAACTGCGAGCCAGAATGCTCTGGGGAAGACTGCAAGCCTGAATGCTCAGGTGAAAACTGCGAGCCAGAATGCTCAGGTGAAGACTGCGAGACAGAATGCTCTGGAGAAAACTGCAAGCCTGAATGCTCAGGTGAAAACTGCGAGCCAGAATGTTCAGGTGAAAACTGCGAGACAGAATGCTCTGGCGAAGACTGCAAGCCTGAATGTTCAGGTGAAAACTGTGAGCCAGAATGCTCTGGGGAAGACTGCGAGACAGAATGCTCTGGGGAAGACTGCAAGCCTGAATGCTCAGGCGAAACCTGTGAGCCAGAATGCTCTGGCGAAGAATGCAAGCCCGAATGCTCAGGCGAAAACTGCGAGCCAGAATGCTCAGGTGAAGACTGCGAGACAGAATGCTCTGGAGAAGACTGCAAGCCTGAATGCTCAGGTGAAAACTGCGAGCCAGAATGTTCAGGTGAAAACTGCGAGACAGAATGCTCTGGCGAAGACTGCAAGCCTGAATGTTCAGGTGAAAGCTGTGAGCCAGAATGCTCTGGGGAAGACTGCGAGACAGAATGCTCTGGGGAAGACTGCAAGCCTGAATGCTCTGGCGAAACCTGTGAGCCAGAATGCTCTGGCGAAGAATGCAAGCCCGAATGCTCAGGCGAAAACTGCGAGCCAGAATGCTCAGGTGAAGACTGCGAGACAGAATGCTCTGGAGAAGACTGCAAGCCTGAATGCTCAGGTGAAAACTGCGAGCCAGAATGTTCAGGTGAAAACTGCGAACCAGAATGTTCAGGTGAAAACTGCGAGCCAGAATGCTCAGGTGAAGACTGCGGGACAGATTGCTCTGGCGAAGACTGCAAGCCTGAATGTTCAGGTGAAAACTGTGAGCCAGAATGCTCTGGGGAAGACTGCGAGACAGAATGCTCTGGCGAAAACTGTAAGCCCGAATGCTCTGGAGAAGACTGCAAGCCTGAATGCTCAGGTGAAAACTGCGAGCCAGAATGTTCAGGTGAAAACTGCGAGACAGAATGCTCTGGCGAAGATTGCAAACCCGAATGCTCCGGTGAAAACTGTGAGCCAGAATGCTCTGGCGAAGACTGCAAGCCCGAATGCTCAGGCGAAAACTGCGAGCCAGAATGCTCAGGTGAAGACTGCGGGACAGAATGCTCTGGCGAAGACTGCAAGCCTGAATGTTCAGGTGAAAACTGCGAGACAGAATGCTCTGGCGAAGACTGCAAGCCCGAATGCTCAGGCGAAAACTGCGAGCCAGAATGCTCAGGTGAAGATTGCGGGACAGAATGCTCTGGCGAAGACTGCAAGCCTGAATGTTCAGGTGAAAACTGTGAGCCAGAATGCTCTGGGGAAGACTGCGAGACAGAATGCTCTGGCGAAGACTGCAAGCCCGAATGCTCAGGCGAAAACTGCGAGCCCGAATGCTCAGGCGAAAACTGCAAGCCCGAATGCTCAGGTGAAAACTGCGAGCCAGAATGCTCAGGCGAAGACTGCGAGACCGAATGCTCTGGGGAAGACTGTAAGCCCGAATGTTCAGGCGAAAACTGTGAGCCAGAATGTTCTGGAGAAAACTGCAAGCCCGAATGCTCAGGCGAAAACTGCGAGCCCGAATGCTCAGGTGAAAACTGCGAGACAGAATGCTCTGGCGAAGATTGCAAACCCGAATGCTCAGGTGAAAACTGCGAGACAGAATGCTCTGGCGAAGACTGCAAGCCTGAATGTTCGGGTGAAAACTGCGAGCCAGAATGTTCAGGTGAAAACTGCGAGACAGAATGCTCTGGCGAAGATTGCAAACCCGAATGCTCAGGTGAAAACTGTGAGCCAGAATGCTCTGGGGAAGACTGTGAAACAGAATGCTCTGGGGAAGACTGTGAAACAGAATGCTCTGGGGAAGACTGCAAGCCCGAATGCTCAGGCGAAAACTGCGAGACAGAATGCTCTGGTGAAGACTGCAAGCCTGAATGTTCAGGTGAAAACTGCGAGCCAGAATGTTCAGGTGAAAACTGCGAGACAGAATGCTCTGGAGAAGACTGCAAGCCTGAATGCTCAGGTGAAAACTGCGAGCCAGAATGTTCAGGTGAAAACTGCGAGACAGAATGCTCTGGCGAAGATTGCAAACCCGAATGCTCAGGTGAAAACTGTGAGCCAGAATGCTCTGGGGAAGACTGTGAAACAGAATGCTCTGGGGAAGACTGCAAGCCCGAATGCTCAGGCGAAAACTGCGAGACAGAATGCTCTGGCGAAGACTGCAAGCCCGAATGCTCAGGCGAAAACTGCGAGACAGAATGCTCTGGCGAAGACTGCAAGCCTGAATGCTCAGGTGAAAACTGCGAGCCAGAATGTTCAGGTGAAAACTGCGAGACAGAATGCTCTGGCGAAGATTGCAAACCCGAATGCTCAGGGGAAAACTGTGAGCCAGAATGCTCTGGGGAAGACTGTGAAACAGAATGCTCTGGGGAAGACTGTGAAACAGAATGCTCTGGGGAAGACTGCAAGCCCGAATGCTCAGGCGAAAACTGCGAGACAGAATGCTCTGGCGAAGACTGCAAGCCTGAATGCTCAGGTGAAAACTGCGAGCCAGAATGTTCAGGTGAAAACTGCGAGACAGAATGCTCTGGCGAAGATTGCAAACCCGAATGCTCAGGTGAAAACTGCGAGACAGAATGCTCTGGCGAAGATTGCAAACCCGAATGCTCAGGTGAAAACTGTGAGCCAGAATGCTCTGGGGAAGACTGTGAAACAGAATGCTCTGGGGAAGACTGCAAGCCCGAATGCTCAGACGAAAACTGCGAGACAGAATGCTCTGGCGAAGACTGCAAGCCCGAATGCTCAGGCGAAAACTGCGAGCCAGAATGCTCAGGTGAAGACTGCGGGACAGAATGCTCTGGCGAAGACTGCAAGCCTGAATGTTCAGGTGAAAACTGTGAGCCAGAATGTTCAGGTGAAAACTGCGAGACAGAATGCTCTGGAGAAGACTGCGAGACAGAATGCTCTGGAGAAGACTGCAAGCCTGAATGCTCAGGTGAAAACTGCGAGCCAGAATGTTCAGGTGAAAACTGCGAGACAGAATGTTCAGGTGAAAACTGCGAGACAGAATGCTCTGGCGAAGATTGCAAACCCGAATGCTCAGGTGAAAACTGTGAGCCAGAATGCTCTGGGGAAGACTGCAAGCCCGAATGCTCAGGCGAAAACTGCGAGACAGAATGCTCTGGCGAAGACTGCAAGCCTGAATGTTCAGGTGAAAACTGTGAGCCAGAATGTTCAGGTGAAAACTGCGAGACAGAATGCTCTGGAGAAGACTGCGAGACAGAATGCTCTGGAGAAGACTGCAAGCCTGAATGCTCAGGTGAAAACTGCGAGCCAGAATGTTCAGGTGAAAACTGCGAGACAGAATGTTCAAGTGAAAACTGCGAGACAGAATGCTCTGGCGAAGATTGCAAACCCGAATGCTCAGGTGAAAACTGTGAGCCAGAATGCTCTGGGGAAGACTGCAAGCCCGAATGCTCAGGCGAAAACTGCGAGACAGAATGCTCTGGCGAAGACTGCAAGCCTGAATGTTCAGGTGAAAACTGTGAGCCAGAATGTTCAGGTGAAAACTGCGAGACAGAATGCTCTGGAGAAGACTGCGAGCCAGAATGTTCAGGAGAAAACTGCGAGACAGAATGTTCAGGTGAAAACTGCGAGCCAGAATGTTCAGGTGAAAACTGCGAGACAGAATGCTCTGGCGAAGATTGCAAACCCGAATGCTCAGGTGAAAACTGTGAGCCAGAATGCTCTGGGGAAGACTGCAAGCCCGAATGCTCAGGCGAAAACTGCGAGACAGAATGCTCTGGCGAAGACTGCAAGCCCGAATGCTCAGGCGAAAACTGCGAGCCAGAATGCTCAGGTGAAGACTGCGGGACAGAATGCTCTGGAGAAGACTGCAAGCCTGAATGCTCAGGTGAAAACTGCGAGCCAGAATGTTCAGGTGAAAACTGCGAGACAGAATGCTCTGGCGAAGACTGCAAGCCTGAATGCTCAGGTGAAAACTGCGAGCCAGAATGTTCAGGTGAAAACTGCGAGACAGAATGCTCTGGCGAAGACTGCAAGCCCGAATGCTCAGGCGAAAACTGCGAGCCAGAATGCTCAGGTGAAGACTGCGGGACAGAATGCTCTGGGGAAGACTGCAAGCCCGAATGCTCAAGTGAAAACTGCGAGACAGAATGCTCTGGCGAAGACTGCAAGCCCGAATGCTCAGGCGAAAACTGCGAGACAGAATGCTCTGGCGAAGACTGCAAGCCCGAATGCTCAGGCGAAAACTGCGAGACAGAATGCTCTGGCGAAGATTGCAAACCCGAATGCTCAGGTGAAAACTGCGAGACAGAATGCTCTGGCGAAGATTGCAAGCCCGAATGCTCAGGTGAAAACTGTGAGCCAGAATGCTCTGGGGAAGACTGTGAAACAGAATGCTCTGGGGAAGACTGTGAAACAGAATGCTCTGGGGAAGACTGCAAGCCCGAATGCTCAGGCGAAAACTGCGAGACAGAATGCTCTGGCGAAGACTGCAAGCCCGAATGCTCAGGCGAAAACTGCGAGCCCGAATGCTCAGGTGAAGACTGCGGGACAGAATGCTCTGGCGAAGACTGCAAGCCTGAATGTTCAGGTGAAAACTGTGAGCCAGAATGTTCAGGTGAAAACTGCGAGACAGAATGCTCTGGAGAAGACTGCGAGACAGAATGCTCTGGAGAAGACTGCAAGCCTGAATGCTCAGGTGAAAACTGCGAGCCAGAATGTTCAGGTGAAAACTGCGAGACAGAATGTTCAGGTGAAAACTGCGAGACAGAATGCTCTGGCGAAGATTGCAAACCCGAATGCTCAGGTGAAAACTGTGAGCCAGAATGCTCTGGGGAAGACTGCAAGCCCGAATGCTCAGGCGAAAACTGCGAGACAGAATGCTCTGGCGAAGACTGCAAGCCTGAATGTTCAGGTGAAAACTGTGAGCCAGAATGTTCAGGTGAAAACTGCGAGACAGAATGCTCTGGAGAAGACTGCGAGACAGAATGCTCTGGAGAAGACTGCAAGCCTGAATGCTCAGGTGAAAACTGCGAGCCAGAATGTTCAGGTGAAAACTGCGAGACAGAATGTTCAAGTGAAAACTGCGAGACAGAATGCTCTGGCGAAGATTGCAAACCCGAATGCTCAGGTGAAAACTGTGAGCCAGAATGCTCTGGGGAAGACTGCAAGCCCGAATGCTCAGGCGAAAACTGCGAGACAGAATGCTCTGGCGAAGACTGCAAGCCTGAATGTTCAGGTGAAAACTGTGAGCCAGAATGTTCAGGTGAAAACTGCGAGACAGAATGCTCTGGAGAAGACTGCGAGCCAGAATGTTCAGGAGAAAACTGCGAGACAGAATGTTCAGGTGAAAACTGCGAGCCAGAATGTTCAGGTGAAAACTGCGAGACAGAATGCTCTGGCGAAGATTGCAAACCCGAATGCTCAGGTGAAAACTGTGAGCCAGAATGCTCTGGGGAAGACTGCAAGCCCGAATGCTCAGGCGAAAACTGCGAGACAGAATGCTCTGGCGAAGACTGCAAGCCTGAATGCTCAGGTGAAAACTGCGAGCCAGAATGTTCAGGTGAAAACTGCGAGACAGAATGCTCTGGCGAAGATTGCAAGCCCGAATGCTCAGGTGAAAACTGTGAGCCAGAATGCTCTGGGGAAGACTGTAAGCCCGAATGCTCAGGCGAAAACTGCGAGACAGAATGCTCTGGCGAAGACTGCAAGCCCGAATGCTCAGGCGAAAACTGCAAGCCAGAATGCTCAGGTGAAGACTGCGGGACAGAATGCTCTGGCGAAGACTGCAAGCCCGAATGCTCAGGTGAAAACTGCGAGCCAGAATGCTCAGGTGAAAACTGCGAGACAGAATGCTCTGGAGAAGACTGCAAGCCTGAATGCTCAGGTGAAAACTGCGAGCCAGAATGTTCAGGTGAAAACTGCGAGACAGAATGCTCTGGCGAAGATTGCAAACCCGAATGCTCAGGTGAAAACTGTGAGCCAGAATGCTCTGGGGAAGACTGTGAAACCGAATGCTCTGGGGAAGACTGTGAAACAGAATGCTCTGGGGAAGACTGCAAGCCCGAATGCTCTGGTGAAGACTGCAAGCCTGAATGTTCAGGTGAAAACTGCGAGCCAGAATGTTCAGGTGAAAACTGCGAGACAGAATGCTCTGGAGAAGACTGCAAGCCTGAATGCTCAGGTGAAAACTGCGAGCCAGAATGTTCAGGTGAAAACTGCGAGACAGAATGCTCTGGCGAAGATTGCAAACCCGAATGCTCAGGTGAAAACTGTGAGCCAGAATGCTCTGGGGAAGACTGTGAAACAGAATGCTCTGGGGAAGACTGCAAGCCCGAATGCTCAGGCGAAAACTGCGAGACAGAATGCTCTGGCGAAGACTGCAAGCCCGAATGCTCAGGCGAAAACTGCGAAACAGAATGCTCTGGCGAAGACTGCAAGCCTGAATGCTCAGGTGAAAACTGCGAGCCAGAATGTTCAGGTGAAAACTGCGAGACAGAATGCTCTGGCGAAGATTGCAAACCCGAATGCTCAGGGGAAAACTGTGAGCCAGAATGCTCTGGGGAAGACTGTGAAACAGAATGCTCTGGGGAAGACTGTGAAACAGAATGCTCTGGGGAAGACTGCAAGCCCGAATGCTCAGGCGAAAACTGCGAGACAGAATGCTCTGGCGAAGACTGCAAGCCCGAATGCTCAGGCGAAAACTGCGAGACAGAATGCTCTGGCGAAGACTGCAAGCCTGAATGCTCAGGTGAAAACTGCGAGCCAGAATGTTCAGGTGAAAACTGCGAGACAGAATGCTCTGGCGAAGATTGCAAACCCGAATGCTCAGGTGAAAACTGCGAGACAGAATGCTCTGGCGAAGATTGCAAACCCGAATGCTCAGGTGAAAACTGTGAGCCAGAATGCTCTGGGGAAGACTGTGAAACAGAATGCTCTGGGGAAGACTGCAAGCCCGAATGCTCAGGCGAAAACTGCGAGCCAGAATGCTCAGGTGAAGACTGCGGGACAGAATGCTCTGGTGAAGACTGCAAGCCTGAATGTTCAGGTGAAAACTGCGAGCCAGAATGTTCAGGTGAAAACTGCGAGACAGAATGCTCTGGAGAAGACTGCAAGCCTGAATGCTCAGGTGAAAACTGCGAGCCAGAATGTTCAGGTGAAAACTGCGAGACAGAATGCTCTGGCGAAGATTGCAAACCCGAATGCTCAGGTGAAAACTGTGAGCCAGAATGCTCTGGGGAAGACTGTGAAACAGAATGCTCTGGGGAAGACTGCAAGCCCGAATGCTCAGGCGAAAACTGCGAGACAGAATGCTCTGGCGAAGACTGCAAGCCCGAATGCTCAGGCGAAAACTGCGAGCCAGAATGCTCAGGTGAAGACTGCGGGACAGAATGCTCTGGCGAAGACTGCAAGCCTGAATGTTCAGGTGAAAACTGTGAGCCAGAATGTTCAGGTGAAAACTGCGAGACAGAATGCTCTGGAGAAGACTGCGAGACAGAATGCTCTGGAGAAGACTGCAAGCCTGAATGCTCAGGTGAAAACTGCGAGCCAGAATGTTCAGGTGAAAACTGCGAGACAGAATGTTCAGGTGAAAACTGCGAGACAGAATGCTCTGGCGAAGACTGCAAGCCTGAATGTTCAGGTGAAAACTGTGAGCCAGAATGTTCAGGTGAAAACTGCGAGACAGAATGCTCTGGAGAAGACTGCGAGACAGAATGCTCTGGAGAAGACTGCAAGCCTGAATGCTCAGGTGAAAACTGCGAGCCAGAATGTTCAGGTGAAAACTGCGAGACAGAATGTTCAGGTGAAAACTGCGAGACAGAATGCTCTGGCGAAGATTGCAAACCCGAATGCTCAGGTGAAAACTGTGAGCCAGAATGCTCTGGGGAAGACTGCAAGCCCGAATGCTCAGGCGAAAACTGCGAGACAGAATGCTCTGGCGAAGACTGCAAGCCTGAATGTTCAGGTGAAAACTGTGAGCCAGAATGTTCAGGTGAAAACTGCGAGACAGAATGCTCTGGAGAAGACTGCGAGCCAGAATGTTCAGGAGAAAACTGCGAGACAGAATGTTCAGGAGAAAACTGCGAGACAGAATGCTCAGGCGAAAACTGCGAGACAGAATGCTCTGGCGAAGACTGCAAGCCCGAATGCTCAGGCGAAAACTGCGAGCCAGAATGCTCAGGTGAAGACTGCGGGACAGAATGCTCTGGCGAAGACTGCAAGCCCGAATGCTCAGGTGAAAACTGCGAGCCAGAATGCTCAGGTGAAAACTGCGAGACAGAATGCTCTGGAGAAGACTGCAAGCCTGAATGCTCAGGTGAAAACTGCGAGCCTGAATGTTCAGGTGAAAACTGCGAGACAGAATGCTCTGGCGAAGATTGCAAGCCCGAATGCTCAGGTGAACACTGTGAGCCAGAATGCTCTGGCGAAGACTGCAAGCCTGAATGCTCAGGTGAAAACTGCGAGCCTGAATGTTCAGGTGAAAACTGCGAGACAGAATGCTCTGGCGAAGATTGCAAGCCCGAATGCTCAGGTGAAAACTGTGAGCCAGAATGCTCTGGCGAAGACTGCAAGCCCGAATGCTCAGGTGAAAACTGCGAGCCAGAATGCTCAGGTGAAGACTGCGGGACAGAATGCTCTGGCGAAGAGTGCAAGCCCGAATGCTCAGGTGAAAACTGTGAGCCAGAATGCTCTGGGGAAGACTGCGAGACAGAATGCTCTGGCGAAGACTGCAAGCCCGAATGCTCAGACGAAACCTGCGAGACAGAATGCTCAGGCGAAGACTGCAAGCCTGAATGTTCAGGCGAAAACTGTGAGCCAGAATGCTCTAGGGAAGACTGCAAGCCCGAGTGCTCTGGCGAAGACTGCAAGCCTGACGACGAGTGCTCGGTCGAGGACTGCAAACCCGATGGTGAGTGCAATGGAGTTGATTGCAAACCTGATGGTGACTGCAATGGAATTGATTGTAGGCCTGAGCCTGACTGCAGTGACGAATCAAATGGTGAAGAAGAAGATAAGAAATGTATAGAAGACTGTCACACACTTCCTTGGGGGCATGAAGACTGTGATAAATACTGGATTTGTACAGGCAATAAGGCTGTTTTAGTTGTTTGTAGAGAAGGCCTGCACTTCAACAATAGTACTAGCACTTGCGACTTTGCCTGTAATGCTGGGTGTGTAAGAGAAAAAGTTCATGCCACTCCTGGGCATGATGGCTTGAAACTATATATTCCGTGGAATAAAATAGATGAGAACAACAACAATTTACTGAAATTCCTTACCATTTAAATATTTATTTGTAATTCTAAAAAGTATTCATTGTAAATATGCTGTTTAGTGATAGGAATAAATTCTAAATTTAAATCAGCCCATAGATAATTTTTATAGGATTTGTTATTATTTTACTTGGAATTTCTTTTTCATTTTTAAAAAGTAATGAGGTATAGCCAAGAAGATTATACTGAAGACCGAGTCTCTTTATAAACGAGAGGACATAATAAACTCTAGGCACGATTATGCAGACACCAAATGACAACATTCAGCAAAACACCATGCTGCCGTTGTCTCACACAACATTGAGACTGTGACAATTTAGTTTACTTATGTATTAGTTTATTATGATATGTTGATAAGGGTGTATTTGTATAATTAAGGGCCTTAGCAGCGTGCAACAAATGGTTATTATTATTATATACTAGCTGAACCGCGCTACTTTGTCTGTGTGACTATTCCCCGTTTTTGCAACATTTTTCATTGCTGCTCCGCTCCTGTTGGTCGTAGCGTGATGTTATGTAGCCTATAGCCTTCCTTGATAAGTCGGCTATCCAACAGTAAAATATGTTTTAAATTCGGACCCGTATTTCCAGAGATTATTGCGCTCAAACAAACAAACTCTTCAGCTTTTTAATAATAATTTATATATTAAATGTATGAAGAAAAAAATCGTCTCAAGTGAGATATTTTCTTCATAGATTTAATATGTATTAAATTAGCATAAAAACAATCTAAAAATTACAATAAACACAATTACATAGTTTGAGTTCGGTCTCCACTATAAGCTTCTTGGGTATAAATTTCAAGGATCTATTTATGTCACATAATTTTAATGCTTATAATTATCTTATCTATGGCCCAGTTGATTGAAAATGACCTGTATTTTATGAAATAGGTATATCAATAAAAATACAATCAGCATTTATGTAGTTTTTTTTTTTGTTTGTTTTATACCTAAGTACAACATTATCATTCTACCTACCTTCCATCTTTTCAGAGGTTTGTCATTATGGCAATGAAGCTACCCAAGCAGTTTAAGAGATCTGCTAAGCTAAGCACAATTACTTATTTATTTTTGTCCATATCACCTACCCCAAAAGTGTATCTATACACTCCCTCCCTTCCGAAGGGCGGTGTGACCCTTGAGCTTGATCTTTTCTCACATTATTTTAGTTAAGTCATCGGTCTCGCAATCGTGAGGTCGCGGGTTCGAATCCTACCTATTATACTACCGACGTGAACCCACTCCTAACACAAGCCATTGAGCTGGCAGGGTTTACAAAAAAAATCAAGTCTTATGAAAGCTAACAGCGATGAGCTTTGGCGTATTAGGGGCAATTACCCCTGTTGCCTCCCCCTTGGATCCATACCTTTATATAGGTGTGGATCCAAGGAGGATCTAAAGAGGTTTAGCTCATGCTAAGCCTCTTTAGATCTCAGCCTAAATCTTCCTACCTCCAATAACAAATCTTGATTAATTATATAATTTAGGGGCTTAGTAATATCTGCAAGGTTAAGCTACATCACCACTATCAGTTATTAGTTTGACTGTTTTTCAAACTTTTGTCACACTTCAACAGAGCTCGGAAGAGAAGCATGTTAAGTCATTGGTCCTATACCTAATCTGTGCTGGAAGAACAGGAGATCTCCTGCATACTAGCTAGTATCTATTGGGTTTTTATTTCTACTGTGCATTCAATAGTCCAAGACCGATTGTAAGTAACAATGAGTACTGGACTATGTATAAGCAAATCTGAGGAGTGCAGGGTATCATAAATATATTCCACACACCAACACACACTTCCTATGAAAGCCTAAGTAACAGGTAAACTATTATTATTTTTTATTTCATTGTTTTAGCGAGCCTCCTCTCATATTGTCATAGTTTTGTAAAATGATTGTTTGTATCTTTAGGACCAGCTGCAGGAGAGCCCTGGTGACCTGTAATACAGGTTTTGTTAAAAAACCTACAACAGGCACCAGTCTCTCACAAAGACTTGATTCCTTAGCTCAAACAAAATGTATACCTACTAGCTCTAAGTCGTAACTTGTGAGAGAGAATGATAAACATTTATTTTAAGTGCCAAGACCTCAAGGGACACACATTTTAATTATAGCACTGGCATGTAGTTTGACAAATATGTTTTAGAATTGGTTTGAACATTTAAGCTATTGTTCGATATAAAATAATTATCTGTGTCTAATCTTTTTAGAAACCTATTGTAAATATTGCCTTTGTATGAATGCAGGTCGACACTCACTTGGCCAATTAATAAGTGCCAGTAACTGGTTACCATGATGACTGTCGCCCAGGACAAAAAGAAATAGAAAATGATGGAGGAGGCAATTACCCTCAAAGGGGTCATGAAAGACAACTTAAGCGACACTAATACAACTAATCCCTACTTATAAAATACGAGTACTAGCTGTCACGCGCAACTTCGTATGCGTAAATTTTCCCCGTTTTTACAACATTTCTCGTTGCTGCTCCGCTCCTATTAGTCATAGCGCGATGTTATATAGCCTATAGCCTTCCTCGATAAATGGGCTATCCAATAAAAAAAGAATTATTAAAATCGGTCCAGTACTTTTTGAGTTTATTCGTTACATACAAAAATACAAATCTTTCCTCTTTATAATATTAGTGTAGATGTAGATTATTACTAACTTCACTACTACATACTAATAATAATACTTGTCATGGAATATAAAGCTTAATAAATAAATAAATAAACTGGTTACCACAACCTTTTTGGGCTGGCACCACGCCATGTAGGCTGTAGCCTGTAGGTACCCCCATAGATTATATACTTATACTGGTACAGCATCCTCAATAATTCTAGAACGAAGTAGGTACCTATTGATGAAGATGATTGATCTGTTAATGATTTAGTATCCCAAAAATGTTGTCCTTAGTTGTGCGTCTTATCCACTTGAACGTCAGCCTCGCGAGCCGCGGCGCGGGGTAACCGACAGAACGCAACCGCTCGCTGGCACAACTTAAACACCGCGCTACATTTCGTGATAAAAATGTTCACTGCGATAAAAGTATCGCATCAATTTGAAAAAAAAAAATATCCTCATTTACGTTAAAGTATGGAGAATAAACTTAGATAACAAAAAATATATCCTCCATACATATATCTTTATACAATAAATAAAAAAAACAAACCGGCTATTTTTTCTATACCAGCAGTCCTCGACATTTTCCTTTATTGAATTTATCAATTTTGAATACGAAACAGTATGATATTTATACACCATTTTAACGCACACATTGTCTAGAAAATTTTAATATATAACAATATTAGAAATAATAAATAAATCAAATGTACTTAAGACTTATCTACGGCGAGATTTTATGTGTACACACTCACTGATAACGAGCAAACTTTAGTCTATCACCACGACCGCAGAGTATAAAAAATGTTTACATTATTTGGTTTCATGGCCACGCTCACTGTACTCTTTGTACTATATAATACTGCTAACATAAAATAAAGCCAAGGATTCTTTATTTAAAGCATATTTTTGAACGCACCGTAAGTGGGCACGGTAGTTCCCATGACGTTTGTGTCAATATTTTTTTCTGGTACTACAGTGCCCATTGACGTTCAAGTGGTTATTCACAGATTAATTATTATATACTTCATAGTCTGACTCTGTTAAACCATCGGTCATAGAAAAATGTAGTCAAATTATTGAAGTTTACCTGCTAACATGCTACGAATAGATAAATAGGTAGGTAAGTATGTACTTCTTGGAAGTGTTGTTCTCTTGGGTGCTTTAAATTTGAATTTTCTGTGTTTTCCTTTAGCCGTTCAGTGTCTTCACTCCACACCATAAATTCTTTTGCACAAAATCGGAACACAAACTCTACAAAATCCCGCGTTTTACAATATGAACATAAAATAAAAACTTGTAAAGGACACTGTGCATTAACTTGTTTTCCTTTTACAAAACCTTTTGTAAAACCGCCAAAACTTATATTTTATCGAAATTTACAAAACAAAAGAAAAACGTTTTTACAAAAGTGTAACTATTCTATTTCCCGCCTTTATTTTTCGCGACTGACAAGACCCAAATATGTCCATCGACCGGCTCCCGGTTTTTGACAGATAATGCGCGTCCGTCAGCACACCGGGAGCCGGTTGCTGGGCACAGTTTTAATGTCTTGCTCTTATAAAGGTTATAATATAAATTTTACTCTTACTGTCATGCATAAAATTCGAATAAATAAACAAACACACAAAACGCGCGAAATTATCATTCAAAATACGACGTTCGGCGGCCGCCGCGCCGTTTGAATATTTTGATCGTGTTTTATTTAGAATAGATGATATTTACGCCAAAGAAATTAATTAAACAAAATAAAGAATATTTGTTGTAGTTTCATTTCATACATAATAATATACTTTATTGCCGTGTGGTGCCGGCTTAAGAATAGTACCACCCCATCTCTACCCGTGGGTGTCGTCAAGGCGACTAAGGGATTTTACCCCGGAGGACGGGCAGCAGCGTCCTCTGCGTACTTAAAGCCTTACTGCGATCGCCAACCCGCTCGCCAAGCGTGGCGATTATGGCAATTACCCCCAGGATCTACATACTAGTAGGTTCTACTGGGGAGACCCGTGCCCAGCAGTGGGCCATCTTATGGGTTGATATGTAATATACTTTTAATTTAGATTTTTGTGTAAGTGCGACCATACCCCTAAAAAAACGAAGTTTAGCATTACAGTACTAACATTGTTTTTATTATAAAGCCCTAATTATCATTTAATTAGATAAATCCAGAGTTAAATGTGTATATTTGTTTTACAAAGCGAAATAAAACAATTGAATATAGCCAGCGTACGCCGCAACCGGCTCCCGGTCGGTGGACAGACAGGGGATTTGTACCTATGGAATTTTTGCAGGTAAAGTAGGTAATTTATGGCGGTTTTTATAGCTCATTATTTAAAATATTTCTTAGACACGTGCATGTTAATAGTATTGTAATAGGTAGTTAGGTTTGAAAAGAACCTAAGAAATGTATTGTTTTTATACCTGGAATAACATTTCTACCTGAAAATAATTCAAAGATAACCGACTGATTTACAACCCAAATTTTAGTACATTCTTTAAATGGAATAAAGAATGTAATTAAATGTAAAATGTATTTGACATTTGAGTCAAATACATTTTACATTTAATTAATTATTTTAATACTAAATATTATTTACACTTACAGTTTCGTGTACAATCACACACAGTGATTTTTACACAAAAATCACTTCGTGATTTTTATGGAACTTTTTATCTTGTGATGGGTATCATTTGTTGGAAACTTTATAGAAGACGAAGATTCGACATTTTCTCCCCGAAATTGCTCAGCTGGTGCACTTCAAATAATCTATCTCTATGGTAAAGACTTTTGTTTATACCCTCGTCATGCCTAGTTTACACGTATTATGTGGTTTAGTAATTAACTATATTTTAACGAAATTGCAGCGTGTAAACAGCCACTTAATACCTCTTGAGTCATAAGTGTTAAGTACCTAACGATTTAGTGGTTATGTGAGCAAGTGAAATAGAATTGATTCTATTTTTGGTTAAGTAACCCACCCTCCCGCACCGCGCGCGGGGGCGATGAGCGGGAAAATTTGACATTTAGTTCTTGTTTGGACAGGAACAAATAATTTAGTTCGAAGCTTTTGCCTATGTTTAATTATTTTGATTGTTTTCGAAAGATTTTGAAAAACACAATAGATATAATGGCAAGGTGGCAAATCTTAAACCTATAAACGAGAAATTCTTGTTTATAAATATAATATAATCTAAATATATAATCTGAATCTCGGAAACGGCTTCAGCGATTTTCATGAAATTTAGTACTCAGGGGGTTTCGGGGGCGATAAATCGATCTAGCTAGGTTTCATTTTAAGAAAACGTCGTTTAATAAAACCTAGGTCATCCAGGTACTAGATATTAATGGCAATTCCATATTTTACTTTATCAATAATTTCAGCCTGCCCCGGCGGCGGCCTGAGCGTCAATTCGTATTTTTTTATACCTTGAGTTACGTTAATGTAGTTTTCGTAACGATCTCTACTTTTTTGACAATAATGTATAGCTCCCTGATAATGTAGCTTTCTAATGGAGAAAGAATTTTTAAAATCGGTCCACTAGTTTTTAATTTTTTCGATACATACAAAAATACAAATCATTTATCTTTATAATATTAGTGTTGATTACTGAATTTAGAACTTCAACACCCTCTTGATCGTCCATTATGATTTTATGAACTAAAGAGTACGGTTAAGCTTAGCACGTGTAAACAGTTACTTAACAGTAATTCACTTAAAATTTAGTTGACGACTTAACCACTTAATACGTGTAAACTAGGCATCAGATCATCGCTCATTAGCGCCATATGTGAAGACGAAGGAAATTATACCGCTTACAAACGGAAACTAGAGTAAAAAATCGTTGTCTTATTTTTCATCTATTTTTTAAATGATATCGATGTTTTATAATTTTCCCTAAACCTATTTATAATATTGTTTTTGATTTTTGTTGCGACTCCAAGCAACCAGGTCAATAAAATCCAAAAATATAGATTTTTGACATCTCACTCTGTGTTGTCATCTGTGTAAATTATGTAAACAAAACAATTATTACATTTCTATTTCTAATTACAGTAATTACGTATCTAATTTTCTAATAAAATCATTTAATAAACGTGTATTTTTAAGTGTTATATATAATAAGTGTTGCTTGCTTAATTAATTAGTGTATAGAACAGAATAAGCTAAAACAATCAAATGTCTGATACTGAAGTCGCAGTTTCTACAACCTTCAAGAAACGTAATTTAAAAAATAGAGGCGGTAGAAAGCGAAAAACATCTAGTTCAGATGGTAAATACTATGTTTAACTACCCTTATTTGCTATGATAGTTTTGTAAAGGTTTAGTTTTGAGGTTATGTTTTGGCGCGCATCTTCTGCGATTCACATTGACTTTCTCTGTTGTGTTGTTGACTCGTTATATACCCGCTGATTAAAAAGATACTTCCATTCCTATTGTTTTGAATCAAACGCAACCGCACATCGTAACTATTCTTATTTCAATTCGTGCATGTTTTTAAATAGTGACCAGTGAAAAGAGAAGAATAATTTAAATTAAAAAAAAACAACTTTAAGTATAGAAAAATGTATTCAGATTATAATTCTGATAGAGAAAATTGTAAAGATTATACTGTACTGTGGACATTAAACCTTCTTCGCAAGGAAAGAAAAAAACAAAAACGTTGGAAACATGCTATGAATAGGCTGAAAAGAAGGGCAGGTGACTGTCTTAAAAAAAATTTAGGATTGGGTTCTATCATTGCCATATAGTCCTGGATTGTGCCATCCCTTTAATTAAAAAGTAAACATTGACTGCAAAGTGTGAAAGAGAGAAAAACTCGTACGGCCCTGTCTCTTCAACAGGTATTTCTTTCTAGACAGTGGTCAATTTTGTGAGGTTATGGCACAGTCCGGGTCTATACGTCAATAGGTTCAACCCAGCTTCATGGTTCAAACCTTAGACATAGACTGGACTGAGCAGTAGTCTCACAAAATTGACCGCTCTAAAGAAAGAGACAATGCAATTGTACGGCCAATACGATCTCATTTTTGTAGGTCTGTAAGAACAAAGTGACATGAGATAGATACGAGTCTATAATGTGGACTAATCAGATTTCTAGGAAGAGACAACAACTTGCTGCTCGACTGCTATGCAAGAGGTTGTGGGTACGATTCTCACATGGGATATCACTTTGTGTGATCCACAAATTGTTATTCTGAGTCTGGGTATACTTTGTGTCCGTGACTTGTATGTTTGTAAAGTCCCTTGTGACACAGTGCTTGTATCCTACTGTGGGTTTTGTCTATAAACAAAACAATGTTTATATTAATTTGGTCTCTCTCATAAACAGCAGCTTCGCAGCCTGTATTTACTTTTTTCCTGCAAGGGAACTTTTAGCCCAGTCCGATGTACTATCAACCAAAATTGTAAAAATGGTGGGCAACTTTTGCGGTTCTGTGTTTAAAAATAACTACATTATGTTTATTATAATATTACAGAGAAAAGAAACTCTAGTTCTGATGACCAGACTGTTGTAGTGCCTACAAAAAGACCACAGAAGAGTAATCCTAACAAACAGAGTACATCAGCAGGACCAAAGAAATCCAAACCTCGGATTGAAGACAATGATAGTGCCAGTACTGACGATGAGAAAGTAGGTAAACCTTTTTTAACCCGCAACAATAGAAGACAGATAACAGAGAACAACATGTAATATTTTATCTCAGACTGCCTCTGTGGTGCGGTGGGTGTGTATCCAACTGCTATGAGGAGGAGGGAGAGAGGTTGTGGGTTCGATCCCCACGCAGGATAAAACTTTGTGTGATGAGCACAATGGTTTATTCTGTGTCTGGGTGTTATTTATCTATAATATGTATGTATTTAGAAATATATAAGTATGTTTAACAGTTGTCTGGTTTCCATAGTACAAGCTCTGCTTAGTTTGGGATCAGATAGTGTTGTGTGAATTGTCCCAAGATATTATTATATTATTTATAGCCTACTAGCAATCCGTCCTCGCTTCGCTTTGGTTTTATGAAGCCGAAAAGCTACAATCTGAAAGCCTAATGTAACATTAGTGAATACAAACCAACCAAAGTTGGTGCCAAACAAAACATAAAAACTACTATTTCATGGCACCAACATAATTTTTTGTTTTGTCAATTTGCCATTGGGAGTGGTGTATCTTTCAAATTTAACCATTTAAGCAATTTTGGAAATTCATGCAGTGGTTACGAAGATTATTATTATAGATTTGTTTAATCAAAAAACAAAATAGTAATATTTTATTATATATATAAAAACGTAAATAAAATAAAATAGTAATAGTTTATTTTTTAGACATATGCCCATAGATTGTAAGTACTTAACTATTTAATACTTATAACCTATGTTAGTACTTAAATATTATTTAGAATAATATATGCCCCTCCCTCGAACATGTGAAGATTGAATATATCTCCCATATTCTATTTAAAAAAATTGTTGTATATTTTGCACACTTCGGTTAATTTCATCTTCTGCATCTGTATACCAATCAGTATTCTAATTAGCGTTTTTTTCAAATTCCAGGCTCAACAACGCACAACACTGTCAGTTCAGCAACAGAGAGAGAACGCGACAGCCACTTATGAGATGGACACTGAGAGGGACAGAGATGCACAAGCTATATTTGAAAAGGCACAAAAAATAAACGAGGAGTTACATGGTCAGGCTGATGATAAGGTAAATTTATACTAATACTAGCTGTCGCCCGCGGCTCCGCCCGCGTGTATGTCGGCTAGGGGGCGTCCATTAATTACGTGAGGTTTTTAGGGGGGAGGGTAATTTATGGTCGCCCCCTTATCGCGATAAAAACTATCCTATGTCCTTCTCTCACGATATCTCACCAGAGAGAGGAAGGGGTTCCAAAATTAGCTAAAATCACTTCACGTAATTTATGGATGCCCTTAATGTGGTAAAAACTATCCTTTTTCCTTCTCCGGGTCTTAAACGTACCGACGGACAAGAGAGTGATCTTATAAGGGTTCGTTTTTATACCTTTTAGGTATGAAACCCTAAAAAGTATCCTTTATTGAAGTTCTGTGCCATAATAATGTATAAATGTTGATAAACTTTCGTGATTTGTTCAGTTGTCTTAATCGCCGGAATAATTTATTGTAGTATCGACCCGAAATATATATATTTTCATAACATAATAATGTAATTCGACCCACGCAACTTCTAATACAATTGTTCTCAATTATCCCCGTTTTTGCAATATTTTTCATTGCTGCTCCGCTTATATAGCCTATAGCTTTCCTCTATAAAGATATTATTATATTATTCGTACCCATAGTTGCTGAGATTATCGCGTTCAAATAAACGAACTCTGTAGCTTTATAATATTAGTATAGATAACATATCTTTTAATACAAATTTCAGGTATACAGAGGCATAAACAACTATGCACAGTACTATAAGAAAAGGGACACCGCTGCAGGCAATGCCAGCTCAGGATTAGTGAGAAAGGGTCCTATCAGAGCGCCAGCTAATTTGAGAGCCACTGTCAGGTATGATATCATGACAATATCATCATTTTCAGGGGAAGCCTAATGGTATAGGCATTGAAATCGAATTCTACGCATTAAACAAACGACGTGGACCCATTCTTACCACAAGCTATTGAGCTTAGCTGGAGGGGTTAACAGGATTGCTAGCATTGTGGGACCACATTGCTATTATCTTTTAATAAATATATCCGTCCGTATGTCACAGGCATTTTACTCAAAGACTACTCTATGAATATTGACGAAATTTGGTTAAAAGGTGTCTTGTAGTAGCCGCAAACTAAGTAAGTTTGATAGCTATAGCGGGCATTCCATACATGTAACAGAAGTTGAATTTTTTTTTTAATAAACATCAACATGTGGCATGATTCGACAGGTCTTTGCAAAAATATTTTAAGGTTACTAATGTTTTTTTTTTATTAAATTAAATTTTTGAAAATAATCGCCCCTAAAGTTGCATAATTGTGACCCCCTTATTTTTTGAACCGCCTGATCAAAAAAATACGAAAAAATCACAGCGGTAGCGCTTAACAAATAATTTTCCCTTTATTGCAACATTTTTTTATTGCTGCTCCGCTGCTATAGGTCGTAGCGTGATGTTATATAGCCTATAGCCTACCACACACCCTATTTTCTACTTGGACAATTTATTGTGGCAGAGCAACGTTTATATTAAATTATAATTAATTTACAGATGGGATTACCAACCAGATATTTGTAAAGATTACAAGGAAACTGGATTCTGTGGTTTTGGAGGTTAGTATCAATATCAATTAACACAAATTTACTAGAACAAAATTAAAAAACAAGAGGCATGTTGGAGTGGAGTAGTGGTACCCAACCTTTTCTTGACCAGGGACCACCATTTATATAAGAATAAAAACTTTTTTTTAAAGAAATATTAAACTTAATTCTATTTTGCATCTACTTCCACAACTCATACGTCTATTGAACGTCAAACGAATGTCACGCCACCCAACGGCAGACATGTTTAAATGAGTCAATAGACTTGCTATTTAATGAAAAAATAATTCACCGACATATGTCAATCATTTCACATCGTGGGTGGCTTTGTGTGTTAATTGTTCCAAGATAATTATATTATTATTAATTGATATCTTTATCTAGTAGGTAAGGGGTCTTCCATTAATCACGTGAGCCTTCTAGGGGGATGAGGGGTATAGTGAGAAATCATGTCTATTTTTTCGGATCGTGATTCTGAGACTTGACCGGCCTTGGACCAATGAAACACACTCGTGTGGAAATTGTTAGGTTATATTGGAACGAAGTTCCTTATCGCGCGTCGTGAAAGGGGGCTATAGACGGAAAAAAAATGATACGAAAAGTTGTAACGACACTTTTTGCTATAGTAAGCTAAACTTATTATATATTTAGACTGCCTCTGTGGCGCAGTGGGAATGTATCCGACTGCTACGCAAGAGGTCGTGGGTTCGATCCCCACCCAGGATAAAACTTTGTGTGATGAGCATGATGGTTTATTCTGTGTCTGGGTGTTATTTATCTATAACATGTATGCATTTAGAAATATATAAGTATGTTTATCAGTTGTCTGGTCGCCATAGTACAAGCCCTGCTTAGTTTGGGATCAGAAAGCGTTGTGTGAGTTGTCCCAAGATATTATATATTATTATTATTATTTATTACAATTCCTTCACTAATTAATCGAAAGGAACTTCGTTCCATCCCTTGACACCTCTCAAGTTTTTTTTTTGTACAAAAAAATACACGTTATGTTGGGTGAGTCTTGAGTCCTAAAACCTCACCAACTATCACCAGGCTCAAAAAGTGGCCAAAAATACATCACGTGATTTATTGATGACCCCTAGCTAGCTTTAGTCAGTGATTCCTAACCTTTTTTGATCATGTTATACTTTTTCACTAATTGAAACCTATTTTAACCCCAACATCGGCCAAGTGTGAGTCACGCTCGAAGCGGATGTGGGAGGTAGGGGGAGGAGATGTTATACCACATTCATAACCCCAAAAAATTATGTTTTATCTCCGCGAGTAAATACCTACAGGTTGGGAATCCAGGCTATATGCCCTTATAAACCCCTAGCCATGTACAAATTTCGTCAGTAATTTCCTCTCGGGCTATAACTTGTAAAATGCCTCAGAGAGTTGTATCATGAAACTCCGTGAGCTGCAATTCGGTGGCTGTGTTAAGCAGTGGTAAGCTCTAACTCACGTTTGAAACATTTATTCTTTGATGTCGTCTAAAATTTATAAGCAATTTATTTGACATTGATATAAATTATGTACATAGGCGCAAATATTGCAATGAATCCCCGGATTCCCACACTAGTATTAACTGTATTGCAGGATACAGTGACTTCCCCGTCATGGTTTGTTACAATTTGGGTAGATGACTACAATAATAATAAATTATTTTACACTTTAAAGAAAATGGCATTTGCAAAAATATTCTAGTAAACAATGTTTCTCTACAATTTTACGTTGTCATTAATTTATAAACATCAAAACAAACATTAAAACTACATGATTTGACCATACAAAAGAATGACGTCATTGTTTTGTATTTCATTTAAATTAGTTCGAGGCGCATCGTTTTGACGTTTCTTAAAAAGATACTGATTTGACTTGACAGTCATCTACCCTACTTATATGTATATATAATCCTTGCACTTGTACTGGTTTTTATATTAATAGAAATACAAACAATATACTGCTTAAATATTACGCAAAAAAATGACCATTAAAAAAAATGGTTGTCTTTAAGTCTGTTTACGGACGATAATTTTACGTGATAACGTCATAAGAAAACATTAATGACATATCGCCACTCGCGTCGCTTAGCAACCAGTCAATAACCTGACACTTTTTAAGAAAATATTGATGACATATCGTCATTCGCTTTGCTTAGCAACCAGTCAATAACGGGACACTTTTTAAGAAAATATTGATGACATATCGCCATTGGCGTTGCTTAGCAACCAGTCAATCACGTGACACTTTTTAAGAAAACATTGATGACATATCGCCGTTCGAGTTGCTTAGCAACCAGTCAATAACATGAGTGCAGCCGGTCATCGATATATAAGACGTTATCACGTCACAAATTAACTGAAAACTTATCCTACGAGTATGTCACTTTCATAATTAAGATGAATCCAACACCTCACATGAAAAAGCCGTGGATTTCTGCTACTTTTAACCCCGGAATAATGTACGGTTGGGTATTTTGATTTTCAATTTTTTTTTGGGATTTTTTTTCTGTATTTCCACGCGAACGAAGTCGCGGGCAACACAAGTTTATTAATAAATCTTTTTAATTCCAGACTCCTGCAAGTTCCTTCACGATCGTTCCGATTACAAACACGGTTGGCAATTAGAGAGAGAAGAGACAGAAGCAGCTGCTGCTGGAGGAGACTCTGACTATGAGGTCTCCAGCGACGAAGACCTGCCTTTTAGGTGTTTTATATGTAGGAAAAGTTTCACTGACCCCGTCGTTACCAAGTAAGTGTTATTTTAGATAGTTGAGGTGAGTGTGGAATTCGAGGTGAGTGTGGTATTCGAAGGGTGAGTGTGGAATTGAGTTGTAGAGATTATAAACACGCTGCCGGAGTAGACTCAGACTGTAGGGCCTCCAGCGATGATGACCTGCTTTTTAGATGTTTTATATGTAGGAATAGTTTCACAGACCCCGTCGTTACCAAGTAAGTGTTATTTTAGATAGTTGAGGTGAGTGTGGAATTCGAGGTGAGTGTGGTGATTCGTAGGGTGAGTGTGGAATTGAGTTGTAGAGATTATAAACACGCTGCCGGAGGATACTAAGACTGTAGGGCCTCCAGCGATGATGACCTGCTTTTTAGGTGTTTTATATGTAGGAATAGTTTCACAGACCCCGTCGTTACCAAGTAAGTGTTATTTTAGATAGTTGAGGTGAGTGTGGAATTCGAGGTGAGTGTGGTGATTCGTAGGGTGAGTGTGGAATTGAGTTGTAGAGATTATAAACACGCTGCCGGCGGATACTAAGACTGTAGGGCCTCCATCGATGATGACCTGCTTTTTAGATAATAATAATAATATCTCGGGACAACTCACACAACGCTATCTGATCCCAAACTAAGCAGAGCTTGTACTATGGAAACCAGACAACTGATAAACATACTTATATGTTTCTAAATACATACATATTATAGATAAATAACACCCAGACACAGAAAAAACCATCGTGCTCATCACACAAAGTTTTATCCTGGGTGGGGATCGAACCCACGAACTCTTGCGTTTCAGTCGGATACACTCCCACTGCGCCACAGAGGCAGTCTCCGTTCTATGTTTTAGAAGTAGATACACTAATCCCGTAATTACCAAGTGCTGTTTTAGATAGTTGTGAGTGTGGTATTCATAGGATGAGTGTGGCGTTACCACGGTGAGTGTGGAATAAGCCGGGTATGTGTGGTATTCCCGGGTGAGTGTGGAATTAGTTAGACTAGGGTGGGATTCGCTAAAATTGTTGAAATTAGTGTGGAGTTAATAATTAAGGTTACATTCATGAGATGAGTGTGGAATTACCGGGTGAGTGTGGAATTAGTTAGACTAGGGTGGGATTCGCTAAAATTGTTGAAATTAGTGTGGAGTTAATAATTAAGGTTACATTCATGAGATGAGTGTGGAATTCAAGGATTCTATACTCCCCGTATGGAATCTAGGAAGAGTGTCATATTTACGGGGTAAATGTAGTATTAATGGGTTGTTCAGGCTATAAACACGGTTGGTAATTAAAGAGAGAGGAGACCGAAGCAGCCGCTGCCGGAGGAGACAGAAAGTAGTTTTACTTACCCTGTTATTACGTAGGAGTAGTTTCACTGACCCTGTTGTTACCAACTAAGTGTAGTTTCAGATAGTTCAGTGTGGAATTGGATGTGGTCGAATTTGTAAGTGAAGTATAAAATTCATAGTTAAGCTTAATTTTTAGACAGTTGAGGAGAGTGAAATTCTTGCGATGAGTGTGGAACTCAGGGTGAGTGTGATAATCATACAGTGATTTGAAATGGTTGAGTGTGATTGATGACATTTTTCATTGCTGCTCCGCTCTTATTGGTCGTGACGTGATGTTATATAGCCTATAGCCTTCCTCAATAAATGGGCTATCCAACAGTATAATATTTTTTCAATTCGGACCACTAGTTCCTGAGATCGATAATCTCAAACAAACAAACTCATCAATGTCAGTCCTTTTGGGACTGACATACGTCAAGCGTTAAAGTCTAACACTAAACTAAATAATGTAATAGTTACGCCTTATTACATTTTGATCAAAACTCCATCATTTCGATTTCTTTTTTAAGCGCATTTTTATAAATTTTATGCATTTTTTTTACAGATGCAAGCACTATTTTTGCGAGAAATGCGCGCTTGAAAACTACAAGAAATCTACCCGATGTTTCATATGTAACGCGCAGACCAACGGTATGTTCAACCCGGCTAAGGAGTTGGAGACTAAATTGAAACGAAGCAGGAGTGATGACGACGACGATGATGATGATAATAATGATGATGATTAAAATATATTTGGATTTTTAAATTTTGTTTGTATTTTATTATTATTGACCTTTGATTAGATACATGTATTTATTAGAGGCATTCTTGCCAATTATTTTATTAATACAATAATTGCATTTTTGAAAGATAGAAAAATAAGTGACAGGAATTGAACCCGAGACTTCCGTATGCCAAACCGGGGCCGGAATTAAACCACCTGGACATGTGGACTATGTTACAAGACCTCATTTTTTTTTATCCTTTGATGCTCGCGAGTAGGGCCCTCGCATGCGCCATCTAGCCGGTAGTTAAAGAACTATCACGGCTTTTGTTATTGCTTCAATACAGAGAGCATTTGAACAAATTATGATTTCGCAGGCCGAATATTATAGTAATGTTTATAGGTATTTCTTGCCTTGCCTCAGAAATTAGGTGATTCGGCAGAGAACCAAAGTTATCACCATTGCCGGTCGGATTAGCAAGCTGAAGTGGCACTGGGCTGGCCATATTAGCCGAAGAACCGACAACCGTTGGGGTAAAAGAGTTCTTGAGTGGAGACCGCGTCTCGGCAAACGTAGTGTAGGACGCCTTCAGGCCATGTGACTGCGTTTCTCAACAAAAGGGCGTAACTGCAAAGAACATACACTCTTCTGCTGATGCAATTGTTCAAGGCTACGGAACCCTACACTGAGCATGGTCCGACATGCTCTTGCCCGGTTTCTACTTTTAACATTATTGATTGTTAACGTGAATTTGTTCAATTGTAAAGTTCAACGATAGCGCCTACCATAAATAACTTATTATTAGCACGTATGATTGCACATAGAAATTGCCACCACAGTATTGACAGGCGCTTCTTAAACAGCGAGGATAAGCAATGTTACCAGCCTCAACTCTATAGATATGTTACCATAATACTTAAGGCATATCGGACACTGCCCCGCACTACGCTGCTGAGTGCCTGGCGGCGGAAATGCGCGCGTTGTTGTGGGTGTGCAGATCTGTATCAATCATCGTGCAGATTTCTTCGTATTGACGTGCGTGTGCGCGTGTTTCTCTGCATGTACGCGCGTAATCCGCAATAATAATAAAATAAAAACTTAATAAACTAATACATAATTTAAACTACAATTACACCAATACGTAACATAAAAGACAATAAACTAATACATAATTATTTATAATTAAAATTATACACGACACTGGGATAGAGACAGCGGCGTCGTGTTTCGTTGCGTGGTGTCACGGAACTTTCCGCAAAAAAAGAATAAAAGATACAAGCATCGAAAGAACACGCACTCCCGCTCTATGCTGCGTGATGTGGGGTTGTGTACGAACCGCCTTATTGATACATAACATGCCGCCGTGACCGAAAACTCTATTAATATAGGTTATTGAGTTCGGCCGTAAATCCGTTAGTGAAAAATCAGTTCGATCTCAATCATTGAAGCGGCGGTAGCCTAATGGCTAAGGCATCGGACTCGCAATCGTGAGGTCGCGGGTTCGTATCCTACCAATTGGGTACATGACTACAATAACAATAAATTATTTTATACTTTAAAGGAAATAGCATTTGCAAAAATATTCTGGAAAACAATCTTTCTCTACAATTTTACGTTGTCATGAATTTATAAACATTGAAACTACACAATTTGATCATACAAAAGAATGACGTCATTGTTTTGTATTTCATATAAATTAGTACGGGGCGCATCGTTTTGACGTTTCTTAAAAAGATACTGATTTGACTTGACAGTCATCTACCCTATTATATTACCGACGTGAACCTACTCCTCACCTAGCCATTGAGCTTAGCTGTAGGGGTTAACAGGATTGCTAGTAATGTGTCCCCCATTACTAGCAATCCTGTTAACCCCTTCCACATTGCTAGTTATCTATTTTTCTATTTGTCAAGTCAAATCAGTACATTTTTAAGAAACGTCAAAAAGTGCGCCTCGTACTAATCTCTATGAAATACAAAATAATCACGTAGTTGATGTTTATAAATTCATGACAACGTAAAATTGTAGAGAAACATTGTTTTTGAGAATATTTTTGCAAATGCTAATTTCTGTTTAGTGTAAATAATTTATTGTTATTGTAGTCATCTACCCAATTGCGCATCGCTTATGAAGCGTTTATAGCGCTATCTGGAGATCTGCTCTAATTCAATGAAAATGAAGTTTAGATAAAATGTGAGGTGGTTATATACAGAGCCAGGAACATCTTTTTAATCCACTCGTTCCAGAAAATTGTCCATGGGTTCGAAATTCTTGTGCTTATTTGAAAAATAATTAGAATAGCCTACTAAACTTAAGAAATTTAAGTAAACATGAATTACGTTAGGTATAAAGAAAGTGAGTACCTGATTACAAATACAATAATTGCCTTTTTGAAAGATAAAAAAATTTGTCCAGACCCAGGAATCGAACCCGAGACTTCCGTAGCCAAACCGGGGCCAGAAGCGAACTACCTATTTGGACTATGTTACTAGACCTCAAATTTTTCTATCCCTTGATCCTCGCGAGTTGAGCCCTCGCATGCGCCATCTAGTCGGTAGTTAAAGAACTATCCCTGCTTTTGTTATTGCTTCGTTACAGAGAGCATTTTAACAAATTATGATGTCGCAGGCCGAATTTTGAATAATTTTTTATAGGCATATCTTGCCAATTACTTTACAAATACAATAATGGCATTTTTGAAAGATAGAAAAATTTGAAGTCCAGACCCAGGAATCGAACCCGAGACTTCCGTAGCCAAACCGGGGCCAGTAGCGAACCACCTATCTGGACTATGTTACTAGACCTCAAATTTTTCTATCCCTTGATGCTCACGAGTTAGGCCCTCGCATCAAAAACGCAATTATTGTATTTGTAAAGTAATTGGCAAGAAATGCCTATAAAAAATACTTTAAAAGTGAGTACCTACCTAGGCCTACAGAATCGCAAGTTGTAACAAATTGAATCGGACTCGTGCGATCCGCGAACCACGTCCCACAATCTTGGAGCGTGGATCGCGGGATCTTCGCCCCAAAATGGATTACCCGGTGTCGACCCGTCTCTTCATCTCAAAAGATTTATTCGGCTTTTACCAAGTTTGCCTAATTAAATCGTTTTTGCTGCTAAGACCAAAATAATATTGAGATAAGCATCAAAAATATCTAATCTAAGTCGCCATTACCCCACAAGGATTCTTGATAAAACATCGCAAGAGTAAGTATATCGTGTTATTCGCCTTATCTATGCAAAAATAATATTATTAGCACATTATTAACTACATAAATCAATGTATTTAATCTTATCAACCTAGATCTTGGAAAAATTTGGTATAAACAACTGTTAGAAATACTTAATCAATCTTCATTAAAGATGTTTTTGTGAATTCTAGCCGTGTGATACTCACTTAAGAATAGTGCCACCCAATCTTTTCCCGTGGGTGTTGTCAAGGCGACTAAGGGAATTCACACCGGAGGACGGATAGCAGCGTCCTCTGCGTACTTTAAGGGGGAATCACGCTGAGAAAATTATTTATTTAGCGCTACGTACACAGCGAAACGATCGCCGGCCTCGCTCTTCCGCACACAACCATTACTTCACAGTGCGCAGGACAAAGTAAAGTAGAATATTCGTTCGTACATACTCGTATGTTACATTACGAAAGCCATGACAATGACAATACGAAAATGCTCGTTCTTGCATTTTTCCGCAACTTCAAGATTTATTTGCGGGATCATATTAAGACATATCTTTATTTTTTTTTTATTTCATCTACTAGAAAAACTCTTTGACTAGTGACACAATTTTTAATTTTTTTCGTATCCTAATATTTAGGTTTTCTATATAATTTTTTGAGAGAGCCGAACCCTTCGCGTGTTCTACCCTAAAGTCTTACTGCGATCGCCAACCCGCTCGCTAAGCGAGGCGATTGGTACCCATCAGTGCATAGGGAGCAGGACATCATATGGGTTGATATGATGAATTCTAGAGACCATAGACATTTGATGAGTTGATGCCAATCTAACTCTCACTTCTTCATCTTTTCCTCATGCTTAGAGCCGTGCCCGAAGGTATTTTAGTCGTCGGTCTCAGATCTGTTGTTACAGTAAGTCCCGTTATCATTTTAATTTGATCGGACCAGAGCGGGTAGGTGCTCGCAAACGTGGTCTCGAACCCTCTAGTTTGCAAACTATAATCAACTAGCTGTGCCCCGCGATGTTACCCGGGGTTTATTAGCCTATGTGTTAAGGGTGGATTACGCGAAACAGGAATCGGCTCTCTCAAAAATTCATATAGAAAACTTAAATATTAGGACACGAAAAAATTGTGTCACTAGTCAAAGAGTTTTTCTAGTAGATGAAATAAAGAAATTTAAGGATATGTCTTAATATGATCCCGCAAATAAATCTTGAAGTTGCGGACAAATGCAATAACGAGCATTTTCGTATTGTCATAGTCATGGCGTTCGTAATCTAACATATGTACGAACGAATATTCTACTTTATTTTGACCTGTGCTCCTGCGCACTGTGAAGTAATGGTTGTGTGCGTAAGGGCGAGGCCGGCGATCGTGTCGCTGTGTACGTAGCGCTAAATAAATAATTCTCTCAGTGTAATGCCCCCTTAATCCAGGGTGTCAGCTAACTCCATACCAAATTTTATTCAAATCGCTCCAGCCGTTTAGACGTGAAGAAGTAACAAACATACACACTCACACTCACAAACTTTCGCTTTTATAATATTAGTGTGATTTGTCCAGGTTGTCTAACTGTCTGTGTGTGATACGACGAAACTAGCTTAGGACTCGTTCATGGCATGACAGAGCCTGGCACGGATTTTGAGCTGGTTCAAAATGGAGTTGTTTGTTTGTTCGCTTTGCTGTCCATGGTATACATAGTATTCTCCCCCAACACCACATCTCAAAAGAGTCGATTTTCTTTCGATTGGCTGCACGAATTGACCCAGATTCGGAGCCATATAAAAATATAGGGATTATCATGATCTCGAGGAATCTTTTCTTTGTGTTATTCGAGATCTTTCTGTCTTTTCCATATTCTCATCACCTTGTTCATGGCTCCTTTGGCCTTCTTTGTACGCCTTCGGATTTCAGTATTCCTGATTTCTTCAATTGTCAAGTATTTATTTTAGCATAGGCATATATTATTATTAATATCTTGGGAGAACTCACACAACGTCATCTGATCCCAAACTAAGCAGAGCTTGTACTATACCAGACAACTGATAAACATACTTATATATTTCTAAATACATACATATTTTAGAGAAATAACACCCAGACATAGAATAAACCATCGTGCTCATCACATAAAGTTTTATCCTTGGTGGGAATCGAATCCACGACCTCTGGCTTAGCAGTCAGGGTCACTAGACCAACAGGCCAGTCATGTGGTGCCGATATCCATGATTATTTTTTAAAGGCAGTCGGTTCATGCGTAAAAATGTGTCAGAATAGCTCGTTGTGGAGTTCTGCACCCACCAAGACGGCCTATGGCTTAGATCTACCACCGTTATATAGTATGTATTCTCAGATTAAGCTCCTAGTGCAAAGGTTTCTATAATGTTGGTATTTATATAATTATATATACCTATATATTAGCTGTCCCGCGCAACTTCGTATGTGTGAATTTTCCCCATTTTTGCAACATTTCTCATCGCTGCTCCGCTCCTATTGGTCGTAGTGTAATGTTATATAGCCTATAGCCTTCCTCGATAAATGGGCTATCCAACAGTAAGAATTTTTCTATTTGGACTAGTAGTTCCTGAGATTACCGCGTTCAAACAAACAAACAAACAAACTCTTCCGCTTTATAATATTAGTATAGATAACTTTTTAGCGCGTCTATTGTACTCCTAACCGATTTCAGTCAAGAAGGCCAATCTTAACTCAGTCAGTCTGCCAATCTTAACTCAATCTTATCAGTCACCCGGGCATTAGATGTACCTAAGTACTCCTAGTAGTCCTAGTGCAGAAATGTGTCTACGCTAACTTGAACTTAGATGCAGGACTTTTGTAATAATAATAATAATAATATCTTGGGACAACTCACACAACGCTATCTGATCCCAAACTAAGCAGAGCTTGTATTATGGAAACCAGTTAACTGATAAACATACTTATATATTTCTAAATACATACATATTATAGATAAATAACACCCAGACACAGAATAAACCATCGTGCTCATCACACAAAGTTTTATCCTGGGTGGGGATCGAACCCACGACCTCTTGCGTAGCAGTCGGATACACTCCCACCGCGCCACAGAGGCAGTCGAATATATACGTAATATGTTTATACCTGAACCCACCACTAAAGTATGTTCGTTGATACGCTATTTATAAAAACACCTACTGCATACCTTGCCAGCTAATTTAGGAAGCTTGTTGACAGAATAGATAATGTACCTAAGTTTAGTCATCTTAAAATTGTTTTCTTTCGATTAGATAATGTGTACATAATTAGATAAAATGTTGTTAATTACTTTTACAGTATTAGTGCTTTGTATTTTAGCTCGTATCTGTCTGTCCGTATCAAGGTGACTTCAGTGTATCTATTTAATGCGTTTGATAAAGGTCGGTGTTAGCCACACAGGCGCCAAGAATGATCCTAAAATCAAGTCAAGCAACTCAAGAGAAGACATCTAGCCGTAATACTATTCCTCAACGTTATGTTAAAGGGGCAAAAGTTGTATACGAAAGCCCTAAAATAAAAAATAGACTACTTATTTTAACAACTAATAAATTCATGGAGTCATTATCCATGATCGAAAATATATTCTCCGATCATTTCGACTTCTGTCATTATGTAATTCCAAACGGTACTTCAAAGGAACTTTTGTGTGATATAGAAAGCAAACTAAAGTATTTTACTCTATCTGACTACTGTATTTTATTCATTGGTGAAAATGACATTAAATCTGGGAACAACCATATAAATACAATCAAAATGATACAAAGGTCTCTTCTAAAAGTACCAAACACCAATAAAATAATCTGTGCCCCAACTTATATTAGAGGAGCACCCATTTATAATTACAAGGTAGAAATGTTTAATAATCTCCTGTATTTAGACATTCAAAATTATAATTATGCATACTTATTCGACAGTAACCGCGATTTAAAATTGGAAATGTTTTCCTACTCTACTGGTAGAATTAGTAAATATGGAATAAAATGTATTTATGACCACATTATGGATAACATCTTAGCCGACTATTGCTCAAACTATAACATAAATATACCTGGGAATATAAGTACCGATAACCCTAATATTTTTGAAAAAAATTCATCGATTGATGACAATAAAATGAACTCTCAGTTTTTTCTTTGAAACGCACTTAAATATGCTTCATCAAAATATCGCCGGATTAATAAATAAATGTGATGCTCTTTGTATAAACTTGGAAGAACTTAGAGACAATGACAAAATTATAGATATTATATGTATAACAGAGCATTTTATTGCGGCAGGTCATGAACTTCATCTAAATATGCCAAATTACATTCTAGCCGCGTCTTATTGCCGATATAACAAGCGGGGAGGATCATGTATCCTATTAAGACCTGAGCATAAATTTAAAGAAATTGGAGGCATTACGACATTTTGTGCTGATAATATATTTGAATGCTGTGCGGTTGAACTTCTGGACTACAGTATTATCATTGTTTCTTTATATAGGGTACCAAACCAAAATAATCTGTACACATTCTTCCAAAAGCTACAAAATCTTTTAATTTATTTAACTAAGAAAAATTCAAATCATATAATAATAGCTGGTGATTTTAATATTGACGTTATGAAACGTAATAACACCTTAGACTTTGAATGCATACTCTTAAATTATAATTTAAAGCTAGCATTATACAAACCGACAAGACTTGTCAGTAAATCGTGTATTGATAATTTCGCACATAATTTTAAAAAGGGCTGCAAAACTGAAATTCTAGAATTAGGCCTTTCAGATCATACTGCTCAGTTAATAACCATTCCTGTAAAAAGAATACCTGCTCTAAACTGTTGGCATATTACAAAACGCGATTATTGCCCTGATAACATTAAAAAATTTAAAATGTGTATAAAAAACCTATCCTTCTCAAATATTTATAATACGGATGACCCAAACCTTGCTTATCAAATTTTTATTAATGATTTTAAACTTTTTTACGATTTATGCTTTCCACAAATACAGATTTTAATAAAACCTAACAGAAAACCAAAATGGGTATCCAGAGGTATTAAGGCATGTAGTAAAAAAAAGAGAAATCTACTTTGGAAACATAGATCTAATCCTACAATTGAAAGTAAATCTAAATACACTAATTACTGTAAGATATTTAAAAAAGTCGTAAAGCTAACACAAAGAGCACAAAATAATTTTAAAATAAAAACATCAAGCCATAAATGTAAAACAATGTGGCGAATCATAAATAAAAGAAAATTAAGTACTCCTAAGGAAAATATATGTAACATAAAAATAAAAGACAACCACTACATCAATAATCCTGATGAAATAGCCAATGCATTTAACAATTACTTTGTTGATAAAATCACTCCAATACCAGGCGCCGGAAAGAAAGTTACTTCTTTAATTAACCATCAATTAAATTCAATGTTTCTCGGACCAAGTTTACCCTGTCAAATCAGTAAAATTATAAAAAACCTAAAAAATACAAATAGCGTAGGTTACGATGGTATTTCAACAAAAATAATTAAGGCCGTTAATGAGTATATCTGTCATCATCTGAGCCATATTATTAATTTGAGTATATCCACAGGTACATTTCCACAAGACCTTAAGCTTTCAGTTATAAAACCCTTATACAAAAAAAACGACAAACAATTAATGGAAAATTACAGACCCATTGCATTAATATCGATTTTTTCCAAAATTTTCGAAAAGTACATTCATAACGAAATAAATAGTTATCTTGAGAAAAACAAAATTCTATGTAATGAACAAAAAGGTTTTAGACAAAGAAAAACCATAAATATGGCTATTTATGAGTTTATTAAAAATGTTATATGTCATGTCGATAAAAGAACTCCCATATGTGCTATTTACTGTGACATGACACAAGCTTTTGACTATGTGGATCATGACATACTTCTTAATAAACTGAATGCTTACGGAATTAGAGGAAATGTTTTTAATTTACTTAAATCTTATCTCAAAAACCGACAGCAAGTAACACAAATAAGTAGAGTGAATATTAACACAAAAAGAGAAGAAACATACACCTCCTCGAGGCGCAATGTCTCTTACTCTGTACCACAAGGCAGTGTGTTAGGGCCTCTTCTTTTTATAATTTATATAAACGACTTACCAAAAGCTACCACACAATCAATGACGTTATTTGCAGATGACAGTACCGTTACAATTGCTTGTAAGAATATTAATCAATATAAAACTGACATTAAAGATTCATTGACATCAATAATTACATGGTTAGATAATAATAATTTAAAAATTAATTTAACAAAAACTTGCATCATGCACTTTGGTCAAAAATCCAATAATTCTCAAAATATAAACTTGGTTCTTGATAATTATAGCATACAGGAAGTTAACACTGCCCGATTTCTTGGTCTAATCATAGACAGTAAATTAAATTGGAAAGAATACATTGACACATTGTGCAAAAGAGTTAGTAGTCTTTCATATGCATTGTACAAACTTGCACAAACAGTAAATACAGATGCACTATTATCTGCATACTATGGTCTTGTTGAGTCGGTCCTTAGGTATGGGATAATTTTCTGGGGTAATTCTACTAATAAAGATATGGTTTTTATAATGCAGAAACGATGTATACGGTACATGTTTGGCATCAAAAGAACTGAAAGCTGTCACCCAATATTTAAACAACATAAAATCTTAACTCTGCCATCAATTTATATATTGGAAGCATCAGTCTTTGTTAAGAGTAACCCTCACTTATTTAGTAAGAAATCAGAAATAGTAAGCCGTAATCGCAGGGATAACAGTAAATTGTGTGTGCATCCTGCAAAAACTGCACTGCTTCATAAAAGCATAATTTGTAAAGCACCAATAATTTATAATAAAATACCAAAACAAATTAAAGAATTGAATATTGACCAATTTAAAAGCACTTTAAAAAAAAATTTAATTGATAAATGCTACTACAGCATTGACGAATTTTTAAATGATAAATCTTTATAAAATGCCAATTATGTAATAATCATTCAATTCTTAATTTGATTTTCGTTCTATTCATTTAATTTCTAACTTTATTATTGACATGTCCTAATTGAAAATCAATTTATTGTTATGTATTTTTAATTATGTTACCTATTTACATTTATTTTTATAATTTTACTTATTGACATTAAATGGTTATGAATATCAATTTTATTTATATAATTTAATTATTATTGATACATTTACATAGCAATGAATTCATTTTTATAATTTTTTTAAATGACTACTTTAATTATTTTGTTACTCTTTTATTAATCTAATATTAAAATATTCAATAATACTAACATTTGTACGCCAGTAAATGGCAAGATATGGCTAGCACTAAATATATTTATAAAAAACACCAATGTAATGTACCCATATTTGAACAAATAAATGCTATTTCTATTTCTATTTCTATTTCTATTTCTATTTCAAAATCTCTTTAGTGAAGTCTTAGGTGTTAAATGTGTAAATAAGTTTAAGTTACTCAGCCATAAAAAACGCAGGAAATATTCAAAATTAAATAAACTAATTAAGAATCTTGAAGTTAAATGTAGGCGGTTTGGAAAACTTTCACCATTGTTTAAGAGCCAATCCGTGTCATTAAATAAACAAGAAAAACTACGGTCACAATTGAATTCCTGTCATGAACAAATAGATTGATGTAACTGTGGAGGGCAAGATGTTAAGTCCCTCCAACACAAAGGGAGGATCCTCCGACCAGGCGAGGTGATCGTGCCTGGCGGGCCGCGGCCCAACGGTTAACGTTGGGAACTTGTATCTATAGTTAACAGCTGTGAAAACTTCTATATCGCGATTCAGGATTTGACGCGAGCTGTCAAGTGCCATTATGTGGGTACCGCCACAAACCATCAACATACTCAGCCATTATTTATTGCCAGGTTCTTTGGTCCGGCTTTACCTATTGTTTGCGAACTTGGCATTACATGTACATGTAGAATCCCGACGTATCACAAGAGTTGTTTTGCATCCTAAGTGAATAAAGAATTTTGAATTTCCTCCTTTTTAACCGCCTTCAAAAAAGGGGGTTTTTGGTTTGACCTGTGTGTATGTATGTATGTTCGGTTTTCACTATTCGATTGAATATTTTTCTGGGAAGGTTTTAGTGTATAAAACGCTGCCCTAGCTTATACAGGGTGTACAGAAACAACAGAAAGGTGTGGTCATATTCAAGGGTTGGTACGTGCCCATGATACTGAGTGCACATACCTAATTTTAGCAAAATCAGAGTAGGTACCCTAAGAAATATTTATTATTTTTTCATTCGTTTATTTATGAATGAAAAAGTTATTAATTAAAAATTGTATGACTTAAAAAGTTCTATGCCATAATAATCCAATCGAATTTTGTACCAGGGGAGGTATAATTCTTATACCAAACGCCTTTCACTGCTGAATTTTGACAAAAATAATAGGTACGCTTTAACTATGTAAAAATAATGCAACCCCAGCTATGGCACCATGGTAGGTGCAATACTGATAACATACCCTATCCGCTGCCAAAGACTAGAACATCAGAGTCTGCGAACTTTGCATTCGTTATGCTTGATTATTTTTTTCCTGGAAGTCGGTTAATTTTTCTTAAAAAAGTTTGTGATGTGTTACGTCTTTCCTCTTGTTTTTAATGGTTTCGTAAATAAGGACGGAAGTGTCTAACAGGAAGTTGGGGAAGCCAGTGCCATTTGATTTGACCAATGAGCTCCCGCAGTAGGTTCTAGGTTCAGCGGGATCCAGGTTTTTATTCGGGGTGGGGGGGGGGGGGGGGGCTTGAGAAGCAAATGGCAGTTCTGGATCTAAACATGCTTACGACGGGGAGGTGACATTTCATTTCACCTACACGAACACGACATCGGTCAAGTGTGAGTTGCATGCACGACGGGGGTAAGAGCCCCAAAAAATTCGATCATGTGGGGGGGGGGGGGTAGGGCAGTGGGCAAATAAATCCAATACAATTTAAGAAATTACGTAAGTACACAAAACAACCTTCGTGGGGGGGGGGGGTGCACGTGCCCCCGTGAACCCCCCCTGTATCCACCACTGATCTCTATAGTACTAATACACTGGATAGGCTACAGCGGACAAACAAGACTTCCCTTTTAACATTAGAAGTGGGTTTCGGTAGTGTAATATGTAATATTCGAACCCGCGACCTCACGATAACGAGTCACCGCTAACCATTAGGCTACCGCCGCTTTGATAAAACAAAATGATAGATATCAATAGATATTACATATCATATGCGTAAACCGATTTAGATGAAATTTGATATGGTTATAGTTTAAGCTACGAGGAACCACATAGGGTAGTTTTTATCGCAATAACCGATGTCCACGCGGGCGGAGTTGCGGGCGAAAGTTAGTTATCTATAAACTTTCGACTGAATATAAAAAAATAAAATTATGTTAATTTATCTAAATTTTGTTTTAAATCTTTATTTAGAAGTTTTTGACTACAGTTAAGCCATGCCAGCTCCATCGTACCCTAAACTTATCTATACTATTATAATAAAGCTGAAGAGTTTGTTTGTTCGAACGCAGTAATCTCAGGAACTACTGATGCCAATTGAAAAAGTAAATCACTGTTGGATAGTTCATCTATCGTGGAAGGCTATAGGTTATATAACATTACGCTATGACCAATAGGAACGGAGCAGCAATGAGAAATGTTGCAAAAACCGGGAAAATTTATGCAGACGAAGTTGCGCGGGACAGCTACTACATTATAACACATTATTTCTTAGATTTACCTTATCTACTATTTTAAAAACCAAGGTTGCTTCAGACAACGGCTTAGCTAAAATACTTATGAATGCCTCAACATCCATCATAGTTATTTTAAAACTACTTATAATATCTCTTAACACCTTTGTTCTGACAGATTCCACTAATAGATGATGCACATCCTCAGGAGTGCCGCACTCTGTGCAGTTCGGGCTGTCACTCTTCCCTATGAGATGACTAAACCTGGCGAGTGGAGCATGTCCAGAACGACGTCTATATCTATCTGTTCTAATATTATAAAGCAAAGTTTGTTTGTTTGTTTAAACGCGGTAATCTCAAAAACTACAAATCCGAACTGAAAAATTCTTCCACTGTTGGATAGCCCATTTATTAAGGAAGGCTGTAAGCTATAAAACATCACGCTACGACCAATAGGAGCGGAGCAGCAATGAAAAATGTTGCAAAAATGGGGAAAATTCACGCAGACGAAGTTGCGTTTTCCTGCCAATAGTAGTATTGGCAAACTATGGAATAAGAGGAAGTTCACTTTGTAATGTTCTGTACCACATACCTTTTAACTAATTTGGTATGAACATAGTTTGAGTCCCGGGGAAGGACATAGGATAGTTTTGGAACGAAGTTCCTTATCGCGCGTTGTGAAAGGGGGCTAGACGAAAAAAAATCTCACGAAAAGTTGTAACGACACTTTTTTGACACACACAAGACGTGCGGCGTGCGCGTAAAATATGAACATCTAATTTGACGAAGAAGTCACCTGTCGATTTGGTCTAGAGGCATAAATTCAGTACACAGTAGGTATTGGTGTAGTTGTGGGTTCGAGCCTTCGGTATACAATCGTCTTTTTGTAAGTTATTTTCGTTTCATCTTTCTATTTCGCATTGAACAGTGTTGCGTTGTGAAGAATTTAAAAAAAAAATTAAGATAAGAACTTCGCTCCATCCGGGTGTCCCTTGACACCTCTCAAGTTTTTTATCGCAATAACCGATGTCCACGCGGGCGGAGTTGCGAGCAAAATTATCTATAACCTTTCGACAATGAATAAGTATAAGATAGTCACCTGTTATTTTGATAAAATCTCAGTTGTATAAGTATTATGATAACATTTAAGGGCCCTAGAAACAAGATTATGAAATAAATCCTGTAATATTCCACTGGTATGTGTTTACAATAATATATTCACGTAACATTTGCCTACGTAGTTTAATTAAAATGAGATCACTTAGATTGTTATCAAGAAAGCTGTTTACAATATCCTTTATACAATACCGATGTCGTCGACGACCGAGCCTGCTGGTAGTGGAAGCACCAAATCCGCTAGGGATACTTTCAACCTTGGCAATAGGCTATTAAGAAGGAAAACCGTGTGATTTTTAGTCGGTTCGACTCCAACATACCCTCTTCTACGTGCCCTCGCAGGAATGGGATCCGTGGGCAGTTTTGCACATGTCAAAAAAAAGTATATTTAAATGGTAACAATAGGAATTTCACCTCATTGACAAGAAACAGTTCGACTATCTGTCGGTCAATTCACGTATTTAAAGCAGTGCAGTTGCAGTTTATATCAACCCATATGATGCTGGGCACGGGTCTCCCCAGTAGATCCTGGGGGTAATTGCCATAATCGCCACGCTTGGCGAGCGGGTTGGCGATCGCAGTAAGGCTTTAAGTACGCAGAGGACGCTGTTGCCCGTCCTCCGGAGTGAAATCCCTTAGTCGCCTTGACGACACCCACGGGAAGAAATGGGGTGGTACTATTCTTAAGCCGGCACCACACGGCATCAGTTGCAGTTAGGTTTCGATTAAATGCTTGCGCACCTAGAATGTCGTTATTGCGCTCTCGAGACGCATACTTAACGCAAGCGTATTTGAGATCTATCCCAAAGTTACAAGAATACAAAAATGACCGTTTTAATCGAAACTTAACTGCAACTGAACTGCAACTGCACTGCTTTAAATACGTGAATTGACCTGGTGTAAGTAGGTATAAATGCAATGTTCGAATTCATATTTAATAGGTCTAAGTCTAAGTCACAGCTCGTCTCGGTTGCTACCATTCTGGAGGAGGGGAGGGGGCAACATTTAACTCAAGTGTGAGTCGCTTGCATGGCTGGAGGGGCATTTAATTGAACACCAGTACCCCATATCCACCACCACCGAGCAATTGTCGCCTAAACACTCCGATTCAGAGTCAAAATTCTCAAAGTCCCCAAAAAAGGTCATTCAGTCAACCTTGGGTTATTCAGTCGAGCCTTGGAGGATGTAACTGCTCCTGTTACCGCTCCCCCCCTTGCATCCGCGCCTGGTTGCTGAATGGCGCCCCGTTAATATAAAACACTATGAAATATTACAACAATCAAGTATCTACTACTACAGAATACGTACGTAAAGTCAGCTCACAACTCAACAAAAAATTCACGCACATAGTCGCGTATGTACAGCGATTTCAATGGGCGCAGTTTTGGTTGGAGATTCGACTGAGATCTGTGTATAGTACATGTCGATGTGTGTATGAGTCTGCTTTTGGCTGTTGTAGAGAGCTGGCCATCTGTATCTATCTAATTGTGTTTCGGTTGAAAGGCTCTGTAGCAAGTGTTATTACTGGCCAAATGAGACTTACGAACTAAGTGTCATTTGGCCAGTAATACTCGTAATAAGCGAGGAGGTAATAATAAGTGATGAGCGCAGTGCCTTCATATCGTTTAATAATAAGTAGGAGGCGAGTACTTGCACATACACAATCAAGTAGCCAGGATAATCCACCAGCAACTTGCTCTGAAATACCACCTTGTGGACGTTGAGGTACCATACTACAGGTACGTTGCTGAGCCAGTTCTCGAGAATAGTCATATCACGTTGTACTGGGATCGCTCTATCATCACAGACAGGACTGTTGTCGCCAACAAGCCTGATATTGTGCTGATAATAGACCGATCTGAGCGTCGTGCGATGATCGTCGATATCACCATCCCCCATGACGAGAATCTCGTGAAAGCCGAAAAAGATAAACAAATTAAATATCTGGATCTGGCGCACGAGATTGTCGACATGTGTGGGATGTTGATTCGGCGATCATTGTCCCGATAGTCGTCTTGGTTAATGGACTGATTGCCAAGAGCCTCGACCAACACCCACAGAGGCTCGCGTTGGTTGGATCAAGGGCCTGATGCAGAAAGTGGTACTCCTCGACGCAGCTCGCATAGTGAGGCGGTTCCTCTCTTTGGAGCCCTAACCACCGTTAGCTTGGTCCCTGTATCCGATGCCGGTGGGACTATCCCTACTAATATATAAATGTGAATGTAAGTTTGTTTGTTACGCTTTCCCGCGAAAACTACTGAACCGATCATCATGAAACTTTGTACACATATTCTTGAAGGTATTAGAAGTAAAATAGGATTATAAAAAAAGGGGAAAATTTACGCAGACGAAGTTGCGCGGGACAGCTAGTTTTTTATATTTTTAAATGTTTTTATTTTTTATATCCCAAAGTCGGTTTACTCTGTGTCTGGAAGTAATTTATCTATAATATGTATGTATTTAGAATTATAATTATAAGTATGTTTATCAGTATGGTTTGGGATCAAGATATTATTATTAATATTGCACAAGTATAGCACCCCTGCGATGCAAAATTGCATTATTAACAATCTTAATTGATAATGTTTTTTTAAGTGATAACGTAAATATATTAACAAGTGATTAAAATTATCGCGAAATGTTTTGGTATGGTACGACGAGCTGTCGGGTAAAAACCATAATCAGGGCCGGCCCTGGGGCAAAGCGAGGAGCTAGGAGAAACCGCTCTAGGTATCAGATGACAAGGGACGGCTTAAAGCCAAAAGCAAGAAACAATTTCTAGAAAATACAATTTACTTTAAGTGGGCATTACACTGAGAGAATTATTTATTTAGCGCTACGTACACAGCGACACGATCACCGGCCTCGCTCTTCCGCACACAACCATTTCTTTACAGTGCGCAGGAGCGCAGGTCAAAATAAATATGTTAGATTACGACCGCTCGCGATAAATGCTCGTTTTTGCATTTTTCCGCAACTTTTATTTACGGGATCATATTAAGACATATCCTTAAATTTCTTTATATCATCTACTAGAAAAACTCGTTGACTAGTGACACAATTTTTTGAATTGAGGTTTTGTATATAATTTTTTGAGAAAGCCGAACCCTGTTTGGCATATCTACCCTTAAGTGAAAATGAGAACCAAAGAGACAAAGACAATCTCGCTCAATTAATCAATCCAGGGCTAGAGCCAACTCTAAAGTTCCTAATCGGCGGCCCATATGAAGCGGCGATAGCCGAAAGCCTAATGGCTAAGGCATCGAAATCGCATTTGTGTCGTCCCGGGTTTGAATCCTACCCTTTAAACTACCGACGTAAACCCACTCCTAAGTCCTAAAACAAGCAAAGTACCTTAACGGAATTGCTAGTACCTAATGTATGACATGCAATCCCTTATTACTAGTTATTAGCATTTAAAAAAAAATCGAAATTAAAAACTTCTTAATTTTGATTAATTGGTTGAAAATACTAATCAAATTCCCATTCAACAATATAAAAAATATTAGCTAAACGATATAAAAGTTTAAATTTAATAAAAAAAAATATTTATTTTCGAAAATACTAGTAATTAAGTTAAGTATTCCTAAGGCAAATAGCGTTTGGAATACTATGATAATGCAGTGCATAATCAGATCTCTAATTCTTTAGGTTTGGCTACCACCTGCTACCATTTATACGGCTATTAAACTTCCCTGAAGCAGCCTAAATTAAAGGAGACCTTGAAAATTAATTAGAGAATTAGGGACCTAACTAGGTTATTACACCTCTCTTTTTAAGGGTAAGGGCTTAGGTCCCTGATTCAGTGTAGTGAAATACGTATTACTTCATAAAAATTCATCTGCGCAGCCACTTGTTGCTAAATTCAGACTGGTCAGCGTAATATGGTGCGAAGTGTACTACATTTTTTTCTGGTAATCTCAAAATTTCTAGCTGTTAGGACTTTTAAATGTAGCAATTTTTGAGTGCGGCGAAACCACGCTTTTACTTACGTCAGTACAAAAAAAAAATTGCCAGTTACTTATTGAACTTAAAATTAATTAGAGAAAACACATTCTGCTGGAGTACCATACGGTACTTTTTACCCCCAACGAAAGAATACATAAGATACCATGTCGAAAGACCATTACCCATAAAAACATTATAAATATTATTCCCTCGTAACAGAGAAATTTCGATACAAATACTGTAACGCTTTCCAAACGAACCCCATTTTTATTAAAAAACCGAAACGTCAAATTTCGCGGCAATTCTCAACTGACATACGCCATTTTGAAACTATAGACAATTCACTCGAAAAAGTAGTATACCATTTTTGAATCCGGAACACAACCTCTTTGAAGCCAAAACGTTTTATCCTTTCTTTAGAATTGCATAGACTTATTACCTTTTGAAATTTTGATAAAACCAAGCAAAAGTAGTATACTATTTTTTCGTTTGAGGAATTAAAACAGCTTAAGTGCTCGCAAAATGCTATAACATACGTCGTTTTGTAGTTAAAACGTAGTGAGGATGAATTAAATATTCTTGTTTCGTATTCCTAATATAGGTGAGTGAGAGAATTTGCTCGTGTTCTGCATTAATTGCGCAGTGGTCAAACGTTTTGGTCATTTTTGTATGCATAGCATGAAATTTAAGGACGTTCAAACTATTTGTGATACAATGTTGATTGTATAATAATACTATTGTTACAAATAGGTCGAATAAGCTTACGAAGCCCAAACGCATAATGCGTGTCCAGAGGAGGAATTTGGGTGTTCAAAAAATCTTCGAGAAATCGTATAGTACACCTTAGAAAAGTTCTCATCCCATCTTATACAAATACAATACAAATATAAATGTTTTAATTGATATAAATATATATATATATATATATATATATATTTCATGAAAACCGCTGGAGCCGTTGCCGAGATTCAGATTATATAGGTATATAGGTTTTAATTTTTAGAATACGTAGTTTTCAGTTTTACCGGTGGTAGTTCTAAACCATAAGATAGGCCGTCTTGGTGGGTGTATGGTAACAGTGTCAGTTATTCTTCCGTTATGAAATAGTGTTGATAACACCTTAATGTGTATCGGTTGAAGGGCACTGTAGCAAGAAATTACAAACTAATGTCTCAAAGGAGAAGCATAGTGTGGTGACATTCAAATTTTTGCTAAACAAATATTTAGGTGGCACCAATTATGTTATAAGTAAAAACCAGGCAAGAGCATGTCGGACCATGCTCAGTGCAGGGTTCCGCAGCCTTGAATAATTGCATCAGCAGAAGAGTGTAAGTTCAAGGCACTTACGCGCTTTTGGGGCAAACTAATGCACACATAGATAACCTATATACCTATTGCAATGTCACACTATTATAAAAAGTAGGAAAGCATGATTAAATTATCACAGTTTGATGATGTTACTTAGGTACTAGTTAAGAAAACGATTTACTTTTGTAAGTAAAGATTCTGCGTGATAAATTACGGCCATTCTTTTCTTTCCTTTGTAAAACATGTATACTTATTCATTAAGTAGCAGTAAATTGGCCAATATTTAAGCACATAAAGTTTTTACATCGTAAGTGGATGCTCCTACTATGTTGTGCCCATTGAGGCTGATGTATCCGATCTCGTGTACTCTTCTAATATTAGTGACCTCTTTTTTTGCATCAGTCCTCTAATATATGGTGTATAATATAATGGTGGCAGCACCTTACCTGCATATACAGTTTATAAACAGAGAAACATTGTAAACATTGGCAATTTGAAAAGAGTGGCCACGAGTTTTTATTGCCTGTTCTTTTCTCGGGCTTTACCTATTGTTTGCGAACAGGCATTACCAGTAAATGTAGAATCGACTTTTCACAAGTGTAGTATTTTGCTTCCTAAGTGAATAAATGATTTTTATTATTATTATTATCACGAGCGAAAAAGAGAAAAATGTAATTCGCTTGTAACATATCTACACCTTTTAACTTAAAACATCATTGGGTGACACTGACACTTCTACGAGGATATAATTACTAGCTGTCCCGCGCAACTTCGTAATTCTGCGTAGCGTGATGTTATATAGCCTATAGCCTATTCCTCGATAAATGGGCTATCCAAGAGTAAGAATTTTACCATTTGGACGAGTAGTTCCTGAGATTACCGCGTTCAAACAAACAAACTCTTCAGCTTTATAATATTAGTATAGATATAAAAGGAGAAGCTGACTGACTGAGTGACATATCAACGCAGGGCCTAAACTATAAGGGTTAGAAACTTGAAATTTTGCACAGGGGTTCCTTTTATAACGTAGGAAAACACTAAAAAAGGATTTTTGAAAAAATCATCCCCTAAGGGGTTAAAACAGGGGTGCAAAGTTAGTATGAAACTTTGCCGTTCAAATATTTTGTTAACAATCTGGCATGTTATATACCACTATGCCAAGAGTGAACCGACAGAAGAAGAAGACGCTGTTATTGGCTCGTTTTTTTTTCATTTAATGGTACAATATGGACTGCCTCTGTAGCGCGGTGGGAGTATGTCCGAATGCTACGCAAGAGTTCGGTTCGATTCCCACACGGGACACCACTTTGTGTGATCCACGAATTGTTGCTCCGAATCTGGGTGTACGTTGTGTCTGTGACTTGTGTGTTTGTAAAGTCCCCCGCGACACAGGCCTTGTACCCTAATGCGGGAGTCGTCATTTAAACAAAAAAAATAAAACCTTTTAAACATATTAGTTCATGTTGAGTTATCTATTACCGACGACAATTAAATCAAATCAAAATATACTTATCTTTATAATACCTTATATATCTTAAAGTATAAGCTAATATATTATATATAACATTGGTTTGTCATATAATTATCATAAGCCTTATTATTTTGATAACAACGCGGTGTGGGGGCAATCAATTTCATTGGTTATCTTTGTAGTTGCTATGTTATAGCTGTTTATTATCTATTGGTACCTATGTTGTTGTTTTATGAATAAGACAAAGACTTATAATATACTAGAACACATAATATGCATATAGGTACCTATAATACCTACTTACATGTAAACCAATGGGAAGAAATCAGCGGGGTCCAAAACTTCCAGCTGCAATACTACGACGATGGCAAACAGTCATACGGCTCACCTGATGTTATAATAATAATAACAATAAAAATGATTTATTCACATAAGAAGCAAATACTACACTTGTGAAAAGTCGATTCTACATTTACTTGTAATGCCTGTTCGCAAACAATAGGTAAAGCCCGAGAAAAGAACAGGCAATAAAAACTCGTGTTGCCAATGTTTACAATGTTTCTCTGTTTATAAACTGTATATGCAGGTAAGGTGCTGCCACCATTATAATACACACCATAATAGAGGACTGATGCAGAAAAAGAGGTCAATAATATTAGAAGAGTACACGAGATTGGATACATCAGCCTCAATGGGCACAACATCCACTTATGATGTAAAAACTTTATGTGCTTAAATATTGGCCAATTTACTGCTACTTAAGAATAAGAATTATTTATTTGTCAGACATAGGTAAAATTACATGTTTGTGGTTTTTTATACACTTACATTATGTGCCTTGTCTTACCGTTAGGTGTACAAATATTAATAAAATAACAATAACACAAAATTAAATTGACATTTGATCATCATCAGCCTATCGCAGTTCACTGCTGGACATAGGCCTCTACAATTGCACGCCACTTTGTTCTATCTCCTGCTTCTCGCATCCATCTCCTGCCAGCCGTTTTGCGTAAATCATCACTCCACCTGGCCTGAGGGCGTCCTACACTACGTTTGCCGAGACGCGGTCTCCACTCAAGAACTCGTTTACCCCAACGGTTGTCTGTTCTTCGGCTAATATGGCCAGCCCTTCACTACACTGCCACTTCATTTGATAAAATAATTAAATACAAAAATTGATAAGATGTCTCATTAAGTTATACTAAATTAAAAAAATAAATTGTTTGTAATATTGTATGTTTTGATAATAATAATACTAATATCTAAAATAATAAAACAGCTAAAATTCTATTTGTCGTCACATACAGTTAGTTAATTAATTTGAAACATTCATTTCCAGGTACTCATTAATTGAATAGAAGCAGTGTTCTAATAACCATTCGCGTAGCTTTGTTTTAAATGGATTTGTTGGTAGATATTTATATGAATTAGGGAGCTTATTATAAATTTGTATTGCCATCTGGAACACATTTCTTTTTACTAGTTGAAGCCTACAGTAATTAATGAATAAGTATACATGTTTTGCAAAAGAACATTATGTTAAGCGGTAACCGTAGTCTATGGACGCCTGCATTATTATTAATGGTACGGAGTGGGGATGTTACGGAGGTGGTTTTGTCGGAACCGAAGTCGGAGGCGGAGTTTTTAAATTTGGTTTATCGGAGTCGAAGTCGGAGGTGGTGAAAAAATATGTTGAAAAAGGCTTAAGATAAAGTAATAAAAAAAAACCATTATTCAATCATATTAAGGGGGCATTACACAGATAATTATTTATTTAGCGCTACGTACACAGCGATACGATCGCCGGTCTCGCTCTTCCGCTCACAACCATTACTTCACAGTGCGCAGGAGCGCAGGCCAAAATAAAGTAGAATATTCGTTTGTACATATGTTAGATGACGAACGCCATGACTACGACAATACGAAAATGCTCGTTTTTGCATTTTTCCGCAACTTCAAAATTTATTTGCGGGATCTAATTAAGACATATCCTTAAATTTATTTATTTCATCTACTAGAATAACTCTTTGACTAGTGACACAATTTTTTTCGTGTCCTAATATTTAGGTTTTCTATATAAATTTTTGAGAGAGCCGAACTCTGTTTCGTGCCTTAAATGTATGAAAGTTTTCGTTAATACATTATATTATTATAAACCGGCTTCCAGTTCGAGTTTGGCTTCGAGTCCCACGATTTTTTCCTTGTTACATTTAATAGTATAAATTAGCAAATACGGAGGTGAAAAATAAGTCGGAAGTTCCGACCTTTCGGAGTCGAAGTCGAAGCTCCGTAACATCCCTGGTACGGACACGTTGCCGACCTTTTAAAATTCTATGTACTCCTCTCTTGAAGAACCCCATGCTATATAGTCTTTAAGGAAAACCTCGTCAGGGAGCTCATTCCACAACCGGAGCGTTCGCTAGAGGAAGTACCTCTGAAACCGCACGATGCGAGACCATTTAGGCTTCAAAATGCTTCTATTAGATACTTTTGGGGGGCGGGGGAGGGGATTAAAACTTTCTTAAAAATTCTTTCTTAACCCATTATTCATAATATAATATACTTTAGTATTGTTTTTAAACTTTCGCGATTTTTATACAATTAGATATATTTCGCGACATAATCGAGTGAATTATTTAAAGGTACGTATGTACCTTTTATTTACCCGACGTTTCGATCGAATTGCGACACGACTGAATGACCTTTTTTTTTGGGGAATTTGGGAATTTTGACACTGGATCGGAGTGTTAATAAGGCCGGTAATTACCCCTCCACTCGATGGTGGTGGATATGCTGTACCAGTGTTGAATAAAATGCACCATCCCCCCAGCCATGCGGGCGACTCACACTTGACCGGTTGAGTCAAATGTTGCCCCCCTCCAAAACAAAGTTCTAGATCCGCGCTAGATTTTCTGGCTCCGACCAGTGCGTGATGGGCTACCGATGTAATACCCAGACACATAACAGCAACAACATTAACTTGTTTTGTTTTCTATCTCAGTTCTATTTTAGTGCTTTATCTACAACATAAAATATTCACGCGATTCTACACAAGTTTCAATGAAAAACAACTTTTTGACGCCTTTCGGTAATAGGGGCATAACACACCGCACACTCTCGATAAAATGTAAAACAAAAAACATTAAGATCTATGACCGTCCTGGGTATTTTTTTGTTTTCGCGGCGAGCCCGCGCATTTAACTGTCAAAATCTTGTCATAATGATTAATAGAGAGCTGCGCTTAAAAAAGCATCGCGCATGCGCTCGGACATCTTTGAGCGAACGGCGTATGCTCAAGTTCACGCGGGCTTGCCGCGAAAACCAAAAAAAAAATAGTGAATAGGGACCCAGTTGGTCTAGTGTTTAGTGTCCCTGACTGCTAAGTCAGGGGTCGTGGGTTCGATTTTCATCCAGAATAAATCTTTGTGTGATGAACACGGGTGTTAATTCTGTGTCTGGGTGTAATTTATTACAATATGAATGTATTTAATTGGAAATTACTGTTGTCTGGTTGCCATAGCTTTATACATATAAATTTAAATGTATGGAGAAAAAAATCATCTCAGATGGGACTTGAAGCCGCGACTGTTGGGTACTAGCGCTAAGCCGTTACCAACTCCAACACCGGGACATGTCCGCCGAAGTTGAATTTAGCCTCCATATGAAACGATTTTATGGCAATCGTGACGTCATCCACCGCTTTCCTAAGGAACTTGTATGGCTCTGTCAGTTTCATTGCAGAAATTATATAAAACACAGATTTTTGATGACACTGGCCTGGCCTGAACATTATTTTTTGTAATTTTTAAAGGGTTTTATCCGGACCAGTGTGAATCAGACTTACCCACCGAAGGTTCCCTACCAATTTGTAGGTACATATTTTAAATATGGGCAAACATACACAATTTCCAACTTTTTTTTTCCTTTATTTGTGCTGTAAGTGTTCCTTTTTTTGCCAAATTTCGTAATTCTAGTTCAAGGGGAACTACCATGTAGGTTTTCGACCTAAAACCTGTAGGGTACTTCTGGTTGAACTGGTATTCTTAATGTTGGTTAAAAACAAGGTCTTACAGCACAAGTAAAGGGAAAAATTCGAATAAAATTATTTAGAATTGTGGTACTTACAAGTTTTCGCGAAAATCTAAATTCACCCATAATCCTTTTATCGCGTTGACTTAGAACCTTGAATTATTATTATTATTTATGATTAAACTACAGGTACATGTTACAAATAAGTACGAGAGCCCTGGTACAACAAGTTGTATTGTTCATCTTATTATTGTTATAACTCATGTGTTTTTCCTTTGTAAGTATATTTTTGAGACAATCAATTATTATTATACATCTAATAGGGACTATAGACCTCAGTATCTGGTATAAAACCACCCGTCTCTGAAAAAATTAGTGTTGACACACGGACAGACGGACAGATGGACAAGAGGATAGATCTAATAAGGCTTCCTTTTTTAACGGTTTGAGGAACGGAACCCTAAAAACACATGGGGAATTGACTGATCAAACAAGTGCGGTGGTTCAAGGGAGGTTTCAACCTGCAAATCCTACCCTGGATATGTCCATGATATCTAATCTCGTTTGGACGGAAGTCCAGACGACCGGCAATCTGGGCATAAAGTAGTCATTGGTATATGTGAGAGCAAATGTAAAGATCAGATTTGTGAAAAGAAAGCTCTTGATTTTGCACAAGGCTATAATTGTAAACGAATTTTTGATCAAAACCTTAACAAATATCATCGATCAACCACCTTTTTCACCAGATATGGCTCCAGCCGACTTCTTTCTTCTTTCTAAACTCAAATTACCACTTCGTGGCACCCATTTCTATTCGGTAGAAGACATAAAGGAGAATTCGTTTTCAGTTAAGTGTGTGTGTGTTTATTTTGTACCAACCTATATAAATGCACTAATAAGTAATTATGTCAGCGTCGGATAGTCCATTTATCGAGGATAACATTACACTACGACTAATAGGAGACGAACGTCAATGAAAAATGTTGCAAAAACGGTGAAAGTTGACGTAGACCAAGTTACGCGGGGGCAGCAAGTTTTAAGTATACATAGGTGTGCATATGGTATTTACGTAGATTTAAAATTATAGATACCATAATGTTATTATAAATTTCATGTTTGTACATCGCATATTGCCCATTGTATTATTATTATTCTCCAAGCCAAGGTTGTCTGGAAGAGATTGCAGCCTGCGATAAGACCGCCTCTAGTACCACTAGCTGTAAGTTCTTGTGTACTTTAATTATGTCCTATAATTCTGTCTAATACTTAATCGGTTTAATTTGGCAATTATAATGCGAGCATACATACATTGTGTACATAACACTCACTCACGCACGTACACACACACGCGCGCGCACACACGCACCACGCGCGCACACACACGCACACACACACACACACACACACACACACACACACACACACACACACACACACAACACACACGTACACAACACACACACAACACACACACACACATGCATTAATTCTTAGATGTTATTTCTTTATAACCCTTAACTTAAGTTAGAAATACATTATGTACTTAATATTTATGTTACTAAAATTGAAACATTACATACGATATTGTAACAATATACTAGGTATGAAAGAGACTGGATCTCACGACACAGGGAATCCTAGTGTGAGATCCAGGGCTTTATTATTATCTATTTGTAACTTTTTGAACAATTTTTTATTTTTTTATTTATAAATATAATATCTTGGGACAACTGATTCCAAACTAGGCAGCGCCTTGTACTATGGCAACCAGACAATTATATTTATTGTTTCGTTTGTAAATACATGCCTATTATAGATAAATTACACCCAGACGCATAATAAACCATGTTCATCACACAAAGTTTTATCCTGGGTGGGGATCGAACCATAATACAGAGTCATATAAGAAATAAGGTAGATTTTAATTTAAGTGATGACCAATATGGCTTAAGAAAAAATAAGGACACAGGAAGCTATACAGACTTATCATAGACTGAACACATGCTTGGCATTTATTGACCTCTTAAAGGCGTTTGATAGGGTTATTTCAAAAAAGATGATGACATCATTAAAAAACATAGGAGTAGACTTCAGGGATAGAAACATAATTTATGAATTGCATAAAAAATCAAAGCACTATAAAAGAAATAGGAGATGAAAGAAGGAATGCTAAAATAAGACAAGGAATCAGATACGGATGTTAATGTGACACCACTCATTTTCAATATTTTCATAGAAGCGGCAATCAAAGACATTTCGGAAATAGAAGGCACAGAAGTAAAATTTAATGGGGTTAAAATTAAATTGATTAGATTAGCATTTGATATTCTAGCACTGGCAGAAAGTTAGCAATAATTGGAAAAAATGCTCCAAACTATGGATACAATATTCAAAATATACTCACTGAAACAATAAAACTATATAATATACTATGTATTAAACTTGAAACATTTATATTTAAAGTGAATTCAACCCAACCGATTAAAATTAATAACACTTTACTTCAAAACGTAGACAGTTCCAAATATGATATTTAATCCAGAACAGCTATTGCAAAACAGGCCTTCCACAAAAAAATACACATTCACCTGAAATATCTCAAAAAGTATAAAGAAAAAATCATAAAAGCCTACGTTTGCGAGCATTGCATTGTATGGACGACACGTGGACAATGACAAACGCGATCGAGAGCTTTTAGACGCATTTAAGATGTAGTGTTAGAGAAGAATGGAAAGTATAAGCTGAACTATAATGAAGAGTAACGAAGTAGCACTAAAGAGAGTAAGAGAAGAGATGATTAGGAATGTGGGTAACAGAAGAGGGAAAATGATAGGATATCTTATACGACATGTAGAGTAGAAGGCAAGAGGGGAAGAAGGAAGCCCCGAATTAACTACATGGACCAAATAAAGGAGAAGAAAGCTATCATGTCGTTTATGGAAGACTACTGATAGAAATAAAGAGAGCACGCCTCTTAAATTTTATGATATCGAACCCACGATCTCTGGCTAACAGTCAAGAAAAAGAAGAAGAAAAACGTTTATTTGTTGTCATTTGGACTCAAACTACAATACATAAGTACACTAAACATAAATTTAAAACACCAGCTGAGCCCGTTTTTGCAACATTTCTCATTGCTGCTCCGCTCCTATTGGTCGAAGCATGATGTTATATAGCCTATAGCCTTCCTCGATTAATGGGCTACCTAACAGAAGATTTTTTTAATTCGGACCAGTAGTTCCTGAGATTACCCCATTCAAACAAAGGAACAAACTCTTCAGCTTTTTATTATTAATAAAGATTTAAATTAGGTCTCGTTGTTCTGACTCGTTTAAGGCTGGAACTGGTCAGACGCGCGGAGTGGCGAGGCGGTGGTGGTTATTCAAGGTTACTAAGCACAAGACCAACAGGCCAGTCACATATACTGGTGTACAACAGGTAACCCGACACCGACGTAACCATATTTGCCGAAGAACCGACAACCGTTGGGGTAAACGAGTTCTTGAGTGGAGACCACGGCTCGGCAAACGTAGTGTAGGACGCCCTCAGGCCAGGTGGAGTGATGATTTACGCAAAACGGCTGGCAGGAGCTGGATGCGAGACCACGGCACGGCAAACGTAGTGTAGGACGCCCTCAGGCCAGGTGGAGTGATGATTTACGCAAAACGGCTGGCAGGAGCTGGATGCGAGACCACGGCACGGCAACCGTAGTGTAGGACGCCCTCAGGCCAGGTGGAGTGATGATTTACGCAAAACGGCTGGCAGGAGCTGGATGCGAGAAGCCGAAGATAGAACAAAGTGGCGTGCAATTGGAGAGGCCTATGTCCAGCAGTGGACTGCGATGGGCTGATGATGATGATGATGATGATGTACCTATTTATTTATCTTGGTTGACACGGTTCTTTGTACCTAAAGTATTATTGTGTTCGAAGGACGCTCCGTCACTGGTGTATAATAAAAAGATTCTATCTACTGCCTCTGTAGCGCGGTGGGAGTGTATCCGACTGCTACGGAAGAGATCGTGGGTTAAATCCCCATCCAGGATAAAACTTTGTATGATGAGCACGATGGTTTATTCTGTGCCTGGGTGTTATTTATCTATAATATGTATGTATTTAGAAATATATAAGTATGTTTATCAGTTAACTGGTTTCTATAGTACAAGCTCTGCTTAGTTTGGGATCAGATAGCGTTGTGTGAATTGTCCCAAGATATTATATTTTTTTTTTTTTCAATTACGCACTTTTTGATCAGCAGCGTCAATTTGTTTTGGTACGAGGGTTGTTTTCACATGTGCAGATAATTAGTCACTTGACCCTTTACTGTTTAAGATCAAGAAGTTTCCAGAGTATGTAAATAATATAATCTGAAGTGTCCTGTCGCTATTGATAAGTATTACTTCCTTACTTCCTGGCATGGGCGGATCCAGGATTACATTCTGGGGGGGGGGGGTGCACGAGAGTGCTGCATGTAACATGATTATCGAAGGGGGGGGGGAGGGTAGTTCGTTGTACCCGATATCGGTCATGTGTAAGTTGCATGATGGGGTGGGGGGTGGGGGGGCACAAGTGGCAAATCGACAAAGAAATTCAATACAATAGGGATGTTGACTGTCAAGTCAAATCAGTCTCTTTTTATGAAACGACAAGCTCCATAGAAATGTGTATTGAATAGCAACCTATGACGTCATGAGCTCCGATCATCATAATTACTTTTAGTATTCGTTTACGTGATTTTAAATTAAAAACATGTTAAATTGTAAAATAACACTTATTTTCAGAGCATTTTATTATCTACTATTACCTGATTAATATAAAATAATTAACTTTTAATGTAGTTAACTACCCAATATAATAGATTCGATACACAAAATAACCGTCTGGGGGTTATTTTGTTTCTCTGATTCATAAGAATGACTAATATTTTAGTGGGAAATATCATATTTGTACTTTTAAAAAACTTACCAAGTCGATAAGCATGTGTGTGTATCATTACATTTTGAAAAAGGGGTCTTTTGCCTTAAATACTTTGACTGGCCTGTTGGTTTAGTGATTAATGACCCTGACTGCTAAGCTGGAGGTCGTGGGTTCGATCCCCACCCAGGATAAAACTTTGTGTGATGAGCACGATGGTTTATTCTGTGTCTGGGTGTATTATCTATAAAATGTGTTTGTATTTAGAAGTATATAAGTATGTTTATCGGTTGTCTGGTTGCCATAGTACAAGCTCTGTTTAGTTTTGAGATCAGATGGCGATGGATGCTATGGGAGTCTGAGGTATCATATAATTTTGGAAATGGGGTCTCTAGCCCTAAATAGTTTGGGCACCGCTGGTCATACATACATACGGGTCCAACAGAAGACTATATTTTTGAAAGTTGGTTAAAATAGAACAGTTACCATGAGTACAGAAAGACACATAAACATTGTCTTCTTATTATTAGTATGTTTTACTACATAGAAGTGTAAAATTATATAGAAGTGTAAAATGACGGTTGTTTAGAGTTTTTAATGCCTGTTCTTTTCTTGGGCTTTACTTATTGTTTGCGAACAGGCATTACAAGTAAATGTAGAATCGACTTTTCACAAGTGTAGTATTTTGCTTTCTAAGTGAATAAATCATTTTTATTATTATTATTTTAATATTGCAGGCCAATTGTAATAAATTAATAATATCTTGGGTTTACACATGGTCCTAAACTAGGCAGCCAGACGACGAATAAACATACTTTTAGATTTCTAAATACATAGGTACATATATAAGCTACACTTTTCCCCGTTTTAGCAACATTTCTCATTACTGCTCCGCTCCTATTGGTCATAGCGTGATATTATATAGCCTATAGCCTCGATAAATGGGCTATCCAACAGTGAAAGAATTTTGCAATTCGGATCAGTAGTTCTTGAGATTATCGCGTTCAAACAAAAAAAATCTTCAGCTTATAATATTAGTATAGATATCAACTTTTAAAATCCATAATTTTGATATCCCACTCGATAGGTTGTGAAGAGTTTTGTCTTAAACTTCAGTATACAAAGTTATTTTTGGTATAGTGCAAAGCTCAGACACCCCAACAAGATTTTTACTTCAAGAAATCACATAAAAAAAAGAAAATGAAAATATTGAAAACTTGCAGAGTTATAAGTATAAGCCATTCAAGTTGTCTTGTGTTCTTCGCGCTATCGTGCTCATTGCGTCCCGTAGTACGTAATCCATGGTTATTATTGAAAAATAAGTGATGATCACATTTTATATCACATTGTGAACAGGATTTCGACTGTTAGAATTATTATTTAATTAATTAATGATTGCTTAATTCATTAATTGAAATTTATAAGACGGTTCACAAACTACCCCAATGGATTGTCTTACTGATTCTGAGCAAACTACTTTCAGGTTTGCATTATACCAAAAATAATGTTGCATATATTGGCGCCAAAATTACGACACTTCATTTTTTTTTAATTTTAAAGTACCCAATGTCACTCTCATAACTAAGACAAATCTAACGACATCTCTAAAGCTTAAATCTATCAAGTCGTTTAGAATCTAGGGCATTTCCAAGAAACATAACCCTCCTTCTTGCGCAGTCGGGTAAGAAAAGTGCTCATCTATGTTCTATGTTAGGGGTTTTGGTTTCCACACTTAGTCCTTTATCATGCAGACCAATATTTAAAGAACATAAATATCTTACTCTAACAGGAATATACATACTACAGGCAGCTAGCTTCGTAAAAAAACATAGCATATTATACTATCCGAAAAAAAAAACACTTTAGATTATAATAAAAGATTACAAAATAGAAACAATATAATATTGCCTCATGCTAGAACGGAATTTTTTAAAAGGAATATATACTTTCCTTGTATAAAAATCTACAAACACTTACCAAATGACATTAGGCAATTAGATATGCCACGGTTTAATAGATCGTTGTTTCTATAACCTTACAGAGTATTTTATAAATATGTTGAATTAATTACTTTTATTTTTATATTATTTTATTTTATTTTGGCAACAAACAGTTATTTACAGTTAAAATACATAAGAATATGTGGCTCTTTACAATAAACCTACAGTGCCGAAAAGAAACAATAAGTAATAATACAATTTTAACTCTTAATTTGGAAGGACGCGTATAACAAGAAAGTGCTTAATACTAAGAGAAAAAATACATAACAGTTATGTGATATCAATTTAGTTTAAGTGAACAAGTATAAGTTATATTATTTATGTATGTATATTAAATCCTATATATTATATCTTATCTTATTATCTTATTAAATCTTATATATTATATAGTATATTAAATCTTAAGTAACATTAAATCTATGTTTTAATTTTAATTTTAGGCTATTGAGAGAGTTATCGAACAGATCTATGTCTGTGAAGTTTCTGTTATAATTGTTAGTGGAACGATATAAGAATGAGTTACGAGTATAAGTTTTACAAAATCTTGGAGGTACGAAAAGTGGCTTAACTCGTGAGGGGCGCACTGGTAGCCTAGCATGGGCTTTAAATGATATATTTGTTAATAATGCTGGCGAATCTGTTAGCGAGTTTAAAATTTTGTACAATTGAGTGATATCAAACATATTACGTCTAGTGTGAAGAGTAGTTAAATTATGCCTATGCAATGCGTCTTCATACGATTCATCATAAATGTTTAAACGGTAATTGAGTGATTTAAGGAATTTTTTCTGAACAGTTTCAATACGGTAAATATGTGTTTGAAAGCATGGGCTCCAAACAGTACTACAAAAGTCTAGAATAGAACGAACAAATGAGAAATACAGGATTTTTAGTGTTTTAACGTCTTTAAAAGGTTTACTTATACGAAGAATAAATCCTAGGTTACGAAATGCTATACTAACTATACGGTCAATGTGGTTATTAAATGTTAATTTGGAATCCATAATCACACCGAGGTCTCTTATGGTGGAAACCCTTTTAAGAATGGAATTGTTTATCATATAATCAAAGTTGGTTTGGTGAGATTTTCGTGTATATGACATAACAAAACATTTGTCTATGTTAAGGAATAGTTGATTTATTTTACAATATTGATGCAATCTTAGTAAATCTTTTTGCAGCTTTGTGCAATCATGTATGGACTTGATTACTGTAAATATTTTAGTGTCATCGGCGTAAAGTAAGTGATTACTATGTTTAAATATTAATCCTATGTCATTAATATAAAGATTAAAGAGCAATGGTCCCAGGTGGGATCCCTGGGGAACCCCAGAAGGTACAGGGAGGAATCGCGATGAGTAACCTTTAAGGTAGACCGCCTGACTTCGGTTTTTTATATAAGATTGTATCCACCTCAGGAGGTTGCCGTGCACACCGGCCTTTGCGAGCTTTACAATCAGCATATCATGATTTATTTTATCGAATGCTTTTGAAAAATCGGTATACACGACATCCACCTGAAGGTTTTTGTCCATGGCTTGTACTAAAAAGTCAGAAAAATTTAACATATTACTGTCTACGCTACGGTGTTTGAAGAAACCATGTTGATGTTCAGATATATGATTACGAAAAACAGCTGAGATTTGAGTAGTCACTATTTTTTCAAAAATCTTACCCAAGACGGACAATTTAGAGATTGGTCTGTATTCTGTTATACTATCTTTTTTATTGTTCTTGGGTATAGGAGTTATAATGGATTTTTTCCATATTCCGGGAAATGCTCCAGTTTCTATCGAAGTGCGGAAAATTATTGTTACGGGTCCAGCAAGAACGTCAGCACATCTAGAGATGAAAATTGGGTGAAGGTCATCCGATCCTGCGCCTTTTTTGGTGTTAACTTGTTTCAATTCCTTTAATACAAGATCTAAATTAATTTCTATAGAGCTTATATCTACACTTGAAAGTGAATTATCATACGTATGAGGGTTGGCTTTGGACGTATTACTAATAAAAACAGAATGAAAGTACTGGTTAAAGGCATTACAGATCTCACTTCCAGAAGAGAGTATTTGGCCCTTATATAACATCCTTTCTGGGATTTGATTCTGATTAGACTCAGTTTTAGATTTTACGAATGACCAAAACGAATTAGGGTAAATTTTGATGTTCTCTTCGGAAAACTTAATGTAGTTTTGATAACAGCCTTCAGACATTTTTTTAAATCTACTCCGTAATATTGAAAAGGTGTGATAATCTTGAAGATTGCCGTACGTTTTCCATTTTTTGTGATACTTACATTTTTCTTTAGACAATTTAATAAGGGGCTTTGTATACCACGGAGGATATTTTTGTTTAGATTTTTGTATGTAAGAAGGAACAAATTCATCAATTGTACTATTAAGAATACTGTAAAAGTAATCAGTCATTATTACTGTTTTAATCATTTAATTAATCTTAAATAAAATTCTCCTAATGAGGTGAATTGTGTTGCACACCATTAAGACCACATATTTTGTAATACCACAATAACTGCAATAAATTAATTTCATTTCATTTCATTTAGTAAACCATTTTCGTTCATTCGCAGGCTGTCTCTGTCCAGGCGCAAAAGACGCTTGGTCAGTTTCAAAAAAGGTGCTCATTACACAAAGTTTCATCTCAATCGGGAATCGAACCCACGACTTCTGGCTTAGCAGTGAAGCTTCTAGCTAACCATTACACCAACAGGCCAGGCAAACACAGTAATGTCCCTGAACCGGGTATAGGGGCCTAAACATTACGTATCTCATTGCATCAGCTTCTAGTAAATCAAAGTAGTAATCAGTCAACAACATTACTTAGATCGGAATGCAACTTATAGTTTCTAAGAAATGTTGACATTATTACTAAGTTGTTGTATCTACTCGGTGTTTTATCAGAAGGCCTACTTTACTTTTTCAAAGATGTCTGGATAGGATAATATAATATATCTTAGGACAACTCACACAACGCTATCTGATACCAAACTAAGCAGAGCTTGTACTATGGAAACCAGACAACTGATAAACATACTTATATAATTCTAAATACATACATATTATAGATAAATAACATCCAGACACAGAATAAACCATCGTGCTTATCACACAAAGTTTTATCCTGGGTGGGGATCGAACCCACGACCTCTTGCGTAGCAGTCGGAGACACTCCCACAGCGCCACAGAGGCAGTCAAAATGCAAGGATATAAACGGTTAGTAGGTATCTATATCATCGATCTTCGGTTTGCAGATGTTATTGTCATAGTAGCAAGCAGAGTTGTTGGAACAGCTTAGAGATGCTGCAAAGCCTAATTGGAGCCTCTAGACGTGAATTAAAAAAAAATCGGCCAAGTGCGAGTCAAACTTGCGAACGAAGGGTTCCGTACGATCAATACTAATAGTAATATATAAATGTGAATGTAACTATTTATTATAAGGGAATTAACGCGCATTGTTTACCTTAAAATTGCTTGACGTTTCGACCAGGTTGCACCGGCCGTGGTCACAAGCGGACTGTCGCAGCGATGTTGACTCCGTCAAGCCGATGAATCTTCATCCACTCTCACTTTTATACTTGCCGATTTGTTTACTTGCCGTATAATAAATACAGTGTAAACTCTTTATAACGTTATCCTTTATAACAATAAACTCCCTGTAACGTTGAAGTGTCATGCAACGCGAAAGTTTAAATGTTAGTATGTGAATGTAAGTTTGTTTGTTACGCTTTCACGCGAAAACTACTTAACCGATCATCATGAAACTTTGTACACATATTCTTAGAGGTATTAGAAGTAACATAGGATTACAAAAAAAAGGGGAAAATTTACGCAGACGAAGTTGCGCGGGACAGCTAGTTATCTTTATATACGGCAAACAAATCATGTCTGTTGTTGGGGAGCCCCCGAAATATTAATTTTATTTTAATTTAATGATTTATTCTTAAAGTGAATAAATATAACTCAATATTCTGTGAATATTTCAAGCGTCTACCTGTTGCCGTTTTCAATATCGCGCAAAAACGAGCAAAAAAAACACGTTTGTCCCCTTAAATATATTTTTTTTTCTGATTTTATTATCCATAATAATAACCGCAATAGAAATACATCATCTGTGAAAACATCAACTGTCTAGCTTTCACGGATCATGAGATACTCATTATGAGCGACTGCCTCTGTGGCGCGGCGGGAGTGTATCCGACTGCTACGCAAGAGGTCGTGGGTTCGATCCCCACCCAGTATAAAACTTTGTGTGATGAGCACGATGGTTTATTCTGTGTCTGGGTGTTATTTATCTATATTAAGTATGTATTTAGAAATATTTAAGTATATTTATCAGTTATCTGGTTTCCATAGTACAAGCTCAGCTTAGTTTGGGACCAGATAGCGTTGTGTGAATTGTCCCAACATATTATTATTATTATTATTATTATGAAATACTATGGGTCTTAATCGCGTGAATAATTTAAGGTAAAATACCTTTTATGTTCGTAACTTTCGCGATTTGTACACATTATAGAATTTTATAAGCTACGGGTCTTAATCGCGTAAATATTTTATTTTAAGACTTAATAATTTTGTTTATTGCCCGACGTTTCGACCGTATTGCAACGGCCGTGGTCACGGGTAGACGTGGTCATGAGATAAAGTTTGGTGATAGATAGAGTCCCGTTTTACCCTTTGGGTACGGAACCCTAAAAAACACCAAAGTCATGTTTAATGAATGTCATGCAGATACCAATTTATGTCGTTGGATGCGGAAGGCAGAGAACGGGTATTGTGGCGAAGAATAGTATACACGCTGATGATAATGCTGATGACTCTATGTTTAACAGTAGAAGAACAGCAGAGGAGGTTCATGTAAACCTGCGTTTTTAGGGTGCCAAAATGGCAAAACATTTGCTCAAAAACTGTTAGTGCTAGGAAGCTGTAATTTTACATGGATACATATTATTATACATATTACTTACACCGACAAAGTGAAAGAATGAAGAAAGTCTTGAAAAAAATGTTTTTAGGGTATCTCCCCTATATGTAAAGTGGGGGTGTGATTTCTTTCGTTCACAGTTAAGTAGGCTTTACTTGTTTACGAGTAACAGCTGATCAAATGAGAAGTAACAAAATTTTCGTACAAATTCCATTGAAAAATATTATTAAGTAGATAATTTTATTTCTAACATTTTGTTATTTTTCACACAAAACAAAGAATTTCTCTTTATGTTTTCTTTCTTGAAAAAAAAAAGATAACTAGCATGTGGGATTGTGAGTTACATATTACTAGCAATTCTGTTAACCCCACCAGCTAAGCTAAATAGCTTGTATTAGGTAGGAGCGGGTTCACGTCGGTAGTAGGTATAATGGGTAGGATTCGAATCCGCACCGCAGGCAATCGTACCCGCACCGACGTGAACTCTCCTAACACAAACAATTACATTATCTTTACTAGTGTTAGGTCTAAGCCATAAGCTGTCATGGCGGGTTCCACAAGTGTCAGTTATTGTTTGAGTTACTGGTTGAATAGCACTGTAGCAAGTGTAATTGCTGGGCAAATGTGACTTATGAACTAATGTCTCAAATGAGGAGCGCGGTGCGGTCACATTCAGATCTTTGCCAAACAAGGATTTATGTGACACTATTACTGTATGGGCTAGCGTGACGCTTTTAAAATGAAAACTATCACAGCTAAGAAGGCTTTACAAGTTTACGAGTAACAGCTGATCAAATGAGAAGTAATACAATTTTCGTACAAATTCTATTGAAAATTACTATTAAGTAGGTATAACGTTGTAAATATGAAACACAAACAACCCACTTATTTAGATGGCGGGGTTGGGTGACAATTTGGGGTTCCGCAGTCCCCATCAGGGTGAGGGGGGGTTGCGGAACCCGGAACCCTAAATTGTGCGTGGCCCAACATGCATTCGCCCGGTTTTTTATGTGGTTATAGTTTGAATGTTGTATTAGTTTTTTTGTATGTATTGTATACGGGCCCTGAAATAAATGGTTATGATTATTTTTATAAACCCTGCTGTTTTTGGCAGAGATATAAAAGCGCTATAAGTGAACATTCACAATGTAAATTCTCCTTTAAAGTTGAACACAGTAGATAATTATTGGTTGGTTATAAAGTAAATTGCTCGAAAGGCCAAGAGCCTCATACAATGTTATAATGCTTGATAATGCAGTTATATAGCCAGTTATTTTGGTTCATTGATTGGTTTGTTGTTCTACGTGAATGCAGTTAGGTAGATATTCTCTTTATATTTCAACTATACTAGTACTTGCATATAATCTATATCTATACTTCTATACTAATATTATAAAGAGGAAAGATTTGATTGTTTGTTTGTATTGAATAGGCTCCGAAACTACTGGACGGTTTTGAAATATTCTTTCATAGTTTTGAAGCTACACTAACCCCGGGTGACATAGGCTATTTTTTATCCCTGTATTTCCACGGGAACGGGAACTACGCGGCTGAAACCGCGAGGCGTCCGCTAGTTATTTATAAAATGAAATGCTAGTTAGATCTTAAAAACAGAAATTTTATGTTTAATTTTTGACGTGATAACGTCATATAAATCGATGACCACTCAGCAGCATTCAACAGCACTAACGAAAAACCTTTTTTACAAAAAAATATAACCGACTTCAATAATAAATACCTACAAGGCAACTAAAAAGCAAAAAAATAATATACCTAGAATAACAAAAACAAATTAAACATTTTGAAGTTGGTCATTAAATAGTAGTCTTTATATTTTACTAGCTGTACCCCGCGGTGTTACACGCGGTTTATTAGCCTATGTGTTAATCCAGGGCGTCAGCTAACTGCATACCAAATTTTATTAAAATCGCTCCAGCCGTTTAGACGTGAAGAAGTAACAAACATACACACTCACATACTCACAAACTTTCGCCTTTATAATATTAGTGTGATGTGATAGTGTGATTCGGCACCAACTTCAAAATGTTTAATTTGTTTTTGAAGTCGGTTGAATAGTGTGATGGCACCGCGCATATCCGTTCCGCCTGCTGATAGGCTATAGTATTGTGGCCGTCTGTCATTACAATGTCATCAATGTTTTGGCGATTGCAACGACATGCGATACAATTGGAATAAAAAAAACTGTCACTAGCATGGTGGTTTATTCAATGTCATCTATTGACGTATAGACCTGTACTTTTTATTTGCGTAAATATTATTGCAATCTGTCACTTAGCGATAGTTGGTATTGATGTGTCATTCTGTAGACTTAAGACTCGCCTATTAGTTTATTCCCGCGGTTTCGCTCGCTTTAGAGGCTCACATTACCTGTTCGCTTGCAGTCTGTCACTATGATGTGAGGGCAATGCAGACCCAAGACAACAGGCGGACATTTCTAAAATCTTACAAAAAGAATGAGATAGTATTACGTGACGCGCTTTTACCTTTCAACTGACAAAATACTACAAGGTGAAATGTGCACATTTATACCTTTTCTGATCTGATCATTTATCAACTATCTCGTGTTTCTAATATTATTGACCTCTTTTTGTTTGCATCAGTCTTCTAATATGGTGTATAATATAATGGTGGCAGCACCTTACCTGCATATACAGTTTATAAACAGAGAATCATTGTAAACATTGGCAATTTGAAAAGAGTGGCCACGAGTTTTTATTGCCTGTTCTTTTCTCGGGCTTTACCTATTGTTTTCGAACAGGCATTACTAGTAAATGTAGAATCGACTTTTCACAAGTGTAGTATTTTGCTTCCTAAGTGAATATAAAAAAAAAATATATCACATAAAATATACATTTAAATAGTCTCAATTCTAAAGATGTAACGTAATTTTGCTTCCCGTGACGACGTCAGACGTCAGATGACAGATGTTCCCGTTTTAGACCTACTTATCGGCCATTTTTTCCTGGGACTGACCACAGAGTAAGTAATCACTTGGTTTTAGGACTGACCAGGGGATAACCTGGTGGCTTCTTTACATATGCTGCCTCTGTGGCGCAGTGGGAGTGTGTCCGACTGCTACGCAAGAGGGTTCGATTCCCACACGAGACACCATTTTGTGTGATCCACAAATTGTTGTTCCGAGTCTGGGTGTCCGTGATTTGTATGTTTGTAAAGTCCCCGCGACACAGGGCTTGTACACTAATGCGGGAGTTGTCTTTTAAAAAAAAAAAAAATACTAAGTAACTTTGTAATATCAGTTATGGAAAATATTTAATAAATTAATCCTTAATCACCTACCACTTGTTTTTGGAATTATGACCTTAACCACCTACAGACTATTTTACTGGAGTAAAATCATTGTTTATTGTGAGGTTTAGGCCCTAAACCTGACAAAGAAACATCGATTTTACTCCGGAGTCTCTCAGATGTTTGGTAAATGGTTGTGTGACAAAAGTAGGTGGTCAATGGATGGGGCGATATACTTGGCCAAGGTCCGCCGCAGGTGAAGGAAACTATTCCGTAAGGGACACCCTCATCTCCGGCAATGAATCTACAAGACGAAAGAACGTGTGATTTTTTAGTCGGTTCGAGTCCGACATACCCTGTCGAGCCCTCGACGGGTTGGGATCCGTGGGGATTTTGACACATGCTAAAAAAAAGGTGGTAGGTGGTGAAGGATTAATTTGTAAAATCTTTTTTCAAAAATTATATTACGAAGTTAATCCCCTAAATTTCACATCTCTACGATCAGTGGTTTAGAACGACTGCATCTGTGGCGCGGTGGGTGTGTCCGACTGCTACGCAAGAGGTCGTGGGTTCGATCCCCCCAGGATAAAACTTTGTGAAAGTGTAAAACTATTTATCTATAATATGTATGTATTTAGAAATATATAAGTATGTTTATCAGTTGTCTGGTTTCCATAGTACAAGCTAAGCTTAGTTTGGGATCAGATAGCATTGAGTGAGTTATCCTAAGATATTATTATTATTATAAGTGGTTTAGGCTGCGCGTTGGTCCATCAATCAGTCCGTCAGGACAAAGAATTTTATATATACCTATAGATATAGATGAAGTTACTCAGACTACACGAGACAAAATCTTAGTAACACGTCATTGAGGAAATCTTACTGAAATACAATGAGCTATACGCGACATCTAATTGACTATTGTGTACCTAGTTATATATAAATTTATGACTTTATTAGGTATATTCCTAACAAGATGTCTCGTATTTACCTACACCTACCTAAATAGCAGTAGCGAAGAATTAAAAAATATATACATACATACATGGACATACATAGCTTTTATCGTGGGCTCGTGTTTTGAGCGCGGTGACCGAATCAAGAAATTCCGTAACGAAAATAAAACCTAACATTCCCCACTCCGCCTACCATGTAGCTCGGCCGAGCGTTCGCTTAACGTATATGTATATGGTGCGACTGTACGAAGCTCGCACGGATCGAGACGAGCTGCTCCGAAATATATATATAAAAAATGCTATGATAGCTTTACCGCGGCAGTCCCCGAGTGCCACACAATTTTTTTTTAAAGATAACTAGCAATTTGGGATTGTGGTCCCACATTACGATTAATCCTGTTAACCCCTTCAACTAAGCTCAATGACAAGTGTTACGAGTAGGTTCACGTTGGTAGTTTATAAGATTCGAACTCACGACCTCACGATTGCGAGACCGATGCCTTAGCCATTAGGCTACCGCCGCCTCCGTAACCTGGTCACTTAAGTAACTACAAATTAAAGGGAAACCCGCTGCCACTGATAAATAAAAGTAAAAATCGAAATCTGGTACACACAGTAATTGTAAATCAAATGTGTTTACAAAAAAAAGAATTTGATTTTACGCCTGCTTCAACTATTATCCACAAAAATGTCCAAAACGCTAAAGATTAAGGTTAAACCCCTAAAAACTTAATTTACCCTAAATTTTATGAGAAAACCCCAAAATTAGCAACCCTGCTCTACTAAAAACATGGTATTATTTAAGTGATCATTTACAAACATGTGCGACACCAACAATATTATCATGTTCACAGACTTGTCGTATATTATCGTAAAACGAAACGCAAAATAAATATCACAACTTGTCAGTCCCGTGAAATGTGTGAACAAAAATGCAGTGTAAAGGTCAGCGTTCAATACATCGTAACATCCAACTACCTATATATACGGTCATCTATTCCCAAACTAGGCAGAACATGTTATAGCAACCAGGCAACTGATAAACATACTAACCTATACATTTCCAAATACATGAAATTAATTTGTACGTACGTATTTAGAAACAATAATATTAAATAACTTATGTTACAAAAAATCTCATGAAAAAGAAATTAATGAATTCTATTTAACCGAAAAAAGTGCCAACCCTAATGATCTTAATCAAGTCAATCAAACTGACTTCATACATTGACAGAAGGTAATAACCTCGGTAAGGTAACAGCAGTCAGATATAAACATTTTATTTTTTAGGGGAATTTTGTAACAACATAATTTAAACCTAGACACAGAGCAAAGAATCAACTTCATCACTCAAAGATTTATTCTGAGTGGGCAACGAAACCTGACCTTTTTCATGGCAGTCAGGCTTACTATGCACTACACCAACAAGCCATTCGATAAATCGACAGTCCTAAGCAAAAACATGAACAAGCGGCGGTAGCTTAATGGCTAAGGCATCGGTCTCGCAATCGTGAGGTCGCGGTTTCGAATCGTACCCATTATACTACCGACGTGAACCCACTCCTAACACAGCTTAGCTGGAGGGGTTAACAAGATTGCTAGTAATGTGGGACTCAATCTCACATTGCTAGATATAAAAAAAAAAAAAAAGAAGATGTCCTGACTGACATCGGTTCCCAAAGTCAACAGAATAAATGTAATACAATAAATTATTGTATTTTATAAAGTAATTGGAAACAATATGTACCTACCTATGTATAAAAAACCGAGCAAGTGCATGTCGGGCCACACACAGTGTAGGGTTCCGTAGGAAGTGGGTTTTCTGTTGTTATTGTTTTAATTATTCAAGCGATTAAGACCCGTAGTGTATAATAATTCCATTAAAAAATAATATTTTTTAATGAAATTTGTACGAAAATCTTGTTTCTTCTCATTTGATCAGCTGTTACTCGTAAACTTGTAAAGCCTACCTAGCTGTGATAGTTTTCCTTTTAATTTCACTATATATTATACTACCGTGATTTTTTTCACATACCTAACATTAACTATTTGGCTGGAGGGACACTTGACTCTGACATAAATTTGAACTTTAAAGCTTAATATTCTACAAAACGGATCCCTAAATCTAAAAATCGTCTTGCCAACCCCTAAACTTTTCTAAAAAAACCTATATAATATGAAGTTGTGACGTGACCAACAGGCCAGTCAAAGTAGCCCTCTAGGCTACTTTGACTGGCCTGTTGGTCACGTGATTAGTGACCCTTACTGCTAAGCCGGAGGTTGTGAGTTCGATCCCCACCCACGATAAAACTTTGTGTGATGATCACGATATGGTTTATTCTGTGTCTGGGTCTTACTTATCTATAATATGTATGTATTTAAAAATATATAAGTATGTTTATCATAAATATATTAGTTGTCTGGTTTCCATAGTACAAGCTCTGCCTAGTTTGGGATGAGATAGCGTTGTGTGTGTTGACCCAAGATATTATTATTATTATAGTTCAGAATAGCTGTTCGTATTTTCGTGGCCCAGTTTGTCGGTATTAGATTCGATTTCTGTGTTTAAACGTCACTTTTATTTCTAATGCAATTATTGTTTATATAAACTAAGAGGTCAGGGAAACGTTAACATCCAATATTATCAAATGATCTATAAGTAATAATTGTTTAGTTAACTGCTAGATAAAGTACTCGACAATATTGTTAGTAAGAACTGGAATGACGCGCTTTTTGTTTTGATAATAATGGGGCATTATGACGATATTCAAAGACGTACTACGTTGCGTAAAGACTACGTACATTCCCCGCTCACTGTACTGTTACACAAAACGCTGAAAGGACAGAAGGAAAATTCCATGAAAACTTGCTCAAGCAACGCACAAATAGATATTACTCATGGATACCAATCTTGGAGTAAATTGTTCCGAAGGTGGTTTTGCTTAAACATCGAGATATACGACGCGCTACTGACATAATATTATTAATAATAATAATAAAAATGATTTATTCACTTAGGAAGCAAAATACTACACTCGTGAAAAGTCGATTTTACATTTACTTGTAATGCCTGTTCGCAAACAATAGGTAAAGCCCGAGAAAAAAACAGGCAATAAAAACTCGTGGCCGCTCTTTTCAAATTGCCAATATTTACAATTATAAATTATAATTTATTCAAGGGATTACCAAATTGATATTATTGTAGGTACTTTAATGAAGTGTTACCACAGCAGAAAAAAAAATAATGAAAAAACTTAAGAAAAGAAGGTCGGAAATACTTATTAATAAGGACCATTTAATTACTAACTGATTAATTATTTTTTAAATTAGAGGAGATTTTATAAATATTTTATGAATAATACACTTATTTCTTTATTATTAACTAGCGGACTCCTCGTGGTTTCGCGCGTAGTTCCCGTTCCCGTGGGAGTACAGGGATAAAAAATAGTCTATGTCACCCGGGGTTAGTGTAGCTTCATAAGAATGAAAGAATTTTTCAAATCCGTCCAGTAGTTTCGGAGCCTATTCAATACAAATAAACAATCAAATCTTTCCTCTTTATAATATTAGTACAGATAGTACAATTATTACAAAATATATAATAATAATATAATAATAATATCTTGGGACAACTCACACAAAACCATCTGATCCCAAACTAAGCAGAGCTTGTACTATGGAAACCAGACAACTGATAAACATACTTATATATTTCTAAATACATACATATTATAGATAAATAACACCCAGACACAGAATAAACCATCGTGCTCATCACACAAAGTTTTATCCTGGGTGGGGATCGAACCCACGACCTCTTGCGTAGCAGTCGGATACATTCCCACCGCGCCACAGAGGCAGTCAAGAATATACAATTATAATTTCCATTCCATGTTGTCCTTGATTAATTATATAGAAACAAAGGAGAATGGAGTCGTCTCTAAATAAACACATGCATATTATCGCGTTGTTGATTGCGAGTCTCAAAAGGTCTGGAACCGTCTAGTCTTATTTGAACAAAACGGGTATTGACTGCTATGAAAATAAATTATTTTCCCTCCATCCGATACTACGTCGTATAATTTAAATTGTTTATGATTATTTTAATCTAAACTTACTACTAAAAGTAAAATGATTTCACCTAGAAAATATGACGTTCCAAGTATTTCATAAACCGTTTTTTATTAAGCGTTACTTTTGTGATTTTTTTTTATATTTTTTGGTCACGCGGTTTAAAAGATAAAAGGGGGGGGGGGGAGAGTGGCATAATTTATGGAACTTTCGGAGCGATTAATTCCAAAAATATTTACTTTTAAGACTAAGATCAAAAAAAGTTCTTAAAAACCTTAGAATGATTTTAAAAGACCTGTCGAATGATGTGACACAAGTTGATTTGCTAAAAAAATCAAAAAATCAGTCAGTTCTGTGTGCCACACTAAAATATTTCATTTTATTATATAATTATAACTAATATATAAATGTATGAGTTAATGAAATAAACCATTTTTATTTTATTTTTTTGTTTTTTTTAATTATCAAACTAAGTAGCGGCTTACACAAGACACCTATGCTCCAAAGTTCATTAATAGTAGTCATACGGACGGACAGACAGACAGATAGACGGTTGGACATGACGAAACTAAAAGTTTTCCGTTTTTACCAATTTGACTACGGAACCCTAAAAAAGACTACAACGCATAATGTGCTACGTTTGTATGAGACAATATATAAGTAGTAGAGTTTCTTTCTTTACATTTCCTTTCTTTTTTTTGTCTATTGTTATATTTGGTTTTGTTTATCCAGTGTTAAATTATAATAATGCCTGTGTTTTCTGTGTTTTTCATAAAAAAAAACTATTCTATTTTATAGCATCAGTCTTCTACAGTACGATCAACGTATCTTCAGCGGATTGAAGTTAGGTTTTTATCACTTTCGCGCATGTCATAGAGATGCGACCCTAAAATTACTTACGAAAACGATTAATCGATTAAAAATACTAACAACATTTTAATTCAACAATATAAAAACACTATTTAAATGAGTTCATAAAAGTTTAAATTTAGAACAGTTTACAGTAAATAATAAAGAAACTTTGAAAAACAATTTCTTTACCAAACTAATCACAAAAAAACATGAATTAGTAATACTAATTATGACAATGTAATGCGTAATCGCATCTCTAATCCTCTTGGTTTAGTTGCCGCCCCCGCCCCCCACTTCCTGTCACCATTTACTTCCAAAAAATGCATCTGCGCAACCACTTGTCGCCTACTTCAGTCCGGCCTAGTTACGACTGTAGTGTATGATATATTAGTGGCATATGAACAATGTAAACATTGGTAAGTATTTTGATAAAAATGACTGCGAGTTTTTGACATGATAACGTCTTATAAATCGATTACCAGGTACACGCACGAAAAAGGATCACGTGGCAAAGGTCACGTTATTGATCGATTGCTAAGCAACAGCGAATGGCGATTGCAGCAACATGCAATAAAATTGGAATTAACGTTATTGACTGGTTGCTAAGCAAAGCGAATGACGATATGTCATCAGTGTTTTCTTATGACATTATCACGTAAAATTATTGTCCGTAAAACGACTTTACAGACAACCGTTTTTTATGGTTCTTTATTTCTCCGGCTTTATATATGGCATTACAAACTTGCCACTAAATGTAGAAACATTAATTATACGTTTTTGCTTTTAGAATTAAAGTTACTGGTAACTCAAACTCTATTACTTCTCAATTGTACCTCTAATTCTTATTACCTACCTTATTTCCGCAGAGCGTGCTCAAAGAGCGCTTCTAAAAGTAGCTTACAAAAAACCTAGACGTTACCCAACAGTGACCCTTTATCAAGACGCTAAGGTAATATTGAGCCCAAATTCGCGAGCAACAAGAGATAGAAAAATTCGAAATCTAATAACATAGTCCAGATAGGTGGTTCGCTTCTGGCCCGGGTTTGGCTATGGAAGTCTCGAGTTCGATTCCTGAGTCTGGATTTCAAATTTTTCTATCATTCAAAAAAAAAAAATGCATTTATTGTATTTGTAAAGTAATATTAAGATTTCACAAATCTGCACCCCTGACTATTATAGCTGATCAGCGCTTAAGGAGACAGCCTCATTGGCAGAGGCCTTCATGCAGACTTTGTTTCGGAAACATGTGCCGTGTGGTGCCGGCTTAAGAATAGTACCACCCCATCTCTACCCGTGGGTGTCGTCAAGGCGACTAAGGGATTTCACCCCGGAGGACGGGCAGCAGCGTCCTCTGCGTATTTAAAGCCTTACTGCGATCGCCAACCCGCTCGCCAAGCGTGGCGATTATGGCAATTACCCCCAGGATCTACATACTAGTAGGTTCTACTGGGGAGACCCGTGCCCAGCAGTGGGCCATCATATGGGTTGATATATTGTTTCGGAAACAGATCACATTTCTACATGGGTCCATACTTTTTTATTATTTTTAGATATTAAAAATAATAATTAAGTAATCAACAATGTAGCACACACAACACAGGGTATCCTAGGGTCCAGAGAACTGTACCATAATGTTGTGACAATGTTATGAACAATAAATAAATTATTACTCTTAATTCTAATTTCTAATTCATCGTACCGTGGTACGGTGTAATGGGTGGATACCTTTAGTTGTTTGTAAATCTTAGAGTGGCGATAGACGACGTTTAAGCAAGAATATAAGAGAAACTTTTTATAGATTTTTTATTAATTTTTCACATGCAAAATGTTTAAAAACTTTTTTTGACTGCCTCTGTGGCGCAGTGGGAGTGTGTCCGACTGCTACGCAAGAGGTCGTGGGTTCGATTCCCACACGAGACACCATTTTGTCTGATCCACAAATTGTTGTTCCGAGTCTGGGTGTACTTTGTGTCCGTGATTTGTATGTTTGTAAAGTCCCCCGCGACACAGGGCTTGTGCCCTAATGCGGGAGTTGTTTTTAAAAAAAAAAAAAAATCCCCACCCAGGATAAAACGTTGTGTGATGAGCACGATGGTTTATTCAGACAGAAAAATTTAAAGTCCAGACTCAGGAATCGAATCCGAGACTTCCGTAGCCAAACCGGGGCCAAAAGCGAACCACCTATCTGGACTATGTTACTAGAAAAATGCAATAATTGTATTTGTAAAGTAATTGGCAAGAAATGCCTATAAAAAAAAAACTTCAATATTCTGACTGCGACATAATAATTTGTTAAAATGCTCTCTGTAACAAAGCAATAACAAAAGTCGTGATAGTTCTTTAACTACCGACTAGATGGCGCGTGCGAGGGCCCAACTCGCGAGCATCAAGGGACAGAAAAATCTGAGGTCTAGTAACATAGTCCAGATAGGTGGTTCTGGCCCCGGTTTGGCTACGGAAGTCTCGGGTTCGATTCCTGAGTCTGGACTTAAAATTTTTCTATCTTTCAAAATTGCAATTATTGTATTTGTAAAGTAATTAACAAGAAATGCCCATAAAAAAATACTTCTCTATCTTGTAGTATAGAGTCAGTAAAAGTAGTCAGTGTCATCTTCACCTTGTGGATTCATTACGTTACATTACACTGAATAACTTCGTAATATTATTTATGAAAAAAAAAAAAAACAAATTAGAAGCGGCGGTAGCCTAATGGCTAAGGCATCGGTCTCGCAATCGTGAGGTCGCGTTCGAATCCTACCCATTATACTACCGACGTTAACCCACTCCTAACACAAGCCTTTGAGCTTAGCTGGAGGGGTTAACAGGATTGCTAGTAGTCAATAGCAATCCCACATTGCTAGTTATGTTTAAAAAAAAACCTTTATTGTTTTACGTGTGTCAAATTTCCCACGGATCCCAACTCGTCGAGGGCATGACATGTACCCACGTGTCGACTCGTGTCATGTCGGACTCAAACAAACAAAAATCACACGTCGTTCCGTCTTGTGGGTCCATGGTTGGAGATAAGGGTGTTCCTTGCGGAATAGTTTCCTTCACCTCCGGCGGCCCTTGTCCTAGTCACAGATAATATAATACTATACTAGTATATCGCCCCACCACCACCTACGTTTGTCACACAACCATTTACCACACATCTGTGAGACCTCGGAATAAAATCGATGTTTTTTTGTCAGGTTTAGGGCCTAAACCTCACAATAAACAACGACTACTCCTGTAAAATATTCTGTAGTTAGTTATGGGCATAACTCCAAATACAAGTGGTAGATGATGAAGGGTTATTATTATATTAAATATTTTCCAAAACTGAAATTACAAAGTTATTTAGTGTTATGTAAAGAAGTGACGAGCGGGATCATCATCATCTCTCCAATTTACAAGCGGCGGTAGCTGAATGGCTAAGGCATCGGTCTCGCAATCGTGAGGTCGCGTTCGAATTCTACCCATTCTACTACCGACGTGAACCCACTCCTAACACAAGCCTTTGAGCTTAGCTGGAGGGGTTAACAAGATTGCTAGTAATGTGGGACTCAATCCCACATTGCTAGCTATCTTTAAAAAAAAAAATTGCACACCACTTTGTTCTATCCTCGGCTTCTCGCATCCAGCTCCTGCCAGCCGTTTTGCGTAGATCATCACTCCACCTGGCCTGAGGGCGTCCTACACTTCGTTTGCCGAGACGCGGGATTTTATTAGTATATTACAAATCACCATGTATAACATATATATATATATTTTAATTTATGTCGTAATGATGCAATAGGTTTTTTAATAACATCACCATCACAACCGATTTCCCTATTTTAAGGGTTTCTTAGTAAACAAAGCATCCTTAAGCTGCCAGTCCATTAAAACGGATCAAGGGTGCGGAACGGAGCAGCTAAGAAATATTTACCAATAGAAAAGCGGCGGCAGCCTAATGGCATTGGACTCCAATCGTGAGGTCGCGGTTTCGAATCCTACCATTTTTTAAAGACGATTCCCGTAGTAGGATACAAGCCCTGTGTCACTGTGACCTTAGAAACATACACGTCACGGACACAAAGTACACCCAGACTGGGAACAACAATTTGTGGATCACACAAAGTGGTGTTCCGTGTGGGAATAGAACCCACGACCTCACACTTCCACTGCGCCACAGAGGCAGTACTACCGAATTGAACCCACTCCTAAAACAAGTCTTAGAGCCTAGCTCTAGGGGTTATTAACAAATAACCCGCTTTGCTAGTTATTTACCTTTAAAAAAAAGAATTACATACAATCGCTGCTCGACTACAGTGAACAGCGGGTCAATTCACGTATTTAAAGCAGTCCAGTTGCAGTTAAGTTTCGATTATAAAGGTATTTTTTGTATTCTTGTAACTATGGGATCGATCTCAAATACGCTTGCGTCAAGCATGCATCTCGAGAGCGCAATAACGACATTCTAGTACGGTTCGCAAGCGTTTTAAAGATCTATTGCAAAGTTACAAGAATATGAAAATGGCCGTTTTAATCGAAACTTAACTGCTACTGAACTGCAACTGCACTGCTTTAAATACGTGAATTGACTCGCTGTTCACTGTAGTGGAGCAGCGACAGTATGCATTCCTTTTTTTTAAAGTTAACTAACTAGCAATGCGGGTTATTTGTTAATAAAACTCCCGCTGGAATTATCAATTCTATGGGTTAATATTTCTCCACTCCGCAGCCTCCCGCGGCTTCAATGGACGGGAAGCCTAAGGATTCTTTGTTCCGCTGTACGCTTGTTTGTAACCTTAATAGTCCTAAAACGTGATTTTCATGCCAATAACCACTTATCAACCTTAATTAATGTGGATTATTATATTATTGTTATTAATACGCAACTAGATAACATATTACATTGGCGCCCGACGTGGCACTGCGATAATACAATCGTACCATTTCCAACTGATATCGCCATATTGTCTAAAAACACAAATTATTATCATTGATTTAAATCTGAACAAAATACTTTTAAATTAACAATTAAAATTTAAAAAAAAATAGTAGTATACCAAAAAGCTTCGCTTTCCCTATGAACGACTAGGTCTAGAAGTTTCTTGTGACACCTAAGCCAAGTGGCATAAACATCAGATCAGCTGTCCCGTGTGGGAATCGAACCCACGACCTCTTGCGTAGCAGTCGGACACACTCGCGTTCCCACCGCGCCACAGAGGCAGTCAAAATGTACGTCCTAAAACCTGTCAAAAAGTACGTCCATTTGACCGTATTTTTTGACAGTTCTTTGCTTCAATTTTAGATGCCTGATTAGGAATCTAGACATTATTTAATGAAATATTAAATTACTATGAGTGCGGCCGTAAGACTAGAAATAAGTACTTTTTACCCGAGTGACAAGAAGAAGAGGTTATGTTTTTTGAGTGTATGTATGTATATTTCTTTGGCACACTCTAGAGCCTAAATAGCTTGGTGGATTTTAGCTTGAGAGGTATCGTTAGATTCGTCTCAGTTGTGAGAGTGACACTGGGTGCATCCAAATAAAAAAAAATGGCCGATTTTTTAAGCCAAATAATTTCAGTTATTAATTTAAAGATGGGTCCTTATTCATTATCTTTTTTTGTTTTTGCGGCAAGTCCGCGCGTACTGGCGCATGCGCGGTGCGCTCAAAGATGTCCACCGCTCAAGCGCGTTTATGTATTTCTAAGCGCAGCTCTTTATTTACCATAGTGACAAGATTTTGACAGTTCGCGTGGGCTGGCCGCGAAAACGATAACGCGAAAGAGATAGGTAGTGAATTAGGACCCTGTCGGGTTTTTTGTTTTATCTTATATCTTTAAACGAGCAATTCTTGTATATATATACCTATATATATAATCTGAATCTCGGCAATGGCTCCAGCGATTTTCATGAAATTTAGTATGCAAGGGCTTTCGGGGGAGATAAATCGATCTAGCTAGGTTTCATTTTTAAAAAACATCGTTTAAAAAAAATAACGAGCGAAGCTCGGTCATCCAGGTACTATTAATTACTAGCTGACCCGCGCAACTTTGTCTGCGTAAATTTTCCCCATTTTTGCAACATTTCTTATTATTCCTTAGTTCTCCATTATGTAATGGATGTTATTATACATTTAAACCTTCCTATTCAAACACTCTATCTATGAAAAAAAACCGCATCAAAATCTGTTGCGTAGTTTTAAAGATTTAAGCATACATTGGGATATAGGGACAGAGAAAGCGACTTTGTTTTATACTATGTAGTGATATATTATATTAAGCAAATATGACAAAATGATAAAGAAATTAATTGAAAACATTGACGTAAATGTATAAATCGGATTTTAGAATGGGAAAAATATTATCATTAAGTGTATGATACACAATTACACTGAATTCAAAATAAGTGTGACGTGTAGGTAAAACACTGTCTGTTTATCTGTGAGATTATAGCCGGAACAGAAGAACGGATCTAAATGCATTTTGCATTAGTGACCCAGTTGAATCTTTGTTTGATCAAAATCCTTACAGCCGTTTAGAATATAAATACTCTGACACAAAACACTAAGTAGGTACCAACCGTTAAAACAAGGCATAACATTCCTTTTTACCAGGCTCGGATACAAGTGGGAGGGGGGGGGGGGCAATAGGGGTAATTTCCCCTCAGGGGGGGGGGCAATAGGGGCAATCGTCCAGACTCGACTGAATGACCTTTTTTGATGGAATTTGAGAATTTTTACTGCATCCTCGCCAGCTTCTCCCTCCTTCAGAGACTAGCTAAGCACGCAGGAGATATTATAGTGCACAAGTGTATGCGCAAACACATTCTATTCTCTTACTCTCATAGCCCCATTGGACGGAAATCTGATACGACCGGAGTGAGATTAGGCGCAGGACCAACGGCTTAACGTGCTCTCCGAGGCACGAAATGTGTCAATGTTTGGAAACGGTCACAAACCTATCTATCTAGCCTAATCTAACTACTATGGCAACCAGACAACTGATAAACATACTTATATATTTCTAAATACATACATATTATAGATAAATAACACCCAGACACAGAATAAACCATCGTGCTCATCACACAAAGTTTTATCCTGGGTGGGGATCGAACCCACGACCTCTTGCAGTCGGACACACTCCCACCGCGCCTCAGAGGCTATCAAATCAAGTAAAGGACATAGAAAGATAGATGCATATACATCAACCCATATGACGTCCCACTGCTGGGCATGGGTCTCCCCTACAGAACCTACATATTATAGATCCTGGGGGTAATTGCCATAATCGCCACGCTTGGCGAGCGGGTTGACGATCGCAGTAAGTCTTAAAAATACTCAGAGGGCTCTGCTGGCTGCCCGTATTCAATTCAATTCAAAATCCTTTATTCACTTAGGATGCAAAACAACCCTTGTGATACGACATTCTACATGTACATGTAATGCCAAGTTCGCAAACAATAGGTAAAGCCGGAAAAGAACCTGGCAATAAAAACTCGCGGCCACTCTTTTCAAATTGCAAATTTTACAATGTTGTTATAAACTTGATATGGGGGAAAGGTGCTGCCCCTTATATACTATACACCATGTTAAAGGACTGATGCAAATTATATCAATAAAAAGTTGGTACATGAGATAAAATAAAATCAGCCTTAGTGGGTACAACATAGTAGGAGCATCTACTTACAACAAGGGTAAAAACGATATGTGCTTAAATATACTCCGCTGTGACATCCCACAGTCGCCTTGACGACACCTATGGGAGGAGATCGGGTGGTATACAGACATGCACTATAAACTAGTACCCATTTTCCAGCAAAGTCGGGTAGAAATACTTTTGTTTGCGTTCCCTTAGTAAGCATTTACTAAACTAAAGTCCACTTATGTCAAAATTTGTGTAAGTTTAAAAGGCCTCAATTAGAGATTTCGGACTAAAAATTTAGACGCATAAAGCCTATAGGCCTATTAGCCCCCGTAGGCTCTTCAATCATATAATTACATATCTTATCTATAATATCAATTTTATCATGATACATAATGTTGCACTAAATAAATCAAGTTGTTTAACATTACAAACAGCCAAACAAACAACCAAGCAAGAAAATAATCGCCAGTCTTGCCGTTGATTCGTGTAAACACGCTTTAAAAAAATACTTTCGCGGAACATAAAAAGGCGCGCGAGATTCTCTTCGCGCATTGCAACGGTCGCCATCTTGTTAAACAGTCGTGTGTATCTAAGTTATAACTTTCTACAATACAGTTTCGTTTATACATTTATTTAATCATTAATCATTTGTTTTATCGTGTTTTATTAAGTGATTGTTTTAGTATTTGTGTGTGATTTTTTATCAAGTTATTGTGTACGGTTTACAAATACGGGTACGTGTTATTTTTGTAACTAATTTTTAACTTATAATTTCGAATGCTTTTACATCAGATATTGCGATAAAAACTTGTTAATGTTATATTTCAGGATTTACGCTATACGTAAGCCAAATTTTATGGAAATCGGTTTAGTGGTTTGGCTGTAATAACCAAACAAACAAACAGAGATAGTTTACAAATAAGATATTGTAAATTTGTAGAGTTTGAATGTTTTTTGGACGCAATTATCTCTGAAACTACTAGGTCGATTTTGATTAAATTTGTTGTGCAAGTATCTAGCTTGATGCTTGAGGTAGGAGTGTATCCGACTGCTACGCAAGAGGTCGTGGGTTCGATTCCCACCCAGGATAAAACTTTGTGTGATGAACACGATGGTTTATTCTGTGTCTGGGTGTTATTTATCTATATTAAGTATCCATTTAAAAATATATAAGTATGTATAACAGTTGTCTGGTTTCAATAGTACAAGCTCTGCTTAGTTTGGGATCAGATAGCGTTGTGTGAGTTGTCCCAAGATATTATTATTATCTATATATAAGTATTATATTTATATTGCGACAACAAGGGGCGGAGCCGCAAATAATAGTTAGTATACTTATAAGTTTAGTTTGCATGTGACCACAGACGGTGTAATCTGGTCGAAAATAAATTATTTATAATTATTAATTTATTTTTTATTTTTGAACCAGGATGCAGTTTATCGTGGTTAAAACTATCCTATGTCCTTTTCTGGGATTCAAACTATCTCTATATTAAATTTCATCTAAATTGGTTTAGCTGTTTAAGCATGAAAACGTATTAGAGTTACTTCTACATTGTTATTATTAAATGTATACTAGAATAAGCTAAACAGTTTGTTCTTTTGTTTGAACGCGATAATCTCAGGAACGTCCGAATTGAAAAAATATTTTTCTGTTACATAGCCCATTTATCGAGGAAGGCTATAGGCTATATAAATCACGCTACGGCTAATAGGAGCGGAGTAGCAATGAGAAATGTTGCAAAAACGGGGGAAATTTACGCAGTCGAAGTTGTGCGGGTCGGCTAGTTTGTAATAATCACACAACGTAAGTCTTAACAATTTGCAATAAAGTGTTACATGAGCGCCTGTTATCACTTTTCTGGTGGTAGGGTGGTGGGGGGGGGGGTTAGTCATTTTGGAGGTACCTGGCACTCTGTACCTACTTTTACTCGACTACGCAAGCAGGGTAATGTTACCTAGGTTTTGTTTGTTTGTTTGTTTTAACGGGGCCGCAATGTCGCACTTAGCCTCTTAATTGGGCCATTGTGCGTACGTTGTAATGTGTCAGTTCTTCTCACTCCAGCCAGCCCAAACACTCCCAGAAGCCCAGCATTCCCCGCAGGTTGCTGCAGGCTTCAGGGAGGGATGACGGTGTTTTTAGGAACTGCGCCCGGTGCTCGGCCACACTAGTGCATTCCATGATTACGTGCTTGGGCGTCTCCTCATGCTCCATGCACCCTCTGCACAGTGGGCTATCTGTGATCCCGATGGTGTACAGGTGCTTGTTTAGGGGACAATGGCCTGTCAGGATGGCTATTGCTTTTCGCAGTTTGTCCCTGTTTAATCTGATTAGATTCCGAGCGTACTTTCTGGGCACTGTTGGAATCGCCTCTTTTGTTTGTCTGCAACCGGTGTTTTTTCCCCATTCCAGTTTGTGGTTTTCCTCTGTTTTCTCGCGCAGCCAGATTCGTATCTGGGCTTGGGGTAGGGGCATTAGTGGTTCGGGGCCGTGGATGTTCATTTTGGATCCCCGTCTAGCTAGCTCATCTGCCGCGTCATTTCCAATTGAGTTGCTGTGTCCCTTTATCCATTGCAGGGTCACTTCATTATCCAGGGTAATGGCTTGAAGTGATTCATGGCATTCTTGAATAAAGGTCGAGTTTATGCTAGTGTTTAACAGCGCTTGTAGCACTGAAGCACTATCGGTTATGATTTTTATTTTAAGTTCTTTTACATTCCTGGCTGCGACTGCTTGAGCCGCTTTGGTTATGCCAATGCATTCTGCTTGGAAAATCGTGTTTCTTCTGTCCAAAGCAGTAGATATCTTAATGTTCAGGTCATCCGAAAAGACTCCTGCTCCCGTGCCTACCGCGGTGTTACCTAGGTATATTTTTTAGTGTATCCGACTGCTACACAAGAGGTCGTGGGTTCGAGCCCCACCCAGGATAAAACTTTGTGTGATGAGCACGATGGTTTATTCTGTGTCTGGGTGTTATTTATCTATATGTATGTATTTAGAAATATATAAGTATGTTTATCGGTTGTCTGGTTGCCATAGTATAAGCTCTGCTTAGTTTGGGATCAGATAGCTTTGTGTAAGTTGTCCCAAGATATTATTATTATATATAAGTATCATATTTTTATTGCGATAACAAGGGGCGGAGCCGCAAATAATAGTTAGTATACTTATAACTTTAGTTTGCATGTGACCACGGCCGGTGTAATCTGAAGTAATTTTATAGGCATTTCTTGCCAATAACTTTACAAGTAATCTGGTTGAAATTAAATCATTTTATATTATATATCATTTTATATTATTAATTTATTTTTAATATTTGAACCAGGATGTAGTTTATCAGGATATGTATCCTATGTTCTATATACTAGTATAAGCTAAACAGTTTGTTCGTTTGTTTGAACGCGAAAATCTCAGAAACTACTGGTCCGAATTGAAAAAGTATTTTTCTGTTACATAGCCCATTTATCGAGGAAGGCTATATAAAATCACGCTACGACTAATAGGAGCGGAGCAGCAATGAAAAATGTTGCAAAAACGGGAAAAAATGACGCAGTCGAAGTTGTGCGGGTCAGCTAGTTTATAATAATCACACAACGTAAGTCTTAACAATTTGTAAGAAAGTGTTACATGAGCGCCTGTTATCACTTTTCTGGTGGTAGGGTGGTGGGGGGGGGGGGATAGCCATTTTGGAGGTACCTGGCACTCTGTACCTACTTTTATCCGACTACGCAAGCAGGGTAATGTTTTCAAGAATATAAATTTACGTAGGTATATTTTTATTTATATATGTATATTTTTGGCACGGTCTAGAGGAGGGTTTCCTAAACTGGATTCCGAAGAATCAGGTACCTCCGTAAAGAAGTTACCAGCGTCCTGCAAAATATTTTTTAGAATTTTGAAAAAAATATCGTATTTCACTATCACTATATAGTATAAAACAAAGTTGCTTTCTCTGTCCCTATATCCCTATGTATGCTTAAATCTTAAAACTACGCCACGGATTTTGATGCGGTTTTTTTTAATAGATAGAGTGATTGAAGAGGAAGGTTTAAATGTATAATAACATGCATTAAATAGTGGAGAAATAATGAGCGGAGCAGCAATAAGAAATGTTGCAAAAACGGGGAAAATTTACGCAGACGAAGTTGTGCGGGTCAGCTAGTAAAGAATAACAAGAAAACACGTTGTAGAATTCCAACGTGTCCAGGAGGCCTACTCCTATTCAATGAAAACGAAGTTTCGATCAAAAATGAGGTGGTGGTATACAGAGCCAGGAACATCTATTCGTGATGAGGACGATGAGGGGGGTCGTATCGTAGGGTTTTTTTTTAAAGATAACTAGCAATGTTGGATTGGGGTTCCACATTACTAGCAATCCTGTTAACCCCTCCAGCTAAGCTCAATGGCTTGTGTTAGGAGTGGGTTCACGTCGGTAGTATAATGGGTAGGATTCGAACCCGCGACCTCACGATTCCGAGACCGATGCCTTATCCATTAGGCTACCGTCACTTCACGTGTTTGTCGGTTTTGACGTTTATAACGTGTATGTATGTATCTTTCCAAGTTTATATGTCCGCTCATAACTCCTCAACGGCTCAACCCATTTTAATAAATGATCGATCATTAGATTTCATTCGATGACGCAAGTGTCACTGGGTACCTACATAAAATTCTTAAAAAGACAAAATGCCAGATTTTACGCGCTTTAATGTGCGGGCTGAGAAAAAAAACCTGGGAGCCTTGATTATGGTATCAAATCAAATAAAACAAATAGTTTTTATTAAATCACTTTGTATCTCACAACGACCAAAATAAATTTAAAAAATAAAAAATACGGCCGGCAAAAAGACAGAAACAAGATATCCTTATTCTTAATATCATGCAGTCGGTGGCATTAATGAATTCTATTGAACTTAACATAGCCTCCGACTGCATGATAATAAATATGAAGTCTATCTAGTTTTTCTCTTTTTGCAAGCGGGGTTTTTTGTTTTGCATTTAATTTTAGGGTTAAAAACTGTAAACAAAATGTAAAAAACAGTTGGCAAACTGCTAGTTACAACAACACCTTTGTTAACCCCCCCTTAACGTCGATCAACTGTAATTTGGATAGTATAACAGTCCCAGTTGGGCTACATTTAATATATAAGTACATTTTCTGCGACCCTTCTTGCTTTTAAATTCTCTGATAACATTTTTTTTTATAAGTAATAGGTACATGAGTATACCTTAATCTATTTTTTTTTATCATATCATGTAATTAGATAAAGGCAATTAAATACTTTATTAATAAAGGTTTCGCCCGCGTCTCCACCCGCGTGGATGTTTTTCCTCGGAACTCAAACTATCTACATATAAAATTTTATCGAAATCGGTTCAGCAATTTAAGCGTAGAAATTTTATTTTATTTTGTACTAGCTGACCCGCGCAACTTCGTCTGATGTAATTTTCCCCGTTTTTGCAACATTTCATATTGCTGCTCCTCTCCTTATTTCTCCACTATTAAATGGATGTTATTATACATATAAACCTTCCTATTCAATCACTCTATCTACTAAAAAAACCGCATTAAAATCCGTTGCGTAGTTTTAAAGATTTAAGCATACATAGGGATATAGGGACAGAGAAATCGACTTTGTTTTATACTATGTAGTGATAATAAGTACATATATGATAAGGGTATCTGAGCTAACCTGGAGACAGATAGACGGACATAACGAAACTATAACGGTTCCTTGTTTACTACGGAACCCTAATAATCGATCGCCAAATATGTTGCAAATATTCGAAAACAGTTACCTATTTGGCTAATACTTTTTTTTTAATATTCGTTGAAGTCCGGAGAAGGCTTTATAAAGAAAACAAATGCGGCAATTGAGTACCTATTTAAATGATAAATCAGTGTCTTAACTATCCGCAGAGCATGCAAAAAAAAAGTTCAAGTAAATTATTGGGACAACTCACACAATGCCATCTGATCCCAAACTGGGCAGAGCCCTTACTATGGCAGCTAGATAACAGCTGATAAACATACCTACATATATATTTCTAGATACTTAGGTACATATTATAGATAAATTACACACCTAACATAGAATAACTTGTGAGATCCCCTAGTCAAATGGCTGCATTAAGTGTACTAGAAAGTGCACTTAATTCACCTGGGTGAATTAAGTCTATCAAATGGTGCACTTAATTAACCTGGGTGAATTAAGTCTACCAAATGGTGCACTTAATTAACCCAGGTGAATTAGCTGTGTTAATTAAGTGCACCTGATCTGTTCATCACTCAAAGGTTTAGCAGTCAGGGTCATTAACCACTAGATGAACAGGCCAGTCATACTTATATGAGCTAAGTACATTGTTCCCTTTAATGGGCATCACAGGCGGACGATAAGGGCATTAGCTAGTTCAGTCTGTTAGCTTAAAAACCCCTTTACAATGCTGGTGTATTTTTTTTATAGGCCTTTCTTGCCAATCACTTTATAAATACCTACATTAATTGCATTTTTGAAAGATAGAAAAATTTGAAGTCCAGACCCAGGAATCGAACCCGATACTTCCGTAAGCCAAACCGGGGCCGGAATCGAAACACCTATCTGTTCTATATTCCTAGACCTCACATTTTTCTATCCTTTTTTGCACATGAGTTGGGCCCTCGCATGCGCCATCTAGCCGGTAGTTAAAGAACTGTCACGGCTTTTGTTATTGCTGCGTTACAGAGAGCATTTTAACAAATTATGATGTCGCAGGCCGAATATTATAGTATTTTTTTATAGGCATTTCTTGCCAATTACTTTATAAATAAAATAATTGCAGTCTCGGGTTCCATTTCTGGGCCTGGACTTCAAATTTTTCTATCTTTCTAAAATGCAATTATTGTACCTTAACAATACATTACATAATACACAATTTACTTAAGAACCGAACTACACGGAGCGGTACAACGACGGTGCAACGTCTGAGCATTGCCGCTGCGGTGTCCTACGAACATTTTCCTTAGAAAGATACATTTTCGTACGTAACCTGACAACTTCCAATCGACGCTGTGACTAAACAATAGCATTAATCCTAATACTTTCAACTGTTTTGAAATTCAAAATTTAAACACATTCGAATATAGAACAGTTCCAAATTCAAAATTGCCGGGATAAATGGAAACAACAGAACTTAAGGCATGCCTAGTAAAAATCTATGGTATGCCACACTGAGCGCTCACACGCTTTTTACGCAGTTGTTTGCGCGGCAGAAGGAAGGGTGAAAATTTTATTAACAGACTGTACGTCCAACACTCCGCTGCGGTGTACGCCTGCTCGGTGAATTATTTGCGATGCGTATCGGAGCAGTGCCGTACCGCGCCGTGTAGTTCGGCTCTAACAAGAGATATTTTAACGCAAATACAAGAAAAGTACTCGTAACTTGGAATCGAAACAGGTTTTGAAAACCGGCACTGACCGAACGCATCGAGTAATTTACTAGTTTAGTCTTTACTAGCGCTTAAATTAAGGTTCTTGCACATCCACCCCACTTTTGTTATCTTCTTTAATTATTAAAACCGAAAAAAAATATATTTTTAAACCTCTTGAAATTCATTAATTACTTTATCAAGTTAAATTATTACAAAATAAAATAACTGAAATATTTTGGCGACAAAAATGAGTCATTTTATTTTTTCTGGGTCCTTATTCACTATGCTTTTTTTCGATTTCGTGGCAAGCCCGCGCGAATTGGAGCATGCGCGGTGTGCTCCTAGATGTCCGCTCGCATGCGCGATGCATTTCTAAGCGCAGCTCTCTATATACCAATAAGTCAAGATTTTGACAGTTAAAAACGCGAGCTTGACGCGAAAACGATAAAAAAGATAGTGAATAGGGACCCTGATTTTAATTTAAGTACCCAGTGTCACTCTCACTACTGAGACCAATCTAACGATACCTCTCAAGGTTAAATCCATCAAGCCATTTAGGCTCTAGTCTGTGTAATGCACTCGAAAAACATAACCCCCCTTGCAGTCGGGTAAAAATGATTTAGTCTATGTCACTCCCAAAATTGAGATGATTTCAACGACATCCACATGATGGAATCTGTCAAGCCGTTTTTTCTGTAGAACGGGCTAAAGAAATGGACATAGATACATAAGTTGGAAACTCATTACCCTCCATTTTTCACAGTTCGGGACCTCTCGGTGTAGTCTAGGGACTATACAAACAAACAACGGAAACAAAGTACACCCAGACTAGCAACAATAATTTGTGGATCACACAAAGTGGTGTCTCATGTTGGAATCGAACCCGCAACCTCTTGCGCAGCAGTCGTAGCGTTGCAAGCTTCAAACATACCTGGGGTTCTCGAAAAGAATGACAATCATTATCACAAGATTTTGGCAGTTCCGCATGGGCTTGCCGTGGACACGGAATAAAGATCGGGCCTTATTTCCGATCTTTACTCGGTAGCATTTCGGAAATCCTTGGCAGAGAGCTCATTTAATGTGTAGTTATTACTAATACTAGCTGACCCGCGCAACTTCGTCTGAGTAAATTTTCCCCGTTTTTGCAACATTTCTGCTCCGCTCCTATTGGTCATAGCGTGATGTTATATAGCCTATAGCCTTCCTCGATAAATGGGCTATCCAACAGTTATATATTTTTTCAATTCGGACCAGTAGTTCCTGAGATTACCGCGTTCAAACAAACAAACTCTTCATCTTTCTAATATTAGTATAGACTAGCTCGCAACTTCGTATGCGTAAATTTCCCCGTTTTTGCAACATTTCACGTCGCTTCTCCGCTCCTATTAGTCGTAGCGCGATGTTATATAGCCTATAGCCTTCCTCGATAAATGGGCTATCCAACAAAAAAATATTTTTTCAAATCGGACCAGTAGTTTCTGAGATTAGCGCGTTTAAACAAACAAACAAACAAACAAAGCAAACAAACAAACTCTTCCGCTTTATAATATTAGTATAGATAGGTAGCTACTAGATGACCCGCGCAACGCGTCGTCTCCGTAAATTTTCCCTGTTTTAGCAACAGTTTTCATTGCTGCTCCACTCCTATAAGTCACAGCGTGATGTTATATAGCCTATAGTCTTCCTCGATAAATGGGCTATCCAACAGCATTTTTTTTAACTAACTCTTCAGCTATAGAACATTAATAAAATATACGTATTCCATGTATTTTTACATGTTAAACGTTTAGCTATAAAAATAATGACATTTCACAACTCGCAAACTTTTTATACGGAAAAGTGTTTCGAAAGATTTTAGAAGAAACTCTTCAGCTTTATAATATTATAGTATATATTATGACGTTGTATATAAAAAAACAAACATCCGCGTAAAATAAATTACTCCTTTACACAAGATAAACAAAAGAAAAACTAACAATTCCTTTTATAATAAATACCTAGGTATTGCACATTCAAGGGTATGTCAGTAACCACATAATAACGAGAGTACAGAACACAACCTACACAAAAACCGTTGTTGATCACTGACCCCTATATTGCTTTTATCTATACTAATATTATAAAGCGGAAGAGTTTGTTTGTTTGTTTAAACGCTAAACTCAGGAACTACTAAATCTTTTTTTGTTGGATAGCTCATTTATTGAGGAAGGCTATAGGCTATATAACATCACGCTACGACCAATAGGAGCGGAGCAGCAATGAGAAATGTTGCAAAAACGGGGAAAATTTACGCAGACGAAGTTGCGCGGGACAGCTAGTAGTACTATAATACTACTGGTTACCCCGAACAAAGTAACAGCAATTTCAAATGTGGAATCGAATGACCGTCTTGTCAACTTTTTTGACAGTTATCACAAACAGTTAAACAATTATAGACTGCACGTATATCTTGGGACTACAAACACAACGCCATCTAATCCCTGTACTATGGCAACCAAACAACTAACAAATATACGTATATATTGAAGCGGCGGTAGCCTAATGGATCAGGCATCGGTTTCGCAATAGTGAGGTCGCGGGTTCGAATCGTACCCATTATACTACTGACGTGTACCCACTCTCAACACAAGCCTTTGAGCTTAGATGGAGAGGTTAACAAGATTGCTAGTATTGTGGGACTCAATCCCACATTGCTAGTTATATTTAAAAAAAAATCTAAATACATTTATGTAGATAAATTACACCCAGACACAGAATAAACCATCGTGCTCATCACATAAAGTATTAATCCTGTGTGGGGATCGAAACCACGACCTGTGGCTTAGTAACTCTGGCAATAACTACTAGATGAGTAGACCAACAGGCCAAGTTGCCTTCTATAATCTTGGTATTCTGTGGAGTTACCTAGTTACAATATAATTGCTAGGAAATGTAGGTTAGTTAAAACAATATGATTTTATTATATTGTACGTCGATTACCGTTAGTTGTTCAAGTGAAATATCTTGTTCATGCTCAAAAAGAGACTGGGTTGCCGAATGTCCCTCGGTGTTTTTAAGGGGAGATTAAGCGAAACAGGCTCTCTCAAAAATTTATTTAGAATACCTGTATATTAGGACACGAAAAAAATTGTGTCAATAGTCAAAGAGTTTTTCTAGTAGATGATATAAAGAAATTTAAGGATATGTCTTAATATGATCCCGCAAATAAATCTTGAAGTTGCGGAAAAATGCAATAACGAGCATTTTCGTATTGTCATAGTCATGGCGTTCGTAATCTAACATATCTACGAACGAATATTCTACTTTATTTTGACCTGCGCTCCTGCGCACTGTGAAGAAATGGTTGTGTGCGGAAGAGCGAGGTCGGCGATCGTGTCGCTGTGTACGTAGCGCTAAATAAATTATTCGTTCAGTGTCATGACACATTACACATAAGGTTGAAGTGCATTACACATTACACTTATGGTTGAAGAATAAAAACAATGCAAGTAATTTCTATACAAATCTTATAAAGAGGAAAGATTTATATTTCCCTATTTTTGTAAGTAACGAATAAACTTAAAAACTTCTGGACCGATTTTAAAAATTCTTTCACCGTTGGGAAGCTACACTATCCCTGGGTGACATAGGCTACTTTTAATCCCTGTATTCCTACGGGAAAAGGAACTACGCGGATGAAACCGCGAGGCATCCGCTAGTTTAAAATAATATTGGTATGGAAGTATATGTATCTGTTTAGAAATATATTAAGTAGGTATGTTTATCATTATTTAGAACATGGATTCCCCAATTAATACAAAAGCCTAAAATTTAGTACAGTCAGCCTGATTGCTTTCCATCAGGGTCCTTATTCACTACCTTATTTTCGTTTTTGCGTCAAGCCCGCGCTTTTAACTGTCAAAATCTTGTCATAATGGTATATAGAGAGCTGCGCTTAGAAATACATCGCGCATGCGCGCGGCCATCTTTGAACGCACCGCGCATGCGCTAATTCACGCGGGCTTGCCGCGAATACGAAAAAAACATAGTGAATAAGGACCCAGGCGTCAGGTTGTGTGTTCTGTTTCAATTCCAGTTTTTACAACTACCCAGTATTGCTTAAGGTAATACCACATTCCAATAGGTCGACAACCTGTATAGACTGATGTAATAGGGTAGATGAGTGTCAAGTCAAATCAGTATCGTTTTAAGAAACGTCAAAACGATGCGCCTCGTACTAATTTATATGAAATACAAAACAATGACGTCATTCTTTTGTATGGTCAAATCATGTAGTTTCAATGTTTGTTTTGATGTTTATAAATTCATGACAACGTAAAATTGTAGAGAAACATTGTTTTTTGGAATATTTTTGCAAATGCTATTTCCTGTGTAGTGTAATATAATTTATTGTTATTGTAGTCATTTACCTAATTGATGTAACTTAAGGTTCGTCGCAGATCTAACGGTATATGGGGCTCAGAACGTCTGTACCTCAAAAGGAAAAAAAAACGGAACCCTTGTAGTATCATTTTGTTGTCTGTTCGTCTGTCTGTCAAGCCCTTTATCTGGGAATGCGTAGAGGTATCGGGTTGAAATGAAAACCATATACTAAGGTCTCTAGTCCCTTGAATCTGTAAAAATCAAACTTAAAGAAATGATACGACCAAAAACGTACATTTCGACACTCTCAAGGAATCAATATTTATTGCTTTCGCCCGCGTTTCCGCCCACGTGGATGTCGGTTATCGCGATAAAAACTATCCTATGTCCTTCCCCAGGGCTCAAACTATCTCCATATCAAATTTCATCCAAATCGGTTTAGCTGTTTGAGCAAAACTGCGAGCCTCGATTCCTGAACTATTTATAAATAGTTCAGAAATAGCGGCTACTACAAGATACCACCAAATTTCATCAACATTCATTGAAACTGTAAGAGTTCCGTTTCTGCCATTTTGCCTACGGAACCCTAAAAATGACCAATCAATCGAATCAATCAATCGATATTATTGTTTCAGATTTCATCATGGACGTCGAGAACGCGAATTGCAAAGTAAAGGTATCTCAGTGCGCCGATATGGAAGTTTTACCAATAGAAAAACCATTGAAAATTGATGTGTAAGTTGTGTTTTTTTTTTAATTAAAGATAACTAGCAATGTGGGATTGATTACCACATTACTAGCTATCTTGTTATCCCCTCTAACTAAGCTCAAAGGCTTGTGTTGGTAGTGGATTGACGTCGGTAGTAAACCTAATGTGTAGGATTTAGAATGAATTAGGTAGTATACCCAACGATTGCGAGACTGATGCCTTAGCCATTAGTTAGTATTTGTTAAGTAATATAAAGGTATACACTAGAGAATTTACTAGTAACAGAACGCCAAGCATTCGCTGTTGTTAGATTTACACGAACCACACTTCGAACATGATGCTCGTTGTTATGTTACAACCAGATTTTAAAAACCAACGAGCGTTGTGTAACGTTTTATCAAGCAAAGGCACGAACGCGGGTAACGGGAGTGTATACAAGACAGAAAGAAATGTTACAGGTAAATGTTCACTCGCCTTACAACATTTACCTGTAATTACGTCGAACACAGCACCGAGCATTCGCTAGAACGTTACATTACTTGGAAATACTTTAGGGAACTGAGCATTTGGCTGTATAGTACAATTCGTAAGAACGTTACATTACATTGTAATGCTCTAGCAAATGCTGAAGTGTCATCATCATTGGCCGATACCATCTTGATCAGATGATTAAAGCAGCGTCACAAAGCCTCAGCATTTTCGCTGGTGACTACCCTCTCCACGGACGCTGTATCGCCTTGAACGCGATATAGGTGAATTGCAAGCTTGCTCAGAACTTGCGTCACTATCTTGACCTAACTGACAGAACCCACATGACTGTCTAGTCAATATGTGCAGCGCCAGATCATTTCTTAGGGGTATGAAAAATAGATAGTAGCCGATTCTCAGACCTACTGAATATGCATGAAAAATTTCATGAGAATCGGTCAAGCCGTTTCAGAGGAGTATGTGAACGAACATTGTGACACGAGAATTTTATATATTAGATGTTCGTAAACTTTCGCGATTTGTACACATTATTGAATTTTATAAGTAACGGCCGTGGTCACAGGTAGACTCCTTCTATATTGTAAGGCTGAGTTTGGTTTACAATTTGGATCAGTCCTTTAACATGGTGTATAGTATATTAGTCGCAGCATCTTACTCCCATATCAAGTTTATAAACATGCAAAATTTGTAAAATTGGCAATTTGAAAAGAATGGCCGCGAGTTTTTATTGCCATTTTCTTTTCTCCGGCTTTACCTATTGTTTGCGAACTTGGCATTACATGTACATGTAGAATTCCGGCGTATCACAAGAGTTGTTTTGCATCCTAAGTGAATAAAGAATTTAGATTTTTTTACCGATAAAAAAAAGGAAGTAATATTATTTGTTTTTTTTTTTTACAGAGAAATTACAGGCTTAGAGAGACTGATTGAAGAGTTACATAAGGTGTTTTCCCGCGATTATGTGAACGTGCAAGAGGTCCAGAAGCTGATGGGTGGTTATAAGTCTAACCCGAAGGATTGGATGAAATATGCCAAGTTTGATCGCTTTCGGTAAGTCGAAAATTTTTAACTTCATACCCGACTGCGGAGGATTATGTGTTTTAGGCGTATGACTCAACGGCTTAATCATCATCAGCCTATCGCAGTCCACTGCTGGACATAAGCCTCACCAATTGCACGCCAATTTATTCTATCTTCGGCTTCTCGCATCCAGCTCCAGCCGTTTTGCGTAAATCATCACTCCACCTGGCCTGAGGGCGTCCTGCACTACGTTTGCCGAGACGCGGTCTCCACTCAAGAACTCGTTTACCTCAACGATTGTCGGTTCTTCGGCTAATATGGCCAGCCCACTGACACTTCAGCTTGCTACGATTTAACCAATTCGGCTTAATGATGCAAGTCACAAGGTAGATAAAAAAAAAAAAAAACAAACGTTGATGCATTTCTAAGCGCAGCTCTCTACCGCGCATGAGCGGTGGTCATATTTGAGCACACCGCGCATGCGCTAGTTCTCACGGGCTTGTCACGACAACGAAATAAAGATAGTGAGCAAGGACCCAAAAATCACCAGGTTTCCGCACTAATAACGCGCGTGAACGATAATATCTCCCGCTTAGTTGACTAGTCTGTTTTGGAAAAATCTCCTCAGAAGGGACCCGATTACCCTTTCAAACTTCAAACTTCAATAATCTTAATTTCGTAAAATCTTTGAAAACATCAAATTAAATATTATTATTTATTACTGGCTATGGCCCGTCGTGTTACCTGCGGTTTAGCCTATGTGTTAATCCAGGGTGTCACCTAACTCTATACCAAATTTTATTAAAATCGCTCCAGCTTGTTTGTTTGTTTGTTTGCTTTGTTTGTTTGTTTGTTTAAACGCGCTAATCTCAGGAACTACTGGTCCGATTTGAAAAATTATTTTTTTGTTGGATAGCCCATTTATCGAGGAAGGCTATAGGCTATATGACATTGCGCTACGACTAATAGGAGCGGAGTAGCGACGAGAAATGTTGCAAAAACGGGAAAAATTTACGCATACGAAGTTGCGCGGGACAGCTAGTACATAATAAAATGATAATAAAATTATCATTACTTTAAAAAAACAAAAACAAAACTAAGTTACCGAAGTTCCGGCACCGACACCATACCTGAGAATGTCCAATTTATCCTTCTTAAGTTTTATGATATTTTACGGCAATCATAGCGCCACCTACCGTGTCCCCGAGGAACTTTTACGACGCCGTGAGTTTCGTTGCAGAAACTATTTACCTAAACACAGAAATTTAATGACATTGCCAGTTATAAATTAACATTACAAAGAATGAATAGGCCAGCGTTTCCCAAAGTGGGATCTGCAGACAGGGGTACCGTAGAAAAGTTATCAGGGTTCTGTGTTTTTTTTATAATTTAGAAAAGTAAAGAACAACAAAGACTACAAGAAAACACGTTGGATAATTTCAATGTATCCAGTGATACAGGTAACTTTTAATTTACTAATAACATTGCGCTCTTGGCCTCTTTACATTACACCAAATAACTTTGTAATATAATTTTATAAAACAATATTACAAATTAACCCTCCCACCTACTTTTACCACACAACCATATACCACACAACTTAGAGACTCTTGATTAAAATCGATGTTTCTTTATCAGGTTTTGGGCCTAAACTTCACAATAAAATTATTATACCTAGTCTAGCCATAAATATTGTTACGAAGAAAAAACATTTTTTTTTATTGCAAATAATATTTATTACTTTTACAGTGTGTTAGTTTAATACATAAATAAAAAACAATTCAAAATATAAAAAGCTTATTCGAAGTGGTCTCCATTGGCTGCAACACAGTCCTTTAAACGTTGAGGCCAGTTATCAATAGAAGTACGCACTCTTTCCATGGGAAAATTCTTCACTGCCAATCGTATGGATTGTTTTAGGGACTCCAAATTATCATGGCGTTTAGAGCAAGCCATACTCTCTAAAACTGACCATAAATCATAATCCAGCGGATTAAGATCGGGACTAGACGACGGCCAGTCTTCAGCTCTGATGAAGTCCGAAACGTTCACTTCCAACCAAGACTGCGTGGACCGAGCTTTATGACCCGGCGCTGAGTCTTGTTGGAAGGACCATACTTGGTTATTGAACATGGTGTTGTTAAGGGGTTTAACTACCTTCTCAAGAATGGTATCTTGATACACTTGTGCCGATGTTTTGATACCTTTTTCACAAAAATATGGCTCAGTCACTCCTTCATAGCTAACACCCCACCAAACCATCACTGAAGTCGGATAATGCCCACGTTGCACTCTGTCGACTAATTGGGAAGCTTCCTTAGAGCTTTGAGCATAAATACGGTCATTTTGTTTGTTAAAATGTTGCTCAACTGTAAAGATTTTCTCATCCGTAAACAAAATTTTTCTGTGACCTCCCTTTGCGTACCGCTTCAGTAGTTGCTTCGATTTTACCACCCTATTCTTTTTTAAATTATCAGAAAAATGACCAGTGCGTCTCTTATAGGCTGCAAGTCCTAAGTCATCTTTTAAAATGCGTGACATGGTTCTGGGTGCAATCTTCATCTCCCGAGATAAAATGTTTTGCTTTCGGACAGGATTTCTTCGAATTCTTTCCCTTACTGCTTTGACCACCATTTTCGTACGAACACTACGTGGACGGCCAGATCTTTTTCTGTCACAAACAGAGAAGGTCTCATTGTACCTATTAATAGCCCGGTACACAAACATTTGACTAATACCAAGCGTATGGAGAGTTTTAAAAATTACATTAGGCTCCATACCAACTTTGTGTAATGCAATCACAGCGATTCGGTTTTCTTTATCACCCCACTCCATTTTAATATAGCAAAATATTGTACAATGTATTGGCGCCAAAATTAGAAAATACAATGAACAATCGTATAAAAATGACAGATTCCAAATTCAAATGTAATATCTTTCTTATTTTTAATTGTAACAGTATTTATGGCCAGACTAGGTATTAAATATTTATTAGATATATTTCGGGACCTAATCGCGTGAATTATTTAAAGGTACCTACGAACCTTTTATTTACCCGACGTTTCTTTTTATTGATATTTAATATTTTTTAAAACTGATATGTGGGTGTCGTCAAGGCGACTAAGGGATTTACCACCGGAGGGCGGGCAGCAGCGTCCTCTGTGTATTTTAAAGCCTTACTGCGATCGCCAACCCGCTCGCCAAGCGTGGCGATTATGGCAATTACCCCCAGAGTATTGGGGAGACCCGTGCCCAGCAGTGGGACATCATATGGGTTGATATGTATGTATGTAAAACTGATATTACAAAGTTATTTGGTGTAATGTAAAGAAGCCACGAGGCGGAGGTTATTAGTAGATTACAAATACCCTGTATATTTATAACTAGCTGTCCCGCGCAACTTCGTTGCGTAAATTTTCCCCGTTTTTGCAACATTTCTTATTGCTGCTCCGCTCCTATTGGTCGTAGCGTGATGTTATATAGCCTATAGCCTTCCTCGATAAATGGGCTATCCAACAGTGAAAGAATTTTTCAATTCGGATCAGTAGATCTGAGATTACCGCGTCCAAACAAACAAACTCTTCAGCTTTATAATATTAGTATAGATAATTAGAACTACCATAACTGGACATTTGGTAATTACACTGAGTTAATCGAACTTAGGATTCGATAAAATAAAATGTATTCGATAAAATAATGGGTGTTCCCCCATGTCAACAGTTTAGAAACCCCTCTAATAGACTGTTCAGATCAGCCGCCGTAACCGAAATCGATCTGGATATCAATACTTGTGTCTGTACATTGAAGATACCTATTTAAAAAATGTGTGGCAATCGGGGACTGCTGCGGTAAAGCATTTTTTATCAACTTATGCAATTATATTTTTTTTTATTTTTTTTATTTATGGAGTTTTTTTTTCTTTTCATTACATTTCGGAGCAGCTCGTCTCGATCCGTGCGAGCTTCATACAGTCGTACCATATACATATACGTTAAGCGAACGCTGGTAGGCGGGGGGTGTTAGGTTTTATTTTCGTTACGGAATTTCTTGATTCGGTCACCGCGCTCAATGCCCGCGATAAAAGCTATGCAATAGCTTAAAAAAAACTAACCTAAATGAAGCGTTTCGGAATCCAAAACCATGCTTAGTTTTTTTCACGTCTTTGTATGTTGTTCGGGGTTGGCGCCAAAACAGGTTTCATTCAAATTGTGAGGGCATAATCTCCTATGTCCGGATTAAGTTATAGGCTATACAAGGTGTAACAGAAAGGTGTGGTCATATTCAAGGGTTGGTATGTGCCCATGATACTGAGTGCACATACCTAATTTTATCAAAATCGAAATACCCTAAAAACATATTTATCAATTTTTCATTCGTTTATTTATGTATAAAAAAGTTATTAATTATAAATAGTATGACTTAAAAAGTTCCATGCCATAATAATCCCATCGAATTTTGTACCAGGGGAGGTATATATTGATGATTTTAAAAGAGTGGCCCATGAGTTTCTTGGCAGCTTCTTCTCATGAGCTTTACACTTGGAACTGCCACCTAACCTCATTTTGTTTTTTTTTTCAAACAATCATAATCTTATAAAATTTTTAGTATGTTTTAATTTGACGTTTTCAAATAATCATTAACCTGATTTTACGAAATAAAGATATTTGAGATTTGAGATTTGAGATTTATAGTTCTTATGCCATATGCCATTCACTACTGAAATTTGACAAAAAATAATATGCAATAACTATGTAATAATAATGCAACCAGCTATGGCATTATGGTAGGTGCAATATTGACATCATACACTATCCACTGCAGAAATTTGACCACACCTTCCTGTTACGCCCTGTATATCATCACGCTACTTTCCTTAGGACCTGAGCAATAGCGTATATTGTCACGCGGGTCGCGGACATAGGCTAGTTAGTCCTAAATGTGATAACACTGGAACAATGACTTTGTTATGCATTTCATGTCTATTGTTGTCAAGATGATCTAACAATGTTGTTTATAAACTGTTGTATTATAACGATACGACGGTTTTTGACTAACAGACTAACAAACGCATCACAATTGACAAGACACATTTAAAAAAAATGAACCCACTTTTTTTCTTTTTTTTGTGATAACGTCTTTTAAATCTTTAACCGGCTGCACTCACAAAAAATGTCACGTTATTGACAGCTTGCTAAGCGACGCGAATGGCGTTATGTCATCAATGTTTTCTTAAAATGTGTCACGTTATTAACTGGTTGCTAAGCAACGTGAATTGCGATGTGTCATCAATGTTTTCTTATGACGTTATCACGTAACATTATCAACCTTTTTTTTTTTTTTAAAAGACCCAGCAATTAGGGATTGGGTCCCAGATCACTAGCAATCTTGTTAAACACTTCAGCTAAGCTCAAAGGCTTGTATTAGGAGTGGGTTCACGGCGGTATAATGGGTAGGATTTGAACCCGAGACCACATGATTGCGTGTCCGATGTCTTACGGCCGGTCTTAATAATCTAACTATCGATGGATTTGGCTACTAGAGGTCGAATTTTGACATATTTTGTATGAAGCTTATGTCAAATATATACATCTAGTAGCCCAATCTATCGATAGGTAGATTATTGAAATTGGTCGTTAGCCATTAGGCTGAGGTAGCCTAATGGCTTCAGAATGAAAAGAAAGGAAAAAAAAAATCAAGCGCATCACTTCTATATTTAAGTATATCTCTGGTGTCTTATAACCACTCACTCGTCTCAGGGAGAAATTATGATAGTACACTTAAATTAGTGCAGTGGTTCCCAACCTTCATAAAAGTCATTTTACCCCCAACATCGGCCTAGTGTACGGGAGAGTCGGATATATTGTACTGCTTGATAAATTGTACCACCTCAAAATTTCCTACCAAATGTCACTATTTTTCTTTTCTGGCAACACGAAACTAAGCGTTGACAGCTCCCTTATCAACTTTTGTTTCAGTGACGGTGTCTTTCAAGTGCATTTAGTTTAAGAGAAAAAAAAAAGATTTTTGATGTTTGATGAAACATTACTCAGCAAAAAAGTAATTTAGCGTTTTAGTATATTTTTTATTGAACGGGTCGTTAATCACCTCTCAATCTATAAAGTAACGAACGTATTAGGTTTTGAGATTATTTTCCGACAAACATATGTTTTTTAAAATCTCCTAGTTCGATAACCAACTGGGTCCTTATTCACTATGTTTTTTTCGATTTCACGGCAAGTCCGCGCGAATTCGCTCATGCGCGGTGCGCTCAAAGATGTCCGCGCGCATGCGCGATGCATTTCTAAGCACAGCTTTCTGTATACCCTTATGTCAAGATTTTGACAGTTAAAAGCGCGGGCATGACGCGAAAACGAAAAAAAAAGATAATGAATAAGGACCCTGTAGTTGTCTTAATTGTACCGGTACAATTTACCAAATGGATATTAATTAAAGAAAATATTTTTTAGGAAATATACAAAGATGTGTCGTTCGCGATGCATTTCTAAGTGCAGTTTTGAGTTTGTTTGTTTGAACACGGTAATCTCAGGAACTACGTGTCCGAATTGAAAAATTCTTTACAGATAGCCCATTCATCGAGGAAGGCTATAGCTATATAATATCACGCTACGACCAATAGGATTGGAGCAGTAACGATAAATGTTGCAAAAACGGGGAAAATTAACGCATACGAAGTCGCCTGGGTCAGCTAGTAAAAAGCAAAACGAAGGCAGTAGACGTATCTATCAAGAAATTTATTTATTGTATAGGTACAGTGACAAAGGTCACCTATTCTTGAGCTGATAACAGTGTAAATAACTCGCACTATCACTAAGGAAGTGACGATCGTAAATATTTATTAATAAGTCCAGTTTAAACTGGACGTATAATCAATATTTACTTGTCATTTACTTGTTTTTAAACCACCGACACAATAATAATAATAATAATATCTTGGGACAACTCACACAACGCCATCTGATCCCAAATTAAGCAGAGCTTGTACTATGGAAACCAGACAACTGATAGACATACTTATATACTTCTAAATACATACATATTATAGATAAATAACACCCAGACACAGGATAAACCATCGTGCTCATCACACAAAGTTTTATCCTGGGTGGGGATCGAACCCACGACCTCTTGCGTAGCAGTCGGTAACATTCCCACCGCACCACAGAGGCAGTCATAGGGTTGCACAATAAAGTTGCACAATAAAAGGGTTGTTATAATTTCAACATGTATGTGGCAGTACATCCAAATCTTGAATTCCTGCTGGCTATTTATATTACACTAGTTGCCAACGTTAACCGTTGAGCTGCGTCACTCTAGGCCAGTGGTTCCCAAACTTTTCGACTTCTTTACCCCTCTTTGACCACTTTAAAAGCCCATTTTACTTATTAGATATATTTCGGGACTTAATCGCGTGAATTATTAAAGGTACGAACCTTTTATTAACCCGACGTTTCGATCGAATTGCACCGATCGTGGTCACGGGTTGACTGATGGCAGCTTAGCGATGTCTCCGTGAGACGCGGGGTTTTTCAACTACCCTCGCCTGGTCTTTATAATTTTGATAATTTGTACTGTCGGTACTTCTACACACTACACTTACAACGTCTTTACACTGAGGTGCGGTGTCATTATGGCTACGATTGCATTTGTTGATAACAGGGTTCCAAGATGGGGAGAGCCGGTATCCATCTTCTCGGTTGAATTTCTTATACTTCTTGATCTCAATCGCCTCGCATACTATCCTGGAATAATAGTGGCGATCGGTGGAAAGTACCTGTGGTTTATGTAATTCTATCCAGTGATTTGGTCCTGATTCCAACAAATGCTCACCGATAGCAGACTTGTAAACTTGACGGTTACGGTTATCAAACTCAAACTCAAACTCAAATATCTTTATTTCGTAAAATCAGGTTAATGATTATTTGAAAACGTCAAATGAATACATACTAAAAATTGTATAAAATTATGATTGTTTGACAAAAAAAACAAAATGAGGTTAGGCGGCAGTTCCAAGTGTAAAGCTCATGAGAAGAAGCTGCCAAGAAACTCATGTGCCACTCTTTTAAAATCATCAAGTTTTTCTTCCCTTCCCTACCCTCAACATTGGCCAAGGATGAGTCGATTGACGACCGAACGACGGCGGGGGAGGGGCAGCGTAGCTTGAACGACGGGGAAAGCGGTAATACCACAGTGCAAAACTGTATTACCCCTGCGGGGGTAATTACTCACAGGTTGGGAAATTAGGCACTAGGCACTATTACATTACTATTGTATAACTTGATATTATAATGTATTTACTGCCTTATTTTTACTTAATAAATTTTATCACTATTAAAAAAAAAAAAAAAACCTTGCCTCGTCGGAGGATCCTCCCTTTGTGTTAGGGGAAGTACCTAACTAACTCCACAGTGTGTACCTATCTGATTAATTTAACATACAACACGCATCAGGGTAGTTCTGTTCGTCCGTGTGTTATGGGGGACTTTACAAACATACACCCGAGCCCTAGACATTGTTCCGGTCATAGGTATAGAGACTGGACTGCGCGTTCCCGTAAAAAGTAAATACAGGCTGCAAGACGTGAAAAAGACAAAACTATCGAGCTGTCGTAGTTGCCTCTTTCTAGAAATCTGAATAGTCCACTTCACAGGCTTATGTCTCTTTAACATTACGTCTGCGTATGTGTGACTGAGAGAGAGATTGAATGTTTCTGTATGTACGTGTGTGTGCTCAGTTAAAGAAAGAGGAAATATATTGCATTTTTTATTAATATTATTGTAAGGACGACGTGTGGTGCCGGCTTAAGAATAGTACCACCCCATCTCTACCCGTGGGTGTCGTTAAGGCGACTAAGGGATTTCACCCCGGAGGACGGGCAGCAGCGTCCTCTGCGTACTTAAAGCCTTACTGCGATCGCCAACCCGCTCGCCAAGCGTGGCGATTATGGCAATTACCCCCAGGATCTACATACTAGTAGGTTCTACTGGGGAGACCCGTGCCCAGCAGTGGGCCATCTTATGGGTTGATATGTAAGGACGACAACTAAGCCTTTGAAAATCTCGTCCTGCTAAGGAAGTTTTAACTTTAAGGATTTGCAAATGTGATGCTTCCAACGCCTGTTTGTCAGTGAACGCTCAAACGAAACCAAAGAGTGTTTCTGCGAAGTGTTATGTTGTACGCAAACTTGTCGGCGCAACTTCGTCCGCGTAAATTTTCCCGTTTTTGCAACATGTTTAATTTCTGGTCCGCTCCTATTAGTCGTAGCGTGATGTTATGTAGCCTATAACCTTTCTCGATAAATGGGCTATCTAACAGTAAAATATTTTTTCAATTCTGACCAGTAATTTCTGAGATTAGGGCGTTCAAATAAACAAACAAACTCTTTAGCTTTATAATATTAGTAGGTATAAATTATTCTGTCAAGTGTTCTTATTCCTTAAATTACCAAAAATAACAAATATAATGACTTAAAAGAGCAGATACTTCACCAGTTCCACTTACCAGGCTCTTTAATTAATTCCAGTTACACCCGCAACCTGGTAGACGCAGGCAACGGCGCGTTCAACATCATGATCATATGCTGGGGCCCAGGCCATGCTTCAGCCATCCACGACCATGCAGACTCGCATTGTTTCATGAAACTGCTCAGTGGGAACTTGGATGAAATCAGGTGAGAGAACTAGCACGTTTGGAGTGTCTGTCGCATATTTGGGATTCTTAGAAGCGGCAGCCGGCGGTAGACTACTGGTTGAGGCATTGAACTCGCAATCATAAGGCCTCGGCCGGTTCGAATCCTACCCATTATACTACCGACTGCATAAACACAAACTGCATTTGCATGCGCGGTGCGCTCAAAGATGTCCACCGCGCGCGGTAGAGAGCTGCGCTTAGAAAGGCATCTATGCGCTTACGCGGTGGACATCTTTGAACACACCGCGCATGCGCTAGTTCGCACGGCCTTTTCACGACAGCGAAATAAAGATAGTGAATAAGAGCCCAGCTTGTATTAGGAGTAGGTTCACGTCCGTAGTATAATGGGTAGAGTCGACCCGTGACCACGATCGGTGCAATTTGATCGAAACGTCGGGTAAATAAAAGGTCCCGAAATATAACTAATATGTATAAAAATCGCGAAAGTTTAAACACTATAATGGGTAGGATTCGAGCCAGCCGCGTCCGAAAAGTAGTGAATAAGGACCCTGGAGGGGTTAACAGGATTGCTAGTAATGTGGGATTAAAACTCACTTTGATATTTATCTTTAAAAAAATAGTTGTAGCACTTTGAACTTTGTAAGTGTAATTGGGATGATGACTACATTAAAAATATATTATTTTTCACTAATCAGGAAATAGTACGTCATATATGTAGAGTTCAGAATAAATATGTTATTCTAAAATTTAACGTGTTGAATTATTTATAGTAGTCAAAACAAATACTAAAAATAATGATTTGATGAATTTGTACAGGATGTATCGCTTTGCCGTTTCATAAAAAGACGCCGATTTGACTTGCTAAACCAAAATGGATGTCTTCTTATTCCTGAACGTTAGCCCCAACGTCGGACCCAACGCCACTCGTCCAACGTGTAGATTTAGAATACGCTCATTCTTGGGCCAACATGTGGAGCCGGTGTTAGCGTTTCAACAGCAAACATTACCATTAACAGCTATCAAATAAATGTGGCCCAATACGTGGCCACGTCAACTACATTGTCGGAGGCACATGATTGTCCACTGGAGAAAGGCCGAGATTTTATTAAATCCTATTAATAATAATAATATCTTGGGACAACTCACACAAAGCTATCTGATCCCAAACTAAGCAGAGCTTGTACTATGGAACCCAGACAACCGATAAACATACTTATATATAAATACATACATATTATAGATAAATAACACCCAGACACAATAAACCATCGTGCTCATTATACAAAGTTTTATCCTGGGTGGGGATCGAACCCACGACCTCTTGCGTAGCATTCGAATACACTCCCACCGCGCCACAGAAGCAGTATTGGTTAATATTTCTCCGTTTCTACATTCCACAGCGTCGCTTCACTTTAATGGGTATCACTCTGTGTGTCTGTGGCCAGGCTTATTTCTCGTTTGTTTGATATGAGTATTCTTGGTATTTTGTTATATAGCCAACGTCTTGTCTTTCAGAGGCACAATACCCCATTAATATCAAAGCGAAAAGCAAGCATTCTATTTTTTACTAACAATATTAACGAATAGCTGTCCCGCGCAACTTTCTCTGCGTAAATTTTCCCCGTTTTTGAAACATTTCTCATTGCTTCTCCGCTTCTATTAGTCGTAGCGCGATGTTATATAACCTATAGCCTTCCTCGATAAATGGGCTATCCAACAAAAAAATATTTTTTCAAATCGGAGCAGTAGTTCCTGAGATTAGCGCGTTTAAACAAGCAAACTCTTTCTGCTTTTTAATATTAGTATACATTTACTTTATCTTGCTACAAAAAGTTACAAAACAATAATTACATTATAGATCTTTTGATAATATTGCGTGTTAACGTTTCCCTGACCTCTTAGTTTATTTCAAGATGCAATTTAAATCACTTTGTGTTAATTAAAATTAGTATTTTGATAATTAAATTAATGAGTCTAGTTTTTTTGGCATGCTCTACAGTTATGTAGTTTGAAGAATTTCATGACTGGTGCTGTCGATTCTAATTATCTTCTTCCAAGTCTCATTTCTGAGGCTGTATAATATAATAATATCTTAATAATATCTTGGGACAACTCACACAACGCCATCTGATTCCAAACTAAGCAGAGCTTGTACTATGGAAACCAGACAACTGATAAACATACTTATATATTTCTAAATACATACATATTATAGATAAATAACACCCAGACACAGAATAAACCATCGTGCTCATCACACAAAGTTTTATCCTGGGTGGGGATCGAACCCACGACCTCTTGCGTAGCAGTCGGATACACTCCCACCGCGCCACAGAGGCAGTCAAAAAATCTTTTAGTTATTTTTTTTTTGCTTTTTGCTTAGACGACTCCCGCAGTGCGTGACTTGATGTGAAGTTGTTTTAAGTTTTGGTATGGTATTTGAACCCTTTAGGTGAGTGTGGAACTACATTTTGCATACAAAAAAAGTTTTGCAATCTGCGTAATGCGCACAAATCTGGAATATTTTCAGTCTTCTTCCAGGTAGGTATTGTGTTTTATTCCAAAACTGAGTATTTGATACAAAATGTGTTGATCATTTTGAAGGTATATAACATTAGATACAATTTAAACTCACTTACAGCTCCGCATGTCTTCTAGTTTTTGAAATATGACCCTTGAGATACCAAAAATGCAGCTTTTATTGCGTTTTACGTTTTTATGATACAATTTGTTTATTTATTTGCATTTTTTTTTTATTTAAAAAAAGACGACTCCCGCATAAGGGTACGAGCCCTGTGTCGCGGGGAACTTTACAAACATACATGTCACAGACACAAAGTACACCCAGACTCGGAACAACAATTTGTGGATCACACAAAGTTGTGTCCCGTGTGGGAATCCAACCCTCTTGCGTAGCAGTCGGACACACTCCAACGTAAATATACTAAGGTTAAATTATTAGCCGCGTGGTATCAGCTTAAGAATAGTATCATCCCATCTCTTCCCGAGGGTGTCGTCAAGGTGACTAAGGGATGTCACACCGGAGGACGGATAGCAGCGTCCTCTGCGTACTTTAAAGCCTTACTGCGATCGTCAACCCGCTCGCCAAGCGTGGCGATTATGGCAATTACCCCCAGGATCTCCAATAAGTAGGTTCTATTGGGGAGACCCGTGCCCAGCAGTGGGACATCATATGGGTAGATATGTATACCTATATAATTTTTCAGTAAGATAAAACAAAATTGTAACCTAGCACCAATAAATACTTTTTAACTAAGCGGCGGTAGCCTAATGGCTAAGGCATCGGACTCGCCATCGTGAGGTCGCGGGTTCAAATCCTACCTATTATACTATCGACGTGAAACCACTCCTAACACAAGCCTTTGAGCTTAGCTGGAGGGGTTAACAGGATTGCTAGTAATGTGGTCTCAGACCCACATTGCTAGTTTTATAAAAAAAAAAAAAACTAATATTATAAAGCTGAAGAGTTTGTTTGTTTGAACGCGGTAATCTCAGGAAGTACTAGTCCGAATTGAAAAAGTATATTTCTGTTGGATAGCCCATATATCTAGGAAGGCTATAGGCTATATAACATCACGCTACGACCAATAGGAGCGGAGAAACAATGAAAAATGTTGCAAAAACGGGAAAATTTAAGCCGACGAAGTGGCGCAGATCATTTAGTTTATTTAAGTTTTTATTTATTTATATAGGAAATTTAAAACTTTCGCGAACAATAGGTAGGTATATTCATAATAAGATAATTAATAATACAATAAATTAATTGTTTTTATTGAAAGGTCGAGAAATATTGAGTCATGCCTCTTCTTGATAAGAAACATTTTGAACTCTGAGATAACACGTTATAACTAGTTCTATGTTCTTATATGTTTATAATATACTTAATTATAAGTTAATTAGGTAATTATTACAATAACCTATGTCGTAAAACACCGAGAATACAGAAGGTAAGCTTCATAAGCGTACCCAGAATCATTGAAATGAAATGAAAACACTTTTTTTTTAAGACGACTTCCGCAGTAGGGTCCAAGCCCTGTGTTGCGGGGGATTTTACAAACATACAAGTCACGGATACAATACAAGTACACCCAGACTCGGAACAACAATTTGTGGATCACACAAAGTGGTGTCCCGTGTGAGAATCGAACCCACGACCACTTGCGTAGCAGTCAAACAAATGTTGAAAAACTTTTGCTATTTGTACACATTATACATTTATATAATCGCGTGAATAATTAAGGTAAAATACCATGTTTACTGCCCGACGTTTCGACCGTATTGCAACGGTATAGTCACAGGTAGACTGGTCCAGCTCAGCGGACTGGTCCAGCTCAGTCGGACATAGTCCCATTGCGCCACAGAGGCTGCCAATTTCGGGAAGGTTGGGAGACTCAACCCTCAAATACATCCGTGGTGAGCTTTACTCTAACAAGGCGCTCGAACAACGCACATGTAGACATCGCCACCACTCACGGAGTTCACGGACATAGAATCTCAAACCAATCTGAACAGTTAGCGATTCGACATAATTACTAAAACGGTTACACTGATTTTTACGGATTTTGCAATGGTACTTTAAATTTCAAAATTTTTTTGTGAACAACTCACAAAAATATTAACTAATTGACTGCCTCTGTGGCGGGGAGGGAGTGTATCCGAATGCTACGCAAGAGGTCGTTGGTTCGATTTTAACCCAGGATAAAACTTTGTGTGATGAGGGTTATTCTGTGTCTGGGTGTTATTTAAGACTTTACATGTTTGTATGCCGAAAGGTAGAATGTACAAGGATTCATGAACTGTTGTTACATCTTATTGTTACCTACATTCTGTTCTGTGTGTACAAAATATTCTTATTCTTATTTATCTATAATATGTTTGTATTTAGAAATATATAAGTATGTTTATCGGTTGTCTAGTTTCCATAGTACAAGCTCTGCTTAGTTTGGGATCAGATAGCTTTGTGTGAGTTGCCCCAAGATATTAATATTATTATTATTATTATAACTTACAATATTTTGAATGACTTCTTGGTCTAGTGCAGTCGTGGATACCATTAACATTTAGTCTAAAATGTTATTTATGTCAAGGTGTTTTTCACTTTCAGATACGAGTGGCCTGAGAATGTTGAACCCGAAGTGATGAAAGTTTTAAAAAACAACAACAAATCTAGAAGAAAATGTTGCTCCGAGAGCCAAGATGCTGTATTCAACAAAATGTACGAAAAAAACGTCAAGTGTCAAAACTGCAATGACAGCGAACGTCAAAGTGACAGCTGTCAGAATGACAGCGAGGAAAATGACGAGGAGTATCATAGTGATGATGAGGGGTATGATATCAAAGATATGAAGGTCCGTGGAAGATCAAAAATGGAAATTAATGATGTTTGTTATATAAATGGTTAGTATTTATATTTAATTCTGAATGTTTGAAAGTGTGGATGGATGCATGTTTTTTCCTTTTTACGCAAAACAGATTTTAATCAAACTTTACAGTAATTAAATTATTCAATTTTTTTTTATACAGACAAGGTTACAGTGTCTCAGTAGATTTTAATTAGGTACACTGGAAATATGTTTGTGAGGTCATACTACCGACTCATAAACTAGGTAGAAACCTGTACCTATCTTAGGAGTCGTTGTAGTTTCTTCGTCTTAATAGTAATTACTATAAGTATACAAAATCCTTATAATCTAGATATCTCTTCTGACTCTCAGCTCGTTATACCCCATGCCCCGGACAAATAAAGTTGGGTACAGCAATGTAGAGAACGGATATACACCTTGAAGTCGCAGGTGTAGAATGTTCGTAGGTGTACAATGTCACTCACATATGTTGCGTAGGCGCTGAGCTGTATAGATATAATAACAATATAGCTTTATTTAATTCCTTAAAGAATAATGCATAATAAAATGATTTGGTACATATTTATATTACACAAATTATACATTATCTTTAACAACATTACAAATTATTAAAAATGATTTTAAAGCTATAAAGCCCAGTCAAATTTTACAAATAAAAGCCCTAAAAGTGCAAAACGTGATGTTAAGCTGGATTTTTGGTATGTTATTTGGTCCTCTTATCACACTAATATTATAAAGGCGAAAGTTTGTGAGTATGTGAGTGTGTATGTTTGTTACTTCTTCACGTCTAAAAGGCTGGAGCGATTTTAATAAAATTTGGTATGGCGTTAGCTGACACTCTGGATTGACACATAGGCTAATAAAACGAGGGTAACACCGCGGGGCACAGCTAGTAATATATAAGGGGACCAAATAACCATATCCATAAGGAACTATGTTTTGCAAGCAGTTTTTCGTGTATTACGCAGGTATATGGTTGGGCAGGCTATATAGTTAGATGATTTTACTTGGCTATTAGCTGTATAGTTAGATTGTGTAGCTGTATAGTTAGATGATTTTACTTGGCTATTAGCTGTATAGTTAGATTGTGTAGCTGTATAGTTAGATGATTTTACTTGGCTATTAGCTGTATAGTTAGATTGTGTAGCTGTATAGTTAGATGATTTTACTTGGCTATTAGCTGTATAGTTAGATTGTGTAGCTGTTAGTTAGATGATTTTACTTGGCTATTAGCTGTATAATTAGATGATTTTACTGGGCTATTAGCTGTATAGTTAGATTGTGTAGCTGTATAGTTAGATTGTGTAGCTGTATAGTTAGATGATTTTACTTGGCTATATTAGCTGTATAGTTAGATTATGTAGCTGTTAGTTAGATGATTTTACTTGGCTATTAGCTGTATAATTAGATGATTTTACTGGGCTATTAGCTGTATAGTTAGATTGTGTAGCTGTATAGTTAGATGATTTTACTTGGCTATTAGCTGTATAGTTAGATTGTGTAGCTGTATAGTTAGATGATTTTACTTGGCTTTTAGCTGTATAGTTAGATTGTGTAACTGTAGAGTTAGATGATTTTACTTGGCTATTAGCTGTATAGTTAGATTGTGTAGCTGTATAGTTAGATGATTTTACTTGGCTATTAGCTGTATAGTTAGATTGTGTAGCTGTTAGTTAGATGATTTTACTTGGCTATTAGCTGTATAATTAGATGATTTTACTGGGCTATTAGCTGTATAGTTAGATTGTGTAGCTGTATAGTTAGATTGTGTAGCTGTATAGTTAGATGATTTTACTTGGCTATATTAGCTGTATAGTTAGATTATGTAGCTGTTAGTTAGATGATTTTACTTGGCTATTAGCTGTATAATTAGATGATTTTACTGGGCTATTAGCTGTATAGTTAGATTGTGTAGCTGTATAGTTAGATGATTTTACTTGGCTATTAGCTGTATAGTTAGATTGTGTAGCTGTATAGTTAGATGATTTTACTTGGCTTTTAGCTGTATAGTTAGATTGTGTAACTGTAGAGTTAGATGATTTTACTGAGTGATTAGCTGTAGAGTTAGATTGTGTAGCTACATACTTAGATGATTTTACTGAGCTATTAGCTGTATAGTTAGATTAGGTAGCTACATACTTAGATGATTTTACTGAGCTATTAGCTGTATAGTTAGATTAGGTAGCTACATACTTAGATGATTTTACTGAGCTATTAGCTGTATAGTTAGATTAGGTAGCTACATACTTAGATGATTTTACTGAGCTATTAGCTGTATAGTTAGATTAGGTAGCTACATACTTAGATGATTTTACTGAGCTATTAGCTGTATAGTTAGATTAGGTAGCTACATACTTAGATGATTTTACTGAGCTATTAGCTGTATAGTTAGATTAGGTAGCTACATACTTAGATGATTTTACTGAGCTATTAGCTGTATAGTTAGATTGTGTAGCTGTATAGTTAGATTATGTAGCGGTATAGTTAGATTGTGTAGCTGTATAGTTAGGTACAATATTCTCTCTATCTATTCATCATCATCATCAGCCTGTCGCAGTCCACTGCTGGATTGGCCTCTGCAATTGCACGCCACTTTGTTCTATCTTCGACTTCTCGCATCCAGCTCCTGCCAGCCGTTTTGAGTAAATCATCACTCCACCTGGCCTGAGGGCGTCCTACACTACGTTTGCCGAGACGCGTTCTCCACTCAAGAACTCGTTATCATATCAATTTCTATTACCTTAATATTAATAATATTCTAAAATTCCTCTTCCAGACGCCCTGGGCCTCCATCGTGTAGAGAACCCCTCCCACGTAGACGGCGCTGTATCCCTCCACCTCTACTGTCCCCCCTTCGACAGCTGCAGAGTCTTCGACGCGCGCACTGGCAAAGCTACTGAAGCTAAAGTTACTTTCTGGTCGATGTATGGCAAGAAAATTAAGAGGGTAAGATTTTGTTTTAATTTTAACTAGCTTTGCCTGCAATTTCGCGCACTAATTGCGAAAAAAGTAGCCTGTAAGTTTCCTTATGTCCGATCCCCACTAAGCGGACGACGCAAGGGCGCAGCTTAGCGCATTGTAGCGGATGCACGAGCACGAGTGAGCAGCCGACTGCGTCCGCTCGACGGCCACAATCTGCTGGAACCCGAGCTAATGCTCGCGCATCCTCGCATATCCGTTAGCATGCTCTCAGCGACTAGAATACAACACGTGTTCGCGAGCATGCGCGAGGAGCCGTCTGGCTACCGCGGCGTCTAAGCTGTGTCAATTCCATGCAAATATGAAACTTACGGCAAAGATTAGAAGTTTGAATTTCCTCTGGCATAGTGTGAAATGCGCTGCGCTGCACTCCTGCGTTGTGGAGTTGGTGGAGATCGTACATTAAACTTCAGGCTGCCTCCATACCTAATTACATCTAAATCGGACCGGCATCTTCGGCTATTAGCGCTTTCAAAAACGCTTCCAACTTCTGGGGTGATTTAAAAAGGAAAAATAAGGTTTTAGGTTGTACGAAGTTCACGTCTAAATTAATCTAAATATAAATAATCTTGCGTATAATTAAGAACCTATTTTTATTTTCAGGTATACGAGTCAAGCAATACTGCTGATGCTGACAGTCAGTAATATACACCATAGCTACAATATCGTTTATACTTAAAAAATATAGAATCACGTATAAGTGCAATATGAATTAAAAAAATATAAATTCTGCCAATAGCAATTATAATAATTACTGTTTTTGCAGAATTTATAATTCTCAACGGTCGTGGTCACGGGTATCTGGCTCAGCATCTCCTTCGTGAAGCGCGGGTTTCGGAAATTATTATTAGTTGTATCAGTACCAGAATCGAGCCGATTTTTTTTAAGTTGTGATTTTATATGGCAACTAGCTTTCGCCCGCGGCTTCGCCCGCTTGTATGTCGGTTATCGCGATAAAAACTATCCTATGTTCTTTCCCGGGACTTAAACCATCTCCATGCCAAATTTCATCTAAATCGGTTCAGTAGTTTGAGCGTGAAAGCGTAACAGACAGACAGACAGACAGACAGACAGAGTTACTTTCACATTTATAATATTAGTATGGATGTTAAGTTGTCACACAGTTGTCAAAGTACGAGTACGACTGATACCTACTGCGATTTTGATTTTTGATATTTTCTTGTTGAAACGTTTATTCTTAAATTAGCTGACCCACGAAACTTCGTATTTTTCATTGATGCTCCGCTCCTATTAGTAGTAGCGTGATGTTATATAACGTATAGCCTATAGCCTATATCCTCGATAAATGGGCTATCCAACAGTGAAAGAATTTTTCAATTCGGATTAGTAGTTCCTGAGATTATCGCGTTTAAACAAACAAATAATTTCTCGTCGCTACTCCGTTCCTATTAGTCGTAGCGCGATGTTATATAGCCTATAGCCTTCCTCAGTAAATGGGCTATCCAACAAAAAAAGATTTTTTCAAATCGGACCTGTAGTTCCTGAGATTAGCGCGTTTAAACAAACAAACAGTATAGATCTATAACTAGCTGTCCCGTGCAACTTCGCATGCGTAAATTTTCTCCGTTTTTGCAACATTTCTCGTCGCTGCTCCGCTCCTATTAGTCGTAGCGCGATGTTATATCAACAAACAAACAAACAAAGCAAACAAACAAACTCTTCCGCTTTATAATATAAGTATAGATATAAGTATAGATTTACTTTTTAAAAATGCGGCAGTAGGTATGTCGAGCTGATTTCTAACCGGCACTCGTGGAGAGGAACGGGAAGAAAAATAAAGTTTCAATTTTTATTAATCAATGCGAAAATTGACATTGCAAAAATTTGCTTATTATAAAAGAATCCAAAATATTTATCTTTGGGATCCTTAGTTCTATTGAGATAGAAATCATCAAATCATAGTAATTCAATAAAAAAATACAACGATCAAGAATTTTTCGTCCAAGTAGTTCTTGGACCTACCTGTGTTATCGTCTCGAAATGATATCTTCCCCATTTTTCATCAGGTTCTGGTACACCAATACTCTCGTTTGATTTTTATCATTCACTACCAAACTATCGGTTCCATAGTAGACGACGGTGAGCTGCACTAGTCTACCCGTGACCACGGCCGTTGAGAAACTCGGGCAATAAAAAAGGCATTTCCCTTAAAATATTGTGCTTATTAAAAATGTGTCAATTATTACTACAAAAATAATGAAACATATCATCACATGGGGGGGGGGGGGGCGTTGCTAAATCACACAAATTGATATTTCAAAGTTGTTTAGGTTATTAATTTATTAAAAATCATACTATTTATCATGGCATACAACGTGTAACATAAAGGTGTGGTCAAATATCATCAGCGGACAGTGTATGGTATCAGAATTGAATCTATCACGATATTATATACGATTGCATTATTAATACATAGTCAAAGCATTTTTTTTTTTGACTGCCTCTGTGCCGTGGTGGGAATGTGTCCGACTGCTACACAAGAGCTCATGGGTTCGATTCCAACGCGGGACACCACTTTGTGTGATCCACAAATTGTTGTTCCGAGTCTGCGTGTACTTTGTATCCGTGACTTGTATGTTTGTTAAGTACCCCGCGACACAGGGCTTGTACCCTACTGCTGTAGTCGTCTTAAAAGTTTTTATGACACTTTTCAGTAGCGAAAGATGTATGGCATAAGTGTTATACGTCACCTAGAGGTAAATTCGATTTGATTATTTTTTGTCATACTTTCTTTATTGACATATAGACATATAACTTTTTCATTAATAAATAAACGAATGATAAAAAAATAGGGTACTTTGAATTTAATAAAATTAGGTATGTGCACTCAGTATCTTGGGCACTTACCAACCCTTGAATATGACCACACTTTTCTGATACACGTTGTATATAAAAACACCCCCCATTAGTACCCCGATGACTTATACCACACTATTATAAATTGCTCAATGAACATTCCATTTTAGTATTTAATAAACGAAAATTTAAAAATGTATTTTTATATGGTCAATAATATTGTATTGGTTTTTATTGTTAATTAGATTTATAATTGTTGTTATAGTTATAATGTTAATAGATAAATTAATGCAATATTTTTGCGTTGCTTATAAATTATATTATTAGTGAAATAATTGTTTTTTTTTCTGTATTACTCAAAACTGCCTGTCACATCACTGTCATATTGGAGACTTGTTTTTAATAGGATACTATATAGATATTGGTTAACTCAACACAATATTTTTTAGTCCTCACAATCCACGACTGCGCGTGGTCTTTAGTTGTGTGTGTAAATATTGTTGAGTGTGAGAGTTGAGAGTGTGGTAACGCTTCAATGAGTGCCACTTATTTCGTGCAAACACTAACTCCGGCTCCACACATCGGCTCCAACTTTAGTCCTTACGCCACTGGTCCAAGGTGGATCTAGAATAACGCTCGTTCCAACGTCGGCGCAAATGTTATCTTCAAGATCCACACGTTGGACGAGTGGCGTTAAGGCCAACGTGACTTGGGCGCATACCTGCCATAAAATAATATACCACATAATACGGCAGAGTAGATACGGCAATTTTCATAGTTAATCTCTAGACGCATGCACGCATCGCTCACGACGAGATAAAATCACTGAACGCGTCAAACCAGTGGCAAAGATAAAGGATTTTACACCAAAGGACGGGCAGCAGTGTTCTCTGCGTTCAGTTGAATCAACGTAACTAGGCCGGACTGAAGTAGGCGACAAGTGGTTGCGCAGATGCATTTTTTGGAAGTAAATGGTGACAGGAAGCGGGGAGCGGGGGCGGTAACTAAACCGAGAGAATTAGAGATGCGATTACGCATTACATTGTCATAATTAGTATTACTAACTCATGTTTTTTTGTGATTATTTTCGTAAAGAAATTGTTTTTCAAAGTTTCTTTAGTATTTACTGTAACTGTTCTAAATTTAAACTTTTATGACCTCATTTAAATAGTGATTTTATATTGTTGAATTAAAATGTTGTTAGTATTTTTAATCGATTAAACATATTTAGTCGTTTTCGTAAGTAATTTTAGGGTCGCATCTCTATGACATAAGTGAAAGTGATAAAAATCTAACTTCAATCTGGTCAAGTTACGTTTATCCAACTGTACTTTAAAGTCTTACTGCGTTCGCCAAACCGCTTGTCAAGCGTAGCGATTATGGCAATTATTCCCAGGATCTATTAAAAGAAGGTTCCACTGGGAAGACCTGTGCAGCAGTGTTAATATGATTATATCTACGTAAAACATCACGCGCACACGTGAATTGCAATAACTATACAATCAGGCGGGACGTAGTATTTTATTTTTATCATTAGACAAATAAAATATAAGAAATAATCATAATAAAAGACAAACTTTATATAAGTTATAACTAAGAAGACTATAAAATAGTATAAATGTATATAATTTATATTTTTTTATAAATAAACATTTTTTTTAATTACACATTGTTTTATTTGATAACTATTAAATTGTAAACGTTAAATCATCCTCAAAAACTTTAATTTATAATCTTATACCTTTAAACGAGTAACTCTCGTATTTAAGTAAAGTCCTACACGTGTAAATTGTAGGGAGTATTTTGACATAAGAATGTCATTGTTCAAAACATTTTCTTTTTTGTAAAAGGTCTATTAGTCAAAGCAACTCCTATTTTTGAAATGGTCACATCTCAAAGTGTTACTCAAACCTACCTTTATCGCTTCTAATATTCCAGTAATTTTTATTTCTAATGGAAATACCCTTTGCGTTTTAATATACTCCTAATTTCTTCATCAATCTCATCCCACGGTAAGAACAATTTCAATCCATCATTACTTGACGTAGCTTGAACATTTTCTCTGACACATCCAGCATAACAAGGGTAGTCACAAGTACTTGTACTAGGATTAAAATGCAAGCCTTCTGAACATGTAACTAGTACAGCCTTCTTCCTATAACATATCCAGTATTTATCACAATCTTGGTGAGCCTTTGGCAGCGTGTTACAATCTTCTTTACATCTCTTTTCTTCAATACATTCGTTCTCGTTTTCTGCTCCATTGCAATCTGTCTCTGCACTTTCATAACTGTTATTGATATTTTCATCATTATTATCTTCAGTTGTGTAATCATCTTCATTACTTATTTCTTCGTCATTTTCATTATCAGTATTGCCGTTACCGTCGCAGTTGTTATTGCCATCGTTACCTGAGCAACATGGTTTGGTGCATATTTTACAACCTGCTGTAGCTGGGTTGTCACAAAACTGAAATTAAAAAGTAACGTTTTATTTTAAAGTTTGGCAGGACAAGAGAACAGAGTTGTGTGATTTGTTTCATCAACAACTGCTCAAAATCGGTGGAGCAAAACATCGTGAGGTAATCGGCTTGTTTTAGAATTAAAAAAATCCAACACATGTGACATTTAAAAAATCCCACCAGGTAGGTACGAGTGGTAGGTCTAAGTCCAATAGCCGCACAACAGACGTATCAATGTGTTTCAGTGGAAGGACACTTTAGCAAGTGTAATTACTGGGCAAATGAGATTTACGAATTAATGTCTCAGATGAGGAGTGCGGTGCGGTGATATTCAGATCTTTTCCAAACAAGAATTTGGGTGGAACTGTTACTGATATGGGCTAGCGTGACGTTTACCATCAAGCACACGAATTGTTGTATAAAAAAAATAATATCTGAATTACAAACCAACAAAAAATAAATAAACATTTTGAAGTTTGGCACCAACTTCAATATGTTTATTTATTTTTTGTTGTTCAATATTATTTTTTTTATTTCCCTTGCATTTAATTTTGAAGTCGGTTAGTCGGGTATTTTTCGTAAAAAAGTTTTTATTTTTCAGTTTTTAGTGAATTGGTTTGTAGTTCATCTAAGTTACAATAGCCTAGTGTCAACTGTTCAAATCCTTTTACAGAACATTTTTTTCCCAATGCAGGGCCGTTAATTGTTGAGGAGTTCACATAATAATTCACCGTTAACTTTATTACGTGTATAGTAGTATGAAAATCATAACGCAACGCCTGAAATATGGAATAGTTCCACTGGTCATCTGTGGTCTTCATCAGAAGTTCCACTTCACTAATTGATACTTTTTGAGAGTAATGCACGAACAACTATAAAATCTAACTAAATCACTATAGGTGTGCCTTTAATATTTGAAGAATCCCCTCGATTTCTCCAGAATCCCATCATCAGATTCTGATACGATGTTATTGGGACCAACTTGGAAATACACTCTTTCAATCTAATTTTTATTTTCAAATCGGTCCCGGTTTTCGGTTAATCGGGTAACAAACACAAAAAAATACACTCGAATTGAGAACCTCCTCTTTTTCAAAGTCGGCTGAAAAAATCCTGTTGCAGACATGCTGGTTATGTATATTTTACTAAGAGTTCATAGAAAGCCTATAAATCTTAGATCGTGGGTGGAGTAGAAACGGCTCACGAACGTGTAGCATAATTCAAGCGTGTATCTTGCAAACCTACTTTAAACAGGCGCTTTTGCCATATGAGTAGATACCGCATTATTGAACTAGCCACTTGTGAAATATTCGATTTGAATTCACAAAGCTCTCCTAAGTATTTAATGAATTCTCACCTGTTCCACAGCATTAAAATGAGTGCCATCTGGACAACCCATTTCAACATAACTTCCCCAAACACAGACGTAGTATTTTGTGCACTCCTCATGAGCCACCATCCAGTTGATACTGCCGTTTCTTGGACATCCATTTGGTAGTAGATCTATGGGTTTTGTGGTAGCTTCAGTTGGGGCTTGGGTGGTAGTGCTAGTGACGTAATCGCCACCAGGCAGGGAACAGTTGGCGTTGAAGATGTGATCGCAGGTCTGTGTACCAATGATAAAGTCATCAATATAAAAATATCAAGAAGTTAATCTCTTTTGAAGATGATGGTAAAATCAGTGTTTTTTATTTTAATATAAAAAAAAACAACTCCTGCAGTGGAAATCACTGTGTCGTACGTAACTTTAGAAACAACAATTTGTGCATCACATAAAGAGGTGTCCTATGAGGGAATTGAACCCGTAAAGTCGTAAGAAATCCGTTACTTCTTTTAAAAACGGCGGTAAAATCCAAATATATAAATAGTAGCCTTTCGACAGAATTCGTTTTTTTTAAATTAGTTATTAAGCTATTGCATAGCTTTTATCGCGGGCTTTGAGCGCGGCGACCGAATCAAGAAATTCCGTAACGAAAATAAAACATAACACCCCCCACTCCGCCTACCATGTAGCGTTCGCTTAACGTATATGTATATGGTACAAAGCTCGCACGGTTTGAGACGAGCTGCTCTGAAATGCAATGAAAAGAAAAAAAAATACTGCATTAATAAAAAATAAAAAAATAATTATAATTGCTTAAGTTGATAAAAAATGCTATGCAATAGCTTTACCGCGGCAGTCCCCGAGTGCCACACATTTTTATTGTTATTTTAATTATAAATAACTTGTTATTATACTAATGCTTGGTAATACTAAAAAACACAATTACTTCGCTCGAGCAACTCGTAACAAACATAGTTCTCGGATTCGCAATTTCGTAACAGCTTCAGAATCTACTGGGCAAATGAGCTGGTGTCGGAATGGGGAGCGGGAAGCAGTGACACTTGCATCTTTCTGCTTGCGACTTGCTCGTCTCTTCATTAAGTTGTATAAATATATATTCACATGGAATAATAAGGAATAAACTTCATACCACTGAAATGAGAATGTTGTGCTGGGCCGGTGGTGTCACCATACTAGACCAGATCCGTAACACCTATATCCGAGGGTTATTATCGAAAAAAATCCAGAGTGGCGACTGAGATGATACGGGCATGTCATGCGACCAGAACCTGAATACTGATAGAGTAAGTCCTGTATATGCCCCTCTCACCATAAAGACGAGGAAAACCTCGACTAAAATCGATGGCTTACTATAAGGAAAGATATGCAGGAAGCCCAAATACTAACCGAAAATCTTGGCGAAACATAAGATCATGGGGAACAGGGCATGGGGAAGAGATTCACATGAACCCATATGGTGTTTCACTGCTGGGCACGGGTTTCCCCAGTAGAACCAATTTATTATGGATTCTCTGGGTAGGTAATTGCTATAATCGCCTTGGCGATCGCAGTAAGGCTTTTAAGTACTCCGAGGATGCTTCTGCCCGTCCTCTAGTGTGAAATCCCTAAGTCGCCTTAGCGACACCCACGAGAAGAAATGGAGTGGCACATTCCTTTAGCCAATACCACAATGTATATAAAAAAAAACTGGTGGTTCGAGCTAGTTCGAGATTTCATATCCGTGCCTCTGTTTAACTGCTTCTGTGACGCGGTTGGAGTGTATCCGACTGCTACGCAAGAGGTCGTGGGTTCTATCCCCACCCAGGATAAAACTTTGTGTGATGAGCACGATGGTTTATTCTGTGTCTTATTTATCTATATCCTGAATGTATTTAGAAATATATAAGTATGTTTATCAGTTGTGGGCTTTCATAGTACAAGCTCTGCTTAGTTTGGGATCAGATAGCGTTGTGTGAGTTGTCCCAAGGTATTATTATTATTATTTCATATCCGTGAGCGATATCAAGCGAGCACGTGTATAAGAAGACTTTCTTCTGTATTCGAGATGTTTAGTAATAGTATTTACCTGACTTGTCGGATTAAAATGAGTGTTACTAGGACAGTATCGCTCCATCTTCTGACCATAGATGCATTGATAGTAAATGTTGCAGTAATACTCGTGAGGTAGGTACATGCTGATCGTGTAGTTAACTGGACATCCGTTAGGCAAAAGTTCTATTTCTTCTGGTTCAATATACTCTTCTGAAATGTTGTCTTCTTCTGAAGAAACTTCTTCTTCACAGGTGCGATCAATATTGCCGGCGTGTACGCAGTTCTGTTGATAAAATGATTGTATCAGTATTAGTTTATGCAGAGGCGGAAGACAGGGCGCTGTGGCGAATTTCTTGATTCGGTCGCCGCGCTCAAAGCCCGAGCCCGCGATAAAAGCTATGCATAGCTTAAAACACCGAATAATAAATCGATAGTTCAAAAGAAATACACAGATCAAAGATTTATATTCAGACAGGATAAATCTTTATAGTTTCTAGCTGACCAAGCTAACGTTGATCTGCCAATTATATAAAAATTAAAAAATTATATAGTGGTGTAGCATTTGGCGCCTCGTAAACATTGACCATTGTCGTCAGTACTATCAGCGGAATGATCACGGGTTTCTCATTTTTGGAAATACATTTTCAGTTTAAGTACTTACCCCAATATCAGGATTGAAGACTAGGCCACTGGCACATTTTCTCAAAACCTTTTCTCCTCGAACACAGAAGTAGAACTTTTTACAAGACGTCTCATGGGGTAGCAGAAGATGCATATCGAAATCAACAGGGCAGCCATTGTCGAGATATTCACAACTATCTTCAGTAGTTAATGATGTAGAACTGGTTGATGCTTCAGTTGTAGTAGATGGAACTGCTGTAGACTTTGAAATGGTGGGGATAGTTATTGTAGTGAATTCAGTGGATGAAGACGAAGTAGTTGTATCGGGGCTTCCCGGATCTATTGTAGTCGTGGATACAGAAGGAATCTCCGTGGTTGAATTAGAGGTGTCTGATATAGTCGTAGGCATAGTGGCTTCAGTAGGAATCTCCATGGTCGGATCTGTGATGTATAATGTAGATGAAGATGAAGTGGCATCAGTGGTAATATCCGTGGTCGAGGAATCCATAATAGTTGAAGACACAGTAGCTTCTGTAGGTATCTCTGTGGTCGGATCTGTAATGCCTATTGTACTTGAAGACGAAGTGGCTTCAGTGGTATTATTTGTGGTTGGAGCTGAGATTTCTATAGTAGTTGGAGACGTAGTGGGCTCAATGATAATATCCGTGGTCGACGAACCTATAATAGTTGAAGATACAGTGGCTTCTGTAGGTATCTCTGTGGTCGGATCTGTGATGAATACTGTACTTGAAGACGAAATGGCTTCAGTGACAGTATATTCAGTGGTAATATTCGTGGTCGGATTTGAGATGTCTATTGTACTTGAAGACGAAGTTGTTTCAATGGGAGTCTCCGTGGTCGGATCTGAGGTGTTAATGATAGTCGTGGGAGAAGTGAATTCAGTAGGACTTGTGGTAAAAGATGTGCTACCATCTGTCTCCTGGGGTGTGGTGAATTCAGTGGTAGAAATTGTGGTCGACTCTGTACTAGAATTTGTGTTAGAGCAGGGTTTTTTCTTGCACGGATCGTTAGCACAGCCTGCTAATGCTGGATTGTCACAGTACTGTAATCAAAAAAGATAATTGTTTGGCTGAGAAACAATTCGTCAAAATAAAAATTTTAAAGGTAGCTTGAGTATCATAAGATTTTTATACCTACCATTAGAACAAGTATTTTGTTGGATAATGCTGATAATTCAGACAAAAAGATTTTTGTAATTTTAATATTATTTTTTTTATGTTTTAGACATACAGTACCAAATACGGCCTATATCGGACAGAAAGTTATGAAACGTTAAAATTAAACAAACATTTTTTTGAAATCTGTATGTGGTTTTAATTTTTTGATAAAACTTGGTGCAAAGATTTTAGTTTTAAAGATTATTATTTTTGAGACTTAGGTTACGGCGAATGAACGTTTTATGTTGCCAGCTTAAAAAAAACAACGATCGATAGGTAAAATTTGTTAGTAAGGATAAATTATCTTTATTACTTCATTATAAAACAATATTTTTCAATTATTTAAGAAATATATTCGTTATAAAAGTAAAGAAATATTTAATATAATTATTTGGCCGCAATCGATTTTTACTTATAAATTGATAGTTTTAATCATTTTTCAAATTATTTACAACACTTTTTTGGTCTGTCATGTCATTTGTTTTGTTTTTAATTTCATTCATTGCAAAAATATATTTGGAGTTGTAAAAATATTGTTGTATAACTTGTAAAAAAAAAAACGGGTAAGAGCATGTCGGACTATGCTCAGTGTAGGGTTCCGCAGTCTTGAACCATTGCATCAGCAGAAGAGCCATGGCACTTACACCCTTTTGTTGATAAACGCAGTTTTTTGGCAATAACTCAATAATAATTTATTTTCAATTATGACTATCTACAGGCCTAGTTTATGATAAAACGAATTGATTGATATTAATTTTAACTTTGACTTACGATCTCATACAGAGGAGTAATCATTTATACGCGTTTGTGTGGTAGATGGAATCATCGACTAGGGCGCCCATAAGCTCAGCCCAAATATTTAGACCGATAAATTTCAAATATTTCAGAAAGGTCAACGTTTGATATTATAGACATTTGCAGATGCTTGATGCAAGGAATAAGATAGGATTCCAGGAAACTGAAGCTTTAAGCAGCAGAATAAATTAACGCGCCAGGATCCAAAAAGCACTATTATATCAAAACCTTACCTGTGCTACAGGATTGAAGTACAACCCATCAGGACAATTAGACTCGACCAAGCCTCCCCAGACACAGAAATAGAACTTGGTACAATCCTCATGAGCAACCAGCCAGTGGATACTTTGGTCAACGGGACACCCATTTGGTTGTAACACAAATGAAGGCGTAGTAGGAGCCGCAGTGGTGGTAGTGGTTTCAATGAAATTCCCACCAGGCAGCTGACAGTTGGCGGTGGCTATGTGGTCACAGTTCTGAAAGAAATTTGATTAACATTAAAAACCCCAGGCACGTTAAATAAAAAGTTTTATTGTATTATCTTCAAAAAACGACTCCACGGATTTTGATCAAATAAAGATAAAAACCATCCCGATAAAACCAACTTTCGAATAAATGAAATTGGATTCAAAACTGTCCATTTTTCGGCCGCAATAGTTCTATAGATGATCACACAAATATTTATTTCATACTTTTAACTTCCTCTTCGACCCAAATCGAGGGAATGAAAGTCTTGACGCATATATTCACTCATCAACATTCAGCCCAAACCCTGATATTTATTTTGGCATTTACACCAGACTACTAGATAATAAAGAATGAACACAAACTGGGGAGGACTGAACAGAAACTAGTTGCTTAAACATTTATTAAATCCTTTGCTTAACGCTTTATTGTTTATTATTTATCACATGATACGAATAGTTTGACTGAATGTATACGTAATCAAAGTTTGCGGCGGCTTAGACCGGTCCACCGCCACGATTGGTTTCTTCAGCAGACACGGACTCCCCTAAGGGAGTCAAATCAGCTTCGAATTTATTGTGAGAAGGATATCTCGTTTTCATCATTGAATAATTGTAATTAAGTATAAAGGACATGTTAAAAGGACCCTATATTTCAAAATTTTATAGGATTTACCTTAACCTCTTGATTATAATGAGTGCCATCAGGACAGCGTTGGTTGACCTTCTGACCAAAGACGCATTGATAGTAAACGTTGCAGTAATACTCGTGAGGTAGATACATGCTGATTGTGTAGTTAACTGGGCACCCGTTTGGCAGAAGTTCTATTTCTTCTGGTTCAACATACTCTTCTGAAATACTGTCTTCTTCTGAAGAAGAATCTTCTTCTTCACATGTGCGGTCAATGCTACCTGCGTGGTCGCAGTTCTGTAAAAGATTTTTTTTTGCAATATAGTGAGAGCAAATAGAGCAAAGCAATCTGACACTGGTGTCCTTACAGTGATATAAGGAAAAGAGGTAGACCATCTAAAATACCTGATCAACTCAAGGCACTTGCGGTCAGCTTTTGAACTAAGTCTGCCGGAAACATAATCTTGTGGAGACATTTAGGAGAGGCTTTTACCAAAGGATGAAAAGATAAATGTGACGATGATTGAATGTTAGGATATGGAAAAATGTACAAAATATTTAAATTAATTATATTATGATTATATTTTACTAGCTATCCCGCGCAAATTCGTCTGCGTAAATTTTCTCCGTTTTTGCAACATTTCTCATAGCTGCTTCGCTCTTATTGGTTGTAGCCTTCCTCGATAAATGAGCTTATAAACAATAAAAGATTTTTTAAATTCAAACCTGTAGTTCCTGAGATTATCGCGTTCAAACTAAAAAACAAACTAACAAACTCTTCAGCTTTATAATATTAGTACAGATAACTAATACTCAATCAATCAAAGCAGTCTAATTATTCATACCTTGCATCTAGCACAAGCCGGTATATATTACCCAGACTCATTTAATCATTCTAATAACACATCTAAAACAGTTCCAGGCGTATAAAAGTTATGATGAAATCCCTGTAAGATAGAAAAATTTGAAGTCCAGACCTAGGAATCGAAACCGAGACTTCCGTATGCCAAACCGGGGCCGGAATCGAACCACCTATCTAGACTATGTCTAGTACTATGGTCTAGTACAAACTAGACCTCAAATTTTTCTACTCTTTCCTGCACGCGAGTTGAGCCCTCGCTTGCGACATCTAGCCGATAGTTAAAGAACTATCACGGCTTTTGTTATTGCTTCGTTACAGAGAGGATTCTAACAAATTATGATGTCGCAGGTCGAACATTATAGTATTTTTTATAGATATTTTTTGCCAATTACTTTAATACTACAATATGTCTTATTAAGTATGTTCCTTCTGACAAGTTTCGGTTTCAACCCGGGCTAGCCGGCGACTGGGTAACCGGTGCGAAGTGTATGGCGATGTATGGTAGCTTTCACGAGGTCGGATGGAAATCGGAAGGTGTGAAATGAAGGTCCATTTCTCGCTCGTAAAAAGTGCAGTTATGGAAAAAATGCAAAAAACGAGGGTTTCCGATTTGTCATAATTATGGCGTTTGTCGTGTTTGTAATATAACATATGTACGAACGAATATTAGGATTTATTTTGTTCTGTGCTCCTGTTCACTGTGAATGTGTGTGGTTGTGTGGGGGAGAGTGAGGCGGGCGACCGTTTCGCTGTCTGCGTAGCGCGTAAAAAGAGGTGCCCTAGTGTTAAAAAAAGGCATGATAAAGAGTGACTCGACACACCTTTCTGTTACACTTTGTTCACATGGACGGGACAAAATTTACTCACCTCAATGTCAGGATTGAACACCAGTCCACTGGCACAACTCCTCAAAACCCTTTCTCCTCGAACACAGAAGTAGAACTTCCTGCATGACGTCTCATGGGGTAGTAGGAGATGGATATCGAAGTCAGCAGGGCAGCCATTGTCGAGATATTCACAACTGTCTTCTAAAGAGGTGTCAGGTGATGCAATACTGGATACAATGAGGGCTGAGGGTTGAGTCATGGGCTGGCCCCATACGTCTTGTTGAACCGAAACAAGCGCCGTAAGGCATAAAAAGATTTCTGAAAAGATAAAAGAGGTACATTCAATTTAGGATTCCGTAGTAAACAAGGAACCCTTATAGGTTTGTTATGTCCGTCTTTCTGTCTGTCTGTCCCCAGCTTTGCTCAGAGACCGAGAGAAAGTTGGTTGCAAGCTGTAACTTGGCATGGATATACATATTAGTTACGCCGACAAAGTGGTAAAATAAAATCTAGAAAAAGAATATATATTAAGGTACCTCCACCCTGCACGTAAAGTCGGGATGTGATTTTAGGGTTTCGTAGCCAAAATGGCAAAACTGAAACCTTATAGTTTCGTCATGCGACTGCCTCTGTGGGGCGGTGGGAGCGTGTCCGACTACTACGCAAGAGGTCGTGGGACACAGGGCTTGTACCCAACAGCGGGAGTCGCCTTTAAAAAACTATACAAGTAATAGCCGACCAAGTGAGAAGTAATAATAATTTTAATACAAATTCCATCGCAAATTACCAGTATTATAACTGTTTTTATACTTTTGAGATTTTTACACATCTTAGAGTACTTCATCGCGTAAAATTTTCGATAAGAAACCGTGTTTTTTACCCGATGTTTGGATCGAAAAAAATATCAAGACAAACTATGTTGACCAATATATTTTTTTAAAAGGATCGGCATTGGCACTATTATATTATTGGATATCACAAGTGTTGTTTTGCATTCTAAGAGAGTTTCGAATTGAATTGTGTCACTATAGGTAGGTAAGTACATTCCGTTAAAACAACAATTACCATCAGGTGGGAATGACTGTTCGGCACTTCAGTCGTAAAAAATGCAATTATATGTAATTTTGTCTATAAAGTCTTTCATGATAAAGCGCAAATTATGATAAGAATTGTAAACATATTATTATATAGAATTTAGATAATGCAAATTAACTTTGGATTTGTTCAGTTCCAGCCACGGAAAATGAGAGAACAGGGTTCTTATTTACAGGGATTTTTTTTCCATGGCCACGCTCATGCGGTACTGTCAAAATCTTGGCGTAATGGTAAATGGGAAGATGTGCTCACAAATGCACCAAGACGCGTGTGCGGTGCGCTCAAAAACGTCCGCCACGCAAATAAAGATCGTGAATTGGGACCCAGGAGGTAACTTTATGTACGTTATTCGACTCTGAAACCGATTCTTTACTAAAAGTAATTGAGTTTTTGGAAAACAAGTACATCAGTTGTCTCCACTTGACTCCAATCGACTTTCACTTGACGACTTTTGATTTTCTTATGTTTAGGTATCTAGTTAGGTACTTTTAATGCTTGTTACATGCCCTCCCTGTCGTTTAAGCAACTCACGCTTGGCCTTATTGAATCAAAAGTGAAATAAAATGCCACCCCCTTTAGTGAAGTCCATTTAAGCGAAAATCGACTTTCAGAAGTTATTAATCGACTTTTGGAATCGACGAACTAAAAGTTAAGATACGATTCCAAAGTAAGGAATTGATGTTGTGCGAGCCTTTTCCAACGCTACTTTGCTCGAGCAACGAGGTAGACATCTTTCACAGACACGAAATCTCGGAATACCATCAGGCCACTTTATTCGAAGGTCAGCCTGTTTACATATCTCTTGTTATTTGTGGGGTTTCCTTTGTTTTAAATCCTTTTCACGCCCGTCGTGAGTTCTTTCAAAAACTGTCATTACTTAAATACTAATGCAGAAAGCCTAAGTAAACAGCGAAAGTCTTGCTTTGCCTCTCGTATAGATACCAAACGTAGGCACTGAATCAGAAACATTTTTGAAATATAATGATTTATTGGGATATGTTCCGAGGATTATTCGAAATGATGCTCGCCATCGTCAGGGAGATTATCCCCACATTTTGGAGCCTCAGTGGTCACCGTGCGGTTTCAAAGAAAATTCCTCACACGAACCCTTCCGAGGTTTTCCGTATGGACTCTATTATGGGGTTCTTCAAGAGAGGAGTAAATAGATTTCTAAAGGGTCGACAACGCGTCCGTGACACTCTTAATATTGCAGGCGTCCATAGACTAACGGTAACCGCTTAATATCAGGTGGACCGTAAGCCTGTTTGCCACCGTAGTAGTAAAATAGAATATCAAAAAAGTATCGAGAGAAATATGATAAGTGCCACGTTACATGACCACAAAAGGGCAGATGAAATAAGATCTTTAACAAAGTGAAAAATGTTGACAAGAAAAAAGCTAAAATGGCGATGGATAGGGCCAATGACAAGTATAAGGATAAAATGGACAAAGAACATAACCGAATGGCAACCACGTGATGGCAAAAGAAAGAAGTCTTAAACCAAAGTGCCAGTAGCAGCCATGACTCACTACTCGGGTGACGTGTCGTATTGATTACGGTGTGTCATGTCGTATTAATCTGTGTTGTGTACTAAGTGACTGATATTGTATTTAACAGTGTACATTAGATCAACGGATACCCAATAATGCGGAATGTTGCAACATGCTAAAATTTGGATATATAGCAAACAACAAAGAAGAATGGAAACAGCAGGAAGATGCCTTCATGTCACAGAACACGATAGGTCTCTTCACAGAATACTAAACCGTTAATAGGAAATTAAAATTTCTTTAATCACTTAGGAAGCAAAATACTATACTTGTGAAAAGTCGATCCTACATGTAAATGTAATGCCTGTTTGCAAACAATAGGTTAAGCCGTAGTAGATACGTTTGAGTATTAGAAATTCGACAACTGAAAGTTATTCTTATATTTAATTCGGGTTGGGTTATTTTACCCGTCTGCAACGAAGGGTTATATTATATTTTTCGCGCGTATCTTGTATGTATGTATACATAATATAAAAGTGATTTTGTATTTTTTTTATTTATATGACTTTGATGTCGTCTTGTGGGTAGTGCCATGATCCCATTGCTGTAAAAAAATTGAGATTTTTGATCAAAAAAATCTGACTGGTAGTTTTCACAGTCTTCTTTTGAGGTAAACTTTATGCCTCCTAAAGAGTTCTGAAGTGACCGAAATAGGTGGAAATCTGATGCAGCAAGATCAGGGCTATACGGTGGATGCATCAACACATCCCAGCCAAGCTCTCTCAATTTTTGCTGAGTGGCTATAGACGAGTGCGTTCTGGCAATGTCATGATGGAACACCACGCCCTTTCTGTTCACCTGCTTCGGTGGATTTTTCTTTTATCCTCATCAGTTGCTGATAGTAGAGGTCAGAATCGATAGTTTTACCCGGCGGCAAAAGCTCATAGTGAAGGATTCCTTTCCAAGCTGACTATACACACAGCATCACTTTGTTCCGAGTCAGGCCGGGCTTTGCCACGGTCTGTGGGGCTTGTCCATGCTTCGACCACGATCTTTTTCGGACATTCTTATCGTAAGTGACCCATTTTTCATCGCCTGTAATCAACCGTTTGAGAAATGGGTCGGAATTGTTGACTGCCTCTGTGGCGTGGATGGAGTGTGTCCGACTGCTACGCACGAGTTCGTGGGTTCGATTACCACACGGGACACCACTTTGCGTGATCCACAAGTTGCTTGCCTTGTCCTTGTTTATTACTTTATTATGCTTGGGTGAATTTTGTTGTTACTTTTTTTTATTTGTCATATTGATTAAGAGCATGTTTTGACTTTTGTAAGTAAAGATTCTGCGTGACGAATAAAGGCCATTATTTTCTTCCTTTTGATATCAGAATTAATATTTTATATTTAATCATTCGTTACAAGTAGGTACTTTGGCCAATATTTAAGCACATATAGTTTTTACCTTTGTTGTAAGTAGATGCTCCTACTATATTGTACCCACTAAGGCTGATTTTAGTTTATCTCATGTTTCAACTTTTTGATAATACAATTTGCATCATTCCTTTAACATGGTGTACAGTATATTAGTCGCTGCATCGTACCTACCTTAAATCAAGTTTAAAAAATTAAAAAAAAAAAACAAAATTCAAAATTATTTATTCACTTAGGACCGACGTATCACAAGAGTTGTTTTGCATCCTAAGTTAATAAAGAATTTTGAATTTGTTTAATGTTGTTTCGAGTCTAGGTGTACTTTGTGTCCGTGACTTGTATGTTTGTAAAGTCCCCCGCGACACAGGGCTTGTAACCTATTGTGGGAGAAGTCTTTTAAACAAAAAATATTAAGACAGAAACACGTTGTATTAAGTTTCTCTCAGTGAGATCATGAAGTACCCAAATATCAAGTTTTTTCTTGTACCCAGACTTTTGAAAATGATGAAAAACTGTTTTGTGATCAACATCCTGTTCTTCAGCATAATCGTAACTACTAATATGTAGATCTTGCTCCAATTTTTCAAAAATGGCCTGTATTTATCCGCGTCCTGATCGAGCTTATCCTCCAATAGAGCTGATAGTGAAACTCCTCAACAACTAACGGCCCTGCATCGGGGCAAGCAATATTTTGTAAAAGGATATGAGCAGTTGACATATGCCTATTGTAACTTAAGTGAATTACAAACCAACCCACAAAAAACTGAGAAATATTTTTTTTTTACAAAATAATATTACCGACTTCAAAAAAGGCAACTAAAAAGGAAAAAATAAAATACCTAGAATAACTAAAACAAATAAAACATTTTGAAGTTGGTGCCGAATAAAACATAAAGACTACTATTTCATGGCAAATACTAATACTTCAAAAGTTTTATGAATATATAGGTGGCACCTCAATCTAAACATCTGAATTAAGGAGCCATCTCGAATACGAAAAGTATTCAATTTTTCTTTTTTGAAAATTTTGCAATATTTAATAGGAATTGTTTATAGTGTCTACTAAAAATCTGAGTCCAGTTCTGTTAATGTTCAAGAATATACAGTATTTTTAATGTGGCTCCTTAATCTATACATAAGAGCGTGAATTTCCATGAAAGTAGATGTTCAATTAAAGTGGCGGCAGCCTAATGGCTAAGGCATCGGTCTCGCAATCGTGAGGTCGCAGGTTCGAATTCTACCCATTATACTATGCAGGATGTAGTTCGTTGCTCCCTATTAATGTATTGTGTTGTATAGTTTATTGCATTTTACTAGGTGAATATTGTTGTCACAGTTTGATAATGTTACTTAGGTACTAGTTAAGAAAACGATTTACTTTTGTAAGTAAAGATTCTGCGTGATAAATTACGGCCATTCTTTTCTTTAATTTGTAAAACATGTATACTTATTCATTAAGTAGCAGTAAATTGGCCAATATTTAAGCACATAAAGTTTTTACATCGTAAGTGGATGCTCCTACTATGTTGTGCCCATTGAGGCTGATGTATCTGATCTCGTGTACTCTTCTAATATTATTGACCTCTTTTTATGCATCAGTCCTCTAATATGGTGTATAATATAATGGTAGCAGCACCTTACCTGCATATACAGTTTATAAACAGAGAAACATTGTAAACATTGGCAATTTGAAATGAGTGGCCACGAGTTTTATTGCCTGTTCTTTTCTCGGGCTTTACCTATTGTTTGCGAACAGGCATTACCAGTAAATGTAGAATCGACTTTTCACAAATGTAGTATTTTGCTTCCTAAGTGAATAAATCATTTTTTATTTATTTATTTTACTACCGACGTGAACCCACTCCATTGAGCTTAGCTGGAGGGGTTAACAAGATTGCTAGTAATGTGGGAGTCAATCCCACATTGCTAGTTATTTTTTTTAAATATAAAAAAATAGCATTTCACTCCAGGAACATTTAGTAGTGAGTGTATTAGAATTTGTAGCATGTGGACAAAGCAGTAAAACTGAGGGAATTTAGTAAATAAGCGAATTTTATTTGGCTCCTCAATCCCGATGTTCTGTATAATAAACGATTGACTGTAACTACCTGAGATCACAATGGAATCAATAAAAAAATCAATTTAAAAAAATAAAAAAACCGCCTGCACAAAAAAAGATTGAAACAAGATCCCCTACAGAATTTTATAATTTCATGCAGTCGGAGGCATTAATGAATCTCGATGAACTTAGTAAAGTGCCCCCGACTGCATGAAATTAAATAATTCTGTCTATAAATCTTGTTTCCATCTTTTTTGGGCAGGCGGGTTTTTTTATGTTTTAAATTTATTTTTTTATTTTATTATACACCCATATTGCAGTATTCGAAACAATTTTTTTTTCACACCTCTTTATTTTGACATCTCATAGCCGCCATGTTTGTTTTTTAAAAACGTCATCTATCTAAGAACACTTGGGCAATTAAGACGAATCTAACGACGTGTGAATTGTATAAATCCGTTCAGTGGATTGTGAGATATCAGGTAATAAAGAATATTACATACATACATACAAGATACGCGCGAAAAACATAACCCTTCTTTACAGTCGGGTAAATAAAAAGCAGAGACAGTAACATTTAGTAGAAATGTTTACTAAATGTATATGTACAGAACAACATTGTATATATTTGGTGTCTGAAAATAAATTACTTTTCAATATTTCTTAAGAATTCGCTATTAAGGGTGACCATGATAAATTAATGGAATCAGGATAACTATATTTTTTAAATTTAATTTAAAGAAATCGACAATAGGTATAATAAGGGATGTACAGCCTCTATGGAAGAAATTTTTATAGGCATTTCTTGCCAATAACTTTAACAAAAATGCATTTATTGTATTTGTAAAGTTTCTATATATGTTTTAGGTATTTAGAAGCTAATTTTCACATAAGTTCAATACAAATACAAATCATTTATTTGCAAAAAACAGGTAGGTACAAGCTGGTATAGACGAATGTAAAAACAGCACTGTATTTTTACCATTTAAAGGGTGAGCAAATTTTTCATACAGTAATGGTTAAATACTTAGTTTAAATACAAACATTATAATAACTAACACAAATTAAAGATATTTAAATTTAAAATGTCCCAAATTAAATGTCAAACTACTTTAAACAATGTTAAAAGAGTACAAAATAGATGCAAAGCTATTATGAGGGTAAAAAATGAATAAATATTGGTTGTCAATGCTTTTACGAAATTTGCTAGAATTTAAGATGCTACATTAGGTATCTAGACAATAAATAATCAAAGGTACTTAAATTGCAAACAGGAAATATAAGTGAAGTTACTATCAGTCATTTATTAAGCACTACTGCAGTAGCCATTAATATCCCCACAAATTAACAATTTTATGACATGGTTATTGGTAGAATATTTATAACTACTTTGGAAATAGAACTGTAATATATCTTTATAACACATTTGCTCGTAAAGCGTCTCTTATTTTACTAATTTCAAGATCGCAATGTATCTCATTACGTACTTGTGCGATATTTTATTGTACGAGTAAAACGCACGGTTTATAAAGATGCTCCATCTAAAACGAACGGTACTTTTTTTAAATCTTAGCAAAAAGTTTTTATGTCACGAAAGTGGTCAACATTTTATGAATGAAATTAACTTTGGGTTAAAAAATATATTAACTAAATATTTATTCTTTAATTTAAAAAAATGTTGACCATAAATTACAACCATTTATCTGTAACAAAACACAACAATATTAATTTACTTTATGACATTGGCTGTTTTTGTGCCGCTGCCTTAAAAAAACGCTGATGAGCGCGCATCGCTAATTTGTGAACAAGTAAAAATTATTGCACGCGCTTTCTATTGGCTGTGTTGTTTTTTTTTTTTATTTCCTCGCAAATATGTTATAAAACGTTGTATGACATACGTGCGCTTTGATAATTACTGCCTCTGCTTTCTTGTAGCAATATCGCCTCGGCTGTAATTTTCAACTTACCGCACTTATATCATAATGAACCAATCTATTAAAGGTATTTTTACGTACATGTGTGCGCAAACAAGTGAATTTTATCGCTAATGAATGCCAGGTTACTAAATATATATTGGAGGTAGGTAAGTAACGGCATTACAGCTACCCCCAAAAATAAAATTGATTTGTGTTACAAAAAACATTTTATTTATGGATATAGGGTATCCATAAATAAAATGTTTTTTGTAACACAAATCAATTTGTTAGATATATTTATGACTAGCTGACGCCTCGCGGTTTCACCCGCGTACGTCCCGTTCCCGTGGGAATACAGGGATAAAAAATTGCCTATGACACTCGGGGTTAGTGTAGCTTCACAACGATGAAATAATTATTCAAATCCGTCCAGTAGTTTCAGAGCCTATTCAATACAAACAAACAATCAAATATTTCCTCTTTATAATATTAGTATATATCAAAGTTTCAATTATCAAGTGTCAATGTCTTCATTGACAATAAGTAAGTTTTGAGTAAACAAAAAATAACCTCGCATACCTAACTGTACACGCAATTGCGAATAATTTTAAGCCGATAATAATAATCTCTTCCGAAAATGTCCACATATACCTAATAAAGATTAATAGTTAACTGCGATTAAAATTATGATAAATTGCAATGATTCAATAAATCCTATGCGTTCATGAAGTATTCCTATGGCCTAAATCCTGTATGATTTTGTTAGGTCACTTAATTGCGACGTTTCTCTTAACATACCGACGCAAGGTTTATTAAATATCACAAAAACTACATTATCTTTGTATAGATAATTCTACTGTACGTGTGTACCTCCTAAATGGCTGGACCGATTTCGAGTGTGTTCCAGTGGATTCGAGAATGGTTTAGATTCCAAATTGAACCCGATTCACAAAAATCTGTTTAATAAAAAATATTACCGACTTCAAAAATAAATACCTACAAGGCAACTAAAATAACAAAAACAAATTAAACATTTTGAAGTTGGTGCCATGAAATAGTAGTCTTTATGTTTCATTCGGCTTAAAACGTTAAATTTGTTTTTGTAGGTATTTATTTTTGAAGTCGGTAATATTTTTTTGTTAAAAAGTTTTTATTTCTAACGTTTTAGTGGTTTGGTTTGTAATTCATTTAAGTTACAATAGGCTTTTCACAATTGCACAAACCCTTTTACAAAATATTGGTTGCCCCGATGCAGGGGCGTGATTTGTTGAGGAGTTCACTATCAGCTCTATTACATTGTGTAATAGTATGACAAGAATAAATTGCTACTCAATACCATATTAAAGTAACTAAATCGCAAACTGTGAAATATTGAATATGTCCACTTATCATTTGTGGTCTTCATCATCAGTTCCACTTCACCAATTGGTACTTTTTAAGAGTAAACGAATCACTATGAAATATACACTGTAGGTTTGGCTTTAATGTTTTAAGATTTCCCTCGATTTCTCCAGGATCCCATCATAAGATCGTGATCTGATGACAATGTGACCAACTTGGAAGTATACTATAACCCTTTCAAACACAAAAATATTTTTTTAAATCGGTCCAGCCGTCTTTGCGTTATCGGTGAACAAACACAAGAAAAAAAATACAGATGAATTGAGAACCTCCTCCTTTTTGAAGTCAGTTGAAAAAGAGGCAGTACGATGTTCGCCGGGACATTAAATATCGTTAGATAGAAGAAAAACGTCATTTTTTAGGCATAATTTATATTAAACTATAATTAGTCATCGTTGCAGGTCAAAATGAAACTTGAAATTGCTCTCCTGTAAAGTATGCTATTAGCAGATACGATACTGTACGTTGCGGCAATCGATATTTCATCTATACTCTATACTAATATTATAAAACTGAAGAGTTTGTTTGTTTAAACACGATAATCTCAGGAACTACTGGTCCGAATTGAAAAATTCTTAGACTGTTGGGTAGCCCATTTATCGAGAAAATCGAGAATCGAGGCTGTTTCAATAAAGGAAAATTTATTGCGCGTGGCAGCTAGTTAAATCCATACCAATATTAAAAATGTGAAAGTAACTGTCTGTTACGCTTTCACGCTCAAACAGCTAAACCGATTTAGATGAAATTTGGTATGGAGATAGTTTGGGTCCCGGGGAAGGATATAGGATAGTTTTCATGGCGATAACCGACATCCACGCGGGCGGAGCCGCGAGCGAAAGCTAGTATAAAATAACAACGATCTTTCGCTTTTGCGTGTTATGATTTTATATAACGAAACAGGGGAAATTGACGAAGAAGAGGAAGAAATTGCGGGAGTCAGCTAGTACTTTATATGCGGAGAGGAGTCTGTGTCACTTCATTGGGAACGTTATTTTTATTGTTCCACCGTGGCTAAAGATCGCAACTCCTTATCAGTCGATCAGTGGTTGCCTTCAAGTGATCCGGTTCCTAGCCTGGTGGAAGCCGGCGCTGACAGGTACTAACTCCCGCTGTACGGAGATACACTTCTTTTTACAAACACGCTAATGCAGGAAAATGTATGTATTTGACATAAAGTTGTTTATATTACTAGACCTCAAAACTTTCTATCCCTTGATGCTCGCGAGTTGGGCCCTCGCAGCGCCATCAAGTCGGTAGTTAAAGAACTATCACGGCTTTTGTTATTGCTTCGTTACAGAGAGCATTTCAACAAATATTGTATTTGTAAAGTAATTGGCAAGAAATGCCTATAAAAATTACTTCAATATTCGGCCTGCGACATCATAATTTGTTAAAATGCTCTCTGTAACGAAGCAATAACAAAAGCCGTGATAGTTCTTTAATGTTATTTAATTTGGAATAAAGAGCTTTTATTATTATTGTTATTATTATACAAAAGAAACTTACTAATCATTTTCAGTTGACACTCATGAAATATTTATTTCCCCACTAACAGTTCAGTCACCACTTGCACAAGGAAATGTATATGAACCATAAAACTTGGTTATATATATACCATTGTTAATATCAAGGCAATATAATTTGATAAAATACAGTTTATTATTATGATGTTCTACGTTTCTGGTAACCATATAGTCATTGATTGTATCAGATGTGACATGACCGCCGGAGTATATTTTCCTTACATAAATCTAAAATGAAGTATAAAAATGCTTTAAAATTACAAGAAGTAATTAGCCAATATCATCAAAAATCTATGTTTAGTGACATAGTTTAGGTTGGATGGTTCGGCTTCTCGCTCCGGTAAAGCGAGCGGAAGTCTCAGGTTCGATTCCTGGGTCTGAACTTCATTTTTTTTTTCAAATGTAATTATTGTATTTATAAAGAAATTGGCAAGAAATGATTATAAAAATTACTATAATATTCGGCCAGCGACATCATAATTTGTTAAAAATGCTCTCTGTAACGAAGCAATAACAAAAAGCCATAATAGTTCTTAAGGATATGGCTAGATGGCACTTACGAGGGCCCAACTCGTATGCAACAAGGGAAGAGAAATTTCAAGTTTAGTGACATAGTTTAGGTTGGATGGTTCGGCTTCTCGCTCCAGTAAAGCGATCGGAAGTCATAGGTTCGATTCCTAGGTCAAACTTCATTTTTTTTCTTTCAAATGTAATTATTGTATTTATGTTTAAATGGTTTCTGTAATGAAATTCAGAAAGCCGTACAAGTTCCTCACAGAAGCGGTAGATGGCGCCACGATAGCCTTCGTCACATATTCACTTATTTGTTCACAATTCACCCATTAACGTATTAAGAATAAATTGGATGTTCTAGGGCATGGTCTCGGTGTATGGTCCCTCCCACCGCATTTAATGGTGCATTTAGACGCGTCAAAGTCAAGGCAAAGTCAAGTCATTCATTTTAATTACAAAATGTAACACTTATAATAGTAATATCTTGGGACAACTCACACAACGCTATCTGATCCCAAACTAAGCATAGCTTGTACTATGGAAACCAGACAACTGATAAACATACATAAATATTTCTAAATACGTACATTTTATAGATAAATAAAACCCAGACACAGAATAAACCATCGTGCTTATCAAACAAAGTTTTTTCCTGGGTGGGAATTGAACCGCGCCACAGAGGCAGTCAACTTATGAACATCTGACAAAATTTTGAATAGTAAGAGTCTACTACGTAGTAAGCAGCAAGCATCCTGACACGAGCCGGCAGTACAAACAAGACATTCACTAACAGCAGAGCAACACATTCACATTCACAAGCTCGTGAACGTCGTGATGATGGATGGGACCCACATGATTCCCGCACATTGTCACATGTAAAAACACTTTTAAATGCCAATTGTAACAAAACTGAATGTAGATTTATTTAGTGGAATCCCCGCGTGGGAAAGTGCGGACCACGATAATCTATGCCCTGGCGGCTTTCTGCGAGGAAGACATAGCAAGAAAAGAGGCTGCGGAAAGAGAAAGGGAGAGGACCAGCATTGTTCCATCCCGCAGAAGCCGCACCGCTCGACAAAGGGCAGAAAACGATCTCCACCCCCCCTGATATCGTTGGCTTGAGAACGACGGGCAGGGTAGCCTGTCGTTTTCAAACTTGAGACGCGATTCGCGACCGACGAAACAAAGCAGCCAATTGAAAAAAGCAATGGATGGGGCGATATACTTGGCCAAGGTCCGCCGGAGGTGAAGGAAACTATTCCGTAAGGGACACCCTCATCTCCGGCAATGAATCTACAAGACGTAAGAACGTGTGATTTTTTAGTCGGTTCGAGTCCGACATACCCACCTGTCGAGCCCTCGACGGGTTGGGATCCGTGGGGATTTTGACACACGCTAAAAAAAAAAAAAGACCACGATAATCTATCGAAATCAATAAACTATAAAAATTTCATAAAATTATTTAAATCGTGATTGGAATCCGTAGACGCGTAGATTCCACGTACTAACAACACGTTATTTACCTACAATTCGGTTTATTTCTATAATCTTTATTTGCGTCAGTTAATTGCATTATTTATGTATGTTTTTATATTTTACCCAAAAAAAAATCTAAAAGTAGTACATAGTACATTTGAAACATCAACATTATAAAGAACAATATATGGTAGATCATCACAATTTTGTAAAACCTTATTTTGTACCCATATTTGCAAATAAAGTAATTGAATTGAATTGAATTGAACACAAGCGATTACTTTGGGGTATATAACTTCAAAAGGTTCAATTATGCATTAATTAATGCGACACTACTTATCAGTTAATTGGACCATATCTTTTGATCAAAAATCGGCAGGTGAAGCTGTCGATACCCTATACTCCAACACTCATGTTGACGATATAATAAGCAAAACATAAAATGTACGGATTTATTTTTCGCTCATGTTGTGACTTCGTTAATTCCTCGACTTTTCTTCACATCTATAAATCGTTATTACGCTCTCGACTTGAATATACTGTAAATATATGGAAACCGCTATACAGGGTGTAACAGAAAGGTGTGGTCATATTCAAGGGTTGGTATGTGCACATGATACTGAGTGCACATACCCAACAAGTTAATATTTAAAAAAAAGTGTTCTATTATAATAATCCAATCGAATTTTGTACCAGAGGAAGTATAATTCTCATGCTATACGCCTTTCACTACTGAATTTTGACAAAAAGAATATGCTATAACTATGTAATAATAATGCAACCAGCTATGGCACCATGGTAGGTGCAATACTAATAAGATACCCAATCCGGTGTTGAAATTTATCCTCACCTTTCTGTTACAATAAGTACATAGATGCAATTGAGTCTGTATAAAAAAAAATAAGAAATATGCAATATAGATGTGCTTATACTCATTTACTTATAGAACTTTGTCTCTTGAAAATTAGTTCACGAAGGATGCAGCTGGGTGTAATGATCTTGTATGGAATTTGTCATTATAAATGATGACTACCCCTGTGGCGCGGTGGGAGTGTATCCGACTGCTACGCAAGAGGTCGTGGGTTTGATGCCCACCCAGGATAAAACTTTGTGTGATGAGCACGATGGTTTATTCTGCGTCTAGGTGTTATTTATCTATAATATGTACCTATGTATTTAGAAATATATAAGTATGTTTATCAGATGTCTGGTTTCCATAGTACAAGCTCTGCTTAGTTTGGTATCAGATAGCGTTGTGTGAATTGTCCCAAGATATTATTATTATTATATTATATACGATTGCCTTCCCCTCAATAATTTGTTATATTATAGAGTACCTATAAGAACACACCAACGTAAAGTGCATAAGTTTTATACAACTACAAAGTAAATGCATACCTCTCCCACGTCTAACTGAGACCTACAATAATAATAATAATAATAATAATAATAATATCTTGGGACAACTCACACAACGCTATCTGATCCCAAACTAAGCAGAGCTTGTACTATGGAAACCAGACAACTGATAAACATACTTATATATTTCTAAATACATACATATTATAGATAATTAACACCCAGACACAGAATAAACCATTGTGCTCATCACACAAAGTTTTATCCTGGGTGGGGATCGAACCCACGACCTCTTGCGTAGCAGTCGGATGCACTCCTACCGCGCCACAGAGGCAGTCATAAAAAATATACCTAGGTACATTTATATTCTTGAAAACATTACCCTCCTTGCGCAGTCGGGTAAAAAGTAGATACACGGTACCAGGTACCGCCAAAATGACAACCCCCCCCCCCCCTCTATCACCAGAAAAGTGATAACGGGCGCTCACATAACACTTTCTTGTGAATTGTTAAGACTAATACCCTGTGCTTGTGCATGCTATATAATAATTTCATTGAAATTGATATAGCATGCACAAGCACAGGTGTGTTAAAAAAAATTATAAAGTGTCTTCCAGACGGTTGAAAACAAGTTGATCTTGCTGGTTTCTAACAGTAATTTGGTTTACAACAGCTGCCTACACTGTTGGAAACCAGCAAGGTCACTTTGGCAGGAAGGCTTGTTTCCAACCGTCTGGCTCAAAGAATTAGAAGCCGGTCAGTAAATATAATGTAATGCTATCTTATTTTAGTTTCTATGTATTTATGTAACTGTACTGTAATTATAATAAGTATGTTCTCTTTCACCACCATTTCTCAAATTTAATTATTTCATCTATCTGTGGTCAACGATATTGGTGGCACAATAAACCCAATATCTATACTATGTACTTGATACTAGCTCTAAGTCTGTATTGTGTCACTGTTTGTTAACCCAAATAAACTTAAAAATATATATACAACATTTATATTTTAAACAACAAATTCTTTAAAATGAGTAGGTACTTATCACATTTGAAACATCATCATTATAATAATACTTTTATATTTTACTCAAACTAATGCCTTAAAATTAGTAACACGATTGAAACATCAACATTATACAACATTTATATTTTTATATTTTACTCAACAAAGTCTCTAAAATTAGTATCACATTTAAAAGTGTGGTCGTGGTAGGATACCCTTCCGCGGGGCTAAGTAAATCGGCATTCCGCATTATGTCAGCATTTTTAATTCCAATTTTTTAAGCATTTTTGTGGATCATACAAAGTAGTGTACCGTGTGGGAATCGAACCCACGACCTCTTGCGTGGCAGTCCGACACACTCCCACCGCGCCACAGAGGCAGTCATAAGTTGTAAAGTAAATTAAATAGACTAATATATGTAGGTATGTATGTATATACTTGACACATTCCAGGAGGTCCCAGGTTTCTTGACTTATATTCTTTCTGAGGGCAGATCTAGCCATGAAAAAGGCTACTCTTTTCCACCACTCTAATCCATTGGACGAATCCAGAAATGGATCTGTTACCACTATTTGTGCTACTTTAATCCATTACCGCAATTGCAATGGATTCTTTACGGTTTAAGCATGGTAGTCGAAAGTTTTGATGATGATGATGAAACTTTAACAACTTGAAAACGAATTGTACATTCATACATGTTTTCTTTTGAAATGTTATGTTATTTTAATTTTGAATACAACATTTGAAGTGGATATTTGTATTTAATCCAAACTAATTTATGAAAGTGAAAGTGACTTTGTCTGTTACGTTTTCACATTTAAGCCGCTAAACCGATTTAGATGAAATTTGGTATGAAGATAATTTGAGTCCCAGTAGAGGATAATATTTATCGCAAAAGCTAGTATTTTAAATAAAACAATTTGTAATTTATTGTAAGCTTATTTATTTCACTGCGCTGTCAAAAGTATTAATGGATGACTGAATACGTCTGTCCTAGCGCAGGCGCCTATACTTCCTACGTATCTTATGAAATATATCTAAAGCTACGGGATTAATATATAAGATGCATTTCCATTTGTCGATATATATATATAGAAGGGGATCCCCCGAGTCGAAAAACGTCATTTTTAGCCAAAATGGCAAAAACGGAATCCTTATAATTTCGTCATGTCCGTCTGTCTGTCTGTCTGTCCGTATGTCACAGGCATTTAACTCAAAGACTTCTCAATGAAATTTAGTTAAAAAGGTGTCTTGTAGTAGCCGCTACTTAGTTTGATAGCTAAAAATAATAATATTAATTTAGGGGTGGCACCCCATACATGTAACAGAAGCTGATTTTAATTTTTCAGCAATCATCAACATGTGGCACATCATTCGATAGGTCTTATAAAAACATTTTAAGGTTTTTAATAGATAAACTTTTTTGAGTGAGTATATATTTTTGAAAATAATCGTTCCGAAAGTTGCATAATTGTCCCCCCCTTCACTTTTGGACTACGTGACCAAAAAATATGGAAAAAATCACAAAGATAGCGCATAATTAATACTTTAAACTAAAGTTATTTTGGATAACATAGAAAATACCCCGTCATTGAGTTATTGCCGAAAAACTGAGTCTCTCAACAAAAGGGCTTAAGTGCCATGAACATACGCTCTTCTGCTGACGCAATTATTCAAAGCTGCCGTACCCTACACTGAAATGCTCTTGCCCAGTTTTTTTATCCTGACGCAAGAATGCGTGGTAAACAGTTAATGTGTTTATTTCTGGGTATGTTTATTTATTTTTGATGAAGATGAAGCAACGTTACCACTGCCAGTTCATAGATATGTCAATTATTTTTAACTAGCTGTCCCGTGCAACTTCGTAAGCATAAATTTTCCCCGTTTTTGCAACATTTCTCATCGCTGCTCCGCTCCTATAAGTCGCAGCGTGATGTTATATAGCCTATAGCCTTCCTCGATAAATGGGCTATCCAACAGCAAAAGATTTTTTAAATCGGACCAGTAGTTCCTGAGATTAGCGTGTTTAAACAAACAAACAAACAAACTCTTCCGCTTTATAATATAAGTATAGATTATCAGATTCCTGCTTGCCTCGGAGATCACGTTAAGTCGTCAGTCTTGCGCCCAAATTCTTTCGTCGTGTCGTTATTTACTTGAAGAAATAAAAATATCAAGGTGTTTTTGTATACTGCCTCGACCCCACGTTTTTTCACTTCCGTTTTTGTATGTGAAACACTTTAACTAACAAGCATTGGGTATTGTATATAATGCCTGGTTAGTATAAAATACTAGATACTTCATTTATTTTTGTACTAGTTGCGCGGGACAGGTATTTCGTTTGCGTAAATTTTTCCCGTTTTTGCAACATTTCACACTCATTGCTGCTCCGCTCCTATTGGTCTCAACAACAACAACCAAACTCTTCAGCTTTATAATATTAGTACAGACTAGCTGACCCGCGCAACTTCGTCTGCGTATTTTTTCCCGTTTTTGCGCTCCTATTGGTCGTAGCGTGATGGTATATAGTCTTTAGCCTTCCTCGATTAATGGGCTATCCAACAGTGAAATAATTTTTCAGTTCTGATCAGTAAATCCTGAGATTACCGCGTTCAAACAAAGAAACAAACACACTCATCAGCTTATCTATACTAATATTATAAAGCGGAAGAGTTTGTTTGTTTGTTTGTTTGTTTGTTTAAACGCGCTAACCTCAGGAACTACTGGTCCGATTTAAAAAATCTTTTTTTGTTGGATAGCCCATTTATCGAAGAAGGCTATAGGCTATATAACATCGCGCTACGACTAATAGGAGCGGAGAAGCGACGAGAAATGTTTCAAAAACGGGGAAAAATTACGCATACGAAGTTGCGCGGGACAGCTAGTTAAAATATATATATATATTACGGGTCTTAATCGCGTGAATAATTTAAGGTAAAGTACCTTGTTGGCCGTGGTCACGGAAAGAGTCTTCCCGTGACCACGGCCGTTGCAATACGGTCGAAACGTCGGGCAATAAACAAGGTACTTTACCTTAACTCAATTTAATAACATCTCATCATATTTAGGAATCAAAGAAAATTTAAAAAGAGGTGATATATTTACTATCTTTAATAATTAAACTTAACTAAAATCAATAAATTAAGGGCATTCTTAAACTAAGGTAACTAAGAGACTTTAAAAAATGCTAAATGTATATTTATTTTTTTAAATATTATGCTAATTTGATTTTTTTTTTTTAAAGTTTTACTTTGTCATATTAATAAAATATGACAATGTTATAAATCATGACCATAGAGATAAAACTAATGAGGTCTAATATTCAAATAGGGAAATATAAAAACTTTATGATTTGACATTTTTTTTTTTTCAAACTACTTACTTTTTTTTTTTACTAACTAATTCTACAATAGCATATCACAAATACCACTAAATTTTGTTTAGTATGCAAGGAGTTTCAACAATTCTTTTTTGTTATCATCAATCTTGTTCCAGGGAAGGTATAATTTAAGGCCATCATGGGTAGACGTGGCTTGGATACTTTCTCTAACGCAGCCAGCATTGCAGGCGAAATCACAAGTGTTGGTGCTAGGATTGAAGTGGAGGCCTTCAGAACAGACAATCAATACCGCCTTGTTACCGTTGCAGGTCCAGTATTTGTCACAGTCGTCATGAGCCCAAGGAAGATTGTTGCAATCCTTCTCGCATTTCTTGTTTGGGTCTTCATTTTCAGGAAAAACAGGGCCGGGGGTCGTTATGTAGCTAGGTGGGCAGGTAAAGTAGTCTAGACATGGGTCAACACCAGGTGGCCAATTTGGCCAGGCGGTCGTTGTGGTCCCGGACGTGGTCGTCTCGACGTCCGTGCTTTCGGTCGTGCTAACAGTAGGAGGCGGGCAGGTAAAGTAGTCTAGACATGGGTAAACAGGTGGCCAGACGGTCGTGGTCGTTGTGGTCCCGGACGTGGTCGTCTCGACGTCCGTGCTTTCGGTCGTGCTAACAGTAGGAGGCGGGCAGGTAAAGTAGTCTAGACATGGGTAAACAGGTGGCCAGACGGTCGTGGTCGTTGTGGTCCCGGACGTGGTCGTCTCGACGTCCGTGCTTTCGGTCGTGCTAACGGTAGGAGGCGGGCAGGTAAAGTAGTCTAGACATGGGTCATCACCAGGTGGCCAATCTGGCCAGACAGGCGTCGTGGTCCCGAGCGTGGTTTCGGTTGTGCTGATGGTAGGGCTTTCGGTCGTGTTGTCATCAGGACAGGGTAGATCTGTGCCATCACAGGATCCCCCGCAAGGGTTATTGCAAGGATTGGCTGCACAGCCAGCGGTAGCAGGGCTCTCACATCGCTGAAATAAAAAAGAAAACGATTTAAAATAAGATTGAAATTAAGACATTGAGAAGAAAACCAGCATAGCCCGTGTGATGCATTAAGGTCAGTACAGAAAGCGTGACTTGACTGGCCTGTTGGTTTTGTTATTATTGACATTTACTGCTAAGCTAGTTGCCGTTCAGGCAATATAAATCTCTGTGATGAGAACGGTTGATGAATGTGTGTTTGGGTGTAATTTATTTACTATTTACATTTAGGTTATTTGGTGGCCACAGCATGCTTTGTCTAGTTTGGGATCAGATAACAGTATGTTATAGAGTTGTCTCAAGATAAAATAATATATATAATTTGCAGATTATTATGTTTTTTATATTAAATTGCGACACAGCCAATGTAAGCCTAGTGGAAAAGACTGTCACGATGATTCATGAAAGATCTAGACTTCTAGTAAAACCTAAAGCTAGAGCTGTTGCTAAAGTTAGTTAAAATATAAACGAATTATTTTAGCTTAAACCATGAATTGACTGGCCTGTTGGCCTAGTGGTTAGTGACCGTGACTGCTAAGCCGTACGTCGTTCGTGTGATGTACATGATGGTTTATTATGTGCTGGGTGTCTCTATAATATGTATGTATTTAAAAATATTTAAGTATGTTTATCAGTTGTCTGGTTACTTAAATATCTAGTATGGTCTGGTAACCATAGTACAGGCTCTGCTTAGTTTGGTACCAGATGACGTTGTGTAAGTTGTCCTAAGATATTATTATTATTAGATAATATTATTAATTATAAGTATTAATAGTTATCCACAGTTTTACTTAGTTTTAATGTAAATAATTACCTTCATCATTACATGTGTTATTATTGTCAGATATTTATGTCAGATATTGATCGACGCGGATGCAATTGGAAAAGTCAAATTAAAACTATGGATGCTAAATATGTAATAATGTATTTTTATTAGGTCAGTATTTATGTTTATTAGTTTCCATATTGTCTTTAAATCAAGATCACTTACCACGTCTTTTTATTTGTAAATCGGGTTTTTTGTGAACCTAAACCATTCTTGAATCCACAATGTCAAATGTCGTTGTCATCATCTCCAGTCATTTAGGAGGATAAAGATGTAATGTAATATTAACATACATCCCCTAAATTTTTCAGTTGCGATATTAAGGCCAAAAATCGAGAGTTAATGCTGAGTTTTAAATACAGTAATATTAAAATTATATCTTACCTGTAATGACGGACTGAAATGTGTGTTGCCAGGGCATTCCATTTGTATCAAACCTCCCCAGAAACAGGCATAGAAGAGACTGCAATTTGTTGCGTGAGGCACCAACCAATTGATGCTGCCGTTTCTAGGACACCCGTTTGGTAGTAAATCAATTTCTGGGGCCGGAGTTGGTGCAGGGGCGGGAGTCGTAGTTGGTACATAATTGCCTCCGGGCAGAGTACAACCAACCACGGCGATGTGATCACAAGCCTGCACAAAAACCAAAAAATCATCCAAATAAATTATCATAATATTTTATACAAAGTTATCACTAACAGATATTTATATACGATCAATATCTTTAAAATCATATATTTTCAGACAAGCAAGTAAGTCGGGTAATTAAATACCTATATGATTTTTTTTAAGAGTCATTATTGTAAAATAATTTAATTATTTACATTTGATGGAATACCTTAGCTGAATCTTAAAATGTAAACGTTGTTCTTAGACTGTGGGTAGTGTCTTGCATTAAAATTCATTACTTAGTAACATTAAAAAAATTAATGTGTCCTAATTTTAGTTTGTTTGGTTATAATTACCATCAGTTTTTACTCAAAGGTACTACTAATCTTGAGATAAGTATGAGGTGCATGATTGATAAATAAACACAATTGACATTTGTAGATAGAAAATGGAGAAATGGATCGTGATGATATCCTAAAATTCAAAACCATAAATGCGATGACGTTTTTAATGACAATATATAATCAGTAAATATTTCATATAAATTAATCCTTTTATCATTATGCCAGCAGCAATCGGTATATACGCATCAAACACGCTATCTACTTCATTTCCTGTGATTCATCCTCAATTAATGATTTTAGTTAATTATAAAATGCAAATGTTTTTGTTATTAACAACATTTTGTTCTACTGATTGTTTTCAAGTTCAAGCTGTTTCAAAATTTGTGTTATCTACAAAATGTGTTCCGATTTTATGAATCTATGTTTATACTTGATATTTTTCAAGAATCCTACAAAACAAAAATATTAAATTAGAAAGAATCGAGAAGCCACGGTCTATTAAAATGTAAAATAAATCTTTATATATTTCTTGTGTGCGTGTGTATGTCACTGAACTCCTCCTAGACGGCTGGACCGATTTTGATGTTTTTTTTTGTGTGAGTTCAAGGGGATTCGAGGATGGTTTAGATTCACAATTGAACCCGATTTCCAAAAAACAAAAGAGTCGAGACGAGGTCGCCGGAACAGCTAGTTATTCTATGTTTCATATACATGCCATGAAATAGCTATCTATGATAGTGTATTTTTTTTTTAAATGCCTTACCGTCATTATAATGATTAACATAATGTAGTATCTTCAGATTATAGATAGGTACTAAATATAATGTTTCAAGAAAAGTGATGAAATCATCAAAATGTCACTAATCACTCCTTTTGTGTTTATTTTACCCACCGGTTTTATTTTAAGATTGTGTTTATTTATCATTTTGTCGGTTTACGTTTTATTTCATTTAACTATAACTAGTGATGGGACCAGGTTTTGTTCAATATTTACATCATCTTTTAAAAATGTTACATTATTTTATTAAAACCGTGCTGAAATTAGTTGCGCAAGTTAGACACGTTCTCCAATTTATATTTTAAGCTTTTTTTTGTTGTTGTAATTATTTATCACTTTTCAATTTCAAATAATATTTTCAGAAATATCTAATAAATTAATAAAATCATCGTATAGTGACAATGATTTTATTGTAAAATTAATAAAATCGTAAAGTGACGATGATTATTATTAATTTTATTAGATATTTCAATATTTCTGGATATATTATTTGAAATTGAAAAGTGATAAATAATGACAACAACAAAAAACAAAGCTTAAATATAAATTGGAGAACGTTATGGTATTCAAATCAGTATATTAAATGGATTACCAATGTTATCGATGTCAGGATGTGATATAATAGGTATTATCAATATGTTACTAAAGGGAATTAGCGATTTATTGCGTCATTTTATTAACATCAAAGAGATAATCCCTATATATAAAAATGGCAAACATTATGTTTATTATTATCGCTTTTAATTATAGAAATAATGTGGTGATCAATACGACCAGCAGAAGCTAAAAAAATTATGAAATGTATGACTCATTATTTCAAAAATTATGAAATCTAAATTTTTTGTTTTGGTCATTATCCATAGACACTAGGTGAATATATATATATATATATATATATATATATAGTGTTTGTTCTTGTATTTTAATTATTATCATAAAATCAAATAAACTTTACCACTAAGAACCTTTTATGACTGAAAGTATTTTCGACATGACACCTGTACCATGTCAGATACCTTTTCACGTGTTTCTATCAATAAAAAAACTAACAAGGATATAAAATGTTACCAATGTCATGTCCATAGGTGAATGGCAGTTATCAAAAGAATGTCACATTCTTCATGAGCGAATCTCTGACCGATCATGTCGGATTTCGAAATGAAAACAGGCACACACGCATTACCTTTGATTTAATTTGTGATGTTGACTAATCTTAAAAGAATTTTAGATATTTATAACGAACTTACCTGTTCTGCAGGATTGAAGTGAGTTCCAGGAGCGCACACCATTGGCAATTTGCCACCGAAGTTGCACTGGTAGTACATATTGCAATAACGCTCGTGGGGCAAGTACAGGCTGATTGAGTAGTTGGCGGGGCAGCCGTTGGGCAAAACCTCAATTTCTGCACTTTCAGGTGGGATATCTTCTACTGTATCTGATCTATCGTCATTTATACAGTTGCGGTCAGTTCCGCCAGAGACGCATGTCTGTTGAGAAATAAATAAATTAAGTTTTTTAATAATTATTACAACGTATTTTAAAGATGAAATTCTTTTGAAACTATCTGAAGAATAAAAATGAAGAATCCACGATTGGACCTACTCTGGTGTCATTATTTGGCAAAATTCTAACATTTTCTTCACTGTGGATATAATAAGTATTCTGTATTTATTCCTGTGGATGCAAACATTGAATGTATCTAGTATCAACACAATTTGTCAAAAGCCTTACAGTACCTATCATTAAATAAAAGTTTATTAAAATCGTGATAGATCGTTTATTTGTAAATAGGAACTACTCGTTTAAATATATTAGATATAATTAACACCTCACCTCCTCTTCAGGGTCGAAGACGGTGCCACGGGGGCAACGCATCAGGATCTTGTCTCCATTGGAACAGCTATAGTATCTCCAGCAGGAATACTCGTGGGGAAGGAGTTTGTGAATGTCAAAGTCAGCGGGACATCCATTATCTAGTAATTCGCAACTGTCCTCGTCTAAAGCATCTAATTCTGGTAAAGCAGCCTGAACCAGCGCAAGCGCCGCCAGGAACAATAGGCTTTCTAAAGAAAAAAATGGAATTATTAATACTTCTGCCGAGAAATAACAATAAATCATTGTAACTTTAAAATCGTAAAACAGAAAAACTGTGGTCATATTGAATGGTTGTTATGTACTTATTATAGAGAATGATAGGTATACCAGTTTTTTTTGTTTCATCATTGCTGGGATTCATTGAACTTGCAAGGTTTGTTTGGACGTTTGTGAAATTGATGACTAATGTATCAAAGCAAAAGCAAAAGGTAGGCTCACAAATAATTTGTATTTAAAAAAATAATGAGTTTATATTCGTTTTTTTTAGTTTTTGGTCACCTATTAATTTTTCTGTCGAAAAGACCCGAGTGTATACATAATTCCTTGAGTCCAGAGGACATACTCACGTCACGATCCACATATTGAAAACCATTGAATTATTTTTAGAAGGCTTTTTTTGGTACACTGGTTTTAATGAAGTTTAATGAAAATCATTATTTTTTTTTGCTGATTTGCTCACGTATTTTCGAATTGTTTTTTTCCAAGTTATTTGTCAAAATATTTTAAAAGAAATGAAAATATCAATATACATCAAAATATCAATTACAAAATATAATAAAAATATACACCATAATATATTCAAAAACACTTTTTATGTCACTTGTAGTGTATAAATATAATATATAAATATAAATTGTACAAAAAAAAATTATGTCATATTTTAAGATTGACGTACTTAATTAGATTGAACGAAGATTAATTTATTATTTATTTTTATTTTAATACAAGATAATTAAAAACTTACTTATCATTCTCGCTCGCACTCAAAGTTTATTTGCACTTTTAGGAAATAAAATGCTTTCTTTAATCACTACTGGATGTGGTTGCAAATCGGTAAACAATAATGTTATATACTGGTATCATTTTGATTAAATTTGATAATGACTGATTAATCAAAATCTTGTAAAGACGGTACTGTTTTAGGGTTGAATATAAAGTAAGGAAAAACGTTAATAATAATATTAAATAATAATAAAAATGATTTATTCACTTAAGAAGCAAAATTCTACACTTGTGAAAAGTCGATTCTACATTTACTGGTAATGCCTGTTCGCAAACAATAGGTAAAGCCCGAGAAAAGAACAGGCAATAAAAACTCGTGGCCACCCTTATCAAATAAAAAATAATCGATGTACCCACCTTATGGAATATCTAATGCAAACGAATAATAATGATAAAATCTATATTCGCTCTTCGGTTACAATTTTTACATAGAAACCTCCTTCACATACAGTTCCTTCCCTCACATTCAGTCTTACTTAGTTATAGCTTATAAATAAGTACAAAAGACAGTGGTAATAATAAAAATAAAACGGATGGGTCGGTGTGGTTATATTGTGTTTTATATTGTGAATGTGTTTAGGTATGTGTATATTAAACTGTCTTGTGCATCGTATGTTCAACAGACAAAAAAAAAATTATGGCGATGGATTCCATCTGGTTGTAATTCATTTTATTAAGCTTATTTACACAGAACTATTTAAATGTTTGATCACTATGTATATTTGTTATGTTATCTATACTAATATTATAAAGCTGAAGAGTTTGTTTGTTTGAACGCGGTAATATCAGGAACCACCGATCCGAATTGGAAAATTCTTTCACTGTTAGATAGCCCATTTAACGAGGAAAGCTATAGGCTATTTAATATCATGCTATGACCAATAGGAACGGAGCAGCAATGAGAAATGTTGCAAAAATTTACGCAGATGAAGTTGCGCGGGGCAGTTAGTTATTAGTATTATTATAAATTCTTGGAACAATGCATTTATATTTATGATTGGTAAAACTAGACTTAGCGATGTTGTGGTAGTGAACAATGGAACCTTCTTCTGTTGGTATCCGGTAAGTATGGGACGGAAACACGTTACGTACAGCAGTGGCGGAGGGTCCTTATAGCACCATTACTTTCGGTTTCCCTTTGAATAGTAGTTACTAAGTAATGTGGGTACAAAAAACCATGCCCAACAAGATATATTTTTGTATCGGGTTAAGTTTTTTAGCCTTTCGCCTCTGACGTACTACTATACTACGAATACAATAAATGCATTTTTGAAAGATAGAAATTTTTTAAATCCAGACTCAGGAATCGAACCCGATTCTTCCGTAGCCAAACCGGGGCCAGAAGCGAACTGCATTTATTGTATTTGTAAAGTTATTGGCAAGAAATGCCTATAAAAAATACTTCAATATTCGGCCTGCGACATCTTAATTTGTTAAAATGCCTCTTCCGCTTTATAATATTAAGTATAGATATCGGCTCTAGGATATCGAAATGGTAGATACAACATTACTTTTAAGACATCTTGTTGAGCACGTTCTAGTTCGGTAATAATGATTTTAGAAGCTCCTTCCCATGAACTGATACCATTATTAATAACACACTCGCTGAGTGCTTTATAGGTTTGTACTAAAAGTTTGAGTGGTGTGACTGATTTTGATTCCTTACATTTTTTTATAATTTTTTGAAGTCTAGTGCTCAGATTTATTATAAGTCGATTCCAACGCAGATTCTCGCCCACTGTAACTCCTAGATACTTAACAGAAGAGGTTCTGGCCAAGCAATTAGGGGAACACTGAGGATGGCTATGAATATGTTGGTTGTAAGGGAATGTGTGAACTTTAATATTAAAGTTCGAATGCGGACTAGATGCATTAGTCTTAGTAAAACAAAAGTAGGTTGCCTTAGCTGTGTTAAGATCCAGAAGGTTGTTTTCAAAGCAGTTTGTAATACTTGCAAGACAGTTCTCGGTGACTGCCTTTTCATGGTCCCTTGAACTACCGTTAAATAGTTTAACCGTATCATCGGCAAATGAGTTCTGCGTTGGCTAGGCAAGTTTCTGCTAGGCTATTGTTGTATGCTAGGAAAAGTGTCGGGCCGATTGTGCTTCCTTGAGGTACACCAAATGTGCATTTAGCAGCTTCGCTTGCGTGATTTTCAAATTTCACGAGACCGTGTCGAAGGCCTTCCTTATGTCCAGGAAAATTCCAACTACCTTTTTGCCTGCGTCAAGTTGTTTGAAGACTGTAGAGGCTAGTTTTAGAACCGCGTCGTTTGTTGAGGTACCTCTGCGAAACCCAAATCGACGGTCTGATAAGATTTTATTTTTTTGTAGGTAATTGATGAGCCTTAAATTAACCAGTTTCTCTAAAATATTCGTCAGGCACGATAGCAGCGTTTTCAGTCTGTAATTTGAAAACATTTTCTTGCTTTCAGATTTGTAAATAGAAATCACAAGCGCCGTTTTAAATACGATCTCAAAATTGCCTTGTACTAGACTGAGGTTGCAAAGGTAGGTAATTGGTTCTGCAAGTATGTTACTTCCTAACCTAGCTAGATTTGTAAAGATTCCGTCATGACTAGGCGGAGCTATTTGCTTTTAGGGATGATATGATGTTGTGTACCTTTTTTGGGTCTGTTGGTATGAATGAAATAGAGGTGTAAAATACACATTTAATGTTTTTACTGATTCTATAGGTGAACTACTTATCTAATGTCAATAGTTCAGTTGGAGAGTCTTTTACTTTTTTTATATTGCATGTGTCCTTGATGACATTCCACCTCTTTTTTAGGTTTCCGCTACTGTTTTGCAGTTCAGACTGGTAGTATTGCTTTTTAGGTCTTTTATAATTTTATTGCAGGTGTTTCTATATTTTATGTAGGTCTGCCTTAATTCTTCATCCTCAGCATGTTTTTTGTATGAAATACAACAAAATATTGTTATTTGCTTGCATACATTCATAAAGTTTCAAGAAAAAATACTAGACAATATTTTTTATTTAACACAATATTAAGGTAACCTACTCATAGCGAAGAATACCATAAGAATATTGAGCCATAGAACACAAAATATTAAACTCCTAAGCACAAGTACCTACACGAACACAAAATTAAAACAACCCCCAAAATAAAAACAAATACACAAAACCACTTTTGGTATTCCAAAGAATGATTTACAGGTGAACTTAATAAACTCCATTACAATATGTCTTATGCAGCTTATATTAAATAGCTTCTATAAAGATTTTTGAATTATATAAATTAATATTAGTAATATAAAACAAAAACAATTTCATGTAAATTGATGCCAAGACGAGTAGGTTCATTAACTTACTCTGAAAAAGTTATTAGATCTTACAGAAAGCCAACTCTCTTTTTCTTAGTTTAGGTTGTTATTTCTTGCACATCAGTAGTTCCTTTTTTTATAGCCCCTATCTATCTTTGTCTTTAACTTACACGCCTACCTAAGGCCGGCCACACACGCTAGGGTTTGCATGACGGTTATAAGCATACAAGCATAACCGACATGCATATGTGGCATAAAAATGTACAGATAACTGTACAGTTTTATGCCACATATGCTAGGGTTAGGCTGCAGACAAATCTTGTAAGCTTAAAACCGTCATGCAAACCCTAGCGTGTGTAACCGGCAAAACACCTAAAATATAAAAAACCAGGCCAGAGCAAGTCGGACCATGCTCAGTGTAGGGTTCTGCAGCCTTGAATAATTGCATTAATATTGCTTTTTACAAGCTTCCGCATGTAGTAGTAGTATACAAATAATCAACAAAATGTGACTCAACATATTTATCATAGCATTAAGAGATGGAAAAATTTGATATCTAGTAACATAGTCCAGATAGGTGGTTCGCTTCTGGCCCCGGTTTGGCTACGGAAGTCTTGGGTTCGATTCCTGACACTTTTTTTTTTTTTTTTTTTTTTTTTATAGATGGGAAATCATCATATGACTTCTCCCGCTGTGGGCACGAGCGGGAGGGCGTGTCAGACTCCTACTGACTAAAACCCATCTGTGTTCCTTCTTTCGCCCTGGTGTTCCGGGAGCACGGTAACTCTTTCGAACGATCCCGCACTCCCGGTGGGCGCCGGCCTAATGGGGCCCCGTCACTTGCTGACACCTCTTACAGGCGCGCGTGGAACACTAGCGCGCCGTCGACGCGGCCTAGGCCTAAGCTGGACGGCAAGCTACCCACTGCTCGTCGTCCTCAGGCCTGCGCCTACGGTGGCCGGATGTCGTCCCTTCTCACCCGTCGCCCGCGGGGTATCGCGGGGCGGCCGGGGCGTGAGGACCGTCTATCTCTCACGCGTTCCGCCGCCTCCTTTTGCAGCATCACCTCCTCGCAAAAGGAGACGACTGCCTCCCATTCCCTTTCACTCCGCAGCATGGCTCGAATGAGCCCCGGACGCGAGAGGTCACCACCGCCGATCGCTACCACAAGGGCAAGTCGATGTTCGGCCCAAGCGGGCGATTCCTGAGTCTGGATTTCAATTTTTTCTATCTTTCAAAAAAAAAAATTCCATCTTTGAAAAAATAAAAAAATTTCTATCTTTCAAAAATGCAATTATTGTATTTGTAAAGTCTTTGGCAAGAAATGCCTATAAAAATTACTTCAATATTTATGATAAGTTTAATTTAGTAATACCTAAGGAATATTGATAAATATTTTTACTTAATTTTACATATATAAGGTTTAGTACGGAAGTTTTCTGGTATTTATTTAATAGCAATAGCATATTCATAGCTCAGTTTCAATTTTGACGATGTTATAAGGTATTCTTTTTATTCTTGTTTTTCATTTTTCGTAAATATTTGTCTTGAGACAAGTTTCGGCGTTATTCTAAAAATAAATTATTAAAACAGTCAATAAAAATCATTTTGGAAATATATTTGAATTGGTTTATTTTTGTCAAATATTGAACCCTAATTTACAAGTCAATATAACCTTTATTAAACACAAAATTAGACGTTACAGAAACTTACACCTACTTGTAGATTGCTTTGCTATTTTCTTTCAAACCAGAACAAAAATCTTCCGCATGTAAGAAACCAATAACCGTTTGTGACTTTGACAACAAAGCAAAATAACAACTAATATTTAGCTAAGCAGTGTTGTCGGTAACTAAGCTATAGTGCTAGAAACCGGACAAAATCTATTATGTATTTCAAGTAATGAGGGGCAACTGCCCAACGCTCCCTTATCTCCGCTACCACACGTTGATGTTACTGAAAAATTTTTTTTTTGCGTCTGTTGGATGTATGGCCCCCTAAAAAAATATTTTTTTATTATTTAGCTATCAAACTAAGTAGCGGCTACTACAAGACACCTTTTTACCAAATTTAATAAATCAAGTCTTTGAGTAAAATGACATAAATGACATACGGACGGACAGACAGACAGACACACAGACGGTCATGACGAGAGCATAAGAGCATGATTTCCCTTTTGTAAGTAAAGATTCTGCGTGACGAATAAAGGTTATTCTTTTCTTGCTTTTGATATCTCAATTAATATTTTATCATTTGTTACATGTACTTTGGCCAATATTTAAGCACATACCGCCTTATTCCAAAAGCTGGACTAAACCTGGTTTGACGAAAATCCTAGTTTAAACCATGGATCTACGAAAATCTTTATTACAAAACGAGGTTCATCGCTTTCGATGATCTTCTTTGGTCTATAGATTAGTCTTTCGATCACCCTAGTTTAACTATGGTAATAACCTTAAAATGTCAAAAACTTGACAATTTGAAAGTTAGACCATTTACAATTTTGCGTATTTTAGTTTCAATTATTAATGACGAATAATGCGTGTTTAGTGACTTTAAATTATTAACTAACTAAATATGGTGTGGCAACAAAATAAACGCAAAAATCGAGTGAAATGCGATGTGTGACAAAAGATTTAATAATACATGCTTATTATTGTTTTTCAAAACATTTATCACAGCTTGGAATTGAGAAAGAAGATTTAATATACAGAACTCAGAGATGTCCTACAATTAAAGTGGTCTGTGCAATGTTTGGGTCAACCAGACTCGACGTGAAGTTTACCTACGCAGTGTGGAAAGTTGAAGATCAACACAGATTATTTTTGTTCGACAATAGTATCATTAACTAGTGCTCTATGTAAAACAATCTGATGCATTCCACTTATAATATGTTACATTATTTATATTGAAGTTGGAAAATCACATTTGGAATGTCTTATAGGTGGTCTGGAGTAGTGCGGCAAAAACCAATGTTGAATATACTCAAAATGCACAAAACAAAGTAATAGAAACATCATTAAGACAACATTTCTTACGTAAAACTTACTACTGAACTATACATATAGTGGAACTAAATAAACATTGATCAATTTAAAATTTAGTTGGTAAAGTGTAACCATGGGTATACCACTAGAAACAGATGTAAACTTAGGTTATAGGTAGGTACCAAGAACTGAATATTATGTTTAATAGAGCTCAGCTAGTTAATACATCAGTTTAGATAATTATATTTAAGATTCTCATGAAAATGAACTATGTTCTTAGGGAGAATAAATGGTGTCTAATAAATAATGATTCTATGTATAATGTACCTAAAACTTACTAGTGAACTATATAGTGGATCTAAATAAACATTGATTGATTATTGATTGATTACTGTTTATATATTTATACATAAAATGCCTAATTAAAAATACACTAGTGAACTATAAGGTGGATCTAAATATAGAATTATCAATTTTATTATATAAATATATTATTGATCACTGTTTATATATTATACAAAAAATGCATACAATTTAAAATTTATTGTAAAATAAATATCTATACTAATATTATAAAGCTGAAAAGTTTGTTTGAACGGGGTAATCTCATAAACTACTAATTCTTTTGAACTTTTTACTGTTAGATATCCCATTTGTTGAGGAAGGCTATAGGCTATATAATATCACACTACAACCAATATGAATGGAGCAGCATTGAGAAATGTTGCAAAAACAGGGAAGATTTATGCAGACTAAGTTGTGCGGGAAAGCTAGTTATCTAAATAGAAATAAGGGATATCAACTCAATATTCCTTTTCAAACATAGTTTGAACAGGGAGGACAGAATGGTTACAGGTTATTGAAATTGTTAACATCCATTGTGTTGTCAAATGGAATAACTATTATGTGCTTCCTAACAGTTTAGATAATTATATTTATGATTCTCATGAAAATGAACTCTGTTCTTAGGGAGAATAAATGGTATCTAATAAATAATGATTCAATGTAGTTATTTGAGAATTTCATTTCATAGCAAGCTCAATGATATTAAATAATAAATATATTCATAAAATTTGTTTCAATAGTTTGTTGTGCTTCAGCCGAAGCTTCGGCATACTTTCCCTCAATACATTCAGAACAACGAGTGCAACAAAGAAAACAGTAAGTATATCAAATATGGAATATCTTATTGAGTAAGTATCCTTCCATGCTAAGACCTGTTCCAATGAAACTAGCTTTGTAATAAAAACTCGCATCCAAGTTCCTCTAAGTGTTTGGGCGCTATAATTACTCAGATTAAACTTATAACATCCCTAATAATGTCTGAGTTAATTAAATTTAGGTTATCATCATTTGTTTACATTTTTAGTACTGATGACAACTACTTATGTAACGTTCCGATCCTGACAGAATTTATTTGATTTTTCGTAAATTGCAGGCCGAGGGCTTTAATGTCAGGTTAATATTTTGAAAATTACGTAGTGCTGGCGAATAATTTAGCTACATAGAACGTCTAAATATTTTATTCTCAATGAAAACTATACTTTCAAATTACATTGGTATAAAACGGAACGTTATATTTGAATGATAAGAACAATGAATGAACTAAATTGATTATAATCTGTGGCTGATTGCTAGATCCTTTGGTATCAGCTGGTCCACGGACTATCTAAGCTTTGTAATAAGACCAATAGTACTGTACTATATCCTGGACTTGAAAGTCTTTGTTTAAACCTTGATTTGATCTTTTCTTTGGAATAAGGCGGATAAAGTTTTGACCTTTGTTTTAAGTAGATGCTCCTACTATGTTGTACCCATTAAGGCTGATTTTAGTTATTTCATGTTGCAACTTTTTAATAATATAATTTGTATTAGTCCTGTAACATGCTGTATAGTATAATAGTCTCAGCACCTTACCCCTAAATCAAGTTTATAAACATTCAAACATTGTAAAATTGGCAATTTAAAAAGAGTGGGCGCGAATTTTTATTGCCAGGTTCTTTTTTCCGGCTTTACCTATCGTTTGCGAACTTGGCATAACATGTACATGTAGAATCCCGACGTATTGCAAGTGTTGTTCTGCATCCTAAGTCAATGAAGAATTTTGAATTTTGATAGGAATAGAGACTGTGTCAAAGGCTTTATTTATGTCCAGGAAAACTTCAACTACCTTTTTACCCGCGTCAAGTTGTTTAGTTACTGTAGAGGCTAGGCTGAGAATCGCGTCGTTTGTTGAGGTACCTCTGCGAAACCCAAATTGACAGTCTGATAAGATTTCTTTTCATAAATTATATCAGTTCAGTCGAGGTGTAAATGCGCGCACCTGGGTTTACCTCGTGGATCCTAGATACATATATGTCGAGCAAATGTGGCTGACATTAACAACAAATGGTAAAAAAATAAAGTACCGGCCGCCCTGGTTAAACTTGAAAAGTTCCAAGTTTAACCGGCGCGCGGCGCGTCGTCAAAGATACGATTGGAACTTTAAGCCACTGGGATAATAATATATTGCTGGGAGATTTTAATGTAAATTTGTTGCATTCGAATGACAAAACTGAAAGGGTTCTTGAGGCTATTAGTTGCCATAGTCTGCAGCAATTAGTAACAATTCCGACGCATAAGGTCAACAATAGCGAAAGTCTTATTGACCTGGTAGGTCTAGTTGACCAATCTTCGCACCAAGTGCAGCCTTGCAGAGCTAAATTTTTTTCTTTATTAGACTCTATCTCGTATCTATCTAGGATGGACTGGAGCAGCTTTAGACACTGAAAATATTTTAGCAGTACTTGACGCTCTCGCGCTGACTAAACTCAGACTCATTAAGGATCCCTGTTATCCTTGGATAACTGATAATATAAAACAGATGATGAAGTTGCGAGACGACATCCTTGCTAAATACAGCAGATCAAGGTGTGGGTCCAAAAAGGATTACTATAAGCATATTAAATAATTAGTGACTGTGTTCTTGCATCGGGAAAAAACTGCTTACTTTAAGCACTATATTATTAACTAGCTGTGCCCGCGACTCCTTTCGCGTGAAAGTCGGGTATAAATTATGGTAGTTTATGTTACAAATAACTGCTGTATAAATTACGATTCAGCAACGGAGAATCGTTATATACTCATTTATTGATGACTTCAACACCCATAAGCTTTGTGAAAATAAATAAGCACCAAATACACACTCTTTAGGTATTTGTTTACTGTGTTTTAGATAGTTTGGTGTGCTGCTTACGAAATGGGTTTTCTGTTGTTTTTGTTTCATACTTACAACGTTATACCTACCTACCTAACCTTACCTAATAATTTTCAATAGAATTCGTACTAAAGTTTTGTTACTTCCGTTTTACATCAGATGTTTTTTTCGTAAACTTGTAAAGCCTAAGTACTTAACTGTGATAGTTTTCCTTATTATTTTACCATATATACTTCTACCGTGAGTTTTTTCACATACCCACCAACCATTTAGCTGGCAGGGAGACACTTGACTTTAACAAAAATGTTCACTATAAAGCTTAATATTTCACAAAGGGATCCTTAAATCTAAAAATAGTCATCACAAACCCTAAACGCTTTTTAAGAGACCTATCTAATGACACCCTACGCGATGGGGTATGTGAGACAAAAATCACATTCCCACGTTACATTATTTCATTTTCATTTCATTTATTCATTTCATAAACAATATTTTACAATTGTGTTTGAAATACATTAATACACATAAGTTAATAATTACTAAAACATAGAATATAATTAGGTAGGTACACATTAACATAAAAATCATAACTATCGAATTTGCATAAATTGAATAAATAAATCAAATACTAGCATTATTATATTATCAAAAACAATTTCAATTAAAAATTAAATAAATAATGATATTAATCTAATGTCAATGATCTAATGTCAAATAAAAATCTTTTATGTCAATTTCATGCAAATTCTAATGTCAATTATAAGATAAGTCAGTAAAGTCATCTACACTATAAAAAGATTTTTCTAACAGGAAGGCTTTTAGTCTTTTTTTAAACAAATGTGTTAAATAAATATCTTTTTTTAAATCGATGGGTAGTTTGTTAAACAATTTTACGCTCTGATATAACGCACTATGTTTTGTTATATTCATAGTAGGTATAAAACGATGCTTTAAGTTCTTTAGGCGAGTGCTTTCCCTAACTAATCTTTCATCCGCAGTTTCAAATTCTGGCATGTATTTGGATAATTGAGTCAAAACAGTTAATATATATAAGCAAGGAACAGTAAGTATAGATAAATTCCTAAAATGTTCTCTACATGATTCCCACTGTGGAATTCTAACTATAGTTCTTATAGCCCGTTTTTGAATTATGAAGGCCTTTTCACAATTATATTTGTAACTGTTGCCCCAAAATTGTATACTATACCTCAGTCTCGACTCAACTAAGGCATAATACACAGCCTTTAGCTGTTCTACAGTTACTACATCTCTTAAACTTCGAAGGGCAAAACAAGCAGAAGAAATTGATTCTTGAATGCCGTTTAATTCATTTTGCCAATTTAATAATGAGTCAATATACATGCCTAAAAATTTAACTGTGTTTACTACATTTAATTGGTTTCCGCATAATTGAATGTCGAGATTGTCAGTGTTTCGCGTAGTCGATTTGAATAGTACAACATTCGTCTTATTTGTATTGATTACTAGGCTGTTAGCTGAAAACCATTTATTAAAATCAATGAGTGCATTATTAATTTTTTGGTTTAGCGAATTAATATTATGTGAATTAATAATAGCATTTGTGTCATCTGCAAATACTACAAGCTCAGGACTTGAATCAAATTTTTTGGAGACGTTTAAAAGATCATTTACAAAAACCAGAAACAAAATAGGTCATAAAATAGATCCCTGAGGAACACCTGCTGTTACATTATGTATCACTGATTTAAAAGGTCTGAGGCAATTTTTACTATCAACATCTGTAACTTCTACATACATTTGTCTATTTTGTAAGTAGGATTTAAATAGATTCAATACTTTGCCTCTCACTCCATAGTGCTCTAATTTCAATAGCAACAATGTATGATCCACAGTATCAAACGCAGAAGTAAGGTCCAAAAAAATGCCAGCGACTTTCTTTTTTTGATCTAATTTTCCAATGATTTCGCTGACTAAGGTGTATAGTGCATCCGAAGTACCAACTCCTTTTTGGTAACCAAATTGCCTTTTATCAATAATATTATTTGTAATTAAATGGTTAACTAATCGTGTTTTTAAAATTTTTCAAATATTTTTGATAATGTTGGTAAAATTGATATGGGTCTATAGTTGCTTGGATCAGATGTTGATCCCTTCTTATGCAATGGAATTACCTTGGCTATTTTCAACTGTTCGGGAAAAATACTCTGTTCACAACATTTGTTGAACAAATGAGTAAGTGGTACTGTCAAACTATCCAAATGTGTCTTTATAACTGTTATAGGCACTTCATCAAAACCACAAGATTTTTTGGCAGGCATGCGTTTAATAATATCACTGACTTCTTTAGGCAATATAGGTGATAATACCATATCATCGGTGACCCCAGCAGAGCTGTTACAAAGATAAGCAACAGACTCATCTTTATTACAATAACGGGGGATAGTTTTAGAAGTAAAGGGCCGTGCTAATATATCTGCGACACACGTAGGTTCATCGATCCTTTCACCATCATGGACAATTGCTACTTTTTTAATAACTTTATGCGTGTTTGTGTTTCTATGTTGATTTACCACCTTCCAAATCTCTTTTTTATCATTTTTAGCATTACTAAGTTGTCTACTTACTGAAATTCTTTTTGCTGCTTTTATTACTCTCCTAAATAGTCTCACATATTTGTTTTTGTAAGAAAGAATGGACTCGTTGTGAGTACCTCCAGCTACACATAGTAACCTTTTCATTTTACTAGAGACTCGAATGCCGTTAGTAGCCCATTTAACTTTTAAGCCTTTTCGTTGTAAATTTATTTTAATTGCTTTTTTTTTATAAGTTTGTCTAAAGAGATCAATATATTTATTTAAGAATACGCTAATACTCATATCAGTCCAATTTGTTTTTGTCAATATATTTTTAAAATTTTCGGGAGATTTGTTATTAATTACTCTTTTTTCTATTATGATAAATTGGTCAATTGGTGGTTTGTCACATCCACTAAGTTTTTGAAGGGATATTTCACATAGAAGTCCACTGTGTCCATCAGCTAATCCATTGTTGTCATTGATAAGGTTTCCAAAAAATCGACTATCTATATTAGTTACGAAATTGTCTATACATGAAAATGAATTATTACGAATAAAGGTAGCATCGTGAACGACGGCTCTAAAGTTGTAACATCGTAGTAAATTTAAAAATTCCGAGCGCTTTTTACTTTCTATTAATAAATCGACATTAAAATCTCCACAAACTAAAGCCTTCCTATTAAATAAATGCTCAAGCACTTTTTCAAGTTTGCTTAAGAATAGTTCAAAATTCTTATCATCAGGACTTCGGTAGCAACATGATAAAAATAACCCTGTATCAATATCTCTTATGCAACATATTTCAAAACATCCTTCAATATACAGATTGTTTATTTGTGAACACTCCAACACTCTTCTATCTGCATGTCCTAAGATTAAACTGCCACCTCTTTTTTTGTTAGTCCTAGTATTATATGTAAGAAGTTTATAATCATTTATATTTAGCAATGGTGCAGAAGTTTTAGTAAGGAAATGTTCAGTCATGCATATATAGTCGAGCGCAGGAAGTGTGTCGAAATACAGTTCAAATTCATCGCGTTTGTTGCTTATACCACAGACATTTTGTAGAAAAATATTGTAGGTAGGTAGAGGTGAGTTTTTATTAACGTAATTTATGTGATTATTATTTTTATAGGAAAGTTGGGTAGACTTATTTACGAAAAAAAGTATCTGTGTCTATCTGATCGGGACATTCACTGTTTTGTGACAGTGTTAAAATCGGAAAAAGAGTTAGATCAACATTAATCTCTTTCATAATATTTTTATATATAGCCTCTATACCATACTTATTTACTTTACCCGATAATAAAGAAAACATACCAAGATTTAGGTGTTGATTAGGATCAAACAAGTATGCATATTTACAAGTCATATTGTCCATGAATAACAAATTGTTAAAAGTTTCAATTTTATAATAATTGTAGATTGGAGCTCCTCTTATATACGTAGGTAAGCATATAATAACATTTGTGAACGTTACCTGCTGTAGACAGGTTTTTATGTGATTTATTATTTTTGTAAAGTTAGGCATACCTTTGAAATCTGATTCACTTAGCATAATTATACAGTAATCATATAAAGTAAAGTTCATAAGCTTCTTTTCTATATTACGTAATAAATGTTCAATGTAACATTGGGGGGTAACATAACGGCAATAGTCAAATTGTGCTGCAAACGCCTCTTCTATGTAGTGTGGTTCATATTTGTTAAGGTTACTATTTGTAAGTACACATAACTTCCTGTCCTTCTTAACGTAATCACTTCTACCATTGCAAGGAGTATCTTTTATGATGTCACCGTTGACTTCTGTTATCTTTATGGGAGTGTTTGTTAGAGATGCTCCCGGTCTAATACATGTTTCTGGAGTGTAGTTACATAAAATCTCTGGAGCAGATTTTTTAATAGGCCCTGGCATGGTGTCTGTCTGTGTGCATTTATTTATGCTTGATGTATTAGGTGTCTTTCGGTTCTTAATAGGACTACATCGTGAGAGCTTGAGGGGACTACTTGTTATTTTTGTAAGTAATTCATTTTTCTTTGTTAATTCGTCATTTAAATTGGAGAGTTTAATATTTGCCAATGTAAGGTTATCTATTTCTGCGTGAGCACTTTGCAAATCGGAAGTTAGTTTAATAATTTGTTGCCTTAGTTTGTCCATTTCATTATCTTCGTCATCAGATAACATTATACTTCCATCGGTATCGATCGTTTGTGTCATCAAAGCTTTGCTGTCGTTTAATATAGAATCTGATTTAGTTCGATTACGTCTATAAATTCATTTTTTAATATTTGTAGTCTGTTTCAATATTTGTTTTAATCCACAGTTTTTTGTACAGTACGCTTTTTCTTACGTAGTACTTATTTTATAAGTTATATAAATTTTATAATTTACAAAAAGACAAATGGTGGCGGTGCGTAGGATCGAACTCGGTTCCCTACGATTACCGGTACCTTATAGTTGAAGCTTAACCAACTTAGCCACAAAGCTATTGATAGACCTTGTTGAAATTAGTGTTCTTAATCGTAGTTATATGATTTTTAAAAACACAAGAGCGGTTACGAATGACTCAACACTCTGGAATTTTTTGCACTTAGTCACTCACATTCAATAATAAGTTTTCGATGATAAATCGTTTTTAACTACAAGTACACTTGTTTATAAGACTTACGTGTCGTGAAGCTATTGTTTTTCACTTTTATATAATATTGTCACTGTTATAGCACTGTTTATTAGAAGTTTTCCTTTCATTTTTTATTTCTTAATTAAAATTGTTAATGTCGTTTTAAAAGTTGTGATAACACTACACAATGTTCATTGCAATACTATACACTAAATTAACACTAATACATTTATTTATACATATTATTTACAATTAATTTATAATCTTTTTACGGAGCACTCTTTTTTGATGTGTTTACTACACAGCGCCATCTAGCGGATAAATTAAGGAAAGGTCAAAAAATGATTATCAAGATTTTATTCTTTCACTTTATCGGCGTAAGTAATATGTGTATTCATGCAAAATTGCAGCCTTTTAGCACTAATAGTCTAAGCTAAGCTGCGGACGGACGGACATAAGGGAACTATAAGGGATCCGTTTTGGAATTTTGGCTAAAAATGGGGTGTATTTCTGTAGTGTATTCTTCACGCAATACTTGTAAAATGTTTTTTCAGGTTTCTCCTTTGTCTGCATATACAACTGAAAATACTTACAAAACTGCTGTAACACTTTAGTAAATAAACACAGAGCGTGTCATGTGTGTCATGCCCGCGTATATGGCAGCGTCAGATATATAGGTACATCATAGAGCATAGAGATAGATTACTATCTCCATGATCAAAGAGATAATTAATGATTAACTTATTTACTCTTTCTCCATGAGGTACATACTAATCTATGGGCAGCGACCAAGTAGGTCAAACATTAGCGCTGTTTTCAATGTTTTTTAAAAAAATAATTTGTACTCTGCGGAGTGTTTTTATATGTTTTCTTACGTTACAATGATGCAAGTAATAAAAAAAGCCATGCACCCCTCCCCCTGCCATAGACTGCATTTTCAAGCCTTCGCCATACATTTGGTCCGCGTTGACAGACAATAAACTCCTTCCCTCGCCCAGATCTCCGATCCTCGATGCACCTGTGTGATGCGTGGTCAAACAAACAGACAGACAGACAAACTTATCTAAAAATGATAGCAATGTGTTTCTTTTAAATGCTATTTTTGAACTTCTTTTACTAAGTAAAGAACATTATTGAATACAACGCCATCTACTTTCAAAATCAGTGAGGTTTCTTTTAAGACTTATTGTTTTTTATTAATATAAGCAAGATGGTTTTAGTAAATAAAAACCATAAATTAAATAGGACAATGTTGCCACTCAGCAAGAAACGCATCCCTGATCACAAGCACCTTTACAATTTAAAAATGTTTTCACAAATAAGGATTTATTTGATCATGGTGAATAATTTATTTCATAGATGGCGCTACATGTTTTTTTTACGTTTGTAATGTTTTTTAGCAATGAACACATAAATTCTAGAAAATGTCGAATACTTTTTAATTGTAATGTAATATTGATTTTCATTTCTATTACGATTAATTCATTACTCTGAGCAGTGCATGCAATACTTATAGATATCTTAGCTAGGTAGGTATCGACAAAAAAATGCGTTGCTGCTCGTTCCCCATAGACGTTAGCGTAATGATTCATAGTGCAAATAATGACCTATAGTATTTACTATAATACTGCAAATTTTCATCAAGTTTCGTCAGGTAGTTACTGTTTTATAACGAAAAATAGCTACTGACATTATCCTTTACTGCTTAGCTCCTATGGGAAAAAACGTGAAAGTCTATAGCCTAGATGCTAATCCGTATCTATGAAATAGCACGTGCAAAATTTCAACCGAAGTTGTCAGGTAGTTTTTGCGTTATGCGTGTTCATACAGACAAACATTTCTAAAAATGCAGCAATGTTTTTAAATACTCTTTTCGAACGTTGCAATATTTTTTGTCACTAAGTTGGGCCATGTATAGAAGATAAAATTAATGATCCACAACTTTTATACCGTAACTTATTGAACACTGTTTACGAGCTGAAACAAAAAGATAATCTACCCTTTTATTTCATTGACCTTTTTATCGACGTGCCCGGTAGCAATACCGCTACGATCTCGTATTTAATATATAAAACACTAGCTTTCGCCCGCGGCTCCGCCCGCGTGGATGTCGGTTATCGCGATAAAAACTATCCTATATCCTTCCCCGGGACTCAAACTGTGTCCATACCAAATTTCATCTAAATCGGTTCAGCTGTTTGAGCGTGAAAGCGTAACAGACAGACAGACAGACAGACAGACAGAGTTACTTTCACATTTATAATATTAGTATGGAGTATGGAAAATGTAATATCAGATATTATAAAGAATTTAAAATCCAACGCCCAAGGCCATGACAATATTTCCTTGAACATATTGACTCTCCCCAACACTTTACCACATATAACTAGTTTAATTAATCGGTCTATTAAAGCGTCACCATTGTAAGACCTCTTCCAAAAAAGTCACACCCCACTGATGTTAGGGACCTTCGACCCATCAGTATACTGCCGTATCTCTCTAAGGTTATGGAGAAGGTTGTTTGCAACCAGTTAGTAGACTAACTAGAAACACAGCACATTTTGCCGCAACTACAGTCAGGCTTCAGAAAGAGACGCGGTACAGCTACTGCACTACTCAATGTGACTGAAAACATTTTAAATGCACAAGATAAGCGTATGTGGACACTGCTCGTGTTGCTGGACTATTCCCGTGCATTCGATACAATACACACAGATCTTGTATTATGGTATCCAAGCTTTTGTATTATGGTTTTAATCATAATAACGCGGCTTCAACGTTACCTGCAGGATCGAAAACAGTTAGTGGAGTTGAAACTTTACAACGGTACGCATGTTAGATAGGCTCCTACTCTACTTAAAAGGGGTGTACCACAGGGCTCAATATAAGGCCCAATTTTGTTTATCTTATACGGAGCCGATGTTATTAAGTGCTTAAGAAACACACAGTGTCATATATACGCTGACATCGTTCAATTGTACATCTCCTTTATACCGAGTGAGTACTAAAAGGCTTTACTAAACTAATATAACATTCCGAAAGTGCTCCAGCGCGACATCGACCCATTGTGGTTAGATTAACTAGGAAGTTTAAGAGAGATGAAATCCTCACTGCAGCTAAATCTAGAAGAAACTTGAACTCAGAAAATATTGTTAGTGGCACAATATCAAAAATGTACGTAAATGAACGAGTTACAAAAAAAAAACGGTTGTTATTTCGGGATGCTCGTACACGAGCTGAAACCAATGGGTTCCGTTTTTGTTGGCTTCGTAATGGAACGATACTTATCAAAAAAGACGAAAACAGCGCAAATAATTGATACCCGGGCATACGCATTCAGTCCATTGCAGATCTGGATAAGCATATTGGAAATTCTTCTACAACTGAAGTACAGAATAACACTCGATAAAAAACTGTATGTCATCTTATCTTTTAGTCAGCTGACTTGTATTATACACATTAATTACCCCTGGCCAGCATTGAATTTCTTAACTCAATTTCTTTTAACTTTATATACTCATTATACATTATTCATATGCAATGTACCGTTTTTCCATAAAATATTGTTAAACAATCACAACAAACACACAATACACAACACACATACTATACTACACTCAATCCGTTTACTTGAAATAAAATTCTCACATTATAGAATGGCATTTAACATAATAATTTCAATTTATCATAATTATTTAATTAAATACTATCCCAGTCATGACTACACCTGAAATAATGAAATGCCATTCTATTACTATCGCAGAGGATTGTTACCAAATTATAAACAAATAAAACATCAAAATATTAACTTACAATATTAGAAGCATAAACCGCAACTTTAATGCATGTTTGGTAACCTTTAATAGACTCGGCATGATTTTTGACATAATTATATTGACTGAATGTTGGATAAATTCAAACTCAACACTTCAAGCTTTGCAGAATTATAGAGTTTTTAATACTACTAAGTACATAAACAAAGCTGGTGGAGTAGTCGCCTATGTGCGGGACATCTGGACGCCTGAGGTGTTTGAACCCGCAATAATTGATGCTGAATGTATTGCTATAACAGATCCTGATGTTATGACAGTATTGGGAGTCTACAGATCGCCTTCATATAAAAAAAACTGACTCATTTTTAATCTCATTGGATATGATCACGCAAAAATTTACTTATAAACACTGCACTATATTCACAGGTGACATCAAAATTGGGTGCCCCAGACTCAGCGGCATATCTCTGTTTCATGGCAGAGCTCGGTCTAATGCCAGTACTAAATAAACCTACCAGAAATAACTCTTGCCTTGATCATGTATTCTATAGGGGTCAGGTCAATATCGAATCAATCGTTTGCTCATCATCCGTAACCGACCATGACATAGTTATCACAGGCGTATCTGGCATTCCATCGAGGTCGGTCATGCCACCAAAATATCAGCTACGGCTTAATTACAACTCAATCGCTGCAGAATTGGAAAACGTTGACTGGTCACGCCTTTATGATATACATGATGTAGTAGAGCAAACTAATAGTTTCTTAAATATAATAAAAAACACCATCAATTTAAACTCTGAATCAGTTTATGTCAGTCGGTCTAGGACTATCCTTAAGCCTTGGATGACTAAAGGATTAATAAAATGTTCACGCATTCGGGATAAACTTCACCTCGATGCCAGGCGAGCTCCAAAAAGTGATGTTAAGGCAATAACTTACGCTAGATACCGTAACTTCTACATTAAACTTCTACACAACACAAAAAATAAATATCAAGCTGATCAGCTGCAAAAATACAATAAACACCCGCGAAAGCTCTGGCAAACCATCAACCAGATAACTCATAGGAATAGCCAAACGGTCTCACAGGCCTCGCAGCTGTTTGCTCGCAGTACTGACCCACAAACAGCGCTTAACGAATGTAACAGCTTCTTTGCTTCAGTTGGTCAATAATACGCCAATAAAATTCTGAAAGATATGCAAACAACACAAACTGCTTTAGCCCGGACACTCGACAACTCTATGTCGCCCCTAAACTCCTTTTTCTTTGAGCCAACTGATAGCCAAGAAGTGGGAAGCATCATCTCGGGTCTAAAGAGAGATAGTGCACCGGGTGTAGACGGTATTACTAACGTCCTAATAAATAAAATTAAGGATATAATTTTAGAACCTCTTACAGTAATTATTAATTTAAGCCTGACAACTGGCGTCGTGCCGCCGGAGTGGAAGAGTGCGGTTGTAGTTCCCTTACATAAAGGTGGTGAAACAAATACTCCAAATAACTACCGGCTCATATCTCTTCTGCCCGCCTTCTCAAAGATATTGGAAAGAGTAGTTAATAAACGGTTAGTAAAATATATAGAGGACAAAGGTATTCTGTCTGATAAACAATTTGGGTTTCGTAAAAGAAGGTCAGCTGAAGATGCGGTGAGTTTGCTTTCAAACGAAATTGTCTCTTACCTTCCTGCCTTACCTGCCTGCATCGGTGTTTTCCTGGACCTTGCCAAGGCATTTGATACCGTGGCGATTCCGATCCTGTTAAAGAGACTTGAGGTCATTGGTATAAGAGGCACTCCCCTAAATTGGTTCCAAAGCTATTTAACAAATAGGTGGCAATCCGTGAGGGTGGATTCTTGGCTCAGCTCCTCCCAAGAAACGTCTTTTGGGATACCTCAGGGTAGTGTGCTTGGCCCCACGCTTTTCCTACTATACATAAATAGTCTCGCTAATATACCATTACGAAATGCTAAAGTTATCTGTTACGCCGACGATACTGCTGTAATATTTCATGATAATACCTGGAGTAAGTGCCTCTAAACTACCGAACAAGGTATGCAAAAAGTTGCCAATTGGTTAAGTAAAAATCTACTAACCTTAAATACCAGCAAAACCAGGTTCCTCTCCTTTCATAAAACAGAGGCCTCATTGCCGGCTATGACAAACTTAGTTATACATAAGTGTGAGCGCGTCCAAACAAGCACAAAAGATGACTGTGGATGAGATAAAGTGGAGCGGGCGCGATGCGTAAAATATCTTGGGGTACTGATAGATGACAAATTATATTTCAAAGATCACATTAATTCACTCGCGGCTAGAGTCAGAAAACTCATATATGTTTTTGGACGACTGAGAGATGTTGCCAACTCAAACATCCTCATAACGGTTTATAAATCTCTCTGTGAGTCTATTCTAACATATTGCATAGGCACATGGGGTGGTACAGCAACATCTCACTTAATAATTTTGGAAAGAGCACAGAGATCTGTATTAAAAGTTATGTTTAAAAAAACCTATAAGATTTTCAACTACAGATCTATACAAGGAAGCTGAATTGTTAAGCATAAGACGATTCTACATCTTGCATGCAACCATCTCTATGCATAAAACTGTATTAAACTCACTTGACTACACTAACATGCTGAAACGAAGAGTTTTCAAAGTCCCTATTCCTAGAAGCAAAACTTCATTTGCTAAAAGATGTCAAAAACACATGTTCCCTTTTATATACAATAAGATTGTTAAAATATGCGACATAAAATATGACATAATTCATGAAGCCAAATCTAATGTTGCATATCAGCTATCTAACTCAACTATTCGGATATTTTCATATAACGGAGCAACTCCTTAGGAAAATTTGACTGAAAAAGTCATACACTCTCTCACACACACACACACACACACACACACACACACACACACACACACACACACACACACACACACACACACACACACATAAACACACACAACGCGTAAGAGACAGTGACTGGTAAACAACTGACAAAGGAGGTATTTCTATTACAAATGTTATTTTTATTTGCTATATTATTTTAATTCGTTTTCTTTATTTAGTTAATTTTAGAACCATCAACTTTTTTTTTGTCTGTTTTTTTAGTCTTAAGGCCATTAATTTTAATTTAATTATTATGAATGTATTTAATTACTTTTGTTTTTATTAATTTTAATGTTTCTATTATACATTATATACGTTATTGATTTCGATTATATAGACTTTGGTGTTATTGTTTTAAATTTTAATTTAACATTATCTTTTGATTTATTTAATATCTAATATTGTTCTTCTTTTATATAACAAATAATTTAATGTTAAAGAAAAATAGTCCTAAGCTTAACCAATGTAAACATGATTGCCTCGACACAGGCTCCGCCTAGTGAGGTTATCATAGGTATGACTTGCTATGTAATTGGGACCTTAAATAAATATATATTATTATATATATATATTATATATTATATAATGACTATAATTATCTCAACTGCATAGCCGAGTGGTGTAGACCAAATTGTTTGGTTCTAAACCCACTCAAAACTAAATAAATGGTTTTCGGCACCAAACAACAGGTCAGTAGTCTACCGACAACGCTAAATATCACTCTTATGGGAGAGCCCATTGTCCGAGTTAACGAAGCCCACAACTTGGGGTTGTATGGTAGACTCAAGCTTAAGGTTTGAGATTCAGGTGGCAGAGTCGGTCTAAAACTACTTCTAGTGACTCCAAATAATAAAAAGCATGCGATCGTACCTGTCTGAGGAGCAGCAGTACAACTGGCCGATACTTTAATATTATCAAAGTTAAATTACGCAGATGTGGTGTACGGGCCGCGAACGAATTGAGCCTCTCACCAAGGAGCTATGTCACTCCATTTTTCAATGAGCATTCAATTCTTAAAATGCCTACTGTTTGGCGTCATCAAGGGAAGGGCACAGTCATACTTGGATATTAACCTTAGTTGGGTGACTAGCAGAAGAATAACCTTATAGATATAAACTAAATCGAAATATATCTAAATATATATATAAATACTCGCATTCTCTGTCTCCTTTTCAACATCCTACATAACCCATCTTATCCTCCTTACTTGCGAGAGCGGTTTTCTTACGCTCGTACTAACGATGCACCATGCAGGTCGCATCTTAGATCCCTCCTTAAATTCCTTCCTCATAAAACCGACTATTATTCTTATTCCTTCTCTATTCATGCTGTAAGATTGTGGAACTCACTTCCACCTAGCATACGCGACTTAAAAACTATTTCTCTCTTTAAGAAACGTGTAAAAGAGCATTACCTTTCCTCTTAATGGGTACATTTTAAATATTTATGTATTAATATGTATTTATTTATAAGCATAAGCATTATGTATTTATATAAGTATTTATTTAGATATTTGTATGTATATATAGTTATATTTCTTAGTTTAAGACGCTAGCATATTTACCTTCTTTTAACTCTCGCACACTATTAGTCTACATTATTCTTCTACACTTTTCCTTTCGCAGGTCTGCTGGCAGAAATTTCTTTAGAAATAAGCAGTACCTTTGTACTCAATTGTATTATGCCATTTATAATTGTTTTTACAGTGTGTACATAAATTATAAAATAAATAAATAAAAATATCTTAATTCAAATATTTGGATACCAAATTTGCAGAATCTACTTTGATAATCTAAATTAGCGCGACCGGGATTTTGGAGGTAACTAAGTATTATGAGCGTTCTATTGTATACGTTTGATTTCATTGATGTGAACCCTGTAGTTCGATAACCATATAAAACTAGTATACGCCAATATACTCCTACTAGGGCAAAGTATACGTACAGTGTACTACGGGTAACAAAGCCTTGAAGTTGGTTGGCTTTGATATTATGTGATTGTAGTAAGCGCGAAATGATAGCTTTTCGTCAAATAGAATTACTAAGTCTTTAATAACTTGTGACCGTTGTATTAATTGACCCTCAATATCACAGTCCCATAAAATTTTATTTCGTTTATTAGTAAACGATATAGTGCAGCACTTATGAATGTTTAAGTACATGTCATTATTTTACACCACTCTTTCAATTCAATTCAATTTCAATTCATATCAATTCAATTCAATTCAATTTCAATTCAATTCAATTCAATTTTATTTGCTAAACATGGGTACATATTGTGTTAGTAGTTACATTAGGTACTGTTCAATCCATATTTTTACCGTTGTGGTGTGCAACTTTTAATAAAACAATATCTTATAATATATAAATAAAGAAAACTCTGATACACTATTTATGTTTTGCTGTAAAACATGCAGTCTTCCGGCATAGAAATACGTGTAAAGATTTTTAAATCGTCAGCATATAAAAAGCTGTTACAAGACAGATACTGCACTAAGTCGTTGACAAAAAAAAAGTAATGGTCCTAAATAGGATCCTCGGGAAATACCAGATTTGATTACTATGAAGATGAAAGATAGCCTTTTAGTGCAACTAATTGAGTTCTGCTGTATAAGTACGAACACATCAATCGATATAAGTTCCCCTGGATACCATACGCTGATATTTTTTGTCAAAGACTGACTTTGTCTGACTGACAAAGGTGATTGACTTTGTCAAAAGCTTTAAAAAAGTCAGTGTACATTGAGTCAACTTTGCCACCAACAGCGAATGCCTGACATAAGTAATTTTACATTCAATAAGGTTGGTGACAGTTGACCTACTCTTTACAAAGCCATGTTGTTTATCAGAAAGAATTGAATATTGATAAATTTTCGCGATGCGATTTGTACACATTATAAAAATATATATATTACGGGTCTTAATCGCGTGAATAATTTAAGGTAAAATACCTTGTTTAATGCCCGACGTTTCGACCGTATTGCAACGGCCGTGGTCACGTGTAGACTCTACCCGTGACCACAGCTGTTGCAATACGGTCGAAACGTCGGGCATTAAACAAGGTATTTTACCTTAAATTATTCACGCGATTAAAAATTAAAATGACTATATACTACAGATTCAAATAGTTTTGCAAAGCAGGATAAAATGCTAATCGGTCTATAATTTGCACCGCTTTTGTATATAGGCATATGTGCTGTTTTCTATCGCATGGGAAACACTAGTCAGCGATTCATTAAAAAGTATACAGAGGAGAAGTGATAGTTCATTACAGTTTTTTTTAAAGGTGTAAAAGATCTGGACCCGCCCCTTTCGAAGTATGTAAGTCTTTTATTTTAACAAAAATATCATCATTCTCAATTAATTAAATATAAACTATAGATTTATCGGAAGAGTTTGTTTGCTTGTTTGTTTAAACGCGCTAATCTCAGGAACTACTGGTCCGATTTGAAAAAATCTTTTTTTGTTGGATAGCCCATTTATCGAGCTATATAACGTTGCGCTATGACTAATAGGAGCGGAGCAGCAATGAGAAATGTTTAAAAACGGGCAAAATTTACGCAGACGAAGTTGCGCGGGACAGCTAGTAGAATATAAAATATATCTGACATAATAGAGCTTAGACAATTTTCAGAAGTTAAGTTCGATTTCCTATGATCACCGGTACAAGTGTTTAGAGTTCTGATCAAATACTGAGCTTAAATAGTGAGAGAAGCGATTTACAATCTCTTGACCATTAGATGATGAAGAGTTTTTAGAAGTCATAATGGACGGGAATGAAACATGACTCTTTCGATTTTCGACAAATCGCCAAAAATATTTGATATTATTTTGTAAGGAACTTTCAGTATTCAAGACTATCTGTCACAACTTAGTAAGAATTTTACACCTATTCCTGAGTAATGAAAAGACATCGTAATCGCGGGGATTACCATATTTCTTGACAAGAAATATAGTAATCCTTGCGATTACGATGTATTTTCTTTACTAAATAATTATCATAAATTATACAATAAATTCTTGTATAATTTATGATATTTTTTTTTTGCATTACATATAATTAATAATAATAATAATAATAATAAGAAATGTCTCATGAGGGTGAAATAAGAGTACACAAACCGCAGGGCAGCTTTGTGGCGAGCTGAATGTGCGTGGCGACACTGCGGTCCCGATACCTCAGAGAGTCGGTCAGAGCCTCGTCTCCCGCTTGCCTTCACTGGCCGGCGGGAGTGGAACACCAAGAGTGCCCGCAGGACTCTCAACTCTGTCTTGTCTTAACCGGCCGGCCAGAGGGAGGTCGCCAGAGCTTGTACGCTCGGGGGTGGAAGTGTCATTTTCAAGGGCATAACTACGGGGAAACCCGCTCACGGGCCTTCTTCGTGATGGTGAAACCGGCGCCGCACCGCTCGACACCCCAAGCTGCTCACACCCATGTTGCTCCCTGTCGCCTGTTTGGCTGTATGCCTGTGGCGGCCAGAAGGGGGCCCATCTAGTGAGTGGCGAGTCACCGCCTGCCCATTTGTCCGTGTGTTTTTACCATGTGTTTGCAGGGCAGGCGCCATAGTCCTTCAATAGTACCAGCTAACCATTCCACTAACACATCACCTCCATAATCCAGTGTCTTAGCTACCACTTTTTGACAATAGTTTTTACACTAACCGGGGAATGTCGTTGGGTACATTTATATAGTGTATACAACGATATTCGCCGGTTTGTGTCACATAGCCTTTAGATTAAAGTGTCTAACGGGCCTCTACGTGTTGGCTTCGGCCCCACGCACGCCTCCCAAATGACCGGGACTCCATAGTCCCGTGATATGGAAACGACATACATAATAATAATAATAATGTGTCACATAGCCTTTAGATTAAAGTGTCTAACGGGCCTCTACGTGTTGGCTTCGGCCCCACGCACGCCTCCCAAATGACCGGGACTCCATAGTCCCGTGATATGGAAACGACATACATAATAATAATAATAATATATCGGGACAACTCACACAATGCTATCTGATCCCAAACTAAGCAGAGCTTGTACTATGGAAACCAGACAATTAAATATTTGCTGAACCTAATAGGATAAGAAGACAATTGAATACAGGTCGTTGGTGTATTTTTATTATTTATATCAAATATGATATCATAAAAAGTGTCCATAAAAACGTCAATGTCTGAAGGAGAAAAAATATGCTGCCAATCTATGGAATTTAGTTCAAGTTTGATTTTCTCAAGGTTGCATTTATTAAAATTAAGCATTTTAGTGTTACACTGTCGAAGTCCTTTTGAGATATGAAACTACATAGTAATTACAATAGCAGGATGATGTTTGTCTAATAGACTCAGACCAAGAGCTTTATCCATATTAACAGAGTCATAGTTTGAGAGTATTGAGTCCAACAAGCGACCACTTTATACGAGTATGTTATTAATGTTATTAAATGGTTTTAGATTACACAGAGTTCCTTAAGTAGTTGAAGCTTTCTATTTGGTGTTGACGGCATAATCGACGACAGGGATTAAATAATAGTGTCATAGACGTATTCAGGGGTATTAAAATCTTCTACTAGTAAGAAATCATCAGATGAGCGATAGCTGAGTACTATATTTTGAGAGTGGGAATAAAAATATTCCCAGTTATTGAAGCTAATGTCAGGAGGCAGATAGCAAATACAAATGTTAAGACGGGGAGCGTCATTTGTGTTACGAATAATAGTAATCCAGACATCTTCCATTTTACTATCTCATGATGCTTGGCGTATAACGTATGTACGAAATCTTTTTTAAACAGCTACTAAAACTTCCCCTCCTTCTGTTTTGGCTGAGACAGTATCTTCACGATCCCATCTGAAAACGTTGTAGCGAGCATCAACAATCTCACCATCGTACCCGCTTTTGTTTAGGTTTGTTTCTGTCAAACATACGAAAAACTAGAATCTAACAAGTTTTAGCTAAATTGAGATTTACTGCGCATTCTGTTTACATTTTGGTAATAAATATAAATCCTCACAAGAAGACAATAGAACATCACGTTGGCGGTGTGACGAGGACATTTTATCATTTTACTTATAGTGATTCTCACATAAATTAAGATAATTAGTATTTTTTGTTAACGCTTCGTCTTTTGTTTATAATAAATAATTTTTTATTAAATGTGTGTAGTCATCCAAAAATGGGATAAAATATTTGTACCCATCTCATGTCGCAGCGCCTATTGGTCTACATACACTATGTATTGTTTCGAATGGTTCCTTAGCTCTATATCTTTCAGTTGTAAAAGCTTTCCTGCATAGCTTAGATGCAAACTTCGCAGGTGTCCACCTCTTTATTATGTTTAATGTGAATCCCTTTTACTACATTTTTTGTTTTAGAAATCGGCGTATGCCCTAATGCTCGGTGACAAAACCCGATGTCACCCGCGATAAAATTTATTTTATTTTCGACTGACCTCAAAGTCTCATTATGTCGCTTGTCATAAATTTAAAGTTGTAAAATTATTTTAATAATCGACAATTGTCCCCTAAATCCTATCCAATTTTGCTATAATCTCTTCAGCTGTTCAACAGTTGATAATATGACTGATATATTTGTCACTTACAGAGCTTATTAACAAAATTTGCTTTTGCATCTTTTCTTTTGCAATATTTCTCCGTTATCTCCGTTTCCTTATAATCCAAGACAACGTTTAGGTATTTTGCTATTAAGAATAATAAAATGCATTTCTAACACATATTTATATATACCACATAAGATTATATATTTAAGCCGTTTGGGGTCGAGACGCTGGGACCGTGGGGTCCAAGTGCCCGACTTCTTTTTAAGGAAATTTCAAATCGGCTTAACACTTCTTCACATGATCAGAGGGCTGGTTTTTTCTTTACGTTACCAGTCGACATCGATGGGGAAGAATATTTCGACGCGTAAACGGGTCGTGCCTTTTATAAGTTATCCGGTTTTGTTATTTTGTAAATATGTATATGTAAATAATTAGTTCGTTGTAAATAACGTAAAATTTTGAAATAAAATCTTGTTGCTAACATGAAGTTATTCACGCTTTGATTAATAAGAGTGGAGCAGCAATGAATAATGTTGGAAACAACGTATGACGGATTTCCTTATAAAAATTACTAAAAAGAGTTTGCGACAGCAAATACCTCTCTTTTAAGGTTGACCCTTTTTATGGTAATCAAAGAGGTAAAATAATGCATTTACATATTTGCGAAAGTGTTCTAACAAACATGGTATTAGCCTATTAAATAAATACGTAATATACCACAAATTTTTAATTTTGAACAAAACTGCTCTTAATTAATTTGATTTTAATGAATATCTTACATATATACAAGATATTTTTAAACTACTCTAAATTATAAGTATAATAATAATAATATTTACACTACCTATGTACAAATTACTACATAAAATAAAATTAAAATAAGCAGGCGTCATAGAATTCCTCCGCATCGCTATCGACCGGCACCGTGCTCAGAAGGCTGGCAGCATTGCTGCGTTGTATAGCAATGCTGATTCGCTGAGCGAAGTATAGGCCAGCCATCTGGTCGTGCACTCGGGCCCTATGTCCCTAGCCTTTCGACTCCAAACGGCTCAAAAACATAATCTCCGACAAGATTATTGTATTTGCGCCGTTTGGTAGCCTCCGCCGATGCGGCAGCAGCGCCGGCACATCCAGCTGTACCTGAAAGGTGTGACGGCGCAAGGGTGTCAACGCAGGTTGCGTTCCCACACCAAGGGCCGGCCCATCTTCCAAGGTAACAACGACATATCATCCGGTCTCTACCCATCACCACGCACCAGCCCCACGGGTTCCCGTATGGCTGGTACACCGGCGGCGAGAAGAGCTCGGCGGATTATGTCGTTGAGGTTGGCGTGTCGCGAGATGCGGCCTGCGCTCCTACCGCATGAAAGGCCATGGTGTCCGAGACTGTCGACAGCTTCACCACAGTGGCACCGATGCGGAGAAATACACGGCGCACCTAGTCGTAGGCAAGTCGCAATACGGAAGGTTGTGTCATCCAACATAGTGCCTATGATGGGTGACGGGAGCGCCTGAACCCAAAGGCCCGACTCCCACTCTCCCACAACCAACAAACGCGCACGCTGATGCACGCGAAGATGTATTAAATAACCTTACTATGCTGCAGAGCGGCCCGTCCCATTGCCTCTGAGAGAACAGGTTAGCCGGAAGCTCAATGTTCGGACAAGCCATTTTCCAAGCGTTCACTGCATCGGTCTTACATGATACTTCAGAATCAACCAGTGTATGTCTTAATATTTTCCTGGTTAACTGTTCCGCGCTATAGACCGAGAACAGGAACACTGGTTAACTAATATCTGAAATTTTGCGAACGCCGAGCCCGCCCAAGCACACCGGTAAAGAGGCTTGCTGCCAGGCTCGGTCGTTCAAGGTTACATTTAAAATTTTACTTAGCGTGTCTTTAATAATTTGGTCCATATTTTCTAAAAGTGTGCTATTTTTCCAAAAAGGGCTAGATCTAAGTGCATGGGTAAATTTAGGGACAAAAAGGCAACTCCGAATAATTGTGAAAGCTGAATGGATATTAATTTTAAGCAGCCGGTCAGACAACTCATTAAAATTTTGAATTTTTTCCTCTATAAACGAATCAAAACCCTAAACTAACACCGGCGACCCAAGGAGGCGGAGGGAATGCCTTTCTAAAATTTTGATATTGAGTGCCAAAGAATTAAATTTGGATATAGTAGTCTGTTTGTCGATATTGTCGTTTATGAAAATTTCGCATTTGTTTCTGTTACGCTCTAGTCCTAGCAATCTAAATTGTTAAAGCTAGTTGCGTATTATTTATACGCAACTTTGTATGACGTATTATTTAGTAAAAATAAAACGTGTAAATGACATTATTGAAGTAGGGGTATTAAACTATCTTATAAGGACATGATTAATATCGGTGCCTTTGAGAATGATTTTGTTTTCAGTACCAATCCAGAATTATTTAATGTATTTTGCCATTTTTCTGTTGGTGGGTAAGATGCACCTCTCAAGGTTCTTTCCACGGAACATTGATACTTTTCTTTCATTTTTCATCTTTCCACACATACTTTAATTCACCTACTTTAAGAGATAGAGAGGGCAATGTACAGATTTGTTAATTTTTATATTATTTGTGTCCTAATAATAGCTTTCTCACCAAATTTCAGCTTTCTATGACTTCTGGAAGTAGCCTAACGGATTTGCTCATTGTCATTAAGTGAGCCAGGGATTGGTCCATGGCTAAAATCTGTGTATTTTAGATATAAATAATTCATAAACTATAATAGAAATGCCTTTGAAACTTAGCATGTTTAGGAAATGCTGTTTTGACATCATATCCTGAGAATTTGGGCTTTCTAGCACTGTTCAGGCAAATCAATAAGAAAAGGTTGGTAGTTCCCTGCGCTTTCACTGTCTTGCCTTGGCGAGGGCACTCCCGTGCCCCCTGATTTTTGAATAATAAAATGGTTTAAACAATTATGAAATCATAAGGAGTTAATAATATTTTAGGAGTTAAAGAAAATTTAAAAAGAGTAAAAAGAGATAATATTTTTACTATCTTTAATAATTAAACTTAACTAAAATCAATAAATTAAGGCCATACTTAAACTAAGGTAACTAAGAGACTTTATAAAATGCTAAATATGTATTTATTTTAAATTGATGACAAATATATTTCAATTTGTGAATATTATTATAATTTGATCAATTGATTATTTTTTAAAGTTATTAATATGACAAGATTATAAATCATGACCATAGAAAAAAAAAACAAAAAAGGCCACAAATTCAAATAGAGATTAACTTCGTAACTGTAGAGAAAACTCTAAAAAAAATTTAAAAAATCTTTATAATTTAGCATTTAATTTTTAAATATTTATAATAATCACAATTACTACTAAAATTTGTTTAGTACGCAATGAGTTTCAACAATTCTTTCGTGTTATCATCAATCTTGTTCCAGGGAAGGTATAATTTAAGGCCATCGTGGCTAGACGTGGCTTGGATATCTTTTCTAACGCAGCCAGCATTGCAGGCGAAATCACAAGTGTTGGTGCTAGGATTGAAGTGCAGGCCTTCAGAGCAAACAATCAATACCGCCTTGTTACCGTTGCAGGTCCAGTATTTGTCACAGTCGTCATGAGCCCAAGGAAGATTGTTGCAATCCTCCTCGCATTTCTTGTCTGGGTCTTCAGGACAGTCATCAGGGTTAGGGGTCGTTTGGTCGTTAGGAGGGCAGTTATCACCTCCTAGACATGGGTCATCACCAGGTGGCCTATCGTCATCTGGTTCTTGAGCAGTTGTGGTCGGGGTCGGGGCAGGGGTCGGGGCAGGGGTCGGGGCAGGGGTCGGGGCAGGGGTAGGGGCAGGGGTCGTGGTCGTGGTAGTGGTCGTAGTTGAAGTCGTGGTCGTGGTCGTGCTGTCGGGCGTCGTGATCTCGGGCGTCGTGATCTCGGGCGTCGTGACTCCGGGCGTTGTGCCTTCGGTCGGACAGGGTGTTTCTGTGTCATTGCAGGATCCTCCGCAAGGGTTACTGCAAGGATTGGCTGCACAGCCAGCGGTATAAGGGCTCTCACATCGCTGAAATAAAAAATGGAATAAAATAAGATTGAATAAAAGATATTGAGGAGAAAACTGGCATAGCCCGTGTGGTGCATTAGTGTCAGTACAGAAAGCGTGGGTTTAATTAAGTTATTTTATAACTTGCGACTATAAAATGCAATTTATCTTGACTGGCCTGTTGGTCTCGTGATTATTAACCTTGACTGCTAAGTTAGATGTCAGCCAAGGAAAATCTGTGTGATGAGCACGATTGATTATTCTGTGTCCGAGTGTAATTTATCTATTATTTACATTTAGAAATATATAAATATGTTTAACTGTGGTCTGGTAACTTTAGCAGACGCTTTGTCTTATTTTGCGATGTCTGTCACGATGGATCATAAAAGATCTAGACCAAAGTAAAGTTAAACCTACAGCTAAAGCTGTTCTTACAAGTTAGACTACTATTATTATTTTATAGTCAAATAATTTAAGTTACCATGAATTATAAGTTTTAACTGTTATCCACAGTTTTGCTTAGTTTTAATGTAAATATTAAGAAAAAACCGAATGTTTTGTTGTTTATGTCAGATATTGATCGAAACGGATGCTATCAGAAAAGTTAAGTTGAAAATATGGACGCTAAATTGATTCCACTATAAGTTCTTATCAATCTGCTAAATTAAATCTATAAAGTATCTTTAGTAAGTCAGTATTTATCTTGTTAGTTTCCATATTATCTTTAAATCAAGATCACTAGGTAAATATTGCTAATTTAATTAAAAATAAAATATTATATAATATTTAATATACATCCCCTATATTTATCAGTTGCTATATTGAGACCATTGGTTTTTTTTTTAATTCAACAATAATCGGGAGTGAATGCTGAGTTTTTAGAACTGTAATATTAAAATTATGTCTTACCTGTAGTGACGGACTGAAATGTGTGTTGCCAGGGCATTCCATTTGTATCAAACCCCCCCAGAAACAGGCATAGAAGAGACTGCAATTTGTTGCGTGAGGCACCAACCAATCGATGCTGCCGTTTCTCGGACACCCGTTTGGTAGGAAATCAATTTCTGGGGCCGGAGTTGGTGCAGGAGCGGGAGTTGTAGTTGGTACATAATTGCCTCCGGGCAGAGTACAGCCAACCACGGCGACGTGGTCACAAGCCTGCACAAAAACCAAAAAATCATCCATATAAATTATCATAATATTTTAAACAAAGTGGTCACTAACAAGTCTTTATATACGATCAATATCTTTAAAATCATATATTTTTAGACAAGCGAGTAAGTCGGGTAATCAAGTACCTATATGATTTTTTTTAAGAGTAATTTTTGTAAAATAATTAAATTATTTACATTTGATGGAATACCTTAGCTGAATCTTAAAATGTAAAAGTTGTTCTTAGACTTTGGGTGTCTTGCATCAAAATTAATTACATAAGAATATTGAGGAAATTATGTGTCCTAATTCTTGTTTGTTTTGTTTACTATTACCATCAGTTTTTACAAATATTACTAACTTATGATTTGCATAATTGATAAATAGCCACAATTATCTATATGTACCTCCATTTGTAGGTATAAATATATGATAATATCCTAAATCTTAAGACCTGTGCAATGACGTTTTTAATGACTATATTTAACCAGTAAGTATTTAATATAAATTAATCCATTTATCATTATGCTGGCAGCAATCGGCACATACGCATTAAATACTGCAATAAGTTGTTATCTACTTTAATCCCGATGATTCATCCTAAATAATGATTATATTTTAACACGCAAATGTTTTTTGTTGTAAACAAAATTTGGTTCTATAGATTATTTTCAACTATAAGCTGTATCAAAATTTGTGTGATCTACAAAATGTGTTCCGATTTTATGAATCTATGTGTATTTGATATTTTTCAATTTCTTACAAAAAAAATAAAAATATATAATTAGAAACAGAAGAAGGCACAGCACCATTCAGGTCTAATAACATTTAAAATAAATTAGACCAATATCTAATCAAGATTGTATGTTTCTTAATTGGATATACATGACATGAAATAGCAGTCAGCAATTAATAATGATAATATCTAAGATAGTGTCATTTTCATTTTTAAATACCATAACGTCATTATAATGATTTACATAATGTCGTATCTTCAGATTATAGATAGGTATTAAGTGACTTCGAACGTTTCAAGCAAATGATGGATTCATCAAAATGTCACTAAGTACTCCTTTTGAGTTTATTTTACCCATCGGTTTTTATTTTAAGATTGACTTTATTTATTTATTGTGGGTTTATGTTTTATTTCAGTTATCGATTACTAGTGATGGAACCAGTTTTTGTTCAATATTTAAATCATAATTGGAATTTAAAACATTATGCATGTATTAGTTAAAACCGTGCTGAAATGAGTTGCGCAGGCTAGACACAATATACGGTGATTTTATTATTTTTATTAGATATTTACTGTCAGTCACCTGTCAAAGATTTGCAATATCAAAGCAACAGTATGAAGGATAGAGAAGAGTTAAAATGGCGGCAAACTGATCTGCCATTATTTTTATATATCTGGATATATTTTAAATTGAAAAGTGACAAATGATGCCAACAACAAAAAAACAAACTTAAAATATAATTGAAGAACGTTAATGTATTCAAATCAGTATACTAAACGGATTACTAATGTTATCGATGTAAGGAAATGATAATAAAGGTATAGGAAATATAGACAAAATATCTCTTATCATTGTGTTACTAAAGGGAATCGGCAATTTGTTGCGTCATTTTATTAACAACAAGGGTATAGTCCCTAGATATAAAAATGGCAAACATTAGGTTTATTATTATCGCTTTTAATTATAGAACTAATGTGGTGATCAATACGACCTGCTTTTTACCCTGCCTGCTAAAATAATTATGAAATGTATGACTCATTATTTCTAAAATTATGAAATCTTAACTTTTTGTTTTGGTCATTAAAATTTCATAGACATTAATTTAATGTATGTGAATCAAAGTGTTCGATTTTGTTTTTTGATTATTGTCATAAAATCAAATAAACTTTACCTAATACCAAGGACCTTATCAGACTGAAAACATTTATACAATGAACCATCGATCATGTCGAATTTCAGAATGAAAACAGGCACACACGCATGCATTTTAATTTAATTTGTGATGGTGACTAATCTTATGAGAATTTTAGATATTTATGACGAACTAACCTGTTCTGCAGGATTGAAGTGCGTTCCAGGAGCACAGACCATTGGCAATTTGCCACCGAAATTGCACTGGTAGTACATATTACAATAACGCTCGTGGGGCAAGTAGAGACTGATTGAGTAGTTGGCGGGGCAGCCGTTGGGCAAAAGCTCAATTTCTTCACTTTCAGGTGGGATATCTTCTACTGTATCTGATCTATCGTCATTTATACAGTTGCGGTCAGTTCCACCAGAGACGCATACCTGTTGAGAAATATATTAATTAAGTTTTTGAACAATTGATACAACGTATTTTGGAAGTATCTGAAGAATAAAAAGAAAGCATCTATAATAATTGTAGATGCTTTCTTTTTATTCTTGATTCTAGAGTAGGACCAATCATTGGTCCTACTCTATTGTTATTATTTGGCAAAGTTTAAACTTTTTCTTGTACTACTAGGGTTAATAAGAACTTATTTCATTCTGCGGATACTCGCAATACAGTAAGTATTCTGTGTTTGTTGCTGTGGATGCAAACATTGAATGGAGTATCAACAAAATTTAGCAAAAACCTACCAGTGGCTATCAATATACAAAAGGTTATTAAAATTGTGATAGATCATATACATATACATATATATGATCTATCACAATTTTATATATAAAAAAAATTATAAGAAAACTTGTTTAAATATATAAGATGTAGGTAACATCTCACCTCTTCTTCAGGGTCGAAGACGGTGTCACGAGGGCAACGCATCAGGATCTTGTCTCCATTGGAACAGCTGTAGTATCTCCAGCAGGAATACTCGTGGGGAAGGAGTTTGTGAATGTCAAAGTCAGCAGGGCAACCATTATCTAATAATTCGCAACTTTCCTCGTCTAGAGCATCTAATTCTGGTAAAGCAGCCTGAGCCAGCGCAAGCGCCGCCAGGAAGAAAAGGGTTTCTAAAGAAAAAGAAAAATGAATTATTATTACTTTTATCGAGAAATAACAAACAAAAACTAAACCGAAAACCTTAGGTTAAATTAATTGAGTGCTTCAAAATTTTATTAATTCTTTTTAGAAAAGTTATCGATTTAAAAAGTATGTCCTAAGCCCTTATTTTGTATATATAATAAAATTTTGGCATATACCTATTGAATATGATGCACGCTGTGAAATTTGATCACATTTTTTTATTTGTTTTTTTTTTGCATATTGGCATGGTTGGTTTTTTATGCTCAATATTAAGTGATTTCAACTTCAATATAATATAAGATTTTACATCTTTTTTTGCGAAATTAAGTCGGTTTAGGTTGATAATAGCTTAATCCAATACTTAAAAAAATGTGTTTTTTGTTACTACTTTTATTTTACAGTTATTTTATTAAATAAAAAAATAGTCTTTAATGTTGTAATTTTTTTTCTATTACATTTTAGCTGGGATTAAATTAAGTTGCAAGGTATCAAGTTTTTTTTTTTTAATTCTTGACTAATGTATCAAAGCAAAAGCAAAAGGTAACTCGAAGCTTCACAAAACGTTTGTATTTAAAAAAAAATGAGATTGATTAAACGTTAAGTAGTTTCGTTTTTTGGAGGTTTTGCTAGCCTATTTATTTTTCAGTCGGAAATCCCTGAGTATATAGAGAACTCCTTGAGGCTAGGGGATATACTCACGTCACAATCCACTTATTGAAAAATATTTAATTATTATTTGTCAAGGATTTTATTAGTACATTGTTTTTGATTATGTTTTTATGAAAATAGTCATCTATTTTGAAAATTATTATTTGTTTTCCTATTTACTCACGTATTTACAGATATTTTTATTTTTATGTTGTTTGTCAAAACATTTAAAAAAAATTGAAAATAATAAAAATATACACCGTAATAAATTCAAAAAACACTTTGTATGTCACTTGTAGTGTCTATTTTATCAAAAATTATCTTTACAGCTATTTATAGATTTGATAAATATAAATTGTACAAAAACTTGATGGCATGTAGATTTACTTTGTAATAGATTTAACGAACATTAATTTATTCTTTATTTCATTGTAATACAAGATATTTAAAAACTTACTAATCATTCTCGTTCGCACTCAAAGAGTTTATTTGCACTTTTTAGTAATTAAAACACTTTCTTTAATCACTACACTGGATGTGGTTGCAAATCGGTAAACAATCATATTATATACTGGTATCGTTTTGATAAAATTTGATAATTACTGATTAATCAAATTCTTGTAAAGACGATACTGTTTTAGGGATGAATATGAAATAAGGAAAAACGATGAAAATACATTGATGTGCCCTGAATTATGGAATATCTAATGCAAAAGAATACTACAAAATCTTGCTATTTGCTTGCATACATTTAGAATTTCAATATAACGCCCTAAACATAAAATTTTACTAAACACTATAATAAGGTACTTTACTCATAGCGAAGAATTCCATAAGAATACTGAGCCAAACAACACAAAACATAAAACTCCTAAGCACAAGTTTCTACACGAATAAATAAAATTTAAACAACAAACCCCCTAAAGAAAAACAAATACACAAAACCACTTTTGGTATTCCAAAGAAGGATTTACAGTTGAAGATAATAAACTCCATTACAATTTGTCTTAGACACATAGAGACCAAGTCATGCCTTAATTAAATTGAAGACTAAAGAAAGTAATATTAAAGTGTATCTACAATAAAACCACTTAATTAGAATATAATGGATATAAACATTAACATATTAAGTCATTTTCAATCAGGCGTGCACCGTAAATGCTCTCTACATTATTGTCTTTATTGAGCTGCGATTATATCAATAGAGTAGATCATTTGAGCAACATCATTTGTGGACTCAGTGACTAGCACGTATACCGAGAGATCTACGCGATAGTCACAGTCGATCCTAAGATGTATTTCAATCTTATTGGAATTTGAGAGTGAGAAAATAGAAAATGCACTTTGATCTACGTACATATCTGTGCGCTATAGTTTCTACTGCGTAGTTGTCTAATCTAAAACCAGAGTAGATAAAGACAGTGTTAGCTAGAGTCAATTATGTTTTAACTAAAAAGGTGTAGATATGTTACAAGCGCTCAGAAAGCGGCACCTTAAAATTTATACAATTGACTTCGTTTTTATATGTCCGTGTCGCATCACCAACTTCAACAGATGAAAGAAAAGTAGTTTTCTACTTTAATCGAATCGCATGTTGTGTTTACACTTTTCAGTAATTTTTGTAAGTTGATTTTTCCATCCACACCATTGGAGGTTAATTCATTTAAAACTTGTTGTACCAACTTTACGCACCCACTATGGTTACTGCTTACGTGAGTGCTGCAACCATTACCCATGAAGGTGTAATGGTTGCAGCACCTTACTGGCATAACTGTAAAATAAAATGCCAATTATTACAATATATTGTGTACTAGCGGGCCCACGCAACTTCGTCTGCGTAAATTTTCCCCGTTTTTGCAATATTTCTCATTGCTGCTCCGCTCCTATTAGTCGTAGCGCAACGTTATATAGCCCATAGCCTTTCTCGATAAATGAGCTATCCAACTGTGAATTTTTCAATTCGAACACGTAGTTCCTGAGATTACCGCGTTCAAACAAACAAACAACTCTTCAGCTTTATAATATTAGTATAGATTGTAATAAAATTGGCATTTTAAAAAAGTGGCCGTGAGTTTTTATTGCCAAGTTCTCTTCACGTCTTTACTTTTGCGAACTTGCATTAAATGTTAACCATATTCCAATTTTTGTCTGACATTCATAAGCGTTGCATTCTGTAACATATGTGCATAAAGTACTTTTGACTTTGACTTTGAAAGCAACGGATTACATTTTTCTTCTTTTCACTCGTGATAATTAAATCATGCTTTCCTACTTTTACGACGTTTTTTGTAATAGTGTAACATTGCAATAGGCTATCTATGTGTGAATTAGTTTGCCATTATTAAAGATCGAATGTTGTTTATGTAACCTATACCATTTTACTTATTGGCTGGGGTATCATACTACACCGCAATATTCAAATAAATTTAGTGGTATTAGAATTGCAACGTGTGACCAGTGTTTTGTAGAGTTCAATTCAGTGATTGGATTCTGCATCTAGCAAGTGTTCCTCAATTGCTGAGTTGTTTGTCTGTTGGTCTTTTACAGTCGCGATATGTTTCTTATCAATTTTTGCAAATCGCAAAATTTGTGCGCTTGGTTTGTCCGATGTAGGAACTACCACAGATGCAATCCACTTTGTAGACTCCAGGTGTCTGTAAAGGAATGACATCAATAAAAGTAAGAAGATGCTTAGCTACCTTGGAGTTGAGAGAGCTAGTCCTAAGGACGACTGTTGCGCAAAAGTGGCAAGAGGACTTCTTCTCTGACTTTGGACACTTTGTTTAAGTAATTTCTATTAATAAATAAGCCTTTATCAGTTCACTGCTGAACATAGGCCTCTTATGGGTAGATTAAGAGAAACAGGGTTCGGCTCTTTCAAAAATTTATATAGAAAACCTAAATATTAGGACACGACAAAAATTGGGTCACTAGTCAAAGAGTTTTTTTAGTAGATGATATAAAGAAATTTAGGGATATGTCTTAATATGATTCCGCAAATAAATCTTGAAGTTGCGGAAAAATGCAAAAATGAGCATTTTGGTATTGTTATAGTCATGACGTTGGTAATTTAACATATGCACGAACGAATATTCTACTTTATTTTGACTTGAGCTGCTGCGCACTGTGAAGTATTGGTTGTGTGCGGAAGAGCGAGGCCGGCGATCGTGTCGCTGTGTGTGTAGCGCTAAATAAATAATTCTCTTAGCGTAATGCCCCCTTAATATTTACGCCGCAACTCCCGGTCTTCCGCCGCAGGTATCCAGCTCCATCACCGCGACCTTTTTTAGGTCGTTGGACCATCTGGTCGTCCTACCGCGTCATTTAGCGTGTTCTGGACTCCACTCTAAGTAAGGTAAGATTGATAGGTTTATAAAGTCTTCTATGCTTGTAGATTCCTATATAAAAAAAGTATACCGAACCAATAACCCTTATCAATAAACTAAATAAAACACAATGAGATTACATAGCTTTCCGAATTAATACTACATATATATACTAGCAGCTTATTCGTGTTTTACTTGAAGGCTACTAATAATTTTCTTCTTAGAAAATCACCATTCGCCAGTACTTGAGAGGACTTTGAAGAATTATAATCGACAAGAAAAGACGTATGTACGTATTAATCCATATGATGTCCCACTGCTGGGCATGAGTCTTCACAGTGGAACCTACTTAATATAGATAGTGGTGCTAATTGCCATAATTGCCACGTTTGGCGAGCGGATTATCGACCGCAGTAAGGCTTTAAAGTGCTGCCCTTCCTCCAGTGTGAAATCCTTTAGTCGCCTAAACGACATGCAGCAGAGAAAAGACATAATAATAAAAAAACCAACGTGAAACAAAGAGTTAATAGCTATACGAATTTTAATCAAATCCCGAATAAACTAGTTTTGTAATAAAACAAACCCATCAAAATTGATCCTCCCGTTTGGGCGCTATGATGCCACACATTTAAAAATTGACATGGATTCACATACTGAGGACATCAGTGGTGGATCCAGGGCTTTGCCAGGGCAGGGGGGTCAAGATATTGGTACGGGGGAGCTTTTTTTAAAAAAAAAAAAATAAAAAAAAAATAGTTTATCTTAGTCCTTATTCACTATGTTTTTTTTCGTTTTCGCGGCAAGACCGCGCGAACGTGCGCATGCTCGATGCATTTCTAAGCGCAGCACTCTATTGTCCGTTATGACAAGATTTTAACAGTTAGAAGCGCGGGCTTGCCGCGAAAACGAAAAAAAAGATAGTGAATAAGGACCCTTGTTTCAATCTTTTTCAATGTACGGCTTTTTTATTTTATTTTTATTTAATACTTTTTGGAGCTTAGAAGTAACGTAACGTAATAACTATAACTACTGAAAATTTTAGTGAAAATAGTTGGTAACAAACTTTAAATCGCTATATATCGTAAAGGGCTATTTTAAGTGGGCAATGATTTAAGAAACCTCATCATGATTTTAAAATATCTACAAGATGATATCCGACATGACATAGTTTGTTGACTTTTTTTTCTCTACCACGATATGGCGTCTGGCTGTTTCCATTTTGAATTTTCATTATTGTCATGTCTTGAGTGACACTCACAAGGTTAATACGAATCGATTCAGGTATGAATCATCGAAACCGACCCACGCGTTTGGTCTATATAGCGCCACAAAGAAACACACATACATACATACATGTCAAATACATAACCCTCCTCCGCAGTCGGATAAAAAGTAGACGTATTTAGACCTAGGCCAATTTTTGTGGAATTCGTTTTTCCCCATTGGTGCTTTCAAATCAATAGCAAAGCAGTGTTTTGAATATAAGTTGTCAAATGTCAACTGACTTGACATTACTGGCCTCATGTTTATTGCTCTATAATTTTTCTGTTTTCTCACTCCATCGCACATCTTACATTGGCAGAATTGTCGGCACTGGCAGTTTAGCCATGATAAAAAAAAAAATTGGTAATGAACATGTTAATTTTTAAACACTTTAATACTGATTAAAATTGCTGACCCTGAAGCAGGAAAACCCCCGTAAATGAATTATAATATATATAATTTGATAACGACGGCTTAGGATTATATTGACTGAAACTTTGACAAGGTGCGGCCTGAATTTATGCTAAAAGACGTTATGAAATTTGATAAAAAAATTGCCAACCTTAAGCCTTTTATAGGTCAAGAGCAAAATGATAATTTAAAAAATTATAAAATATCAAGTGACCTTGTAAATTATGTACACTTCACATACTTTTGTTTTCTCTGTTTTATTTATGCGTGTATTACACTACACTCAATCAGGAACCCTAAACCCTTAAAAAGAGTGGTGTAATAAAAGTTAGGGCCCTAACTCTCTAACAAATTTTCAAGGCCACTTCGATTTAGGGCCCTGATTCAGGGTAGTGTAATAGCCGTTTAAGCCCTATGTCGCTGGTTACGAATCACAGAAACAAAGTAGGTACCGACCTACACTCCAACTCGGAGGAACAATTTGTGGATCACACGAAGTGGTGTGGGAATCGGACCGAACTGCTTATTTCATAATGTTCACCTGGGTTAACAAAGTGGACATAATGTGGTGTTATCTTATTTCACGTCGGAATCATTGCACACAGGTGAAATCGCACTGGTGAATCTGGCGACAGTTCTACATGCCGGCTTCGCAAAATGTTTAGGTCGGTGGCTCTCATGGTGTCGGAGATATCTATCATATACGTATAGTCTACAGAATAGAGAGTGGAGCTCTGGGCTGTCGAAACGTCCATGCAGAACTTTACAGGAAATTATTCAGGCTACATCTTACATCCAAAGAGTTAAAGCTAAACATAAATAATGAACCCTTTAATAGATGTATCTGAGGAATGTCTTTTGTACCTTTTCAAGTACCAGAGCCTGGAACGCTGAGGATTCCAGATACATGAGCTGGTCTCGAGTTTACTTCTTACGAGGCAGGTTTAAAAAACTCTTATGGCATGTTGGTCCTGGCAATCGTTAGAGTTTCGCAAAATAAAGCCAAGCCGTTTAAATGATTCTTTAGCAACAGCGGAGATATGATCATTAAATGTCAGACCACGGTCAAAGGTTACTCCCAAGTAATTAATAGTGTGAACACGCGTTACATCATTACCGTCAAGTGTGACTTGTAATGAATCGGTCGCAGACCACGACGCTATGTAACGTAAACAATACCGATGTCGTCGTTCAACGACGACCAAGCCTGCTGATGGTGGAGGAACCAAATCCGCAAGGGACACCCTCACCCTCGGCCATAGGATGTTATGAAGAGACACCGTGTGATTTTTAGTCGGTTTGATTCCTGGCGCTCACATTGTTAAAGCGCGTCAATATCCTTCTGTAAGTTTAAGCAGTCTTCAGCGGTATAGACTTTAAGGGCAACCTTTATGTTATCGGCGTGTAAAAGGCAATTTGCAGATTTGACTCCGATTGGTAGATCATTAATCATGATCAGGAATAAAAGTCAGGGATCTGTATAAGACAGATCTCTGACTTACACCCGAATGAGTGGAATACGGCTTAGACTCAAAGAAACCATACATGATGAACTGCTTTCGGTCTCTTAGGTAGTCAGCATAGAACTCTCAGAGAGGCTTGGTGTGAACTCAATATTTCCGAACTTAGTCAAAAGAATGTCATTATTTACCCTGTCAAAGGCTTTGCAAAAATCAAAGTAAAGAACATCAACTTGCTGACCCTTGTTTAAACTTCTAAATACAAAATCCGTGTGAACCATAAGGTTAGAGTCATCGTCAGATAAATGCGTGTTAATCTATAAAGGATGGTAAATAAAATTAGCAGACGTTTTCAGAGCATTTTAACTAGCAAATGTTACCTATTCTGTTTTGAAATTTATTTTATATAATTATGTAGTGACATAGTAGTGTATAACTTTATATTGTCCCCTTTTTATAAAGTAAACCTCCAATATGAATTAAACAATACATACCTACAGGTTAATTAAATTATCTAGCTAGGAATGCAACACCACGCTTAGTACGTTAATGTAGTATTTGTACACCCTCCCCTTACTCATTAGTTATTTATGTTTTAGCATATGTTTCAAAAGCATTTAATTCAATTTTGAAAATAGATTGAAATAAAATGCTCTGAAAACGTCTGCTAATTTATTTGTTAATTATGAATAACCCCCTTATTGAACTGTAACTGCAAATTGTACACTTTTGAACTGTAACCTAAATGTTTATTATGATAAATAAAGTATTATTATTATTATTTATTATGAATAAAGGGGTTCGAAACTAACCAACATCCAGGCTAGGCGACGTACCACATCATCTACATACTACTTTATTTCAAAATTATAAGCTTAGTAATTCAAAAGAGGGGTCAGTATTTATAAACTTTTTTAAATAACTTTAAAACATATATATATTTGAAATAAATACTTTAATTTGTTTTCATGTTATACCATGTCGTTTTCCATTTCTTAATTTGCTCCATAAATTACCCGTATGCTTATAATTCAGACTTCCTATTATTTTTCCTGCAATCTATAAGTTAAGAACTGTCTTTTGTATTTTTTTAAATATTACACTTACTTAGTGTAATATTTAAAAAAATACAAAAGACCTTTCTCAAAAGACAGAGCTTCGGAGATAAGGAGGGGGGGATGGTATATTTTCATAATTTTTACTGAATATCTTTAAAAATATTTAGATTGAATTTCTATGCTTTCTGTGTGAGTCGTCAAGTCGACTAAGGGAATTCTCAGGGGAGTACGGGCAGCAGCATCCTCGTACGCCGTACGCCTTGCGTATTTTAAAGCCTTACTGCGATCGTCAACCCACTCGTCAAGCGTGGCGATTATGGCAACTACCCCCAGGATCTATAATAATTATGCTTTATTGGGAAGACCCGTGCCCAGCAGAGGGACATCATACGGCTTGGCGTTGGTACGAGGCTCTGTGATGATGAATCCGTCAGTCAACCAGAACCGGACGATCGAAGATTGCACGGAGTTTTCTAATTAAAGTGTCTAATTTATCATGTATAATTAATTACATTAATAATCTATTTAATTTATCAATCACAATAATTCATAGTTATCAATAAAATAATTACTTACTATTTAATGATTTTAATAGAGTGGGACTAAGCTTCTTATACTTGGAACTGCCGCCAAATATTGCAGTTTCAATTCCTTAAATGGAAACTGCGATTTGGTAAACGTAAGGTAAGACAGCCCCCAGCCAGGTGGTCCGACAAGATAAAGAAGGTCGCTGGGATGGACTGAATGTGGAAGGCAGAGAACCGAAATTAGGAGAGGCCTAAGTCCAGCAGTGGACCCATACGGGCTGATGATGATTGTGGTTTCTTAAATGGTTGACGTTTTCAATAAATCATTGAGCTACCTGACTGAATTGGGTTTCACATGGCGGAAATCTGTCATCTTTCTCGTTCTGTGAATCCCATCAATTAATGTAAGTAGAGTGGTACCGGCTTAACAATAGTATCACCCCATCTCCTCCCGTGGATATCGTCAAGGCAACTAATGGACTTCACTCCGGAAGACGGGCAGCGGCGTCCCCTGCGTACCTAAGAGTACTTTAAAGCCAACCCGCTCGCTAATTACCCCCAAGATCTAATGGGATGTGACATCATATGGGTTGATACAATGTAATTAATCAGGAAATACCATTGATACAACAATCGAAATAGATTAACAGGCCAAACATCCATATTTGAAAAGAGATAAATTTATAACAGAGGAAATTAGTGACAAATAATAATCAGCGCTAGACATACATATATACATATATCAACTCTCGAAGAGCAAGATAAAATAACGTTAGCTATAGATCTTATATGGTTTACCTTTTTCTAATAATATTTCCCCTCTGAGAACACGTTAAAGCGTTGGTTCAGGTTTTAATAATTCCTCCGACTTATAATTTACTATTACAATGGACTATTACAATGAGACACTTGAGGGTCCACTTGAGCTTACGCAGAAACTTGTGCACTATACCTAATAATTCCTGCGAAGAACTACTCATAGTCTTTGATGGAATAAGCTGCCGTGTCGACCGAGAAAATCGAGAAATTATCTGCGAGCATAAACAATGGTACCTCTATCGGTTCATAGATGAGTTACCGTTTTCGAACTTTGTCATACCTCTCCGTGCCTCGGAGAACATGTTAAGCCGTCGGTCCTGCGCCTAATCTTTCACCAGTCGATTCGGATTTTCAATCCCATCGGACTATGGGAGAATAGAAACTGCAGTTGTGTCTGCGCATAATACACTCGTGTACTATAATAAATCTCTTGCGTAGTTGCCTCGTCTCTACAGAAACCATTAATATAATGTTATTAAATAGAAAAGCTTTGATCATAATCTTATTTAAATCCTATTACTTTTTACTAGTTCCACAGATAATTATTATTGTCCAAATATCGGCAAAATGTTACAAAATTATGATTGTCATAGATTTCCTACTCTTTATCAGTGCTATTAAGAGCTTTAGATAATAACTAATGACGCTGTTAATTATTAGTTGATATTAGCATACATTTAGGCGTAGAGGAAGGATGACGGAAGTAATAATAATAATAATAAAAATTGTTTATTCACTTAGGAAGCAAAATACTAAAAACACCACTTTTGTGAAAAGATGATTTTATATGTACATGTAATGCCTGTTCGCAAACAATAGGTAAAACCGGAGAAAAGAACGAAGCAATAAAAACTCGCGGCCACTCTTTTCAAATTGACAATGTTAACAAAATTTCTTTGTTTAAAATCTGTATATGCGGGTAAGGCGCTGCCACCATTATATTATAAACCATATTAGAGGCCTGATGCAAGAGCAAGAGATAAAAAATATTAAAATCATCAACCCCAATAGGTACAACATAGTAGGAGCATCCACTAAACTAATTAAAGCCATTCTTTTTAAAAACGATATGTGCCAAATACTGCTAATGAATAAGTGTAAATGTTTTGCAAAAGAAAGAAAAGAATGGCCTTAATTTATCACACAGAACCTTTACTTGCAAAGGTAAATCATTTTCTAAGTAAAATTATTCAACGACGACGTGGATGGGAGCATCAACGAACAAAAAATACTGAAAAGGGGAAAAAACAACATGCTATTCGATTATTTTAAGAAAAAGTATTTATTAAACCAATAATTATGAACCATTAATTAAAAATAAGCCTAGAAGTTGATTATGATAAGGTCGACTAGTCACCCGACGTAGCACTCGTTCATGAGCTTGACGCATGGCAATATGGCGAAGTGGATGATGACTGATCCACTTCGCCATATTGCAGGGAAGGAAGACGACCCGACCCACACCACCACCACATGCAATGACATTTTAGTTAGCATGACGATCCCTGACATTACATCTCATAGGAACGAACATAACCTTATGTAATTTAATGAAGTACGATTGCTAGTTGCCGTTACTAAAGGGGCGTCTAAGCGGGCCATTTTTAACGGCAATTTGTGGCGGCAATGCTGTGGCCGGCAACATGGCAGTACTCTCCAATATTGATTTGATGGTTGCCGAAAGATCGCTGACCGATCGATTTTCCACGATGTTGCCCGGCCAATTTTGTTGTTGTTTCAGTCGCTCTCTATTTTATTGTTTCCGGGTTGTGTAGCCCGTTTAGGAGACTGGATCATGCGCCATACAATTGCAGACATATTGCCATATGATTATAATTATTATTATAATTATGTATGTCGTTTCCATATCACGGGACTATGGAGTCCCGGTCATTTTTTTTGTTAGGTGTAAAAACTATTGTCAAAAAGTGGTAGCTAATAAACTGGGTTATGGAGGTGATGTGTTAGTGGAATGGTTAGCTGTTACTATTGAAGGACTATGGCGCCTGCCCTGCAAACACATGGTAAAAACACACGGACAAATGGCAGGCGGTGACTCGCCACTCACTAGATGGGCCCCCTTCTGGCCGCCACAGGCATACAGCCAAACAGGTGATAGGGAACAGCGTGGTGTCGAGCGGTGCGGCGCCGGTTTCACCATCACGAAGAAGGCCCGTGAGCGGGTTTCTCCGTAGTTATGCCCTTGAAAATGACACTTCCACCCCCGAGCATACAATCTCTGGCGACCGCCCTCTGGCCGGCCGGTTAAGGCAAGATAGAGTTGAGAGTCCTGCGGGCGCTCTTGGTGTTCCACTCCCGCCGGCCAGTGAAGGCAAGTGGGGCAAGCACATTCAGCTCGCCACAAAGCTGCCCTGCGGTTTTTGTACTCTTATTTCACCCTCATGAAATTGTCCGAACCTATAGACGATTTTCGGAAACGAGTGGATTGGGAGACTCTGTATATTACTACTTTATTTTTGATCGAAACTTCGTTTTTATATAATTAGAGTAGGCCTTTTGAAACGGCGCCAGCTACGCCGTTGTAGTAATATTTTTTTTCGTATTTAGATGTAAAAAACGTCGTATTTGATCAGCCTACATTTTGATTTCATAAGTATATGTCATAGTCCCACCATTTTAACTTTATAAGTGTATCTAGAATGAAAAAAGTTTTAATACTTACCGTCAAAATTTCCCATTGATTCAAAAGCACCTAAAAGCCAAAACGGCACTGGGCAAGATTAACTAATGGGCAAAATGGACCTTATTTTTATTATAGCTGACCTGGTGAAATTCGTATGACTCAAAATGAAATGGGTTATAGTTTTCCGATAGACTAATAAAAAAATAATTTTAAAATTAAAAAAAACCGCCTGCAGAAATACAGACCCATCATATTTAATATCATGCAGACGCAGGAATTAATGAATTCAGGGTCCCTATTTACGTACTTTTCTTCCGTGTCCACGGCAAGCCCATGCGAAGAGTCAAAATCTTGTCGTAATGGTAAATAGATTGCTGCGCTTAGAAATGCGTCAACGCATATGCGCCAGTTCTCAAGGGCTTGACACGACAACGAAATAAAGATCGTGATTATGGATCCATTTGAACTTAATAACGTGCCACCTACTGCATGAAATTAAGTATGAAGGGTATCCTATTTCTGCCTTTTTGAATGCGGGTTTTTTAAATAGAGGTTTAATTATGGCTACTTTTAAACAGTCTGGGAATACACCGGTTTCTAGCATAAGATTTACGAGTATAATATGTACAAGAGCATCTGAAGTGTATTTTACACTAATTTTAACAATGTTTAATGGAGTCAACACCACAATTACTTTTATTTTTTAGACTAATAACAATATTAATAAATTCATTAAAAATAGACCGTGAGTTAATGCCAATGTATAGTAGGTATGTGGTTTATCTCAATAATCGGATATAGTATACAAGTTGTTAAAAGAGTTTGCATATACGAGGCCTGCCTTTTAAGTTTTGTCATTTGAAGAAAAAAACATATCTAGAACCTTATAGTACTTTTTATTGTTTTTCAAAGTATTCACCACGTAGCTTAATTTACTTTTCCATTCGCTCAAACCAGTTATTATAACATTTATTCCACACAAAAGTGAGGGTGTTCTAAATGTCTGACTTGAAAGCGTTGTCTGCTTCTTCACCGGACTAGAACCTTTGACCACGAAGACTTATCTTAATTTTAGGAAATCTATAGAATTCGTTAAGGCTTAGGTCAGGACTGTGTGGAGGATGGTCAAGAATTTCTACTTTTTCTTGCTTCAAATACTCAATCGTTTAACGAGCGCTGTGTGAGCTTCCGTTGTCGCGGTGCAGGATGATGCGTCGCTTTGAGTTAGATTTTCGAAATTCAGCGATAACTTGTGGTAAACAAATTGTTGTATACCACTCTGGGTTAACCGTTCTACGATCTTCAAGTGCAATTGTCGCAACATGGCCGGTTTTTAAAAGAACGTGGCCACCATCTTCTTTGAAGTGCTTCGAGAACGACCAACTTTAGTCGGCTTTGGCTCGTCTTGAAAGACCCAGATTGTATATTGTTGTTTGGAATCAGGATCGTAGGCATAGATCCAAGATTCGTCACCACTGATGATGTCGTAGACGTGATTTGACTCTCCTCGGTTAAACCTTTGCAGAGTTTTCTTACACCATCTGACGTGGGCCGCCTTGTGATCGCCGGAAAGCAGATGCCGTATCCAACGGCAAACTAGCTTTCTCACACCAAGTGCTTCATGCAAGATCTTCTGAATGGTTGTCCCTGAGATGCTTAATAGAGCCTCTATCTCTCGATACGTCACAGGACGATTTTCGAAAATTAGTTGTCTCACAGCAATGGTGTTATCTTCAGTGAAGGCGGATTTTGGGCGTACTTCGCGGGATTTGTCTCTAACACGAGTATGTTCACTCTGGAATTCTAAATACCAGCGTTCGACAGTCCGCAGACATGGGGCTTCATCATTGAACACAGATGTTAGCTCTTCAAAACACTGAAGCCATGTCAGGCTTCTTCTATAATTCCAAATTCAAAATTGCCGGGAAATATGGAAACGACAGAACTTAAAAGGCGTGCCTAGTAAATGTTTCTCGGTGGTCTGATTTCTTTGTTATTTCAATGAATGTACTCAATAGTAGGTTTTAATAAGTTTGTTGCTTGGATGTTTGCATTATTAACGCCCAAGTACCACTAGAGCAAAGGCTAATCATTTAAGTGCTTCGATTTTTCATTGCAAAATTCCATTTGGACGCAGTAATACATTTTTCTGATAGACAATCTACAAAAATAAAAAATGACGATAATACATTGCTTATGTTGATAATTGGTTTGATTACAATGAAGATTATTTCACAATAAATATGCAGTAGTACGTCTTAAAATTATGAGAAATTGACAACAACTTTTGATATGTTTTTTTTTTTAATTTTAATCAACAAACACAAAGATATAGGTTATTGCGTGCTAGACGAATTCTTCAACAAAGGGGTCTGTTGATTAATGTGGTGTGTCGTGGCGCGTCAGAACCTCCACCACCGTTCTGGTCCGATTGCCTGCGAGCGTTCCGCGTCACCACAGATCACGCCGCAACACTCTCTTGCCATAAAAAATGTTTGGAACCGATAGGCTTCTGACGCATCACAACACACTACACCGCAATAATACGTTTCTGCCTTTGGCGTGCTCTCCGAGGCACGAAGGGGTGTGACATATTTCGAAAACGATCACCAATCTATGGATCGATGTTACTTAACCTCCCTACCTCGATTGACTCGGTTACCACTGAGTCAAGGATTAAAACAATATATATAAATAAACAGCGCAGATCGCGGCCATGCCCTTGAAATGTGTCACATATATCATGATATTTTATCCGTGTACACGGCAAGCCCGTGCAAACTATCATAATAGTAAATGGAGAGCTGCGCTTAGAATTACATTAAGGCGAATGCGCGGCGGACATTTTTGAGGCACGCTCAGCCTCACATGAAATTTGTGAGCAAATGCATCAAAGCGCCCCTCCTCATCCGATATGACAGTATTTTGACAGTTTGCATAGGCTTGCTGTGGAGACGGATTAAAGATCATGAGTAAGGACCCAGGGCCGTCCCGTGGCCTTGATATGAGTTTATTTTTCGCCCATGGATATAGGTAGGTACTGCTTTGTACTTAGAATCCAATTAAATTCATATTAAGGACTAGCTGTCCAGCGTAACTTTGTCTGCGTAAATTTACCCCGTTTTTGCAACATTTCTCATTGCTGCTTCGCTCCTATTGGTCGTAGCGTGATGTTACAAGCCTTCTAGCCTTATAATTATGACGTTATTATAACAGAAAAAAAAATTAAAAAAATGTTGCACCCGAGCTTAAAATCTTTGCATTTCATCCCCTGTGAAGGGCGAATCGGTACACCAAAAAGGGGTGTGACATTTTATTCAAATAAACGAAGAAGATAAAGGGGGCGAAACCCCTCTGTAACGATGATAGCATCATAGGTTTTTCCCACAATCGTCAAGCAACCGGATTGGCTTATTGTAATTAATTATGCATCCTTATCTTATCATTAAATAATATCACTGTAAAATTGTTTTACATTTTTGTTTTACGATTTTTTGCGTGATTAGATGTGTCTCTAGATAATTTTAAAATCGTAATCTTTTAAGTCAATAAACGTTTTTGTCGTTTGACATGACTTTTACATGCTCCTGGTCTTGATAAGTATTTCAGTGTCAAATTATTTTTGTTTTAAAATCATTTCTTGTTAATCTATACTTAATATTATAAAGCGGAAGATTTTGTTTGTTTGTTTGTTTAAACGCGCTAATCTCAGGAACTACTGGTCCGATTTGAAAAAATATTTTTTTGTTGGATAGCCCATTTATCGAGGAAGGCTATAGGCTAATAGGAACGGAGAAGCGACGAGAAATGTTTCAAAAACGGGGAAAAAATACGCATACATAGTTGTGCGGGACAGCTAGTAATATTATAAAAAGGAAAGATTTGGTTGTTTGTTTGATTGTTTGTTTGTATTGAATAGGCTCCGAAACTATTGGACGGATTTGGGAAATTCTTTCATCGTTGTGAAGACTGACAATAACCCTGGGTGACATAGGCTATTTTTTATCCCTGTATTCCCACGGGAACGGGAACTACGCGGGTGATCCGCGAGGCGTATGCTAGTGTGTCCTGACTGATATATCAACGCACAGATCAAACCACAACTAATTGAGTTGACATTTTTTTTTGTTTTAGGGTTCCGTAGCCAAAATAAGTTCATTCGTCTGTAGCTGCTAGTGTTAGAAGTCTGTAATTTTGCATAGATACACAATATTAGATACTTATGCCGAAGTGAAAGAATACAATTTTGAAAAAATACAAATTTAGGGCATCGTTAATTGTGTATGAAAGTGGATCGATATGTACCTATATGTATAGTAGGGAAGTGATTTCTTCTAACCTACCCCACCATGTAGGATATTCTTAGATAGGCCTTATAAATACTTAGGGGTTGTAAAGATTATTTTCCGATTTAGGGAGCCGTTTGTGAAATATTAAGCTTTAAAGTGAACATTTTTGTTAGAGCCAAGTGTCCCCCCTCCCCTGCCAGCTAAATGCTTGATGTTGGGTATGTAAATAAAATTACGGTAGTAGTATATATAGTGAAATTAAAAAGAAAACTATTACAGCTAAGTAAGCTTTACAAATTAACGAGTAACAATACATTAAAGTCTGCCTCTGTGGCGCGGTGGGAGTAGGTATATCCGACTGCTACGCAAGAGGTCGTGGGTTCGATTCCCACACGGGACACCACTTTGTGTGATCCACAAATTGTTGTTCCGAGTCTGGGTGTACTTTGTGTCCGTGGCTTGTATGTTTGTAAAGTCCCCCGCGACACCGGGCTTGTACCCTGCTGCGGGAGTCGTATTTAAAAAATAAATAAATTGTAAATTTGATTGATTCCATTGAAAAATAAAAATACTAGGTGAAAGGTTTTCCTTTAACAGAGGCAGCAACTAAAAGGTATTATATTTAACTTTTTTATCGTCCACAATAACAGCATCAGTGCCACACAAATCCTTGTTTGGCAAAGATCTGAATGTCACCAAACTGCTCTCCACATTTGAGTCTTAAGTTTTCTGTGTCTGGGTGTTATTTATCTATAATATGTATGTATTTAGAAATATTTAAGTATGTTTATCAGTGGTCTGGCTCCCATAGTACAAGCTCTGCTTAGTTTGGGATCAGATAGCGTTGTGTGAGTTGTCCCAAGATATTATTATTATTATTATTTTCTCAGTAATTACACTTTCTACTTGTGCCCTACACGTGCCCTTCAACTGAAACACAGTGGTATTAAAATCACTTTCACGAAAGAATAACTGACACTGTTGGTGTGGTAGCCAACCAAGACAACCTATTTTTTTAAAGACTACCACCGGTTAAACCACTGAAAGAGGTGAAATTAGGGTTAAAAGTTTGTTTATTAATAAATCAAATTGTAGCTTTGGACAGCTGTATATTTGCCTATGTTTATTTTAAAGAATTAGATAAATTTCGCAATAAAGTCGCCTCTCCCACATAACACACCTACTAACAATCTTGTTAAGCCCATTAGATAAAGTAAATTCCTTTTGTTAGTAATGTGTTTTCGTCGATAATTTAGACTAATATTAAAAAGCTGAAAAGTGTGTTTGTTTGAACGCGATAATCTCAGAAACTATTGGTCTAATTTTAAAATTCTTTTACTGTTGGACAGCACCATTTATCGAGGAAGATTATAGCCTATATAACATCACGCTGCAACCAATAGGAGCGGAGCAGCAATGATTAATGTTGCAAAATCGGGAAAAAATTGCGCGGGTCAGCTAGTATCTATACTAATATTATAAAGCTGAAGAGATTGTTTGTTTGAACGCCGTAATCTTAGGAACTACTGATCCGAATAGAAAAATACTCTCACTGTTGGATAGCCCATTTATCGAGGAAGGCTATAGGCGATATAACATATAACATTACGCTACGACCAATAGAAGCGGAGAAGCAATGATAAATGTTGCATAATCGGGGAAAATTTACGCAGACGAAGTTGAACGGGTCAATTAGTATATAAAATAATGGGCAGCTTCAATTTGTTTTTTTAGTAATTACGAGTAGTGTTGTGATTTAGTACCTATTGTAAATAATCCCTAGCAATGCTACAGACATGTTGGCCGGATGTATAGTAATATAATCTTTGATAAGTTAATTAATAATATCGTAGTAAACATAATATCCTACGTCCGGTGAGAGTAAATTGATAAAAGTAATCATTCTTTGATAATTTTCTAAGAATAAATGTTTTTATCGTCGCATATATCACCACATGAAGATGGTAAACATTAGAATAGCCTGTCGATCGATTTATATTGAAATTTGTCGATGGATTTTATTGTTAAAACGTATACATGCCTAAAAAAGATTTGTTTACTTTTTATAACCATGACGCTGGTACAACAAGTTTTGTTTGTTGCGTGAATTTTGGGTCGGCCAGAAACGTGAAAGAAATTGTGGTGTACTAATAACTAATTTAATTAAATTCAATATAAGAAATTACATGATTATAGATATGTCTAGACTCGGACATAATTATCGAAGTGAGTATGTACATCTCTTAAGATTATGATATCTTAACGAGAAATCTGTGTCATCGCGGAGAGGCGAGGTCGAAGATGTCACGAGTCGCCGAGTCAGCAGGTCCGCAAGTAGGTACTAGTGCTAAGTTCAAGTGCAGGCATGGCTCGTAACTTGTGTGTACATTCACCAGAATCTTTTACAAAGTATCAATATTTTTGTGAACACATAAAAGATTTTCATAGATACTTATACCAAAGAATACTTACCTGTACTGACATGCAACTGTCATAATATTGATTTCCTTAAATATTGATTTCCTTAATTTTTCCATTAATGAGTGTCTGCTACTTAAATTTTTAATTGTGCGAATAGTCCTCTTCTGAATAACGAAAATAGTTTGAATTTCGGCAACATTCCACAGTAGAATCCCATATGACATTACACTATGAAAATAACTAATAGAAACTAACCGCTTTGTTTCAATGTCCGATAAGTGACCAATTTTTGTAACTATGTACGCTGCAAAACTGAGTCTATTAGGCAATTCACTTATACCTTGCCCCCACTGAATTTAGAATCTAGAGTAATTCTTAAAAATGATGGTCGTGGTCTCTAGAAGGTTCAACTCATCTTCTTTTATTTTTATAGTGGTTTTTGCTGGTTCCATGTAAGGTGTTATAAATCTAATACATTTAGTCTTGCCTTCGTTTAAAAGTATTTTTTTATTTCAAACCAGTTAACTTTTTAGATAGCCACAATGTATTTTTGTTGGCATTTTTGTTTAAATGAGAGTGATGTATCATCCGCAAACAGGACTATGTCATGATTATTATTTACAAAATAAGGTAAGTGATTTAGGTCAATTAAAAACAAAAACGAACCTAGAATATAACCTTGTGTGACTCCCATTTTGACCAAAGACCCCGGAGAGCATTTACTATTAGCATCAACTTTCTGAATCCTGTTACTCAGATAGGACGTAAGAAGATTCAGAGCTGTGTTTTTAATACCGTAATGGTGCAATTTCCTGATCAATGTATCATGCAGCACACAGTAAAACGCCTTAGATAAATAAAAGAAGACACTTAATCTTGCGATTCTTCCCAAGTGTCAAAGATATGTTTATAAACACAAAAATAAATTTAAAATTTATTTTTGTAAAATTTCTGCATCTGATCGTATATTATTTTTTAAAAGATTTCACTAAATGTTGGTAGCACTAATATGGGTCTATAATTAGTGGGGTCATACTACCTGATTTAAACAATGGTATTACTTTACTTTGTTTTATTGAATCAGGAATATCTGGAGGTTCCTAAGGACTCTAGGAATCGGTAAATATTGCTCTGAAGGCGGTTGGTATAGTTGATCTCAACACTTCTCTGTTCCTATTGATCATTTAACCAAGCGTTCTACTTCTGACTACTTAGCCTATCTTCCACATTGACTTCTTTCACTCCTCTGAGATTGCAGAGGGCGAGATCAGAAAGATAACCATGGCATTATCTTAATACACTTATTCTTGACTATCTCCTTCCTGCTTTATCACTTTATCTCTTGTTTCTAGGACATACCCATCCTCATGGCGCATTGCCTTTGTTATTTCTTTACCTAAAATCTTAAATCCTACTCTTCCATACTACTTTCGGTCTATTCTCGATTATATTTCTATTATTCCTTTCCTATCTAAAGTACTGCTAGCAAGTTACCAATAAAACAATACTCAAATCACCCTGTATATGTGTTACATAACACAACAACTATTAATAATATGTACCTACAAATTTGTACGGAACCCTCGATGGGTGAGTCCGACTCGCTCTTGTCCGGTTTTTTCTTAAAAAGAGATCTCCCGGAGAAGAGCATAAGCCCTGTGTCGCAGACAATTTTAAGTAAACACAATTCACGGTCAAAAATTACTTACACCAAAACTCTTACGTCCATTTTTTGGAATATCTAAGTGATGTCCCGTATGGGAATCAAACTGTCGACCTCTTACGCAGCTGTCGTTGTCTCAGATTTTAGATTAAATATGAAGGGCGAACTCAAATTTTAGATATAATATAAAGAGCGAATTAAACAATCAATTTTTTGTGTCTTTGTGTCAATCATTTCAATCTGATCAGATCATAATTACTTAATTTAATTAATATTTGATTAGAGTGTTGGTTTAGAGGTTATAATAAAATTATAAAAAAAATATAATACAAATCATTATTCACTTAGGAAGCAAAATACTACACCTGTAAAAAGTCGATTCTACATTTACATGTAATGCCTGTTCGCAAACAATAGGTAAAACTCGAGAAAAGAACAGGCAATAAAAACTCGCGGCCACTCTTTTCAAATTGCCAATGTTTACAATGTTTCTTTGTTTATAAATTGTATATATGCAAGTAAGGTGCTGTCACCATTATTAGAGGACTGATAAGAGATAAAAAATAATAAAAGAAGAAAGAATACATGAGTTTTGATATATCAGCCTCAATGGGTACAACACAGTAGGAGCATCCACATACATTTTAAAAACTCTATGTGCATAAATATTGGCCAAATTACTGATAATTAATGAATAAGTATAAATGAATGGTAGTTAATGACCCTGACTGCCAAGACAAAGGTTGTAGATTCGATACCTACCCAGGATAATCTTTGCGTGATAAAAGTAATAAGATAAGTAATTTATCTATAACTAGCTGTCGCCCGGGGTTTCACCTGCGTGGATGACTTTTTCCCGGTATGGGTTGATTTTCGGTTTAATCAATCTAGTTTCCTTATTTACAATGAATCCAATTAAGAAATTACACAGATATAACTTTAAAACTGACGGAGTTTCATACAAACTTGCAACCCTTATTTGACAGGGGGTCAAATAGGGGTCGCAAGTTTGTATGAAACTCCGTCAGTTTCAGAGTGGTTGAGTCTTATCGGATGTTTACATATATAAAGGTATACATCCTCGAAATTCATGTCTCTATGATCGCTGTCCCGGCGAATTTAGAATCGCCTCGGTATCGCCTCGTATGTTTTTTTTGAGAATCGGGTTGAAATGTAAAAGTATTTTTATCAATTGTCTGGTTGTTTACTCTGCCAAGTTTGGGATCAGATGGCCTGATGTGTGTTTGCCGAGAGTAGTTTTAAATATAAACTAATATTATAAAGCTGAAGAGTTTGTTTGTTTGAACACGGTAATCTCAGGAACTAATAATCCAAATAAAAAAAATCTTTTACTGTTGCATAGCCCATTTATCGAGGAAGGCTATAAGCTATATAACATCACGCTACGACCAATAGGAGCGGAGCAGCAATGAGAAATGTTGCAAAAACGGGGAAAATTTACGCAGACGAAGTTGCGCGGGACAGTTATTAATAGGTAAATAAGAATGTTCGTTGTTGACAAGTTTTGTACAGTTTTTTAATCGGATAGCAAATCAAATGACAACTTCATCACGTTTCTGCCTCAATCAAGAGATTAAGCATTTAATAGAATTCGTCGGAAGTAAGATTATAATAACATTTCTTTATAAATATGTGGATGCTTAAGAAATTCAAAGAATTGATATAAGTATTATGAATGAAATCTACAAGACGACGTAGGTGCCTAAGCCGATTATTACAGATACCTACAATATTTGTTTATCTGCATATTTTCACCGGATATAGAATTAAATCCTAACTATTTATGTATTATCTATGATAATATTACTATATACATCCGGCGAATTTGACAATAGCATTACTAGAAACTACCTAGCCTTTCCTTTTTTCTCTGCCCGTTTTAAGCTTTTTTTGGTTGAATTTTTTTACCCGTTTCTACCCATCAGGGGATGAATTTTCAATAATTCGTTCTTATCGAATGCTTACGTAATAATAACTATCTGTGTGCCAAATTTCAACCCAATCGGGGTTCAAATCACGTTTCTTTTTTTTTTCATTTTTGTGGCAACCCTGTGCAAACTGTCAAAATTGAAGTAATTTTTATAGGCATTTCTTGCCAAAGACTTTACAAATACAATAAATGCATTTTGAAAGATAGAAAAATAAATCCGAATCCAAAAGCCGTGATAGTTCTTTAACTACCGACTAGATGTCGCTACGGGGGCCTAACCCGAAAGCATTAAGAGATAGAAGAATTTGATATCTAGTAACATAGTCCAGATAGGTGGTTCGCTTCTGGCCCCGGTTTGGCTACGGAAGTCTCGGGTTCGATTCCTGAGTCTGGATTCAAATTTTTCTATCTTTCAAAAATGCATTTATTGTATTTGTAAAGTCTTTGGCAAGAAATGCCTATAAAAATTACTTCAATATTCGGCCTGCGTCATCATAATTTGTTAAAATGCTCTCTGTAACGAAGCAATAACAAAAGCCGTGATAGTTCTTTAACTACCGACTAGATGTCGCTACGGGGGCCTAACCCGTAAGCATTAAAAGATAGAAGAATTTGATATCTAGTAACATAGTTCAGATAGGTGGTTCGCTTCTGGCCCCGGGAAGTCTCGGGTTCGATTCCTGAGTCTGGATTCAAATTTTTTCTATCTTTCAAAAATGCATTTATTGTATTTGTAAAAACTGTCAAAATCTTGTCATAATGGTAAATAGAGAGCTGCGCTTAGAAATGCATCAACGCGTATGCGCACGGGCTTGCCGCGAAAACGGTAAATAAAAAACCGGTCAAGAGCATGTCGGACCATGCTCAGTGTTGGGTTCCACAGCGTTGAATAATTGCATCAGCAGAAGAGCGTATGTTTATGGCACTTACGTCCTTTTGTTGAGAAACGCAGTTTTTCGGCAATAACTCAATGACTGTATATCTCGGATATACCGATATCGATATCAAATTATTTTTTTCAGCTTCTGTTACATGTATGAAATATTTAGCTATCAAATTAAGTAGCGGCTACTACAAGATATCTTTTCATCAATAGATATTCATTGAATAGTCTTTGAGTAAAATGCCTGTGACATACAGACAGACAGACGGACATGACTAAACTATAAGGATTCCGTTATTGCCATTTTGGCTACGGAACCCTCAAAAAGAACCTGAATAAGCACTAAGACCCGTGGTTGAAAGCTGTGCGTTGATATATTAGTCAGTAACGATTCTCTTTTATAGAATTGTAATATTATCTAGGTAATTATTACCATCTGTATTAGTTAGGTGCCTAGTTATGTAAAATTATATCTAAAATGTTTTCAGTTTCGGCAGCGTAAAGCGTCTTCTAGACGGCTGGCAACCGTGTAGACGGCTGTTGTAAACCAAATTACTTGGTACATGGTTTGCAACTGCCGTCTAAACTGTTGGAAACCAGCAAGGTCACCTTGGCGGAAAGCCTTGTTTCCAACCGTCTAGAAGACGCTTAATAATATCTTGGGACAACTCACACAAAGCTATCTGATCCCAAACTAAGCAGAGCTTGTACTGTGGAAACCAGACAACCGATAAACATACTTATATATTTCTAAATACATTTCTTAATTTCTCCACGCATTTTCGAAATAATCTAGACATACTTCAGTACCACATAGCGTATAAATACTTATTTATGATATTTTTGGCTTCCGTAGCCAAAATGGCAAAACGAAACCTTTATAGTTTCGCCATGTTCGTCCATCCGCACTTTTGCTCAGAGACTGTTAGTGCTAGGAGGCTGTAATTTTGCATGGATACACATATTACTTACGCCGATAAAGTGAAAGAATAAAATCTTGAAAAAAATATGTTTAAGGGAATATAAGTAAAGTGGAAGTTATACGTTTAGGGGTTGGTAAGCTCATTTTTAGATTTAGGGATCCGTTTGTAAGGTATTAAGCTTTACAGTGCAATTTTTTGTTAGAGCCAAGTGTCCCCCCCCCCCCTGCCAGATAAATTGTAGAGGTTGGGGTACGTGAAAAAAATCACGAATGTAGTATATATAGTGAAATTAAAAGGTAATACAAGTTTACAAGGAACAGCCGATCAAGTGAGAAGTAACAAATTTTTCGTACAAATTCCATTGAAAAATAGTATTAAGTAGATATAACGTTGTAAGTATGAAACAAAAACAACAGAAAACTCACTTCATAAGCCACATTATTCGGATTCTACGGAACCCTACATTGTGCGGGGCCCACCATGCATTTACCCGGTTTTTTATTTTTATTGTAGGTATATATGTAGGAATTTTTGATACTTTGTGCTACTTTTAGGTAATCAATTTATCTTAATCTCGTAAGTGCCAAAAACAAGATAGCAGTGCAGAGCGACAATAAGACGCCAATATCACGCATGATTGCACACTTAAAAATCATGCACATTCGACGAAAGTAGATACATTATTCAGTATTTTTTTGTTTCCGGTTTGAGTGTAACTTTATTTTTAAAATGTGATTTTTTTTTTGAGCGCGGCGACCGAATCAGGACATTCCATAACGAAATTAAAACCTAACACCCTCCACTACGCCTACCATGTAGCTCGGCCGAGCGTTCGCTTAACGTATGTTTATGTGTGTGGTAGTACGAAGCTCGCACGGATCGAGACGAGCTGCTTCGAAATGTAATGAAAGGAAAAAAAAACTGCATAAGTAAATAAAAAAATTATAAATAATCATTATTGCATAAGTTGATAAAAAATGCTATATAATAGCTTTACCGCGGCAGTCCCCGAGTGCCACACATGTGGAGTGCAAAATTTAATAAAACAATATCTTATAATATAAAAAAGAAAAAGAATGACAATATCATTATCAAGTGAAGATGAGTAGTATTGAGCATTAAAGTAAGTCAGTTATGTTTTATCCTCGAAATACTCTTGAAGTGAGTAATACTAGAAGATCATTTAATACCTTCTTGAAATTTAAAATTTTCTTCAATTTCTCTAATTGATGCAGGCTGATAATCATCTTATAAATGAAGGGTGCCCTACAAAATACGCTCTTATGCATCAAAGTTGTAGTAATGCTCTACTGAAGTGATTTTTTACGTATTATTTGGACCAATTTAAGATATACAAATAAAATAAATATATACGAGATATTTATAAACTGCTCTAAATTATAAATATATTAATATTAATATTTACACTGTGCACAAATTACTACATAAAATAAAATTAAAACAAGCAGGCGTCATAGAATTCCTCCGCATCGCTATCGACCGGCACCGTGCCCAGAAGGCTGGCAGCATTGCTGCGTTGTATAGCAATGCTGATTCGCTGAGCGAAGTACAGGCCAGCCTTCTGGTCATGTAAAGCATCGATCATGAGTTTACTCAAAATTTTATAAAAAGATCGTGCACTCGGACCCCATGACCCTAGCGTATAACTTAAATTGGGTTTAGAAAAAAAAACAAATTAATTCATTTAAAAATACTCGAGTAGTTACGATGACTATTGATATTGAGTTATTTACTCATTGCCAATAAGAAAAGTCTAAAAGCGCCATACTTAGATTGTGAGGAGATCAAGATTATAATTGGCTGGCATGTTGGTCTAGTGGTTAGTGACCCTGACTGGTAAGCCAGAGGCCATGGGTTCGATCCCCACCCAGGATAACACTCAGTGTGATGAGCACGATGGTTTTAATAAAAATAGTTTATTAATCACCTTTAAACCATGACAATAAAAACTGCACTATGACTTTTCATTATCTTATACAAATAATATCAAGTTAACAATTATAAATGCTGTCTTTTAAACTAGGCTGTATGCCTGTATCTTAAAAGGCAGTATTGGGCACTAACAAGGGTTTTATTTTATATAAATAAAGTAGAGTATGCATATGGACTGTGTCATTTTCATGTATCAGATCAGATAGCGGTCATTGTAAATGGTTGATTTGAATGTGTGTGTGTGTGTGTGTGTGTTTATGTGTGTGCGTAAATTTGTGTGTCTGGCTGAGTATGCTTGTTTGCGTGTGTATATAAGTAAAATTTTATATTTAAGTGATGCGGTAAATAAATTCTTAAACTATATTTATATTAGTAGTAATTCTGTTTTGTGCTAGTCCTGTTGTAAAATCCATACAGTATTAGATATATTTCGGGACTTAATCGCGTGAATTATTTAAAGGTACGAAACTTTTATTTACCCGACGTTTCGGTACGGTAAAAAATGGGGCCTCAATCCCCGAATTACACTATGGTTATACGGTGCAGTTATCAGACCAACAATAACATACGGTTCAGTAGTGTAGTGGCCCAGAACACAACTGATCACCATGAGAAACAAACTCCAGAGTCTACAGCGCCTGGCCAGCATTGCGGCAACCGGATGTATGAGGACCACCCCATCAGCAGCACTAGAATGTCTCTTAAACTTGAAACCACTACACCTGGTCATTCAGGAAGAGGCAATGGCAACCCCCAGACTTAGGTCAAACAAACTATGGAAAAAAGACAACAGACCAACACACATGAAAATTTTATCGGGTATCACCAAAGAGAAACCTCTTCTTGACGCCCCAGTGGATAAAATACCACAACAATATATTTTTAACCGAGGATACAGAATCCAACTGATGCCAGAAGCGAAAGACAGCTCAGGCACAAACACGGTAAGAATATACCCAGACGGGTCTAAAACTGTTAAGGGAACCGGAGCCGGTGTGTTCTCGGACGACCTCAACATAAGACTGTCAACATCCTTAGACAAAAGGAACACAATATTCCAGGCCGAATGTATTGGAATCACCAGAGCGGCCCAAACGGTTGCGGCAAGAGACATCAAGGGTCTCAACATAAAATTGTCTCGGATAGTGCCTCCGTACTCCTAGCACTACAAAACCGAACAATCAATTCAGCCCGTGTCATGGACTGTCACATGGCCCTTCAGGAGATCACCGGACCCAACACAGTGACCCTGCAATGGATCAAAGGGCACAGCAACTACAGCAACTAATAGGCAACGACGCAGCAGATGAACTGGCAAGGCAGGGATCAAATTTAATCACATACGGACCAGAACCACTACTCCCCCTGCCCACTTCTCAAATAAAATCATGGCTGCAAGAAAAAACTGAGATTTCCCACCAAGCAGAATGGAACAACACCGATGAGACTGCAGACACACGAAAGAGGCGATTCCAATGATGTCCGAAAGACTCACTCGCAATCTCATCAGCCTGCCAGGGACAATTTGCGAAAAACCATAGGCATTATCACAGGCCACTGTCCCCTAAACAAGCATCTTTTCAGGATAGGGGTGACGGATAGTCCCCTTTGCAGAGTATGTATGAAGGCAGAAGAAACACCAATACACGTGCTCACGGAGTGTGGCAGTGTAACAGAACAACGGGCACGACTCCTAGCATCACCAACATCCCTTCAGGAAGCCTGCAGCAACTTGGGCAAGCTGCTGGCGTTTTGGGAGTGCATCGGTTGGCTGAAGTGACAGAAAGGATAAGTAGAATACGTACAATGGCCCAATTGTGAGGCTAAGTGCGGTTTTCTTGTTCGCCCAGGTAAAACTAACTAACTAACTAACTAACTACCCGACGTTTCCATCGAATTGCACCGATCGTGGTCACGGGTCGACAGTGGACCCGTGACCGAACGATCGGTGCGATCGGTGATCGTGAATAAAAGGTTCGTACCTTTAAATAATTCACGCGATTAAGTCCCGAAATATATCTAATATGTATAAAAATCGCGAAAGTTAAAAACAATAAATCCATACAGTAAATTTAGATTTCACTTTGTGTACGTTTAGGTGTAATATATTTACATAGTTCTTTCTGTATTTAATTTTCTTTTTGTTTTTGTTTAAGTGGATACTTATTACATAATGTGTCTGCGCGTAACTTATCTATAATGTGTATGTATATAAAATATATAAGTATGTTTGACATTTGACTTATTGCCATAGTACAAGCTTAGTTTAGGACAAAATAACTTTGTGTGAGTTGTCCTAAGATATTATTATATTATTACTATTACCTAAAAATATTTTGTTATGTAATTTTATTGTATAAATTGGATTAAATGCATTATCTAAATTTAAACTTTATGTGCGATTTCGCAGAATAAATTCCTAATCTGTGTCATACTTTATAAGTCGTAAATTTTCAATAAAATGATTACACAACAAACATTCTTTTGAGTAGGTGAAAGCCTTTAAAACCATTCGATAAGTTAATCTTTACAATGAACTTAAGCTTAGCAGCGCAACTTCGTCTGCGTAAATTTTCCCCGTTTTTACAACATTTTCCATTGCTGCTCCGCTCTTATTGGTCGTAGCGGGATGTTACATAACCTTTAGCATTCCTCGATAAAAGGGCTGTCCAACAGTAAAAGAGTTTTTTAATTCGGATCTGTAGTTGATGAGATAATCGCGTTCAAACCAACAAACTCTTTAGCTTTATAATATAAGTATAGATGAATTGGAACTGATAATCCACCTGTTTTGTTTTTATTATGGCCGGGAATGTACACGTGTCGGCTACATCCGTCAAATTGTTAAATTGTTTGCTACCAAATAACACTCCACAGTTGTACTATAAATTGGTCACGATTTTGTAGACAGTAGCAAGCACTTACTTGTTGTTTAATAACAAATGAGTCTATTGTTTTTAATTTTTATGCGATAGCATAAATACCTATTTATAGTGTTAAAAAATATATGCACCGCCGAAAATAACTATTTATTAGGAAAAAAACATTCTTGTAACTATTTAGTATACGGGAATGAACGCATACCTATTATTTACTTTAAAATTGCTTGACGTTTCGACCGGATTGCAGCGGCTATGGTCACAAGCGACGACCGGTGCAACCTGGTTGAAACGTTAAACAATTTTAAGGTAAGTTTTAACTAGTCAAATCAACAACTCTTATAGAAATGTCATAACGAAGATTTTCTATGGAGATCTCATAAAATAATAAAAAAATAGCTGTCTATGACGTCACTATTTTTTTTCGTCATTTGCTTTTTATATGATATGATCAATGACCTGTATGTCTAGTGGTTAGTGACCCTGACTGCTAAGCCGGAGGTCGTAGGTTCGGTCCCCAGGATAAAACTTTGTGTGATGAGCACGATGGTTTATTCTGTGTCTGGGTGTAATATCTATAATATATATGTAGAAATATTATAAATATATTTATCACTTGTCTGGTTGCCATAGTACAAGCTCTGATTAGTTTGGGATCAGGTTACGTTATGCGAGTTGGCCCAAGATATTATTATTATTATTCTCTTTGGGATCTAATGGGATTTCGACGAATTCTGGCTTTAAAGCATTAACTGCCTTTGTAGTTCTAAAAGCACGCGGCCACCCCGATCTTTTATGGTCTTTGACAGAGGAAGTGTTGTTGTATCTGTTGATAGTACGATATACGAACATACGGCTGATACCAAGCTTTTAAAGTGTCTGGATTATGACCGACGATCCTTACCCACTTTAGCAAGGCGATCACCGCAATCCTATTTTATTTACCACCCCAATCCATATTGTAATTTGATAATGAACACGAAAAAATATGCGAAATGGCGCGAAATCAAAAAAACTTTTCAAAATAATAAAAGCGTTCCAAATTCAAACTAATCACAATATGTTGAAAAAAGAAAAGTTTTTATGTAACAGTATACTTGTTAATTTACTTAAAAAAATGGAGTGGAGCTCTTCTTAAACAACGTGTTACAGAAAGGTGTGGTCAAATTTCAGCAGCGGATAATAATAATAATAATAATAAAAATGATTTATTCACTTACGAAGCAAAATACTACACTTGTGAAAAGTCGATTCTATATTTACTTGTATAGTAGGTATACGTTGTCGGTATTGGTACTTACCATCCAATTGAAACGGTTATATCCAGTTTTTTTGGCAATAACTTAATGACGGTACATCAGATCATGTCCAAAATACTTTTTTGGTTTTTTTCATATTATTTGGTGACACGGTCAAAAAGATTTAGGATTAATTTATGCAACTTTTGTATAGATAATTTCCAAAAATATTCACTTAAACTTTTTTACAAACCTTAAAATGTAAAAAGACCAACAAATGATGTGCCACAAAATAACGGTTGCAAAAATTTTTTTTGAAAATGTATGGAGTGCCCCCTCTAAAATATTTATTTTTATTATTTAGCTATCAAACTAAGTAACGGCTACTACAAGACACCTTTTCAACAAATTTAATCAATATTCATTGTGTAGTCTTTGAGTAAAATGCCTGTGACACGGACAGACGGACATGAGGAAACTATTAGGGTTTTTGCCGTTTTGGCTACGGAAAATAAAATTAAAAAATCTGTTTGTAATAGATATACAAACAGATTTTTTAATTTTATTTTCCGAACATAGAAGTGGAATCATATATGCAGTCTATATATTTGCGAACTCTTGTGTGCTTTGGTAATATTCAAGGTAAGTGCTAAGCTTGTGTTGTTTTAAAATAATATTTACCGATTGTTCCCAGTAGTTCCGTAGAAGAACTTCCGAGGCGGAACTACTGGGAATTATTTTCCCAGTAGTTCCGCGGAACAATAATCGATTAAATTACTATCGATCAGAAGCTGGCAGACAGAGGTGGGAAATAGGTAACGTCAAAAAGCAGCTACTTTTGGAACGGTTCTATGTGCTCTTTCAAGAGTCAAAATAACAGTTTTTAGGGCTCCTCTGCAATGCTAAATGATGGACTGACACAGGGCTGGATATACTTGTATATACATATAACAATTACTTTTGAATCTGCGATGGTGCGCAGTTTTAGAAGACATATACTAATTTTCCGACTCTAATCACTAAATTTTCTAAGTATTTTTGAATGACAGTGTGCCGAGATATTGCAGTAGCTAAGTTGTAGCGCTATGTGTAGTAAGACAATTAAACGTATTTTCTGAAGGGTTATTACAATAGTGCGTCAATTAATATGGGTCATTGTCGCATTGTAAAGTGGATATATTTTGTCTTATCAGCATTCAATGTTAATAAATTATGACTAAGCTTTATGTAATTTATAATATTAAAACCTTGCTGGGCTTGGTTTTATAGCTGTGTCATCAGCATAATATATTATCTTGCCATGACCGATATTCATATTGCCAAAGTCATTTATGTAATTATGGAATAAAGGACCTAAAATACTGCCCTGAGGAATACTAAAACCAGAACATTTTTCATATTTAATAGTAATGTTATCTATTTTAATATATCGGTATCTTTCATTTAAATTGTCTGTCACTAGTTTTAGTTGTGTCCCTCTAATGCCCCGAGATTTCAATTTGGTTAGAAGAATGGGAACAGAAAAAGTGTCAAAAGCTTTGGCAAGATCAAGAAAGCTTTCCAGGAGATGGTTCCCTTTGTGAAATATAATCGGTCAAGGTATGAGTCGCGTCGGCTGTAGACAATTTAGCTCTAAAGCTATACTGTGTTAGCTATAGGAGCTGGTTGTTTTATAGATAATTAGTTAATCATATATTTATATTTTTTTCTAGTTTAATTGAAGTATCAAGCATAATCTTTTAACGGCAAAGCTTCATACTAACTTTGCAACCCTGTTTAACCCCCTTAGGGGGTGAATTTTCAAAAATCCTTTGTAGTGCTCTCCTACGTTATAAAAGGAACCCTGTGCAAAATTTCAAATTTCTAATCCGTTACATACATGGTTATTTTTGGTATTGTGCAAAGTTCAGACACCCCAACAAGATTTTTACTTCAAGAAATCATATGAAAAATGGATATAAAAATATTGAAAACTTGCAGAGTTATAAGCCATTCAAGTTGTCTTATGTTCTTTGCGCTGTCGAGCTCATTGCGTCCGTAGTACAAAATAAAGTGATGATTACATTTCACTTAACATTGTGAACAGCATTTGGACAGCTAAAATGATTAATGAATTACATAATGATTTATTAATTAATTAATTGAAAAATATAACATGGTCCAAAACTACCTCATTGGATTGTGTTACTGATTCTGAGCAAACTACTTTCAGTTTTCTTTACCTAAAAGTAGATGGGTATACCAAGAATAACGAAAAAAGGTCGAATTTGTTTGCATGGAAAAAAATATATTTTCAAAAATCGGTACAAAATGCCTTCATACAATTTGTGGAGTCCAGATCCCCAGATATATCGCAACGGCTTTAATGATCTTCCAATTAGATGGTAAAAACGTATAGATAACGAGGGTAAATACTTTGAATAAATAAATATATTTTATTGAACAAAAAAACGAGTTTTAATTTTTCAGTACCGATCGGAAATTTCATACTTTAACCCCTTATACTTAGATAAAGCGCTAATAGGCCCGGTATCTTCAGATAGGTTCCGAAGATAATAGGCCGATTTAAATGGGATTTTAGTACGGACTAGTTTGAAGAAACCGCAAGCTAAAGCTAGAAATTAATACAGGTTGAAAATAGTATACGTATTTATATTAGAACCGACATAAATTCCCTGAAAACCTTCAGAGCATAATTTGTCCGAGATTTTTGCAAAATTCAGCACTTTGTTATTTTGGACTGCTCGCTGGAAATTCGAAGATTTTAAATTATAGAAACGAAATCGTATCAAACGAAAACACTTACATGGGAGGATTACCTGAGTCCTCATGTAAGTGTTTTCATTTTTCGTGTTTTCGTGCTTTTAGATGGGTGTCAAAGTGAAAGTCAGTCAATTGCCTGTCAAAGTTAAAGGTCCTGTGTCGAGTCGAGTCAATTTTGCGTTGTTTGAATTTATTTCACCATCAGCCTGAAGACATCCACTGCTGAACATAGGCCCCCAAATATTACCACAACTCAATTTTGAGCGGTCTCCATACTGAGGATTAGTAAGTTGAAGTGGCAATGGGCAGGCCACATCACTCGTCTTACTGACTATAGATGGGTACGAAATATTCTTGAGTGACGACCACGAGCGGGAAGACGCAGTGTAGTACGGCCCCCACAAAATAGACCGACGACCTGATTATGGTAATGGAGAGCCGTTGGATGCTGACCGAACGCATATGCATGATAATAAGAATATTTTATTATGAAAGTATAGGTAAGTAGAGACTTTCAAACTTTGTCATACCTCCGTGCCTCGGAGAGTACGTTAAACCGTCGGTCCTGCGTCTAATCTCTCTCCGGTTGTGTAGGATTTCCGTCCTATCGCACTTAGAGAGTGAGGAATTAGAGAGTACACTTGCTCGTGCATTCTAATATCTCCTTTGTAGTTGGCTAGTCTCGAATGTGATTGGCCGTCGTAACTGAAATCGGTTAGACCATTCATAAAGGAATAACAAGATTAAATTTCTAAATCGTGCCCGCAAATTCACAAAAAAGTTGAATGATAAGCTGAATGGGGATGTTGACTGTCGAGTCAAATCAGTCTCTTTTTATGAAATGTCAAAACGATAAGCTTGATAAAAATGTGTATGGAATAGCAACCTATGACGTCATAAGTTCCTATCGTCAAAGTATTACTTTTAGTATTCGTTTTCATGCTTTTAAATTCAAAAACATGTTAAATTGTAAAAAAACACTTATTTTCAGAGCAATTTTTAGATCTTCTATTACCTGATTAATAGAAAATAATTTACTTTTATTGTAGTCAACTACCCAATTCGTTTGAAATGTTTCAACCGATAAAGAATAGAAAGTATTCAAATCCAATTTGGTGATGACAAGCTAATAATAAAACTTTAAAATAAATTGCAATTCAGTAAAGAAAAACAAAAAATACTTTAAAAAACAGTGTCTGTTATTAACAAAGAGATTGCAATCAAATCTACATCTAGATTGGCTACCGTAATTAGCTCAACATGACGATATATTGTTATTGTCTATCAGTTGAATTTATAAAATTGTAGCAATTGTAGCACATTGTTTGATAATACGTACTTAAAATACTTATAGATACCAATCAAAATCGTATGAAATTAAAAAATCATTCGAAGTTCATACCATTCATCATTATGATAATAACAATAATAACCATTTATTTCAGGCTACTAAGGCCCATATCAAGTTTATTGACATAGTTCAGGTTAGATGGTTCAGCTTTCGCGCTTCGGTAAAGCGATCGGAAGTCTCGGGTTCGATTCCTGGGTCTGAACTTCAATTTTTTCTTTCAAATGCAATTAGTATATTTATATCTTAATAAACTATACATAATTTGACGACACGCCACTGAGACTGCGACCACTGCGGAGTCGTGTTTCGCTGTGTGGTGTCACGTAACCTTCCACGAAAACGTCAGTACGAGACGCCCTTCGGCCAGAAGTCCTCCTTCATGAAGATGGACAGATGTTCACTGGGAAATCGCACCATGAACGATTGAAGTTGACGTCATGGCGCGACTCCAACTTCTCCACCCTCAAGGTTCACTTCGTTTTTATTCTGAGGTACTCGACTAGCTGCTCTGCCTTCGCAGTATGATGCAGATGAGACACATAAATTGTTTTTAAACTTTCGCGATTTTTATACATATTAGATATATTTCGGGACTTAATCGCATGAATTATTTAAAGGTACGAACCTTTTATTCACCCGACGTTTCGGTCGAATTGCACCGATCATGGTCACGGGTCGACTGATGGCAGCTTAGCGATGTCTCCGTGAGGCGCGGGGTTTTTCAACTACCCTCGCCTGGTCTTGATAATTTTGATAATTTGTACTGTCGGTATTTCTACACACTACACTTACAACGTCTGTACACTGAGGCGCGGTGTATTTACGGCTACGATTGCATTTGCTGATAACCGGGTTCCAAGATGATGAGAGCCGGTATAAGATGTATCGTATAGCTGTGTCGTTGGTATTTCAGGACGCAGTAGCATGATAGGTCGCAACATTATCCAGGAGCGGATTAAAGGGGCAATCCCCCCCCCCTCCCGAGTCAACAATTTTTAAGTATTTGCCATACATTTGATCCACGTTGACAGGCAATTGCTAAAAGCCGATTTTTAAACCTGCCTCTTGGTCTAGTGGTTTATGACCCTGACTGCTCAGTCAGAGGTTATTCCCACCCACGATAAAACTTAATGATGTGCAATGAGTACAATTAGTTTAATTGTGTCTGGAAGTAATTTATCTATTTTAAGTACATGTGTATTTAGAAATATACAAGTATGTTTATTAGTGGTCTGATTGCCTTAGTGGGTTCTGCCCAGTTTGGGATGAGATGACTGTAACACACACACTCTTCAGTGTGTGATCGATCTCAAATACACAAGGTATTTGAGATCGATCCCAAAGTTACAAGAACACGAAAATGGCAGTTTTAATCGAAACTTATCTGCAACTGAACTGCAACTGCCCTACTTTAAATACGAGAATTGGGCTCTAGATCTAACATATGTGTGTGTAAATGTAGACACGGTAGGGTAGAGGAAGAAACCAGAACCATATGTTTAACTACTAATTACACATACAATAATTGCATTTTTGAAAGATAGAAAAATTTGAAATCCAGACTCAGGAATCGAACCCGAGACTTCCGTAGCCAAACCGGGGCCAGAAGCGAACCACCTATCTGGACTATGTTACTAGATATCAAATTTGTCTATCCTAATGCTTGCGGGTTAGGCCCCCGCAGCGCCATCTAGTCGGTACTTAAAGAACTATCACGGCTTTTGTTATTGCTTCGTTACAGAGAGCATTTTAACAAATTATGATAACGCAGGCCGAATATTGAAGTAATTTTTATAGGCATTTCTTGCCAAAGACTTTACAAATACAATAATTGCATTTTTGGCTACGGAAGTCTCGGGTTCGAGAGTCTGGATTTCAAATTTTTCTATCTTTCAAAAATTCAATTATTGTATGTGTAATTAGCAGTTAAACATATGGTTCTGCTTTCTTCCTCTACCCTACCGTGTCTACATTTATATTGTTCAAATCACTATTTAGGTTATAGGTATTTATTTTTGGAGGTGGTGCAGCAAGCATTATTTTGGTTTTACTTCCATTCAACTTAAGCCTATTGATAGTTACATTCTTATATAAATTTAGAGATGAAATTATTTCAGCTGATATTATGGCATTCTATGTTTTATGTTAGAGGTTTTGGTTTCCGCACTTAGTTCTTTAGTGGACCATTGTACGTGAGTCATGGCGGCCGTTACTCCAGCCAGCCCACCTCCCTCCAGAAGCAGATCAGTCTTCCCGGTCTTCTTAGGATATCCGCAAGGGATCCTGGTATTCCAATTGTATCCTTGTGGATCTGGGTGACGCCGGTGCACTCAAGGAGTATATGCGCTTTCGTTTTCTCCGCCTCCATGCAAACTCAGCACAGAGGACTATCAGTGATACTTAAGGTGTGAAAGTGTTTATTTAGTAAGCAGTGTCCGGTGGTGGTCCCCGCCACCAGTCGCAGGCTGTCTTTGTCCAGGCGCAAAAGACGCTTGGTCAGTTTCGTATCCGATATTGTGGCATTTGTATCATTGGATTACATTTAGTACTCCTGTGGATGTGTCGAGTGATCGAACATATCACATGAAACCCTAATGATAGTTGTTAACTGGTTGCTTTGAAGTTCTTTTAAAAGCTAATTTTGAATGAAGGTTATTTATACAAGCTAGAAACTGTCTTTATGTGAATACAAATTAGTAAAGGGAACTTGTCTTTTGATTTCTCACAACGGAATTACGATCCTGTTCTTCGGACCTGGTACCAGCTCTAGGACCAAGGCCTATGCCTTCTAGGTACTACATATTATAGAAAATAACATAAACCTAGGTAACTTTCAAAATATTAATTTATTTTCAATTATGGCTATAGACATTGTACACAGATATAAAATTTCCGACCTCTTTGTTTCGAAGGTTTAGCCCCGCTATGACTAAGTGTCTGTCTGTAACCGATAAAGTCAAAAACAACTTTAGGCAAGTAATTGTTCAACAGCTTCTTTTTTTTTTTTAAGAGACGACTCCCTCAATAGGGTCTCTCTCGCTACACAAGCCCTGTGTAGCGAGGGACTTTACAAACATACAAGTCACGGACACAAAGTACACCCAGACCCGGAACAACAATTTATGGATCACACAAAGTGGTGTCCCGTGTGGGAATCGAACGCACGACCTCTTGCGTAGCAGTCGGACACACTCCCACCGCGCCACAGACGCAGTCATTCTTCTCTTTATAATAACGGGTCCAGCGGAGTCCCTGGTCCAGTGTTGACCGAGCAGATCGATAAATCTGTGAGGTTAAGCAACGTCACCATTGCCGGACCGTTTTAGAACATTGTCATACCCCTACATGCCTCAGAAAACACGTTGAGCCATCTCTCATAAAATAGAACAGAATAGAATATTTCTTTATTTGCTAAAATATGGTGGTACATTGGTGTTACAGTAAGATTGAGTTCGGGCATATTCTGCCATAAAATGGCGTGCAAATATATTTAGTGATTTTATACTAATTCATGCATATTATATAATAATAATTGTATTTTTGTTCATGTCAAATAATCATAAAATAATATAAAAAAATCATCATTCAAGTCATACAAATTCATGTCAATAATCCGTAAATTTATCATTTAAATAATCTTTTACATTGTAATAGCTTCTATTTAAGTAATAATTTAATTAAAATCTTCTTGAATGATGTTATTGGTAACTTTCTAATATTTGCAGGTAAATGGTTATATATTTGTATACACATGCATTTTATTCGAGGTAAACATAGTTTTTCTTTATGCCGTGTTCGGCTTTTTTCTTTATTACTAAATTTTACAAAGAAGTGTGGATATTTTTTAACAAACATGCATAATTCTAATATATACATGCTTGGTAAAGTCAAAATATTTAGTTTTATAAATAGTGGCTTACAGCTGTCCAGAAAATCTGCATCACATATTGCACGAACACATTTTTTTGTGCTTTAAATACTTTTTTTTTTATTTTATTTTTTTTTGTTCAACATTCACAGAGTCTTGCGCCTAATCTCTCTCTGGTCGTGTCAGAGAGAGATTAGACGGGTAGGGGACCAATTATTATTATTATTATAATACCGGCACGTGGCTTCCCTCCCTCTCATATCCTAATTTCGATACCTTGTGGTACCGGCTTAAGAATAGTGACACCCCATCTCTACCCGTGGGTGTTATCAAGGCGACTTGACCGCCACTCGCTCAATAACCCATTGCACAACTTTAATAAAAAATAAAAATAATAACCGCCTGCATGCCTCCGACTGCACGATTTAAGGGCGTCCTAGTCGATGATTCTATTATACAAAGGAATTGATATTAATTTAAAGATTTGACTCAAGACCTCATATAGAGGAGTAATCACTTAGCGCGTTTGTGTGGTAGAATCATCGACTCGCCCTTAATGTTATCTTGATTAAATCTTATTAAGCAGGCGTGTTTTTTTTTTTAATTTACGCTTTTTAGTGCTTAGTTGTAAGACAAGACTTATCGTAACAACTGTAACTACTGAGAATTTGAGTGAAAATAGTTGGTAACAATCTTTAAATCGCTATATATCCTAAACGGTTGTTTTATATGAAAAATGAATTAAGAAACCTCACCATGATTATAAAATACTTGACGATAACATGACATAGTTTGTTGACTATATTTTTTTCCTCTATCACAATATGGCGTCTGGCTGTCGCAATTTTGACTTTTGATTGCTGCCATGTCTTTAGTGACATGAATACGAATCGATTGACGTATAAATCATCAAAATCGGCTCACGCATTTGGTCTATATAGTGCCACAAAGGAGCACACACACATACGATCTCCTCGCAGTCGGGTAAAAAGAGCCCGACCGTAAGTTTCCACGTCTCTGCAATGCCCGTAGACAGGTAGATACGTTGATCTTTAGGCATTGCGATAGAACTAAAAACTCTTTTTATTATCTGTCCTGCGCAACATCGAATGCGTAAATTTTCCCCGTTTTTGCAACATTTCTTGTCGCTGTTCCGCTCCTATTAGTCGTAGCGCGATGTTTTATAGCCTATAGTTTTCCTCGATAAATGGGCTATCCAACAAAAAAATATTTTTTCAAATTGTACCAGTAGTTCCTGAGATTAGCGCGTTTAAACAAACAAACAAACAAACTCTTCCGCTTTATAATATTAGTATAGATAGTATAATATATAACATAATATTATTAAAATTTGATAGTAAACACAGGGCACTTTTTCTGAAGAAGTTATAACACTTTCAGACGAAGTATTGTCTACTATATTCATTAAAAAAAATAACCCGATTGCCTGATAAGCCTGATAACTCAAAGGACGATTGTAAAAAGCCGCTCCCCTATAAAGCATTGATAAACTTTAGAGCACTGCCCCAGATCTGAAAAGTAAAAAAAACAAATAAAATTTTAAAAAACAAGATGATTCATTAACCTACTTTTTTAAATGACAACTCAAAAATAAGAACACAAAATTATCTATTGAGAGATAAAATTTTAACAATAAAGTTTTATAGCACTCTATAAATTATCATGAAGTAGCGCTATCTATTAATTAATATGCGAAACTATGTGCGTGTGCTATTACACTTATCAGTTCAGTACAAAGCCTAACAGATGGCGTAAGTAGTTGTATGCAGTCACCCTTACTTTTCGAGAAACAATTAAGTGAGGGTAGATGAAGATTAATCGGCCTAACGGAGTTTTAACATCGCTGCAACAGTCCGCTTGTGACCACGGCCGGTGCAACCTGGTCGACACGTCAAGCAATTTTAAGGTAAACAATGCGCGTTAATTCCCGTTTAATAAATAGTTGTAACCGATAAAGTAAAAATTTAATTTATTATTTTTTTTAGGAACACATTCTGGGAAGGCACTACTAGTTGTGTATACTTAGTTGCTTCATAGGAAAAACGGGATTTTAAATACTTTGTTTTATTGTTGGTTTTGACGCATACGTTAAAAGTCCTTTTATTGTAAGCATTTGTAATTAGTTTAGTAAATCGCCAAAAGATGGCATTATTATCAACTTAATTGATTTTACTGTTGTTTATTTTTCTATTATTCTTATTACTTTAGCATTAAAGCATTTTTAAAGGCTGTTTTTTTAATATTAGGTAAAATTGGTACTAAAGCAACAGTCGGCCGGATTCCTCCGGAAACCAGGCGGTAGGTTATTGCAAAGTTATGGTGTAAAGAAGACACGATCGGGAGGGGCAATATTACAAATATCACAGTAGAGCAGTACTTCTTCTTGGTATTTTTGAGTTGATAGCAAGTTATAAACCTAGCCGATATTCCTGCCAAATTCTGTCAATCTCAAGTAAATATTTATTTTACTTAAATTGTAACTTAGGGGCCTCTCCAGTATTATGTAAACACACAATGTAACCCCTCCCCCTATTCTATGCGTTCCAAAATCATTGACAGTTTATATAACCTCTTTGTTATATAAAATGTTATACGTTATTGCTTTCATGGCGTATATTCATAATTTATATATCAAATTAAAGCTATTTATTTTCTATACATGATGCCAGCGATTAAAGTTTGTTTAGAGTGAGAAAAACTTATTGCTCTACATCATTCGTTAGACGAGGATGGCGATAGCCAGCGTCTAACGAATAATGTAACGAATAATGCAATAATTAATGTAACGAATAATACAATAAGTTTTTCTTCCGCCGTATCTCAGTCTATATTGGATTTGTACTACTTGTAAAGTAGTAACGCCATCTATGATATTTGTCATGCACTACATTGAAACTTAAATTAGGTGTGAGACTACGATTGAAAATAGTTTCATGAGTCAGTTCATAGATGGCACTACTTGTCAAGTTATAAAATATTTAATTCCATCTTTTGTTTTGTCAGTTTTAAATATAATTTAATGCAAAATCCAAGCTTTAATTAGATACGTAATGGTTTTTGTTCATTTTTGTGTTATATTAGATTCTATTATTGATGTTAATTGTTCTAATTTTTAGATTTAGAGTATGGATAGCATGACTTGACTTATTTTATCAATTCCTATTAGGCTTTCTAAAGGACAATATATAATAGTTTTTTATTGTTTTTAAATTGGTACATAGATAAGTACGTACTGTAGTGGTGCATCCAAGATATTTCAACAAAACGGCCGATGGTAGCCTACAACCTAAACCTAAAAAAAAAAAAAATGGCTGCGAACTATTTTAAATTGAAAGAGGATAGTCATGGGCGGATCCAGGATTAAATTCGGATGGGGAGGGAGGTTAGGTACAAGAGGCAAATGGCAGTGACGAAACTAATATGGTTACGACGGGGGAGGGGATGCATTTCACCCGACATCGGCCAAGTGTGAGTCGCACGCACGAAGGAGGGGGTGCAAAAAAGAAGCTCCGGAGGACCAGGCAAATTACCAAAAAAATTCAATACATTACAAGGAATTCGGTACACAAAACAACCGCTTGGGAAACTCCCCTGGATCCGCCTATGAGGACAGCTGATCTGTCAGAGCCAGGTCGTAAATTAATATGTGAATTCTATTAATAACTAATAGCTGTCCCGCGCAACTTCGTATGCGTACATTTTCCCCGTTTTTGCAACATTTTTCATTACTGCTCCGCTCCTATTGGTCGTAGCGTGATGTTATATAGCCTATAGCCTTCCTCGATAAATGGGCTATCCAACAGTAAAATATTTTTTCAATTCGGATTAGTAGTTTCTGAGATTACCGCGTTCAAACAAACAAACAAACAAACTCTTCAGCTTTATAATATTAGTATAGATTAACTAGTAAAGTGAATATTATCTCTGTATACATGTATCGTGTTGTCATTTTGTTGAGTTTTTTAGGCATAGGCGACGAACCGACGGCTTAACATGCTCTACGAGCAGTAACTCCCTTTCGAAAATGGTCACCCATCTATGTTTCGACAGTGGTAACGATGCTTAACCTCGCTTATCTCACGATTTGTTCAGTCACCATTGCATCACGGACACATAAAATAAGTATTTATAATTATACAAATCGATAAATTAATCTATTAGTAGGTAGGTACGAAGTAAAAATGATTGGGTATTCCCAACCGATTTCACTGAAATGAATCAATAAATCATTTTCAACAAACAGGTGTAGAGGTGAAACACGTGACGAAGTTTCACTTCGTGGAAGCGAAATACTGTGAGTCAAGGGTCCGGAGGTGCCTACCACTCGACTTGATCACTTTAACTATTTATTATACGGGATTTAACGCGCATTGTTTACCTTAAAATTGCTTGACGTTTCAACCAGTTTGCACCGGCCGTGGTCACAAAAGCGGTGGTCTAACTCCCCTATAATAAATAGTTATATTCATGCAACGCGAAAGTTTAAATACTTATCACTAATTTTCTTTGTTGCAGGACTCTCTTATCGTACGGTGTCGCGACGTATTCTACGAGTGCCTTCTTACACGAAGTGGTAGTAAAGCCGCCAACATAAAGGATCGCGAGCCGCGAGCGGCTTACGACAAGCGTCTGCGACAATATTTACAGTGCGCGCGCAGCTTACGACAATCGTCGGCCGCGCGTGTCTGTCGCTTACCTCGGAAACGGCACCATACATTCTTATACTCTGACTATTGTCGCATCGGCCGCGCGCGTCAGTCGTTCGTCGTAAGCCACGCGCGGCTGGCGATCGGCCGCGATGCACGGAAATGAACCTCAACACCGATGACGTCGTTCAACGACGACCGAGCCTGCTGATGGTGGAGGCACCAAATCCGCAAGGGACACCCTCACCCTCGGCCATAGGCTGTTATGAAGGAACACCGTGTGATTTATAGTCTGTTCGACTCCGACATACCCTCTTCTACGTGCCCTCGTAGGAGTGGGACCAGTGGGGATTTTTGCACAAGTAAAAAAAAAGGTATATTATAGTGGTCTGTCAATCTATTGCGATTGTTGTATTATGGTCATTTCCATCTACTTAAAGGGGCATCTAAACGGGCCATTTTTTACGCCAGTTTGTGGCGGCAATGCTGTGGCCAGCATCATGGCAGTACTCTCCAATGATGGTTGCCGGTAGATCGCTGAGCCATCGATTTTCAATTAATTTTGTTGTTGTTTCAGTCGCTCTTTATTTTATTGTTGCCGGGTTGTGTAGCCCGTTTAGGAGACTGAATCATGCGCTATGCGCCTGCGCCACAAATTGTCATAAAAAATGGCCCGTTTAGACGCCCCGTAAGTTAGATTTCCGCCATGTGACGCCTGATTCAATCAGTTATCTTAAAATAGTGTTTATCAAAATAGGTTCAGCTGTTGCAAGTTTTTCCATTTTTTGCGAGACTAAATTACAGCTGTTTGTTTAATTGCAGATCTATGTATACTAATATTATAAAGCTGAAGAGTTTGTTTGTTTGTTTGAACGCGGTAATCTCAGGAACTACTGATCAAATTGAAAAATTGTTTCACTGTTAGATAGCCTATTTATCAAGGAAGGCTATAGGCTATAAATCATCGCGCTACGATCAATAGGAGCGGAAGAGCAATGAGAAATGTTGCAAAAACGGGGAAAATTAACGCAAACGAAGTTGCGCGGGACAGCTATTTTAATATAAGACGATTCAGCCGCAGTAATATTCTAAAATGTGTCAACATCGCGAAAGTTTATAAACTAACTGTGATTATAAATTAATATACTCTATTGCTTAGGTCCTAAGGAAAGTAGCGTGATGATATATAGCCTATAGCTTAATCCGGACATAGGAGATTATGCTCCCAAAACTTGAATAGAATCTGTTCAGTAGGTTTGGTACCAACCCCGAACAAACAAACAAGCAGACACGAAAAAGCTAATCTTAGTTTTGGATTCAGAAACCCTTAATTAGTCTTAATTTTGAATAAAAAAAAAAGACTACTCCCGTATTAGGGTACACGCCCTGTGTCGCGGGGGACTTTACAAACATACACGTCACGGACACAAAGTACACCCAGACTCTGAACAACAATTTGTGGATCACACAAAGTGGTGTTCCGTGTGGGAATCAAACCCAACGACCTCTTGCGTAGCAGTCGGATACACTCCCACCGCGCCACAGAGGCAGTAGATCTAGGTTAGTTTTTTTTAAATATACTTAAAATGTACAGATAGCTATTTTACAATTTTATAATAGTAGATATAGATACCTAAATAGATTAAGCTAATGAAAGGATATTATCTATAACTGGCTTAGCCGTCAGGGTCACTAACTAGGTACTAGATCAACACGTCTAGTGGTTATTGACCCTGCCTGCTAAGCCGTTCGTAAGTTTGATTCCCACCCATGATAAACCTATTTAAACTAATATTATAAAGCTGAAGAGTTTGTTTGATTGTTTGAACGCGGTAATCTCAGGAAGTACTGATCCGAATTGAAAAATGTTTTCACTGTTGTATAGCCCATTTATCGAGGAAGGCTATATGCTATATAACATAACGCTACGACAAATAGGAGCGGAACAGCAATGAGAAATGTTGCAAAACCAGGAAAATTTAAGAAGACGAAGTTGCGCGGGACAGCTAATGATATGCATGAGGCTTTGTTCTGAATTTGTACGTAGGTAACTTATCTTTAAGATAAATGTATTTAAAAATATGTAGGTACGTATATCAGTTGTCTGGTAGCCATAATATAGGCTAGTTGCCGCAAGGCCCACAAGTTTATAGATTCAAGGCCTAGCTATAGTAAACAGTATATTTCAACAAAACGGCACAAGCAAGTATGGCCGGCGCGGACATCTTCGCAGACACCATGGCTTTGTCAGCGGGACTAGCGCCGGCGCTCTGTCTAGCAAATCTTGGTACAGCAAGTGTAAATTGTTATGCTGGGGCAACAGTAGCCCCCGCAGCAACCTTCACAGCATCCTCCGCAGCACATTTTCACTATGGACTATTTTCCTTCTAAAAATATAACCCGATACTGTATTCCAGCGTATTTGATATTATTATGATTTTATCAAGAGTTTTTAATTTAACTCTTTTTTTGGCTTTTAGAATTTGTATATATGGATTCAAGTGATTGACTTGTACTTGAATAATAATAATAATAGCCTATTTTTAACAATCTTTTACAATAAATTTATAATAATCTTATTTAAATATTTGACACCGGTGTGTGAAGATTGTTTTGCTGTCCAGCATAGGCCTTCCCTAAAGTTCACCATCAAATGCGATTCTGTGCTAGTCTTTTCCAAGTATGTCTCGCTATTTTTTTAATATCGTCTTCTCATCTACGACGCTGTCTCCCTTTCCTTCTTTTGTATTGTCTCGGGCACCACTCTTTTATCCTTGTTACTCCTACTCATATGTCCTGCCGACCTCCACTTTAGTTTTTTATTACAGTAAGTAACATCTGTTAGTCTAGTTTTTTTCCTTAGCGGCCTAGCTATAGTAGGTATTAATTAGCATAAACATAAAAAATCTGCATCTGCCTAATTTGGGATAAGATGGCCGTGTGTGGGTTGCCACAAGAATATTGCTATGCTTATTATATAATTACTAGCTGTCCCGCGCAACTTCGCCTGCGTTAATTTTTCCGGTTCTTGCAACATTTCTCATTGCTGCTCAGCTCCTGTTGGTCGTAGCGTGATGTTATATAGCTTATAGCCTTCCTCAACAAATGGGCTATCCAACACTAAAATATATTTTCATATCGAACCAGTAATTCCTGAGATTATCGCGTTCAAACAAACAAACTCTTTAGCTTTTATTAGTATACTAGCTGTCCCGCGCAACTTCGTCTTCGTACATTTTCTCCGTTTTTGCAACATTTTTCATTACTGCTCCACTCCTATTGACCATAGCATGATTTTATATAGCTTATAACCTTCCCCAACAAATGGGCTATTTAACACTAAAATAACTTTTCAAATCGAACCAGTAATTCCTGAGATAATCGCGTTCAAATAAACAAATAAACTCTTCAGCTTTATAATATTAGTATAAACTAGTGGCCCGCCTCGGTTTCGCATGGATTTTTTCATCTGTAAAAAACTGAATGATAGTGAAGCCGAATACAAATCCGATGCGTAGTTTTTGTTGTTTTACACTTAAAGTAAAGATTAGGTATTAATTGAAACATATAAATATAGGCAATAAAACTCAAAAGTAGGTCGCAAAATGCCAGTAATAAAAAACAAGGTTATTACTGTAATCTAGGCATTTAATCATTTAATTGTAGGTAATAAAGAATCGTCAAAAACATAGGTTTTGTTGCGAAATGCCGCTAATGACTTGGCGTTGCCAAGCAGTGGCGAACCTGACGAGTAGACCAGGACAATAAAAACCCGCCTGCAGAAAAAAGATGTTTTTTTATTTTTATAATTTATTTTTAAATTTAATACTTTTTAGTGGTTAAAGGATGTAACCGATGTAACAACTAACTTTTATCACAGCTATTCAGTCAAGTATTAAAAATTGAAAAAAGAATTGTTGCCAACTAACTTTTTTAGTATTACAGTCATAAACATGTTATACCTTTTTGAAATGGTTACCTTTAAATAATTCACGCGATTAAGTCCCGAAATATAACTAATATGGTTAAGATAAGCCCATGATGTGACATCTCTTTGTCGCCTTGACGACACGGGAAGAGATGGGGTGGTCCAGTACCAATGATACTACCAATGATATAATTTTATTTTTGTATCATCAGTGAATGTTTTTATCCAGGCCAATGCCGCCAAGTGCTTGGAAACATTTAATACATAACTTAACATTTAGCTATCAGTTGTCAGGTTTCCATAGTACAAGCTGTGTTTATATATATATATAATTTAACACGGGAATAAACGCATTTCACCTGGGTATAAATAGTGTGAGTCAGCTTGTGATCACAGTCGGTGTAACCCGGTCGAAACGTCAAGCTTAAGGTAAATACTTTACCTAGGTTATACGGGTTTATTCCCGTGTTAAATTGTTTATATAAGCAAAGCTTGTTCTATGGAAACCAGACAACTGATAAACCAACTCATACACTTATAAACACACACAAAGATATTATAGATAAATAACACCCAGGCATAGAACAAACCATCGTGCTCATCACACATAGTTTTATCCTGGGTGAGGATCGAATCTACGACCTCCGCCTTAGCAGTGAGGGTCACTAATAATTAGACCAACAGGCCAGTCAACAGTGCCCTTCAACCGAAACAGTGGTGTGTTAACATGACTGTTTTACTGAAGAATAAATAACACTGTGGTAATACCCACCAATACGACCACCTCTGTGGCGCGGTGGGAGTGGATCCGACTGCTACGCAAGAGGTCGTGGGTTCGATCCCCACCCGGGATAAAACTTTGTGTGATGAGCACGATGGTTTATTCTGTGTCTGGGTGTTACTTATCTATAATATGTATGTATTTCCTTGAGTGGAGACCGCGACTTAGCAAACGTAGTGTAGGACGCCCTCAGGCCAGGTGGAGTGATGATTTACGCAAAACGGCTGGCAGGAGCTGGACACGAGAAGCCGAAGATAGAACAAAGTGGCGTGCAATTAGAGAGGCCTATGTCCAGCAGTGGACTGCGATAGGCTGATGATGTGTGATGTGATGTATGTATTTAGAAATATATAAGTATGTTTAACAGTTGTCTAGTTGCCATAGTACAAGCTCTGCTTAGTTTGGGATCAGATGACGTTGTGTGAGTTGTCTCAAGATATTATAAGATATAAGATACGGCCATTGGCATATACCTACCATCGGTTTAAGGTTTAATCAACTGCTAAGCAAAATAATAACACACGTTATTACAATTCAATGAAATATTTTATCTTCAATTCTGCAATGACGCCTAAACTTGTAATCTATTTACGACATTATTATGTTCTTAAATAGCTATTTAATGAGTAATTGTTTTGATTTCAGTTTTAATTTCATCATTTTTGATTATGTATTTTATTAAACATTATTTAAGGCGTACTGCCAGAGTCTATATGCACGCAGTCTGTGGGTCAACTACACCAAAAGATTGTTAGATGTGGAAGAAAATTGCCTCTTTAGTGCACAGAACGCGGGTCAGTGACAACAGCGTTCTACAAACGATAATCATAATCATAATCATAATCATAATCATAATCATAATCATAATCATAATCATAATCATTTATTTATTCACTAAAATGTGGTTACATATAGGTGGTAGGGTGTTTGTAGGTACATCACATTCTACCATTACAATAGCGAAGAGTATCAACTCTTCTTTTTTAACGTCGCTTATTAGAATTAATTATAGAATTACTTACTAACATCTATGCCAATATTATAATGCGGAAGAGTTTGTTTGTTTGTTTAAACGCGCTAATCTCATTTTCGGTTTGAAAAAATATTATTTTTGTTGGATAGCCCATTTATCGAGGAAGGCTATAGGCTATATAACATCGCGCTTCAACTAATAGGAGCGGAGCAGCAACGATAAATGTTCCAAAAACGAGGAAAATTATCGCAGACGAAGTTGCGCGGGAGAGCTAGTTTAGATATAAGCATTTTACTAACAATATGGACCTCTGTTAGCTGCCAATAAACAAATTAAATTGAATTAAATAAGTAAATATTTTGGGAAAACTCAAAGATGGCCGCTTTTTGTATTCAGCTTCATCTTTAGACCGTCGTCGGACCAACTGTCTGGGGGTAGTCTTACCGTGAGATATACCTACTCAAGGTCTCAACCAGGGATGTTACGGGGTTTCGACTACGACTTCGAAGGGTCGAAACTTCCGACTCGGCTTCGACTTCGATACTTTTAAATCGGACGTTTTAATCGGAGGTATCTAGCGTGTGATGGCCGCTCCATTAAATTAATTTATACGTAACCACTCCTTTAAACTAATATAAATTTATGTGTAACTGTTCCTATGAAGGAAAATTTCTCACAGATTCCCTATCGCGGGTTCGAATCCCGCTCAACGATTATTTTCGTCCACTCAATATATAATAATAATAATATCTTGGGACAACTCACACAAAGCTGTCTGATCCCAAACTAAGCAGAGCTTGTATGGAAACCAGACAACCGATAAACATGCTCATATATTTTTATATGATATTACACCCAGACACAGAATAAACCATCGTGCTCATCACACTAAGTTTTATCCGGGGGGGGGGGGGAGGATCGAACCCACGACCTCTCGCGTAACAGTCAGATACACTCCCACCACGCCAAAAGGCAGTTTGAGCATATTATATATTCGCACGGTAAATAATTCGCCCGTGAAATTAGTGCTTATTTCATTTTGAATTCCACTGTGAACAAGGTTTGGACTATTAAAATGATTAATTAATTAATTGTAGAATATAGTAAAGTTCAAAAACTACCAAGAACATATTGCTAATTCTGAGCAAACTACTCAGGTTTACATTAAACAAAAAATAACGTTGTAAAGCTAGCAGCTGTGAGGACTACAATAACACGATTTAGGACTTGACGCAAGCTGTCATTGTTCTCGCTATAATGACGAGTAACTTGTCATATTATCTATGTGGATGACACCGCATAATTTTTATACAACGTAATGACAAGGGCGGATTCAGGATTTGATTATGCGCACGCGTTCCAACGTCTATTCCACAAAGAACTGTAGATGAAGAAACATCTCGGTTGCTTTATGTTGTTCAGAAATAAAATAAAAAGAAGCGCTTGGGTCTATGACATAAATAAAGATAGAACCGAATCTGGTAAATTCCACACTTTCGTAGTCCGTGTTCCTTCTGGCGCAAGGACGTGTCTCGAACCCCGTGACGTCCGCGGACGTTTTCAGCTGACAAAAACATCCAGCGCACCAGATTTCTGTCGGACGTCCGAACGCTCAAGGTCAGCCCAAAGTTACGTCCACAACTTACCTCCGATAGTTTGCACAGCTCAGTGTACATTAATTAACTAGATACCTTTATGTCTCGGCTGTCAGCCGCATCCGTCAGCTGCGTCCGATAATTTGTATTCAGCTTAAGACGAAGCAAGTAGTACGCTGGCCCATAACAATATCAGTGACACCCAAATCCTTGTTTGGTAAAGAAAGTCGCCGTACCGCGCTCTTCATTTTAGACATTAGTTCATAAGTCTAATTTGCCCATGTGGAGGGCAAGGTGTTAAGTCCCTCCAACACAAAGGGAGGATACTCCGACCCGGCGAGGTGATCGTGCCTGGCGGGCCGCGGCCCAACGGTCAACGTCAACGTTGGGAACATGTATATATAGTTAGCAGCTGTGAAAACTTCTATATCGCGATTCAGGATTTGATGCGAGCTGTCAAGTGTCAGTTTATTTATATTATTATATGTGGGTACCGCCACACCCAGTACTACAGTGCCCTTCAACCAAGACAGCTTATGGCTTAGACCTACTATTCGTCAAGAGACCCCTCCATGGAGACCTAGTTCTGGCATATTTATTAAGGATGGCATAAAGTATTTACTGATAGTAAAAGCTCCCTACAACATTTGGCTCGATGCGCCTCTGGCTACAGAGGTGCATCGACAGCCTATGATATTTTAAAGTTAATGTGGTGGTTTTAAAATAATAACATGGCTCTAAAATTGCAGTGGGTTCCATCACACTTGGGTTTATGGGAGAATGAACAGGTTAACACACTGGCCAAGGATGCAGTTATTGATGGATTAGTAACAGATATACCATGTTATTTTGAAGTCTTGCCTAAATTTAATTCTGATTGCTATAAAATTTGGAAGGCATTTCTTTGTATTTATTTAACTAATCTTACTTAACAAACAATGTGTTGTACTGTTTTATGAATTATCATTAACACGTCATTTGTAATGAGAATTTTTATCAGATATCCATCATTGTTATCAGTTAGCTTACCGTATTGTATTTGATTATAAACCAAATATTTAATATGTGATCATTGTCACGTCAATTTACTGTATAGTTTATACTTTGATCGGGTTGAACAGTAATAGTGGAGTAATAGAGAAGCAGTCGCTAACTACTTGGAAAAGCCGACTATTTAGCCAGAAATCATTTCATGACACGGTTGGCCACATTATGAAGTGTTAAATTTTATGATCCGGCCACAAGATATACAGACAAAGTCCGGCCATAAGTTCTGTTACAAATGCAAGATGCATTTTTTTAAAGAAGTAATGTAATATTACTAAAACTTATATGTACATATTTATTAAAGTCTCAGACATTTGACTTTTATACAGGCATTGACATTTCAACTGTCTGGCCACGAATCTATGGATTTACGCACTGATTCCATGAGAAGTTTTGTCACTGCTTGTTCCAGAGATTTATATATTTTTTTAAATTCAATATCGCCTTGTCTTTTAGAACAAGCCATGATCTCTAAAAGACTGGGCTAGATGAGGGCCAGTCTTCAACTCTTATTAAGTCCGGTACGTTGGTTTCAAGTCAGGTTTGGGTAGTTCGTGCCTTGTGACCAGGTGCAGAGTCCTGCTGGAAAGTTCACGGTACATTTTTAAAAAGTGTATTGCTGAGTGGTTTTGCAACACGATCAAAGACTGTCTCTTGATACACTTTGGCTGAAATTTTCACTCCTTTTTCACAAAAATTTAGCTTTGTGACGCCTTGATAAGACACGCCTCACCAAACAACCTTATGAACTATGAGCGTACACTTTATCATTTTGCTTATTGTAGTGCTCTTCAATCGTTAAAATTTCTTCATCGTTTAAAAGAATATTTTTGTGCTCTTCGCCTGCGTATCGCGACAGAAGGCGTTCTGACCGATTCACTCCCTTTAATTGTAAAGAATGATTTAGGGCATGTCCTGTATATCGACGGTAAGCACCGAGCTTAAGGTCTTGTTTTATAATATGCGACAGTGTCCTAGCGGGAATCTTCTATTCTCGCGATAAGATTTTTTGCTTCCTAATGCTATTTCGACGAATTCTGAATTTAATAGCCTTTGTAGTTCTAACAGCACGCGGCCCTCTCGATCTTTTATGGTCTTCGACAGAGGAAGTGTTGTTGTATCTATTGATAGTACGTTATACGAACATACGGCTGATACCAAGCTTTTGAAGTGTCTGGAATATGACCGACGCTCCTTACCCACTTTATGCAAGGCGATCACCGCAATCCTATTTTCTTTACCACCCCAATCCATATTGTAATTTGATAATGAACACGAAAAAATATGCGAAATGGCGCCAATCAAAAAAACTTTTTAAAATAATAAACGCGTTCCAAATCCAAAGTAATTACAAAATGTTGAAAAAAGAAAAGTTTTTATGTAACAGTATACTTGTTAATTTACTTAAAAAAAAATGGAGTGGAGCTCTTCTTAAACAACGTGTAACAGAAAGGTGTGGTCAAATTTCAGCAGCGGATAATATTAATGGAATATGACTGACGGCTCCATACCCACTTTGTGTAAGGCGATCACCGCAATCGTATTTTCTTTAACACCCCAATCCATATTGTAATGTGAAATGGCGCAAAATCAAAAAAAACTTTTAAAAATAATAAACGCGTTCCAAATTCAAAGTAATTAAAAAGTTAAAAAAAAGAAAAGTTTTTATGTTACAGTAGGTATTTATGGCCTATAAATCTACATGCCTCGGAGAGGACGTCAACTTCTCGTTCCGGTGACTTATCTCTCTGTGATAGTAATTTATATAGTCATTTCTTGCCAATTACGTTATTAATACAATAATAATAATAATATCTTGGGACAACTCACACAACGCTATCTGATCCTAAACTAAGCAGAGCTTGTACTATGGAAACCAGACAACTGACAAACATACTTATATAATTCTAAAAACATACATATTATAGATAAATTACACCCAGACACAGAATAAACCATCGTGCTCATCACACAAAGTTTTATCCTGGGTGGGGATCGAACCCACGACCTCCTGCGTAGCAGTCGGATACACTCCCACCGCGCCACAGAGGCAGTATAATACAATAATTGCATTTTTAAAAGATAGAAAAATTTGAAGTCCAGACCCAGGAATCGAACCCGAGACTAACCTAACCTAACCGGGGCCGGAATCGAACCACCTATCTGGAAAAGGCGCGCGTAGAACACTTCGTGACACCGTCTTGGACGACAGGTTGCCCTCCTTGTCGCCCTGTAACACCCTGCGTACGGCGAGCAAGTAAAGCAAGGGTGCTGCTGCAGCGGCCGTCGAGTGCCAAAAACATTATCACTCCCGAAAAACAATGCAGTTTACAATCTCGCGAGATAGATTATAATCTAACGTTGTTTACTATTTTACGGTGACATAGACATTTCTTGCAAATTACCTACTTTATTTATTGTAGTTTTGTTTATGTTATATTTGTTTCTTTATAGCCTTGTCTTGTTTGCTATTTTGATCGTAAGCAACCACGGCAACCTTGATTTAGTGCCTAATTAGCAAGAAAGGCGGAAATAACTTGAATGTTCAAATATAAATGTATCTATACCCTGTTTGTTTTGGGCCTTAGAATAAATATAAACAAAAAAAAGTTCGTTTAAATAGCCGATTCTCCTTGCAAAATACATAGTAACGAAAGTGTTTACAATTATTTATTTTTATTTTTAAAAAATAAGTTAACTAGCAATGTGGGATTGAGTCCCACATTACTAGCAATCTTGTTAACCCCTCCAGCTAAGCTCCGAAGGCTTGTGTTAGGAGTGGGTTCACGTCGGTAGTAAAATGGGTAGGATTCGAACCCGCGACCTCACGATTGACCAGATTTAGGGGAGGGCAGGCGGCTCTACTGCCCTAGGGCCTCCACAAGAGAGGGACGCGTTAGATTTTATCTTAAACTAGCTGTCCCGCGCAACTTCGTCTGCGTAAATTTTCCCCGTTGTTGCAACATTTCTCAATGCTGCTCCGCTCCTATTGGTCGTAGCGTGATGTTTTATATATATAGCCTACCTCGATAAATGGGCTATCCAACAGTAAAATACATTTTCAATTCGGATCAGTAGTTCCTGAGATTACCGCGTTCAAACAAACAAACAAACTCTTCAGCTTTATAATATTAGTATAGATTATGTATAAATAGATTTTATTTCCAAATATTTTAAATAATACTAACACAAACATATTATTAATGTTCTTGATTAAAAAAGTCTACACAATCCATATTTATTCACTATAATTCGTAAAACATCGATACACATTTCAGAAAACTTATCGCAAAAGGTTTCTCTCTAAAAAACAAAACACAACACTATAAGGAAATATTCTGGTATGGACTATTAATAAGCATACAAGATTGTAGAATTTAAAGGGGCATTACACTGAGAGAATTATTTATTTAGCGCTACGTACACAGTGGCACAATCACCGGCCTCGCTCTTCCGCACACAACCATTACTTCACAGTGCGCAGCAGCGCAGGTCAAAATAAAATAGAATATTCGTTCGTACATATGTTAGATTACGAACGCTATGACTATGAAAATACAAAAATGCTCGTTTTTGCATTTTTCCGCAACTTCAAGATTTATTTGCGGGATCATACTAAGACATATCCTTAAATTGCTTTATTTAATTTACTAGAAAAACTCTTTGAATAGTGACACATTTTTTTTCGTGTCCTAATATTTAGGTTTTCTATATACATTTTTGAGAGAGCCTTAACCCTGTTTCGCGTTGTCTAACCTTAAAGAGCTTCTAACACTTTTATAACAACTGTATATGCAGTATTTACAATAAACAATTTTGATTTACATTTTTTATTCGGAAATTAATTAGGCCTGTGGCCGTACGGCCTCCACACATTGCACATAAAAATAGCTACTTGTTATACGAAAATCTTAAAAATAATTAATTAAAATTTGTGATGTTAATAAATGCAATCGGTCAACTTTATAAAGCCAAAAAATACAGACATTCAAAACAGTTTTAAAACGAATACACTAACTAGTTATAAAGACATCTATTGAATAGAACGACTATGTAATGACTGTCCAATATAATTTAGTCGGTTGCGACTACAGGACGTCCAAAGCACAAAAAAACAAGACAATAAAAAACTACTTTTTACATTGCCAATATTATTATACTATATATACCTATACAGGTTGATTTTTAATATACTAATAACATCTCCCTCTCGACTGCTTTACATTACTCCAAATAACACCACCAAATAACTAATGTTTTTTTTTTTAAAAAGAAGCTATTGCATAGCATTTTTATCAACTTAAGCTATTAAAAAAAAAAAAAAAAATAGTCTTTTTTTAATTATAAAAAATATTGTTATTATATTTTTTCTTTAAAAAAAATGGTTTTTTTTTTTCAATTTTAAATTTTTTATTTTTTTATTTTTTGAAAAGTTTTTTTTAATTATAAAAAAAGTCATTAAAAGTTCTGCTATTCATCGATAGATGGCAGAACTAAAAAGTATCACCGCTGTGCCCGTCGGAGTGGGGAGCGTGAGGTTTTTTCGTTACGGAATTTCTGGATTCGGTCCCCGCGCTCAAGGCCCGCGATAGAAGCTATGCAATAGCTTAAAATTACTACAAAAAACTAACCCTTCACCACCTACCATCTACTTTTGCCACACAACCATTTATCACACATCTGTGAGACCACGCAGTAAAATTGACGTTTCTTTGTCAGGTTTAGGCATTTCTCTTAATTTTACTTCAGTAAAATAGTCTGTAGGTACTTAGTTAAAGTCATCATTCCAAAAAAACAAGTGCTAGGTGATAAAGGGTTCTGTTGCGCGGTAGGGGTGTATCCGACTGCTACGCAAGAGGTCGTGGGATCGATCCCTACCCAGGATAAAACTTTGTGTGATGAGCACGATGGTTTATTCTGTGTCTGGGTGTTATTTATCTATAATATGTATACTGATCTGACTATCTATAATATGTATTCTGACTGAAGATCTTAGCGAGTATTCATTATACAGGAATGAACGCGTCACAAGTCCGCTTGGGACCACGGCCGGTGCAACCTGGTCGAAACGTCAAGCAATTTTAAGGTAAACAATGCGCGTTAATTCCCGTATAATGAATACTCGCTAAGATTTGTCACATATAGGAATCAAATCTACAAACACTTTCACAGCCATACCGAAAGCTACCAGTAGTCGCCTAGTACCTGTCATGTTTCAACAACCAATTAATGAACTGTCATCAACCGTTGGTACATACATATCAACACATATGATGGCCCACTGCTGGGCACGTGTCTCCCCAGTAGAACCTACTAGTATGTAGATCCTGGGGGTAATTGCCATAATCGCCACGCTTGGCGAGCGGGTTGGCGATCGCAGTAAGACTTTAAGTACGCAGAGGACGCTGCTGCCCGTCCTCCGGTGAGAAATCCCTTAGTCGCCTTGACGACACCCACGGGAAGAGACGGGGTGGTACTATTCTTAAGCCGGTACCACACGGCACAATATTACTATAAATAAGATATATTTCGAGATTTAATCGCGTGAATTGTTTAAAGGTACCTTTTATTTACCTAACGTTTCGATCGAATTGTACCAATCGTGATCACGGGTCGACTCTCTATCCATACTAATATTATAAATATGAAAGTAACTATATCTGTCTGTCTGTTACGCTTTCACGCTCAAACAGCAAAATCGATTTATATGAAATTTGGTATACAGAGTATAGTAATAAGTAAATGTTTATATGGAACTTGCCTTCTGTAATTTTGTTGTTTTGTACATATTTCGTGATAATATCGACATAATAATTGGTATTTTTCCTAAAACCGTATGAAGTATCTGATTATGATGAATTTGTATTTATTATTATTCATACGAATGATAACGATATGATACTAGGAAAAGATAAAGGTTCAGATTTTGTACAAGCGGCTATTCAAAATCAAAACTATTGATAGTGTTATCAATCATTCAGAAACGATTGTATCAAAGTCGAATCAGCTTTTTTGGTATATTATTTGATAGGTTGTTTAAAAATGATAATGGTCTTCTTACCGATGTCGGTTATGGCGACCGATCTCGTTAGAGACTAGCCAACTACGTAGGAGATATTGTAATGCACAAGTGTATACGCAAACACAAGTGCACTCTCTATTTTCCTACTCTCATAGTCCGATGGGACGGAAATCAGACACGAGCGGAGACAGGCGCTGATACAGAACTTTGCTCAAGGGGGGCAACATGTGACCCAATCGGTCAAGTGTGAGTCGTTCACATGACAGGAGGGGGCTGTGCATTTGATTCACCATCGGTACACCAGCCACCACCGCCTTTCAATTGCCTGGCAAAACACATTATTACAATGTCCAAATTCTGTACATTTCCAAAAAAAAAAGGTCTTCCAGTCGAGTATCCAATTGGCCCTATTGCCTCACCCCTTGGATCCACGCCTGAGCGGAGAGAGGCGGGGGGGGCGGGGGGGGCAATTGTGTGGCAAAACACATCATTACAATATCGAAATTCTCTACATTTCCCCAAAAAAAAGGTGTTCCAGTCGAGTCTACAATTGGGCCTATTGCCTCTCCCCTTGGATCCACGCCTGAGCGGAGAGAGATTAGGCGCAGGACCTTCGGCTTAATATGCTCTCCGTCGCATGGAGAGATGTCACAATATTCTGAAGCGGTCACCTATCTACGTACCGACAGTGGTGAAGTGGTAACCTCGCAGATATCTCGGTATCTGCTTGGTTACCACTAACTCGGGGCCTTGGTATTACTGCTTCTTGGGCAATATCCAAAGCCAACGTTAACTTTATATAATAATAATCATATTCATTTATTCTTGCGATACATGGGTCTTAAATATAGTTGTTACATTGTTATTGTGTTTCACCATGCTCCACCTTCTCGGTATGCAGGATTGGTTTAACATAATCGTTTAATAAAAAATTACAAAAATAACATATAAAATATTACATGCAATTTACACTTACATTTTCAAAATAATATTAATACTATAATTACAGACTATGAATAAATGTCAAATTGATAACAATAAAATAATAACATTAATAATAAATAATTGATTAAATTTTGCCAGATAAATATTCAATAATTGAGTAATAACATTTTTGCATTAATAGTATTTTGATTTCATTCTTAAACACATTAATATTAAAAGTACTCAAAATATGTTTTGGCAAATGGTTATAAATACGCGGAGCCATGCAAAATATGCTTTTGTTGAATAGTGCGGTCCTGTTCTTAGGTAAACAAATGTTGAAATTATTTCTTTTGCTTCTTAGTGTCTCATACAAATGCATATTTTTCCTTACAAACAGTGCGCAGACACTAGGCTATTGGCAATTAGATAATTTCCAGACTAACCTACTAAAAATGAAAAATAAAAACTTTTTACAATAAAATATAACCGTCTTCAAAATTAAATATAAGGCAACTAAAAAGAAAAAAGTATTATAGAACAACAAAAAATAAATAAACATTTTGAAGTTGGTGTCAAATAAAACCAACTACAAAATGTTTTTTAAATTTTTACAGTTGCATTTTATAGTTCGTTCCAGTTACATTTTATTATATTTTAAATGGACCTTAAATATATAAATTGATCACTATTAATTTTAAGTTTTATGCAAACTCAATTAAGTGTTAAAATAATTGATGCATTTAATTTTATATGGGTTCCATCCGGGTAAAAGCCTCCTCCAATGAATCTCATTTTTATCGGTCTTTCGCTATTTGTAATCAATTTTTGAAAAAAAAAAAAAAATCCAGTCCAGTTATTGCTGCTAGTTCGCCTTGCCATCTACAACCAGGTCTATCAATAATAATAATTTATTTTATTTTGTATCACAATATTCTTATCATAAAATTATATAGCATCGCATTCTTTTATAATTGTAACAGTAATTGTGAGAGAATGGTGCCTGTGTTAAGAATAACCTGTATTACAGGTCACCAGAATTGAGAAACCAATTAAGAAGTCTTAAGGTCCATCTGTCATCAGTGTCTATTCGATTACAGTGTACGCTAATCGAATACAATCGAATTATAAATCAACATTTTTCATTTCTGCTCCGCTCCTATTAGTAGTAGCGTGATGTAATATAGCCTGTAGCCTTCCTTGATAAATAGACTATTTAACAGTTTTTTTTTTAATTCGGACCCGTAGTTCCTGAAATTACCGCGTTCAAACAAACAAACAAACTCTTCAGCTTTATAATATTAGAATAGATTAAATAATCCATACTAATTTTATAAAGCTGCAGCTGCTTTAAAAGAGTGGCACATGAGTTTCTTGGCAGCTTCTTCTCATGAGCTTTACACTTGGAACTGCCGCCTAACCTCATTCAGTTTTTTTTTTCAAACAATCATAATTTTATAAAATTTTTAGTATGTTTTCATTTGACGTTTTCAAATAATCATTAACCTGATTTTACAAAATAAAGATATTTGACTTTGACTTTGACTTCGCTGCAGCATTATTCATAATTCTACTAATACTTAATTTATGTATTAGTAGAACTATGAATAATGCTAATCTCATTAAACATTCGATATATACAAATGCTCGGCTCTATTGATGACGTCACTTTCTCAGTTCGCAATTTTCACAACAAATTAATCGCATAGGGTATAATGACTGTCAAGTCAAATCAGTATCTTTTTAAGAAACGTCAAAACGATGCGCCTCCTATTCATATCAACCCATATGATGGCCCACTGCTGGGCACGGGTCTCCCCAGTAGAACCTACTGGTATGTAGATCCTGGGGGTAATTGCCATAATCGCCACGCTTGGCGAGCGGGTTGGCGATCGTAGTAAGGCTTTAAGTACGCAGAGGACGCTGCTGCCCTTGCCTTGACGACACCCACGGGAAGAGATGGGGTGGTACTATTCTTAAGCCGGCACCACCACACGGCAAGCCTCCTATTAATTTATATGAAATACAAAGCAATGACGTCATTCTTTTGTATGGTCAAATCATGTCGTTTCAATGTTTGCTTTGCTGTTAATAAATTCATGACAACGTAAAATTGTAGAGAAACATTGTTTTTTAGAATATTTTTTCAAATGCTATTTTCGTCGTAGGAGATACCTGGGTGGCAAGTACACTCTGAAAAGTATGTCGTTCCGGGAGAACAATGCGATTAATTTGATTGAGCACTTCTCTAGACGTATGAATAATAATAATTCGTCGTATAGGAGAGGCAGGCAACAACCTTTATTAGTATCAGCTTACAACTCACTTAAATCAAATACCGTGCACTCAGTTCGACTACTGGAAATGTTTTCTTTAGAGACAATATTCCTCCCATAGTCAAACCTAAACGTCAATATGACTGTAACCATCTGAAACGAGTTTGTACACAGTACATAATCCAGAAATACGATGATTTCCATAAGGTTTATACAGATGGCTCTAAGACTATCGCGGGCTGTGGCGCTGCTATGTGGGACCCACAACTGAATACAGTGCTAAAACTTAGTATAGATTCCAATATCTCGATTATGCATGTCGAGTTGATTGCAATAGCGGAGGCTCTTTCTTATATTAACTCTATAAACCACAATAAATTTGTCATCCTAACAGACTCAAAGAGTGCGCTCCAACACCTGGCTCGGTGCACCTCGTCCGTGCGAGGAGTACCGATAGCCTACACGATATTGGAATCTATTTATAGGTTGACTTCTAAATCGATTTCAATAATTTTACAATGGATCCCTTCTCATGTTAAGATTCAAGATAATGAAACCGTTGACAGCTTGGCCAATCAGGCGGTCGCAGAGGGCGTATCTGTTAACATCCCTCCACTGTTTACAGATCATATTAAAACACTAAAACTACAGTGTATGGATGTTTGGAGCGAATATTTTGATCAGAGATCCACAGAAAAGGGGATATGGTATAAGACCATCCAACCACATCTTCCAGCAAATATTTGGGCTGAAGAAAACTCACTTTGTAGAAGTAGTTTAGTTATGGCAATGAGACTTCGTTCCGGTCATATTCCATCGAATAAGTTTGGCTATTTGATGAAAAAACTAAATTCACCAAATTGTGCAGAATGTGGAGTAGTTGAAGATGTCCAGCATATCTTGATGGAGTGTGTACGGAACGAAGTTATGAGAAACAGCTTGCTTGGCCCAACAAACTATGATGTTGGAGCTTGTAACTCAATCCTGTCTTGTCCTTTAACAGAACAGGCTACAATATTGTACAGATTGGCATTTGTAATATTAAGTAAATAGTGTATATTAATTATAAGGTGTGCTTACAGGGTGACATTATCGCTAAGCGATAAAACCCTTTAAAATTAAATAAAAAAAAAAAAAAAAAAATACTATTTTCTGTATAGTGTAAAATATTTTTTTGTTATTGCAGTCATCTACCCAATTCTATCAACAGACTACTAAGTTCTCAAAAATTTCACGCATGAACGCCGATACGACATCAATGGCTTTTTAGAGTTCCGTGGCCAAAATGGCACAAATGGAACCCTTAGAGTTTCGTCATGTCCGTCTGTCTGTTTGTCCGTCGGTATGTCACAGGTAGGGCTTCCATTACGTAATTACGTAATTACGCAATTACGTAATTACGAACTTATTTTAAAGTATTTTTAATTCCGTAACTGAAGATGTCAATTCCGTACTTACGTAATTATTGGTATAATAAATTAATCAAAATAGTCAACCAATAAAACAAGGATTATACATACCAGTTATAATGTGGCAACACTACGTTATAACTACTTCGAAACTATACAAACAGGGGATTCCCCGCAGTTTATTTTATCGTTTGTTAAATCTTTCAAAAAATTGTTCTAAGACGTACAGAATAGAGTTCAAATATATTAACTTGGCGAGTCGGTAGGGCCGGGGAGTCCCTGGCGAAAAGCCCCTACGACCACGGGGAACTACTATGCTCTTCACTTTCTTAGCTAAAATGAAAGTGTAGTTTCATTGCTCAATTGTCGGTTATTCAGTTCACATCGCTAGATTCTCACAGTTGAAATTTGATCAAATTACCTAATTAAAAGTTGGTGCTAAATGCGTGCAAATATTAACAATTTATAGCAGTTGTATCTTTATCGTGAGTGACTTTGAAGGTGTGGATTATCTCTTGAAAGATGTAAGTATTTAAACCAAAGCCTTAATAAGTCTATTTAGTATTAAAAGGGCATTAAAAACCCCGTAGAGCATACATAGTTCATACAAAATAATTTGTAAATCAAACATTTTCTTAAGGTGTATTTATTCCGATTAGATTATAGAATATCTAGGTTCCCAAATACATATTAATTAAGAACACTGATTAAAACATAAAATACCTATAAGAAAAATAAGTTATTTATCAAAAAAATTAAATGCTATAGCTCGTCTTTAAATCAGGAATGAATGAACTAAGCATGCTCTGTCGTTTGGCTATAAAATACGTAATACGTTTGACGACACGGTTGGCGTAATGGCTGAGTGATCGACTGTTGCGCAGCGTATCGCGGGTTTGATCCCCGCACGAAACAAATACATATTTGTATGATCTGGAAGTAGTTGTTTCGGATCTGGGTGTTTGTGTGTTTCTGTGTTTGTAAACGTAATTATAAAAATAAAAATAAAGTATATTTGTAATGAGTGGGCAACTATGTTTAACAATATCATGATTATTAACCTAACTTCCTTTTATTTTTTTTCAGGTCTTCTTCAAATAAGACTGTATATAAAGAGTTTTTGAACAAACGCACACAAAGCTCTATCTGGGAACATTTCTTGAGAGCTGATAATGGACAGAGTGTTGAATGTAAACATTGCAAAAAAATATTGAAAACTCCTGGTGGCGCAACTGGAGCGTTACACACTCACATGCGTGCCAAGCATATCGGAGAGATGCCGCAAGAACAGGAGTCGCAAAGGCCGAGTACATCAACGTCTAATAGTGGTCTAATTCAAACACGAAAACGTTCGAATGAACCTTCACAAAAGAAAATTAAACTCACTGATTATTTTTCAAATATGGAAGTTCGAGTGACCAGAATGGCTGCATTGGATGGGATACCATTGAGCACATTTTGTACTTCAGAAGATCTGAGATACCTTTTTAAAAACTCTGGCTACGATGTGCCAAAATCTTCTACAACTATAACACAGATAATTCTAAAACAGAGTTATAACACAAAAAACAAATTGAAAAATGAATTGAAAATTATGAAGTCTGAAAATAAAAGATTTACAATCACTTTTGATGAGTGGACGTCTACCCGTAATAAAAGGTATATGAATATAAATATCCACAATAAAGACTTTGATATGGCCAAATATAAAAATTTGGGACTTGTACGGATACAGGGATCAATGCCAGCTGAAGTAGGCACTCAATTATTACAGCAGCATTTGAGTGACTTCGGTTTAAGTCTGGAAGACGACATAATTGCTTTCACAACAGATGGAGCAAGTGTAATGGTCAAAATGGGCAGAAATTTTGACGGCCACCACCAATTGTGTTTGGCTCATGGAATACAATTAGCAGTCCTGGAAGTTTTATATAAAACACAAAAATCTCCAGTACCTGAAGTGCAGGAGGATGTCTCAAATACCGGCGCTGAAGAAGCAGAGGAAATTGAAGAAGATGAGGGTGCGTTTATTGTAGAATCTGCCAGAGTTCCAGAATCGGAGTTTTTATACAAAGGTACTATAAAAAAATTAAGAGATCTAATAAAATCTTTTAAAAACTCCCCATTGAAAAACGACTTGTTGCAAAAGTACATTTTAGAAGAACATGGTAAAAATATTGACCTGATACTAGACTGTAAAACGCGCTGGAATAGTTTGTCGGATATGGTAGGCCGATTTCTCAAATTAAAATCATGCGTTTTTAAGGCGTTATTAGATTTGAAATCAAATGTACAATTTACAGACGAAGAGATCCAAGACTTTCACGACATTCATTACAGCTTGGATGTAATAAAAACTACAGTTTTGTCATTATGTCGCCGTGATTCAAACTTATTGACGGCCGACGCTGCGCTTCGATTTATGCTAGAGAAACTTGATCTTCAGCCCAACGATCTCAGTGGAAAACTAGCCACATCTCTTAGAAAGAGAATAAAGGAAAGGCGAACTAACGTATTCGGTGTTTTGCAATATTTGCATAACAATGAGGATTTTTTTAAAACTGCTGCCACAGAATATTTCACGAAACCTTCGTCGGATGATATACGAATGTATATAGTGGAACTGTTCGAACGGTTGAAATATAATTCTACAGAAAAATGTACAAATTCACAACCACAACCGAGTGCATCGGACGCAATAGCCACCAGTGACGATGATGACGAGGAGTTGACAATCGCACAACAGTTAGAGAAAGAAATAAACAAAGTTACTATAAATAAACCAATTTCAACAGTAAACACAGATCTCCATTCCATTATTAGGGTGGAAATGTGCATTTACGACAGCGCTGGCGGCGGTCGCGAAGTTTTTTTGACTGCAGCGTATAATTATTTGCTTTTGATAACGCCTACAAGTGTTGAAGCCGAGCGAGCCTTTTCATCCGCCGGATATTTTTGTAGTAAATTAAGAAGTTCCTTGAGTGACAAGTTAATTGCCTGTGACTCACAGGCAATTAATTCAAAGACCACTCAATGAATATTTATTGGTGAAAAGCTGTCTTGTAGTATCCACTACTAAGTTTGATAGCAAAATAATAAAAAAAAATATTTTTTGGGAAGGCACTCCATACATGGACCTAACAGAAACTGTTTTTTTTTTCAGCATACATCAACGCGAGTCTCATCATTCGACAGGTCTTTAAAAAAATATTTTAGGGTTTAATAAACTTTTTTGATTTTCCAAGAGGTCGTCATGCATCAAGAACTTGAATAAGCAAGTCGAAGCAAAATTATTTTCATAATTTTCATACAAAGGAAAAAATCTGAAACGGCCGGAGAGATTTTGATGCAGAACTGACGGCTTAACGTACTCTCCGAGGTACACAGTTTATAAATGGTCACCCATCTATGAACCGACAGTGGTAATGTTGCTTAACCTCGCATATGTACCGATCTGCTCGGTCGAAACCGAGTCCGGGACCCCTCGTAAATATTTATGACACTAAGTGGTATATAAGTTACAAAGTTTTTTTAGTTTAGTTTTTGTAGTTTAATTATGTATGCTCTTGTCTTAATGTAGTATGTATTAAATAAATTACAATATTTACTAAGGTTTTTAGGGTTCGGTAACCAAAATGGCAAAAACGGAATCCTTATAGTTTCGTCATGTCCGTCCGTATGTCACAGGCATTTTACTCAAAGACTACTCAATGAATATTGATGAAATTTGGTGAAATGGTGTCTTGTAGTAGCCGCTACATCGTTTGATAGCTTAGTAATAAAAATAAATATTTTTAGGGGGGCCACACCATACATGTAACAGAAGCTGATTTTTTTTTGAACAAACCTCATCGACGTTATTACATATTTAAAACTTATTTGATTATATAAATATTTTTGGAAATAATCGCTCTGAAAATTGCATAAATTATACCCCTCCTTTTCTTTGAACCGTGTGAAAATAAAACATGAAAACAATCAATAAGATAGCGCTTAATAAATACTTTCAGCGAAAATTATTTCGGACATGATCGGATGTACCGTCATTGAGTTATGGCCAAAAAATTGCGTTTCTCAACGTAAGTGCTATGAACATACGCTCTTCTGCTGGTGCATTTATTCAAGTCGGATTTTTTCATACGGCAAGGGCTCCAGAACCCTACACTCAGCATGGCTCGACATGCTCTTGCAGGTTTTTTAGTTTTCAACTTATGAATGTTCTTGTTTTAAATGCGTGAGTACGGGTAGTATGTAATAAATAAATTACAATTTATACTAATATTATAAAGCGGAAGAGTTTGTTTGTTTGTTTGTTTGTTTAAACGCGAACTACTGGTCCGATTTAAAAAAAAAATTTATTGTTGGATAGCTCATTTATCGAGGAAGGCTATAGGCTACATAACATCGCGCTACGACTAATAGGAGCGGAGAAGCGACGAGAAACGTTTCAAAAACGGGGAAAAATATCGCATACAAAGTTGCGCGGGACAGCTAGTATTTAATATGGATTATCAATCCTTACTTTTGTAATAAAATATTCTGCGTGACGAATAAATCAATTATTTTCTTCCTTTTGATAACAGAATCATTATTTTATATTTAATCATTCGTTACAAGTACTTGGCCAATATTTAAGCACATATAGTTTTTACCTTTGTTGTAAGTAGATGCTCCTACTATATTGTACCCACTAAGGCTGATTTTGGTTTATCTCATGTTTCAAATTTTGATAATACAATTTGCATCAGTCAACATGGTGTATAGTATACGAGTATTAGTCGCAGCACCTTACCCCCATATCAAGTTTATAAACATTCAAACATTGTAAAATTGGCAATTTGAAAAGAGTGGCCGCGAGTTTTTATTGCCAGGTTCTTTTCTCCGGCTTTACCTATTGTTTGCGAACTTGGCATTACATGTACATGTAGAATCCCGACGTATCACAAGAGTTGTTTTGCATCCTAAGTGAAAGGATTTAGAATTTAAAAATTTTATTAGCGTTTTAGGGGCTTAATAATAACTATCTTTGTCTGCCGGTGATGCAGCGGTAGTTCCTAAGTACTGCTGGGTCCTAATTCAGGATGATTTTAAATTACACCAAAAAACTTTGTAATTTATATTTAAAAATAAAAAACAAATTCACCCTTCACCACTTACCAACTACTTTTATCACACAACCATTTACCACACATCTGAGAGACCTTAGAAAAAAAAATCGAAGTTTCGTTGACTGCCCTATCTTTCGACACTGGGTTCAAATTCATGCACTTGTGCCCGGAGTCCCGGAGAGTGGGAGGTACAGAAAGTAAAATTAAATGTCACTAACATAGTTTATAAGTCATTTCTACTAATATAAATCTAAATGTTACTAACATAGTTCTAAGCCATTGTTACTAACCTTATATGGACCCTGTCTGAATTTTTTTTTTTTTTTATTTTTTTTTTTTTTTTTTTTTATTAAATATTTTCTAAGACTTAAATTACAATGTTATTATTTATGTAAAGAAGTCACGAGAGGGAGGTTATAAGTATATTAAAAATCGTTCTGTATAGAATTTTGCACCGAGTCTAGGTTTATTTTGTGTCTGTAATAATTACAGACACAAAATAAACCTAGACTCGGTGCAAAATTCTGGGACAAACACAATTATTGTGTTTGTCAATCACATCACCCGTGATAAAAAATTATTAGTCCATATGAGAGCAACTTGCGCCTGTCTTGGTTGATTTTAGGGAGGTTTCTAATCTCTAGTGAATTTTTCAGGGTTTCTGATTTTTCCATTAGGGTTCAACCTCCTAAATTTTCCCTCCAAAAAATCAAAAACCTCGGACCACTTGGGAACAATGTCAGCGCGAGTCTACTCGTATTCGAGTTTTTAGTGAACCTTGAAAATGTTTTAGATTGTCTTACTACATACTTTATGACAGCAGTTCGAATTAATTATAATACATTAAATTTAAAATATGTTATAGTGAATTTTATTAGTTTAGAAATCGTCAGAAGTTATTTTAGGTAACGAATTTCTAATATGTACTGTACTTATTGTACTTACAGTACAGTACATAAATGTTGATAAACTTTCGCGATTTGTACACTGATAATGTGTACAAATCGCGAAAGTTTCATATCAACACATATGATGGCCCACTGCTGGGCACGTGTCTCCCCAGTAGAACCTACTAGTATGTAGATCCTGGGGGTAATTGCCATAATCGCCACGCTTGGCGAGCGGGTTGGCGATCGCAGTAAGACTTTAAGTACGCAGACTTTAAGCCGTCCTCCGGTGTGAAATCCCTTAGTCGCCTTGACGACACCCACGGGAAGAGACGGGGTGGTACTATTCTTAAGCCGGTACCACACGGCAAAGTTTATCAACATTTATGTACTGTACTGTTACTAGGCAAATTAAATTTACGAACTAATGTCTCAAATGAGGAGCGAGATGCGGTGACATTCAAAGACAAGATTTGGGTATCACTGATACTGTTATGGGCTAATGTGACACGCGATCATCAGGCACACTCACATACTCACAAACTTTCGCATTTATAATATTAGTGTGATGGTACGGAACCCTTCGAGCGAGTTAAGGGTACTCACCCTGTAGATATATGCTTTGTCAGCCAAAGCAAGGCATAGCAACAAGCCATAGGCATCTGACTCAGCATTTATTGTATACACGTATAGAATGTTCCAGAACAAATATTGTTGATGCACCACTTTACCTATAACGCAATAAGTAACATGACGCCCTTTGTTTGAAATAACTTTTATGTAAAATTCCCATAAACCAGACATTCTGTACCTAGACTTCGCCCGTAACGATTGTAATCGCGTTTTTATTAAATAAATATATTTTTATTTAAAAACCGTTTACTCATTCCTTGACTAGCGCGAGTCTGACTCGCACTTGGCCGGTTTTTTAAATCTTATTTTTCTAACAAGCTATATAGTTAAAGGAATTAAGTTAAAATTATCATTGCTTTTTCTAATTGTTATTTTTAATAGTGTACTTTCGGTAGTGATAATAAATTAGGAAATTAAATAAGAATTTAAATTTATTTAGAAATAAACATAGATATTCTGATTTTAAGTCATAAATGAATATGATTGTTTTATAAAGTTTAAATTTGAAGCTGGTATTTTTGATTGATATAGCTGGCTATTCGATCAATTTACGATCTTAGTAGTAGACACTCACTTAGAGAAAAATTTAAGGAATTCAATATCATGACTGTTGCATGTCAGTATATCTATGAAAACCTTATATATGTTCACAAAAATATTGATAGTTTCTGTAAGAAATGTGATTTACATAATATTAACACGCGGAACAAACATAAACTTGTTGTACCAGCGTCAAGGTTACAAAAAGTAAACAAATCATTTCGGGGCCAATGTATACGTTTCTACAATAAAATCCCTAGCGATATTCAAAAATTAAGTCGTAATAAATTTAAGTGTACCATTAAGAAAAAATTGTGTATGAAAAGTTACTACTCAATAATTGATTAAATGGAAGACAAAAACGCTTGGGATTGAAATGCTTTCTCTCACAGGCTATTAAAATGTACTTTAAGATTATATGTATATATACATATTTACTTTGTAAGAAGTTAAGTATTGTGTTTGCTGAATACGTTTATATATACTCATTTTAGAGTTACTAATAGTATTATTATTTAGTTATCCTTATTTTATAAACGATTACACACACCAAACACACTGGTTCATTCAGTAAAATTTATCATTGTAAAGAAAAACTTGATCATTTTAAAAGAGTGGCACATGAGTTTCTTGGCAGCTTCCTCTCATGAGCTTTACACTTGGAACTGCCACCTAACCTCATTTTGTTTTTTTTTTCAAACATTCATAGTTTTATAAAATTTTTAGTATGTTTTAATTTGAAGTTTTCAAATAATCATTAACCTGATTTTACGAAATAAAGATATTTGACTTTGACTTTGGAAATTAAGTTAAGGTTCTTTATTCATGATATTTATTCCGTGTCCACGGCAAGCCCGTGCAAACTGTCAAAATCATTTCATAATGGTAAACGGGGAGGTGTGCTCACAAATGCATCAAGACGCATGCATTGATGCATTCCTAAGCGCAGCTCTCCATTTGCCATTGTGACAATATTTTGACAGTTGGCACGGTCTTGCCGTGGACACTGAAAAAAAGAACCAAGGTATTAAATAGTAAGTATGCCAATCAAGTGAGGAGTCTCTGACTCATAGGGTTCCGTAGTCCACCATCCGAATAAAGTTTTTTTTTTTTAATTCTAATTTTATTTGGGGACTTTTATCCGTTTAGGATTATGTCAGTCCCATTAGGCTTAAAGGTTATACATTCATTTAAATAATGTATAATAAATACTAACTATGGGTTAGAGAATTTTATAACCTACGGGTCTTAATCGCGTAGATATTTTATTTTAAAGCTAAATACCTTTGTTTATTTCCCGACGTTTCGACCGTATTGCACCGGCCGTGGTCACGGGTAGACTGTGGGTTATTACACTGATACAAGGCTAGCTCATAAAACATTTTAGCTTCACTATAAAGATGAAAGGTCAATTAGAGAAAGTACTCGATGAAATCATTTAAATCACAATGTTATACCAAGCTTAAATATTGCAAAGCATTCTGGACGATATCAATTTGTGAAATTATAAAACTGCTTACCGAAGGACTTAAAAAAGACGTTTAAAAAACACACATATTTAAAAAGAGAATTAAATCTTTTCTATTAGAAAACACATTTTATTCTGTAGATAAATTTTCGGGCATATCATGTAGTATAAATAAGTGGATATATTACTAGATCTTTGTGATTATGATTAATAATTGTTATTGAAAAATGTATTGTTTCTATTTTTTAATGTTTCTAATTTAGACATTTCTTTTAGTGACTATATAATTGAAATTGTATTAATTTAATAATATTTATAATGTATTATTTTAGGTGTAAGTAATTTAGATATAGTATTAAGTGTTTTGTATTCAAACACAATTGTAATTAGTTGTTATTGAAGTATATAAACAAATAAATAAATGCGGCGTATGAAGTGGGTTTTCTGTTGTTTTTGTTACATCAACAACGTCATATAAGTATTTTGCAATGGAATCTGTACAAAAATTTTGTTACTTCTCACTTGGTTTGCTGTTACTTGTTAAGTTGTAAAGCCTACTTAGCTGCGATAGTTTTCCTTTAAAATTCACTATATATACTACTATCGTGATTTTTTTTCACATACCCAACATCAATGATTTAGCTGGCAGGGGAGGGGGGCACTTGACTTTAACAAAGATTTGCACTTTCAAGCGGACGGACGGTCATGGCAAAACTATAAGGGTTTCGTTTCGCCATTTTGGCTATGGAACCCTAAAAAGAAGTCAATGGACTCTCAAGTATCTACTTTATTCAAAATCAAAAATCAAAATCGTTTTATTTGCAGAAAACTTGGTACACAAAGGTTTTAAAAAGAAAAAAAATAGTTCATACAACTTAAGTCAAAATTATTGACAATTATTTATTTAACAGTAGGAACGCTTGCGCACCGTAGTAGAATGTCGTTATTGTGCTCGAGACGAATACTTGACGCAAGCGTATTTGAGATCGATCCCAAAGTTACAAGAATACAAAAATGGCCGTTTCAATCGAAACATAACTGCGACTGAACTGCAACTGCACTGCTTTAAATACGTGAATTGACCCCCAGGCCTTACTTTTAATTGTTAAGTACATGCAATTTTATTAGTTTTAAGGTAGGTATAATATATTGTGGCCGCCGTGTGGTGCCGGCTTAAGAATAGTACCACCCCATCTCTACCCGTGGGTGTCGTCAAGGCGACTAAGGGATTTCACCCCGGAGGACGGGCAGCAGCATCCTCTGCGTACTTAAAGCCTTACTGCGATCGCCAACCCGCTCGCCAAGCGTGGCGATTATGGCAATTACCCCCAGGATCTACATACTAGTAGGTTCTACTGGGGAGACCCGTGCCCAGCAGTGGGCCATCTTATGGGTTGATATGTATAATATATTGTAGTATAGTGTAATATAGGTAGTATTATTATTGTGTGAATGTGTATGTATGTTTTGTGAGTACGCGTAGTGTGTGTGCACTGATAGGTACAGATATATAGATATTCCATTTTCGATTAATGCCACATCTTTTTTTCCTTTTAGAACATGTTATGCCGTCTGTCCCTTGCCTATGCTTATACACTAAAGACTGCCCTGCTAGTCTAGTGGTTAGTGACCCTGATTGCAAAGCCAAAGGTCGTGGATGCGTGATCCCACCAAGGATATTTTTTGTATTATGAGCACTTTTTTTATTCTGTGTCTGGGTGTAATTTATATACGTTAAGTTTGAACTGTAATTTCACCCCTTTAAAGATTTGGTTTAGGCTTGTAGCGAATACCTACATTATAACAACTATCTGTGTACCAAATTTCGACCCTATCCATTCAGCAGTGTGAGCTGTGTCATCAATCAGTCACCGTTTCCTCTTATGACTCTTAAATACACAGATAGCTGATCTATTATATAGAGAGAGTGGGCACTTACAATCCTAAAGGAGCTGAAACTTTCTTTGTTTTATCCACGAACCACTTAGAAACCATAGAACAAAAATTGTTAACATTTAGTACCTACTGTGCTAATTTTAACAACTTTTTCTGAAAACAAATGTATATTTTTAGTCTTTTCAACCGACTTCAAAAAGGAGGAGGTTCTCAATTCGTCTGTATGTTTTGCGGAATAAAACATAAAGACTACTATTTCATGGCACCAACTTCAAAATGTTTAATTTGTTTTTGTTATTTTAGGTATATTATTTTTTGCTTTTTAGTTGCCTTGTATTTATTTTTGAAGTCGGTAATATTTTTTTGTAAAAAAGTTTTTTATTACATTTATTTTTTAACCTCATTTTTATTTTATTAGATGTGGATGCGAAGATGCGGTGCAGCCCCAATATAAGTATTTTTATAACTTTTTGGGGTGTCTTAGTTACTGTTATGTAGGAAGATGAGACACAATGAATATAAACATACTGTGTTTTTGACTGCCTCTGTGAGTGTGTCCGACTTAGGGCATTCAAACTCGGATAGTTATCAACTCCGGAGCTAGTTACGATGTTGAGGAATCAAATCCGGAACTCCGGAGTTGGCTCCGGAGTTGACAGCTTTTTTAGAAATTAATAAAAAGGCCCTTTAATTTAATCAATTTATGTTTTATTTGTTATGGAATCAGTGTTTTTGTTTAAAAAATTACTGTCTGACATACAGAAGTTATAATAGACAACTAATATGCATTATAAAGTAGGTATTAAAAAATCAACAATCATTAAAAATAAACATTTGTTTGGCAACTTACAATAAAATAATAATTATATTATCACCTAACATGCATGAACTTATAGGTACCTAAAAAATCTACTTTTTAAAAATCTACCTTTTGTTTAAAAAATTTACCGTCTGACAAGCGGACGTTATAACAGACAACTATTACGCATGTTACGCGTCGGTGTTATAGACGGACCGTCGACACCATTTATCTACGCTTTGGTGTAAGAGGCGGACCGTTGACACCATTTATCGAAGCAGTGCAGTTGCGGACCGGCACGAGGCGTCGAGTCAGCGCTACGTGATTTCCACATCTCGCCACTTCGATTTCGCAACCGTCTTTCCATAGTTGTAGTTTTAGATTTTAATAAAGAACGATTCATTCTTGGTACATACATCGACCATTTATCACTAGTTTTAGATTTTAGTTTAATGTAATTTATAATTAAATTTATTTAAGATGTATAGACTTTCTCTGCAACCTCCGGCTCCAGTTAACGTAATTGGCGCAGTCGGTAGGATATTCGCGGGCCGGTTCGCGATAATTAGGAATATCTCAAATCGATATCCGCGTTCGCGAGTCACCCGGGTGGTTTCCAAGCACCTTCAACGAATATCCGGATCTTCGGAAGCTGAAGCCAGAGGCGTATCCAGACATCGATACTGCAGAGGGGCCAACTATACACTTATTGAACCCAGACGGAACATCCGACCAGAAGAAGTAAGATGAACACCAGTGGTCTGGCAGCAATATTTGCCACTCCGCTTGACAAATAGTTGCTGTTCTTCGGGGGGAGGTGTTACGCGTCGGTGTTATAGACGGACCGTCGACACCATTTATCTACGCTTTGGTGTAAGAGGCGGACCGTTGACACCATTTATCGAAGCAGTGCAGTTGCGGACCGGCACGAGGCGTCGAGTCAGCGCTACGTGATTTCCACATCTCGCCACTTCGATTTCGCAACCGTCTTTCCATAGTTGTAGTTTTAGATTTTAATAAAGAACGATTCATTCTTGGTACATACATCGACCATTTATCACTAGTTTTAGATTTTAGTTTAATGTAATTTATAATTAAATTTATTTAAGATGTATAGACTTTCTCTGCAACCTCCGGCTCCAGTTAACGTAATTCGCATTATAAAATATTAAAACAACAATCATAAAAAATAAACATTTGTTTGACAAGTTACGATAAAATAATAATCACGAACTTATAGGTACCCATAAAATTGAGATCGAAGGTCTTGGTAATTTGTTTTGAGAAACGATAAGGCATTTAAATATGAGTCAGAAAGAGAACTTCTAAGCTTCGTGCAAAAAAGCCTGCTGCCGGGAATGCTCGTTCTAAGTCCACGCTCGTCGGCAAGACACAGAGCAGATAGTGGTACGCTTCTGAAAGATATTTAATTTTTCGTCTGCATCCGCCATTGTCATAAATTGCTTTTTCTACTCTTACGAATCCATCGCTTCGGCCAACTTCGGCGGCGCGGTCGACAGCCGACGCAAGCCGAGCACTACCGAATTATACCGAAATGTTGTGCTAAGGACCTAAGAAGGAATCAAACAACGGGTTACGCTCAAGAATTAAGATGCGTTTTTCGTCGTTTTGTAAATTGTAATATATTTATCGGGGTCCATCAATGATACGCAGTTCTCACAGCAAGCATTTATTCCGGACTGACGCGTCACAACTTATTTTTCTATATACCTACATTATACTTAACTATTTTACTTAACAATTATTAGAAACCTTATTATCTACTACCTTACATTATACTCCCTCACACTAAATTTATACAATATATTTATTTACAATTACCAACTAATACAGTTATAAAAATCTTACATAACTACTTTAGGTTTGGCAAATCCTTAAACTAAAACTAATACTTATATCTAACTTGTTTATTAATCCTACATTGTCGTAGTGGGCGAAGCTGGGGCGATACTGGGTCAGGCGGATGCGAATCCAATACTTTACTTGGAGAGCGGGTCTCCAAGGGAACCTTGTTATTATTATTCTCGCTTTCCACCTCCCCCTTAGCCACACTGTTAGCCGGCGAGACCGAGAGAGTTTCTGATGAAACTGCTCTCGTTGACTGATCCGACCCGCCTTCACACTCTAGAGAACCCTGTTTTCCACCAGATACCTCATCTTCCTCACTAGCCTTTACGTCACAAGCCAATGAGTTTCTCGTCCTACGTCTTAACTGGTCGATATGTCTATGGATGACCTGCCCGTTGATATCGGTTACTGTGTAGTCAGTGCTGCCTATAGGGACTGTTACTTTACCGGGGAGCCATTTATCCCCCTTTAAGTATTGACGATACCAGATGTCATCCCCCGCATTTAAATTCCTATTTCCACCCCCGGCTGCTTCTACTTGCTTACGTTTATGTAACTGAGTTTTAGATTCTCTATCAGGTTTTAGTAAATCTAGCCGAGTACGTAACCGCCTGCCTGTCAATAACATCGCAGGTGATTCGCCTGTTGTACAATGTTCAGTATTTCGATAATAAAGCAGAAAATCATTAAGAGAAGTTTTAATACATTTTCGTTCAATCATTGCCTTTTTCACAACGCGTTTTAATGTCTTAACTGCGTTTTCGGCAGCACCGTTTGATGCCGGATGATACGGTGCCGTAAAGACATGTTCTATTCCGTTAAGCTTGAGAAATTGCTCAAACTCCTTACTTGTGAACGGTGGGCCGTTATCGCTAACTATTTGTTTGGGTATACCCCACCTGGACCATAATTCATTCAAGTGTTCAATTGTTGTTACCGCTGCTGTACTAGGAACCGGAAATACTTCGATCCATTTGGTCATAGCATCTACCACCACTAAATAGGTTTTACCAGAAATAGGTCCCATAAAATCTAAATGGATCCTAGCCCATGGCCGGCCCGGCCATGACCATGGTCTAGGCGCTTGTCTTGGTGGAGCATCAGCGTGAGCTGCGCACACCGTGCACGCACGACAAACCGCTTCCACGGCCTCGTCTACACCCGCCCACCATACATTGCTGCGCGCTAAAGCCTTGGACTTAACTATACCCATATGGGGTTCATGTAAAATATCTAATACCTTACGTCGACAACCTTCAGGTATCACAACCCGATGACCCCACATGATACAGCCCATTTCCTCGTACAGTTCACTTTTCCTGTTAAAGTATGGTTTTAACCCGACTATTTCACATTTTTCTGGCCACCCATCTCTAATAAAACTTAATATCCTACCTAGATTAGGATCGCGTAAAGTTTGTTTTTTTTATCTCCTTGTAATCCAAACACAAGGCATCCTGAACGAAATGAAAATAAGTCTGTTCTGGTAATATTTCTTTAGTACAGTTATTCTCTTTTACCGGTAACCTTGATAAGCTATCCGCATAATTCTCACTAGTTTTAACATACTCAATATCGTAATCATATGCAGACAAAATAATGGCCCAACGCTGCATCCTACTAGCCGTCATACTAGGTATACCCGTATTGTGTCCGAATATTGAAACCAACGGCTTATGGTCTGTCCGCAAAATAAAATGTCTACCGTAAAGATATTGATGAAACTTCTTGACACAAAAAATAATAGCGAGTGCCTCCCGGTGAATCTGTGAGTAATTCGTCTCAGCGCTGTTAAGTGTCCGCGAAGCATAGGCGACCGGTCGCTCCGTCCCGCGCGGCCCGGGCTGCGTCAGCACCGCGCCCACTCCCCGCGCGCTCGCGTCGCATGTCACTATCAACGGCTTATCTGGTTCGTAATGAGCCAAAATATCTGCGCTTGTCAGCATCCTTTTTACCTGATTAAATGTCTGTTCAGATTCAACCGACCAATGCCATTCTACATCTTTCCGTAAAAGCCTATATAGAGGATACAAAATTAAACTTAAGTTTTTAATAAACTTGCCCAAGAAATTAACTGTACCCAAAAATGAACGTAGCTCTGACACATTACTAGGTTGTGACATTTTCAAAATTCCATCTATTTTAGATTTATCTGGCTTAATACCATCCCTTGAAACGACATATCCTAAATAAGTAACCTCTTCCGCTAAAAATACGCACTTACTTTTTTTTAGTTTTAGTCCTTTTTCTTTGAGGCGTTGAAAAACAGCCTGTAGGGCCTTTAGATGGTCTACCCCTGATTTCCCGGTAATAATCACATCGTCAAGGAACACCTGTACGTTTGGAATACCCCCAAGTAAATTTGTCATAATTCGTTGAAAAATTCCCACACTAGATGACAATCCATATACTAATCTATTATATTGAAATAAACCTTTGTGAGTATTGACTACGGTGTATTTTTTTGATTCGTCTAATTCAATTTGATTATATGCTGACGATAAATCAATTTTACTATAATATAAACTACCATTCAAGTTAACTAACACGTCATCTATCTTAGGAAGTGGGAACCGATCGACCAGTAAAGACGGGTTTAACGTAGCTTTATAATCCGCACAAATTCGGAGCGTACCATCTGGTTTATTGACGGGTACCAAAGGCGAGGCCCAGTCGGAGCAGTCAACGGGCTCGATGACGCCGGCGCGCAGCATGGCGTCGAGTTCGGTGTCGACGCGCTCGCGCAGCGCGTACGGCAGCGGCCGCGCGCGGTGGAACACGGGCGCCGCGCCCTCTCGCACGCGTAACGTCGCCTTGCCCCCAGTGTATCGTCCCAGCCCGCCGCTAAATAACTCTTTATACCTGTCCACCAATTTTAAAACTTCGTAATTTATATTTTCATTTATTTTATTATTGGACACGAAATTACATTGAAATTTAGGGATACCTATGTTCAATTCTGAGAGCCACTGCCTACCCAACAAGGATGTGGTACCCTTTTCAAAAATAAATAACTCCAATTGTTTATTATGGCCGTTATGACTGACTAGAGGCTTAATTATTCCAATTGGCTTAACTTGTGAACCATCGTAATAATTCATAACGGTATTGACTTTTTCTATACATATATGCGAAAAATATTTGTCGTAGGTAGATTTACTAACGCAAGAAATTGCCGTGCCTGTATCTATTTCCATTTGTATCACCTTATTTTCAATTGTAACAAAAATACTTACAGCCTTATAATCATTCAAACATAATTGATGTAAATCGTATTCGACGTCCCCGCTCACGCCGCCGCACTCCTCGTGGCAATCGGCCGCATCTCCAAAATGCAATCCGCGCCGATCGCGCCGCGTCGGTGTCGATGCCGCCGGTGCCGCTTCCTGATTCCGTGAGTCTCGCGATGCTGACGATGTACCCCACTCTGGACACACCCTCTGTAAATGTCCTGTTTGCCGACATTTACTGCACACATAGTTGCGAAACCGGCAACGTGCATATTTATGATATTGGCTCCCACAAGCTCCGCAATATGCGACATTCCGCTTGTTGTCATCCACAGTACGAGCTGGTATGAAACGCCTGCTCCTCTCTGCTGCATCCCCGCTGCGGCGCCTCTGTCCCGCCGCTGAGTCCGCGGTGATGACGTGTACCGCGCCGACCTCCTTCAAACCCGCTTCTCGCCCGGTTCCATCTACGAATGCTGCGTCTCGTTCTGCCGCCTCCAATGACGTGGCTAATTTGACTGCATCGCTGAACGTCACGGTGTCCTTCTCAGCAAATAAACGTTGTCGGATGACGTCACTCTTTAACCCGCACACAAACTGATCGCGCAGATTTTCATTCAAACTGGCGGCAAATTTACAATGGCGGGATAGTCTTTTTAACTCCGCAACATAAGATGTGACATTCTCTGTAATATTTTGTCTCCTCTGTCGGAATCGATACCTCACGGCCAGTGCCGATGGCGTCGGCTGTAAATGTTGCGTCATCAACTCCACCACCTTTGCAAAAGTTGAATCAGCCGGTTTATCCGGGCTCACCAAGTTCTCCATCAACTCGTACCCCTCATCTCCAATTGAGGCAATAAGGATCGGCAGTTTCATATCCTCAGATATATTGTTCACTTTAAAATACATTTTCAAACGGTCAATGTACGACGACCACGTGCCACACTTCACGTCAAATTCTTTTATTTTACCGATTGACATCGTAACCACTATAATAACTACGTATTGTTTATACGAACAGTGTCAATCACACGCGTAATACTTCGAAATATTTTCCTCGTCGCCAATGTAATATATTTATCGGGGTCCATCAATGATACGCAGTTCTCACAGCAAGCATTTATTCCGGACTGACGCGTCACAACTTATTTTTCTATATACCTACATTATACTTAACTATTTTACTTAACAATTATTAGAAACCTTATTATCTACTACCTTACATTATACTAATGTTTACATTACATGGTTTTTGAAAACCGGTTTCAACTTCGGTGTTCTATATCAACTCCGGATTTGAAAAATGCTTACAATCGCTCCGAAACTCCGGAGTTACGAAACTCCGGAACTCCGGATTGAAAACCCCTCCGACTGCTACGCAACCTCTTGCGTAGCAGTCGGACGCGGTGTCCCGTGTGGGAATCAAACCCACGACCTCTCGTGGGATTGATTTCCACGCGGGACACCACTTAGTGTGATCCACAAATTGTTGATCGGGCTTTGCGTGTAATTTGTGTCCGTGACTTGTTTGTTTGTAAAGTCCCCCCGCGACACAGAGTTAGTAATCAACTGCGGGAGTCGTCTTACAAAAAAGAAAAAAGTGAACAACCGTTTTTTATAAATATTGCATCTTAAATTTGAGGAAGGCAATGAAATTTGACAATAAAATTTACAAATGTACTCGGGCCAGCGCAAGACAAAGCAGAAGCACTATCTATAGGAAATAGTCTAATATATCAAAATGTGCTTTTAAATAATTAGTCATCATACCTATCAACTTCTGCAAAGTGATATACAATTGATTTATGAAAAGATTCAATCTTTGTTATGGCAAATGTTTCGTATTTACATTAATGACTAGCTTTATACAATTATAAATAATGTTTTTTGATCGATGTTAAAATGTTACTTTTTTTGATCAGTCAGTCCGCAAACAAAAAACGTGCAATAAGGAACTACGTTACAAAATGTTTTTATTCTAAAGGCGCACTATTGTCTGATTATTAAAAAATAATCTATTTTAATTGTAGTTCCTACGCAAATCGTTTGTTTGTGCCTAATTTAAATATAATACGTAATAGAGATAAAGATCTAACTAGTAGGTATAATATCTCAGGGAAAATCTGGACACACTGATTGTAGCGCGATTTGATTTGATAATTTTGATTAAAATAAGAGATTTGATTAGATATGATGTATATATAATTTCTAACGAATTATTTGTTAATTATAGAATCCCCGTAAATTTCCGTTTAAAGGGCAAATGACTCAGGGTAGATTTAACGGTTTTCGTAACGATTTCGGTCACGACGCTTAAGAAACAACCCAACTTTTTATTTCATCATCATCATCAGCTTATCGCAGTCCACTGCTGGACATAGGCCTCTCCAATTGCACGCCTTTTGTTCTATCTTCGGCTTCTCGCATCCAGCTCCTGCCAGCCGTTTTGCGTAAATCATTACGCCACTCTTTATTTATTTTGGCAAAAACAGTCATGTATAAATATTTTTATACACTTTATAAAATCTACTTTACCATAAACTGTTACTTCTTTTTCTAGTGCCTTTTCAAGTTGCGAAGGTTAGCAGTCAGCTTTGCATACTATTTCTTTTTCTTCGCTAGAAAAAAAATCGCGGCCCTCGAAGTTGCGACGAGTTGGCAAGATGCGTGATGATAAACGACGAGGTCTTCCTCATTGTTTAACAACCGAACTTGGAACTGCAACGGAAATCTAACAGGACCGGAGAGAACCAGTCGTGTAGATTTCCGTTTCAGCCTAATCTCTGGATTAGGCTTAAATATGCTCTTGGAGGCACAGGGGGGTTTTAGTATTTTCAGAATGGACACATAAATTTTCAAAATTTTGTCATCTTCACAAAAATAGTGGTATATATGCAGAACTGGTGAAATATGCAGAACTTTTCAAGATCACATATTTTCATTGCAATGTTCCATATTTCATGCAAATAACGAAATATTTTCAAAATAAAATGTATTATTGATGATGATGATAAATGGTGTGCCTATTCTATGAATAAATTAAGTATGACAAATCATTACGACTAGACTCGTCATTCGCGCGATACAATCAACTGAGAATCTATGATATCATTCTATTGTACTGTGATTTTCCAAGTCAATATTAATTATTGTTTCTATTGGGTTCTTCCTCTTTAGTTTCAGTAGTATTCGCATATTATTAGGTAACGTAACTACTTCTTCCTTACCCTGGAAAAGATTCAAGGGAAATCATCATATTTTTTGGTTTGGCCAAAATCAACCAATTAGAATACATCATAGACCTTTCCTAATTTATGCCACAATATTCGGTTCTCCATCCTCCACATCCAGCATCAACCCAATGACCTTCTAGGTCATCGATCCATCTGGTTAGGTGTCATCCAACATTAGGTTTACGAGTAGTAGTCGATTAGGAGTATCGACTTCTGACTCGTTTGTATCAGTGGTGGTACTCCCAAGGTGCCACCTAAGTATTTATTTTGATTCTAAGCTGCAGTTACTGCTGCAAAAGAATTGGAGAACCAGTCGCGCTTTAGACACCACACTTGTAAGAGCAGGCTGGAAGCTGGTCTAAATAGCATCCATCAAGCTTCGACGATTCAGCGATCCTTGAACCAAATGGATAGGCACAGCGGAAAAAGATTAGGTTTTATCAATAAAAAACATACATTCATGGGATGTCTCCACATACGTTACTAGAGAAATGGGGATGGGGAGGAGTAACAGCCTTGATCGTCTTACTCCTAGAGATGGCGTTTCCACAGGAAACATTTAGGGATCAAATTATACATTATGATGTTAGATTGTTTGGATTCACAGTATCCGCCGATAATCTCCACCTAAGTTTGTTTGCTCTGACCGACTAAAGTCCGAAGTTCATAGGAACAGAAATTAGTACTATTTTTTAAGAATAATTCCCGCTCTAGGATACAAGCCCTGTGTTGTGGGAGACTTTATAAACATACGAATCACAGACACATAGTACATCAAGACTTGGGACAACAATTTGTGGATCACAAGAAGTTGTGCCCCGTGTTGGATCGAATACACGACCTCTGGTTTAGCAATCAGGCTGCGGATTTTGATGCGCGTCAACTTCTTGGCGTTTGTAGTTCGAGTCCAGACTGTTTTCTGCACCTCGTGATGGAGGAAGACTTCTGGCAGTAGGGTATGGTTTTTTGTTGCTTCCGCGGTCAAGTGCCACAAGAACGCCCAAAGATTTAGTGCAAGTGAAACATTCTAACATGTTTGTATTAATATTGTAGATATTTATATAATATTGTGAAATAAATAAATAAATAAAAAAAAAATATGTTAGTCCGTAAGGTATGTATTTCTATGGGCTATTGTTGCCTGAAAAAATGGAAAAATAACTTATACTGGACCAGCAGGCTAGTAACTGTAGGTTTTAGCTTTCTTTTCCTTAATAAAAAAAAAATGTCGGAAGTTAAACTTAGGTATAAAGATTATTTCACCACATTGCAAATACCCAGAAGCGAATTACGTATCCAGATAAAAGATAGACAATTCGTACACTCGTCGGTGCCATTGATGAAGATTGATATCAATTTTAATTACAACCTCTTTGTTGAGCTACTGTTGAGTTCCGTAGGTAGTCAAATTAACTGACAAAAATATAAACCGAATTCACAAAGTCTATGCGGAGCTGTCAAACTCTTGTCATAATCTTGTCATGGTAAATGGAGAGGTGGGCTTACAAATCCATCAAGGTGCGCGGTCCGACAAAACCAATTGTGGTGTCACATGGTTTGGTATGTCGAAAATAGGTCACGATATCGGTGACGGTGACTAATCTTATTACAGATTATCAGACTATAGAGGAGACTCGGATGGTACGGAAATACAAACTAGAGCTTAGGCAATAACTACAAAAAAAAAAAGAAAATACAGTTGACAAACAGAGGAGAAAATCGCTAAGCTGCCATCAGTCGACCCGTGGCCACGATCGGTGCAATTCGATCGAAACGTCGGGTAAATAAAAGGTTCGTACCTTTAAATAATTCACGCGATTAAGTCCCGAAATATAACTAATAAGAGGAGAAAAAAGGTTTCAAAACGGTTTGTAAACTTATCGAACGAAACCCTATCAAAATCCGTTCAAAATAATTTGAAAATCAAAGTGGTTTTTTCACTTTACAAGATCCAACACTTATAAATATTCGAAAATAGATATCAAAGTATCGACTATTGCATTATATTAGGCATATGAAGTCAATGACTAGAACTTAACATTAAAAGTCGTTGTGAATAAAGTTACACTTATACTGAACAATTACACATTTTTAATTTTCGCCGACATATTAAGCTATTGTATAGCTTTCATCGCGGGCTTCGCGGCGACCGAATCAAGAAATTCCAGAACGAATATAAAACCTAACAACCCCCACTCCGCCTACCATGTAGCTCGGCCGAGCTATGTGGTACGACTGTAAGAAGCTCGCACGGATCGAGACGAGCTGCTCCGAAATGAAAAGAATACTGACTTAATGAAAAGAAAAAAATACTGCTACTATATAAAATAAATAAATAATTATAATTGCTTACGTTGATAAAAAATGCTATGCAATAGCTTTACCGCGGCAGTCCCCGAGTGCCACACATTTTTTTTTTTAACTAAAACAACCGTTTCATTAACCCAGTTTTCTAACTAAAAGGTCTGCAATTAAAAGCAAAGATGCGTTCAAAAATAAATTGAAGGCAAGCCAAATAGATCGAACGTTTTCATTTATCTGCCTGTTCTAAACATTTACATTTTCAAAATCCATATACATTTTTAAAATCTTTATTAAACAAGAGTTTCATTACTCAGTGACGATGGCACTCTTATTAAATAAAAACCTATTAATTATAACATTTATAATCTTATAACCTAGGGTCCAAATGCAAATGGGCTGGACATATCGCAAGAATGCAAGACGAAATGTGCACAAAGGCAGTCACATTGTGGATGGGATCAAGCGGAACCAAGAGACCCGGCAGACCTACCCATAGTTGAACTGACGACCTTGTTAAAATCCACAAGGACTGGACTGTCATAGCAAACTGGTAAGCACTAGAAGTGGTCTCTACCCGCGAGGGGTCCTAACTATAAATGGCCTAGTCAATAAGAGTTTTGGTTAAGAAATAAATGGGCTTTTTTTATTTATTTAATTGAATTAGAATTTATCCCTCCCGTATATAGCCAATAACAAATTTCAGAGCGTTTTTGCTTCCTCCGATAGGAAGTACGGCCAGGATGCTGTTGCACAGCCCCACGTTGAACATATAATGGAACTGGTGGCGCATGCGCGGTGCGCTCAAAGATGTTCGCCGCATATGCGCGTTGATGCATTCCTAAGCACAGCTCTCTATTTACCATTATGACAAGATTTGACGGATCGCACGGGCTTGCTGCGAAAACAGAAAAACAGAACGTGAATAAGGATCCCACTTGTTGGTTTGCGCCCTATCACATAAAAATTTATCATCGTGGCTATAAACGCTGGGATCAATAAAAACAATCTTAGATCTATAATTATGGAACCCTAACATGTGTCGTATTTACTAGAACTTGATTTCAATCAATTAATTATCAAATTTTATCTTTACGATATTGGTATATAATATCATAGTTCTTTAACTGAAAACCATATTCAGTAAATCAGTGCATAAGTGATTTTTTATTGAAAAGTGCAAAAAAACTCTCTGAGTGTAAACTGATAATGATTAGTAAGTTTTCTTTTAATAATTTTTAATAGTAAGTGTTCTAAAAATAAATCAAGTGTGATTTTTATAACGTCTCACAGCAGACGTATTGCTTTTTAATAAAAAGAGTCATTTCGAAATTCTAACAGCGCCCCAATTATTTGAATCCGTTTAGATGTTTAGAAGTTGTGATGGAATTAAGAATTTCACACACGTTTAATTAAATGCTGGTTTATTAATTTATCTAAATGAATTCGTAAGTGCTACATAAATTTCTGAAAGATTTACCATTCGTAGGTCTAAGCCATAGGCCATCTTGGTGGGTACAACAACAGTGTCAGTTATTCTTCGGTGAAAAACTGATGGTAGTACACCACTGTGATTCAGTTGAAAGGCACTGTAGCAAGTCAGTGAGACTTTTGAACTAATGTCTCAAATAAGGAGCAGGGTACGGTGACTTTCAGTTAATGATATTAGCCAAACAATAATTTGGATGGCACTGATACTGTTATGGTCTTGCTCGTCTCTTCATTTAATAGTATAAAAAATACAACTACCAGCTGTGTATAACAATACCTGACGCAACAATTTTATTCATTTACTAGCTGTCCCGCGCACCTTCGTATGCGTAAATTTTTCTCGTTTTTGCAACATTTCTCGTCGTTGCTCCGCTCCTATTAGTCATAGCGCGATGTTATATAGCCTATAACCTTCCTCAATAAATGGGCTATCCAACAAAAAAAGAATTATTAAAATCGGTCCAGTACTTTTTGAGTTTATTCGTTACATACAAAAATAGCTGTGTGGCACCGGCTTAAGAATAGTGCCACCCCATCTCTTCCCGTGGGTGTCGTCAAGGCGACTAAGGGATGTCACACGGGAGGACGGGCAGCAGCGTCCTCTGCGTATTTCAAGCCTTACTGCGATCGCCAACCCGCTCGCCAAGCGTGGCGATTATGGCAATTACCCCCAGGAACTAATAAATAGGTTCTACTGGGGAGACCCGTGCCCAGCAGTGGGACATCATATGGGTTGTTATGTATACAAAAATACAAATCTTTCCTCTTTATAATATTAGTGTAGATGTAGATAAACGATTTTAAATCATGTATTAACATCTAGACCGCCGGAAACCAAATTAATAAAGAAGTCAATGTGAACACAATCACAGAACACGGAAAAAACCTGTTAATATTAAAACAAGTAAAAAATCTTCATCAAAGAAGATGGGCTACTTGCGTGAGGAGAATTTGCCATGACCGTGGTCCTCAATAGATATTAATTAAAATTTATCAAATACAAATATTTCACTAATTCTTACATACTTTTTGTGAATACAGTAGTGACTCCTAAGAGAGGAATATGAGCAATATTGCTGTAACAAATCATGTTTTACTTTTTCAGAAACCATCTTATTCCTGACAGCCCTAGCGCTGGTTCAGGCGACTTCAACTCGATCAGAAGCTGCTGTAGAAGACAGTTGTGAATTCCTCGACAATGGTTGCCCTGCAGATTTTAACGTCCATTTACTGTTACCCCATGAGACATCTTGCAGAAAGTACTATCATTGCGTCCGAGGAGAGAAAGTTTTGAGAAGATGTTCCAATGGTCTTGTCTTCAATCCTGCTATTGAGGTGAGTTTTATAAGAGGTGAAAGATTAAGCAACCTTAGTATAACGTCATAAAATATCTATAGATAGTACGCGATTTAATGACGTCATTGGTATACCTATCGCTATAATTAACCTTAAAGTGGTAGTTCACTTCGGGTATACCAAAAACAACATAATAAGTCATGCTTTTTTACCAGAAAGTAAATCCGGTGTTGTGATTTGTATTTTTATGATTTATTTTATCAATTATTTGCTGAAATACTTATTTATATTTTTTCTTTACAGAATTGCGATAGACCTGGCAGTATTGACCGCGTTTGCATTGAAGACTCCTCATCCGAAGAAGATCTTCCTGATAATGATGTTCCAGGAGTTATTGATTTCCTTCCCAACGGTTGCCCTGCAGATCACTCCATTAATTGGCACTTACCCCATGGGCACTACTGCAACGTTTATTACCAGTGTGTCTTTGGACAATTGTGGGAAAGGTATTGCTCCATCGGAACACATTTCAATCCAGTAACTCAGGTTAGTTTCTCAACTATTAAACTTTGAGGGAATTGAGAATTTTTTCAAAAAATATTCTTTGAGAGTACAATTGTCAATTTTGTTACTACTAGAGGGCCTTCCTCTCGCCCGAGAATGATGACGTGTGTGTATATCAACAATACATCAGGATAACATTGAGAGTAATATTGCTTTTTTGCACACTGCTTATCGTCGACTTGCTCATTAAATGTCAATACAACTTTAATGCCAGTTTTAAGAAGAGAATCTTCTGTTACAATTAAGTCTATCACCTTCTGTTATGGAAATGGTTGAATCATCGTGAAATTCTTTGGTTACCGGAGACTATAGACTATCAGTATACTTATCTATCAGTATACTTATCAAAAATACGCCAAAGAAGCCTTTGGTTATAGTTTTATTGATAGCGTGTCGGCAAAAGAACAGAAGGCAAGATGGTTATCATAGATAAACAATCTAAAGATTAAACCGCAATAAAAATCAGATTTAGATTTTGGGATACGCTATTATCATTCGAATATATGACGCTATCTTCTGAATAGTTTGATTAGTGTCCAAAAGGGATCTTGATATTATAGATAAAATCATTATTTAACGTAAAGCACTTATACTCGGTTCACATTATATAAAATGTTATCAATTGTTGCCATTTATAAAAAACCTAATTAATGATACGCAAGCGATGCTCTACTGTCTCCAGCATCCATTAGTCATGGTCCACTGTTAGGCGACTGTATACTGCTATGTGACTGACTGTATATTTCATCTAAAGTATTACATCAGATTATTAATTAGATATTGATAAAATTTCTATTTTACTATTATTTTATTACCTTAACCGATATATTTAGGGAAGTACAAAGTTCAAAATCAAAATTTGGTTACACAGTGACTTAAAATAAAAGGTACACCTTATGAAAATATATATAATCGCGTGAATAATTTAAGGTAAAATACCTTGTTTATTGCACGACGTTTCGACCATATTGCAACGGCCGTGGTCTACAAACAAGGTATTTTCCTTAAATTATTCAAGTGACTAAGAGCCATAATATACATATTTTCATAATGTGTACAAATCGCGAGAGCTTATTAACCTTTATGAAAGGTACAGTTTAAGTTGCAACAAATGATGATTAAAACATTGATGATTTTATCACCTTCTTACAGAATTGCGACAGCATTGGTGCAGCTGGATGCACTTTGCCTGGAGGTAACTACAACCCGTCTACCACTACGACAGCTGTTCCATCATCCACCACTAGGCCTCCTGTTGGTACCCAACCTAATGGATGTCCCCTTGACAATGATATTCACTGGCTCGTCCCTCATGAGGATTGCACGAAGTACTATTCCTGTGTCTGGGGCAACTTGATTGAAATGCCTTGCGCTGGAGGATTACACTTCAATCCTACAACACAGGTTAGTTTTTATATCTCAAGTAATTATGTTGTCAAGATCCGGAAATTTGCTTGTGAGAGGTTTGCCTGGTGTTATAGCGTCAAAGGGCTTATTTAAGCCAAGACGTTATACCTAAACATACGGTTCTCTTACCGACAGCTGTTTTATAGTTTACTTGCCAGACTAAACTATGGATGAAATTGCAGGCAGTTAGTAGTTACAAATAAATTAAACTACATTATTTTTAGCTCATTGTATTCTTTTCGCATAAGATTTGTTTCCATTTTACCAACGAATATTTTTTGCAATTTCAGGAATGTGACAATCCAGCTACTGCAGGTTGTGCAAACAACCCATGCAATAACTGCGGCTCTTGCGGTCAACCCGATGAGGATTGCAGCCAGGAAGGCCAGCCACCAGTTAGCAGCGAAGAAGATTTACCACCAGTTGGAGACGACCCACCAACTACTACTACCACCACGACTACTTCTCCAACTACTACCACTACTACTACTCCAACTACCACCACCACCTCTCCAACTACCACAACAACTACTACTCCAACTACCACGACGACTACTACTACTCCAACTACTACCACGACTACCACTCCAACTACTACTACTACTACTACTACTCCGACTACTACTACTACAACTACGACTCCTACTACAACAACAACTACTACTCCAACTACCACAACTACTACTCCGACTACTACAACTACTACTCCAACCACTACTACTACTACTCCGACTACAACAACTACTACTCCGACTACAACAACTACTACTCCGACTACCACAACTACTACTCCAACTACTACAACTACTACTCCGACCACCACTACTACCAGTACTACCACCACGACAACTACTACGACTCCTCCTCCCGAAGATGAATGCGTTGTTAATCCAGGGACTCCAGATTGCAGATGCGAAGAAGAGTGCCACGTCGTACCTTGGCCTCACGAAGATTGCGACAAATACTGGACTTGCCACGGCAACAAGGCTGTCTTAGTTGTCTGCTCTAATGGCCTGCATTTCAACCCTACTACCAGCACCTGCGACTTTCCATGCTACGCTGGATGCGAGGAAGAGAACATTCAAGCCACACCAGAACGTAAAGGCTTGAGGCTGTACCTGCCATGGAACAAAATGGATGATAACATCAATTCTCTATTGAAAACGATCGCTTATTAATTCTAACACGTTGACAAGTATTTATTTTATTGTGATATGTTTTTGTAGTAGCTAAAAGCTGTATTAAAAAATTGAATGCTAATGATCCTGTTGTAACATTTAAATCTGATTTTCTTAAATGTAGGAGTAGTATTTATAACGATGTAAGTATTGACTGCAGTACGAAGGTCTAAATATAAATTTTTAAGCTCAATATTTGGTCTTATTGTATAAAAAACCTTTGTTGGAAATGTTTTTTAATTTTCAAATGTTGATAAATAATTATTTACATTCAAAAACAATCTAGAAACTTCACAAGTATCATTCTTAAGATTTGTTTGTCAAAAATATAAAATAAATACACATTTAGCATAACATAAAGCCTTTTTACTATTAACTTAATCAAAATGTTTCAAATTTCCAATATATAAAAGCTAGTCTAAGTATGATTCAAATAATACCAACAACTGATGACAAATTAGTCTAAAATTCGTTTCTTTTTCGGAGAGAATAGAACTTACCTAGTATAAAATCGATTAAGACTACCGTTACTAGACATGCTAATTCTGATATTCTGAACAAACAAATGCCTGTTTTCGTACATGTTCTTATGTAGTTGTCGCATCCACTGTAAACACTGATATTGAAAAAAAACAGACGTCTGTTTATGTCTAATTCTTACGAATTCATACTAACTGTCGCCTTAAACAATGTTCACGTCAGATCCAATGTCGGTCTCACAAAAACAAATAAAAATTAAAACTAGGTCCTACAAAAAGGCTATATTCAGAAACGCTAATAAGACAATTTAGTTAGTAACTTCATCATTTCGATTAAAATATTTATTCTATTTAGTTTGCAAAACACACAGTGCAATGTAACTTTTTGCAGTTATGCAAAAAATGAGCCGGTCTTAAAAATTATACAATTTTAAAATAAGAATTTACAATTCCAACAAAAATAGAAACGAACCTTAATTAAGTTAGATTTCCGGCTATTCCCAGTAGAACTACCATGTAGTCCTACCAGTAGTACTACTGGGAATATTTATCCCATTAGACTTACCGATAGTAAGACTTGCCTATTATATTCTTTTCCCAATAGTCCTACTGTTATAAAATATAGACCTAGTAGTGTCATAGATAAATCAATTAAAAAAAAAACAATTTTAGCAGAACTAGTAGGTATCACCTATTCACCTACGTATCTTTTCCAGAAAATGACCAATAGTTATTGTTCCATTAATCAATTGCATTTGAGCATCCTGAATAAGTCGATCTTTTTTAGTTTCAGCTTTATCTCTTTTAATTTTTACATTATTTTGTATTTGGATTTTACGCATTTTTTGATATGATGCATCTCTTTGTAAAATATTCAGCAGCTGGTGTAAATTACCTTTTTTCTTACCAACTTCACGGTTTAATGTAAAATGCCACGACTCTAAATAGTTAGTGGTGCGGTGTCGTTGGCCAAATACACACATTCTCTCAATACTAATAGGTTTTAGCCAATTCCTGATCATGTAACTCTTAAATGTGTTCATATTTTCTTCTATACCGGTGCATTCCATTTCGTCACGTACATAATCCCAACCCTCTAGAATCATTTCCTTGGGTAAAAGTGGCAACATTTTGCAAAGGGATACTATTCTGTACTCCTTTAATTTTAAACTTTTCGATTTTCTCTTCAGACTTTCACAATAATGATAATAACAACCGCTTGATACTATTTGTGGAAAAACTAACTTTATAGCCATCATCATAGCATCTTCATAGTCCGTTTTAAATTGCGTAGGGTTCCATTGCGGTATTTGACTTTTTATTAATTGCAATAATGTAACGTATGTTTGTGTAGTCTTGTCTGGGAGAAAGGAATAGATAACTGGTATTATATTAGTAGTTTCTTGAGAGCTACCTAGATCACAGTGTATACTATACAGCTGAAGAAAGGGTACTGGGCAAGCTCCAAATGTGCCATCACCGAAAAAGTCATTACTTTCTGTCATTATTGTTCTAGCGTCACTGGAAGCAAACACCAAAATTCGTGCACCATCATCTCGATAGTAGTCAGCTAAGATAAAAGAATCAAATTTAGATGGTATCTTAATGTCTGAAAAGCTTTTGTAGTACAGCTTTTCAACTTCTACCGCCTTATTCCAAAAGCTGGACTAAACCTGGTTTGACAAAAATCCTAGTTTAAACCATGGATCTACGAAAATCTTTATTACAAAACGAGGTTCATCGCTTAATCGATGATCTTCTTTGGTCTATAGATTAGTCTTTCGATCACCCTAGTTTAACTATGGTAATAACCTTAAAATCTCAAAAACTTGACAATTTGAAAGTTCGACCATTTACAATGTTGCGTATTTTAGTTTCAATTATTAATGACGAATAATGCGTGTTTAGTGACTTTAAATTATTAACTAACTAAATATGGTGTGGCAACAAAATAAACGCAAAAATCGAGTGAAATGCGATGTGTGACAAAGGATTTAATAATACATGCTTATTATTGTTTTTCAAAACATTTATCACAGCTTGGAATTGAGAGAGAAGATTTAATATACAGAACTCAGATATGTCCTAAAATTAAAGTGGTCTGTGCAATGTTTGGGTCAACCAGACTCGACGTGAAGTGTACCTACGCAGTGTGGAAAGTTGAAGGTCCACACAGATTATTTTTGTTCGACAATAGTATCATTAACTGGTGCTCTATGTAAAACAAACTGATGCATTCCACTTATATGTCACATTATTAGATTGAAGTTGAAAAATCACATTTGGAATGTCTGATAGGTGGTCTGGAGTAGTGCGGCAAAAACCAATGTTGAATATACTCAAAATGCACAAAACAAAGTAATAGAAACATCATCTTACCCAAAACTTACTAGTGAACTATATAGTGGAACTAAATAAACATTGATCAATTTAAAATTTAGTTGGTAAAGTGTAACCATGGGTATACCTGTCACTAGAAACAGATTTAAACTTAGATTATAAGTAGGTACCAAGAACTGAATATTATGTTTATAGGAGCTCAGCTAGTTAATACTTTGCTACAATGTACCTTTAAACATAGACAGAGAGTACAGATTGGTTACAGGTTATTGAAATTGTGATGTAATAACTATTATGCACTACTTAACAGTTTAGATAATGATATTTAAGATTCTCATGAAAATGAACTAACATTGTTTATATAATAAACAAAAAATGCATACAATTTAAAATTTATTGTAAAATAAATAACTATACTAATATCATAAAGCTGAAGAGTTTGTTTGAACGCGGTAATCTCATGAACGACTAATTCTTTTGAACTTTTTACTGTTGGATAGCCCATTTGTCAAGGAAGTCTATATAATATCACTCTACAACCAATAGGAACGGAGCAGCAATGAGAAATGTTGCAAAAACAGGGAAAATCTATGCAGACTAAGATGTGCGGGAAAGCTAGTTATGTATAAAGAAATAGGGATATAAACTCAATATTCCTTTTCAAACATAGTTTGAACAGGGAGTACAGATTGGTTACAGATATTGAAATTGTTAACATCCATTTTGTTGTCAAATGGAATAACTAATAAGTGCTACCTAACAGTTTAGATAATAATATTTATGATTCTCATGAAAATGTACTCTGTTCTTAGGAAGAATAAATGGTATCTAATAAATAATGATTCTATGTAGTTATTTGAGAATTTCATTTCATAGCAAGCTCACTGATATTAAATAATAAATATATTCATAAAATTTGTTTCAATTGTTTGTTGTGCTTCAGCCGAAGCTTCAGTACCTATGTTGAATCTAGGCATACTTTCCCCCAATACATTCAGAACAACGAGTGCAACAAAGAAAACAGTAAGTATATTAAAAATGCATTATCTTATTGAGTAAGTACTTATCCTTAAACTATTGAACGAATTTTCATCCAACCATGCTAAGAACTGTTCCAATGAAACTAGCTTTGTAATAAAAACTCGCATCCAAGTTCCTATAAGTGTTTGGGCGCTATAATTACTCAGATTAAACTTATAACATCCATAATAATGTCGTGAGTTAATAAAATTTAGGTTATCATCATTTGTTTACATTTTTAGTACTACTGACAGCTATATATGTAACGTTCCGATCCTGACAGAATCTATTTTATTATTCGTAAATTGCAGGCCGAGGACTTTTATGTCAGGTTTATATTTTGAAAATTACGTAGTCCTGGCGAATAATTTAGCTAATAGAACGTCTAAATATTTTTTTCTCAATGAAAACTATACTTTCAAATTATATTGGCTTAAAACGGAACGTTATTTTTGAATGATAAGAAAAATGAATGAACTAAATTGATTATAATCTGTGGCTGTTTGCAAGATCCTTTGGTATCAGCTGGTCCACGGATTATCTAAGCTTTGTAATAAGACCAATAGTACAGTACTAAATCCTGGACTTGAAAGTCTTGGCCTAAACCTTGATTTAGTCTTCTCTTTGTAATAAGGCGGCTAGGGTTTTATTGCGATGCCGGTATAAAGTTGACTTCATAGCCGAAAATTTGGGCAACTTGTTAATAAGGTCAATACCTATATTTTCTAATGAAGCCACTGTTTTCTTATAGACACTGGGCACTGATAAAGTGTCTGATTGACTGACTCTTTTTTTACACTCGTGTATCTTGAGATCTATTTCATTTTTCCCATGATCTGGAGCGCAAGTAATTAAATGTGGTTTTGACTTTATTACGTTATTATGATTAATAGTTACCGATCCAATACATTTACTCTTACGGCACAGAGCACATCGCCAAATTATTCCTCCGTCATTATAAGTTTTTAATTTGTAATACTGGTAACCATTCAGAAGTAGTATTTCACCTCTTCGTCTTTTTATTATATTTGTAATATCACACATATTTATGTTAATAATTTTTAATCGTGATTTTATATTATAATGCAATATTTTACTCTTTGATACAATTTCAAACTATGTAATGAGCTGTCAATCACGCTAATGTTTTATCTTAGGTCATAGATTCAAGTTCAATAAGAAGGTTAGTCTAGTTTAATATTAGGTCTACAGTTCGGTAAGTCTAATGGGATGAATATTCCCAGTAGTACTACTGCATTTTTAAAGTAAGTCTAATGGGATGAATAGTCCCAGTAGCACTACTGCGTTTTTAAAGTAAGACTAATGGGATGAATATTCCCAGTAGTACTACTGGTAGGACTACATGGTAGTACTACTGGGAATAGCCGTAGATTTCTGTTAAAAACATGTGGAGTCGGGTTGAGCAGATCGAGTTCAGGAAAGTCAATCAGCTCTTGATTTCTTTTTTCTAACGGTTTCTACCTGTGATTCGATGAGTATTTATGGACGGCCAACGTTCCAGAAATCTAATTTTGACTAAATCTGAGCATTTGATATACAATTAATAAACGATAAGACTGCTAAATTATGTTATTTACGACGTAGTAGACCATGCACAACTGCCACACACAAAAAAACTTTTAAAAATCTTCTGTGCGAAATTTTCTCTGGCTTTAGTTACTTGTTACTTTGCAAACTCAGCTTTACATGTGCAGCTTTACATGACAAGTTGTGATTCTCACGACTTGTCACCAGCGTCGCTTTTGCTTCCTAAGACCTAATTTGAAAATTGCCATATAGTCGCCTCTAAATGGTGTGTAGTGTGATAATTGTTGGTATGTTTTTTTTTAAATTACCTATCTTTTCTCTTCTTGTTCTTGATAACCATAAATTAATATCACGCTGTACACTACCCCTACCTAATTCGTGTATTTATGTCTCTGTCCATCCAAAGGTTACCTGGAAGAGATCGCTCTTAGCGATAAGACCGCCCATTGTACATTTATGTTATACAATGTATACTTTGTTTTTATATTGGTGTACAATAAAGTATATATTATTCATCATCATCATCAGCCTATCGCAGTCCACTGCTGGACATAGGCCTCTCCAATTGCACGCCAATTTGTTCTATCTTCGGCTTCTCGCATCCAGCTCCTGCCAGCCGTTTTGCGTATATTATCACTCCACCTGGCTTGAGGGCGTCCTACACTACGCTTGCCAAACCGCGGTCTCCACTCAAGAACTCGTTTACCCCAACGGTTGTCGGTTCTTCGGCTAATATGGCCAGCCCACTGCCACTTCAACTTGCTAATCCGGTGGGCTATGTCGATAACTTTGGTTCTCTGCCGGATCACCTCATTTCTGATTTTGTCCCTAAGAGAAACTCCGAGCATAGCCCGTTCCATAGCACTCTGAGCGACTTTTAACTTGTGGACCAGCCGTACCGTCAGTGTCCACGTTTCGGCTCCGTATGTCATGACGGGTAGGACGCACTGATTAAAGACTTTAGTCTTTAGACATTGTGGGATCGACGATGAGAAGACTTGACGTAGCTTACCAAACGCTGCCCAACCCAACCGAATTCTCCTGTTCACCTCGTCCTCGAAGTTGTTTCTACCTAACTGCAATGACTGCCCGAGGTACACATATTTTTGAACAACTTCGAGAACGGCGCCGTGCACCGCTGTCGGTTCCGGTAGTACATGTTCATTGAACATGACCTTGGTTTTATCCAAGTTCATCCGTAGGCCGATGCGTACAGAAGAGTCAGCCAGGTCATTCAGCATCCATTGTAGGTCCTGCAGCGTTTCCGCCATGATGACAATGTCATCTGCAAATCGCAAGTGAGAAATGTATTCACCATTGACGTTGATGCCCCGCCCTTTCCAGTGCAGCGTCTTGAACATATCCTCCATTGCATTTGTGAACAGTTTCGGGGAAACAACGTCCCCTTGCCTCACTCCTCGATGCAATGGTATAGGTTTTGTTTGCTGATTCTGTACTTGGACGGACATGGTGGCGGCTTCGTAGAGACATCTCATCAGTTGGATATATCGCCAATCTACTTGGCATCGCTGCAGAGACTCCAGAACGGACCAGATTTCAATCGAGTCAAAGGCCTTCTCATAGTCCACGAATGCTAGACACAGGGGCTGATTATACTCCTGGGTCTTTTGTATAATCTGCCGCACTGTGTGGATGTGGTCTATGGTGCCATATCCGCTCCGAAATCCAGCCTGTTCCGGTGGTTGGAATTCGTCAAGTCTTCGCGCAAGGCGGTTCGTGATGACTCTTGAAAACAGCTTATAGACGTGGCTTAGAAGAGAAATAGGTCGGTAGTTCTTCAGCCGGGTCTTATCTCCTTTTTTGAAGAACAAGACGACTACACTTCTACTCCACGCCTCCGGAGTTCTCCCTTCAAACAGGACAGCATTAAAAAGCTTTTGGAGCTCCCTCAGTACGGGTTTACTTCCAGCTTTTAACAGCTCTGTTGTAACGCCATCCTCTCCAGGGGCTTTTCCATTTTTCAGCTGTTTAAGAGCCAGCACGATTTCGTCAATGTTGACTTCTGGCAGGTCTTCGGTGTAGTGGCGTGTTAGAGTGGCTCTAGGACCCTCATTTTCAGGATCAGGTCGAGATGCATGCGAAGCGTATAACCGGCCATAGAAGCCTTCCACTTCGGAGAGGACTGCCGGCTTCGAAGAAACGACTTCTCCACTTGCTGTGGTCAACTTCGTCAGGTGGCTTCTTCCAAGAGATTGTACGAACACTTTTGACCCCCGGTTCTGCTCGATCGCTATTTTAATCAAAAGAGTGTTGGAGCACCGAAGGTCGTGTCGTATAAGCCTGTTGATCTCTTGGTTTAGAGCGCGCTTTTCCGACAAAGTGACGGGTGAGTTTTCACGTCGTTCCTTCATTAGACCTAAAGTCTTTTCCGATAGCTTTGACTTCTTGCCCTTACGCTGCATTTCACAAAATCTCGTACCTTCTTCCCTGAGTATCCGAACCACATTTACGAGCTTCTGGTTTACGTCTGTTGTGGTTTCCACGGCAGCAAATCGGTTATCCAGGTTTGACTGGAACGCTTCGGATCCTATCATGGTTTGGAGCAGAGTAGGTCGAAGCCTGGACCTCATCAGACGGGCACGTTCCGCCTTGAAGTCGATATTCAGAGAGCCTAGGACAAGTCGGTGATCACTACCGGTATTAAACCTGTTGATCACGGTGACGTCTAATAGTTACAGTTCATTACTCCAAAACAGGATATTTCAAATTAAGCATACCTCTGTAAAGACAAGTTTTGCGCAACGATTGCCCTATTTTTTACATCCTTTCATTTACAACAAAATTGTTCGTCTACGCGATGTCAAAAAATGTGCAGTAGGAGAATTTAAAAAAATCACCAGAGAACTGCTTTATAATATGGATCAGGAAACCGAGGACCTCTTAAAAATACTTAAATAAGCGGACACACACACACACACACGCACACACACACGCGCACACACACACACGCGCGCGCACACACACACACACACACACACACACACACACACACACACACACACACGCGCGCGCGCGCACACACACACACACACACACCAAGCTCTCACGTATACCTAACCTTTTAATTCTCTTTTTGTTAATAAAAACTTTAAAGTATATCACTTGCCTATATAAAAACTTAATTTATGTACTTATCACTGTAACGCTCATGGAAAACCACAATATTGTAAACCTTAACTAGTTCCCACGATACAGGCTAGACCTAGTGTGAGAACTATCAGAAACTTCTTTGGTCCTAATAAGTAAGAGTAAAATTATAATATTAAGTCTAATTGTTTGTAATCGTTTTCTTATTTTTAAAGTACTTTCTCTGTAATGTAAGGCACCTATGTAACTTTTGAATTGAAATAAACTTATTATTATTATTATTATTATTATTATTACGTCTCTGAATATATGCTTTTTGTCCGTCATGATGAAGTCGATCTCGTTTTTCGTCATAGTGTGGGGGCTTTGCCACGTCCACTTCCTTTGGGGCCGTTTCTTGAAAAAGGAGTTCATCAAGAAGAGCCCCTCCCGTTCGAGGAAGTTGACTAGCATTTGCCCCCTATGATTTCTGCTTCCAAATCCATGGGATACTACCCTACTACCACTTCGCTGCAATTTTGTACTCCCACTTTATTGTTGAAGTCCCCCATAACAACGTTGCAGTGGGTCTTAGTGGTGGAGTGGAGGGCCCTCGATATGTCATCGAACATATCCTCCACTTCGTCGTCTGGATGTGCCGAGGTCGGTGCGTACACTTGCACTACCTTGAGGCTATACCTCTCGGTGAGCTTGATAATGAGGTACGCTACCCTGTTCGACACGCTAGACATTTCCACAACGTTGTCAGAAAGGGACTTATTTACCAGAAACCCAACACCACCTTGGGATTGTTGGTCTCCCTCGCGGAAGTACATAAGGTGGCCTGACTCGAGGGTTATGGTGTCCTCTCCCTCTCTTCGGACTTCACTTAACCCGAGGATATGCCACCTAATCTTCCCAAGTTCCACCTCAAGTTGCGCCAGATGCGAGTCTAGCCGTAGCGTGCGTCCGTTATACGTCGCCAGGGTCAGTCGGTTGTGGTGGCCTTCCGTAGCCCGGAGATTCTTAGCATCCCCCGCCACGCCGTTACCGTGGACGCCACCATGTCCAGGAATAGCGTAACTGCCGGGTACTGGGGGCCGTGGCCTTAGTGCTTTGTGCATTTGGGGTAATGCCCATAATCGGCACGCTGGGCAGGCGGGTTGGCGATCGCAGGGCGTAGCTCTCGCATCAGTGACGCTGCTGCCCGTCACTGACCTATTACTTCAGCTACGCCTTAAATTGGGATGGTTATACCACCACCAGCCGGTCGCCAGAGCCTCGTTCGTTGTACAGCAGGATGTACCGCGTGCAGGTGAGGTTGGCTTGGAGCGAAAGATGGTGATGCGCCCCCTTACATCTTATATATTATTATTATTATATTATGTTTGTATTTTTTTTTATGTACGTTCGGGCGGATTTTTAAAATTTTCTTTTTGTTTAGACAAGATTTATTCCAAAATGGTTTCATTTTAAATTTCGTAAAGATCTGATGATGATAAATGCCAGCAAATCAACCGTGATCAAAGTCAGTTAGATATTTTTTTTGTACAAAAAAGTTTTTGTTTGTTTTCCAATAAATTAAAGTAAAAATAATTTACTTTAATTTATTGGAAAACAAACAATTGTACGATACTACATTACAATATTTTGTGTATATTAGATATATTTCGGGACTTAATCGCGTGAATTATTTAAAGGTACGAACCTTTTATTTACCCGACGTTTCGCTCGAATTGCACCGATCGTGGTCACGGGTCGACTAACAATAATAGTTTGTGGTACAATCATGATGAAAATACAATCCACTATGTTTCCACTTAGTTATGACTACGGTAATTAAAAGATACAATTACGTTGGTTAGGTATCTTAAAACATTAAAAAGGTATTTTATTTATGCTGATGTTTTAACATTAATAATGTCTTAAGTTATTTTAAGACTTTAAACAGCGGCTTTTCTAAATGTGTGGCGGCTTGAATCAAATATTATATCAAAATTAACAAAATTGTTATTTTATAGGTATATCTTATTTGAACGTTGGAGAAGCGCCCGCTCACCCGCGTTTGTACGAATAAAAGTTGCAGCAAAGAGCGGATAATTCCTCTTATACATTCTTCTCATTCTGATCAGTCACAATTGCTATGAAGAAGTCCATGTAAGATCATGATCAAGAAGTAACATGCGTCTAGACTTCAATGTAATTAAATTTAGGTGTTTAAGAGTTTCAGTGTACGATCTGCGTCGAATATCGTTGACTGCCTTTGTGGCGCGGTGGGAGTACCCATACGGGACAGAACTTTGTGTGATCCACAAATTGTTGTTCCGGGTCTGGGTGTACTTTATGTCCGTAACTTGTATGTTAGTAAGTAACCCGTGACACAGGGCTTTTTTTTTAATAGACTACTCCCGCAGTAGGGTACACCTAAAAAACTGATAACATTACAGTGGTATTTAGGATTACTTATTAAAGTGGTCATTATGTCTACGATTTATTGACAGGCTAAACAAATTCATCAAATATATTCATCCCATTGGCCATTAATATACCCCTTATCTATCAAGTGCCTAATGTTTGCAGATGATTTAAAACTGTTTCTCGCCATCAAAGGCCCAATGGATTGTATGTATATCACTGCAAAGCGACATTGATAGAGTGGAAAAATGGAGTGCAAAGAATCGAATAACATTTATTAACGATAAATGCAAAGCTATTTCGTGCTCTCGATCTAGATCTCCTATCTCGGCGCATTATGAACTTGCGGGTAAACCACTAAAACAAGTTACTACAATCCGTGATCTTGAATTAATTTTGGATACCAACCTGAATTTTCGTAAGCACATAAAGCATATTTGTAAAATTGCCAACAAATCTTAGGGCTTTATAGTCCGAACTGCTTCACAATTCAATAACATCCAAACAATTATATAATGGATATGTGCGTAGTAAATTAGAATATAATGCTGTCGTTTGGAGTCCACAGGAAAAGTTATATATACTCTTGGTGGAAAAAATCCAGCGCAAATTTGCTAGGTACACTTACAAACGCAAATATGGATACTACCCCTTGGTTTATCCCTCCCTATTTGTGTCGGCAATGGTTGATCTTGACACTTTGTAATTTAGACGGAGGTATATCATTATCATACACTATTACATGCTCTTAACGGGAAAAGTGGACAATCAATCGGTACGGGAATCTATTCATTTTTACGTGCCTGAAAATTATACGAGTATGCGTGGTATCGGCCGGCGGCAACTTAAACTATTTACTTGTGCACTGTCATGGCGCTCGACACAATCAAACAATATACCTACAGCTCGTGCTGTTGATTTAATAAATAAGTTTTTACAAACCTGTCCAGGCTGACATATATTTTGATAAACCTAGTGTAATAGTACAATATGTAATGCAATATTTAACTACAATAAATTTAAATAATATTAATCTAGATTATTATTCTAATCCGATTTATTAACTTAATGTAACTATTAATGTATCAATATCAGCAATTCTTAATGTACTTTGACATTGTCTTTTTAATAATTTTATCTTATTCTGACTTGTTGTTTTCCATTAATTCAACCACCGATATTATTTCAAGTGCCTTGTTTATGCTAAATGTAATGCATGATCTACTGACGTAACATACAAGCGATTTGGTCTGTACTGTTAGCTTGTATTGTGAAGAATAAATAAATGAACAAAAAAATGTCATTTAGGTACGTAGAGAATTACAACGGACCAAGAACTAAGCCTTGAGGAACCCCAGATGTGGCTAAAAATAATGGTTCAGATTGTTTACTACGGAACCCTTAACATTAATTCAAAAGCAATAGCAGCTAGGGTCTTAACCACTACACCAACGGGCAAATTTTGAGCTGATGTCCTACGGTCGTAACCAGCAAATATGGCAAATTTTCAAGATTTAATATCAACATTGTTTATCTAAGGGATCTTCATAATCAAGATCTGATTTGGACATCAATGTTTGCCGCCGCATGTCTTGCCATGTGACTTCTATCTGAAATTCTAATCTGAACCGCGCAACTTTATCTGCATCAATTTTCCCCGTTATTTTCCTATTGGTCGTAGCGTGATGTTAAATAGCCTATAGCCTTCTTCGATAAATGGACTATCCAATTCTATATTTTTTTTTATTCAAACCAGTAGTTCTTGACATATACGCGTTCAACCAAAGAAACTTCAGCTTTATAATATTGGTCTAGTTAGAGACCCTCACTGCTAAGCCGGAGATTGTGGTTCGATCCCTACCCAGGATAAAACTTTATGTGATGAGCACGATGGTGTATTCTGTGTCTGGGTGTTATTTATTTATAACTAGCTGACCCGCGCAACTTCGTCTGCGTAATTTTCCCCTGTTTTTGCAAAAAAAATATTGCTGCTCCCCTCCTTTTTTCTCCACCATTTAATGGATGTTATTATACATATAAACCTTCCTCTGCAATCACTCTATCTATTAAAAAAACCGCATCAAAATCCGTTGCGTAGTTTTAAAGATTTAAGCATACATAGGGATATAGGGACAGAGAAAGCGACTTTGTTTTATACTATGTAGTGATATGTATGTATTAAAAAAACTATAAGAATGTGTATCAGTTGTCTGGTTTCCATAGTACAAGCTCTGCTTAGTAAGGTATCAGATAGCGTTGTGTGAGTTGAGAGTTGTCCCAAGATATTATATTATTATTATTATTATTGTTTATTAAAATCATATCTTTAATAAAAGCTTGTGAGAACCCTATGACGACCAATACTCGTATATACTTTGTAGACTTATATGACGATTCTAAGATTACATAAAACTTATCAAGACTTATATTATCTTATAAAGAATCTAAAGCCAACAGAGTACCTATTCAGTGCAATTAAATATACATTAGGTATTAACGGCTGTGATAATGATATGCTACTTAGATTTTTTTTATTGAATTGTCATCTTTAAATTTTGAAGACAGTAAAATCGACTCATGTTATACTATTTCGAAAGTTTTTAAGGCGGTAGCCTAATTGCTAAGGCATCTGACTCGCAATCATGAGATCGTGGGTTAAAATCCTACCCATTATACTACTGACATGAAGCCACTAGTAAAACAAGCCATTGAGCTTAGCTGGAGGGGTTAACAGTATTGCTTGTAATATGGAACCCACAATCCGACCTTCTTAAGAATAGTGCCAACCCATCTCTTCCCGTGGGTGCGTCAAGGCGAATAAGGGATTTAATACCGGAGGACGGGCAGCAGCGTCCTCGCAGTATTTAAAGCCTTACTGGGATTGCCAAGCTCGGCGATTATGGCAATGATGTACCTCCAGGATCTGTAATAAGTAGGTTCTACTATGGAGACGGGGAGGTTGCTATGTAATCCCACATTGCTTAATTAAAAGAAAGAAATATGAATGGATTGATAGAGGTTTGTTGCTCTTTAACACAAAAACTACTAATCGATTTTTAATGAAACTTTACAAAATAGCACACCCAAACTACAGTATTATATATGTGAAAGTAACTCTGTCTGTTTGTTACGTTTTCAGGCTTAAACCACTAAACCACTTTAGATTAAATTTGGTATGTCCGGGGAAGGACATAAGATAGTTTTATCGCGATAACCTGAGGCGATAATTGTTATCTACGCGAGTGGAGCCGGGAATAAAAGAAGTCTATATATAAAAGGAAAAGCTGACTGACTGACATATCAACGCAGGGCCTGAACTATAAGGGACTTGAAATTTGGCACACTGGTACCTTTTCATTCGTAAGCCTAAGCACTAAAGAAGGATTTTCAAAAATTCGCCCCCTAAGAAGGAAACTTTTTCGTTAAAATATTTTGGTAACAATCTTACATCCACGCGGGCAAAGCCGCGGGCAGAAGCTAGTAAACTATAAAAATCAAACAAAGCGGGCAAATACTCTAGGAAAATATGAAAAGTACTTTTTTAATATTGAAAAAGAAGAGTTATTTTTAACATTTGTGTATCTGTGTCTGTCTGTTTGACTATCTCGACCATAACTAACCTAGAGAAGCAAAGAAATAATAAGAGCGGACTATATTAATAACTAGCTGTGCCCGCGACTTCGTTCGCGTGGAAGTTGGGTTTTTATTAAGGTAGTTTACGTTACAATTTAACTTCCGTGTAGAAAATATTGGAAACATGCTCCACAATACTCTGTGGCATCTATGGATATTACGGCCTAGCTTTAATCAGGGCCCGACCAATGGCAGGGCAAGCCAAGCAAATGCCTAGTGCAGAAGGGCGACAAAGTTTATGGCGCCAGACGGTTGATTTGCATCACATCAAATATTATTAATATTGAAAAATTCCCCCCTCCCCCGTCACGCAAGTACTTGGGCGGTTTCGGGTTAAATGAAGCCCGAAACCGCCCAAGTACTCGCGCGAAATTTTGTGTTAAGGAGCTTCGATTCAGACTCCGAAAGGTCGAAAATTCCGATTGATTTTAAACCTCCGACTCCAACTTCGGCTCCGACACTTTTAAATCAGACGTTTTAATCGGAGGTACCTAGCCGCTAATTTATACATAGGTAATAAAGGTATGATGGAAAAAAACTCTCACAGATTCCCTATGATCGCAGGTTCAAGTCCTGCCCGAGCGATCTTTTCCGAGTCTAAGGTACACCCACTTTGTGTCCGTGTTTGTAAAGTCCCCCGCGATATAGGGCTAGTGTGAGTTATGTTTTTAAAAAATATCCTGTTTTTAAGACATTGCATTCCCGCGGTACTGTGGTATGTGTTCAAAGAAACAGACAACATTCAAACGTTTCTAAAAGCTATATTCAGATATCTTTTTTTATGTTTAAATACTAAACTTACTTCAATATTTTTTTCACTCACTTTAGAAGATTTAAATATTATCTTATAATGTCTACATTGCTGAATTAAAAAATAGGTGTGTCAACCTGTCGCAAATTATGATCATCATATATTCATATCCCTCTACGTATGAATTTCAGTTTTTTTTTAAATAATTTTTCCTGATTCTTTTTAATTTGTATTTAAACGCCATCTATTTTCAAAACTGGATAAGTTTATTTCAATACTTGATGATTTCATATTAAATTATACTTAAAGTATCATGCATATTAAACGTAGGTAAGCAAGGTATTTATACTTACTTAAATTATTCACGCGATTAAGACCCGTAATTGTATATATTTTCATAATGTGTACAAATCGCGAAAGTTTATCAACATTTGTAGGTAAGCTCAGAAGAAATCGAATCACAGATGGCGCCATGTGTTTTATTTTAATATACGGACTTAATCTTTCATGTTTTTAAGCAACTAACATACATAAATTCTAGAAAATATCACGTAGTTTATTTGTAATGTAATATTGTTTTTCATTTCTACATTCATAACATAATTACGATTCATGCAAAACAATGATAAAGGTGCCTATTGAAAGTGATTGACTACATAATATGAAAATTTGTTAAACAAAGTAAACATGTTAAAGTCGAAAATAAAAACTTGTTTAATAAGTATGCATTTAGAAAAATACTTAAAAAAAGAATAAAAAGAATTTTAAAACAACACAAAAAGAGACTGACATACTTGAGACTCGATCCTCCAACTTCGCTCGTTGAATACCGCTACTTGTGCCAATAGACCACCTCTACCGATACAAAAATGGTTAAAATAGCTGATCTTAAGAAAATTGAAAATGTTGTGTTCAGCTCCTTACAGTTTTAGCGGGAAGTTATTGTTTCCAGGGGTTACAATTGTAAATAAAGTCTTATTGTGGAAAAATTTGTGAAAAACCATAGTGGTTCGACCAAACATACGTTGCTGCTCGCTCCCCATAGACGATAGCATAATGATTCATAGTGTAAGTAATGACCTAGAGTATTTACAATAAAACTGCAAATTTTCATGAAGATCCGTCATGTAGTTATTGTTTTATAACGATAAATAGCTACAGACATTATCCGTTATTGCTTAGCTCCTATGGGAAATAGCGTGATAAATTATAGCCTATATGTTAATCCAGACTTATTAGAATACACATACAAAATTTCAACCGAATCTGTCTGGTAGTTTTTGCGTGATGCGTGTTCAAACAAACAGACAGACAGACAGACAGACAGGCAGACAGACAGACATTTCTAAAAATGTAGGAATGTGTTTAAATACTCTTTTCAAACATTTGTCAATATTTTTTTTCACTATGTTCGGCCATGTACAGACACGTGAAATTTACAATTTTATTATATGTATAGATGATGCAGGTACCTATTTCATAAGAAATATAGTAAAATTAAAACACAAAGATTCTGAAAATAACGAGGGTAGAATTAAATATAGGGCGATTCACGGATATGCCACATGGAGTGAAAGTGCAGATAGAAGTTTGAATATTGTAGATAGTACATTTTACTGAAAAAAGACATTATTTGAATTTAAAAATCAATTTCAAATGCATTCATAGATATTTTAATAATTACATGGTTGAGCCAGAAATCGAACCCGTTACACGACAAAAATAATCACATGTAGCTTTATCATACCGATCGAAAGGCTTCATCATAAGGATTATTTTATAAACCTTCCCTGATACATTAAAAATGTAGATCTTTATCGTGATTTAAAGGTTGGACTGATGTCAGGTTCCAGGTGAGCCCCCAGGCTTAAGGGCAGCAAAGATCGAACATGTCTCGTGAAAGATGTTCTAGCTTTTAAAAACATCCGAATTCTTAGAACCAAAATTACAGGTACTCATTGTGACTACCTATAGTCTTTCTGAGCTCCGGTGCAAATTGAAATCTTCCTGAAGGAAAGACTATAGTTTCTTTCAGGAAGATTTCAATTTGCACCGGAGCTCAGAAGGGCTAGCGCTGGCTGATGGCACGTCATGGCAAAAGATTTTATTTCTAATCAAGTTATTTTTTAAGTATTTTACTATTTTTTTAACTTATTGCACACAAAATTTGGAGGACTTTACGCCTTACGCACTTTCTACCAGTCAACCTTAGGGTAAATCAGAGAGAAAAATAAGGTAACGACAAAAATATACTTATTGATATACATATATAGATTCATACAAATAAATCTAAATCTGTCTGTTTGTTACGCTTTCATGCTCAAACAGCTAAACCGATTCACATGAAATTTGGTATGGAGATAGTTTAAGTCCCGAGAAAGGACATTGGATAGTTTTATCGTGATAACCGACATCCACGCTGGCGGAGCCGTGGGCGAAAGCTAGTAATGATATATTCGCCAGTAATGCCAATGCCAGTAACTTGGTGTAAAGTACGCGGACTTTAAATTTAAAAGTGAAACGGATTTCGAGAGAAAACTCATTCCAAGAAAAATGGATTGTACAGCGAAGAAAGAATGTACAATAGTGGAGGTATGAACAGGACAGAGAAGCAACAGTTTATTAGAGGAGCGTAGATTTCGTAGAGTAAAAAAGTTTTAACTATACAAAGACTTGATCTTAAGATTTAGGCATGAGTCTCAGCAGTAAACATATTAAAATGCAGATTACATTTCAAAACATTTCAGTTCATTATAATTGCCTGATTATTTTTAAGAATTTATTGTCATTAGCCGGAAGCAGCAATAGATTACTATAATCAAATAATCTCTATTTTGATAATTTTCAAAGGTTGAATGAAATCACTTTTACAAGTATTTTAGGTAAAATGGCTTTTGTAAATCATAAGTTTCCGTTGATAAAGAAATTAGGATAACGGAATCTGCTAGTTTTATTTTCAGATAGTAAGTTAAGGTTGTTGCACAATTATCGCTGTGGAAATTAAATTGCGTTTATAATGAATGAGGAATTTGTACTTGAGTGGGATTCAAGCCCTTGTAGGGGTTTTTGTAAGAAAAGCCTGACCCGAAAAATGAAAACACCTGGTTCAAAAATAATACTAAACTAAATCTTCCAATTCACGATCACCTCACCTCCATAGTTGGGCTATTTAGTCACCATTTCTTGTAATTTTACTCTAACCGGGGATTGTTCTTGGGTACATTTACTTAGTATATACAACGGATGACCTTAATTATTCAGATCCAGATAATACTCTGGAAAAAAATAATTTCCCATAATATGGGCATAATGTCTAAAGCTGACACACACTTCTAAAATCTCCTTGAAGAGCAGTGGCGCTAACATTGACAAGGCATTCCTTGCCTTGTCAATGTTTGCCTTGGCGAAATAATCCAAATTGGTAGGAACAACTTCGAGGAAGAGAGGTCGACAGACGAATTCAATGGGTTGGGTAGTGTTTAGCAAACTTGGTTGAGTTTTTACTTCACCTCTATCGCAATGCCTGTAGACCAAGGTATTTAACCAGTTCTTTCTACCGGTTACCTATGGTGGCGAAACGTGGACACTTACGGTTGGGCTAGTCCACAAATTGAAATATGCGCAGTTTCTTTGAAGTGTAAAATTTGCTATAACCTGGATGGCTACTGTAAAGAGAGATATGCAGGAAGCCCAAATACTAACAGAGACAACCCAGGACTGAAAATCCTGGCGAAAAATTACAAGGACTCTGAGAACAAGACTAGGAGAAGAAGAAGTCATCCGAAAATGAATGATGATGACGAAGATGACAATGATGACGTTATAGTTGCCAGTTGAAGAAATTTTGAAGAAAGTTCCATTCGCATTCCGTTTTTAGGGTACCGTAGCCAAAATGGCAAACGAAACCCTTATAGTTTCGCAATTTTGTATGGATACACATATTACTTACGCTGACAAAGTGAAAAGATAAAATCTTCAAAAAAAATTTTTTATGGTATCTCTCCTAAATAGTGGATGTAATTTTTTTTCTCACACACTCACCGTGTGAGGTACCATACCTCCCCTTTATAGTGGATGACATTTTTTTTCTCACCTATCATTAGATAGGTCTTTAAAAACGTTTGACCCCCAAACGTTTTTAATAAATAACGTGTGTAATGACCATTTTAATATTTAAGGATCCGTTTAAGAAATTTTAAGCTTTAAAGTGCAAATTTTTGTTAAAGTCAAGTGTTTCCTCCCCTGCCAGTTAAATGGTTAATGTTAAAAAAATCACGGTAGTAGTAATGTATACGACGTATTCTTGGTATATTGCAGACTTGAAAGTAGTTTGCTCAAAATCAGTAACACAATCCAATGGGGTAGTTTTGGGTCCATGTTATATTTATCAGTTAATTAATTAATCAATCATTAACAAATCCATTAATCGTTCTAGTAGTTTAAATACTGTTCACAATAAGATGTGAAATGTAATCATCACCTATTTTCAATTATAACCATAGATTACGTACTACGGGACGCAATCAGCACTATAGCGCGAAGAACATAATACAACTTGAATGGCTTACAAATCTGCAAGTTTTGCTATTTCTATTGCCTATTTTTTATATGATTTCTTGAATTAAAAATCTTGTTGGGATGTCTGAGCTTCGCAATATACTAAAAATAACCTTGTATATAGTCAAATTATAAGGAAATCTATCACAGCTACGGGGGCTTTACAAGTTTACGAGTAACAGCTGATCAAATGAGAAGTAACAAAAAGTACGTATAACGTTATAAATATGAACCAATAACAAAAGAAAACCCACTTATATCTTATTCGGATGGGGGGAGGAGGAGGACTACGAAACCCTAAATTTTGTGTGGCCCAACGTGCACTTGCCCGTGTTTTTTTATTTTACATATTATATTTACAGTTTTTAGTATATTCTATTATTCCATCTTTCAAAAATGCAATTATTTTATTATTAAAGTAATTGGAAAGATATGCCTATTAAAAATTACTATAATATTCGGCTTGCGACAACATAATTTGTTAAAACGCTCTTTGTAACGAAGCAAAAACAAAAGCGGTGATAGTTCTTTAACTACCGGCTAGATGGCGTATGCGAGGGTCCAACTCGCGTGCAGCAAAGGATAGAAAAGTTTGAGGTCTTAACATAGTCCAGATAGGTGGTTACCTATTTCAAAAGTTAGAAAAATTTGAAGTCCAGACCCAGAAATCGAACCCGAGACTTCCGTATGCCCGTATGACACAGTCCAGATAAGTAACCACCTATGTTATTAGATCTCAAACTTTTCTATCCTTGTCGATTCCGGCCCCGGTTTGGCATACGGAAGTCTCGGGTTCGATTTCTGGGTCTGGACTTCAAAGTTTTCTAATTTTCAAAAATGTAATTATTGTAATAATAAAGTAATTGGCAAGAAATGCCTATAAAAATGACAATATCATTAATATTCTATTCATGATATTGTCAAAAACCTAATGATGCGATGTGAATGAGATGTTTGCAGTTCGACTGCATCATTTTTGTAAGGTTTTAGTGTACTTATAGATATATACTCTGAGGAAATATATACTCTTTTTGTAGGTACATAGACAACATACATTAACTAGCTTACATAAACAAATTACACAGTCACTTACAGCTACCTGACATAAGAGATAGTCTTATCGCGTACAGCAAATTCTTTTCACTATAAAACATTTTACTTGATTATGAGACACCAGACTTATTGACGTAAGTAACAATAATAATAAAGTAACATAAATTAGCAATAATAATAAAGTAACATAAATTAGGTATTTAAAAGTAGGTAATATGGTTTCTATATCATTAGACGTCGGTCGTTAATTAAGGTCACACTCGATTTTATTTTCAACATTTCTTTTTCGAGACCGCGCGGCAAGCCCGCGCGAATTGTCATTCAGTATTTTTTTTTTAGTATTTAGAGCTGCATGCGCGGCGGACATCTTTGAGCGCACCGCACATGTGCCACTTTGCACGGGCTTGTCACGGGCAAGAAATAAAGATCGTGAATAAGGACCCCGATTGGGTCACTATGTACTATGCACTTCGCAGTCTTGGTGCCGTAGACCCCAGGCTATGTAGTAAGTATCAGCTGTCCCTTTCTCAAAGCCCGATGTAGAACTATTCCGAGACAGAGCAAAAACTTGAAGACCCCTTTACCTGTGGTGCATTTTGTTTCCTTTCACACACACCGGCCAAATGTGATTCGCATGTGAGAGATATTGCTACTTATGTAGACTTTGATCGAAAGATATTCTGACACCATCTTCTAACGGGACAGGTACGATCTTTTAAAGTTGCGTAATTGTGAAACTGTTGTAATATTAATGTGTTTGTGGATTGTGTATATTGACTGATGGCAAGATAGGTTTATAGGCTTGGATATATCGACAATCTACTTGGCATCGCTGCAGAGACTCCAGAATGGACCAGATTTCAATCGAGACAAAGGCCTTCTCAAAGTCCACGAATGCTAGACACAGGGGCTGATTATACTCTTGGGTCTTTTGTATAATCTGCCGCACTGTGTGGATGTGGTCTATGGTGCCATATCCGCTCCGAAATCCAGCCTGTTCCGGTGGTTGGAATTCGTCAAGTCTTCGCGCAAGGCGGTTCGTGATGACTCTTGAAAACAGCTTATAGACGTGGCTTAGAAGAGAAATAGGTCGGTAGTTCTTCAGCCGGGTCTTATCTCCTTTTTTTAAAGAACAAGACGACTACATTTCTACTCCACGCCTCTGGAGTTCTACCTTCAAACAGGACAGCATTAAAGAGCTTTTGGAGCTCCCTCAGTATGGATTTACCTCCAGCTTTTAACAGCTCTGTTGTAACGCCATCTTCTCCAGGGGCTTTTCCATTTTTCAGCTATTAATGAGCCAGCACGATTTCGTCAATGTTGACTTCTGGCAGGTCTTCGGTGTAGTGGCGTGTTAGAGTGGCTCTAGGACCCTCATTTTCAGGATTAGGTCGAGATGCATGCGAAGCGTATAACCGGCCATAGAAGCCTTCCACTTCGGAGAGGACTGCCGGCTTCGAAAAAACGACTTCTCCACTTGCTGTGGTCAACTTCGACAGGTGGCTTCTTCCAAGAGATTGTACGAACACTTTTGACCCCCGGTTCTGCTCGATCGCTCTTTTAATCAAAAGAGTGTTGGAGCACCGAAGGTCGTGTCGTATAAGCTTGTTGATCTTTTGGTTTAGAGCGCGCTTTTCTGACGAAGTGACGGGTGGGTTTTCACGTCGTTCCTTCATTAGACCTAAAGTCTTTTCCGATAGCTTTGACATCTTGCCCTTCCGCTGCTTTTCACAAAATCTCGTACCTTCTTCCCTGAGTATCCGAACCACATTTACGAGCTTCTGGTTTACGTCTGTTGTGGTTTCCATGGCAGCAAATCGGTTATCTAGGTTTGACTAGAACGCTTCGGATCCTATCATGGTTTGGAGCAAAGTAGGTCGAAGCCTGGACCTCATCAGACGGGCACGTTCCGCCTTGAAGTCGATATTCAAAGAGCCTCGGACAAGTCGGTGATCACTACCGGTATTAAACCTGTTGATCACGGTGACGTCTCTGAATACATGCTTTTTGTCCGTCATAATGAAGTCGATCTCGTTTTTCGTCATAGTGTCGGGGCTCTGCCTCGTCCACTTCCTTTGGGGCCGTTTCTTGAAAAAGGAGTTCATCAAGAAGAGCCCCTCCCGTTCGAGGAAGTTGACTAGCATTTGCCCCCTATGATTTCTGCTTCCAAATCCATGGGATCCTACTACCAATTCGCTGCAATTTTGTACTCCCACTTTAGCGTTGAAGTCCCCCATAACAACGTTGTAGTGAGTCTTAGTGGTGGAGTTGAGGGCCCTCGATATGTCATCGAACATATCCTCCACTTCGTCGTCTGGATGTGCCGAGGTCGGTGCGTACACTTGCACTACCTTGAGGCTTTACCTCTCGGTGAGCTTGATAATGAGGTACGCTACCCTTGGGATTTTTGATCTCCCTCGCGGAAGTACATAAGGTGGCCTGACTCGAGGGTTATGGTGTCCTCTCCCTCTCTTCGGACTTCACTTAACCCGAGGATATGCCACCTAATCTTCCTAAACCTTGGGATGGTTATACCGCCACCAGTCGGTCGCCAGAGCCTCGTTCGTTGTACAGCAGGATGTACCGCGTGCAGGTGAGGTTGGCTTGGAGCGAAAGATGGTGATGCGCCCCCTTACATCCAATTAGTAATAAATACTTAAATATTTTTTACATATGCTTTTTATGAATTTCGAAAAGAATTCAAATCAATTATTGATTTGGCAAGATACAATACTACCTATCCACATAATTGTAATGAGAGAATAGAGCATTTTTAATGAGACTTGGAACGCTACGTTACAAAAGCGTAAGCTGCAAGCTTCGCACAACTCTATCCTGGCTCCATCCCATTATGGCAATCACGGAAACAGACCAGAGTTCTTATGCACTATCTTTATTTCGTTGTCGAGCCAAGCCCGTGCGAACTGGCGCAATAAAGATAGTGAATAAGGACCTAGAATGCTCAAAATATTGCGGGCCGGCCGCGCGCGTCAGCCGCTCGTCGTAAGCCGCGAGCGGATCGCGATCACACACCATGCACGGAAATGAACCTTTAGCTAATTTTACTACCATACGTTTTGCTTCTATTCATAGTTACCTACGCAACGAATTTAGTACCTTTAAAATTTCAAAAATACCCTTATCATCTTTATTAGGCACTATATCAAATACCGAAGTAGTAGATATTTATCTTTAGTTATAGATTATAATCATAAAAAAATAATATTAATCAAAAAACATTATTTTTATTGTGTGTAATGATAACCTAATTGATTGACAGGTAAGTCCCTGATGAATCAGCATTTGAGTCAGGTCTGCTGGATCTGTTCCAGAACTTTGTTCAGAAAGGGGGCAACAGGTACACCAGGGTCCATAAACACTATGTTTTTTTTTCGATTTCGCGGCAAGCTCGCGTGATTTGGCGCATGCGCGGGCGCTAAAAGATGTCCGCGCGCATGCACGATGCATTTCTAAGCGCAGCTTTCTATATACCATTATGTCAAGATTTGGTCAGTTAAAAACGCGGGCTTGCCGCGAAATAAAAAAAAAACATAGTGAATAAGGACCCAGCCACCGCTGAGGAGGGAGCAACTGCCTGTCAAAATACACCGGTCTAGGGTCAAAATTTTCAATTTCGCACAAAAAAAGTGTTTTAGTCGTGTTTTGCTCTTGGATGCACGCCTGATTAGGGGAAAAGTTGGCCCTGTTGAGGCATTCAATATTTTGGTTTGAGGAAAAAGTGGCTGACTTTGGGAATCTTACACTGTGCTAAGGAGGCAACCATTGACCTCTTTAGTAATATGTACGTTGGACTAGTTACCCTCGTGGAGATAGATTAATTAATGGAGGCCATATGCAGGCCGAATAATAAAAGTTAAACAATATGACCTTGAAAATACTGTTGTCCTCTCCATCTCTTTCTAAAAAGGGGTCCTCTTTCTTAAAAAGGGTGGCCATGTTTTTTGTACTTCTGGACATACCTAAATAAAAAAATATAGAGCAACGAAGTCGACTACTTTATAGAAAAAATCGAAATATCGAGTTGCTTACTAATATATAATTTATCTATTTATTTAAATATCTACTGACTGCATTTTTTTTAAAAGTTTCGATAAAGTACAGTTCATTAAGTATTAAAACGTAATTTTGTTAACTTATGTTCGATTTTATTTTCTTTTGGTAAGAAAAGATAAAGCGGGTTAAGATTCATTACAGCTAAATACCTAAAACTTATATTGTTTCAATATTTAAGCACGAACAAAGTTCATTGTAAATTCCGCATAAAAATATCTACCTCTAAAAAACTCCAGGACAAAATTAAACTAAGTAATAGGTAATTGAATATTAAACTATAGTCAAATGCCAAATATATTTTACAACATAATTCATTATTTTTATATTAAATATCAGTTACACTGACAGTTTCGCGTATAATCAATATACAAAGTGATTTTTAAGGAACTTTTTATATTGAAATGGGTAACATTAGAAGAAGATGAAGATTCCATCTTTTCTCCCCGAAATTTCTCATCTGGTGCACTCCATAGGGTAATAGGGTTACCCTGTACAAAGTGACAGGAATTTCAAATGCCGAATCGAATGACCGTTCTTTGAACTATTTTGACACTAATGACAAATATAAGTTCTTCTATATTTTATCTTCATAGACAAGTATAGACTTCCATTTGGTTGTGTCAAATACCGTCTAAATGTCAAAATCAAATGAAAGTTTTGTTTTGTGGGCGGTCGCCTGCCCAGTTTACTACTACTATTAGAGGTGTGAGGAGGCAATCTAATGTCTTCAAATTTATGGTTTCCCTATAATTTTATTTTTACTGTTTTGAAACAGATGCTGTTAAACGGGGCCTGAAATGATGGCCTCGATTAACGAGGCGTTGGTCAAGAGTTCAATAGCAAGTCAGGTGATCACTGGTCAAAATTTATAAAGGTAAATATCTCGAGAAAATCGGCATGCCGTAAGACTAAAAATTTGAAGCCATTCTTCAAGACTTCTTTTCGCGGCAAGCCCGCGCGTCTAACTATCAAAACCTTGACCACTTTGAGCGTACCGCGCATGCGCTAGTTCGTGCGGGCTTGCCGCGAAAACAAAAGAAAAACATAGTGAATAAGGACCATGGTGATATCCACAGCACTGCACCGTAGTAACTGACGGTCCGTAGTACGAACAGCGTACACTATATTAAGGTAAAAACTTAAAGAAACAGGGCTTCCGGTACGGATAAACCTTAACTGGTTCGCTCCATACCATCTTAAGCGCTTACTAAATCTTGTTAATTAAATTTCTTGGGAAACCTGTTTCTTTATAACACAACGTACAAGCTTGTTATGATTTCGGATTTCAGTTTGTCATCCCATAGGCATGACTCACTTCACTTCTATCCAAAGAAACAGGTTTAAGCTGTGTTGAACTTGTTCATTTTTAAATAAGTGTATAAGAACTATTATACTTGTATCTATTTTTTTTATTTTATTTTCTTTAAAACAGTATATTTACAAATCCACGTAGTACATATGTCCGTGCGTCACTCAAGCACTGTTACGGTTACTAACTGAAAATCAGCACTTGGTTTTTAGCCTAGTTTATGCTGAGATGGTGACCTTTTCGGTACGGGCTTGCGGAGCAGTATACATCTTTTTATGTAGACTTTTGTTGCTTTTGCTAGCCTATGGCGAAATAATTTATGGCATATTATGGCATACAACTTTTTAAATAATAAAAGTTTTTAATTGATGAACATCAACGCATATGCGCCGTGGACATCTTTGAGCGCACCGCGCATGCCCCAATTCACACGGGCTTGCCGCGAAAACTGAAAAGAACATGTTTAAGGACCCTGGTGTTGACCCTCCCCTGGATTTGATGACATAGTACAAGTTATTTTAAAATGCAGTTTAAAATAAAGGTATACCTACCTCGTTGAAGTTGAGATGAGCCATTGTAGTTAGGCTAAAAGTACGGTCAGCAAAATAAAAATTTAGATTGTTGGCAATAATTAAACTATTAAGTGTATAGGGTTTCATTTAAAATAGCTTTATACTTACCGTTTAATGTTGCTTTACATCCAGACAATTATTTATAGAAAATTCTAAAATTTTTTTAGGTATTTAGCTTAATGGCTAAGGCATCGGTCTCGCAATCGTGAGGTCACGGGTTCGAATCCTACCCATTATACTACCGACGTGAACCCACTTCTAACACAAGCCTTCGAGCTTAGCTGGAGGGGTTGACAAGATTGCTAGTAATGTGGTACTCAATCCCACATTGCTAGTTATCTTTATTAAAAAAAATAAGGTGGAATCATTTCTCTTGGGAAGCCAACCAAGCATGAATAGCATATACCGAATGGATAAAATAAAGTTCTTGGTTTTATCACAATTCACTCATGGGTAAATTCTTCAAGGCGACACCGGTTTTAGTGTTTTCATTCACCGCCTGCGAGTACATTCCACACCTTTCTATTACACGTCGTATGGAACAATGTATGTTGTTAATATTATGTATATGTATGTGGAACCCTGATCCAAATTAAAATTATCAGTAGTTTTATCAAATTTTATCTAATTGGTGACATTAGTATATATGTAATTGATTCGCGATTTTAAAGCACTATCTAGTCAATCAGTGAATAAAACTGTGTTTTTGTTAAAAATCTTCCACTAGTTTTTACCAAAATGATAAGTAAGTTTTATTTGAATTTTTAATTTTTTTTTTAATTTGGAGTAATTTTAACATACGTACACTTTTGCGGCGAATATTGGTGTGACAGTTTGATATTGTTACTTAGGTACTAGTAAGTAAAGATTCTGCGTGATAAATTACAGCCATTCTTTTCTTTCTTTTGCATAACATGTATTTATTAAGTATACTTATTCATTAAGCAGCAGTAAATTGGCCAATATTTAAGCACACAAAGTTTTTACATCGTAAGTGGATGCTCCTACTATGTTGTGCCAATTGAGGCTGATGTATCCAATCTCGTGTATTCTTTTAATATTATTGGCCTCTTTTTCCTCTAATATGGCGTATAATATAATGGTGGCAGCACCTTACCTGCATAACAGTTTATAAACAGAGAAACATTGTAAAACAGAAAAATTGCCTGTTCTTTTCTCGGGCTTTACCTATTGTTTGCGAATAGGCATTACAAGTAAATGTAGAATTGACTTTTCACAAGTGTAGTATTTTGCTTTCTAAGTGAATAAATATTTTTTATTATTATTTAATTATTTTTTATAAACATTGTTTATTGTTTTTTGTTTAGTTGATTACCTTTTCAAGCAGTGTTTTGTGTTATTACTACATAATATCTTCTTTTGACTCTTCTCTCTCCTTTTGACTAGCCTGTTGGTCTAGTGGTTAGTGACCCTGACTACTTAGGTCGTGGGTTCGATCCTCACCCAGGATAAAAAATTGTGTGATGAGCACGATGGTTTATTCTGTGTGTAATTTATTTATAATATGTATGTATTTAGAAATATATAAGTATGTGTATCATAGTCTTGTCTAGTTTCCATAGTACTCTGCTTAGTTCATCAGACGACGATTATGAGTTGTCCCAAGATATTATTATTATTATATAGTTCTAAGTGTATATAATTTTCTTATTTTTTCTGGGGTAATATATATTTGTTTACTATATTACTAGGCGAGGACTACGGAAGAATATATCATAGATCACTATTATTTTAAAGTGAAATAGAGGCTGATAAAAATATAACACTGTTTATGTTCAATTTCGTGGATTTGGCGTAAATGAGTTTTTTTTATTTATTTAACGTTAACATAAAGAAGTGTAACAGAGATACCAAATTATGAACTTATTTTAAGAAAACTTATTTTAATAAAAAAATATAGTCCCTTTAGGAGGAGAATATTCATCAACAGATTCATAGGAAAAATTCTCCAGTTAATTTTTGCTCACATAAGTCGTTCCATACTAAAACTATATCAAGAAATTAGTAATTAGTTTAATCATTTCTACACGTAGATAGTACGTAATAGATCAATAACTCTGACGCAAGAAATCGACAAAACAAAGAAACTCGTAAAACTGATAAACTAGCAAAAAGATAAAAAAATATATCTGGATTAGTTAAAACATTAGAAACATTATAAATTTATAGGGTGATTCATAATATTCTAATAACCGCCCGCTCGTGGCTAAATAACTTTGTAATATCTGTTTTGAAAAATATATAATACTAGCGCAACTTCGTCTGTATAAATTTTCCCCGTTTTTGCAACATTTTTCATTGCTGCTAGCCTATAGCCTATTGCCTTCCTCGCTTGTTCATTAGTAAAATAAGTTTACAATTCGGACCAGTAGTTCCTGAGGTTATCGCGTACAAACAAACAAATAAACTCTTTAGCTTTTTATTATTTTTTGGGGATTACAGACTATTTTACCGGAGAAAAATTACGATTATACTCCGGGATCTCACAGACGTGTGACAGGTTGTGTATAAAAGTAGGCGTTAGGTGAGGTTAGTTTGTATTTTTTTTTTCAAACCAATATTATTAAGTTATTTGATATAATGTAAAGAAGTCACGAGTGGGAGGTTATTAGAAAGAAAGAAAGAAAAGTTGGTAGTAAAAAAGTAATATACATAAACAAAAAAAGTAAAAATAAAAAACACACATAACAAATTATAATAGGAATAGTAGGCAGCATATTCTGCTCCGCAAGCCCGTGCCGAATAGGTCACCACCTCAGCATAAGCTAGGCTTGACACCTAGCGCTGATTTTCAGTTGGCAACCTTGGTTGAGTGACACACGGATAGATGCACGTAATTAGCAAAATGTATAAGTAAACTAGCTGACCCTCGCATCTTCGTCATTGTCAAATTAACCCGTTTTTACAAAATAGGGGTTAATAAAAAAATAGGGGTTGATTGTAGAAGGGTGAAAATTCAGGGTTGTATGTATTTTTGAATCCGGTATCATAATAAAATAAAAATGTATATAAAAACTAAAAAAAAAAGTAGGGGTGGACTACCCTTAACATTTAGGGGGATGAAAAATAGATGTCCAATTCTCAGACCTACCCAATATGCACACAAAATTTCATGACAGTCGGTCGAGCCGTTTCGGAGGAGTTAAATTAAAACACCGTGATACGAGAATTTTATATATTAAAAGATTTTTCAATTTGACATAACGGTAAATATAATTTAAATTATGTATATACTAAAGTTTATATAAAAAATAAAATAAATAAAATAAGGCGTAGATACCTATGTAAATAAATAACACATGCAAATAGAGAACATGCTTAAATCTAAAGTCTATTACAAATCATCCTGTAGATAACATTGACATCATTGCGAATTATCGTCATTATTTTTGATTAAAGCCAGAAGCTACCGTATTAATTGTTCTAGTATTCGGAAAAGATAAAGAATAAGGGTTTTTATAATCTGTAGTAGGTACTTGTTACTAATTTTTGTTTTTAATTTTTATTTTATCGGTTTCATTATCTGAGCAATTTATGTCGCAATATTAAACGTTATCTTTGTATGACTAATTAATATGCTGACCACCTGTGATATGATGATTTAATAGTAAAATTTTGCAAGTTATACAACACTAGCTTTCGCCCGCGGCTCCGCCCGCGTGGATGTCGGTTATGGCGATAAAAATTATCCTATGTCCTTCCCCGGGACTTAAATTATCTCCATACCAAATTTCATCTAAATCGGTTTAGCTGTTTGAGCGTGAAAGCGTAACAGACAGACAGACAGACAGACAGACAGACAGAGTTACTTTCACATTTATAATATTAGTATGGATTATTCTTGGTATAATGCAAACCTGAAAGTAGTTTACTGTAGACCGCCTCTGTGGCGCGGTGGGAGTGTGTCCGACTGCTACGCAAGAGGACGTGGGTGCGATTCCCACACGGGACACCACTTTGTGTGATCCACAAATTGTTGTTCTGAGTCTGGGTGTACTTTGTGTCAGTGACTTGTATGTTGGTAAAGTCCCCCGCAACACAGGGCTTGTACACCCTGCGGGAGTCGTTCTAAAAAAAAAAAGTTTGCTCAGAATAAGTAACACAATCCTATGGGGTAGTTTTTGAACCATGTTATTTTTTTATTAATTAATTAATCGTTCATTAATTAATACATTAATCAGTCTAACACTCCAAATTTTGTTCACAACGTGACGAAAAACGTAATCATCACCCACTTTTCCATGGATTACATACTACGGGACGCAATGCACACGATAGCGCAAAGAACATAATACAACTTGAATGTTTTATAACTCTGCAAGTTTTCAATATTTTCATATTTTTTTACATGATCTCTTGAAATAAAAATCTAAGAAAGGTGTCTGAGCTTTGCACTATACCAAAAAATAATGTTGTATCGAGTATAACCATCAAACCTTTGCTGAAATATATATTTTTATTGATTTTCAACTTATGGCTGGACACTTTTTCAACTTCTTTGTGATTATTCCTCTTATGGCACATGTCCCAAGAACGAGAAAGCAAACAGCTATCAACTATTTTATTGCTTCAACGTATGTAGATCCCGTGTAAACAAAAGAGCTACAGATATTATTAGTTGATCTTAGACTGTTCCCACTGCCGGCGAGTACTCGCTACACTGCATCTCTTTTGTTTACACGGACGGAATCTACAATATACATCTCATCAAATTAAAAAATAAAATTAAACAGTTCTTACCTTGCCATACTCTGAAACGGAGAAAATAATTTCGTAGCACACACACATTCGCACACACACACACACACACACACACACACACACACACACATACACACACACACACACACACACACACACACACACACACACACACACACACACACACACACACATACACACACACACGCGCGCGCACGCGCTAACGTCTATGCTGGTTTAATTATTAAATGAAAAGGATATGATATGGATGGCGTTGGCAGCCGTCACACAGGTTATACTAGTACGGCTGTCAACGTTTAAACATATCAGTTGAAAAAACTATGTATATACTTTGATACTCGTAATATATTAACAATCTGATATGTAATTACATCAATTGTAAGTTTTTTTATTGATAAAATAGTTAATAGTTGCTCGCTACTCGCTACTGTGGTGGAATAAGTGCCTAACTCTCCATAGTGTTTGACTGGAATGTTATTTTAGTGACTAGTGGTTAGTGACTCTAACTGGTAAGCCAGAGGTCTTAGGTTCCATTTTCACCCAGGATAAATCTTTGTGTGATTAGCACGATTGTTTAACCTGTGTCTAGGTATTATCAAAATCAGAGTCAAAATACTTTATTAATTTAGGTTTCAAATGCAACGCTTATGAACGTCAGACAATATGAATTATTTATTATTAATTATTAATATTTTGGAATTATGAAAATATATATATAACGGGTCTTAATCGGGTGAATAATTTAAGGTAAAATACCTTGTTTATTGCCCGACGTTTCGACGGTATTGCAACGGCCGTGGTCACGGGTAGACTATATATTTGGAATAGAATGATTCAACATTTAATGTGAAGTTCGCAAGAGTAAAAATAATAATAAGATAACTAGCAATGTGGGATTGGGTCCCACATTACTAGCAATTCTGATAACCCCTCCAACTAAACTCAAAGGCTTGTGTTAGGAGTGGGTTCACATTGGTAGTATAATGGATAGAATTCTAACCCGCGACCCGACCGCAAGTCCAATGCCCGATGCCTTATCTATTAGGCCACCGCCGCTTCGTATTTGGAACTATAGAAATATGTTTATCAGTTGTCTGGTTACTATAGTACAGGCTCTGTCTAAATTGGGATCAGATGTCGGTGTGGGAGCGGTCCCAAAATATTTTTCGTTATTATTATTTGCAGAGGATATCCGAGATATTAAATCAGTCATAATCTTATTTCCAATCTTTTTATTCCAGAACCTCTTTTATTCCTGACTGTTTTCCTGGTGGTGCATGGTGCTTGGGGTCATAGTGTACCCCACCCAGCCTGCCCCCCCATCGGCCATTACTTACTACCTCACGAGTATGATTGCACCAAGTTCTACTACTGTGAATGGGGGAACAAGTATATAGAAGCAAGAAACTGTGGGATTGGTACTGAATTCTCGGAGCAACTTCAGGTAAGAAATAAAATTAACTGGTTACTAGACAGATGCTTTTATTCAAACAATGAATTTTTAGAATTTAAGTGAATCATGTTTATATAAAGAGCCTTGCTTATAATATTATTTTGACATGTGATTTGAATTACTTATTGACATTTCTTATAATTAATTAAATTATTGACATTGATAATACAATTTTAATCATATATGAAATTTACAGTTTTAATCATATCAAGATAACATAATGAAATAGAATAAAACAATTAGATTATTAATATATTAAGGAAGACTCGTAATATTTAATATCTAATTCAAACGCAGGCCTTACCTATCAATGTTTCCACACCATCTCTAGGTAGAATATGTGTAATTTATAAAAAAAAATAATGATGATGATAATCTTCTAACCAACATAAGGCACCTGTCCCACCAACGACGAGAAAGCGAGTAGCAAGTAGCGATTTTATCGCTTAAGAAACGTACATAATCGTATTTATGTAGATCCCGTGTAAACAAAAGAGATACAGATAATAGATGATCTTAGACCGTTCCCACTGTCGACGAGTACTCGCTCTATACACATATCTCATGATAGATCTAGAAAATACATCTATTGTACGTTTCTTGAGCGATAAATCGCTACTCGCTTCTCGCTCATCGTTGTTGATGGGACAGGGGCCTAAGTCCGATGCCCGAATCCAACATGACCATAGAGAAATTAGGCGCAAGACTGACGGCTTTATGTTCTCTCTGAGACATGGAGGGACATGTGAGATTTTTCGAAAACGGGCACCCATTCATTGATCAATAGTAGTAACGTTGCTTGACCTTGCTGATGTCTATTTACCCGGTCACTACTGAGTGATGAACCCAAATCATTTTTATTTAGAAAATTCAAACTAATATTAGTAGCAATAGTAGACTTATAAGACGTGGAAGAGACTGTTGGTTGGAAAAAAAGAAAATACTTTGTGATACCCAGTACTAATTAGTAACAATATAAAAACATATATATGAAATTATTACACTGACAACAGTTCCTATTATTATTATGTGTACAATATTACTAGTTATTTAAAGTAGAGGAAGAAGGGGAAAAATAAGTTAATTAATGACTGAAAAATTGTGAATTTAATTAGTATATTTGATTTTCTTACAGGTATGTACGTGGCCATTTGTAGCTAACTGTAACCTACCTGGACATCCACTTCCTACTACGGAACCTCCAACTACTACAGAGGCTACAACTACTACAGAGGCTACAACAACTACAGAGGCTACAACTACTACAGAGGCTACAACTACTACAGAGGCTACAACAACTACAGAGGCTACAACTACTACAGAGGCTACAACTACTACAGAGGCTACAACAACTACAGAGGCTACAACAACTACAGAGGCTACAACAACTACAGAGGCTACAACAACTACAGAGGCTACAACTACTGAACAACTTACCACGGAACCTGCTACGACTCAAGAACCTATCACGGTACCTACAACTACAACTACAGAACCAGATGTTGAATGCCCTATAGATCCAGATATATCAGAACAAGACAGAAAATGCAGAGATTACTGCAACATTTTACCTTGGGGTCATGACGACTGCGACAAATACTGGATCTGTCAAGGCAACAAAGCAGTTTTGGTTGTTTGTAACGCTGGCTTGCATTTCAATCCTAGTACTAGCTCTTGTGATTTCGCTTGCAATGCTGGTTGTGAAAGAAAGACTGTACAAGCCACAGCTGATCACGATGGACTTAATCTGTATCTACCGTGGAACAAAATTGATGAACATACTAAGAAACTTATAAAATTGATCAGTAAATAGAACATCATTATCATAATCATCACTGCAGAAAATATGCCATTGATTCTTAAACTATATACCACAAGCTGAATTCAAACTACCTTATTGATGTCTTATCTGATAGAGAAGAATATTTTTTTAAGTATTAAGATAAAAATTGAAATCAAATTCAAAGTAAGATTTAAATTTTAGAACTTCATATTTTTTAAAAATTGTACTGTATATTTAAATTAACCCTTTATTAACTCTTACCATACGTCTCACAGATCTCAAAATGTATTATGCCTCTGTCTCACAGACCTAAAGTTGAATGACAATAATAGGTGGTTATGGGTCGAAACACTACTGCTTAAAAGCTTGTGGTTGGCTCCAAATCTTCGGAATATCTGCGCTTTTCATTATCAGCACCAGAAAAAAACTGGTACGATTTTAACCAAAGTTTTGTTATAAGTAATGTCTGAGTAGAATTAGATTTATTTAATGAATAAGATGCTTTTCAATGTATTTATTTAAGGCATTGTATTCTCTGTTTTTAGAATTAGATTTTGTAATATAATTTTTAAACTTGAAATATTTGACTATATTCTAATACTACCTTATACCGCACCATAAACGTAGACTATTTGTTACTTTAATATGGTATTAAGTCATTTAATTTGTATAATCTGAGGCCATTGTTTGATTTACGATAATTATGTTAATTTTTTCAAATAAAAAGTTTAAAACATCGAGTTTCTATATTTTACAAATAAGTTTCTATATTTTACAAATACCTTGCATAGGCTTTACGTTTTTAGCATTCCGTAACCAAAATGGAAAAAACAGATGCCCCTGCTACTCTTTCGGTGTCCGTGAACGCGTTCTTGACCCCCTCCTCTACTGGACGGCCTCACCCTCCAAGGGACTCTAAGGTCTACATCAGGGAGGTCTGCATCACTTTCGGGTAAGCGGCGGCGCTTTTGATGTTGTGAAGTGCGTCTCTTCTTACCCGCTGAAGCTTGGTCGGCTACGTTCCTGTCCCCCAACAGCTCCAAGTCGCTGGTGTAAGACCCAGAACCGCGTCGACTCCTGCGCGTTAAGCTCTCCGTGGAAGCGGTGACCAGTGGAGACTCCAAACCTGATTTTAGGTACTGCATATGGGGTGTGACCTTCGCGCCATTCTTGGTGCCGGATTTACAGCTCGCCGATGGGCTGGTTTGTTAGAAGTTGTCCCCCCCAGAGTACGTGGGACTGACGGAGCCGGCAGGCTCCGCAAGGGATTCCCCGAGCGAAATCCGGCCAGTACCCTCCTGGGTAGATTTTCGACTATCCTTAATTTGCGACATATTGGTTTGAGTTTAACGACCTCCGTCTGGGAGTAGCCCTTGGGACTGAAATCCTCTCAGCCATTCATCCCATAGCCAGGCACCGGGTTTAACTTTTTAAAGGGGTTTAGACAGGTAATTTTTAAAGGGGTTTACTGCCCCGCAGCCCACAACAATGTGGGCTCCCGTTCCTGCCCGTTCAGGGTTACGGGCCAGGTACCGCGTTCACCATCTATAAATAGACGGCAAACCCGCCGCCTCTCGCCCTTCCTCCGGGCGGCCCAGAGAAAGGCCACGTCCTACTCTGCCAGGACATTAGCCGTGTGACGGTGGTTTCGCGAAAAGCCGAGAATCCACCTGCACACGTTCCCCGGGGTGCACCACATAGAGATTTTCCAGCACACAGCCTACCCACTCCTAACACAAGCCATTTAGCTTAGCTGGATGGGTTAATAGGATTGCTTGTAATATTGGAGCCACAATCCTACATCGCTAGTTATCTTTAAAAAAATATTATTTATTATTTAAATTTCTATAATAATTTTGCTAATTAGGTTTACTCGGTAACCTAATTCATGTATGGCGTTTAACTGACTATGGCATACAAATAAATAATAAAAAATATTAGCAAGGAATGTCCTCAAAGTAAGTATATAAGTTTGTGATAGGTATAATATGTTGACAAACATTGAACTATCTCTGCAAATTATACTTACGTTAACAATTAAAAAAAAACGGGCAAGAGCATGTCGAACCATGCTTAGTGTAGGGCATTGGCGTATCTAGAGTTATTTTCCAGAGGGGGCCTGGCCCCTGACATGCCATACCTCGCGCGGCGGTAGGGGGGGGGGAATCATTGTATTATTGTGTTGCCCCCATATAAGTGGGGTAATTTGTAGTTTTCAACCGCCTTCAAAAAAGGTGGTTCTCTATTTGACCCGTGTATGGATGTATGTTCGCGATTTTTTCGAAAGATGGTGTTATGTTGGTTATTTCCAAAAAAAATATTTATCAAAAGAGTTCTTAGAAACCTTAAAATATTTTGAAGGCCCCGTAGAATGATGGGCCACACATAGATGCATGGGCGTATCCAGCTTTTGACCCAGGGGGGGGCAGTTTAGTTTTCAGTTTGTGCGCCTAGGTTTTTAGAATTAATTTGTTACATAAATGTTACCAGTCACAGCTTAACAAGGGCGGGGTGGGGGAGAGGCGTTTTTGAACGAATAATTTATTATTATAACAATTGAATTTTTGAAAGAAGAAAAATTGCAGACCGAGGAATCGAAGCCGAGACTTTATCCGTATGCCATCCCAGCGCTGGAATCAAACCATCTATCGGGACTATGTCTCTGACATTTAAATTCTTCTAGCGGCAATAATAATAGGCGTGATAGTTCGAGATGGCTAGATGACTCTAGCAAAAGCCTAACGCGTGTGCAAGAAGGATAGAACAATTTGGTTCGTGGAGCTGGGACTCTGGACTTCATTTTTTTCCATCTTACATAAATACAATTATTGTTTGTTATTTAATAAAATTCACTGCAAGCAGAGGACTTATCGCGAATTTAAAAGTAACTGCAGAAGTTTGTGGCTCAGGTCAATCTTAAAAGTCACTCCACAAGCAAAGAAGTGAAATGCAAATTTACAAACACTGCGCTGCGCTAGCTAGCTCGCGCAGTTTGAACTTAAACAACATCGAACGAGCTGTGGACCGTAGCGCGATCTTAATAGTTACTTTGCAAGCAGTGGAGCGTAGCTTAAAGGTGGAATTCACTGAACGAGTTGACGAGCATAGCCTGAACTTTTAAGCAAGCGAACGAGTTGTACACCGCAACGCGATCCTTAGTCACTGCAAGCGAATAGAAGCACAGCGTGTATTTAGAATCGACAACGTAAGTTGGTGGCCAAAGCAACGTTTTAGTAGTCACTGCGCGCACTGGCGAGCGCAGCGCAAACTTTCGAACCATTGAGCAAGCAGGGGCTGCAGAGCGGCTTTAAGTGTCACTGCATGAGGAAAGCGATCTTAAGTCATTGCGAGCGGTTAGAAGCGCAGCTTGTATTTAGAATCCACTAAGTAAGTTGGTGGACATAGACCTGCCTAGAATAAAAAGTCCCTGCGCAAACGGGGCGCAACCCGAACCTAAAAGTCATTGCGCGCGCTGACTGCTAAGTTTGCGCAGAGCGCACTTTCGAACTGTTGAGCAAGCTGGGGGCCGCAGCGAAATCTTAAAAGCGATGGTGGACTCTCAGGGTCTCGAGGTCTCGGGGTCGAGGTTTTAAAAGTCCATCTGCAAACAGAGAGATGCAGTGTCAACTTAAAAGTCACTGCAAGCGCAACTCAAACTTTCGAACCATTGTCTACTGTGCCCCTGGCAACGGGCAAGGTCATGGGCTTGATAAATGACAAGACGTCTTTGTAGTTCCACGTGTCGTTTAATTGTCTCATAAAAAGTACAAAAGTATTGCAATATAACGTAAATGCTGACACAGATATTATAAAGGTGCTTATACACTATTCCACACTACACCATCCCCCTTAATTAAAAAAAAAAAGAAAATATATATACTTTTTTTTTTACATAAAAAAATCAAAATAAGAAAGTAAGTTATTACAGTTTTTAGCAAAGTAAGTTAATACAAATAATTCTTGTTTATAATATTGAAATCTTAAACTAATCCTTATATAATTTTGTTCTATTCTTATGAACTATTACATGTTTACCGTTACGGTTATTCAAAACATTAGGTGCAAGGTCTTTAATTACAATATAAGGGCCTGTATACAAGGTATCCAGTTTATTACCAGTCTCATTTTTCAATAACAATGCATCTCCTGGTTTATAAATTATGGGATTAATTGACATATCGTAAGTATTTTTTCTATGGTGTTTACTTATAATCAAATTATTTTTTGCGTCTTTTTGAGCCTTTTGTAATCTATACTTAAACTCTAAAACATAGTCATCAAAATTATATAGCGGTTGTAACTCACTGCTTAGATTACTAGGTAACCTACATACGTGTCCAAACACTAACTCATAAGGCGTATATTTACTTTCAGAATGTACAGTAGTGTTGTACGAAAAACACCAGTACTGTAACCATGTACTCCAACTTGATGGGTTATTGTCTGTTTGGATTCGCAAATAGGCGTTCAATAATTTATGCGTATTTTCTAGTGAACTGTTACAGTACAATATCTTTGTGCTGTATCTACAATCTACATCACAATCTTATGTTCCTTATCGCACGTTCAGTATCTATTAAATGTTTCTACTATCTGTTATCAACACGAAGTCGTTAGTATATAAGATGCACCTTTGGATAATTATAACCAGACTATACTACATCTTTTGTCTCATTTATACCTAATCATATACTGCCAAGAAGTTTGGCAAATTGGTGACCCCGACGAACGAATACGCAGCAAGAAACATGGCACAATCACCGTGCAAGGCGAACATAAATCAGCAAGGAACACTTGAAGTAGCTGCTGGCACCTCGGTTTTATCCCGCATTCCGGAATTTTGGAAAGACCAACCAAGATTATGGTGCACGCAACTAGAAGCCATATTAGCACCACAGAAGCAAGGAGACGAATACAAATACTGTACAGTAATAGCAAAGTTATCCAAGGAAGAAATACTACAAGTTAGTGACCTAATCACTTCACCACCGACTACAGATAAATACAAAAACATCAAGGAACGTTTAATTGATTGTTACGAAGAAACAGAACAGCGACAGTTTCAAAAATTAATATCAGAGACAGAACTCGGTGATCAAAAACCTTCGCAGTTATTACGTCAAATGCGAGTCCTCGGGAGAGGAAAAATCAGTGACGAAACAATTAAACTACTATGGTTCAGGCTTTTACCAACATCAGTTACTACGGTTCTAGCAGTTACGGAAGACATGGAAATTGACAAACTAAGCCAAATTGCAGACAAAATAATAATAAATTCAAAAGTAACCGAAATATCAGCTGTTAGCAACGACACTTCAAACGACAACAATACAGCATGCATTTTAGCCCAGCTAGCAAAATTACAGATAGATATTGACGCAATTCAGCAAGGTCAATATGGCTATCGACCCAACACGCACAATCATTTCAAGAAACGTCAACAATTCCCGATTATGAGGCCGAGAACAAACTATAGAGGAGCAAATCGATTTTGTTACTACCACGAAAGATTCGGAAAATATGCAAAGAACTGCATTAAACCATGCGGTTGGAAACCAATGACTTACGTACGGAACCAGGGAAACGAATAAGAGCACAGACAACGGCGAAACTCTGTGCAATCCACCCATCCAATCGCCTCACCATTACCGACCGAAAAAGTGGTATGAAGTTTTTGATTGACACGGGCGCAAATATTTCAGTCATTAGCAAGCAACAGAGACATTCAATTTTACAAAATGAACAATACACACTATACGCTGCAAATGGGACTAAAATTAGGACTTACGGCGAGAAGACGCTTACCTTGAATTTAGGACTACAACGATGTTATAAATGGAATTTTGTAATCGCCGATGTTACACAACCAATAATTGGAGCAGATTTTCTAGAGCACTATAAACTATTAGTCGACATAGCAGGTCGCAAACTTATCGACAAAGTTACAGAGCTGACAACGCATGTAACTTCGGAAAAAGCGACACAACAAACAATTCGTACTATCGCAGTGGGAACGAATCCACGTATTACGCAACTTTTAAACAAATACGATGACATCACGAAAGGGTCCTCTCTCCGCAATGCGCCCAAACATAAGATTGAACATCACATTATCACTACAGGACCACCCGTCGCAGCTCGGGCAAGACCATTACCTCCAGAAAAATACGACATAGCCAAAAAGGAATTTCAAAATATGATAGAACTCGGAATTTGCCGACCGTCAGATAGCCCATGGGCAAGCCCATTACATATGGTAAAAAAGAAAAATGGCGAATGGAGACTGTGCGGAGACTATCGAATGCTCAATAGCACGACAGTACCGGACAAATACCCACTACCAAGATTAACTGACTTTACATACATATTAGAAAATAAGAAGATACTAAGCAAGATAGATATACGTAAAGCATACCATTGTATTCCTGTTAAAGATATAGAAAAAACAGCCATCATCACACCTTTTGGACTTTTTGAGTACTTAAGAATGCCTTTCGGATTACGCAATGCGGCACAAACATTTCAACGATTCATGGAATCCCTGTTTAGAGATTTAAACTTCGTATTTATATTTGTAGACGACTGTCTCATCGCATCGGACAACGAAGATTTGCATTATCAGCATTTAGAAACGGTTTTCAAACGTTTACACGAGAATGGAATAACCATTAATCTCGAAAAATGCGAATTTCTCAGAAGGGAAATAGATTTCTTAGGTTATCATATAACGAGCCAAGGAATACACCCTACCGAAGAAAATTACAAAGCAATCATGGAATTTCCCAAACCGAAAACAATTCAAGAATTAAGAAGATTTTTGGGCATGGTCAATTTCTACAGAAGTAATATTCCACGCGCAGCGGAAAATCAAAGAATTTTAAACGAATATCTACATGGTTCAAAAAAGAACGATAATTCACCTGTTCCTTGGACAACGGAAGCAGACAAAGCTTACGAAAAATGCAAGGAAAGCATGAAAAACGCAGTGTTAACAGCGCATCCTTCTCGCAACGCATCAGCTAGCGCTCATGACCGACGCTAGTGCTACTTGCGTTGGTGGAGTTTTACAACAAAAATCCGGACGCAATTGGGAACCATTAGGATTTTTTTCACAAAAATTGAGCGAAACTCAACAAAAATATTCTACGTTTGACAGAGAGCTGTTAGGAATATACATGGCCGTCAAACATTTTCACAGATTAATCGAGGGAAGAGAATTTACAATATTTACGGATCACCGACCTTTGACATACGCATTCTCCCAAAAACCATCATCAAACGATACACCGCGACGGGTCCGGCAGTTAGATTTCATTTCACAATACAGTACCAATATTCAACACATAAGCGGACGTGACAATATTACCGCCGATGCCTTATCTCGAATAGAGGAAATATACGTGCCATCACCTATCGATTACGCTGAATTGGAAAAATGTCAATCAACAGATAATGAACTAAGTAAATTACATGACAATAAAAGATTAAAATTCAAAAACATTACGCTTCCGGGTTCCACAATAAACATCACCTGCGACACGTCTACTGGAAAAAGCCGCCCCTACTTACCAAAGCATTTTCGCAAACAAATTTTCGATACCATTCATGGTATGAGCCATCCAGGAAAAAGAACTACGAGAAAAATGATAACCCAAAGGTATTTATGGCCGTATATGAACAAAGATATCAATAATTGGTGTAGATCATGTATAGCCTGCCAAAAATCAAAAATACAACGACATACGATATCACCTCCTGGTACATTTATGACAGCGCAACGTTTTGAACATTTACATATTGACATCGTCGGACCACTTCCGATTTCACAAGGGAAGAGATATTTAATCACAATCATAGATCGTTGTACGTCATGGCCCGAAATATTTCCGGTAGAAGATATAACTGCAGAAACAGTAGCCAAGACACTTTTCGAAGGATGGATTACTCGTTTTGGATGTCCATTGCGCATTACTACGGATCAAGGCCGACAGTTTGAATCAAGAATATTTGAGTCACTCTCACAATTTTTGGGAATACATAAAATTAGGACAACACCTTATCATCCACAATCCAATGGAATGATAGAGAGATTTCATAGAACTTTAAAGGCGGGATGAAGAACGGGATGTAAGGGGGCGCATCACCATCTTTCGCTCCAAGCCAACCTCACCTGCACGCGGTACATCCTGCTGTACAACGAACGAGGCTCTGGCGACCGGCTGGTGGCGGTATAACCATCCCAATTTAAGGCGTAGCTGAAGTAATAGGTCAGTGACGGGCAGCAGCGTCACTGATGCGAGAGCTACGCCCTGCGATCGCCAACCCGCCTGCCCAGCGTGGCGATTATGGGCATTACCCCTATATGCACCAAGCACAAAAGCCACGGCCCCCAGTTCCCGGCAGTCACGCTATTCCTGGACATGGTGGCGTCCACGGTAACGGCGTGGCGGGGGGTGCAAAGAATCTCCGGGCTACGGAAGGCCACCACAACCGACTGACCCTGGCGACGTATAACGGACGCACGCTACGGCTAGACTCGCATCTGGCACAACTTGAGGTGGAACTTGGGAAGATTAGGTGGCATATCCTCGGGTTAAGTGAAGTCCGAAGAGAGGGAGAGGACACCATAACCCTCGAGTCAGGCCACCTTATGTACTTCCGCGAGGGAGACCAAAAATCTCAAGGTGGTGTTGGGTTTCTGGTAAATAAGTCCCTTTCTGACAACGTTGTGGAAATGTCTAGCGTGTCGAACAGGGTAGCGTACCTCATTATCAAGCTCACCGAGAGGTATAGCCTCAAGGTAGTGCAAGTGTACGCACCGACGTCGGCACATCCAGACGACGAAGTGGAGGATATGTTCGATGACATATCGAGGGCCCTCCACTCCACCACTAAGACCCACTACAACGTTATTATGGGGGACTTCAACGCTAAAGTGGGAGTACAAAATTGCAGCGAATTGGTAGTAGGATCCCATGGATTTGGAAGCCGAAATCATAGGGGGCAAATGCTAGTCAACTTCCTCGAACGGGAGGGGCTCTTCTTGATGAACTCTTTTTTCAAGAAACGGCCCCAAAGGAAGTGGACGTGGCAAAGCCCCGACACTATGACGAAAAACGAGATCGACTTCATCATGACGGACAAAAAGCATATATTCAGAGACGTCACCGTGATCAACAGGTTTAATACCGGTAGTGATCACCGACTTGTCCGAGGCTCTCTGAATATCGACTTCAAGGCGGAACGTGCCCGTCTGATGAGGTCCAGGCTCCGACCTACTTTGCTCCAAACCATGATAGGATCCGAAGCGTTTCAGTCAAACCTGGATAACCGATTTGCTGCCTTGGAAACCACAACAGACGTAAACCAGAAGCTCGTAAATGTGGTTCGGATACTCAGGGAAGAAGGTACGAGATTTTGTGAAATGCAGCGTAAGGGCAAGAAGTCAAAGCTTTCGGAAAAGACTTTAGGGCTAATGAAGGAACGACGTGAAAACCCACCCGTCACTTTGTCGGAAAAGCGCGCTCTAAACCAAGAGATCAACAGGCTTATACGACACGACCTTCGGTGCTCCAACACTCTTTTGATTAAAAGAGCGATCGAGCAGAACCGGGGGTCAAAAGTGTTCGTACAATCTCTTGGAAGAAGCCACCTGACGAAGTTGACCACAGCAAGTGGAGAAGTCGTTTCTTCGAAGCCGGCAGTCCTCTCCGAAGTTGAAGGCTTCTATGGCCGGTTATACGCTTCGCATGCATCTCGACCTGATCCTGAAAATGAGGGTCCTAGAGCCACTCTAACACGCCACTACACCGAAGACCTGCCAGAAGTCAACATTGACGAAATCGTGCTGGCTCTCAAACAGCTGAAAAATGGAAAAGCCCCTGGAGAGGATGGCGTTACAACAGAGCTGTTAAAAGCTGGAGGTAAACCCGTACTGAGGGAGCTCCAAAAGCTTTTTAATGCTGTCCTGTTTGAAGGGAGAACTCCGGAGGCGTGGAGTAGAAGTGTAGTCGTCTTGTTCTTCAAAAAAGGAGATAAGACCCGGCTGAAGAACTACCGACCTATTTCTCTTCTAAGCCACGTCTATAAGCTGTTTTCAAGAGTCATCACGAACCGTCTTGCGCGAAGACTTGACGAATTCCAACCACCGGAACAGGCTGGATTTCGGAGCGGATATGGCACCATAGACCACATCCACACAGTGCGGCAGATTATACAAAAGACCCAGGAGTATAATCAGCCCCTGTGTCTAGCATTCGTGGACTATGAGAAGGCCTTTGACTCGATTGAAATCTGGTCCGTTCTGGAGTCTCTGCAGCGATGCCAAGTAGATTGGCGATATATCCAAGTGATGAGATGTCTCTACGAAGCCGCCACCGTGTCCGTCCAAGTACAGAATCAGCAAACAAAACCTATACCATTGCATCGAGGAGTGAGGCAAGGGGACGTTATTTCCCCGAAATTGTTCACAAATGCAATGGAGGATATGTTCAAGACGCTGCACTGGAAAGGGCGGGGCATCAACATCAATGGTGAATACATTTCTCACTTGCGATTTGCAGATGACATTGTCATCATGGCGGAAACGCTGCAGGACCTGCAACGGATGCTGAATGACCTGGCTGACTCCTCTGTACGCATCGGCCTACGGATGAACTTGGATAAAACCAAGGTCATGTTCAATGAACATGTACTACCGGAACCGACAGCGGTGCACGGCGCCGTTCTCGAAGTTGTTCAAAAATATGTGTACCTCGGGCAGTCATTGCAGTTAGGTAGAAACAACTTCGAGGACGAGGTGAACAGGAGAATTCGGTTGGGTTGGGCAGCGTTTGGTAAGCTACGTCAAGTCTTCTCATCGTCGATACCACAATGTCTAAAGACTAAAGTCTTTAATCAGTGCGTCCTACCGGTCATGACATACGGAGCCGAAACGTGGACACTGACGGTACGGCTGGTCCACAAGTTCAAAGTCGCTCAGCGGGCTATGGAACGGGCTATGCTCGGAGTTTCTCTTAGGGACAAAATCAGAAATGAGGTGATCCGGCAGAGAACCAAAGTTATCGACATAGCCCACCGGATTAGCAAGTTGAAGTGGCAGTGGGCTGGACATATTAGCCGAAGAACCGACAACCGTTGGGGTAAACGAGTTCTTGAGTGGAGACCGCGGCTTGGCAAACGTAGTGTAGGACGCCCTCAAGCCAGGTGGAGTGATGATATACGCAAAACGGCTGGCAGGAGCTGGATGCGAGAAGCCGAAGATAGAACAAAGTGGCGTGCAATTGGAGAGGCCTATGTCCAGCAGTGGACTGCGATAGGCTGATGATTAAAGGCGGCGCTAATGACAAGAGAATCCAACGAAAATTGGTTAAAAGAAATTCCAACAGTTTTACTCGGGTTGCGGAGTAGCTTGCGAGAAGACACAGGTTATAGTTCAGCAGAGATGACATATGGAACGCCAATACGACTCCCTGGAGGATTTTTTGAGTCATCAGCAGCACAGTTATCAACGTACGAAGAGTTTGTAAAACAAATTCAAAAGGACATCACACAAATGACATCAATTCCGAAAAGAAAAAAACACAATCAAGCTATATTTGTGCATCCCGAACTCAAAGAATGCTCACACGTATTTGTTCGGTGTGATAGAATTAAGAAAGCCCTGACACCGCCGTATGAAGGACCCTACCCAGTAATTAGTAAAACAGATAAAACATTTTGCATTAGAATTAGGGATAAAGAGACAGTGATATCAATTGATAGATTGAAACCAGCTTTCATGATCAATGACGAATCAAACTACGTGCCAGATTCAAAGGATTGCGACAGGCATTCACACACGTACACTACACGATCGGGACGTAAAGTAAAGCCAGTAGTACGTCTATAAAAAATCGCTGATATAAGCAAGCTATTCGTATATATATTAACATAGATCTTAACATATACCATTAATTCACAACTACTCGTAACAACAAGACATCTAAAATGGGAAATCAAAGTTCTAAGGACCAGATAACATACAATACGGACAATTGCCTCAATCAAAACGAAGCGGACCAACTCCGTAACCTGATCCAGGAGGACTTACGGTGGACAAGAAATGTTGCAATGGGACAGATTATTTTAACAATCGGCGTGATCCTAATTTACGGCATAATGAAAACACTGGACAGAAGAATGAAGAGTTTAACGGAAAAAAATAATAAACAGTCGTGCAACAGCTAAGTCAAAATTACAGACGTCAGCAAATCACACCACAACAGGCGTCATCAAATTCCACCGCGTACAATAGCATTATTATTTATATACATCAGCAAATAACTAGTAAGGTCTAGGTCAAATTTATATTGTAAACACTATTACCATAAATTTTTTTTAAAGGGGGGTGTACTGTTACAGTACAATATCTTTGTGCTGTATCTACAATCTACATCACAATCTTATGTTCCTTATCGCACGTTCAGTATCTATTAAATGTTTCTACTATCTGTTATCAACACGAAGTCGTTAGTATATAAGATGCACCTTTGGATAATTATAACCAGACTATACTACATCTTTTGTCTCATTTATACCTAATCATATACTGCCAAGAAGTTTGGCAAATGAACCAATGCTCTGATGATGGTATGCCGTTGCAACAGTCTGAGTTATGTTTAAAAGTTTACAAATCTCTGACATAATTTTAGAAACAAATTCTGTACCCCTATCACTTGCAATCTCTTTTGGAATTCCATAACGCAAAATAAAATTTTCCGCAAATGCTTTAGCAACTTCGGTTGTTGTTTTAGATTTTAGAGGATACGCTTCCACATATTTACTCAGCTCGCACTGTAATGTTAAAATGTAGCTAAATCCAAGATCGTCTCGGTCTAACGGACCCACAATATATAAGAAAACTTTTTCAAAAGATGATGATGCTGTGGTTGTAATACATAATGGTTCCTTATGAATTTTAGTGTATTTTTGTTTTTGACAGTTACTACATCTCTCTACATAATTTCTAACGTCTTTTTCTAATGATGGCCAATAATAATGTTTTTTAATATTATTTACCATCCTCCTAACACCTACATGACCGCTACTGGGTAATAAATGAAAATCGTTCATAATTACCTTTTTATCATCGTCATTATAAATCCTTTGAATGTCCTTTACAACACATATTCGAGGTAAATCAATTGTTTTATTTTTAGCTATATATTTTGATATAGATTCAATGTAATCTTTATTTTTATTTGTTTTAATAATCACAATTTCTTCAATATTTAATTTATTGCATAACAATGCCATTTCTTTCAACAAATCGTCTCGCGAATTTATTGCTAAAGAAGATGAACTAGCAAATAAACTATTTTTACTTTTACAGTAAATTATATTCTTATTTTGTGAAAAAATTAACGTATTTTTATTCTTTAACATTCTACGCAAACTCTTTTCCGGTAAAATAATTAATTCCACATCCGTATCACATTTTTTCAGCACTTCTACGACTTTAGGTTGATCAGGCCTGTTATCGTAAGAAATGTTTGACGATTTTGACATATCAGGTGAGTGCATCATTCGCCTAGATTGCGCTCGAGTCATGACACATAACAGTTTATTATTCATTTCTTTGAGCTCATTAGATGTAATAATAATTCGTGATAAAGCGTCTGCGACGACATTTTCCTTACCCGGTACATATTCTACCGTAAAATCATATTCCTCTAATAAAAGACGGAATTTCGTCAAACGACTTGAGGGACTTGTCATATTAAAAAGATAAAGTAATGGTCTATGGTCAGTTCTAATTATAAATTTCTTACCATATAAATACGGCCTAAAATATTTAATTGACCAGACTATTGCCAAAAGTTCTTTTTCAATCGTAGCGTAATTTAACTCGGCCTTATTTAAAGATCGACTAGCATACGCTACCGGCTTTCCATTAGAATTACTCAAAACACTACCGGTAGCATAACCTGAACTGTCTGTTTGTAATATAAATTCATTATCCTTGGAAAAATTTGGGTAATCTAAAACAGGTGGGTTGGAAAGCAACTGTTTGAGAGTATCGAAAGCATTCTGACATTCGGGAGTCCATTTAAATTCCACCTTCTGTCTACATAATTTGTTTAGTGGCAAAACAATTCCGGCAAAATTATTAATAAACTTTCTATAATAATTACTAAATGCAACGAAGCGCTTGACGTCATCTGCACATGTCGGTATCGGGTAACTTTCGATGACTCGAATTTTTTCAGAGTCAGGTAAAATACCTTCGGCTGATATTGTGTGACCTAAGTAAAGTATTTGTCGCTTTAGAAATTCACACTTTGACGGGTTTAATTTTAAATTTACTTTACGTAATCGGGTAAAAATAGACATAAGGTTCTTGTTATGGTCAGTTAAGGTACGGCCAAAAATTATTAAATCATCCAAATATATTATACATTTGTCATAATTAAGACCCGACATGGCCACCGTCATTAGTCTACTAAAAGCAGATGGGCTAATTTTTAACCCCATGGGCAAACGGCACATTTGGTATTGCCCTTTGTCAGTAGTGAATGCAGTGTACTTTCTAGACTCTTTTGTTAAATTACACTGAAAATAGCTAGAATTTAAATCACAGTGACTAAAATAAAAAGCTCCAGATAAAGACTCTAATATGTCAGTAATGTTCGGAAGAGGGAATTTGTCATCTTGTACCCTTTCGTTCAACTGTCTATAGTCTACTACTACTCTCCATTGACGATTACCGTTCCGATCTAATTTTTTAGGCACTAATAGCAAGGGGCTAGACCACTCACTACTACTTTTTTCAATGATTCCATCTCGCAACATTTGGTCAATTTGTTTATTAAGTTCCTGTTTCTGTGTGAATGGAATCCTATATTGTTTTTTAAAAACGGGTACCACATTATTTTTCAAATGTATAGATTGTTCATAGACATTCGTGACAGTTAATTTGTCACCCGGTAAATGGAATACATCTGAGAATTTTGCACAAATTTGTTCTATCGATAACTGCTCCTCTTTATTCAAATATGAACCTAAATTGAGCAATGAAAATAACGTTCGAATTCTTTCGACGTTAACGTCCGGCTTGTCAAACGTACAAAAATCATAATTATCAAATTTATCGATCTCAAGCTCATTTAAACATAGCGAAACTTCTTTGTCAGTAGTATTTAAAATTCTCACTGGAATTTTACCATTTTTTGGCCTGGCTACCACACTAGCTAAAAAAATACCTTGTTTTATCTCCTTGGGATAAACAACACAGTCGTAATTAATATTAGTAGGTATATACCTGATAACTTCACATCTCGGTGCGACAGAAAAAGAATAATTATAGTAATGTAAGGGCAAGCTAATTCTATTCTGTGCGACCTTTAGAGATAGCATGTCTGTTTCATAATCTATGACTCCATAAAACCGCTTTATAAAGTCTTGGCCTAATATACCTATTGCCTTACATGGCAAATTCCTAAATATGTAAAATTTATGTTTTAAAAATATGCCATTACATTCTAGTGTCAAATAAACAAAGCCTTCTGATTTTAAACTACCACCTATACCATTAATGTATAACGCACACTTATGTAATTCTAACTTAGTTAAATCTAACATTTCATACTTAATCGCTGATAAAGAGGCCCCTGTATCTACTAAAAATTCTAATTGTAACTTATCTACGCTTAAATATACCCAATTAATACTATCACAAACTAAAACCTGATTAGGAACGAAAAAACTCGTCTACTTGAATTTCATTACTTTCATTATTATTCGACGCTTCATTTGACGTAAAATGGTTAAAGTTTCTATAATTAGAACGATTTGCGCTGTTACCGCGAATTCCGCGAACATACCTGGTGCTGTAACTTGAAGCGCGCTGCGCGCGGGCACCGTGGGATCCACGCCACGTGTTGCTAGAAGCCGGCATTGCTTTATTAACTTGGAAATTGTTATTAAAAGAATTTCGACCTCGAAAATAACGAAACCTATTAGGAAAATAAGTTTTATTACGCGTTTGGTGGTTATATGACATAACATTTTGATTAAAAGATGTACCAGACTCATCTTCAGCTACTCTGATGGCATCCTTCAAGGACGTTAAATTACGAGCTGAAATAATTGTACCTAACTTTTGACTACGCAAACCTTCAGAAAAACATTTTATTGCGCTCTTTTCGTTAAGCGGACGCAACACTTTGTACGCATTTTCGTCACCATTTGCTTGGGAAATGGTTAGGTCAACCAAAAGCTTTTCTATCTCTTCCCCAAATTCTTTAACAGACTTTTCACCTTGGTTACTCCTTTGTAACCTTGACTGTAACGCAGTGTCCGATTTGCAAGTGAGTAAATGAGTACGCATATCTTCTAATAGCAATTTAATAGTATTATAAGAAGTGGCTAACTGCATTTTTGCACCATTTGATAAGCGTCATTTCAAAATAAATTTAATTAACAGCGGCTTATCATCATCAATTAACATTGAATCGTATAATTCAATGGCATCAATTAAATCTCGAGTTATTTGTTCACTACCTGTCATTTTCGGCAAAAGGCTTACCGCCGTTTTCAAATTGAATTTTTCACCCGACATGATTTCAGGCGCAATATCTATTTCACACAGAGAATCCTGTTCAAACTTTAAAATTTTTTCATAACATAATTCAATATTATTACATAAAGATAACAATTCCTTTGATACATCTCCTTGGTAATTGTCCAAAATATTTTTATACGACTCATAAATAGCTCGGGATTCTAAAATTTTACTGTCAAAATTATTTCCCTTCCTTCTTGAGGGTCCCAACTTAGATATACTAGTCTTAAGGTAATCTAATTCTCCATATATATCAGCTAATTTAATCTCAATACTCATAGTCAATCATTTCCTTACTTTTAAACTCAATTAAAAAATAAAAAATACGAGAAAAGAGAGAGAGAAAACAAAAAAAATACACAATAATCACTCACATTAAACATTAGATTCGGTATTGTCCACTCCACGAATTTCTCTGCGACGACGTAAACTAGCTCGTACGCGCTCCAGTGCATCGATCCTTAGATGGTTCTGCATCCAGTTTTCGTGGCATTTTTTATAGCACCATAAAAATGCAACCAGGATACCCAAAAATAAACAGGCGCAGATAATTGTGAGCAGGATATTGTTTGCTTGCAAATGTTCCGCAGCCGCCTTTGCGTGGTTGTCTGCTCCGGCTTGTGCAATCACAACTTCGTCCTTGGATTGCGGCGATCCCATAGTCAGCGTGTCGGTGTCCAAAAATTGTGAAAACTTTTATTGAAGCCAATCGGAGAACTCGCAGCAGGTGACGGATAGTTTAGTATGGCATGGCAGGGTCGCCATCTACTGTGCCCCTGGCAACGGGCAAGGTCATGGGCTTGATAAATGACAAGACGTCTTTGTAGTTCCACGTGTCGTTTAATTGTCTCATAAAAAGTACAAAAGTATTGCTATATAACGTAAATGCTGACACAGATATTATAAAGGTGCTTATACACTATTCCACACTACAATTGAACAAGCTGGGGCCGCAAATCAGATGTAAGTGTCGTTGCATAAGCAGTGCTGAAAACGAACAAAGAAGCCATTGAGTGAAATGGAACCACAGCGCTGTTTGAAAAGTCAGTACGCGTCGAAAAGGAGACAATGTTGACGGGCATAGTGTAAGCTTAGAAGCCATTACGCCCCTACCTCAAAAGTCCGGTTGGTCAAAAGGTTGGTCCGAACACTGGTTTTGATTCCCCATTTATCGTTATGCGGCAAAGAGGGAAGATAGACGCTCTAGTGATGTGGTACTGAAGGAAGACGCTCGTATATCGTGGACAAATTCCCGCATCATCGTGTTCATATTTCAGGAGCTCAGAATCACGCAACGTTTATCGGCCGTGGTACAAACGCGTATATTAAAATTCTTTGGACATGTCTCTAGGCGGGGTAACGACTCCATAGAGCGATAGATATAAAAAAGTGGAGGAAATCTGATCATGCGGCAGGGCACCTATATGCTGAACTGACTAAGTCAAATTCGCAATAGGAAGCCACGTATCTAACTGCACAAGACAGTCTGCCAACAGGAAGAGATGGCAAGAAACCGTGCAGAGAGCAGTGTCTGTTTTTTTTCTCACACGGGACACCACTCTGTGTGATCCATAAATTGTTGTTCCGAGTCTGGGTGTATTTTGTGTCCGTGACTTGTATGTTTGTAAAGTCCCCCGTGACGCAGGGTTTGTACCCAACTGCGGGAGTCATTTAAAAAAAAAAGAAGTCACTGCATTAAGAACGGTGCGAACTTGAAATTCCCCTGCGCGAAAAGAGGACCGCAACGTAGACTTGGAAGTCATTTCGTGAGCTGAGAGATACAGCGTGATGATATGATAGACAAACGAACTAAATTTTAGAGCCCTGCGACAGAATTACCTACGCGGGGGCATTTAAACATTTCATATGTTTAAAAAAATTGTCTTGCAGCGCGTTTGACGCTTCCAGTCATTGCCGCGACGGCCGGTGCCCTAAGTTGTCCTCCTAGGACCGAACCTGTTTACCATTCACGCAATATCGCCAAACTTCGCATCCTCCACTGGCGCTTTTTCTAAAACTGTAGATACGATACAACACGCTGTGGATTTTTAAGAAGGGGCAAATTTTTGGGACATCTAAAAAAAATCAAATCGGGGCTACGGCGTCCTTCCTTTTCTGTATTTCATACCCTCATTATGTTAATTACAATATTGTACTAAGATATAGCGGGACTGTCGTATACATTTTATCGTCAATATTTGGTATGTACTCAGGCATGCAGGTTCCAAGGGGGGGAGGGGGCTGGAACTTGCATGCCTTATCAGGTGTCAGATCAGCTGTCCCCCTGCTGACCTGGGTACGCCCGGATGCGTAGATGGTTGCTGATTTTTTGTTTCTGCTTCTGTTACAAGTATCAGTATCGAGTGCCCCCCTAGAAATATTAATTTTTGTAAATTAGTTGTCGACCTAAGTGGCGGCTAATACAAATTGGGCAGTTTTTTGCCTGTGACATACGGACGAACATGACAAAACTATAAGGGTTCCGTTTTTCCCACTTTGGGTGCAGAACTCTTTGGTTCCGCAGCCTTGAATAATCGCATCAGCAGAAGAGCGTATGTTCATGTCACTTAGGCACTTTTGTTGAGAAACAAAGTTTTTCGACAATAACTCAATGACGGTATATCCGATCATGTCCGAACTAATTTTAATTTAAAGTATTTATTATGCGCTACCTTTGTTATTTTTTTAATATTGTTTGGTCATACGGTTCAAAAGTTAAGGAAGGGGGGTTCACTCAATCAAGAAAAGTTATTAGAAACTTTAAAATGTTTTTGAAAGACCTGTCGAATGATAAGCCACACGTTGATGTTTGCTGAAAAAAAAATAATTGTTTGGAATGCTCAATAAAAATATTTATTTTTTATTATTTAGCTGTCAAATTAAGTAGCGGCTACTGGAAGACACCTTTTCACCAAATTTTATCAAGATTCACTGATAAGTCTTTGAGTGAAATACCTGTGACATACGTACGGACAGACAGATGGACATGACGAAACTATAAGGGTTCTCCAGACGGGAGGCATACATGCGCAGTCGTACGGAAACTCAAGTGGGGCAGATTTTGGAGAACCTACGCGCGGCGGGGTGGGGTTAGTACCCCGAAAATCGCCGCGGACCTCACCCAAACCGCGACTAAATCTGTGGCCCTGATAGTGCAGGTTGCCACCAAATCGAGGAACCTCAAGGGCACCTTCGCCAAGGGTCTGAAGGAATCTGCCTCCGTGCCGACGGAGGTCGGGGAAACGCTGGCTCAGCGTGCTACGGCCACTGAGTAAGAAACTGTGCTGCGGCTATTGGCGGACAACGCTCGCCTGGAGGGGCAATTGGGCGAGATTCGTGCAGAGATATGGTCGGCAAGAGAGGGTGCTCCCTCGGCTGCCATAACTCCGGTTTCGCCCTCGTCTGGCGTTTCGGACCCCACATATTTTGTCCCGCGGCACAAGCCTCTTCTGCGCCGGACACCTTCTCAGATGCGCAATGCTGGCAGCTGACTATCAAGCTTGGGACGTTGATTGACGCCAAGCTCGAGACAATCATGGAGCGTCTCCCCCCCGAGCCAAGCAGTTGGCCACCGCTAGGGGCGTGGGAAGAGTTGCCGAAACCCTCACAGGGGTATACGGCAACACCTCCCACGCCCATACCCTGTTCCGGGAGACGCGTGAACTCGTTCGCCGCAGCGGCTACCTCGAAGGCACCGCGTGCATCACCTGCTCAGCCAGCGGCAAGGCAGGTACAAGCCGCGAGGTCCGCACTCATTATACAGGAGCGGGGGGTTACCAACCCCACCCTTAGCGGTCACTATAGTTAGTGCGTCGTGTGGTTTCGAGCGTACTCAAAGCGCCGGAGACTCCACCTACTGCTCCGTCGTCCGCCCCTGCTCCCGCCGTCACACTCTTAGGCGAGGAGTGGCGGACCGCCGAACGCAAGAAGCGTCGCGGGAAAAAAAAGAAGAGCGCGGCTCAACCGAAGGCTGATCTGCCAGCACAGCTCAAGAAAAGTGTCTAGAGGAAGCCGAAACTTACTCCGCCGAAGTCGGCAGCCGTCGTCGTGACGCTGTCGCCGGAGGCGGAGAAAGGTGGAAGCGTCTCCTACGCGGAGATTTTCCGCCAGGCGAGGGTGACCTTTAACGCCAACAATCTAGGCGCGGGGGTTTCCTTCCGCCACGCCCAGACCGGAGCCAGAATCTTAGAGCGTCAAGACGGCGCGAGGATAGCGGATTTCGTGGCGGAGAATCTACGGAAGCTTACCGCGAATCGCCAGGCCCACGAAGTACGCAGAGCTGCGCATTTCAGGCCTGGGTGATTCGATCACGGCCGAAGATATCCGAGAGGCTATCGAGACAAAAACTCAATGTGCCTCCGGATCGTAAAGGTTGGCGCCATCCGCCCCGATCCCAGTGGAGTGGATGAAGCTTGGGAGCGCTGCCCCGTCGCCTCGGCCAAAGCCCTGGTCTAAGCAGGCCGGCTCCTCGTAAGCTTCTCCTCCGCTAGGATCACCGTCCTGGAGGAGAGGCGTGTGAGGTGTTTTAAGTGTTTGACCACGGAGCACTTGCGACCCAGGTGCACCAGCGGTTTTGACTGCAGCACAATATGCTATAGCTGCGGTCAACCGGGATTTGGGGTGGCAGAATGCTCAGCTGCCCCCCACTACCCCATGTATGCGGTGGGAGGTAAGCCCCCCAAGGCTTCCAAGCCACTCCCGAGCAGCAGCCAATCGACCCAGGCTGCCCCCGGAGCTCAACCGCCGACTGAGGTGGAGGTGGTTTGATGTAGTGCCACACACCTAACTGGACGGCGGTAACTCCTCCATCATCCTCCAGACGAACCTCAATCACTGCACCGGTGCCCAGGACCTTTTTCTGCAGGCCATGGTGGAGTGGTCGATAGGTGTCGCCGTAGCCTACGACGGATCACCGATATATCCGATTGGAGCTCTCCGGGTCTTCCAGGATCCAGGACCCAGGTAGGGGTCATATTTTTCCGCAGTGGGCTGTGGGTGCATTGGACAGGGACCTGCTGGAAGAGGTGGCCATGGTGGCATCATGGTCGTCTCCGCCTCCGACCGAGGAGCCAGCATGACGTCCACGTCATGGCTGGCCGCATTTGCGATGCGTTCACGCAGATCTCTCACGACGTCGCCCCCCGAGGAATGGGATCGGACTCTTCACCGCGATGTCCAGGAGGTGAGCCAGCTTTCTGAGGCGTTTCGCCAGGCGAGGGACGCGTTTAAGCTGGCTATCTGTCGCGCCAAGGAGAGGGCGAGAGAGGAGATGCTGGAGGGTCTCGATCCTGACCCCTGGGGTCAGCCATATCGAGCGGCGCTGAACAAGCACCGCTCAGCTGCCGAGACTCTCCAGCCCAGCTTCCTTGGGAAATGGTCGATTCCCGCTGCAGGCAGAGCACACGCCCCCAGTGATGGACTCCGAGGATGAGACCGATGACCGGGAGGCCGACACAACTGTGCCGCCTGTCACCTAAGGGGAGGTGGGCGCGGCTGTTCTTCGAATGTGTTCAAAGAACACCGCCCATGGGCCGATTGGGATGTGTGGCCGGGAGTTGGCCCTGACCCTCGACCACGTGATGGCCGCCTCAGGGGACTATTCGACCTGTGCCTGGCATCCGGACGGTTCCCTAACTGCTGGAAGAAGGGAAGCTGGTGCTCCTTCCGAAGCCGGGATGGCCTCCCGACTCAATTGCGGCCTACAGGCCTATCGTGTTGCTAGACGAGGCGGGGAAGTTGCTGAAGAGGACTCTTGCTACCCGCATCGTCTAACATTTGAACGGCTTTTCAGAGTGCCTCGAAGGCAGGAGGGTCCTGTACGAGGGCCGAGAGGGTGAGGTAATCCGCAGGGACCAGGGTGTTCCACAGGGCTCTGTCTTCGGGCCCTTTTGTGGAACATCGGCTACGACTAGGCCCTGTGGTGTGGTCACTAGGAGTTAACCGAGTCCCGCATGCCACCACTGCGACTGCGGTGAGGACTCGGCACAGCACACCCTCCAGCATTGTTCAGCTCGGGAAGGGCAACGTCGAGTTCTCACCGAAGTGGTCGGAAGTGACCTCTCGTTGCCAGCCGTGGTTCTGTCCATGGTTCGGAGCGAGGGTCATGGAATGCGGTCGCATCTTTCTGCGAGGACATCATCAGAAAAGAGCTCCCTGGCGTCGGCACACACAACTGCGCCTGATGCCGTCTTAGGTGGGGCTGCGGGCGGGCGTACGGGATAACGGACGGTGGAGGTGTTCGTTAGGATTTTTTCCCGCCAAAATAAAAAAAAAAAATAAAAAAAAAGAAGTGGGTTCCCGTCGTTTAATGGGTAAGATTCAAACCCGATGATTGAATGGTACAATCATCAAGCCAAACACTACAAACCATCGGGTGTATAGAAGGAAAGCACAATTAGGCACTACTAAGACCCTTTTAACGCGATAATAACAGTCAATTATTGTATTTATGTTTTAGCGATTTTTAAAGTCAATTAATTGTACCTGACCTCAGTCTGAATCCTATATAATCACGTGATGTTTTAAAAAGATGTTGCGATGGAATTGTACCGATCGTGATCACGGGTAAACTGGTAGCATAGCGATGTCTCCGTGAGCGGGGTTTTTCTACTACCGTCATCAGGTCTTCATAATTTTGATGATTTATCTTTCTATATACATACCTACTTATACGTACCAAGGCGTTACATGGTCGGTGTCTTTAAGGCGACCATTTCATTTGTTTTTGACAGAATTCCAAGATGATCTTAGAATTTTTTATTTGTATTTTAACCGCATGCCGTACCTACTAATAATAATAATATCTTGGAACAACTCACACAACGCTATCTGATCCCAAACTAAGCAGAGCTTGTACAATGGAAACCAGATAACTGATAAACATACTTATATATTAAACATACTTAAATACATACATATCTATACTTATCTATACTAATATTATAAAGCGGAAGAGTTTGTTTGTTTGTTTGTTTAAACGCGCTAATCTCAGGAACTACTGGTCCGATTGGAAAAATTCTTTTTTTATTGGATAGCCCATTTATCGAAGAAGGCTATATAACATCGCGCTACGACTAATAGGAGCGGAGCAGCGACGAGAAATGTTGCAAAAACGGGGAAAATTTACGCATACGAAGTTGCGCGGGACAGCTAGTTATAGATAAATAGCACTCAGACACAGAATAAACCATCGTGCTCATCACACAAAGTTTTATCCTGGGTGGGAATCGAGCCCACGACCTCTTGCGTAGCAGTCGGATACGCTCCCACCGCGCCACTAAGGCAGTCATAAACAAAGCGGGTAGGTATTACGAATCTTCATTTCCAAGGTTTCAAATTAAATTATGAAATGAATTAAGGAGTTTGTGCTCAAAATGCAAATCTGCATTGTGAGCTGCGGTACACAATTTACAATACTATTTTATTTATGATCGGAAAATGGCCCCAAAAGGTCAGTGTTGACCCTAGTTTTTAGTTTTATAAAACAGTGCAAAAATTAGGCTGCAACAGATGGGAGGATGAAATCAAACACACAGCGGGTCCAAACTGGATACAAATAGCACAATACAGAGAAAACTGGCTCAATTTGGAGGAGGCCTTTACCTGTAGAGGGGTTCTTACAGAATAGTTTCGGAAATAGCAAATAATATTTAAACTATGTAACCAAATCTTTCTCCTTTATCAATAACAAAACTTTGTAAATAGCATTACTGTAAGAAATAAAAGGCTTTTTTATTTATTATATTTTATTATGACAAATACTGATTAATCAAGCAAAACTTTTCATTTACACACAAGAGCTTTACGTGTCTTGGCCGTTTTTTTGTAGTTTTTTTTTATTTTTGTAGCATGCACGGTAGTCCCACATTTTTGTAGAATGGATTACTGCATGGATTGCTTAGCACAGCCGGCAGAAGCAGGGTGATCACAAGTCTGTAAAATACAAATATTTCAAGAGTTAACAAACGTTAGAGATTTCGCTCGTTTACAAAGAGTGTCGTCAGTTAAATTACCGAAGTCAAATTCGAATTAAATTTTATCAATCAACGTCCACTTGGGTGAAACTAATCTGTTAAGTGAGTCTGTTATGTTTTCAAGTGTAAATTTGATATGGAAGTTGTTCACAAGTAACACCATCTAGCGGACATCGGGAAATACTTCGGAGCGGTAGTGAGAGCGGGGCGTTAACGTGTTCGTTAGAATTGGAGGAACAGTCACATATTCGCACGACAACCGAACATTCTCTTTTGTTGTTAATATAATTGCATTTGTTAAAGTAATAAATCGCCAATATACTAAAATAAACGACTTCATTGAAGAGACCCGCAGTCCCAAATAGAAAAGGCACAAGGAACCTACCATTCCTGCACAGAAGTAGTTTGAGTCTCAACATGTCCGACGTCAATGCTAACGAAGCCGTGAACGAAAGCTAGTGCTTCATAGTACATTAATTTTGAACTGCTTAATAATGTATAAGTCTAATTAAATAATGTAACAGGAAACATAAGTAATCGTTGTTAAGTAAAACTTAAATATGAGTTTTTTTATTGGAAAGGGTATATATGTCTGTCAAACCAAAATTTAGCACTTTACTTACGGGGGTGTAAAGTAAATTTTGTAAACTGACGACACTGTTTGTAGTTTTTAAACTTTCGCGATTTTAATACATATCTATATCTATACTAATATTGTAAAGCTGAAGAGTTTGTTTTTTTTGTTTGTTTGTTTGTTTGTTTGAACGTGGTAATCTCAGGAACTACAGGTCCGAATTGAAAAATTCTTTCACTGTTGGACAGCCCATTTATCGAGGAAGGCTATAGGCTGTATACCATCACGCTATGACTAATAAGTGCGGAGCAGCAATAAAAAATGTTGATATAACGGGGAAAATTGACGCATGCGAAGTTGTGCGGGTCAGCTAGTTAGATATATACGGGTCGTCAGTCGACCCGTGACCACGATCGGTGCAATTCGATCGAAACGTCGGGTAAATAAAAGGTTCGTACCTTTAAATAAATCACGCGATTAAGTCCCGAAATATATTTAATATAGACACTGTTTGTATACGGACGACTTAAAACATTGATTGCGACAAAGACACTTTAATCACTTTAATTTACTGATTATTAAAAAAAAATAAAGGCATTATGTAATGAGGCTTGTTTAATACTATGTTTAAATATATTTACCTCGGTTACTGGGTTGAAATGAAGACCACCAGTGCATGAAAATTCTATAAGCTCTCCCCAAAAACAGTAGTAAAATTTGGTGCAATCATACTCATGGGGGAGCAACAGATGGGAGTCCTGCATGGGGCAGTCAGGGTGTGGATCAGACAGTCTCCTTAGGAAGCTACCCTGAACCAGGCCTATGGCAACCAGGAATATAAAGGTTTCTGAAATGGAATAAGATAGTTTAACTTCACGTAGGTTTATTTAGAATGATGTTATCAGCAAATGTCAAACTCGTGAACGGGTGCTACTTGGGGTGACTGGTCGGCCTTGTCTTACTTATAGGCTTTTTTTTTAAATTAGTGTAGAATACGTAGTTTTTCTTATAATAATCTAATCGCAAGTTGCCTTTACCCTATTCTGTATTTTTGTAAGTTGATGCTCACATCCACACCATAGAAGGCCAATTCGTTTGAAATTACATAACTGTATATATACGAATATATTGTAAAAATTAGCAAGTGGCCATGAGTTTTTATTATCAAGTTCTTTTCTCAGGGCTTTACTCTTGCCAACTTGGCATTAAATGTAGAATCATTATATTTCAAATATTGTCTGATTTTTTAACCTAAGTGAATAAAGTACTTTGACTTTGACTTGGTCCATGCTTAAATTGTGCTTTACTAGCTCTGGCATTCATAGGTAAGCGTTGTTATACCCATAAGCGGGCCTTTATTTATCGGCAAATTGAGATAATAAATTCGGCAACTTCCCGATCGGTACTATTTAAATGAATGCTGCAAATACTGCCGAACCGACAATGCCGACTCGTTTATGTGTATTGCAACCCTAATAGCTTAAATCTGAAGATCTTTCTCATCAAGATCAAGCAAGAGTAATTTCCAAAATTTGAGCTTCACATATGATACTGAGCTAAAGCCTACTCGTGACCACGACAGTTGCAAAACGTTGGAAAAAAACCATTAAAATATCTACGAGATTAAGATCTATAAGACGATCTTTAAAATGTTATAATTTAAACTAATCGTAGTTTATTATTGGTTATTTTATGGTTCGTTTTCAACAAGACAGTCACCAATAGACGACAATGGTTGGATCACGTATGTACTTAGGCTGAGAGAACTTCTGGCGGTCCCTCACTTGGAAGCCAGGCCAGTCGGCCTACAGTCGGATCATAGAAGGGAGAGATGTGGGATGAGCGCGTTCCGACTCCGAAGCACAGTTTGGAAGTAAGTAACGATGTTTCTTCGAGGCTACATTCTGAAGGTATTTTTGTTGGACGACAAACAGGAAAATAGTGGTCAAGAGCATCAGCGCGTGCAGGAGTTTCACCGTCATTATATACAAATACCATCAAAAAAAATATTTACAGAATTAGAATATATGATAATACGACAAACGTACAATATAACATTAATTCCGTCGAATCACATTTTCGTTTAAGTCTTCTACCGAAGAAAAAACGGGTGCCATTATGTGTCAATTTGAGTTTAGGAAAAAGGAAAAAGTCGCATAGAGCCATTTCTGGTGAATATGGTAGTTGCTCTATGGTATTTGTGGAGTTTTTGGTCAAAAATTTGTTTACAATGATTCCCTTGTGCGAAGGTGAATTATCGTGGTGCAAAATCCAAGAATTTTCTTTTTAACAAATCTGGCCTTTTTGTCGATTTCCTAAACGCTGCATAACACTCAAATAATATTCTTTATTTCCCGTTAGAACTTCCGGCAAGAATTCCGAATGCACAACACCGCGATAGTCAAAGAAATCAGTCAACATGTCTTTGATTCCGATACCTACGAAATTCTATTGGCGATGCAGAATTTAAGACAAACTCTTTGTTCGATGTTTTTACCCATTATGAAATTCGCAATATACACTATATATGATCTGTCTAACAACAGCACTGTATTTAATCTAAATAACTGATGCAACTCAAACTCCGCGCCAAAATGAAAATCAGTTGTGTTTTGGCTTTGGGGTTAAAAATAAATAGTACCTAATTGCCGTTTTATTGAAGAAATAATTTAATAATTTAAAATCTGATGTCTTAGCCCCCCCCCCCCGTCAGGCACGGAAGCTTATATTATAAATGTAGGAGCAACTCTCTGTCTTTTACCGTTTCACGCTTAAACCACTAAACCGATTTAGACGACATTTGGTATGTAGGTATTTTGAGTCCTGGGGAACATGGATTAGCTTTTATTGCCGTAACCGACTACCATGCGGACTGAGCTTAAGGCAAAAGATAGTTATGAATAAACGGTCAGCCATCTATGAATCGTCTGTAGTAATGTTGCTTAAATCCACTTCTCCCTAATTTACAAATAACTTCGTTTTTAAGAAAATAATATAAAAAAATATTTAAAAAATCTTACTAATCATTTTAATTTCACACTCAGAGAGTTATATCTTCTTATTTTACAAAATGATTGTGGTCTTTTAATTTTCGAACCGATAAATTATATACCAAGTACATTTGTGATAAAATGTGATAAAGACTAACGATTAATTATGGTAAACTTTTGATTTAGTAAAGATTGATAATGATTAAGATATCCATTTATTGCTAATCTTCATCAGGATCTAGGGTTCATACGAATGTGAAATCCAAGTAAATTGGTTCTTTAAGTTTGTCATTAAACACGTTTCATCATCTCGGTCCACTGCTGGACGTAGGCCTTTCCTAATTTACAACCTATGGTCCTTGCCTTCTGCTTCCAATCCATTCCACCTTCTTTATTTCGTCAATCAATTTTAGTGGAGGTCATCCTACATTGCGTTTATCGAGTCGGAGTCACCAATCTAGAACTCGTTTGTTCCAGTGGCCTATGGATCCTCAGTAGCTATTGCTTCAGCGTGCATAAATGAAGAGTTATATCTAGACCAACATGGCTCGCAAGTGCCGGTACAACTTCGAGCGGTATTGGCACATAGACTCGTCATAAGACAAAGAACCAAAATTACCGAACATTTGTTCTTTAGGATGGCCTCGTTGCGAATTTTAGTCTTCAAAGAAACTCCAAGCATAGCTCACTCCAAGCTTTACATACATAGCTTGGACTTTTAGGACTTTTTTTTTTAAGGCCGTAAAAATGCCTAACGCACACCTCCAGCACCCGGGGCAGACGCTGGAGGAAGTAGGACCAGCCTCCACTAAAAAATCGGCCGTGTACCGTCGCGCCATCTGCGCGAACGGGCCGCCGGAATTGCCATCGGCGGCCAATTCAGTGGCAGTGCCCGGCGCGGCGAGATGGCGGGCACTCCTACTCCTGCGGCGTCCTGGGTACACAACAGGACGCCGACGTCGCGGAAGGCTACGTACGAGTGGGGGGAAAAAGCCCCGTCAACCCCCACCCGCGGCCCCACCAATAAGGTGGCAGCAGGCGCAGATGGTCGCGCCGACGCCGCCCGGTTCGCCGGCGACGAAGCAGATCAGCAAGGGAGTGCTCCTCCTTGAGCCGCTCCGCCGCCTCCTTTTGCGAGATGACGTCCTCGCAAAACGATGCGACCGCGTTCCAAGACGCCTCGCTGGGACCCATAGATGACACCACGGTCGGCAGCGAGAGGTCACGACCCACCACTGCTGGACTTTTAGGACTAACCCAACCGTAATTGTCACCATAGCAAAGGGATTTTGAAAACTAAATAGAATTCAATGGCGTTAATAGAACTTATTTTGAGATTACTAGTATAACTTGCTTGTTCCGGCTTTATTTGTTGCACGCCCTGGTCGGTAGGCTAAAGGTGGCCACTGACGATACGTCTATTTGGAAGCCTAACGAATGGACGTATTCCGAATGGATGTATTCCGAATGGATGTACGCAAATTTATGGCACCATTGACTATACTTCCATTTGCTCGTCTTCCATTTAGACGTACGTTAGAAGCTTATACTAAAGACTGCTGACAAAGTGTCAACGCTATTTTGTTTCAGAGAAGTAAAGAGAAGAAATTTGATATATTGCGAGACCGTCCTTCTCTTTCGTGACTATGGTAACCATAGTTTGACACTTTGTTTCTTTTTCGTTTCTAAGCGAGACGAAAGGATAAACCATAGACACAATTACTATAAGCTTCTTGATTTGTCTATTCACTGACAATACGGATGATGAACGTCTATTTGGACTGGACGAAAAAACCCAACGACGTCCATTCTTACGTTCATCGCTCCATACAGACGTGCGCATAATTATTAAAAATAATAAATTGACAATTGCATAAATAGTGACCTAGTTTACCGACTTTGTGTGTTATTGTGTTATGCGTGTTTAGTTTTACTATGAACAGTTATTATTAGTGCATTTGGCCTCAAAAATGGAAGGTAGTCCAGGGCCGCCGACGTCCCAAAGTGAGAAATTTGAAGTCATATCAACACCTGAGTTACAGCAATGGATGGGATCTATCCAACAATACTTAAATGAAATATGCACTATTTCAGCCGAAGGTAAACTGAACTCGGAACAGAAGTTAAGAGTTTCCAACCTCTGCCGGAAAGTTGGAAGTGGGGTTTCACAATTGGCTGTCCAATATCAGTCAATCAAACATAGAGCAGTCCAATCCCATGTATCTTTGCAAAACCAATCTGCCCTACTAGATCTGGCAAACGATTTATCTGAGATAAAACAGACGATTAAGGAGTCCTGTTCCAAACAAGCATTGCCAAATTCATCTTTTGCTGACATGGTGAAGAAGGGGACGAATAGTTTCGTTCGACCAACGCCCCTGAGTTCCGTGACCATTTACCCTAGTGACAGGTCAAAAACCAGCGACGAAACCAAAACCTTGGTCCAGAAAATCGTATGCCCTGAAGATATGAAACTGAAAGTCCGCGAAGTCAGAAACACGAAAAACGGAGGCGTCATTATCAGCACAGAGTCTAAAAATGACCTAGAAAAACTCAAACAATCTGTGCAACTTGCCAAGTCAGGTCTTACCGTCGACGAAACCCAAAAACGCAAACCCCGCATTACTATCGTAGGAGTCCCGACACAAATGAGCGATAATGAGGTTTTTAAATGTGTATACGAACAAAACCTGGTAGAAAAAATGCCCTCTTTAACTAAAGATTCATTTTTGACCTCAATTAGACTCAGCCACAAATCTGGAAAGAAAGACGCAGTGACCTGCAATTATATACTGGAAGTATCAGCAGTCATACGTAAAGCCCTGCTAATTCAAGAAAGAGTTTTTATCAATTGGACGTCCTGTCCTGTGCGAGATTTTACACTAGTGACTAGATGCTACAAATACCAGCAGTACGGACATGCAGCCAAAACATGCAAAACACCTAACTCTACATGTGGACATTGCGGTCAAGATGGTCATTCTATTCAAGAGTGCAAATCAAAATCAGAGGCGCCTAAATGTGCAACATGCTTGCGTTTCAAAAAGCCGAACAATCACAAGACGGGTGACAATGACTGCCCTGCAAAAAAAGCAGCTGAACTCAGGTACATTAACTCGATTGATTATGAAGGCGCCTAAGAGCGCCACATACTCGCGTGTATTTTAGAACTAAGGGTAGATTTAAGTTACATAAATGGATTTAAATTTAATTACGCAATTAGATAATAGTTTCCTATCGGAATCAAGATTTTGTGAGGTTGAAGATTGCAGACAATATCTTATCGGATACCAAAAATCACTAACCATACTTACACAGAATATTCGCAGTATTCATAAAAATATAGATAGTTTACATGTTTTTCTACATAGGCTTAATGTTCACTGTGATATAATCATTCTAACCGAGTGTTGGTTAATAAACCGGCACGATCGCCTTCCAATAATACCGGGGTACAATGTATACTATACCGCTACAAATCACAATCAAAATGATGGTGTCGTGGTATATGCTAAACAAACATTAAAGGTCACAGTCGAGGAGCCAACTCTTCAAGACTGCAATGGTTTGATCCTTAACATTGGTTCAGATACAGCGATTATTGCTATATATAGATCTCCTTCCTTCAGAAACTCTGACCTCTTTCAAAAATCTCTAGGTGAAACATTGAAATCACTATCCTCATGTAAAAACATAATATTAACAGGTGACTTGAATTTAAACATTAGCTCAGGATCTTGCGATTCAGGAACCCATAACTACCTTAATTTATGTTCATACTATGGTCTTCAGCCCGCTCACACATTATCTACTCATCATAGCGGTTCCTGTCTCGATCATGTAATGATTAAAACCAGCTTGACATACATCACTCTTGTTACTAACTCTACTGTAACTGACCACCACGCTGTCCTACTAACCGTAAATTTAACGCCACCTAAGCAGAGTCGTCCACAGACAAGGTCTAAATTAAACATACACAAACTCGAACATGATTTATGCAACATCGATTTTTGTCCAGTTTACAATAATGCTGACCCTAATATGTCTCTGTCGTATTTAATTAAAAATGTCCAACAAGCAATATTATGCAACACGAAAGTAACGACAATAAATAAGAAATTTTACAATATCAAACCCTGGATTACTCCTGGTCTTATACGTTGTATAAGACACAGAGATCGACTCCATCAGCGAACAAGACGGTACCCTGACAACCTAATACTTTTAACTACGTATAAAAGATACAAAAATTTCTGTAACAACCTACTCAAAAAGTTAAAAATTAATTATGACAGAGATGTTTTACAAAGGGCAGGTAATAATAGTAAGCAAATTTGGCGACATGTTAAAAGCATAACTTACTCCTCGAAAAATCATCAATCAAATTCGAGTTTGCTGCATATTAACTCATCACCACTAAATTCAGCTAACCAAGTAAATAACTATTTTATAAATGTGGGCAAAAATCTTGCCGAGCGTATTCAAAATCAAAATAATAGCCTTGGATGTACGCAACCCCCCCAATTTGTCCGCAACTTGAGTCTCAAATCTTTCGTTATGCTAGACACTGACGAACACGAGGTAGCTCGAATTATTTCTGACCTGAAGGATAGCTGCGCCACTGGCTCGGACAATATTAGCAATAAAATCCTTAAACTTTTTAAACATATTTTAGTACCTCCTCTAACATATATTTTTCGACTTTGCCTTTCTGAAGGGATTTTTCCTCAATGCTTAAAAAAGGCAGTGGTTATTCCTATCTATAAATCCGGAAATAAAGAACTTGTATCCAATTACCGACCGATCTCCCTACTTCCCTCAATAACGAAAATACTCGAAAAAATTATAAATATTAGATTAATTAATTACCTAGAAAACAACCAGTTTCTATCCCCTACACAATATGGTTTTAGAGCTAAATTGTCTACAGCCGACGCGACTCACACTTTGACTGATTATATTTCACAAGAGCTCAGCAAAGGGAACCAAGTCCTGGGCATCTTCCTTGACCTTGCTAAAGCTTTTGACACAATTTCTGTTCCCATTCTGCTAAACAAGTTGGAGTCTCTGGGCATAAGAGGGGAAAAAACTAAAACTTTTGGCAGACTATTTAAATGAAAGATACCAATGTATCAAAATAGATAACATTACTAGTGAAGATCAAAAATGTTCCGGTTTTGGTATTCCTCAGGGCAGTATTTTAGGCCCTACTTTATTCCTTATTTACATAAATGACCTTTGCAATATGAATATCGAACATGGTAAGATAATATCCTATGCTGATGACACAGCTATTATATTTACGGCCAAAACCAAGATCGACCTATTTGAAAACGCTCAGCAAGGTTTTAATTTCATAAATAATTGGCTTAGTCATAATTTGCTAACATTAAACGCTGATAAGACAAAATATATCCGCTTTTCTATGCGACAGTCATACCACAGCGACGATGACCCACATTTATTTGCACACTATTGTAATAACACATTAGAAAATACGTGTAACTGTCCTATTATACTTAGCACTAGCAACATAAAATATCTCGGCATTAATATAGATAACACACTGTCATTCAAGAAACACATAGAAATTTTAGTGACTAGAGTGCGAAAACTAATATATGTCTTTAAAAAACTGCGTTCTATTGCCGATTCGAAATTAATTATACAAGTATATAAGGCCCTGTGTCAGTCCATCATTCAGTATTGCATCACTTCATGGGGAGGAGCACTAAAAACTGTTATGTTGCCACTTGAAAGAGCACAGAGAGCCGTTCTAAAAGTAGCTACTTTTCGACATTTCCTTTTTCCCACCTTCCTCCTGTATAAATGCTGTAAGGTATTGACTGTCCGTCAGCTTTTTATAGTAAATATAATTTTAAAACAACACGAGCTACTTACTTTTAATACTGACTTAACTAATAAGAGAGGAAAAGATATAGTCTGCACATCTGATTCCACCTCAAGATATATGTTCTCAAACCGATTTTTTAATTTCATAGGCCCTTTTTTGTATAATAGATTAAATCGAATTGTAAATATATACCACCTAAATTATTTTAATTGTAAAAAAGCTGTAAGTACCCAATTACAAGATATGTCATACGAACAGACGGAGGACTTATTACTTGTACTAAAATAAATAAGACCAATTGTTGTAACATCTCTTAAAATTACCTATTTTTTGTAAATGTTAATTTATTAATCTATGTTTTCTAGTTTAACAGTTCTTGTTTTTAGTTATTAAGTATAGTTTTAGTTTCGGAAAGTATTTATTAAAATATTTTTTACTTTCTAGCCTGAAACACAGGTTTCAACCTAGTTCAGGCAAATACTTAACTGTGCTATTTGTTATTATACCTTTATATAAGTTTATTGTACCTTTACTTTCATGAATAAATTATTATTATTATATTATTATTATTATATTATATTATTATTATTCTAATGGATCGTTTTTGAACGTTTTTGGTATTCATGATAAGTTTTGACAGACGTCCACGCCTTTTGGATTGATGAATGCGTCATTAGTGAGGCCCTTATTGCTTAGGCGATTAATTTTTTTTTTTTAAGATGACTAGCAATGTGGGATTGGATCCCACATAATTACTAGCCTGTTAAACCCTCCAGCGTATGACTTGATGACACGTAACGAGTACAGTGGCGAGACAGTGCCCTCGGCCCAGCACTCGGTTTGTATAAACACTTTGACGATTGCTTGGCCGAGTGCTCGCCCGAGCAGAGAGGCAAGCGAGACCACAAAACATTGGCGAGACAGTCACTAGAAACATGATCTGTTTACTTGGCTGAGTATCCACCCCTTCACTTCATTCTTCTGTACCCACAGGCAGCGACTCACTATCCCGTTCGGCACGCCTGAACATGCACTCGATCGTCACTCTTTAAGTAAATGTGTTAGTCATTTTGAAATTATATTAAACTTGCTTTCGCCCGCGGCTACGCCCGCATGGATGTCGGTTATCGCGATAAAAACTATCCTATGTCCTTCCTCGGGACTCAAACTATCTCCATACAAAATTTCATCTAAATCGGTTCAGCTGTTTGAGCGTGAAAGCGTAACAGACAGACAGACAGACAGACAGACAGACAGAGTTACTTTCACATTTATAATATTAGTATGGATTTGAGACAATTCAAGCCCAACCACAGCTCGGCATGTCTATATACAGAGGGTAACAGAAAGGTGTATAGATTTTGAAATATGACCCTAGAAAAATGTATATGTTTTCAAATATATTGGAATTTGGAGTATTGCTTATTTTCATCTTACCTACTATCGACTTTTTAGTGTGACGACTTGTTAGGCTATATATTGTAGTATATATATACTTATACACATGTTTTATGTATATTTAAATATGTATTACTTATCATATCTATAGGTTTACAATTTTAAGCTATTGCATAGCATAGCTATTTATCGCAGGCTCGGGCTTTCAGCGCGGCGACCGAATCAAGAAATTCCGTAACGAAAATAAAACCTAACCCCCACCCCGCCTATGTAGCTCGGCCGAGCGTTCACTTAACGTATTTGTATATGGTATGACTGTACGAAGCGAAGCACGGATCGAGACGAGATGCTCCGAAATGTAATGGAAAAAAAAATGTTTTTTTTTTATTACATAAGTTGATAAAAAATGCTATGCTTACCGCGGCAGTCCCCAAATGCCACACATTTTTAATCTAAGACTACTCTCAATGTTTACATTCTCGTCGACCACTCGAAGGTTTGCTGGGAGAAAGCTCAACATTGAGTTAAGCTCGCCTTTGTACATGAGTACTATGTATTTTGTAATATTGTTTGTTATTTTCCCTATGTGTACAATAAATAATTTGGCTTTCAGGAAAGTTTAAGGAGCCAGGCCATTTGCAGAAGTCACGGGTAGCAGTTTTTGCTGTTTACTGTTCTAGCTCGGGTTGGTTGGTTTTTTTGGTCCTAAGCATTCCTGAACCTGGTGGTATATTTGATATGTGTGTTGAACTTCAACCTCTTCAGTTAGGGCGGACCAAAAACCTTAGCGTAGGCATCTAATGACTTAAAGATTTCGTTATGACGAGTGTAAAGCGTGTTGAAGACTCCTCCTCTAAACAAAGCCACAAGAAGCTTATTTTTAGCAGTGGCCGCTATGTCGTGAGTAGCATCAGCGTATTAGAAAATGATAGCCTACTCAAACAATCGTGAATATTTTTACTGACTGCGCAAGAAGGAGGTTAATGTTTTTAAATGTATGTATGCATGTATATATATTTCTTTGACGCGCCAGAGAGCCTAAACGGCTTGCTGGATTTTAGCTTGAGGTGTCGTTAGATTCGTCTTAGTTGTAAGAGTGACACTGGGTATTTTAAAATGTTAAAAAAGTCAAATAGCGTAATTTAGGCGCCAATACTTCTGCCCTTTTTGAGCATGGCAGAGTATTAGTAAATTATCTCTAAATGGTTTATTTTCTATCTAACACTGTTGGTACACTGTACAACTTTTTGAAAACATATAAATTTTTTATGAGTTATATTTCAAAAACTATAAGACATGCGGAGCTGTGAGTTGGCTTAAATTATTTAAAATTTAACATACTTTCAAAATATTGAACTCATCTGTACTAATATTATAAAGCTAAAGAGTTTGTTTGTTTGTTTGAACGCGATAATCTCGGGAACTACTAGTCCGAAATGAAAAATTAAGTTACTGTTGGATAGCCCATTTATCGAGGAAGGCTATAAGCCATATAACATCACGCTACGACCAATAAAAACCCATAGTTTTAGAATTGAACTGCAAAAACTGAAAAGCATCCGACAATTTTGCATTTTTTTACGTATTACGCAGTTAGCACAAATTTTTGTTACTTGCAAACCATAGTTGCTTAGGCCCTAAGGGGGCCAAATAACATAGCATAAATCGAGCTTTACATCACTTTTTGAGCTTTTAGGGCTTTAATTTGTAAAATTTGAAAGCTAACTTTATTTTGCCTAAAATTGTTAACATATATCTATTACCGCAAAACAGTGATCAACGGCAATTTCAAATGTGATAAGTAGACTATTGTAATAAGTAGATTCTCCTACTATGTTATATCAAGCTTAAAAGGCTGATACATAACAATAGTACCGGCTAGCCGTGTAGTCTTAAGAACCATACCACCCCATCACTTCTCGTGGGTGTCGTCAAGGCGGGATTTCACACCGGAGGACGTTCAGCAGCATCCTCTGCATATTTTAAAGCCTTACTGCGATCGCCAACCCGCTCGCCAAGCGTGGCGATTACGGCAATTACCCCCAGGATCTACAATAGGTTCTACTCGGAAGACCCATGGAGCAGTGGGACATCATATGGGTTGATATGTTTATCTGATCATAGTGTGCCTTACCTGTACAGGGTCATTTTTAATATACTAATAACCTCCCGCTCGTGGCTTCTTCACATTACACCAAATAATTTATTAATATTTTTTTTTTTTTTTTTTTAAATGTGCTCTCTTGCGATCTGTCTTCTCGACATTCAGCAATTGGTGGGGAATTATAATGCGGGCTTGCACGGTATATGTCTACTGACACATCCGTTTTCTTATAGCATCGTAGCTATTACTCTACCCAAGTAGATCTTATGGTATTTTCCTCTTAAGCCTTCTTGGCAAGGTTAGCGCGTTCATTAAATGCATTGCTAGTGTGTTCGGGTGCCGCAACAGACTTGTTTTGTATGCGTTAACTTTTTCTTTAACTTCCTGCTTGACCGTTTTTATATTGAGATCATGGTGCAATCTGTCATTGGTTAAGTTCCAAGGTGCGTCTGCAATCATACGTAGCATTTTCGATTGAAACTTTTGCAGGATCTCGATATTTGAGTTTGCGGACGAGCCCCATAGCTGTAGACCATAAGTCCAGACTGGCTTTATTATACTCTTGTAAAGCAACAGTTTGTTTTTGAGAGAGAGATGGGAATTTCTTTTAATCATCCAGTACATTTTGCGAACGTGCTGTCCCATCGCCAAGCGCTTGGTGAAAATGTGTTTTCTCCATGTTAGCCGTCTATCGAGATATATCCCCAAGTATTTAGCTTCATCTGCTTGTGGGACTTGGGCTCCATTTAAGGTTACTGGTATATGGCTCTACGAGTAGTGAAAGTCACTTGAATGGATTTAGATTCATTTGCCTTAATGCGCCAATCTTTTAGCCAACCGGAGATATCATTAAGACAAAGTTGGAGATTTTGAGATGCAATATCCGAAGATGTGTTTGTGGATAGTATAGCGGTGTCGTCGGCAAATGTACCTGTAAGGACTTCTTCTGTAGTAGGTAGGTCTGCAGTGTATAGTAGATATAGAATAGGACCCATGACACTGCCTTGTGGCACACCGGCTTGTATTGCATGTAGTGGCGTTACCTCTTCCCCCTGTTTTATGAAAAAGTGTCTCTTGCTCAGGTAAGATTTGATTAGCAGATAGTAATTTATGGGTAGATTTTTTTTAATTTTATACAGGAGCCCATCTTGCCAAACCCGATCAAAGGCCTGTGAGATGTCCAGAAAAGCTGCTGTGCAATATTGTTTCTTTTCAAAAGCTGTATTTATTTTGTCAACTAGCCTATGAACTTGCTCTATAGTACTATGCTTTTGACGGAAACCAAATTGGTGGTCAGGTATTAATTTACTATGTTGAACTATTGGTTTTAGTCTGCTTAGGATTAGGATCTCCATAATTTTTGACGGGATTGGTAATAGGCTGATTGGCCGATAAGATTGAACGTTCTCTGCGCTTTTACCAGGTTTAGCAACCATTACAATCTGCGCTACTTTCCACTGTCTAGGTACCATGGTTCTTCTCAAAATAGAGTTAAAAACGTACGTCAAGAACAGTATCCCTTCGTCGGGCAATTCTCTTAGATTTTTTGCCGTAATTAAGTCATAGCCTGGAGCTTTATTTTGGTCTAGTTTTAATATTGCTTTTCTAACTTCTTCTTTAGTGATTTTCTTTATTTGGAGATCCAATTGATGAATTTGACTTAAGAAGTTGGTCACTTTTTCTGTCTGAGTGGATCCCAGGTCCGAATTAGGTGTGAACAGGTCAAATAAGTGTTGAGCAAATGTTTGTGCCTTATCAGAGTTGTTTACAGCCCAACTGCTATCTGCTTTACGTATAGGAGGTTGGGATATTACCGGATGCTTTAAGAATTTCGTTGCTTTCCACAGAGAGTAATCAGACCAAGCGGTTGAGTCTAGGTGTTTTAGATAGTTTTGGACTTTCTGGTTTCGATTTTCGCTTAGCATCTGTTTTAACTCTGCTGTTAATGAATTTAGTAGAGTTTTATATGCTGGATAGCGAGTTCTCTGCCATTGCTTACGAGCCTTGCGTTTCTTTGCTAGCAGTTCTCTAATTTTCTGAGGATAACGCTGTTGATAGGAGGCTATTTCCATGGCTTCAGGAGTAGCACTCCATGCGGATTGTTGGACACATCGATTGAAATGTTCCACAGCTTCCTCAATGTCGTCGTCTGATTTTAGTGAGGGGCTCATATTCAGTGACGTAGCAATGTTCTCCCGAAATTGTACCCAATTTGTTTTTCGGGTATTCAGCCGACATGGCTTTGTGGTTCGTGTTATGTTCCTCTTCAGCAATATTTCGACAGGCGAATGGTCAGATGAAAGTTCGTACCTTGATTTGCAAGTTAAATAAGTATCTGCTATTCCTTATACAACACAGAAGTCCATTGAGTCAGGATTTTTTTTCACATCCGTTGGCCAGTATGTCGGTTCACCATATGATATGACACTTCGGTTTAGATTGTTTACCGCTCTGATTAACTGTCGGCCTTTCGGCGTGATAAGACGTGAACCCCAAAAAGTGTGTTTGGCATTATAGTCACCACCAGCAATGAACCGCTCTCCCAGAGAAGTGAAGAGTTTTTCGTAGTCATCTTGTTGTATTTTGTGTTTTGGTGGACTATATACAGCCGTAACTGTAAATGGTCCAATCCAATCGTCAATTATTATACTAGTTGCCTGAAATTCATTTGTGCAGTAATTTGTTGTCTCATGATGTCTAATGTTATTTCTTATCAACACAGCGCTTCCTCCGTTAGCAGTACCGTCTGGGTGCATGGTATGGTAAAATTTGTATCGTTCTAAATTAAAATAACTTTTTCTGGTGAAATGCGTCTCTGAGATGAGGAGAATATCCACGTCATGCATTTCCATAAAAGTTTTAACCTCGAGGGTATGTTGTGACAGCCCATTGGCATTCCATATAACTATTTTTAAGGAGTCGAATTTGTAAATTAATCCTTCTCTACGATTTAACTACTTTTGTCACACAAGCATCCACCATACATCTGTGAGACCCTTAAGTAAAATCGACGCTTTGTTGTCAGGTTAAGGTTATAAATCCAAATACAATTGGTAGGTGATTATGGGTTAATATAGGTATTAAATATTTTGCCAAAACTGAAATCACAAAGTTATTTAGTGTTATGTAAAGAAGTCACGAGCTGGAGATTATTACTATTTTAAAAATCAGCTATGACTTAACTTTATTAAACAATTTTTAATATTTATGGCGGACTATCTGAGGGATCGCAAGCAATATGTCAAAATTGATAACTATCGAACCCAAAAATACTACACTCGTTCAGGAATAAGCCAGGGCAGTACCCTCGGTCCCACCTTGTTTCTAATCATGAAAACTGACTTGCCTAAAGTACTTAATAGAGCAGAGTGTCTGATGTTCTCTGACGACTTAAAGTTATTCCTGACCATTACCAATACTAGTGACTGTACGACTCTACAGAATGATATTAACGCAGTTGCAATGTGGATTATATAACAAGCTGGCTCTCAACATATCCAAATGTAAAGCGATTACATTTACAAGATCCTGGTCTGCGATAACAACATTATATGAGCTTGCAGGTGAACCACTCGAACGTGTCACCACTATTCCGGACCTAGGAATCATTATAGATAACAAATTAAACTTCCATGAACACATTAGGCAAGTGTGTGAAGATGCAAACAATCATTGGGATTCATTATTAGAACCACCTACCAATTTAATAACACCCAGCCCATAAGACTGTTATATAATGCCTATGTGCGAAGTAAGTTGGAGTACAACGCACTTTTTTCAATAAAATCCCAGTCAGCATATCCAGTCTACCAGTAAATAAATTTAAGAATGTAGTCAAAAGACATCTTATTATATAAAACTTACTATTCAATCAATGATTATTTAAGTGATAAAGATAAATGGATGTAGTTCGTTGCTCCCTATTAATGTATATTGTTGTATAGTTTATTGCATTTTACTAGGTAAATATTGTTGTCACAGTTTGATAATGTTACTTAAGTACTACTTAAGAAAACGATTTACTTTTATAAGTAAAGATTCTGCGTGATAAATTACGGCCATTCTTTTCTTTCTTTTGCAAAACATATATATAGCAGTAAATTGGCCAATATTCAAGCACATAAAGTTTTTACATCGTAAGTGGATGCTCCTACTATGTTGTGCCCATTGAGGCTGATGTATCCAATCTCGTGTTCTCTTCTAATATTATTGACCTCTTTTTTGTATCGGTCTACTAATATGGTGTATAATATAATGATGGCAGCACCTTACCTGTATATTAAAATTAAAATTAAAAAAGCCATTTATTTCCAGTAGGTACATAAAGTTTGCACTTCATACAATCTATTTATTATGTGTTAGTTCATGTAGCTTAAACTATGTTAGTATAATTTATCTTTCTTTACTTAATTCTATATGTATCCTAGTTTCTATGTATTTTTTATAAAATTATTTTTAATTATATTTTTATTTAATCTACTGGAACCCCAAGTTGGGTAAAGGCCTCCTCCAATGACCCCCATTTGTCTCTGTCTTCAGCTACTTTTCTCCAGTTTGGACCAGCTATCGCTTTAATGTCGTCTTCCCATCGTGTAATAGGTCTACCTTTTGTTCTTTTGCCTAATGGGCCATTCCAGAAAGTTACTTTTTTGGTCCATCTATGGTCAGTTAGCCGGGCAACATGTCCTGCCCACTTCCATTTCAATTTTTTTGCGTAGTTTAAAGCGTTTGTTGCTTTGGTTATTTTGCTTATTTTAGTATGACATATTTTATCTAATTTTCTTATCCTTAGCATACTTCTTTCGAGTCCTCTCTGACATACGGTTATCTTTTTTCTTGTTTCAGCAGTGAATTTCCACGTTTGGCAACCATATGTCAAACATGGTAAGAGGCTTGAGTTCATGACTTTAGTTTTAATGGCTTGTGGTAGATCCGTTTTGAAAATTTCCTTGAGGCCCCAAAATTTGTTCCATGTTAGTTTTATTCTTTTCTCTATTTCTGTATTTTTATTTTTTCTGTCAAAACTTATGGTTTTTCCCAGATAGACATAATCTTCAACGTATTCCAATGATTTTTTATTGATTGTTATTGGTCTTTTAGAGCCGTTTGTCATTGTCTTAGTCTTTGTAATATTCATCTCTAGTCCTACCTTTTGACTAGCTTGGTTCAGGGTTTCTACCATATTCTGTAGTTGGGAAGATGACTCGGATATCAGTGCTAGGTCATCCGCGAATCTCAGGTGGCTCAAGTAAGTATCCTTTATGTGTAGACCTTGTTTTATCCAAGTCGAGTCGATCATTAGCAAGCTAGACTTGCTAATGATCGACTCGAGAACAGCTATGAATATTGTTGGAGACAGCGGGTCGCCTTGTCTCACTCCTCTTTCTATTGGAAAACTGGGACCTAAGGTTTCAAGCTTAATTTTACCTTTATTGTTTTTATATATGGATTTAATGATTTTTAAATATATTTCCTCTACTCCCTGTTCCTTCAGGCTTTCCCAGATGCTGTTATGTCTTACCGTATCAAAAGCTTTTCGGTAGTCAATGAATGCTATGTAGAGTGTTCTTTGCTTTTCCTGGTACTTTTCCATTATCAATTCAAGGGTATAGATGTGGTCGACCGTTGAAAAACCCCTTCTGAAGCCTGCTTGCTCCACCGGTTGATTTTTTTCCAATGTGTCCCTAATCCTTATGTTTGTAATTGTGGAGAATAGTTTATAAAGACTTGGTAGCAAGCTGTATATACAGTTTATAAATAGAGAAACATTGTAAACATTGGCAATTTGAAAGAGTGGTCACGAGTTTTTATTGCCTGTTCTTTACCTATTGTTTGCGAACAGGCATTACAAGTAAATGTAGAATCGACTTTTCACAAGTGTAGTATTTTGCTTCCTAAGTGAATAAATCATTTTTTGACGAAACATCATAAATCATCATAATCATCATACATAAATATCATCTACTCCCCCACGAGTCTGACTGCACCAAGTTTTACTACTGCGAGTGGGGCCAGAGGTACATTGAACCTAGGCCATGCGCTCTTGGCACGGAATTCTCCTATCAACTGCAGGTAAGATTTTCTTTTTTATAACATGTTTTTTTTTGACGTGACAACGTCTTATATTTCGTTAGAGCCGGCTGAACGCACGAAAAAACATGACTCATGAGGCGTTACCTCGCTCTGAGGCGTTCCATTTAAGTGCAAGCGAGAGCGCGGAACGAGCGACAAAGAGGCACAATCGGCCTCCGCGTTCGGCTGCGTTCGACATCTGTCTCTCTCCTACTTGAGTGAGCGATGCGTCCGCGTGGACAGCTGCTATACAATAATACATTTACAAGTTTTCGTAAAAACTATGGACATTGTAAAAATAAATAAATAAAAATTGACATAATTGTATTTATGCGTACAAATAAACGTAACTTGATCAATTCAATTGTGATTTCCATTTTCCTCCTTCTCTATATTCATACAAAATATCTATCAAACAAATAAAATTAAAATTTTCTTCTGAAAAATGAAACTATTCCATCGAAGATAAACCGACTTTACAGACAACCGCTTTTTTTATTTATTTATACTTGTTTGGCAGCCAAATGATCAAAAATAAACACTCATGGTTGAGAAAATCCAACGTAAATTCGGCCGGTACGTTTATAAACGTGATTATGGACACTATCATTACTTATATCCTTCCATGTTTGTATCGGGGATGTTTGGCCTCGACGATACAATTTAGGAGAGAGTTCATGCATGTAATTCATTATTATTTGTTGCTGAACAATATTGTAGATAATCCGTTTGTGCGGGAATGTGTCAATTTTTATGAACCAAATAACTATCTACGCGGAATAGGACGGCGTACACTGTTCGCTTGTCCGGTAACTTGGCGCTCTGCTTAAGCTCGCAACAGTCCAACGTCTAGAACCATATTTTTTTTATTTATTTAAGGATTGCCAACAGTTATTACATTTTATAAAGAATTATTATACAATTATTGTTTTTAAACTTTCGCAATTTTTATACATATTAGTTATATTTCGGGACTCGATGAGGAGAGGACGGGAGTCGACCCGTGACCACGATCGGTGCAATTCGATCGATACGTCGGGTAAATAAAAGGTTCGTACCTTTAAATAATTCACGCGATTAAGTCCCGAAATATAACTAATATTATTATACAAGTCAAGACTTACAAGCTAAATGCATAACCTATTACAGGCAAACATCGTATGCAAAATAGACATAGTTAACGAAAAGAAAGTAAATTTAATAATTAAAGAGAAATCCTATACTATGGCACTAATACAATAGCTATTTGTTTTTGTTTTTTTTTTTTTGTTTTTAAATTTAAATTTAAACACTTTCCTGCGCAATAATCCAGATACAGACATATTTTTTGACAAAGTTATTGCTATCTTTGTATTATTTTTTCGACATGAATCATAAACGCACTTAGTCATTGTACCTACTTATTGTTTGTTTAATATCTTACTTTAATTTATTTTAATTTAAAATTTAACATTTTAATTTTGTATTTAGATATTTACTTAGTAATTTAGTTTTTTTTTAATTTGGCGTTTTAATTCCGTAATTTAACATTTTAATTTTGTATTTTTGACATTTTTATTTTTGTATTTTGACATTTTCTGACTATATGCTATTATGTACATAGTATTGTAACATGTACAAAACATTTTGAAGTTGGTGCCGAATAAAACATAAAAACTACTATTTCATGGCACCAACTTCAAAATGCTTAATATGTTTTTGTTATTCTGGGTATAATAATTTTTGCTTTTTAGTTGCCTTGTATTTATTTTTGAAGTTGTTAATATTTTTTTGTAAAAAAATATTTTAATATATGTTCTAAATTATCATCAATCCTATAATTATTGTTTGCCATTCGCAGGTAAAAAACTAGTTTACAAATAAAATAAAGTAGGTAAATAAAGATACGGAACCTAATATGTCCCAGAGAAATTACATATAGTATAATTATTAAAATTGGCAATCAATATACGGCTTAAAATTTATTTGCGATAACAAAAAATGCAGTAGTTTACATATGAATGTTTTTGTATTTTTGAAAATGATACTAATCTTTTTCTATTATCATTTTCAATGCTAAGATATCTCATTGTTGGTGACTTGATAATTAACGTATTTATTTTACTTTAAAAGGACCGCACCTGATTTGACCAAGTAGGTTTTTACTATTTAAATGAACAAGTTAAGCCGTCAGTCCTGCGCCTAATCTCTCTCCGATCGTGTCGGATTAGCGTACCATCGGGCTATAAGAGGGAGGGAATATAAAGTGCACTTGTGTCTGCCCATACATATTCCAAGATCCCTGGCGTGCCAGACTTATTTTATTATCTGACAAATAAAATGTGTTCTATTATGTTGTCAGAAAATAACATAATTTAGTCCGATTTTTTCTTACCTTTCTCACCTGGTATGCTAGCATTGAGTGTACATAAAAACACTACCCGAAGCCCTACATTTTATTTGTCAAAAAATAAAATCGGTCAGAAAGGCCGTATCAAAGAATTATTAAAACGCTAATTGATTTCAGTTGAATAGTATAGCATCCTACATAATATATATATCACTCTTTATTTGCTTATATGTTAATGTCACATAATGTGCGGATAACTTTCATTTTTGTGTCCTGTGGGTCATCTTTTCGGATCAACACCCTTCCATTTTGAATCCAGATATATTTGTATATAGGCTTTAATTCATTCTTAGCAGTCCACAGCAGGTTGCGCATATACTTAGTAAGATTTTCATTTACATAGATTCTCTGCTTGTTTCCATTATAATATCATTGGCAACGCGAGCGGCCCGAGACCAAAGGATACACCAGGAAAAAATAAACAACTAATAAGTAAGCTCCATCGTTAGTAAGTAAGCTACGAGAAAAATCAAACAACTTACTAACGATGACTACTGACGTTTGGTCATCGCTAGTAAGTTGTTTGTTTTTTCTCGTAGATATCCTTTGGTCTCGGGCCGCTCGCGTTGCCAGTGATATTATCACCGGTCGCGATTTTTTCTATCGTTTTATTATTTTTCATAACGGCTTCATCTCCTACTCTCTTTACTTCACTAATATTGCTGGCATTCAACCCAATTTGTTAGCTATAATTTTGACGGTTTATTCCAAACTTTATTTTTCATCCTCTTCTAGACCTATTAATTCCACGCTTTTTTTCTTTTTCGCGCATTTCTAGGTACATTTATTTTTTATCAATTATCTCCTTTTCTTCTATTAATTATTTGTATTTCGCATAGAAGCTTATAGCTTCTCTGGCGTAGTTTTAACCATATCCACTACAATTAACGGTCGTACTTTTGAATCAACGTGACATTTGTCACACATCTTGGTCGCCTCAAATTCTTTTATTTTCGCTGCACATTTTTTTCTGAAATTCACCTTTACATTTACCTTCACATCGCTTTATACTATCTGATTTTACTTGAGCTAGTGACAACTTGCAGAATTTGCATTGCACCATCGTATAAAGGTACACAAACACTTTTAACTATTATTTTTTTAGTTACCTACTCGCGAACAAACCGCGCCTCACGTAGACATCGCTAAGCTGCCATCAGTCGACCCGTGACCACGATCAGTGCAATTCGATCGAAACGTCGGGTAAATAAAAGGTTGGCCTTTAAATAATTCACGCGATTAAGTCCCGAAATATAAAAAAATATTTTTTGTGATGCTACGATTATGGCTTTTACTACAAGCTACATGATACTTAGCACAAGTAAAAGCCATAATCGTTGCATTATTAAAGTCATTTTTAATAACAAATTTATTTGCGGTTGGTAAACTAACTGCGGCCTATGTTGTTGTATGGGGATAATAGTAGTCCAACGGCAAAGTTAAGTTTGTCTTATTTAGTACTTGTTTTTTTCACTAACGTACCACTATATAAAGTTACCATGCTACCATGGCAATTTCAGCATGATTTGTATCATTTTAAAATTTGGTCTAGGGAACCCGTACTATTAATAAAATGTGAATTAAAATTTATTTTGAAAATGCTATTGTGTTTATATTTTGACATATTTATTTAAAAATGAAATTCTCTATTTGAGCTGTGAATTCAGAGTTTGAATATATGATTATAATTATCAGCTTTTTAAGGTACAACAAAGACAGGTTCTCTACCTACATAAAAACAAAAATGAAATTGAAACCTATATGACTAATATGTATATAGTCAGTAACCACGTTTCAAATCTATCTAGGTATATAAATAAAAATCAATGTTTGTTCTTTATGCATTCCGAATCCATTGATCAGATTGTGATGAAACTTTGGTAGAGTATTCTATGGACATCTGCGAGGGTTTCTGGTCCAAAAAGCCAGAACGAAACTTGGCTGGGTTCAGCTAATAAGCTTTATAAATAAATACAAATGTTACAGATAAAATTTGTAAGATGATGGTAATTTCCGCATCCACTAAAGCGATTTGATAAAATGTAAAGCTGAAAGCTAATATCAGTATTAATCAACACAAAACCTTTAGTACTTAGGTCACAAATCAATTTAATCTGTACAAAATTTGCGCCGCATAATCTCACTTCGGTCATGTCGAATTTCCACCTCATCAAACAAAGAGATTGGGAGCATAGAGACTGCAAAACCCAGATGTGCAGATACAGCTTGTGCAGACACTTTTGTGTACTATATTTCTTGGGTAGTTGGCTTGTTGTATGATGAGATTGGTCACCACAACCTAAATCTATTTCGAGACCATTATGTTACTTTTATAGCCTGTGGTGATTAGAATAAAACAAATCATTCTACGACACGCAAAACATATAATTATTTTGCTAGTTAGGTACAGGATTAATATTATCCCAAAATGCAGATAATGATGAATAACAAAATACATTTTATGCTGATATATGGCGATAGTTGTGTGCTGTAGCTTTGCTGTTGCCATTTTGTACATATAATTTAGGCACAATATCTTCAGTTATTGTAATTTCCTCATATTGATAAGGGGTCTGCGATAAATATAGTAGTTTTTGAATTTGACAGTCAAAATCGAGGCTGTAGTATTTTTATTCGGAATACACAAACAACAACCTCTAAGTTGAATAGTTCTGGACCCTCCCGTCCAGCCTTGAGCCTTCTTGAGCGCTAGTTTGACATAGTGGAACACATAATTGTTTTTTCATCGCTATGGCAACGCCGCATAGTAGGTCACCCCGAGGAATATTTTGGACATCTATATTAATATTAAAAAGCTGAAGAGTTTGTTTGTTTGAAATTTTCAATTCGAACCAGTAGTTTCTAAGATTATAGAATCTCAGTAACTACTGGTTCGAATTAAAAAAATATTTTTGTGTTGGATAGCCCATTTATCGAGGAAGGCTATATTTAAGCACATAGAGTTTTTACCTTTGTTGTAAGTAGATGCTCCTACTATAATGTACCCACTAAGGCTGATTTTGCTTTATCTCATGTTTCAACTTTTTGATAATACAATTTGCATCAGTCCTTAACATGGTCTATAGTATATTAGTCGCAGCACCTTACCCCCATATCAAGTTTATAAACATTCAAACATTGTAAAATTGGCAATTTGAAAAGAGTGATCGCGAGAATTGTTCAGGGAATGGAAATGTAAGCCAAATGATATGAACTTACGGTTACAATATAACCGACACCGGAACAAAGTAAATAAATGTATATATAAAGCTAAAAACATTTGTCGTAAAAATGAGATACAGAGTTGTAATAAAAATGTAAAAAAGATTTGGGAAAAAATCAACTCGTGGACGGGCGTAGAAAAGAAAAATATAGACAAGGTTATTATCAAACATTTGGGCAAAACAGATAGTACACAAAACATATGCAATAAATTCTCAGATACCTTTACCAAAGAAATATTGAATATTAAGCACATGTGTAATGAAAAGTTTCTTGATAGATCTAGTTATGTAGTGCCTAGCAATGTTTGTTTAAGGTTTAAGAAATCACAGCCCATAGATGTAGAAAAAATAATAAACAATTTAAGTTCAAATAAATCCCCTGGTGCAGACTTAATTAGAGTCAAAGATATTAAATTAATAAAAAAACACATTAGTCCTGTAATTGCTTTATTCATCAATCTATGTGTCGAAAAGGGATTATACCCAGATAAATTGAAATCTGCTATAATTAGACCAATATTTAAGCAGGGTACACGTGGTGACTACTCGAACTATAGGCCAATAGCAATCCTGTCTGTAATCAATAAGATAGTTGAGAAATATATTGTGACTCAAATAAGTACGTTTCTTGAAAAACACAGTATATTAGCTGATGTGCAACATGGTTTTCGTAGGGGTCGAAGCACAGCGACGCTGCTGGGGAATTTCACTGACGACGTGAACGAGGGTCTTGACCAGCGGAAGCAGGTGGTGGTCGTGTACATTGACTTCAAAAAAGCATTTGATACGTTGGGGCACCATCAGCTGCTCCTCTCCATGGAGGAGTGTGGGGTCGCGGGACCACTGAATAAGTGGCTCCGTGCGTACCTTGTAGGTAGAACCTTGCAGACCGTCGTGGGCGGCGTCAGTGGAGGGCCTAGAAGCGTCAGCTGTGGCGTGCCGACTGGCTCTGTTTTCGGTCCCATCGGTTACATAATGCACGTCAATAGCATGTGCAATGTAGTGAAAAATTGTCGCATATATACATATGCGGACGATACGTGTTTACTTTACATGGACAAGGATTTAACACTTATAGAAAATAAAATCCAGAAAGATTTCTCTAACATAATAAAATGGGCTCATGATAATGGCATTATAATCAACCTAAACAAAACCAAATGTATGCATATTCACTCTCCATATATAAGAGGCATTGATCGTGAGCCGCGTATAATCGGCCATAGCTATGAATGTATGCATAGCGCCGCTACGAATTGTGCGTGTGCGCACATCAAGGTGGTGGGAGATTATAGATACCTAGGTTTAGTTATAGACTCAAGCTTCTCATGGAAAATGCAAATAACGAACGTATGCCACAAACTAAGACTGGTTCTAATAAAATTTCATCACCTTAGTTCAATAGTAGACAGGGCGACTTTGTATACCGTATATTATGCACTAGTAGATTCTTTGATCACGTATGGACTTACAAGCTATGGACGTACATTTAAAACTTACTTAGATAAAATTAAATTTTTACAAATCAGGTTTATGAAACACTTAGTGGATAAAAATACAAAACTTAGATGTAAAAGTACTGATTATGAACAACTGTTCCTAGAATGTAAGATGTTGCCCGTCCATGAGAAAATACTTCTTGTGACAGCGGTTGAGCAGTACTATAGTGACGTTTTTAAGACCTATCTAACGAGATCAAGGCCGGACAGAAGAGAGAACGGCAAAATTTTGAAAATGAACACTTGTAATAATTATTTTGGAGAAAGAAATAGAAAATATTTAGTTCCTAAGTTATTTAATAAGTTGCCCTCAGCCATTACAGATAACAACCTTTCACTACACGTATTTAGAAACAAAACAAAAGAATTTTTGCTTGCAAAAGTAGGTTCAAAATCATAAAACAAATAGTATAAATATTTTAGTTATTTAAAATTAGTCCTAAGTAAATGTAAATAGTTGTAATGAAAATTGTAATATAGATATAAGTTTAATATATTTAAGCATAGGAGTCGTATCTGCCAACAAACTGCCATGCAGTTTGGCAGAAATGTCTATGTATTTAATGTGATGTGTTAATGTGAATAAATGGATTTATTATTATTATTATTATTAGTTTTTATTGCCAGGTTCTTTTCTCCGGCTTTACCTATTGTTTGCGAACTTGGCATTACATGTACATGTAGAATCCCGACGTATCACAAGAGTTGTTTTGCATCCTAAGTGAATAAATAATTTTTAATTTTTGAATGTTGTGCTTCGACTAATCGGAGCGTGCTGTTGTGGAGCAGCAATGAAAAATGTTGCAAAAACAGGGAAATTGACGTAGATGAAGTTGTGCGGGTCAGCTAGTTGATATACCTCAGTAAAATCAATATTAAAAACACAAAGCGCGATGTAAAGCTGCATTTTTGGTATTATATTAAGTAGACCCCTTATTTAAGGGAGTGAAGAACAGCATTTTGCTAGCAAAAAAAAAGTTGCGCCACCTGTGTAAGTTGTGCGGTCAACAAATGCATTTCAAACAGGAATATTATATATTTTACGTGATAGTTATATATATTTTTATCTTTCATTTGTTCTAAAAAAGCAGAAAAAAGTTTCTATGATAAGGGATCCCCCTGTCTAACACCTTTCTGTATTTTAAATTCATCGCCTGTTGTTTCCAATCTCACTTTTGCTGAACTATTGTTGAAAATCTCTTTTATTATATTTATATATTTTTTGTTAAAGCCTTGCTCGTTAAGTTCACTCCAAATGTTTGATTGAATCAAATGCTTTGCTATAGTCCACAAAACCTTTGTAGTAAGATTGGTTACACTCGTTGCATTTTCAATGAGCTGTTTGATTACGAGTATATGGTCGATGGTTGAAAAGTTATTTCGGAATCCAGCTTCCTCCCTGGGTTTTGATTCATCTAACGTCTGCGTAATTCTGTCTAAGATTATTTTAGAAAATACTTTATGCAAATTTGGCATTCAGCTGATTGGCCTGTAGTTTTCTATTAGTTTTGTATCTTCTTTTTTCAACCGACTTCAAAAAGGAGGAGGTTCTCAATTCGTCTGTATTTTTTTTTTGTTATTTTTTTATTTTATTTTTTTGTGTATTTGTTCACCGATTACGCAAAGACGGCTGGACCGATTTGAAAAATTATTTTTGTGTTTGAAAGGGTATACTTCCAAGTTGGTCCCATTGTCGAAAATCATTGTCGAGAGTCGAGAAATCGAGGGAACTCTTAAAAGATTAAAAGCACACTTACAGTGATTTAGGTATATTTCATAGTGATTCGTGCATTTACTCTCAAAAAACACCAATTGGTGAAGTGGAACTGATGATGAAGACCAAAAATTACGAGCAGACCTATTCAATATTTCACAGTTTGCGATTCAATTAAGTACTTTAATATGGTATTGAGTAGCACTTTAATCTCGATATACTACTATTATACAATGTAATAAAGCTGATAGTGAACTCTTCAACAATTAACGGCCCTGCATCGGAGCAAGCAATATTTCGTAAAAGGATTTGAGCAGATGACATAAGCCTTTTGTAACTTATGTGAATTATAAACCAACCCACTAAAAAGTGAGAAATAAAAACTTTTTAACAAAAAATATTAGCGCCTTCAAAAATAAATACAAGGCAACTAAAAAGCAAAAAATAATATACCTAGAATAACAAAAACATATTAAACATTTTTTGTTAAAAAGTTTTTATGTAAAAGTATTCAATTCAATTTTCAATTCAATTTTATTTGCTAAACATGGGTACATATTGTGTTAGTAGTTACATTAGGTACTGTTCAATCCATATTTTAACCGTTGTGGTGTGCAAATTTTAATAAAACAATATCTTATAATGTATAAATAAAGAAAAATAATTACAATAACATTATTAAGTGAAGGACATTATATAATATTGGGCATTAAAGAAAGTCAGTTAAGTCTTATCCTCGAAATACTCTTGAAGTGAGTAGCAGCATTTATTCACTAGAAGATAATTTAGTTCCTTCTTGAATTTAAAGTTTTCTTCAATTTCTCTAATTGATGCAGGCAGATGATTATAAATGAGGGGTGCCCTACAAAATACGCTCCTATGCATTAAAGTGGTCCTACTTTGAACAACACACAATTTACCTATGTGGCGTTTTCTTTCTCTTGCAGCAAATAAGTTTTTATTTTGCTTTATAAATAAGGCACATTCGTAAATGTATAAGCTGGGAAAGCTCATTAAATTATATTTTTTAAAATACGGTTTACACGATAACGATACGATTTACACGATACGGTTTACTCGAAGTATAATTGTACTTTAAGTCCATTGTTTTGGTATTTGTTTCGTGCCCATTATTTCATTGTAAAGTTTAGTTATTGCAGGTATTAATTTGCTCGATCTAAGCTCTACTTAGTTTGTGACCAGATAGCGTTGTTTAAATTGTCCCAAGATATTATTATTATTCCTTGCTAATATTCGTATGCCTAATAAAAGCCCTAGTCAGTTAAGCGTCATACATTTATTAGGTTACTTAATAAACTTAATTTGCAAAGTCATTAGCGCCGGACGGACGCCGTAAGATGTGAAAAGAACCTTACGGACACCTTGGATCACATTATTTCGAAGGTGTTTTTTAAATACTAACAGTCATAATTTTATTTATGATTTAGGGATTTTTAAAGTCGTCTTAAGTTAGTTAGTTCATGTGTAAAGGAAAACGGACTCATTTCCGTTTTATTTTAGACTTGAACTGACTTTCCGGAGAGGTGGACTCATATATATTTCGGGTCTTAATCGCGTGAATAATTTAAGGTAGACTGAGAGTCTACCCGTGATGGCCGTTGCAATACCGTCGAAACGTCGGGCAATAAAGAAGGTATTTTACCTTAAACTATTCACACGATTAAGACCCGTAATCACGTGATGTTTTAAAAAGTACAATATTTTGTATTAACCCGATGTTGCAACGGAATCCTATGAATCGTGATCACGGGTAAACTGATGGTAGATTAGCGATGTCTCCGTGAGCGGGGTTTTAATACTACCCTCACCTGATCTTCATAATTTTGATGATTTGTCCTTCTATATACATACTTACTTACACGTACAAAAGCGTTACATGGTCAGTGTATTTAAGGCGACCATTCAATTTGTATTTGTCAGAATTCCAAGACGATTAGAGTCGGATTCCAACTTCGAAATTTTTATTTGAATTTTATCCGCATCCCGTACTAATACAGTCAAACAAAATAAAAACAAAAATATGTAATGTACGAATCTTCTTTTCCAAGGTTTCAAAATTAATGCTGAAATGAATTAAGCAGTTTTTAAAATGCAAATCTGCATTGTGGGCTGCGGCATACAATTTACAAGACTTTTACTTATACTAACATTTAAAGTTTAATTTAAAATTAACGCGCATTGTTTACCTTAAAATTGCTTGACGTTTCGACCAGGTTGCACCGGCTGTGGTCATAAGCGGACTCCGCTTGCGATCGGGGCAACCTGGTCGAAATGTCAAGCAATTTTAACGTAAAACCCGTTTAATTAATACTTTTATTAATGATTAGAAAAGTGTCCGTCTATTACGGGCATTTTCCTAATCATAAATAAAAGTATTGACCTTTTTCTATCTTTCAAAAATGCATTTATTGTATTGACCTTCAGTCAGCGTTGACCCTCAGTTTTATAAAACAGTGCTAAAATAAGGTACATTATTGTAAATAATACAAATATTTTATAAGTGAATATGTAATTACTTATGACGAAAACTGATTAATCAAGTAAAATTATTAAAATATATATATTACGGGTCTTAATCGCGTGAATAATTTAAGGTAAAATACCTTGTTTATTGCCCGACGTTTCGACCGTATTGAAACGGCCGTGGTCACGGGAAGACTTTAAATAATGTGTACAAATCGCGAAAGTTTATCAACATTTAATCAAGTAAAACTTCTCATTTACACGTAAAGCTCGGCTTGGCCGTTTTCTTTGTAGCTTTTTATGTCTGTGGCATGCAAGGCAGTCCCAAATTTTTGTAGAATGGATTACTGCATGGATTGTTTGCACAGCCGGCAGTGGCAGGGTTATCACATGTCTGTAAAAATACAAATATTTCAAGGGTTAACAAACTATAGAGATGTTGCTCGTATACAAAAAGCGTCGTAAGTTTATGAACGTATATTCGTTGTATAAATTACAGGAGTCAAATTCAAATTAAATTTTATGAATCAACGTCCACTTGGGTGAAACTAAGTCTGTTGTGTTCTCACGGGTAAAATGCTAAACTGATTTAGATGAAATTTGATATGGAGGTAGTTTGAGTCCTGACAAAGGACAATGGATAGTTTTTATCTTAATAACCGATGCGAGCGAAGCCGTGAACGAAAGCTAGTGCTTAATAGTATATTATTTTTGAACTGGTTAATAATTTTCTAATTAAATCATGTAACAGGACACATGTCATTATAATAAAACTTAATTATGAGTTGTTTTTTTTTGGAAAGATTATAATATCTGTCAAACCAAAATATGACACTTTACTTACGGGGACGTAAACTAAATTTTGTAAACTGACGACGCTGTTTGTTTACGGACGAATTATAAAATTGATTGCGACAAAGACACTTCTTAGTGCGTTACAACATTGCCTCATTTCTTTTTTGGAAAAAACATTTAGAAGGCATTATGTATTGAGACTTGTTATTCACTATGTAAAAATATATTTACCTGAATTACTGGATTGAAATGAAGACCACCAGTGCATGACGCTTCTTCAAGTTCTCCCCAAACGCAGTAGTAGAATTTGGTGCAATCCACATGAGGCAAATGCCAGGTGTAGTAGTAGTCTGTGGGACACCCATTGGGCAGGAAGCCCGTTGGGGGTTCAGGAGTACTGGGAGACCAAGGGGCTGTTGTAGTAGTGGGGGTTTCTGGTGCATTACCACCAGGTAGCGTGCAGCGAAGTTCACCGATGTGAGCGCAAGACTGTAACATATTTTTTTTACATTAATCTATGTAAGCGAGTGGCGCAGGACCGGTCGTTGTGGCGATCCTTGGCGTAACTTTATCTGTCTTTAACTTCTGACAAAAAAATGGGGTGTTATTTGTTTAAAATGTGTCTGTGTGTATCACTGTGTCTGTCTGTGATATTGTAGCTCGTAAACTTGTGGACCGATTTTGATACTAGAAATCTATTATAATCAGGACAGTAACACACAGTCGTAGCTTTGTTTGAAATGAAAATCAAGTACACGGACGTTTTGAAGTTCTGTCGTTTCGAAGAAGATGACTCAATTTTTATCTGACGTATGAGTGACGTGAGTTTTGTTAATGTGTTTATTTTACAATCTGATATTGTGTTGTAAATTCGGATGAAACCAATTTTGATACGTTAAAAAGCCCAGCATCTCTAGTAGTATAACATATGTGTGTTCTGTGAGTATAACTATAGGTATATTGTAAACAGTTTTTAAATACACTAGAGAATCCATTAAAACCTTTTTACATAAAAATAAACCGAATTCCAAAATAAATATATATAAACTAAAAAGCAAAATATAGGTACAACAACAAAAAATAATTACACATTTTTAAGGTGCCTAAAACATAAAACTACATTTTCTGGCACCAACTGGTTTTTATTTTTTTGTAAAAAAAAATATTTCCGTTGTTAGTGTATTGGTTTGTAGTTGATTTATGGTATAATAGCATAATCCAAACTGCTGATTTCTTTTTACAAAATGTTGCGTTTTGCTAAACAAGGCCGTTGATTTTTGAGGAGTTCACCTGATACTAGACCATCAGTTCCATTACATGATTTGACGGAGGCAAAGAATCAGATATCGAACATGGTACTCAGATCGCAACCCGCATTATTTATTATTAAATTGTTTTGCTGGTCATCTGTGGTCTTCATCATCAGTTCCATTTCACTCAATCGTATTTTAAGCTATTGCATAGCTTCTATCGCGGGCCTTGAGCGCGGGGACCGAATCCAGAAATTCCGTAACGAAAAAACCTCACGCTCCCCACTCCGACGGGCACAGCGGTGATACTTTTTAGTTTTGCCATCTATCGATGAATAGCAGAACTTTTAAATTTTTTTTTTAAATAAAAAAAAAAAATAAAGAAAAAAAAAAAAACATTGTTTTTTATAATTATAAAAAAAACTTTTTTAAAAATTAAAAAAGATAAACTTTTTTTTAATTGATTTTTTTTTAAATTTCAAAAAAAAAAAATTTTTAATGAAACAAATTAAAAAGGTTTTTTTATAATTAAATTTTAATTTTAATTGTTATTTTAATTTTTATTTGATTATTATTATTTTTTTTAATTGCAAGTTGATAAAAGTGCTATGCAATAGCTTTACCGCGGCAGTCCCTGAGTGCCACACATTTTTTTTTAAGAGTAAATGCACGAATTACAACAAAATATACTCAAATTACTATAGGTGTGCCTTTAATATTTCAAGAGCTCCCTCGATTTTTTGAAGTCGGTTGAAAAAAGCAATTCATCTGTCAAAGGTTTGTCAAATGGTCGAGACAGTAAAGGTTCATTTCCGTGCATCGCAGCCGATCGCGAGCCGCGCGCGGCTTACGACAAGCGTTTGACGCGCGCGGCCGATGCGACAATACTCAGAGTATGAGAATGTATGGCACCGTTTCCGAGGCCTGCGACTTGCCGCTTGTCGTAAGCCGCGCGCGGGATTGCGATCGGCTGCGATGCACGGAAATGAACCTTAATAGTTTAGAACACATCTTTATACTAGATATATTTTTTAAGAGTTAATTTAAAAAGACAAACTTACTTGACCCGTAGCATTAAAATGAGTTCCAGGTGGACAACGCCTTTCAATCAGTTGTCCAAAAGCGCACTGGTAGTACAGATTGCAGTAATTATTATGTGGCAAATACATGCTGATGTTATAGTTTACTGGACTGGTAGCTATTCCCTAACGGCTGTTAGGGAATAGCTCGACTGGTCCTTGGTTACCGTCGTCCACTGGAGGCACCTCCTCCGATGAGGAGTCATCGTCTTCGCAGGTACGGTCGACGTTGTAGGGGTGGTCGCAGTTCTGAGAAGAAATGTGGTGTTGATGATGACAAGACTGACTTATTGCCTATCTATACTCTATACTAATGTTATAAAGCTGAAGAGTTTGTTTGTTTGTTTGAACGCTATAATCTCAGGAACTACTAGTCCGAATTAAAAATTCTTGCACTTTTAGATAGCCTATTTATCGAGGAAGGATATAAGCTATATAACATCACGCTACGATTAATAGGAACGCAGCAGCAATAAAAAATGTTGCAAAAACGGGGAAAATTTACGCAGATGAAGTTGCGCGGGACAGCTGCTGAAGTTGCGGGCAGCTATAGAAACTTAAGCTGTGTTTTTTTATGATGTAGGCGTCTACTAAAAAAAAATGTTTCTTTACCTCACAAGGGTTTAAATAGGGGTTAACAAGTTGATTGAAAATCTTCTGATTTTTAAACAAGTCGGTGTCGATGATGAAAATTCATGCTTCAAAGTTTTTGAAAAAGCAATCCCATAGGGGAAAATATTTTTTTATGCATTTTCATTAAAATCACCAAAAACACGAAATAACAAAAAAATATTGTAGGGAAAAATGCAGTTTTATTGTTTAGTATTTGATTATAACGCGATCAATGCACTGCTATATTCGGGCAAATACTATTGATAATATATGTGTGCATTTAGAAGTAATCATTGTCAGCCATCAAATTCCTATCATAATGGTAAATGGGGAGATGTGTTTACAACTGCATCAAGGCGGATGCGCGGCGCTCTCAAAAATGTGTACCATTAGCATAAGATTTTGACAGTTGACACGGGCTTGCCGTGGACACGGAAAAAATATCATGAATAAGGGCGGGCCCTTTAAGTTTGGGGTTCAATCAAGTTTGGGATCAAATGACCGTGTTTTTTATTATTTAAATAAATTTTAGGTGATATGAAGTGGAATTCGTACCACCTAAAATTGATTCAACACCTAGTGAACTGGATCAGTTAGTGTTTAACAAACCTACCTCTATAATTGGATTGAAGAACAGGCCACTGGCACATCTTCTCAGGACCCTTTCTCCTCGGACACAGAAGTAGAACTTCCTGCATGACGTCTCATGGGGTAACAGTTTGATGACACCAAAGTCAGCGGGACAACCATTTTCGAGGTATTCACAACTGTCTGGAGCGACAGTTGATGATGAGGCAGTTTGAGTTGAAGACGAAGAAGCAGGAGTAGTCGTTGTTGGAGTTGTCGTAGTTGTTGTTGGAGTTGTCGTAGTGGTTGTTGGAGTAGTAGTAGTTGTTGTTGGAGAAGTAGTTGTAGTTGTGGTTGTAGTAGTTGTTGTTGTAGGAGTAGTGGTTGTTGTTGTGGGAGTAGTAGTTGTAGTGGTGGGTGTTGTAGTAGTTGTTGTGGTGGGAGTAGTCGTTGTTGTTGTTGGAGTAGTCGAAGTAGTTGTTGGAGTAGTTGTAGTTGTTGTAGTGGAAGCGGTTGTTGTTGATGAAGTTGTTGGTGAAGAAGTTGTTGAATAGCCTGGTAGTTGACAATCGGCTAAGGTTGGGTGTATGCAGACCTGGGGAGAATATTAAATATCATCGGTTTTAAAAAACTTAGTGTGATGTGCTACCCACCAATGTTGGATCCAGGAGAGGGGTACGCTAAGGAGTTCAATCCATTCCCAAGCACTTTAATCCTTAGGCGTAAGTGTGTTTTTTTCTGGACAAATCTCCTAAACAAAATTCCTAGAGTCCACAGTAAGACCAAGCTTCCCCCCTCTCCCATATAGACTTTCTGCACCACTGGTCATCGGGCCAAACTCACGTGTGGTATATTCCAAATTTTGTCAGATGTCTTTGACTTTTTGAAAGGAAATACTACTCACATGTATGTGTGGCGAGAATTCAGTACCAGGAGGGCAGTCCCTTGGTTCTATGTACTTCTCCCCCCACTCGCAATAGTAGAACTTGGTGCAGTCATACTCATGGGGGAGCAGATGGTGGTCCAGCATGGGGCAGTCAGGGTGTGGTTCAGTCAGTCTCCTTAGGAAGCTACCCTGAACCAGGCCTATAGCAACCAGCAATATAAAGGTTTCTGAAATGAAATGAGATGGTTTAACTTGACGTCGGTTTATTTGTTGTGTGTTAATGTTATCGGCAAATGTCAAATTTGTGAACGGGTGCTACTTCGATTATTCCCAGTTTCCCAGTAGTTCTGTAATGGAACTTTGGGTGACTGGTCGGACTTGTCATTAGTTTTTTTAATAATAATCTAATCGCATATTGCCTTTACCCTCTTTTGTAATTGTTGTAAGTTTATGCTCCCATCCACACCACAGAAGGCCAATTCATTTAAAAGTTATCTACGAGTATACCTACTTTACGTACTATGATTATTGCTTTCGTGAGTTTCATGGTGTAATAGTTGCAGCACCTTACAGGCTTTTGTATAACTTACTGTATAACAAATATATTGTAGAAGTTGGCATTTAGTCACTCAGTTTTTATTGCCAAGTTCTTTTCTCACGGCTTTACTCTTGCGAACTTGGAATTGAATGTAGAATAATTATATTTCTAATTTGTCTGACGTTCATAAGCGTTGCATTATTTAACCTAAGTGAATAAAGTACTCTGACGTTGTTCAGGCTTAAATACAGTAAACTCTTCCTTTACTAGCTCTGGCATTCATAGATTACGGTAAGGGTTATTAAACACATAAGCGGGACCAATGCGCCATTTTCCAAACGGTACTAGTTAAATGAATGCTGCAAATACTGCCGAACCGACAATGCCGACTCGTTTATGTGTATTGCAACCCTAATAGCTTAAACCTGAAGATCTTTCTCCTCAAAATCAAGCAACAGTAATTTCCAAAACTTGAATCTAGGGCTTCACATATGATATTGAGCCTACTTGCTACCACGGAGTTGCAAAACGTTGAACAAAAAACCGGGTATGAGCATGTTGGAACTTGCTCAGTGTAGAGTTCCGCAGCCTCGAATAAATGCATCAGCAAAATTGCGTATGTTTATGGCACTTACGCCCTTTTGTTGAGACAAGCGGTTTTTCAGCAACAAGTTAGTGACGGTATATCTGATCATGTCCAAAATAATTTTTGTTTTAAGTATTTATTAATCGCTTTCTTTGTGATTTTTTTAATATTTTTTGATAACACTGTTCATAAATTATGACACAATTTATGCAACTTTCGGAGCGATTTTTTTCAAAAATATTTACTCAATTAAAAAAAATTAGAAACCTTAAAATATTTTAAAAAGACCTGTCGAATGATGTGCCACACGTTGATGTTTGCTGAATTTTTTTTTCTGCTTCTGTTACATGTATGGAGTGCCCTAAAAATATTTATGTTTATTAATTAGCTATCAAAACAAGTAGCGGCTACTACGAGGCACCTTTTTACCAAATTTCATCAATATTCATTAAGTGATTGATTTGACATCAATTAAAATAAATGTCTACTTGTTGGCTGTTTTATGTAGGTCATTATTATGTATGCAATTGGAAAATAATTTATGTAGGTCATAATTGAGTTGTAAGTAATTGTTTAAAAAATAATTTTAATTATTTTTATATGTAAAGGAAAAATATTAATATCAACTATTAAAACATGTATCTCTTTTGTTTACACGGGATTTACATCTTTTGTACGTTTCTTGATTATGAAAATTATAATATTTTTTTTTTTCTTCACTTAAGAGCCAAAATGCTACACTTGAAAAAGTCGATTCTACATTTACATGTAATGCCTATGTCACAAACAATAGGTAAATCCGGAGGGAAGTTGACAGTCGCTCGCTTTCTTGCTGTTGGGAGGATAAGTGCCTATCACTATATGTTAAAGGTCCTTAAATTTTCACACGATATTGTGACCAATAAAAGATTTTTATTACAAAACCGACGACGCGACCGTCGTAAAGACGAAACGTCATTGATACATTCTCGATACTTTTTTGACCAAATGTACAAATTAAACTTATACCACAAGTATTTTTAGCGTTGGGGTTAAAATGAATAGTATTGCCGATTTAACAAATAACTTGAGAATCAAAAACCGATGGCTCATCGTGCATGGAAGGTATGACACCCAAACTAATATTATTATATGTGAAAGAACTCTGTCATAAACCTTTTTACGCTTAAACTACTGAACTTATTTAGACGACATTTGATATGGAGGTAACTTGAGTTCTGGGAGAGAACACACAATAACAATTTGACAATATTAAACATATATTTTTTACTAATTATTCTGATATTGCTATAAATTATAACAATTCTTGTAATTCTCGTAATGATCACAATTTATACGACTTTGATAACAGAAATGTTGATATTGATAATAATTGTAATTTTTTTCGTATATAATCATGTTAATGTCTTACATCAAAATATTAATGGTCTCCTAAGTAAGTCGGATCTGCTGAGTCTACACCTTCATGAACTTTGTTGTGCTGGTAAATTTGTGGATGTGCTTTGTATTACGGAACATAATATGAAAGAAGATGATTGTATTCATTTACATCTTCGAAATTACACCTTAGCAACAGCCTTTTCTAGAAGTAATCGTAGAGGGGGATCATGCATCTTGGTTAACAATAAACACAAGTTTGAAGTAATTGATTTAAAGGAATATCGCTGCCCTTTTATTTCAGAGTGTTGTGCTATTCTATTATTAGATCATCACATAATTATTATTTGCTTATATAGATCTCCAATAAATAGTATTGATGCATTAATCTCATTCTTTTATAACTTCGAAGATTTATTAAATAAATTTAGTAATAATAAAAAAATATTAATAAGAGGAGATTTTAACATCGACATTTTAAAGAAAAATAAAACATCAATGCAATTTGAAAATCTTCTCTATAACTACGACAACTACCCCGCAAAGCTATTGTGAAAATCACCACGTTGATAAATGCTTCTGTTCGACTAAAGTATGTCCCTAACCTCTGGAAAATAGCAGAAGTCATTATGATAGCAAAACCTGGGAAACCCCCTCAAGAATCATCATCATATAGGCCGATTTCTTTACTACCCGTAATGTCAAAACTATTCGAAAAGTTGTTGTTAAAACGTCTAAAACCCATAATAGAAAATAGACAGCTAATTCCTAACCATCAGTTTGGCTTCAGAGAAAAGCACTCTACAATCGATCAGGTACATCGAATTACAAATATAATTGAGAAAGCTCTAGAAGAAAAAAAGGTTTGTTCCATTGTCTTTCTCGATGTGGCACAAGCTTTTGATAAAGTCTGGCATGAAGGCTTGGTATATAAACTGAAAACAATGTTACCAGATCAATTTGCTACTATCCTAGAATCTTACATTTCTAGTAGAGCATTTCGAATACGACAAGAGGATGTTTGTTTTAAAACTATAGAAATAAAAGCTGGAATTCCACAAGGCAGTGTTTTAGGTCCGGTCCTGTACCTTTTATACACCTGTGATATTCCAGAGCTCGAAAATAATGCTATTGCAACCTTTGCTGACGATACAGCCATCATAGCAGTAGGAAATACCCACAACGAATCAGTAAAAAAGGTTCAAGTAGCCATCAACCAAGTCTTAGAGTGGACGACAAAATGGAGAATAAAACTTAATGAGAGTAAGTCCGTTCACGTTGACTTCACAAATAAAAAAGGTCAATACTGTCCGGTGCTTATAAATGGCCAACCAATACCCTACTCGAACACAGCTAAGTATCTCGGTATGACGCTTGACGCAAAGCTACGCTGGAAAGCACATGTCAAGAAAAAAAGAGAAGAGCTATCCCTACGCTACCAGAAGATATACTGGCTGGGAAGACACTCTTCCCTCTCAGTATACAACAAAGCCCTGCTACATAAACAGGTGTTAATGCCAGTATGGACTTATGGTATACAGCTTTGGGGCTGTACCGCTCAGAGCAATCGTCAAATAGTACAAAGATTCCAGAACAAAGTGCTCAAGGATATTGTCAACGCCCCTTGGTACATAAGAAACTGTGATTTCCACCGGGACCTTAAAATGGATGACATAGAGACAGTTATACAAAAAATAGCTGAAGCACATCAAAGCAGGCTTCAACAACACGTGAACGTCGAGGCAATCCAGCTCCTTGATACCACTGAGTTAAAAAGAAGATTAAACGGCTGAAGCCGTTTGAATTAGTGTAGTGTAACAGTGATATATTAAATGTAGTGTAAGTGCAACGTAAAAGAACACATGAACAAAGTGACTTCACATAAGTAATAGAGACAATAAGATAAGTGTTATTGGACACATTCTTAGATTTAAGTCCTTATAGCAATTTAGGTCATAATTAAATTACTCATTAGTCTTTAGGCTAGATTGTAATCTATATAAAGTATTGTATTAGATACTTTATTATAAAAAAAAAAAAAAAAATGTGCGGAGATTTTAACATCGACATTTTAAAGAAAAATAAAACATCAATGCAATTTGAAAATCTTCTCTATAACTATCACTTGAAATTAGGTATACGTCAATCAACTCGTTTGGATAGCGGTTCATGCATCGATAATACTATAAATAATATAAGGGGTAGCACCTGCGAGGTGATTGAGTTAGGCATATCAGATCATACAGCTCAAATAATAAAATGTTCTGTAAAGAAAACTTGCGTTTTGCCACATTGGTTTACATCAAAACGCGACTTTTGCTCGGATAATATGAGCAAATTTAAAAAAGCTCTATATAGTCTTAGTTTCACTAACGTGTATGAGTGTAAGGATGTTAACGCTGCCTATAATGAATTTATTGACTTGTTTGGACTGTTTTATAATCTTTGCTTTCAAGTCATCAAATTTAAAAATAAAACGATAAAATCCAACAGATGGATTACTAAAGGCATTAAACTATGCTGTAAACGTAAACGTGAGATACTATGGCGGTCAAGGCGTAACCCTGATTCAGCCAGTAAGAAAACATACAAAGCTTATTCTAAACGTTTAAAAAACATAAAAAAATTAACCCAGAAATCTCAAAATAGTTATTTTATTAATAATGCAAATAATAAAGTTAAGGCAACATGGAAAGTTATTAACTCAAATAAAAATAATTACCCAAAAGAAGGTCCATCTAGAATAAATAGTGGTGGAAAATGTGTAACAAACCCATGCGAGATAGCTGAATTATTTAATAATTACTTTATAGACCAAGTTCATTCTAATTTAAAATGTAAAGTTGATTATGATATCAAAGACAATTTAATTTCAATTGATACAAATATTAATTCTGTATTTCTACCACCTACGGTACCGCACGACATTAATAAAATAATTCAGAATCTAAAAAATGCACTTAGTTCAGGGCATGATGGATTCACAACAAAGGTTATAAAATATGTGTCTTTAGAAATTTTGCCAGTATTAAGTTTTATTGTAAATCTGTGTATAGAAAACGGTATATTTCTTGAAAGCCTAAAACTAGCTATCATTAAACCACTTCATAAAAATAATGATCCAACTAGTCTAGAAAATTATAGACCCATTGCGCTTGTCTCAATATTTTCCAAAATTATTGAAAAAGTTATATATATACAATGTACTAACAAAAGAGCAATGCGTTTTCAGAATCAATAAAAATATTAACATGGCAATCTATGATTTAGTGAATAATATTGTTGCTAATATGGATAATACCCGTTACAGAATTATTCATAGACATGACAAAGGCATTCGATTTTGTCGATCACGAAATACTTCTTGCTAAATTATATAAGTATGGAATCAGAGGCAATATTTCAAACTTGATCAAATCCTACTTAACCAACAGAAAGCATCTCACGAGTGTCACAAAAATAAATACTTACACCAAAACTGAGACAGTTTGTCTATCTAAATAAAGACAAATCAAATACGGCGTGCCCCAAGGAAGTGTACTCGGACCATTACTTTTCCTATGCTATATAAACGATCTTCCTAAAGTTGTTTCACACCCTATGACTTTGTTTGCTGACGACTGTACTACGGTATTTAAAAAAAGTGACATAAATAATAGTTTAAAATTAATAATTCAATGGTTAGAAGCAAATAATTTAAAAATCAACCTTAATAAAACTCACATAATGTCATTTATACAAAGAACAAATTCTGTTTACCTTAATATTAATTATGAACAAATGTCAATAGCTAAAGTAGATCATACAAAATTTTTAGGTATCTGGTTGGACGAAAATATGACGTGGAAAGTACACATTGAAAACTTAATTAAAAAAATAAACCAATATTATTTTGTTCTTCATAATTCAAACAAGGTTGCAAATCGTGAAACTGTTCTTTCTGCATATCACGCTTATGTCTCTAGTACACTCAGATATGGTATTATTTTCTGGGGCAATTCCTCAGAAAGAGAAATTGCATTCAAAACGCAAAAGAAGTGTCTTAGAGCAGTATGTGGGATTAAAACGACAGATAGTTGCAAACCATATTTTATAAGTTTAAAAATTTTAACTCTTCCATCGCTTTATGTTTATGATGTGGCTATATTTGTCAAAGTTAACTTTAATCGTTTCGAAACTCTTACAAATAGACGTCATCAGGGTACACTACGTCTGAAACAACATCAAACTGCACTTTTTTCTAAGAGTTTCCTAGGTATGGCACCTAAAATCTACAACAAATTGCCAAATTGTATTAAGCGTCTAGATAACCTTAATCGTTTCAAGACAGCACTCCATAGATTTCTGGTGAATAAAGCGTACTACACAATAATAGATTTTTTAAATGATCCATAATCCCGACATTCGCTTTGTTTTTGGTGTAATAACATGTTAAGTTGATTTACTTATTAATTATATAAATTGTTTTTTTTTTTTTAATTTAATTATTGACATGTTTGATTTTAATCAATCATTTAATAAATTTTATTTATGTTATTTTTTAATTGTTTTTCTATATTATTCTATTACCTTTAGTGACTTTACTTTTTTCTATTTTTATATAATTTACATTTTTTTTTGTTTTAAACATATTTGTACGCCTTACATAGGCGAAACGATTAGACGATTGTATTTTAATGTTATAACCATGTACCTTTGTTCCACAAACAAATTTATTTGATTTGATTTGATTTGATTTGATTTGAGAACTTGAAATGGCTTTTATTGCGATAACCGACTACCACGCGGGCTGAGCTTAGGGCAAAAGATAGTTATGACAAAAAGGTCACCCATCTATGTTTCGACTGTAGTAATAAAGTTTGATAAACTTTCGCGATTTTTACACCTTATAAAATTATATAAACTACGGGTCATAATCGCGTGAATAATTTAAGATAAAATACCTTGTTTATTGCCCGACGTTTCGACCGTATTGCAACGGCCGTGGTCACGAGTAGAATGACCACTGTCTACCCGTGACCACGGCCGTTGCAATACGGTCAAACCCGTAGTATATATAATTTTATAAAGACTGTAGTAATGTTGCTTAAATTCACTACTCCCTAATTCACAAATAACTTCATTATTAAGAAAATAATATAAAAAACTTACTAATCATTGTAATTTCTCACTCAGAGAGTTTATATCTTCATAAATCACAAAATGATTATGGTCATGTAATTTTCGAACAGTTATATTATATACCAAGTACATTTGTGATAAATGTGATAAAGATTAACGATTAATTATAGTAAACTTTTGATTTGCTAAAGATTGATAATGATCAAGATATCCATCTATTGCTGATCTTCATCAGGATCTAGGGTTCATACAAATGTGAAATCCAAGTAAATTGGTTTTTGACAAACGACCACGCAAAGAGTAAACTAATTCTACGGAAACGTCCACGCCATTTTGATTGATGGATGCATCGTCAGTGAGGTCTTTGATGTTAGAACAGTTAAATCTTAGCTTGCATTACATCATTATAACGGGTGTTTTTTTAGAGGTACACTTACATGTTTAAGTTAAAATAATGAAGTGTAATAGTTGTCTGGCAACCAGACAACTATGTAGGTATTAGGATCTACTGAGAAGATCCATGCAGCAGTGGGGCATATGGGATGACGTGTATGTATGTATACAAATGCCGAAATGGATGTGAAATGTTTAATAACAAAGTTGCCTAGCAATGACTGTCAAAAATGTCAAAGTTAGGTTTGCCATTTGTGTAATCAAATGTTGATAAACTTTCGCGATTTGTACACATTATGAAAATATATATATTACAGGTCTTAATCACGGGAAAATTTAAGGTAAAATAATTTGTTTATTGCCCGACGTTTCGACCGTATTGCAACGACCTTGGTCACGGGTAGACCTACCGTGTGACTCTCTACCCGTGACCACGGCCGTACGCAATTAAGACCCGTAATATATATATATATATTCATAATGTGTAATCAAAGTTGAAATTTCTAAATGAAATCCCTACAGTTTTGTTTATTAGTAAACATATCTTATAGTATGCGGTTTTTTAACCTAACCGGGTGATTTTTAAAATACTAGTAACCTCCCGTGGGTCCTTTACATTACACCAAATAACTTAGTAATAAAAATTTTGAAAAATAAATTACAAATTAACCCTTCACTACCTTTTAACTACTTTTGTCACACAATCATTTACCACATATCTGTGAGACCCCGGAGTAAAAACGATGTTTCGTTGTCAGGTTTAGGACCTAAACCTCACAATAAACAATGATTTTACTTCAGTAAAATAGTCTGTAGGTGGTTAAGGTTATAACTTCAAAAATAGTTGGTAAGTGATTAAAGGTTAATATATTAAATATTATGTAAAGAAGTCACGAGCGGGAGGTTATTAGTATATTAAAATCACCTGAAGGTATAGCCTATAACACTCACAAATAACGTGGCTTTCTAAAGATAAAAGATTTTTCAAAATCGGTACAATAGATCCAGAGATTATATACCCTACAACGTCACAAACTCACAACATCACAAACTCACAAAATTTACCTCTTTCTAATATTATGTAGGTACTGGGTCCTTATTCACTATCTTTTTTTTTTTCGTTTTAGCGACAAGCGCACGCTTTTAACTGTAAAAATCTTGTCATAATGATTAATAAAGAGCATGAGAAATGCATCGCGCATGCGCGCGGACATCTTTGAGCGCACCGCGCATGCGCCAATTCGCGTGGGATTGCCGCGAAAATGAAAAAAAAAACATGGTATATAAAGACCCAGAAGTTTTAATAACTACAATTAATAGGTAAATAGGTACTGATTAGAATTCACACTGTGATTATTTAGTAATTTAATTAGTAGAAGCATACTCTAATCCCGCTTTCCTTAATAAAGACCACGCAAAAATAATTTAATAATTTTATAAGTTCTAACATACTCGTATCATCAATCCTATAATTATTGTTTACCATTTGCAAGTAAAAAACTAGTTTACAAATAAAATTAAGTAGGTATGTTAAAAAGATACGGGTCCATAACCACTATGTTTTTTTCGTTTTCGCGGCAAGCCTGCGCGAACTAGCGCATGCGCGGTGCGCTCAAAGACTTCCGCGCGCATGCGCGATGCATTTCTCATGCTCTTTATTAATCACTAGCGGACGCCTCACGGTTTACACCCGCGTATTTCCCGTTCCCGTGTGAATACAGAGATAAAAATAGCCTATGTCACCCGGGGTTAGTGTAGCTTCACAACGATGAAAGGATTTTTCAAATCCTTCATGTAGTTTTGGAGCCTATTCAATACAAACAAACAATCAAATCTTTACTCTTTATAATATTAGTATAGATATAGATTATGACAAGATTTTGACAGTTAAAAGCGCGGGTTGCCGCGAAAACGAAAAAACGGTAGTGAATAAGGACCACGGAACCTAATATGTCCCAGAGAAATTATACATAGTATAATTATTAAAATTGACAATCAATATACTACATACAATTTATTTTGAGATATCAAAAAATACAGTAGTATTCCATAAAAAGGTTTCTGTATTCTTGAAAATGATACTAATCTACTACCTATTGGTACACAATATAATAGATCGGTATCGTGTTTGATGCTAAGATATCTTATTGTTAAGGACGTCATAAATAACGAACCTATTTACACATCATACTAATATTATAAAGGCGAAAGTTTGTGAGTATGTGAGTGTGTATGTTTGTTACTTATTCACGGCTGGAGCGATTTTAATAAAATTACTTATGGAGTTAGCTGACAGCCTGGATTAACACATAGGTTAATAAACCGCGGATAACACCGCGGGGCATAGCTAGTTTATAATAATAATATCTTAGGACAACTCACACAACGCTATCTGATCCCAAACTAAGCAGAGCTTATACTATGGAAACCAGACAACTGATAAACATACTTACATACATATTATAGATAAATAACACCCAGACAGAATAAACCATCGTGCTCATCACACAAACTTTTATCCTAGGTGGGGATCGACCCCCCGACCTCTTGCGTTGCAGTCGGATACACTCCCACCGCGTCACAGAGGCAGTCAATTACAAGAACCGAATTAAAAGAACCGCACCTGATTTGACCAAATAGGTTTTTAGTAATGAGCAAGTTAAGCCGTCAGTTCCGATCGTGTCGGATTTTCGTATCATCGAGCTCAATGAATCGAGCGAGAGATGAAAGTGAAGAAATAGAGAGTGCACTTGTGTCTGCGTATACACTTGTACTCTATAATATTTTCTACATAGTTGGCTAGTCCGTAATAAGATTGGGCCGCCGTAACCGACATTGGTTAGGATACCATTACTTAAATGGGAATATTTATAATTAACTTTTTTTTTTTTAAAAGACAACTCTCGCAGTAGGGTTGAAGCCATGTGTCGCAGGGGACTTTACAAACATACAAGTCACGGACACAAAGTACACCCAGACTCGGTATAACAATTTGTGGATCACACAAAGTGGGGTCCCGGGTGGGAATTGAACCCACGACCTCTTGCGTAGCAGTCGGACGCACTCACACCGCATTTATGATTAGTTACTGCTTCGCTCCCTATGGTAGTAGCATGATGATTAGCCTTCTTTAATAAACGGGCTATCAAAAGCAGATAGGTTTTTTCAAAGATGGGTGACCGTTTTCGAAAAATGTCATACTGCTTTGACTTAGAGAAAATATACACAAGACATGACACGGCCGCCCGCGGCGCTCTCACGCACACAACCATGACTTCACAGTACGCAGGAGCGCAGGATAAAATGAAAATTCAAGTGGAATATAGCACAGACCTAACTTTAAAAACTTACGGAATTTTATACACAATTGCAAGCCCTATTTTACCCCCTTAGGGGACGAATTTTTAAAAATCCTTTCTCGGTGGATGCCTACAACATAAAACGCATCAACTGCTAAGGTTTCATGTTTGTAACCCTAGCGGTTTAGTCTCTGCGTTGATGAATCAGTCAGTCAGTCAGGTAGTCAGGACAAATGATTATATATACATATACAGTATATATATATATACTAATATTATAAAGCTGAAGAGTTAGTTTGTTTGAACGCGGTAATCTCAGGAACTACTGGTTCGAATTGAATTTTTGTTGTGTAGCCCATTTATCGAGGAAGGCTATAGGCTATATAGCATCACGCTACGACCAATAGGAGCGGAGCAGCAATGAAAAATGTTGCAAAAACGGGGAAAATTGACGCATACGAAGTTGCGCGGGACAGCTAGTATTTAATAAAACGAACGCAATAACTATGACAATACGACAATCCTCGTTGTTTTATTTTTGAACTTTAAGATTGTTTAATGAGTTATTAAGACATATCTTTAAATTTCTTTTTTTCATCTACTAGAAGAACTCTTTGGCTAATAACACATTTTTTTTGTGTCCTAATATTTAAGTTTTCTATATAAATTAATGACAGAGCCGAGCTCTGTTTCAGGTATTTTACCCTTAGGAAAAATGAAATGATTTTTTTGTGATCTGATTAGCTGTTGTCAGATTTTAGACGACATAGCCATCCACATACACAGTTCATTCGGTTTCAACATCTGTGGCGCGGTGGGAGTGTGTCCGACTGCTACGCCAGAGGCCCACATCCTCTGTCGATTTCCACACGGGACACCACTTTGTGTGATCCACAATTTGTTGTTTTAAGTCTGAGTGTACTTTATGTCCGTAACTTCTATGTTTGTAAATTCCCCCGCGATACAGGGCTGAGTCGTCTTTAAAAAAAACGTTTTCCTCAAGATTTATTTATGATGCATTATGGTAGATAGGAATCATTAAAGATTATAGAATGCATTAAGTGATTGCGATAGATTAAACTGCTGTTTGCAATGATTAAAGGCAAATATGGCGGCTGTATGACGCATAATTAAAATGGACTATGTGTCAAGACTATCGGTCAAGGTGGCTTATCTCACCAGAGACCAGTTAAAGCAGGATAATAATAATAATAATAAAAATGATTTATTTACTTAGGAAGCAAAACACTACACTTGTGAAAAGTCCTTTCTTGACATTTACTTGTAATGCCTGTTCGCAAACAATAGGTAAAGTCCGAAAAAAGAACAGGCAATAAAAACTCGTGGCCACTCTTTTCAAATTGTCAATAAATACAATGTTTCTCTGTTTATAAACTGTATATGTAGGTAAGGTGCTGCCACCATTATATTATACACCATATTAGAGATAATCTTCTTTCTCAAGATTGAAGCTAATTTCAAATGTTTTTTTGATTTCTTTTTATCAAAATCGGTCGAGTACGTTCGGAGATTAGGCCGTTAAAATAAACAAAGTTTTCAGTTTTCAGGGTTCCGTAGCCAAAATGAAATCTATCATGTCCATCTCTGTCTTTCTGTCTGTCCATCTGTATGTAACAGGCATTTTGTGTCTTGTAGCAGCCTCTACTTAGTTTAATAGCTAAATAATAATAATAAATATTTTTAGGGGGGCGCTCCATACATGTAACAGAAGCTGTTTTTTTTAGCAAACATCAACGTGTGGTACATTATTCGACAGTTCTTTCAAAACCACTTTTTTAAGGTTTATTTTTTTGCTGCTTTTAGTGAATATTTTTGGAAATAATAGCTTAAAAAGTTGCATAAGTGTCTGTGGTGGTTTTGAACCGTGTGACCAAAAAATATTAAGAAAAACAAAAAGGTAGCGCTTAAAAAATATTTTGGACATGATAAGATAAAGCGTCACTGAATATTATCTAAAAACTGCGTTTCTCAACAAAAGGATGTAAGAACATACACTCTTTTGCAAGTGCAATTAAATAAATCAGGTTTTTATAACCCTATACTGAGCATAATTTGATATGCTCTTGCCCCGTTTTTATTCAAAATACACTCGGCTTCAAGAACCAAGTTACTAAATAGTGGGTAATAGTTAGTCTTAGAAAAAAAAACAAATAAAACTTCAAGTATGAAAGTACAAAATCAGAATTTTGATATATTAATTTACAATAAAATATAATAATTTAAATTTGCATTTGGGTTAAATCACTGTGATATCACTGATGTCATTACCACTGTCCTTACCGCGCTACGGCTTGTCCTCACCGCGCTATGTCATCACCTTACCCACACATATCTTTGAAACCGGGTAAACTAAAGATGGGGTTGCTGTTGCAAGGGTTGTTTGCACAACCAGCTAGTCCAGGGCTGTCGCAGAACTGAAATAAAGAAAGAGAAAAATATTAATTTGTTTTTCTGTTTACAATAAATCTTTTTATAAGTATGTCATAGATTTTCTGTAAAAAGGGAGCTGTGAGGGTATTTGGGGGTTAACCCCTCCCCCTACCCTCTAAATTACAAGAAGGTAAGTGTACAGTATAAACTTGGCAAGTGTTAAATCTATTGTACCACATAACCCCATCATCATCACCATGAGCCTATCGCAGTTCACTGCTGGACATAGGCCTCTCCAATTGCACGCCACTTTGTTTTATCTTCGGCTTCTCCCATCCACATTCCCCCCCCCCCCTCCCTTCCCAAATTACAAAGACCTCTCCTGAAAAATAAGCCTGGCTAGCATATATTATGCTCGCGAGCTCGCGGCTCCGCTCATACGAATGTAGGTTTTTGCGAATATGTTGTATTTAAGTTACAATATTAGCTTTACAACTACAATAAAGTAATCAAAATCTATCTACGGAGTTGTGTGTCAACCCTTAACAAACAATTTTTTTTTCTGATAAAAAAGAACGGCTCGCGCAGTAGAGTACAAGCCCTGTGTCGCGGGGGACTTTACAAACATACAAGTCACGGACATAAAGTACACCCACACTCGAAACAACAATTTGTGGATCACACAAAGTGGTGTCCCGTATGTGAATCGAACGCAACTCATGAATGGGTGAAGTCTTTTTAGTTGTAAGCTGTTCTGCTTTAACAATAAATCAACCTTTCATCTCGCGTATGGTTTTAGCTGGACAGATATTTATGTCACATGGCTGGTATTTTTCGGGTATATCTTACTAGCCTTATATTGGGACAAAATTACACTATTTTTGTCTCAGTAGTTTCATGAGACAAGTGACTAGATTTTTCCAATTCACTTCAATGACATTATTCTAAAAAATAAAGTTACCTACAGTAATGTCCTTACTGGTAGACTTTTACCCATAAGGGATTCATACAAATAAATCAGTAAATTGATTTTATGCGTGTATTTCTGATAGAGAATTTGTAATTTGTGTTATTAATGTTTTTATTTTTTAATTAATTTAGAATGTTTTATTATTATGTATTTATTTGTATTAATTTGTATGAAATTAAATAATGCTTATTATTATAATGTCTTTACCTGTTCTCTAGGATTGAAGTGAAGCCCACCAGGACAGTCAGACTCAAGTCTGCCTCCGAATAAGCAGTAGTAGAACTTGGTGCAGTCTTCGTGGGGCAGAAGCCAGTGGACTTCGAAGTCACGGGGGCAACCATTGGGCAGTAAACCGCCGGGAGATTGCGTGGTGGTGGTTGCAGGAGTAGTTACAACGGGGGTATCGTCACCTCCTGGTAATGAGCATTGGACACGCCAGCTGAAGTCACAGGTCTGAAAATTAAATGGAGCAAACGAAATTATTACAAAATCAAAAATCCGATTGCTTAACATTATTAACTGAAATATTTTGGCGCCAAAAAACCACCATTTTTTTTTTCTAATTTTGATGTAGGTACCTATCCAGTGTTACTCTCACAATGGAGACGAATGGACCTCTGAAGCCATTTTGGCTCTAGAGCATCCCAAAGAAATAGAAAGAAATACACTCGAAAAACATAACCCTCCTTCTAGCGCAGTCGGGTGAAAATATAATAAAATAGTTGTTTTTAGTTCGGTTTTGGTAGAATTTAAAACACCAGCTTTTTCCCCTTTGGGGGCCGAATTTAAAAAAAATCGGTTATTAGAAAATGTCTACGTCGTATTAGAAAGTGCCTACGTCATTTTAACAACCTGTGTGCCAATTTTAAACTCAATCCGACAGTCATGGTATTTTTTCAAATAAAGAAGCTTTTAAATAGGGTTTCCAGACTTTTATAGGGGGCATTACGCCTAATTAATTATTCATTTAGCACTACGCACGCAACGATATGGCTGCCCACCTAACTATCTCGCACACAACAATTACTTCACAGTGCACAGGAGCGCAGGATAAAATAAAGTCGAATATTCGTTCGTACATATGTTCAATTACGAACGCCATAACTATAACAATACGACAATCCTCTTTTTATGCATTTTTTATCTAGTAGAAGAACTCTTTGGCTAGTCACATATATTTTTTCATGAACTAATAATTTAGTGTTCTATAAAAAACGATACTACGATTTTGTATATTTTTAAAGACTTTTTGCATGCTTTACTGTAACAAAAACATGTTTGTATCTATTTTATTTGTAACATCACCATTTACCATGTTTTATGCAAATAAAAATGTATTATTATTATTACTATTATTAAACTAAAACCTTAAAACCTTAAACTTAATAATTATATATACAGGGTGTAACAAAAAGGTGTGGTCATTGTCAAGGGTTGGTATGTGCCCATGATACTAAGTGCACATATATAATTTTATCAAAATCGGAGTCCCCTTAAAAAATATTTTTTATTTTTTCATTCGTTTATTTATGAGTGAAAAAGTTATTAATTAAAAAAGTATGACTTAAAAAGTTCTATGCCATAATAATCCAATCGAATTTTGTACCAGGGGAGGTATAATTCTTATTCCATATTAGAATGACAAACTGAATTATGACAAAAAGAATATGCTATAACTATGTTGTAATAATGCTAATAGATATGGCACCATGGTAGGTGCAATACTGACAACATGCACTATCCGCTGCTGAAATTTGACCACACCGTTCTGTTACACCCTGTATACTATAATTATGTATATATAATACAAATTATATTGTAGGTATAATATAATTTTAACACTAACCTGCAAAGTAGCATTGAACCGAGTATTATTGCCACAGATCCTCTCGAATTTGCCACCGAAGATGCACTGGTAGTATCTGTTACAATAAGTCTCGTGGGGCAAGTACATGCTGATACTGGAGTTGACAGGGCAACCGTTAGGCAAAAGCTCGATTTCTTCAGGTTCTTCAGAAGTATTCTCCTCAGTTTCCTGTTCTGCAGACCATACTTCGCCGGAACAGTCACGGGTGACGTTCCAGGCGTAATCGCAAGTCTGTGAAAGAAAAAAGCAATTTTTATTTGGGATTGTCAACAACTTTAAGGATCTTAGTCAATGATATTTCTAGTAGTATTAATACTTTTAGTTCTTCTCAAATTACAATTACTAGTATTAAAAATATCGATGTCTACATCCCTACGTCACTTCGTCTATAAGTGCTCCTAATTATTGGAACGTTTAAGAGGTTACACCGTAATTTATGTTGGGTGCGCACATGCCTATTTTATTTACACATTTTGGAATATACCACTAAAAATATCAAATCCGCAATTAACCTTCGTTTTACAAGAGGGAGTCGTATGAATGAAATGATTAATGTTAGTCTAGATGGAACAACTCACCTCAATTACAGGATTGAAGACAAGATAACGAGCGCAGTTGGTCAAAACCCTTTGTCCATGCACGCAGGTGTAGAACTTCCTGCAGTAAGTTTCATGAGCCAGGTTTTTGGGAATATGGAAGTCAGCTGGGCAGCCATTGTCAAGAATTTCACAATCGTCAGTCCAGCCTGTGGTGCTGGATGGTGTGGTTGCAGCACTTGATGGTGAAGTTCCAGCACTTGACGGTGATGTTCCGGCAGATGTGGTTCCAGCAGTAGTGGTGCTGGCAGAAGTCGTCACAGTTGTAGTGGTGCCAGCTGTAGTGGTGCTAGCTGTAGTGGTGCCAGCTGTAGTGGTGCTAGCTGTAGTGGTGCCAGCTGTAGTTGATGTAGGTGCTGTGCCAGTAGGAAGAGTGGTAGATGAGGGGAATCCAGTGGTACTGCTACCTCCGGTGGTAGATGCGGGGGTGGATGAAGTGGTTGGAGCACCTCCTGATAAATCACAGTTTGCTACGAAGGGGAATGTACAAACCTGGAAAGAAGAGGTAATAAAGAAATCAGTGTATATTTTGGATTTAGATTATTTTTAACAATCTTTGCAGATTTTATACAAACTTATTTATATTTTCTCCGCAGCTGCGTCCACGTTGAGTTTCTTTTTGATTGACATTTGAAACGGACGGATTATATTTGTATAAATTAAATATCTAAAGAGTTAAGAACCCCTTTATGAGTTGAATTATTGTTTACGTTAAATTATTGTGATAATACTTTAAGTTGGGTAACTCTATATAACTAGTCCGGCCATAAATACTGTTACATAAAAACTATTCTTTTTTTTCACTTTTAAATTACTTTGAATTTAGAACGCGTTTATTATTTTTAAAAATTCTTTCGATTTCGCGCTATTTCACATATTTTTTCTCGTGTTCAGTATCAAATTACAATATGGATTGGGTGTTAAAGAAAATAGGATTGCAGTGATCGCCTTGCAAAAAGTGTTTTCTATTAACACATTATTTTAAATGGGTCTTTATCACCTATATACACACATCAAAAGTGTCTAGGGATCAACATATATTTTTGCAATAACTTTTCTCCTGATTGATTTTTTTTTTTTTATTTCTTTAAGGATTCATCAAATAAAGTGTTTTCGTTTGTCACAGTAACGATAAACCAAGTCACCTTTGCATTAATAAAGAAATTTGCCATTTTCCTAATAAAGGGATTTTTGACATTTGAACCACTAACATTAAAGTTCGAAAAAAAGACTGAAATAACAGTTTTCTTTAAAATTTTATTGGGTAACTTAAACAATTAATAATCCGTGTTTCTACCGCGAACACTAACAACACAAGAACATCGGTTTGGCATACTCAAAATGAGTTCATCCAAATCACGCTGTGGAATGGCCGCCCATGTTCGTTGCAAAAACAAAAAAAGGTCTTCTTGCGACTGGATACCCTCCATATTCGGCAGAGCTCTTCTCTGTAGCATATCCCATGCATGCTCAATCGGGTTCAAGTCTGGCGACTGAGCAGGACAGGACATTGATGTTAGCTGCGGTGAGAGTCTGTCTTACAACTCTTGCGGTGTGCGGTCGTGCATTATCATGCATTAACTGAAATAAGGGACCGATTTGCACTTGTAGAGGAACGATGACGTCTGATACAATCGTCTCAGCATAAATTTGAGCGTTGAGGTTGCCTCTGATCCAAATCAACTCAGTTCTTCCGCCGATCCAAATACCCGCCCATACCATGATGGTTCCACCACTATAAGGATGGACTTCCTGGCAGGATTTTAATCGCTGTTGGCGTCCAGGGGTTCTCCAGTGTCGTATACGTCTTGTATCCGGTCTCATACCAAAACGAGACTCATCAGAAAAGCACACGAAACGCCATTGTTCTTCTGCCCAATTTCTGTGTTCAAGAGCCCATTGATATCGAATCCTACGATTGTGCATTGCTATAGGTGGTACCCGTAGCGGTCTTCGGGAATGAAGGTTCACTTCATGCAAGCGGTTTCTGACTGTTTGGTCGCTAATTAAGTTCCCTGAAGAGTGATGAAGCCTCACGGCTAACATCATGGCGGTTATTGTTGGACCTCTTCGAGTTAAGATTTGAATGTATCGGTCTTGTCTCCGTGTGGTGCAGCGATACCGTCCTCCATGGCGCTCAGCCACGGTACCAGTGCTTCGGTAACGTGTCCAAAGTCGACTGATAACACTCTGACTTGTATTCAGAGCTAAAGCCACAGTACGTTGCCGGGAACCAGCTTCTATCATTCCCACGGCTCTGAGCATTTCTTCCCTGCTTAAATGACGTCGCCGCTCCATAATAACGTTGGTTTTAATCAGTAGTAGGGAAACAGTAGCACTAATAATGTCTTCAATGCGTTGTATGTTTTTATAGGGAAAATATTGATAGCTGATTTTCATCTTTTACTCGAATTTGATTCACAGTTCCTGATTCAAATTATGAAATACACCAAAAAGGATCCATATAAATTTATAAAATCATAAATTTATTACAAAGCCACATCTCAATCTCAAGAAATCCGCATAAAAATGCTTGATCCCTAGACACTTTTGATGTGTGTAGTTTAACATTAAATGTCTATTGACTTTAGTTTATCTATGACGACGGCCATTGCAGCGTCAGAAGTTTGGGAAATAAATGAAATATTTTCTACTTTAAAATGTCTACCTGTAGAATCGAGTAAGGATACCTGTAAATTAACCTTAAAGTTAAGCATCATAGGCCATCTTGGTGGGTACCACAACAGTGTCAGATATTCTTCCATGAAATAGTGATGTTAACGCATCACTGTGTTTCGGTTGAAGGGCATTGTAGCAAGTGTAATTACTTGGCAAATGAGCCTTACGAACTAATGGAGAACCCGGTGCGGTGCCATTCAGATCTTTGCCAAACAAGGATTTGGGTGGCACTGATACTGTTATGAGCTAATCTGACGCTCGACCACATCGTCTCCATTAAGTTGTACCTAAATAAAAAAAAAATAAAAAAATGTAACGAATTAAAAGAAAATCGTACCTGCAGTTGATAGGAGAATTCCGTGCCAAGACCGCATGGCCTCGGTTCAATGTACCTCTGCCCCCACTCGCAGTAGTAAAACTTGGTGCAATCAGACTCGTGGGGCAGTAGATGATGTTTGTAGTCTGCACGGCAGTTAGCATCAGGGACAGTCAACGAGCCTGTAGCCAGCGCTAGGGCTGTCAGGAAAATAAAGGTTTCTGAAACAGAAGATACGAAAATAAGCTTTAACTGATTTTACAAGATTCGGAAATACCTATGATAAATGTGGAATTGTAGTCCCACATTGTAATAATAATAATAATTGGGACAACTCACACAACGTCATCTGATTCCAAACTAAGCAGAGCTTGTATGGTAAACAGACAACTGATAAATATATTTATATACAGACACAGAATAAACCATCACACAAAGTTTTATCCTGCGTGGGAGTTGAACCCACGACCTCTTGCGTAGCAGTCGGACACACTCCCACCGCGCCACATAGGCAGTTGAACACAAACACACACACACAAACACATTAATAGCAATCCTGTTAACCCCTCCAGCTAAGTTTGGTGGCTTGTGTTAGGAGTGGATTTACGTGGGTAGCGTTATGAGTAGGATTCGAACCATTTTTGCCTTATGCCTTAGACTTTAATTATCTATTTAGGAAGCAAAGGTATTCAGTACTTAATTGTTCTTGTAGAAATTAAATGACGTATAAAGCGTGATTTGCAATAAACTAATAACCTCCCGCTTATGGCTTTACATTACATCAAAAAACATCGTAAAATAATTTTGAAAAAAAATAAATGTGTGGCACTCCGGGACTGCCGCGGCAAAGCTATTGCATAGCATTTTTATCAACTTAAGCAATTAAAAAAAAAAAAAATGTTTTTAATTTTATTTTTCTTTAATTTTTTTTTTTTTTTTTAAGTAATAAAAAAAGCAATCCAAAAAAAAAGTCATTATAAGTTCTGCTATTCATCGATAGATGGCAAATTTAAAAAGTATCACCGCTGTGCCGGTCGGAGTGGGGGGTGTTAGGTTATTTTCGTTACGGAATTCGGTCTCCACGCATAGCTTAAAAAATACAAATTATCCCATATCGACTTACCACCTACCACACATCTGAGAGTAAAATTACATTTAGGGTTTAAATCTCACAATAAACAACGATGTCACTCCAGTAAAATAGTCTGTAGATGGTTATGTTCTCTCCAAAAACTAGTTAAGCAGCGGTAGCCTAATGGTTAAGGGTTAATATTATATTAAATATTTTCCAAAACTGATATTACATAGTTATTTAGTGTTATGTAAGGAAGCCACGAACGGGATATTATTAGTATAATACAAATCAAATTAATCAAACATTGGCAATTTGAAAAGAGTGGTCACGAGTTTTTATTGCCTGTTCTTTTCTCGGGCTTTACGTATTGTTTGCGAACGCATTACAAGTAAATGTAGAATCGACTTTTCACAAGTGTAGTATTTGGCTTCCTAAGTGAATAAATCATTTTTCTTATTATTATTATCACTCTATATAATGATTTTTTTTTTCCATTAGCCAATGCTTATAATGTTTATAAACTGTATTTATTAAACGACGGCCACCAAAAAATTAAGTGTATTATTTTCAGGGTTTAAGTATGTACTATAAACTTCTTTATAACATAAAAACTTTAGGATTGGTATTTTTTATTGGTCGACTAGCTGTCCCGCGCAAGTTCGTCTGCATAAATTTTCCCGTTTTTGCAACATTTTTCATTGCTGTTCCTCTTCTAGTGGATGTTTTATAGCCAATAGCCTTCCTCGATAAATGGGCTATCTAACAGTAAAATAATTTTTCAATTTAGACCCGTAGTTCCTGAGATTATCGCGTTCAAACAAACAAACTCTTCAGCTTTATAATATCTACTAGCTGTCCCTCGCAACGTCGTATGCGTACATTTTACTCGTTTTTGCAACATTTTTTATTACTGCTCCGCTCCTATTGATCTTAGCGTGATGTTATATAGCCCATTGCCTTCCTCGATAAATGGGCTATCCAACAGTGAAAGATTTTTTTTAATTCGGACCAGTAGTTCCAGAGATTGCCGCGTTCAAACCAACAAACTCTTCAGCTTTATAATATTAGTATAGATATACATAGATTGAATATGGTTAACAAAGTAAAGGTCACATTATGACGATCCAACATTGTGGGAAAGAGCGTTTTCTATAGACGATAGGTAACAGAGGTATAATGCACATAGATTTTTAAATAAACCTTTAAAAATATATGTGCATTTAAAATCATCCATCCCGTGATATAAAATGTCAATTATCTTTAAAACGGCTAAACGGATTTTTATTAAACAAAGCTAGAAACAATTCGAATCAAACCAGCTATCTAATATAAAAAACCGCACCCAAATTTGTTAATAGGTTTAGGAGCTATGACATCACAAAAATACACAACAATTTTCGTAGTTGATATCAAAATGAAATAGAAACTTACTGATCATTTTCAGTTTACACTCAAAGAGTTTTTACACTATTTCAGCAAAAATGACCAACTGCGATGCAATTACGAAATTATTGTCTTAAATACCAAACATGATATGATACCATCAGATAATAAGGGATTATAAGATTGTCGTTGTAAAACAACAACACTGATTTTAGGGTGCTGTAGGATTGTGGAAAAACCATTTGCTCATTACAATTTCTAGATACGTAGTCCTATTCCGACATCATAATTCTTTACTCACTTAGGATGCAAAACAACTCTTGTGATACGTCGAGATCACATCACAAATTTAATTTATTTTTGGTAACACTGAATTATGTTATTAGGTATTGATAGGAGTGCCACCACCATAGTTAGTTTTTTTTTCATTTGTGTGAGTGACAGGCTTTTTTTTATAATAATTTATTGTTTGACGTACTAAAAAACACGTACCTACGTAAAACATAATTAAAATATTATTTGTAATATTTTATAGAATTTTATAAGCTACGGATCTTAATACAGTAAATATTTTATTTTAAGGCTAAATACCTTTGTTTTATTGCCCGACGTTTCGACCGTATTGCAACGTACTTAGGCTAAAAATAAAGTATTTACGCGAATAAGACCCGTAGCTTGTAAAGAACATATATAAGTGTATTATTTTATTTCTTTCATAACCTACAGTTCTATTAAAAATCTTTTATTTCAAACCAGCTGTCCCGCGCAACTTCGTCTTCGAAAATTCTCCCCGTTTTTGCAACATTTATCATTGTTGCTCAGCTCCTATTGCTCGTAGTGTGATGTTATATAGCTTTTAACCTTCCTCGATAAATGGGCTATCCAACCGTAGAATAATTTTTCAATTCGGATCAGTAGTTCTTGAGATTATTGCGTTCAAACAAACAAACAAACAAACTCGTCAGCTTTATAATATTAGTATTGATGAGACTTTTTCACCTCATCAGAATCATCAAATTTATCTTAGGTAACGTGGTTTTCTGCTCTTAGATAGTAACTGTGATGGAAATTTCATCCCTTTTAAAAAGCCGTCGTTAAGATCTTATAGTTCGAATTCGCAATCGAATTGTTGGTTCAAATCATACCAATTATACTACCAACATGTACCAGGCTTGGATCCAGCATCATGTTCAGGAGAAGAGGCGGGTTGGGCGATTCGGGCCAACACTGGCCCAAGTGTGAGTAGTGTGCGCGACGGGGACGGCCAGGAGGTTCATTTGATCGACGTTAGCGCGACGGGGGAAGGGCTGCAAGTGTAGGTCATTTGTCGTCGTGCGATGGGACTTTTGGGAGGAGGGGGATTTAAATATAAACGTGGACTGAAAGTATGGCGAACACTTGAATATTCATGAGTCTGGGGGTTGGGGGGCAATTGTCCCGGTGGTTCTGTTGTGAATTGACTGCGTTAGTAGTGGTAGGTTCACGTCAGGAGCTTCCTCTGTGGCGCAGTGGGAGTGTATCCGACTGATACGCAAGAGGTCGTGGGTTCGATTCCCACCCAGGATAAAACTTTGTGTGAAGAGCGCGATGGTTTATTCTGTGTCTGGGTGTTATTTATCTATAATATGTATGTATTTAGAAATATATAAGTATGTTTATCAGTTGTCTGGTTGCCATAGTACAAGCTCTGCTTAATTTGGGATCAGATGACATTGTGTGAGCTGTCCAAAGATATTATTATTCTCTTTATTTAGTTTTTTTCTTATAAATTACATTTTTAAATATATATATAAAAAATACATTTAAAAGTATAAAAAATAGTGTCCCACCGGCATCGGGTACAGGGACCAAGCTACCGGTGGTTACGGCCCCAGAGAAAGGAACCTCCTCACAATGCGAGCCGTGTCCAGAAGTACTGCCTTCTGCATCAAGCGCTTGATCCAACCGTCTAACGCGAGCCTCTCAAGGTGTTGGTCGAGGCTCTTGGCAATCAAACCATTAACGGAGACGATTATCGGTACAATGATTGCCAAATCAACATCCCACATGTCGACAATCTCGTGCGCCAGATCCAGACATTTTATTTGTTTATCCTTTTCGGCGTTCACGAGATTTTCGTCATGGGGGATAGTGATGTCGACAATCATTGCGCGACGCTCAGATCGGTCTATCAGTACAATATCAGGCTTGTTAGCGACAACAGTCCTGTCTGTGATGATAGAGCGATCCCAGTACAACGTGATACGACTATTCTCGAGAACTGGCTTAGCAACGTACCTGTAGTACGGGACTTCAACGTCCACAAGGTGGTATTTCAGAGCAAGTTGGTGGATTATCCTGGCTACTTGATTGTGTCTGTGCAAGTACTCGCCGTTAGCAAGACGGGAACAGCCGGAAACGATATGTCTGAGGGACTCACCAGGTCGGTGACATGCACGACAGATGTCAACAGTGCCATCCCTCAGTATATATTTCCGGTAGTTATTCGTCATGATAACTTCGTCAGCAATTGCACAGACAAAACCCTCGGTTTCCCCGAAGAGGTCACCGAACCGTAGCCAGGCCACAGATGCTAGTAGGTCCACATCGGGCCCATGAAGAGCCCGAAAGAACCTACCGTGAAGCTCCTTGCTCTGCCATACCTCCCTCCGTTCGTTGACTCCAAGTACTACAGGCCTGCGCCAGTTCTCTTTAGCCAAGGAGAGCGGGGTACGCCCGGTGTACACCGCGACAACATCCCGATGCACACCCACATCCATAAGGAGAAAATATTCTCTGAGATTGTATATCTCGTGGTTATGAAGGGACTTGAGGTTCAACAAACCCCGGCCCCAACACTTCCGCGGGATATACAATCTCATCACAGATGAACGCGGGTGATGCATTCGGTATGATGTCATGAGTGTACGGACTTTTCGATCCAGGGTGTCTAATTCTGTCTGAGTTCACTTGAGTATACCGAAGGAGTACATTAGAAGTGGCATGACCCAACTGTTGCAAGCCCTGATCTTATTGCCACCTGACAAAAGGCTATTGAGCACTTTTTTCAGGCGACCGAAGAAACGTTCCTGCAGCAGCTGTTTCATGTCAACCTCATTAATGCACAGTGCCTGCGATATACCCAAATACTTATAGGTCTCGGTTGCGAGAAGTGATCTTAAGTGAATGGAATCCGAGAGTTGAGTCCCTTCGGATTCCACTATCCGCCCTCGCTTTATATGAACGACTGCACATTTGTCCACACCAAACTCCATTCTAATAGCATTACTAAAGGTTTCAGTTACCTTCAGTAACGCTATTAGCTGTGAGCTGGTGGGGGCAAAGAGATTCAAGTCATCCATATACAGCAAGTGGGATATGACCTGACCACCAAGTCGCAACCTGCAACCTAGCCCTGAACTCTCTAGTAAGGTACTAAGTGGGTTCAGTGCTAGGCAGAACCAAAGGGGACTCAGGGTGTCACCCTGGAATATACCCCGCTCAATCCTTATAGGTACGCCGCCACTTCCTTGGATCCCTCGGCACCCTGGATAGGTAAGAACCGTATTCCATTGTCCCATACACGACTTCAAGAAGGTGCATAAAGTTGTATTAACTTTATACAACTCCAGCACCCTCAGAAGCCATGTATGTGGCACGGAGTCATACGCCTTCTTATAATCTATCCAACATGCCGATAGATCTTTTCGGTTGCGGCGAACCTGCTGGCTAATAGTCATATTAATGAGGAGAAGCTCTTTAGTACCCTGGGCCCCACTTCTATATCCATTCTGAGAGGTACACATGATGGAGTTTGTGTGTATATGTTTGTTTATTTTAGCTCTCAGAATGGATGTAAGAAGTTTATAGATCGATGGCTAACAAGTTATCAGTCTATAATTACTAGGGTCCGAGGTACTACCGGTCTTATAGAGCAGGTGGATCACTCCTTTAGTCATAAAGGCTGGCAGCGACGCAGATTCTAGGGCGGACTGGAATTGCGATGCCAAACAAGCGTGCGAACTGCGTAGCCATTTCAGCCAAAAGTTGTGCAGTCCGTCTGGGCCTGGAGATTTCCAATTAGAAAAAGGACGGACTGCACTGGCTACGTCTGTGCTGTCAATGTTGATATCTTCCATTTCCGGAATAAGTTCGCACGCTCGTTCAACGTCACGCATCCATTCCCCCTCTGTGTGGGTGACAGGCACCGCCCAAATATTGCGCCAAAACGAGCTTGTCGCTTCAGCATTTGGTTGATGCCCGCCATCCACACCTTGATCCGTTCGCTGCCGCTGCTACACCCACCTTTGGTCCCTTTGGAACATGCAGTTCACGTTATACCTGTCCACGCGTTTTTTGTATCTGCGTATTTGGTTTGCCCATGCATAGATTTATTGCTTCAGGAAGTCGATGCGCTCTGTGACACGCGACATATAATCCTGAGGTCTGATGTCAGTCCCCAAGAATGCCCGTTTCACAAAGCGCATCACTCTCGGGCGAGTGTTCCCGGTCCTGAAGCAGGACAACTTGCCGATGAGTACCCTTGCCCCGGCAATACGGCGCTCAATCCTGCATTGCCACGCGGGTACGGCGCACCTTGGTCGTATAGTAGGGGTTTCTGCTAAAAGCTTAACACCTCCTATACGACATGCCGCAACAGCTGCACAATACAGGATTGAGTGGGTATCGCCGAGGTCTTCGCTATTATCTAGGTAAGTAGGCAATAACGAATCAAGAGCACACACCAGCGTAATGTTCCGTCTATGCATAGGTAACCGAGGCAGGCGTGGCCTAATATTGTGGGGCGTGGACCGATATTCGCGAAGCGCAAATTCCAAAGCGGCCTTAATCTCCTCATTGCACTGAGTACTTACCAAAATAGCCGCGGTATCCGGCCCCGTAGCTTCACAGTTAACTACATGTGTAGGAACCTGTACCGGGGCAGGGATCTCGCGGCTAGTCTGGGCGTACTTCGAGCGTAGTCTCTCAAGTGCGGCCTCACCTAGCAGATGACAGCGCTGAATGGGCCGCACTTGGTCCGATAATCGTTGTGCCGAAACGTTGACAGTCGGCTCAAGCACCTGAAACAGAGGCAGCATCCGTTCACGGTACACAGTAAGGTTAGTTCCCCCCTCTGTAGCCGCAAAATATGCCCGCATGACGTTCTCGTTCATCGACGTCGTCCATCGCATGCGGCGCACATCACCACCGACAGCGGGGGCCCTGTTTGAGGCCGGTGGGCCTCGGGGTCCTAAGCTGGTCGGCGGCCGGCCTCTCCCTCGCCGACGTACAGGTGGTGGCGACGTTGGCGGAGAGAAATACTCGTCACTCGACGAGCTCGACGCCTCAGCAACGGCTGGTGTTGAATCCTGTGGTTGCGAGGCGGAGCGGAGAGACGAGTCCGGGGTTGGAGGGTGTGCTGTTCTGTCTCTGGCTCTGCTTCTAGTTATCATGTGGCTCAATGTAGTTAAATCATTTTTTCCTTGTTATTGTTAATTTTCATTTTGACATGTAATGTCATAGTGTAAATTTCTTGGCTATTGTCCGGTTTTGCGAATTTATGGGAGTTATAATTATTTAGAAGTATTTATGCTGGAGTATATTTGATTAAAGTATTAAAAGAACATTAGCGAAATATTATAATATAAAATAAAATATTTGGTGAAAATTTTACGATACACGTCAAACGTCATTCAGTGTTGCCAGTTATTATTATTATTATTAGTTATTATATTATTATTATTATTATATTATCCAAGGGCGGGGTCCTTATTCACTTTCTATATTTCGTTGTGGGAGAAGACCGTGCGAACTGGCGCATTCGCGGTTCGCTCAAATATGTCCACGACGCATGCGCGGTAGAGAGCTGCGCTTAGAAATGCATCAACGCGCATGCGCGGTGGACATCTTTGAGCGCACTTCGAATCCGCTCCTGACTTAAAGTACTAACGCAGTCAATTTGGCTTAGTTGGAGGGGTTAATAAGATTTCTAATAATGTGGGACTGCCTTATCATTTACTTACTAGCTTTTCTTCATGGGTCGTGTTAAGTTAACTCTTCAGTTTTATAAAATTAGTATATAAATTACAAAAGAAAAATTTTAAACTTAAATTGTAGAGAGTACATTTGCAAATTAAATAAATATAAAATAAATAAAACGGTAACTGGCAGAACTATAGACTTGGGATGTATACGCTGTTATATCCTAAGGCTATGGGCAGAACAATATAAACTCATCGCTACTGTGTTCGCGGGAAATTTTTGAAAACCAAACTTTCCCCCGGGAACATATTTTCGGGATAAAAAGTACTCTTTGTGATATTCCAGACTTTAATCTATCTCTGTGCCAAATATCATCCAGGTCTAATTACCTGTGGTGTGATTAAATAACATACATCCATCCATACATCCAAACAATATCTACAAGATTCTTCAGTTTTATATAGGCACTAGTCGACCCGCGCAACTTCGTATGCGTAAATTTTCCCCGTTTTTGGAACATTTTTCATTGCTGCTCCGCTCCTATTAGTCGTAGCGTGATGTTTTATAATCTATAGCCTTCCTCCATAAATGGGATCAGTAGTTCCTGAGATTACCGCGTTCTAACAAACAAACTCTTCAGCTTTATAATTAGCTGACCCGCCCAACTTCGTATGCGTAAATTTTCCCCGTTTTTGCAACATTTCACGTCGCTACTCCGCTCCTATTAGTTGTAGCGCGATGTTATATAGCCTATAACCTTCCTCGTTAAATGGACTATCCAAAAAAAAAGATTTTTTCAAATCGGACCAGTAGTTTCTGAGATTAGCGCGTTTAAACAAACAAACAAACAAAACAAACAAACTCTTCCGCTTTATAATATTAGTATAGATGTATAGATAAAGAAGGCCTTCAGTTGGTTACTAATCAGTAAAACTAATCTATAGATCACAAGATAATATGTCGTCAAATTAATAGGATTTCTTTTGACAATATGTTTGGGCAACTGATTGTGTATATTAATTACGTTATCTTGATGCTATCTTCCCAAAATTATGTTTTTTTTTTCATATTTTAATTACTTAAGAAAGATGGCAGTCTTTTTACCCGACTGTGAGGGTTATGTTTTTCGCGCGTATCTTGTATGTTTAACATTTAATTTGGGACATTATAATTCAATTCTCTTTAATTTGTGTTAGTTATTATAATGTATGTATTTTAAACGTACTTATCCATTACTGTATAAAAAAATTGCACACCCTTAAAGGGTAAAAATACAGCGCTTTTTCGACTCTACCAGCTTGTACCCAACTTTTTTTTGCAAATATGATTTGTATTTGTATTTATGTAATATTTTTTATTACCTACCTAATATCTCACAATCCACTGAACGGATTTATACAATAAAGACGTCGTTAGATTCGTCTTGATTGTCCAAGTGTTCTTAGATATGTGACGCTTGAAAAAAACAAACATAGCGGCTGTGAGATGTCAAAATAAAAAATGAAATGTATGTATTTTAAACGTACTTATCCATTACTGTATAAAAAAATTGCACACCCTTAAAGGGTAAAAATACAGCGCTTTTTCGACTCTACCAGCTTGTACCCAACTTTTTTTTGCAAATATGATTTGTATTTGTATTTATGTAATATTTTTTATTACCTACCTAATATCTCACAATCCACTGAACGGATTTATACAATAAAGACGTCGTTAGATTCGTCTTGATTGTCCAAGTGTTCTTAGATATGTGACGCTTGAAAAAAACAAACATAGCGGCTGTGAGATGTGAAAAAAAAGTTGTTTCGAATAGTTGAATTTGTTGAATAGTTGAGCCTTTTAATTTGATACCCATATTACAGAATATGGGTATCAAATTAAAAGGCTCATTCTAAGCATTTCAAAAAGGTATAACATGATTATGACTACTAAAAACGAACCTACTAAAAAAGTTAGTTAGCAACTATTATTTTTTCAATTTTTAATACTTGACAATAGCGGTGATAAAAGTTACTTGTTACATCAGTTACATCCTACAACCACTAAAAAGTATTAAATAAAAAGATGGAAACAAGATCCCCTACATAATTATATAACTTCATGCAGTCGGAGGCGTTTTACAAAGTTCATCGAGATTCATTAATGCCTCCAACTACATGAAATTAAATAATTATGTAGGGGATCTAGTTTCCATGTTTTTTGTGCAGGCGGGTTTTTTTTATTTGCACAAAGATTTGAAAGTGCAGACGGCAACATTCATAAAACTCCACTCACTTCGTAAGTCGTACGTTGGACTGGCTTTCTCGTAAAACGTGACGGCAATTTCAAATATTGTATCGACTAACCGTCATGTAAACATAAAACAAATTTTAAATTTATCCTTGTTACACAAGAATGACTGTCTAACGGCCGGTCTCAACAATCTAACTATCGATGGGATTGGTTACTAGAAGTAAATATCTATACTAATATTATAAAGCGGAAGAGTTTGTTTGTTTGTTTGTTTAAACGCGTTAATCTCAGGAACCACTGGTCCGATTTAAAAAATATTTTTTTGTTGGATAGCCCATTTATCGAGGAAGGCTATAGGCTATATAACATCACGCTGCGACTTATAGGAGCGGAGTAGCGATGAGAAATGTTGCAAAAACGGGGAAAATTTATGCATACGCAGTTGCGCGGCACAGCTACATAGTTTAACATAAGCTCCATACAAAAAAAGGTCAAAATTCTAGGTAGGTTATTGAGACCGGCCGTTAATCCCCAAAAATACCTAAATGGTAGTCTTGTTATTGTTGGTGATAGCTTGTTCATCATAGAAGCCAGTGTAAAACTTGAGTTAGAACAACTCACATAAAGACATCGCTTACCTATATATTTCGGACCACTTTGTTCCGAAAATGTTTCTTTCATACAACCCCAGCGTCATTACACCGCGCTTCTCATCTGAGTCATATCCCCATAGCTATAGGCCGACCGCTTAACTCGTATATCGCCTGCGCGGTGAGAAGGGAGCGCGGGGTGATGTTAACGGGTGGGTGAGCGGGGTGCGCGGGACAGAGAACTTCCCGCGCACCCCGCTCACCCACCCGTTAACATCACCCCGCGCTCCCTTCTCACCGCGCAGGCGATATACGAGTTAAGCGGTCGGCCTATAGTAACTATACAGCCCAGTAATAATACTTGCTACACTGCCTCTGTAGCGCGGTGGGAGTGTATCCGACTGCTACGCAAGAGGTCGTGGGTTTGATTCCCACCCAGGATAAGACTTTGTGTGATGAGCACAATGGTTTATTCTGTGTCTGGGTGTTATTTATCTATACTAATATTAGAGGAAAGATTTTATTGTTTGTTTGTATTGAATAGGCTCCGAAAGTACTGGACGGATTTGAAAAATTCTTTCATCTTTGTGAAGCTTACCCTGGGTGGCATAGGATATTTTTTATCCCTGTATTCCCACGGGAACGGGAACTACGCGGGTGAAACCGCGAGGTTTTCGCTAGTCTATAATATGTATGTACACACATCAAAAGTGTCTAGGGATCAACATATATTTTTGCAATAACTTTTCTCCTGATTGATTTTATTTCTTTTATTTCTTTAAGGATTCATCAAATAAAGTGTTTTCGTTTGTCACAGTAACGATAAACCAAGTCACCTTTGCATTAATAAAGAAATTTGCCATTTTCCTAATAAAGGGATTTTTGACAAGTGAAACACTAACATTAAAGTTCGAAAAAAAGACTGAAATAACAGTTTTCTTTAAAATTTTATTGGGTAACTTAAACAATTAATAATCCGTGTTTCTACCGCGAACACTAACAACACAAGAACATCGGTTTGGCATACTCAAAATGAGTTCATCCAAATCACGCTGTGGAATGGCCGCCCATGTTCGTTGCAACAACAAAAAAAGGTCTTCTTGCGACTGGATACCCTCCATATTCGGCAGAGCTCTTCTCTGTAGCATATCCCATGCATGCTCAATCGGGTTCAAGTCTGGCGACTGAGCAGGCCAGGACAGGACATTGATGTTAGCTGCGGCGAGAGTCTGTCTTACAACTCTTGCGGTGTGCGGTCGTGCATTATCATGCATTAACTGAAATAAGGGACCGATTTGCACTTGTAGCGGAACGATGACGTCTGATACAATCGTCTCAGCATAAATTTGAGCGTTGAGGTTGCCTCTGATCCAAATCAACTCAGTTCTTCCGCCGATCCAAATACCCGCCCATACCATGATGGTTCCACCACTATAAGGATGGACTTCCTGGCAGGATTTTAATCGCTGTTGGCGTCCAGGGGTTCTCCAGTGTCGTATACGTCTTGTATCCGGTCTCATACCAAAACGAGACTCATCAGAAAAGCACACGAAACGCCATTGTTCTTCTGCCCAATTTCTGTGTTCAAGAGCCCATTGATATCGAATCCTACGATTGTGCATTGCTATAGGTGGTACCCGTAGCGGTCTTCGGGAATGAAGGTTCACTTCATGCAAGCGGTTTCTGACTGTTTGGTCGCTAATTAAGTTCCCTGAAGAGTGATGAAGCCTCACGGCTAACATCATGGCGGTTATTGTTGGACCTCTTCGAGTTAAGATTTGAATGTATCGGTCTTGTCTCCGTGTGGTGCAGCGATACCGTCCTCCATGGCGCTCAGCCACGGTACCAGTGCTTCGGTAACGTGTCCAAAGGCGACTGATAACACTCTGACTTGTATTCAGAGCTAAAGCCACAGTACGTTGCCGGGAACCAGCTTCTATCATTCCCACGGCTCTGAGCATTTCTTCCCTGCTTAAATGACGTCGCCGCTCCATAATAACGTTAGTTTTAATCAGTAGTAGGGAAACAGTAGCACTAATAATGTCTTCAATGCGTTGTATGTTTTTATAGGGAAAATATTGACAGCTGATTTTCATCTTTTACTCGAATTTGATTCACAGTTCCTGATTCAAATTATGAAATGCACCAAAAAGGATCCATATAAATTTATAAAATCATAAATTTATTACAAAGCCACATCTCAATCTCAAGAAATCCGCATAAAAATGCTTGATCCCTAGACACTTTAGATGTGTGTATTTAGAAATATATAAGTAAGTTTATCAGTTGTTTAGTTTCCATAGTACAAGCTCTGCTTAGTTTGGGATCAGATAGCGTTGCGTGAGTTGTCCCAAGATATATTATTTAAAGTAATGTGTTAGAATCCCTATATCATGGAAAAATAACTGTCACCGTTGGTACCCACCAAGACGACATTAGCGTTACACCTACATCGGGTAAAATTGTCTCAAGATTTCGTTTCGTACCCTCGTTGTTTTGCTTTTGGTCTATCAAAGGTAGCCCGACTGAGGAAGTGATTGGTCTCTCTCTCTTTATCGACTTCTGTCACGGCAGCTAAACTCATCAGAGTCTAGCACTGACCTCAACATTTGACTTAACCGGCCAAGTATGAGTCACTCGCATGACGGTGCAATTCAGTGATACCGTATCCATAAATGATCTTTAAGGTTCATTTCCGAGCATCGCGGCCGATCGCGAGCCGCTCGCGGCTTACGACAAGCGGCTGACGCTCGCGGCCGATGCGACAATATTCACAGTGCGCGCGCAGCCTACGATAGTCGTCGGCCGCGCGCGTCTGTCACTTACCTCAGCCGCTTGTCGTAAGCCGCGAGCGGCTCGCGATCGGTCGCGATGCACGGAAATGAACCTTTAACTGTCAGTTCCTCGAGCGTAGTATTATAATGAACTCACCTTATGTCAAGGATGAATTGAATGATATGTATCTTAATTATGAAAATATACATATTACGCGTCTTAATCGCGTGAATAATTTACTCGTAAAGTAAAATACCTTGTTTATTGCCCGACGTCTACCCGTGACCACGGCCGTTGCAATACGATCGAAACGTCGGGCAATAAACAAGGTATTTTACCTTAAATTATTCACGCGATTAAGACCCGTAATATATATAAATATTTTCTTAATGTGTACAAATCGCGAAAGTTTATCAACATTTATGTATCTTAATATTCTGTTAATTAATTTCTGGCGTATCAATTAGTTAAAATTGTTGCCACTAAGCATTATTGATACGGAACCAGTAATTCGCGAACCCAATCAGTAAATTACTGATAATAAAAGCCCTATCATGTTTACTTATGATTTCCTAAAACGCTATGAAACGGAAGTAAATACGAGTATAGATAAAAATGTACTAGAAAATATACACTCATTGTTTACAACTTCTATCAAAAAACCAGGAAAAAGCATGTCGGTACCAAGCTCAATGTAGGGTTCCGCAGCGATTACTACAAATAAATGCACTACATATGAAAAAATATGATTTGAAAAAGTGCACCAACAAAAGAGGCATTGACGTCCTTTCGTTAAGAAGCACAGGTTTTCAGCAATAACTCAAAGACGGTATATCCGATCATGTTGAAAATAATTTTAGTCAAAAGTATTTAATTTTGACTGCCTCTGTGGCGCGGTGGGAATGTATCCGACTGCTACGCAAGAGGTCGTGGGTTCGATCCCCACCCAGGATAAAACTTTGTGTGATGCGCACGATGGTTTATTCTGTGTCTGGGTGTAATTTATCTATAATATGTATGTATTTAGAAATATATAAGTATGTGTATCAGTTGTCTGGTTGCCATAGTACAAGCTCTGCTTAGTTTGGGATCAGATGACGTTGTGTGAGTTGTTCCAATATATATATATATATATATATAATAAGCTATATCTTTTTAATTTTTTTCATATTTTTTGGTCAAACGGTATAAAAGATAAAGCCGCGTCTTTTTCTTTTAAACGAAAAAGACATTTTTTGCAACTTTCGGATTGATTATTTCCGAAAATATTCACATAATCAAAAAGGTGTTTCGAAGCCTTTAAATGTTTTTGAAAAATTGTAAGAGAGGGAGGACTCTATACAGGTATAGAGTCCTCCCTCCCTTACAATATTATTTTTTGTTATTTATCTATCGAACTAAGTAGCAACTTATACAAGACACCAATGCTTTAAATTTTATCTTGATACAATGTGTAGTTTTTGAGTAAAATGCCTCTGAAGTACGAACGGACAGACAGACAGACGGACATACATGCCGAAACTATAAGGGTTCCGTTTTGCCATTTTGGCTACGGATCCCTAAAAAGGTGTGGTCAAAAGAGAATGATAAATTTGGTCTAAAAACAATGCCAATGTTTACCTTTAACAGTCAAGCCAAGAATCGTAATAAATAAAGCGTAATACATGAAATTTGAATGATTAACTTGGCCCAAAAAAATAATACCAATGTTTACCTAAAATAGTTTAACCAATAAAGCGCAATCTGTTTAATTGAATGATTAATTTGGCCCAAAAAAATAATGCCAATGTTTACTTATAATAATGTGTGAAATGTCTAGCCAATAATTTTAGTTCTTGAATTTTACATCAAATAAAAGACGCGCTGCAACATAACCAAAATATACTAGTGGAGCTGTTTTTACATTCGTAGGCTGTCTAACTTTGCTGACAGCATACGCTGCAGAACTGAGTTTTCCTGCAAGACATGATATTTGGATGCCTCACTGCAACCTACTGTCTAAAGTAATTCCCAAAAATCCTGTTGAGTCGACAAAGCTAATCACTTCATTATTTAAAATTATACTCGTATTAGTACTTTTCACATTTGGTAAACGAAACATAATACGTTTAATTTTTTTTGGGATTTAGAAGTAAGTTGTTCGTTGTAAACCAATCTTGAACTAGTGCGAGTGTTCTATTTATTTTGTCAATATTTTCTATTTTACAATTAATTTTGGAAATAAGAGATGTGTCATCAGCAAATAGAACGATATCACAGACGTTACTAATTTAAAATGGTAAATCATTAATATATACCAAGAATAGGAAGGGACCGAGTATTGATCCCTGAGGCACGCCCATACTAATTGCTGATCCAGACAATCTTACTATATTCATATATTAACATATTGAAATTTTTCACTTAGGTAATCATCATCATCAGCCTATCGCAGTCCACTGCTGGACATAGGCCTCTCCAATTGCACGCCACTTTGTTCTATCTTCGGCTTCTCGCATCCAGCTCCTGCCAGCCGTTTTGCGTAAATCATCACTCCACCTGGCCTGAGGGCGTCCTACACTACGTTTGCCGTGTCGTGGTCTCCACTCAAGAACTCGTTTACCCCAACGGTTGTCGGTTCTTCGGCAAATATGGCCAGCCCACTGCCACTTCAGCTTGCTAATCCGGTGGCCTATGTCGATAACTTTGGTTCTCTGCCGGATCACCTCATTTCTGATTTTGTCCCTAAGAGAAACTCCGAGCATAGCCCTTTCCATAGCCCGCTGAGCGACTTTGAACTTGTGGACTAGCCGTACCGTCAGTGTCCACGTTTCGGCTCCGTATGTCATGACGGGTAGGACGCACTGATTAAAGACTTTAGTCTTTAGACATTGTGGGATCGACGATGAGAAGACTTGACGTAGCTTACCAAACGCTGCCCAACCCAACCGAATTCTCCTGTTCACCTCGTCCTCGAAGTTGTTTCTACCTAACTGCAATGACTGCCCGAGGTACACATATTTTTGAACAACTTCGAGAACGGCGCCGTGCACCGCTATCGGTTCCGGTAGTACATGTTCATTGAACATGACCTTGGTTTTATCCAAGTTCATCCGTAGGCCGATGCGTACAGAGGAGTCAGCCAGGTCATTCAGCATCAGTTGCAGGTCCTGCAGCGTTTCCGCCATAATGACAATGTCATCTGCAAATCGCAAGTGAGAGATGTATTCACCATTGATGTTGATGCCCCGCCCTTTCCAGTGCAGCGTCTTGAACATATCCTCCATTGCATTTGTGAACAGTTTCGGAGAGATAACGTCCCCTCGCCTCACTCCTCGATGCAATGGTATAGGTTTTGTTTCCTGATTCTGTACTTGGACGGACATTTTTGCGGCTTCGTAGAGACATCTCATCACTTGGATATATCGCCAATCTACTTGGCATCGCTGCAGAGACTCCAGAACGGACCAGATTTCAATCGAGTCAAAGGCCTTCTCATAGTCCACGAATGCTAGACACAGGGGCTGATTATACTCTTGGGTCTTTTGTATAATCTGCCGCACTGTGTGGATGTGGTCTATGGTGCCATATCCGCTCCGAAATCCAGCCTGTTCCGGTGGTTGGAATTCGTCAAGTCTTCGCGCAAGGCGGTTCGTGATGACTCTTGAGAACAGCTTATAGACGTGGCTCAGAAGAGAAATAGGTCGGTAGTTCTTCAGCCGGGTCTTATCTCCTTTTTTGAAGAACAAGACGACTACGCTTCTACTCCACGCCTCCGGAGTTCTCCCTTCGAACAGGACAGCATTAAAGAGCTTTTGGAGCTCCCTCAGTACGGGTTTACTTCCAGCCTTTAACAGCTCTGTTGTAACGCCATCCTCTCCAGGGGCTTTTCCATTTTTTAGCTGTCTAAGAGCCAGCACGATTTCGTCAATGTTGACTTCTGGCAGGTCTTCGGTGTAGTGGCGTGTTAGAGTGGCTCTAGGACCCTCATCTTCTGGATCAGGTCGAGATGCATGCGAAGCGTATAGCCGGCCATAGAAGCCTTCCACTTCGGAGAGGACTGCCGGCTTCGAAGAAACGACTTCTCCACTTGTTGTGGTCAACTTCGTCAGGTGGCTTCTTCCAAGAGATTGTACGAACACTTTTGACCCCCGGTTCTGCTCGATCGCTCTTTTAATCAAAAGAGTGTTGGAGCACCGAAGGTCGTGTCGTATAAGCTTGTTGATCTCTTGGTTTAGAGCGCGCTTTTCCGACGAAGTGACGGGTGGGTTTTCACGTCGTTCCTTCATTAGCCCTAAAGTCCTTTCCGAAAGCTTTGACTTCTTGCCCTTACGCTGCATTTCACAAAATCTCGTACCTTCTTCCCTGAGTATCCGAACCACATTTACGAGCTTCTGGTTTACGTCTGTTGTGGTTTCCATGGCAGCAAATCGGTTATCCAGGTTTGACTGGAACGCTTCGGATCCTATCATGGTTTGGACCAAAGTAGGTCGGAGCCTGGACCTCATCAGACGGGCACGTTCCGCCTTGAAGTCGATATTCAGAGAGCCTCGGACAAGTCGGTGATCACTACCGGTATTAAACCTGTTGATCACGGTGACGTCTCTAAATATATGCTTTTTGTCCGTCATGATGCAAGTAAATAAAGCGCTGTACCTTTAATACCGCAATGCCTAAGTTTTAGCAGATTTGTCCTATGTGCCACACAATCAAAAGCTGTAGAAAATGCAAGCTGCAGAATACACCAATATCCTGCAAATTTTCCCAGGCCTTAAAAATATGTTTCAGTTGCTCAGTACCTGCATCAACGGTAGAGTGACCCTTTGTAAAACCATATTGATCGTTATGCAATAGAATAATATAATTAAATTATGATTCTGACTGCATAAGGAAGGCCTTTTCTAAGATTTTACTAATAGCTGGCAAGATAGATATTGTTCTAATTGGAGAATATTGTTGATGATTGTCAATACCCAGATCTTATGCACATTTTATTGACCACATTTACCACGCAACGCAGACCTCACGTATTAACAATCAGGAAACGAAAATTTTGTAGCATTCCAAATCCTTCCTGGTAAACAACTAGAGGAGCATCCCGGGCTAAGGATAAGGCTGAAGCATATTGTGAAATCACATATGCTTCAGAAGACAGTAGAGACGAGGAGATAGCTTCATCTAAATTAGTAAAACGATGACTACTGATGACATGCTTGAATTTTTTGTGATCTGCAGCAACAACCATTGTCCCCACTTCCTTCAACTTTACTAGTGACACCTAACCTTCTTATTTCAAAGCATTATGTTAAATGGGTCAAACGAGGTAATTATTTATTCTTCATGGGAAGCACCGGATAGGGAGAAACGGGCAGATAGAACTTCTATTCGCGGATTTTTTTTTTCAATTATCATAGACATGGTTACTCATATTCTCTACTACTAGTCTTCTTGAAAGACTTCAAATCTTTCCTATATGATAACATCGGGCATATTAGTTATAGAAAAACAAAACACGTTGCTGAAACTGCCACAAGGATGCAAGATTTTTCTACATAAAATGTAATGTTAGTTAGCAACCTAAACCTTATTTTAAAATGTATCAATCTCCGCAATATTTGTTAATTTGCCTAAACTTGATATGACATACCATTTTCTATTTTATTGCTATTCATTTTCAATGATTTTAAAAGTTTTTAGTAGTGGATTTTGCTAACGATATTTTTTCTATTTTTCCTAAAATTCACAAAACACTAATAAGCTGTGATATTAATTGCAAATAGATAAACGATTTGAGGTTTTAATAACAAGTGGGTTAATAGTGATTGAAAATATAGTGATTAAAAATATTTGGACAATAATATAAAGTCTTTCTTTTACGAAGGTGGGACCTTCAAATTATAGGCGATGGCAAACACCTTTGGATGATTCCGTCAGTTGCATAATATAAAATTGTTTTGTTCAATCCTAATTTCATATTAGTCTCAAAGTCTCGAAGCTTCTCGGTATTTTCATCATCATCATCATCATCAGCCTATCGCAGTCCATTGCTGGACATGGGCCTCTCCAATTGCACGCCCTACTTTGTTATATCTTCGGCTTCTCGCATCCAGCTCCTGCCAGCCGTTTTGCGTAAATCATCACTCCACCTGGCCTGAGGGCGTCCTACACTACGTTTGCCGAGCCGCGGTCTCCACTCAAGAACTCTTTTACCCCAACGGTTGTCGGTTCTTCGGCTAATATGGCCAGCCCACTGCCACTTCAGCTTGCTAATCCGGTAGGCTATGTCGATAACTTTGGTTCTCTGCCGGATCACCTCATTTCTGATTTTGTCCCTAAGAAAAATTATCGGTGTTTTGGTTAAGTCTTATCTTTGGTCCCGGAACTTCAGGATTATTGAGACACTTTATCACATACGGTCATAATATGTAAAATTCTAATTTATCAGTACTATGAAGACGACATCCGGTCATATTAAAATTTCTTAGAATTGTCAGTAGGTACTATGACGGATTGCATTATCAACATCATACTTACAATCTAAAGAATGTATAATTACGATCTGTGATTAATTACGAACAAGTTCATTACGGTACGTTAACCGATACAATATTAGAATATCGGAAAGGACAGTCAAATCAGTTTCTTGATAAAAATGTATTTATTTCAATTTAACTGCCTTATGTTAAGACAGCTACTTAAGACACTAAACAAAAGCCATATCTCAAATTATCAAACATCTAAAATGAACGTGGCATGTGTGTGTGTGTGTGTGTGTGTGCGTGTGTGTGTGTGTGTGTGCGCGCGTGTGTGTGTGTGTGTGTGTGTGTGTGTGTGTGTGTGTGTGTGTGCACGCGCGCGCGCGTGTGTGCATGTGTGTGTGTGTGTGTGTGTCATGGATTGCTCACCGGGGTGAACTATTTTCATGCTCTATAAACTGTTGATGTATACAGTCAATCTTCTTCTTATTCGGCACTGTTTCGCCCGGCATTGGGCATATGCCTCTCCAATATTTTTTTACAGCCAGTCGGTACTATAGATGAGCAACGACCAGCGCATAATGTACTGTAATCAATGTCGATTAGGACCAATCTCGTCACAGACTAGCCAACTACGCAAGATATATTATAATGCACAAGTGTAGTCACTCTTTCTCTTAGTCCTAAGGGACAGAAATACGACAATACCGAAGAGAGATTAGGCGCAACATGCTCTCCAAGACATTTTTCGAAAACGGTCACTTGTCTATGAATCGATCGTGGTAATGTGGATTACTCACTTATCTTTCGATTATTCGTCACTAAGAAACAGACGGTGCCATGCTAGTAACATACAGCCTTGTCCACGGCGTTGCCAAAGCGACGAAACAAGTGATATCACCAAAGTGAACATAGTGAAATTTACTCAATGGTGACAGTCACTTGCACTACGGTGACGAGAAGTTTGTGAAGTCTAAACCAAAGTTCGTCATGGTGGGTATCACAATACTCGTAGTGTCTGTCATTCTTTCCAGAAAATTGTGATGTTAACACGTCAGTGTTTCGGTTTAAGAATGTTCTGATGGGTGCAAATAAGACTAACAAACTAATGACTCAAATAAGGATAGCGGTGCTATGACTTTAAGATCTTTGTCAAACACAGATTGAGGTGATCAGGCTCACGGCCTACTCATCTGTTCATTTAAAATCAAAGCACACTGATTTAATCGGAAAGTGATCAGCACCGTATCACTTCGCCGTTTACTTCGTTAGCTTGTCCCGAGGCGAGGCGATTATGCAACGAATTCGATTAGATAGTGTGCATTGCAGTAGGAAGTTTCATACTGAACGGCTCAAGTTGATACCGGGCCGATCCCTTTCCAAATTAATCAGTATGCTTAAATATCTATAAAAAAAATGTTGTCTGTAAAGTCGCTTTATGTACGATTATTTTACGTGATAACGGCTTAAGAAAACATGGGTGACATTTTTATTATAATTAAGCTATTGCATAGCTTTCATCGCTGGCTTTGAGCGCGGCGACCGAATGAAGAAATTCCGTAACGAAAATAAAACCTAACATAACGTATATGTATATGATACGACTGTACGAAGTTCGCACGGATCGAAACGAGCTGCTCCGAAATGTAATGAAAAGAAAAAAAAATATATATATATATATATATATATATATACACTGACGGACTTATAAACTGCATCAAAGTAATAGACGACTTTGAAATAAATATTTTAACCAAGTATGCAAACTTTCTATACAGATTTAAATTGAAACCTCTAGATTGGTTCGTGAACTTTAAAACAGCGTAGGATCATATCTTTAAGTTTAAGTTTATGTACTGGAAAGGACCTTAAGACCTTTTTTGAAGAAAAAACAGAAGTTTAAGGAAAAATTGTTTAATTAAAAAATTGGTTTTAACAATAGACACAAACTTTATGCAAGGGTTTATTTGTGTTTTAATAAGGTGTATTACCCCCACGTGCCCTTATTACGGATTCTAATCGGTTCCGCATAGATTTTATAAGGGTTTTTAAAAGATCTTGCGGAATATTGTCCCATTCTTCTGAAAGTGCTGTTCTTAGTGCTGCCACTGTCGTAGGCGAAGGGTTTCTCGCATATACAGCTCTTTTTAAATTGTCCCAAACATGCTCGATGGGATTAAGATCCGGGCTGCGTGCTGGCCAATTCATTGTACGTATCCCAACCTCTTCGCAATAATGTTGAACTTGTGCAGCTGCATGCGGCCGGGCATTATCCTGCATTAAAGTAAAATTTTCGCCTATGAATCCCATGTAAGGCACCACGTGATCTTCTAATATCTCTGTTATGTAGCGATGTGCTGTCAAACCCCCTCTATTACCGTTTTGACGGACCATGTCTATGAACACAAGTTCTGTTCGCCCGTTCATCGATATGCCACCCCAGACCATACATGAACCGCCTCCAAAAGGAACACGCTCCTCAATGCAACTTTGAGCATATCGCTCCCCACGTCGACGATAGACTCTTCTGCGACCATCTGCACCATATAAACATGTCCTACACTCGTCCGTGAACAATACAGAGGCCCACTGCTCTTCTGTCCAATTCAGGTGATGACGCGCAAATCTTAAGCGAGCTTGTCTGTGAGCTGCAGACAACTTTGGACCATTTGCTGGTCTAAAAGGGGTGATAGCCGCTTCCTTTAACCTTCTTCTTATTGTTCGTGCACACACGTTTTTTCCACGCACTTCATTAAGCTCGGTTTTGATGTTAACTGACGTGAGGAAACGATTTCGCAGGGAAGTTGTAACAATAAATCGGTCATCACGACCTGTGGTTGCTCAAGTTCTGCCTGTACCACGTCTCCTCCTGTAAGAACCTGTCTCTACAAACCTTCTGTATATTCTACAAACCGTAGACTGGTTTAAATTTAAATTTCTACCAATCGTTCGTTGATCCAAGCCCTCCCGCACCAATGCTACAATTTGTGCCGCTTGTTCGGACGAAGTATCCATATTATGGTTCAAAAACTCTCGATGTGTTAAAAAACTAACCCAACAATTATGCTGGTAACAATAATTCAATTGACCAAACAAAAAAAATCAATGAGAATTAATTTAAAACTTTGCTATAAATAACACGCAAATCTGATACTACGAGTAAATTTTCTTTTCCCGGCTATATTCATTTGTTTTACCGCAGTTCTATTTTTAAATTTAATTTTTTTTTAAGATTAAGAGCCAGTCTTTCCATATTTATATAATTTAATCTAAAAAGTTTGCATACTTACTATAAAAAAATCCTTTTAGAGTAAACCTGAACTTTGATGCAGTTTATGAGTCCGTCAGTGTATATACATATATATATATATATATATAATTGCATAAGTTGATGAAAAATGCAATGCAATATAATAATACCGCGGCAGTCCCCGAGTGCCACATATTTTTTTTTTTTTCGAATGTATCGCATATCACTGCAATCGCCAAAACATTGATGACTTTGTAATAAACAAACATGCCTGTGACAGCTTTAGTGAACCCGGGCATGCGCACTTATACGTGCGTATGCCCCCGACGGCCACAATGCTTCAGCCTATCAGCAGGCGGAATGTGATGGACCGTGATATTCAGCCTATCAGCAGGCGGAATGTGACGGACCGTGACACTATTTCATGCATGCACCTGGCATCGATTTATAAGACGTTATCACGACAAAAAAGTTACTAATGCCACAGAATAACTAATAGTACTACGTACAAAAGGTTCACTCCCTGACAAAAGTCAAGTTTAGGTATAAAAATATACATAGACTCGTTACTGCTTCGAATTTTGAGGGGTGTTTTACGGGATGAGAAAATTTGACTTCACCAGCCAAATGCGCTGCCTTTTAGAATTCTATAGGTACCTCTCTCTGGACCCACAGTGGAAACATCCGCATCTTGCTGCCGCTGGCAGTGACATAACGGCCTCATAGCAACCAATGCATATTGCAGGCTTAATTGGCGCCATCCAGGTATTGATTATAATGAGGAATTAATATGTAATTAGTATTTAATGTAATGTTTGATAAGATGGCTATCATATTTCCAGGTAAGTGCAGATGTGGAAACGATCGATGCATGAGATATAACTTGCACGTGTTTATTTCTTACTAGCTTTCGCCCGCGGCTCCGCCCGCGTGGATGTCGGTTATCGCGATAAAAACTATCCTATGTCCTTCCCCAGGACTTAAACTATATCCATACCAAATTTCATCTAAATCGGTTTAGTTGTTTGAGCGTGAAAGCGTAACAGACAGACAGACAGACAGACAGACAGACAGACAGACAGAGTTACTTTCAAATTTATAATATTAGTATGGATAGTATGGATATATATATATGATAAACCTAGAGTTCTTTATTAATTTTATTAACAATAAAAAAAAAACTCAAGGTTTATTATATGCTCAAACAGAAATGTAAAATAACCGTTACTGATTGGCTGCTAAGTCTGGACTATGGTCAAATAAAAAGACTTAAAAACCTTTGAATAATAAATATCTCGGACAAACCATAGGCATACACACACTTACACACATACACATACACACACTAACACACATTTCTACACACACGCACTTTTGTAACACTTACTTCCAGTTATTTCTCTCTCTTGAATATACTTTTATGTACATTTAAGACTTCCCTTAACTAACCTTTCACGATTGTAAAGAAATGATGCCTGGAGATGGTCATACAGGTATCGAACCTACTACGGACTCCAGGTCTCATAAAGGTTTTATGCTACTAAATTGTAAGCTATTTTATGTAATAAAACATTTCCCTTTTTGAGAGGAATAAAATTATATTACTATTATTATATCTTTATATATATATTTCTTGTGTGCGTGTGTATGTCACTGAACTCCTCCTAGACGGCTGGACCGATTTTGATGAATTTTTTTGTGTGAGTTCAAGGGGATTCGAGGATGGTTTAGATTCACAATTGAACCCGATTTACAACAAAAAAGAGTCGAGACGAAGTTCGCCGGGACAGCTAGTATCTTGTATATGTCTTATTTGTATATATATAGGGAATTGTTGGTTTTTTAGGGTTTTGTGTCCTAAATCCTAGTAAGCTCATATCGGTAGACCCCGACAATGACGGAGTAACAATGACTAAAGAGGGGATAGGATGGAAGGGAGTAAGCTGCAAATCAAAACTCCTTTAAGGTTTTTTCATTTTATTTTTACTAGCTGCCCCTAGCAACTTCGTCTGCGTAAATTTTTCCCGTTTTTGCAACATTTCTTATTGCTGCTCAGCTCTTTATTTCTCCACTATTTAATGGATGTTATTATACATATAAACCTTCCTCTTCAATCACTCTATATATTAAAAAAACCGCATCAAAATCCGTTGCGTAGTTTTAAAGATTTAAGCATACATAGGGATGTAGGGACAGAGAAAGCGACTTTGTTTTATACTATGTAGTGAATTCACTTATTGCGAATGGATTGTACTATCAGCAACAAGAGATCTGTAATAAACAAATAAATAAATCTCATACATAAATCAATCCACTGAACGGATTTATACAATTATAATTATAAACGTTGTTAGATTAGTCTAGTCTTGACCGCCTAAATGTTCTTAGATATGAGACGTTTGAAAAAAAACAAACATGGCAGCTGTGAAATGTTAAAATAAAGAGGTGTGATAAAAAAAAACTGCTGATGACTGTATTACTAAAAAAGGTAGTTAGCAACCATTATTTTTTCAATTTTCCCTATTTAACAATAGCTGTAATAAAAGTTTGTTATAACATCCGACAACGACTCAAAGTATTAAATTTTTTTTTTTTTTAAAAAAGCTGCCCCCGAAGTGGGATACAAGCCCTGTGTCGCGGGGGACTTTACAAAGATATAAGTCACGGACACAAAGTACACCCAGACTCGGAACAACAATTAGTGGATCACACAAAGTGGTGTCCCATATGGGAATTGTACCCACGACCTCTTGCGTAGTCAAAAATAAATAAAAAATATAAAAAAACCCGCCTGCACATAAAAGGTGGAAACAAGATCCCTACACAATTAAATAATTTCATGCAGTCACTTTACTAAGTTATTCGAGATTCATTATTGCCTCCGACTGCATGAAATTATATAATCCGACTGCATGAATGAAACATTTTCACATTTTCAATGTGTCCAAATAAAAATGTGAAAATATTCAAAGGCCTCGTCGAACTGGTGCCGGCAGAAAGTTGTAACATAGTTTTGTTGTTTTTATTGCTCTACACAATTGCAGGATCCGGGTAATATGTTTACATTTTATACAATTTCACCGTCTTTTTAAGTGAAACGTCTCCTACCCCCTTATTTAACACTTTAGTCGAAATTTATCTTTGTTAAAATTATTAATTCTGTTGATAAAAACTTGTGAACCCCCTTTTATTTTACTAGCATGATATAAACTTTCATACATCAGTTTCTTTTGACACATGACATATCAGTCTGTCTAGGCTTTGGTTATGAGTCTTTTGGCACGTCAATTAATTTGTTTATGTTTTTAGTATCGGACCCTGCTAATTGTTTTCTTTATTTTATTTTGTGTTTGAATGATAATTAAGGATTTTTTTTTTCATTAATTTATTTCAATTGTGTTGTATAAATTCCGTTTCTCTAACACTCAACTGATGGGTGGATAGGACTGTCTTTATTTTTAGTTTTAAATTAAATTGTTAACTATTATTACGCAATTGTTTGTTACCCCGAATAAAATAAAATAATATAGTTATATTCTTCATTCATATTTTATACAAAGTGTTGTATAAGTAAAATATATAGTGTGGAGGATGGAAAAGTTTCTGTCACAGTGTTGGTGGACTTCTCAAACGCCTTTAATACAGTTAGCCACGATATACTCCTATCAGTACTCTCCTATTATAATAGGTATTTCATCGGGTGCATTGGAATGGTTTTCTTCGTATTTTCAGGGGCGTCAGGTTTGCATTGATCATCGCGTTGCGGGCGTTCCTCAAGGTGGTATTCTATCTCCTCTTCTTTTCTCCTTATTTATCAATCTTTTAACTCATGAACTTCGATGTACGTATCATTTGCATGCCAACGATCTTCAGCTATACGTTCAGACAAAACTGGACAATTTGAATGAAGCTATCGATAATGTGAATCGAGATTTGATGGCGATAAAGAAATGGTCGGACGAGTTTGGTCTTTCGGTAAATCCTGAAAATTGACAAGCAATCGTTGTTGGCAGTCCTCACATGGTTAGCAGAATAGATTTTGATTCATTACCACCTATCTTTGTACAAATTTTGTGTGCAAGAAGTTAAATAAATAAATAAAATAAAAATAAAAATGAAGTTGTTATCTTAAACACCTACAGACTATTTTACTGGAGTAAAATCGTTATTTATTGTGAAGTTTAGGCCCTAAATCTGACAAAAAACAATGACTTTACTCCAAGGTCTATCAGACATCTGGTAGTTGGTGCTGGGAGAAAAGTAGGAGGTAAATGTATTTTTTTTTTTAATGAAATTACAAGGTTATTTAGTGTAATGTAAGGAAGCTACGAGCAAGAGGTTATTAGTAAATTACAATTACAAATACCCTGTAGTTAATAGGATGTAGGCATCCTCTAAGGAACTTCTAAAGGGTGAAATCATGAGGGTAGACGCGAGGAAAGCTGAGGGCAAAAGCTAGTTAGGCTATAAAGTAGATCAAACTGGTGCTACTACTGCTTGCGTATTATACTTACCTATATATTATTAAAGTTTGTTGTAAAACAATTGAGCGTCCTAAATTTCAAGAGAGATATCAAAATCTTATCTAATTAATTGTCTCTATATTTAAATTTGATATCCATCGTAATCAAATGAAGTGCATTTTTGACTAAAATAGATTACAGGGATTCCCCTGCGTACGTACTAACCTAACTCGACTGCCTCAGTGGTGCGGTGGGAGTGAGTACTACTGTGAAAGAGGTCGGGGGTTCGATTTCCACACCGAACACCACTTTGTGTTATCCACAAATCGAAGAGCAAAGCTATATTTGTGATATCTGTTCTTTGCGGAAAACCAACTTTAAGTATGTGTTACTCAAAATTTAATGCTATTTCTTCCGTGCTATTTGTACAGACTATAACATTTAAAAAATTAAATAATAAAAATATGGTAGAAATAACAGCAAATTAAGTGTAGGACAAATTTAAACTTGCTCCCGGGAAAAGTAGACATTTTGCAAATATAACTTTGTTCTTCGGATAGGTTGAATTGTTGTTACGAGCCGGGTCCTTATTCACTATGTTTTTTTTCGTTTTCGCTGCAAACCCGCGCGAATTGGCGCATGCGCGGTGCGCTCAAAGATGCGCATGCTCAATGTATTTCTAAGCGCAGCTCTCTATATACATTATGACAAGATTTTGACAGATAAAAGCGCGGGCTTGACGCAAAAACGAAAAAAAAGGATAGTGAATGAGGACCCCGGAGTGTCGTTCACTTTCGTAAACTGAATGTTTGTAAAGCGCCCCCTGCCACACAGGGCTTGTTCCTTTATTTTAATTAATGCCTTTTCTTCATCACAACCACAAAATAAATGCTCTTCACGAAAATTTCTAGGTCATAAGTAAGTGTTGAGTTTTATATGTGTGATAAAAATGTAGTAATGAATGTTATACACACCACTAACTTGAATTGCTTAAACAGGTATCGAACCCGGATGCAATAACAGCAAGCAGGATTTATTTATTATTAAAGCGTAGCAGAGATATGTGCAAGAATGAAATGAATGATAGACGCGAAAGAGAATAGAAATGATTGATGTTATTAATTTTGATATGATTACAGATTTATTAAATAAATACTGAACTATTACAACAACTGTGTGACTGGTGACACAAAGATTTGTTTGGCCAGGGATTCGCAGGGATTGTAGAAAGTGGACTAGAGAATGCATTAAATGCCAAAAATCTAAAAATTTTCGCCATACTAACTCTCCATTATCCCCCTTCCTTCCAGCATTCTCGAGGTTCTCACATATTCACCTCGACGTAGTAGGGCCATTACCTTTATCGTCTGATTACAGATACTGCCTCACAGTCATTGATAGGTTCACGCGGTGGCCTGAAGCGTATCCACTTCGTGACATCCCCGCTGAGTCCTGTGCTGCCGCCCTTGTGTCTGGTTGGATTGCCAGATTCGGTTGCACAGAGCGGGTGACCACAAAGTCAAAGTCAAAGTCAAAGTCAAATATCTTTATTTCGTAAAATCAGGTTAATGATTATTTGAAAACGTCGAATTAAAACATACTAAAAATTTTATAAAATTATGATTGTTTAAAAAACAAAACAAAATGAGGTTAGGTGGCAGTTCCAAGTGTAAAGCTCATGAGAAGAAGCTGCCAAGAAACTCATGTGCCACTCTTTTAAAATCATCAAGTTTTTCTTTACAAAAATAAATTTTACTGAATGAACCAGTGTGTTTGGTGAGTGTAATCGTTTATAAAATAAGGATAACTAAATAATAATACTATTAGTAACTCTAAAATGAGTATATATAAACGTATTCAGCATACACAATACTTCACTTCTTACAAAGTAAATATGTATATATACATATAATCTTAAAGTACATTTTAATAGCCTGTGAGAGAAAGCAGTTCAATCCCAAGCGTTTTTGTCTTCCATATAATCAATTATTGAGTAGTAACTTTTCATACACAATTTTTTCTTAATGGTACACTTAAATTTCATACGACTTAATTTTTGAATATCGCTAGGGATTTTATTGTAGAAACGTATACATTGGCCCCGAAATGATTTGTTTTCTTTTTGTAACCTTGACGCTGGTACAACAAGTTTATGTTTGTTCCGCGTGTTAATATTATGTATATCACATTTCTTACAGAAACTATCAATATTTTTGTGAACATATATAAGGTTTTCATAGAAATACTGACATGCAACAGTCATGATATTGATTTCCTTAATTTTTTCTCTAAGTGAGTGTCTACTACTAAGATCGTAAATTGATCGAATAGCCCTCTTCTGCAGAACAAAAACGGTTTGAATGTCGGCAGCATTCCCCCACAGTAGAATACCGTACGACATTAAACTATGAAAGTAACTAAAATAAATTAATCGCGCTGTTTCAACGTCTGTTAGCTGACGAATTTTTCTAACTGCGTACGCTGCAGAACTGAGTCTATTAGACAATTCACTTAAATGTGGGCCCCACTGAAGCTTAGAATCTAGAGTAACTCCTAAAAACTTTGTGGTCTCTACAGGGTTCAACTCATCTTCTTTTATTTTTATAGTGGTTTTTCAACTCATCTTCTTTTATTTTTACAAACAGGGGACCCTAGTTCGAGTGCCACCTCTTCCAGGCCCTCACTGCTTTAGTCGGTGCACGCCACTTGCGTACGACCGCCTACCACCCAGCAGCAAACGGCGTCATAGAACGCGTACACCGCCAACTCAAGGCGGCCATAATGTGTCTCGCGGACTTCACAGTGGACCGAAGCACTTCCTCTGGTGCTGTTAGGTATGCGCAGCGCCTGGAAGGAAGACCTCCAATCATCTTCAGCGAAACTGGTGTACGGCTAACCCCTTCGCCTGCCCGGTCAGTTCTTCTGCCCTAGCTACGAGTACAAGACAGCTGACGTCACACAGTACGCGACACGTCTTCGCGCGTACATGGCAAAACTTCTACTTCATCGTTCTACATTCCACCCGATCTTCGCATGTCTTCGTGCGCCAAGATCGACTGAGAGGGACGCTGGAACCTTCATACACTGGTCCATACAAGGTTGTCAACCGTCAACCTAAATACTTCTCAATTGAGGTCAACGCTAAGACTGTCAACATTTCCATAGACAGGCACAAGCCGGCCTACATTTGTATTTAAAGAATTGTACTGTATTTAAAGAATTGTACTGCAATGTGTGGGCGCATCTTTAATGCTTTGCCTGAGGAAATAAAACTGTTGCGCTTTCATTTATTTTATAAGAAATTGAAATCCTGATCACGCACCCAATGCAATCGCTCGGCGCGCGCGGCGAAGGGAACATTCTACAGCTTATAGCTTTGGTTTAATAAATTGTTGTAATAGTTCAGTATTTATTTAATAAATCTGTAATAGTATCAAAATTAATAACATCATTCATTTCTATTCTCTCTCGCGTCTATCATTCATTTCATTCTCGTACATATCTCTGCTACGCTTTATTGTTACTAAACTGTTATTGCATAAGGGTTCGATACCTGTTTATACAATTCAAGTTAGTGGTGTGTATAACACTCATCACTACATTGGTGACCCCGACGTGATCTGAACACGCAACCTTCTGATCATGCATGCGACGAATGTTCCCTTCTAAGTGCGCGCCGACCGGTTGCATTGTCGCATGCATTGCGTGCGTGATCTCTAGTGCGGCACGTGTAAGCACAGGACTCAGCGGTGATGTCACGAAGGATACGCTTGAGGCCACCGCGTAAACCTATCAATGACTGTGAGGCAGTATCTGTAATCAGACGATAAAGGCCTTTAGGCGCGATTGGTCCAATTCGCGATTGGTCCAATACACCTTATTCGCGATTGGTCTAATTCGCAGTTGGTCCAATTCGCAATTGGTCCAATTCGCGGTTGGTAATGGCCTTACTATGTCGAGGTGAGAACCTTGAGGATGGTGAAAGGATAACGGAGAGTTAGTATGGCGAAAAATTTTAGATTTTTGCCATTTAATGCATTCTCTAGTCCACTCTCTACAATCTCTGCGAATCCCTGGCCAAACAAATATTTGTGTCACCAGTCGCACAGTAGCTGTACTTCCTGGATAATGGAGATTTTGTGGCGTATCGAAGGCTTGCTTGCGAAATTCTGGCGTAATATAGGGGCAAAGTGCAGGTACTGAAGTATCGCAGTAGACAGGTATGTCGCATAAGTGGGTAAAATTTTTCCTAAAAAGTGGGCAAATAGAGAGATGTGCTCACAAATGCATCAAGGCGCATGCGCGGCGCGCTCAAAAATGTCCGCCGCGCATGCGCGTTGCGGACATTTAATCTAAGCGCAGCTCTCTATTTACTATTATGACCAGATATTGACAATGCCGTACGGGCTTGCCGTGTATACAAGGACCCAGCACTGTTATTGCGCCAAACATAACTATACATAGTTTTTTTTTTCAAATTTGATTTCTTCTGTGGTGCGATATGAATGATATGATGTAGTTGGTTTAAATTGAAGTTTTCAATTGATTATTTTTTTAATTGTTCAATTAAAATGGATCATTCAAAATATTGTAAATTTTTTGGTGCTCAGATTTTTAAAAGACAATATACCTCTTCCATACAATTTTGGTCCAAATTTTGAAACACGTTGTCGGGAACTGGTAGTACTTATCAACTAAAAAAAAAATATAAAATTAGTATGTTGTCCGGAGATAAAATACACAGTAACTGATGGACCAGATTGTCAACAATAACTTATGCTAAGACGACAAAAAAAATATATAGAAAAAAGATATGACCCATCAAAGATCTCAAAACAAAAACGGTTAGTTGACCAAAGAGGACACCTATCATATTTATAGACCTCATCGTCAAAAGTAACTTATATTATGATGTTAAACAAATCTGCTCCGGGAAAAAAGATACGGTTTGCTATAAATGTTAATAAACTTACGCAATTTGTACACATTATGAAAATATTTAATTTACGGATCTTAATCGCGTTGCAATACGGTCGAAACGTCGGACAATAAACAAGGTATTTTACCTTAAATATTCACGCGATTAAGACCCGTAATATAAATATTTTCATAATAAAAAGATACGGCTCTTAAAAAATAATTTTTGTATAAAATGGCAAGTCGTCCAGAGATAAAATAAAATAATTGATGGGGTCTTACTGTCAACAATAACTTACACTAAGAAGACAAAGAAATCGAAATTAAAGATAAAGTCAAAAATCTCAAGACAAAAACGGTTAGTTGTCCAGATAGAAGATAAAGTCTAAAACATCTCAAAAATCTTTTGACTGCCTCTGTGGCGCGGTGGTAGTGTATCCGACTGCTACGCAAGAAGTCGTGGGTTCGATCCCCACGCAGGATAAAACTTTGTGATAAGCACGATGGTTTATTCTGTGCCTGGGTGTTGTTTAGCCATAATATGTATGTATTGAGAAATATGTAAATATGTTTATCGGTTTTCTGGTTTTCATAGTACAAACTCTGCTTAGTTTGGGATCAGATAGCGTTGTCCAAATGTCAACATCAAATTAAAGTGTTGTTGTTGTCGGTGGTAGTCTATCCAGTGTACTAGTACCTACTGTATAAATGTTGATAAACTTTCGCGATTTGTACACATTACAAAATTATATATACTACGGGTTTTAATCGCGTAAATAATTTAAGGTAAAATAGCTTATTGTTTTTTAACTTTCGCGATTTTTATACATATAAGATATATGTCGGGGAACCGTCAGTCGACCCGTGACCACGATCGGTGCAATTCGATCGAAACGTCGGGTAAATAAAAGGTTCGTACCTTTAAATAATTCACGCGATTAAGTCCCGAAATATATCTAATATGTAAAATAGCTTGTTTATGGCCCAACGTTTCGACCCTATTGCAACGGCCGTGGTCACGGTACTACACGGTACACAGATACGGGAATAGTACTATATAGATTTTTTTTAAAACAACTAGCAATATGGGATTGTGGATGCCTCATTACTAGCAATTCTGTTAACCCATCCAGCTAACCTCAATGGCTTGTGTTAGGAGTGAGTTCACGTCGGTAGTATAATGGGTTGGATTCGCATCCACCACCTCAAGGTTTCGAGTCCAATGCCTTAGCTATTAAGCTACAGCTGGAGAACTATAGAGGTCAGTGAAAAGACAGAAGATAACCGTCACATAACGCGCAGAATACAGGGTGATGCTTAATATATTAATAACCTCCAGCTCTGGGCTTCTTTACATTCCACCAAATAGCTTCGTAATATAATTTTGGAAATATCCTTGCAAAGTAACCTTCCCCTACCTACTACCTACTTTTGTCACAATCATTTACCACACCTGGGTCCACATTCACTATCTTTTTTTTTGTTTTCGCGTCAAGCCCGCGCTTTTATCTGTCAAAATCTTGACATAATGGTATATAGAGAGCTGCGCTTAGAAATGCATCTGGCATGCGCGCGGACATCTTTGAGCACACCGCGCATGCGCCTATTCGTGCGGGTTTGCCGCGAAATCGTCAAAAAACATAGTGAATAAGAACCCTGTAAGATGAATTCTCGGAACTCCTTCCAAACAAAGTAGTCTGAAGGACTTGGCTGGACAAAGTGAGAAATGAATATATCGGGGGCTCATTCTGGGTCACACTGATTGACGAAAAGATTAATGAATGTAGAATGCGCTGGAACAGCCACATTCGAGTCGCAAAGATGACCACTCTGATAATAAATAAAACTCTTTTTACACCAATACATCTAACTTAAACCACGGTTGATTTGCTAGCACTTATGGAGTTTCGTTGTCTGTCTCCGAAACTCATCATCAGATCTTTACGAAATTTTCCCATTTAGGGACCATTTTGGAATAAACCTCTTTTGAACAAAAATAATTTAGAAAATCTAATAATGACGGAGTTTAGCCTGAACATACAAAAACAAAAAAAACAAACATCCGAATTGAGAACCTCCTCTTTTTTGAAGTCGGTTAAATATCCCCGATCGACTACTAGGAAGAGTTACTGCTCTTGACCTGGTGGTCCAATATATAGAAAGAGATTCAAAAGAAGAAACAGAGTACTGAGAACATAAGCCAGAACGGAGCTCTCTGGCGCAGACGTATAAGGAGATCCGACCCCAGGTAAGCTGGGAAGTGGATTGAACAAAGAATAGAGGCTGTAATTTCTCCTCCGTAAACGATTTCTACGTTGTTCAAGCCTAAACCGGTTTTCATTTTGGTCAACAAATCAGGTCATGTTTTGCACAATATTGTCAAATAGCAGTGATTAATACCTTAATCTTTATTATGCACTCGCGATACTGAGTAATGTCTTAACTTTATTTATCAACTGATTTGTCATATTAATCAAATTATTGGTATTAATATAATATAAAGAAGAGATAGTACTGGTTCCTTGTAAATTTGAATTGTTTAACATTAAGCGTCCGCGTCCTGACTTGGAATTTCCTTTCAATCTGGTCTGAGCTTAAAAGCGGTCTACTTATGTGGGAGCTCCAAAAAAATCCTATAGGATAGAAAAAAACCGGGCACTTCTACGTTGGGCCATGTTAATTTAGGGTTCCGTAGTTTCCCCCCCTCCGTCAAGCCTAATAATGCAGCTTAAGAAGTCAGTGGGTTTTCTGTTGTCAACCGACTTCAAAAAGGAGGAGGTTCTCAATTCGACTGTATTTTTTCTTTTTGAATGTTTTTTATCCGATTACTCGCAGACGGCTGGATTTGAAAAAATAATTTTGTGTTTGAAAGAGTATTCCCGATTGGTCCCATTGTTATCAAAGTTCGGATCTGATGATGAGATCTTGGAGAAATCGAGGGAACTCTTCAAATATTGTAATATTTGAAGAGTTCTCTCGATTTCTCCAAGATCTACCCAAATTACTATAGATGCCTGTAGGCATCTATAGTAATTTGGGTATATTTTGTTGTAATTCGTGCATTTACTCTTAAAAAGCACCATTGAGTGAAATGGAACTGATGATGAAGACAACAGAGAACCAGCGGAACTATTCAATAATAATAATTGCGGGTTGCGACCTAAGTAATAATAATCTTTATTTGCAAAAACCGTGTTCGATACCTGATTCTTCACCTCCGTCAAATCATGTAATGGAACTGATGGTCTAGTATCAGGTGAACTCCTCAAAAATCAACGGCCTTGTAAAAAGATATGAGCAGATAAGATGATGCTATTGTAACATAAATAAATACAAACTAATACGCTAAAACGTGAGAAATAAAAACTTTTGTCTTATTGGTATTTAGAGAGCTACGTTTAGAAATGCATCACGCATGCGCGCGGACATCTTTGAGCGCATGAAAAAAACATAGTAAATAAGGACCCTGGTACGATCACCTCGCCTGGTCGGAGGATCTGCACTACCATTCTTCAGCCGTTGCCGGGTAAAAATGTTCTACATAAGTTCCGCTATAAATACAACTTATATCATATCAGTGATCGATTGCTATAAGATTAGACTACGTAAAATTGATTAAACATAATTCAACCTTTGTTCTACAAGAGCTACTACTCTTTGTTTATCTGTGATTTATGTTTTACCGACTCTGATTAAGATCTAATTAGTTTTATCAGATTGTATTGGTGATATAATAATTATTAATAGTTGAAAAGTGTAATTGACACGCATTTTACTGGTATAACGCTATGGCGGTTGATTGGTGTGTTTATCTACTAAACTAATACAACTAACAATCATAATATTTCTGTAACTTTTGTTTTTTTCCTAGAAAAAGGACGACTTCCGCTGTAGGGTACAAGCCCTGTATCGCGGGGGACTTTACAAACATACAAGCCACGGACACAAAGTACATCCAGACTCGGAACAACAATTTGTGGATCATACAAAGTGGTGTCCCATGTGGAATCGAATCCATGACCTCTTGCGTAGCAGTTGGATACACTCCCACCGCGCCACATAGGCAGTACCTACTAAAAATTTAAAAAATATATATTTTCATTACTGCCATGACATTTATCTGATTTTTCTATACTGTGTACCTTCTACTATAAATTTGTGTCATCAGCTGTGCTTTAAAGTCACCATACTAATTAATAATAATAATATCTTGGGACAACTCACACAACGCTATCTGATCCCAAACTAAACAGAGCTTGTACTATGTAAACCAGACAACTGATAAACATATTTATATATTTCTAAATACATACATTTTATAGATAAATAGGACCCAGACACAGAATAAACCATCGTGCTCATCACATGAAGTTTTATCCTGGGTGGGGATCGAACCCACGACCTCTTGTGGATCAGTCGGATACACTACCACCGCGCCGCAGAGGCAGTCAATACCTAACATTGCAATAGTTTTTTAAACGACTCCTGCATTAGGGTTCTTCTCCCGCGACGGGCTTGCACCTTAATGCAGGAGTCGCCGGGAGATTTTACAAATATACAAGTTACGGACACTAGGTACACTCAGACTCCAAACAACAATTTGTGGATCACACAAAGTGGTCTGTTCCGTGTGGGAATCGAACCCTCTTGTGTAGCAGTCGGACACACTGCCACAGAGCTGTTGTCTGTCTGCATTAACCAAGCATGTACCTACACGCATCGAGCGCCTCAGCATGTCTCTTTTTGTTTAACGGATGTATTCGGTTTTTTTTTTTGTCTTTTCTGGTCGGCCTTGTCATTATCATCTTGTCGGTTTATTTTTTAATTAGTGTATATAATAAGTAGCTTTTCTTATAATAATTGAATCGCATGTTGCCTTTACTTTCTTCTGTAGTTTTTATAAGTTAATGCTCCCATCCACACCATAAGAGGCTAATTCATTTAAAACTTGGTTATATCTACTATACGTACTATGGTTATTGCTTGTGTTAGTTTCAGGGTGTAATGGTTGTAACACCTTACTGGCATAACTGTATATATACCTACAAATATATTGTAAACTAGCGGACGCCTCGCGGTTTTACCCGCGTAGTTCCCGTTCCCATGGGAATACAGGGATAAAAAATAGCCTATGTCACCCGGGGTTAGTGTAGCTTCACAACGATGAAAGAATTATTCAAATCCGTCCAGTAGTTTCGGATACAAACAAACAAACAATCAAATCTTACATCTTTATAATATTATTATATTATTAGAGTTTAAATATAGATAAAACCGGGCAAGTGTTTTTCGGGCCACGCACAATGTAGGGTTCCGTAGTCACCCCCCCCCCCCCCCTCCATCCGAATAATGCGGCTTATGAAGTGGGTTTTCTGTTGTTTTTGTTTCATAGTTACAACGTAATTTGTACGAAATTTTATTACTTCTCATTTGATCAGCTAACTTAACATTTAACTCGTAAACTTGTAAAGCCTAATTAGCTGTGATAGTTTTCCTTTTAATTTGACTATATATACTACTACCGTGAATATTTCACATACCCAACATCAACCATTTAGCTGGCAGGGGCTAACTGGCATACTTGACTCTAACTAAAATTTGCACTTTAAATATCAATATTTCACAACATATCAACCCATATGATGGCCCACTGCTGGGCACGGGTCTCCCCAGTAGAACCTACTGGTATGTAGATCCTGGGGGTAATTGCCATAATCGCCACGCTTGGCGAGCGGGTTGGCGATCGCAGTAAGGCTTTAAGTACGCAGAGGACGCTGCTGCCCGTCCTCCGGAGTGAAATCCCTTAGTCGCCTTGACCACACCCACGGGAAGAGATGGGGTGGTACTATTCTTAAGCCGGCACCACACGGCACTACCACACGGTTCTATCTAACGATACCACACACGATGGCGTAAGTGAGAAAACAAAATCACATCCTTACTTTACATATAGGGGAGGTACCCAAAAAAACCATTTTCAAGACTTTATTCTTTCACTTTGTCGTTAGTAGGTCAATATCATAGGCTTCATAAAACTCATAAATCATTTAAAGGACTTGGTGTTTGATTTTTAAATAAAATCCCAGTCAGCATTTCGAGTCTACCAATAAATTAATTTAAGAACGGAGAAAGTAGGATGTAGGCCTTTGCTCCTTGTTAATGTAATTTACTGAACAGTTTATTGTATTTTACTTAGGAGAATATTGTTGTCGCAGTTTGATAATGTTACTTAGATATTAGATAAGAAAACGATTTACTTTTGTAAGTAAAGATTCCGCCTGATAAATTAAGGCCATTCTTTCTTTTCTTTCTTATGCAAAACATTTATACTTATTCATTTATTAGAACTAGCAGTAATTTGGTCAATGTTTAAGCATATACAGTTTTTACATTGTAAGTGGATGCTCCTACTATGTTGTATTCATTGAGGTTGATATATCCAATTTAATGTACTCTTCTTATAATATTTTTGATCTCTTGTTTTCGCACTTGTCCTTTAATATGGTGTATAATCCTACTAATATAATAGCCGAATGTTTGTGAGTGTGGATGTATGGATGTGTAGATGTGTAGATGTGTGGATGTTTGTTCCTCTTTCAGGCAAAAACTACTGAATGGATTGTAATGAAACTTTACAATAATTTAGCATATACATTAGAATAACATATAGGCTAATTTAAAAAGATATTGTGTAAATTGTCCAAAATATAACGATAAGTGTCAAGTAAGTAGGAAAAAAATATATTACATTGTAAACATTGGTAATTTGAAAAGAGTGGCCACGAGTTTTTATTGCCTGTTCTTTTCTCTGGCTTTACCTTTAGTTTGCGCCGACTTTTCAGAAGTGTAGTATTTTGTTTCTTAAGTAAATAAAGTTTTTTTTTTAGTTTAATTATAAATCGTATAAATGTACTGTCTTTTTAATGCTGTTCTCTTTCTGCGGCCGAACTTAGTAGTAGCAAATTGAAAAAAAAAAATAGTGCACAATCTATATCTTAGATCTACAAAAACTCCGGCTACTTGTTTTTGCAAAGACTTTAATCATGATTTTTTTGATAATTGCCTATGAATTATAGCTTGACCACAACCGCTGTGCCGCTCCTTAGGTATGCGAGCGGCGTATAAATAATAAGTATGTACCTATACAGAGCCAAAATATTGTACTTCGGTATCTTCAAGATCTATCCGACACGACGACAGACTCTTGTGTGTCCGTGATCTTTCCTGCCCGCACCCCGCCTCCCCGCGCATACCTAAGGAGCGGCACAGCGGTTGTGGTCAAGCTATAATATCATAGACTGCGCGGCTAGTTGGTAGATAAATAAGATAAATACTTGTTTTAATAATATTATTTTTGAATGCTTAGATTTTTGGTTGTTTGTTCGTCAAAGGTAAAAATACTCTCAGTTTTTAAGATTCTGTAGCCAAAATGTTAAACGGTACACTAGCTCAGAGACTGTTAATAGAAAGTTGTCATTTTCCATGAATGTACTTATTAGTTACGCCGAAAAAGTGGTAAAATATAATACTAAAAAAAAAATTAGGGTATCTCCCCTATACGTTAAATATGTGGGGTATCATTAGACAGTTTTTTTTAAATATTTAGAAATTTTAAATATCATTTTTAGGTTTAAGGATCCGTCTATGAAGCATAAGCCTTAACAACTAAATTTTTGTTAGAGTCAAACAAAAGTCGCCATTTAGCTGGCAGGGGATTGTAGTGTTCATTCTTATCCTGCAACTCGGCGCTGCATTCTGAGGTTGCATCGCTACAACAGCTGCACTGCATTCTAAAGTGTACTCCTGCAACTCGGCGTTGCACTCTTACCGGCGCTGCATTCTGAAGTGCATTCCGTCAACTCAGCGTTGCACTTTTATCGGCGCTGCATTTTGAAGTGCATTCCTGCAACTTGGCGTTGCAATCTTATTGGTGCTGCATTCTGAAGTGTATTCCTGCCACTCGGCGTTGCACTCTTATCGGCGTTGCATTCTTATGTATATTCCTGCAACTCGGCGTTGCACTCTTATCGGTGCTTCATTTTGAATTGCATTCCTGCAACTTGGCGTTGCACTCTTATTGGCGCTGGATTCTGAAGTGCACTCCTGCAACTCGGCACTACACTTTTTAACTATATCTAATCTTTTATTTCATTACAGGGGGTGGCACCCTCCTGCCAGCTAAATAGTTGTTTTTGGAGATGTGAAAAAGCCAGGGTAGTACTTTTGTTTATTGGTTGTCTGGTTGCCATATGTTTTGCCTAGTTTGGGATCGATGAACGTGTGTGATTTGTCCCAGGATATTATTATATAATTAACCTTTTTTTTTGTTAACGTTTGTCGAAATCCCCACGGATCCCAACCAGTCGAGGGCACGTCTAGGGTGGGTGTGTCGGACTCGAACAGACTAAAAAATCACACGTTGTTGCGTCTTGTAGGTTCATTGCCGGAGATGAGGGTGTCCCTTACGGAATAGTTTCCTTCACCTGCGGCGGACCTTGGCCAAGTATATCGCCGCTTTTTTCAATTAGCTGCTTTGTTTCGTCGGTCGCGAATCGCGTCTCTAGTTTGAAAACGACAGGCTGCCCTACTCGTCGCTCTCAAACCAACGATATCAAGGGGGACGGAGATCCTTTTCTGCCCTTTGTTTTATATTATGTACCTAAATTTGTCAGTTTCTTTACACAACTTTTAGAAATTACTTTACAAATGATGCTTTCTGCTACTCGTAGCTCCTTCAGGGATGGACACTTTTGGTTGCAGATTCTGTATTGTTGGTTTTTTTACCTTAAAAAAAAACAATAATACATTATAAACAATTATTTGAGATTTTTGGTTTTTTAGATTCAAGTGTTCCTTTTTTCCAAGAAGAAAAAAAAACCTGAACGAATACATGTGCAAAAGTAGTATTTAAAACATAGTAAGTAATAGATAATTATGTGCACACTATCTAGATGTGCACTTATCATCAATCTACAATAATTTCGGCTACTTGTTTTAACAAAAGAATTAAATAATATTTTTAGCAATTAGTCTGTATATCTTTAATGATATGATAAATAATCGTGTGACGGTAACACATTATCAGTTATCAGAAATAGGTATCTCTTGCGGGTTAAATCACGTTGTTTTGGGTTTTGGGATATAAACACCTAGTATTTAGGACGTCGTACCTATAGGTAGTAATAATTATAGGTAATTATACTTTTATACGACTAAATGCAGAAACAAACAGTAGAGTTTGTTCCACCTTATTCACCTGGGTGAACAAAGTAGACATAGGTAACTAGTGTTCCATTTCACTTCGGAAATATTGCACCCAGGTGAACATAAGTGTTTTCCTTTTTTCACTTATGGATTATATTACCCAGGTGAATAGACGCGGTTTTTTTTAACATTCAACACCTAGTATTTAGGACGTCGTACCTATTTAAATGTAGGTATAGGAGTGGGAGCATCAATGAAAAATGTTGCAAAAACGGGGAAAATTTACGCAGACGAAGTTGCACGGGGTACTAGTAACTAATGACAGCACTGGTGGATCCTTTAAAATAATTAGTTGCGACAAAGTGACCTGTACTTATACTTTTGGAGAGACGAACAGTAAAGTTTGTTCCACCTTGTTCACCTGGGTGAACGATGTGGACATAACTAGTGTTCTGATTTCACCTCGGAATTATTGCACCCAGGTGAATAGACGCGGTTTTTATTATACATTATTGTTGACTTAGTTCGCGCACATTCTAACTTGCAAAGCATTTAATATCAAAGTCATTTAAGTATATAAATTCAATCAATTTAGTAAAAATCTGACGTGAATGGGGTCTGTCCACTGTATTTTGATAATTTACTAATCGTTGATACCACAGAACATAGATCCCTACTTGATACTGTTTAAATTATTCCCATAAAAGTATTCGGTGTGATTAGAATACTTTTAATGACTGTACTGTAGTACCTACAATGATTTAGAGATGAAATGAGGAACTAGTTATGTCTACTTTGTTTACCCAGGTGAACAAAGTAGAATACACTGCAGCAGCCGACTCAGGAGTCTGTATTAAGCAATAAGTAATAAGCTTACATAATTTTCAAAATAATTTAAGCAATTTTCATTAAACAAACACTAAGTGTGTTTCGGTTGAAATGCTCTGTAGCAAGTGTATTTACTGGGTGCTACAGTACAATATCTTTGTGCTGTATCTACAATCTACATCACAATCTTATGTTCCTTATCGCACGTTCAGTATCTATTAAATGTTTCCACTATCTGTTATCAACACGAAGTCGTTAGTATATAAGATGCACCTTTAGATAATTATAACCAGACTATACTACATCTTTTGTCTCATTTATACCTAATCATATATTGCCAAGTAGTTTGGCAAATTGGTGACCCCGACGAACGAATACGCAGCAAGAAACATGGCACAATCACCGTGCAAGGCGAACATAAATCAGCAAGGAACACTTGAAGTAGCTGCTGGCACCTCGGTTTTATCCCGCATTCCGGAATTTTGGAAAGACCAACCAAGATTATGGTTCACGCAACTAGAAGCCATATTAGCACCACAGAAGCAAGGAGACGAATACAAATACTGTACAGTAATAGCAAAGTTATCCAAGGAAGAAATACTACAGGTTAGTGACCTAATCACTTCACCACCGACTACAGATAAATACAAAAACATCAAGGAACGTTTAATTGATTGTTACGAAGAAACAGAACAGCGACAGTTTCAAAAATTAATATCAGAGACAGAACTCGGTGATCAAAAACCTTCGCAGTTATTACGTCAAATGCGAGTCCTCGGGAGAGGAAAAATCAGTGACGAAACAATTAAACTACTATGGTTCAGGCTTTTACCAACATCAGTTACTACGGTTCTAGCAGTTACGGAAGACATGGAAATTGACAAACTGAGCCAAATTGCAGACAAAATAATAATGAATTCAAAAGTAACCGAAATATCAGCTGTTAGCAACGACACTTCAAACGACAACAATACAGCATGCATTTTAGCCCAGCTAGCAAAATTACAGATAGATATTGACGCAATTCAGCAAGGTCAATATGGCTATCGACCCAACACGCACAATCATTTCAAGAAACGTCAACAATTCCCGATTATGAGGCCGAGAACAAACTATAGAGGAGCAAATCGATTTTGTTACTACCACGAAAGATTCGGAAAATATGCAAAGAACTGCATTAAACCATGCAGTTGGAAACCAATGACTTACGTACGGAACCAGGGAAACGAATAAGAGCACAGACAACGGCGAAACTCTGTGCAATCCACACATCCAATCGCCTCACCATTACCGACCGAAAAAGTGGTATGAAGTTTTTGATTGACACGGGCGCAAATATTTCAGTCATTAGCAAGCAACAGAGACATTCAGTTTTACAAAATGAACAATACACACTATACGCTGCAAATGGGACTAAAATTAGGACTTACGGCGAGAAGACGCTTACCTTGAATTTAGGACTACAACGATGTTATAAATGGAATTTTGTAATCGCCGATGTTACACAACCAATAATTGGAGCAGATTTTCTAGAGCACTATAAACTATTAGTCGACATAGCAGGTCGCAAACTTATCGACAAAGTTACAGAGCTGACAACGCATGTAACTTCGGAAAAAGCGACACAACAAACAATTCGTAATATCGCAGTGGGAACGAATCCACGTATTACGCAACTTTTAAACAAATACGAAGACATCACGAAAGGGTCCTCTCTCCGCAATGCGCCCAAACATAAGATTGAACATCACATTATCACTACAGGACCACCCGTCGCAGCTCGGGCAAGACCATTACCTCCAGAAAAATACGACATAGCCAAAAAGGAATTTCAAAATATGATAGAACTCGGAATTTGCCGACCGTCAGATAGCCCATGGGCAAGCCCATTACATATGGTAAAAAAGAAAAATGGCGAATGGAGACCATGCGGAGACTATCGAATGCTCAATAGCACGACAGTACCGGACAAATACCCACTACCAAGATTAACTGACTTTACATACATATTAGAAAATAAGAAGATACTAAGCAAGATAGATATACGTAAAGCATACCATTGTATTCCTGTTAAAGATATAGAAAAAACAGCCATCATCACACCTTTTGGACTTTTTGAGTACTTAAGAATGCCTTTCGGATTACGCAATGCGGCACAAACATTTCAACGATTCATGGATTCCTTATTTAGAGATTTAAACTACGTATTTATATTTGTAGACGACTGTCTCATTGCATCGGACAACGAAGATTTGCATTATCAGCATTTAGAAACGGTTTTCAAACGTTTACACGAGAATGGAATAACCATTAATCTCGAAAAATGCGAATTTCTCAGAAGGGAAATAGATTTCTTAGGTTATCATATAACGAGCCAAGGAATACTCCCTACCGAAGAAAATTACAAAGCAATCATGGAATTTCCCAAACCGAAAACAATTCAAGAATTAAGAAGATTTTTGGGCATGGTCAATTTCTACAGAAGTAATATTCCATGCGCAGCGGAAAATCAAAGAATTTTAAACGAATATCTACATGGTTCAAAAAAGAACGATAATTCACCTGTTCCTTGGACAACGGAAGCAGACAAAGCTTACGAAAAATGCAAGGAAAGCATGAAAAACGCAGTGTTAACAGCGCATCCTTCCCGCAACGCATCACTAGCGCTCATGACCGACGCTAGTGCTACTTGCGTTGGTGGAGTTTTACAACAAAAATCCGGACGCAATTGGGAACCATTAGGATTTTTTTCACAAAAATTGAGCGAAACTCAACAAAAATATTCTACGTTTGACAGAGAGCTGTTAGGAATATACATGGCCGTCAAACATTTTCACAGATTAATCGAGGGAAGAGAATTTACAATATTTACGGATCACCGACCTTTGACATACGCATTCTCCCAAAAACCATCATCAAACGATACACCGCGACGGGTCCGGCAGTTAGATTTCATTTCACAATACAGTACCAACATTCAACACATAAGCGGACGTGACAATATTACCGCCGATGCCTTATCTCGAATAGAGGAAATATACGTGCCATCACCTATCGATTACGCTGAATTGGAAAAATGTCAATCAACAGATAATGAACTAAGTAAATTACATGACAATAAAAGATTAAAATTCAAAAACATTACGCTTCCGGGTTCCACAATAAACATCACCTGCGACACCTCTACTGGAAAAAGCCGCCCCTACTTACCAAAGCATTTTCGCAAACAAATTTTCGATACCATTCATGGTATGAGCCATCCAGGAAAAAGAACTACGAGAAAAATGATAACCCAAAGGTATTTATGGCCGTATATGAACAAAGATATCAATAACTGGTGTAGATCATGTATAGCCTGCCAAAAATCAAAAATACAACGACATACGATATCACCTCCTGGTACATTTATGACAGCGCAACGTTTTGAACATTTACATATTGACATCGTCGGACCACTTCCGATTTCACAAGGGAAGAGATATTTAATCACAATCATAGATCGTTGTACGTCATGGCCCGAAATATTTCCGGTAGAAGATATAACTGCAGAAACAGTAGCCAAGACACTTTTCGAGGGATGGATTACTCGTTTTGGATGTCCATTGCGCATTACTACGGATCAAGGCCGACAGTTTGAATCAAGAATATTTGAGTCACTCTCACAATTTTTGGGAATACATAAAATTAGGACAACACCTTATCATCCACAATCCAATGGAATGATAGAGAGATTTCATAGAACTTTAAAGGCGGCGTTAATGACAAGAGAATCCAACGAAAATTGGTTAAAAGAAATTCCAACAGTTTTACTCGGGTTGCGGAGTAGCTTGCGAGAAGACACAGGTTATAGTTCAGCAGAGATGACATATGGAACGCCAATACGACTCCCTGGAGGATTTTTTGAGTCATCAGCAGCACAGTTATCAACGTACGAAGAGTTTGTAAAACAAATTCAAAAGGACATCACACAAATGACATCAATTCCGAAAAGAAAAAAACACAATCAAGCTATATTTGTGCATCCCGAACTCAAAGAATGCTCACACGTATTTGTTCGGTGTGATAGAATTAAGAAAGCCCTGACACCGCCGTATGAAGGACCCTACCCAGTAATTAGTAAAACAGATAAAACATTTTGCATTAGAATTAGGGATAAAGAGACAGTGATATCAATTGATAGATTGAAACCAGCTTTCATGATCAATGACGAATCAAACTACGTGCCAGATTCAAAGGATTGCGACAGGCATTCACACACGTACACTACACGATCGGGACGTAAAGTAAAGCCAGTAGTACGTCTATAAAAAATCGCTGATATAAGCAAGCTATTCGTATATATATTAACATAGATCTTAACATATACCATTAATTCACAACTACTCGTAACAACAAGACATCTAAAATGGGAAATCAAAGTTCTAAGGACCAGATAACATACAATACGGACAATTGCCTCAATCAAAACGAAGCGGACCAACTCCGTAACCTGATCCAGGAGGACTTACGGTGGACAAGAAATGTTGCAATGGGACAGATTATTTTAACAATCGGCGTGATCCTAATTTACGGCATAATGAAAACACTGGACAGAAGAATGAAGAGTTTAACGGAAAAAAATAATAAACACTCGTGCAACAGCTAAGTCAAAATTACAGACGTCAGCAAATCACACCACAACAGGCGTCATCAAATTCCACCGCGTACAATAGCATTATTATTTATATACATCAGCAAATAACTAGTAAGGTCTAGGTCAAATTTATATTGTAAACACTATTACCATATTTTTTTTTTTTTAAAGGGGGGTGTACTGTTACAGTACAATATCTTTGTGCTGTATCTACAATCTACATCACAATCTTATGTTCCTTATCGCACGTTCAGTATCTATTAAATGTTTCCACTATCTGTTATCAACACGAAGTCGTTAGTATATAAGATGCACCTTTAGATAATTATAACCAGACTATACTACATCTTTTGTCTCATTTATACCTAATCATATATTGCCAAGTAGTTTGGCAAACTGGGCAAATGAGATTTACAAACTAATGTCTCAAATGAGGACCGCGGTGCGGTGACATTCAGGTCTTTGCCAAACAAGGATCTGGGTCGCACTGATACTGTTATGAGCTAGCGTGACTCTTACCATTAGGCGCACGATCAGCTCTCTTCATTACGTTGCAGAAAAAAACATAGATCGGTATTTGAAAAAAAAACGTATCCAAACGATTTTATCCATCTATTTGGGGGCTACGATGCTCCAAACAAATTAACAGCGTCCGAAACACACGTTACAATTATGACAGGGTTCAAATTTGGAAACCCTTTTTTTATTTTATGACACCACAAGTTCGTGGCGGGGGGAGGGGGCATTATTCAGACAAAGATCTCAATAGATTTATCAAATGTCCAGTTATGCTAACGCGCACGTAGGGCACGCCGCGATAGCGGCGGTAAGCCCCCTCTTTGAGGAGTGGCTGGAGAGACGCCATGGCGTCCTCACCTACCGCGTGATGCAGATACTTACCGGACCACCGGACACGGGTGTTTCGGGAGGTACCTGCATCGCATCAGGCCCGAGGAAACGCCTGAGTGTCACCATTGCATTGACCGGCCGGAAGACACGGTGGAGCACACGGTGAAGGTTTGCCCCGCTTGGGCCGAGCAGCGGCTTGTCCTCGTAACAGCGATCGGCGACGGCAACCTCTCGCCCCCAGGGCTCATTCGAGCCGAGAGGGAATGGGAGACAGTTGTCTCCTTCTGCGAGGTGGCGGAGGTGATGCTGCAGAAGGAGACGGTCCTCACGACCCGGCCGCTGCGCGGTACGCCCCGGGCGACGGGTGTCAAGGGATGACATCCGGCCGCCGTAGGCGCGGACCTGCGGACAACGAGCAGTGGGTAGCTCACCGTCCACCTTAGAACCAGGCTCGGGTCAACGGCACGCTAGTGTTCCACGCGTGCCTCAAAGTGGTGTCAGGAATTGACGGGACCCCATTGGGCCGGCGCCCACCGGGAGTGCGGGATCGTTCGAAAGAGTTACCGTGCTCCCGGAACACCAGGGCGAAAGAAGGAACACAGATGGGTTTTAGTCAGTAAGATTCTGACACGCCCTCCCGCTCATGCCCACAGTGGGAGAAATCATTAGATGGTTTTCCATCTATAAAAAAAAAAGTTATGCTAAATGTAATGAAAATGCAATGGAATTAACAGAAATATTTTTTTAGTTATAACAAAAAAGTAAAACCATTGCATGTCGAACCACGCACAATGTAATTTTATTAATAGTTCCATAGTCCCCCCCCCCCCCCTCTGCCACCATCCGAATAAAGCGGCATAAGAAGTGGGTTTCTGAAATTTTTATTCGTACTTACCTACTAGAAGCAAGAATAAGGAGGTAGTGTTATATACGTTATTTGTATTTTTGTAAAAGGTTGTGAGTTATGTTTATTTGACCTATGTCAAACTGGTTCTGTATAATAAAGAAAAAATCTTACGAGTATGTGTGAAAAATTTAAATTTGAAATAGAATATTTTTTGAAATGCTAAGTTTTTCCCGATTTTTTTTTTAATTATTAGCTAATACAAATACAGAAGGAATTACTTTCCAACCAGGTTTCCTTACTTTCTCTTTTTATCAACGTGAGTCGCCATCTGTTATATTTTGCTGGTACTAAAACCAAATAGAGACCTGTGTAGTTACTCAGATTTATATGCACCCGGCACCCAGCCACCCTTATAAAGAGATATTGAATGCCAAGCTTGCATAAAACTGTATCGAATTCTAAAAGTTAATACTAGATGGCAGTAGTTGTTACATTTTAGCACTGCCTCTGTGGCGCGATGGGAGTGTATCCGACTGCTTCGCAAGAGGTTGTGGGTTCGATTCCCACACAGGACACCACTTTGTGTGATCCACAAATTGTTGTTCCGAGTATGAGTGTACTTTGTGTCCATGACTTGTATGTTTATAAAGTCCCTCACGATACAGGGCTTGTACCCTACTGCGGGAGCCTCTGACTTCTAATAGTACTTAAAATACGCTGGACTGACTACCCCGTACAAAGTGGCATAATTGGGTATTCGACTACTATCATATTATAGTATATTAAAGTTTCGACCGTATTGCAACGGCCGTAGTCACGGCCGTTGGAATACGGTCGAAACGTCGGGAAATAAACGAAGGTATTTAGCCTTAAAATAAAATATTTACGCGATTAAGACCCGTAGCTTATAAAATTCTATAATGTGTACAAATCGCGAAAGTTTACGAACATATATTACTATCATATTAAATTATTTTATACCAACTATGAATTAATGTATCAATAATCTAGTCGGAGATTACATATTTGAGCCCGTTTTCTCACCCCAAACGGGCTCAAATATGTAATCCATAAAATATGTAATCAATATGGGGTCCAAGTGCTCACCTTTTATTCAAAGACATTTCCAGCGTCTTATCAGTGCATCTCGTGACCAGAAGGCTGGCCTTTTCTTTGCACAGAGAATAAGCATTTCTATACAACGCAATGCTGCCAGCCTTCTGGGCACTATACCGGTTGACATCGATGGTGAGGAATTCTTCGACGCTTATACTGGTTGTGACTCCCTTTTTATGTAATCCTTTTTTTGTAGTTTACAAGATAAGTTGTAAATAATGTTAATAGTTTGTATATAATTAGTTCGTAGGGTAATCTAGCTTAATGAATATAATTACATTGTAAATTTTCGTTTTAATTAGTGTCTTATTGTAGATAAATCCTCCACAAAAAAAAATATATCATAAAATATTAATAATGTATGAAAAAATATGTTCGTTCATAATTTAACGTGTAATTACTAAACCTATTGATTTGATCATAGAAAATGTGAGGTCTTACGCTAATATTTCATACAAACTTGTACGGAGCATATCGTTTTTGACATTTCATAAAAATACACTGATTTGACTTTAGTCAAATACTCTATTTCTTGTGCCGAATCGAATGAGTGACCTGTGAGCTTTTAAGACACTTAGGTCAAATAGCCGTTGTACAATGAGTTTAAACTGGGTGTACCAAATGTCAAAATAATAATAATAATAATAATATGTTGGGACAACTCACACAACGCTATCTGATCCCAAACTAAGCTGAGCTTGTACTATGGAAACCAGACAACTGATAAACATACTTAAATATTTCTAAATACATACATTTTATAGATAAATAACACCCAGACACAGAATAAACCATCGTGCTCATCACACAAAGTTTTATCCTGGGCGGGGATCGAACCCACGACCTCTTGCGTAGCAGTCGGATACACTCCCACCGCGCCACAGAATCAAATGAAAGTGTTGTTTTTGGCGGCAGTACCCAATTTAGCGTACTAGTACTCAGTCTGTGGTATTTTATGAACGTAAGTCGCCATCTGTCATATTTTCTATGAAACTAGAACCAAATAGAAAGCTGTGTGGTTATTCAGCTTCTTATTATTGGCACTCGGTACTCAGCCACCCTTCTAAGTAAAAGTTAATAGACCTAAAGCTTGCTTATAACTGTATGGAATTCTAAAAGTTCAAACTAGATGGCATTGCTAGTCACATTTTAGTCTACCTCAGCTGAAAACTTTACTGTTTTAAAATTGTAAAGTCACTGTATTTGCACATCTTAGATCTTTATATATTCATTTAAGTTGTGCGTGTGTATCTGACTGAAATCCTCCTAAACGGCTTGACCGATTTTCATGAAATTTTATGCGTGTGTTCTAGTGGATTCGAGAATGGTTAGGTTAAGAGGCGGCACGAAGGTCACTTGGACAACTAGTATTAATATAAACCTAATCTATATCAATTCATTAAATAATTATTTCTGAATTCAAACTATGCTTTGTTTCTATATTTTGACCGGGAAAAACATAGAAATCTACGGTGTGCGAACGCCGGGTAAGTAAGTTGTGGAACTTTCTAACCGAGTTCAAAAAGGAGCAGGTTTATAATTCAAATGTTTTTTTTATTATGTATGCTCGGGCATAACGCCGGCATACGGTATGACTATATTAAAAATGGATTTCAAAAGGATTTATTTCGTAATACTACTACTACTCATACCTAGATTTATTTCGAAATAGTCCCATTTACATTTCGTAAAGATCTGTAGGCTTACTTTCTTTCTTTTAAAATGAAATTCATGAATAAATTTTACTAGAAATATTCTTATTAATTGGATAAGCACAAGAAATTTGAACACATGGACGATTTCCTGGAAGGAGTGGATTAAATAGATGTTCCTTACTCTGTATATCACCACCTCATTTTTAATCGAAACTGCGTTTTTATTGAATTAGAGTAGGCCTCCTGATGACGAGATTCGGAGACAGACAACGAAACTCCACAATATATACCAGCTAATCAACCGTGATTGAAGTCGGTTGGATGTTTTTTTTTTAAGTTTTTATCAAATAAAATCAAATCGAAGCAGCGCGAGCGTGCAAAACTTCATTTATTCTTATGACAAAACTTATGCTAAAAAATCATACCTACATACTTACTGACGAACAGAGAACCTCCTCTTTTTGAAGTCGTTTATCCATTAAAACTAAAGATGTTACGGAGGTGATTTTATCGGAACCGAATTCGGTGTCGGAGTTTATAAATTTGGTTTATCGGAGTCGGAAGTGGTGAGAAATATGCTAAGAAAATAAGACAAAATTAACGAAAATCATCTTAATTCCTTGTACTTTAAAAAGAAATCCTTATTTCTTATCTATGATATGATTTAATATCTACAAATTAGCTTGTAGCAGCGGTTGCACCATGCCTTCGCCAGCGCCGTTGTCAGCATAAGCGTCTTCCAGACGGTTGGAAACAAGCCTCCCCGCCAAGGTGACCTTGATGGTTTCCAACAGTGTAGACGGCTGTTGTAAACCAAGTTACTTGGTACTTGGTATCCAACAGCCACAAGGTCAAGCAAGCAAGGTCATCTTAGTTTGTACGTTTGTTTCCAACCGTTTGGAAAACGCTTTAAGTAGGACCCATGCTTCGACCACCGATTTAAAAGTGTCGCAGCCTTATACTACCTATGTGTATAAGTACATAGGTAGTATAAGGCTCCGACACGATGTACTTATACATACATACATACATACATATCAACCCATATGATGGCCCACTGCTGGGCACGGGTCTCCCCTGTAGAACCTACTGGTATGTAGATCCTGGGGGTAATTGCCATAATCGCCACGCTTGGCGAGCGGGTTGGCGATCGCAGTAAGGCTTTAAGTTCGCAGAGGACGCTGCTGCCCGTCCTCCGGGGTGAAATCCCTTAGTCGCCTTGACGACACCCACGGGAAGAGATACAAACATATTTAATTAAGTCATCAGACTTAAGCAACGTTATACTTGGTATAGTGCAAACCTAACAATAGTTTGCCCAGAATCAGTAACACAATAAAATAGTGTAGTAACAAACATATATTTATCCAAACTTTCGCATTTATATTAGTAGGATTGCGACAAAATTCTGACACCATTTTGCTACAATTGAAAAAGATAACTGTTGCCAGAAGATGGCGCTACTTGTTGCGTTTGATAAAGATAAACGATAAAAATACACACGCACCTATAATATTGTTAATATTTATAATTGCACAATTATTTATAAAAAACTATTATAACAGCAATTATTTTGTAGAAATAAACTTAAAATACTAAAAAATATTTGGTATCAGTTTGATGCTACTCGCTGCTAGATGGCAGCAGCAGTTGATTTTGAGTTCACTGAAACCACCTTATCTACTTTCAACTTGAAAATAACGGAGTAAAAACTCTTCGGAGTTAAAAATGGCGACGAACCGAGCTGACATCGTTCAGAGCTCAGCATTTATCGCTATATCGGTGGTAGCCTGGCCAAGGCATCGGACTCGCAATCCTACCTATTATACTATCGACGTGAACTCATTCCTAAGGCAAGCCATTGAGCTTAGCTGGAGGGGTTAACACGATTGCTAGTTATGTGGGACCCAATCCCACATTGCTAATTGCTCTTTTTGAATAGAAAAAAATACCATAAGTTATTTCCCGAGTCCCCAATCTAGGTGACAACAAGTTTGACAAAACCCTGATGTCTCCCCAAGGGACGAATATCAGGGTAGACAACAATCCAAGATCCTATACGCTGTTCAATCAATCCACCTGTATCGGTCGGTTGCTGGACGTAGATTCCTCCTGATTAACCCCCCCAACACCGGTTCCTCCGCCTTCGGCATTTAGTGCATGGTCCAGCCCACGTAGTTCTCTTGTTCGCAGGGGAAAAAGAAATGCTATTAACCATTAAAATGCAACTAGGTTTAGCATGATGACAGGTGCATCATCATCAGCCTATCGCAGTCCACTGCTGGACATAGGCCTCTCCAATTGCACGCCACTTTGTTGACTTGTTTTGACAGGTGCATACCTATGCCATATACCGTCTGCTGCTGAAACATATTTACCCGACTGTAAGGAAGGGTTATGTACTTAGCGCATATCTTGTATGTATGTATTTCTTTAAACCTCATATCTCACAAACCATTGGATGGATGTATACAATTAAGACGTCTTTGGATTAGTCTTAGACAAGTGGCGTTTGAAAAAAAACAACTTAATACTGCAATATGGGTAACTATCAAATTAGAGGCCTCACCGTCGTAATCGTAAAATATGATTATGTTTGTAATACTAAACAAAGTTAGTTAGCAACCGTTCTTCTTTCAATTTTCAATAAGTAGGTACTTGAATTGTCAAGTTAATTGTTACATACATCGTAAAACTACTAAAAAGTATGTAACAATTGTTACTAAATGCTGGGTCGTTTTTAAACATTAAGTAAACAGCTCGGTAGCTCAATTTCTTTTACTTTATTCTATAAATACCTTTAAATTTTAGGCTAAAATCTTATAATAATTGATAAGATATGTGGTATAACCTAACCTATAAATAGACCCCAAAAATATTAACCATAATCATATTATTAGCGCACCTATTATCTAAAGATTATTACGCTATATTATGATTATGTTGAAGTGGACCTTAGAAATACGATTTGCGTATGAACAATCGTATATTATAAAGTTAATTGTTACATACTATTACATAAAAGTATTGTTACATAAAAGTTAATTGTTACATACATCGTACAACTACTAAAAAGTATTAAATAAAAATTAAAAAAACCCGCCTGCAAAAAAGATGACAACAAGATCTCCTACATATATAATTTCATGCAATCGGAGGCCCTTTACTAAGTTTATTGAGATTCATTAAAGCCCCCGACTGCATGAAATTTCAATTGTTTTTCATTTAATGAACCCTAAACACATCGACGAAATCATACTGTTTTTCCGTAGCCAAAATGGCAAAAACGGAACCCTTATAGTTTCGTCATGTCCGTCTGTCTGTCTGTCCGTCCGTATGTCATAGGCATTTTACTCAAAGACTACAGTAGCAGCTACTTAGTTTGATAGCTATATTTTTTCAAAATAAATATTTTAGGGGGCACTCCATACATGTAACAGACAAACATCAACGTGTGGTACATCTTTCGACAGGTCTTTTAAAAATATATTAAGGCTTGTAATAAACTTATTTGATTAAGTGAATATTTTTAGAAATAATCGCTCCGAAAGTGCTGCCGACTAGATTTTTTAGAATTATGCAATATTGGTATGGAAATCAATCCAACAATGTTAAATGGGTGAACGCGCTCTAGCTCGAGGCAGGGTGGGTTGAAATCTCCTAGATTATTTAACTTATATATCGATACCTCCCACGTAAGTTGTTGTATCTCCAAAACTACAAATTTACAGTAGAGCGTTTCAAAGATTCAAGTTGAACCAAAATCTGCATTTATAGTTGCATCTTTTTGAAATTTGGTATTTAAATGTAATATAATAGTCTTCTTAACTACGTAAAAAGATATTTTAAGTAATATCTTTATTTTCTGAGATATTGTTCATACAACATTTTACTTCGGAGTTCAAGCTATTCTAGTTGTTGTATCTGATACTAACAACGTTATACTGCGGCGCGCAGATTTTGCCACTTGTGGTATATGATAGTTACAACTGTATACATCGGAAAACGTAAGTCTCACTCTGTTGTATGTGGTAATAATATTTATATTAGTTACAAAATTCAAATGTACAATTTGACCGTGATTAATGTTTTAGGTTAAGAAATTAAAAAGAAATGTTATTAAGGTTAAATTTCTTTATTAGAAACAATTTAAGTGCTAAAAAGCTAATCAGAGAATCTAAATAAAACAATGAACTTTTATAACATAATTAAATAACTTCTTCTATTGCTGATTAATTAAAAACATTTGAACACAAAACAATCATTCAAAAGACTTTTTTTTAATTAATACAAAGTAATTGAATCAAAGCATGACCTATGTTTATAATAATACTTTTGTAGGTAACATTACAAACTCTTCTTAAGAACTATTCAAATAGAATTACAAAAATCAACATATTTATTAGAAAAATATATGAACTACTTAATCATTTATAATGAGATCAGCTTAAAGTCAAAGTAGTAATTTGGTAACCATTTATAATTTTTGGCATTGTACTTATTGGTTTAATACTATAACATCGTTAATGTATTCATATAGTTTAGATAAAGACATTTATAAATAAAAACAATTGTACTGTTGTCAACTTAGCAAACCTAAAATTAAGCTATTTTTTATGGGAGCTTTAAAACTATATAAAAAAATAAAAATCTTAATGAGATCAATATTAAAACTTGAGATGATTAATCAAAAGCAATATAAAAAATAGAAAATTAACAGAATAATTTGAAAAGACTATTGTCTATTCTGAATCAGAAACTTCATCGTCATTATTGACGCTAGAAACAAAAGATAAATTCCTGAAAAAATCGTGATATGTAGCTGGAATAATTCCACTATGACACAGGCTCAATAAATCGTCATATTTTGCCTTAGTTATGGGAAGACGGTTGGTATACAAGGGGCATAGTTGAGCCATACTATTCCTTTGGCGTCTACGAGTATTGGTATTGAGAGCGATTGTCATAGCATTACTGTCTGCCAAATCGTACCGATACATAATTTTAAAAGGATCTTCTGCACATACACTTACTTCTTTTATTTTATTCCATCTAACAACGTTTCCATTGACATTTTTTGACCAATTACGTCCATTCAAAAGTGTTTTATAATTTAAAAAATCTGTATGCTTCATTTCTATGACGTTATATGGTTTTCCTTCCTGTTTAGCCCATCGAACCAAGCTAAACCATTCAAAAGGTGTATAAATAAGTTTATTTTTAGACGAACGTTCTATTAGAGCATGTACGCTATCACCTTCTGCCTGAGTGTGACCTTTTTCAAGAAATGTATGTTTAATAGTAATATTAAGCTTATGAGCGATATAAACATAAAACGCAAACACAATACGATTGCGATTCTGACGTGAATTTCATGATCCATGACTTGCTGTTCTGTTGGACTGTTAATATTTCTAAAGATGTGACACTGATCGCACTGATCTTTCTTAGGAATATAAAAACTGAGCTTAAAGTTTTCATTTACAATGTCTCGGTATAGACGTTCGGATTTAGCTTTCTCCTCATATGTATTAGACTGAAGCCACTCATTATACATTGCAAATAATTTATGAAAATTTAAATCTCCATCCAAATATAGCTTATTTGACCTTTCCCTAGTAAAATGTGACTCAACAGGCTGCAAATTCTTGATATGGTCACACACACTGGTTATAACAGACTCTGTCTTTTTTACAGGGTGGTTTGAGTGTCTTCCTCTTTGATCTGGAATGAGTACTCCAGTAGTCGTATCCATCTTTTCTAAGGCCTTATTAATAACCTGATCACTGACGGAAATAGTGCTTAAGAAATGTTTCTTGCATACATCCACACAATTATCGTCACCATGATCTAGTGGCAATGAGTACTTTAACGTGTACTTACGTCTTGAAGTGGTATCTGTGTAGACTCTGCGTTTATTTTGTTTTTTTACTAAACTGGCTATGTACATCCATTGCTTTTCTCGATTTCCCAAACTCCAAAAACTCTCAAATATCTTCTGTCGGTCTCCTTCACCTAATTTATTGAAACACTTCTTGCGGCAGCGACATGGCGGTCCCATTTTTCTCTTTTCTTGAATTTTACCATTTCTTGACATGTACTCTTTTCCCATATTACGTAAATTCTTTCTCTTAGTGTCTATCCATTCATTAAAATATCTTTTTCTTATATTACCTTTATCTTTCCTTGGTTGACGACGACGATCGCTTGTGCTTGGACTATTATTCGAAATATCTGACAGCGGACTATAATTATTTATTGTTGTATACGTTGAGCAGCTAGACAGATAACCTGGTGAGGGTACAGGCAAACTATCAAAAGTTGATAAGTTTTCCTTTTGTATATAATAAGGGCAAAAATCATTATCACAGTCGTAGTCCAAGTGGTTGATACTACAAGAAGGTGAAGGGTGCGGTGTTTCGAGATTTGCAGTATCAGAATCTGAAGCAACTTCTGGGTTATTATAAAAAATATCTGCATCAATTATGTTTGCTAGCTCATTCATTTCCGACTCATTAAAGCTTATTGGTAATGGAGACTCTGAAACAATAATAATGTTTTATAAAATAGACCAGAAGATTCAAGGAATCGAAACTGAGGCCTCGGCGTGCTAATACAATGCACTAGGTATGCATCTAGCTATTGAGGAAGTCGTACTTACCATTTAAAGATCGAATTTTTAACTGACGACTTGAGTTACAACGTAAATTTTAAGTAAAAATAAAGTAAATCCAACGTAAATTATAGTATTTCACTATACAACAAATTTTTAATGAAAGATTTCCGATGTACAATGTTGTATTTATTACATACAACAAAATGTTTAACTTAAACGAAAACGTAAAATGTTGTATGTATTACATACAACATTTTTGATGAACACTCACCGGCGTATATTGTTGTAAGTAATCTATACCATATTTTAGGTTGTTGCCACCATGAAAAGTGTTAGTAACCGAATCCATGCTACTAAAATAATACAAAAATAACTTACCTATAATATTTCGTAGGCTTGAATCAGGAAAACTGTTTAATTCGATTTCATTTAATGAAATATTATTGTCGTTTTCAAAGGGTGTATTGGAGTCGTTACTTGCTATATTGGTATTATTGAGCAAATCACATATTCGACGCCCTCTTGATATAATATTTGTACGTTTCATTATAACTAACTTGAAGTAAACTAATTACGTCAATGAACTAGCAAATAATATAAGCCATTTCAACATGCGTGCGGCCGGTTGAACGTCCGGCGTGGTCTGTTGTATGTAACCAATACGATGCGCGAGCGCGTGCTTCCACCCGCCCCGCGCCCCGCGTACACAAATGCATAGGCATATACAGTACTCCCAAATTAATAATGCACATGCAGATCTTCGCTAATTGTCGTATTCCCGGAAACACTCGAATCATGGAATCGTAAGAGCCCTAAACAAGGCATTTGCATTTTGCACCTTGTTTAAAAGAGATAGGAGTCAATATCATGTGTGCACAATCGAAAACAAATCGGGCGTTCGGCAGCTGTCGCCGGTCAGCGAAATGTCTGTCAGTCGTCTTTATATATTGGTAGTGACTGCACGTGTTCTCTATTTGTGGAAATATATAGAGCTGCTATTACACACCCTTCTTGGTAAATATAATTTCAACATTAATTAGCTTATTCAGATTTAAATAGTATATTTTGAAAAAAGGAAAATAAATAACATATTTCACGTTTTTTTAATATTAAAAAAATAAAATACCTACATTAAATACATATTAAGTACTAGAAAAACATTTAAAAAATGAGATTTATTTAAATTAAATAAATAGATAAACATGCATAAAAAATATATACCTAACTCTGCCCATGCCATTTTCTTTCAGACGAATTCTTCCAAAATGGATAAATTTAAACGTGGAAAACCGCTTAATTCACAAGCACGGCAAATGGTATTTAATGTGTACCTTTATTTCTTAAATGAAGCCAATGTTTTCAACAGAGACCATGATGGTTATTTTAAAAAAATTCAAGACCGTGTTACAAAAGCTACAGGAATTTCGCGACGAACTTTGAGTAATATCTTAAACGAAAAAAAACATAATCAATCAAAGAAATTTTCTACACCGAAAAAAGGAAGACCTAAAAGTAGATTTCGGCTGGTACTTGATGATTTCGACTACTGTGTTATTCGTAATATGATATACAATTTTCAATTGACGCTGAAAGAACTCCCAACTGTAAATAATTTAAGAATAAAGTTGATCGAAGCTATTAATTTCAAAGGCTGTGCCGAGACTTTAAGGTTGATCTTGAAAGACATGGGGTTTAGGTTTCTGAAAACTGATAATAACAGACAATTACTTATGGAAAAACATGATATACGCCTAAAAAGGATCAAATATCTCAGAGAAATACAACAGCTGAGGAGTTCTGGTAGAAACATAGTATTTATGGACGAGTCGTATGTGCACACATCACATACTAAGGGTAAAACTTGGCAAGATAGCAACAAAAAAGGTATCAAACAACCCATTTCCAAAGGAGAGCGAATAATTATTGTACACGCAGGCAATGAAAAAGGCTTCGTCCCAGGGGCTCTAATGTTACATAAATGTGTCGACTCAGAAGGTGACTATCATAAAGAAATAAACGCGGAACGTTATCAAACTTGGCTACGCAATCAATTGATTCCCAACTTGCCTCCTAATAGTGTGTTGGTAATAGACAACGCCCCATATCATAATAAGCTGTCTGTGAAACCACCAAACTCAAACACATCTAAACCACAAATGACAGCTTGGTTACAACAACACAACATTCCGCATGACCCAAAGAAACTGAAACCCGATTTGTATAAAATTATACAAAGATACAAAGAAAATTACACAGAATTTGCCATTGACCGTATAATGGAGGAACATGGGCATAAAATTATACGATTGCCACCATATCATCCCGATTTTAACCCTATTGAAAATATTTGGTCCCAAATAAAGCAACACGTGGCCAAGAGAAATATTGCAATGACTGTGACGTCAGTTAAAGATGCTATATTAGAAAAAATCAATAAAATAGGACCAGAAGAATGGAAAAAAGTTTCTGATCATGCGGTTCAATGCGAAGATGAATATAGAAAATTTGAGCCAAGAATCGATAGTTATTCCGATAAACTGATTATTTACACAGGTGATAGCAGTGAGGAAAGTGTAAATGAACAAGAGCATAATGAAACTTCTGATGAATCTGCGATGTCGGGAATAGAGGTCTTCCTCGATTCTGATTAATTTTTTTATAATTGTATTATTTTTCTGGAATGATTAGTGCTGTAAACAAATTTGAACTGAGATTTTGATTATATTTTATGTAAACCTCTATTTGAAAACGTTTTTTTCTCCTTCTAATAAAACCTTATGTTATTTAAACCTTTTCCTCCATAATTACACCAACTTCGGTAAGACACTTGAAAACTAATCACTCCAACAATGATTGTAGCGTTTTCGCTATTTACTTACATGGAATTATCGAATCAAATTTCGTTACAGGTAAATCAAATCTGTTTTAGCACAAAACACATAATATATAAAATTAGGCATAGAGAAATTGCTCTTAACCACTCTATATAAATATCGTCTTTCGACGCTCGGGTAATACGACCGTTGCCGAACAATGACGAAGATTTCCGAAGATTTCTATGCGCATTATTACTTTTGGAGTACTGTACATTGGTGTGTTCCGTTCGCGTTTGAAAATTACAACATTATGCGTCTGACAAATCCTTTAAAAATAGTGGTTTTCTTGTTTTTTCACTTTGAATGGATATAATGGTTCATATTAAGATATTTTTCAACAAAAAAGCAAAATAGGATTTTTGTGGCATACAACAACTTACGTGGGAGGTATCGATATTAACGACTTAATAGTAAGCCTTAGCAATGTGCGGGTTGGGTGCAGCATACACGGTGTTAAAATTAATATCATCAGCTACGCTGACGACAGGGCACTGTTAGCACTGACAGCTGGGGCTATGAGATGTTAAAAGTATGCGAGTCCTGTGCTGCCTCAAACGGTCTCCTAAAATGTCAATAAATATGAGTACATTGTCTTTAAGGCCATCGGCAAAGGCCCTGATAATATACCAAGTCTGACCCTAAACGGCATAAACATACAAAGAGTTACTAAATGTAAATATCTAGGAAATTTTCTTGCTGATGACCTAAGAGACGATGTTGATATTGAAAGGGAGCGCAGGGCATTATCGTCAGCGGTACAATGTTGGCCCGCAGATTGTTTCGTTGTAGCGAAGCAGTCAAAATATCGTTCAGCAAAGTCAAAGTAACGCCAAAGTCTATATGCGGGCAGTCTGTGGGCTACCTACACCAAAAGATGTACTGCGCATCCAATATAATAATATATTTAGAATGTTGCTGGGCCTGCTCCGCCATTGTAGTGCATCAGATTTGTTTGCGCAGTATCAAACTGACGGCTGTCACTCGCAAAAATATCACATCATTGGTGCCCAGAACGCGGGTCAGTGACAACAGTATTCTGGTAACTATAGCGGAGAGTATCAACACTTATTTTCTAACGCCTCTGTTAAAATGCGCAATAATTAATTCGTACTTTTACCTACTAACATTAAACATAAGCACTTCACTAACACAATGGATCTCTGTTATCTGTAAATAAATAAATTAATTAATAATTCATACATAGTTATAGCATATTCTTTTTGTGAATTATTATGGCGTAGAATTTTTTAGTCATACTTTTTCATTCATAAATATATGAATTGAAAAAAAAAAAAACTCTGACATTTATCAAATTTAATTAAGTATGCCTACCAAATAACAAATCAGTATCACATAGCAATCCCCGAAAATCTTCACAACATTCTATTACACGTTGTGTAGAGACCTTACAAAATGATGCTGAGTCTTGACCAACCCTGATGCCTCACATATCTCCGAGTTAGCGAATATTTTGTATCAGAATTCGAATTTTGTCCCTACACTTGAAATACTCTGTACGGTTTCACAAGTTTCGCCCAACCTTGTCACAAAGTAGTCCCGTGTGGGAATCGACCACACTACCTAACACAGCATTCTCGTTGCGCCACCGAGGCAGGTACGAGTAATCCTCTGGGCCTATGCCTAATCTCTCTCCAGTCGTGGGCGATTTACATCTCATCGGGGTATGAGAGTACGGGCGTAGAGCGTCCTCTACTCGTTCGTTCACTCGCACAAATTATAATTTAAAAATTCGTTTTCCATAGCACTTGTCGATTAACCTATACTTTAATTTTCTGTTATTTACGTTTGTAAACTTTCGCAATTTGTACACATTATAGAATTTTAGGCGCTACGGGTCTAACTCGCGTAACTATTTTAGGGCTGAATATTTTTATTTTATTGCTCGACGTTTCGACCGTATTGCAACGGCCGTGATTACGGGTAGACTCTACCCGTGACCACGGCCGTTAAAATAGTTACGCGATTAAGACCCGTAGCTTCTAAAATGATATTAATTTGTTATCGGTTCTTTTAAAAAAGTAAGAATGAATTTAGTGTAAAGTCACATTAAAGCTAAACGTAAAGATTATTATATGTACACAAACTTTAATATCTTGGGACAACTCACACAACGCTATCTGATCCCAAACTAAGCAGAGCTTGTACTATGGCAACCAGACAACTGATAAACATATTTAAAATTTTCTAAATACATACATATTATAGATTAATAACACCCAGGCACAGATTAAGCCATCGTGCTCATCACACAAAGTTTTATCCTGGGTGGGGATCGAACCCACGATCTCTTGCGTAGCAGTCGGATACATTCCCACTGCGCCATAGAGGCAGTACTTTGACTACTATTTTGTAGTCCTTAGTGTTGTAATGTCCAAAAGTCCGTGGCTAGCTGATTTCTCCTACAGTAACTATAATAATATTATAAAGAGGAAAGATTTGATTGTTTTGTATTGAATAGGCTACGAAACTACTGGACGGATTTGAAAAATTCTTTCATCGTTGTGAAGCTACACTAATCCCAGGTCACAGGCTATTTTTATGCCTGTATTCCTACGGGGACGGGAATTACGCGGGTGAAACCGCGAGGCGTCCGCTAGAATTCTTTAGCTTCCTAGTTAAACCGTTTTTGCAAGCTTTTATTTAACTTGCCCTGTTTGTATGTTAGTTAGTTTGTAAATTTTTCTGGGTCAAATCTTGAAATCTAAATTATAACCACTTCCTGACGTTCGATTCGACTCAAATTTGGTACACTAGTGCATCTTTGATGAATATGTTGACTTTGACTGCCTCTGTGGCGCAGTGGGAGTGTATCCGACTGCTACGCAAGAGGTCGTGGGTTCGATTCCCACACGGGACACCAATTTGCGTGATCCACAAATTGTTGTTCCGAGTCTGGGTGTACTTTGTGTCCGTGACTTGTATGTTTGTAAAGTCCCCCGCGACACAGGGCTTGTACCCTACTGCGGGAGTCGTTTTCTTAAACAAAAAAAATGTAATTTGGTATGAGGAGTCAATGGGTGGCCAAAAGAATTGATGGGTTCTCTTGATTCATCTTGACAAGTACGCCGATCCTATATAATTTCCAGGGTCTGATGATGGAGCCGGAAGGTGGAACGGTGGTACTCAACGCATGAGCTCGTTAGATTCGTCTTGACAAGTACTGTCATTGGTACTCAGCAGTCATGTCAGTCAGTATGATTCAATCAATGTAGTTAAATAAAATACTATAATTAAACAGGAAAAAAAAAAACCGAAAACACCTTTTTTTTGCTAAGCTAAAAATGTCAAAATGTTATACTCTAAACACGAGTATTTCGTACATGTGTCGAAAATATATCGTTATACGGTTTTTGTGACTAAGCATAAATAGTTCTTATCAATTCGTATTGAAATTGTACACTAGTGAACTGTTTTTCGAAGTCATACGAGTAAGTACGAGATTGACATTTCTGAACAAGAGTTCCAACATCGGTTTTCAAGATTTTTGGGTTGTGTTATAATTATAGCGTGACCTAAGTTTATTAGGATACTTTTAGGGAATTAAAACTATAATTATTACTACTTTGAATGCAAAAAAAGTTCGCCCCTTGCCTGGTCAGAAAATAAACGCAATCTGGAATATGCTATCTAGTGGTAAACGTCATTTTGTGTGATCCACAAATTGTTGTTCCGACTCTGGGTATACATTGTGTCCGTGACTTATATGTTTGTTAAGTCCCCCGCGACACATGGCTTGTAACCTACTGCGAAAGTCTTCTTTAAAAAAAATGTACATACATGGGTCTGTGTGATCCAACCAAGCTTGCCAAGGGTTAAAATTAACGGTTTTTTTTTTAATTTAGATTTTTTACAGCTTCAAGGGACTGTAGATCGGAATATATGGTTTTAATTTCAACACGATACCTCCGCGTTCCCGAGATAAAGAGTCTTGACAGACAGACGGACAACAATGTAATCCTATAAAACTGTTTTTAAACACTGTTTTTAAGGTTCCGTAAAAGTTATTGAAAAAAATGGAATTTATTTTATTCCAAATGACAGAACCACGTGTTTGTCATTAAATATCTTCTCTGCCTACCCTCATTTTACATTTAAGGATAGATGAAGATATAGGTAGAACAAAAGATTAATTTGTGATTCCCGTCGCGAGCGATTCCAAGCAGAATAATATTTTAATCCTATCTCGGACAGATGTTTACAAGTGAATCTCATTATTGTAGGGTAGGAGAACCAGTTGACGGTACTGTGATATAAATATTATTGTTTTTTTAACCACCTTCAAAAATGGTGGCAGTAAAGTACCTACTAATGGTTTTGGTTTATTATTGTTTACAATTATCCAACTCAAACAAACATTTTTTTTAATATCTTGGGACAATTCACACAACTCTATCTGATCCCAAACTAAGCAGAGCTTGTACTATGGAAACCAGACAACTGATAAAAATACTTATATATTTCTAAATACATATATATTACAGATAAATTACACCCAGACACAGAATAAACCATCGTGTTCATCACTCAAAGTTTTATCCTGGGTGGGGATCGAACCCACAACCTCTAGCGTAGCAGTCGGATACACTCCCACCACGCGACACAGGCAGTCAAGTCTTTTGTGTGCTAAAACGTATTAAAAAAACCTGTTTAAGTTTTGTGTCATATTATTAATGATTGATCATGATCCTTGTATTACTATTGTCATAAAACTTTTAAGAATGGAATCCACATAGCATAATGATGAAAACTCAAATTAAAAACATGATAATTAGCACACCTACTTAGATTTAGATAAAATTAGGTATCTATAACCGTTTAATATCATTTTTAAATATATATCTGTAATAATATTATAAAGCTGAAGAGTTTGTTTGTTTGTTAGAACGTGGTAATCTCAGGAAGTACTTGTCCGAATTGAAAAAATCTTACACTGTTGAATAGCCCATTTATCGAGGAAGGAGTAAAATCACGCTGCGACCAATAGGAGCGGAGCAGCAATGAGAAATGTTGCAAAAACTGGGAAAATTTACGCAGACTAAGTTGCGTGGGACAGTTAGTTGTTAAATAAGTTGCAATGTGGGTCCCACATTTAGCAATCTTGTTCAGACAAACTAAAACGCTAGTATTAGAAGTATGAGCCCGTTGTCGGTAAGACTATCAGTAGGATTCGAACCGTGACCTCTCGATTGCGAGTCCTTTATCTTGGCCACGGATCTATACTAAAGCCGAAAGCGATGTGAAATGTTTAATAACAATGTTGCTTAGCAACCATTTACAAAAGTATTAAAGCTTGAATGGTTGCTCAGCAACTTTGTTAATTAACATTTCATATCCATTTTGGCTTTAGTATAGTTACTGTGGATTATCAAATTTTTGACCTTACTTTTCTGTTACACGTTGCATTATAATTCTTAATTATAAAATTAATAAAATAAATCCTTGGAATTTCTTTCGGTACATTCTGGCCGTGACCACGGCCGTTGCAATACGGTCGAAAATCGTTCAATAAACAAAGTATTTTACCTTAAATTATTTAGACGATTAAGACCCGTACTAAATATAGTTTTATAATGTGTACAAAATGCAAAAGTTTATCTTATTTCTTAATTAAACACCCGGACGCCAACAGTACCACCTACCCTACATCTAAAGCGACACAAGAGTGAGCCGCACCTCACGGCCTATCCACCACTCCCTCCCTCACAACACTTTTATCATTTTAATAATACATATTTATATTTTGATTATTTGGTTTAATATTTACAAAAAAAAAACCTTCAAATTTTCCTTTTATGTTCGGGGTGAGGGTTAAGATAGAGATAAACTAAGATACAAGATTATACCTAATAATAATAATAATATACATAATCCACAGTATAATAAATTCTTAAAAAACAATGTTATAAATAAAATAATGCAATGTATTTCAAGGCATCGGTTTCACAATCATGAAGTCGTGGGTTCGAATTCTGGCCATACTACCGACGTAAACCCACTCCTAACACAAGCCATAGAGCTTAGCTGGAGGGGTTAACAGGATTGCTAGTAATGTGGGGCCACTTTAGTTATATTAAAAAAAAAAACTATTTAGCACACAAAAATGGCTTATGGCGTCTAGTTACCCTATGTATGTATACCCAGTGGGCCAAAAAGGGCCTGTCGGGCTTAGCACTGATGGTTTTGAGAATACTGTTGTTACTGCCACAGGTTCTGTTTAGCATCGAAGCTGTTCTTTTACGGTCCTGTCCGCATAGAAATCGTCGATGTGCCCATCAGCAAACATCTGAGATGCGCTACAGAACCGAGGCAGTCCCCTCAGCATCCCGAACCCATCGTTGACTGCCTCTGTGGCGTAGTGGGAGCGTGACCGACAGCTACGCAAGATGTCGTGGGTTCGATCCCCACCCAGGATAAAACTTTGTGTGATGAGCGCGATGGTTTATTCTGTGTCTGGGTGTTATTAATCTATAACATGTATGTATTTAGAAATATATAAGTATATTTATCAGTTGTCTGGGAGGGCACGGAAATCTGACACGATCGGAGACATTGGGCGCAAAACTGACGGCTTACGTGGTCTCCGAGGCACGGAAGGGTATGAAATTTTCAAAAACGGTCATCCATGTATTGACCGACAGTGGTAATGTTGCCTAGCCTCCCAGATATACATTTCAGTCCGTTGTATGTTTAAGTCTAGGAACACTAAGCCTGTATCCTAGTGCGGGAGACGTCTTAAAAAAACTAAAAACGAGTGGTAGGACTAGCAACACTAAGCCATAGGTCGTCTTGGTGGGTACTTTAACAATGTCAGTTATTCTTCCATGTGTGTTGGTTGTATGGCACTGTAACAAGTGTAATTACAGTTGGATCAACGTAACTAGGCCGGACTGAAGTAGGCGACAAGTGGTTGCGCAGATGCATTTTTTGGAAGTAAATGGTGACAGGAAGCGGGGGGCGGGGGCGGTAACTAAACCAAGAGAATTAGAGATGCGATTACGCATTACATTGTCATAATTAGTATTACTAACTCATGTTTTTTTAAGATTATTTTCGTAACAAATTGTTTTTCAAAGTTTCTTTGGTATTTACTGTAACTGTTCTAAATTTAAACTTTTATGAACTCATTTAAATAGTGTTTTTATATTGTTGAATTAAAATGTTGTTAGTATTTTTAATCGATATAACATATTTAGACGCTTTCGTAAGTAATTTTAGAGTCGCATCTCTATGACATGCGCGAAAGTGATAAAAACCTAACTTCGATCCGGTCAAGTTACGTTGATCGTACTGTACTGGGCAAATGAGATTTACTAACTAATGACTCAAATGAGGAGCGCGGTGCAATGACATTTAGATCTTTGCTAAACAAGGATTTGAGTGGCACTGGGGGCCTAGACAAAGTCATGTTCGAATAACAATGTCGTTAATTGAAAATAAGGTACCAAATGTATGGAATTGAAACATGTCTCGTTGTCAATACAAGTCGATGTGTAGATAAATACAAATACAAATCATATAATCGCCTAATATGGGTAGAAGTTGGTACAAGTTAATTTTGATCCACATATTAGCCATTACTGGCATGCGACATGGTATAACAGAGTACTTATACCTAAATTAAACTATCATAAAATATTAATGTAGGTACATGCAAATTTAAATTAAGACAAAACAATATACGTATATAACAATTACATTCAGGTTAACCTAGAAGAAGCCAAGTATTCCTGTACGCTATAATAACACTTTTCTGTTAACCATGCATATAATTTTTTTCGAAATGTATGTAACGGGAAATCATTGAGTTGATGAGGTAGGCCGTTATACATTTTTATAGACATCGGGTAACAATTTCTTTTATACTGTTCGGTGTTTATACTAGGGAGGAAGATACGATCGGGATAGCGGGTGTTAAAACTACAATAGTCACCAAATGTTTTGTATAAATTTTTGTTGGACTTAACAAAGACACAACTCTCATATATATAGATGGACGGTGCTGTTAGCAATTTTAGTTGTTTAATAAAAAATATAATTATAGAAGGCATTAATGAATCTCGATGAATTTAGTAAAGTGCCTCCGACTGCATGAAATTATTTAATTATGTAGGGGATCTTGTTCCCATCTTTTTTGTGCAGGCGGGTTTTTTTATTTCTTTAATTATATTTTTTATTTCATTATTTTTAGTGAATAAAGGATGTAACCACTAACTTTTATAACACTAACTTTTGTAACAACTAACTTTTATCACAGCTATTGTCAAATATAGAAAATTGAAAAAAGAATGGTTGCTAACTAAATTTTTAGTATCACAGTCATAATCATGTTGTACCTTTTTGAAATGCTTAAGATGAGCCCTTTGATTTGATACACATATTGCAATATTTTAAACAACTTTTTTTTCACACCTCTTTATTTTGACATCTCACAGCCGTGTTTGTTTTTTTTCAAACGCCACATATCTAAGAACACTTGGGCAATCAAGACGAATCTAACAAAGTCTTAATTGTGTAAATCCGTTCAGTGGATTGTGAGATATCAGGTAATAAAGAATATTACATACGTACATCCAAGATACTTGCGAAAAACACCCTTCTTTACAGTCGGGTAAAAAGGGGTCTGCATGAAGTTAGTTGATCTACATCACATATTGCTCTAACACAAGCTGCATTATTGACAGTATATTTTGCTATTTTATTCCATTCAATTGTTCACTAATCTAGCGAACGACCATGGTGAGATCAGAGAAAACGAAATAAAATGACGGATTTTATTTTCTAAGAACTTGAAGTTTGCGGTGGAGACCATAGACATTTTTATTATTTTTTTGCGAATGATCGTTTTTTTTTTATTTAAAAAAAGATAACTAGCAATGTGGGATTATGGTTCCACATTACTAGCAATCCTGTTAACCCCTCCAGCTAAGCTCAATGGCTTGTGTTAGGAGTGGGTTCACGTCGGTAGTATAATGGGTAGGATTCGAACCCACCTCACGATTGCGAGACCGATGCATTATCCATTAAGCTACCGCCGCTCGACTCTTGTAGGCCTTAGCGAATTCGCTTTGTCTTGCGAAGCGAAGTTTCTATTTTACTGGCGATTTCGCGGCACTACCTAGTGTAAAATATTCCGCAGTCAAATTGAAATACCATATTTCTAACATATACTCATAACCCGATTGTTACAAAGTCAGTTATCTGTAAGATTAGAGTCAGATTAGTTCACTTGTAATATCATTTATAGTTTTAGCGTGACCTCGATTTAGGAAAGCGGGATTAGAGTATGCTTCTACTAATTAAATTACTACATAACCTACAGTGTGAATTCTAATAAGTATCTAGTTACCTGTTAACTGTAGTTATCTATGCTTATATACTTAATATTATAAAGAGGTATAGTTTGTGAGTTTGTGTTGTTGAGTTTGTGACGTTGTAGGGAATTAGACTGCCTCTGTGGCACAGTGGGAGTACGTCTGACTGCTACACAAGAGGTCTTGGGTTCGATTCCCACACGGGACACCACTTTGTGTGATCCAAAAATTGCTGTTTCGAGTCTGAGTAAATTGTTTGTGTCCGTGACTTGTATGTCCCCGGGACACAGGGCTTGTACCATACATATCAACCCATATGATGTCCCACTGCTGGGCACGGGTCTCCCCAGTAGAACTTACTAGTATGTAGATCCTGGGGGTAATTGCCATAATCGCCACGCTTGGCGAGCGGGTTGGCGATCGCAGTAAGGTTTTAAGTACGCAGAGGACGCTGCTGCCCGTCCTCCAGTGTGACATCCCTTAGTCGCCTTGACGACACCCACGGGAAGAGATGGGGTGGTACTATTCTTAAGCCGGTACCACACGGCAATACCATACGGCGGGAACAAATTGAAAAAAAAAACTCAGAATCTACTGAACCGATTTTGAAAATTCTTTTACTAAGAAAGAGCCACGTTATTTGTGAGTGTCATAGGCTATACAGGGTGATTTTTAATATACTAATAACATCCTGCTTGTGACTTCTTTACATTAGGTACACTAAATAACTTTGTGACATCAGTTTTGGAAAATATTTAATACTAGCTGTCCCGCGCAACTACGTCTGCGTAAATTTTAACAGTTTTTGGAACATTTCTTAATGCTGTTCCGCTAATATCGGTCATAGCGTGATGTTATATAGCCTATAGCCTTACTTGATAAATGGGCTATCCAATAGCAAAATTTTTTTTCAATTCGGATCCGTAGTTCCTGAGATTACCGCGTTCAAACAAACAAACAAAATCTTTAGCTTTATAATATTATTAAGATATCACCCTTTTCACCTACCACTTGTTTTCGGAGTTATGACCTTAAACACGTACAGACTGTTTTACTGGAGTAAAAGCGTTGTTTATTGTGAGGTTTAATCCCTAAACCTGACAAAGAAACATCGATTTTACTCTGAGGTCTCTCAGAAATGTGGTAAATTGCTGCGTGATAAAAATAGGTGGTAGATGGTCGAGGTGAAGGGTGAATTTGTGTTTTTTTAATTATATTACGAAGTTATTTGGTGTAATGTAAAGAAGTTAATAGCCGAAGGTTACTAGTCTACTAAAAATCATTCTGTATAACATCACGCTACGACTAATAGGAGCGGAGCATCAACGAAAAATGTTGCAATAACGGGGAAAATGACGCAAACGAAGTTGCGCGTGTCAGCTAGTTTATAATACGTTATTTCGACGGTTGGTTTAGTGGTCAGTGACCCTGAATGTAAAGCCAGAGGTCGTGGATTCGATTCCCATCCTCCTATTTATTTTATAAACTAGCTGTTGACCGCGATTTCGTTCGCAATGGATATTTAAAAAAAAATGTTGTTTGTACAAATCGCGAAAGTTTATCAACATTTACAACAAAATTTATAAAAATACAATAAATAATGAAAACTCTTTAGTATTAGTATCAATCGATACAACAAAAAGTTTTCATTATTTAATCTTTTATCAAATATTTTCAAATTATTTGACTGGAGGACATACATAAGCTAAACCTAAAGAATCAGTTTATTAATAGGCTACTTACTTACGTATGAAAGGTTATGTTTTTAGCTTTCCGATTAATACGGCTTTTACACGCAAACTAGCGGCAATAGACCATCGTACACGTCATATTGGTAGTCACTTAAACGTAAACATAATAACAGTTTTTGTATTAATTGTCACGGAACGCTGTAAAAGGGGCGTCTAAACTGCCCATTTTTACGGCAATTTGTGGCGGCACTATTGGCAACAAATTGCTCGGCCAATAATGGCAATATGTCTGCAATTGTATAGCGCATGATCCAGTCTCCTAAACAGTCTACACAACCCGGCAACAATAAAATAGAGAGCGACTGAAACAACATCAAAATTGGCCGGGCAACATTGTGGAAAATCGATCGCTCAGCGATCGTCTGGCAATCATCATATCAACACATATTGGAGAGTACTGCCATGTTGCCGGCCATAACATTGCCGCCACAAATTGCCATAAAAAATGGCCCGTTTAGACGCCCCTTAATCGCTCTTTGAATTCAAAAAAATTCACCGTTTCTTTGCTTGCTTTATAAGCACAGAGGTCAAACAATTAAAAAGCTATACGCGGACAGGGACAGAAACATATATCTTGCTCTTTGTCTCTCATAATACAACGTGTATTTTGTTGTCTCACTTCATTATTATTATAGTATTATTATTTGGATGTCACGTCTATGGGATACTTGGTTGTAGGCTTTACAGGCCAACTTTATGAAATTCCATCGATAAGGAAGTTTTCCTAACTTTATGCAAGCAAAGCTGTGTATAAAAGCTTGTAGTTGTATAAATAATATTTACAATAGTGACGTCAGGATATAATGCGCTAAATGGAATTTAAAAGCTTTGGATTTGTGAACAAATGCTTTGGATGGCAGTATGCAACAGGTGCAATTCATTCAAATATATCAACTTATTTATTGTGAACTCTGCCACATGAAATTGGTGAAATCAGAAACTGTCTAACAAAAAAAAAAGGTCAATTAAAGAAATGAAGTAGGTAAGGAAAGTGACCGGTGGTACGCAGACACATGGGACATCAATATAGACACAACGATCTTTAATCGTTTTTTTTATTTATTTTTGAGAACGGTATTTAATTTTTAAACGATGTAACGTGCTTTAGTAATTTTTATAGGCATTTTTTACTAATTACTTAATTATATGTTTATAAACTTTCGCGATTTGTACACATAATAGCTAAATTATAGTAAGTACCTTCGTAAATAAACAAAAGTATTTAGCCTTAAAATAAAATATTTATGCGATTAAGACCCGTAGCTTATAAAATTTTATAATTACTTAATCTATACAATAATTTAAAAAAAAACAATTATTGTACGTAATGTGCTCAATTAAAATAGTTTTTTTTATTTTGATTCAAACATAACTATTATTTTCATTCATGCTATAAACTTTAAAATTTATGCAACCAAAAAAATGTGATTCAGTCGAGTCTGTTACCCCCACCCCCCGTGTACAAAAGATTGATCAGTATTCGTATATATATTTCCAGATACACATATTTCAACGAACGTACGTACGACTATTTTAATTAAAAAGAAAATACTTCTTTGTTTCTAAACCTTTGAACCTACGAGATTGACTCTGATAAAATAAGTATAGCATAGCGACAGCTTGTTTATAGCTTAGAGAAACACAAAAGCTACACGTGGATGGAACAGCTATTTTAAATACTTTCGTAAGTTATTTCTTTTTAACGAACATGTAATGCCAAGTGCGCAAAAAATAAGTAAAGCCGTAGAAAAGTACTTGGCAATCTCAAAAATTCGCTTTCATTTTTTACAATGTTTGACGTTTATAAAACTTGATAAAAGGTGCTGCCGCTAAATATACCATATACCATGTCAGATGACTGCTTAGGATTACAAATTGGAACATGAGATAAAATAAAATCAGCTTCAGTGGGTACCACATCTACTTACAACAAGGGTATAACCTATTTGTACTTAAATATTAGTAAGTATTTTTTTTAATTTTTATTAAACCCAAATAATGTTTTTTTGTTCTTGCCACCCTTTCTCATAAACCTGTTAAATCCTTCCCTACAAATCGTGTTAAGGATAGTACCACAATCTCTAGGGGACGAAAATACTCATAGCGATATCAGATTAATGGCACAAAATTGGTACACCATCACAAATGGTACAGCAGGTGGATGGAAAATGGATTGTGTGAATGGAATTTTAAAATCTCCAGAATAGAATTCCATTTTCTAGTGTTTACTGCTTAAAATTCCCCTGGGTGTAGACTGAAAAATGTCTGGATTTTAAGTGTTATTTCATTTTTTAAATGTAATCTGTCCTTTAACGTATATTTTTAGGACAGGGACCTTTCTCGTTTTAAGTTCAAAACAAAAATTCTTTAAGTTTACCTCTCTTATACAATACTAGCTGTCCCGCGCAACTTCGTCTGCATAAATTTTCCTTTTTTTTTATAATCCTATGTTACTTCTAATACCTCCAAGAATATGTGTACAAAGTTTCATGATGATCGGTTGAGTAGTTTTCGCGTGAAAGCGTAACAAACACATTCACATTTATATATTAAGTAGGGATTATTCTGAGTATAGTGCAAACCTGAAAGTAGTCTGATTAGAATCAGTAATGCAATCCAATGGGGTATATTTATATTTTTTTATTTTTATGGGACTACTCACACTGCAGACTCACACAACGCTATCTGCAGACTCACACAACGCTATATCAAACTAAGCAGAGCTTGTACTATGGCAACCAGACAACTGATAAACATACTTATATATTTCTAAATACATACATATTATAGATAAATAACACCCAGACACGGTATAAACCATCGTGCTCATCACACAAAGTTTTATCCTAGGTGGGGATCGAACCCACGACCTCTTCAGTCAGATACACTCCCACCGCGCCACAGAGGCAGGCATTAATCATTATCTGTCCAAATGTGATCATCACCTATTTTTTGATAATAACCATGGATTACGTACCACGGGACGCAATGAGCACGATAGCGCGAAGAACACAAGACAACTTGAGTGGCTTATAACTCTGCAATTTTTCAATATTTTCATTTTCTTTTTTTCTATATGATTTGTTGAAGTAAAAATCTTGTTGCGGTGTCTGGGCTTTGCACTATACCAAAAATGACCTTATATAAAGATTTTTTGTTTTGAGTTACTATACTTTTGAAAGTCGATTCTACATGTACTTACATAACATGTAGAATCGACATGTAGTAGAAAAGAACAGGCTCATTTCTCATTTATTTCAATGCATTGCCTACAACTTTAAAATATCGCGCCACTCTTTTCAGATTGCCTATATTTACAATATTGGTTTATTTATAAACTGTATATAGAGTAGAAATTAATTTATGCCGTAATCAAATACAATTTTGAAGTGGCGGTAGCCCATCGCGATTCGCAATCAATTTGTTTTTCTGGTCTTTTTTGTTCTAATATTTTTATGTTTTGTTATTTTTTGTATAAACATTGTCAATTGTCGTGTCTCTTGCATACCCGATATGGGTAGACTGATGTTACTTAAATAATTATAATGACACCTCATGTACACAGTTATGCAATAAATATATCTTTATTTTTATCTTTAATCGTGAGACCACAGGTTTGAATCCTGCCCTACTATTAACGTGAACCCACTGCTAACACAAGTAATTGAGCTTAGCTGGAGGGGTTAACAGGATTGCTAGTAACGTAGGACCCATTATCTATAATTGGTAGTTATCATAAAAAAAAGGAATCTAGCTCCACATGTTTGAACCGTTTGGTTAAACGACATTAACAAAAAACAGATTAGTATGATAGTACTTTATTTTCCCGAAGATATCTATATGGTAATCTAATACAAAATGCAACAAATGTGTTCTTTTGAATTCGCATCCTCCGTGGTGCGTAATCCTATTGTACTTAATATTTGTGTGTGTTTAAAGAGTGTCTTATGAAATTTTCGGCAGCTTCGGCATTTGGAACTGCCGTCTAACTTCATTTAAACCATAGACTTAGGATTATATCCTAAATTTATGATTTAAACTGACAAGGTTTTCAAACTATCATTGTTTTTGGATTTACGAATTAAAGATTTTAGGTTTGAGTACAATAGCGAAGCGGCGGTAGCCTAATGGCTTAGGCATCGGTCTCGCAATCGTGAGGTCGCGGGTTCGAATCCCACCCATTATACTACGGACGTGAACCCACTCCTACCACAAGCCTCTGTCGGCTGCCTCTGTGGCGCAGTGGGAGTGTGTCCGACTGCTACGCAAGAGGTCGTGCGTTAGATTCCCACACGGGACACCACTTGGTGTGATCCACAAATTGTTGTTCCGAGTCTGGGTGTACTTTGTGTCCGTGACTTGTATGTTTGTAAAGTCCCTCGCGACACAGAGCTTGTCCCTTACTGCGAGAGTCGTCTTTTAAAAAAAAAATTAAAAAAAGCCGAGCTTAGCTGGAGGGGTTAACAAGATTGCTAGTAATGTGGGACTCAATCCCACATTGCTAGTTATCTTTTTTAAAAACGAAAAAAAATTAAAAATATTGGGCACATAACAGCTCTTGAATTACTACTATTACACCCATTTTTGAAAAGTGTCTCAATCAAATTCTATAGTAGTAATTAGCCACTAAAAAAAGATCTTAAATTTTTATTCAATCGAAAAGTATCATAAAAATGCATTTAAAATGTGTATTTTCAAATTTCCCTAGTAGTTTGACGAAAACGCTGGACGCAGTGGACGCCATATTTCTCAGTGGTAATGACGTCAGTTGGCTGGGTAAACAAATATGCTGACATTTTGAATGACAATTACGCCGATCAGTTGACAGTTGACACTTTTTAGTTTACACAGCTGTATGACGTAATAACATGGCGGCTACTATTTCATGATGTTAAAAAACAGATTAAAAAAAATATGTGGCACTTGGGGACTGCCGCAGTAAAGCTATTGCATAGCATTTTTTATCAACTAAAAAAACAAACAAAAACATTTTTTTCGATTCGTACAGTCGTACCATATACATATACGTTAAGCGAACGCTTGGCCGAGCTACATGGTAGGCGGAGTGGGGGGTGTTAGGTTTTATTTTCGTTACGGAATTTCTTGATTCGGTCGCCGCGCTTAAAGCCCGTGATAAAAGCTATGCAATGAAACCATTAAATTGAATTTTAAAACTTATTTAGTTATTTTATGAACTAATACTAACATTTTCGGGCTGCTTTTTACCTAAACTATCTCAATAATATAAATATATTTATTATATAAATACATTTTTTCTTTTATAGAGTAAAATACCCTATTTGACCACATCATCAGATGGTGTGGTCACAGATTCTATTACACATTAATACCTATTACTACGATACTTACTTACATAAACGCTATTTTCCAATTTTCTTCTCAACTCTAGTTCCACCTTTACAATGCAACCATGACGAAAAATAAAATATTTAAAAGTCTTATATATTTTTTACATTTAGTTACCAATATAGTACGGGTACGGATGACACCATAAAAGTGAGACATAAAAACATCGAAGCGACCGCGGACCATCGATGTCTTGGTATTTGTGGTGCAAGTTATGGGGTATTGCGGGAAAGCACATATTCTCGAAAAATATAAGGACATAGATATACTAACTGTTGCCTCGAAATATATATATGCCAGTATATTACATGTGCAACAAAACATCCTATAGTATAGTAAAAATAATGATGTACGAGTACACTCCATCTATACTAGAAATAGGCATAAATTGTGTGTTTCTTAACATCGTCTGCAAAAGGTTCATAGCTCATTTAAGAGACTTGGTATTTGTATTTTTATAATACCTAACTACTAATAACTACCTGTTCATATTCAGAATTTACCATTTGATTCATTTAAATCTAAAAATCAAACTAAAAAGAATGACGTATTCAGGAAGCTTATTACTGTTTAAATAATTATTAAAATGACAAAAAACCCATGGTCATAATGGTAATGGTAAACAATGGAATGGAATGATGCTGGAATTGCCATGGTAGATACGTTTTGACGAGACGCCCAACTTTATGTATACGACAACTTTCTATAGTGGTACGTCAGTGAACAAAATAGGTGTTAAATATGACAAACTTAACTTTGCCGTTAGAAAACTATTATCCCCATACAACAACATAGGAATTCATACTATTATGAATTTTATTTTATACTAGCTGACCCGCGCAACTGCGTCTGCGTAAATTTTCCACGTTTTTGCAACATTTCTTATTGCTGCTCCGCTACTTATTTCTCCACTATTTAATGGATGTTATTATACATATAAACCTTCCTCTTCAATCACTCTATGTATTGAAAAAAAACGCATCAAAATCCGTCGCGTAGTTTTAAAGATTTAAGCCTACATAGGGATATAGGGACAGAGAAATGCTATTACTGTAATGTTCGAATCTTACCCATTGAACTACCGACATGAACCCACTCCTTACACAAGCCATTGAGCTTAGCTGGAGGGGTTAACAGGATTGCTAGTAATGTGGGACCCACAATCCCATATTGCTAGTTAATTAAAAAAAAAGATACGAACATACAAGTACCGCGCAAAAAGCGCACGGCTTACGACGTGTGGCTGACGCGTGCGCCCGATGCGGCCGCGATCCACTCAAATGAACCTAGGGCAGATAAAGAGTCATTTCTCTATTGGTTTTGAAAGATAAAGGTGCAGTGGGATAGTGTCCGACTGCTACGCAAGAGAGGGTTCGATTCCCACACGGGACACCACTTTGTGTGATCCACAAATTGTTGTTCCGAATCTGAGTGTACTTTGTGTCCGTGACTTGTATGTTTGTAAAGTCCCCCGTGACACAGGACTTGTACCCTACTGCGGGAGTAGTCTATAAAAAAAAATGTAGGTCCACCACTGTATGTATCAGCTTTTTTTTAATAGCTGTTTTATTTTGTATTTTTTTATTATTAAACTCGCTTTAACTTCTATTATGGACTCCACAACAGCTAATAGGTACACCCCTTCCAAGTTTACGAGAGGCCCGTAACAGCGGGATTGGCAGGATCACACACCCTGTATCTACCAGCTTATTTGTGGTAACACCCTGTATCTTGGAGGGGAGCTTATGTAGCATACTGTGAATGTGATATTTGTAATTGAATGTGAATAGGTTTTAGTAGCATTTCTTTCGTATGTATTTTGGTGTAGTATTTTTGTTATACAATACTAGCCGTAGGTACTTGGCCACGATAGGCTATGCATTTTGAGTGAGGAACCCTAGACCACAGCTTTATCATAATCTGATGCAATACAAAAATAGATTTTTATTTATATACAACAACAACTTCGTATGCGTAAATTTTCCCCGTTTTTGCAACATTTCTCATTGCCGCTCCGCTGCTATTGGTCGCAGCGAGATGTTATATAGCCTATAGCCTTCCTCGATAAATGGGCTATGTAACAGTGAAATAATTTTTCAATTCAGATCAGTAGTTCCTGAGATTACCGCGTTTAAATAAACAAACAAACTCTTCAGCTTTATAATATTAGTATAGATTAACTTCCTAGGCTTGGCGTGGGTGTCTTATCATAGTTTTTTAAACATGGAGTTACATTGTTGTAATTTTCGTAGGGATCTTAATTTTTTTTAAATTTTCATTGTCAAAAAATTGAGATCCCTACGAAATTTAACAGTAACATAGGCTATGTTACTCCCCGAGAATGTACATAGGTTTCGAATAGTGAAATATTTTTTTAAATCGGCCCAGTTGTTTTTAAGTTTATTTGTTACATAAAAAAAACCAAATCTTCTCTTTTTATAACATTAGTGTTGACTAGCTGACCCGAGAAACTTTTGTTTGCGTCATTTACCCCCGTTTTTGCAACATTGTTCATTACTGCTCCGCTTCTAGTCGTAGCGTGATGTTATGTATGGATCCATACTAATATTATAAATGTGAAAGTAACTCTGTCTGTCTGTCTGTCTGTCTGTCTGTCTGTCTGTCTGTTACGCTTTCACGCTCAAACAGCTTAACCGATTTAGACGAAATTTTGTATGGAGATTGTTTGAGTCCCGAGGAAGGACATAGGATAGTTTTTATCGCGATAACCGACATCCATGCAGGCGGAGCCGCGGGCGAAAGCTAGTGTATATATATTTTTTAAATATCTAATGCGCGACCTTGGTTTGATCAGATCACGATCTGGATTGAGCGCGTAAAGGCTGCCTATGTCCAGCTACGGGCTGATGCAGACTGACGATAATGTAAAATTACTATAATATACTTCGTGTAACAGAGAGTTAGGGTGAAATTCAAAGACCGTTGTAAGAATTGACTGCCTCTGTGGCGCGGTGGGAGTGTGTCCGACTGCTACTAATATATAATATACTATTAAATAAACAGAAAAATGCCCTTATGTGGCCTCACCTATACATACAAATGATACTGAGTTCTTGTACCTCGTATTCTTAATGTTGATGAGGCATTACTTAAGCCGATTTTTTTTTAATTGTAGACCCTATTTAGGTATGGTAAAAGTCAGACACTTTGTTCTTTTTTTTTTTAATAAATGAATACAGCAATGTGAGATTGTGTCCCACATTACTAGCAATCTTGTTGACCCCTCCAGCTAAGCTCAAAGACTTGTGTTAGGAGTGGGTTCACATCGGTAGTATAATGGGTAAGATTCGAACCCGCGATCTCACGATTGCGAGACCGATGCCTTAGCCATTGAGCTACCGCCGCTTAAATTCTTTACGAGTAGCATTCACTTTACCACTCAACACTAACTTCACTAAGTTAATTCAGAAGGTTTAGTCGTCCTAAGCCTTCGTATTATGTCTGTGATGCGAAGACTTAAGCCAATAACGCTGTTGAAAATTGACCACAATTTTCGGGTTGTAACATATAACCCATAACCTATATGGCTTACCTTACCCAAAATTACCAATAAAAAAAGAAAAAAGATTGAATTCAATACCTAGATTACACAAAACCATTACTATAATTTAATCTTTGAAATACAGACGTAATATTTTAAGCAACCCGCCCTCAAGTCGAACATATTTTCCTTTGCCTGTATTACTGCCTACCCCAGGATGTGCCCGCAGAATGTAAATGCCGAACTGATAAATAAAGAAAGAGGTTAAACTGTTAGAGGTGGAGGTAAACATCGTAACAGTTAGGGTTGTCACTTGAAAAAATAAATGTAAAAAAAATATTTTTTTCTTATTAAATATACTGCCTCTGTGGCGAGGTGGGAGTGTATCCGACTGCTACGCAAGAGGTCGTCTGCTACGTAGAGGGATCAATCCCCACTCCGGATAAAACATTGTGTGATGAACACGATGGTTTATTCTGTGTCTGGGGGTTATTTATCTATAATATGTATGTATTTAAAAATATTTAAGTATGTTTATCAGTTATCTGGTTTCCATAGTACAAGCTCTGCTTAGTTTGGGATCAGATGGCGTTATGTGAGTTTGTCCCAAAATATTATTATATTATTTCGGCACTTAATCGCGTGAATTATTTAAAGGAACTAACCTTTTATTTACCAGACGTTTCTATCGAATTGCACCGATCGTGGTCACACACACACAAACGCGACCACGATCGGTGCAATTCGATCTTTAAATAATTCACGCGATTAAGTCCCCAAATATATCTAATATGTATTAAAATCGCGAAAGTTTAAACACAATATTTTTTCTTGATCAATTTACCACTAATTCAGGTGTTTTGAAAATAACGGCAAACGTACTTTGTAAGTGGTCATCAGATCTCCACTTTTAAATTGTCAAAATACGGGAAATTATGCAAAATTCCGTAGAACCGAATCTTTATGAAGGATTGCTTGAAACTGGCGGAAGTTTTAAGAAAAAAGTTTATTTTTTCTTGTTCTCAATTTATCACAAAATCAGGTGTTTTGAAAATAGTGGCAAATTGAAATGTACTTTGCAAGTGGTCATCAAATCTCCACTTTTAAATTGTCAAAACACGGGAAATGATGCAAAATTCCGTAGAACCGAATCTTTATGAAGTATTGCTTGAAACTGGCGGAAGTTTTAAGAAAAAAGTTTATTTTTTCTTGTTCTCAATTTATCGCTAAATCACGTGTTTTGAAAATAGTGGCAAATTGAAATGTACTTTGTAAGTGGTCATCAGATCTCCACTTATAAATTGCCAAAATACAGGAAATGATACAAAATTCCGTAGGACCGAGTCTGTAAAGTATTGCTTGAAACTGGCGGATGTTATAATAATAAGAATAAAACTTTACTCTCTCTTATAGATATCACAATAAATGTACATAGGACTTATCTATTTATTATTTATATGTTCGTAAAGTTTCGCGATTTGTACAATTTTATAAGCTACGGGTCTTAATCTTAAAGTCGGGTTTTACAATACGGTCGAAACGTCGGGCAATAAACAAAGACAAACTTGTTTTCCACTGTCTGTCTGTATTACTGTATCTTCTAAACTACGCAACGTATTTTGATGCGGTATTCACTACCGTTCAGATAATTTCTTTCAGGTGGTTTATATGTATACTATAAGCATATTATTTGTACATATAGGTAGTAGAAAAAATATCGTGCGAAACCAAGGAGGGCCGTTAGTACAAAAATAAAATAAAAAATAGTTTTTTCTCAAGTGACAACCCTGACAGCTAATATGTGAGTGACAGATGGTCATAAATTACACACGTCACTAGATGTGTCCCGGCTCTGCAAGATCAAATGTTACAAATTGTACTGACGTGGTTCCGTATAGTTTTTTTTTTTTTTGATTTTTTTTCTATATAATACATTTCCCCTGGAATTCGTTTGCTCTCTCCAGTATGCGTTCAGGATGTTCATTGGGCTGCCACGCTTTTGTAGCGCATTGGAGATGTATGCGGATGCGAGGGTTGATGGTTTTCATGAATCCCAGACCAGTTCAAAAGGCGCATATAGGTTCTATAACAAATCTAAAAAAAAAATAGTATTAATTAATAATTACTCAGAAAAGTGTAAATGTTTAAGATTTGTTCTTAACATTGTTTGTCTAACGACTCTTTACAATCAGAACATTTTTTTTTCCGCCGCCGCATGTCTTGCAATGTGTCTTACGTCAAGGTTTTTTTAATGTTTTTTTTTCGTATAATATGGTACCTAACCACACATTGATCGGACAGGGATTAAATATACACCCTGTATAACTCACACACGGTCATCGGATTCCAAACTAGAATAGCTAGCGCCTGTACTGTGGCAACAAGTTATCTATACTATATTATATTATATACTAGCTGCTGTCCCGCGCAACTTCGTATGCGTAAATTTTCTCCGTTTTCACGTCGCTACTCCGCTCCTATTTGTCGTAGCGCGATGTTATATAGCCTATAGCCTTCCTCGATAAATGGGCTATCCAACAAAAAAAGAATTTTTCAAATCGGACCAGTAGTTCCTGAGATTAGCGCGTTTAAACAAACAAACAAACAAAGCAAACAAACAAACTCTTCCGCTTTATAATATTAGTATAGATATACAATATAATAAATCTTCTATATATATATATATATATATATATATACATATATATATATATATATAAAACAATAATTGTTCGTATGTCCTCTTTGTGTTCCGAAACCATTGATCAGATTGTGATGAAACTTTAGCAGAATGTTCTGGGAAGGCCGGCAAGTGTTCCTGGCTTTAAAAACCACAGCCAAGCGTAGTTGAGTTCACCTAGTAATATTATAAAGAGAAAAGAATTGATATTTTTATATGTAATGAATAAACTTAAAAACTACTACACCGATTTCGAAAATTCTTTCACGATTAGAAAGCTACATTATCGGGGAGTAACCTAAGCTATATTTTATTGTCAAAACAATTAGAGACCCCTACAAAAATTGCAATAATGTAACTCAAGGTACAAAAAACGATAATATGACACCCGTTTGAAGCCGGGGTAGGCAGCTAGTATTATCACTACATAGTATAAAACAAAGTCGCTTCTTCTGTCCCTATATCCCTATGTATGGCTAAATCTTTAAAACTACGCAACGGATTTTGATGCGGTTTTTTTTATAGATAGAGTGATTTAAGAGGAAGGTTTAAATGTATAATAACATCCATATATTTTATACCCGTGCGAAGCCGGAGCGGGCCGCTAGTAATATTATAAAGAGAAACGATTTGTATTTTTGTGTGTAACGAATAAACTTAAAAACTACTACACCGATTTCGAAAATTCTTTCACCATTAGAAAGCTACATTATTGGGAAGTAACTGCTATATTTAAAGGTCAAAATATTAGAGACCCCAACAAAAATAAATAATGTAACTCAAGGTATAAAAAACTATGATATGACATCCGTTCGAAGCCGAGGCCGGCAGCTAGTATTATATATTATTACTAGCTGACCCGCGCAACTTCGTCTGCGTAAATTTTCCCTTTTTTCTTTTTCTTCCTTTTTTTTTTACAACATTTTTCATTGCTGCTCCGCTCCTATTGGTCGTAGCGTGATGTTATAACCTACAGCCTTCCTCGATAAATGGGCTATCCAACAATAAAATATTTTTTCAGTGCAGCCCAGTAGTTCCTGAGATTATCGCATTCAAACAAACAAACAAACTCTTAGGGGTATGAAAAATAGATGTTGTCCGATTCTCAGACCTACCCAATATGCACACAAAATTTCATCAAAATCGGTCAAGCCGTTTCGGAGGAGTATGGCAACGAAAACTGTGACACGAGAATTTTATATATTAATAAAAACAACCAATCCTACTCATCACACAATGGTTTATTGACTGAGAAAGGAACCCACAGCCTCTGGCTTAGCAGTCACAGCCTAAAGCCACCAACAGGCATTTACCCGCAGTTTTGGTTTTTCTATTTCAATTTTCCACTGAACCCTACAACACAACGCGACGAAGTAAGGTAAACAGGTTTATGAAGGTCCTATCCCACGGGCAACGTTTACGCGCACCCTGCCTATAACTGGGGCTCTCACCCCACGTTAATGACGCTCGATGTTCGATACATCTGTAATTTTCTATTACTGGTCTCGGTGATGTTGGAATTTTATTGTATAGACGGCTTAGATCGCGGTTTCTTTCGCGTAAATGCCAAAAAAATCTTTGTATAAAATCTTGGGACAACTCACACAACGCTATCCGATTCCTAACTAAGCAGAGCTTGTACTATGGAAACCAGACAACTGATAAACATACTTATATATTTCTAAATACATACATGTTATGGATGAATAACACTCAGACACAGAATAAACCATCTTGATCATTACACAAAGCTTTATCTTGAGTGGGGATCGAACCCAAGACCTCTTGCGTAGCAGTCCGCAGAGGTAGTCATCTTTAGGGTTAACTTTAAAAAAACGCAATCTAGTGGTTAGTCAGTGCTAAGCTGGAGGTCGTGGGTTCGATTTTCATACGGGACACCACTTTATACAAGGTCATTTTTGGTATAGTGCAAAGCTCAGACACCAACAAGATTTTTACTTCAAGAAATCATGTAAAATAAAGAAAATGAAAATATTGAAAGCTTGCAGATTTATATGGCATTCAAGTAGTCTTGTGTTCTTCGCGCTATCGTGCTCATTGCGTCCTGTAGTAAGTAATCCATGGTTATTATTGAAAATTAAATGATGATTACATTTCACATCATATTGTGAACAGGATTTGAACTGTAACAACTTTTGACCTCTAAGATTCAGGTTTTCACCAAGTTTATAATAATAATAATAATAATATAGCCTTTTATTTCCGAAAACTTAAAATTAATGACAAAATAAATATTTAAAAAACTTATAACTACTATATTTACACGCATGCAATTACAGAATGTCTCTGATTTCGGTGTGCCTTACGGCAAAGGCCTCCTCCAACTCTTTCCACTGTTTCCTATCCGCTGCTTCTCTGATCCAGTGAGCTCCTATAGTGAGTTTCATGTCATCCTCCCATCGTCTTGCTTTTCGTCCTCTACTCCTGACACCGTCCCTTGGGTACCAAACTGTCACCTGTTTGCTCCATTTCTCCTTTTTACATCGAAGCATATGCCCAGTCCACCTCCATTTTTGTTGATCGATACGTGATAGTATATCAGTTAATTTGGTTTTCACCAAGTTTAGTGTATGTATAATAAGCCTAACAGAATTGAACAAACATGTACTATGTTTTAGAGAAATAAAGATTATTATTATGTTTCCATATCACGGGACTATGGAGTCCCGGTCATTTGGGAGGCGTGCGTGGGGCCGTAGCCAACACGTAGAGACCCGTTAGACACTTTAATCTAAAGGCTATGTGACACAAACCGGCGATAATCGTTGTATACACTATAGAAATGCACCCAACGACATTCCCCGGTTAGTGTAAAAACTATTGTCAAAAAGTGGTAGCTAAGAAACTGGGTTATGGAGGTGATGTGTTAGTGAAATGGTTAGCTAGTACTTTATAAGGACTGCAAACATATGGTAAAAACACACGGACAAATGGGCAGGCGGTGACTCGCCACTCACTAGATGGGCCCCCTTCTGGCCGCCACAGGCATACAGCCAAACAAGCGACAGGGAGCAACTTGAGTGTGAGCAGCTTGGGGTGTCGAGCGGTGCGGCGCCGGTTTCAAAAACTGAAATCTGGTTATTGTTTTTAAACTTTCGTGATTTTTCGAATTGCACCTAAAAAATATTGCGCTATATGCGCTTGTAAATAAAAGGTTCGTACCTTTAAAAAATTTACGAGGTTAAGTCCCGAAATGTATCTAAAAAACTGGTTCACCATTAGAATGCTACACTATCCTTGACTAACATAGGCTATTTTTATTACTAGAAAAACTCAGGGATCCCTATGTCCACCATTGTAAGGCCGGGACGGGCCGCTATTGACAAATATTTATGAATTTAAGAAGGCATCCTATAAATATTTTGTTCACCGAAGCACGCATAGATGGTATTTACGCCATAATGCGCAAACGGAGCGCATCCATCATGCGCAGGGTGCGCGACAGCCCCAACAGCATACTGCTCACAGTAGCAGACCGGTGGGATAGCCCGATGTTGGAACATTGGGTACGCCTACATGCAACTGTCGCGCGGTGGTTGTAACATAGATATAAGTACTAACATTAGTTATTTAAAATCATTTATACTAACAAAATGGACTGTGTCTGAAATAAAAAAGTTATTATTATTATTATAAAATGACCTCCATTCGGATAAATATAATTATCTTCATGTTTTTGACTTTTTAGCAAACTGGTCTGTATAGTTTTCCATAAATAAGAAATTTCTAGCTCTGACAAGAGACTTTTGGGAAATCTTTAAATGCAGCTATTTAAATTACTTACGTGCTTACAGAAGGCATTGTCTGTATCGGTCATACAGCGTGGACTCCTGTATACTACTGAAATATTGACCACACCCTTTGAAAAACATTTTCAGAAGATATTTTCACGTCAAAACTAAGTAAAAAAGTAATAAACCGTGTTATTTAAGATCACTCAAATATATTGCGTTACAGTTTATGTTACTACTAAACGTATATTTCAAATGTAATGGCTCCGAAATGCTTTTCAGATATATAATTGGGCAAGGGATGTTTTTATATCATATACTAGCTTTCCCCGTAGCTTTGCTTGCATTAAATTTAATTCAATAATATATGTAGTGTAGGCTATGTAGGTATAGCCCGTTCCTAATTGGGTAGTTGACTACAATAAAAGTAAATTATTTTATACTAATCAGGTAATAGTCGATTTAAAAAAAAGTGTTCTTTTACAATTTCTTTTAAAAATGTGTCCGACTGGTACGCAAGAGGTTGTGGGTTCGATCCCCACCCAGGATAAAACTTTATGTGATGAGCACGATGGTTTATTCTGTGTCTGGGTGTTATTTATCTATAATATGTATGTTATGGCAAAGCCATATGATAAGTTTATAGAGAGTAAGAAACATATAAACGTGTTAAATTGCAAATTACAAATTATTATATTTACTTTTAATTGTTAATATTAAGGAAGTAGCAAGTAACACGTACAAGATTTTCTACTAGGTAAGCAATATTGAAACCCCACTCTTAATTATTGTAAATCTCTTTGTTTTAGTTTTTGTATAAATAATATAGGGTTAACCAAATTAAACTAGTCATTAACTAACAATAGAACCCGTCTATTATTTGACTCACAACATTTTATAGCAACATTCGCTATATATGTATTTATAAATATATAAGTATGTTTATCAGTTGTCTGGTTTCCATAGTATAAGCTCGGCTTAGTTTAGGATCAGATAGCGTTGTGTGAGTTGTCCCAAGATATTAGATATTACAATTAACATGTTTTTGAATTAAAAAGCATGAAAAAAAATACTAAAAGTAATGATTTTACGATAGGAACTTATGACGTCATAGGTTGCTATTCCATACACATTTCTAAAGAGCTTGCCGTTATGACATTTCATAAAAATATACTGATTTGACTTGACAGTCAACATCCCTATTTTATAAACTAACATTTAAACTTTCGCGTTGCATGATAATAACAAAACAAACTTAGGATATACTAACGTATCCTAAGTCTATGATTGTAACTATTTATTATGGGGGGAAAAAAGCGCATTGTTTACCTTAAAATTGCTTGACATTTCGACCAGGTTGCACCGGCCGTGGTCACAAGCGGACTATCGCAGTGATGTGTATATTAAGACTCCTTAACATCATTTGATCAGCTGTTACTCGTAAACTTGTAAAGCCTACTTAGCCATGATAGTTTTTCATTTTACTCATATACTACTAAATTTTTTCACATACCCAACATCAACCATTTAGCCAGGGGAGGGGACACACTTGACTGTAACATTGTTTATATATAAAGATAACAATTTCGTTAACCCCTCCAGCTAAGCTCAATGACTTGTGTTAGGAGTAGGTTCACGTCGGTTATATAATGGGCAGGATTCAAACCAGCTTATAAGTCAATGTGTTATCCTTGATATACAAGTTTAAACTTCTATTAGATTGCAACAATTGACTGTCCAAATGTCACTGCCTCTGTGGCGCGGTGGTAGTGTGTCCGATTGCTACGCAAGAGGTCGTGGGTTCGATTCCCACACGGGACACCACTTTGTGTTATCCACAAATTGTTGTTCTGGGTCTGGGTGTAATTTGTGCCCGTGACTTGAATTTTTTTTTAATTTTCCCGCGACACAGGGCTTGTACCCCACTGCTGGAGTCGTCTTTAATAAAAAAAAATGAAGTATTGATGTTGTCTGCGGTATTCTACCCAGCTTACTAGTACTATAGAAGTCACTGGCCCTTCCTGACAAATTTTCAGATTTATAATTATATCGTTAAGGTACTGGCATAGGAATCGAACAGTATAACCTCTTGCACATAAGCCGTATGCACTACGCCACAGAGGTAGTCAAAGTCTTTGTTTCAACGCGTTACTCTCCTATAAAATTGGCCCTGATGTTCACCTAATGTCTTGGGACAACTCACACAACACCATCTGATTCCAAACTGAACACGGCATATTCTTTTATCATTCTAACAGTCCAAATCTTTTTCACAATTTGATGTGAAATGTGATTATCACTTATTTTTGTGTGTGTGTGTGTGTGTGTGTGTGTGTGTGATTATGAATAATCGTACTACGTACTACGAGACGCAATGAGCATAATAGGTCGAAGAACACACGATAAATATAATAGCTTATTACTTTGCAAGTTTTCAATATTTTCATTTTAATTTTTTTACATGTTTTCTTGAAGTAAAACTCTTGTTAGGGTGTCTAAGTTTTGCACTATTATAAAAATAACCTTGCATATTTGATATAGGCTCCTTACAAAATACGTCAAAATTTTATTTGTAATAGTCAAATTCATCGAATGTATATATCTTATTAAAAAACGGCCGTAGATCAACAGGGCAGTCAGTAAGTTTTATTACTACAAAGAAAAACACTTTAAAACGGCTGAACCAATTTTCATCAAACAAAGCTAAGAATCATCCTCATTATATTACCTTTCTAATAAAATAAACCACATTCAAATCCGTCCATCCATTTGGCTATATGCCACAGACAAACACACAGACACACACATCAAACTACTCGGGTTCACAAAACGAAATAAAAACTCTTTGAGATCTTGACAGCAGTAAAAACCATTAAAGATTTAAAAAAAAACAATTTTAAATGTCATAACGAATATGGGAATACGATCAAACAAGTAAGTTTTTTGTTTATTTGTGTATAAACTACGAAATATATTTATATTATATTTGTATCATTTAAAAAGTGTTTTCTAGATTCCATTTTGCGTTGATACGGCCACGGATTTTAGGTCGAAAAGTGTATAAAATACATTGACTTTTGACTTCATTTTCTTGACGCTTGTAAGTCTTGCTGAGGGACCGTTCAGGCCGTGATACACCACGTGGAGATACTCACTGTGGTGCATGTGATGTGAGTTCTGATTTGTTGGGCAGCTTTTTATCTTCGAACTGCTGCCAAGCGCATAGATCAAAGTTTCCAAATTAATAATAATAATATAATAATAATATCTTGGGACAACTCAAACAACGCTATCTGATCCCAAACTAAGCAGAGCTTGTACTATGGAAACCATACAACTGTTAAATATACTTATATTTTTCTAAATACATACATATTATAGATAAATACCACCCAGACAAAGAATAAACCATTGTGCTCATCACACAAAGTTTTATCCTGGGTGGGGATTGAACTCACGACCTCCAGCTTAGCAGTCAGGGCTACTAACCAATACACCAACGAGCCAGTCAAATTACTAGCAATTTTCTTTGTTTTTACAACATTTTTAATTGATGCTCCGCTCCTATTGGTTGTAGCGTGATGTTATATAGCCTATAGCCTTCCTATAAATGGGCTATCCCATAGTAAAAGAGTAATTCGTAAGAATGTTGCGTTTTATATCAGCCTTATAATATTAGTATAGATACTTGGCTATGAGAGTTTGTCACTCGAAAAGTGTTTATGGCTATTTTTTTAGATTTTAAAACTTCAAAGTTTTTTTCAGGCGGCCTGCCTGAAAAAATCTTTAAAGTTTTATTATCCATACCATATTTTAGGAACAGATCGGTGTAGTTACTTATCTGTTTGCTTACCTGTTTAAGGTAACATATTATCCATGTTAAATACTAATATAATAATAATAATAGGCTTTATTTTTTAGACATCATACATAATTTTGACTGCCTCTGTGGCGCGGTGGGAGTGTGTCCGACTGCTACGCAAGAGGTCGCGGGTTCGATTCCCACACGGGACACCACTTTGTGTGATCCACAAATTGTTGTTCCGAGTCTGGGTGTACTTTGTGTCCGTGACTTGTATGTTTGTAAAGTTCCCCGCGACACAGGGCTTGTACCCAACTGCGGGCGTTGGTCTTTTTTAAAGATAAAAAAAAATAGTTTTTTTTTCCTTTTACATGTGCTTTTAGTAGGTATATGATTATCTAAATTTATTTAAATACTATCATTTGAATAATCTCAGGAACTACTTGATCGAATTGAAAAAACATTTTTGTGTTGGATAGCCCGTTTATCGAGGAAGGCTATAGGCTAAAATAACATCCGGCTATGAGCAATAGGAGCGGAGCATCAATGAATAATGCTACAAAAACGGGGAAAATTGACTAAATTGCGCGGGATTTACAGATATCTAAATCAATATAAACCAGCTGATGGTTTATATTGATTTGGATATCTGTCTAGATAATATCATTTTATTTTGATTGACTGAGTTAATCAATTTGCATTTTCAGACATGGCAAGAAATCTGATAAAGAAACCCAATCTCCAGTGTTGAATATTTTTACAGAAATGATGGAGAGAGACAAGAGAACTAGGCAAGGGTATGTGCTGTTTTCTTCTTTGTTTTTTTTTCTTTTTGTGAATTCTAAAATATCTCTTAACCGATATCGGTTACGGCAACCAATCTCATTAGAGACTAGCCAACTACGTAGGAGATATTATAGTGCACAAGTGTATGCGCAGACACAAGTGCACTCTCTATTCCCTCACTCTAATAGCCCGATGGGACGGAAATTCGTCAAGACCAGAGAGTGATCTCATAATCGACGGCTTTACGTTCTTTCCGAGGCACGAAAAGATGTGACATTTTCTAAAAACGGTCACCCAACAATGGACCGACAGTGGCGACGTTGTTTAACCTCGCAGAAATCTCGGTCTGCTCGGTCGACGGATTCAGGTATACCATAGATGCGTGTCCATCGCGCGTCCGTCACGCCGGCCATTTTCCCGGCCGCCGTGGCCGGGAAGACGGCCGGGGTGGGCTCGGAGTAAGGAAGAAAAATAAACATTTATATGTTGAACCACATAAGTCAAAGCTTCAACAGAAAAAAGTAAAGAAGTTAATAATATACAATATAACAAATAACATAAGAATATTTAAAAAAAGTAAAATATCTCGTTCTCGGTGACCCTGGCGGTGGATGTGTTTACATTGATGATGAACGAAGCAGAGTGGACCGGGAAATGACAGTGCTCAAAATAATACTGGGTTTCGAGACGATTTCGAGCAGTGTTTGGTCAATTGACGGTCATCTACGCTCTACTCCGGCCCTCTCCGCGTCAGTAAAAACGTACCCTCAGAAAGATAGTTTAATTGGGATGACGCTAGACTTGGTTTGATCCAAATCGGTTAAGTCGTTTTAAAGATATTCATGTTTGGCTAAACGTGGCTTTTTGCTTTCCAGTGATTCCGAACAACGAAATCTGATAACAAGAGATGCAGAAAAGAGAAAATCAAAGACGTTTCCACCCCGAGCATCACGTGTGAGTTTCTTTTCCATTTAAAAACTATAAATTCTATTCGAACTTATCGTGATAGTTTAAGAAAATACTAAGTGTAAATTCCATAACAACAAGGACACACAAAAATGTGTTTGTGTCGTTTACATTTGCATACCATTGTAATACTCAAACGATACTTATTTTATGATTTTTAAAAGATAACTAGCAATGTGGGATTAAGGGTCCCACAATACTAGCAATCCTGTTAACCCCTTCAGCTAAGCTCAATGACTTGTGTTAGGAGTAAATTCACGTCGGTAGTAAAATGGGTAGGATTCGAACCGATTGCGAGTCCGATGCCTTTGCCATTAGGCTACCGCCGCTTTGAGTCGTAGGTACTCAAAAGAATTTCATGATAATTATGGCCGATGGGGCTGATGCGTTCTGGAGTGGCAACTACGAACTGGAAGACGAAGCATGGGCAGGCCTCCATAAGATGGACCGCCGACCTGCGGGTCAGCTCACGTATTTTAAGCAGTGCAGTTGCTGTTCAGTTGCAGTTAAGTTTCGATTAAAACGGCCATTTTCGTATTCTTGTAATTTTGGGATCGATCTTAAATACGCTTGCGTCTCGAGAGCGCAATAACGACATTCTAGTACGGTGCAACGAGAATATGAAAATGGCCGTTTTAATCGAAACTTAACTGCAACTGCACTGCTTTATATATACGAGAATTGACCACCTGGTGAAGGTTAAGACACTGGATGCGGGTGGCGCAGAACCGATCAATGTGGCGATCTTTTGGGGAGGCCTATGTTCAGTATTGGACGTCTTTCCGCTGAAACGAATAATAAACGATGTGGCAGTGACAGTCTGGGAGTAATCGTAGTCTCAAAACTGATTGACGTTTGAGCATTTCATGAGCTTGGCAACGAAGCGGCGGACTTGCAATTGTGAAGTCGCGTGTTCAAATCCTACCCATTATACTATCGAAGTGAACCCACTCCTAACACAAGCCATGTAGCTTAGCTGGAGGGGTTATCAGGATTGCTAGTAATGTAGGACCTATATGACCATATATACCTTTAACAAAAGTAACAGGAGTTTACCCCCTTGTGGTTTATTAAACCTGACATGGTGCCTGAAAGATTAATCACATATTTTTTGCAGGACAACCCATCATTTTGGAGGAAAAAAGTGAGTTTCTGAATAACATATTTATTTTAAAAATCGAGTGGCCTGGTGGCGTAGTGGGAGTATGTGTGACTGTTACGCAAGAGGTCGTGGATTCGATTCCCACATGGGTCATAACTTTGTGTGATCCACAAAATGATATTTAGTCTGGGTGTACTTTGTGCACAGTTTTAAAAGTATACAGTAAGTAGGACGACGCCTTTTTTTTTTAAAGATAACTAGCAATGTGGGATTGACATTACTAGCTATCTTGTTAACCCCTCCAACTAAGCTCAAAGGTTTGTGTTAGGAGTGGGTTCACGTCGGTAGTATATCAATTACGCAATCGTGAGGTTGCGGGTTCAAATCCTACCCATTACTACACTATCGACGTGAATCCACTTCTAACACAAGCCACTGAGCTTAGCTGCAGGCGTTAACATGATTGCTTTGTATATATTTGTAATGTGGGACCCTTAATCCCACATTGCTAGTTATCTTTATAAAAAATAAATAAAGATACATATACGCGATAAACGTTAACCTTCTCACTCAGTCGGGTAAAAATTATAATAAAATGATTCCATGTCTTTTCAGAGATCGGGTGAACCGATAACTGGAGAAGATGAGGATGAACCTGAAAATAAGGTATGTGTAATATGTATAACATTTGAGCATTTGAACATTAGTCGTCAATCAAATTAGATAATTTGATTGACGACTAATGTTCAAATGAAAAAAAAACCAAGTTTAACTATGACCAGTTATAAATATTGATAAACTTTCGCGATTTGTACACATTCGGGTCTTAATCGCGTGAATAATTTAAGGTAAAATACCTTGTTTATTGCCCGACGTTTTGACCGTATAGCAACGGCCTTTGCAATATGGCCAATTATTTACGCGATTAAGACCCGTAATATATATATTTTCATAATATGACCAGTTAGATATAGCCTAAAATATGGCAAAAAAACTAACTAAAAAGCTTAAAAATGTATTTTTTTCATCACATCTAAAAATATTTTTAATAACGTTGTTCAACATACGTTATCAGCAACTTGGTATATTAGCCTATACTGTCTGTACTATATCCATATTATATTATAAAGCTGAAGAGTTTGTTTGTTTGGTGGATCTCAGCAACTACTAGTTCGAATTGAAAGATTATTTTAGTGTTAGATAGCCAACTTATCGAGGAAGGCTATAGGCTATAAAACATCACGGTACGACTAATAGGAGCGGAGCAACAATGAAAAATATTGCAAAAACGGGGAAAATTGACGCAAACAAAGTTGCGCGGGCGGCAAATATGTTGAATGCAGATCGCTCAATGGCTGATGATGATGAACATATAATTTTAAATGTTTACATTTTCAGACATTTGTGCGCAGTCACACCGCTCGTCAGCCCACTCACCCGGCTCGTCCTACCCATGGGAGCCATCCCAGCCAGGGAAGTCATCCCAGTCAGCGTTCCAGCCACTCCAGCCGAGGGAGTGCCGGCAGCCGTAGAAAGACCTATGATGATACTTGCTCCATGTCATGCGCGTGAGTACTCACTTCATTTTTAATCACCTTCAAAAAAGGCAGTTTTCTGTTTGAATCGTATGTTTTTATGTATGTGCGCGATTTTCTCGAAAACTAGTGATCTGACTTAGATGGAACTTTCACTATTCGACTGCGTTTTTTCTGGAAAGGTTTTAGTGTATAAAACGTTATCTTATATCTTTAAACGAGCAATTCTTGTATATATATATATGTATATATAATTCGAATCTCGGCAACGGCTCCAGCGATTTTTTCAAAATTTTGTATGCAGGTGGTTTCGGGGGCGATAAATCGATCTAGCTAGGTTTCATTTTTAAAAAACGTCGTTCTATCTGTATTTTCAGGCAATGAAAAACTGCTATAGGCCGACCGCTTAACTCGTATATCGCCTGCGGTGAGAAGGGAGCGCGGGGTGATGTTAACGGGTGGGTGAGCGGGGTGCGCGGGACAGAGAACTCACGTTCTCTGTCCCGCGCAAGGTCGGCCTATACAATATCATTAGAATACGAAGGTAAATTTCGCCGCGATTTCCATTGTTTTAATAGCTTAGATGGGAAACGGGCGATCCACAAAGCAGATGACCCTGGTTCGAATCCGAATTAAATATATGTTTTCCTTTATATATTTATTTTATGATTATTTTATCCCTTTTCTATTTTTTTTGTTTTTTTATTTGTGCTTTATTATTTTATATTTTTTTATTATTATGTCGGTAAGATCGAAAAATATTATTCAAATTTCATTAGTAGGTATGTCATTTGATAATCTAAATATAATTTCCAAAAAACTACAATTTACCAAAAAAAGGCCAGTGTAGGGTTCCGCAACCGTTGCCGTACGAAAAAATCCGATTTGAATAATTGCACCAGCAGAAGAGCGTATGTTCATGGCACGTCGGGCGGTACGAAAACCAGAAGAACCCGGGTTGAGTCCAGATGATTATTTTTTTTCCTTTTTAGGGTTCCGTAGCCAAAATGGCAAAAACGGAATCCTTATAGTTTCGTCATGTCTATCTGTCTGTCTGTCTGTCTATTCAATTTGGAGAAGGTGTCTTGTAGTAGCCGCTAATATTAATGTTTATTATTTAGCTATCAAACTAATTTGATAGCTAAATAATAAACATTAATTAACATACATGTAACAGAAGCTGAAACATTTTTTTAGCAAACTTCAGCGTGTGGCACATCATTTGACAGGTCTTTTAAAAACATGGGTTTCTAATAAACTTTTATTACACATTGAAAGAAAATTGCAAAAAAACGACGATTTTTAGGTTTAGTGATCTGTTTGTAAAATATTAAGCTTTAAAGTGCAAATTTTTGATAGAGTCAAGTGTCCACCCCCCTCTGACAGCTAAATAGTTGATGTTGGGTATGTGAAAATATTTACGGTAGAAGTATATATAGTGAAATTAAAAGGAAAACAAGTTTACGAGTAACAGGTGATCAAATATGAAGTAACAAAATTTTCGTACAAATTCCATTGAAAAATATTATTAAGTAGATATTTCAAATGATGCCACACGGTGATTTTTGCTGAATTTTTTTTTAGCTTTTGTTAAATGTATGGAATGACTAAAAATATTTATTTTTATTATTTAGCTATCAAACTAAGTAGCGGCTACTACAAGACGTCTTTGAGTAAAATGCTTATGACATACGGCCGGACAAACAGACTATTATACTATAAGCGTTCCGTTTTTGCCATTTTGGCTACGGAACCTTGAAAATACCGAGCAAAGCTCGGTCATCCAGGTACTACTAACTAATAAAACGTCAATGATGTAGTCTAAAACATAGGAGTAAGTCGGCGACATTTGCATTTGGTGATGATGCACTTCATGACTGCCTCTGTGGCGCGGTGGGAGTGTATCCGACTGCTACGCAAGGGTTCGATCCCCACCCAGGATAAAACTTTGTGTGATGAGCACGATGGTATATTCTGTGTCTGGGTGTTATTTATCTATAATTTGTATGTATTTAGAAATATATAAGTATAATAATAATAATAATAATAATAATAAAACATTTATTTGCATGAACATGGTACAATTGTTGGTAGGTGCATATTGTTATTTCCGCATATTCTGCCGCAGTCGGCGTGCAAATGATTTAATTTATAATAAGGATTACAATGATAAAAAATGTCAAATTACAATATTAATTCAAAAGATAATAATACGAGTATCAATTTAAAAAAAGTATACAAATTTCAGGTTAATAAAAAAAATAATTAAAATGTCAAGTCAATAAAAAAAAATACAAGTGTCAATAGCAACAGGTAATACAAATGTTAAGTTATAGATATTTAATATTTTAGTTATACATAATTTCGAATTGGTTGATTTTTTAGGTATTAATTAAAACTTGTCATCTAGGTAATCTCTAATTCAATAATAATTTTTGGATGTGAGTAATTCAAACAGCTTTGTTTTATATGGCACTAATGGTAAAGAGCTGATAGAGGTCGGTATTTTATTGAAGATTTTAATAGCCATACAGTAGGCATTTCTCTTAAACATTTCCAATTTAATTTGTGGTAGACGTAGTCTATCTTTGTGTCTAGTCCGGCTGTGTTTTGAGTCACCGAGTTTCTCAAACAGTTCTGGGTGTTTTTTTACAAATATACTAATTTCATATATGTATAAGGATGGGAGAGGGAGTATCTTATGCTTTAAGAAAAGTGGTGGATCAGATTGCGTTGTGTGAGTTGTCCCAAGATATTATATTAAATTATTATTAAATTATTCTTCATCATTTTTTCCTTGATATTCATTTAAAAACGATTTATTTTTAAAAAAATATTAGGTGGTGTGTTTGTGTACAGTTGGCAAAAAATATGGTCTGTCACCTTATGGTTGAAGTTCATTTGTACATCATAAAACATTATGGTTGATTTTCCTTTACAATAATATACTGACAGATACTGAACTCAACCTTATTGCTATATTGGTTACTAAGGAATCTTTGTCAAAACTGGTACCCACCTTTAATTTTATTATTGGATAAGGAAAAGCACTCTGTTAGCCAAAGCTAAGCTTTCTAATTAACGAAATTTATTTAATACAATAATTGCATTTGAAAGAAAAAATTGAAGTTCAGACCCAGGAATCGAACCCGAGACTTCCGATCGCTTTACCGGAGCGCGAGGGCCGAACCATCTAATCTAAATTGTTACTAAATTTGAAATTTTTCTTCCCTTGTTGCACACGAGTTGAGCCCTAGCAAGCGCCATCTAGCCATGTACTTAAGAACTATTATGGCTTTTGTTATTGCTTCGTTACAAAGAGCATTTTTAACATAATGAAGTCTGTTTTTAAACTTTCGCGATGTTTACACATCGGGACTTAGTCGCGTGAAATATTTAAAGGCACCTTTTATTTACCCGACGACGTTTCGATCGAATTGCACCGATCGTGGTCACGGGTCGACTGATGACAGCTTAGCGTTATATCCATGCCAAATTATAGCTTTCTAGTACTAAGGGTTCCCTAGGTTAGCACCTGGGGACAGGCCTAATAAACATTTTGAAGTTGGTGCCATTATGTAGAAGTTTTTATGTTTTTTATGTTACCAACTCCAAAAAGTTTCTTATAGGTCCTGCCGTGTTCGCGTAATCGGGCAACAAACACAAAAAAAACATACAATCGAATTAAGAAACTCCTTTTTTGAAGTCGGTCGCAAATGGCATTCTTCGTCATTCATTCATCGACTTGTGCATACCTAATTTCTATTTTACAGATTTAAGCGATTAGCAGGCTCTGAATATGGCTGCATTGTCTGTCTTCTCCTCGTGTTCTCCTTTTCAATACTGGTATCATGCTGCATGGTCTACAGGTAAGTTCCGATGACCCTATTGGCGTTTTTTTTTACAAGCTTTTATTTAACTTGCAATGTATGTATGTAAGTAGTTTGTTCGGGTGGAATGTAGCAACTCAATTTTGAAATTTAGTATACACATTTGGTTTGGATGACAAAACATGGTTAACTGTGGGACGTCATTTTAAATCCCGCCATATTGGATTTAAAATCACGTCACACAGTTAACCGAGTATTGTCGTAATAAGTTGATAGTAAAGGTTTTCAAGTTAAAATTTATGTTTGTCTTTTTAGCGCATTTTAATAAAAGCTTGTTTTTAAAAAGATTCAGTTTACGTTCAATTTATTATTATTATATGTAAGTACGATTTAATGAAGAGACCAGTGATTCGAGAGCCTGATGATGGGCGTCACTCTAGCTACCCAAATCTTTCTTTGAAAAGATCCACCCCTTGCTTCTCATTTGAGACATTAGTTTGTCAGTCACATTTGCCCAATAATTTCCCTTGCTACAGTACTTTTCAATCGGAACACAGTGAGTGATGAATTAGTATTACTGTTTAACGGAAGAATGACTAACATTCTGGTGGTATGGTACCCACCTAGATGACCCACGGCTTAGATCTACCACCGATAAATTAATTGTATGAGTGAAAAACTCGTCTTAGGTGGAATTCGAACCAGCAATCATAGGGGTACCGTCCCTACGCGCGCCGTTGACCACTCCGGCATCGAGACGACACCAAAGAACGTCCAATATCTCCGCCATATCTTCCAATGTTAATGCGATTATCGTGCTATCTTCCGCGTTCCCCTACAAACTTGAAGTACTCTTTGCAGAAATCATTATTTTTAAACACAGATTTTTGAAGACGTTGGGTGTCGAGATGAGTTTTAAGAGATGAATTACAGAAGCCGTTAAATTTTAAGAACTTTATGATTATTTTCGGTACCTAAGTTAAGCAATGGGTTCTAGATACTGAGTTGTCAGGGTCTCTACTTGAATGGTGGTGTGCCCAGGGGTGGTCTGACGAAGCCGGCTTGGTGGTGAAGAAGTACTTAGCTCGGCTTGCTGGGTAGGAGCGTGCGTCTGCGACCCGTCTAGTCCTTGTATAGCAGCAAGTGTTGAGCCGGACGCAGGGACCCTGGGAAAAGAAACAACCGGCTAGATATGTTGTTGACTGCTTGTCGGTAAGCTGTGAAGAAGATTAATCAATGAAGGCATGATTTGGTATTGGAATTTAAAATCCGCATCTGGATGGAATATCCACAATTCCTGTATTGTATTGTCACTGCGACCTAAAAGATCTATTGTGACGCCTCTTAATTCCTTAAAGGACATCTCTAAGGTTTAATCTGACCATGAAGTCGAGTATGTATGACGACGGAGGTCTTGGTGGAGTCGACTACTGGTCCGAATAAAAAAAAGTGGAGCAGTAATGAGAAATGTTGCAAAAACGGTGAAAATGTACGCATACGAAGTTGCGCGAGACAGCTAGTAATATTTAATAGACTAGCTATCCAAACAAACAAACTCTTCAGTTTCATAATATATGTATAGATTATTATAAGCAGGTCAAGTTTGTGCGTTTGTGTAGTAGGTATCTCTGGATCTAATGAACCGATTTTGACCAATAGAAAGCCACGTTATTTGTGAGTGTCATATGCACAACGGAGTGGGCACAGGTCAGCTAGTATTACTTAAAAATCGCATCAGGCTCGTAGTCAAAATCGCGGGTTCAAATCCATCCTAAGACATTTTTCCTTCAAACATTTAATGTGTGTAAATTAACATAAAAATGCTTATAAGTCACAAAAAGTAATTGTTACTTGTATGTTTCAGTAGTCACTACGAGAGCTACCCCCTGAGTTTGCCCGGTTCTTCTGATTCACCTGGCTCGTCTGATTCACCTGGATTACTTACTTCCTCTGTAAGACCTGGCACACCACACAAACAAGCTGGTATGTTATTAACTTTGATCAAACAGTCACTGCATTAAAGCCAAAATGGATGTAAAATGTTTATTCTTCTTCTTTAAATTTATGTCTATCCAGCCGTTTAAACGGCTAATGGCTACCAGTGTCAAGTAATTAAGCGCTTATTGCAGTCACAAAGTCTCGTTCTTTTTCAATTATCACGTATTCAATTCATTTTTTACAAGTTAAACTCGGAGCTGTCAAAATAATGGCCTATCAGTTTGCCGCCATTTTTACAACTCCTAAAATGTTTATTAACAGTTGATAAGCAACAACTGTCAAAAGTGTTTAAATTAGAGTTGTCATTTGTTAATTATTTTTTTGTTTTTTACAGTCTACTAACTCCACAAATAGTGCAACGATAAGAATTCTTCAAAATTTACACGGTACTCCATCGCCCCACCTGACATTGGCAGAATTGTCGACAACGGCATAGTAGCCATTAGGGGTCGTCTAAACGGGTCATTTCTTACAGCAATCTGTGGCGGCAATGCTGTGGCCGGCAACATGGCAGTAATCTCCGGACGATCGCTGAGCGATCTATGTTCCGCTATGTTGCCCGGCCAATTTTGTTGTTGTTTCAGTCGCCCTCTATTTTATTGTTGCCGGGTTTTGTAGTCCGTTTAGGCGACTGGATAATGCGCCATACAATCGTAGACATATTGTCATTATTGGCCGAGCAATTAGTTGCCAATAGTGCCGCCACCAATTGCTGCAAATAATAGCCCGTTTAGATGTCCCTTTAAAAAAAAATCTGGGCATTTTCTTAATCTAATTCAACACCGTGAATTTGTAGTCGTTTCGGAGCCGAGTAAAATGAAAGTGAAAGTAGCGTTACCACAAGTGCAAAATACAGTAGGTACCTACCTAAGTAGCAGATAATGAAATAGTAGACATTGGGCATATTAGTGAGAAACAAAATGGTCCTAGCTCAGCTAGATTGTGACTCCTCTTATTGAGAAACTGCGCTGGTTGAATGAAAAAAAATATATATATTTTCTTTTTTATAGACTAGGTTATTGATATCGAGTTCTAAATGTTCGGCACCGAAACGACTATAAAATCATGGTGTATGTTCCGTAGTTACTTTCTGCTACATAAAATCAGCGAAATATCGATGTTATTTGAACCCTACCATTTGGATTGTTTGCGAACATTTTACATCTTGCGCGGCTTTATTACAGTCATCGCATTTATTCACGTTAAACTGCAACTGTACTGCTTTAATTACCAGAATTGGCCTCCTGATAACCAATAAAATTTGGTATCAAAATCGAAAATAATCGAGGTTTCCTGCAAAAATCCGGAAATAAAATATTACCGCCATGCTTTAAGGTTTTAAAATCGAAAAAAATATAGTCTTGAATACTTTTCGATTGGCAAGATACTCGTGTTTATAAAACAATTAAATTTGATAAAAAAAAATGTCTCTGGTTCTCTAATCTGGATAACTGAAGGGTCAAAGTCGATGTTCCATAATATATCTCCCCTACTATTGGTTTTATTTAAAAGTCCGTTCAACTTCACTTCTCCCCGCTCCACCCTGCTCCGCTTCATTAGACTCCGCTCCACTCCGTCAGACTCCGCTCCACTTCGTTAGAATCCGCTCCACTCCGCTAAACTTCACCTTGTCCTGCTCGGGGCCGCGTATTCATTTATTTTATTTGAAAATCCGTTCAACTTCTCCCCGCTCCGCCCCACTCCGCTCCGCTAGACTCTACCTGATTCCGCTTTGTTCAGCTCGGAGCCGAGCATTCGTTTGTTTTATTTTAAAATTCTCTCAACTTCACCCCGCGCCACCCCACTCTGCCCCGCTCCGCTAGATACCGCTACACTGCCGTGATATGAAGAAAGGGCGTAACTTCCATTTTTCGCCAAATGGAGTTATTATTATATTCAGAATCAGCAGAGAAAACTCTATCTTTCTGTATTGAAAATATGGTCGAATTCAGAAAAAAATATTTTTTTCCCTAACAAAGCATTAAAATAGAAAGCCATAATTGACATTCTTAGTTCTGGATTTTAAGGTGAAAAGTCGTAATTTCCAAATTATGGCATTTCATACTATGAAATCTATTTTACTTGGAAGAAAGGGCGTTATTATTTTATACGCCTTTTCTTACAAGTAAACTGAGAATTACGATTCCGAGATGAACAAAATGCAAAGCCCTAATTACAATTTGTGGCTTTTCTTTGAACTATTTCTAAGCTACGCGAAGGCCAAAAGAGTTCAGTCTAGAGATGCTCGATGTTACAGAAACATCGATGATAACATTGATAATGACATCGACAGCTTAACATCGATACCCGATGTTTAATAAATATAAAACATCGATGTCAGATAACATCGATGTTTGAAATAAAACAACCATAAAATCCTAATTTTTTTTATTATTCAAAGATTTAAAGAAAAGTATTGAAATTTATAGTTCTTGCCAAGGTGCAAGAATTGTAAGTTCCAATACTGTTTGTCAATTGACTGCAAAAATAATAATTTAGAAAGCGTACATAATCCTGCACTAATTATTATATTAATGCATAATAATCATATAAAGGTTATTATGTCTTCCATTTAACTTGATAAATAATTACTGCAGACGTTTACAGCTAGCTAGCTAGGTAGCTAGTACCTGAATAAGCTCTTGGCTATTAGGTAAGTACCTACCTACCTATGTCATCATTAGATATTTTAAATGATATCTTGGACTATTTTGGCCCATGCTGTATACATATAACATTATAAAACAGATAAAACAAACGAAATCTGTTTTATGCACTCATGATTTTGAGTATTTGTTGGGTTATTAACGTAAAAAAATGTCCGAAATTGGGATTCCAGAGATATACTCATTTTACATGATTTACCAATACAATTTTTTCTTAAAAAATTATAACTCGTTAATTTTTACATTCCATTATCTTATATTAATTTCGTAGCATAGTATTGATAAACCGAATCTATTTCCATTCAAAAAAATGACCATAAATAATTCTAGTTTCTATGTCTTCAAAAGTCGATTTTAGTACGTTTTATGAGTCAAGTCCACGGACTTCACTCATAATCGAAAGACATCGATCAGGGACATCGATGTTTCGATTTTTTAAATAATGCGATATCGATATTAAAACATCGATGTTTTAACTTCTAACATCGATGATCACTCAAAGTCGATGATCATCGAGCATCCCTAGTTCAAGTTCAGTCGAAGTCGATTAATTGCGCCCGAGACACCGCGAGTGATTCACGTGGTTAGCGGTCGCAGACCTGCTTTTATATTTGTTTATCTACATTTGGGTAAGTAAATTACTTTATAACATTAGTTCTTAGTGGTAACTGTTATAGAAATTTAGTCTTATTACAAATGTTAACAATAATAATAGGGAATACATTGAATAGACGGATATACGTTTCATTCTTCTAAACTCAAAAATAGGTATAGTTCGATTCAAACTTTATGGCGGCTGTGAATATAGTTGCGGGCGCTGGTCCGCGCAGGTACACACGACGCGAAGGGCGACTGCGGGTGACAGAGAGCGCGTGCGGGGGGTATGCCGCTCCCGCCACCTTATTTTGTGTTGTGCGCAACGACTCGTGCGAAGCTCTGAGCCGCCATAAAGTTTGAATCGAACTGTACCTACCTACTTCTCAATCAAAAGAGAAACTTTTGTTATATTATTATCTAATAAGCTGTAACAAAACTAAGCCGACAAAATTGATATAATTTGGAATCTCACAACGAAACAATTCTATTATTCTATTATTGTTATTCTATTCTATATATCTATTTGAGTTTGTTTTTAATAATCTTAATTCTTTTTAATTTTATTTATGTAATTGTAAATAACGTTGTATATATATATAATATAATTAATTATAAATATTATTAATATAATTAAATTTAAAATTCTATTAGTAAAATACATAAACACGAAAACTTTTCTATTTCAAATAATCTTGAATTACCTACCTACCAAACAACTGTCTCAGGTTAATATAGTATAATAAAAATCTTCTGTTCCTGTGTTTGTGATTAAACTCCTTCTAAACGTATCGACTGATTTTTATGTTTTTTGTGTATGGTAATTAAAAAGGTTAGTAAAGATTATATTTAATCAATATATAATATTGTACTTACTTGTTGTTTATTTTTTTTTAGGTCATCATGAAAAAATATAATAGGAGCTCTAAAATTATGGAAATGTTAAATAATACCAGTTCAGTGGAAACAGAAGCCGCAATGCCGGTAGAACGAAACGTAGACAGAGTTGACTCCCCTCAACCATCAACAAGTTATGGCAATGTGAGAAAAAATTTAAGTAAAATATTTGATCTTTACCAAGACTCTACTGGTAGTTACTGCTCAGAAATTGATTTTGATTCAGATGACTCAGTTAGAGATAAAACATATAATCCACCAAAAACTATGGAAACTGAAAGCTGTTCAGATTCAGACTCTTGTATTGAGAATTCACAACCTGTTCGCAGTGTTTATATTGAAGAAACACCAGAGAAACTGATGATTGTAGATGATGATGTTCAACCAGGATCTGCACAGGACTTCAATACAGGTATACATAATAAGAATAACAATGATTTAGAGGCTTCATTAAATAAAAAAGGAAAATTAAGGAAACGGCAAAGTTTTAGTACAAGTTTAAGCGAAAGAAAAAAAGAGAAAAAGGATACAAAAATATTGAATAAATACTCCCTGAAACCAGGTTGTATAGCATCGGTTTGTAAAAAAAAATGTACGATTAATATTACTGAAGAGCGGAGAAGAGATATTCATGATATGTATTGGTTGATGACATGGAGGGAACAGAAATTGTTTATTATTAATAACACATCTATTTCAAAACCACAAAAAGTAAAGAATTTTAGCGGAACAGAAAAGAAAAATAGAACCAAAACGATTTCATACTTTCTTAACAATGAGATGGGAGAACAAATATCAGTGTGCAGATTTTATTTCTTGACTACGCTTGGTTACAATAAAACTAACGAAAAAGTTGTTAGGAATGCCTTGAATAACAAAGATGCTATTCCATTTGACGGTCGAGGATACAATGAGAAAAAGCATAAAATAGATTGCCAGATTATAAAAAATCACATAGAATCATACAAACCTACAATATCACACTACAGACGAGAACATGCCCCAAATAAACGGTATTTGTCTTCAGAAACCACTGTTCAAAGTATGTATAATGATTTCACTGTGAAAAACCCCAACTTACCTATATCTTATGATTATTATAGAAAAACTGTCAAAACCATGAATATTTCTTTTGCTAAATTAGGCCATGAAGAGTGTGAGACCTGCGAAGGATATGAAATTCACAATCCCAAGTCAAATGAATTTCGTCACAGAAATTGCGATGTATGTTTTAATTATGAGAGATATCATCAGCGTTACAAATTAGCTAGAGAATACTATGACGCAGATCGTAAATCTGAAAAATCTGATGATATTGGACTTTTTTCTGTTGACTTACAAAAGGTCATAATGTTGCCCAGAATCGACGTTTTTAAAGCAGTTCTTTTTTGCCCTAGGTTGGTAGTATTTAACGAGAGTTTCGTGCCATTAGGCCAGAAAACATCATCTCAAATGACCTTTGCTGCAATATGGCATGAAGCCATATCAGGAAGAAAAAAAGAAGATATTGCTTCTACCTTTCATGCCTTTCTCAAGAGCTACAGGGATTTGAAAAATATAGTTTTGTGGTTAGACAATTGCGCTGCTCAAAATAAAAATTGGGCCTTATTTTCATTCCTGATATATTTTGTTAATTCTAATGAGACTTTGACCGAAACAATAACTTTAAAATATTTTGAGGCAGGCCATACGTTCATGTCTGCCGATGAGTTCCACCACCAGGTGGAAAATGCTTTAAAAAAAAGAAGAAAATTTATGACTTCGACGATTTTTATGAAGCTGTTGCGTCCACAAATAATCATAAAACAATTGTAAAAAAAATGGATGTTGGTGATTTTTTACAAATAAAAGATGATACTTCTAATGCGAAAATGCAAAAACATAATCCTCGTGCCTATTTACGTGACATGAGTGAAGTATATTTTAAAAAAGGCAAACTTTTAATGTTTTACAAAACATCATTTAACGATCCTCAATACACAGAACTCGATTGTTTAAAAAAAACTGTTTTAAAGAAAGGTTTTACGAGTCCAATTAAAAAAACAGACGCCAGAGGTATTACGAATGACCGTAAAAACCAGATTTTGCAAAAGTTGGGACCACTTATGCCTTTAAATAGGAAAATATTTTGGGAAAATCTGCATGTGAATAATGCTGCAAGGAATTTAGCTGTTGATTATGAATGAGATTTCATCATTCATGATCAGTATTTTATATTTTATTTTGTGCCATTCCATTACTTTAGTATTGTTACTTGTTTAGTAAGATTGTTATTTTTGATAATGTTGATTATTTGTGTGGTAAATGTTCCTAAACATTGCTTGTTAAAGCTATATTTTTCTTTTCATTTGATAAATAATTATATTTTTGAGTTGCCTTTAAAAATTCTAGAAGGATATGTATGTATGTTTTAATTAAAAAAATATATATTAGTGATTTACTCAGTAAGTAACATTTTAACATCATGCGCAATTATTTGCTGCCTTGTAAAAAACCTTATTAATGAAAATATCCTGATTTCAAAAATTACCTACCAAATCTTTCTTTAAAATGAATTTAGTATCCCATTTTAGGTACGGTATTCATAGTCTGAAAAGCCATTAATCCGTTTTTGAGCAAAGAAGGCCATAATTTCTTTAGTTATGGCTTTTCTTTTTAGTATTTATATATGTATAATATTTTATTTCATAGTGAAAAGTTGAAATAATTTAATAACCCCCTCAATTATTACAGCAGTATATATGCAGAAAAATAGCAAAAAATATTCTTTATAAATAATTAAAAACAAGTGATATTAAAGTTTTAACCAAATGGTTTAACAGCACTTTTTACTAAAATGCAATTATTTCAAAATCGTACTTGTGGAAGTTACGCCCTTTCATAATATCAGGGCAGTACACTGTTTCCACTAATGCGGGGCGGAGATTTAAGCACCGTGACTGGTTAATCGAAATATCGATTAATCGAGCGAATCGAACGATCCGCTCCACTCCACTCCGTAGCTTTATTTAAAGGGTTTTTATGCACATTGTATAAAGGTTTGATCTTGAAGGTTAAAGCACACTGATCAACCCAGTAAGCTCAGCGCCTCGCTGTCAACTGTTTGCGAACTTGTACCGAGGCGAGGCGACTACGTTACGAATGCGATTAGTGTACGTTGCAATAGGGAGTTTCATATAAAGATACTGAACGGTTGGAGTTGATATGGTGCCGCTCCCTTTGACAACCAATGACAACCCGTGACAACTCATTTTCCTGTCAGTCCTTAGGATATTTCCACTGACGTGGAGCGGAACAGAGCAGACCATCAATCGACCAATCAGAGTGCTCGAAATCGTACCTAGGATTATTTCAAGCACTGTAATTTGTAAATTTATCTATCCGCTCCGATCCACTACAATTCAGTAGAAACTCATCCTTAAAGTGGGGAGTACATTGGCGACAACATATTGTATAATGTAATATTATAGATGGCGTTATTTTTACAGGATTCGGGCCCAGCCTTCGAGAATTGGTGAGTCTATAACAGTATAAACACATATCATTATTTATATTATTTTAAGGCCAGAAATCGACTTCATTTTTATGGCTGTTATAAGGCTTTTTTAAAGTTCGAAAATACGACAAAGAACTTGGGTTTTGGGAGGTCCGTAGCTACTACGTGAGCTGGTACTGACAGGAAACCGGTCTAATTCCTTGTCATCAGATATGTTGAAGCGTACGCAATCATTTAATCATAAAATATAATGTCAAATATGTCCAAATATATAAAAACGATGTACCATTTAAAAAAAAATACATTTCTTTAATATAATATTAATAATATCTTGGGACAATTTGCAACAACGCCATCTGATCTCAAACTAAGCAGAGCCTGTAGTATGGCAACCAGACTGCTGATAAACATACTTAAATATTTCTAAATACATAATAACATCTAGGCACAGTAAAATATCGTGCTCATCACAAAGTTTTATCCTGGGTGGGGATCGAACCCACGATCTCCGGCTTAGCAGTCAGGGTCACTAAACGACTAGATCAACAGGCTAATCATAATGATAATAAAATTTATTTGGGACAATTCGCACAACGCAATCTAATCTCAATCTAAGCAGAGCTTGGAACTATGGAAACCAGACAATTGATAAACATGCATTCCTAAATACATACGTATTTTAGATAAATAACACCCAGACACAGAATAAACCATCGTGCTCATCATAAAGTTATATCCTGGGTGGGGATCGAACCCACGACCTCTGGCTTAGCAGTCAGTCTTAGTCAGTCACTAACCACTACGTTATTCACTACTCTTGACTGAGTGGTTATTAAAAACAACATCCCTTGGTACATAAGAAACTGTGATTTTCACCGGGACCTTAAAATGGATGACATAGAGAGACAAAAAATTGCTGAAGCACATCAAAGCGGGCAATCCAGCTCTTTGATACTACGGAGTTATAAAGAAGATTAAAACGGCTGAAGCCGTTTGAATTAGTGTGGTGTAACAGTGACATATTAAATGTAGTGTAAGTGCAACGTAAAAGAACACATGAACAAAGTGACTTCACATATGTAATAGACTATAAGATAAGTGTTATTGGACACATTCTTAGATTTAAGTCCTTACAGCAATTTAGGTCATAATTAAATTACTCATTAGTCTTTAGGCTAGATAGAATAGATAAAGTATATATATATGATATAATAGAATCTGTATAAAGTATTGTAATAGATACTTAATATAAACTTTAAAAAAAAATCAAAACCATTTTGTCAGTTTTATTTAATGCTAATTACTTATTAATCCAATAGTTTTATTATTTATATCGAGGGTAATTATTTATTGACGCAATAGTAATCGCTTAATATATATACCCCTATTTAAATAATTTACATAGATCGATCACTAGTCGTTAGATCGATTCAATTCATTCTCAGAGACAACACTGTCAACTGTCACTTTTTAAATATTCAAATATGGGTACGATTTTTAGTCAGTATGGCGGTTGATGTCGAAGCGATCACTTGTGTTGCAATATAATCCATTTTTTTTATTTCTGAGATTGGGAACGGATCCTTTACTACCAATTTAAATATTGTATGTTATCCCGATCACATACATTCGTACAAACCACTGCCCTCTATAGTACGAGTAGGTACTCGTAGTACACTTGACAGGCTAACGCTGACAAGACTTCCATTTGATTTTGACATTTGGACGCTCGTCTGTCAAAATCGAACTTAATTCTATACTTGTGTAACAATGACAACAACAACGGCCATTTGTCTTGTGTCAAAAAAGTTGACAGGACGGTCATTCGAATCGATATTTGAAATTGCTGTCACTTTGTACGGGGTAGTCACTCCAACGTACGACAGGTGATTTTTAACTTACTAATAACCACCCGCTCGTGCTTCTTTACATAACACTAAATAACTTTGTAATATCTGTTTTGGAAAATATTTAATATAATATTAACCCTTAATAACCTACCACTTGTGACTTATGTTTAGGAGTCGGCACTGTCACTGACCTTAATCACCTACAGACTATTTTAATGGAGTAAAATCATTGTTTATTGCGAGGTTTATAGAACGGGTTCCCTAGAACAAATTTTAAAATGATACATATCAAGCTGGAATTGACATGGTAGCTTCGTTTTGTTGAGACGCCCAACTTTATGTATATGTAGGCTCAGGATGCCGCAGGTTATAGCTTGCCATCGTTCACGAACACCGGGAGATCACTAGGTTTAGATTTTAACATTACTAATTAAATTAACATCTTAATTTCACCACAGATAATTTAAGAAACGAAATAATACTAGACGCGTCTAAATTATATAGCTATTAATTGATTCCACATATCACTATATGAAAAAATAAAATGATCGGGTCGGAAATTAGCGATTCGTCGGGCACGTGGTGCGCAAACGGCTCTCGTCGGCGAACTGCCTACAAGATGGCCGCGCCGCTACCACGTTGATGTGACGTTCCGTAAGAATGATCCACTACCCTCATTCTTTTCCGACGAAATGACAGTGAATGTCAAGTGTTGCCAAGTTACGCCGTCACGGCCAGACTGACATTCGACCGTCCTCGGGCGATAATATGTTATGGTTGTCCTGAAACAAGGAGGATCCTCATCACTGTATGCTCGTCCATCTCTGACGAACAGCCTGATTACATGCAGTCAATAAAAGCTTTTCGATCGTAGTAATTATAATACTTCACACAGCACCAAAAGGTATGTTCCTCCGACCAGCTCCGAAGTGCAACATGAACCGAGCGATACTTTTCTATTAGTTAATAACTTCAGACAGTAACCTGGACGGGACGAGTGCGTCCCTTCGACCAGCCCCACAAGCGGCGTGGACCGGACGACACTATCCCCTCGACTAGTAGGACCAACAAACAACTGGACCGGACGAGTGCGTCCCTTCGACCAGCCCTATAAGCGGCATGGACCGGACGACACTGTCCCTTCGACCAGTTAGACCAACACACAACTGAACCAGATGAGTGCGTCCCTTCGACCAGCCCTACAGGCGGCATGGACCGGACCACACTGTCCCTTCAACCAGGCTTAAAATCACATATTTACAACATTGCAATTTTATTTAACAACTACTTCTCACTATGAATTTCGACTTCATGTTGCACCTCGAGTGTATCGGGATTAGAACACACACTGAGTGTATCCGATCCAGCAGTAAGGGTTTCTGAGTTGGCTGATGCTGTGTCTGAGTCCGCATGCAAGGTATCATCCCTGACAAGTAAGTTATCGTCATGGTCACTATCTCTTTGAGATGACAGGAAATTACCGCCAGATCGACTCCCTTCAAGATCTTCCAGCGCCGTCTCAGCCTCCTTTTCATTCATTAAGCTAGCAGTTATTTCTAATAAACCGGTATGCCCCTGAGGTACTGAACGCAAATCATCATGTGCATATTTGAAGACGCGGTGTCAACCGTTCACACTTTTTAATTCATAGCGGTCTTTTTCTAATACGGAGGTTATGAAAAATGGTCCCTTATACTTCCTATCTAACTTAGTATGATGCCGTTCACCCGTTAATAAAAACAAAATCACCTTCGGCTAATAGTTTGATATTAGCGCGACCGCGATCAAATCGACGAGCATCTGCTGCAGCAGCTTTTTGGTTATTCTCCGAGGCATTATTTCAAATGGTCTCTAAATCTAACGAGTTATTCTAATCGTCACAGTGAGTGTTTAATTAGTTCTAGAGTTGATCTTAAACATACCTAATCATTGTGAGCGAATACCTCACTACAGTTCTGTTGAGAGTACTTAATAGTAGATTTCGTACTACCAGTGGGTAAACCGAACCAGCACCTAACAGTCTCATGCTTATGGCGACGCACTGCTTATTGTTATACCGCAATATACTCGTAGGTACCGCTCAACTATCCTGCCTGACCAAATCAGAACTATTACAGAAAATGATAAAAATAATCTAATCTTGATCGACATTAAACATTGGTACTATTGCAACTACAGTCATAGTCATTCCTGTGACTATCATACAAATAGTCATCCTTGTGACTATCACACAAACACAGTTATCCCAGTGACTATCATACAAACCGTCATTGCCACACAGGCTAATTATTGCCACTCATGCTATTCATCGCCACACAGGTTAGTCATTGCCACACAGGCTACTCATTGCCACAGCCTAGTCATTGCCACACAGGCTAGTCATTGCCACACAGGCTAGTCATTGCCACACAGGCTAGTCATTGCCACACAGGCCAGTCATTGCCACACGGGCTAGTCATTGCCACACAGGCAAGTCATTGCCACACAGGCTAGTCAACCTTACACAGGTCAAGCCAATAATACGTAAGTTAGTCCAGCGCTCAAATCCTAGTAGGACTGAGCAGCCTCTTACCACCTTCTACCATACACCTCAACTCATAAATGGTTGCTCCCATTCTCCTACCCTATTCACGCTAAACACTGGGTGATTGACTGAAGCCCACTATATCAGGTTAATTGAATCAATTCAAACTGCCTACAAAGACGACCCTATCGTTTGTAACCGACCCTTTAATATCTACCCAATCGGAACTATTGCATAAAATAATATTACGCATTGCAATTGTCACAATTATAGCACTTAACTGTGTTCTACCGTGTTCTTCTTTCTTATTCTGTGATATTTAGTATTGTACCATGTTCTACCGTGTTCTACATAACTGCTTAACCAGCAATCCAGGAAATACTTAACTAGTACTCTACAACACAATGCTACAACAGCACTTAACCAGCGCCACTCAACCCATCACATAATTAGCGACAGATTCGTACTGTTTTATCCACGATACTGAAACATGTCCACTTATCCAGTGGTACCATTACTGCTTAACCAGAGATACTGTATTAGACCCCATAGTAGACCCCGCAGTTGACACCCCGTTGACCCACTGTTGACCCACAGTTGAACCACTGTTGATGACCCCATTGACCCGTATGGTGGACCCCTCGATGGATCCCACATTGGCCCCACATTAGACGCCTCTGTGAACCCAGCACTGAACCTCTCGGTGGAACCAGTATTAGAGGTACTAATACTAGCTTGGGACATTAGTAACGGCGCCAACGGCTTAACAGCCATGCAGCATGAATAAAATTTCACGTCCAATCACTATGGCGTGTTAAATATTTTCGACGATAATAATATTCACACAAGTTAAAATGTTCACATTACTATTAACGGTTGATTGGCCTATGGTAGTGATAATCACAGCATAAACAGTACTAAATTTAAACGAAAGAGAATTTCCAACTAGCCACTCGTCACGTCACATGAGAAGCTATACACCAAATGCAAGGAAAACCGAAAACTAATTGAATTAAACGGTTTCAAAATTGTTTGAATACTGCATCTACTCGGCTCAATCGCGAAATGAAATAACCCTTTCTTGCGCCCCACAATTATTTAACGTAACGGGACTACACACGCGAGATAAAATATATAACGACGCATTACACACAACACTATACGGATAACATTTGAACATTTTCGCTACGCTTACTAGCGATACTTATTTACTCGTTTACTGCATAGTTCAGTGACAACTTTTTCTAGAATGCGACAGTACTCGGCTTCAAAACGTTAATAAAACAAAAAAGACTCACCTGTGTCTATGAACAGTCCCTTAGGACAACTGACATACCAGAGATCCGCGACGAAACCGGATATACCCGATCCGTAGACACAAAACGGCCAAACTACAAGACGTAGTATAACGTCCAACACGTCCACACAATACACGAATATCACACGCGACAAGCAACTTTTTTTTTTTTTTAATGATATATGAGCACGCGTCTCCGTCCGGTTTACAGGGATGTTTCATCCCACTTCTGATGTAGGCTCAGGATGCCGCAGGTTATAGCTTGCCATCGTTCACGAACACCGGAAGATCACTAGGTTTAGATTTTACCATTACTAATTAAATTAACATCTTAATTTCACCACAGATACTTTAAGAAACGAAATAATACTAGACGCGTCTAAATTATATAGCTAATAATTGATTCCACATATCACTATATGAAAAAATAAAATGATCGGGTCGGAAATTAGCGATTCGTCGGGCACGTGGTGCGCAAACGGCTCTCGTCGGCGAACTGCCTACAAGATGGCCGCGCCGCTACCACGTTGATGTGACGTTCCGTATGAATGATCCACTACCCTCATTCTTTTCCGACGAAATGACAGTGAATGTCAAGTGTTGCCAAGTTACGCCGTCATACACGACAACTTTATATAGTGGTACGTTAGTGTAAAAAACAGATGTTAAATATTACAAACTTAACTTTGGTGTTGGAAAACTATTGTCCCCATACATATTACCAACCGCAAATAAAATTGTTATTAAAAAATGAATTTCAAATTGCAATGATTATGGCTTTTACTTGTGATAAGTGACATGTAGCTTGTAGTAAAAGCCATAATCGTTGTATCACAAAAAAAAAAAATTTATTACATATTTATTTGCGGTTGGTAAATTAATCGCGGCCTATGTTGATGTATGGGGATAACAGTTTTACAACGGCAAAGTTAAGTTTGTAATATTTAACACCTGTTTTTTTTCACTAACGTACCACTATATAAAGTTGTCGTATACATAAAGTTGGGCGTCTCGACGAAACGAAGCTACCATGTCAATTCCAGCTTGATATGTATCATTTTAAAATTTGTTCTAGGTAACCCGTACTATTAGGCCCTCAACCTGACAAAGAAACATCGATTTCACACTGTATAAGTATTATAGATAAGTAAGAAGGTAAGTTTCATACGAGTATGTGGATACATATGAAACTTACCTTCTTTGCTCTCCATGTTTTGTTTACTTTACTTTGCTCGAGCAACACACAGACTTGCTCACGAACACGAAATCTCAGACCACCTTGATACATCAACTGTTACCAACCGTTGCCCGCGACCTCGTCCGCGCCCAAATTTTGGAAAATAAATCTACCCTAGGCGCGGACTCAGAACTTAGTTCTAAGGTGGGCAACATGTGACCCAAGCGGCTAAGTGTGAGTCGCTCGCACGACGAGAGGGGGGTGCATTTGATTAAACACCGATCACTAGGCACCAACGCCAAGAGTGGGCGATTGCCTATCAAAACACACCGTGTCAAAATCCCCCAAAAAAAGGTAATTAGTCGAGTCTGGTGGGCAATTGCACCTGTTGCCCTACCCCCTGGATCTGCACTTGATCTACCCCACGGCAACCTTCCTTTTTGCCGGAATATAAAGTAGTGTATGTACTATTAAAGACTAAGACTATAATCTATACCAAACATTTTACTACGAAATAAAGAGACGAGCAGGTCGTGTGCCTGATGGTCGCGCGTCACGCATTCATTTGTTTCAATAAAGTTTGTACAAATAAGAATTCAATTAATAAAATAAATCATATACATCAAAACATAGTATAAAACAAAGTCGCTTTCTCTGTCCCTATATCCCTATGTATGCTTAAATCTTTAAAACTACTCAACGGATTTTGATACGGTTTTTTTTAATAGATAGAGTAATCAAAGACAAAGGTTTATATGTATAATAACATCCATATATTTTATATTCGTGCGAAGCCGGAGTGGGCCGCTAGTAATTAGTAAAATAGTATAAATAATATTAAAATTATCAACATAAACCATAAAATTCAGCAACATTACTATTAATAGCACCCCTGTCTCTGTATCACTTGTTGGTTTGTCATTACATTATTCACATAACAATGGTTAATATACTGACAATAAGTGCCATCCAAATCCTTGTTTGGCAAAGATCTCAATGTCACCACATCGCGCTCTTTATTGGATAAATTAGTTAGGTCTTAAATAAGTAATTACACTTATTACATTGCCATCAAAGTGATCTTTTAACATCACTATTTCACAGAAGAATAACTGATACTGCTGTAATGCCGACCAAAACGGCCTACGGCTTAGCAGCTTAAACCTACTACTGGTTAAAAAAATAACATATTTATTATTCTAATACCTTTAATAATATACATTAAAACTAGCTGTCCCGGCGAACTTTGTACCGCCCCGGATTATTGAAAAATAATTTGCTATAAAATAATATTGCGACTATAAATTGAAATGTAAGCTATCCTATCTTTTAAGTTGGATCAAATTGCACACGGTGTGCAAATCAAATTTAAAATCGGTTCAGTAGTTTAGGAGTCCATTGCGGACAAACAACGTCTCACGTAATTTACATATATATAAAGATAATCTGAATAATTCAGATTGATATTCAGACCGTTGGATTTTCATGTTTTTGTTTTAAATATCTTTAACTTGCAATATGGGATTTTGGTCCCACATTACTAGCAATCCTGTTAACTCCTCCAGCTAAGCTCAACGGCTTGTATTAGGAGTGGGTTCACGTCGGTAGTATAATGAGTAGGATCCGAACCCCCGACCTTACGATGCCTTAGCCATTAGGCTACCGCCGCTTAATTTAGTATACTTACAGGGGATTTTGGGCGCGATAATACGTTTGACTGCCTCTGTGGCGCGGTGGGAGTGTATCGGACTACTACCCAAGATGTCGTGGGTTCGATCCCCACCCAGGATAAAACTTAGTGTGACGAGCACGATGGTTTATTCTGTGTCTGGGTGTTATTTATCTATAATATTCAATTCAATTCATTTATTTTTGCATAACATGGGTACATTACAAGGTGTTAGTAATTACAATGTTTTACTAAGTTGGTGGGCAAATATTACTGAGAATAACAATTTTTACTGTATTAAGTGATTGTTTATTTAATTACATTCATGCATGTGATTAAGGACACATATATCATCAAACTATATTAAGTAGATAAAATTCATGTAGTATGTATTTAGAAATATATAAGCATGATTATCAGTTGTCTGGTACACACAACAATACCGAGAGCGAAGCTCTGTTATTTAGGTAGCAGGTATTAAGACACACAATTACATATTATAATAATAGGTAATCTCCAACAAAAAAACTGACACCGATTGTCTTTCCGACGTATCTGTGGACCTTTAAATAAAGCTTTAAAGGGTACAGAACCCTTGACAGTAAATAGCCATTTATTTCAATAGCTTACTCCCAATGGTATCGAGGTTAAATAAATAGATGTATTTATACCCCTTGTTGTAAGTTTGGGGTATAATTTTTAACAATCAGTGTGACTTTTATTGTTTGTCTTAAAATATTGTAGGCATTTTTTTTTTCATTCATTCTTTACTAGCTTTTTTTGTGCCTTCTCGGTCTAAATTTAGTTTTGATTGGGGTTGATTTAAAAAAAAAAACAGTTTTTAATAAAAGACTACGTCTTAATTGTTTTTAAACTTTCGCGATGTTTACGAATATTAGAATATTATTGGGACTTAATCGCGTAAAATATTTAAAGGTGCGAACCTTTTATTTATCCGACGTTACGATTGAATTGCACCGATCGTAGTCACGAGTCGATCGATCGAAACGTCGAGTAAAAAAAGGTACCTTTAAATGTTTTACCCGATTAAGTCCCGATATTATTATAATATTTGTAAACATCGCAAAACTTAAAAAAAACAATTAAGTCGTAGTCAAACCTTTAAATATTTTACGCGCATAATATTCTAATATGACGTCTGACGTCTTACTCAAAAATGTGCCTAATTTCAATTCAATAAGTGAAATCGTTTAGTGTTTTGGGTTGTGCGTTGATATACAATATGTAACATAACGATGTGGTCAAATTCAAGGGTTGTTAAGTACCCTTGATGCTGATTCTGATCCTTGAGTCCTCTACAGTTTAATATATTTTTTTATTCGTTAATTTATCAATGAAAAACTTATCAATTTAAAAAAATTGTGACTAAAAAAGTTTTGTGCCACAATATTCCAGTTTAATTAGACAATAGGGGAGTTTTATTACTATGTCGTTTGCTATTGGAATCTGTCGTAAAGAAACGCTATAACTATTTAACAATAATGCAGCGGATGTGAAAACCAAAATTATTGACATAGCCACCGGATTAGCAAGCTGAAGTGTCAGTGGGCTGACCATATTAGCCGAAGAACCGACAACCGTTGGTGTAAACGAGTTCTTGAGTGGAGACCGCGTCGCAGCAAACGTAGTGTAGGACGCCCTCAGGCTAGGTGGAGTGATGATTTACGCAAATCGGCTGGCAGGAGCTGGATGCGAGAAGCTAGGATAGAAAAAGTGACGTGCAATTGGAGAGGCCTATGTCCAGCAGTGGACAGCGATAGGCTGATGATGAAGCGGATATGGCACCATGGTAGGCGCAACACTGATAAATATAAACTGTCCGCTGGTGAAATTTTTTTTTTTAAATAAAAAAAAATCTTCATTTAAAGTTAAAGAACCGATTCCCGAACGTTAACTCCTAAAAGGACAGAGCGTACAAAAGCTAATATCCGTTTATAAGTCTATGGCTATTTATGACAGTACAGTCAAGCATGTTACCATACGAAAACTGACCTACATATCGTCATGAATGCACCCCCTGCTAACAATAATAATGCTATCATCCCTAAGTTAAGGGTGTGACGTGAGGCATTTGTTGTGAGAGTGTACAGAATCGGTCGCTGTTTGTATAAGATGTACACGAATTGAAGAGGCAGGGGGGGTGAATTGGACTATGGAATATAAAACTTAAATAATTATATGAAATTAACTAGGTATATGCTTGGTACGCGAAAAAAAAATGTTTGTCTGTAATGTCGGTTTACGAACGAAAATGTTAAGTGATAACGTCATAAGAAAACATTAATGAAACAACCTTGCCTGTGAGTTTTTTTTTCTTTTATTTCCAATTGTATCGTATGACATTGTAATAAAGAACCATGCTGGTGACAGCTTTAGTGGATCCGGGCGCTTGCGTGCGCTCTATGACCGCAATACTTCAGCCTAGCCTATCAGCAGGCGAAAACATACCTCTCAAGGGCTTTCAAACGATTTTTTTAACTAAATTTACTTTCAGAAATTTGACCAGTCTTATTAAATTTAAGAATTTGGTGTTAGTAAACCCTATTATGTCTCGCACAGAAAAACAGAAGCGGTAAAACTATAACAATTGTAATACACTAAAATAAACTTATAAAGTAATTTTTAAACATCAGAAGTAACAAGTATGGATAAGGGATACCAGGGTTGAGTAGTGACTAGTGACTTGTTTACACCCGATTCCCCCAAAAAGGAGTGTAATGGAGAGTTCATGGTATGTCTGTATTTTGAAAGTGGCTTCATTCCGTCATAACTTTTAAAGCTTAAGACAAGCGTAGATGTGAGGGATATTATTAGAATATTGAAATAACTCTAGTAAACATAACCCAGATTTATTTTAGAAAAGACAATTATCCTAGAATTAGATGCAATTAAAGTCACATTAAATTAAAAATGTAAATTAGTCGCTGTGGCCGTACTCTGGTCGTCAATTGGGTATTATTAAACTATCACAATAAAATATTTATAATAACCATATAAAAATGTTAAAGTTTTCTGAAAAAATATGTTATCTATAATTCAACTTTTTCAATAAATTTTTAATGATAAAAAGATACACTAAAAGTAAATGATTTGATCATAGAAGACGTGACGTTACAAATTTGTCCGCAACGGGTCGTTTATGTCGTAGAAAAACTGATATAAACTTCAGTCAAATATCATATTTTCTAAAATTTGACAATTTCAAAGCCTGCACGATATTAGACAGGAATTATTGCATGGTATTCCTACCATGCAATAATTCCTGTCTAATATCGTTTAATTACTTAATTATAATAGTCGCGGGTTCAAGTCCCACCTGAGGCGATTTTTTCCTACATACATTAAAATATTATGAAAAACAAGGCAAAACATTCGCTATACATATTTTCGTATAAGCTACAGGTTTTAATCGCGTAAACATGTTGCAATACCTTCGAAACTTCGGGCAATATGACAAAGATATTTAGCCTCAAAATAAACTATATTTACGTGATTAAGACCTATTTTCGTAAACTTTCGCGATTTGAACGCGAATTTTATAAGCTACAGGTTTTAATCGCTCAAACATGTTGCAATACCTTCGAAACGTCGGGCAATAAGACAAAGATATTTAGCCTCAAAATAAACTATATTTACGTGATTAAGACCCGCTTTTAAAATGCTTTAAAACATTTGCTAATTAAAATGCTCTTAGAAAGTTTACATTTTTTAATGAATGGTATTTTTTTTTTCATAAATTTTAGTTTAACTTAAGCTATTTCAACTACTATTGCATAAAAGTTTCTACTAAATAACTATTTAAATTTCATCTCATGTTGAAATCGCCTGCGGTCAAATTATATGACTTGAATTTTGCCATGCTAGATTGTATTTAAGAGAACATTGCGATTTTATAGACCATATACCAGTTGTCCCCGCTCTCCCCCGCGACAGAGTCCCTTTGTTTCGTCATCCACATCATTGTCGCTTGTATTACATCCCCCCTTTGTCCCGTGATGTATTAGTTCGCCACTGAAGCCTTTAAAATATTACCTAGGCATTTTTGTAAGGCTTCATTTAGATATGACAGGAAAAAACTAGGTTTTGATGAATGATGAATCTCTTTGTGATTAGGATCGAAAATAACAAACTTGTTATTGCCTTAACCGTTCTATAAGCTTTCTCATGCTCTACTCTGCTTTACACAAAAGTACGTCATAATTGGGATAATATCTGAGAAATTTAATGCAATAATAACACTTCAAACCTATAAGCCCGTGAGGAGCCTGCGACTACGCCTGTTCACATTGAATGCATTCATTAAATTTTAAATGAAGAAGTAAGAAAATACTCCTTCTTACTTCTTACTACTCCTTTTAGAGGTTTTTACTTTTATATATAATAGTATATAATATTTTAGTAGTCTATAGGTTAGGTTTCCAGAAACAAATGCAGCCAGCTAGCTAAAATCCCATCCAAACCTAATCTAAAAATAGGTTTTGAGAAAAACGCGGTGGTAGCCTAATGGCTAAGGCATCGGTCTCGCAATCGAGAGGTCGCGGGTTTGAATCCTACTCATTATACTACCGACGTGAACCCACTCCTAAATATCGAAATATACGTTTTTTTGCGGCATAAACGGCCGTATTTAGCCTATTTTTACGTTAACTTAGACGTTTGAATTTTTAACAGCTGCAAGGGACTGGAGGCCTGAGTATATGGTTTCAATTTTAACTCAATACCTCCATGCGTTCTCGAGATAAAGGTCGTGACAGAGAGACAGACGAACGGACAAAAAAGGTTCCGTTTTTTTTCTTTTTAAGGTACGGAACCCTAAAATTTTAACTCGATACTTTTATGCGTTCCCGAGATAAAGACTTGACAGAGAACGGACAAGAAATTCTCCGTTTTCCTTTTGAGGTACGGAACCCTAAAATTTAGTCTGTAAAAATATTATTCTTCAAAATTGACATGGTGTTTATAATTTGACGATTATTCCACATCTCAGTGTAAACGTCACCTAACGTCCTGTCTGTCTGTTTGTCTGTGTAAGTGTGACTGGACACGTTTTGTGATGGGGACCCCACAAAGCAGCGACTCTTTTGTATTATCCGGAGGGCTCTGAATGGAGCCCTGATTGAAGTAGCGTTTTGGTCGTTTTTTTATTTTGATAACTGTTGATTAACGGTTTTTTTTAGCTGCCGATGTTATAGGTGTTATGAGTTTATCACGTGTAGATGTGTGTTAATTTGTGCGTGGTTACTCACAAATAGATAGGATTTAGATGTGCTAGTTTAATCGGTTTAGTTTTTAACTTTTTAGCTTAATTTCATGAAGATCTCTCTTTAACTTAGGTTTTCTCAACTTCATTTTTATATTAGTTTTACACATTTGATAACTTAATTTCTATACTAAGATATTATACTTTAAGTACATAGCATTTACTCTATTTACAAATATTATAAAGCTGAAGAGTTTGTTTGAACGCGGTAATCTCATGAACTACGTGTCCGTATTGAAAAAATCTTTTTCTGTTGGGTAGCCCATTTATCGAGGAAAGCAACAGGCTATATAACATCACACTATGACCAATAGGAGCAAAGCAGCAATGAAAAATGTTGCTAAAACGGGGAAAATTGACGTAGGTATACGAAGTTGCGCGGGACAGCTAGTCTCATATAAAAATGAATCCTTAATTCCCTTGGACACGAAATAACATTTTTTTTGTTTCATAATATTCTGTACAAGGTTCTTTAGTAAGTAACGAAAAAAAAATTATAGACGGTACGAAGTTTGCTGTGACATACATAGTAGTTGAAAAATTCATTTGAATCAACCAAGCATCTTCGGAGATTAAAGCGCTCAGACAAACAAACTCTTTAGCTTTAATATACCTAGATGAGTATATAGCTACAAACCCCTAAATAAATTCCCCAATACTATTCCCACAGAAGCACATTTCCCCCCACTTCAAAACCCCATATTTTTAATCTACACGGTACACATAAACTATAGTAACATACACGCCGTAACTTAAACCGACCCGTAAAACACTTAGAAACACATAACCTATCATAAAACCATGCCACCATGGGAATAACAAATTTCTATAAGAAGAATCTATGCAAAATTCCCTTCGAACACCTATAAGAAAAACAATCATATCTTCGTCATTTTATAAAAAATAAACCATGCAAATTTCAGCCTTATTAATAAACAAATAAGGTTGCTAAATATGTTCATTTGTTGCCAAACGGTTTTCAACCTTATTGCTTAGAAAGTAAGGTGGTGGATACTGGTGATGTTAGGGTAAGTATAGAATCTTAAATTTTGAAATACGTCCCCTTTAGAAATAATAAATATCAGAACATTATGTTGTAAGTAAGGCAAGTCTAATGGAGTCAATTGGTAGGTGTATTTAATATGTACAGGATGTTTGCTTATTAATTTCATTAGTTTTTCATGCATATGACACAAAATTTCGACGATGGTGGCCAATGTCATCCAAGACTAGAGAACTACGCAGGAGATATTATAATGAAGGTACTTTTTTTTTTTTTAAAGATGACACCCGCAGTAGGCTTCCCTGTGTCGCGGGGACTTTACAAACATACAAGTCACGAACACAATGTACACCCAGACTCGGAACAACAATTTGTGGATCACACAAAGTGGTGTCCCGTGTGGAAATCGAACCCACGACCTCTTGCGTAGCAGGCGGATACACTCCCCACCGCGCCACAAAGGCAGTCATAGAAGCAGTGGTAGCCTAATGGCTACCAGGTATCGGTCTCGAAATCGTGAGATCGCGTTCGAATCCTACCCATTATACTACCAACGTGAACTCACACCTTTTTTTTTTTTTTTTTTTTTTTCTCTTTTCGCGGGAAAAATTCCTTTCCCGACGAACACCCCCACCGTCCGGGGAAGACGGTGAAGGTAGTGTGGGGTTTGCACCCACTAAAAAACCCGCCGTGTATCGTTCGCCACCTTCGCGAACGGGCCGCCGGAATGTGTTATACCGTCGGCGGCCCGCCCAGTGGCAATGCCCGGACGCGATGTTGTTGCGTTCCGGGCATTTCACACCCACGCGGCCCCTGGATACACACAGGGCGCCGCGCCTCCACGGAAGGCCGCGGGCGGGGCAGATTACCCCGTACGCCCGCCCGCAGCCCCACCTAAGGCGGCATCAGGCGCAGATATGCGCGCCGACGCCGCCCGGTTCGCCGGCGACGGAGCGTATCCGCCAGGGAGCTCTCTTCCCTGACGCGCTCCGCCGCCTCCTTCTGCGAGATGATGTCCTCGCAGAAAGATGCGACCGCATTCCACGACTCCTCGCTCCGGACCATGGACAGAACCACGGCCGGCAGCGAGAGGTCACACGTGAACTCACTCCTAACACAAGCCTTTGAGCTTAGCTGGATGGGTTAACAAGATTGCTAGTAATGTGAGACTCAATCCCACATTACTAGCTATCTTTAAAAAATAATATTAATGTATGTAGATGTTTGCGCAGACGGGGAGTGCTATTCCCTAAACACAGAGCCTTGCGTGCAGTGCTGTCGCGCTCGCGTCTCAAAAGTCTAATGAAATTGTGGTCGAGTATAAGATCAATCAAATCATTAATTTCGTAATATCTCAACACGACTACCATGATTTCAATCATATTTATTTGCATCTCTGAGGTTACAATGGTTGTTTTTTTTTTTTTTATTAATTGTTTTTGAGGTAAACTAATGATAAGAAGCATGACGTATTTAAAATAATGTCGCATATAGTCTGAATCAGAATCATTTTATTGCAAGAATCATTTTTTATTTGTAATAAAAGTGGTAAAAAAACACTTGGAACTCAAAACATCCTTAAAATTTATAAATACCCAAATACAAAATAATCTTAGAAATTCACTAAAATAACATCACCACATATTTGTCTTAAAAATAAAATCCATTAAAACATTTTCCGAAACAACAAAATCGAATCACGTACATCGCAAAACTCAATATCAATTTTCGAAACTCACTCACCCTGTATGTCCTAAGGGTCGTAACAAATCACGGCTGGCACCTTAAGACTAGCCGTCCCATGTGAACGAAGCCTAAATGATTTGTGGGTAGACAACTCTTTTTTGTTTAGATTTATTTTCTTTAAGGGACAGACTGGATAGAGACTTTCGTTTTTCAGGGTGTAAGTAGAATCACAATATTTGAGAGTATCTTTATATGGGAAGATTCATACGAGTTGTAAAAATGGCGGCAAACTTACATGTCGCTATTTTAACAGTTCCGCCTTTAACGTGTTCATCATCATTGCAGTCCACTGCTGGACATAGACCTCTCCAATTGCAAGCCAATTTTTTCTATCCTCGGCTTCTCGCATCCAGCTCCTGCCAGCCGTTTTGCGTAGATCATCACTCCACCTGGCCTGAGGGCGTCCAACACTACGTTTGCCGAGACGCGGTCTCCACTCAAGAACTCGTTTACTCCAACGGTTGTCGGTTCTTCGGCTAATATGGCCAGCCCACTGCCACGTTAAACGTGTTAAATTACCGAAGAAATATACTCTACGAGTGCAAATGCAGTGTTTTTTATACCAATATTTTACAGAGGAAAGATTTGATTGTTTGTTTGATTGTTTGTTTGTATTGATTAGGCTCCGAAACTACTAGACGGATTTGAAAAATTCTTTCATCGCTATGAAGCTACACTAACCCCGGGTGACATAGGCTATTTTTTATCCCTGTATTCCCACGGGAACGGGAACTACGCGGGTGAAACCGCGAGGCGACCGCCAGTGTAAAATAAAATAAGACTTGACTTAAAGGTCTAAGCGACCAGTGACTCGAAACATATGTAATTATTTACTATGTGTTTCAAATGAGAAGATAATCGCGATCGCGACAACTTCACTCTGTACTTGTCAAAATTGTACCGCTAGCAACAAAAACTCCCAAGTCGGGTAAACTACGTATGTGTATGGTAATGGAACGGACGTAATATTTATTTCCTTTGAACTATGTACCTACATTTTTCTTTATTATAATATTACTAGTATTCTTTATTATTTTATAAACACCTAACATAAATAAGTAAATAGGCAAAATATATGAATATTCTCACTTTTGTGGTCTTCCAGTCAGATGTGATATATTTTTTTAACTAAAACATATCTAAAATAATAAATAGTAAAATACAGTGCTTATGGTAGGTACATCTGTGTAATACTAATGACACCTTTTTACGAATCATTTTATTGCTGACCTTACGTCATATAATGAAGTTGCAGTTGTAATGCGAATCAAAATGACAGATTGAAAATCATGACAGTTATCAACTCATTTGAAACGTACTTTAAAAATCTAAACGCCTGCGGCAAAGAAAAATTATATGCATACGATTTCGACTTAATGTCAAATCTTGATATCTTGATAATTTGAACTTAATGCGCTTAGTGGTTTAAGCTATGTGTTGAAATGTCAGACAGTTAATCTTTTTATTTATGCTAGCTTTTCCTCACCCTTTTAAAAAAATACAAATTAACTCTTCACCACCTACCACCTACTTTCGTCACACAAACATTTACCACACATCTGAGAACCCGGTGTAAAGTCGTTGTTTCTTTGTCAGGTTTTTGCCTAAAGCTCACATTAAACAACTATTGTACTCCAGTAAAATAGTCTGTAGGTGGTTAAGGTCATAACTCCAAAAACAAGTGGCAGGGGATTAAGGGTTAATATAATAAATATTTTCCAAAACTAATATTACAAATATATCAAGTGTTATGTGAAGAAGCCACGAGCGGGACGTTATTAATATATTACAAATCATTCTGTATATATTATGAAAATATATATATATATTTAGTTTCGACCGTATTGCAACGGCCGTTGCAATACGGTTGAAACGTCGGGAAATTAACAAGGTATTTTACCTTAAATTATTCACGCAATTAAGACCCGTAATAAACATATATTTTCATAATATGTACAAATACGAAAGTTTATCATCATTCACCCTGTATTTATCATGTGTTTATACTATGTTAGGTAAGTACTGTAAAGTTTCACCAAAATCAGTTTAGTAGTTTCAAAATTCCAAAAAAGTTCAAAAATTTATCCATACTCTCAAGAGTATGGATGAATGGACTTTAGACTTTCGGATTTATAATGAGCTAGGAGTATAGATCTATCAGTAACATCGTTACCTGATGCAGTATTGTACTTAGTGTCGGTACACAACGAACCTTCCCTCATCCCCCCCTCTTCCTCTGTACCTCAACAACGTCTAAATGAAACTGTCTGCTACTCCGAAATGTTTGCGTTTATTTTTAGGTTTTTATTCTGGCGTAATGTCTTAGGTAAGGAGCCGGTGGCCAGTATTTAATTTAGATAGTGTAATATTTAGTAATTAAGTATTTGAATGTCATATACTAGTGTATATGACATTGCCAGGTAATAATACAACTAAAAATCATGTCAAAAATACATATTTTTAATTAAGTATGTATTGTATCAAAATAAATATTTACTAAAATTAATTGATTTGACACCAGAACATAATGACGTCATAAAGTTAATTTGCATGCATACCTCCTACAGACCGAATCCTATTGACGTTTTATAAAAAGATACTGATTTGATTGTACATTCAAATAACCAATTGTATTTACAATTGTGAATGCTTAACATGCCTATGTGAAATAAGTAGTAAAAAGTATGTTATGTTATATAAGTAGTAAACTATAACTCTAAGGGTATTTTTTCTTACCTACAATCCCACTATTTTTTACATAAATTAAAGTAAACTTTACTTTTGACATCTGCCAAATAGGAATGCATTATTTCTAAACAACCTTTACATAGTACGTAAATGCAAGAATGTAGCAAATTATTTCTTTTCTTTTATTGTTCTTAAAAAAAAATATTTACCGTTATAAACTAAAATTGTTTACCTACTTTTCAAATTATGTAACTGTGCAAAGTTACTTTGATAATGAATATTTCAATAACAAAATACCTCTGCTTAAGCAGGGTGTATGGATATATTCTGCTAAATCAACAACATTCACTTATCAATATCCAATTCAAACCCTGGATTCATTTTGTGATATAATAATAATAATTTTTTGGGACAACTCACACAACGCCATCTGATCCCAAATTAGGCATAGCCTGTTTTGTGGTAACGAGACAACTAATAAACATACTTATATATTTCTAAAAACATACATATTATAGACAAATAACACTCAGACACAATAAACTTCTATCGTGCTCATCACACAATAACCAGACATACATACTGTAGGGTTTTGAAGAACTCTAGCTCAAAGCTGACAAAATTTAACGAGTTTATAAATTCCAAAAACTAGACGAATTACTAAAAGCATAGATTTGATGAAAGAAAATATGACGTCACAAGCTAACACTTCACATTAAAAACTTGTACAAAGTGTCATATTAATTTTTTTTTTTTTAGTTTATTGGTTTTACTCTATTGGCATTACAAAATTTGCTTCCTTAAGCCTACCTTACATGGTCCACATGATTGTGTCAATATCGATATTAATCAATATATTGTACTTGTAAGGAGAATATTGATCAGTATAATTGAGCTTTGGAGTATTGCTTTAATAATATTGACCGTGTTAGGTAGGATTTACTTAAAAGATAATTTTGATTTTGATATTTGAAAATGAACGTGCGCCGTCTCCTCGACTACACTTTATTGTCCCGCAACAGAATGCAAGTTCAACTGTAGGTTGGACATTTTTTATACATCGCCAGCCCCTTTGTGCGTAGTCGTAATGATAGTCTGATGTCTGCGACCAACTTAGGTTATCATATTTCTAGATTTTATTTACAAACCGTTTATAGTTTTGAATGACTTTTTTACTTCATTTTATACAAGGTTTTTGGTATAGTGCAAAGGTGTCAGACACCTCAACAAAGATTTTTACTTCAAGAAATCAGATAAAAAAAGATAATGAAAATATTTAAAACTTGCAGAGTTAGAAGCCATTCAAGTTGTCTTGTGTTCTTCGCGCTACGCCTCGTAGTACGTAATCTATGGTTATTATCAGTGATCGGAATAGGTAGTGCAATTTAGGGTCAACGACCTCAAACATTATATTAGTGTGGATACGCCCGGCGGGATTGCGGGATTTCGGATATTTTCTATCTATACTGGTATTATAAAAGAAAACAATTATTTAATAAGTAATACATTTTAAATGTTTATCATTTCTAAAGTGAAAAGTAGGGACGAAATAAAAAACGTTGGTCCTTTAAATAATTTTTTATTATTGTAAAACGTGTAAGCATTCAGTTACGAATAAATGTGTTCATACAACAACAAGTTAAAATAATCATTTGTTAATTAACAACTTAATCAGAGAAATACCATTAAAAATCATAGCATCACGCCTGTAACCCCGAAGGGGTAGGCAGAAGTATAAAATACCCACTCCTCGCCAGCTATGTTTGAGTCGCAAATAGGGAGCGAGCCTATTGCCATTTATCGGGCATCAATTATGAGCACATGATAATCATAATGAAATTTAACATTGTTGATTAATGTTAACTATTAAATATAAACAGTAATTATCGTAATTTATTTTAATTCGACAGAAAACGAACGAACGAACGATTGAAGGAAACAAACTTTTTAATTGTGATTTTTCACAATTAAAAAGTTTATTTCCTTTAATCGTCATCTTCGTTCTCACTATCAATTTCTTCAACATTTGAAATTGCATTTTCGTTTTCTGTGGAATTGAAATAAATTACGATAATCTTTTCCATATTTGCCAACTTTAATCTATTTCTTTTAACATTTAATATCCATTTATATGTCGAAAACGACCGTTCAACCTCTACTGATGTCAGCGGGGCAAATTTCAAAATTAAAATATCGTCAGTTGCTGAACCGCTTGCGATTTGTTCTGAAAACGTCCTGAGAATATCAATATCCGGATTGCGAGCCATGACTGCTTCTAATTTATTTTGTATAGGTGAACTAATACTCCAATTTACTACTGACCTTACTTCATCAAATATTTGAAATGCTTCGACTATGGATGTATCGCGTTTTTGTAAATTTGCCAACGCTATTTGTATTATTTTAAAACTTTCGTCGATGAAATTTAAATCATTTCATATATTGTCTTTATTAATAATATTTTTCGCATTTTTTATTGAGACTGCTTCTGAACTTCTCAAACATGTCAAAATATGTTTAATTTCGTCGAAATATTTCACATAATAAGAGGCCGCTGCAAGCCAAGTGCCCCACCGCGTTATTATTGGTTGAGGTGGCAACTGTAAATTGGGATACATGTCTTTTAACAGTTTTACTCTACTGGGAGACTTCAAAAAAAATTTCTTTCCGTTGGCAATAAGTGTGTCTACATCCGGATATTCAGAACGTATTTTTTCTGCTACTCGATGGAGAGCATGAGCTAAACAAGTGACATGCTTAATGTTCGGAAAATGTTGTTTTAAAACTCGCCCCGCTGTCAACATGTACGCAACACTGTCTATACATAACAAAAGAACACTTTCCACTTTATCTTCATAGGAGTCACCCCACAGATTTTTCAAACAATCAATGACAAACTGAGAAATTGTTTTTCCATTAACATTTTCTAATGCTTTACAAGCTATTAGGTAAACTTTTTTTGATGCTGTAGAGTTCAAAGGTTTGACCAAAAAGTGCACTACATATCTTCCTAAGAAATCAGTACTTTCATCCAATGAAATCCATATTTTTTCGTTCACAATCTCGCTGTGAATTGTAGCAAGCTTCTTTGCATAAATTTCTTCCAAATATTTTTTTCTGAGTATTGATTCACCGGGCAGCTTTATTCGATTAGAACAAGCGCAGCACATGTATTTTTCAAAAAAGTTTTTAAAAGATGGGTTTTCAACTTGAGCCCACGGAATATTACAGAGAATAAGGAACTCTATAAAATCAAATACAAAATCATTTGGAGACGTCGACGGTGTTCCCTTATGCACAACTCCCTCAACATGTCTCTTGATGGTGCTCTTTCGACATCCGATGTTAGTCTCACATTTCGTACAGTAAATTGTATGATTTGTGGACTCGTACATCAGTTCAGGATAGGATTCAATCCAGCGTTGAACAGTCTCTTCCTTTGCTCGCCAACTCATGTTGTCTGAGCTGAGTAATCTGAAAAGAAAAAAATCGTTTAGACTATTATGTAAACATGAAGTACATGTTTATAAAAAGTTAGTCCTGTTGTATAAATAGCCAATTGCAGACCTTATATTTTTACACAAAATTTTAAATAATAAATTAAAATGTACTGAGCTTGTTAACGCTATCAACATAACTGTCCCCTATAGATATCCCCGACATCCCCTTACAAAAACGTTCACATTACCACGATATGAAACATCCATTTTAAGGATGCAAAAGCAATAGAGACAAATCAAGAGAACTTAAATATGATTCAAGTATAAAACCAATATCAACGAAGTAACATTGATAGACTAAAACTATTTCTAATTGTAATTTTCTAGGTTACAATCAAACAAAACCTTACACATTTAAATATGAATGTTAGTACTTACCGGTTTTCACCCAAAAATGGTCCTTTTCATAAACAAATCCAATTCAGTCACGCAAAAATCAGAAGTCCGGTATACACGAGCCAAATTACCACAAATGCAGAGGTTCGTCAGTCCATAAAACAAGCCAAGATGTCGTCAAGATAACCAAATAAGTAACTCGAACTCACAACGTATGCACTCAATGAACCGAAGAACAGGAGTGAACAAACACCGCCGTATCACCTCATCATCCCTTTTGCAAAAAAGAGACATAAATATGGGATTTATTGTCTCTTTCCCCATTTACACTTTATGTTATACTCTTATCAGTCGTTACCTTTGTTAAGCAAAAACAATAATAAGTACAGAAGTTTCACTCTTTTATTGTTTAGTGCATGCCGCCGCCACTTGAAAGGCAAATGCCGCCAACAAAAAAAAACGTAGAGCACTGCATTCATTTCAAATTGACATCTTATCGCTACTCGTACAAGAGTGCGATTCCTTTGTATACGTACAATACATTTTCTAAGAATTTTAGTTGAGTTTGAAATAAGGAAAAATATGGCGGTCAATTAAGTTAAGTCGCGTTTTTAAACCCTAATAATCTTTATTGTGACCATCTCGTATCGAAATAGTAATCCCGCGCGGTTGGCATGTCCATGTTCAGATTTCGTCACGCAATCCCGCCAAATTGCACTACCTATTCCGATCACTGGTTATTATTGAAAAATTAGTTATGATTACATTTCACAACATATTGTAAACAGGGTTTGGAGTGATTAATTAATTATTAATTAATTGCAAAAAATATCAAGGTCTAAAAAATGGAAGAATCAAGGATTGTGTTACTGATTCTGAGCAAAATACTTTCAGATTTGCGCTATACCAAGAATAACGTTGTATACAGGTACTTTAGATTTAAAACCAGGCAAGTGCATGTCGGGCTACGCACGATTTAGGGTTTCGTAGTCACCCCCCCTCCATTCGAATAATGCGGCTTATGAAGTGGGTTTTCTGTGGTTTTTTTTCATACTTACAACATTATACCTTAAGTAGGTATAATGTTGTAAGTAGGAAACAAAAACCACAAATACTAATTAAAAATAATAATTTTCAATGAAATTTGTACGAAATTTTGTTACTTCTCGTTTGATCAGCTGTTACTCGTAAACTTGTAAGGCCTTTTTAGCTTTGATAGTTTTCCTCATAATTTCACTATATTTGTATACTACTACTGTAACAAAAGTTTACACTTTAAATCTTAATATTTCACAAACGGATTCCTAAATCTAAAAATGGTCTTCCCAGCCCCTGAACGTTTTTAAAAGACCTAACGATATCCCACACTTTACATATAGGAGAGGTACACTAAAATAAAAAAAAAATATTCTTTCACTTTATCGGCGTAAGTAATTTAAGTGTAAAATTACAGCCTCCTAGGACTTAGTCTCTGAGCAAAGGTGCGGATGGACGGACGGACATGGTGAAACTATAAGGGTTCCATTTTGCCATTTTGGCTACGGAACCCTAAAAAGGGGGTATAGTATTTTTAAAAGAGACAACTCCCGTAGTAGGGTACAAGCCCTGTGTTGCAGGGAATTTTACAAAGAAACAATTCACGAACACTAAGTACACCAAGACTACAAACAACAATTCTTAGATCACACAAAGTAGTGTTCCGTTTGGAGATCGAGCCTATGACGTCTTGCGCAATAGTCGCACATACTCCAACCGCTACCTAGGTCGGCAATCGTATGTCTATTTTTCTGGTCTGATTTTTTTTTTTAAGATAACTAGCAATGTGGCGTTTTGGGTCTCACGTTATTCCAGATAAGCTCAACTGCTTGCTTATGTTAGGAGTGGGTTCACATTGACAGTATGAAGGGTAGAATTTAAAACCGCGATCTCAGGATTACAAATGATGATACTACACGATAAAACTATATTTTCATAATGCATTTAGTAAAAACCTGTTATTTTTACATTACAAACAGTCACTTCAGTTTTATTTATCAATCGACTTCAAAAAGGAGGAGGTTCTCAATTCGACTGTTTTTTTATTTTTTTTTTATTTACAAAAAAAAAATTGGTGCCAAATTAAACAAAAACAAATATAAGCTGGCACCAACTAAAAAAATTCAAAATTTAAAACTTGTAAAAAATAATATACCTGGAATAACAAAAACAAATTAACATTTTGAAGTTGGTGCCGAATTAAACAAAAACAAATATTTCATGGCACCAACTTCAAAATGTTAATTTTTTTTTGTTATTCTAGGTACTCGTATATATTAATTTTTTGCTTTTTAGTTGCCTTGTATTTTATATTTGAAGTCGGTAATATTTTTTTAATTATGATTTTTTGTACGGATAAGCTGGTTAGATTACAAATGTGAAAGTAACTCTGTCTATTACGTTTCCATGCTTAAAGCGCTGAATTGATTATATAAAATGTTGTATGGAGATACAGGATTGCGATATCGACATCAACCCGGGCGAAGCCACCGTCGAAACCTAGTGCTATTACAAATACGTACACAGGTGTAAATCACCCAAAAATACCCCACCTGTATTTGAATTTAAGCGTTTTATAATTAAACAGGGGGTTTTCTAATAGACTGCTCTCCCATTTGGCAAGGTTTACGGCATTTGTAATTGTTAGCGAAGTGATAGATACGGCATTTACAAATATAGAGTAATTACTGTCGGAAACTCGAGAGAAGACGGGGGAATTACTTGTTAGGAATGGATTTATTGATAGGTTGAGTCTATAGATATAATATAATGTGCAACTTATTTGTAATATATTGTATCAAGCTACGATATTTTGATTTATACACTACTAGCTTTCGCCCGCGGCTCCGCCCGCATGGATGTCGGTTATCGCGATAAAAACTATCCTATGTCCTTCCTCGGGACTCAAACTATCTCCATACAAAATTTCATCTAAATCGGTTCAGCTGTTTGAGCGTGAAAGCGTAACAGACAGACAGACAGACAGACAGAGTTACTTTCACATTTATAATATTAAAGTATGGATATTGACTGCCTCTGTGGCGCGGTAGAAGTGCTTCCGACTGCTACGCAAGAGGTCGTGGGTTCGATTCCCTACCCAGGGTAAAACTTGTGTGATGAGCACGATGGTATATTCTGTGTCTGGGTGTTATTTACGAGTATCTATAATATGTATGTATTTGGAAATATATGTGTGTTTATCAGTTGTCTGGTTTCCATAGTACAAGCTCTGCTTCCATAGGACAACTCACACAACGCTATCTGATCCTAAACTAAGCAGAGCTTATTATTGAGTTTATTAAACTATACCGCATGAATTCGCCGTTACCGTACCTCTACATTTTCAAAAGCTAAAATTTTGTAATGTAGGCAAGATGGGAATTGAACCCACAATCTTTTTCTTTGTAGGCAACGTCACTAACCACTAGAAAATCAGACCACGCACTATCATATACCTACGATTCTTTGCTAAAGTTTAGCTAAAAACACACCTTTCCGGTATAGGCACTATTTTTAGATATAAATGTAGATTTTTTCATCAGATGTAACTACAAGAAAATTTTAATCTCCGGTCGCCTCAGGGAATGCATTGTTGAGGACAGACAGACGGACCGTGGCTTTGTTGTATTATGTATATATAAAAATATGTAGATATTAAGTGTTGTGTCTAGCTTTCATTGTACTAGGCGCGCATATAATGTAAGGGGTTGAAAGATTTTGTACTTTGAGATTTGTAGTTGTTTAGTCTTATAGTAAGTACATTTTTAGGTGTTAGTTTGAGGGTTATTACTCATGGCGACCGGGCAGATTCAGAGATCAGCGTGTTTCGGTCTACTGCTGGACATATGCCTCTCCTAACTCCATACCCGATCCACTACCTTCCGCATCCAATTCGTTCCAGTGAACTTCTTTAGCTCGTTGATCCATCTGGCTGGGGGTCGTCCTACCTTACGTTCTCCTCTCTAGGACTCGTTTGCTCCTTCGACCATCGGTCCTTCGGCAAATTTGGCCAGCTTATTGCCACTTCATCGTGCTTAACCTGCGTGCTATGTTGGTAATTTTGGTTCATTGTCGGATTACCTCATTGCTAATTTTATCCTTCATAGAGACTCCAAGCATAGCTCGCTACATCGCGACTTTCAATTCGTAGACTAACCCAACCGTAAGTGTCCACGTTTCGGTACTGTAGGTCAAAACGAGTAGGACGCCCTGGATAAATACCTTGGTCTTCAGGCATTGCGCTAGAGGCGAAGAGAAAACTCGAAGAATTAAAGAAATTTTTATAGGCATTTCTTGCCAATTACTTTACAAATACAATAATTGCAATATATGTTCGTAAACTTTCGCGATTTGTACACATTATAGAATTTTATAAGCTACGGGTCTTATTCGCGTAAATATTTCATTTTAAGGCTAAATAACTTTGTTTATTGCTTTGTTGGTCGTATTGCAACGCGATGAAGACCCGTAGCTTATAAAATTCTATAAACGATAATTGCATTTATGAAAGATAGAAAAATTTGAAGTCCTGACCCAGGAATCGAACCCGAGACTTCCGTAGTCAAATCGGGGCCGAAATCGGACCACCTATCTGGACTATGTTTGCCAATTACTTTACAAATACAATAATTGCAATATATGTTCGTAAACTTTCGCGATTTGTACACATTATAGAATTTTATAAGCTACGGGCCTTAATCGCGTAAATATTTCATTTTAAGGCTAAATACCTTTGTTTATTGCTTTGTTGGTCGTATTGCAACGCGATGAAGACCCGTAGCTTATAAAATTCTATAAACAATAACTGCATTTATGAAAGATAGAAAAATTTGAAGTCCAGACCCAGGAATCGAACCCGAGACTTCCGTAGTCAAATCGGGGCCGAAATCGGACCACCTATCTGGACTATGTTACTAGACCTCAAATTGTTCTATTCCTTAATGCTCGCGAATTGAGCCCTCGCATGCGCCATCAAGTCCATATAGAAAAAAATGACGTCTAGTAATATAGTCCAGATAGGTGGTTCGATTACGGCTTCGGTTTGGCTACGGAAGTCTCTGGTTCGATCCCTGGGTCCGGACTTCAAGTTGTTCCATTTATCAAAAATGCAATTATTGTAAAACTCGATGAAATTTGCTAAACGCTGCCTAACCCAATCGGATTCTCCTCGAAGTTATTTCTAGTCGGGAGTTTCACTCCGATCGTGTCTCATTCGACTATGAAAGTGAGGGAATGAAGAGTGCACTTGGTATGACACACATGTCTATCTGATTCGGACAGAAATCTGACACGTTTAGATACTCGTAGAGAATAGACGCAATACTGATATTATCATAATGTATATTATCTGAGGCATAGTCACATTTTTAAAATAGCCAATGGAAATAATCAATGGACATAACATTACATAACATTACTTAACCTCGCTGATCTCTTAAAAAAAATTCTAAATTCTTTATTCACTTAGGATGCAAAACAACTCTTGTGATACGTCAGGATTCTACATGTACATGTAATGCCAAGTTCGCAAACAATAGGTAAAGCCGGAGAAAAGAACCTGGCAATAAAAACTCGCGGCCACTTTTTTTAAATTGCCAATTTTACGATGTTTGAATGTTTATAAACTTGATATGGGGGTAAGGTGCTGCGACTAATATATTATACACTATGTTAAAGGACTGATGCAAATTGTATTATTAAAAAGTTGAAACATGAGATAAAGCTAAATTAGCCTTAGTAGGTACAATATACTAGGAGCATCTACTTACAACAAAGGTAAAAACCATACGTGCTTAAATATTGGCCAAAGTACTTGTAACGAATGATTAAATATAAAATATTAATTCTGATATCAAAAGGAAGAAAAGAATGGCCTTTATTCGTCACGCAGAATCTTTACTTACAAAAGTCAAATCATGCTCTTTATCAATGTGACAATTAAAACAAAGTGACAACAAAATTCACCCAAGCATATTAAAGCAACAAGGAGCAAGCAACTAGATCCATATTTCTTTATCATTTAAATATTCATCCACTGTATAATAATCTCTACGTTAAAGATGATTTTTGACTACATTTTTGAACTTAATCACTGATACACTCATAATACTAGCTAGTATCTTATTAAAATACCAGCGACTTACTCTGTTCCAATAATCCCTCAGATTTATAATTATGTATATTGGTATATATTTATAACTAGCTGTCCCGCGCAACTTCGTACGCGTAAATTTTCCCCGTTTTTGCAACATTTCTCGTCGCTGCTTTGCTCCTATTAGTTGTAGCCCGATGTTATATAGCCTATAGCCTTCCTCGATAAATGGGCTATCCAACAAAAAAAGAATTATTAAAATCGGTCTAGTACTTTTTGAGTTTATTCGTTACATACAAAAATACAAATCTTTCCTCTTTATAATATTAGTGTAGATGTAGATGTAGATATCGTTGGGCCAAGTACCTACATGTTATTTCCAATATTCACGTACTTAATATAAATATAATCGAGTGCATTGTTTATTATTTTGACTCAGAAGTTGCAACTTTGTACAAATACAAATTTGTACAAATTTCATTTATTATTGGGTGAGTCCTCACTGGAACTCTGAGTAAGTGTAGCATTTGTTTCTCACGGCCGGTCTCAATAATCTAACTATTGTTGGATGTGGCTACTAGAGCTATATATCTGACATAAGCTTTATACAAAATATGTCAAAAATTCTACTTCTAGTAGCCAAATCCATCGATAGATAGATTATTGAGACCAGTCGTCAGCGAATCAAGGATTTGCAATTTGAGTTTTAATTTTCCTAACATTCTTTGGTTTCTTTAAAAAAATATAGGGGTTAATAGATTTAGCCCCGTTATCCTCCAGCCAGGTCTGTGGTTTTGCGTATTATACCTAAGGGAGGTATTGGACAAGCTTTTAGCGTGCCTCAAATATCTATCCAAAAATTACCATCATCTCTTCTACGATAATCTACCAAAACCAATACAAAAACAGTAAGTACCTTTTTTATAAAATTACTAGCTGTCCCGCGCAACCTCGTCTGCGTAAATTTTCCCCTTTTTTTATAATCCTATGTTAGTTCTGATGATCGGTTGAGTAGTTTTCGCGTGAAAGCGTAACAAACAAACTTACATTCACATTTATATATTAGTAGGGATGATTCGAATCCGAAGACAACACGTGGAGTCAATGCACCTACTTACTAAAAATAGGTTTCTAAAAAAAAATAAGTAACTATTTTTTTGGTTTTTTAGTTTGATGCTAAATAACCTAGTAAAATATTTTTTCAATTCGCCCCGTCGTTCCCGAGATTATATATTTCAAACAAACAAACTGTTCAGCTTTATAATATTATAGTATAGTTAAAAATTTTAGGGGTTCATAACCCTTATCACTCAGGGTTATGAAAAATAGATAGTAGTATATATACCTAGTAGTATAAAAATAAATAAATCATGTGATCCCGAGAGATTTCGACTGACTAAATCGGCGTCCATCCAATTTAGACTGTACTAAAACATAGAAAAATAAATTTTCAAATAATTTTCATTTGGAGTAGGTTCATTTATATTAAGCGGCGGTAGCCTAATGGCTAAGGCATCGGTCTCGCAATCTTGAGGTCGCGGGTTTGAATCCTACCCATTATACTACTGACATGAACCCACTCCTAACAAGCCTTTGAGCCTAGCTGGAGAGGTTAACAACATTGCTAGTAATGTGGGATTCATTCCCACAATGCTAGTTATTTACAAAAAAAAATTGAGTTAATACCGCTAACAATTGAACCAAACCCATTTCTAAATTGCAAGAAAGGCGCCAAAACGTTACTCACTCAATATGTTACTAAGTTATGTTGTTTCTCGCTCCCTCGTTCATTGTGTGAGGGGGACGGCGAGTGATTAAGGCGAAAGCCCGTCACATGTTCATAATGACTGGTTAATATAGGGAGTTTTGTTAAGGGGAAGACAATATAGAGTATTTTAGTTTTGAGAAGTAAATATATTAAACTTCAGAAAAAGATAAGGTTTTCCATAGGTAAAAAAATATCTAATAATAATAATATAATAATAATATATCTTGGGACAACTCACACAACGCTATCTGATCCCAAACTAAACAAAGCTTGTACTATGGAAACCAGACCAACTGATAAACATACTTATATATTTCTAAACACATAGGTACATATTATAGAGAATAACACCCAGACAGATAATACACCATTGTGCTCATCACACAAAGTTTTATCCTGTGTGGGGATCGAACCCATGACATCTTGGGTAGCAGTCGGATACACTCCCACCGCGCCGCAGAGGCAGTCAATACCAAACATTGCAATAGTTTTTTTTTTTTTGTATTTGGAAAGAAGTTAAGGAATACTACCACCTCATCTGTTTCCATGGGTGTCGTCAAGACGACAAGGTCATAGGCAGCAGCGTCCTCTGCGTACTTTAAAGCCTTACTGCGATCTCCAACCTGCGGGTCAATTCACGTATTTAAAGCAGTGCATTTGCAGCTAATTTGCAGTTAAGTTTCGATTACAACGGCCATTTTTGTATTCTTGTAACTTTGGGATCGATCTTTACGCTTGAGCACCGTACTAGAATGTCTTTATTGCGCTCTTAAAACGCATATTTGACGCAAGTGTATTTGAGATCGATCCCAAAGTTACAAGAATACAAAAATGGCCGTTTTAATCGAAACTTAACTGCAACTGAACTGCAACTGCACTGCTTTAAATACGTGAATTGACCCACTGCTCGCAAAAAGTCGAGATTATAGCAATTATCCCCAGGTCCTATTATTAGTAGGTTACCTAGGTACTTGTTAGCATTGGTTACGCAGACGAAGTTGCGCGGGATAGCTAGTAAATAATAAAAAAGGAACACACATTTCATTTTTGTTTTATTTTAATTGATTAGTCATTTATTTTTACTTCTTGATGATGATACCGCGTAAATGATTGCCCTTACGGTGGATGGCGCAATGAGATGAATGATATTTACTAGCTGTCCCGCGCAACTTCGTCTGCGTAAATTTTTCCCGTTCTTGCAACATTTCTCATTGCTGCTCCGCTCCTATCAGTCGTAGCGTGATGTTATATAGCCTATAGCCTTCCTCGATAAATGGGCTATCTAACAGTGAAATTAATTTTCAATTCGAATCAGTAGTTCCTGAGATTACCGCGTTTAAACAAACAAACTCTTCAGCTTTATAATATTAGTATACTCGTAGATTAAACATATGCTAACACTATAGGGCCACCCGTTACCCCGTTACTATTCCAGACTCCGATCCGTACGGTCGTTCTGGCGTAATTAAGCACAAACATACATCCATTTCATTTATTAAATAGTAAGGTTACCCCTTAACAGAATCACATACTTATCGACACAGTAAGTTAATAACTGTACATGTTTGTCAAAGTTTTAAGTTGCCAAGTTTCGGGTCAGGACAACTGAGCCCGATCGTAAAGTGTCCCATGAGCGGATATGCAATGCTTTTCATATTTTATTGATTCCATATTGCGTATATTGTTATTTTGAGCGCAACGAAATTGAAAATGAGGGCTCGTATCTTTAATATATAAAAATAATTTAAATAAAAACGTTTCAATAAAAAAATATTACCGACTCACCCACTTCAAAACTAAATAGGTACAAAAGGCAATTAAAAAGCAAAAAATAATACACCTAGAATAACAAAAACAAATTAAACATTTTGAAGTTGGTGCCATGAAATAGTAGTCTTTATGTTTTGTTCGGCACCAACCTCAAAATGTTTAATTTGTTTTTGTTATTAAGGGTAATATTTTTTGATAAAAAGTTTTTATATATGTTCATAAACTTTCGCGATTTGTACACATTATAGAATTTTATAAGCTACGGGTCTTAATCGCGTAAATATTTTATTTTAAGGCTAAATACCTTTGTTTATTTCCCGACGTTTCGACCGTATTGCAACGGCCGTCTACCCGTGACCACGGCCGTGGTTTTATTTCTTACTTTTTAGTGTTTTGGTTTGTAATTCACTAAAGTTACAATAGGCTTATGACAACTGCTCAAATCCTTTTACAAAATATTGCTTGCCCCGATGCAGGGCCGTTAATTGTGGAGGAGTTCACTGTCAGCTCTATTACATTGTGTAATAGTAGGTAGTATGACAAGAATAAAGTGCTACTCAATACCATATTAAAGCAACTAAATCGCAAACTGTGAAATATTGAATAGGTCCGCTCATCATTTGTGGTCTTAATCATCAGTTCCACTTCACCAATTGGTGCTTTTTAAGAGTAAATGCACGAATCACTATGAAATATATCTAAATCACTGTAGGTTTGCCTTTATTTTTTTAAGAATTCCCTCGATTTCTCCAGGATCCCATCATCAGATGTGATCTGATGACTATGGGGACCAACTTGGAAGTAAAGCCTTTCAAACAAAAAAAGATTTTTTCAAATTGGTCTAGCCGTCTTTGCGTAATCGGTGAACAAACATACAAAAAAAAACAGTCGGTTGATAATTCATAAGCTTTCACTTTTTCCTTAGTCACATTTTGAAGCGGCGGTAGCCAAGGCTAAGGCATCGGTCTCGCAAGTGAGGGCGCGGGTTCGAACATAATAAAAAAATGATTTATTTTTCAGAAAGTTACTGCCTCTGTGGCGCGGTGGGAGTGTTTCCGACTGCTACGCAAGAGGTCGTGGGTTCGATCCCCACCCAGGATAAAACTTTGTGTGATGAGCACGATGGTTTATTCTGTGTCTGGGTGTTATTTATCATTAATATGTATGTATTTAGAAATATATAAGTATGTTTATCAGTTGTCTGGTTTCCATAGTACAAGCTCTGCTTAGTTTGGGATCAGATAGCATTGTGTGAGTTGTCCCAAGATATTATTATTATTATTATTATTATTAGATATTATTAGATAGTAATGAAGCCCCTGGATCTCACACTAGTATTCCCTGTGTCGTGAGATCCAGCCTCGTTCATACCTAGTTTTGACAATATTGTATGTAATGCTTTAATTTATAATCCTACCCATTATACAACCGACGTCAACCCACTCCTAACAAGCGGCGGTAGCTTAATGGCTAAGTCATCGGTCTCGCAATCGTGAGGTCGCGGGTTCGAATCCTAATCATTATAAAGCCTTTGAGCTTAGCTAGATGGCTTAACAGCTAGTAATGTGGGACTCAATCCCTTATTGCTAGGTCTTCCTACAATAAAACAAACGTAGTTAGAAAATACTACTTGTGAAAAGTCATGATTTTACATTTACATGTAATACCTATTCGTTAACAATGGGTAAAGCCGCAGAATAAAACATGCAAAACCTCGCGGCCACTCTTTTCAAATTGCAAATTGTTAGTTTCTTTGTTTATAAACTGTATATGTAGGTGCTGCCACCATTATATTATACACCATATTAGAAGACAAGAGATACAAAATATAATAAAGAAGTAGACATCACAATTTAAATTAACAATATAAAAATAAAGAGGGGTCCCTGACTCTTTGGCAACTGAACAGTTGCAGTTAAGTTTCGATTAAAACGGCCATTTTCGTATTCTTGTAACCTTGGGACCGATCACAAAAACGCTTGCGCACCGTACTAGAATGTCATTATTGTGCTCTCGACACGCATACTTGACGCAAGCGTATTTGAGATCGATTCCAAAGTTACAAGAATACAAAAATGGCCGTTTTAATCGAAACTGAACTGCAACTGCACTGCTTTAAATACGTGAATTGACCAAGATATCTGCAAAGTTGAACAACGTTACCACTTTGGTTTTGAGCTCAATCTTTCTCTCTCGTGTCTGATTTCGGTCCCATCGGGCTATGAGATAATAGTAGGAAATAGAGTACACTCACGTCACTTGTGTACTATCATATTTCGTGCGTAGTTGGGTAATCTATACTTCTATACTAATATTATAAAGAGGTAAGATTTGATTGTTTGTTTGTATTGAATAGGCTCCGAAACGATAGGACGGATTTGAAAAATTCTTGCATCGTTGTGAAGCTACACTAACCCCGGGTGACATAGGCTATTTTTTATCCCTGTATTCCCACGGGGACTGGAATTACGCGGGTAAAACCGCGAGGGGTCCGCTAGACTCTTATAAGGTTGGCCGCAGTAACCATCATCGGTTAGATTTGCCACGTACAACAGTAAAAACGAAAAATGATTTTCCAAAAAGCGTAATTACCTGTCTCCAAATAATTACTGCTTCATTAGTTAACCCTGCGAACGCCGCAGTTACTCAAAGTGTCGCGGAGACCACCTGGGCACTTTTAAATAACCCCCAGATATATTTATTGTTAGGAGTTATTTTAGGGTTAATAGCGGAAAGCACCCCTTTTAAAGTGCTAATGGTTGGCGAGCTTTTTAAGGCTGATAGAGTTGTGTTAAAGATTGTTATTTTCTTGGGAGACTTTAGTGAATGGTATTTTGTCCGACTACGGCCAAGCTAAAAGAGGAGTAGTGATTTTTATCCCGCATGTATGTAGGATCAATATAAACCTTTGAATTCTCCGCTCGTTATAGGGTACTAGCTAGCCAGCGCAACTTTGTCGGTGTCATTAATTCCCGTTTTTGCAACATTTTTCATTGCTGCTCCGCTGTTATTGGTCGTAGCGTGATGTTATGTAGCCTATAGCCTTGCTCAATAAATGGGCTATCTAACAGTAAAATATTTTTTTAATTTGGGCCAGTAATTTCTGAGATTATCGCGTTCAAACAACCGAACTCTTCAGCTTTATAATTTTAGTACAGATGTGACCTTACATTAAATTCAAAATGGCGCCCATCTAGAGGACATAAGTCCTGTATTAAGTAGTCCTGAATTCTGTCATGTTGTATATTGAATTTAAAGTTTATCTATAACTAGTCCAGCCATAAGTTCTGTTACAAATGAACATGCATTCTTTTTAAATGAAGTAATGTAGTACTACTAAAACTTAAATGTACATATTTATTAAAGTCTCAGTAAAAATTAAAAACAATATTCTATTCCAAATGGCCACCTTTGGCTTTTATACAAGCCTTTAATCTGTCTGGCCACGAATCTCTGGATTTACGCACTATTTCCATAGGAAATTTCGTCACTGCTTGCTCCAGAGATTTTTTAAAAGGCTCAATGTCGCCGTGTCGTTTAGAGCAAGCCGTGTCCTTTACAGTAAATTTAAAACGGCGCCTTCTTGAGAACATTAGTCTAATTTGTATAAATGGTTTCAAAGATGACGTTTGATAGCAAGTGTATGAAGGCAAATTACATATTGCTCCGATTACAAATAATTGTAGTTTATTTATTTACTTATTTAAAGAAACGCTTACCGACTAAATACATTCCGTAGAGAAGGGTATATATTACAGAACAATCCAATCTGAACCATCAAGGGTTCCTTGGTTCACTGATGTACTCATAGATAGACAAGTTCTTGTAACAAGTATGCGACTACGATCCAGACACATTCCATTGAATGCGTTTGGGCATCTCATGAAGATAGTAGACACACCAAACTGTCTTATATGTAATGTAAGAGAGGATACCTACCACGCTTTGGTGGAGTGTGCTTGAATCGGGGCCGAACGCAATGCTATAGAAATTAAGGTTTAATAAGGTTAAGAGACGTTGGTACCTGTAATCTTATTTTATCTAATCCTTCATTTGAACTAGCTTTTAAATTATATAAACTGTATAACAAACTAATTAAGTTAAGATAAGGCTACTTGTATATCTATAAGGCTGGCATAAACGCTCAGCGATTAAAGCCTTTATTTTTAAAATAAAGAATAAAAAAAAAACATTATCATTAGAAAAAAACATTAGCATTATCATAAAACTATGATTAAAAATATTAAGTTCTAGCATGCATCTAACTGAAAGGAAAACACAACAGCCTCTATACGAGTTTTAGAATTACAGTATTGTTAATTAATGTATCTAACGTAAAGGAAACCACAGTAGTGTCTACACAACGTTAATCTTGGTATAGTGAAAACCTGAGTGTAGTTTGCTCAGAATCAGTACAGCTACAATCCATTGGGGTAGCTTATGGACCATGGTATATTTTTTAATTAATTAATTAATCAATCATTAATTATTTCATTAATCATTCTTACAGTCCAAATACTGTTCACAATGTGATGTGAAATGTGATCACGACTTATTTTTCAATAATAACTATTAATTACGTACTACGGTACGCAATTAGGACGATAGCGCGAAGAACACAAGACAACTTGTATGGCTTACATATAACTCTGCAAGTTTTCAATATTTTCATTTCCTTTTTTGTATGTGATTTCTTTAAGTAAAAATCTTGTTGGGGTGTCTGAGCTTTGCACTATAGCAAAAATTACCTAGTATACAAGTTTTAACAAGTTCTCAAAATTACCTAGTATACAAGTTTTAACAAGTTCTCAAAATTACCTAGTATACAAGTTTTAACAAGTTCTCAAAATTACCTAGTATACAAGTTTTAACAAGTTCTCAAAATTACCTAGTATACAAGTTTTAACAAGTTCTCAAAATTACCTAGTATACAAGTTTTAACAAGTTCTCAAAATTACCTAGTATACAAGTTTTAACAAGTTCTCAAAATTACCTAGTATACAGGTTTTAACAAGTTCTCAAAATTACCTAGTATACAAGTTTTAACAAGTTCTCAAAATTACCTAGTATACAAGTTTTAACAAGTTCTCAAAATATAGTTTTGCGGACCTGCGCAACTTCGTATGCGTTAATTTTTCCCGTTTTTTGCAATATTTTTCATTGCTGCTCCGCCTCTATTGGTCGTACTGTGATGTTATATAGCCCATAGCCTTCCTTGATAAATGGACTTTCTAACTAATCCAGACCCATAGTTCCTGAGATTATTGCGTTCAAACAGATAAACACAAACTCTTCAGCTTTATAATATTACTTATTACGCTATGGTATTTGTGCATTTTTATACCAATAGAAATTGTAAAATTAAAATTTTACAAGTTTCTATTGGTATGAGAGTAGTATTTAAAAAAGAAAAAAAAGAAATGATTACATAATACGAAAGAAATCTCTGAATGAACTCAAAATCACACTTTGGAATAAGTCGTTACATTTTCATTGAATCTATACTAATATTAAAAAGCTGATGAGTTTGTTTATTTGTTTGAAAGCGGTAATCTCAGGAACTACTGATCCGAATTGAAAAATTATTTCACTGTTGGATAGCTCATTTATTGAGAAAGGCTATAGGCTATATAACATCACGCTACGACCAATAGGAGCGGAGCAGCCATGAGAAATGTTGCAGAAACGGGGGACATTTACGAAGACGAAGTTGCGCGGGACAGCTAGTGTATGATAAAGGCGTATTGTGGCCGTAATTGTTTCTGCTAGAGCTTATAAGTCCTAGCAGATACTCCAGGAACACTAATATTTAACTGACATACTAGGCTTGGACAGTCCACGCCTTCATATAATAACTTGTGTGAAAATACTAAATCCAAGAAGTCTCTGCGCCACTGTTTAGATTTCATTTCAAAATGATTGAGCCGATCATTATAGTGGGCAATAGTTCGATGAACTCTCAGTCCACGGAGCCCATTAACGAACTGTTTTAGGGTTCCGTAGCCAAAATGGCAAAACGGAACCCTTATAGTTTCGCCATGTCCGTCCGCACCTTTGCTCAGATACTGTTATTGGTAGGAGGCTGTAATTTTGCATGTATACACACATTCCTTACGCCGACAAAGTGAATGAATAAAATGTTTTTTTTTTGGGGTACCTATCTACTTCCCGAATATGTAGTGGCGGTGTGATTTTTTTTCTTACCTACCCCACCGTGTTAGGTATCATTAGATATAGTCCAGTCATTTAAGCTTAAATTATGTAAGAATCTCGGAATTCGAGATACCCAGCTGTAAGTCTGTAAGTACTTGTATATTGACACCCTAAAAGTTGTTTCAAAACCTACATATGGTAGGGTGTACGCAACTATTAAATTTCAAGGTCAAAGGTCACCAAAATCGGTTTCTTGCGCTTTTTTTGTAAATGTCTCATTTCCTATGGGTTCACCGTATAAAAAAGAATTGTGAACAAAATTTGTAGACAATTTTGTATTCTACAATATTGATAATAAATACAAGTAGCAAAAACCCATAGGAAATGAGATATTTACGAAAAAAACGCAAAAAACCGATTTTGGTGACCTTTGACCTTGAAATTTAATGGTTGCGTACACCCTACCATATATTATGTAGGTTTTGAGACAACTTTTAGGGTGTCATTATACAAGTATTTACAGACTTGCAGCTGGGTATCTCGAATTCCGAGGTGAACTTACTATTATGACTGGACTAACAGGTATTTTAAAAACGTTAAGGGTTTTTTAAGATTATTATATTTAGATTTAGGAATCCGTTTGTGAAATACTAAGTTTTAAAGTGCAAATTTTTGTTAGAGTCAAGTGTCTCCCCCCCCCCCTCCCCCCTGCCAGCTAAATGGTTGATGTTGGCCAAGTGAAAAAAATCACGGTTGTAGTGTGTTCAGTGAAATTAAAAGGAAAACTATCACAGTATAAAAGTAGGTATAACGTTGTAAGTAAGTATGACACAAAAGCAACAGAACGCCCACTTCTTAAGCCACATTATTCGGATGGAGGGGGAGGGAGGACCCTACATTGTGAGTGACCCGACATGCACTTGCCTGGTTTTAATATACTAATAACCTCCCGCTATAGGCTACTTTACATTACACCAAATAACTTCATAATATAATTTAAAAAAAATACAAATTAACCCCTCACCACATACCACCTACTTTTGTCACACAACCATTTATCACATATCTGAGAGACATTATCATTATCAGCCTATCGCAGTCCACTGCTGGACATAGGCCTTTCCAATTGCACGCCACTTTGTTCTATCTTCGGCTTCTCGCATCCAGCTCCTGCCAGCCGTTTTGTGTAAATCATCACTCCACCTGGCCTGAGGGCATCCTACACTACGTTTGCCGAGACGCGGTCTCCACTCAACAACTCGTTTACCACAACGGTTGTCGGTTCTTCGGCTAATATGGCTAGCCCACTGCCACTTCAGCTTGCACTGAGAGACCACGGAGGAAAATCTATGTTTCTTTGTCAGGTTTAGGGCCTAAACCTCACAATAAACAATGATTTTCCTCCAGTAAAATAGTTATGGTCATAATTCCAAAATCAAGTGGTAGGTGATTAATGGTTACTTTATTAAATACTAGCTTTCGCATGCGGCTCCGCCCGCGTGGATTTCGGTTATCGCGATAAAAAGTGTCCTTCCCTGGGACTCAAACTATCTCCACACCAAATTTCATCTAAATCGGTTTAGCTGTTTGAGCGTGAAAGCGTAACAGACAGACAGACAGAGTAACTTTCACATTTATAATATTAGTATGGATAATATGGATTTTCTAAAACTGATATTTCAAGTTTTTTTTTAAGTAGTGTAAAGATATTTAAATATTATACAAATCACGAACACAAAGTACCTACACATATACTCGGAACAACAATTTGTGAATCACATGGTGTCCCGTATCGGAATCGAACACACGACCTCTGGCTTAACAGTCAGGGTCACTAACCACTGGACGAACAGGTCAGTTTAATAATGTTTGTTTGTTTTGTTTGTCCACAGAATTTATTAGGAGACGACAACACTCAGGTAGGGTATCCCACTGCTTTGATGCTGGAGAAGAGAGACGAACCTAGATCGGACAAGATAAAAGGTAACATATCTAATAACGTTCCTCAGGTATATCATAAACAGCAATGGTTTGACTACCGGCTGGTACATAGACAGCAATGGTTTGACTACCGGCTGGTACATAGACAGCAATGGTTTGACTACCGGCTGGTACATAGTCAGCAATGGTTTGACTACAGGCTGGTACATAGTCAGCAATGGTTTGACTACAGGCTGGTACATAGTCAGCAATGGTCTGACTACAGGCTGGTACATAGTCAGCAATGGTTTGACTACCGGCTGGTACATAGACAGCAATGGTTTGACTACCGGCTGGTACCCCTAAGGTCGGTTTAAGTCCCGCATGATACAGATTTTTCCTCCATACATTATTAATATTATTAAGATGAAGAGTTTGTTTGTTTGAACGCAGTAATCTCAGGAACTACTGATCTGAATTAAAAAAAGAATCACTGTTGGATAGCCCATTTATCGAGGAAGGCTATAGGCTATATAACAACACGCTACGACCAATAGGAGTGGAGTAGCAATGAGAAATGTTGCAAAAATGGGGAAAGTTTACGCAGATGAAGTTGCGCGGGACACCTAGTTATAAATATTTATAGGTAAAATTAGCATAAAATAAAAAACTACAAAAAGTAATGTTCCGGCCCAGCCTCATCAGAAATGTGTTTAAATGGTTTCTGCAATGAAACTTACAGAGCCGTACAATTTCCTTCGGAACGCGGTGGATGACGTCACAATTGCCATCAAATCGTTTCGAATGGAGGCAAAATTCGACTACGAGGCGGACGAGTTTTGTAACGGATTAAGATCTTTCTGCAATGAAACTTACAGAGCCGTACAATTTCCTTCGGAACGCGGTGGATGACGTCACAATTGCTATAAAATCGTTTCGAATGGAGGCAAAATTAGACTGCAAGGCGGACGAGTTTAGTAACGGATTAGGAACTTTCTGCAATGAAACTCACAGAGCCGTACAATTTCCTTCGGAACGCGGTGGATGACGTCACAATTGCTATAAAATCGTTTCGAATGGAGGCAAAATTAGACTGCAAGGCGGACGAGTTTAGTAACGGATTAGGAACTTTCTGCAATGAAACTTACAGAGCCGTACAATTTCCGTGGGAACGCGGTGGATGACGTCACAATTGCCATCAAATCGTTTCGAATGGAGGCAAAATTCGACTACGAGGCGGACGAGTTTTGTAACGGATTAAGATCTTTCTGCAATGAAACTTACAGAGCCGTACAATTTCCTTCGGAACGCGGTGGATGACGTCACAATTGCCATAAAATCGTTTCGAATGGAGGCTAAATTAGACTGCAAGGCGGACGAGTTTAGTAACGGATTACAGTCCGTCAAATCTAAGAAGTACCGTTTGACAGTTCTGACAATTGAATGATAGGGATGGGATGAAAAAATCGATTACTATAATATCCGAACTTTAAGAGATCGATTACTATAATATCCGAATTTTAAGAAATCAATTGTTATAATTAAATAAAAGAAATGTTTAGGATATTTTTTTATTCACTACTAGTACTAGTATCGTCGTCTTCGTCATCATTGTCATTTAAATTAATGACCAGTTGATTGTCCATTACATTATCAAAGTGTACGTCTCTTTCGAAGTCGTCCATTATTATTTTCTTTGTTTTTTGTACTACTTTACTCCAATCTTCCTGTGTAACTTGGGCACATGCTTCCTTTAATAAACCTTCCATTTTCTTGACACTGAAGGGTGGTTTTGTGTTGTGTCTTGCTGCATAACCTGTAAAACAATAATGTAACTATTTGATAGCAGACGAAAACCATTGTTTAAATTATAAATGTTAGAAGTACTCGTGTTATTATTATAATATTATAAAATATTACCTTTAACTTGGGCCCAAATCAGTTCAATGGCATTATATTGGCAATGGTACGGAGGAAGTCGTATGACTTTGTGCCCGTGCTCTTCGGCCAATTGGTCAATTACATATGTCGGTTTTGGTGGGTTATGCAATTTCACTAACTGTAATAATTCAGCTTTTAATAGTGACATGTCGGCATCCACTCCTTTTCTTTGCAGCCATGCCACCAAATCTGCTTTCTTATTGGCTGACGTAGGTGCTTTATCAATTTGCACAGAGTGGTATGGGGCATTATCCATTATAATTGTGCTGTTAGGAGGGATATTCTGTAATAAATTTAAGAACCACTCTCGGAACCTTACTGCGTCCATTTCTTCATGATACTCTTTAGTGCTTTTGGATTGGAAAGCTAATAAAGAGTTTTCCACGAAGCCTGTAGACGCTGACCCAGCATGGCATATTATGAGGCGTCCACCTTTTCCTATCGGCACCTTCGAGCACGAAGCTTCAGAATCATCAGTCCATGTTTTCGGCACAGAATGGTTGGAATTTAGCCAGGTTTCGTCCAAAAATATTACATTATCCCAGTTTATAATTTGTTTAACTTCGCGCAGGAATGTTAGTCGCTGCACAATTATGTCATGTCGCTCCATAACAATTTTTCGTTTGTCAACTTTTTTGTATCTGAAGCCAATTCCTGTTATTACCGTTCTCAACGACTCTATGCTTCCCTTATACAGCCCGGCATCTTTTAAAGTTGCACATAACTTTGCCAATGTTGGAAATTCGCCTCTTGTAAAATACCCGTATATATGGTTTCTAATAGCATGACTATCGAATTCATCGATGCCTGTCACAGGTTTATTTCTTTTTCGTTTTTTCGGTGTGTGAAGTACGTTACTGTCACTCCCCGAAGGCCCATATTTTGCACTTAATATTTTGCCAACGGTGCGGCTACCAATACCGAGAGCTTCACCGACGCGATCCCGAACTTGTGTAACTGGCAGTAGAAGTCCACCATTTTGAGATTCACGCTCAAAATACTCGTGTAATTTCACCACCAATTCACGAGCCTGGCTGTTCAAAGTACGTCCTCTTTTCGACATTATTAATAAACACTTGCTTAGTTCGGAGTCCAGTATAAATATTGCCAAGGTAAACGGATAAAGAATGATCAGTCCAGAAAAGTAATAGCCAAGTCACAAATTGTAAAACACAAACGAGAAAGCAAGTACGCGCACAGTCAGCTTCCAAGATGGCGAGAGACTGCTGACGCCGAACCGACCGAGCGGACCGCGTGCGCTTGTAGTTGGCAGTGTTGCCAGAAAAAAAAAATTGTAGAAACTTGGACACCTGCGATTTTGTCTATTGACCTAAAAATAATTAAATTAATTTATTTTAGGGTATCTGTGTATTCAGTGCATTATGCGGTCGCGCAGTAACGTCGTTAATTTATAACATCAGGCAACAACATTTTTGTGAATGGGTTCTACATACCTTATTTTTATTAGTTTTAGACGTAGAAATAAGACTTAGAAGAAAAAATTGTAATTGTAAAATCAATGGATGTGCTTGTTAAAAATTTGTTTATTTCTCTGTAATATGCAAACCCATACTATCATACACAAAAATAAATGTAAAAAACACTATCCCTGACTCCATTTACTATTTCGACAGCGTTAGCGCGAGAAACCCCGACTTATTTGGGCGCGAAAATCAAAAATCGACAAATCGCTTTCGACAACTTTTTAAAGAAGCAAATATATTTGATTTATAAATACGTATTTTTGGTGAATGGGTTTTATCTCATATTTTACGATTACATAACTATTTAGTTATCGTAATATGTGAGATAAATCCCATTCACATGAAAAAATATTTGTTTGGTTGTCAAGTGTAATTTGTAAATAATACATTCGATTTTTCGTATATGTAAACGATTTTTTTGCATACAAGTGTATCCGAAGAGTCGCAACACTACGTGCAGTGACCTAACTACGTAACTTTGTAATGAGGTCAAGAATATAACTATTAGAAATTATTTACTGTGTAAATATGTGTTATTTTGCTTTGTTTGAAAGTTTTCAATTACATTTAGATATTAAGAATTGTACATTTTTAGATACAATAATGAAATCTTTCTAAATTCATGGTTTTATGAAAAAGGTTATCGAAACTGAATAATGTACGTATGAACAAAGTTGTTTCGGTTTGAAAAATATGAAACGTCAAACGGTACCTCTTAGATTTGATGGACTGTAGGAACTTTCTGCAATGAAACTCACAGAGCCGTACGTTCTTTGGGAACGCGGTGTATGACGTCACAATTGCTATAAAATCGTTTCGAATGGAGGCAAAATTTGACTGCAAGGCGGACATATCTTGGCGCTGGAGTTAGTAACAGATTAGGACCGGTACCCCTAAGGTCACAGGTTCCAAGTCACGCCTGAGACGATTTTTTCCTCTATACATTTTAAAAATGTAATGGTTATAATAGGTACTTTTAACTGACTGCGTACGAAAGAGGGTTTTTAGAGTAGGTATACAACGTTATTCTTGGTATAGTGCAAACCTGAAAGTAGTTTGCTCAGAATCAGCACTTTTGGACCTAGTTATATTTTTTAATTAATTAATAAATCATTAAGTCATCATTCTAACAATACAAATCTTCTTCACAAAGTGATGTGAAATGTGATCATCACTTCTTTTTCAATAATAACCATGGATTATATACTACGGGACGCAAGACAACTTGAATGGCTTATAACTATGCAAGTTTCAATATCTGCCTCTGTGGCGCGGGAAGAGTGTATCCGACTGTAACACAAGAGGTCGTGGGTTCGATTCCCACACGGGACACCACTTTGTGTGAGCCACAAATTGTTAATCCGAGTCTGGGTGTACTGTGTCCGTGACTTGTATGTTTGAAAACCCTACTGCGGGAGTCGTCTTTTAAAAAAAAAAATGTATACATTTTCTTTTTCTTTATCCGATTTCTTGAAGTAAAAATCTTGTTTGGGTATCTGAGCATTGCATTATACCAAAAATAACGTTGTATATTTGTATGTCTGTATGTACGTATATTTCTTTGGCATGCGCTAGAGCTTAAATGGCTTTATGGATTTTAGATTAAGTGGTATCGGTATATATATATAAATATATACTCTTATCTGTTATTTGATCCTGATAAAGACTGTAATATTAGATAGGTATTGTATAGATTTATAAATCGCAAATGGGTTGACTAGCTGCTAAAATATGTGCCAGCCAATACAGTAAGAATTGATTTACTACTTTTAAGTAGCAAAACAGTTGCTTTCTGAGATATGCCTAACGGCCTAAGAAACTATTTAACGGTTTACTGTTTTTCTTTCGTATAAAAAAACTCATTTTTTTCATAGTTGACTAGCAATGTCTAATTAAGGGCCACTCTCTATTTTTTAAAGCAAACTCTCACAGCCTCCGTACAAGCCCTGTGTCGTGGTTGGCTTTACAAACATACTATTCACGGACACAAAGTACACCCAAACTTGGAAAACCAATTTGTGGAAAACGTAAAGGTGTTTTGAGATTGACTTGTGGTTGCTTGGGACCTAACTATGGGTCTATTAAATGAAATATCGAACTGTCTACAAACGATTACTGTATACATTGGGTTTTAAGAAATTAAATTAAATGAAAATATCTATACGGTGCGCGTCGAGCAGGATCGAAGTATCGATGAGAGGAAGGCGGGAAAACAAGCATGAGCCTGAGCCACCATTAGAAGCCATTTCGGGTAGAGGGGTTGTCCTGAGTTTCGACCCACGCCAGCACACGTATAGACCGTGCTGAGAGTGAAGCATTGCTTGCCTTGGCTTTGTGGTACGCCCAGCGGGTCAATTCACGTATTTTGAGCAGTGCAGTTCAGTTACAGTTAAGTTTCAAATACGCTTGCGTCAAGTATGCGTGTCGAGAGCGCAATAACGACATTCTAGTACGGTGTGCAAGCGTTTTTAAGATCGGATCCCAAAGTTACTGAAATACGAAAATTGCCGTTTTCATCGAAATTTAACTGCAACTGAACTGCAACTGCACTGCTTTAAATACGTGAATTGACCCCCTGGACGAGATAGCTTGTCCCAAAGCGCTGATAGTCTTGCTTTAAATTCTATACTACATGAATTTCTGTTACCTTTTCAGACTTCTACAAAAAACTAGTTCAGACAGACGCCAAGATTCAATATCTAAAAAAGTTAAGTCAACTAAATTCACAAGAACTTAACGAAAATAAACCAATGAGCAGGCTAAAAAGATCACTCAAATGGTACAAATACCCAAAAAGAATTATTGAAAAGCGATACGATGATTTTGACTTAACAACTAAAGAATCAACTACAAGTGATGATTTGTATTTAAATGATCACGATAATGAACCAAGTGATCCCATGGCATACCACGATAATGAACCAAGACGTCCCACTGCATTTGTAATAGAAAGGAAAAAAATGATTGTTCGATATGATCCACCTCTTTTGAAAAAAATCGTACCAAAATGCTCCCATTTCCAAAAAGAATATAGCACACATCACCACGAGCATCAATTAAAACATCCATTTTATCAAAATACACAAAAAGTAGACGAATTATTAGATAAATTTTTGAATAACAATCTCCCTGAAGTTGTAACTGATCCCTTTGGTTTTGATAATTTATTTAAAAATAATACTAAACTAAAATGCAAGCATACTAATGTAAATAATAATTATATAGTGCGCCAAAAAAGTAAAAATAAACAGGAAGACACCGACAAAGGTAAAAGCAAATCTGAAGATGTTGTAATAAATATAAATTCCTTAAGATGTGATAATTCAGTAAATGATGCAACAAAAAATAAAAAAGATAGAGATTTTAGAACAGTGAAAGAAGATAACTCCCAGAAAAATGATTTTTCATTTAATTCCAAGACGGAAAATTCGGAATTGATGCTCGGTGACACGGAAAAGGAATTCAAATCAAAATATATTAGTCAAGAATCAAATACGATAAATGAAAATGGAGCTACGACTATAAGTCCAGGACTTATGAGTGTTTCCACAATAGTGTATGTAATGTTTTAGTTATTATTATTTTATTTAGGGAAAGTTTAGTCGGGGCATTTGAGAGTAGGTCGATCCCAGAAATAGATTTTAGCTCGTTTTTATTTTTTTTAGGATTCCATGTTATTAAGCCAAGTTCAATAAGCAGTTTTCTTAATATCTCTGATTAAAGGGCATTCCATTCTTGTTTTTTTTTAATAACATCGTCAGTAGTCAGGCGATTGACATAGAATTTTACTAAGAGTACCGACATACAACAATAATTCCAGGCCTTCAGATAATCATAAATTAGGAGATGCATCTGTAGCTCCTCCAGCACTTGATCCTTCCCTCAATCTGGAATACCAGTCCCCTAATACACGCCATCTCATGCAACTAAACGAAGACGAAGAAAATTTGGGCTATGAAGACTTTAAAGAAATATTAACTGATGATCCTGAGAATCAAGATGATAATGACAGAAGAGTAGAAAGCAGAAGAATAGAAAGAAGTTTTGAGAACAGGGAACCTATACAAGAAATAAAACAGGTAAGTTTAAAAAAAGACAATCTAAGGCTTTTTTACCTGACTACGGCGAAACTTAAAAGAGAGAGTAATATTTTTAGCAGTCTTATATGTTTCTATTTATGTATGTTGCACCACAGCGCCTAAACTACTCATCCGATTTCGTTAAATGAGGTATTCAGCGATTTTTTATTGTAATGCGGGTGAAAAAGGCTTCATTTTCTTTCATTATATCATCACATAGCGCATGGTGAGCATGTTAATAGTAATTTCCCTTGCTACAGTGCCCTATTTCACGGAAGAACAACTGACCCTTGTGGTACCACCAGTGTATTTAGCCTTTTTTTACGTGGATTGAAAATGAGTTATAATGGAATAATTTATATACCCTGAGCAATTAATGTAATTTGAATAACATAACTTAGATAACATTTTTCTAATGAATACTGAAAAAAAACTAGCCAGTGGGTGTAGTGGTACTATAATTTTGCATTAATGCGAACGGTAATGCCGTTGGCATTTATGCAAAATTGTATATTATGCGAGTAATAGAGACGACGCGCTTTCAGTGTGATAACCATAATTATAGTGCTGCTTAATTTTACATCAAAACATATTGATATTTTTTTTTTCATAAGTTTTGGAGGCAATTTGCTCGCATATTCCATTTGATTTTATCGAGCTCTTAAAAATAATGACATTTTACATCAACTTGTTGCTGATTGTTACATTAAAGATAATGTCGTAATTATTTATCAGTTATTTAATTATATAATTGTTTGTTTTAGTGGTTACCAACCAATGAAATTCAAGTCAAACAACCTGAAAATCTTGATTGGATTCATGGGCGGGTAAGATTAAATAATCTTTTTCTGCGTCACCAAGGCAAAATTGACGCACTAACTGATAGTTCGGGCACCCTGCAGACAAAACCACTGGGTCAGCAAGCGTAAAGTTTTGCTCAAAATTTAGTTAATAGCAAATTTTTATTTTTATTGAATTTACATGGTTTTGTAAGTATTTTGAAGGCAACAGTCGACAATTTACCACATGGGCAAAATCGCTGCGTCGGCTACCCTGAAATCTTATGAATTTTTCTTATAATTATATACAATATCCTCCTACCTCTTGCGCCTAATCTTCCATCACGTCAACATTCTGCCCCTCCAGCTTAAATAGAGTAAAGGAATAGAAAAAAAACTCTTGGACATTATACCATCTGCGTAGTTGGTTAGTCTCTGATGAGTTTGGCCGCCGGAATCTCTTTGGAAAACAGAATACTCAGAGTACAGAATGTAAGCTTCACGAATATGATTCCAAGACCGCATTGCTCCACTTTGTTCGAAAAGGGGTGCCCTGGTTTCGCGATGTGCGCGTGCGTCAATAGTATTTTCTATGTAGGTTGTCTTCTACACTCTCGATATAGATATATACCACCCACACAAATGTCAAACTGGGCATAATGAAAAAAAACCCTGCTCCGTCTTCAAAAAAGGTGGTTCAGAATTGCCATTTTCTAGAAAGCTCCAATTTGAATGGAGTTTTCGCTATTCGACTGCATATTTTTCTGGGAAGGTTTTAGTGTATAAAATGTTGTCTTAACATAAAAAAACACCAAAGATACAGACTAAAATATAAAAATGATTCAACGAAATTTGCATTTGATGATGTGCTTGATATATTTTTCCTTGATATACATTTCAAGGCGGTTCGTTTTCTTAGAAAAGTTATTGAAAACTATACATAGAAAGTTCCTTCAAACGTCCAGCTACTCCTAATTACTCCGAAGTGAATGTCTTTATTCCCTGAGGTATCTACAGTACTAGTACACTGGACAGAGTACCACCGATGACAACAAGACTTTCAATTGATTATAACATTTAAACAATCGATTGACAAAACCATTTTTTTTTCCAATTTATTTATTCCATATACAGAAGATAACTTAATACTTATGTCTGAACTAGGAAAACCTGTGTTTCAGGCGATTAGTGCATAAAAACAACGAAAGTCACATTTTAAAACATTTAAAAGTAAAAATTAACTATGAGTGAGTTCTAAAGAATAAAGATATGACATTTAGACAACACTATATAAATCAATGAAATAATAACTGTGAATAAGTTTCATAATAAATTAATTAACATTAATATCATAAAAACTATATTTACTTGAGTACAATTATTAATTTCTCTGTATCTTCTTAAGACATTTTTTGGAGGACTTCCTTAAGATTCTTCCTACAATTTCCAAGAAACGGTCATAGGAAGATGTAGAACTTGGCTGTGAAAGCATGTTTTATTGCTATTTCTCTATTGCAAACTATATATTTATTAGTTTAGTAATGTATGCAGTTCTGAAGGGGAGACAAGTATGCTGCTTTATTAATATGTTCATAATAAATATTTGTCGAACTGTTAGTACTTCACAAGATTGGTGGAGTAAGTTAATGAGATAAAGAAAAAGTCGGAACGTAGACACAGGATAGCTCTCTGTGCTCGCTCAAATGTTTATAACAATGTTTTATCAGGGCCACCCCAAATGGTGATACAGTAAGTTAATAGTGACTGGCATACGGCAAAATAAACTTGTTTAATTCGTTGAAAATCTGCAATATAACGCAACTTTTAAATGAAAGTCTATGCTTATGTAACAAGGAAATCAACAACAGCCATTGGTCATTTGATTCGGTATTTGAATTGCTGTCACTTTATAGCGGGGTAGCCAATCCAGCGTACAACGTACTGTAGAGTTTGCCGACCATCTGTTATGCTTTCTACCAGATACCGTCGAAATTAAAGCCACCGCTTGGTGTCCATAACCCAAATTGGAAAGGTGCTATGCCGTTATATCCTGACGAAGTTAATTCTATGTTAAAAGTCGCTTCAGAAGACATGTTAAGTGAAAAGGTAAAGTTACTAAACTTCATTTCCAATACTCAAATGATACTTAACAGGGTTGTGCTTAAAAGTATTTTGACTGGCCTGTTGGTCTAGTCGACTCCAGAGATCGTGGGTTCGACTCTCACTAAGGATAAATCTTTGCATGATGAGCATGATTGTTCATTCTGTGTTGGGTTGTATTTTATACAAAAAATATATAACTAGCAATGTGGGTCACATATTTATGCCCGCGGTCTCGTCCGCGTAAAGATGCAATGCAGCTCTCTCTCTATAAACGCCATCCTCAGTTTTCTGACATTGAAAGTTCCGTCATTTCTGAGATTAGCCATAACAAACACATATAGACAGACCGACAGACAGACAGACAAAAAGATTAACAATTGTGTTTTTGTTATTTATAATTACATTAAAATTACCTTTAATAGTTCAATATGCATTTAGTAAAATAGTTATTGTAACATTGCAAACAGACAATTCAATTTTATATGTTTGTTTAATGTAATAGGATTAACATTTATCACTTTATATAGCCAAATTCAGTATCGACGGCCCGAAAAAGCGACAAACAAGTTTACAAAAACAGACCAACGATGAGCAGAAGACAGGACACATTTTCAGACGTTGATTACATTGAAGATTATTTTGACAACAAATATGGTAAACTTACACAAATGGCACAAGCATATAGCGATTATGGAGTATTAGAAGCTAAAAAAGACGTACGGAAAGAAAAGAATAAAGTTGTTGATTTTAATGACTCTGTAGATAAGATAAATAGTGAGGATGATGAAGTTTCAAGAAAACGAAGAAATGACGAAGAAATGGTTCTGTATGGATATACTCCTAATAATGCACAAAAAAGCGAAGGTGAGTCAAAATAAAGTACCTTACTATATTAAAGTAAGGCCAATTATGGAACTATTCGAAAATAACCTAATTCATTAACTTTTATAAATTTCTATATTTGTCTCAGTTTTATAATGTCTTATTAGTTAATTTATTTTACACACAGATTATATAGTGGATACTTCATCGTGGAAAAATTTCGTGTCAAAAGTCCTTGGAAAATTGGTCAAAATAAGCAATAAAAATTATAATAATATGCAAGACTCGTTAGAAGGTACAGGAATCAGTCTTTCTCCAGAGTATAGTATGGCAACTACCACTATGTCAGCACTAGAATTTCCTACTATGCCTCTGTCGTCTTATCCACTAAAAGCTCCACTGTATAACTCTAAAATGAAGGCAATGAAGCAACAGAATGTAGCAAAGACCCCAAAAGCAAGTTATTATGGAGTAAATAAAGGGAGAGTTTTACTATCTACATTCGAGAAATCACTTAGCAATGATATCGATTCAGATAATGATATTGAGGGTAATCTCGACAATACTATGCTTGATAATGCTGCTGTAGATAACAGAATTAATGTTCTTTATAATTGCAAAGAAATGATTGAATTGAAAAACAATGAAGCCCACGATAACTATACTACTACTAGCCAGGAAAAAGTTTTTTCCAAGAACAATAAAGATTTGAAATTACAACAAAATCTAATTAATATTAGAGTTTTCAATAATTCATATCAACCCACTCCTGTAAAAGCAACGTCAGCAATTGTGCCAATATCAAATATTACTAGTAATTTACCTTCACAACCAAACTCTGATTTTGTTGCGGAATCAAATGCAGATAAACGCATAGCAATTAAGCCCATAACTATCAAAGAATTATTTGAAGCATTCGGGTATGCAAAAAATAACACAAAACTCTGTGGTAAAGATGCAAAACCAATTGATACTTTGGATAGTTTAACATATGGAAACAATATTTCTAAATCTCCTGTTGAAAATACGATTGAAAATGGCGTGGTTAATACTAGAAATCGAAGAAGACTCGTCGGGAATATTAAAACGATACGTAAAACTACTGCCTTAGAACCGTTGAAGGATGCACACGATACAATATTTGTGGCAAACGATACGCTAAATGAAAATCAACTGAAATTCCGGTATGGGTAAGTATGCTATATAATTTTAAAGTTCGGCAATGTTCACTGGTAGGCGCGGCGGAGCTTAAAAGAAAATAAAGAAATAAAAACAAACAATACAAAATTACCTATCCATGTAATGTAAGTGTTACTCATCAAGGCCGATAAAAGGGTCTAGTAAAATATTTTGGTCTTACGTTAAAAGTCTATGTTTGAATGGTTTCTGCAATTAAACTCAATTAATATAGAATGGTATCAACTTTTTTTTTTGTATTCTCAGCAGCAAAGGAATAGGCAGAACCACAAAATCCTTCTGCCTATTCCTTTCTTGATCTATAATATTATGTGTTATTGTGGCTACACATTTAAAAAAAAAAACACACGATCACTGCCAGTTTTAGCTGAACATTTTCTGCACATTAGCTGAAAACTGAGTGAACATGTGTACGATGAAAACTGTCAGTTCAGTCAACAAGGAGTAAAGGTAATTTTTTTACGGAAATCCCATAGATTTTTCTCAGCAATGCTGAGCGACTTAAATAAATGTTTTCAAGAATAATAATGTTGTTTGCTTCTGTGTCCCGATTCGTTGGTGCTTTAAAAAGTGCATTGTATTGTACACTGTCAAAAGCCTTTGTGTAATCGCTATCAAATACGAAGTGATAGTTTAAAGTTTATAATGCGGCCAAGACAGTGGTTTACCAGTTTTGGCCAAACTTACTGTGTTACCAAAAATGCATTAAGGTCGAGCCTAATAACTATCAGTATCATATTGCGAAGGAAATTGCATCTTATTGTTTTATAATGTGCAAATTAATTTCAACTGTATGATAAGACTCAATTTTTGACACACTGTGTATATTTTTTTAGTTGGTACCTTTATTAGTGGTTGTATTATTTGGCCAAAAATATAATATTTTTTTTATTATTGATATTGATGATATGTTAATTTTCAGCTTGGAATTTTCTAGTCAGCTCCAAGAGCAAAATAACTCATCTCTTAAAACCAAATATAAAACTACTACTACAAAATCTAACATTACCAAGAGCGTTGGTTATAGATCAAGAGTACTGCTAGCAGCAAAAGAAGATAATGCGAATAAAACAGGAAAAGAAAGTGAGATAGATATTGAAGTTTCTATACAAAAAAATAGCTCAAAAAATGTAACAAAGAGGGGTAGGTACGTGGATTTTGGATTTTCTATCTCTTCTCTATCTTCTTTTTTATCTTCTAAAAAATATACAGCTGCACTTTAGACTGAAGGCTAAACTCGACAACGACTGGACGATTGGAAAATTTTAACGACTCCCGCTGTAGTTTACAAGCCCAGTATCGGGGGGGACTTTACAAACATGCAAGTCACGGACACAAAGTACACACAGTAGAAAATTCAAAAGTCTCCGTGTCAATCAGATAAAAATCAATCACAACGAGGAATAATAAGCATTTTTATATGGTCTAGGTAACCAGCTATATGGATAGCCATGGCTTATTTGTGGTACTGGTGTAATAAATAATGATACCTTCTCAAAAAAAAGTATCAATACGCGATATCTAGCTTAATCCAAATCTGTACTATTGAAATTTTGATGTTCAATTTTCAGAAAATAAAACAGTACCAACCACATCAGTTCAAATAACAATTGCCACTAAAAATAAAACTACGACAGAAACGAACAAACATACAACAACAAATGCGCCAAAAAAGGACAGCGATATAAAACAGAAAGTGAAACGCAATGCCGATGATATTAATTTGATTGCCTGGAGTGATATTTACGATGATGATTATGGAATACAAACAGATGAATTTAATTTAAATCACAAAAAGAAAGAAAATGATTTTATAAAAAGATCTGGTATGTATAAGTTAGGTCTTTTTTATAAAAAGATAACCCTGCAGTAGGATACAAGCTCTGTTTCGTGGGGGAATTCACAAACATACAAATCACGAACACAGTACATCCAGACTCGGAACAACATTTTGTGAATCACACAAAATAGTGTCTCGTGTAGAAACTGACCCCTCTTGAGCAGTAGTCGTACACACCTACCGCTTCCACTTCATATATTTTTCATTATTTGTGCTGTGGGTTCGAAAGTCTTACCTTATAATTACCATAACTTTGTGTCTGTTTAACCATTCTCAACTACATGAGACTAGTAAAAAGCGCAAACATATGAAGGACATAGGGCAGGTCCTAGCCCGCAGTCTCTTTCAGAGAGGAGGCCTGTATCTTTTCATTGGGAAAGTTAAATTCTGATTAAGATACAGACAGTATTCGATTGTATTCACCTGTCATGGGTCTAAGCCATAGACTGTCTTTGTGGGTGTCACATGTTAATTTGTGATGTTAACACATCGCTGTGTTTTGGTTGAAGGACACTGTAGCAAGTGTAAGTTACTGGGCAAATGTGACTTATAAACTAATGTCTCAAATGAGGAGCGTAGTGCGGTGACATTCAGATCTTTGCCAAGCAAGGATTTGAGACTGATACTGCTGTGAGCTGACGTGATGCTTACCCTCAGGCTCATGACCTGCTCGTATTTTCATTTAGAGATTTAATTATAAACAATAAGCAGAGATTAACTATGACAATTATTAACATAGCAGGACATTTTTGCAGGCAAATGGGTACAAGACAAGATAAGGAAGCTTGCAGAAAATTTAAAAGGTCATGATACGGATGTAGCAGTAAAGAAACGTTCGGTAAAAGATAGTGAAACTCCTGGGTAAGACTACGTTTCCATCATCCGATCAGAATTAATAAAATCTTTCTGATGATAGTTTTATGCTATTGCATAGCTTTTATCGCGGGCTTTGAGCGCGGCGACCGAATCAAGAAATTCCGTAACGAAAATAAAACCTAATACCCCCCACTCCGCCCACCATGTAGCTCGGCCGAGCGTTCGCTTAACGTATATGTTTAAGGTACTACTGTACGAAGCTTGCACGGATCGAGACGAGCTGTAATGAAATGAAAAGAACATAAAAAATAAACAATAAATTATTAAGTATTATTGCATAAGTTGATAAAAAATGCTATGCAATAGCTTTACCGCGGCAGTCCCTGAGTGCCATACTTTTTTTTTCAGGATAATAAATAAACCAAACTGTGCACACAATAGACAAAAAAGAAGTTTTGTAAGTATCATTGAAATTGTTTTTCTTTGACTGTTATTCTTTTCATCAATATATAAAGGAAAAATTTGCCTCAGACGGGCTGCGAATCAGCGTTCATAAGGGATTCCTCAGACAAAAAGAAGGTTTTTTTGTTTAACTGACGTAGCTTTATGCTGAATGGAAGCCTTGTTGCCCTAGATACGATGTGCAATAAATTTATTTAAACCTATGTTAAATGCAACGCCACTGTATCTAATTGTTGTATCCTTCTGTGACTATGACCAATATTTCTTCCTTTTTGTCTTTCCTATGTTTTTTTAAAAAACTGCTCATCCAATTTGATTGTGGAATTGACTTTGAAGGTGAGAAGGTAGAGAGTACATACTGTATTAAATAAAGTTTTTGAATATTTAATGATTATTTTTTTTCAATTTTTTTGTCGGATAAATTTTCTGATACAAATTATTTTTCTCTGGCATTTTCTTATGTTTCTATTCTTTAAATTTATTGAAGCCTCTTTTTCGATATAATTTCTTCTTTTATCTTTTGTTTCCTTTAATACTTTTTAATAGTGATAACTTTTTCTAGATACATATAGGTTCTAAGCAGATGTTCCGTAACTTGGCAACCAATTTGCCCGTGATATGTAAGAAGGCTGCCGTTGCAGTTAAAAAAACAAGAACTATTGAAGGTATAGTATTCCCGTCATTAATAGTGAATTCATAGACTACCTGATAACTTTCGCCTGCGACTTCATTCACGTGGATTTCATAAAAGCTATCCTGCTGTCCTTTTCCGGGACTCAAACTACCTCCATACCAAATTTCATCTAAATCGCTTCAGCGTTTTAAGTGTGAAAACATAACAGTTATACAGACAGAGTTACTTTCACTTAATATTAGTTTGGTTATAAGACTAACTTTTCTCCTCGGCTTCGACTGCATTATGTTTGATTTTTATAGTCTTCGTGCTATTCTAATGTATAAACTACATTACTGTAAAGTTTAATCAAAATCAGTGCAGTATTTTTGCGTGAAAGAGTAACAAACATCCATTTATTCATACTCACAAATTTTGGGTTTATAATATTAGTAGGATTATAAATAGATTATCAGTGTGTTTGCCATCCAGATATTGTCCTTTAACCGTAAATCAAATGATATTAAAAGGCCCTATTTTCAAATGTCAATTCATTAAATATAAAAAAAAAAGAACCAAATCACTAAGCTTTAACAAGAAAGCAGCATTAGTGAACGAAAATGTGGTTTTGTATCAATTGTCATATTGTAAAACTCTGTTATTGGGGCAGCAGCGTACAAAAGAAAGTTCAGCCTCAGAACGATCCTTTCCCAAAATGTTCCTCGGTTTCAAATAATCTCTTCCCCAGAGTTTTCCCGAAACGTGGCTTTCCCTTATGTCTCAATTGACCACTCCGTTCCAATCCGCCCCACTTTATGTCAGTGGCAAAGCACCCCTATACCCTTTTTTCGAAATGTCCTTTTCCCAGAAATTAAAATGTATGTAAAATTATCTAGTTTGGAACCAAGGGGCATTTTTATTACTGGAAAAGGGACATTCTGGGATAGTGACATTTCAAGAAAGGAACGTTCTGGGCCTGAGCCCAAAAGAACACTTTTTATTACTTATTACAGTTAGTGAAAACGATACGAAGGATGTGATTGCGGCTTCCTTAATGGAGCAAATGGTTAAGCTGATGGTAAACATGGTAACCTACCATATACAGCAGAGGACTTGTGCTAGTAAGTAAAAACACCTTAAAGTTAACCACGCATTAGACAGCTTGGCTGCGGCGATTATAACAGCCAATCGACAGCCCCTCGTGACCATTTTGTCAGTTTCCGAACAAAATACGTTAGCTGTTATAATAAGTTCGCGAGGACCGACAGCAGCCACGAAGGTTCATACAACCTGGCAGCCTCCTACTCATTAGGGTTGCACGCAGCCGACGGACGGCAGTGCATTAAGCCGCATTCAAATGACTGCCGATGCTCAGATTTTGTGGCTGCCTAGTGAGCGGACTACTATACAACGCCATTTGTTCGACGAGCTGCCGCAACCTGAGTGCCGGAGCTAAGCTGCCTGGTGCGCGCTAAGTTTATGATAGTGGAATCTAACGCACGGAACACAGCCTGGTAAGTAGCCTGGAAAGCAGCATGGATAGTAGACTAGCCTAGTCGGCTACACGGGCCGGCGGCGGGCCAAACAAGCTCTTGACAAAAAACCGGGCAACACATGAGAACAAGCCTGTAAATGCGCTTGTGCTCGTGTTCACGCCGGTTGAATATCGCTTTAAAAGCGAACTGATGAATGCAACATAAAGCGTTCGTCAATCAGCGTTTGTACTTATCGTACATCCAGGCGCCATTAGCAGTGTCAAAGTGCAGTAACTAAGCGTACTTACTTGCTCTCAATTCAATTTAGTCTTCGTCACGATGTCCAGTGACTTACGCGTCCGGCGATTTTTTTTTATCTTACGTTCAGTAAACCAAATACAAAAAAAAATATGAAAATTCGTAATTTAATTATTATTGTCAATAACTTCCATTCCTTAGAGTTACCACCAGATCTACAGGGATTCCTGATATGGCTCACGGTTCCTGAAGAGGAAACACTAAATATACATAGAAATGATAGACTAAAAGCAGCACCCAATGAAGAAACTACATCAGATTATGAACCATTAATATCTCTATATCATGGTGCCCCAAAGCCTAAGATTTCTGCAGAAAATAAGCATTCTGAAAAGGAAACTATACAAGGTAAGACCAAATGCTAATTATTTTTTCGATGTTATAACTGTTACACACAATCGTCTTAGCAGCAGACACAAGTTAAGCACGCTGAAGCTGCAATGGGCTTTATATTGGCGAAGAGTCGATGGCCGTTGGAGCAAACAAATCCCACAGTGGGAGACCGCGACTTGGTAAACATAAGGTAGGACGACCACCAGAGAGGTGAACCGGAGACCTAAAGAAGATCGCTGAGAATAATTGGATGCTTAAGGTGATGGACTCGATATTGTGGCGTAAATTAGGAGAGGCCTATGTCCAGCAGTGGACCAATACAGGCTGATTAATTGAGGCTTAGCGTTTTCGATCAAGTAAATAGGGTGCAGGAGGTAGTGGTCTCCCAGGCATCACTTTGTATGATCTACAAATTGTTGTTCAGGATTTGGGTTTAAGTCGTGTGCGTATTTTTTTTGTTGATATCGCTTCCGCGACACAGGGCTTGTATTTGTACTCTAGTACGTGAATCGTCTTCATAACCCGACAACTTAGCAAAATGTGCAGGCTACGCAAAATGTGCAGATCGCAAAAAGTGCATATCGCGGAATGTGCAGGTCACAGAATGGGCAGATTGCAAAATGTGCAGGTCGCAAAATGTGCAGGTCGTAAAACGTGCAGCAGCCTATCTGCACTGCAAGAGTATGTCTGATGTCGTATGTATTGTGAGTTTTGTGAGTGACAACTCAACAAACTCCCAATACATACCCCACTATCATATCATATCTTACAGCGATCTGCACATTTTGCGTAGCCTGCACATTTCGCGACTTGCACATTTTACTATGTATCCCAATAAAATTAATTAATTAAAAAAATGTGTAGCCTTTGTCACACGAATCCATTGACTACTCACATGATGAAATCCGACCAGCCGTTCGAGTTAAAGAGCAATAAAAATGGATACACCCCTTTTTCTTAAACAATTAGATAAAACTAACTAAAACCGTTATTTCCGTTAGACAACTATTATTTTCAACAGATTACTTCAACCAATCCAATGAAGACCAGCCGCGTTTATCCGTAACAGAATTTGCTCAGCAAACAGCAAATTTGTTACCATTCAACGAGGACTTTGAAGGAATGTATCTAAGCACTGTGCAATCTATAAAAGAACTACTGGACATGTTCAATGATATGAAACCAGAGGATAAGGTTTGTATACTAAGCTAAGCACCTTTCTTCAGTTGTCGAACTTCAGTAATCCAATTTATAGAATTTCAAATTATTATGGATTTTCTTTTCAATTTTCAGAATCAAATGGCAGGTGTTAGATTGTATCTACAAAAGCAGCTTCTCTCACTCAACAGAATGATTACAAAGAACCAAATGTACGATGTTAGTATCCTTCCAATACTACGGAATGAACAGACGTACAAATCGTGCGTCTTCTGGCAAGCGTTAGCCCTTACCAGTATCAGTGCTACCCGATTCTTTATTTCGCAAAGATTAGAAAGAAAGAGAAAGAGAGAGAGAGAGAGAGAGAGAGAGACGAGTAATTGCAACAGTTCCCTTTAACCGAAACACACCACATTTTAACATCCCTAGTTTTCTTCTACATTCACGGAAAGAGTAGCTGTCACTGTTGTAATACCCACCAAGACGGCCTATGGCTTAGACCCTTACACAATCATCCATATAAAGATTTCACTGCCAGTCACAAAACACCAAGAGAATTTAACTTTCATACATACCTCGCTCGTACATAAACAGCTTTCACGGACACGGAATCTCAGATGACTTCAGAACACTTTGTGCAGAGATTCCAACTTGACACGTGACATAAAAGCTTTACAAAAAAATCCCCGCCAAAAAACAAAGCAACTATAAAGCAAGGAATAATATCGATACAACAAAGTATCTTAAACTCTAGCTGTGCCCGCGACTTCGTTCGCGTTAAGTTACAGTGCTTCTCTCTCCTTAAAGACGTTGCGTTAGCGTTCGGATTTTACCAGGAATAAACAGACGGACAAACAGACAAAAAAAAATGTGTTTTTGTTATATGTACCATAATAGCTGTGCCCTGCGGTGTTACCAGCGGTTTATTACAAACAGACACTTCAATTTTATTTACTTGTATCAAATGTTGTCAAAATGTTTAAAATGTATTATTTTTTTATTGTAAAAATGTTTCTATTTTTCACGATTTGTAATTTATTCAAGTTAAAACAACCTTATGTCAGCTGCTCAGTTCCTTTAACAAAATATTGCTTATCCTGATGTAGGGCATTAGCTAGTATGATCATGACGAACATAAAGTGCTAAGCAATACCATATTAACGTAATCGAATCGCAAACCGTGAAATATTAAATATTTCCGCTAGTCATCTGTAGACCTATAATCTTCATCATCAGGTCAATTGGTGCTTTTTGAGAGTAAATGCACGAATCACTATAAAATATACCTGAATCACTATAGGTGTGCCTTTAATATTTAAAGGTATTCCACGAATACTCCGGAATCCACTGCTGGGCACGGGTCTCTCTCCAGTAGAATCTACTTAATTACGATCCTGGAAGTGCTACTGCCCGTCCTTCGGTGAAATTCCTTGACGACACCCATGAAAAGAAATGGAGTGTAGAGACACCGTGTGGTACCGGCTTAAGAATCTCTTTCCGTGTGCGACGTTTAAAATGTAAACTATCTTAATTTTACTTATAAATTTTCAGTCCTACTGGCGCCATGGAACGCCACGCTCACACCAACGGATATTACCACGACACCAAGTCAAACAGTCAAACAAAAAACACACAAGAACTACAATCAATCAGACAGTAAGCATAGCAGTAACAGATCGAGTGAATGTGAAAAAAAAAGTTGTGACTATGAAAAAGCCTAATCAAAATGACAAAGAAATGATAGTACAAAATAACAAAAGGAACTTGCAAGATGTTTATTACAAAGCTATAGCTGATGCAAAGAAATTTGGCACGAGATTCGCTAAAAACGGTCATACGACTCAAAGTATAAAGAGTTTTGGTGATTCTGCTTTGCATACCAGACAAGGTGGAATGCATGTAGCAGATACTGCTTGATCTGTAAGGGCTGCAGCATATATGTTAGCTTTAACATCGGCGACTGGCGATTTTCGACGGTAGTTTAAAGTTTTTCTTGAGGGTGTGTGGTTGAAATAGCACGCCAAAGCTAAATTATTGGACGCGGCGTCGTATGTACTTGCTAAGTTCAACTGTATGTCGTAGAAGATAGGGTTTACTTTAGATTGTTATAACAACTCAGTATCTATGCCGCGCCTCGTCAGCGCGTCAACGCGCTTTGAGAGAGTTATATTTTCGTAGTCAGTAAATGTATTAACTATTAAACATATTTGTAGTGTGATATCCATTTAGATTTACATTCATGGCTATAAGTGAATCTTCACGAAGCACGTCACCTCGATGTTCACCTTCGTTTTCTTTTAGTTTCTTTTTCTTGTGCATATTGAGTTTTAGGCCAAATTTTCTGCAAATTTTTGCCTGTATCTAATATTTACTGTACCTAAATTTTAACGGCACAAGGATTTGGATGGATGAGGTCTTACTATGACATGCATTTCAAATTATGTTCACACATTATTAGAGAACTACTATTTTTGCAACTCTCGCGATTACTATTTTCGTAACTCTCGCGTGTCTCTTGTATCCGCCGATCGCCGAGGTTAAAAGATGCATTGTATGCTTTGCCCCTAATTCCGACCACTACTCACTAACGACCTGTCTCAATGACTATGTGTAGTTGCGCGTTTCTAGAACCGTTTATTGATAGAAACACGAACGGTTTCCGTTTATCGACGGTACAATCGTCAGTTTAGATACTAAAGTTAACTATTTTAACAGACAGTTAACAATAGATAAGTTATTAAGACGGCCGTAAGACACAAGACATCCGTGACTCAGTGGTGATATAGGTAGATTTCGGTATATTTTCAGTATTATATCTAAGTATCTTTCTTAAAACTAGAGGTATACTATTAATATTTTTAGTGAAAAACTCTTTAATAGCTAATATACTAATGTATTCGTTTTATGATTATATTTGTAGTATAATTTACGAGATATTTTTAGGTTTTATGTGATGTGTATGTAATAAAAATTATGTATGACTTTATATTATTTTATTTCCTTCGGCGAATGTCTTGTAGATCTATCGTGGTGGGGCTTCAGTCATTTTAAGTGCGCTTAAGGTGTTTATCGATTTTTTATTACGGATGTTATAGGCGTATTTTATTTTAGATTGTGATGTTTTAGTGCTTTTAATTCAAAGTCAAAGTCAAAGTCAAATATCTTTATTTCGTAAAATCAGGTTAATGATTATTTGAAAACGTCAAATTAAAACATACTAAAAATTTTATAAAACTATGAATGTTTGAAAAAAAAAACAAAATGAGGTAAGGTGGCAGTTCCAAGTGTAAAGCTCATGAGAAGAAGCTGCCAAGAAACTCATGTGCCACTCTTTTAAAATGATCAAGTTTTTCTTTACAAAAATAAATTTTACGGAATGAACCAGTGTGTTTGGTGAGTGTAATCGTTTATAAAATAAGGATAACTAGATAATAATACTATTAGTAACTCTAAAATGAGTATATATAAACGTATTCAGCAAACACAATACTTCACTTCTTACAAAGTAAATATGTATATATACATATAATCTTAAAGTACATTTTAATAGCCTGTGAGAGAAAGCAGTTCAATCCCAAGCGTTTTTGTCTTCCATATTATTATGTATAAATTCAAAACATTTAATATAAATCAATTATTGAGTAGTAACTTTTATACACATTTTTTTCTTAATGGTACACTTAAATTTATTACGACTCAATTTTTGAATATCGCTAGGGATTTTATTGTAGAAACGTATACATTGGCCCCGAAATGATTTGTTTACTTTTTGTAACCTTCACGCTGGTACAATAAGTTTATGTTTGTTCCGCGTGTTAATATTATGTATATCACATTTCTTACAGAAACTATCAATATTTTTGTGAACATATATAAGGTTTTCATAGATATACTGACATGCAACAGTCATGATATTGATTTCCTTAATTTTTTCTCTAAGTGAGTGTCTACTACTAAGATCGTAAATTGATCGAATAGCCCTCTTCTGCAGAACAAAAATGGTTTGAATGTCGGCAGCATTCCCCCACAGTAGAATACCGTACGACAGCTATACTCTAAGTGTGTTCCGCGGAACCCTAGGGTTCCGTGATACCTCTGTCGGGGTTCCGCAAGAATTTAGAAATAAAAAAATCAAAACACCTCTCTCTGGTCGCTCCGCGGCTGTGCGGACTCCGCGGCCGCGCGGAGACAAAACGCTATGAATGTTATTTATTTATTTATTTGTATTTGTATAGGCTTGTGTTACATTAGCTGGTACAATATCTTATAAGTTTGGTCTCAACAATTTTATACTTGTACAACGCGTTCGCTCTAAGTTTGCCGGTCTGTGGAATGCGCGTACCCTCCCCCACGTGACAACAAAACTTATAATGTGTCATAGTTTTACCCAAATATCTACCGTACACAATTTTTATTGTTACAATTAAATAAAAAATTTCGAACGTCATACACTCATACCTATCGCCAGCGGCAAACTTAAAACGAGCGGGTAGTATACTTGTAAGCGCTCAGTCTCTTTGATAAAAGCCGCCTCTGAATTAGACGCTATAGTTGTCAACAAGCGACTTTCGTCTCTAACTTCAAAGGATAAAGTCGATATTGTTTACAACGCTATTTTTAAATTTCTGTTTTTATTAATGCTTTTTGTTTATCAAAGGTGCCGACTCGAGTATTTTCGAGAATATTTGAGATCGAGTCTAGGACTAAGTATAAAAGCGGCGATCGCGCGTTGGCGTCGTCAGTTGATGATTAGCGTTCGGAGCGATAAGTTACTACCTACTTACAAGCTCGCTAGCGAGAAACTAGTGTTCATTGTTTTACTGCCTGCTGTATTCTGTTGTCTCAGTTTTATACATTTCTTCCCTGTAGGTTCTAAATTTAGTCTCTTATACGCAGTAACGATTGTGCATTATTTAAACCCCACTATCCTGACTTGTAACATTATAAATAAAGAAGAATGGAACGTTGGCTTAAAGGTGTTAAACGTGTTCCAACAACATCTTCTAATGACGCTGAATGTTCAAAAGCAATGCGCGCGGAGAATTTAGCAATCACCGATCCAGAAGATGATGCCACGAGTGCCACGACGTCAAGCTCGACGGTTTCAAAGACGAAAAAAAGGAAGTATGATGAATCTTATATCAGTTTCGGATTTGTTGATTCCAACGGCTCACCTCTCTGCATGCTCTGTAGTAAACTGCTTCCTAATAGTTCCATGGCACCTGCCAAATTGCGTCGACATTTAGAAACCGTACACCCCGAGACTAAAGACAAGAATAAAGAATTTTTTGTTCGCAAAAAAGATCAGTTATTAGAAAGTCAAAAAAATATGATGCATGTAACACAAACTACCAACGAAAAGGCCACGGAGGCATCATATTTAGTTAGCTATCGCATTGCACAAGCAGGTGAAGCGCACACTATCGCTGAGAAATTAATAAAACCATGTGTATTAGACATAACAAAATGTATGCTTGATGAAAAATCTGCAAAACATCTTTCTACTGTTCCGCTATCAAACGATACTGTTTCACGACGAATCCATGATCTGGCAAGCTACGTCAAACAAGAACTAGTTACACGTCTACAAAATACACGATTCGCTTTGCAAATGGACGAGTCGACTGATGTCGCTGGTTTGGCTATCCTGCTGGTTATTGTGAGATATCCATATAAAAGTTCTTTTGAAGAAGACATGCTTATGTGTTCATCGCTGCTTACAAACACTACCGGGAAAGAAATTTTTAATAAAATAAATATATTTTTTGAAGAACATAATCTCAGTTGGAACAATTGCATTGACATTTGTACAGATGGGGCCAAGGCGATGACAGGTAAAACAGCAGGAGCAGTGTCACGAATGAAAAATAAAGCGCCTAATTGTAGTTCCAGTCATTGTATTCTGCATAGACAAGCACTTGCGATGAAGCAAATGCCGTCTAATCTAAAATTAGTTATGGATGAAGCGGTAAAAATAATTAATTTTATCAAATCACGACCACTACAATCCCGATTGTTCTCATTATTGTGTGAAGATTATGGCAGCAAACATAAAACACTGCTGCTCCATACAGAAGTGCGATGGCTGTCTCGGGGAAAAACTTTAACAAGGCTATTTGAACTTAGAGCCGAGTTACAAATGTTTCTTTCAGCAGATACTTCTTTTAATTTGAAGGACCGTTTGTATGATAAAACTTGGTTGTTCCGATTGTCTTTTATGGCGGATATCTTTCAAAAACTTAACGAATTAAATTTATCGTTGCAAGGTAAACAGACAAAAGTGTTTCAGGCCTATAATAAAATAACTGCTTTTAAAAGAAAATTAGATTTTTGGATCATTTGCATTGGTAAGAAAGAAATAGAAAGTTTTACGTTACTCAGTGAGTTTGTTAGCGAAAACGACTCAGAAATGTTTGAAGATAATGTGTTTGAAGAATTGGTCCAATATCTCAGTTCGATGCGCGCATCTTTTGAAAAGTATTTTCCCGAAGAACACAATACAAAAATTAAAGTGAACTCCTGGATTCATAATCCTTTTTTACCCAACTTGGAAAAGCCTGAAAACATGTCAAATGAGATATATGAATCTCTTTTAGAAATGTCATCAGACACAAGTATGGAGTCATTGTTCAAAACGACGCCTCTTAATGATTTTTGGTGCAGAATCCAAGATGAATATGCAATGCTTGGCCAAATGGCTCTGGATATTCTTCTCCCGTTCCCAACTACATATTTGTGCGAAACAGGATTCTCTACCTACGCAGCCACGAAAACAAAATATCGCAATAGACTGGACGCCGAAGCTGATATGAGACTCCAACTTTCTTCCATCAAACCTGATATCAAGCAATTGATGAAAAATAAAAAACAGTTTCATACCTCCCACTAGTTAGATTTTTTCTTTTTTAATGTTTTCTATTATTGTCCTTACCAAGTGGTGAAGTAAATAATAATTAGTAACTGATACATTGTACTTTTATTATGCTGATTAATAAAGAATACACTTATAAAAATAATTGTTTTATTGTAGGGTTCCATCAAGTATTTTGCTTTCCAAAAGGGTTCCGTCATTTAAAAAGTTTGAGAACCACTGCCGTACGACATTAAACTATGAAAGTAACTAAAATAAACTAATCGCGCTGTTTCAACGTCTGTTAGCTGACGAATTTTTCTAACTGCGTACGCTGCAGAACTGAGTCTATTAGACAATTCACTTATATGTGGGCCCCACTGAAGCTTAGAATCTAGAGTAATTCCTAAAAACTTTGTGGTCTTTACAGGGTTCAACTCATCTTCTTTTATTTTTATAGTGGTTTTTACTGGTTTCACGTTAGGTGTTATAAATCGAATACATTTAGTCTTGCCCTCGTTTAAGAGTAAATTGTTAACATCAAACCAGTTAACCACTTTTGAGATAGCCATATTTACATCTTCAAAGTCTTTTTGCTGGCGTTTTAATTTAAATAAGAGTGATGTATCATCTGCAAACAGGACTATCTCATGATTATTTTTTACTAAATATGGTAAGTCGTTTATGTGAATTAAAAACAATAACGGCCCGAGAATAGAACCCTGTGGGACTCCCATTTTGACCACAGACCCCGGGGAGCGTTTACCATTAACATCAACTTTCTGAATCCTGTTACTCAGATAGGACGTAAGAAGTTTCAGAGCTGTGTTTTGAATACCATAATATTGCAATTTCCTGATTAATGTTTCATGCAGAACACAGTCAAATGCCTTAGATAAATCACAGAAGACGCCTAAAGCATCCTGCGATTCCTCCCAGGCGTCAAATATATGTTTTATAAGCTCCACACCAGCATCGGTTGTAGAACGACCCCTAGTAAAACCAAATTGTTTAAAGTGTAATAATTTATTTTTGTAAAAGAAGTTCTGCATCTGATCATATATCATTTTTTCAAAGATTTTACTAAATGTTGGTAGTACTGATATGGGTCTAAAATTAGTGGGGTCAGACATACTACCTGATTTATACAATTACTTGAAACAACATTTATATACTGGTGGACCCAAAAAAAGTCCTCAGGATTGTGCTTCATCATGTTCAAACATAGCTTTGAAATGCACTGTAGTTCGTGTTTTTGTTCGATATTCAACAAAAGTGGCACCCATCGTGCAGCCAGCTTTCTCATGGTTAAATCTTCGTGCAAGTTTTGTGTAGGTACTCACTCAGTGGATATGCGTATGGCTAGGCTTCAGTTATATCACGCATCGTCACTTTGCGGTATTCAAGTACCTTAATGTCCTCAGTATGACTTCGATAGGGCGGCCAGAACGTGGAGCATCAGTTGTGCTTGAACGACAGCGTTTAAATTCATTTATCCAGTTATAAATGGTCTGCAACGTAGGTGCATTGGTGAACCATGAACAGAATCAAACTCTGTTTTATTAGTAGCAGCACTGCAACTTTTAGTAAAGAAGTGTTTAATAAAGAGCGTGAAATTCTTGTTTTTCCTTGGTTTAAAATGAAAAATCTAGACTTGGTGTCACATAATCAACAGTAAAACTACAATTAATAATAATAATAATTTGCACAGACACAATCCTGTAGCCAGGATAATCCACCAGCAACTCTGAAATACCTTGTGGACGTTGAGGTATCATACTACAGGTAGGTACGTTGCTGAGCCAGTTCTCGAGAATAGTCTTATCACGTTGTACTGGGATCGCTCTATTATCACAGACAGGACCTATTGTTGCCAACAAGCCTGACGTTGTTGTAGCCAACAAATTCTAGAATCAGTAGGTACATTACCCACTTGAAAAAAATAGTAATTCGGAAAAATAGGAATTCTACAAATTAGTAAATATGAAAATTTCAATTTTGTATAAAAAGGAACTCGGTATATTAACAATGTTAAAAAGTATGAATTGAGATTTGAGTGCTGACTCCGATCGTTGACGTCACCATCCCCCATGACGAAAATCTTGTGAAAGCCGAAAAAGATAACAAATTTAATATATGAATCTGGCGCACGAGATTGTCGACATGTGGTATGTGGATTCGGCGATCATTGTACCGATAGTCATCTCCGTTAATGGTTTGATTGCCAAGAGCCTCGACCAACACCTTGAGAGGCTCGGTAGTTCAACGAGTTGAAACTTGAGTTGAACTAAGTGGAATAGAGGTTAGACGGTTGGATCAAGGGCGTGATGCAGAAGGCAGTACTTATGGACACGGCTCGCAATGTGAAAAAGTTCCTTTCTCTGGGGCCGTAACCACCGGTTGCTTGGTCCCTGTACGCGATGCCGGTGGGACACTATATATATATATATATATATATATATTAAAATAAGTTATTAGAAAAAAAAAAATTAAAGAGAATAGTAATAAAAATATCTTGGGATAACACACGCTATGGTGACAACCAGACAACTGATAAACACTACTTATATATATCTAAATACATACATATCATAGTTATATGACATCCGGACAATAAACCATCGTGCTCATCACACAAAGTTTTATCCTGGGTGGGGATCGAACCCACGACCTCTTGGAAAGAGGGTACCTACTAAATATGAATGTGGAAGGCTTTACATGTAGAGGACTACCCAAGAATACCGGGGCTGTATGCATGTCATACAGCCCCGGTATTCTTGGGTCGTCCCGTAAGAAGGGGCGTGAGTAAAGAGACAACGTTTGATAATAGTGTGTAGAGGCAATCTACATATTGCACTGATCTCAATTAAATGGGTACCGTAAAACGGGGTGAATAGACACAGTTTTGAACTTTGAATTCATTTTTATATGTTTTGAATAGTCAAGAGAACATTATATTGTGCTTACACCCATGTCTCTTAGCTTCTTTAACAGTTTTTAGTCATCTAAATTGATATTTATTCTTTAATTACAGCACAAAATGCAAAAATATCCTTTCCGACCGTCTGCTCCCCTGAGCTGCTCCCCCAATGTGTCGTTTCTATTGCACCCGCACATGGGTTCGGGTTCAATAGACACGAGATATGAGGTGAATAGAAAAAAAGGCTAGGGTTGGCAAATTCCAAAACTTAAATTTCCAAAGACACCTATCTAAGTTGCTATAACGTAAGTATGTAAAGAAGGTATTAAACGTTAGGTACCTAACCAAATGAAACATTTAAGTAAAAAATGAGAATTTTTAATCATTTATTCTTATCAGATACGAGATCAATCAGTTACATCATTTATTAATTACACAAAAAACAAGTTATAATTCTAAGAAACAGTCTCATTATGAGGTAGGTACGTAGTTAACATTTAAAATAATAAACTTTTTGAAAATCAACATTTAAGACTAACTAGGTAAAAACTCAATCAGTTACACTTTTTAACAATATAACAGATATAGATAGGCGCTTATCAGTCAGTTAAATTTATATAATCTATCTATACTTATAATAAATCTGTAGAGAGGTCAATTCTGTACATTAAATATATTTCCAAAATAACTATCAGGGGGTGATTAGGGATCGATACTGATGCCAAAAATGCAATCAGTAAAATTTTTGTCTGTCTGTCTGTCTGTCTGTATAACCGTTATAGAAACAAAAACTACTCGACGGATTTTAACGAAACTTGGTACAATTATTTTTCATACTCCTGAGGAGGTTATAGTATACTTTTCATCACGCTACAATCAATAGGAGCTGAGCAGTGAAGGAAAACGGGAGAAGTTACTCCATTTTTTAAGCTTTCGTCGCGTGTGCAACCGTAATGGTTAAAGCTACACAGAAATCATCTATGACAGAAATGTTCTCCTTAAAATTATATAAAAAATATCCCACGACAGCATATGTCTATCTATTATGGTTGACTCACAATATCACGTGTAACTCCCGATAGCTTAGTAGTTCGAAGCTTTCTGATTATATTTGTCTAATCTTACGTTTATAACACTCTCAGTCATCCCTAATTAAAAAAGTTAACATAATTAACTATTCCATAAAAAATACTAATAGAAATCGGTATAGAAACACCAAAGTTATACATGAAATACGCTAATAATAAGCCATCGCGCGTGAATACTGAATCATGCTATCTATCTATATCTATACATATAATAAAATTGTAAATTTCACGTGTCTGTACATGGCCAAACATGGTGAAAAAAAATATTGGGAAATGTTCGAAAAGAGTATTTAAACACATTCCTACATTTTTAGAAATGTCTGTCTGTCTGTCTGTTTGTTTGAACACGCATCACGCAATAACTATTGGACAGATTCGGTTGAAATTTTGTATGTGTATTTTAATAAGTCTGGATTAACATATATGCTATAATTTATCACGCTATTTCCCATAGGAGCTAAGCAATGACGGATAATGTCTGTAGCTATTTATCGTTATAAAACAATAACTACTTGACGGATCTTCATGAAAATTTGCAGTTCTATTGTAAATACTATAGGTCATTACTTGCACTATAAATCATTATGCTATATCTATGGGGAGTGAGCAGCAACGTATGTTTTGTCGAACCATTATGGTTTTTCACAATTTTTTCCACAATAAGACATTATTTACAATTGTAACCCATGGAAACAATAACTTCACGCTAAAACTATTAGGAGCTAAACACAACATTTTCAATTTTCTTAAGATCAGCTATTTTAACCGTGTTTGCATCAGCTGAGGTGGTCTATTGGCACAAGTAGCGGTATTAAACGAGCGAGGTCGGAGGATCGACTCCCTAATTGCGAGTCTCTTTTTGTGTTGTGTTAAAACTGTTTTTATTCTTTTTTTTAAGTATTTTTCTAAATGTATACTTATTTATACAAGCTTTTATTTTCGACTTTAACATGTTTACTTTGTTTAACAAATTTTCATATTAATAATCACTTCCAATAGGCACCTTTATCATTGTTTTGCATGAATAGTGATTATGTTATAAATGTAGAAATGAAAAACAATATTACATTACAAATACACAGTAATTACTTGATATTTTCTAGAATTTATAAATGTTAATTGCTTAAAAAAAATGAAAGATTAAGTCCGCGTTACATCAAAATAAAACACGTGGCGCCATCTGTGATTCGATTTCTTCTGAGTGCCAAAATTGCTTACCTACAAATGTTAATAAACTTTCGCAATTTGTACACATTATGGAAATATATGTATTACGGGTCTTGATCGCGTGAATAATTTAAGGTTAAATACCTTGCTTACCTACGTTTAATATGTATGATAGTTTAATATAAAATCATCAAGTATAAAAATAAACTTATCCAGTTTTGAAAATAACGCCATCTATTTTCAAAACTGGATAAGTTTATTTTTATACGTGATGATTTTATATTAAACTAAATAAATACAAATTAAAAAAAAAACAGGAAATTTGATTTAAAAAAAAAAACTGAAATTCTTACGTAGAGGGATATGAATATATGATGATCTTAATTTGCGACAGGTTGACACACCTATTTTTAAATTTACCAATGTAGACATTATAAAATAATATTTTAATCTTCTAAAGTGAGTGAAAAAAAATATTGAAATAAGTTTAGAAATAGTATTTAAACACAAAAGAAAGATATCTGAGTATATCTTTTAGAAACGTTTGAATGTTGTTTGTTTGTTTAAACACGCATCACAGTACCGCGGGAATGCAATGTTTTAAAACTATTTTGCCCCCGCAAAATAGTTTTAAAACATTGCATTCCCACGGTACAAACACGGACACAAAGTACATAGGTGTACTTTAGACTCGGAAAAGATCGCTCGGGCAGGACATAACCTGCGATCATAGGGAATCTGTGAGAGTTTTTTCCATCATACCGTTATTACCTATGTATAAATTATCTTGAAGGAGCGGCTAGGTACCTCCGATTAAAAGGTCCGATTTAAAAGTGTCGGAGCCGAAGTTGGAGTCGGAGCTTTAAAATCAATCGGAATTTTCGACCTATCGGAGTCAGAATCGAAGCTCCTTAACTCAAAATTTCGCACGAGTAATTGGGCGGTTTCGAGCTTCATTTAACTCGAAACCGCCCCAGTACTCGCGTGGTGGGGGAATTTTTCAATATTAATAGTATTTGATGTGATGCAAATCACTTTTTTGTCGAGGTGTGGTCGTGGGAATTTTAATAATTTGTCTTCTAACCGTCTGGCGCCATAAACTTTATCGCCCTTCATTTTGCTGCACTGGGCATTTGCTTGGCTTGCCCTGCCATATGTTGGGCCCTGATTAAAGCTAGGCCCAAATATCCATAGATGCCACAGAGCATTGTGGAGCATGTTTACAATATGTTTTACACAGAAGTTGAATTGTAATATAAACTACCTTAATATAAACCCAACTTCCACGCGAACGAAGTCGCGGGCACAGCTAGTTTATAATATAAAACGTTGTATTATTCATCATCGCTGTCTATTAAATCTTTCAGTACCTACTCGTATATCATTATCGTTTTTGTAATACGATGTTCGCCGAGTTTGTAAACCGCTTGGACCAGGACGACTTATGTTATCAATTTTATCTTTTAAAATTTGAAGACGCGAATTTTTACTTATTTTTTTGCACTTATTCAAAGGAATTTTTTTCAGCATTGTAATATCTGATACCTGTTCATTCGATATAATTTTCAGTTTTCTTTTATTTTTTTCGGCTGCATCATTGACTGACTTTGACTTTGACTTCTACCCCGGTATCATTCTGCATCTCGTTTATTTGTATGTCATTTAAAGCAATCATTTCTACTCCGGTATCATTCTGCATCTCGTTTATTTGTATGTCATTTAAAGCAATCATTTCTACTCCGGTATCATTCTGCATCTCGTTTATTTGTATGTCATTTAAAGCAATCATTTCTACCCCGGTATCATTCTGCATCTCGTTTATTTGTATGTCATTTAAAGCAATCATTTCTACTCCGGTATCATTCTGCATCTCGTTTATTTGTATGTCATTTAAAGCAATCATTTCTACCCCGGTATCATTCTGCATCTCGTTTATTTGTATGTCATTTAAAGCAATCATTTCTACTCCGGTATCATTCTGCATCTCGTTTATTTGTATGTCATTTAAAGCAATCATTTCTACTCCGGTATCATTCTGCATCTCGTTTATTTGTATGTCATTTAAAGCAATCATTTCTACCCCGGTATCATTCTGCATCTCGTTTATTTGTATGTCATTTAAAGCAATCATTTCTACTCCGGTATCATTCTGCATCTCGTTTATTTGTATGTCATTTAAAGCAATCATTTCTACTCCGGTATCATTCTGCATCTCGTTTATTTGTATGTCATTTAAAGCAATCATTTCTACTCCGGTATCATTCTGCATCTCGTTTATTTGTATGTCATTTATAACAATTTCATTCATGTAGTTGACTACAATAAAAGTAATTCTAATATATAAAATTCTCGTGTCACAGTTTTCGTTGCCGTACTCCTTCCGAAACGGCTTGACCGATTTTGATGAAATTTTTTGTGCTTATCCGGTATCTATGAGAATCGGCCAACATCTATTTTTCATCCCCCTAAGAGTTTGTTTGTTTGTTTGAACGCGATAATCTCAGGAACTACTGGGCCGCATTGAAAAAATATTTTATTGTTGGATAGTCTATTTATGGAGGAAGGCTATAGGTTATGACATCACGCTACGACCATAGGAGCCGGAGCAGCAATGAAAAATGTTGTAAAAAAAAAGGAAGAAAAAGAAAAAAGGGAAAATTTACGCAGACGAAGTTGCGCGGGTCAGCTAGTTACTTTATAATAATCAGGGCCTCTAGACAAATTGCATTCTATTCGATTAGAGTTTACGCGAATCGAATAGAATGACGTCGTTGCGCGCGCAACATTGTAAATACGAAAATTGGTAATATGCGATTAGCAGTTGTGCGCGCGCAACGACGTCATTCTATTCGATTCGCATAAACTCTAATCGAATAGAATGCCATTTGCCTGGGGCTCAGGTGCTAAATGCTCTAAAAATAGATGTTCTTTTACTATTTAACATGTTTTTGAATTTAAAAGTATGATAACGAATATTAAAAGTAATGATTTGACGATAGGAACTTATGACGTCACAGGTTGTTATCTATACTTTTATACTAATATTATAAAGAGGAAAGATTTGATTGTTTGTTTGTATTGGATAGGCTCCGAAACTAATGGGCGGATTTGAAAAATTCTTTCATCTTTGTGAAGCTACACTAACCCCAGGTGACATAGGCTATTTTTTATCCCTGTATTCCCACGGGAACGGGAACTACACGGGTGAAACCGCGAGGCGTCCGCTAGTTCCATATATTTTTATAGAACATAACATTTCCTATAGACTGATTTGACTTGACAGTCAATATCCTTATGACATTATATATTTTACCATTATAAGATTGTTTACGCTTCAACATATCTGATGATAAAGAATTGGACCGGTTCTCTGTCAGCACCAGCTCACGTAGTAGCTACGAACCTGTGACCAGTAAAAAACTTTTAAACAAAAAATATTACCGACTTCAAAAATAAATACAAGGCAACTAAAAAGCAAAAAATAATATACCTACCTAGAATAATAAAAACAAATTAAACATTTGGAAGTCGGTGCCATGAAATAGTAGTCTTTATGTTTTATTCGGCACCAACTTCAAAATGTTTAATTCTAGGTATATTATTTTTTGCTTTTATAGCAGTATATCGAGATTAAAGTGCTACTCAATACCATATTAAAGTACTTAATTGAATCGCAAACTGTGAAATATTGAACAGGTCTGCTCGTAATTTTTGGTCTTCATCATCAGTTCCACTTCACCAATTGGTGTTTTTTAAGAGTAAATGCACGAATCACTATGAAATATACCTAAAAATCACAGTAGGTGTGCTTTTAATATTTTAAGAGTTCCCTCGATTTCTCCGGGATCCCATCATCAGATCGTGATCTGGGGACAATGGGACCAACTTGAAAGTATACCCTTTTAAACACAAAAATATTTTTTCAAATCGGTCCAGCCGTTTTTGCGTAATCGGTGAACAAACATACAAGAAAAAAAATACAGACGAATTGAGAACTTCCTCCTTTTTGAAGTCGGTTGAAAATAGTATTTAGGTGGTTTAGGTCATAATAAGTGGTAAGTGAATAAGGGTAAATATATATAGACTGATCTCTGTGGCGCGGTGAAAGTGTATCCGACTGCTACGCAAGAAGTCGTGAGTTCGATCCCCACCCAGGATAAAACTTTGTGTGATGTGCACAATGGTTAATTCTGTGTCTGGGTGTTATTTTATCTTAACATGTATGTATTGAAATATATAAGTATGTTTATCAGTTGTCTGGTTTCCATAGTACAAGCTCTGCTTAGTTTGAGATCAGATAGCGTTGTGTAAATTGTCCCAAGATATTATTATTATTATATTATTTTTTTAAGATAGCAATGTGAAATTGTGGTCCCACATTACTAGTAATCCTGTTATCCCCTCCAGCTAAGCTAGCTCCTAATACAATGGTTTGTATTAGGAGTGGGTTCACGTCGGTAGTATAATGGGTAGGATTCGATCCCGCGTTCTCATGATTGCGAGACCGATGCCTTAGCCATTACTACCGAACTACAAAACTCATATTATTAAGTTATTTAATGTTATATAAAGAAGCCACGAGCGGGTGGTTATTAGTATATTACAATTCACCCTGTATAATGTTTATCAGTTGTCTGGTTTCCATAGTACAAGCTCTGCTTAGTTTGGGATCAGATAGCGTTGTGTGAATTGTCCTAAGATATTATTATTATTATTATTAATGTCTGGGGTTCGAACCCGTGACCTCACAATCTTTCGGAATGACTGTCTTCGGGCCTTTACCATTAAGGTGAGTATACACTTGAGCATTTGCTAAAACATTACAATGTAATGTAACATTCCTACGAATAGTACCTACAATACAGGAAAATGCTTAGTGTCCTAAAGTATTTCCAAGTAATGTAACGTTTTTGCGAATGCTTAAAATTCAAAATTCTTTATTCACTTATGATGCAAAGCAGCTCTTGTGATACGTTGGTATTTTACATGTAATGCCAAGTTCGCAAACAATAGGTAAAACCGGAGAAAAGAACCTGGCAATAAAAACTCGCGGCCACTCTTTTCAAATAATAATAATAATAATAATATGTTGGGACAACTCACACAACGCTATCTGATCCCAAACTAAGCAGAGCTTGTACTATGGAAACCAGACAACTGATAAACATACTTAAATATTTCTAAATACATACATTTTATAGATAAATAACACCCAGACACAGAATAAACCATCGTGCTCATCACACAAAGTTTTATCCTGGGCGGGGATCGAACCCACGACCTCTTGCGTAGCAGTCGGATACACTCCCACCGCGCCACAGAGGCAGTCAATTGCCAATATTACAATGTTTGAATGTTTATAAACTTGATATGGGGGTAAGGTGCTGCGACTAATATACTATACACCATTTTTAAGGACTGATGCAAATTGTATTATCAAAAAGTTGAAACATGAGATAAACCAAAATCAGCCTTAGTGGGTACAATATAGTAGCAGCATCTACTTACAACAAAGGTAAAAAATATATGTGCTTAAATATTGGCCAAAGCACTTGTAACGAATTAATAAAAATAAAAATAATAATTCTGATATCAAAAGGAAGATAAGAATGGCCTTTATTCGTCATGCAGAATCTTAATTACAAAAGTCAAATAATGCTTTTAATCTGCTCAATGGTGTGTTCGACGTAAACATAAGGTAAATGCTGTAAGGCGAGTGAACATTTACCTGTAACATTTTGTTGTATATTATATACACTCACGTGACCCGCGCTCGTGCCTTTGCTCAATAAAGCGTTACACCAAAACGCTCGTTAGTTTTTAAAATCAGGTTGTAACAATACATCAAGCGTCATGTTCAAAGTGTGGTTTGAGTAATTTTTTTACGTGACAACGTCATCATAAATCGATGACCGACTGCACTCACAAAAATGTATCACGTTCTGTCTGCGAACACGTTTCGCCTGCTAATAGGCTGATACAAGTGAAGTATCAGCCTATCAGTAAATGACGACGTCAAGTAATTGATTGGTTGCTAAGCAACAGCAGCTGGCGATTGCAGCAACATGCAATAAAATTTGAACTAATATTATAAACTGGTTGCTAAGCAACGCGAATGGTGAATGGTGTAAAATTATCGTATGTAAACCGACTTTACAGACCAGCATTTTTTTTTAACAGCGAATGCTCGACGTTCTGTTACTACTTAATGCTCAAGTGTATACTCACCTTTAGGCTACAGCTGCTGAAATGGAACAGCCCATTTTGACAACATCAAGAGCAGAGTTATTTCACAAAACTACATGAACTATAAACTTTTAATCTCTCTTGCAGACTAGTTAATAATACAGGCTTTGGCTGCACTTTATTATAGAAATACAAACGTCAGACGGCAAAATGAAATATTTAGGTATAAGACTGAGTGCTTTTATGATATTACTTGCATTTTATTGCAGGGGCTCTGTAGGTAATAGATTACACAGACGTTCGTTTTAACTGTATTTTGTTTCCCCCGGGTGACCGGGGTAAGTGCAGGTGCAATAACATTTTATAAGATGGGTAATTTTAAAGTGGTTCAATTTTTAAACAATAATGTTGAAACAGGAAATCTATATATATAAAAATGAAACCCGTTTTCCGTTGTCACGACATAGCATGAAAACGGCTTGACCGATTTGGCTGATTTTTTTCTGTAGTTTTCTAATACTCTGTACAAGGTTCTTACGGAAAAAAATATTAAGAAAATCTTAATATTTTTAAAAAATAAATAAAGTAGTGCATCAAATTTACGCTGAGGCGGTACGAAGTTCACCGGGTCAGCTAGTAGAGGATATATTTCCAGCCCATAATTTACAAAATTGCAAGTTATTTATTGTTATACACAATGATTTTTAATGTACTAATAAACTCCCGCTCTTTGCATCTTTACATTACACCAAATACTATCATAATATAATAAAAAAAAAATACAAATTAACCCTTCACTACCTACCACCTATTATTGTCACACAACCCTTTACCACAAATCTGAGAGAGGTTGAGAGACTGAACCTCACAATAAACAATTATTTTACTCCAGTAAAATAGTCCGTAAGTGATTAAGGTCATAACTCCAAAACCAAGTGATAGGGGATTACTGTAAATGTTGTTAAACTTTCGCGATTTGTACACATTATTAAAATATATATATTACGGGTCTTAATCGCGTGAATAATTGTCACGGTAAGACTGACTGTCACACTGTCGTGACCACGGCCGTTGCAATACGGTCGAAACGTCGGGAAATAAACAAGGTATTTTACCTTAAATTATTCACGCGATTAAGACCAGTAATATATATATTAAATTTATTAAATATTTTCAAAAACTGATAAAACAAAGTTATTAAGTGTTATGTAAAGAAGCCATGATAGGGAAGTTATTAGTTTGTTAAAAACCACCCTGTAGATAGGTTTAATATGACGACCTGAATATTAAAGGTCATTACCACTTTTAGCTTCAATTGCACGGTTTTTCGCAAAATGGCGGCACTTCCGCTCCTCTAATTTGCAAGTATTTTGTGCATTTCCATTCAGTACGTCATACTGAACCTATCTAAAAAAAAATACAGCATTTTAGTGCATTAAGGACAAGAAAAAAATTCTCCATTCCTTACATACATACATACATATCAACCCATATGATGGCCCACTGCTGGGCACGGGTCTCCCCAGTAAAACCTACTAGTATGTAGATCCTGGAGGTAATTGCCATAATCGCCACGCTTGGCGAGCGGGTTGGCGATCGCAGTAAGGCTTTAAGTACGCAGAGGACGCTGCTGCCCGTCCTCCGGTGTGAAATCCCTTAGTCGCCTTGACGACACCCACGGGAAGAGATGGGGTGGTACTATTCTTAAGCCGGCACCACACGGCCATTCCTTGTGCTATGTTTATTTTTTTTTACATGACTCCGCTAGAATAAAAGTATGTTGTTCATATCAAACGGCATTTGTTTTTATTTTAATGTTTTGACGTGACGTCTTAAAAAAAGTAACTTTATTGATTGGCTGCTAAACAACGCAAATGGTAATATGTCATCAATGTTCTCTTATGACTTTATCAAAAATTATCGTCCTTATACCGACTTTACAGACTACAATTTTTTTTAATCATAGACAGGGTCCTTCCACGGTATGGTCCTACGAGCCGTGTGTCGCTGGGAACAAATAACGAAACCAAAGAAAATACACTCTCATTCTCGGAACAAGAATTTGTGTCCCACACAAAGTGTTGTCCAGTGTGGGGATCGAACACACAACCTCTTGCGTAACAGTCGTTAACACTCCCACCGCGCCATAATTGTATCAGTAGAAGAGCGTGTGTTCATGGCACTTACGCCCTTTTGACACGCAGTTTTTCGAAAAAATCTGTCTAAATCTAAAAGTACTTATTATGTGCTACCTTTGTGATATTTTTTTAAAAAGTAAAGGGGACTCACACAATTTATGCAACTTTCGGAGCGATTATTTCCAAAAATATTTCTCAATCAATTAAAACTTTTTTGAATGACCTGTCGAATGATGTGCCACACGTTGATGTTTGCTAAAAAAAATCAGCTTTGTTACATGTATGGAGTGCCCCCCCCCCTATTATTTAGCTATCAAACTAAGTAGCGGCTACTACAAGACACCTTTTCATCCATTTTCATTAATATTCATTATTTTATCTTTGAGTAACCTGTGACATACGGACGGACAGGACGAAACTATAAGGGTTCCGTTTTTGCCTTGGCTACGGAACCCTAAAAAGTGATTTGTTATTATCGATGCAACAGAGGGATAGCGCTACGGACATAAAATGCTAAGATCATAGCGCTTCTATCAAGTGAAAATACGGTAAGTAACTTGGCTGTCTGTCTATGAAATCGCCATACATATGAGTTTTAAACCCGTAGTTACCCCACAAAATGCAATTTTACCCCAAACCATTAAAAATAAATTGTAAAAACACTAAACCTATAAGAAAACGCTATGACCACACTGAAAGTAAATGTCGGAACACGTTTTAATGTTTTCGAGATCGCGTGGGAACATACTATAAACATTTATCAAGTGCTGGAGATGTAGGGTGACACAAAATACGGGGTAGAGGGAGACTGAAGTGACTTTTATGACCCGTAGGACGAAATTATATGGGTACCTGACGTCAATTTAGGATATTACTGGCTTTTCCCTCGGCTTCGCTTGTATTAAGTTTGATTTTTATAACTGACTAGCTAACTAGTCCGTCCGGCATCGCACAAGTTTTTTTTTTATATTTTTTAAAACAAATTTGCTCGTTAAGAGTCTATTATTTCACCAATTTCAAAATCATAATGTATCTTGTTACGTACTTGTGCGTTATTGTAATGTAAAACGCACGGTTTTTTAAGATGCTTCGTCTAAAACGAACGGTACTTTTTTAAATGTTAGCAAAGAGTTTTTATGTCAGAAAAGTGATCAACATTTTATGAATAAAATTAACTTTGGGAGATGAAATATAATAAATCACACTAATATTATAAAGGCGAAAGTTTGTGAGTATGTGAGTGTGTATGTTTGCCACGTCTAAACGGCTGGAGCGATTTTATTAAAATTTGGTATGGAGTTAGCTGACACCCTGGATTAACACATAGGCTAACAATAAACCACGGGTAACACCGCGGGGCACAGCTAGTAAATATATAATTCTTTAATTGAAGTAATTTTGACCATTAATTACAACCATTTAACTGTAACAAAACACAAAAATATAAATTAGTAATACTGGTTTTTGTTGCGTTGTCGTAAAAAGAAAAAAAATTCGCGCGCGCTTTTTCTTTTCGCTGTATTGTTTTTATTTGAAAATGTTATTTATTACCTCGTAAGTATATTATAAAACGTCGTATGACATACGTGTGCTTTGATAATTACAGCCTCTGGTTTCTTGTAGCCCTCGGCTGCGGCTCGGGCAAGCAATAGCGCCTCTGCAGTAATTTTAAACTTATCGCACTAATATCTTATTGTACTATTACATTATGACCTTGTTCTGATATTATCGAACACGGAAAAAAAAACTATAGGATTTAGTGCAGCCGTCATAAATCTATATGCGTACATAAGTAGGAATATTTAGTTGATTGTTGTTTTTTTTCTTTTTTAAAAGACTACTCCCGCAGTAGCGTACAAGCCCTGTGTCGCGGCGGACTTTACAAACATACAAGTCACGGACACAATGTACACCCAGACCCGGAACAACAATTTGTGGATCACACAAAGTAGTGTCCCGTGTGGGAATCGAACCCACGACCTCTTGCGTAGCAGTCGGACACACTCCCACTGCGCCACACAGGCAGATTTTTATTAGGTTTCCGTGCCCAAAGGGTTAAACAGGACCCTATTACTAAGACTCCGCTGTCTGTCTGTGTCACCAAGCTGTATGTCATGAACCGTAATAGCTATCCAGTTGACATTTTCACAGATGATGTATTTCTGTTGCGGCTATAACAACAAATACTAAAAAATAGAATAAAATAAATATTTAAGGGGGCTCCCATACAACAAATGTGATTCTTTGTCGTTTTTTTTCTCGTTTTATACAGTGTTTTTGTATACTTTACTGTGAAATTTTGTCAAAATCTGTTGTTTGACTGCCTCAGTGGCGCGGTGGGAGTGTATCCGACTGTTACGCAAGAGGTCGTGGGTTCGATTTCCACAGGAAACACCACTTTGTGAGATCCACAAATTGTTGTTCCGAGTCTGGGTGTACTTTGTGTCCGTGACTTGTATGTTTGTAAAGTCCCTCGCGAAACAGGGCTCGTAATCTACTGTGGGAGTCGTTTTTTTAAATAGAAAAATTAAATAGTAGTTTTTGCGTTAAAGAGCAACAAACGAACATTTCCATCCATTTTTTTTTTGTATTATGTTTAATTTTTGTAACATTGTACTAGTCCTACTTTGTTTGTGTTAGTGACTGGCCTGTTGATCTAGTAGTTAGTGACCCTTACTACCAAGCAGAGTTCGTGGGTTTGATCCCCACCCAGGATACAACTTTATCTACCTCATATTTATCCTCTCGATTTTGGATTTCTCTCTTTAAAACGCACATGACTCAAGAATCGACTTGATTACTATAAACTTTGACTGACTTCGTAGCATATTGGTAGTGCCTATGATTACTGTGCCAGAGATCGTGGGTTCTTTTAACCGGCTTTAAAAAGGACGAGGTTCTCAATTTGACTGTATTTTTTTTTTGTATGTTTGTTCACCGATTACGTAAAGACGGCTGGACCGATATGAAAAATTATTTTTGTGTTTGAAAGGGTATACTTCCAAGTTGGTCCCATTGTCATCAGATCACGATCTGATAATGGGATCCTGGAGAAACATTTTGAAGTTGGTGTGATGAAATAGTATCTTTATGTCATGTCTTTATGTTTTATTCGGCACCATCTTCAAAATGTTTAATTTGTTTTTGTTATTCTAGGTACATTATTTTTTGCTTTTTAGTTGCCTTGTATTTATTTTTTAAGTCGGTAATATTTTTTTTGTGTATACCACTGAATGAAGATACGAACACGTCGTCAGCCTTACCATAACCCATGCCGTGTGGTGCCGGCTTAAGAATAGTACCACCCCATTTCTTCCCGTGGGTGTCGTAAAGGCGACTAAGGGATTTCACACCGGAGGACGGGCAGCAGCGTCCTCTGCGTACTTAAAGCCTTACTGCGATCACCAACCCGCTCGCCAAGCGTGGTGATTATGGCAATTACCCCCAGGATCTACATAGTAGTAGGTTCTACTGGGGAGACCCGTGCCCAGCAGTGGGCCATCATATGGGTTGATATGTATGACAGTGTCATCATCCTTATTTGGCAAAGACCTAATTGTCACCACACTGCGCTCCTCAGTTAAGGCTTACTAATTTCACACACAACCAAAACACTGTGATGTGTTAACATCATTAAATATATAAAATAGCTGACCCGCGCAACTTCGTCTGCGTAAATTTTCCCTTTTTTCTTCCTTTTTTTTTTACAACATTTTTCATTGCTGCTCCGCTCCTATTGGTCGTAGCGTGATGTTATAACCTATAGCGTTCCTCGATAAATGGGCTATCCAAGAATAAAATATGTTTTCAATGCGGCTCAGTAGTTCCTGAGATTATCGCGTTCAAACAAACAAACAAGGGGTATGAAAAATAGATAGTAGCCGATTCTCAGCCCTACTGAATATAATAAAATTTCATAAAAATCGGTCAAGCCGTTTCGGAGGAGTATGGGAACGAACATTGTGACACGAGAATTTTATATATTAGATAATAACGGGCACTTTGGTGGTAGCAGACAGCCTATGTCTTAGACCTACCAGGACCTTCCACTGTTACAGTCCGTTAAGTCTTGTTAAGTCCCTGCGACGGACTGATTATCGTCTTTTTTTAAAAGAAAAAGAAGTAGTAACAACGACACTATTTTATTATACAAGTAAATGATGGTCTTCCTACTTTATATGCAATGAAACTGGCCGTGACAGTTAACTATACAGTATAATACTATCTACAGTAATATTATCACATTACTAAAGTGTTAAGTGTTCATGACTTAGCACTCAAGGTTTTTTTAAGACCTCTGCGCTAGGCTAGGGTGAGAACAATGTCCTGTTGTTTTTAAAAAATACCTTAATTAGATCTGTGAAATTTCGTATCTAGCTTTTTGGTTTTAAATAAAGAAATACACAATCCTTATGTGGGTACTATAGGGGTTACAGTTTTGTATGAAACTGTCAGTTTATAAATAAGATCTGTGAAAATTTCAACTAAGTTATGTGGTTGTAAGTAAAAAAACACGTTGATTAAAACAAAAAACCAACGGTGAGAAAGCATGTACCGATTTTATTACTCCAGATACTTAAGACTGCCTCTGTGGCGCGGTGGGAGTGTATCCGACTGCTACGCATGAGGTCGTGGGTTCGATCCCCACCCAGGATAAAACTTTGTGTGATGAGCACGATGGTTTATTCTGTGTCTGGATGTTATTTATCTATAATACGTATGTATTTAGAAATATGTAAGTATGTTTATCAGTTGTCTGGTTTCCATAGTACAAGCTCTGCTTAGTTTGGGATCAGATAGCGTTGTGTGAGTTGTCCCAAGATATTATTATTATTATTATAAGTATATACAGATGTTATTATATGAATCTTAGACCGTTCACACTGCCAGCGAGTACTCGCTCTATACTGTACCTCTTTTGTTTATACGGGTTTCTTAAGCCATACAATCGCTACTCGCTTTCTCGCCGTTATTGGGACAAGTGCCTTTAGGGGAATAAATCATCCATGCGAGCGAAACCGCGGGCTACAGCTAGGTAACAGATAAAAATGATACCCTGACTCTAAACCAATATTTTTTCACAGTCTGTCCCGTTTGAGAATCGAACTGACAGCTTCTTGCACAGTAGTGCTACACACCCTCTCGGCACATTATCACATTCTCAAAATGTTACCATTTTGAGACATAGGTACACACATGGTATCTCAAAATGTTAACAGACCATGCTTGAAAATGTCACTTTTGCACAATGTCATTTCGCACAATATTTTTTTTACAAAATGTCACTTTAGCAAAATGTCGCTTTCGCACTATGTCATTTTCGCACAATGTTGCTCAACAGTCTTAAAAGGGCATTAAATCAATTTTTATCCTATCTTTGGACAACACATACACGGTCATCTGATACCAAACTAGACAAAGCCTTTACTATGGAACCAGACGACTGATAAAAATACTTATATTCTTTAAATAAAGTATAGTAGACACAAAATTAACAAACGTGCTCATCACAAAAAGATTTATCCTCGGTGGTAATCGAATCCATGACCTCTGACTTTGCAGTCGGGGTCATTAACTACTAGACCAAAAGCCCACTCGTATAAATATCTAGTAAATAATACCTTCAGGTGACCAGACGACAGTGATGTCTCTATATTATCGATATTCCTTGTATACGATAATTAGTGCAGTACATTATCGATATTATGACGTCGAGACTGCACTTTGGTGCGACTATTAGGATAAGGTTGGCTAAAAATAACGAATTTTATCGATATTTGTATTTATTATAATATTTTATTATTAATAAGAGATGGTAAAAAAATAGAAATTGCATATGACATTTCACCATGACAGAATAGGACGCAAATTAAAAAAAGTTCTCTTACAATCGAAAAGACAATAATTTAAATAATAACTAACTGAGCTATTTACAAATCAGAATAATAAAAAATATCTTTATCATTTAACTAATAATATGTTTTTAAGGTGACATGAACCTGGGCCAAATTAAAAAAAAAAACTTTTAAAGAATAGAGACTCTCATCTAGTAAGTCATTTCTTCTAGGGAATTATAAATGAGGTGTGCTATATAGATACACCTGTGCTCTATAAAATCTTTTTTTTTTTTTTTTTTCTTTTAAAAAGACGACTCCCGCATTAGGGTACAAGCCCTGTGTCGCGGGGGACTTTACAAACATACAAATCACGGACACAAAGTACACCCAGACTCGGAACAACAATTTGTGGATCACACAAAGTGGAGTCCCGTGTGGGAATCGAACCCACGACCTCTTGCGTAGCAGTCGGACACACTCCCACCGCGCCACAGAGGCAGTCAAAAAATCACCTGCATAGTTGGCTCGTCTTCATTCATACCAAACTCATGGCACCCCTTTCAGGTTGGAGAAAAGTTTCGTCTTAGTTATCGATACTAATTTAATGACATAATATCGACAACGGCGCATCACTTTATAAACCAATGCTATAATTTTCGTACAAAATACTGCACTTACCGCGTGGTTACTTTCGATACAAACTCGCAACCCTAGCAGTTACAGGCTGTTATTTTTTTATCATTTTTTAAATCACTTTTTAATTTTGGATTTTATTTTTAAATATTATAAGGATTTATATCTAATATAGTAGGTATATTTACTCATTATTTAAAATTAGGATGTGGTTCTAGAGTGCCAACCATTCAAAGTTTTAATTTTTTTTTTTAATATTTACTTAATAAAACGTAATAAATAATAATATCTTGTGACAACTCACACAATGTCATATGATCCCAAACTAAGCAGAGCTTGTACCTACTATGGCAACCAAACAACTAATATACATACATATATATTTCTAAATACATACACATTATAGATAAATTACACCCAGACAGAGAATAAACCATCGTGCTCATCATACAAACTTTTGTCCTTGGTGGGGATCGAATCCACGACCTCCAGCTCAGCATTCAGGGTCAGTAACCTTTAGATCAACAGACCAGTCGAATGAATAAATAAATGACTAACTAAAAATAATATAAAATATCTATTTCAAGTCCTAAACGACAATCCAAACGAGAATTCTAGATCTATCATTGCACTGGTGTACCTAAAATAATCAAAATTAGCTTTCGCCCGCGGATCCACCAGCTTGGATGTCGGTTAACGCCATAAAAACTATCCTATGTCCTGCCCTGGGACTCAAACTATCTCCATACCAAACTTCATCTAAATCTGTTTAGCTGTTTGAGCGTAAAAGCGTAACAGACAGGCAGACAGGCAGTTACTTTCACATTTACAATATTAAAGTATATAGTCTATTATATAGTATGGATTATTTTTTATGAGTATAAATTTAAGATTTCATCTAAAGTCTACATCAGGAAAATCGCGAACATACATAAATACATAGGTACGGGTCAAACAGAAAACCACCTTTTTTGAGGCGGTTAAAAATTAATAGCTGAAATGTACGAACCCGTAGAACTTCAAAACGACTGCACAAAATTGGATAATATTTTTTTTTATAAAAGTTGATAAACTTTCGCATTTTGTACACAGGTTTTATATTATTGAAAGCGGCGGTAGCGTAATGGCTAATAATCGGTCTCGCAATCGTGAGGTCGCGGGTTCGAATCCTACCCAGTATACTACCGATGTGAACCCACTCCTAACACAAGCCATTGAGCTTAGCTGGAGGGGTTAACGGGATTGCTAGTAATGTGGGACCAAAATCCCACATTGCTAGTTATCTTTTTTATAAAAAAAAAAAAAAAATATTTAAGGTGATGAAAAGATAAGGTGGTGAATAATTTAAGGTAAAATTCCTTATTTATTGCCCGACGTTTCGACCGTATTGCGACGGCCGTAGTCACGGGTAAACGTCGGGATATAAACAAGGTATTTTACCTCAAATTATTCACGCGATTAAGACTCTTAATATAAATATATATATATATATATTTTTTCATAATATTTTTTTGTTGTGTTCGTTATTGCCAAAGCCTGCGTTTGTACATTTATTTTAAACGCACATAAAAATTACACCCGGGCGAAGCCGGGGCAGACAACTAGTAAGTAATAATGTAACAGCTACTGGTTTTCCAAATAAATAAATAACAAAATTTCAATTCGACACTTCACAGTATAATATTCATAGAGACAAAAAATTCCAGACGTTGCATTTTCTACGCCATTTTAACAACAGCCTGTACATCAATAATGAGGGCGCACGTTCAACGGGATGTATATTTAAATTTGATGCGAAACGGTACAGCATGTACAAACAAACATTTATATATGTATATACGGAGTACCTGTACGTCTGGTAGGAAATGGTTTCAGTACGTGATCGCAATAGTTAGATGTTAGGTTTGGTTTATATGGTACCATTTTTTCACGGAACTACTAATACAGGGCTTATTGATTAGTTTGGGATCAGATGGCGTTGTGTAAGTTGTCCCAAACTCAAACTCAAATGTTTTTTTTCGTAAAACCAAATTAATGATTATTTGAAAACATCAATACAGATATAGTCAATCTGCTTGTTCCGGCTAATTTAAGAAACGTCTGGACGGATTTTGACGGGACTTTCACCGTCAGATAACTAAAGATGTAAGGAATAACTTAGGCTTATCATTACGCTAACGTCGCGGGCACCGCTAGTGATAAATAAAATGAGACGAGGAGTGTGATGATCACAATTGTTTAATCTGTTTCTGGGTGCTAACGATTACCGTCCGATATATGATTAATTTTAAATAAAGTTATTGGCATGAAATGCCTATAAAAAAAGGTTGTCTGTTAAGTCGGTTTACGGACGATCAATTTACATGATAACGTTGTAAGAAAACGTTGATGACATTGTAATAAATTATCATGCCTGTGACAGATTTTTTTTTTTTTTTTTTTTAAATTGTATCGCATGTCGCTGCAATCGCCAAAACATTGATGACATTGTAATAAATAACCATATCCATGACAGCTTAAGTGGACCCAATACTTCAGCTAATAAGCAGGCAGAATCGCAATTGGCGTTGCTTATCAACCAATCAATAACGTGACCATTGCAACGCAGCCAATCAATATCGTGACCGTTGCTACGTGACACTTTTTCATGCGTGCACTCAGTCATTGATTTAAAAGACGTTATCACGTCAAAAATTACTATAATCTTCTTGCTTGTATGTAAACCTACTTTACAAAATATCACTTTAACATTCGTCTGTAACCGATTGCTCGGTGTTACAGATGGATTGATTTAATACCATCTCTTTACTAATACCGGTAAACTGGATAACCGGTTACGGTATCCGGTTTGTTAAATATTAAGTAACTGTTTTTTGCTCGCGACTTTGCCCGTTTCAATGGCTGTTATAAAGATGACCAGACTAATGTGATGCTTAGACGCGGCGATAACCTAATGAATAAGGCATCGGTCTCAAAATCGTGAGGTCGCGGGTTCGAATCCTACCCATTATACTACCAACGTGAATCCACTCCTAACACAAGCCACTGAGCTTAGCTGGAGGGGTTAACAGAATTGCTAGTTATCATATATGGGACCACAGTCCCACTTTATTAGTAATCTTAAAAAAATATATTATATTATTTATCTATTTATACTATTAGTATATCTATAAAAAGGGGCTAGTTGAAAACCAGCGTCAGGCATCTTGCCTGGCATATGCTGAACTAGCTCCTATTTTTCGGCTTAAACTTTACATAATGTTCACTAATTGTATTTAATTTAGTAGTTACTTGTTTTTACACGTACATGTACTCATTTAATTTTTTCTCATTTGTCGAAAATATTTTTTTTTCTTTCTTTCTTTATAAAAACCTAAAGACGACAAAAGGACGGACGAATAGATATCGTAGTATTTTTAATAGGGGTCCGTTAGCACTCTTTGGGTTGGGTACTCTAAAAATGAAAAATACGCCTGGTGTTATAATTAACACAAGCCTGCTAAGTGTTAGATATATTTGTCTTCACGGGGTTATTATTTGAATACTGGGCTTATAAATGTTATTAAACTTTCGCGATTTGTACACATTATAAAATTGCAACGGCCAAAACCAATACGGTCGAAACGTCGGACAATAAACAAGGTATTTTACCTTAAATGATTCACGTGATTAAGACCCGTATTATATTTAATTTTATAATACTGAGCTTGATCTGATTAAAGATATAAATAAATCGAGTGTGACTCTAGTCATTATTTACCCGACTGCGCTAGAAGGAGGGTTATGTTTATCGAGTGTATGTATGTTTGTATATTGGTACGCTCTAGAGCCTAAATAGCTTGATGGCTTTTAGCTTGAGAGATATAGGTTAGTTTCGTCTTGGTTGTGAAAATGACACTAGGTATATCAAAATTAGAAAATAAATAAAATGGTGAACTTGGCGTAATACTTCACTTATTATTTTAGGCAGTCGGGTTTTTTTGAATAATTTTCAAAATTACCTAGCATATATTTCCCTGTTTAAACATTCTAACCACATCCCAATCACCTAAAGTCGTTAGGTGTTTAAAACTCACAAATATAAATATATAAAACAATATATTATACATTTTTATTAGACATCGTGCAACTAGACAAATAAGACAAAACCTTAAATATCTCCAAAACGGCTGAACCGATTTTCATCAAACAAAGCTTACAACCATGCCAATGAAATAAACTTTCAAATAAAAAACCCGCATTCAAATCCATCCATTTATTTAGAAGCTACAATACCTCAGAAAGAGACACAAATACCAATGCTTACCATACAACTCCCCTTTTCTGTTAAAAACCAATAAACAGCATTAATCAAGTCTTTAATTAACTAATCAATGGTTGTAGTTTCGTGTAACATCCACTCAAGTCTTGCTAATAACCACAAAGCACTTAAAACCACCTTGCAAAGCGATGAGGTGGGTAAATCTACACGATAAGTCCCCTCGAATATAGCATTAGGGGTCGCAAATATATTTTTTTTTTGTGTCGCGGGGGACTTTACAAACATACAAATCACAGATACAAAGTACACCCAGACTGGGATATAAACTTGTGGATCACACAAAATGGGGTCCCGTGTGGTAATCGAACCCACGACCTCTTGCGTAGCAGTCGGACACACTCCCACCGCGCCACAGAGGCAGTCAGAGCTTGGCACTCAGAACAGAAAAAAGAGGTTAATATACCGATAGATTTAAATTGCTTAAATAAGATAGATTTATTACAATATTATCACTGTATAGATATATTTCCGGAGTTAACCGCGTGAATGATTTAAAGGTACGAACCTTTTATTTACCCGACGTTTCGATCGAATTACATCGATCGTGGTCACGGGTCGATAAACTTTCGCGATTTGTACACATTATAAAATTATTTACACTACGGGTCTTAATCGCGGGAATAATTTAAGGTTAAATACCTTGTTTATTGCCCGACGTTATGACCGTATTGCAACGGCCGTGGTCACGGGTAAACTGGTAGGTAGACTGTACCCGTAGTATATATAATTTTATAAATATTAACACTGTAATAAACTAAGGCTTTGATAGTACATCGTACACAGGAATGGTTAGCTCGTACAAAGTAACAGGATTTTCAAATATCGAATCGAATGACCGTCCTGTCAACTTTTTTGACACTTATTACAAATGGCCGTTGTTATTATTCTTGTTACTTCCATAACTCTTCACTAACTGACTATTTGCGTACATTTTTCCCGTTTTTGCAACATTTTTCATTGCTGCTCAGCTCTTATTGGTCGTAGCGTGATGTTGTATAGTCTATAGTCTTCCTCGATAAATGGGCTATCCAACAGTAAAATATTTTTTAAATTCGGACTAGTAGTTTCTCAGATAATCGCGTTGAAACAAACAATCAAACTCTTCAGCTTTATAATATTAGTATACATTAAATTAGATCAATGGTTTGAACGGAGGGTTATTATATTAGTTAGTCACAATTTCCTTTTAAATACAAAGCGTAATAGATAGCTCAACTCCAAAAAATAATGATCTTATTTTCATTTCTTTAAAAAGCTTTTAAAGTATAACTTCTATTACAATATGGCTGCCGACCGAAGCCAGTCGAGCTCCGTAAGGCCAATCTTTTCAAACTTTTCCTATAAAACAATAACACTTACATGTAATCCCATTTAAAATTGTTTTTAAATGTCCCATGGAGAATTAAAAGTATTTTCTTTGCTTGTATTGAGTTTTGTTTTTGTATTTATTTTTGTTTATGTATATTCTTGACTGGTCTATTGGTGGTTAGAGACCCTGACTGCTAAGCCTGAGGTGGTGGGTTTGATCCCCACTCAGGATAAAACTTTGTGTGATGAGCACGATGCTTTATTCTGTGTCTGGGTGTTATTTATCTAAAATATGTATGTATTTATAAATATTTAAGTATGTTTATCAGTTGTCTGGTTTCCATAGTACAAGCTCTGCTTAGTTTGGGATCAGATAGCGTTGTGTGAGTTGTCCCACAGTATTATTATACTGCCTCTGTGGCGCGGTGGGAGTGTGTCCGACTGCTACACATGAGGTCGTGGATTCGATCCCCACCCAAAATAAAACTTTGTGTGATGAGCACGATGGTTTATTCTGTGTCTAGGTGTTATTTATCTATAATATTTATGTATTTAGAAATATATAAAGAGCTTGTACTATGTAAACCAGACAACTGATAAACATATTTATCAGTTGTCTGGTTTCCATAGTACAAGCTCTGCTTAGTTTGGGATCAGATTGCGTTGTGTGAGTTGTCCCAAGATATTAAAGATTATATTATAGATTATTATTTATATTTATAGAAGAGTAAGTCACTTGTTCTTCATAATAGACTTAAGTACATCGGTTGTTTCTCAGTAGATTTAACACAGGTAGTAGGCATAAGACATAGGCCGTCTTGATCCACAACAGTGTCAGTGGAAGAATATTCCATGAAATCACTGTGTTTCGGTTGAAGAGTACTGTAGCAAGTGAAATTATTGAGCAAATGAGACTTAAGAACTAATGTCGCAAATAAGGCGTGCGGTGATTTTGATAACTTAGATTAAGATACTCGCCAAGATACTGTTATGTCCCTTCATTTACAGCCGGTCTCAATAATCTAACTATCGATGGATTTGACTACTAGAGGCAGAATTTTGACATATTTTGTAGCTTATGTCAAATATCTCTCTCTCTAGTAGCCAAATCCGTCGATAGTTAGACGGTTATATTCTCTTTGAGTATTAATATTGAAAACATTCAAAATCATGATAGCTTTTAAAAATGTTCTTTATATTTTTGGAATGAAGTTCCTTACCGCGCGTTGTGAAAGGGGGCTAGACGGAAAACATTCATACGAAAAGTTGTAACGACACTTTATGCCATAGTAAGCTAAACTTATTATATATATATATGTTTTACAATACCTTCACTAATTAATCGAAAGGAACTTCGTTCCATCCGGGTGTCTCTTGACACATCTCAAGTTTTTTTTTTGTATTTTGTCGAGAATAGGTTCTTTGACGCAATTTTTTTTCTCATTCTGCCCCTTGCAGCAACCGAAACCGCAACGGCAATTCACTGACTTGACGCCCAAATAACGTCACAAATGAAATAAAATATTAACGCGTGTGCCCACCCCATCGTAAACATGAGTCGTAACGTTGCAAGTTATAGGACGGTGAAGCAAGGGGCTTCAACTTAGAGTTCAAGTAGAAGAGTTGAGATAGGTATCCCAAAATTGAAGACATAGCCAAAATAGCGAGACTACTTCTATTATAAACGAGTTATTATGGAAAGAAAAATATAAAGAAATTATATAATTATATAGAGATCATCTTTTTTGTGCAGGCGAGTTTTTTTATTTTTATATTTTTTTTATCCCTGTATTCCTACGGGTACGGAAACTACGCGGGTAAAACCACGAGGCGTCCGCTAGTAATATTATAAATTGGAAAGATTTGTATTATTGTATGTAACGAATAAATTCAAAAATACTGGACTGATTATAAAACTTCTTTCACATAAAGAAAGCTGCATTATCGGGCAGTAACATGGCATATTTAATTGTTAAAAAAAATTAGAGATCCTTACGAAAACTGCGGGTATATAAAGTGGAGAAAAGACCGTGCGAAGCTGGAGCGGGCCGTTTGTAATATTATAAAGAGAAAATATTTGTATGATGTTTGGATGTTTGTAATGAATAAACTCAAAAACAACTGGACCGATTTTAAAAAAACCTTTTCGAGTAGTAACATAGACTTCATTTTATCACGCGGGTTTAGTCGCGGGCAACAGCTAATCTATACTATTAATATAAAGAAGAAGAGTTTGTTTGTTTGTTTGAACGCAATTATCTCAGGGACTACTGGTCCCAATTGAAAAATTATTTTACTGTTGGATAGCCGAGCAGCAAAGAAAAATGTTGCAAAAACGGGAAAAAATTACGCAGACGAAGTTGCTCGGGTCAGCTCGATCTTTATAAAATAATTATGGAAAAACAATTAGAGTGAAAAAAAGGTTAAAGTTTAGGTATAAAGCGGAAGAGTTTGTGTTGTTTGTGTTGTGTTTTTTCCTGTGTTTGTTTGAACGCGATAATCTCAGGAACTACTGGTGCGATTTGAAAAATTCTGTAGCTGTTGTATAGACCATTTACTGAGGAAGGCTATAGGCTATATAACATCGCGTTACGATCAATAGGAGCGGAGCAGCAATGAAAAATGTTGCAAAAAAATTTGAAAATTGTTGCATAAAACTTTTTATTTTATTTCAGGTTTTTTGTTTTTTTTTTGTGTAGTTAGAATAAACGCTTTTTATATATTATTATTATTTTTAGAGCAAATGAAGCTTTAGCAATTTTTCCAAACAATTTTACAATATAAGAACTTATTTGTCTGCAATTTAAAAATAAACATAGAAAATTAAAATCGCTGAAGAATTAACATATTCCAGATGGTAGTGAACAGGCGTCCCTACAAAGGTGACCTTGGCTGGAACTATGTGTGGCCCACCGATTGTGATAATGTCATTATCCTTAAAATAGAGTGTAATGTGTTTAAGTCTATGTTTATTTGTACGTATGTTATGTGTTTAAGTATACGTATGTGTGTATTTTTTATTTTTTTATAATCGATTGTATTTATCTTAAACTAGCTGTTCGGTGCAACTTCGTCTGCGTAAATTTTCCCCTTTTTGTTTTTAATAATAATCCTATGTTCTAATATCTCCAAGAATATGTTTACAAAGTTTCATGATGATCGATTGAGTAGTTTTCGCGTGAAAGCGTAACAAACAAACTTACATTCACATTTATATTATTACTAGCGGTGCCCCACGGTGTTACCCGCGGCTTATTAGCCTATGTGTTAATCCAGGGTGTCAGCTAACTCCATACCAAATTTAATTAAAAACGCTCCAGCCGTTTATACATGAAGAAGTAACAAACATACACACTCACATACTCACAAACTTTCGCCTTTATAATATTAGTGTTTTATCTTAAACTAGCTGTTCCATTAATAATCCTATGTTACTTCTAATACCTCCAAGAATATGTGTACAAAGTTTCATGATGATCGGTTGAGTAGTTTTCCCGTGAAAGCGTAACAAACAAACTTACATTCACATTTATATATTAAATATAGATAGATAACCAGCATTGGCTGTCAACAATCTGCACCTAAATAATTTTATGTTACATCACCTAAAGGTTTACTGATAGAGAATGCTTTTAGAATTAAGTCCGCCTTTGTACATTATTTTTGTGCAAAAAGTCAATAAATAAAAAAATAATAAATAGTTAGCAATCACGAAAGAAATGGGCTGATCTATTTTTCATCAAACAAAACTATGAGTACCATCGATATTATTCGAAATTCAGTTAAAATTGTTGAAATTAGCGGCGGTAGCCTAATGGCTAAGGCATCGGTTTCGCAATCGTGAGGTTGCGGGTTCGAATCCTACTCATTATACTACCGACGTGAACCCGCTCCTAATACAAGCCTTAGAGCTTAGCTGGAGGGGTTAACAAGATTGCTAGTAATGTGAAACTCAATCCCACATTGCTATTAATCTTAAAAAAAAAAAAAAAACTCTATTGCAGAAATCAAGATGTCTAACGGCCGGTCTCAATAATCTACCTATCGATGGATTTATATCTACTAGAGGTAGAATTTTGACATATTTTGTATGGAGCTTATGTCAAATATATACCTCTAGTAGCCAAATCCATCGATTGTTTGATTATTGAGACCGGCCGCTAAGCCACGAGTGGTAGGTTAAGACATAGGCCGTCTTATTGGGTATCATAATAGTAACAGTTATTCTTCTTTGAAATAGTGATGTAAAACTTATAACAGTAACATATTTATGTAAGACTAGCGGACGCCTCGCGGTTTCAGCCGCGTAGTTCCCGTTCCTGCGGGAATACAGGGATAAAAAATAGCCTATGTCACCCGGGGTTAGTGTAGCTTCACAACGATGAAAGAATTTTTCAAATCCGTTCAGTAGTTTTGGAGCCTATTCAATACAAACAAACAATCAAATCTTTCCTCTTTATAATATTAGTATAGACTAGCTGACCCGCGCAACTTCGTATGCGTACATTTTTCCCGTTTTTGCAACATTTCTCGTCGCTGCTCCGCTCCTATTAGTCGTAGCGCGATGTTATATAGCCTATAGCCTTCCTCGATAAATGGGCTATCCAACAAAAGAGAATTATTAAAATCGGTCCAGTACTTTTTGAGTTTATTCGTTACATTCAAAAATACAAAAATACAAATCTTTCCTCTTTATAATATTAGTGTAGATGTAGATGTAGATATAGATTACATATCAACATCTGCCTCTGTGGCGCGTTGGGAGTGTGTCCGACTGCTACGCAGGAGGTCGTGGGTTTGTGTGATCCACAAATTGTTGTTCCAAGTCTAGGTGTACTTTGTGTACGTGACTTGTATGTTTGTAAAGTCCCCTGTAACACAGGGCTTGTACACTACGGGAGTCGAATTTAAAAAAAAAATTAACCCTTATGATGGCCCACTGCTGGGCACGGGTCTTCCCAGTAGAACCTACTTATTATAGATCCTGGGAGTATTTGCCATAATCGCCACGCTCAGCGAGTGAATTGGCGTTCGCAGTAAGGCTTTAAAGTACGCAGAGGACGCTGCTGCCCGTCCTCCGGCGTGACATCCCTTAGTCGCTTTGACACCTACAGGAAGAGATAGAGTGGTACTGTTTTTAAGCAAGTACCATACGGTACCACAAAATTAGAATAGCTCCCTTAAAACTGCAATATATTAAAAACTAGCTGACATGCGCTACTTCCTTTGCGTTAATTTTCCCCGATTTTGCAACATTTTTCGTTGATGCTTTACTCCTATTAAGTAGATTATAAGGGAGGGATCCCACCACCCACCCTCGATCTGTGAATCACCACGATTGAAGTAGTAAGGAAATGCCCTTAATACAACAATCGAAATAGATTGAAAATTAGTGACAGGTACTCTCACCAAGTCGAGTGGTAGGCACCTCCGGACCCTTGACTTGCAATATTCCGCTTCCACGAAATGAAACTTCGACACGTGATTCGCCTCTACACGAGGCATCCTCAGGACAGTTTGGCACCGACTGAGTCAGCTGTCACTAATGTTCTTTGTTGCAGGTCTCTCTTTTTGAATTTTCCAATTTGAACCAGTACTTTTTTAGAATATCGCGTACAACCAAACTAACTATACAGCATTATAATAATACTAGCTGTCCCGTGCAACTTTGTCTGCGTAAATTTACCCGTTTTTGCAACATTTCTCATAGCTGCTCCTCTCCTATTGGTCGTAGCGTGATGTTATATAGCCTATAGCCTTTCTCGATAAATGAGTTATCCAACAGTGAAATAATTTTCAATTCGGATCAGCAGTTCCTGAGATTAATGTTTCAAACAAACAAACAAACTCTTCAGCTTCATAATATCAGTATAATAGATATTGTAGATATTCATGGAATTTTGCTATAACCTTGAACAAATAAACAAAAATGAATAAATCTAAGTACATTTTCGCATTCAGAAGGCCTTCATCGGTCTAGGTTAGTTATTACACGACTGCGCAAGAAGGAGGGTTATGATTTTCGAGTGTATGTATATATGTAATTTTCATATATATTTGTATATTTCTTTGGGACGCTCTAGAGTCTAAATGGCTTGATGAATTTTAACTTAAGAGGTATCGTTAGATTCGTCTCAGTTGTGAGAGCGGTACTTACATCAAAATTAAAAATACAATTCGGATTTTAGTCGGGTTTTCTGTTAGTATTTTTTTTTATATAAAAAGACGACTCCCACACTAGGGCACAAGCCCTGTGTCGCGGGGGACTTTACAAACATACAAGTCACGTACACAAAGTACACCCAGACTCGGAACAACAATTTGTGGACACAAAGTGGTGTCCCGTGTGGGAATCGAACCCACGACCTCTTGCGGAGTCGGACACACTCCCACCGCGCCACAGAGGCAGCCAAACTATTAATTTGGCTTGTTTAAATTTCAACTACTTTGAAATTTTATAAAAAGAGACATTCCTTCACGCATACCTTGCAAACATTTCACACATTTATACAAACATAAAAAAACAAATACATTTTAAACTACCGAGCGATACTAAAATTGCAGGCAAAGTTTTTAAAACTGTCTACTTTATAGACAAAGGAAGTTGTCCAGACAGCCTATATACTATATACTAAAGTTATGTATAGTTTATATTTGGACACGCCTACTAGGCCAACAACTGGGCGGGGCTTGCACTGGGCGTGGTTGAAATAAAATGGATGTACGAAATTTGGATGCGGTTGTAAGTTTCTATGGAGAGAGTTCTGAGGAATTGTTTGGCCTTTGCCACCAGCGGTTTGGACCGTACAATGCGATAAACATCCTAGTATCACCCTCACCACCTCGCCACTTGGCAATCCATCACTGTGCGTTTTAAACGCCATTTTCTAAACGCACAACCATCTTGTGGAATCAACTGTTGCCAGTTGTGTTTCCGGACCAATAAGTCTTAGTCATCAGGAGAGCCGCTTGTTCGTTTGCATCGAATGTCGTAAAAAATGCGTTCGAGAAATTCATATGAATGTTGCCATGTTTAATAACATAATAATAATATCTTGGGACAACTCACACAACGCTATCTGATCCCAAACTAAGCAGAGCTTGTACTATGGAAACCAGACAACTAATTAATATACATACTATGGATAAATAACACCCAGACATAGAATAAACCATCATGCTCATCACACAAAGTTTTATCTTGGGTGGGGATCGAACCCACGACCTCCGGGTTAAGTCAGGGTCCCTAACCGCTAGACCAACAGCTCTACATACTAAACTGATAAACATACTTATATATTTCTAAATACATCCATCATCATCAGCCTATCGCAGTCCACTGCTGGACATAGGCCTCACCAATTGCACGCCACTTTGTTCTATCCTCGGCTTGTCGTATCCAACTCCTGCCAGCCGTTTTGGGTAAATCATCAAAACACATACATATTATAGATAAATAAATTACACCCAGACACAGAATAACCCATCGTCCATTTTAACTTCTCGAACAAAAACCCACAGTACTTTTCGGTATTGATAATTTAATCAACTAATACTACACGCTAACACAGCCAAGTATCATGGTACGACACTTGACCTGAAACTGCAGGAGTTAGACATACGGTATCAGATAATTAAACGGCTTCTTGGGGGGGGGGGGGGGGGCAATCCCCTATGTCAGTAGAAATTAAAATCCTGCTGAATAAACAGGTTTTAATGCCAGTATGGACTTATGGTATTCAGCTGTAGCTCTGTACTACTCAAAACCATCGACAGATAATCCAAAGGTTCCAAAATTAAGTACTCAGAGACATGCTAAATGCATCCTGGTACTTTAGAAATTGTGATTTCCATCGCGATCTTAACACGTACAGCGAGAATACAGCCCTTCAGAAGTTTGCTGAAGCCCTTGAGCGTAGAATTCACCATCATGTGAATGTTGAGGCAATCTAGTTCCCCGACAACTCTGATCTAGTAAGAAGATTTAAACGGACAAAACCGTTTAAGTAAGTATTCTGAATTTAAGACATATATATTAGATACATTTCGGGACTTAATCGCGTGAGGTACGAACGTTTTATTTACTCGACGTTTCGATCGATTAATATGTATAAAAATCGCGAAAGTTTAAAAACAATAAGATATATATGTATAGTGACAAGGGCTGCAAAGAACACATGAACAAAGTGTAATTTATTTTAGCATTATAAAAAAACCAGGCAAGTGCATGTTGGGCCACGTACTAAATAGGGTTCTGTAGTCCTCCATACGAATAATGTGATTTAAGAAGTGGGTTTTCTGTTGTTTTTGTTTCATACTACTAATAACGTCATATATGTATTTTTCAATGAAATCTGTACGAAAATGTTGTTACTTCTCACTTGGTCGGCTGTTACTCGTTAAGTTGTAAAGCCTACTTACTCGTAACTGCGACAGCTTTTCCTTTTAATTTCACTATATATATTAGACACTACTGTGATTTTTTTCAAATACCCAACATTAACCATTTAGCTGGCAGAGGGGGGATTGGAGAGTACACTTGGCTCCAACAAAAAATTGCACTTTAAAGCTTCACAAACAGTCCAATATTTTTTGTCAGCTTGACAAAAACTAAGGAATAGTAGAGTGGTTAATGGAAGCATTCTTATAATTATGTTTTATAGCAAATTAGGTTAGAAATAAATTACTTATTAGGGGGCGTCCATAAATTACAAGAGGTGTTTTTTGAAATTTTCTGTCCCTCTCAGAGAGACTATTGGAACCAACATGTCCATATGTTTTTCAGTAAAATCATCTGCTCCTTCAACATCGTTCTGCTCTAGCCACTCTAAGCCGTTGGCGCTTGCGCACAGTAACTAGCTCGTCTTGTGACAATCAATGGTGGTTTGACAGTCAGTAGATGTATAACGTCGAAGTATGAATTAAATTATTTTCTTTCGAACGAATTAATGAATGATCTTAATCGTATTACGATTACGCTCAAGATTAAATCTTATGTACAATCAGGATTGAAAAGACCAAAATAGTATTTTATATCTGCTGCCACAAACAACACTGACTGTAATATAAATAAATCCACTGCGAACTAATGAACTAATGCGAAGTTATGTTTTTCAAATGACTGGATTACACGTCAAAGTTACTTTAATCCTCACGTTTTATACATTTTCAATATTCAACGCAAAAGTGTTAATATTACAAAAAAAAATGAACAAAAACACTCAAGTACACAAAATGGAATAGACTTTTTCTCGATGCTTCATTTGAAAGTGAGAATTTCTGCCGCATAAGTTGACTACCACATCCAAAATCAAAATGAGCGCACTTCACTTCCTACCTCACCTGCAACGTCAGAAGGCGTGTCCCGCCCCCCATTGGCCAAGTTTCATCTCGAAAAATCGATATTAAGGCATCAATGTTTTATTCTAAGGTTTATAGAGAGATTTAGCATTACGACCGTTCTCCAGGGAGCTCGGCAGACATGTCATATTTTTTGTGGATTCGATGGGATAAGTATACTTTTAGTAATTTTGTTAGGGAATTGGAAGTGTAAAAAAGATATAAAATGGTTCTAATGTCTTTATTTAAGAGTGGGTAGAGTTGTTTTTATTATATGGCTTCTTCAAAAAAGATGTACTTAAGTGAGTTACTTTTTTAACATGAAAAATCCTAAACGGAAACAGACGGTAGTAAATTAATAATAATCTTGGGACAACTCACACAACGCTATCTGATCCCAAACTAAGCAGAGCTTGTACTATGGAAACCAGACACCTGATTAATATACATATTATAGATAAATAACACCCAGACACAGAATAAACTATCATGCTCATCACACAAAGTCTTGTCCTGGGTGGGGATCGAACCCACGACCTTCGGTTTAAATCAGGGTCCCTAACTGCAAGACTTGATATAATTATAGAAGTATAGATATAGATATAGATAAGCCGTCTGGGTGGATATCACAACGGTGTCAGTTATTCTTCCGTGAAATAGTATTGTTATCTCATCGCTGTGTTTCGGTTGAAGGGCACTGTATTTTTTTGTTTCAACATGTCTTACCATGATATGGCGTACAAAAATCATTTAGGCAGTTAGGTTTACCATTGTTAAATTAGTGTACATAATAATAACAAATTCTGCATCAAAAACAAAAAACTAAGTAGTCATAATAAGATATAAGAATAATAGTATGTCAAATCATCAGATCAAAAATTGCCATAAAAATTAATGTAAAATGTCAAGTTGTTATATAGTAGTAGAATCATGCAGTTATATATGTAATAGAATAAAAAATGTCATACGTAAAATTAATTTTATGTCAAAAATATTAACAATCACAGTCCTCTATAATATTATTATCACCCATAAAGTCATTAATATTATAGTAGCATTTGTCAATTAATTTGTTTTTTAACATGCTCTTAAATGTATTAATATCCAGATGTTTAAAACATTTTGGTAATTTATTAAAAATTTTTGGAGCCATGCAAAAAACGCTTTTTCCCATTAGCGCTGTATGGGCGTGTTGCATACGTAATCTAGTGGTATCTCGTTGACTGCGTGTAGACCCATCTGATAGTTTAGGGAACAGTTCTGGATTCATTTTCACGAATAAGGCTATTTCGTATATGTATAAGGACGGAAGTGTTAGAATCTTATGCTTCATAAAGTATGGCTTGCAGGTGTCTGTAGGTTTTAAATTGAACATAGCCCTGACACAACGTTTTTGAATTTTAAATATTATATCCTTATCAGTCGAATTGCCCCAAAAAATAATTCCGTATCGCAAAATTGATGCGACCAATCCATGATAGGCAGTAAGAAGGGCATCTTGATTTACTATCGTGGAGAGTTTATAAAGTGCGTAAGCTGAACTACTAACTTTTTTGCTAATTTCTTCAATGTGTACTTTCCAGTTCAGTTTGTTATCAATAGTAAGCCCCAAAAATTTAGCTGTGTTTGTTTCAGATATAAGTTGATTTTTGTAAGAAAGTTTTTTTTTCTGGGTGTCTAAATTACGTTGAGCAAAGTGCATTATTACCGTTTTATTTAAATTAATTTTTAGGTTATTGTTATCAAGCCAAGATATAATAGATGTCAGAGTTTTATTAATGTCAATTTCATACATGTCAGAGTTTATAGATGGTATTATTACGGTGCTATCATCTGCAAAAAGGGTCATAGGATGATTAGTTATTTTTGGTAGGTCATTAATATAGATAATAAACAAAAGTGGTCCCAAAACACTGCCTTGGGGAACACCGAATTTAATTATACGTTCCTCCGATTGGTAATTGACTTCAGTGTAATTTTTATTATTATTATTATTCATATTATTATTATTTTTATTATTATTATCTTTATAATCATTATTATTACTTATTCTTGCAATTGTCGTAATTTGTTTTCTGTTATGTAAAAAAGATTTTATTAAATTCAATATATTGCCTCTTATACCATAGGCCTCTAGTTTATTAGCTAGGGTTTTATGATCGATATAGTCGAATGCTTGCGTCATATCGCAATATATAGCGCAAACTGACGTAGTTTTATCGACGTTTATCATTACAGAACGTAAAAAATCATGTACAGCCATATTTATTGTTTTGTTCTGTCTGAATCCCTTTTGTTCTTTACATAAAATGTTTTTTTTCTCCAAATATTGGTATAATTGATCATATATATATTTTTCAAAAATTTTGGATATTATTGGGAGTAACGCTATGGGTCTGTAGTTTTCCACTTCATCTTTATTTTGTTTTTTATGTAGTGGTTTTACAATAGATGTTTTTAGGCTATCTGGAAAAATTCCTGCACTTATGGATAGATTTATTAAATGACTCAGGTGAGTACATATTATATCACTAACAGATTTGATTATTTTTGTGGACAGATCATCGTTACCCACGCTATGGGTGTTTTTTAAACATTTTATGATACGTAGTATGTCTGTCGAACTACTTGGAGCCATGAACATTGAGTCTTTGGTTCCTGTTATTAATGTTGTGATCTTCCGGCCTGACTCGGGTATCGGGACAACTTTGTCAATAAAATAATTATTAAATATGTTTGCTATTATTCTTGGATTTGTAATAATGTCGTTATCTTTTTTAATATTAAATATGTAATCCTTAGGTGTAGCACTTTTTTTATCATTTATAATTTGCCATGTTGATTTAGATTTATTGTAGCAAGTGGGTTTTTTTTTTAAAGATAACTAGCAATGCGGGATTGTGGTCCCACATTACTAGCAATCCTGTTAACCCCTCCAGCTAAGCTCTATGGCTTGTGTTAGGAGTGGGTTCACGTCGGTAGTATAATGGGTAGAATTCGGTCGCGACCTCACGAATGCGAGACCGATGCCTTAGCGATTGGGCTAGTAATGTGGGACCACAATCCCACATTGCTAATTATCTTAAAAAAAGAAAATTACATCTGCTACACCACATTTTTACAAATGAAGTATTATCATTAAGAACTTTATTGGTACTATAGATACTTCTTGTATATATATTACTATTTTTAATTTAAAGCGAAAATCAATGTGACAAGTTAAGTTTGTTTGGCCATGGTATAATAATATATACCATTGACGTATAGATAGTGTGTGGCATCCATTTTAATTAAAAAGTAAATTTTTACTGCAATAAGTGAAAGAGAGAAAATCTCGTGCGGCTTTTGAGAGGAATTGCCCACAAAGTAGCGTTGTCTCTTTCTAGAGTTATGGCACAGTCCTGTAGGCTTACTCTCTTTCTATAAAACGAAATTCATGAATTTTCCTTTTAATACATTTCTTGAGTTTACAGGGACTATTCTAATTAATGTTTTGATAAGCACAAGAAGCCCGAACCCATAGATGAATTTCACACACGAGTAGATTGAGTTGATGTTCCTGGCTCAGTATATAACCACCTCATTGATCGAAACTTCGTTTTCATTGAATTAGAGTAGGCCTCCTGGACTTTACTTTATAGATAGTATATATAGTGAAATGAAAAGGAAAACTATCACAGCTAAGTAGGCTTTACAAGTTCATGAGTAACAGCTGATGATGAAGTAACAAATTTTCGTACATATTCCATTAAAAATTATTTATTATCTACCTTTAACGTTGTAAGTGTGAAAGAAAAAGCCCACATCTTAAGCCACATTATTCGGGGGGGGGGGGACTACGGAACCCTACATAGTGCGTGGCCCTACATGCACTTGGCCTTGTCTTAATAGTATTATTCCAAACCGGGGCCAGAAGCGAAATCGGAAGTCTCGGGTTCGATTCCTGAGTCTGGATTCAAATTTTTCTATCTTTCAAACAATGCAATTATTGTATTTGTAAAGTCTTTGGCAAGAAATGCCTATAAAAATTACTTCAATATTCGGCCTGCGTCATCATAATTTGTTAAAATGCTCTCTGTAACGAAGCAATAACAAAAGCCGTGATAGTTCTTTAACTACCGACTAAATGTCGCTACGGGGGCCTAACCCGTAAGCATTAAGAGATAGAAGAATTTGATATCTAGTAACAGTCCAGATAGGTGGTCGCTTCTGGCCCCGGTTTGGCTACGGAAGTCTCGGGTTCGATTCCTGAGTCTGGATTAAAAAAATGCAATATTTGTATTATTATCATTCCGCACTCCTTCTCTATATAAACTACTAGCTGTCAACTTTGTCTGCGTAAATTTTCTCCGTTTTTGCAACAATTCTCATTGCTGCTCCGCTCCTATTGTTTGTAGCGTTCTTTATGATAAATGAGCTATCCAACAGTGAAAGAAATTTTTAATTCGGCCAGTAGTTCCTGAGATTGCCGCGTCCAAACAAACGTACAAAGAAACAAACAAACTCTTCAGCTTTATAATATTAATATAGATAATTGTGCGAAATTTCGTATTCCTCCATCCGCACAATTGTCAATAAAAGGAATACTATATAATATATAGTACATACTCCTTTTAATGAGAATTTTGGGAAAACAAATATTATTTGCTTCACGTATTAATATATAGTTATACTAGCGGCCCGTCCCGGCTTTGCACGGGTGGGCATGGGATCCCTATTTTTTTTAGTAATTGCGACTATAATTAAAGATCTAAGCTATCCTATCTCTCAAGTTTTACCAAACTGCATATTGCGTGCAAATTTGAACGAAATCTGTTAAGCGGTTTAGGAGTCCATCGCGGACAAACATCGTGACAGGAGATTTATATATATTAAGATTAATACGGTTGTATCACTTAAATCTGTTTGACACTGAATTGAACTGAAATTTACCAAAGTCGTGTCTACAGACGTCTATTTGCACGGTACAAATAATTGTAATTAGCTCGTACTAAACGCAGTGTCGATGGACAGTGACATATTATTTCACATAGGTACTTCATTTGTTAAACAAGGTAATGTATGCACATTAAATACCCTCAACTCGTGAGACACTAACGGCCGGTCTCAATAATCTACAAGAGCTATAACTTTGACATAAGCTCCATTTAAAATATGTCAAAATTCTACCAAATCCATTGATAAATGGATTATTGAGATCGGTCGTAAGTCAATCTTAAAAAAAAAACGGATTTTCATCAAAGAGTAAAAAATATTTGTTTCGACACTACGATTCGTGTGATACAAGTAAAATCTATACTAATATTATAAAGCGGTAGAGTTTGTTTGTTTGTTTAAACGCGCTAATCTCAGGATCTACTGGTCCGATTTGAAAACTGCTTTTTTTGTTGGATAGCCCATTTATCGAGGAAGGCTATAGGCTATATAACATCGCGCTACGATTAATAGGAGCGGAGCAGCGACGAGAAATGTTCCAAAAACGGGGAAAATTTACGCATACGAAGTTGCGCGGGACAGCTAGTAAATTAATAAATAAACTAGCGGCCCGCTCCGGCTTCGCACGGGTATAAAATATATGGATGTTATTATACATATAAACCTTCCTCTTCAATCACTCCATCTATTAAAAAAAACCGTATCAAAATCCGTTGCGTAGTTTTAAAGATTTTAGCATACATAGGGATATAGGGACAGAGAAAGCGACTTTGTTTTATACTATGTAGTGAAGACTGAGGAGAAATGCTTTTAATATCCCTGTGTCCTACTAGGCTGGTAGTTTAAGGCATCGGTCTCGCAATCGTGAGGTCGCGGGTTCGAATCCTACCCATTATACTACCGACGTGAACCCATTCCTAACACAAGCCTTTGAGCTTAGCTGGAGGGGTTAACAAGATTGCTAGTACCTAATGTGGGACTCAACTCCACATTGCTAGCTATCTTTTTTATAAAAAAAAAAAAAAAAAAACACTATAGAAAACTTAAAAAAGGTGCAGAAATTCTCATTATGTTGTTCTAATTCACGTATCACCATATTACTGTTCCTTGAAATTGTTTCCATGCAATGCAACAATGCCACAGACATACAAAAATAACAGTTATATTTATAGCACTCCAATTTTAATATCGGTACAAGTGTTTGGCCTATATGGGGCTGGCTTTGAAACGTAACGGACAACATTTTGTGGTCTGGTATGTTTTAAAATCATTATACTATTGTATAGTAAACAAACGCACTGCAACAAAGCGCGGACTCCGAATTCGAAAAAATCGGAGTAACCCGGGTCACATGTCACCTTTTACAAACGTGTTTTGTGACGTTTTGAGCTTGAAATGTTACTAAACTTAATAACCATTTTAATCGCAAGTACGGACCGCGATAAAAATAAGTTAACATGTTTATTCGACTAAATGAAGAGACGAGCAGATAGTGGGCCTGATGGCAAGCGTCACGCAGCAATAGTGCCTCTCTCTTTTTCTTTTAACAAAATTCGTATTCTTTGACACCTGTTCACACCTCTCATTTGCCCAGTAATTACACTTGTTATAGAGCGCTTCAACAGAAACAGTTTTTAAGCTATTGCATAGCTTCTATCGCGGGCCTTGAGTGCGGGGACCGAATCCAGAAATTCTGTAACGAAAAAACCTCACGCTCCCCACTCCGACGGGCATAGCGGTGACACTTTTTAGTTTTGCAATCTATCGATGAATAGCAGAACTTTTAATTACTTTTTTTTTAAATTTAAAAAGAAAAAGAAAATAAAAATAAAAATATATTTTATAATAAAAAAAAAACTTAAAATTTTTTTTTTATGCTTTTTTTAAAAAAAAAATTAAAGAAAAAAAAAATTAAAACATTTTTTTAATTTAAAAAGAAAAAAATATATATTTTATAATAAAAAAATATTTTAAAATCTCTTTAAAAAAAAAAATTAAAAACATTGTTTTTTTTATAATTCAAAATAAAAAAAACATTTTTAATTTTTTTTTTTTTTTTTATTTGCTTAAGTTGATAAAAATGCTATGCAATAGCTTTACCGCGGCAGTCCCCGAGTGCCACACATTTTTTTTTAAATATAGAGTTAATGATTTACTCTATAGGTATAATATTACTATCTAACATTGAAGCTTATAAGTAATTCTCAGTTGACTTAAACGGTTAAGATACTTAATCTAAGAAATGATCCATTGTTTTTTCTTATTGTTTGATAAATTGATAGCACTTTGTTCTTGTGTTTTAAATGTAAAGTATGGTCACTTTTTTCTTTCACTTTACACCACACTAACTCAAATGACTTAGTTCTTTTGAGTCTTCGTTTTAAGTCCGGACATCGAGAAGTTGGATAGCCTCAAGATTGACATAGTGATGAAGTCTTATAAATAAATATAGTAACACCACTCGGGTCCACACTGTTGTGGTACCCATCAAGATTGTCTATGGCTTGAACTTACAGCTGGAGCCAAGATACATTGCTTGTTTTAGGATAGATTCACGTCTTTTCGTATCTCTGGATTGCGATCCTAATGCCTTACAAATATGCTATCGTCACTTCATTTGCTTCTAGCTAAAGTATTTAGTTTTTTGTGTGTGGGATTTAATGTGGGATTCCAATCTTAACCCCTCCACCTAAGGTAAATAGCTTGTGTTAGGAGTGGGTTAACGTTGGAAGAGGCGGCCATTGTGGCTTCATGGTCGTCTCCGCCTCCGACCGAGGAGGTGGACGTCATGGCTGGCCGCATTCGCGATGCGTTTACGCAGATCTGCGATGCGGCCATGCCCCGCTCACGACGTCGCCCCCCGAGGAAGGGGGTGTATTGGTGGTCCCAGGAGCTTGCCTGCCTCCGCGCCGCTTGCATCAGTGCGCGGAGGTCTTATACCCGCAGCCGGACTCGTCACCGCGATGTCCAGGAGGAGAGCCAGCTTTATGAGGCGTATCGCCAGGCGAGGGACGCCTTTAAGCTGGCTATCTGTCGCGCCAAGGAGAGGGCGAGAGAGGAGATGCTGGAGGGTCTCGACCGTGACCCCTGGGGTCGCCCATATCGAGCGGCGCTAAACAAGCTCCGTTCGGCGGGCGCCCCCCTTACCGAGACTCTCCAGCCCAGCTTCCTTGCAGAAGTGGTCGAGGGTTTATTCCCGCTGCAGGCAGAGCACACGCCCCCGGCGATGGTCTCCGAGGATGAGACCGATGACCGGGAGGCCGACACAACTGTGCCGCCTGTCACCGAAGCGGAGGTGGGCGCGGCTGTTCTTCGAGGGCGTTCGAAGAACACCGCTCCCGGGCCGGATGGGATTCCCGCCCGGGTGTTGGCCCTGACCCTCGACCATATGGGGGACCGCCTCAGGGGATTGTTCGACGTGTGCCTGGCGTCCGGACGGTTCTCTGACTGCTGGAAGGCAGGGAAGCTGGTGCTCCTTCCGAAGCCGGGACGGCCTCCCGACTCAATTGCGGCCTACAGGCCTATCGTGTTGCTGGACGACGCGGGGAAGTTGCTGGAGAGGATTCTCGCTACCCGAATCGTCCGGCATTTGAACGAGGTCGGCCCTGATCTGTCGAACGCTCAGTACGGCTTTCGTGCTGGGCGCTCGACCATTGGGGCCATTCTGCGCCTAAGGGCCGCATCGGAGGAGGCCGTCGCCGGTGGAGGAGTGATGTTGGCGATATCACTCGATATCGCCAACGCCTTCGGGTCTCTGCCATTCAGCTGCATCAGAGAGGCGCTCCGATATCATGGAGTGCCCGCGTACCTGAGGCAGCTAGTGGCAGACTACCTCGAAGGCAGGAGGATCTTGTACGAGGACCGAGAGGGTGAGGTAATCCGCAGGGACGTCTCGTGCGGTGTTCCACAGGGTTCTGTCTTGGGGCCCCTCTTGTGGAACATTGGCTACGACTGGGCCCTGCGGTGTGGTTTCCCCCCCGGGATAGGGGTCATCTGCTATGCGGATGACACCCTAATCACGGCCCGGGGTGGGAATTTTGAGGAGGCGGCGCGCCTGGCCAACCTAGGGATTTCCCGAATGGTCGGGCGCATCGAGGCGCTGGGGCTTAGGGTGGCCCTTTCCAAGACGGAGGCCCTATTATTCCATGGGCCCCGTCGCGGTCCACCTGCTGGCGCCTCGATTTCCGTCGGCTCGGCCCTAGTACAGGTCCGGGCCCAGATGAAGTATCTGGGCCTAGTGGTAGACGGGCGGTGGCTCTTCGACGAGCACTTCCGCATTTTGGCGCCTAAGCTCGAGGCTACTGCGTCCGCACTGGGGAGGCTGTTGCCGAACCTGGGCGGGCCTAGTGCCTCGAGTAGACGGTTGTACACGGGGGTGGTGCGGTCGATGGCTTTGTATGGCGCACCCGTGTGGGCGGCGTCCCTGACCGCCCAGAATCGGGTCCGTTTAGGGAGACCCCAGCGGACCATGGCGGTCAGGGCCATACGCGGATACTGCACGGTGTCTGCAGAGGCGGCATGCGCATTGGCCGGCACACCCCCGTGGGATTTGGAGGCGGAAGTGCTCGCCGAAGTGTATCGGCGGGCGGTGGCTGTTCGTGCAGGGGGTTCGGTGCCCCTGCCCGAAGAGCTACGCGCTTGGCGGGGTGAGGCCCACCGGGCAATCATGGCCCGGTGGCAGGGCCGACTGGAGGCTCCACGGGCAGGTATTCGAACCGTGGAGGCTCTCCAGCCGGTCTTGGAGGAGTGGGCGGGGCGGCAGCACGGGACCCTTTCCTTCCGGCTAGTGCAGGTCCTTTCCGGGCACGGGTGCTTCGGGAAGTACCTGCACACGGTTGCAAGGAGGGAACCGAGTCCCGCCTGCCACCACTGCGACTGCGGTGAGGACTCGGCGCAGCACACCCTCCAGCATTGTCCAGCTTGGGAGGGGCAACGGCGAGTTCTCACCGCAGTGGTCGGAAGTGACCTCTCGTTGCCGGCCGTGGTTCTGTCCATGGTCCGGAGCGAGGGGTCGTGGAATGCGGTCGCATCCTTCTGTGAGGACATCATCTCGCAGAAGGAGGCGGCGGAGCGCGTCAGGGAAGAGAGCTCCCTGGCGGATCCGATCCGTCGCCGGCGAACCGGGCGGCGTCGGCGCGCACATCTTCGCCTTATGCCGCCTTAGGTGGGGCTGCGGGCGGGCGTACGGGGTAAATTGCCCCGCCCGCGGCCTTCCGTGAAGGCGCGGCGCCCTGTGTGTATCCAGGGGCCGCGTAGGTGTGAAATGCCCGGAACGCAACAACATCGCGTCCGGGCATTGCCACTGGGCGGGCCGCCGACGGTATAACACATTCCGGCGGCCCGTTCGCGAAGGTGGCGAGCGATACACGGCGGGTTTTTTAGTGGGTGCAAACCCCACACTACCTCCACCGTCTTCCCCGGACGGTGGGGGTGTTCGTCAGGAATTTTTCCCGCCAAAAGAAAAAAAAAAAAAAAAAAAAAAAAAAAAAGGAGTGGGTTAACGTCGGTAGTATAATGGGTAGGATTCGAACCCGCGACCTCTCGATTGCGAGACCGATGCCTTAGCCATTAGGCTACAATAATGAAATACAACGTTAAGTTCTTTAACAATATTAAAAACTTAAAACCTGCCATCTTTATTATTTTATGACATTATTAATATGCAACTATAACTGCACCCTTCATTTACACACAAACTAAATGTCAGACTGTTTAATATGCACATTTTTAACCCTGGTAATATTGTTTTGATCTCATTTGTATGCTAAATTGTGTTTCGAGACATTAAAGTTTATTTCATAGTTATTATTACAGTTTTTATTATTTTAATATGGCGATAGTGATTTTATTTTTAGTACCAACAGGGGTTCTATTCTCGTTCGCAAAGAACTGCGTTTTTGTGTACAACAAATTTTATCATCAGGTTGCATTACATGATGATTATCAGAAAATGAAATTTCTTTTATCATGATGACAAATACCATCTACACAGTAGTTGAAAAATGTGAGATATATCTAAGCCAAGTCTAAGTCATCCATCTATGAACCGACAGTGGTAACGTTGCTTAACCTTGCAAATATCTCTATTTGTTAGGTTGCCACTGAATCAAGGACCCAGGGACAGACACAATAACTCACATAAAAACGAGCAACAAGTACGGGAACTAATAAGAAACCGTTTGTTTGTCACAACTCACGGCTAAAGACATAACGGTTGAGTGCACAGGGGTTGTGTGACGAAAGAATAGTATGGATCCGAAGTAAGCTATTTCGTAGTGTGTCCGACTGCTACGCAAGAGGTAGTGGGTTCGATCCCCACCCAAGATAAAACTTTTTGAGATGAGCATGATGGTTTATTCTGTGTCTGGGTGTTATTTATCTATAATATGTATGTATTTAGAAATATATAAGTATGTTTATCAGTTGTCTTGTTTCCACAATACAAACTATGCTTAGTTTGGGATCAGATAGCGTTGTGTGAGTTGTCCCAAGATATGATTATTATTATTCTTCCGTGAAATAGTGATGATAACGCACCACTGTGACTCGGTTGAAGGGCACTGTAGCAAGTGTAATTACTGGGCATATGAGACTTATGAACTAATGTCTCAAATGAGGAGCGCGGTGCGGTCACATTCAGATCTCCGTCAAACAAGGATTTGGGACACCCAAATCAACTGATGCTGTTATGGGCTAGCGTGACGATTACCATCAGGCGCACGACCTGCTCGTCTCTTCATTTCGTTGTATAAAAAGTATCGGTGACCACTTTGAATAGTTCGTCTGGGAATAAATCTATACTAATATTATAAAGCTAAAGAGTTTATTTGTTTGAACGCGGCAATCTCAAGAACTACTGGTCCGAATAAAAAAAATCTTTCACTGTTGGATAGCCCATTGATTGAGGGAGGCTATAGGCTAAAAAATTTGCAGAAACGGACAAAATGTAAGCATACGAAGTTGCGCGGAACAGTTAGTCAAAGACATTTAGGTCTAGCTTGAACTGCGAATAACCTTCCTTATATTTGGTTAAAGTCCCCCGCGACACAGGGCTTGTACTTGCGTACAAGCCCTGTGTCGCGGGGGACTTTACAAACATACAAGGTACGGATACAAAGTACACCCAGACTAGGAACAACAACTTGTGGATCACACAAAGTGGTGTCCTGTGTGGGAATCGAACCCACGACCTCTTGCGTAGCAGTCGGACACACTCCCACACGTTACAGAGGCAGTTAGATAAATAACACCCAGACACAGAATAAAAGTTTTATCCTGAGTGGGGATCGAACCAATGACCTCTGCCTCAGCAATCAGTGTCACTAACCACTAGACCAACAGGCCGGTACCGACCAAGATGGGTTATAAAGTCACAGTATATTACCCGATCGTATCCACAATAATCTACCCAATTTCATAGACCCGTCATTCCCCAAGATCTGTATAAAATACCAATTATCCCGCTAAAGGAATATTAAACGTTTCTTTATTTCGATGTACTTTATTAATTTTTATATTTGTTTGTTTGTTTCTGTTTCGAGTTATGTTGTTCGTGTAAGTGCAGTTTCTGTTGTGTTGGGGATAAGTAGGGATTGTCCCCAGATGGTATGCCGGGATTTTGTTTGATTAAGTTTGTTGGAAGTGTTTTTCTAGATGTGTCGTTTTGTAAGATTGGCCTTGAAAAGTGACAATGAAATAATACAAGTTAATATGTTTAAAGGAACTATATAATTTTATTGATTTTTGTAAGTAAAGATTCTGCATGACGAATAAAGGCCATAATTTTTTTTATTCTGAGTGAGATTCTTGGCAGCTTCTTCTCATGAGCTTTACACTTGGAACTGCCGTCTAACCTAATTTTTGTTTTTTTTTTCAAACTTTATAAATTAAACTAATTTTATACTTTTTTAGTCTGTATTAATTTGACGTTTTCAAATAATCATTAACCTGATTTTACGAAATAAAGATGTTTGAGTTTATTTTGGTATCGGAATAATAATTCGTTACAAGTACTTTGGCCAATATTTAAGCACATATAGTTTTTACCTTTGTTGTAAGTAGATGCTCCTACTATATTGTACCCACTAAGGCTGATTTTATTTTGTTTCATCTTCCAACCTTTTAATAATATAATTTGCATCAGTCCTATAACATAGTGTATAGTATATTAGTCGCAGCACCTTACCCACATGTCAAGTTTATAAACATTCAAACATTGTAAAATTGGCAATTTTAAAAGAGTGGCCGCGAGTGTTTAATGCCTCGTTCTTCACCTATTGTTTGCGAACTTGGCATTACATGTGCATGTAGAATCCCGACGTATCACAAGAGTTGTTTTGCATCCTGAGTGAATAAAGAATTTTATTTTTTTAGTATACTAGCTGTGCCCGCGACTAAATCCGCTTGGAAAAGTGCCTTTGGGCAACAATTTTTGGATATATCTTTTGGTATAAATATTGATAAAGTTTTGCAATTTGTACACTTTATGAAAATATATATATAATCTTAATCGCGTGAATAATTTAAGGTAAAATACCTTGCTTATTGCCCGACGTTTCGACCGTATTGCAAAGTATTTTTACCTTAAATTATTCACGCGATTAAGACCCGTAATATATATATTTTCATAATATATCTTTTGGTTTATTTTGAATTATAAACATCGTCGTTTGGGTATTTTTTTTCTCATATATCTTCTGACTTGGCCTGCTAGTCTAGTGGTTAATGACCCTGACTACTAAGCCGGAGGTCGTGAGTTCGATCCCCACCCAGGGTAAAACTTGGTGTGATGAGCACGATGGTTTATTCTGTGTCTGGGTGTAATTTATCTATAATATGTATGTATTTAGAAATATATAAGTATGTTCATCAGTGGTCTGGTTTCCATGGTACAAGCTCTGCTTAGCTTAGGATCAGATAGCGTTGTGTAAATGGAATTATTATATGTACAGACAACGATCCATAACATTTTATTATATGTATCTAGACCATTATTATGAAGTTTAGTAAAATTTCAGTTAATGCTACTGAACAGAGATAGATATCGTCGAACATTTGTTTAACTATCTATATAGATACTATCTAGGTATATAGATAGAGTGGGTTCACGTCGGTAGTATATATATAGGTAGGATTCGAACCCGTGAACCTCACGATTGCGAGACCGATGCCTTAGCTATCTAAATAGGATAAGCCGTTTCTGAGATTAGCACGCACAAACGCACAGACAAACATACAAAAATTCTAACAATCATTGTTTTGGGTGCTGTTTGCGTTGATAAAGGTCTCAATAATATTAAAAAACGACTACTAATTCATGGTATAGAAACCACACAACTGATAAACAAATATATTTCTAAATCGATTAGACTCGATTAGAATCGTGAAAAAACAATTGTGCTCATCTCACAAGGATTTATCCTGAAGCATTCTGGGTTAACAATCAGGGTCACTAACGGCTAGACCAACAAACAAAATCATTTTATTATGACGAGCTATTTTTATAAGTTCGTCGTTAATACAACAACAAAGGCAATTTTCAATTTATATTTTTAAAAAAATTAATCTATAATGTGTTTCGTCTGGATTATTTTGTGTGTTTTCATTGGACCACGCGATGGAAAAAGGATTTGGTATATAGTAAAACGCTGATTATCCGAATGCCGATTAACCGAATTGCCAATTATTCGAATCGGTTCTAAGCGTAATATAAAAAATTAAAACAAGATAACTAGCAATGTGGAATTGTGGTTCCACATTACTAGCAATCTTAATAACCCCTCCAGCTAAGCTTTATGGCTTGTGTTAGGAGTGGGTTCACGTCGGTAATATAATGGCCAGGATTCGAACCCACGATTGCGAGACCGTGTAGTGACAATTCTTACCTTGTATATATATATGTCCTTGTAGTGTTATTTCGTGGCATTTCTGTATATATCCCATTAGTTATGTATTTCACCATTTTTTTTAACATTAATTTCTCTTCTTAAATATCACCTACCGGACCGCACCTCTACCTACGAGCGCCGCATCTCTACCTACGGATGCCGCATCTCTACCTACCAGCGCCGCATCTCCGCCTGGACGTCGCATCGGTGTCCTAAACTTATTTTTAATTTTAAATAGTTGTTAAGTTCTTCTTGCTATTAGGCTACCGCCGTTTCAAATATAATATCTTGAGACAACTCACACAACGCCATCTAATCCCAAACCAAGCAGAGCTTATACTACGGAAGCCAAACCACTGATAAACATACTTAAATATTTCTAAATACATACAGATTATAGATAAATAGACACAGAATAAACCATCGTGCTCATCACACAAAGTATTACCCTGAGTAGGTATCGAACCCACAACCTCCGGCTTAGCAGTTAGGGTCACTAACCACTAGACCAACAGGCCAAGTACATAACTTTTGTTTTGTTTTGTTGTAACAAGTTGGAACTCGTTGGGGGCCAGATATATTTCAAGCTTATCGGGAGCTTTATTATAGAACTGTGTTTGTTGGCATATATTTCGGGATTTAATGGCGTGAATTATTTAAAGATACAAACAAATATAAATTTATTTTTAAATATAAATTAAACTTAATAAAGTTTATTTTATGTATGACAGTTCGTTTTTCTTTATTACCAGTCTATGTCCGATTATCCGAATCGACCCCGGTCCCAATTAATTCGTATTATCGGCGTTCTACTGTATTATTATTATGGGGGGGTTTGACTCAATGGCGACCGAACTGATCAAGATATCGGTGAGGTTACGCAACGTTACCTATCATTGTCAGTCCTATCGTGGAAGGTAACGTTGTGACTATTTTCGACCATTGTCACACCCCACGGGCTTCGGAAAGCATGTTAAGCCGTCGATCCTGTGGTCAACTTCTATCTGGTCGGTCCCAGGGGCTTAGACAAATGACACACGCTTTTCTTTCCACACACGCTGACGCGAAAAAATGTGAGTGTAGTGTATCCGACTGCTACGCAAGAGGTCGTGGGTTCGATCCCCACCCAGGACAAAACTTTGTGTGATGAACACGATGGTTTATTCTGTGTCTGGGTGTTATTTATCTATAATATGTATGTATTTAGAAATATATAAGTATGTTTATCAGTTGTCTGGTTTCCATAGTACAAGCTCTGCTTAGTTTGGGATCAGATAGCGTTGTGTGAGTTGTCCCAAGATATTATTATTATTATAAGGTTGACAAAACGTCACGCGACTGTTGCTGAATTTGTAAACAAAAACCAACAGTAGCGTGTGCGGAAAAAGAAGTGTGTGGCATTTGTCTAAGCCCCCCATTCAGACTATGAAAGGGATGGAATAGAGAGTGCACTTGTGTATGCGCATACACTTGTGTACTATAATATCTCCTGCGTAGTTGGCAAGTCTCAGTTGAGATTGATCGCCGTAACCTACATTGGTTAGGAGACCATTATGGGCCCAAGTGTACGTACGGATTTGAGTGCACATTTTTTTTTGTTGCAATGTTGTTTTAATTGAGATAATTCTTATCTTTGTTGGCCGTTTTAAAGATAATCTATACTAATATTATAAAGCTGAAGAATTTGTTTGTTTGAACGCGGCAATCTCAGAAACTATGAGTCCGAATTGAAAAATACTTTTTCTGTTGGGTAGCCCATTTATCGAGTCAGGCTATAAGCTATATAACGTCACGCTACGATCAATAGGAGCGGAGCAGCAAAGAAGAATGTTACAAAAATGGGGAAAATTGACGCATACGAAAGCGCGCGGGTCAGCTAGTAATCCATTGTAATCTCGTATGTCTCACGAACGGACGGTAAATTCGACATGATGAGAAATAGATATGCGCAAGAAGGACAGCTCAAATCACCAATGCATGTACGAATATGATCATTTTCGATAATGGTCACCCATCTATGAACTGAAAGTGGTAACGTTGCTTAACCTCGCTGATCTATCAGTCTGCTTGGCTGCTATTAAATCGCGGACTTCTACTAGTATTGTGCTGTGCAGTAGGGCGTAGACGTTGGCCTACGACGTAGATATCTACGCCGTAGCACTGCTACGAATTGATCAATTTGAAACTATTAGCTACTAAAATACAACCTTAATCTAATGCACACACTAAAATATATTAAACTGGCTGAAGTAATTATCACATTACCTAGCATTAGGTAATTTTTATAAGCATTTCTTGCCACTTAAACTAATTTCCCCTATGAAATTTAAACTTTATTATAACAATAATTGCATTTTTGAAAGATAGAAAATTTTGAAATCTAGACCCAGGAATCGAACCCGAGACTTCCGTATGATTAACCGGGGCCGGAATCGAACCATCTAACCAGGACTATGTTACTAAACCTAACATTCTTCTATCCTTCCTGGACGCGAGTCAGACCATCGCTTGCACCATCTAACCGATAGTTTGACAACTATTATGGCTTTTGTTATTGCTTCATTACAGATAGCATTTTCAATAAATTATGATGTCAAAGGCCGAATATAGTAATTTTAAAGGCATATCTTGCCAATTACTTTATTAATACAATAATTGCATTCTTGAAAGATAGAATTTTTTTAAGTTCAAACCCAGGAATCGAACCAGAGACTTTCGCCAGGATAACTGGGGAGTTATCCTGGCGAAAGTCTGACGTGACGGGGGAGTGGGGGGGGGGGACACTCCCCTGTCACGCGAGGCACTCAACGATATCGGGTGAAAATATTTGCAAACCTTTCTCCGTCGTGCGTACGTGCGACTCACACTTGGTCAAAACAGGCGTCAAAATTTTACAAAATTTGGCAAAATGTGATAGTGTAAACTGCGGCGAAAATTATTTTGCCCGCGGCGGCACGGGACACCACTTTATGTGTTCTAAAAAACATGGATTATACACTTATAAAAAAATAACATTAAAAAAACCCCTACTACCTAAAATCGTGAAACAGTGAGAACAAATACAGATTTGGTGATACAGCACGCGCCCGCCATCTTAGAACATCGTTTCGCGCCCAAACGACTGTCATCTGTCAAAAGTGACAGTTCGATTTGGCGGGAACCCATAACCCTATCATAGACAATACAAAGAGGTTTTAATGAGTAATATTAAAATAACCAGCGGCGCTAGAGTAACATTCAAGGCAAAGACTTGAATCCAAGAAGTCACAGTTTTTAATTCCACTCATTATTGACATGTTAAACATGTTAAATTTAAAACGATTTTATTACTTAAGGGCGAAACAGGGTTCGGCTCTCTCAAAAATTTATATAGAAAATCTAAATAGTTATTAAAACACGAAAAAAATTGTGTCACTAGTCAAAGAGTTTTTCTAGTAGATGATATAAAGAAATTTAAGGATCTCGAATAGGAGGAGGAAGAAGGTCTTAATATGATCCCGCAAATAAATCTTGAAGTAGCGGAAAAATGCAAAAACGCGCATTTTCGTATTGTCATAGTCTTGGCGTTCGTAATCTAACATATGTACGAACGAATATTCTACTTTATTTTGACCTGCGCCCTGCGCACTGTGAAGTAATGGTTGTGTGAGGAAGAGCGACGCCGGCGATCGTGTCGCTGTGTACGTAGCGCTAAATAAATAATTCTCTCAGTGTAATGCGCCCTTAACACTTTTTTTTAACACATAGCTACAGCTTCTGTATTTCGTGAATTGTTGTAAAATTACAGACACTGCTATGTGGTGAAATCATTTAGAACAGAGTAATGTACATATTTTTCATTGACTTTCTTGCAATTCCCATTGGCGTTTGCAATTTTTTCCTAGGGTTTTTTGGCAGTTTCTTCGTCGTCCTTGGACCCCGTAGGAATCCTGTCACGGGGTCTCTCTTAACATTCCTGGGAGTTCCTAAAGGTTTCCTTAGAGTTTAATTCGGCGACCATTTTTTCAAATGTAGGTTTTTAGTTCTTGTTCGGTGTGTCTATTGCAATTTCGCGCGTAGATTGCAGCATTATTAACAACTTCAATGACGGCAGGAACGGTTATTATACCGATAACAAACTGATAACAGCTAGTATACTATATACTAATATACACAATGTTAGAGGACTAATGCAAATTATATTAATTAAAAAGTTCCTACAATCTAGCCTATTGACTATTAAGTAATTTTATTATAGACTCGGAACAATAATTTTCACGCAAAATGGTGTCCCGTGTGGGAATCCAACCCACGACCTCTTGCGTAACTTAATTTGCTATAAAAACATATGTCTAAAAAGGCGTCCATTAACACTTTTTGACGTGGACACGAAGGACGTGGAAGGCGAAGACACTTTGTTCACGTGTTCTTTGTAGGCAGCATTTGGTATTTACTACACTTAAATTGCTTATAACATTACACTAACTCCATTTGAGTTAGTGTTTTGTCCGTTTAAGTCTCGTATAAATATATGTATGTGCATAAATATTGGCCAAAGAAGGTACATAACTGGTAACGAATGATTAAATCTATACTAATTCGACTGCTTCTGTGGCGCGGTGGGAGTGTATCCGACTGCTACGCAAGAGGTCGTGGGTTCAGCCCCACCCAGGATAAAACTTTGTGTGATGAGCACGATGGTTTATTCTGTGTCTGGGTGTTATTTATCTATAATATGTATGTATTTAGAAATATATAAGTATGTTTATCGGTTGTCTGGTCTCCATAGTACAAGCTCTGTTTAGTTTGGGATCAGACAGCTTTGTGTGAGTTGTCCCAAGATATTATTTATTAATATAATATTATAAAGCTAATGACTTTGTTTGTTGGAACGCAATAATCTCAGACACTACGGGCCCGAATTGAAAAAATCTTTTACTGTTGGATAACTCATTTATGGAAGAAGCCTATTATAGGAAATATACTATCACGCTACAAGCATTAGGAGCGGAGCAGCAATGAAAAATGTTCCAAAAATGGGGAAAATTAACGAATACAAACATGCGCGGGTCAGCTAGTATAAAATATAAATTCTGATATCAAAAGACAGAAAGTACCATTTATGTAAACAGAATAATTGGAGTGAAACATAAAAAACGTATGAAACTACTAAAACTAACGTTACACAACTACCCACAAAACAAAGTTACTACAATACAAAATTCAAAAGCAAAAGCCGTTACATTCAAACATTCGAACACAAATTCGAAATCTAAACGCAACATCGAACGCCGGATGCGTCCGACACCGCATTTCCGGTCAACCGTGAAATTTGAATTTCGAACTGATAGCGGCATTCCGTCGCAGACTTTTGTGTCGAGTGGACCTGTCGGCCAGAGGGAGACGGAAATTATATTAGTTGTTTTTGTTTGATATAACCTTTGGTATTGTATGGTTTAAATATTAAGGGTGATTTTATTATAAATATCAAACTAATAATATTAATATAAAAGTAGCTATCCAGACCATTACGTTTTTACGCTTATATTACTGAACTGATTTAGATGAAATTCAATATGGAGATAGCTTGAGTCCCAGGGTTGAACATAGAATAGTTTTTGTATCGCTTTTACCGACATCCACGTGGGCGGAACCGCGGGTGAAAGCTAATCTATACTTATAATCTATACTTAAAACTAAAGAGTTAGCTTGTTTATTTGTTTTTTTTTTTAAAGAGAACTAGCAATGTGGAATTGAGCCTTACATTACTAGCAATCTTGTTAACCCCTCTAGCTAAACTCAAACCTTTGTTAGGAGTGAATTCACATTGGTAGTATATTGGGTAAGATTCGAACACGCGAGACCTAGCCTCGGCTTTATACATTGGGCTACCGCCGCAGCGAAAATTGGTTACGAAAAGATTGGTTAATAATCTCTGAAAGTTCTGGTTTGAATTAAACATTATTTTATTGTTAGATAACCCATTAATCGGAGAAGGGTATATGCTACATAACATCACGCTACGACCAATGAAAAATGTTACAAAACGGTAAAAATGACGCAGACGAAGTTGCGCAGGTCAGGTAGTTATGGATAAAAGTATTAAAAAAACTTCAGTCATGTGAGACCAAAAGTTGATTAAATAATATGTCTTTATAACGACTGAACAGATTTTAATACTACAAAGATAAAAAATATCTTATTTGACTGCCTAGGTGGCGCGGTGGGAGTGTGTCTGCTGCGCAAAATGACGTGGGTTCGATTCTCAAACGGACTACTACTTTTTGTGATCCACGAATTGTTTTTCCGACTTTGGGTGTACATTGTGACGATAATTTGTACCCTAGTGTGATCATTTCTTATAAAAAAAGAAAAAATGGTTGTCTATAAAATCGGATTACGGACGGTCATTTTACGTGATAACATTGTAATATACACCATGCCTGTGATAGCTTTTTTATTTGCATGTCGCTGCAATCGCCAAAACATTGATGACATTTTAATAAACAACCATGCCTGTACCAGTCACAATACTGACTGTGACACTTTTTCGCGCGTGCACCCGGTTATCGATTTAAGATAATATCACTTATATACAAGAAAGTTATTCATTCTACAGGAAAACAGTAGCTCTTCTTTCATCGAAACAGCATTTTATTGGTACATTTTTTTAGATACAATTTGTATCTCAAAATTTCGTCACGCTATTTTCTTGACATCTGTATTAATTAAATGCCCATGGCTTCTCAGGCGTTGTCTCAGTGCCGGAAAGGTTTAGGGCCGGTATATATTCGCCTCTTGCCTGAGACGAAGTCTTCCTTCATACAATTAATAGGCATTTTACACTGACAAAGAGTCTATATTATTTTTTGTGATTTCATAACTGCTCACGTAGTGTCTGGATAGAAGAAGAAGACGACAACGAAGACATAGAAGAAGAAAAAACATATTTATTTTGCTCTCAGCATATCAGTTCCATGTATTACTATTAGTAAAACACATACGTACTTATGTCCTATCACGTCCAGTTTGATACCTATCTCTGCTGACCCCCCTACAAAGAATACAACAGTAGATACGAAGAGTAAATCCACCAAACTAAGTAACATAGCTTTTATTGTAAAAACTTACTGAATGTACTGTCCGCAGACGTGAGAAAATAGTTTACCATTTTTAAAATTGGCGGTGGCTATTATTTTCAGGGTTCAACTTGAAATATCAAATACCCTTACAAACAGTTAATCAGAAAGATACTACAGTGAAATGAACCTATTATGCTAATGACTATATCTGACCGATATGGGCAAAATGCCGTTTAGAAAAGTTATTCACATATACCTCAAAAACAAGACGTAATTGAAACAAAATACTGCCTACATAATGTCACTAATAGAAAACTAAAAGAGCAATCAGTTTTTCCGGTACAGAAATCGTGTCACACTGTGTAATATTAGTAACATTTGGTAGGTTTTAAAAAAAAAAAACACTGAAAAACAATAAGTGAAACTGTGCAGAAAAGGCCTCTTGTCAAAGTGGTGCCAACTAGTGGCGTAAATTTTCGTAAACACCCTTATTATACACATACTTACATATATGTTTCTCCAGTCGTCGTAGAAAGAGTTTTTAATAAAAAAGATTGGTTTCCTAATCGATGTCGTTTACGGCGGCCAATCACATCAGAGACTAGCAAACTACGCAAGAGATTTAGCACAAGTGCTGGCCAAAACACAAGTGTACTCTCTTCATAGTTCGATGGGACGGAAATCCGACACGGTCGGAAAGAAATTAGTCGCAGAACAGCTTAATATTCTCTCCGAAGTACGAAAGGATGTGATATTACTTTGAAAACGGTGACCCATCTATGGACCAACAGTGGTAAAGTTGCTTAGCTTCGCAAACATCTCGATCTGCTCAATTGTCACTATGTCAGGGACTCTTCAAAAAGAGACATTCTAAAAGAGACATAGTTCGATGGGACGGAAATCCGACACGATCGGAAAGAAATTAGTCGCAGAACGGCTTAACATTCTCTCCGAAGTACGAAAGGATATTACTTTGAAAACGGTGACCCATCTATGGACCAACAGTGGTAAAGTTGCTTAGCTTCGCAAACATCTCGATCTGCTCAATTGTCACTATGTCAGGGACTCTTCAAAAAGAGACATTCTAAAAGAGACATAGTTCGATGGGACGGAAATCCGACACGATCGGAAAGAAATTAGTCGCAGAACGGCTTAACATTCTCTCCGAAGTACGAAAGGATATTACTTTGAAAACGGTGACCCATCTATGGACCAACAGTGGTAAAGTTGCTTAGCTTCGCAAACATCTCAATCTGCTCAATCGTCACTATGTCAGGGATTCTTCAAAAAGAGACATTTGTTATTTTGTTTTTCATTTGTTTTTTTTTTCTAAGTGGCTTTTTTTGCAAATTTCATCAAAATTGATATTAAATGTACAATCATTCTATTCCAAATTTGGTCTGGCGTATAAGATAATTTGACGTTACAATCCTCTATTATAACATTATTTGACCTAAATCAACAGAAGCTGTGATTTTTTGTTTGTCATGTCGACTGAAATAGGGTAATCTATTCTTCAAAACAAATACAAAAGACACAACGTGCGTTTCAACAATACTGCCTACCCCATATTCACATGTGTCAGGGGTAGGAGCAGGAACTAAACGCGGGGTGTGAATGATGGTGAAACAAAACGTTGAAACAGGAAACTGATACGGTGTGGAAGAGGTACTGTTTGTTCTCGATTGTGTGTCGCTCGAGTGAGAAGTTAGTGAGATTTGTTTTAATGTAGCATATTTGTAGCGTATCATTTGAATGCTATTACTATTCCATGTTACTTATTTAGTGAATACGATATCTTTATTTACAGAAATTAAAATTATTATTATTATCATCTGCCTCTGTCGGTCTGCATATGTCTTTCACAATGTGCCTCGGCACTTGTTACTCCACCTATCGTATCCAGTTCATTCCAGCGACGACGCTCGGTCTATTTAGCCAGAGGTTAGTCGCGGTATTAAGTTCAGAACTCGTTTGTTCTAGTGGACATCGGAATTTTGGCTTAAATAGCCAACCCTGCGCCACTTCGGCGTATTTAACCTGTGAGATGTATCGGTGACTTTGGTACTTTGTCGGATGACCTCGTTACGAATTTATATCAATCAATGAAATTCTATTAATATACAAGATACACATAACATTAAAAACCACCAATCCGTTACAAAAAATATATATATTTCCAAAACAGCGAACGGATTTTCATAAAAACAAAGTTAAGACTTTACGTTAAAACTTTGAACAACAGGCCAGTCAACAAATAATAAATATTTTCACTTCACTTAAATTTAAACTCGAATTCAATTAGTACCAATAGTAGGTCCCCACAAACGTCACACCACCGGAACTGTCAGTTAGATACGAAGCGCCGCCATCTTGTGATTCCAAACAATTTAAAATTAACGCCTACCCTCCTAGGTTAGTTGTCTCAAGTTCGATTCCGGTTCGTGTCATGTGTGGAAATGATTGTGTACTGATATTTAGATAACGTATTTATTATACTACATATGGAGATATTGACTAATCACAGATTGAAAACCGCTTGGTGTAGAAGTTTGAAATTTTGTGTATTATTCTTCGTATAGTACAAACCTAAAAATAGTTTGCTCAGAATCAGTAACTCATTCCAATTTTTTTTTTTTTAAAGATTACTAGCAATTTGGGATTGAGTCCCACATTACTAGCAATCTTGTTAACCCCTCCAGCTAAGCTCAAAGGCTTGTGTTAGGAGTGGGTTCACGTCGGTAGTATAATGGGTAGGATTCGAACCCGCAACCTCACGATTGCGAGACCGATGCCTTAGCCATTAAGCTACCGCCGCTTTAATTAGTACGAGATCCGGTCTAAGAAATATATACCCTCATCTGTTATTTGATCCTAACAAAGATTATATATCTTAGATATTGTCTAGATTAATAAATTGCAAATATCGACATGATCCTTACATCGTTTTGTGAAGAAGTGCAGTTTTTCGGCAATAACTCAAAGACGGTATATACGAACATGCTGAAAATAATGTTAATTGAAAAATTTGTTATTATATACACTGTATTTTTTTTTTCATACTTTTGGCCATACGGTTCAAAAGATAAAGAAGAGACACAATTTTTGAAACTTTCGGAGCGATTATTAGCGAAATCAAAAAAGTTTCTTGAAAACCCTAAAATATTTTTTGTTAACACCTCTCGTATTATACATAGATATTCGCTGTTTTTTTTTGCGTCTGTTACATGTAAGAAGTGCCCCCCCACAAGCGTGAACCACAAACGATTGTTGTTGGAATACCAAGGATTTTGTCGGAAAAGGATTTCCTAACCATTTGTACAAAATATAGCCGATAAAATAACTTTAATGTCCTCTACAACATTAAACCACAATCTGGTAAAAAAGACGCCTCGGCCTGTAACTTCATAATTGAATCACAGCACTAATTAGGAAAGTGTTGGTTTCCCAAGGCAGACTATTTATTAACTGGACTTCCTGTCCTGTCCGAGATATTATGTTAGTAACTAGATGTTTTAACTGCCACCAATATAGCCATGCAGAGACACTACTCCAAACATGAGGACATTGCGAGGAAACGGGCCTCTCGAAGACGAAATGTGTTAAGGGGGCATTACACTGAGAGAATTATTTATTTAGCGCTACGTACACAGCGACACGATCGCCGGCCTCGCTCTTCCGCACACAACCATTACTTCACAGTGCGCAGGAGCGCACGTCAAAATATAGTAGAATATTCGTTCGTACATATGTTAGATTACGAACGCCATGACTATGACAATACGAAAATGCTCGTTTTTGCATTTTTATTATTACTAGGTACTATGAGACTAGCTGACCCACGCAAAATCGTCTGCGTAAATTATTCCTCGTTTATGCAACATTTTTCATTTCTGCTACGTTGATATTGGTCGTAGCGTGATGTTAGCCTATAGCCGTCCTCGATAAATGGGCTATCCAACAGTAGTAATTTTTCAAATCGTACCCGTAGTTTCTAAGATTACCGCGTTCAAACAAACAAACAAACTATTTAGCTTTATAATATAGTATTAGTATATATATTTACTAACTTTTCACTTTAGCCACACCTTTAAGTTACATATTGCATAGATGGAAAATTTAATTCAACTTCAGCTGTACAAAATCAATTGCTACAATTCCTGTCTACTCCGCAATACAAAAGCGATATGATACACTCACTCATTTAGTTAACAGTTAACAATGGTTTACAGAAACAGTTTTAACTTATTGTTTTAAACTTTGTAAGTCGATTTGTTGAGTATATAGACTGGGGACTTAGGAAATTTTGTTTTGTCAGGTTTTGTTCCAAGACAATTTCTTTATTTGTTAGAAAAGACGACTGCCGCAGTAGGGTACAAGCCCTGTGTCGCGGGGGACTTTACAAACATACAAGTTAAGGACACAAGGTACACTCAGACTCGGAACAACAATTTGTAGATCACACATGGTAGTGTCCGTGTGGGAATCGACCTCATGACCTCTTGCGTAGCAATCGGACACACTGCCATCGCGACACGTTAATGAGGCCGAACATGTGTAGTAGTTGCTCTGGGTTAGCTTTGTTCGGTTCGTAGTACCACCGAACAGAATGTGCCAACCCGCTTATGTAGCTTCTCTAAGGCCTTTTTAACGGAGATACGGGGTGTTGCGAGTGGCGTGTGGCGTGGCTTTTCTCGTCGCGTTGGACGTTTTTTTCTATTCACGGAGAGGCGGTACGTAAAGCGGCACTTATCATTGCACGCGTAAATACAAACATATGTAATATACGATGTTGTTTATAAAGATGCATGGCGGAAAGCGTGGCAGTGCCCGCCGTTTCAACCGCGGCGAATCCTCAAGCGCGTAGCAAAGCACGCGGTGTCTATCTCTGCGTCGTATGCGGGTTACTAAACAATTCACTTTTTAATATATAATATTATTATATTACTAGCTGTACCGCGCAACTTCGTCTGCGTAATTTTTCTCCGTTTTTGCAACATTTTTTCCTTGCTGCTCTGCTCCTATTAGTCGTAGCGTCATGTTATATAGCCTATAGCCTTCCTCGATAAATGGGCAATCTAATAGTAAATTAATTTTTCAATTCGCCCCGTAGTTCCCGAGATTATCGCGTTTAAGCAAACAAATAAACTCTTCAGTTTTATAATTTTATAGCATAGTTATAAATGTTGGGGGTGGATAACCCTTATCACTTAGGGTTATGAAAAATAGATAGTAGCCGATTCTCAGACCTACTGAATATGCATTTAATAAAAATCGGTCAAGCCGTTTCAAAGGAGTATGGTATCTAACATTGTGACACGAAAATTTATATAAGATGATGCAATTTTTAAATAAAGGCTGAAGGTTTCGACGCGGGCATCGCTTCATCGAGAATTGCCAGTGCGTGTGCCGCCGCGTGCACCGCCACGATAAACCCCGCGGGCTCCACAGCACAAAACGCTACGCAACGCCATTTCAAACAAACGCATGTACAATCACTTCTCCGTGAACACACTCATCAACGACGCCCCGCGTCTCCGTAAATAAGGCCTTAGAATACAACCACTTTAAAATATTTTTTGCTTTATTGTACCCACTAACACTGATTTTGCTTTATCTCATGTTTCAACTTTTTGATAATATAATTTGCATCAGTCCTTTATCATGGTGTATAGTATATTAGTCGCAGCACCTTACCCCCATATCAAGTTTATAAACATTCAAACATTGTAAAATTGGCAATTTGAAAAGAGTGGCCGCATTTTTATAACCAAGTTCTTTTCTGCGGCTTTACCTATTGTTTACGAACTTGGCATTACATGTACATGTAGAATCCCGATGTATCATAAGAGTTGATTTGCATTCTATGTGAATAATGAATTTTGAATTTTTGTTTGTACTTTACTCTACAGTTTGTCTAGTCAAACTTGAGGTATAACACGGCAAAATTCAATTTCCACTCCTCATTGTTCCTATCCCTTTGTTGTCTATTATAATGTTACTATAATAAGTTTATATTACTTGGCTGCTTATATGTGACATTACCGTTGAAAAAAAAGTGAACACTGAATGCTTGCGTGAAAACATCAAAATTTACTACCTGCCTCTGTGGCGTCATCGTGGAGTGTGTCCTACTGCTACGCAAGAGGTCGTGGGTTCGATTCCCACACGGGACACCACTTTTTGTGATCCACAAATTGTTGTTCCTGGTATGGGTGTACTTTGTGTCCGTGACTTGTATGTTTGTAAAGTCCCCCGTGACACAGGGCTTTTTAAAAAATATTTATTTATTAAGTACGTACATTAAAACTTGATTATCCTACAAGCGAAGTTACATGGGTCAGCGACTGTGTAATTTAAAAAAAAAAGAACGATCTTCAAGGAAAAAAAAAATCAAGCACATCTTACATCGACTTACTTCTACGTTTTAGTCTATATCTCTAGTGTTTTATAATCTAGAACAAAATTGTATCGACTATAACTTTCCCAGAAAAATATGCAATCGAATAGTGAAAACCTTATCAAAATCGGTTTAACAGTTTCTGAGAAAATACATACATAAGGGTCAAAGAAAAAAACACTTTTTTCGAAGGCAGTTAATAATAATGAAGATCAATTACATCCAGACACCGAAACAATTAACACAAAAAATTATGTTAGGTGAGAATCGAATCTACGACCTGGCTTTGCAACCACTAGACCAACAGGCCAGTTATAATCTATACTAATATTATAAAGCGGAAGAGTTTGTTTGTTTGTTTGTTTAAACGCGCTAATCTCAGGAACTACTGGTCCGATTTGAAAAAATCTTTATTTGTTGGATAGTCCATTTATCGAGGAAGGCTATAGGCTATATAACATAACGTTACGACCAATAGGAGCGGAGCAGCATTGAAAAATGTTGCAAAAACGGGGGAAATTAACACATATGAAGTTGCGCGGGCCAGCTAGTATGCAATAAACCTTGGTTAAACTGCCTCTAGCTATACTGACCACAAACAATCTACAAAAACTACCCTCTATTGACAGGTGTTATGTCAATAACCGGTCCGAAACGGACGAAAACAAACTAATATAACACCTTATTGTGTTGACCACGGCAATGTCAACTGGAACTCGCCTTTAAAAAGGTGGTTCTTGGTTGTATGTTGGCGATTTTCTCGGAAACTAGTGATCCGATTTACAACGGTTTTTTGTCAGGGAAGATTTTAATGTATATGTTAGTAAACTTTCGCGATATGTACACATTATAGAATTTTATAAGCTACGGGCCTTATTCGCGTTAATATTTTATTTTAAGGCTAAATACCACGAGTCATCTTATATCGGCCCGGGTCAAATAGTCACGGGTACACTACCCATGACCACGGCCGTTGCAATACGGCCGAAACGTCGGGCAATAAACAAAAGTATTTAGCCTTAAAATAAAATATTTACGCGATTAAGACCCGTAGCTTATAAAATTCTATAAAGTGTACAAATCGCGAAAGTTTACGAACAAATACATAGTTTCGTCTTAATTAATTAATCAATTCGTATATTTAACAATAGGTATATTAGTATGAAGCAACAAGGGTATTTAATATCACATTAAAATATCATTTAATTAAAATTTTGTCATCGTAATATTAATTTATGGAGTAATACCTTTTCTCTATTAATATATTATATAATTTTGAAGTAATGTAGAAAGCAGTTTAGTAGGGTTATTATGTAGATGGTTGTACAGTGATATGGACATACAATACACATTTTCTGACTGCCTCTGTGGCGCAGTGGGAATGTATCCGACTGCTACGCAAGAGGTCGTGGGTTCGATCCCCACTCAGGATAAAACTTTGTGTGATGAGCACGATGGTTTATTCTGTGTCTGGGTGTTATTTATCCATAATATGTATGTATTTAGAATTATATAAGTATGTTTATCAGTTGTCTGGTTTCCATAGTACAAGCCCTGCTTAGTTTGGGATCAGATAGCGTTGTGTGAGTTGTCCCAAGATATTAAGATATTAAGATTTTATCTATGTATATTTCTTTCTTCTCAGTCCATAGAGCCTAAACGGCTTGATAAATTTTAGTTTGACGTCTTAGTTGTAAGAGTGACACTGGATATTTTAATAATTAAAAAAAATAAATGGCGTTGTTTTGGCTCCAATATATACTTATTTAAAAACAAACTTTCAAAACTTATCAAGTGGGGTATCAAAAAAAGTATTTTAAAACTGATAACAAATGTATATTTAACATATACGAGTATATTGAAATCTAATTTGGAATAAGAAATGCTAAAAAAGTAACGTAAATAAACTTTAAAAATATTTAAAAATTTTAAATGGCCGCCTGTAGAAAGGTCATATAACATGCAGTCGGAGGCATAATTTTTAAGTTAAACATGATTCATTAATGCCTCCGACTGCATGATATTATATGTGAAAGGTATCTTGTTTCCATCTTTTTGATAATTGTGAAAGAGGTATTTTCCGACCAAAATACATTTTGCATAAGAGACATTTCAACCTATCCCCAGTAAAAAACAGTTAAAAACTCTTTAGTTGAAGAATTTTTATGTCACAGACTGAAAATTCTTTGTTGTCAGCGGATTGTCACTCATTGCACAAATGTTTAGCAAATAATAATTTGATTCACCTTTTTCATGTCCTGATTTCAAAACAATGAAGTACGTTTACTAAAAAACTAAATTTCAAATGTGAATCCTGGGAAAATCACTTTGGATTTTTAATAAGAGTCCAATATGTGTTGTTTTTGTGATATATACCAAGTGATATGGAAATATTTTGCGTATATAATGGCGATATTGTTAATAATAATAGGGACTTTATTAGGACCAGTTGCCTGCGTAGCCTATTATGCCTCAGGTAACCATTTGTTTAATAGCGATTGGCCTGTTGGTGTAGAGGTTAATGACCCTGACAGTTAAACCAGAAATTGTGGATTCGATTTCCACCCAGGATAAATCTTTGGGTGATGAGTACGACTATTTATTCTATGACTGGGTGTAATCTTATATATAAAATTCTCGTGTCACGGTGTTTGTTGTTAAACTCCTCCGAAACGGCTCGACCGATTCTCATGAAATTTTGTGTGCATATTGGGTAGGTCTGAGAATCGGACAACATCTATTTTTCATCCCCCTAAATGTTAAGGGTAGTCCACCTCTTTTTTTTTTTAATTTTTAGGTAAATTTTTATTTTTTTATGATACCGGATTCAAAAATACATACAACCCTGAATTTTCACCCTTCTACGATTAACCCCTATTTTTTTTATTTACCCCTATTTTGTAAAAACGGGTTAATTTGACGCAGACGAAGTTGCGAGGGTCAGCTAGTTTACCTATTGTCTAGTTACTATAGTGCACGCGTTTAGGACTAGATGGTCGTGTGTGAATAGTCCCATTTTTTTTAAACTACGAAACGAAGAGGAGGTCGTACGTCTGTTGGTAGCGTCACGCTAGCTCAAAACAGTGTCAGTGCCACCCAAATCCTTGTTTAGCAAAGATCTGAATGTGACCGCACCGCGCTCCTCATTTGAGACATTAGTTCGTAAGTCTCATTTGCTCAGTAATTACACTTGCTAGAGCCCTTCAACCGAAACACAGTGATGTGTTAACATCACTATTTCACGGAAGAATAACTGACAATATTGTGGTACCCACCAAGACGGCCTATGGCTTAGATCTACACCGTTTTTTACCCGACTGCACGTTTTACAAGAATGTATGTATGTATATTTCTTTGGCACGCCCTAGAGCCTAAACGGCTTGATTGGTTTTAGCTTGAAAGGTGTCGTTAGATTCATCTTAGTTGTAAGAGTAACAGTGCGTACTTTGAAATAATAAAAATGGCTTAATTTTGACGCCTAAATACAACTAGGTTTTAAAAAAATCTTCAAAACCTATTAAAATAAGGAGTTTTAAAATCTGATAAATATATTAAATGTAACTTGTAATAAGAAATGCTAAATTTGCCAAACTTCTTGGCAGTATATGATTAGGTATAAATGAGACAAAAGATGTAGTATAGTCTGGTTATAATTATCCAAAGGTGCATCTTATATACTAACGACTTCGTGTTGATAACAGATAGTAGAAACATTTAATAGATACTGAACGTGCGATAAGGAACATAAGATTGTGATGTAGATTGTAGATACAGCACAAAGATATTGTACTGTAACAGTACACCCCCCTTTAAAAAAAAAATATGGTAATAGTGTTTACAATATAAATTTGACCTAGACCTTACTAGTTATTTGCTGATGTATATAAATAATAATGCTATTGTACGCGGTGGAATTTGATGACGCCTGTCATTAGTTATTTGTCCCGATCGTGTAGTGTACGTGTGTGAATGCCTGTCGCAATCCTTTGAATCTGGCACGTAGTTTGATTCGTCATTGATCATGAAAGCTGGTTTCAATCTATCAATTGATATCACTGTCTCTTTATCCCTAATTCTAATGCAAAATGTTTTATCTGTTTTACTAATTACTGGGTAGGGTCCTTCATACGGCGGTGTCAGGGCTTTCTTAATTCTATCACACCGAACAAATACGTGTGAGCATTCTTTGAGTTCGGGATGCACAAATATAGCTCGATTGTGTTTTTTTCTTTTCGGAATTGATGTCATTTGTGTGATGTCCTTTTGAATTTGTTTTACAAACTCTTCGTACGTTGATAACTGTGCTGCTGATGACTCAAAAAATCCTCCAGGGAGTCGTATTGGCGTTCCATATGTCTTCTCTGCTGAACTATAACCTGTGTCTTCTCGCAAGCTACTCCGCAACCCGAGTAAAACTGTTGGAATTTCTTTTAACCAATATTCGTTGGATTCTCTTGTCATTAACGCCGCCTTTAAAGTTCTATGAAATCTCTCTATCATTCCATTGGATTGTGGATGATAAGGTGTTGTCCTAATTTTATGTATTCCCAAAAATTGTGAGAGTGACTCAAATATTCTTGATTCAAACTGTCGGCCTTGATCCTTGAAATCCATCCTTCGAAAAGTGTCTTGGCTACTGTTTCTGCAGTTATATCTTCTACCGGAAATATTTCGGGCCATGACGTACAACGATCTATGATTGTGATTAAATATCTCTTCCCTTGTGAAATCGGAAGTGGTCCGACGATGTCAATATGTAAATGTTCAAAACGTTGCGCTGTCATAAATGTACCAGGAGGTGATATCGTATGTCGTTGTATTTTTGATTTTTGGCAGGCTATACATGATCTACACCAATTATTGATATCTTTGTTCATATACGGCCATAAATACCTTTGGGTTATCATTTTTCTCGTAGTTCTTTTTCCTGGATGGCTCATACCATGAATGGTATCGAAAATTTGTTTGCGAAAATGCTTTGGTAAGTAGGGGCGGCTTTTTCCAGTAGACGTGTCGCAGGTGATGTTTATTGTGGAACCCGGAAGCGTAATGTTTTTGAATTTTAATCTTTTATTGTCATGTAATTTACTTAGTTCCTTATCTGTTGATTGACATTTTTCCAATTCAGCGTAATCGATAGGTGATGGCACGTATATTTCCTCTATTCGAGATAAGGCATCGGCGGTAATATTGTCACGTCCGCTTATGTGTTGAATGTTGGTACTGTATTGTGAAATGAAATCTAACTGCCGGACCCGTCGCGGTGTATCGTTTGATGATGGTTTTTGGGAGAATGCGTATGTCAAAGGTCGGTGATCCGTAAATATTGTAAATTCTCTTCCCTCGATTAATCTGTGAAAATGTTTGACGGCCATGTATATTCCTAACAGCTCTCTGTCAAACGTAGAATATTTTTGTTGAGTTTCGCTCAATTTTTGTGAAAAAAATCCTAATGGTTCCCAATTGCGTCCGGATTTTTGTTGTAAAACTCCACCAACGCAAGTAGCACTAGCGTCGGTCATGAGCGCTAGTGATGCGTTGCGGGAAGGATGCGCTGTTAACACTGCGTTTTTCATGCTTTCCTTGCATTTTTCGTAAGCTTTGTCTGCTTCCGTTGTCCAAGGAACAGGTGAATTATCGTTCTTTTTTGAACCATGTAGATATTCGTTTAAAATTCTTTGATTTTCCGCTGCGCGTGGAATATTACTTCTGTAGAAATTGACCATGCCCAAAAATCTTCTTAATTCTTGAATTGTTTTCGGTTTGGGAAATTCCATGATTGCTTTGTAATTTTCTTCGGTAGGGTGTATTCCTTGGCTCGCTATATGATAACCTAAGAAATCTATTTCCCTTCTGAGAAATTCGCATTTTTCGAGATTAATGGTTATTCCATTCTCGTGTAAACGTTTGAAAACCGTTTCTAAATGCTGATAATGCAAATCTTCGTTGTCCGATGCGATGAGACAGTCGTCTACAAATATAAATACGAAGTTTAAATCTCTAAATAAGGAATCCATGAATCGTTGAAATGTTTGTGCCGCATTGCGTAATCCGAAAGGCATTCTTAAGTACTCAAAAAGTCCAAAAGGTGTGATGATGGCTGTTTTTTTCTATATCTTTAACAGGAATACAATGGTATGCTTTACGTATATCTATCTTGCTTAATATCTTCTTATTTTCTAATATGTATGTAAAGTCAGTTAATCTTGGTAGTGGGTATTTGTCCGGTACTGTCGTGCTATTGAGCATTCGATAGTCTCCGCACGGTCTCCATTCGCCATTTTTCTTTTTTACCATATGTAATGGGCTTGCCCATGGGCTATCTGACGGTCGGCAAATTCCGAGTTCTATCATATTTTGAAATTCCTTTTTGGCTATGTCGTATTTTTCTGGAGGTAATGGTCTTGCCCGAGCTGCGACGGGTGGTCCTGTAGTGATAATGTGATGTTCAATCTTATGTTTGGGCGCATTGCGGAGAGAGGACCCTTTCGTGATGTCTTCGTATTTGTTTAAAAGTTGCGTAATACGTGGATTCGTTCCCACTGCGATAGTACGAATTGTTTGTTGTGTCGCTTTATCCGAAGTTACATGCGTTGTCAGCTCTGTAACTTTGTCGATAAGTTTGCGACCTGCTATGTCGACTAATAGTTTATAGTGCTCTAGAAAATCTGCTCCAATTATTGGTTGTGTAACATCGGCGATTACAAAATTCCATTTATAACATCGTTGTAGTCCTAAATTCAAGGTAAGCGTCTTCTCGCCGTAAGTCCTAATTTTAGTCCCATTTGCAGCGTATAGTGTGTATTGTTCATTTTGTAAAATTGAATGTCTCTGTTGCTTGCTAATGACTGAAATATTTGCGCCCGTGTCAATCAAAAACTTCATACCACTTTTTCGGTCGGTAATGGTGAGGCGATTGGATGGGTGGATTGCACAGAGTTTCGCCGTTGTCTGTGCTCTTATTCGTTTCCCTGGTTCCGTACGTAAGTCATTGGTTTCCAACCGCATGGTTTAATGCAGTTCTTTGCATATTTTCCGAATCTTTCGTGGTAGTAACAAAATCGATTTGCTCCTCTATAGTTTGTTCTCGGCCTCATAATCGGGAATTGTTGACGTTTCTTGAAATGATTGTGCGTGTTGGGTCGATAGCCATATTGACCTTGCTGAATTGCGTCAATATCTATCTGTAATTTTGCTAGCTGGGCTAAAATGCATGCTGTATTGTTGTCGTTTGAAGTGTCGTTGCTAACAGCTGATATTTCGGTTACTTTTGAATTCATTATTATTTTGTCTGCAATTTGGCTCAGTTTGTCAATTTCCATGTCTTCCGTAACTGCTAGAACCGTAGTAACTGATGTTGGTAAAAGCCTGAACCATAGTAGTTTAATTGTTTCGTCACTGATTTTTCCTCTCCCGAGGACTCGCATTTGACGTAATAACTGCGAAGGTTTTTGATCACCGAGTTCTGTCTCTGATATTAATTTTTGAAACTGTCGCTGTTCTGTTTCTTCGTAACAATCAATTAAACGTTCCTTGATGTTTTTGTATTTATCTGTAGTCGGTGGTGAAGTGATTAGGTCACTAACTTGTAGTATTTCTTCCTTGGATAACTTTGCTATTACTGTACAGTATTTGTATTCGTCTCCTTGCTTCTGTGGTGCTAATATGGCTTCTAGTTGCGTGAACCATAATCTTGGTTGGTCTTTCCAAAATTCCGGAATGCGGGATAAAACCGAGGTGCCAGCAGCTACTTCAAGTGTTCCTTGCTGATTTATGTTCGCCTTGCACGGTGATTGTGCCATGTTTCTTGCTGCGTATTCGTTCGTCGGGGTCACCAATTTGCCAAACTTCTTGGCAGTATATGATTAGGTATAAATGAGACAAAAGATGTAGTATAGTCTGGTTATAATTATCCAAAGGTGCATCTTATATACTAACGACTTCGTGTTGATAACAGATAGTAGAAACATTTAATAGATACTGAACGTGCGATAAGGAACATAAGATTGTGATGTAGATTGTAGATACAGCACAAAGATATTGTACTGTAACACTAAACAAACAATGTAAAAAAAAAATTAAAAACCCAACTGCTAAAAGACGGAAACAAGATACCCTTCACATTTAATATCATACAGTCGAAGGCAAAATTATTATTTACTAGCTGTCCCGCGCAACTTCGTCTGCGTAAATTTCCCCCCTTTTTTTATAATACCATGTTACTTCTAATACCTCCAAGAATATATGTACAAAGTTTCATGATGATCGGTTGAGTAGTTTTCATGTGAAAGCGTAATAAACAAACTTACATTCGCATTTATATATTACTAGCTGTGCCCCGCGGTGTTACCCGCGGTTTAGCCTATGTGTTAATCCAGGGTGTCAGCTAACTCCATACCAAATTTTATTAAAATCGCTTTACCGTTTAGACGTGAAGAGTAACAAACATACAAACTCACATACTCACAAACTTTCTCGTGATTAGTTTAGTGTGATTAGTATAGATTATTGCCTACGACTGCATGATATTAAATGTGAAGTGTATATTCTTCCCGTATTTTTGCAGGCAAGTTTTATAAACTATATTTTTTTTTAATATCAATTTATATTCTTGTTTATTTTCAGGTAATGACTCTGAATTCAGGAAACTATTTGAAGCGGATACAATGTACAGACCTCTACTGATTCTCTGCAACGTTTTAATGTGGATGTTAATTTTGGGAAACATCACAATATTTGTATCATGCAGTTGTCATAGATTCAAATTCTTTTATTTCATAACTGCTATTAATATATTAACAGCATTTATAGGTATTTCATATGTTTTTGCTTCTTGTACTTTCTATGATCCATATTGTTTTGATCGGAAAACAAAGAATCGAACGGACAACGATGTGGTGACGGCTTCTTGCATTTTTTTGCTTATGTTACTTTATATTGGTTTATTAACTGTTAGTATGTGGATTGTACAAAAATTTAAAAAATACATTTGCTCTTAAAAGTGTGTTTCGAGTTTTATTTATTATCGAAAGTAATAATAATATCTTGGGACAAGTCACACAACGCTATCTGATCCCAAACTAAGCAGAGCTTGTACTATGGAAACTAGACAACCGATAAACATACTTATATATTTCTTAATACATACATATTACAGATAAATAACATCCAGACACAGAATAAACCATCGTGCTCATCACATAAAGTTTTATTCTGGATGGGGATCGAACCCACGACCTCTTGCGTAGCAGTCGGATACACCCACTGCGCCACAGAGGCAGTCAAAAGTAAACTCCTAAGAGCGGAACCACACGGCGCGACACCGCACCGCAAATAATACGCCGCGCAGGCGTTCACAATGGCGGTGCGGGCGCCTGTCGCGGAAACGCAACGAAGTTTTGGACGTACAGTCCTACTGCGCTTATTACACTACACTGAATCAGGGACCCTAAAGGTTCATTTCCGTGCATCGCGGCCGATCGCAAGCCGCGCGCGGCTTACGACAAGCGTCTGACGCGCGCAGCCGATGGGACAATAGTCACAGTATGAGCATGTATGGCGCCGTAACCGCGACCTCACGATTGCGAGACCGATGCCTTAGCCATTAGGCTACCGCCGCTTATAATTTGATTTGGATTGTGCATAATTATGATAAAAGAGTTTTTTTTAAAAACTATTTATTAATAGTGAATAAATAAATATCTTAGGACAACTTACCCACAGCCATCTGATCCCAAACTAGGCAGAGTCTGTGCAACAAAAATAGCAAGACTACTGATATAAATACTTATTTCTATATGCGTAGGTACATGTTATAGATAATCTAGCTGCAATTTCGTCTGCATCAAATTAAACCGTTTTTGCAAAATAGGGGTAAATAAAAAAATAGGGATTGATCGTAGAAGGGTGAAAATTCAGGGTTGTGTGTATTTTTTAATCCGGTAACATTTTTTTTTTTTTTTATTATTTTATCTCATCAAAGGTTCTTCACAGCTGACAATAATTTTATTGTTTACAATGTAGACTGAACAATACGCCAATTACGAAGAACACATTAAAATTAAATAAATCAAATCTAAAAAAAAAAGTTACCAAAAATTAAAAAAAAAAATTAGGGGTGGACTACCCTTAACATTTAAGGGTATAAAAATATATGTGTTGTCCGATTCTCAGATCACCCAATATGCACACAAAATTTCATGACAATCGGTCGAGCCGTTTCGAAGGAGTTAAATTACAAACACCGTGACACGAGAATTTTATAATATACTAGCTTTCGCCCGCGGCTCCGCCCGCGTGGATGTCGGTTATCGCGATAAAAACTATCCAATGTCCTTCCCTGGGACTCAAACTATCTCCATACCAAATTTCATCTAAATCGGTTTAGCTGTTTGAGCGTGAAAGCGTAACAGACAGACAGACAGACAGAGTTACTTTCACATTTATAATATTAGTATGGAAGTATGGATTAGAAGATTACACTCAAACACAATAAACATAACAAAAGTGCTCTCACACAAAAAGGTATTCTGGTAATCGAACCCACGACCTTTGGCTTAGCTGTCACGTTCACTAACCACTAGACCAACATGCATTTGTAATATTAGTTTTAGTTCAGCAATCAAGTTTGATATTTATCATACTGTAAATAGATATCATTGCGACGATAAATTGAATTGTCATAAGCAGAAATACTTGGCTAACTGCCCAAATGTGACATAGGTACCTACTAAGTGCCTACCTTGTGTTTTGTCTTTTTAGGGTTCCGTAGCCAAAATGGTAAAAATGGAACTCTTATAGTTCCATCACGTCCGTATGTCACAGGTATTTTACTCAGAGACTTCTAAATAAATATTGATGAAATTTGGTGAAAAGGTGTCTTATAGTAACCGCTACTTAGTTTGATAGCTAAATAATAAAAATAAATATTTTTAGTAGGGCACTCCATACATTGTATAACAGAAGTTGATTTTTTTTCGCCTAGCATCGACATGTGGCACATTATTCGACAGGTCTTTTAAAAACATTTTAAGGTATCTAATAAACTTTTTTGATTGAGTACATATTTTTGAAAATAATCGCTCCGAAAGTCCCCCTCCTTTAACTTTTGAACCGTGTGACCAAAAAATATGAAAAATATCACAAAAGTAGCGCATAATTAATACTTTAAACTAAATTTATTTCGGACATGATCGGTTATACCGTCATTGAGTTATAGCCGAAAAACTGCGTTTCGCAACAAAAGGGCATAAGTGCCATGAACGTAGGTACGCTCTTCTGCTCACGCAATTATTCGAATCGGATTTTTTCATATGTAGTGCATTAATTTTTAATAACGACTGCGGAACCCTACACTTAGCACGGTCCGACATGCTCTTGCCTGGTTTTTATTTGTTTATTTGCTATCATTCGCTCGCGGGTCCGCCCGCGTGGAAGCTGGTTATCGCGATGAAGTCTAACGTCCTTTTCCGGGATTTAAACTATCTCCATACCAAATTTCATCTAAATTGGTTTAGTCGCTTAAGAGTAAAAATGTAACAGACAGACAGAGTTATTTTGGATTTATTTGGTTCAAATTCAAATATCTTTATTTCGTAAAACCAAATCAATTATTTCATAAAATTTGATGGTTGAAAAATAACAATTAAGTTGCCTGAGTTGGTCTAGTGGTTAATGACCCTGACTGCTAATCCGAAGGTCGTGGGATCGATCCCCACCCAGGATAAAACTTTGTGTGATGAGCATGATGGTTTATTCTGTGTCTGGGTGTTATTTATGTGTCTTTATCAGTTGCCTAGTTTCCATAGTACAAGCTCTGGTAATGGTAAACATTGTTTGTTTAAGGCCTATTTACAATCCAAAACATATATTCCGCCTCCACATGTTTCCCTTATGACTTCCGATAAGAAAAAAAAAGGTATTTTTTTTTCATTATTAAATTTTTTTAAAAATACGAAAACAAATGGAAACATGATATTGTACCTAACAACACACTAACGAATCGGACAAGGATTAAATATACACTTTGTACATTTATATGTTAATTTATAAACTAAAATGCATGAATGACAAACACGTAGGGACAAGAGTCACAGATTCGAGTCCCACTTAATCATTTTTTTGACTAAAATATAACCTCTGTATCGCGGGTGACTTTAAAAAATATTAATTACGTACACAAATTACATCCAGATTCGGAAAAACTATTGGTGGATCAAACAAAGTGGTGTCCCGTGTGGGAATCGAACTCACAACCTCGGGCTTAGCAGAAAGGAAAGAAAAAAACTGACTGTCCTGTTGGTCTAGTGGTTAATGACCCTGATCATTAACGACTAGACCAACAGGACAGTCAGTTTTTTTCTTTATATTTTACCACCGCCGCATAGGACACGCAATCGTGAGGTCGCGGGTTCGAATTCCCGCTTAATGACTAAGGCGTAGGACACGCAATCGTGAGATCGTAGGTTCGAATTCTATTCAATAAACTATTGACGTGAACCCACTCCTAACACAAGCAATTTCGCATAGTTGGAGGGCTCCCAAAATCCCATATTTTCTATTGAAGTAATTTTTATAGGCATTTCTTGCCAATAATTGCGTTTTTGAAACATAGAAAAATTTGAAGTCCAGACCCAGAAATCGAACTTCGACTTCCGTAGTCAAACCGGGGCCAGAAGCGAACCACCTATCTGGACTATGTTAATAGACCTCAAATTTCTCTATCCCTTGACGCTCGCGAGTTTGGGCCCTCGCATGCGCCATCTAGTCGGTAGCTAAAGAACTATCACGGCTTTTTTTTTCATTTTTTTTTACCTTTCAAAAATTGCAATTATTGTACCCATATTTTCTAGTTCATTAGTTATCTTTAAAAAAAACATACTAGCCTGTTTTAAAATACGCAGACAGTAAACACTAGACTGTAAAAAAAACATGACTAATTGTTCCGAGGTGTGCTCACAAATGGAAATATTTGAGGATCGTTTAGCTAAATGTTCCATAAACAGATTTTACATACGGACAGACAGACAGACGGACGGACAAATGACTTGAACTCTTCATTACGAGGTATACATGCAGGGAAAAGTGACACTTAGTTCGTTTTATTTTATCCTACGACGCAAAAGGAATGGTGTTGTAAGTTTAATGTGTTGGTATGTCAGGCTTAGACTTTATTCAAATGAAATATGGTTACAAAAGATATTATTTTTTATGATTTCCTCAACATACTTCATGTAAAATTAGGTATGCGAATATTTATTACAGTTTATATACCACACAAAGTTGGTATTACATATTAATACTAATGACAATCTTCAACAAATTATTGTACAATAAACCTAGAGAACTAATTACTATACCCCAGAACTATTTAGACATTACTTTACAGAATAGATTTTATTTTTTACAAGTTGAAATTTAATACAATAATTGCATTTTTCAAAGATAGAAAAATTTGAAGTCCAAACCCAGGAATCGAACCCGAGACTTCCGTAGCCAAATCGGGGCCAGAAGCGATCCACCTATCTGGACTATGTTACTAGACCTCAAATTTTTCTATCCCTTGATGCTCGCGAGTTGAGCCCTCGCATGCGCCATCTAGTCGGTATTTAAAGAACTATCTCGGCTTTTGTTATTGCTTCGTTACAGAGACCATTTTAACAAATTATGAAGTCGCAGGCCAAATATAGCCAGAAGCGAACTACCTATCTGGTCCCCCGGTTTGGCTACGGAAGTCTCGGGTTCGATTCCTGGGTCTGGACTTCAAATTATTCTATCTTTCAAAAATGCAATTACTGTATTTGTAAAGTAATTGGCAAGAAATGCCTATAAAAATTACTTCATAATTTAATGTTGATGCGAGATATTGGCAAATCTCTTATATTTCTAGGTACTTTAATAAATATTGAAATAATACATTTTGCACACTTTTTGTGACATATTACAGCGGTTTAATTTTGCATTGACATATTATGGTGTTGTGTGTCGAAGTACCGACGGTTCCGTAATAGTAAGTGATTAAAATCAAGCGAGGGTAGTTTCCGAAACCCGTGCTTTACGGAGAAGACGCTGAGCTTAACCAGTCTACCCGTGACCATGGCCGTCAAAACGTCGGGTAATAAAACAAAGGTAGCCTTAAAATAAAATATTTACGCGATTAAGGCCCGTAGCTTATAAAATTCTATAATGTGTACAAATCACGAAGTTTACAAACATATAATATAGCGGGACTCAATCGCGTAAAATATTCATTTTTCATATTTAAGAGACAGATTTGACTAAACAGTCAACCCCATTACAATATCGGATATTTTTGAAAAAACACGCAAAAAATATCAAACGTTTCTCTCAATCCAGTCTCGCCTCCCCCTATACACAAAAGTATGCACAAAAATGTTCATTACCGTCCGTCCGTGCTCGCACCGCGCACAAAACGATAAGTGCAGTACAGTCGCCATCTCGTAACTACTGCTACCTTTGTAATGTACACTCCGTAACATAAACTTCTGTTTTTTGTGTTTAGTGTTTCAATTTAGATAATAATAATATGTTGGGACAATTCACACAACGCTATCTGATCCTCAACTAAGCAGAGCTTGTACTATGGAAACCTGACAACTGATAAACATATTTATATATTTCTAAATTCATACATATTATAGATAAATAACACCCAGACACAGAATAAACCATCGTGCTCATAACACAAAGTTTTATCCAGGGTGGGGGTCGAACCCACGATCTCTTGCGTAGCAGTCGGATACACTCCCACCGCGCCACAGAGGCAGTCAAGATTAACGCTATAAGCTGGTTTATAAACCATAGGACGTCTTGGGTACCATACCAGATATTCTTCCGTGAAATAGTAATGTTAATGCATCACTGTGTTTCAGTTTAAGGGCTCTAGCAAGTGTAATTACTGAGCAAATTATACTTATGAGTAGTCCGGTGACAATCAAATCTTTGTCAAACAATGATATTGGTGGCACCGATAGGCGACGCGGGACGCGCAACCGCATATGCATGTCTCTTCATCAACCGCAAATTTTTTTTTTTTTTTTTAATCTTTGTCAAACAAGGATTTGGCACTGATAGGAGGACGAGTGACGCGCAACCGCAATATTTTTTTGTTTTTTTTTAGAGACTAACTAACTACGCAGTAGATATTATAATGCACAAGTGTATGAGCAGACATAAGTGCACTTTCTATTCCCTCATTCTTATAGTCAGATGGGACGAAAATAAGACATGATAGGTCACCTTGTTCTCCGAGCCAAGGACGAATGTGATATTTTTCGAAAGCGTTCACTCATCTTTTTTTTATGACTGCCTCTGTGGTCCGAAAGGGAGTGTGTTCGACTGCTATGCAAGATATCGTGGGTTGGATTCCCACACGGGACACCACTTTGTTGTTCCGAGTCTGGGTGTACTTTGAATCCGTGACTTGTATGTTTGTGAAGTTCCCCGCGATACAGGGCTTGTAACATACTGCGGGAGTCGTCTTTTTAAAAAATAAGTATATTGACCGTCGGTTACATTGCTTCGTTCATTAATTCGTTTAGTCACCAATAAGTCGCCTACGCCCCACTGTGTAGGTATAATGTATAGATATGCCAAATATACTTCTCCGTTAGCGCAATTTTTGTGAAAGGGGGAAAAAATTTTGAACAGACAACTAATAAACACACTTATATATTTCTAAATACATACTACAAATAAATAACACCCAGACATAAAAATAACCATCGTGCTCATCATACAAAGTTTTATCCTGGGTGGGGATCGAACCCACGACCTTCGGCTTAAGTCAGGGTCCCTAACCGCTAGACCAACATGTCAGTCACATTATTAGAATCTTTAAAAGACTTTGATTGACATAATTTTAGAAGGTCTAAGCCGTCTAGGTGGGTACCACCTAAGAGTCAGTTATTCTTTCGTAAAAAAGCGATCTGTCTGAGGGATCGAACCCACAACCTCTTGCGTAGCAGTCGGATACACTCCCACCGCGCCACAGAGGCCGTCGAAAACGATGACGTGATAAAACATTCAAGTCATTGACTGAACGTCTTGAAACGTCGAATCTTTTTTTAAGAAAAATTATGACGTCATTCTAAAACAAAAATTTAAACTCTGAACGTCCGCAAACGTGTTTTTAACGATTTTTTTTCCCAACATATTTTTTTTAATATAACTAGCAAAGTGGGATTGAGTCCCACATTACTAGCTATCTTATTAACCCCTCTAGCTAAGCTCATTGGCTTGTGTTAGGAGTGGGTTCACGTCGGTAGTATAATGGGTAGGATTCTAACCCGCGACCTCACGATTGCGAGACCGATGCCTTAGCCATTAGGCATCAACATTAACGCGAGCAGAGTCACGGAGAACAGCTTAGTTAATCACAAAATCCATTTCGAAACAGCGCCTACAGACCCCTATTTTTAAACAACACACCAAGTTTTTTAATAATCCACCTGTTTGCAATGGTATGTTGAAAAATTGCTCACTTATGAATGCATGTGTGTATGTGTATGCCTATCTACGGAATTGCTGGAGCTTAATGAGTGCATAGTTTGAAGAACAGTCTCATTATTCCGTTTTTCTTTTAGAGTAAATACGGTTCTGAATGCCTGCGATTTGTTTTTTAGAGTTCCTTGTTTTTCGTTAAGATGTTCAATGTATTTGAATTGTTTTTGTAACATACCAAAAGTATAGGGTGGGGTGGAGAGGGGGGAATGGGTTTAACGGGCTCTTCTCTTCTCATAATCGTTTTTTTTAAATAATATCTTGGATGGACAATACACAGAACGTCATATGGTCCCAAACTAAGCAGAGCTTGTAATATGGCAACCAGACAAGTGATATACATTTATTTATTTATTCAGGTCTTCCCACAACTCATGCATACAACATTTAAAAATAAAAATGTACATTAAAAGCAACAGGCTTTACGGGCTAACCAACATTTTATAAGTAACATAGGTAAAAAACGAAAAACGAATCTAAGACTAATAATTAGTATCAAGGATTAACACAGTAAGATTAGGCATTTAAATAACACAATAATAGATAAGAAAGGATTACAGATACTTCAAGATTTTTGATCTAAATACATTTTTGAAATCATAGTGTCACTTATGTATCTAATATATAAAATTCTCGTGTCACAGTTTTCGTTGCCATCCTCCTCCGAAACGGCTTGACCGATTTTGATGAAATTTTGTGTGCATATTGGGTAGGTCTGAGAATCGGACAACATCTATTTTTCATCCCCCTAAGAGTTTGTTTGTTTGTTTAAACGCGATAATCTCAGGAACTACTGGGCCGCATTGAAAAAATATTTTATTGTTGGATAGCCCATTTATCGAGGAACGCTATAGGTTATAACATCACGCTACGACCAATAGGAGCGGAGCAGCAATGAAAAATGTTGTAAAAAAAAAAAGGGAATTTACGCAGACGAAGTTGCGCGGGTCAGCTAGTTTCTATATACATACATATTATAGATAAATTACACACACAGAATAAACCATCGTGCTCATCACACAATGTCTATTTTTTTTTAATTTTAAAGGGCTTTATCGTTTGGCGATAACGTCACCCTGTAAGCATACCTTATAATTAATACAAACTATTTACATAATATTACAAATGCCAATCTATACAATATCGTAGCATGTTCTGTTAAAGGACAAGACAGGATCGAGTTACAAGCTCCAACATCACAGTTTGTTGGGCCAAGCAAACTGTTCCGTACACACTCCATTCAAATATGGTGGACATCTTCATCTCCTCAACATTCTGCACAATTTGGTGAATTTAGTTTTTTCATCAAAAAGCCAAACTTATTCGATGGAATATGACCGGAACGAAGTCTCATTGCCATAACTACTTCTTCGAAGTGAATTTTCTTCAGCCCAAATATTTACTGGAAGATGTGGTTGGATGGTCAAATACCATATCCCCTTTTCTATGGATCTCTGGTCAAAATATTCATTCCAAACATCCATACACTGTAGGTTCAGTTTCACAATGTTTATCCTGGGTGGGGACCGAACCCACGACCTCTGGCTTAGCAGTCAGGGTCACTAACCACTAGAACAACATCTGAACTGGATGAATTCAAAAAACAAATTTCAAACTTAATTAAGTATCTGTATTTCATTAAACTATTATTACACACAATAAAAAAATATTTTAAAAGATTTGAACACATAGGTTTCTTCTGATAATTGATACCCATGCCTCACGGAGACATAGCTAAGCTGCCATCAGTCGACCCGTGACTACAATCGATGCAATTCGATCAAAACGTCGGGTAACTAAAATGTTAGTCAGTACCTTTAAATAATTCACGCGATCAAGCCCCGAAATATATCTAATACATAGACAACTAGTTAAAAGCTTTCTGTCTATCAACGGATATTGAAACGCACAAATAGTTTTTACTAGAGTTAATGTTTTAACGTTTAGTTAACGGTAGATAAGAAGCCGGCTGTAAGTCGAATTAACTGCCTGCCCCAGCTTCGTACTGGTGTCAAATTGGTAGTTATTTTTGGGTTACATTATTGTAATTTTGTCTAGCCTATGTTGCTCCCCGATAATGAAGCTTTCTAATTGTAAAAGATTTTTTTAAATCAGTCCAGTAGTTTTTAAGTTTATTAGTTACATACAAAAACACAAATCTTTCCTCTTTATAATATTAGTGTAGACATTAGGGGTAGGGGATTTTAGTGTTTGTTTGAATAAAAAAATAGCATTCAAACCGAAATTTTGGATACACTACAGTCTTCACCCACTACGTTGCACCATTACGACCTAACCTAAGATTTGCTTATAAAAATAACAAGCAAATTTGAGACTTCCCTGTGAATTGATGATGACTGCCTCTGTGGTGCGGTGGGAGTGTATCCGACTGCTACGCTAGAGGTCGTGGGTTCCATCCTCACCCAGGATAAAACTTTGTGTTTTGAGCACGATGGTTTATTCTGTGTCAGGGTGTTATTTATCTATATATGTATGTACTTAAAAATATATAAGTATGTATCAGTTGTCTGGTTGCCATAGTACAAGCTCTGGGTAGTTTGGGATCAGATAGTGTTGTGTGAGTAATCCCAAGATATTATTATTAATTTTCCAAGAAACATTGCATACAAAAAACCTTGACATGACAATTAAGAACACGACAAAAGCATCAGCCAAATCAATGCAACCGTTCTGAAATTATAATTTTACAAACAAACTGCAATTGATTTCATATAAAAACCAAATTAAAATCATATTTTAATACAAATGCGTCGTTCAAAACTTTCATATTAACTAGTGACACCTATCGGTGAGTAGCTGTACTACAAAAAATATACCAACTTCATTCTAAATCCTAATACGTTACGATACCTCCTAAAATTTATTTTAACATGAATAATAATGACTTAAGGAAAATTAAAGGTTTTTAAACAATAAGAAACAAAGTGAATTGCTAATGTACCTCACACTAGCGCCATCTATTACGCAATAGCAGCAACACACATGTTATAAAATATTCATCGCGGGCAGAAAGTTACAATGTTAGAAATATTTAACTCTTCAACTCAATATACACCTTAATTCTAATTAAATAAGACTCAAAATTGTTTTTTAATAGTAACACTGCTGAAATATTTAACAAAGTGGAAGACTGAAATAGGAGTATCGCTTTTCTTTGATATAAGAAAAGAAATGTTTGCTTACCTTTAATTATTTCTTTCATTTATACGTAAAACTAAAACAAATATTAATTGACAGAACAAACAAAAAAAAACAATAAACAAAATCTCTAAAACAATATCAAAAACACAAAAAAATCTATATCAAAAATGACATTGCATTGACGGAAAGAAAAATCAATTTTTTTCTCGCGAATTTACATCTGTCAACCACTGTGCAAATGACAGAGACAGCACATGTAAATCTATAGTGGGAGAAAGGTACAGCGATATTCGTCGATATGACATCCTGTGTGTGAGACAATAGAATATTTCATTTTGGGCACAGAGATACACTGTGTCGAATTCCCTTCTCAGTTATTAAGAATGCCGCCATCAGTGTTCGTAGTTGGAAAACGTCTGATTCTGCACTAGTGTGACGTATTTACACGGTAGTGTGTGTAAATGTGTGCAGTTTTGTATTTGTGTGAGTAAATGGAGGGTTGAAGCGGACGCAGCGTGAGTACAGGCAGCAAAAAAAATCATTTTGAAAAAAATAATCACTGGTATTTATTAGTATTTATTCATATCACCAATTATACATTTACATCTACACCTTTATCCTAATTTCATCACATCAGCTCAACAATTTTGTTGTCTGCACAAATCGATAAAAAAACATGTATTTATGGATATTCAAAATCAACTAGTAAATTTAAAGGGATTGAACATTGTAATGTGTTTTGTGATTTGTGTATCTAAATAAATAAATGAAAAATACAAGAAAATACAGAATTAGACAGATAATACGTTTAGACATTGTACTTTCTTCTTTAACAAAACAATGATTGAAAATTGGGGCCACTATTGTCCATTGAATTGATAGTCACTGAGATAAATTAATATTTTAGGGGTTACACTCATACAGAGGCTGAAAAAAAATGTTTTGATCATACATCAACGTTTGATACATCATTCGGCGGGTCTTTTAAAAATATTTTAAGGATTTTTGTAACTTTTTTTTAAATTAAGTGTTTATTTTTGAAAGATGCATAAACTTCCCCCCCCCCCCCTCTTATCTTTAGAACCATGTGACCAAAGATATGAAAAAAATCGTAGCGCTTAAGAAATACTTTAAATTAAAAATTTCAGCTATACCGTCATTGCCGAAAAAATTCGATTCTTAATAAAAGGACGCAAGTGCCATGTACATTCGCTCTTCTGCTGGTACTCAATACGTTTTTTTATACGCCTCTGGAAACCTACACTGAGCATGGTCTGACATGCTCTTCCACCGTTTTTTTTAATATAATGTTCTAAGATTATGCTAAGCTTGGACTATGACAAATAATTTATTCAGTCAGCACTTGCTTTGTCAAGATTTTTTCAAGTTGTGCTTGCCTTGAGCTATTTCAGCATATTTCAGCCTAAGACTCATAGTGGGATAAACTATTTATAAATTAAACATTAAGTAAAATGTTTCTACCCTATAGTAAATAATATAAAATTATTTATTATTAGCATTCTTGGTAACCACTTCAACCTAACTTAAAGGATTAACAAGTGCTCTAGAAGTGGGTTCACGTCAGTAGTGAAATATATGGGCTTCTAATTTATGATCCAGCGTTTGCGAATTCGATACTTTAACCACAAGACTATTGGCGCTTTTTAAATCAAATATCTTTATTACTGTATCTCTAATTTAAAACTCAACGCTTCTTCATTTAATAATTAAGAAGAAAAAAGGTCTTATGTGAAGTTTGAGTATAAAATAATTTATTTATTGAATGAGGTTTGAAGTCGTAGCATGGCGCCCAACTTGGGACCATCATAGCGAGAGGAGAAAGAAAAGAAATCGTAAAGATTTGATTATGAATTTGGAAGACATAAAACTAAACTTCTCAATAAATGCCCGCAAATCAACCGTGATTGAAGTCAGTTTGTTTGTTAAAAATGTTTTTATTAAATAAAAAGTTGACAACACGAGTCAAATTTAAGCATAATGGTCAGAATATACCTAAAGTATGATGTCTTAGTGTAATTTGCACATAGGAAATATGTCAAAATGTCTTTAAGTACTGATGACCATATTTTTGAAAATACAATGAACATGATTAACAAAATTCATATGTCGCAATGCAGGCATGATACAAGTTGTGTGTGCATACCACTTGTAGTTAAACATGTAAAAACATAAAAACTGTACCCCCAACTTATCTACAACTTACCCGTGTTTTTGCAAATATAGGTACAATTTCATTTCATTTCACTTCAGTACAAATCTAATTGACGCACAAAAGGGTATCTTTTGCATTTATGGATAGATACAAGATAAGTGTTTTGGCAGTCCCTAAGTAAGATCAGGCTCAAAAATGGTTTATAGTTTAGTATTTAGGGAAGTACATTGAAGTGAGCATAGATTCCGGTATGATGGAACTGGCATACTCGAAGGGTAACAAGGTCAATTTAGAAAAAAAAAACAAAAGTGTCACCGTTAGGCGCCAATAATGTAAATAGCTTTATTTACATTTGTCTAAAGTAAAAAAATAAGCGTATGTAAAACGCAACTTAAAAACTATATCTATGGTGTCAGTCAGGCTTTGTCGACCCTGTTTTTGGGAAGTAGATACTATATGAACGATATAAAATAAGCCTTCAGAAATCAAGTTGTTTCAATGTTGATGGAATTACCTACCAAACATAAGGTCTGCGAGAGCTTATACATCTGACAGCACTTTTTTTTATCACCAATGAAGAGACGAGCAGGTTGCGAGCCTGTTATTAAGCGTCACATCAGCCCATACCGGCGTCTCTCAAATCCTTGTTCTACAAAGATGAGAGCATCACTACACCACGCTCCTCAGTTAGCCTGATTTGCTCAATTTCACTTGCTACAGTGCTCTTCAACCGAAACACAGTAATGTGTCCGCATCACTATTTGACGTAAAAATAATATTGCTGGGATACTAAACGGCCTAATTCTTAGGCCACCACCAGGAAAGCTAAACAATAATTTCTATATTTTAATATTTTGTTAAACGTAGCTTCATAAATTGTGGTACACTAGTCTATTTAACTAAATTAACATTTCCTGATTAAGTCCAACGTAATTTGTAAAATATTACAAATAATAAACAAACTTCCTCAATTCCACAAACACATTTAGCCAACTAATCTCAAAAACAGCTCAACCTAATTTAATAAAGTTTTCTCACCTAATCTACTGACAAAAATCCAAATTAAAATCGGTATGCCCAAATATTTTCGCACTAATTAAAAGAAAGACTAACCCCTAATTAATTTATTGTCAAAATTATTTTTTTAATATCATCTTATAAGGTTTTGTTGCAAACGGTACACCTAATCTGCGCCACCCTCGTGTAATAGGCCATCTCCTTGTTGCTATGGTAACGGGTAAGATGGCCGCTGTCCCCGCTCTCCCCTCTCCTCTCGCGTGGGTATATAAACGCGCCCTCCGTCACCTCGAGTCAGAGCGCCACTACGTCCTGTCAAGCGTGCACGTAACGTGATTTTGCATTTTATTTAAGACATCGAAAATTTTTATTTCCTTATTTTTTTTTCATTTCCTGTTACCTTACTCGCACTTTGCAAATAAATCCTATTTTTATTATGTTCTATTTTTGAGTTTTATTTTTTATTTTATCTTTCTTTTTTTCCTGTGGACGGTGTTAAGCGGCGTGCTAAAGGTAAGTGAAATATAATCTGAAATACTTTGTTGCAGATATTTCCCGGTTTTTTCTATGCGTCTGTGTATTATAAATGGCGTAGGGACAATTATTTTTAACACGTGGAATGATTATCGATTTCAGTGCAGATGTGGGAGTAAAAATAGCATCTTCCTCTCGCCTACTCTTTAGTAAAAGCGACTTTATTATTGGAGCATTAAGGTTCAATCTGTCATGGAGTTTCGTGTTACTTACGTCTTTTTGGGCGGTTGTGTCGGAATTAATATAGAGTCTTACGATTTTTAGGCTTATCCGACATGCCGGATGTTAGGTTTCCCGCGCCAAATATAAGTTGAAAAGAAGTCAATCTTCATCTGAAATTCTTATATTGCTTTCGGCCTTTTCTTTGCCCACCTACTAAAGCTCGGTATTAAAATGAGTCTTTGGTTCATTTTTTGTATCTTTTGGAATTTAACATGACGTGTCTGTAGCAATCAAAATCTTAATTTCATTTAACTAAGGTTGGAATTACATTTTACTATGGAAGGTAGCACGATCCTGTAGCTTCATGACTCCATATTTGAAGAACTCATCTTTTCTGTCGCTTTTATAAAACTCGAATTATGCTGCAAGTTCTTAGCCGCGGGTGTTTTTGCAAACTTATAATTAATGGACACAAAATACAACTAAATCCCAAAGCAACATTTAAGGATCTCGCTAAGATCAGTTCCGATATCACCATTATCAGTCCGTATCGGTTCACTGCTATACATAGGCCTCTCCTAATTTGCGCGACAATACCCAGTCCTCCGCTGCATGCATCAGCTCCATCCTAGTGACCTTCTTTAGGTCGTCGGTCCATCTCGCTGGGGGTCGTCTTGCCATACGTTTACCAAATCGCGGTCTCCACTTATTGACTCGTTATCTGTTCCATTTGGGAATTTAATCTCCACTCTATTATTCAAAAATCCTTTACCATATCATTCAGGAACTGAATTGTCTGACTAGTTTCTCGAAGATAATAATTTTCTACGAGGAACAATATAGTCTAACCACCAACTATTAGTCATTTTGTGGTCCAAATGAGTCGCAAGCTAGTTTGCGCCACGTTGGTAATATTGGTAACCTGTCTAGAAGGGTTTTCCGCATTTTTTCGTGGTTTAGAAATACGAGTTCGAAGTCTTGAAAGAATTGTAAAATCTAAAAGAAATTACTCAAAAAAATTGGCGGCATTTTAAATTTAGCTTAAAATTTCCAGAAATTTAGGTTTATTCTTAACACATCTCGTGTCGCTACCGTACATATTTCACGGGAAGAGGGAAGTGTGATTGACTCACATTAGGGACGTCAGGAAAACTGCAATATGAATTAGAAATAGCTAAATCTTTGAGATTTTTTGTAAAGATAGCATCGGTAACCACGTGTTATGCTATGCAATCCAGAAAAAGCTTTTAGCAATACTCTTACTGCAACTGAGCATACTTGAACTGCCTGATGATGAACATTTACTGGAGTCTATATCCCAAGGCTTTTAATACCAGCCCAGATTGCCTGGCCCTAATTTAAATAGTAATCGGCTGGAGATATTGACTTACCGTCTTTCATATCACTCACAGGAACTCACAGCGGTTAAACGGTTCAAATCGGCAGTAGCCCAATCGCTTAGGCGAAACTCCCAATCATGAGATTGCGTGAACCCACTCCTAACACAACCCATTCAGCTTAACTTGAGGGTTTAACAGAATTGCAAGTAATGTGGTATCCACAATCCGACATTGCTAGTAACTGTAAGTTTTTAACGGTATTGGTCTTCTATGAAGTGGTAATACTCCCTTCCCCTTTCTTCCCTACTTACTCCTGATAGGTCTGTGGCTCAATGAACCAAGCAATTTAGAACAAAATGATAAGGCTTTGGTCTTGAGCCTAATTAGTCTTGTCGGGGAGTGCGGGAGTTAGTCTTTGATCAGGTTTCACCGCCGTGACCGAAACCATTTATTGTTTCTTCTACTGAAGAGTTTTAACAACTCCTAGTATTTTATCATCATCATGATCATTAGCCTAATAACGTCCAACTCAAGGACTTCTACAACGACTGATTTTGAGTAGTCTTCATGCAGTATCTGATCTTCAATATCTAGTAAACCAGATTCATGTAAAAAAAATTCCGACAACTAATGAGCGACTTCTAGCTACGCTATACAAATGCTTTGGGAAATAACTCCACATAAAAGACCAGCTTTGATACCTGTAAAATAGAATCAACAGCAGCAAAGCTCTATGAGAATACTAAGCTAGTACTCAAGTCTAAATCCGGATGCAGACCAAAAACAGTTAAATTAATTCACAAAGCTCAGACGGCCAACATTAGTGTGCAGATAAAGATAGATGACCTGATTATTACAGCTAAATCAAATTTAGCTCAGCTGGTTACAGTCAAACCTAAAATTAATTTGGAAGCCATAATGAATTTATTAAATCATCATAGGCATCATCTATCGATTGGCCTCTCCGAATTTACGCCATGACATCCAGTCCTCCATCTACATCGCATCACGGATCCAGTTATCCAGTTCCATCCCAGCGATCTTCTTTAGGTCGTCGGTTCATCTGACATTCATTCTAACTTACGTTTTCCAAGTCGCAGTCTTCATTCTAAAGACTCCTTGCTCCAGTGGCAATTAAATCAGAAAAAATAGTAAAGTGGTTTTGAGGCCGAAAAATATGTTAAAGAAGGTTTTATATCTTTTGACTATGGTTTCATAGACTGATGTGTGGATTTTTGTATTTATTATAAAGCTGATCGGAGATGGTTCTTAGCTTGTTTTGATGAAAATTAAGCTGAGCTAGTTTTCTAAGCTTTTTTTACCTTCAATAATTCTGAAAAATTGGTCATATCTTTGACCATAAAGTGATTCAAACACCTACCACAAACTAATAAGCAGTACTGTTTTAATGTTTCTTTGATTTTGGCGTGCTTAAAGGAACATAACTATTTAAATTTTTATAAAAAAAAATATACTCTCATCTATTAAAACCATTTCTATAATAAGGCGCCTGTCCCACCAACAACAATGAGCGGAGCTATTAGCGATTTATCGCTCAAGAAACATACAATAAATGTATATTGTAGATCCCGTCCGTATAAATAAAAAAGATGAAGTATAGAGCGAATACTCGCCGTCAGTATTAACGGTCAGCGATATCTGTATCTCTTTTGTTTTCACGGGATCTACACGTATGTTTCTTGAGCGCTTAAATCGCTACTCGCTTTCTCGCTGTTAATGGAACACCAGACCCATCACTTTTAATATTATAATAGTAAAAGTAGAGAATAAACTAAATAATGCATAAGTAATTAAAATCAGTTTTCTATTTAAATATTCTGAAAGGGATATAAACTGAAATTAAGCATTAATGGGCTGCACATCACAAAAATGATTGTTAGGGTCGTTAGGTAGTGGGTTCACGGCGGTAATATAATGGGTTGGATTCGAACCCTCGATCTCACGACAGTGATGTCTTAGCCACAAGACCATCAGCGCTATTTATTATATTTTTAAACAAAAAAGAAAGATTGATTTATAAATTAAATTAATATATTTACAAATGTGTTTGGAACATCTAAGATAACTTGTGTAGCATTCACAACTAAAGCACATGGTCACTTTTAAAATTAAAAAAAACACAAATATTGACATTTTTCTTATTTAAAAAACATACTTACAACATTCGCCAACTGCCTCTGTGGCGCGGTGGGAGTGTATCCGACTGCTACGCAAGAGGTCGTGGGTTCGATCCCCACCCAGGATAAAACTTTGTGTGATGAGCACGATGGTTTATTCTGTGTCTGGGTGTTATTTATCTATAATATGTATGTATTTAGAAATATATAAGTATATTTATCAGTTGTCCGGTTTCCATAGTACAAGCTCTGCTTAGTTTGGGATCAGACGACGTTGTGTGAGTTGTCCCAAGATATTATTATTATTATTATTATTCATGTCAAATTAACTAAAGCGAATCCACGCTTAGCAAAAAAAAAACTTTTTTTAAATGATGGCAAGTAGAATAGAGTTTCAAAGGATTGCTACGTAGGTATATAAGCTGTCTCTCTACAATTCTGTGCATAAAATTTTAAATAAATATACTTGCAAGGGACTCCTTGAAGTCAATTCACGTATTTAAAGTAATGCAGTTGCAGTTAAGTTTCGATTACAACGGCCATTTTTGTATTCTTGTAACTTTGGGATCGATCTCAAATACGCTTGCGTCAAGTATGCGTCTTGAGAGCGCAATATCGACATTCTAGTACGGTGCGCAAGCGTTTTTAAGATCATTCGAAGTTACAAGAATACAAAAAAGGCCGTTTTAATCGAAACTTAACTGCAACTGCACTGCTTTAAATAAGTGAATTGACCCCCTTGATTTGTGAAGTTAAGCAATATTACCACTGTTGATTCATACATGGGTGACCGTTTTCAAAATATCACATCACTCCGTGTTTCGAAGAGCACGTTATGCCGTCGGTCTTTCGCTTTATCTCGGGTCGTGTCGAATTTTCGCCCCATCGTGGGGGAATACAGAGTGGACTTGTGTCTGCACATACACTTATACACTATAATTAGGGTTGCTACCTTTTTTGTGCAAATAAAGTACTTACGTTGGATATTAAAGGAGAAAAAAGTTGTGTCAAAATAAAGTACTATTAAATTTAGTTTATTTTCTTAAAATTTATTTTTATTATTTTTAACTACATTTAATAAATAACTAATCATAATGAAGCATCTTTATAGTCTGTATTTAAGTTCAGTTTTTTTTTAGATAAATATGTAAATTGAATACAATACAAATTTTTGAAAGATAGAAGTAAAAATTTGAAGTCCAGACGCAGGAATCGAACCCTGACTTCCGTATGCCAAACCCGGGCCGGAATCGAACCACCTATCTGGACTACCTATGTTATAAGACCTTAATTTTTTCTATATTAATGTTAATTGAATTGTAAATAATCAAATCTCATGTAAAATAAAGTAATTTTATGTATTTTATACTTTTCATAAAGTATGTACTTAGTATAAATACCCGAATTAAAGTATAATACATACTATAATTGAATACGGGTATATGGGAACTAGGAATATGGGATTGTGGTCCCACATTACTAGCAATCCTCTTAACCCCTCCAACTTAGCTCAATGGCTTTTGTTAGGAGTGGGTTCACATCGGTAGTGTAATGGGTAGGATCCGAACCCACGACCTCACGATTGCCTTAGCCATAAGGCTACCGCTGCGTATATAATACTAGCTGTCCCGCGCAACTTCACCTGCGTACAAATTTTCCTGCAACATTTTTCATTGCTGCTCCGCTCCTATTGGTCGTAGCGTGATATTATATAGCCTATAGCCTTTCTCAATAAATGGGCTATCCAACAGTAAAAGATTTTTTCAATTTGGATCGTTCGAACGTTCAAACTCGACTGTGGCGCGGTGGGAGTGTGTCCGACTGCTACGCATGAGGTCGTGGGTTCGATTCCCACACGGGACACCACTTTGTGTGATCCACAAATTGTCGTTCCGAGTCTGGGCGTACTTTGTGCCTGTGACTTGTATGTTTGTAAATTCCCCCGCGACACAGGGCTTAAACCCTAATGCGGGAGTCGCCTTTTTAAAAAAAAAAAAAACAAATAAACAAATTCTTCAGCTTTATAATATAAATATAGACACTATCTTCTGCGTAGTTAGCTAGTCTCTAACCTATGTCGATTACAGTGGCCTATCTCATTATTTTTCTATATTACTAGCTGACCCGCGCAACTTCGTCTGCGTAAATTTTCCCTTTTTTCTTTTTTCTTCCTTTTTTTTTACAATATTTTTCATTGCTGCTCCGCTCCTATTAGTCGTAGCGTGATGTTATAACCTATAGCCTTCCTCGATAAATGAGCTATCCAACAATAAAATATTTTTTCAATGCCGCCCAGTAGTTCCTGAGATTATCGCGTTCAAACAAACAAACAAACTCTTAGGGGTATGAAAAATAGATGTTGGCCGATTCTCATAGATACCGGATAAGCACAAAAAATTTCATCAAAATCGGTCAAGCCGATTCGGAGGAGTATGGCAACGAAAACTGTGACACGAGAATTTTATATATTAGATATACTTGGTTGTACTAATATACATATACATGCCACTCTAAATATACATACTATCTAAAAATATATAAAAGAAACCCCATAAAATCTAACTTTATTACCCATCAATCTATGGAAAAGATTTCCTATAAATATTTCATGAGACGCTCTATTTCAATTTTCATATGAAAATGTATATATTACCCCATTCGCTTGTTTTGTGGGGTAAGCCTGTAAATTGTCGACAGGTATGATACTTTTCCTTATTATTTTAAGCAAATTTTGGTAATCTATACTAATATTATAAAGCGGAAGAGTTTGTTTGTTTGCTTTGTTTGTTTGTTTAAACGCGCTAATCTCAGGAACTACTGGTCCGATTTGAAAAAATATTTTTTTGTTGGATTTTATCGAGGAAGGCTATAGGCTATATAACATTGCGCTATGACTAATAGGAGCGGAGTAGCGACGTGAAATGTTTCAAAAACGGGGAAAATTTACGCATACGAAGTTGCGCGGACAGCTAGTCTATACTAATATTATAAAGCTGAAGAGTTTGTTTGTTTGAACGCGACAATCTCAGGAACTACGGGTCCGAATTGAATAAGTATTACACTGTTGCATAGCCTATTTATCGAGGAAGGCTATAATAAATATATTGTAAAAAAAATATTTGGCATTTGAAAAGTAGCCATGACTTTTTATCGCCAAGTCCTTTTCTCACTAGCTTTATCTATTGCGAATTTGGCATTAAATGTAGAATCAGTTCCAAATTTCGTCCCACGTTATTATGAGTTGACATTCTGTAACCTAAATGAACAAAGTACTTTGACTTTGTCTTTTTTACCTACTTTGTCTTTTTTGTCTTACCCGTAAGAGGAGCAAGACATCTCATCCAAATTCTACATTTATTTTTTCAAAAGACGACACCCGGATTAGGTTACAAGCCCTGTGTCGCGAGGGACTTTTCAAACATACAAGTCACGGACACAAGTACACCCAGACTCGGAACAACAATTTGTGGATCACACAAAGTGGCGTCCTCCACGACCTCTTGCGTAGCAGTCGGACACACTCCCACCGCGCCACAGAGGCAGTCAATCTCTATCTATAATTTATGACGGTTTCTTACTAAATACTACAACCTGGCTGGAACAAAACAACTTAAAAATAAATATGTCCAAAACAAAAATTATACAATTCCAAACATCCAACTCAGACACATCTAAACTTGACATACATTACAACAATTATCATCTAACCGATACAAATGAATGTATATTCTTGGGTATAACTTTAGACAAGTTTTGTAATTGGAAAGCTCACATTGAAAACATCCTCAATAGAATAGATCGCTTCGTATTTGTGTTGACAAGAATCAGACAAACAGTCAATATAGAGTGCGCCAAAACAACTTACCATGCCTACGTATCCTCTGCCCTCAGATATGGGCTAATCATTTGGGGCAACTCGATAGATAGTGATAAAGCTTTCAAGGCACAAAAAAAATGTATCCGAGCGATGTGTGGAGCTAATTTCCTGGATAGCTGTAAACCACTTTTCTTAAAGCATAAGATACTCCCTCTCCCATCCTTATACATATATGAAATTAGTATATTTGTAAAAAAACACCCAGAACTGTTTGAGAAACTCGGTGACTCAAAACACAGCCGGACTAGACACAAAGATAGACTACGTCTACCACAAATTAAATTGGAAATGTTTAAGAGAAATGCCTACTGTATGGCTATTAAAATCTTCAATAAAATACCGACCTCTATCAGCTCTTTACCATTAGTGCCATATAAAACAAAGCTGTTTGAATTACTCACATCCAAAAATTATTATTGTATTAGAGATTACCTAGATGACAAGTTTTAATTAATACCTAAAAAATCAACCAATTCGAAATTATGTATAACTAAAATATTAAATATCTATAACTTAACATTTGTATTACCTGTTGCTATTGACACTTGTATTTTTTTTATTGACTTGACATTTTAATTATTTTTTTTTATTAACCTGAAATTTGTATACTTTTTTTAAATTGATACTCGTATTATTATCTTTTGAATTAATATTGTAATTTGACATTTTTTATCATTGTAATCCTTATTATAAATTAAATCATTTGCACGCCGACTGCGGCAGAATATGCGGAAATAACAATATGCACCTACCAACAATTGTACCATGTTCATGCAAATAAATGTTTTATTATTATTATTATTATGTATGTCGTTTCCATATCACGGGACTATGGAGTCCCGGTCATTTGGGAGGCGTGCGTGGGGCCGAAGCCAACACGTAGAGGCCCGTTAGACACTTTAATCTAAAGGCTATGTGACACAATTATTATTATTATTATTATTATTATTATAATAATTATGAAGAGCGCCGTAGGAATATTTGGTGCAAAAATGGATACATAAACTGTTTCTAATGACACTTTACTGTAAAATATAATATACTAGCTGTCCCGGTAAACTTTGTACCGCAACGTTATTTTATTTCGTTTTTTTTAAGTAAGAACATTTTACAGTGTATTAGAAAATCAAAAATAAAAGAGTGAATCATCATCAGCCTATCGCAGTCCACTGCTGGACATAGGCCTCTCCAATTGCACGCCACTTTGTTCTATCTTCGGCCTCTCGCATCCAGCTCCTGCCAGTCGTTTTGCGTAAATCATCATTCCTCAGCCTGAGGGCGTCCTACACTACGTTGAATGAAGTCGGTAAAATCGTTCTCTGGTTTTCTTGTCACCAAGAAATAAGGATTCATTTTGATATAATATGATTTTAGATAATGGAATATCAATTACTTGAGGACGGGGCATTTTTTTTTTTAATAACTGCCAATGTGGGATTGTGGTCCCACATTACTATAAATCCTGTTAACCCCTCCGGCTAAGCTCAATAGCTTGTATTAGACGTGGGTTCACGTCGGTAGTATAATGAGCAGGATTCGAACAAGAGACAGAAGAGAATCAGTCTCGCAATCGAGAGGTCGTGACCTCTCGATTGCGAGACTGATGCCTTAGCCATTATGCCACCACCGCTTCAACTTGCCTTCATACATTACTATCAAACGTCATATCTTTACTTTCTCTTTTACTCCCATAACATACTTCATTTAATCCATCCATCTCTTCTTAGGTCATTCTTTACTTTTAAAGCTACACCACTACAAAGATTCATACAATAATTGTTCAGTAATTTTCCGTGAAAAAGTAAAAAATATTCTTATTCTATTCATCCTTACAAAATTTAATAATAGGACTATTTTACCGGGGGTTCAATTCGGAATAAGATTTTTCACTTTTTTAGACCTTAAATTTTCTATAATCCTTTGTTATACATTATTTAGATCAGAAATGGACATCTCTTAATTTCAGTTCTTAGGTTTTCATTTTATAAATATAACAGACTAGCTTTCGCCTGTGGCTCTTCCCATTTGGATGTCGGTTTTAATGATAAAAACTATCGTATGACCTTTCCCGGGATTCAAACTATCTGCATACCAGATTTTATCTAAATCAGCCCAGCGGTTTAAGCGTCAAAACTAACAGACAGAGTTATTTGATTATATTTATAATATTAGTTTAAATACTCCGATGACAGTCCACGTAGTTTCGCCTAATTTTTTTTTTTTTTTTTTTTTTAATAAATAATACTGTGCTAATCTCTTTGAATAAAATAAGTCGTGATGTTAGATCTTAGTACTAGTGAGTATATAGGGTTATATTGGGAGTACACAATGGGTCACGGGGTCATCGCCCGATAGTGCGGGGTGCCCCAACGGATGCTGGATCGATAGGGGACGTCTGTGCGACGTTAGTGACGTGACATGTTCACTATCGATAAAAAATCGAAACGACGATAATTATAATATTTGATTTGATGGTGATAATACTATATTGTAACGTCCGAGTGTTAATAAAATGTTAAAATGTTGGCATTTTGAAAAATGTGGCGATTAGTTTTTCTGGTTTAACTATTGATTTGCAAACTTGATACAGCTTGTCAATCATGATCACAAGTTTTAAAAATGAAAAGTAAAAAAAAACACAAATTTTGACTCGCTGTTTGAGTCTTTATCCTCTTTGAGGTTTTTAAAATACACCTAGTTGATATTACCAATGCTATATTTTAGCTTCTTTAGTAAACTAGTTTTTGAGATTTCGTAAGACTACTTCTCAAAATCTAAACGCATATGACTTGAGACTATGCACTATCACCATAATACTAAAATTAAATTCATTAGTATCCATCCTTATATTATAAATGTGAAAGTAACTCAGTCTGTCTGTCTGTTACGCTTTCACGCTCAAACAGCTAAACCGATTTAGATGAAATTTGGTATGGAGATAATTTGAGTCCAGGGGAAGGACAGTTTTATCGCGATAAACGACATCCATGCGGCAGAACGTACTTTATGAAACTCTAAATACATTTGAGTTGAGAATAAGCACTATCACTATAGTGACTATTTTTCAAAAGACACCCCTCTATGCCTTACAGAGTACGTTCCCCGTAACACCCGTGGTCTTGCACTTAATCTCTCTTCGATCATGTCAGATTTTCGTTTATCGAACTATGGAAGTGAAGGAATAGAAAATGCATTTTTATCGACACACACTCTTGCGCACTAATCTCCTCCTAGTTGGCCAGATTCTACTTATCTGACTCTCATATAGCCTCCTAAGACCTGGTGTTATAATATTTTGTGCTTATTGAGGATTTGATTTTGAGATTATATTTATCAAATTAAATATTCCCTGTCAGTCCTGAGGATACTATTTTTTTGATTGAGTTATTTAATTTAAAGTAATATTTTTTTGATTAAAAAATTATGTTTAAGTTACCATTATTACATTTAATTGCGAATTTAATTTGTACATAAAAATGTACAGTGGTAAAAATAAAGGATTTTTGTCAGAGCTGTAATGTCATTGCCTCAACAATTAACGAGCTGACGTACATCAGGTTGTAAAATTTATACGTCTACCCTCGTTAGAGGTCTATAACTAATTTTATTATCACGGTTGTTTGTTCAGGTGATCTAGCTAATTCCTGTTCACGACAACATAACTTAACCTCGTAAATTAAATGCTGATAGGTGCAAATCTGATTTATTTAGACTAGTAGACTACTACCAGATATACTTGGATAGATAGCTTTCATTAAGTAAAATAAGTATTTTATAATACTAACTTTGTTATCGAAAAATCTTGAGTTCGATTACTGCGTTTTTTTTACTTTGTTATGTAATTATTTTATAAAAGATAAAGAAATTGGTAAGAAAAGCTTATAAAATACTTTTTTCACTCAATGAAAGCCATCTGTCCCAGTATATCTGGTAGTAGACTACTATCTCCAGTTTACTTTGTCTGAAACACTTCTAAAATTAACGTTGTCATTAGACAATGCTCACTTTAGAAGTGCTCGTATGGAAATACCCTATTTTATGTAACCGACGATGCCTTAATCTCACTGGAGAGTGCTCGATGATATACAACTTATAACAGAAAGGTGTTAAAAACGCTGGACTTTTTAAGGACATAGTAGTTTAAATAAATAAAAGGTCCAGCACATTTGAGTTAATGATTTTTAAATAAGAAATATACTTATAAGTTGGGGTAAATAGGTCACATGATAGGAAGAAAAAGTTAATTCACCCCTTTAAAAATACCCAATTGACAAAATAGTATAAATATTTTTTACAACTATATAGTCAACAATAAACTGTAATTTTCAGTGTTTACCGAATTACCCCCTCCTAAAGCTAGTCACATCATAATTAAAGACTGTTTTTCGCCTCTCGCCATCCGCGAATATATTGGCTACTGATACAAAATTACTCCTATTTATTTCATCAACAAATCACAATTTTCATCAAAATGGATTGGGTAATTACAAAAATGACTTGGCCAAAAATATTAGTAACAAGTAAACCATTGACTAGTAGCTCTTAAATGGGATAAATAGATAAGTTATTACCCCACAATTTTCACGAGTTACCCCTCATCATATTTTCCAAGTGGTAGGCACTGCCCGTCTTGCCCATAACCTAATCATATGAAACTTCTTATGGCTATTAATTTTCAAGTTATTAGACGGGTTAATTAATTCCCGTCTAGCCGTTAATGAATTATGGTCGAGTGAGGTTTCGTTTTAACCGATTAAAAAGAGGAGGGTTATGGGTATGTTGATGAGTAAATGTGGCATCGCAGCTCATAAAAGGGTAGACTGATATTAATTTGCTTTGTTTATTGGATAGCCTTAGCTATCATTTAATGGAATCTTCGCATCTAAGATCTATTCAGCCTATTTAAAAAAAAAGTGTTTGAAAAAATTTTTCCCCTTAAATGTCCGATAACCGGGTAAAAAGTTGTTTATGTTTCTTCTCAGTCTTTATAATATCTCCGTAAACTGCATTTCTTATATAAAAGTATTTAAAAAAAATCGCCCAATCATAATCTTGTAGGAAAATCACAATCTCATTGTTCGTTTACTTTGCGAATCATAGCGAAACAACTGGCTCGATTTTGATGAATTTTATCTATAAGATACACTGACACACGGCAGTTGTGTAAACAAACACATTACCTTTACAAACAACATACTAAGAATAAAATTGTCTTGAAATTTCAAAATTTAATTGAATCAATATCAAAATTCATTGAAAGCTGTAAATATAGGTGACATTTATATAGGGGTTGTTACTGACTCAATTTGTGTACCTCTCGCTCTTTGCTGTTTCCAATTAACAAAGTGACAATTGATTTTGTATATAGTCAGCTCAGAGCATCAAACTTCGCTTTTGTATCAGAGCAGATCGGGAATTAAGTGAGATTAAGTGAAGTTACTACTGGCAGATTCTTAGATGGGTAACCGTTTTGTAAAATAGCCCACTTCTCTATATCTCTAAGAGTATGACAAACATACGTACATCCCTCCATCTGAAATAGTAAATTAAATAAATATTATTATATATCATTCATTATACTTATTAATTTAAAGAAATCTCGTGTCACGGTATTTGTGGTCGAACTCCTCCAAAACGGCTTGACCGATTTGAATGGTTTTTTTTTGTATATTGGTTAGGTATGAGTATAGGTCGTAAAGTATTGTTTTTTAATCTTTTAATTTTATTAAAATTTTATTAATATCTACCCAATAATTTCAGAGATAATACATTATTAATATTTATAAAATATTTTCTAAATAGGTTTTTGAGTTTGGTTTTAAAATAATCGGTATTTATCGATACATCCCATCACTAGTCAGGATCCCCTTCATATCGCATGCACATTCGACTACGCACACATTCACAGACGCGTTAGTGTGCGCGTTAGGGGACAGCTGTATTAATTCGCGTTACCTTCTCTCTTGTGATCGGTATAGAAACTGTAACCAGAGTAGCGATAGACGAACATCCGGCTTTTACATTTTATACTTTGACTAGTGGTCGCCGGCGACTTGGTTCGCATGAAAATTAAGAAAAAAAAAATTTTTTCTGGGTAGCCTATGTGCTATTCCAGGCTATAATCTTTCTCGGTGCCAAATTTCATTCAAGTCAGTTTAACAGTTGTGGCATGTATAAATAGAATCTAAACATTAATCTATACTAATATTATAAAGCTGAAGAGTTTGTTTGTTTGAACGCAGTAATCTCAGGAACTACAGATCCGAATTGAAAAATTATTTCACTATTGGATAGCCCTTTTATCGAGGAAGGACGCTAGAATAGAAGCAGAGCAGCAATGAGATATATTGCAAAAACGGGGAAAATTTATGCAGATGAAGTTGCGCGGAACAGCTAGTAACACATTATAATTCATTGTGAAGTCCCTTTGATCATGTATTGTGCCACATAAATAGCACTTTTATAACTACACTCAATACATCATTGTTACACTACACTTCAGTCTTCAGTCGTTTCAACCTTCTGTTTAACTTCATGGTGTCGAGATCTAAGTAAGGTTAAACAACCGGATAAGTGCAAATTGTTCTCACCCACCGACGCGGACGGTTCCGTACAAATTTGTAGTTACATATTATAAATAGTTCAGGAATCGAGTCTCGCAGTTTTTTAAAGACTGTGTTTGTTATGATATAAATCTAAATTATAAAGCTGAAGAGTTTGTTTGTTTGTTTGAACGCGGTAATCTCAGGAACTACTGATCCGAATAGAAAAAATCTTCACTGTTGGATAGTTCATTTATCGAGAAAGGCTATAATCTACACAACACCACACTACGACCAATAGGAGCGGAGCTGCAATGAGAAATGTTGCAAAAACGGGAAAATATTACGCAGACGAAGTTGCGCGGGACAGCTAGTGTATAATCGTGGGACAACTCACACAACGCTATCTGATCCCAAACTAGGCAGAGCTTGTACTATGGAAACAAGACAACTGATACACATACTTATATATTTTTAAATACACACATATTATAGATAAATAACACCTAGACACAGAATAAACCATTATGCTCATCACACTAAGTTTTATCCTGGGTGGGGATCGAACCCACGACTTCTTGCGTAGCAGTCGGACACACTCCCACCGCGGCACAAGTATAGGTTTTAGGTTTATATAACTTGCCAAATTTCATAGTTCTGTTGCCATATTATTCGATAAGCGTTTATGCGACTTGTCTAGAGTTGGGTCTGTAGATACAGCTTGGTCTCCATTTTTCAAAGCACACCAAACATTAGAGAGCTCAAGTATAATGGTCTCTTTTTATAACTTACATCCACGCAGCCGAAGGCGTAGGTATAAGATATAAATAAATATTAATCTCTTCCTCGTGGCTTTCCCTGCGTGGATGTCAATTATAAAGGTTACCTGTGTAATACATTAACTAGTCATCAAAATTTTATCAAATTTATAGATTACCTCTTATACAGTATGTATACATAATGCCTGTCCGACCTGTTAATGTATTCTTAGGTATCATGTTCCCATTCGATTTCGAAGTCATATGGAAAACATGTTGAGGCGGAAAAGATTGTTTTTATTTATTTATTTAACACTTAATGTAAAAATAGTGTACAAAATCGGACTTAATGCTAAAAGCATTCTCTGCCAGTCTACCTTTGGGTGATGTAAAGTTAAGAATATGTAGGTGCAGACTGTAGAAAACTAGATAAATAAAAATAATAATAATAAAAAATATATGTAAAGTCGAGAAATTAAAAAATAAAAGGCTTTATATTTACACAAAAATACGTAATCGAATACATGCTAATATATACATACGTACATATTTAAAATAAACATAAATTACATTACTTACATACATACATATTTATATACAATACATACATACATTAAAAACTAATAGGTTGTTAACTTTGTAAAGATTCAGCTGCTGTTAAAGAGTAGCGTAAGTGTAGTGGTAAAGAGGCTCGTTAAATGGGCTATCCAACAGTGAAATAATTTTTCAAAACTCTTCAGCTTTATATTAGTATAGATTACAAATCATTCTGTATACTTCACGACCACTCTCTATCTCATACTTACCAACTTGTCTGCCTCTCTGGCGCACTCGATATTATAAATTTATTTATTGTAATGTAAAGAAACCCGAGTCGCAGGTTATTAGTTTATTACAATAATTAGTATTAAAAAAAAAACACTGTAAATCTATAGTACCTTTAAAATTACTGTAGATACACATACCTAGATACTCAATACAGTATTTTAATCTCATAACACATATAATTAATTTAAAATATAAATTTAAACAACCATTATCCTAAAAAATCGTTTTTAAAAACCACAACCCCATCACTATTAAAAGACATTCTAAATTCAAAAAACCATTCTTTAAAATTTAAACCACAACTTAACCGTTACGTTATTTTTTTAAAGCAAAGACATCTTAACAGTCAGCCTTTGCAAAATTCACACAATAAAAACCCGAGATAGAGCTGTGCAAATTACATTTTAACAAAGAAGGGGAGATCTTTTCCCACCCCTAGCAAGTAAATGAAAAAGTACAATCAATTGATAAAAGTATACAAAAAAGTGTACAAGCATTGTGTACAAGATACAGAAAAATATCAAAAGGCGTTTAACTTTGTCCAAGGATTTTTTGAAATAAATTCTTTTTTAATCTGTGCCGGTTTGATTGATATAACCTGATGTGTATTTAATGATGTCCTTTTATAGATTCTAAAAGGTATTAACGGATACAGTATTGGGCTGGCCAGTTGATCTAGTGGTTCGATCCCCACCCAGGATAAAACTTAGTGATGAGCACGATTGTTTATTCTGTGTCTGGGTGTTATTTATCTATAATATGTATGTATTTAGAAATATATAAGTATTTTTATCAGTTGTCTGGTTTCTGGTTTGGGATCAGATAGCGTGTAGGTTTATCACGGCTACTAGTTTTTCTCGCAGTTAGCGATATATTGGAATTTATAGCCTTTTTCTTTTGATGTATAATCTACATTAATGTAAAGTTTTATCAAAATCAGTACAGTAGTTATTGCGTGAAAGAACAATGTAACAAACATCCATAAAGTATTTATCAAAGTAATTTAAAGTTAGTAATGGAATATAAAAAAAAAAAAAAATTTCGGAATAAAAACTAGCCTATGTGTATTTCAGGCTATAATGTATTCCTATATCAAATTTCGCGTGGCTGAATAAGAAACATCCAAGCTTTCGCATTTATAATATTAGTATAGATTTAATACAATTTAAGGTATTAAACCACTGATCCAATTAATAAACATTTTCCATGAAAAATAAAACTTACTAACTAACTTTTTCTTGCTCCATACCAAATTTCATAAAAATCGTGACAACAGTATTAAGACACACAAACACATCTACTTACCTTTTATTAATAAACACCAGAAAATGTTACTACTGGTATTATGTTTTCATATATTCCCACATATCGAAAAGAAAAGAACTATTACAATTCTTACCCTTAAAATAGGGAACGTGGCATTTACAAAATGGCAACACCGACATTACTTCATTGTTAAAATGACATTTAAATGTCAAACTAATGTCAAATATTCCCGCGATAATGGACATTTAAAATTGCTATAAAATAGCTACCAGGGTCAGTTATGAAAATGGCGAAAATGCAAAAATCTATTCTAATTAATTTATAGACGAAAAATTGTATAAGGATCTTCTTATAAAAAAAATAAATGTCTCATTCGTTTCTCAACGGACAGACCCCCCCCCCCCCCATAAAGGTCAAAGCACACTGATCAACTCGTAAAGAGATCGGCATCGTATTATCTTATATATTTAAATGTTATTTGTAATAAGAAATGCTAAAAAACCACCAAAATAAAAATAAAAAAAATATTACGCCTAATATTTTAAAATATATTAATAATAATAATATCTTGGGACAACTCACACAACGCTATCTGATCCCAAACTAAGCAGAGCATATTTCTAAATACATACATATTTTAGATAAATAACACCCAGACACAGAATAAACCATCGTGCTCATCACACAAAGTTTTATTCTGGGTGGGGATCGAACCCACGACGTCTTGCGTAGCAGTCGGATACACTCCCACCGCGCCACAGAGGCAGTCAAATCCTCAAGTATACCTCTAGTAGCCAAATCCATCGATAGTTAGATTATTGAGACCGGCGTTAGGCACGTAGGGTTGTGGCATTGTTCTGAAACGGTCATCCTCACCCATCTATGGGCCGAGAATGGTAACATTGTTTAACCTCGCAGTACAAAGTGGTGTCTCGTGTGGGAATTGAACACATGACCTCTTGCGTATCAGTCGTCACACTCCCACCGCGCTACAAAGTTTTACGTCACAGAAATGAAAGTACATAGATTACGCTGCTGCCCGTCCTCCGGTGTGAAATCCCTTAGTCGCCTAGATAATTGAGATAGATAATTATCTGGAATAACACATAATACTACTTTTTATCTAGGAAAATCCACCCGTTACCATGGGATAAATTCATTTTTCAAAATTTTCAAGCAAACAAAGTCGCGAGCACGAGCTAATTATTACTTAATGGTACATGTTTCAATACAAACAAACAACAGAAAATCTACAGACGCTATTCACAAAATATCTATCTAAACATTCAACAAACAATTTTTACTTCAAATAAATCAACTCGACATTCTTCGGAAGATATTCCCGCTATTCGACGGTAGATGGCGCTGTACACAAATTCTGGCAACTATTCGATTGCATAGTTGCGCCCGTTCGAAGCCAAAACTTTGAATTTATGCGATATTATAATGGTATAGACAATTTAGCTACGTCTAAGTTGCAACTTGGCTCCTGTAGATTAAAGTTTTGCGAATAATTCTCCCCGAAACTCATTGTTTAAAATAAGCTTGCCTGTTTGTGGTTGGGGCAGATAGCAAAAATCGGCTTGTGGTCCCGTTTTTGGGCTGTCTTTGATGTTTGTACACAAACTATAAGGGATTAGTTATTTTAGTTATTATAACGGTTGCGAGGTTGCGGAGTTTAAAATGTAGTTAAATTATGTTGTGACAGTTTTCGTGTGTACCTTTACATTTTGAGTGAGGTTTGTTTATTAATAAGTTTAGTTTTTATACGAAAGCCTCTAAAAGTTACGAATTTTTTTAGTGACACTGAGTCTTTTTATTCCATCACTAGCTAACCTGCGCAACTTCGTATGTTTTTGCAACATTTTTCATTACTGCTCCGCTCCTACTGGTGATGTTACATAGCCTTCCTCCATATACATATAATGGGCTACCCAACAGAAAAATATTTTTTCAATTCGGACCAGTAGTTCCTGAGATTGTCGCATTCAAACAAACAAACACACAAACACTTCAGCTTTATAATATTAGTATAGATAACTTCCAAATACCTGAACGGATTTAGATGGTTAGGACATTATTAGATACCTTAATACGTCTGGGTAACATAAGCCAGGTTATTTAAAAAAAATTTGGCAGCCGTCATACGGGAATAAATTATTCCTGACTAGCTGCCCCGGCTTCGCAAGGGTATCGTTGTTTTTCTACCTTGAATTATATTATTGCAATCTTCATAGGGATCGCTAATTTTTTACAATAAAATATAGCTTATGTTACTCCCTGATAATGTAGCTTTTTAATCTTGAAATATTATTTTAAAATCAGTCCCGTAGTTATTAAGTTTATTAATTACATACAAAATTACAAATATTTCCTCTTTATAATAATAAGTGTAGAAGTTAGAAGTGTAGATTAGGTTAACATGGATATTAAAACAAAGGCCAAATTATGTCAATTTCAAATATATTTATCATGGTTGAGGGTAAATATTAGTTACAAGGGCAGGCGTGTCTAAGCCTACATGTACACTATATGCTTTTCCTATATAAAATCTACCTTTAGTGAAGTCAAACCTTATCTAAACAAAATTTTTACTCCTCAGAGTGGTTCAGACCCCCCTAAATTTAATTGTTTAGGTAGGGGCTTTAAACAAAGTCCTAAATTCGCTATTATGGTAAGCTATTATTGGTGTAATATGTACCTACAAATCATAAAGGTTTATGTACATTTAAGCTCAAAATAAGTAAATAATTAAAAGTATTTAGGCATACAATTTAGTTCAATCTCTTTACAGTAAACCGATCAAGCTCTCCAGAGTATTCAGTTTAGCTTCGAAATCTAATTTGATTAGACGTAAACTACCTTCAAACTGCTATGAATAATAAACGAAGTATCAGACTATTGCTATCTCACTTTTTGAAGCGTAAATTAAAATTAAAATTTGAGAGGCTGTTCAGTTAGTTAGCTTTAACTTAAACGCATTTAAAGTATAAATAAACTAGTTTATCTTAACTTAAGTCTGATTTAAATTGGAATTTTTAACTCCCGTTTTTCACCTCTTAAGGGGTTATTTAAAAAAAAACTATACTTATCGGATGCCCTATCATAATTATTATCTTAGTGCCTATAAAAGTGATTTTAAGTGCGGTTGCGTTGATAATATATCAGGCAGTCACTGTTTCCTCTTACAGACACGTATGTAAATGACATTAAATATTTAAACATAAAAATAAAGACTCTGTTCATTGATCAATAAGATTTTTGTGTATCAAATTATCAATGGCGGGCGTAACATCTTAACCATCCCTCCTTACTGCTTATTTCTTATTGCCACAGTGATTGTACCAAATTTAATCAAAACTGAAATAACTACATAACCTAAAATAATAATACTTTAATCCTTCGCTCAGACTCTCTTTTGATACAATACTCTAACAGTATATTTTTAGTAAATTACAAAGCAAACAGACACCATTCAATATTAAAACAGATTTAATTCGACAAATATCTTGAAATCATCTATACCAACTCCACAGAGATTGTATACCGCTAATGACATTTGCACATCAAATGTCAGATTTCCCGCCAAAACCGATATGGACTGTCAATCGTTGGCGGGTAATCTAGCGTGGAAACAAGATGGCTGCTTGAAAAAAAATACGTTTCTTTTCTAACAGGAAACTTTTGTGTTTAAACAACGAAATGATTCCAAAGTATTTAAGTATGTTAAGTAAATATGCTTACAAAAACATCGTTTATAATATTATTTTGAATGTAAGTAAATAAATAAGTAGGTAGGTACGTGATATAATTTGTAAAGAAAACCTTGACGCATATCGTCATTTTCGCATAATGTCTTTGGCGTATTATTCTAAATATAGACGATACTTTAAAAAATAACACAATATAGATACTATTTTACCGATAAATTAATACTGGATGCCGAATTAGTAAGTCGAATCCCCGCCAGATGGGATCACATTATGATACTCTAGCGAAATCAATAAAAAAATAAAAAGATTTTTTTTATACAATTGAAAAAATTATGATTCGAATGTGTAGTCAACGCGCGGAGTCAATATAATAACAACGGGCTTATAAAAAAAATAAGTTCTATCTTTTTTTTATTGATTTCGGTACACATGGTGGAAGTTCCCTTCCGCGAGGATTCAACTGACTACATCGGCTTCCAGATAGCCTGCGGCTCGGCCGAGCTAGAGTATCCTAAATGTGCAAAATTTCAGCTCACAGACAACTGTCCAACGGTTGGTGCTGGACATGCAAATGAAATAGACTTTAAAATTTAAATAAACGTTCCTATTTTTAGAGCTCGATTTCCCTAAAAACTAAAATAAATTAAAACCTCTAGTTTTGGTGGCCTTATTTTTAAGATGTGTATTTTTGTCATTTTTAATACATTGCAGGCTCATTCACTATAATTATCCCATTAGGCATTTATTTTTCTTATATAATGCATTACCAATTCGTTGTTTTAATAAAATATATCTAAAGTAAAATAACTCAAAGCTAGATTTTAAAAATACTTTTTAAGAGACGAGAAAGTCACCACGCCATCTATTATCAAATAGCGAAACTTTAAAAATAAAATACCTACTATAGAATATTTTTATCAACTCACACTCGAATGACTGAATGCACTGCAAAAGATTACAAGAATACGCGGCTAGACATTACTTTCAACTCAGTGACTACGCTAGCCTATCTGAAATCTAGAAAATAAAAATGTAAATGGAAAACAAATCACAAAAAGAGAAACTTGGAGGCGCCGGGTATCGATCCCGGTACCTCTCGCATGCTAAGCGAGCGCTCTACCATCTGAGCTACGCCCCCTGATGTGATGTTGGTTGAAATAGCTGTACACTGTACACTTCCGTTTGATTTTTAAATAATGTGTTGATTTTCGTTCAAAACTTTGATGAACATGGTCTCTCTAATTTCCTCATATAATTTTTGATGTGCCAGACAGCAAAAAAATATATATTTTTAATTAAATCTGGATCTTTTTAAAAAATGTCTAAGCACTTAATAAACACTGGTGATTTAAGTCACAATTACTTCGGCCCGGTAACCAAATAGTAACCGACTTTAATATTAACGTATAAAATAACCAACCTTTAATTCAAAAAAAGAAAAACCAAACCGAAACATCAAGAGCCATCAAAATTTCACAGGAAAAATAACGAAACTCCAATTTAAATTTACAAACAAAAAATACTTTAACAAATCAAAATCCCAACGAACTTTTTAGAACTTTGACAAATCACAATTCTAAAATTTCAATCGGTAAATACTTCAGGTAACACAAAACTACCAATTACGAACACCAGAGGGCGCTGTTTGCTATAAAACTCCTCAGCGAAGTCTGGTTATTAATTAAACTTCGTCGAAATGTCCGTAATTGGCGACGAAACTTAAAAAAGGGGTAAAAATAAATATTTTGTGCAACCCTAGAGTATTCGAAACCGATTCAAGCCGGATTAGGGTTAACAAGTTTGACTTTTTCAAATTTAATAATTTATTTATATTATTTCCAGTTTCAGTACTTTAAGATATATTATAAGTAAGTAAGTATTATTAAGGACATAAAATATACCTAAGATATCTTTTAAGTAACAAACAATATTAAATCATAATAATAGATTATAGCATTTTATAAACTACGGATCTTAATCGCGTAAATATTTTATTTTAAGGCTAAATACCTTTGTTTATTGCCTATTTATAATTCTTTAATGTGTACAAATCGCGAAAGTTTACGAACATATATAATAATAGATGACAAAAATAATATTAACATATTTAATTGTATTAAATAATCATAATGAGGCAATTATTGAATTATAAATAATTAGAAAAGAAACATGAGCATAACATAAAAAAAATTATTATAAATTAAAACTGATTGACTATAGATTATAATGAAATGGTTTCGTTTCTTTTTTTTTCTATGATATTACTTAACATTACAAAAACCGGGATATGTCAGACAAAAAGTTGATTAACTACATCTTATAAATATTCTGATGAACATATTTTGATGAAAAAAAGCTAAAAACCATTCTAAATAAAGTAAGTCTAAATCAATAATATATTTAAATTTTGATTCAGAGGGCCAAAAAAATGTTTTACTTTGAAAATAAATACCTAGCTACAAACAAAAACTGTAAAATAGCACGCTATTTTGCAAAAAGTAGAAAAATAGCACGCTATTTCTTAATAAGCTGAAAAATAGCACGCTATTTCTTAATAAGCTGAAAAATAGCACGCTATTTCAATAGCATGTTTATTTTATTGTCTAGTTAGCACAAAAACATAATCGCTTATAACCAGTTACGGCCGGATTTCAACCCGAAAGAGTAGGATGTCCATGGGTTTTTATGGATATATTTAATGTTTTTGTAAATGTTTTAGGCTGTTGGTGGATAATGGATATTTGGGGGAATAATAGGGGTAACGTTAATAAAGGGAGGTTTTATTGGTGGGTTACCGGATGGGGTAATGACGGTACTGATAGGAGAAACAGTTGAATTCAACGTTTTGCAAGACCGCAGACTTGTTTTTGAATGGGTGAAATTCGGTTTAAAAATTGAGTGTGAACGGTGGGCAATTTCAGAAGGGAATAAGTGAGGCGATAGATTGGTTAATAAGTGCTTTTTAGCTCAACTTTTACCAATAGGAAAACTATGAACGAGGTGTGATTCAATTATTTTTTAAATTCTATATGATTTTTGAAAAGAATCAATTTCCACTCGCAAAAATTGCAAAAGTTACGGACAATAAACTGAAAAACAAAAAAGACGTTTTTTTGGCAAATATCACAAAAAACGACTTGAAAATATTTAAATTTGAAAGAAGATTAATAAAATATTTATAATTTAGCTCATAAGATATTATGTTACATATACCTAGTGAATAAGTGTGTGTAATTAAGTGCAGTTTTTATTACCTCACTTTAATTCCGATAGAACAAAAATATTGAGAGTTTAGGCAACAAAGGTCTATTTTTATGGGTATCCGTCACATTTCTCAAGACAATATTCTCAAATTAAAAAAAAAACAGTTTTTGATATAATTCGCAGTTATGGTTGTATCAAGCAGTGGCACTTTTTTTAAACACAAATCTCGAACCTTAGAGCAGTCTCCCATTGTTCGTCGAACATCTCAAAAATGTCAATTATGAATACACCTAACCGTTCCTAATAAGTAAACATATTGTAGTAGGAATTGAACCGGAGTAAAAGTAATCGCGCATAATCACACAATCACATCTTTAATTATATCGGTGATACGACGAGAGTAAGTTTATATCACTATGTAATAGCTTATGAAAGAACATACTTAAATAAACGACTTGTAATCATGATAACCAACCCTTTCAGACCCACTATAAACTCCAAATAATAGACAGCCAATGACAGCTGTCAAAATTCAAATATAGAACATAATATAATTCATATTTCACAAAAGTTTTTATCTTAAACAGGAAATATCCAGTGCTAAGCCCTTATAATGCCGATGTTACCCCATCCTGCCCTGATATGAGAGCTACTAATACTCAACTTACCCTTTTTTATTTACAGGCACTGACCACAACGCTGAACGGTTAGGTGAGTTCATTACGGTATACGTATTTTTTTTGTTGTATTTTCTTTTTCAAGATGGCGGCTTGATTAAATGTCATACGTGATGTTTGTATTTGTTTTTTTGTTATTATTACGCGGTATTAATTCGCTTTCCGCGTTTTTTTTCTGTTTGTGTTCTTATTTCATCGATAAAGAACGAATTTTGGTACGATTTTTCTTGTCGTTTATAGAATTTCATTAATTGTTAATAGGAACATAGGCTAGGGGTTAACGCACCGGATTGGCAATTTAGAGACCATGGGTTCGAATCCCACTTGTTATACTATCGATCAACATGAACTCCAATGGGAGTAATGACTCTGAAGTAATACTTAGGGTCTTTAAGTCTTATTTTACAGTAAGACATGTAATCATCAAATTAAATATGTCGGTATTATACCTAGTTACAATCTAACCCTCTTATTCACAATAAACAAATAAATTAGCAAACGTTTTAAGAGCATTTTAACTAAAATAAAATGTTCTTAAAACGTCTTCTAATTTAGTGTAAATTCTCACTGGACTCCCTCTACATTTAAAAAACGTAGAGAAAAGTATGTGCGAAAATAAGACAATTCGCTTTGTAACTACTAAAGTATTTAATATTATAATATTTTTAAGAATTTATTTGTTGGTTAGTTTAATAAAAAAATGCTTTTCAATAAAATTATACCAGCCCGCGAGTCTTGATACAAATCAATAAGATATGTTTTAAATACATTTTAGAGCAAAAATGCAAGCAAAGAACGATTAAAATTGATAAATGGTGCAGACTAAGATATCACGGGTGCTGCGTGGGTAAATTTGGTCTTTCACGTCTTATCTCATACCCCAATTACGATATAAATGTCGACCTGTCAAGGACTAGAGGTATGTAGAACTAAATAATACACTTACACCAGAATTGACATAACTCAACTCAGTTATAAGACGACATCAAGTCATTGTTACTTTAACTAGAAAAGTAGTTACAGAAATACTTTCTAGTAAATCTCAAGTTTGTCGTTTGAGAACTGTACGGTTCCTTAATTAATATTTAAAAAAAACCACGTGCTATAGTAATACACGTGTGATAAAAACCCATGATTACGTGTACCTTAAACCAGGAAAAATATATAAAGTATTGTTCGTTATCGGTCATATCGTTGGTTTATTATAATAATTAGAAGATAATAATAATAGCTATTACATATACAGCATATTAATTCACTGTTTTCCTGAAAGGTATGTAGTTAGTCTATGATCCTACTAATATTATAAAAAGGTTATTTGGATGTTTGTTGCTCTATAATCTTAAAAATAACGAATGGATTTTGATGTAGTTTATATATCATATTAATATATCGGTAGATATAACGAGACGCGTAACCACAAGAAAAGGAAGTAATAAATATTATAATTGAAATTACATTTTTTTAAATGTACTATAGCTCAGGTCAAGTAAGTTTTGTTAAAACACATAATCTACTACAATAGACAAAACTGTTTTATTAAAATCATGTAGTTATTATTAAATCAATTCGCTTTGTTACTGTTTGCTAAACCAATTTTGGCTAAAATTGGTTTAGAGATAGCTTTATCTATAGAAATGAACGTAGAACGCACACCAGGAATCTCGTAAGAATGACAAATATAAATCTATTGCGAAGTACTTACACGTAGATTCGAATAAACCGTCTGACTTTATTATAAAACATATATACCACATATTCATAGCTACCACACAGTTAGCCATATCAAAAAAACATTTCACAATACTTTAATTATTCACGAACAACACACAACAAATTAACCAACGTATTTATCTAAATATTTTATCCCTACCATGCCCCACATTTTATAATCTGGCAATATTTGCCCCCGGTTTACCCCACTTCCGGTGTGGACCGGAATCTTTTAGTTGCTAAGGTTTTATCTCGACATTTCCGCACCCACTGTTACCCCACACCCTTTGCCCCAGAATATTTTATTATCAAAGCCTATTGGGTAAAATAGGTACAAAATAAACAACAAACACTTAATGGGCAATTATTTATCTAAATAATAAATATATTTGTTTGATTGGATTTGATTCTGTCAGTAATTTAAGTAATAATTACAATAAAATATTCATTTAATCGGTTCTGTGTACTTAACGCAGAAGATATTGTAGTGATAGAGATTAATAGGCTCTTGATGATGGCATGACTTATTTGACTTGACTGAGCTGTTGGTCTAGTGGTTAGTAACCCTGACTGCTAAGCCAGAAGCCAGTGAGTTCGATCCTTACTCAGGATAAAAGTTTGTGTGATAAGCATTTTTTTTATTTTTTTTTAATAAAAAGACGACTCCCGCAGTAGGGTACAGGCACTGTGTCGTGGGGACTTTACAAACATACAAGTCACGGACACAAAGTATACTCAGACTCGGGACAATAATTCGTACGTATTTGGAATTTTAGAAATATATAAGTATGTTTATCAGCTATCTGGTTGCCGTGGTATAGGCTCTGCCTGTCAGCTCGGGGTCTGATATCTGTAGTTGTCCCAAGATATTATTACTCTCCGAGATAAGGAAGAGGACAGTTTTAGAAGACGGTCGCCTAGCTATGGACTGACAATGATAACGATGGTAAACCTTTCTAATCTCATGATCTGCTCAGTCACCACTGAGTCACAGACGCCGTAATAATATTTTTATTAATAACTAGCTGTCCCGCGCAACTTCGTGTGCGTAAATTTTCCCCGTTTTTGCAACATTTCTCGTTGCTGCTCCGCTCCTATTCGTCGTAGCGCAATGTTATATAGCCTATAGCCTTCCTCGATAAATGGGCTATCCAACAAAAAAATAATGATTAAAATCGGTCCAGTACTTTTTGAGTTTATTCGTTACATACAAAAATACAAATCTTTCCTCTTTATAATATTAGTGTAGATGTAGATAGTGTAGATAAACTTATATTGTCACTGTTGGTCAAAGGTCTCACCTAAACGTTTCAAACCTACTTCCCTCTTTATAGTACTTAGAAATCATAATAAACAGGTAATGAGCCACCGTATCTATTTACTATGCTTTGTTGAAATGGTGACCCATCTTTAAACTCGCCTTTGGAATCTTAGCATAACTACTAATGTAAAGGGCCGCTATTGCATCATTCAACAAACAATATTTAAATGAAAATACAATAATACATTGAATGTAAGTTATCTATTAAATTCTTATCAATCGCACACATAGATATTATTGTGTAATATTTAAACACAGTTTGTTTGTTTGTATGCGTTATCACATCACATCATATATATGATTCTCAAAGTTGTACGATAATAGTAGTTTACGCTCGCAGCTTCGCCATTTTGATTGAATTCGGAACCCTCAATTCACGCTTCTAGGGATAACACTTTCAAAAATCCGTTTTTAACTGTTGTCTACGTCATAATAACTATCTGTGTGCCAAATTTAAACCCAATTTGTGTAGAAATTTGGATTGTGCGTCAATATATCAGTCACGCGGTTTCCTTTCGTATGTACCTACCAACTAGCATTGTATCGCGATTTCACCCGTTTAAACATCAACTATCGCTATTTTTACAGCCGTTATCTATTAAAACGTTTAAAATAGTAGTCCAAAATCTATTTTATCTTCAAATAGGAAATGAAATACCTGCAAAATTTAGGGTTTTGCTGTTGCCATATAGCTGAAATGTAAAACAAAGAAACTGACAAATATTTCAAAAAGCAAACGTTCAGATTCTAAAGTTGTTTTTACCCCGAATCAACGGAAACGTATAAAATTTTGTGGCCTGCGATATTTGTAATAATTATCGTAAAAGGTACGGCCAATTACATTTGTTTTTATATTAATTGTTATGCGTTTGGCTCGTGTAAGGGTTAATGGACACGCGTATTGATCTGCGTGGTCAAGTAATGACGATATGCGTAAATAATTCGTACAGTAACGGACTGAGAGAAGTGTGGCAAAGTGAGCAAGCATATCTGGGGTAAAACTGTACAGACAAGATTTTGTGATTATTAACACGTAGATATTTCTATTACTAAGTGGTATAACGTACAATAATAAACTGACTTATAATAGTAAAGTGGGGTAATATGAACATAACTGGGGTTAAACTATACAGAAGAGCAGCAGTATAACCAATCGATTTTGTGATTATTAATAGGTTGAAATGTCTGTGACTCACTGGTATAACATACTAGTGCTAAAAACTACTAAATTAGAGAAGTGGGGTAAAATGAACATTACTGGGATAAAACTTAATATTAAGTCACTGATGTGACTTAATATAAAAAAATCAGCCTTTATAATATGCTTGCATTTTTGGCGCGGTGGAAGTGTGTTCGACTGCTACGCAAGAGGTCGAGGGTTCGATTCCCACATGGGGCACCACTTTGTGTGATCTACAAATTGTTGTTCCGAGTCTGGGTGTACTTTGTGTCCGTAACTTGTATGTTTGTAAAGTCGCCCGCGGGGCATGGGGGCTGGGCATACAGGGCTTGTAACCTACTGCAAGAGACGTCTTTAAAAAAAAACTTAATACTAATGTATTCAGTATTAAAAAATACCTCCTTTTTTTAAATAATAACGCAAAAGATTTTAATCAACGAATATAACTTTACTTCATTATGTTTACATCTCCTATTTAGCAGGTTAATATTTCCATAATACTGAAGTATAAAACGAATAGGCATAATAAATATAAAACACGAAAATGTTTGTTCCTTATTTTAATAAATTTTCATTTTACTCGGCCGTTTCTTTCTTCAATATTAAAAGGATTATATATCTTTACACTTGCTTTTACCACAACTTATCTTATTAAGAAATAAAAAAAGTAGTTAAAGTTCGCTTATAAGGGCTTACTTTAAACTCATACAAAAAATTATCTAAATCAGTAGAGCGGTGTAGGTTTTAAATATTGGCTCTACAACTGCAATAAAGTGATTAAAATACAATAGTAAAGTGGGGCAATATGAACATATATATACAATAATTCACAGAGTTTTGTGTCTACCCCGAACAAACAAACAAATATGGAAACATAAAACATAGTTTAGGATTTAAAAAACCCACCCACGACCTCTTGCGTAGCAGTCGGACACACTCCCACCGCGCCACAGAGGTAGTCAAATGTACATATTTTGCGTCATAAACGGCCATATCATTTTTTTACTTTTACTTAAAAGTTTGACTTTTTCACAACTTCAAGGGACTGGCGACCTGAGTATATGGTTTTAATTTCAAGTCGATGCCTTCACGTGTTCTCGAGATAAAGGTTCTTGACAAACAGACGGATGGATAACAAAGTGATCGTATTAGGGTTCCCTTTTTTCCTTTTGAGGTACGGAACCCTAAAAATACTAATAATAAAATATCATAGCTCATAGAGAGAGAGAGAGCGTGAGTCCTTCAATCCTGTGCCTGATCTCTTTAATTCTCTGAAAACTTATAGATTTAAGCACTATACTATTATAGTCTACTAGCATTGCCCCGCGGTGTTACCCGCGTTTTATTAGCCTATGTGTTAATCCAGGGTGTCAGCTAACTCCATACCAAACTTTATTAAAATCGCTCCAGCCGTTTAGACGTGAAGAAGTAACAAACACACACACTCACATACTCACAAACTTTTGCCTTTCTAGTATTAGTGTGATAAGTCGACTAGTCCCACATAAGATTAGCCGTCGCAACTGAAAATCAGTAGTCTATTTCAATTTTCACAAAGAATTGACCACGCTTTTTCCTCACAAAGCTTTTACAAAGCTTCCAGGGTTGTGTGACGTCATAGGGATGACGTAACGCACACATTAAGCCTTATTAACGTTGAATACATTTGCTGTACAAAGCGCGGCGTTAAAAGATCATACCCATTGTGGTATGTAGGTCGGGTATGGATATTGTGATGAGCGGTAGCGGTTTTTATAAAGCGCGGTTTTTCATAAGCGGATTTTGAGAAACCAACAACAAAATTTTCGTTTAAAAATAGATCGTTTTGTCATCATTCTGAGGCTAGCACTCTCTTTAAAATGTTTATTTATTTTCGTAACAGAAATTGAATAGTCATTTTAAACTCAATAAAACATATTTATATCATTACTATTGTTAAAAATAAAATATGATTTCACGTCTGTCTGTTTATTACTTTAATTCGTTGAAATTAAGACTATTTGTTTGATAATCTCTAAAAGTATCGAGGCTATTTAGAAATAGCTCACAGTATGCGTTCCAAGCAGGAAATATTTAGCGAATACATAAAAAAAACATTTATTTAAATAAAAACATGATAAAATGGTGAACACCAGGCAAGCCTGTCCTGTGGGTACATGTTATGATTACACTTCAATGTTTTACAATGTTTTCTCGAACGAAATTAAACAGAGTCATAATAATAACCATTTCTAACAGTTTATTGATTTATCTCATATGAACTCATCACGTGATTTAAGTTAGAAATCCCGCCACATCATCCGCGTCCGCTCATCACTCAATCCGCTACCTTATTTCACAGCCCAAGAGAATAATTACGACTTTGCTTACCCAAAGTCCGCCTTTGCTTAGTTCTGCTATTTCAGAGGTACATTATTATTTTTAACTTAACGTTTGATCTTCAAATCTGAATTGTTTTACTTCGCCGGTCAGGGGTAACCATTACACAAGTTTAACTTGCAGGTACCCTTCCTGCAAGTTGATAAGTTAACATAAACCATTTAAATTAGGAAGTGTAACTAGGGTAGCAATTTGCCCTGGGCTAATTGAAAGGTTCTTTAAGCAACTAGTTGTTGCTCATGACTTTGCCCGCGTGGATGATTTCACCCCCTTAAGGGTAGATTTTCCAAAATTTTAAACTGACGTCCCTTAAAGCCAAATACATTTTTTATGTGATGGATTTTCAAACAACTTTACAACCCCTATTTTACCTTTTAAGGGTAAATTTCCAAAAATCCTTTTTTCAAGTAATGCTTACAACATAAATTGTGGTTTTGTAGGCAAATTACCACAAAATTACGACATCACTTTTCTGACCGAAATTTGATTTTTGTAATTTATTTAAATATTTTTATTCAAATAAGTTAAACAGAGTAGAAAATAGAGTGTGATAATTTAGGTTGAGCGTTGATATCATTATCAATAATGTTAGTTACAATTGTATCGCATGTCCTGTCGATGCAATCTCCATCGCTGTCGCTTAGCAACCAATCAATTACGTGACTTTTTTAGAAACTTTTTCGTGAAGGCAGCCGGTCATCGATTTTTAATACGTTATCACTTCAAAATGTACTCACAAGCATCAACTAAATTACAACCATATATAACAAAATCACAATAACGACACAAAAAGTCCTGTCACAAAAAGTCCGAACGAAAAAAGTTTGAGAAACATTTTTTAGTAACTTTTCTCAACCCATTTTCTTTCAACTTTCAACCGAATTGTGCTAACCCATTAAACCGCAAACCCACCGATTTTAAACTTCCCTACATTGTTTTACACTTAGAACGAAACAGGACTTTTGTCAAAGATTTTTTGTCAACCATTTGATATAAAGCTCGCTAAGTTTTTAAACTTTTTTGTCCTTAATTTTTTCTTTTGGTTTTAACACGCTTATAAGCTCCTGCTATTTTGAAAATAGAGGTTTTTATGTGCACACATTGAATTGTATATTCATTAAAAATAAACATATTACCTAGACTAAACAATGCTATAGGGTATCTTATCAACTAGTTCTACTACGTAAGTATATTTTAAAATTGCGTGTGGAAGCAAAAAATTTTTTTTCAAAATGTATTTGAGATTTTTAAATTTAATTTTTGTGTTCAGCGTGTAACTGATAACATTTTTTTTAAATAACTGAATAGTTTTCGATTTCCACATTTTAAATTCAGTAGGATATTATTTTTATAAATCATGTATGCACATTAAAACTTGATTTTGATAAAACAAAGCTAGAACGTTTGCTTTCTGTGTAGAGAACTAAGCCAGTATGAAAGCGTAGTGCAGTGACGTTCGTATGTTTTCGGAACATGAATTGAAATGGCGTTGGTGCAGCTATGGGCTGGCATGATGCTTACCAATTCGATTGCGACCCTCGTCGCTACATTCAGTCACATAAAAAAGCTATAGAAATCAAACAAATCACGAGCGAAGCCGCTAGCCAAAGCTAATAATAAACACAAAAAGATGAAATTATGTAACTTTTCACGTAAAGCAACGTTGTTAGGCAGGAAAATAACTCGCGTTCTCCAAATTCTATCCACAATACGGGGGCAAGTTAATGTTTTTATCAAAACACCCACCTTTGAAGTCTTTTCCCGGCATTTTCTGGTTTTGTTACCAAAAATGTCGGGCGACACGGACATTTTTGTTACGAATAAGGCGCTAAGAATTTTCACTGTTTATAGTAGAGTATACTGGCTTTTAATTCAACGTAAAATGTAGAAGTATGTGTTTACTCTGATTTTGTTGTTATGTTTTTGCTTTTGTGGGTTTTATCTGGTTTTAAAATAGTAGGCGGGTTTTATTTGTTCAGATTTATTTTTTGTTTGTTTGTAATTGTTATTATTTCGTAAGCTTTTTTTTTGTATATTAATATGCTTTTTTTGTGTCTATGGCAATCTAGAGAAATTTAACTTAACCTGTTAGAAAAAGTGCTTCACACATATAATTAATTATCTTTTTTTTTTAAAGACGACTCCCTCGGTGGGTATAAGACCTGTGTCACGGGGGACTTTACAAACATACAAGTCACGGCATGCTCTGTCGAAATGTATGTAGAACCCACTTTTGACTGCAACTACGCCTACGTGGATATCGGATATCGCGATAAAAACTATACAATATTCTGTCGCAAAACTCAAACTATCTTTGTACCAAATTTCATCTAAATCGGTACAGCGGTTTAGAAACAACGCCAACTGATCTCGAGCTAGGCAGAGCCTGTACTAAGGTAACCGGACAACTAATAAACATACTTATATATTTCTAAGTAGATACATTTTAAAGCTAAATAATATTTTGGGACAACTCACACAACGCTATCTGATTCCAAACTAAGCACAGCTTTTATTATGGAAACCAGACAACTGATAAACATACTTATATATTTCTAAATACATACATATTATAGATAAATAACACCCAGACACAGAATAAACCATCGTGCTCATCACACAAAGTTTTATCCTGGGTGGGGATCGAACCCACGACTTCAAGCTTAGCAGTCAGGGTCACTAACCACTAGACCAATATATTACATAGTTTGAATAACACGCGTAAAAGTATCTATAATAAAACAATAGTTAGAAACAAACATATATCGTCACTAGCACCTCATTACACTCTCAAGCTAAGAATAATGTTTACTCAAACATACACACACAGTACCTATAAATATTTGTAAAACCAACGGCTGTGATCCAAAGGGTTACAGGTTTGATGCTTATAAGATACACATATTTTGAGTAGGTACGACTACTGCAAGAAGTTGTGAGTTCGATTTTTATGAAACACCATTATGTCTGATTCACAAATTGTTGTTCCAAGTCTGAGTGTACTTTGTGTTCGTTTTTGTATGTTTATAAAATTCCCCGTAACATAGCAGAGCAAGAGTTAAGACGACTTTAAAAAAAAAACGAATCTCGATTAAGCTTTATTCTTGTCATGGAACAACCATGACTATAGAAACATCCAGTACTATTAGGAATCTAGCACCATCTTTTGATTTTAATATTTTTTTTAATAATACTAAGAAAAGGCGTTCAATAAGCCATAACCCATCGTACCTATGCTTAATTTGTTATAAAAATAAGCAAAATAATACTTATAACCGAATTTAAAAATCTTATTCCTTATTTGAATTATTTTAAAAACCGAACGCAGAACACATTTAAACATTGTTGTGAGTTTGTGACGCGATCTTGAATATAGCCCCTCGTTCGAAATACAAATCATAGCGAACATCGGAACATTTAAAATATTTAAATGGCAACCAAAGGTTGAGCATCGCTTGCAGTTTGAATACCTCGCAGCGATTGGTCAATTGTCTTTAAACAGTGTAGTGATTTAGCGCTTTATGTTTATAAGCGCTGCATTTTTTAAATTGTAATTATTTTTGCATATAGGTAATAGTTTTTTAGTGACACTTTGAAATAAGAGTAGGTATGTATTTTTAGACAAAACTAGGATATAAATTTATTTAGTAAGTACCTATTTAGTAATTGGTTGATTTTATACAGATTTTTCTTCTAATCTAATCTTCCATTCCTAGAGTAGGTAATGAAAAGATTGTGGCATATGAAATATTATTTACCCGACCCAATGTGTTTAAAAATATTCATGTGTATTCTAGAAAAAAAAATCAAGTTATAAAGCATACCGTACCGTACCGAAATTGACCCAAAATAAGAGCTAATTAATATACATACCTATATCAATGTTTAAATGTCGTCATTATTACAATTCCAATAAAATTAAAATTACAAAAATGAAAATAAATCATTAGCCAAAAGCGCTTCAGCGCTGCATACTCATTCAACCAATTCCTCCCTTCAACTATTTCTGATAGTCATTCAGTTCTCCATTCAAATTATGTTTCAGTGCGAATTCGCTCCCCGCGCGATTCAGACGTGCGTCCATCACTGAAGAACAAAATAAAAATGTCACATTTTTCAAATTTAGAACGTTAAATTCAAATGGGACCATTTCGCGCGCGTGTGTCAGTTTTTGACGTATTTCACAAGATGGCTGCCGAATAGTGTTCTTTTTTTGAAAAAATCTTTTTGCGCATGTGTTTATCGTTTGTGCTAACAATAATAAGAGGTGAGTGTGTTTCAGAAATAGTTTTTAATACGTTTTTCTATGTATTTTGTTGCTATGTGTTCCTCTAAATATAAAAATATATTTGGCCATTTTAGGCGTTGTTCTCGAGACTTTAATTAACGTAATTGATTCGTGGGGTGACCATGATTCGGGTCAATCATTTTGGGACATGTTTCTTTTATTTTTTTATTACGGTCGAGGCGAACGCAGTCAACACATTGCAATATATTACAGAAGTATTGTCCGCATTCCAATCTACAAAACTCATTTCCATTACACAACTTTAAGGTAAAATTTGTACAAAATTAATTATGCAATATATTAAAAATATTTTATTGATATTTATGTATATTTTTTAAAGATAACTGCCGCATTTGTGTTGTCATCTAAAGTCTTCCTTCTAATTAATTTATCAAATTGTCCTCAAAAGTATCTAGATTTTCTTGTTCGTACTTGTTGTACCAATCAGCATCTATAAAACTATATTACATTTTATAATACGCCATTTGTGCCGACGTGCAATACTGTCATTTCAACTGCCCCGGTAGCTCAATAAAAATGCGTACGACTACTGTGTAAGACTAATTTTGATTCCCACATGGAATTGAGTCTCAGTCAAATATATAAGTTGGTTCATCTGAGGGTAGACTGGCTCCTGCCCTCCCTGGGTCAGACACTAGTCTGTTATGTCAATCAGAATAATTTGTTAATGAGCGTAGTAGATTTGGCCTTGCCATACGCACAAGCTCTTGCATTGGTGGACAATGTAAGTAATAATGGTCTCCTAGCCGATTTCTGTTAAGGCGGTCGATCACATCTAAAACCACTCATCTATGGATCAACAGTAATAAAGTTGCTTAACCTTACTTATCTTTCAATTTCTGAGTGTCGAAACTCTATAAAACATACTGACAAACATTAGAGTTAAACTTACATCACCCCTCTTTTAACTTTAGGGTTGTAAATTAATATTTAAAGCTTAAGCATCTGTCACCATGATAAATGAACGAGCGTCGTGCTTGCAATACACATAGTGGTCTTAATATGCAAATTAATGATCGCTTATACTGATTCTTGATGCGCCGTATCGTTCAGTCACTTTTATTGATTGGTTGTCATTGCTTAGTTATGAGTTATGATATGACTTATGATGAAAAAATGAAACCGTTCGTTTAATTTTTCGTCTTTTTTACAACGGAGGGAAACATCGTGTGGACATGCCCTAGAATCAAAACTTCATCGATTAATTCGCAATGTGCCCGCGTGGTAATAGTCTCTATTCGAGAGTAGTGTGGTGTCATTGCACAAAGTGAAAAATTTAATGACTGATTATTATGTGATACGATGATATACCTAGTATTTTAAAAAATACGATATTTACTTATGGTGTCTCTTTAGCTTCAATCAATCAATCATCAGCCTATCGCAGTCCACTGCTGGATATAGGCCACACCAATTGCACGCCACTTTGTTCTATCTTCGGCTTCTCGCATCCAGCTCCTGCCAGCCGTTTTGCGTAAATCATCACTTTAGCTTCAAGAAAATCGTTATCTCATTCATCACTGTCTTTTTTAATATATTTGCAATCAGCTTACAGGCGTTCGTTATTGAGGAAAAGCCTCTTTCAACCGTTTGACTGACTATCATCTAAAACCTATAATAATTTTATCAGCACTAAGGCAAAGGCCTTTCAACTTTCTCTGTGATGATGTCTACCGCGTTGTTGCAATTTTGTAGGGTTCATTTGGTTATGCGTTTTGCTCAAAAGTCATCTGACAGACAGCAGAGGAATCCGGCGTAGTATTATTTCAATGTAGCAACCTAATAACGATTAAAATAGCTCATGTTATTGTTCTATTTAATTGAATGGAATGTTCAATGTAGCTAATTGAGTGATTACATGGTCTTTATTGCTCGGTATCATATTTACATGGACGCAGGCGCCTTTCTTAGAAATAGAACGTTGCATCTTCATAGGGCGTTTGTATGTGGTCGGCAATTTTAGATATGGTTAGAGAATCATCATAAAATGCTGAGACTAGATACAGAAGACAAGTTTAACGCAAACTTTGCTTGATAGCCCACACATATACAGCGCTCATGGACACGAAACCTTGGAACAGAAAACTTTCAGCCCAAATGGTTCGAGATCTTGTGTAGTGCGGGCTTTGAGTTAGAGTTTGTGATGTTAAAAAGTAGATGTAACGTAAATGAAGCTGTTCATGTATTCTCACTTCGGAACACCTTCGGAACAAAGTTGTCTCATAATCTGTATCTGTGTGCGTGTAGAGTCTGCGATTATGAAGCTTTTCCTCTATTTAATTACTTCTCACACCGGCTGTAAACGTTGGCCCCAACGTCAATCCCAATGACATTCGTCCAACATGTAAATCTAGAATAACACTCGTTCCAACGTTAGCGCCAATGCTATTTTCTAGATTCTGTCATAATAATGAAATGTCTTCTAGCAAAGAGGTTAAGGTACTTGCACATTGCAACTTTTTTGTGATATTATTCCAAAAAAAGTTCCCAAAGTAGCTACGTATAATCCGGCCGGGCTGCAAACTTATTCAACAATTCTAAGTCGAAAACACCTCAATATTGCGTAAAACTTGTATTTACTTGTCCCCTTAGTAACAATCACCCGTGTCTCAGCGAGATTCCACCCAAAAATATGAAATCCACCCCTAGAGTGTACTTTTTTAATTTAAACCCTCAGCCCTTCTGACAAATAGTTGGATGGTAATTTCAAAGGAAGCACGCGGGGTATTCCGGCGGTACAAACATGTGTAGCAAACATGGGGCGTTGGATAGGGGAATGGGGCGAATCTCTATGTCCCAATCGGGGCGATTAATCGTATTAAAATTATGGTGAGTGTTAGATGGGAAATGAGACTCTTTTTGATATTTTTGGGAATTACATTTTTGATAGTTTGTTGTAAAATTTTACTAATATAATAAATTCACACCGAGAGTATTTGTTTTCCATACTAATATTTGAATTATTGTTGTTTATACAACTACTATTTCATAATTATCGGCAAGTACTTAGTTGGAGATTATGTCCAACAGCATTCTCTATATTTTATTTCTTAGTATAATAGCTTGATGATTTTAAAAGAGTGGTCTCATTAACTATACACCGCCTAACTTTAATTTGTTTTTATATAGTCAAACAAAACAATATTTTGCAAAATAAAGATAGGTATTTTGAATTTGTTCAGATAAATCTTAACAAAGAAGTAAAAAGTTAAGTTTTTAGCTTTAGCGTGATTACTACTGTCAATACAAAGCATATTTGTATTTTTAAATTATACTCCCTAATATGCCTCAGAGAGCTGGTCAAGTTTTCCCGGTTGTGTTGAATTTCCTTCCCCTAGAGTGAAGGAACAGAGAATTAACTTGTGTCGTATACATTATGCGCTATAATATACATTGTATAGTAGGCTAGCTCTTGAGGAAATTGACCGCTGTGTTTCAATTCCGTTAAAATATAATTAAAATCTATCTGAGGCCCGCATTACTAATCATACTGACTAAACAAAAACAATGAAGAAAATCAATACTAAATTCGCCATCACTCTACATCCCAATACGAAACCCCAAAAATCAATACGAGATGACGACGTATACCCCATGAAATCTGCGAACCAATTAGGTCTCATTCCCATAGCCCCCATGCTTTGTACCACCACGTGCGAGGCAGATGTTATGCGCGTGAGTTTATTTTTGTTCAACTATGGTCACCATGCGATCGGTATTTTCGAGGACAGAATAGGCAGTAAATTGGAAGCTATTGTTACCAACAATTGCGTTACGGATGTATTGTGTAATATTTCTTTTTTTTCGGTATTTGAAAAATTGTGTGCCTGTCCATCTGCTCGGCAAAGGTGGTTCGAAATATTCGCACGTGATAACTGGATTTTATTATTGTTATTCGTCTCAGTAAAATATTGTTATTGGGTCGGCGTTTTTGACTAGGTATCTTTAAGGTTATTAAATACCACGCCTGTGGTTGATGGGCTGGGTACTTTTTGGTTTTCTTCTTTAATTTGCATAGTGTTTAATTTACGTAGTTTATTAAATTAAGTTACATCTATAGATAATAAATAATATACACTACATATGTACAGGGTAAATATTTATGTTTTATTTTGGTTTAAAAACTATTTCAATATCTACGAAATCCATGTTTGTTGCTACGAGCAAAAATAATTAACTAATTAAACGTTTAGTTTATGTTTACTTTTGGCAGACGGATTACTACACACAATAATACTAGTAGCATAAGCTACTTTTACAAGCTTTAGACTACGGCTTTGCTTAGAGCTAGGGCTTACTGAAATACCTTCTTATCCATTAGCTATGTCACGATTAAAAGATGTGTGCCATCGTAGCCAAGAAGTCAGTTTTTTTTATTAGAATGATACTTTAAACGGGAGGAGTTTTAGATTTGTCTAACAAAATCTGTTCATCCGTTCCGAGGATAATCAATTTTTTATCTCACTTAATGAGGGCTATTTAATGTTAAGTAATATTATTTTCTTAAGCATAATTTGGCTCGCCTGTTGGTCTAGTGGTTAGTGACTCGAGTTCAATCCAAACCCTAGATAAAACTTTGTGTGATGAGCATGATGGTTTATTATGTGTATGTGTCTGGGTGCAATTTATCTATAATATTTATATATTTAGAAATATATAAGTATGTTTATCAATTGATTGGTTGCCATAGTTCAGGCTCTGCCTAGTTTAGGGGTCAGATGACCGTGTGTGAGATGTCCTTATATATTACATATTATAATATAACATTCCCAGTTCATTGACAGCAAATAATATAAATTTGTACTTCAATTCACGTTTATATTAAGTAAGTAACAATTATATAATTGTAGTTACAGCGTTATCTATAGACTGTTTGTCGTACGTTAGATATCGTCATACTATAGATAAGAGCACAGCTGTAGGATCAATTAACTAAACGTATTCATTGAATCTAGTATCTGTTGTTTTAACATAGATATTTAGGCAGTCACTATTTGTATGTAGAGATAAAACGCAAACCGTAAAATGTCAAAAATGCGATGTCCTTATAGAAGAATGGAAATAGAATAAAATAAGCTTTTGTTTGCATAGAAGACACAAATGTGCTACATTTAAATCAGCTTCAACCAGACACCAAAATGGATCTGACAGTGATATTCTGCTTTTCCCTTAGCGATAATTTCGAAGCATTGTCAAACCCATGTATCTGGATAGATTAGGTGTTGCTTGTGTCCATCAACAAGTAAAATAAAAATTAAGAGTAATCATATAGTCGTCAGCTTATTATATTATATTTACTTATAAAAAAAAACAACGCCAGCACTGAGATACAAGTATCGTAGGTACCTATATATCAAGCATACAAGTAAAATATACTAAGTACATCCAGACCTCGAACCAACTCATAAAACTCTGTCTCTCACTAAAATCAAACCCACTGAGATGTCAAGATTTCTATGACTTACCGTTTTCTAAAATGTAAGCCAAAGTCATTTAGTCCTAGTAAGCGCATACGTGTTTATAGATAAGACGCAGCTGTATGTATCCATGAGTAATACAGTGTTTGATTTACTATCCTATTGGGAGGTCAACGTCTTCAGCTTAAATGCATAGACTGACTCTTATACTATTTTTAATAATTGACATCATTTAATCCCAAACTTGGCAAATGACAATTTTATATATATGTATATAGAACTGTCGCATTCGGTGTACATTTCCAATTTTCAAGATTCAACATTTCCAAATCGGTCTCGTAATCATGAGGTCGCCGGTTCGAATCCTATCCATTATACTACCGACGTAAACCCACTCCTAACACAAGCCTTCACAAGCCTTTTAATTTAGCTGGAGTTAACAGGATTGCTAGTAATGTGGGACTCAATCCCACTACCCCCCCCTCACATTGGTAGTTATCATTAAAAAAAAAACGTGAAACACCTTAAGTATCTGAAGGGTCAATGAAATATCAGAGTGATTTATTGCATTAAACTATAAAATACCGCGAGTGCAGAACTTATATAAGTACTTCGGTTGAATAACGCATATATGGACATCATTCACGGATGTCCTTAGGGTGTGTCCATTTAATAATCAATCTTATCACCACTTCAATAGATTGGCTCTCAGACCCCTTCGGAACACTTTTTCCGGAAGCCGTTGCGAGATGCCGTGTCCTTGAGCGATATCGGTGTGTTCGTGCGTCGAACTTAGGTTACGAAGAAGGTTACTTTCCACACTCCTTATATTTTATGACTAAACTTTAATAATACATACTACTGGGTTACAAATATTGACACATTGTTGTGCAAATATACAAATAACAGCACCTATACGCAGACAAGTGACAATAATTTGTGGATAACTTCGTTCAACTTCTGCACACTAAAGTGAAACTGGGATTCCTGAAATTCATGGGAGTGTATCCGACTGCTATGCAAGAGGTCGTGGGTTCGATTCCCACACGGGTCACCACTTTGTGTGATCCACAAATTGTTGTTCTGAGTCTGGATGTATTTTGTGTCCGTGATTTGAATGCTTGTAAAGTACCCCGTGACACAAGGCTTGTACCCTACTGCGGAAGTCGCTTATATAAAAAAAATAATGCAGTCTAATTTAACGCAGGCAAAACCGCAAAGAAAATACAGTATACATTTTGTAGAGCCTAATGGCGTAAATGTTTACAAATACAATAAACCTCTTAATTCAGTGCCCGACATTTCGATCGAATTACATCACTCATAGTCACGACAAGTCTAATAACACGTTATCTTTAATTATTAACATGTACTTAAATTTTAAACATATTTCTGTCTTCACTATTCAACATTCAAAGACTTAGGCCTTTAGTCCCTATATACAAAACATAATCTTGCTTGTGACCTCAACAGTACAAAATATAAAATCAGGACGTATCCCAACATCCCCCGATCGCATGGTCACCATACTTGTCATCATCGCAGCTGTACCACATCCGGGTTGATTGTGCACACCCGTTTGTACTCCACAAAAGGGATTTTATCCCGCATTCACAGAATTGTAGTCACTCTATTGATGTTTTGAATGGAATAATTTTATTGTGCGTTGTTTTTTGAGCAATGTGTTTTTTTTTGTTTTACAAATTGTAATATAGTGTAGTTTTGTTGTTTGGTACCAATTTAAGGGTGAAACAAAACAATGTGTATCGACTAAGTAAAATGGAGATGGGCTGAGCTTATAAGCTTGAAAAATGGAGTAACTAGGTGCCTATCTGGTACTCAAGAGATGGGTTTAGAAGCCGAGGTAGCAAAGTGAGGAGAGGGGAAAATAAACTTAAAATGACCTTCGGTTCCCTTTGGGTAAGAGTGGCGGCAGATAGGAAACAGTGGAAGTCATTGGAGGAAGTCTATGCCGTAAGGCACACCGAGTAAAGAGATACAGTAACTAAAAGGCTTTATAAATATTACTAGCTGTCCCGCGCAACTTCGTATGCGTAAATTTTCCCCGTTTTTGCAACATTTCACGTCGCTACTCTGCTCCTCTTAGCCGTAGCGCGATGTTATATAGCCTATAGCCTTCCTCGATAAATGGGCTATCCAACAAAAAGAGAATTTTTCAAATCGGACCTGTAGTTTTTGAGATTAGCGCGTTTAAACAAACAAACAAACAAACTCTTCCGCTTTATAATATTAGTATAGATAAAGCTGAAGAGTTTGTTTGAACGCGGTAATCTCAGGAACTACTGATCCAAACTGAAAAAATCTTTTACTGTTGGATAGCCCATTTATCGAGGAAGGCTATAGGCTATATAACATCACGCTACGACTAATAGGAGCTGAGCAGCAATGAGAAATGTTGCAAAAACGGGGAAAAATTACGCACACGAAGTTGCGCGGTACAGCTAGTAAACCAATATAAGGGTAAAGGGTAGTAAAGTTCGTAAGTTTGGTTTAGATAGTGTAACCTTTTGATGTGCTAAGCTGTTTTTGATGAATTTTTGCATAAAGGTAACTTATACATAAATAAAGGAAACTTAGTGCAAAATGCCATGATTCTTGACATAACTGCTTCGGCTATACTTTGAATAATCAGTCGCCAACCCAACAGCTTTCTTTTATAAACAAACTTACTGTGTCCAGCGGCTCATGTTCTTCCTTTAGCTTCTAGCTATTTCTATACCAAAATTCATTAATATAAGTCCAGTAATTTCGAAGTTTAGATCGTTCAAACAAACAAACTCTCTCACCTTTTCAATTTAAATATAGGTAGATTACTTACAAAATACATTTGGGAGTACATAATCGCTTCTAAAAGATAAAATATAGGGCACTTAGTATTAAAAGCATCGTCATCTTTCAAGAAATTAATATTTTCAATCTATTGAAGTGGTGATAAGATTGATTTTTGAATGGACACACCCTAAAAACGTTTACAGGTAATAGCAACTTTGAATCTATACTAATATTATAAAGCGGAAGAGTTTGTTTGTTTGTTTATTTAAACGCGCTAATCCCAGGAGCTACTGGTCCCATTTGAAAAATTCTTTTTTTGTTGGATAGCCCATTTATCGAGGAAGGCTATAGGCTATATAACATCGCGCTACGACTAATAGGAGCGGAGCAGCAATGAGAAATGTTTCAAAAACGGGGGAAATTTACGCAGACGAAGTTGCGCGGGACAGCTAGTGTAAAATATGGGGTGTTTTAAAAATGCCTACCTATGTTACTTTGTAGCATCGTAAAGTCTAAACTATAGACATAGAGACTGAACTGCGTCTCATATGATGTCCCACTGCTGGGCACTGGTCTCCCCAGTAGAACTTACTTATTAGTTCCTGGGGGTAATTGTCATAATCGCCACGCTTGGCGAACGGGTTGGTGATCGCAGTAAGGCTTTAAAGTACTCCGAGGACGCTGCTGACCGTCTTTCGATGTGAAATCCCTTGTCGCCTTGATTGAGCTTACAGGAAGCGCGATTCTTAAGATGGTGCCACTCGGCCATAACCTCACAAAATTGTCCACTTACTAGAAAGAGACAACGCGACTGTATGGCCAACACCTCCTAGGTAAAGGAACATGACAAAAAGACTACGCCATAACCTCAAAAAAATTACCACTCTCTATAAAGAGACAACGCGACTATGCGGTCAATACCTGTTTTTCTGTAGGTCTATGATTACAATTTGTTTCAATATTTTTTGACAACTATTCGCTGCACGAGTATTTTGTCTCTGTCACACTTTGCAGCCTGTATTTACTTCATACCTGAAAAGGAAGGCACAACCAGTCAATTTGTCTATGGTCTTAACCCTGGGTTCCCAAGTTGTGGATATTTGACCCCCTAGGGGGTAATACAGCTATTCTTTATTAACCCCTCCACCCTTAGTTGTCGACTTCATTGACCCCCGTCGTAGCGAGCGATTTACGATGCGTATTTCAATTTTTAAGACGGATTGAAATACAATTCTGTTTTTTTACGCAACTGTATTTACAATGCCTGCAAATGGATATTGCCCAAATAGTAACGCACGATTAACCTTTGTCGCAAAAGTGTTTTTTTTTTTAAACTACACCCGCAGTAGGGTACAAGCCCTGTGTCGCGGGGGACTTTACAAACATACATGTCACAGACACAAATTACACCCAGACTCGGAACAACAATTTGTGGATAACACGAAGTGGTGTCCCGTGTGGGAATCGAACCCACGACCTCTTGCGTAGCAGTCAGATACACTCCCACCGCGCCACCGCACAAATGTATTAAATACATAGATATTCCAGCGATAGGAACGTTATTTCAAGCTGTATTTTTACAAAATTATGTCATCATTACATTTAAACTAGGAATGTAGTTGATTGTAAGACCAACTGTCGTTATGACGTCATCGACGCCATATTGGAATGTAGGGTACTTTGTTGATATTCTATATTAATATGGTCATCAAAAATTGTTGTAGTGCCCTTTTTAGTTATAATTAATGATGGGGGTGATAGTTGTATCATTTGAGAGGCATTTGAGCAGAATAGGGGTGAAATATTGGTCGATTTTTAGTACGGTGTGCAAGCGTTTTTAAGATCGATTCCAAAGTTACAAGAATACGAAAATGGCCGTTATTATCGAAACTTAACTGCAACTGCACTGCTTTAAATACGTGAATTGACCTCCAGCGGGTTACATATCAACCCATATGATGGCCCACTGCTGGGCACGGGTCTCCCCAGTAGAACCTACTAGTATGTAGATCCTGGGGGTAATTGCCATAATGGCCACGCTTGACGAGCGGGTTGGCGATCGCAGTAAGGCTTTAAATACGCAGAGGACGCTGCTGCCCGTCCTCCGGGGTGAAATCCCTTAGTCGCCTTGACGACACCCACGGGTAGAGATGGGGTGGTACTATTCTTAAGCCGGCACCACACGGCATATCTCCAGCGGGTTAATTAACGTATTTAAAGCAGTGCAGTTGCAGTTAAGTTTCGAACAAAACGGCCATTTTTGTATTCTTGTAACTTTGGGATCGATCTTAAAAACGCTTGCGCACCGTACTAGAATGTCGTTATTGCGCTCTCGATACGCATACTTGACGCAAGCGTATTTGAGATCAATCCCAAAGTTACAAGAATACAAAAATGGCCGTTTTAATCGAAACTTAACTGCAACTGAAGTGCAACTGCACTGCTTTAAATACGTGAATTGGCCTCCAGATTGTAAAGAAATTTGGTAGAATGTTCTGGTGACGCTCACGAGGTTTCCTGGTCTATAAGGCCAAAGCAAAACATGGCCAGATTCAATTTAATGATTTAATTTGACAAACGAAACGTTGTAAATGCTTATAACTACGAACCTACATTTCAATATTAATCATATTGATATAGAATAGTGTAACACTGTGACTGATAACGGATGGCCTTCGTTCTTTGATAACGGCCGTGATAAACAAACTGACAGACTGATGTTACTACTATTATAAATTCGATTCACTTATATGTTGTAAATATTTAATTTTTATAGTGAGGTCACCGGTGACCTGATTTTTTTGATCGTGGGCACTGGTGACCACCATGAATTAAATAGGTTGATAATACTATATTTAATTAACTAAGGTTACATAACTTTATAATCACCAAAAATAAGAAATAATATAAAAATGTATTACATTTGTACTATACTTGTGTGTGTGTATTAAGTACCTACAAAACGTGGTTTCTTTCGAAAATTCTAACGGTAATAACCTTAACCATTTTTTGATATTAATATGCCATTTCATTTAGAATTTATAAGAAAAAAAGCTTTCCAAAAACTCATTGGACATTATATTTAAATTGTTTGCGTTTCCGTCGATTAATATAAGATTTAAGTAATATTTAATCTTTAATACTGAGATACGACAGTAAACACATAAAATTGGGTCGGCGTCATTGAAAAAAATTGAGTTTCCTCATTTTAAGCTTTAGTCCCACTGAAGATGAGCGAGGCAAGCGAGATTAAAGCTAAACTGTTTTTCAATCATATATTTGCGCCGCCTCGATGATGTAGTGAAAGTGTATTATGACTGGTATGAAAGAGGTTGTCGGTTCGATTTCGAATTGGGACAAGCTTTTGTGAGATTTGTTATTATTTCTTTTTCTACTTTGTGTCTGTTAGTTGTATGTTTGTTAAGTCATCTGTCACTCAGGTCTCGAACTCCAGTGCGAGAGTTATCTTTAAGAACATAATGATTGCCCCTTTTAGTTCATCGAACCGAAAATGTGGCCATTGTCTATTACAGTTATTAAAGTTACATACAAAACTATCCCTCAACTAACTGATATACATAACGTTGTAACATTGTTGAAAACATTTCTATCTCGATAGTTCACGCTAAAGTAATAGTGACAACATGAGACTAAATGTCACCTTATAATACCTACCCTAATTTTGAAAAACTACGCCAATTAAAACAAATTTTACTAAAACAAAAATGTCATACAAATTCGTATATCTTCTTGGCCACTGCGATGCTAATCAATATATAACAAATAGGCAAAATAAGATATAAAAATTATAACGCCCCGTTTCAAAAGGGGTTTAATCAAATAAGGTTTTTCTCATACCGATATGTAGCTTAGCATATACAGTACATCTTTCAGTGGACACATAGCTTTAGAGGCGTCTTTGACAAAATCGATTGTCACTTTTTGTACTCGTAGGCTAAGCTGAAAAGAGGCTCTTGAAAGTATTTTCGGCGAAAAGGAACGTACTCTCTATGGCTTAAAGCCTTTTGAGATGTCCGAAGATACTTTTCACCATAGAGGTTAGGCAGAAAGAGGGATTTGAACCACCTAAAAAAAAAGACATATAAAGACGCAAATATATTACGAAATTTGAATTCTTTTTAAACGATATCAATTGGCAGCTCTGGCTTGGCAGGTCATTTCTCTAAAACATAGCTACCAATGACATTATTTTTATAAGATTGGTATAATGTTTTATGTTTCTTTGTGTGTATCTGTGTACTTGTCTGTATTAAGCGTGAAAAAGCTGGTTTAATCGAGATAATTCTTAGCTTTGTTTTTTTAAATGGGTTCAGCCGTTTTGAAGTTAATTCAATTTTCGTTTCATCTCAATGTGTAAAAGTAGATGAAATAGGCGCTTAGTCAGGACTCATAACATAAGTAACATTGTTTTATGATACTGATTTTATTAAAAAATAACTTATAGTACATACGTTACTTTTCTAAGAGTAGGTTTTGTTACGGAATTTGGCATTGACTTTACTTTTAAAGAATCTATATCTTATTGATATTCGAGACTTAACAAAACATCATCTTATCATCTACATATAATATTATGCTTAGTATAGCTTATTGCTTACTTTGACTATAAATACAATACAAAAGTTTATATAACTACTATTTTTGTTAAGATTATAATGAAATAACTTTATGATATGTTTCCCTAAGTGAGTAGTTTCGCTAACGCATGATGGAAATACTGTATTGGTATTTGATGAAAGACCAATAGATAATCTTCAGGAACAACATTCGAATAGATTTTGAGAAAGCCGATTTTTTAGCCAATTTTTCCAATTTGAGTTTATTGTACAAAAGATTACTGCACAAATAGTAGTACTTAAGGTTTTTAAACGTATTTCATGTAGGTATGTTCACAAATTAACGCGAAACAGTGAGAATACAAACCAAAATTCCTTCAAAAAAATTGCAAAAATGGCACACCAAACAAAACCAACACACTACAATAATTAAATATAAATCACAAAAAGACCATGGACAAGATTATTCAAAAAAAGAACAACTCCAAACCAATGGCGGCCGTTCCCGCCGAAACGCGTTCCATTTCCAAATAATTTCAAACATGGCCGCTGGTAACGAGCCGAATGGGCAAACAACAATTGACCTCAATACTGAAGCTAATGGCGCACTAACGCACGGGACGCATGACATTGATATTTCGCGGCGTTTGGGATACGAGGGTTTTAGTTTCACTCATATTTTTATCTATACAATAGCTATAGCATGTAGTTCTGTCCATGTGAATATTGGTGGATATAAATCTAAATCAAGCCTAAAATTATTTATTCACTAGAAGTAAAACAGAACTATATTAAGTTAGACTCTGACTCTCAAATCAAAACTCGGCTAATACAGATGCTACAAGCTAAATTTCGTACATACATGTTTCCATTAGGCATGCAAAATTTTAACACATTTTTGTTATGAAGCTACTTAAGAGTTATAATAATGTCACTGATTGAAATACATTTACATGATGTTTAAAGGGTAATGTCAGGTTACACAATAAGTACAATGTTATTTTAAAATGTATGCTCTAAACATTCTCAACACTATAAACAAACATGGTTGTTTAGTAAGTTATAGGGTTTTAAAAAAAAAAATGGCGTTTATGATTCTCTTATTTCTATTGGTACTTTATTAAAAGGTTTGACCGCCATTGTAAGACAAATCAATGCGTTTCCTACAAAATGGAATACACATATTTATGACTGAGTGTTATCGTTAGTGTTAAAATTTAAAAAAAAACTAATTTATCCCACGGTAATTGAAGGTACATTTTTCATGAATAAAAAGTGTCCTTTATGCTATGCCAGGCTTTAACCTGTCTCTCTGCCTATCTCAATTCCACCCAGATCAAACATCCGTCCATTTACTTATCTTTATTATTATTGTTCCTATAATATATTTAGTCTTTAAGTTAATTCGCTTTAGTAATATAAAATTGCACATGTTTATGAATATCATAGAAGAGCGGAATCTCCTACTACAAGCAATTCCTTGCTTAAAAGGCGAATTCCAATGTAATTTTTTTTTTTTTTTTTTTTGTTTCTAAATGAACGAAAAAATAAACTCTCCATTAGATAAAAAAAAACCTATCATTTAACTAAACTTTGGAATTTATTGTACGAGTTAGTATTATTGTGATGATTCTTAAAAACGTTAAATTGTAGACTTACGTAGTAGGTATATAATCAAAGCTCTTTATGTGTACAATAAATGTAGTACTTATTCAAAGCTCATTAAGGTTTATTATTGCCTGGTCAGAAATAAATTATTTTTAATGTTATCATCTCACCCAAAAGGCTAAGAAGAGGTTTAACTAGAAAAATAGTCATTGGGCTTTCGTCATTCGATTTTTAAAGATTTAGACAATGTTTTGACTAGTTGGAATCTAGCTATATAAGATATGGTACTATACTTTACGTTGGGGTAAACAAGTTCTTGAGTGGAGACCACGGTACGGCAAACGTAGTGTAGGACGCCCTCAGGCCAGGTGGAGTGATGATTTACGCAAAACGGCTGGCAGGAGCTGGATGCGAGAAGCCGAAGATAGAACAAAGTGGCGTGCAATTGGAGAGGCCTATGTCCAGCAGTGGACTGCGATAGGCTGATGATGATGATGACTATACTTTACCTAAAATGCCAAGTTTGCAAAGCAATAATTAAGTTAACCAAAAAAATAAGTAAAAATAAACTGTAACTTTTATCTAAATGCCTTAAATTTGAGTACTGATTTAATTTTGACATCTGTCAAAACAGCTTTTTGCTATTAAAAGTACAAACTGTTACTTGAAACTCGAAAAAAGCCCAAACCTAACAAAACAATAAGAATACACAAAAGAAAGATTACAAACAGATGTTACCATTCAAAAACCAACAATAGACAAATAAAGAAGTAAACAAAATCTTTGGGCATTTAGAAAAAACTTGTTTTGATTTTCTGCTCGTTTGTAAGAAATAACCAATATTACCTACTATAATACTACACTATTAATAAACATAATTTAGCCGATTAAAGTTAATTAGATACCAAATTCAAACTAATATCTGCACTGATAAACCAAATGCTGCAAAAAGAAAACCAAAGATTTGTATTTTTGGATGTAACGAATAAACTTAAAAAGACCTGGACCGTTTTCAAAAAATATTTCACCATTAGAAAGCTACAATATCGGAAAGTAAAATAGGCAAAATATAGCCTATTGTAAAAAAAAATTGAGATCGATACAAAAATTGCAATAATGTAACTCAAGATATAAAATACTAATATATGTATTTTTTCCCCGTTTTTGCAACATTTATCATCGCTGCTCGGCTTCTATTGGTTGTAGCGTGTTAAATAGCCTTTCTCGATAAGTAGGCTATCTAACAGTGAAAGAATTTTTCAATTCGGACTAGTAGTTCCTGAGATTACCGCGTTCAAACTAACCAACAAACAAACTCTTCAGCTTTATAATATTAGTATAGATTATTTGCCTGTTGGTCTAGTGATGAGCACGATGGTTTTTTCTGTGTCTGGGATCAGATAGCGTTGTGTATGTTGTCCCAAGAAATTGTTATTTTTTTTACATTTATCCATTACGTTATATGTAATTAGGGGTCGCCATTTTTCAATATTTACTCCATCATTACAAAATACATTTTCCACTAATATACATATAAATCTAATAAAATAAACTATATCAAAATGAGTATCGCAATTTAGATGAACAGAACACACAAACGAGACGCGAAAACTGAATTTATATGGAATAATAATAATATATTTCGCACGCCAAACCCCTGAATTCCGTTACTTATTGTTAAGTAAACAATGCCGTTCATGCAGCTGTACCCCTATTGTTAGTTAAGAATAATGTCCTTTTAAAAGACCGGTTAGGGTAAAAAGTACCATAGAATTGATTCCAGCATTTTTAATAGGTACTGTTAACTTAGAACAGACAGGGAAACGAATATTCAGATGCAATATTTTTTTTTTTATATCTTGGGACAACTCACACAACGCTATCTGATCCCAAACTAAGCAAAGCTTGTACCTATTATGGAAACCAGGCAACTGATAAACATACTTATATATTTCTAAATACATACATATTGTTTATAAATAACACCCAGACACAGAATAAACCATCGTGCTCATCACACAAAGTTTTATCCTGGGTGGGGATCGAACCCACGACCTCTTGCGTAGCAGTCGGATACACTCCCACCGCGCCACAGAGGCAGTCAATGTTAATGTATATACATATATATATATTTTTTTTTAAAGATAACGATTACTAGCAATCCTGTTAACCACACTTCAGCTAAGCTCAATGGCTTGTGTTAGCAGTCGGTTCACGTCGGTAGTATAATGGGTGGGATTCGAACCCGCGACCTCACGATTGCGGATGGAGAATAGTCTCCTAACCGATCTCAATTACGGCAGCCAATCTTACTAGAGAATAGCCAACTACGTATGATATATTAAAGTGCACTAGTGCGTTAACTTCTCGTTCACTATCATCAGCCCGATGGGACGGAAATCCTATACGATAGGAGAGAGATTAGGCGTAGGACCGAGGGCTTAATGTAAAAAGAACATCAGACTGCCTCTGTGGCGCGGTGGGAGTGTATCCGACTGCTACGCAAGAGGTTGTGGGTTCGATCCCCACCCAGGATAAAATTTTGTGTGATGAGCACGATGGTTTATTCTGTGTCTGGGTGTTATTTATCTATAATATGTATGTATTTAGCAATATATAAGTATGTTTATCAGTTGTCTGGTTTCCATAGTACAAGTTCTGCTTAGTTTGGGATCAGATAGCGTTGTGTGAGTTGTCCCAAGATATTATTTTATATTAGTATCCCCAAATACTGAAATAATATTTACACAAAGGCTACCAAATTTCTTTTTTGCTAAAATACAGCTACCGCACTCAAAACCTACTCTTATGTGGACGAATATTAAAAATAGGAGCAGTATCCTATAATTACTATCAAATAAAAAATAAAATTGGTAAAAAACTAACCTCAAAAACGTCAAATGCAACTGACACTGCCATTTCACAATCTAATCTGACAGATCCGCCATCTTGTTCAACAAAGAGTTTATTACAAAAATATAAAAATGTCCTTACTATTTGCTAGATTTATCTTACCCCAGCTTAGATTTTGATCTTAGTTCTGTGGACGACAGTCGACAAATATCGGCCTCGACCGGTAGCCATATGCCTTTTATTTTTATAGAAACGTTACAATTGGTTTTCCTTTCTGTTTTATTTGGCGATCTAGTTTATTTTAACCTCAGACTAAAAATATATTGTTAAACTGTGTGTTTACCTATGCTACCATAGCATCGTAATGGATTAACAGATTTGGGTCCTGTTTTTTTAATTAGACATCTAGTTTAATTCGGATTGTAGATTTTAATAAAAATCTTTAACAACTAGCTGTCACGCGCAAATTTTTCCCGTTCTTGCAACATTTCTCATTGCTGCTCCGCTCCTATTGTTCGTAGCTTAATGTTATATAGCCTATAGCCTTCCTCGATTAATGGGCTATCCAATAGTGAGATTTTTTTTAATTCTGATCAATAGTTCCCGTGATTACCGCGTTCAAATATACAAACAAACTCTTCAGCTTTATAATATTAGTGTAGATTATATTCTCATCTCACAACTCTTGCTTCTCATGTGCTTATTATGTTAATTTAGAATGGTCTATTTCGATATTTAGTTTCATCTGATTAAGTTCAATATTTCAGATGTGATTGTCAACAAACATACAAATCTTTTTTAATTATAATATTACCAAGATTCGTGATTCCAATTTTGAATAGCCCTTTTTGGCCAAAACTCGTAAATCTATCCGCCAAGCGTGCTTATTACGACTTTTAACCCAATGTCCTGTATTCATAATGGCCCAACAAAAAATAATTACAACAACTTTGCATAAAACAACAAAATAATTCATAAAACCCTATTTCCACGAATTAGTTTTACATTTGAAAGCGACAAAAAATATTCAATAATAACAAATAACTAACCGGAAACGGATAACGATAGCGATAGGAAGGCATGACCTCTGTTAGCGGAATTTGACTCCGCCATCTTTGTATTACTTGCAACTGTTTATTATGTTGTGTCTACACTCTATAGGTACAGCACAAAGTTTATACAAGACTAGCTGTTCCGCCCAACTTTGTATGCGTAAATTTTTCCCGTTTTTGCAACATTTCTCGTCGCTACTCCGCTCCTATTAGTCGTAGCGATGTTATATAGCCTATAGCCTTCCTCGATAAATGGGCTATGCAACAAAAAAGAATTTTTCAAATCGGACCAGTAGTTCCTGAGATTAGCGCGTTTAAAAAACAAACTCTTCCGCTTTATAATATTAGTATAGATCATGTATAAAGTACGACAAAAAATACAGATTCAATCTATATATCTATTTATATAAAAGGAGAAACTGACTGACTGACTAACATATCAACGCAGGGCCTAAACTATAAGGGTTAGAAACTTGAAATTTTGCACAGGAGTTCCTTTTATAACGTAGGGGAGCACTAAGAAAGGATTTTTGAAAATTCACCCCCTAAGGGGGTAAAACGAGGATGCAAAGTTAGTATGACAATTTGCCGTTAAAATATTTTGGTACCAATCTGGCATCCACGCGGGCGTGGCCGCCGGCATAAGCTAGTACTAATAGTGAGATCCAGATAACCTAAGATTTCTACTTCGAAATCTTCACGCAACAGATAGTTTTTAAATATGTATTAAAAAAAAAAGAAATACAAATACAAATACAAATAAAACAATACTTTATAAAACTTTCCTCTTATTATTCGTAAAGAACAAATAAGTAACAGTAAAACAAAATACAGAGAGATACAGTCAAACGATATCTTAAAAGCCGTCCTCATTCCACGAGACAACGAAACATTCCAAGCATCTCTTGAATAAATCTCTGTAAATTTAAATCTCAAAAATAACCTAGACGACGATGCTTACCATCCATTTACAACTACCTACTTGACCTATCCTCATCTCACAATGACCCCGACTCAAAACAAAACCGCTACAAACATTGCCAGCTCAAAAATTCTCATAATTACCAGGTCCTTAAATTTGCTTTGTAAAAAAACCGTAAAAAGTAAATAAAAAGCCGACGACAAAGCGCGATCATATCGTGGAACGACCCTTTTAATTAAAAAAAACTCTAATTTTCAAAATGGACGCCGCATTCGAGATTCAAATTTGTATGTGTTCTTTTTAAGATGCTATTGTTTGGTTTTTAAAGGAATTGCTTGGTTACGTTTAGTCTTGGCTTGGCATTTACGCGATTTTAAATTTTGTTTTATTTTTGTTATAAAATATATATGAAGTTTGTTTTATTATTTGAAATGAAATATTAACTATCTCAAACAAGCAGTTGTATGTTTATACATATGAGAATTGCAACGTCAAAAAGTGTCAAATTTATTTATTCCAATAAAATTCGTATTATTTGTTAAAAATAAAAAAAAAAATCATGAAAGATATCTAATTCATGGACTGCAGATTTTTTTTTTATTACATACGAAGCATATAGTTCAAATTGTTCTAGAGACTAACGTTTTTAAATTGTATTTTAATTAATTTTTACTAGAATTAGACAAATTGGAGAAGCCATTTGTTCAACACCAGTCTATTTTGAGAGTGTCTGAATAATGGGTTCCTGTCACGGACTAATAAATGTTTTACGTTCTATTAGAATGAGATATTTCTCTTTCAAATTTATTAGTACTGTAACAGTTGGTGCCCTACTGTGTGATTTTTAATGTGTTTTCGCAAATCGATAGAGCAAAAAGGTTAAGCATACGTTACTGTGAACAATTTAGATGGGTATCCAAATTCATACAAAATTATATTTCTTGTTACCATAGTAAAAAATAAAATCTAAAAATTATTGAAAAGATTCCTTATTATTCCCCACAAACAACACTAAACCTAAAGCGAACATTTAAAAATCCGAACTCCATTCAAAATTCGAACACCAATTCAAAAACAAAAATCAATTCGAATGCACCCTTCAAAAACCATAGACCTAAAATCGAACTATATAATTTTTTAAATACACTGCCAACGACGGACGTCCGTAAGTCCAATTTGCTGGCGGATGCAGCCAATCGCGCTCGTTCCCGCCATGGGATGACGCACTCAACAGCGAGCTATAAAAATGTACGTATTATTATTTAAATTTGAACTGAAACCAATATAGCAAAGATGCAGTGAGGAGACTGATTTGTGAATTGAATTATTGTTTCGTTAAAGTGGGACTTGGTGTAAAACTAGTGAGGTAAATACAGTGCTATTAAAAGGTAACAATGAACTTTAAATTATTTATGGGTTTAAGTGGTAAATATCGGGAAATCACGCTTTTGTTTATTACCTGTAGTAGCTAATTAAATAATGATTAGGTTTTTCGAAATATATTCATCTGTTTTTATGTATATAACGAGCTGAGCAGCGCAAATTCGACTGCGTAATTTTTTCCGTTGTTGCAACATTTTTCATTGCTGCTCCGCTAATTTTGGTCGTAGCGTGATGTTATATAGCTTATAGCCTTTTTCGATAAATGGGCTTTCCATAAGTAGTAGTATTTTTTTTTAATTAGTACCAGTAGTTCTTAAAATTATCGCGTTCAAACAAATAAACTCTTCATCTTTATAATATTAGTATAGATTATGGTACATTACATTATTATATACTCGTAAAAGATGGTTTCACTATTATTTTCCAAAAAAAATTTCCTCTAACTTCGCTCTCGGTTTATTTTATTTTGATTGAACATTTCAAAATTCTAGTTTACCCGTTAAAAAAGTTGTTTTTAAAAATCTGTCTTAGGGAATACATCGTCGTCATATTAACTATCTGTATGCTGAATTTCATTGTGTGATTTGAACTGTGCGTTGATTTGTTAGACAGTCACTGTTTCCTCAGACACAGGAACAAGAATAAATTTATAGAATATATACAAAAGTATGCATGCATTAATACTTATAACAGTCGAAAAACCTTGTTTTAAATTACAATAAGTAGGTAAATATTCCTGAATAAGTCATGTAGATAGAAACAAAAGTTTGTTTAATATTTATCAATAGTTTCAACTTATATGAATGTCACGCCACGCATCAAGGGTACATCTTAGAAACTTACGGAAAAGGAAATAATCACGAGACGCAATCTCCCTATATCCTTAACAAGACACGAAGATGAAAAAAATGTTATGCATTACAATAGGTTTAGTTACGTAAAGAATTGTGTCGAGATATTGTACCCAGATTGTATCAAAATTGAATACATGAATGGCTTCTAAAGATTTAAATGTCTAAAAGCGTCGTAATCTTCAAGAATCAAAAACATGACTTAAAATTTGAATGTCAAAGGAATTAAAAAACAGTATTTTAAAATTCAATAAAAACTAGGACACAAACAAAAGTTTTCGAATACGAAATTTAAAAATATATACATAATATATGGATAAAAATCGAAGAGGTTTGGAACGTACTTTATGTTTTGAAATTTAAGTATCCAGATTGTATCGAAATTGAATACATGAATGGCTTCTAAAGATTTAAAAATCTAAGCATCGTAATCTTCAAGAATCATAAACACGTGTTTAAAAATTTGAATTTCAAAGGAAATGAAAAAAAAAACATTTTAAAATTCAATAAAAACTAGGACACAAACAAAAGTTTTCGAATACGAAATTTAAAAATAGAAGGAGGATAAAAATCGAAGAGGTTTGAAACGTACTTTATGTTTTGAAATTTAAGAATCGAATTCATTCGTCGGTTTCGGGATTTGAAATTTAAATTGGAATATGTAACGATGTTGATAAGTCGCCGTTGACTCAATGCTAGCATTGTGTCGACCTGATTTCTTATTAAGTAGTGGCACCATATTTGTATTTTTTGTTTCCTGTCACATGGCACATGGCGGGAACACATGTCGGAAAATGTTACAGCCAATATCAATGTAGCTACACTTTAATACGAGTAGTATAAGTAATAGTACAACATGTATGTACATAAATTATCGTTGAGGTTTTTAAGACTTTTCAATGAATTAAGGAATTCGGTTAGCCTAGAAAGCTTTTTCCTTGCAGTAGACACACAAGGTAGAAAGGGTCTAATTGAATGAAAGTTGAAATTTCACCCTTAAAAGGGTAAAATTACAAAATATTCTTTGGTAGTGTTCACTTAAGTATTTGAGTTCAAAGCCAGTTGTTTCTTTGTGGTTTGATGATGAATGAGTCAACTAGTTATTTCTCTAAACTACAATATGGTCTGGTGACTTATAAATTAAAATACCTACTCTATGTAAAATATTACTATATCTAAGACATTCGACTATTTTCATCATATTTTTACCCTCTCAAAAATAACATATGCTATTCTTTTATCACAAACAAGAGCCCTATAGATTGTAACACCCGCGTCAAAGCTAACTTTCAACAAATATGACGGAAACTTTCATAAATACAATGTTTTATTTATAACTGCAGAGGCAGGAGTGCTTCAGGGGTGCTATTTAGGTCTCATACAACTTTTAAATTTCTTTTTTCTTAGCTTGGTTTTAAACGGGGAAGTACATTCACTTACGAATCTGCAGTACTGTAAGGCAAAGCTGCTTGATGTTTTGCTTTTGCGAGTAAGTAAGGAGTAACTAGATCTAATCGGGAAATGGCCGAGTTGATTACTGATAGGACTGCAAATGTAGTGTTTATTGTATTGGATACACAGTAACCTTTTTATAAAACAAAGTAGATGAGTCGGTGAATTAGGTTTATAATTGGAAAAAAATATTGCCATCGTCTCATGTAGGTTTGTGAGTTCATTCCCAGATGAATGCTATTCATTAACAATACTGATTAATATGCGTTACAGTAGGAGATTTCGTTTAAAGAATATCGAATGGCTCAACTTGATACGGTATCCGTTTATGAGTTGAAGAAGCATTAAGTTATGATGCACAGCTATAGGATTCAGGCTACAAAGCTAGGTATGGTAACTGCATAACATGAAAAGGATTATAACCACTGTCTGTAAGTCTACATTCTTTGAGTATGTTAATAACCTTAACATTTGTTACTAATTTAAATACATTTACATTCATACAAGTGATGTCAAATGTCACATTCGTCATAGTAACACAATAATATTCACTGTTGATAACAGACTTGTACCTTTGTATATTTGACTAGCTTTATCTCGCAGCTCCGCCCTTGTTATCATTCTTAGAGCTCGAGTTTGCTGAAATTTTAATTTATGACACTACAAAATTTCAGCTCTCTAAGTCAAAGCATTCAAGCTGGATGTTGATGAAGGAATGAATGAAACAGGAGTTCGATTTTTAAATATAGGAGCTAATAACCTCATGCTCGTGGCTTCACTAAATAACTTTGGAATAGTAGTTTTGGAAAATATAATCATAAATTTAGCCTTAACCAACCATCACCCACCAACTACCACACTTCTATGAGACCTCTGAGTAAAATTGATATTTTTTTGTCAGGTTTAGGGCCTAAACTGCACAATAAACAATGATTTTACTCCAGTAACATAGTCTGTAGGTGGTTATGAACATAAATTAAAAAAAAAACAGGTGGTAGGTGCTTAAGGGTTAAAATTATAAAATATTTTTCAAAACTGATATTACTAAGTAGTTGGGTAAAATTAAAAAAAGTCAGGAACGGGAGGTTATTAGTATATTAAAAATCACTCTGTATATTATTAGGTAGTAGATTTATTACGACTCCTTTGCTTTGAGTAAGACTGAATGCTTATTACTGGCAAACTCCTTTTACTGTCCCAAATAAATAGTGTAATGTATCTGAAGACTTAAACTGAATTCAGCAATAAAACAAACGTTACTGCTTGGTTGCGTTGCATTATTTTTTCTTATTTGCCGATAAGCTAATGATTTAGTCACATATCAACAGTTGTTTCACTGTAGGTTTAACTGTAACGAACTGAAACTGAAATGGAGGGACTTTTAAAATTATAGTAACAGCTTATGCTTAAGCTGTATAAGTTAACAATGCGTCCACTGTGTTAAGATTTTTTGCTAATATAACCATTTCATTGTTCACAGATCTCAAAACGGCGTTTACAATCCTAATAGTATCTGGGTCAAGAATTGAGAATTTATCGAAGTAAGTAACATGTTTCGATAATATATTTATCTATTATTATACACTCAAAAGTGTTTGACGATGAATACATGGATGAATGTTTGTTGCCCTTTCCTGGAAAAACTACTGAATGGATTTTTTTTTTAATGACGACTACCGCAGTAGAGTCCAAGCCCTGTGTCGCCGGGGACTTTACAAACATACAAGTCACGGACACAAAGTACACCCAGACTCGAAACAAAAATTTGTGGATCGCACATAGTGGTGTCCCGTGTGGGAATCGAACCCACGACCTCTTGCGCAGCAGTCGAACACACTCCCACTGCGCCACAGAGGCAGTCAGAGGATTCTAATAAAACTTTACAGAAATGTACTTTATACTTACATCAAAATAAATTATAGGCTGTAAAAATCAAACATAACGCAGGCAAAATCACAGGGAAAAGCTAGTACAAACCAAAAGAGAACCATGACTGGCTGATCTATTAACACACAGTTCAAACCAATGAACTGTCCGATGTACCCGCTAAAACGATTTTTTTGAAAATTAAAACCCTAAAAAAATGAGGGTATTAAAACGCTGGCAAAAAACTAATAAGCTTGTAAAGATATATTAGTTTGAGCTTGTATATTTGTATGCGGGTGTAACTGCCAACAAATGCTTGTTCGTTAATGATGATAATTAACGTAAAAACAATAAGGGGTGGTCAAAGTCAAACGCCAATTTATTTGGTTTGTTGGGCGACAAAATGGACATTTCCTGCTTTATGTCCCCTTTGGACACAGAATTTGAAACTCTGGAAGAGATAGGTTAGTAGGTAGTTAGTCTTATAGGTAATAGATAACCCTGACTATAAAGCCAGATGACTTGGGTTCAATTCCCACCGAAGAGAAATCTTTGTGTGATGAGCACAATTGCTTATTCTATGTTTCGATGTAACTTATTTATTATATGTGTTTATATAGAAAAAATATGTATGTTTATCAGTTATCTGGTAGCCATAGTATAGTCTTTGTTAAGTGTTTACCCATAGATCAGAAAAAAGAGTGTTATTTTTAATTTAATCACGTCTGTCGGCAGCCATATTGATTTTTATAAGTAACCAGTTTCCGGGACTTATTAAACGATTTTATCAATACAATAATCATTTAAATTTGTTTAAGCGTTTAGAAGTTATCGTGATATTAAATAAACTGTCGATTTTTAGTTACTTTTAGAAAGTAATACGTTAAAAAAAATATATAGCGTGTATTGTCACAATAACCAGACGTGTGTGCCAAATTTCAGTTCAATAGCTTCAGTGGAAAGATGAAATATTGATGGCAAATTCTAGGACACACATACAAGTTAAATAAAGGTTTAAAAAGATGTCTTTTCCATTCTCCCTAAGTATAAGAGCACCACGCCTTGGGAGGGAGACTCGCTTCAATCGAGGGCGACCGCAGCGGTCAATCACTGAGGTCAATGTTATACTACACTACAATATATTTATACTACTTTATACTGCACAGTCTAAAGTCGAATGTTCGCTATGTCATAACAAACTCAAACATCTTTACTAACATTTAAACTTTCGCGATGCATGATTATACCTATAACATCGCTGCGACAGTTCGCTTGTGACCACGGCCGGTGCAACCTGGTCGAAACGTCAAGCAATTTTAAGGTAAATAATGCGCGTTAATTCAAATACATATCTTTATTTCTTAAATCCAAGTCAAATATTGTTTGAAAACGTCGAATTAATACAATAATAAAATAATGAGAAGAAATCAAAATAAAGTTAGGCGACAGTTCCAAGTGTCCTGTCATAAAAGTAGAAGCTGCCGAGAAATTTATGGGCCACTCTTTTGAAATCATCAAGTTCGTTATAGTAATAATTTTATTGAACGAACCAGTGTGTTTGGTGAATAAACACTCATACCAGCTTTCTTTTTTAAAACACGACGTCTCCCGCTGTAGGGTACAAGCCCTGTGTCGCGGGGGACTTTACAAACATACAAGTCACGGACACAAAGTACACCCAGACTCGGAACAACAATTTGTGGATCACACAAAGTGGTGTCCCGTGTGGGAATCGAACCCACGAACCTCTTGCGTAGCAGTCAGACACACTCCCACCGCCACAGAGGCAGTAACAACTACCAGACTATTAATCAAATTAATATTTATCCATAAGAATTTGGTTACAGTACTTAAATTGACGATACGAAGACAAGGCATTATTTTTTATTGTGGGTCCTGAATTCCAATGGTAACTAAGACCATAGTATAAGTATGTCCACAAAGTATATAAAAAGTAATTCTAGTATAACACTGACTACTGATTTTTTATGCCATATTTGAATTTATCAATTTTTTTTATATTCTTTTTAGTATTAGATGCTTCTGCTATGTTGTACCCATTGAGGTTAATAAATCCAATCTTATGTATTCTTCTTTTCATGTTTTATCTCTTGTTTATGCATCAGTCCTCTAATATGATGTATAATATAATCGTGGCAGCACCTTACCTGTATATACAGTTTATTAACAAAGAAACATTGTAAACATTGGCAATTTAAAAAGAGTGGCCGCGAGTTTTATTGCCTCTTTCTTTTCTCCGGCTTTACCTGCGAACAATCATTACATGTAGAATCGACTTTTTACAAGTATAGTATTTTGCTTCCTAGTAAATGAAGATTTATTATTGTTATTATTATTACTGGGTCTTAGAGAATATTGCAAGTATTCATATATTTTCTCGCGATAAATGTTTCACAACTCCCTCATATAAATAAAATTCATAACTAAAAGTTTTTAATAAACTAAAATCCTCTTCAACTGAACTATTTCACATCAAAATATTATCCATATTTTAGCGTAGGTATAACAGTTAGTCAGTTAGTATCCCTCCGAGACGAGCTTAATGAATTAATTAAAGATTTCCACCCGGTTGGCGTGGCTGATGGGAAATTAGCGACATCTAGCGGTGAATAGTGAGCAACTTTTTGCAGAAACATTTTTTGATGAGATCGTAGTTTTTAGACGCTTGGTTGTTAAAATGGTGTAGTATTTTTTATATACCTACATAGGTACACTTTAAATATTAAGTTTTGAACAATATAACTTTTTATAAATAGCCTACGCTGCGTGCTCTTTTGAATCTACAAAACAGCTAAGCAATTAAGAATATGGTCTATCTGTGTGCGAAAATTCATGCAAAACCAGACAGCGTTTAAAGCATGATTGACCAACAAACATTTATACTTTTCAAACCATGTTGGCATCAGTTGAGAACGGATTTTTGAAAATTCCACACCTAAAAGGGTAAAATAAAGATTCCAAATTGAACACAAATTCGATCCTAAAGGAGGTGAAGCCACAGGAAAGTCTAGTTTTTTGTAATATTACTAGAATTAAATAGTACAATAGCTTAAATTTACACAGCTGGTCGAACCCTTTCAAAAACCAATATCCACCCCAATTGAAATCAATTTAATAATTTACCTAACCCTCCAGATTATCCACTAATACTATCAAGCATAAGCGCTTTAGTTTTGGGGTATTTTTCAACCCCAGCATTAATTCAAATAGGAGGGTCTGTAAGACCACAGTGGTTGGATTTAACCACTCAAGTTTAAATATTTTTTAATTCATATCTTTTCTTACATATTCTATATTAATACTATATTAACAAGAATTCCAAAAAGAAAATAAATAAGGGGAAGATACTAAACCGTTACCGTACCGTAGGCGTCAAAGAATTTCTTCCCATCGATGTCAATTGGTATCGTTCCCAGAAGCCTGGCCTTGCTACGTTGATTGGAAATTCTAATTCTTTGTGCAAAGAATAGGCCAGCCACGGGAAGCATCGATAAGGTGTCGTGAAATTTCCTTAAAACGTAGCCTCAAAACGGACCCCATGGTTATTTGAAATGTAAGTCTCGTTATGGCTTATGTTTTAGCTTTTTGATACTAGATGGCGTTAGTGGTCTTATGTATGTTAACGATTTTGCTCTACTCCCAGCTTCCTATAACTCCTATTCTACCTTCTATAAATATAAAATGTCATTATCTAAATAATTCCTAAACTACTAGACTGTTTTATTAAGATCAGTTATATAGCGCGTGTGTTACTGCATATACCATTATTTTAAAAATCCATGTAAACAATTTGGGCGCCAAAATAAATATGTTTTGTTAGTACAGTGATATTTAAAAATTAAGACATCCTCTTGTATCTATCAACATACGTCAATTAAAGGCTGGCCTCAAGATACACACTCAATTATTACAACATTGGAGATAAAACGCCCGTCCCCTTAACGCCCCGGGCGTTTTGAAATCAACACGGAACGAATTTTAATGGGACCACGACAATTCGAAAGTTGAAAAACATTGAGTCGTATTTTTCCAAGAGCAGACATTTTTTTTTTCATTTTTAGGGTTGGTTTGAGGCCGAAATTATTTTGGATGGTTTTTGAAGTAAAGTACGTGTTTTAGGGAGAGATAAGCAACGTTGGTGACTGTTTTCTATAATTGTCATATCCTATGTTCTTCGAGGGACACGTTTAGTCAGTCTTCTATTTCTTTTTTAATAAAGATGACTCCTGCAGTAGGGTACAAGCCCTATGTCACGGGAGTCTTTACAAACATTCATTCAACTTCACCGACACAAAGTACACCCAGACCGGAACAACAATTTGTGGATCACACAAAGCGCTGTCCTGTGTGGAAATCGACTTCTTGCGTAGCAGTCGGACACACTTCCACCGCGCCACAGAAGCAGTCTAAAAGGTAACGGTATTAATTTTAAGACTCGCCTGTTGGTCTAATGGTTAATGAACCTGACTGCTAAGCCAAAAGTTATGTGTTCGATTCCCACCCAGGATAAATCTTTATGTGATGAACACGAATGTTTATTTTGTATTTGGATGTAATTTAAAACCTATGCATATATTTAGATATACATTAGTCAGTTGTCTGATTGACATTGTACAAGCTCTGCCTAGATTGGGATAAGATGACCTAGTGTGAGTGGTCTAATAACTGATTAATTTAGTAACTTCAAATATTTGACTATATGGTTGCTACTATTTTACCATCATAACAACATAATAATTTTAACTATGAAAACCAAACAGGACTATGTATGAAATATTGAGGTAATTATAATAACTAAACTAAAAGCATACACGAATCAGCTGTTACAGTATAAGGGAATTCTATACCCCCATAAAATGACACCATAACTAGTACAGACAGCAGCATAAATCAGTTACCACTTACAATTATTGAAATCGGCTCAACATAAAAGTACTTACGAAATATCAAATTAAACTAATAATAGATTTTGCCCATGATTCTGCCTACTTTAATGTCGGTTAATGTTGTAAAATACAAATTTTCATACTTTATCTGTAGGTATCTGAGGTTGTAGCCGCAATGCCTGAAATAACAGACAGTAGAAATTAAATCGATTTTTGGTGTGGTTTTCCCTATTCGATAGTGTATTTTTAACCGCCTTATAAAAAAGTGATTAATTATAGAAAGATTGTAGTGCATGAAATGACATGTGGTCCTATGTTATAAAGCACTAGAACAAACAGACGAAAACACATGATTTTGATCATTTCAAGTCTACTCATACATCTTAAAGAAAAATATTAACCGAAATGAATGATTTGAAATATGGTTTTCGAAAGCTATGATATAATATGTTGCTGTCTGTACCTTCAACCTCCACGATAAGCCCTGCACGGACTTACCAACCCAACAATGACCGAGTAGGTATATTAAATTTAATGTTATTTGCTTAGGACGTCGCTTGATTGTATGAAAGGGCACGAGCAAACATCTAAGGGAGGACACAGGTAGGCGTCGTGTCATTTTCAATTATGTTCCAAATTACCCTTTGAGTAGGTTAAAAGTTGGAACATTTTCCGACATTTTGGTTCAGGGATGTTTAAGATGTTACATGAAGTAGATATGATGGCTTTTCGGTTTTAATTGTATGTAATTTTATAAGCATAAATAATGTTTTAAGTCACTATGATTTTTTCCAAAACTAGATATTCCAGATTTTTGGAATATCTATCAAGAAATAAAAATAAAATATTTCAACTGCCTTGGTGGCAACGATTGCTCCACATTTAATTACCGTACGGGATAAAAGTTTGTGTGATCCATAAATCCAAGTCTGGGTGTACTTGTCCCTTAATTTTAAACTTGTAAAGCTCCCCGCGACATAGGGATTGTACTCTAGTGTGGGAATTGTCTTTTTTTAAATACGTACTTACTTCTTAATTAACTTTGTAAATTATCTCTATCACAGAAGGGACATTCTGAATACTACTACTTCAAGCGTGACTCTGATTGCGTTTGACATCAGCCAAATTAATATATAAATTTAATGATTCTATTTCACCCATCTACGAATAATTCCGTTTAGATATTTAGAAGTTATAGTGGAATACATAAACATACATACATATATATATATATATATATATATATATATATATATATATATATATATATATATATATTATCATCATCACCTTACTACTCTTCATCCCAACCATTGGGGGTCGGCGCAATATGAACTTGGCTTTCATACACTTCTACCATACGTCATCTTTATACTTACTACTTTTCTTGCCATGTCTTCACATTATACACTCTGAAAACAATTGGTACCTGTATTTTGAATTGAAACAACAAAAAATGCTTAAATGTCCTCTAAAAAACATATCCGTGACACACTTACCTATTTAAATCACTTTGCCGTAAACGCTATAAGCTCGCATAAACGTGAGTAATCCCGTAATTCCACCATGCCAGTCCTGTAATCATGTTGCCGCAGGTGTGTACATTATTGTGGTGACTATGGGCCTCTCGCTAATTGCTAGAAACGTACGAGAACTGTCGAGAAACAGTACACAGACCCGACCAGTTGTTGTGTGTCTTTTGGTTGCTTTTTTCCTACACGTTTTGTGTTCTCTGTGTCTGTTTAACTATGAATTTAAGGGAATTGGGCTACCTACTTTTTAATGGTTGCAGCAAGAAAAATTTGCGTTTGACATTTGAATAAACGCTTTTTGGCAATTGTTTTCACAATAGCTTTACTGGTACATTGGCAATTAATAAAGAGGGTTATCTATTCCAAATTCTTTCAGTTGTTCGTAAGTTTTAGTATTTGTAATCTAAGTGAATATTACTATAACATTGACTCGAATTTACAATAGAAATCAGAAGTTCAGTTTTAAATAGAGCCTCTTGTGAAAATTTTAGGACCATATTTTGAGCCTATTGTTATACTTACTACAAAGATAATTAATAACCTAATAACTCTTGGAACAACTCACACAACGCCATCTGATCCCAAACTAGGCAGAGCTTGTACTATGACAAACAACTGATAAACATAGTTACTTATATATTTCTAAATACGTACATATTAAATAAAAATTACACCCAGACACAAAATAAACCATCGTGCTAATCAAACAAAATTTTATCCTGGGTGGGGATCGAACCCACGACCTCTGGCTTAGCAGTATTTTTTTAAATCCTTGCAAAGAGATACAAGTCACTCAAATATTCACATTTATAAAACAAAAACTTAGTAATTATGTTATATTTAATCCATACTTAAGTTTTATTGAAAGCACTCAAATATATAAACATTTATAAAAATTGAATGGCTATATAAATATTTTAAGACGAAGAAATGGAAAGTAATATTTTCTAAATATAAATACAATAATAACTTTGGATGTACGAAATAAAACGTAGGCTGCTCGGTATCAATTGTCTCACATTTCTTTCAGCCGACTATTTCTAAAGATAAAGTCGTAAAAATGCAAGTACTTTACGCCCTTTGACGTCAATAGATAAAATAGAATCCTAACCTTTTTAATAATATCTTGGGAAAACCTACACACAGCCATCTGATCCCAAACAAAACACGTTATGTAATGTAGCAACTGAAAAACTGATAAACATGTTTAGATAATGCTTAATACAAACTTTTTAGAGATAAATTACACCCAGACACAGAATAAATGTATAAGTTCATCATATAAGTGTTATTTTGGGTGGAAATTGAATCCACGCTCTCTGGCTTATCATTCACATTACTAACCACTAGACAAACCGATCAGTCAGGATCATAAACCACTTTCTTTTATAAATAGGACTAGCTGTCCCGCGCAACTTCGTCTGCGTAAATTTTTCCCGTTTTTGCCACATTTTTTATTGCTGCTCTGCTACTATTAGTCGTAGCGTGATGTTATAAAGCCTATCCCACAGTATGCGTTCAAACAAACTAACAAGCTTCAGCTTTATAATATTAGTATAGAAAAGTAGTTTCATATTGGTAGTGCAAAGAATGAGATTCGAACTGGCGACCTATCGATAGCTACAGCTGCTAAAATAGAAATTGTAGATATAAGAACCACCACTCAACAATATCATTCAACGGTAGATATTCTTGCTAATAAAATAACCAGTCAGTCTTTGAACCTTTTGTAGTTATAAGGAGTCCATTAAGCTCTCTTTGTAGTTGAAAGGATTGTGATGCGTAAAAGACAAGGAATTGTTATTTGATTTGTTTGAAAATTACATTTCTTACGTCTTATTTAATTCAAGAACAACTCGATGTGTAGTTGTCTGTAAATACGTAAGTGTAAAATCGTCATTTACCAGACCTCATCGGAAACTAGGCTCTTAGGCTGAAATCTTTAGAGCGTGCTTAATCTTAGCTTATAACATTTTAAAAAAGCGTATTCTCATCATCGACTTAATTTACATAATCATGTTACAATATTTTCAGCGTACGCGTCTTGTCAAATTTTACCTAAGCTAAATTTCACTTATAGAAATCAGCTTTAAGAGCCACTCGAAAGTAGTATTATACTACCCTTTACGTACTTACAGCAGGAAACCAAGTACATATAACATAACACGCTACAGAGAACGAAATTTAATTAAAAACATTTCTTCCCTGGCTACATGCCTTTAATTTTTGAACCCTTCATACGAGTAAAAAAGATTCAACTCGAATCATCGCCATCTAGCGGAAAAAATGTCATAACTTTTACCAGAGTAATGTTTCTATTTCTTTATTATTATATAATTTTATTTGCACAAACACTGTTCAAATAAAATTTCAATATAGAATTATGTGGCCAATTAGTATGATGATTTTTTTTAAGTCACATTGCGACTTAAAAAAAATCCCAAAAATCCATAATTAAAGATAGATTTTCAAATATAAATCTAGTGAAAAACTGTGTAATTACGGAACCCTAAAAATGTACCCGTGTTATTTTATTGGTATGGTAGGGTCCTACCTTTCTTATGTCGATTTTAATTGGTATCTATGAATGAATTTAAAATAACATTAACTCTTTAAACAACTCAGGGTAAAATAATTTCACTTGATTTTACCTGCGATAAAATGAAACAAAGACAATATACAAATGCACAAGTCAAACCACTAAGCGCGTTAGTTGAAATATGGCACACAGATATTTTGAGGTTGACATCTGCTAAAAACGGATTTATGAAAATTCAGCGTCTAAAATGATGAATTAGGGATTCCAAATCTATGAAGAAATAAAAGTATATAAAAAAGCTTTTCATTGTAGCACTATGCTAAAACGGACAGAGCTACCTTCCAATTTATAACGATACCAAGAATTTTGCACTACACCTGAATATATTTCACGAATTAATTCTAGAATTAAAAATTCCCCATCATTTAAAAATCTATTTGAAACGCTTCCATCAGCGCTCTCGAGCTAAAAAAATACAAAGAAAAAGATAACGGTGAAATCTTTTGTTTCAAAAACCGAGCCGACGTTTTTAAAAAAAATCGTAAAAAAATTTCTTCTACAATCGTCATTCGGAGCGAGAACCTTTCATGTTTCGTTGTATCGAGATTTTTTTAACACTGTACTGATTTTTGCGAATGAAAATGCTTTTAACCCTCTCCGTTTACGTTTTTTTATTCGCATCGATACTGTTTAATATCTGTTTTCATACAGTAATGAGATTACGCAGCGCTGCTTGCGGGGAGTAGCGGAACTAAGGTTTTATTGATGACAATAATGTAATTGGATGGCTGTGTTGAGCGTTAATGAGGTTGACTGAACGCATTATTATCATAATACAAACATGATTGATTGTCTGCATACACTTCCATTTTTCAGTTATACGTTACACATTCATAATACAATATCACACACAAATATATATAATGAACCCCTGTGTTTATTATCGCACATTCACATAAAATAAACACGCAAATAACTGAGTAATCCGAGACATAATAACAGTAATTTACATTAGCCCGACATCAAATAAAATGTGAGACGCTAACGACATCTACCGTCTAGTAGCGGAACTTAAGTTTTGTAAGTCTACCAACAGATGTCGCTGTACGCAATTGACAAGACGTCAATACCAACACCATGCATAGTTTATGCACTTGGAACGTATCATATCAAGCTCCCTTGGTAGGATATATCATCAAATTGCTAACGCCTCGACTCGAAATGACTAGTAAAATATTCAGACAGCTGGTAACTGGTTTTGTTTGTTAGTTAATGAAGTATGGGCAGCGTCGGTTTAGCTTTCGCGCGCTTTTATTTATTTTATCTGTGGTGAGATTTTGTTAGGCTGGTAAAATCGTGTTGTCTATGACTTACGAGGATTTTTGGTTGTAACCATTTTAATATTTGATGAAGTTGCTTATTATTTATGTTGTTTCGTCGAATTACGTTTTCATACGTGTACCTATGTAAAGGTATGTTTAGAAATGAATATTTTATTAAAACTGTAGATTAAAGACATTAAGAAGTTTGTACATTGCTGAAAGGTCAAAATTTGAATTACTTGTCAAAATTTTGGTATTAGCTATGCTAATTCATCTTCATATTTTTGAGTGGATGATGACCTAGGTTATACTCTTTATGTGCAAAAGAACTAAGATTTATAATTAAATGCAGTGCAAATGATGACAGATCAAAATATTATGACTGGACTGTTAGCGGTCCGGTTAGGGCCCTGACTACTAATCCAGAGGTCGTGGGTTCGATCATAGCATGATATTTTTTTCTGTATCTGGCTGTTATCTATGGTATGTGTGCATTTAGAAATTTGTAAGTATGTGTATCAGTTGTCTGGTTGCCATAGTACAAGCTCTGCCTAGTTTGGGATCAGATGACGTTGTGTGACTTGTCCCAAGATATAATTATATTATTTCATGATTAGCAGTGTTTTTTTTTACAGTTAGTCTTCAGTTGTCGTTAGTCACTGTTGTTAGTTACTGCGTTTCCGTAGACAAAATTAAAAAGTATTTTACGGTCAAAATATTCGCAAGTATGTATTTCTAAGTTATAGATTTCGGAGAAAAGACTTCGTTTCGAGCGCTTGAAATTATATTTTCCTTTGATACTGTAGTAATTAAAGTTCCTAATTGAATTTTCGGTTAATTATAATTAACTTTAGTATAAAAATACTTTATATCGGTTATATTTTTATAATAGTAAGTATTAAAAAAAAATGACGTTTTAACTGCAATAGTATTGAAATATATTGAACAAAGAGATCGTAATTATTAGTGCATATTTTAGATTCGAGTTGATCCGTATTTAGTGACGCTGCAACCGAGCCAAATACTGAAAACCTTTTTTTTAAGAGCATCGCGCCTACATGTGCCTCAAAATTTGATATATTTTCAAAACTAATTTACAAAAAAAAAAAAATATTATTACATTTAATAAAAAAATAAGTTAAACAAAGCTAAGACCGATGCAGTTTAAATTTACTTTCTAATAAAATATCCGTACCAAATCAGTTCATTGGTTTTTGGCATACAATGGCATATACATACACAATAAACTCATAACTCCACTTTTCTCATCGAAGGTTTCTCTAACTTTTCAGTTGCTCGAGCTTCTCACACACATCAAGGGTAAAAAATAAAATTTACTCGTCTGAAAAAAAGTTATTACAAGCATTTAAAATAATTACAAAACCAATAATCGAATATATTTCAAAATTTTATTTACAATCTTTACGGCTTGTATCCTAAATTATACATTTACAAATCGTTACGGCGGTAAAATAAATGGTTTCGTTATCGTTGTTAACGTTTCGCGGTTTTTATGACCGCATTAATGTTGGTAATCATTACGCATTAATCATAATTTTATATTTAAGTGAAAATTTTGTTTATTATCGTAATAGTACTAGTATATAGAAATCCGTTAATTGAATACGCTTGTATCTTGTAGAGAAATTACATAATTCTCTTATTTATTTTTGAAGCCATTTCTTGTCAAAATGTTTATGGAAACAATACATGTGTTAGAAAAATAAATGCGTAGTACCGACCCAAGAATTGAGCATGAGACTTCAGATCGACAATCTGTACTGTAAAAGCTCATGTACCAACTTGAATTATGTCGAAAAACTCCAAATTTAAAATTGGGATCGAAATTCTCAAGTTCCATTCCTGGGTCTCTGAACTACATCTAAATTTTTTTCTTACATAAGCAAATATTGTTGTCATAAAGTCGTAATTCATTTTTGGCATGCTTTTAAATGCAATAGCTCTTAATATTAAATGCAAACAGTTTATAGCCATGTGTAATAAAAATCAAATCGTTTAACCATACTAAAACACATTTGAAAACCGAAAATTACGCAACAATAGTGCCGACATTCCAAACCAAACCACGCAAATAACATCAAAACATTCAATAATAGACATTAACCTTTCATTTATAAAGTTCAAAGTTATCTAACCGTCCGCTTACATCCTGTAACAACCAATTACCCACTCTATCTTGAAAACAATAAGGTCTAAAATTTAATGGTTAGAGCCACAATAGGGCAGTAGACATCAATTGGGCTGCCTCCTGCAATGGCAAATGCGTTAGACATTGTTTATTGCCTTCTATGGTCAGCAGTACATGGCTAGCTCATGTTGAAATTTGGTAGGCATTTAATATTATTGGAGTAGAATGGATTAGTACTTGTATCTTGGGATAGGCCTCTGTTGTAACTTCCAATCAATATTATTAGTTCAAGACTTTAACAATCTTTATTACCCTCGGAACTCCCATAGGGTGAATAAAATCATTTGCTTACGTCATAAAAACTATTGGTGAGACAATTATTTAACCAATACTTTCATATCGAGTCAAAAAGTCACATTTAAATATTATTTAACACTTTTAAATACGATTTCAACTAACATCCTATTATAATAACTTATTAAAGAACATATTGTTTGAAACTTAACTCAATTCTCAAATTCGACTAAATATTAATTTTTAACGTTGGCAATAAATTATTCTGTTGATAGTACTAACAAGAGGGAAACTTGACTTTATTGAGTACAGCACCATCTGTCGGTGAGTGGACGAGTTAATGCTGTGTGCTACTCGACGTGAGATGTAGTTTGACCAACCGATTGTTCGAATGTTTATAATTAAATGTTTATATTATTAATTTATTTATACCTGCATAAATAAATTACCTCTATGGAATAATGATGTATCATATATTTTTCTATATTTATCTATATAAATTATATAATATTTAAATATATTAATATTTAAATATATAAATCAATTTAAAATCGTTTTAAATTTATACACGTGCTTATAAATGAAAAAGTAACAGATTATCTATTTGTAAATAATTGTAAACGGGACGTAATTTTACATTTTTGTTAAAAGATCGGGTTAATTTTTATAATTCCGCTTACTATACTTGCTATAAATATTCTATATTTCTGCAAAATGTAAATAACCCTTGATAATTAATTATAATAATTGTAACAATATCGACTGTTAATCAAATCACATCTAAAACAGCTCAGAAATTCAATGACATAAAAAAGTCCAAATCTTTTATAGTAACTAACAAAAATATTTCAAATCAAATAATTTACAACTAATTCACAACAACATACTCGTAACGTTGCAAAGAAAATTTTATTGCATACCAATTTGTTGAAACGAAATCGTTTAGAGGTTATGTCCCCGACACACACAATTTATAAAATAAAACCACTGGACTGAACCAGGGGCGGGCTTTTTCACGTTCCGTGCGATTGGTCCTTCGAGCCGCGGCCGTGTCGTGTACTTAGTAGTCAATTTTTTGACCACCGAGTGAAATTTAGTGTGAATTTGATGTTTGTCAGATGTTTCTGGTGCTTTTGTGGTATTATTTCTTTTAAATATAATAATTATAATATTATTACTGTAATGTGCATTAAACTAAAGTCTTGTAATTTATTTTATTCTTGAAATAGTCCAAATAGTAATACCAAGTATTAATAAATAATCTTAACGGCAAATGGCTGTATTATCTTTATTCAAAATATACGAAATTATATTTAATTAAAATTCAAAACCATATACATATTGATAATGGGTTAAATATATTTTTCATATATAGTTACAGTTCGAATACGTAAGCAAGTTTATATATTTCTTCCTAAGCAACTGCTTTCAACCTGCATCTTAAAAAATCAAACCAACCCTCGCGTAGAGAAAAAAAATCAATCTGAACACAGCGCACTCGGTCGATTAGACCCAAGATTAACGCTCGACTGGAGTGGTCGCTGGCGACCGCTCGTAAATCTAGCCGTGGTCCATTTGACCCCGCCAGTCCAAGCCAATTTGAAGTTCGTTTTTGAGGGTTATTATAGAAGTTTATAGCCATTTTTAATGATTTAAAAACATGTTTTTGACAAGATTGCAGTTTTATTATTTATATTGAAAATCGTGATTGTTTTATGTTCTTTTTAAATTTGATTTTATTATTTATTTTCTTAAGATTTCTTATAGCTTTTGGTCGAAGTTTCTATCAATTTTAAACCTATTACAGGTAAATTCACTTTGATGACATTTTTAACCAACTTCAAAAAAACTGGTCCGTCTTGTCATGTTTGACATTGTAAAATGGATTTTCACCACCGAATGATTTTATTTTATTTACAAATGAATTTATTATTATTTGCCATAGCTATTTACAGTTTCAGTTTGAATCATCACAACATTAGTAACATAAATATTAGTCTGTATCTATGTATTTATTTATGTATGTATGTATGTATACTATTGTATAGTTATGTATGTAGGTATATATGTATGTATGTATTTTTGTAAGTATGTATAGTATGGTATAGTTTTATTGTTTTATTTGTGTATTATGTAAGAATAATAAGGAAGTTCTTATTTTACAATTAGGTTACTGCACCTTTCACACATTCCATTTCTACATCACCCTAAGGTAGACTGGCAGAGAATGCTTTTAGCATTAAGTCCACCTTTGTACAACTTTGTGCATAAAGTTTTAAATAAATAAATAAATAAATAAAGAGACACTGTTTTGTTACTTTATGCAGTGGATTCTTTTGATGTTAAAATCAAACAAAAATCACGATTTTATATATTTAGCCGACGGCTTTGACTTCTATCGTGTTTATTAAATATTGCAATAACAAATATCCTATGTATTAATCCAAGATCTTATGTGTTAGTTGTACTGAAATACATGGTTCACACTACAGACTAGACATTATTTATTGACATTATTCGTAGTTTGAAAATACGAGCTCATTAAAGTGCTAAATTTCATCAGGTGATTATGTGTGATCCAGTAACAAACACCCAAAACTGTTCAATGTATAACCCAGAGTAACACTGGATACTAAAATATGAATTAGATAATAATTAAATAATTAACAAAAGTATATTTCGCAAAATAATGTTGGCTTGATTTGAAAAAAAAAAAACTTTTAATAAGTAACCAACTCAGGCAGAGCATCGAAAAGAGCTGGGTGTGAAAGCTAGCTTAAAATTTTATTAGAATAACGGCTCGAAAGTTTAAGGTTGGCCCGATTGGGAGGCTCAACTGGATATCCACATCGTATATTTTTGGCCAAAAAATATAAAATAAAAGCAAAATTTGTAGTACTTTACCACAGTAATTTAGTTTAAAAAAGTTACTAAATTATTATAACTGGAGGGTAGAATTAAAAGTTGATTTAGTGAGCCCCAATAATGTTGGCAACGAGGACATTTACGGTCATTCCGGGGCTTATTAACGGTCCCTTATGAGATTTCTGTCGTTTCTAACTACCTCCATGTTATTAATTGGGACGATAATATGTTTTCTTTTTCGGGAAAAATGGCAACTGATTTTTAGAGCGTAAATTGTTTTTTTTTTTAACTAACCAAGGTGGCCAACAGAGTCGGCCTAACAACACCACAGTAAATAAATAAACTTACTGAGGCCATTTTAAGATACTGTCAACACAAGGCTCGGCTATACTCTTTAGGTATACTTACACTAGCCAATCTAGCCATACTGAAATCCCAAATATACAAGTATTATCTGTTTTTATTAATGAGTAATAGTTATTAATATATATTTGTTAATGAAAATAAATATAATATGTGACAACAATAAACTACTGGGCCAATATTAATAAAAATAGGTATGTGTGTGTCTACTTTTTGTTATCATAATTAACACCCACCCGTGCTATGTCGCGGGTAAAGGCTAGTGACTATCAAAAAAATATACAAATTGGATTTTAACTCCAAAGATAAATTTCACACTGCTAATGTAACGCTTAACTAATACACCGAAAACGTGCGCTTAATTTACGCCAAAATTCATTAATTTAGAAGTCATACGCGTTCATAACCAAACTATACCAATAACGGCCGCTTGACTGATGGGAAAGGGTGTCAAAGGTCCAAAATTCAATTCCGGACGAGTCACTGACGAGGGTTACTGTTATCTATCAGCTTTTGCTAATGGCAGCAACACGGGCCTTTTAAATGGTAGCTGTAAGTAAACTGTCTTACTTGGTTTGTTATGGGGTTTCAAGGAACAGATTTTCGTTGTATATAAATAAAGGGGTTTGGAAAATTTCATTATTTTGTTGAAAATTATTTCTAAGTTACTTATAGAAATTATTACTATGGCTTGCTTAAAAGGCTCGCAAATAATAATTCAATTTTTACAATGTTAAATGTCAGTGTGAAATGTAATCTTTTAAAATAAAGGTATAAAATTGGAGTCTAAAATATTAGTCTAATTATAATATGAAACATAATTAAGCATCTTTAATTCGTAAAAGCATATAATATATATGCCATCATTTTAATATTTTAAAAGCTATGACTTAATAATAGAATAGAATAAAAAATGCCTTTCATAAAATTGCGTACAATTATGAGATTTTTTTTGATATTCTAACGATTTTTTGTATACCTACTATTAACCTCACAATAATCTGTATAAAGCCTGAACGCCTATAACTTTCTTGAGAACCAGTATCCAAGCAGATTTATATTAAGAAAAAAAAACACACAAAGGCTTTTATAATATTAAAACACCAAGATTTTGTTGAAAAAAGCGTCTTGATTTGACAAATTTAATTAAAAAGATGTCTTAGTACAATAGTCTTGTGTCAGCCATTTTGTTCCGCCATTTTCTTTTTTGTATTATAATTAATAGTCTGTTCTTTTGTTGCAGGTACTCGGCGATAAATATTGGTTTTAATTTAGCTAATTACGTGTTTAGTTGATTTTTAATTGGATTTTTTGTAAATAGTAATTAAATTTTGAATTTTAATGAATGGATGTGAAAGTAATATATATGTCAAAATAATAATTAATTCAGTTGTTAGGTGCGCTTTTTACTTTATTAGATATATTTTTTAAATGTTATTTTGTGTAATTTAAATTTGAGTCATTGTACGACATAAATAGTTACTTGCAATATTATAATACATTATTTTATATTTAGTATTCAACAAAAACATAACTGATAATACCTATCAAATATGAACTAACATATTTTATTTGAGGATCATTTAATTCAATACAAATATAACAAAGAGAATCAACTTCTATTATAAATATTATCAAATAATTTATTTAAGTATAAATCATATGTGAATTTGAACAACTGTAGCCAATTGGTACCTATTTTTTTATAATCTTTTATTTTTGGGGCTTTTATTCTAGGAACATGTCAGCCCAATTGATACCTAGATTCTATGTACCTACCTAATCAAACAGAACCGAACTAAATTACTAATATTAATGACTGTAAATTACTAGTTTTTAATGAAAATCAAGCCGTTTTGTTTATCTATAGTAGGTATGTACCTACTGTTGTTTCTACCTCTTAAAATGCCACACACATTATTTGACACTTGTAAATCAGCAAAACTATAAAATAATATGCCTTAAAAACTTAGATTTAAGCTCTACTTTTCAGCTCCTTGGCTACAATACATTTGTCAAACAGTCGCCGAAATGAAGATCTCAATTTCTGTATTTTACTTTGTGACAAATTCCAAATTTGTTCACATTTAGGATGCAGGAATATAACACACGACGCCATCTTGCGGATAACTTACAAACTAAAAGTTTAACGCTACTCGTCAACAGATGGCGCTAGTAATAGCATCGACTTTGGAGCTCCTTCTAGAAGAAAACATGTATTGTTGCGTACCCTTGTCATTCTTCTTGCCTGTGTGTTTATACAACTGGACGGAGAACTGATAAGGGCACGCGCTTTACGTAATCATCGTTAGAAGACTCAAGAAATCACAAAAAACCTAATTTTTAAGAATTGAATATGTTGAGTTTGATGATATTAAATTTGCTTGAGTTGTATCGTTAAGAACTTTCGTTTTTTACGTCTATATATGTGTGTATCTACCTAAATGTAATAACTAGTTTTAGTAATTAAAATGCTTAATAAATTATAAATAATAGAAAAATAACAAAAGACTGCCTTGGCGACGCAGTGAGGGTGTAGTAGTATGTAGATAATATCGCTGCTGCTGAAGAGGCAGAGGCGGAAGTGGGTTCGATGCCCACACGGGACACCATTTTGTGAGAATTCATAAACCTTTATTCCAAGTCTGCGTGAGGCAGAGGGTACTTGTATATGTGACTTGTAGGTATCAGACTCAGAGACCATTTATACCATTCATCATCGTTCGTTATTCGGGACCGGGACCGCGGTCCCGTAAAGCGAATTGAATTGAAATATTTATACTGATTAGTCGTATGAGACCACAAATAAAAACAACAGAATCTTGGGTCGGGAAAGTACAGTCACGGGGTCTCATCACGAAGAAACAGAAATGTAGGTCAAATAAATATCAACAGATGGCGTTATAAGTATCGATTTGATATTGAAGTTTTTTAAAACTTGGAATATCAGAAGATAGGTACTAAAAATGTGTATTATTATTTTTTTATTATTAAGCTATACAAGGGGTTGTAAAATAATAGGTTCCTAAATCAAATTTCCATAACTTTACAAAGTTTCTGACAAAGTATAACTCTAGCGGCAATTTATTTGTACTACGTTATGATAGGCACAACTTAAACATTAAACTGGTTCAATCTAACAATAGATGGCACTATTTGGGAATTCCGATTCTGACCATACCTACATTTTGTTGATATATTTTACTTATGTTTCGACGAGAAGTAAGAGTAACATGAAGTTGTAGTAAATTACAACTAGAGATAAAAGAATTGGAGGCTTTTAAACCCCATAAAAGAACTAGACTCCTGTTCTATTGCCCATCATGTTCTGGGGGGAGGGGGTAACACCGGCCAAGAGTGAGTTAGTTCACGCGATGTGGCGAGGGGGGAGGGAGGGGGTTAATAAGTACATAATCATACACTTCCCCTCAACGCCTTAGGCAGGACCCGCTATTGAATATGTATTTTTACCCGACTACGGAGGGTAATGTGTTTGACGTGTATGTATGTATGTGATTTTGATCAATTTTGATGATTCATACGTCTATCGATTCGTATTTATCTTGTAAAGACATGACAGCAATCTAAATTCAAAATGGCGACAGCCAGACGCCATATTGTGATAAAGAAAGAAATTAAAGTCAACCAACTACTAAACAAAGACTCAAGACTGACTCGTTGGTCTTGCGCCTAGTCGCTCGTCGGTGGTGTCGGTTTTGATGGGTTTCTGCCCTATGACTCCATTAACTTCTATTGGGCTATAACTAGGGACAAGACTACTCGTCGATCCTGCGCCTTGTCCCACTCAAATATTATGATTTATTGACACATTTATGACACATTGATCCTGCGTCAAATCCTTCTTCAAATTACCAAAACCAACCGGACAGCCGAAGTCCATGTTTTTGCGAACGAAAAAAAAAATTTGAAATAAAAATGCATTTTAAAAATAATAATCAAGGTCAGGTTATAAATAGGTACGAACCAGCGGTGTTTTCAAAGACGCCGGCTTCCGATCAAATGTACCGACCGATGTCACAAAATGCCGAGAATAGAGAAAGTTTCTTTTAATTATTTATACCTACAGTAGACGCGCGGGCGGTCGCGCTAAGTCAATAAACTTTGGGTTATTAAAACACACCTTTTTGTAGTTTGTTTTAGATATGGTTGCTAAAGCTAATAATGAATTAATTTATATTGAATGCCATACCTATATTACAAAGTAACCGAAAATAACTTAGACGAATGCACGGTTAGCCAATTATACACACATCAAAAGTGTCTAGGGATCAAGCATTTTTATGCGGATTTCTTGAGATTGAGATGTGGCTTTGTAATAAATTTATGATTTTATAAATTTATATGGATCCTTTTTGGTGCATTTCATAATTTGAATCAGGAACTGTGAATCAAATTCGAGTAAAAGATGAAAATCAGCTGTCAATATTTTCCCTATAAAAACATACAACGCATTGAAGACATTATTAGTGCTACTGTTTCCCTACTACTGATTAAAACCAACGTTATTATGGAGCGGCGACGTCATTTAAGCAGGGAAGAAATGCTCAGAGCCGTGGGAATGATAGAAGCTGGTTCCCGGCAACGTACTGTGGCTTTAGCTCTGAATACAAGTCAGAGTGTTATCAGTCGACTTTGGACACGTTACCGAAGCACTGGTACCGTGGCTGAGCGCCATGGAGGACGGTATCGCTGCACCACACGGAGACAAGACCGATACATTCAAATCTTAACTCGAAGAGGTCCAACAATAACCGCCATGATGTTAGCCGTGAGGCTTCATCACTCTTCAGGGAACTTAATTAGCGACCAAACAGTCAGAAACCGCTTGCATGAAGTGAACCTTCATTCCCGAAGACCGCTACGGGTACCACCTATAGCAATGCACAATCGTAGGATTCGATATCAATGGGCTCTTGAACACAGAAATTGGGCAGAAGAACAATGGCGTTTCGTGTGCTTTTCTGATGAGTCTCGTTTTGGTATGAGACCGGATACAAGACGTATACGACACTGGAGAACCCCTGGACGCCAACAGCGATTAAAATCCTGCCAGGAAGTCCATCCTTATAGTGGTGGAACCATCATGGTATGGGCGGGTATTTGGATCGGCGGAAGAACTGAGTTGATTTGGATCAGAGGCAACCTCAACGCTCAAATTTATGCTGAGACGATTGTATCAGACGTCATCGTTCCTCTACAAGTGCAAATCGGTCCCTTATTTCAGTTAATGCATGATAATGCACGACCGCTCACCGCAAGAGTTGTAAGACAGACTCTCGCCGCAGCTAACATCAATGTCCTGCCCTGGCCTGCTCAGTCGCCAGACTTGAACCCGATTGAGCATGCATGGGATATGCTACAGAGAAGAGCTCTGCCGAATATGGAGGGTATCCAGTCGCAAGAAGACCTTTTTTTGTTGTTGCAACGAACATGGGCGGCCATTCCACAGCGTGATTTGGATGAACTCATTTTGAGTATGCCAAACCGATGTTCTTGTGTTGTTAGTGTTCGCGGTAGAAACACGGATTATTAATTGTTTAAGTTACCCAATAAAATTTTAAAGAAAACTGTTATTTCAGTCTTTTTTTCGAACTTTAATGTTAGTGGTTCAAATGTCAAAAATCCCTTTATTAGGAAAATGGCAAATTTCTTTATTAATGCAAAGGTGACTTGGTTTATCGTTACTGTGACAAACGAAAACACTTTATTTGATGAATCCTTAAAGAATTAAAAAAAAAAAATCAATCAGGAGAAAAGTTATTGCAAAAATATATGTTGATCCCTAGACACTTTTGATGTGTGTATAATAATATTCCAAAAAAAAGCAATGCCCGTGAACGATGTCTATGCAGTCTAAAGTACGTAAAGCATGCATTGTATGAAGCATGCCTTCTGTAGTGTCGTTATTTTATATCGGTAGGGCCAGTCGGGCGGTCGGGCGGTCGGGCGCTTAAACCTGGTAATGCCGACGCATTGCTACACTACCCTAACGGTTATACGACACAACTTAAAATTTGTTTCTTTTTGAATGAGCCTACTAAAAACATTATTGTTAAGTAATAATGCTGTTTTAATAGACATTATTTTTTTTATTTTTTTTCGTATTGTTTACCCGAGGAACTAACTTTCGGATCGGTCAAGGTTATCTTACAAATAGTAAATACGTAAATATACTAAATAAAATGGGACCAGACTATATTGTTTTTTATATTTGAGTTGATAGCAATCGACCCAACCTACGAGGACAGGAAAAAGGACATAATGCGAAAAATCGAAAAATACTTGCATCAAAGCTGAACAATGTATTAACTTTTATTATTTTTTTGATTGAAAGCACTGTTCTCGAGATATGAGCAAATTCATAAAAATACAGTGTCCCTTTTTTATAAACTCGCTCAAACAGCGATTTTATACTTTGTCCCATACATTATCTAGTATTGGTGCAAGTGCAAGTATGTGCATCTAAAAGACAGACAGACTGCGCCTAGTACCACAGTCCTACTCAGCTCGAGACGAAAATCCATCAAAATCGACATGACCGAAGAGGGACTAGGCGCAGGATCGACGAATCGGTCCTGCGCCTAGTCACAGTCCTACAAAACGAAAATGCATTACAATCGACATGTCCTGCGCCTAGTCACAGTCCTGCAGTACGAAAATGCATTACAATCGACATGACCGAAGAGGGAATAGGCGCATGATCGACCAATCGGACCTGCGCCTAATCACAGTCCTACAGTACCTACGAAAATGCATTACAATCGACATGACCGAAGAGGGAATAGGCGCAGGATCGCCCCAATTGGTCCTGCGCCTAATCACAGTCCTGCAGAACACAGGACTAAAATCCATCAAAATCGAAATGACCGAAAAGAACTCGATCGACCAGTCGGTCTTGCGCCAAGATAATATTCGATATTTACAAATCAATGCATCAAAGAGGCCCCGCGAGACGTGCAGTACGGTGCTTCGACACGGGATCACGGGGACAAAATAATGTTGAGTTGTGTCATTTTTACCCGACTGTAAAGAAGAGTTATGTTTTTTGTGCGTATCTTGTATGTATGTATGTAATATTCTTTATTACCTGATATCTCACAATCCACTGAACGGATCTAAACAATTCACACGTCGTTAGATTCGTAATAATTGCCCAAGTGTTCTTAGATAGATGACGTTTTTAAAAAACAAACATGGCGGCTATGAGATGTCAAAATAAAGAGGTGTGAAAAAAAAATTGTTTCGAATACTGTAATATGCGTATCAAATTAAAGAGCTCATCTTAAGCATTTCAAAAAGGTATAACATGATTATGACTGTAATACTAAAAAAGTTAGTTAGCAACCATTGATTTTTCAATTTTCAATACTTGACAATAGCTGTGATAAAAGTAAGTTGCTACATCAGTTACATCCTACAACAACTAAAAAGTATTAAATATAAAAATAAATTATAAAAATAAAAAAACCCGCCTGCACAAAAAAGATGGAAACAAGATCCCCTACATAATTATACAATTTCATGCAGTCGGAGGCATTAATGTATCTCGACAAACTTAGTAAAGTGCCTCCGACTTTATTTTTTCATTTATTAAACGTGTATATCTTACGAAGTATGGGGCGCAGACCTACCTATGTACCTTTTTGTTCTCAAATTTCTGGTTTCTACAAGATCAATGTGATCACAGGGTCAAAACTTTGAACTCCTATATCACACAAACTATAGGGCATAGACCCACCATGTTTGTACTCAAACTTCTTGTTTTGATTGATGAGATCTATGTGACTATGGGGTTAAAACTTTGAACGCCTATATCACACGAACTATGGGGCGCAGATCTACTTTGATTCTCTCTCACACTTTGTTACTCGTTCAAACGAGTTTGATTACAAATAAGGTTGGTTTGGTTGGTTGGTACAAATAACCTATAGTTTGTGTGAAATAGGCGTTCAAAGTTTTGGCCCTGCGATCACGTAGATCTCGTCAAAACAAGAAGTTTAAACACAAACAAGGTGGGTCTGCGCCCCATAGTTAGTAAGATGTAGGCGTTTAAAGTTTTGACACCGTGATCACATAGATCTCATCAAAATAAGAAGTTTGAGTACAAACAAGATGGGATTACGACTTATAGTTCGTGTGATATAGGCGTTCTAAGTTTTGACCCCGCGATCACGTAGATCTCGTCAAAACAAGAAGTTTAAGTAGAAACAAGATGGGTCTGCGCCCCATAGTTCGTAAGATATAAGCATTTAAGGTTTTGACCCCGTGATCACATAGATCTCATCAAAACATCAAGTTTGAGTACAAACATGGTGGGTCTACGACTTATAGTTCGTGAGATATAGGCGTTCAAAGTTTTGACCCCGCCATCACGTAGATCTCGTCAAAACAAGAAGTTTCAGTACAAACAAGATGGGTCTGCGCCCCATAGTTCGTAAGATATAAGCAGTTAAAGTTTTGACCCCGTGATCACATAGATCTCATCAAAACATCAAGTTTGAGTACAAACATGGTGGGTCTACGACTTATAGTTCGTGAGATATAGGCGTTCAAAGTTTTGACCACGCGATCTCGTAGATCTCGTCAAAACAAGAAGTTTCAGTACAAACAAGATGGGTCTGCGCCCCATAGTTCGTAAGATATAAGCATTTAAAGTTTTGACACCGTGATCACATAGATCTCATCAAAACATCAAGTTTGAGTACAAACATGGTGGGTCTACGACTTATAGTTCGTGAGATATAGGCGTTCAAAGTTTTGACCCCGCGATCACGTAGATCTCGTCAAAACAAGACGTTAAGTAGAAACTAGATGGGTCTGCGCCCCATAGTTCGTAAAATATAGCCGTTTAAAGTTTTGACCCCGTGGTCACGTAGATCTCGTCAAAACAAGAAGTTTAAGTAGAAACAAGATGGGTCTGCGCCTTATAGTTCGTAATATATAGGCGATAAAGTTTTGACACAAAGATCATAACAAACCGGAACGACGAGGAAATCTTAAGAAGGGTTCCTCGTCCTTAGGTAAGTAAGTAATTGAAATGAAGTAGAAAATCCCGATTTTCATAAATTTTAGCTAAGTACACTCGATCAAGTCAACTTTCAATCAAAAAAACTAAATCAAAATCGGTTCATCCGTTTGGAAGCTACGTTGCTACAGACAGGCACACAGATACATCATTAAGCAGATACGCGTTAAATTTATAACACTCGTCATTTTTGTCGAGGGTTAAAAAAAGAGTTAAATACCTACTCCCGATGTAGTCGATAATGAATATTTACAGTAAAATTATTTAAGGACTCTGACAGTTACACTCTCAAGGCCCGTATTATTAAAACGATCTCAAACGTAAGATCGACCTTGAACACGAGTTCGAGACTCCGTTCTATTCAATAGATAAGTCATAATACAGAAAAATTAAGGCAAAAAAATAATATTTTTGCCATTGATATCGTCACAGATAATATAATACTATAAAATCGTCGTTGATTAAGTCAATTTTAATCCTAAATTGTGGATTTTGTGAAATTATGCATAATCTTTTCACGATTACATTTAAATAAGTATAAAAAAATGTTCTCTGACAATAAACCAAGACCAAAAAGATGATTGATGTAAGTATAACATTTTAGACAAGGGTCACCCATCTATGCACCGACTGTGGTATAGTTACTTAACTTACGCAAACATTCTATCATAATAGAAGTAGGTTCAACTTTGAGGTGTACACCGACGAGTTACTTTAGCAATAACAAATTCGTTTAATGTAATTATGTAGTGTCGTCGCCTATTAGGGTCAAATTACAATATTTTTGAGGTCTGCACTCGAATGACGTCATTTAAAGCGATTTTCTGCGTTATTTGTACGGGCGCGATATAAGCTATCAATACATGTTTATTAATTAGTGCCGTTTAGTAAGACGCTAACCGCACTTAGAAGGGAACTCAGATGTTATCGTTCTTTAGAACGAATCTGAGCTTCATCTATTAATACGGACCTAAGCACGGCCGATGACCGCGTAGTAGCAAATAGCAACCAACTTTATTTCCAAGTAAACGCACGACCTAGAACAAACCAAGCGGAGGCCACAATTTTCATCCCTCGATGTTTTTACCGCCATCTTTTGGCGACTTTAGTAAGGAGGGCCATTAAAATCAATCAGCTGTAGCCTGAATCACTAGATGTCGCTTGCTATGCACCACTGCTAATGCCATCTAACGTCTCCGTAAACGAGCCCGAAAACGAGCCCGAGTTAGGACGATCGCATTTCTTTGTATGGGATGAGGTATCTGTACTAGTATAGTATTATATTATCTGTGGTACAGTCAACACAATAATTATAGGGTCGCAAAAATAAAACTAATTTAGCAAATCAACAAAATTTTTATTTTAAAGAAATCGCAGGTAATCCTTATGGATTACTTGTGATTTCTTTGAAAGGGGATGATTTCTTTGATGATGTAGGGTTATCCCTAAGAAATATCTTATGTTCATTACAAATGCATCAAAGTACTAGCTGTCCCACGCAACTTCGTCTGCGCAAATTTTCCCCGTTTTTGCAACATTTCTCATTGCTGCTCCGCTCCTATTAGTTGTGGCGTGGTGTTATATAGCCTATAACCTTCCTCGATAAATGGGCTATCCAACAGTGAAAGTTTTTTTTTAAATTCGGATCATTAGTTCCTGAGATTACAACTTTCAAACAAACGAACAAACTCTTCAGCTTTATAATATTAGTATAGATGAAAAAAAAAGTGTGACTCAATATGTATATGTTATTAGGTTAGGGCCAGTACACGGTACACTTGCTACAGTTTATTTTTTTATTATCAAATTTCGGCACTAAAGTTACTAAGTAAGTACAGTTCTTTAATTCTACGGATGTGGATTTTCAAAGATAGTATTGACTGGTGTACATGATCTTGTTCAATATTCTTAAAACACAAGGAAGTTTTTACATTTCAGATTCTATCAGCATCTCTGATATAGTTTTAGAGATAGGGTGTGGTTATCACTTATGTGAACAATTGTTCCATTATTTAGGTTTACAGCGGTAGTTATTTTTTCGAAATGTCTATAAATCTGACACATCTTTGTATCTAAATATTCATAATTGCAGCACAAAATTTCCATCCATACTGCGATACGCTATAAGTGGATAACGCAATTAGTAAATAAAAATAAATTTAACGAATAAATTAGCAACAGTGAATTATATTTCTATTTACCTAAATAGGTTAGCCCTAATATATTAGATATATTTCGGGACTTAATCGCGTGAATTATTTAAAGGTACGAACCTTTTATTTACCCGACGTTTCGATCGAATTGCACCAATCGTGGTCACGGGTCGACTGCATAATATAAAACAATAATAGCCCTAATATACTTCAAATTACTTATCATAAATCAAATCAATACGAACCATTTTTCACATACATACTTGTAGGTACGTAGTAACTTTAAAAACTTAATTATAATTTGAAATATATTAGGAGAATAATTTGTGAAACAGAATTTTTTCATGAACCGAGTTAGTAGTTTTTAAAAAAATATGACTTTAATTCTTAATGTTATTTTAAACACATCGATAGCAGTCCCGGTCCTAAATTGCGATACCCTACAGCGCTATTTCCATTTATAAAAAAGAAAAAAATGTTTCTTGTATACTCATTTTTAGCTAAGTATATACATATGTACATGTCCTAAATTGTATAATTCACGTTGTGTGTACTGTTTTTTTTTTTTACTTAATGCTATTTTTATGTATTATTATTTTCTGTTTTTTTTTGTTTTTCTTTTGCCCTAGTTTCCTTTTTAAATTATGTTAATGTATATGTGTCTTTCGTGTACTAAATAAAAGTCTTGCTATTTAATTATATGTTTTTAAAGAAATAAAACTTATTTTATACCTACATTTGTAATGTTTTATTAAAAGGCGCTATTCCATTAGTCAAGTTACTTGTATACAAGTTACAACTTGTATGAAGTATTCGAATTCGTACAAAAGATTGAAGTCAATATTGTTTTGTTGTTGGTAGTATGAACATGTTTCTAATGCAAGTATATGTTTTGTGTTTGTTTATTTTTGTATGCACATGTGACGGCATATTTCTATGCAAGTCTTGCCTAATGGAGTAGCGACTTTACTAGCTACCCTCTCTGGTTTTACTCGGGTTTGTATGTAAGTTATCGATAAAGGCAATGACTACTTATAGTCCAGTCACTTTGTAAAGGCTGATTTTTTGATATAACATCACATTAGTGGAGAAAAGAAATGCCCTTTCGTCAGTCAGCTGGATTCCTAAGCGTTTGACGTAGAGGCAGGTTATTTTTTTTCGAATTAACTGATTATATCGTAAAAATGCATTCTAAATCTTAAAAATGAGTTTTCTAGCAGTATTTTAATTTAAAATAAATTTTACATTTGTCAATCATGCTAAATTTTGTAACCAGGCTCGTCAGCCATATGTAAAGGTAGTATTCTTTAATAGTGCTCGATTTGCGCGTGCCATTGAATGCGTGTTCTGAAATTTAGTATATCCGGTGAAGAATATATCAGAATCACATAACAATTAGTCAGTCAGTATAACTCTGTAACAGATGCTGTCAGTAGCCGATTAAAGTTCTGTACGTTAAACGCTAAGGAATTCAGCTGACTGACTGAAGGGTATTTCTTCACTTTACTAATGTGACGTAATATAAAAAAACGGTCTTTATAAAGTACTTGCATTTTTTTGGGGCTCTCCTCCCCCTATTATATGAATGACGCAATAGGGTTGTTGACTGTCATGTCAAATCAGTGTTTTTGTGTAATTTCAAAACGACACGCTTTATGAGACGCCATAAGCGTGTCGTTTTGAAATTCAAAGCAAAACAAGAATCGAATCGCAAAAAAAGATTTGACTGTAACAACTTATTAAGTTGTTACAGTCAAATCTTTTACTTTGATTCTTGTTTTGCTTTGATTATATAATGTATAGATGGAGCATTCCCTCAGTAAGACTATAAAAAAATGAAGCTCCTATTTTTGACGTTTGACACTCGTTGAAAATGTACAACTACTTTTTATTAGGCAATAGTAGATCTTAAATTGTTTGTATCTTAATGATTTATTTTTGCTATAGTCAACTACTCAATAGCAGGTTCAATTTCCGCAAGAAACAATAATATAATCTGTGTGATCATGATCAGCAAATAGACACACTTACTTAAATTAATAATATTTTTACACAGAAAGTAAGAATAAAAACAAATGAAGAGATGAGCAGCCTGATGGTACGTCAGCGTCACGTGTCGCCCATAACAGTATCAGTGTCACCCAAATTCTTGTTTAGCAAAGATCTGAATGTCACCACACCGCGCTCCTCATTTGAGACATTCAGTTCTTAAGTCTTATTTACCCAGTAGGTAATTAATTACACTTGCTGCAGTACCCTTCAACCTAAACACAGTGATGTCTCAACATCCCTATTTCACGACAGAATAACTGACACTATTGATGTACCTACCCCCCTTAACGGGCTATTGCTTAGAGGATTGGAACACTGCCACGTACAACGCTGCAGATTCGTGGCCACGGGAACCACTCGCATGGTTGCGGGAGTGCAGATCTCCCTTTCTCTCTCTTGAGAGGGCGCGGGTTCCCAGCATGAAGGCGCATGATTCCCTGCATGTAGGCGCGTGATCTGCAACTCCGTGCATGCAGATCACGCGCCTAAATGCACGGAACAACATCAAGAATCACAGCCTAGCGTTATGCGTAGCAGTGTGCCAAGGGTCTTAGACCTACCACCGATAACATGAAGTTATTATAGACTATTATAGATAGTTGAAATAAGACAATTGGAAAGTCTATTAGTTTGGATGTGGATTTTTCATGGAGAAAGGTACCCAATACAAAGCTTTTTTCATCACATCACACTAATATTATAAAGGCGAAAGTTTGTGAGTATGTGAGTGTGTATGTTTGTTACTTCTTCACGTCTAAACGGCTGGAGAGATTTTAATAAAATTTGGTATGAAGGTAGCTGACACCCTGGATTAACACATAGGCTAATAAATCGCAGGTAACACCGCGGGGCACAGCTAGTCAGTCTATATTTGTATAATAAGTTACCATGTCATAGTAGTCACATTACATTCGAATGTAATATGTAGTTAATTGCCTATGCGCTACATGCTCTCTTAGAACGTGTCTACACACGGCGATATTATCGCGGCGTTGCGACGAGTAGCTGAGTGATCGTATCGCCGCGCGCTAGCCACGGAACGTGGCGCGCTGCGCTGTCAAACGCAAGCGTCCCTCCTCGAAAACGTGACGATTCCGTCGCGGACATGCGGCGATTTCGTTACGAGTCACGACGATACGCTGGCGGAATAATCGCTCGTTCATGGAAGCTACCAGACGAAACGAAATCGTAGCGATTCTCTCGTTCGTAGGGACAGTCCCTAATCTAGCGTTTAGACAAAACAACCGTTGAATTAAAACACACCTCTTTGTTAGAGTTCTTATTCCTTGTATATGTACGAGAACACAAGCAGATCTGCGGGGAAACACAGTGAAGGACCTATAAAACAACGACGCTATAGTAGGTACGTCAGTATCACAGCACTTAGGCGGTGTGGATTCGAATCCCGTTTAAGTGTTTGTGTTTAGGATCTGTAACAGCATCCTGGATTAAACTAATTGTGAAAACGTGCTGTCTCTAGGTTTCTATTAAGGCGGAGTGGAACTGATCAAATAATGGAATACATCTTATTGCAGAATTAGAGGAAGATAAAATACAATAATAACTCTGAATACTAATACGAGTAACTCTCAATGAGTAATCTTCGTCAATAATAATAATATAATAATAATTTTTCGGGACAACTCACACAACGCTGTCTGATCCCAAACTAAGCAGAGCTTGCACTATGGAAACCAGACAACTGATAAACATACTAATATATTTCTAAATACGTACTTATTATAGATAAATAACACCCAGACACAGAATAAACCATGGTGCTCATCACACAAAGTTTTATCCTGGGTGGGGATCGAACCCACGACCTCTTGCGTAACAGTCGGATACACTCCCACCGCGCCACAGAGGCAGTCTAAAATCTCAATGTTCACCATCAGAGATGATCGGAGCCAAGAGCAAGTTAATTTTTTTATACTACGAAACGAAGAGACGAGGAAGTCGTACGTCTGTTGGTAGCGTCACGCTAGCTCATAACAGTGTCAGTGCCACCCAAATCCTTGTTCAGCAAAGATCTGAATGTCACCGCACCGAGCTCCTCATTTGAGACATTAGTTTGTGGAGGACAAGGTGTTAAGTCCCTCCAACACAAAGGGAGGATCCTCCGACCAGGCGAGGTGATCATGCCTGGCGGGCCGCGGCCCAACGGACAACGTTGGGAACTTGTATTTATAGTTAGCAGCTGTGAAAACTTCTATATCGCGATTCAGGATTTGGCGCGAGCTGTCAATTTATTTTATATTATTATATGTGGGTACCGCCACAAGTTCGTAAATCCCATTTGCCCAGTAATTACACTTGCTACAGTGCCCTTCAACCGAAACACAGTGATGCATTAACATCACTATTTAACGGCAGAATAACTGACACTGTTGTGGTAGCCACCAAGTGGCTGGTGGCCTAAGTGGTTGGTATAAACTCAATAGTAGGTACCTGCAAAGTAGAGTGTTTCATATCACGAGCCATTGAAGTTTCTGTTCAGCCACTTCATCGTGTTTAACCATCAGTAGGTATAATTGGATGTTGAATTCGAAGTAGTTCTACTATTTTACCAACAGGCGCTTCAATTGTTATACAGTTCTACAATAATCTTTTGGCTTAGGACATTGAAATGAGGGAAATGAGCTTAACAAGATGGCGGCGTTAGTTCGGATTTCGGCCACGTGCCAATGCAATGAGTTATCAACACTGGCCAATGGCACTTGGATGACATTGACATGAGAGCGCTTTACAAGATGGCGGCATTAGTTCGGATTTCAGACACACGGCAAATGATCCCTGTACCCCTGTATCCCTGTAACTCCGCCTATCAACGCTTATTGGTTGACCCAACCATTTTCAAGCCCGATTAAATACCGTTGCCATGGTTACAATAAACCATAACAAACGCCCAGATAACTTTACATATAGTAACTTATACAACGTTATTCTTGATATACGGCCCGTCTCAATAATCTATCTAGCGATGGATTTGGCTACTCTCGTCCATACAAAATATGTCAAAATCCTACCTCTAGTAGCCAAATCCATCGATAGATAGATTATTGAGACCGGCCTATAGGGCAAACCTGAAAGTAGTTTGCTCAAAATCAATAACACAATTCGTTGGGATAGTTTTTGACCACTTTATTTTTACAATTAATTAATTATTCTATCATTAATTAATTAATTAATCATTTTCAAAATGCAATAATTGCATTTTAGAAAAATATAAAAATTTGAAGTCCGTGATAGTTCTTTAACTACCGACTAGATGGCGCATGTGAGGGCCCAACTCGCGAGCATCTAGGGATAGAAGTTCCCAATGAAAGTGATGAGAAATGATTTTACTTATTTTCAATAATAACCATGGTTTATGTACCACGCGACGTAATGAACATGGTATTGCGAAGAACATAAGACAACTATAATGGCTTTTAACTCTGCAACTTTTCAATATTTTCATTTTCTTTGTTTAATATGATTTCTTGAAGTGAAAAACTTGTTGAGATATCTGAGCTTTGTGTTATACGAAATTTAACCTTGTATACAAAGACTGCTTCGATGGCGCAGAGGGAGTGGGAACGAGAGCAATGCACGAGGTGGTGGGTTCGATTCCCACACGGGACAGAACCACGTAAGTGAGTGTAGAAGTGTAGAATACTCGAAATAGGGTTCGGCTCTGTCATAAGTTTATACTCTGTTGATAGATATGGTCAAGTTAAAGGATTGTTAAGTACCCATGATACTGGGTGTACATACCTAATTACCCGACTGCACAACGCAAAGTGTTATCAGTCTATGTATGTAGGTATGTATGAGTGTTCCACGTGGCACGATATAGACCTAACGCGTGCATTCATACGTCAATCGATTTGTATTAATCTTGCAAGTACTAAAGACAAAAGACATGACAGCAATCAAAATTCAGAACGGCGACAGCCAGACGACATATTGTGATAGAGAAAAAAATCAAGTCAACAAACTATATGTATTAAATCATTATGTAAAAAGTTTGTTGCCGACCATTTTGTGGTATAACTATGTGGTAAAAGTGGCTTTTAGCGGGCGTAGCACTATATCTATACTTAATATTATAAAGCCGTAGAGTTTGTTGGTTGGTTTGAACACGATAATCTCAGGAGCTACGGGTTTGAATTGAAAAAGCCATTTACTGTTAGATAGCCCATTTATCGAGGAAGGCTATATGCTATGTAACATCATGCTACGACATAAAGGAGCGGAGCAGCAAAGAAAAATGTTGCAAAAACGGGGAAAACCGACGCAGACGAAGTTTTTAGAGTTATTGTTTTTAGAGTTATTTTAATATTTAGTTTATTTATTTAGTTGGGTCAGTCAGGTAGTGAATAATATTTTCGGCGTAATGCCACCTTAAGCACAGAAGGTAAATTTAACACGTACTACACCGTACAGAGTGGAGAGGGAGAGTGCTTACGATAACGGTTTCTCATACTCTCTATTCTCTCTCATCTAAAGGTCTCGCCGATTGCCCTTGATTGGTTCTCATCCTATCTTTGGGGGTGCCAGCTATCAGTGAACTTGAACAAAAAAAATATTGTAGGCTAAATGGTAGATGTAGGGTATGTGAAAAAAAATCACAAATAGTAACATATATAGTGAAATTAAAAGGAAAACTCTCACAGCTAAGTAGACTTTACAAGTTTACGAGTAACAGCTGGTCAAATCAGAAGTAACAAAATTTACAAATTCCATTGAAACATTTCACGTTGTAACGATGAAACAAACTTATACATAACAATAGAAAGCCCACTTCTTAAGCCACATTATTCTTATGGGGGGGGGGGGGACTACGGAACCCAACGTTGTACGTGGCCCGACATGCACTTGCCCAGTTTTTCTTAGTTCAATCTGTTTTGCTCTGAAATGCACTGCCCCTCAAATTAGGATGGCACTTAACCGCTTCAACTTTAAGGTGAAGCTTCGTCCTTTATTTTTCGAAGAATCAGTTGAGCTATCACGTTAGTACAATAATATATGGTATGTACGTTTTTTTTTTTTTTTTATAGAGAATTGGCAATGTGGATTGTAGTCCCACATTACTAGCAATCCGGTTAACCCCTCCAGCTAAGCTCAATGGCTTGCGTTAGGAGTAACATACATACATATACATATCAACCCATATGATGGCCCACTGCTGGGCACGGGTCTCCCCAGTAGAACCTACTATGTAGATCCTGGGGGTAATTGCCATAATCGCCACGCTTGGCGAGCGGGTTGGCGATCGCAGTAAGGCTTTAAATACGCAGAGGACGCTGCTGCCCGTCCTCCGGGGTGAAATCCCTTAGTCGCCTTGACGACACCCACGGGTAGAGATGGGGTGGTACTATTCTTAAGCCGGCCCCACACGGCACGGTTAGGAGTAAAGTATCGATGTATATATGTAGTTATGTATATTCATTGACATGTTTATGTGTACGTACTTATATTATTTCGTTTTCACGTATTATTTATTAATATATAGTTTAGCTGTCAACAAGTTTAGTACTAGCACCTACTTCTATTATTATCTCTACATCACCCTAAGGTTGACTGGTAGAGAATGCTTTTAGCATTAAGTCCGCCTTTGTACAATAACTGTGCACAAAGTTTTAAAATAAAATAGCATTAATAATAATATTATATTAATATCTTGGGACAACTCACACAACGCTATCTGATCCCAAACTAAGCAGGGCTTGTACTATGGCAACCAGACAACTGATAAACATACTTATATATTTCTAAATACATACATATTATAGATAATAACACCCAGACACAGAATAAACCATTGTGCTCATCACACAAAGTTTTATCCTGGGTGGAGATCGAACCAACGACCTCTTGCGTAGCAGTCGGATACATTCCCACCGCGCCACAGCATTGGCGCCAATATTGGGACAAGCGTTATTCTAGATCCACATTGAACAAGTGGCGTTGGGACCGATGTTGGGGCCAATGCCGAAAGGCGCCAGAGCCGGCGTAAGCGTTTGTAAGTTAAAAATAGGGTAGTTGACTACAATAAAAGTAAAATATTTTATACTAATCAGGTAATAGTAGACCTTAAAATGCTCTGAAAATAACTGTTATTTTACATTATATATGTTTTTGAATTTAAAAGCATTAAAATGAATACTAAAAGTAATGATTTAATTAAAGGAACTTATGACGTCATAGGTTCCTATTCCATACACATTTATAAAGAGCTTGTCGTTCTGACATTTAATCAAAAGATACTGATTTGACTTGACAGTCAACATCCCAGTTGTTTTATCTCGTTCTGACAATCAAAAAAGTCAAAATGACAGATATGTAAAGACAAAACTAATTTCATACGTTTATAAATAGAGCTCAATATTAGACCCAGATTTAACAATGTCTGTAAACTTTGTTCAAATTCTGTCTTACTAATATTACATGCAGGGTGTATACACGATACATTGTTTGGGAGAGGGGGGGGGGGGGTAAAAGTAGAGCTTATTTGCAGCTGTAGCCATGTGATACCATATCTGAAATCTAGTTTTATTTTATTATTTTTAGTTTATAATATATTATTTTGTTGTTTTACCCATAAAACATTGCCATTGGCACAAAAACATCGTGTTTTTTCCCCAACTACAGAAGAGGGTTAAGTGTTTGATCCTTCAAATGTTCTTATGTCCACTCATAACTCTAATTCTTCAACGGCTCAACCAATTTTAACAAATGTTACGTCATTAGATACATCGCAATGACGCGAGTGTGACTAGGAATAAAAAATTCGTAAAAAAAAAATGCGGACTTAAAACTAAAATATTTTTGGGACCCTTGAGTGGTGTAACAAATCAAAGGCCTTTAAAAGACGAATTCGAAAATATATAACAACCTTTGTTAACGATCCATATAAACGCCAGCGCTGACGCATAACATTTGTCGATTGTGATTTATATTTAGTACAACAGATGGCGCTGCTCGATTAGAATTCGAGATATCGTTAGTTTACACGGTTTTGTAGTGATAATTCTTACCTCTTATGTATATCCTTGTAGTGTTATCCCATTAGTGATATATTTCGCCATTTAACATTCATATCTCTTCTCTAATATATCTTTAATACTTATTGTAAACAATTATTTTTGATAAATTAAATCTGTCATGTCGACAAATATTTTCATGGTTTCTATGACAACTGATAAGCATAGAGTTCTTTGTATAGTATGTACTACAATTCGAAACTGGCTGTGTGTAATTTGGTTAGGTAATTCCTAAATTGGAATTAGGATACGCTTTAAAATTTTTAATGCTTCTAGAGAGTTTTCTTTATGAGGAAAAACTGAAGAAAGGTCGGAAAAGGAACCGCTCTCCAAGAGGAAAGTGAGAGAAGGAACAGCTCTCCAAGAGGAAAGTCAAAGAAAGGACAACTCTCCAAAAGTGAACGTTGAGCAACAGTTATCTGAAACTGATCAGAGAAGCGCATCGAACGGCGAACTTGTCGCAGTCATATCTCGCTACCTATCCTCATCTCTACCTACCGACGTCGCTCCTTTATCCACCGACGCCGCGTCTCTGCTTGCCGGCCCCGCCTCTCTACCTGCCGGCCCCGCCTCTCTACCTACCGGCGCCGCATCGCTGCCTGCTGACGCCACATCTCTACCTGCCGACATCGCATCTCCGCCGACGCCGCGCGCCTCATCTCTGCCTGCCGACGCCGCATCTCTATCCGATCGACGCCGCATCTCTACCTACCAGCGCCGCATCTCTACCTACCAGCGCCGCATCTCTACCTACCGACGTAGCATCTCTACCCTATCGACGCCGCATCTCTACCTACCAGCGCCGCATCTCTACCTACCAGCGCCGCATCTCTACCTACCAGCGCCGCATCTCTACCTACCGACGCCGCATCTCTACCCTATCGACGCCGCATCTCTACCTACCAGCGCCGCATCTTTGCCTGCCGACGCCGCATCGCTACTTACCGACTCCGCATCTGATTCCTAAGTTTATTTTTAGTTTTAAGTAGTTTTTAAGTTCTTGTAAATATAGTCATCTAATGAACCTACACTTTCATTTCACTTCACAGTCTTTATATAAAAAAAAACTAAAAATACCCGCCTGCAAAAAGACAAAAAAACAAGATATCCTTCATAATATCATGCAGTCGAGGCATAAATTAATTATGTTATGGTTACTATCGTGCCTCCGAGTGCATGATAATAAATATGAAGGGTATCTTGTTTCTGTCTTTTTGCAGGCGGTTTTTTTAGGTATTTTTTTTAAGATAAGGCATAAAATCACGCTTTATTTTCTAAGTTTTCTTATTTTACCTTTGAAATGGTAAAATAAAATATCACATTGTAACATTTTTCTTCATCACTGCCCCCGAATACGCCTACGAGTCGAGCATAGCGGGACTAGAGCATAGATGAAATTCTAATTCTATACTATAAGTCGGTTGACATATAGTATAGAAAAAATTGATACGACCGGAAAGAGAATAGGCGCAGGACCTATTACAATACTTAGTTTTTCAGTTTTCCAAATGTAAAACATTTAAATGCTCTTTTCAACATGTGGTGAGTGGCGAGTCTGTTGCCGACGGCAAAACCAATGATACCTACCACCAATTAAATGAATTAAATTCAATTAAGAACACTGGTTTACACTTAAATGAATTACAGTTTAATGGATTTGTACCTGGGGCTGTAATTGACAGGACTGGTATATTATAGTGTTCTAATTGTTGCGATTTTACTTGCTTTTGCTCGCGGTTTCATCTAGTAATGGCCGAAAAACCGTTGTTTTAGGTAGAATCAAATCAAAAAATCCTTACCTATGTCACAAGAGGAATCTATAGCCCAAACTTGATGTTTCTAACTTTTAGTTTTAGCTCTACGAGGCCTGTAGCTGCATAACTCATTTCACCCCCTTAGAGGTTGATTTCAAAAAATATGAATACCTGGAGTTAGCACTTAAAGTGAGTATCATAAATATACCTTTTGAGGCCTCAATTTCACCCACTCAGGGGTTGAATTTTGACAAAGCCTGAAACACGACGTGTTTAATTAATCCTCAAAAACTTTCACACTAAGTTTGAAGTAAATCTGAGTAATATGTATACCCATACTTTGCTATCCCCATTCACACCCTTAATGGCAGAATTTTGAAAAAATCGCTTCCTATTTGACTGAAATTTTCGACTGCCTCTGTGGCGTGGTGGGAGTGTATCCGACTGCTACGCTAGAGGTCGTGGGTTCGACCCCCACCCAGGATAAAACTTTGTGTGATGAGTACGATGGTTTATTCTGGGTCTGGGTATTATTTATCTATAATATGTATGTATTTAGAAATATATAATATATATTTCTGAAAACCAGACAACCGATAAACATACATATTATGTATGTTTATCGGTTGTCTGGTTTTCATAGTACAAACACTGCTAAGTTTGGGATCAGATAGCTTTGTGTCAGTTGACCCAAGATATTATTATTATTATTGAGTACCGGGGTCACTTATAAAAAACATTTGCCAATTTTTTATTTTGTAATCCCAGTGATGCGACGCCAGGTTCACAAGGAAGTGCTCATTATGCCTAAGAATTAAATCAAAATTCTCACCAGGACCCTAGCCGGATACTGCAGACAACTGATACTAATGTTTGCAGGTTCGGCCACAAGGATGATGAAACACCTATACACATCCTCTGTGGCTGCGAGGCAATTCACCACACCAGAAGCCAGAATATGGAGGACACTTAATCACACCAGATGACGTTAAGTCCTCTCCACCAAGCCGCATAATCGACTTCATGGTCAGACTAAGCCTTGAGGAAATACTTTGAAGGAAGAAAGAGGCGTCACAATAGATCTTTTAGGTCGCAGTGACTTAAATATCTACATCCTGGCCTCTATCCAGATACAATACGAGTATAATAATAAAACTTTTTTTAATAATAAAAGCTTTATTGACATCAAGTACAAAAATATATGATACCCCTGTCTCCTGTGCTAGTATACACTGTATTACACTTACTTATACAAAAGGTTTATGCCAACTAGTGAAATAAGCAAACAAAAGTTTAAAATAAAAGGGGTATAAAAAAAAACAATAAAAACAAATGCGACAACTTGAACTATCTTTAAAACTAAATTGAATGTGTGTGTGTGTGTGTGTGTGTGTGTGTGTGTGTGTGTGTGTGTGTGTGTGTGTGTGTGTGTGCATGGGGTTTGTGTGTGGAACAATGTATTATGCGAGTGCGTAGTATTTTATTTCAGCAAATACTCCGTAACCTTATAGTTGTGAGAGCCAAGTTTTGACGGCACTTTTACATTTATGTGAGGTAAGTGTGAAAATTTGAAGTATTTTGTTTATTTTGTTGTAGAGACGAGGAGAGGTAACGTAATATATAAGCCCAGCGGTTAAGACTAGCCATTGATGAATCGTCAGTCAGGAAAAGTCATTTATCTTATTTTAAAATGTATAGATATCTGGGCTTGATAATAGGGATGTTGACTGTCAAGCCAAATCAGTCTCTTTTTATGAAATGTCAAAACGACAAGCTCTATAGAAATGTGTATAGAATAACAACCTGTGACGTCATAAGTTCCTATTGTCAAATCATTACTTTTAGTATTCGTTTTCATGCTTTTACATTCAAAAGCATGTTAAATTAAAAAAAAAACACTTATTTTTAAAGCATTTTGGGTATATATATATTTTTTTCTTGTAATTAACTACCCAATTATATTCAAAGGTGGAAAATGAGCACCCATCAACGGAGCTGACAGGTAACCTTGCCTGCTCTGCCTATACCCCGTTAGAACGTTACTAAATTATACAACTTAGATACATATCGTATTTCCGTTGTATATATGTATGTTGGATACATTTTTTTTTATATTTTTGAGACGACAAACATTACGTACTTCGACTGAACAGGGAAAGACGCGGAGAGGATGTTTTGCTTAAATAAAATTTGAGAAGTCTCTGCTGTTATAAAATTTACAGTGGATGTCTCTGTTTATTGAAGATTTTACCCAAAAACATTAACTAATGACGGATGACGTTTTCATTGAATTTGTAAATAGTTTTATTTTAAAACTAATCGTATACCTACTAAGTTTGGTTCTTGGTTCGGAGTTAATGCGTATCTCCGTGAATAGTTTTTGACTATTTGATTATATTTTTTATATTTTTACGAAAACTAAGTACCTACCGCTGATCTAGTTTAACAGACAAAACACTTCTGGGTCCTTATTCAATGTTTTTTTCGTTTTCACTGCAAACCCGCGCGACCTGCGCATTCGCGGTACGCTCAAAGATGTCGCGCATGCCCGATGCATTTCTAAGCGCAGCTCTCTATATACCACTAAGACAAAAATTTTACAGTTAAAAGCGCGGGCTTGACGCGAATACGAAAAATTTTACAGTGAATAAGGACCCAGGTAATTGTGATTTTATATGCAAAGGTAAAGTTAACGGCGATGTCTGAGCTAGTACAAACTGTGTCACAGACATCGCCGCCATCCCCAACTAGAACAATTGGTTTACATTATACCTATCGTTGAAGTTGACAAAGTAAAATTTAAGATAATGAGCTCAAAACATTAGTTATATTTACATAATTAATGCATTTCTGTGCGAGAATATGTGCGTGTGAGTGTGTGTGTGTACTCGTATGTGTCAGTGTGCGTGTCTGAGAGAGAGATTTTTTTCAGTTTCTTCATATGTAAGAAGTACAAGCATTTCTGATACAACAGTTTCACATTTGTGTTTCGAAAGAGGAAATTGTTGCATTTTTTATTAGTCAGATGAAGCACGGACTGATGTGACAATGTTCGAAAACGTCCCCCCTCTATGGACCGTTTGTGATAACGTTGGTTGGTCACAACCTCAGAAGAAAAGAAAGGAGTTATCAATGTCCTGTGGTCGCTACTGAGTCAGGGACCCCATCTTGACTATTAGATATATTTCAGGACTTAATCCCGTGAATTATTTAAAGGTACGAACTTTTTCAATATCGAACAAGGAAAAGGACAATCGCAGACAGGGTCAAGGAACTGTATCGTTGCTGTAAAAAACCGTCAAGTTTACAAGTCTGCTATCGATGAGCATTTGTTGGAATCAGGACCAAATCACTGGATAGAATTGCATAAACCACAGGTACTTTCCACCCATCGCCACTATTATTCTAGGATAGTACGCGAGGCGATTGAGATTAAGAAGTACAAAAATTTCAACCGAGAAGATGGATACCGATTTTCACCATCTTGGAACCCTGTTATCAGCAAATGCAATCGTAGCCGTAACGACACGGCGCCTGTAAAGGCCTCACGTTGTAAGTGTAGTGTGTAGAAGTACCGACACACAACGCCATCTGATCCCAAACTAAGCACAGCTTGATATATGGAAACCAGACAACTGATAAACATACTTAAATATTTCTAAATACATACATATCTATATATATAAAAATTCATGTTTGTCTGTATGTCCTCTATGCGTTCCGAAACTATTGATCAGATTGTTATGAAACTTTAGCAGAATATTCTGGGAAGGCCGGTGAGTGTTCCGGGCTTTAAAAGCCCCAGCGAAGCTTGGCCGAGTTCAGCTAGTTATAAATAAATGACACCCAGACACAGAATAAACCATCGTACTCATCACACAAAGTTTTATCCTGGGTGGGGATCGAACCCACAACCTGGGTCAGGATCACTAACCGCTAGACCAACAGGCCAGTTTTATTCCATTCCATTATTATCACTACATAGTATAAAACAAAGTCGCTTTCTCTGTCCCTATATCCCTATGTATGCTTAAATCTTTAAAACTACGCAACGGATTTTGATGCGGTTTTTTTTAATAGATAGAGTGATTGAAGAGGAAGGTTTATATGTATAATAACATCCATTAAATAGTGGAGAAATAAGGAGCGGAGCAGCAATAAGAAATGTTGCAAAAACAGGGAAAATTTACGCAGACGAAGTTGCGCGGGGCAGCTAGTGGGCTTATAAGTCAAAATCAATAAATCACAAATTCTAAATTTATTTAGGAAGCCAAATGCTCGACTTAAAAAAGTCGATTTTACTTGTAGGTACCTGTAATGCCTGTTCGCAAACAATAGGTAAAGCCGGAAAAAAGAACCTGGCAATAAAAACTCGCGGCCACTCTTTTCAAAGGATATAGAAGACCATCCAAATTTATAAACATTTAATATTTTTAGTCGTATTGTAATGACTATAGTAATTATGCCAAAGTAAAAAGCTGGCCCAATAATGACCAGCTACCAGACAAATGAAAAAAAGTTCTGACTGTCCATTGTACAAAAAAATATGTACACATATTTATTTCAACACACTATCATCTAGTTAAAACTTGCAAGACATTTTAACAATACAAAACTTTTTAAAAAATTAAGTCGTTATAAGTTGGTGGCGTCTCCATACATTCATTGTTCGCATAATCCGCATCCGTTTGACTCGAACGCCTAGGGCTGTACCAATTAGAGACATCCGCCAGAACTGCCTATTGTAAAAACTCAGGGCGCGGTAACCCTAGAATGGAAATTCTATCTATAGTTTTGCCTATATATATGTTGATTTTAAATCAAGATTATACTTAAAAATCATCTTTTTAAGGGTAGATTACGCGAAACAGGGTTCGGCTCTCTCAAAATTTATATAGAAAACCTAAATATTAGGACACGAAAAAGAGTTTTTCTAGTAGATGACAAAAGAAATTTAAGGATATGTCTTAATATGATCCCGCAAATAAATCTTGAAGTTGCGGAAAAATACAAAAAACGAGGCATGTCAAGTCATGGCGTTCGTAATCTAACATATTTACGAACGAATATTTTACTTTATTTTGACCTGCGCTCCTGCGCACTGTGAAGTAATGGTTGTGGGCGGAAGAGCGAGGCCGGCGATCGTGTCGCTGTGTACGTAGCGCTAAATAAATAATTCTCTTAGTGTAATGCCCCCTTAAGTACACGTTGTTTTCACTTTTCCACGGCACTCGAAATTGCCATCCACGAATGATCTAAGCCATAGGCCATCTTGATGGGTACCATAATAGTGTCAGTTATGCTTTCATGAAATAGTAATGTTAACACATCACTGTATTTCGGTTGAAGGGCACTGTAGCAAGTGTAATTACTAGGTCGATAAGATTTAGTTTTTTAATTTTTATTGGTTATAATATAACTAGCAATGTGGGATTGTGGTCCCACATTACTAGCAATCCTGTTAACCCCTCCAGCTAAGCGCAATGGCTTGCGTTAGGAGTGGGTTCACGTCGGTAGTATAATGGTTAGGTCGAACCCGCGACCTCAAACAAGAATTTGGGTGGCACTAACACTGTTATTAAATTTAAACTCTTCAGCTTTATATAAGTATACATTATGAAATCCACACAGAAAGTTGAAAATATAAATCTCACAAGGCTTTTCTTTCACATTCACAAAAATATTTCACTTTAAAATAAATAAAATAAGTTTCCTAGATAGATCTAATGAATTAGACTTCATTTTTTTCTTCACTAATAATATGACTTTTTTCTTCAGCCTCCAATGTTAAGACCACCATATCATAGGCCTTATTATTTGTATCACTAGTGTGTGTTGGAAGGTCTACCAAAAAAAACGGAATGTAGATGTAACACTACTCTGACTGACTGCCTCTGTGGCGCGGTGGGAGTGTATCCGACTGCTACACAAGAGGTCGTGGGTTCTATTCCCACACGGGACACCACTTTGTGTCATCCACAAATTGTTGTTCCGAGTCTGGGTGTACTTTGTGTCCGTGATTTGTATATTAGTAAAGTCCCCCGCGACGCAGGGCTTGTACCCTAATGCGGGAGTCATCTTTTATTTAAAAAAAAAAAGAAATAAAACGCTATTCCAGTAATGTTTAAATAAGTATGAAGCTCTGTCGTTCGAGGGTAGCGCAGGTAACTCCTTATGGTATTTGCTTTATAAGTTCACCAACATATGATGGAACTCCTTATTGCAGTTCCTCGTACAATGCCACAGTTGTAGCACCATACACCCCTATCAAAGCGGCGGTAGCCTAACGGCTAAGGCACCGGACTCGCAATCGTGAGGTCGCGGGTTCGAATGCTACCCATTATACGACCGACGTGAACGCACTCCTAACACAAGCCATTGAGCTTAGCTGGAGAGGTTAACAGGATTGCTAGTAATGTGGGATTACAATCACACATTGCTAGTTATCTTTTTAAAAAGAAAAAAATTACGAAGCCGTGAAGGGCTGATTTTATTCCTAACTTCAACATTTTGCCTGGTAAATAAACATTAGAGTTAATTTCGGAGAGGAAAAATGTTTATTTACTGAAATTTATATAATTCACAAATAACCACAATTTTCAATTCGAAACGGAAATAACCTTAAATAATATAATGAAGTACAATAGCTAGTTGCCGTTACTAACAATTTTAATTATCTAGGAACTCTATGAATATAGAATGAAACAAAATTTAAGGCTATTTTTCGCTTCTGCATTTTTATGTCAACGACCATGAATTTGTATCATTCAAGTACCTAACCATTTTTACAATTATAATAATAATATCTTGGGACAACTCACACAACGCTATCTGATCCCTAACAAAGCAGAGCTTGTACTATGGAAACCAGACAACTGATAAACATACCTATATATTTCTAAATACATACATATTATAGATAAATAACACCCAGACACAGAATAAACTATCGTGCTCATCACACAAAGTTTTGTCCTGGGTGGGGATCAAACCCACGACCTCTTGTGTAGCAGTCGGATACACTCCCACCGCGCCACAGAGGCAGTGAGACTGCTACGCAAGAGGTCGTGAAATATGAAACCCTAAAAAGGAAGAAAGGGATGAAGCTGAAGAATGTGGAAGGTGGTGGACTAGGTGTGGTGGCGTGAACAACAATTTGTGGATCCCACAAAGTGGTGTCCCAAGTGGGAATCGAACCCACGACCTCTGGCTTAGCAGTCAGAGTCACTAACCACTAGACAAACAGGCCAGTCAACCATTTTTTTTTTATGATAACTAGCCATGTGGGATTTTTTGTCCCACATTATTAGCAATCCTGTTAACCCCTCCAGCTAAGCTCAATAGCTTGTGTTAGGAGTGGGTTCACGTCGGTAGTATAATGGGTAGGATTCGAATCCACAATCTTACGATTGCGAGACCGATGCCTTAGCCATTAGGCTACCGCCGCTTCAGTTATTATGTAGGTATGCAATATGGCTAAGGCTGAAACAAAATCTATTGCAACGTAAAGTAGTACTCTTTGATAAAAATATATTCGGTATTTTTTATAATTTAAAAATGAAACAAGTGTTGATATAAAGGCTGAGTGTAAAATATGAAAAAAAAATATGTTACTTTTATTTTTTAAATAGTGAATGGAAATATTTTGCGAACGCGCCCCGTAGTTGGTAGGTCGAGGACTAGTGCGGGGACGTTATCGATAGAATGATAATAATAATAATAATATCTTGGGACAACTCATACTACGCTATCTGATCCCAAATTTGTACTTATGGGAACCAGACATCTGATAAACTTACTTACATATTTCTAAATACATACATATTATAAATAAATAACACCCAGACACAGAATAAACCATCATGCTCATCACACAAAGTTTTATCCTGGGTGGGGATCGAACCCACGACCTCTTGCGTTGCAGTCGGTGGTTCGATCCCATCCAAGATAAAACTTACACTTAGAATAAACAATTTTGGACACGACGGCTAGTTTTAAGAGAGACTAGCTAACTACTCAGGCTAATATAATGCGGCCTCGGAATGCAGTCAGCGCAGGGTATAGTTATAAGTAGGTATGTATAGTTACTAAGTGGTATAAGTAAACATATTAAGGTAGGTATAGGTTTTTCTTCGTTATCCTTTTTTGTTAATTATGTGTTTATTTTGATTTTGTTTTTAATTTTAATTTGTGTAAAAGTTTCGTTAAAAGGATAACTTAACCGACTCCCTAAGGTTCACATTGAAAATCGTTCGCCGCAACACAGCAATACGCTGAGTGTAAACCAATCTAGCAGTTTCTTATGATAAGCTAGTTTTAAGTTTAGATTAAGGTTTTTTAAAAAAATATATGGATCTGCGCCAATTAAATATTTTTATTTGTTTCTTTTCAATATATTATAGTGCACAATTGTGTGCGCAGACACAAATGCACTCTTTATTCCCTCAGTCTGCTAGGATGGAAGCCCTACATAATTGGAGAGCTGTAAGATGAACGGCTTTTTGTGCTCTCTGATGCATTCACCAGCCTCCCATCAATGGACCGACAGTAGTAACCTTGCTTAATCTTGAAAATTTATCTTTATAATCTGACTACACTGAGTCACGGATCTTGACCTAACCTGTACCCATATTTTTTGTGTGATAAAGTTCTATAGACATTCTAATTGCTTGATAGAATGAGCTCGTTATTTTGTAGGTTACAGTTATCTATGATAAGCTCTGGCGCCAATATTTTAAAGATTTTAGAAAAGACTATTACTATCTTATCATGATAACACTTGTCTGTTTAGAAAATTATAATATGTTTCAAATAGTACCTACATGATTTTTTTAAATGAAATAATGTATTAGTACTAAAACTTATATGCACATATTTATTAAAGTCTCAGTAAAAAATAACAACAATATTTTATTAATAATGGCTATCTTTGACTTTTATACAGGCCTTTAATCTGTCTGGCCACGAATCTATGGATTTATGCACTATTTCCATGGGAAATTTTGCCTCTGCTTGCTCCAGAGATTTATTAAGAGACTTAATGTCACCGTGTCGTTTAGAGCAAGCTATGTCCTCTAAAATTGACCATAACTTGTAGTCTAAAGGGTTGAGGTCTGGGCTAGATGAGGACAAGTCCAAGTCCAGAAAGTTGGTTTCAAGCCAGTCTTGTAACCAGGTGCCGAGTCCTGCTGGAAAGTCCACGGTACATTTTTAAAAAGTGTATTGCTAAGAGGTCTCACAACACTATCCAAGACGTCTCTCCTTTGTCAAACTCCTTTTTCACAAAAATGTAGCTTTGTGACGCCTTGATAAGACACGCCCCGTTAAACCATCACTGACATAGAATGATGACCACGCTGTACCTTTCCGACCACTTCAGCAGCTTCTTTAGAACTGTGAGCGTACACTTTATCATTTTGATTATTATAGTGCTCTTCAATCATGATTTTTGTTTTTCATTAGTAAAGAGCTTCACCTACCTTCACCTGCGTATCGCGACCGAAGGCGTTTTGATCGATCCACTATCTTTATTGTAAATATTTATTTAGAGCATGTGCTGTATATTGACAATAAGCACCAAGTTTCAGGTCTTGTTTTATAATACGCGACAGAGTTTTTGCTTCCGAATTCTGGCTTTAACAGCATTAACAGCTTTTGTAGTTCTAACAGCACGCGGCCGCCCCAATCTTTAATGGTCTTCGACAGAGGAAGTGCTGTTGTATCTGTTGATAGTACGATATACGAACATACGGATGATACCAATCTTTTGAAGTGTGTGGAATATGACCGACGGCTCCATACCCACTTTGTGCAAGGCGATCACCGCAATCCAATTTTCTTTAACACCCTAATAAACGCGTTCTAAATTCAAAGTAATTAAAAAGTTAAAAAAAAGAAAAGTTTTTATGTATTTATGGCCGGACTATTATTAATTGACGAGTAAGGAAACTGTCCAGTGGTACTCTAACCCGTTTCTTCATACACATGTATTATTCAGCGAAAAAAAAATTAGTAATGGGTTCCTATTGAAAAACAGCGCCAGGATCTGTCAGTCTGGTATGCGCTGGACCACTTTTTGTACATTATTGTTTTTGTTTGTTTATGTAGCAACAAATAAATGCTTATTTATTTTAAATATATAAAAATCATTTTTATTTGGTTTATACAAATATGCTGCATGGCTACAAAAAATATAGAATAAACTCAGAAGAACTGAAAAAAAATATTGTAATTATGTATGAGAATTTTAAAAAAGTTCAATTTTTGAGAATTGATAGATGGATGAATGTTTGTTGGTCTTTTACACAAAACGTACCAAACGAAAATTGACGATACTTTGGATCGGTAATGTATTATATATCAAAATAGCGCATATAATAACCTATGCGCTATTCTAATGTATTAATTACAAACATAACTTAGTAAAAGTAAAATTCAAAACAAACATAACTTGGGAACAGCTCTTTACAACAAATAGCCTTTATTACTGATATAACCTTAAATACACTTCAATAATTAGTAAGTCATAGGCCAAGATATTATTATTATTATAATTATATTTATTTAACAATATTTAGTAAGTAGGTATAAATAATTTTACAGGCGCTTTAACAATTATTAATTTATTTTATTATTACATTCTAATATAAATGATTATATTAAATGCAAATAAAATTATTAAATAGCTAGTATACTATAAATTAGCATCAATTCTATCGATATTTTCATGAAGCGATGTCCCAACACTACACTCTAATATGGAGTGAATGCCGAAAGTTTGCATATTTGTATATTTTCCGGCAAAAAGCTTTTCATACTATTACTTTTAACTGTGAAATACTTCATCTTCTCTCGTTTACACTAGTCGCGCTTCCGGTAGTCCCTTGCTTTTTTAAAAAAAAGGGAGATGTGTCTAATGGACACCCGATTGGAATGTAGTTCGTTTTTCTATATCTTTTTTTTTGTTTGCATTATTGACAACTAATTCTTTAAAAAAAGTTACAATTAAAAAATTGTCCTATTTTAAATTAAGATTTTTACCCCACTGTAAGGAAGGGGTTATGTTTTTCGCGCGTATCTTGTATGTAAGTATGTAATATTCTTTATTACCTCATATCTCACAAACCACTAAACGGATTTATACAATTAAGACGTCGTTAGATTCGTCTTGATCGCCCAAGTGTTCTTAGAAATGTGACATTTGAAAAAAACAAACATGGCGGCTGTGAGATGTCAAAAGAAATAATTGTGAAAAAAAAAGTTGTGTTGAATACTGCAATATGGGTATTAAATTAAAGGGCTCATCGTAAGCATTTTAAAAAGGTATAACATGATTATGACTGTAATACTAAAAAAGTTAGTTAGCAACCATTCTTTTTTCAATTTTCAATACATGACAATAGCTGTAAGAATCTAACGACGTCTTGATTGTATAAATCCGTTCAGTGGATGGTGAGATATCAGGTAATAAAGAATATTACATACATACAAGATACGCGCGAAAAACATAACACATAATTTTAAATAGAATCTATTGAAAATTCTTTATTCACTGATGCAAAACAACTCTTGTGATACGTCGGGATTCTACATGTACATGTAATGCCAAGTTCGTAAACAATAGGTAAAGCCGGAGAAAAGAACCTGGCAATAAAAACTCGCGGCCACTCTTTTCAAATTGCCAATTTTACAATGTTTGAATGTTTATAAACTTGATATGGGGGTAAGGTGCTGCGACTAATATACTATACACCATGTTAAAGGACTGATGCAAATTGTATTATTAAAAGTTGAAACATGAGATAAACCAAAATCAGTCTTAGTGGGTACATTAAAGTAGGAGCATCTACTTACAACAAAGGTAAAAACTATATGTGCTTAAATATTGGCCAAAGTACTTGTAACGAATGATTCAATATAAAATATTAATTCTGATATCAAAAGGAAGAAAATCAACTTTGAATTTGGACATACGTCTTTGGGACAATCAATCGATTGGTCAGTTTCCAAGGAACTCTAAAAATAGTATCATATAGATTACAATCAATTTATCAATCTTGATCTAATCAAAATTGGCATATATCAATACTAATTGAAACACATTAGTAGTTATATTTATTAATAAGTAGATCAATGAATAATATAGTTTAGTGGTAATTTAGTGTTATTAAACTCGTTGAGTGGAAACGAAAAATCATGATTAGTAAGTATTTAGTTTAGCTTTAATAGACAAATATATATTTTTTTAATTACGAAATTAAGAGACGAGTGTTGTAAGCGTCACGCTAATATCTCATAACAACCCATATGATGTCCCACTGCTGGGCACGAGTCTCTGCAATGGAACCTATTTATTGTAGACTAGTTGTCCCGCGCAACTTCGTCTTCGTAAATTTTCCCCGTTTTTGCAACATTTCTCATTGCTGCTCCGCTCCTATTGGTCGTAGCGTGATGTTATATAGCCTATAGCCTTCCTCGATAAATAGGCTATCCAACAGTGAAATAATTTTTCAATTCGGACTAGTAGTTCCTGAGATTACCGCGTTCAAACAAACAAACTTTTCAGCTTTATAATATACCAGCTGACCCGCGCAACTTCGTCTGCGTAAATTTTCCCTGGTTTTGCAACATTTCTATTGCTGCTCCTTATTTCTCCATTATTTAATGGATGTTATTATACATATAAACCTTCCTCTTCAATCACTCTATCTATTAAAAAAACCGCATCAAAATCCGTTGAGTAGTTTTAAAGATTTTAGCATACATAGGGATATAGGGACAGAGAAAGCGACTTTGTTTTATACTACGTAGTGACTAGCTGTCCCGCGCAAATTCGTCTGCGTAAATTTTAACCGTTTTTGCACCATTTCTCGTTGCTACTCCGCTCCTATTAGTCATAGCGTGATGTTATATAGCCTACAGCCTTCCTCGATAAATAGGCTATCCAACAGTGAAAGAATTTTTTACTTCGGACCACCGCGTTCAAACAAACAAACTCTTCAGCTTTATAATATTAGTATAGATATATCGCCACGCTTGGCGAGTGCGTTTGCGATCGCGGTAAGGCTTTAAACTACGCAGAGGACGCTGCTGCAAATCCTCCGGTGTAACATCTCTTAGTCGCCTTGACGACTCCCACAAGAAGAGATGGAGTGGTACCCATGGTACTATTCCTAAGTCGGTCCCACACGGGAGTATCAGTGCCATCTAAATCTCTGTTTGGCAAGGATCTGCATGTCATCGCACTGCGCTTCTGATTTGTATGTAAGTCACATTAGTAATTTCATTTTTACAGTGGTATTTTAGAGATGTTAGCACTATTTCACGGAAGATTACTGACATTGCGGTGGTACCCAATAAGACGGTCGATTAAAAGAACAGAAAAAACACAAAAAAAAAAACGAAATATTCCATTTAATTCAAAATATTTTTATCTTAGTATGAAAAACAACACCTGTGTTGAGATACGTCGTCGGGATTCTTTATGTACAACTCGACCAAGCTAAGTTTGCAACTCTCGTGGGTTATGTGAGGTGGTGGCGAGGTGTAAACTTACCTTGGTCTAGTTGTACATGTAATGCCAAGTTCGCAAACAATAGGTAAAGCCAGAGAAAAGAACCTGGCAATAAAAAAGTTGCCTATGGACTGTTCCAGACTATGCTATACCCTATCTCTGTGCCATATTTAATCCAGGTCCAATTTCTTGTTGTGGCATATTAGCATAACAAACATATATCCATACATCCAAATTTTATTATCCGCAAGAGGTCGTGGGTTCGATCCCCACCCAGGATAAAACTTTGTGTGATGAGCACGATGGTTTATTCTGTGTCTGGGTGTTATTTATCTATAATATGTATGTATTTAGAAATATATAAGTATATTTATCGGTTGTCTGGTTTCCATAGTAGGTACAAGGTCTGCTTAGTTTGGGATCAGATAGCGTTGTGTGAGTTGTCCCAAGTTATCATTATTATTAAAAACACAGGTGAAATACAACAAAGAGTGTAACAATCACTTATAAGTAATTTTTAAATTGCCCGACGTTTCGACCGTATTGCAACGGCCGTGATCACGGGTAGACCCGTAGCTTATAAAATTCTATAATGTGTACAAATCGCGAAAGTTTACGAACATAAACATTTGTACGGTCTAACAAAATCAAATGGGAACCTATACGTGTGTAACAAGGATAGCAACAACGGTGACTCGCAATCGTGAGGTCGCGGGTTCGAATGCTACCCATTCATCATCATTCACTTCTAAAGTTCTAACACAAGCCATTGACTGCCTCTGTGGAGCGGTGGGACTGTATCCGACTGCTACGCAAGAGGTCGTGGGTTCGATTCCCACACGGAACACCACTTTGTGTAATCCACAAATTGTTGTTCCAAGTCTGGGTGTACTTTGTGTTGGTAACTTGTATGTTTGTAAAGTCCCCCGTGACACAGGGTTGTACCCTACTGCAGGAGTCGTTTTTTTTTTAAACTAATAATAATTGAGCTTAGCCAGAGACATCAGCTGATAGCAATCCTGTTAACTACAGGATTGCTATCAGCTGATGTTAGCGGCAGTGGTGAATGCTCCTTAGAATAGGATTCCCTTTAGTTTCCCTTTCATAAATCCATGATATTAAAACAATAGGTCATAATTCCTGCTCGTTTGATTAACCTTCAGTAGGTATTTTGTGGTTTTGTCGAGATGGTATAAAAAAAACCCGCTTGCGCAAAAAAGATGCAGACGTGAACCCCTACTTATGTAATATTATGCAGTCGGTATTTTTTTGGATGTAACCGATGTATCTTTTATCACAGCTATTGCAAGGTATAGAAAATTTAAAAAAGAATGGTTGTTAATTGACCTTCTTAGTATTACAGTCTTAAGTCTTTTTGAAATGCTTACAATGAGACCTTTAATTTGATACCCATATTGCGGTATTCGAACACCTCCCGTTTTTAACATCTCACAGACCCCGTGTTTGTTCTTTTTAAGAACTAAACGACACTTATTTAAGAACACTTGGGCAGTCAAGACAAATTTAAGGATGTCTTAATTGTTTAAATCTGTCTTGTAGTTTGAAAGATAAGAGGTAATAAAGAATATTACATACAGGGTGTAACAGAAAGGTGTGGTCAAATTTCAGCAGCGGATAAGGTATGCTATCAGTAATACACCAACGAAGGTGCCATAGCTGGTTGCATTATTATTACATAGTTATAGCACATTCTTTTTTAAAAATTTAGTAGTGAAAAGCATATGGCGTAAGAATTATACCTCCCTTGGTACAAAATTTGATTTGATTATTATGGTATGAACTTTTTAAGTCATACATTTTTTAATTAATAATTACTTTTTCATTAATTAATAAATAATATAATAATATATAATAATATCTCTTGGGACAACTCACACAACGTCATCTGATTCCAAACTAAGCAGAGCTTGTACAAATACTGGCGGCATTTCCTCGCTGTATAGCAAAATAATATAATATAATATAATATAATATAATATAATATAATATAATATAATATAATATAATATAATATAATATAATATAATATAATATAATATAATATAATATAATATAATATAATATAATATAATATAATATAATATAATATAATATAATATAATATAATATAATATAATATAATATAATATAATATAATATAATATAATATAATATAATATAATATAATATAATATAATATAATATAATATAATATAATATAATATAATATAATATAATATAATATAATATAATATAATATAATATAATATAATATAATATAATATAATATAATATAATATAATATCTTGGGACTACTTACACAACGCTATCTGATCCCATCCCAAACTAAGCAGAGCTTGTACTATGGAAACCAGACAACTGATAAACATACTTATATATTTCTAAATACATACATATTATAGATAAATTACACCCAGACACAGAATAAACCATCGTGCTCATCACACAAAGTTTTATCCTGGGTGGGGATCGAGCCCACGACCTCTTGTGTAGCAGTCGGAGACATTCCCACCGCGCCACAGAGGCAGTCAATGATAATGAAAATGATAGAAAAAATAATAAATATTTTTTAGGGTACTCAGATTTTGATAAAATTAAGTACGTGCACTCAGTATCATGGGCACATACCAACCCTTGAATATGGCCACACCTTTCTGTTACATCCTGACCTACATACAAGATACGAAAAAAAAAATCTTAACAGTATTTTATTGTTACTTTTTCCAGAAGCCATATTATTCCTGGCAGCTTTCGCAGCAGTTCAGGGGATCCAACAGTCACGTCTGACGCAACCTCACCCTGACTGTCCCTTCGGCATCCACCACCTGCTTCCACACGAGTATGACTGCACAAAGTTCTACTACTGCGAGTGGGGGGAGCGGTTCATAGCACCTACCAACTGCGCGCCTGGTACTGTGTTCTCGTTTACTCTGCAGGTGAGAGCTCTTTGGAACTTCTGATATGCTGGTAGCAAACTAGCGGCCCGCCCCGGCTTCGCACGCTTTCTTCACTATCTATTTAATAACCTGCATGTATTTGTACTAACCAATATTATAAATGTGACAGTAACTCAGTCTGTAATCATGCTTAAACTGCTGAATCGATTTAGATGAAATTTGTTGTGAAGATAGTTTGAGTCCAGGGGAAGGTCGTTGGATAGTTTTTATCGTGATAACCGACATCCACGCGGACAGAGCCGCAAGCGAAAGCTAGTATAAGTATTCTTTATGTTAAAGGTTGTTGGTTAAGTATAGGCATGTTTAACAGTGGTCTAGTTACCATTGTATTAGTACGAGTAATTTGGGATTAGATGACCAATATTATAATATTTATTTTAAGGTTTGCACACATCCTTGGTTCTCCGACTGCAATTTACCTGGAAGTCCAACGAGTAGTTCGTCAACGAGCACTGTTACACCGTCCTCAACCACATCATCATCTACAACCACTTCATCAACGACTACTCCATCTACGACTACATCATCAACGACTAGTTCATCTACAACTAGTTCATCAACGACTAGTTCATCTACAACTAGTTCATCAACGACTAGTTCATCAACGACTACTCCATCTACGACTACTTCATCTTCAACATCATCATCAACCACACCAGAAGATGATGGATACCTCGACAATGGTTGCCCTGCAAATTTCGATATTCACAAACTCCTGCCTCATGAGACTTCTTGCAGGAAGTATTACTTATGTGTCGGAGGAGAGAAGATTCTTAGAACTTGCGATACTGGTCTCCACTTCAATCCTGCTATAGAGGTGAGTGGGGATTTCGTTAGAATTGACTATTTTGTTTAATAAGTCGAACCAGTGCAAAAATTTTGAAGATTTGATGCTCACACGGAACTTTGACAAAAAAATTACAACAAATTTTGTAAAATTTAGGCCCAAGATTGTATGTAATCGTTCCCGTCTTCTTTAAATATGAATTAATAAATTCAATGTAAATGAAGTGAAGTACACTAGGTGCAGTTTTATAGTTTCTTAAAAAAAAGTCCGGGAATGCCGGCAGAAGTGAAAACTTGAACATTACCGTTGTGCATTTTTGAATATCACATTAATTTATATATCATACTTTAATTTATGTGGTTAAATACAATATTCATCTATTGCGCTATCGTACACAAACATGTAAATTTAAATTACAATGACAACGACATGAAAAGTGACACGCACACTCGCGCAAACGCCCTGCGCTATCCCTCCGTCTTACGAATTTTCGATCAGAGTCACGTGATCCTGACGCGAGTTTAACATTTTTTACCCATCCCAAAAGTACACAACGCCGCTAAAGAAGTTTACACTTCATAATTTTTTTATTTTTTTTAAAGATAACTAGTTATGTGGGATTGAGTCATACATTACTAGCAATCCTGTTAACCACTCCAGCTAAGCTCAATGGCTTGTGTTAGGAGTGGGTTCACTTCGGTAGTTTAATGGGTAGGATTCGAACCCGCGACCTCACGATTGCGAGACCGATGCCTTATCCATTAGGCTACCGCCGCTTCAATTCTGTTTAGTGGACCCAAGACTAACAAGTTTTGTTCCACAGGGTTGCGATGATCCAGCCAATACTGACCGTACCTGCGAAGATTCTTCAGAAGACGACGAAGGTCCAGAAGACCCTGAACACCCTGATGATGATGACCTTCTGCCCAACGGCTGTCCAGCAAACATAGATATCAGTATATCCTTGCCTCATGAATTTTACTGCAGCAAGTCCTACCAGTGCGTTTTTGGTCAGAAATCAAATGGACATTGTCCGGCTGGAACTGACTTCAATTATGGTGTGAAGGTTGCTGTGTCAGATAAGAAGAGTTTCAAGAAGAAATTTGTTAAGATTTTGATTTGTGTGACATGTTAATTGGAATAAATGACTGATAAAATGCTTAGTAAGCCTGACTTTAGCAGTCAGGGTCACTAACCACTAGATCCAATGATGTTGAATATAAAAAGGTATAGATAGGTCACAAGCGCTCAGCAAGCGGCACTATTTAGACAATAAAAATCCAAAAGTTTATTTAGTAATTAAAACTAGCATTAAAACAACCAACGACTCATTCCTTAATATATTTTGTTTTAAATATATTTTTTTATCAATAATCGTATCAATAAATAAGTGATTTGACTAGAAAAAAATAGTGACGTCATAGTCCAGTATTTAAATGAGATTTCCATATAAAATCTGCGTTTTGACATTTCTTAAAGAGTTTTTGTTTTCTAAGTCAGTGGTCGCGTCATAGGTAACAACAGATGAAAGGAGCGGATTACATTTTTTCTCTTTTTCGCTAGTGATAATTAAATCATGCTATCCAACTTTTACGACTTTTAATAGTGTGACATTGCAATATATACGATGCGTTTCGAATGAGAAGATAATCGCGATCGCGTCATTTTCACTCTGTACTTGTCAATATTGCACCGCTAGCAACAAAAATTCCCAAGTCGGGTAAAGTACGTATGTGTATGGTAATGGAACGGACGTAATATTTATTTTCTTTGAACTATGTACCTAACATTTTTCTTTATTATAATATTATTAGTATTCTTTATTATTCAAAAAACTCGAAACTAAAATAAGTAAATAGTCAAACTATAAGAATATTCTACACTTTAGTGGCCTTTCAGTCAGACGTAATATTTTTTTACCTAAAACATAATATATAGTAAAATACAGTGCTTATAAATAGTTCATTAGAGTAGGTAGGTACTTCTGTGTAATTTTCGTTTGTCGGATTAGTCGAATTGCGAAACAAAATATCATCATGACAGTTATCAACTCATTTGAAACGCATAGTAGGTTATTTATGTGTGCATTAGTTTGCCGTTTTAAAAGATCGAATATCGTAATTAACCTGTCTCCACCTCTTTACTTAGAACATCATTGACTAGATCAGGAATTTGCATCGTCAGATGATGAGGGCTTAATAATCCAGGTCAATTCTTGTGTGATAAACACAGTTGTTTATTCTGTGTCTGAATATTTACCTATAATATGTAGGTATGTGTTTAGAAATATATAAGTATATTTTATCAGTTATTTGGTTGTCATGGTACAGGGCCTGCCTAGTTTGGAATCAGAGTCCTTATTCACGATATTTTTTCCGTATCCACGGCAGTCAAGGTTTTGTCATAAGGGTAAATCGCGCTCAAAGATGTCCGCCGCTCATTTGATGCATTTGTAAGCACAGCTCTCCATTTACAAATACACAAATTTTGACAGTTCCACATGGGTTTGCCATACGCAAAAAGATCGTGAATAAAGGACTCAGGTGGCCACATGTGTGTGTCCTAAGATATTTAAATTTATTTCACCGAAGTATCTGGAAAATCCTAATGTATCCTTATAGATTCGTCGAATGGAATAATCGATTTTTGTTTCTGGTCCGTATTTGCAGTGCTGAAAAATAATATAATATCTTGGTGAAGCACTGTGGTCACACTGTTTTTGAAATAATCTGTGTGTCTATTTATTTTATTTATTTCTGCATTGTGTAAATATTAGCATCAAATTAAATTACTTTTAAAATGCAACGTACATAATACTTCTTACATTTATCCCGAATCCTCAAACGACACGTACCTATAAAAGCATTAGATAAAGTCCTAGGAAGAATCTGACTTATGACGAAACAAAATTGCTCGGCAAAACGCCACAACCTCATTTTTCTTTCTCCCATCCAAACAGTTTCAGCTTGATCTTCGTGAAACTGCACCATACACGATTACTTGCGCCTCTTAGTACCCCTTCAGATGCGACTAAATAAAGAGAGACGCTGGTCTTGAGGCTATTGGTAGGTGGCCAGCTAGCCCATAACATTAACAGTCTCATCCAAATCTTTGATTGGCAAAGATTGTAATGTCCTAATGTACAGCACCGCGCTCCAAACGTCATGAGTTCGTAAGCCTCATTTGCCCAGTAACTGTTCTACGGGTGGTACATTTCTTATGCCATTTGGCGCCCCTAAAATGTGTCGCCCAAGGCATGGGCTTCGGCTTCCCCTCTCCCCCTCTAGATCCGATTTGGTTTGTTTGTCATTAAAAAGCTAGACATGAGGTTAAAGACTGATAAATTTTAAAATTTGATCATCAATCAAATAATGTATGTATCTTAAATGATACAAATCAGTCAATTAAAAGAATTACTTAGTCTTAATTGATTAATGCGCACAGGAAATGATAAATTAACGGAAATAATATGTAAAAATATATTTTGTATTGCAAAGATTATAAAGAACAGCTGTTGACTATGGTATGGTTAGGTGACATTGACATATACACCAGGACTTTTTTTTTTTTTTTTTTTTGTGGCCGTAAAAAATGCCTAACGCACACCTCCAGCACCCGGGGCAGACGCTGGAGGTAGTGTGGGACCTGCCCCCACTAAAAAATCGGCCGTGTACCTACTCGCCACTATCACGGATAGGCCGCCAGGACTTGTTATATCTTCGGCGACCCACCCAGCGGCATAGCCCCATCGGGCATTCCTGCTCCTGCGGCGTCCTGGGTACACACAGAACGCCGCCATCGCGAAAGGCCGCGAGCGTGGGAAACTTCCCCGTCCATCACGCCCACAGCCCCACCAAGCGACGTCACGCGCGACTGCGCCTCGACGTCGCTCGGTTCGCCGGCGACGGGGCAGACTAGCCCCGCCGCCTCCCCCCACGAGATGAACTTCCCGCAGGAGGGTGCGACCGCGTCCTGGACCCCCTGCCGCGCAACGCATCCGGTACCCCTATCACTGACGACAGGGGTGAGGAGCGAGCATGGCTAAGGAGTCCGTTAGGTGGAGGGTGTAGGGGCATGGGAAGGTGCCTCCTCCCCACCCTCCTCCATCCGCACCGGAGCCTGGGCGCGAGGAGCTCGGCCCGTCCCAGCGGGCGGCTTTGCGGCCTTGGGAGGCTTACAGCCCGCCCTCCCCATCATGTGGGTAGCGGGCTGGTTGCCCGCCGCACACACGGGGCAGTGAGGAGCGGCGGAACACGCCGCCGCCGTATGCCCCGGTTGACCGCAGCGGAAACAGAGTCCGCTGCAGTCAAAGCCACTGGTGCACTGCGGGCGAAGATGCCCTGCGCCCATGCACCGGTAGCACCTCGTGGGCCTCGCCTCGAGGATAGTGATCCTCGCGGCAGAGAAACCCACGAGGAGCCGGCCCGCCTCTGCTAACATTTTAGCCGCGGCTACCGGGCAACGCGCCCACGCCGCACCAACTCCGCCGGGGCCAGGGCGAATCGCACCGACCCTCACGGTTCCGGGAGAGCACTGAGTCTTTAACTCAATTGCTTCCCGGACAGCCTCGGACGTGACTGAGTCGTCCAGGCCGGAGACGCGCAACTCCGCGCACTTCATCGGCCTGGCGACCCTTACACCATCCTCTCCTCCTGCTAGACGTCTCAGCGTCTCCGCTACGAAATCGGCCTTCTTGGCGCCCTCCGTACCCGAAACCTCGAGGAGTCGGGCCCCGGTCTGTGAGCGGCGGCAGCTCACCTCCACGCCCCCAGCTGCCAAAAGAGCCGCCCTTGCCCCACTGAAAAGGCTGGCGTACGTAACGCCTCTGCTTTCCGCCTCCGGCGACACCGTCACTAGGACGGCGGCCGTTTTCGGCGGAGACAGTTTCGGCTTTCGCCTAACTTTTTCTTTTGCCGGGGCAACCTCCTGCACAGTAACGGCGGGAGTGGCCTTCCTCTTCTGTCGGCGCCGTGATTTTCTACTCTCCGCCGTTCGCCATTCTTCATTAGAAGGCGCAGAGGTGGGGGCAGGCGCTGGCGCCGGGGGGCAATCTTGGGCCTTTGGGGCGCCTGAGCCGCCCACTACGGCTGCACGGCGTGCTCCTCTTGGCACATGCTGCGGGGGATGGCAATCTACACTCCGCAGTCGCGCACCTCGGCCGACGGGCCCTGAGGCTACCACTGCAGCAAGCGACCCGGCGCGTCCCCCTGTTTGGGTTGGTGGCGCCATGGGTGCCATCAGTGGCCCCTTATGGGGCTTGTACGCCGCGAGTGGCGGCCGACAGCTCGGTTCCGGGGGCAGGCGCGCCTTGATACCCTCAAGGCGCGCCTTGATACCCTCAAAGCGCGCGTCGATGATACCCCCGATAAGGAGTGAGAGCTGTCTCATCTGCGCCTCCGTAAATGAGTCGACAGATGGCCCCCTTCCACTCTGAGCCTGGACAGAACCGGCCGGCACAGCCCTGACTCTGGCCGTCGCAAAGTCGGCACGTAATTGTGCTACTTCAGCACGTAGCTCGCCCAACTCCTCTTTCATGCGGACGTTGCTCTCCCGCAGTCTTTCAGATTCCGCCTCAGTGGCGGTGGTACGCTCGAAAAGCGCATCTACCACTTCCCCCAGAATCTGGGCGGACGTCCGCAGGCCCTTTGCAAATGTGCCCTTAAGATTTTTGCTCTTAGTGGCAACATTAACAATGACCGACAAGGAGGTGGCCGCCGCTTTAACAAGCTCCGAACCGGTTTTCGGGGTGCTATCCCCTCCCGTAGATTGGAGTTTCTCCAGGAACCCGTCTATTTGGTTCTCGGCGACCAGTTCTCCCTCCGTGCGGGTGCACGCGTAGCTCTCCCGTCGACTAAAAGGTGACGCCGAACCGGCCAAGGTGTTATCGGCCGGGGTTGACGTCGACGGCGTTTGTGGGCGGGGCAACGGTGTCTTAGCACGCGCTCCCGCCGCTGATCCCCCCCTCTGGGAGGTGCGCACCTTCCTAGGGGCCTTAAAGACCAGCTCAGGCGGGTCGTTGTCACTGCACGGAGATGCACCACGCTTCTTTTGTAGAGCGCGTCGCCCGCCAGCGGTCGCAGTCTCTAGATGCAAGCCTTCCCTACCCGCCACTTGGACTCGATCGCTAATCGCCGAACTTATGGAGGAGTCGGAGTCGACCGACCGCAACAAACTTTCTAGTGACGCCGATGTCACTGACGTTTTCGACACGCTAAATTGGCCCATATCAGAAGGCAAACCCTCGTCTCTCGCAGACATTGCGCTCGTGGATTGAGAATGACTCGCCAGTTGAACCAGCGTCCTCTCTCCACTCCTTCTTTCTGCGTCCACTCCCTCTCTCGTACTCTCCTTCTCTAGGAGCCTAGTGCTCCTCGTCTTGTTGAACATATTTTTTAATTTAGTATCATCCATAGTAGTCCCACGAGTATGGGGGAAAAAAAGGTCCACCCGGGCAGTGCCCCCTGTACCCGGGTAAGCGTAAATTTGTATCCCAACTGGGGGGTCCGCAGGTGCCCCAGCTGGGGGTAGCGCTTGGAACCGAACATCCCATCGGCCATGCATCCTCTGGTCACGCTCCGCAACACAGGATTCGGGGATTTTTTATAGAGGTTGTCATCCTCGCGGCCCAGGCGACCAAGCCAAGACCCTCGCCCCCGCTCGGAGCCGTGAGACGTGGCCACGACACTCCTAATCGGGATTACGATATCCGACGGTGGCAGAAAGAAGATCTCCCCGCCCGCTCGACGGCAGTGTGAGTGCACGTCAAGCCCGTCCTCCGGGCAGCCCAGGAATGGGCCACCCCCTACTCTGCCAGAACATTAGCCGTGTGACGGTGGTTTCGCGAAACGCCGCGAATCCACCGGCACACGTTGCCCAGGGTGCACCACGAGGAGGTTTTCCGGCACTTAGCACCCCATACACCAGGACTGCGCCAACCCTTTCAATTAAAAAGTAAAAATTGACTGCTAAGCGTGAAAGAGAACCTATGACAGGTATTGTCCACAAAGTAGCGTTGTCTCTTTCTAGAGGCGGTCAATTTCGTGAGGTTATGGCGCTGTCCTTTAGGTGGTAAGTAATTTCTATAGAATAAAAACTTTTTCATGGTTGATTTACTGGCATTTATTGAGGAGTTTCGTTCTCTGTCTCCGAAACTCATCATCAGATAATTACGAAACTTATAGAATAGAATAGAAAATTCTTTATTCACTTAGGATGCAAAACAACTCTTGTGATACGTCGGGATTCTACATGTACATGTAATGCCAAGTTCGCAAACAATAGGTAAAGCCGGAGAAAAGAACCTGGCAATAAAAACTCGCGGCCACTCTTTTCAAATTGCCAATTTTACAAAGTTTGAATGTTTTTAAACTTGATATGGGGGTAAGGTGCTGTGACTAATATGGGACCATTTCGTAATAAAACTCTTTCAAACAAATAAATAATTTTAATAATCCATATTTACCAACTACCTGCAGTGTTTTCCAACGTTTTTCATCTTGTTACTCTTTTTGGTTACTTTCAAAGTCATTTTACCCTCAACATCGGCCAAGTGCGAACGTTTTTTTTTTTATGACAGGAACCTGTTTAATCTGTTTTGTCCCGTAGAAGCACCACAAAACGGGATCTATCTAAGTCAGTAGATAATTTGTTTCCAGGAATTTGGAACCCTGCGTGTAGGACTCGTTGTTCGCAAGTTTTTTTGGTTGTTCTGTTTTTTTTTTTTTAAAGTCGACTCCCGCATTAGGGTACAAGCCCTGTGTCACGGGGGACTTTATAAACATTCAATTCACGGACACAAAGTACACCCAGACTCTAAACAACAATTTGTGGATCACACAAAGCGGTGTCCTATGTGGGAATCGAACCCACGACCTCTTGCGTAGCAGGCAACCCTCCCACCGCGCCACAGAGGCCTTGTTATTATTGTTTTATACCTAGTACCTACTTCTTAATGACTAATAAACAAATATAGATACATGTCAAATCTATTTTACGTATTATCATAACAATAAAAGTGACTAATCAATTTCAATGTCAAAATAACAGTTATTTTGATTTTATCATAGATAACTTGGCGGCAAAAATGAATATAAAGGGTAATAGTCAAATTATGTATCATAAATGATACAATCCAGTGATAGGAAATAAGATTCAGATTATTGGAAACATGATTGCAATCATAATTGAAGATTACTATCTGACAAATATCAATCAAACATTTTTAACTACTCCAGCTAGCTCGTTCTGACTTCTCACGGGCTTTTCTCCATCATTTAAACACTTAATATACATTTATTACTAATCTATACTAATATCATAAAGCTGATGAGTTTGTTTGTTTGAACGCAATAATCTCAGGAACTACTGATCCGAATCGAAAAAACTTTTTCTGTTGGGTAGCCTAGACTATATACATCACGCTACGACCAATAGGAGTAGAGCAGCAATGAAAAATGTTGCAAAAACTGGAAAAATTTACACAGATGAAGTTGCGCAAGTCAGCTAGTAATATCATAAAGCTGAAGAGTTTGTTTGTTTGGTGGGTTGAACGTGGTAATCTTAGGAACTACGGGTTCAAATTGAAAAAATCTTTTACTGTTGGATAGCCCATTTATCGAGAACGGCTATAGGCTATATAACATCATGCTACAAGTACAGCAGCAATGAAAAATGTTGAAAAAAAAAAAGGGGGGAAAATTGACGCATACGAAGTTGCGCGGGTCTGTTGGTATCTACCTAAAACCTAACCCATCCGTAAGAAGTTATCTAATTATAGTCAAATTGACGTTTTTGCGGTTAGATAACTGTCGATAGATAGGGAACCCGAAATTATTTATGTCATGTTATCATAAGTCAGAATTAGAATTTTCATTTGCACGATAAGTGGTACAAGGACATATTAGATATATTTCGAGACTTAATCGCGTAAGTGATTAAAAGGTACGAACCTTTTATTTACCCGATATTTCGATCGAATTGCACCGATCGTGGTCACGGGTCGACTGATGGCAGCTTAGCGATGTCTCCTTGAGGCGCGGGGTTTTTCAACTACCCTCGCCTGGTCTTGATAATTTGTACTGTTGATACTTCTATACACTACACTTACTACGTCTTTACACTGAGGCATGGTGTCATTACGGCTACGATTGCATTTGCTGATAACAGGGTTGACACACACAGGGTGACCACGATCGGCGCAATTCGATCGAAACGTCGGGTAAATAAATTTCGTTCGTACCTTTAAATAATTCACGCGATTAAGTCCCGAAATATATCTAATGTGTTACAAAGTTTTGGTTCGTCACAATTAAAATTAAGATTAAAATCTTAACTAATTAGACAATATGTACTTAAAAAAATAAAATAAAATAGGTATATTAGAATAATTATTATTTAGATACATGAATTAGAAAAAAACAATTATTATTTAGGTGGCAGTAAATATAATACAACTAACTGTCCCGCGCAACTTCGTATGCGTCAATTTTCCCTGCTTTTGCAACATTTTTCATTGCTGCTCCGCTCTTATAGTAGTAGCGTGATGTTGTTCCCTTCCTCAATAAACGGGCTACCCAACAGAAAATTTTTTTTTCTTTTCCGACCAGTAGTTCTTGAGATTACTGCGTTCAAACAAACAAACTTTTCAGCTTTATAATACTAGTATAGATTAGTCATTAAGCACATTTCAAAATCTAAGTGCTCTTTCATAATTATAAAATTTGCATGTGAAATTAAGTAACATTTTTGTGTCGTATCGTGATGAATTCCCGTATTCATCTTTGTCACAAATGTCAGTTTCGCTGCTATAGTTACAGATTTTAACAGACAGTTAACGGTAGATACGTTATTAGGACAAGCCGATAACGGCTTTTGAATTTGCCTACGTCTTCTAGTTCCAACTTTCACATTGTATATATATTTTTTTTAAAGACAACTCCCGCATTAGGTTACAAGTCCTGTGTCGCGGGGGACTTTACAAACATACAACTCACGGACATAAAGTACACCCAGACTCGGAACAACAATTTGTGGATCACACAAAGTGGTGTCTCGTGTGGGAATTGAACCCACGACCTCTTGCGTAGCAGTCAGACACACTCCCACTGCGCCACAGAGGCAGTCAAATTTGCAACTCAGGTGGTTTACTGACATATAAAACAAGCAAAACCATGCTAAAAACATAGTTCAAAATAGTACAATTTTAAGTACCTACGTACATAAGTAAGTTGCTTCTAAAAGTACCGCCTCATTTTCTTAGTGTAAAGAACCTTCTAAGTATAACCGATTATAATTGGTACAAGTATTATACATTAATATACATGTATAATGTATACAATATAAGGTAAAAGCGGCGTTTAGTGGAGAAAGGATGAGTCACTCAAACGACATTAACGTACACCTGAGCCGGGCGGGTAGCACCCCATTAACTGTAGTTAAGAATTAGCTAGCAGTTAGCGTCATTAAACTTAGCGACTAAAATAAATAAAAATAAAAAAATGTTTATTAAAATATATATATTACGGGTCTTAATCGCGTGAATAATTTAAGGTAAAATACCTTGTTTATTGCCCGACGTTTCGACCGTATTGCAACGGCCGTGGTCACGGGAAGACTGTACACAAGGTAAACAAGGTATTTTACCTTAAATTATTCACGCCATTAAGACCCGTAATATATATATTTTAATAATGTGTACAAATCGCGAAAGTTTATCAACATTTATGAAAAAATGTTTGTCTGTAAAATCGGTTTACGGATTATAATTTTACGTGATAATGACATAAGAAAATATCAATGACATATCGTCATTCGCGTTGTTTAGGAACCAATCAATAACGTGACCTTTACTTAGACACTTTTTCGTACCTTTTATTACGTCAAAGAACACGCCAAGGTTTGTATGAAAATTTCATATTCTTTCGTTCGTAAAATCAAACGGGAGTGTCTAAAATTTAAAATTAAAAATCTAAATAATACGAAAAAGTGGGCAACTAATGTTTCCATTGTTTTTCATAACGACTTTGTCGTACTGCAAAGAGAAGTCTTCTTCTTAAAGGCGGCCGGTGGCATATAATAAAGCCACTCTTTGTCCTCGTGCCCCTAATCTGTCTGACCTTAGTCAAATGTGACTCGCATTCTCATGGTTTAATGAGATATACGAGTCAAATTGATCTAAGGCTACGATCACAACAATCTGGACAATCAATCGGTAGCTTTAATTGGTTGTTCTATTACTTCACCTCTTCACAAAAAATTAATGAATTAAAGCTTTTTTTTTATTATTAAAAAATGACGACTCCCACATTAGGGTACAAGCCCTGTGTCGCGGGGGACTTTACAAACGTACAAGTCACGGACACAAAATACACCCAGACTAGGAACAACAATTTGTGGATCACACAAAGTGGTGTTCCATGTGGGAATCGAACCCACGAGCTCTTGCGTAGCAGTCGGATACACTCTAACATTAGCTGACTAGAGGCAGTCAGCTAATGTTATTTAACCGTAACAAAACCCTAACTACGACAAACTAGAGACTAAGAATTGATTATACTCGTATGATATACCACCAGATTTTCATGAAATAAAGCAAGTCCCAAATACAATATCTTTGTAATAAATCACATAAAAATCCTTTAAGGGCTACGATGCTCAGTTAATTTATACCTAATATACTTCTCCTTTTGCACGTGTTGAAAATGGAAACTTCAGATGAAACTAATCTTAGATTAACTCGGGCGTTAACAAGAGTGAGTGCAATCGTTCCCCTGAAATGACGCTTCGCGACCGAGATGGAAAAAGTTTGGTAAAGTTTTTTGCGACCATATTTATTTAGCCCATTAATTAAACATAAAGACTTGCTCTATATACACATACAGACAGATTCTGAATAAGCTACAACAATAGATACAGTCCACAATAAGGCCGACAGGGCAATTTTCTAATATACTTTTAACAGAGTTCAAAAGAGGTGGAGGTTCTCAATTCGATCATTATTCTACAGATATAATAATGAATGTTTGTCTGTCTGTATGTCCTCTATGCGTTTCGAAACCATTGATCAGATAGTGATGAAACTATGACAGAGTGTACTGGGGACGCCGGCGAATATTACTGGTCAAAAAAAAAAATATAAAAATAAAAAAACCCGCCTGCACAAAAAAGATGGAAAAAAGATCCCCTACATAATTATATAATTTCATGCAGTCAGAGGCCTTAATGAATCTCGATGAACTTAGTAAAGTGCCTCCGACTGCATGAAATCACCTATATAATTTATGTAGGGGATCTTGTTTCCATCTTTTATGTGCAGGCGGGTTTTTTTTTATTTTATTTTTTTATTTAATACTTTTTAGTGGTGTACCTAATATGTAACCGATGTAACAAGTTTATTACAGCTATTGTCAAGTATTGAAGAAAAAATAATGGTTGTTAACTAACTTTTTTAGTATTGCAGTCATAAACATGTTATACCTTTTTGAAATGCTTAAGATAAGCCCTTTAATTTGATACCCATATTGCAGTATTCAAAACAACTTTTTTTTTCCACACGTCCTTATTTTGACATCTCACAGCCGCCATGTTTGTTTTTTTCAAACGTCACATAACTAAGAACACTTGGGCAATCAAGACGAAGCTGACGACGTCTTAATTGTATAAATCCGTTCAGTGAATTGTGAGATATTAGGTAATAAAGAATATTACATACATTCATACATACAAGATACGCGCGAAAAACATAACCCTTCTTTACAGTCGGGTAAAAAAAAGGCACCAAAAAGCGTGGCCAGGGTTACTAGTTAACAAATAAAACTGTATTCAAAACCGTGGTATACCCCTAGAGGGTACAGGCGTGATGTTAGGGTGTGTGATTGCACGAATAATACTTATATGTGATGGAATTTATTGAAGAGTTGCGTTATCTGTCTCCTTTAAGAAATTTATACAACGTTATTATTGGTATAGTGCAAACCTGCAAGTAGTTTGCTCAGAATCAGTAACACAATCTAATAGGATTGTTTTTAGACCATGTTAATTAATTATACATTTTTAACTGCCTCTGTGGCGCGGTAGGAGTGTTTCTAACTGCTACGCAAGAGGTCGTAGGTTCAATCCCCACCCAGGATAAAACTTAAGTTATGAGCGCGATGGTTTATTCTGTGTCTGGGTGTTATTAATCTATAATATGTATGTATTTAGAAATATATAAGTATGTTTATCACTTGTCTGGTTGCCATAGTACAGGCTCTGCTTAGTTTGGGATCAGATGACGTTGTGTAAGTTGTTCCAAGATATTATTAAATCTTGTTTACAGTGTCGCAGTTGACCCGTGACCACGATCGGTGCAATTCGATCGAAACGTCGGGTAAATAAAAGGTTCGTACCTTTGAATAATATCACGCGATTAAGTCCCGAAATGTATCTAATATGTATAAAAATCGCGAAAGTTTAAAAACAATAAGTGTGTGTTATTTTCAATAATAACCATGGTTTAAGTACGTACTATGCGACGCAATGAGCACGATACTCAACATAAGACAACTTTGATGGCTTAATTACTCTGCAAATTTTCAATATTTTCATTTTCTTTTTTATTAACCTTGTATAGGGTTTCGGAATAACCCCTTTTCAAACAAAAAAGAACCAATCCAACGCAGTTAGGCTACTTTTCATCCCGAAAAACTCCACTAGGCTTATCTTGTTTAATTTTAAAGAAACGGTGACTTATCTATGAACCTGACAGGGGTAACTTAGCTTAACTTTGTCGACCTTTCGTCTTACCCTTAGTTAAAACTATTCCTCACTAGAACACAATATAAAACCATGTATACATGTATTTGTAAGTCATAAGAGATATTTTTTGTTACCTGTGTCCTAACGACCTAATTTAGCACGTTCATATGCGTTGTCACGGTGTAAGGTAGCGTGTTAGTGAGGCGGGGAGCGGGTTTGATGCCCGGCTCGATAATTTTGATATTGATTGGAATTTGAGATGTCTGGGACTGAATCAGGTTAAGCAATGCTATTGGGACAAAAATGGGTGACAGGGCAAACTCCTACTAATATTATAAATCTTTTTTTGCGAGTGATAGGTTTTGATGAGTACCACACACGATAGTGTGAATTTTATTCAGTGAAATAGTAACGTTAATGCATTACTATGTTTCGGTTGAAGGGCACTGTAGCAAGTATAATTACTGGGCAAGTGAAATTTACAAACGAATGTCCAATTATGAAAACACTAGCTGTCCCGCGCAACTTCGTCTGCGTAAATTTTCCACTTTTTTATATAATCCTATGTTACTTCTAATACCTCCAAGAATATGTGTACAAAGTTTCATGATGATCGGTTGAGTAGTTTTCACGTGAAAGCGTAACAAATAAACTTACATTTACATTTATATATTAAGTAGGATAGTAGGGTTAGATATATATTACGGGTCTTAATCGCGTGAATAATTTAAGGTAAAATACCTTGTTTATTGCCCGACGTTTCGACCGTATTGCAACGGCCGGGGTCACGGGTAGACAGTGAATGTCCAATGTCTGAAATGAGGAGTGACATACAGATCTTTGCCTAACAAGGATTTGGGTGGCACTGACACTCTTATAGAGAAACGTGACGCTTACCAAGCTCACCAGTACTCACGACACGCTCGTGTCTTCATTTTTTTGTATTAGTAAAAATAATAATAAAAATATTTTTTTATTCAGACATCTAGTCCATTTCACATACACACACACCCATTAATAACACAATAATAATAATACATAATAGGTACAAAATCCATAACAAAAAATACAATAATTAAAATGAAATAAAATAAATGATTCAATCCTAATAATTAAAAACTTATAAAATAGATAACCCCGTCTCTTCCCGTGGGTGTCGTCAAGGCGACTAAGGGATTTCACACCGGAGGACGGGCAGCAGCGTCCTCTGCGTACTTAAAGTCTTACTGCGATCGCCAACCCGCTCGCCAAGCGTGGCGATTATGGCAATTACCCCCAGGATCTACATACTAGTAGGTTCTACTGGGGAGACACGTGCCCAGCAGTGGGCCATCATATGTGTTGATATGAAAATAGATAATCAATAAAAAGTAATCATAATAAAAAAACATAATAATACAAAGTGAAGAACTTTGCGGTTAAGTAACTATATCCAACCACCTTTTGTACATTACATTATTATTAATCATGCGCTCAGACAGACCTTCTATGATAGCGTTCTCACATCTCTCAACCCTGGACATAAACCCTGCGATTCGACACCTTTGAATAGCATTAAAAGTGTTAACTCGTGCTTCGAAGAACATACCGGATGCACTGCAGTGACGCTCTAGTCCATGTAGTTGCCTATAGATGTTATTGTAGGCAACTCGGATACTATCATGCGATTTTTTTGTGTAGTTAGTCCAGAGTTGACAAGTGTAAAAAGTCTGACAGAAGGCCCGAAAAAGTGTTGTTTTCACGTCCGGGAAGGACTTAGCGAGCTATAAACGAGTATTAATAAGAAAAAATAACCGCCCTAAAATGTACCTATATCTAAGAAAAAAAAATTAAACACATTACTGGATTCAAATTTCGCTGGCACACTCCTATGTTTTAGTCTATATCTCGGGTGTTTTATAAGCTAGGACAACGATTTATATACTAAAACCTTTAGAGAAAAATATGAAGTCGAATAGCGAAAATTCTATCGAAATCGGATCACTAGCTTTTGAGAAAACCGCGAACAAACCTACTTACATACGGGTCAAACAGAGAAGTACCTTTTTAAGGTAGTTTGACTGCCTCTGTGGCGCGGTGGGAGTGTATCCCACTGCTACGCAAGAGGTCGTGGGTTCGATCCCCACCCAGGATAAAACTTTGTGTGATGAGCACGATGGTTTATTCTGTGTCTGGGTGTTATTAATCTATAATATGTATGTATTTAGAAATATATAAGTATGTTTATCACTTGTCTGTTTGCCATAGTACAAGCTCTGCTTAGTTTGGGATCAGATGACGTTGTGTGAGTTGTCCCAATATATTATCAAGATATTATTGTTTCACGTTAGATACGAGTATTTTATAGCGCTTTTAGAAAAAAAACCTAGGTACTTCAATGTTGCTAAGTTGCTAAAAATTTAAGAAAAAAATGATTAAGGACATTAACTGACTAATGGAAATTTTAACCTAGTTTCTAATAATAGTGGACCAAATTCTTATTATAGGTTCGTAAAACTTGCCAAAAAATGTACAGTCGAAAAACAAAAACCCATCCCAATCAGTCCAGTAATTTGTTTACAAATTCCCTAACACAAACTTTTTGAAGCCGATTAAAAAGATAATTCGGCAACCCATCCTACCACAACCGCTACTACGTTAGCTTAACCGCAAATATTGAGCTTCCATTATTCACGATAGCAAATAAAAATCTAGACCTATCTACAGATAGGTCTATTGTGCATTTGAATCAAAAAGCGTTGCAATCAAATTGTAAGAACGTGCATTCTCAATAATGTCGGGATCATGAGCTGTAATACTGGATGTCGCAGTAAGAATGGGAAGCTGGACATTTGCTGAAACGACTAATACACTAGTTAACTGTCAAGTCAAATCAGTATTTTAATGAAACATAAGTCAATGCCATGTATTTTTTTTAGTAATAAATACCTATATTTAACCAGACTCAATAAAACGATACACTCCACACAATTTTGTATAAAATGACATCATATTTCGCACCGGTCAAAACACTTACTTTTAGTGTTGAATTTAACAATTAATTTGCATTTATAGCCCACTCCAGCTTTGCACAGACTATTCTTCACTACCTATAAACATAATATTCACGTATATGTCAGAGTTTTAAATCGCTAATTGATATCCGTTGACCTAACACCTGTTTTGATTAAACGGCAGATCTATTGACTCATTCAAACATAGCAGCCGCAATCAGTTCTTTAATACTGATATGTCATGGGGATCAAACATACACCCGAAAACGTAACTTAGAAAATACACCCAGACACAGAATATTTTTTTTATTCTTACGATGATGAGATCATTACAACAAAGTTTTATCCTGGGTGGGGATCGAACCCACGACTTCTGGCTTAGCACTCAGTGTCACTAACTAAACCCAACCAAAAAGAAAAATATCGCCATCTATCTTCAAAACGGTCAAAACATACACATTTAGTGTAATTTTTTTGTACACGTACTGATCGCACATACTACGTAGCTGAACGGCTTAAATTTGAGATAGCCGGATTAGGAATATAGATTTTAAACAATCAAAACCTAAACTATAATATTAGACATTTTCCAATCCTCCCTATTAGATGTAGTTACTGCGACAGGTACATACAAATCCAGTGTTATTGCGCGTTGAGTGGCAAGTGGTACATTCGACGAAACTGAAATACTCACCAGAGTTGATAATACCACCTTTTAAATATATTTTGTAACCCAACGAAAAAGAAAAAAAACGACCTTATAAGTTCAAAGTGTGTGTCTATCTGTGTCTGTGTGTGTATGATCGTAGTATCGTAACTATATTCAAAGCGGCCGTAGCCTAATGGCTAAGACATCGGACTCGCAATCGTGAGGTCTCGTGATGTGAACCCACTTCTAACATAAGCCATTGAACTTAGCTGGAGGGGTTAACAGGATTGCTAGTAATGTTGTTTGGTTGAACGCAGTAATCTCAGGAACTACTGATTCGAATTGATAGGCTATATAATATCACGCTACGACCAATAGGAGAGGAGCAGCAATGAGAAATGTTGCAAAAACGGGCAAAATTTACGCTGACGAAGTTGCGCGGGACAGCTAGTCTATACTAATATTATAAAGCTGATGAGTTTGTTTGTTTGTTTAAACGTGATTATCTCAGAATCTACGGGTCCGAATTGTAGAATTATTTTACTGTTGGATAGCCTATTTATCGAGGAAGGGTATAGACTATATATATAACATCACGCTACGACCCATAGGAACGGAGCTGCAATTAAAATGTTGCCAAAACGGGGAAATTTACGCAAAGAAGCAGTGAAGTCTGAAATGTTTAGAGCATTATTAGGCTTAGCTTACTTGATAAAGGGCCATTGAAGTTGTACGTAAACACTAAAGGAGGATGGGGGGGGGGGTCATTGGTTTGCTTATTTTTGAGGACATGGTTGAGGTGGTGGTGGTGATTTGGATGGTGATGACATAAGCAATAACTTGTAGGCGCATGTCTTATTGTTTGGTAACAAAATAATACAGTACAAAATAATTACTTTGAATGACATGTCCACTCCTGAAAAAATACGGGTCTTAATCGCGTAATCGCATTTAAATACCTTTATCCTTAATCTTATTCTTAATCATAATACCTTATCGCGTAAAAATACCTTGTTTATTGCCCGTCGGGCAATAAACAAGGTATTTTACCTTTAATTATTCACGCGAATAAGTCCCGTAATATATATATTTTCATAATGTGTACAAATCGTGAAAGTTTATCAACATTTATGTCTACTCCTCACTATGAAGAAATTATTTTTTTCGGTATTAACCACTCTATAAATATCTAAAGACGCAATAATTTGGGATTAAAATATGCATTTCTAGATATTATATTTCTTTTCAAATCTAGTACTTAAGTGTAGACGGTTTGCATTACTAGCTTCACGCTTTTATACTTATGGAGGGTAGGTAGAGACCTAGAAATGTACCTATATAAGTTATGTCCACTGCAGTGTTTAAATTGTTTTATTCATTTATTTATTGATAATACGTTAATAAGAAATCAATTAGAGAATGTGTTTTCAAAATAAAATAGAAAGGAAGACGACTGCCTCTGTGGCGCGGTGGGACTGTATCCGATGCTTCGCAAGAGGCCGTGGGTTCGATCCCCACCCAGGATAAAACTTTATGTGATGAGCACGATGGTTTATTCTGTGTCTGGGTGTTATGTATTTAGAAATATATAAGTATGTCTATCAGTTGTCTGGTTTCCAAAGTACAAGCTCTACTTAGTTTGGGATCAGATAGCGATGTGTGAGTTGTCCCAAGATATTATATTCTATCTCCATGAGGAATACACATATTACTAGCTTTCACTCGCGGCTCCGCCCGCGTAGAAGTCGTTTATAGCAATAGAATATATTCTGTATTCTACCCTGGGATATACCATATCAAACTATCTTCATGCCAAATTTCATCTAAATCGTTTTTAGGGTTCCCTAGCCAAAATGGCAAAACGGAGCCCTTATAGTTCCGCCATGTCCGTCTGTCCCCAGCTTAGCTCAGAGACTGTTAGTGCTAGAAGATTGTAATTTTGTATGGATATACACATATTACTTTCGCCGTCAAAGAGAAAGAATAAAAACTATAAAAACATTTCTTTTTTTTTTATTAACATTTTCGCATCTCACCGCATCGTGTGGGGTATCGTTAGATAGGTCTTTTAAAAACGTTTAGGATATGTTAAGACCATTTTAAGTTTTTCTCGGGCTTTACCTATTGTTTGCGAACAGGCATTACAAGTAAATGTAGAATCGACTTTTTACAAGTGTAGTAAGTATTTTGCTTTCTAAGTGAATAAATAATTTTTATTATTATTATTTTATTTTTTTATTTTAGGGATTCGTTTGTCAAATATTAGGCTTTAAAGTGCAAATTTTTGTAGTAGTATATATAGTGAAATTAAAAGAATAGCCTTCACAGCTAAGTAGGCTTTACAAGTTTACGAGTAACAGCTGATTAAATGAGAAGTAACAGAATTTTCGTACAAATTCAATTGAATATTTATTATTGAGTACATATAATGTTGTTAGTACGAAATAAAAACAACAGAAAACCAACTTCTTAAGCCGTATTATTTGAAAGGGGGGGGGGACTACATAACCCTACAATGTGCGTGGCCCGACATCCACTGGCCTGGTTTTTTTATATCTATACTAATATTATAAAGCGGAAGAGTTTGTTTGTTTGTTTGTTTAAACGCGCTAATCTCAGGAACTACTGGGCCGATTTAAAAAAATCTTTTTATGTTGGATAGCCCATTTATCGAGGAAGGCTATAGGCTATATAACATCACGCTACGACTAATGGGGGCGGAGTAGCGACGAGAAATGTTGCAAAAACGGGGAAAATTGACGCATACGAAGTTGCGCGGGACAGCTAGTAAATAAATAAAGTTTAAGCTGCCATATCTTGAACGTGGAATTGATCTCATTTATTTACACGGCTTGACTGATTTTGATGCGACATCAATTGCAGTGCTGGTTTAATAAGAATCGGCGCCGTAAAGACATTGTGCCTCAGTGTAAGGACGTCGTAAGTGTTGTGTGTAGAAGTACCGACAGTACGAATAATCAAAGTTATTAATACCAGGCGAGGGTAGTTGAGAAACACCTCGCCTCACGGATACATCGCTAAGCTGCCATCAGTCGACCCGTGACCACGATCGGTGCAATTCGATCGAAACGTCGGGTAAATAAAAGGTACGTACCTCTACTCTACTCGTTCTCTCTACTCTCTATCTATACTATTCATAATTCTCCTACTATCCCCTCTTACCTACTTATCATTGTAACTTGTATTTTGTAGTGAATTGTTGCTGGTTTGGAATGCGGGGAAAATGAAAAGAAAGGCTTGTACAAGTCGAGAGAGATATATTTGCAAGGAAGGCAGCCTACAAAACGACTGCCTCTGTGGCGCAGTGGGATTGTATCCGACTGCTACGCAAGAGGTCGTGGGTTCGATCCCCACCGAGGATAAAACTTTGTGTGATGAGCACGATGGTTTATTCTGTGTCTGGGTGTTATCTATATTATGTATGTATTTAGAAATATATAAGTATGTTTATCAGTTGTCTGGTTTCCATAGTACAAGCTCTGCTTAGTTTGGGATCAGATAGCGTTGTGTGAGTTGTCCCAAGATATAAGATATTAGATATTATAAAAGTAGTAGTAGAGAAGAAGAAAGTCCTTTATCCCAATCCTTTTATGTATTCGCCTTTAAAGTGGAGTAAACTAATTATTAATTTAGTATAACGTCATCTGTCTAAGCATGTTCGAACTAGCCAATCAACCGGAGTAGTGTTTCATTAGCAGTCCTCCACTCATCCGACAGATGGCGTTTTGAATATATTATTATAAAGTTAATACATTCTCTAACTTACAATTCTTGTGCTCCAGCCATTGCAGGGATCTTCGTTCGTCCAACAATAATATCCTTCTCTTATATCGGGCTCATTCTTCTGGATTCGTCGGATCCTCCTTCCTTGTACAGTCTATTTTACTATAAAAGAAGTCGTGGGTTTGATTCCCACACGGGACACCACTTTGTGTGGTCCACAAATTGTTGTTCCGAGTCTGGGTGTACTTTGTGTGTGTGTGTATGTTTGTAAAGTCCCCCGCGACACAGGGCTTGTACCCTACTGCGGGAGCCGTCTTTTTGAAAAAAAATGTCTGGTGCAGTAAGTAAATTCACATATCATAAACATTTGTTGCTTTTCGGGCCGTCAAGCAACAATAACTTTAAGATTAAGAAGTGCTGCCATCTATCTGATTACCTATGAATTAGCTAATAAGACCACTTTAGGTTTTAAATGCGTTAGATGGTTAAGGTACATAATGTCTATCTCATTGAAGTATAGATGGCGCTATAACAGTTCTTCTAGTTGTTATTACGTAATGATCGTTCGTAGAGGTCATGCAGCGATGTTACTTCGTAGCGGTCACATCAAAGAGTAAATTATTACTACGGAAAAAAGAGGGCCCTCTTGCAGTGTTAAAAAGCAAACCGTTTTGATTTTGACAGACGACAATGCGCCATCTGAATTATGTTTCCAGACTCATTTATGCGGTATGGTATGCTAGGCATATCTGTAGGTTTTATTAGCAACAACTCATTTTATTAATTTCAACGATTGTTTTAAATGATCTCATTTTTTAAGAGAGGCATTTTTAAGTTTTATATTGAATATTGTTGGGGTACGATCCCAACAGAGATGTTTGTTAGAATGTTTTGAGTCGAAACTCGTAATTTGTTACTGTTTATGTAAAATGAGTAGACGATTAGCACGTTTGATAATTTATTCGCTACTAAACTTAATGCTATGTACCTACAATGTATGAATGTTATGTATTTTATTGCTACGTAAGTGTTAAGTTGCGGTGAAAGAGGTCAATGTACAGCGTAGCCCGTACAAATATCAAACTTTAAAATGACTCTCATGAAAAATGCTAAAACGTCATGGAATCGTTGAGATTAATAAACAACCTTGTTGCTGATAGATAATTCAGTTTTTTGTGGTAGGAAAAAATAAGAAAAGATGACTTTTATATTAATATAATATTTATTATGTACCTACCTACTTACAACTAGGTTTTCTAACAAAAGCACAAAGTCTAGATATTTATTCTAACGCGACATTAACCAAGGCCATATTTTAAACAATAAAGTGTCCGTTGCAAGATAAAATTGAATCTATAGATTTAATTTAACACGGGGCGTATTCAACGCACTTGTACGAAATTATCACAGCCACAATTTTGAAATGGAACAACAAACACGCAAACCCAAGATAACACATATATTATTCAAATAACTGATAGCTCAGGGCTTTTGAAATTATCGCATATAAAATTAATTTAAATAATACAACCAATGAATAAAACTTCCAATTCTGTGATGGCTTGTTTAACAGTTGTCAAAAGATAACTTTTTTCAAGTACCGTAAATAAACTGGACACTTAATATAGAGGCCAGTATTATTTAGTAGTGACAAACAACATTATTTTAAGATAAAGCGTTTTAAAGACCATTATTTGATAAAACAAATAAAAAAGCACTGTTTTATTAATTTCTTAAAACAAAATAAAACCTAAAATTTTATTTAAAATGGTAACGCCATCTATTGAACTTGGAGGTAATTAGGTAGTGACTAAATATTTTTGGAAACAAAAAACAGATGCCGACTCTTCAATTACTGATCTGTCACTTAAACGACAGTGTCCCCACCCTGGGTCACATATCATAACTGTTATTTCGTAGTAGTCATATTTCATAGAAGTCATACTTTGTAAACGCTATTTCGCAGAGGTCTCAAATAGCGACCTTATTTCATATAATATATAGGGTGATTTTGAAATCAGTCGACAAATTGATAGGGGAGATTCCAATTAAAATTACAAAAAAGAAAAATATTTCAGGGTTTATCGATAAAATGGTGGAGAAGGATAAATTTAATAAATGTTTTTTTAATGGTGTAAATCAACTAATTATTTAAGTGTAATAATAAAAATTAAAAATTTTTACTACCGTGACTACACTCCAGTTTTGCACAACTTGAAGTTTGTCGGCTGAATTAAAATTCATCCTGTATAGGTCATATAACGTAGATGTTATTTCGTAGAAGTCATATTGCTTAGATGCTATTCAAAATGTTTCGTAGCGATCATATTCTGTAATGTTATTTCGTAGCGATCATATTGCGAAATGTTATTTCGTAGCCATCATCGAAGTAGTTATATCGTAGCGGTCCTATCCGTAGATGTAATTCCGTAGCGGTCTTAATTGTAGATAGATAATATCTCGTAGATAGTAGTTATTACGAATAATATTATTTTTATGGAGCAATTTTTAAAAGAAGTCATGTAGTCGTCAAGTATTTCGTAGAAGTTATTTTTCGTCTACGTTATTTCGTAACCGTAGAATAGGTCAGGGACAAACAGTTTAAAAAAAAAAACAAATTATTACACATTATACACATTTTTATTCCCGTTATAACACGTATTATATATTATAAACTTGGCTTATATATATGTATATATATATAACAGGTGACTGTTTTAATATAATAATAAATTTAATACAATAATTGATCCTATGTGAATTTTTCTACTTTTTTAAAGTGTTTTCTCTCTCTCTCATAATTCTTATTAACTATTATAATTATTTTTAGTTCGTACTAAAAATACGTATGGCGTTAGTATTTTGTATTTGGTTGAAGTCACAGCATTTATTGTGGTCTTGTAGATACTGCAAATAAAATAAATGTTATTAGTCTATAATCGACCGCGTCTGTAGTGCGGTGGGAGTGTATCCGACTGCTACGCAAAAGGTTGTTCGATCCCCGCTCAGGATATTACTTTGTATGATGAGCGCGATAGTTTATTCTGTGTCTGGGTGTTATTTATTTATAATATATATGTGTTTAGAAATATATAAGTATGTTTCTCAGTTGTCTGGTTGCCATAGTACAAGCTCTGCTTACTTTGGGATCAAATAGCGTTGTGAAGTTGAAGCTGCAATAGCCTAATGATTAAGGCATCAAACTCGCAATCGAGAGTTCTCGAGTTCAAATAATTATCCTAACCAATGTGAACCCTAAAGCAAGCAGTATTTAGCTTAGCTGAAGAGGTTATCAAGATTCAATTAGTTGGATATGGTCTGTTGTTCTAGTGGTTAGTTACCCTGACTGCTAAGCCGTAAGTCGTGGGTTCGATCCCCACCCTGTACAACACTTTGTGTGATGTGCAAGATGGTTTTTGTGTGTGTCTGGGTGTAATTTATCTATAATATGTATCTATTTAGAAATATATAGATATACTAGCTGACCCTCGCAACTTCGTCTGCGTCAAATGAACCCGTTTTTTGCAAAATAGGGGTAAATAATAAAATAGAGGTTGATCGTAGAAGGGTGAAAATTCAGGTTTGTATGTATCTTTGAATTCGGTATCATATAAAAATAAAAAAATTAAATTTACCTAAAAATAAAAAAATAAAAATTAGGGGGTGGACTACCCTTAAAATTTAGGGGGATGAAAAATAAATGTTGTCCGATTCTCAGACCTACCCAATATGCACACAAAATTTCATGACAATCTGTCAAGCCGTTTCGGAGGATATAAATTACAAACACCGTGACACAAGAATTTTATATATTAGATTGATCAGCTGTCTGGTTACCATAGAATAAGCTTCGCTTAGTTTGAGGTCAGACTAAACAAAGCTTGGTCTGGTTAGGGCCTAAACCTCACAATAAACAACGATTTTACTTCAGTAAAATAGCCTGTAGGTGGTTAAGGTCATAACTACAAAAACAAGTGGTAGTTGATTAAGGGTTAATAAATTTATTATTTTTTTTTAAACTGATATTAAAAAGTTATTTAGTGTTATGTAAAGAAGTCACGAGTGGGAGGTTATTAGTTTGTTACAAATCATCCTGTATATACTCCAATGGCTACGACCATGCCAAGATGCAATGTTTATTAGAGAGATTTGTTTCATAAGATTGACTCTTTCGATTTGTATCATATAAATACGGAATGTTTATTTTCAACTAGCATTAAGTTCGATTCCCGATTCTGGCAAGTGACTTTTGGAAATTCTTTGAATTTTTATTTTTGAAAATAAGAATTGTTTCCATTAAGTAAAATTTGCTTACTCTATTTAAGGTACTTTTATTTTATTTATTTATTTAAACTTTATGCACAAAGTTGTACTTAAGCATTAAGTCCAGTCTCTGCCAGTCTACCTTAGGGGGATGTAGAAATAGAATGTGTAGGTGCAGTAACCTAATTGTAAATTAAAAACTTCATATTATTCTTACTTAACACACAAATAAAAATAGTTAGATAGAGAATATAAAATAAGTACTGAAATACAATATAACTATGTACACAATAGTATACATACTTACAAAAATACATACATACATATATACATGCATACATAATACATAAGTAAATACACAGATACAGACAAATATTTAAGTTACTAATATTGTGATGATTCAGCTGATCCATCAAGGAACAAAGCGATTGGGTGCCATCCTAATTTCGGGGGGCAGGGCATTCCAGAGAGAAACAGATTGAACTATAAAAGAGCATCCAACGAATCCAGAAGAATGAGCAGGGCATAAAAGAAGCAGATTGTCGAAAGATCGAAGATCTCTACTGTGATTGGAGTGCAGGTACTGAAAGTTGGAAGTCAAGTATGAAGGGGCATTAGGAGATTTAAGAATAGAATAGAGTGTAGTGAGAGCACGTAAACTATGTCACTGGCGAATAGGGAGCCATTTAAGTTCGGAACGGTGGCAAGAAACATGGTCAAACTTACGAAGATTAAAAATGAATCGAATGCAGTTATTTAAAGTCGGTCAAGTTTATTAAGGATCTCTGCATTCAGGTCAAGATAGCATACATCAACATAATCAATCAAGGGGAATATTAGCGTTTGGACGAGCATTACTTTAGTTTTATACGGAAGAAATAAGTTCTTGAGACGATATAAAGCCCGCAAAGTACCCGTAACCCTTTGACTTACATCTGTTATTTGAGTATGCCAGTTGAGGGTGGTATCAAGGAAAATCCCGAGATTCTTAACCAAAGAATGTAACGGGATAATGGAGCCGTTTAACATAACCGGTGGTAATGTGTCGTGTTCAATCGAGTTAAAAGGCGTTGACTCCCTATCACAATGGCCTGGCACTTAGACGAATTTACAGTCAAGCCAAACTTACAGCAACCAAATTTCATTACATTGATATTTAATACATAGTTTATTAGTGTGTTCTGATATTTGAAAGTAATAAATGCAACCTTATACGTTTAAAGTAATTTCATTAAAATGGGTGTAATAGAGTTATTGTTTTTTTTTTGCGGATTAAAAGTAAAAGTAAGCAATTTTTCTTATAATTTAGGCAAGAAATTATAATCCGTAGTCGATATACACTTACGAGTACATTGCTTTAGTTCTTGCATTTCGCTAGTGGTCCATAATTTATTTGTAGTGCACGTTTATGAGAAAGACGTAGTTATGTACTTGTTCTCATCGTGAGACTCAATATGGAGAAGTAGAGGCAAAATCACTTGCTGGATCTTTATCCAAATACCTTTCAAATACTGAAGAGAAGAAAAGTGGCGTTGCCAAAGAAATGAATGAAACTGTTGAATCGGGATCTAATATACAAATCATTGATATTGAGACAGCAAACATAGGTGAAAAGTCTACTAAATGTGATATTAATAAAAACTCCGACTATAAAACTAATAAATTAAAGAAAAATACTGAAGAAGCCGAAGAATACGTCGCTCGTTCTAAGTAAGAGTTCTTATCATCCAATGATGCTGCACATTGGGCAACACCTGTGCCAGAGCATAACAGAATTTCGATTATCGAAAAAGGCAGTGAAATATTCAAAACAAGGACGGACCTTTTGAATCAGTAGAAAGATCAGGTGAAGAAAGTGAAACACTAAGGGAAATCATCGTTGTTAACTTTGCCGTGGTTTTACTCAAATTTAGACGAGACTAAATATTTAAGGAAATGAATGCTATACTCACCATCAACAAATTATATATCTGAGGGTGACAACAATAAATTTGTCTCTGGTTTTTGTCAGTGGTGGAAATTAAATCCAAGAATATCACAGCATGAACATCTATCAAACTTAGAAAAATGGAAAACGTTGACAATGGGCTTGAAACTTATCCAACTTTCAGACTTTTACGATGAAACTAAGAAATGGAAAAATATTTTATATCGCCTTTTAGATGCAACGCTATTCTTAGCCCAACAAAATCTTGCCTTCCGAGGCCACCGTGAGGATATTTCTTCGGAAGACAGGGGAAAATTTCTAGAATTATTACGACTGTTTGTAAAATATGAACCGGTATTGAAAGAGCATTGCTTAAAACTAGAAGAGGCTACTGGTGGACCAAAGAGATTACCATCTTATTTGTGAAAAAGGAATGCAAAACATTTAGTTTGGATGATCATGTAAGGCAAAAAAATGTTGCAGATATTAAAAAGGCAACGTATTAGCTCCAGTTCCAGCATCACGTGTTTTGGAACAGTAGACAAATTATATTCGTTCTTTTCGTGATCTACACAGAGATGGCAATTGCTCAATGAGAAAACTGGAAAAAAATGAAAACGTCTATCGGATACTCGCTGCAGCGCTCATTACGAGTCAGTAAAAGTTGTAAAAGAAAACATAGAGACAATTGTAAGTCGTTTAGAACATTTTAAGATCCAGCAAAAGCAAATCTAGATACAAGATCAGGAGCAAGCGTGATCCTGCCGGCTGTTACATTTTTAACCTATATAAAAATCTGGCTTTTTATACTGGAGGAAGTAAATTTAGTTCAACACATCGAGAAACGAGGAAGAAGGAAAGTAAAACGACCGATGCCGGGTGAATCAGCTCATGATGCTGGATTATCTATTTAAAAAGAAATACGTCGGTCAATGTATGAATGCATAGACCAATTTATACAAGAATTGTCGACACGATACAGAGCCATGAAACAAATCAATAATATTTTCCAAATTATTGAAACAAAGTTTATGCTAGAAGCTTTAGATGACGCTCTGGCTGTAGCAAGTTTCCCAAGAAATAAAAAGGTACCGGAGGCATGTAAAAGCCACCGATATGAGTATGGACGTTGCTGCCAAATGGAGAGCCCAAGAAAACCTTCAATTTATACTAAAATGGGACTTCAGTGAATCATTGCCCTGTATATCGCTTATACTTCACTACTTCTTGACCATTTTCATCTCGGTTGCATCATATGAGAGGAGTTTTTTCGCGTGCTTTCAAAAGAAAGGAAAAGTTCAAAATAAATCGATTTCACAGAAGTTATTGAGGAGTTCAGTCAATTGAAGGCACGAAAACACATATATTAACGTGCTACAAAAAATAAAAAAACTATCTTTGATTTATTTTTTTATCGATCGATTCGTATTTTATTTTTCTCACCCATAACCATTCCATAATATATAGGTATGTATGTATGGTCATAGGTATGTATGTTTATTTAGCCTAATTATTTTAAGTCGAATTTAAATTTCACTTGCCAGATTTTAACGAAATAAACATAAACACATACAAATGTGAACTGAATAAAAAGCTTGTAAAATTACATTTCTTTTAAAGCTGGGGGACCTCATTAAGCTTTGCCGCCCCGGGCCTCTGACGGGCTTAGTCCGCCACTGCCAACCGCCAACGGAGGATCAACACTTACATGTTTGCTAATTCCTAGAGTCCCCAAGAACTGCTAAATACCCTTGGGAGAAGATAAATTAATATGAATAAGAATATGACGGCGTTTAGCGTTGCGAATCATCTGATTACACCGATTCCTTGCAGTTTTATAAAGGGCTCAGTTATCATCGTCACGGTCTTTCTTAAATTTACTAAAAGCTCGGTCTCTGCGCCGCATAGCCATCCTGATTCCATTCATCCAGGGAGCTGAGCTTAATTTTAACTTTTTTAAAAGGCGCATTAATGTTGTACAACCCCACGAACAAATCATTAAAAACGTCAACTTTATCATTTAACGTAGGGGCCTCAAATACTGGTTCCCAATCCAATCCCGACGCATCCTCACGGAGTTTATCTTCATTCATCCGACCAAAGCAACGCACGTAAGTACATAACTTTAGGACAAGGTTTTGGTGGTTTTAGCTTGTAGGAAAGAAAAATTAAATCATGATGAGAAAACCCTGAAGCTAAAGATTGCCCATGATGACGGACTAGAGAAGGAGGCGAGGTAAGAATGATGTCTAACCAAGTATCCATTCCATTCAAGTTGTGATGAGTAGCTTGCAGTGGTAAGATATGAAAACTAGTGAACTCAACGATCTGGAGTAACTTACGGGAACGGAGGGAGTTACTCGAGAGGAGATCGGTATTAAAATCGCCCATGATGATATGGTGAGTATATTCTGACCCTATATATTTCAGAATCATTTCGAAACTGGAGAAGTAATCCGCTGCTGGAGGGGAATAAACAACACCTAGAATGGCCCTAGCCCCCTTGAAACACACCTCTAGGATAATAAATTCCGCAGTAGTACCGTTACTGGAAGTAGGAAACGATAATATTTTGTAAGAAAAGTTACTTTGCAGATAAGCCAGAAGAGCGTATGAAGTAGAAAGAAGGTGAGGCTTGAGGCAAGTCTCCGAAACAAACTAAATGAACAGAGCATTTCTGAACGCAACCAATTGGACATGATTGGACTGACTGTTGTTGTGTCATGTGTCAAATTGAAGCTGTCAATCAAACAATAGGTTAAAAAAAATTATAAAAATAAAAAAACCCGCCTGCACAAAAAAGATGGAAACAAGATCCCCTACATAATTATACAATTTCATGCAGTCGGAGGCACTTTACTAAGTGCATCGAGATTCATTAATGCCTCTGACTGCATGAAATTGTATAATTATGTAGGGGATCTTGTTTCCATCTTTTTTGTGCAGGCGGGTTTTTTTATTTTTATAATTATTTTTTTTATTTAATACTTTTTAGTAGATGTAGGACGTAACCGATGTAGCAACTTACTTTTATCACAGCTATTGTCTAACTAGAAAGAAGAAGTAACTAACTTTTTTAGTATAACAGTCATAATCATGTTATACCTTTTTGAAATGCTTAAGATGAGCTATTTGATATCCATATTGCAGTATTCGAAACAACGGTTTTTTTCACACCTCTTTATTTTGACATCTAATAGCCGCCATGTTTGTTTTTTAAAAACGTCACCTATTTAAGAACACTTGGGCGATTAAGACGAATCTAACGACGTACGAATTGTATAAATCCGTTCAGTGGATTGTGAGATATCAGGTAATAAAGAATATTACATACATACATACAAGATACGCGCGAAAAACATAACCCTTCTTTACAGTCGGGTACTTTTTACCCGACTGTGTGAATGTCTTATGTTGTTATGTCTTAGTGTTGTTTTCAGATAAATATTCCCAAAAGCAAAATTTATGATCTAAAAAGAACCGATCATTCTTCCACTACCGACCAATCTCCATCGTTTGTTTCATCTACTCTACCCACGCGACATTGACAAAATTATGGGAAAACCGCAGAAGCCATAAAAATAAAGTTGAAATTGAAGTTAATTCCTGAGAAATAAAATAGTGGGTATCCAAATTAAACATGTTAAAACCTACATAAAGGAGGTACAAACTAGATCATTAAATCGTTATGGAGTACCAATTGGCTGCGATTAACTTACGTCACTGAGTAAAAACAAAACAAAACTTTACTTTTCCGCTAGTTTAGGTTTTTTTTACATTGGTATATTTAAAAAACAATTTTCTTTGAAAACCTTCTAATTAGCTAGACCTATTCTGATGATATGTTTAAGTATGTTGACTTTGATTCACAATTGGACCCAATAGGTGGTAAATTGTCGATATTCAGGATTATTTTTTTGAGATCTGTGGTAAGGCAATGTCTGGTAATATTTATTTGTTTGTTAGGGACTTCTAAAACCACTAGGCCAAGGAGAATGGTGTAAATTAAGTAACCTTGTTTAATGATAATCTACAGATAATCTGGTATAAATATTTAGAGTGAACTTACCAATATACTAAGTGTTTTTTATTTAGAATGACAACATATTATTTCTTCTAGGAGAGTAATTATACTAGAGGAACCGCCGTAGGACTGAACTGGATCACACTGAAATAAAACATAAAACATATTACTAATCTATATACATATTATCAAAAAAAAACAAAATCAAATTGGAGGTGGCGGATCTAGGAGGGAGGGGTCTTATTCATTCATTCATTCATTTCAGAAACAATTATTACATTGCGTTGAGATGTATTACATATAAAAAAAAGGATTATTAATTATTAATTAACTTTTAAATTATTCCCAATCCAGTTTTGTATATGATTACAATGCGTGCGGCTTGCAAACAAAATACCACCAGCACTTGATTACAACATTCCAACGAAAAACACATGCACACTACAGCCGCAGTTAAAATATAATGAAGCTGCGCTACCAGCCCATGTAGTAGGGAGAATCGTTTATAAAAGCAGCAAGTCGGACACATCGGGGCATTATTGTATCAGACACCGAACCGTGAACAAGTATTAATTTACCATGTGAGGCATACTCTTCTACCAGTTAAACTCATCACATGTTTGTCAAATAATTTGTTTGTCTACCGCCTTATTGAAATGTTTGTCGAAGAAATTGGATTGAAGTCGTGTTTGATGGGTGTTTGACAAACATGTTTGATAGTGTACAGGGTCGCTTCTGGCACGTTGTTTGACAAACACGTTTAAACGTTTTTTGCTAGTGTTAAATGAAAAGATGAAATTTGACAAACATATTTGATCATTTACTTTTCATTTTAGGGCCCTTAAGATGCATGAAAAAGTACTGTTTTTATGCAAATGAGTGAAACGATTGAATGAAATGATATTTTGAAGAATTCTAAGTACCAAAAAAACAAAGAAAACAGCTATTTTATAACAAGGCCGTATTCATATTGATCTCAAATTTAAAACATCCATTTTTTATATAAAAATGGATGGACAGGATTATAAAATACATACACAATTTTATTGGTATGAGTTACCTACCCATAATTTCCGGTATTCATCCAATTGGAGTCTTGTTCTCCCAACTCATCAAACTTTTGTTTTTGGATACCGCAGATCGGTTCGGACTTGACCGTTCTGACAGATAGCAATGGAGCTGGGTGAAAACCTGTGAACATACAATATCGAAATAGGCAAATTAAAATGTTATTACATAAATTAATTTACCATAGCTTTCTAATACATACATTGTTGTAAATTTATTCTCATGCATTTTAATAATAATATGAAATTTCAGCCTAATTCAAGTTTCAGTTTCAATGCAAAATTTCAGCACACTAGCAGTAACAGTCTCTGAGCTAAGCTGCGGACGGACGGACGGACATGGTGAAATTACATGGGTTCCGTTTTGCCATTTTGGGTTTGGAACCCTAATAAAAATTGCGCTTTAGAATGACTTTAGCGTTCTTCATTAGTACATTAATGATTATTATCTGACCGGCCTGTTGGTCTAGTGGTTAGTGACCCTGAACAATTTATTCTAGGAGTTTGTGGGTTCGATAAAACTTTGTGTGATAGCCTTGATAATTTATTCTGTGCATTACATGTACATGTAGAATCCCGACGCATCACAAGAGTTGTTTTGCATCTTAGGATGCGAATAAAGAATTTTGAATTGAATTGAATTTTAATGGAATTGAATTGTTGGTTTAATTATATGTATGTTGGTGTAATTTATCTATGGTATATATATTCAGAAATATATAAGTATGTTTATCAGTTGTCTGGTTGCATAGTACCTATAGGCTCTGCTGCGGCTAAGTTTGAAATTGGCAATGTGTGAGTTGTCCCAACATATATGTATATATTTTTTTTTTTTTAACTTGAATCGAACTAACGTAAGTGTCTACATACCTCGCAGACTATCTACGAACCCCGTAGCTGGGGGTAACTTCCTATCTCCAAGTAACTTGCGATAGTTCAGATCTCCTTTGAACATAACTGCGATAGGATATTGCAACTTGCGATACAATTCTGGATCGGTTGTCTTCATCAAATAATATGACAATGGATTGGTCCAGAAATCGTCGGCCTATAAAATAAAAATATATTTCAAAAAATTTGTTATAGTTACAAACTATTGAGCTGAGATTAAAAAAAAAACACAATTTATTTAACAGGACGAAACAGGTACGCATCGCTGTGCATTTCACACTATGCCAGAGGAAATTCAAACTTCTGGACTTAGACATAAGTTTCATATTTGCATGGAACTCTGTAATATCCGCGCGTATGCCGCTGCAGCCGGACGGCATGCTCGCGCACACGAATGGCTGCGCACGGCTGCCGACGCCTCCGGTCGGCTTCGCTCGGCTGCGGCCGCGCGCGCTCCTCTATTGTAATCTAGTCGCTGAAATCATGCTGACGGATACGCGAGCATGCGCCAGCAGATTGTGCCGGCGAGTGGACGCGATCGGCTGCACGAGCATCCGCTACGATGCGCTGTATTGCGCTCCTTCTTAATCCACTTGTACGATTATCGATTTATTTATTATCGATAACACATACCTAACTCAAATTAAAATTTAAAATTCTTTATTTGCATCTAAGTGTACAGTAGTTGGTCTTAAGATCCTATTCCATTAGGCAAGTTACTTGTTTACAAGTGGCAAATTGCATACAACTTGTATACAAGACTAGCTGTCCCGCGCAACTTCGTATGCGTAATTTCTCCCCGTTTTTGAAACATTTCTCGTCGCTTCTCCGCTTCTATTAGTCGTAGCGCGATGTTATATAGCCTATAGCCTTCCTCGATAAATGGGCTATCCAACAAAAAAGGATTTTTTCAAATCGGACCAGTAGATCCTGAGATTAGCGCGTTTAAACAAACAAACAAACAATCAAACAAACAAACTCTTCCGCTTTATAATAATAGTATAGATAGGTACAACTTGTATGAGGTATTCAAACTTGACAAAAGATTGAAATTAATAGTGTTATGTTGTTGACGCCATATTTATAAGCAAGACTTATTTTTAAAGCAAGAAAGTATAGGACTCTGTACCTTTTTTAGGTGCTAAGAATAAAAACTAGTGTAAGTGCCTAAAACATAGAAACGAAATCAGTAAAGTCTTTAAATAAATTTACAGAAAAAGCTCACCATAATGACAAACGCGCCAGACTCAAACATCGAACACCACTTTTCACCCAATCGGTTAAGATTCTCTGAATTGACCGTTATAGATTCACCATCTGAAATTAGACAGATTTTTATACAATGAAATGAAGAGACAAGCAGGTTTTAACAGTATCAGTGACACCCAAATCTTTATTTGAAATAAATAAATCATATCTTGAGACAACTCACACAACCGTATCTACAGACATATTATAGGTTAATAACACCCAGACACAGAATAAACCATCGTGCTCATCACACAAAGCTTTATCCTGGGTGGGGATCGAACCCCACCCAGGTTCGAACTCTTGCGTAGCAGTCGGATACACTCCCACCGCGCCACAGAGGCAGTCTAATAGATCAGAATGTCACCATACCACGCTCTAAGATTATACATACAGCGTGATTTGAAATACACTAATACCACATAAAACCCAATCTTGGCTTCTTTACATTACACCAAATAACTTCGTAATATATATTTTCCAAAAAAAAAAAAAACCCTTCACCACCTACCACCTACTTTTGTCACACAACCATTTACCACACATCTGAGAGACCCTGGGGTAAAATCTATGTTTCTTTGTCAGGTTTAGGGCCTAAACCTCACAATAAAGTAAGGTCATAAACGGCTATTTCACTACTCTGAATCAGGGCCCTAAATCGAGGTGGCCTTGAAAATTTGTTAGAGAATTAGGGCCCTAACTCTTAATACACCGCACTTTTTAAGGATTTAGGGTCCCTGATTCAGTGTAGTGTAATAAGCGCAATAACTTCGAAAACAAATAGTAAATGATTAGTGGGTTAATTTATTAAATATTTTCCAAAACTCAAGTCAGTCACGAGCATGAGTCATGTTATTAGTAAATTAAAAATCCTCCTGTAGATGCATTTTCAATTGATCCAAGAGCTTAGAGCAAGACAATAAGAAGCCTCCCCCCCTCCCTCCTCATTGCGTAAAATAAGCTCTTGAATCTAGGAGCTGCTATTGCCTCCATAATTTCATCGGCCAAGTGCCAGTTAAACAAAGCAAATATTAGTCGCCGAAAACACTGCCAGCGGTCTACAGTTCTGTGGTCAGAGTTTTGAGTTAAGCGGTCACTGTGGCTAAGAATCAGGCACATACAAAAGCAGTCAGATCGTGACGGTCATCAGAACCTCAGTCGCGTCAGTGACCGTGGAACGCAGAGCTCTGACCGCTGACTCCCGACTGTTGGCATATAAGTACCTAGTAATTATGATTATATCACTAATCAATCTATACTAATATTATAAAGCTAAAGAGTTTGTCTGTTTGAACGCGGTAATCTCAGGAACTACTGATCCGAATTAAAAAAATATTTTACTGTTGGATAGCCCATTTATTGAGGAAGGCTATAGGCTATATAACATCATGCTACGATCAATAGGAACGGAGCAGCAATGAGAAATGTTGCAAAAACGGGGAAGTTGCGCGGGTCAGCTAGTTTATAGTATAATCTCCATCAGATTTCATATAAGGTGAACAATATGTATATTGGTAACAGCACCTTACCTAAATAAACAGTTTTTAAAAAAACATTGGTAATTTGAAAGGAGTGGCCGCGAGTTTTTGTTGCTTTGTTCTTTTCTCCGGCTTTACCTATTATTTGCGAACTTGACATTACATGTACATGTAGTCATGTCATGTCATGTCTTTTCGCAAGCGTCGCATTTGTTTCCAAGTGAATAAAGATTTATTAGCGTGATAACGTCTTATAAATCGACTAGCTGTCCCGCGCAACTTTGTATGCGTAAATTTTCCCCGTTTTTGCAACATTTCTCGTCGCTACTCCGCTATTATTAGTCGTAGCGCGATGTTATATAGCCTATAGCCTTCCTCGATAAATGGGCTATCCAACAAAAAAAGAATTTTTCAAATCGGACCAGTAGTTCCTGAGATTAGCGCGTTTAAACAAACAAACAAACAAACTCTTCCGTTTTATAATATTAGAATAGATGACCGCGCGACAAAGAGTCACGTAGCAACGGTCATGTTATTGATTGGTTGCTAGCAATAGCGAATGACGATTGCAGCGTCATAACATGCAATACAATTTGAACTAACAATTGATTGGTTACTATGTAACTTAAAACTAAAACTATACTACTAATACTATATATAACTATTTACTATAATGGTGGCAGCTCCTCACGTGTATATATCTACAGTTTATAAACAAAGAAACATTATAGACATTGGTAATTTGAAAAGAGTGGCCGCGAGTTTTTATTGCCTGTTCTTTTCTTTGGCTTTATCTATTGTTTGCAAACGGACATTACATGTAAATGTAGAATCGACTTTTCACAAGAGTAGTATTTTGCTTTCTAAATGAATAAATATTTATTATTATTATGTATGTCATTTCCATATTACGGGGCTGTGGAGTCCCGGTCATTTAGGAAGCGTGCGTGGGGCTGAAGCCAACACATAGAGGCCCGTTAAACACTTTATTATTATTACTACTAAGCAATGCGAATGGCGATATGTCATCAAAGTTTTCTTCATCCGTAAACCAACATTACAACCATTTTTTTTAATTGAGTGTTAGTACTCACCAACGCCATCTGAAATCTCTTTACTGAAGCTAACTTTCCGACAGGTCTCTATTACATATCTGTGGATTGCAACACAATATTACTTTATAATATTTATAATAAAATAACACGACATTTGAAACAATAAGACTTCGAAATGCCTGAACGGATTTTGATCAAACGAATCTAAGAACTATCCTGATTAAACTAATTTTCTAATACAAACCGCATCCAATTCTGTTTATCCGTTTGAGCAATACGATGGCACAGACACAGACATACAGTCATACTTATAATAGACATATTCATGCTTAATTTTATTTGCAAAAATTCTTGTTTGTACAATGTGCGTTTAGACGATAATACAGTAAGTATAGCGCGCAACTTGCTTAGAGAAAAAAACGTTATTACAAAAAAAAAATACCGACTTCAAAAATAAAACAAGGCAACTATAAAGCAAAAAATAATATGTACCTAGAATAACAAAAACAAATTAACATTTTGAAGTTGGTGCCATGAAATAGTTGTTTTTGTTTAATTTGGCAGCAACTTCAAAATTGTTTATTGCTCACTTTTAGTGGGTTGGTTTGTAATTCACTTAAGTTACAATAGGCTTCTGTCAACTGCTCAAATCCCTTTACAAAATATTGCTTGCCCCGATGCAGGGCCGTTAACTGTTGAGGAGTTCACATGATAGTTCACTATCAGCTCTATTACATTGTGTTATAGTAGTATGACGAGAATAAAACGCTACTCTATATCATAATAAAGTAATTGAATTCCAAACTGTGGAATATTGAAAAGGTCCGCTCGTCATGTGTGGTCTTCGTCATCAGTTCTACTTCACCAATAGGTGTTTTTTGAGAGTAGGTAAATGCACGAATTACTATGAAATGTACCTAAATCACTGTAGGTGTAATATTTAAAGAGTTCCCTCGATTTCTCCAGGATCCTATCATCAGAGGACCAACTTGGAAGTTCACCCTTTCAAACACAAAAATTATTTTTCAAATCGGTCCAGCCGTCTTTGCGTAATCGGTGAACAATCATACTAAAAAAAACAGTTTTGGTGCCAATTTTTGCACAAACTAGAAGTTTAGACGGTAAAACGGTACACCGCCCAAACGGCTTGCAAAAAACTACATAAGTACTTAATCTTATTTGCACAAATTCTTGTTTGAACAATGAAACATTTTGCGCTCAGAGGGCAAATCGGTAGGTACTGTTACTATACTGTTAGCGCATGCAAGTCGATATCATGTAAGCACCATGAAAATGTTGTGCAAATTTTTGCACAAACTGTTTGCACATGCAAGTCGCTGCGTGTAGCCAGACCTTAAAAACCATTATTTTGAATCGGCAGTTAAAACAGTAAGTTACTTTAAATAGTTTTTAGAATCCAACGGACTCAATAAAAAAAACATTAAATTATGATTATAAACCATTGATATCACACTAATATTATAAAGGCGAAAGTTTGTGAGTGTGTGAGTGTGTATGTTTGTTCTTCACGTCTAAACGAGGGAGTTAGCTGACACTCTGGATTAACACATAGACTAATAAACCGCGGGTAACACCGCGGGGCACAGCTAGTAGAAATATAAACATGACTTACTTAAAATCAGTAGGTGTGACGTCAGAAATAAACCAAGGCATTTTCTTAAGGTGAAATCTGACCTGAAAATACAAGTTTTTTTTTAATAATAAAAAAAAAACATGGTGAGACGTTTAAAAGTTATAGTCACGGAATACTAATCAGTTGTCTGGTTGCCATAATACAGGCTCTGCGTAGTTTCAAATCAGATGGCTTATCTATACTAATATTATAAAGCGGAAGAGTTTGTTTGTTTGTTTGTTTAAACGCGCTAATCTCAGAAACTACTGGTTCGATTTAAAAAAATCTTTTTTTGTTGGATAGCCCATTTATCGAGGATGGCTTAGGCTATATAACATCTCGCTACGACTAATAGGAGCGGAATAGCGACGAGGAATGATGCAAAAACGGGGAAAATTTTCGCATACGAAGTTGCGCGGGGCAGCTAGTCTATACTAATATTATAAAGCTAAAGAGTTTGTGTACGCGGTAATCTCAGGAACCACTAATCCAAATTGAAAAATTCTTTTACTGTTGGATAGCCCATTTATCGAGGTAGGCTATAGGCTATATAACATCACGCTACGACCAATAGGAGCAGCAATGACTACCTCGGTGGTGCGGTGGGAGTGTGTCCGACTGCTACGCAAGAGGTCGTGGGTTCAATTCCCACACGGGACAACACTTAGCATGATCCACAAATTGTTGTTCCGAGTCTGGCTGTACTTTGTGTCCGTGACTTCTATATTTGTAAAGTTCCCCGCGACACAGGGCTTGTACCCTACTGCGGGAGTTGTTCGTGAACAACTCCCACAAAGTTTTATCCTGGGTAGGATAAAACTTTGTGTGATGAGCACGATGGTTTATTCTGTGTCTGGGTGTTATTTATCTATAAAATATATGTATTTAGAAATTTATAAGTATGTTTATCAATGGCCTGGTTTCCATAGTACAAGCTCTGCTTAGTTTGGGATCAGATAGCGTTGTGTGAGTTGCCCCAAGATATCATCATCATCATCATCATCAGCCTATCGCAGTCCACTGCTGGACATAGGCCTCTCCAATTGCACGCCACTTTGTTCTATCTTCGGCTTCTCGCATCCAGCTACTGCCAGCCGTTTTGCGTAAATCATCACTCCACCTGGCCTGAGGGCGTCCTACACTACGTTTGCCGTGTCGTGGTCTCCACTCAAGAACTCGTTTACCCCAACGGTTGTCGGTTCTTCGGCAAATATGGCCAGCCCACTGCCACTTCAGCTTGCTAATCCGGTGGCCTATGTCGATAACTTTGGTTCTCTGCCGGATCACCTCATTTCTGATTTTGTCCCTAAGAGAAACTCCGAGCATAGCCCTTTCCATAGCCCGCTGAGCGACTTTGAACTTGTGGACTAGCCGTACCGTCAGTGTCCACGTTTCGGCTCCGTATGTCATGACGGGTAGGACGCACTGATTAAAGACTTTAGTCTTTAGACATTGTGGGATCGACGATGAGAAGACTTGACGTAGCTTACCAAACGCTGCCCAACCCAACCGAATTCTCCTGTTCACCTCGTCCTCGAAGTTGTTTCTACCTAACTGCAATGACTGCCCGAGGTACACATATTTTTGAACAACTTCGAGAACGGCGCCGTGCACCGCTATCGGTTCCGGTAGTACATGTTCATTGAACATGACCTTGGTTTTATCCAAGTTCATCCGTAGGCCGATGCGTACAGAGGAGTCAGCCAGGTCATTCAGCATCAGTTGCAGGTCCTGCAGCGTTTCCGCCATAATGACAATGTCATCTGCAAATCGCAAGTGAGAGATGTATTCACCATTGATGTTGATGCCCCGCCCTTTCCAGTGCAGCGTCTTGAACATATCCTCCATTGCATTTGTGAACAGTTTCGGGGAGATGACGTCCCCTTGCCTCACTCCTCGATGCAATGGTATAGGTTTTGTTTCCTGATTCTGTACTTGGACGGACATTGTTGCGGCTTCGTAGAGACATCTCATCACTTGGATCTGCTCTTTAATGCTGTCCTGTTCGAAAGGAGAACTCCGGAGGCGTGGAGTAGAAGCGTAGTCGTCTTGTTCTTCAAAAAAGGAGATAAGACCCGGCTGAAGAACTACCGACCTATTTCTCTTCTGAGCCACGTCTATAAGCTGTTCTCAAGAGTCATCACGAACCGCCTTGCGCGAAGACTTGACGAATTCCAACCACCGGAACAGGCTGGATTTCGGAGCGGATATGGCACCATAGACCACATTCACACAGTGCGGCAGATTATACAAAAGACCCAAGAGTATAATCAGCCCCTGTGTCTAGCATTCGTGGACTATGAGAAGGACTTTGACTCGATTGAAATCTGGTCCGTTCTGGAGTCTCTGCAGCGATGCCAAGTAGATTGGCGATATACCCCAAGATATATTATTATTTAAATCATATTTATGTATGTATGTTCGCGATTTTCTCAATAACTACTGATACAATTGACATGAAGTTTTCACTATTCCACTCCTATTTCTGAAAAGATTTTAGTGTATAAAACTTTGTAACTTAAGAGAAGGTCGGAAGAAATTTTGCATCAATCGGTTTTTTTTTCATCATTAATCGGATTGTGGCACCACATTACTTAAATCCCGTTAACCCCTCCAGCTAAGCTAAAACGCTTGTGTTATGAGTGGGTTCACGTCGGTAGTATAATGGGTAGGATTCGAACCTGCGACCTCACGATTGTGAGACCGATGCCTTAGCCATTAGGCTACCTATTTTCGTTGTAAGTATTTATTAAAAAAGTTATTTAATTTTTGAATTACCTTTTCTACAATTTTCTGTTCAATCAGGAACACTGCTACACATAGGTCAGCAAATAACTCGTAACCGGAATTGTCACATACAACATCTGGAAACAAACAACATGTTTTTAGTATTTATTGTTTTTAAACTTTCGCGATTTTTATACATATTAATTATTAATCTATACTAATATTATAAAGCGGAAGAGTTTGTTTGTTTGTTTAAACGCGCTAATCTCAGGAACTACTGGTTCCGATTTGAAAAAATCTTTTTTTGCTGGATAGCCCATTTATCGAGGAAGGCTATTATGCTATATAACATCGCGCTACGACTAATAGGAGCGGAGTACCGACGAGAAATGTTTCAAAAACGGGGAAAAATTATGCATACGAAGTTGCGCGGGACAGCTAGTTAGGTATATTTCGGAATTTAATCGCGTGAATTATTTAAAAGGTTAACCTTTTATTTACCCGACGTTTCGATCGAATTGCACCGATCGTGGTGACGGGTCGACTCTCCTTTAATCCTTTTAAATAATTCACGCGATTAAGTCCCGAAATATATCTAATTAATATGTTTTTAGTATTTTTTACTAAAACCACTGACACCTACACGCTCTAACTAAAATCAAATGAAATCTTTGGAAACTAGCAAGAACATTTTTATTTTATTTTATTAGGGAAAACAAACAATTGTACAATATATCTTACTGGCTAGGTGCATTAAAAACTAAGTTAATGTACAATCAACGACGTTTCCACAAATTACCATAAAAAGTACAGTTAAACCTAATTGTAACTTAAAGCTAGTATCTAAAGTAATTAAATCTAAGTACCTATTATACAAACGTTAAACTACTTACTATTGTGAATGACGCAGAGTGTCTATAATATTATTCTTAAATTGAGTTCGAGTGGATCCAAAAATATCTAAATTAACAAAAAAAATATTGAAGTTTTTAACTATCCTATGAAGGGGCGCACGCTCTCCCGCATTTGTACGACTAACAGTCGTAGCAAATAGCGGGTAGGCGCGCGTCTGTCTTCTTATTACGGTCCTGGGTACAATATAATATAAGGAGTTGATAATATCGGTACAGTCATATTTGTTGTTAATGAGGTCATAAAGTATCATAGCCTGAAGTAACAGTCGTCTCGAGTGTAGGGTAAGCAAACCAAACTTCTGTAGGGACTCATTGTATGTGCATTGCCCTAATCGGCATTTGAACTGAGTAGCACGCAGAAACTTGCGCTGCACTTTTTCAATTGCATTGTCGTACTTTGCATAGTAGGGGTTCCAGATCATGCTACCATATTCAACTTGTGGTCGCACAAGGGAATTAAATAGGTGTAAGTATGTACTTGGGCTCTTAAAATCTGCTGATGATCTCATAACAAAATTATACATTTTAAATGCGCTAGCGGTAATTTTTGTAATATGTATGTCTAAGTGAAGTTTACTGTCCAAGAGAATACCTAAGTCACTAATTATATTATCTTTAAGTAAAGGTTCATTGCACAGAGAGTAGGTAAAGTTAATGATATTTTTATTTTTAGTGAAATTAACGTATTTGCATTTAGATATACTTAATATTAATTTATTATTATTACAGTATTCAGTTAGTCTATTTAAGTCCTGCTGCAATAGATTACAATCGTCTAATGATTGGATTTTTCTAAAAACTTTAAGATCGTCGGCGTACAATAAGAAATTACTGTTACGGAAGCAGGTGGCAATGTCATTTATATAAATAATAAACAATAAAGGGCCTAGAATAGAGCCCTGCGGTACGCCCGAGGTAGCTAGAAAGGAGTTAGATAGGTATCCATTACACACGACACATTGGTTACGATTACTTATATATGACTGGAACCATCGTAACAAGTTACCCCTGATACCATTAAAGGCAATCTTGTTCATTAAGATTTTATGGTCAACTCTATCGAATGCTTTTTTAAAATCGGTATAAACAGCATCTGTTTGCGCTCTATTATCCATGTTATTAAATAGGGAAGTTGTGAATATAAGTAAATTAGTGATCGTGGACTTACGCTTTACAAAACCATGTTGTTCGGGTATTATACTTTGTTGGATAAACGGATATACTTTGTGATGAACAAGCGATTCTAATAATTTAGAGAGAGTACATAGTGTGGAGATAGGTCGGTAGTTCTCAATGTTTTGTCTAGATCCACCTTTATGAACAGGAACTATGTTAGTCTTCTTCCAGGCCAAGGGGAATGTACCTGTAGTCATACATTTATTAAATATTATAAATAGGGGCTTACAAATTGTATTAGCTGTCCATTTAAGGAAACAAGGAGGTATCCCATCAGGTCCAGGCCCTTTTGTTATATCTAGTGTTTTTAAATGAGCAAGAATCAGGGCGGGACTAAATTGTATGTCAAAAAGGTGAGTGTTGTTATTAATAGATAAATTTGGAGGTGGGCACCAATCAAGTGATAAGCTTGAGGGCTCGTATACAGACTGAAAAAATGATGAGAAAAGATTGCAGATATCTAGGGGGTCACTAGCTATTTTATTATTATGGCACATACGCGAGGGGATGCCTGTCCTACTTCTTCGATTAGCTATGTATGTCCAAAAGTACTTTACATTGAGCGGAATACTGTCTTCTACGCTTTTAATGTAAATACTGTAGCATTTAGCACATTCCTTCTTAAAACGAGCCCTGTATAAAGAGAATACTTCATAGTCCGCGCTGTTTCTGTACCTTTTCCACTTAGACCATGCTTTTTCCTTATATTTATATATATGAATTAGGGCTTTGGAAAACCATACAGGAAAATTATAATGTCTTGATTTAGACAGCGGTACACGATTTTTTATAATACCATATATATAATTATAAAAGGTGTCAACACAGTTTTCAGCGGAACTACTATTCAATATCATGTCCCAATCATGTTCACTTATATCGTTATTAATTAGGTTAAAATCGGCTTTACGAAAATTATATTTAGCGGTTTGTTTAGGTCGAATCAAGTTAAGGTTTATATTCAGTGAGATGAGCGTATAGAACGGAGGATGATGGTTATCAGCCGGAAGTAAGTAATTATTGGGAATATAGACATGGCATACTGTGTTGGCTATTAGGAGGTCGAAAGTACGCCCGAGAGTATTAGTTAAGAAGTTATATTTCATAACATCGTGTATAGCCATGAAGTTTCTAATTAGATCACATATAGAGGTGGTGCCCGTACAGCTCATGAAATCATGTGTAGGGTTCAATTTTACCCAATTTGCTTTCGGGATGTTGTAGTCACCCAACATTAACAAATCATCGAATTTCGTAGAAATTATTTAATTTTTAATTTTGTTTGTCGAACAAACGAACAAAATGTTCAGCTTTATTATATTAAGTCGCAATATTTACCAAATGTTACTTGTTTCGACTTTCCTTCATCATCTGTCTCTGTAGTAACTTTCTGTAAAATAAAAATTCAGGTAAATCTAGATTTTTGTATCAATAAAACAATATTTATTTTTACTATAGATAGACTAACTATGACTTTGACCGAACAGCCGATGGTAAAATGGCCGACATTTCTAATTTTAACTGTTAACTTAAAGACCGTCTCTACGGGCGAGATAAACGCGACGATATTATCGTCGTGCCGCCTATTTCTATACACTCTCTTAGTACGTGTCTCCACACGGCGATGTTATCGCGGCGTTGCGACGAGTGGCTGAGTGCGAGAGAAACGTGAACGTATCGCCGCGCGCTCTCGCAGCCAGCTCGTTCGTGAGACTACCCGACGATAGTGGAGCGGAATCGACGTAATTCTCGCCCGTGGAAACAGTCCCTTAAAGACAGAGTTAGGTGAATTTATTTATTAAGAAAATTTATTAATATATTGTTGACATAAGTAAATAGCATGGCCAATAAAAGGTTTCTCTAAGAAGAAACAAAAGTTTGTTTTACAGTTTTAGGGCCGGCCTCAATTAACCGATTTCACCCCACATAATTTATGGACGCCTTATAGCGATAGCCGTGTGGTGCCGGCTTAAGAATAGTACCACCCCATCTCTACCCGTGGGTGTCGTCAAGGCGACGAAGGGATTTCACCCCGGAGGACGGGCTGCAGCGTCCTCTGCGTATTTAAAGTCTTACTGCGATCGCCAACCCGCTCGCCAAGTGTGGCGATTATGGCAATTACCCCCAGGATCTACATACTAGTAGGTTCTACTGGGGAGACCTGTGCCCAGCAGTGGGCCATCATATGGGTTGGTATGTTATAGCGATAAAGACTATCCTTTGTCCTTCTCGCACGATATCTCATTTCAAGTGAGATAGTAATCCTTGAATTTGATACATTTTTGTTACCTATAGAAAATTATATCAGAGTATGTACTTACTTCTAGCAAATTCTTCGCTTTGGCCATGACGTAATCAGCAAATTTCTCTGTGTCATCTGCCAGTAACTGTAATTAAAAGAAAATGGCCAGCAGTCAAAAGACGGATAAAGGCAAAAGAGGTCAAGACACGGTCTAATAGTTAGCAATCATTTCATCATATCATACATAAGTATGTTATTTCGATGATGCTAGTTCGTTGGAGTGGAATAGCCAATAAAACCTATTTGCGTGTCTTGATACATTATAATAATAATAATTTGGGACAACTCACACAACGCTATCTGATCCCAAACTAAGCAGAGCTTGTACTATGGAAACCAGACAACTGATAAACATACTTATATATTTCTAAATAGACACATATTATAGATAAATAACACCCAGACACAGAATAAACCATCGTGCTCATCACACAAAGTTTTATCCTGGGTGGGGATCGAACCCACGACCTCTTGCGTAGCAGTCGGATACACTACCACCGCGCCACAGAGGCATTCCCGTGTTGATCAGACTATTTCCATCCTTATAAGTCAGAACGGAACCCTCAATGGAATCCCTTTAATGGAATTTGTACGAAAATTTTCTTCTCATTTTTATTTTTTTTATTAAAAAAAAACTGCCGCACTAGGGTACAAGCCCTGTGTCGCGGGGGATTTTACAAACATACAAGTCACGGACACAAAGTACACCAATTTGTGGATCACACAAAGTGGTGTCTCGTGTAGGAATCGAACCTCTTGCGTAGCAGTCGGACATACTCCCACCGCGCTGTTTCTCGTAAACTGGTAAAGCCTACTTAGCTGTGATAGTTTTTCTTTTAATTTTATTATATGCTAGCGGACCCCTCGTGGTTTCACCCGCGTAGTTCCCGTTCCCGTTGGAATACAGGGATAAAAAATAGCATGTCACCCGGGGTTAGTATATCTTCAAAACCATGAAAGAATTTTTCAAATCCGACCAGTAGTTTCGGAGCCTATTCAATACAAACAAACAAACAAATCTTTCCTCTTTATAATATTAGTATAGATACTACTACAATGACTTTTTTACATACCAAATATCAACCATTGAGCTGGCAGTGTTTTGATATTTGACGCTAACAAAAATTTGCAGTTTAAAGCTTAATATTTCACAAACGGGTTCCTTCACAACCTCTAATCGATGTGAAGTTTTAAAACAACTAAATACCTATCTAATGATACCCCACATTATAAGTTAAATACTAATCACATCCCCACTTTACTCATAGGGGAGGTAGGTACCCACAAAAAAATGTTTTTCAAGATTTTATTATTTCAGTTTGTCGGCGTAAGTAATATGTGTATCCATGCAAATTACAGTATAGTCCACTATCAGTCTCTGAGCTAAGCCATTTTGGCTACGGAACCCTAAAAAACTTCAGTAGTGTGGAATATATTAAACGCACGGAACCCACAAGCGTAAGTTCCGTTTCAAAACTTGTAAAATCATCTTTAGCAGATTGCTTTACATACCTAATATCATTGAATATTGTACGTATTACACACGTTTATAAACATTTGATGTGAAACCAACTATACCTTGAATGCCAATCGATCAGCGCCACCTACAGCGTACGAAGCGTACCAGATGTATCGAGCTCTTGCTACAAAGGTTAAAACATCAACTTTGTATAGCGCCCTCTGGCGGCTCAATATGTATTTAAATACAAAACTACGAGCCCTGTAGCCAACAGAGGGTTGCTGAATAATATTTTGAAATGTCAGATTCACACAAGGCCATCTGATACCAAACTAAGCAGAGCTTGTACTATGGAAACCAGACAACTGATAATCATACTTATATATTTTTAAATACATACTTAATATAAACAAAATAACAGACACAGAAGAAATCATCGTGCTCATCACAAAAATAATTATCGTGGGTGGGGCAATGTTTATTAATAAGGCTGATATAACCAACAACTGAATATACACATACACAAGACTAGCATCCGCCGGCCTCGCCTGCGTTAAATTTGAACTGCCATTTCACCCCTTTAAAGAAATGCTTTAGTATTTGTAGTGGATGCCTCATACATAACAACTTTCTGTGTACCAAATTTCAACCCGAACCGAAGGGAGAAATATCGTTTTTATGTTTTATTGCCCCACATTTATATTACAAAACTAGCTGTCCCGCGCAACTATGTATGCGTCAATTTTCTCCGTTTTTGCAACATTTCTCATTGCTGCTCCGCTCCTGTTAATCGCAGCGTGATGTTATATACCCTATAGCCTTCTTAATCTATTTATCTATCTTAATCTCAGGAACTACTGGTTCGATTTGAAAAAATCGGCTATCCAAGACTAAAATAATTTTTCAATTCGAACCCGTAGCTCCTGAGATTATCGCGTTTAAACAAACAAATAAACATAGAAATTCTTCAGCTTTATAATAAAGTATAGATTTGTTTACTAGGTTTTGTAATTTCCACTCCGAAGCATAAAATATCTACTTCATATTTAACCCAGATATTTTTTTAAAAACGGCTCCTAGATTACAAGCTCTGTATCGCAGGGGACTTTACAAACATACAAGTCACTGACACAAAGTACACCCAGACTCGGAACAACATTAAGTAAATCACACAAAGTGGTGTCCCGAGCTTTCGGTGTGGTACTTATTTAAACACTCAGACACTGCCGTGGAGAAATATTAGAAACTAGCTGTCCCGCGCAACTTCGTATGCGTAAATTTTTCCCGTTTTTGCAACATTTCTCGTCGCTACTCCGCTCTTACTTGTTTTTAGGTGGTGGTGGTGGCTCCTGAACCGTTTACGTCAGGGTCTCTTCGTTTTTGGGTTCACTTGGAACCTGGCACGAGGGCCTCAGGACTAAAATCAGGAGCTAATGTAGACTTCATCGAGGAAGAAGTCGTGTGCTCTTATTAGTCGTAGCGCGATGTTATACCTATAGCCTATAGCCTTCCTCGATAAATGGGCTATCCAACAAAAAAACAAATTTTCAAATCGGACCAGTAGTTCCTGAGATTAGCGCGTTTAAACAAACAAACAAACAAAAAAGCGGCGGTGGCCTAATGGCTAAGGCATCGGACTCGCAATTGTGAGGTCGTGAGTTCGGATACTGGCCATTATACTACCGACGTGAATCCACTCCTAACAGAAGCCTTTGAGCTTAGCTGGAGGGGTTAACAGGATTGCTAGTAATGTGGGACCACAATCCCACAATGCTAGTTATCTTTTCTCTAAAAAAAAAAAACAAACAAATAAACTCTTCCGCTTTATAGTATTAGTATAGATTAATATAGATGACTGCCTCTGTGGCGCAGTGGGAGTGTGTTCGACTGCTACGCAAGAGGTCGTGGGTTCGATTCCCACACGGGACACCACTTTGTGCGATCCACAAATTGTTGTTCCGAGTCTGGGTGTACTTTGTGTCCGTGACTTGTATGTTTGTAAAGTCCCCCGCGACACAGGGCTTGTACTGCGGGAGTCGTCTTAAAAAAAAAAAATAAAAAAAAAAGATTACTTACCATATTATCCAAATCTACGACCATTTGGAAGGGATCTCGTGACGGCATCTTTGATTTGGGAGCGTCGCCCCCCGTAGGTCCTCCAGGGGCAGGCCCGTTGCCCAACGAGAAGGTTAAGTCGCATTTGTTGCCCCATAGGCATAGCTGGATGAAATGAAATGAGTAAGTAAAATTACCAAAACTCCGGACAAGTGCATGTCAAACTCGTCCACCGAAGGTTCCGTACAAATTTGTAGGAACACATTATAAATAACTAGCTGTCCCGCGGAACTTCGTATGCGTAAATTTTCCCCGTTTTTGCAACATTTCACGTCGCTACTCCGCTCCTATTAGTCGTAGCGCGATGTTATATAGCCTATAGCATTCCTCGATAAATGGGCTATCCAACAAAAAAAGATTTTTTCAAATCGGACCAGTAGTTCCTGAGATTAGCGCGTTTAAACAAACAAACAAACAAACAAATCTTCCACTTTATAATATTAGTATAGATTCAGAAATCGAGTCTCGCAGTTTTTGAGAGTGGCGTAACTATTTTTTACGTTAAATGAAATGTTTGGTATTTCACAGCTTCAAGGGACTGGAGATCATTGAAGATGATAGTTATGCTTTTAATTTCAACTCGGTACATCCACGCGTTCTCGAGATAAATGGTCTTGACAGACAGACGGGTCGTACAACAAAGTAATCCTATAAAGGTTCTGGTTTTTTTCCTTAATAATAATAATAATAATAATATATACTTTATTGTACACCAATATAAAAACAAAAAGTACATTCTATAACATAAATGTACTATGGGCGGCCTTATCGCTAAGAGCGATCTCTTCCAGGCAACCTTTGGATGGACAGAGACATAAATACACGAATTAGGTAGGGGTAGTGTACAGCGTGATATTAATCTAACCTTTTCCTTTTGAGGTACGGAACCCTAAAAATAGTTATCTATAATTTGGTACCTTCAAGAGTGATCTCAAATTTTGTTTTATTTTCTCCTTGTCGACCTGATCCAACATCTCCATTAACTTGTTGGATGCAAGACATATTGGTAGAAAATTATCCGCCAATGATTGGTTCTTTTGCTCTCCAAAGTAATCGAAGTCTTTCAAGGTATTACTGCAAAAAAACTAGTATTTAATAACGCCATCTAGTGGTGCTACTTAGTAACGTGTAAATTAATATTCATGTTCAAAATACTGCGCAGTTACCTTTGTTAAAATTTACCAAATGTTTTAAATTAAATCCATTGCATGTAACAAAAAATACTGTAAAATTATGACCACAGTACGAAAATATTAAAAATGTGTTATATTTGCGCCATCTGTTATATTTATTTAGAATTACTTTAAGAGTTACAGCTACAAGTAGTTTGACAAATCAACACTAGATGGCAATGTTTTCAATATTTTCATCAATTATTCAAATTATTACTCTTCTACACTTTTATGTATAATAATGTGTTTTAATATAATAGTTAAAATAACATACCTTAATTGAAAAGTTTCATACAACTTCCTATAGCCGTAGCACTCAGTAAAAAGCCAATTATTAGTGAAATATGTTTTAAAAGGTTGACTTTTAATAAATTCGTTCCATTTGTGCGCTTCTGCAGTGTCAACCGATAATAATTCATATTCTTTGTTTCCTAGTATATCACTCTTTAATTTCTCAAGATTTTCTATTAACACTTTTGAATCGGCGTCCTAGAAATAAATAAAACATTGTAAATGGTAGCAAATATGAAAAGAGACACATAGGTTAGTACCCTAGACCACGGGGTCTCATCACGAAGAAACAGAAATGTAGGTCAAATAAATATCAACAGATGGCGTTATAAGTATCGATTTGATATTGAAGTTTTTTAAAACTTGGAATATCAGAAGATAGGTACTAAAAATGTGTATTATTATTTTTTTATTATTAAGCTATACAAGGGGTTGTAAAATAATAGGTTCCTAAATCAAATTTCCATAACTTTACAAAGTTTCTGACAAAGTATAACTCTAGCGGCAATTTATTTGTACTACGTTATGATAGGCACAACTTAAACATTAAACTGGTTCAATCTAACAATAGATGGCACTATTTGGGAATTCCGATTCTGACCATACCTACATTTTGTTGATATATTTTACTTATGTTTCGACGAGAAGTAAGAGTAACATGAAGTTGTAGTAAATTACAACTAGAGATAAAAGAATTGGAGGCTTTTAAACCCCATAAAAGAACTAGACTCCTGTTCTATTGCCCATCATGTTCTGGGGGGAGGGGGTAACACCGGCCAAGAGTGAGTTAGTTCACGCGATGTGGCGAGGGGGGAGGGAGGGGGTTAATAAGTACATAATCATACACTTCCCCTCAACGCCTTAGGCAGGACCCGCTATTGAATATGTATTTTTACCCGACTACGGAGGGTAATGTGTTTGACGTGTATGTATGTATGTGATTTTGATCAATTTTGATGATTCATACGTCTATCGATTCGTATTTATCTTGTAAAGACATGACAGCAATCTAAATTCAAAATGGCGACAGCCAGACGCCATATTGTGATAAAGAAAGAAATTAAAGTCAACCAACTACTAAACAAAGACTCAAGACTGACTCGTTGGTCTTGCGCCTAGTCGCTCGTCGGTGGTGTCGGTTTTGATGGGTTTCTGCCCTATGACTCCATTAACTTCTATTGGGCTATAACTAGGGACAAGACTACTCGTCGATCCTGCGCCTTGTCCCACTCAAATATTATGATTTATTGACACATTTATGACACATTGATCCTGCGTCAAATCCTTCTTCAAATTACCAAAACCAACCGGACAGCCGAAGTCCATGTTTTTGCGAACGAAAAAAAAAATTTGAAATAAAAATGCATTTTAAAAATAATAATCAAGGTCAGGTTATAAATAGGTACGAACCAGCGGTGTTTTCAAAGACGCCGGCTTCCGATCAAATGTACCGACCGATGTCACAAAATGCCGAGAATAGAGAAAGTTTCTTTTAATTATTTATACCTACAGTAGACGCGCGGGCGGTCGCGCTAAGTCAATAAACTTTGGGTTATTAAAACACACCTTTTTGTAGTTTGTTTTAGATATGGTTGCTAAAGCTAATAATGAATTAATTTATATTGAATGCCATACCTATATTACAAAGTAACCGAAAATAACTTAGACGAATGCACGGTTAGCCAATTATACACACATCAAAAGTGTCTAGGGATCAAGCATTTTTATGCGGATTTCTTGAGATTGAGATGTGGCTTTGTAATAAATTTATGATTTTATAAATTTATATGGATCCTTTTTGGTGCATTTCATAATTTGAATCAGGAACTGTGAATCAAATTCGAGTAAAAGATGAAAATCAGCTGTCAATATTTTCCCTATAAAAACATACAACGCATTGAAGACATTATTAGTGCTACTGTTTCCCTACTACTGATTAAAACCAACGTTATTATGGAGCGGCGACGTCATTTAAGCAGGGAAGAAATGCTCAGAGCCGTGGGAATGATAGAAGCTGGTTCCCGGCAACGTACTGTGGCTTTAGCTCTGAATACAAGTCAGAGTGTTATCAGTCGACTTTGGACACGTTACCGAAGCACTGGTACCGTGGCTGAGCGCCATGGAGGACGGTATCGCTGCACCACACGGAGACAAGACCGATACATTCAAATCTTAACTCGAAGAGGTCCAACAATAACCGCCATGATGTTAGCCGTGAGGCTTCATCACTCTTCAGGGAACTTAATTAGCGACCAAACAGTCAGAAACCGCTTGCATGAAGTGAACCTTCATTCCCGAAGACCGCTACGGGTACCACCTATAGCAATGCACAATCGTAGGATTCGATATCAATGGGCTCTTGAACACAGAAATTGGGCAGAAGAACAATGGCGTTTCGTGTGCTTTTCTGATGAGTCTCGTTTTGGTATGAGACCGGATACAAGACGTATACGACACTGGAGAACCCCTGGACGCCAACAGCGATTAAAATCCTGCCAGGAAGTCCATCCTTATAGTGGTGGAACCATCATGGTATGGGCGGGTATTTGGATCGGCGGAAGAACTGAGTTGATTTGGATCAGAGGCAACCTCAACGCTCAAATTTATGCTGAGACGATTGTATCAGACGTCATCGTTCCTCTACAAGTGCAAATCGGTCCCTTATTTCAGTTAATGCATGATAATGCACGACCGCTCACCGCAAGAGTTGTAAGACAGACTCTCGCCGCAGCTAACATCAATGTCCTGCCCTGGCCTGCTCAGTCGCCAGACTTGAACCCGATTGAGCATGCATGGGATATGCTACAGAGAAGAGCTCTGCCGAATATGGAGGGTATCCAGTCGCAAGAAGACCTTTTTTTGTTGTTGCAACGAACATGGGCGGCCATTCCACAGCGTGATTTGGATGAACTCATTTTGAGTATGCCAAACCGATGTTCTTGTGTTGTTAGTGTTCGCGGTAGAAACACGGATTATTAATTGTTTAAGTTACCCAATAAAATTTTAAAGAAAACTGTTATTTCAGTCTTTTTTTCGAACTTTAATGTTAGTGGTTCAAATGTCAAAAATCCCTTTATTAGGAAAATGGCAAATTTCTTTATTAATGCAAAGGTGACTTGGTTTATCGTTACTGTGACAAACGAAAACACTTTATTTGATGAATCCTTAAAGAATTAAAAAAAAAAAATCAATCAGGAGAAAAGTTATTGCAAAAATATATGTTGATCCCTAGACACTTTTGATGTGTGTATAATAATATTCCAAAAAAAAGCAATGCCCGTGAACGATGTCTATGCAGTCTAAAGTACGTAAAGCATGCATTGTATGAAGCATGCCTTCTGTAGTGTCGTTATTTTATATCGGTAGGGCCAGTCGGGCGGTCGGGCGGTCGGGCGCTTAAACCTGGTAATGCCGACGCATTGCTACACTACCCTAACGGTTATACGACACAACTTAAAATTTGTTTCTTTTTGAATGAGCCTACTAAAAACATTATTGTTAAGTAATAATGCTGTTTTAATAGACATTATTTTTTTTATTTTTTTTCGTATTGTTTACCCGAGGAACTAACTTTCGGATCGGTCAAGGTTATCTTACAAATAGTAAATACGTAAATATACTAAATAAAATGGGACCAGACTATATTGTTTTTTATATTTGAGTTGATAGCAATCGACCCAACCTACGAGGACAGGAAAAAGGACATAATGCGAAAAATCGAAAAATACTTGCATCAAAGCTGAACAATGTATTAACTTTTATTATTTTTTTGATTGAAAGCACTGTTCTCGAGATATGAGCAAATTCATAAAAATACAGTGTCCCTTTTTTATAAACTCGCTCAAACAGCGATTTTATACTTTGTCCCATACATTATCTAGTATTGGTGCAAGTGCAAGTATGTGCATCTAAAAGACAGACAGACTGCGCCTAGTACCACAGTCCTACTCAGCTCGAGACGAAAATCCATCAAAATCGACATGACCGAAGAGGGACTAGGCGCAGGATCGACGAATCGGTCCTGCGCCTAGTCACAGTCCTACAAAACGAAAATGCATTACAATCGACATGTCCTGCGCCTAGTCACAGTCCTGCAGTACGAAAATGCATTACAATCGACATGACCGAAGAGGGAATAGGCGCATGATCGACCAATCGGACCTGCGCCTAATCACAGTCCTACAGTACCTACGAAAATGCATTACAATCGACATGACCGAAGAGGGAATAGGCGCAGGATCGCCCCAATTGGTCCTGCGCCTAATCACAGTCCTGCAGAACACAGGACTAAAATCCATCAAAATCGAAATGACCGAAAAGAACTCGATCGACCAGTCGGTCTTGCGCCAAGATAATATTCGATATTTACAAATCAATGCATCAAAGAGGCCCCGCGAGACGTGCAGTACGGTGCTTCGACACGGGATCACGGGGACAAAATAATGTTGAGTTGTGTCATTTTTACCCGACTGTAAAGAAGAGTTATGTTTTTTGTGCGTATCTTGTATGTATGTATGTAATATTCTTTATTACCTGATATCTCACAATCCACTGAACGGATCTAAACAATTCACACGTCGTTAGATTCGTAATAATTGCCCAAGTGTTCTTAGATAGATGACGTTTTTAAAAAACAAACATGGCGGCTATGAGATGTCAAAATAAAGAGGTGTGAAAAAAAAATTGTTTCGAATACTGTAATATGCGTATCAAATTAAAGAGCTCATCTTAAGCATTTCAAAAAGGTATAACATGATTATGACTGTAATACTAAAAAAGTTAGTTAGCAACCATTGATTTTTCAATTTTCAATACTTGACAATAGCTGTGATAAAAGTAAGTTGCTACATCAGTTACATCCTACAACAACTAAAAAGTATTAAATATAAAAATAAATTATAAAAATAAAAAAACCCGCCTGCACAAAAAAGATGGAAACAAGATCCCCTACATAATTATACAATTTCATGCAGTCGGAGGCATTAATGTATCTCGACAAACTTAGTAAAGTGCCTCCGACTTTATTTTTTCATTTATTAAACGTGTATATCTTACGAAGTATGGGGCGCAGACCTACCTATGTACCTTTTTGTTCTCAAATTTCTGGTTTCTACAAGATCAATGTGATCACAGGGTCAAAACTTTGAACTCCTATATCACACAAACTATAGGGCATAGACCCACCATGTTTGTACTCAAACTTCTTGTTTTGATTGATGAGATCTATGTGACTATGGGGTTAAAACTTTGAACGCCTATATCACACGAACTATGGGGCGCAGATCTACTTTGATTCTCTCTCACACTTTGTTACTCGTTCAAACGAGTTTGATTACAAATAAGGTTGGTTTGGTTGGTTGGTACAAATAACCTATAGTTTGTGTGAAATAGGCGTTCAAAGTTTTGGCCCTGCGATCACGTAGATCTCGTCAAAACAAGAAGTTTAAACACAAACAAGGTGGGTCTGCGCCCCATAGTTAGTAAGATGTAGGCGTTTAAAGTTTTGACACCGTGATCACATAGATCTCATCAAAATAAGAAGTTTGAGTACAAACAAGATGGGATTACGACTTATAGTTCGTGTGATATAGGCGTTCTAAGTTTTGACCCCGCGATCACGTAGATCTCGTCAAAACAAGAAGTTTAAGTAGAAACAAGATGGGTCTGCGCCCCATAGTTCGTAAGATATAAGCATTTAAGGTTTTGACCCCGTGATCACATAGATCTCATCAAAACATCAAGTTTGAGTACAAACATGGTGGGTCTACGACTTATAGTTCGTGAGATATAGGCGTTCAAAGTTTTGACCCCGCCATCACGTAGATCTCGTCAAAACAAGAAGTTTCAGTACAAACAAGATGGGTCTGCGCCCCATAGTTCGTAAGATATAAGCAGTTAAAGTTTTGACCCCGTGATCACATAGATCTCATCAAAACATCAAGTTTGAGTACAAACATGGTGGGTCTACGACTTATAGTTCGTGAGATATAGGCGTTCAAAGTTTTGACCACGCGATCTCGTAGATCTCGTCAAAACAAGAAGTTTCAGTACAAACAAGATGGGTCTGCGCCCCATAGTTCGTAAGATATAAGCATTTAAAGTTTTGACACCGTGATCACATAGATCTCATCAAAACATCAAGTTTGAGTACAAACATGGTGGGTCTACGACTTATAGTTCGTGAGATATAGGCGTTCAAAGTTTTGACCCCGCGATCACGTAGATCTCGTCAAAACAAGACGTTAAGTAGAAACTAGATGGGTCTGCGCCCCATAGTTCGTAAAATATAGCCGTTTAAAGTTTTGACCCCGTGGTCACGTAGATCTCGTCAAAACAAGAAGTTTAAGTAGAAACAAGATGGGTCTGCGCCTTATAGTTCGTAATATATAGGCGATAAAGTTTTGACACAAAGATCATAACAAACCGGAACGACGAGGAAATCTTAAGAAGGGTTCCTCGTCCTTAGGTAAGTAAGTAATTGAAATGAAGTAGAAAATCCCGATTTTCATAAATTTTAGCTAAGTACACTCGATCAAGTCAACTTTCAATCAAAAAAACTAAATCAAAATCGGTTCATCCGTTTGGAAGCTACGTTGCTACAGACAGGCACACAGATACATCATTAAGCAGATACGCGTTAAATTTATAACACTCGTCATTTTTGTCGAGGGTTAAAAAAAGAGTTAAATACCTACTCCCGATGTAGTCGATAATGAATATTTACAGTAAAATTATTTAAGGACTCTGACAGTTACACTCTCAAGGCCCGTATTATTAAAACGATCTCAAACGTAAGATCGACCTTGAACACGAGTTCGAGACTCCGTTCTATTCAATAGATAAGTCATAATACAGAAAAATTAAGGCAAAAAAATAATATTTTTGCCATTGATATCGTCACAGATAATATAATACTATAAAATCGTCGTTGATTAAGTCAATTTTAATCCTAAATTGTGGATTTTGTGAAATTATGCATAATCTTTTCACGATTACATTTAAATAAGTATAAAAAAATGTTCTCTGACAATAAACCAAGACCAAAAAGATGATTGATGTAAGTATAACATTTTAGACAAGGGTCACCCATCTATGCACCGACTGTGGTATAGTTACTTAACTTACGCAAACATTCTATCATAATAGAAGTAGGTTCAACTTTGAGGTGTACACCGACGAGTTACTTTAGCAATAACAAATTCGTTTAATGTAATTATGTAGTGTCGTCGCCTATTAGGGTCAAATTACAATATTTTTGAGGTCTGCACTCGAATGACGTCATTTAAAGCGATTTTCTGCGTTATTTGTACGGGCGCGATATAAGCTATCAATACATGTTTATTAATTAGTGCCGTTTAGTAAGACGCTAACCGCACTTAGAAGGGAACTCAGATGTTATCGTTCTTTAGAACGAATCTGAGCTTCATCTATTAATACGGACCTAAGCACGGCCGATGACCGCGTAGTAGCAAATAGCAACCAACTTTATTTCCAAGTAAACGCACGACCTAGAACAAACCAAGCGGAGGCCACAATTTTCATCCCTCGATGTTTTTACCGCCATCTTTTGGCGACTTTAGTAAGGAGGGCCATTAAAATCAATCAGCTGTAGCCTGAATCACTAGATGTCGCTTGCTATGCACCACTGCTAATGCCATCTAACGTCTCCGTAAACGAGCCCGAAAACGAGCCCGAGTTAGGACGATCGCATTTCTTTGTATGGGATGAGGTATCTGTACTAGTATAGTATTATATTATCTGTGCCTAGACTAACTCAATATAACAAAAGCTCCTTAGCAAAATGTCTTTAATAAAATACTTAAAAGATTAAGACATATGTTTGTTTAACATAAAACTTTTCAAATAGCTTACTGATTATAAATTCTATAGCATTAAAGAATTGAACTCAAACTCAAACTCAAATTAATGGAAATGATGATAAATCAACATTTTTCAAAAACATGTACATACGTACTATTACAATTTTGTAATACCTTTTTACACTATATTTTTACACAAATAAATGTTTATTATTGTTAAAGATAATTATGTAATTATGTAACTGATATATAACAGAACCTAATGAACCCGACCGTTTAGATTCCATAAATAAATCAAAGATTCTGTAGCTTCCTATCATATCTATAAGAAGATTCTTAGTATTTTTAGCAGTGTATTCATTTTTTTTTACGCAAAGTGTTATTAAGACGAGTCAAGAAATAGTAATAAATCTTTTAGTACTTTATTACAAGAAAAAGGGCACGGAATGATTTACTTACACCTTTTATTGTTAATTGATCAATGATTTTCGTCAGTTGATCTGGCAGTCTGCACTTAACAGAATAATAGCCGAAACTCCTGAAAAACAAAGAAAATAACATAAAATTTAAAAAAAAACAGCCCCACACTATATTTTTTATAAACCTCTTTTTTTATTCAAATTCAAAGACAACGCGCGGAGTCTATGTATTAAACATTGACTGCGCGCGTTGTATTCGGATTCAAATCATTTTTTTTTTGAAACGTACTCATTTTTTTATTGATTTCGGTAGAGGATCATTTTCATTTATCTAGCTTTCTACAATTTGCACCTACATATTCTCATCTTTACTTCACCCAAAGGTAGACTGGCAGAGAATGCTTTGCGCAAAGGGATAAAGGTACACTATTGGTACATTAAGTATTAAATAAATAAATTTCAGTGTGATCCCCCTCCCGCGGGAATTCGGCTGACAAAAATGGCATACAGTACAGTAACTTACTGTACTGTTTACTAATGTTCTCTGCCATAGAATTATTTAAATACTAGCTGACCCGCGCAACTTCGTATGCGTTAAATTTCCCCGTTTTTGTTTTTTAGTTTTTCGTAAAAAATATTTTTTTTTTCTTAATAAAATATATCCTATGTTACTTTTAATACCACCAAGAATATGTGTACAAAGTTGCATGATAATCGGTTGAGTAGTTTTTGCGTGAAAGCGTAACAAACAAACTTACATTCACATTTAAATATTAGTAGGGAAAAATATGGGTTTTCCTTTCAGATCCACAACTTACCATTATTTATTAAAAAATACTATTTTAGTCTCAAAAGTTAAAATCAGATTACTTACAACGTAATAATGGATATATTTCTTTCATAGTCACAGCAAATCTAACAATGTAAATTTGGATACAATGCAAGTGTCACATGGAATGTAATTGGAATTCGCGAGAATCGATTGCATAATTATTAAGTTGTTTACATTCCAATCGCTAATCGATTCTCGGATTGCGAATGAATGAATTAGTCATATTAAACAAACCCACATATATATTTACTAGGTACTGGTTTGTAAGATGATAAGTTATCAGTATTATTATGACCAAGATTAATTATATTTTACAATTGTATAATACTACGTGTAATCTTCCACATAACAACATAATATTTCTATTAGTTACATCATTTTATGCGTAGGATAATGATTATGTAGGTAAATACTATACGCAATAGAAATGTATATTTAAAAAATATGTAGGTAGTTAGAATTTTCAATAAAATATTTTGGTAAGTATTATTTTTAAGATTACTATCAATGTGGCATTGTGGTCTCATCATCATCATCATCATCATCAGCCTATCGCAGTCCACTGCTGGACATAGGCCTCTCCAATTGCACGCCACTTTGTTCTATCTTCGGCCTCTCGCATCCAGCTCCTGCCAGCCGTTTTGCGTAAATCATCACTCCACCTGGCCTGAGGGCGTCCTACATTACGTTTGCCGAGACGCGGTCTCCACTCAAGAAACCCAGTGTCGCGGTCTCCCCAACAGTTGTCGGTTCTTCGGCAAATATGGCCAGCCCACTGCCACTTCAGCTTGCTAATCCGGTGGGCTATGTCGATAACTTTGGTTCTCTGCCGGATCACCTCATTTCTGATTTTGTCTCTAAGAGAAACTCCGAGCATAGCCCTTTCCATAGCCTGCTGAGCGACTTTGAACTTGTGGACTAGCCGTACCGTCAGTGTCCACGTTTCGGCTCCGTATGTCATGACAGGTAGGACGCACTGATTAAAGACTTTAGTCTTTAGACATTGTGGTCTAGCAATGTGGAATTTTAAAATGACTGTAAGCGTAATTATTAAATTAAAATTGTTTAAATACATAATAATGATCTTGAGTGAAGAGAAAGAATAACATTTTTACTTAACAAAATAATCCGTGATCATTGTAACGATAACGATTTTTCACAGCTCGCACGTAGGCGCCCTCTTAACCATGTTTTACACAATATTCTATTTGTAAATCTTTAGAATGGACCCACTTTACATATCATACCTTTATATTATTTTATTATATCGTTTATGAATGTAAATAACAGTAAGCTGTTATAATATAACTAAGCCGGCATAATAAACGCAAATCCCTACTAATATATAAATGTGAATGTAAGTTTGTTTGTTACGCTTTCACGCGAAAACTACTCAACCGATGATCATGAAACTTTGTACACATATTCTTGGAGGTATTAGAAGTAACATAGGATTATAAAAAAAGTGGGAAAATTTACGCAGACGAAGTTGCGCGGGACAGCTAGTAGTAAATAAGTAAGGTAACCTGTAGTGAGTAAAATTTCATAAAAAAACTTAATTGTTTTTAGACTATTTATATTAAACAAAGTGTACCCAAAGAAACTATAAGCATTGATTGTAGCAGATTTTCAAACAAAAAAATACAACTAGTAAAAGTTTACACAATCAATTTTTGGTGAACCAAAGAGGTGACTTATCACACCTTACTTACACCTAATAAGAAAAACCTTTTTGTTGGCTATACGTAGGTATTTATTTTAGTTCAACAGCGAAAACAGTGCCGTTTATAGTATTCAAATCAAAACTGGAATAAAGACACAACTTTTCTTCATTCTCGTTCCCCATTACTCGTTAACCCACACTTAATAAAGTGTATAATTTTAACGTAAACAAGAAGTGTCAATAACGACCTTGCTGTGACATTGACAGATAAAATAAGCTTATTTAAATACTATAGCATTATTATTGATCAGTAATAATTAATTTAAATATAATTATTTACTAACTTATTAATTGCGTATTCAACAATCTGTAAAGAAATTTAATTAATTTTTAAATAAACTAGTGATTTTATTCTGTACATATTATAAATTTTTGTTAAGTTACTCAAATATTGTCAATCTAGTATTATTGTATATTAGTTAATTTGGTTTAATTTTTAAAATGTATTTATTATGACTATGCGGTATTCACCTGTTATTAGTTATACAATGTTATTAAGTTAATTAAGTATGCACTATACTTATAAGCTAGGAATTATTGTAATAACTGTTGATGAATCCATTAAATAGGTAAAATGAAGTTTATTTAAAATAAATATGTATTTAAAACAGGAAAAATAAATAAGTAAAAAAACTATTCACCTGCAATCTATAAAACTCGTAACATTCCTAACGAAATCATTCTGCATTTTTTTAAATAAAAATATAATTTAACTCTTTACTCATTTTTCTTTGGTTCTTAAATTAGTGAGTAAATAGGTACCTATTTTTTTACGAAATGCGAAAAGAATTCGCGTACAATAATAATAATATTATTTATAATAACATTTTTTTTATTCTTTATATCCTATAAGAACAATCTATTGTTGCTATGGTTGGTTTTATTAGCTTCTTTGTAAATCTTTAGAATGGACCAACATATTATACCTTTATATTATTTTATTATATCGTTTATGAATGTAAATAACAATAAGCTGTTATAATATAACTAAGCCGGCATAATAAACGCAAATCCCTACTAATATATAAATGTGAATGTAAGTTTGTTTGTTACGCTTTCACACGAAAACTTCTCAACCGATCATCATGAAACTTTGTACACATATTCTTGGAAGTATTAGAATTATTTAATCACAAAACAGCTGACGAACCTGTCCGGCGGATTTCGAAGGTCATGGGTTGGTATTAATATTATTTCTTATTTCAGTCATAAATTAATCGCGTAAAGTTAAAAAATATAATTTTAAAATCCAACATTCAAGTAATTAATCAATAAAATACTAAATGTCGTTGAAAGTTCTACATAAAACAGCAAATATAACGCTTACCTGCCATAAATCGCACACAATTCCACATTAAAAGGAGTTAATATATTCATAACTGGCAAATTTTCCGTGTCTATGTAACAACCATGATCATACTCCATTTTAAAACAAATATTATTATTTATTTCAGGTTAGAAACAAACTTCCAGACGCGATCTTTTGAATATCAATATTTTGCGAGTTTGACCGTGAATCTAAAAATAATTACGACACGTTTTGTCAGCGTCGTCGATTATACTCGACATGAAGTGTGTAGGCTAGGCTCAGTTAGCCCAGGCCCTCGTATCTCATCAATACTATTAAGTTCTTCCATTGGTCAATAGATGGCGCTAGTAAAATAAATCCAGCGTTTGTGTAACAAAATAGGCATGGTATGCCTATTTTGTTTTGTAATTTGTTGCGCTAACTTTATGGTTGTAATTTTCAATAATGATAATTCAAATAAAAAGAATAAGGTAGGTAACTTTTATTATAAAATATTTATTTATTATAGATTCCTGATACGGATTAAAACTATAACACAGTGTGCAATTTAAATAACTCTACGCCAACGAATAAGTTAAAAATGAGATCATATAACTTTAATATATTTTAGTAGCGCTATGCCCATTTAAAATAATGCTAAAAAACACTTTAGTACGTATACAATTGTGTGTAACTGCTGCCATCTATCACAATAGTAACGGACTATGAACACAACGACTGTATAAAAATATTTTCAGTTGGCATAAGGCGAGAGCAAGACAAGTATTGTTGATGTTGTTTTCCTACAGAGATTGTAGATGTCACTGTCATCGCGTGAAGATTTGTATTTGTTTTATTTCAGGTATTTTTTCTACATACTCTAAGAGACGCTGAGGATCGACCTTCACCCATTTGATAACCAAATGAGACGGAACACTTTTCAATTAGTGAGCTAGATCTAGAAATCAATACAATTTGATAAAAAATATGTCTTATCTTATCTGGTTATCAGATGGGTCGGTCTTCCACGTCTCCTTTACTTACAATAATTATAAGATTACATTACAATTAGGAACGTAAATGTTGAATCCTGGGTACAGGGCTCTGTTGTCAAATTTGTTGGCGGCCTCTAATTCTAATGCAAGCTATGCCCCTGCTGTGTTTTTGGAATGCTGTCTAGTTCAAAACTTTAATGAAAAAACCTATTTCTAATACCTAAAGCTCAGTTTGTCCCAAAGAAACTTTTGTTTGTCATAGTATTATCTGTCCCGCGCAACTTCGTCTGCGTAAATTTTTACCGTTTTTCCAACATATTTTATGATAATGTGGTCCCACATTACTAGCAATCCTGTTAACCCCTCCAACTAAGCTCAAAGGTTTGTGTTAGCAGTGGGTTCACGTACCGACGTGAACCCACTCCTAACACAAGCCTTTGAGCTGCCGAGTAAAATGGGTAGGATTCGAACCCGCAACCTCACGATTGCGAGACCAATGCCTTAGCCATTACGCTACCGCCACTTCTAGATTTGAAGCATCTATCCTAGGACATACTTTTAGAGTAGTGCCTATCTGGTAACTAGAACACCTAGTTATAGGTTCATTTCCGAGCATCGCGGCCGATCGCGAGCCGCTCGCGGCTCACGACAAGCGGCTGATGCTCGACAATATTCACAGTGCGCGCGCAGGCCTACGACAGTCGTCGGCCGCGCGCGTCTGTCACTTACCTCAGCCGCTTGTCGTAAGCCGCGAGCGGCTCGCGATCGATCGCGATGCACGGAAATGAACCTTTAAGGTCACATAAGCAATATCCGTTACGGCGACCAATTTCATTAGAGACTAGCCAAATACGCAGGAGATATTAGAGTGCACAAGTGTATGCGCAAACACAAGTGCACTCTCTATTCTCCTACTCTCATAGTCCGATGGGAAGGAAATCCGAGACGACCGGAGGTATTAGGCTCAGGACAAGTACTCTCTTTCATGGAGGGATATGACAATGTTCGAATGAAAGTAGTGTGTAATGTTGACTGCCTCTGTGGCGCGGTGGGAGTGTATCCGACTGCTACGCAAGAGGTCGTGGGTTCGATCCCCACCCAGGATAAAACTTTGTGTGATGAGCACGATGGTTTATTCTGTGTCTGGGTGTTATTTATCTATAATATGTATGTATTTAGAACTATATAAGTATGTTTATCAGTTGTCTGGTTGCCATAGTACAAGCTCTGCTTAGTTTGGGATCAGATAGCGTTGTGTTAGTTGTCCCAACATATATTATAACATATTACATATTATGTTTCCAAAAAAAACTGTACAAACGCCCGTGAAATCACCGATGGCTTCAGCTGAAAAGCAACGCTGCAATCCGCTGTAGCATAAGCTGAGCTGCGGCCCTTTAAATTCACTTAATGAATCTTTTGTTTACACAGCTTTGTAAAAAATGTGAATTTAATCAATTATTTTTCTTCTTTCTTTCGAAAACAGTCGCCCAATTATAGACCGGCAGTTGTAATGTTGATTTAACTCGCAGTTATCGATCTGCTAGGTCCCCACTGAGTCAGGGACCCCTCAATGTGCTATGCGTTTCAAATGAGAAGATAATCGCGATCGCGACAACTTCACTCTGTACTTGTCAAAATTGTACCGCTAGCAACAAAACACTCCCAAGTCGGGTAAAGTACGTATGTGTTTAGTAACGTCCGTTCGGACGTGATATTTTTTATACGCCTAACATTTTTCTTTAATATATTATTATTAGTAGCCTTTATTATTTAATAAACACCAAACAGAAATAAGTAAATAGGCAAAATATAAGAATATTCTACACTATTGTGGTTTTCCAGTCAGATGTGATTTTTTTTTAACTAAAACTTATTTTTATTAAATTGTAAAATATAGTGCTTAAGTATAGTTAAATAGAGTAGGTAGGTATTTCTGTGTAATACTAATGACACCTTTTTACGAATCATTTTATTACTGACTTTACGTCATACAATAAAGTTGCAGTCGTCAAATCAAAATGTCATCATGACAGTTATCAACTCATTTGAAACGCATAGTACGCCTCGTTACAAGAAAATTGTACTAAATAGAGTAACCTCCTAAAAACAGTACGATTTTAAGTGGCGGGAAGTATGTTTACTATTTAAGATAGTAGTTTACAAACAAAAATCGAATTCCTAACACTCGAAAACCGGCTGCGATCGTGTCAACGGATCCAGAAGTGGACGAGTGGGCATGTGGACATAGCTTGGTGTTTAAACACTGTTGGGATCAATGACCGACATGTTTAGACACTCGACAACACAAGCTATGGTTGATTTCATTGCTTGGAAGTTAAATTGAGTAATTGATTTTGGGTTTTAAGAATGAATAGATAGCTTTTGCTGGTTCTACATGCGTGGATGACACGTCGAGTATCCAGAATTGTCGAGAAAAGCACAAAAAGAAATTGGCGAACGCATTTTGTATGTTACGTAGCAAAAATCGCAAAACGAAACTGTTATGTGGCATGCAGCGGCGGCGAAGCGGCGGTAGCGTAATGGCTAAGGCATCGGTCTCGCAATCGTGAGGTCGCGGGTTCGAATCCTACCCATTATACTACCGACGTAAACCCACTCCTAACACAAGCCTTTGAGCTTAGCTGGAGGGGTTAACAAGATTGCTAATAATGTGGGACTCAATTCCACATTGCTAGTTATCTTTAAAAAAAAAATCTAAACGGGCCATTTTTTACGGCAATTTGTGGCGGCAATGCTGTGGCCGGCAACATGGCAGTACTCTCCAATATTGATTTATTGGTTGCCGGACGATCACTTAGCGATTTATTTTCCGCAATATCGCCCGGCCAATTTTGTTGTTGTTTCAGTCGCCCTCTATTTTATTGTTGCAGTGTTGTGTAGCCCGTTTAGTAGATTGGATTATGCGCCATACAATTGGTACAGTAAACTATTTTACACTGTACAGTAAATAGCATTTGCAAAAATATTCATCTGGAAAACAATGTGTCTCTACAATTTTACGTTATCATAAATTTATAAACATCAAAAAAAACATTAAAACTACATGATTTGATCATACAAAAGAATGACGTCATTGCTTTGTATTTCATATAAATTAGTAAGAGGCGCATCGTTTTGACGTTTCTTAAAAAGATACTGATTTGACTTGACAGTCATCTACCCTATTGTAGACATATTGCCATTATTGGCCGAACAAATAGTTGTTAATAGTGCCGCCACCAATTGCCGTAAAAAATGGCCCGTTTGGACGCCCCTTTATACTGGTAGTTTCGCAAAGTTTGTCTGTCTATCCTCAGGTTAGCTCAGAGATCCATAGTACCTACTAGAAAGCTGTAATTTTCCATGGATATACATATTAGTTACGCCAACAAAGTGGTTGAGCATGACTGACAGATATCCTACGTCTTATTCTGGTTTAAGCAATCCCTGGAACCACCACTGAAAGATATCCAACGTCTTATTCTGTGTACCTACCTTGTTATTATCTTATATATAAAATTCTCGTGTCACAATGTTAGTTACCATACTCCTCTGAAACGGTTTGACAGATTTGGATTAAATTTTAAATGCATATTCAGTAGGTCTGAGAATCGGCTACTATCTATTTTTCATAACCCTATAAGGGTTATCCACCCCTAACATTTATAACTTTACTATAATATTATAAAGCTGAAGAGTTTGTTTGTTTGAACGCAATAATCTCGGGAACTAAGGGGCGAATTGAAAAATTATTTACTGTTAGATAGCCCATTTATCAAGAAAGGCTATAGGCTATATAACATTACGCTACGACTAATAGGAGCGGAGCAGCAAGGAAAAATGTAGCAAAAACGGAGAATAATTACGCAGACGAAGTTGCGCGGGTCAGCTAGTATTTATCTAATTGTTATGTTTCATAAAAACACGTTCAGAATTTTCATGAAACATCTACAAATTCATGTTGAATACATGAATTCGTAGATGTTTGCTATTCCTTCGCAGACAAAAATACTGAACGTTTTAATGAAACTTGTATATTTCATCAAAATGGATGATAGTTGGAAACCAAAAAAAACAGCCAGACAGTAGACTTTTGCATTATACAATCAATAGAAATCTATCGAAAATTTTAAAATAAATTGTTAACTGTATTGGTGGCGCAGTTGTACAGGAGGCTTTAGGCTGGAGTCTTACATTGAACAGAGCTTGGTAGTTTCGAATCTGGGTGTATTTTATGTAGGTTAATTATAATATCTAATATAATATCTTGGGACAACTCACACAACGCTATCTGATCCCAAACTAAGCAGAGCTTGTACTATGGAAACCAGACAACTGATAAACATACTTAAATATTTCTAAATACATACATATTATAGTTATATAACACCCAGACACAGAATAAACCATCGTGCTCATCACACAAAGTTTTATCCTAGGTGGGGATCGAACTCACGACCTCTTACGTAGCAGTCGGATACCTACCGCGTCACATAGGCGAATTGTTTTTTTTGTATGAATTCCCTCACTGCACAGCAATACAGGGAACCTCGATGCGAAAATCTCTTTAGTTTGTAATGGGAATGAGTAAATCACTTGCATAGTCAAAGGGGTATGCCCACCAGTAGTATCGCTAGTATTTACGTTGTGCCACAAGTTGATGAAATGTATAATTCTTGTTTCTAATTATAACGTTATTATATAATGATATGGAGTCTCACATTTGCCGGAATATTGAGATGCAATTATTAGTCTTTTAGTTTATTTATTTCCTTTTTTTCGTATGAAGTTATTTTTAACGGTGGTAACACTATTACAAAAATAAAATCGTAATATCGATTAGGGTTATTATCGATTTTTATTAATATAAATACTCTATTAATTGTTGCACCGTTTGAATGTAAAGGACGATAATATTTAAACACTATACTTTTTAATAAGCATATTCTTTGATACCTTTAGATTAGGACCCGGCTCGATTAAAAATAAGAACATAGTAACGAATTTTAATAAAAAAATCGATTTGTATAGGATATGACAAAAGTTATGGCAACACTGAAATGTAATGTCATGTCACTTGTTTATCTGTGCATAAAGATTGTTGGCGCCGGTCCATTATGAAAACAGTTTAAAGTATTAATAACAAATAGCTTTTGTTATTTCTCGTGTTGTGTATGATATTGTGGTTACATTACGCGAGTTTGAGATAGAGACTCCATATACATAGTAACAATCAGAAATATTTTGTGAGACAGAGACTCGTACCAATATTGTGACAATTGTGAAGTGTTTGTGAGATAGAGATTCGGATTATATATCACTGCAAAGCCGAATTCATAGCCATAAACTAGTGTTACACATCATGTGTAATACATAATTAATACGCAATATCATAGTTATGCCCTATTTTCAAAAAAAAAATGTATATAAATATTTCGATTTTCGAAGTTCATCCACCCATATCAATTAAACCCGGCAAATTAGGTAAATCATAGTTGGTTTTTCTGAAAGTATATATTAATGTCTACATAAATCAGTAGTTTTCATCTTGGCACAACACAATTTGTAGCGATACTAAATTCCATAGTCACTTGAACAATCGCCTTTGATGAAATAAATACAAAGGTAGTTTAAATTTTGGGGAATGATGATTAACTAAAGACATTTATTGTGATTAACGAGTAGGTGCAGACACACGGACGAAGCGGCAGGAAAACGCTAGTTTAATAAGATATTAAAAACTAGCTTTCGACCGCGGCTCCGCCCGCGTGGATGTCGGTTATCGCGATAAAACTATCCTATGTCCTTCCCCGGGACTCAAACTATCTCCATACCAAATTTCATCTAAATCGGTTTAGCTGTTTAAGCGTAACAGACAGACAGACAGAGTTACTTTCACATTTATAATATTAAGTACAGATAAACGCACTGTAATTAAGTGTACACATCACCTAATAATAAAAAAAATAGTGTCAATACATAGCATATGGTTCTTTTAAAGTGTTAATAGCAAATTAAATAATGAAAATCTATTGGTGTTGCATTTTATTTGCGTTTGTAAATCGATAGGTATGTAGGATTCCCATTAGTTTCTACTACTATAAACAGCACTGTTATAATATTTGTTGAATGTATTAGGGACCGTCTACACGGGCGAGAGAATCACGGCGATTTGATCGTCGTGCCACTTATACACTCTAGTAAAACATGTCTCCACACTAGCGTTGCCAGACGTCCGGATAAAACCGGACATAGTTAGGCTTTTTGATTATGTGTCCGGCCAAAATAAACGGTGCCCGGCTTGTCCAGCTTTTGTTAGGCTTTTTACAATTAACAAACGAGCGAGCGCCGAGCGGTGGCCGAAGAGTCGTTTTGTCATACCTACCTATTAATACTGAGGCACAAAATCCTCAATAATGTAGGGTGTCTGGCTTTTTTATCCAAATGTCCGGCCAAACGGGCTGGTTTGTCCGGCTATTAGGTTTAGCGCCCTGGCAACCCTACTCCACACGGCAATATTATCGCGGCGTTGCGACGAGTGACTGTGCGTGAGAGAAACGTCATGGTATCGCTCGCCGCGGAACTAGGCGCTCTCGCAACAAGAGTGCGGCGGGAATTGTAAAAATGGCGGCAAACTAATCGACCATTATTTTTACAGCTCCGAGTTTAACTTGTAAAAAATGATTTGAATACGTAATAGTTGACTAAGAACAAGACTTTGTGCATGTATGAAGCGCATAAATACTTGACACTGGCAGAAATTAGCCGTTAAAACGCCATAAACTCAAAGAAGAAGAAGAAGAGCGCGGCGGGCGCGCTGTCAAACGCAGACGTCCCGCCTCGAAAACGTGACGATACCGTCACGAGTCGCGACGATACGGTGGCAGAATAATCGCTCGTTCGTGAAGACTACCCGACGATAGTAGAGCGGAATTGTCGCGATTCTCTCGCTCGTGGAGACGGTCCCTTAGAGAAGAAAGCTTTTTGAAATCTAGGACCTTATTCATGTCGGCAATTTCGCACGGGTCTAAGACCCGTGACCACGATAGGTGCAATTCGATCGAAACGTCGGGTAAATAAAAGGTTCATACCTTTAAATAATACACGCGATTAAGTCCCGAAATATATCTAATATGCATAAAAATCGCGAAAGTTTAAACAAAAAAATCTAATTTTACTATTAAGAAGAACACGATTCCGTATGAATAGTTGAGAAGACTCGTTAATAAAACTTAACTAAGAACTACAATAAGAGAACCGAAAACCAGTGTTTAACATAGATAGATACATTTATTATTAGGACAAACGTGGGAATCGAACCCACGACCTTTGGTTAGCAATCAGGGTCACTGACCACTAGACCAACAAACCAGTCAAATGTGTATGGACCCTTGTCCACGACAGGTCATAAGGTTAGATAGGGAACAGCATGGTCGTACTCAGGATTATTTTTCGGTATGGTTTTCTTTATATCGGGGGGGGGGGGGGGTATTTCCTTTTACATTTTCAGAAAACTTACAGCTAAACAAAGTGAGGTAGCGTAGTGCCTATACTAATATTATAAAGCTTAAAAGTTTATTTGTTTGAACGCGATAATCTCAGAAACTATTGGTCCGAATTGTAAGTTTATTTTACTATTGGATAGCCCATTTATCGAGGAAGGCTATAAGCTATATAACATCTTGCTACGACCAATAGAAGCGAAGCAGCATTCGAAGTTGCGCGGATTGGCTGGTTAAGTAACTAGCTGACTCGCGAGGCCAATTAAAAGTACTAAACACTGGCCAAGTGAGTAACTGTGTACCTTTTGCAACTTTGGAGTGGGGGGGGGGGCTTACCTACAAATACCCCTTGGGAACGCTTATGGTGAAGACCAAGACGGTACCAGTCCTTCACCAGCGCAGCGCACGTCACGTCAGGCTTGATCTTGGCTTCAATCATGCCTGAAGGTAATCATTGATGAGGCCTACGATGGAACGAGCGCACCCAGAAGATGCTCATGCACTTTGGTCCTAAAAGTGTCCGGGTATTATATAGAAATACTGACACCACCGGCAGGGAGTTCCACACTTTAGCTGTTCTCTGAACAAATACATATCACAAATGTAGAAGCTAACCGCTTCTGTGTGTGTTAACGTTGTGACTAAGCCCCCCGGTATAGCCACAACGTGTTGATAGTAGTCTGCAGTGTGCCAATGATGGAAAAGAGTCTTCAGGATCAGAGCATGGAGTTCTTGTGAAGTTGCGCGGGACAGCTAGTAAAATAATAAAAACAAAATTACGTTATATTTTTTTTTTTAATACGAAATTACTTTTGTCCCTACCTATTATATAGATGAAAGACTGTCTGACTGGCCTGTTGTTCTAGTGGTCGTGGGTTCTATTCCCACCTAGCATAAATCTTAATATGATGAGCACGATTGTAAACCCTGGTTTCCTCTCACCTATAACGTCCACGTCTTCAGCCTGACCGTACAATATCATGGGTTTTACAGTTCGCAAAGTTTAACTACTTTTATTGGTACTTACCTACTATTACGACTATTAAAATTGATTACCATTATAAATAACTTTCCGCTAATATTAATAACCAAATAAAAACTCAGTAAATATGACATGAATAGGGCTTCGACCTCTCCTTACTAATGTAATAACAGTTAGTCATTCTAACAACCATTAGTTTTTTGAAGCGATTATGATGCTTGTAATTTATATAAGTTATTAATATCTAACTTGTTTAAGATGACTATAATTGAAATTAGGGTTGCCAGTATCGGTTTATTCAAATTCAAAATTGGGTAGATGACTACAATAACAATAAATTATTTTACACTATACTGGAAATAGCATTTGCAAAAATTTTCTGAAGAACAATGTTTCTCTACAATGTTACGTTGTCATGAATTTATAAACATCAAAACAAACATTGAAACTACACAATTTGATCATACAAAGGAATGACGTCATTGTTTTGTATTTCATATAAATTAGTACGAGGCGCATCGTTTTGACGTTTCATAAAAAGATACTGATTTGACTTGACAGTCATCTACCCTATTGTTTATTCCAGAGTCCCAGTTCAGCTAGAGGTCGTCTGATTCGTACCTATGATAAATTTATTTGTGAAAAGCACATGTAATTTGTAAGGCATAATTTTTCTTTAATGTAGAAGCGGCTGTAGCCTAATGGCTAAAGGCATTAAACTCGCAATCGTGAGGTCGCGGGTTCGAATCATATTTATTATACTACCGACATATACCCACCCCTTTTTTTGTGATGTGGCGGGAAAAAATCCTTACGAACACCCCCACCGTCCACGGAAGACGGTGGAGGTAGTGTGGGGTTGCCCACTAAAAAACCCACCGTGTATCGCTCGCCACCTTCGCGAACGGGCCGTCGGAATTTGTTATGCCGTCCGGCGGCCCGCCCAGTGGCAATGCCCGGAAGCGATGTCATTGCATTCCGGGCATTTCACACCTACGCGGCACCTGGATACACACAGGATGCCGCGCCTCCACGGAAGCCCTCGGGCGGGGCAGATTACCCCGTACGCTCGCCCGCAGATCCACCTAAGGCATCGACGCCGCCCGGTTCGCCGGCGACGGAGCGGATCCACCAGGGAGCTCTTCCCTGACGCGCTCCGCCGCATCCTTTTGCGAGATGACGTCCTCACAGAAGGATGCGGCCGTATTCCACGACCCCTCGTTCCGGACCATGGACAGAACCACGGCCGGCAACGAGAGGTCACTTCCGACCACTGCGGTACACATATACCCACTCCTAACGCAAGCCATTAAGCTTAGCTTTAGCAGGATTGCTAGTAATGTGGGTTATCTTAAAAAACAGAAAGGTATTTAAAATCTACACTTTCTTAACCGTTTCTCAATCTGTTTCGTAAGATCCTTTATCACAGAATTTCAGTGAGGTATATATTTTTGTTTTCATTATTGGTAACCCTAAATGTTTGTCGTCATTACTAAAACGGGTTTTTAAAACACAGTTGTTTTCTTCACAGTTTTTTTTAATTAGCACCTATACCCACCACGACGATGGTACTAATTACTGTACTTACTGCTAAGGGATCAATGGCAGTCATTCCCATTAAATAGCCATGGAGTATAGATGACCTGGAGGACGATATTTTACTCGTAGAAAAGAATAGAAAATTCTTTATTGTACACCACACTTATTAAATTACATTATACTTACACGATCACATAATTATTACTTACATAAGCGCATGTACAATGGGCGGCCTTATCGCTGAGAGCGATCTCTTCCAGGCAACCTTTGGATGGACAGGAATGTATATAAGAGTACCACGTGGTGTAGAAGAATGTAAATTATATATATAATATATATATAAAGACTTACACGATTTTATATTATATCAATAGATAAACACAAAAACATATATCTAACATTATAATAAAACTATTGAAATGTAAGACACAATAAACTAGTTATATATAAAAGAGAAAAAGAGAAAAGAAATTAAATATAAAATTCATATATTTATTTATATACATTAATTAATAAAGTTGACAAGAACATTGTCCAAGTGGCGACCTCTGGAAAAGGTAGATATGAAGTACAAGAAGCAAATTATACTTTTCTATTTTTTTTTTGTAATAATTAAGTAATAAACCACTGGGTCCTTATTCACTACCTTTTTTTCGTTTTCGCGGCAAGCCCGCGCTTTTAACTGTCAAAATCTTTACAAATACAATAATTGTATTTTTGCAACTGCAATTATTTTAAAAATTATAATCAAACTCATAATCAATTATAGTGTCAACATCTTCTCATAATGGTATATAGAGAGATGCGCTTAGAAATGCATGGCGCATGTGCGCGGACAGCTTTGAGCGGACCGCGCATGCGCCTATTCGCGCGGGCTTGCCGCAAAAACGGAAAATAAAACATAGAGAATAAGTACCCTGGTCTGGCACTTTCCACCTCAACCACATTTTTTTTTTCGTTTCTTTAATGTTTTTTTTTGTAATTTTAAACATAAAGTACTAGTGTTATTGTTATTTTATTTGATAGCTTCATTGACGTATAGACCTGGACCGTACATCCATTTCAATTAAAAGTAAATATTGACTGCAAAGCGTGAAAGCGCCTTTAAAAGGTATTGTGCACAAAGTAGCGTTGTCTCTTTCTAGAGAGTGGTCAATTTTGTGAGGTTATGGCGCAGTCCTGGTCTCTACGTCAATGGATCAAAGTCCGTGCGAACTTTCAAAATCCTCTTATGCTTTATGCTTATTATATGTAGCTGCGTTTAGAGGTGCATCAACGCGCATGCCTTGATGCATTTGTGAGCACACCTCCCCATTTACCATTACGACAGGATTTTGACAGTTCGTACGGGCTTGCCGTGGACACGGAAAAAAAAGAAAAGAAAAGATCGTGATGTACTATCCGTTTGTTATGTACAATATAACAAACGGATACTAGTTAATCTTTACAGATGTAATAAGGATATTGTAGTAATTTTTATAGGCATTTTTTTTTTCTTTATTTCAAGGAACTTTTTGTCCATGGACATGTCAGTTCCCTGAAGGCAAAGAGAGTACATGCTCACAAATTAATAAAATAAAACAATCATATCCTTAGATTTAAATGGGTTCTTTAAAATTAGGTTAAGTGTACTAACTACATATACATATAGGCATTTCTTGCCAATTACTTTATCAATACAACAATTGCATTTTTAAAAGATAGAAAAATTTGAAGTCCAGACCCAGGAATCGAATCCGAGACTTCCGTATGCCAAAACGGGGCCGGAATCGAACCACCTATCTGGACTATGTTACTAGATCTCAATTTTTTCTATCCTTTGATGCTCGCGAGTTGGGCCCTCACATGCGCCATCTAGCCGCTAGTTAAAGAACTATCACGGCTTTTGTTATTGCTTCGTTTCAGAGAGCATTTTTAACAAATTATGATGTCGCAATCCGAATATTGTAGTAGGTATTTTTTTTAGGCATTTCTAGCCAATTACTTTATCAATACAATAATTGCTTGATTAAATTTTTCTATCGTTTAGTCGGTATCGGTTTTCGCTGGCTTGTGTGTAGGTATTTTTTATAGGCATTTCTTGCCAATTACTTTATCAATACAACAATTGCATTTTTAAAAGATAGAAAAATTTGAAGTCCAGACCCAGGAATTGAATCCGAGACTTCCGTATGCCAAACCGGGGCTGGAATCGAACCTATCTGGACTATGTTACTAGACTTCATTTTTTTCTATCCTTTGATGCTCGCGAGTTGGGCCCTCACATGCGCCATCTAGCCGCTAGTTAAAGAACTATCACGGCTTTTGTTATTGCTTCGTTGCAGAGAGCATTTTTAACAAATTATGATGTCGCAATCCGAATATTGTAGTAGGTAATTTTTATAGGCATTACTAGCCAATTACTTTATCAATACAATAATAGCTTAATTAAATTTTTGTGAATAAGGGACCCTGCTGTATGAGATTTACTATGTTATATACTAAATAATTTACAATATTATATACATATTAATATTATATACACGTAGGCTTTGACCAAACACACTGGTTCTTTAAATAAAATCATTACTTAGGTACTTCATCATCATCATCATCATCATCATCAGCCTATCGCAGTCCACTGCTGGACATAGGCCTCTCCAATTGCACGCCACTTTGTTCTGTCTTCGGCTTCTCGCATCCAGCTCCTGCCAGCCGTTTTGCGTAAATCATCACTCCACCTGGCCTGAGGGCGTCCTACACTACGTTTGCCGAGCCGCGGTATCTACTCAAGAACTCGTTAAACTTGATGATTTTAAAAGAGTGGCTCACAAGTTTCTTGGCACCTTCTTCTCATGAGCTTTACACTTGGAACTGCTAACTTCTTTGTTTTATAAACAAAACTTTTTAAAACAACCATTAATATGGTTTCAAGAAATACAAAGAGAACAAGAAAGATATTTGAGTTTAAGTGAGTTTGAGTTCACAAATCATGGACACAAAGTACATCTAAGCTTGGAACAACAATTTATAGATAGCATAAAGTGATGTAGGTACCGTACGGGAATCAAACCTACACCCTCTTGCGCAGCGGTCGCATTTACTCCTACTGCATGTCCGAGGCAGTCGCAAACAAAATTAAGCAAGACAAAGACATTTCTTTATCCAAATTAATATTATGACTGTGAAAGTAACTATTTGTTTTCACGCTTAAACAGCTGAACCGATTTAGATGAAATTTGGTATGGAGATAGTTTGAGTCCTAGGAAAGGATATAGGAAAGTTTTTATGGCTATAACAGATTCACGCGGGTGGAACTGCGGGCGAAAGCTAGTATAGTATATAACTTTTTAGGGTTCCGCCATATTGGCAAAAAGGAACCCTTATAGATTCGCCATGTCCGTCCGTCTGTCCGTCCGCACATTGTTCAGAGACAGTGCCAGGAGGCTGTAATTTTGCATGGATGCACGTAATAGGTACTTACGCCGACAAAGTAAAGGAATTAAATAAAAAAAATTTTAGGTACCTATATGTAAAGTGGGGGTGTGATTTTTTTTTGTTACCTACCCCATCGTGTGGGGTATCATTAGATAGGTCTCTTAAAAATGTTCAGGGATGGCGAAGACAATTTTTTAGATTTAGGGATCCGTTTGTAAAATATTAAGCTTTAAAGTGCAAAACTTTGTTAAAGTCCCTTCATGTTGGGTATGTGCAAAAATTCACAGTAGTAGTATATATAGTAAAATTAAAAGGAAAACTATCACAACTAAGTAGGCTTTACAAGTTTACGAGTAACAGCTAATCAAATGAGAAGTAACAAAATTTTCGTACAAATACCATTGAAAAATATGATTAAGTAGATATAACGTTGTAAGTATCAAACAAAAACAACAGAAAGCCCACTTCTTAAGCCACAATAAGGAGGGGGGGACTATGGAACCCTACATTGTGCGTGACCCGACATGCACTTGCCCGGTTTTTTTAAGAAAGATGAACTGTCTTAAAGGAAAAAAAATATCAAGCAAATCACCGAATGCAAATTTCGCTGACTCACTCCTATGTTTTAGTCTTTATCTCTGGTGTTTTATAAGCTAGGACAACATTTTATACACTAAACCCTTTCCAGAAAAATAAACAATCGAATAGCGAAAACCCCATCTAAATCGGATCACTAGCTTTTGAGAAAACTGCAAACATATACACGTACATATATAGAACCATATTTTTTGAAGGTCGTTAAAACAGAGTCGCTTCCCGCTGTCTGTTGATGTATATGTTTAGATCTTCTAAACTACGTAACAGATTTTGATGCTGTCATCACGATCATTAAGATAATGTCTTCCGACTGATTTATGTGTATAATACAATATCTTGGGACAACTCACACAACGCTATCTGATCCCAAACTAAGCAGAGCTTGTACTATGAACACCAGACAACTGATAAACATACTTATATATTTCTAAATACATACATTTTATAGCTAAATAATAGCCAGACACAGAATAAACCATCGTGCTCATCACACAAAGTTTTATCCTGGGTGGGGATCGAACCCACGACCTCTTGCGTATCAGTCGGATACACTCCTACCGCGCCACAAAGGCAGTATATGCCTAATGTATAAGATAGCGGAGAGAACTCCGTGTAAAGCCGGGGCGGGCCACTAGTTTTACATAAAATGGCGTATAAGTAATGATTTGATAATAGGAACTTATGACGTCACAGGTTGTTATTCCATACACATTTCTATAGAGCTTGTCATTTTGATATTTCATTAAAAGAAACTGATTTGACTTGACAGTCAACATCCCCATTGGGAATCAAAACTGAACTCATTTCAATTTAAATTTTTTTATTTAAAAATTTCTTGCAACTACATTGCAGAAGAAGTCATTCTCTACTAGAAAAAAGGTGGATTTTTTAATACATATTATTCTAAGGAAGAATGATTAAGTTGGACCAAAAAATAAAGTCTAAAATCAATGTCCAATGTATGATTTTTCATTAAAATAACGTGGCATTAAGTAACAGAGATAAATAAATATGTACTTTTAGAAGACTGCGACTTCACGTTGATGCGTATTATTTTGTAAAATGTGAGTTCCACCTCATAACGGTTAGCACTTAATGATAGTTGATACCCTAGTGTCGTTTAAGTACATAGGCTTAAATAACTGCATACTATCCACAACCGATAATGCTTAATATTATATGTTACTAACTTTCATCCGCGGCACCGCCCGTGTTTGGTGTTTAATAATATCTTAGGACTACTCGTACAACGCCGTTTGATTATAAACTAGGCAGGGTCTGGACTATGGCAATCAGACAACTGATAATGATAAGTACAACAACATAGTACTGATAAAATATGGCTGCCTTTGCGGCGCGGTGGGAGTGTGTCCGACTGCTACGCTAGAGGTGGTGGGTTCGATTCCCACACGGGACACCACTTTGTGTGATCCACAATTTTTAGTTCCGAGTCTAGGTATACTTTGTGTCAGTGACTTGTATGTTTGTAAAGTCCCTAGCACACAGGGCTTGTACCATATTGCAGGGGTCGTTTCTTTAAAAAAAACATATACCTATATATGTAGCCATATATAAATATATATGTGTATCTTAGTTAAAAAGGACAATCTTTTGAGTTCATCGGTAGGATGCCAACAAGGTGAGACTCCTGGGCCAGTCGTTTTTAGTTTGGCAACATTTTTGCAAATGGTTAAAAATGTTGTATTTTGTCTAAACGAACGAACCATAGAACTCCCCTAAAATTGGGGCCCCTAGGAGTTGAAGAGATTGATTATCTATAATTTTTGTTCAAATTTTAAATTTAGAAATAATTAAATCTTTATTTATCTTTATTTATATATAATTTATGAATATAATATCTATAATATAATATCTTGGGACAACTCACACAAAGCTATCTGATCCCAAACTAAGCAGAGCTTGTACTATGGAAACCAGACAACTGATAAACATACTTACATATTTCTAAATACATACATATTATAGATAAATAATGCCCAGACACAGAATAAACCATCGTGCTCATCACACAAAGTTTTATCCTGGCTGGGGATCGAACCCACGACCTCTTGCGTAGCAGTCGGATACATTCCCACCGCGCCACAGAGGCAGTCAAATATTTCACATTTACTAAAATTTTAATGTAAACCTTTGAATTTATCTTTCAGAAAATCAAAGTCCTTGTAAACTGTCTCAGCGTCTCCCCCTAGGGTCCCGTCATCCAGGTACTACCAACTATTCAATTTAGAATTTAGTTGTCGAATTATGGAATGAATCGCTAAACTAAAAACGACTGGCCCAAGAGGATCACCTTGTTGGCATCCCACCGATGAACTCAAAAGATTGTCTTTTTAAACTAAAATACATATATATATATATATATATATATAATGAAATATCCCTTAGAAAATAAGGTATAAACAATTTGCATATAAAAGTAATTATTCGACGTGCGCTGCCATTTTGTTATTTTTTATTTTCTAATTAACAACAAAATCCCTTTGACACTTTATTTAATGTGCGCTGCCCAAAAAAAAAATCAGATTCCTATTAAGATCCTTTTATTGCCGACAGACTATGGGGAAGTGTGAGCAGTAACATATAAATGTGAATACGTAGGGTAGTTTTATATATATATATATATGGCTACTTTAATAATACATGGATTGATTACATATATAGGTATATGTTTTTTTATTTAAAGAAACGACTGACGATCTTTTTCGCGGGGGCCTTTCCAAACATACAAGTCACGTACTACACAAAGTACACCTAGACTCGGAACAACAATTTGTAAACCACACTAAGTGGTGTCCAGTGTGGGAATCGAACCCACGACCTCTTGCGAAGCAGTCGGACACACACCGCTACCGCACCACAAAGGCTGTCAGGTTAGGTTATCAGTTGTCTGGTTGCCATAGTCCAGGTACTGCCTAGTTTATAATCAGAGATTGAGACAGAAATGGCGTTGTGTGAGTTGTCCCAAGATATTACTGAACACCAAACACGGGTGGTGCCGCGGACGAAAGTTAGGAACATATAATATTAAGCACTATAATCATTTTCCCTTCGAATAATATTTGTTAAAAAATCCACCCTTTTCTCTAGTAGAGAATGACTTTGACATTAAGTCCACCATCTGCAATGTAGTTGCAGGAAGTCTTTTAAAACCGCGATTCATTTGAGCACTTTCTTCTCACTGGATAGGTAACCTGCTCTTTATTTTATAAACACCAGAGGTAGCAATTGAGAAAGATTAGTAGCAACTAGGCAGCAACTTTTCATAACAATTTCGATGTAAAATATTGGTAGTGACCGTCCATTCTGACGCACACTAAATTAGACCTAGGCATAGATTAATCAACTATCCTCATCACCAAATTACATTCAGATATAGAATAAACTATCATACTCATCACACAAAGATTTATCCTGAATAGTAATCGAACCAACGACCTGTGGCTTACCAGTCAGGGTCACTAACCACTAGACCACCAGGCCAGTCATATGCACATATTATCCTATTAAATATTACAGTTAACTAGCAATCAAAGTTACGTACAATCGTTTAAGAGCCAACATTATCAGTTGTCTCGATCGGTATCGAAAAACGATAATTTAACCAACGACTAGGCTTTTATTTTGGTTTCGTAATCGGCCATGATTGCTTGATACATAGTTAGATGGGTTATCAAATCATTTAACTGATTATTGAGGTAACAGGTCAATTGTAAAATCAAATAAAAACCTAGCTTTTAATAGAATTTCTGACATATTTGTCTAGCGGTTAGTGACCCTGATTGCAGGCCAAGGTTCGTAGGTTTTTTTTTAAATAAAGATAATTAGAAATGTGAGATTTAGCGCATTGCTAGTTATCTTGTTAACCCCTCCAGCTAAGCTCAAAGGTTTGTGTTTGAAGTGGGTTCACATCAGTAGTTTAATGGGTAGGATTGGAACCCGCGACCTCACGATTGCGAGACCGATGCCTTAGCCATTAGGCTACTGCCGCTTCTCTCTATTCTGTCTTTGTGTAAATACAGTATAATCACTCAGATTCCTTAATCACGATCTTAATTTCTTGTCCACGGCAAGCCCATGCGGATCTCACAAAATCTTGTCTTAATGGTAAATAGTAAGGTGTCCTTACAAATGCATCAAACCGCATGCGCGGCGCGCTCAAACATATCCATTGTGTATGCGCGCTAATTTAATTATGACAAGATTTTGACAGTTCCGCATGGGCTTGCGGTGGACAAGGAAAACAATCGTAAATAGTCAGTTGAAACTTAGTGGCCTGTTATAATCGGGTCGGCAACAATCGGTACAGCAGCAAAATCGAATATAGGTAAGTAATAATATGTAAATGAATGTTCGGGAAAAAAGTCACTCGGCTTTACCGAACACGTATACTAGCCCGTTCGACATCGGGTCGGCATCAGTCGACATAGCCGGGCGGCGACAAATACTGCCAAATCGAATAATATATGTTCGTAAACTTTTCTAATTTGTACATATTATAGAATTTTATAAGCTACGATTCTTAATCGCATAAATATTTTATTTTAAGGCTAAATACCTTTGTTTTATTGCCTGACGTTTCAACCGTATTGCAACGGCCATGGTCACGGGTAGACTGATAGTCGTCTATACCTACTGATGGTAGTCGTAATAAAATACGCGATTAAGACCCGTAGCTTATAAAATTCTATAAATCGAATAATGTGCCGACCCGAACAAATTACCCGATCGGCACTATAACTAATCACTTTTTTTTTTTATAGTTAATGAAGCTGAACATATGTAGTAATTGCTTCGGGTCGGCTTTGTTGTTCCGCAAATACGGTTCATGGTTATGCGTCGACTAATCTTATCAGGTTCAGTCGACTACACAGAACATAATATTATGATAGTGCTAAAGTGTATTTTTAATACCACTAAAAGAAGAGACGATTAGGTCTTAAGCCTGATGGTGTCACGCTAGCTCATAACAGTATCAATGACACCCAAATTTTGTTTAAAAAAGATCTGAATGAAATCACATCGTCATTTTTTATATATATATACTAGCTGACCCGCGCAACTTCGTCTGCGTAAATTTTCCCCATTTTTGCAAACATTTTTACTTGCTGCTCCGCTCCCATTAGTTGTAGCGCGATGTTTTATAGCCTATAGCCTTCCTCGATAAATGGGCTATCCAACAAAAAAATATTTTTTTAAATCAGACCAGTAGTTCCTGAGATTAGCGCGTTTAAACAAACAAACAAACAGTCAAACAATCAAACAAAAGACAAACTCTTCCGCTTTATAATATTTGTATAGATGACGACTCCTGCAGTAGGGTACAAGCCCTGTGTCGCGAGGGACTTTACAAATATACAAGTCACGGACACAAAGTACTCCCAGACCCGGAACACACACATAGTGACACAGTGAGACCCAGCGTTCCGTGGAAATCGAACCCACGACCTCTTGCGTAGCAGGACACATTCCCACCGCGCCACAGTGGCAGTCACACATTTGAGATTTTAATTCGTAATATTTTTTATAGGCATTTCTTGCCAATTACTTTACAAATACAATAATTGCATTTTTGAAAGATGAAAAATTTGAAGTCCAGACCCAGGAATCGAACCCGAGACTTCCGTAGCCAAACCGGGGCCGGTATCGAACCACCTATCTGGACTATATTACTAGACCTTAAATTTTAGGTCTAAATTACCAAAATTCTAAATTCTCTAAATACCCGGTTTGACCACAGAAGTCTCGGGTTCGATTCCTGGGTCTGGACTTAAAATTTTTATATGTTTCATAAATGCAATGTTTGTATTTAGTTCGTAAGTCTTATTTTCCCAGTAATTACACTTGCTACAGTGCCCTTAAATTGAAATACAGTGATGAGTTCACACCACTTTATAACGGCAGAATACACGGAACAGAAAAAAATTCTGTTCCTTGGCAGAATAACTGATTCTGTAGTAGTACTACTAGTGCAGTTTCGCTTCCCTCACTCTAGGACGGTAATCCGACACGTCGGGGGAGAGATTAGGCGCAGAACCGACTTTTTAAACTTCGAAGAATGAAGGAGTGTGTTTTTGAAAAACAGTTACGCATCTATAAACCGCCAGTGGTAATGTGGCTTAACCTCACAGATATTTCTTCCAAAGCCTATCGTAATGTAACTTAGATAAATTACATATCCCACTAAAAAGTGAGAAATAAAAAAGTTTTATAAATACAAGGCAAAAAAATTCATTCTATTTTTATGGCAGTCAGTCAGCTTCTCCTTTTATTAGATTAATAATAATAATAATATCTTGGGACAACTCACACAACGTCATCTGATCCCAAACTAAGCAGAGCCTGTACTATGGCGACCAGACAACTGATAAACATACTTATATATTTCTAAATACATCCACATTATAGATAAATAACACCCAGACACAGAATAAACCTTCGTGCTCATCACACAAAGTTTTATCCTGGGTGGGGATCGAACCCACGACCTCCGGCTCAGCAGTCAGGGTCACAAACCACTAGGCCAACATACCAGTAAATTTTGAAGATTGTTTTTTTCTTTTAGTTTCCTTGTATTTATATTTGAAGTCACTAATTGAGTGATTTTTTTTGTAAAATAGTTTTTGTATAACTTGTAACATTACAATCCTATTTTATCAATAGTTTTTTTTTTTTTTAAATACTACTTTACGTGTGTGTTGGCATTAGACATAAACGCGCGCTGTTTTAATTCAATCAACATTTTTCTTTGTTTTACATATATAAAACAAAACTAGTTTTGTCTGCCTCTGTGGCGCGGTGGGAGTATGTCCGACTGCTACGCAAGAGGTCGTCGGGTTCCTACTTTTTCATTAATGGATATCATAGACTCTGTTAAATGATTTATGTATATCTCTCTTGATGACTGAGAAACTGTCACCATATAATACTATGACTGTTGATTGATCATCTAAACTAATGCTATGTAATTTACTAATTAAACTGCTAAACTTTGCTCCCGGTGAACAATAATTTGTAACTTTATAATTTGAATAACCCTTAATTAACTTTCCAAAATCTATTCCTAACTGGTCGGTAATAATTACAACTCTTTTCTCTGTAACAGGATTAGCTAAAGGTTGTTGAGTATTTAACAATCCACAGTCACAATCAGACTCACTGTTAGTACTGTTCTGCAAACATGATGTATATATGAGTATATTTACATTGTTTGTGGGTGTAACAGACTGTAGTAGCGAGCAGTTATAGCAAAGGTTGTTTATGATAAGAGAAGTTAATTGATCCATATTCTCTCTTGCTACTTGGGCTACTTCCTCATACTTAAGAATGTACTGTTGAGTTTCTGATTCGTGTTTTAGTATGAGTGATGACAGACGAGAGTGTAAGTTTGTGATTTGAGCATTGAGCTCCTGAGTATGTTGGTCATACATCAATCTGCTGGCAACTATTTGTTCATGACAGGAATCCAACTGTGACCGTAGTTTTTCTTGTTTATTTAATGATTAGGATTGGCTTTTAAACAATGTTGAAAGTTTTCCAAACCGTCTACATTTAACTTCAAGATATTTAATTATTTTATTTTATTTTGAATATTTCCTGCGTTTTTTATGGCAAAGTAACTTAAACTTATTTACACATTTAGCACCTAAGAATTCACTAAAGAGATTTTGAGTTGCTTGACTGTTTGTCGCCTGTATTGTTTCTTCTAAAACAATACAGGCGACAAACAGTCAAGCAACAAAGATTATAAAAAGGGAAAGTTAGTAAGTTTGTAGGGGGTAATCTCTGGATCTACTAAACCGATTTTGATTTTTTTCACCAATAGAAAGCCACGTTATTTGTGAATGTCATAGGCTATATAACATTACGCTATGACTATATAAAATTTTTTTGCAACATTTTTTATAATATGACTATAATAAAAAATGTTGCAAAAACGGGGGAAAATGACGCAACCGATCAGCTGTTAGACATAAACGCGCGCTGTTTTAATTAAATCAATATTTGTTTTTGTTTTAACATATTTATAACAAAACTAGTTTAAAAATCATTGCGTAGAAATAGATTAACTTTTCTTTAAACATCTTAATAAATACCATGAATAGACTGCCACTGTGGCGCGGTGGGTGTGTATCCGACTGCTACGCAAGAGGTCGTGGGTTTGATCTCCACCCAGGATAAAAGTTTGTGTGATGAGCACGATGGTTTATTGTGTCTGGGTGTTATTTATCTATAATATGTATTGATTTAGAAATATATAAGTATGTTTATTAGTTGTCTAGTTGCCATAGTACAAGCTCTGCTTAGTTTGGGATCAGATGGCGTTGTGTGAGTTGTCCTAAGATATTACTATATTATTTTATTATTATTACCATAAATTTTCAATCAAAAATTCGCAAAAAAGTCCCTAAAATACTTAATCACTAAAAAATTTTCGTCGTCTACAACAAATATTCATAGGAAATCGACATAAAAAGCTTATGGGCGCTTCACCATGGCGTAGAAGCTCTCAACTCATGTCGTAACTGAATTGATGTACTCCAACGGACTAGCGGTCTGTCCGTCTATATATAAGCGGGGGAATTGCATAACAGATTTACATCCGTACAAGCCACGACACTGTGAACACGTGAGTACATATTTATTATATATTATATGTATTTTAACTGGTGAAACACGTTAAACATACGAAACATTTTTAAAACCAAATGTGATTCGTTTGCGGTATATTTTTAGGTAATTAACTAGAAAATTATGTTAAAAGGAATTCAATTATTTGGTAATTTGTGCAAAATAGAAGAATTAATTGATAATGAGATTTTGATACAAAACTATCAAATCTTGATTGAAAAAAAAAACATAATAAAAAATAACATGGCACATTTCCTAAATTATAAGTAGTTTTCCTAAATTAAATCGTCAAATCTAGAGTGTAGTAGTGCTGAAAATATATATTAAAAATTGATTTTTTGTTAGGCATTGTACATACTTATACTTTTTGTTAATTATAATCAATTCAAATAATAACATTACAATAATAGAAAATTTTAAATGTTAATGTAAAAAAACCAAGTACAGTGTAGGGTTCCAGCCCTAATTAAAAATTTATGCACTTGCTTATGAAAAAAATGTATTTGTATAATTGCACCAGCAGAAAAGCTTACTTTAATGGCACTTACGCCCTTTTGTTCGGGAATAACTCAATGACAGTATATTTGCTCATGTCGAAAATAATTTAAATTTAAAGTATTTATTAAGCGCTGCCTTTGTAATTTTTTTTTATATTATTTGGTCAAACGGTTCAAAAGATAAGGAGGGACACAATTCAGACAACTTTTTGACGATTATTTCCTAAAATATTCACTAAATAAAAAAAGAAGTTTATTAAAAACCTTTTAATATTTTTAAAAGACCTGTCGAATGATGAGCCACACGTTGATGTATGCTGAAAAAAAAAATCGGCTTAATTACCAATAAATATAAATGAAATTCGGTGTCTTGTCACACCGAATTTCATCAATATTTATTGTGTAATTTTTTGTGGCATATGGGTGGACAGATTGACACACAGATGACGGATATGCTATAAGGGTTCCATTTCTGCCATTTTGGCTACGGAACTTTAAAAATAATTACAAATAACGTGGCTTTTTATAGGTAAAATAATTTCAAAATCGGTTCAGTAGATCAAGAGATTGACTGCCTCAGTAGCGCGGTGGGAGTGTGTTCGACTGCTATGCAAGAGGTTCGATTCCCACATGGGATACCACTTTGTGTGATCCACTAATTGTTTTTCCGAGTCTGGGTGTACTTAGTGTCCGTGACTTGTTTGTTTGTAAAGTCCCCGCGATAAAGGGTTTGTACTACCTACTGCGGGAGTCGTCATAACCTCACAAACTCACAAACGTTACCTCTTTATAATAATAGTATAGAAGTAGGTACAGATAAAAACTATATAAACTCTATTCAGGCAATAGCGTGTCTTTAAACTAATCAAAAAAATGTTTTCTCTAATTCATTTTTACAAAATTTTAACCGTGATATCAATCAATCAGCCTGTATCGGTCCACTGCTGGACATAGGCATCCTAACTTACGCCAAAACATCGGGTCTTCTGCCTCTCGCATGGATTCCAGCGACTTTCTTTAGGTCCGTGATATCTAATAACTTAGACATACAACGCAAAATAAAATGTGTAGCTCCAACAAAAACATTCATTCTTTAAAAACGGCAAGCTAATGAACATTTCGATAACCGTATAACGTATAATATATATACATATAATTATCCATCTATATTATATATATATAAGTATATATATATAATATAGATAACCGGATATTGTAGACGCTGCTTTCATCTGTTGACGCCGGCGATGCGACACTGACATATAAAAACTAAGTCACTTGTTAAATATATTTCGGGACTTAATCGCGTGAATTATTTAAAGGTACGAACCTTTTATTTACCCGACGTTTCGTTCGAATTGCATCGATCGTGGTCACGGGTCGACTGCGGTCTGCGACACGGATCGGTGCAATTCGATCGAAACGTCGGGTAAATAAACGGTTCGTACCTTTCAGTCCTTTCGGAACCTTTAAATAATTCACGCGATTAAGTCCCGAAACATATCTAATATGTATAAAAATCGCGAAAGTTTAAAAACAATAAGTCACTTGTGTAAATGTTAAGGTGCTTTCTGAGCGCCTTTTCCATCTCAATGTTTGAAATTAAGAAGGCTTAAGAAGTTGGTTTTCTTTATTTCTATTTCATACTACTAACAATTTTATATTTACTTAATGAAAATTTTCAACGGAATTTGTATGAAAATTTTGTTACTTCTCATTTGATCAGCTGCAAATTTGCACTTTAAGCTTATTTCACAAACGGATCCCTAAATCGAAAATTCTCGTCGAAAAGAATTGTCTTCATAACCACTTTACGTTTTTAAAAGACCTGTCTAATGATATCCCACACGATGGGGTAGGTTAGAAAAGAAATCACGTCCCTAATTTACATATAGAGGTACCTCATAGACGTAGAGATCAGGAATGCGCCATAACCTCACAAAATTGACCACTCTCTAGAAAGAGACAACGCTACTTTGTGGACAATACCTGTCAAAGGCCGCACGAGTTTTTCTCTCTTTCACGCTTTGCAGTCAATATTTACTTTTTAATTGAAAAGGATGGCGCGTCCTGGTCTATACGTCAATGAGCTAACCAATTTGTTTATTAAGATTTTATTTTTTTACTTTATCGGCTTAAGTATATGTTCTAGCACAAACAGTCTCTGAGCTAAGCTATAAGCGTTCCGTTTTGCCAATATGGCTACGGAACCCTAAAAAACAAACGTTATGATATTACCGGCCACAATTTTAAAAGAATGAACTGCCTCTGTGGCGCGGTGGGAGTGTATCCGACTGCTACGCAAAAGGTTTGACTCCCACACGGGACACCACTCTGTTTAATTCACAAATTGTTATTCCGAGTCTGGGTGTAATTTATGTCCGTGACTTGTATGTTTGTAAAGTCCTCCGCGACAGGGCTTGTACTAGGGTACAAGCCCTGTATCGCGGGGGTCTGCGAGAGTCGTTTTTGTTAAAAGAAAAATAAAATACTAAATCAAACGTAGGTATTGTTCCTCTTCAAAATACTTTATTAAGATAGTAGTTAAATACTCAATTGTGTGTTGCTCAAGTGTGCGTTAAATGACAAATTCCCTTCTGTAATCTAATAAAATATATAGTCATGAGTCGTACCGCTATGTTTACTCACAGGAATACAAGCCACTCACTCAAAGAAACCAGGTATTTCGAACAAAACAATTGCGTTACAGTACCGCTAGTCTCATAAAATGTCTTTCAGATATTTCTAGTGCTAAAATTTACAGCTCTCCAGGCTATTGTGTAGGCAAACATGGGTTTTGTATGATGTAGGAATACTGTTAGCTTAGGGTTTAGTATGGTGTTTAGGATTGAGAATGTTTCTTTTACCGCAATAAATAAATTGTTTTATAAAACACAGACTGCAATACTAACAGTGAACTATGTAGGTGCTGTGAACCAATTTTTATATACTAGTAATTATATTTATTTATTTATTTAAAACTTTATGCACAAAATTGTACAGAGGCGGACTTAATGCTAAAAGCATTCTCTGCCAGTCTACCTTAGGGCGATGTAGAAATGTAATATGTAGGTGCAGTAAACCTGTATTAAGTATAAATTAAAAAAAAAAGAGTAGTATAACAAATCACAATTAAACATACTTACATAAATACACATTATACCTACATAAATACATATATACGTACATACTATAAATACATATACCTACATAAATTACTTATAGTTACAAATGTAGAGGTGATTCAACTAGTTCATCAAGGAACAGGGTACGTACTTTCCATTTAAAATTAAGACGATTAGGTTTTCTTTATAATATTCAACGTTTTTATTTATAATATGGATTATACAAGATATTTAAAAACTACTCTATATTACATCTATAATAATATAATATATACAAGATGTTTACAAAAAGAAAATAAAAAAGGGAGGATACAAAACCGTTTAGGCGTCAAAGAACTCCTCCCCATCGATGTCAACTGGTAACGTTCCCAGAAGGCTGGCAGCATTGCCACATTGGATGGCAATGCTAATTCTTTATGCAAAGTAGAGGCCAGCCTTCTGGTCCCGGGAAGCACCTATGAGGCGTCGCGAAATTTCCCTAAAAAGGTGGCGCGCACTTGGGCCCCACGGCCGCAGCGTCTCAACCCCAAACGGCTCAAATATATAATCTCCAACCAGATTACTATATTTGCGCCGTTTGAGATTCTCAGCAGATGCAGCAGCAGCGCAAGCGCAGCTCGCCGTGCTTGGAAGGTGGGTAGGTGCTAAGGAATCAACGCAAGTTGCATCCCATACCAAAGGCCTACCCATCCTCCACGGCAACATTTTTATAGACACAAAGTTATCCTCTATTTAGTGTTCCGTAGTAAACAAAACGCAAAACGTAAACGCAAATATCTTTGTTTCGTAAAAAGTCTTCCAGATGGTTGGAAATTTCCTACCAAGGTGACCTTGCATGTTTCCAACAGTGTAGATGGTGTTGTAAACCAAATTACTTGGTACTTGGTTTACAACAGTGGTCTACACTGTTGGAAACAAGCTAGGTCACCTTGGTTTGTTTCCAACTGTCTGGAAGACGCTTAAAACCAAATTAATGATTATTTGAAAACTTTAAAATAATAAAACTATGATATGTTTGAAAAAAAAACAAAATGAAGTTTGGTGGCAGTTCCAAGTGTAAAATCTCATGAGAAGAAGCTGCCAAAAAATCATGGGCCACTCTTTTAAAGTTATCAAGTTTATTTTACAGATATAATTTTATTGGAAGAACCAGTGTGTATACAGTATGGTTATATCCGTCCGTTCGACTGTCTGCCCTCAGCTTAGCTCAAACCCTTACTATTAAAAACCTGTAAATTGGCATGAATATCCATTATTCACACTATGTACAAATCACTACATAGTATAAAACAAAGTCGCTTTCTCTGTCCCTATATCCCTATGTATGCTTAAATCTTTAAATCTACGCAACGTATTTTGATGCGGTTTTTTTAATAGATAGAGTGATTGAAGAGGAAGGTTTATATGTAACATCCATATATTTTATACCCGTGCGAAACCGGAGCGGGCTGCTAATTACTACATAAAATAAATTCAAAACAAGCAAACATATTAGTTATGACGACAAAGTAGTAAAATGCACTCTATATTTTATTTTCTCTCTCGTCATCATCATGTGGGGTATCGTTGTATAGGTTTTTATCAAGGATTACAGGTCTGTTAAGACATTTTTAAAGCGCTTTTATTAGCTTAGTTTGTATCTATGTTTCAATGTAAAGGAATCTTCGAACGTGTTTTTCACTCACTTCAGATGGTCGGATTTAATCGAAACTCTGCACACTTATCAGAGACCGATGACAATATAATCCGATAAAAAGGGATTTTTGAAAATCCATCCCCTAAGGGGGAAAAATAGTGGTTGATAGTTTATATGAAACTCCATCAGTTTGAAAGTTATAAGCGTTTTTAAGATCGACCCCAAAGTTACAAGAATACGAAAATGGCCGTTTTAATCGAAACTTAACTGCAACTGCATTGTTTTAAATAGAAAGAAAGAAATAATTTATTTCGACATAAATACAATTTTACACAAATAAAATAACAACACATTACCAATATTAAAAAAAACACGTTCTTATATTTATATAGATAATTATGCCAAAAATAGGACCTAGTTCAGCATATGCCAGGCTAACGCCTGACGCTGATCAACTAGGCCCTTAAGCGACTACTATTAGTATTGTTTTTAAAACACTTGAATTGAACCGCAGATCTACACTCACCTTAAAAGAGTACATCAGTAACATTATATTCTATGGAATCGACAATTTTTTTCTCACAGAAATCTAAACATGAATCTTTTACATTTACCTAGTACTTTCTACTTATAGTTTTATTATTTAAATATTTTTTATATATTTCATCATTATAGAATCATAATAAACGTTTCTCAAAGTGGATATTAGTCACCTGTCACAGCTTTCTTTTGTAGTTGATGACGAACATTAAATAACATGATAAAACTCCTAAACTATGTGTTTTTGATGCGTGCTCAAACATAGAGTCACATTGACCTCTGGGTCCTTATTCACTATCTTTATTTTGTTGACGTTAAAAGCGTGACACGTTTGACTGCCTCTGTGGCGCGGTGGGAGTGTGTCCGACTGCTACGCAAGAGGTCGTGGGTTCGATTCCCACACGGGACACCACTTTGTGTGATCCACAAATTGTTGTTCCGGGTCTGGGTGTAATTTGTGTCCGTGACTTGTATGTTTGTAAAGTCCCCCGTGACACAGGGCTTGTACCCTACTGCGGGAGTTGTCTTTAAAAAAAAAAAAAAAAAAATATAATATATATATAATATGTATGTATTTAGGAATATATAAGTATGTTTATCAGTTGTCTGGTTTCCATAGTACAAGCTCTGCTTAGTTTGGGACCAGATAGCGTTGTGTGGGTTGTCCCAAGATATTATTATTATTATTATAGTGAATAAGGACCCTGTAGTAAGTCGTAAGCTGGACAGAATACCGCCGATCACAATAAGACTTCCATTTTGACATAAAAATCAAATGGAAGTCTGTACTTGTGTAACATTGACGTATAGATGGACCGCGCCAACTCCTTCAATTAAACAGTTAATATTGACTGCAAACATTGACGTAGAAACCTCACAAAATTGACCACTCTAAAGAGACAATGCTACTTTGTGAACAATACCTGTCAAAAAGACAGGGCCCCACGAGATTTTTGATATATAAAATCCTCACAGGCTTTCGAATTTATATTTAACTAGCAGACCCGCGCAAATTCGTATGCGTAATATTTTCCCCGTTTTTGCAACATTTTTCATTGTTGCTCCACTCCTATTGGTCGCAGCGTGATGTTATATAGCCTAAAGCCTACCTCGATAAATGGGCTATCCAACAAAAAAAGATTTTTTCAAATCGGACCAGTAGATCCTGAGATTAGCGCGTTTAAACAAACAAACAAACAAAGCAAACAAACAAACAAACAAACTCTTCCGCTTTATAATATTAGTATAGATATCCTCACAGGCTTTCGAATTTATATTTAACTAGCTGACCCGCGCAAATTCGTCTGCGTAAATTTTCCTCGTTTTTGCAATATTTCTCATTGCTGCTCCGCTCCTATTGGTCGTAGCGTGATGTTATATAGCCTATAGCCTTCCTTGATAAATTTTCTATCTAACAGTGAAGGATTTTTTTAATTCGGATCAGTACTTCCTGAGGTTACCGCGTTCAAACAAACAAACTCTTCAGCTTTATAATATTGGTATAGATTAAAAAACAGGTGATATTAATATCTAAAACATTGAATTTACATATTAATTTGTTTCTATATTTGTGCATTTAAATAATGTTATTTAAAACCAAATTTTATAATAGCCATATAATTTGTAGTTTTAAAACGTTATGGCTATTCTATTTTATGAGACCAATAAAATTTAGTAATAAAATTTAAATGTGTTAAACTAATAAATATTAAAAGTATAAATCTCATTTTTATTGCGATTTCGGTGATAAATATGTTAAATGACTCGGTGGTGCAGTAGAAGTGTGGACGACTGCTGTGTGAGAGGTCGTATGTTCTATTCCAACACAGGAAATAGCTTTGCTAGATGTATGAATGTTGATGTGTATATTTTCAAGTGTATTATTAGACAGGTCTAAAGTGGCTAGTGACCCTGACTGCTAAGCCAGAGGTCGTGGGTTCGATCCCCACCCAAGATAAAAATCTTTGTGTGACGAGCACGATTGTTTTATTAAACAAGCTGACCCGCGCAACTTCGTCTGCGTCAATTTTCCCCGTTTTTGCAACATTTTCATTGCTGCTCCGCTCCTATTGGTCGTAGCGTGATGTTATATAGCTTTCCTCGATAAATGGGCTATTCAACAGTAAAATAATTTTTCAATTCGAATCAGTAGTTCCTGAGATTATCGCGTTCAAACAAATAAACAAACTGCTAAACTAGCTGAAGGCTACATAATAACTAGCTGAGCCGCGCAACTTCGTCTGCGTAAATTTTTCCCGTTTCGCAACATTTTTCAATCTGTAGTTCCTAAGATTATCGCGTTCAAACAAACAAATAAACTAATAAACTCTTCAGCTATATAATATTAGTCTAGATAATAATAGGTATTTAGAAATATAATCTTTAGTTGTCTATTCGTCATAGTAGATAGGTACAGCTTTTGCCTAGTGGCCCCAAGTATTATATATTATTAATAACATTTCCTTTAAAAACTTAATGACTTACAAGATCAATATCTACATAAAATTATAAGCAATAAACTGTCTCCCAAATCCCGTTACTCAATACGCGTTGCGCTTGCGCAATAACCCATAAGAAAATTATATCTATCATAATGTTTTGCCCACATCGTCGATGCTATCGACACTTCCTATAGAACAAGTTTTAACGGCACTATGTATGAGACCGTCAACTTATATAATTATTTATTTACTGTTATGTACCTATATGTTTATATGCCGTTAGAAATGCATAAGTTGTTTTGATTATGTACCAATTGGGTTTTTAGGGAATGCGTTTTTATAATACCTTTTACGTAAAATCTAAATTTGTTTGGGATCCCGGTATAGTTAACCGGTCTTTAAAAGAATTCTATTTTCCAATTCAAATATATACTGAGATGTAACTGTCATAATACCTATCTCTTTAAACTTTTTAACCTTTTAAACCGGTCTTTAAAATAATTATATTTTCCAATTCAAATATATACTGAGATGCAACTGTCATAATACCTCTTTAAACTTTTCTCTAAGAATAACTCGAATGCCTAGTTTATAAATCACACACACTGTACGTTTTTGATGAATGAATATTGTTTGTATATCAGCCGTCTTGCCGTAGTGCTAAATAAACTAGCCTTGCTGTTTCTAAGTCCGTAAACTGTTTGACAGCATACGGTGCAAAACTGAATTTCTCTGCTAGACAAAATATTCGAGCACCAATAGCGTATTGTCTGAAGTAATTCCCAAAAAGCCGTTAAATGAAGTAAAAAACAATGGTGTAAGTTTTAAACAGGTAAATGAGTTCATTTTTAGGTTTATGTCGAATTAGGAATCTATACAGGCTTCAGTCAGAGTTTATATGACTAATAACCTTACGCTCTTGGCTTCTTTTTTTTTTTTATAAAAGATAACTAGCAATGTGGGATTTTGGCCCCACATTACTAGCAATCCTGTTAACCCCTCCAGCTAAGCTCCATGGCTTATGTTAGGAGCAGGTTCACGTCGGTAGTATAATGGGTAGGATTCGAACCCGCGACCTCACGATTGCGAGACCGATGCCTTAACCATTAGGCTACCGCCGCTTTTAGACTTTTCTTTACATTACACCAAATAACTTCGTAACTTATTTTTTTTGAAAAAAAAAAATACAACTTAACCTGTGTGACAAAAGTAGGTGGTAGATAGTGACCACCAGGTAGTGTACCAGCTACTTTTGTCACACAGCTATTTACCACATATGACTGACATCTGATTTTAGAATCCAGGATCTCCCTGAAATAAAAGCGATGTTTCTTTGTCAGGTTTAGGGCCGCACAATACACAATGATTTTACTTCAGTAAAATAGTCTGTAGGTTATTAAGGTTATAACTCCAAAAATAAGTGGTACGTGATTAAGTGTTAATTTACAATAATTGCATTTTTGAAAGATAGAAAAATTTGAAGTCCAGACTCAGGAATCGAACCCGAGACTTCCGTAGCCAAACCGGGGCCAGAAGCGAACCACCTATGACTGTGTTACTAGACCTTCTTCTAATATGATTCTGGAATTCAAATTTTTCTATCTTTAAAAAATGCAATTATTGTATTTGTAAAGTAATTGGCAAGAAATGTCTATAAAAATACTTCAATAAGTGTTGATTTAATAAATATTTTCCAAAACTGATATTACAAACACACTAAATAACTATTTAATGTTATGTTAAGAAGCCAAGAGCGGGAAGTTATTAGTATATTTAAAATCCCCCTGTATATTACTATAATCAAAGGGGAAAAAGCCTACCTAATTGTAAACACCGTTTCTATTTTATCGCTAAGATGTCTTAGACACGATAGATCACTAGTGTAAGGTCTAAGCTATAAGCTGTCTTAGTAGATATCATTGCAGTCAGTTATTCTTGCGTGAAATAGTGATTCGAACACATCACTATATTTCAATATACGTTCGTAAACTTTCGCGATTTGTACACATTATAAAATTTTATAAGCAATGGGTCTTAATCGCGTAAATATTTTATTTTAAGGCTAAATACCTTTGTTTATTTCCCGACATTTCGACCGTATTGCAACGGCCGTGGTCACGGGTAGACTGACTATATTTCGTTTGAAGGGTACTGTAACAACAGTAATTACTGGCCAATGAGACATATGAACTAATGTCTCAAATGAGGAACGCGTGCTGACATTCAAATCTTTGCCAAACAAAGATTTTGGTAATATTAAAACTACTAGCTGTCCCGTGTTCGTATGCGTAAATTTTCCCCGTTTTTGAAACATTTCTCATTGCTGCTCCGCTCCTATTAGTCGTAGCGCGATGTTATATAGCCCATAGCCTTCCTCGATAAATGGGCTATCCAACAAAAAAAGATTTTTTCAAATGGGACCAGTAGTTCCTGAGATTAGCGCGTTTAAACAAACAAACAAACAAACTCTTCCGCTTTATAATTTAAGTATAGATTACCTAGGGACTGACGCACGACCTCCTATCTCTTCAATTAATTACTTTAACTTCGTCGCATAAAACATTCAAAAGAACTGTCAAGGGAATTAATAACTAATCTACTTAACCAAAGCCAAAACTACCGCCGTTTCACATGTCGCAATGTCCATTAAAACCGTCTAACGAATACATAAGCTAGATAAAATATTCTAAGCGGATAGACGCCCACGTTTGAAGATCAATATTGACCAATTGGTCAGCAGACCGGTCCTGGGTCATTGCCCGACTGTAGATAAGTAAATGAACTTAACTGTTTATAGTACGGAAACCCTTCCGTAACATGTAATAAAAAAACTGGCGTAAACTTCATCAAATATTCGGGTTTGAATGAGTTTTTAAACGGGTTGAGTAATAAAAAAATGTAATACCTACCTACGGGAATATCAGCGTTGTAGTCATTAATATACAAGGTTATATATATATATATTAAATCTATACTAATATTATAAAGCGGAAGAGTTTGTTTGTTTGTTTAAACGCGCTAATCTCAGGAACTACTGGTCCGATTTGAAAAAATATTTTTTTGTTGGATAGCCCATTTATCGAGGAAGGCTATAGGCTATATAACATTGCGCTACGACTAATAGGAGCGGAGTAGCGACGTGAAATGTTGCAAAAACGGGGAAAATTTACGCATACGAAGTTGCGCGGGACAGCTAGTATATTTATATATACTAAAATATTATAAAGCGAAAGAGTTTGTTTGTTTGTTTAAACGCGCTAATCTCAGGAACTACTGGTCCGATTTGAAAAAATCTTTTTTTGTTGGATAGCCCATTTATCGAGGAAGGCTATAGGCTATATAACATCGCGCTGCGACTAATAGGAGCGGAGCAGCGACGAGAAATGTTGCAGAAACGGGGAAAATTTACGCATACGAAGTTGCGCGGGACAGCTAGTAACCTATATAGTACATATAGTGCAAAGCTCAGACATCCCAACAAGGTTTTTACTTCAAGAAATCATATAATAAAATAAAAAATGTGTGGCACTCGGGGACTGCCGCGGTAAAACTATTGCATAGCATTTTTTTATCAACTTATGCAATTTTTTTTTTCATTTTTCTTCAAATCTTTCTGACGCCGATAATATGCCGTTTGACGTTCACAATTTCTTTTTCTTTTTAGCTCTTTAAGTTTTTCTTATCTTTGAAACGAAAATAGTACAAATAATAAATATAAATAATTAGGTATAAATAGTGTAATTACACACCAAAAAAAGGCGGCCGAGCTACATGGTAGGCGGAGTGTTAGGTTTTATTTTTGTTATGGAATTTCTTGATTCGGTCACAGCGCTCAAAGCCCACGAAAAAAGCTATGCAATAGCTTAAAATGAAAATATAGAAAACTTACAGAGCTAGAAGCCATTCAAGTTGTCTTGTGTTCTTCGTGCTATCGTGCTCATTGCGTCCCGTAGTACGTAAATCATAGTTATTATTGAACACATTTCACATCACATTGTGAATAAAATTTAGATTGTTAGAATCATTAAATAATTAATGATTGAAGAAATAATAAATTGTAAAATATAACATGGTCCAAAAACTATCCCATAGGATTGTGTTACTGATTCTGAACAAACTACTTTCAGGTTTGCACTATACCAACAATAACGGTGTATATCCTGCAATAATAGCTGATGACGTACGAGTGGGTCCCTATTGTCCCGGTTACTTACAATCTTACCCTTTTTGTAAATAATTAGACGTGAAGTGGACTGCCTCTGTGGCGCGGTGGGAGTGTATCCGACCGACCGACCGACCGATCAAAATCAGTAACGCATTCTAATGGGGTAGTTTTTGGACAACATGACATGTTATATTTTACAATAATGAATCGATCATTAATTAATTGATTGTAACGGTCGAAAGCCTGTATATATCTATACTAATATTATAAAGCGGAAGAGTTTGTTTGTTTGTTTAAACGCGCTAATCTCAGGTCCGATTTGAAAAAATATTTTTTTGTTGGATAGCCCATTTATCGAGGAAGGCTATAGGCTATATAACATTGCGCTACAACTAATAGGAGCGGAGAAGCGACGAGAAATGTTTCAAAAACGGGGAAAAATTACGCATACAAAGTTGCGCGGGACAGCTAGTTTTCAATAATAACCCTGAATACTGCGCGCTGTATGTATTATAAAGACGAAAGTTTTCAGTTACCTTGTTAAAAACAAGATAACTGAAAACTTTCGCCTTAATAATATTAGTGTGATGTGATTAGTGGTACATTGTAAATTGATTTCTGTGGGCCCAGTTACCCAGAATAAATTATTTAAATTATATAAATAATTATTTATTTTAAATCATTGTTTCCTACTTTTACGACTTCTTATAATAGTGTGACATCACACTAATATTATAAAGGCGAAAGTTTGTGAGTATGTGAGTGCGAATGTTTGTTACTTCTCCACGTCTAAACGGCTTGAGGGATTTTAATAAAATTTGGTATGGAGTTAGCTGACACCCTGGATTAAAACAAAGGCTAATAAACCGCGTGTAACACCGCGGTGCACAGCTAGTTGCAATATATAGGTTATCTATGTGTGCATTAGTTAGCCGTTTTTAAAGAACGAATGTTGTTAAAGTAACCCATCTACCTATGACGTGATAACGTCTTATAAATCGATCACAAGCAGCACTCACGAGAAAGTGTCTAAAAAAAGTCACATAATTAACTGGTTGCTAAGCAACGTGAATGGCGATTCTGCCTGCTGATAGGCTGAAGTATTGTAAGCGGAATGGACAACAACAAGCATGCCTGTGTCAGTTATAATGTACCCGGATCCAATAAAGCTGTCACAGATATGGTTGTTTATTACAATGTCATCAATGTTTTCATATGACGTTATCACGTAAAATTATCGTCCGTAAACCGACTTTACAGACAACCATTTTTTTACTTAAAATATAATTGGTTGTATACTAATAATAATAATATCAACAACTCACTGATTCCAAACTAAGCAAAGCTGGTACTATAGTAACCCGACAACTGTTAAACATACTTATATATATTTCTAAATAAAGACACAGAATAAACTACCGTGCTAATCACACAAAGTCTTATCCTGGGTGGGAATCGAACGCACGACCTCATGCGTAGCAGTCGGACATACTCCTACCGCGCCACAGAGGCAGGTGTAACATAGGGGAGCACTAAGAAATTACTAATTAGTAATTACACATTGATAACTAGTATAATAAAGAGTTTGTTCTTAGCCAGTTTAAATTAGTTAAATGTAAAATTTAACGCATCAGCGCTTTAATCGAAGTAACAATACTTTCGAACTTGTAGTGTGAATTTTCAGCTTCTTACGATGTTATCACTTAGTTTATGTGTCACAACATTTATAACTGTATTTGTACAGTAAACAAGTTAATTGGACGATATATTTTGAGTTTATCTTTCTGATTTAATTGGATTCAAATACGGAATATGCCGGTATTTTTTTGTTATAATTTTTGTATTTCGATTGTATGGCGTACTAGCTTATGCACGTGGCCTCGCCCGCGTGTATGCCAGATTGTTACCAAAATATTTTAATGGCAAAGCTTCATACTAAATTTACACCCCTGTTTTACCCCCTTAGGAGGTGAATTTTCAGAAATCCTTTCTTAGTGCTCCCCTACGTTATAAAAGGAATCCCTGTGCAAAATTTCAAGCTTCCAGCCCTTATACTACTTATACTTTACACCCCCCTTTTACACCCTTAGGGGGTGAATTTTCAAAAATCCTTTCTTGGTGCTCCCCTACATTATAAAAGATTATTTTTCATTCATTACAAAATTTTAAGCTTCTAACCCTTTATAGTTTAGGCCCTGCGTTGATATGCCAGTCAGTAGTCAGCTTCTCCTTTTATTTATATAGATTTTGTATTCCGAATTGCCGAAATTACTTAGGTAGGTAGGAGCCGATTGATTAAGTTTGTTTGGGACTTATTATTAACTAGCTTTTTCTCGCTGCTTCGCCCGCGTTTAGTTTGATAAAAAGACGACTTAAATTGGGTTTTCCTCCTCCGTTTCACCTCTTAGTTTGGATGTGCAAGGTGAAGTTTTATAACAACCAAATGGTTCCCATGTTCAAAACTTATATATCGTTTTGCGTGCGAGTTATCGGTCACAGAAAACCGAAAATCAGAGAACCAGGTTTTTGAAGGGGCTAAAAACATCTAACAGACTTCAATCAGATAGTTAGGCTGCATTTATGGAGGAGTTTCGTTGTCTGTCTACGAAGCTCATCATCAGATCTTTACAAAATATGGGACCATTTCTCTTTCAAACAAAACAATAATTTTGAAAGTCCTTTATATGACGGACTGCCTCTGTGACGCGGTGGGAGTGTGTCTGACTGCTACGCAAGAGGTCGTGGGTTCGATTCCCACACGGGACACCACTTTGTGTGATCGACAAATTGTTGTTCCAAGTCTGGGTGTACTTTGTGTCCGTGACTTATATGTTTGTAAAGTTCCGCGCGACACAGGTTTTGTACCCTAATGTGGAAGTCGCCTTTAAGAAAATAACAAACATTCGAATTGAGAACCTCATCCTTTTTGAACTCAGATAAAACCTTTTAGGCTATTGCATAGCTTTTATCGCGGGCTTTGAGCGCGGCGACCGAATCAAGAAATTCCGTAACGAAAAAAACCTAACACCCCTCCACTCCGTCTACCATGTAGCTCGGCCGAGCGTTCGCTTAACGTATATGTATATGGTACGACTGTACGAAGCGAAGCACGGATCAAGACGGGCTGCTCCGAAATGTAATGAAAAGAAAAAAAATATACTTCATAAATAAAAAATAAATAAATAATTATAATTGCATAAGTTGATAAAAAATGCTATGCAATAGCTTTACCGCGGCAGTCCCCGAGTGTCACACATTCTTTTTACTCCTTTTTGTAAGAACCCCAAGCTGTAGTCTTTCGAGGAAACCTTGGCAGGTACTTAGCTCATTCCACAGCCTGCCAAAGACGGATGAAGATCCTCTGGAACCATACAGTACGCGATGACATTAGTTCAAAGGTGTGAGAATGAATTCGTTGCCAATAGAGAGAGTTGTGATGCTACAATTTGGCGTGGACACATATCAAATAATATTATTTTTGTTACAGAAAGACAAGATGGCAGTAAATAAACATCTACGGTTGCTACTGTTATGTATCGGGATACATTATTCTACGGCTTCGGTCTATAGGAGTAAGTTAAAATAGTATAAAAATAATATGGCTTCTCGTTGTCTCTAAATACGCTTAGATTTGATGCAACCGATTCTGATGCGGTTCTCGCTATCATACAAATAACTTCATCATCATCATCACTGCTGGACATAGGCCTCACCAATTGCACGCCATTTTGTTCAATCTTCGACTCTCTCTCTCTCAATCTCTCAAACTTCTCGCATCCAGCTCCTGTCAGCCGTTTTGAGTAAATCATCACTCCACCTGGCCTGAGGGCGTCGTACCCCAACGGTTGTCGGTTCTTCGGCTAATATATAAATAACTCATTTTTCTTTAATGGATATAATGATATATGAATGTCACCACTCTACGCTTCTAATTTGAGACCATTGGTGTAAAGAACTGGACCGCGCCATCCCATTCAATTAAAAAGTTATTATTGACTGGAAAGCGTATGGCGAAATTTACCTTAGTATTTTAATGATATTGTAGCAATTTTTCATTGCTCTCCCTCCGTCTTACGAATTTTCGAACAGGGTCACGTGATTCTGACGCGAGTTTAACATTTTTTATCCATACCAAAACAAGTGCACAACGCCGCTAAAGAAGTTTTCACTTCAAAAACTTGTGCGGCCTTGTCTCTTTGACAGGTATTGTCCACAAAGTAGCGTTGTCTCTTTCTAGAGAGTGGTCAATTTATGAGGTTATGGCGCAGTCCAGGTCTACAGATACGTTAAAGTTTGAGACACACAAAGTAGCCAGAAAGCTCTTCAACCAAAAAACAGAGATGTGGTAACATCACTATTTCAGGGAAGAATAACTGACGAATAAATGTTATAGTATCCACTAACGGCCGGTCTCAATAATCTAACTATCGATGGATTTGGCTACTAGGGGTATATATTTGACATAAAGCTCCATAAATATGTCAAAATTCTACCTCTAGTAGTCAAATCCATCGATAGGTAGGTTATTGAGACCGGCCGTAAGACAGCCTATGGCTTAGACCTACCTGCTAGTAAATGGCAGAAAATGGCACAATTGGCCCTTTGGCGTGGCATAATGCAAGATGGTTTAAGTAGTATATATTTCCCCTACAGCCGCTCGGCAGTCCCCAGTAGCCAGTATCTTCACAGTGGGCAACGGAGAACAGTGTCTCGGCACTGACAGGTCTACAGGAGGCGTTTGTCTCTCCAGGAACCAGTGTAACACCCAGGGAGGAAAGGCCATCGGCTTTTGTGGGGTCTTCGCTACTTGCTGCTCGTGTAAGTAGAATCTCCGATGAAAAGACCGGGGTCCATATTCACGATCTTTTTTCCGTGTCCACAGCAAGCCCATGTAGAACTGTCAAATCCTAGTTATAATTCTAAATGGAGAGTTGTGCTTAGTGATGCGCCTTGATGCATTTATGAACACACCTTCCTATTTACAAATGTGACAGGATTTTGACAGTTCACACGGGTTCGGACACGGAATAAAGACCGTGACTATGGACCCGGTTCTTATAACTTAAAAAAAAAACTTACGCGTTGCATGATATACCTACATAATCAGTTACACCGATCGTAGTCACAAGCTGGGTCCTTATTCATTATCTTTTTTTTCGTTTTCGCGGCAAGCCCGCGCTTCTAACTGTCAAAATCTTGTCATAATGGTCAATAGAGAGCTGCGCTTAGAAATGCCACGAAAACGAAAAAAAAACATAGTAAATATGGACCCTGGTTATAAAATTACCATTCAGAGAGTAAACGTTTCGATCGCGTTAACCAAAAATGACATGTTAAAGCAGTTTCGACTTAGGTAGATGTACCTATCTTCTTTCTGAATATTATCAGTTCAAGTATCTATACTAATATTATAAAGCGGAAGAGTTTGTTTGTTTGTTTTTTTGTTTAAAAGCGCTAATCTCAGGAACTACAGGTCCGATTTGAAAAATTCTTCTTTTGTTGGATAGCCCATTTATTGAGGAAGGCTATAGGCTCTATAACATCGCGCTACGACTTATAGGAGCGGAGCAGCGACGAGAAATGTTGCAAAAACGGGGAAAATTTACGCATACGAAGTTGCGCGGGACAGCTAGTTCTGTTATAAAATTAATGAAAGATAAACAGATCGATTTGCTAGTAACCACAATCTGTTGTGACTAACTGGTTGCAGGAAGTTGTTTAGCACCATTATAGCAAAAAATATGTAAGTCCAACTAAAGTTCAACATGCTAACGGTACCTCATAAGTGTTTGTAAACTAATGTACAGAGTTTGCAAATTATTTGAGTAAACAATCGCTAAGAACTTTCTATACTTGTTTATTAGAATGGCAAATGTTTTCTCGTTTCTATAAATACTAGGCAGTTAACTTTTGTGTTGAGCTTCATGCTTTTATAAGCACAGGACATGACAGCACTTTTTACGACTGTTCAAAAGTTTCTTGAAGACAGAATTACTAAAAAAATATAATAATATACTTAACTAGCAGAGCCGCGCGTCCGTCAGCATAAATTGTCCCTCTTTGTGCATTTTTCATTGCTGCTCCGCTCCTATTGGTCACAGTGTAATGTTATATAGATAATCTTCTTCGATAAATGGGCTATCCAACAGTAAAAGCTTTTTCAATTCGGACCAGAAGTTCCTGAGATTATTGCGTTCCAACAAACAAAGAAAACTCTTCAGCTTTATAAAATTAGTATAGACTAGCTGATCCGCGCAACTTCGTCTTTCGCGCAAATTTTTCCCGCTTTTGCAAGACTTTTTATTGCTGCTCCCCTCTTATTAGTCATAGCGTGATGTTATATTGCATATAACCTTCGTCGATAAGTAAGCTATATAACAATAAAATATTTTTTCAATTGCGTTCAAACAAACAAACAAAACTCTTCAGCTTTATAATATTAGTATAATAACACCCAGACACAGAATAAACCATCGTGCTCATCACACAAAGTTTTATCACGGGTGGGGATCGAACCCACGACCTCATGCGTAGCAGTCGGATCCACTCCCACACTCGCGTCACAGAGTCCTTTCAAGTTCTCCAACCTTAAATTTGTTTTCTCATTCCCAGTAAACGCATGTGACATCCGTACAAACACGAAGGTGGCAGTCTTCATCAATCCCCCCCTCAACCGGGAGTCTTCAGGCCTCGAGTGTTCATACAACGTGGAGATCAACAACAATAATGTTTGCCAAATGAGGATTGACTTCGAGACCTTCAACCTAGCGCCTCCTACAACTGTAAGTATTATTTTATATTTAACTAGCTGTCCTACGCAACTTCGTATGCGTACATTTTGCCCGTTGTTGCAACATTTCTCATTGCTGCTCCGCTCCTGTTGGTCGTAGCGTGATGTTATATAGCCTATAGCCTTCCTCGATAAATGGGCTATCCAAGAGTGAAAGAATTTTTCAATTTGGATCAGTAGTTCCTGAGATTACCGCGTTTAAACAAACAAACAAACAAACTCTTCCGCTTTATAATATTAGTATAGATTAAGTATAGATAGTTTATAGTTTAAAGTATAGATAATTCGTTACAAGTACTTTGGCCAATATTTAAGCACATATAGTTTTTACCTTTGTTGTAAGTAGATGCTCCTACTATGTTGTACCCAATAAGGCTGATTTTATTTTATCTCATACTAGCTGTCCCGCGCAACTTCGTGTGCGTAATTTTCCCCCGTTTTTGCAAACATTTCTCGTCGCTGCTCCGCTCCTGTTAGGCGTAGTCATCCCATAATTCGGCAACAAAATTCATTATTTGGTAGTACCTGGACCCTACGGAGAGACGCTGAGACAGTATACAAGGACTTGGCTTTTCTTTGAAATTTAGTAAATGTGAAATATTCATAAATGATATCACACTAATATTATAAAGGCGAAAGTTTGTAAGTGTGCGAGTGTGTATATTTGTTACTTCTTCACGTCTAAACGGCTTGAGCGAAAAATTGGTATGGAGTTAGCTGACACCCTGGATTAACACATAGGCTAATAAGTCCAGTAGTTCCTGAGATTAGCGCGTTTAAACAAACAAACTCTTCCGCTTTATAATATTAGTATAGATTCCAACTTTTTAATAATATAATTTGCAGCAGTCCTTTAACATGGTGTTTAATTTATTAGTGGCAGCACCTTACCCATAAACATTCAAACATTGTAAAATTGGCAATTTGAAGAGAGTGGACGCGAGTTTTTATTGCCATGTACTTTTCTCCGGCTTTACCCATTGTTTGCGAACATGGCATTACATTGTACATGTAGAATCCCGATGTATCACAAGTATTGTTTTGTATCCCAAGTGAATAAAGATTTTTTTTTTAAGCGCTACACCCGCCCGTAGACAGTCCAATAATATCCATCCATTTATTGGTGTACAATTGTATACACTACGAGTCTTAATCACGGAGATATCCATTTTGAGGCTTTTTTTCCCAAAAAGTATTGAACTTTAAACTATTCACGTTATTAATCAACATTTCTGTCTGCTTTGACACAAAGCAAGCCTAAACTTTTCCCATCTTTACAACTATTATGGTCTTCTTCAGGTGGAACCAGTAGAGAACGTGACGCAGCGTCCAGGGTACACATGCAGGAACGACATCTTCCAAGTGACCAACCTGCAAGCCAACTCCGACTTCCTACCTCCGCTGTGTGGTGATAACAACGGACAGCACTGTGAGTACCATCTGGTTTTACGAGGATTTAGAATGTATATGATTGGTTTAGTATAACCAACATTTAAACTTCCGCGTTGCATGATTATAACTATTTATTAAACGGGAATTAACGCGCATTGTTTACCTTAAAATTGCTTGACGTTTCGACCGGGCCGATAAATCTTCATCTACCCTCGCTTTTCGAGAAACAAAGTGAGGGTAGATGAAGATTCATCGGCCTGACGGAGTCTTAACATTGTTGCGACAGTCCGCTTGTGACCACGGCCGGTGCAACCTGGTCGAAACATATGTATATATTAATGGTTTAGTATAAATCCTGGAAGCTAGATTAGAATCACTCCCCCATACCCCACAGGTTATGACATTTATTGGCATATTGGTTCAATTCCAAAAACCAGTTTTATGATAAAAATTCTGCAAACAGTAAACAGTATAGAGACTTTATAAAAAAGGTCGGTTTACGGACAATAATTTTGCGTGATAACGTCTAATGGAAACATTTACGTTGCTTAGCAACCAGTCAATAACGTTACTTCCAATTGTATCGCATGTCATGTCGCTTCAATCGCCATTCGCTGTTAAGAATAAGAATATTTTATTTGTACAGAATGTAGGTAATGGGGTTGTCACAACAGTTCATAAATCCTTGTACATTCTACCTTTCGGCATACAAACATGTAAAGTCTTAAATACATTTCTTTAAGTAAAATAAGCATCATAGTACATCATTTAAAAATCATTTATAGAGTAGTAACATTTTTTTAACAATAATTCGGTTAACTGTTTTTTATTTGTTTTTAATGGCTGTTGCTTTAAATTGTTGGGTAATTTATTGTATATCATTGGTGCCATACAGATGGTACTTTTTTAACAGTGTGGTGCAGTAGCCACCTGTGTGCAATAAATGTTGATAATCAGATCTAATACAATTCGTTTCGTTGCTTAGTCAATCAATAAAGGAGGATGCTTAACAACCAATCAATAACGTGACCGTTTCTCAGCAACCAGTCAACGTGACTGTTGCTACGTGACACTTTTTCGTGTGTGTCATCGGTTATCGATTTATAAGACGTTATTATCGATTTATAAGCGTTTTGTTATTATGCTTGAAATTGTTGATAATTATACTCTTTGGAGGATGCTAGAAGTAATTCATGAAAATGTTTTTCGCATAGATTGATTCCGTGAGGTAATGTAATGATCAATATTTGTTGAGCCTAGATCCATATTCTTTTCCCTTTCCTTTCCCATAATTTTCTTGGTCTCGACTGTGATTTCTCCCTATTCCCCCTCCTAAATAAACGCTGGATACCCTTTTGAGTATGTATATCCCTCAAACTCCAAAATACTAGCGATACATCTCAGCAAAATTTGTCTTTATCAAACAGAGACCTCGAAATCGAAATTTTAACATAAAGTTGAGTTAATATGGTACATGTTGGTACAGTACTGATGTATTTTTTTTTATTCATTCCCAGTGTACGTCCGCGTGAACGCATCGACCAACAGTCGAGCCATTCGCATCAACTTCAAGATAGCCGATCGGAACTCGCAGCCGAACTTGCCTCAAGCTACCTGGAAGATCAAAGTCACGCAGCTGGAGTGCTTCAACACTCTTGGGTAAGAATATGTCCAACTAATAATAAAAATAATAAAACAAACTAAGTTTAAAAATAAAAATCCGAAATTTGTGAGCATGGATGGATCTGGATGGATTTTGCCATCAACATCCTTGTGTGTGGTACCAGGCTTAAGAATAGTGCCACCACATCTCATTACATGGGTGTTGTCAAGGCACTAAGAGATTTCACATCGGAGGAGGCAGCAGCTCAGCGTCCGTACGTCCGTCCGTCCGTTAAGCCTTAGTGCGATCGCCAAGCGATTATAGCAATTACCCCGAAGATCTATAATAATAAGTAGGTTCTATTGGGAAGACCCTGCCCAGTAATGGGTTATCGTAGGGTTGGTATGAATTTTGATAAAACTTTACAGGAATGTAGTTTATACATCAGAAAATCACATAGACTATAACATTTAAATATGAACATAGACTATAATAAGGTCTTGTCACCCTTTAATCATTTTTATGGTATCTTTGGATAGATTTCGAAACTTAAATCTTTTTTTTTAATTTAAACAAAATCACCTAACTTTTTAAGGTATTCGTGTTTGTGCGATTTCATTGCACCTGAGTATATCTATACCATAAAGCTGAAAAGTTTGTGTGTTTGTTTGAACGCGGTTATCTCTGGAACTACTGATCCTAATTAAAACATATTTTATTTTTGGATAGCCCATTTATTAAGAAAGGCTATAGGCTATATAACATCACGCTACGATCAATAGGAGCGGAGCAGCAATGATAAATGTTGCAAAAACGGGGAAAATTTACGCGAGACAGCTAGTTATAGATAAATTGCACCCAGACACAGAATAAACCATAGTGCTCATCATACAAAGTTTTAGACTGAGTGGGGATCGACCTCCGGCTAAGCAGTCAAGTCATAACCTCTAGCCTAGGGAGAGTTTTTAAGATGCACTTATAGTCACATTAAAACTTGTATTTCGTTTACAGAAAATACCGCGACGGCATCTTAGAAGCCATTACATCATCATTGCCTTCCACACCATTCAGTTCATCGGCTGATAGAGATGAATATCTTATTGGTAAGTTATTTCCAACACATATGATTGAAACTCTCTCATCTCTGGGCCGGTGCCCCAAATACTTGCTCGATCCATTTGACACCCTTCAAAGGCGAGCTGTTTGGACCCCAATCTCAAGGACAGACTGGAGTAGTTACAGCAGAGGAGTGACTTTGGTGCACATTGCGTACTCTACCGTCTGTTCAACGGGAAGTGCTCTGAGGAACTGTTTGACATGGTGCCACCGTCACCTTTCTACCATCGCACTACTCGACATCGTAGTAGGGTTCCTCTATTCCACCTGGAAACAAAACGTGGAAAGGAAACTGTACGGATCGATTCCAACGTTCTTTTCTTCCACGTGAAGACTCTGGAATGAACCACCTGTTGCGAAGTTTCCCGAGCTCTACGACATGTCCTTTTTAAACGAGGTTTAAAGAGAGTTACGATTTTACAGTAGGCAGTGGCTTGGGTGTGTCCCTGACGTTCCTGAAGTCCATGAGCGGCGGTTACCGCTTACCATCAGGTGGACCGCTAGTTCGTCTGCCAATCCTAGACAATAAAAAATATACTCGTGCCTTTCTTGGTATGGGTATGTCATGAGATGGGAAAGATAGGTAGATCTAAGCCATAAGCCGTCTTGGTGGGTAGTTGGATTGTAGATTGGCCAGTTATTCTTCCGTGAAATACGGTTGAAGAAAGGTAAAATCAACTTTTTGTTTCATAATTCTGGGATCTTTAATGTGCACACCTGATATTGTGGTATTTTCATTCGCCAGCTCCTCCTGGGTGTCTGCAGTTTTATCCAGATCGCGCAGGCGCGTTTGAATCCTTTAACTACAATCGCGGTGGAGGACCATACATTGCCAATCTTGACTACGCCACGTGTTTTAGAAGAACGCCTGATGTTTGCGGTGTTAAGTAAGTAAAACCTGGATTCATTGTGTGTTCTTATCTGACTACAGCGAAACTAAACAGGAAGGGTTATGTTTTAAGGTTTTTTTTAAATGAAAAGGCTCTTAGCTCAAAAATATTTTTAGGCTTTTGAAATCCTGACTGTGTCCAAAAATAACGGTCTAAAAAGATTGCCTATCGTAATCTAGTATGTTATTTTGATTAAACACATTATCAAGATGAGGCACGCCAATGCCGTTGAAGATATATAATCTAAGATGAAGTGGTACACATTTACCTTTATTTATTATTGACTGGCCTGTTGGTCTAGTGGTTAGTGACCCTGACATCTAAGCCAGCAGGGATCGTGGGTTCGATCCCCCACCCAGGATAAATAATTGTTTATTCTGTGTCTGAGTGTAATTTATTAATAATGAACTGTAGACCGGTGCTCATTATGAAAATATATAAATTACGGCTCTTAATCTCGTGAATAATTTAAGGTAAAATACCTTGTTTATTGCCCGACGTTTCGACCGTAATGCAACGGCCGTGGTCTCGGGAAGTCTGGTGCTGGTGCCCGTTGTACAGCCCCAGACCAGTTTGAGATCTAATGACAATGCAAGGTTCAAAATATTTATTTATTTACGCCCGATTAATTGGTACTTTTACTTTAGGTTGACAGCAGCATCATTTGAGATGGCATTGAGATCTGAAGATAACCTCCACTTGGATACCGACTGCCAGTGCAACCCAGTAGCACAGGGTGCTCCTCAATCTGAAGACTACCTGTTCATCCCTAACGCTGAAACCTCTGATGGATTAAGAGGTTCTAAATTCTGTGGAGCCAGTGCTGCTAATCAGATTGTCGCTTGTAAGTTTTTTCTTATTTTGAGTTTTGACTGCTGTCGGTTACGGCGACCAATCGCATTAGAGACTAGGCAGGAGATATTATAAGCACATCTATTCCTTTACTGCACTCTCTATTCCTTTACTCTTATAGCCCGAATGGACACAAATTGGACATGATCGGAGGGAGATTGGGCATAGGGCCGACGGCTTAACTTGCTCACCAGGCAAGCGGGGGGTCCTTATTCACTTTGTTTTTTTTCGTTTACGCGGCAAGCCCGCACTAACTGGTGAATGCTCGGTGCGCTCAGAGATGTCCGCCCGCATGCGCAATGCATGCAATGCATCGCAAGACGCGCTCGGCCTACGACGAGAGGCTGACAAATAAGAAAAACAGCATTTAGCCTTCTGATTGGGCTATTGTTGTTTGTTTGTTTTTTTTTTTTATAAAGATAAGTAGCAATATGGGATTGTGGGAACCCCCTCCAGCTGATCACGGTCAGTGTCTTGTGTTAAGATTGGGTTCACGTCGGTAGTATAATGGGTAGGATTCGAACCCGCGACCTCACGATTGCGAGACCGATGCCTTAGCCATTAGGCTACCGCTGCTTATTGTGCGTTGAAATTATTGGGGGAAGCCTACAAGACCTCCCCCCCACTCGTGACATATGAAGAATAAATTGGTCAACATCAATCGTGGACTTGGTGCCGAAATGGTTAACGACATATGGCTGACTGAGTGAGCCAATTTTTCATATATTTAATACATGTCTATAATAATCGTTTTTTTTTTGCAGCAACGCCCCCAGGACCCCTGTACGTCCATTTCCACAGCGACAACTTAGTTACGGATGGATTGATTGAATCTGGCTATAGGTTTACTTATAATGTTCTTAATAACTGCGGACTAAAAGGTTCATTCTAATAACTTAAATCGAATGACTTTGTAAACCTGAACATGTTGGCCAATTAATGGTTAGTTGGCCAACAAATCGGTTAGTGAATAGCCGCTTTAGTTTTAAGTGCTGCCATTTTTGTGTTATAAAGTTTCGTAGTGTTTTTTTTGTTTGAGATTTTTATGATACTCAAAATTTACTCTTTTTAGTTAAAATAAAAATCACTGACAGAATTTACAATATTTTATATGTGTTAAAAGTATTATTTTATGTGCATCTTATGAAGATAGCCTGTATTATGGGACTACGGACAAGAGTACAAGGATTTTCCTTCATCGCTATCAATAGTAACATAGACTATTTAAATGCCAATATTTAAGTTATATCGAAAGCAAACAACTTCTAGATGTGGCGACATCTGGCGAGATCTTTGTAATAAAAACACGCTGACAGCTTTTAAAAAATGTAATTTATTGTCAAAATTACACTACGTTTGATGACGGTTGAATTCAGAATTGGCTAACAAGTTGGTCAACAAGTCGCACGATGAATAGACTGCACAATTTAATTATAGATGTTAGTATGGCCACTCATTACTTTAAGTAGTCAGCATGTTTTTTTTCGTTAGTAATAAATCAATGTGCATTTAAGATTATTAATATAAGAAGAACGATGCATTTATTAAATTATTAAAATGGTATTTAAAATGTAAAATTTATTTTTTTAATAAATTTTTATTTAATAATTTATTTTATTGTTTTTATTGTCATAAATACAACTCCATTATTCATACTAAGGTGTTAGCGTATTGGACTCATGTCATAAAAGAGTTTTTTCTGTTGGTGTAGTGCTTAGTGACCCTGACTGCGGAGCTTCTTGGGTTGGATTCCTACCCAGAATAAACACTTGCGTGTACAGTTGTATCAACGTAACTAGGCCGGACTGAAGTAGGCGACACAGATGCATTTTTTGGAAGTAAATGGTGACAGGAAGCGGGGGGCGGGGGCGGTAACTAAATCTAGAGAATTAGAGCTGCGCTTACGCATTACATTGTCTCAATTAGTATTACTAACTCATGTTTTTTTTGTGATTATTTTCGTAAAGAAATTGTTTTTCAAAGTATCTTTAGTATTTACTGTAACTGTTCTAAATTTAAACATTTATGAACTCATTTATATAGTGTTTTTATTTTGTTGAATTAAAATTTTGTTAGTATTTTTAATCGATTAAACATAATTAATTGTTTTCGTAAGTAATTTTAGGGTCGCATCTCTATGACATGCGCGAAAGTGTTAAGAACCTAACTTCAATCCGGTCAAGTTACGTTGATCGTACTGTACTATGGTTTATTCTTTGTCTGGGTGTAATTTATTTATAAATATTGATGTAAAGACCGAAAATGATTTTAAAAGACCTGTCGAATGAATAAAACGGCTTCTGTTACATGCATCGACCTCCCCCCCCCCCCGTAGAAATATTTATTATTATTATTTAACTATCGAACTAAGTAGCGGGTTGTACAACACACCTATACTCCAAATTTCATTCATATATATTATAAGTTTTTTAGTACAATGCCTGTGACGGACGGACAGACAGGCAGACAGACGGACGGGATTTAAAAACTGAAATTATGAATTTTCAAACGCTTCGGAACAAAGTGGTCCAAGAGGAGTTTACACTTTGTGATCATGTCCTCAAGTAAGCCTCACAAAGGACCTGCGATCTTCTTTACAATGCTAATCAAACACAAAAACAACTAACTAACCAGGGTGTAGCTACTGCTGTATTAATTATACGGGGTCCTCGGGCTCCAGGGGCCCCGGTCTAGAGGGGCCCCCAAATTGTGTTACCAATTGTACCCTCCATGACAAAGACTGACACAGGCCGGGACGATATTATTGCAAGAGTAAAGTGCTTTGCATATAGATCAACTATTGTAGCAAATGGCAATTATTTGGTTACATATATCACAATGGAACTGCGCACATAGCAATAAAATACTTAAATAGTAATTTGAATTTAAAGTAAGTAAGTATTGTTATTATTACCATTACATTATAGGACGAGGTAAGGTATTTTGGTGACAACTTTTATTAGACCAATTCAGCGAATAACTGCATTACATTACTGTTTATCTGTCAGTCAGTCTGTCAGTTAATTACCATAAACATCACGATAAGAATGCTTTGAATAATGATCACATTTTTGTCACCATGAACAACGAAATTACGAATTGTTAATATACCTTCTTATTATATAAATGCATGCTTTGATACTAGAAGATTACTATACTTACTTACGGATTGATAGTTCTCTCATATAAGTGAACTATTTATATTGTTCTTATGAGAATAAAGATTCTTTAAACCTAAATGATACTTTTAAAAAGTTGAAAGGTGTCTCAACTAAAGTTGCTTCATCTGAAAAATGCTTAAGGGACGCCTAAACAATTTGTGGCAGCACTATTAGCAACTAATTGCTCGGCGAATAATGGCAATATGTCTGCAATTGTATAGCGCATGATCCAGTCTCCTAAACGGGCTACACAACCCGGCAACAATAAAATAGAGAGCGACTGAAACAACAAAATTGGTCAGGCAACATTGCGAAAAATCGATCGCTCAGCGATTGTCCGGCAACCATCAAATCAAATCAATATTGGAGAGTACTGCCATGTTGCCGGCCACAGCATTGCCGCCATAAATTGCCGTAAAAAATGGCCCGTTTAGACGCCCCTTTAAATTGCAAACCTAACCGACTAACTAGTTTTGATAGAACCGTCTAAGGCAAGCTAAGGTATTGAGGAAAACTAGATTTTGTTTTGGGAGACCCCAATAAGTAATGATTTTATGAACGAGAAACACGCATACATGTACACAAACAAGAGGACTTAGACATTTTTCGGGAGGATATTGCAGTAAAAAATGCGCAATTAGGTGTACAATTGCATTGAATCAGAAAATAGTATTATAGGAAGTTAAAAAATGGCAAAGGGGCCCTAAGAATTGCATTGCCTAGGGGCCCCGACCCCAACAAGGTTAATATGACATATTACTTATATACATATTACAAGTAAATGTACAATCGACTTTTCACAAGTGTAGTATTCTGCTTTCTAAGCGAATAAATCATTTTTATTATTATTTTTCGGAAGGTATTTATAATGTGTACATAAAGAAAAAAACTAAAACTGTATGTTTAAATTATTATATTTTACACAATATATAAAAAATCAGTACACAGATAATTTAATTATATAACATCATAAAAGGTATTTTGGACTCCTATTATTTAAATATCCATTTTTACCCTATCAACACACGATTCGTAAATGCAGTATAAAAAATATTATTTCTTATTTCCTAATATTAATAAAACATGACTATTATTTATATTTTTTATTATTATTATTATTTCCATTAAAATGCGACTTTCTAAATATAACTTATATAAATCTAAAAGTAAATGATTATTATTAATATTTAAAATTTCGAATTTTTAAAACATTTTAACACGTTTTTATTCTATTTTTTTACCCAGTTTCTATCATAGCGGCCAATCTCATTGACTGAAGTAAAATCAACCTCTTTTTATGAAACGTCAAAAGCGACCCGCTCCGTACAAACCTGTATGGAATGCTAGCATATGACGTCACGTTTTCTGTAGTCAAATTATTTACTTTTTGTGTTTTTCTTTATGATTAAAAATTAATAAAAACGTTAAAATAATAGATGAATATATTTTTTCAGGATACTTTATGACATAAAATATAAATACCCAATTATGGGACGGAAATTCGACTCTGCCATAGAGATATTGACAGCTTAACATGATGTGAAGTGACGACATTGCTTAACCTGGCAGATACCTGCATCAGCGAGGTTGCCACTGAATTTACAATCCGTTCCACAATCGCTAATTAATAAAAATAATTTAAAAAATATATATTTTTAAAACGCCATTTAATAACTACTTGGCCTATTGGCGTGGCATTACATTTTTTTGTATTTGCGTGATTATTTTATATTAACACAAAATCGTGTTACTATATATTTTTATTGTAATAATAAAATAAAGGTATTTTAAAATTCGAAAATTTAAATAAGTACATCCTATTTATTAGCTAATTACGTAGTTTCGTTGACTCTTAGAAACTATTTTTTACAATAAATATGAGCTACATTTCACAAATATTATCAATTTTCAAAACCTCGTAATTCAATTTTTTAAAGATATATTAATACCTACAAGTATTAGATATGTTTCGGCACTTAATCGCGTGAATTATTTAAAGGTACGTACCTTTTATTTACCCGACGTTTCGATCGAATTGCACCGATCGTGGTCACAGGTCGACTCATTAAGTCCCGAAATATATCTAATATGTATAAAAATCGCGAAAGTTTAAAAACAATAATACTACTCAACCTACTAGGATTAAAAAAAAAACCTTTTACACATTGTAATTATGAACACAATTAAAATTCAACCAAAAAGGATCGAGTCTTTTTGAAATTTCGATCATTTAAACTCGTATATGTTTTTATTTATTTAAAAAATGCAAAAAGTTACAAAACAAATATTTACAATTGGTATCGATGGCCTGTAAAATTTGAAAATATGACAAAATATTTTTATTTATGGTTTGGAAAAAAGTAATATTATTTTCTTAAAATATATTCTTATTTAATCTTATAAATAATATGTACAATTTATAAAGAAAGATCTCCACTTTTATTTATTTAGAAAATCATCACGAGTTTTGTCTTTAGAGCGTCACAAAGAAACTTTCACCTTGCTGCGCAAGTGGTCTTGGGTTCGATTTCCAAATGGGACACTATTGTGCATGATCCACAAATGGTTATTACTTGCTTCAAAGGTATGTTTTATTTATTATTTATTTGTAAGATCTTTTACAACATCAGGGCATTCATTTTTATAATACAAAAACTTATTTAAAATGTACTATTAGTAATTAATTATGATAAATAATAGTAAAATATATTAAAAATCGTTCAAAATTCGTTGTCGTGTTATAAAATAGTCGTTTGAAATCGTACTTAGATGACAATTTAATTAAAAATTGTAACAGTTTAGAAATTAAAGTTGACTTTTAAGACGGTACTGGTATGTTTGCTAAAAAATAATTGCGACTGCTTAAAAACATTGTGAGGAAAAATGCATGTCCTGACATTCGCAACTGAGCATATATTGTGTAGTATAGTGTATACAGGGTATATCAAAAATATGTGGTCATATTCAAAGGTTGGTATGTGCCCATGATACTGAATGCATATACCTAATTTTATCAAAATCGGAGTACCCTAATACATATTTATTATTTTTTCATTCGCTAATTTATGAATGAAAAAGTTATAAATTAAAAAAAGTAGGACTTAAAAAGTTCTATACCATAATAATCCAATCGAATTTTGGAGGTATAATTCTTATGCCATACGCCTTTCACTACTGAATTTTGACGAAGAGAATATGCTATAACTATGTAATAATAATGCAACTAGCTATGGCACCATGGTAGGTGCAATACTGATAACATACACTATCCGCTGCTGAAATTTGACCACACCTTTCTGTTACACTCTGTATATTGGCTTTAATTTGATATACCGAAATATAAATTTAGACATTAATATCAAAGGGTTGGTTTATCAAGACACCGAATTTGGCTTTTTAGGGTTTTTAATTTTAGACTATAAATGAGCGGAGACTATCTTTAATTAATTATAAACTATTGATAATAAAAATATATTAAAATAAAGAATTGTGTAGGTATGTCATTCAAAGCAGTCTTATGTACAACATTTTAAAAATAATATAATTTAAAATAGTTATTTTACATAAAGCGAGCATTTCCGTTATTTAAATAAGGAAAGATTTATAATTCCTTTATCTGCATTTCTGTAAAATGTTCGCTTAAAAATCACACAAAATATATTTTTTAACACCATAAAGAAATATTTTGTGATAATAAAAATCAAAAATAAATTCTTAAGTAAAAAAACCTTAATTTAGGAGACTTATGTTTTTGCAAAATAAATTAAATTCAATCAATTTAATATAATAAAATTTACAACATTTGAAGAGCTCCCGAATTTTAATGGGCATTGCCAGTTAGATAAGGACTCGTTTTTGAAGCCAGCTAACTTACGTCTTTTACATCAAAATAGGAGACATTTTCTGATAAAATTTATTTTTGAAAGCACCAATATACCACATGAGCCACATCTCCAACTAACATTATTTAAAATAATCTACAAATGTCCATTACACGGGGGCCCCATCACTAGAGGCCTCTAAACAAAGGTCAAAATCATTATTGTATCAGAAACCTTTATTTAAAAATATCATCCAACAAAAATGATACTAAAAGGGACACATTTGAGACTTAGGGCCCCACTTAGGAGTTAATTCAGACATAGGGGCCCTATTGTGAGATGGGGGCCCCGTAGTAAAAAGGGGATCCCCATAACAATTTCCATCGAAGTTAAGGCCATCGATACTTACAAATACTATGTTCTATAGAAGGGAGGTCCCCTACTAACAGTGTAGGTAGATAGAGGGATACCTTTGGTGCCGTAGATAGCTTCGGGAGCATTCTCATAGTCGACGTCATAGTATATGCCGGTTTGGTTCTGGGGAGAGGTAAAAAATTACATTATGAGTGTATTAAAGTATACATAAAAGTTATTATTTCGTTTTAGTGAAAGACAATAGATTTACAGGGCCTCAATCACTATTATATCAGGGTTCCAAGAAATACAATAATTGCATTTTTGAACGATAGAAAAATTTTGAAGTCCAGTCCCAGCAATCGAACAAATTCCGGCACCGGTTTGGCTACGGAAATCTCGGGTTCGATTCCTGGGTCTGGACTTTAAATTTTTCTATCTTTCAAAAATACAATTCTATCTTTCAAAAATGTTTGTAAAGTAATTAGCATGAAATTCGTATAAAAAATACTTCAGGGTTCCAACAGTATCATTCCAGGGCCCCAAGCTGAGTTAGCCCAGGGCCCCAAATATACATGTATATTTCTAAATATACATATAAGTATGTTTAACTGTTGTCTGGTTGCCTGATCGTTTGGGATTAGTTGACCATGTGTGAGTTGTCCCAAGATATTGATATACTTACATGCATACTTCTTGCCCTAGATTTAGGTCTAGGCACTAATAAATCAGCTCTCTCTTGTACGTGACTTGAAGCTTCAGAACTTGTTGATTCAGATGCCATATGGTTTGTGTACCCTGTAATAAACACATATAAATAACTAGCTGTCCTGCGTAAATTTTTCCCGTTTTTGCAACATTTCTCATTGCTGTTCCGCCCCTATTGGTCGTAGCGTGATGTTATAGCGTGAGCCTATAGCCTTCCTCGATAAAGGTGCTATCCAACAGTGAAAGAATTTTTCTATTCGGATAAGTAGTTCCTGAGATTACCGCGTTCAAACAAAAAAACAAACTCTTCAGCTTTATAATATTAGTATAGTTTTAAAAATATTTCCAAATTCTGGTCTCACTAACTTTGCGAAGTTAGTAGAACCATTATATTCAAAATTCTAAACATTAATTGTACGCAGTTTAGAAATTATTCCATAACTAGCTGACCCGCGCAACTTCGTCTGCGTAAATTTTACCCGTTTTTATAACATTTCTTAATGCTGCTCCGCTCCTATTGGTGGTAGCGTGATGTTATATAGCCTATAGCCTTCCTTGATAAATGGGATATCCAACAGTGAAAAAGAGTTTCAATTCGGACTAGTAGTTCCTGAGATTACCGCGTTCAAACAAACAAACTCTTCAGCTTTTTTTTTTTTAAAGATAACTAGCAATGTGGGATTGAGTCCCACATTACTAGCAATCCTGTTAACCCCTCCAGCTAAGCTCAAAGGCTTGCTTTATAGTATTAGTATAGATTAATTAACACATAGTGTCAAATTATTTACTCAATGTCAACAAGAAGTTATCGAAAGGGAATTCTTAGATTGTTACTATTGTGAGGATTGTCACAAAACTTTCCCACACGGAAAGAAATAACCTGAAATATTGTACATCGAATATTTTGTTAAAATAAATATTCATTTGATTTTAAAAATGAATCGAATATTCAAAGTTTTGTCTGAACCAGGAATCGAACTCTAGTTATGTTAAAAAACTACCTCAAGCTTTAAGAGTACCTATAAGACAATTTAAAAAAACGTTACTTAAGTTTCTTATTGACTAATGTTTTTATAATCATAATGAATATTTATTTTGTGTCATCTAAAATGACGAATATTTTATATGGTCACAACATATAATTTTTTTTTTAGTTTTTATTTAATACACAAGTAGTAGATAGTATTAGATATTACAATTAATTCCACTCGCATACCATTTTATTCAGACATTGCACGCATTACTCCTTTTACGCTTTACTCGCATACACTTCCTGGCCACTTGGCTCTCATGTTTAGGAAGAGAGAAGTAGAACTACTTTACTTCAAAAGGAGTTCGCGATTACTTCGATATTTCACGATAAACAATCAGTCGATGTCGTGCTTTGGACTCCGTGAAATGAAATGAAAAATAATTTCGTTTATTATTTAGGTTAAGTATAAGATACCGGCGAAATATGTGAGACCACTATTTTACTAATATCTTAATTATGTATAAGCAAAAAAAATCATTTCAAATCAAAATTGGTGTCAAAAAATACAAGTGATGCTTTGAAATTTGATTTCAAATCAATTCAATGACACAGATTATTTTTTTCTAAATAACATAATATTTTTATTGATAAACTTTCGCGATTTGTACACATTATGAAAATATATCTATATATTACGGGTCTTAATCGCGTAACAGTTCTGTAATAGTGAGTGATAAAAATTAAGCGAGGGTAGTTTACGAAACCCAGGTCTTAATCGCGTAACAGTTCCGTAATAATGAGTGATAAAAATCAAGCGAGGGTAGTTTCCGAAACCCGCGCTTCACGGAGGCGACGCTGAGCTGAACCAGCCTACCCGGGACCACGGCCGTTGTAATACGGTCGAAACGTCGGGCAATAAACAAGGTAGTTTACCTTAAATTATTCACGCGATTAAGACCCGTAATATATATATATTTTCATAATAATATTTTTTGAAAAGCGAAGGCTATGAATATTTACAATGTTTAGAACTTTCCCTCAGCGTGGCATAGTTTTGAAACAGCCTGTATACTTACATTCATGGAAATAAAAGAGGATAGAAAAGAAGGAATTAGAAAGGAAGAATTTTTTACGGGACAAATAAAAAAATATTATATTTATAGTTGGAGAGTCTCCGTTAAGACTAGCCGCTATGACTTATATTAAAACTTACCGTATAAATTATGGTGTGAGGCGGCCGTATTAGCTCGTGAAGCTACAGTGTTCATGGTGCCGTTGTGATGGGTGTGCAGGCCCATCCTGTATGACATGTCGTAACTGATATCAATGTAATGCACTATTTATATAACAATTATAATATTTTCCTAGCTTTATCGAGATATAAACTATCATATGTCCTTTCCCAGGAAAAACTATCTATGTATATACCAAATTTTATCAAAATCAGTTCAGAGGTTTAAGCGTGAAAATATTAAAGATAGACATTGTAGGGACATATGTACAACGTAGGTATATATTTTACTGCATCGTTGCACCCAATGACGTAATGGTAATGTACTCGTAGAGGCGACTGCGTTCGCCGCTTAAGTATGATTTAGTATTCATTATACTGCCTACAAGCATTGACATTCTTTTATTCCTCTCCACATACAATTAGGTATCCCAGAGGTTCGTACATACATAACCTTATAATAACCTAAAGACATTTTGCCCGTTTTTGTAACATTTCTTGTTGCTGATCTGATCCTGGTGGTCATAGCGTGATGTTATGTAGCCTATAGCCTTTCACGATAAATGGGCTATCCAACAGTGAAATAATTTTTCAATTCGGACCAGACGTTCCCGAGATTACCGCATTCAAACAAACAAACATCATATCAATGGTCCCTAAGTAAACTATCTTAACTGATTCTTAGCCTTGTTTTGGAAAGCCATTTTAGTGCATAGATCTACATTCTATAAAAAAAAAACTGTATTTGAAACATGGCTACCAAAGTTTGAATGTATATTATTTTTAGTAAGAAATATTCGTACACTTAACTTTAAACGGCTCAGTGCTGAAAATCAGTTTCGATGATTTACGTTTGGTCGTGGATATTATAAACAAAATGTGTTTTACCTGGGCATGGGTACAGGTGGCAAAGTGGGGTATCCACCAAACAAGGCTGATGATGGTCTCGTAGCCATCGCTTGAGCTCCGTCCGGCTGTTAACAATAAATTGTGTATTTTTAGCCATTTTATTTATTGTAATCATTTAAATTATTATTAATTAGTAATTATTTATCTATAATGTGTATGTATTTAGAAATATATAAGTATATTTATCAGTTGTCTGGTTGCCATAGTGCAAGCTATGCTTAGTTTGGCATAAGATGACGTTCTGTGAGTTGTCCCAAGATATTATAGGGTAGTATTATATTAAATTGTTATCAAAATTGAATAAAAGATTACAAATCATTCGCTAGTTACAATGCTCTTAAAACGTCTGCTAATTTATTATGAATAAGTAAAGACGACTCCCGCATTAGGGTACAAGCCTTATCTCGCTGGGGACTTTACAAACATACAAGTCACGGACACAAAGTACACCTTGACTCGGAACAACAATTTGAGGTTCACACAAAGTGATGTCCCGTGTGGGAATCGTACCCACGACCTCTTGCGTAGCAGTCGGACACACTTCCACCGCGCCAATTAAAATTGAATAAAAGATGACAAAACATTCACAAGTTACATTTTATATTATTTTTCCAATTTTTATTTTATATTTTTAGTTTAATAATAATTATTAAGCAAGTACCATTTTTTTTACACCAGGAGGGGGTCAAAAGTAGTGTTACACTGGAGGGCCCCAAGTAGTGTAAAACCGAAGGGCCCCAAGTAGTGTTACACTGGAGGGCCCCAAGTAGTGTTACACCGGAGGGGCCCAAGCAGTGTTACACCAGAGGGCGCTAAGTATTATTAGACCGGAGGGCCCCAAGTCGTGTTACACCGGAGCCACCCATTTATTGAGCTAAGATTGTTGTATTTACCCGACTACGGCAGTAAAGGAGGGTATTGTTTTTCGAGCGTATGACTATTTCTCTGGTACAATCTAAGCCCAATCTACAGCTTAATAATTTTATTATGTGAAGTGACATTGTATTTGTCTCAAATGTGGGAGTATAAAGTGGGAGGATAAAAATGATGTAGCCTCTACACCATTTTTATCAGACTAAATTTATTATTTTATTTTAAAGCAGTCGCCTTTTTTTCATTAATACTTAAATAAATTGAAATAATTTCTGTGTGTGTGTTTATTTTTAATTGTCGAGCAGTATAAATTGTTACAATATTTTTTTAATATATATATTTTTTAAATCATTATTTTGTTTATTTTTTTTAAATTGGCGTAGTGATGTATACGGTAGGTGTATCGCTGTTCAAACATATTTCAAACAGCACATAAGAGTGAGTTTCCATTGACGTGGAGCGAAAGGACTGGAGCGGAATAGAAAGTGAATTGACAATGCAATTAATGACAGTATTCGAAATAATTCTTGGTAATATTACGAGCACTGTGATTAGTAATTTTCCTTAATTACAACTCCCGCAATATGGTGTAATCCCTATGACGCGGGGGACTTTACAAACATACAAACCACAAACACAAAGTAAACCTAAACTCGGAACAATAATTTGTGGATCACACTAAGTGGTGTCCGGTGTGGGAACCGTACCCACGACCTTTGGCTTAGTAGTAATAATAATATCATCTTGAGACAACTAACACAACGCTATCTGATCCCAAACTAAGCAGAGTTTGTACTATGGAAACCAGACAACTGATAAACATACTTATATATTTCTAAATACAAACATATTATAGATAAATAACACCCAGACACAGAATTAACCATCGTGCTCATCACACAAAGTTTTATCCTGGGTGGGAATCGAACCTCTGTGGCGCGATGGGAGTGTGTCCGACTGCTACACAAGAGGTCGTGTGTTCGATTCCCACTCGGGACACCACTTTGTGATCCACAAATTGTTGTTCCGAGTCTGGGTGTACTTGTCCGTGAATTGAATGTTTGTAAAGTCCCCAGCGACACAGGACTTGTACCCTAATGCGGGATTCGCCTTTTTAAAGAAAAACCCATGACCACCAGCTTAGCAGTCAAGGGTCACTAACAACTATACCATCAGGCCAGTCAAATGAGGGTCTACTCCAAGCTCTCTTGGTCTACTACAATACTCACCGCATAATGGCTGGCTTGTGCCATCGCTTCAGCAATCTGCGCCCATCTCATACGTTCTTCTAATGTCACCTGAAATTATAAAAAAAAAAAAGTTAAAATCTTGAGAGGTGTCAAGGGATGCCCGGATGGAACGAAGTTCTTATCTTATTTTTTTTATAATCGTCGCGACACCACCCTGTACAATACGAAATAGAAAGACGAATCGAAAATAACGGGCTTGCTTTCTATGAGAGAGAAAGAGAGAGAGAAACACGCGCACGCCACACGGCTTAGCAAAAGTGTCGTTACAACTTTTGGTCTTTTGAATTAACTTACAAAAAGACGATTGTATACCGAAGGCTCAAATCCACAGCTACACAATTGTCACCAATACTGTGTACCGAATTTATGCCTCTAGACCAAATCGACAGGTGACTTCTTCGTCAAATTAGATTTTCATATCTTACGCGCACACCGCACGGTTTGTGTGTGTCAAAAAGTGTCGTTACAACTTTTGGTATTAAAAAGTGTCGTTACAACTTTTGGTCTTAATTTTTTCCGTCTAGCCCGCTTTCGCAACGCACGATAAGGAACTTCGTTCCAAAAAATTTGAGGACCAGGTATGTCGTCGAAGCGCCCTGTGGTCCTTATCGTTCGCTTCTTGAAGTGAAGTGATGAAGATAGAAGTGAAACGCAGTCCGATGTTTACACAAGTTATAATTTGGTTTGCACTTTAGCACAATAACAATACAGAGTGGCTACAGTCAGAGCTTATATTCTACAATGATTTCGTCAAAGTTGTGAATTATATGAAGTCCAAGTGTAAATGCAAGAGACGATGCAATAACTCGTCGTTTCACACTTGTTTCTTGATGCGAGAGTCAATTAGTGATGGGGGCCCCATCACTAATATCTTTATTGTCCCCTCCCCAACCGTAAAAATCAACCAAAATCCTGGATAGTTTACCTGATAAGGCGGTTGTCCAACTGGCGGCGTTTTGATGGTGTTAGCTGTCATGTAGTTGAAGATAGGGGATCCCATACCCGCTGCTTTCTGTTCGCGGGACCATTTGCGACTGAGGAATAACAAATATTATATTTAACGCATTTAATTTATTGACATTTTTAGGCATTGTTGTGCTAATTTACTAAAAAAAACCGCCATCGGAAAAAAGATGGAAACAAGATCCCCTACATAATTATATAATTTCATGCAGTCGGAGGCATTAAAATCTCGATGAACTTAGTAAAGTGCCTCCGACTGCATGAAATTATATAATTATGTAGGGGATCTTGTTTCCATCTTTTTTACGCAGGTGGGTTTTTTATTTTTTAAATTTATGTATAATTAATATTTTTGAGTAGTTATAGGATGTAACCGATGTTACAACTAACCTTTATCACAGCTATTGTCAAGTATTGAAAATTGAAAAAAGAAAGGTTGCTAAATAACTTTTTTAGTATTACAGTCATAATCATGTTATACCTTTTTGAAATGCTTAAGATGAGCCCTTTAATTTGATAGCCATATTGCAGCTTTTTTTACTCCTCTTTATTTTGACATCTCACAGCCGCCATATTTGCTTTTTTCTAACTTCACATATCTAACTTGGGCGATCAAGACGAATCTAACGACGTCTTAATTGTATAAATCCGTTCAGTGGATTGTGAGATATCAGGTAATAAAGAATATTACATACATACATACAAAATATGCGCGAAAAACATAACCCTTCCTTAAAGTCGGGTAAAAAAAAAGCTTTTATTTCATTAACAATGATTCAGCTTAACCTATAGTGTCTGGAGCTCCCTTTTAAGCTTTAGGGCCTGTGACATGAAGCTCCGCTCTTCCAATCTTAACTCGCTAATATAATACACAGTTTTACAGTTACTTTTATTTATTAATACAATGTTAAATCCATAGGTATGTGTGTCTGCGTTCGCGTACGTGTGTGTGTGTGTGTGTGTGTGTGTAAGTGTGTGTGTGTGTGTGTGTAAACATATTGTAGTAAATGCATAAACTGCCTCTGTGGCGCGGTAGGACTGTACCCAACTGCTACGCAGGAGGGTCGTGGGTTCGATTCCCACACGGGACACCACTTTGTGTGATCCAAAAATGGTTGTTCCGAGTATGGGTGTAATTTGTGTCCGCGACTTGTATGTTTGTAAAGTTCCCCGTGACAGGGTTTATAACCTACTGTGGGAATTGTCTTTAAAAAATAAAATTACAACCCTAAAATTTGTTTTTTTTTTTTTAAACATCTCACACATCATGATTTTATTATAGTTGAAGATAGGCGAAATCCATACCTGCCTTCTCTTACTACTGACTACATACCTCCAAGACATGAGAGCAGCTAATGTCAAAGCGATCACGAGAGCAGCCGCTAAGGACGCTCCGACGGCTACTCCGACCACTTCACCGTCCACTTCACATGTAGAACCGTAGTAGCCTGATGTACAACTGCAACAAAAAACAATTATGAAAAAAAAATAATTGTATGGCACTCGGGGACTGCCGCGGTAAAGCTATTGCTTTAAAATTTTTCTTTTTTTTTTTTCAATTTAAAAAAAAGTCATTAAAAGTTCTGCTATTTATCGATAGATGGCAAAACTAAAAAGTATCACCGCTGTGCCCGTCGGAGTGGGGAGCGTGAGGTTTTTTCGTTACGGAATTTCTGGATTCGGTCCCCGCGCTCAAGGCCCGCGATAGAAGCTATGCAATAGCTTAAAAACATAGATAATGAAACTATGTAAAACTACAACAATAAATAATGGTTAAAAACCTAGCGCTAATAGACAGACATAGAGTATATTAAGATAGTACGAGATCCGGTCTAAGAAATATATATCCTCATGTATTATTTGATACTAATAAAGATTATATGTTAGATATTGTCTAGATTGATAAATCATGAATGGGTTGCCTATCTAAATCACGTGTACGCAAGAGGTCGTGGGTTCGATCCCTACCCAGGATAAAACTTTGTGTGATGAGCACGATGGTTTATTCTGTGTCTGGGTGTTATTTATCTATAATATGTATGTATTTAGAAATATATAAGTATGTTTATCAGTTGTCTGGTTTCCATAGTACAAGCTCTGCTTAGTTTGGGATCAGATAGCGTTGTGTGAATTGTCCCAAGATATTATAAGAAGATATTATTATTAATATTATAAAGCTGAAGAGTATGTCTGTTTGTTTGTTTGTTTGAACGCGATTGTCTCAGGAACTACTGATACGAATTGAAAAATTATTCCACTGTTGGATAGCCCATTTATCGAAGAAGGCTATAGTCAATATAACATCACGCTACGACCAATAGGAGCGGAGCAGCAATGAGAAATGTTGCAAAAACGGGAAAATTTACGCAGACGAAGTTGCGCGGGACAGCTAGTACACCATACTATCTTATATATATAAATCTCCAGTCACGATGTTTGTCCGCGATGGACTCCTAAACCGCTTAACAGATTTCGTTCAAATTTGCACGCAATATGCAGTTTGGTCCAACTTGAGAGATAGGATAGCTTAGATCTTTAATTATAGTCGCAATTACTATAAAAATTAGGGATCCCATGTCCACCCGTGCAAAGCCGGGACGGGCCGCTAGTAATATTATAAATGTGAAAGTAACTGTCTGTCTGTCTGTTACGCTTTCACGCTCAAACAGCTAAACCGATTTAGATGAAATTTGGTATGGACATAGTTTGAGTCCCGGGGAAAAACATAGGATAGTTTTTATCGCGATAACCGACATCCACGCGGGCAGAGCCGCGGGCTGAAGCTAGTAATATTATAAAAGCGAAAGTTTGTGAGTGTGTATGTTTGTTACTTCTTCACGTCTAAACGGCTGGAGAGATTTTAATAAAATTTGGTATGGAGTTAGCTGACACCCTGGATTAACACATAGGCTAATAAACCGCGGGTAACACCAACCAAGGGTAAGCTAGTTATAAAATTATAAATACCTGCAGTAAGGCTGTCCATTGTTATATTTGCAGACGCCACGCTCGTTGCAGTGTGATGATGAACAGGATTTACAGTCGCGACCTTGCTTGCTCGGTATTGTAGCACTATCTAGTGTAGTATCGGGACACATACATCTGTGGACCAAGTGATTTATATAAAACACACAATTTTTAACACTATGTTTTTAAGCCTAAGGTTGATTTTGTATTCCAAAAACGTTGAAACATGTATTTTAAAACCTAAAACATTTTACAGATCAACTTCAAAACTGACAAAGTTTCATGCAAACTTGCATCCCCATGTTTAGGATTCCTAATGAACCAATATAGTTTCGATATACCGGGATTAAGAAACTTTATTATCATAAAGAATTACATTCACTTACATGAGAATTTAACTAAAAAATACATTTTTTAATAATTATCGAGCGACATAATCAAATGACACACAAATCAAACAAACATTTGAACACAACTCAATAATTGTTTTTAAACTTTCGCGATTTTTATACATATTAGATATATTTCGGGACTTAATCGCGTGAATTATTTAAAGGTACGTGGTCACGGGTCGACCCGTGACCACGTACCTTTAAATAATATTACCCGACATATGTCTAGTGGTTAGTGACCCTGACTGCTAAAGCGGAAGTCGTGGATTCGATCCCCACCCAGGATAAAACTGTGTGATGTGCATGATGATTTATTGTGTCTGGCTGTAATTTATCTATAATGTATATGTATTTAGAAATGTATAAGTATGTTTATCAGTTGTCTGGTTGCCATAGTACAAGCTTTGCTTAGTTAGTTAGGTATCAGATAGCGTTGTGTGAGTTGTGTCACGGAACACATCGATGCCCTAAGGAGCAGCCGGCCAATCGCAAACGTCAAATATGTCGTGATATCGGAAGACAACCGGCCAATCGCAATTTAATGTAATTTTTATAAGCATTTCTTGCCATTTAATATCAAAATTGCTTTTTAGAAAGATAGAAAAGTTTGAAGTCCAGACCCAGGAATCGAATCCGAGACTTCCGTAGCCAAACCGGGGCCGGAATCGAACCATCTATCTGGAGTCTGGACTATGTTACTAGACCTCAAATTTTTCTATCCTTTGATGCTCGCGAGTTGGGCCCACGCATGCTCCATCTAGTCGGTAGTTAAAGAACTATCGGCGTTTGTTATTGATTCGTTACAGAGAGCATTTTCACAAATTATAATGTCGCAGGCCGAATTTTTATAGGCATTTCTTGCCAATTACTTTATTAATCACACTAATATTATAAAGGCGAAAGTTTGTGAGTATGTGAGTGTGTATGTTTGTTACTTCTGCACGTCTAAACGGCTGGAGCGATTTTAATAAAATTTGGTATGGAGTTAGCTGACACCCTGGATTAACACATAGGCAATTAAACCGCGGGTAAAACCGCGGGACACAGCTAGTACAATATATATACAGAAGTCTCGCGTTCGATTCCTGGGTCTGGACTTTAAATTTTTCTATCTTTCTAAAATCCAAATAATGTACTAACGATGTCAAAATTGTTAATGAATAAATAATTGAATAATTGTGCCTAGCTTAACTCAGAGACCCTTAATACTAGAAAACTGTTCTTTGCAACAACTATTTATAAGACTGGATATATATGTTTGTTTGTCTGTTCACTTACCTAAATCCACCCCAAGTGTTGGTACACTCAGCTAATTGATGACAATCATTAAGATCCGGAGACGAGCATTCGTCGACATCTGTAATAAATATTTTTTAGGTTTTAGAAATTTGTACAGACGTATCACAAGAGTTGTTTTGAATCATAAGTACATTAAGAATTTTATAGTCAAAGTCAAATATCTTTATTTCGTAAAATCAGGTTAATGATTATTTGAAAACGTCAAATTAAAACATACTAAAAATTTTATAAAATTGTTTGAATTAAATTATAATAAAAATTTAATGTTTGAAAAAAAAAAACAAAATGAGGTTAGGTGGCAGTTCCAAGTGTAAAGCTCATGAGAAGAAGCTGCCAAGAAACTCATGTGCCACTCTTTTAAAATCATCAAGTTTTTCTTTACAAAAATAAATTTTACTGAATGAACCATTGTGTTTGGTGAGTGTAATCGTTTATAAAATAAGGATAACTAAATAATAATACTATTTGTAACTCTAAAATGAGTATATATCAGAGCTCGTTCGGCACGCGATCGAGGCGGACGCGTTTACCTCAGTTCGGTTTATTATTATTTAATACCTGTGCAGTGTGTGAGCGCGAGCGCAACTTGTTTACGATATCTCGGTCGGTCGCATCGAAGTACCGCTATGCGGCTACCTGCCTACGCCGGACTCATTAATAAATGACAAACCCCGGTGTTAGCATGGATGAGTTGTATACCTTAGATTTGGAGAACGGATATACAGTGACCGTGTTTGAGGCTGAAGGAACCGAACAAATATCGGAGACTGACATGGAACAGCAGGTGGACATGGGACAGTTGGAAGCTAGTGTGGAGGAACGCGATCAAGTTGAAGTAATTAGGGAGAAGAGGAAAAGAAGGGACGCAGAGGATACGGACAGTGGTGACTGGACTGAAGTAATAAGAAAAGACAAAAAACAAAAAGCTGATAAACATGAAATATACCTCTCGAGCAAAGAAATACTGCCTAAACAGTTTGCTTTGGCTAAATTATTTAGCGCAAACCAAATAAATCATATCGAGAAGGTTAAGTACATAAACCCGTATAAGGTTCGCGTCGACGTCGCGAAAGAGGAGACGGCAACGCAAATAGAAACATGTCAGGCTTTAATAGAAAAAGGCTGGCATATACAAAGGGCGATGGACAGGAGTGATTCATATGGGGTGATTAAGGACGTAGACTTGCACTATTCTGAAGAGGAAATCTTGAAAGAATTAACATGCGACAGCACAATAAAAGTACTGTCCGCAGTACGCCTTAAGCGTCGGAGTCGAGAGGTAGAAGGAAACGGCTGGGTAACAAGCGAAGCGGTACGATTAGGATTCAAAGGAGCATTTATGCCGCCACACGTGTATGTAAGCGGACTACGTATCAAAGTAACCCCATACATCTTCCCGGTCTCTCAGTGCGCTAGGTGCTGGAAGTATGGACATATGACCAAGCAGTGCACGTCGAAAACAATAGTCTGCCCTAAATGTGCTGCAAATCACGCCAATTGCGAAACAAATAAATTAAAATGCGTCAATTGTGGCGGTAGTCATATGGCACTACTAAAAGCACAATGTCCAGTGTTCCTCAAAGAAAAAAGACTGAGGGAAATTATGGCGGAATTCAATTGTACCTACAGGAGAGCACTCACAATATATGTACCGCCTAACCCTCCTACAAGAGAAATAAACACATCCCAACCTCTACTGCGCACACAATTGCAAGATGCCTCGAACATAGAATCGGAAGTTACACCTACTTTCGCGAAGGTACTTCAATCGACAGTTAAAGTACAAGAGATACCAAAAATGAAGAAGCAGCATAGTAAGGAAACTAAGACTGTTGGCAGTGAGCTACCTGCCTGTTCTATGACCTACGAAACGTCTACGGAATCACCCCAGCATGAAAACAAGAAAAAAAAACCGCTGCAGTTCGATGAATTGTTAAATAGGCTTAGGGAAATTATATTTATCAGTGGATTAGGGATACGATCTAAAATTAATGGAGTTATTAAGTGTTGCTTGGAATGGTTTATGTCTGTTGTTGTAGATTACGTTGCTGACTGGCCTATACTTATGAGGATCTTTAATTATATCAGTAATAATGAGTGACATACAACTCATACAAGATATTAAATTTAACCTATTCCAATGGAATGCCCAAAGTGTTAGACCCAAAAAACTTATGTTTGAGCAATTATTAATATCAGAAAAAATCCACATAGCCGCAGTCAGTGAAACTTGGTTAGAGCCCGACAGTTTATTCAGACTAAATAATTATAATATTTATCGTCTCGATAGGCATGACTCATACGGAGGCGTAGCTATCGCTATTCATAATTCGATACAATCGCAGAGTGCTACCGTACGACTTAACAACACAGGTATCGAGGCGCTGTGCGTGAGAATATTAAACTGCCCGCAAATAAATTATATTTTATCTGTTTACTGCCCGTCTACCGTCCATACTACGCAAAACGATTGGGACGAATTATTTAACAATTACACAAGAAAGACTGTTGTATTAGGTGATTTTAATGCCCATCATTCATCTTGGTCTTATAAGAATGAACCAAGGGGAGGCCAAATCTTTGATTCTCTTTTACAAAATAACTTTGTTGTAATTAATAGCGGTGAAACAACACGTATTAGATTGGTAAACGGAACACTACAAAAGTCGTCCCCAGACATATCTTTAGCTACTTCGGATATCGCATTGGGGCTGGATTGGCAGGTCTTAAACGAATCATTAGGCAGTGATCATTTATTTATTAAAATTTCCTTTCTATGCCGCAGTAATTCGGTAAAGGTTAAAAGACTTAATTATAAACGTGCCGACTGGAATTCATACAAGAGTTGTTTAGATCAATTATTTTCCGATTTTCAAGTGAATAACGACACTCAAAAGGCCTATGATTTATTTATGGAATACATAAATATCGCAGCTCACCTAAATATCCCACTTATTAAAAATAGTCAGACCGCGACCTCTAACTTTGTCCCCAAGCCATGGTGGAATGCATATTTGTCAAAAATGGTAGCCGAGCGAAGACGAGCCCTTTCAAGGTTTAGAGGTAACCCCACCCCACAAAATTTAATCACTCTCAAGCGCAAGATAGCTGAGGCGCAGCGCGAGATACGCCGCGCACGTGATGACGGTTGGCGGCACTTCTGTTCCGCTTTAGATGAGTCCCTTACATCTGCGGAGCTATGGCGTAAAATGCGATGGATGAAGGGATATAAAAGTTCTAAATCAACCATCAGTTTAGACGAAGCTGATGAACTACTTCACTCGCTGGCACCGGATTATGTTGTCCAGGATCAACCACTTTTCTCATCTTACTTTCCTAAATTAGAAATTGAAGTCTCCATGCAGGAGTTAGACAGGTGTATCAAACATAAGGATACATCTCCTGGATGCGATGGCGTCATATACAAGATGATCCAATACCTACCTATGAATGGTAAGCGTACGTTGCTTTTACTTTATAATAGATTCCTTTCAACTGGTTTTGTACCGGTACAGTGGCGGGAAATACTTGTCACTCCTATACCAAAATTAGGGCGTAATATGTGTAGTATAAAAGCTTATAGGCCAATTTCTATGATGTCATGCATTTGCAAAGTATTTCATTCTATTATAAATATGAGATTAGAATGGTATATTGAAAAATCAAATAAATTATCTCAAAATGTCATAGGATTTAGAAAGGGTAGGTCGTGCCTGGATAGCTTGGTTCACTTGGTCACACGAATACAAATTGGTTTTACGAAAAGCTTGTGTACAGTGGGATGTTTTTTGGACATTGACAACGCGTATAATAACGTCGACATTGTAGCCTTGTTATTAATACTGGATAAACTTAACGTTGGATCCAAAATATGCATTTACCTTTGGAATTTTCTTAAAGAAAGGTATCTTAAAATACGAGTAGGAGATGGATTTATAAGCAGGATATCCAGTAGAGGCTTGGCACAGGGAGACCCCCTCTCTCCATTATTATTTAATGTGGTGACCATATATGTTTGCAAATATATAGAATCCGATGTATTTATTTCACAATACGCAGATGACTTCGTTATTTATCACACCTACAATAACGCTATAACCGGTTCTAGACAAGTGCAAAAATCAATAAATACCATGATTGACATAATAACAAATTTAGGCCTGGAGCTCTCGGCTAGTAAAAGTCAAGTGTGCGTATTCTCAAACAAACGTTTTAGAGACACGGTAAATATTGAAATTAAGGGGATCTGTTTGTCCGTGGTAGACACAGTCAAATATTTAGGTCTCTGGTTAGATAGAAGTTTACGGTGGACAAAGCATATAGGGGAAGTACAAGATAATTTACAGAAATATCTCAGTATATTTAAAGTTTTAGCTGGATCTGGCTGGGGTATACACCCATTACACCTAAGAAGATTGTACATTGCTGTTATCCGCAGTCGCATAGATTATGCGAGCCAATTATACAGCAACAGTAGTGATACAAGTCTTTTCAAATTGACTAGGATACAAAACCAATGTATGCGAGTTATTGGTGGATATATTAAAAGTACACCAATACACGTGATGGAATCAGATTTGTTGCTCCCCCCTCTTCATATTCGTAGACAATATTTAACTTATAAATACTGGTTGAAATTAAAGTCACTTGAACACAAGGATATGATTACTGACCTAGATGACCTATCTTCATTGATAGCACAAAGAGGTTGGAGACGACGGCGAAAACCACCTTTGGTCGCGATACATGACGAGCTAAATGTTTTAAATCGAGTTGCGACCAACATGGGTATGTTTTCACTCAGTATATGGACGGGCTATGTGGATTTATCAAATATTATCCATATTAATATAAATGTTTTAGACAAACCAAAACATGGATATATATCTAGTATACTTAAATTGTCATGTGAACAGTTCATAACAGATAATTATAGGGAATATTACAAAATTTTTACGGATGGGTCAAAAACCAGTGATGGGGTTGGAGCGGCTTTCCTAGACTTTCAACTGGGAGACAAGATGCAGCTAAGTTTAGATTCCAGCATGTCTATCATGCATGCAGAGCTGGTGGCTATATCGGAAGCACTGTCCTATACGCAGACTTTGCATACTGAGAATATTGTTATTTTTACAGACTCGCGAAGTGGGCTCCAACATCTAACACATTGTGGGTTTTCTAACTTTAGGGGCATTCCAGTGGCATATGTCATTCTAGAAAGTTTAATAAAATTAAAGAAATGTAAGGTTAATGTTGTGCTTCAATGGATACCTTCTCATGTCGGGATTCAGGGTAATGACATAGTCGATCAATTAGCTAAAGAGGCCATTCATTCTGGAATTGTAACAGATTACCTGCCAAACACAGGGGATGTACTGAGTCAAATTAGACGAAAGTGCCGTGATATATGGTCTGAATATTTTGACGAAAGATCACGAACTAAAGGTATTTGGTATAAAATATTGCAGCCAGGTCTACCGCGCTCTCTTTGGTTCGGTTCCGATATGAAAAGGCAAACCATAGTCACAGCCTTGAGGCTTCGCTCCGGTCATTTTCCTTTGAACAAGTTTGCATATATGATGCGCAAAGTCGAATCACCAAACTGCTCTGTATGTAACGTGACAGAAGATATACACCATATTCTCAAGGAGTGTGTCCGGAGTGAATCATCAAGGTCACAGCTCAACTTAGCCAATCAGAATCTAGGTGTATATATGTATGCATTATCCATGCCTCTGTCGGATGAGGCAAAATTAATCTACAACATGTTCCAACTAGTGATAAGAAATAGAATGTAATATTTTACGTTTATTGTAGCTCCAATGAGGGCAGCATTATCATGTGTGATAAAGCCCTTTTTTTTCTTACTCAACAATAAAGATAAAAAAAAAAAAAAATTCTACCTTTCGGCATACAAACATGTAAAGTCTTAAATACATTTCTTTAAGTAAAATAAGCATCATAGTACATCATTTAAAAATCATTTATAGAGTAGTAACATTTTTTTAACAATAATTCGGTTAACTGTTTTTTATTTGTTTTTAATGGCTGTTGCTTTAAATTGTTGGGTAATTTATTGTATATCATTGGTGCCATACAGATGGTACTTTTTTTAACAGTGTGGTGCAGTAGCCACCTGTGTGCAATAAATGTTGATAATCAGATCTAATACAATTCGTTTCGTTGCTTAGTCAATCAATAAACGAGGATGCTTAACAAACAATCAATAACGTGACCGTTTCTTAGCAACCAGTCAACGTGACTGTTGCTACGCGACACTCTTTCGTGCGTGCACCCTACATCGATTTTTAAGACGTTATCACGTCAATATGGTAATGTATTTCACAGCGTTTTTGTTATTAGGCTAGGAAATGTTGATAATTCTACTCTTTGGAGGATCCTAGGAGTCATTCATGAATTATGAAAATATATATATTACGGGTCTTAATCGCCTGAATGATTTAAGGTAAAATACCTTGTTTATTGTCCGACGTTTCGACCGTATTGCAACGGCCGTGGTCACGGGTAGACTCTCACGGGTACAGTCTACCCGTGACCACGGCCGTTGCATGTGTACAAATCGCGAAAGTTTATCAACGTCATTCATGACTATGTTTTTTGGCAAAGTTTGATCCGGTGAGGTTATGGATTGATCAATATTTGCTGAGCCTAGATCGGTATCCTTTTACCAGAAATTTTAATTTTCTTGGTCTCGACTGTGATTTCTCCCTATTCCCCCTCCCAAATAAACGCTGGATACCCTTTTGAGTATATCCCTCAAACTCCAAAATACGAGTACTAGCAATACATTTCAGCAAAATTGGTCGTTATCGAGCAGAGACGTCGAAATTTGAGTTAATATGGTACATGTTGGTCCAGTACTGATGTATTTTTTTTTATTTAGACAAATAACTAATGAATCCATTCCCAGTGTACGTCCGCGTGAACGCATCGACCAACAGTCGAGCCATTCGCATCAACTTCAAGATAGCCGATCGGAACTCGCAGCCGAACTTGCCTCAAGCTACCTGGAAGATCAAAGTCACGCAGCTGGAGTGTTTCAACACTCTTGGGTAAGAAACGATGTCCAACTAATAATAAAAACTATAAAACAAACTAAGTTTCAAAATAATAATCCGAAATTTGTGAGCATTGATGGATCTGGATGGATTTTGCCATCAACATAAGGATGTTGATGGCAAAATGTGTGTGGTACCGGCTTAAGAATAGTGACACCACATCTCATTACATGGGTGTTGTCAAGGCATTAAGAGATTTCACATCGGAGGAGGCAACAGCTTAGCGTCCGTACTTAAAGCCTTACTGCGATCGCCAAGCGATTATAGCAATTACCCCGAAGATCTGTAATAATAAGTAGGTTCTATTGGGGAGACCCTGCCCAGTAATGGGTTATCGTAGGGTTGATATGAATTTTGATAAATCTTTACAGGAATGTATTTTATACATCAGAAAAGCAGATTTCTTTAATCTGGATATACAGGGTGTAACAGAAAGGTGTGGTCAAATTTCAGCAGGGTATGTTATCAGTATTGCACCTACCATGGTGCCATAGCTGGCTGTATTATTATTACATAGTTATAGCATTTTTTTTTTGCAAAATTCAGTAGTGAAAGGCGTATGGCATAAGAATTATACCTCCGCTGGTAAAAAAATCGATTGGATTATTATGGCATACAACTTTTTAAGTCATACTTTTTTTATTAATAACATTTTTATTCTTAAATATACAAATTCAAAAATAATAAATATTTTTTTAGGGTACTCCGGTTTTGATAAAATTAGGTATGTGCACTCAGTATTGCCCTTGAATATGACCACACCTTTCTGTTACACCCTGTATAACTTTAATGACCTCTGAAGTCATCTTGTCTTGTCACCCTATAATAATTTATATGGTATCTTTGGATAGATATTGAAACAATATTTTTTTTTTAATTTAAACAAAATCACCTAACATTTTTAGGTTTTCGTGTATGTGCGATTTCATTGCACCTGATCTATACTTATATCGTGAAGCTGAAAAGTTTGTGTGTTTGTTTGAATGCGGTAATCTTACGGAACTTTGCGGAACTACTGATCCGAATTGAAAAAATATGTTACTGTTGGATAGCCCATTTATCGAGGAAGGCTATAGGCTATATAACATCACGCTACGATTAATAGGAGCAGAGCAGCAATAATAAATGTTGCAAAAACGGGGAAAATGTAAGCAGACAAAGTTACGCGGGACAGCTAGTTATAGATAAATTGCACCCAGACACAGAATAAACCATAGTGCTCATAATACAAAGTTTTAGACTGAGTGGGGATCGACCTCCGGCTAAGCAGTCAAGTCATAACCTCTAGCCTAGGGAGAGTTTTTAAGATGCACTTATAGTCACATTAAAACTTGTATTTCGTTTACAGAAAATACCGCGACGGCATCTTAGAAGCCATTACATCATCATTGCCTTCCACACCATTCAGTTCATCGGCTGATAGAGATGAATATCTTATTGGTAAGTTATTTCCAACACATATGATTGAAACTCTCTCATCTCTGGGCCGGTGCCCCAAATACTTGCTCGATCCATTTGACTCCCTTCAAAGGCGAGCTGTTTGGACCCCAATCTCAGGGACAGACTGGAGTCGTTACAGCAGAGGAGTGACTTTGGTGCACTTTGCGTACTCTACCGTCTGTTCAACGGGGAGTGTTCTGAGGAACTGTTTGACATGGTGCCACCGTCACCTTTCTACCATCGCACTACTCGACATCGTAGTAGGGTTCCTCTATTCCACCTGGAAACAAAACGTGGAAAGGAAACTGTACGGATCGATTCCAGGGTTCTTTTCTTCCACGTACGTCTCTGGAATGAACTACCTGTTGCGAAGTTTCCCGAGCTCTACGACATGTCCTTTTTAAACGAGGTTTAAAGGAGTTACGACTCTACAGTAGGCAGTAGCTTGTGTGTGTCCCTGACATTCCTGAAGTCCATAAGCAGCGGTTATCGCTTACCATCAGGTGGACCGCTAGCTTATCTGCCAATCCTAGGCAATAAAAAAATCTTTCAAGCTTTTCTTGGTATGGGCATTGGGCATGTCTTGAGAAGGGAAATATAGGTAGATCTAAGCCATAAGCCGTCTTGGTGGGTAGTTGGATTGTAGATTGGCCAGTTATTCTTCCGTGAAATACGGTTGAAGGAAAATAAAATAAACTTTTTGTTTCATAATTCTTGGATCTTTAATGTACACATCTGATATTGTGGTATTTTCATTCGCCAGCTCCTCCTGGGTGTCTGCAGTTTTACCCAGATCGTGCAGGCGCGTTTGAATCCTTTAACTACAATCGCGGTGGAGGACCATACATTGCCAACCTTGACTACGCCACGTGTTTTAGAAGAACGCCTGATGTTTGCGGTGTTAAGTAAGTAAAACCTGGATTCATTGTGTGTTCTTATCTGACTACAGCGAAACTAAACAGGAAGGGTTATGTTTTAAGGTTTTTTTTTAATGAAAAGGCTCTTAGCTCAAAAATATTTTTAGGCTTTTGAAATCCTGACTGTGTCCAAAAATTACGGTCTAAAAAGATTGCCTATCGTAGTCTAGTATGTTATTTTGATTAAACACATTATCAAGATGAGGCACGCCAATGCCGTTGAAGATATATAATCTAAGATGAAGTGGTACACATTTACCTTTATTTATTATTGACTGGCCTGTTGGTCTAGTGGTTAGTGACCCTGACTGCTAAGCCAGCAGAGATCGTGGGTTCGATCCCCACCCAAGATAAATAATTGTTTATTCTGTGTCTGGGTGTAATTTATTTATAATGAACGGTAGTCCGGTGCTCATTATGAAAATATATATATTACGGGTCTTAATCGCGTGAATTATTTAAGGTAAAATACCTTGTTTATTGCCCGACGTTTCGACCGTATTGCAACGGCCGTGGCCATTATACAGCCCCAGACTAGTTTGTGATCTAATGACCATGTAAGTTCCAAAATATTTATTTATTTACGCCCGATTAATTGGTACTTTTACTTTAGGTTGACAGCAGCATCATTTGAGATGGCATTGAGATCTGAAGATAACCTCCACTTGGATACCGACTGCCAGTGCAACCCAGTAGCACAGGGTGCTCCTCAATCTGAAGACTACCTGTTCATTCCTAACGCTGAAACCTCTGATGGATTAAGAGGTTCTAAATTCTGTGGAGCCAGTGCTGCTAATCAGATTGTTGCTTGTAAGTATTTTCTTATTTTGAGTTTTGACTGATGTCGATTATGGCGGCCAATCACATCAGAGACTAGGCAGGAGATGTTCTAAGCACAGACACATGTGCACTCTATATTCCTTTACTCTTATAGCCCGAATGGACACAAATTGGACATGATCGGAGGGAGATTGGGCATAGGGCCGACGGCTTAACTTGCTCACCAGGCAAGCGGGGGGTCCTTATTCACTTTGTTTTTTTTCGTTTACGCGGCAAGCCCGCACTAACTGGTGAATGCTCGGTGCGCTCAGAGATGTCCGCCCGCATGCGCAATGCATGCAATGCATCGCAAGACGCGCTCGGCCTACGACGAGAGGCTGACAAATAAGAAAAACAGCATTTAGCCTTCTGATTGGGCTATTGTTGTTTGTTTGTTTTTTTTTTTTATAAAGATAAGTAGCAATATGGGATTGTGGGAACCCCCTCCAGCTGATCACGGTCAGTGTCTTGTGTTAAGATTGGGTTCACGTCGGTAGTATAATGGGTAGGATTCGAACCCGCGACCTCACGATTGCGAGACCGATGCCTTAGCCATTAGGCTACCGCTGCTTATTGTGCGTTGAAATTATTGGGGGAAGCCTACAAGACCTCCCCCCCACTCGTGACATATGAAGAATAAATTGGTCAACATCAATCGTGGACTTGGTGCCGAAATGGTTAACGACATATGGCTGACTGAGTGAGCCAATTTTTCATATATTTAATACATGTCTATAATAATCGTTTTTTTTTTGCAGCAACGCCCCCAGGACCCCTGTACGTCCATTTCCACAGCGACAACTTAGTTACGGATGGATTGATTGAATCTGGCTATAGGTTTACTTATAATGTTCTTAATAACTGCGGACTAAAAGGTTCATTCTAATAACTTAAATCGAATGACTTTGTAAACCTGAACATGTTGGCCAATTAATGGTTAGTTGGCCAACAAATCGGTTAGTGAATAGCCGCTTTAGTTTTAAGTGCTGCCATTTTTGTGTTATAAAGTTTCGTAGTGTTTTTTTTGTTTGAGATTTTTATGATACTCAAAATTTACTCTTTTTAGTTAAAATAAAAATCACTGACAGAATTTACAATATTTTATATGTGTTAAAAGTATTATTTTATGTGCATCTTATGAAGATAGCCTGTATTATGGGACTACGGACAAGAGTACAAGGATTTTCCTTCATCGCTATCAATAGTAACATAGACTATTTAAATGCCAATATTTAAGTTATATCGAAAGCAAACAACTTCTAGATGTGGCGACATCTGGCGAGATCTTTGTAATAAAAACACGCTGACAGCTTTTAAAAAATGTAATTTATTGTCAAAATTACACTACGTTTGATGACGGTTGAATTCAGAATTGGCTAACAAGTTGGTCAACAAGTCGCACGATGAATAGACTGCACAATTTAATTATAGATGTTAGTATGGCCACTCATTACTTTAAGTAGTCAGCATGTTTTTTTTCGTTAGTAATAAATCAATGTGCATTTAAGATTATTAATATAAGAAGAACGATGCATTTATTAAATTATTAAAATGGTATTTAAAATGTAAAATTTATTTTTTTAATAAATTTTTATTTAATAATTTATTTTATTGTTTTTATTGTCATAAATACAACTCCATTATTCATACTAAGGTGTTAGCGTATTGGACTCATGTCATAAAAGAGTTTTTTCTGTTGGTGTAGTGCTTAGTGACCCTGACTGCGGAGCTTCTTGGGTTGGATTCCTACCCAGAATAAACACTTGCGTGTACAGTTGTATCAACGTAACTAGGCCGGACTGAAGTAGGCGACACAGATGCATTTTTTGGAAGTAAATGGTGACAGGAAGCGGGGGGCGGGGGCGGTAACTAAATCTAGAGAATTAGAGCTGCGCTTACGCATTACATTGTCTCAATTAGTATTACTAACTCATGTTTTTTTTGTGATTATTTTCGTAAAGAAATTGTTTTTCAAAGTATCTTTAGTATTTACTGTAACTGTTCTAAATTTAAACATTTATGAACTCATTTATATAGTGTTTTTATTTTGTTGAATTAAAATTTTGTTAGTATTTTTAATCGATTAAACATAATTAATTGTTTTCGTAAGTAATTTTAGGGTCGCATCTCTATGACATGCGCGAAAGTGTTAAGAACCTAACTTCAATCCGGTCAAGTTACGTTGATCGTACTGTACTATGGTTTATTCTTTGTCTGGGTGTAATTTATTTATAAATATTGATGTAAAGACCGAAAATGATTTTAAAAGACCTGTCGAATGAATAAAACGGCTTCTGTTACATGCATCGACCTCCCCCCCCCCCCGTAGAAATATTTATTATTATTATTTAACTATCGAACTAAGTAGCGGGTTGTACAACACACCTATACTCCAAATTTCATTCATATATATTATAAGTTTTTTAGTACAATGCCTGTGACGGACGGACAGACAGGCAGACAGACGGACGGGATTTAAAAACTGAAATTATGAATTTTCAAACGCTTCGGAACAAAGTGGTCCAAGAGGAGTTTACACTTTGTGATCATGTCCTCAAGTAAGCCTCACAAAGGACCTGCGATCTTCTTTACAATGCTAATCAAACACAAAAACAACTAACTAACCAGGGTGTAGCTACTGCTGTATTAATTATACGGGGTCCTCGGGCTCCAGGGGCCCCGGTCTAGAGGGGCCCCCAAATTGTGTTACCAATTGTACCCTCCATGACAAAGACTGACACAGGCCGGGACGATATTATTGCAAGAGTAAAGTGCTTTGCATATAGATCAACTATTGTAGCAAATGGCAATTATTTGGTTACATATATCACAATGGAACTGCGCACATAGCAATAAAATACTTAAATAGTAATTTGAATTTAAAGTAAGTAAGTATTGTTATTATTACCATTACATTATAGGACGAGGTAAGGTATTTTGGTGACAACTTTTATTAGACCAATTCAGCGAATAACTGCATTACATTACTGTTTATCTGTCAGTCAGTCTGTCAGTTAATTACCATAAACATCACGATAAGAATGCTTTGAATAATGATCACATTTTTGTCACCATGAACAACGAAATTACGAATTGTTAATATACCTTCTTATTATATAAATGCATGCTTTGATACTAGAAGATTACTATACTTACTTACGGATTGATAGTTCTCTCATATAAGTGAACTATTTATATTGTTCTTATGAGAATAAAGATTCTTTAAACCTAAATGATACTTTTAAAAAGTTGAAAGGTGTCTCAACTAAAGTTGCTTCATCTGAAAAATGCTTAAGGGACGCCTAAACAATTTGTGGCAGCACTATTAGCAACTAATTGCTCGGCGAATAATGGCAATATGTCTGCAATTGTATAGCGCATGATCCAGTCTCCTAAACGGGCTACACAACCCGGCAACAATAAAATAGAGAGCGACTGAAACAACAAAATTGGTCAGGCAACATTGCGAAAAATCGATCGCTCAGCGATTGTCCGGCAACCATCAAATCAAATCAATATTGGAGAGTACTGCCATGTTGCCGGCCACAGCATTGCCGCCATAAATTGCCGTAAAAAATGGCCCGTTTAGACGCCCCTTTAAATTGCAAACCTAACCGACTAACTAGTTTTGATAGAACCGTCTAAGGCAAGCTAAGGTATTGAGGAAAACTAGATTTTGTTTTGGGAGACCCCAATAAGTAATGATTTTATGAACGAGAAACACGCATACATGTACACAAACAAGAGGACTTAGACATTTTTCGGGAGGATATTGCAGTAAAAAATGCGCAATTAGGTGTACAATTGCATTGAATCAGAAAATAGTATTATAGGAAGTTAAAAAATGGCAAAGGGGCCCTAAGAATTGCATTGCCTAGGGGCCCCGACCCCAACAAGGTTAATATGACATATTACTTATATACATATTACAAGTAAATGTACAATCGACTTTTCACAAGTGTAGTATTCTGCTTTCTAAGCGAATAAATCATTTTTATTATTATTTTTCGGAAGGTATTTATAATGTGTACATAAAGAAAAAAACTAAAACTGTATGTTTAAATTATTATATTTTACACAATATATAAAAAATCAGTACACAGATAATTTAATTATATAACATCATAAAAGGTATTTTGGACTCCTATTATTTAAATATCCATTTTTACCCTATCAACACACGATTCGTAAATGCAGTATAAAAAATATTATTTCTTATTTCCTAATATTAATAAAACATGACTATTATTTATATTTTTTATTATTATTATTATTTCCATTAAAATGCGACTTTCTAAATATAACTTATATAAATCTAAAAGTAAATGATTATTATTAATATTTAAAATTTCGAATTTTTAAAACATTTTAACACGTTTTTATTCTATTTTTTTACCCAGTTTCTATCATAGCGGCCAATCTCATTGACTGAAGTAAAATCAACCTCTTTTTATGAAACGTCAAAAGCGACCCGCTCCGTACAAACCTGTATGGAATGCTAGCATATGACGTCACGTTTTCTGTAGTCAAATTATTTACTTTTTGTGTTTTTCTTTATGATTAAAAATTAATAAAAACGTTAAAATAATAGATGAATATATTTTTTCAGGATACTTTATGACATAAAATATAAATACCCAATTATGGGACGGAAATTCGACTCTGCCATAGAGATATTGACAGCTTAACATGATGTGAAGTGACGACATTGCTTAACCTGGCAGATACCTGCATCAGCGAGGTTGCCACTGAATTTACAATCCGTTCCACAATCGCTAATTAATAAAAATAATTTAAAAAATATATATTTTTAAAACGCCATTTAATAACTACTTGGCCTATTGGCGTGGCATTACATTTTTTTGTATTTGCGTGATTATTTTATATTAACACAAAATCGTGTTACTATATATTTTTATTGTAATAATAAAATAAAGGTATTTTAAAATTCGAAAATTTAAATAAGTACATCCTATTTATTAGCTAATTACGTAGTTTCGTTGACTCTTAGAAACTATTTTTTACAATAAATATGAGCTACATTTCACAAATATTATCAATTTTCAAAACCTCGTAATTCAATTTTTTAAAGATATATTAATACCTACAAGTATTAGATATGTTTCGGCACTTAATCGCGTGAATTATTTAAAGGTACGTACCTTTTATTTACCCGACGTTTCGATCGAATTGCACCGATCGTGGTCACAGGTCGACTCATTAAGTCCCGAAATATATCTAATATGTATAAAAATCGCGAAAGTTTAAAAACAATAATACTACTCAACCTACTAGGATTAAAAAAAAAACCTTTTACACATTGTAATTATGAACACAATTAAAATTCAACCAAAAAGGATCGAGTCTTTTTGAAATTTCGATCATTTAAACTCGTATATGTTTTTATTTATTTAAAAAATGCAAAAAGTTACAAAACAAATATTTACAATTGGTATCGATGGCCTGTAAAATTTGAAAATATGACAAAATATTTTTATTTATGGTTTGGAAAAAAGTAATATTATTTTCTTAAAATATATTCTTATTTAATCTTATAAATAATATGTACAATTTATAAAGAAAGATCTCCACTTTTATTTATTTAGAAAATCATCACGAGTTTTGTCTTTAGAGCGTCACAAAGAAACTTTCACCTTGCTGCGCAAGTGGTCTTGGGTTCGATTTCCAAATGGGACACTATTGTGCATGATCCACAAATGGTTATTACTTGCTTCAAAGGTATGTTTTATTTATTATTTATTTGTAAGATCTTTTACAACATCAGGGCATTCATTTTTATAATACAAAAACTTATTTAAAATGTACTATTAGTAATTAATTATGATAAATAATAGTAAAATATATTAAAAATCGTTCAAAATTCGTTGTCGTGTTATAAAATAGTCGTTTGAAATCGTACTTAGATGACAATTTAATTAAAAATTGTAACAGTTTAGAAATTAAAGTTGACTTTTAAGACGGTACTGGTATGTTTGCTAAAAAATAATTGCGACTGCTTAAAAACATTGTGAGGAAAAATGCATGTCCTGACATTCGCAACTGAGCATATATTGTGTAGTATAGTGTATACAGGGTATATCAAAAATATGTGGTCATATTCAAAGGTTGGTATGTGCCCATGATACTGAATGCATATACCTAATTTTATCAAAATCGGAGTACCCTAATACATATTTATTATTTTTTCATTCGCTAATTTATGAATGAAAAAGTTATAAATTAAAAAAAGTAGGACTTAAAAAGTTCTATACCATAATAATCCAATCGAATTTTGGAGGTATAATTCTTATGCCATACGCCTTTCACTACTGAATTTTGACGAAGAGAATATGCTATAACTATGTAATAATAATGCAACTAGCTATGGCACCATGGTAGGTGCAATACTGATAACATACACTATCCGCTGCTGAAATTTGACCACACCTTTCTGTTACACTCTGTATATTGGCTTTAATTTGATATACCGAAATATAAATTTAGACATTAATATCAAAGGGTTGGTTTATCAAGACACCGAATTTGGCTTTTTAGGGTTTTTAATTTTAGACTATAAATGAGCGGAGACTATCTTTAATTAATTATAAACTATTGATAATAAAAATATATTAAAATAAAGAATTGTGTAGGTATGTCATTCAAAGCAGTCTTATGTACAACATTTTAAAAATAATATAATTTAAAATAGTTATTTTACATAAAGCGAGCATTTCCGTTATTTAAATAAGGAAAGATTTATAATTCCTTTATCTGCATTTCTGTAAAATGTTCGCTTAAAAATCACACAAAATATATTTTTTAACACCATAAAGAAATATTTTGTGATAATAAAAATCAAAAATAAATTCTTAAGTAAAAAAACCTTAATTTAGGAGACTTATGTTTTTGCAAAATAAATTAAATTCAATCAATTTAATATAATAAAATTTACAACATTTGAAGAGCTCCCGAATTTTAATGGGCATTGCCAGTTAGATAAGGACTCGTTTTTGAAGCCAGCTAACTTACGTCTTTTACATCAAAATAGGAGACATTTTCTGATAAAATTTATTTTTGAAAGCACCAATATACCACATGAGCCACATCTCCAACTAACATTATTTAAAATAATCTACAAATGTCCATTACACGGGGGCCCCATCACTAGAGGCCTCTAAACAAAGGTCAAAATCATTATTGTATCAGAAACCTTTATTTAAAAATATCATCCAACAAAAATGATACTAAAAGGGACACATTTGAGACTTAGGGCCCCACTTAGGAGTTAATTCAGACATAGGGGCCCTATTGTGAGATGGGGGCCCCGTAGTAAAAAGGGGATCCCCATAACAATTTCCATCGAAGTTAAGGCCATCGATACTTACAAATACTATGTTCTATAGAAGGGAGGTCCCCTACTAACAGTGTAGGTAGATAGAGGGATACCTTTGGTGCCGTAGATAGCTTCGGGAGCATTCTCATAGTCGACGTCATAGTATATGCCGGTTTGGTTCTGGGGAGAGGTAAAAAATTACATTATGAGTGTATTAAAGTATACATAAAAGTTATTATTTCGTTTTAGTGAAAGACAATAGATTTACAGGGCCTCAATCACTATTATATCAGGGTTCCAAGAAATACAATAATTGCATTTTTGAACGATAGAAAAATTTTGAAGTCCAGTCCCAGCAATCGAACAAATTCCGGCACCGGTTTGGCTACGGAAATCTCGGGTTCGATTCCTGGGTCTGGACTTTAAATTTTTCTATCTTTCAAAAATACAATTCTATCTTTCAAAAATGTTTGTAAAGTAATTAGCATGAAATTCGTATAAAAAATACTTCAGGGTTCCAACAGTATCATTCCAGGGCCCCAAGCTGAGTTAGCCCAGGGCCCCAAATATACATGTATATTTCTAAATATACATATAAGTATGTTTAACTGTTGTCTGGTTGCCTGATCGTTTGGGATTAGTTGACCATGTGTGAGTTGTCCCAAGATATTGATATACTTACATGCATACTTCTTGCCCTAGATTTAGGTCTAGGCACTAATAAATCAGCTCTCTCTTGTACGTGACTTGAAGCTTCAGAACTTGTTGATTCAGATGCCATATGGTTTGTGTACCCTGTAATAAACACATATAAATAACTAGCTGTCCTGCGTAAATTTTTCCCGTTTTTGCAACATTTCTCATTGCTGTTCCGCCCCTATTGGTCGTAGCGTGATGTTATAGCGTGAGCCTATAGCCTTCCTCGATAAAGGTGCTATCCAACAGTGAAAGAATTTTTCTATTCGGATAAGTAGTTCCTGAGATTACCGCGTTCAAACAAAAAAACAAACTCTTCAGCTTTATAATATTAGTATAGTTTTAAAAATATTTCCAAATTCTGGTCTCACTAACTTTGCGAAGTTAGTAGAACCATTATATTCAAAATTCTAAACATTAATTGTACGCAGTTTAGAAATTATTCCATAACTAGCTGACCCGCGCAACTTCGTCTGCGTAAATTTTACCCGTTTTTATAACATTTCTTAATGCTGCTCCGCTCCTATTGGTGGTAGCGTGATGTTATATAGCCTATAGCCTTCCTTGATAAATGGGATATCCAACAGTGAAAAAGAGTTTCAATTCGGACTAGTAGTTCCTGAGATTACCGCGTTCAAACAAACAAACTCTTCAGCTTTTTTTTTTTTAAAGATAACTAGCAATGTGGGATTGAGTCCCACATTACTAGCAATCCTGTTAACCCCTCCAGCTAAGCTCAAAGGCTTGCTTTATAGTATTAGTATAGATTAATTAACACATAGTGTCAAATTATTTACTCAATGTCAACAAGAAGTTATCGAAAGGGAATTCTTAGATTGTTACTATTGTGAGGATTGTCACAAAACTTTCCCACACGGAAAGAAATAACCTGAAATATTGTACATCGAATATTTTGTTAAAATAAATATTCATTTGATTTTAAAAATGAATCGAATATTCAAAGTTTTGTCTGAACCAGGAATCGAACTCTAGTTATGTTAAAAAACTACCTCAAGCTTTAAGAGTACCTATAAGACAATTTAAAAAAACGTTACTTAAGTTTCTTATTGACTAATGTTTTTATAATCATAATGAATATTTATTTTGTGTCATCTAAAATGACGAATATTTTATATGGTCACAACATATAATTTTTTTTTTAGTTTTTATTTAATACACAAGTAGTAGATAGTATTAGATATTACAATTAATTCCACTCGCATACCATTTTATTCAGACATTGCACGCATTACTCCTTTTACGCTTTACTCGCATACACTTCCTGGCCACTTGGCTCTCATGTTTAGGAAGAGAGAAGTAGAACTACTTTACTTCAAAAGGAGTTCGCGATTACTTCGATATTTCACGATAAACAATCAGTCGATATCGTGCTTTGGACTCCGTGAAATGAAATGAAAAATAATTTCGTTTATTATTTAGGTTAAGTATAAGATACCGGCGAAATATGTGAGACCACTATTTTACTAATATCTTAATTATGTATAAGCAAAAAAAATCATTTCAAATCAAAATTGGTGTCAAAAAATACAAGTGATGCTTTGAAATTTGATTTCAAATCAATTCAATGACACAGATTATTTTTTTCTAAATAACATAATATTTTTATTGATAAACTTTCGCGATTTGTACACATTATGAAAATATATCTATATATTACGGGTCTTAATCGCGTAACAGTTCTGTAATAGTGAGTGATAAAAATTAAGCGAGGGTAGTTTACGAAACCCAGGTCTTAATCGCGTAACAGTTCCGTAATAATGAGTGATAAAAATCAAGCGAGGGTAGTTTCCGAAACCCGCGCTTCACGGAGGCGACGCTGAGCTGAACCAGCCTACCCGGGACCACGGCCGTTGTAATACGGTCGAAACGTCGGGCAATAAACAAGGTAGTTTACCTTAAATTATTCACGCGATTAAGACCCGTAATATATATATATTTTCATAATAATATTTTTTGAAAAGCGAAGGCTATGAATATTTACAATGTTTAGAACTTTCCCTCAGCGTGGCATAGTTTTGAAACAGCCTGTATACTTACATTCATGGAAATAAAAGAGGATAGAAAAGAAGGAATTAGAAAGGAAGAATTTTTTACGGGACAAATAAAAAAATATTATATTTATAGTTGGAGAGTCTCCGTTAAGACTAGCCGCTATGACTTATATTAAAACTTACCGTATAAATTATGGTGTGAGGCGGCCGTATTAGCTCGTGAAGCTACAGTGTTCATGGTGCCGTTGTGATGGGTGTGCAGGCCCATCCTGTATGACATGTCGTAACTGATATCAATGTAATGCACTATTTATATAACAATTATAATATTTTCCTAGCTTTATCGAGATATAAACTATCATATGTCCTTTCCCAGGAAAAACTATCTATGTATATACCAAATTTTATCAAAATCAGTTCAGAGGTTTAAGCGTGAAAATATTAAAGATAGACATTGTAGGGACATATGTACAACGTAGGTATATATTTTACTGCATCGTTGCACCCAATGACGTAATGGTAATGTACTCGTAGAGGCGACTGCGTTCGCCGCTTAAGTATGATTTAGTATTCATTATACTGCCTACAAGCATTGACATTCTTTTATTCCTCTCCACATACAATTAGGTATCCCAGAGGTTCGTACATACATAACCTTATAATAACCTAAAGACATTTTGCCCGTTTTTGTAACATTTCTTGTTGCTGATCTGATCCTGGTGGTCATAGCGTGATGTTATGTAGCCTATAGCCTTTCACGATAAATGGGCTATCCAACAGTGAAATAATTTTTCAATTCGGACCAGACGTTCCCGAGATTACCGCATTCAAACAAACAAACATCATATCAATGGTCCCTAAGTAAACTATCTTAACTGATTCTTAGCCTTGTTTTGGAAAGCCATTTTAGTGCATAGATCTACATTCTATAAAAAAAAAACTGTATTTGAAACATGGCTACCAAAGTTTGAATGTATATTATTTTTAGTAAGAAATATTCGTACACTTAACTTTAAACGGCTCAGTGCTGAAAATCAGTTTCGATGATTTACGTTTGGTCGTGGATATTATAAACAAAATGTGTTTTACCTGGGCATGGGTACAGGTGGCAAAGTGGGGTATCCACCAAACAAGGCTGATGATGGTCTCGTAGCCATCGCTTGAGCTCCGTCCGGCTGTTAACAATAAATTGTGTATTTTTAGCCATTTTATTTATTGTAATCATTTAAATTATTATTAATTAGTAATTATTTATCTATAATGTGTATGTATTTAGAAATATATAAGTATATTTATCAGTTGTCTGGTTGCCATAGTGCAAGCTATGCTTAGTTTGGCATAAGATGACGTTCTGTGAGTTGTCCCAAGATATTATAGGGTAGTATTATATTAAATTGTTATCAAAATTGAATAAAAGATTACAAATCATTCGCTAGTTACAATGCTCTTAAAACGTCTGCTAATTTATTATGAATAAGTAAAGACGACTCCCGCATTAGGGTACAAGCCTTATCTCGCTGGGGACTTTACAAACATACAAGTCACGGACACAAAGTACACCTTGACTCGGAACAACAATTTGAGGTTCACACAAAGTGATGTCCCGTGTGGGAATCGTACCCACGACCTCTTGCGTAGCAGTCGGACACACTTCCACCGCGCCAATTAAAATTGAATAAAAGATGACAAAACATTCACAAGTTACATTTTATATTATTTTTCCAATTTTTATTTTATATTTTTAGTTTAATAATAATTATTAAGCAAGTACCATTTTTTTTACACCAGGAGGGGGTCAAAAGTAGTGTTACACTGGAGGGCCCCAAGTAGTGTAAAACCGAAGGGCCCCAAGTAGTGTTACACTGGAGGGCCCCAAGTAGTGTTACACCGGAGGGGCCCAAGCAGTGTTACACCAGAGGGCGCTAAGTATTATTAGACCGGAGGGCCCCAAGTCGTGTTACACCGGAGCCACCCATTTATTGAGCTAAGATTGTTGTATTTACCCGACTACGGCAGTAAAGGAGGGTATTGTTTTTCGAGCGTATGACTATTTCTCTGGTACAATCTAAGCCCAATCTACAGCTTAATAATTTTATTATGTGAAGTGACATTGTATTTGTCTCAAATGTGGGAGTATAAAGTGGGAGGATAAAAATGATGTAGCCTCTACACCATTTTTATCAGACTAAATTTATTATTTTATTTTAAAGCAGTCGCCTTTTTTTCATTAATACTTAAATAAATTGAAATAATTTCTGTGTGTGTGTTTATTTTTAATTGTCGAGCAGTATAAATTGTTACAATATTTTTTTAATATATATATTTTTTAAATCATTATTTTGTTTATTTTTTTTAAATTGGCGTAGTGATGTATACGGTAGGTGTATCGCTGTTCAAACATATTTCAAACAGCACATAAGAGTGAGTTTCCATTGACGTGGAGCGAAAGGACTGGAGCGGAATAGAAAGTGAATTGACAATGCAATTAATGACAGTATTCGAAATAATTCTTGGTAATATTACGAGCACTGTGATTAGTAATTTTCCTTAATTACAACTCCCGCAATATGGTGTAATCCCTATGACGCGGGGGACTTTACAAACATACAAACCACAAACACAAAGTAAACCTAAACTCGGAACAATAATTTGTGGATCACACTAAGTGGTGTCCGGTGTGGGAACCGTACCCACGACCTTTGGCTTAGTAGTAATAATAATATCATCTTGAGACAACTAACACAACGCTATCTGATCCCAAACTAAGCAGAGTTTGTACTATGGAAACCAGACAACTGATAAACATACTTATATATTTCTAAATACAAACATATTATAGATAAATAACACCCAGATACAGAATTAACCATCGTGCTCATCACACAAAGTTTTATCCTGGGTGGGAATCGAACCTCTGTGGCGCGATGGGAGTGTGTCCGACTGCTACACAAGAGGTCGTGTGTTCGATTCCCACTCGGGACACCACTTTGTGATCCACAAATTGTTGTTCCGAGTCTGGGTGTACTTGTCCGTGAATTGAACCACCAGCTTAGCAGTCAAGGGTCACTAACAACTATACCATCAGGCCAGTCAAATGAGGGTCTACTCCAAGCTCTCTTGGTCTACTACAATACTCACCGCATAATGGCTGGCTTGTGCCATCGCTTCAGCAATCTGCGCCCATCTCATACGTTCTTCTAATGTCACCTGAAATTATAAAAAAAAAAAAGTTAAAATCTTGAGAGGTGTCAAGGGATGCCCGGATGGAACGAAGTTCTTATCTTATTTTTTTTATAATCGTCGCGACACCACCCTGTACAATACGAAATAGAAAGACGAATCGAAAATAACGGGCTTGCTTTCTATGAGAGAGAAAGAGAGAGAGAAACACGCGCACGCCACACGGCTTAGCAAAAGTGTCGTTACAACTTTTGGTCTTTTGAATTAACTTACAAAAAGACGATTGTATACCGAAGGCTCAAATCCACAGCTACACAATTGTCACCAATACTGTGTACCGAATTTATGCCTCTAGACCAAATCGACAGGTGACTTCTTCGTCAAATTAGATTTTCATATCTTACGCGCACACCGCACGGTTTGTGTGTGTCAAAAAGTGTCGTTACAACTTTTGGTATTAAAAAGTGTCGTTACAACTTTTGGTCTTAATTTTTTCCGTCTAGCCCGCTTTCGCAACGCACGATAAGGAACTTCGTTCCAAAAAATTTGAGGACCAGGTATGTCGTCGAAGCGCCCTGTGGTCCTTATCGTTCGCTTCTTGAAGTGAAGTGATGAAGATAGAAGTGAAACGCAGTCCGATGTTTACACAAGTTATAATTTGGTTTGCACTTTAGCACAATAACAATACAGAGTGGCTACAGTCAGAGCTTATATTCTACAATGATTTCGTCAAAGTTGTGAATTATATGAAGTCCAAGTGTAAATGCAAGAGACGATGCAATAACTCGTCGTTTCACACTTGTTTCTTGATGCGAGAGTCAATTAGTGATGGGGGCCCCATCACTAATATCTTTATTGTCCCCTCCCCAACCGTAAAAATCAACCAAAATCCTGGATAGTTTACCTGATAAGGCGGTTGTCCAACTGGCGGCGTTTTGATGGTGTTAGCTGTCATGTAGTTGAAGATAGGGGATCCCATACCCGCTGCTTTCTGTTCGCGGGACCATTTGCGACTGAGGAATAACAAATATTATATTTAACGCATTTAATTTATTGACATTTTTAGGCATTGTTGTGCTAATTTACTAAAAAAAACCGCCATCGGAAAAAAGATGGAAACAAGATCCCCTACATAATTATATAATTTCATGCAGTCGGAGGCATTAAAATCTCGATGAACTTAGTAAAGTGCCTCCGACTGCATGAAATTATATAATTATGTAGGGGATCTTGTTTCCATCTTTTTTACGCAGGTGGGTTTTTTATTTTTTAAATTTATGTATAATTAATATTTTTGAGTAGTTATAGGATGTAACCGATGTTACAACTAACCTTTATCACAGCTATTGTCAAGTATTGAAAATTGAAAAAAGAAAGGTTGCTAAATAACTTTTTTAGTATTACAGTCATAATCATGTTATACCTTTTTGAAATGCTTAAGATGAGCCCTTTAATTTGATAGCCATATTGCAGCTTTTTTTACTCCTCTTTATTTTGACATCTCACAGCCGCCATATTTGCTTTTTTCTAACTTCACATATCTAACTTGGGCGATCAAGACGAATCTAACGACGTCTTAATTGTATAAATCCGTTCAGTGGATTGTGAGATATCAGGTAATAAAGAATATTACATACATACATACAAAATATGCGCGAAAAACATAACCCTTCCTTAAAGTCGGGTAAAAAAAAAGCTTTTATTTCATTAACAATGATTCAGCTTAACCTATAGTGTCTGGAGCTCCCTTTTAAGCTTTAGGGCCTGTGACATGAAGCTCCGCTCTTCCAATCTTAACTCGCTAATATAATACACAGTTTTACAGTTACTTTTATTTATTAATACAATGTTAAATCCATAGGTATGTGTGTCTGCGTTCGCGTACGTGTGTGTGTGTGTGTGTGTGTGTGTAAGTGTGTGTGTGTGTGTGTGTAAACATATTGTAGTAAATGCATAAACTGCCTCTGTGGCGCGGTAGGACTGTACCCAACTGCTACGCAGGAGGGTCGTGGGTTCGATTCCCACACGGGACACCACTTTGTGTGATCCAAAAATGGTTGTTCCGAGTATGGGTGTAATTTGTGTCCGCGACTTGTATGTTTGTAAAGTTCCCCGTGACAGGGTTTATAACCTACTGTGGGAATTGTCTTTAAAAAATAAAATTACAACCCTAAAATTTGTTTTTTTTTTTTTAAACATCTCACACATCATGATTTTATTATAGTTGAAGATAGGCGAAATCCATACCTGCCTTCTCTTACTACTGACTACATACCTCCAAGACATGAGAGCAGCTAATGTCAAAGCGATCACGAGAGCAGCCGCTAAGGACGCTCCGACGGCTACTCCGACCACTTCACCGTCCACTTCACATGTAGAACCGTAGTAGCCTGATGTACAACTGCAACAAAAAACAATTATGAAAAAAAAATAATTGTATGGCACTCGGGGACTGCCGCGGTAAAGCTATTGCTTTAAAATTTTTCTTTTTTTTTTTTCAATTTAAAAAAAAGTCATTAAAAGTTCTGCTATTTATCGATAGATGGCAAAACTAAAAAGTATCACCGCTGTGCCCGTCGGAGTGGGGAGCGTGAGGTTTTTTCGTTACGGAATTTCTGGATTCGGTCCCCGCGCTCAAGGCCCGCGATAGAAGCTATGCAATAGCTTAAAAACATAGATAATGAAACTATGTAAAACTACAACAATAAATAATGGTTAAAAACCTAGCGCTAATAGACAGACATAGAGTATATTAAGATAGTACGAGATCCGGTCTAAGAAATATATATCCTCATGTATTATTTGATACTAATAAAGATTATATGTTAGATATTGTCTAGATTGATAAATCATGAATGGGTTGCCTATCTAAATCACGTGTACGCAAGAGGTCGTGGGTTCGATCCCTACCCAGGATAAAACTTTGTGTGATGAGCACGATGGTTTATTCTGTGTCTGGGTGTTATTTATCTATAATATGTATGTATTTAGAAATATATAAGTATGTTTATCAGTTGTCTGGTTTCCATAGTACAAGCTCTGCTTAGTTTGGGATCAGATAGCGTTGTGTGAATTGTCCCAAGATATTATAAGAAGATATTATTATTAATATTATAAAGCTGAAGAGTATGTCTGTTTGTTTGTTTGTTTGAACGCGATTGTCTCAGGAACTACTGATACGAATTGAAAAATTATTCCACTGTTGGATAGCCCATTTATCGAAGAAGGCTATAGTCAATATAACATCACGCTACGACCAATAGGAGCGGAGCAGCAATGAGAAATGTTGCAAAAACGGGAAAATTTACGCAGACGAAGTTGCGCGGGACAGCTAGTACACCATACTATCTTATATATATAAATCTCCAGTCACGATGTTTGTCCGCGATGGACTCCTAAACCGCTTAACAGATTTCGTTCAAATTTGCACGCAATATGCAGTTTGGTCCAACTTGAGAGATAGGATAGCTTAGATCTTTAATTATAGTCGCAATTACTATAAAAATTAGGGATCCCATGTCCACCCGTGCAAAGCCGGGACGGGCCGCTAGTAATATTATAAATGTGAAAGTAACTGTCTGTCTGTCTGTTACGCTTTCACGCTCAAACAGCTAAACCGATTTAGATGAAATTTGGTATGGACATAGTTTGAGTCCCGGGGAAAAACATAGGATAGTTTTTATCGCGATAACCGACATCCACGCGGGCAGAGCCGCGGGCTGAAGCTAGTAATATTATAAAAGCGAAAGTTTGTGAGTGTGTATGTTTGTTACTTCTTCACGTCTAAACGGCTGGAGAGATTTTAATAAAATTTGGTATGGAGTTAGCTGACACCCTGGATTAACACATAGGCTAATAAACCGCGGGTAACACCAACCAAGGGTAAGCTAGTTATAAAATTATAAATACCTGCAGTAAGGCTGTCCATTGTTATATTTGCAGACGCCACGCTCGTTGCAGTGTGATGATGAACAGGATTTACAGTCGCGACCTTGCTTGCTCGGTATTGTAGCACTATCTAGTGTAGTATCGGGACACATACATCTGTGGACCAAGTGATTTATATAAAACACACAAATTTTAACACTATGTTTTTAAACCTAAGGTTGATTTTGTATTCCAAAAACGTTGAAACATGATTTTTTAAACTTAACAGCTAAATAAAACATTTCACAGATCTAACTTCAAACTATTTTGTGAAACCTGCTTATATTCATACACGGTGTAAAATTGTTAATAAATAAATAATTGAAAAATTATAAAAATAAAAAAACCCGCCTGCACAAAAAAGATGGAAACAAGATCCCCTACATAATTATATGTATAATTGTGGCATTAATGAATCTCAATGGACTTAGTAAAGTGCCTCCGACTGCATGAAATTATATAATTAAGTAGAGGATCTTGTTTCCATCTTTTTTGTGCAGGCGGGTTTTTTATTCTTATAATTTATTTTACTATTTAATACTTTTTAGGGGGTATAGGATGTAACCGATGTAACGACTAACTTTTATCACAGCTATTATCAAGTATTGAAAATTGAAAAAATAACGGTTGCTAACTATTTTTTTTTAGTACTACATAAACATGTTATACCTTTTTGAAATACTTAAGATAAGCCCTTTAATTTGATACCCATATTGCAGTATTCAAAACAACTATTTTTTTCACACCTCTTTATTTTGACATCTCACAGCCGCCATGTTTGTTTTTATCAAACGTCACATATCTAAGAACACTTGGGCAATCAAGACGAATCTAACGACGTCTTAATTGTGTAAATCCGTTCAGTGGATTGTAAGATATCAGGTAATAAAGAATATTACATACATACATACAAGATACGCGCGAAAAACATAACCCTTCTTTACAGTCGGGTAAAAATTGTGCCCAGGTTAGTCAGAGACCCTTAATACTAGAAAACTGTTCTTTGCAACAAATATTTATAAGACTAGACATATGTTTGTTTGTCTGTTCACTTACCTAAATCCACCCCAAGTGTTGGTACACTCAGCTAATTGATGACAATCATTAAGATCTGGAGACGAGCATTCGTCGACATCTGTAATAAACACATTTTTAGGTTTAAGAAGTTTGTAAATGCTAATAGGAATGTTGGATTAGCAAGCTGAAGTGGCAGTGGGCTGGCCATATTAGCTGAAGAACCGACAACCGTTGGTGTAAACGAGTTGTTGAGTGGAGACCGCGTCTCTAACGTAGTGTAGGACGCCCTCAGCCCAGGTGGAGTGATGATCTACGCAAAACGGCTGGCAGGAGCTGGATGCGAGAAGCCGAAGATAAAACAAAGTGGCGTGCAATTGGTGAGGCCTATGTCCAGCAGTGGACTGCGATAGGCTGATGATAATGATGATGAATAGGAATGTTGACCTAAGTCAAATCAGTCTCTTTTAATGAAATGTCAAAACGACAAGCTTTATAGAAATGTGTATGGAATAACAACTTGTGACGTCATAAGTTCCTATCGTCAAATCATACTTTTAGTATTCGTATTCATGCTTTTAAATTCAAAAACATGTTAAATTGTAAATTAACACTTTTTTTAGAGAATTTTAAGGTTTTATTGCCTGATTAATATAAAATAATTAACTTTTATTGTAGTCAACTACCCAATTAGTGATTAAATTGAGATGCGCAATTTTGATTTGATTGTATGGAATTACGTTTGTGCATCGTAATTTAATGGAATTCTGATTGATAATCGCTAAATCGCGATTTGTATACGAGTACATTAGTAGATTCTCTACCCGTGACCACGGCCGATACAATACGATCGAAACGTCGTTCAATAAACAAGGTATTTTATCTTAAATTTTTCACGCGATTAACACCCATCCATACTAATATTATAAATGTGAAAGTAACTCTGTCTGTCTGTCTGTCTGTCTGTCTGTCTGTTACGCTTTCACGCTCAAACAGCTAAACCGATTTAGATGAAATTTGGTATGGAGATAGTTTGAGTCCCGGGGAAGGACATAGGATAGTTTTTATCGCGATAACCGACATCCACGCGGGCGGAGCCGCGGGCGAAAGCTAGTTATATATATATTCATAGTCATAATGATAATAATTACATTTTAGATATAGGCAAAAAAATATAATTTTATTAGCAACCACTTTAGTCAGGTTGTCTGTCGACATAACCTCAAATTTTTGTTCGATTCCGGCCCCGGTTTGGCATACGGAAGTCTCGGGTTCGATTTCTGGGTCTGTACTTAAATTTTTTCTATCTTTCAAAATTTTTTTTTTTACAATCATGCCTCTGAGAGAAGGTTAAGCCGTCGGTCCCGCGCCTAATCTCTGTTCGGTCATGTCGGATAATTCCGGATAGGCTCCTTACAGTGCTGTAATTAGCCTTTCATGGGCCCGGTGCGAGCTTACATAACTTCGCCTTTTGTAATTATCCTGGTGGTTTAAATTACCCGAGAAAATTAGAAACGAATCTAAATTAAATAGCTATATAAATAAAATAAAAACCCTTTTACTACAAAAATGCTATTACACCGTAAATAATTATCTAAATGACAAACAATTATCTAATTATACTACATAGATAATATCCTCCTCTCTCCTAATTAGATTTAAATATAATTGAATTATAATAATGTATAATTACCTATTTATGTTATTTTGTTGTGCCCAACAGGGTCCACGATGGTCTAATTTTAAGCCTACCACCTAAGTATACATTGTGGAATGCAAATAAACGATTGATTGATTGATTGATTGATTGGTCATTTCTGCACCCTGTGCCCGGGCACCGCCCCCCTAGTTACGGCACTGTCTCCTAAACACTTACCATGTAAAGGTAGCACGCTGCCGGCCGGAGAATGCACCCATAATGTTGAAGCGCCGATATTGTTAGATCTTCTCCTAATGACTCCTAGTAGGTGTTTCTGTATGTCTACTGCTACTTGGGAACGCATTGTTTCTGGGGTTTCTTGCATCTGGGGAGAAAAACAATAATAATATAATATCTTGGGACAACTCACACAACGCTATCTGATCCCAAACTAAGCGGAGCTTGTACTATGGAAACCAGACAACTGATAAACATACCTACTTATATGATAGCGACGAAGCGGCAGTAGCCTAATGGCTAAGGCATCGGTCTCGCTATCGTGAGGTCGCGGGTTCGAATCCTACCCATTATACTACCGACGTGAACCCACACCTAACACAAACCATTGAGCTTAGGTGGAGGGGTTAACAAGATTGCTAGTAATGCGGGACCACAATCCCACATTGCTAGTTATCTTTAAATATATAACTATTTATATATATATATTTCTAAATACATACATATTATACATAACTAACACCCAGACACAGAATAAACCATCGTGCTCATCACACAAAGTTTTATCCTGGGTGGGGATCGAACCCACGACCTCTTGCGTAGCAGTCGGATACACTCCCACCGCGCCACAGAGGCAGTCAATGTACAATTTATACTTAATATTATAAAGCTGAAGAGTTTGTTTGTTTGAACGCAATAATCTCAGGAACTATTTTTTTTTATTTAAAAAGATAACTAGCAATGTGGGATTGAGTCCCACATTACTAGCAATCCTGTTAACCCCTCCAGCTAAGCTCACAGGCTTGTGTTAGGAGTGGGTTCACGTCGGTAGTATAATAGGTAGGATTCGAACCCGCGACCTCACAATTGCGAGACAGATGCCTTAGCCATTAGGCTACCGCCGCTTTAAAACTATTGATTACTTTTAACTATTGATCCGAATTGAAAAATTATTTCACTGTTGGATAGCCCATTTATCGAGGAAGGCTATAGGCTATATAACATCACGCTACGACCAACAGGAGCGGAACAGCAATAAGAAATGTTTCAAAAAACGGGGAAAATTTACGCAGACGACGTTGGACGGGTCAGTTAATCTATACTAATATTAGAAAGATTTGATTGTTTGTTTGTATTAAATAGGCTTCGAAACTACTGAACGGATTTGAAAAATTCTTTCATCGTTGTGAAGCTACACTAACCCCGGGTGACATAGGCTATTTTTTATCCCTGTATTCCCACAGGAACGGGAACTACGCGGGTGGAACCGCGAGGCGTCCGCTAGTACTAAAATCTATACTAATATTATAAAGCGGAAGAGTTTGTTTGTTTGTTTAAACGCGCTAATCTAGGATCTACTGGACCGATTTGAAAAAAACTTTTTTTGTTGGATAGACCATTTATCGAGGAAGGCTATAGGCTATATAACATCGCGCTATGACTAATAGGAGCGGAGAAGCGACGAGAAATGTTTTAAAAAACGGGGAAGAATTACGCACACGAAGTTGCGCGGGACAGCTATAAAGGTATAAACTCACCAGCACAGTAAGGTTGACATACACTCCTGGGTTATTTTCATCACCCTCATGTACAGAATTCACTGAACCGCTCACGAAATCATCAGAAAATGGTGTCATTGAAAATGCTGAGTCCACCTGGAAAATAAAATTATTAATTACTGTATTGTATAATTTGATGCAGTCGGAGGCATTTTAGATTAAGACCCGTAGCTTATAAAATTCTATAATGTGTACAAATCGCGAAAGTTTACGGACATATGTTTTATTTTTTTTATTTTTTTTTATTTTTTTAAAAGACGACTCCCGCAGTAGGGTACAAGCCCTGTGTCGCGGGGGACTTTACAAACATACAAGTCACGGACACAAAGTACACCCAGACTCGGGACAACAATTTGTGGATCACACAAAGTGGTGTCCCGTGTGGGAATCGAACCCACGACCTCTTGCATAGCAGTCGGACACACTCCCACCGCGCCACAGAGGCAGTCAAATTGTACAGTATTATTCTGGGTGAGGATTGAACCCACGACCTCTGAATCTGTATAGATAATATATTTTCATTTATCTAAAGATACTTACAGCTCTTACAGCTTCATAACTCAGTTGTAGATAAGGTTCCGAATCCTTATCAGCCAATTTAGCATCCCACGCCACCTATAACAAAAGGAAACAGTATTAAAACTTGCTCAGCTATTTAAAGGGGCATTAAACTGAGAGAATTATTTATTTAGCGCTACGTACACAGCGACACGATCGCCGGCCTCGCTCTTCCGCACACAACCATTGCTTCACAGTGCGCAGGAGCACAAGTCAAAATAAAGTAGAATATTCGCTCGTACATATGTGAGATTACGAACGCCATGACTATGACAAACGAAAATGCTCGTTTTTGCATTTTTCCGCAACTTCAAGATTTATTTGCGGGATCATATTAAGACATAATAATATCCTTGAATTTCTTTATTTCATCTACTAGAAAAACTCTTTGACTAGTGACACAATTTTATCATAGATGGCGCTACAGTGTCATGGTTTACATCGCGTCCGCATTATTTTGATTAAAAAAAATAGTTTGAGTGATTATACAGACACTAGCTGTGCTCGAAAGTGTGATTGTGAAAGTGTTTGTGACTAACAAAGTGCAGTACAGAACAATTATTGTGAAAAATTTAAATTATTCCAAAAAATAATAAATAACGACATTCAGTACAACTAACACAGACAAGTTAATCCAGCAAAAAAAAACAAATCTTAATTAAGTGCACACTATAAGTGAAGTAATCGTGATAAAATAAGTGTAGTTTTGTGGAAATAATCGAAAATATTCGTTAATATACCAATGTAATAACACAAATATTGTACAAGTATTCCCATTCCAAGTAACGGTATTAACGCCATCTATCGCCATGTTCATAAACTGTGATATGCTATAACTCATTAGCACCATTGCAGAAAACTTTACACTTTAAGAAATAATAGAGGGCGCTTTCTTCAATTATCAGGACATCGTGTCACGGTACATAGTAACATAGATTTTTAACATCTTACGCAGTGTCACCGTAGCTGAATGCAAACTGTGAGGACTGCGGTGAAGGGTGGCGCCGGTTCGAATCCCCACCTTGTTAAAGACTTTTTGTGGCATCTTTCACTTTGAGTGGAATATTGTAGAAGTGCAAAACAATAACCAAATAACGTATAAATATGGAAAATGAATATGAATACGATAAGAATGTTACGCATAGAAGACAAGTCAGTAAAAATATAGCTGAGTGTGAGTTGGATTTGGACCTTTCATATCAAAGCTTGCCAAATTGTTCGGAAGATATAACCGTAATTAAAGAAGAATTAAAAAAAATAAAAATGGAATTACAGATAGCTAATTCAGAAATAGATAATTTGAACATGGAAAATTACGCATTGAAGAGCAAACTTCAAACCTGTGAAAATAAAATTAAACTTTTAAAATCAATTGGGATAGGAATACAAAATAGTCCAATTAGACAACTTAAAACTCCAATCAAATTCTATTCACCTCAATATAAACGACGCGACGTCTCCATTCTGTGAATAAAACTACAGGTTCAACAGAATCTACTGATGAAGTGGCGGAAACTGGCAATCAAGCAAATCTTAATCTCCCAAATATCACTAAGGAGAGGAACTTGTTGTTTACGCCCAATAACACAGCAATGAAAATCATGACTGCCGAGACAAATGAATTCCATGATAACGAAATGAATAATAGTGCGCAATCAATAACAGACGGTCAAAATTACCTACTTGCGAATTTAGAGATAAGTGCGCAAAAATATAACAACAATATTACTTCGAAAGATGTGCAAAAAATAGTACCTATACAATTTTGCAAAGATGTGAAGCGAGAGAAGCCCAAGATAGCTATATTTGCTGATCAATCAGGTTATGGAGTGCGAAAATTGTTACAAAATTATTTTAGAGACTCATTCTTGGTTACGGCGTTCATAAAACCTTATGCAACTGTAAATGAAGTAATACGGTCGTGTGAAACGATGTGTAAGGATTTTACGAAATCGGATTTTATTGTAATAATGGCGGGCTCAAATGATAAAAGTCCTTTGGATGTATCAACTTCCCTACATTGCATGCTACAACATGTTAAGAAATCAAATGTGCTAGTTTGTAAGACATATTATAATAAATATTTGAGTGTGTATAAATTAAATAATTTATTGAAATTCGTCTGTAGTAATAATAACAATTCTAGTTTCATAACATTAAATCATTCTAATAAGAGTACAAACTACTTAAATATAATGCAGGCATGCCAATTTATACACAAGGAAATATTACATTTAAATTACAAAATAAAACGTCATATCTATATGGTCGAGTGCTACAATCAAAAACTAAGCTCAAATAACAACCCTAAAACCGTGGCTACACAAACAAACTTCTATATGATTGACGATAGTGACTCACGTGGGAATTCACTACTAAATTCCACAGCATTACTTACTGGTGTGAACAATAATAATACGGAGTTTTTTCGTTGCTAAGTGTGATAAGCTGGAACGATCTAATCACGCTCCTACGGTGGAACCTAGCTTAGTATCTTTAAAATTGTTCCATCAGAACATTTGTGGTATTAGTAACAAAAAATTAGATCTAGAAGTATATGTTAAGTCTCTCGATGAAAATCTAGACTACTTATGTATTACAGAGCATTTTTTGAATAAGGAGTCTGTTTATTTTTTTGATTTGGAGGGTTACAACCTGATAGCGCATAATACGAGGGCGAAAATAAAAAGGGGTGGTAGCCTAGTTCTTGGACTATAAAATTGGAGAATAAAGCTGAAAAAGTTGATTTCATAAATAAAATGTATAAAGTTGAGTGTTTTGAAATTTGTGGCGTTAAAGATATAACTACTGGATTATACATCTGTTGCTGTTATCGCAATCCAAATGATAAGAATTTTGAACAATTTATGGAAAAGATGGGCAACTTGCTTGACTATTTATTTAATAAGAAGTGCATAATATGCGGTGATTTTAACGTCGATCTTATTGTCGAAAGTAAAAAACGAAATGAGTTTATTAGCTTGTTGAAGTGCTATAACTTTAGGTATCTTATTAAAGAAGTAACTTTTGTTCGAAACAATAGTGAATCGTGCATTGACAATTTCATTACCAACTTACCGGAAGTTTGCATCATGAGTTGTGCAGTTGATCACAATGGCTTGGCAGATGGACATGGTGGTCTTTTCTGTACTTTGCAAATTAATACCAATACTTTGAATGCAAAATCTGAAGTAGTTACATTATATAAACGCGTATTTAATAGCAAAAATGAAAGGACTTTTAGTGAACTAATAGCAAATGAAAATTGGGAAAAAATGGGTCTAAATACGTTTCTAAAAAAATTTACACAGGTATACAATATCAGCTACAAAAGAAAAAAAGTTAAATTAAATACTCACAAACAAGGACAATTAAAATGGATTACCAAAGGAATGCGAGTGTCTAGTAAGATGAAACGATTTATATGCGCGCATAGCGGAAACAGACTTGACAATAGCATTTTAATTTATAAGAGGATGTATTTGAAAATCTATCGGCGTGTGATTGCACAGGCTAAAAAACGGGCCATAATGACACACATAAGTAATTCAAGCAATCTAAACAAAGCGATATGGAACATAGTAAACAGCAAAACATTACTACAAAAGGGAACTAAAACTGAGCAAATAAAACTAAAAGTAAATGGAAAAATAACAGACAATCCTAGAGAAATATGTAACCATCTAGCAACACAATTTAGTTATACAAATCCTAATGAGAAAAGTAATAGAGAACATGCTATCGAAATTCTGCAGCAAAATTCAGAAATAGTTGTAAATCCAATGGAATTTTCTCGTACTTCGCCACATGAAATAATGAACATAATTAAAACGTTGAAAAGGAAGCTATCCTGTGGTCATGACGGAATACCAATCAGCGTATTAAAAAAGCACGCTGACGTATTAGCCACACCACTGTCAGGTTTTTTCAATAGATGTATTGAGGAGTCTGTCTTTCCGGATCAACTGAAAGTGGCTAGAATAGTGCCAGTGTACAAAAAAGGTTGCAAAACTGACCCAAAAAACTATAGACCTATCTCTCTATTACCAACACTTTCGAAAATCTTTGAAAAAATTATGAAAAACCGCTTACTTTCACATCTTTATAAAAACAAAATTATGAACACGAGGCAATTTGGTTATCAAAAAGGAGTTGGTACAGGAGATGCCATTTACACACTTTTAGATGACATTCTTGATAAAATCAACAAGAGAATGAGAGTGGCTGGGGTGTTTTTGGATCTAAGCTCCGCTTTCGACACCGTTGACCATGACCTTCTAATCAACAAACTACGTCACTATGGTCTTAAAGACAATGTTTTACGGTTATTCTCGTCTTATATTCAAAACCGTAAGATGTATGTTGAAACTAACATTATCGATCAAAGTGGATGTAAAGTAACCCACAAATCCGCTTTAATTAACGTAAAAGCAGGTGTACCGCAAGGTTCAATTTTGGGTCCAATATTATTTATTATTTTTACCAATGACATGCTTAATTATATTAATAGAATTATTCCTGACACGAAATTAGTTGTATTTGCTGATGACACTAACGCTATTATAGAAGGAAGCAGGGTTGAGGAACTGTCGATAAAAATTAATAAGCTGTTAGATGCCTTTTCTATATGGTTTACCGTAAATAAGCTTAAAATAAACTCCACCAAAACTAAAATCTTAGCCTTTAAAACTACTTCCAGAAGCAGTGACAATATGCATATTATGCTGGGCAATGAAAAAATTGAATTGGTAAAAGAAACCAAATTCCTAGGCATAAGAATTGATGAATTATTGAACTGGAAAACAGAGCTTAAAGCAATAACTGCATCGATTTCTTCCTCATGTTACGCAATAAGATCACTAAGAGAGGAGCTTGATATTGATAGATTGAAGGTAGTTTACTATGCACTTGTTGAATCTAGACTAAGATACAGCATACAGTGCTGGGTAAATGGCTATGGTTACAACACACAAAGTGCATTCATATTACAAAAGCGAGCCATTCGCACCATGGTGCGCATCTCACAGACAGAGAGTTGTAGGCCATTTTTTACTAGTTTGGGTATTTTGACTGTACCAAGCCTCTATATTTTGGTTATACTATGCAATTTTAAAAAATATTTAGTTAACTTTGAAAATAGTGAAGAAAGAATTATTAGAGAAGAGACCCGAAGAAAAAATTTTAAAACCATTATGAATCCTCAGTTAAATATCGTAAAGCATAGCCCTAGATATCAAGCTGTACAGCTATTTAATAAATTGCCCACGGATATAAAATGCTCTCTATATACAGGTTCTTTTAAATGTAAAATTAAAGCATTTCTGTTGAGTAGGTGTCTCTATGACATAAATGAACTGTAATATATATTTAATCTAGTATAATAATTTTGGTAAATATAAATAATGTATATTAATGTGGATTGATTTAATTTATGTTGTTGTTGAATGTTAAAATGACATGTATTATTATTTTTGTGTTATTCTAGTCTTTTCTTTATTGTAGTGCTTAAATGACATGTATCTTAATTATTATTTTGTGACTTGCTTAAATTTGTGTATATTAGGTATAAAGTTGTAGGTAATAGATACAAATACAATGTAATATTGTTCCTGAATAAATGAAATGAAATGAAAAAAATATTCGTGTCCTAATATTTAGGTTTTCTATATACATTTATGAGAGAGCCGAACCCTGTTTCGCGTAATCTACCCTTAAAACTTGCTCAGCTATTTAAGAGTCATTGTTTTTAAACTTTCGCGATTTTTATACATATCTATACTAATATTATAAAGCGGAAGAGTTTGTTTGTTTGTTTATTTGTTTGTTTAAACGCGCTAATCTCAGGAACCACTGGTCCGATTTGAAAAATTCTTTTTTTGTTGGATAGCCCATTTATTGAGGAAGACTATAGGCTATATAACATCGCGCTACGACTAATAGAAGCGGAGTAGCGACGTGAAATGTTGCAAAAACGGGGAAAATTTACGCATACGAAGTTGCGCGGGACAGCTAGTTAGATATATTTGGGGACTTAATCGCGTGAATCCGACCGATCGTGGTCACGGATCGACTAATAGTCGGTGCAATTCGATCGAAACGTCGGGTAAATAAAAGGTTCGGACCTTTAAATAATTCACGCGATTAAGTCCCGAAATATATCTAATATATTTAAGAGTCATTTTGTGAGATATATTATAGTAGCTAGAATAGGGTATATTGTGGTAGAATGGGGATAAATGTCCAAAATATGCAAATAGGTGTTACCTTTCTATCATGAAACCTATCGACCCTCAGATTGAGGAGCAGCGACACCACTCTTCGACAGGGATCCCTGTGGATGCGGCGGGCGTATCCTGGACGACATTGGCAACTGGAGATACCTGGAAATTGTTGAATGATTTAGTAGGACTTATATGACTGTAGTAAGTAGGTAATTATAATTTTAAAGGTTTGGTATCACACTATCACACTAATATTATAAAGGCGAAAGCTAATGAGTGAGTGAGTGTATATGTTTGTTACTTCTTCACGTCTAAACGGCTGAAGCGATTTTAATAAAATTTGGTATGGAGTTAGCTGACACCCTGGATTAACACATAGGCTTAACTGCGGGTAACACCGCGGGGCAAAGCTAGTTTTAAAAAAACTTGAGAGGTGTCAAGGGACACCCGGATGGAACGAAGTTCTTAATTTTTTTTTTTATAATCTTCGCAACACCACACTGTTTAACGCGAAATAGAAAGACAAAACTTACAAAAAGACGATTGTATACCGAAGCTCAAAGGCTCGAACCCACAACTACACAATTGTCACCAATACTGTGTACCGAATTTATTTATTTATTTATTCATAACATACATTGTCTTTACAGTTACCCAATACAACAACATAGTATAGTATTAAAATACATCTAGTTCCTCAGCCATTAAGTAACAAATGCATTATTAACATATTATTTACAATATGTGTAAGACAAGAACTCAGTTGCCATACTTTCAAATTCTATAAGAGAACATGCAAAGATATCAATTCTCTGTGAGACGCTGTTTATGATGTCAATTGCCCGAACTAGAGGAGCAAACTTTAACAAGTTGGTACGGAATGTTGGCATATCGAATGTACGCCGCCATGGTGCCTGTCGCAGTCTAGTGTTAGGAACCAGTAATCTCAAAGATTCTAGAATTCGAGGATTGTTTAATTTACCCCGGAACACCAGAAACACATACTTTACTAAAGCTAAATTGCGCCTTACTTCCAACTTATAGTATCCAACCATCCCTATAACAAAGAGGGTTGGATACATCAGTGGGTAGAAAGGGTAAACGCCGTGGTATTTAAAGTATAGATACCGGGTAAATTTGTTTTGCAATTTCTCCACCATGAGACTATATTTAGTTTCATGGGGATTCCAGATAATTGCACTCGTCTCCAACCTGCTCCGCACCAAAGCATTGTATAGTGATTTCACTGCCATAGTATTACAGAAATCTTTCGTCTCTCTCATTACAAACCCGAGATTCCTAAAAGCCACTGTGCAGATATTAATAATATGTTGTCGGAACAATAAATCGGCCGAGAACAATATCCCCAGATCACGAACTTGGGTGACTCGCGGAATGTCTTCCCCCTCCAAGTAATAATCGAAGTGCAATGGTGCTACCGAACGGGTAAAAGACATTACGTTACACTTCGATACATTAAAATGGAGTTTGTTTGCAAGACTCCACTCTGCTACCCGGCTTATATCCTGTTGAAGTCGTTTGCAGTCCTCCATGTTAGAGACTTGGAGGAATAACTTTAAGTCATCAGCAAACAGTAGGCACTCAGCATGGTTGACCACTTCAGGCAAATCGTTTATCATGATGATAAACTCAACTCAATTTATGCCTCTAGACTAGACCAAAAGGAGACTTCTTCGTCAAATTAGATGTTCATATCTTACGCGCACGCCGCACGGCTTGTGTGTGTCAAAAAGTGTCGTTGCAACTTTTCGTGAGAATTTTTTCCGTCTAGCCCCCTTTCACAACGCGCGATAAGGAACTTCGTTCCAATAAATAAGTTAAATATTATTATAATGTAACTAGGTACATTTTTAAAGTCCTGCGCCTAGTGGCCATATACTTAAATCGAATAGACGCTTATCGTCTAAAATCCGGTCTAAGAAATATATACCCTCATCCTGACCTGGATCTAGAACTTTCTTCTGGGGTGTAACATTTAACTGAACCGGTCAAGTGTGAGTCGCTTGCATGACGGGTGGGGGTGCATTTGATTCCATTGATTGAACCATACACCCCACCGAGGGGTGGTGGGGGGAGGGGCATGCCATTGCCTGCCTAAACACTCCGATCCAGTCTGAAAATTCTCAAAGTCCCCAAAAAAAAAAAAGGTAATTTTGCCGAGTCGGGGGAGGGAGCGGGTAGTTCGCGCGGAGTTGTCGCTCGCAAAAACGAAAAAAAGTTTTGACGAGTTTCGTTGTCTATCTCCGAAATTCATCATCAAATCTTTACGAAATTTATGTGACACCATCTAGAAATAAACCTAATTCGAACAAAAATTAATTAATAATTTTGAAAAACCATCCTTATATGACGAAGTTATGCCTGAACATACATAAAATAAAACATTGAAGTAGGTATACACCTGGAACATCCCTATCAATTAAAAAGTCAATATTGACTACAAAGCGAGAGAGAGAGAAAACCTGTCACTTTGACAGGTATTGTCCACAAAGTAGTCTCTTTCTAGAGAGTAGTAAATTTTGTGAGGTTATGGCGCAGTCCTGGTGTCTACGTCAATAAAAAAACATTACAATTGAGAACCTCCTTCGTTATAAAGTCAGATTAAAAAAAAGGTGGCTAGTCTCCTCCTAGCTCCTGCGTAGTTGGCTAGTCTTTGATGAGATTGGTCGCCGTAACCGACGACGGTTAGGAACCTATATTATATTTTTTTTTTTGCATCAGTCCTCTAATATGGTGTATAATATAATGGTGGCAGCACCTTACCTGCATATACAGTTTATAAACAGAGAAACATTGTAAACATTGGCAATTTGAAAAGAGTGGCCACGAGTTTTTATTGCCTGTTCTTTTCTCGGGCTTTACCTATTGTTTGCGAACAGGCATTACAAGTAAATGTAGAATCGACTTTTCACAAGTGTAGTATTTTGCTTCCTAAGTGAATAAATCATTTTTATTATTATTATAACTTACCAGCTTCAGTTCTGCACTTCTCATTTTGCGCCTGATCACATGTTGAATCATCACCCACTATACATGTGTCGATTCTGTAACAAAATTACCATTATCAATGTAAATAATGAAAGGACCCGACTAACGGCGACTGACTAATCTACTATACGTTTCAAATGAGAAGATAATCGCGATCGCGACAACTTCACTCTGTACTTGTCAAAATTGTACCCCTAGCAACAAAATCTCCCAAGTCGGGTAAAGTACGTATGTGTATGGTAATGGAACGGACGTAATATTTATTTTCTTTGAACTATGTACCTAACATCATTCTTTATTATAATAATAATAATAGTATTCTTTATTATTTAATAAACACCAAACAGAAATTAGTAAATAGGCAAAATATATGAATATTCTACACTTTTGTGGTCTTTTAGTCAGATGTGATATATTTTTTAACTAAAACATATATATATATTAATAAATAGTAAAATACAATAATAATAATAATAATAATAATATCTTGGGACAACTCGCACAACGCTATCTGATCCCAAACTAAGCAGAGCTTGTACTATGGAAACCAGACAACTGATAAACATACTTATATATTTCTAAATACATACATATTATAGATAAATAACACCCAGACACAGAATAAACCATCGTGCTCATCACACAAAGTTTTATCCTGGGTGGGGATCGAACCCACGACCTCTTGCGTAGCAGTCGGATACACTCCCACCGCGCCACAGAGGCAGTCTTATGTATAGTTCATTAGTGTATGTAGGTACTTCTGTACCTACTAATGGCACCTATTTACGAATCATTTAATTGCTGATCTTACGTCATATAATGAAGTTGCAGTCGTAATGCGAATCAAAATGTCATCATGACAGTTATCAACTCATTTGAAATGCATAGTACAGCTAACTGTCTGTTAAAATTTGTAACTCTAGTACAGTTGTCTCAACGTAACTCGGCCGGATGGAAGTTGGCGACAAGTGGTTCCGCATATGCATTTTTTAAAGGAAATGGTGACAGGAAACGGAGGGGGGGCTGTAACTAAACCAAGAGAATTAGAGATGCGATTACGCAATACATTGTCTGTAACTGTTCTAAATTTAAACTTTTCGGAACGTATAAATAGTATTTTTATATGGTTGAATTCAAATTTTGTTGGTATTTTTAATCGATTAAACATAATTAATCGTTTTCGTAAGTAATTTTAGGGTCGCATCTCTATGACATGCGCGAAAGTGATATGAACCTAACTTCAATCCGGTCAAGTTACGTTGATCCAACTATACCGCAACTGTAATTTGTGTCACCATCGTTGATAGAAAACCAAAACCGTTTTCTACAGGTTCGAGCAAATTGAGTTGTGGATTTAGATGTCTTTCATGGGAAGTTGTGGTGTAGGATGCCGAGCTAGTTGTGTTGAATGATGTTGGATGATTTCGGAAGATGTAATATGCTTTTTGAATGATGTTGAATACTGTCGGATGATGTTAGATACTATATTTGCTGTTGAATACAGCTGGGTAATGTGGGATAATGTTGGATGATGATGGATGCTGTTGGATGGAATTGGATCCAATCAAGCGCTGCCCCTAGCACCCAGGCTCCGGTGCGGATGGAGGAGGGCGAAGACGAGGCGCCCTCTGAAGCCTCTCCACCCTCCACCTAACGGACTCCCTTAGACGTGCTCGCTCCTCGCCCCTGTCGTCAGTGATAGGGGTACCGGATGCGTTGCGCGATATTGCGTCCAGGACGCGGTCGCACCCTCCTGCGGGAACTTCATCTCGTGGGGGGAGGCGGCGGGGCTAGTCTGCCCCGTCGCCAGCGAACCGGGCGACGTCGAGGCGCAGTCGCGCGTGACGTCGTTTGGTGGGGCTGTGGGCGTGATGGACGGGGAAGTTTCCCACGCTCGCGGCCTTTCGCGATGGCGGCGTTCTGTGTGTACCCAGGACGCCGCAGGAGCAGGAATGCCCGATGGGGCTATGCCGCTGGGTGGGTCCGCCGAAGAAATAGTCAATTCCGGCGGCCTATCCGTGTGAAGGCGGCGAGTTGGTACACGGCCGATTTTTTAGTGGGGGCAGGCCCCACACTACCTCCAGCGTCTGCCCCGGGTGCTGGAGGTGTGCGTTCAGGCATTTTTTACGGCCATAAAAAAAAAAAAAAAAAAAGGATGCTGTTGGATGATGATGATGTTGAATGATGTTGAATGCTGTTGGATACTGTTTGATAACGCGACATACCTAACAGTAGGCTGTGGTCTCCTGTATCCTAGCTGCGCTCTGCTATGATGCAGGGGCGGATGTGGATGCGGAAATGAATGAATTTTGGTTGGATGTTTTGAGATGAAGTCTGATGATAATTATAATTGATAGTGTAGGATGAATGATGTAGGATATTGTAGAATGATATAGGAAGCTGTAAAATAAATGTTGCTTCTGTTGAATACACAGAAGAGTTAAATAATAAGTTTAGCATGTATTAGATGGAAGGCTCCATCCAGTTGGATATGGGGTATGTTGTTGGATGATATTGGATAGTGAGAGTGTTACATACCTGACAGTAGGCTGTGGTCTTCTGTATCCTTGCTGTGGTCTGCCATGATGCAGGGGCGGATGTGGATGCGTATGTGTAGGATGCGTTGGATGCTGAGGTGGTCTTCTCACAGGTTGTTGTACGTCGTCTGCTGGTATTGCCACCCCTGTGCCCATGGATTGTTCTAATGGTGGTGGCGGTAGTGGCGGTACTGAGGAGGAAGAAGAAGAATACATTAGGTATTTTATTGGTGAAATTGAGTGCTGAATATTCTTAAGTTTAAGATTTTTTTTTTCGTATCCATTAAGGTATTAAGGTGGCCACTGACGATGCGTCCGTTTGAGAGCCTTCCGAATGGACGTATTGTGAATGTATGTTCACAATGTTGAGTATACTTCAATTTGGACGTACGTGTTCCATTTGGACGTTCGTGTTCCATTTGGACGTACGTGTTCCATTTGGACGTTCGTGTTCCATTTGGACGTACGTGTTCCATTTGGACGTACGTGTTCCAATTGGACGTATGTGTACCATCTGGACGTACACATATTAAAGACTGCTGTAAACTCTGTTAATCACGATAAGTTTGTAAAGTGTTAAAAAGTCAGTTTTGCTACTAGAGTTTAACAGACAGTTAACGGTAGATAATTTATTAAGAGACTCACCAGACTGCTGCACACTCTGCACTTGAGTAGGTCTAATACTAGGTCCAGGAGTAGAAGTATCAAAGAGATTCAGATAAGTCCTCTTGCCATCAATGGATACGAAGCCTTGCTCTCCTGATGCTGATACTATGATGTCGTCGGGGTGCCCGTGGCTTAGGTCCACGTTTTCTATATGAACTGGAATTAATATATAAAAAGGATTAATCGCACTAATATTATAAAGGCAAAAGTTTGTGAGTGTGTGGGTGTATATGTTTGTTACTTCTTCACGTCTCAACGACTGGAGCGATTTTAATAAAATTTGGTATGGAGTTAGCTGACACCCTGGATTAACAATTAACCATGAGTAACACAGCGGAGCACAGCTAGCTATTAATAAAGAAAAGACTGGTCGTTTGGTCTAGTGGTTAGTGACACTGACTGCTAAGCTAGAGGTCGAGGGTTCTATCCCACCCAGGATAAAACTTTGTGTAGGATCCTTTAAAAGAGGCTCTCGACAAGTAACCCCTTGGCAAATTGAATCTCAACCAAGGTTCCAAAGACCAAAGAAAAAAAGGGACCCTCAATCATGGGCCCTTTAGCAAGAGACCCCTAGGCGATTTTTTTTTAAAGATGTCTCCCGCAGTAGGGTACAAGCCCTGTGTCGCGGGGGACTTTACAAACATACAAGTCACGGACACAAAGTACACCTAAACTCGGAACAAAAATTTGTGGATCACACAAAGTGGTGTCACGTGTAGGAATTGAACCCACGACCTCTTGCATAGCAGTCGGACACTCTCCCACCGCGCCGCAGAGGCAGTCGCATTCTCAAATAGCTGTGAATAAAATCTTACCCGAAGCTCCTTTCTCACCACCCAACCCTTGAATAGCAGAAACAGTGACATCAAATATCTCCCCGTAGCCCGGCGGTCTGGTCTCCGCTGCGGTGATGACGGAAGCCTCGGGCCTGTACCTCGTCTTATGGGGTTTGAAGTCGGTATCATCCAGGACGATGCCGGGACGGGGCCGGTATGGTTGGTATGGAATAGTAGGTGGTTGAGATGCTGGAATACAGAAGATTTTGTAATTACTATAAATTTTTTAAAGTTTTTATTAGGTCTGACCCGCGCAAGTTCGTCTGCGTAATTTTAATTTTGCTGCTCCGCTCCTATTGGTCGTAGCGTGATTTTATATAGCCTATAGCCTTCCTCGATAAATGGGCTATCAAACAGTAAAATATTTTTTCAATTCGGACCAGTAGTTCCTGAGATTATCGCGTTCAAACAAACAAACAAACTCTTTATTAGTAGTTTAGATTCGAAAGTAAGCTAATGGACTGATGTTTGTTGCTCTTTAAACAGATTTTAATGAAACTCAACAGTAATGTTGTTAATATATCAATACAGCACACAGGCTAAGATCAAACACGACGCGGGAAAATCTATGGGGAAAAGCAAGTATTAGAATAGTTAAAAAAATACTTACTTGGTATAGGCTGCGTATTGATAGATGAAGACTCAATCGAATCAGATTTAGTTACATTGACTGATGGAACAGCACTCATCAAACCCTCAGTAGGAGTCGGAGTAGCAATGGACACCGTACTACTAGGTTTTACAGGTATAGACGGCTCCACAATTTGAATTACATCATCTGTTTCATTCTTCGTTTTATTTATATTATAAGGTTTATCATCTAGTTTAATTTTGTCTTTTGGTTTATCTTTCTCACTAAAGACAGTTTCTTTCTTTTTATCAGCTTTTGGCTTTTCAATCTTTTTCTCCGTTGTAGTAGTTGGCTTTTCAGTTGTAATTGGTCTTTCTGAAGTAGTTGTTCTTTCTGTTGTGGTCGGTTCTTGTGTTGTTTTCTGTGTTGTTGGAGCTTCTGTAGTTGTAGTTGTTGTTGACGTTGTTGTTGTTGATGTCGTTGTTGTTGTAGAAGTAGTGGTATCAGCCACAGTTGTCGTTTCATCTTTTTCTTCTTTAGAAACCTCAGCTTCTGTTGTACTCATTTCTGATGATGAGGGAACTGATTCCTCATTATGGATCGTATTCTCTGAGTGTGTAGTCTCATTTTCGCTAACAACTTCATCGTCAGGCTTCTCTTCTATATCTGGGATGTCAGGCATATTTAGTAATGGAGGTAACGGTGGTTTGTATATAGGTAGACCAGGGTTAGGCCTTCGATTCGGTGGTCTTGGTCTCGGTCTCTGCCATGGAGGCATCGGTCTGTGAAACCCTGGTCTAAGTGGTGGTACGATTTGCTCTGGTAAATTAACGTGTACTGGTGGTCTATCAAATGGATATGGTGGAGGAGTTTTGGTTGGATGGAAGTGAAGAGGGGGTGGTGTAATCGCTGCATCAAATTCTGGAATCGGTGGAGCATCAGATATTCTTGGTGGACCTCGATTGTTGATTCGCGAAGCCATTGGACGTCCAGGTCTTAGAAGCTGCGAATTTGCTTGAACATTGACGTTTCCATTCAGGAGTTTTACAATTCCTGTGATTATATTCTGGATATCAGAGTTTTGTCTACCGTCCTCTCTAGGGGTAGCTGTCGCATAGATCGGCTGCACTGCAGTAGGCCGTATCCTGGGTCCCATCGGCGCCAGTGCCCGCGCTTTTGGGACCCGCTTCCCTTCCCCCGGAAACCTGAACTCTAATCTGTCTCCGAAACCTTCGGATGACAGCATAATATCTTCCCCACTCCTCAAATAAGCCCTAGTTTTAGTTGGATGTATATCGTAATACTTTCTTTTATTGTGCAACTCCAAATGATTATCAATCTCATTGTTTGATGATGGAATTTCATCAATATTGATCGCTCTTGAGCTTCTTAAAGGATCAGCAGATCTAGCAACTATAATATGGTCTTCGGGGACATTATTTTCTTCATTCTCTTCTAGACTTACGCTAGGTTCTATTCTTAAAGCTAAGTTTTCAGTTTGACTGGTTTGTAATAACCCGTTGAAAGGTGCCTGATCGCCAATCGCTGATTTTGGCGATAGCTGTGATATTGTGAACGTTTCTTCGTAACCTGTAACAAAAAAATTGACGATTAGTTTTTGCTATTGCTTGGTGAGTGTAACTAATTTTGACAAAGGTCTGACAAATGTGTTTTCGTGAGTTTAAAAAGGTCATTAACTATATGATGTGGTTATATTCGGTGTTGAAACGATGCGTAGAAAATCCTCCTAACAGGATTTCTAATCCTCTAGCTAGATGCTTTGTCAAATATGCCGCGACAAGCCAATTTTCGATTTTATTTTTAGTACATAGATGCTGTGCACTCCATCTCCAGTCATTTAATCTCTGATAAGAAAGACAGTCGTGACGTGAAAAATCGCTTAGAGATCATAATGTATCAATTTAAAATACCCTGACTCCTATTGTGTGACGGTCTTAAAGCGCAGGCCACACCGCCAGCTAGCGAGCGAGCGAGCTGGCGTGTGAAGCGAGGAGAGAGAAACTATAGACTAAGCGCAACTTTGGTGAACTAAATTATGACGGTTTCACTGAAAACTATGAGCTGGCGAAAGAGCAGGCGGGTAAACGTCATTTCACCTCTTTTCATATTTTTATTCAAACCGCGACGTACAGAGCTATATCTAGGTAGTTGAACGAATAGGTTAATCATCGGATTTTTCGTTTAATATCTTTATTTCGTAAAAACAAATTAATGATTTCAAACAGTCATTAATTTGGTTTTACGAAATAACGTCAAATTAATACATAGATACTAAAAGAATAATAAAATAATGATATGTTTGAAAAAAACAGGCGGCAATTCCAAGTGCTCCATCATCCATTTATTTCTTTTCATCAATAATTTTATTGAACGAACCTGGGTGTTTGGTGATTGCAAACGTTTAGAAACCAAGTAAATAACTTAATTTAAATCTCTGATGTTGACTTGTACCTCATTTCTGTAGTTTGCGGTGTGAAACAAAACATGAAAAAAGGTGAAACGAGGCTCTCACCCGCTCGCACGCTCGTCCGCTGACGGTGTGGCCTACGCATTACAGATTTCTTCAAACACGTAGTTTGACGACATCTTTTTTCTATTAAAATGATTACAAAATGACTATAATTTGACGTCAGAACGAGTCATCGACTTTATGACGAATGACATAACAATAGAATAAAGAACAATGGATGGACACACAGACAGACAGACACTTTCACTTGGCGTGACATTTTTGAAACTCACGGTGAAATGGCAGGGTAAATTATGACTGTTTTTGGTTAATAGAAATTCGGAACGTTGTTTATATATCAGCTTTTGTACATTGATTAATATTATAGCCTCTGATAAAAAAATAATAATCTTTAGCTTGCCTCCAGTATCTGTAATAAAACCGGGCTAGTGCATGTCGGGCCACGCACAATGTAAGGTTCCGTAGTATAAGGTATAATGTGGCTTAAGAAGTGGGTTTTCTGTTGTTTTTGTTTCATACTTACAACGTTATTATCTACTGAATATTTTTCAATGGAATTTGTACAAAAATTTGTTACTTCTCATTTAATCAGCTGTCACTCGTGAACTTGTAAAGCCTACTTAGCTGTGATAGTTTTCCTTTTAATTTAACTATATATACTACTACTGTGATTTTTTTCAAATACCCAATACCAGCCATTTAGCTGGCATGGTTGTGCTGGCATGGCACTTGACTCTAACAAAAATTTGCATCTTAAAGCTTAATATTTTACAAACGGATCCCTAAATCTAAAAATGTCTTCACAACTCCTATACGTTTTTAAAAGACCTATCTATTAATACCCCACACAGGTAAGAAAAAAAATCACACCCCTACTTTACATATAGGGGAGGTTCACTATTTTTTTTTTATTAGGATTTTATTCTTTCACTTTGTCGGCGTAAGCAATATGTGTATCCATGCTAAATCACAGCCTCCTAGCACTAACAGTCTCTGAACAAAGCTGTGTACGGACGGATATGGCGAAACTATAAGGGTTCCGTTTTGCCATTTTGGCTACGGAACCCTAAAAAGCTGAAGAGTTTGTTTGTTTGAACGCGATAATCTCAGGAACCACTGGTTTGAATTGCAAAATTATTTTTGAATTGCATAACCTATTTACAGGCTATATAACACTACGCTACGACCTATAAGAGCGGAGCAGCAATAAAAAATGTTGCAAAAACAGGAAAATTTACGCAAACGAAGTTGCGCGGATCAGCTAGTCAAGGATATGAAGAAGTAATTTATCCTTAGCCAATGACTAGCTTATCTAAACACCATAACAACAATTACACAAACATAACAGTAACTAATCAGTTACGATGAATTTGATGGTTGAGTGTACTTGCGGTGTTAGTACTGTTAGCTGCATGCATCACTTCTTGTAATGTAATTGTTGATGGTTAGGCAATGTTAGAGCTGGCTGGGTAATAGATGGGTAGACGGTTATCATAGGTGCATGCAGGGGGGGCACGGGAGCACGTGCCCCCTCACAGGGTTTTTTTGCGTACTGATTTTTTTATATTGTATTGAATTTATTGGTTCATTTGCATCTTGTCCCCCCCAGAAGGTTTTTTTTTTGGGGTACCCGTGTCGTGTGTGCAACTCACATTTGGCAGGGGTCGGGCGATACTAAATGCACCCCCTGAATCCGCCCCTGACGGTTTCAAAATCCTGCATAGCTTCTATCGCGGGCCTTGAGCGTGGAGACCGAATCCAGAAATTCCGTAACGAAAATAACCTAACACCCCCCACTCCGACCGGCACAGCGGTGATACTTTTTAGTTTTGCCATCTATCAATGAATAGCAGAACTTTTAATGACTTTTTTTTAAATTAAAAAAAAAATGAAAAACATTGTTTTTTTATAAGTAATTAAAAAAAATTTTTTTTTTTTTTTTTAATTGGTTAAATTGATAAAAATGCTATGCAATAGCTTTACCGCGGCAGTCCCAGAGTGCCACACATTTTTAAAGATAGCTAGCAATGTGAGAGATCACTAGCAATCTTGTTAACCCCTCCAGCTAAGCTGAATAGCCTGTGTTAGGAGTGAGTTCACGTCGATAGTTTAACGCGTAGGATTTGACCCCCCGACATTAAGCTACCGTCGCCTTTTTGTATAGGTAACAGAGAAAAAACCGGGCAAGAGCTGATCAGACCATGCTCAGTGTATAAGCGGCGGTAGCTTAATGGCTAAGGCATCGGTCTCGCAATCGTGAGGTCGCGGGTTCGAATCCTACCCATTATGCTACCGACGTGAACCCACTCCTAACACAAGCCTTTGAGCTTAGCTGGAGGGGTTAACAAGATTGCTAGTAATGCGGGACTCAATCCCACATTGCTAGTTATCTTATTTTAAAAAAAAAAAAAAAGAAAAAAAAAAAAAAGTGTAGGGTTTCGCAGCCGTTATTACGCCCTTTTGTTCGGAAACGCAGTCTTTTCTGCAATAACTCAATGATGGTATATCCGATCATGTTCAAAGCAATTTTAGTTTAAAGTAAGTATTTATTATGCGCTACGTTTGTGATTTTTTTTATATTTTTTGGCCACACGGTTCAAAAGTTAAGGGAGGGGAGGGACACAATTTATGCAATTTTCGGAGTGATTATTTCCAAACATATTCACTCAATCAAAAAGGTTTTATAAACCTTAAAATATTTTAAAAGACCTGTCGAATAATGTGCTTGATGCTTGATGAAGTACTCTTTGAGTAAAATGCCTGTGACATACGGAAGGACAAACAAACAGACAGACCGACGAAGTTTCGTCCCTTATAGTTACGGAACCGGAAACCGCACCCTTGTAGTTATAAGGGTTCCGTTTTTGCCATTTGTCTACGGAACCCTATAAAGGATAATCCGGATCTAAACAGATTATCGTACCTAGTCAGGTATAAGATTTTGGTAAAACTTCAATTCCAATCAGTTATTCTACTTTACAGATTTTTTTTTTTGTCTCGCGTATTTACTTTACTAGCTGTCCCGCGCAACTTCGTATGCGTAAATTTACCCTGTTTTTGAACATTTCTCATTGCTGCTCCGCTCCTATTGGTCGTAGCGTGATGTTATATAGCCTATAGCCTTCACCGTTAAATGGGCTATCCAACAGTGAAAGAATTTTTCAATTCGGATCAGTAGTTCCTGAGATTATCGAGGAAGGCTATAGGTTATAACATCACGCTACGACCAATAGGATACGAGCAGCAATGAAAAATGTTGTATAAAAAAGGAAGAAAAAAGAAAAAAGGGAAGAATTGAATTGATTGTGAAAAAAACGAAGTTGCGCGGGTCAGCTAGTATTATCTAAAAATCAAACATAGCGTAGCGAATTTGCTCCAAAAACTAGTTAGTAGGTAATTAATAAGTTTTATTCTTAAAATAACTAATAAATAATAATATAGGATGGTTCAGTAACCAAACAGAAAATACGTTTAAATACGTGAGTGAACAACACACGAACGTATTGTAGGCGTAGAGCAAATTGCTCGTAATAATGTCGATTCGCCATTGGCCCTATCATTTTGTACCAGTGTATGTACTTTTTACATTGACATTAATGTTACAGTGCAGATTTTGCCGGTGGAACAAATACTTTATACTAGTATTAGTATAGATTTGAAGGCTTCTTCTGTTGTTATTAATGAGGATATAGTTACTTAGTAATTAAGAAACAACAATAGGACCACTGATGTGATCGTTACAGCTTGTATCTAAGGCATTTGTTCGTCAGAGCATGTCTCTACTCCAACCGTGACGAAAACGAGATATAGCGTGATGGTACGGCGTCTTATAACTACACACATTGTTGGTTAATCTTCTTGTTATGTTACAAAACAACGACAATACAGAAGTACATAATTGAAATTTAAAATTCTCTGTCATCTGATCCCAAACTAAGCCCTTGTACTATGGACACCAGACAACTATTAAACATACTTATATATTTCTAAATAGATACATAGTCCCGCGCAACTTCGTCTGCATAAATTTTCCCCGTTTTTGCAACATTTCTCATTGCTGATCCGCTCCTATTGGTCGTAGCGTGATGATTTATAATAATAATAATAATGATTTATTCACTTAGGAAGCAAAATACTACACTTGTGAAAAGTCGATTCTACATTTACTTGTAATGCCTGTTCGCAAACAGTAGGTAAAGCCCGAGAAAAGAACAGGCAATACAAACTCGTGGTCACTCTTTTCAAATTGCCAATCATGCTCTGTTTACCTAGTCTGGCCATAAATACTGTTACAATTAAAAAATAAGAAAGATATTACATTTGAATTTGGAATCTGTCATTTTTATACGATTGTTCATTGTATTTTCCAATTTTGGCGCCAATACATTGTACAATATTTTGCTATATTAAAATGGAGTGGGGTGATAAAGAAAACCGAATCGCTGTGATTGCATTACACAAAGTTGGTATGGAGCCGCATGTAATTTTTAAAACTCTCCATACGCTTGGTATTAGTCAAATGTTTGTGTACCGGGCTATTAATAGGTACAATGAGACCTTCTCTGTTTTTTTATCTCGGGAGATGAAGATAGCACCCAGAACCATGTCACGCATTTTAAAAGATGACTTAGGACTTGCAGCCTATAAGAGACGCACTGGTCATTTTTTAACTGATAATTTAAAAAAGAATAGGGTGGTAAAATCGAAGCAACTACTGAAGCGGTACGCAAAGGGAGGTCACAGAAAAATTTTGTTTACGGATGAGAAAATCTTTACAGTTGAGCAACATTTTAACAAACAAAATGACCGTATTTATGCTCAAAGCTCTAAGGAAGCTTCCCAATTAGTCGACAGAGTGCAACGTGGGCATTATCCGACTTCAGTGATGGTTTGGTGGGGTGTTAGCTATGAAGGAGTGACAGAGCCATATTTTTGTGAAAAAGGTATCAAAACATCGGCACAAGTGTATCAAGATACCATTCTTGAGAAGGTAGTTAAACCCCTTAACAACACCATGTTCAATAATCAAGTATGGTCCTTCCAACAAGACTCAGCGCCGGGTCATAAAGCTCGGTCCACGCAGTCTTGGTTGGAAGTGAACGTTTCGGACTTCATCAGAGCTGAAGACTGGCCGTCGTCTAGTCCCGATCTTAATCCGCTGGATTATGATTTATGGTCAGTTTTAGAGAGTATGGCTTGCTCTAAACGCCATGATAATTTGGAGTCCCTAAAACAATCCATACGATTGGCAGTGAAGAATTTTCCCATGGAAAGAGTGCGTGCTTCTATTGATAACTGGCCTCAACGTTTAAAGGACTGTGTTGCAGCCAATGGAGACCACTTCGAATAAGCTTTTTATATTTTGAATTGTTTTTTATTTATGTATTAAACTAACACACTGTAAAAGTAATAAATATTATTTGCAATAAAAAAAAATGTTTTTTCTTCGTAACAATATTTATGGCTAGACTAGGTATAAACTGTATATGCAGGTAAGGTGCTATAGCCTTCCCTCATAAATGGGCTATCCAACAGTGAAAGAATTTTTCAATTCGGATCAGTAGTTCCTGAGATTACCGCGTTCAAACAAACAAACTCTTCAGCTTTATAATATTAGTATAGATAAATAACACCTAGACACAAAATAAACCACCCGTACCCCCGGACTACGAAAGTGAGGAAATAGAGAGTGCACTCGTGCAATGTAATATCTCCTACGTACAATAATTGCAAATGCCTATAAAAATTACTTCAATATTCGGCCTGCGACATAATTTGTTAAAATGCTTTCTGTAACGAAGTAAAAACAAAAGCCGTGATAGTTCTTTAACTAGCGGCTAGATGGCGCATGCGAGGGCCCAACTCGCGAGCATCAAAGGATAGAGAATTTTGAGGTCTAGTAACATAGTCCAGATATTTGGTTCGATTCCGGCCGCGGTTTGGCTACGGAAGTCTCGGGTTCGATTCCTGGGTCTGGACCTAAATTTTTTCTATCTTTAAAAAAAAAGCAATTATTGTATTTGTAAAGTAATTGGCAAGAAATGCCTATAAGAATTACTTCCAATCTTCTACGTAGTTGGCTAGTCTCTAATGAGATTGGCCGCGGTAACCGATATCAGTTAGGAGACCATTTTCCAAATTAGGAAATTAGCATATAATGCTTAAAAATCCCAAAAAATAGCTGTCTGTAAGTCTGTTTACGGATGATAATTTTACGTGATAACGTCAAAAGAAAACATTGATGACAAATCGCCATTCGCGTTGCTTAGCAACGAGTACATAACGTGAGTTTTTGTCGTGCGTGCACCTGGACCCGTAGACAAATGGCATTCTATCCGATTAAAGTTTACGCTAATCGAATAGAATAATAATAATAATAATAATAATAATTTATTGTTACAAATATAACCTTTAACATAGATTGTACTTAAAACTAAGTTACAAGTACTGGTAGGTTAAACAATAAAGTGAAACAGTGTAAAAAAAACAACGACGTCATTCTATTCGATTACCATAAATGTTAATCGAATAGAATGCCATTGGTCTAGGGACCCTGATCACGTCAAAAAATTACACTCCTTTTTTGGGACAGTCATAGCAAATAAATTAATTTTCGTTCGCCTTAACTACGTAGTTAAACCTTTGGCCAGTGTTTTTATTAGGAGTGGTAAGTATGTAGGTTAACCGTTACGTGGCTGTGTCGTCTTTAACTAGTTTCTATACTATACTATACTAATTATACGTGATAACGTCAAAAGAAAACATTGATGACATATCGCCATTCGCGTTGCTTAGCAACGAGTACGTAACGTGAGTTTTTTTCGTACGTGCACCTGGGCCCGTAGACAATTGGCATTCTATCCGATTAAAGTTTACGCTAATCCAATAGAATGACGTCGTTGCGTAGGGACCCTGATTACGTCAAAAAATTACACCCCTTTTTTGGGACAGTCATAGAAAATAAATTAATCGTCGTTCGCCTTAACTACGTAGTTAAACCTTTGGCCAGTGTTTTTATTAGGAGTGGTAAGTATGTAGGTTAACCGTTACATGGTTGTGTCATCTTTAACTAGTTTCTATCTCCGGTTTTGTATGTGTAGTTAATTTAGCTATACAGCAAAAGTATAACCAGATTGAAACGGTTAATTTATATTAAGAATTGAACTACCTACATATTTAAATTTCGTGTAGAAATAATGATGGAAAAGAAACACTGGGATTTTTACGGGTCAGCTAATCTATACTAATATTATAAAGCTGAAGAGTTTGTTTGTTTGAATGCGGTAATCTCAGGAACTACTGAGCCCGAATTTAAAAATTCTTTCACTGTTGGAAATCAGAATCCGTTTAGTGGTTTTTGCGTTAAAGATTTTATTCCGTCTTATTAACGCCTAGCATCAATTTTAGTTAATCTAGTATACTATACTAATATTATGATGACCGCATCTGTAGCGCGGTGTGTCCGAGTGAGTGTGTCCGACTGCTACGCAAGAGGTCGTGGGTTCGATTCCCACACGGGTCACCACTTTGTGTGATCCACAAACTGTTGTTCCGAGTCTGGGTGTTCTTTATGTCCTAGACTTGTATGTTTGTAAAGTCCCCCGCCACACATGGCTTGTACCTGTAAAGTTGTAAATAGGTACGACTCCCGCTTTTGGGGAGTCGTATTAAAAAAAAAAAAAATTGTAATTTTTTAAGCATTTTATGCCAATTTTAAAGAAAGAAAAAAGAAAAAATAAATTATTTTCGACAAAACAGAAAAAAATAAATGAGTGCATGTACGTGGAAAAACAAATAGCTACTATACTATATACAATTTGTCATTTTATACATTTAAATTTAAATATATGGAGGAAAAAATCGTCTCAGGTGGGACTTGAACCCGTGAAGTTAGTGATACCGGCCCTAAGCTTTTAAAAACTCCGGCACCGAGACATGTCCGCCAAAGTCGAAATAAGACTAAAAAAAAATATTTGAAAGTTTGTTATTCAATCAGGACAGAACAGCTAAACGAATTTAGATGAAATTTGGCACAGAGATAGATTACAATCTGAAATAGCACAAAGGCAATATATCCCGGAAAAATGTTTCCGTTGGATAAATTTGTTACTCAAATGTTTTCGCGAACGAAGTCTCGTCAACAGCTAGTTTTCACAATACCCAGCTAACAACCTAATTGGGTTTCCTCAAAGTAATAAGATAAAGTGACGATAGCCATCTCTAGCAGACAAAATCTTTCATAACCTTTTGTTAGCCACAGATGGAGTTGCAAGAGTTACTTAACACGTAAGAACTAATGACTCATGAATGAGACCTCGAAATGTTGGTTATGTAAGTAAGACTTCCGAATGACCTGGTTAAATATGGAGTTTGTCCATCTAATCTACAAATTCTACAAGCAATAGCAGAAGAAAGTCAATAGGTCATGCATTCTATTCGATTAGTTCAATGACGTCATTCTATTCGATTAGCGTAAACTCTAATCGAAAAGAATATCATTTTTACAGGGCCCTCTGTTCAGTGGAGACCGACCAAGCGCAGGATCGGCGGCTTAAGGCAGTCATACCATTTTGAATTCTATGCGCTCATTAGAAAGACTGTTTTTACAGAAACAAACTTACATAATATGATCTGGTTGATAAAATTAGGCTAGAATGCCAAGCGACATCTTGACAAGCGCTAAAAAGTGTTCTCTGTCTCATTCAACGTTTGAAATACTTTTTATTAATGTCTAACTTCGTCTGCGTAAATTTTCCCCACTTATGTAACATTATATCATTGCTACTCCGCTCCTATTGGTCGTAGCGTGATGTTAAATAGCCTATAGCCTTTCTCGATAAATGGGTTATCCAATACAATTTTTTTTTCAATTCAAACCAGTAGTTCCTGAAATTATCGCGTTCAAACAAACTCTTCAGCTTTATAATATTAGTATAGATTAAAATTGGGTGGGGACTGGTGCATTTTACTTCGCTGAATACTGTTTAAGTATTTAGCTCCTGGAAGGGGGGGGGGGACTTTTGCAGCCCGCAACACCATGAGTCACATGTATTTGTGGGCCCTGTGAAAATAAGGTTGAGTATGGCTGCCTAAGTATTCTTTGAGGTACGAAGCGTGTCATTTTTTTCCAAAACTATTACCCATCTCACCTGAAAAACAACAGACATTGTGCCAGGCATATGTTCGACCAGCTCCGATTTCCAGAATTACGGATTATGTTATTTTTGACATGATAACGTCTTATACATCGATGACCGGCTGCACTCACGTAAAAGTTTGACGTCACCGCTCACGTTCCGCCCGTCGGGCGCATGCGCTCGGGTCAACTAAAGCTGTCACAGGCATGGTTGTTTATTACAATGTCATCAATGTTTTGGCGATTGCAGCGACATAAGTACGATACAATTGGAAATTTTAAAAAAAGCTGTCACAGTCATGGTTGTTTATTACAATGTCATCAATGTTTTGGCGATTGCAGCGACATACGATACAATTGGAAATTTAAAAAAGCTGTCACAGTCATGGTTGTTTATTACAATGTCATCAATGTTTTGGCGATTGCAGCGACATACGATACAATTGGAAATTTAAAAAAGCTGTCACAGTCATGGTTGTTTATTACAATGTCATCAATGTTTTGGCGATTGCAGCGACATTCGATACAATTGTAAATTTAAAAGAAAATCAATGTTTTTACGTAAAATTATCGTTCTTAAACCGACTTTACAGACTACAATGTTTTTTTCTGTACCATCAATCGCACGAAATGCTCGTCTCTTCATTTCTTTTTAGTATAGCCGGGATATATTCTCACAGGTTGGAAACACTGACTCTATGCGAATTGACGATATTTTACTACTATATCTGCTTACTAGCTGTCCCGCGCAACTTCGTATGCGTAAGTTTTCCCCGTTTTTGCAACATTTCACGTCGCTACTCTGCTCCTATTAGCCGTAGCGCGATGTTATATAGCCTATAGCCTTCCTCGATAAATGGGCTATCCAACAAAAAAAGATTTTTTCAAATCGGACCAGTAGTTTCTGAGATTAGCGCGTTTAAACAAACAAACAAACAAAGCAAACAAACAAACAAACTCTTCCGCTTTATAATATTAGTATAGATTACTGTCTAATTTATGCCGTGTGGTGCCGGCTTAAGAATAGCACCACCCCATCTCTTCCCGTGGGTGTCGTCAAGGCGACTCAGGGATTTCACCCCGGAGGACGGGCAGCAGCGTCCTCTGCGTACTTAAAGCCTTACTGCGATCGCCAACCCGCTCGCCAAGCGTGGCGATTATGGCAATTACCCTCAGGATCTACATACCAGTAGGTTCTACTGGGGAGACCCGTGCCCAGCAGTGGGCCATCATATGGGTTGATATAATAATAATATAATAATAATAATAATAATATCTTGGGACAACTCACACAACGTCATCTGATCCCAAACTAAGCAGAGCTTGTACTATGGCAACCAGACAACTGATAAACATACTTATATATTTCTAAATACATACATATTATAGATAAATTACACCCAGACACAGAATAAACCATCGTGCTCATCACACAAAGTTTTATCCTGGGTGGGGATCGAACCCACGACCTCTTGCGTAGCAGTCGGATACACTCCCACCGCGCCACAGAGGCAGTCAAATGTATGTATAGATTATTAGGCGAGATTATGCTTACTAGCTACCTATAATTGATCTATAACGTTATAACAAGTATGCAGCTATTATACACCGTCTAATAAAGAGGAATTTATATACTTTCACTTGAAAATAATGCCGCTTTCATTTTTATACCTATTGCGCGGGCGCAGAAGATCTCTACTACAGATGATATTGCATTAAATACATTAATATTTTAGCTGTTATATCTGATTATGATGTTATAACAGAATACATATGTATACGTTATGTAATAATACAATGAAGTAGGCATAGTTTTCCCCGATTTGATAAATTTTATGAGAGTTTCTCATTTTCATTGAAAATTCATAATTTGCTAGCTGATATGTGAATATTTGAAACCTCCGAGAGTTAAAAACTGCTTATCTTCCAACGACAAACCTTGCATCAAATATATACCTACCAGCTAATGTCAAAATAATGAACTTCAAAAAAAAATAAAGCCGATTTTATTAAAAAGCCCATCATCGTCACAGTTTCGTCGCTTTTTCAAAACCTCATTAATATTATTTTCGTTAAATAAAGCAATGAACACCCCGCCCCCCCACGATTGATCAATTGAGGGGGGGGGTTCTTTCCATTCCATTCTTTCCATTTGTTTTTGTTAGAAAAATAGATCTATTTTTCTAATCTTATCCGTCTATCTGTTTGGGCTCTACAATACCGCAGACAGACAGATATCTACACGTCATATCTGCGTCAATCTTCCCCGTTGTTACAACCTTTTTCATTAGTACTAAGCTCCTATTAATTATAGCGTGATGTTATATAGCCTATAGCCTTCCTCGATAAATAGGCTATCCAACACTAAAATATTTTTTCAATTCGATCCAATAGTTCCTGAGATTATCGCATTTAACCAACCAAACAAACTCTTCAGCTTTATAATATTAAGTATACAAGGTAATGTTAGCTATTGGCTTCTTTACTTTACACCAAATAACTTCGTAACATGTTTTTTTTATAACCTACCACCTACTTTTGTTACACGACCACACATCTGAGAGACCCCGGAGTAAAATCGATGTTTCTTTGTCAGGTTTAGGGCCTAAACCTCACAATAAACAACGATTTACTCCAGTAAAATAGTCTGTATGTGATTAAGGTCATAATTTATGACTATAACCACCTATAGACTATTAGACAGGACTAGCTGACCCGCACAACTTCGTCTGCGTTTTACAACATTTTTCTTTGCTGCTCCGCTCCTATTAGTCATAGCGTGATGTTATATAGCCAATAGCCTTCCACGATAAATGAGCTATCCAACAGTAAAATATTTTTTCAATTCGGACCAGTAGTTCCTGAGATTATCGCGTTCAAACAAACAAACTCTTCAGCTTTATAATATTAGTATAGATAACATTTCATTTATTTAAATATTTTTTATTAAAATTATTGTCGGCTGTGAAGAACCTATTTCAAAATAAATAAATAAACATACCTAACTGTCTTATTTATTGTATCTAGTTTGATATAAGACTCTACATACAACTCTCCAACTTTTAGCATTCGGTTAAAAGATTCCGAGATCGGATATTATAACCAACAAAGTATTCTCGTGTCCAAATTTGAGGCAAATGACCTCGAGACCTTGACTTCGCGTTGAACTGAACAGCCTTCAAGATATTTGGATACGGTATGATGCGAGCTTTGAAAGATTTATGTTAACAATGTTGTGAATTTTAGAATTTTTAGCTTTAAAACTGGGGGTTTTATACAATGGGTATGTACTGGGTCTTTATTTATGATCTTTAAATTCCGTGTCCGTGGCAAGCCCTTGTGAACTGACGTATGCGCGGTGCGCTCAAATTTCTGCTGCGCGTTGATGCATTTCGAATCGCAGCTCTCTATTTACAATTATGACAAGAGTTTGACAGTGTGCACGGGCTTGCCACGGACACGGAATAAAGATCGTGAATAAGGACCTTAAATAAAAACCTGCAGTCATTTGTATAGGGTTGCCAGATAGTCGGTAATTGCCTGGATTCTTTTGACATTTCATGTGATGTCCAGACTCCCAACAAATAACAAAACCTTCCTATAATCCACTCATCGTTATTTTTTAAGGAACCTAGAGCGTTAAATACTACGCTGGGGAGCTAAATTGATTTGCACCATCACCCCCCCCCTCCGCCCCGTCGCGCGAGTTACTTAACCGATATCGGGTGACATGATTTGCACCCTTTATTAGAAACTAGCTGCCTGCCCCGGCTCCGCACGGGTGTCATATCGTAGTTTTTTATACCTTGAGTTATTACATATACATATTTTCGTAGGGATCTCTAATTGTTTTGACAATAACATATAGTCTATGCTACTCTTCGATATTGTAGCTTTATAATGATGAAAGAATTTTTGAAATCGGTCCAGTAGTTTTTAAGTTTATTCGTTACATACAAAAATACAAATCTTTCCTCTTTATAGTATTAGTGTAGATGTAGATGAAGTCCAAAATTTTACTTATAAATCTTATTTGCTCCAGACAAAATATAAAATCCTGAATTTAAAATGTTATTTACATTTTTTAATCTGGCAACCCTACATTTGTATCCGGTCGCGCAATACTGAGTGTACAAAAAGAAAGTGTCATCCGTCATCGAATACAGAATGCACATAATATTATACATAAGTACCTACACTATTTCAGTCAAGCAATGTTCACCGACATAGGTGGATTCCTGGGGGAGGGGGGGGGGGACAGGCAAGTTGTTGTTTATATAGGATGTAACCCAGCCGGTTGTTTTATATAGGACTAGCGGACGCCTCGCGGTTTCACCCGCATAGTTCCAGTTCCCATGGGAATACAGGGATAAAAAATAGCCTATGTCACCCGGGGTTAGTGTAGCTTCACAACGATGAAGGAATTTTTCAAATGCGTCTAGTAGTTTCGGAGCCTATTCAATACAAACAAACAATCAAATCTTTCCTCTTTATAATATTAGTATAGATATAGATATATAGGTATGTTATATTATATTAGTATTAGTATAGACTAGCTGTCCCGCACAGCTTTGCCTGCGTAATTTTTTCCCGTTTTTGCAACATTTCTCATTGCTGCTCCGCTCCTATTGAGAAAATTAAGAAAATAACGTTGTAAGTATGAAAGAAAAACAACAGAAAACCCACTTCTTAAGCTGCATTATTCGGATGGGGAGGGGATACGGAACCCTACATTGTGCGTGGCACGATATGCACTTGCCCGTTTTTTTGTCATGATATTTTGATTCAACTACCTCCTTCATTTAAAAACGTATACATAGAAATCGATTCTGGATACAGAATCTTGAAATGCCTTCGGAAAAGTTGCGTGAAAACGCGTGTTGCCGAGGGTCTCGTCAATTCCGTAGCGTGCGGTCATGCTTCCACTCTTTCTCGCTGTAATTTATGACGGTTATATGTGACAGAAAAGGATAGAAGTATAGGGAAGTGCAATTCGGTGCGGCCAGATGTAGTTCAACCCCAAGAGTAAAGCAACGCACACTGAGACAGACACGAAATTTCGAACCATTTTATGTATGTAATTACATTGAATGAAGGGAATAAATTTGAATTGATTTGACTTTCGTGACTATGGTAACCATGATTTGACTCTAAGAAAGAGATGGTGGGTGTATTTCTAAGCGAGACAACACGATAAGCCTAGGCACATTGACGTATTTTGAGGTCTGTCTCCAGCCTCCACTATAAGCTTCTTCGTTCGGATAATGGCAATACACGTGCCCCCCCCCCCCCTCCTCAACCAAAGACTGTTGTTTTGTGTAGGTACTCAATTTCTTGTATCGTACTAAATTTGTCTACTCATTTGCGTAAACTAACCCCCCCCCGTGAGCATATTAGATCCGGCACTGCCATTTGCATCTCGTGCCACACCTCCCAGAATCAAATCCTGATAACTGGCTGAGATTGGCTGCTACATACTGGCGGCTCAAATATTACAATGGCTGCAGCCTGGGGCCTGGATGCCTACTTCAGGTGATGTGTACGGTTGTGTAAGATTTACATCTTAACAACGGATATTAAGAGTGACGGAATAAACAGTAGGTAGTTACACTAGCATTTGCGCACGCAATGGCATCTTCGTTAGATTTTCTTCTAAGGATTACTTTCATCTTATTTAATTTCACATGTTTGCAATGCTTTTAGACTCTCTAAATGAATTACCTACTAACATTGGAATTCTTGTAATGTGTATCATGTATGTGTACAAATGAGATGATGAAGATTGTGGGTTCACTTTCCACATAGGGTTGCCAGATCGAAAAATTAAAATACCATTTTTTTTTTCAAAAAATGGGACTGTAGAGTTTTTGTCTGGAGATAATAAAATTAGTAAGTAAAAATTTGACTTAAGATTTTTTAGATTGTGACTTGAGCTCAGATAAAGGGGGTGAGTGCAAAACATTTCACCTGATACCGCCTAAGAACCGCCTTGGGTTCCTTAGAAATTGACGATGAGAACCTGTCGGGAGTCTGAACCTCATGAAATGACGAGAGAATCCAGCGATTAACGACCATCTGGCAACCCTATTCCCACACCGTACAGCTATATAAAATCCATAAGAGTGGTAGTCCTGAGTCAGTATAGGTAATCTGGATTTGTTAGAGAATCCCCTGGTTTAAACTCTATACATTAGGAGATACGAAGATGTTGTATTTTAAATTAAAAACTTCAAAAAATAATCTTACCATAATCTATCACATTTAAAATGACAACAGAAGTTAAGACGTCTTTAAGGGTGCTTCTCCACCGGATATGTGCAATGCAGCTATGCTGCGAGGATGTCAAAGCTAAGCTGTGAAACTATGTGTCCATTTCCACTGATGCTAAGCTATGTGACGACGGGGCGAGTGAAGATACTCTGCTCTTCACATAGCTAATCCATATAAAGAACATAGCTTAGTGAAACACAATTCCACCAGCGTTATACTATATGGACCAATAAATATGATTGGTGGATATCAAACGCTTTTCCAAAGCACCGTTAGTCTAGTATTTAACCATTAATAAGACTAAAGTGACTTACCATTAATAACTTGTATAAATATAGCGAGCAACATCGCGCTGATGCTCGTCCGAGTCCGCCATCTTGTGGCGGCGGCCATTTTGTGCACTCTAACTGTCATTCACTTCACATATTTTGTTCACATCACTTTGGTTTCTGTTTGTTTTGGTGTTTCTCATTTATTAGTTTATGCCTGTAACAAAAATAAATATGTTAACATTTTTAAATTATGACCTAAAATTGGTTCAGTCAACATCTATTCCACCTTATGTCGGATTTAGAGGGGTAGATGGTTATAAGTCGTGGGTCTATTACCTCCCACCAAGCTAGAGCCTAAGTCCATTTAACAAACATTTCAAAGCTGTCTGGCTAAATCTGAATCTCATCTCTATACGACCTCTCCTTAGGACAAAGCTTATCTGGCCTATCTATACTAATATTATAAAGCGGAAGAGTTTGTTTGTTTAAACGCGCTAATCTCAGGATCTACTGGTCCGATTTGAAAAAATCTTTTTTGTTGGATAGCCCATTTATCGAGGAAGGCTATATAACATCGCGCTACGACTAATAGGAGCGGAGCAGCGACGAGAAATGTTGCAAAAACGGGGAAAATTAACGCATACAAAGTTGCGCGGGACAGCTAGTAAATAATAATAGCCACCATGGCTCTCAAACTGCTGAACGGACTGGATGCGTAAGGATGAATAGATTTTAGCTACGTTTGGTGAAAATCATCAGCCCTTTTGAAGATTGGTGAAAGGAAAACGCAGAAACTTATTATTGTTCACGTATAAATCTGCCGAAGAACTGATGGCCGCTGAAGCAGAGAGTCTTAGAATGGAAACGGTAAACGTAAGATAGAACATTCCCCAGCCAGGTGCCGATGACCTAAAGAAGGTCGCTGGCATGGACTAGATGCGGAAGGCAGAAGACAGGATGTTGTGGCTAAAATTAGAAGAGAACTGTGTCCAGCAGTTGACCGGACAATACGGACTGATAATTATGATAAATAGCCAGTTTCAAATAACTTGTATCAAACGTAGAATCCCGTTTGTTCCTACGGCACTGAATTCTTATGTGTCTGCTCGAATCGTATAGTACTCCTAAAACCTAGATTCCTTGTGTATTTGTACTTCAATACTCAATGATATATTCTGCACTTGTCTTGTGCGTATCGGATCGATATATGAAGTGTTTTGTTGGACCAAAAGTGGGCCAGCATGACACTTGTAGCGAATAACAAATTGAAGTTCTTTGACCTCAAAGTAAGATAAAGGTTAGTTTCTGTCATCTTCTAGAAGCTTCTTTATTAAAAGGTGCCCGTGGACTTTAAGCTATAACCACATGCTCTCTGATGGTCCAGCATTACCATTCCCTACCAATGTGACGGATCAAGTATTCAAGCTTAAAGCTCTAGCAAGACTACTTTGGCCTGTGAAAGCAAGCCAGAGAGAATCCTCCATCTATTCCTCTTCCTTCCTAATGAAAAAAAGTAATTCACCAAATTGTGTTATTTGTGGCACATTAAACGATGTCCAACACATTCTTATGCAATCTATACTAATACATATTATAAATCTGAAGAGTTTGTTTGTTTGTTTGAACGCGATAATCTCAGGAACTACAGGTCCAAATTAAAAAAAATATTTTACTATTGGATAGCCCATTTATCGAGGAAGGCTATAGACTATATAACAACAAGCTACGATCAATATGAGCGGAGCAGTAATAAAAAAAAGTAGCAAAAACGAGGAAAATTTACGCAGACAAAATTCTGCGGGTCAGATAGTCATATTTTTAGAATATAATAGAATAGAATCTTTATTTGTCATAAAGTGTGGTAACATACAAGATAATTTTAATGAATTTCCAGAACCATAAACACTTTGTCATAATTTGACGTGACAAAAGTTACAAGAAAGTGAATAGGTATATATTTTTACTGATAAAATATAATATTAATCAATGCCATATGTTAGATTATATAAGATTAAAATTAGTGAAAAGATTAAATATAAAATTAGTTTAACAATAATCAAATTATATAAAATTATTAATCACAAAATCATGTCAATAATAGGATAAATACCTATGCATATAACACCATGGACCATTTACATTACTTTATTTTTGTGGACAAAAAGTTCCGTAACTGTGTAAAAGTTTTTATTATGTAAAAGTTTATATTTATTACTAGCTGACCCGCGCAACTTCGTATGCGTAATTTCTCCCCGTTTTTAAAACATTTCTCGTCGCTTCTCCGCTCCTATTAGTCGTAGCGCAATGTTATATAGCATATAGCCTTCCTCGATAAATGGGCTATCCAACAAAAAAAGAATTTTTCAAATCGGACCAGTAGATCCTGAGATTAGCGCGTTTAAACAAACAAGCAAACAAACTCTTCCGCTTTATAATATTAGTATTTATTATTTAAAAAACACTGTAGGCGAAGAGGGGCGGTAGTTTATTAATGTCGATATAATCTTAGATCCGGCATTACACAAACCAGGACTTTGATTACGTAGTTTAATAGATGACCTGCACTAAACAAGTTAACTGTTATGTATGTATTTACAATTCAAGACAGGAGCGTGCCACATAGACGTATAATTTAGGTAACAGGCCATTATTTGTTTTTTGGTTCGCGTTTATAAGTATGTGATGTGTATGCGAAGGACCTAAGTGAGTATATGTACACCTATATGGTGGTAGTGGTCAGGCTAGGAGATAGGAACTAGTACAGTTACACAATCCATACTATACTATATCCATATTATAAATGTGAAAGTAACTTGACTGCCTCTGTGGCGCGGTGGGAGTGTATCCGACTGCTACGCAAGAGGTCGTGGGTTCGATCCCCACCCAGGATAAAACTTTGTGTGATGAGCACGATGGTTTATTCTGTGTCTGGGTGTAATTTATCTATAATATGTATGTATTTAGAAATATATAAGTATGTTTATCAGTTGTCTGGTTTCCATAATACAAGCTCTGCTTAGTTTGGGATCAGATAGCGTTGTGTGAGTTGTCCCAAGATATTATTATTATATTATTAACTCTGCCTGTCTGTTACGCTTTGACGCTCAAACAGCTAAACCGATTTAGATGAAATTTGGTATGGAGATAGTTTGAGTCACGGGGAAGGACATAGGATAGCTTTTATTGCGATAACCGATATCCACGCGGGCGGAGCCGCGGGCGAAAGCTAGACAAGATAAATAAAAAACCGGGCTAGAGCATGTCGGACCATGCTCAGTGTAGAACGTAATATATATATTTTAATAATATGTACAAATCGCGAAAGTTTATCAACATTTAAACTCTTCAGCTTTATAATATTAGTATCTATCTATAGACAAGGCGTCTCGGCCAATCCTCCAAATACAACACATTTTATTTACTATGTAAATAAATAAAAATGTTAAAAACAATCAAATTGAAATTTCAGTTAATAAAGTTCCAAGTTATATTACCTATTTATTATAAGTAAATTTCACACCGGAATTTAAATTTTACTCAACGATCGAATGACCGTATCGACCACAAATTCCACAAACAAGTAAAACCGTTACGTTTTAAATATAACCGCCATTATGTCATTATTTATTTAATGAGACAAGCCCAACCTCAATTATAAACCGGATTATAAAATGTTTTATCTACCTGTGTCTTGTTCGGAGGACAAAAAATGGATTAGGAAGTTAATAATGCGTGGTGTGCGATGTTCGATTCCCAAACGGGACACCACTTTGTGTGATCCACAAATTGTAGTTCAGAGTCTGGGTATGCTTTTTCTGTATAATGTTTCAGCAGAAGCGTCGGTAGCCTAATGGCTAAGGGACCGGTCCCGCAATCGTGAGGTCGCGGCTTCGTATCCTGGCCATTATACTACCGACGTGAACCCACTCCTAACACAAGCCATAAAGCTTAGCCGGAGGGGTTAACAGGGTTGCTAGTAAAGTGGGACCACAATCCCACATTGCTAGTCATAGTATTATTATTAATAATAATAATAATATCTTTGACTTGAATGTCACAGGTCCATATCTATATTTAGGTTTTTGGAAACGGTGCGGGACTGGCCGTACCATTTTTTTTTAAACTATAGATTAGTATGTCTGTGTTAGGAGTGGGTTCACGTAGGTAGTATAATGGATAGGATTCAAACCCTCCTCGACGGCAACCTGACGCGCCCGACGAACGTTTTGAAGGTTGAGACACACTAAATCGTAAACGGTTGACCGATATTGCCACTGACCTCTATAAGGTCAGTGAGTATTGCTATCAGGCTAACGACCTATTCGTTTCTACTTTATGTTCTCTAAAAAAGCCGTTTGTCTACTGCCGCCGTCACCGGGACGTCAACGAGAACGAGATGACGTCGTCCGCCATCCGAGCGTCGTCATCCCAATCGCCGATATAAAATAATCTCGTTGTCGTTGACGTATCAGTGATGGGTTACGAGGGACAAACGGCCTTACGCCGATCCACACGTTGGGCCCAACCTTGGTCCCAACGCCTGTAGTCCAACGTGTGAATCTAGAATAACTCTCGACCCAACGTTGGCGCCAATGCTATTTTATAGATTCACAAGTTGGACGGGTGGTCGCCGAGGAACCGGTGTTATTATTTAGGTTTTAAATTCAGTATCATGGTATCTAGAGTATGAATTAATTTTTTGAAAAGGGTCATCTTCAGTCTCTGTACAATTCCATATCGAAGCGATGGCAGCTTCATGACATTATTCGTCGTTTTACGGTCTCAGAAGAACCCTTGTTCTACGAACACAAAACAAACTAACAGTGTCGTCATACCCCATTGCATGGGCCTCCTTTGCCATTGCAGAACCGTCACGGTAGACAGGTGCGCAAGCACAATTATAGCAGTAAATTAGAAGTGTACATCAGGTAATACAGCTGTCGGTCGCGCGCCTAATCAATTGGTTATGCGTCTTCCTATTGAGTTATGGTATTTAGGCCGAGTAATAGGTGCAAATATTGGGCAGGTGGTTTGGCTTGGCCGTAGTATTTACCCTGACGGGCTCCTCAAAACACTCTTGCAACATCATTTTTAATACCAAATCCCCGAAAATTGACCCAAGCTTTGCTAATTCCATATGTTGCAATCCACTATGTAGTATACGTCCGGTGTCTTATAATATAGAACAACATTTTATACACTGAAACCTTTCCAGAAAAATATGCAGTCGAATAGCAAAACGGTGGGTGTTTCGCTATTAATTTTCAACTTACAGCACTTATATCATATTGCACTAAAACAGAATCAGCAGCATTTTGGATCACATAAATTGGTGTCCCGTGTGTGAATCGAACTTCAACCTCTTGCGTAGTAGTCAGACACACTCCCACCGCGTTACAGTGCCTCTGTGGCGCGGTGTGTGTAATTTAATTATGTTTAACACTGACAAAAGTCAGTGTTAAACATACATTATAGTATTTCCCCAGACGAGCTGCTAAAACACTTACAACACCATCTTCACCAAAACTCCGAAAAAACCCGACTCAAACTCGGCTAATTCCGTCTTTTGCAATCCACAATGTCTTTGCTAAATGACACACGTTTAACTTGCGTAAGAGTAGTTCTGTTGTACAACATCCTGGTGCAAAGTGACTCATGATTGTGGTCCACTTTACAACACTAGTGGTTAATTTGACACCGTTTTGTAAAATGGTTATGTGTTGAAGCTGAGTGGTAATTGATCTAATCTACATTGTTGAGAAAAACACAAAACAATAACAGAAGCTATTACCAAGACTGTGGCAAAAAGAGTGTAATTTTGGATTCTAAATGGATTTATATGATTTGGGTATAGTTAGAATCGTGTTCAGGATCTTTATTCACGTTCTCTTTTTTCGTTTTCGGTCCATGCGCAGTGCGCTCAAAATGTCTGCCGCGCTTGCGCATTGATGCATTTCGAAGTGCAGTTCTCTATTTATCATTATGACAAGATTTTGACAGTTAGCGCTAGCTAGCCGTGAAAACGAAAAACAAGAAAGTGAATAAGGACCTAGGTAAGTAATATAGGTGACGCCTCTGTGGCGCGGTGGGAATGTGTCCGACTGCTACGCAAGAGGTCGTGGGTTCGATTTCCACACCAACTTTGTGTGATCCACAAAGTGTTGTTCCGAGACTGGGTGTACTTTGTGTCCGTGACTTGTATGTTTGTAAAGTAGGTACCCTGCGACTCAGGGCTTGTATCCTGCTGCGGGAGTCGTTTTTTTTTTTTAAGAATTGAAGAATATGTTATGGCGTTATTTTTTTAATTTGAAAACCAAAAGGTGTTAAGTCCGACAGCGAAGAAAATCCATCAAGGGGCTGCCCTCAAATGAACTAAAATATTTTAGTGTGTCAAACGGCCGCTAACGGGGTTTTTCAGTTCTTTAACTCCTTGTGGTTTTAAAATAAAATAAAAAACCTTTCGGAGGGTTTTAAAATTGTAATTCATCGTTTTCCTTTTTCTCTAGTCTGTTGGGCTAGTGTTTGGAGACCCTGACTGCTAAGCTAGAGGTCGTGGGTTCGATTCCCACGCGGGACACAACTTTGTGTGCTCCACAAATTGTTGTTCCAAGGCTATGTGTAGTTTATGACTGGCCTGGTTGGTCTAGTGGTTAGTGACCCTGACTGCTAATTCGGAGGTCGTGAGTTCGATCCCCACCCAAGTTAAAACTTTCGTGTGATGAGCACGATAGTTTATTCTGTGTCTGGGTGTTATCTATCTATAATATGTACCCATGTATTTAGAACTATATAAGTATGTTTATCAGTTGTCTGGTTTCCATAGTACTCTGTTTAGTTTGGATCAGAAAGCGTTGTGTGAGTTGTCCCAAGATATTATTATTATTATATTATGTCCGTGATTTGTATGTTAAGTGCCCCTGCGACTGCGACACAGGGCTTGTATCCTAATGCTGGAAGGGTCTTCATTAAAAAAAAAGTTTACATTCTTCGTGTGTTTTACATCCATGGTACAGTTGGATCAACGTAACTAGGGCGGACTGAAGTAGGCGACAAGTGGTTGTGCAGATGCATTTTTTGGAAGTAAATGGTGACAGGAAGCGGGGGGCGGGGGCGGTAACTAAACTAAGAGGATAAGAGATGCTATTACGCATTACATTGTCATAATTAGTATTACCACAAATAATATAATACTAGTATTACTAACTCATGTTTTTTTGTGATTATTTTCGTAAAGAAATTGTTCTTCAAAGTTTCTTTAGTATTTACTGTAACTGTTCTAAAATTAAACTTTTATGAACTCATTTAAATAGTGTTTTTATATCGTTGAATTAAAATATTGTTACTATTTTTAATCGATTAAACATAATTAATCGTTTTCGTAAATAATTTTAGGGTCGCATCTCTATGACATGCGCGAAAGTGATATGAACCTAACTTCAATCCGATCAAGTTACGTTGATCTGTATGTGCATATTTAAACAGAATTATATTTAGCACCAACATGATGTACTATGCACGCACCTGGTATAAGAATGTCATCGAGGTACACGGTGACGGCGCGCGCGCCGCATCCGCGAGGTAACGGCTAGTCAGGTGGTGACCTACATACTATGTTGATACCGTAGTTCCATTCAACTCGTTTCTGTGTGAAGGGAACGTGTATTGTGTTGTGTATACTTACTTATTACTTGTTTTGTTTTAGTAATAGTAAGGTATGTTGCGTCTTTAAATTTCTTCTGAGATTCGTAGTCTTCGTATCTCAAGTGAGTTTTGAAAGGAACCATTTTTCAAATTTGTTGACGTTTTTAACAATCATTGATTTCGTTTTACCACAAGTAGGTAATATTTTATTTATCACGAACGTCCGCATGTCCAGGTGAGAAAAATAGATAAGTATCTATCTATAGGTAGGGAATTTTACGAAAATTGGGTGCTACATTTATGGGGCGCCACAGCGGCCTGGCTGAATTTGAGTCGTCTTAAATGTAACCCCCCCCCCCCCCGCCCGCTCTCACGTCGAACATGCGACTAATTGTTTTTTAAATAGTCAAAATTGATGACTAGCTTTCACCTGCGGCTCTGCCCACGTGGATCTTGTATACAAACTTTGGACCCTTGTTTCATCTCCTTATGGGGTGAATATTTCACCGCCTTCAAAAAGGTGGTTTTCTATTTGACCCGTATATATGTATGTTCGCCAATTTTGATGGGGTGTTCACTATTCGATTGCATAATTTTCTGGGAAGGTTTTAGTGTATAAAACGTTGTACTAGCTAATAAAACACCAGAGATATAAACTAAAACATAGGAGTGACTTTTGACAAATTTGATGGTGATGTGTTTGACATTTATTTTTCCTTGCAGGCAGTTCATTTTCTTTAAAAAGCTATAGCAAATCTTTTCTTAGTGGATCCTGTGTCATAATAACTACATGCGGGCCAAATTGCAAAGCATCCTAAGCTTAATCCGTTCAGTGGTTTGAACTATGTGTTGATAGATCAGTCAGTCAGTAACGGTTGCCTTTTATAAAAGATTAACTGTCCCACGCAACTTCATCTGCGTAAATTTTCCCCGTTTTTGCAACATTTCAATGCTGCTCCGCTCCTATTGGTCATAGCGTGATGTTATATACCCTATAGCCTTCTTCGATAAATGGGCTACCCAACAAAAAAACGATTTTTTCAATTCGGACCCGTAGTTCCTGAGATTGCCGCGTTCAAACAAACAAACAAACTCTTCAGCTTTATAATATAAGTATAGATAGCGAACGCCTCGTGCTTTCACCCGCATAGTTCTCGTTCCCGTGGGAATATAGCCTATGTCACCCGGGGATAGTGTTGCTTCCCAACTGTGAAAGAATTTTTGAAATTGGCCCACAACTTTTTTATTTATTTATTCTTACAGAAAGCTTAAAGACTAATTGTTACAATATATATTTTTACTAGCTGTCCCGCCCAACTTCGTATGCGTAAATTTTCCCCGTTTTCGCAACATTTCACGTCGCTACTCCGCTCCTATTAGTCGTAGCGCTGCGTAGCGATGTTATATAGCCTATAGCCTTCCTCGATAAATAGGCTATCCAACAAAAAAAGAATTTTTCAAATCGGACCAGAAGTTCCTGAGATTAGCGCGTTTAAACAAACAAACAAACAAACTCTTCCGCTTTATAATATTAGTATAGATAATACGGATATTAATATTACTATTTACAAGCTTCCTATTCGCAAGTTTATTCGTTATATACAAATATACAAATCATGATTAGATAATCTATGACTAGACGACACCGTAAAAAAACAATGTCATAGTAAGTTATCTACAGCTTGAGTTCAAACACTTCGACACTTGTTAGTTTTTTAGAAATATCGTGAGATTTAGATCTAATGTTACCCATTGTCATTAACTTGTTATCACGTTAACTGCCAGCCATACAACGGGCAAAAGTTACATTTTTTTTTTTCATGCATTTTTCAATATAGTATAGCACGATATGGATTTATGTCTATATTAGGTGGCAATAGCATGAATGGTTTATGAAATAACTTTAAAAAACCCCATGAGGTCATCCGTGCCCTACGTGGCGCTGCGATGTAAAAAGATGCATTGTCGTTATTTTGGCGCCGACCGGTCACCCCGCCGGCCACCCGCCCTGCAGTCGGACTCTTGCGCTCGAACGAACCGCACGCTTTTTTATTCGTATTCGCGTATTCATTTTCATTATGGATTGCGACGGTTTCGACATAGATTTAGGCCTTACCCAAGACGACTTGCAACGCATTGACTTGTTGGAAGCGAGTATTTTCGATGAAATCGAAAAAAGATGTTGGGAAAGTGATGACGACGAAATCATCCGTCCACCGAAACGGCGTAAACGAATTATTATTGACAGTGATTCTGAAAGTGACAACGATTCTGTGGAAGACATGATTCGAAGTCAAATCGATGTACTTCGGGATATCTCGATGCAAAGATGGTCGGAGCCTAAAGGTCATCAACCATCTGTACTTGCGTTTACAGAACATACAGGTAAGAATTTTATATACCTACCTACGTACATGCTAGTACTTTATTATTATTTTATCATAGGGAACCATGCAAGTTCGGTTTAGTTTGTTTTTAGGGTTCCGTTCGTCAAGAGTTCGATCTTATGATAACTTCGTTGTCCGTCTGTCTGACAAGTACTTTTTCTTAGAAATGCGTGGAGGTATCAAGTTGAAATTCATACCACACACATCAAACTTCCAAGTCAACGCAATCTAAATATATTGTAATTTATATGAACTAGCTGATGCCCGCAGCTTCGCCCGCGTGGAATTTTGACCCCGTTCTCGCAACCCATGGGAACCTTTTCCATACATATAAAATTTCGCGTTTATAATATTAGTAGGATGTCGGATATTTTCGAACCTTAGTATAGATTAGGTTCACAAGGTTTACAGGTAGGGTACTTATATCTATTATTTATTTTATGGTATTTTTGTTTCAGGCATGAAAGAACCTTTTGCAACACAGCTTAAAAATAGCCCACCTGGAAAGTATTTTAGTTTAGTAGTTCCAGACACCATTTTTGAAGAAATTGCCACACAGACAAATTTATTTGCCGAGCAAGTTGGTCAATGTTCCAAACCTTCATCACGTTCACACTCATGGAAACCAACGACGGTTGCCGAAATAAAACAACTTTTTGGATTGATAGTTTACATGGGTATCGTCAGACTTCCAAAAATAGCAGATTATTGGAGTACAGACATCATCTTTGGCCAAACGTTTGCTGCAACCGTGATGAGCAGAAACAGATTTGAGTTGATATTACAACATCTGCACTATGCAAATAATTTAACTTCAGATACATCGGATCGTGTTTACAAAATTCGGCCTCTTATAGATGCTCTCAATGAAACTTTTCAAAAAAGCTATGCACCGAAGGAAGATTTATGTGTTGACGAGAGTCAAATCCCTTTCCGCGGCCGTATATCATTCCGCCAATACAATAAAAGCAAGAGACATAAATATGGGATGAAGTTGTTTAAGATTTGCACCTTACCTGGCTACACGTGTAAGCTACAGTTATATGCAGCTAAAAATCATGAATTGTTTAATACAACTCCAACTAATGTGGTTATGGGTCTATGTGATGACCTATTAAATTTAGGGCATACAGTAGCCACTGATAATTGGTACACTAATCTGGAACTTGCCAATAAATTACTTGACAACCATACTCATCTGGTTGGTACCTTGAGAAAGAACAGAAGAGGATTACCAAAACAGGTTGTTGAAAGTAAGCTCAAACGAGGTGAGTCAATGGCGAAAGAAAATCAACGAGGCATCTGTGTTTTAAAATGGAAAGATAAGAGGGATGTGCTTATGATGTCCACCAAGCACTCCAAAGGCTTTAAAACTGTTTCAAAAAAAGGCAAAGTAGTTCGAAAGCCAAAAATGGTTTTTGCTTATAATATGGCAAAAAGTGCAGTAGATCTTAGTGATCAAATGAATGCCTATTCATCCCCATTAAGAAAGACCATGAAATGGTACAAAAAGTTAGGGGTAGAATTAATTTTGAACACTGCTTTGATGAACTCTTGGGTGATGTACTGTGAAAATAATAACATTAAGATGGGGATTGTGGAATACCGAAAACAAATTGTGGAATATTTAGCAGTAAATAAGAATAAAGAAAAAATAATAAAAAAACCTAAGAGGAGCAAACATACACTAATTAAAAAAGAGGGAGCAGTGCGGAGTACACGACGTTTTTGTATCAATTGTTACAAAACTAATGTGCAGTCATTTGGTTCGAAAGTTGCAAAAAATAAAACAAAAAAAATATCTACTTTTTGCGGTGAATGTGAAAATAATCCTCACTTATGTTTGCCTTGTTTCAATAAGATCCACAAGTACTAAATTTTTCTTTATTCTTCACTACATAGTATAAAACAAAGTCGCTTCCCGCTGTCTGTCTGTCTGTCCCTATGTATGCTTAGATCTTTTAAACTACGCAACGGATTTTGATGCGGTTTTTTTTAATAGATAGAGTAATTCAAGAGGAAGGTTTATATGTATAATACATGTATATTATGTGTATAGATTGTGGAGAAAAGACCGTGCGAAGCCGGAGCGGGCCGCTAGTTGATTATAAATTTAATTTTTCTACTGAATAAATACTTTCACTTACATATGGTAGTTATTTTATTTTAAACCTTACTTACCCTCTAATTTGAAAATCAGTTATACTTTTCTAAATTAAAAAGGCCATATAAGCTACGTAAATCGAATAGTTATGACACCTAAAACCTGTACGTCCACATTCCAGAATGAGTTGACGAAATGTGCAGATTTTTCTAAGTAAATCTGTAACTTGACAAGGTAAACAAAAACCACTGTGCACAAATATATTACAGCGCCAGAGCGGGCACACGCGTACACTAAATCAACGGAATCTCGGTCTTATGGCTCACAAAACAGGTTCGAAAACTGGTCGTCCCTGAGGTCACCAGTGCCCGACGTGGCGCCAAGATGTAGTTTAAGGTCCGGTCACCGGTGACCTACGTGGCAGTTAACGTGTTATCCATTGATCGGATGTTTCGGAAATATGAAACGCTTGTATCCGTCACACAATACATAAAGCTGCACAAATCCAATCATTTATTGGTGTGATTTTTGGTGATACAAAGGTGTTCAACAAAATTCTATGATAAGTCATTTACTGTCGAGGCAGCAATACTATGGAATGCACTGCCTCTTTCTATAAGACGGGCTTAATCGTTGCCATCTTTTAAAAGAATGTTGAAGGACCACTATCTCTCTAAGTAAACTATTTTTTTATTAATTATCTTTTCTTTTCCATGTAATTCTTGATAACTATAAATTAATATCACACATTATTCACTGTATTTATATCTCTGTACATTCAAAGGTTGCCTGGAAGAGATCTTTTCTTTTGGAAGAATTGCTCGTTTAAAGGTGTAAAAGGTGTAAGATATGACTCTTATACACCTTTTCTGTGCTTTAAAAATGTCACCCTTCCCAAGATAGAATCTAATAGGCAGAAATCACTGCTGCTTGATTAACAATAGACTTTAGTTTATAGAGTGCAAAAAAAAATCTACTTAATCATTTAGAAAATCACTATATAACCATCAGATTAGGCACCATAGAGAGTTAGCCCACAATCCGAAAGCGTAATAGTTTTTTGATGTGACAAGTGGCATGTGTTCCAAGGAATAATTTGATATGATGCCTACAGCCTCCTTCTACCATAGCACCGCTCGCCATCGACAGGGAGTTCACCCCCTCCCCATTTTGGAGTCTAAATGGTCTCACACCGTCATGTTTCAGAGGCATTTCCTACCGTGAACGCTCCAGTTATGAAATGCTCCGTGGCGAGGGTTTCCCTAAAATTACAGTATAGGGTTCTTCAAGAGGGGAATGAAAAGATTTCGAAAAAGTGGGCAACGCGTCCGTGACACCATAATGTTGCAGGTGTCCATTGGCTACGGTAAGCGTTTACCATAAGGGGGCGCATACCTGTTTGTCACTGACGTGATATAAAAAAATGCGGAGCACTTGATAGTTAATGATTACTACTGCCCATGGCTTTCTGGGACAGCAGAGACAGGAGTGGAAGGAGTTTTGCCTTTTAGAAAAGAGGAGCCTCTTTTCCTGAAGGTCCCTTAGTCGTATCAGTCAGGAAATACAGCTGCTGACAATTGATTCTACAAGTTGGTTGTGCGTGACAAAAAATGGCGTTTGAAAAGAACTGTGGTGGATTGCCAAGTGCCGAGATGGTGAGGATCACAGAGTATTGATAACTACTTTCATATGTTTACGTACTATGGGTATTACTTGCGTGAGTTTCATGGTGTAATGGTTGCAGCACCTTACTGGCTTCACTGTATATATACAAATATATTTCAAGATTGCCAAGTTCTTTTCTCACGGCTTTACTCTTGCGAACTTGGCATTCAATGTAGAATCATTCTTTTCCAAATTTTGTCTGACATTCATAAGCGTTGCATTTGTAACCTAAATTAACGAAGTATTTTGACTTTTATATGTTCTGAGGTGAAGATGGTATTTTGATGTTTGTTGCGTTGTAACGTGCTGAAACTTGGCTGGTAGAATTAATCCCAATAATGTAAGCAATACCAATATGCATTTCAATTGCTGGTTTTGCATCCTTCAAAGAAATGTCCCTAGCATTGCCCACTCCATAATCCACAGTGCAATTTCAAATTTGTGGACCTAACCTAACCATAACCGTAAGTATATATTTTTTTTCTTACATAGTTTCTTCCTTTTTTCTTTCTTGGCGCCCGCCGTAGGATAGGTACATCTTCATTAGTCGGTTAATAATACAGAAATATCACTGAGTTTGAAATATGGAAATAGGATAAATTTTATGAGCAGACTTGTCAGTTGAAAATCTATAAAAAGTTCGTTGACGCTAAACGGTACATTTTTTTTATGTTTGTGTGAAATATGAACAAAATATGCAAATTGATTTGTCTTTAACATATTTTCGAAGTATAAATAAATTAGGTATTCACGATTTATTTAGAAACTAAATTATTGTGTTACGGTACCGTAATGATTAACATCTAGAACAACTTATGCAATTATAAGAAATCGCGCGTTGTGGAGTCTGCAAAATAACATTGTCCAAGCTTGTTCGTCCTGGGTATGGTAGGATACACGCGGTTGAGCGTACGGCGCGACGTATCGCTAGCGAGCTACGTATGGCGAGTGCTTATCGGACAGCGGCATCACCCGGCCGTGCTCGCGGAACTGAAGCTGTGCGCCCCCGATGGTCACGTAGGTGCGCGCCGACGACCCCTCACGCTTAGCGTCCCAGTCACGAGAACTAATTTGCTGAAATATGCCCCATTGTCGCGAGCCATACGACTAATTAATTTAATTGCTACCCACGTAGATATTTATCACTGTATGTAACCTGTTGAAATTCACAGAAATTGCTCTAATATAATATTGAGTCAAATATAAATATATTTAATTAGATATGTACCTACTAAATCTATGTAGCTTATGATACCGCATTGGAAATCCTGTAATGGTATTGTAAATGTTTTTAAAAATAAATAAATAAATAAACATTTTAGCCATAAAAACTAACTCCCAATGTGTCAATCTGACTCTATGACGATCTATATCAATCGAAATATTAGAATACTCGCCACGGTTTACCATAAATAAATCTTCTTACAATGTGACAACGACTACTGGCCTACTGGCTGAATCAAGCGGTGAAGGGTTGGGCTGAGAGTTTTCAGCACCCCCTAAGCGGAATCCTGCCATCTGATGCCCCACTGCTGGCACGAGTCTGATCAGTGGAACCTACTTACCTGGTCCTGGGGGTAATGCCATAATCGGTTGGCGATCGCAGTAAGCTTTAAAGTACGCACCAGCTGCTCGTCCTCCGGTGACAAATCTTTTAGTCGCCTTGACGACTCCTACGAGGGGTGCTACTATTCTTAAGCCTTCTATTCTTTCTTCTTTCTTTCTAAGGACTACTATTCTTAAGTCTTACCCTTGATAAAACCTATATTGTTAGATTGGGATTGGGATATTGTTAGAATTGTTAAATGGTTCTTTTTAAAACACCTATGTTTAAGCATAGGTATATGTAATTACTAAAGTAACATTATTCTTTACCATAGCTTTTTAAAAAACAACCTAGTTCTTTTGAAAACATTTAACAATCACATTACACGTTATCTCAGTGCACGTTGGTATGACAGCGTTTTGAAATACGTCGTCATTTTAGCTACATTTCACTTTCAAGCGTCATTTTAACATTACAGTAAGTATGACAATATATACGGGCACGTTAATGATTACCTCTAGTACGGTGTTTTATCACGACTTAGCTATCTAGTAGGTAAGTAGAGTACTAAGGTAATATGTTAATAGATGTGTAGGTAACTTACATTTAAAATGCACGCAAGAGTTTTTTTTTTTTAAATATCTCTAAATGAAGGGAAAAGCAGCGCGCCAATTCGCGTATTTAATAAGTATTTCGCGTAATAATAAAAGTAATGCCCATTAAAACGACTATGACACTACCCTAAATCAAGGCCCTAAATCGAGGTGGCCTTGAAAATTTATTAGAGAATTAGGGCCCTAACTCTTATGACACCTCTCTTTTTAAGGGTTTAGGGTCCCTGATTCAGTATAGTGTAATAAGCGCATAAGTGAATCCCTTATTCAGTTATTAAGCGTTACTTTTATTATACCAGTATTAGATACCGTTTTAGGTTAAAATTAAACTTAAAATTACTCTCCTGAGCCCCTAGATAAGTGGCATAAACGCTAATCTAATAAAATGACGTCGTTGCGCGGGCGAATATGATTTTTTTTAATAAAAGATTCGCAATTTTGCGCTCGCAACGTCGTCATTTTATTCGATTGTCATTCTATTCGATTATAGTTTATGCCACTTGTCTGGAGATGCTGTAAAGTATGCTATTAGCAGATACGATACTGTACGTTGCGGTAGTCGAAATATAGAAAAGAGATTTAGGGTATAATTGTTATAATATCCAACCGGAAAGACTTCCTTTGATCCGTTTTTTTACGTAATATTTAGATAGAAACAAAAACTTTCTATTGCATAATTGATATAAAGCCTACTATTAAATTACATAACTTAGTATACAAAATATTATAGGTATATAATTTAATAGTTTATTTATGTATTATTAATTCTATATAAGGTTCTTAATGTAAAATGACTTCCGATATTGATTCCTAGAAAGTAATAGCCCCACAATCATCATCATTATAATGCGCTGACCCACGCACCTTCGTCTGCGTATATTTTCCCTGTTTTTGCAACATTTTTAATTTATAGATAAACTAGCTGCCCCGCGCAACTTCGTATGCGTAAATTTTCCCCTTTTTGCAACATTTCACGTCGCTACTCCGCTCCTATTAGTCGTAGCGCGATGTTATATAGCCTATAGCCTTCCTCAATAAATGGGCTATCAAAAAAAAAAGTTTTTTTAATCGGACCAGTAGTTCCTGAGATTAGCGCGTTTAAACAAACAAACAAAGCAAACAAACAAACTCTTCCGCTTTATAATATTAGTATAGATGAGCTACCCAACAAAAAAAGAATTTTTCAATTCGGACCAGTAGTTCCTGAGATTACCGCGTTCATAATATTAGTATAGATTAAAAGTATTCACGACACTGGGATTGAGACAGCGGCGTCGTGTTTCGCTGCGTGGAGTCACGTAACTTTCCACTAAAACGTCGGTACGCGACACCCTTCGGCCAGAAGTCCTTCTTCATAAAGATGGACAGATGTTCACTGGAACTCTCACCATGAATGATTCGAAAACGTCATGGCGCAACTCCAACTTCTCCACCCTCAAGGTCCACTTCGTCTTAAATTATTTTATAGTATTAAAGCTTTAATCTCCCAAAAATATGGATTCCAAGCTTATTAAAAAGTGTATCCACTATCCAAAGTCAAAATTCTAAACAAGCTAGTCCAGAAATTAATTAGAATAGCCCTTTAAACTTAAAAAATTGAAGACTACGAAAGTTTATGAATTTTCGTTTTAAAGAACCAACCCAAATATACCAGCACAATCTCACTCAAAGCATGGGAACTGACACAAAGCATCAAGCTGTGGGCAAGGTCATCAGATCAGGAGCACTCTGAAGCGCTTCTAGTGGGCTTTAATACCAGGTTCACCAAATTATCATCCACAATGAGTAGGCTTAATGCCTACTCATTCATCAGAATTCTTAAAAGAACCCTAACAGGTCACTACAAATTCAATAAACACGATACAAACCTGACCTGTTGGTCTAGTGATTAGTGACCCTGATTGCTAAGCCAGAGGTCGTGGGTTCGATCCGCGCCCAGAATAAAACTTTGTGTGAATATCATGATGGTTTAGTCTGGGTGTATTATCTATATGTATTTAGAAATATATATAAGTATGTTTATTAGTTGTCTGGTTGCCATAGTACAAGCTCTGCCTAGTTTGGGATCAGTCTGTTGACGTTGTTTGAGTTCGCCCAAGATATTATTATATGTAGGTATATAGATACAATACATTTCACGACATCAATGATAGCTGGCAGAATGGCTGGTTGCCTATGGCAAGTGGCTCCAAAAGTATATTCAAGTATATACCCAATTGCTTATATTTGCTACATTTCTTCTATCATTGCCACATTATGATACTTTGAGAGAAATTTACATATATTTTTAACTAGCCTTTCTGACGTCGCGTATATATACAAATACACCTATTGTAGAAATTGGCATTTAAAAAAAAGTGGCTATGAGTATTTATTGCTAAGTTCTTTTCTCGCGGCTTTACTCTTGCGAACTTGGCATTAAATGTAAACCAAATCTGGGTGTACTTTGTGTCCGTGACTTGTATGTCTGTAAAGTCCCCCGCGACACAGGGCTTGTACTCTAATGCAGGAGTCGTCTTTTTTAAAGAAATAATAAAGAAAAAATTGGCATAAAAAAAAAGTGGCTATGAGTATTTATTGCCAAGTTCTTTTCTCACGGCTTTACTCTTGCGAGCTTGGCATTAAATGTAGAGTAACTCTATTCCAAATTTTGTCTGACGTTCACAAGCGCTGCATTTTATAACCTAAGTGAATAAAGTACTTTGACTTTGACTTCCCTGCCACCTACGCATAAGCGAGGCCAAGGTTACTAAAAGTGCTTGAAAGTGCAAGATGGTTTTTGCCGACAAATCGATTCCCCGGCTGTCGAAGTGTCGGCGACTCGATCATTTCATCCTTGCAACACGTTCTTAACCCTTCACACAGGTGCGGCTCCCTCGTAAACAAATAACAGGTTACTGCAGGCGGGGGTACTAGTGACCCAATAACAACCGGTTACGCTGACCGAGCGAGGAATGTGTCTGCGTTCTGCGTGCTGCTTGATTGAGTAGCGAGATTGTGTTGTGGGAAAAAAATGGTTTAAAAAGGTTTAAATGTTGTTAAACTTTCGCGATTTGTACATATTCTGAATATATTTATATATACTAGCTGACCCGCGCAACTTCGTCTGCGTAAATTTTCCCTTTTTTTTTTACAACATTTTTCATTGCTGCTCCGCTCCTATTGGTCGTAGCGTGATGTTATAACCTATAGCCTTCCTCGATAAATGGGCTATCCAACAATTAAATATTTTTTCAATGCGGCCCAGTAGTTCCTGAGATTATCGCGTTCAAACAAACAAACAAACTCTTAGGGGGATGAAAAATAGATGTTGTCCGATTCTCAGACCTACCCAATATGCACACAAAATTTCATCAAAATCGGTCAAGCCGTTTCGGAGGAGTATGGCAACGAAAACTGTGACACGAGAATTTTATATATTAGATAACGGGATTTATCGCGTGAATAATTTAAGGTAAAATACCTTGTTTATTGCCCGATTGCCAATTAAATTAATAGTAATATACAGGGTGTTTAGAAGATCGATGCAAAGCCGTAAAGCGGTGCTAGTATAGACCATTTAAACTAAACTTGTCTTAGACTAAGTGTGACTTTTATTTTAGCAAATTTTATTTATTTTTTATGACAAAACGCAAAATGTTGCAGTTAGTTGCGAATAATGGTCTCCAGAGCAAAGTACTGTAGATCCTAATTTCAATAATTTTTGAGTTATCTGCGTGGTTAATGCCTCAAAAGAAAGAACAATAACCAGATATGTTTTTAAAAATGTTTTAACAAAAAGCACTATACTGTTTTGTGTCAATGTCGTCGAAATACGGATTTCATAAATTTAGAAAAATTAAGTAGGTACATAAACTTTAAATTACTGTAAATTTATTTTATCTTATGTCACATATTTATAATCATGTTTTATTAGATTGTTTACACATTAATAAAATTAAATACAAAATAAACAATTTATCTTTTAAACTGGCCATTATTTACAAGTTTAGTTCAAATGGTTTTAAATAGTCTATACTAGCACCGCTTTACGACTTTGCATCGATCTATATATAACTTCATATGTTAAGTAGGTTAACCTATCGGCTGTGGTGGATATCGATTTCTTTAGTTGTTGTGGTAATACAATCATTTTCAGACCCAATTAGTCTCAAATTTAAAGTTGTTGCAGAAAAGTGAAATAAACTGTTATGTTCAGTACAGCTCTTACGTTTGGATTCGTATGTGTTAACTAAATAATTGAAACTCACTTTTCACCTTCCGTTTAGATGGGAAAAATAAAAAAAAACATCTAACCGATTTCATTTAGGGTTTATTGAGAAGTTTAGTAATCACCAGATCTTTTAAAAAAAGTAATTATACAAAATAGGTTGGTTTATAAAGAGTATACTGGGTGTAACAGAAAGATGTGGTCAAATTTGAGCAGCGGATAGTGTATGTTGTCAGTATTGTACCTTACATGGTGCCATAGCTGGTTGCATTATTATTACATAGTTATAGCATATTATTTTTGTTAAAATGTAGTAGTAAAAGGTGTATAGCATAAGAATTATACCTTCCCTCGTACAAAATTCGATTGAATTAATATGGCATAGAACTTTTGAAGTCATACTTTTTTTAATTAATAACTTTTTCATTCTTAAATAAACGAATGAAAAAATAATAAATGTTTTAAGGTACTCCGATTTTGATAAAATTAGGTATGTGCACTCAGTATCATGGGCACATACCAACCCTTGAATATGACCACACCTTTCTGTTACACCCTGTATAGTTGGTAGTATAAACAAAAATAAGTATAAAGACATGAGAGGCATGTTTAAAGATTGTGAAGTAATGCCAGTGTAATATAAAAGTGCAATATTTACTTAACTTTAGAGTTTAGAGACATACTTACTATTATAGAAGAATTTAAAAATACGAAAAAATATAAATAGAGCTAGATCATGTAAAAGGGAAAAATGAATTTAACCAAAAGTAACTAATTATTATGGGGATAGAACTCGCCAGTTTATAGTTCACAAATAAATATAAATTATTAAGAGAAGACGAGAAAGTTAAATGTAAACTTAAACTAAAGAAAAGATAAAATCTATGTTAGGATATGAAAAAATGTTGTAAAACTAACTATAAAAGTATACATAATTGGAGAAACCTACATAATATACAAATACTGCACTTATATAATGTTACTAGCAGTCCCGCGCAACTTCGTTTGCGTCAATTTTCCCCGTTTTTGCAACATTTCTCATTGCTGCTCCGCTCCTATTGGTCGTAGCGTGATGTCATATAGCCTATAACGTTACTCGACAAATGGGCTACCCAACAGAAAATATTTTTTCAATTCGGACCCGTAGTTCCTGAGATTTCCGCGTTCAAACAAACTCTTCAGCTTTATAATATTAACTAGCTGTTCCGCGCAACTTCGTATGCGTAAATTTTCCCCGTTTTTGCAACATTTCTCGTCGCTGCGCCGCTCCTATTAGTCGTAGCGCGATATATAGTCTATAGCCTTCCTCGATAAATGGGCTATCCAACAATAAAATAATTTTTCAAATCGGACCATTTGTTCCCGAGATTAGCGCGTTTAAACAAACAAACAAACAAACTTTTCCGCTTTATAATATTAGTATAGATATAGACTAGCTGTCCCGCGCAACTTCGTATGCGTAAATTTTCCCCGTTTTTGAAACATTTCCCGTCGCTACTCTGCTCCCATTAGTCGTAGCGCGATGTTATATAGCCTATAGCCTTCCTTGATAAATGGGCTATCCAATAAAAAAATAATTTTTCAAATCGGACCCGTAGTTTCTGCGATTAGCGCGTTTAAACAAACAAACAAACAAACAAACTCTTCCGCTTTATAATATTAGTATAGATTATATTGTATACTAGCTGTCCCGCGCAACTTCGTATGCGCTATGCGATAAATGGGCTATCCAACAAAAAAAAAATCGGACCAGTAGTTCCTGAGATTAGCGCGTTTAAACAAACAAACAAACAAACTCTTCCGCTTTATAATATTAGTATAGATAGGTAGAAAGTAGAAAAGTTGTAGATAAAGGTATCACTTAGATCTTAAGCTAATTATAATGTGTAAAGAGCGAACACCTACAAACTGCTTAGGCAGTTTGGCGACAACAATTTTTTGAAAAGAATGTTAGGTACCAAAAATAATAAATAAATTAAAAAAAAATAACGTCGTCTATACTATATGGCGGAGTTATTCCCGAATATATATAAAAAAAAATCATCCGAATTGAGAAGCCTGAGAGAGCCTTGAAGATCCTATATGAAGTCGGTTACAATGGATTTTTTCCTTTTATTCGGGCATTTTTATTCGGACGTAGTTAGGCAATGACGTCACCAGGCTTTACTGACTGACAAAAACTTGTAACCACTTACGGCCGATCTCAATAATCTAACTATGGATGGATTTGGCTACTACAGGTATACATTTGACATAAGCTCCATACAAAATATGTCACAATTCTAAGTACATCTACTAGTCAAATCCATCGATAGGTAGATTATTGAGACCGGCCGTTAAAATAACATTCACCACTACTTTTTGAAAGATGAATAATCCGAATATTCAGATAGAACAAGCAACGATTATATTCAACGATAACAGTTGAACGCTTCCAAATCTGACTGCCTCTGTGGGTGGGACTGTATCCGACTGCTACGCAAGAGGTCGTGGGTTCGATCCCCACCCAGGATAAAACTTTGTGTGATGAGCACGATGGTTTATTCTGTGTCTGGGTGTAGTTTATCTATAATATGTATGTATTTAGAAATATATAAGTATGTTTATCAGTTGTCTGGTAGCCATAGTACAAGCTCTGCTTAGTTTGGAATCAGATGACGTTGTGTGAGTTGTCCCAGGATATTATTATATAAATAACAACACTACGGGAAAAGCAATGAATAATCTTAGAAAAATATACCTAAAAATTATAATTTACAACGATGATCGAACATTTGAAAGTATAATTCGGGTTTTCCATTTAATTAATGTATTTTCTTCAATCCGTATCGGGTATTAAATGCTCGCTGCTTGCTTACTTCACCTAGTTATGAAGCACCGTGAATTTACTGTTAATTGTACAAGTACGTGTGGAGGCGATAATTCGACCGTTACAGGAATTTGTGCGGGTAATTTATATTATAATTTTAATTACAAGTTTTTATACTGAGGATCTGCTCAGCTAAAATATTATCTATACTAATATTATAAAGCCGAAGAGCTTGTTTGTTTGAACGCGGTAATCTCAGGAACTACTGGTCCGAATTGAATAATTCTTTTAGTATTGGATAGCCCATTTATCGAGGAAGGCTATAGGCTATATAACATCACGCTGCGACTTATAGGAGCGGAGCAGCGATGAGAAATGTCGCAAAAACGGGGAAAATTATATTACTAGCTCGGCCACGCTTTGCTGTGGCTTATAAAGCCAGGAACACTCGCCGGCCTTCCCAGAACATTCTGCTAAAGTTTCATCACAATCTGATCAATGGTTTCGAAACGCATAGAGGGCATACAGACAGACATTGACTTCTATAATAACTATATAGATTATCTTGGGACACAACGCCATCTGATCCTAAATTAGGCCGAGTTTGCTGACTACTGATAAACATCCCGTCTTCCCACTAAAACCTACTTATTGTAAATCCTGGGGGTTATTGCCATAATCGCCATGCTTGGCAGGCGGGTTTGCGATAGCAGTAACGCTTTAAAGTATCCAAAGGCCGCTGCTGCCGGGAAGAGTTAGGGTGGCACTTCACTTCAATCGGGTAGAGCCCTTCAACAGCCTCTGTGGCGCGGTGGGAGCGTGTCCGACTGCTACGCAAGAGGTCGTGGGTTCGATTCCCACACGGAATACCACTTTGTGTGATCCACAAATTGTTGTTCCAAATCTGGGTGTACTTTGTATCCGTGACTTGTATGTCTGTTAAGTCCCCCGCGACACAGGGCTTGTACCTTAATGCGGGAGTAGTCTTTATTAAAGAAAAAAAAAATCTACACACGTTTTTGGGAGATCAGGCTTTTTTTTATTTCTCAGTAGTCTACGTGACTGATAAGATTTTTGGGAAATAACCACACTGAAGAGCCAATTGGCTGGCAATATCTGCTGAATGAAGCAAACGAATCCTGGAGTGAAGACCACGACTTCGTCTCTCCAGGATTACTACATTTAGAAAATGTAAGGTAGAACGAATCCCAACCAGATACAAATCCCTTCTTTAAGTCGTCTGGCCGAAGACCCAAAGAAGGTCGCTGGGATACACTGGATGCGGAAGGCGGAGGACCCGTTGTGGCCGGCACCACAGTATACCAAAATGGGTTGGAGATGAAGCAATTATCTGAAGGTGTACTCCCTTTTTGAAACTTAATAAACAAACATCCCTATGACTAATTAGGAACCAGGAATTGGACCTCTACATGTTTAGAGACATTAATTCCTGGGCTCCTTTTCCCTGGGTATTAACCCCTGCAGGGGTGAAACAGCTATTATTTGGGGTAATGAAGTTGGTATAAATCTCCCCTCCCCCCTCTCCACCAGTCGGTGTCGGTGTCAACTCAATGTTACCCCTCCATCCTGCGAGTGACGCACCCTGGTCGATTTTGTCGCATTTTTGGCACCCTCATCCCCTTCATCGTACGAGCGCTAGGAGAGCAGAACTTGACCCTTGACTTTGCGCAGGCGCACCTAACTTGGCTCTATTAGGACTTCGTTGGATTAAATTATTGGTTGATAAATATGTTGTGACCAAAATTCGTAATATAGGACATCAATTTTCATTCATTATTATTTCAGACCAGCCCATTTATTAAATTTTGGTAAGTAGGTAGATGCTTAGAACCTAGGTAGGTAGGTATAATTATTTATTTGGGAATTTACTTACTTTGTATGGGTATCCCAAATCCTTTTTATTCACAATCAAACAAATGTGATCTAATAATTATTATTGATAAGCTAAGAATCATAAGAATCATTCAATATTATGAAATAAGGATATCCGTTTGCTCAACTTTCATTCATTCATATTGTACACTTCACTTCACAGAACTTACGTGGGGTGATAAATATGAAAACTAAGAGCAAATAATTACGCTGACTTGTTATAATAAATCGAATTATTAATTCACTTACCTATTTTAGAAAGAAAAACAGCTGTAGATACAAGAAATATGTAGGATAACACGTTAAAAAGATCCACTATTTTCTTATAGAAGAAACTTTCACATTTTGCCACACACTACCACACGCGATTTCCGTCTTCACTCCACTTTATTAAATACAGTAATATTTTAAATTATATTATTAACACTATTTTAATTCAAAGAAATAATATTAAATACGTATTTCAGTAAAAAGTTATTGTAATGTTTTCTATGTTGTCGAAAAACCCGCCATCTTATTCAAACATGCGCGCGCAGTACCGTCTGAAGTCAACTGGCGCGGCGCGACTTGAAATTCACTTCGATTCATATGTGAAAACGAGATGCTAGATTATAGAACCTTGCGAAGAAAAGAGATAGTAATATGTAGCGGTAATTTTTTCTCCTTTCGCGCGTCAACGTCAACTTTCTAAAACGCCTTGAGGTGTTCGGTCATCTTGTTTTGGTACTGATTTTGTTTTTATTTTAAAGGATATCGTTGAAATAAACTAATAACATTGTAACCTATATAGGTACTTTCCTTATATCTCAAGTGTTCAAAAGTAGGTTACTTATGATAGGTTAGTAGTAGGTACGACGAAGTAAATAATAAATCCTCATAAACTTGAGAAAGGACATTTTGTACTTACCTATTATCGTTAATTTATCCATTTTTTTTTTTTTTGTATACTTTGACCTTTTTATTAATGAAAGAAAGTGACTGCGTGTATATGTTTAACTGTTTCATATTTTAATTTACATTGAAAATGTATAAAATTGACGTCATTGCTAGTACAATATGAACAATAAATTCGACGTTTATCAGCACGGCTCGTTGGTCTAGGGGTATGATTCTCGCTTCGGGTGCGAGAGGTCCCGGGTTCAAATCCCGGACGAGCCCGTAAGAAATGTCCGTGATGTTTCTTTTTGAAAATTTGTTTTTGAGACAGCGCTTGATCAGTTTGTACTTTTATTTTGCTTCAAGCATTCCTGAAATACCTATTTTGATTTCTGTTACATATCAACTTTGTAGTATGTATTTTCAATAAAATCTATGACGTTTAAGTAATATTTAGGTCGTTTTGTTAGGGAGTTCGGTATTAATTATGGGTATGTAATTTACTTTATTGGCCCCTTACTACTAAATAAATAAAATATTAAAACTAAAAAACTTAAAACAATACTACTAGCGCCATCTACCTACCGATTAAAATACTGTGTCGTCAACACGCCTATCAAATACTTACATTTGAATACTAACAGATGTCGCTATACTCAACTGGCTATCATGAAAATGTTAATTTTAAAAATGTATTAGCTTTATAAAAAGTTACCTTGAAATATGAGGACTTTTAAAATTGGTCGCTTTAACAGCAGGTGGTGTTGTCAGTTAGTTCAGTGACTTCGCTTGCTTTCTTCCCCTTGTATTCCCTCCCCCCCCCCCCCCTGTCGTATTCAAATTTTACTTTATTGACCCCTTACTATTAAATAAAATAAATAAATTATTAAAACTAAAAAAACCTAAAACAACACTACTAGCGCCATCTACCTACCCATTAAAATACTGTGTCGTCAATACGCCTATCAAATACTTACATTTGAATACTAACAGATGTCGCTATACTCAACTGGCTATCATGAAAATGTTAATTTTAAAAATGTATTAGCTTTATAAAAAGTTACCTTGAACTATGAGGACTTTTAAAATTGGTCGCTTTAACAGCAGGTGGTGTTGTTAGTTCAGTGACTTCGCTTGCTTGCTTCCCCTTGTATTCCCTTCCCCCCCTGTCGTATTCAAAGTTTGACATTAAAAAAAAACAAGCTTGTTGATTTACTAACTTTTCATCACGTGTTTTTATTCAAATAATGTAATAAATATAAAATATATGTGCAACAAAGTGATTGAAAAGTTGTTCAGTGTGATCGTATTGTTATAAATCAGTGATACAGTCGTAAAAATGATGTCGGGCGCAAGTACATCTCAAAGTTCGCCTCCAATGGCTTCGATAACAGATGTTAGTGCTCTATTTCAAAACGCCAAGAAGTATGAGGAACTAAATGTAATAGGAACAGGTAATAAGAAAGTAACTGTATATAATAACCTCATAACAGCATGTGCCGGGTGACATAGTTTTCGCGCAATTTCATGCAGAAAACTTTTTTGTTTACTCCATAAATTATTATATTTTATTATTAATTTATATGTTTTTATTTTTGTTGGACTGGCCAGAGGATATAGGAGTATTAAAATACAATTTATTTTAATTTAGTGTACCTACTATTTTAGTGTAGTTGAACCTTCAGATATCCAAAAATAGTGCTCAATTTTTTTTTTTTAATATTCTTACTTTTGTCCAATAAAAGTAGCATAAAACCTTCTTTAGTTTCAACCTCTGTACGTAATTTTATCAAAAACAAGCATCTATATTCATAGATCAGTGGGATCCTATCCGATTGACTGGCCTGTTGGTCTAGTGGTTAGTGACCCTGACTGGTAAGCCGGAGGTTGTGGGTTCAAAACCCAGGAAAAAAACCTTTGTGTGATGAGCATGATAGTTTATTCAGTGTCTGAGTGTAATTTATCTATAATTTAAATGTATTTAGAAATATATAGTGCCATAGTACAAGCTCTGCTTAGTTTGGGATCATATGACATTGTGTAAATTGTCCCAAGATATTATATTATATTATTCAAAAAACAGACCAATTATTCACTTCTAGATAAAAATAGTATCCATTCGTATCATTGGGTCGGCGCCCACCGGGAGTGTGAGATCATTCGAAAGAGTTGCCGTGCTCCCGGAACACCAGGGCGAAAGAAGGAACACAGATGGGTTTTAGTCAGTAAGATTCTGACACACCCTCCCGCTCGTGCCCACAGCGGGAGAAGTCATTGGATGATTTCCCATCTATAAAAAAAAAATGATAAATATAGTATTCTTAGATTTGTAGTTATTGTGTGACTAAAGTTTAATTAAACTTAACACATACAATAACACAGTACACATACTATTTTGGTCAATAGACCCCTTTTCTAAAATAAAAAGACCCCAATAGATTTATAAAATCTATACTTTATATAATTATATTTGAGAAATCTGTACTAATACTATAAAGCTGAAGAGTTTGATTGTTTGTTTGAATGCGATAATCTCAGGAACTACTGGTCCAAATTGACTAATTCTTTTACTGTTGGATAGCCTAATTATCGAGAAAGGCTATAGGCTATATAAAATTACGCTACAACCAAAGGAGTAGAACAGCAATTAAAATGGAGAAAATTGATATGAAGTTGTGCAGGTCAGCTAGTGACTTGATATGATCTCATTTGAGTCTGGGTGTACTTTGTGTCCATTAACTATATGCATGTAAAAACCCTGTGACACGCTACCTAAACCATGGAGTGGGTATTGTCTTGGAGATGCTTTGGAATCGAGTCGCACAATACCCAAATTTTGAATGGGAGAAAGGGAAATGGGGGTATCTCCTCCCTCTACTGCTGACTAGCTTAACAGTTGAAGTAATTTTTATAGGCATTTCTTGCCAATTACTTTACAAACACAAAAAATGCATTTTTAAAAGATAGAAAAATTTAAAATCCAGACTCAGGAATCGAATCCGAGACTTCCGTAGCCAAACCGCGGCCAGAAGCGAACCACCTATCTGGACTATGTTACTAGATCTCAAATTTTTCCATCTCTTGATGCTCGCGAATTGGGCCCTCGCAGCGCCATCTAGTCGGTAGTTAAAGAACTATGACGGCTTTTGTTATTGCTTCGTTACAGAGAGCATTTTAACAAATTATGATGCCGCAGGCTGAATATTGAAGTAATTTTTATAGGCATTTCTTGTCAATTACTTTACAAATACAAAAAATGCATATTTGAAAGATAGAAAAATTTGAAATCCAAAAAAATCGCAAAAAGAAGGAATGTAGGTAGCTAAACAGTTTTCAAAGATGAGAAAATTTATTTGTTTTCGTTACAGGGGCATACGGTACAGTATATAAAGCGCGGGACCTTCACAACGGTGGTCAGATCGTTGCCATGAAGAAAGTCAAAGTGGCTCTCACAGAAGATGGGATTCCGTTGTCTACGTTGAGAGAAATAGCACTCTTGAGGCAGTTGGAAGCTTATCGGCATGCTAATATAGTTAGGTAAGAATAATAGAGTTTATCTAGAGTATTTCTAGAATTACAGATAATCTATACTAATATTATAAAGCGGAAGAGTTTGTTTGTTTGTTTAAACGCGCTAATCTCAGGAACTACTGGTCCGATTTGAATCTTTTTTTGTTGGATAGCCCATTTATCGAGGAAGGCTATAGGCTATATAACATCGCGCTACGACTAATAGGAGCGGAGTAGTGACGAGAAGTGTTGCAAAAACGGGGAAAATTTACGCATACGAAGTTGCGCGGGACAGCTAGTGAAAATATAATAATATTGGAGCAGACCAGTAGAGAAAAGAAATGTAGGAAGATCAGTTAGACAGTGAGCTGACGACATTGTTGCAACAGCAGGGGGAGACTGGATGACCCAAGGAAATAATAATTAAGCTTTTTAATTCCAACTTACCTTGTCATAAGTTATGATGGGATTGACATGACTGCCTCTGTGGCGCGGTGGGAGTGTGTCCGACTGCTACGCAAGAGGTCGTGGGTTCGATCCCCACCCAGGATAAAATTTTGTGTGATGAGCATGATGATTTATTCTGTGTCTGTGTGTTATTTATCTATAATATGTATGTATTTAGAAATATATAAGTATGTTTATCAGTTGTCTGGTTGCCTTAGTACAAGCTATGCTTAGTTTGGGATCGGATAGCATTGTGTAAGTGGTCCTAATATATTAAGACATGTCCCCATAGGACAAAAACCCCAAAATAATAATGACCGCCTCTGTGGCGCGTAATGACTGGCGCGGTGGGAATGTGTCCGACTGCTACGCAAGAGGTCGTGGGTTCTTTGGTTATGGGTTACTTTGTGTCCGTGACTTGTATGTTTGTAAAGTACCCCGTGACACAGGGCTTGTATCCTACTGCAGGAATCGTCTATGTATAAAAAAAAAAATTGAAAATGCTTTGTCCTACTTATACTACGCTGACCAGACGGGTTGGTATAGGGTTAATTTCGAGTTTTCCTTCTCTAGCCATTTTTTTATAGATCACTCCTGCAGTAGGTTACAATCCCTGTGTCGCCGGGGACTTTACAATATACAAGTCACGAACACAAAGTACACCCAGACTCTTAACAACAATTTGTGGATCACACAAAGTGGTGTCCCGTGTGGGAATCGGACCCACGACCTCTTGGGTAGCAGTCGGACACACTCCCACCGTGGCACAGAGGCAGTCAAATGAAGCCACACCAAAGAAGACGGCCCCAGTTCCCAGCAGCCCTGCTATTCTTGGTCAAGGTAGCAGTCATGGTACTGAGGATTTAAAGAAGATTACTGGAATTAATTGGATGCATAAGGCGGGGCCTAAAAAAAAGAGATGAAAGCGGGATTTTAAACAACGCTAAAGGTTCATTTCCGAGTATCGCGGCCGATCGCGAGCCGCTCGCGTCTCACGACAAGCGGCTGACGCTCGCGGCCGATGCGACAATATTCACAGTGCGCGCGCAGCCTACGACAGTCGTCGGCCGCGCGCGTCTGTCACTTACCTCAGCCGCTTGTCGTAAGCCGCGAGCGGCTCGCGAAGGTTCATTTCCGTGCATCGCGATCGATCGCGAGCCGCTCGCAGCCGGCCGCGATGCTCGGAAATGAACCTTAAGGAGCAATGATAAAATCTATTCAGTTGAACAGATGTTTTATAGATTTGTCATATGTCTGACATTTATAAATGTAACTAGCGGCCCGCTCCGGCTTCGCACGTTTATAAAATATATGGATATTATTATACATATAAACCTTCCTCTTCAATCACTCTATCTATTAAAAAAAACCGCATCAAAATCCTTTGCGTAGTTTTAAAGATATAAGCATACATAGGGATATAGGGACAAAGAAAGCGACTTTGTTTTATACTATGTAGTGAAATACCATTATTTTGCTTTTTCAGGTTACTGGATGTCTGCCATGGGGGTCAATCCTTGGAACGTGATCAGCAGCTGGTCCTGTTCTTGGTGTTTGAGCATGTGGATCAAGATCTGGAGTCATATCTGAAGAGGGCGCCTGGTCCTCTATCGGAAAATAGGATTAGAGTGAGTTAGCAATCGTTTTCAGGGTTCCGTAGACAAAATGGCAAAAACGGAACCCTTATAGTTTCGTCATGTTCGTCTGTCTGTCTGTCCGTCCGTATGTCACAGGCATTTAACTTAAAGACTACGCAATGAATATTGATGAAATTTAGAGAAAAGGTATCCTGTAGTAGCCGCTACTTAGTTTGATAGCTAAATAATAATAGTAACTATTTTTAGGGGGGGGGGGGCACTCCATACATGTAACAGAAGAAGAAAAAAAATTTTTTCAGCAAATATCACCGTGTGGCACATCATTCGACAGGTCTTTCAAAAACATTTTGAGGTTTCTAATAAACATTTTTGATTTAATAATTGCTCCTTCCCAGAACATATTCAGTCGAATAGCGCAAACCCTATCTACATTACCACCTTATTTAAAGGTGGTTAAAAACCAACTGAAACTTATAGTGTCATCACATAGCTACAACAGATAGAGGGTCTTCAATGATAATATTTTAATTTAAAAGCTTGTTTAATCGAAAGTTTTAACTTTGTTTCATAAAAATGGTAATTTTTCTTATGTGTTACGATAAAAACTATTCTATGTTATTTAAATTTCATCTAAATCGATTCAGTAGTTTAAGCATGAAAACGTAACAGAGTTACATTTACATTTATAATATTACTAGCTGACCCACGCAACTTCGTCTGCGTAAATTATCCTCGTTTCTGCAACATTTTTCCTTGCTGCTCCGCTCTTATTAGTCGTAGCGTGATGTTATATAACCTTTCTCGATAAATGGGCTATCTAGCAGTAAAATAATTTTTCAATTTGGTCCCGTAGTTCCTGAGATTATCGCGTTCAAACAAACAAACAAACTCTTAAGCTTTATAATACTATAGTATAGTTATAAACGTTAGGGGTGGACAACCCTTATCACTTAGGGGTATGAAAAATAGATAGTAGCCGATTCTCAGACCTACTGAATATGCATATAAAATTTCATAAAAATCGGTCAAGCCGTTTCGGAGGAGTATTGTAACTAACATTGTGACACGAGTATTTTATATATAAGATTATGGATTTAATAGGTGTCAATATAAATATCAATAGGTATGTATTAAAACTAGGTTTCGTCCAACTTTGGACCTATAGCCTTCCTCGATAAATGGACTATCCAACAAAAAAAGAATTTTTCAAATCGGACCAGTAGATCCTGAGATTAGCGCGTTTAAACAAACAAACAAACAATCAAACAAACAAACTCTTCCGCTTTATAATATTAGTATAGATACCGTATAGTTACCGGACATCCATTTAATCTCTAGTATTAATAGATCTGTCAGTTAGTAAGCAACTTTGAAACAAGGCTTTGAAAGAACATTTAATAAAGAAATCATTGCATCTCTAATTATATACCTTTGTTTTCACAGAGCATGTCTTTCGACATACTATCAGGCATAGACTTTCTCCACTCTCATCGCATAGTCCACCGAGACCTGAAGCCACATAACCTTCTAGTGACCAGTACTGGAAGGGTCAAGTTAGCTGACTTTGGGCTAGCCAAGACTTATGATACAGAGATGAAGCTGACTAGTGTGGTGAGTGCAGTTTAATTTAATAAAGTGCCGATGTTTGGTTAAGATCTGAATGATATCGACAGCCTCTGTGGCGCGGTGGGAGTGTGTCCGACTGCTACGCAAGAGGTCGTGGGTTCGATCCCCACCCAGGATAAAACCTTGTGTGATGAGCATAATGGTTTATTCTGTGTCTGGGTTTTATTTATCTATAATAGCCGCGTTTTACCTGAAATAAAACGCATATTAAAATACTTACCTCACTGGAAGCTTTAATAATGAGAAGGCATATCCGTTTCCGTCGTAATTCTACCAGTTTCCGTTCTATTTGACTTCCGGTCCAGTGGCGACACCTAGCGACCGCTCACATTTTGTTTCATAAAATGCTGAGCGCCATTTTGGTTCATTGGCTCAGTTGTTAGGCACCAGGCAGATTTAAAGTGGAAGCTTCCAGTGAGGTAAGTATTTTAATATGCGTTTTATTTCAGGTAAAACGCGGCTATTAAAACACTTGACCGTCACTGGAAGCTTTAATAATGAGACCTGTTTGTTATCGCCTGGTGTCGCCACTCATTTTAGTGACTGGAAATATAAGTACCATCCTTATATTATCTTAGAGTACTGCAGTACCTTAGAAACGCCAATGTGATAGGATAATAAATTAGAAATGATAAGTTTTTATAAACATTTATTTTCACAAAAAATTGTTAATCCAGACGGTACTTAGATGTCTATAAACAATTGGTTTTAATTCCATAGATACAAATAAAATCATAACCTTCACGCTAATTAAGCTAATTCTTTCTAAGACCACTTAAGTATCAACTCTATTTAATGGCAAATTTGTATTTGATACATACAAGCAATTATTATAGCATTATCCTAAAGAACGCTCTGAAGTGTTACATTTTTACACACAATTTTTAAATATTTGTAAGAATCATAGCATCAGAATAATATATATAGTAAATCAGTCTGTAGTTTTGACATTATTAACATCAAAAAGAACTGATTTAATTTGACAGTCAACTTCTCTGCTGTATAATTAATTTAACTGCATTCGTTTATTCATAATCAAAAGTATTTCTTCCACCAAATTAATCAATAAAAATGGATTCAATAAGTACCGAAACTATTGTTAAGTACCATGATCAACCATAATTTTATTGGTAATAATAAACCTGTAAATTAGTTGATAGGTTTGAATAAGTGAGTTAGAATTTCTGATTGATTGCTACTTTTCACTTCTCTCCTGTAATATTGATGAAATGTATTAGCCGATCGCCAATTTCCACGTGCTAGGATATCGTCGAGCGGGTGGTTATCTAGCCAGCTTTTAGAAGCTACTGCAGATCGACAGCTTCCCGGTGTAGCTGTAATACCGGCTTCCTTAAGTAAAGTTTTAACCCAGCCGGCTATAGTAGTACGTGAGGCAGGCTTTGCAACACCCTTTACCGTAAGAAACAAATTAAATGAATTTGCTTTATTACGCCGTTCACTTGATACTGATATAACTTTCTGCACCCAGAACAGAGGATTAAGGTTAGGATGCTTAGTATTTGGTAATAATTTCCAACCAGACTGTCTGTTATCACTGTTGTCGGTTTTAGAGCCAAATTGTGGCCACAATATAATTTCATCCTCCGATATAATGCAATGATCAGGATCTACTGTGAGTAAGGTCAGATCGTGTATTCGTCTACCGGAACATAGTAATAATAATGTCGCTGCATGGCGCGATATTTGAAACAAATTATTAATGTTTACAGTATAATTAGTTAAGTGTGTGATTAGCTTACTGACGTCCCAAATAGGTGACTTAGAAACGCTTGGTTTTTTGAGAGAAATTGCCTTTAAAATATGTTTTACCAGCACATGAGAGCTAAGTTTACTAGATGTTTTAGCGTTGCATAACGTAGAAACTACTGATTTATATAAAAGAATCGTATTGTACGAAAATTTATTTAATAAAAATAAATCAGTAAGGAATTGGGCCAATTGTGCGCCAGTTGGGTTGATCGGGTCAATTTTATTACAATTAGCCCAAGAGGCCCAACGTTTCCAGGCCACCTCATAAGTTTTAAGAGTGGATGGCCGCCACGAGTTTCGAAGTAGACTTAATTGTTCAGCGTTCCACGATTTTATCGCCGTGGACCACCCCCACATTTCCATACCTCTAAAACTATGTTCTCCACTCTCTCGGGCGGGAGTCCCGTCGACGTGTCGACTAGATAATTCCGAAGATTTTTTAGAGTTAATGGTGGTGCCAGAGCTCGGGATCTGAGGTCCGCGCGCCAAAACACCCTCTCCCAACGAGGAACCACAATCAGGAATATTCCCGTGGATCGATTGAGATGTAGAAGTACTTTCGGAATTAGGAACGGTGGTGGAAATATCCAAGCGAGCGGGTAGTTCCATAGAACACTGAACGCATCGTGAAACAACGCTTGGCGGTCTGTTAGGTCTCGGGATACATAATTGCAAACAACATGCGCGGTTTTCGAAGCAAACAAATCTATCATTGGAATTCCCCATTTCGCAAACACTATGTCTGCACAGGCCGGTAGAAGATGCCACTCTGGCGAGCGCTTGTTTCTCGACAGGTGGTCTGCCTGATTGTTGTATTTGCCTGGTATGTAGTGTATGTTGAAAAGTATCTGATGTTGGTCTAACAAGCTTAGGATCTGATAAGTTATTTCCAATAGCATCAGTGACTTCGTCCCTCCTTCTTTTCTTAGATGAGCAACTGCTGTTTGGTTGTCGCATTGAATAAGAATCGAACTCTTGCTCAGCATGTGGGCTTGGCTTTGAAGGGCATGCAAAATAGCAAGCATCTCTTTTTCGTTGCTGTGTAGCGCTTGCTCCTCTCGAGACCATGTGCCGGAGAGAGTTAGGTCGTTCAACTGTGCACCCCAGGCCAGGTCTGACGCATCTGTTACCAGAAAGTTCCCCGGAGGAGGATAATGTAATGGCGTTGCCGCCCAGCAGTTCTGTGTCCACCACTGCAGCTCCTCGAGAACGTTTTGTGGTACTTGGTACACGATTGATGATACTTGTGGGAGTGAGTGCATGAATATTAATAATCGTCGATGATTCAGCCTTCCTCGAGGGATCACATAGCTGGAGAAATTCAGTAGTCCTACTATTTTCTGCAATTCTTTTAGCGTTGCTCGCTTTTGATCGAGAATGCGAGTTGCTTTTTTGCATAGTACGATGGACTTCTCTTTCGGAAGGGATTTTCGATTGTCCCATGTTCTCCACACCACGCCTAAATACACTAAGGACTTTTGAGGAGTGAGAATGGACTTCTCGAAGTTGATTCTCCATCCTAATGTTTGCAAAAAATTTATTGTTATCTTGACATGCTCGCGAAGCGTGTCTGCACTTTGATTTGTCAAGAGAAAGTCGTCGAGATAAACGATTATTCTTATATTCCATCTTTCTCGTAACGTTTGAGCCATCCAATTCGTAAGAATAGCGAATGTTTTGGGGGCTGTACTCAACCCGAATGGGAGACAGGTCATTTCTAAAAGTTGGTGGTTGTATACAAGGCGTAGAAAGCGTCTGTGAGACTCGGTAATGTTTAGGTGGAAATATGCTTGGATCAGATCTATTTTGCACATCCAATCTTGAGGCTGAAGAAAGCCCGGTACGCGGTACATGTTTATCAGATGAAATTTTTCGGCTATTACATAATCGTTCAGTGCTTTTAGATTGAAAATCGGACGGCCCGTCCCGTCGGTCTTTGGTACCAGAAACATTGGTGATATAAAGCTCGGAGAAGGTTGAACTATTTTTAGAATTCCTTGTGATATCATTTTGCTTATGATTACGGACATTTCCTTTGAGACTGGGGTGCGAAACGGGCTTACTGATTTGCCATTCGGAAACATAAGAGGAGGCTTTTGAATAAATGGTATGCGATAGCCTTGGATTAATTTTAAAATAATTTGCGGTGCCCCCATATTTTTCCATTGAGTGTGGAAACGTGCTAACTGGCCGGCTCGGAAGGGCCGAGAGTCATTGTTTATAATTCTTTTGGTTTCCTTTGAAACCTCTGTTATTAGAACGTCCTCGTTTATTTCCATGTCCAGGCTGCGAGCCTCGGTTGTGAAAGAAGCCTCTTCCGTTATAATTGTGGTTCTCACTTTGAAAATTCGGATTTTGGTATCTATAGTAATAGTGTCCACCCCGCGAGGGTGGGTTACTAGAGTGCATAGGTAAGCACTGTTCATGACCATGATAGTGAGTTCCACGCGATGGAACTGTAGTCGATTTTTTAAAGCTTTGCCCCCGCGAGAGGCGGCTACTGGATTGGTTGGATTTCGATAGCGAGAATCCATCTTTTTGAGATTTAGGAGGCCAAAAGACTTTGCGAACCCCACCACCTTTTTCTAGAGCAGCTGTGAAAGGCTTCGAATCAAATATGTACGAAGTTGATGGTGGTATTCTGTTCAGCATAGCTTTAACCAAAGGGTCTCGAACTTGACTTGTCACGGATTCCCGTCGCATTTCTATAGTTTCAGCACGATGGCCGCAAACCAATTGTAGAAGGTCTGAAGAAACCTTATGCAGTTCACCTTTTTGAAATAATTCTTCTAATTTACTACTTAAATTTTCATAATTTACGCTAGTATCTTTAGCCCAAAAAAGCAGGTTGCGAATACTATCTTGAAGTATTTCTTTTTGTTTAAGAACACAAAAAGTTATGGCTGCATAAGATTTCTCAGTATTAGACAGGTGACGTAAGGTATCGTATGTTTTTACCTCCTCGTTTGTTTCTAGCGCTACGAAACCTGGAGTGTGATTATAGGTCTTTTGTGTATCAGAGTATCTTACTTCTGACCACGAAGAACTTTCTAAACGCTGAACCTCACGTAACATTTTTAAAAAGCTGTCAGGAGTTTTTGGGACAGATGGCTCCTTTAATTTGGTCTCTATTTCAAAAGTAAAGTTAGAGCATTGTTCATTAATTGCATCATACTGATCATAAAGATCACCGCTAACATCCGTGCAAACTGAATCATTGTAGCAAGGTATTTCATTAGTACCCGACTGTTTCACAATAAAATCAGATACAAGATTTTGTAACTCACCCATATCTTGAACTAATTTATCCAACCTGGGATCGACTTGGCCTCGCTTAGCAGCCTTGCGACGGCGGCGCTGCTTTTTCCCACCTCTAGTCGGGGCAGAGGAGCCAGTCGAACTGCTACTTGATGATGAACTACTACTGCTACTTCTGTGACGTTTGCGCACTTTATTTGGGCTGGTGACAGCAGCATGTGGGCTAGTACCCGCAACAAACCTCACATTCGAGTCCATTTACTGCAAATGAATCAATCTTAGTAACGTATTCTACATTTAAAAAATTTAGCTATACTCTTTACAGTAATGTTAAATCCAAATATTTGTTAAACGTAATAAATATTAAGAAATTTTAGAATAATTAAAAATTTAAACGGGTATTCTAGCTGGTAGAAAATAAACAATTTTTTAAAAAATTATGCTAGATCCGAACGGAAAAACCGTTAAAAATATTGATCAAGCACTTACCAAGTTTTAGGCACAAACAAACCTCCAAAAAGAACAAAAAACACTTGGTTCCTTCACAAATCTTTTGTTCACAGTTACTATTATAACTGATTTTATTTAAATTTAAAACTGCTAATAGCACTTCAAAAAACTTTTAAAAATAAATTATAATTTAAAGTATCACAGCGGCAGAGCTGCTGCGTACGTGTTACTTCGACGGAAAACGAAACGCCAATGAACCAAAATGGCGCTCAGCATTTTATGAAACAAAATGTGAGCGGTCGCTAGGTGTCGCCACTGGACCGGAAGTCAAATAGAACGGAAACTGGTAGAATTACGACGGAAACGGATATGCCTTCTCATTATTAAAGCTTCCAGTGACGGTCAAGTGTTTTAATATATAAGTATGTTTATCAGTTGTCTGGTTTTCATAGTACAAACTCTGCTTAGTTTAGGATCAGATAGCGTTGTGTGAGTTGTCCCAAGATATTATAAATCATTCAAATGTCAATATCAAATTGTCGGAGGTAGTCTGCTAAACAAACTAGTATTATGGAGTGTATACTCATAATTAATTTATGGGTCTTTCTGTGAGAGTATTTAACTAGATACCAGCTAGTATTATGAGTCTATCAGTGATTAAGTTGTACAAAAATGTAGTCAAAAATCATCTTATATGTATGTAGAGGTTATTATACAGTGGATGAATTTTTAATGTAATTGTTTTTTTTTAATTCGTTTTTGTCTCAATAAATAAATAAATAAATAAAATAAATAACTATAAAGAAAAATGAATCTAGTTGCTTGCTCCTTGTTACTTTATTATGCTTGGGTTTCACCCAACACCCTTTGTTGTCACTTTGTTTTAATTGTCACATTGATTAAGAGCATGATTTGATTTTTGTAAGTAAAGATTCTGCGTGACGAATAAAGGCTTTTCTTCCTTTTGATATCAGAATTAATATTTTAAATTTAATCATTTGTTACAAGTACTTTGACCAACATTTAAGCACATATAGCTTTTACCTTTGTTGTAAGTAAATGCTCATACTATATTGTACCCACTAAGGCTGATTTTGGTTTATCTCATGATTCAACTTTTTAATAATACAATTTGCATCAGTCCTTTAACATGGTGTATAGTATATTAGTGGCAGCACCTTACCCCCATATCAAGTTTATAAACATTCAAACATTGTAAAATTGGCAATTTGAAAAGAGTGGCCGCGAGTTTTTATTGCCAGGTTCTTTTTTCCGGCTTTACCTATTGTTTGCGAACTTGGCATTACATTTGTACATGTAGAATCCCGACGTATCACAAGTGTTGTTTTGCATCCTAAGTGAATAAAGAATTTTGAATTTTATAGGTTAGTGTTCTAATTCCTCTCCCCCCTTTTTCCAGGTAGTAACCCTCTGGTACCGCCCCCCAGAAGTCTTACTAGGTGTATCATATAATACTGCAGTAGATGTATGGTCTGCGGGCTGCGTGCTCGCTCAGCTGCATACGAGGAAACCACTGCTGCCAGGGTCTTCGGATTCTCATCAGCTTACTAGTATCTTTAGGTAATTAGTACTTTTTAATCCCATTTAAACGCCTCACGTAATTAATAGACGCTCCCTAACATATGTACCTATTTTAAAATATCTGACTATCGTACTCGTTTCACTTACCTTACATGTTTTTAGGGTTCCGTAGCCAAAATGGCAAAAACGGAATATAGTTTCCTATTTTTATTTTTATTACCCTTATTGTTTCGTTATGTCCCTTTGTCTGTCTGTCCGTCCGTATGTCACAGGCATTTTATTCAAAACCCAATTAAATGTAGTGAAAAGATGTTTTGTATAATCATAAAGGTTGCGCTTAACAAATTTCAAAAACTATCGGATATATAATATCATCATTGAGTCATTGCCGAAAAACTGCGTTTCTCAACAAAACGGCGTAAGTGCCATGAACATACGCTCTTCTGCTGGTGTAATTATTCAAATCAGATTTTTTTTATACGGCAACAGCTTCGGAACCCTACTCTTGTCCGGGTTTTTTGATATCCTATCATTTTTTTTTGAAAATAAAAATAATCATTTTTCTAGTAATATTAATAACCACATTGTACAAACAGAAAGTGCCCCATCTTTTTTTTTTTTAATTACTATATTGCGTGCATATATTGGCCGTGTGGTGCCGGCTTAAGAATAGTACCACCCCATCTCTACCCGTGGGTGTCGTCAAGGCGACTAAGGGATGTCACTCCGGAGGACGGGCAGCAGCGTCCTCTGCGTACTTAAAGCCTTACTGCGATCGCCAACCCGCTCGCCAAGCGTGGCGATTATGGCAATTACCCCCAGGATCTACATACCAGTAGGTTCTACTGGGGAGACCCGTGCCCAGCAGTGGGCCATCTTACGGGTTGATATGTATGTATGTATGTATGCGCATAGATATACTTTTATTTGCAAAAATGATTTTAACAAGAATACACGCATTCTTAGCAATATTACTTAATAGAATTTTGTAAGCTACGGGTCTTAATCGCGTAAATATTTTATTTTAAGGCTAAATACCTTTGTTTATTGCCCGACGTTTCGACCGTATTGCAACGGCCGTGGTCACGGGTAGACTACCCGTCTACCCGTGACCACGGCCGTTGCAATACGGTATTCTATAATGTGTACAAATCGCGAAAGTTTACGAACATATAATATTACTTAACTTACTATGCGAAAATAAATTAATATTTCCAGGTTAATAGGCCGTCCATCCCGTCAGGAGTGGCCGGAGAATGCTTCAGTGATGCTGGACAGCTTCCCAGATTATAAGCCTATAGACCTAGCAGAGATTATACCAAGGATACATCCGCATGCCTTGGAACTTATCAAGGTAACCTAGGATTCCTTATAATGACAATAGTTTGCGCCCGCGGCACAGTCCGCATGGATCTTGATTCTTCACACAAACTTTGTACCCCTATTTCATCCCCTTAGGGGGTGAATTTTGTATAATCTTTTTTTAGTTGATGTCTATGTTATAATAACTAGGCAACTAATGTAATCCATTCCGTGGTTGAGTTTTTTTTTATAAAGACGACTCCCACAGTCGAGTACAAGCCCTGTGTCTCGGGGGACTATACAAACATACAAGTCACGGACACAAAGTACACCCACACTCAGAACTTAATTTATGGATCACACCAAGTGTGTGTGATCCATAAATTAAGTGAAAGAAGAGGTGTCCCGTGTGGGAATCGAACCCATGAGCTCTTGCGTTCCAGTCGGATACACTCCCACCGCGCCACAGGCAGCCATGTCATCAGATATATGTACATAGATCAGTCAGTAACAGTTGTCTTTTATGTATACAGATTCTAGTCTATAAACCTAGGAAAGATTTTATCTAGGCCTAGCTGTCCCGTGCAACTACGTCTGCGTAAATTTTCCGGTTTTTGCAACATTTCTCATTGCTGCTCCGCTCTTATTGGTCGTAGCATGATGTTATAGTCTATAACCTTCCTCGAAAAATGGGCTATCCAACAGTGAAAGAATCTTTCAATTCGGATTAGTAGTTCCCGAGATTACCGCGTTTAAACAAACAAACTCGTCAGTTTTATAATTTTATCTAGGATATATCTACATACCTCTGAACTTATTAAAATAGCCTAGGATTATCTACAAAGACGATTATAATATAATATATCACACGGCCATCTGATCCCAAACTTGGCAAAACCCGTACTATGGCAACATGAGAACCGATAAACATATTTATATATTTCTGAATACTGGCATATCTATACTAATATTATAAAGCTGAAGAGTTTGTTTGTTTGAACGCGATAATCTCAGGAAGCACCGGTCCGAATTGATAAATCTTTTACTATTGGATTTATCAAGGAAGGTTATAGTCTATATAGCATCACGCTGCGACCAATAGGAGCGGAGCAGCAATAAAAAAATGTTGCAAAAACGTGAAAAATTTACGCATACGAAGTTGCGCGGGTCAGCTAGTTATAGGGTCAGCTAGTTATAGATAGCATCGTGCTAATGGCACAGAGATTTATTATGGGTGGGAATGGCACTTACAACATCTGGCTTAGCAGTCAGGCCAATCTATAAACCTAGGATACAATCACATGCACTGGAACTTATCAAGGTAACCTAGGATTTAGGCGCAGATTAAAAAACATCGGCTCTCTAAGTCCAAAGATTTGAGCTTGGCGGTAATAAGTGATTCAGAGTCACGACTTTTATCACTTTTATAATAATATCTTGGGACAGCTCACACAAAGCTATCTGATCCCAAACTAAGCAGAGTACTATGGAAACCAGACAACCGATAAACATACTTATATATTTCTAAATACATACCTATTATAGATAAATAACACCCAGACACAGAATAAACCATCGTGCTCATCACACAAAGTTTTATCCTGGGTGGGGATCGAACCCACGACCTCTTGCGTAGCAGTCGGATACACTCCCACCGCGTCACAGAGGCAGTCATAATATATAATTTTATATTTTTTTAATATAGGTAACAGGTATATTGGTAACTAGCTGTGCCCGCGGCTTTGTCCGCGTAAAGTTGCAATGCCCTCACTCCTTATTCATAAAAAGTAGCCTAACTTACTCCTTACACACTGACAGTGGAAGTCCCGTCAAAATCCGTCCAGTCGTTTCGGAGTTTACCCGGAACAAACGGACAGAATCAATTAAAATTGTTCATATTATGTATTTAGTAAAAGTCTATTTATTTCGCGGAAGGGAAAAAATCTGCATTTACAACATCTCAGTGACAAACTTTTTTTGTTTTGAATACTAGAATAAGGGTATAAAATTAAAGGGCTCATCATAAGCATTTCAAAAAGGTATAACTTAATTATGACTATAATACTAAAAAAGTTAGTTAGCAACCTTTCTTTTTTCAATCTTCAATACTTGACAATAGCTGTGATAAAAGTTAGTTGTTACATCATCATTACAGTATTAAATAAAAAAATAAATTACAAAAATAAAAAATCCGCCTGCACAAAAAAGATGGAAACAAGATCCCCTTCATAATTATAAAATTTCATGCAGTCGGAGGCCTCAAAGTGCAAAGTGCCTCCGACTGCATGAAATTATATAATTATGTTATCTATTTTGTGCAGGCGGGTTTTTTGTTTTTATAATTTATTATTTTACTAATTTTAATCATTTTTATAGATAGGTATATTGATGATGATATTATTTCTTCCAGGGCATGTTGGTGTTCGACCCAGCCAAACGTCTGACCGCACTAGACTGCCTAGAACATCCATACTTCACCGATGAGCCTCTACCGTAGCATAATATTGGTTAATAACGAAACACCCACCTACTACAGTACGATCAACGTATCTTGACCGGATTGAAGTTAGGTTTTTATCACTTTCGCGCATGTCATAGAGATGCGACCCTAAAATTACTTACGAAAACGATTAATCGATTAAAAATACTAACAACATTTTAATTCAACAATATAAAAACACTATTTAAATGAGTTCATAAAAGTTTAAATTTAAAACAGTTACAGTAAATAATAAAGAAACTTTGAAAAAACAATTTCTTTACCAAACTAATCACAAAAAAACATGAATTAGTAATACTAATTATGACAATGTAATGCGTAATCGCATCTCTAATCCTCTTGGTTTAGTTACCGCCCCCGCCCCCCGCTTCCTGTCACCATTTACTTCCAAAAAATGCATCTGCGCCACCACTTGTCGCCTACTTCAGTCCGGCCTAGTTACGTTGATCGTACTGTACTATAACTATTATTACTTACAGATAAAGGCGTCCTAATTGATGATTCTACCATACAAACGCACATAAGTAATTACTTCTCTTGAAGTAATTTTTATAGGCATTTCTTGCCAATTACTTTACAAATACATACAATAATTGAAAGATAGAAAAATTTGAAATCCAGACCCAGGAATCGAACGCGAGACTTCCGTAGCTAAACCGGGGCCAGAAGCGAACCACCTATCTGGACTATGTTACTAGTTTTAAATTTTTCTATCCCTTGATGCTCGCGAGTTAGGCCCTCGCAGCGCCATCTAGTCGGTAGTTAAAGAACTATTAGGGCTTTTGTTATTGCTTCGTTACAGAGAGCATTCCTGAGTCTGGATTTCAATTTTTTCTATCTTTCAAAAATACAATGATTACTTCTCTGTTTAAGGTCGTAAGGCAAACCAAAAAATTTATATCAATGTTTTATCATAAGCTAGGCCTGTAGGCAGCCATAATTAAAAAAAAAATGTGTGGCACTCGGGGACTGCCGCGGTAAAGCTATTGCATAGCATTTTTATCAACTTAAGCAATTAAAATAAAATATATATATTTTTAAGTGTTTTTTTTTATTATAAAAAAACAATGTTTGAATTTTTTTTTTCTTTAAAAAAAATGTTTTTTTTAAAGAAAAAAAAAATTTAAAAAGGAATTAAATTTTTTTTTTTTTTTAGTTTTTAAAAAAGTTTTTTTTTTAAATTAAAAAAAAAATCATTAAAAGTTCTGCTATTCATTGATAGATGGCAAAAGTAAAAAGTATCACCGCTGTGCCCGTCGGAGTGGGGAGCGTGAGGTTTTTTCGTTACGGAATTTCTGGATTCGGTCCCCGCGCTCAAGGCCCGCGATAGAAGCTATGCAATAGCTTAATAAATTAATATTTTAAAAGCTTTAAAACATTTTGCCAAAATTGTTGTTCAAATTGTTAACATTCTTAAATGTTTTAAAGCTTATAACTTTAAAAATGTTAATTTATTTTCAATTATGGTTGCCTACAGGCCTAGTATATGATAAAACGAATTGATGACAATTTAAAAAATTGACTTAAGACCTCATATAGAGAAGTAATCACTTATGCGCGTTTGTGTGGTAGAATCATAGACTACGGCGCATGATGTTATATAGCCCTTTCTCGATAAATGGGCTATTCAACAGTAAAATATTTTTTCAATTCGCACTCGTAGTTTCTGAAATCAAACAAACAAACAGCTTTATAATATTAGTATAGATAAAATGAAACCTTTTCTGTAAGTTTTAATAGTTAGTATAGAAGTACACTAGCTATAGTAACATCTATAGTTCCTAAGAAACAACAATATAGTTTAAGCCATTCATTTTTTTTTATAATCTGTAAATAGCTATGTTCGACGACTTCATTAATGTATAATTATCCAACGCAAGTAAAACTGTTATAAATTTAATATGTGTCTGCCTGGGTCCTCGTAGCTCATAAACAAATGAACAGAATTTGATGCTGTATTTTCTCTTGTTTTGTTATTTACAGAGAATCAAACGGATAAACGGATTTTCATAAAACTATCACGCGCAACTTGGTCTGCGTAAATTTTTCCCCTTTTTGCAACATTTCTCATTGCTACTCCGCTCCTATTGGTCGTAGCGTGATGTTATATAGCCTATAGCCTTCCTCGACAAATGGGCTACCCAACAGTGAAAGAATTTTTCAATTCGGATCGGTACTTCCTGAGATTACCGCGTTCAAACAAACAAACTCTTCAGCTTTTTAATATTAGTATAGAAAAGAAATCCTTATCCAAATCGGGCCATTCGTTTGCGAGCTACGAATGTACAGATACACATACTAAACAAATAACATCCCAATTTTTGTTTAAGTTAAAAAAAAAAACTGTGCTAGTAACATATTTTTGTAATTTTTGAATATTGCATTTAGTATGACACTGGTGTCATATCGTAGTTTTTATACCTTAAGTTACATTATTGCAATTTTCGTAGGGATCTCTCATTTTTTTGACATTGAAATATAGCCTATGTTACTCCCCGATAATGTAGCATTATAATGGTGAAAGAATTTTAAAAATTGGTCCCGGCGTTTATGTGTTAAATCGTAACAAACAATAAACAAAAAATAAAATCTTTCTTCTTTATAATATTAAGTTTAGATTAAAAAACAATGTTATTAAACAACTATTTTGATTTTTTTCCGTTGAATTTGAAAATACAAACAAGCAAATTTTGAAAACAAACCAAAAAGTTAATATCAATATGTTTTATCATAAGCTAGGCCTGTAGGCAGCCATAATTAAAAATAAATTAATATTTTAAAAGCTTTAAAACTGTTTGCCAAAATTGTTGTTTAAATTGTTAACATTTTTAAATGTTTTAAAGCTTATAACTTTAAAAATGTTAATTTATTTTCAATTATGGCTGCCTACAGGCCTAGTTTATGATAAAACGAATTGATATTAATTTAAAAATGCGCGTTTGTGTGGTAGAATCATAGACTACGGCGCGTGATGTTATATAGCCCTTCCTCGATAAATGGGCTATTCAACAGTAAAATATTTTTTCAATTCGGACTCGTAGTTTCTGAAATCAAACAAACAAACAGCTTTATAATATTAGTATAGATAAAATGAAACCTTTTCTGTAAGTTTTAATAGTTAGTATAGAAGTACACTAGCTATAGTAACATCTATAGTTCCTAAGAAACAACAATATAGTTTAAGCCATTCATATTTTTTTTTATAATCTGTAAATAGAGCTATTTTCGACGACTTCATTCATATAAAATTATCCAACGCAAGTAAAACTGTTATAAATTTAATATGTGTCTGCCTGGGTCCTCGTAGCTCATAAACAAATGAACAGAATTTGATGCTGTTTTTTCTCTTGTTTTGTTATATACAGAGAATCAAACGGATAAACGGATTTTCATGAAACTGTCACGCGCAACTTCGTCTGCGTAAATTTTCCCCGTTTTTGCAACTTTTGACATTGCTGCTCGGCTCCTATTGGTCGTAGCGTGATGTTATATAGCCTACCTTGACAAATGGGCTATCCAACAGTGAAATAATTTTCAATTCGGATCAGTAGTTCTAGAGATTACCGCGTTCAAACAAACAAACTTCAGCTTTATAATATTAGTATAGATAAAAAATCCTTATCAAAATCGGGCCATTCGTTTGCGAGCTACGAATGTACAGATACACATACTAAACAAATAACATCCCAATTTTTGTTGAGATTAAAAAAAAAACTGTGCTAGTAACATATTTTTGTAATTTTTGAATATTGCATTTAGTATGACACTGGTGTCATATCGTAGTTTTTATACCTTAAGTTACGTTATTGCAATTTTCGTAGGGATCTCTGATTTTTTTGACAATAAAATATAGCCTATGTAACTCTCCGATAATGTAGCATTATAATGGTGAGAGAATTTTAAAAATTGGTCCAGGCATTTTTGTGTTAAATTGTAACAAACAATAAACAAAAAACCAATTTTTTCCTCTTTATAATATTAAGTTTAGATTAAAAAAACAATGTTATTAAACAACTATTTTGATTTTTTTCTGTTGAATTTGAAAATGCAAACAAACAAATTTTGAAAAAAAATGAAACTAAGTACGTCAATTAAGCGTTTGTTGAAACAAACAAGTTTTGAAAAAAACTATATAGATATGCTTTATTAAATCTGCCTTTCATGAAATTTTTTGACAATAATTTTGATCTAGATAGTAATATTTTTGATGTATTTTTAATAATTATATAAATAAGTATTTTGTAGTAATTTTTACATTTTTGCCGCCAAATAAAATTGTTTTAATGATATCTTTTGTGTTTTATTATATCGACAGATAGAAAACCATAATTATCTATCTCACAAATGTGAGTTTCGCTGCTAAAATTAGCTATTTTTACAGACAGTTAGTGATAGATCAATTGGGTAGTTGACTACAACAAAAGTAAATTGTTTTATACTTAACAGGTAATAGTAGATCTTAAAATACTCTGAAAATAACTGTTCTTTTACTATATAACATGTTTTTAAATTTAAAAGCATGAAAACGAATACTAAAAGTAATGATTTGACGATAGGAACTTATGACGTCACAGTTTGTTATTCCATACACATTTCTATATAGCTTGTCGTTTTGACATTTCATAAAAAGAGACTGATTTGACTTGACTGTCAACATCCCTATTATTAATGTAATAGAAAGTAGAAGATGAAAAAACGTGGCTCAAAATTTAAATTCTTTATTTACTTTATTTAATTTTTGAGCCATGTTTTCTCATATTCTATCTAATATATATATTATCTAATTATATTTGTAATATACTAATAACCGTGGCTTCTTTACATAAAGAAAGAAAGAAAGAAGAAAGAAAGAAAAATAATTTATTAAATTCACATTTTTACAAAGCTGTGTAAACAAAACGATTCAATAAGTGAATTTAAAGGGCCGCAGCTCAGCTTATGCTACAGCGGACTGCAGCGCTGCTTTTCAGCTGAAGCCATCGGTGATTTCACGGGCATCTGTACAGTTTTATCGGAATCATTACACAATACTTTCAGCATTCCATACATGCAAAGACTACAATATACATAACATAAAAAAGTACTTAAAATAAATACAGAATAAAATAAAATAATATATATATATATTTAAAAAACAAAAACACAATATATAAAAAAGAAAAAACAAACATAATAGTGCTATTGCATATTTAGAAATAAAGATTTTAATTTTTGCCTAAACCCAGTAAGACTACGTAGATTGCGCAATGGACATAACACTAAATAACATTGTAATATCCGTTTTGATATCATGATAACATAAATATGAACCTCCCCTGGTACAAAATTCGAATTAAAGTCATACTTTTTTAAATTATTAACTTTTTCACTCATAAATAAACGAATGAAATTTTTTTTTTTTTATTGGTACTCCGATTTTGATAAAATTAGGTATGTGCACTCAGTATCATGGGCACATACCAACCCTTGAATATGACCACACCTTTCTGTTACACCTTGAATATGCAATGGCACCTAACCCCTTGTCTGAGTTGTAAAAATGGCGGCAAACTGACATGTCGCTATTCTTACAGCTCCGCGTTTAAAGTGTAAAATATACTTGAAATACGTGATAACTGGACAAGAACGAGACTTTGTGATTAAAAGAAGAAAACTAGAAAGAAATTATACTTGAAACTGGCATATGCACATAATGTGCGAGCCATAATCTCTACCGATTAATATTGGAGGGAAGAGGGAAAAAAAACCCTTGTCTGTCACATTTATACTTTTTCTGATAGCTTATTTGTCAACGAAACATTAAATATAAACATTTAAATAGCCTCAATACATAATTCTAAAGATATAACGTAATTTTGCTTCCCCGGACGACGTCAGACATCAAATGACAGGCCTACTTAAACGGCCATTTTGCCCTGGGACGGACCAGGGGCTAAGCTATAAAATAAGCTACCAAACAACATAAGGTTGAACAAACCCCAAACACCCAAATGGTGTACTGGTGTTGAATCAAATTCAAATGCACCCCCGTCATACGAGTGACTCACACTCAACCGGTTGAAACAAATGTTGCTTTCCCCAGAACCTAGTTCTGGATTCACGCCCTGGCTAACTAGTTAGCTATTTTAACATACAGTTAACTGTAGATATGTTATATAAACTGGCCGATAGTTAATACCATAGTTTAGTTTAAATCCACTGCATGAAACACCTCTAACACAAAGTTACCGTCTTACGTACGCACTTCGCTCGATAAACTACTTAATTCACGGATACGAAATATGAAAACACTTTCGGAACAAACTGGTCTGAGTTTCAGGGTCTGTGTGTGCAATAGCGTCCTGTTTAAAGTACATTATTTTAGTGAGGACATTTATTTTTAGTTGAATGTCATAGCTAATAGATGGCGCCAGTAGAAAAATTAGATCGCGATATGGTTTCGTTCAAACGAGGCCTATTTAAAGAGATCGTACTTACAGCAAAGCAACGAAATGACAAATTTTGGGAAATATGCTTAATTAAAAATTGGAAATATTAAGTAATAAATTTTGGAATAGTGGTTAACGTTTTAGTTAGCCCTATAATACTATTAATAACCTGGTTGGCAACCATGCTCAGTGTAGGGTTCCGCAGCCTTGAATAATTGCACTAGCAGAAGAGCGTATGTTCATAGCACTTACGCCCTTTTGTTGAGACTCGCAGTTTTTCAGCAATAGCTCAACGACCGACGGTATATCGGATCATGTCCAAAATAATTTAGTTATGTACTTACTAAGCGCTACCTTTGTCATTTATTTCATAATTCATACTAGCTTTCGCCCGCGTGTTGTCGGTTATCGCGATAAAAACTATCCTATGTCCTTCCCCGGGACTCAAACTACCTGCATACCAAATTCCATCTAAATCGGTTTAGCTGTTTGAGCGTGAAAGCGTAACAGACAGACAGGCAGAGTTACTTTCACATTTATAATATTAATAAATATAATAAGTATTAGTATGGATTTTTGGAGACACGGTTCAAAAGTTACGGGGGGGGGCGGGGATATAATTATGCAACTTTCGGAACGATTATTTTCAAAAATATTCACTCAATCAAAAAAGTTTATTAGAAACCTTATAATATTTTTAAAGATCTGTCGAAAAATGTACCACTCGTTGATATTTGCTGAAAAAAAAACAGCTTCTGTTTCTTGTATGGAGTGCCCGCTTAATAATATTTATTTTTATTATTTAGCTATCAAACTAAGTAGCGGCTATTACACCAACCTTTTCACCAAATTTCATAAATATTCATTGAGTAGTCTTTGAGTAAAATGCCTGTGACATACGGATGGACGGACAGACATGACTAAACTCTAACGCGCCCTCTGCCCCATCTAAGGGTCATAGCAGTGCCGTAACTAGGGCGGTCCCAGCGGTGCCTAGGCGCAGACCTTGGAGGGGCGTAGAAATAGCCATCAGGACCAATACCAAGGTCGCGCTTATATAAGTTCGCACTGGGCGCAAAAAAGTTCACAACCCGCGTATAAAAGTCTAGTTACGGCACTGGGTCATAGTAATTTAAGTCATGTACATACTTTGCCCTCGTATGTGTAGGTTAGTCATGAATTATACCCTATATCTTGTCACTAGCTTTCGCCCGCGGCTCCGCCCGCGTTTATGTCGGTTATCGTGATAAAAACCTTATCCTATGTCCTTCCCCGGGACTCAAACTATCCCCATACCAAATTTCATTTAAATCGGTTTAGCTGTTTGAGCGTGAAAGCGTAATAGCCAGACAGATGGACAGAGTTACTTTCACATATAATATTGGTATGGATAATAGATACTAAAATTTTAAGTATCGATTCAGTGATTTATTTGTGAAAACCAGACAGATAAAGCAATCTTTGTATTTATCTGTATGGTTATCAGGCATTTTGGACTGCCTCTGTGGCGCGGTGGGAGTGTATCCGACTGTTACGTAAGAGGTCGTGGGTTACACTTTGTGGTAAAACTTTGTGTGATGAGCACGATGGTTTATTTTGTGTCTATCATATCATCAGCCTATCGCAGTCCACTGCTGGACATAGGCCTCTCCAATTGCACGCCACTTTGTTCTATCTTCGGCTTCTCGCATCCAGCTGCAGGGGGATGTAAGGGGGCGCATCAGCATTTTTCGCTCCAAGCCAACCTCACCTGCACGCGGTACATCCTGCTGTACAACGAACGAGGCTCTGGCGACCGGCTAGTGGCGGTATAACCATCCCAATTTAAGGCGTAGCTGAAGTAATAGGTCAGTGACGGGCAGCAGCGTCACTGATGCGAGAGCTACGCCCTGCGATCGCCAACCCGCCTGCCCAGCGTGGCGATTATGGGCATTACCCCCATATGCACCAAGCACAATTCTGTGTCTGGAGAAATATATAAGTATGTTTATCAGTTGTCTGGTTTCCATAGAACAAGCTCTGCTTAGTTTGGTATCAGATAGTGTTGTGTGAGTTGTCCCAAGATATTATTATATTACATTATTATTTGGCCAAGAAAAGATTCACTAGATATGACATAAAAATATTAAATAAACCTTGTCATTTTATGACGTGCAAGTAAAGTTCAACAGGGTTTCAAGATGACAAAACTAACTCCACAAATAGTGCAACGATAAAAGATCTTTAAAATTTACACGTTACTCCATCGCAGACCTGCGTGTCAATTCACGTATTTAAAGCAGTGCAGTTAAGTTTCGATTAAAACGGTCATATTTGTATTATTGTAACTTTGGGATCGATCTCAAATACGCTTGCGTCAAGTATGCGTCTCGAGAGCGCAATAACGACATTCTAGTACGGTGCGCAAGCGTTTTTAAGAGCGATCCCAAAGTTACAAGAATACAAAAATGGCTGTTTTAATCGAAACTTAACTGCAACTGCACTGCTTTAAATACGTGAATTGACCTGCTGACATTGGCAGAATTGTCGACTACGGCATCGTAGCCATTAAAAAAAAATGTATGGCATTTGGGGACTGCCGCGGTAAAGCTATTGCATAGTATTTTTATCAACTTAAGCAATTAAAAAAAAATATATATTTTTAAGTGTTTTTTTTAATTATAAAAAAACAATGTTTGAATTTTTTTTTTCTTTAAAAAAAATGATTTTTTTTTTAAATTTAAAAAAAGCAAATACAATAAATGCATTTTTGAAAGATAGAAAAATTTGAAATCCAGACTCAGGAATCGAACCCGAGACTTCCGTAGCCAAACCGGGGCCAGAAGCGAACCACCTATCTGGACTATGTTATTAGATTTCGAATTTTTCTATCTCTTGTTGCTCGCGAAATTTAGGCCTTCGCAGTGACATCTAGTCGTTAGTTAAGGAACTATCACGGCTTTTTGTTATTGCTTCGTTACAGAGAGCATTTTAACAAATTATGATGTCGCAGGCCGAATATTGAAGTAATTTTTATAGGCATTTCTTGCCAATAACTTTACAAATACAATAAATGCATTTTTGAAAGATAGAAAAATTTGAAATCCAGACTCAGGAATCGAACCCGAGACTTCCGTAGCCAAACCGGGGCCAGAAGCGAACCACCTATCTGGACTATGTTATTAGATTTCGAATTTTTCTATCTCTTGTTGTTCGCGAAATTTAGGCCTTCGCAGTGACATCTAGTCGTTAGTTAAGGAACTATCACGGCTTTTTGTTATTGCTTCGTTACAGAGAGCATTTTAACAAATTATGATGTCGCAGGCCGAATATTGAAGTAATTTTTATAGGCATTTCTTGCCAATAACTTTACAAATACAATAAATGCATTTTTGAAAGATAGAAAAATTTGAAATCCAGACTCAGGAATCGAACCCGAGACTTCCGTAGCCAAACCGGGGCCAGAAGCGAACCACCTATCTGGACTATGTTATTAGATTTCGAATTTTTCTATCTCTTGTTGCTCGCGAAATTTAGGCCTTCGCAGTGACATCTAGTCGTTAGTTAAGGAACTATCACGGCTTTTTGTTATTGCTTCGTTACAGAGAGCATTTTTGAAGTAATTGGCAAGAAATGCCTATAAAAATTACTTCAATATTCGGCCTGCGACATCATAATTTGTTAAAATGCTCTCTGTAACGAAGCAATAACAAAAAGCCGTGATAGTTCCTTAACTAACGACTAGATGTCACTGCGAAGGCCTAAATTTCGCGAGCAACAAGAGATAGAAAAATTCGAAATCTAATAACATAGTCCAGATAGGTGGTTCGCTTCTGGCCCCGGTTTGGCTACGGAAGTCTCGGGTTCGATTCCTGAGTCTGGATTTCAAATTTTTCTATCTTTCAAAAATGCATTTATTGTATTTGTAAAGTTATTGGCAAGAAATGCCTATAAAAATTACTTAAAAAAAGCAATTAAATTTTTTTTTTTTTTTTTAAGTTTCTTTTTTAAATTAAAAAAAAAAAAAGTTCTGCTATTCATTGATAGATGGTAAAAGTAAAAAGTATCACCGCTGTGCCCGTCGGAGTGGTGAGCGTGAGGTTTTTTCGTTACGGAATTTCTGGATTCAGTCCCCGCGCTCAAGGCCCGCGATAGAAGCTATGCAATAGCTTAAAAAAGATGACAGAACACATTTTAATAAAACAAAGTAGTCATAGAAAGTTATTTATTATACAAAAGGCAGGTCAATATAAAATCAGTCTCTTATTATAAAAGACAGAACACTTAATCTCAATATTAACACTTATAACTACAAGATCATATTCAATATTATCTAATTAATTACAATTTGAGTAAGTAATAACCTCTTAAATTAATACGGCTGAATTTACAAACGCAGTGACCTGTATAGTACTAGTACTATTATAACTACCCTCTACAAAGTGGCAGCAATATCAAATGTCGAATCAAATGACTGTTTTGTGTATTTTTTGACAGTTAAGACAAATGGCCGTTTTTGCTATCCTTGTTACACAAGTATAGACTTCCATTTGATTGTATTAAATGACCGTCCTGATCGTATTAAATAGAAGTCTTGTTGCTGTCGGCGGTAGCTTGTTCATCATACTAGTATTATATACTCTATTAATAAACTAGCTGTCCCGCGCAACTTGAATGCGTAAATTTTCCCGTTTTTACAACATTTCTCATTGCTGCTCCGCTCTTATTGGTCGTAGCGTGATGTTATATAGCTTACAGCCTTCCGCGATAAATAGGCTATAAAAGAGTGAAAGAATTTTTAAATTCGCATCAGTAGTTCCTGAGATTGTTAATTAGTTAATCTTTACTAATATTATAAAGCTGAAGAGTTTGTTTGTTTGAACGCGAACATCACGGTACGACCTATAGGAGCGGAGCAGCAATGAAAAATGTTGCAAAAACAGCTAGTACTCATATAGGTCAGTGTCCAAACGTCACTCAGTTTTAAAACGCCGTTATCTCATATGCGACAGCATATGAGATAACGGCGTTTTAAAACTATAAGTGACAGTGACAACTGTCACTTATAGGTGAATAGTAGCGACAGTAATACTTTTGAGCACGACTCAAAGTTAAGTATCGTTTGAGTAGCTTTGGTAGTTCAATAATGAGCTACACTAGTAGCTCATTATTGAACCTAATGAATTCGTAGAAGTAATTTTTTTCTACTTATCAATTTATGTACATCCAAAGTACAATACATGGGGAAATGGCTTATGGGAGTGGGGAGATGATAAACCGATTTGTCCTTTCATAAACAAAATTGAAGTCTCTGTTTGTAATGTCAAAATATTACCTTTTTAATCTAAATTATCTTTACCTAAAAGGTACTCAGATCAGTGTTGAAGATCGAAAAAGAATATATTTTGTTTTTGTTTGTGTTGTTGTTGTTGTGTCTATTGTCTGTTTGGCTAATATTGAACCTATTTCAACAGATATTTTTTCAAGCAGGCTGACTGTATAAATTCTAATACCTACCTAGGCTATTTTTTGAAGTTGAAAATATTTATATAAATACTAGCTGACCCGCGCAACTACTTCTGCGTAAATGTTCCCTTTTTTTACAACATTTTTCATTGCTACTCCGCTCCTATTGGTCGTAGCGTGATGTTATACCCTTCCTCGATAAATGGAATATCCAACAATAAAATATTTTTTCAATGCGGCCCAGTAGTTCCCGAGATTATCGCGTTCAAACAAACAAACAAACTCTTAGGGGTATGAAAAATAGATGTTGTCCGATTCTCAGACCTACCCAATATGCACACAAAATTTCATGAGAATCGGTCAAGCCGTTTCGGAGGAGTATGGCAACGAAAACTGACACGAGAATTTTATATATTAGATTGGAACTATCCTTATTGGCATTTTTTTTATTGTCATACGAGGTACAGCTAGGTCATTATAGGTACAGCTAAAAGACAAAACACTAAAAAAATAATCGAAATAGCAACTAATATATTTAGCAGTTATTTTTGAAGTACGAAACATTACTATTTAATACAAATAAGTTTATTTAAGTTGGTAAGTAGATAGGGGAAATTTATAATATTAGTTTTGGATTATTTATTTTAAGCATTATAATTTGTGGGTAAATAAAATGTGTTACTGGCAACACCTGCGCAGATTGATCGATTGGGAAGCGCGGAAACACTGGATTTGACAACTACGCGGCAGTCTTTGTTGCTATGGCAATAACTGATGCGTACCTGGCTGTCCGGGCCCGAGGAGGTTTATTTATTTATTTAAATTCGATTATATTTTTTCTATGTTTATTTCCCGATTACTCATAGACGTGGACCTATTTAAAAAAATGTTTTGTGTGTGGAGGGTTATATTTCCAGATTAGTCCTATTGTATTTCAAGTTATCTGATAACGGGATCTTGGAGCAAACGAGGGAGCTCTTCAAATATTAAATATCCTATTGTAATTTGGATATATTTTGTTGCAATTCGTGCTTTTACTCTCAAAAAGCACCGTCGTGAAGTGGAGCTGATGATAAACACTACAAATAACCAGTGGAACTATTTAATAATAAAATACAACGATCAAGACTTTTTCGTCCAAGTAGGCCTAGGTCCTACTTACCTAAATCATGTATTACCATAACTAAAATAAAACTTTTCATCAGAATTCCTCATCGGGTAGGTACATCTTTGTTGACGAGCAGATCCCCTAGCGATAACTCGCGGAACTAAATAGCGGACTAAGAGTATAATTGAATAAAATTTATGGACATCTGTCTTACGTTAGTTCCTCAAACGGCCACCAGGCGTTACGGGCCCACAGATATTTAACGGAGCTTTTTATAAAATACTAGCTGTCCCGCGCAACTTCGTATGCGTAAATTTTCCCCGTTTTTGCAACATTTCTCGTCGCTGCTCCGCTCCTATTAGTCGTAGCGCGATGTTATATAGCCTATAGCCTTCCTCGATAAATGGGCTATCCAACAAAAAAAGAATTTTTAAAATCGGTCCAGTACTTTTTAAATTTATTCGTTACATACAAAAATACAAATCTTTCCTCTTTAAAATATTAGTGTAGATAGGGACATCTGTCTTACGTTAGTTCCTCAAACCGCCACCAGGTGTTACGAGCCCACAGATATTTAACAGAGCTTTTTATACACTCTGTGTCGTCAGTCGTCACTCGTCACCAAAATGAACAAGAGGTAAATACTACGTTTTAATAAAAAAAATACGAATTAGGTTATTTCTAACTGATTGAACTCGTCGATGGTTTTCGTATATTTTGGTAAGTTTGAGAATAGGTCCCAAAGTATTTTTATTTATTTTTTAATTGCGATTTTAGTATTTTAATCGGGAAAAAATGACGCAGACGAAGTTGCGAGGGTCAGCTAGTTAATTTATATTTTTCACGCATCATTTGCATCAAAACAAATCGGTACACATTCAGTAGGTAAATATCACACTTTTAATTCGTCGTAAAATTTTATAACCACTGTGCTATAACTGTCAGTTACGTAATCGATAATAATTTGACATTACGACTCAAATCGATTAGATTTGGTTAAGAAAATTAACTTCAACAACAAATAACACCGTAAAAAATGCGTTAAAAATTAATAATTTTATAGTCAATTATATAAACAAGCGATTATGTGACCCAAACTGCTTCGTACTCGTGACGCAGTACGAGTTCGTTAAAGCTGTTGCCCGAAAAAAATCATAATATGCTACTATGCGTATGACTTCTTTGTAAGAAATGGATTCGATTTCTTTGTAAGAAATGGATGAATTTGATTTAAATAAACTTTTGGGTAATAAATGGTTTTATTCTGTAGACGAGTTTATAAATGACATTTCAATTTAATGAATATGCATAATATTATTGAAATTGATAATTTTGTAATCAAATTTTTTTTGGTAATTCTAAGTCATTTATTTAATTTATCTTTTTTAATTTTGTATGATAATATTAATGGTTGTCAATACAACCATTAATTTTGCATACAAAATTAAAAAAGATAAATTCATAAGACATACAAATATAGTTTTTAGTAGTACAATTACTACTAAAAACTATATTTGTATGTCCTATGACAAATCATGGCGCATTTTGTTTAGGTTTTTAAGACCTATGAATTGTACCTATGTTTTACAAATAATATTTTGTATGATTTGATTGATTGATTGATTTCCAAATGAAAACAAAGCTTTATGGACCACAAGCTATCACTCGCGTGAAAATAAAAAAAAAAAACATTCCTACAAGATATTTTTTTTCGGGATAAAAAGCCTATGTGCTATTACAGACTATAGATAATTTACCTTTCTAATCTACTCACAAAATTGACCACTATCTAGAAAGAGACAACGCTATTTTGTGGACAATATCTGCCAAAGGCCGCACGAGTTTTTCTCTCTTTCACGCTTTGCAGTCAATATTTACTTTTTAATTGAAAGGGATGGTGCAGTCCTGGTATATACGTCAATGATTGCTTTTAAACTTTCGCGATTTTTATACATATTAGATTCGATCGAATTGCACCGATCGTGGTCACAGTCGACCCATGACCACGATCGGTGCAATTCGATCGAAACGTCGGGTAAATAAAAGGTTCGTACCTTTAAATAATTCACGCGATTAAGTCCCGAAATATATCTAATATACGTCAATGGTTTTGCCAAATTTCTTCCTGATCCGTTAACCCGTTGTGGCGTGATTGAATAACAAACATCCATCCATCCATTCATACAGGTGTATCCAAATTTTCGCATTTCTAATGAACCATAAATCTTATTTCAGATATTTATTCTGTGTTTAATAAAAGATAATTAGCAATCTGGGTCCATATATTACTAGCAATCTTGTTAACCCCCCCAGATAAGCTAAATTGCTTGTTTTAGGAGTGGGTTCACGTGTGTATCCAGGGGCCGCCTAGGTGTTAAATTCCCGGAACGCAACAACATCGCGTCCGGGCATTGCCACCGGGCATTGAATAGCAGATTCCGGCGCGGCGGCCCGTTCGCGAAGGTGGCGAGTGATACACGGCGAGTTTTTTAGTGGGAGCAAACCCCACACTACCTCCACCGGTGGTGGGGGTGTTCGTCAGGATTTTTTCCCGCCAAACAAAACACAAAAGGAGTGGTTTCACGTCGTTAGTTTAGCGAGTTGGTTGCGAACCCGTGACTTCTCGATTGCTAGTCCGATAGTGAAACCACTAGTCTACCACTGCTTTTAAAGATATGGATATCTATCCTGCGGTTGCAGCCATCTTGAAGTGTCAAATGATACCTACTGTCACACTTGTTATAGTAACCGAGACACACGCTAGTTTGTAGAACTAGATATTGTGATAAAAACTGTAAGTAATTATAATACGTTCCGATGCATACAGATTGGATAGAGTATAGACAAGATACCTAGATGCAAGTTAGAAATGGCGGCAGCCTAGTGTAGTCGAGAGACAAATTCAAATTCTACCCAATAAATTAACGACGTGAACCCACTCCTAACACAAGCAAATTAGCTTATCTAGAGGGGTTAACAAGATTGCTAGTAATATATGGATGCAGATTGCAAATTATCTTTTATTAAACACAGAATATATCTCTGAAAAAACACTTATGGTTTATTATAAATGCGAAAGTTTGGATGTATGAATGGATGGATGTTAGACAATCAATCACGCCACAAGGGGTTAACGGATCAGGAAGAAATTTGGCAAATCCATTGACGTATAGACATGGACAGCGCCATTCCTTTCAATTAAAAAGTAAATATTAACTGCAAAGCGTGAAAGAGAAAAAACTCGTGCAGCCTTTGACAGGTATTGTCAACAAAATAGCGTTGTCTCTTTCTAGAGAGTGGTCAATTTTGTGAGGTTATGGCGCAATCCTAGTCTCTACGTCAATGGGCAAAACAAAGGTAGATTATTAGTCTAAAAAAGCACTTAGGCTTTTTATCCCGAAAAAAATATTCTTGTAGGATTAATTCATTTTACTGGTTCAAATTGTACTTATTATATTACCGACGTGAACCCACCACTAACACACAAGCAAAGCTTAGTTGCAGAGTTTATTAAGATTGCTAGGGGTCGTCCATTAATTACGAGATGTTTCTTTAGCCACTTTTAGACCCCCTATAAGTTTCGCGAAACCCTATTTACTTTTCTATGGTATGAGTTCCGCGGAATCCACTTTTGAAAACGCTACTATAGATGACAATGCAATCATTTCATTACTTTGACCTAAGTATTTTATCAAAATCAGGCACAATCAGCTGTTTATAATAATGGCATTATGCCGGTTATCTGAATCGTACAAAACAGTGTTTATTGGTGTTTTTATATTGTTTTTTTAAATGTAAATATATTTTTTAAGTCTTACGTGTTATTATTATCAACAAGTTGTTTTTTTTTTTATTTAACGATCGGTGGCAAACAGATATTAGTTTAATAACACACCTCTTTTTTGTCGGGAGCACATAAAAACAAGTTTTATGTTCATACTGGTTTAAATTATAAAAGTAGATTGTCAAATTCTGTAATCGGGCCGGACCTAGCAACACAAATTTATGGTGCCGCCATTGACATTAGGTATGGTTGCCTAAACATTAAACAATACTTAATTTTTTATGGTAACTTTATTGGCTAAGAGACAATAGTTTGACTATTAAGTTCACTGTTTGTAATCCATTTGTTTTTATTTATGTTTGACTAGCCATTGGTTTTATTGCGTTAAATAATGAATGACAAATTGGTGTTAAGGGCGGGAAAGATTTCTTGCCTTTTTTGTTATGGCAATATTTTTTTTTTTTTATAGAGTTTGTTAAATGGCAGCAGATTGAGCTGTCATCTGCGTTTGTCGTGTGAAATTTCATAGGTTTATGTACGTATTGTCTTACGTGTAAAATAAACAAAGTTGAAAACCAGCGTCAGGCATCTTTCTGGCCTATATGCTTAACTGGGTCCTATTTTCGGCATTCAACTGTCTAAAATAGTTTTAATGTGTATAAGTTTTTTTTTTTGTATTGAATTGCCGAATAAAGATCATAATTATGTCATTTAATTAAAAAACCTATGCAATCGGAACGTAAGAGACCTATTTTTAGGGTTCCATAGTAAACAACGAACCCTTTTAGTTTTGCTACGTCCGTCAGTCCAGCCGTTCGCAGGTTAGCTCAGAGATCTTTAGTAACTTACTAGAAAGCTGTAATTTGGTATGAATTCACATAATTATTACGCCGACAAAGTAGAAAAAAATAATAATGAAATTAAAAAAATGTGTAGGTACTTAAGTGCCTTATACCTACGTAAAGTGGGGTTGTGTTTTTTTTCCTCGTTTACCGCAATGTATTGAGTATCATTAGATAGGTCTTATCAAAAATATAACAAAATTATTGCGGGTCTGTTAGGACCATTTATCGATTTAGGGATCCGTTTGTGAAATATTAAGCTCTTTTTATTAACAGTTTTTATTGGATAAGTATCAGTCTGTACCTACGTTGAAGTCTCTATCATAATATTTCTGGATTCCAATGAATAGGTAGATAAGTAGGCACTTGTTACATTGCGTGCAGCGACTCGATTAGAAGCCCTAAAGTTGAAGTTTCTTTATAAGTAATCTGCTTCCGTTTTTGTAGGTTCAAAGTACTTAATCGCTATCATTTTTACCTCATTTTTACGCTGACGAATTAATAACACTGAAATAAATTTAAATACTAAAACCCAACTAGGTACAGCAATATACAGCGAAAACCCGACTGCTTAAAATTAATAACTGAAATTTTTTAGCGAGAAGAATCCGCCATTTTTTTTTTTTTAGAACTGAGACGAATCTGACGATACATCTCAAGCTAATCCATCAAGTTATTTAGGCTCTAGAACGTACTAGGTATACACTTGAAAAACATACCCGTCATTCTTGCGCAGTCGGGTAAAAAGTTTGTCGTAATCGCTTATTAAGTTTTTGGCAAAACTTTTGCTTTTTTTATCAGAAACGATTTAGCTGTTTGCCTTGAAAACGTAACGAACATACCTAAGTAAGTAACAAAAACTTGTTCCTTGAGTATTGTTCCAAACAGCAGTAGCAACAGACAGTTCCAGTTTATTTGCGACATTTTAAGCCTCAATTATTCCCTTTAAAATCTTGTGAAGGTCATCAAAATAGCCAAGCGTTTTTCGAGATTACCTTATTGCTAGGATTAAACAAACAGATAAGACAATCAAATTAAACTGTTTTTTTGGTGATAAGGACTTTCAGACAACTTTTAGGAACTTAAAAGTTTGTTATTTTGACATTACAAACAGACTCTTTTTTTGAGTTTAGATTATATACTAGCCAGATGAAACGTTCCCTCAGTAAGAGTATCAAAAATATGAAGCTAGATAGAAGACTTCAACTTTGATATAGGTTTTGACAAGAATGGCTTCAATTTAAGATCTTTTCGACTAAGAATCTAGACATAAACAAAGATTTTCAAAAACTAAAGCAGGTTTAAGTAGACAAATAAAACATTGTTTCGACGACACACTAATTTAACGACTTTTCAACATGATTTATGTCTATTGACTCAAAACACGAACGTCCTTGACGCTACTTAACTAAACAAAACGTTGAAAAATTTCTACCATAACACGAAACACGTAAACAACATTACTAAAATACGAAATTTCGTAAAACAGTTTCTATTTTAACGACAATAGCTGTAATTTTCGTCACAAATACGTACCGAATTAACATAAATCACGCGTGTTCTTTGTTTATAACTATAACACGTTCACTTTTCGTCATTTTCACTTGTCTTAGGCGCATTTTGCTTAAATTTAAATATTTTGTCCAAATTTAACGTGTTTTGGTTGTAAATTGTGTGATCTGGACTATCACCCCAGCTTACAGGTGTGACTCTATCCTTTATTTCATGTTGTTGAGTGTCCTGTACGGTCGCTTCAACTGTAATTCCTTCAGGAATCGGGTTCAATGTCTCAGAATGTACGCTAGGAGATATTTCTGGATTTGACATTCCTTCCAATGAAGCACATCGATTCAAAAAACTCATCATTCTTTCCTTATAAAACTCTGAACTGGTTTCCGTATTTGGTTTAGCTTTATTCGGTTGGTTTTTCAAATAAAAACCGTTATCAGATTGCGCCAAAAATATCCTTTTAATCTTTTTACTTGGATAGTGTTCAATCAAATCTGGTTTAGGAGGTACAATTTTACCATTTCTTGGATATTTTCTGGTATCGTTACCTTTGATTTTCGTCACAACTGATATACAGTTCCCTCTTCGTTGTGTTTCTTCTTTGTAAGTATTTCTCATGCCTTTGTATGAAATTTTTACGCTTAAAATTGACCACAACAATTCCAAGAACGCAGCGATCAATATGTTTATTGATAACACTCTTTTAGTAAACAAATTAGGTGTTTCTTCGTTATCAACAACAGGAGTCAGAGCTATAACCATATGGGAATCATTTTTGTGTACAACATCACTATGTTTTACGACTAAATAGTCTTCAAAAGGCACTTTGTCTTTGTAGAAATCTGTTATATCGCCTTCAGATGTTGCTATGAACCAGGCAGCAATCAATAAGAATGAAGACAGTGAAATAATGGTTGATAAACAGGACATTATAAATAGCCATGTTATATTGTGGTCTATATACCATCTAACCGATGCTAAAATACTAGCAACACCGGCACCCAACCCAAATACCGCAATCAGCGCAGGCGCCAACACCAAAAAGTAGTTACTGTCACTTTTGTTTCCGTTAAAAACCGTTGTTCTATTATTATTACTCAATTCATAATTCGAATCGTTCGAATTTATTTGAGTTCCATTATTTAAATCGAAATATTCGTTCTTATTTTGAATTAGTTCGTTAAAGGTTCCATTTTGATTGATATCGCTGCTATTTTCTGGATCGTTTGGGAGTGACTGTATGTCTGCGCCGGGATTGACTAATGCTAGACATGCTAAGAGGAATGATGTTGCAGCTAATGCAATATGTACCCAGGCAAGACCTGACACTGTAGAAGCAGAATATCGTCTCTCAGACGGATACAAGTTCCTCGTATCGGGCTTTGTTTTAACTTTAATTGTGTATACGTCTTCCATAATGCTAGCCAATCATTGTTTACACCGTCGTTGAACAATTTTTTGTTCACCCACTATTAACACGTCAATTTACACAAAAGTTAATAATTCAAACACTATTTTCTTTTAAAAATCAGTCAATAACAACACAAAGACACTATTATTAACTTTTAAAAGAGTAATAACTATTTTTTTTCTTGTAATTTTATTGAATGCGCGCGCGACGTGCTCTCAAACACACAGTTTTTAACAAACTGAAGTTGGGTGCAATACAAAATGGCGTTACAACATTGACAGATCGTGTGCCGCCATAAAAATTATAACCTAACAATTTTAAACCTTATTTTGTTAAACATACAGGCTAAATGTATATTTTTTTAGCTAAACAGATGGTAAATAAGTTGTTTTTAAATTTGTAATAAGATGAATGGTAGTGCTGCGCGCACGCGATAGTTTTTGCGATTAATCTTCAGTCGAAAGTGCATTCTGTCATTTTCTCGTACATTTTAATTACCAAGTCTATAAAAATGTCTGCATAATAGGTAATTTATTGTTGATTATATTTATTATGAACTGTTCATAATTTCTTACCTGAATAGGAGTTATATCTACATATCTAATATTGCATTTATTTCGTTTTAGACGTGGTGAGTCATCAAATTGGCATTACGAATGATGATAGAAACGTTTCATAATGATAAAGGTCATTGGTTTAACTTCCTAAAGGATATAAAAACATATTAAAAGGTTTTTTATTGAGATCTGTTTCATTTTTTACTTAGGTAAGTATGTACAAAGGTACTTAGTCAATTAATATATTTTGGTGTGGGATGCAACCTGTGTCGACACCCTAGCGCCTTCCCATCTTCCAAACACTGCGAGCTGAGCCTGCGCTGCTGCTCGGCGGAGACTCTCAAACGGCGCAAATATAGTAATCTAGTTGGAGATTACATATTTGAGCCGTTTGGGGTTGAGACGCTAGGGCCATGGGGTCCAAGTGCTCTCGTGACCAGAAGGCTGGCTTTTTCTTCGCACAGAGAATAAGCATTGCCATACAACGTGGCAATGCTGCCAGCCTTCTGGGCACTATACCGTTAGACATCGATGGGGAGGAATTCTTCGACGCCTAACTCTTTTTTGTAGTTTACTAGGTAAGTTGTAAATAATGTTAATAGTATGTATATAGTTTGTACGTAGGGTTATCTAGCTTGAAGTTATTAACATTGTAAATTACCATTTTGCTAATTAATAAATTAATATAAATGTAATAACTTTAATAAGCTAACAAATCTCGATAATACTAGTAATAAAGAATGAAAGAGAATATTGATGTCTCGATCGAAATACTTAAGTACATTTTCGTATTTCTTTTTCTAAAGTTTACGGGGACTAATATAATTATTTTTTGGATAGGTTAGTTCCAAGAGTTCGAACCCATAGACGATTATCAGGAACGAATGAATTGAATTGATGACCAGGGTCACTAAACACTAGATCAACAAGCCAGTCAATAGCGATACTATTAGCGTAGATTTCTTTGTTGTTCTTAGATAGTGACTTCATTCTTAAACAAAATACAATATTTAGACCTTGGCGCCAAAAACAGTTGGAACACAAATGTTTTTCTTACATAATTTAGACTGAGGTTACATTATTAAGGTGATCTGTGAAGTGCTGAGGGCAGAATAATGAGTACTCGGCCTTGGAGACGAGGCGAGTTTAGATGAAGATGATGAAAAAGATTAACCAGTGATGGCAGAAGATAGTGTAGGCTCTCTAAGTCTCTACCGGAATCATCCTTTCAGCTCTCCCTGATGGTGTAGTGGCTAATTTACCCTGACTGCTAAATCAGAGGTCGTACGTTCGACTCCTACTCAGGATAAATGTTCGTATGGTGAACACAATTTTTAAGCTATTGCATAGCTTTTATCGCGGGCTTTGAGCGCGACGACCGAATCAAGAAATTCCGTAACGAAAATAAAACCTAACACCCAACATGTAGCTCGACCGAGCGTTCGCTTAACGTATATGTATATGGTACGACTGTACGAAGCTCGCACGGATCGAGACAAAATGCTCCGAAATCTATACTAATATTATAAAGCGGAAGAGTTTGTTTGTTTGTTTAAACGCGCTAATCTCAGGAACTACTGTTCCGATTTGAAAAAAATAAAAATAAAAATATTTTTTTGTTGGATAGCCCATTTATCGAGGAAGGCTATAGGGTATATCATTGCGCTACGACTAATAGGAGCGGAGTAGCGACGAGTAATGTTGCAAAAACTGGGAAAATTTACGCATACGAAGTAATATAATTATAATTGCACTAGCTGTCCCGCGCAACTTCGTATGCGTAATTTTTCCCCGTTTTTGAAACATTTCCCGTCGCTACTCTACTCCTATTAGTCGTAGCGCGATGTTATATAGCCTATAGCCTTCCTCGATAAATGGGCTATCCAACAAAAAAAGAATTTTTCAAATCGGTCCAGTAGTTCCTGAGATTAGCGCGTTTAAACAAACAAACAAAGCAAACAAACAAACTCTTCCGCTTTATAATATTAGTATAGATAAGTTGATAAAAAATACTATGCAATAGCTTTTTTTTTGTTTGGGTGTAATTTATCTATGTATTTGAAAATACACTGTGTTCATCAGTTGTTAGTTGTTGTCTGTTGTTTGCCAACTGTATATACCCTCAGTCAGTCAGTCATACAGATAGGGGCTAGCGTGATTCTCACCATCACGACAAGCTCGTCTCTTCATTTAGTTGCGTAAAGAAAGTCACCAGTGGCCGAACATAGACCATCGAATGACTCATCTGATGACTTAGAGGTTACATCAAGTCAAGTGAAGCGACAAAAAACTTAACAATCAGTAGGTATCTACTTACTTCCAAGCGTCTTGCTGTGGATTTAATTTTAATGTTATGGTATATCCTGTTTTTTGAGTTGTAACATTGTTAGATTACATGGAGTTGTATTAAGGAAAACGAACCGTTTTTATGTAAATGTATATTCTTGGTACGTAAAAAGGATCATATCTGCTGTATATGGCTGTTTTCAAAAAAAATTTGAGCATACATCAACGTATGGCACTTCACTTCATATGTCTTATAAAAACTTTTTTAGGTTTTCAATTCGCTCCGAAAGTTGCACAAATTGTGTCCCCGCCCCCCCTTATCTTTTGAACCGTGTGACCAAAAAATATGAAAAAATACAAAGGTAGGTATTTATTAACAAATACTTTAAATTAAATTATCGGTTATACCGTCATTTAATTTTGCCGAAAAACTGAGTTTCTTAACAAAATGGGGTAAGATTTGTTTGTTTTTTTTTAGACGACCCCCACAGTAGGTGTCTGTGTCACGGGGGACTTTACAAACATACAAGTCACGAGCACAAATTCACACAGGTGACGGTACCTGTCACTAACTTTCTTTGTTGCAGGTCTCTCTTTTTGAGTGCAGTCTGTCAATCTATTTCGATTGTTGTATTAAGGGCATTTCCTTACTACTTCAATCGTGGTGATTCACAGATCGAGGGTGGGTGGTGGGATCCCTCACATAAACTACTTAAGATGGATTTCCGCCATGTGACGGACTGTTTTAGGTTGCAATTCGCCATTTGCAAGACTCAGTAAGGTTTAATCATTGCAGTGATCAAATAGACCTCTACTTCGATTAACTCTACGTTCTCTAGAGATATGTTAGCCTTGCAGTATTCTTCTTTATTGTTTCATGTTCAACTATGTCTTATTTTTTCTTTAATTTTAAAAACTATAGTTTTTACAATGTTGGTATGTATGTATGGTAGGGTTAGTCTTTAATTGTTTCTCTATTATTAGCGCATGTGGTGTTTACAATTGGAAAATATATATATTACGGGTCTTAATCGCATGAATAATTTAAGGTAAAATACCTTGGTTATTGCCCGACGTTTCGACCGTATTGCAACGGCCGTGGTCACGGGTAGACAGTCTGTCAGTCATTTTTATAACAGTGTAAATAATTGTTGGTGAACCTGATAAAATAAAAAAATAAAAATAAAAATGTGACGCCTGGTTCAATCGGTTAATGTATTAATTATGCAATGTTTTGACTGATGTCGGTATTTATCACGGATTTCCAGTTCTTTGTGCCACGGAATGACATCCGACAATATTTAACATTACATCAATTAAACATTCAGTAGGTAAAGAAAATTCCATTATATCGCGTCAGTATCTATACAGAGCGACAGAATTGAAATGTGTGCATTTTTTCTGTTGTATCAAATTTCGCGACTGGCCTGTCGGTCTAGCGGTTAGTGACCCTAATTGCTGTAGAGATCGTGGGTTCGATCCCCATGAAGTATACATTTTGTGATGAGCACGATTGCTTATTTTATTTTGTGTCTGGCTGTAATCTATACTAATAAAAAGCGGAAGAGTTTGTTTGTTTGATTGTTTGTATGTTTGTTTAAACGCGCTAATCTCAGGAACTACAGGTCTGATTTGAAAAATTCTTTTTTTGTTGGATAGCCCATTTATCGAGGAAGGCTATAGGTATATGTATATAACATTGCGCTACGACTAATAGGAGCGGAGCAGCGACGAGAAATGTTGCAAAAACGGGGAAAATTTACGCATACGAAGTTGCGCGGGACAGCTAGTTTATTTATAACTACTCGTAGCTGTCCCGCGCAACTTCGTATGCGTAAATTTTCAAACAAACAAACCAACAAACTCTTCCGCTTTATAATATTAGTATAGATTAGCGGACGCCTCTCGGTTTCACCCGCGTAATTCCCGTTCCCGTGGGAACACAGGGATAAAAAATAGCCTATGTTACCCGGGGTTAGTGTAGCTTTACAACGATGAAAGAATTTTTCAAATCCGTCCAGTAGTTTCGGAGCCTATTCAATACAAACAAACAATCAAATCTTTCCTCTTTTTAATATTTGTATAGTTATAGATATGTATGTATTTAGAAATGTATGATTGTTTATCAGTTGTCTGGTTGCCATAGTACATTTTTTTTTTTTTTTTTTTTTTTTTTTTTAATATAAGATAACTAGCAATGTAGGATTGAGTCCCGCATTACTAGCAATCTTGTTAACCCCTCCAGCTAAGCTCAAAGGCTTGTGTTAGGAGTGGGTTCACGTCGGTAGTATAATGGGTAGGATTCGAACCCGCGACCTCACGATTGCGAGGCCGATGACCGCCGCTTCAACTCTCTACCTAGTTTGAGAAAAAGAGTAGCGAGTAGCGATTTTATAACTCAAGACACGTACATACCTACTTATGTAGATCCCGTGTAAACAAAAGAGATACAGATATTAATAGTTGATCGCTCAGTGTTCACACTGCCGGCGAGTACTCGCTCTATACTGCATCTCTTTTGTTTACACGGACGGGATCTACAATATACATCTGTTGTATGTTTTTTGAGCGATACTCGCTTCTCGCTCATCGTCGTTGGTGGGACAGGTGCCTTATGCCCCCTTAAGTTTTTATTGTAAGTATGTAGTTTAAATAGGAATCTTGGTTAAGGCCGTCAAATGCCCATCTTAGGATTATGGCTACATATCTGGTAGGTACAGGTTATTTCTAGTATTGACCTATTATGGACCTAATACTGCCTCTGTGGTGCGGTGGGAATGTATCCGACTGCTACGCAAGAGGTCGTGGGTTCGATCCCCACCCATGATAAAACTTTGTGTGATGAGCACGATGGTTTATTCTGTGTCTGGGTGTAATTTATCTATAATATGTATGTACCTATTTAGAAATATATAAGTATGTTTATCAGTTGTCTGGTTGCCATAGTACAAGCTCTGCTTAGTTTGGGATCAGATGACGTTGTGTGAGTTGTCCCAAGATATTATTATTATTATTATTAGTGTAGGGTTTCGGAACCGCTGCTCTCTGAAATAATTATACTAGTAGAGCGTATGTTTATGGCACTTACGCTTTTTTGTTGAGAAACGCAGTTTTTGGGCAATAACTCAATGACGGTATATCCAATCATGTCCAAAATAATTTTAAAATATTTGTTAATTGCTAGCTTTGCATTTTCTTTTCATGGGGCGAGGGACACAATTAATGCAACTTTCGGAGCGATTATTTCCAAAAATATTCACTTAATCAAAAAAGTTTATTAGAAACCTTAAAATGTTTTAAAAGACCTATCGAACGATGCACCACCGGTGACGTTTGCTCAAAAAAAAAATCAGCTTCTGTTACTGTGCCCCCCCCCCCCAACCAATTTTTTTATTATTATTTTATTATTATTTAGCTATCAGACTAAGTTATGGCTACTACAAGACACCTTTTCACCTAATTTAATCAATATTCATTGTGCAGTGTTTGAATAAAATGCCCGTGATTTACAAACGGACCGACAGACAGATAGAACTATAAGGGTTACTTTTTGCCATTTTAGCTACAGAACCCTAAAATCATCTTTTTCTATCTTTTAAAAATGCAATTATTGTATTTGTAAAGTCTTTGGCAAGAAATGCCTATAAAAATTACCCCAATATTCGGCCTGCGTCATCATAATTTGTTAAAATGCTCTCTGTAACGAAGCAATAACAAAAGCCGTGATAGTTCTTTAACCTCCGACTAGATGGCGCTACGGGGGCCTAACCCGTAAGCATTAAGAGATAGAAGAATTTGATATCTAGTAACATAGTCCAGATAGGTGGTTCGCTTCTGGCCCCGGTTTGGCTACGGAAGTCTCGGGTTCGATTCCTGAGTCTGGATTCAAATTTTTCTATCTTTCAAAAATGCAATTGTATTCCTAAAATCATAGTCGTGATACTTCTAACATTGTAATATATGTTATATGTTCTTCTACAGCTATATAGCTATATGCTCACTGATTATTGGCTATTACAAACGTGACGTAAATCATCTTAAACCGGTCGTGACTGAATCAACCTAGACACTATTATTGACTACATACATAACAATTTTAAATTATTGAATACTCGAAGTCCGCATAAGATTGTTTAAATCTATACTAATATTATAAAGCTGAAGAGTTTCTTTGTTTGTTTGTTTGAACGCGGTAATGTCAAGAACTACTGGTCCGAATTAAAAAAATCTTATCCTGTTGTGCAGCCCATTTATCGAGGAAGGCTATGGGCTATATAACATCACGTTACGATCAATAGGAGCGGAGCCGCAATGAAAAATGTTGCAAAAACGGGGAAAATTGACGCATACGACATTGCGCGGGACAGCTAATCACACTATCACACTAATATTATTATTATTAAGCGAAAGTTTGTGAGTGTGTATGTTTGTTACTTCTTCACGTCTAAAAGGCTGGAGCGATTTTAATAAAATTTGGTATGGAGTTAGCTGACCTGGATTAACACATAGGCTAGGCATAAACCGCGGGTAGCACCGCGGGGCACAGCTAGTATTAAATAAAGCCGTTTTATCGCAATATAAAATATATTTTACCACTCCCCTAGCCTCAGTCTCTTTTTGACGTGGTAACGTCTTATAAATCAATGACCGGGTGCACGCACGAAAGAGAGTCACGGTTCGTCACGGTCCATCACGTTCCGCCTGCTGATAGGCTGAAATATTGTGGCATTGGGGAGCATGCGCCCGGGTCTAACTAAAGCTAGGTCAAGTAGGTTGTCATCAATATTTTCTTAAAACATTATCAACGTAAAATTATCGTCCATAAATCGACTTTACAAGCAACCATTTTTTTTGTATCCGTAAAATTACGGCCTTCTAGCACTAATAGTCTCTGAGATAAACTGCGGACCGACGGACGGACATTTTGCCATTTAGGTTATGGAACCCTAAGAATGATGGGTGACCTTCAAACGACGTTATTAATATTATTCATACTTATTTATTTGAAGAGCGTCTGTAGCGCGCGAGCTAACAATAAAACCATTTTAACATTATAATCACGCTTTTAGTAGATCGTTGTGTTTGTTACAATGAAACTAATGAATGGAATCGTTAATTAAACAAATTACACGTACTACCTAATTGGGTAGATGACTACAATAACAATAAATTATTTTACACTAAACAGGAAATAGCATTTGCAAAAATATTCTAGAAAACAATGTTTCTCTATAATTTCACGTTGTCATGAATTTATAAACATCAAAACAAACGTTGAAACTACATGATTTGATCATACAAAAGAATGACGTCATTGTTTTGTGTTTCATATAAACTAGTACGAGACGCATCGTTTTGACGTTTCATAAAAAGATACTGATTTGACTTGACAGTCATCTACCCTATTGTCACAAGGTCGAGGTAAAATTTTGCATAGGTTAAGCGAAAACACTTTTAATATTGCGAGAGGTTGTAAACAACTGGTTCCGTAGCTATCTTGATGCAAAATTCCAATGTACTGAAATATCTTCATAGACCAAAAGCTCATTAAAAAGAAAGTGCTTATCGGAATATAGAGCAAATAACTTTGGTGTACCACAAGGTAGTATACTCGGGCCTAAATTATTTATTTTTTATATAAACGATCTATTCGATACAACACTACACGAGTCCATTTTATTCGCAGATGACACAACAATTGTAATCAAATGTAAAGATAGAGAATCCTACGAAGCAGAAATAAATAAAACTGCAATGGCTCGCAAATATTAACTTGCAGGTACATGTAAAAAAAACCACAGTTGTTCAATTTCAAAGCCCTAAATTGGAGCCATTAAAACTTAATATTAATTACGACGGCATCCCCATACAAGAGGTAACATCAACGAAATTTCTAGGCTTGATAATAGATAATAACTGCGACTGGAAACTACATATTGATGATGTGCTGTAGGTTAAACAGATTTGTTTTTGCATTAAGACATTTTAGGGAAAGATCTTCAGTAGAAATTGCATTAAATGCCTACCGCGGATATGTTGGATCAGTTTTACATTAAGGTTTGATCATTTGGGGCAATGCTGTTGAATCGGATAGAGTATTTAAAGTTCAAAAGAAGTGCCTAAGAGCAATCGTTGGGCTACATTTTTGGCAATCTTGTTGTGTCCGTGATTTGGACGTTTGTAAAGTCGCTCGCGACACAGGGCTCGTACCCTACTAACAGAGTTGTCTTAAAAAAAATAAAAAAAAATAGTGTTTTTTGAGTCTATTATATAAATTTCTAAATATATATATATTTGAAAATATATTATTGCCCAAGACCATATTGACAATATACCACGGCCGTAGCAATACGGTCGAAACGTCAGGCAATAAACAAGGTATTTTACCTTAAATATTCACGCGATTAAGACCCGTAATATATTTATTTTCATAATGTGTACAAATCGCGAATGTTTATCAACATTTAATTTCATAACCGTTCAAGTGAAGGATCAACTCGGACTTCAATAAAAAAGGCGTAGGATTACAAAGTAATAAACGGATTTATTTGAACTATTACAAACGACCGCACTGTTCAACACGCGAATACAATCTGTCTGCCATCTTTCTTTTCTATTCCCTCTCCATGTCGGAGTGACATCCGCATGACAGATGTCAACGTCATGTGCTGTCACTACCGATATTTACATTTTGAATGTTATCTGTGTAAATCAAATCTCAATAACGTTTTTAAATTATGATTGAGTTAAATTCTGATCAAAATAGAATGAATTATATTAAATAACGGATTAGAATAATATCGAATCTAACACAAGATACATCTTAAAACTTTACAAACGCGTTGAACGGACGTTTACTTAATTATATAAATATTACATGTTTAGTAACGCTATGTGAAAGACGAACGAATCATGTTTTATCTGTAGCAGTTAACCTAAATGTTTGTATTAAACAATCAACTGTTGAATTAAATTTTGCGTGTTTTGTAATTAAGAGGCAGTACGCGGTTTGAAAATGTTTTCATTTAATCCGTTGAAAAGAGAGCTGTATAAGATTATTTTTTGAATATTTTTACCCGACTGTGCAAGAAGGAGGGTTATGTATATTTGTTTGGCACGCTCTAGAGTCTAAATGGCTTGATGGATTTTAGTTTCAGAGGTATCGTTATATTCGTCTCTACTGTGAGAGTGACACTGGGTTTGGATTACAAAAGAAGGAGACTTCATAAAAACGATCACCCATCTATGTACCTAACAGTGGTAACATTACTTAACCTCGCTGTTCTCTAGATATGTTCACCTTGTTCACCTGTGTGATGTCACCTGCGTGCAAAAAAGTGGCCATAACATGTGTCATAATTTCACCTCGGAATCATAGCAGCCAGGTGATATCACCCAGGTGAATTTAGTGAACATAAGTGGTATCCTTTGTACACTTTGGAATTATGTCACCCACCTTATGTTCTTGTGGACTTTATTCATCCACATTTTAATCTGATAAGGCCCTAGTACCAACGATAAATTACCAAAATACAGTGGCCAAACACTATTCACGTTTTTTTTACTCTAAACTTATTAAAATTAAATACTTAAATGGCTTTCATTTTATACGTTTTGCTTCGTAAACCGTAAGTGAATAAAGTCCACCAAACTATTTATAAAAGTATTACTCTAAACTTATTGAAGTTAAATACTCAAATAACTTTCATTTTATACGTTTTTCTTCATAGAACGTGAGTGAATAAAGTCCACCAAATTATTTATAAAAGTCGCATCTGTTCATCTATCTGTTTATAGTAGCCAGGTGAACAATGGACAGCTGGGCTGGGGGAAATGAAGACACTAGTTACGTCCAATTGTATATGGAGACACTAGACCGTACTTCATGTCTGACTGGACATGAAGGAACTAATACTGGTCCGATTTGAAAAATTATTTTTTTGTTGGATAGCCCATTTATCGAGGAAGGCTATAGGCTAGGCGAGAAATGTTTCAAAAACGGGGAGAAATTACGCATACGAAGTTGCGCGGGACAGCTAGTATACTATAAAAACATACGTCTAAGAATGCGTCCATTAACACTTTTTCTTAGTTATTGTTATGACGAAGACACTTTGTTCATGTGTTCTTTGTAGGCAGCACTTATCGCTACACTTAAATAGCTTAATCAATGCACTAACTCAAATGGTTTTGTCCGTTTAAGTCTTCTTACTAGATCAGTGTAGTCGAGGAGCTGGAATGCCTCAACATTTACATGATGGTGAAGTCTATGCTCATGGGCTTCAGCAAACTTCTGAATGGTTGTATCCACGCTGTCCAGGTTGAAATCCCGATGGAGATCACAATTTCTAATGTACCAGGGAGCATTTACGACGACCTACTTTATTTTGGAACCTGTGGATTATCCTCCGATTGTTCTGAGTAAGCACCATAAGTCCATACTGGCATTAAAACCTGTTTATATATTAGGACTTTGTTTTGTACTGACATAGGGGAGTGTTGCCCAAGCATGTATAAAATGAATGTGATATCACCCAGGTGGACAAGGTGGAATAAACCATCTTTCGATATTTTGTAATAATATTAAAAACACGACTCGAACTCACGACTCTCGTTGTCACTTTGCGTTAATTAGCACTTGTTAATAATTTCAAGGGTAAACAGTTGTTTATTAAACGACTTTTATATTTTGCATATTTGTGTTAATAATTGACCTTTAAAACTTGATCAAAAGAGAGACAAAAGTGATCGAAGTTGGGAACTTTTTTAATTTTACTGTACTTTCTGATTTACTTCTTTTTTATTTGGACCTGGGGGTCAATTCACGTATTCATGTAAGTAATATTGTAGTAGCTCTTAAAGTCTAAATAGACATAGAAAAAGTGGGTTGCATACTGCTCTCCTAGCTAGGCTATGAAATAGCCTGTGTTAAGGAGGAACAGGTTGCGGCCCCCCTTATAGGTAAAAGAGTTTCTTAAAACTAAAGTATTTAAAGCAGTACAGTTGCAGTTAAGTTACGAATAAAACGGCCATTTTCTATGCGGCCGTATTCTTGTAACTTTGGGATCGATCTCAAAAACGCTAGCGCACCGTACTGGAATGATCCCAAAGTTACAAGAATACGAAAATGCCCGTTTTATTCGTAACTTTGCCCATAGTTTGAGTATATATTCGCTTGTTTTAATACTACGGTTTGTCTTTTGTATGATGGTTTTCAACCGGCTTAAAAACAGGAGGAGGTTCTCAATCTGATTATGATTTTTTTGTTGGTGATCCTAGCTAGATGTCATCTAGCTAGGATCTGATAATGGGATCTAAGAGAAATCGAGGGAACTCTTCAAATGTTAAGGGTACACCTATAGTAATTAGAGCCAATCTGTGAGTATACTCTTTCATACAAAAAAATATTTTTCGAAACGGTTCAGTCGCCTTCGAGTAATCGGCGCATTATCAGATCCTAGCTAGATGAATCATCTAGCTAGGATCTGATAATGGGATCTTAGAGAAATCGAGGGAACTCTTCAAATGTTAAGGGTACACCTATAATAATAAGAGCATATTTTATAGTAAGTTATTCGTGCAATTACTCGTTAGTGAAGTGGAATTGATGAAGAACACAGGGTTCTTATTCACTATCTTTTTTTCGTTTTCGCGTCAAGCCCGCGCTTTTAACTGTCAAAATCTTGACATAATGGTATATAGATGCATGCGCGCGGACATCTTTGAGCGCACCGCGCAAAAAGCGCGGGCTTTCCGCGAAATCGAAAAGAAGCATAGTGAATAAGGACAAAGATGACTTAAAAACAATGAAATACATACCTAAACAAGGTGATGATTTAAATAGATATGTAACTTTATATAATAGAGCAATGATAGTGACCGCCTGACAAGGTCGGGCAGTTCTCACGCAAGTAATTACTGTAACAATCTTGATTGTGTTACAAAGAATAAAGTTATTTATATTAAAAGCATCATATTTTTTATGATTATAGTCCAAAATTAGTCGACATGGCAATCTTAGAAATAGTTTTAAGCATTCGTATTTACGAGTGCTAGGTCTAAGTCTAAGTCTAAGTCTAAGTCTAAGTCTAAGTCTAAGTCTAAGTCTAAGTCTAAGCCTTCTGATGGGTACCATAACAGTGTCAGTTATTCTCCTGTGAAATAGTGATGTAAGACATCACTGTGTTTCGGTTGAAGGGCACTGCAGCAACCCTCCGTAGCAAGTGGACATATTCGCAACTGGACAGATTCTCAGCTAGACAGATTCTCAGCTGGACAGATTCTCAGCTGGACAGATTCTCAGCTGGACAGATTCTCAGCTGGACAGATTCTCAGGTGGACGGATTAGAAACTGGACAGGACATTTACAGTCCCATGACATAAACCATGATACAAACTTGAAACTCCTTTATTCCCACTAATACTGAGGCAAGGAACTTGTACGGCTCTGTCTGTTAAATTGCAGAAACCAATCTGGGTTTAAATGGTTTTTGCAATTAAACTCACAGAGCGGTACAAGTTCCTTGCCTAGGTGTTGGAGTTGGTAGCGACTTAGGGCCGGTACCCCTAAGGTCACGGGTTCAGGTCCCGGCCCATAAACGGCGGTAGCCTAATGGGGCATCGACCTCGCAATCGTGAGGTCGTGGGTTCGAATCCTGACCATTATACTACCGACGTAAACGCCACTCATAACACAAGCCATAGAGCTTAGCTTGAGGGGTTAACAGGATTGCTAGTAATGTGGGACAACAATCCCACATTGCTAGTTATCTTTAAAAAATACTTTACCTATTGTTTGCGAACTTGGCATTACATGTACACGTATTATCCCGACGTATCACAAGAGTTGTTTTGTATCCTAAGTGATTTTTTTTTACAACTGACGGACGACAGAATTTTTTATTTTTTAGAAAATTCAAGAAGTGTGAGCTGTAACATATAAATGCGAAAACGTAGTATAGTTTTTATCGCAATAACCGACATCAACGCGGGCGGAGCCGCAGGCACAAGCTAGTTAGTAGCGCGTGTCTGTTTTCGTATGGACACGAAATAAAATTTAAAAATTTAAAAACCCGCCGAGGTATCTTGTTTCCGTCTTTTTGCAAGCGGGTTTTTAAATTTTGTCTTTTTTTTTAGTTTATGTAGGTTGTGACTTGGGCATAGACACACGTCTAAACTAATGAATCTAGTGATTATATAATCAGATAGTAATATTACACAATTGTTTGAATAGGTACTGTCGTTGCTAACCTTGAGTCCATAAAATTCATGCCGTGAGGCCGATCGCGTCGCGTCGCGACAATTGACAAAATATCAACGACATTTTGTTGTACGTTGTTTTGAAAATAAACCGTTGAATATGGGGTATACACATTACACGGGTAGCTTGAAGCAATAGCATTTTTTTTAAAAGACGACTCTGCCGCGGGGGACTTTACAAACATACAAGTCACGAACACAAAGTACACCCAGACTCGGAACAACAATTTGTGGATCACATTAAGTGGTGTACCGTGTGGGAATCGAACCCACGACCTCTTGCGTAGCAGTCGGATAAAACCGCGGGGCACAGCTAGTAAAAATTCTTAGTTAACTTAGGATGCAAAAAAACTCGTGTGATAGGTCGGGATTCTACATGTATGTATACATGTAATTCCAAGTTCGCAAACAATAGGTAAAGCCGAAGAAAATAACCTGGCAATAAAAATTCGGAACTCGTATATATATCTGTGTATATAAAATCTTGTTTATGTACCTTTTCTTTCTGTTTATATTTATTTTCTATTTTGTTATTACTTACGTAATGACGGTTAATGTTCGTGTCATCACTTTGGTCTCAGCAGAATACCAGCGCAGCTCCTCATCATGCGGAGTTACAATTACAATCTAGCTGAGCTAGGACCATTTTTGTCTCTCACTAATATGCTTATTGCCCACTTTTTAATTATGTACCAATTACTGTATTTTGTTCAGGACAAAATACATTTACTTTCTTTCTTTCATTCTGTTTCTATTAAAGGTTACGAGGCAAAATTCCTGGAAACTCCCTCAGGAATACCTCAAGGATCTTGTTTAGGGCCAATTTTGTTCATTATCTATTTCAATTACATAGGACTATTTTATTTTTTTTTACTTATGTTTGACGTGGTAACGTCTTATAAATGGACCGGTTGTACTCATAAAAATGTGTGAATGTCACCGCCCATGTTCCGCTTACGTTCCACCTGCTGATAGGCTGAAGTATTTCACACGGGTCCAGTAAAGCTGTCACAGTCGTTGTTTATTACAAAGCCATCATCATCATCATCTTACCTAATATAACTATACTAACTATAACTTAACTAAAAAACTTAAGAGAAAAATTCAATACTTTCAAGAGGAATCGTTAAATTCTAACCTACAGCTTCTAACTAGTGATCGTTCAACGGATTATTCTCTATGGAAAGTGACCAAGAGATTAAAAAGACCTATTACCCAAATTCCACCAATTAAAGACGGTAATGGAAAATGGGCTATAAGTAATGACCAAAAAGCTTCAAGATTTGCACAACATTTAGAGGAAACTTTCCAACCACACGTCGATAAAACAGAAATTCTTTTGAATATGCAAATGTTACATAGTCAGAGAATAAAGCTCGTGACTCCAAAGGAAGTTTACAGATAAATACAAAAAAACATAAGCTCAAAAAAATCTCCAGGCTATGACCTCATTCCAGGAGAAATTCCAAAGTATGTAAAGCCATTGCAAAACTAACAAAGATCATTAATTCTGCCTTCATGCTAAAACATGTGCCTGAGCCATGGAAGATTGCAGAAGTTATTATGATTGCTAAACCTGGGAAACCTCAGCATGAAGCAACATCTTATAGACCAATCTCCTTGTTACCGGTGCTATCAAAATTATTTGAGAAATTGTTTTTAAAACGATTAAAACCAATAATCGACGAGAGGAACCTTATACCAAATCACCAGTTTGGATTTAGAGAAAAACACTCAACGATAGACCAGGTACATAGGATAACTAATATTATAGAATAAGCCCATGAAAGTAAAGAGGTATGTACTACCGTATTCTTAGATGTAGCGCAAGCTTTCGACGAAGTCTGGCATGATGGCCTAATTTATAAATTGAAGCGAACTTTGCCTAAAGATTTCGCAGACATCTTAGAATCTTACATTACAAATAGAGCATTTAGAGTAAGACAAGATGATGCTTACTCAGAGCTTAAAATGATAAAAGCCGGGGTGCCACAAGGTAGTGTGTTGGGCCCGATTTTGTACCTGTTATACACCTATGACATTCCTGAACTGAAAAATAACACTATTGCAACCTTTGCGGACGACACCGCTATTATGGCCACCGGGTCTAATTATAAGGAAGCAGTAGATAAAGTTCAAATAGCTTTAAATCACTTTCATGACTGGGCCCAAAAATGGAAAATAAAATTAAACGAGTCAAAATCCATACATATTGACTTCACCAACAAAAAGGGGGATTATCATCCAATATATGTAAATGGCTTACAAGTTCCATATGCAAATACAGCGAAATACCTAGGTATGACACTTGACGCTAAGCTTCGATGGATTCGATGGAAAGCTCACGTAAAAAAGAAAAGACAAGAACTAGACATGCGTTATAAAACTATGTACTGGCTACTTGGAAGGAAGTCAAGTGTGTCTATACATAATAAAATTTTAATATATAAGCAGATTCTCATGCCTATATGGACGTACGGAATCCAACTCTGGGGCTGTACAAAACCCACTACCATAGCTATTATCCAGCGGTTTCAGAATAAAGTGCTAAGGGACATTGTCAATGCCCCCTGGTATACCAAAAATGAAAATCTTCATCGTGATCTCAACATAGATACAGTCCACCAAATTATACATAAAAGTGCTCAAGCACATGAACATAGACTTCGTCACCACGTGAATGTCGAGGCATTCCTGTTGACCGACCACACGGATTTAGTGCGAAGACTAAAAAGAACTAAACCTGAGTTAGTGTAGTTATAACAAATAAAAGTGACAGTGCTTTAAATTTACACAAGAACAAAGTGTTTTCATGTTATCAGACTCTAAGAAAGTGCAACAGACATTATTCTTAGTTATAAAATTAGTGTAAACGTCTAAAATTAAGTTAGAGTAAAATTGCTTATTAGCCTTATAGGCTAGATCGTAATGAATTGTAAAGAACTATGTTCTTTATACCCAAGAATAAAAAATAAAAAAATCATTATCATCAGCCTATCGCAGTCCACTGTTGGACATATGCCTCTCCAATTGCATGCCACTTTGTTCTATCTTCGGCTTCTCGCATCCAGCTCCTGCCAGCCGTTTTGCGTAGATCATCACTCCACCTGGCCTGAGTCCAACACTACGTTTGCCGAGACGCGGTCTCCACTCAAGAACTCGTTTACCCCAACGGTCGTCGAGCCATCAATTTTTGGCAATTGGAAAAAATGGTGGTCTTTTATTCAATGTCATCAATGTATTCTTATGACATTATCACGTAAAATTATCGTCCGTAAACCGACTTAACAGACAACCTTTTTTTTTAATGCACATATAACTGTTTTTTTAAAAAGGTTTAAGACGTTGACTCTACTCTCCATGTTATCAATCAATAAAATTTCCGTGTGTCTGTTATCTATTAGTCGTTATCAACGGTCACCAACGGACGACCTGACCTTAATACTATCAATGACATAATTCAGCCGAGCCGTTATTGTTTAACCGAAATTGGATAACTGCCGAGAAAGTAAATAAGATAATATAGCAATTGATGTGTCCGGCAAAATAATAGACGGCCTAATTTGTCCAGGCGGCGTAGACAAGTTCCATTAACTATATGCGTTAACGAAGAAAAGAAATAATTAAAAAAGATTTTAACATAAATACATTTAACTAACTTCAATCACGGTTAATTACTGGCATTTATTGAGGAGTTTCGTTGTCTGTCGCCGAAACTCATCATCAGATCTTTATGAAAATATCGGAATAAACCTCTTTGAAACAAAAAAAAAATCCGTCTTAATAGTTATTATTGAGTTATAGCCGAATATACAACAAAAATGTAAAAGTGGCAATAAATAAAAAGACTCACTGAATCACACACAAATATATTTTATTAATTCGTATCGTTTCAAAAATGGCAAGAGATTGTTCTTCCTCCAGTCGTAACCATCGACATCCCGAGTTACTCTCGTAATAGGCAATGCCCAGAAATGAGTTCAAAACACATTAGGTCGACTCCTTTCACCGAAGGCATTCGGTAGCTTGGGTAGTGGCTCGGCTCGGCTCGGCATGGCTATGATTGGCTATGATTGGCTATGATTGGCTATGGTTGGCTATGATTGGCTATGATTGGCTATGTTTGGCTATGATTGGCTATGATTGGCTATGATTGGCTATTATTGGCTATGATTGGCTATTATTGGCTATGATTGGCTATGATTGGCTCGCTATGGCGCGCTGTGATTGGCTGGGGCGTTGTGATGTAACATTCGGCCGTCTTGAAACAATTGCTCCCGCAATGGGAGAAGGGTGATTAGCTTTCTAGAAGGTCAATAAGGTCTTCGGTTTAAGTTGATCATCGGAACTGCTTGCCCTGTCAGATATAGGGACTGTACTGTGATAAGGTCTTAAAGAGTCTGCAGCAACCAAGTCTGTAAAGGCTTTGTACCCTCTGAGTCCCTTAACACTTATATTGAATATATTATAATTAACCAGAATAAATGTTATCGAGCTTACTTTTGGGTGCTTGCTGCCTTGCTGCCAAAGAACTAAAATATGACTTGACTTTCGCCTTTTGTCAAAGTTGCTTTTTATCTTGTCACTTGCTACCTTTAGCCCAGTACTTGCTTTATTACGTCCAATCTGCACACGCTCACTAACACACCCACTTAATATCACATGGTGGCCTATAGTTTTTGACAAATATCAAATCGTAGAACTCTCATTTGGAGTGTTGTTGATACCCCACAGGAGGGTAAGCAGTTTGCTTAATTATTAGCTTCGCTAGGATCCGTAGCCCGTAATGCATTCAAAATGGTGTGTTTAGTGCGCTCCAGCTGACCATTAGCAGGCGAGAATGCAACAGAAGTCAAGATATGCCTGAACTGTTTGTTTGATGAATTTTTTTTAAAATGCCTATTAGTGAAAGCCTTTCCGTGATCACTCATAGTTTGTCAGGGTACCTAAATAAACTGACAATTGGTCCAAATAGTTTCCACGGAATTTACAACCACCACCTAGCAATATGTACACGGGATAATGTCTCGTTTGGCTAAGGTGGCACATACAATCAGCAACTATCTTAACATGTTTACCTACAATGTATACTTATTTTAAACCTTCGTCAACGATTCGACCAACGCGAGAGTTTCGAGTTCGTAACTATGGTATGTACCTACATGCTTTTTCCATTACTAGTTACCCTACTGAAACATATTCTTTTTATAAAATAAATAAACCTGTTTGCACAGATTGCACATCAAAAAATGGTAACAACAGATCGTCTAAGAAGGCCAATATCTCATTTCGTAAACTTGCTAGCAACTGCTAGTTTTCGTGCGGTCACAATTATCAGTTTTTGATCTGTCACTTGAGTTGAGTTGAGTTTCATGGAATTAACAATATTGTTCATAAATCTCTTTAAACTAGTTTAAAGTAATATATACTAATATTATAAAGCTAAAGAGTTTCTCTGTTTGAACGCGATGATCTCAGGAACCACTGGTTCGAACCGAAAAAATCTTTGACCGTTAGATAACTCGTCCATCGAAGAAGGCTATAAGCTATATAACATCACGCCACGACCAATAGGAGCGGAGCAGCAATGAAAAATGTTGCAAAAACGGGGAAAATTCACACAGACGAAGTTGCGCGGGTCAGCCAGTCTGTGATATAAATTGACGATGCGTTAGTCAAACCGAATAGAACGCGTGTATATTCATAGTGTGGAGTTAAAAAAAGCTGTTTTGTGTGTGTCTTCAGGAACGATTTTAACTTGGTGATAACTTTATGCTAAATCAAGACATGTGAAGACATTCTTGCCAGCTAACCTTGTAATTTGATCATCGATGTTTGGCAACGGGAATCTACCTATTTTTGACCGTATTGCCGTTAAAGGTCGATAGTCAAAGCACAACCTGCTATCGTCGTTTTTCTTCTCGACAAGGATAACTGGAGAAGCACGACTTAGATTCTCGAATTATAACTGCATCTAATAATTCAGAGATTTTGGAACTATCTCATGTTCGCTTTGTGATAAACGGTGCCTAAGCTTGGCGGTATATAGGCTGTTCACTCGCTAATGTTATTTTCATTGCTAATATATCTGTACAGCCTAAATCATGTGTTTTATTTGCAAAACAGTTAACTAATTAAGCTATTGATCGTTTTTATTTAATGAACCCGACCGAATCTTGTGTAATACGCTCACTCCTCCAATAGTGCTAATATTGGCTAGGCTGGTACGTAACAATGACGCTACAGGATTGCAATTATGATCATTAGCTTCAGCTGCCGGGGTTATAGTGTAAGTTTGCGGGCTAACCTGAACTTTCGGCGACGGTGATGTAGTGCAGCTGTCAGCTCTGGTCAATACCTACTTCGCCCTGCTCCCAGAGGTTTTTGCGTGTGCCGCTGTTGTTGACCTTCATGTACCTGATGGTGCCTCGTAGCCTATCTTACAGGTAGGATGACGTCGCAGTTTCACTCCAGTCGTGAATCTCGCCGAGTTGTTAGATCTTTTTGATCCATGCTGACGCAGTAGTACAGTCAGCATCATATAGATAGCAGCTGTTAAAATCCGCAAAAATGTCTCAACAATAAGAATTGAAATTTATTTCAGCAAACAATTTGTCATTTTTATTGAAGCAGCTAAAGTGCCAAAAGTAACTCAGCAGCCACTGCTAAATTATTTAAGCATTCAGTTATATAATTTGTTCTCCACATCCAATCATTCATAAATATCGCCGCCTCCAATAGTAGCAATATCTACGCAGTCATGGTGTTCAAAAGTCGACATTTTGGAAAAAAGAAAGTTTATTGATTGTTGATTGTTTTTTATTGCGGGACTCTATGTGCGTGTAGCTAAAACATTCTCTACACGCTCCCATAACGCCGATCACGAGTACAGTGCGTGAATTTAAAACAAACAGTATGAAATCCGATGACGAGTCCCACTCGTGATCGGCGTCTTGGATTAAATAAACTATGCGAAGCTGAACTCGTGATCGGCTGTCAAAGTGTTAAAAGAAAGAAGACAGTTAAAGAATAAACTGTTTATTATTGTATAAAGAATAACTAAAATGCTACACTTACTGCTTGAAAACGAACGGAAAGAAAACCTACATGCTAAAACAGTCTTTTAAATCTTAAATTATCAATGAGCAATAACTTAGAAATTAAAAACGAGTGTAACCCCCATCAGCATTTATAACGTCTAGAAGACGTTGTCTCATAGAGCGGACACAATTAAAAGAGAAATTACTAGATCGCAGAGTCTCCCAGTTGTCAAAAACGTGACGTCTCAAGTTGTCTGTGGTTCGAGCTTGTTGGCTGTCCCAGTTCTGAATCATTTTACCCCACACATTTTCAATGGGGTTCAAGTCCGGACTTTTAGGCGGCAAATTGATTAAATTCAGCTCCGAATTTTGAGAAATATAATTTTGTACTACCCTTGAATTAATAGAACATCCATCTTGCACGAAGGTAATTACACTGTTTGGATAAAAAATTTGAGCGGTGGGCAACAGCACTTCATCTAGAATTTCTTTATAACCTAGTCCGTTCAATCGACCGCCTATCTCAACTAATTCTCCAGGTCCAGCTTTTGACATCCAGCCCCAAAATCCAAGAGAAATCCTACCGCTTCTATTATTTGGCAAAATATTAGGTTCTTCATAACGAGTGTTATTCAACCGCCATAAAGAAAGCCTTCCGTGAGCCGAAGAAGTGAAGACTTTTTCGTCAACGAAAACCACATTTTCAAAGTTGTAATTTAGGTATGTCCGAGCAAATTCTAGCCTCATGGCTTTGTGTCTAGCCATCAACATAGGTTTTTTGGCCGGTACACGGTGATGATAACCAGCTTCTTTTAATCGACGGCGTATGGTAGATTGTGAGACATTATGGATTATTGATAGTTCGGAGGTGTTCACAAATCTATCTTCACGCGCCTGCTGAACAATACGTCTATCTTGAGCAGCACTACTTGTTCGGGGTCTACCTGTGGTAACGTGACGTGTTACATCTCCCTCAGTAGACCATCTATTGATCCACAGGTAAACAGTGTTCCTCTGTAAGCAAAGAATAAATAATTGATAAAAATGTTAAAATAAGATTGGTTCAATGAATATAATAATTTTTTTATACGGGATTCGATACGTATATTTCCAATGTCTAATGTGGTAAAACAGTTTTTTACTTACATCAATACCAAGTTCATTGGCGATGTCCGTGACCGAGACGCTTTCACGGTGAAGATTTACAATCCTGTGTCTGGTCTGAATATCTAAATGATAATTAATTTTTTTATAGAATTTTGTAATAAATGATGCTTCAATCAAGATGTACTTAAATGTCAATAGATAAATTTTGTGACGTATAGAAGAAAACATTTGCATTTTGATCTTTGATAACCTTCTCTAACATTAAAGAGTTTTGTTATCACCGTACGTCATGTCAAATGACATAATTTTGAACACTATGACTGCGTAGATATTGCTACTATTGGAGGCGGCGATATTTATGAATGATTGGATGTGGAGAACAAATTATATAACTGAATGCTTAAATAATTTAGCAGTGGCTGCTGAGTTACTTTTGGCACTTTAGCTGCTTCAATAAAAATGACAAATTGTTTGCTGAAATAAATTTCAATTCTTATTGTTGAGACATTTTTGCGGATTTTAACAGCTGCTATCTATATGATGCTGACTGTACCTACACTCTTCACTGTTGGGGTCGAACTCTGCTATCAACGACGAACGCGCGGTGTTCTTTTTTGTGGAAATGGAGGATATCCTTTTGTCCATTTCACGCATGGGTCTTTGTACCTCGGTCTCTAAAAGTCTTTTGAGGAATTTTCGGGCCGTAGGTGTGCTTGGGGGTGAAATTTCATTTTCATTTTTAATGGTGTCGGATGCCTCTTTTTGTGGATTGCTGTGATGCTTGGGCGTGATTATGCTTCATGGTTTCTTTATTTATCCCACTTCTGAGATGTAAAAGTGGCAATAAATAAAAAGACTTACTGAATCACACACAAATATATTTTATTAATTCGTATCGTTTCAAAAATGACAAGAGATTGTTCTTCCTCCAGTCGTAACCATCGACATCCCGAGTTACTCTCGTAATAGGCAATGCCCAGAAATGAGTTCAAATCACATTATGTCGACTCCTTTCACCGAAGGCATTCGGTAGCTCGGGTAGTCGGCTCGGCTCGGCATGGCTATGGTTGGCTATGGTTGGCTATGATTGGCTATGATTGGCTATGATTGGCTATGGTTGGCTATGATTGGCTATGATTGGCTATGTTTGGCTATGATTGGCTATGATTGGCTATTATTGGCCATGATTGGCTATTATTGGCTATGATTGGCTATGATTGGCTCGCTATGGCGCGCTGTGATTGGCTGGGGCGATGTGATGTAACAAAAACCAACGATTTGTTAAGCTCCTCCTTTTTTAATTGAGAACCTTTTTGAAGTCGGTTGAAAATGTATGAATTTGTCTAACGGCCGGTATTAATGACTTACCTACCATTAACTGTTTGTTAAAATTACCTATAGCTACTATTGGATTTGGCTACTAGAGGTAGAATTTTGACTTATTTTGTATGGAGCTTATGTCAAATTTGAAACTCCAGTACCCAAATCCATCGATAGTTAAAGAATTGAGATCGGCAGTTACTCTATTAGCGAAACTGACAGTTGTGAATTTCGACAACCGTCGACATACACCGTGAATTTGTAGTCGTTTTGGAGCCAAAAATTTAGAACTCTATATCATTAACTTTAAAAAAAATATCAGTTTAGGAAAATATTATCATTTTTTTAATAAGAATTAACGGTAACGCTACTCTTCACCTAATAAGAATAGGTATTACGATCATAAGATAGAAGTCATTCATAGTTTTCTACCACCCAAAAATATACATATATAATACTTTGCTTTAGGCAATTTAAGGTAAATTGTTTTAATGTTAATTTATTATTAAACATATATTTTTATATGGAGTTCATAAATTTGGGCTCCAAAACGACTACAAAATTAGGGTGTATTGAAAATCCGACACTTTATCTGTCTATCGGGCGGCGGCCCAAGAATGTCAGTTTCGCTATTGGAGTTTTAACAGACAGTTAGTGGTAGATTAGTAATTGACACCGGTCGTTAGCGTCCATTATAATCCACGTTAATCCAAATAGGTATTTTTTTATTTCCGCAGGCGTAAACGCTCAAAGATAATGGCACTTGTCTTAGTCCCCTGTACTACTATACTAGTAGTACAGGGGACTGAGACAAGTATTACCGTGACTAGTATAAGATTTTCAAGTCACCACAAACGCAGTTTATTTAAAGGTGCTAATCGCCGAAAGTACTGGGCCGATGTTAATGAAATTTGATATGGAAGTACGTACCTAAGAGAAAGCGTGTTGAGTGCTAGGTAACCACGACTTCGAAGAAACAGTGTGGGCTCACCTCCTACCAGATGCACTAACGACGTGCATCTGGATCGAGGTCCATTTTTTAAATCCTTGCAAAACGAAATAAGATTTACAGGAAAATTTGTGAAAAATAGTACAAAATGATAGCTTATATACTTAAAGGGCCATGAATTTCTTAAACGTCAATTAAAACTGTTATGATTAAATAACTTGGGCCTTCAATCCAGACACGTTCATAAAGTGGCATAGCTCACAAAGTACTATCTCTGGGTTTAAGCATTTATTAAATATTTTTAGAAATTCCCAAATCTATAGAATATGACATTACAGATTTGTAGTGGTATATCTAGGGCCCTCAATTCAGTAATGTATTTACTGAAGAATCTGCAAAGCATGAATTTATCTGAAGAAACAAATAAATACATCTTCAATATATTTTCGTTACATGCCTCTGTGAATTAGTAAAAAAGAAATAATGACACAAAAGTTATTGAAAGTCGAATTTTACTATAACATCTGAATTAAGAGCCTAATGTTTTCGGCTTTATTGACTAGGCTCAACCTCATAGATTAACGCAAATTATAATTAGTTTTTTAATCAATCAGCTGAAACCAAACGCATTATAGTGACTGGGGAAGATCAGAGATAGATCCCGCATTATTGTACAAGCTCTGTGTCGCGGGGGACTTTACAAACATACAAGTCACGGACACAAAGTACACCCAGACATGGAACAACAATTTGTGGATCACACAAAGTGGTGCCCCGTGTGGGAATCGAACCCACGACCTCTTGCGTAGGAGTCAGACACACTCCCACCGCGCCACATAAGCAAGACTATTTTTAAACAAATTATGAACCTCGTGTATTAAAATATTCAATAGCATTACGTTAAATACGCAAACTTAATTCATTCAGACTTGTATACCTTGAAATTAAATATTCATAGAACCAGTCTCTAATTAGCTCATCAGTTGTTAAAGTTCATTGAGTGGTAACGTATATTAAATTAAATTTGACTGAATGACTGGTCTCTTGGTCTGGTGGTTAGTGACCCTGGCTGCTAAGTAAGAGCACCCTCTTAGGTTTGGTTACCTAGGATAAATCTTTGGGTGATGAGCAAGATTGTTCTCAAAAGCGCAGCGGAGATCATTTTTTCATGACACTCGAAAATAACCTTTAAAACTATGACCATAAAGTGCATTCGGTATGCTCACGAAGTCGAGCGGACTCGCGCACGACGAAAAATGGCAAAAAGATCAGTTCTATTGTAAGGGATAGGATACCCTTAAATATTAATGTTATTTTTATTTAATTATTTATTTTTAAATTGAATGATATAACTCAATAATCTGTGAATATTTCAAGCGTCTACCTGTTGCCATTATTAATGTCGAGCAAAAAAACACCCTTAAATATTTATTTTATTCTGTTTTTAGTATTTGTTGTTATAGCGGAAACAGAAATAAATCATCTGTAAAAATTTCAACTGTTAATTATAACGGTTGATGAGATACAGCGCGGACAGACAGACAGCGAAGTCTTAGTAATAGGATCCTGTTTTAACCTCTGGGTACGGAACCCTAAAAAATACATGCATATTCCCTTTAGTAATTAAATTTTATAAAACTGTAATAAAGGTAGATATAAAATTCGAAAAGTCTAGAAAACCTAAGTACCTAAGTATGTAATTCCGTTGAAATATATTTCGAAATATAAGAAAAAATGTCTTCAACACAACACGACCCAATAATCATATAAGGGAATACAAAGAGCTTGGAAACGGATATAGAATAGATAAGAGTTCCATTGCATTGGGCACGTGCCTTTATTATTACTCGAACATGTACATAATTATTAATAGATTTCTTCTTTTCTTTGGTGATAATGCTTTTCTTCACTAATTTAGCTGATGAATAAATATCACACAAAATGCGGACTTTGGTACCATTACTACCACTAGACCGTTTACTCCTTCAAGAAAACCATGGGCATTAATCATTGCATACTTCAAATATCATCATCAGATACATGATCATCAATCCCTGATGCAGTAGTATCAACAGGATCATTAACTGAAGACCTAACTGCTCTGCGAATAGGACTAATCAGATGATCTAAAGATCCTATATTTATAACACGATATCTTTTAGAATAACGGGAACATTCAGGATTTTGAAAACAGTGTCTATCTGTTCTTCCAGAAGGGATAAAAGGCTGATGTGTTCTGAATTCTCTGTCAATTGGATCTTGAAAGATTGGCAGAGGGCATGTAACGGAATATGGTATTCTTGAGCAGGTTTGTCTGCCAGTATAATGTGAAGTGTAGGAACGTATTGCTGGTGCACAGTGGTGTCTGGTTGCGTTGCCTAGTTTTGTAGACTTTGCAAGCTGAGGCTCAAATAAGTTGGACTCATCCCAATAGTCTTTCATTGATACCTGAAAAAAGGAGATTTTATAGTAATGCCAATAATGGGAGGCTCTCAAAATGTTGAAATCCGTGTTAAAATGATTTTTTTTTTTTTTAAAGACAACTCCTGCACAGGTTTCAAGCCCTGTATTACGGGCAACTTTACAAACAAACAAATCTCGAATAAAAAGTACACCCAAACTAAGAAAAACAATTTATGGATCACAAAACTCCTGTGTAAGAATCGTACACACGACCTCTAGCTAAGCAGTCAGGGTCACTAACTACAAGACCAACAGGCCAGTCAAATAGATGAACTAACAGGCACTCAGAAACGAGCATTACATAAACTAAACTCTACCTAGACATAATCTAGATTCCCAGTTACTTTGCCACATAATGATACCAGAAGTTTTGCTAACTTCTAGGTCTACAAACACAAATGTCTATGAAGATACCTGTGGTTGAACTTTTGAGCAACTTCTCCGCATAAATGGAGCTCTCATATTCATCCAGCAAAAATCCTGTCCTGACACTGGCACTCTGGAACACTCCGTTTGAGAATATCCATATATCGAAGAACATGGTTGCGTTTGAAGACCTATACCCTCGCATATATCTGCTCGGCTCTTACTTTTACCTCTAAATAGAGTAGATATACAATTAGGTGTCATGCAGGCACGTTGTCTAATCCTCTCAATGTAATCTAAATTATCTGTGCTCAAAGAACATTGAGGGTAGAGACATGATACTTGTCCACGATCTATAGTTGGTTTAAAATCTTCAGGAGATATAAAATATCTTGTCGATGCATCAATTGTTCTATCTACTTCAGTAGTTTTAAGTTTCTTAATCAATTGTTTCGTAAATTGATTTCGTATGAGAGGTAGAGTTTCTAAAAACATTTCTACTATTTCTTCCTTTTCGTTTACGTTTGATTCTTCACCGTTTTGATCTAACTCTAATAAAGTTTTTGCTAATTCACCAATATTGTGTTTCATTTCTAATATTTGTGTAGCATTCTGTTCTTCTAACGGTAATTCTTTCACCCAATCTTCAATTACATCTTTAGTTTTAATAAATTTAGCTGTAGATTGAAATACATTATCTGATATCTCTACATTTTTTAGTGCCTTATACAGATCACTATTTAACTTTTCCCGGTTGAAAGGTTTATCGGGATGCTTCACTAAATATTTATTACAAAATTTATCTAATTCATCTCTTATTTTTTTCTTCAATTTGTTTCTATCATAACTGTTACCGCCTGTGAAATGAATTTTGATAAATGCGTCAGCTAATTCATCTTTCATGATTTCGAAAGAGTTCAGTTCCTCGAGAGTTGTGTCTTCTTGTTCCTGAGGCATTGCGTTTGATATTACTTCCATTATTTGTTGATGTAGATCTTGCTCAGCGGATATATCATGTGCTGTCAAAAGGTCAATGATGGCGTTGATTAAATCCATACTAATTATTATAAAAATATAAAAGTACCTATGTCTGTCTGTATGTCTATCTATTAGTTTAGATGAAATTTGGTAAGTTGATAGCTTAAGTTTTGAGAAAAGTTAGTACTATATAAAGGTCTAAATATTTTATGGTAAGTGCTAACTGTAGGTACTACTTGAAGCTATCTGGGGACCTACAAGACCTCCGCACGTGGATCATGGTGGCCATATTCACCGCAGTTGTAATAATACTAATACTCAGTATATACTTTATCTACCGAGCAATCGGAGCAAAAATAGAGAAGAACCTGTTGCGAATCGTCAGGGACTCGAATGCTGCTTAAGACTGTCGGAAATAGATATAATTAATAAGATATTTCAATTTTTTGTACAATTTTCAACTTATAATTTTTACAATTTTTAAATGTATAATTTTTACAAATGTATAATTTTTTTACAAAAGGGGGAATATCTATGGCAGTCGCCATAGTATATGCCTATACCAAATAATGAAACACCAGTACGTGTTTAGATTGCACTTCCTAATTGTCTATTTTATTATTTATAAATTACGCAATCTACACGTACTGCTAAGAGGCGCTGAATAAACAAATCGCCCTCCTATTATAATATTACTTCCTATATTTTTACGTGTATAAATACTTAGGTTTAAGATTTATTAAGCTAGTCAATTAAGTCAAGTCAATATAATCTACAACCCTTCATCTCGCTTCTCATTGACTCACAATAAATATAGTAATACGCTATATCTATCTATACCAAGCATCGAAATTATTTTTAAACCAGCTGAACCGACAGAAATTGACCTGTCTTACAGTGTTACAATGGCGGTGTTACATCTGATTTCGGTCACGGGTCAAATCAGATGTAACACCGTTCCACCGTAACCTAACACCATTCTTTATAGCACTGTATGCTAGCTATGAATAACGAATATTGGTATTTTAAGCTATTGCATAGCTTTTATCGCGGACTTTGAGCGTGGCGACCGAATCAAGAAATTCCGTAATGAAAATAAAACCTAACACCCCCACTCCGTCTACCATGTAACTCGGCCGGGCGTTCGCTTAACGTATATGTATATGGTACGTCTGTACGACGCTCGCACGGATCGAGACGAGCTGCTATGCAATAGCTTTACCGCGTCAGTCCCCAAGTGCCACACATTTCTTTTTTTTTTTCGTATGAACCTTCTACAAAGTATCAAAAATTTAAGAACGAAAAAAAAAGAATGAAACCTGTAAAGAGAAATAGGCATTCATTTTTATATATAAATAGATAGATAAAGATAATGTACCTTGCAAAAGTAAGGCATGTTCCAATGTAAAAAGAGCAGACTATAATGTTTACCTCGATGACTCCTACGTATACTATCGCGAACCGCAAGATGCGTTTTTAAACATACAATAGTATACGTGGGAGTCATCGACCTATTGATCTTAATAATCAATTATTTTTGTGAAGATAATTAAAGGAATGATTAAATTTATTGCGCAATTTTAGGATACCTACACAGATTTTGATAAAATTAGTCATATTCTTCTATTACAATGTCAATAGTCAATACTGTAATAAGTTTACTACCTGCTGTGTAAGGAACTTCCTCCATCATCATCATTAACTGGTCACCCTTCTGAATAGCAACCCTCATCTCTTCAAGACCGACTACCTTGCTTATCCGTCTATGCACTTGATACACTAGATCTTCTAATTCAGCTTTTGGCGATTTTCTTGCTTCTGGCACTAATTCCAAGTACTGTAATCGATCAAAGATATCGCTCGCTATTTGTTCTTTCAATGCCATTCTATTTTCATTGTTTACGTTTATCGGTAGTTCAGCAATCCATTTATCAATTGCATCTTCTATTTGCGTCCAATAATCGCTTTCTTCGGTGTGATCTGCAGCTATTGTAGTATCATTAGGTATATCTATGTCAATGCGGTTCTTTTTAGGAGTAGATGTAACAGGGCCTCTAGACAGTCTAGGAGCAGATTTCATTGTTGTTTCTTCTCTTTCAATGTTCACTGTATTTTTGTTTGTTAGTTCTTTTTGTGCTGCGTCTTTTGAATTAGTTTCCACTGTGAGAGGTTCTGAGGCGTTGAGTGTAAAGAAACTATAGTGGTCGATGTGTATTGCATTTTTAGGTCTTGTTTTATTTTTCGATTCTCTGGAATAGAGTAAAAATAAATAAAATAAGTAGGTGTATTAAGCACTACTTAGTGAGACTAATGGTGTAATGTATGTTATCTAATATAGACAAATGGAAAATCCTAAATCATTTCTTTATTTATCAACGTCCAGTCCAAACTCTTGGACCTAGAAAGCTGAAATTTTGCAAGCAAGAAGGTTCGACAGGAATAAGAAAAGATTAAAGGGAAATTGAGCTCTAAGCGAATTGAAAAGCTTAACGCTAGTATTCAGAACTATTTCATTTTATTCTGCTTGTAGTTTGATCAGAGTAAGAATCAGAAGTCTTAGTAGTAGTTAGGGGAGTTGGTGGCGCATCAGGAATGCGTCTGTCTTGTGTTGTGTCACATTGAAACCATCATCAAAATTGGAAAGGTAGGTACCGTACACATTTGACCGTTCCAACTCGCAGTCTATTTTGTGTCTACGATATGTTTGTAAACTTTTTGTGACACAGGACCTGCTCCCTGTCAGTTATCTTTAGTTTCTTAGTGCTTATTCGTGTTATACATGGAACTCCTATGCAAACTGCAGTGCGAGATCTGGAGCCCGTGCCTAAGGCTCCAAACGTTATGTTGAAGAGAGTGTTGAAATTTCATTGAAGAGTGTCAAATTCTTGTCGATCGTCTTAAACATGTTGTCATAAAAGTTATAAAACACCGACAAAGACACAAGTTTGTGCCCCACTTCGAAACTATTGCAGAGTCAAAGACACAAAGCCGTGTACGCCCGAACGAACAAAAGCTAGGTGAACACGAATATTCAATTCAACACTTTGTTCTCGTGCTTGCCGTTAAGGAACATCAAATTACTGTGTTCGTCAAAAATGTTTGTGGCGATCCAATTTGGTTGTTCTGTGCTTGGTGTTCGAAGACATTTTATGCGACATTGTTTTTGTTTATTGGCTAGTTTACTGTCGACCACTTCTAATGGTGAAACTGTAGTTACTGAGCTATTGAGCGCGAACACAAGTAGAACTGTGTTAGCAAGGTGTTCGTGTTCGCTTTATTCATTTACGTCCATACGAACTAACTAAATGTTCCGAGATCGATCTTAGTGTTTACCATGTTTTGTTCGTTCGTGCGTAGGTACACGGCTTTTCAGTATCGACCGCGACTTGATTATTAATCTGTCAGACTTTTCTACTTAAATAAAAAAAGATAACCAGCAATGTGGGATTGGTTCCTATTACTAACGATCTTGTTAACCTCTCCAGGGGGTCAATACACGTATTTAAAGCAGTGCAGATGTAGTTCAGTTGCAGTTAAGTTTCGATTAAAACGGCCTTTTTTGTATTCTTGTAACTTGGGAGTTTTCGTAATCGAAACTTTATTGCAACTGCACTGCAACTGTACTGCTTTAAATACGAGAATTGGCCTCCTGCTAAGCTCAAAGACTTGTGTACGTAGTTTAATGGGTAGGATTCGAACCCGCGACCTGACGATTGCGAGACCGATGCCTTAGCCATTAGGTAACTAGTTACTCACGCTCATTCTGAGAATCCTCATCAGATAGTTATTTAAGTCAGGGCAGAAACAAGTTCCCCATTCTTCACCGTTATGTATTTGCCTGAAACAACATATTATAACTTAATCATAAACCATTCCCCCAACTCTCTCTCAACAACCCCCCCCCCCCCTATTTCTCTCTCTCCCGCTCATACCAGAGTGAGGGAATAGAGTGCAGTTCTTCACTTGAGTTAGAGGTAGGGTAAGCAGCAATTCATGACTCTGGCCATGTGAGTCAATAAGCAAGTTTTGCGCATTTAATTTCAAGGTGTTCAAGGGGCATTATCTTCCTAAGGTACTTGTTTCACTAACGGCGAGAAAGCGAACAACTGTAAAATTTCTCGCTCAAGAAATGTACAATAGATGTAGTGTAAGCAAACAAACAAAAACTAGTGGTTTAATATTCGAATTAACATTATGGTACGATCATATAAACACAGATACCTCGAGCGAGGTAAAGTCCATGAACAGTTCGATAACATAAATACCACTGTATCACTGACACTGCAACAATAGCGACGCCTATCGGTAGACGTGTTGTCGCTACGACTGCTCGATTAAGACTGTCAACGAATGAGACTCACTGCCCTACTACCGGCACTTCAAAATGTAAACGTCAAACGAATGTCACGCCACCCAACGGCAACCATGTATAAATGAGTCAATACACCCTCTATTAAATCAAAACAGATATTAGGTCAACGGAAATCAAATACCGATTTAATAATTCTCGGACATATAGATGGTTGATCGCTGATTGTTCACACCCACGGGATCTACATCTATTCTTCATTTCTTGAGCGAGGAAATACTTGATAGATAGTTACTCGCTACTCGCCGGCAGTGGGACAAGTGCCTTACCTACGACACTGGTAAACTAACTAACAAGAAGACCTTTATTATTATTAATAGTGTAAAACTACAATAACTGCTAATCATTACGCGGCAAGAATGCTTGTTTTTAACATTCTTACTCCGAATTGGAATGCATGTAAGTTGCTCAATCACGCCAGGCCCTCTGAATGCAACTGAATAGCTGAACTGGCCTGTTGGCCTAGTGGTTAGCGACCCTGACTGTTAACCCTGAAGTTGTGGGTTCGATTCCCACACGGGACATTAACGACGGTAACGAATTCGCGGGCAACAGTTAGTACCCAGTTAATACTTACATTATAAACAATGATTTATAATAAAAATAGGTAAAAAAATATAAAATATACCCTAACTTACTAACTTAATGTAAGAGAGGGATTTTTGCTATTTAATTTCACTTCATAACTAATGCTCAAGAGAATAAAAACAGAAAGTTACCAAAAATACTCTATCTACATCTGACACACGACAAATGTCTGATTTATTTTTTTGTCAACGCCACGCTGAAGAGTTTTTAAACAAGCAGTTTCTGAAAGTAATGGTTTGGGTCCACTAGGCTCGCCGAGTCGAGTCGAATCGCAGATATTTCGTATACCCACTTAATCTAAGATGCTTACTCAAACTTTGTGTGATAAGTATAATAGTTTATTAATGACTGGCCTCACCTAGTGGTTACTGATCCTGACTGTTAAGCCGGAGGTCGTGGCTTCGATCCCCACCCATGATAAAACTTTGTATGATGAGCACGATGGTTTATTCTGTGTCTGGGTGTAATTTATCTTTAATATGCATGTATTTTGAAATATATAAGTATGTTTATTAGTCGTCCGGTTTCCATAGTACAAGCTCTGCTTAGTTTGGGAACAGATGACGGTGTGTGAGTCCCAAGATATTATTATTATTATTATATTAGTAATTTAAATCTGTACAAATAAAAGTCCAATTTAATTAACTATGTATTTGAAAAATATGTTATTTCAATTTAAAAGTTATCCAGACACGTGAATTGAATTCAAAATGACGTAACGGCTTTTTATAATCCTTGACATGTATTTAAAATTCTTCGAATCGTTAAATACCCTTTATGGGTTCTGTAATCAACAAGGAACTGTTTATGTATTAAGTCTCGCTATGTTCGTCCGTCCGTCTATACGCAGCTTAGCTCAGAGTTTCTTGGTACTAGAAAGCTGTAATTTGGGATCAATATACCTACATGTTAGTCACACAGACACCACCAGACCAGAGTACCTCTTAAGTAAGTTTTTTTTTTCTCGTCTACCCCATGGTGGGTGACGACTATACCATACCTGTGACCTCGATCGGTGCAATTCGATCGAAACGTGGAATAAATAAAATTTTAAAATTTGAAGCGGCCGGCGGTAGCCTAATGGTTGGCCATCGGTCTCGCAATCGTGAGGTCGCGGGTTCGAATCCTGCCCATTAAACTACCGACGTGAACCCACTCCTAACACAAGCCTTTGAGCTTAGCTGGAGGGGTTAACAGGATTACCAGTAATGTGGGACTCAATCCCACATTGCTGGTTATCTTTTTTTTTATACAAAAAAAAAAGATTCGAATTTTTAAATAATTATACATACAGCATACAACTTTAAAGTGTAATATTTTAAAGGCCATTTTACTCTCAATATCGGCCAAGTGTGTGTCGCTCGCACGTTGCGGTATAAGGGGGGGGATGAAAGTACCTAAATCTATGGGTGGGTTTTGTTTGTCCTACTAAAGAATAGCTGTCTTACCCTCATGGGGGTAAATACCCTCAGGTTGGGAAATCAGGATCGAAGTACATACCTACTTACCTGCTGACCCCAAGGTGGCTCAAAGCCGTAGGTATTGATCTAATATTACGTTAGTAGTTATAGTTTTCATAACAATCAATTTAGAAAATAAACCTTGAAGGTAACCACAAGAGAAATAAACCGAAATAAAATTGACTGAGACAAAAGTTAGTATCTATATTTATTGCAATAAGCCATTATAAAATGTTGTTATTGGCAATATAGCCCACTTGCGTGATACTGTATTGCACAAGATGGCTGACGTGGTTTTCGCGCCATTTCGTGACGTTTCTTTAAAGTTAAATATATATAAATATACTAAGCTTTCTAAATATCTTATTTTGGGTATGTTCCGTTAGGCACTGGAGCACTGTAAGGTGTGATAAAATAATTATAATAAGTAATTTAATATATTGCAAAACCGTTTCTTTATAGTAAGCTATACCTAATGGTTACTATTTAAAACGGAACGCAGTCCAGTATACCTACTGTCATCTACGTTTAATCTATACCAATAATATAAAGCTGAAGAGTTTGTTTGTTTGAACGCGATAACCTCAGGTCCGAATTGAAATTTAGTTAAAAATGATTTTACTGTTGACATGAGGAGGATAACATCACGCTACGACCAATAGGAGCGGACCAGCAATGAAAAATGTTGCAAGAACGGAAAAAATAAGCGCAGACGAAGTCGCGGGACAGCTAGTTATAAATAAAATTTCTGCTGCTTTCTTTCTGCGTTTTAAAGATTTAAGCATACATAGGGATATAGGGACAGAGTGATAAGTTTAGATTTTACAATCTGTTAATCAAATAACGCCTGGCAATTTAACTATAGACGCAAAACGAAAATGCTGCATATTTGAAGGTAAACAGCTTTGTAACGTGGGCACTAACAACACTTATTTTGTAAGTTCATAATTCATAATTAATTTATTCGGTAATTCTAAGACCAAGAATAGTGCTTAATTATTTAGTATTATCATGGTGACAAATAAACACACAGCTCACGAGATCCTTACTCATACTGACAATGTTTCTATAAGAACTTGAAATTTAAAATCACAACAAGAAAAAACTTGTCTCATAACGTCTTTCTATGCCATTTATTGTTTTAAAACTTTCATACTGCGGGGACTGCATAAGCCACAGTTCCTTTCCACCTATCGCCACTGTTACTCCAGAATACGGTGAGGCAGTTGTTAAAGAAGTACAAGAATTCAACCGAGAAGATGGATACTAACTTTCACCATCTTGGAATTCAGTCATCAACAAATTCAATCGTCACTTTAAAACGTCCGCGCCTGAATATAAAGACAAGCAAGTAGAAACATGGGCGTATATAAGGGAGAGGGGGGGGGCGTGCCCACCCCAAAATGGTCTAGTGCCCACCCCAGAATGTTGGATTATGACACCTAAGAAACTAAGTCTACAGTCGAGAAATCTACATACTTATTATTACATTCCATCTTGTTACTTTTAAAAACACAACATATGTAATTCTAATATCGAGTGCCCCCCCTACGTGTGGCACATCATTCGACAGGGCCTTCAAGGTTTCTAAGAACTCTTTTGGTCAAATCATTTTTTTTGGAAATAACACACTATTACACCAGAAAATCGCGAACATACATACATACACACACGGGTCAAATAGAGCATCACCTTTTTTGAAGACGGTTAAACGATGGTTAAAAACTACAAATTAGCCTACTTACATGGGGCAACACAATAATACCCCCCCAAAATAACCCTAGATACGCCAATGAGTAGAAATATCGACAATACTAATAAAGAAAGTTAGCAAGACCAGGCGAGGGTAGTTGAAAAACCCACGCCTCATAGAGCCATCGCTAAACTGCCATCAGTCAGTATTCACGATGTGAACCCAGTCTTACTATCTAATGTCTTTTGAAGAACTTTTACAGAACTAATAATAACAAGAACATAAAAACTTTTCAATATGAAATTGGCAGAAAAATACTCTATAGATAAATCTGACATTTTACACTTTGACTTGTAAATAGGTTAAGTTATAATAATGAAGTGAAATTAAATTCTAAAAGCCTTTCTTTTACTTTAAGTTTTGTAAGTTAGGGTATATTGTTTACATAATTACATGTTTTTGTTTATAAATCATTGTTTATAATGTAAGTACTAATTATTTTGTACTAGAGGCCCGCTCCGTATTTGCACGGACTTTTCCTCACCATTTATACACATATTAGGCATGTATCACATCACACTAATATTATAAAGGCGAAAGTTTGTGAGTATGTGAGTGTGTATGTTTGTTACTTCTTCACGTCTAAACGGTTGGAGCGATTTTAATAAAATTTGGTATTGAGTTAGCTGACACTCTGGCTTAACACATAGGCTAATAAACCGCGGGTAAAACCGCGGGGCACAGCTAGTTATACATATAAACATTCCTTATGAAATTATCTGAATGATAGTGAAAGCCGTATCAAAATCCTTTGCGTAGTTTAGAAGTTCTAAGCGAACACAGCGGGAAGCGACGTTGTTTTATAAGTACTACTCGCGGACATCTGCTTCGTACGCGTGAATCCTGTATTAACGGGATGTTGTATTATACACATAAACCTTCCCCTTGAATCACTCTATGTATTGCTGAAAACTGCATCAAAATCCGTTGGGTAGTTTAACAGATCTAAGCGCACAGAGCGCGGTTATGGTTTCCGCACTTAGTCCTTAAACGGGACCATTGTACGTGACTCATGGTGGCCGTTATTCCAACAGCCCACCTGCCTCTAGAAGAAGACCAATCTTCCTTGCTGATAAGTACTATGTAAAAAAAAATTATAAGTTGACCAACCAACATTTTTCTTTGATAATGGTACATAATGGCACAAAATACCTCTAAGTACTTAGTTCAGAAGGTAGGTGACGTATATACGTAGGTACTTCGCTTGAGCAGCGCACGGGCGAAAGATGTTACACCTTTGGAACCAATTTGAAGCGGCGGTAGCCTAATGGCTTAGGCATCGGTCTCGCAATCGAGAGGTCGCTGGTTCGAATCCTACCTATTATACTACCGACGTAAACCTACTCCTAACACAAGCCTTTGAGCTTAGCTGGAGGGGTTTACAAGATTGCTAGTAATGTGGGACTCAAACCCACATTTCTAGTTATCTTTAAAAAAAAAGTGATCTTGAGTCGTCTGTAATTCCATCTCCATGGATGATCTCTGTATGTAGCTTACTTTTTGTACTGTGTTTGTGGTAATGATCTCTGCTCATTGCTAGTACCATGCCAGGACCGGCTGTTTATAACCGGTAAAAGCATTGTGCAGCTATCGAGTCCTAGAGTGGAGATCGCGACTTGATAAACGCAGTTAAAAAAAATCTAAATTATTTTTTACTTAGGATGCAAAACAACACTTGTGATACGTCGGGATTCTATATGTACATGTAATGCCAAGTTCGCAAACAATAGGTAAAGCCGGAGAAAAGAACCTGGCAATTATAACACGCGGCCACTCTTTTCAAATTGCTAATTTTACAATGTTTGAATGTTTATAAACTTGCAATGTGTAAGGTGCTGCCACTAGTATATTAAGGTGGGACGCCCCTCAGACAGATGGACTGACGACCCAAAAATGGTTGCTGGAATGAATTGGATGCGTAAGGCGGAGGACCTGATTTTATGGCGTAAATTAAGAGAGGCCTTTGTCCAGCAGTGGACCGATACAGGCTGGTTGATTGAAAAGCAGTGTAGTTTGTATAGATCGTTTATGATCCACTGGAACAGCCCGAAATCGTCATAGCACTGGGCAATCTTCTTCCTATTTTAGGCTTGATGACAATCTATTGCTGATTTATAATTAATTAAATAATATATAATATAATAACTAGTAATATTGTAATAAAGAAAAATGTTAGGTACATAGTTCAAAGAAAATAAATAAGTATTACGTCCGTTCCATTACCATACACATACATACTTTACATGTCTTGGGAGTTTTTGTTGGTAGCGGTACAATTTTGACAAGTACAGAGTGAAGTTGTCGCGATCGCGATTATCTACTCATTTGAAATGTATAGTATAGACTCATCGCAAGCGCTTGTCGCAAACTTTATTTGATTTGCTTAGGTATCAAAAAGCAAACAAATTTAATCATGATAAAAATAGGATACTTTGGCATGGTTTTCAAAAAGTGACACCAGATGCCGTCGATCCATCTGGTGTCGTTTTTTGCAAACCATGGCAAACTATCCTATTTATGATATGCTTGCATTTGTTTATACTTGACGAGGTTCCGGCATGGAAGTAGTTTGTTGAGAATCAGATAATTATGTTGTTTCAGGCAAATACATAACGGCGAGGAATGGCGGAGTTGTTTCTGCCCTAACTTACATAATTACCTTATGAGGATTCTCAGGATGAGCGTAAGTACAAACCTAACTTTTAAAATCTTCAAATTCTTTGTCCTAACTGTCTGACTAACTAGACTAGAGATTTGAAATTTCAAGGACGTGGGCATCCGATAGAAAGTATTTTTCTAAATTTCACCCCTAAGGGAGTGAATAGGGGTGCCAAATTTTGTAAGGACATTCATGTTTTTAACCGACTGCGCAAGAGGGTTATGTTTGTTGACTGTATGTTTAATATGTTTGTATATTTCTATGGCACGCTCTGGAGCCTGAAATGGCTTGATGGATTTTAAGCTTTAGAAATATCATTAGATTTGTCTCAGTTGTAAAAGAGACACTGGATATATGACAATTGGAAAAAATAAATTGTCCGATTTTTAGCGCGTAAATATTTCATTTATAAATTATAAGCAGTCGGGTTTTTTGTTTTGTAGTTTCTAGATTCCTAGGTAAACAAAAAAAATCCAAAAGATTAATTAGTAAATAAAACTAGCATTTTTACTAGCAACGATTAAGCCCCGATTAAATTGTGTGTTAAATAGGATTTTTTAAAAGACGTGATTTGACTAATTTTTTAAAGGGGTATTGTTTTGACTAGTTGGAAACATGCCTATTGATTTAGATTTACTTAAAATTTAGTTAGGTTTTCCAAAACTCAACTTGATTGTGTGAAATAAGGGTTGATATATTGTACGAAAAAACGTCCTATTTATACTCCTTAAGTCACGATTTTATGGCAATCGTCCCATCACATTGTCTTAGTAATTACTTCTATGAGGATATCGAAAAAACTCTATTTCTTTCTTTTATTTTTTTTTAGTTTATTGACTCACCAACAATCGTTTACACTTAAACATTTCTAAGACTAATATTTACAATATTAACATAAACTAGTGTAACATTTTTTTACAGGTAAGCACATCATGCACTATTTATTAATTACATTATATAACCTACCACATACTTTAAATACATAAATCATACAAAACAGTTTTTTTTAATGTTGTTCTTAACAACATTAAAAAAAACAATAAAAAAATATATTAAAATACTAGCTGTCCCGGCGAACTTCGTCGTATAGTATTATATTATCTGTGGTCTCGACTCTTTTTTTTTGTAAATCGGGTTCAATTGTGAATTAAAATCATCCTCGAATCCCCTTGAACTCACACAAAAAATTTCATCAAAATCGGTCCAGCCGTCTAGGAGGAGTTCAGTGACATACACACGCACACAAGAAATATATATATAAAGATTATAGAATGAAATAAAAAGTGAAACTTAATTATCTAAAATTTGAGTGATAAAACTACGTTTGCACTTGGGACGAGGTTATACCACGGAACTTGCTAATAGAGTCAAAATAAACGTCAACTAGATCACTGTTGCTGTTAATCAATTTATCTTTTATCAACTTTTAAATAGAAAATATGGAAATTTTGATTTGCAGTGGTGTCTTCTCTCAAGAAACTAAGTATTTTTTACAATGGAGGGCGACAACGGGTCAGTGGGAGCTCACGAGAGGGTCGCGGCCATTCTTCAGGGTTTGGAAGACTCTGGCCTGGTCCTCACCATGAGCCCAGCTCACAGAGACAGACTGAATAGGAGTCCTTCACCCATGGGACGACAAGGTATGTACTAAAGTGCATATGATAATGCTTTAATTGAATATCGGTCAAGTGTGAGTGGTTCGCACAACGTTTCAATAATAATAATATACCTAATAATAATAATATCTTGGGACAACTCACACAACGTCATCTGATCCCAAATGAAGCAGAGTTTGTACTATGGCAACCAGACAACTGATATACATACTTATATATTTCAAAATATATACATATTATAGATAAATTACACCCAGACACAGAATAAACCATCGTGCTCATCACACAAAGTTTTATCCTGGGTGGGGATCGACCCCACGACCTCCGGCTTAGCAGTCTAAATTGTTTTACAGATGTTTTATTGATGAAGTGATTACAACAGGCGCTTATCCTAGGGGAGGGACAACAGGGGCAATCCCCCGAGACACAAGTAAATGACCTTTTTTTGGGGAATTTGAGAATTTTGACACTGGAACGGTATGTTTTGACAAGCAATTGCCCCTCCCTTCGGCGTTGGTGCCTAGTGTACCCGTGTTGAATCAAGCCCCTTCCTCCACTGTCATGACAGTGACTTACACTTGGCCGGTTAAGTCAAATGTTGCCCTCCCCCCGCCTGAACAAAATCACTAACTGAATGCTTAGTAGTTTAACTTGTGTCAAAGACTGTTATTTTTGGAATTTCAAGCTCTTTTTGTATATAAGTGCTATAGGATTCAGAGACGAGCAGACCTCAGTACTTACACCCAGTATTGAGAGGTCGTGAGTCACTGGCGATCGAGGAGATTGCGAGATCAGCGAGGTTAAGTAACGTTACCATTGTCGGTCTATAAGTGGGTGTCCATTTTCGATAAATGTCCAACTCTTGCGAGCCGCGGAGCACGTTAAGCCACCGGTGTTATATCGGTCTGTAAATGGTTGTCCGTTTTCGATAAATGTCCAACTCTTGCGAGCCGCGGAGCACGTTAAGCCACCGGTGTTATATCGGTCTGTAAATGGTTGTCTGTTTTCGATAAATGTCCAACTCTTGCGAGCCGCGGAGCACGTTAAGCCACCGGTGTCTATGTCGGTCTGTAAATGTTTGTCCATTTACGTTAAACCACCGGTGTCTTAAATCACTCTCCAGTCGTGTCGGGATTCCGTCCCATTTCACAATAAGAATGAGGGAATAGAGAATGTAGGTACCTACTTGTTTCTGTGCACACAAATATCGCCAGCGTTTGACCACCGTAACCTGATCGGTTAACATTAGATAACGTGGATTACACATCAGTAGTCCATATTCCTAACACCACATACTCATTAAGCTATTGCATTTATTCCAATTTTTCTTCCAGAGACGAAGCCTATTGTCCCCAGGTATTCTGTAGAGACTAATACAGAAACAAGTAGAACGAAAACGAGCAGGGGAGCGCAGATTTGTGATGATAGATACATTAGTTGTTACCAGGTGAGTAAATTTACTTCAGGTCTTTTACTCCACTCATGAGACAAGCTGGTAATTGTCCAGTCTGATGATCTAACCTGGGTCCTTATTCACTACTAGCTGTCCCGCGCAACTTCGTATGCGTCAATTTTCCCCGATTTTGCAACATTTTTCATTGCTGCTCCGCTCCTATTGGTCGTAGCGTGATGTGTCGCGAAAACGAAAAAAAAGATAGTGAATAAGGACCTAAGGGGTGTAGTTTAATTAAGACGTTAGAAAATTTGTTGGGGGCTGTTGGTAAGCCGTTGACGTTTCGACCGTATTGCAACGGCCGTGGTCACGGGTAGACTGTCTGAGTCTACCCGTGACGTTGGACTATAAAACAAGGTATTTCATCTTAATTTATTCACGCGATTAAGACCCGTAATCTATATATTTTCATAATGTGTACAAATCACGAAAGCGTTCATCATCAACGTTTATTACAATGAAGTACCTATTCTAAAAATGTTATACTTACTTAAAAAAAAATAAAAAAAATTGAATGTATTATTATAAAGTGGGTATCGTCACAGCTTCTAGGTATACCTACTGAATAAAGTCTTCGTTAATGTATATTTTTTGTTTCAGGTAGCACATTGCAGAGCCCGCCCTAGCTCGCCTCCTGTTGCCATATCTGAGTTTCCTCCGCAAAGGGCGAGACCAGACCATGGTAAGTTCTTCATCAGTTACACTAGCAATAGCCCCTTTCAACAAGCTAGTTAGGATTATTCTAAATATGTAGGTATTTCATGAAAATCCGTCATAACGTTTTGTAAATAATTAAATTATTAGGATTTTCTTGCCCTTAGCTTACCCTTTTTAGGGTTCCGTAGCCAAAATGGCAAAACGGAACCCCTTATTTCCCCTTACCTCCCTTAAATGTAAAGTAGGGATGTGATTTTATTTTCTCACCTACTTCATCGTGTGGGGTATCGTTAGATAGGTCTTTTAAAAGCGTTTAGGAGTTAGAAAGACCATTTTTAGTTTTATTTTGAAATATTTAGGGGGGGGGGGGTGACTACGGAACCCCTTCATTGTGCGTGACCTGACATGCACTTGCCCGGCTTTTATTAAAAGCTATTTTTTTGCGATATACTTCTAAGATATTCCATCAAAATCGGTTCAGTGGTTTTGGAGATATAATGTTATTTTGTTATAGTTGAAGGCAACTTTGAAGTTGGTGGCATTGGAAGCTGCGACCAAAGAGAAATTCGTGCGAGATCACCTCGTAACAGACTATCCTGCGATCGAGGTAACACTATATTTACTATCCAAATGTGTTAAGGAAGAATTACTCATGCAGGCATGACTTGAACCTGCAAACATTCGGGTCATAGGCGTACCCAGTGGAAGGCGGAGGGGTTTTGGGGAATAAACCCCCCAAATAGCGAAAAGATAGGTACACAGTACACATTTTGCTGGTGTTTAGTCAATTGTACCATCTAAAGAACCCCGATATTACGAAACCCCATACCCAAAACAATGTCCTGGGTTTGCTCATAATAGGTATACTGTTTTCACGGTATTAACTGATAAGCTAAGAGTCATAGACCAGGTGTTGCAGCGTAAATTAGTAGACGACTATGTCCAGCAGTGGACCGATACAGGCTGATTGATTGATTGGTAACTGCTGAACCAAGTCACGTTCAGATTCACCAAATTTGCTTTCTATATGTTACGATATCTTTAGAAAGCGTGATGGTTGCCTAACAGAATTCTGTTACACTCCTGGCAAGAACGTGATGAAATTCTCCTGGAAACAGCACATAACTTATTAACCCATTCTTATGCACTTTCCAGCGGTAACCAACGGTCTCATTCCATCCTGTGAGACGGACCCGTTTGCTCTCTCCTTACGCCAGTACCCAAGTTACCCACCCTTAAAGTCCGTCTCCAGTGAGGTTTTGGCCAGAAAGCAAAGGGATCGAAGCTCCTCTCCGTCCAAGACATCTTCTGGTCCGCTTAGGGAGAAAATCCTCAGAAGGATTCAGGGGAAATTCTGTAAGTAGTTATGTTTTTGGGATTAATGATATATCGGTAATTTTTATAGGCATTTCTTGCCAATTACTTGACAAATACAATTATAGAGGGCCCAACTCGCGAGCATCAAGGGATAGAAAAAATTGAGGTCTAGTAACATAATCCAGATATGTGGTTCGCTTCTGGCCCCGATTTGGCTACGGAACTCTCGGATTCCTGGGTCTGGACTTCAAATTTTTCTATCTTTCAAAAATGCAATTATTGTAATAATGATATATCGACATTGAACCATTTTTTTAATCTGATAGGGAACTAGCGCCTCACCTGAAGGTAAAGTGATTACCACTACCCATAGACATATGCGATACCAGAGTCATAGCAAATGCATTGCCGGCGTTTTAGAAAAGAGTATGGTCTTTTTTTTGAAAGTCCTAAGTCATATCGATCCGGAAACACAATTGGCAACAGTTTTTCCCATAAGATAGTTGTGAGTGACAGAAAATGGCGTTTAAATGTACTGTGGTTGATTGCCAAGTGTCGAGATGATGACGGTAATATTTTGAGGCTTGTCGCGTTATACGACTCCGAAACTCAGCTGGTGGGATTAGTGCTAACAAGTTTTCAGAAGACTCCCCTTAGAAGGTCTCGTGGCATAATTGGGTATTATTTATTAGTCGCTAGATCGGCACGACTTAGGTTTTACTTTGGCCCAGTTTTGTTCTCTGATTCACGGAAACGCAACATTTAGATCATTCACTTGCAGAAGACCACAAGTTTTCAATTCAGAAAATAGTCTTCTCTTTAGAAGGCCATAAGTATAAAAATATTATGATAAACTTTCGCGATTTGTACACATTATTATATATATATATATATATATATATATTACGGGTTTTAATCGCGTGAATAATTTAAGGTAAAATACCTATTTTTTTTATTTCACGACGTTTCGACTGTATTGCAACGGCCGTGATCACGGGTTGACTGTATAATACTACTGTGAATACAGTCGAAATGTCAGGAAATAAACAAGCTATTTTACCTCAGATTATTCACGCGATTAAGACCCGTAATATATATATTTTCATAATGTGTACAAATCGCGATAGTTTATCAAAATTTAAGACCATAAGTCTTTTGTAAGATGAACTGTCACTGAATCTTCTCAATTCTCACTCCACGTCTCTCTTCTACAGCTCCTCTCCAAAACACGCAAAGAACACACAGCTCCTTGTCTTTCCGAAAGACTAAACCTTCGAGTCGTCTGAGGTGGAACCGGTCCAGACACTTACTGACGCATACGTACAGATTTGACAGTTCAAAGTACAGAAGACCAGAGAAGCCGTGTTCTTTTAGAAGAGAAGCTGATGCAAGTTTCAAAAGGCAGAAGGATTTTGGAACTGTTACGAAACGAAACGAGTAAGAAAAACAAGGAATTCCCACATTGCTAGTGATCTTAAAAAAATATATGTTTGTAAAGTAGCCGCAACATGTGGTAGTATTTTTGAAAAACTAATTGCACAGGAGCTAAATAGATATACATAATTATAGTCTTTTAAAAAACCTTACCTACTGATTTTACTCAAAGCGCCAACGTCAAGAGGCGACTAGTCAATAGTAGGAAAACTTATAGAGTACAAGAGTGTATGCATAAAAAAAATGTTAGCAATTTTTTTTTTAAATGACTCCCGCATTAGGATACAAGCCCTGTATCGTAGGGGAGTTTACAAACATGCAAGTCACGGACACAAAGACACCCAGACTCGGAACAACAATTTGTGGATCACAAAGTGGTGTCCCGTTTATAATCGAACCCATGACCTCTTGCGTTGCAGTCGGACACACTCCTATTGTGCCACAGAGGCAGTCATGTTAGTACTTCAATATTAATTAGGAAAGATATACCCCCCTCCATATAACCTCAGCGAACTCTAAACACATGAAGTTCGGTAAACCTGCGCAAAAGAAGAGTATTGAACCTATATCCCAACATTTTCAATACGCTATTCAAGCTCTCGCTCTAGCTCTCTTCGCACTATTCCATAAAAGTTGCCTACGTTAGTGTCTGCAACCGCGCACTTATTAGTCAACACCACGTAAATATATGTATGTTTATAATAGTGTCTATTTGTGTTTAATTTACCTGATTTAGTATTTATTATATGAACTAGCATCCTTGTTATATATTAATGATAGTTTAAGATAACCGATTGAATCAGGCGTTACATGGCGGAAATCCATCTTAAGTAGATTATAAGGGAGGGATCCCACCACCCACCCTCGATCTGTGAATCACCACGATTGAAGTAGTAAGGAAATGCCCTTAATACAACAATCGAAATAGATTGACAGACCGCACTCAAAAAGAGAGACCTGTAACAAAGAAAATTAGTGACAGGTACTCTTACCAAGTCGAGTGGTAGGCACCTCCGGACCCAATTGCAATATTCCGCTTCCACGAAGTGAAACTTCGACACGTGTTTCGCCTCTACACGAGGCATCCTCAGGACAGTTTGGCACCGACTGAGCAGGCTCAGTCGGTGCCAAACTGTCCTGAGGATGCCTCGTGTGAGCCTACTGGCTAGTAGGTCTGAGAATCGGCAGTAGCCGATTCTCAGACCTACTAGCCAGTAGGCTTATATATAACTCACACTACCAACAATAGGAGCGGAGCAGTAATAAAAATGTTGCAAAACGGGGAAAATGTACGCATACGAAGTTGCGCGGGACATCTAGTAATGTTTAAATGTAACCCCCGTATTCATAATACTTTTAGGAGCGGATTCGAAATTTTACTGTGGGGGTGGAGGACGAACAAGAGATAAATCAGACGGGATCTCTTTTTTCCCGATATCGACCAAGTGTGAGTTGCACACACGAAGGGAGGAGGGTGCCGATACCGCCAATATTGAGGTTTAGATCCAGCACTGGCAAATAGCCAAAAGAATAATTCTGGGGACAAAACAACGCAAATAAATTCAATACAATACAAGGAATTCTGTACAAAAACCATCTGGGGGGAGCAAGTGTCCCTGAACTGAATCCGCTTATGATTAATTCTATTTTCAAAATTGAATAGAAGAAGACAAAACATTCAAATTCAAAGACAAATCGTCAAATGTCGCCTCTGTGGCGCGGTGGGAGTGTGTCCGACTGCTACGCAAGAGGTCGTGGGTTCCATTCACATACAGGACAGCACTTTGTGTGATCCACAAATTGTTGTCCCGAGTCTGGGTGTACTTTGTGTCCGTGACTTGTATGTTTGTAAAGTCCCCCGCGACACAGGGCTTGTACACTAGTGCGGGAGTCGTCTTTAAAAAAAAAAATCAAATCAAGATAAAGATTTCAAAAACATTCGTAAGTTAAAATGCTGTTATTATATTGTTATGAATAATGGGGTTCATTTCCAAAGGGACCTACCAAAAACGGACATCTCTACGACATACGACTATCTGAAGTCGCCGCAGTTATCACCTACACCTCAGTGGCGCTCAGAACGAAAAGTCCGCATAGAAGAAGTCGGAAGGCAAGTGAGAAGTGCCATCAGACAGATGTACCATCAACGGACTGCTGTAAGTATTAAGGGTATCTCCTACTAATATTGTAAATACAAAAGTATTGTAAGTTTGTTAGGGTTTCTCTTACTAATATTGTAAATCCGAAAGTATTGTAAGGTTGTAAGGGTATCTCTTACTAATATTGTACCTAAATCCGAAAGTATTGTGAGGTTGTAAGGGTATCTCCTACTAATATTGTAAATTCGAAAGTGTGTAACGATAGATGGACGAATTTTGTGCCATTTTGTGTGTGTTTGTTGCTCTTTAACGTAATCTACTAAAGAGGTTATTATACATTAAAATAGCATATAAGCTGTCAAATCTTGCATAACGAGTATGAAGCGGCGGGGAAAAATAGTTGGCTATAGGTAATCCTAGATTAGGCACGTAATGATATCAAAAACTATGGCAACAAAAGTAATCATGAAATAATTGTAAAGTAATTATAGTTGCAAGTACAATATTTGCAGTGTCGTAACCAGCTTTTATTCGCCCGGTGCGAGTAATATTGGTTCTAACGCTAATTTCTGCGGATCTAGGGTCTGCGCCCTGAGGCCTGCACAGCGCTGGCACCGCCCTAATTACGGCTCTGAATATTTGTAGTTATTAATCAAACATTTTTAATTACTATGCGTTTCAAATGAGCTTGTCAAAATTGTACCGCTAGCAACAAAACTCCCAAGTCGGGTAAAGTACGTATGTGTAATATGGTAATGGAACGGACGTAATATTTATTTTCTTTGAACTGTGTAAAAATGTTAGGTACCTACCTAACATTTTTATTTATTATACAATAATTATATTCTTTATTATTTAATAAACACCAAACAGAAATAAGTAAATAGGCTAAATTCGCTAAGTGGTGACCCGAACCCGACCGAAGTGTGGATAGACTCTACGTTGCTTAGTACCTAAACCATTTTTTGCCAATTACTTTATTCATACAATAATTGCATTTTTGAAAGATTGAAGTCCAGACCATGGAATTGAACCCGACACTTCCGTATGCCAAACCGGGTCCGGAATTGAACCACCTATCAGGACTATGTTACTAGACCTCAAATTTTTCTATCCTTTCATGCACGCGAGTTGAGCCCTCGCATGCTCCATCTAGCCGGTAGTTAAAGAACTATCACGGCTTTTGTTATTGCTTCGTTACAGAAAGCATTTTAACAAATTATGATGTCGCAGGCCGAATATTATAGTTATTTTTACAAGCATTTCTTGCCAATGTATTAATAAAGTATAATACAATAATTGCATTTTTGATAGATAGAAAAATTTGTAGTCCAGGCCCAGGAATCGAACCAGAGACTTTCGTATGCCAAAGCAAGGCCGGAATCGATCCACCTATCTGGACTGCAATTATTATTGTATTAATAAATATTTTATCGTATTTTTTTCAGGCTTTTCCCATGTGTCCCGAGATTAAGAAACGATTCGAAGATCATAAGAGAAACAGATGTACAGTAAGTGTTTGTATTTTCATTCTAATTTTTCATTCTTGTCAACAAGCGTTGCTGGTTATCAGGGACAGGGAACTGTTCGAAAAAGACCGGTATTTTAAGGGTTTTAACCTAGTTATTCGCAAGACGCTTGTTCGAACCGTTCCCCATTTGGGAGCGTTATTTCGCTCGTATTAACCTGGTTAATTAGAGAGAGCGCGCGCCAAAGCGCCGCGATGCCGAGCCGAGCGGCCGCGCGCTGGCAACGTGTCGTCACAGTAAAAATATGTATACAGATTATAGGATTTTATAAGCTACGGGTTTTAATCGCGTAAATATTTTATTTTAAGGCTAAATACCTTTGTTTATTGCCCGAATAGTGAGTGATAAAAATCAAGCTAGGGTAGTTTCCGAAACCCGCGCTTCTCGGCGACGCTGAACTGAATCAGGCTACCGGTAACCACGGCCGTTGCAATACGGTCGAAACGTCGGGCAATAAACATTAAAATATAATATTTACGCGAAATATAATATTTATTTTTTTATGACCCGTAGCTTATAAAAATTCTATAATGTGTACAAATCGCGAAAGTTTACGAACATATATTATGTACTAGCTGTCCCGCGCAACTTCGTATGCGTAAATTTTACCCGTTTTTGCAACATTTCTCGTCGCTACTCCGCTCCTATTAGTCGTAGCACGATGTTATATAGCCTATAGCCTTCTTCGATAAATGGGCTATCCAACAAAAAAAGATTTTTTCAAATCAGACCAGTAGTTCCTGAGATTAGCGCGTTTAAACAAACAAACAAACAAAGCAAACAAACAAACTCTTCCGCTTTATAATATTAGTATAGATATAGTATGGAAACTAGGCGCAATTGTTGAAGTATATCCTACGTTCCATTAAAGCTCTAGGGTACGCTTATTCTTAACGTTTGTAGTACTATTGTTGTTATAGTATTTTAATATTATTTAATTGGCTCTATAGCTCTCTTTCCGAATAATTGAAAATTGTTTTTTATTAACTAAATGTAAACTAATATTTTTTTATTCAATGGAAAATCTTTGAAAGTACTGAACCGATTTTGATAAATTTTGATATGAATATGGTAGTTATTACTGTTATTCTATTATAAAATTATTATTAAATAAGATTAATTTCTATTAAAAAAAGTGTGCGGTTGGGGTACCCCCACCAGGAACGAAGTTCCTTCTCACTATATGTATATGTTTTTTTTTAATATTTGCGAAGACGCCAACTTGGATCGATTTTTAAATCCTTGAAAACCATGAAAACGATACCAATGACAAAAAAAAATTGCAGCCGCCATCTTGAATTTACATTTTGACCTCTCTTTCGATGTAAGCACCCTCAAAACCATAAGAACGAATCCATTACAAAAAAAAATGCAATAAAAATTCGCGGCCTCACTTAATCAATCAAATACACTTTGTTTTTATTTATTTATGTTTTGACGAAGCGCCGGCTGTGCGCTCGTACAAGGTTTGGGTGTATTGCGAGGTTGAAAGTTATATCTATAATGTTCTAGGCTAGAGGAGGTCTACTCTAATTCAATGAAAACGAAGTTTCGATCAAAATAAGGTGGTTAAATACATCTATTTAATCCACTCGTTCCAGAAAATTCGAACTTGTTGTGCTTATCCAAAAATAAATTAGAATAGTCTTCGTAAACTTAAGAAATTTAAATAAAAGAAAATTCGTAAATTTCGTTTTATAGAAAGAGAGTAGGCCTTCAGGTCTTAATTGCATCAATACTCTAAGGTTCCTCAGTGACGCGTGCGATTTATACTACCTACCTAATAATGGTCTCCTAATTGATGTACGTTACGGCGGCCAATCTCATACTAGAGACTAGCCGACTACGTAGGAGATATATATTATCTATACTAATATTATAAAGCGGAAGAGTTTGTTTGTTTGTTTAAACGCCCTAATCTCAGGAACTACTGGTCCGATGTGAAAAATTCTTTTTTTGTTGGATAGCCCATTTATCGAGGAAGGCTATAGGCTATATAACATCGCGCTACGACTTATACAAGCGGAGCAGCGACGAGAAATGTTGCAAAAACGGGGAAAATTTACGCATACGAAGTTGCGCGGGACAGCTATAGTGTATAATGTATGCGCAGACGCAAGCTCACTCTATTACCTCACTATTATAGTCCGATGGGGCGGAAATCCGACACGACCGGAGAGAGCTTGGGCGCAGGACCGACGGCTTAACGTGCTCTCCGAGGGTGTGACAATGTGCGAAAACGGTCACCCATCTGTGGACCGACATTAGTAACGTTGCTTAACCTCGCAGTTATCTCGGTCTGCTCGGTCGCCACTGAGTCAGGGATCCCGTATAAAAAGTACCTAACAGTCTCACCATACCAATCCTTTCTTTTTTCAGGTGTCGCCGAATGGAAACCAGCAACGCTGTAATTGTCACATTTTTAATAAATTAGCTTAAAAATCGCAAAAATAAGAAAAAAATAGTAACTATGGAAAGCGTCTCACCCAATTATTGCGGGGCGTCGATTTTCAAAATAGCTGTTTTTCCGATATGTAAAGACACTGTAGTGCATTAACGGTTATCAAAGTTCAACTGAATTGATATTACTGGCCTGATGTAATTGCCCGTTAGAAGAAATTGTAGAGACCAAACAGCCAAACATATGAAAGATCTACTTTCAATATTGTTCGTAAACTTTCGCGATTTGTACACATTATCTACCCATGATATTGGTCTACCCGTGACCACGGCCGTTGCGGTCGAAGCGTCGAAATATTATTTACGCGATTAAGACCCGTAGCTTATAAAATTCTATAATGGTCTACTTTCTTCAACCGCGGGGGGGGGGGGGGGGGGGGTTGGGAGGAGTATAGTTGAGTTGCCTCGTAGATCCGCCCCTGACTTATTTTAAATTTATTAGAAACTAGTTTTCGACCGGCTCCGCCCGCATGGATGTCGGTTATCGCGATAAAAACTATATACATCGGGATACTGAATCACGCGAATTATATAAAGGTCACCTACGGTGCAATTCGTTCGAAACGTCGGGTAAATAAAAAGGTTCGTACCTTAAAATACTTCATTCACGCGATTAGGTTCCGATATATCTAATAATTATTTTAAAATGTCTTTGTTCAAAATTATACCTTAATAATTTTGGAGATGATTATGTTTGTCCCTGATGGCTGTTTGTGGAACTAACATAATACAGATGTTCCATTTATTTTATTATTTTATGGGTCAATTAAAAGAAACTGCCGTGATAGCTTTTTCCTGCAATCTTCTCACCAAATACGCGGGTTTCGCGGGTTTAGCACTAGTCGTGCGGTTTTCGCACTTGAATTCTAAAGAGTTTGTAGAAATACTCGTTTTAAGATAGGAGTATATTTATATTTCCCCATAATTTTATAAAAATGAATAGTTTACACCAGGCAGCATTTTAGGCAAAATTGATAGCGTGATAAATTTAGCTTAACACGACAATCACATTTTTGTTGTGCACGAAAATAAACATGCAAACTTACGGAATACTCTATTAACCAGTAGGTAAAATAACAAACGCGTGTTTAACTCAAATTTGAGTTTTATACCCGGTTATAGAAAATATTAAAATATATTGGGCATTATACACTCACGTACTAACTCTATTGGACACCATGTTAATGGGGCGGCAAAATATTTCATGGGAGGCAAACTCATAATCACGTAGCAGCTGTACTTTTATTTTACGAGGCAAATTTATCAACATATAGGCATAATTTATTAATTTTATCTATAAGCTAAATAAAAAACCTTTTTTTTTTCAAAAACATCATCTAACCGACTTCAATTACGGTTGCTTTTTTAACATTTATTAAGGAGTTTCGTTGTCTGTCTCCAAAACTCATCATCAGATCTTTACGAAATTTATATGGAGCCATTTCGGGAGAAACCTCTTTCGAACAAAGATAGAATGATTTTTTTAAACCCGTCTATATATTATGACGAAGTTATAAGGCCCTACATAAAAAAAACAAACATCCCAATTGAAATTTCCTCCTTTTTGAAGTGGGTTAAAAATGCCAAATAAGCATAGACTTAAAACAGAAATGCCGCACATGTATGGTGCGAGCCCTATGTGCAGCTAACAACGTATAAAGGGAGGCAAATCTTACTTCTATCCTGGGCAGCAAAAAGTCAATCCATTATTTCTTATCTTAGAGAAAAAATTAACTATATAATTCGACTCATATGGATTTAATACTATTTTTTTAATGCAATCGCTTTTAATTTTTTGATTAGGGATGGCGAACCTTTGTCGATCTTCGTACCATCTTTTGTAATTAAGAGCAAACAAAACTACATGTATTAAACAGGTTGACCAAAAAAGTTTTAAAAAGTCAATTGCCCTTTGTAAATTTTATTGTTAAATTGCATAGCTTTCCTCAAATTTTAGATGCAATATTTATTAGAGAGATTTGTTCCTTATGAATCTTATGATTCACACTTAAAATCGGTAGGTACCGATCATAAAAACACAATGTTTATTTTTTACATTTGGCAGGTTCGAATCGAGGCTTTGGCAAGTGAATTTTAAAATCTTTGAATGCAGTTCTTTTTAATTCTAAAAATTAAAAAAATATTCCTTTGAGTAATATTTGCTTACTCAAACGCATAAAGTACTTTCCCTCCAGGGGAAATTTGGTGTATTTTTCCTGCATGTGGCAGCTCTGAAATCAGACAGCTGTCACCTATGATTTCGTAATATGATTTTTGGTCTGGAAATCGTTGGGAAAAAGGGTGAGGCTAAATGCACTGACCTCTATAATACGTCGTACGCTAGAGTACCGCCGACAACAAGACTTCCATTTGATTTTGACATTTGATCGGTAATTTGAAAATGGAAGACTACTCTTGTAACAAGAATAACAACAACGAACAGTCACAACACAAATAGTTCAGCAATAGAAATTCAAAATTTTGCTCGTTTACTCCATCGCACATCGACATTGGCAGAATTGTCGGCACCGGCAGTGTTGCCATTAAAAAACAACGGCCATTTGTCATAAGTGTCAAAAAAGTTCACTGGACGGTCATTCGATTCGACATTTTAAATTGCTGTCACTTTTGACGGGCTAGCCCTCAAAGCAATAACCAAAGCCTACACTCTTCTGGTTTAAAACCACATTTTATTCATCTTTGTATTGAATTTGTAATAATTGATTTAAATTTGTATACCTTTAAGAATATGTACCGATTACTAAAAATCATTAATATGAAATCGTCGATACACCGGCTCTTAAGTACACCGTCAATTCCCAACACACGTTATTTACTCACGTTATTTTGTTAATCAACTATCAATTAAAGACTAAAGAGTATTATTGAATACTGCACAATAGATAAATAAACACAAATATACATAAGCAATACCATTTAAAACTGCGTAAAAACATTAAAAACTTGTAAATTATCCAAGACAAGTTGATAGTGCCTTGACAGACACGAATGGTAGCACGTCTATTTCTGAAATGTCACATTACATTTGACGACTATTTCTCTCTGGTCACGTAAAGTGCACCATGGATGGGAAGAAAGTTTTTCTGACAGAAACAACACTGCTATATCTGTCTTATTTTAACACACTTATTTCAATCAGGGGCATTAATACGGATATAATGAAATAGTTTCAAACAATTTGTAGGTTCCATTTAAGCTTTAGTAATTGATCTGAGGCTTAGCCAGTCTAGCATACATAGTACTATAGGGTAATGGGCTAAATATGACATGACACGAATAAACCAATCACGCCGCTGTTTACCGTCACTACAATTCCGCCAAAAGCATTTCGGTGACTGAATGACAATTAAATTGACAGTAACGGCTACAATTTTTGGCAGATGTTTTCTTCAAGGGAAAAGTATGTCGGGCAAACGTATTACCCCTTCAGTGCTCTTAATATATTGTCTGTAGTTCTAGGATGTACTAATACAAAAATAAGTTGATGATGTTTTACTACGCAGTATCCTCTTCGACTGGGCAGGGTTGGTTTAGGGAGATTCTGGAATGCCTGTTACCAACTTCACCATGTGTGAGTATTCTTTCATTATTAAATCTATACTTTAGAGCTGAAATGCAGGAAATTTGCATGAAATCTAAAAAAAAACTCGCTTAAAACTTCAAAGAAAATTATAAAGTTTTCTTGGTATGTTACGACTTTTCTTGATGCAAATGTGCAATTCACAAGCAGGTTATAAATGATTTACTCGCTGCAGACTATGTCATTTTACTCACTGCAAACGTAATACGGATTTTAAGTTTCTCTTCCTAATTTGTGTTGAAGTCTTATAAGATGCTGTGCCACTTAAATATTTTGCTCAAATACTTAAAATAGGTGCTATGTATAGGTATATAACTTATATGCTCATTCAATTTAGTTTTGTTTCTGTGTTACTACCACCATAAAAATACTTAGGTGCTGAATAAATTGCGAATTCCATAGAATACTTTAAAACCTAATTTGATATTAAATCACTTTATGCAGTTTTCGAATACTCCAAAATGTGTTCAATTAGTATTCTGTCTTCTGTGACACAGATTTTCTCTTTCATTCAGGAATTCTACGACAGAAGAACAACTAATTTAGAAGAAGAGATATGCTCTAAGTTTTGCGACCAAGAATCGCAATATCCTGCACCTAAAGAAGACATTTCTGATGAAGTAAACAATTGGCTTCTTGAAATACCTATTAGTAAAGGTGAAAGTATAGCAGATAAAAGAAGAAGAGGAGAACTTGCCAATAGTTTAATTGTAACTCTTGAAACAATGCTAGTACTGTGCGATGATGATTTTGAGCAAAATGCAAAAAATGTTATTGAGAAATGTGTGCATAAAATGCCTATGTGGTATACAGGCACGGCGCAAGAAAAGGATCAATTAAGAAATCAATTAGTTGAAAATCTTTTAAAAAGGGTATTACCAAAACTAGACAGCAGGCTAAGGGATATTGCCAAAGATTTTGTTGATAGTTTGAACTTTACCGAAGAAATGTGTCCTAATAATGTAATTGATGATATCGTTAAGAAATTAGAGAATTTTGCTGACAGTGCGCCTAATGATGACAAAGAATTTAAAAGTGCCTTAATAAGAGAGATTGAAGATATACTAAACAAGTTACCTATCAAATTATTTGGCAAAAGAAATGTGGCTATAAACGCTACTGCCAATAATTTAGCAAACGAAGTTATGGATATATTAAAGACTATGTCGTTAGATTCCTCCCTTAAAGCAAATAAGCGTTCACGAGTAAGTAGACTTATTAAACTTTATCATTATCATAATCATCAACTCGTATCTGACTGGTGATTTAAACTTATTGTTACAATATTTAAAATTCTAAACGGTGATATTTTTCATAAAATATAAAAACTATTCATTATTCATAAAAGCATAGTGCACTCAAATTGATCTTCCCGATTGAGGATGTGTCAATCCGAGTTGTTCTGAGATTTGGACTGATCAGGGTTTATTTGCAAACCGTAGCTTTACTTTTCGGCTAAATTGCTTGCTGTAGGCAAAGAATCAGACTGTTTCCTCACTGTAACCATTATTAATAATATAATTAATCCAAAATTATATTTTTAAATCCAGACGTCATCGGCACCATGCAGACGTTCTGGTTCACAATCGTGCTCCAGCCACACCATAGGGTGTCAATATGAACCTGTTCTTAAAGATAAAAAAGATTGTATATGTCTGTCCAGAAGTACAAAGAAGGTTTATGGAAAAGTAAGCAAGCCGTATTGCTTCTGCGCTTCATACCGAAAAGAATTAAGACCTTGTGATTGCGATTGTGAATGTGACGAAGATTATTACGATCAACGAATTGATGAAGCTATTGCTGATTGGTTAACTAATATTCCTGTTCAAGTGTACGAAATTCCTGAAGATTCATTACTTAGAGAACGTTTGGCCAAGGAATTAGGAGATACTCTCAAAAACTTGCCATTAGACGATAATATAATAGATGTTTCAAGAGAAGAAATAAAAAATTGCGTACATATGATGCCAATGTGGAATCCTGGGAATAAACAAGATAAAGCACAATTAAAACAACAATTAGTTGAACAACTATTATCTAAAATAAAACCAATATTTTTACTAAGATTCAAAGAAGAAAATAAAGAATCTAGAATCAAGGACCAATCAAACGAATATAAAGACCAGATTAAGAAAGCAATTATGGGTGACTTAAAGCGAATATTAGATGACACGTCACTGTCGCAATATGAAAAGGATGACTTGAATAATAAATTGGAAGATCTCATTAATGATGCCCTTGCCCAAGGTCAACCAGGAGCTATTAGAAATATGATGGAAAAAGGCATAGCCAAACTTATTCCAGAATTGTCAATACCACGACATGAGCAACAAAGTATAATTAATAAAATGACAGGTGTGGTCAATGAAAATATAGACGACCTGCAGTTAGCAAATGATAACCAGAAAAATATATTGAACAATATGATAGATGCCATTGACTCTCGACACGATCTTAATAAAGAACAAAAAAATATATTAAAAAATAAAATGGCCGATTTAGTAGCTGCTTTAGATAAACAATTAATGAATGAAGACCAAGTAAAAAATCAGATGCATAGAATTTTTGATGAAAGCGGTATTCCAGAAGAAATCAAACGTGATTTAAAAGATAGGTTAGAAAAAAAGTTACCAAACATGCAAGAGCAGAAAAGCAAAGCTAAAGAGGGTATATTACGCGACATCGTTGCTATTATAGAAGACACAAGTATACCAAAAGAAATAAAAAAGAAATTAAAAGCCGACATAGAAAGAATGCTAACTGATCTTTTCCAAAAACCCATAACCCGTAACATGCTAAAAAATGCAAAAGAAGGATTACGCCAAATACTCAATAATGCACCCATTCCTACAAAAGATAAAACAGAATTAGAACAAAAGCTGGGAAAAATTGTGGATAAGAATATAGAACCTTTAATATTTGGCAGTGGTCATGAAACAACCAAATTAATAAGTGATATTAAAGCTGCGATTGATTCACACGACGATCTCGATGCAGAACAGAAAAGTATATTAAAAAATAAATTAAAAGACCTAGCTGCTAATTTAGATGGACAATTTATGACTGAAGGGCAAATAAGAGATAAAGTAAATAGAATTCTCGATGAAACTGATATACCAAAAGATATAAAAAGCAACTTAAAGGATAAAATTGAATGCACGTTCCCAAATTTACAGGGGAAGAAAAATAAAGCTAAAAGCAATTTATTGCGTGACATAAACTCTGTTATAGAAGCCACTAATTTGCCAAGGGAAACAAAAAATAAATTAGAAGACGAAATTGAAAGAATGCTATCTGATAATTTTAAAAAGTCTATAACATCTAACATGTTGCAAGATGTCAAAGAAAATGTACGCAACATACTCAATGATGCACCAATTGGTACAAAAGAGAAAAAAGAACTAGAAAAAAATCTAGGTGAAGTCATGGAAAATAATTTAGAACCCTTAATAGCCGATCATAGAGGTGATCGAATCAAAATGTTGAACGATATGATAAAAGAGATTGAGCTACGAAAAGATCTTGATAATAATCAAAAAAGAGTTTTAAAAAATGAACTAGCAGATCTAGCAGCTACATTAGAAAAAGAATTCATGACCGAAGATGAATTAAAAAAAAATATGAATAAAATTCTTGATGAAACTGATATTCCTGAATCTACAAGACGTAATTTAAAAAATAAAATAGATGAAAATATGGCAACAATAAGAGCAGAAAACGCATTTAGTGAATCTCCTGCAATTCAATTAGAAAAGATGAAAATAAAAGACAATATATTACGTGAAATTAAGCCACCTATTGACAAAACAAAAATACCAAAAGAAGTGAAAATCGAATTAAAAGATGATATTAAAAATTTAGTCAATGAAAATTTCAGCAAACCGCTGACATCTAATATTTTGAATGACAGTTACAAAGGTGTACGTAAAATAGTCAATAATGCACCAATTTCTAAAAAAGAAAAAAACGAGTTAGGACAAAAATTGGGTACAATCATACATAAAAATATAAACCCTTTAATTGCCGATAGCAGTTTTCAAGCAAAAGAAATGCTGAATGATATTATAGCTGCCATTGATTTACAAGGCGACCTTGATACAGATCAGAAAAAGGTATTAAAAGGAAGACTAGCTGATCTAGCAGCATCAATAGATGGACAAATTCTGACTGAAGATCAAATAAAAGATAAAGTAAATGAAATTATTAACGAAACTGACATTCCAGAAGCTATAAGACACAATTTGAAAAAGGAAGTGAAAAGTGCGGTATTGGGAACTAAAAGAAAAAAAGCAAAAAATAATATATTACGCGATATAAACCTTGTAGTAGAAGACATAGATATGCCAGATGAAAGTAAAGACAAATTGATGTACGACATTGAAAATTTACTAAATGAAAACTTCAGTAAACCTATAACACGAAGTACGGTAAAAGATATGAGAGACGGCCTCCAGAAAATACTTAAGGGTGCACCAATTTCTAAAAAAGACAAGACTGAGTTATTACAAAAAATAAATAAATTCATGGTTAATAATATGAAACCCTTATTTGCCGATAGCAGAGAAGATCAAAGTACATTATTGGATGATATAATAGGTGCCATAGATTTCCGAAAAGATCTTAATGAAGATCAGAAAAGGATTTTAAAACAGAAAGTTGATGACTTAGCAGCGTCCACAGAAGAACAATTTTTAACTGATGAAGAAATAAAAAAGAAGTTGTATGATATTATTGACACAGCTGACATACCAGCAACAGTGAAACGGAAATTGAAACATGATGTTAAAAATATAGTACCACAATCAAAAGCTATACTGCAAGCTAAAAAAAATACAGCAAAAGACAATATATTACGCGACATCGAGTCTGTTATAGATAACACCAATATACCAGAAGAAATAAAAGAAAAAATAAAGTACGACATTGAAAATTTAATAAATGAAAACTTCAATAAACCTATAACACCTCATGTATTAAAACACGTAAAAAGTGAACTTCAGGACCTACTACAAAATGCACCAATTCCTCATAAAGATAAACAGAAGTTGAAAAATAAATTGGGCAATGTTTTGGAAAAGAATATCAAACCCTTAATTGCCGATAGTAGAGGTGACCGAAATAAAATGTTAAAAGATATAATAAAGGAAATTGACTTACGAAAAGACCTGAACGAAGATCAAAAAAAAGTCTTAAAAAGTGACTTGGCAGGTCTTGCAGCGGTATTAGATGAACAATTTATGACCGATGAAGAATTAAAAAACGGGTTGAATCAAATTCTTGATGCAACAGACATTCCCGAATCTATAAAACGCCATTTGAAAAATAAAGTTAAAAATATAGTCAAAGATAAATCACAGGAAAGCGCATTTAGTGAGTCATCTGCTATTCAATCAAAAAAAATGAAGATCAAAGACAATATATTGCGCAATATTAACGCTATTATAGGAAAAACAAATTTACCAAAAGAAGTAAAACAGGAATTGAAAGACAACATTGAAAATTTACTAAATGAAAACTTTAATAAACCGCTTACATCTAGCATTTTAAAAGATACAACTGATGGCATTCGTAAAATAGTCAATGATGCACCAATATCTAAAAAAGACAAAAACGAACTGGAACAAAAACTTGGTAGAGTCATGGAAAAGAATACAGAACCCTTAATTGCTGATATAAACCGCGAACCAAAAAATATATTGACTGATATTATAGATGTCATTGATTTACAAGACGACCTTGATGAAGATCAGAGAATGGTTGTAAAAAATGTACTAACTGATCTAGCTGAATCACTAGACGGACAATTCTTAACTCCAGATCAAATTAAAGATGAGATAAATAAAACTCTTGATGAAACTGACATTCCAGAAGATATAAGACGTAATTTGAAGAAACAAATAAATAATATGATATCGAACTTAAAAGGTCCACAGCAAGTTAAAAATGAAGCAGCTAAAAATATTGTATTACGCGAAATGAACTCCATTATAGATAACTCAAATATATCAGAAGAAATGAAAGATAAATTAAAAGACGAGATTGAAAGCAAAATAAATGATCATTTCAATAAACCTGTTACCCCTAGAATATTAAAAGACATTAAAGATGACCTTCTACGAATTCTTAAGGATTCACCAATTTCTAAAAAAGACAGAAATGATTTAGAACAAAAACTAGGCAAAGTCATGGATAAAACATTAGAACCTTTAATTGCCGATAGTAGAGGCGATCGAACAAAAATGTTAAATGACATAATAAAAGAGATTGACTTACGAAAAGACCTTAATGAAGATCAAAAAACAGTCATAAAAAATGAACTGATTGATCTCGCAACTTTATTAGAAGATCAGTTTATGACTGATGATGAATTAAAAGAAGAGTTGAATCAAATTCTTGATGCAACTGAAATTCCAGAATCTATAAAACGCAATTTAAAAAATAAAGTTGAAAATATGGTATTAAAAGAAAAATCACAGAAAAACGCACTTAGTGAGTCACCTACTATTCAATCAAAAAAAATCAAAATCAAAGACAATATACTGCGTGACATTAACGCTATTATAGATAAAATAAATTTACCAAAAGTAGTAAAACAGGAATTAAAAGACGAAATTGAAAATTTACTAAATGAAAACTTCAATAAACCGCTTACATCTGGCAATTTGAAAGACACAATTGATGGCCTCCGTAAAATAATCAATGATGCACCAATTTCTGAAAAAGACAAAAACGAACTAGAACATAAACTTGGTAGAGTCATGGAAAAGAATGTGGAACCCTTAATTGCTGAAATTAACCGTGAACCAAAAAAAATATTAAATGATATTATAGCTGTCATTGATTTAAAAGACGACCTTGATGAAGATCAAAGAAGAGTTATAAAAGATGTCCTAACCGATCTAGCAGAATCACTAGAAGGACAGTGTTTAACGCCAGATCAAATAAAAGATAAAATAAATAAAACTCTTGATGAAACTGACATTCCAGAAGATATTAGACGAGACTTGAAGAAACAAATACATAATATGATAACATACTTAAAAGTTCCACAGCAAGTTAAAAAGGAAGCAGCAAAAAATAATATATTACGTGACATAAACTTTATTATTGATAACTCAAATATATCAGAAGAAATAAAAGACAAATTAAAAGACGAGATTGAAAGCAAGCTAAGTGATCATTTCAATAAACCTGTATCATCTAGAATATTAAAGGACATTAAAGAAGACGTTCTGCAAATTCTTAAGGATGCACCGATTTCTAAAAAAGACCGAAATGATTTAGAACAAAAACTAGACAAAGTCATGGATAAAACATTAGAACCTTTGATTGCCGACAGCAGAGGCGAACGAACCAAGATGTTGAATGACATAATAAAAGAGATAGACTTACGGGAAGACCTTGACGTAGATCACAAAAGAGTCTTAAAAAATGAACTTACGAATCTAGCAGCTTTACTAGAAGAACAGTTTATGACTGATGAAGAATTAAAAGAAGAAGTGAATAAAATTATTGATAATACTGATATCCCAGAAGATATAAAAAGCAACTTAAAAAATGAAATAAAACACGCGTTCATGACAAAGGCTCCAGTACAATATAAAGATGAAAAAGAGTTAGAATCCTTAAAACAAGCTAAAGCATACAAATGCAACATAAATCCAATAAAACGCACACAAAATTTAGGTTCAGACAGTACTCGGAAACCAATTAAACTTGATGCTAAAACAAGAAATGCTATTTTTCGAAGTATAGACATTATTGTAGACATGTTAGATATTCCATGTTATAATAAATTATATGTGAGTGATATGCTCAAAGCTGTAGCAGATCTTGATGCATTTGCTGATGTGAAAAAAAAGTGCGTCGATGTCATTTTAGAATACATAGAATTACCAGCAGCTAAGGAAGCTGAATTAGGGACTATACTGCATGGTTTATTTGATGAATGTCCGTGTCTAATCGCAAGTTATAGTAGACTTGGACCATCCAGCTATAAGCCTTTGAATTGTTGCACACAAACGTTCCATCACTATCCAGCATTATATGCTTTCAAAAAGAAAATATTTAACTTTGCGTCGCGGTCTCGGGCACAAGATACATCCTGTGATCAATCCAATGAAAACATCAAATCAATATTTAACTATGATCAAGCTGACTCCAAATATAATAAAACAGATTTCAAACCCATTAACTTGGCTATAGACGGATTATCAATATTAAAAACACAAAAAGAACATGCTAAACGTAAAATCGCAAAATTGATAGATGAATGTTTAAGTGACAGTTTATCTGATGATATAATGGACTTACAAGATAATATAAGCAATATTATTGAGAACGATTTGCCCATATCTAGAGAGAAAAAAACCGATATAAAAAACAAACTAGGCGATATAATCTTAGAACACATACGCAGATCAAATGCCGCTCAAGAAATACATTCTAAACAAATTTATCATGTAGCATCAACTATAATAGATAGTGGAAGGGATAAACGCAAACTAAATACAACAGGTAAGTCTTCGAGCGAAATACAGCTAAAGACATCTAATTTAAATACGTCGCTTCCACTAGAAGATACGCACAGACCGAAAGTACAACAAAAAATATTTAATAATGTGAATACTAACTTAATAAATGACACGAATAAAGCAATAATTGAATTCACTGTACCTAAACACATGAAAGCTGAAGCAACAATCATATTAAGTAATAATTTAGGTGAAAAAAATGGTCAAGAACCAACAACTTTAGTTTACCTTAAGGATATTAAAGGTCAAAGAGAAGTTGTGGCAAATGACAAAGATCATATAAAATATAAAATTGAACACAACAAAGCGGCTAAAAGTACTGAAACTCCCCTCGCTCTGGAAGATTTTGAGGGTAAGGAAATAGAGTCGTTTTATAGATCTAAAAAGACGTGAATTAAAAATTGTTGCTTAGTCAAAAATATCACAATGACGAGCGATAGCATATAAAATCACGTGCGTCAAACAGATTTAAAATCACTGAGTAAAATCTGACTTAAACAATCAACCTAATAGCAATATTATTGATATCGTTTACTGAAAATAACGGTTGAATTATACTGAAGGTAAAATAGTTATACAAAATTCTTCAAAAATAAGGTACAGGTATGTTCCACAAATACTGAGAGTAAGGCAGGTAACTTCATACGTACTTCTCGCTCGAGTAACGCACACATAGACTACTGTTCACAACAATCTTGGACCACTTCCCTTTAGGACCACAATGGCCTCTTCCCAAAATAACCGTTTTGGATTTTTGTAGTCATTTTGTCCTGTCCCTAAAATGACTAGCTCTTAAAAATGACAAGTTCTTGTAATGACTAAATCAACCTGCCAGAATGTCCTATTCCCATAATGTCCATATTTTGAAATGATGACTATATGGAGGGAATTTGAGGTATAATCAACGAAGTATGGGTATATACGGCCATTATGGAATGCGGGCATTATATGCGTGTGTTAGATTTTACATAGGGGTCGTAGCAAAATGTAAAAGCTTTTAATGTAGAACTACCTATAACTACTACGACTCCATCTCGTAGAAGTTCTACGACTCATCGTAGAAGTACCACCACTCATCGTAAAACTACATTTACTTATGTGTCAGAATATTTATCAAACAGTTCTGTATTGATAGTTATAGGTAATCTAATTATACATCAGGGAGGTAAACAACACGAATAAATAAATGGCATGTATCATATATTCTTATACTTGTTTGATCTGGTTGTATCAAGCATTTAGGAGTAGGTAGGTATACTATTTTAATTCCAAAAGGACCTATTGGCTAAGAAAAGAGCCAACAAGAAAACTAGCCCGTCTCCTAATAAACATTTGGCATACAACATCTTATATTTTACATATTACAAACTTACAAACTCGGTAATATAACCAAATGACAATATCATTGCAAGGTTCAACCATATCACTGTAGAACAGTTGATACGTATCACACAAGACAATATTCTTCAAATCACATTGCAATATCTTGTCATCAGTCAATATACACAAACACAATAATATTACAACAGTGAATTACGTTAACTGGAGCCGGAGGTTGCAGAGAAAGTCTATACATCTTAAATAAATTTAATTATAAATTACATTAAACTAAAATCTAAAACTAGTGATAAATGGTCGATGTATGTACCAAGAATGAATCGTTCTTTATTAAAATCTAAAACTACAACTATGGAAAGACGGTTGCGAAATCGAAGTGGCGAGATGTGGAAATCACGTAGCGCTGACTCGACGCCTCGTGCCGGTCCGCAACTGCACTGCTTCGATAAATGGTGTCAACGGTCCGCCTCTTACACCAAAGCGTAGATAAATGGTGTCGACGGTCCGTCTATAACACCGACGCGTAACACCTCCCCCCGAAGAACAGCAACTATTTGTCAAGCGGAGTGGCAAATATTGCTGCCAGACCACTGGTGTTCATCTTACTTCTTCTGGTCGGATGTTCCGTCTGGGTTCAATAAGTGTATAGTTGGCCCCTCTGCAGTATCGATGTCTGGATACGCCTCTGGCTTCAGCTTCCGAAGATCCGGATATTCGTTGAAGGTGCTTGGAAACCACCCGGGTGACTCGCGAACGCGGATATCGATTTGAGATATTCCTAATTATCGCGAACCGGCCCGCGAATATCCTACCGACTGCGCCAATTACGTTAACTGGAGCCGGAGGTTGCAGAGAAAGTCTATACATCTTAAATAAATTTAATTATAAATTACATTAAACTAAAATCTAAAACTAGTGATAAATGGTCGATGTATGTACCAAGAATGAATCGTTCTTTATTAAAATCTAAAACTACAACTATGGAAAGACGGTTGCGAAATCGAAGTGGCGAGATGTGGAAATCACGTAGCGCTGACTCGACGCCTCGTGCCGGTCCGCAACTGCACTGCTTCGATAAATGGTGTCAACGGTCCGCCTCTTACACCAAAGCGTAGATAAATGGTGTCGACGGTCCGTCTATAACACCGACGCGTAACAAGTGTCATAATAAAGCTACAATAAGATCGTACCTGTCTCGACAGCTGATGGTATAAGACTGTGAAAAAAAAATACACTGAATATTAAAAATATATGGGTACTTCGCGAACATTCTTGCTTAATATAATTTAACGCATAAAATAATTCAATACGTATAATCGTGTTATTTAAATAAATAAATAATATTAACACTGTCACACAGATAAAACACACATTTTATTTCTTAGATTAAAAATTAAAAGGTAATCCTTTTAATTTTTAATCTAAGAAATAAAATGTCACAACAACAATACTGTCTTGACATATCAATCAGTACATCTGTTTGACATTTCAAACTGTACAATACATCTGTGATCAGTGGATACTTTTTTGATGTTTTAGTTCAATTAAAATACAACATGGTGCTTTTATAATGTGTTATAATCGTCGTAAGTCTAAACTGTAAGTACTATAACTTTGTCATAACCTATACAAATATTGTTCACGTTACTTATAACCCAATTGACATATAGCTATGGCTACTTGCATATCCATGTCTATCAATATAATATAAATAAACTGTATATAAGTACCTACTTCTAACTTTCAAAAATGCAATTACTGTATTAATAAAGTAATTGGCAAGAAATGCTTATAAAAATTACTATAATATTCGGCCTGCGACATCATAATTTGTTGAAATGCTCTCTGTAACGAAGTAATAACAAAAGCCGTAATAGTTTTTAAAAACTATCGGCTAGATGGCGTAAGCGGGGACCCGACTCGCATGCATGAACGATAGAAAAAAAATGAGGTTTAGTAACATAGTCCCGATTACATGGTTCGATTCCGACCCCGGTTTGTCATACAGAAGTCTCGGGTACAATTCCTGGGTCTGGACTTCAAATTTTTCTTACTTTCAAAAATGAAATTATTGTATTTTAATTACAGATAACAACATTCCAGTGGTGTTTATTTTCCTCATTGAAGTGGTCATTATGTCAATGATTTTTTGACAAGCTAAACATATTCATCAGACATACTCATTCCCTAGTATAGATATAATATTTATCTACGTAAATAGCCATATAAGTATACCCCTTACCTATCACATGCGGGATGAAGACATGATGAGTAGCGGACACAGTGGGAATATGTCCACTACACCACAACACACATAATGTTTGCTTCTCATAATCTACTTGCGAGAAGCGAAGATTATAAGAAACAGACAATTTGGGAAATGGACATTTTGAAATGTGTGTAGATTTATAGGAACAAGACGTTATGGGAGTGGTCATTGTGGTCCTAAAGATTCGTTTTCGTGACCGCGGCTGATGCGGTTGGCGTTATCTATGTGTGCGTTGGAAGCTTACTTTCTGTACTGGCAATTTTTGTATGCTTTTTGTACAAATCGCCATAATTGCATTAAAAGATAGGATTGAATTCATTTTATTAATGTTTAAACTTTTTGCTGCCTGGATGCCATTTTTGTCTAGGAATAGGCAATAGTATGAGCGTATGATGGATAAAAATTGTATTTTTGGATGTTAATTAAATAGAATCGTTTTCAAATGTAATCAAAGCTGTAAATAAGTTTTGATTACATTTGAAAACAAAAATATGAAACGGCGGTAGCCTAATGGCTAAGGCCTCGCAATCGTGAGGTCGCTGGTTCGAATCCTACCCATTATACTACCGACGTGAACCCACTCCTAACACAAGCCTTTGAGTTTAGCTGGAGGGGTTAACAAGATTGCTAGTATTGTGGGACTCGATCCCACATTGCTAGTTATCTTTTTTCAAAAAAGAGTAATAATAAAAAAAAGAAATATGCAGGAAAACAGTATTGTATTTTGTGACTTGCATAAAATCTTTATTATAATTACGATTTTTAATATCAGTCTAAATATTATTCGTTAGAGAAATAAAAAGTGTAATTCTTATATACAACTAATAATTTCTTCAAAGCACTGCATGTAACGCCTTCGTCAAGATTGCTACGGTTTTTTTTAGCTTCTAAGTCGTCCGGTGAAAATCCCGCCGACGACGGGCATGAGCGGGGTTCGCGTACTGTGCCGTGAGTGTTGACAAATGTAGGTTCTAAGCTTAAAAATGTGGGGATTTTACGCTTCTTGTCATGGTTGCCAGATTTAAGGGATTAACTCTACGCGTATAAAATGTACATAACGTGAAATCGTGTTAAATCCAAAAGACCGAGTCTAAATATATACTTAACAGTGCCAGAAGTAAACTATAAAATCGCCATCTAAATTGCCATTAAAACAAAAGTTAGAAGATGAAAGAAACAACTTACACATATTAGAATATTATCGGAACTTAATCGCGTGATATATTTAAAGGTACGCACCTTTTATTTACCCGATGTTTCGATCGAATTGCACCGATCGAAGTCACGGGTCGACTGATGACTTCGTAATTACGTTGGTCCCCCCGCGTAATTACTATGAACCCTCACCGAAAAATGATTCTGGGTAGGCCTATCCCCTGCCCAAGTTGCACAAAACGTTATTTAGCATGCTGGGTTGTAATTTTTGTTGTATGTTTTTCGCAAGACAGTATCACAAATATTTTTTTTTCTAAAAAATCCTCTAATATTGTCAGATATAATTAAACTTTAAATTTAATAGAAGCAATATAAATCTATACTAATATTATTATGCTGAAGAGTTTGTTTGTTTGTTTGAAAGTAGTAATCTCAGAAACTACTGATTCGAATTAAAAAATATTTTTTTGTTGGATCCCATTTATCGAGGAAGGCTATAGGCTATATAACATCGCGCTACGACTAATAGGAGCGGAGTAGCGACGTGAAGTGTTGCAAAAACGGGGAAAATTTACGCAAACGAAGTTGCGCGGGACAGCTAGTCTTGTATATATAAGCTCTGCCCTCTTCGATAAATAAGCTACCCAACAGAAAAATATTTTTTCAAATCGGACCAGTAGTTCCACTGGTCTGATTTGAAAAAATATTTTTCTGTTGGGTAGCTTATTTATCGAAGAGGGCTATAGGCTAAACAACATCACGCTACGCCCTAAAGGCGGAGCAGCAATGAAAAATGTTGTAAAAACGAGGAAAATTTACTCAAACGAAGTTGCACAGGACAGCTAGTTCTATATAAAATAACTTCCCGCTCTTGGCTTATTTACATTACACGAAATAATTTCGAAATATAATTATTGAAAAAAATAAAATACAAATGAACTCTTCACCACCTATCACCTACTTTTTTTTTTTTTTTTTTTTTTTTTTTTTTTTATTGCCTATGGTTGGCAGACGAGCCAACGGCCCACCTGATGGTAAGCGGTAACCGCCGCTCATGGACTACAGGAATGTCAGGGACACACCCAAGCCGCTGCCTACCGTGAAGTGAAAACTCTCTTTAAACCTCGTTTGAAGAAAGACATGTCGTAGCGCTCGGGAAACACCGCAGCAGGTAGTTCATTCCAGAGTCTACACGTACGTGGAAGAAAAGAACGCCGGAATCGATCCGTACAGGACCGTATTGTTTCCAGGTGGAATGGATGAACCCTACTACGATGTCGAGTGGTGCGGTGGTAGAAAGGTGACGGTGGCACCATGTCAAACAGTTCCTCAGAGCACTCCCCGTTGAACAGACGGTAGAGTACGCAAAGTGCACCAAAGTCACGCCTCTGCTGTAAAGACTCCAGTCTGTCCGTGAGATTGGGGTCATCAACGATCCGAACAGCTCGCCTTTGGAGGGAGTCAAATGGATCGAGCAAGTATTTGGGGGCACCCGCCCAGAGATGAGAGCAGTACTCCACGTGCGGTCGAACCTGCGCTTTATAGAGCACAAGTCGCTGTGCCGGCGAGAAGTAACGCTTCGTTCTGTTGAGGACACCCACCTTTTTGCTCGCCAATTTGGCTTTACTTTCCAAATGACTCCCAAACTGGACTTTGCTGGAGATTTCGACACCGAGGATCCCAATACTCTCGGTGACTCGGAGTGTAACTCCTTGGAACTGTGGCACTAGGACAAATGGGTCTTTCTTCGCAGTGAACGCGCATACTTGTGTCTTTGTGGGGTTGAATCGAACCAGGTTCCTTTCACCCCATTCGGAGACCCGCCCCAGAGAGTCCTCGACTTCTGACACAAGTTGCAACCGTCTCTCCTGAACAATGCTCCGAGGGACGTTCTGTTGGCTGGTATATCGCGCATCACCCGTGCTGTCATCCGCATAGCAATGTATGTTCTCTATGGACAGCAAATCATTGATATGCAGAATGAACAGTGTTGGGGAGAGCACCGAACCTTGTGGAACGCCAGCATTAATGGATTTCAGACTGGAACAAGCACCGTCAACGACGACCATAACGCTCCGATTGTCCAGAAAGCTAGCGATCCATCTGCAGAGCCCCTCGGGGATTCCATAAGAAGGAAGCTTCGATAGAAGGGCCTTGTGCCAGACCCTGTCAAACGCCTTAGCGATGTCGAGGCTGACAGCAAGAACCTCGCCCTTGCCTTCCAAGGCTTCAGCCCAGCGGTGCGTGAGGTACACAAGGAGATCACCAGCTGAGCGACCGTAACGGAAGCCGTACTGGCGGTCGCTTATCAGCTGGTGCTCCTCAAGATACCGCAAGAGTCTGGTGTTGAGAACTCTCTCCATCACTTTTGATAACAAGGATGTTATCGCTATCGGCCTGTAATTTGACGGGTCTGACCGGTCACCCTTTTTGGGAATAGGGTGGACATTGGCGACCTTCCACGAAGATGGAACCCTTCCGGTTTTATATGAGAGGCGGTAGAGGCGCGTCAGAACGGGGGTCAACTCAGGGGCGCACGTCTTAAGTACCACTGCAGGGATGCCGTCCGGCCCGCTCGATTTCTGGGTATCAAGGAGCCTGAGCTCCTGCCTAACCGCACGTTGCGTGATGCGTATTTCTGGCATGGAGCTCTTACACTTTGGGATGGAAGGTGGTGTGGCTCCTCTATCATCCAAAGTCGAGTTAGAGGCGAAGAGTCGGCCCAAGAGATCGGCTTTCTCCTTAGCACTGTGGGCCAGACTGCCATCGAAATTGCGCAGTGGTGGGAGGTTGGACTGGCAAAAGTTATCTTGTACAGCTTTGGCGAGCGACCAGAATGCACGACTCCCAGAGGGATGCCTTTGAAGTCGCTCGCCAATTCTGGCAATGTGATCTGCCTTTGCTATAGCAATAGCCTTCTTGTTGGCTCTGGAGGCGGCGTTGAACTTACGTTTCTCAACATTCACGGTCAGTTCCTTACGATTCCTGGCATCGTTCCAGGCTAAGTACGCAGACTGTTTCAGGCGCGCGGTCACTCGACAAGCCTGGTTGAACCAGGGGCGACTACGACCGCCAACGGGAATTCGGGCATTGGGAATGAATAGTTCCATTCCCTGAAGCACCGTATCCGTGATGCAGTCCGCACAAGCGTCGGGATCCTCTGTGGAGAAGCAAAGCTGCCTCCAAGGGTAGGACGCGAAAAATTCGCGGAGTCCATCCCAATCTGCTGACTCATATCGCCAGACTCTGCGGGAACCATTCGCTGGAGAGCGGACGGGTCGCGCAATGGGGGCTTCAGTGCGGATAAGGCAGTGGTCGGACGATCCAAGTGGAGCATCGACGACCGTCCTGTATCCGCGTGGATGTGTTGTCAGCAGAAGGTCCAACAAGGAGGCTTTGTGGCTCTCAACGTCTGGAATACGGGTGGGCTGTATTACTAGTTGTGAGAGACCATAGGCCAAGGCCATGTTGAAAGTGGTCCTACCTGGGAGATCGGTGGTCCTCGATGCCAACCACTCTTTATGATGAGCGTTAAAGTCACCGAGGACCACGACCTCTGCGGATGGGCACTGCTCCAACATTTGGTCAATCCCCCTTTTGACGTTCTCAAATAGTAGAGTCGACCCCGAATCACTGCAAGGAGATCTGTAGAGGCACGCGTAGATACGGGTAAGTCCCCCATGGTCTACGCGAAGCCATAAAATGGACAGATCTACATGTTCGAGGCCCCGAAGGCGGCGACAGCATATATCGCTCCGTATGAACACGCACACCCCGGCTTTCCGAAGGAATGTCTGCTCCAATTCGTAGCCGGGGTATTTAAGGTACGAGATGTCATCCGGGGCACATATCTGCGTCTCCGTTAAAAAGAGCAAAGCAGGCCGCGCTGTCTCAAGGTGGTGGTGTACAGCGTCAAGGTTGCTATGAAGACCCCTGACATTGCAAAAATCCATTTTAAATGTGGATAGGGTGTCCGCCGTGTAAAGCCTTCTCTTTTTTCTTAATCGTGGCATCATTTAGAGAGAGATATATATCGGGAAGGGGTTATATGAGGTATGGGGCCACAGTGATATTCAGATAAGGGGGCGGGGCGTAAGTCCCGGCTGGTCCGCGAGTTGTATGAAGGGCTGACGCGGGGCACGGAAGGGCCCCCGGTGCCCCCCCGCATACCACTAACGGGATCCACTCCGGTCTCCCTCCCGGCTCGGCAGCAGTATGTGGGATTTTCGCCGGTTGGCGGGACAGCCTCCCAGGTGGGATATTCCCGGGTTCGGGTCCCCTACTGACCGGCAGGTGGCCGACGGTAACCATTCCCACCGGGTCTCCCTGAACCCCCCGTCAACCCGTCACGCCCTACGGATCCGCGAGAACTCCTACACCGCCTGTTCCGAACCTCAATGCGACCCGACAGCTCATGTGGAAGGGATAGTTGGAAGAAGGGAGGGATATCGGCTACTTAGCTCTTTGGTCGGAACGCATATTTGCTATACGATCAAAATAAGCCAAGCTGTGGTACCTACCCGGTCGCTAGATGCTACCACAAGTAGTAGGAAAGGAAAGGGAGGACAGTGGACACCAATGTGCAGGGATGGTTGGGAGTGCAGTGATTGGCGGCTCGGGAAGTCGGGGTTGCGTACCCGAAGCCACCTGTTTCGCAACCGGACAAGTTACGAACAGGCAACCCCCTGACTGAAGGCAACCCCCTGACTATTTACCACCTGTTTTTTGCACTAACGTACCACTATATAAAGTTGTCATATACATAAAGTTAGACGTCTGGTCAAAACGCATCTACCATGGCAATACCAGCTTGTAATTTATCATTTTAAAATTTATTCTAGGGGACCCGTACTCTAATGCTTTAACACAGTGGTTCTCAAACTTTTTAAATGACGGAACCCTTTTGGGAAGCAAAATACTTGATGGAACCCTACAATAAAACAATTATTTTTATAAGTGTATTCTTTATTAATCAGCATAATAAAAGTACAGTGTATCAGTTACTAATTATTATTTACTTCACCACTTGGTAAGGACAATAATAGAAAACATTAAAAAAGAAAAAATCTAACTATAGTATGACCATTAGTGCTGTGCACTCCCTGAGGTATGCGCGCGGTGAGACGGGGGGGTTAGAATCGGCTGCTGCGCTGTCAGTGCGCCGTCAACGCTTGTGACGGCAGGTAGTGTTATTTGTATCGGACTGTCTATGTCAGACGCACACGAGATAAATATTCAAAGATGGGTCGTGCGTTATCTCGTGATATGAAGACTGTCATTTTTAAGGTGGCTGAATATTTTAAGAAAAGAAAAGCAGACAAAGAAAGCTTTGAATTTAAAAATGACGTGAATATTGCTAAAATCGTTGCGGAGGCTACGGGATACAGCAAAAGAACCGTACATAATGTGATTTCTGCGGGCTATTTATCAATTGAAAATTCAAGCCAATTAAAATTTCAATCGCCAAAAAAACCAAAAGTTCTAAAGAAAAAACACGTTGTGGATGATTTTGACCTTGGAGTTATCAGAAGAAAAATTCATCAGTTTTACGAAGTTGAAAAAAAAATACCAAGTGTCCGTAAGTTACTATCAAGTTTGAGACAGGATGGCATATTGAATTGTGGACGGGAATATTTAAGACAGCTTTTACACAAAATGGGCTACCGTTACAAAAAATGCAAATCAAAGAGACATCTCCTTATAGAGCAGCCTAATATTACAGTGTGGCGGAAAAAATATCTTACACAAATCAGAAATTACAGAACGGAAAACCGAAACATATATTTTCTTGATGAAACATACATCAACGCCAGTCACCATGCCAGCAAATGTTGGCAATCATCGTCAGAACCCGGTATTCATGCTGATATTGGGAAAGGACGGCGACTAGTAATACTCCACGCTGGGTGTCGAAATGGCTTAGTGGATGATACATTGACTATATTCAAATCCGATGCTAGAACCGGTGACTATCATGGAGATATGAGCGGACCTACTTTTTATAAGTGGGTAGATGAAAAGTTAAAAGATAAGTTGCTGCCGAATTCTGTGGTTGTAATGGACAACGCGTCTTACCACAGCGTTCAGATTGAGAAGAAACCAACTATATCAAGCCTCAAAAGTGAAATGCAGAACTGGTTGCTACGCCATAATGTAGAATTTTCAGGAACCATGTCAAAGGCTCAACTGCTACTTCTTATCAAAAATACACAAAAAGAACCCGTGTATAGAATTGACGAACTCCTGAAAGCCAGTGGACACACTGTTCTGCGTTTACCTCCGTACCATCCAGATTTAAATCCAATCGAGTTGGTCTGGGCTGATATTAAAAACAACATAGCCCAAAACTATATTAATTCTTCTCTAGACGAAAAGATAATCTTATTGGATAAATTGTTTTCGGAATTCACGGCGGAAAAATGGCAGAAATGCGACGATCATGTCCAGAAAAATGAAAATGATTACTGGAGTCGCGATAGTAGGTTCGATAATGTTATCGATTCATTCATAATAAATTTGCAAGACTCTGATTCAAGTTCCGGTGGCGAAGAGGAAGATGAAGATGATGACGAAATGGAAGATGAAGTTGAAACAGAATCTATGTCAGAATAACTTTCGTTAGAATATATAATTGTTTGTAAATATAAAAAATGTTTAATAAAACAAGTCCTGTTGTGAATTATAACTTTCAATTCTTATTTATCACCTGCATATTTTTAATAAAATATGAGTATATTTGGGTTACATTTTAATCAACAAAGTAAGTATATATTACAGATAGATAGCCTCCGACCAACGCAACGTCCCGCCACAAGTCTTGCCTTAGAAATGCAAACTGATATCGTAAGATCTGTCCGACATGTATCGACCTCATGTGAACTCATGCACTTTTTTCTTCGCCCCCCACCTCGCCGTGCATACCTCAGGGAGTGCACAGCACTAATGGCCACACTATAGTGGGAGGTATGAAACTGTTTTTTATTTTTCATCAATTGCTTGATATCAGGTTTGATGGAAGAAAGTTGGAGTCTCATATCAGCTTCGGCGTCCAGTCTATTGCGATATTTTGTTTTCGTGGCTGCGTAGGTAGAGAATCCTGTTTCGCACAAATATGTAGTTGGGAACGGGAGAAGAATATCCAGAGCCATTTGGCCAAGCATTGCATATTCATCTTGGATTCTGCACCAAAAATCATTAAGAGGCGTCGTTTTGAACAATGACTCCATACTTGTGTCTGATGACATTTCTAAAAGAGATTCATATATCTCATTTGACATGTTTTCAGGCTTTTCCAAGTTGGGTAAAAAAGGATTATGAATCCAGGAGTTCACTTTAATTTTTGTATTGTGTTCTTCGGGAAAATACTTTTCAAAAGATGCGCGCATCGAACTGAGATATTGGACCAATTCTTCAAACACATTATCTTCAAACATTTCTGAGTCGTTTTCGCTAACAAACTCACTGAGTAACGTAAAACTTTCTATTTCTTTCTTACCAATGCAAATGATCCAAAAATCTAATTTTCTTTTAAAAGCAGTTATTTTATTATAGGCCTGAAACACTGTTGTCTGTTTACCTTGCAACGATAAATTTAATTCGTTAAGTTTTTGAAAGATATCCGCCATAAAAGACAATCGGAACAACCAAGTTTTATCATACAAACGGTCCTTCAAATTAAAAGAAGTATCTGCTGAAAGAAACATTTGTAACTCGGCTCTAAGTTCAAATAGCCTTGTTAAAGTTTTTCCCCGAGACAGCCATCGCACTTCTGTATGGAGCAGCAGTGTTTTATGTTTGCTGCCATAATCTTCACACAATAATGAGAACAATCGGGATTGTAGTGGTCGTGATTTGATAAAATTAATTATTTTTACCGCTTCATCCATAACTAATTTTAGATTAGACGGCATTTGCTTCATCGCAAGTGCTTGTCTATGCAGAATACAATGACTGGAACTACAATTAGGCGCTTTATTTTTCATTCGTGACACTGCTCCTGCTGTTTTACCTGTCATCGCCTTGGCCCCATCTGTACAAATGTCAATGCAATTGTTCCAACTGAGATTATGTTCTTCAAAAAATATATTTATTTTATTAAAAATTTCTTCCCCTGTAGTGTTTGTAAGCAGCGATGAACACATAAGCATGTCTTCTTCAAAAGAACTTTTATATGGATATCTCACAATAACCAGCAGGATAGCCAAACCAGCGACATCAGTCGACTCGTCCATTTGCAAAGCGAATCGTGTATTTTGTAGACGTGTAACTAGTTCTTGTTTGACGTAGCTTGCCAGATCATGGATTCGTCGTGAAACAGTATCGTTTGATAGCGGAACAGTAGAAAGATGCTTTGCAGATTTTTCATCAAGCATACATTTTGTTATGTCTAATACACATGGTTTTATTAATTTCTCAGCGATAGTGTGCGCTTCACCTGCTTGTGCAATGCGATAGCTAACTAAATATGATGCCTCCGTGGCCTTTTCGTTGGTAGTTTGTGTTACATGCATCATATTTTTTTGACTTTCTAATAACTGATCTTTTTTGCGAACAAAAAATTCTTTATTCTTGTCTTTAGTCTCGGGGTGTACGGTTTCTAAATGTCGACGCAATTTGGCAGGTGCCATGGAACTATTAGGAAGCAGTTTACTACAGAGCATGCAGAGAGGTGAGCCGTTGGAATCAACAAATCCGAAACTGATATAAGATTCATCATACTTCCTTTTTTTCGTCTTTGAAACCGTCGAGCTTGACGTCGTGGCACTCGTGGCATCATCTTCTGGATCGGTGATTGCTAAATTCTCCGCGCGCATTGCTTTTGAACATTCAGCGTCATTAGAAGATGTTGTTGGAACACGTTTAACACCTTTAAGCCAACGTTCCATTCTTCTTTATTTATAATGTTACAAGTCAGGATAGTGGGGTTTAAATAATGCACAATCGTTACTGCGTATAAGAGACTAAATTTAGAACCTACAGGGAAGAAATGTATAAAACTGAGACAACAGAATACAGCAGGCAGTAAAACAATGAACACTAGTTTCTCGCTAGCGAGCTTGTAAGTAGGTAGTAACTTATCGCTCCGAACGCTAATCATCAACTGACGACGCCAACGCGCGATCGCCGCTTTTATACTTAGTCCTAGACTCGATCTCAAATATTCTCGAAAATACTCGAGTCGGCACCTTTGATAAACAAAAAGCAAAAATAAAAACAGAAATTTAAAAATAGCGTTGTAAACAATATCGACTTTATCCTTTGAAGTTAGAGACGAAAGTCGCTTGTTGACAACTATAGCGTCTAATTCAGAGGCGGCTTTTATCAAAGAGACTGAGCGTTTACAAGTATACTACCCGCTCGTTTTAAGTTTGCCGCTGGCGATAGGTATGAGTGTATGACGTTCGAAATTTTTTATTTAATTGTAACAATAAAAATTGTGTACGGTAGATATTTGGGTAAAACTATGACACATTATAAGTTTTGTTGTCACGTGGGGGAGGGTACGCGCATTCCACAGACCGGCAAACTTAGAGCGAACGCGTTGTACAAGTATAAAATTGTTGAGACCAAACTTATAAGATATTGTACCAGCTAATGTAACACAAGCTTATACAAATACAAATAAATAAATAAATAACATTCATAGCGTTTTGTCTCCGCGCGGCCGCGGAGTCCGCACAGCCGCGGAGCGACCAGAGAGAGGTGTTTTGATTTTTTTATTTCTAAATTCTTGCGGAACCCCGACAGAGGTATCACGGAACCCTAGGGTTCCGCGGAACACACTTAGAGTATAGCTGCTTTAACAGATTTAGTGCACTGATAATAGGGTAGATGACTGTCAAGTCAAATCAGTATCTTTTTATAAAACGTCAAAACGATGCACCCCGTACTAATTTATATGAAATACAAAACAATGACGTCATTCTTTTGTATGGTCAAATCATGTAGTTTCAATGTTTGTTTTGATGTTTATAAATTCATGACAACGTAACATTGTAGACAAACATTGTTTTTCAGAATATTTTTGCAAATGCTATTTCCTGTATAGTGTAAAATAATTTATTGTTATTGTTCTATCTACCCAATTGTATGCCCTAAATTGTAACTGAATCTGTAGTTCATTTATGAAAACGCAAAACAATGATAGTTAAGTATATTTAGTGAAAGTAGCATTTTTCAAGCTTAATCTTCTACAAGCAGTTTTATTTCAACGGAACAATTAATGGGTTTTTAGGGTTCCGTAGTCAAAATGGCAAAAACGGAACCCTTATAGTTTCGTCATGGTGTCCGTCTTGTCCGTCCGTATGTCACAGGCATACTCAAAGACTACTCAATGTATGTGTGAATTGTGTCGTCGTCGTCCCCCCTTAACTTTTGTTGTAAAAGTATGAAAAAAATCACAAACTAACTAATTTCGGACATGATCGGAAATACCTTCAGCTATTGCTGAAAAACTGCGTTTCTCAACAAAAGGGTGTAAGTGCCATGAACATACGCTCTTCTGCTGATGCTGATGATTATTCAAGGCTGCGGAACCCTACACTGAGCATGGTCCGATATGCCCTTGTCTGTTTTTTATTAACATTTGTGGACCATGATAAAAAGTTAAAGCACTAGCGGACGCCTACAGGGATAAAAAGTAGCCTATGTCAACCTGGGATAGCATAGCCTCCCTACGGTGAGAGAGTTTTTGAAATCGGTCCAGTAGTTTTTAAGTTTATTCGTTACATACAAAAATAAAAAAAAATCCTCTTTAATAAATTAGTATAGTTAAAGATTTAATGAAGATGTTACTGAAAATTGGCATTACTACTTAATATATTATATTTCTCTTCAGGTAACATAAAAATAAAAAAGAATAAGGATGAAAGTATTTTTTCAAACAAAACAATCCCATCGTATTCAATGCGGTCAAACCCAGGCTCCGGGTCGGACAGGGCTAATTATGATACTGATGTATACGACATTGATGTTCAAGATTCGGATCTTGTAGCAGCTGCTTCGGGATCTAGGGCAATTTCGAGTAAACGCAAAAAACCTCACGCAAGAAAAAGAAATGTAAAAGACTCAAAAATGAATGATTCGACTCAAGTTAAGGATAACGATGAAGACGAAGAAATTTCAAACTCATCCAAAAGTGCCTTCAAAGGCCTAGTAAAAGACATAGTCGACGACGAAACGTATACTTCCCATGAAGAAAGACCAGTAATATCAACTCCTAAAAAAGGCCGCAAAAACTGGGATGCGTCTTATGAATCACCGGTAATATCATCTCAAAAGAAAGGTCTTCAAGGTAGACATTTATTTAATGAACCATCCGCAACCTCTACGCCTAAGAAGAATCGTAGAAGTTGGGATGTACCTGATGCAACATTATTCGTGATTGCTGACGATCCGTTTATGAAATCCTTAAATCCAGAAGAAATTGATTATTGGGAACAAATAGAAGATGCGATTAATAAATGGATGGCTCATCTAACGACAGATTTAGATGATGAAACCAAGGATATGTTAAGACAACAAATAGCTAGCGATATAATTGATAGGCAACAGTACTTACAATTAAATCCGGAAGCAAGGAAATCACCAGAAGCTGAATTTGATAATCTAGTTTATCAAATACATAGAAGGTTAAACAAGGTTCTCAGTCCTGAAGAGATGAGGGTGGCCATTCAAGATGGCGACCAATTAATGAGCATGATGCAGGAGATTTCCAATCGCACTATAGGTAGGGCAATAGCCGCACTTTCTATATTTTTACACAAATAATAAGATGTAATTAATTAAAAAGATTTTGGAGTGGCATGGCTAAAATTATTAGAGAGAAATTAGATTTCATAAGTAAAAATAACATATAAAAAAATGCTACTCATTCATGTATTTAGACAGTATATTAACACAACCTTTGTCACTGTTGCAGTGCATGATACATCAGTAGAGCAAGAACTATATCAGCAAGTTGAAGATGCAATATCAGACACACTGCCAGCATTAGAAGACACTACTGCCGAGGAACAAGATGCTTTTGAAAGTATAAAACACAAATTAGCCGACGCATTTATTAAGATGCAATATACCGGTGGCAAAGAAGACGAAAGAAATAAATTAAAGGAAAAAATGAAAGATGACTTAAATAAGTTCTGCGATGAATATTCGGCCAAAAATCCTAATAAACCTTTAGACCGTGATAAACTGAATCGTGAGTTGTACGAAGCACTTAAAAATCTGCATCCACCTGATGACATAATGCATTCAACAGCAAAATATGTACATGCTAAAGATGTAGTAAACGATTGGGCAAAAGAATTGCCACTAGAAGAACATGATGCTTCAGAAATGAAGCATAATATTAGTGGTTTATCCAGAAGACTTCTAGATCTGGAACATAACGTTGACAATCTCAGTCCTCATGAACTAGATAATGAAAAAAAGAATGAAATTAATAGATTTATGGAAAGTTTGCCTATTAAACGTGGTCAAGAGAAAAATAAAGATCGATACACTAAGCAATTGCTTAATAAACTTAAAGCTACTGAAAAAACTAGAGAAGTTGATGCGTCCGCAAGATATTCTATAACATCTGACGATTTTACCACGACTAAAGAACGAGGAGAGAAAACAGCATATCCACCGTGTTCCTTGAATGAGGAAGATGTAAAATTTCTGGAGAGAATTAGAAGACGTACTTGTTTGGCTCCTAAATGTCTTTCCACATTAATGAAAAATAAATCTAAAAGCAAACCAGTCTCAAAATTCATTACGAGTGATGCTCAAACAGAAACATCTGGAGGTATGGGCCTTCAAACGCAGACCGACGATTCTGTGTTAGGATATAGTCCAAGAGAGGTTACAAGGGAGCCGCCGTTTTACCAAGAACACAAGAACTCATATGAGAGAGGTGGCAACGCAGATGTACCGCTGCAGCCACAGGTATCAATAGTTCTTCTTCTGCTTCTTTGCGACATACTGGTATCAAAATATGATATTTCACGAAGTAGATTATCCGACTACTTTTCGTACAATTACAAATCTTGAGTCCCCCTAAGTCCTAACTGAATTCTTAAATATATTAAAGTGTACAAGTATGTGGATTGCTTACATAAATGCACTCTATTTTCTTACTCTCATCCGATGAGATGGAAATGACTGGACAGAGATTAAAAGATGACGGGCCTGTTGGTCTAGTGCTTATTGAACCTGACGACAAGGCTGGGGAAGACAAAATTTCGTATGATGAGCACGATTGCTTATTCTGTTTATGGGTGTAAATCATCTCATAATATATAATGTATTTAGAAATATATGTGTGTTTACCAGTTGTATGGTTACCAGTACAGGCTCTGCCTAGTTTGGGTCAGATGTCCATGAGTTGTCCCAAGATATTAATTAAAGTTTATGGAACGACATAGCTGACGCATTTGTATCTAAACGTCTCAATTTAAAATTGACAAAAACGTTTATTTTCAGGTTATAATAAAAGAATACTATTGGGATACGAACAACTCGTTCGACCTACCAACGGAATGTCAAACATCGGGCAGCGCAAACAGACGGGCACCCTGCGGCCCCACCATACGACCATGGGCGCCGCCACCCTGCACAGAAAGACACATTTTCCCAAGACCACAGCAATCCATGCAAAATTCCCGATTCAATCCTCGGAATTCAGTTTCTTTTGAAAACGAAGAACAAACACGAAATGAGCCTTTCGTTTCGTCTGGTTGGTCACGAACCTGTTCTACAAGAGATTACGAATCTAGAATGAATGGTCAGTATTCTAGAAGAGATGGAATTGCAGAAGGATCTTTGAATGAGTTTAGACAGCAAACTTATAGAGAGATACAACCAGAAGATGATGGAACATGTGCCATAAATACAGAGAAAGGTTATTGCGAAGATTGTCGAGAGGAATCAGGTGGAGAAAGGGCAAACGCGAAGGAGAAAAATTCAGTTGCTGTTACTTGTGAATGCAGGTCTAAGCCAAATTCTAGAAAAGGAAAGAAATCTCGGAAAAGTCGCGTTACATGTATATGTAATAATAAAGACACAGAGCAATGCACCCAATGCAATGGAAACCACATCCTTTGTCCGTTCCCAAGTTATTTGTATTTTGCACCGTGATGTTTGTTGTGTTCGTTTGTGTTGTGTTTGAGATAAATTTTCTTGTTTCGTTAATAAATTTATCCAGATTGTCTATTATGCCAGATTTGTTATTTTTGAGCATTTTAGTAACACCTTAGGGACACGACGCGACAGGCTTCCGTTACAGAGCCTATCGTGTAGCGAAGGTCAAATAGTCTCATTTCATTTGCTCTGTTATAAATCAACATAGGTACTATTCACGGTTTACACGACTAATGTCCAATTTAAAAATGACGAATGAATATTATTACCAGTTAAAAATATGTCCAATAATAATGATGGAGTCATTATAATTGTACAGAGATACTCTGCACATTTGTGTGCCGGCTTGCCCTGAAGCCGAGTACCTGCCTGAGGTAGGTCGGAGGGTAACGCAGTTTGAGGAATAGTAGGTAATAAAACTATATCAGCGACTGACTAGGGTATATATTTCAGTAAGAACCTGGGTATATTCAATTACTGAGAGATATCCATCAGTACGAGCTAGGCTCAAGTATCTTGATCGAATTCACTCAGTACTCGGTTACAGCTGTATTTATAGACGTCGATAAACCGTTAATTCCATAGTATGGTCCGGCTACACCATCTAAGTCGAAAATAACCTGCCGCTATTGGTCAATTTATTTTAACAGTGTTGTCAACCCTATATTTATAAATTCCCTAAATTATTGTAAAAAAACCCATAAAATGATTATCACTAATTTTAAAATTCCTGAATGAAAATCAATCATGCGCGAGCGGTCAACATTAATCCGCTCGCGTGACGGTGCTATGGACTTTGACTGATGTAAATAACTCTGATTTTCCCAAAAAAAGTCTCTAAAACACATAACCCTCCTTCTTGCGAAGTCGGGTATATACCGCTACCCTACTTATTTCTCCCTAATTTTTTTAGTTAATCCACTAAATTGGCAACAGTGATATTACATAATATACAATTCTGACCAATAGGAATCTTGAATCGTGGGTACATACCGTGTCGTTCAGAATTAAATTACAAATTACGGCTAAACAATGCAATATTACTAAGAGCTATTGTGCTAGAGATATTGTATAACCATATAAAAGTGTAATAACAATGGTTTTTACACGTACTTTTAACAAATAAAGGAATTATAATCACAAAACATCGCGATCTCAGAGACAAGCTGTTAGTGTCGAGTTGCTGAACTAATTAGTCAAGGACAATTCTATTACGAAGTTTTTTATTCTCTTTGGTTATTAGTTCGTTCTTAGATATTACTCTATTTCTATGTGACATGAGACAGACAATGTTACAAGTTAAGGAATCAATGTTGCAAGTTAAAGAACTATCGATTTCGTATCGATTATGAAATACTAAACACAAAATAAAACTATTGGGTATTATTTGTCCGGCATAATAATGTCCATTTATAAGAATGTCCAGTCAAAGTAACATCCGGCCATAAAAAAAAGGGTTGCTCTAAGGGTTATTTTCGAATTTTGAATAGCCATTTTTATTATTGGACTTTATTATGATTGGACATTTTTCCGGTTGGACATTTGTCGTGTAAAGGCCATTTACTCCTGTAATAATACATTGTCAGTACGATTTATAGAAGTCGTGTTATAGGAGGCCGGGCGGAAATCGTCAACCGGTCCGGCCACCATCAGAGCTAATTTTCTAAAAAAATGTACATTTAAAATGAAGGCAGTAGTAGTTTATCAATATGTCTATTGACTCTTCAATGTTGGCGGCGGCGCCACTGCGCGTCAGCAGGATGTATACCAGCTTCAGACATTATGCCTATATTAGGAGGAAATTACATTTTACCATTCTACTGTCTGAATCTGAATAATTAAACAATTTTAATCAAGGCATTGTTTAAAGTAAATTTATTAGCAAACGCAGAGAAACTTTCAACTTTTATAATATGAAGTATGGCTGGCTCTTATGGACTCTTAGAATATTGGAGAAAATGCGACTATATAGGTACTTACGGTACGTGTAAATATACCCAACATAATTCCATTTCCATACATTTACCCCCTTATTTGAACAAAATTAGAAGACGTTATGTCTTTGTTTTTCATTCCATTTTCGTAATTGAATAGATTAAGACAAAACATTCGCTAGTTAAAATGTTCTTAAAACGTCTGCTAATTTATTATGAGTAACGTGTTTGTTTTTACCTATTATAATGAGCTTTAGGGTGAATGACAGTTGAACGATTGGCAACAACATAATATACAGTACTACCAACTATTAGGCCAGTGGACATATAACAATCGGACAATACCCACGTGTTTGACACGAGGAGTACAAAAAAGATTAATATAATAGGTGACTTCCTACGGTGCATGTTGTTGCGGATTAGCACGCACAGCCGACGAGCACGGACAGCCACGCACCACGCACCGATTTCTTACAACGGGTCGTGTCGATCTATGTAGGTCTTGAAATTGGATCCAAACAATAAATGCCATACGTGCCACCATACACGCGCACGGTTTCAGCAAAATGAAGATTGTTTTGACGTGCTAATCTGTTGTTACGGACGTCCACGAACTGCACCGCACCTCTGAAGTTACCGACTCGCGGCAGATCCGGCGCAGCGCTACAGACCTATCTGCGTTTTTACAGATGACCATCTTCCAAAGGTACGTCGTGCGTGTTGGTCAGTGTCTGTCCGCAAAATCACGCACCGTGTGAAGAAGCCATAACATAGCTATCAAAACCAGCCTGCTGCACACGAATAAAAGCAAATAATATAATATTCAGCTTATTGCGTTTTTAATGTAAAATATGACTAGCCTATTTACCTGATAGATCAATATAATCAAGCTTAACGCGAGTGAAGAGGAAATTAGGAATAAGATTGTATTTCATCATTATAAAATAAACAAACGATAAGTACACATATTCAATTTAATAATAGAACCTACAAGGCGGAACAATTACACAACAAGGACATGGATATGAACTTACACGTCTCTTAAATCTCTCCACACATTTACATTTCTCATTAAAATTTCCATCTATATCTACTTGATCTGCAACAGGCACTCTGAACGGTGTTGGTATTTGGCCACGAGTAAAAACAGGTGATTTATCTCTGTTAAAATGACTTGAACCAAGTCTTACATTAGGAGTGCTACTCCCTTGATTTGGACGATTCATTTCATTAAAATTTGCAGCATTTTGTTGACTTTGTAGCGGATTTTGGCTTTCACCAGGTCTGTATTGCGGACTAACTATTCTAGAAGACATGTTTTGGCTTTGTTGATTTGTCCAGCTTTGACTTCCGTACTCACGTCTAGGTGGCAGTGTGACTCCATGAGCATCGGCTCTTAAAAAAGAAGGAGATTGACTTTGGTTAGGATTTGAGCAAGCTATACGTGGACTTCGTACTTGCACAGCCTGAGACTGATATTTGTGATGTTTTGGTTCACTGCGTGTACTCAAGTAACTAGGCTCCATTTGAATAACCTTCGAGTCATTTCTAGAAGACCAACGGGCAAAACTAGCACTTGGCGGGTGCTCATCAATTTGTGGTAGTGCATTTGGAGGTACGGCAAAATTGTGCATTTTTCTGGGATCTATGTTAGCTCTATGTGACACGGAATGAAGGTCTTCGGGAGCACTTTGCATATTTTGAGCTTGTGCTGGCCATTGATATGGGGCATTTTCACAAATTTTCGAATAATTTTGGCCTGGAGATGCACTTCGATTTTGTGGGCCAGTCAGTACAAATTTTCCTGAACTAGACTTTAAAGGGGCAATTACTTGTCTAACATGATTATCATGTGTTCGATCTGCTAGGGAAAGTTGTTCAGCGGTCTTAGAAGAATCAATCAGAGGAACCAATAATTCTGAATTATCCATCTTAGCTAAAGTTGAGGAAGCAGGTTTCTGTTTTTCAAATGAATTGTATCCAGTCAGGTCATTGGTCCTTCGGTTGTTTAGCCTATTCTTAAGCTCATCTACCATATAGTTTATATTCAAACCTTGACCTGGTTGTAGCTTACCTCTTTCTACTAAAAATTTACTAATTTCATGTTGCATATGCCTATCTTTTGAATCGTCTAATTCATTTACCTTACTATCAATTTCCTGTAGTTTTGCTGCCAGTATGTCTATCATTCTCTTTCTAAATAATTGATCAAATTCATTAATATATGGAGTAATCGGTAACTCTTTATACCATTGTTCAATTTCTTGCCCCAATAGTATTTGCTCAATTTCCTCATTTAAAATATCATCGCTAGGAATAGGGACTTCGTGTAATATTTTCATTGCATGTTGTACTAAATGTGGTTTTTTGAGATACCTGAAGTCTATATTCTTCGTCAAATGATTTGCCAGTTCATCAATTTTTTTCATTAATCTCTGCTTGTAAATGTTTGATTTTATTGGATCCTCTTCCTTGTATTTTGTTTCCAGTATGTAGGCATCTGCCATTTCGGCCAAGAATCCTTGCTGCAATAAATAACATTGTTCAATTTCGAAATTTCTGGCTAATTTTCTACTAAATCCTTCCTTAAGTCGCTGCCTGAAGGAAGGTCTATCAGTAGCATCTTGTATTTCTTTCAACATATTTACAGCGTTTTCTAAAACAGCCACTTTCCAGCCATGTCTAGACCGTTTCAATTCTTCAGTCTGTGGCAGCAAATCTAACATTTCATCTAATTTACTTTCTAAGATCAATTCAAAGTATCCATAGTCATTTTCAAATTCTCTATCAGATTTCAAACTGAAAAATATTTTAAGTATACCATTGTATATTCCAGATCTTGCGAGTTCAGTTAGTTGGGCACTTTCAGGCGTTGGTGTATCTATGGGTAAGTCGTAAACTTTCTTCTTGAAAATAGTTTGGTATTTTTCAAATATTGCTTCTTTAGTGTTTGGAATATCTTCAGAAAAACTATCTTCCTGTAGATGGGTGTTTGAGAGCTTAGATGATCCAACTTGCATACAGATATATTCTTGTCTCTTTGATTTCCAGGCGGGTATACTTTCAATTCTTTTTACCAAATCTTCGATGCAGGGTATTATGTTAACCTTTTCATGGTCAAAGTTTAATAGTTTCTGAATCCAGAGATAGGTCTGTATTTTTAATTGTTTTCGTTTTTCACTAGCACTTTCTTGATATTGAGGATTTAGGTCAAAATATTTGCGTCTATCTATAATATCCTTGACGAGGTCGCTTACTACCGTTGTTTTAAAACATTCATCAGTATTCTCAAGAGGATAAAAGTTATTCATCCAGTCTGTTATTTGATATACCATTTGCTGAGCGTAAGTGTCATAATGTGTTATGGTTTCTGCATTATTAGCTTTATTTTTTTCTGTACAACTAAGATCTGTCATTCCTGTTCTGATGTTTATAATATTTTCTAAAGTTTTTGCGAAGTAGTCCGCCATTTTTAATACACTTTCTTCAGAAATGTATTCAGTTAAAGAAAGCTGTCTTAAAGCATTAACAATGTTACCTCTGATTTCATCATAATGTTCCTCATGTCTCTTATTTTTTGGATTGTTGAAAAGGGTTACTATTGACGGCGTAACTTCATTCAATATTGTGGTCAGCTCGTCATGTTCAAGTAAAGGTCTTAAAAATCTAGCCCATTCTTTGATAACGTTATCTACAGTTTTTAGAATATCATCGTTGACGGTTGATTTTTCATGAAAAATATCTTGTGTAAACAAACTTTGTGTTAAATTATCAGTCTCTCTTTCTACATGTTTGTAATCTTGATGACTAATATCCATGGGCAATGTTTTCATAAAATATAATATTTCGTTTATAATGACGTCATCATTTGCACCGGAAATTCTCAATTGTTTAATTTTTTGAACAAATTTTTGTTTATTATTTTCAAAACATACTGTTTGGACTATATGTATCGGTAATTTATTCACCCAATTATCTATATTGGCCTGTAAATCCTCATCTTCATTTGATGAACACATCACACTTGATAAACATTTAATATCTTCAGAACAATCTTTTTCTTTGATGGACTTTTGATGTTCATAGTCAGACCGATTGTGCAAAGAATCAAGCATAGCTTCTTCTTTTTCTTGAATTATAAACAATGATTCTTCTCCAGTTAGTTTAGATTCAATAGCATCTGAGTTTTCTAAAGTACATGTTTTGATCGTGTTCGCTAGTTGCTCAGCGTATATGTTTTTAAGAGCATTTTCACCGACTTCTTGATTTAAAGGTAGTTTATTCATCCAATTTAATATTCCTTCCAGGATTATCTTACTCACGTTTTCAGGAGGTAGCTTGTCTGCTCTAATCTTTGTATGATGTATTGTAATAGCCAATTCATATGCTAATTCATTTTTGATAGTGTTGTAAAATTCTTCATTCTTGTTAGATTTTAAGGGAATAGTGATTATCCATTTGTCAATAATTCTTTTGTAATATTCAATAATCTTTTCGTGAGCAAAATCGGTGTTTAAATTTTGCTCTCTGCTTTTTATATGGGATAAAATTTCATCTTTCAGTTGTTGAATATGAGTACAGCTGAGCTTTCTGTTGAACGCTTTTATTAACAATCCTTCAAAATCTCTGTCAATGCTCTCAATTGCTTTATTAGTAACTCTTCCTTCAATTTCTTTAGCCAAATTTTTTATGTGTTGTCTATTATAAACGGTATCTTCTAAATTATATTCATCAAGAGGTAGGTTGTGAAACCATTGGTTAATCAAGTCTGACAAATTTTTAACGTGTTGTTCAAAACTTTCATGATGATTAATTTGTTGAAGTTCAGGTACAAGATCCAATCGTTCTATTAGATTTTGTATATGTTTTGATGTAGCCTTATTCTCTCCAAGTAATTGACTAGTCCTTTTGAATATCTGATATTTTAAGTGTTCAAATTCTCCTAAAACATTTACTGTTGAATTTGCCGTTTTTTCTAAATGATTGCGTCGGTTTACTATATCGTACGCTAAATTTTTTACTACAATATCTTTGAAGTGGGCGTTCTTTATTTCTGGGTTAAGTTCAGTACACCATTTATTAATTTCTTCCATAAGCCCTTTTAAATACTCTAGGTTACTCAGCTCATTATAATTACTATATTCAATGTTATTCTTAAAACCCGGAATAATATCGGCTCGTACGAATTTGTTGCATCCTTTATCTGTATAATAATGATGACGGAAAAAGAACTCTTTGTAATCATTTAAAATTATTTTAGCAAGATAATTTGCATTTTTAACAGACATTTTAGCTATATTTATAAAAATATCCGCTAACTCATCTGCGATACAATTATTTACTTGTTCTACATTTGTAAGATCTAATAAATGTTCTGTTATTGCTTTTTCTAGATCCTCTTTCATAGGATCACTTATTGTCGTATTTAATCTTTCTAAAAAGAAAGTTATTTGGTCTTTGATGAAATATCTTATTTCTGCAATCGTTGGCTGAATATAAGAAACAGGAATTTTACTATCCATATTTAGTATTTCGTTCACTAAAGCATCTATTAGATTACTTAAATAGTAGTCTTTGGCTTCCCAATCAATAAGAATAGGCAAATCATTTACGATGTTGGTAACATTTGATCTTAAATAATTCAAATATTTTAAATCAGATGTTGGTCTATTTAAAACTAAAGGTTCCAATGTATTAGCTATGTTATGAAAGATATATTCTTTGTCTAAGACGTCTTCATTATTAAGGTGAAACATTTTCAACCAATTGCTAATAATAGACTCCAAGTTTTCTATAAGACATCTGCTGTAATATTTTGGATTTCTTCTTTTATTTACATCATGCGTACGATATTTCAAATATTTTCTCTTTAAAATCTTTATAATATTATTTGGTAATTGGCGCTTCAATTCAACAGTTTCATCATCACTTCCAGCGAAAATTTCGGTTGAATTTTGCAAATATACATCTATCTTATTCTTTAATCTCTCTTCTTCTGCGGGGTTATTCAGCTTCAAAGCTAGCCTCTGCAGCTTCTTGCCCCAGTGCTTCATTACTGTTTCTTCTTTGGGTATATCGTTTGCTGTCATTTCTACCTGCGTAAAGTCACTGTCTTTTATTAGTTGCGGCGATTCTTTAAATGCTGGTGATTGTGCTGCTTCGGTATTGTTTCCTATCTCACTGTATTTATTGTCATATTCTTTTATTGAATAAGAACCTGTTTGTAATAAATCCATCTCGACATTGTATATCATTGGTTGAGTCTGCGATTTTCCAGCAGTAATTAAAACTTTAGGTTTCGCACTCTGAAAATAAGCAATCTTCGTACAATATTGAAATTAATTTTATTAAAAACTGTTTCTTTGTTATGATGTTAAGCTATTTGATATATTGAATATACTCACAGTGTATTGGAAGCGAAGACGTGCAGAAGGTTCTGTAAAATAAATCACACGTTGAAATAAAACCTAACCTTGGATTGAGTATGTTTTTATTTCTAAACTACTAAGTATCACAATGAATTTAGTCAAATTGTATGTGATAATAAATAGTAGTGTGACCGAGAAGCCAGAAGCCTGACAGTGAAAATTGATGTCGTGTTTCAGTGAGCGAGCAACTTATACAGAGCTATGAAAATAATGTACCTACAGGAAAAGCAAATATTCTTTGTACTCTCCGTACCAATGACAGTAATTTCTTTGTACGATAACCGGCACCGCTTAGGACCCGCATGTAATTTTATAAACAAATTAGCTACGTTGCCTGAAATATTTATTATCTCTAGTCTACATCATAAAATAAACCTCTTTTTACAAAATTTCAGTTTCCTAGGTCAAAGAACTTCAGATAGACCTTGGATGAGTCAGAACTACTACTAGATTATCCTATTATTAGTTAGTTAAAATTAACAGTACAATTATTTTATTTATGATTTATTTATACAGCTAAACTTTATGACACATATACATGAAACAAAAATAATTCATTTTTAAAGGAACAATCACGTACGAACATCAACATCATTTTAAAATTATCTGTCCACAGGTTTATTCTGATTGCCAAGAATGGTGAAAATCTCCTGAAAACAGTTTTTGTAAACTTCTGCGTCACTGAGAAACTATGTATCCAAAATTAGTTTTATAATATTTCATTTATTATATTTTTTCTAATAAATTATGCATTAATATCTGTTATTATTTATGTTGAAATGGACAATTGATCATTGAAATACATGCTGGATAAATAGGAATAAAATCTTCGCTAGGTCTTATTCTACAACGGCAGTTTGGACAAAAAATCTGAACATTATCTACGTCGTCTTGTCTTCTAATATTGGGACACCTCGAATATCCTGGTGTGTACGATGGCGGGACTGAATAAAACCCATCTTCTGTTGGAAAGTAAAGACATCTTCCCGCGCATTCATCTTCTGAGAACACGTTATGTTCAGAAGTCATAGATTCTGCATTTACTGTTTCTATTTTAACTGCTTGACTATTATCACTCATCCTACGGTATCCATTTTCTACATAGTTATCATGTTGTTCATTTTCTTCTATTATTTTTCTAATACCCTCGCTATCTGTAGATAAATAGAACTCATGATCTATTTTGGGCCCTGTACTATTCAAATCATTTACATCTGTGTCAGCCTTAATGCTTTTTTCAAAAGATTTGGTTGCCGATATGCCATTTTTTTATGAGATTTAGGTGATTTGGTTGATTTTTCATAATGTTTAGCTGATGTGCTTACTCCACTGGGTCCGCCTACTTGACTAGTACCAAGAATTCCCATCTGACCTCCCGCCATTTGCTGTCTATTTGGTTTCTGGTTTACAGGTGGTATACTCGATTCATTCTTTGAAACACGTGAAAGTTGTGGTGAAGTTTGTTTATTTGAATTAGCTTTCACACCAACAAATTTCGAAGTTTCGTTTGATTGGATATTCAGTCCCGAAGTTTTATGAGACCAGTCGATCATTCCAGAAGGAGGTTTAGTTTGATCCATGGATAACCACTGGTCTTCAGGTACCGTAGCCTCTTTAGCTGTCATGTACTTCGGAGTAGGATCTTTAACAACTTCTCCCCCTATAATCATATAAGAACTGATATCAGATGTTCCTGAAGATCCATGATAGCTTGAACACGCTGGAATCGCATTTGTAAACTCTTCATAGTTAAAAGGTTCTTCAAATGTCACAGATCTTCTTTTAACTTCTATAGCTGCATTCTTAAGTCTATTATTTAGTTCTTCTATTAGAAATTCGATGTTAGCGTCATCTTTTAAGGGTAGTTTCTCTAAATGTTTTGGTAACATTTTTTGCATTTCTGATTGTGCCGTACTTCCGTTGATATTAAATCGGTCTTCGATTTCGTTAACCTTATTAACGATCGGGTTTATAATAAGAACCTTTTCTTGAGGATTCAAATTGGACTTTAAAGGTAAATCAGAGAGCCAGTTATCAATTTCTTTTTTTATTAAAATTTCGTTAGCTGCTTGTTGAACAGCGGCAGTATCTGGTATCGGGACTTTGGTCACAGCAGTTATTAATTCATTTACGTAAGCTTGACGGCTAATACCATTAAATTCATTTTCATGGTTTTTCTTAATACTATCTGCTAAAAATTCAACGTTTTTCAAAAAAATACTTCTATGGACATTGCCTTTTACATTGTTATCGTCTTTGTACCTAGTAAAGAGAATGTAGTCGTCAACTATGTCAACTTTTTTAAGATCTTCTTCTTGTGTCAGTTTAGAGTTTTTTGGAAGATGATTATCTAGATTTTCTATAAGTTGTTGCTTAAAGCTTGATGGAGCAGCGACCGCTTTTATTTGCTCATTTAGCTTTATAGTCTTTGAAATCAGTTCATTTTTTAAACCTTGCTTCTTGGCTACTAATTCGTTTGTCTGTGGCAGTTGTTCAAATAATTTATCTATCTCATCATCCAACATATCTTGATAATAATAAGGATTGTTGCTAACTTCAGGATCAAACTTCAACTTGGTGATAGCTTTCCATATGCCATTGTAAATATTTAATCTAGTTTCATTAGCTATTCTTTTCTCTTTAGGACTTGTGCCTGGTATTGATATTTCTTGTAGCCATTGTTGAAGAAAATTATCATATTCCTTGTTTAAAACCTTCACAGATGCGACATTAGATGATTCACCTTCATCGGACGGTATTGAGATTGTTTCATTTATCGATGGAAGGTTTATAGTGTTATTTTTTGTATTACTGCTACCCTTAATCTGGTTTTTATGAAAATAATTCGAAAGTGGCAACATTATTGGTACACGTTCAAACTGCCTCGCGTTGTTTGTATAACACTCTGTTGCTTTTGATTTAACGTCTTTAGACGGTCGAGGACTTATCAGAGCATCAGTGTCTGTTCTAAAATTGCTCATTTTCACATTTTGACTAAAGTTTTCTGTTTTTTTATTATCAGAAGAAGGCAGACGGCCTTCTAGTCTACGATTTATTAATTCTTTTTCAACATTATATTTTGTGATTTTCGAGTAATTGGTCGTTTCTTGTCGCTGAGAATGTGCCTTGCGGTGTTTTGTTCTCCCGTTCTTTTTGTGAGAATATGTCATCATAGGAGCATGTACACTTTTAATCTTATCCATCAATTCTTGAACTTCATCTACGGCATCAGTAATACCAACTTCAATTAATTTATTAATCCATTTAAATATTTGAAATTTCAAATGCTCCAACTCAGCAGTTTCTGTACCTTGGCTACTTGGATTTAGTTTTAAATACTTCATTCTGTCAACAATTTCATCTGCCATATCGTGAACTACTACTTCTATCAGTTCCTTATCTTGAGTAAGGGATACATTCAGATTATTTAACCATTCATCTATTTGTTCAGCAAGTTGGTTTGTATATTGATCCCAATTGATTCTTAAATCTTCTTGATCTGTGAAAATATCAGTACATAAAATGTGACTTATTTATATTTTCCTTTCAACTAAAAATAACATCTTTAAATTTAAGGTCTGACACTTATCCTAAATCATTAATTATATCATGTACACCCTCTTTATGGTGATTATCAATACCCTGTCATATACCGGCAGTAGAAATAATAAAAACATCTTCTATAAAGCGCTTTTAAAACTTTATAATTTAGTTATTTCTCCTTCGAGAAGATAGATTATATTTAATTTTGTTTATTACGTTTGTCAGCCGAAAATTGAAATACTGATTTTACCTTTATTGGGCGGCACCTCAAATTGATTATTCATTTAAGAGTTCACATTACAAACACCTTTTATAGGTAAGCTTTATAAAATAATAGCCGTTGCCCGCGATTTGATCCGCGAGAAAATGTTTGAAAACAAACTTATACCACTATTATAATAATAAATTTTGCCCAGAACCGTTTATAATATTAGTATACATTTAATATTTCTGATTTTAATTAATTTTGAATTCTTTTATTAGTTTTACAAATGTTTATATTTTAATAACAGCAGACTAATCTCTACCCAAATATATGCCTATAAAATGTTTAATTAAAATATTAATAAATATTTTTAAAATAAAATCAATTTCTTGCTCTGAAGCTATAAATTTTACATTTATGCATTCATTAAAAAATGTTGGTCCGAAAAAAACATCGATAATATCTATTTCGTTCCAACATCTGTTTTGCCTAATGATACAGTCTGCTACTTCCCACATATTAGTTAAATCATTATTTTTTATTGTTTAACAAACAGTATCTCAAGCAACTCATAATTTTTCATTAATTAATTCTAATCCTGCTTTTTTTATCGTCAACTCCCAGACTACTATCACGTCTAAATTCTATTAAACTGGAAGTATCTAGAACGGAGTCGCGACGCGACTACTTCTCAGTCTAAAGTTAAAGTTTCTAACGGACAGTTTCAATAATTTCATCGATATCGTAACGCACCAATCTCAGTTTCGCTACTAGAGATAGATATATAAAGAGACTGTTAATGGTAGATAAGTTGAGACCGCGGTCTATTGTATTGTAAGGTAGTGGAACTTGGTACATGGCTGAATTCACCTTCAGCTTTTGTTGTAGACTGTGATGGGGACAGAGGGAGGGCTATCTGAAACAATAAATTTTTAAATATTAAAATATGGTATGAATTTTAATAGAACAGCGTTTCATAATTACAGTCACTCAAGCCATCACACATTATATCCGCTTATATACTCACTGCCATCTACAATTACTACAAATGTTCCAGTCACTTATGAAACTGTAATTTTGTAACCAAGTGCGTATAAAAACTGTTTTGCGCTTCCATACAAGTTGAAATAAGTGAAAGAAAACTTTTTTCGTTCAATAACTAATTAATATTAAAGGGTATTTGACCAAAGTTGGTTACAAAACTCCAGTTTCGCACCTGGTCAGCCAGTCTGCCAGGGTTAGCCAACCTTGTCATAAAAGGCTGTATTAGCAAAAGCGTACAGTGGATTTTAGCTCGCATCATGCATTCGTTTTCCTACTAAACTAAGTTGTGAAAAATAGATAACTAGCAATGTGGTCCCACATTACTAGCAATCCTGTTAACTCCTCCAGCTAAGCTTTATGGCTGGTGTTAGGAGTGGGTTCACGTCGGTAGTATAATGGGCAGGATTCGAACCCCCGACCTCACGATTGGTTGTTGTGTCGGAGTAAAATTGGGCGGTCTAGGTACAGCAGTAGCCCTAAATGGCCGGCAGCAGTACCGAACATCCTCCCATAGCGGTGCCGGAGTAGCGCCGGACAGACGGCATCCAGGAGGAAAAAAACACGCTTATACTGTCATTCCGTACTGCTTGCTTCACTTACAATAAGTAATGTCTTACAGTTCTTCTCGAAGGTTCCGGTCTCATGTCTGTAGATACTTCTTTGGACACCATTCTTACAGCAGCTGTTTGCAGAAATAAATTATTACATAAAAAACCCAACTGCAAAAAAATAATAAACTGAAAAATTATATAAGCCTATTGGATTCGTCTCAATTGTGGGAAATAGATCTATACGAATCCAATGACATCTCATGAGGAATCTGTCCAGACATTTTTGGCTATAGAGCGTGCCATAAAATGGACATTCATACGCTGAAAACATTACTCTTCCTCTGGCTGTCGGGTGAAAGACTAGTCAAGTGTGTGACGGTGAAATTGGTATGCTTGGTCTCATTGTTATGGGATATCCTGACTCCAGACAGATCTTTTGATCTAGTGGTTCCATGTGGGACGCTGGTTCAAAATACAGACAAACGCCCAATTTGTGTGATGTATTAAAAACCACTGCTCAAAATCGGTGAAGGAAAACATCGTAAGGATACTGGCACATCCAGGAACAAATAAATTATTCTAGGATGTGTGACATCGCACGCACCTCCGCGCTGTGATATTACGTCCCGTACACTCTTTCAGAGAGGAGAGAGTGTCACTGCTATGGGAATGTTTTAAGATTGATTATAAATGGAAGGATTACCTTGACATTCCGTATTCACGAAGTTACAGCCAATCTGAAAAGATGTATTATAGTTTTTTAATTAAAATATTTATTTGACGATACATTGACTGTGCAACAGATGAGAGAATAGAGAACGCATTTGATATTTGTCAAGATTCAAGATCGATATTCAATTTTCCCGACGTCTTAATCACCAGGCTACCAACTCACACAATTCAGATACTCACATTGTGTTTCTGCCAATCTCTTGGATACTCGTCGCACTCCATTATGGGATAGAACTCTTGGGCTACGCCTCCGTTCTCTTTAGTAGGAGACTCCTCATAATTCCTTATCCTAGGATACATGTCAGGTTCGCCAGATGGTCGTCTACTGGGTCGGTAAGTATGGTCGGCGTTATAGAAAACTGGTGAAGGTCTCGTGGGGTATTGCTGAGGCCGTACCCTAGATTTTCTGAAAGCTGAAAGTTTATAGTAAGATTATGATTACTTATCTATAAACCGTCAGGTTTATAGATAAGTAATATGTATAACCAAACCTCCCCTTGCCGCACATTTGGACTTTCTAAATTCCCACTTCTGATACTATATTTCTATAAAAATTGCTTTTTTGACTGATTTACACAGATTACCCGCGGTTTAAAAATACTTTCATACATAAAAGATAAAGATATATTTATTGCATAACTGTGTACATATTTAAAAAAGATAACTAGCAATGTGGGATTGTGGTCCCACATTACTAGCAATCCTGTTAACCCCTGCAGCTAAGCTCAATGGCTTGTGTTAGGAGTGGGTTCACGTCGGTAGGATTAGAACCCGTGATCTCACGATTGCGAGACCGATGCCTATCAGTCTTTAAAAAAAAATATTAAAGGGACATCTTAAATTGTGACGACTTTACAGGATACGAGATCGGTCTGATCTGAACGACGATCAAAGGACAAACACTCTTAAAAATAAAAATAATACTTACAATTTTTTTCCGGCAAATAATTGACAAGTTTCTCAATAATCTCTGAAGAGCGATCTGGTGACATAGATGGATATTTCCTCAGTGAACTGGCAAAGCTATCAGTTTCCCGGGATATCCTGGGAGTACTGGGGTACCCTGGGAAAGGCCAGAGATGTGGAACTTTATATAAAAGAGGCTTATCATGATTATATTTTTTCAAAAAACAAAGCTTTATGTTTCACAGTTTTAGTTAATTATAATTAATGTGATGCAGGAATTTATTCCCAAATGCAGAAGTTAAAATCATTACTTACCATTTCCTGTAGGGGATTTCTTGATGCCAAAATTTGTATTGGTCTCCCCACTGCCTGTACCGCCTACTTGAAAGTTGTCGCGACCCGCTGAAAATTAGATACCTAGTCAAATACTAAGTACTCAAGAGGTCGGTAGTAGTAGTTCCGAAGTATTTCTGGTGCTACTATTCTCCATTTAAGTGACAGTACCAGCATGACAGTTAGGGGCGTCATACATGCAGCGGCACTGCCGTCACTAATCGATCGATGGACATAGCGCGTGTTTTTATTTAAGAGGATTTACAAAGCTGCTCTGGCTTTTTGGCAAAATTGAAGGCGGCCTTAATCTTATCTTTTGCCCTTAAGGGGGAGGGGAGAACTGAACTTAAAACATTCCCACCTCCCCCGAAACGGAGACAAGGTTCGACCAATTTATGGAAAAAAAACAATAGATGATTGTTGTGTGTAATATCTTTCTTCTTGATTTCTGTGGAAAGCGACGGAGGTGTAACAGCAAAGGGGTAAGACGGGGAAAAGCGCGTTATTTGATTTAATCAATGAACATAAATACGTCATATGCGACTGCTGTAAGGCTCGAGAGGGAGTAACTAAGAGGGATCACGAGCTGACAACCAAGCAACTCAGTGGCAACCGAGCAGGTCGAGATATTCGCGAGATTAAGCAACGTTACCCCTGTCAGTGTATAGACGGGTGACCGTTTTCGAAAAAATGCCACCCTTCCGTGCCCCGGAGAACCCGTTAAGCTATCGCTCCTGCGCCCAATCTCTCTGGTCGTGTCGGATCCATCCATCGGGCTATGAGAGTGAGGGGATAGAGAGTGCACTTGTGTCCACGCACGCACTTGTGCACTATAATATCTCCTGCGTAATTGGCTACTCTCTAATGGGATTAGCCGCCGTAACCAACATCGGTTAGGAGATCTTTAAGGAACGTTCTTTTTGTTTTATTTTTAGGGTCAGGGATTCTTCCACCCTTATCTGAACTGTCCCCGTTCCTGTCACCAGATACAAAAAGTACAGTAGGTACTTATACTTACGTAAACAACCATTGGGCCGTTGTGGTGGGAATTCCGTCACCTCGAATGGAGGTGAAGTAGGTCTTACGGAGCAGTGCGCCATCTAGGTAGAAAATAGATTACAACTTATGTAAGTAAAGGTGGAAATTATGCTTTTTTTACCGTCCATGCCAAAAACAAGGCTTGTGGTACCGGCTTCAGAATAGTATCACCAATCTTCCCGTGGGTGTCGTCAAGGCGACTGAGGGACTTCATACTGAAGGACGAGCAGCAGCATCCTCTGCGTACTTTAAAGTGGTCGCCAAGCGTGGTGATTATGGCAATTATGCCCAGGATCTATAAATAGTAGCTTCTTTTGGGGAGACCCGTGCCCGGCAGTGGGATTTCATATGGATTGATATGATGATGCGTCTTAATAAAACCATGATCACTCTGACAAAAGTGAAAGACTAAAGAAAGAGAGAGGTATGTACCTGATATGTACTGGTATACCGTCCATCTACAGCTTCCATGGCTACGTTATGTTGATAGATGTTATTCTTAGAAGTTATAGTGCTGGCGCTAAACTTGGGGGGCTGCTTCTCACGTGAAAGGAGTGCCGGGGCTATTGTCGTATGAAAGAAATCACAAACAAAATACATTTATTTTTGTAGTTAACATTATGGCCTCTTTCCCAGTATGACCACTTCACAAAATGACTACTTTCCCAGTGTGACCAATTCACAGAAAGACTACTTTTTCGCTATGACCACAGAATGGCCACTTTCCTAAATTATCCAAATACTTTATATTCATTATTATATTTTAATTATTAGATTGGTCTAACATCGCGGGTTCGAGTTCCGCCCGAATTTTTCCTTCAATAATTTCATATGACGGGCCTGTTGGTTTAGTAGTACCCTGATTGCTAAGCCAAAACTCGTGGGTTCGATTCCCACCCAGGATAAAATTTCGTGTGATAAGCCCGATTGTTAATTCTGTGTCTGGGTATAAGTATGTTTATCAGTTGTTTGGTCATAGTACAGGCTCTGCCTAGTTTGGGATCAGATGGCGTTGTTTGAGTTTGCCAACATTATATTCCGCCACCCATCAGGCAGACACTCCGTCCCAGGCAGCGCCCGCTATTCTCGGTACCTAATTCTACTATCACCCTCTCAACCAGTCCACTTTACCTTGCTCACACTCACATTAACAATCTTCTATTGAGTAATGAAACAGTAGATATATTTAATTATACGGAACCGAGATTCCTGACTGCAGCTTGTCAGTACTTGGAGTCTATTGCCACTCCTAGTACCATTAGAGTAGAATAAATGTAACTATGTATCTAAAAAGCTATAAAAAAAAACTGATATTATTGTATAATTTCATTGATTTATACTAAATAATATGTCATGTACTTATCTTAAAACTTGTATGGTTGGATTGTCTGTTAGTATAAGTTGGATAAATAAATAAATAAATAAATAAATATTATTGTACTAGCTGTACCGCGCAACTTCGTATGCGTACATTTTCCCCGTTTTTGCAACATTTTTCATTACTGCTCCGCTCCTATTGGTCGTAGCGTAATGTTATATGCATATAGCCTTCCTCGATAAATGGGCTACCCAACAGAAAAATATGTTTTTCAATTCGGACCAGTACTTCCTGAGATCCAAACAAACGCTTTTTAATAATAGTATAGACGCAAGGTAAAAAAACTCATTTTTTTACCTTGCGTCACCGTCACTCACCAGTTTTAGGCACCAATGTAAACCGTTTGTGCCCGTCCACCAAGGTAACGGCTAACCCCGCGCCCTCCAGTTGCTTCACCACCGCCATCATCCCTTGGTCTTCCATCATGTTTTCAAATGTCTTGTGGCATGGGAATGTGCTAGGATATGAAAGAATACAGTTTTTATTAATAGGTTCTGCCTGTGTTTCTACTTGCGTGAGTGTAGAGATGGCAGATACTGATAGAGACGGTTAATAGTTACAAAATTATCCATTTGCCCAGTAATTACACTGGCTACAATGCCATTCAAACTTCACTAAGTATTTTACGGAAGAATAACTACGACAACGGCTTCGTCCTACTAATACTAGTCATACTGGTACCTACTTATAACACCTAGTAATCATTGTCATAGGAAAGAAGGTGCATATTTGCTTTGTCGCTCTAAGTAATTTCTTATTATCCTGAGGTACTCACAGACAGTGCCGTGTGGTACCGGCTATGCCGTGTGGTACCGGCTTAAGAATAGTACCACCCCATCTCTTCCCGTGGGTGTCGTCAAGGTGACTAAGGGATTTCACCCCGGAGGACGGGCAGCAGCGTCCTCTGCGTACTTAAGTCTTACTGCGATCGCCAACCCGCTCGCCAAGCGTGGCGATTATGGCAATTACCCCCAGGATCTACATATTAGTAGGTAGGTCTACTGGGGAGACCCGTGCCCAGCAGTGGGCCATTATATGGGTTGTTAAGTACTCACAGACATTTTGATGAGCCTCAATTGGGAATAACAAGAGTCAGGCCGGAGAGAGCCCTGCCTTTCGTTTGGATTTCTTGTCCTGAAGAATAATAGAAAAGTTTATGAGAGTTTCCTCAGTCGAGTATAACACATTTTTTTATCAGCGCCTGATGGTAAGCGTCACGCTAGCCTAAAACAGTGTCAGTGCCATCCAAATCTTTGTTTGGCAAACATCTAATTGTCATCACGCTCATTTGATTAAATTTTTTATAAATGTTGATAAACTTTCGCGATTTGTACACATTATGAAAATATATATATATTATGCGTCTTAATCGCGTCATAGTATTTTTATATCTTTGAATTAAAATGTTGTTAGTATTTTTAAACGATTAAACATAGTAATTCGTATTCGTAAGTAATTTTAGGGTCGCGCTATGACATGCACGAAAGTGATAAGACCCTAACTTCAATCCGGTCAAGTTACGTTGATCCTACTGTACCACTGTGCCCCGTCAATCGAAACACGGTGATGCGTCTCTATGCGTCACTATTTCTCGGAACAATAACTGACACTGTAAGGTCCCTTTCACACGTTACGACTTCAATCCGGCGCCGGATTTCCCATGGGTACCCGGCGTAAGTTTTCACATGTTCCGGCGTCTTTCTGGTCCCGTCACCATACATTATCGCCACCGGTTACCTGGCGCCGAATTATAACCGGAACGTATAAAATAGACCTTATGGTACCGGCCTATGGCTTAGACCCTTTGCGCCTTGACTGACCCCACTCTCCTCCAAAAATAAACCTAAGTACGAAACCCTGGTGGTAATATATGAAGACTGCCTCTGTGGCGCCGTGGGTGTGTATCCTACTGCTACGCAAGAGGTCGTGGGTTCAATCCCCACCCAGGATAAAACTTTGTGTGATGAGCACGATGGTTTATTCTGTGTCTGGGTATTATTTATCTATAATATGTATGTATTTAGAAATATATAAGTGTGTTTATCAGTTACAAGCTCTGCTTAGTTTGGGATCAGGCATTGTGTGAGTTGTTCCCAGATATTATTATTATTATTTTACTTACATTTCACACCCAAGTTCGTTCAATCCAATATTTGTCTTATAACGATACAATTTAATTTCACTGCAGTAATTTAGAATTTTATGTTGAAATTTCGTCTACTACATGTCAAGTAAAGTGACACACAATCAAAGAGTATAATAATTTATGCAAACACAATAGAGAAATGTTGACAGATCTTGTACACAAATTTGTTTTTTTATTCAAAGTTTTTAGCAAAAAGAATAAGTTTGGCTTACGGCTTAGACCGCTGGTAGGCACTGACATCTATAATAGAGGTCAGTACCCACTGACCTCTATTATAGAGGTAGGTCTAAAGCGTCTTCCAGATGCTTGGAAACAAGGCTTTTAACCAAGGTCACCTTGCTGGTTTCCAACATTGCAGACGGATGTTGCAAACCAAATTACTTGATACTTGGTTTGCAACAGCCGTCTACACTGTTGGAAACAAGCAAGCTCACCTTGGTTTGTACGTTTGTTTCCAACCGTCTGGAAGACGTGGGCCATTCAAATGCTGGTAGTTGCGTCGGCAAATCCGTACGCTGGATGCAGTGGATGCAGTGTCAAAAAATAATTCGTTTGATGCAATCTGTACCATACGTACCTACCATGGGGAAACGTGGACGCTTACCCACTGACACCGTACGGTGTCACTCAAAAGAATTGATTTTCGATCGTGCGCCTGTCGCCTGTTATCAAAGGCCGCACGAGTTTTTTCTCTTTCACGATTTGCAATAAATATTTACTATTTAAAGGAAAGGGATGGCACGCTCCAGGTCTATACGTCAATGCTGCACCGTTTTTTCTGTTGGAAGACACACTCTCATGAAAGAGGTTATGAACGTATTACTAATTTTCTTAAAAAAAGGTTTAAATGCAGATAAGAAAAAAGAAATGATAAAAAATCCGCCGATCAATCTTCATATTAAAAAAATGTTAAGTCATCACAAAAAAAGCTCTTTAAAATACTAAAATGGAAAATTAACTGAAAAATATTTCAAACTTTATATAAATTATAATGTGAAATTTGAATTTTAGGTACTAAATTTTTAATTAAATTCTTGTGCATTTTTTCCAAGATCATGGCCCAGCATAGTGAGCTCTTGTTCCTGGTACACAACGTCTCAAGCATCAGCGTTGATTGCAATGGGAGAAGACCAGCTTCCCCAGGTTTGTGAACTAAACGTAATGCTTCTAGATGGTACTGTATCGTATCTGGATAAATGGCGATATGTAGATGACCTGAGACCTTGAAGTCGGTGCACCCTGAAAGATCTATCGTGACGCTTCTTTCTAAGGATATCCTCAAGGTTTAGTCTTACCAGGAAGTAGACTATGCGCCTTGGTATAGATGGTTTAATGTCTTCTGGTGTGATTGTGGCTCCTAGCCAAATCATGTGACAGAACCTGCAAATATTACGAGGGTCGGTACTTAAGACTGCATACGTCTCGGTGGCGAAGAGTCCTAAGACCACCATTCTATTCGGCTTCCCTTTGAATCCTAGTGACTTATTATTGTAGGTACAAAATCCGTGTCCTACAAGTTACATTTTCGTATGGTTACCTCAGGAAAATTTAATCCTTTGCCTCTGATATGTATAATTGTACATGGTCTACGAGGTGTGTAAATACGTCAAATCACATTGCTTCAAGTCGATTTCACATTTTGGCATTTAATCATTCATTTATATGATGGTTCAATAGACGAGACCAACAGAGACTTGTGCTAAACGATCTTCCTAAAAGCACCAAATATAATAGAAATTCTTTAAAAAAGTGTGTAAGAATATTTAATAAGTTACCAACTAATTTTAAAATACTGAACCTGAGGCAGTTCAAACTTAAATTATACGAATGGCTTATCAAAAATATTTTATATAGTTTATAAGATTTTGTTGATAAGAAGCACTCAACTTTTTAAGATTGCATGCTTGTAAATGAAATGAAATGTACTGTATTTGCGTGAAAGATACAAGGTGTTACACCTAATAAAAAGTATCACAAATTTCGTTGGACCCAACATGCAAACAGTCAATTAAGCGACAAGACAGCAGACACATAAAACAATCCACATAAATAACTCAGGATACCAAGCGGACAGTTTTTAATATCATAATGCTGTTTAAAACTAAACTACTATGCTATGTATGCACTTTACTAATTGTACCATCTTAGTTATATTTCGGGACTTAATCGCGTGAATTATTTAAAGGTACTGCACCGATCGTGGTCACGCGTCGACTGTCGTCGGTCGACCCGTGACCACGATCGGTGCAATTCGATCGAAACGTCGGGTAAATAAAAGGTTCGTACCTTTAAATAATTCACGCGATTAAGTCCCGAAATATAACTAATATGTATAAAAATCGCGAAAGTTTAAAAACAATAATAAAATTGTACCATCGTTTTATATGTTTTAATGCAAATAAACTTTTTATTATTATCTATACTAATATTATAAAGCGAAAGAGTTTGTTTGTTTGTTTGTTTGTTTGTTTGTTTAAACGCGCTAATCTCAGGAACTACTGTTTCGAATTGAAAAATTCTTTTTTTGTTGGATAGCCCATTTATCGAGGAAGGCTATAGGCTATATAACATCGCGGTACGACTAATAGCAGCGGAGCAGCGACGAGAAATGTTGCAAAAACGGGGAAAATTTACGCATACGAAGTTGCGCGGGATAGCTAGTTATACATATGGACGAAAATCAAACACGCGAGGAGAGCACGGCTTAACGTGATCTTCGAGGCACGGTCACCCATTTATGGACCGGCAGTGGTACTTCTTCATCTCGCAGACATCTTGCCCTAGCGGGTCGCCACTGAGTCAAGGACCTTTCGTTTTTACATTTTTACCATTTGAATTACCGACAATTTAAATATGGTGTCTCTATAAATGACGTTGATGAAGCTCATAGCAGTGGAGAATCTAGAATTTTAATTTGGGTTAAGTTTGACCCCGTCGAGCATTCGATTTCGGTTAAGTGACAGGGACTGGGCCTGCCGAGGGTAATTTTGCCGAAGAAAACCGTTAACGTCTAGTGTCTACCTTTCGCTGTGGCTTTTTTACCCGATTGCGGAGGGTAATGTGTTTGTGACGATATATGTATGTTCCTTTGTGGCATTATATAGACCAAACGCGTGGGCCGATTTTTATGATTCATACGTCAATCTTCTTCTTCTTCTTCTTCTTCTTTGAGTTTATGGCAATCTAGCCGTTTTAACGGCTAATTTCTGCCAGTGTCAAGTATTTATGCACTTATTACATGCACATAGTCTCGTTCTCAAGTCAATTAACACGTAGGTATTCAAATCATTTTTTACAAGTTATACTCGGAGCTGTAAAAATAATGGCCGGTCAGTTTGCCGCCATTTTTACAACTCTCATACGTCAATCGATTCGTATTAATCTTGCAATCGTCACTAAAGTCATCACAGCAATCGAAAATCAAAATGGCGACAGCTAGACGCCATATTGTGATAGAGAAAAAAAATAAAGTCAACAAACTATGTCATGTGGGGTATCATCGTGAAGGTACTTTAAAATCATGATGAGGTTTCTTAAATCATTTTTCACTTAAAATAACCGTTTAGGGTTTAAAGCGATTTAAAGTTTGTTACCAACTATTTTCACTCAAATTTTCAGTAGTTACAGTTATTACGTTACGTCTTACAACTGCACTAAAAAGTATGAAAATAAGTTTATGAAAAATAAATTTAAGAAATCAAAAAATCCGCCATGTGGGTTTTTTTAATTTTTAATTATTTTTTTTTATTGAACTCCCCCCATCATCCCCAGGGTTCTGGGCCAGAACCCTCTACGGTTCTAATGATTACAGAAAGCATAGAGAATAAATATTGATTTTTATTACAAATATTAATAATTGTCGGTCGACTTTTATAATATTTTTTTTTACTTATTTCAAAGAATTCACAAAAACACACCCAAATTTTTTTATGAAGATTGTATTTCCTCAGCAATCCTGATATTTTTTCGTCAATTTAAGCGTTTTGCCTATCTTCAGCATGTTCCTTGAGAAGGTGTTAGGAATAATAAACCATAAAATCCAACTTCTGAATTGCGTTTCATTTTGTCTTTTCAGAATTACGATCCAGATCATTAGATCTATGCAAGGCGTCCGTGAAGAGTGGAGTGCTGATCACAACTAATATGAATCGTGGTGACAGCGCCAAAAACCCCAAGGAATCACACAGCCCGAAGGAGCCGCCACCCCCGGAGCCAGTGCCCCCTCTGCCAACCAGACGTGGTAGCAAGATGAAGCAGCATATCAGGGTGAAGAGTAAGAAGGATATAAGGAAGTTCAAGCATGATGCCTTTGTACTAGTAAGTATGAGGGTACATTGTTAGCCTTTTAATACTCCTACCATTGTTCCTGCCCTGATAAAATGCCATGATTAGTCTGACTGTTCATTGAATCAGAACGAGGCTAAAAGAGGCAGAAGTAGAAGACTTAAGAGGGGAACCAAATGCCATCTAAGGTCTATTAACATTAATTATATGTTCAGCTAAATGTATTGACCCATTCGTCGCGTGAGCTAGTCACTCTTGACAGACGGTGTCAAATTGCACCCCAACCCTTGTTGTAAACACCTCGAAATAATCGTCGATCCGTCACTGGTTCTTATTCAGATAATTAGTAATAGATTGGTTTTATCCTCGGCCCACCATCACAGGTTTTAGGCCTAATCTCAAAGAGGGGTATCGTACGAGTCTGTTTTTTTTAGAGTAATTTTGTTTTCAGCTATGTATTACAACTGTGTAGAAGCGACACAATTAAGAAGTTGGCATTTAAAAAAAAAAAACAACTATTATTGCCAAGTTCTATTCTTACTGGTTTTATTTTTGAATCATTCTATTCCAATTTTTGTCTGATATTCATAAGACTTGCATCCTGCAACCTAAGTGAATGGCTTACATTACGAAAGAAATCTCCAGATGGATTTTTCAAATTCTTTCTGTCAAAATCCTGTACCTCTTTGAAGTGGAATTAAGCTAAATACAATTTTATGATACATTTTTGCAGAACTGCAACCAGAGCCTTTGTCCTGCGTTGGCGGAGAGAATGAGACGACACAGGTGTACGGACGCACGACGCCGCGCCGATAATCATTCTCTTGTCAAACAAGAAATAGGAGTAAGTTGATTATGATAACTAACTGCGAGTGAGGCTTAACCGATTTGAATACCTAGTCTTATTCCTTTTTGCTCGCTCTAATACAGGCACATTTCACTATTTAAAAAAAAGTGATAAAACAAAAACAGCTCAGAAATCCAAATTATCGTGTTTGTGTGGGAATTGACACTTCGAATTGGCTGGCGCACAAGTTTTAGGTCGACAATTGATAGACAAATACAACCATGTTGGTCCTTATTAATATAAACTTTCTAATCCTACGTATTATACCACCGACGTGAACCCAATTTTAACACAAGCACTTTAGCTTACCTGTATGGATTAACGAGATTGCTAGTAATGTGTGATCGATATTACTCTAGCAATCTATTTATTTTTGAAAATCCCTCACTTTTCTGTGGTGGATCCAGTATTTTTCTTTGATTAGGGTTTGTCTCCGCTGGGGTATGTTTCATCAAGGAAAAGCTTTCCCTCTTTCCTCCCTCTACCCCTAATCACTGCCAAACTAACTGTTTTTAATTTCTTTCAGATACATGTTTCCCCAACCTTGACCCAGCTGCCTGCATCCAGCACCGATGCTAAGGTTGTGCAGACGGAGATCACATTGACCGATTTCATTCTTCAAAATGAAATGGCTCACACATTGGCTTATGTCAATGAAGGAGCTATCAAAATAACAGACCCTAAAGAGTCGACTAAAAAATGTATATACAAAAAACTTCTTTATAACGAAATCACAAATTGGCTCCAGATAGTACCAATATTTTATTCCACTGACTTTACCTCAAAATATTTAAAAGAAAACATTGTAACAATATTTGTTGAAAGAATTTCTAGACTACATTCACTTCAAGCATTCAATGATAATTATACAACAACAGTAAAATCTGAAATAGATAATTGCCTAAATATACTACCTATGTGGCTTCCAAATAATGAACAAAATCAAGTCTTATTCAAAAATAGAATGAGAGACAAACTTTATAATAGAATTTCAGAATTAAACGACACATTTCTTAAAAATGATGGAAAAGAATATGATGTTACTGAAAAAAATATTTTTAGCGAAAGTCAAGGAACAGAATTAGTTATTCGTGATAGTTTATATGCAAAAGTTGTCACTAATTGGGTTTCTAGAATAAAATTAAATTCAACTATATCTAAAAAGCAAGTAGTAAACTTTATATTAGACAGAGTTAGACCTTTACTCAATACGTTTATACAAGCTAAAAGTTCCAAACGAACATTGAAAAGAAAAATGGTGGAAGTTTTAGATGATCTATCAATTAGTGCCTTCAATAATAAAAATTTAAGTGAACAGATTAATAGATTAGCTGAAGAACTTGTAAATAGACTGTTAACTATACAATCAAGAATAGATTCTTATCCTAAACTACATTTGGAAAATATTACTACTCCTATTATTTATAATAACAAATTGAAAGTAATCGTACATGACGCTGTAGTTAAAGCATTAGGAAAAGTAAATTTAAATAGGATACGTGACATAGAAAACGAAGTCTGTAACGTCATATTACATTATCTTGAAACATTGGATTCTGGAATCGGAAACAATATCAGCACAGAGGTATGTAATGTACTATGCAAAAAAAGTTCTATATCAGAAGAAAAAGCTATGCAAGTAGCGAAAAAATTAAAACTTCAAATCAGGATTGCATTAAAATGCTACAAAACATTTTCTAAAGCTAGCGGACATTCTATTAAATCTCAAAGGTCGGATGTCAACACTATTTATAGATCCAGCGAAAGTGGACCTGTCACATCCACACCAAAGAAACAGAATAAGAAAAATATACCAAAACTGAACAAAGAGGAAAGGTCTTACATGAAAAATGTGGCAAAATTAATAGAGGCATGGATGGAAACATTGCCGAAAAAATTCGATGACGACAAATTGTATAAAGAAGTCATAATTAATGATTTAGCAGGAGACATAATGGATGAAGTGAAAAGGGAACAAATGTCACCAGAAATTGAAACAGAAAAACATAAACATATCAATTACATATTATACAGGTGGCTTTCGAGATTCGAAGTTTTTGATGATCTTCATGACGGTATACCTGTAATTGAATACTTTTCGGAAAAGCTCAAAGAAATCCCAGAACCTCAATTGACAGCCCCACAACATGGTACACGGCAGACTATGGGTAATTTACGTCATTATGAAAAAGAAATCGGGTGGGAAGAAGAATATATACCTAAAGGTATAGATATACTGGAAGACCAAATATCTGTCTGGCTCAATGAGCAACCTTCAACATTATGTCACGATGAATGTCAACGTGATGAAATGATAAAAGACTTGGCTGTTAAATTACAAGAACATAAAAAAAAAAAGAGTCCTGAAGATATAATAAATAAGGTCATCAGACAATGGCTAAAGAAAGTTGTGAAACCTGAAGAAAAAGAACATATCGGCTTACTTACACAATACCTTAAAGAAAAAGTAATGAATGTGCCACAAGATGAGACCTTGGACGCTATAAATCAAAAGAGGTTAATGCAGAAAGCAGAACGTCGACAGAATGCAAGTTTAGCAATTTCTCAAACAGAAGACAAGGAAATAGATGTAGTGGATCCAGAACAAACCATGAAAGAATACATCCTCAAATATATGGAACGCAATTATGATATTGACGATCCCATGACCAAAGGAGCATTTGGTCAGTTATTGAAAACAGAAATAAGAAAATTAAGTCCAGCAGTAAGAAATGAAGTCTACAACGACTTGACAAATAATGAACACTTTAAACCAGAATATTTTAAAAATGAACTGGATTACATACGAATGATTTCAGATTGGTTGAAAAATATCCCTGTTAATCCATTGTATAATACTCCTGGAAATAGACCACGTGTAGATTTTGTTCTTGATCTGGCAAAAAACATTCAAGAAGTTGAAGAACTAAGAAAACAAAGCAGTGAAGGAATGGATTATGACTTATTTTTATCATCTATTATAAGTATATCCTTACGTACTTATAATGTACCGATACTCATAGAACACAAAGATGATATTCCTTTAATGATTAATCAGTTGCTATCAAAAGTTATTGCAAGTCGTTCTGTAATTAGACAAGATTTTTCTATGGCTAATAGTAAAATAACGGAACAACATTTTAGTGAATTTATAGACCAATATATCAAAGTCAACGATAAGGACATAGTTAATGATGAAATGAAACTAGAAGCTTGGACTGCTCGATTTGTGAAAGAGATTAGACAGTTACTAGCTGAGGTTGACAATCCATCAGCTTTAACTAAAGCACAGATATATGACAGATTCTCTAAGGTACCAGTTCCTGGACAAGACTCTGTGGAACGCTTTGTTTTAGAAAAAAAGTATATCGATGACATAACTGACTGGTTGAAAAATTTACCTCTTTTACCAGTCACTGGTACACCTGTTGCCGAACAAAAAAGAGTTGACATGATATCTGAATTAGCTCAAAAAATTTCAGAGAGAGAAGCGAAAAAAAGTTCTGAAGCAACTGATAATACTGCAGAAAAAGACCTTATAGAATACATTACTACTTGGATATCAAAACTGCCTTTAATCCCTAATAAAAATATTGTAGTACCAGTAGCGATTCAACAACTTATGAATAGAATTGAAAGAACCAACAAAAAAGAAACTGAAGAACAAGTTTTAGAAACAATGAATAGAGAAGAAACAGGAGAAATAATACAAAATAAGCCTGAAAAGGATTGTAAAGAGGTTATAACTCCCGAAACGCATATAATTAAAAGCGATGGCATAGCTTCAAAAAGTCCAGAAACACACATCGTAGAGTCTATAGAAAATTGGTGTAACAAGCTACCGATTGAAGGAGTAGATAAAGATGTTGTAAATAATTTGAGAAACAATATTGCCAAGCAGCTTTATCAAAAAATAGGCGAATTGAATGTTAGTCCCATAATATACAATGATGACGTACTCTATGAAAACTTATTAGGAGATGAAATAGATACCCAATTAGAAAATCTGCCCCAAAATTCTATATTACAAAATAATAGTCAGAAATTGAAAGATGAATTGTTAAGAACTATATTAGCTATGAAAAAAATAATTAATCAAAAAGCAGCTGGTGACACTTACAAACATAAATTGGAAACTACAATAGACGCTGCGATACCTAACCCAGTTCAGGATAGAAAACTATTTGAGCCAGAATTTGAGATATATAAGAAACATTTGGCAAGTATGTTTATATTGGATAACTTCGATCATACAGATGATGACATTAAAATAAAATATGAGAAAAGAATCAGGGATGAAATTGATAAATACTTCGAAAGCGCCCAGAAAAGAAATGCGTTGCCAGTAACTAGAGCTCAAATGTATAATGATCTTTACAGTGAATTATTTAAAGTACCCATGCCAAATGAAGAATCAGTTATTGATGAAGTAGAAGAAGTTAAAACAAGATGCGAAATTGATGCATGGTTTGAAAATCTGCCTCTTAGAGAAGCAAATGGTGTGGGTGAATATGTAGAGTGGGATCAAATTTTATCAATGCTTGCTAAAAGACTACATCATATAGAAAAAACTGAACCAGATCCTGATGAAAAGATTTATAAAGAAATCTCAAAATGGCTTCAAAGGCTTCCATTGCTACCCGAAGAAGAGGGTAACACTGATTATTACACTGATAATCTACAAAACGCTTTAAAGACTAGTGCAGAAGCTAGAAAGTATGTCCCAGCAGGGTCTCAAAACCTAACTAAAGAGAAGAGCATTGGAAAACAAAAATCGAATAATGGACTGCATATCAGCCAAGAGGCAGGTCCTAGTTGGTCAGGATATAAACCTCGCTCTAACACATGCGAACAAATGACTTCTACCATACACAAAAGACCTGGAGCATTAATTGTGGACATAGTCGAAAACTGGTGTGATGAAATACCACTAATCGGTGACGAAGTCCAAAATAAATTACTTAAAAGTGACTTGTCAACGAAAATAGTTATAAAAATATGTGAATTGAATATGGATCCTAATATTTTCAACGATGATTTAGTCTACGATCAGCTTCTGGACGAAGAACTAGATAAGCAAATATCAAAATTATCAATTGACCAAGATTTTCCAATAAATAAAAGTGAACGAAAGCATGTCTTAATAGAAATGATCAAATCTATTAAGGAACTTATTAGAGATGAAAATCAAAAACATGAATATAAAACAGAACTACATAATACAGTGTCAAGCATTTTGAAAGACCACAGCGATACACCTGATAAAAGAGCAGAATTTAACAAGCTAAAAGATAATATTGTTGACGATTTCGTCCAATTTTATTACAATAAAGATGACGATGAAGCCAAGCTAGTATATAAAAGAAACTTACATAATGCCATATCTACATATCTCTCGAAAATCCAAGATTCTGGTGATCATTTAGATCCGTTAGTTAAACTAAATCAGTTGATATGCGAAATGTCCAAAGTGCCTGCACCAAAGAATAAAGTGCTGAAGAATGAAGTTGAAGAAATAAAAATGAAACAAGAAATAGAACACTTTTTCGCTAAGTACTCCTTAAACGATGATACAGATAAAACCCAACAAACAAAACGAACACTTGCTAAAATATTGAACGAAATCGAAAAATCAGGACACAATGACAATAATGATCAACTGATGAATGTAGAAACAGCTAAATGTCTAAACAAATATAATACAGAAGTTAACTCTGATGCAATAAAGAAATTTGTGAACACTCTAAAGAATAATGAATCCGAAAGAAAAGCAACTCCGAAATCAAAAGATGATGAGGCGCTTAATATTAGTGCTAGACAAAGACCAGCAGGTACTTGTCTTTCTCCTACGACTGGACCATTTTATACTGGAAATCAACACCAAAACGCTGGTTTTAACTCTCAAACGGAACCACAACATCCTCTAAATGTTCAAATTCCTCTAATGAACCAGTCACACTGCCAATGCGGTCAACAATGGATGCTTTCAAATCCAGCACCTGAATTTGAACGAGTCTCGCCCAAAGTCTTTCAGCTCCCTTCTTTTGATCAAAACCAGCATCTTCTTGGAACCAGCCGACCAACACCTTCTGTGACACCTCAATTGTCTTCTTCTTATTGTCCAAGAAACACGAGACGAGGATCAGATTTAGTTTTGCCACCGAGCGATTTTGATCCTAGTCAAGGTCCTTTAAATTACGATGAATTCAAGAGTAAGACTTTTTTTAATTCCACTGTGGTGCCTCAAGATGTAAATAGTGGTGATATCAATGGAATAGCTCCTATGGAGTCCTACAGAGGCTCAGTGAGACCATATTCATCATCAATTGGATCTAATAAATCGTCAAGCTACAGTAGAATGGCTACACCTCGTAGAGTACAAGGCGAAGCACCAACACGCGAATCTCTTGATTTAACGGCAGATCAATTGTTCCAAGCGCCAATATTTGTGCCAAGACCAAAGTCTAGTCACTTGACAGTACTCTCAGGAAATCCTAGTGGCTCCTCCAGATGTTTCCGCCCTTCAAAGGTACCATCAAGACGATCATCACATAAATATTGGCCAGCGGTCACTCAGAAAGAAAAATATCCTTGTATTTGTGACAAAAAACTTAGAATGAAAGGTAGACCTTTTTACATAGTTCCTGTTGACGAATTTTGCGACGATTGTGGCGGATTTAGTTCCACGTGGTATAAAATGTCTATGCCTGGATGCTATTACATGCATTACTGATGTATTAACAATCATAATAATTAGTAGTAAAATCTTACAAAAACCAATATTTATAAGTGGACAGAAATAATTAAATTATACTCGTTTCTTTCAAAATGTAAATCCGTTTATGTACGTATTGTTATCGTAACATTTTACATAACGATAGCTATAAATGATCCCTAAGTATTATATATCATGAAAATTGTTGTTTTTACTTGGCTTATTGGAGTTTTGTAATACTCGCTTTGATATCATGTTATTTATTTATGTCGAGTTAAATTGTTATGGTGACAAAGTTAATAAACAGTTATTGCCCTATTTTTGAGTATTTTATTTTTATATAGTAAACATAAAGTCACACACTTGAAAGTTGCGTTTTCTGGGAGTACGAGTGGTTTGCCAACTAGCTCGTTTTGCGAACTGGCGCTATTCGCCAACTTGCGCCTTTGACCAACTAGAGCCATTCGCCTACTGCGCTATTTAGATACTGTCATTGTGTAGGTACAGTTCAGAGGAGTACGAGTCGTATGCCAATGAGCAGTTTTAGTTTTCCATGGCAGACTATGATTAGTATATACAAGATATAAAATACTCCTTGGTATCAATCTCTATTTATAGTACTGACAGGAAAAAAGAAAAATAAAAACATATTCTTGTTATTGTCATTCATTATTGTCCTTGTATATTTTTCTAGATTTTCCTATAATAATAATTAGAATATAATGTATTCTGCTGCTGGGTCTACTGACTCTGCCCCAGATTTGACATTTGTTAAAAGTAAAAGAGGCGGAGATGTTCTGTCACGAGCTGGTTATCGTTATCTTTTTTCTAAACGAAATTTGAATGAATCTACAATATGGCGATGTACAAATCGCACATGTTCCGGGAGCCTAACTTTAAGCAGTGACAAAAAAAATATACGTCGTGAATTGGGCCATACTTGTATACCAGATTTTAAGAAAAACGAAGTAGAGAAGATCATGGATACAGTTAGACAAAGAGTATCCAATGAGTTTATTGGTCTTAAGGCAATTTTTGATGAAGAGACATTGCATTTAAAAAAGAAAGGGGATAATTACGTGGAATGTTTGCCAACTTTTTATGAAAAAAAGGATTCACTTCGCCGGGCTAGAAATAAAGCCTTCGATGTTACTAAAACAAAATTTGATGTATTAAAAGATATTAAGCTTCCCGAAATTCTTACGAAAGATTTTTTGTTAATTGACGATAGCGGAGAGGAAGACAGGATTTTAGTTTTCATGCTGAGGGAAATGGAAGCTGAACTTGAAAATATGACTGTATTTTTTAGTGACGGTACATTTAAATCTGTACCAAATCCATTCGTACAGCTATATACGATACATGCGGATTTTAATAGTACAGAGGCGTCGACGTATATTCTACCAGTTTTTTTTGCTCTCCTGTCTAACAAATCGCAAAGAACATATGTTAGACTGTTTACACTTATCAAAGAGAAGGTGCCTATGTTTAATCCTGTGACATTTAAAACTGATTTCGAAGTTGGTGCAATCAACGGCATCCGTGAAGTATTCCCAAATGTTTTAGTTACAGGCTGTTTTTTTCATTTTCGCCAAGCCCTTTGGAAAAAGGCTCGAGTTTTAAAAATACATGAGATTCCCGAAGTTGCTAATCATATTGCAAGATGCGCTGCACTAGCACATTTACCAGCGCAATATATAGGTATATCTGTAGCGTGGCCTCTCATTTACGAAGATGCACCAAGTGATACTAAAAACTTTAACGAATATTTCAATAAACAATGGATGCGTGAAAATTATATAGGTATTATAAGCTGCTATGAAGAGCGCCATCGAACCATCAATAGTTTAGAAGGTTGGCATTTCAAAGTTAATAATAAATGTCACAGAAAAAAAACAACGCTTATTGAGCTAATTAATGTACTCCGCGACGAAGCAATTGATAGCATATTTCAATTAAATAGAGCCGGTGCTTATCAAGAAAATAATAACCGTGCAAAGAAGTCGGCCCTTAAAGACAAACGCATAAAATATATATTAACAGACTTTTTAGAAAAGAAAATAGATCTTAAAAAGTGTGTCCTACGCTTATCAAATATAAAATAAGCCATAAAACATTTTGATCAGGTTACTGATAGCCAGTATACATTCGGCTTTACAATAAAGAATAAATAAATGTTTTTGTTATTAGCATTTACTTGTTTCACTTTTGTAATTATGTGTACAACATAGTATCTAAATACCGCAGTAGGCGAATGGCTCTAGTTGGTCAAAGGCGCAATTTGGCGAATAGCGCCAGTTCGCAAAACGAGCTAGTTGGCAAACCACTCGTACTCCGTTTTCTGAACCCACAACACCCGGCACCCGGCGATCTTTTGAATTATCGCGCCAGAATATATGCGCCCTCATTACAGAAACGGCAAGTTTTCTAACTTGTTGTATTATTATTGCCAACGTAGAATACCTAACTTGTTTTATGTTGTGATAAATATATAGTTATCTTACTGTTTTTACTTAGCTAATTGCAATTAATTCATTACTTTCCGAACAAGAGAAAAATGAAAAACTAACCATAAAAAAATGTAAATGGACGATTTCACTTGGAAGTTTGACAACATTCCGTAGCAGGCAATACTGCAAAACAATAAAAAAAGTTAGTGTGCGACGCCATGACAGGTCACGTGATGTAAATTTTCGTTGGACATGCGCGATATTGCTGAATTTTTCAAGTGATTTTGAAATGGTGAGGGTTTTATCTGGTGAAATTATTGCTAAAAAATAGTAACGTGTTCTGATTCAGTAGTTTTTGGTGTTAAATGACTTGTGTTTAGCGAACTGTGTGTGTGAGATTAGTTGATTTGTGTTCAAGGAAGTTTTTGTTTCTCAAAGGTCGCAGCTATACATGGTAATGACACCTTTTATTGGTATTTTTGCGTCGAAGTAGCTATTCTGTGCTTTGTTTTACAAGTGATCGAGCTAATTCAGGTAACAAACACCTATTTGTGTCTATATTTTAGTCTTATTACGGGCTTAAGTCGCTGCAACGGTCGCCAAACGGCTTCGAAAGATTTCGCTTGACAGTCGCTTTGTCGAGACATCTTGCAGTTTTGATTGGTATTTCTAGCAAGAATCGTCGTCTGTCCTACAAATAACTATTTTTTATGCGTTTATACGGCTTTATTATCAAAATCATCGTATGAAAATCTATATTTACCAACAAAATGTATATCTTTGATGTGTATTGCAAAATTATTATTACCTATTTTCAAGGATGAAATGGTAGGCTAAATTTTATCCAACAAGGCTCAATTGCTCTGCTGACGATGACATCATGACAAACTGACGTACATTGAGGAAAAATATTTATTAGCATACAAATACAATACAATTTTGTATTGTTGATCAATGAATCCATTACTCATGGCTTCTAATTATGTCATAGAATTAATTACTCCTATAATTTAATCAAGACAGTCTGTAACATGACCTTATTTTCAAGGCCTAATTGGAAAATGGGCAAAATTCTTGATATAATTTTAGACACACATTGGCCCAATCAGGAGGCTAAGTGCGGTTTTAAACTAACTAACTATGACCTATTTTACTAATTGCTTTATTAAACTGAAAATTCCATAATTTACCTTTTTTTCTCTCTATACAAATTTAACATTAACTACTTCATATAATTTCATTGCCACACACTGATTACAGACAGTCAACCTACATGACTATATAAATGGATCCAGAAGTTTGTTCAGGGTGTGGAATGACTTGATTCAACTGGCCAAGTGTGAGTCACTTGCATGACAGAGATTCAACTTGGGTACACTAGGCACCACCGCCGAAGGGGAGGCAAGAGCATGCTAAAACACACTCGGCCAGTATCAAAATTCTCAAATTCCCCAAAAAAGGTCCTTCAGTCTGGGGGGGGGGGGGGATTGTACTAGTTCCCCCCCTTAGATCCACGCCTGATTCCATAGCACTTGGCCACTAGAAAAAGATCAGACAAACATAAATTCAAGCCTATGATGAATTTTTTTCTTATGTAAGGATGTTTAAATATGATGACAGCTTCATTTACTTATATCCTTAAAAACTTATTAAATGTATGGAAGAAAAAAATTGTCTTAGGCGAGATTCCAACCTACGTACGCAGCCTGCCATAGCAGTACTGTCCCTACTCCATTAACCACTCTAGCACCAAAGTCACACCTGAGGACATCCATTAATCCTTCATATATTATGATTTTACAGAAATCATCTGAGATTTCCTGCTAAGATGAGTTTTCTTTTACATTTCATATTGGAAATTATATGCTAATTTCCAATATGAAATGTGAAGGAAATTTCTTAAAAATTTAAAAATTACAAAAAACTCTAAGCTTATCTATTTCTATGACAAACTAGCTGACCAATGCAACTTTATATGCATGAATTTTCCCCTTTTTAGCAACATTTTTCATTGTTGCTCTTATTGATCATCACATGATGTTATTTTTTTTTATAAAGATAATTAGCAATGTGGGATTGCAAGTCCCACAATAGTAGTCATCCTGTTAACCCCTCAGCTAGACTCAATAGGTAGTGTTACCCACTCTGGGTTCCAATTGGTAGTATAATGGTTAGGATTTGCAGCCGCAATCTCACAATTGCCAGTCTGATGGCTTAGTAATTAAGCTACCGCTGCTTCTATTTAGCCTACAGCCTTCCTCGATAAATGGGCTATCCAAGAGTAAAAGAAACTTCCAATTATTGTGATTCAAGCAAACAAACAAACTCTTAGTTCCAAGTGTATATAAGAAGATCAGAGTATTGTATGTATTGAGAGAAGCTCATGAGAAGAAGCTGCCAATAAACTCATCAGCCACTCTTTTAAGATATCATCAGTATCAGCACAAGATTATTAATGAGTTGAGTTAGGTCTATGAGACATTTTTACAATTCTCAGATGACCTTAAATTAAAAATACAGATGGGTAATTAATAAAAAACGTAAATCTTTGATATTCAACTTTGAACTTTTCATAAGACCTTCATTCATGTTTTTGTGAGTGATGTGATGAATTAAGGTGTAGCACCTACTGCTTTAGTGTGAGACTTAGTGGCAACCAAGCAAATTGAGAGACTATTATTGTTAAATTAGAAACCATTCTGGTCGGGAGTAGCAAAGGACAGGATCCATTGGAAGGAATTGGAGGAGGCCTATGCCAAAAGGCACACCAAACTTAGGGACCTTTTGTAACCTTATGTTGAGGAATAAAAGGCAATTATTATTATTATTATTGTTAAATAATATGTGTAAATGAAACAATGCTTTTTTCATTTGTTTACAGTTGAGATAAAACTGTGAATACATTATTATATAGCCATTTATTAAGCATCTTCCAGGCGGTTGGGAACAAACAAACAAACCAAGCTGACATTGCTTGTTTACATCAGTGTAGATGGCTGTTGTATACCAAGTAATTTAGTTTACAATAGCCGTCTACACTGTTGGAAACAAGCAAGGTCATCTTGGCAGGAAATCTTGTTTCCTTTTTTACAACCGTCTGGAAGACGCTTTAATCTTTTCATTATTATAAAATACAATTAATTCAGTTTTCAAAAATTTACAGTATAAAATTACATATAAAAATACATATATTTTTATTTAACTTTATAAGAACCTTTGAGTAAATGACTCCTTCTCCTACTCCATGCTAGAGAGATGGCTAGTCTGCCTCTTTTTCTTTTGCCCATCAGGCCAGCCCAGTGTACCTACCTACCTTATGCGATGTTGACCTACTCATATGCGAAGATTAAAATACCCAGCAAATGATAAAATTTATTAAGTGGGACATGACCAAAATGCGGCCTGAGAACCAAAACTACTACTTCTCGAGAAAGGTTGGAGCAGTCATACCAAGGAACAGCAGTTGGTCTGTACTGTATGGTGTGATATGACAGTTATTCAAATTGGTCAATGTTATGGAATGCAATGTTTTCATTCCTTATCAGTACAGGTGATATCACAGTTTATTATAGATTATGAGTTGATTAAATAATAATGTGCTTTTTGTGTAAATAATAGTTTGTATGATTGTTTACACAAAAAGCAGATTGTTAGATTTACTGATAAATATTTATGCCTAGGCATCATAATATTTAGGACTTTGCCTCTATCAAATTTATGGGCAAAGACCTACCACTATAGTTACAGAGTTACGTTTATTGGAAAGTTAGTCAGATTTTATTATTATTTTACCATCACAATTGAATAAGCTTTCAGTTATAAAAAACTGCTTCAAATCCTGTCCATCCGCTTGCTATATGATGCTCAAACAGACACACAGATTAAATTACCTATATTCATAAAAGAAATGAGTTTTAACAAAAAATATTTTCCTCTATGAAATGAATCTAATCTATTATGGCAAACCTTTATTTATAGATTCATGCGCTTATATGTAACAGATAACATATAAGGTTATCAACTCGAATGTAAATATTATTGACGTGACGTTGACATAGTATTGTGGTATTAACATATGATCATAGCTTTATTGTTTAAGTAGTACTTAGCTCTATCTTGAGCCTACGTTAGGAAACAAAAGACTGAGCTGATTGACGAGGTATCAGCAAGATTAGGCAATGTTACCATGACCGGAAAGAAACCGAGCTAAGGACAGAAAATTTACGAACAGGGGGCAACATGGCAGTACTCTCCAATATTGATTTGATGGTTGCCGAACGATCGCTGAGCGATCAATTTTCCGCAATGTTGCCCGGTCAATTTTGTTGTTGTTTCAGTCGCCCTCTATTTTATTGTTGACGGGTTGTGTAGGCCGTTTAGGAGACTGGATCATACGCCATACAATTGTAGACATACTGCCATTATTGACCGAGCAATTAGTTGCCAATAGTGCAGCCACAAATTGCTGTAAAAATGGCCCGTTTAGGCGCCCCTTAAGTTTCTTAAAGGGCCGAAAGTCCCAAGTTTTATTAAAATAGGTATATCTAGCAATGTGACATGTCCTACATTACTAGCAATCCTGTTAACCCCTCCAGCTAAGCTCAATGACTTGTGTTAGGAGTGGGTCCACGTCAGTAGTATAATGGGTAGGTTTCGATCTCACGATTGCGAGACCGACCGGCCTTAGCCATTAGCCTACCGCCGCTTATAAATACCTAGTTCATCAAGATATCTGCGAGATCAGGCAACCTAATCACGACCGGAAGGAGATTAGACGCAGAACCAAAAGTTAACGATCATTAGCTTGCTTTAGACAGGTACCTTTTCAAAATTTCTTGACCTGGTGCCCAAAGAACCAATGCGAGTCCAAAAGCGAAATTTCCATTTTTTTATTGACTCTTTATTTGCTGGAGGTGCAATTGCTGACGCACGTTAGGGGTCAGCCCCAAACGTGTGTCAGCAATTGCAGTCTGGGGTCTGGGGTCGTCCCCTGTAGTCTGGGTGTAGTCCCCGTATAGTTAATACGATAGATATAGCGGTAGCTATTCCCTTGTTAACGAACCTTCGGTCCTTCTCCTGATCTCTTACCGATCGTGTACGATTTCCCGCCCATTTGAAACTAAGAGTGAGGGAGTAGAGAGTACACTTGTGTTTGCGCGCACACTTGTACCTACACTATAATATCTCCTGCGTAGTTGGTTAGTCTCTGATGTGATTGGACACAAAGTACACCAGACCCGGAACAACAATTTCTGGATCACACAAAGTGGTGTCCCGTGTGGGAATCGAACCCACGACCTCTTGCGTAGCAGTCGGACACACTCCCACCGCGCCACAGAGGCAGTCGAAATCAACTTTTTGTCGCACATCTTTTTTTATACTATATCGTTAGCCTATCCGTAGTAGTTGTAAATTTCCTATCTCTTTTCGTCCGTTTCTAGGTCACCATTTTTGTCACTGTTTTGGTACAAGTAAGAACAATAAAAAAAATACACAAGTTAAAGAAAGCCTGTGAAAATGTGTGATGTAATGTAACAGGGCTATTCTATGTTAATTTGTTTAGAGTTCCGCTGTACAGTTGCTAAGAAATCTACGATTAAATGCTAGAGGCATCGCGAATTGACTAAGAGTTCGTGAATTGAATACTCAATCTGACGTATACGTATTCAAAATACAGTTTTGTGTTAACACCGGCCATTAGGTTTTTTTATATCGTTGTTATATTCTTTTATTTATCTTACTAATATTATAAAGCTGAAGAGTTTTGTTTGTTTAAACGCGGTAATATCAGGAACTACTGATCCGAATTGAAAAATTCTTTCGCTGTTGGATAGCCCATTTATCGAGGAAGGCTATATGCTATATAACATCACATTACGACCAATAGGAGCGTAAAATGTTGCAAAAACGTGGAAAATTTAACAAAGTTGCGTGTACAATATATGTAGGTATATTATAAAAACGAAAGTTGAAATGGATGGTTTTGGATGGTTATGGATGAAAGAAAAAAATAGATGGTTTTAATTCAATCACATACATAATTTCGTTGATCATTTAATGTTTTTTTTTTTTTTTAAAGACGACTCCCGCACTAGCGTACAAGCCCTGTGTCGCGGGGGACTTTACAAACATACAATTCACGGACACCAAAGTACACTCAGACTCGAGACAACAATTTGAGGATCACACAAAGTGGTGTCCCGTGTGGGAATCGAACCCACGACCTCTTGAGTAGCAGTCGGACACACTACCACCGCGCCACAGAGGCAGTCACGACATAAATATGTAATATGTAGTAAACGACAAAAAATATGTAATATGTAGTAAACGACAAAAAATATGATATTTACTGATTTGTAAACACGTCAAACGCTCGTCGTCGCTGTAACTGAAATGTTGTATTAAATTCCGTTGTTATAAGCGGTGTCGTAATAAACGGATGTACTTTCATAGTAGCTTGTATTAAAACCAAACATAATATGCCTATACTTGCGTCGCTAAAAGCGGTTGGTCGTTATATGCGAAGTCGTACTAAACGGACTATACTGATCTTATCCCTGAAAAATGTTACTGTGAGTTAAATTTGTTCTTTAAAAGTTTCACGCGAACGTAGTCGAAGAGACTCTACATGTCAATGTGAGAGAAGAAGAAGAAGATTCAAAGTATCACTTGACAAAAGTGAAACTTTGAATTTAGCTTAGATGGAAGGGTTAACAAGATTTCTAGTAACATGCGACCTTTTATGAAATAATGATCGAGTTTGACCTACACAAAGGTTTCCTTATGAGTGAGTGTCATTCAGAAATTGACTCATGCATTCATCGACATTATAGTTATTAATACTATGAAACATCAGCTTGTGGTTAAGGCGATTGGCACAATGAAACGCATCACGGAGCTAGGTGTGTGGCGACGAAGACACGCGCGTGTTTGCATCTATCTCTCTCTATCAGAATAACAAGAAACCGTGAGAGGGCACGTGAATGCGTTGCAAATCACGCGCCTCCCTAGATGCGGGGATGCAGCATACCCCTTGTTTACGCCTGGTCTGTCACTACTAGTAACCATAACATTTCCACAGGCCTTTGCCATTGGCCATTTGTGGGGTTCCGTAGCCAAAATGGCAAAACGGAACCCTTATAGCTTCGCCATGTCCGTCCGTCCGCACCGTTTGCTCAGAGACTGTTAGTGCTAGGAGGCTGTAATGACAAAGTGAAAGAATAAAATCTTGAATAATAATTGTTTTTAAGGTAGGTACTTCCCCTACATGTAAAGTATAGGTCGAAGGTATCTACACTTTGTTTTTCCTTCTATCTAGACCCCTTCCTCCCAGGGAGTGGTCTAGATAGAAGGAAAAATCCACTGTCCATTTTGCCAATTTAACCTCGTATCCAGATAGCCATGTCGAGCGGTCACAGGCAGCATATATTATGAAACTATATATACACTACGGGTCTTAATCGCGTGAATAATGCCACGGCCGTTGCAATACGGTCGAAACGAAATAAACAATGTATTTTACCTTAAATTATTCACGCGATTAAGACCCGTAGTATATTATATTATGTTTTCATAATGTGTACGTACAAATCGAGAAAGTTTATCAACAACTAGGTGACCTGCGCAACTTTGTATGCGTTAATTTTCTCCGTGTTTGCAACATTTTGCATTGCTGTTCCGCTCCTATTGGCCGTAGCGCGATGTTATATAGCCTATAGCATTCCTCAATAAATGGGCTATCCAACAGTAAAAGATTTTTTCAATTCGAACCCGCAGTTCCTGAGATTGTCGCGTTCAAACAAACAAACTCTTCAGCTTTATAATATTAGTATATATTACGATTACCTTGATGTAATGTAATATAAGTATAGCACTAGGGTCAGTAAAATAGGTTTCAAGGTCAGATCGGGTTTAATTTATTGCCAATGCTTTTGCGCTTAGTATTATAGTAAGATATTTATTGAAATACCACAGTTACACATTAAAATATTTCAAAAATATATAAGTTGACCATTAGTTGGTCAGTAGATTACAGCACACCTAAATTAGGAAGCAAAAGCAATGCTTGTGGTAACTCATGTAATGCCAGGTTCGTAAAGCAATAGATAAGATAAAGCCGAAGAAAAGAACAAGGCAATAAAAACTCCTGTTTTCTCGTCTTCCTATTATTTTGCCCTATTAATGGGACCACGAGGGGGAACTGTTTCTCGTGGTCCCATTGCTATTTATCTACATCTATACTAATATTATAAAGCGGAAGAGTTTGTTTGTTTGTTTAAACGCGCTTATCTCAGGAACTACTGGTCCGATTTGAAAAATTATGTAAATATGTTGGATAGCCCATTTATCGAGGAAGGCTATAGGCTATATAACATCGCGCTACGACTAATAGGAGCGGAGCAGCAATGATAAATGTTTAAAAAACGGGGAAAATTTACGCAGACGAAGTTGCGCGGGACAGCTTGTTATAAATATACAGTTGGATCAACGTAACTAGGCCGGACTGAAGTAGGCGACAAGTGGTTGCGCAGATGCATTTTTTGGAAGTAAATGGTGACAGGAAGCGGGGGGCGGGGGCGGTAACTAAACCAAGAGAATTAGAGATGCGATTACGCATTACATTGTCATAATACTCATGTTTTTTGTGGTTATTTGCGTAAAGAAATTGGTTTTTAAAGTTTCTTTAGTATTCACTGTAACTGTTTTAAATTTAAACTTTTATGAACTCATTTAAATAGTATTTTTATATTGTTGAATTAAAATTTGGTTAGTATTTTTAATCGATTAAACATAATTAATCGTTTTCATAAGTAATTTTAGGGTCGTATCCTATGACATGCGCGAAAGTGATAACCTAACTTCAATCCGGTCAAGTTACGTTAATCTTACTGTAAGACTATAGGCCGACCGCTTAACTCGTATATCGCCTGCGCGGTGAGAAGGGAGCGCGGGGTGATGTTAACGGGTGGGTGAGCGGGGTGCGCGGGAAGTTCTCTGTCCCGCGCACCCCGCTCACCCACCCGTTAACATCACCCCGCGCTCCCTTCTCACCGCGCAGGCGATATACGAGTTAAGCGGTCGGCCTATAGGAATACGTGAACAAATAAGTATTTTTAATTTTTTTTGACGACTAAATAACAATATCGTTCAAGGTTACTTTGTAGAATTTTGATAAATTGTCAAGTCAAATGTGATCTATTAAATGGGCCTTACTAAACATACCTAATCCTAACATACATAATAACTCTAGATGTGTTTAATTCAAGCCTTATAATCAACTAGCTGTGCCCCGCGGTGTTACCCGCGTTTTATTAGCCTATGTGTTAATCCAGGGTGTCAGCTAACTCCATACCAAATTTTATTAAAATCGCTCCAGCCGTTGAGACGTGAAGTAACAAACATACACACTCACATACTCACAAACTTTCGCCTTTATAATATTAGTGTGATAATCATGCCTAAAATGGTTACCTATTATGCATAATAATGCCTAGTGATTATTCATAACAACTAAATTATTATTAATAACTTAGACGGTTATACAGAAGGAACATTTCCTTAACGGTAAATAGCAATGGGACCACGAGAAATAGTTCTCCCTCGTGGTCTCATTAATGGGACCACGAGAAAACAGGAATAAAAACTCGCAACGTGCTGTTCCCACGAAATATATAATATACCGTTTGCCCGGTTTCGCGGTAAGTAACTTTATACTTTCCTCTAATATGGGTAACTGTTTTCAAAAAATCCGACTTAGGTTAGGAGACTATTACTTTGAATGTTGATAAACTTTTGCGATTTGTACACTTAATGAAAATATATATATTACGGGTCTTAATCCCTCCCTGATCCCTGTTCTTCGCAACAGAGTTCAGGCTGCCCCTCGTATTCTGGGGAGGGCACATTTCGCTCTAATAAGAAAATCCTCAGTCAACAGATTTTCCATAAAGGAATGTTCGTGAACAGGCCTCGCTCCAGTTCATTAAGTGAAATACCCGTGAAATCCGGAGCAGACAAGAAAACCAATATATCCGATGAAGAACAAGACCAATGGACCGATGTCGCTTACCGCAAAAGGCAAAGAACTAGCCCTGACAACGCCCAAAGAGCTCAAAAACAGAGTAAACTTAACTACTGGCTTGCAGCAGCTACTCCAACCTCTAATAGCTTTCAAACACTCAATGTTGACGAGGAAGCCTCAGAAAAGGGTAAACCTAAGACTCCAAAACCCCCACCACTGTTTGTCGACAAAGTCAGTAATATCCAACCTCTGACAAAAATGTTACAAGAAGTAGCAAGGGAAGGCTACGAAATCAAAATCCTTCCTGGCGAGCGTGTAAAAATACAACCAAAAACAGCTGAAGTGTATGGTGTTATTTACAAAGAACTTAGAAAAAGAAACACAGAATTCTTCACATACCAACCCAAACAAGAACGTAGTTTCAGAGTTGTGCTAAAAAATATGCACCCAACAACAGATCTAGATTTACTGACATCCGCACTAGAAGAACTGCAGCACAAAGTCACAAACATTTGGAACATTAAGAACAGCCGAACGAAAAAACCGCTGCCTATGTTTTATATCGACTTGCAGCAAAAGCCAAATAACAAGGATATTTACAATATTAAATCCCTTTTACACTGCCGAGTAGCATTTGAAGCACCGAAACCGAAACGAGTCATCCCGCAGTGTTCCAACTGCCAACAATACGGCCACACGCAAAAGTTTTGCCACAGGCAGCCGCATTGTGTTAAATGTGCACAACAACACCACACCTCTAAGTGCCCCAGAAAAGAAAGGTCCGATAAGGTAAAGTGCATCCTTTGTGAAGGCAACCATCCTGCTAATTATAAAGGCTGTATTGTGTACAAGGAACTTCAAAAGGTCGCATACCCTACGGACCTACCCAAGAACCCACATAGAATTACAAGGAAACCAAAAGATCCTCAAGAAAACAAGACCATTAATGTCGAAAACTTGACATATGCGTCGGTTACTAATAAACCCCAAAACGACAATACTCCTTTAATAAACAATGTTTCTAAAACTGAGGCCATTCTTACAACTCTAAATGAGACCATACAAGCTGTAATGAACCAGATGTTAATAGTAACAAAAATGCTAACGGAACTCATGTCAAAACTGCCTTTTCATTCTCTTCAATAAATATTTGTATATGGAATGCTAATGGCTTGTCCAAACACTCAAATGAGTTAAACTTTTTCTTAAAAACCTACGACCTTGACATCATGCTTGTATCAGAAACTCACTTTACAAGTATGAGCTTCTTCAAACTGCCAGGCTACACCCTGTATCATACCATGCACCCTTGTGACAAGGCGCATGGGGGCTCTGCGATTCTTATCAGAAGCAACATTCACCACTACCACCCTGGAAATTACTGCAAGGAACATATTCAAGCCACTAATGTAGTAGTAAAAGACTGGTTTGGAGACTTCACCGTCTCCGCCTTGTACTGTCCTCCTAGACATAACATAAAAGAACCAGACTTCAGCGAATACTTTGCAACACTGGGTAACCGCTTCATAGCTGGGGGTGACTACAACGCCAAGCATACTTACTGGGGGTCCAGGCTTACTTTAACAAGAGGTCGAGAGCTCTTTAAATGCATCCACAACAACAACCTAGGCGTAATCTCCACAGGACAACCAACATACTGGCCTACAGACAAAGCAAGAATTCCTGACTGCATAGATTTCTGTGTTACCAAAGGAATACCAAGAAGTAACGTAAACTGCAGAAGCTGCTACGACCTGTCTTCTGATCACTCTCCAGTCCTACTGGAATTTAATACCAGGGTCGTAGAAAGAGATAAAAAGTGCACTTTACACAGTAATAATACTGACTGGTACAAATTTAAAGACCTCACTAACTCAGCGCTAAGCACGTCGATTCGCCTGAAGTCTGAAACTGACATTATTGAGGCAGTTGAATATTTCAACACCACCGTCCAAACGGCTTCCTGGACCTCTACTCCAGATTCCAACAAATATAAGGTTAACTACTATATAGCCAAAAATATTCGAGACAAGATAGCCCAAAAAAGGAGGATCCGTAAACTATGGCAAATTACGAGGTGCCCAAAACTGAAAACGCGTCTAAATAGCGCCACCAGAGAATTAAAGCGTATCCTCGAAAATGACCGCAACGACAGTTTCCAATCTCACTTAAGGACACTAGATGCCAAATCTTCTTCCGATTATTCTCTGTGGAAAGCTATTAAGAAGATCAAACATCCGACAACAATTTTATCGCCGCTGAGGAAAACGGACAACAGCTGGGCTCGAAGCGCTATTGAAAAAGCTAAAACATTCTCAGAGCACCTCGAAAAAGTCTTTAAACCTCATAATTACGAAGGACCAATACTTCACCAAGAGGAAGTACTGGAATTTCTGCAGAGAGACGCTGACAGCCCAAGAAACGATCCACCCCTAAAATTTACAAAACACGAAGTCCTTAAAGTTATAAGAAAGTCGAACCCAATAAAAGCTCCAGGGTACGATCTAATAACAAACCGACTACTGCAGGAATTGCCAGACTCAGGAATAGTTTTTCTTACGTCACTCTTCAATGCCATAAACCGCCTAAGATTCTTCCCTCCTCAATGGAAGGTAGCCCAGATCATGATGATACCTAAGCCAGATAAATCGCCTGAAGATCCCAAGTCCTACAGACCAATTAGCTTGCTGCCTATAGCATCAAAAACATACGAAAAGCTACTGCTGTCCCGAATGATGCCAACCATCATTGGAAAAAGTATAATTCCTGACCACCAATTTGGTTTTCGGTGTAAGCACTCAACGGTAGACCAGGTGCATAGACTTATAAATATAATAACTAAGTCTTACGAAGACAAAAAATACTGCGCAAGTGCATTCCTTGATATTTCTCAAGCATTTGACCGCGTCTGGCACGAAGGACTAGTCTATAAAATCAGGACCGCATTTCCCGAGAATATGTCTAACCTAATTGAATCCTTTGTTACAAAACGCCACTTCTTTGTCAAGTGTGAAGATGAATGCTCTGGTCTATACCCGATCAATGCTGGAGTCCCACAGGGCAGTGTACTTGGACCGATGTTATACTTAATATATACCTCAGATCTTCCAACCTCTGATACTATAACCACTGGTACATTCGCGGACGACACTGCGATTTTGGCAACACATGAAAATCCAGCAACAGCATCTGCTATTCTACAAAAAGGCCTTGACGACATATCACTATGGTTGAGAAAATGGAGGATCAAGGCAAATTAATCAAAATCTGTAAGCGTTACGTTTACCTTAAGGCGAGGCTCATGCCCTTCAGTCAAAATTAATAACGTCATCGTCCCAGAAGCAGACCATGTGAGATACCTGGGTTTGTATCTCGACAAAAGGCTCACATGGCAAAAGCATATTTTTACCAAACGAAAACAATTAGGACTGAAGTTAAGGAAACTCTACTGGCTGATTGGTCGCAAATCGCAACTCTCACTCGAGAACAAGGTTCTAATGTATAAAGCTACACTGAAACCCATATGGACATACGGAATTCAACTCTGGGGAACAGCCTCTCACTCAAATATAGAGATCATACAAAGATTTCAAAATAAAATCCTACGCATTGTAACTAATGCTCCATGGTATGTTCCCAATGATCTACTCCACCACGACCTGAAGGTTTCTACTGTGAAGCAAGAAATTGCCAATCACACAAAATCATACAGAGACAGGATCCAAAAACATCCAAACATTCTAGCAAAAACGCTTATGGACGATGGTCACGAAAGACGCAGACTTAAACGCAGACTACCCCAGGATCAACTGAGTGCCATAACAGCTAACTAAACCAGCTTAAGTAGAGAGAGTTAGGACACAGGTCCTAGTTCGCGCATGTCAATTATATCGCAACAGCCAGACATACTTTTCATTGTCCCCGGACAGGAGACAGATCGAAGTAATATATAAAAAAAAAAAAAAAAAAAAAAACGGGTCTTAATCGCGTGAATAATTTAAGGTACAATACCTTGTTTATTACCCGACGTTTCGACCGTATTGCAAAAGGCCGTGGTCACGGGTACACTCTCGGGTAGGCGTCTGGCAATAAACAAGGTATTTTACCTTAAATTATTCACGCGATTTAGACCCGTAATATAAATATATTTTCATAAGACTATTAAGTACCTATTATTATCATATATATTTGAATGAATGTTAGTAGAATAACCTTCACTTAATATAGTTCTTTAAAGATTAAGATTACGTCTCTCAACCTCGCTGCGCCCGCGCATATACCACATACGTATACAAACAAACACATGTTTACGATATCAATGAAGACCAATTGAACTCTACGTGTCAATGTGACTTACTAACAGACTGGGTAATGGGTCTTCCGATATGACAGGATCACGTTTATATGAAAAGCAAGGTTAGGTATCTATCTACTGTTGGGTACGTGACTGAAGTCAAATCTGCCTTTAGTCATATAGATGACTTTGTATAGAGGAAATTGATTTACTTTGGGAAGCACATCATCTATACTAATATTATAAAGCTAAAGAGTTTGTTTGTTTGAACGCGGTAATGTCAGGAACTACTGATCTGAATTGAAAAATTCTTTCAGTGTTGGATAGCCCATTTATCGAGGAAGGCTATAGGCTATATAACATCACGCTACGACTAATAGGAGCGGAGCAGCAATGAGAAATGTTGCAAAAACGGGAAAAAATTACGCAGACTAAGTGCGCGGGACAGCTAGTATAATATTATAAAGCTGAAGAGGTTGTTTGTTTAAACGCGCTAATCTCAGGAACTACTGGTCCGATTTGAAAAATTCTTTTTTTGTTGGCAAGCCCATTTATAGGCTATATAACACCGCGCTACGACTAATAGGAGCGGAGAAGCGACGAGAAATGTTTCAAAAACGGGGAAAATTACGCATACGAAGTTGCGCGGGTCAGCTAGTATTAGATATATTTCGGGACTTAATCGCGTGAATTATTTAAACGTACGAACCTTTTATTTACCCGACGTTTAACGTCCGTTTAACGTTCGTTTTCACGATTAAGTCCCGAAATATATCTAACATCAACTCTACTCACTCCCTTTCTCGCCATGTGGTCTTTAACACTAGTAATCTTTGAAACTACTGAATCTATTTTAATGAAATTTTGTATAGAGGAAAGGGGTATGCCCACCAGCAGTATCGCTAGTATTTACGTTGTGCCACAAGTTGATTAAATGTATAATTCTTGTTTCTAATTACAACGTTATTATATAATGATATGGAGTCTCACATTTGCCGGAATATTGAGATGCAAATATTAGTCTTTCAGTTTATTTATTTCCTTTTTTTTCGTATGAAGTTATTTTTAACGGTGGTAACACTATTACAAAAATAAAATCGAAATATCGATTAGGGTTATTATCGATTTTTATTAAATAATTAATATAAATACTTTATTAATTGTTGCACCGTTTGAATGTAAAGAACGATAATATTTATACACTATAATAAGCATATTCTTTGATACCTATAGATTAGGACCCGGCTCGATTAAAAATAAGAACATATTAATGAATTAAAATAAAAAAATCGATTTGTATAGGATATGACAAAAGTTATGGCAACACTGAAATGTAATGTCATGTCACTTGTTTATCTGTGCATAAAGCTTGTTATGCGCCGGTCCATTATGAAAACAGTTTAAAGTATTAATAACAAATAGCTTTTGTTATTTCTCGTGTTGTGTATGATTTTGTGGTTAAATTACGTGAGTTTGAGATAGAGACTCCATATACATAGTAACAATCAGAAATATTTTGTGAGACAGAGACTCGTACCAATATTGTGACAATTGTGAAGTGTTTGTGAGATAGAGATTCGGATTATATATCACTGCAAAGCCGAATTCATAGCCATAAACTACAGTTACACATCATGTGTAATACATAATTAATACGCAATGTCATAGTTGTCCTATTTTCAAAAAAAAAATGTATATAAATATTTCGATTTTCGAAGTTCATCCACCCATATCAATTAAACCCGGCAAATTAGGTAAATCATTGTTGGTTTTTCTAAAAGTATATATTAATGTCTACATAAATCAGAAGTTTTCATCTTGGCACAACAAAATTTGTAGCGATACTAAATTCCATAGTCACTCGAACAATCGCCTTTACCTTGCGATAAATAACCAACAACAAACACACATACACCGACGGAACGTACCTTTATCGCGAGAATCGACTCCCAAAGGGAACGAAGCCGCCTGAAACAGTTACTGAAGTTTAAAGCTTTGAATAAAAGTTTCATAAGTCTAATAACACGATCCTATTTCATAGGATGATAGAAAATAGTCCGGATCAAAGAGTTCTATAAATATGTCTTAAGTAACAGTTTGTCTAGTTACTGTAGTGGTTTATTTTGGGATTGGTTAGGTTGGTTGCATCTGGGCGTTTTTAACGCTACGTTTTTTTCACTATATAAAAAAAAATGCTTTATGCGTCAATCAATGCATGTACCTACGTAATTTACTCAATTATACAATGGATTTTGTTAAGATTTTTAATGTAAAGGAGATTCTTCCTGAAAATGTATATAATAAAGCGGCGGTAGGTTAATGGCTAAGGCATCGGTCTCGCAATCGCGATGACGCTTGAACGTGAACCCACTCCTAACACAAGCCTTTGAGCCTAGTTCTATAATCTATAATAATCTATATCTTGGGACCACTCACACAACGCTATCTGATCCCAAACTAAGCAGAGCTTGTACTATGGCTACCGGACAACTGATAAACATACTTATTTATATTTCTAAATACATACATATTATAGATAAATAACACCCAGACACAGAATAAACCATCGTGCTCATCACACAAAGTTTTATCCTGGGTGGGGATCGAACCCACGACCTCTTGCGTAGCAGTCGGATACAATCCCAGCGCGTCACAGGATTAACAGGATTGCTAGTAATGTGGGACCACAATCCCACATTGAAAGTTATATTTTTAAACATTAAAAAATAAATATGTAAGAATAATATTCCGTTCAAGTGAATCAGTGGCGACTGGCGTCTGAGCAAAATCGGCGAAATTAATCAACTTGACCACTTCCAGATCCTCTGGTGACTGTTTTCTAAAAATGTCAAATTGCACGTAAATAAGTCATCGTTTTTGCGCCTCTCTCCGGTCGATTCGAATTTTGTTCCTCGTCTTGATGTCATCTCTTTATAACCCCCCGAAACGTGTTACGGTTGTAAGTTTGACGTGTGTCCGTCTGACGTCGAAATGTTTTTTTTTTTTATAGGAATCTGGTTTAATTGGTATACTGCTTGCTTGTTAGCTTTGTTTGATGCAAGTCCGTTCAACCTTCAAGGGATTTTGTCACACACTAGCTGTCCCGCGCAACTTCGTATGCGTAAATTTTCCCCGTTTTTGCAACATTCCTCGTTGCTGCGCCGCTCCTAATGGTCGTAGCGTGATGTTATATAGCCTATAGCCTTCCTCGATAAATGGGCCATCCAACAGTTAAAGAATTTTTCAATTCAAATCAGTAGTTCCTGAGATTACCGCGTTCAAGCAAACAAACTCTTCAGCTTTATAATATTAGTATAGATTAGCTTGTTTAAACTGTTAGTTGTCTTGTCTCTTTAATTTATATAACATCGTGGCGTTTCAACCGCTCGTGTACAATAGTCTTTATTTATTTAGTAGCTAAGTTTATATTGAGTATACCTATTACTTTATTATGATTATGATTGATGGCGATGTGTATATAGAAAGTTTGTAATAACTCGTGTATATTGCCCATATAATGATGAGATAATTCATTGTATTAATAACTAGCTGTCCCGCGCAACTTCGCATGCGTACATTTGCCCCGTTTTTGCAACATTTTTCATTACTGCTCTGCTTTTATTGGTCGTAGCGTGATGTTATATAGTCTATAGATTTTCTCGATACATGGACTATCCAGCACTAAGAGATTTTTTCAATTCGAAGCAGTACTTCCAGAGATTATCGCGTTCAAGCAAATAAACAAACAAACAAATTCCTTAGCTTTATAATTTGTCTGTGTGTTTGTTCCGGCTAATCACCGAGACGGCTGAACGGATTTTGACGGGACTTTCCCACTCAGACACCTTAGGATGTAAGGAGTAACATAGGCTACTTTTTATCATCATGGTAACGTTCATAGGGGGAGAGCAGCACACCAACATCACGCGGACGAATTTGCGGGCACAGCTATTTGTAAATAAAAAACCGTTTGATTTTATTTTGTATGGGTCTAGGGGGTAAAATCAAACCCGCGGGCGACAGCTAGTTCTCTATAATAAGTCTTCTAAATTAAGAAGTAGATACAAGTTCCCAAAATCGGTGTATTCTTTTAGTACATTTTCCGTTGACCTATATCTTCTAAATCATCACACTTGGAGTACATCCAAGAAAAATAACCTATATTGCCTCCGTGTGCCCGTTTTGTTCACTTACTTATACATTATTTGCAACTTATATGTACGTTTTTGCGTTGTGTAACCTACTATCTGTTGTTGCTGTAGTTCATTTTGAAAAAAATAGGTACGGTATTTACTGAAGTAATCAGCATCTTTTTACAAACGTCAAAACGACCCATTCCTTACAAGTATATATGAATTGCTAGCATGTGACGTCACGTTTTTTATGGCCAAATCATTTACTTTTAATATTTCTTTTCAAGTTTAAAAATTAAGTACCTGGATGATTTGACGACGTTTTCTAAAAATGAAACCTAGCTAGATCGATTTATCGCCCCCGAAAACCTCTGCATACCAAATTTCATGAAAATCGCTGGAGCCGTTGCCGAAATTCAGATTATTTAAATAGGTAGCTCGTTTAAAGGTACAAGAAAAACACGTTAAATTATAAATGAATTATTTTAAGAACACTATAACATATTTTTGTATGTATTAGTTATATTTCGGGACTTAATCGCGTGAATTATTTAAAGGTACGAACCTTTTTATTTACCCGACTTTTCGACCGAATTGCACCGATCGTGGTCACGGGTCGACTCAGTCGACCCGTGACCACGATCGGTGCAATTAATAATTATAATAAAAAATAAATATAAAATAAAAAAACAAAAATAATTCACGCGATTAAGTCCCGAAATATAACTAATATGTACCTATAAAAATCGCGAAAGTTTAAAAACAATAATATTTTTGTATGGTCAATATTTTATTTTGATAGTAGTCTAATACCCAATTCTACGTGAATCGTACATTTTTCAGTGATCAAAAAGTCTTTGTGCTATTCTAGACTGTAATCTATCTCTGTATCAAATTCCATCCAGATCCGTTCAGCTGTTTTGGTGTGATTGCTATTTTATTACATAGGTACTATTTCCATTTATCGCACCCGAAACCCTCCTCTTTAAAATCGTTGTAGCCGTTGTCGAGATTCAGTCGATAGTATAATAGGCAGGCAGGATTCTAGTCTCCGTATGTCACAGACATTTTACTCGAAAAGTAAACGATGTCCTACCTTGTTTGTTTGTTTGTTTGAACGCGGTAATCTCAGCAACTACTGATCCGAATTGAAAAAATATTTCACTGTTAGATAGCCCATTTATCGAGGAAGGCTATAGGCTATATAACATCATGCTACGATCAATAGGAGCGGAGCAGCAATGAGAAATGTTGCAAAAACGGGAAAATTTACGCAGACGAAGTTGCGCGGGTCAGTCAAATGATACTTTCAGAGAAATTTAAATATTTTTGATGACCAGCCATTCTGACTTCAGGATGGCTGGTGGCCTCTGTGTTCAACAAGAAGGATGTAGAATTTCTAAGTTTGCCGTATCAATAATTGCTTGACTGCCTCTGTGGCGCGGTGGGAGTGTATCCGACTGCTACGCAAGAGGTCGTGGGTTCGATCCCCACCCAGGATAAAACTTTGTGTGATGAGCACGACGGTTTATTCTGTTTATTATATCTAGTGTTTATTTATCTATAATATGCATGTATTTAGAAATAAGTATGTTTATCAGTTGTCTGGTTTCCATAGCACAAGCTTTGCTTAGTTTGGGATCAGATAGTTGTGTGAGTTGTCCCAAGATATATTATAAAATATTATAGATATTATAAAAATTGCTACTTGGACGAACTGAAGTTTCAGTTTGGTAATAAATAGTGAGTACCTGCAGGTACTCACTATCAAACCTTGCAAGGTTTGAATAGCACATATCAACCCATATGATGGCCCACTGCTGGGCACGGGTCTCCCCAGTAGAACCTACTGGTATGTAGATCCTGGGGGTAATTGCCATAATCGCCACGCTTGGCGAGCGGGTTGGCGATCGCAGTAAGGCTTTAAGTACGCAGAGGACGCTGCTGCCCGTCTTCCGGGGTGAAATCCCTTAGTCGCCTTGACGACACCCACGGGTAGAGATGGGGTGGTACTATTCTTAAGCCGGCACCACACGGCACTTGAATAGCACGCTGTTGCAAAACTATATATTGTCTTACCAAATTATTAGGCACTAGCTGTCCCGCGCAACTTCGTTTGCGTAAATTTTCCCCGTTTTTGCAACATTTCTCGTCGCTACTCAGCTCCTATTCGTCGTAGCGCGATGTTATATAGCCTATAGCCTTCCTCGATAAATGGGCTATCCAACATAAAAAGAATTTTTCAAATCGGACCAGTAGTTCCTGAGATTAGCGCGTTTAAACAAACAAACAAACAAACTCTTCCGCTTTATAATATTAGTATAGATTTCCTATTACAAATTTTAACCTGACGTCAGAATGGCTGTTCAAATAAAATATTTAAATTTCTCTGAAAGTATCATATGTATGAATTAATGTAGCAAATATAAGCAATTGGGTAGCAATTCATAAGGGGGCATAACACTGAGAGAATTATTTATTTAGCGCTACGTACACAGCGACACTAACGCCGGCCTCGCTCTTCCGCACGCAACCATTACTTCACAGTGCGCAGGAGTGCAGGTCAAAATAAAGTAGAATATTCGTTCGTATATATGTTAGATTACGAACGCCATGACTATGACAATACAAAAATGCTCACTTTTGCATTTTTCCGCAACTTTAAGATTTATTTGCGGAATCATATTAAGACATATCCTTAAATTTCCTTATATCATCTACTAGAAAAACTCTTTGACTAGTGACACAATTTTTTTCGTGTCCTAATATTTAGGTTTTTTATATACATTTTTGAGAGAGCCGAACCCTGTCAGCCATTCTGACGTTGATTTTATCAGTCTAAGTCGCTACTTAGTTCTTATTTTTTTAGTGCCGTGTGGTGCCGGCTTAAGAATAGCACCACCCTATCTCTTCCCGTGGGTGTCGTCAAGGCGACTAAGGGATGTCACACCGGAGGACGGGCAGCAGCGTCCTTTGCGTACTTAAAGCCTTACTGCGATCGCCAACCCGCTCGCCAAACGTGGCTCATGGCAATTACCCTCAGGATCTACATACCAGTAGGTTCTACTGGGGAGACCCGTGCCCAGCAGTGGGCCATCATATGGGTTGATATGTAGTTTTTTTATTTCTACAAGATTACTTATTCTTCTGCATTAGATAAGATGCTCATAAATTCTTTTTTTTTTTTTTGTTTCAGATGATCAGCGATAGAATAACGTGACAGTGCCTGTTTCTACTGTGATTGTAATAAGTGAAGTGTTAGAACTATATAGACTTAGTAACAGTGCCTCGCCGAGTGAGATGTGTATATACAGAACATTTAGCGTGACAAAGAGGGAAGATACGTGCAAGTGAGAACGTGTCGTGGCAAGGGTGAGTAGAAAAAAATAAGCAAATTATTTGTTGCAAACTGTTTGCAGCAAATAGTATGCGGCAAATTGTTTGTGGCAAACTTTACGCAGTGCTAGTGTCACGCAGTAAACGGATGCGAGGATGCGAATTAATCATTTCTATTTTCATACTTTGGACAGTCATCCCGAATTTTCTCACGACATTAATTTTAGACGTTCTTAAAAATATTTAAATATTTCACTCGCTACATACTATTCGTATTAAAGTGAGAGAGACAGCTGGAGACTTAACGTGAAGCCGGCGTCTTGTAATTGAGTTATTTAAGAATTACGCCGCGTCATTTCACAGCAGCTGGTAACATTTACAACTCTATTCGAATTAGATAAGGACGATATTTAATTGACATTGGAAAATGGTCGGACAGCCTTGCTGCCTAGTTTGGTTTGACGTTTGGACCATTTAAGTTTTATACGAAGATTACTTAGTCTTAGGCAGCTGTCCCACCGCCGTTATTATCGCTCAAGAAACATACAATAGATGTATATTGTATATCACTGGCTTGCTTTGCGGCCACAACGGCGAGAAAGCGAGTAGCGATATTATCGCTCAAGAAACTACTTATGTAGATCCCTACCGCCGGCGAGTACTCGCTCTATACTACATCTCTTGTTTACACGGACGGGATCTGCAATATACATCTATTGTGTTTCTTAAGCGATAAAATCGCTACTTGCTTCTCGCTCATCGCCGTTGGTGGGACAGGTGCCTTATGCTCTGACTAAACAAGATATTTCGCAAACGTAGAACGTTACGTTTGATAGTAGGTAGTTTATAGGTAAGAGATCTTTTCAAAATTATTGAAATTGTATACTGGTAAATATTTTTTTACAAGAGCGAAGCCGCGAACAGTTAGTTCAGCTACCTAAGTCTTATTGCACCTACATCCTGTAATTACACGTGTAGCCAATAAAAATAATATAAAATGACATAATCACTAAATTAGCAATAAAGTAAGTGCTAATTGTCTGCTCTAAATATAAACGCAGCCATTTATCTAGTGAGTTACGATGTGGTGAGAGTGCTACTGAAAATATTCCAATCTATAGGTACTAATATTATAAAGCGGAAGAGTTTGTTTGTTTGTTTAAACGCGCTAATCTCAGGAACTACTGGTCCGATTTGAAAAAATCTTTTTTTGTTGGATAGCCCATTTATCGAGGAAGGCTATAGGCTATATAACATCGCGCTACGACTAATAGGAGCGGAGCAGCGACAAGAAATGTTGCAAAAACGGGAAAAATTTACGCATACGAAGTTGTGCGAGACAGCTAGTCTTAATATAAAAGGGTTATGTTTTGTCAAATCGATGGGAATGAATTCTTCGACGACTAAACTGGTTTTGCACCCCTTTTTTAATATTTACAAAAAACTAAATTTAATTGTTTGGTAATGTAAAAATAACAGGTTTTTACTGAAATAATATGAATTCATACGTCCCATCTGAATAAGGTAAAATAGACCATTATTGTGGGGACCAAATACTAAACACATAGCCATATATCAACGTGTAGCCAGTAATGACATTTCAGTTGACATTTGACAACCCACATCATTATCCAAAAGACTTAATAGCCTTTGGCGGGTAAGCAGCGATATTATGCGACGTGGTGGTTCGTTTATTGATAATTAATTGTTTTATCTATATACCTATACTAGCTGTCCCACGCTACTTCGTCTGCGTAAATTTTCCCCGTTTTTGCAACATTTCTCATTGCTGCCCCGCTCCTATTGGTCGTAGCGTGATGTTATATAGCCTATAGCCTTCCTCGATAAATGCGCTATCCAACAGTGAAAGAATATTTCAATTCGGACCTGAGATTACCGCGTTCAAACAAACAAACAAACAAACAAACTCTTCAGCTTTATAATATTAGTATAGATAAAATAAAATAATCCCTATTTATCTTGGTTACGAGATAACTAGAGAACGACTAATGAAAATATATATATTACGGGTCTTAATCGCGTGAATAATTTACGCCGTTGCAATACGGTCGAAACGTCGGGCAATAAACAAGATATTTTACCTTAAATTATTCACGCGATTAAGACCCGTAATATATATATTTTCATAATGTGTACAAATCGCGAAAGTTTATCAATATTTAGAGAACGACTTTACCGATTTCATTCATTATTTTTTTTTTAGTTTTCTAATACTCTGAAGAAGGTTTATACGTAAAAAAAAAGAAAACAACGAAAAGAAATAACGGGTTGGTACTAAGCTCGCCGAGACAGCTAGTATTAAATATACCACAGACCCCAATTATCACGTCGGCAGTGTAATGACTGGGACTTAATGCCTTAATCATTAACCTACCGTCACTTTATCAACCCTTTTTATATGTATGATATTTGATTTGATTCTCTTTTTAAATCCCCCAGATGGCGCACTATCCACAGCCCGCTACTCTAGAGGCGGCGCTCCCGCTGCTGAGCCGGCCGGACTTGCGCCTGCGCCAGCAGCTCGGTGAGCAGCTCGCAGCGCTCGTGCGCCGCGAGCCAGAGATCACGCACGACAGGGCCGCACAGTTGCTCGACTCGCTGATTGCGTGGCTCAATGGAGGGAATTTTAAGGTGAGTTGTATGGCGAACTGTTTGCAGCAAACAGTTTGTGGCATACTGTTTGTTTGTCAAACTTTAATGTATCCACATATTTTGGAGCAAGAGGTCGTGGGTTCGATCCGCACCCAGGATAAAACTTGAGCACAATGGTTTATTCTGTGTCTGGGTCTTATTTATCTATAATATGTATGTATTTAGAAATATATAAGTATGTTTATCGGTTGTCTGGTTTCCATAGTACAAGCTCTGCTTAGTTTGGGATCAGATAGCTTTGTGTGAGTAGTCCCAAGATATTATTATAATATTATATGAGTACCGACTTACGCCTTCTTAACTACTCTCGTCCGGGGAACTCAAAATTATCATAAATTTATGCTACAATTTAAGGCGAATGTCACGTGATCTACCGTGTCCCCTAAAAATTACTGTTCGCGACAAACTTTTTGCTGGCAAATAGTTTGCATCCTATTATTAGTTTAACAAAAATCGTAATTTAAAAAAAATAAACTCACTTGATACCTATATTTTTTAAATGATAAAATTAAATCTTCTATTACAGACATATAATTTAGCTGTCATTTCAAAAAAAACACTAAATGTATAGACATTATACCCCATCAGACATTGTACGTATCAAGAATCACGAGATATACATCATGCATACTCTGATTGCGATCTTTACCGGTTGATGCACGGCTCATTGACCATCACGGCACTATTCTGGTTAACTATTGCGATCGTGGGTTTCGTTAGTTGTACGAGGTGACGCTATCAGTGAGTTGCGTTGATTGCTGACGGTTTTTTTTATTTCAGAGAGACAATATAACACTGAAAAGTAAACATTCAAATTAATTTAAAAATAAAACCTATTGGTGTAATCGATTTCAATGATGGATAGACACATCGTACATTATTATATCCATATTTACACGCCTTTGTTTATTTATTTATAATATTGTAAAGAGGAAAGATTTAATTGTTTGTTTTGACTAGGCTCCAAAACTACTGGACGGATTTGAAAAATGCTTTCATCGTTGTGAAGCTACACTAACCCCGGGTGACATAGGCTATTTTTTATCCCTGTATTCCTACGGGAACGGGAACTACGCGGATGAAACCGCGAGGCGTCCACTAGTTTATTTATAACATAAAAATCGTTTAAAAAATCGTCAAGAATTTTATAAGCTACGGCTATAGAATCTTAATCGCCCAGTACCCGTGACCACGACCGTTGCAATACGGTCGAAACGTCGGGCAATAAACTAAAGGTATATAGCCTTAAAATAAAATATTTACGCGGTTAAGACCCGTATTTTATAAAATTTTATAAAAACATCTATGACTTAATGGAATCTAATTTTTTACTACTGTAGGTGCACATTATTATACTGCAGACAGTACCTAAAGCACAGATAATAGAATACTATACTAGGACCTAAAGAAAACGTTAATAATTACATATAATGCAGTTCTACATATAATGGAATAATAATAATAATAATAATAATAATAATATCTTGGACAACTCACACAAAGCTATCTGATCCCAAACTAAGCAGAGCTTGTACTATGGAAACCAGACAACTGATAAACATACTTATATATTTCTAAATACATACATATTATAGATAAATTACACCCAGACACAGAATAAACCATCGTGCTCATCACACAAAGTTTTATCCTGGGTGGGGATCGAACCCACGACCTCTTGCGTAACAGTCGGATACACTCCCACTGCGCCACAGAGGCGTATAGGAATATTATATCCATGTGCCATATATAATACTTTTGCCTACAAAGATTGCTGTCGAAATTTAAAAAAGAGAAAGACTATGTCAGAAATATCCAGAAATGTAATCAAATTTCTGTTACTAGTCATAAATTTTATATTTCATAGTCTTAAGCAACAATAATATAACATAGGCACAGTTCATAACTGCAGTAATAACGCATGTGATGTGTGAGGATATGTATTTAAAGAAGATAAGATTAACGAGGACATTAAATGGTTACTCTTACATTTTTCACCATCACCAATCATCATTATCTATGATCATCAATTCGTGATCGAAAGACTATAGATATAATTTAAAAAAAAAAGCATTAAACACAACTAATGTACTGGAAACTAAAAAATAAAAACGGGCTCTGGAAGCGTTTAACAGAGTCGTTTTGTGAAGTTTTTTTTTTATCAGTATATCAGTACTATCATTTATGTGGTTAAATACAATATTCAGCTATTGAACTATCGTACGCAAACATGACAATTTAAAAAAATACAATGACAACGACATGACAATTAAATAATAAATATGAAATATTATATCGCAAATTAAAAAAACAAAAATAAAGAATAAAAACTGTGGCACTCGGAGACTGCCGCGGTAAAGCTATTGCATAGCATTTTTTATCAACAAAAAAAAATATATTTGAAAAAAATATATATATTTAAGTAAAATAATAAAATAAACTAAAAAGTATTACCGCTGTGCCGGTTAGAGTGGGGGGTGTTAGGTTAGTTCCGTTACGGAATTTCTGGATTTGGTCTCCACGCTCAAGGCCCGCGATAGAAGCTATGCAATAGCTTAAAAAGAAAGTGAAGAAATAATCATTTGGACATAATTAACTGCAGTATTAATGCATGTAACAGAATACGTATACACAATATCCGTAGCGCCAGTCAGCGCCGACATACTGACTGTGGCGTACCAGTTAACTCGAGTTTATACTTACAATTCTTTCTCAAATTTGTCCTGTAATAACATCGTAAGGTATTTTGAAGAATCTATTATTTTCAACGGTATTATATTTACATCACGTTGCCACTTGTTGGCTGTCGGATCCTAAAAATAATCGGGTACTTTAATGGCTGAACATTTTATATGAAATTGTTCACGATTATCCGACATTGCTTCTATGTTAGGGGTTTTATTTTCTTCAATTAGTCCTTAAAGTGGACCAGTGTACGCTTTTATGTCGTAAGTGTCAACGGCTCTATATAAAATGTTTAGCTACTAGAGCACCTGATTTTTATACGGACTCGACTACCGACAAGTAGCGACAGTGTAGCAGAGGTGTTAGTTGAGCTTTTCTGTAAATTTGTGTGAGTGTAGTTATAACTTTAACCAGTATGTTTGTGCCATAGTACTGCTTAAACGGATTGACGGATTTTGATGCGGTTTTCTTTAATAGAAAGCTAGTTTCTTTTTAGATAGTTCTTATCTTTGTGTTAGGTAAATCGGATTAGCCGTTTTCAAGATAATTAACTATTTGACTTGTGTCGGCGTTTTCTTTAAAGGTAGCTGAGCTTGTTTTCAATGCAAAAAGTGATGTGTTATAATTTTGAAGTCTATTTAGTGTTGTCAGGTCTGTTTCTCCAAATATCGGAACGTTCAGTGAAAAGGCGGGAGAGTAGTACAAATCGAGAAGCGAAAATCCACTACAGTGGTTATAGTACTGTGATGTTGGTCTAGTGCTTAATGGCCCTGACTGCTAAGCCTAAGGTCGTAGGTTCGATTTCTATCTAGGATAAATCTTATGTATGATCAACAGAATTGTTTATTTTGTGTCTGGGTGAAATTTATCTATAACATGTATGTATTTAGAAATATACTAGCTGTACCTCGCGGTGTTACCCGCGTTTTATGAGCCTATGTGTTAATCCAGGGTGTCAGCTAACTACATACCAAATTTTATTAAAATCGCTCCAGCCGTTTAGACGTGAAGAAGTAACAAACATACACACTCACATACTCACAAACTTTCGCCTTTATAATATTAGTGTGATATGTTTATCAGGCTGGATCAGATGGCGTTGTGAGTTATCCCAATATATTATTATTATACGGGGTAAGAAGTTCGCCGGGGCAGCTAGTTTATAATATTAGTAAAGATTTTAAACGTAAATATGTATTGTTTTCGTTTACAGGTGGCACAGAATGCCCTAGAAGTGCTAACTGCGGTCGCAGAACGCATGGGTAGCGAGTTCTCACCTTACGTACCGACTGTTCTACCACATATTATAGACAGGTAAGTCTGTTTGTCACAGTTTTTAGGTAAGTTTTGAAAAAACAGGGATGTTAAACATGGAGTTTAAAGCTAACTAGCAATGTGGGATTATGGGTCCAACATTACTAGTAATCTTGTTAACACCTTCGGCTAAGCTTAACGGCTTGTGTTAGGAGTGGGTTCACGTCAGTAGTATAATGGGTAGGATTCGAAACCGTGACGTCATGAATGCGAGTTCGATGCCTTGGCCATTAGGCTACGGCTGCTTCATATATTTAATACAATATGTATACTAATATTTTGAAGTTAAAGAGTTTATTTGTTTGATCGTGATAATCTCAAAAACCACTGGTTCAAATAAAAAATCTTTTAGTGTTGGATAGCCCATTTATCGAGGAAGGCTACATAATCACGCTACGACCAATAGGATCTAAGCAGCAATGAAAATTGTGCAAAAACGGGGGGAAGTGATGCAAATAAAATTGCGCGGCTCAGTTAGAAAATAATAAAAATCTAAAAGGTTTTTCTGACCTTGTTTTGACTGACATTAATGTTATAAACAAACAGGATACATGACAATGAACTATTATAATCATTCAAGCGAAACCGATAGACACACTTAGTTTATATAACAATAGGCAGTAATATATGGACGAATATAAAATTATATGTTTGTTATTGTGTCTCTTGAGAACAGTGTCTTATATCACAATATATTAATCTTCGAATACTTTAATTCACATAATATTCTTACAAAATACATTAAATAATCTGTAGTGATCAACAAATATGACCTTACAAATCGACGTTGTCCTCAGCAGTGACAATTCAACCGTGAACTAATATGTAGCAGACATATATACATACCAACATACTAACTAGTAGCTAGGAGTTAGATATGTCATCCGGCCTCGCCCTACCTTGTCTTACGACATTCACACTCAATGGAAATTATACATCTATACTAATATTATAAAGAGGAAAGATTTGTATTTTTGTATGTAACGAGTAAACTCAAAAAGTACTGGACCGATTTTAATAATCCTTTTTTTGTTGGATAGCCCATTTATCGAGGAAGGCTATAGGCTATATAACATCGCGCTACGACTAATAGGAGCGGAGTAGCGACGTGAAATGTTGCAAAAACGGGGAAAATTTACGCATACGAAGTTGCGCGGGACAGCTAGTTAGATATAATTTACTTGACTGGCTTGTTGGTTTAATGGTTAAAGAATTTGGTTAAAGAACCTGACTGCTAAGCTAAAGGTTTTTTTGTTTTAGAGACTGCTCCTGCAGTAGGGTATAAGCCATGTGTCGTGGGGGATGCCCAGGGTTTTTGCGCGGGACGACGACTAAATCCCCCCCCCCCCTGGATTTAGTCATAGGCTCGCTCGACGGAGGGTAGAAGAGTGGGGGTTGCAATTGACTTACAATAACACCAGCCAAGTCGAGCACGTACCATGGGAGGGAGGGAGCTGCAATTGATTCTTAACACTGACTGAGTACATGTCTGACTGGTACGACACAGTGAAATTTTGCACAATAGGAATTCAATAAGCTTTATCTATTAGGATTGGGGGGGGGGGAGATTTTGAAGAATCACCCAAATCGCTCCTTGGGTATGGTAATACTCATTGACTTCTACAGTACGTCGTACTGGACAGATTACTGCCGACAACAAAAAGACTTCCATTTTGGTTTTGACATTTGGACGGTCATTTGACAAAATCAAATGAAAGTCTATACTTGTGTAACAAGAATAACAAAACGGTCATCTATAATCTTCTTATCTTCTTAATATATATAAATCTCCTGTCACGATGTTTGTCCGCGATGGACTCCTAAACCGCTTAACAGATTTCGTTCAAATTTGCACACAATATGCAGTTTGGTCCAACTTGAGAGATAGGATAGCGCTTACATTTCAATTTATAGTCGCAATTACTAAAGAAATGAGGTGTCCCGTGTCCACCCGTGCGAAGCCGGGACGGGCCGCTAGTAATATTATAAAGCTGAAGAGTTTGTTTGTTTGTTTAAACGCGGTAATCTCAGGAACTACTGGTTCGAATTGAAAAATTATTTCATTGTTGGATAGCCCATTTATCGAGGAAGGCTATAGGCTATATAACATCCATATACGACCAATAGGAGCGGAGCAGCAATGTGAAATGTTGCAAAAACGAAAAAAAATTTACTCAGACTTAGTTGCACGAAACAGCTAGTTTGTCATAAGTGTCAAAAAAGTTGACAAGACGGTCATTCGATTCGAACGGGGTAGTTAGTCTAGCTTATAGTATACTGATTCTTTGTTAATCTTTTTGTCCTCAGATTGGCAGATACGAAAGAAGCAGTCCGTCACACCGCCCGCTTATGCGTGGTGTCTCTAGCGGCCAACCGCGCGTGTGGTGCGAGGGCCTTACTGGCCCGTCTGGCCCCTGCTCTCGCTCACAAAGCACCACATGCGAGGGAAGAGGCGCTCAGGTGTATACAGGCGTTGTTGGACCAGTGAGTGTTATATCTATACTAATATTATAAAGCGGAAGAGTTTGTTTGTTTGTTTGTTTGTTTAAACGCGCTAATCTCAGGAACTATTGGTTCGATTTGAAAAAATCTTTTTTTGTTGGATAGCCCATTTATCGAGGAAGGCTATAGGCTATATAACATCGCGCTACGACTAAGAGGAGCGGAGCAGCGACGAGAAATGTTGCAAAAACGGGGAAAATTTACGCATACGAAGTTGCGCGGGACAGCTAGTGTACTATATTTATCTAACAAATGTCTAATAGATTATAAGGGAGGGATCCTACCACCCACTCTCGATCTGTGAATCACCACGATTGAAGTAGTAAGGAAATGTCCTTAATACAACAATCGAAATATATTGACAGACCACACTCAAAAAGAGAGACCTGCAACAAAGAAAATTAGTGACAGGTACTCTTACCAAGTCGAGTGGTAGGACATCCGGACCCTTGACTTGACAGTTTCATACTAGAACAGTAACGTCATATTTAAATCGAAGTCGGGGTCAGCTCTTTAGTCCCCATTATTAGCAATCTTATAGAATTTTATAAGCTACGGGTCTTAAACGCGTAAATATTTTTTTTTAAACGGAATGCCTGCTAACTTATATTAGTTAATTTAAACCTTATGAACATTTCGCACCATATCTTTATCCATAAACACGACGACACTTACGCTCACGCGCATACACACGCACACACACACACACACATACACACACACAGACACACACACACAAACACACACACACACACACACACTTTATTATATATTCTGTTTTATTTTTATTTTATTGTTTCTCTTTTGTTCTACTCTTACACTAGTATTTAGGAATAGTAGGTAAGGAATAATATACGCATGTACATGTATCTTTAGAACAATGTTTCGACATCTACGACGACTAACACCCCACTTACTGTACCTCATCCAAATGGATATGCATCAAACAAAAAGCCGAACACTGTCTCTTAAGACACAGGATAACCTAGTTTAAGAGGCAGGGTTCATACTCTGTGCACACAGATTTCCAGCAACAACAATTATATATTTGTTTATATCAAATTGTTATCTTTCTTGTCACCTCATGTTTTGTTGTACTATATATCTGTATATTTTTTGGCAAATAAATATTATTATTATTATTATTATTATTATTTTAAGGCTAAATACCTTTGTTTATTTCCCGACGCAGTTGGAATACGGTCCAAACATCGGGAAATAAACAAAAGTATTTAGCCTTAAAATAAAATATTTACTCGATTGAGACCCGTAGCTTATAAAATTCTATAATGTGTACAAATCGCGAAAGTTTACGAACATGTACTAGCAATCTTGTTAACCCCTCCAGCTAAACTAAATTGCTTGTGTTAGGAGTGGGTTCACGTCGGAAGTATAATGGGTAGGATTCGAACCTAACGATTGCTAGTCCGATGCCTTAACCAGGCTGCCGTCGCTATACGCTGTACGTTTTAGTATTTATCTAAAAACATCTCAAAACCTACCTTCAGTAGGTTTACTCTCTGTTCCCTATTCTACGACTATTAATCCCACATGGTGGTGGGGTCAACACTCTTCGGATTCTTCTTCCACTTGGCTATGTCCCTGACATCGTTGTTCCAGTGATTGGACTAGTGGTTAGTGACTCTGACTGCTAAGCCGGAGGTCGTGGGTTCGATCCCCACTTAGGATAAAACTTTGTGATGTTATTATTGCTAAAGTGTGTATTTGACTGCCTCTATGGTGCGGTGGGAGTGTATCCGACTGCTGCGCAAGAGGTCGTGGGTTCGATCCCCACCCAGGATAAAACTTTGTGTGATGAGCACGATGGTTTATTCTGTGTGTGGGTGTTATTTATCTATAATATGTATGTATTTAGAAATATTTAAGTATGTTTATCGGTTGTCTGGTTTCCATAGTACAAGCTCTGCTTAGTTTGGGATCAGATAGCTTTGTGTGAATTGTCCCAAGATATTATTATTATTATTATAAATTCTCGTGTCACAGTGTTTGTAATTTAACTCCTCCGAAACGCTTTGACCGATTCTCATGAAATTTTGCTATTTTTAATCCCCCTAAATGTTAAGGGTAGTCCAACCCTAATTTTTTTTTTTAATTTTTAGGTATATTTTTATTTTTTTATGATACCGGATTCAAAAATACATACAACCCTGAATTTTCACCCTTCTACGAGCAACCCCTATTTTTTATTTACCCCTATTTTGCAAAAACGGGTTAATTTGACGCAGACGAAGTTGCGAGGGTCAGCTAGTTTATCTATATTATATATGTATTTAGAAATATATAAGTATGTTTATCAGTTGTCTGGTTTCCATAGTGCCTAGCCTTAAAATAAAATATTTTCGCGATTAAGACCTGTAGCTTATAAAATTCTACGAAGCTCTGCTTAGTTTGGGATCAGATAGCGCTGTGTGAGTTGTCCCAAGATACTATGTCCCTACGCACTGTTTCTTTCTAGGTTCCAATAATGTATTTTGAACTAATCTATAAATTTGTCCTCAGACACGGCGCAACAGAATTGCAACTAAGAGCGGCAGTACCGAACCTAGCGGCTCTGGTCGGTGACCCGAGCAGTGCGGTGAGAGACGCTGCCATGCAACTGTTGGTGGATGTCTATAGACACGTTGGTTAGTATGTTTGTAGTCATTTGGTAGCACGGGGTCGAATCCCACTGCTGATGCCTTTCAGAAGTGGGATTCGACCCCTTGATTTCTTGATGGTCGTACCCAGGATCATTTTTCGGGAGGAGTTTTCGTAATTTTAGGGACAGCCGATGTGAACGCACTCTTATCACAAACAATTTAGCTAAACTAAAAAGTTTAAGTTATCGATCTGACGCCTAATCCCATCAGACTATGACATTGAGGGAATAGACAATACCCTTCGCACTTGTATCTACACATACACTTGTGCACTATGATATGTGTTGCGCAGTTGGCTAATGCTGGATGGCTATGATAAGATTATCTACTTATACACTGTGATCGAAATCGTTTACACACAAAGACATCAATTTGAGTAAAGGAACCTACTTCCGATACGATATTACATACTTTTCGCTCACGACTCCGCCCGCTTGGATGTCAGTTACCGCGATCAAAACTATCCTCATGTCCTTTCCCGGTACTCAAACTATCTCTATACTAAATTTCATCTAAATCGGTTTAGCTGTTTGAGTGTGAAAGCGTAACAGACAGACAGAGTTACTTTCACATTTGTAATATTACTATGGATTCTCGTGTCTCTTTTTCAGGTGAGAGATTGAGACAGGACTTGAAGAAGAAAGAGTTACTGCCGGCGCAGAAGTTTGCCTTGTTGGAGCAGAAGTTCGACGAGGCGAGAGATTCTGGCTTGTTGCTTAGCACTGGTTAGTTGTTTGGTTTTTATCCCCAACAGAAAAAGATGAATGTTATAATGTATACTAGCTGTCCCGCGCAACTTCGTATGCGTCAATTTTCCCCGTTTTTGCAACATTTTTATTGCTGCTCCGCTCCTATTGGTTGTAGCGTGATGTTATATAGCCTATAGCCTTCCTCGATAAATGGGCTATCCAACAAAAAAAGAATTTTTCAAATCGAACCAGTACTTCCTGAGATTAGCGCGTTTAAACAAACAAACTCTTCCGCTTTATAATATTAGTATAGATAAGTAGATGACTAAACATGTCTGTATCTACATACCTTCTATTGGCATTCACCTAAAACATCTGTGTAATAACCTATTACACAGATGTTTTAGGGCACTATTACTCAGTATATAAACAAGTTTTTTTTTTTTTTTTTCACATGTATCTGTAAGTCTGTCATTGATATCGTAATGCCCATACGGATGACCGGATTTAAATGCTGTTGTTTTTTTTTGTTAGAAAGCTAGATCAGTATGTTTCATAACTTTGTTTGATCTAAATCAGTTCAGCCGTTTTGAAGATAATCAACTTCATAGTATTTTTATAGGCATTTCTTGCTAATTACTTTATTAATACAATAATTGCGTTTTTGAATCCGGGAAAGAATTTAAAATGCTCTCTGTAACAAAGCAATAACAAAAAGCCGTGACAGTTCTTTAACTACCTACCGGTTAGATGGCGCATGCGAGGGCCCAACTCGCGAGCATCAAAGGATAGAACAATTTGAGGTCTAGTAACATAGTTCAGATAGGTGGTTCAATTCCGGCCCCGGTTTGGATACGGGTCTTGGGTTCGATTCCTGGGTCTGGACATCAAATTTTTCTATCTTTTAAACATACAATTATTGTATTTTACATGGTTGTTATAAAATTTTAATTTTGATAGTAGTCAAATACCAATTACTTGTTTGTCCCCAGCAACTCAACCGACAGACGAGCCAGACTTCGTCTCCCGCACAGTGAAGAGAACTATGACGATACCGACTTCTGCGCGGACGAGAGATGGAGATAGCTCTGGCGCTTCTACTCCTGGTCAGTTTACATATCACAGATTTCATAGTGCTCATGTCCCTTCAGGAACATTTCCGGACATAGCTGAGCTGATCTATTATAAAACATTCTCTGTAGCTATGGTTCACAATAAATTAGTTTGAACTCTGAACCAGAATGACAACTTCCCAAAATATATTGTTCCAATATACACTTTGACACACTTGACTTTTGACTGCCTCTGTGGCGCGCTGGGATTGTGTCCGACTGCTACGCAAGAGGTCGTGGGTTCGATTCCCATACGGGACACCATTTTGTGTGATCCACAAATTGTTGTTCCGGGTCTGGGCGTGCTCAGTTTGTGTACTTTGTAAAGTCCCCCGTGGCTTGCACGCTTATGCGGGAGCAGTCTAAAAAAAAAATCAAAATGTTAATTTCATAATGTCCGTATATACACCCCACATGGGCGTACAAGGATCAATTTTCGGGGAGGGTTTTCGTTTATCGTAATTTTTAGTTAGGTGACCTACCTTTTTGAAATTTCGAGGGAGGGGTGTCCATCCTTAAATTCGTCTCCCTTTCCTGGGTTCGTCAGTTATGACACAATTGCCCTCCATGTAAAGTAGTCATTTTAAAATATGGACGTCATGGGAACAGGACATTCTGACAAGTCGACTTTATGGCATTCAGGCATTACAAGAACCTGTTATTTTAAGATAGACATTTAAAAAAGTTACTCATTTTGGGAAAAACGACAAAGTAACAACAAAAATACAAAGTGGGAATTTATTGGGAACTTGTCATTGTGAAAATTTCTTGAAATAAATAGTTTAGGTTTTTTTTTTATTCATGTATCTTATTCATACATCACCATTAAGATCTTTAATCTCTTCTAAAGTACGAGTATCTTACTACAAAGGATATAAACAAATGGCGTGTTTAAAAAACCCACACTGTAAAACAACATTCATATGCCGTTTAAATTTAAACACTTACTATAAACAGCAACTTACTGCACCGTGTTTTTAAACACGCGTTCAGCACTTATCTTGTAATAACTAAAATCATCGAACTAACATAAAAACATATCTCTTTTCTCGGCCATCATCGCTAACAAAATCAACGACGGGACAACATAATCACTGAATAACAAATCACCAACTTCTTTAAATCACCAATAACATGCTGCGACGACCATATCACTGGACTAACATTCTACTGGACCGGTCAACAAACGGTATAAATCGGACAATAAATGATCAAAATATGACAACAATGGGTGCAAATCGGACTAAAAACGAATGGATTTGGATTGTAACTGGTGGGAAATGGTCGAAATGTGATCGAATTTGGTCGAAACAGCGTGTGAATTGCCAAAGAGGACGGTGGCTGGGTTGTATAGTCTACCATCGGCTAGTCGAAAACCGCCGCCCCCAGCGAAAATAAATAGTGCCGCAAGTGGTAAGTGCTCGCTAATTTTTCAATTAACAACATCATTTTCATTGTGTATGTCACATTTCTATTCTGATCATGTCTATTATAATTTTTTTACGCAACATGCTGTAACTGTGTGGTCAAATTCCAGCAACAGACAGTGTAATGGTATATGCAATGCTACTTTTACACGCTTGTCCACAAGCTCCAAGTCTTTACAAACGTTTGGATGCTATTTACACGCCTACGAGTTATTTAAACGTTAGTTTGTTCCGGATAAGCAAACATGACAGACGTGGATGTTAGATTGTATAGGCGTTTGGCTTGACATGTTTTTATAGGCGAATACTTTCAAAACTGTTCAAAAACGAGTCTAGCACGGATCGGCGACAAACTCAAACCAAGCCAAACATCCCGGTCACACGCTTGTGTTCGTGGACACTTGTCGAGACTTGCCAGGCATGTAAACGTAGCATAACATATGTATATATTGCACCTTTGCAGTATAAAACCCGATTGCATTTATTAGTTATTTTTCTTTCAGTTGATAAATAAACGAGTGATATTTTTAAAATATAATAGATGACTGTCAAGTCAAATCAGTATATTTTAAGAAACGTCAAAACGATGTGCCCCTTTCTAATTTATATGAAATACAAAACAATGACGTCATTCTTTTGTATGATCAAATCATGTAGTTTCAATGTTTGTTTTGATGTTTATAAATTCATGACAACGTAACATTGTAGAAAAACATTGTTTTCCAGAATATTTTTGCAAATGCTATTTATTATATTTATTTTTGCAATACTAATTAGGTAATAGTAGATCTTATAATGTTCTGAAAATAACTGTTCTTTTAACATGTTTTTTATTTAAAAGCATGAAAACGACTACTAAAAGTAATTATTTGACGATAGGAATTTATGACGTCATAGGTTGTTATTCCATACACATTTCTATAGAGCTTGTCGTTTTGACATTTCATAAAAAGAGACTGATTTGACTTGACAGTCAACATTCCTATTGTAATATTGAGGCAAGAATCTGGTAAATAAACTCCGTAAGTCTAACAACACCGAAAATCCCAAAACTCTTCGAAAACTAGCTTATCAAATTATGAAAATATAAATAATTACGGGTCTTAATCGCGTGAATAATTTAAGGTAAAATACCTTGTTTATTGAACGACGTTTCGTCCGTCTTGCAACGGCCTTGTACGCGATTAAGACCCGTAGTGTATATAATTTTATAATGTGTACAAAACATGTATAGCTCAGCAAAGTCAAAAATGAGTGTAAAACAGCCGAATTCCGGGGCAAAATTACAGTGGCAAGTGGTGTAACAGCGAGTTCAGGGGCGGGCGAGGCGGGCGCGGTCTCCTGCGAGGCGTTCGAGGCGGCCTTCGCGCACTGCGCGCCCGCCGCCGTGTACGGCGCGCGCGGCCTCGACGACCTGTGCAGGCACGCCGCGGGGCTGCTGGGGGATCGGGGCGCTGACTGGGAGAAGAGGGTCGATGCGGTACGTATTATTTACGGAGGGGGGGGGATGATATTGCTATGTTTAATAGTGTCAGTCAGTTTTAAGTGAACATTTTAAAATGAAAGTGGAACTGAGTGTGTGTGTCTACGTTGAAAAGTGACAGTTTTTTTTTATTATCAGTTAAAAGTGATGATATATTGCCACATATTTTTAAACTGAGCTGACGGAACAGATCAGTTTAAACTGCGCGCGTAGGCGATGGTTCTTCAGTTGTTGAAAAATGACGCAAAGTCAGCGGTTGGCCGAATTTTTCAATACTATTATTAAACCAAACACAGCTAATAGTATTCAGTCAAGAGACGCCCCAGATTGTGGTCGCCCCAAATAGAACAAATGCATTCCCAGATACACGTTCACACGGCAACGCGACATATTTTTATCTAGGCGCGAATAGAAGGGGGGGGGGGAGTGGCAACAGGGGTAATCCTCCCCCAGACTCGACTGAATGACTTTTCTGTTGGAAATTTTGAGAATTTTGACACTGGACGGAGTGTGGGTGTGAGTGCGAGCGACTCACACTTGACCGGTTGAGTGAAATGTTGCTCTTCCCCCCTTCCTTCCCTTCTGGGTCCGCGCCTGTTTTTTATCGCGTTGTATTTTCAACCCTGGTGGTTGGAAATAGATCACATAATCACATCAAGAGGCCTCGTCGCCGGATATTTAACGCGCGTAAAAAAAAATGTGTAAATCGTGGGAATGAGGGCTTAGCAAAACAAGTTGATACAGAGACTTATTTAAAACCGTTCTATGCTATAATAAATCTATGAATAGTGAATATATCTTTACTAATTATATTATTTTATTTATTTTGTTCAAACAGCTCAAGAAAATCCGATCGCTACTAACAGCGAATGCCCATCAGCAATACCCTACGGAGTTCTACGCTCATTTAAAAGATCTATCCGTACCTTTTTTGGTCGTCATCAAGGATTTGAGGAGTCAGGTTAGTTTGTAGAAGATTGTCTACTTCATTATTATGTTGTGATACTGCTATTATAATATAATTGTTTAAATCCGTCTTGTGTTTTGAAAGATATGAAGTAATAAGCATACAAACATACATATATAAATACATACAAGACACGCGCGAATAACATCTATACTAATATTATATAGCGGATGAGTTTAAACGCGCTAATCTCAGGAACTACTAGTCCGATTTGAAAAACTCTTTTTTTTGTTGGATAGCCCATTTATCGAGGAAGGCTATAGGCTATATAACATCGCGCTACGACTAATAGGAGCGTAGCAGCAATGAGAAATGTTTTAAAAACTGGGAAAATTTACGCAGACGAAGTTGCGCGGGACAGCTAGTAATAACATTGCAGTCGGGTAAAAAGAGACTGATTTGACTTGACAGTCAACATCCATATTGTCTATTTACCATAGTACAAGCTCTATCTAGTTTGATATCAGATGGCGTTGTGTGAGTTGTCCAAAGATAAGTAAAAAGGTTGTTTTTCACAGGTTGTTCGTGAAGCGTGCATCACAATAGCTCACATGGCGAAAGTGCTAAAGAATAAACTGGAACAATTCAGCTTGTACATACTACAGGAGCTCATCAACCTCATTCAAAATGCTGCTAAGGTAAGTTATACATTAACCAAGACTTAACAAGAATTTACTTGCAATTTTGACTGGCCTGTTGGTCTACTGGTTAGTGATCCTGACTGCTAAGATAGGTCAAGGGTTCGATTTTGATTTGTTCACACATCCCCCAAGGGATCTATTTTAAAATTATATCTACTATGATCACCTTCGGGGTCTATTTGGAATTTTTATCTACATTGATTACCTAGGGGAAATATTTGAAGGTTTTTTTTTTTAAGACGACTCCTGCAGTAGTGTACAAGTCCTGTGTCACGGACACAAAGTACACCTAGACTCGGGTGTACTTCGTGGATCACACAAAGTGGTGTCCCGTGTGGGAATCAAACCACACCGCGCCACAGACTCAGCCAAAGTTTTGTAAATATAGATCTCCATAAACATGTACATAATATTTTAATTTTGATTTTGAAATAAATGCCCCAACAGGGTTTTAATAGATTTTTTCTGTAGAATGTTATGTTGCATTAGAATTTTACACTTATTAAGTAATTTATTTAAATCACAATTCAAATACTTTGTGAGGGGATCAATGTCCAAATATATCCCCCATGAATACTAATAAGAGATGCAAGTAGATGGAAGGATTCATTTCACATTAATAAGATGATCGGTATGGACAAAAAATCCAAATAAATCCTTCAATCTTGTGTACTATTCTAACATTATTGACCTCTTTTTTTTGCATCAGTCCTCTAATAATATGGTGTATAATATAATGGTGGCAGCACCTTACCTACATATTATACAGTTTATAAACAGAGAAACAATGTAAACATTGGCAATTTGAAAAGAGTGGCCACGAGTTCTTATTGCCTGTTCTTTTCTCTGGCTTTACGTATTGTTTGCGAACAGGCATTACAAGTAAATGTAGAATCGACTTTTCACAAGTGTAGTATTTTGCTTCCTAAGTGAATAAATCGTTGTTATTATTATTATTCAGGGGATTTAAGCAGAAATACTTTTTGGTTACTCCTTCATTCATGCCTCTGCGAACAACCTACTTGACCATTTCTCAAGCTCACCCCGTCTTAGGAAGCACGGATGGCATTGCAGATGCTGTTCTGTTACTACATAACCTCCCAATTATTCGCAGGTGGTATCATCAGCGGGCACGGTGTGTGTGCGCTACATAGTGTCGTACGTGCACTCGCCGAGGTTGATCCCCGTCATCGTCACCAACATGACCAGTAACAAGTCTAAAGAGATACGATCTACGCTCAGGTAAGTGATACATTACAACTCTTTGTACTTTTTAGGATTCCGTAGCCAAAATGGCAAAAACGGAAGCCTTATAGCTTCGTATGTCACAGGCATTTTACTCAAAGACTACTCAATGAATCTGGATGAAATTAGATGAAAGGGTGTCTTGTAGTAGCCGCTACTTAATTTGATAGCTAAATAATAATTAAACATATTTTTAGGGGGGGCACTGCATACATGTGGCATATCATTCCCCCATTTTGAGGTTTATAATAAATTTTTTTGATAGAGCGAATATTTATGGAAATAATCTCACCGAAAGTTGAATAAATCGCCCCCCACCCCCCCTTAACTTTTGAACCGTGTAATCAAAAAATATGGAAAAACAAATAATGCGCTTATAAATACTTTTAACTAAAATTATTTCTGATAAGATCGGATATTCCGTCATTGAGTTATTGCCAATAAACTGCGTTGCTCAACAAAAGGGCGTAACTGCCTTGAACATACGCTCTTCTGCTGATGCAATTGTGCAAGGCTGCGGAACCATACACTGAGCATGGTCCGACATGCTCTAGCCCGGTTTTTAACTCTATATTTTACGTTTTGTACTCCATATTAAAAATGAAATTTATTGCAAACTAGCTGTGCCCCGTGGTATTACCCTCGGTTTATTAAACCTATGTGTTAATCCAGGGTGTAAGCTAACTCCACACCAAATTTTATTAAAATCGTTCCCGCCGTTTAGACGTGAAGAAGTAACAAACATACACACTCACAAACTTTCGCCTTTATAATATTAGTGTGATGAAACCCTTTTTTGAGTTATAAGAACGATGTAATAACCTCATATTTGTTTACAGTGAAATCCTAGTCCTCCTAATCGAGAATTGGCCGGCCCAGACCATAGACAAGCAACAACAAGCCATCAGGGACGCCATCAGACGGGCCTGTGTAGACGCTGATAGCACTGCCAGGAATTATGGTAGAAGGTATGTGGTTATATATGTTTTTTTTTTCTTAGGGTTCTGTACCTCAAAAGCTAAAAAGAGAACCCTTATAGATCACTCTATTGTCTGTCAGTCTGTCCGTGTGTCACCACTGATTTTCTCAGGAATGGGTGTTCCTAGCAAGTTGAAATTTATACCAGATACTGAGGTCAATAGTCCCTATTAGGTGTCCCTTTAGGTAAAAATTTAAATAGCAATGTTAACGTATGACTGTGTTTCGGTTGAATATCACTGTAGCAAGTGTATAATTAATGGGCAAATGAGACAAATTAACTAATGTCTCAAATGAGGAGCTTGGTGCGGTGACATTCAGATCGTCACCACACAATACAAAACAATGACGTCATTATTTTGTATGGTCAAATCATGTAGTTTCAATGCTTGTTTTGATGTTTATAAATTTATGACCACGTAAAATTATAGAGAAACATTGTTTTTCAGAATATTTTTGCTAATGCTATTTCCTGTATAGTGTAAAATAATTTACTGTTATTGTAGTCATCTACCCATTAGTGTGACACAGATATTGCTACGTGCGACGCGTGACGTTTAACCATCAGGCGCACGACTTGAGATGCTCTTTATTTCCTAGTATTAAAAAAACATCAAAATGTTACCTAGTTTTTAGGCTGGGTCCTTGTTCACTATCTTTATTTCGTTGTCGTGACAAGCACATGCGAACTGACGCATGCGTGGTATGCTCAAATATGTACACTGCGTATTCGCGGTAGAAAGCTGCGCTTAGATGGTGGACATCTTTGAGCGCACTTGTCACGACAACGAAATAAAGACCCTGGCCTGCTGGTCTAGTGATTAGTGACCCTGAATGCTAAGCCGGAGGTCATGGGTTCGATCACCACCCAGGATAAAACTTTATGTGATGAGATTAGAATCTATACTAATATTATAAAGCTGAAGAGTTTGTTTGTGTGAACGCGATAATCTCAGGAAAGAGTGGTCCGAATTAAAAAATGTATGGAGGAAGGCTATAGGCTATATAACACCACGCTACGACCAATAGGAGCGTAGCAGCAATTAAAAATGTTGCAAAAACGGGGGAAATTTACGCAGACGAAGTTGCTCGGGTCAGCTAGTATGTAATATGTATGTATTTACAATACCTATATAAGTATGTTAATCAATTGTCTGCTTGTCACAACACAGACTCGGCCTAGTTCGGAATCAGAGTAGGCGTAGTGTGTTAACATAAAAATTGAAGTAATTTTTATAGGCATTTCGTGCCAATAACTTTACAAATACAATAAATGCATTTTTGAAAGATAGAAAAATTTGAAATTCAGACTCAGGAATCGAACCCGAGACTTCCGTAGCCAAACCCGGGCCAGAAACGAACGACCTATCTGGACTATGTTATTAGATTTCGAATTTTTCTATCTCGCAAAATTAGGCCTTCGCAGCGACATCTAGTCGGTAGTTAAAGAACTATCACTGCTTTTGTTATTGCTTCGTTACAGAGAGCTTAATTTCGCGAGCAATAAGAGATAAAAAAAGTGTTAATGGACCCATTCTTAGATATATGTTTTTATAGCCAAATTATTAATCACTAGGTTTTGTTTTTTTTTTTTTAAGATAACTAGCGATGTGGGATTGAGTCCCACATTACTAGCAATCCTGTTAACCCCTCCAGCTAAGCTCAAAGGCTTGTGTTAGGAGTGGGTTCACGTCGGTAGTATAATGGGTAGGATTCGAACCCGCGACCTCACGATTGCGAGACCGATGCCTTAGCCATTAGGCTACCGCTGCTTTAAAATTGTAATATAAACACGGTACTTTAGTAAAGTAATTCATTAGAAAAAAAATATGATATATGATGATATATTTATAATGATTGCGTATTATTTGTCCCACAGAGCGTACTGGGCATACAAACGCCAATTCCCAGACGACGCAGAGCAGCTGTTCGCTAGATTAGACTCCGCGGCTCAGAAACAGATCGAACGAGAGAAGAACATCGGCTCAGTTGACAGTCTACATCATATTGGTACAGGTTCGTATTTAGTCTTAAAATATAATTTATATATCAGTTTTTACCCGGCTATGCAATGAGGAGGGTTATGTTTTTCGAGTGTATGTATTTTTTTTTCAAAGATAACTAGCAATATGGGATTGGGTTCCACATTACTAGCAATCTTGTTGTGTGGTTTCACGTCGGTAGTTTAATGAGTAGGAATTGAATCCGCGACTTCACAATTGCGAGACCGATGCCTTAGCCATTAGGCTGTATATTTCACTGGCATGCTCTAAAGCCTAAATGGCTTGAGAGATTTTAGCTTGAGAGGTATCGTTATATTCGTCTCAGCTAGCATCAATGTGCGGGGTAAAGCCGCTCGGCTATACCGTACACATACACTAGGCAGGGCTTCAGTAATTGCTTCGGGTCGGCTTTGTTGTTTAACAAATACTGGCTAATCGAATAATGTGCCGATTCGAATGAACTACCCAATCGGCACTGGTCAAATGAAGTCGAAAATGTGCAGTAATTGCTTCGGGTCGGCTTTGTTGTTTCACCAAAACTGCCGAAACGAAAATGCTGACCCACTTATGTGTATAATAAACACCACAGTATTATTTTTTTAATTAAAAGGTTCACAAACTGGTTATTACACATCACATAAGTTTACAGTTCTTTTGCTAATAAAAATAATGGTTAGTGCATAACCTACTAACGGCCGGTCTTAATAATTTAACTATCGATGGATTTGGCTACTAGAGGTAGAATTTTGACATATTTTATACGGAGCTTATGTTACCTCTAGTAGCCAAATCCATCGATATGAGACCAGCCGTAAGAGTGAACACAGCATGCAAAGAAAAAATAAGTCATTCGTATTAGTTATATTTCGGGACTTAATCGCGTGAATTATTTGAAGGTACGAACCTTTTATTTACCCGACGTTTCGATCGAATTGCACCGATCGTGACCACGATAGGTGACCACGAATATAACTAATATGTATAAAAATCGCGAAAGTTTAAAAACAACAAAAAAAAAAAAAAAAAAAAAAATAAGTCATTCGTGCCAAAGCACCGTTCTAGAAAATAATTTGGGAAAGCACATTGGCTCGAGTTGGCAAACGTTAATTGTAATAATAGAGATTTTGACCAAAGATCTAAAAAAATAATTATGAGGTACCTCATCATCATCAGCCTATCGTAGTCCACTGCTGGACATAGGCCTCTCCAATTGAGGTACATCAGCTTCACAAAATTGGCTAATTCATTTAAAACTTGATTATACTCACTTTACATACTATGTTAATATAATAATAACAAAAGCCGTGATAGTTCTTTAACTACCGGCTAGATGGCGCACGCGAGGGCCCAACTCGCGTGCAAGAAAGGATAGAAAAATTTGAGGTCTAGTAGCATAGTCCAGATACAGGTAAATTAGCTTGAAGAAATTTTTGCGTTTGTAGTAGTGTATGGTCAGCAAATAAAAAAACAACATTTTATTTTTAGTTTTTATTGTTTTAAAGGTAATATACGTTTGTGGCTGGAGCACACCAAATGCGTGCACGTCTACGCATACGCACTACGTACTAATACGGTCGTGAAAATGTGTATCTACCGCATTGTAATCTATGGAACTGTATGAGGCAGACAAGCCAGTTCCAAACATTACAAGCATTGAATGCCGGTTTTCACTTCAGTGAAGACGTGTATGAATTAGGTGTTCTCCGGCCATAAATGTTTTATTCTAATAATTCATCAACCCCAGGCATATCACAATCATCCCCATCCTCGCTTTCATCAGATGAATTATTTAAATTAATTATGATTCGTTCTGATATTGTGTCTAAAGCTGCGTCTCTACCCTGATATTTGCTTTCCTCCTCAATAGCATGCAAACAAACTTTTCTCCATTCCTCTACAGTTATGGCGTTCATTTTTTCTTCAGCTAATGACATTATAACCTTCATATTCATTGCGACATTCTTTTTTGCGACATATGTTTTCACTATCCCCCATATATTTTCTATAGGATTAAACTCCGGATGGTATGGTGGTAAACGCAGCACAGTATGACCGTGCTGTCGTAATATTTCGTCTATCTTGTACTCTATAAATCTCGCCTTGTTTTGCAGAATCAGTTCATATAATTGAGGCTTAAGCAACGTGGATGAATGCTCAATGTTTCGAAATGTCAGCCAGTCTATCATTTGCTGTTTTCTAGAATTACTATTCGGTGCAGGATTTTGTATTGAGTTATGATATGGTGCGTTGTCAACAACAACAACACTATTTGGTTGTAAGTTGGGTATTAATTGAGTTTGAATCCACCTTGAATAGTTGTCATAGTTCATATTGTTGTGGTAATCTCCACTTTTTTGGTCGGCTTTAAACATAAGCAATGCATTTGGTATAAAGCCATCGATACCACCGGCATGAACATAATTAAGCGGTTGCCTTTCGATATATGTTGCTTCAAACCTGAAGTGCTTCCATCTGACCAAGATTTCGAGAGGGTATGTGATGTATGTATATATGTTTCGTCGGTGTAAACAATTGGTCGGCGTTGTTCACGATATTCAGCAATTTTCATCAAATAATTAATTCGCAAGTATCTAATTTCGTGTTTTTCCATAAGAAGTTTCCGGTTATCTTCTGTTTGCTTCCAATTAAAACCTAATGACATGACGTGTTTTCGTAACGTGCTGACACAACCTTTATAATCGATATCTTCTTTCAATTTTGAGTGCAAAGTTTTTAAAGTGGGAACTTCTTTATTTGTGATGTGGAAGTCATGAATTGTTCTTCTGATAACTTGCTGATCAAAGTTATCGATTACTATTGTAGGTTTACGATTCGGTTTCTTTTTTAAGGAGATTTAAATGTTACTTCCTGATCTGAAGGACGACATTTGCTTTCTGATACTACCTTTCTGACGGATGCTATTGAAATTCCTGTTGATTTAGCAACTAATTGAGTGGGGGTCATAATACTGCTCGGGTTGTTATTACACTCATTTTCGAAATATTTGTACAAACAGTACAAAACTTCCTTAGTTTGAGAAGTCAAAGGCTTGCCTCGACCATGTTTTAACACTGGAGCCATTTTGAATTATCAATATAAAGTTACAACACTTACACACTTGAAATTAAACACTTCAACAAATATTTTAACAATAATAACAAACAATAACAACAATCAACAAATACAAAATTTCACAATGAAACTACTACGTATCTAATAATTATAATTTTTTAATGAAATGCGTGCTTTATGTTCTAACGGTATCAAGCGACTGACGTCAGACTGCACGTGGCACCTGCGGACAGAGTAAACTGGTTTATTCTGGTTTTGTGCGTGTTTCCACTTTCCACTATCAAGTGACGATTTATTTATTTGTTTTGTTTCGTAATTATTATGGTCAAAACTTTTTACCTATAGCTAAACTACTATCATCTAAAGAACGACACGATATTTTATTGTTTCACGGTAGTCGCCTTGTCGTTTGCTCAAGGACGTGAAATTGAATGACATATTTTTTTTAATAAAGTCAAAACCTTTTTCTTTAAAATAAAAACTTGTTTTTATTGAAAACAAAAATCAGAGTGTTGCTAGGGATAAGTATTAAATTAAATAGTAATGTTAGGATATTGAAACATTTTTGTAAGGGCCAGAACGATATAGTGGAAACGCGCTCTAATATCTAAGTAACATACACACCACTACATATGCAAAAATTTCTCGAGACTAATTTCACTGTAGGTGGTTCGATTCCGGCCCCGGTTTGGCTACGTTTTTTCTATCTTCCAAAAATGCAATTATTGTTTTAATAAAGTAATTGGCAAGAAATGCCTATAAAAATACTGTAATTTACGTACTATGGTTACTGCTTACGTGAGTTTCATGGTGTAATGGTTGCAGCACCTTACTGGCTTAACTGTGTACATAGATACTTTTATTGTCACGTTCTTTTCTCACGGCTTTACTCTTGTGAACTTGGCATTAAATGTAGAAGAATTCCAAATTTTGTTTGACATTCATAGCCGTTGCATTCTGTAACCTAAGTGAACAAACTACTTTTGACTACTCTCTAGAAAGAGACAACGTGACTGTGCGGCCAATACCTGTCTCTTTTCTGTAAAGACAAAGTGTAGTGCCATAGACTAAAGCTTGTGACGTGTGCCAACCAGATTTCTAAAAATAACAACCACTGGCCGTAAGATTGTTTTGTCTCTCTCACGTTTTGAAGTCTGTATTTACTTCGTACCTAAAAAGATCTCTGTAGAAAGTACGGAATATAATATGACGTCATAAGTTGCTATCGTCAAATCATTAGTTTTTAGTATTCGTTTTTGATGTTTATAAAATATATACCACATGAAGTCGGGGAGGGCGAACTCGGTTCTTTCATAGTTTTGAATCTAGTTTACTATATAAAATTATATATACTACGGGTCTTAATCGCGTGAATAATTTAAGGTAAAATACTTTGCAACGGCCGTGGTCACGGGTTGACTCCCCGTAACCACGGCCGTTGCAACGGTCGAAACGTCGGGCAATAAACAAGGTATTTTACCTTAAATTATTCACGCGATTGAGACCCGTAGTATATATTATTTCATAATAGGTAGGTATAAACTTCACTTGTCGCATTTTTGTGATTTTATGTAAGACTAGCGGACGCCTCGCGGTTTCACCCGCGTAGTTCCCGTTCCCGTGGGAATACAGGGATAAAAAATATCCTATGTCACCCGGGGTTAGTGTAGCTTCACAACGATGAAAGATTTTTTTAAATCCGTCCATTGCTTTCGGAGCCTATTCAATACACACAAACAATCAAATCTTTCCTCTTTATGATATTAGTATACTAGCTGACCCGCGCACCTTCGTATACGTAAATTTTTCCCGTTTTTGCAACAATTTTCATTGCTGCTGTGCTCCTATTGGTCGTAGTGTGATGTTATATAGCCTATAACCTTCCTCGATAAATGGGCTATCCAACACTGAAAGAATTTTTTAATTCAGACCTGTAGTTCCTGAGATTACCGCGTTCAAACAAACAAACAAACTCTTCAGCTATATAATATTAGTAAAGACTAGCTGTCCCGCGCAACTTCGTATGCGTAAATTTTCCCCATTTTTGGAACATTTCTCGTCGCTGCTCCGCTCCTATTAGTCGTAGCGCGATGTTATACAGCCTATAGCCTTCCTCGATTAATGGGCAATCCAACAAAAAAAGAATTTTAAACAAACAAATAAACAAACAAACTCTTCCGCTTTATAATATTAGTAAAGATTTATCAACACACACTCCTCCCTTGTAAAAATAATAAGACATGGTCGACCTCCATGCCCCCCTCCACTAAGACGTCTTATGTAATAAATAAATGGCGCCTTATTTTGTTGACATGTAGAGCATCGGCGAAGCGGTCAACTGATGGTAAATACTTATGGACACTTGGAGAACGAGGAGAGGTATCATTCGCTATCATTTTACGAATAAACACTACATGCAAGGTGTCCTACGGTCATGCCACATATAGCGAAAGTATCCTAAATATTTGAGATAGAATGTTTTACTGAAAGAGGACTTTATTTTGATTTTAAAAATAATTCGAACTTCATTCCAAGAAGTTGATAAACTTTCGCGATTTGTACACATTATGATAATATATATATATATTACGGGTCTTATTGCAACGGCCGTGGTCACGGGTAGACCGTTGCAATACGGTCGAAACGTCGGGCAATAAACAAGGTATTTCACCTCAAATTATTCACTCGATTAAGACCCATTTTATAAACATTCAAAGATTTTTAAATAATTGCCTCTCTGGACCGGGAATCCAACCCGCAAAATATGCAAAAAGAAACAGCCTGTATTTTTACAATACCTATAGAAAGGGGCAAACTATTGTATGTTATCAAATTTCATGAGCTTCCTTTTATTTAGATACCATGTTATTTAGAAAAAAATAATCCCTATGACTGGACCCTTTGGATTGGTGTTATTAAAAATGCTTTTTCGCATTAGGCGGGTTCGATTCCCGGTTTAGACAGGCGATTATTTACAAAATGTTTGAATGTAGTTGAAATTATATTTCAACTTATATATGTTCGTAAACTTTCGCGATTTGCACACATTAAAGAATTTTATAAGCTACGGATCTTAATCGCGTAAATATTTTATTTTAAGGCTAAATACCTTTGTTTATTGCCCGACGTTTCGACCGTATTGCAACGGCCGTGGTCACGGGTAGATATTTACGCGATTAAGACCCGTAGCTTATAAAATTCTATAATAATTCGAACTTCTTTCTGTTAAATATTCTATCTACAGGTGTCCTAGTCGATGATTCTACCATACAAACGCGCATAAGTGATTACTCCTCTGTTTAAGGTCGTAAGTCAAATCTTAATATTAATATCAATTAATTTTATCATAAACTAGGCCTGTAGGCAGCCATAATTAAAAATAAATTTAATTTTGAAAGTTATAAGCCTTAAAAGATTGGAATTTCGCCAAAATTTCTGTTCAAATTGTTGACATTCTTAAATGATTTTTAGGCTTATAACTTTCAAAATATTTATTTATTTTCAATTATGGCTGCCTACAGGCCTAGTTTATGATAAAATGAATTGATATTAATTTGAAACTTTGACTTACGACCTCATACAGAGGAGTAATCACTTAAGCGCGTTTGTATGGTAGTATCATCGACTAGGGTGCCCTAAGGTAGTTTCCTTGTTCGTGTGGACTCGCCGTGGAACACTCTGTATATGAATTCGAAACTCTCTGGTCTCCCCGATTTGATGATAGTGTTAAATATTCACTGAAATCGATTTTCACTCTTATCTTTACGTATTAGAATATTATCGGGACTTAATCGCTTATAAAATTAAATATCGGGTAAAATCGCGTCCAGTATATATATATATTTTTTAATGATATCTTCATTAAAAAATATGTGGAATTGTGGGTCTCACATTACTAGCAATGCTGTTAACCCCTCCAGCTAAGCTCAATGACTTGTGTTATGAGTGGGTTCACATCGGTAGTATAATGGGCAGGATTCAAACCCGCGACCTCACGATTGCAAGTCAGATGCCTTAGCCATTAGACTACCACCGCATTTTAGAAATTAATGATCTAATAATAGCTTTAATAAAATATTTATATAATTCGACGGGTCCTTGAATCCGTGGCCACAGAGCAGATCGAGGTATCTGCGAGGTAAAGCAAAGTTACTACTATACAGATTGGTGACCGTTTTCGAAATCTGTTACACCCCTCTGTGCCTCGGAGAGCATGTTAAGCCATTGGTCTTCTCCGGTCGTGTCGTATTTCTATCCCATCGAGTTATAAGAGTGATGGAATAGAGATTGCACTTATGTCTGAGCATGCACTTGGGTCAAGGTGCACCAAAGGGGGTGCACTAAAAACGTGTTTTCTTTTCTCAAAATATCAAAAAACATAGGTTTCAAAAACAAACAGACATTTAATATTTTTTTTTTAGGACTTACATTCATCTCTCGCGATTTTTATACATATTAGTTATATTTCGGTACTTAATCGCGTGAATTATTTAAAGGTACGAACCTTTTATTTACCCGACGTTTCGATCGAATTGCACCGATCGTGGTCACGGGTCGTTTGACGTCGGGTAAATAAAAGGTTCGTACCTTTAAATAATTCACGCGATTAAGTCCCGAAATATAACTAATATACATTCATCTCATCATCATTTTCATGATATTTGTATGGAGATGTTTTTGGCACTCGGCGGTCGCTGCCGAGGTACACGCGCTTCGCGCGCTGACTTTGTGCATAGTGGGTCACAGTTGTAACCAAAACTAACCGATTGATTTAGTGCAAATTTGATTAGTGTTCCAAAAAAAATTAGAAACTTAGAATAAAATTAAATTCTTTGTTGTTAACTTGTTTTTGAAACCCATGTTTCTCGATATTTAAAGAAAAAAGATTTGTTATTTTTAGTGCACCCCCTTTGCTACACCTCGACCCCGTTTTTTTTTTAAACATACACTTGTGTACTATAGTATCTTCCGCGTAGTTGGCTAGTCTGTGATTAGATTGGCCGCTAACAATGGTTAGGAGAAGCACCGGCTGTACACGTACAGAAGTCAGGCATGAGATGAGAAATTTATTTTTCAGAAGTAATAATAAACCAAACCTCGAAGACAATATGTGAATATAACATGGCGTTTTGTTAATAATTTATTTTAACAGTTTCGATCAAATTGCACTGGCCAGTCTCTTGTTAATTGAATTTAGTTCCGATAATATTGTAATATGTTTAAAAAAATGTTTCAATATAGGTACTTGAAGAACTTTTGAGTTAAGTCTAAGATTGTATTATTGATATATTGTTACAGAGAGGCGTGCCATCACTAGTCCTAGAAGTCCTTCAGCCAGTGTGTCAGGTATTAAACTTGTCTTTTTATTGTTTACTAGCTGTCCCGCGCAACTTCGTATGCGTAAATTTTCCCCGTTTTTGCAACATTTCTCGTCGCTACTCCGCTCCTATTAGTCGTAGCGCGATGTTATATAGCCTATAGCCTTCCTCGATAAATGGGCTATCCAACAAAAAAAGAATTTTACAAATCGGACCAGTAGTACCTGAGATTAGCGCGTTTAAACAAACAAACTCTTCCGATTTATAATATTAGTATAGATTGGGGATTTAAGTACGCTGTGCGACTATGTCAATCCAATCGTGCTGACACTGATATAACTAAGAATAACCTACATATCTAACATGACAGTAAATAACATTTTTGCCAAGTTAGAATACCATGAAATGTTTCTACATCAAGTCGTGAAAGATTAAGAACATGTATCTTGTTGCGGTATCGTACACACTCCTCTAACATTTGTGATATATCGTCGTGGTACATGCAATAGGTCGAATGTGAAAAAAATTGCAATTTTTTTTTTTTTTTTTTTTAATTTTTTTATTAAAAAAAAAAAGATAACTAGCAATGTGAGATTGAGTCCCCACATTACTAGCAATCCTGTTAACCCCTCCAGCTAAGCTCAAAGGCTTGTGTTAGGAGTGGGTTCACGTCGGTAGTATAATTGGTAGGATTCGAACCCGCGACCTCACGGTTGCAAGACCGATGCCTTAGCCATTAGGCTACCGCCGCTTCTATAAATTACCTTTTTGAGCGTATAACAAAACATGCTTTCGCGACAATTGCAAAGACTCCTATGTCTACCATCCAATCAGAAGTGTTCATTTGTTGCAATATGACCAATGAGACACTGAGATTACAAACAATAAACCGTTTTTAGTACCTCTTGTGAAGTGTGATATTAGTGACATTCGACATTTTGCACGTACCGTGACGATATCCTCTATTGTGCCATAAACTTCGCAATTAGGGTAACAGATTGTCGCATTAAAAACTCGAACTTGTTTCGGTGTGTCCCGACAGTAATCACACTACAATAATTTGGCGACGACTTAGTATTAATTATATATAATTATTAGGGCTTTTTTTTTAGTTTTTTTGTTGATACACGGCCGCAGAATGCACGCCAAAACTAACCCTATCTTCCTGGTCTTAAAGTTTATAATAATTATAAACATTAAAATGCTAATACGGATATTTATATATCTCTCTAAAATTATGTAAATTATTATCAGGCCGGCCCCAACATAGGTCCCAATGCCACATGTCCAACGTGTGGATCTAGAAAACGCTCGTCATAACGTTGGTGTCAATGCCATCTCAAAAAAAAAATATAATCGCATAAAATAATATAATATAGTATGTTTTAGGCACCAACTTCAAAATGTTCTAAACCTTGCATTTATTCTTGAAGTTCATTTAATATATATTTTTTTTATATCGCATTGGCACCAACGTTGGGACGAGTGTTATTTTAGATCCACACGTTGAACGAGTGACGTGTGGAGGCGGCGAGATAGTTGGTGCACTTGGCGTGACGTCAAAGTCTTTGAGTTCGCCCTGCCAATATGGTGGATTATATGCTTGTAATATTTATAATGTATTTTTCCTAATAAACTAAGTATTTGCCGCTGGTTTTTAGGGGCCCGTAGTTAATAAGGAACCCTTTTTTATATGGTTTTGAATACGCTACTTTAAAAAAAAATGTTTACAAAAAAAAAACATCTAACCGACTTCAATCACGGTTTATTTGGCATTTATTGAGGACTTTCGTTGTCTGTCTCCAATACTCATCGTCAGATCTTTACAAACTCTTTCGAACAAAATAAGAATTTTGAAAATCCGTCTGTACATGGGGATTTTTAATATACTAATAACCCCCGCTCTTGGCTTCTTTACATTACACCAAATAACTTTGTAAAATAATTAAAAAAATAAAATAAAAAAAAAAACATCCGAATTGAGAACTCCTTTTCCTTTGAATTCGGTTAAAAAGAGACCCATTTTCCCTATAGTTATAGTAACGTTATAAACAGGGCTTCACCACAGCTGAGATGAGGCGTGCGGAGTTTTTTCAACCAATCAGATGGCAGAGCTCAAGATGTGCCTCACTCCGCTCCGAAGCCGTGATGTCATCGATTCGGTTGAAAAAACTCCGCACCGCTCATCTCCGCTTGGCCGGATAGTCGCATGCGGTATTTAACATGATGTTTATATCATTTTCGCTCAGTCCATCTTACCTATTAAAGGTTTATTCATCATTTCATTTCTATCTTCTATTTTATTACTTTATTTTCGATGGTTTTTGGATTATACTTATCTTTTAATTTTGCTAAAAAGTATTTGCTACAATTTCGCTTTAAGAGGCAATTCTCGTTTTTCTCGCAAACTTTTTTGATGCCAGTCGATTTAGAATACTTAAAATTACCCAGGATCATTTGGAATCATTTACGAAGTACAATTGCCTAAACACCAGTCAAATATGTACTTGTACGATTTTAAAATGAGGAAGGGGTGGAAGTTAACACCCCAAATCTCCCTCTGAGGCGTACCCATGCTTCAAATATAAACTCTTCACTTCTGCAAATATGTGTACATTATTAATGTAGTATAGGTGGCTTAACATTTCGAAATATCCAAATCACCTCAGCCTAAAATCCTTTTTTATTAACAAAATAACCAATAAATGAACAATAGACATATTTTGGACTTTGTTTCGTAGAATAAAATTTAATTGAGATTTCAAACGCATTTCAACTAGCGAATGTTTTATTTGTCATTCGATTTTCAAAACATTCGCTAGTTAGAATGTGTTTGAAACCTCTATTAATAAGAGGTTAACGATTCGCATAATTCAATTTGTTGAGTTGCTTATATAGCCGGTCATATAGGTAGTTTACCATAATATACTGTAGCTATACATCAAATAAATATACCTCCTCATAGTAAATTAGAAGACGTTTTAACAGCATTTTAACTAGCGAATGTTTTGTCTTTGTTTTTCATTCCATTTCCAAAACAGAATAGAAGAAGACAAAACATTCGCTAGCTATAAAAATGCTGTTAGAACATAATCTAACTTTTTTTTTTAAAGATAACTAGCAATCTTCTTAACTTAGAAGTGGGTTCATGTGGATAGTATAATGAGTAGAATTCGAAATGAGACCTCTCGATTGCGAGTCCAATGCCTACCAACCGGTCGACGTTCGAGCGTAGCGCATTTCACACTGTGCCAAAGGAAATTCAAACTTGTGGACTTAGTCATAAGTTTCATATTTGCATGGAATTCACACTGTTTGGAGCTCTGTTAAATACGTCGCCCGCTTGGTAAAAATCGTACATTAGCTATTACACTACCGCTGCTTCTGTTCTTATTAATGACGGGATTAGTTATTAACCATATTTTATTCTAACTAACAAAATTTAAACATTATCTAACTAAAACCATTCTCTACGCATGCTTACCCTTGGGATACGGTAACTATGTAGCATCTACTGAGAACCTAGTGGCTGGTGTATCTCGGACCAGCTCATTACGTAGACGCCGAGCGTCACAGGAGAGACCACCTATATCTCATATACCTGTTGCTATGAGAAGTGAAGGTATGGGAAATGGTTGATAACACCGGCTCCATATGTTGGCCCCAACGTTGGTCACAGCACTACTCGTTCAAAGTTTGGATGTAGAATAACGCTCGTCCCAACATTGGCGCCAATGTTATTTTCTAGATTTACACGTGGTAGTGGCGTTGGGACTGACGTTGAGGCCAACGTCTGTCGACGGCGTAAAATACAACCGTAAAACCTAGATTCAAAAGTATATAGTGTTATTTTTTTTTATAGATAACATAAAATTTAAACAACAATTTTAGCGAAATTCCAATGTTTTAAGAGCTTATAAGTTTCAAAATATTTATTTATTTACAATTATGGCTGCCTACAGGCCTAGTTTATGATAAAATAAATTGATATTAATTTTGAGCTTCAACTTATGATCTTATATAGAGTAGTAATAACTTATGCGCGTTTGTGTAGTAGAATCATCGACTAGAGTACCCTTAATATAATAGGTAGACTGCCTCGGCCCACAGTGTGTGAGACTGCTGCGTAAGAAGTAGTGGGTTCAATTCCCACACGGGACACCACTTAGTGTAATCCACAAATTGTTCCGAGTCTGGGCCGTACTTTGTGTTCGTGATTTGTGTGGTTGTAAAGTCCCCCGCAACACAGTCCAATAGGGATGTTGACTGTTAAGTCAAATCAGTCTCTTTTTATGAAATATCAAAACGACGCTCTATAAAAATATGTGTTTCCACACATATTTTTATAGAGCTTGTCGTTTTGACATTGAACAACCTATGACGTCATAACTTCCTATCAGAATTATTTTATACTAATTAGGTAATATGCTTGTAAAATATACGTTTGTAAATTGCTTGGAAAATAAATGTTATTTTACAATTTAACATGTTTTTAAAAGCATGAAAACGATTTTTAAAAGTAATGATTTGACGATAGGAACTTATGACGTCATAGGTTGTTATTCCATACACATTTCTATAGAACTTGTGATTAAAAAAGAAGAAATAAAGAAAAGTATCCAGCAAGCTACATTGTTACCGCAGGAAAATTAGAACTCTTCGACTCTGCTATAACTCCTCTCTCTATCTCTTTCTCCTCCAGACCGTACCCCCGCCGGTGTAACAGCCCGCTCAGTGTCCGCACTGGACGCGAACGCCGCTCAGCGTGCAAGAGCTCGCGCTCTCTACTCACACATGAGTCGCGCTAAGATACCTCCTACTGCCAGTTTACGTAAGTATTATATTCCTTTTTAGATTTATAGGAAACTAGCTGACCCGCGCAACTTCGTCTGCGTAAATTTTCCCTTTTTTTTTTTTTACAACATTTTTCATTGCTGCTCCGCTCCTATTGGTCGTAGCGTGATGTTTAACCTATAGCCTTCCTCGATAAATGGGCTGTCCAACAATAAAATATTTTTTAATGCGGCCCAGTAGTTCCTGAGATTATCGCGTTCAAACAAACAAACAAACTCTTAGGGGGATGAAAAATAGATGTCCGATTCTCAGACCTACCCAATATGCACAAAAAATTTCATCAAAATCGGTCAAGCCGTTTCGGAGGAGTATGGCAACGAAAACTGTGACACGAGAATTTTATATATTAGATATACAGCCTAAGTTTTGTAATGTTTACTATATTTGTGTTTGTATAAATTATCTATCTGTACTCTGTTCGTTTTGTGTTTAGAATAAATACATATTAACAAACAACCGATGAAAGTTAAACAATTGGTTTTTGAGACATTATAGGTGGCGCTACTGTAGTAGGGAATCATCATTTCTTTTAGTTCGTTGTGGCGACAAGCCCGCGCGCACTGTCAGTCTTGTTATAATGGTAAATAGAGAGCTGTGCTAAGAAATGCTTCAACACGCATGCGCGGCGGACATCTTTGAGCGCAGCGCGCATGCACCAGTTAGCGCTGGCCTATTTAAACGAACTGCATTTATTCTAAGCCCTAAACGAACAGAGTACAGTTGAATGACCGATGTTAAAAATATCTCTAGCATATAGCTTTGTATTGTACTATTGGTGTAAATGTTAGCTAATGTTAAGCGATCTAACGGCCGGTCTCAAGAATCTATCTATTTGGGTACTAGAGGTAGAATTTGACATATTTTGTTTACCTCCAGCTTATGTCAAATACACTGACGGACTCATAAACTGCATCAAAGTTCAGGTTTACTCTAAAAGGATTTTTTATAATAAGTATGCAAACTTTTTAGATTAAATTATATAAATATGGAAAGACTGGCTCTTAATCTTAAAAAAAAATTAAATTTAAAAATAGAACTGCGGTAAAACAAATGAATATAGCCGGGAAAAGAAAATTTACTCGTAGTATCAGATTTGCGTGTTATTTATAGCAAAGTTTTAAATTAATTCTCATTGATTTTTTTTGTTTGGTCAATTGAATTATTGTTACCAGCATAATTGTTGGGTTAGTTTTTTAACACATCGAGAGTTTTTGAACCATAATATGGATACTTCGTCCGAACAAGCGGCACAAATTGTAGCATTGGTGCGGGAGGGCTTGGATCAACGAACGATTGGTAGAAATTTAAATTTAAACCAGTCTACGGTTTGTAGAATATACAGAAGGTTTGTAGAGACAGGTTCTTACAGGAGGAGACGTGGTACAGGCAGAACTCGAGCAACCACAGGTCGTGATGACCGATTTATTGTTACAACTTCCCTGCGAAATCGTTTCCTCACGTCAGTTAACATCAAAACCGAGCTTAATGAAGTGCGTGGAAAAAACGTGTGTGCACGAACAATAAGAAGAAGGTTAAAGGAAGCGGCTATCACCCCTTTTAGACCAGCAAATGGTCCAAAGTTGTCTGCAGCTCACAGACAAGCTCGCTTAAGATTTGCGCGTCATCACCTGAATTGGACAGAAGAGCAGTGGGCCTCTGTATTGTTCACGGACGAGTGTAGGACATGTTTATATGGTGCAGATGGTCGCAGAAGAGTCTATCGTCGACGTGGGGAGCGATATGCTCAAAGTTGCATTGAGGAGCGTGTTCCTTTTGGAGGCGGTTCATGTATGGTCTGGGGTGGCATATCGATGAACGGGCGAACAGAACTTGTGTTCATAGACATGGTCCGTCAAAACGGTAATAGAGGGGGTTTGACAGCACATCGCTACATAACAGAGATATTAGAAGATCACGTGGTGCCTTACATGGGATTCATAGGCGAAAATTTTACTTTAATGCAGGATAATGCCCGGCCGCATGCAGCTGCACAAGTTCAACATTATTGCGAAGAGGTTGGGATACGTACAATGAATTGGCCAGCACGCAGCCCGGATCTTAATCCCATCGAGCATGTTTGGGACAATTTAAAAAGAGCTGTATATGCGAGAAACCCTTCGCCTACGACAGTGGCAGCACTAAGAACAGCACTTTCAGAAGAATGGGACAATATTCCGCAAGATCTTTTAAAAACCCTTATAAAATCTATGCGGAACCGATTAGAATCCGTAATAAGGGCACGTGGGGGTAATACACCTTATTAAAACACAAATAAACCCTTGCATAAAGTTTGTGTCTATTGTTAAAACCAATTTTTTAATTAAACAATTTTTCCTTAAACTTCTGTTTTTTCTTCAAAAAAGGTCTTAAGGTCCTTTCCAGTACATAAACTTAAACTTAAAGATATGATCCTACGCTGTTTTAAAGTTCACGAACCAATCTAGAGGTTTCAATTTAAATCTGTATAGAAAGTTTGCATACTTGGTTAAAATATTTATTTCAAAGTCGTCTATTACTTTGATGCAGTTTATAAGTCCGTCAGTGTATATACCTCTATTACAATAATTGCATTTTTGAAAGATAGAAAAAGTTGCCGTCGAGACCCAGAAATCGAGCCCGAGACTTCCGTATGCCAAACCGGGGCCAGAATGGAACCATATATCTGGACTATATTACTAGACCTTAAATTTTTCTATCCTTTCTTGCACGCGAGTTGGGCCCTCGCTTGCGCCATCTAGCCGCTAGTTAAAGAACTATCACGGCATTTGTTATTGCTTCGTTACAGAAAGCATTTTAACAAATTATGATGTCGCAGACCGAATATTATGTTCAGCCACTATTAGAACAAGAAAGTGATACGGCATTAAACCTAATGAAATACAGTCTTACTATATTTTCATTAATTATTTTAATTTTTGCTCTGCGCAAGAAGGAGATGTATCACAACCAGGTAGAGTATTTTATTAACAGACTTCATTTTTATACCTCATCAGGGGCCGTACCATGAACATCTAAATTATTTGCCAACCAGGGCAGTTCATATTTGAATTTGACGCTTGTCAATCGCTTAGCTGCTGTCAAGTGCCAAAAATATATATAAATAGTTTGATAGTACATAGTTGGTTTGGTGACGTCATCACTGACTCGCCTGCTTTTTGGCAGGATTATGGTACGAATTAAGCGGAACAGTTTTATTTTATAATTTTGTCTACAATTTATATTTGTTGAATAAGAGTTCATGGTACGGCCCCTGACCGAGTAATTACGTCTTTCTGTCGTTGAGATATAGTACTCGTATGATTACATTATGGCGTAATCCTGATTCAACATCCCTACGAAATTTGGGCAAACGACCAAGTCATTAACGGGTTCGTTCAGACAGGGGTCTGAATGAACCCGTTAATGACTAGTGATGTTAACGCATGGCACTGTAGCAAGTGTAATTATATATCTCAAATGAGAAGCGTAGTACGGTGACATTAACATTTTTGCTACACAAGCAATTGGGTGTTACTGTTATTTATGGTTATAAGTCTCCCGGGGCGGGGTGCAATCATTTCACCCGATTTGGCATCTTTTCAACATGCCTTGGGCGCCCCTTGAGCATGGCGCCCAGGGTACATATCCGGCCCTGATACTGTTATGGGGTAGCACGACGCGTGGACTTTCAGGCGCATGACCTGTTAGTCTCTTTATTTCGTAGTATAATAAAATCAGTGCAACGAGTGCCAGCAGCATAGTCTTTCGAAAAAGATTAGAATGTGGCTTCTGCTCTATAAAATATATTTAATCCCAACAGCTCGTGCAAAGCGGTCACCATCCAACGCGTCATCTGGCGTACCACCCAGCCCTGAGCGAGTTGTCTCTAGATCACGGTCGAGACCTGGAGTGTCTCAGTCACAACGTAAGTTTACTTTGGTTATTTGAAGAAGTGTGTTATAGTTCACCAACAGAGAAATAACGTCATGTTGTGTTTTTGAAACGAAGTTCCTTATCGCGCGTTGCGAAAGGGGGCTAGACGGAAAAAATTAAGACCAAAAGTTGTTACGACACTTTAAGACCAAAAGTTGTAACGACACTTTAAGACCAAAAGTTGTAACGACACTTTTTGCTATAGTTGTAAGCCGTGCACTTGTTTCTCTGTCTGTCTCTCTCATAGAAAGCAAGCCGGTTATTTTCGTTTCGTCTTTCTATTTCGCATTGTACAGTGTGGTGTCGCGACGATTATTTTTGTTGAGTAAAAAAAAATAATAAAGGAACTTCGTTCCATCCGGGTGTCCCTTGACACCTCTAAAGTTTTCTGTGTTTGATTGTAGCTGATTATTGTGCTGTAGTTATTAACGTATTTAGGATTATTTCTAATGTAAGAGGGGAGTAGTCCAATTGAATTGGAAGTTGAGAGTTCATTCTGGCGTTTTATTCTAATAGCAACATTGCCGTTAAAACCGTTTCTAAGGCTGGTTTTCAGATCGTCGGCGCTGACTGACATACGTTATATTTAAATTTACTGCCTTTGTGGTGCGGTGGGATTGTGTCCGACAAGAGGTCATGGGATCGGTTCCCACACGAGGCACTACTTTGTGTGATCCACAAATTGTTGTTCCGGGTCTGGGTGTACTGTTAAGTCTCCCGCGAGACGGCTTGTACTCAACTGGATCAATCAGGAAAAATGTAACGTTTCTGAGTGACGCTGAACGATCAGCGCCAACATGCGTCGATTCCTTATACATTAGCCTTAAAATTATATATTTACGCGATTAAACCCGTAGATAAAATAGTATAAACTGGTGTGGTTGTCGATACTGCCTCTGTGGCGTGGTGGGAGTGTATCCGACTGCTACGCAAGAGGTCGTGGGTTCGATCCCCACCCAGGATAAAACTTTGCGTGATGAGCACGATGGTTTATTCTGTGTCTGGGTGTTATTTATCTATAATGTTTATGTAATTAGAAATTTATACGTATGTTTATCAGTTGTCCATAGTACAAGCTATGCTTAGTTTGTGATCAGATAGCGTTGTGTGAGTTATCCCAAGATATGACTATTACATAACATCAAGAGTGTTGTTGCAGCGACGTCCCGCTCGTCGTCCCCGTCGTCGCAGCGCTCGGGCCCCGTGTCGCTGGCGAGCGCGCGGCGCCGCCCGTCCGGCATCCCGCGCTCGCTGGCCGGCAGCCGGGAGACCAGCCCGACCAGGTATGCGAACCCTCACTCACTGAAGACTAACAAACTATATGCCAAAAATATATTGCTTGCAAATTAAAAAAAAAAACACTTGTTTCAGCGTTTTTGGAAAATCAACCCCTAAAGGGGTGAAATAGAGGTTGCAATTTGTATGAATATTCGTCGATTCCCGCACGGGACACCATTTTGTGTGATCTACAAATTGTTGATCCGAGTCTGGGTGTACTTTGTATTCAAATTAGTATGTTTGTAAAGTCCCCCGGGATACAGGACTTATACCATTATGCGGGAGTCGTCTTTAAAAAAAAATATTAAAGAAACATCCTGTAAGATGATACGTATCCTGATGATGATGAAGATATATACAAGGTTATTTTTGGTATTGTGCAAAGCTCGGACAATTCGGATGATTAGTTCAAGAAATCATATAAAAAAATGAAAATATTGAAAACTTGCAAAGTTATAAGCCGTTATAGTTGTCTGTTCTTTGCGCTATCGTGCTCATTTATTTATTTATTTATTTATTTATATACTTCAATAACAATTAATTACAATTGTGTTTGAATACAAAATACTTATTATTATATACAAATTACTTACACCTAAAATAATACATTATAACTATTAATTAATATAAATACTACATTATAAATATTATAAAATTCAATTAATTTTAATTCAAATTCAATTACATAATAACTAAAAGAAATGTCTAACTTAGAAACTAAAAAAATAGAAACAATACATTTTTCAATAACAATTAATAATATATCCACTTATTTATGTCCATTCTGAATGTCAACTACATGATATGCCCGCAAATTCATCTACAGAATAAAATGTGTTTTCTAATAAAAAAGATTTAATTCTCTTTTTAAATATGTGTGTTTTATATACGTCTTTTTTTAAGTCCATCGGTAAGCAGTATATTGCGTCCCGTAGTACATAATCCATAGTAATTATTGAAAAATAAATGATGATTACATTTCACATCATATTGCGAACAGGATTTGGACTGTTAAAATGATTAATGAACTATAATCGAAAAATATAACATTGTCCAAGTACTACCTCATTGAATTGTATTACTGATTCTGAGCAAACTACTTTCAGGTTTGCACTATACCAAAAATAACGTTATATATTTTATATTTCATTGTAGAGACTTGTAAATAGCAGTATTATTTATACAAATACGTAATTATAATTCTCACTATCCAACCGCGTAATAAACTAACGTATAAACAAACCATCAAAGTTACAATAATTTGAGTATTCTTTATGAATTATTATGGAATATATGTTCGTAAACTTTCGCGATTTGTACACATTATCACGGGTAGACCCGTGACCACGGCTGTTGCAATACGGTCGAAACGTCAACGTCGGGAAATAAACAAAGGTATTTAACCTTAAAATAAAATATTTACGCGATTAAGACCCCTACGGGTCTATAAAATCTTCTAAATTCTATAATATTATGGAATATTTTTTTAACCCCGAACACTTCATGTAATTTAAATAACATAATTTAGTTAAAATCTTTCCAACTAGTACTGAAACAAACAATCCAATACAGCATTGCTACAATTTTGCATAAATACGAGTGTTAATATAACAATAAGTGATAGTGTTTACGAAAATATTCACAAAGAAACATGCGTTAATAATTCTATAATCAGCTCGGCGAACCTTGATCCCTATGACAGTTCATACTAGTGACGGGTCGTGTCGATATATCGCAACTTTTTATAAGCAAAGGCGTGACTTGCATTCAGCCACATCGATAAACATGTTTTTAAAATATAATCTACATTACTATAATTATAATGCTTGTTATATTTACAAGTATCCGTGTATTTGTATATGGGGTTGCCAATATTCCGATGCAGAGGTAACATGGTCGGACTGTATAATTTTAATGTGAATTAAAATTTTAGTTATAGCAACACTATCTGATCTGTCACTACGCTAGTACTGTCAGTTCGCTACGCCAGTACGAGTCTTGTATGCGCCACGTGTTTTGTTGTGTCATCGGAATCCTTTGTTTGTTACTATTGTTGTTTTCTGTTTTTGTTATTGTTGCTGTTTTGTTTTTGTTGGTGTTTCAAAATGCCGAAAAGACTGAGAAAAACTGTACTCAACAGTGAAACGCGGGAGTTTGTTGTACGCTTGCGTGACTATTTTGCTCGCGAACTACAAAATGGCGGACCTTTGTTGCCACTTGACAACGTACGCGACCGTGTTGCTGATGCTTTGGGAATTGGCAAAGCTACCGTTTCCCGAATTACAAAGGAGAAGTTCGGCGAATCGTCGATGGAGGAGAACAAACTATCAACTCCAAAGAAGAAAAAACATAATAGGGCACGACCCGTAACTAACCCCGATGATTTCGACATGGCAGCGATACGAAACCATATTTACGGCTATTATTTTCGAGGTGAACTGCCGACTTGCACAAAATTATTAGCGTCGCTGAAATCGGTTGATTTATTTAAAGGTGGATTCACTTCTCTCAGACAGGTTATAAAAAAATGTGGATTTCGTTATGGGAAGTGTGACAAAAGAAAAGTGATTTTCTACGACAAATAAAAAACATCGAGAACTGGGACAAGGTGGTTTATCTGGACGAAACGTGGCTCAACGCCAATCACTCAGTCTCCAAAACATGGACAGACGACACAGAGAAATCCTGTACCAAAGCACCAGAAGGCAAGGGCCAGCGTTTGATTATCTGCCACGCTGGCACAGCCAAAGGTTTTGTACCTAACTGCTTGTGGGCCTTCAAATCCGTGAAAACAAGTGATTATCACGAAGAGATGAATTTTGAGAATTTCAAGAAATAGTTCACAAAACTATTAGACAATTTAAACGAGCCCCACTACATTTTAATGGACAACGCCCCATACCACTCTGTGCAAATTAATAAAGCGCCTACCTCGAACAACAATAAAGGCGAAATAATAGAGTGGCTGCAAAACAATGGTGTGGCAGCTAATACTCAAATGCTGAAAAAGGAATTAGTTAGATTGTTGAACCTTCATAAACAGCAAACAAAGAAGAAATATTTCTTGGATGAGATGGCAAAATCAAAAGGGCACACCGTGATTCGGCTACCGCCCTACCACTGCCAATATAATGCAATCGAAATGATATGGGCGCAGATCAAAGGTGGGTTGATTTGTATTTATATTATAACATGTTTTTATTTAGGTCACTGGTGACTGTCTAGTCGGCTAGTACTATTTAAAGTAAATGTACTTACCCCGATCTCGCTCTTTGACTTTGCATCATTTTCAATCTAAACCATTATTGTTTCAGGTTGTGCAGCCAGGCTTAACACCACTCCGCCATTCACAGCTAATAAAATGCTTACGTTGCTACAAGAGGCATGTAGTCAAGTGACTCCGGACAATTGTAGGGAAGTGGTTGAAAAGACGAAAAAACTATGCTTAGATGATTGGAATCGAGACGTGCGATACGACAATATAGTAGACCAGCCGTTTTTAATAAACATAGGAGAAAGCAGCTGCAGTTCGGATTCCGAGTCTGAGACGCAATCGGTGACATCATTGTCAGATTCAGATTAATGTATATTAAAAAATCATAAATAAACCGCTTTTGTTTTATTTGAGTAGGTATATACAATAAATTTGTTAAATCTCCTTTATTTTATTATCGCAAACAACTTAAATGATTATAAATCTGACACTAAGAGCGTAGGTACTCTATTGATGTATTTTGTACACTCGTTTCCATTTTCGATATTTGTTTATCGATACTTTTCCGCACTAGTCGATATCTTCCAAACGGAGTAACTTTTGCAGGACGTCAACGTAAAGTCTGATTGAGATAATTTCTTGTAAGTGTTAATAATTATTATAATTCTAACGGGATATTATTGTAATTGCATATATCTGCCTAAAATTAATAAATATCATTTTTAGACACCGCCAATTCGATTATAATATAACGGTGACGCTACTACAAGGTTGTGTCGTGGGAATAACTGTCAGTGTCATAGGGATCAAGGTTCGCCGAGACTACTATAATTATGACTATGTGATGCGTTGGGTATTTGACTACTATCAAAATAAAATATTTTATTACTGACCATGTAAAAATATGTCAAAAAGTATACTGAAAAATCATGTTCATTTATTAATTTAACGTTTTTATTAACTTTTAATCATAAAAGAAACAAGAAGTAAATGATTTGACCACAGAAAACGTGACGTCACATGCTAGCATATCATACAAATTTGTACGGAGCGGGTCGTTTTTGACATTTCTTAAAAAGAGGCTGATTTGACTTCAGTCAAATACTCTATTTCATCTCTCTTGGTTTAGTTACCGCCCCACCCCCGCTTCCTATCACCACTTACTCCACCACTAATCGCCAACTTCAAGTCGGCCAAGTCATAATCCGTCAACTCTAACTGTGATTTTGTATACAGATCGGGTCGTTCAAGTAGCGTGGTCGGCTCGGCCGTCCGTCGACGCGAGTCTGTTGAACGTACGGCGCCATCTAGAACACCATCTGCCACACTAAGATTGTTGCAGCAGACCAGGGATGCTGAGGGAGTGCTTAGGGTATGTTGTAGATTGTTGTGTTTGATATAAATTGTTTTTTTTTCAGTGTTTCTAGCAGCCTTAGACGTGCTTGGGAGTGTGTAGTCCGCGGTAAGAAAATTGCTGTTCCGATTCTAGGGTATTTCGTGTGTGTCGAGTTAATGACACAGGGATTGTACACCAGTGCGATAGTTTATTAATACAATAATTGGTTTTTTTTTTAAATATAGAAAAATTGAAGTCTAGACCCAGGAATCGAACCCGAGACTTCCGTATGCCAAACCGGGGCCGGAATCGAACCATCTATCTGGACAATGTTACTAGACCTCAAATTTCTCTACCCTTTCTTGCAAGCGAGTTGGGCCCTCGCTTGCGCCATCTAGCTGCTAGTTAAAAAACTATCTCGGCTTTTGATATTGCTTTGTTACAGAGAGCATTTTAACAAATTATGATGTCAATAATTGTATTTATAAAGTAATTGGCAAGAAATGCCTATAAAAATTACTATAGTGTGATAGTTGTCTATTAAAAGAGTATAAATATAAGTCGATTTTAACCCCTGACGACAAAAAAAGTGAAATCTATACTAATATTTAAAGTTCAAGAGTTCATTTGTTTAAACGCTATAATATCAAGAATTAATGGTCCGACTTGAAAAAATATTTTACTGTCGGATAGCCCATTTATCGAGGAAGGCTATAGGTTATATAACATCACGCTACAATCAATAGGAGCGGAGCAGCAATAAAAAATGTTGCAAAAAACGGGGGAAATTTACGCAGACGAAGTTTCGTGGGTTAGCTAGTGAGTTACAACTTTAACATGTGTATCTGTCTGTGTGTCTGTATGTAGTATCGTAGTTTGCGAACGATTGGACCTATTTGTTTCTTTTTGTTCTTCTTAGTTTTGTTTTAATGAAAATCTGTTCGACCGTTTCGTAGATAATCAACTTTTTGTTTCATGAATCGATCTTTTTTTAAATCCATTTTTAACTAATCATAAATTTTCACTTTAAATAATTTTAAGTACATTAATTTGTAATGATTCAAAAAATTCAATATTCTTTATTCACTTAGGATGCAAAACAACTCTTGTGATACGTCGGGATTCTACATGTACATGTAATGTCAAGTTCGCAAACAATAGGTAAAGCCGGAGAAAAGAACCTGGCAATAAAAACTCGCGGCCACTCTTTTCAAATTGCCAATTTTACAATGTTTGAATGTTTATAAACTTGATATGGGGGTAAGGTGCTGCGACTAATATACTATACACCATGTTAAAGGACTGCTGCAAATTGTATTATCAAAAAGTAGAAACATGAGATAAAGCAAAATCAGCCTTAGTGGGTACAATATAGTAGGAGCATCTATGTATCTATCACACTAATATTATAAAAGCGAAAGTTTGTGAGTATGTGAGTGTGTATGTTTGTTACTTCTTCACGTCTAAACGGCTGGAGCGATTTTAATAAAATTTGGTATGGAGTAAGCTGACACCCTGGATTAACACATAGGCTAATAAACCGCTGGTAACTCCGCGGGGCACAGCTAGTATGTACATATATGTAAGATTCTTGCTCAGTAGATAATATAAGGTTCTTATAAATTTGTTTTGCAGAGCCCAGAAGACAATTCGACGTGTGATGATAGACGTCGTGATGATGACTCTGAAGCTTCCAGCGTCTGTTCTGAGCGCAGTTTGGACTCGTATAGAAGACATGATGTAAGTATCACATACATACATATAAACACTATTTGTAGGGTGGACCGTCATTGAGTTATTGCCAAAAACCTGCGTTTCTCAACAAAAGGGCGTAGTGCCATAAACATACGCTCTTCTGCTGATGCAATTGAGTATTTGAATGTCAAGTCAAATTAGTATCTTTTTTATAAAATGTCAAAACGATTCGTTCTGTAGAGATTTGTTTGCAATTTAACATCATTTACTTTTAGTATTTATTTTAATGATTATAAATACTAAAACATATTAAATGATGCTCGAATATATATTTTTAAGATATTTTACTACGCATATAATTACTTGGTAAGTGTAAAATAATTTATTATTGTTGATTGATTTGACATTCAAATACCTAATTGTTCGAGGCTGCGAAACACCACACTGAGCTTGGTCCGACGTGCTCTTGCCCGGTTATTTTTTTGTAACGATACTGGGGCAGCTATTTTGGAAATTATTACATGTTTAAAAAGTTTTAAAGCGTCCTCTGCGTACTCAATATATAAATGCTTAAAGTTTTATTGCTCGCGCCAAGCTGTGATTATGGCGCATAGGCCCAGAATCTGTAGTAAATAGGTTCTATTGGGGAGACCCATTGTCAGCAGTGAGACCTCATATGGGTTATTTAGGGGTGGAAGAAAAATTTAAATTTATACGCACCGCACGGTGCTTATAAACCCGTTATTGCGTGATATCGAGTTCCATTTTTTGAAAATGAAACTCGATATCAAAAAAAATATCATCAAAATTCAGAGTTGATCAATAGTTTGGAACACCAAATTGCCAGAATATTCTAAGATATTTTTAATAAAAATAAGAAACCGGGCAAGTGCATGTCGGGCCACGCACAATTTAGGGTTCCGTAGTCTCCCATCCAAATAATGCGGCTATGACCGCGAGGTTTAGGCCGTAAATCTCACAAAAAACAATAATTTTACCCTGAGGTCTCACAGACGTATTGGTTATTATGTGTCAAAAGTATAGGTAAAGGGTTAATATATTAAATATTTTTCAAAAATGACATAGCAAAGTTTTTAAGTGTAATGTAAAGAAGCCACGAGTGGCAGGTTATTATTATTTTAAATTTCATTCTGTATAATGTAATTGTTCCAGAGTGTATCATGGTCGGGCTCGGTGTCCCGGCTGGGCTGGGAGTGCGGCTCGCCGCCGCCCCCCCCTCCGCCCGACGACATCATCGCGCTGTGCGCCTGCACGCACTGGACTGAGAGGAAGGACGGCCTCACGCACTTGGTGAGTCGAGGAACTTTGTGCTTCTTGCCGATGTCGGTTACAGCGACCAATCTCATCAGAGACATTATAATGGACAAGTGTATATGCAGACATAAGTGCACTCTCTATTGTCTCACTCTCATAGTTCGATGGGACAGAAATCCGGCATGATCAAGGAGAAGCTATATGTTCGTAAACTTTCGCGATTTGTACACATTATAGAATTGTCTTCAAGAGTACCTAGCTTCTCATTATAGAAATTTATAAGCTATGGTTTTTAATCGCGTAAATATTTTATTTTAAGGCTAAATACCTTTGTTTATTTCCCGACGTTTCGACCGTATTGCAACGGCCGTGGTCACGGGTAGACGGGTACTACACGGATAAACAAAGGTATTTAGCCTTAAAATAAAATATTTACGCGATTAAGACCCGTAGCTTATAAAATTCTATAATTAAACTAAATTCTAAATTTAAACTTTTATGAACTCATTTAAATAGTACTATGCGTTTGAAATGAGTTGATAACTGTCATTATGACATTTTGAATCGCATTACGACTGCAACTTCATTGTATAACGTAAGGTCAGCAATAAAATTATTCGTAAAAAGGTGTCATTAGTAGTAGGAGTACCTAACTACTCTAATGAACTATATATAAGTACTGTATTTTACTATATAGTTAAGTTTTAGTTAAAAAAAATATCACGACTGACTGAAAGACTTATATTTTGCCTATTTACTAATTTTTATTTGATGTTTATTAAAGAATACTATTAATATTATAATAAAGAAAAATATTAAGTACATAGTTCAAAGCAAATAAATATTACGTCCGTTCCATTACCATACACATACGTATTTTACCCGACTTGGGAGATTTTGCTGCTAGCGGTACAATTTTGACAAGTACAGAGTGAAGTTGTCTCGGACGCATAGTATATTTAAATTGTTGATTTAAAATTTTGTTAGCATTTTTAATGGATTAAACATTATTAATCGTTTTCGTAAGTAATTTTAAGGTCGCATCTCTATGACATGCGCGAAAGTGTTATGAACCTAACTTCAATCCGGTCGAGTTACGTTAATCCAACTGTAGAGATGAAAACGTCACACTAGCCCATAATACAGCCACTCAAATATTTGTTTTGTAAATATCTGAATATCATTGTACCCCACTCCTGATTTCTGACATTACTTCATAAGTCTTATTTGCAATCGAAACACAGGAATGTGGGACCACAAGCCCACATTGCTAGTTATCTTTAAAAATAAAAAACTGTTGTGGCACCCACTAACACGGATTAGGGCTTAGACTTATCGTCAACATCTTCATAAATATCATTAAAATTATTAAAAGCTTTGACTTTATCATTTATTTGTTCGAAACTAGTTTTTGCAGACTAAATCGAAACCGATAATGATATGATAATAAAATCTTTCGAAAATTATTGTTTCTCTAGGCGCAGAATGTCCAATACGCAAAATGTCTAGCGGTTGCAAAATGTCCATGTCTCCACCCAGACTCTGAAAAAAAAAACAAGTTTTTGTTCAGAGACTGGGTGTACTTTGTGTCCGTGACTTGTATGTTTACTGCAAGAATGGTCTTTTAAAAAAAAATTAGGCAATTTTGATAAAAAATATTTTACGCCTAAAACACGTTAAAATACGCATAAAATCGTTTAAAAAAAAAACTTTTTACGCCATTTTAAAAAAAAACCCTAAAACAAAACTGAACATTTCTGTACCACATTTCATGCAAATAAAATTATTAATTGATTCTGCAAACTGGACATTCTGTGAATTGGACATTTTACTAACTGGACAAATTGGACATTTTGCGAATGCTACGCATTTAGCAAATTGGACATTCTGCGCCTCAACGCTTTTTGGCAGCCAAAACCTATTTCTTTTTTGCCGAAACTAAACTGAAACTGAAAATTTCTTACTATATTTTCAGTTTCAGTCTACTTGTACTACTGTCTACCTACTGTAATAGGGTAGATGACTGTCAATTCAAATCAGTATCTTTTTATGAAACGTCAAAACGATGCGCTCTGTACTAATTTATATGAAAAACAAATCAATGACGTCATTCTTTCGTATGATCAAATCATTTAATTTAATGCTTGTTGCAAATGCTATTTCCTGAATAGAGTTAACAAATTTATTGTTATTGTAGTCATCTACCCAATTAATTTTGTTTTTTGTTGTTCCCAGGCCACCTATCTAAACAGCGGCCGCCTACTAACCGACGAGCAACTCCGCCGTCTAACCGAGTTGCTCAACAAGATGTTTGTTGACGCGCACACCAAAGTGTTCTCTCTATTGCTAGACGCGGTGTGCGAGCTGTTGCTGGTACACTGGCAACAGCTGAAGGATTGGTTGTACCAGCTCATGTTTAGGTGAGGATATCTAGTTATACAAAGTGTTCTGTCTGTTGTTACAGGCTTATAACTTCTTCCATATTGTTGTAAGCATTCACAAGGTAGCAGTGGTGAAGGGTCAACAAAGGGTGAAAAAATGTAACCCTTCGCCTGTGTAAGGTAGCGGGCGTTATACGCGACGTATAGACCCTGACTCTTTAGAAAGAGGCAACGCTCATTTATGGGCAATTTTGTGACATTCGGCTCGACCCCCCCCCCCCACCATCACGTAATTTATCCCCCCCACTACCCCCTTAACTTATCAATAACTGACAATCATTTTGGCGGGACAGAAGAGTTATCTTTTACTTTTTTCGATGTCGAGTTATCGCTATTATAACTGCCCTATGTCCTTTTCGTACCTCTGTACCAATATTCGTTTTTTTTTAAGCGTAAATCCGTATCAGACAGAGGCATTCGATGTATTTATTAACCCTTAAAATAATATTTGTATTTGTATTGAGTAATTAGGCTTGTCTGCAGCGACGAATCTGGCGGGTAGGCCCGGACAAAGAAACACACAATAACAAAAATCGGCCAAGTGCAAGTTGTACTCATGCACTGATGGTTCCGTATATGTGCAACAATCCTTATTGCTCATATACGGAACCCTCGGGGTACGAGTACCACTCGTATTTTTTTATTTTTGGTATCGTCAGTGATTTTTTTCCTCCGGGTCTACCCGAAAGGATCCCCACTGTAGACAAGCAGAGTTACTTAATACAAATATTTATATTTGCTTTATATAGGGTTAATACATACATCGACTGCTTCTGTGGTGCGGTAGGAGTGTATCTGACTGCTACGCAAGAGGTCGTGGGTTCGATCCCCACCCAGGATAAAACTTTGTGTGATGAGCACGATGGCTTATTCTGTGTCTGGGTGTTATTTATCTATAATATGTATGTATTTAGAAATATATAAGTATGTTTATCAGTTGTCTGGTTTCCATAGTACAAGCTCTGCTTAGTTTGGGATCAGATAGCTTTGCAAGATATTATTATTATACATAATGCGGTCTTACAATAATTAACATAATAAGTGCAGTCCTATTTAGCCATTATCAATAGCATGCAAATCTGATTTCTTAAAAGCTAGATTACTTTACAATACAAATAAATAGATAGTGAATTTCTTTAACATTTATTAAAAACTAGCTGTGCAGCGCAACTTCGTATGTGTTAATTTTCCCCGTTTTTGGACATGTTTCATGCTGCTCCGCTCCTACTGGTCGTAGCGTGATGTTATATTGCCTTTAGCCTTCCTCGATAAATGGGCTATCCAAAAGTAAAAGACTTTTTCAATTCAGACCCTTAGTTCTTGAGATTATCGCGTTCAAACAAACAAACGAAATCTTCAGCTTTATAATATAAATAATATAGATCATATATAATGTTGGTCCACAGATTGCTAATGAAACTGGGCACGGATATTCTGGGCTCAGTACAGAGCAAGATAATGAAGACTTTGGATGTGATACATGAGTGCTTCCCGGCTGAGTTGCAGTTACATAATATATTTAGGTAAGTCTTCGTATTTGCTATCGTATGTGTGTTGGAATGTAAAATGTAGCAGTGACATAAATTGATGTTGAATATGACGGCGCAACATATGGCAACACTTGACATTCACTGTCATTTACGTCGGAAAAGAATGAGGGTAGTTGATCATTCTTGCGGAACGTCACATGGACGTGATGGCGGGGCGGCCATCTTGTAGGCAGTTCGCCGACGAGAGCCGTTTGCGCACCACGTGCCCGACGAATCGCTAATTTCCGACCCGATCATTTTAGTTTTTCATATAGTGATATGTGGAATCAATTATTAGCTATACAGGGTGTAACAGAAAGGTGTGGTCAAATTTCGGCAGCGAATAGGGTATGTTATCAGTATTGCACCTACCATGGTGCCATATCTGGTTGCCTTATTATTACATAGTTATAGCATATTCTTTTTGTCAAAATTCAGTAGTGAAAGGCGTATGGCATAAGAATTATGCCTCCCCTGGTACACAATTCAATTGGATTATTATGGCATAGAACTTTTTAAGTCATACTTTTTATAATTAATAACTTTTTCATTCATAAATAAACGAATGAAAAAATAATAAATATTTTTTTAAGGTACTCAGATTTTGAAAAAAGTCGGTATGTGCACTCAGTATCATGGGCACATACCAACCCTTAAATATGACCACACCTTTCTGTTACACCCTGTATAATTTAGACGCGTCTAGCATTATTTCGTTTATTAAATTATCTGTGGTGAAATTAAGATTTTAATTGAATTAGTAATGGTAAAATCTAAACCTAGTGATCTCCCGGTGTTCGTAAACGATGGCAAGCTATAACCTACGGCATCCTGAGCCTACAAATACAACTTTTAAATTCTTTGTTTATTTGGTAAAATACTACGCTTGTAAAGATTATATCCATGTTTATATGTACACTAATATTAAAAACAGGAAAGATTCTTATTTTTGTATGCAACTTAAAAACTATGGGATAAATATAAAAAAATCTTTCACCATTAGAAAGCTACATTATCGGGGAGTAATATGGGTATATATTATTGTCAAAAAAAAAAAGATCCCTGCGAAAATTGCGTTAATGTAATTCTAATTCATAAATTACATCACTCAAGGTATAAGAAACTAACGATATGACAACCGTGCGAAGCCGGGGCAGGCAGCTAGTATTATTTAAAATACTATTAAGAAGTGGGTTATCTGTTGTTGTTTTTTTCATACTTACAACATTATACCTACTTCATAACAATTTTAATTTTGATCAGCTGTTACTCATAAACTTAGCTGTGATAGTTTTTATTTTATTTCACTATATACTACTACCATGATTTTTTTCACATACCCAACATCAACCAGTTAGCTGGCAGGGAGGGGGGGGGGGTCACTTGACTCCTTTAAAGCTTTATATTTCACAAACGGATAAACGTTTTTAAAAGACCTATCTAATGATACCACTTACACCAACAATAAGCGGCGGTAGCCTAATGGTTAAGGCATCGGTCTCGCAATCGTGAGGTCGCGGGTTCGAATCTTACCCATTATACTACCGACGTGAACCCACTCCTATCACAAACCTTTGAGCTTAGTTGGAGGGGTTAACAGTATTGCTAGTAATGTGGGACCAAAATCCCATATTGCTAGTTATCTTTAAAAAAAAACATAGGGGAGGTACCCTAAAAAAAAACATGTTTTTCAAGATTTTATTCTTTCACTTTGTCGGCGTATGTAATATATGTATCTATAATAACAGCTTTTAGCTCTAACAGTCTCTGATCTAAGCTGCGGACGGACATGGCGAAACTATAAACCGTTTTGCCATTTCGGCTACGGATCCCTAAAAATTACAGGTTGACTTGAGAATCTCTTCCGTTTTATTTGTGGATTAAAAACCAACGTAAATAAAATGGTATATTGTTATATTCAGGTTCCTAGCAGACGGCGCGACAGCTCCTACTCCCAAGACCAAAGCGGCTGCGTTGAGGTTCCTTGCAGACCTCGCGCATGACTACTGCACGCCCAGTAGCTTGGCTGTGGCTTTACAAGGTTAGTAAATACTAGTAGACAGGGGTTTTTTTAAGCTATTGCATAGCTTCTATCGCGGGCCTTGAGCGTGGAGACCGAATCCAGAAATTCCGTAACGAAAATAACCTAACATCCCCCGCTCCGACCGGCACAGCGGTGATACTTTTTAGTTTTTTTTTTATTATTTTACTTTTTTTTTTAAATATATTTTTTTTTATTAAAAAAAAATTAAAATATTTTTTTGTTGTTGTTTTTTAGTTGATAAAAAATGCTATGCAATAGCTTTCCCGCGGCAGTCTCCGAGTGCCACAGTTTTTTTTTTTAAAAGACGACTCCCGCACTAGGGTACAAGCCCTGTGCCGCGGGGGACTTTACAAACATACAAGTCACGGACATAAAGTACACCCAGACTCGGAACAACAATTTGTGGATCAGACAAAGTGGTGTGCCGTGTGGGAATCGAACTTACGACCTCTTGCGTAGCAATCGGACACTCTCACCGCGCCACAGAGGCAGTCATGCTTATGGGGCGTCCATAAATTACGTGAGGTGTTCATGAAAGGAGGGGGGGGGGGGTCGAGCCAAATTGGACGTGGGAAGGGTCGTAGCAAATCTCAATAAAAATATGTGATAATTTCTTTAGCGACGTTGTGCATTTTTTTTTGTTATGGGTATGATATGTTAAACTCGCGTCAGGATCACGTGACCGTAAGACTGGTGGATTGGTGGGAAATCGGGCGGTCTGGAAACCAGAAGACCTCGGTTTGAGTCCAAATTATTATTTCTTCCCTTTTTTATTTTAATTTTGGTTTTTTAACTTTGATTTAATATTTCATATTATTGATTTAATGGTCATGTCGTTGTCATTGTCATTTTTTAAATTGTTATGTTTGTGTACGATAGCGCAATAGATGAATATTGTATTTAACCACTTAAATGATGATAGTACTATTATAACGATATAAAGAGTTACAATAATTGTTTTCATTTCTACCGGCACTCCCGGAGTGCAACCCATTTTTTTTTATTTTTTGGCGATTTTGGTATTCATTGCTATAGCAGCGGATAGTGTATGTTGTCAGTATTGTACCTACCATGGTGTCATAGCCGATTATATTTATAGTATACTCTTTTTGTCAAATTTCAGTAGCGAAAGGCCCATGGCATAAGAATTATTCCTCCTCTAGTATAAAATTGGTTTATTTATGACATAGAACTTTTTAATTGATAACTTTATAAACGAATGTAACAGTAATAATTTTTTTTTTTTTTGGTTACTTCGATTTTGTTGAAATTAAGTATATGCACTCAACATATCAATCCTTGAATATGACTACACCTTTCTGTTACAAGCTGAAGAGTTCGTTTGAAGGCGATAATCTCAGGAACTACTGGTCTGAATTGATTTTTTTTTAACTATTGGATAGCCCATTTATCGAGAAGGCTATAGGCCTTATAATATCACGCTACGAAAAATAGGAGTGGAACAGCAATATAATTTAATAAAATGGGGAAAAAATACGCAGACGAAGTTGCGCGGGTCAGCTAGTATTATGTACTATGTTTGAAGACTGATACAAATTATATAACATACTAGCTGTCCCGCGCAACTTCGTATGCGTAAATTTTCCCCGTTTTTGCAACATTTCTCGTCGCTGCTCCGCTCGTATTAGTTGTAGCGCGATGTTATATAGCCTATAGCCTTCCTCGATAAATGGGCTATCCAACAAAAAAAAAAATTTCAAATCGGACCAGTAGTTCCTGAGATTAGCGCGTTTAAACAAACAAACAAACAAATTCTTCCGCTTTATAATATTAGTATAGATAATAAAAATTGGAACTTGAGATAAAATATAAAATATGTCGTTCAATTTGCTGTATCCTTCATATGACCGTGTGTTAACTGTTTTTAGATCTATACTAATATTTTAGAGTTTTATAAGTTACGGGTCTTAATCGCGTTTTATAATCTACCATGGTCACGGGTAGAGTCTACCCGTGACCACGGCCGTTGCAATACGGTCGAAATGTCGGGCAATAAACAAAGGTATTTAAGGTTAGCCTTAAAATAAAATATTTACGCTATTAAGACCCGTAGCTTATAAAATTCTATAATGTGTATAAATCGCAAAAGTTTACGAACAAATATACTAATATTATTAAGAGAAAAGATTTGTTTGTTTGCATTGAATAGGCTCCGAAACTGCTGGACCTATTTTAAATATTTTCACCATTAGAAAGCTACATTACCGGGGTTAAACATAGGCTATATTTTATGGTCAAAAAATTAGAAATCACTACAAAAATTACAATAATGTAGCTCAAGGTATAAAAAACTACGATAACGAACGAAAGCCGGGGCAGGTAGCTATATTTAATAACTAGCTGATCCGCGCAACACGTTCTTGCAACATTTTTCATTGCTGCTCCGTTCCTATAGTTCGTATCGTGATGTTGTGTAACCTATAGCCTTTCTTGATAAATGGGCTATCCAACAGTAAAATAATTTTTCAATTTGACCTACTAGTTTTTGAGCTTTTCGCGTTCAAATAAACTCATCAGCTTTATATTTAGTACTAGCTGTCCCACGCAACTTCGTATGCGTAATTTTTCCCCGTTTTTGAAACATTTCTCGTCGCTTCTCCGCACCTTTTAGTCGTAGCGCGATGTTATGTAGCCTATAGCCTTCCTCGATAAATGGGCTATCCAACAAAAAAAGAATTTTTCAAATCGGACCAGTAGATCCTGAGATTAGCGCGTTTAAACAAACAAATAAACTCTTCCGCTTTATAATATTAGTATAGATAGATAAGTTTGTTTGTGTACAGGTGAAGCTACAGTCTAGTTTTCAGATGACCGTGTCTTAATTTGCTTCTAGATCTAAATACTATATGTGTATTTGACTATAGGTGGAGCTACAGGCGTGGCAGGACGCGCTCTGCTCAAGGTGTCCGCACAAGCGGGCGACCCGCGCGCGCACGACGTGCGCCTCGCCGCGCGCCGCGCGCTCGCCGCCTTGTACGACTGTAACCCTGTACCTGTGAGTATATAACACTACGTACACAGTATCCACACAAGCGGGCGACACGCGCGCGCACTGTGACGACACAGGTTCACTTTTGACTGCGACGACACAGGTTCACTTTTGACTGTGACGACACACGTTCACTTTTGACTGTGACGACACACGTTCACTTTTGACTGTGACGACACACGTTCACTTTTGACTGTGACGACACACGTTCACTTTTGACTGTGACGACACACGTTCACTTTTGACTGTGATGACACACGTTGACTTTTGACTGTGACGACACACGTTCGCTTTTGACTGTGATGACACACGTTCACTTTTGACTGTGATGACACACGTTGACTTTTGACTGTGATGACACACGTTGACTTTTGACTGTGACGACACACGTTCGCTTTTGACTGTGACGACACACGTTCACTTGTACTGTGACGACACACGTTCACTTTTAACTGACGACACACCTTCACTTTTGACTGTGACGACACACGTTCACTTTTAACTGACGACACACCTTCACTTTTGACTGTGACGACACATGTTCACTTTTACTGTGACGACACATGTTCACTTTTGACTGTGACGACACACATGTTCACTTTTGACTGTGACGACACATGTTCACTTTTGACTGTGACGACACATGTTCACTTTTGACTGTGACGACACATGTTCACTTTTGACTAAGACGACACACATGTTCACTTTTGACTGTGACGACACATGTTCACTTTTGACTGAGGCGACACACGTTCACTTTTGACTGTGACGACGCATGTCCACTTTTGACTGTGACGACACATGTTCACTTTTGACTGTGTCGACACATGTTCACTTTTGACTAAGGCGACACACGTTCACTTTTGACTGTGACGACGCATGTCCACTTTTGACTGTGACGACACATGTTCACTTTTGACTGTACGACACATGTTCACTTTTGACTGAGGCGACACACGTTCACTTTTGACTGTGACGACGCATGTCCACTTTTGACTGTGACGACACATGTTCACTTTTGACTGTACGACACATGTTCACTTTTGACTGAGGCGACACACGTTCACTTTTGACTGTGACGATGCATGTCCACTTTTGACTGTGACGACACATGTTCACTTTTGACTGTACGACACATGTTCACTTTTGACTGAGGCGACACACGTTCACTTTTGACTGTGACGACGCATGTCCACTTTTGACTGTGACGACACATGTTCACTTTTGACTGTGACGACGCATGTCCACTTTTGACTGTGACGACACATGTTCACTTTTGACTGTGTCGACACATGTTCACTTTTGACTGTGACGTCACACGCTCACTTTTGACTGTGACGAAACACTTTCACTATTGACTGTGACGACACACGTTGACTTTTGACTGTGACGACACACGTTCACTTTTGACTGTGACGACACACGTTCATTTTTTACTGTGACGACACACGTTCACTTTTGACTGTGACGACACACGTTTACTATTGACTGTGACAATACACGTTCACTTTTGACTGTGACGACACACGTTTACTATTGACTGTGACAATACACGTTTACTGTTGACTGTGACAATACACGTTCACTTTTGACTGTGACGACACACGTTACGCGACTCGCCGCGCGCCGGGTGTTGGGCGTACGTTGCCTTATAAAGTCAACATAGATGGCACTGCTGACACTGTATTTGACGCAGACTTAAACCAATCTGATTAGTCTATACCGATATGACGTTTTAAACATGCAGACAGCGTTTTATAAGCAAACTTTTTTTTTAAAGCAAAAGTTTTTATAACTTTTGACGTGACAACGTTTTATCAATCGATGACCAGCTGCACGTACGAAAAAGTGTCTAAAATAAAGTCACGTTATTGATTAGTTGTTACGCAACAGCGAATGGCGATTGCAGCGACATGACATGCGATACAATTGGAACTAACGTTCTTAGTTGGTTGCTAGTAGTAGCAGTACAACAGCGATATGTCATCAATGTTTTCTTATGACTTTATCACATAAAATTATCATCCGTAAACCGACATAGGCCTCTCCAATTGCACGCCACTTTGTTCTATCTTCGGCTTCTCGCATCCAGCTCCTGCCAGCCGTTTTGCGTAGATCATCACTCCACCTGGCCTGAGGGCGTCCTACACTACGTTTGTCGAGACGCGGTCTCCACTCAAGAACTCGTTTACCCCATCGGTTGTCGGTTCTTCGGCTAATATGGCCACCCAACAAACATTTCAGTCGTTTAAGTATAAGTTACACGGCTGAAACTTCTATAAACATCGTATTGAAGTAATTTTAGCGTATAATACGACTTAGTGCCTCTCATCTTTATACAACTTGTAGTCATATAAAGACGTCGTATAAACTTCTATGCGACTGTAATATAAGACCATTACACAACTTTCGGTGGTATAGCCGATGCTGTCATCCTTGTAACGTCTATACGACTTTTTCACCGAACTGAATCGTATCAGAGTCGCGAGAACTACTTATACGTGATAATCATAAAACAGTGATAAATTGCACTCGTACACGATTCTAAGTTAATTTGAACACTATTATACTACTATTTAATGACTGAAGGTCCTATATGTGTAGAGTATATTAACATTGTAATTTAGCCATTCTTTTCTAGCTTTGTAAAAATAATTCCATAAAATAGATAGAAAAAGATGGGCAAAAATGTAAAAAAAAGTAGTGCTTTTATAAGGCAAGTTAAAAGATCTATACTGCGCTCCTTGTATCCAATTGTATAACATCGAATATTTCTACACGACAAGTTAAATTTAAAGAAACTAGAGTTGGTTCCGTACAGAATTTAATTTTAAACTCAAGAGTATTGAGTTCCTTGCAGAATCTTATTTCTTGAAATGCAGAAAGTATATCTAGTGGATCTGCAGTAGTAGAGGCAAAACAAGACAAAGTAGATGAAATATTTAAACAAGTATGTCTTAGTCATAGTGAAACAGATTATACAAACGAAAACGAAGCTAGCAAAAATTATAAACTTCGTGATAATATTAAAAATGGGCAAATCATTTCAAGACTACACAAGATGCATTGAGGCCCTCTCAATGCATCTTGTGTAGTCTTAAACTTAAACTTTAACAAAATTCTGTACGAAAGATTTAAAAATTACTCTAATTGAACCCTAATTTTGTTAATATGGCTGATAATATACAGATAAAAATGACTGCACAGAATGAAAAGTCGTTTGGATGTTGTATAACGGTTGTGTCGCGTCTTATAACTCGTATAAAAGTAACTTTTAGCACGTTCGTTAAAATATAGGGAAAAAAAATTGTTTAATTTTTAATATTTGTAAGGCGCGTTCATTAAATTGAGAAAACTAGCGCTTATTACTCGATAACATTAATTCCCCAACAGATTTCGACGCATCAACACGAGTTTCAAAGATATTACATATCGATAATTATTGAATAGCTACTACTAGTAACTTTGAAAACTCTAACACAAAATAATTAAGAATTGTTTGTTAGAGTTCTTAAGTCACAAAATTTACTACATTTATCTAATTTCTTTACATCAAAATCCTCTAAAAAAGTCGTGATTTGCACTGTCATTCGACAAAGTGTCGTTAAACAGCGCTCATAAATACTTTTACGCGACAAAAAGTGCAACTCACTACATCTATGCGACGAATACACGACTAATTTGTTATACAGGGTGTAACAGAAAGGTGTGGTCATATTCAAGGGTCGTCACATACACATGATAAATAGCGTGTGTACCTAATCTTATCAAAATGTAAGAACCTTAAAATTTTACGTCATTTTTAATCAGTCCATAAATTATTATGCAAAATATCGCCACGAATAATGCTACATCACTAACCAATCATTCAAGATTTTCATCGTAGTATAGTAGTAGTAGAGAGTTCAATTATGTTGGATGACCCTGCACAATGAACTCTTATGTATCACTGCGCGCCTGGTACCCGTCACGCGTCTAACATACGGATGTCCGCGCGTGCGTAAACCAAAGAAACACAGGCAAACAAATTAATACCAACTAACTACTAACCTCTGAACGTTTTCCGTCGCCACCGGCTTTCACGACGACCACATCGAACGGACAAATGTTAATCACCATCTCACTGTTGTTGGTACCTACTTTGTTATCACATCTGGTGGACGATCATTTGAATGCACTTCACGGTACAAAATAACGTACTAGGTACCTACGTTCGGCTTTTACATCCCTACATTTTTGATATTAATGTTTTTAGGGTTCGGGGAAGTACCTACCTACCGTTTTTGAAACTTCAATAAGAATGAGATTTAGGTATAATTACATATTTTAAGTTACGAATACACAGTATCACAAATCACAACACATCAATTTAGCACTAACTTCAACGCGCACTTGTTTGTTCGAATTGATAATACCTACGTAATGAAAATAGGCGCGAAACTCGGTGACGCTTCCCCGCTTTCCTGGCACCACTACATAACTAAATCGGTACCTACCTATCAGACAAAAAATATTTGTTGCGTTCGCCGAAAGTGTTTACGGGTCACGCATTACGGGCCACCGTTGGATCCCTTAAGGTACGTATGTCCAGGACCGAGCAAACTGTTTCTATCAACTTACTTGGTACCTAACCTACATCGCGTAGATTACGATCGCGTCATATGCAATTTATACACAATTTCGAAATTATTTACTGTTACTAACTTAAAACAAAATTTCTTTATCAATTTCACATCACTTCCACAAAGAAAGACAAACAAAAACCAAGAAACGAAATAGATCGAACCGCTTCGAGCTCCGCGTCGAAAGCACTGACGGACAGTGACGGAATAAATAAGCAACACCAAGAATGAAGCAAAGAAATGAAAGTGCCTAAAAACTTAAAACTTCTAAAATTACAAGAAAATGTATGTAAATTATCATAGAAAAGTTTTAATTTAATTAATGGCAATATCAAATTATTTTATGAATCATAATAACAACAAAAGAGTATTAAAAACTCATTTTGAAATTACAATGACTTCCGAATATTTCTGCCGAGCTTCCGGTCAAATACCGAATTATTTATTGCACAGTTGCACACGTTTTGTTTATGACGCCACGGCCTTGAAATGTTGGTGTCTCTGTCTAACTAGGTAATAAAACCAATAATCGGTCAGTTTGAGTTTGAGGCACTGATATTTATTTTGAATAATTATTTTGTTTGGAAAGCTAATTTCCATGCATTTGAAGTTTTTGAAAAAATCTTTACGTGTTTAATGCAATAAGTTGTTACTTACATGGCGTGGGACAAATAACGCGGGACTTCGCCATGAGTGTTCGAAGTTGAGCCGTGAGTTTACGATTTATTTTTGTTTCAAATCAACTGTTCACCTGAATGTCTGTTGTTTGTCAATTACTTTTCAACACAAAATAATGAATATCGATTTAGATTGTAGATTGTTTTATTGTTTTGGTATTATTTAAACTATTAAAAAACTACATTAATACCTCAATGATTTTAATCCTACAATGAAATAAATTGTTGGATTTTGTGAAATTATGTAATTCTTTTAACGATTTAATGTAAATAGATTTAAAAAATGTTCTCTGACAATAAAAAAAGACCAAAACGATGATTCATGTGAGTATAGCATTTTAGAAATCGGTCACCCATCTATGCACCAACTGTGGTAAAGTTGCTTAACTTACGCAAACATTATATCATAATAGAAGTTGGTTCAACTTTGAGGTACACCGACAAGTTACTATAAGAATAACAAATTCGTATAATGTAAACAGTGTGTCGTCGCCGACTAGGGTCAGTAGGTACCTTTGTTTATTTGTGATGTAATACCTACCTACCGTACCCTGGAAGACGGGGAATTTGGGAAGAAAGTTCGAAATTATGGTGTGAGCGGTGATGTTCAAGTTACAAATAATGTACGGTTTAATGCTGCCTGAATTCGTTACCTTGTCAACAAAATCAATGAAAATATTTAAATGACTTATGTATCATATTTTATTACGTAGGTAGGTAGCAAGAGATGGGCGTCAGGCGTGATACTTGTTGTTCCCAAGTACTCCTCACAATGTCTGTTACCTTGGTACACCGAACATTGGTTTTCGGGTTACTACGTATAGTGTTTCTGTGTGTGTGTCTACATTTGTGTGAGTGTGTAGGTATACACACACTCACACAAATGTAGTCGACCAGATAGATTATTGTGTGACAGAGATAAATGATTTTTATTAATGAAAACTGCATTTATTTTACTCTTCGTCCCTAAACAATGATAAAGAACGAGAGGCAAGCTACGGAAGAGTGAAACAAGATGCCAAAGGACGAATGAGAGTTAAAATGATAGAACGAGACTAGCTTGTCTCACTCACACATCATCACTTGTTTCATCTTTGCAGGAACAAAAGAGTGAAACAAAATGAAAGTGGGTGGTGATTTAAGGTCAAACCTGAAGTTCATTGCAGTTCATTGGAAACAGCTGATTATCTGTTAGTGTTGGGTACCTATCGGTAAAGTCGTATTTTCAGTATGTCGATGTTACGCACTCGATATGAAAGAAAATTCTTTATCTCAGTCATACTAATCAAATCAGAATTGGTACCCCCGCAGATGTTATACTTATACCTAACACTGTTCATTGCTGAAATATGACCACACCTTTCTGTTACACCCTGTATATATGACTATTACGTGACTCTATTATAACACTAATTCGTATAAAATGGGCCTTTTCTCGGTCGTATCGACATGACAACGACGTAATTAAGACCAGCTTATGGAACCAAAAGTCAAAATCGGCACGTTGGGGCGACTTCATAAATGTTTGTTGGGCAGCCAACTGCCACTTCAACTTGCTAATCCGGTGGGCTATGTCGATAACTTTGGTTCTCTTCCGTTAACGTTCTGTTTGGATGTCAGGTTGGAGTCATGTAACTCCTTAACTTCCATAGACATTGTAACTCTAATTATGTAATGTTATTATCCCCAGTTCACGGCACTAATGAGCGAGCTGCCGGCAGAGACGCAAGCGCTAGTCAACGGTGTTGTACAACAACATGTTCGAAGAACTTCTAGCAGTACGTATATCTCATTTACTATAGTATCCAAAATGTTACTGCGAGTACAATTTAATAATGCATTCAGAATGCTGGTGGGATTGCAGCGATGCTGCAGTACAGTTGTTTCAATGTAAGTCGGCCGGATTGAAGTTGGCGACAAGTGGTTGCGCAGATGCAATTTTTGGAAGTATATGGTGAGGGGGGGGCTAACTAAACCAAGATAATTAGAGGCGCGGGTACGCGTTACATTGTCATCATTAGTATTACTAACTCATGTTTTTTTTTAGTTATTTTTGTAAAGATGTACTTTTTTCAAACTTTTTTAGTATTTACTGTAACTGTTCCAAATTTAAACTTTTATGAATTCGTTTTTATATTGTTGAATTAAAATTATGTAAGTATTTTTAATCGATTACACACACATACAGACATATTAATTGTTTTCGTAAGTAATTTTAGGGTCGCATTTCTATGGCATGCGCGAAAGTGTTATGAACCTAACTTCGATCCGGCCGAGTTACGTTAATCCAACTGTACATTAGATGGGAATGGACGGTGAGAACTTTACCTGTTCGCTCTATACTGTATCTCTTTTGTTTATATGGGATCAAAATCTATAAGTACGTATCTTAAACGAGAAATGAGTTAATAATAATAATATCTTGGGACAACTCACACTCCGCTATCTGATCTCAAACTAAGCACAGCTTGTACTATGGAAACCAGACAACCGATAAACATACTTATATTTTTCCAAATACATACATATTATAGATAAATAACATCCAGACACAGAATAAACCATCGTGCTCATCACACAGTTTTATCCTGGGTGGGGATCGAACCCACGACCACTTGCGTAGCAGTCGGATACATTCCCACCGCGCCACAGAGGTAGTCAAAATATGCTACCTTATTGGTTTAATATTTCTCCGTTTCGTTCAAATGTCATGTGTGAAGGTTGTCAAAGGCTTTGTTGAAGGGGGTGCCAAATATATAGTCAAACTAACTGTCCCGCGCAACTTCGACTGCGTAAATTTTGCCCGTTTTTGCAACATTTCTCATTGCTGATGCGCTCCTATTGGTCGTAGTGTAATGTTATACATAATATGCCTATAGCCTTATATTTTTATTTATATTATAATTCTGTTGTGTCCCCCCCCCCCCCCTCCCCCTATAATTAGATGGGTAGGGGGGAAACTTTACCTGTTCGCTCTATACTGTATCTCTTTTGTTCATATGGGATCAAAATCTATAAGTACGTATCTTAAACGAGAAATGAGTTAATAGTTAATCGCTACTCGCCGTCAGTAGCACAGAAGCCACGCTAAAGCGCAGTATAAAGACGTATTGTCCCCGCAGCAGGCAGCGACAGCCCGCTGCGCTCCGTCAGCGGCGCGTCCAACTCTGCGCCCGACGACGTGTACTCGCGCATACGGAAGACCACGTCGGAGATACACACCTATACAGCACAGCATGCTAACGGTCAGTTTACTCATGTTTTTTAAGCTATTGCATAGCTTTTATTGCGGGCTTTGAGCGCGGCGACCGAATCAAGAAATTCCGTAACGAAAATAAAACCTAACACCCTCCACTCCGCCTATCATGTAGCTCGGCCGAGCGTTCGCTTATCGTATATGTATATGGTACGACTGTACGAAGCGAAGCGCAGATCGAGACGAGCTGCTCCGAAAAAAAAAAAAAAAAAAAAATTTTAAAACTTGATAAATTATGCTATGCAATAGCTTTACCACGGCAGTCCGCGAGTACCACACAATTTATTTATTTTTTAAATTATGACTCCCGCGTTAGCGTACAAGCCCTGCGTCGCGAGGGACTTTACAAACATACAAGTCACGGACACAAAGTACACCCAGACCCAGAACAACAATTTGTGGATCACACGACCTCTTGCGTAGCAGTCGGACACACTCCCACCGCGCCACAGAGCAGTTGTTTATACATGTTTTGAAAAGGTTGATAATATTATAAAACCGGGCAAGAGCATGTCGGACCACGCTCAGTGTAGGGTTCCGGAGCCATTGTCATATGAAAATATCCGATTTCAATAATTACATCAGCAGAAGAGCGTATGTGTATGTTCATGGCACTTCGCCTTTTTGTTGAGAAACGCAGTTTTTCGTCAATAATTCAATGACTGTATATACGGTAGGGTTCCGTAGTGAAAATGGCCTACACGGAACCCTTATAGTTTCGGAATGTCTGTCTGTCTGTCCGCCCGTGTGTCTTAGGCATTTTACTCAAAGACTAAACAATGAATATTGATTAAATTTGGTGAAAACGTGTCTTGTAATAGCCGCTACTTAGTTTGATAGCTAAATAATGAAAATAAATATTTTAAGGGGGGCACTCTAGACTCCATATATGTAACAGAAGCTTAATTTCTTTTTGAGCAAACATCAACAAGTGTCTCATCATTCGACAGGTCTTTTAAAAGCATTTCAAGATTTATAATAAAGTTTAAATAAGTGAATATTTTTGGAAATAAACGCTCCGAAAATTGCATTGATTGTGCCCCCCCCCCCTCCCCCCTTATCTATTGAACCGTGTGACGTGACCAATAAAAAAAAAACAAAAACAGGCTTATATAATGCGTAGCCTATGTCAATATTTAAGGGTGAAATGTCATTAATAATAATAATAATAATATCTTGGGACAACTCACACAACGCTATCTGATCCCAAACTAAGCAGAGCTTGTACTATGGAAACCAGACAACTGATAAACATACTTATATATTTCTAAATACATACATATTATAGATAAATAACACCCAGACATAGAATAAACCATCGTGCTCATCACACAAAGTTTTATCCTGGGTGGGGATCGAACCCACGACCTCTTGCGTAGCAGTTGAATACACTCCCACTGCGCCACAGAGGCAGTCGACCGTATAGCAATCATAGTGTTTAGGGGTAGATTTTGACCTACAATAACAAAATCTTTTGTTTGTGAATTTCCCAGCGGACTGCGGTAACCACATGTCAAGCAAGGACTCGGGTATCAGTCAGATGTCGGACGTGACACTATCCAACAAGGGACACAATGGTGTACCTAATGGACATTACAATGCGTAAGTATATTACTATTTTACTAATTGATCCTCGCAACTTGGTCTGCGTTAATTTCCCCCCTTTTTGGAATTCAAATCGCGGTTTTAATAAAATGGTTGTTTAGTCGGTTTACGAAGGATAATTTTATGTGATAACGTCATATGAAAACATAGCAACCATGCCTGTGACAGCTTTACTGCCAATTGTATCGCATGTCGCTGCAATCGCCAAAACATTGATGACATTGTAATAAACAACCATGACTGTGACAGCTTTAGTTCCAATTGTATCGCATGTCGCTGCAATCGCCAAAACATTGATGACATTGTAATAAACAACCATGCCTGTGACAGCTTTAGTTCCAATTGTATCGCATGTCGCTGCAATCGCCAAAACATTGATGACATTGTAATAAACAACCATGCCTGTGACAGCTTTAGTTCCAATTGTATCGCATGTCGCTGCAATCGCCAAAACATTGATAACATTGTAATAAACACCCATGCCTGTGACAGCTTTAGTTCCAATTGTATCGCATGTCGCTGCAATCGCCAAAACATTGATGACATTGTAATAAACAACCATGCCTGTGACAGCTTTAGTTCCAATTGTATCGCATGTCGCTGCAATCGCCAAAACATTGATGACATTGTAATAAACAACCATGCCTGTGACAGCTTTAGTTCCAATTGTATCGCATGTCGCTGCAATCGCCAAAACATGATGACATTGTAATAAACAACCATGCCTGTGACAGCTTTAGTTCCAATTGTATCGCATGTCGCTGCAATCGCCAAAACATTGATGACATTGTAATAAACAACCATGCCGGTGACAGCTTTAGTTCCAATTGTATCGCATGTCGCTGCAATCGCCAAAACATTGATGACATTGTAATAAACAACCATGCCTGTGACAGCTTTAGTTCCAATTGTATCGCATGTCGCTGCAATCGCCAAAACATTGATGACATTGTAATAAACAACCATGCCTGTGACAGCTTTAGTTTCAATTGTATCGCATGTCGCTGCAATCGCCAAAACATTGATGACATTGTAATAAACAACCATGTCTGTGACAGCTTTACTGCCAATTGTATCGCATGTCGCTGCAGTCACCAAAACATTGATGACTTTGTAATAAACAACCAGGTGACAGGTTTAGTGGACCCGGGCGCAATTTTTCAGCCTATTAGCAAGTGGAATCGCCATTCGCGTTGCGCGTTGCTTAGCAACCAGTCAATAACGTAACAACCAATCAATAACGTGACCACGTAGCAACACGTGGCTGCTTAACAACCAATTCATTACGTGACCGTTTGCTACGTGACACTATTTCGTGCGTGCACCCCGTCATCTATTTATAAGACGTTATCACTTCAAAAACATTAAAATCGGTCTAGCCGTTTCAAAGGTGTACGGTCACAAACACCGTAACACTAGATTTTTATATATAAGAAGATATTTAACTATGTTTATCAGTTGTCTGGTTGCTATAGTACAGGCTTTGCCTAATTTAGGATCAGCAGGACAATTCACGTATTTAAAGCAGTGCAGTTGCAGTTCAGTTGCATTAAAACGGCCATTTTTGTATTCTTGTAACTTAGGGATCGATCTCAAATACGCTTGCGTCAAGTATACGTCTCGAGAGCGCTATAACGACATTCTAGTACGGTGCGCAAGCGTTTTTGAGATCGATCCCTAAGTTACAAGAATACAAAAATGGCCGTTTTAATCGAAACTTAACTGCAACTGTACTGCTTTAAATATGTGAATTGGCCCGCTGATGGCGCTGTGTGAGTTGCCCCAAGATATTTTTCGTCTCAGTCAGTTTGTTTCATATGTTATGTTGCTTACAGTGACGTGCTAAATCGTGCAGCATCAGCAGACAGCTCAGAGGAAGCCAACAGTACTAAGGAATCGTCTCCGGTCCCAGCACATCATAGGATCGATTTTGCTCAGCAACATGGGTATGTTTGACTTATTGAAACATGTCAATTCTTTTTAAATAAAAAAAATCAAAATTCCGCCTGCTTAAAAAATTAAAATTCCACCTGCTTAAAAAATCAAAATTCCACCTGCTTAAAAAATCAAAATTCCACCTGCTTAAAAAATCAAAATTCCGCATGCTTAAAAAATCAAAATTCCGCCTGCTTAAAAAGATTGAACAGGATAACCTTAAATCATGCAGTCGGAGGCATTTTAGTAAGTTCACTGGGATTATGAATTTTTAGTGCTTAGTACGTAGTAGTCCTTAGTAACGTAACGTAATAACTGTAACTAACGAAAATTTGAGTGAAAATAGTTTGTAACAAACATATCGCTATACTTATATATATCCTATAATACGAGTATAATTTTAAATAATGAGGTGAGTGAGCTTTGTCGACTCAACAGCTTTTTTGGGAATTACTTTAGACAATAGGTTACAGTGGGACACCCAAATATCATGTCACGCAGGAAAACTCAGTTCTGCAGCGTATGCTGTCAGCAAAGTTAGACAGCTTACGAACGTAGAAACAGCTCGACTAGTATATTATGGTTATTTTCACAGCGTCATGTCCTACGGCATATTGCTTTGGGGCAAGGCGGCTGATATACAAACTATTTTTATTCTTCAAAAACGTGCAGTGCGTGCGATATATCAACTAGGAGCACGAGTTTCCCTTAGAGAAAAGTTTAAAGAGATAGGCATTATGACAGTTGCATCACAATATATATATGCAAACGTTATGTTTGTAAAGCAAAACTTACATTTATATATCAAAAATAGTGATATTCACTCTGTGAATTTCGTAATCATTTTCCAATTAAAATAACCGTTTAGTAATAATAATTACTAAACGGTTATTTTAATTGGAAAATGATTTAAGAAACCTCTTTATAATTTTAAAATACATCAGACATAGTTTGTTGAGTTATTTTTGTTTCTCTATCGCAATATGGCGTCTGGCTGTCGCCATTTTGAATTTTGATTGCTGTAATGTCTTTGTGACACTCGTAAGAATAACCATTATGATACTGCCTCTTCAAATATACGAGTATATCACACTAAATGACCCGCGCAATTTTGTCTGCGTAAATTTTTCCCGTTTTTGCGACATTTTTCATTGCTGCTCCGCTCCTATTGGTCGTAGCGTGATGTTATATAGCCTATAGCCTTCCTAGGTCGGGAACCTCGGGCCCGTAGTTCCTGAGATTATCGCGTTCAAACAAACAAATTCTTTACCTGCCTCTCTTTGTTAAGCAGGCGGGTTTTTTGATTTTTTAAATTTATTTACTTAAAACATAATTATTGCTAGCATTACATAATATATTTTTTGTGAACTACGGTAGATTTTCGATTATTATAAACTTAAAATACTAAGTAATCGTGTTATGTTTCAGAGAGTATAACTCAAGCAATCTGGGCCGAGACAAGATCAGACCTTATGAGACTGATGAGAACGGATATATTATTACTAAATGTAAGTACATATTGCAACAACGTTTTTGCAACATTTTTCATTGCTCAGTGTATTTTTGAAAGATAGAAAAATTTGAAAGCCATACTCAGGAATCGAACCCGAGACTTCCGTAGCCAAAGCGGGGCCAGAAGCGAACCACCTATCTGGACTATGTGATTAGATCTCAAATTTCTCTATCCCTTGATGCTCGCAAGTTTGGGCCCTCGCATGCGCCATCTAGTCGGTAGTTAAAGAACTATCACGGCTTTTGCTATTGCTTCGTTACAGAGAGCATTTTAACAAATTATGATGTCGCAGGCCGAATATTGAAGTAATTTTTATAGGCAATTTTTACAAATACAATAAATAATGATAATTATAATTGTGGTTAAATAATTATTTAGGTAAATATAAAAATAAAAATATATTTGCACGTCTCATAGTGGCAGAATGTAAATAGGCATATTTAATGTAAGATCTTACAATGTACACCTGCATTCTAGCAAATAAATGAATTATTATTATTATAAATGACTTACGATTCGAACAAGCTAGCGCAAGCTCTTGGCGGCCTTAGGAAATTAAAAAAAAACATCGTCAGATTAAGAAAACCCACATAATAATAATAATAATAATATATTGGGACAACTCACACAACGCTATCTGATCCCAAACTAAGCAGAGCTTTTACTATGGTAACCAGACCACTGATAAACATACTTATATATTTCTAAATACATACATATTATAGATAAATAACACCCAGACACAGAATAAACCATCGTGCTCATCACACAAAGTTTTATCTTGGGTGGGGATCGAACCCACGACCTCTTGCGTAGCAGTGGGATGCACTCGCACCGCGCCACAGAGGTAGTCAAAATAATCGTTGAATTATTAGATCAGCGTTTCTAAGATGTCATGCTCTAATAATCTAATGCGCTCGAAATATTTTGTTCGGCTGCCCAAAACGCACGTCTATATATAAAGAGGTAATACTCAGTAGGGGTACTCAACAGGGTACAAGGTATCTCCCATGGTAATCTGCCGTGCTCGATTAAATCCAAGTTTGGTACTTGGGCTCCCCATCTATAAGTAAAAATACAGTAGGATCAACGTAACTCGGCCGGATTGAAGTTGGCGAAAAGTGGTTGCGCAGATGCATTGTTTAGTAGTAAATGGTGACAGGAAGCGGGGGGGGGGGGAGCGGTAACTAAACCAAGAGAATTAGAGATCCGGTTACGCATTACATTGTCATCATTACTATTGCTAACTTTTTTGTGAATTTTATCGTAAAGAAATTGTTTTTCAGATTTTCTTTAGTATTTACTTTAATCTTAACTGTTCTAAATTTACACTTTTATGAACTCATTTAAATATATTATTGTTATATTGTTGAATAAAAATTTTGTCAGTATTTTTAATAGATTAAACACAATTAATCGTTTTCGTAAGTAATTTTAGCGTCGCATCTTCTATGACATTCGCGAAAGTGTTATGAACCTAACTTACTCCGGCCAAGTTACGTTAATCCAACTTTAATTATAAACTGCTAAGAAACTTAATCCAAGAAATACATTGATTTTCCTTAGTCTATATATATATAAATCAATATTTGTCTGTATGTATGTCTGTCTGTATGCCCTCTATGCGTTTCGATACCATTGATCACATTCAGTAACTCGACAAAGTATGTCCCGTGTTAATCTGCCGCGCATGAATAAATCCAAGTTAGGTACTTGGGCTCCCCATAAGTATAAATAACAATCTGAATGTAATTCCCCAGCGGGTCTCCGCGAGACCGAAGTGCTAGAAGCCCTGTGCAAGCTGGACGTGTCCATGGCGCCCGCCGAGCAGTGGGAGCGCCTGCTGCTGGCCACGCACGAGATCCTCAAGTATGGCGACTGCCGGAAACCTGCCGAGTACTTCAAGTTAGTACATGTTATGTTTAAAGTTATGCCGTGTGGTGCCGGCTTAAGAATAGCACCACCCCATCTCTTCCCGTGGGTGTCGTCAAGGCGACTAAGGGATTTCACTCCGGAGGACGGGCAGCAGCGTCCTCGGAGTACTTAAAGCCTTACTGCGATCGCCAACCCGCTCGCCAAGCGTGGCGATTATGGCAATTACCCCCAGGATCTACATACTAGTAGGTTCTACTGGGGAGACCCGTGCCCAGCAGTGGGCCATCTTATGGGTTGATATGTATGTATGTAGGTATGTATATGTATGCTTAAAGTTTGTGTCATCCACAAATTGTTGTTCCGAGTCTGGGTGTACTTTGTCTCCTTGACTTGTATGTTTGTTAAGTCCCCCGCGACACAGGGCTTGTACCCTAGTGCGGGAACCGACTTTTAAAAAAAAAAAAAAGAAAAACAAGTTATATTAATCAATTGTATCGAGATTGCGTGTTTTGGAACGCAACTGTCAAATAATAGCTTAAAAAATATCAGTCATCTGTTTATCTTTGGGCTATTCGTTGTAGCTGACTGTTGGCTTTAAAAGCGACTTAGGTTGGCGTTAACATAAAAAATACTGAAAAACTAACTAGCTCTCAACGCATAACAAAAATATTGTCTACATCGGCATGAATATAAAAATGAAAAGAAGTTTGTTCAATACAAATTTATTTCCCTCGTTATTATTACCAAAACAAAAATAACATTTTTTTTTCTGTTTACAACCTTAACGTTATTTTTGAATTGATAATTTCTGTCAGTGTCAAGTATTTATACTGCTAATATTATTTAAATGTAACTAGTTTATGATAGTAATAATATAATTAACTAGCTGACCCGCGCAACTTTGTCTGCGTAAATTTTCCCCGTTTTTGCAACATTTCTTATTGCTGCTCCGCTCTTTATTTCTCCACTATTTAATGCATGTTATTATACATATAAACCTTCCTCTTCAATCACTCTATCTATTAAAAAAAACCGCATCAAAATCCGTTGCGTAGTTTTAAAGATTTAAGCATACATAGGGATATAGGGACAGAGAAAGCGACTTTGTTTTATACTATGTAGTGATAAAGAACTACTATTACTTTCAAAGGCTGTGTAGTTTGCCTTTGTAAGTAGTAGTAATAATAAGTAAAGAATAGTGTTGTATTATGAGTTAATAATATAACTAGCCATTTCTCATCGCTGCTCCGCTCCTATTGGTCATAGCGTGATGTTATATAGTATACAGCCTTCCTCGATAAATGGGCTATCCAACTATAAAATATTTTTTCAATTCGGATCAGTAGTTACTGAGATAACCGCGTTCGAGCAAGCAAACTTTTCAGCTTCGGATCAGTAGTTCCCGAAATTATCGCGTTCGAACAAACAAACTCTTTATAATATTAGTATGTATATAACTATGTGTTTGTTTCAGGAACATAGTCCGCGTAGCGCTAGCAGCCCTATCCATAGAAGAGAGTGCGGGGGACAAGGAGAATACGGAGAATGCTACTAACGCACAACAGACATCAGGTACGTTGTTATATGAGCATCGAACCTGGGACTGGCCTGGTGGTCTAGTCGTTAGTGACTACTGCCAGTGGGTTCCATGATTCCAGGGTGAATGTTTGTGTGATGAACACTATGGTTTATTCTGTGTTTGGGTGTATTTGTTGTAATGTGAGTTGTTCCAAGATATTGTTATCTTAAAACTTTAAGGCAATTCTATATATACAAAATGTAACAGAAAGGTGTGGTCATATTCAAGGGTTGGTATGTGCCCATCATACTGAGTGCACATACATAATTTTATCAAAATCGGATTACCCCAAAAATATTTATTATTTTTCCATTAGTTTATTTATGAGTGAAAAAGTTATTAGTCACGCCTCAGTATATATTATTCTATAGAGCCATATAATTTTCTATAGAGAGTGTTGTTTTGATATTTTATAAAAAGATTCTGATTTCTCTTGACAGTCAACATCCTAGTGCGGTCAATTTAGACATTGAAGGTGCATAAAGCCCCAACAAACTGAAAATCAGTAATATGGTTTAAAACATAATTATAAATAAAATTTAAAAGTTCCCCATCATTCCCGTGTATGGAAAATTTTTACTCGAGGTCAAAGGTAAAAAAAAAATGAGTTTTTCGCGATTTTCATCAAAACGATAAGTTTTATCATAAAAGTACTTCAGGCTAAAATTGTAGATCATAAAATTATCTATAAGAAATGTACCAATACTTTTTTTCCTTTGAGCCACCGTTTCTGAGATATAACGACTCAAAGTTGTTTTTTTTTCCATACACGGGAATTATGGGGAACTTTTAAATTTTATTTATAACTAGCGGACGCCTCGTGGTTTCACCCGCGTAGTTCCCGTTCCCGTAGGAATACAGGGATAAAAAAGCCTATGTCACCCGGGGTTAGTGTAGCTTCACAACGATGAAAGATTTTTTCAAATCCGTCCAGTAGTTTCGGAGCCTATTCAATACAAACAAACAATCAAATCTTTCCTCTTTATAATACTAGTATAGATTATATTTTGAACAAATTTACTGATTTTCAGCTTGTTGGGACTTTTTTTTTTTGTCATTTTTTGGTCTAAATTGACCGGACTATTCCCTGAACCCTGCTGCGGAAGGCGTCTTTAGATGAACATCTTATGATATGATGTTATTCCGCGTTTATTCTCATATATTTGTATTTTTTTTTTTTTTATAATCTTTATTGTTGAGTAAGAAAAAAAAGGGCTTTATCACACATGATAATGCTGCCCTCATTGGAGCTACAATAAAAGTAAAATATTACATTCTATTTCTTATCACTAGTTGGAACATGTTGTAGATTAATTTTGCCTCATCCGACAGAGGCATGGATAATGCATACATATATACACCTAGATTCTGATTGGCTAAGTTGAGCTGTGACCTTGATGATTCACTCCGGACACACTCCCTGAGAATATGGTGTATATCTTCTGTCACGTTACATACAGAGCAGTTTGGTGATTCGACTTTGCGCATCATATATGCAAACTTGTTCAAAGGAAAATGACCGGAGCGAAGCCTCAAGGCTGTGACTATGGTTTGCCTTTTCATATCGGAACCGAACCAAAGAGAGCGCGGTAGACCTGGCTGCAATATTTTATACCAAATACCTTTAGTTCGTGATCTTTCGTCAAAATATTCAGACCATATATCACGGCACTTTCGTCTAATTTGACTCAGTACATCCCCTGTGTTTGGCAGGTAATCTGTTACAATTCCAGAATGAATGGCCTCTTTAGCTAATTGATCGACTATGTCATTACCCTGGATTCCGACATGAGAAGGTATCCATTGAAGCACAACATTAACCTTACATTTCTTTAATTTTATTAAACTTTCTAGAATGACATATGCCACTGGAATGCCCCTAAAGTTAGAAAACCCACAATGTGTTAGATGTTGGAGCCCACTTCGCGAGTCTGTAAAAATAACAATATTCTCAGTATGCAGAGTCTGCGTATAGGACAGTGCTTCCGATATAGCCACCAGCTCTGCATGCATGATAGACATGCTGGAATGTAAACTTAGCTGCATCTTGTCTCCCAGTTGAAAGTCTAGGAAAGCCGCTCCAACCCCATCACCGGTTTTTGACCCATCCGTAAAAATTTTGTAATATTCCCTATAATTATCTGTTATGAACTGTTCACATGACAATTTAAGTATACTAGATATATATCCTTGTTTTGGTTTGTCTAAAATATTTATATTAATATGGATAATATTTGATAAATCCACATAGCCCGTCCATATACTGAGTGAAAACATACCCATGTTGGTCGCAACTCGATTTAAAACATTTAGCTCGTCATGTATCGCGACCAAAGGTGGTTTTCGCCGTCGTCTCCAACCTCTTTGTGCTATCAATGAAGATAGGTCATCTAGGTCAGTAATCATATCCTTGTGTTCAAGTGACTTTAATTTCAACCAGTATTTATAAGTTAAATATTGTCTACGAATATGAAGAGGGGGGAGCAACAAATCTGATTCCATCACGTGTATTGGTGTACTTTTAATATATCCACCAATAACTCGCATACATTGGTTTTGTATCCTAGTCAATTTGAAAAGACTTGTATCACTACTGTTGCTGTATAATTGGCTCGCATAATCTACGCGACTGCGGATAACAGCAATGTACAATCTTCTTAGGTGTAATGGGTGTATACCCCAGCCAGATCCAGCTAAAACTTTAAATATACTGAGATATTTCTGTAAATTATCTTGTACTTCCCCTATATGTTTTGTCCACCGTAAACTTCTATCTAACCAGAGACCTAAATATTTGACTGTGTCTACCACAGACAAACAGATCCCCTTAATTTCAATATTTATCGTGTCTCTAAAACGTTTGTTTGAGAATACGCACACTTGACTTTTACTAGCCGAGAGCTCCAGGCCTAAATTTGTTATTATGTCAATCATGGTATTTATTGATTTTTGCACTTGTCTAGAACCGGTTATAGCGTTATTGTAGGTGTGATAAATAACGAAGTCATCTGCGTATTGTGAAATAAATACATCGGATTCTATATATTTGCAAACATATATGGTCACCACATTAAATAATAATGGAGAGAGGGGGTCTCCCTGTGCCAAGCCTCTACTGGATATCCTGCTTATAAATCCATCTCCTACTAGTATTTTAAGATACCTTTCTTTAAGAAAATTCCAAAGGTAAATGCATATTTTGGATCCAACGTTAAGTTTATCCAGTATTAATAACAAGGCTACAATGTCGACGTTATTATACACGTTGTCAATGTCCAAAAAACATCCCACTGTACACAAACTCTTCGTAAAACCAATTTGTATTCGTGTGACCAAGTGAGCCAAGCTATCCAGGCACGACCTACCCTTTCTAAATCCTATGACGCTTTGAGATAATTTATTTGATTTTTCAATATACCATTCTAATCTCATATTTATAATAGAATGAAATACTTTGCAAATGCATGACATCATAGAAATTGGCCTATAAGCTTTTATACTACACATATTACGCCCTAATTTTGGTATAGGAGTAACAAGTATTTCCCGCCACTGTACCGGCACAAAACCAGTTGAAAGGAATCTATTATAAAGTAAAAGCAACGTACGCTTACCATTCATAGGTAGGTATTGGATCATCTTGTATATGACGCCATCGCATCCAGGAGATGTATCCTTATGTTTGATACACCTGTCTAACTCCTGCATGGAGACTTCAATTTCTAATTTAGGAAAGTAAGATGAGAAAAGTGGTTGATCTTGGACAACATAATCCGGTGCCAGCGAGTGAAGTAGTTCATCAGCTTCGTCCAAACTGATGGTTGATTTAGAACTTTTATATCCCTTCATCCATCGCATTTTACGCCATAGCTCCGCAGATGTAAGGGACTCATCTAAAGCGGAACAGAAGTGCCGCCAACCGTCATCCCGTGCGCGGCGTATCTCGCGCTGCGCCTCAGCTATCTTGCGCTTGAGAGTGATTAAATTTTGTGGGGTGGGGTTACCTCTAAACCTTGAAAGGGCTCGTCTTCGCTCGGCTACCATTTTTGACAAATTTGCATTCCACCATGGCTTGGGGACAAAGTTAGAGGTCGCGGTCTGACTATTTTTAATAAGTGGGATATTTAGGTGAGCTGCGATATTTATGTATTCCATAAATAAATCATAGGCCTTTTGAGTGTCGTTATTCACTTGAAAATCGGAAAATAATTGATCTAAACAACTCTTGTATGAATTCCAGTCGGCACGTTTATAATTAAGTCTTTTAACCTTTACCGAATTACTGCGGCATAGAAAGGAAATTTTAATAAATAAATGATCACTGCCTAATGATTCGTTTAAGACCTGCCAATCCAGCCCCAATGCGATATCCGAAGTAGCTAAAGATATGTCTGGGGACGACTTTTGTAGTGTTCCGTTTACCAATCTAATACGTGTTGTTTCACCGCTATTAATTACAACAAAGTTATTTTGTAAAAGAGAATCAAAGATTTGGCTTCCCCTTGGTTCATTCTTATAAGACCAAGATGAATGATGGGCATTAAAATCACCTAATACAACAGTCTTTCTTGTGTAATTGTTAAATAATTCGTCCCAATCGTTTTGCGTAGTATGGACGGTTGACGGGCAGTAAACAGATAAAATATAATTTATTTGCGGGCAGTTTAATATTCTCACGCACAGCGCCTCGATACCTGTGTTGTTAAGTCGTACGGTAGCACTCTGCGATTGTATCGAATTATGAATAGCGATAGCTACGCCTCCGTATGAGTCATGCCTATCGAGACGATAAATATTATAATTATTTAGTTTGAATAAACTGTCGGGCTCTAACCAAGTTTCACTGACTGCGGCTATGTGGATTTTTTCTGATATTAATAATTGCTCAAACATAAGTTTTTTGGGTCTAACACTTTGGGCATTCCATTGGAATAGGTTAAATTTAATATCTTGTATGAGTTGTATGTCACTCATTATTACTGATAAAATCAAAGATCCTCATAAGTATAGGCCAGTCAGCAACGTAATCTACAACAACAGACATAAACCATTCTAAGCAACACTTAATAACTCCATTAATTTTAGATCGTATCCCTAATCCACTGATAAATATAATTTCCCTAAGCCTATTTAACAATTCATCGAACTGCAGTGGTTTTTTTTTCCTGTTTTCATGCTGGGGTGATTCCGTAGACGTTTCGTAGGTCATAGAACAGGCAGGTAGCTCACTGCCTACAGTCTTAGTTTCCTTACTATGCTGCTTCTTCATTTTTGGTATCTCTTGTACTTTACCTGTCGATTGAAGTACTTTCGCGAAAGTAGGTGTAACTTCCGATTCTATGTCCGAGGCATCTTGCAATTGTGTGCGCAGTAGAGGTTGGGATGTGTTTATTTCTCTTGTAGGAGGGTTAGGCGGTACATATATTGTGAGTGCTCTCCTGTAGGTACAATTGAATTCCGCCATAATTTCCCTCAGTCTTTTTTCTTTGAGGAACACTGGACATTGTGCTTTTAGTAGTGCCATATGACTACCGCCACAATTGACGCATTTTAATTTATTTGTTTCGCAATTGGCGTGATTTGCAGCACATTTAGGGCAGACTATTGTTTTCGACGTGCACTGCTTGGTCATATGTCCATACTTCCAGCACCTAGCGCACTGAGAGACCGGGAAGATGTATGGGGTTACTTTGATACGTAGTCCGCTTACGTACACGTGTGGCGGCATAAATGCTCCTTTGAATCCTAATCGTACCGCTTCGCTTGTTACCCAGCCGTTTCCTTCTACCTCTCGACTCCGACGCTTAAGGCGTACTGCGGACAGTACTTTTATTGTGCTGTCGCATGTTAATTCTTTCAAGATTTCCTCTTCAGAATAGTGCAAGTCTACGTCCTTAATCACCCCATATGAATCACTCCTGTCCATCGCCCTTTGTATATGCCAGCCTTTTTCTATTATAGCCTGACATGTTTCTATTTGCGTTGCCGTCTCCTCTTTCGCGACGTCGACGCGAACCTTATACGGGTTTATGTACTTTACCTTCTCGATATGATTTATTTGGTTTGCGCTAAATAATTTAGCCAAAGCAAACTGTTTAGGCAGTATTTCTTTGCTTGAGAGGTATATTTCATATTTATCAGCTTTTTGTTTTTTGTCTTTTCTTATTACTTCAGTCCAGTCACCACTGTCCGTATCCTCTGCGTCCCTTCTTTTCCTCTTCTCCCTAATTACTTCAACTTGATCGCGTTCCTCCACACTAGCTTCCAACTGTCCCATGTCCACCTGCTGTTCCATGTCAGTCTCCGATATTTGTTCGGTTCCTTCAGCCTCAAACACGGTCACTGTATATCCGTTCTCCAAATCTAAGGTATACAACTCATCCATGCTAACACCGGGGTTTGTCATTTATTAATGAGTCCGGCGTAGGCAGGTAGCCGCATAGCGGTACCTCGATGCGACCGACCGAGATATCGTAAACAAGTTGCGCTCGCGCTCACACACTGCACAGGTATTAAATAATAATAAACCGAACTGAGGTAAACGCGTCCGCCTCGATCGCGTGCCGAACGAGCTCCCATATATTTGTATTTGTAACAGGTTGGGGTTCAGCCAACGAGCGAGCAGCCGCGGAGGCAGTGAAGGTCCTGATCTGGTTGTGCCGCAGACCAGAGACCAGGCCGCAGTGGCAGGACTACTTCGACCTCATCCTGCTGAAGCTGATCCACGCGTACGAGAGCCTCAACAAGGAGCTCATACGAGCGGTGGAAGCTGGCATGCCGCACATCGCGCATGCCTTACCTGCTCATCAGGTTGGAATATACTTTTAATTATTTTTAGGTTAACTGATACGATATACATGAGAAAAGACTATACCGACCAGTCGACCCGTGACCACAATCGGTGCAATTCGATCGAAATGTCGGGTAAATAAAGGTTCGTACCTATAAATAATTCAGGCGATTAAGTCCCGAAATATTTCTAATACTAGCTGATCCGCGCAACTTCGCAGCTTCGTCTGCATAAATTTTCCCCGTTTTTACAACATTTTTTATTGCTTCTCCGCTCCTATTGGTCGCAGCGTGATGTATATAGCCTTCCTCGATAAATAGGCTATCCAATAATAAAATATTTTTTCAATTTGGATCAGTAGTTTTTGCGATTATCGCGTTCAAATGAACTCTTCAGCGTTCTAATATTAATTAAGATTAAAAAATATAGGCATTGACGGATCTGCCTAGGCAACCTTTGTTGAGCAAAGGCCTTTTCCAGCTGTAACCTGATCATAACCTTAGAGGAGTGTATTCGACTGCTATACAAGAGGTCGTGGGTTCGATCCCCACCCAGGATAAAACTTTGTGTGATGAGCACGATGGTTTATTCTGAGTCTGGGTGTTATTTATCTGTAATATGTATGTATTTAGAAATATATAAGTATGTTTATCAGTTGTCTGATTTCCATAGTACAAGCTCTGCTTAGTTTGGCATCAGATAGCGTTGTGTGAGTTGTCCCATACATACATACATACATTAAACCACTTTGATGGCCCACTGCTGGGCACGGGTCTCCCCAGTAGAACCTACTGGTATGTAGATCCTGGGGGTAATTGCCATAATCGCCACGCTTGGCGAGCGGGTTGGCGATCGCAGTAAGGCTTTAAGTACGCAGAGGACGCTGCTGCCCGTCCTCCGGGGTGAAATCCCTTAGTCGCCTTGACGACACCCACGGGAAGAGATGGGGTGGTACTATTCTTAAGCCGGTACCACACGGAGTTGTCCCAAGATATTATTATTATTTCTCATTCCTGCTCTGCTCCTGTTAGTCGTAGCGTGATGTTATATAGCCTATTGCTGCCCTAGATAAATTTGCTATCCAACAGTGAAAAATGTTTCAATTCGGACCAGTAGTTCCTGAGATTACCGCGTTCAAACAAGCTTTATAATATTAGTATAGATTTCATTATAATACAATTCTCGTTATTTACTTTCCCGCAGGTGTTAGCACTTCTCAAGCCAGTAATAAGAACTCGCGGCTACCCGACCTCGCTGTGCGCGCTCAAGCTCGCCGCTGAAGTAGCCAAAGCTCGACCGCATGAGCTTACGGACGATATCGTCTCACATCTCATGGAAGGAGTTGGACAGGTACTGTATATTATATACTTTGAAGCAATTGCAGCCTAATGCCTAGCCTAATGAAATATACTACCGACGTGAACCCACTCCTAACACAAGCTTTTTAATTTAGGTGGAGGGTTTAACAAGATTGCTAGTGAATGCGACACACATTGTTTGCTAACTTTATTAAAAAAAAAAAAAAAAAAAAAAAAACGTAATGGAAGCCATTTAGTTGATATGTACTGACTTAGGTTCTAGAGAAATTATGTAGAATGAAAATGTTCATCCTTTTTCTGTAAAAACTATAACTTTTTAAAGAAAAATGAATTGCCTACAAGAAAAAATAAAAAAAATCAAACACATCACTGATTGCATATTTCGCTGACTTATTCCTATATTTAATACTAGCTTCAGCCCGCGGCTCCGCCCGCGTGGATGTCGGTTATCGCGATAAAAACTATCCTATGTTTTTCCCCGGAACTCAAACTATATCTATACCAAATTTCATCTAAATCGGTTCAGCTGTTTGAGCGTGAAAGCGTAACAGACAGACAGACAGAGTTACTTTCACATCTATAATATTAGTATGGGTATATCTCTAGTGTTTTACAAGCTAGGGCAACGTTTTGTACACTAAAACCTTCCCAGAAAAATAAGCAGTTGAATAGCTAAGCTCCGCCGTGTGGTGCCGGCTTAAGAATAGTACCACCCCATCTCTTCCCGTGGGTGTCGTCAAGGCGACTAAGGGATTTCACTCCGGAGGACGGGCAGCAGCGTCCTCTGCGTATTTAAAGCCTTACTGCGATCGCCAACCCGCTCGCCAAGCGTGGCGATTATGGCAATTACCCCCAGGATCTACATACTAGTAGGTTCTACTGGGGAGACCCGTGCCCAGCAGTGGGCCATCATATGGGTTGATATATGATTTATGAATAGCTAAAACCCCCCATCTAAATCGTTTGCGTAATTTTTCCCCGTTTTGCAACATTTCTCATCGCTGCTCCGCTCCTATTGGTTGTAGCGTGATGTTATATAGCCTATTCCTTCCTCGATAAATAGGCTATCTAACAGTGAAAGATTTTTTCAAACAAACAAACTCTTCAGCTTTATAATATTAGTATAGATTTAACATATGCAATAATTTATTTATTATTTTTAATAAAAAAAAATTTTTTTTAAATGCTATTCAATAGCTTTACCGCGACAGTCCTCAATTGACACACATTTTTTTTTTTCGTTTATAGTTAGCGGACCACCAAAACAGTGCAGTCCGTAAAGCAGCCGTGTTCTGTATGGTCGCGTTCACGTTCGCGCTCGGCGAGGAGCGCATGCAGCCGCACCTCAAACATCTCTCCGTCAGCAAGTATAGACTACTGCAGGTATGTTACATTTGTTACGTACTAGCTTTCGCCCGTGGGGGTGTTGTGAAGGGGGGGGGGGGTCGAAAAGTGGTTATTTATTGCAAGAAACCATCTAAAATGGAATAAATTTACTTTTTTTTTTGCCATGAAATAGTCGTTTTTGTTTAATTCGGCACCAACTTCAAATAGTTAATTTGTTTTTGTTATTCTAGGTAGAAATTTATTTTGTCTTTTTAGTTGCCTTGTATTTATTTTTGAAGTCTTTAGAATTTTTTTGTAAAAAAGTTTTTTATTTCTCACTTTTTAGTGGGTTGGTTTGTAATTCACTTATGTTACAATAGGCTCATGTCAACTGCTTAATTCTCTTTACAAAATATTGCTTGCCCTGATCCAGGGCCGTTAATTGTTGAGGATTTCACATGATAGTTCACTATCAGCTCTATTGCATTGAGTAATAGTAATATGACGATAATAAAATGCTACTCAATAACATATTAAAGTAATTGAATCGCAAACCGTGAAATACTGAATAGGTCCGCTCGTCATTTGTGGTCTTTATTATCAGTTCTACTTCACCAATAGGTGTTTTTTGAGAGAAAATGCACGAATCAGTATGAAATGTACATAAATCACTGTAGGTGTGCCTTTAATATTTGAAGATTTCTCTCCATTTCTTCAGGATCCCATCATCAGATCGTGATCTCCAACTTGGAAGTATTTTCAAACACAAAAAAACTTTTCAAATGGGTACTGCTGTCTTTGCGTAATCGGTAAACAAACATACAAAAAAAACTTTGTCGAATTGGACCGATTTGAAAAATTTTTTCACTATTAGAAGGCTACATTATCGGAGAGCAACATACTAATATTGTAAATGTACGCTCAAACAGCTAAGCCGATTTAGATGAAATTTGGTATGGAGTGAGTCCCGGGGAAGGACATAGGATAGTTTTTATCGCGATAACCGACATCCACGCGGGCGGAGCCGCGGGCAAAGGTATATAGGCTATATTTTATTGTCAAAAAAATTGAGGTAATAACTCAAGCTATAAAAAACTACGATAAGTAATATGTGTATCCATGCAAAATTACAGGCTCCTAGCACTAATAGTCTGAGTGTAAGTGCGGACAGACGGATGGAAGGACGAACGGACGGACATGGCGAAACTATAATGGATCCGTTTTGCCATTTTGGCTACGGAACCCTAAAAACTAACTGTCCCGCTCCACTTCGTCTGCGTCATTTTTTTCCGTTTTTGCAACATTTTTCATTCTTGCTCCGCTCATATTGGTTGCAGCGTGATGTTCCTTCGTTCCTCTATAAATGGGCTATCCAACACTAAAAGAATTTTTCAATTTGGACCAGTATTGTCTGAAATTATCGCGTTCAAAGTAACAAACAAACTTATTATTATTAACTGATTATGACACTTGACAGCTCGCGTCAAATATTAAAGTTTTCATAACTATAAAATTTAAATATAAGGTCCCGTAATTAACCATTGTGCTCACGGCGCGTACCTTTCGTAAGCGGCTGGCCCGCCTTGGGGTCGGTGGCCCCAACCAGGATCATCGATTTGACCCGCTAATTGAGAGTTGTACTTACCCCCCCCCCCCCCCCCCCCTTCGAGTGCAGGTCACCCTACCTAGACACCCGCCGCTGCCCTCCCGTAGGCGGCTAGCCGAACCTCTCCCTAACGAGACCACCTGGCTGGGCTTACTTCGAGGGCAATTGGCCCATCACCTGAGGACCGGCTGGGAAGTTGTTGTACCCCGCCAGGCACGATCCCCCCCCCCTCAAATCCTCCCTTTGTATTGGAGGAACGTATCACCTTGTCCTCTACGATGTTATTATTTAGATCATTCCCCCGCAGGTATACATCAGCAAGCAGCGCGAGGAGTGCGGGCGGCCCGCTCCCCCCCCCACGTAGCGGCGGCGCCGCGCGCGCACCAGCACCCGCGCCACGCAGACTGAACACCACGCCGCATGACACAACACACACACCACACACACCCTCGACACGGAAGCTTTTACTTGAAGATTGGACTCAACGTATACATTAAATAGCTGTGCCCCGCGGTTTATTAAGCCTATCTGTGAATCTAGGGTGTCAGCTAACTCCATACCAAAATTTATTAAAATCGCTCCACTCGTTTAGACGTGAAGAAGTAACAAACATACACACTCTGCCCCCTTCGTCCATTAGGATACCCTGCTTAAATCCCCTGGGGGATTTAATTGGATTATTTGGGATTTTTTTTCCATATTAATCCTTTTGTGGAATTATTCTTAAGTTTTGTCAACTTAGATCTCTCTAAAATTTAAAAAGGGGATCAATATCCAAATAGATCCTCCTATGGATACAAATAGAGGATCCTTATAAATAGACCAGGGGATCACACTTGATAAGGGCATCGGTGTGGACAAAAAACCCAAAAGAAATCCCAGAGAATCTTAATGCATGAAGGCCAAACTTGATTTCATTTAACATTTTGCGAGATCGTCTTTCTGTTTCCTAGCTATGGTAACCAGTTTACTTGAAAAGAGAAAATGGCTCTTTAAGCGAGACAACATGATAAACCCTAGGCACAGTTACATATTTAGAGATCGGTCTCCAATCTTCAATATAAGCTTCATGCCAGAAACACACCTACTGACTGACATTCTGCGCTGATGTAGACACATAAGACATGAAATGAAACACCAATAATACTTCTCTACGCACTACAAAAACATATTACTACATACGGAATCCCGGAACACTAAAAAAATATAGTTCGAGATCTCATTGTCATATGAACGAAACTTTCGTTGACTACAAGTGACATTACGCCGAATGCTATTATCAATTGCTACAAGTACCGGTCTGAGTCGTGAGTACAATTTTTAAGTCCCATTTTATTGACTGACCTAACAAAATAATACCAAAAAATGTGTGGCACTCGGGGACTTCCGCGGTAAAGCTATTGCATAGCATTTTTTTATCAACAAAAAAGAAACATTTTTTTTCCGTTCCGATCCGCGCTTCGCTTCGTACAGTCGTCGTACCATATACATATACGTTAAGCGAACGCTCGGCCGAGCTACATGGTAGGCGGAGTGGGGGGTGTTAGGTTTTATTTTCGTTACGGAATTTCTTTATTCGGTCGCCGCGCTCAAAGCCCGCGATAAAAGCAATGCAATAGCTTAATAATTTTGATCAATTGCGTTCGTCTATTTCATTCTGACATGTAAATAACTATATCTGTGTATATGACTCATGACGTTAAAGAAAATGAATCCACAATAGCTGCGTCGGTTAAAAAGTGAGTTCATTTTATACTAATTCTATGAAAATATTCACCAGTCGCTTGTATAAAATACAAAATACTTATGTGTCTATGTTTGCGCAGGGTACAAATATGTCTTACTCGCGTACAAATTTTGTTGTAACTTCGTGGTACGAGTCGTGATTGTAATATGCTCGTCTTCCTCGTCATTGTTATCACTGTATACTAATAACGAACTCTGAATTGTATTATACTTTTCTGTATGTCGTAACTAAATATGAATTGTACAAGCAAAGTAGAATTCGTTAAAATATTTACATTTGCAACTAAATTTATATACGCGAGTTAGATATGTTTATTTTGTTAAATTTTCATGCATAATTTATTATATAATAACAATATAATATACATATATTTTTGTTTGGAAAAATAATTATTATAATTCAAAATCTATAAAGCCATCAGAATTTAAAACTATACGATTTTTGTATAAAAAACAGTTTATAGTAGGCGTACTCCAATTCAAATACCAACGAAAATTTAATAAATTAAATGATAAAATGAAACATAATCTATATAATTAATTCTTTTAATATACCTAATTGGATCAATTGAAGAGTAGGCCTACTGAACATACGGACAGAAATACAAATAATAAATAATCGCGATCTGATCGGCTGAAAGAGCAAAAAATGCATTTTATTTCTATAATGTTACTATTTTTTACACAAAATATTACTTGATATTGTAAACTTACGGACTATTTTTCGTATTGCTCTGTATTTCTATTTCGTTCTATCATTCAGTAGTGTCGTTGGCTAAAGAGAGAAAGCGATATAAAAAAGACAGTCATTGATTGAGAAAAAAAACAAGTTGGCAAAAAGTGCAGTGCGGCGTTTTTAAGAAGTGATTTTGATATGTGTTGAAATGTTAATAATTTGGTGTCTAAATTGTGTACTCTCATATTAGTCTAAGATCCCGCTATACAACGACCTTCACCGAGATGTTTATTTCATGAAACGTATTTTATATTTAATTTAATATGTCAATAAATATATTGCATATGGGTTGCCTAACAAATTTTAGTCCAGAGTATTTTTAAATAATAATTAAAATTTTTTTTTTTTTGAAACATTCCACCGGTGTGATTATTAAATAAACTCTATACCAATCGAAAGTATGAAGCCCATAGAATATGCAAACGTTAGGATGCCTATTTTTTTCCGGTTACAACTATCGGGTAGCCAGGTATAAACAGGTAAATCTATACTAGCATTTTGCAACGGTCTGCTTATTGAATTGAAATTTTAATTAGTTAAAGTTTTTTTTTAATTGTTGTTTTTTATTTTGTCTTCTAATAAAAAAGATAAAATTTGCAAGATTAGTAATATATATGTATTACTATAACCTTCTTCTTTACTAAATATGTGTATATACTTTAGTGTCACATAAAAAATAACACACATAAATAATTAATTGATTGAAAAATAAAAATTAAATGACTATTTCTCTATTTTAATAATAAAATACTCCAAAATGATGCGCAGCATATACGCGTCTATCGCTATCCTTTTCATTTTCAAGCACAAAATAGCATGCGCACTCTCTTTCTTTAAATGGGCGGACCTTAAACAGCTGCTATGCTGTGTCCTCTTCTATCGCATGGGATGGTTGGTTGGGACCTCTCAGTCGCTAACATTCACTCGCAGCGATATTTTACTTTTTAAAATTCGACAACCGGAATTAGGGACTGATTTTTCGCAGGCAACCCTATACCACCGTGTTCATAATTAAATAATCTTTAATTTTATTTAAGTTCTATTCAATAAGCAGACCGTTGCAAAATGCTAGTATAGATTTACCTGTTTATACCTGGCTACCCGATAGTTGTAACCGGAAAAAAATAGGCATCCTAACGTTTGCATATTCTATGGGCTTCATACTTTCGATTGGTATAGAGTTTATTTAATAATCACACCGGTGGAATGTTTCAAAAAAAAAAAAATTTTAATTATTATTTAAAAATACTCTGGACTAAAATTTGTTAGGCAACCCATATGCAATATATTTATTGACATATTAAATTAAATATAAAATACGTTTCATGAAATAAACATCTCGGTGAAGGTCGTTGTATATCGGGATCCTATACCATATTTGGTAGTATTACTTGGGTTGACCAACGAAATGGTTTTTTGTAGACATTTTTATAATGCCATACATTTTCATGTTTAAATATATAATATGTCACCGATAAATTATATGTTTTCGCATAATTTACCGAGAATTCGTTTTACAATAACGAGATTCAAACATCAATTTATGTTTTTTTTTTTTCAAACACTAAAAGTAGAACTTTATATTAAACGTCAGTTACTTTTTTGTAACGGACAATATTCCATCTCTTTCCCACTCGTCACATTATTAATAAGAGATAATAAGACAAGAGTTTCTCAATTTATACTACCAAATTATTATAGTTTAGTAGCAGTTGTATTAAATATGCTATTGTGTACAGAAAAGATTTGTATATGTCGGCTATTCGATGTTTGTATGCCTGGGGATCTGCGCCGAGCTCGCTACACTCGAAAATAACACCTATGGCGGTGGAATTAAGGTTTAAAATGTATAAATTTGATTGCGATATGCGATTGTGGTGATCCCGACGCAGTGATTGGTCCCCACGAAATGCCTATACGTGCTAAATGATCTAGGATAACGCTCGTGGCTTATCATATTTATTATAATTATAAATTTTCTGTAATTTATGCTATAATGAAAGGGTAAAACAAATTTGAACTAGGTATAGGAATCAAAATTTCCCATTGTTAGGACATTTTTCCTAGTCGTCTGTAATAAAATTCCCATGTTCTGGAAATAGATTTCTATTTATTCTGACGTTAATGCTACGATCATGTGTATCTTGTATTTTTTTCAAAATTGTACAGAATGATTTTGAATGTTAGACGATGAATGACTTGCGATTATCATGAAAATCAATTTGATTTGCAAATTGATTTCGAATGATAAAAATCTGTGTAAATATTATTAAATACAACTTTTTTAGAGCTCAAAACAAACACAAATATCGTCAGTATAGATATTTTCAATGTGTGTGGCAGGCACTTTGGTCTTTTTTAACAAAAATTCTGAGAATATAAACCGGATAGCAATAGAAATATATTACGAAACACAAATAACCTCCTAATTTAAAGTAAAATTGCATAGTTTTTAGTAATAATACTTTAAATTCACATTTTAAAATACCCACAGAAATACATCGGGTGATAAAATAAATAACAATCAAAATATGATAGTAACAACATTGTAACTTACATTGCATTTATTGACAACAATATTATAAAGATATTTTTTAAACGATATCTTTTAGAGTTACAATTTTGTTTAAATCAGATTCGGATTAATAGGAATATAGAAAGAATATTTTCCCAATCATGTGACAAGATTAATAGTACTAAAGTATGCCTTAACTTAAATATAAGAAAACTATAAAATTCCTAACAAAAAAAAAACTCATCATATAGAACAAAAATTAGTTTGGAATTATTTTTCAAATGACAATGATTATGTCAAAAAATCGCTTATAATGGGTACAGCTTGAATGATATACATTTCATCTGTATTCATAATAAATGAAAATAGTGTACTATAAGTGGATTAGAACAGGCTTCCCAACTATTTAAAATGAAGATGAACGAACGACTAACGACATTTTATGAATGATTTTAAATCGCAGTTTTCCATTGGTGTGCTGAGTGTGATTATGTGTCCCGAAAATGCTTCGGGAATGTGGCAGTAGTGTGTCTTGTATGATGGCTTAGCGTGGCATAATGGTGAAGTATATGAATGATATTACAGCAATTAAAGACAAGATGTAGACTGCATATTTGTGATTTTGCAAAACGATAAAATCTTAGAGTACGATTCGAATGGTTTTGCCTTTAATTTAAGGTATTATACCTTTATACCCAAAGCGGTGTTGAGCCGCGATCGAGAGGCATCACATCTCATGCCCAGCTGAGCTGTGTAAGGCTTAGCAAAAACAGATTGTTAGTTCTGTCATAACTTCCAAAGTTAGTAGTTTTCAATATTGTTTTCACTAATAAAATGAAACGACGTTACTCACAAACCATTTTTTATAAATATATATATATTTAAAAAAATATCACTTTTTTCATTTTTTCGTTTCTAGTAACGCTTGCGGTTGTTTAAGCGATTTTTTTGTAACGTATTTATAATTTGTATACTTTTTGATGTAATGTTTGATAGCTTTGTACTTTGTGTGGATGATTTGAATCAACCAGATTGCGATTCGCTTATATTGTTCCACTCAACGTGGGTTTTAGTCCGAGCAAAAGCAAATTGAGTGACTCAAATCACATGCTCAAAGATCATACAAGGCTTAAGTGACAGCGGTAAAAAGTGATAGAGTAAATTATCTACCAAACGTACCGCTGTGACAATAATTCAGTGTTTTAAAATTATGTATTGAATCTCATTTTATGTGTCATCTTTATTAATTATTACTTAAAGATTTCCATTGTAAAATAATGTAAATATCGCATACGAGCTTCGTTTTTTCGGCCGATTGCCGCAATCACAGATTAAAGCACTTTATTTGCTCATTATGAGAGAATTGCTATCGTGACGACTAAATAATTTAGCACATTTTTACTATGGCATATTCTTCGAGTATACAGTTGTAAACATTGTTTAACTATGATATTTCTAAATTATGAAATATTTAGTAAAACAAAGTTTTTAATAAAACATTATATATTTTAAAACACTGAAGTTTGTCTGTTGTTTGTTACACTGTACATATTGTTTCGTTAAACAATTTAAATGTATACAAAAGTGTGTTGTTTTTATGTAAAAATGATATTAGATACTTGTTTGTTGATGGTTATGAGAGCTCTTGTAAATTTTACTAATTGTCTACTACTGAATACGAAGTTTTTATGATCATCGTGGTATATAAACGAGGATACTTGAGGGGAATAAATAATACATTAGTGGAAATTTTATTTTATTGATATTAATAATGACATATTTATGTACTGTAATGTTGTCTTGAATTCATAGCTAAATTCCATATATAATATGCACTATTCTACACTGTTCGGGTTGCGCAGAAAGTGGTCAACTTAAGACCATGGTCCATACTCGGCCCGGTCCGGACCAGCCCGGTCGATAAATACTCGAACGCCAAATAAAAGGTAATAGTTATACTCAGCTATGCGTGTACACATTTCCTGTGTCAATTTATATCGCACGGTGTTTAGTATATAATTATATCTGGTGATTTCATAATGTATATTTTATTCTTTCTCGAGGAGAAAGCTTGTTCTGTCCTTCTATTATAAGTATATATTCATTAGTGGACTATTAGTAATCTGTAATGTTAACATTGGTTTGTATTTTGGTAAAATGTATCTCCTAAATGTTTTCATTAGACCTTACTGCGTTTGTTATTCAATATTGTATTTGATATTTTTCCAATCAATTGTAAAAAGTAAACATTCCCTAACACGGAATATCATTCCTATTATCTTATTGGTAAACTGAATTTGTTGTGTTATTTATTGGGAATAAATCCTACAACTGGGAAAATATCTCCTGGAACTAGGCAAATTCCCATTGATTGGAAAAATGTGTTTGTTTAAAACGAAATAATATGTAAAGTGTGAATTAATTATAAGAAGTGCATTTAAAATATAAATATTAATGCTTGTGAGTGCGATGGTCGCAGTGTCAAACATACCTAATTACTTACTGTATTTAAATTTATAATGAATAATTATTGATTATTAATGTACGATAGTTATGAATAAATGATTTTTAAGCCTTTATTATGTTGTTTTATTTTATAAATTACTAACGACCCACCCCGGCTTGGCCCGGCCGGCATGAAGAAGCGCCTAATCCCACCTTTGTCAAACTTTGTATCTAGTTAAAATGGGAAATTCCCAGGTGCGGTTAATGTTTTTTTCTACATTGTCACACTGTGATACATTTATGGATCACAAGTATTAACGATATATAGAAGGAATTTAGTTTTGGGCCGCATGGGAATCGAATCCTAAAATTTTTCCATTTTCCTAGTGCGCCAAAGAATTAATTTGTCGTATATTATAATCATTATAGGAGAAAGTTTACAATGCAATTAAAACAACAAATTTTAAAATTAAATTTTATTTGTTACAAAAAGTCAAACAACTAAAAAATCAAAAAATGGCTAAGCATTTCATTTCCTTTGCGAAATAACCTTCCTTATTTACATCGATAGATAAAGCCATACTTATTTTATGGCGGGAACTTGACGTCAGCGTCGTCCATATTGGAAATAAATCCATTATGGCGAACGTTCAATTTAAAAATTAAAGCGCTCAGCCATTTATCAAAAACCCCTACAGCTACGAATATGAGACGACGTGGACTTTACAATATAATTCTATTTGGAAACGATGGGAAAGTAATATTTATAACCACAAAATTAACAGTACCTATACTAATTATGAAAAACACACTGTAATATTTTTGTGTAGGTATCTGTGGTAGGGGAGACGTTAACATTGACTTTCACCCATCTCATACCCAGATGACATATTTTTTTATCAAATTTTATTGATTTATAAACACGACTATGATAGCTTGGCAATAGAAAAGTGTTCATGGCTATATTTTTTTCGATTTTAAAACTTTAATACATGGCAATAATATTCCATGAGCGAATTTTTGCAGACAATCATATACGATTATTTTTGTAATTAGGTAGTTGACTACAATAAAAGTAAATTATTTTATACTAATCTGGTAATAGTAGAACTTAAAATGCTTTGAAAATATTTTCAATTTAACGTTTTTGAATTTAAAATCATGAAAACGAATACTAAAAGTAATGATTTGACAGTAGGAACTTATGACATCACAGGTTGCTATTCCATACACATTTCTATAGAGCTTGTCGTTTTGACATTTCATAAATAGAGACTGATTTGACTTGACAGTCAAGATCCCCATAAAATTATCTTTCTTTCGTTTTTACCAATTTTATTAAGGTCGGTGTAGTTACCAATATTGACTTACATAAACATACCTTGCCAGTTAGTCATGAACATAGATAAGTTGGCAAACCTACCAAAACATAATCTACATGTTTAAAGCTATCAGTTGAAACAGCTATGAACCCTTCCCGAGAGGCAAGCTACCATGCATGTTTATAATCAATAAAACTTGATTCAAAGTTTGTCTCATCTAGTATTATTAACCATATTTTATTACATGTGCCTATTACATAAAATATTTTATAACAATGTTGAAAAGATTCTTCTTGCAAGTTTATTTTAAAGATCAATATTAACCAATAACGTTTGAAATCGTCATTATCTAGTCCAGAAAATGCTTTGGGAATTTACAACTTTAAAAGACTACTTTAAAAACTACTTAGAAATATTGTTCTATTATATTTGACACTACATACACTACTCTTAAAATTTTCTATGCTTATTTGTTTTAAAACTCTGTAGAATGATCAATTATTTCTAGGTACTTCAAAGTAAATTAGCATTCAATCCAATATTTTGTTTTGAAATTGAATCCGTCGAGGAACCTATGGATTTTGAACCCATTGAACGTAGAAGAGACGTTGTGCTTTTTTATCAAAGAAAAGAACAAATACACAGCAAAAACCACGTACGACTCAATAATTCTTGCTTGAAATAAAAATGATATTACTTAGCGCCACTATCTTCAGTAGACATGGCATTCTTATCCAACTCAGTGGATCCGACCTTATTGAAATGCTTCCTTTTGTCTTGATTATGGTGTTTTTTGTGCGTATGGGTCTTACTTCGGCGTTTCTTATGACTGTGTTTCTTTTTCTTCCTATCTGGGTCCTCTTCGGAGACTATGGCTGTCTTGGACGGATTGCGGTGATTCGCTACTGGGGCCATGTATGTTGGGGCGTTCACGGACGGTTCCTGAGGGAGTTACATATTTAAATGGTAGTGAAATCTTTCGAACTCCAGAAATATCTTCCGGAATAAACGCGATTGTGCTAGATAGGTTTTTCTTATGGATTTGCTTGTCGTTTCCCTTGTGAACTTAAATTTCCTGCGTAATTTGATGACCAATTTCAGTGCCCTGAATTGCTGAGTGCATTGTGCATGTCAGCGCGCCAAAATTGGTCGTCATTGGTCTCATAATGACCATAGAGATAATACCTTAGTTTTTATATGGAGTTCACATTTGAAGTCAAAATTTACTTTTGAGGTCCATCTATATCAGTTTATATCTGGATGTCCAAAAGACGTGACAGAGTCGTAACTAGACTTGAATTTAATATGGGACATTTCTTTCTTATGCCATTCCCCCTCCTACGGCCCTGAGACGATAGGTAGACCATCAAAGTACATTATTTTGATTTCATGTAGGTACATAAGTATAAAAACTCTTCATAGTTTCAACCTGTAGGTTGGTGCAACTGATCAAAACATCAAGCAATCCGTAAGGCGTTAGGATGACCGCGTATATTCCTGTGTCGAAATATATTATCGACGAGCAGATTCCCTACTTGAGGGAACCATTGACGTATAGACCTGGACCGTGCCATCCCTTTCAATTAAAAAGTAAATATTGACTACAAAGCGTGAAAGAGAGAAAAAACTCGTGCGGCATTTGACAGGTATTGTCCACATATCCATAAAGTAGGGTTGCGTTATCTCTTTCTAGAGAATGGTTAATTTTGTGAGGTTATGGCGTAGTTCTGGTCTCTACGTCAACGATCATAACTAACATAAAGGGGCGTCTAAACGGGCCATTTTTTACGGCAATTTGTGGCGGCACTATTGGCAACTAATTGCTCGGCCAATAATGGCAATATGTCTTCAATAGTTTGGCGCATGATCCAGTCTTCTAAACAGGCTACACAACCCGGCAACAATAAAATAGAGAGCGACTGAAACAACAACAAAATTGGCCGGGCAACAGTGCGGAAAATCGATCGCTCAGCGATCGTCCGGCTACCATCACATCAATATTTCTGAGTACTGCCATGTTGCCGGCCACAAATTGCCGTAAAAAATGGTCCGTTTAGACGCAGAGCATATGGCAGATTAACTATAGCGTACTAGTTTTTTTTTTAACTCTAAACCGTGTCATCGTACTCTGGACTGACTACCCCGTCAAAGTGACACCAGTTTCAAATATCGTGTGAACTTTTTGACAGTTATGACATAAGAGATGACATATGGCCGTTGTTGTTATCCTCATTTTAAGGGTCATATTATGACTACTTGTTGCCTTAAACAATTCACACCTGCGTACGCCCCTCAAAATCATAGGTGGTATTTACTTGTTTAACCTACAGCATTACGTACATTAGAATGTATAAAACAGATACATAGAGTATGTATTAAGTCAATTTAAATCGAAATTTTTATTTGCTAGTTTTTTTTTTAGTGCTGTTTGCCCAAGATTATTTATTGCACTCTAAGCAATAGGCTTGTTTCTAAAATAAACAAAAAAATCCAAAAGATTAATCAATAAATAAAAGTACTAATTAAACTACGAACGATTAATTCCTTATTTAATTTTGTGTTAAATTGATTTTTTTATCATTAATCATATCATAAAAAAGCGATTTGACTAGACAAAAATAGTGACGTCATAGTCCGGTATTTGTATGAGATCTTATAAAACCTGCGTTTTGACATTTCTTAAAAAGTTGTTGTTTTGACTAGTTGGAGACTAGCCCATTGCATAATTTGTCAATGAGCTCATCCGACGTTGTTTAATTTGAACATTTGGAGACGGTAATTAGTCAAAATCGAATGGAAGTCTTATGCTTGACGAACAAGGTTATATCAACGGCCATTTGTGATAAGTGTCAAAAAGTTTGCAGGACGGTCATTCGATTCAGATTTTTGAAATTGCTGTCACTTTGTTTCAGGGAGGCAATCCAGTATAGGTAGTAGGTACTAAGGGATCAGGGTATGTGCATTAGTTATGGTGGAAAGTCAACGAAGATCGATGGAGCAGTAGGGTCGATTCATACGACGGCAGAACCGAAGCGCAGCGAAGCGTCAATCTTAAAGTTATTATAGCAAATTCACCCTTATCTCCACATATTAACGCATATATTTCTATCAAAATACAAAAAATGCGTTGTAAACGTCAGCGCTGATAGGTGCACGATAGAAATATGTGCATTATGTATTGGAGATAAGGGTGAATTTGCTATATTAACTTTAAGATTAACGCTTCGCTGTGCTTCGGCTTTGTGCTAGTATGAATGTACCCTTAATCTTTGAGTTTTATGTCACGTAAATCTTTTTAACCGTTTGACCTGGATGTAGAATGCTATTGTGTATAACTTTTGTATTATTCCTCCTAAATGTAACATTATAGCGTTGCCCATGCAGTGACAGTCTCTCTCCTCTCTGAGAGAGAGTACCACACACACACACTGCGGTTTATGCGTGTGAGCATGTCTTTAAATATTAGTTTCTAGGACATATTTTTTTAAAAGGTAACTAGCAATGTGGGATTGGGTCCCACATTACTAGCAATCTTGTTAACCCCTCCAGCTAAGCTCAAAGGCTTGTGTTAGGAGTGGGTTCACGTCGGTAGTATAATGGGTAGGATTCGAACCCGCAACCTCACGATTGCGAGACCGATGCCTTAGCCATTAAGCTACCGCCGCTCTTCACGAAGGTTTACTCCACTGATTTTGATTTCAATGATGATACAATTTCGACGACAAATTTATCTCAAATAAATAATCGTGTCCCGTGTCATTTGACAACTATATTATATGTGTCATTTGACATAAGTTTGACAGATCGTGTCCCGTGTCATTTGACATAAGTTTGACAGATCGTGTCCCGTGTCATTTGACATAAGTTTGACAGATCGTGTCCCGTGTCATTTGACATAAGTTTGACAGCATTCTATTTCAAACAGGTCACGTGGTTTAAAAGTTATTACGAGACGTAAAACTCACCGATAGGAATAAAGCCAGTATCTCAGCTGATTTTGGTGACGGCAATTTCAGGTGAAGGATGCTATATTCTCCCACTGGGTTCGTGGTTAATTTCTGTCAAATTTTTATTTCATTATATAATATTATAAAGAATGAGAACTTAGCTAAACCAATCTAGACAGAAAAGACAAGGCAAGCATATAGCGAAGGCGCATTGCAGTCAAAGTGTGGATGAGAGTTTTCAAATTAAAATAAAGAGACGAGACATGGTCCATTAGAATATTTGGCGATCTGCGCGCCGTTCTCTTTGTACCTATACTTATTGCAATAATTAAATAGACTGCCTCTGTGGCGATGTGGGAGTGTGTCCGACTGCTACGCAAGAGGTCGCTCGATTCCCACACGTGACACCACTTTGTGTGATCCACAAATTGTTATTCTGGGTGTACTTTGTGTCCGTGATTTGTATGTTTGTAAAGTCCCCCCCGACATAGGGCTTGTATCATACTGCGGGAGTCGTCTTTAAAAAAAAATGCATTCAAAAGGTGTCGTGTCCGCGCTCCATCTCCTCGTCTTAGGGCGTTTGTCAACCGTCGCCGAAGTAGAATTACTACGATACATAGAATTACTATAGCCGTTTGTCACCCGCACGTCTGTCATCCCCCGAGCCGAAGTTAATTAATCTCGTTTACGGTGATTTCGCGTTGACGGGCTGCGGTGGACGTACCTTAGGCTCAATTCAGACAGAAATGGCTTCGGCGCGGCGAGCACTTTCATTGTCAAAGAATTTTAAACTTTATTTGTATAATTTAAAAGACCAGTATCACTTGAAGGCCGTGCGTCCACGCGAGTCGCCCGCGACTTCTTTGAGCTTTTCAAGCGATACCGCTCTCTAAATTTTTTAACACGTTATAGAACCAAATACAAAAACATAGCCCATCGGATTAGCAAGCTGAAGTGGCAGTGGGCTGGCCATATTAGCCGAAGAACCGACAACCGTTGGGGTAAACGAGTTCTTGAGTGGAGACCGCGGCTCGGCAGACGTAGTGTAGGACGCCCTCAGGCCATGTGGAGTGATGATTTACGCAAAACGGCTGGCAGGAGCTGGATGCGAGAAGCCGAGGATAGAACAAAGTGGCGTGCAATTGGAGAGGCCTATGTCCAGCAGTGGACTGCGATAGGCTGATGATGATGGATGATGATAATACGCTGCCGGCCCCTACCACTCCTGTCTAAATTGGACCTTAAAGTTTTTGTTTGACCAATGCAATTATATTTATTTTATATTTATGCAGTATTTTTTTTACTTTGCATTACATTTCGGAGCAGCTCGTCTCGGTCCGTGCTTCGCTTTGTACAGTCGTACCATATACATATACGTTAAGCGAACGCTCGGCCGAGCTACATGGTAGGTGGAGTGGGGGGTGTTAGCTTTTATTTTCGTTACGGAATTTCTTGATTCGGTCGCCGCGCTCAAAGCCCGCGATAAAAGCTATGCTATAGCTTAAAACTAAACAGTGACATTACCTTTGGTCCTGCATTAGATCTTCGTACAGAGTTGCTGGCATCACTAAAGAAGTTGCCGTTATCTTCTATATATAACGGCGAGTCTTGCGTCGTGTCCGCCATGCCGGTGGCGCCGTGTAGGTATTTGCTGCTGTGACTCTTGCCCGGAGGACTGGAGACGAGAAAAAAAACATATAATCTATGGTCAGAATTGCAAAAATGATGGTAAGTTGAACGGTTTTTGTAATTTCTAGTGTAAAAGAAAGGTGTGGTTATTTTATGATTATTTGACATGAACAACAATACAATTAATATAATATAATATGCATGAAAGAGTAATGAATAACTGTATGTACAATTATTAAATCACTAAATATATTTGCACGCCATTTTATGACAGAACTAGCTGTCCCGCGCAACTTCGTATGCGTAATTTTTCCCCGTTTTTGCAACATTTCACGTCGCTACTCCGCTCCTATTAGTCGTAGCGCGATGTTATATAGCCTATAGCCTTCCTCGATAAATGGGCTATCCAACAAAAAAATAATTTTTCAAATCGGACCAGTAGTTCCTGAGATTAGCGCGTTTAAACAAACAAACAAAGCAAACAAACAAACAAACTCTTTCGCTTTATAATATTAGTATAGATATGTCCGAGCTCAATCTTACTGTAACACCAATGTACCATCATATTTTAGCAAATAAAGAAATATTTTATTCTATTCTGATATTAGGTAGGTACTTGGTACGCCTTCCGTCATCCAATTGTGTTAAGTGCTAGAAGACCCAGTGAATATTGTACTAGCTACAATTGAATGTAACCAATGTTGATAAACTTTCGCGATTTGTATACATTATGAAAATATATATATTACGGGTCTTAATCGCGTGAATAATTTAAGGTAAAATGTTTATTGTCCGACGTTTTGACCGTATTGCAACGGCCGTGGTCACGGGTAGACGCGATTAAGACCCGTAATATATATATTTTCATAATTAATGTAACCAATTTCTATGTCTCTTACGTTTCTTTGAGCCTTTCTATTTTTTTTTAAACTAGTATATTATTGAGGCCAAAACCAAACAAAAAAAAATAATTGAAATTGGTTAAGATATTTTAGGTAAAAGTATTTTTTTTTTCTATTTCATTGATAAATAAAATAATTATTAAAGATATCTTCATAATATGTATTACAGTAAGTTTAAAATTTGATAAAATTAGGTAACTAAACTACAAGCATATCATAGTGAATTTGACCTTAACAATTTATTTGTACATCGAATAAGGTAGACTGGTAGATAATGCTTTTAGCATTAAGTCCAACTTAGTACAAATTTGTGCAAAAAGGTAGAAAAAAAAATGGACCACACATTTCTGTTACTTATATATAAAACCGTGAAAGCCGTAAAATCGTACCACTGATATCGAATTCCCCTCGATCTCCAGGCCAGGGTCGTCAGGTGGAACCTCTAACGAATCATATGGCTCAAGTCTCGTGCCTTCATGGTGCATCAGTCTTCGCTTCGAAGCGTGCCGCGTCATGTTAGCAACCTTAAGAGCACTGGAAAAAAAAATCTGTGTACTCATAAGGTTGCTAACATGAATAATTTGTTACATTAACAGTTTATAGTGTTCCCACTAAAGGGAGACAGGTCTTCTCTCTAAGAGAGTGTACGGACCAGAGGCGTAGTTATCGCCGTATTTAAAGCAGCCAAAATACGTTATGAAAATAGATATATATTATGGGTCTTAATCGCGTGAATAATTTTTCGACCGTATTGCAACGGCCGTTGCAATACGGTCGGTAAGGTCGAAACGTCGGGCAATAAACAAGGTATTTTACCTTAAATTATTCAAGCGATTAAGACACGTAATATAATATTTTCATAATGTGTACAAATCGCGAAAGTTTATCAACATTTATAGCCAAAATACGTTCATTCTGATCGTGATCGTTACATAATTAATGGATCAAATCATGATCAGTGATTTGATCCATAGATTATCTTGGATTGACGGATCGCGATATGTTACAACTTCGAATTAAGATAGAGAGAATCTATTGCGATCCGTGATCTCGATCAGATAACGATCAGGAGGCCAATTCAAGTATTTAAAGCAATACAATTAAGTTTTGATTAAAACGGCCATTTTCGTATTCTTGTAACTTTGGGATCGATCTTAAAAACGCTTGCGCACCGAATGTCGTTATTACGCTCTCGAGACGCATACTTGCTCAGGCGTATTTGAGATCGATCCCAAAATTAAAGGAATACAAAAGTGGCCGTTTTATTCGAAATTTAACCGCAACTGCACTGCTTTAAATATGTGAATTGACCTTCAGGATTGAGCGTGTAATGGCTACCAATGTCTGTCATTAACATTTGTATATCTTCCCCCGTACTACTAGTATAGTATTATATTATCTGTGCCCGTACCAACGAAACAAAATGGCAGATTTATGCGAGGTTCTATGGGCGGAGCCACCACGCGGACACTGCGGTTGATGGCACATTATGTCTTCGAAATGTAAGTAATCATCATTTGTAAGAGAAAAAAGTGATTTGATTCCAGTTGTTGTTGCTTGACTTGATCAAGTTCCATCAATAGTTAGTTTAATATGAGAGAGCCTTGCGTGAGGCGCAAAATTTTAATTATATAATAATAATCGTTAATAATCCTGTCCTTTACTAGAAAGCAATGTATTGTACATTGCACCGACAAAGTGGTAGATTAATATATTTTGAGGTACATCCCCTACACGTTAAGTGGGGATAATCGATATTACGATATTATTTTTGTAATAGTGTTGCCACCGTTAAAAATATTTTCATACGAAAAAATACTAAATAAATAAACTGAAAGACTAATATTTTCGTTTTATTAATCCGGCAAATGTGAGACTCGATATCATTATATAAAAGTGTTATAATTAAAAACAAGAATTTTACGTTTAATCAACTTGTGGCACAACTTAAATACATGCAATACTGCTAATGGGCATTCCCTTTTAAAAAAAAAAGTCATTCAAACTTCTGCTATTCATCGATAGATGGCAAAACTAAAAAGTATCACCGCTGTGCCGGTCGGAGTGGGGGGTGTTAGGTTATTTTCGTTACGGAATTTCTGGATTCGGTCTCCACGCTCAAGGCCCGCGATAGAAGCTATGCAATAGCTTAAAAGAAAAAACTTACTGTCTGTAGTGGTCGTCATTAGGCGCGGGTGGTCGAATATGTTCAGTGTGGTCTTGGTCATGCTTCGGTTTTGGTTCCTCTTTAGCCGCTGGTTTGCGTGGTGTGTTGTACGTGGCTTCGGCAGACGCTTTCCCAGCATATTTGGAGAAGGCTTTGCGCCTACAAAACGACGAAAATGTTAGTCTCCTTGCCGCATTTGCTTACGGCTTTTTACCCCACTGTAAAGAAGGGTTATGTTTTTCGCGCGTATCTTGTATGTATGTATGTAATACTCTTTAATACCTGATATCTCACAATCCACTGAACGCATTTATACAATTCAAACATTTTTTAAATGATTAAGATAAGCCCTTTAATTTGATACCCATATTGCAGTATTCAAAACAACTTTTTATTTTGACATCTCACAGCCGCCATGTTTGTTTTTTTCAAACGTCACATATCTAAGAACACTCGGGCGATCAAGACGAATCTAACGACGTCTTAATTGTATAAATCCGTTCAGTGGATTGTGAGATATCAGGTCTAATAAAGAATATTACATACAAGATACTCGCGAAAAACATAACCCTTCTTTACAGTCGGGTAATAAAAAAATAAATTATAAAAATAAAAAAACCCGCCTGCACAAAAAAGATGGAAACATCTTGTTTCCATCTTTTTTGTGCAGTCGGAGTCACTTTACTAAGTTCACCGAGATTCATTATTGCCTCCGACAGCATGAAATTATATAATTATGTAGATCTTGTTTCCATCTTTTTTGTACAGGCGGTTTTTTTATTTTTATTAGCAATCTTACCCAGGTATCTTGGTCTGATGGACTTTTTCGCTCATTTTCTGTACAACATTTTCAATGTCTTTCATTCTAGTGCCAATGGCATCAACCAATGCTTGCAAGTTATTCGGTTTATCACGTTTTTCCTCTCTTCTGTCAGGCTTTTTCTCTTCTGCTGATAATTCTGGACGATGGAAGTTAGGCTCTTGTGTGTAACGTAACTCCATTATCTGTGTGAATAATAATGGTTACTTTTAGTAATAATAATAATAATATTTATTGTTCTAAAAATCATAATACATTTTACTACTGGTATTTTATGATACAGAATTAAACAGGTGATGATACTAATGTAATTTTGAGATTAATAATAATGATAATAAAAATGATTTATTCACTTAGGAAGCAAAATACTACACTTGTGAAAAGTCGATTCTACATTTACTTGTAATGCCTGTTCGCAAACAATAGGTAAAGCCCGAGAAAAGAACAGGCAATAAAAACTCGTGGCCACTCTTTTCAAATTGCCAATGTTTACAATGTTTCTCTGTTTATAAACTGTATATGCAGGTAAGGTGCTGCCACCATTATATTATACACCATATTAGAGGACTGATGCAAAAAAAAGAGGTCAATAATATTAGAAGAGTACACGAGATCGGATACATCAGCCTCAATGGGCACAACATAGTAGGAGCATCCACTTACGATGTAAAAACTTTATGTGCTTAAATATTGGCCAATTTACTGCTACTTAATGAATAAGTATACATGTTTTTTTAAAAGAAAGAAAAGAATTACTTACAAAAGTAAATCGTTATCTTAACTAGATTTGCAATGATTACTTATTAGTATTTATCATTAAAGTCTCAAAATATACATACCTAACTAAATTATCAAAATTTAAAACAAGCGTCAATCTCTGATCAAAATCACCAGGCCAAAAGCACTCCAAAGCGCATTTAGTAGGTTAGCGCTAGATTTGCAAGGATGGTCAATGGAATCGGTGAATGGAAATCGGTATTTATCCTAACATCACACATTACATATAATAATAACAATAATATCTTGGGACAACTCACACAATGTTATCTGATCCCAAACTAAGCAGAGCTTGTACTATGGCAACCAGACAACTGATAAACATACTTATATATTTCTAAATACATACAAATTATAGATAAATAACACCCAGACACAGAATAAACCATCGTGCTCATAACACAAAGTTTTATCCTGGGTGGGGATCGAACCCACGACCTCTTGCGTAGCAGTCGGATACACTCCCACCGCGCCACAGAGGCACAAGATACAGTACCAATGTTTGCAAGTTCTGTCGCAGGGATGAGGTGGGTGGGTATATCACCCATAAACATCCTCTGTGGGTGCAAGGCAATTTGCAAAAAAACACTAAACCAGAAGCCAGCACCTTGGAAGGCTCTAAATCACGCCAGATCCAAGGTATAAATTCCATTTCATAGTCAGACTTTAGAGGATATCATTTAAGATAGAAAGAGGCGTTAGTTGCAGGCATTTCATTCCATTATACAATACAATACTTGTACAACGTGCCGCAGAAAAATGCAGATGGATTTTAACAGTAGATTATTTAGGGGGTTTTTTTTTGTTTAAAAAAAAGACAACTAGCAATGTGGGATAGAGTCCCATATTACTAGGAATCTTGTTAACCCCTCCAGATAAGCTCAAAGGCTTGTGTTAGGAGTGGGTTCACGTCGGTAGTATAATGGGTAGGATTCGAACCCGAGATCTTACGATTTCGAGACCGATGCCTTAGCCATTAGGTCAAAAGTCAAAGTCAAAATACTTTATTCATTTATGTTACAAAGGGAACTGTATCCCGTACCCTCTCTTATAGAGAAGCGACAGTATGATTCTGTGGGAGGTTTCTAAGACGGGTTATGTAGGTATAGGTGACGGTCAGGGTGCTTACCTGGACTCTGCCATCTGCATCATGTCCCTCAGCGTCGTGCTCGTTCCACTGCGCCTGAGGAGCCTCCGTCCAAGGTTGGTGGTGGAGACTCTACAATGAATATTACATTTATACTTTTTGTAATTTTCAAAGCATTTATTAGTAATTGAAATTACAAATAATTAGTTAAAATATAAACTGTTAAAATTGGGGCTTAGGTATTAGTGGTCGTTCATTAATCTCGTGAGGCTAGAAAGCCCAGATAATATATCGCTATATTTTAAAACAAAGTCGCTTTTTCTGTCTGTATGTACGCCTAGATCTTCTAAACTATGCAACAGATTATGATGCGATTTTCACTATAATTCAGATAATTTATTTCGGAAGATTTATATGTATAATACATGTATATTATGTAAAGTATAGTAAAGAAAAGTTCGGACCGCTAGTAGATAATAATTAAATGATAAAAAACTCGATTTATTATCATTATAATAAATATGTTCAAAACGCCATCTATCGGACGCACGGAGGACTACTAATGTAACACACTCACTCAGGTTGATTGGCTAGTTCGAACATCCAAAAACAGATGGCGTTATACTAAATAAATAACTAGTATACCCCACTCGAAAAACGAATATTTAAGAGGATCAGTATAAAGGACTAGCCCTCTGCTTTTTCTGCTACCTTTGCATACTGGCTACTGGCTTCCCTACAAATATATCTCTATCAATTTGTACAAGCCTTGCTCATTTTCCCCACATTCCAAACAGCTAAATTACAGTTTAGTTAATTGATCTGTAGATCATATATTACCTGCGTTTTGTCTATGGGCAAGAGAGTTTCCTCCGGTTCCTGAACATCATCGTGCGATTCATGATGCGGCTCTTTCTCCTCCTCCTTGTCGTACATGTGAGACTCTGTTGTCTTTCTCACTCGCTTGTGCCTACAATGGCAAATATTTCAATGTTATGACTATGAGTCATATATGACTCATGTAACATTTCAAATGAGTCATATATGACTCACAAAACATTTCACGATAGAGCTCTTAATTATGGCACATGAGTTTTTAAATCATACTTGTTTTAATAACGAATGAAAAATGAATAAAATTTTAGGATGCTTCCATTTTGATAATAAATTAAGGTATGTAGAAAAAAATTAAGTCAAACCCGAGACTTCCGTATGCCATACCGGGGCCGGAATCGAACCATCTATCGGGACTATGTCGCTATAACTCCTTTTTTTTCTATCCTTTCTGCATGCAATTTGGGCCCTCGCTTGCGCCATCTAACCGCTATTTTAAGATAATATAAACTTACTCATTATCAGAATCAGAATCAGAATGAGCCTGATTCGGCCAACTCAGGCCTAGTTTTTCAACACTATCTGCGCGTCTGGAAACACCAAAATTAAAACATATTACTGTAAAATAGGTACAGCGATTTGAGATCGATTAATCGAAGAATCGGTAAAGCAATCGACTAAGGGCGTTTGTCAACGGGACGTCTTGCCGTCACCGAAGTAATGATACATAGAATTACTATTGCCGTTTGTCCGTCATCGTTCAGCGAGCCGATGTTAATTAATCTCGTTCACGGTGATTACCCTTGACGTCCCGTTGCGGTGAACAAACAAGTCTAACGCTAGCTCCACGCGTTGGCCCCAACGACGGCGACGGTCCAATGTTCCATGTAGATCTAGAAGATAGCATTGGACCCAACGTTGGGACTAGCGTTATTCTAGATCCACACGTTGGAGGAGTAGCGTTAGGACCGTCGTTGGGCTAAACGTGTGGAGCAAGGTTGTCGGCATTCTTATGGGTCACAAGCACCTCCACACCATCGAGCTGACGGACAGCCCGTTCTGCAGAGGATGCATGAACACCGGGCGCAGTTCCTGTCGTCACACCATCCCTCCCGGAGACGTGCAGCGATCTGAGTGGACTGCTGAGCTCCTGGGAGTGCTTCGGGTGGCTGGAGTGACGGAACTGGCAGGATAAGTATCTAACGTACAATGGCCTAATCAAGAGGCTAAGTGCGGTTTTTGGAGCCCCGTAAAAACAAACAAACAAACATACGGGTGAATACAATAATTGCATTTTGTAAGGTAGAAAAATTTGAAATCCAGACTCAGGAATCGAACCCGAGACTTCCGTAGCCAAACCGGGGCCAGAAGCGAACCACCTATCTCAAATCTTTCTATCTCTTAATGCTTGCGGGTTAGGCCCCCGCAGCGCCATCTAGTCGGTAGTTAAAGAACTATCACGGCTTTTGTTATTGCTTCGTTACAGAGAGAAGCCGCGGAGATGACGAGTTGATGAACTGTGATGAAATGACTCCATAAAAGATCAAATATAAAACAAAGTTACCTGGTTTCGATTTTCTTGTTGTAAGGTTCTTTGTCATTGTTCGTGGAGAGAGCAATCTGTCAATAAAACATCAATTAAAATAGTTTACTTCGAAGACAATCTAACCGCAGAGTAAGGATCAATTCATACCGCGATGGTAGCGGCCGGCAACGGCGTGGCGAGCATTTGAAAGAATTTTAAATTGTATGTTTTTTTTAAGACGAGTAGGCTACGAGCACTGTGTCGCAGGGGACATTACAAACATTCAATTCATAGACGCAAAGTACACCCAGACTCGAAACAACAATTTATGGATCACATAAAGTGGTGTCCCGTGTTGAAACCGAATCCACAACCTCTTGCGCAAGACTTCCAACCGCGCCACCGAGGCAGTACATACATTTTTTATTGTTGCTCCGCTCCTATTGGTCGTAGCGTGATGTTATATAGCCTATAGCTTTCCTCAATAAATGGGCTATCCAACAGTAAAAGAATTTGCCAATTCGGACAAGTAGTTCTTGAGATAATCGCGCAAATAAACTCAGCTTTATAATATTTTATGTAACATTATTACCACAATATCAGGACCGGGAGCCGATGGCGCAGCGCGCGGCACTACTTCGTTGCAGTCCGGGTTCTCTGTTGGGTTCTGCTTCCTCGCTGACCGGAGGCTTTCGGCTTTGCTTCCCTCAGATTCGGGTTCCGCCAATTCGTATATTGGACCTTGTTCTGCTAATCTGTTATAGGATTGGTTATCGCTTATTTAAAATGGTGTACTTAAATAGCCATCATAATTCAAAATTTAAAAAAAAAACAAAATTCTTTATTCACTTAGGATACAAGACTTGTGATACGTCGGGATTCTACATGTACATGTAACGCCAAGTTCGCAAACAATAGGTAAAGCCGGAGAAAAGAACCTGGCAATAAAAACTCGCGGCCACTCTTTTCAAATTGCCAATTTTACAATGTTTGAATGTTTATAAACTTGATATGGGGGTAAGGTGCTGCGACTAATATACTATACACCATGTTAAAGGACTGATGCAAATTGTATTATCAAAATGTTGAAACATGAGATAAACTAAAATCAGCCTTAGTGGGTACATAGACATAGACATGAATTTATAGCAAAACTGTGCATACTTATGGGGTTATAAAATATATTTTATAGAATCAACAGTTAACTGTTTCGGGTATTGCAATTAGTATTCTACTTACAACTAAGAAATATACAGTTATAGAAACAATAAAAAACATAAAAAACACACTAAAAATGGTACATGGTTTAAAAAAAATCCCTGAGGGTGTTTATATATTAGCCATCTTTTCAGAGTATTCTTAAATATTTAAAGATTTTTTTTATTTCTACAGGAATATGGTTAAATACACATATATCAGTAATATATGTATGTGCTTTTATAGTAAATTATGTTATTAATAATGGGTAGATTTATATTGTATTTATATTTAGTACGAATATTCAATCTCGAGTCGGATTTTAAAATTTAAAAAGTCACTGTTACATTTTATAAACAAGCATAATTCCAATACCCGATATACATATACCCGCAACTGCCCGCAAGTGTAATGGTTTCGCACAAACTTATATCTACTTGCCTAATCTATATTTAATTAAAATGAATATTTGTCTATTTTGCGTTTCGAAACCATGAAACCAATGATCAGATTGTGATGAAACTTAGGTAGAGTGATTCCTGGCACAAAAAGCCACAGCGAAGCATGTTAGGGTTCATCTAGTAAATATAATTTGACTGGCATGTTGGTCTAGTGGTTAATGACCCTTTTGTATCTGTGATTTATGTTTGTAAAGTGTTCGACACAGGCTTTGTACCTTAGTATTATTATTTTTTCCTTTAAAAAACGACTCCCGCAGTAGGGTACAAGCCCTATCACGGGGAACTTTACAAACATACAAGTCACGGACACAAAGTACACCCAGACCCGGAACAACAATTTGTGGACACACAAACTGGTGTCCCGTGTGGAAATCGAACCCACGACCTCTTGCGTAGCAGTCGGACACAATCCAGTCGTATAAAACAAATCAAATTTGATAAATCTTTTCCTAGACTTACTTAGGTTGGAACGTGGTATCCGAAGGCGGAGGCTTCTTCATCTTGTACATGTGACTCCAGGGGGCTGCCGGGAGCACCTCCCATGGCTGCCCGAGCACTCTGGTCCATACCTCGCCTCGTACTACCACCAGACAACTGACAACGGAATGGCGATGTTTATTACTTTTTCTCGCAAAATATACTGTATTTAATTTTGATAACAGGTACTTTATAGTAGGCAATAACTAAGGAAATCATATTTCTATCTAACACCCTTGAACCAAGACGCTTCCTCACTCAAGTAAAATCTTTATTCTATACTAATATTATAAAGCGGAAGAGTTTGTTTGTTTAAACGCGCTAATCTCAGGATCTACTGGTCCGATTTGAAAAATTATTTTTTTGTTGGATAGCCCATTTATCGAGGAAGGCTATAGGTTATATAACATCGCGCTACGACTAATACGAGCTGAGAAGCGACGAGAAATGTTTCAAAATTTATATTGTAAAAAATCTTCTGCGCTCAGGCTGTGAGTCACGCGCTTGTCAGGGGCGGGGTGCATGCACCTTCGATGGAGGCAGGAGGCTATTGCCTGTCAAAATTCTCAAATTCCTGTTGCTACAGTCCCTCTGCCTGCACTTAGAGTGGAAGTGAAGAATCAAATTGATAAACTCGTACGTACGTACGGTACATCAGGACCGAGAGCTACCATAAACCTGAGTCGAGAAATTGTGAAGGAAACGTCTTAGAATATGGATGTTAGTCTAGACGCAAGAAGTACCCAGGTAATCTCACTAATATATGTTCGTAAACTTTCGCGATTTGTAGGTACACATAATAGAATTTTATAAGCCACGGCCGTTGCAATATGGTCGAAACGTCGAGCAATAAACAAAGGTATTTAGCCCTAAAATAAAATATTTACGCGATTAAGACCCGTAGCTTATAAAATTCTATAATCTCACTAATCTCTGTTGTTTTGATGAAATGTATATGATGAAGGTAGCTTGAAGCTTGAGGATGGGAAAGATTCCATTAACAATGTTAATGAGTGAAACACTGAGGAACATTTACTTTTTTTCCTTCTTTCAAACTAAGCAGAGCGTAATATGGAAACCAGACAACCGATAAACATACTTATATATTTCTAAACACATACAAATTATAGATAAACTAGCTGTACCACGCAACTTCGTATGCGTATTTTTTCCCCGTTTTTGAAACATTTCTCGTCGCTTCTCCGCTCCTATAAGTCGTAGCGCGATGTTATATAGCCTTCCTCGATAAATGGGCTATCCAAGAAAAAAATAATTTTTCAAATCGAACCAGTAGATCCTGAGATTAGCGCGTTTAAACAAACAAATAAATTCTTCCGCTTTATAATATTAGTATAGATAACACCCAGACACAGAATAAACCATCGTGCTCATCACACAAAGTTTTATCCTGCGTGGGGATCGAACCCACGACCTCTTGCGTAGCAGTCGGATACACTCCCACCGCGGCACAGAATCAGTCCAACTCAACAGTTAACTATAATAAAAAACTATTCATGCAAAATGTTGCGTTACAAATTTTAACCGTTTTGATTTTTCAGCTGCTCCTTTTACATCTTAGCAAAACAAAGAATGAGGGACTACCTAACCACTCAGAAATTGATTTTTGTAAGATAAAGTTCACTAATTACTTACTGACGTTTTCATAGGTCCATAATAGACCAGAATTGTCTCATTGTTGCTTACCGTAGTCTCGTGCAACAAAAAGGAAACTGCATGTTGGTATCTTCGACCACTTCCTCACATTCGATCGCTGACTCCGGCGCCTCCACTCTCTTGCAGCTACGAAGAGAAAAGAGAATCAGATAAGTACCTTACTAACACTTTTTATACTTAATATTTACCGTTACAAATACGGTTCTAGTATGCTAAGCTGTTCTTGGCGATTTAAGGAGTTTATATCCAACTAGCCTAACCTAAGCACAACTTCATCTGCGTAAATTTTCCCCGTTTTTGCAACACTTCTCATTGCTGCTCCGCTCCTATTGGTTGCAGAGTGATGTTATATAGCCTTTAGTCTTCCTGGATAAATGGGCTATCCAACAGTAAAAGAATTTTTCAATTCGGATCAGTAGTTCCTGACATTAGCGCGTTTAAACAAACAAACAAACTCTTCCGCTTTATAATATTAGTATAGATATTTACCGTTAAAAATAGGGTTTTCGTATGCTAAGCTGTTCTTGGCGATTAAAGGCGTTTATAACTTAACTAGCTGTCCCGCGCAACTACGTCTACGTAAATTTTCCCTGTTTTTGCAATATTTCTCATTGCTGCTCCGCTCCTATTGGTCGCAGCGTGATGTTATATAGCCTATAGCCTGGATAAATGGGCTATCCAACAGTGAAATAATTTTTCAATTCGGATAAGTAGTTCCTGAGATTACCGCGTTCAAACAAACAAACAGGCTCTTTAGCTTTATGATATTAGTATAGATCAGCATTGCCAGACATTTTTAAAACACAGAGCAGTCAAATCAATTGAAATTGGACACCACTATAAAAAATTATGCGTAATCTTTGTTACATGAAAAACTGCAGGTTGATTTGTGATCTTCTTATGCTGCTTTATCAGTTAATTTTCGTTGAAAATGGGACCTAATAAAAAATCGGAATTTGTGCAAAGGAGCACCGAGCCCCTTACTTACTTATCCCTAGAAAAAAAATGCACTAATGATAGGTACAGGTACCTATCATCTCTTGTCCATCTTTCCTCTAATAGTATCTAATCTTCTAAAAGCGGAAATGAGACCATGCTGCGTGGAATAATTGGGCACTGCAACTCTTACTCAACGACCATTTTGTATTAATAGCTACTTACCCAACGGTATATATAGCAAGGTTCCGTCCTCCAGGCTGGCATCTGTGCCTGGTGCAGGAATACGCATCAGCCCACTCGGTGTACGCTGCGTGCTTCCTCATTGTGCGAGGATCTGTGCAAACTGGAGACCAGGAAAAATTATGTAGTAACAAATAAGTATAGGTTCCACTTGATTGTAGGCAGCATGACCTGGTGTGGCTACAATGGGGGGTGGGGCAACAGAGACAATTCCCTCCCTCCCAGACTTGACTGAAATATCTTGTTTTTGGTGAATTTGAGAATTTTAGCACTACACCTGTGTGTTTTAGGCGAATGCCCCCTTTTCCCCATCGGTAGTAGTGACTGGTGTAGCGGTGTTAAATCAAATGCATGACGTCCTCTCGTTATTCGAGCGACTCACACTTGGCCGGTTGAGTCAAATGTTGCCCCCCCCCCCCCTCTCAATTAGTTTCTGGATCCGCGCGACTGATAAAAACGTAAACGACTAGTTTCTACTTGGAAAAAGATATTCTTGTAACTCATTTCGGTCTAGCCATGTAGAAGGTATTACAATTACAGACATAAGTGCACTCTCATAGTCTAATGGAAAGGTAATCCGACGCTACCAGAGAGAGATTAGGCGTAAGACCGTAATGTGCTATCCTAAGCAAAGAATGGCGTTTTTCCAAAAACTCATCTGTCTTTGGACCATATAACGATGATTAACTTGATTTTTCGACATGAGTAAATGTAATGTACCATGCATGGGGGGGGGATTAGGCTTGACACCCCCCTCCCGAAATTGCATAAATGTTGGTACACTGTACACATTTGGTCGGTGTCTATTCATTTGCACCACCTACCCCGCTCCTCTCCCTCTCCGAAATTACGAAAACCACTCCTGAAAAATGATTCTGGGTCCTGGGTATGCCTATGGTACCAGGTGAGCATAAACTCAAGAAAATATTTAAACGTCGTCAAAATCTATGATCACGTTTTAACTATCTATTTAATATATATTTTAATATCCTAGTACTCTAGAAGATTTTGATGCCAAAAATAAGAATTCATCCTGCGTTTCGCCAACTATTTCAATCACCGTAGGTTAGATAAAGACCGTAACAGACCGCCAGGCTAAGACGGTTTGGACTTAAGGCAGTTTTTGACAATGTACTCATCAGGTCTTTGTATTATAATATGTCGAAAAATGTCTTTGCATAGCTACACAATAAAGAGGAAGAGGCAACCGAATAGCTTTCAAAGGCCATAGAGTTAGGTCTATCCATTGACGATGCTTAGATACCAGCGATATATGTGGCGCCATATGATAAAGAAAACCGAGCTCGCTTAATAGGATTAGGCGACTGCAAGGAAGGGTCCGTAGTAAATGGATAGTTGAGACACCAGTGGAGTTACTCGCGTATAGAAGATGTTATCAAACGATCTAATATAATAATAATAATAATAATATCTTGGGACAACTCACACAACGCTATCTGATCCCAAACTAAGCAGAGCTTGTACTATGGAAATCAGACAACTGATAAACATACTTATATATTTCTAAATACATACATATTATAGATAAATAACACCCAGACACAGAATAAACCACCGTGCTCATACAGCGAAAGGCAATTAATATCTATAATATTCCTCCATCACCTCGCCTGGTCAGACCCTTGTGTTAGAAGGATGGAGTTGTCATCTTGTATCTATCTGTCATCCAAGAAGCTACAAATCTTAACAAAAACAGCTACCCTTAAACAAAAAGTGAGCCACAAAATTGGTACTAACACTAACTGCAATTAGCCAATGACTTTTACCAAGGCATAATGGTTTTCAAAACATATGGCTCGTGCTGCCATTGTTTAGTAATTGGTTGGTTACGGCGTAAACACGACACGAAATCACGTGTCAGAAACCATACATATTGTGATAAGAGCGAAATTTAGATGACCATCGATGAATGGATATTTGTTATTGAAACACGCCATATCTGCTGAACGGATCTGGATGCAATTAGGCACAGGAATAGACTATATTCTGGAATAGCGCATAGGCTTTTCATTCCGGAGAATGGATAATTTTCGTGAAATAGATTCAACTGCTAGTATTATGATATATTTCAAAGTCAAATTCTGATTAATACCAATCTAGGAATCCAAATCGTTGCTGGATTGCCACTGGAATAATCTAAAAAAGCACTGGAATACATTGGTCTTGTAATACAGTGTAGTGACTGGATTAGAGATCTATTTTTCAACACAACTGCAATCGCAGACTGGAATCAATTCAACGCAATATTGTGGTTTCGTTCGCTGCTCGACATAAGTCTCCTCCAAAGATCGCCTCAACGACCGGTCCTGCGCCACCCACATCTAGCGGTGATGGTGGCAACTTCAATAACTTGTAAACTTTAACAATACTGAATTTTTCCAATTCCGTACAATCTGGAAGGACTGGATTACAATCTGAATAAAGTGAACCTAACAAAATTCCTTTTTTGATGACCACATTAACGAAAATTCGATAGAAAGTCTCGCCCTCGATCATGGAATATACAACTAAAAACTTTTTCGATGTGCGAATGTCCCCCTTTCATTCGACCTCACCTCATAAGTCACAGAACAATAATCATCCCATAACTACCTACTTATACAAAATATTTAAAGTTTTATAAGCTTTCTTCCCAAGGGTAAAAAAAAAAAAAATGACGTCTAAATTACTAAATCCCGACTTCACATCTACTTTTCTACATTTTCTAGAAATATAATAAACATGTATCATATAAACCTTTAAAAGAATAATCTATATTATTTCAATTATTCTTCATATGACGGTGAAAACCGTGACAAAATCGGTTATAGTTTAATAATAATAATAATATAATATTTTGGGACAACTCACACAACGCTATCTGATCCCAAACTAAGCAGAGCTTGTGCTATGGAAACCAGACAACTGATAAACATACTTATATATTTTTAAATACATACATATTATAGATAGAGACAATCAATCCTACACAGGCAGAAGCAAAAGCGAAGGCAACTTTAATAGCTATAATCCGCAACAAGCCGACGCGACGTGGCAATTATCTTAAAACGTAAACGATATTAAAATTAATAGTAATATCTATCCCCTAAACCTCAGGTCCTAAACTAGACCGAGCCTGTGTTATGGCAACCAGACAACTCATTAACATACTTTTAAATTTATAAATAGATTTAATATAAATTACACCTAGACAAAATAAACAACCGTACTCATCACACAAAGGTTTATCCTGGGTGGGAATCGAACCCACGACCTCTGGCTTAGTATTCACGATCACTAACTACTAGACCAACAGACCAGTCAAATTATTAATGTGGATCTTCCTTCTGATCTCATACCACAGTTATCACGTCATCTCCTTACCAACTAGTGATTAAATTGTTATCTTACATTGATCTTTATAACTCTGGGTGTTCACCACTTCTTTGTTCGGTGCGGGGCTAGCAGAGACCATGGCTAACAGCCCCAAGGTCCACAGTGACTCCATCATCAGCTCATTGACTGCACACGTCGGTTCAGGGCTTCAAATGGTAACTAATCGAATATAAGTCGATTATTCTTGAAGTGAGGACAGTGAGGCACAAAAAGTATAAAAAAGTATAAATTCGAGGCGTCGTTTTTTGATTGCTAACGGGGAAACTGTACAACAATGAATTCGATTATTAAGTTAATCTAATTCATCATTATTTATTTTAGTTACTAAATGCAATAGATACTTCTTCGTTACTTAAGATCTATTTATGCCACGGTGTAATAAATAACGCTAATAAGAAAAAAACCTGACAAATGCAAGTTGGACTTGCTCAATGAGGTTTCCGTGCAAATTTGTAGGTACATGTTTTGAATAATAATAATATCTTTGGACAACTAACACAACGCTATCTGATCCCAAACTAAACATAGCTTGTACTATGGAAACCAGACAACTGATAAACATACTTATATATTTCTAAATACATACATATTTTAGATAAATAACACCCAGACACAGAATAAACCATCGTGCTCATCACTTTAAGTTTTATCCTGGATGGGGATTGAACCCACGACCTCTTGCGTAGCAGTCGGACACACTCCCACCGCGCTACAGAGGCAGTCAGGAATAGTACAGGAATCGAGTCTGTATCGAGGTATATACGTTTTTGTGGCGTAAAAGGCCGTATATATTTTTTTTCTGTAACTTAGAAATTTGACTGTAGACCTGGGTATATGGTTTTAATTACAACTCGATACGGACGGACGGACGGACAACAAAGTGATCCTTTATGGATTCCGTTTTTTTTCCTTTTTGAGGTATGAAACCTTGGAAATAATGTCGATACCGACACCTATTCTTTGGCATTTTTATATTCTCAGTTTTTTTTTCTTGTGTATTTTTTTATTTTTATATTCTCAGTTTTTTTTTATTGTGCTAGAAATAGGGTTATGTTTTTCGAGTGTATATTACTTTGACACGTTCTAGAGTCTAAATGGTTTGATAGATTTAAGCTTGAGAGGTATCGTTAGATTCGTCTCAGTTGTGAATGACACTGGGTGGGTACCTACTTCCTACATAAATACTGTACAATACTGGCCTGTTGGTCTAGTGGTTAGTGACCCTGACTACTAAGCCGGAGGTCGTGGGTTCGATCCCCACCCAGGATAAAACTTTGTGTGATGAGCACAACGGTTTATTCATGCATCTATAATATGTATGTAGGTATTTAGAAATATAAAAGTACCTATGTTTATCAGTTGTCTGGTTTCCATTTTACAAGCTCTGCTTAGTTTGGGATCAGATGGCGTTGTGTAAGTTGTCTCAAGATATTACATTATTATTATAATAATAAGAAAAAATAAAATGGCGGAAAAAAATTTAGTACCAAAATATTTTAGTAATTAATAAGCGGGTTATTTGTAATAGGGTTATTTGTAGATATATTGTTGTATTTTGTATTTCTTTTAACAATATACCTAAATGTATTTCGTATAACAGGTAAATTTGTATTTGTTTAAGAATTACCACTTCAGCTTAAGTTCCATTTAAGTGCTAGTTACAAATTTCTTAGAGCCAGCCAGTCTTTTTTTATCCTTATCTTTTTAAATACCTAATAAGTAAAAAACAAACTCGCTTTCGGTGTATATATGTATATCCGCTAACTCCTCCTAAACCACGCAACGACTTTTGATGTGGTTTTCACCATAGAATCAATTAGATACTTTGTCAAAGCAGATATATGCATATTATCTATACTAATAATAAAAAGCTAAAGAGTTTGTTTGTTTGAACGTGGTAATCTCAGGAAATACTGATCCGAATTGAATTTTTTTTTCACTGTTGGATAGCCCATTTATAAAGGAAGGCTATAGAATATATAACATCAGGCTACGATCAACAGGAGCAGAGCAGCAATGAGAAATGTTGCAAAAACGGGGAAGATTTACGCAGACGAAGTTGCGCGGGGGCAGCTTGTGTTAAGATATACATGGTTGAGACAACACCATGCACAGTCGAACCGGACAAGTAATTTGTGAAAAAAATATATAAATTGGAAACACTTATGTCTTCAACAGTACCACGCTATCAACATACAATAACACTAGTAATGTTTATAAACAAAGTTCGTGATATCCGGCACTTATAGACCAAAGAGACCAATACCAACACGGATATAATACTAGCAAAAATGGATACCGATGGTTCATTAATCATTATACCTACATCAATTTTTTATTATTTACTAGATGTCCCGCGCAACTTTGTCTGCGTAATTTTCCCCGTTTTGGCAACTTTTCTCGTGGCTGCTCGGCTCCTATTGGTCGTAGCGTGATGTTATATAGCCCATAGCCTTCCTCGATAAATGGGCTATCCAAAAAAAAAAAAATTTTCAAATCGGACCCGTAGTTCCTGAGATTAGCGCGTTCAAACACACAAACAAACAAACTTTTCATTTTTATTTTTATTTCGTAAAATCATATCACTGATTATTTAAAAACGACAAATTGATAATATGCCAAAATAACAATGAAATTATGATTAGTATAAACAAATTTAGGTTAGACGGGAAAAGCTCATGAGAAGATATCAAATTCTTTCTCCTGTCTGACTGACTAATTTTTTTCATTTCATTTATTCAAGAACAATATATAAATTGTGTTTGAATTTTGTACATGCATACACAATAACAATTAAAAATTAAAAATACATCTTACACAATTATAAATCTAACTCTAACATTTCTTTACACACAAAAATTGATTAAAATAAGTAAAAAAATAACTAAATACATTAATTAACATTCCGGCTTAGCCAGGGACGATGGCAAGAGACCTGATGGGATGTCACTGATTCCTTGGAGTATGGGAAGGGTGCTTGTGTGGGACGCCACGTGTGTAGACACACTTACTCCTTCCCACCTCCACGGAACCAGCGCTAAGCTGGGGCGGCAGCTAAAGCGGCCGAAAATTTGAAAATTGTTAAATACGTCATGTAATTGTTAAGGGGTCTTGGCAGCGAATATATATTTGTACCTTTTGGCGTCGAGACCCTTGGCCCATGGGTTCCCAGCGCGAACAAATTCTTTAAAGAAATTTCCAAAAAATTGGTCGACTCCACTGGTGAACGTAGAGCTGGCAGCTTCCTCGCACAACGATCAGCATTGCTGCATACAGCGAGGAAATGCTGCCAGCATCTGTGGAACCATGCCCAGGGGCCCCAATTTTTTAGATAATAATATATTTATGTCTTATTTAGTGCTAGTTTTTAGTTTTAATTAATTACCTATATTGTTTTTAAACTTCATGTACCTACTTAAATAAATATTATAATAAAGTAAAATAAGTACGATGTCAAATATTCAATGTCAATACATTAATATACAAAACTAGAACAACTTTACCGAATTAACTAATTCTATTTTATCTCCATGACTGACAAAAACTAAACCGTTGATAGGAGAGATCTGACATTTTGAACACATATTTAATATAAGATGTAGGCATCCGTCTAGAGTGCTTTTTTGAAAATTCTACCCCTAAGGCGTTGAAATGGGGTGTCAAAGTTTGTATGAAACTCCGTCAGTTTTGAAGATAGATCTGTGAAATTTCGTACTTAGCTTCTCGTTTAAAATAAAATTATCTGTTTTATCATTTTTGGAAATTTAAGCCCTAAAGGGGTAATATAGGAGTAGCAAGTTTATATAAAACACAGTCAGCTTTTATGTTCTACTAGCGGACGCCTCTCGGTTTCACCCGCGTAGTTCCCGTTCCCGTCGGAATACAGGAATAAAAAATAGCCTATGTCACCCGTGTCATGTCACGAGTGTAGCTTTACAACGATGAAAGAATTTTGCAAATCCGTCCAGTAGTTTCGGAGCCTATTCAATACAAACAAACAATCAAATCTTTCCTCTTTTTAATATTAGTATAGATAAGTGAAATTTCGTGTTTTAATTTTTGCTTTACTATCATTCAGATAATTTCTTCTGGACAATTTCTCACATAAACCATCCAGAAGACGAAAAATACATGCATATTAAGTGTATATGTAGATAGTGGCGATAATTCCGTTCGAAGCCGGGAAGTGCCGCCACTTTTGTATAAAGCACACACAGGCATAGAATAAACAATATCATCAAACAAAGGTTTATCCAGGGTGGAGATCGAACCTACGACCTCTGGCTTAGCAGTCAGTGTCACTAATCACTAAACCAACAAGCCCGTCCACTTAAAGTTACAGCATTTTAAATTGCTTATGTTTTGTTTTCTTGCCCAGCGCAACTTCTTATGCGTTAATTTTCCCCCGTTTTTGCAACATTTTTCATTGCTGCTCCGCTCCTATTGGTCGTAGCGCGATGTTATATACCCTATAGCCTTCCTCGATAAATGAGCTATCCAACAGTGAAAGAATTTTTCAATTCGGACCAGTAGTTAACAAACTCTTCAGCTTTATAATATAAGTATAGAAGAATGGAACGAAAAACAAAGACAAAACATTCGACAATGCTGTAAACTAAAATATTGTAATGGTGGTAAGTCTTAGATTCGTGGCAAGCAGCCCAGCTTCCCGGCACGGGTCGCCGGCCGTTCTCAGCCGAGCATTATTCACGTTGAATGTCGCTTTGAACGCGAGCATGTGAACCCACTATTTATTTTGATTATTTACATAGATATAAATCCATATGATGTCCCACTGCTGCGCACGGGTCTACACAGTAGAGCCTATTTATTGTTACTAGTCTGGCCATAAATAGTATACTGATATATAAAAACTTTTTTTTTTCAAGTTTTTAATAACTTTGAATTTGGAAGGCGTTTATTATTTTTAAAAGTTCGAAAAGGATTGCGGTGATCGCCTTGCACAAAGTGGGTATGGAGCCGTCGGTCATATTCCAGACACTTCAAAAGCTTGGTACCAGCCGTATGTTCGTATATCGTACTATCAACAGATACAACAACACTTCCTCTGTCGAAGACCATAAAAGATCGGGGCGGCCGCGTGCTGTTAGAACTATCTACAAAGGCTGAAGCAAGTATTGGCATTGCCTATGGAAATAGAGTGTAAATCCATAGATTCGTGGCTAGACAGATTAAAGGCCTGTATAAAAGCCAAAGGTGGCCATTTTGAATAGAATATTGTATTTATTTTTTGCTAAGACTTTAATAAATATGTAGGTATACTTATAATTTTTAGTACCTAATATTACATAATTGAAACAAAAATGAATTTTCATTTGTTACGGAACTTAGGTAAGGTCGGACTAGGTAGATTCTGGGGGATAATGGTCATAATCGCTACGCGTAAAATACGTAAAATACCTTGTTTATTGTCGAAACGTTAGGTAAAAGTGACTAAAACTAGGTATTATACCTTAAACTACTCACGCGATTAAGACCTGTGGTTTAAATAATTTTATAATGTGTTCAAATCACGAAAGTTTATCAATATTGATGGGCACCGTAGTTTGCAACACGCAAGCTTTGAGGTTAATTTAATTGCACGGAAGGGCACTATGTAGGGTTCCGTAGTGCCCCCCCCCCCCCCCTTCCATCCGAATAATGTGGCATAAGAAGTGGGTTTTCTGTTGTTTTTGTTTCATACTTACTACGTTATACCTACATAATAAAATGTTCAATGGAATTTGTACGAAAATGTTGTTACTTCTCATTTGATCAGCTGTTACTCGTAAACTTGTAAAGCCTAATTAGCTGTGATAGTTTTCCTTTTAATTTCACTATATACTACTACTGTGAATTTTTTCACATACCCAACATCAACCATTTAGCTCTCAGGGGTGGAGGACACACTTAACTCCAACAAAAATTTGCACTTTTTAGCCTAATATTTCAAAAGTATGTCGGAAAAAATAAATGCATTAAGTATGAAAAAATCCCATTTGAATAATTGCACCAGCATGAGAGCGTATGTTCATGACACTTAGTCCTTTTGTTGAGTAAGTTGCAATAACTCAATGATGGAAGGTATATCCGATCATGTTGAATATAATTTTACCTTTATACCTTTGTGATTTTTTCATATTTTTTGGTCACACGATTCAAAAGATAAGGGGAGGGGACACAATTTATACAACTTTCGGAGCGATTATTTCCAATAATATTTACTTAATCAAAAAAAGTTTATTAGAAACCTCAAAATGTTTTTAAAAGACATGGCGAATGATGTGCCCCATGATTATTTTTTCAACACACATCAATATTTACTGAAAAAAAAATTACTTCTGTTACATGTATGGAGTGCCCCCCCCCCCCTCCCCTAAAAAATATTTATTTTTATTATTTAGCTTTCAAACTAAGTACCTACTACTACTACAAGACACCTTTTCACTAAATTTAAATTGAATGGAATTGAATAGTCGTTGAGTAAACTGCCTGCGACATACGAACAGACAGACCGACACGATGAAACTATATTTTTGCCATTTTCGCTACGGAACCATATAAACGCTGTACCGCATAAATGGTAAAGTTATATACTCCAAGGGGCAACAACATCATTTATTGGGCGAAGCAAGTTGTTTCCCATAACTTAGTTACCGAAGTATAGTTAAGTAAGTTAATGAAGATATGATGTTAGCATCATATCTTCAGCTAAAAATTGAAAGTCAATTCAATTTAAAATTCTTTATTCACTGCGGATGCAAAACAACTCTGATGATACGTCGGGATTCTATATGTACATGTAATGCCAAGTTCGCAAACAATAGGTAAAGCCGGAGAAAAGATTCTGGCAATAAAAACTCGTGGTCACTCTTTTCAAATTGCCAATTTTACAATGTTTGAATGTTTATAAACTTGATAAGGCTGCGACTAATATTCTATACACCATATTATAGGACTGATGAAAGATGAATTATTAAAAATTCGGAACATGAGATAAACTAAAATCAGCCTTAGTGGGTACAAATAGTAGGAGTTACTTACAACAGAAAACAATTCAAAATTTCATTATTTTAAACCTACAATCAGCGGAATCAAGACCCGGAGCCACAACACTGTTAAAAAAAATAAAATAAAAAAAAAACCTTTGTAGGTAAGCATGTCTCCATGTCGACGAAAGCATACAACTTGTAATAGTAACCTATATACGAAGAACAGGTTCAAAACAAGGGTCCCAAAATAAAAAGAAGCGCGGACGGGTTAAAAACAGGTTTCACTTTTAACTTTAACTTTACAAAAAGATAACTATTTGGGATTGTTACCTTCTTGTACAGTCAGGAACAATACGATATACATATTAGATATATTTCGGGACTTAATCGCGTGAATTATTTAAAGGTACGAACCTTTTATTTACCGACCCGTTAAATAATTCACGCGATTAAGTCCCGAAATATATCTCATATGTTGTATAAAAATCGCGAAAGTTTAAAAACAATAATACGATATACAATTGTACAGTAGGATCAACGTAACTTGACCGGATTGAAGTTGGTGAAAAGTGGTTGCGCAGATGCATCTTTTAATAGTAAATAGTGACAGGAAGCGGGGGGCGGGAGCGATAACTAAACCAAGAGAATTAGAAACGCGATTACATTGTCTTATTTAGTATTACTAACTCATGTTTTTTGTGATTTATTTCATAAATCAATTGTTTTACCAACTTTCTTTAGTATTTACTCTAACTGTTCTAAATTTAAACTTTTATGAACTCATTTTTATCGTATAAATATTGTTGAATTAAAATTTTGTAAGTATTTATAATCGATTAAACATAATTAATCATCTTTATTATATGCGCGAAAGTGATAAGAACTTAACTTCAACCTACAACAACTTGACCAATTTTTCATCATCCGTAACCAACCGTTTAAAAAATGGGTCGGAATTGTTACGTTTCAACAAAAATCGCAAATGGAAACACGTTGCATTAAGTTTCTCTCAGTGAGATCATATGGTACCCAAATATCAAGCTTTTTATTGTACCCAGACTTTTGTAATAACGTAAAACTGTTTTGTGATCAACATCCAGTTCTTCAGCAAAATCGTAACTATAATGTCGATCTTGCTCCACTTTTTCAAAGATGGCACTGATTTTATCTGTGACAGGGCGTCCAGGGCTTCACACTAAAATTTCCAGACTTGAAATGCTTGAACCACATTTGTGCTACTCGTATTGATACCGCATTAGGTCCGTTAACCGCACTAATTTTATTCGTGGCGTTCGTCGCATTTTTACCTATAATGTAATAAAACTTTAAAAGGTACCGATGCGTTCACTTTGCTAGCTTGAATAACAATTGGAAAATGGCGGGAACTAGTTTTGTTTATTGCATCTTCGGAATGTCAACATTTAATGGTATTAAAACCAGCCAGTTAAATTCAGTACAACCAAAGAGGTTTGATTACTAACAATACATTCAAATTATAGAATTTTATAAGCTACGGGTCTTAATCGCGTAAATATTTTATTTTCAGGTTAAATAACTTTGTTTATTGCCCGACGTTTCGACCGTATTTCAACGGCCGTCCATGAAATACGCTCGAAACGTCGGGCAATAAACAAAAGTTATCCATAAGTGTACAAATCGCGAAAGTTACGAACATATAATGCATTCAAAATTGAAACTACTTTTGCCCCTACCTATTATAAAAAATCTTCATAGGCCTCATCTAGCTTTTGTTGTTTTAAAAATTGCAAGTAAACCCGGAAATAAATCTTTAGTGCATTGTGCCTGACTATACCTACATACCTATGTAAAACGATCACATAACACGAAATGTTTGAACTTTTATTATAGTAGATACGTATTCACTTTTTATTTAAAACTAGTCCTTTTGGAAAGAAACTTGTTCAATAAAAAGTAATATTATTACATATTTAGCTTACGTTAGGTTAAGTTATGGTTTTAATTACGTACTTTATTATTATAGTAAGTATCTAGAAACTTAATAAAATAATCAAAATAAGCTTTATTTTATCTCAAAAAATACCCAGTTGCCATAATAATTTTGATATACATAGCACTACTAGTATAGTATTATATTATCTGTGATAGCACAGAATATTTAACGTACAGATGTAAAGCTTCATACAAAACCCTCTTGACGCACACACACCATTACATCTCAAAACGCGTGAAACCAGAGACATAGCGATCATAGGTTCATTCGTATATATATATTTAATATTAGATAGAAAAATAAATTGTAGGTATGTTTACGAAATCACTAACTTGCGCCTGTAGTGTCGCACGCGTGGATGACGGCAATAAATATATTAAACTAGCTGTCGCGTGCAACTTTGTCTGCGTAAATTTTCCCCGTTTTTGCAACTTTTCTCATTGCTGCTCAGCGCCTGTTGGTCGTAGCGTGATGTTATATAGCCTATAGCCTTTCTCGATAAATGGGCTATCCAACAGTGAAAGATTTTTTCAATTCGGATCAGTACTTCCTAAGATTACCACGTTTAAACAAACAAACAAACAAACTCTTCAGCTTTATAATATTAGTATAGATAATATTATTTTTAATATCTGCCGATATGCCCACTCGAAATACTCTTCAAAAGTGTATTTCTATACGGTAACGGCGAGATTTAGTAGTTCCGGGCACCACTTGAGGAAGAATAGTGACGTCACAATCTCGTATTTGTAGGTACTAAGATCTCCATATAAAATCTGCATGTTGATATTTCTTATACAGTTATTTGACTTGTTGGAAACTGAGGACAACATTGTCGCTTCCTTTTTGTGTACCAAGTCCTTTTATTTAAATAAAGATATATAAAAAAGAACCTCGTGACCTTTATTTAATGTACTTTGATCTAGGTCTCATCCACATGGTAGTAGCTGATTTGACTTCCTTGGGAGGTCCGTAGCTACTACGTGAGCTGGTACTGACAGGGAACTGGTCTAATTCCTTGTCAACAGATATGTTGAAGCGTAAGCAATCATAATATGATTACCATTATATTATAATGGTAAAATATAATGTCAATTATGTCAAGAAAAAAAAAATCTAAGTAGATACCTAAAAAAAACAAGTCTTAACTACAATTTTGGACACCATCCATATAAAAATAAATCCCTTGGTCACGAGATAACTAAAGAACGACTTTACATTCTTTTTTTCTTAATTTTCTAATACTCTGTAGAAGGTTAAGTAAGAAAATAACGAAAAAAATAACAGCTAGTTTAGTAAATATGGATGTACAGTACTCCCAAATTAATAATGCACATGCAGATCTTCGCTAATTGTCGTATTCCCGGAAACACTCGAATCATGGAATCGTAAGAGCCCTAAACAAGGCATTTGCATTTTGCACCTTGTTTAAAAGAGATAGGAGTCAATATCATGTGTGCACAATCGAAAACAAATCGGGCGTTCGGCAGCTGTCGCCGGTCAGCGAAATGTCTGTCAGTCGTCTTTATATATTGGTAGTGACTGCACGTGTTCTCTATTTGTGGAAATATATAGAGCTGCTATTACACACCCTTCTTGGTAAATATAATTTCAACATTAATTAGCTTATTCAGATTTAAATAGTATATTTTGAAAAAAGGAAAATAAATAACATATTTCACGTTTTTTTAATATTAAAAAAATAAAATACCTACATTAAATACATATTAAGTACTAGAAAAACATTTAAAAAATGAGATTTATTTAAATTAAATAAATAGATAAACATGCATAAAAAATATATACCTAACTCTGCCCATGCCATTTTCTTTCAGACGAATTCTTCCAAAATGGATAAATTTAAACGTGGAAAACCGCTTAATTCACAAGCACGGCAAATGGTATTTAATGTGTACCTTTATTTCTTAAATGAAGCCAATGTTTTCAACAGAGACCATGATGGTTATTTTAAAAAAATTCAAGACCGTGTTACAAAAGCTACAGGAATTTCGCGACGAACTTTGAGTAATATCTTAAACGAAAAAAAACATAATCAATCAAAGAAATTTTCTACACCGAAAAAAGGAAGACCTAAAAGTAGATTTCGGCTGGTACTTGATGATTTCGACTACTGTGTTATTCGTAATATGATATACAATTTTCAATTGACGCTGAAAGAACTCCCAACTGTAAATAATTTAAGAATAAAGTTGATCGAAGCTATTAATTTCAAAGGCTGTGCCGAGACTTTAAGGTTGATCTTGAAAGACATGGGGTTTAGGTTTCTGAAAACTGATAATAACAGACAATTACTTATGGAAAAACATGATATACGCCTAAAAAGGATCAAATATCTCAGAGAAATACAACAGCTGAGGAGTTCTGGTAGAAACATAGTATTTATGGACGAGTCGTATGTGCACACATCACATACTAAGGGTAAAACTTGGCAAGATAGCAACAAAAAAGGTATCAAACAACCCATTTCCAAAGGAGAGCGAATAATTATTGTACACGCAGGCAATGAAAAAGGCTTCGTCCCAGGGGCTCTAATGTTACATAAATGTGTCGACTCAGAAGGTGACTATCATAAAGAAATAAACGCGGAACGTTATCAAACTTGGCTACGCAATCAATTGATTCCCAACTTGCCTCCTAATAGTGTGTTGGTAATAGACAACGCCCCATATCATAATAAGCTGTCTGTGAAACCACCAAACTCAAACACATCTAAACCACAAATGACAGCTTGGTTACAACAACACAACATTCCGCATGACCCAAAGAAACTGAAACCCGATTTGTATAAAATTATACAAAGATACAAAGAAAATTACACAGAATTTGCCATTGACCGTATAATGGAGGAACATGGGCATAAAATTATACGATTGCCACCATATCATCCCGATTTTAACCCTATTGAAAATATTTGGTCCCAAATAAAGCAACACGTGGCCAAGAGAAATATTGCAATGACTGTGACGTCAGTTAAAGATGCTATATTAGAAAAAATCAATAAAATAGGACCAGAAGAATGGAAAAAAGTTTCTGATCATGCGGTTCAATGCGAAGATGAATATAGAAAATTTGAGCCAAGAATCGATAGTTATTCCGATAAACTGATTATTTACACAGGTGATAGCAGTGAGGAAAGTGTAAATGAACAAGAGCATAATGAAACTTCTGATGAATCTGCGATGTCGGGAATAGAGGTCTTCCTCGATTCTGATTAATTTTTTTATAATTGTATTATTTTTCTGGAATGATTAGTGCTGTAAACAAATTTGAACTGAGATTTTGATTATATTTTATGTAAACCTCTATTTGAAAACGTTTTTTTCTCCTTCTAATAAAACCTTATGTTATTTAAACCTTTTCCTCCATAATTACACCAACTTCGGTAAGACACTTGAAAACTAATCACTCCAACAATGATTGTAGCGTTTTCGCTATTTACTTACATGGAATTATCGAATCAAATTTCGTTACAGGTAAATCAAATCTGTTTTAGCACAAAACACATAATATATAAAATTAGGCATAGAGAAATTGCTCTTAACCACTCTATATAAATATCGTCTTTCGACGCTCGGGTAATACGACCGTTGCCGAACAATGACGAAGATTTCCGAAGATTTCTATGCGCATTATTACTTTTGGAGTACTGTAAACAATTGAATCTTGACCAAAATTTAACGCAGTTACAACACAATGTAACCTAAGTATGTCGAACAGATAATGAAAACAAAATATAACGTAAATACGTCGCCTCTAGCGACTGATCGTCATTCAAGCCTATACAATGGACGCGCGCGCACTCATCCTCGTCACTTTACTGCAAGGGGCTGTGAGTATACCGCTTTATATTACTTCCTGTTGGTCTAGTAGGACCCTGACTGCTAAGCCAAGGGTTTGATTCCCACTTAGGATAAGTCTTTGTGTGATGGGTACGATTGTTTATTCTGTGGGTGTTATTTTCTAATAGGTAAGTATTTAAAAATCCCGTGTCCCGGTGTTTGTGATCGAATTCGTCCGAAACAGCTCGATCAATTTTAATGTTTTTTTTGTATATATCAGTATAGGTATAATCGTAAAGTATTTTTTTTTAAATCGTGATTTTAGTATTTTTGTATCAATTGCAATAATATAACGCAGACGAAATTGCGAGGGTCAACTCAACTTTACTGAAAAGTTTGTTTGAAAGCTGTAATCTTAGGAATTACTAATACGAATTAAAAAATAATGTGTTGGATAGTCCATTTTTCGAGGAAGGCTATAGGCTACATACCATCACGCTACGACCAGTAGGAGTTGAGCATCGATAAAAAATGTTGTAAAAACGGGGAAAAATGTCGCAGACGAAGTTGCGCGGGTTAGCTAATCCACAATATCTATACTAATATTATAAAGCGGAAGAGTTTGTTTGTTTGTTTGTTTAAACGCGCTAATCTCAGGAACTACTGGTCCGATTTGAAAAAATATTTTTTTGTTAGATAGCCCATTTATCGAGGAAGGCTATATAACATCGCGGTACGACTAATAGGAGCGGAGTAGCGACGTGAAATGTTGCAACAACGGGGAAAATGTACGCATATTGCGCGGGTTAGCTAGTCTACAATATATATAAGTTTGTTTATCATTTGCTCGTTGAGTACAAGTTTCATCTAAATCGGTTCAGCAGTGACAAATTTGATACTTTTTTTACGCGTAAACTCATATACAGAGATGAACAGACGTTTTTTTATTTTAAAAGATAACTAGCAATGTGAAATTGTGGTCCCACATTACTAGCAATCCTGTTAACCCTTCAGCTAAGATCAATGGCTTGTGTTAGGAGTGGGTTCATGTCGGTAGTATAATGGGTAGGATTCGAACCCGCGACCTCACGTTTGCGAGACCGATGCCTTAGCCATACCTTTCATATTTATAACGTTAGTTTGGCTTTTATTTAGTTTTATCCCGTATAGAAATCGAACCCACGACGTCTTGCGCCGCTGTCGTATTTACTAGCACTGCGCCACCGAAGCAGTATAATAAAAGACTAGCTGTCCCGCGCAACTTCGTATGCGTAAATATTTCCCGTTTTTGTAACATTTCTCATTGCTGCTATTGATCGCAACGTGATCTTATATAGCCTATAGCCTACCTCGATAAATGGGGTATCTAACAGTGAAAGAATTTTTCAATTCGAATCAGTTATTCCTGAGATTACTGCGTTCAAACAAACAAACTCTTCAGCTTTATAATATTAGTATAGATATAGATTGTTGAATATCGAGAACAAAATAGAACGGAGGGCCTTTAGATTGTTCTTGCGTTCTGTACATTATTGCTAAATATATATGTACCTTAATATATGTATAATTATGATAATAGTACCTACGGATAATCCATAATGAATTCTTTGTCTTTACCTTTATACCATTTTTGAGTCGTTCCACCTCATTTTTTTAGGGTCCGTAGCCAAAATGACAAAACGGAACCCTTATAGTTTCGCCATGTTCGTCCGTCCGTCCGCTCAGAGACATTTAGTGCTAGGAGGCTGTAATTTTGCAAAGATACACATATTACTTACGCTGATAAAGTGAATGAATAGTATTATCTTGAAAAAACCCCTATATGTAAAGTGGGGGTGTGATTTTTTTTATTTACCTACCCCATCGTGTGAGGTACCTATCATTAGATAGGTCTTTTAAAAACGTTTAGGAGTTGGCAAGACGATTTCAGTTTTAGGGATCCGTTTGTAAAATATTAAGCTTTAAAGTACAATTTTGTTAGAGTCATGTGTCCCCCCCCCCTCCCTGCTAGCTAAATGGTTGATATTGAGTACCTATGTAAAAAAAATCACGGTAGTAGTATCTATAGTGAAATTAAAAGGAAAACTATCACAGTTAAGTAGGCTTTAGAAGTTTACGAGTAACAGCTGTGGCGTGTTGGGTGTGTGTCCGACTGCTACGCAAGAGGTCGTGGGTTCGATTCACGACAGACACCACTTTGTGTGATCCACAAATTGTTGTTCCGGGTCTGGGTGTACTTTGTGTCCGTGACTTGTATGTTTGTATAGTCCCCCGCGACACAGGGCTTGTACCCTAATGCGGGAGTCGTCTTAAAAAAAAAAAGAAAAGTAACACAATTTTCGTACAAATACCATTGAAAAATATTATTAAGTAGATATAACGTTGCAAATATTAAACAATAACAACAGAAAACCCATTTCTTAAGCCACATTATTCGGATGGGGGAGGGGGGGAGACTACGGAACCCTACATTGCGTATTGCCCGACATGCAATTGCCCGGTTTTTTATAGTACGAAATGAAGAGACGAGCAGGAGGCCTACTCTAATTCAATGAAAACGAAGTTTCGATTAAAAATGAGGTGGTGATATACAGAGCCAAGAACACCTATTCAATCCACTTTTTCTAGAAAATCGTCCATGAGTTCGAACGTCTTGTGCTTATCCAAAAATATATTGTAATAGGGGACTATTACAATATATTTTAAACTTAAGAAATTTAAGTAAACGAAAATTCATGAATTTCCTTTTAAAGAAATAGCGTAGGCCTACTGTAACTGGCCATGCGCCTGATGGTGAGCGTCACGCTAGCCCATAACAACATCAGTGCCACCCAAATCCTTGTTTGGCAAAGATCTGAATGTCACTGTACCGCGCTCCTCATTTGAGACATCACTACATACACACATCAAAAGTGTCTAGGGATCAACATATATTTTTGCAATAACTTTTCTCCTGATTGATTTTTTTTTTTTATTTCTTTAAGGATTCATCAAATAAAGTGTTTTCGTTTGTCACAGTAACGATAAACCAAGTCACCTTTGCATTAATAAAGAAATTTGCCATTTTCCTAATAAAGGGATTTTTGACATTTGAACCACTAACATTAAAGTTCGAAAAAAAGACTGAAATAACAGTTTTCTTTAAAATTTTATTGGGTAACTTAAACAATTAATAATCCGTGTTTCTACCGCGAACACTAACAACACAAGAACATCGGTTTGGCATACTCAAAATGAGTTCATCCAAATCACGCTGTGGAATGGCCGCCCATGTTCGTTGCAACAACAAAAAAAGGTCTTCTTGCGACTGGATACCCTCCATATTCGGCAGAGCTCTTCTCTGTAGCATATCCCATGCATGCTCAATCGGGTTCAAGTCTGGCGACTGAGCAGGCCAGGGCAGGACATTGATGTTAGCTGCGGCGAGAGTCTGTCTTACAACTCTTGCGGTGTGCGGTCGTGCATTATCATGCATTAACTGAAATAAGGGACCGATTTGCACTTGTAGAGGAACGATGACGTCTGATACAATCGTCTCAGCATAAATTTGAGCGTTGAGGTTGCCTCTGATCCAAATCAACTCAGTTCTTCCGCCGATCCAAATACCCGCCCATACCATGATGGTTCCACCACTATAAGGATGGACTTCCTGGCAGGATTTTAATCGCTGTTGGCGTCCAGGGGTTACATACCAAAACGAGACTCATCAGAAAAGCACACGAAACGCCATTGTTCTTCTGCCCAATTTCTGTGTTCAAGAGCCCATTGATATCGAATCCTACGATTGTGCATTGCTATAGGTGGTACCCGTAGCGGTCTTCGGGAATGAAGGTTCACTTCATGCAAGCGGTTTCTGACTGTTTGGTCGCTAATTAAGTTCCCTGAAGAGTGATGAAGCCTCACGGCTAACATCATGGCGGTTATTGTTGGACCTCTTCGAGTTAAGATTTGAATGTATCGGTCTTGTCTCCGTGTGGTGCAGCGATACCGTCCTCCATGGCGCTCAGCCACGGTACCAGTGCTTCGGTAACGTGTCCAAAGTCGACTGATAACACTCTGACTTGTATTCAGAGCTAAAGCCACAGTACGTTGCCGGGAACCAGCTTCTATCATTCCCACGGCTCTGAGCATTTCTTCCCTGCTTAAATGACGTCGCCGCTCCATAATAACGTTGGTTTTAATCAGTAGTAGGGAAACAGTAGCACTAATAATGTCTTCAATGCGTTATATGTTTTTATAGGGAAAATATTGACAGCTGATTTTCATCTTTTACTCGAATTTGATTCACAGTTCCTGATTCAAATTATGAAATGCACCAAAAAGGATCCATATAAATTTATAAAATCATAAATTTATTACAAAGCCACATCTCAATCTCAAGAAATCCGCATAAAAATGCTTGATCCCTAGACACTTTTGATGTGTGTAGTATAAAACAAAGTCGCTTTCTCTGCCCCTATATCCCTATGTATGCTTATATCTTTAAAACTACGCAACGGATTTTGATGCGGTTTTTTTTAATATATAGAGTGATTGAAGAGGAAGTTTTATATGTATAATAATATCCATTAAATAGTGGAGAAATAAAGAGCAGAGCAGCAATAAGAAATGTTGCAAAACGGGGAAATTTACGCAGAAGAAGTTGCGCGGGTCAGCTAGTTAGTTCATAAATCTCATTTGTCCAGTAATTACACTTGCTACAGTGCCCTTCAACCAAAACACAGTGATGTTTTAACATTACTATTTCACGATGGATAACTGAAACTCTTGTGGTTCCTACCAAGACGGCCTATGGCCTAGACCTACAAAGTCTGTTCTAGGTTGTCTGTGTAATCAGTTGGCATTACACTAAGTAGTTGGAGGACGTCCAACTCCTCTTTTAGTGTTGGGAACGGCTAAGGCTTTTCTCACGAAATGGTCACACATAGTCGTCCCATAACAAATTAATCGTTGTTCTGTAAGTTTTTTTTAAGCTATTGCATAGCTTTTATTGCGGGCTTTGAGCGCGGTGACCGAATCAAGAAATTCCGTAACGAAAATAAAACCTAACACTACTATTACTACTACTTCGCCTACCATGTAGCTCGGCCGACCGTAGGTATATGTATGTATATGGTCCGACTGTACGAAACTCGCACGGATCGAGACGAGCTGCTCCGAAATGTAATTAAAGGAAAAAAAAATATTATTTACCTTATGAATTTAAAAAAAAAAAAATAATAATAACAATTGTTTTTTGTTGATTTTTTAGTTGTTAAAACATGCTATACAATAGCTTTACCGCGGCAGTCCTCAAGTGCCAAACATTTTATTTTTCATAAGATTCGATCTCGTTTTTCATACGCGGGAAGAATTTACTATAAATATTAACTATATGTTATAACATCAAAAATGAATAAAAATACACATAAGGTTTTAAAAAATAGTAAACAATTTATTAACGCCTAAATTGCTAGTGCCTTTTTTTATTCTTGTAGGTATGTAGGTACCTACATATGTAATACTTTTTATTAACTACCTACCTCATATCTTTGAAACCCCAAGATGGATTGTTTGTCGATATAATGTGTCTTGTCCGCCCAAGTGTTCTTCGAAGTGACGTTTGAAAAAAAACAAACATGGCGGCTGTGAGATGTCGATGTCAAAAACAAGTGGTGTAAGAAAAAAGGTTGGGATGGAAAGGATGGGATCAAATTGAAGGGCTCATCGTAATCATGTTAAAAAGACGTAACATATTTATAATAGTAATACTAAAAAAGTCAATTAGCAACCATTTTTTTACAATATTTTTCAATTTTCAATACTTGGCAATAGCTATGGAAAAAGTTAGTTGTTACATCGGTTACATTACCAGTATAAGTACATATGTATTCTATGGGTTACATCTTACAACCACTAAAAAATATTAAATAAAAAAATAAATAAAAAAAATAAAAAATCCTCTTGCGTTATTCGATAATTCGTATTAATTCGTTACTTTTAGTTTTCTATTAATACTTGTTATTATGTATATACAGTAATAAATTGTAAAACAACATATTAAAAATCGAAGAATACTACCTATATTATAGAATGAAGAAAACCATTTAGTATCCGAAATAGAACTAGATTTCTAATAAAAAATTTAGACTCAAATATTACGGTAAAAACCGGTTTTATTTTATTAATTTTGATCTGTATTAAGTCCAGTATATTTAAGTAATATGCCATGTTACAAATTGCCTTACTATGTAATTATGGCTAATTTTCTCTTCATTATAGTGATCTTTTCATTACCAATAATCGTACCTATATATGATGAGCTGTAATTGCCATAATAGTATTTATGTACCGTAATCAAATTATCAAGATGATTATATAGTTGTCAACTGATTGAACTACCTACCTACTTAAGTAGCAATAATAAACACAAACAATGGTGTTCTTCAAAACGGTTATCTATACTAATATTATAAAGCTGAAGAGTTTGTTTGAACGCGGTAATCTCAGGAAGTACTGGTCCGAATTGATAAAATATTTTTCTGTTAGGTAGCCCATTTATTGACGAAGGCTATATAGCATCACGCTGCGACCAATAGGAGCGGAGCAGCAATGAAAGATGTTGTAAAAACGGGGAAAATTGACGCTTGCGAAGTTGCGCGGGTCAGCTAGTTATCAAATAACGCTAAGAATCATCAGGTTTCTGCACTTTGACCGAACTAAAGCTGGAACGAATTAGATGTAGGTCTAGTACAAAGTGTAATAACTAGTCGACAGAGACATGTAAAAAATTGTATGAGTTAGTTACAATACCTTATTAGTAAATATCAAGGCATTTATCTTATTTATATGTTGTAAAATATAAATTACTAGCAGACGCCTCGCGGTTTCACCCGCGTAGTCCAGGAGGCCTACTCTAATTCAATGAAAACGAAGTTTCGATCAAAAGTGAGGTGGTAATATACAGAACCAGGAACATCTATTTATTCCATCTATTTATTTACACACAGAAAATCGTCGATGGGTTCGAACTTCTTGTGCTTATCCAAAAAATAATTAGAATAATCCCTGTAAAGTTAGGAAATATAAGGAAACGAAAATTCATGAATTTCGTTTTAAAGAAAGAGAGTAGGCCTACTGTTCCCGTGGGAATTCAGAGATAAAAAATAGCCTATGTCACCCGGGGTTAGTGTAGCTTCATAATGATGAAAGAATTTTTCAAATCCATCCAGTAGTTTTGGAGCCTATTAAATACAAACAAACAATCAAATCTTTCCTCTTTATAATATTAGTATAGAAGTATAGATAATTTGTAAAAAGGTACGATGTGGTTGCCATGTCCATTAGAATAAAAACCCCAAAATAAATAAAGAATAAAAAAAAAGTTTCATCTAGCTTTTTAAAAAAAAAATTGGCCCGTTGGTCTTGTTAGTGACCATGACTGCTAAGCTAGAGGTCGTGGGTTCGATTCCCACACGGGACACCACTTTGTGTGATCCACAAATTGTTGTTCCTAGTCTGGGTGTACTTTGTGTCCGTGATTTGCATGTTTGTAAAGTCCCCCGCGACATAGGGCTTATTTGCTAGTGCGGACATTGTCTTTAATTAAAAATAAAAAAAGCATCTACTTTTCTAATAAATAAAATCTTCATCATAATCACACCCTTCCCTAAAATGGTTTAGGGGTCGTCCATTAATCATGTGATGTTTTTTTACCTAATATTTGACACTTCATCACAAAAATATCCCAACCATTTACACACAAGTGTGAATCTCGAACGACAGAGTTTGCAATTGGTTCAACACCCGCACTAGTCAAATGTAAGTCGTTCGTACAACAAGACGGGCTTTATTTAAAGGAAAAACGAACCAAATTTTCGATTTTTAAAAATTCTACATTCAAGGGGAAAATACACGTGATATCTCACTAGGCCCCCTCCCCCTCTTTTTGAGCCTTACTTGGTTAATGGACCACCCTTTAAGCCCAATTTTATGTTTAGAGTCGAGGGCCCCTTCCTTTTTATACCTCGACATTTTTAATCATGGAAAGAACCACTTTGAAAGCATTTAACGCCAGGTTCCATAGCCACCTTTCCAAGGTTTCGGCGCCCCCCCCCCCCCTAAACTATGGCGCGTGGAGCAATCGCACTGTTCGCCCTTTGGACGGGTTGGCCCTGTATCTAACTCTTTTTATAAAAACAACGCTTGCTAAACAACTAATTAATTAGATACCTACCTTCGTTATTATTTATTTTAAATAACTAATTGTTACATAATGATAACATAACTGGCCATTGACTTCAATTATATCAGTAGTATAATTAGTTTAAAAGATATTTATTTATAAAACATGTTACCGTCAATCTGTATACCCGGCATTTTATACAATCCCTAAAACGTTATGGTAATGTATGAAATATTATTTACTTTATCTCTTTCACTTTACTTTACCTAGGCATTGTATATGTTACAGTAAATGTGATTAATTCGAGACTATGCATAATAAGTAATCATTAAGAATAATGACATAGTCGCGTAGTAAATGTGATAAATTAATCACTTTAACTAGCTATTATTCATAATAGGTAGTTGATCTTCGAAAAAGTCATAAATACTTTATTGTTTCCAGTCTATTAGTGTGTTTGAAGCTGGTTTACTAGTTTGCATGTTAAACTCGTAAACTCATGTCTCGTAACCAGTAACAATGCGTTTCATGTTGGGTCAAAATTGACTCGTTCTAGCATGTCCTCAGCGACTCTTATGCGAATGAGTTTTTGTGTAGATTGTGTCTTGGAAAATCTCAAGAAACCTAAAACTCGATTAAATTAAGTAAACATTTTTTTTTTGAGTGATTTTGATTCATTGCTTCCTCCTTCCTGCCTCTCCTCCCCCCGCGTCATTCGAGCAACTCACACTTGACCAGTGTTGAGTCAAATGTGAAATCTACGTGCAGTTAGGAAGAGGAGGTTAGCAAATCTTACGTTATCTCACCAGAGGCGAGGTAGGGGTCCAAAATCCGCCAAAACACCTCACGTAATTTATTGCCACCCCCCCCCCCCCCTAATATTAGTATAGATTAAGTAGATATATCTACCTAAAGCGTCTTCCGGACGGTTGGAAACAAACGTGCAAACCAAGGTGACCTTGCTTGTTTCCAACAGTGTAGACGACTGTTGCAAACCAAATTACTTGGTACTTGGTTTGCAACAGCGGGAAGCCTTGTTTCCAACCGTCTGGAACATGCTATAAGGGATAAAAAATAATAATAAGACTATGACATTATCTAAATGTTTTAAATTAGATAAATACTACTTCTACACTTATCTACTACCGAATAATAAGTTACTTTCAGTCTCAAAACATAGTTTAAGTAGTTATTATTCAAATACATTTAGATACAAAATAATAATAATAATAATAATAATAATAATATCTTGGGACAACTCACACAACGCTATCTGATCCCAAACTAAGCAGAGCTTGTACTATGGAAACCAGACAACTGATAAACATACTTATATATTTCTAAATACATACATATTATAGATAAATAACACCCAGACACAGAATAAACCATCGAGCTCATCACACAAAGTTTTATCCTGGGTGGGGATCGAACCCACGACCTCTTGCGTAGCAGTCGGATACACTCCCACCGCGCCACAGAGGCAGTGGCAATGGCACACATTTGTAAGACGTTTTAATTAATTTTAAGTAACTGCTAATCATTAAAATGGGCCCACTAATATGTATTAGGTACAAGTAAGTACAATTACATATGTAAATAGAGTGTTACTAACATTTATTTAGCAACAATAGTGATATACACCCTGTGAATACAAGAAATAAGTACACCCAGACTCGGAATAACAATTTGTGGATCACTCAAAGTGATGTCCCGTGTGGAATAAATCCCACAACCTCGAGCGTACACACTCCCACCGCACCACAGAGGCAGGTCAATATAATGAGGTTTCTTAAATCATTTGTATTTAGAAATATGTATATAAGTATGTTTATTAGTTGTCTGGTTTCCATAGTACAAGCTCTGCTTAGTTTGGGATCAGATGGCGTAGTGTGAGTTGTCCCAAGATATAATTATTATTATTCTCATAACTTATGGGATTAAGTGTGAGCTTTTCAATAAAATCCCAGTCAACATTAGGGGGCGTCCATAAATTATGTGAGTCCCTTAGGAGGTGGGTCCGGGTCAGTCCGAATCTTACCAAATCTCAGGGGGAGTAGGAGGGTCTCGATAAACATCTCGTAATTTATTTTCCGCAAGAAACTGAGAAAACTTGGTTTAGTTAAGTAAAAAGAACAAAATGTAACAAATGAAAAAGTTAACTATTAAAACGTACATTGAAGCATAGACAATTAAACTTACATTTAACCAACACCTAGGTATTAGATGGAACGTTTAAATCTATCTCATTATACCCCTATCACTATCTGCCACTGATTGCAATACGTGAAAATAATGTGTTAAATTAAGACAGTTAAAGCAGTTTTACTTCCTTTGGTTCTCTTTACGCAAATCGAGAAGTAGTCGTATAATTTTATTATTTCCTATTGTAGGTGCGACATTTCAAAATAGCCGAACTATCATTCGTATGTGTCAAGAAGCTGTCAACCAATTTTCTCAGTCGTTGCTCTACCATTGTCTATTACTTTAAAATAAAAAAAATTTCGCAAAAAAAAAAACAAAAGAATCCATCTATCTGTACTAATATTATAAAGCTGAAGAGTTTGTTTGTTTGAACGCGGCAATCTCAGGAACTACTGGTCCGAATTGAAAATATATTTTTCTGTTGGGTAGCCCATTTATCGAGGAAGGCTATAGGCTTATATAACATTCACGCTACGAGCAATAGGAGCGGAGCAGTAATAAAAAAAGTTGCAAAAACGGGATAAATGTACACATACGAAGTTGCGCGGGACAGCTAGTTGCTTTATAAAGTTAAGTTATTTCTGAGTAAAACCTTATTTTTAGTTCAACAACATTGACATGTTATAGCGTTAGTGTTCCTTGATTCGGTTCAAGCCTTCAAGCAAAATTGGGCTTTAAGTTGACGAACATTTTCATTCCGCGATTGTACCTAATGTAAATATTGCCCAGGTAGAGTATAAAATACCTGAATTATACATAATGCCGGTAACATATATTTGGATAATGATAGCTAGGTTCAAGTTTACCTTATCACAAAATAAATTTGTGCTCTTAAACAATGTGTTTTTGTACATGTATCTATTATGCGTTTCAATTAAGAAGATAATCGCGATCGCGACAACTTTACTCTGTACTTGTCAAAATTGTACCGCTAGCAACAAAATACTCCCAAGTCGGGTAAAGTACGTGTGTGTATGGTAATGAGACGGACGTAATATTTATTTTCTTTTGAACTATGTACGTAACATTTTTCTTTATTATAATGTTATTAGTATTCTTTTTTATTTAATAACTACCAAACAGAGGTAAGTAAATAGGCAAATAGGAATATTCAGTCAGACGTGTTATTTTTTTAACTAAAACATATCTATAAGTTATACTAAATAGTAAAATAAAGTGCCTAATTATAGTTCATTAGAGTAGTTAGGTACTTCTGAGTAATACTAATGACACCTTTTTACAAATAATTTTATTGCTGACCTTACGTCATACAATGAAGTTGCAGTCGTAATGCGAATCAAAATGTCATCATGACAGTTACAGTACGATCAACGTAACTTGACCGGATTGAATTTAGGTTTTTATCACTTTCGCGCATGTCATAGAGATGCGACCCTAAAATTACTAACGAAAACGATTAATTATGTTTAATCGATAAAAAATACTAACAACAAACAAAAATATAAAAACACTATTTAAATGAGTTCATAAAAGTTTAAATTTAGAACAGTTACAGCTAAAGAAACTTTGAAAAACAATTTCTTTACGAAAATAATCACAAAAAAACACGAGTTAGTAATACTAATATTATGACAATGTGATGCGTAATCGCATCTCTAATTCTCTTGGTTTAGTTACCGCCCCCGCCCCTCGCCTCCTGTCACCATTTACTTCCAAAAAATGCATCTGCGCAACCACTTGTCGCCTACTTCAGTCCGGCCTAGTTACGTTGATCCGACTGCGTTTAGTTGGTTTCGCGACGCGTGGTTTTTCGAATCATTCCAACTTTTGTAACACACACACGTATAATGACATCTGTACCTACCTACTCATTTAGTAATGTTTGAGCTCTCGACAAACGAACATTGTTTTCGATATTAAAATACAATTTTCGTTTTTGTAAATAATCTTTGCTAAAAACAATAGTTTTCAGTGCATTTCTCAATTATTTCAAAGTAAGTGTTTCTAGTGTATTGTTTGCAATATTGTACAACTATTAGATTAGTTAACTATTAGAAAATCAATTAAAAAGGTAGGTAGGTACTTATTGTTCTGTTTAACGGTGACTTACGTCTTTAAAAATGTATCAAAGTTTCAATTTGGGAATTTATGTTTATAATCCTTTGTGTTATTATTATAATATGGCACGCATGATATTATGGCTAATGAAGTCAACTGTTACTTAAATAACTTGATACTTTTTTGTCAACTACCGTATTTTTTAAACTGTTAGTTAATAATTTTAAGAAACTGTCCTTGAGAATTCTAAATACTGAATAACATTTATATGTAGATACTAGCTGTCCCGCACAACTTCGTCTGCGTAAATTTTCCCCGTTTTTGCAACATTTCTCATTGCTGCTCCGCTCCTAATGGTCGTAGCGTGATGTTATTGAGCCTATAGCCTTCCTCGATAAATAGGCTATCTAACAGTTAAAGATTTTTTTAATTCGAATCAATAGTTCCTGAGATTACTGCATTCAAACAAACAAACAAACTCTTCAGCTTTATAATACTGGGTGGCGCAAAAGTAAAGACCCTATTTGGTTCAGCTATAACATTTTTTCTAAATTAGAAAACTAGATTTAGATTTTTTTAATTAATGTATATTTGTGCCATTAAATTTCGTACCATTAGGATTTAAAGATGATGTCTTTTAAATGGTGACCTCCAGAGTTGATACACATTTGAGCCCTATTTATGACATTTTGCATAACTTGCCGTAACACTTCCTGCGATATGTTCGTTATTTCTTGACGAATGTTTTCTTTTAGAGCTGCGAGAGTCTGTGGCTTGTTCACATACACCCGAGATTTCAAAAAACCCCAAAGAAAGAAGTCTGGACTGGTCAGATCGGGTGATCTTGCAGGCCAAGGCAAATCGCCAAAACGAGAGATAACTCGGCCTGGAAAAGCGTCCCTCACTAAGTCCATAGTGTCGCGCGCTGTGTGTGCCGTAGCGCCGTCTTGTTGAAACCAGATGTGCTCCAGCCCCAATTCGTCCAAACTGGGTATCAAAAACTCACGTAACATGGTTCTGTAGCGTTCTCCAGTGACAGTTATCGCATTGCCTCCAGCGTCTTCGAAAAAATAGGGTCCGATCACTCTGTCAACACAGATGCCACACCATACAGTAACTTTTAGTGGGTGTAGAGGTGTTTCTTGAATAATGCGCGGATTATCAGTGCCCCAGAACCGAGTATTCTGCTTATTGACATGCCCTGAGAGATGGAAATGCGCTTCGTCACTCATAACCAATTTTGAAGGAAAATCATCCTCTTCAAGGTTGAGGTTTATGACGCGCTGGCAGTAATCTAGACGAGCTCGGTGGTCAGCAGGCAGCAGCTGATGAGTCATTTGAGTTTTATACGGGAACATCTTTAAGTCTTTCACCAAAATACGCTGCAGGGTCCGTCTGGAAATGCCCAATTGCGTGGCACGTCGCCTCGTTGATGTTTCTGGACACTCTTCCACATCTTCGCGCACAGCATCGATATTTTCAGCTGAACGGCCTGTTCTTGGTCTCCCAGACTTAGGTCTATCCAATGTTGAGCCAGTTGCTTCAAGGCGTGTGGCAAAGCGTCGAATTGTGCGACCAATCGGTGCCGGACGGTGGGGAAATCGTCGACGAAATTCACGTTCTGTTCTTATCACTGATGAATTATTCCGTAAGAACATTGACACAATTATTCCACGTTCTTGGGGAGTAAAACGGTCCATGTTTATTTTCAGTGTATTTTACATTTGTTCACTACACAATTTTCAACAACAGAATGACAGAAAATGTCATATAAAAAAAAAAAAAGTATTTTCTTTAGTGCCCGTACTTTTGCGCCACCCAGTATTAGTATAGATGTAGATTTCGTTTCGCTAAATTGTTTAGTATAGCTGTGGTATTAGTAGATACTGAGGTAGGTGAAATAAGTGGGCTTGTTTAGGTATTAGCATAGAACATAGACCAGTACCTAGGTATATAAATAACGATAGAAATTTTAATTTTTTTAAATTTATTAGTGACTTTAACAAAAAGTTGCACTTTAAAGCTTAATATTTCACAAACGGATCCCTTAATCTAAAAATGGTCTTCACATGCCAGAAACATTTTTAAAAGACCTATTTAATGATACCCCACACGATTGTGTAGGTGAGAAAAAAAAATGATATCCCTAATTTACATATAGGGGAGGTACCCTCAAAAAATGTTTTGCATGATTTTATTCTTTCAATTTGTTGGCGTAAGGTATATGTGTATCCATGCAAAATTACAGCCTTCTAGCACTAACAGTCTCTGAGCAAAGCTGCAGACGGACGGACATGGCGAAACTATAAGGGTTTTTGGCTACGGAACCCTTAAAAGCAATTGATATTCGAAAATCGATTGTTGAACATGTTTTAAAAGAAAATATCATATGAAAAATGTTTCACTCGAAAATCTCACAGCATTATGGTTCAATGTCAATTCATACACATCCAATGATATTTTAAACATTTTTTTCTAATATAACATCATTGTACACATATTAGATAATTTTATCTTAGGTATTTCTTTTTGTTTTCATTAGGTAGTTAAGTACTACGAGTAACCAACTACTAGAATTAACGTTACGTACAAAGTATATTCACTGAATATTCTTTTTACTAATTTGTCCTCATTTACAGATGGTCTCCACAATAGATGTTCCGAAACTGAAGATGTTGGATGGCAGAGAGATGCCCGGCATCGCGCTCGGCACTTACCTGGGATTTGAAAAGGTACGTCCTCATCATAACTCATTTATTGGTACAGCAGATAGGTTCTGATGGTATGTTTAAACTTAAAAATAGACTACCTCTGTGGCGCGGTGGGAGTGTATCCGACTGCTACGGTCGTGGGTTCGATCCCCACCCAGGATAAAACTTTGTGTGATGAGCACGATGGTTTATTCTGTGTCTGGGTGTTAATTATACATATATAATATGTATGTATTTAGAAATATATAAGTATGTTTATCAGTTGTCTGGTTTCCATAGTACAAGCTCTGCTTAGTTTGAGATCAGATAGCGTTGTGTGAGTTGTCCCAAGATATATTAGATATATATTAAACTAGGGATGTTACGGGGGTGATTTTATCGGAACCGAAGTCGGAGTCGGAGGTCTTAAAAATGTATTATCGGAATCGAAATCGGAGTTGGACTCGGAGAAGACGAATATGTTGATTTAATTGCTTAAGAAAATAAGATAAACATTATATGTGTGAAGGAAAAATTCGCTCAGGCGGGCCCCGAACCCGCGTTTATAGGGAATCCGTGAGAATTTTTCCTTCATACATTTATTATGTATAAATTAGCATGTAAGAGTGGCCGCCGCACGGTACGTAGCTCCGATTAAAACGTCCGATTTATGTCGAAGTCGGAGGTGTAAAATCAGTCGGAAATTCCGAAGGTTTCGGAGTCTGAGTTGCTCCGTAACATCCATGAGTCTAAACTCCGTCTTGGTCCATCGCAGTGTCAGTTATTCTTCCGTTAAATAGTGATGTTAACACATCACTGTGTTTCGATTGAAGGGCGCTGTCCTTGTGTAATTCCTGGGCAAAAAACATTAACGAATACGACACAATGTCTCAGAATGAACAAAGCGGTGCTGTTATAGCTTAGTTTTTTTGGGAACAATTTGGAGTGATTAGGTTCCTGACCAGTGGCTACGAGTCCTCATAACTACTACCTAGTTACTTAATATACAAAGAACCGTGCCCAGCAATATACAGCATGCCAATTTAGTCAGCCGAAACCTTGCAGGGATGTGATCAGATACTGAACCGAAATTTTTGGTAGACAGGCAGTCACCTTGTATATTTAACCCTACGTGATTTTAGCTCATCAATTAGCATGACAATTATTTTGTCCATAGAATGCCATCATCAAGCCAGAAAACAAGCAACTCCGTGACGTAGCTCTGGCAGCCATTGACGAGGGGTACAGGCATTTTGATACTGCCTCCGTATATGGCTCCGAAGAGGACATTGGAGAGGCAGTGAGGATGAAGATTGAAGAAGGAACTGTTAAGAGAGAGGATATTTTTATTACTACTAAGGTGGGTAATACGAAATGAGGACAGCAGCAGAACTATGGTTATCGACATAGCTTAGAGGATTAGTAAGTTAAAGTGGTGCAGGGGAGAGCAGGAGCAGGAGTGTTGGACAAGGTACATTCGTTCCGTGGCGAATTCGATAACGCCGTACTAATCGTTCGCAAAAAAACTATGATCTCCACCGCAAACGTGTAATTCTATACTATAATTATTTTCCATTAACGACTTCGCTTTTCGAATGTGACTTTGTCTAGACCCCAGGACATTAGATGGTTACGGAAGGTTCTCGAGTGGTTCACAAGATGGATTGATGACCTGATCAAGGTAGCGGCCGATGCTAATAGCTCAAAATACGTCATTGTGGGAGTCTTGTGCAGCAGTGGAGACGTCTTTTGGTTGATAAAGCATCCCTCCTGTCTGTTCGATATTTTGTGCAGGTTATCTAAGGGTGCAAGCCTGCAAGGTGTGAAATTCGGACCATGTACCCAAAGTCCATTCGGAAGTCAGCTAAAATGTTTATTGCCCGACGTTTCGACCGTATTGCAATGGCCCAACGGTCACGGATAAACTGGTTCAGCTCAGCGTCGTCTCCGTGAAGCGCGGGTTTCGGAAACTACCCTCAAAGGCGACACTGAGCTGAACCAGTCTATTCGTGACCACGGCCGTTGCAATACGGTCGAAACGTCGGGCAATAAACAAGGTATTTTACCTTAAATTATTCACGCGATTAAGACCTGTAATATAGTGGCGCGGTGGGAGTGTATCCGACTGCTACGCAAGAGGTCGTGGGTTCGATCCCCACCCAGGATTAAATTTTATGTAATGAGCACGATGGTTTATTCTGTGTCTGGGTGTTGTTTATATGTATGTATTTAGAAATATTTAAGTATGTTTATCAGTTGTCTGGTTTCCATAGTATAAGCTCTGCTTAGTTTGGGATCAGATAGCGTTGTGTGAGTTGTCCCAAGATATTATTATTATTAATATATGTATATATTTTCATAATGTGTACAAATCGCGAAAGTTTATCAACATTCATATAAACACTACTCAAATCAACTGGAAATTCCACACACTTATATTTCCACTGTACCTACCCCAGCTTAATAGTTCCATCTACATTTTCCAGCTGTGGAACACTCATCACAAGAGGGAGCAGGTCGCCATCGCCTTGAGGGAGTCGCTTAACAAAACTGGTCTGGACTACGTCGATTTATATCTTATACATTGGCCGGTGGCTGTCAATGTAAGTCATTATTTTATCCTCGACTTCTAGGACTGATTCTTCGTGCAATTACTGTAACTAACACACAGGTAGATTGGCCGAAAAATTGGCTGAATTGCCATCAACTGAAATTAAGAAGACATTCGCACAATTTTAAAATATTTAATTAACGAGATAGATTTATAGAGGGATCGGAGTAACATGGCGTGGCGTGGATCAGTCGAGCATGAATTGAAATCAACCCGAGTCCTTTGCACTGATTGATATACCTACAGATTTCTAAAAAAGTTTTCTATCTAGGGAGATAGAAAACATTTTTAAAATCGTAGGGACGATTAAAGTTTATTTATACGTCACAAAACAACAAGGTTGATTTGGAATTGTGAGTTCGATCTTAACTGTAGTGGCAGTTTTGAATTGTAGTTACATAATATTTTAGGTATAAAGAACCGTGTCCACCAAGACAGATATAAGGTAATGGGAAATCTTAAAAAAATTTACCCTTCGCTACTGCTAAACTAATAGACCATTTTGTTAGCAATCCGGTTAGCCTAGTATGTCTGTGGTATCACAACTTTAGGACAGATAGACGAATTTGAATTTCCTTTTTTTGTATATCGAAGCTGATTTAACTCAGATTATTGTAAGCTTTGTTTCATGAAAATTCTTTATACCGTTTTATAAATATTCGGTTTTTATTAGGGTTCCGTAGCCAAAATGGCAAAAAACAGAACCCTTATAGTTTCGTCATGTCCGTCTGTCTGTCTGTCTGTCCGTCCATCACAGGCATTTACTCACAGACTACTCAATGAATCTTGATACAATTAGGTGAAAAGGTGTCTTGTAGTAGCCGCTACTTAGTTTGATAGCTAAATAATAATGATAAATATCTTTAGAGGGGGGCATTCTATACATGTAACAAAAGCTGAAAGTTGCATAAATCATGTCACCCCCCTTAACTTTTGAACCGTGTGACCAAAAAATATGAAAAAAAATCACAAAGATAGTGCATAATAAATAATTTAAACTAAAATTATTTCGGATAAGATCGGATATACCGTCATTGAGTTATTGCCGAAAAATTGGGTTTCTTAACAAAAGGGCGTAAGTGCCATGAACATACGCTTTTCTGCTGCTACGATGTTCAAGGCTGACATGACATGCTCTTGCCCGGTTTTTTTTACGTGTCGCAGTTTTGTATAAACACATTTACTGGAACTTTCAGGAGGACTACTCAGAGTCTGATGTGGACTTCATGGAGACGTGGCGAGGAATGGAAGACGTTCAGCGCGAGGGTCTGACCAAATCCATTGGGCTGGCGAACTTCAATAAGGAGCAGTTGCAGAGGGTCATGGCTGAAGGCACAATCAAACCGGTGGCGCTTCAGATTGAGGTACGGAGGTCTGGGTTTCCGTGAACCCCATTATAAAGGAGTTCAAGTATAGTGGTGGACAATGGGTGCTACTCCATAAGTGGCGTTCTCTGCCTGTCAAGTCCAAGTGACATAAAGTTTTTAAGCTATTGCATAGCTTTTATCGCGGGCTCTTAGCGCGGTTGGTGTTTTTTTATTGCATAAGTTGATAAAAAAAATGCTATGCAATAGCTTTACCGCGGCAGTCCCCGAGTGCCACACATTTTTTTTTTTAGTTGTGATAAATACCCATGGATACTATTGTAATGACGTGACGCATCAGCATGCAAGAGTGGATATGTCGAAGTTCGAACTAAAAGCCATATTATGTTTCGTCACAGTAGCACAGCCGCCGATATGAGAAAATATGCTTGTGTAAAAGACATAATTCATTTGCCCCGTAATTACACTTGCTACAGTGCCCTTCAACCAAAACCCAGTGATGTGTTGACACTGTGATGCTAGTACCAACCAAGACGGCTTTTGGCTTAGGGCCCGTTCCCACTTGTCGTGTGTCGAATCCGACACGCGCCAATTGGGAACGAACGGGCTCTTAGACGGTTAGAACTTTAACTCCTCTGTGGTTGTTTAGACCTACCCCCCAGTCATAGGTAAAATGATTCATGACTCGCCGCTGATTCAAGTACAGACCCCCTTCTTCTTAGGCAAAGCAATAGTCAAGCCCCCCCCCCCTTCCCCCCACAAATAATCGTTATAAAACCCAGGATAAAATTTTGTGTGATGAGCACGAAGGTTTATTCTGTGTCTGAGTGTTATTTATCTATAATATGTATATATTTAGAAATATATAAGTATGTTTATAAGTTGTCTGGTTTCCATAGTACAAGCTCTGCTTAGTTTGGGATCAAATCGTTGTGTAAGTTGTCCCAAGATATTAAAAAAATATATATAAAAAATTATAAACATTTTACAGGTTCATCTACAAATAATTCAGACAGAACTCATAGACTTCTGCAAATCACAAGGCATCATCGTCATGGGTTACAGTCCCTTTGGTTCCCTGGTCATGAGGTACGGGATGCAATTTCCAGGACCCAGAATGGACGACCCGACAATCGTTGCTATAGCTCAGAAGTATGGGAAGACTTCCGCACAAGTGGCGCTGCGGTGGGCGGTAAGAGGAACTAGTTTGTAGTTATAAAAATAGCGCTAAATTGGGTTGTTAATTCTGACGGATTAACTTTTTTTGATTGTTCAATAGGTATTGTAATGGAGTTGTAAAAATGGCGGCAAACTGACCGGCCATTATTTTTACAGCTCCGAGTTTAACTTGTAAAAAATTATTTGAATACGTGTTAATTGACTAAGAACGAGACTATGTGCATGTAATAAGTGCATAAATACTTGACACTGGCAGAAATTAGCCGTTAAAACGGCTAGATTGCCATAAACTCAAAGAAGAATAAGAAGAGGTATTGTAATGGAGTTGTAAAAATCGCTGCAAACTGCCCGGCCATTATTTTTACAGCTCCGAGTTTAACTTGTAAAAAATGATTTGAATACGTGTTAATTGACTTAGAACGAGACTATGTGCATGTAATAAGTGCTTAAATACTTGACACTGGCAGAAATTAGCCGTTTAAACGGCTAGATTGCCATAAACTCGAAGAAGAAGAAGAAGATATTGTAATGTAAAATAGTTAAAAACTGAATTACGATTGACAAAATTTAAAACTTATTTTGAGTTTTAGAGCTAAGAATTATTTTTTTAAAGAAACTTGAATGTTTCCCTATGTATTTTTTTTGCTTATAAATGTATAGTTTTTACTGCTCCAAAATCATTCATTCACTTTAGCTATCTTAACTTTACTTTATTAAGGGGAGTCTAAACGCGCCATTTTTTACAGTAATTTGTGGCGGCAATGATGTTGCCGGCAACATGGCAGTACTCTCCAATATTAATTTGATGGTTGCCGGACGATCGCTGAGCGATCTGTTTTCCGCAATGTTGCCCGGCCAATTTTGTTGTTGTTTCAGTCGCCCTCTATTTTATTGTTGGCGGGTTGTGTAGCCCGTTTAGGAGACTGGATCATGCGCCATACTATTGAAGACGTATTACCATTATTGGCCGAGCAATTATAGTTGCCAATAGTGCCGCCACAAATTGCGGTAAAAAATGGCCCGTTTAGACGCCATTTTGCACATTAAATAGAGGTATTTTTGAACGAGACCTCATACGAAGCAGTGGAAATGATGATGACAGCCTATTTTACCGCCATTTTCTCAAATAAAAAAAAAGTCGTAAAAAAAGATCATAAATGTTTTTTTAATTATATTTTTTGTATTACAGGTGGACAGAAACGTAGTGCCTCTTCCAAAAACCGTGACCCCAAAGCGACTGGGTGAAAACATAAATATATTTGATTTTAAACTGGAACCGTCGGAAATTGAACAATTAAACAGATTTAATTCTAATACGAGGTACACCCTGCCATCGTTCTGGCAGGATAGCCCTTATTATCCTTTCGAGAAGGTTGATAATCCTGTGGCTGATCCCTTCAGAGGATAATGTGATACAATAAAACCGCCGTTTTCGTACAAATTTTAAAGTAGGTTTGATTTTTTTTTTTAAATTGATCATTTTAGAATTGCCATATTAGAGTATTTCTCATTTTTTTGCCACAGGGTTTGCAAAGTCGTAAAAATGCATTTTTTTATTGAGATATATGATTCAGCGAACGGACTCTTGTTTTAATATAGGTTTTTATTTAAAAAATACGAAATTTTGAATAAATGTAGATAAAACGATTTGATGAGTACTAAAAATCCCACATCCTAATTCCGCAAACGATACATTTCCTAATGTATATTGAGTAATTGTATATTATAATAGCAAAAAAGGCAAAATAAGTGCCAGAAATCGAATCATTAACGTTTCGATTTTTGCTCCATACATTCCAATTTTACATTAAAATTTATTTCTAAAGATTTTACTTACTTTTCCTACCTTTGTACATTCTTTAGATCCAGTATAAGTTATATTGTTATCTATCTTAAAATAAGTAAATAAAACGAATATTCAGAAGAGATTTTTTGGGACAGTAACAAAAAAGAAAATGAAATAGAAGCTTACAATAATTATCTACGTATATGAAAAACAAATCACAAACTGTACTATAATTTATAAGTACAATAACGATGAGGCAATAGCTAAGGCATTTTCTCTGTTGGCGTTAGTGGCAGTAGTTTTCTCCCGCTGTTGAATTAAAACACAGCTTTATAATTTCCATTTTGTTACCAAGTCCAAGTAACAATACGCAAGTGGTTTCTGCCGCCAACTTCTGTAGTTTTTTTTAAAAAATACATACAGAAGTTATTGTATTTAAGTCTGAAGTTGCCGGACAATGAAAATTGTTAGTGGTAAAAAAAAGAGAAATACTGATGAATTTATGTCTAGGTTGAAATATTTTTCTAGGTTATTTTTTTTTTAATTTAGGAAAAGTGTGATAAGCGATAAGCTGAAAGATGGTGGAACCTAATAGATAGAAATAAAAGTCGCATAACAAAACCAATATTTCCTACGCCTAGGAACCCTACACTGAGCATGCTCTTGCCTAGTTTTTTTTTTAATGTTAATCCGAAAAATTATTCTAGGTACGCGTTCAGTAACTTAACTGTCTCCTAAAATAGCTAACTCTAGTAACGAAACTGTCATTTTTGCGTTTTCCTATCTATCAACGGCTATAAGAGCCGCTAGTTTCACTACTAGAGCTAGCTATTTTAACAGATAGTTAATGGTTGATAAGTTATTAATACCGGGCGTAAGTAGAGACGGGTCTACATTGTCTAACCTCATTTAACGATTGCCACGAACTTACCAGTTTTAAATAGCTTAAGATAGCGCAAAAGTAATAAAATAATTAAAACAATACTGCTTTGAGTTTAATTTAATCCTCCTTTACAGTGCCCCACTTACCTACGAGATGTCGAGAGACAGTTCAAAATCCATTTGGTGAACGCGCTATTCATGATCTGTTTCATAACCACTGCCTAAAATCGGTGAAAAAACCCTCGTTAGGAAGATTTCTGGATCAAATTAATTCTAATCTGTTTATATTAATAATTTAAAATTTTGGTTTATCAAATAAAAAGCACAAATACAAATATTTCTGCAAAATAAACACTTTTTCCGGTTATAAAATGATATTAAAATTTAAACATTGTTTATTGCCGCGAAAACGCTGTCTTCCATGTTTATAACGTCATATTGGTATAAACCAATCAGATTAGTGTAAGTCGACGTCAGGTACAGCCATCTATACTGGCTTATAAGTCAACGTAACCATTATTTATATTCCGAGAACATTAGGTGGCGCTACTTTCTATGCGCATTTTTTCCGCTGGCAGTTTCAGAGACAGGAGTAACAGATGACAGCAATTGGAATACGTAACACGATGGCGATGGCGGCTCGAGTTTCATGCACATGATATGCAGATAAAAAATACCTTTTAATTTTATAAAGTCAAAGTCAAAGTCAAAGTCAAATATCTTTATTTCGTAAAATCAGGTTAATGATTATTTGAAAACGTCAAATTAAAACATACTAAAAATTTTATAAAATTGTTTGAATTAAATTATAATAAAAATTTAATGTTTGAAAAAAAAAAACAAAATGAGGTTAGGTGGCAGTTCCAAGTGTAAAGCTCATGAGAAGAAGCTGCCAAGAAACTCATGTGCCACTCTTTTAAAATCATCAAGTTTTTCCTTACAAAAATAAATTTTACTGAATGAACCATTGTGTTTGGTGAGTGTAATCGTTTATAAAATAAGGATAACTAAATAATAATACTATTTGTAACTCTAAAATGAGTATATATAAACGTATTCAGCAAACACAATACTTCACTTCTTACAAAGTAAATATGTATCTAAACATATAATCTTAAAGTACATTTTAATAGCCTGTGAGAGAAAGCAGTTCAATCCCAAGCGTTTTTGTCTTCCATATAATCAATTATTGAGTAGTAACTTTTCATACACAATTTTTTCTTAATGGTACACTTAAATTTATTACGACTTAATTTTTGAATATCGCTAGGGATTTTATTGTAGAAACGTATACATTGGCCCCGAAATGATTTGTTTACTTTTTGTAACCTTGACGCTGGTACAACAAGTTTATGTTTGTTCCGCGTGTTAATATTATGTATATCACATTTCTTACAGAAACTATCAATATTTTTGTGAACATATATAAGGTTTTCATAGATATACTGACATGCAACAGTCATGATATTGATTTCCTTAAATTTTTCTCTAAGTGAGTGTCTACTACTAAGATCGTAAATTGATCGAATAGCCCTCTTCTGCAGAACAAAAATGGTTTGAATGTCGGCAGCATTCCCCCACAGTAGAATACCGTACGACATTAAACTATGAAAGTAACTAAAATAAACTAATCGCGCTGTTTCAACGTCTGTTAGCTGACGAATTTTTCTAACTGCGTACGCTGCAGAACTGAGTCTATTAGACAATTCACTTATATGTGGGCCCCACTGAAGCTTAGAATCTAAAGTAATTCCTAAAAACTTTGTGGTCTCTACAGGGTTCAACTCATCTTCTTTTATTTTTATAGTGGTTTTTACTGGTTTCACGTTAGGTGTTATAAATCGAATACATTTAGTCTTGCCCTCGTTTAAGAGTAAATTGTTAACATCAAACCAGTTAACCACTTTTGAGATAGCCATATTTACATCTTCAAAGTCTTTTTGCTGGCGTTTTAATTTAAATAAGAGTGATGTATCATCTGCAAACAGGACTATCTCATGATTATTATTTACTAAATATGGTAAGTCATTTATGTAAATTAAAAACAACAACGGCCCGAGAATAGAACCCTGTGGGACTCCCATTTTGACCACAGACCCCGGGGAGCGTTTACCATTAACATCAACTTTCTGAATCCTGTTACTCAGATAGGACGTAAGAAGATTCAGAGCTGTGTTTTTAATACCATAATGTTGCAATTTCCTGATTAATGTTTCATGCAGAACACAGTCAAATGCCTTGGATAAATCACAGAAGACGCCTAAAGCATCTTGCGATTCCTCCCAGGCGTCAAAAATATGTTTTAAAAGCTCCACACCAGCATCGGTTGTAGAGCGACCCCTAGTGAAACCAAATTGTTTAAAGTGTAATAATTTATTTTTGTAAAAGAAGTTCTGCATCTGATCATATATTATTTTTTCAAAGATTTTACTAAATGTTGGTAGTACTGATATGGGTCTAAAATTAGTGGGGTCAGACATACTACCCGATTTATACAATGGTATTACTTTACTATATTTCATTAAATCAGGAAATACACCACAATCTATACATTTATTAAATATAAAAGCCAAGTCCTGCGCGATAAAAGAAATTATAGACTTAGTAATCACAACTGAGTTACTCCAGAGGTCGGTAGTCTTCTTAACATTAATAGAATTAAAAGCTTTTATGACATCTATATGTGTAACATAATCAAATTGAAAAGTGATGTCACTTTTATTAACATTTTTAATCAAGATAGACTCAGCAACAATAGGTGAGGAATTCAATGACTTTGTAGTGGAGACTGGAATGTCAGTAAAGAATTTTTCAAATGCAGCGGCTACTTCTATGTCCGATGTGATGGTTTTACTATCTATTTTAAGACAGTAATCATTATTCTGACTTCTGACTCTTCCGGTCTCACTATTTATAATATCCCAAGTCATTTTAATTCTATTATCACTGTTTTTAATTTGTGAACTAAGGTAGCAAGCTTTTGCTGTTTTGCAAGTCTGCCTAAATGTTTTAGCATAATTTCTTACATAAGCTTGAAATCTTTCACAACAGTTATACTTTCGTTCATCATACAGCTCATATAATCTTTTTCTACTTTTATGTAGGCCGACAGTAGCCCACTCACTAAAAGTTGCATTCCCCTTAACCATAATCGTTTTGGGAGTGAAAACCGAATCGAAATTATGACAAAATTTATTAAAGAATGTTTTATATAAAATGTTAGGATCACTGTCCTCATTCAACAGTGGAGGGTTACAAATGAGGCGGCTTTTGAAACTCTCAAATCGACTGACAGTTTTAGGGATAACAGTTATACATTTTTTAGTTACTTTTCTACTTTTAATATCAAAAGAAATAAGTTGACCACAGTGGTCAGAATCCATTTGATTAATTACTCTCTTGTTATCTACAATAATATCTGTGAATATATTATCTAAACATGTGGCTGTAGTGGCAGTTATGCGGGTAGGCTCTAAAAATAAATTACACAGATTAAATGATTTGAATAGAGCTAAAATCCTCATACTTGAAGTAGTATTCTCTAATAAATTAACATTAAAGTCGCCACATATTATTACATTTTTATTAAGGTTTGTTACCTTATGCAAGACTTCATCCATAACATCTTCAAAAATATGATATTGTGCTGAAGGTGGTCTGTACACAGTCAATACAATAAACCGCTTCAACTCTACACAGGCTATTTCTATGCTACGTTCAACAGAGAAGTTAACAATATCACGGCGTTCTTTGAATTTAAGATTTTTACTTATTAATATTAGTGAACCACCATGTATAGCCAGTTCCCTGCTGAACGAGCTGCCTACCTGGTGATTGTTGAAATTAAACATGAACTGATCGCTCTTTAGCCAGTGTTCAGTAATACATAAAATATCAATAGCTTCAGCATTCATGAACAATTCCAATTCCAAGTCTTTTCCTGTCATTCCTCTGATATTCTGATGCACCAGGTTAATTTTATTAATATAACTATTGTTCTGTTTTGACATAACAGAATAATTTTCAAGTGGTAGTGCACAAGTATGTGTGCAAGAGGTACTCTCTATTGTCTTAAAATTTAATTTAAATTATTCGGTATGTCAATATTATAATTATTATTAATACATAAATTATCATTATTAATGTCAGGTGCTTTAGCCAAATTGTTGGCTAAGTTAAAATTAATGTCATAATTTTGTTGCTCAATAGAAGCAACTTGAGTAGCCAAATTCTTGGCTGAAGTATTAATATAAAAAGATAGCGAAACAGCTATCTGTCTTTTACAACTATTTTTAAGATAATATCTATCTTTTGTCAAATAAAAATATTTACTAACAAGTTTGTTAGTGTCAATAAAATGAAATTTATTATAAAAAGGTCCATTAATTTGGCATGTCAGTTGATGCATAAGGTTATTCAAATTATATCTAATAGAATTTTCTTCCTGTGATAATCCATTACTCAGGGGAAATGAAAACATAACAATTTTTTTTACATTTAAATTGGACAACTCCTCAAAATAATTTAAAAACCTATTTTTGTTTACATTTCCCCTATCACCGACAAAAATAATTATAGTGCTGTCCTGACTAAAATTAGATCTTAAAATATTTTCCATGATATTACTATAGGACAAAGCAGGCGTGCAATTATTGATGATTCTAGTTTGTCCCGTACTCAACTTTGACATTAGGGATCCAATGCCCTTACCAATTTCATCACTATACATCATAATAGTACTTAATTTAAAAGAACTGCTAGTTTGTGCTAAGTTATTATGGAGTGCTGGCAGTGGAGAGGGATCAAGTGCTAGCGATTGGCAATCTAGTGATAATCTAGAAAACAATCATTCTAATTTATGACTCGAAATCAGAATATCTATGTTTATTTCTACATAAATATTGGTTTTTACGTGATAACGTCTTATAAATCGATCACACTCACGAAAAGTGATAGTGATAGTATCAGCCTATCAGCGAATGGCAATTGCAGCGACTTGCGATACAATTGGAACTAAAGCTGTAACAGACAAGGCTGTATAAAGGGGCGTCTAAACGGGCCATTTTTCACGGCAATTTGTGGCGGCAATGCTGTGGCCGGCAACATTGCTAGCAATACTGGCAAGACCGTAATATTGACGTAATGTTCCGACCATATGGCAATACATGTTTTGTATGGACACCAATATTGGTCAATATTGATGTGATAGGTTGCCCGGCGATCGTTGAGCTATAGATTTTTCGCATTATGGCATGGTTTATCCTTGTCTACGCGACATGAAGTTTGCTGTGGGTGACGCAGTGACTTATTGCTAAATTCTGTGTAGTCAGGTGTCATGTTGTTTTAGGTTATTTTAAAAAAGGTTTGTCGTCTTTGATAGGTACTTACTGAAAAATGAAGTCAACTAAGAACACTGACCTCTATAGTCTTAATATTTAAAGTGAACTGCCTATGGTCTCCAATGAGCAGTACCTATGAACTGAATCGACCACCGACTGACACCAGTACCTACACGAAATTGCGGAGCGGCGATGGGAATAGTTACAACATCAAATTATTTGTACTACTGCCACTTATAGTGATGTAACATCGTGCGAACATTTGAACGAAAATGAATAGATACTGTGCACCTTGACCTTACCCATATACTTACAGCATAAAGCAACGACATCGATATGTGAAGCGCAAATTCTAAACAACTGAATCACATCAAGCACTGCCTGGAAATTGTAAAAACCCAACAAGAGGCGTTGAATGTGAGAGCAGAATCCCACGAAAGCCATCATTAGGTACACCATGTATGCAATTTTATTACTTGGTGGCTTATTCATAGGACTGTGTGGCACCCTCAAGGTCAAGCAATGTCTCCACAACTACACACAACAGAGGAGCGCGGCGAGTCCACATCAGATCGCACTCAAGCAATAAAATTGTTGTCGTGTACTGCTGGACACCAAGTCGACAAAGTGAGTTAACCCATCGTCAATCATTGCCATCAATGATAACATTTACAATTCACGAACCTTTGTAATGAGAAAATAAAATAAATATTATATTATTTAATTTAAATATATTTTCCTTTACATATTCCATAAACTATGGAATATGTAAAGGAAAATATATTTAAATTAAATATTTGTTTATCTTAAGGTATAACTTTATGCTGCATAGGTTAACCTAGCGCCTGTGCACTCTGTATATGTTTTTACTTTTTATACAATAACTTTTCCAGTACAATAAACACAACATATTTTTTCTCATATACATTACAATTTTCTGAACATGGTTCTTACCACATTTACCAAATTCTGGAAACAGCTTGAAAATAAATAAAAAGGCAAATAATTTAGGATCAAATGTTTTATTAGTTAAAGTACACAGTTTGGTTTTTACATAAGAGTATTTATCGAATATGTCATCCAAAAACTTAGCTGGGGTAGATATATCTCATCATATCTATGTACTCCCGCCCAAATACCATGTCAGTGTCAACATGGGCACAGCAACCTACAGTTATATTTCCAACAACTGCAGCAATAACCTGAGATAGCATCTATAGTATTGACAACATTTTAATAATAAATTAGTAAAATAAGTTCTGCTATCAATATGTCTGGACTTTACTCTCTTTCTAAATAAATACCTATAATTAGAGGGATAACATCTTTAAGGGCATCCTAGTCAATGATTCTACCATACAAACATGCATAAGTGAGTACTCCTCTGTATGAGGTCGCAAGTCAAAGCTTAAAATTATCATATCATTTTGTTTTATCATAAACTAGGCTTGTAAAAAACGATAATTGAAATATTTTCAGTTAATGCTTTCTACAAGCCTAGCCGCTCGTTTGCTTGACGTCGCAAAAAGAAATGTCTACTTTGCACCGCCTCGCGCCGCCACTTGACGCAAGTCGGCCCCGCAGCATTAAAAATTTAATTTACGACTTAACAACGGGACGCACTACACAACTAGTCATTGTTCTGGGTAGCTATTGAGATAAGGAGTACAGTTATATTGGTTTTTGTTACTTAACTTGCTTGAATAATAAATATGATACGTCGAAAGTCGAGATACAACCAAAATTTCGCGGATTTAGTTACTAATTTGAGTTTTACATCTAAATAAGATCTTTAAGAGTATAATTTTTGCACATAATAACAAAGAACAATAGTTATTTGTTTTATTTAATTAAAAATAACAACCTTTTATTAAGAAAAAAAAATAAAAAAAATAAAAGAATCGGGACTCGTAAAACATGCGTGTTCCAAAATTTACCCGTGAATCTACAGATAAATTCAATGCTAATTTACATAAAAGTTATAATACCTAGAACAAAAATAAGACCACCAATGTAAAGATAATTTTATTAATAATATTAATAACATAAAGTTTTCTTGCATACCTGTGTAAATGTTATCACAATTTACATTTATAAAAAAGACGGGGGATTTTTTACATTTATTGAAGGTATATTGTATTGGCCTATTCTAACACACATGAATAATTTTAACTTAATTTGAATCATGAAATCCATTATTCATTACATTACATTTACAAAAAGCACAACATCTATAATAAGTTAAAACAATTTCTTACGTAAATTAATGAAACAAAAAACGCATAACATGTTACATTTAACGTTTGTAAACCCAAAGTCAAACAAATATGGCGGCCGATTGTCGAGTTAGGAGCTAGGGTTGTCAGTAATGAATGAAATTGTATAACACCGAGTTGAGCATAACATATTGATATTAAAAAAGACATTTAGAATGAAGTCCTATGTTGCGAGGACTTATTAAATATTATACTTAGGAAATATTAACAAAAAAAAAAGCAAAAAAAAAAATTAGAACAATTGATTGTTATTAATTATTATGATATGATATCGGAAATCTTGCAAGGAAGGTTTGAGCTATTTCTCAGGGTCGTATACGAGTATGAAGTCGGTGACAATGCAAATATTTTTGTACCATCGAGCATCTGATGATAGAGCCAGAAGAGGTGGCCACAAGGTCATATATAATGAAACAACATAATCCCATCGAGTCAGGGCTCATTAAATTTGTCTTGAAGAGTACTCTGGTCATTTTCAGTAGGTTTTATTTATTGTGTGTTCATGTCACCGTCTCGTCATTCAATGTCAGTCAATGCTAACCTTATCGTATGGTCTAAAAAGGTTTTCTGTCTGTCTCTGTGTGTGGTCTGTGATTTTGTATGTGTGTGTTTGTGAAATTAACGCGGTTCAGGAACAGTGTGAAACTCCTCAAAGCAAATATGCAAGCATAGAGGAATTTCACACTGTTTGCAAATATAACTTGTGCGGGATTTCCGACACCACTGGCAATTGAGATATCTAGAGGTACCGGGCCCAATAAAATGATTGCCTTCAAGGATAGGCCGCAATTTCTTTTTATGACCCTCGAGAACAATCTTAGTGATCACGGTCAATGGTCGCTCAATCACTGGGGGCTTAAATACTTTAACTAGATTCTCAGCAATCTGGGTTCTAAACCACCGCGCTTTGGTATGTTTGTGTGTGCTATAAATGATATGTGAATTGATTAGGGTGCAGTTCAGTAAACGCCTGAAAACCTTCTTATACCATACCAAGTTCCGCACTCTTTCGATGGGAAATGCCGATAAAAGCTGGTCTTTCTTATCGACACCTCCCATCGCAATGTTGTAGTCAAGTACAATTTGCGGTTTATATTTGTAATGACCGTATTTTTCTTTACCACTCACTGCCCCAGTGTGGTATGTCGACAGCATAGACACGACATTACTGTCTCGCCATGCCATGACGTGCAAGTCGTTTGTGAAGCTCTGCACCATTTCACCACAGCGCAATTCAGATTTAGCCACCAATTTTACCGTCTCCGGTACAAACTCCCTATTGATTCTCAAAGTACCGTAGCAATCGGTACCTTGAGATTTCAAATAACGAGCTAGTAACGGCGACGTATAAAAATTATCCATGATAACCGAGTGCCCCCGATTAAAAAGTGGTTTCACCAACTCATGAACTATCTTGGCTGTGGCATTCGAAGGCAACATCGGATAGTCCTTCTGGAAGTCGGCGTCTGTCTGTCTGTCGGTGTCCGTCTGTTTACCGGTGTCCCTCTGTTTGTCAGTGTCCGTCTCTCTATCAGTGTCTGTTTTGCCGGTATAAACAAAGAAATTCCACAAGTAGCCGGTTGCCGATTCACATAGCTCGTATGATTTTACCCCGACTTTGGCGGCTTTGGTGGCTATTTTTTGCGCAAAGGACAACCGGCCCTTCCACTTGAGGAGTGATTCGTCTACAGCGATGTCCTGTCCGGGAAGATAAAGTGTGCTAAATTTCTTTTGCAAGAAATTCAGCACAGGCCATATCTTCCGCAGTTTCTTGTCGTCATTTGTCATCATAGTATCGTCAGTCAAGTCTACGAAATGTAATAGTCGTTTAATTAAAAGAAATCTGTGAAGCGTCATTATATTCTTAAAATATTTTAGTGTCAGATGGCCATTCTCCACCCAATATTGATTTTCTACGGGCAAAGGGCACAAGCCTTAAAAATCAATATTGAAATGAAAATGGCCATTTCGTCCCTATCTACATTTTTAAAGCTGTTGAGCCGTGAGTGGGGCGTCAGTTGTCTGTCGATCAATCTTGTTGCGTACCTGTTGGTCTGGAAAGCCATCATGTCAAGTAAGTCATTGTCAAAAAACTTTAGAAAAACGTCTAAAGGTTTCGTGTCATCCGTCAAAGTAAACGTCGGTCCTGATTGTCCCGTAAACGTCTCCCGCTTTCCGGTAAAAGTCTGGTGATTGTGGCTCCAATCGAAAGTCAAACCAGCTGGGAGTAGATTCTGTATGTGTCGGTCTGACTCAAATTCGTCATTAATCATCCAAGTCAGTTCGGTATCGCCTAATTCGTCAATTGTAGAAATCGTCCCTATCTCATGTTGGTGAGTTTGGCCTACGTCAGTCATGTCCGCGTCTGGATCTACTTCTAACTCATCATCAGACAAAGCCTCGAGCCATTCCTCGAATTCAGCATCCGTCGTAGCTAAAGCTGATCCACTGAGCACGTCCCTTATATTTTTCGGCATGGCAGAAGGAGCCTGGGGCTTGGACTTTGGACCACGAGTATTACTTTGGATTGCTAAAATAAAAACATTCATGATTAATATTACAAAAAATGTTCCTAGGCCTAAGTATATTTTAATATAACTGAGTGTAAACATATCCATACTTGATGATTCTTGGACGTCAGGTGTGACGACCTGTGCGAGCGGTTGTGAGTTAACCTTAACTAAATCCAAACAATCATTTCTAGGCTCTGAAATGAATAAAAATATATTATTATATAACATTAAAGAATAATAATAAATCAATATTAATTAATAAGTTATTATATTTACTTAATTGCCCCGTGGTCCAATCAACCAACAGTTCCTTATCTGCTGAACTGCCTTCACTGACAATGCTAAAAAAAAAAATACTGTAATTAGTGAAAAAAACTAATAATTATAATACGTTGGTGTATTATCAGGAAAATAATGATGTACCTTATAGGGGTTGAGCATGTATGCGACTCTTTTCTGTAAAAAAGAAAACTTTAGTGCACGGTCCTAAAGTATACTCGTAATTAAAGTGCAAAACAAAATAGAATCAAAATTAGAGAATACCGAATCTGCCACGACTGTAACTGGGGTGCAGGTGGTGTCGTTGGAGTACCAGCTACTAGCCGGCAGGCCGTACGCTCCGGCGACTGCTTTTTTCTATTTTAGAAAATACTTGTTAGAACACCAATAATGTTCAGAGTTTTGTAAGACTTATAGATAGAATATTAACAAATACATTACCGAGCCCGTTTGAGAGGAGGAGCATCAGGCAAAAGCGTCCAAGAAAGTTGTTTGACCCGCTTGCGCGACACTAATTCCTTCTGCGCTGCAGGGTTTATTTTTTTTATTATTTTTTTTGTTGCCTCGTTGGCTTTCCTTATGAGCGAAAGTTCCTCTTCATAAGACCTAAAAATAAAAAATAAATGGTTATCAAAATTGTTTTCTATTTTGTTATTTTTGTGTTTATATTATGTTGGTGGTAGCTCATCAAGCGGACATAAAAAACACCGCTACTAACAAAATCGAGCAGATTTTTTTTCCCCACTGAGCATCTAACTCGGGATCTTTGAGACAATGTGAAGACATGTGGTCATACTCGACTACAAAGCTGCCACTGCTAAATGTAAAAAAATAGAGAAATAATGCTATTGAAACTGACCTTTGGCTGGGGCCCGCAACGGCTAACAAAGGGGTTTGGGCTTCTCCAAGACCCCTGCCGCGTGCACTGCCTCGTCCCCTACTGCGTCCACTTCCTCGGCCCCTGCCGCGCCCACTACCATGGCTACTTTTTACGTTATCGTTACTAATAATCAATGAATACACATGTTATTATAATCCAATAGAGGACAAATAGAAGCTAATAAATGGATGGATGGAAAAAGCAAATTATTGATTACTATACTGTACACCAACCAATACCCGAAATGTTATTATAATACACAAACGAAAAACGTCAAGTAAATTTTACGTTTGTGTAGGAAACACTTTTTTTCTATAAATAAAAATATAAGCAAAGATTTTTTTTAAATCTCTTATCAGAGTCGGGAAAACATAATGTAGAAAACTAAATTTAACCACCTACTCAATTATAACACATTACTTTTAATTAAAATAAATGGATCCCTTCACCATGTAAAAATCATCTATTTTTAATAATTAAACGATAAATTACCACCGAATAAGCAAATAATAAAAGTAGAATGCATTAGTAGATATGCAGAACGGAAAAGTATACGCAAAAAATAATCCGCATGCGCCAACCCTAGCCCTTAAAGTGAGCTTTGCTTTCAGCAACAAAATGTGCTTTAAACAACTTAATACTTCATTTCACTCACTTGGTGCAGTTTCCTTCGCAATATTTGGCAATCTGAACATATTAAATATATTAATGTATGTTTTATCTTAGAACTATTAGCAATAATTAATATTTGAAACATTTCATCAAGAAATTATACGTAATACTGAAGTTTTAAGACTAACAAAAATAAATCTTTACTCCGCTCTACCACTATCACTTTATAAATCACAAGTTTAATAAATTCCACTAGAAGTATAATTGAAATCAGTATTACATTAACAGAGAACACAGTTTTTACATTAATTTAATATATAACACTAGTCAAAATATATAAAAGAAACTACTTACGGCATTTTTAAAAAGTCACTCACTCACACACAATGGCGCCAACGGCGGTCTCGAAAATAATAGAAGAATTTATCAACAAACAATGTTTGTTACGTTGGTAGAAATGCATAGAACGCTGCAAAATATAATAGTCTATGCCCCAGATACTTTTAATATTGACTTACACAATTGGTTCCCGGGCTTTTGGGAAAATAAAACGTTCGAGTACTCCAGCAACAAATGTTGCTGAAAGCAAACGACGGTCTTTAGTCTCAGCAACATTTGTTGCTGGAAGCAATTGAGCGGCTAGTTTATGATAAAACGAATTGATATTAATTTTAAGCTCTCACTTACACTAGGGTGCTCTTAATTTCATTATTTACTTCTAATGTGTAGGTGCCATTTATTCATACATGCTCACCACATCTTTGCTTACCACATAGTATGACCGGGCTGTTGATATGTCCCAATTGCCAACTCAATCTAGAATATGACCATCATAACATACCGTAAATGGCTTTACTAAATTCTGATATTTATGTAAACTATGTCTTTAATAAAAGAATAGTTGCTACTGGTTTGCAGATAAACATATTATGTTGCATCACAAATGATAATAGCAGGCTCGATTTCATTGAGCAGATCAGAATTTCCAAATAAGCTCTCAGGTATTATTCTGCTCCTCAAATCAACTTCTGCCACCATCGCCAGGTGCCATCTGCAGGCTCATGCACTCTCTTGCCTTAGACATATACCGTTCCAATGGCTTTCGGCTTATGACACAGACTACTTCTATGCAATTTCTCCAAGTAAATACTTAATGCAACACTTGCAGAAGGTACTTCATCACCTAATCTTCCCATTAATGTCCCTAGTGCTGGAGGTGGTACTGGTAAGAGATACATTCTGAAAACAAGACAATATGATATTATTCCAAATTCAAATTGTTAACATATCTGATAACAAATTGCTGAATTATACCTATGCACATTTCTCGTAGCAGTCATCCAACATGTTGCGCAAACGTGTTTATGATCTGTAATAAAAACATTTGTTACTTTTAATATGTATATATAGAAACATTAGGAAGTTTGAGAATTGAAAGCTTGATAAAACGATACACAGTGAATGGTGCTTGCTTCAAGTTTTATGAAATATGTACTACTTATTGTATTATCAAGTCCAAGAGATGAATTGAAAGTTTCAAAATCATGAATTGTGTGTGTAGGCAGCACAGCAGATTTAGTTATTTAAGTAGATACTAACCGTCGTTGGTGACATCCAGCCACTAAGAACATTCACCATGGCTTCAGTTGCATCTAAAAACAAGCGCCGGCGCTGGTGCGTAAGTCATAACGAACCATTCTCGGTAGAGAGTACTTTTAATTTATGAATAAAAGTAAAAATCATAATAAATAATTTTGACAGTTATTTGTTGTTTTATTTGTAAGCTTCGGTGTTGCCAGTCATATCATAACATAATAAAGATTTTGAATTTGTGTATCGATTCTCATCTCCTGATTTTATTTTGTTATTAAATAAAAAATAAATTTACGCTTGTATTTAATTTTTTCTATTTTATTACAGTTCTATTGGATTATGTCGTAGATTTATGTAAAGAATTGTTCATATTTTTATGAAGACAACAAGAGATTATTAAAATCGTTTTTTTGGTAAATAATTTATTATTAAAAATCGATTAATCGTAACATACTGGCATCTATTTATGCAGCAGGTAGTTAATTGGTAGATATAGGAAGTTACAGGTGCTTTGAACTAGAAGGTTTTGTTTTGTACTTTTTTCTGGTGAAGTTATGGTTGCTACCTATTACACGAGGTTATAAGAGAATTAAGTTTACTTTCTAGAAGTATTTGTGTATTTCAACATTGCAGCTGTCCAAGCACTAAGCACTTGTGCTGCACATTTACTATATATTTTTTTATTTTGTTGGGGATGACATGATACACATTCAATTTAGGCAGCGCTCTAGTGTGACCCAATTTGCTGTTTATGTTATAAATAAACTTGATGTCTTTCCATGTGCCAACATCTTTAGCTATCATAAAATATAAGTACTTATGTTCTGTACTGCTTTTTGAATTACCAAGACCAGTTCGAAAGGTGAGACCTTGGTCACACATAAGATCCAATGGCGACGATCCTGCTTCTCCTCCAATACAATATCTTTTATTAATTGTACAAGCTCTACTGCTTGTACTTTTAATGAAGTAATAAGCCAAGCTATTACTTCATACTAACTGACTAACTAACTGTCACCAAGGAGAAATATCCCTTTAATCATGAATACCAGAGTATGGTCACGATATTTTTGCGACCTTTCATTTTGAACCAACTCTACAAAGCCATTATTGATGGCCCTAGCTTCGATATGTGTTAAATGTGGGTTTCTAACATTTGGTTGGTATCTCATCAAACACTAAGTACTTACATAATTAAATTAAACACTCAGCTCCTCCACCTGAAATTAAATTAATAACCCATACTTGCAACTCAGACGTAGTAAATTGCTGCTGCATGGCAATAAAGCGTACTAATAGTATAAAATACTTGGGAGTTATAATAGACCAAAACTGACCTTTAGGGAGCATGTCGAAACCATGGCTGCAAGAACCAGAAAGCTTATATATATTATGAAACAATTACGCGATGTGGCCCCGACTTGCTTGCTAATCATGGTTTATAAATCGCTTGGACAGTACTTGTTACTTGAGTACTGTATCTTAGCCTGGGGTGGTATTGCCGCGACACATCTAATGTTACTGGAGAGAGCACAGCGTGCCGTATTGAAAACTTTATTAGCAAAGCCATTCCGGTACCCAACTATCCAAGTTCACGATGAAACACAAGTACTCAGTGTCAGATGACTATTTATAAAAAAAAATACTCTATTGACTCTTAAGGAAGTTTTAAACGCCTCTTCTTTCTGCAATGATAACAGAATGAATAAGCGTATTTTAAGTTTACCGACTGTTAGAGTTAGACTACATTCGCTAAAAGATTCTGTAGATACCTTCAACATTATGTGTATAATAAAATTATCAAATCATGTAACTTGCACACCCTGTCGTTTTATCAGGCTAAATGCAAACACAATAAAGAACTCCTAACTTGGACTTACGACCAATCGGAAAACCTACTTAGACAACTAGCATAAGTTTAATACTCTGTTACTAACTTGTTATGTCCTTTATTTTGTTAATTATGTATCATAGGTTCGAAGATTTACCTAACCCTGTTTATTTGATTTTTCTTTTATTTATTTTAATATTTTTCACATTGTTCTAATATTTTACAAAATACTTCCATGTACCTACTCATAGTCAGAAACTGTAAGTTGGGCTCCTTGCGGGACAGGCTTAGCCTAGTGCAAGGAGTCACGTCAAATATCACAAATAAGTACTTGCTGTATAGTATAATAATTTTAAACAATATTATTGTGATGTATTTTGTATTTTTTTCTGGAAATAAACTTATTACTTATTGCTTATATTACTAGCTATAATATACTAGCTGTCCCGCGCAACTTCGTATGCGTAATTTTTCCCCGTTTTTTAAACCTTTCTCGTCTCTTCTCCGCTCCTATTAGTCGTAGCGCGATGTTATATATGGGCTATCCAACAAAAAAAGAATTTTTCAAATCAGACCAGTAGATCCTGAGATTAGCGCGTTTACACAAACAAACAAACAAATAAACTCTTCCGCTTTATAATATTAGTATAGATATGCAAGATGCATTATAATATTATATTTCTGAATAGTATGTAGTACCTAATATCTAGTTATTAACTTTGTACGTTTTTTATTTTATTTTTTTCCCTAATATCTAGTCATTAATTTAATTAGTTTGTAAGTTTTGCAGCACCCATAAGGGGTCTATGTATGTTTAAGGACTGCCTGTAACAACATTGTGCAATAAATGAATAAATAAATAATTTCTTATTTACTTCCTAGTTTTTTTAAAAACAAACTTGACTTGGATGAAACAAGAGAACAACAGAAACAAAGAGCATCAGAAAGTTTTTATAATTCTAGTCATAGTCAATATCAAAAATTTTCAGATGTCATTAATGACAGTTCAACCAAATTATATGTCATAGAGTTTGGCCATTGTTGCTGGGTTGTGTTGCCCGCTTATGAGTCTGGGTCATGCGCCATACTATTGCCGACATATTGCCATACATTGCCTAACCATAGATTACTTGGCCAGCAGTTACATTTTTGTGATGGTTGGGCAATAAGTCGCCAATAGTGCCGCCACAAATTGCCGTAAAAAATGGCCCGTTTAGACGCCCCATAATACAATGTTGTCAATGTTTTCATATGACGCTATCACGTAAAATGATTGTTCGTAAACCATCTTCACAGACCATCACTTTTTTTATCGAATTTCGTAATTTATTGTTCACTACCGAAAGTACCCCCTATTGAAGGTCCGAGACGTCACCGACGTCACCAATCTATAATCAGCTTGCTCAACGCGCGTAGAGGTAGGTAATAAAGTGGGTACCTACTTAGACGTGAGGTTGCTAGATTTGGGGTGCGTAGCCGGGATTATTTGTCATTAATTTACAGTTCAGTAGTTTTTCAGACCATTCGTCTTGACGCTTCCTTCAATTCTCTCGATTGTTTTTTCGTTTTCTTCTTCCTCATTATTTTAAACTTTTGGAACGTCAAGACAAACAGTTAACAATTAATGAGGCTTTAAGCGAGCGGCCGGTCGAGTCTCCAACGCACCTGCCACAGTAGTGACTATAGTCACCGATGATACGATGTGTTCGGTGTGGCATAGGTATTCTGCAGGTAAGTATAGGATTCTGCAGGCATTCATATACGTAGGTTCACTGGCTATAACAGGGTTTGGCAAACTGGGTTCATATGGGAAATCTGGGAAGTCAAGGGTTTCGTGTTTTTTTTTGTTTTGACAATTTAAAGTAAAGTGTTAGCCTGCCTAAAAATAACATCTACAAAACACGTTAGATAATGTGTCCAGTTATGACTATGACAGTTCCCCACTTCCTTACCTACAAAAAATGAGAAGTATCTTATCATAACTGGACATATGGTAAAACCTACATCTACCCCCCCCCCTCCCCCGTCATGAACTTGGGATTCCATATTCCAAATTATATGGTCATTACCCGTACATGTACCCCACATCATTTGTGTTGGGCATGGTCGCTTAACAAAGCTTAGAAGTTAGAAGAAACTTAGCTCTTATTAAATACTGCTTCCGTCTAATTCGTGGTTTCCTAACTAATCCCCCACTGATACAATATATCTCACTAAACGTTCCGCCACCCATCAGACAGACACTCCCCCAGACAGCGCCCACTATTCTCGGTACCTAATTCTACAATCACCCTCTCAACCAGTCCACTTTACCTTGCTCTCACTCACATTAACAATCTTCTTCTGAGTGATGAAACAGTGCATATTAATTAATAGAGTGGAATAAATGTATGTTCCTTATATGATATATTCTTTAATAAAAAAATAAAAACTTGTTGCTATTATTGTTTATTTTCATAAATTTATACTAAATACTACTTATCTTAAAACTTAAGTAAATGGTTAGATTATCTGTTAGTATAAGTTGGATAAAAATAAATACATAAATAGATAAATAAAAATTATATTAAAAGTTTGGAAGTTAGCTTCATAATGACACTTAATAAATTATGTAAGTACCTACCCATAGTGGTCCATTGATTGCACACTAGGGAAGGAAAGGTTTAGGTAGAAGTAGGTACCTCTCGGTAGAGAGTACTTTCCTATATTCTTTGTTAAGTAGGTACTACACGCGTGCACTTGTACACTCATAGTTCGATAGGACGGAGATCCTACATGACCGGAGATAGATTGGGCCTGGCGGCTTCACGTGCGTTCCAAGACACGGAGAGGTGTGTCATTTTGCGAAAACGGCCACCCATAAATGGACCGACATTGGTAACACTGCATAACCTTGCAGTTAGCTCGATCTGCTATTTGCTTGTGAAAATAAAAAGCAGTTAGACTTGCAGAATATTTAATGCGCTATTGCACTACACTAAATCAGGGACCCTAAACCCTAAAAAAGAAAGGTGTAATAAGAGTTAGAGCCTTAATTCTCTAACAAATTTTCAAGGCTACCTTGATTTAGGGCCCTAATTCAGGGTAGTTTAATAGCCGTCTATTAACTACCTATTTCAGGCTTTATTAGAACAATGCAAAAAGAACTCTGTCTGAGAGTTCACGCAGGGCGTAGCCATCGGCAATAAAATAGGTGCCTACATTTATAAAATGGTTGCAAAATAAAATTGTTCTCGACATTGATTCATTTCAAAACAATTCGTCTTGAGTATTTACCTACCTTAGCATGTATACCTACTCCAACAGGCGATTGCTCTTTTGAAAGTAAAGTGGGTGAAGAAGATATTTTATTCTGAGAAGTTCTAAAATATTTTAGTAAAGCATTTACAAAGTAAACATCAAGCTATAAAAAAAAAAAATGACCATTAGTGCTGTGCACTCCCTGAGGTATGCGCGCGGTGAGACGGGGGGGTTAGAATCGGCTGCTGCGCTGTCAGTGCGCCGTCAACGCTTGTGACGGCAGGTAGTGTTATTTGTATCGGACTGTCTATGTCAGACGCACACGAGATAAATATTCAAAGATGGGTCGTGCGTTATCTCGTGATATGAAGACTGTCATTTTTAAGGTGGCTGAATATTTTAAGAAAAGAAAAGCAGACAAAGAAAGCTTTGAATTTAAAAATGACGTGAATATTGCTAAAATCGTTGCGGAGGCTACGGGATACAGCAAAAGAACCGTACATAATGTGATTTCTGCGGGCTATTTATCAATTGAAAATTCAAGTTAATTAAAATTTCAATCGCCAAAAAAACCAAAAGTTCTAAAGAAAAAACACGTTGTGGATGATTTTGACCTTGGAGTTATCAGAAGAAAAATTCATCAGTTTTACGAAGTTGAAAAAAAAATACCAAGTGTCCGTAAGTTACTATCAAGTTTGAGACAGGATGGCATATTGAATTGTGGACGGGAATATTTAAGACAGCTTTTACACAAAATGGGCTACCGTTACAAAAAATGCAAATCAAAGAGACATCTCCTTATAGAGCAGCCTAATATTACAGTGTGGCGGAAAAAATATCTTACACAAATCAGAAATTACAGAACGGAAAACCGAAACATATATTTTCTTGATGAAACATACATCAACGCCAGTCACCATGCCAGCAAATGTTGGCAATCATCGTCAGAACCCGGTATTCATGCTGATATTGGGAAAGGACGGCGACTAGTAATACTCCACGCTGGGTGTCGAAATGGCTTAGTGGATGATACATTGACTATATTCAAATCCGATGCTAGAACCGGTGACTATCATGGAGATATGAGCGGACCTACTTTTTATAAGTGGGTAGATGAAAAGTTAAAAGATAAGTTGCTGCCGAATTCTGTGGTTGTAATGGACAACGCGTCTTACCACAGCGTTCAGATTGAGAAGAAACCAACTATATCAAGCCTCAAAAGTGAAATGCAGAACTGGTTGCTACGCCATAATGTAGAATTTTCAGGAACCATGTCAAAGGCTCAACTGCTACTTCTTATCAAAAATACACAAAAAGAACCCGTGTATAGAATTGACGAACTCCTGAAAGCCAGTGGACACACTGTTCTGCGTTTACCTCCGTACCATCCAGATTTAAATCCAATCGAGTTGGTCTGGGCTGATATTAAAAACAACATAGCCCAAAACTATATTAATTCTTCTCTAGACGAAAAGATAATCTTATTGGATAAATTGTTTTCGGAATTCACGGCGGAAAAATGGCAGAAATGCGACGATCATGTCCAGAAAAATGAAAATGATTACTGGAGTCGCGATAGTAGGTTCGATAATGTTATCGATTCATTCATAATAAATTTGCAAGACTCTGATTCAAGTTCCGGTGGCGAAGAGGAAGATGAAGATGATGACGAAATGGAAGATGAAGTTGAAACAGAATCTATGTCAGAATAACTTTCGTTAGAATATATAATTGTTTGTAAATATAAAAAATGTTTAATAAAACAAGTCCTGTTGTGAATTATAACTTTCAATTCTTATTTATCACCTGCATATTTTTAATAAAATATGAGTATATTTGGGTTACATTTTAATCAACAAAGTAAGTATATATTACAGATAGATAGCCTCCGACCAACGCAACGTCCCGCCACAAGTCTTGCCTTAGAAATGCAAACTGATATCGTAAGATCTGTCCGACATGTATCGACCTCATGTGAACTCATGCACTTTTTTCTTCGTCCCCCACCTCGCCGTGCATACCTCAGGGAGTGCACAGCACTAATGGCCACACTATAACATAAAAATATTATTATCGGTCGCATCGCATTTACCCAAACAATACTTTATTTTTAGCATAGAAAGAGATGGCGATTATGAGGTTTTAGATATGAAAAAACGAGAAGGCAATAGACAGGTAAAGTACGGTATCGTTTAATTTACGCTAGATAACACATTTTTATGGTGATGGAACGTTGTCAGTGTCGCTACGTAATTCTTTTAGCTTCAAATACGGGTCATTAAATTTTTTGTAAGATAAAATTGGGCCAGATTTTGATGTCGTCATCGTCAGTGATCACTTTCTTATTTAAATTAATATTTGAACTTTAAATTCCACATTCAGTGTTAGAAGTATTATTTGTATTGTCTAGTCAAAAAATCTTTAAACTAAAATTTTAAATTGGAAGAGAATAATGTTCATTAAACATGTGATTTAGTACAAAAAGTTTTTATTGAAGGACACACAGCAATATTTTAAAAGTTTGGGCTAAGTGAAAATCGTATCATCATTATTTTACAAAGTGGATGACACAATGCGGATAAATATACAATGACATAATAATGGGTAAAATATGATTAAGTCTAGTAACCCAGTGCGCAGCTGGTGAAGGACGAGTTGCTTTGTCGGTCTGCGAAAAATCAAATAAATTTTTCCTCCATATTTGTTTTGTGGCGCTTCGCCCGAAAATTATTGGAAATAGTGTTCAAAATCGTGCATTGTGGCTAAGGTAACGCCTTACCCGAGTATGAGTTATTCCGGGAGGAATAAGTTCGAGGTGAGTACAAATCGATATAAATGTCATTATTTGTGTTTTCGTTTTGATAAAAACAGCTGACATGGGAGTTACAAGCCCATTTCTTTGTCTCGATGTCCCTTCGCACATTTTATTGCGATAAAACTGCATATTACACCAAAATAACTTTGTATTTCTGGTTGCTGTATCTGTGGGAGTTCCATTCTATTTTTGAATATTATAAATAATGTTTCGTTGTACGTAATATTACGATACATTTTTCTCATGTCGTATTTTATTATTGTATGTTTTTATAATTTAATCGCATGCGGTAGTGTGTATTCGTGTTTTCCTTTGTTAGGTCAGTGTAAATGACCTCAACGCGCGGGCACTCAACCCGTGAATTGCTTTAATACCGTTATAATGATTGTTTTGTTAATTTTTTATACGAATTTTTAATGATGAGCTTGTTTTTCCGGCATTATCGTGGTTACCTTTGCTATTATAGACAATGGCGCGTATATTTATTTACGCCATAAACTTTTTTTTTAAATTTTATTGATAACATACCTAAATGTACACAAAATTGTTTATTTTATAAAATGCGCACTTTTCTGCCTTTATTATTTGTAGCAATAGGTAGTGATTCACCTTTGATGTTAGTTTCATTCATGCTTCCATTTACATTTATACATATTATAAAGGTAATAAATTCAGTGAATTCTCTGCTGTTTTATAATATTATCACAGTTTTTCTTCCTAACCTTTTATTCACATGGACTATTCTCCTTCATCTATACACAATAAGCATGTATTATACATTGAATGATAGTAAAAACTGCATCAAAATCCGTAGCATAGTTAAGCAGATCTATGCATACAGACAGCAGGAAGTGGCTTACTGTAGCAACTTAAAGAAGTATCCTAAGACCAGAGGAATTATTTAAAAAAATATATTAAGTGCAGTTACCATGCCATCAACACTAAGATTGTTATGAAAAATGAGCTTACTTCAGGGGAGTTCATGTCTTCACTGGCAGGGGCATTCAACATCTACAGTCTCTTAACACATCTGCTATTAGTAAAACACAGATTGTAGATCAAAGATCATGAAGCAGCGGTAGCCTAATGGCTAAGGCATTGTCGCGGGTTCGAATCCTACCCATTATACTACCGACGTGAACCCACTCCTAACACAAGCCATTGAGCTTAGCTGGAGGGGTTAACAGGATTTCTAGTAATGTGGGACGTAAATCCCACATTGCTAGTGATCATAAAAAAAAAAACTTTAAATCTCAAGTTTCAAACAAATTACCAATTAAGGAAAATTTCACTGACTTACTTTCATGTTTTAGTTTATAGATCATGTTTCTTATAATTTAGAACTTTGTTTCATACATTAAAAGATTACTAGGAAATTATATAGTTGATTAGCAAAAATCCCTCCAAATTTATTCTATAGTTTTTAAGAAATTCCCAAACATACATTCTTACAAATGGGTTAAACATTTAACCACCTTTTTGTATTTGAAAATTGTTGGGTTATTAACCCACTTAAAAAAAGAACTTCGCTTTGACCTGTATGTCTAATAATATCTTGGGAAACTCTCACAACACTATCTGATCCCAAACTAAGCAGAGCTTGTACTATGGCAACCAGGCAACTGATAAACTTACTTATATATTTTCTAAATACATACATATTATAGATAAATAACACCCAAACACAGAATAAACCATCATCATACAAAGTTTTATTCTGGATGGGGATACACTCCCACCGTACCACAGAGGTAGTCAAAAATGATTTAACCAATTTGGATGACATTTTCACTATTCAACAGTACATTTTTCTAGGAAGGTTTTAGTGTATAAAGCATTGTTCTAGATTGTGATGTGTGAAAATTTCAACTGTCTAACTATCAGAGTTCATAAGATACAGCCTGGTGACAGACGGACAGACAGACAAATGGACAGACAGCAGTCTTAAACGGCTATTACATTACCCTGAATGAGGGCCCTAAATCGAGGTGGCCTTGAAAGTTTGTTAGAAAATTAGTGCCCTAACTCTTATTACACCGCTCTTTTTAAGATTTAGTGTAGTGTAATAACCTCATTAGTAATTGGATCCTGTTTTACCCTTTAAGTATGGAACCTTTAAGAAAAATTCTTAGCTATGTACCCAGGATATCTGCATCTACAGTCACATGTTATAATAATTTTCAGTATGCAAAGTAATGTTACAAATGTAAGAGTAACTCTGTCTGTCTACATTTACATGGTTAAACCTCTTGAACCGATTAAGATGATATTTGATATGGAGATTGTGTCCGGGGACAAGGACATGTGAAAAAAAAACAATTCTAAGAGATTATGAAAATATATATATTACGGGTCTTAATCGCGTGAATAACTTAATGTAAAATACCTTGTTTATTGCCCGTTTCGACCGTATTGCATTGTAGTCATATTGTAGTCTACCCGTGACCACGGCCGTTGCAATACGGTCGAAACGTCGGGCAATAAACAAGGTATTTTACCTTAAATTATTCACGCGATTAAGACCCGTAATATATATATTTTCATAATGTGTACAAATCGCGAAAGTTTATCAACAATATTATTCTAAGAGACACTGAATCAATCTTCATAATCAGATGAGACATACACTGACGGACTTATAAACTGCATCAAAGTAATAGACGACTTTGAAATAAATATTTTAACCAAGTATGCAAACTTTCTATACAGATTTAAATTGAAACCTCTAGATTGGTTCGTGAACTTTAAAACAGCGTAGGATCATATCTTTAAGTTTAAGTTTATGTACTGGAAAGGACCTTAAGACCTTTTTTGAAGAAAAAACAGAAGTTTAAGGAAAAATTGTTTAATAAAAAAATTGGTTTTAACAATAGACACAAACTTTATGCAAGGGTTTGTTTGTGTTTTAATAAGGTGTATTACCCCCACGTGCCCTTATTACGGATTCTAATCGGTTCCGCATAGATTTTATAAGGGTTTTTAAAAGATCTTGCGGAATATTGTCCCATTCTTCTGAAAGTGCTGTTCTTAGTGCTGCCACTGTCGTAGGCGAAGGGTTTCTCGCATATACAGCTCTTTTTAAATTGTCCCAAACATGCTCGATGGGATTAAGATCCGGGCTGCGTGCTGGCCAATTCATTGTACGTATCCCAACCTCTTCGCAATAATGTTGAACTTGTGCAGCTGCATGCGGCCGGGCATTATCCTGCATTAAAGTAAAATTTTCGCCTATGAATCCCATGTAAGGCACCACGTGATCTTCTAATATCTCTGTTATGTAGCGATGTGCTGTCAAACCCCCTCTATTACCGTTTTGACGGACCATGTCTATGAACACAAGTTCTGTTCGCCCGTTCATCGATATGCCACCCCAGACCATACATGAACCGCCTCCAAAAGGAACACGCTCCTCAATGCAACTTTGAGCATATCGCTCCCCACGTCGACGATAGACTCTTCTGCGACCATCTGCACCATATAAACATGTCCTACACTCGTCCGTGAACAATACAGAGGCCCACTGCTCTTCTGTCCAATTCAGGTGATGACGCGCAAATCTTAAGCGAGCTTGTCTGTGAGCTGCAGACAACTTTGGACCATTTGCTGGTCTAAAAGGGGTGATAGCCGCTTCCTTTAACCTTCTTCTTATTGTTCGTGCACACACGTTTTTTCCACGCACTTCATTAAGCTCGGTTTTGATGTTAACTGACGTGAGGAAACGATTTCGCAGGGAAGTTGTAACAATAAATCGGTCATCACGACCTGTGGTTGCTCGAGTTCTGCCTGTACCACGTCTCCTCCTGTAAGAACCTGTCTCTACAAACCTTCTGTATATTCTACAAACCGTAGACTGGTTTAAATTTAAATTTCTACCAATCGTTCGTTGATCCAAGCCCTCCCGCACCAATGCTACAATTTGTGCCGCTTGTTCGGACGAAGTATCCATATTATGGTTCAAAAACTCTCGATGTGTTAAAAAACTAACCCAACAATTATGCTGGTAACAATAATTCAATTGACCAAACAAAAAAAATCAATGAGAATTAATTTAAAACTTTGCTATAAATAACACGCAAATCTGATACTACGAGTAAATTTTCTTTTCCCGGCTATATTCATTTGTTTTACCGCAGTTCTATTTTTAAATTTAATTTTTTTTTAAGATTAAGAGCCAGTCTTTCCATATTTATATAATTTAATCTAAAAAGTTTGCATACTTATTATAAAAAAATCCTTTTAGAGTAAACCTGAACTTTGATGCAGTTTATGAGTCCGTCAGTGTATTTTTTTAACTTATTAATTTATAAACACAACTATTAAAGCTTGCCAATTGCAGGTCAATTTTTTGTTAATTTTATTGAATACTAGCTTTCGCTCGCGGGTCTGCCTGCGTGGATGTCGTTTATCGCGATAAAAACTATCCTATGTCCTTACCCGGGGCTCAAACTATCTACATACCAAATTTCATCTAAATCGGTTTAGCTGTTTGAGTGTGAAAGCGTAACAGACAGACAGAGTTACTTTCACATTTATAATATTAGTTTGGATTCATAACTGCTCTTTTGATAAAACCGAACTCATAGTATACTACTCATACTCAACTGATAGTTTTTTTTTAACATGTAGAATATGTTTTGGTAAGCTTGCTTACTTATTTCTCTTAATGGCTACCTTGAACTTAAATCAATACATAGGTAACCACACAGATTTGATAACCAATAAAAATTTGGTATCGTAAGAAATATAAGAAAGACCAATAATCATATAGGCTTGCCTGTAAAAATCCGTTCAGGGAATTTTATGGCCATGCTATGAAGTTGAAAAATGGAATAAAAAGTAGCCATGAAGTTTTCGATTGGCAAGCTATCATAGTCGTGTTTATCCAAAACCATACTAATACTAATACTAATATTATAAAGCTGAAGAGTTTGCTTCTTTGTTTGTTTGTACGCGATAATCTCAGGAACTACTGGTCCGAATTGAAAAATTCTTTTACTGTTGGATAGTTACCGAGGAAGGCTACGGGCTATATAATATCACGCTACGGCCAATAGGAGCGGAGCAGCAATGAAAAATGTTGCAAAAACGGGAAATATTTATATTTATTTAATACCATTGACTACACACCGGCACACAAATGTATACTGTGTACTTACGCTTTACGATTTCGGGGGCGTTTCAGGTCTCAAATCTCCCCCCGTGGGTAAATGGTGTCCCAATCAAACCCATAACCTCTTGTACAGTAGTCGTACACCCCCCCCTCCCCCACTCAGGTGTGGAAGCAGGGGGGGCAACAGGGGCATTTGCTCTCCCTCCCCCAGACATTGGATCGGAGTGTTTAGGCAGGCGAATGCACCCTCGGTGGTGGTGGTGGATATGGTGTACCGGTGATAAATCAAATGCATCCCCCCCAGTCACGCTTGACCTGTTGACTCAAATGTCCCCAATAACGAAGTTCTGGAACAGCGCCTGCCCCCACTGCGCCACCGAGACAATTTATACTTAACTAGCTGTGCCCCGCGGTTTATTAGCCTATGTGTTAATCCATGGTGTCGGCTAACTCCATACCAAATTTTATTAAAATCACTCCAGCCGTTTAGACGTGAACAAGTAATAAACATACACTCACACACTCACAAACTTTCGCCTTTATAATATTAGTGTGATTATTGATTAATGCATTATAAATAATACTCTTTCCTTATTGCCTATGTCATATCAATCTTTCAGTTTGTCCACTTTTTTGTATGAGGTCATACAAAAGCAATTTTCATCAAATAATCCTGATCAAACCAGCTTTCATATAGATAAAATCGCATTCAATTCAGTCCTTCCGTTTAGGAGACTTGAGTGATTTGATAACCAATTAGATCTAGATTCTTCCCCAGACTAATAGTACGTAGTACTATTACTTATTCTGTGCTTATAGTTAGAAACATTGCTAATGCGCTTATTACACTACACTGAATCAGGGACCCTAAACCCTTAAAAAGAGCGGTGTAATAAGAGCTAGGGCCCTAATTCTCTAACAAATTTTCAAGGCCATCTCGATTTAGGGCTCTGATTTAGGGTAGTGTAATAGCCGTTTAAACTCTGACGGTCGTTTTCAATAATTCATCTATCTATGGATTTGGCTACTAGTAATCCATACTTCCATACAAATATTATAAATGTGAAAGTAACTCTGTCTGTCTGTCTGTCTGTCTGTCTGTCTGTCTGTTACGCTTTCACGCTCAAACCGCTGAACCGATTTAGATGAAATTTGGTATGGAGATAGTTTGAGTCTCGGGGAAGGACATAGGATAGTTTTTATCGCGATAACCGACATCCACGCGGGCGGAGCCGCGGGCGAAAGCTAGTAGAATATAATGATACGTCATTACATTCATTTTAATGACGATTCCTAAAAAAACAAAATGGCGGACTTTATGCGCGTTAATGTTCTAGCTGTTTTTTTTTCTAAGATATTATTCAGTATTAATTACATCATTAAGTAATAGGTACTGTAGCCATCAGGCCAGCTCTTGAGCAGGTACCAGGGGTGTTCCTCAGAACTTTAATCGGGCTTTTAAATGAAACTTCTGCATTTCCCCAAAGCTAATACACTGTTTATTACCTAAATCATCATTTATTACATTATCAAACACACATTCCTTAACCACTTAGTATTACTATTTTATATAAATCTAATCACATTTAAACGACCCGAATCGGTCGGCCATGAAACTCGCCATTCTAGAATGACATCTTTCTTTTTATTCTGTTAATGAGTTTCATCTACTACAATGAGGTCTAACGTGAAAGAGGTGGATTATCTTCGACCCACCTGCCCTGCCACATAACAAAACTTGCTTAACCTACAGTTTGATTGTTTCAGATCGCTCGATTTTCGGGCGAAGACGAGAACCATATAAACAAAAAGCTGCCCAAGGAACTTATCTTACGGATATTGTCTTATCTGGACGTGGTCTCGTTATGCCGCTGTGCTCAGGTAAGGACTGCTGTTTTTCTTGTCTTCATTACACCCAGACAACTAATTAGCCAAGATGGAGACGAGAGGACACTGTAGAACATAGTGTAGTATAGTCTAAAACATGGCCGATTTTGGGCCACACGGTAATCAATTTTGAAACAGACTTGTCACGAGTTTTGGGTTTTACACATAACAACAACGGCCATTCGTTAAGTAACAATAATAAGTAATAAGTGATAAAATATCGTCCTGTGAATCCTTATAATAGGCATCGGACTGCCTCTGTGGCGCGGTGGGAGTGTGTCCGACTGCTACGCAAGAGGTCGTGGGTTCGATCCCTAACCAGGATAAAACTTTGTATGATGAGCACGATGCTTTATTATGTGTCTGCGTGTTATTTCTTTTAAAAAAAAAAAGATAACGACATTACTAGCAATCCTGTCAACCCCTCCAGCTAAGCTCAATGGCTTGTGTTAGGAATGGGTTCACGTGGGTAGAATTCGAACCCGCGACCTCATGATTGCGAGACAGATGCCTTAGCCATTAGGCTACCGCCGCTTCATATATGTATGTATTTAGAAATAGTTCATTAGTTTGGGATCAGATAGCGTTGTGTGAGTTGTCCCAAGATATTATTAATATTTGAAATTGCTATCACTTTGTACGAGATAGTAAGTCTAGCGTAGATAGGTCAGTAGCCTAATCTCTCTCCGATCGTGTCGGATTTCCGAAATAAAGACTGCATTTGTATCTTTGTTTAAACGTGTGTACGGTAATATCTCCTGCCTTCGCGATGACCAAAATACATCATACATACTTACATATCAATCCATATAATGTCCAACTGCTGGGCACGGGTCTCCTCAATAGAACCTACTTAATAGATCCTGGGGGTTACTGCCATAATCGCCACGCCTGGCGAGCGGGTTAAAGATCGCAGTAAGACTTTAGATTACGCAGAGGACGCTACTGCTCGTCCTCCGGTGTAAAATCCCTTAGTCGCCTTGACGACACCCACTGGAAGAGATGGAGTGGCACTATTCTTAAGCTGGTACCACACGGCCGAAATCTTATTTATTTTTGACTAGCTTTCGCCCGCGTCTCCACCCGTGTGGATGTCGGTTATCACGATAAAACTATACTATGTCCTTCCCCGGGACTCAAACTATCTCCATACCAAATTTCATCTAAATCGGTTTAGCTGTTTGAGCGTGAAAGCGTCAGACAGACCGAGTTACTTTCACATTTATAATATTAGTATGGATTGAAAATTACTTGAAGAATCTCGCTGTGCCGAAAATATGTAGGCGTGTCTTGAACGTAAACATAGGCGTGTTGTTTTGTCTGCAACTAAATAGCATTCCTAATTATGATGAAATTCGATTGTATTTATCTTATCATAATTATATAGTCAGGTCATTGTCTGCTGCGCACTTCGTCAGAACTACGTGAATTGTTGTTAATGAGCTCATCATTTTTATTGACATTAAAAAATTACTTGCAGATTATCTGATTTCGTTGTCCGATCGATTTCCTCAACCAATCGCGTTCGAGCATCGTTTAGACTTACCCTTGTTAAAACAACTTCTGTAGCGCAGTTGACTATAATTCCTGTGTTAAAACATAAAAATTACAAACACAAATTACACCCAGACTTTGATCGACATCAAATCAAATCGTTCATTACCCGACTGTAAAGAAGGATAATGTTTTTCGCGCGTATCTTGTATGTATGTACTTTTGTATGTATGTGATATTCTTTATTACCTGATATCTCACAATCCACTGAAAGGATTTATACAATTATGGCGTCGTTAGATTCGTCTTGATTGCCCAAGTGTTCTTAGACATGTGATGTTTGAAAAAAACAAACATGGCGGCTGTGAGATTTCAAAATAAAGAGGAGTGAAAGAAAAAGTTGTTTTGAATACTGCAAAATGGGTATCAAATTAAAGGCTTATCTTAAGCATTTCAAAAAGGTATAACTTGAGTATGACTGTAATACTAAAATAGTTAGCAACCTTTCTTTTTTCAATCTTCAATACTTGACAATAACAGTGATAAAAGTTAGTTGTTACATCGGTTACATATTAGGTACAACCACTAAAAAGTATTAAATAAAAAATAAATAATAAAAATAAAAAATCGCACCTGCACAAAAAAGATAGAAACAAGATCCCCTACATAATTATATAATTTCATGCAGTCGGAGGCACTTTACTAAGTTAACCGAGATTCATTAATGCCTCTTTGCATTTAATATATTTATTTTTTTATTTGCTAAAATTTGTTACAAGAGATGTTACATTATTACAATAATACAGCACATTTACCATTATATGGCATGCAAAAGCAAACAAAAGACAAAAAATAACTACACTATTATAGTATTACATTTTAAAGTTAATTATAATAATTTGTATTTAATTAGATAATAATAATAATAATAATAATAACGTTTATTTCTCTCAATAAGGTTTACAAGCATGTTACAATTTGTTTGTTTTACATAATACGAGGAACCTTAGTGAGAGCTGGAGTTCGTACTAGGTACGAAACCTGTGTGACAAATCTCCAGGTTCTCTCTATGATTATATATTTTAGTTTACTGCTAAATAATAGAGTGCAATACGTACAAGATTAACATACTAAGAGGAATAGAGATATAAAGTCCAGGTTCTCTCTATGATTATATATTTTAGTTTACTGCTAAATAATAGAGTGCAATACGTACAAGATTAACATACTAAGAGGAATAGAGATATAAAGCTTAGTTTACAATTTGGAGATTATTAGGAACTAGAACAAGAATATCAATAAGGTAAGTTCAATGTTATTATATAAGAGTGCGTGATTGCCTGTTTGAGTGAATGTGTGAGTGAGCATATGCGAGAGTGTGTGTGTGTGTGTGTGTGTGTGTGTGTGTGTGTTTGTGTGTGTGAGGGTGTGCGCGTGTCTGTGTGTGTGTGTGTGTGTGCGTTTCGCTACTTAGATGTGACTATAATCTTTTCGGTTTCATCATAGTCTAGATTGTATAGCCAGTTAGTTAGTGTTTTCTTACATTGAAATTTTGACATCGGATGTATATTCAATATTTTATTTAGTTTGTTATACGTATAGTGACTTAGGAAATAAAAAGATCGTTGGGCAAGGCTTGTTCTGACCGATACAGGCGAACACACCTGAAATTTGCGTCGCCTGAAATCGGATTTGGAAGGGTCAAAGGGGGTTAATGAATGAGTGGTGAGGATAATATTAAGAATATACAATTTACGCACAGACAAGACATTACAAATTTTATATACGTCGGTCGTAGGATGCCGGAATGGTAGCTTCCAACCAACTTTTAGCACAGCTCGTTGGGCGCGTTCTAATTTTAGGAGATGGGTCTTATTTGAGCCTCCCCAGGCTGTAATACAGTATTGCGTGAGGGATTGACACAGAGCAAGGTAGGTAATTCTAAGAATTTGGGGATTTACTACATGACGGAGAGCTTTAAAGATAAAAATTAGTTTTCGAAGCCTGGATGTAAGTGCATCTATGTGTGCGTGAAATGAAAATTGATCATCAATTTGTACACCAAGGTATTTAACACAGCTTGATCGAGACAGAGTAGGGCAGTTACAAGGAGGTAGAGAGAGTGGTTTACATGAATGCGCAGTAAGAGAAAGCGACAAGGAAGGATTTTTTCCTGGCGCAGTTAACGAAAAGGAAAGATATGTTGTTTTGGTTACATTGAGCCTGAGTTGATTTTTGGAAAGCCAGCTAGTCACTAAGTCTAGATTGGATTGAGCGTACCCAAATGTAGACTCCCAAGTATCACCATAAGTTATAAGGGCAGTATCATCAGCGTAAGTAAAGATGGTGGTATTCTTCAGGCTTAATTGACAAAGGTCGTTAATATAAAGTAAGAATAGAGTTGGTCCGAGAATACTGCCTTGAGGAACTCCATTTACCACTGTTAGTTCATCGCTATAGTAGTCGCTGATCTTTACGTACTGTCTCCTATTCAGTAGATAACTTTTAAATAGGGAAAGTTGAGTGCCTCTGATACCGATCTTTTCCAATTTAGTGCAGAGGACATGTACTGAAATAGTGTCAAAAGCCTTCGCGATATCCAGGAAGACACCTATGACTTTCTGTTTTTGGTCAAGTTGGGCGACGACTTTATTGGATAAATCCAAAACTGCATTGCTTGTAGATAAACCTGATCGAAAACCGTATTGGTGTTGGGAAAGAATTTCAGTTGTCTCAATAAACTTTCTAAGCCTGGAATTTATAACTCTCTCTAATAGTTTAGAGAGAGTTGGGAGTATAGAAATTGGCCTGTAATTCGTCGGATTATTTCGGTCACCACTCTTATAAATAGGGTGAACAACTGCAAGTTTAAACGCCTCCGGGAATGTACCTGTGCTCAATGCAAGATTACATATGTATGTGATTGGTGAAATCAGGAAGGTTTTGTATTTTTTAAGGAACATTCCAGAAATGTTGTCACTTCCCACAACACTATCATTTTTTAGATTGTCAATAGAGTTCTCTATTTCAGTCTCATCTGTTTCCAACATGGTGAAAGTGTATGGATGGTACGGTAGGTTATCAGCTAGGTGAGGATGAACGTTATTGTTGCCTGTCAATGTTGCAGGTTTCGATCGTCCTATGTTTGCAAAATGGGTGTTAACGTCATTAACGGAGCGCTTAGGGTCCGCCATGGATAGGAGTTCCAACGGTGGACTTTTTTCTTTGGTTGTATTTGTAATTGTTTTTATTGCATCCCAGACTTTTTTAGTATTGCCCTTGGCATTATCTATTTGGTTTTTATTATATTTTAATTTAGCATTCCTTAATAAATTTATGCAATAGTTTCTGTATCTATTATAAGTAACTCTTAGGATTTCATTATTTGGGTTGTTTTTAAGTTTAAGATGTAGACTGTCCCTATTGCGTAGACATTTTAACAAGCCGGGAGTCATCCAGTATTTTTGTAGCCTTTTACGGTTAGGAACTGATTTTAAATTTGAATTCGCGGTAATAACTGTATTTATACTATTAATAAGGTAATCAGTTGCTTCGTTAACATCATGTAAGCTATATATGGGACTAAAATCAATGTTGCTAATGTCAGATTCTATATTATCATAGTTAAGAATTTTTATTTGTTTGTACTTAAATGTAGTGGTATTAGATAAACATCTATAGCGGAGAAAAAATAAAACTGTGTCATGGTCAGTGACTGAAGTGCTTGCTACATAACAAAAAGCTGATAATTTTGACTTAAGAATAAGATGATCAAGACATGTACGATTTTGTCTTGTGCATAGAGTATGGGCCGGCAGCATACCGTGATATGCCACCAAATTAAGATATTCAGCTGAGCGAGGGTCGTTATTATTCTCAGAGATATCGATATTTATGTCACCCGTTAGTATTATATTTCTGTAAGTGTGGTACATATTCAATAGATCATTTAGCGATTGTAAGAAGTCCGAAACGTTACGATTAGACGGTGGACGGTAAACCGCGATTACCACAGTATCCTTGTTAATTTTTAAACATAAACAATTGGCGTCTAGTAGGACCGGTTCTGAGCTGCATATTTGAAGGTGGCTGCGGAAGTATGCTACGACCCCTTCATTCTGTGTGTGTATCTTAGAAGTCATTGTGGAATTATAGCCATTTAGTTTTGGTAAATTTGGTGAGTTTAGTAACCAGCATTCTGTAAGAATGATAATGTCCCAAAGTACGTCACTTCTATGAAGTAGTGTAAGCAATCCGTCAAAGTTTTTATTAATACTCCTTATGTTTTGACATAGAAGTGATAGTGATTTTCCGTGTGAGCAAGCTAAACGCTTGCTATCCTCAATTTGGCTGATAGATGAGTGTGCAATTGAGAATTGGTCTAGATCATTATGAAGGTTCTGTAAGTGATCGAATTTTAAACTTTTTAAGCATGCATCAGAAGGGCTGAATACCGTAGCATATTAATTATTTCAGATAAGGATGCGACGTTGATTTTAGCTATCCGAATAGAGACCAACAGCTCATAGTGGAACATATAAGGTTTTAAGTAGTTGCATGAGATATAAGCATGTAGGCAATGTTTACTAAATACTGGAAAGCACAGCCGAATAAGGAAGAAACGTAGCAAATAGCAGGATGTGATGCAGTGGTTAATTTTGATGTAAGTGATTTGATTTTGAAAGTGTGTGTGGATATATGTTAAAAGATTAGTTATGTGTGCATGGAAGTTGTGTTGTATATGTAAGGTGTAGTTTTTGATGTTGAAAGAATATTGTATTAAAATGTTACTGCAGATCGCACAAGTTTTTAGAGCAATAATAACAATGTGGGTATATTTAGTTGTTGAATTATAAATTAAACTTAAACTAAAGATGGAAAAAGCTAAACAAAGTAAAAAAGGTTTATACATGCGTAGTCATGCTGTATTGGAAGAGGCCAGTTGCCGCAGCTGTTCTTCATTGTTCACTACAATGGGTTGACTATCCGCATCCTTTTTCAACAGGATACGTCCATAAGAAGACCAGCAGAAACTGTATTGGTTGGACTTTGCAAAGTTCCTTGCAAGATAAAATAATCTTTTGGTACAAGCTGTCAGTTGTTCTGCTATATATACGGGTACTAGTGGTGAAGAATGCAGACCCAGTTGGTGTGAGTTAATTTTATTGTTTGGGTTCTTTTTGTTGTACTCTTTCACCGCCATCAGGAAATTGCTCTTGATAAGGGTGTTCGTAAATTCAATAGTAATATTTGAAGTTTTGTGTTCCCTTCTGGATGGTTGTCGTGTCACGTCGCGAATACAGTTTGCCTCGGTTATGCCTACATGTTTTGACAGGTTGTGTATAATTTCAAATAGCTTTGTTTTTGTTTCGTAGTCTACTTTGGGTACGTTGCGAATTTCTGCAGAAGTTTTAACAAGATTAAACTCGTATGCTTCCAGTTTCTTTTCCAGTGCAGTCACCTTTATTATCATTGACTTTCGTTCCTTTTCCAGGTCAGTTATTTTCATCGCAAGTGATGAAATCTGATCGGAGACAAAAGTCATAGACTTTTCTAGCTCACCAGTGGTTGATTTAATGTCCGAGTTATGATTTTTTATCTCCATCATATGACTTTCTAATTTGTCAAGGCGGATATTTTGGGCAGATAACAATTCTTTCATCAAATCTCTCATTTCATTTTTGAAACTCTCCATATCATCGCTGTTGACCTCACTAGACGTGTATTTCCGTTTAAATCTCTGCGTTACGTTCATATGCAAAGCTTCTTCATCATAAAGTCTTCTAATATCCGATTCGGAACGTGAAGGGATAGCTTGAATTTGCGGCGTTTTCAGTAAATTATCTTCATCTTCGCGTCCAGTATTTTCTTTTGTAGAATTTGGGGGTGTTTTATACATTGCAGCAGAAGTAGAAAAGAGAAGTAATTAAAATAGTATCTTCAAATATTGTTTGTACTTGGGCCAAACACAAACTTTTATCCGCTAATCGCTGTCGCTCATAAATTGTGTCAAGCGTAAAAATGACTTGTGGCGGCGTGACGTGACGTACGTGCACTGTAGTAGCTGCGCTTGCTGTTGTTGTCACCGCTGTTGCTGTCTTCCTTCCACAGTGACCACGCGTATCTCCACCGAGCACTGCGCGCCTAGTACTTGATCGAATTTATTTTGTTTATTTATTACCAAAATAATATTAAATTTAAAGATTTTGAATTTAAAAGTTGCACGGGTCACACGTCTAAACGCTACCGCGGTCCGAGGGGAGAGGGGATATTAAAGTGGTTAAACATATGATACTTAATATGATAGTCAATTCAAATTATAAATATTGTGTATACATGCATTACATTGTTTATAATATTTTATAGCTTAAAAATTCGTGTACTAAGTAGAAACAATTTTCAATGAGCCATGAACAAAGTTGTTTTTTAATTTTTTTATGTGGTAGATCCGTTAGACCTTGGGGTAGATGGTTATATAGTCTAATACACATGAATTTATCGGAATATCCAGAAATGGCTGTGAATATCCCCGTAAGGGACACAAAATGGATTATCCCTTGCAGCCCAAAATATGGGGAGTACAGAAGTTAGACTCGTGTATGTACACCGAGTTTTATACTTACACTCGGCGGTAGCGCTAGGAATGTTGATAAACTTTCGCGATTTGTACACATTGTGAAAATATATATATTACGGGTCTTAATCGCGTGAATAATTTTAGGGTAAATACTAAATAATAAGGTAGCGCTAGGGTTGTCAACTCTAACACATTCCGGCGGCCCGTTCGCGAAGGTGGCGAGCGATACACGGCGGGTTTTTTAGTGGGTGCAAACCCCACACTACCCCCACCGTCTTCCCTGGACGGTGGGGGCGTTCGCCAGGAATTTTTCCCGCCAAAAAAAAAAAAAAAAGGGTTGTCGACTCTGGCCTACGGAAAAAGTTGTGTGCGATGTGGAAAATAAAAATATTCGTGATGTTGGCATTTGTAGGTGTTATTTGTGATGGTGGTGTTGTGGTGGTTAAATGATGATGGTCCAACCATCACCACCATCGCCACTACCACCACCATCAGTCGATGGTGGTAGGGAATTGGTTTTGGTGGTGGTGTTGATGGTGGTAGCGATGGTAGTGGTGGTGGTGGTTATATGATGATGGTCTAACCATCACCACCACCACCACCAAAACCAATTCCCTACCACCATCACCGCCATCACCTATGCCACCACCACCGCCACTACCATCTCTACCATAACCATCACTACGTCATCGTCATTACTACCATCAGAAGTGCAAATCCAGGATCATGTTTGACCCAACACCGGCCGAGTTTGAGTAGTCTTGCCCTTCAACGCGGACCAATTATACGGCGAACACTTGAAAATTCACGAGTCTGGGGGGGGGGGGGGGGCATGCCGCTCTATTAGTCTCAAAAGACCTGAATTTTCTTAAAAAACCTGCTGTCTAGGTTGCCAGTCATACTTAATCACTTTTGGTTACTTCTTGAATAACGACGTGACGAAATATATATTTTTTGTTTCAGGTATCGAAATTATGGAATATACTGGCTCTTGACGGTTCTAACTGGCAGAGAATTGATCTATTCGAGTTTCAGAGAGATGTAGAGGTAAGGTTATTCGTCTATTTTTTGTTACTTTTTCTACGGGTGTGGTCTGATGACTGTGGTTTGACTGCCTCTGTGGCGCAGTGAGAGTGTGTCCGACTGCTACGCAAGAGGTCGTGGGTTCGATTCCCACACGAGACACCACTTTGTGTGATCCACAAATTGTTGTTCCGAGTCTGGGTGTACTTTGTGTCCGTGATTTGTATATTTGTAAAGTCCCCCGCGACACAGAGCTTGTACCCTAATGCGAGATTTGCCTTTTTATATAAAAAAAAAAAAAAAAAGAAATAAGACATTTTCCAAGGAATGATTTGTCTTATTTCTCAGAAAACTAAACCACATAACTTGAAATACCTCAGTAAGTAGATTATAAGGGAGGGATCCCACCACCCACCCTCGATCTGTGAATCACCATGATTGAAGTAGTACGGAAATGCCCTTAATACAACCGACCGCACTCAAAAGAGAGACCTGCAACAAAGAACATTAGTGACAGGTACTGTCACCAAGCCTCTCGAAGGAGCCAACCGGCTCAGTCGGTGCCAAACTGTCCTGAAGATGCCTCGTGTAGAGGCGAAACACGTGTCGAAGTTTCACTTTGTGGAGGCGGAATATTGCAAGTCAAGGGTCCGGAGGTGCCTACCACTCGACTTGGTGAGAGTACCTGTCACTAATTTTCTTTGTTGCAGGTCTCTCTTTTTTAAGTGGGGTCTGTCTTACTACTTCAATCGTGGTGATTCACAGATCGAGGGTGGGTGGAAGGATCCCTCCCTTATAATCTACTTAATATGGATTTCCGCCATGTTACGCCTGATTCAATCGGTTATCTTAATACCTCAGTATTTAATTGTTATTTTCCAGGGTCCAGTCATAGAGAATTTGTCACAAAGATGCGGAGGTTTTCTCAGACAGCTTTCATTGAGAGGTTGTGAGAGTATAGGTGATGGATCCATCAAAACTTTGGCTCAGGTAAGCGTGCTTACCCTCATTAACCATATACTCGTAGACTATGGGTTTGCTATACGCTTAAGCGAGTCGGCGTTGTCGGTTCGGCAGTATTTGTTACACAACAAAGCCGATCCGAAGTACTTATTACACACATGTTCGGCTTCATTACTAATGAAATAAAATATCATGTCTCGCAGTGAAACTCAGTTCTGCAGCATATGCTGTCAGCAAAGTCAGACAGCTTACGAACGTAGAAACAGCTCGACTAGTATATTTTGGTTATTTTCACAGCGTCATGTCCTACGGCATATTGCTTTGGGGCAAGGCGGCTGATATACAAACTATTTTTATTCTTCAAAAACGTGCAGTGCGTGCGATATATCAACTAGGAGCACGAGTTTCCCTTAGAGAAAAGTTTAAAGAGATAGACATTATGACAGTTGCATCACAATATATATATGCAAACGTTATGTTTGTAAAACAAAACTTACATTTATATAACAAAAATAGTGATATTCACTCTGTGAATACAAGAAATAAGCACAAATTGGTAGGTCAATATGAACTAGGTGTTAAATTTTTCAATAAAATCCCAGTCATGCTGACTGGGATTTTATTGAAATCGAGTCTTCCAGTAAATACATTTAAGAATGTACATAGTCAAGAGACATCTTATACAAAGAGCTTACTATAGTATCGATGATTATTTAACTGATAAAGATAAATGGATGTAGTTCGTTGCTCCCTATTAATGTATTTTGTTGTATAGTTTATTGCATTTTACTAGGTGAATATTCTTGTCACAGTTTGATAATGTTACTTAGGTACTAGTTAAGAAAACGATTTACTTTTGTAAGTAAAGATTCTGCGTGATAAATTACGGCCATTCTTTTCTTTTCTTTGAAAACCATGTATGCTTATTCATTAAGTAACAGTAAATTGGCCAATATTTAAGCACATAAAGTTTTTACATCGTAAGTGGATGCTCCTACTATGTTGTGCCCATTGAGGCTGATGTATCCGATCTCGTGTACTCTTCTAATATTATTGACCTCTTTTTTTTGCATCAGTCCTCTAATATGGTGTATAATATAATGGTGGCAGCACCTTACCTGCATATAGAGTTTATAAACAGAGAAACATTGTAAACATTGGCAATTTGAAAAGAATGGCCACGAGTTTTTATTGCCTGTTCTTTTCTCGGGCTTTACCTATTGTTTGCGAACAGGCATTACCAGTAAAATGTAGAATCGACTTTTCACAAGTGTAGTATTTTGCTTCCTAAGTGAATAAATCATTTTTATTATATGCCGATCGGGTAGTACATTCGGTTCGGCAGTATTTGTTAAAAAACAAAGCCGACCCGAAGTACTTACTACACACATGTTCGGCTTCATTACTAGTGCCGATCGGGGTAGTATATTCGGGTCGGCTTATTTGTTGAACTACAAAGCTAAGTCGAAGCAATAGAGTACTTTCGGTAGTTAACATTAAATTATAGATAAAAAACTAAATTTATGTAGTAGTAAACATAGATTGTATTTTGATTTTGAGTCATAAATTTAGCATTATTGTTATATAAAATGAAAAGTTAATATTTTCGATCTGTACACGAGGCGCCATTGTGTGACGTAATATAGGCAAAATCCAATTTGCTGTCATCTGTCATCCTGTCTTTCAAAAAAAATGCCGACAAACTAACCTGTCGTTAATTTTAAATCTCCACGTTTATCATGTAAAAATACTTTGTACAAGCAGTTATAATGTTGTTGCATTGAGTCCTTGACCTTGGCAGAAATTTGCCTTTAAATTAAGCTAGATTGCCAAAAAAAATACGCATTAAAAGTGGCGTCACCTAGTGTTCTCGGAATATAAAATAATATAGTAGCTATAAGGCAATGATTACGTTGCCTTATAACTACTATATTATTTTAAACAGAGTTGCCTGGCCTATTGTGTGTGTGTTTTTATCCAGAACATTCATCTAAATCAATTTTACTACCCGGGTATGCCGATTGAGGCTGTATATTATAAGTAACACCTACTACAGTTGGATCAACGTAACTAGGCCGGACTGAAGTAGGCGACAAGTGGTTGCGCAGATGCATTTTTTGGAAGTAAATGGTGACAGGAAGCGGGGGGCGGGGGCGGTAACTAATATAAAACAAATAATATAAAACAGATTGTCATAATTAGTATTACTAACTCATGTTTTTTTGTGATTATTTTCGTAAAGAAATTGTTTTTAAAAGTTTCTTTAGTATTTACTGTAACTGTCCTAAATGTAAACTTTTATGAACTCATTTAAATAGTGTTTTTATATTTTTGAATTAAAATGTTGTTAGTATTTTTAATCGATTAAACATTATTTTATCGTTTTCGTAAGTAATTTTAGGGTCGCATCTTTATGACATGCGCGAAAGTGATAAAAACCTAACTTCAATCCGGTCAAGTTACGTTGATCGTACTGTATATGTTATTTAAGTATATATTTTGTTCCAGTCATGTCAAAATATCGAAGATTTAAATCTGAACAAATGCAAAAAGATCACAGATCAGAGTTGTCAGGCGTTAGGCAGGAAGTGTAGTAAACTACAGAGGTAAGTCTAATCCGTTTTTTTTTTATTAAGTAATAAAAATATAACTGGCAATGTAGGATTTTGATCCCATATTACTAGCAATACTGTTAACAAATACAATAAATGCATTTTTGAAAGATAGAAAACTTTGAAATCTAGACTCAGAAATCGAACCCGAGACTTCCGTAGCCCCAGACTCAGAAATCGAACCCGAGACTTCCGTAGCCAAACCGGGGCCAGAAGCGAACCACCTATCTGGACTATGTTATTAAATTTTTCTATCTCTTGTTGCTCGCGAAATTTAGGCCTTCGTTAAAGTTATTGGCAAGAAATGCCTATAAAAATTACTTCAATACTGTTAACCCCTCCAGCTAAGCTCAATGGCTTGTTTTAGAAGTGGGTTCACGTCGGTGGTTCTCTATTTTTATTCCTACGATTTTATGTCATAATTTCACATTGCATAATGTTTATACTCCTAATATTAGTTACGCATAATTCTCATGCGTCATAACTTTTTTAATCATAATTTTTTAATCCTAATCACTATAAGCATAATATTTAAAACGCATACTATGCCAAAGCATAACTTTACTTACGCATAACGACGCATAACCATAACTATTATAAGCATACAAACTATATGCCGAAAAATTAACTACAAAAGTTTTAATAACAATATTACACTATTTTATACATTGCTATCGTCAAACATGTAGGCGCATAAAATTGTACTATCTTCGACGGAGCCCCGCTTCGCGGGGCTCCTACTTTTGGGTGGTTTAAAAAAAAAAACCTAACACGAAGACTAAGGCGGGAGCTCCGCTTCGCTTCGCTCCCGCCTTAGTCTTCTAACCTAACCTATCCGAGTCGGATTGCTCTGAGTCGGGGTGTTAAAGATAATTAATTTCGACCTAACAATATTATGTATTATTTTCATAATTATATCAAATTTTGATTATGTCAAGAGTCGATTATGCTTTACAACTTTATGCATATCAAAGTTATGAATAAATATAATAGGATATATAATATTTATGCTTAATAACACAGTATGCTAAAAACCAGTTATGGCACACTATTTTTATGACAAAGAAAATTATGCCTAATTTATTATGACAATTTTAAATAGGACAAAAATCATTATGAGTAAAAAAGGTATCCCCACGTCGGTAGTGTAATAGGTAGGATTCGAAGTCTTGACCTCACGATTGCGAGACTGATGCCTTAGCCATCAGGCACACGCCGCTTTTAAAAATTACAGCCAGTCCATTCTTAACCCAGTCACATTTTACATATAAAAGCCCTAAAAGCGCAAATAGCTGGATATTTGATAGGTTATTTGGACTCCTTAGGGGAGTAAAGAACTATGTTTTACAAGCAAAATAAAGTGCTAACAGCGTAATACGCAAAAAACTGCAACATTTTCGGACGCTTTTCAATTGAATTTTAAAACTATGGGTTTTGATATTAAATGTGTTCATCATTTTGAAAGTATATTAAATTTGAGACAATTTAAGCCAACTCATACTTCCGCATGTCTTATAGTTTTTGAAATAGATCTCATGAAAAATTGACATTGACCCAACATGACCAAATAACTTACCAAAAATGCAACTTTACATCGCGTTTTGTATTTATATTTATATTTTTTTTTTTAAAAGACGACTCCCGCACTAGGTTACAAGCCCTGTGTCGCGATGGACAAAGTGCACCCAGACTCGGAACAACAATTTGTGGATCACACAAAGTGGTGTCCCGTGTGGGAATCGAACCCACAACCTCTTGCGTAGCAGTCGGACACACTCCCACCGCAGTTTTGTGTTTTTAATGTATGATTTTACTGGGGTATCTAAAATAAGCCCTCTTTCAAAATTATCGGTCTAACCTGACATAAACTGATTATTTAACAGCCGGTCTAAATAACTTATCTAGCGTTAACTGTCTGTTAAATAGCTAACTTCAGTAACTGTTTTCTTTTTCAAAATTCGCTTTCTCAAAGAGGAGACATGGTATGCGCGGGGGGGGGGGGGGAAGCAACAGGGGCAATTGCCTTACCAAAAAAAAAAGACCTTTTTTTGGGAATTTTGACACTGTACCGGGGTGTTTCCCCCTAGTGGTGTTGGATCAAATACTCCCCTCCACTGCCATGCAAGCGACTCAGTCTTGGTCGGTTGGGTCACATGTGTGTCCCCCCCCCCCCGTAAACAAAGTTCTGGATCCGCGCCTGAGACATGTGTCCTAACAGGGTAATCTTTATCTGTATTTAAATGTAATGTTTGCTTGTTATTTGTTTCAGAATAAACCTGGATTCATGTCCCAGTATAACAGATATATCACTAAAAGCCTTATCGGATGGGTGTCCGGTAAGTTTTTACTGAAGTACTACTATTTAATAATAGTATGTATATTCGGACAACTCACACAACGTCATCTGATTCCAAATTAAGCACAGCTTGTACTATGGCGACCAGTCAATTGATAAACATACATTTCTAAATACATAATCTATACTAATATTGTAAAGCTGACGGATTTGTTTGTTTGAACACGATAATCTCAGAAAGTACTGATCTGAATTGTAATCTTTTTTCACTGTTGGATAGCCCATTTATCGAGGAAGGCTATGGGCTATATAACATCAAGCTACGACCAACAGGAGCGGAGCAGTAGTAGGAGGATAAATGTTGCAAAAACGGGGAATATTTACGCAGACGAAGTTGCGCATGGCAGCTATTAGTATATATCTTGGGACAACTCACACAACGTCATCTGATCCCAAACTAAGCAAAGCTTGTACTGTGGCACCCAGTCAACGGATAAACATATATTATAGATAAATAACACCCAGACACAGAATAAACCATCGTGCTCATCACACAAAGTTTTATCCTGGGTGGGGATCGAACCTACGACCTCCGGATTAGCAGTCAGGGTCACCAACAGATTTAGCATAGTAATCAATACTAATATTATAAAGAGGTAAAGTTTGTGAGGTCAGTTTCAGAAAATTCTTTTACCAATAAAAAAACACGATATTTGTGAGTGCCTAGGATTATTATAATATCAAATAAACTCTTCAGCTTTATAATATTAGTATACTTAGATACATATTATGCATTTAGTAAAAAAAACTGTTATTTTACAAACAGACGCTTTAATCCATACTAATATTATAAATGCGAAAGTAACTCTGTCTGTCTGTCTGTCTGTCTGTCTGTTACGCTTTCACGCTCAAACTACTGAACCGATTTAGATGAAATTTGGTATGGAGATAGTTTGAGTCCCGGGGAAGGACATAGGATAGTTTTTATCGCGATAACCGACATCCACGCGGGCGGAGCTGCGGGCGAAAGCTAGTTTTATATATTTTAATATAAATTGTATTAACTATGAATTGTTTTCCATTTCAGATGTTAACCCACGTGAATGTTAGTTGGTGTCAGTCTATCAGTGAGAACGGTGTAGAGGCATTAGCAAGAGGTTGTCCAAAATTGAGAAGTTTTATTTGCAGAGGTAATTCGCTTTTATTTTATACTATTTATAGCTTTGCTCTGCGTCTTCTCTAAGTTTGATTTAGATTTAAATATTATCATCCCTTTACAGAGTGAATTTAAAAAAATCTAATTCAAATTTCTTTATTACTCACGTCGGGATACATGTAATGCCAAGTTCGCAAACAATAGGTAAAGCCGGAGAAAAGAACCAGACAATAAAAACTCGCGGACACTCTTTTCAAATTGCCAATTTTACAATGTTTGAATGTTTATAAACTTGATATGGGGGTAAGGTGCTGCGACTAATATACTATACACCATGTTAAAGGACTGATGCAAATACATTCTTAGATCAAAGTCATTATCACAGGGACAATTAACATTTACAGATATGTTTTCTCATAATTGACATGGAAACGTGTGCATTATTATGTAGAATACAAGTTTAGTAAATCCAAGTGTATGGGTTTTTTTATAGATTAATAGATCGATCGATGATCTTCAATTTTTGTTTTTAAACTTTCGCGATTTTTATTCATATTAGATATATTTCGGGACTTAATCGCGTGCATTATTTAAAGGTACGAACCTTTTATTTACCCGACGTTTCGATCGAATTGCACCGATCGTGGTCATATATCTAATATCTACAATTTTGCTTAGGCTATTTATTTATCATGAAAATAACTTTGAACGTAAAACGTCGAACTCCTCCAAAACAATTTTATAGACGTGATAACCTCTTATAAATCAATGACTGGGTGCACGCACGAAAAAGTGTCACGGTCCGTCACGTTCCGCCTGCTGATTGGCTGAAGTATTGTGGCCGTCATGCGACTGGGTTCACTAAAACTGTGACAGGCATGTTTATTACAATGTTTTGGCGATTGCAGCGACATGCGATACAATTAAAAAAGGTTACAGGCATTGTTGTTTATTACAATGTTTTCTTATGACGTTATCACGTTAAATGTATCGTCCGTAAACCGACTTAACAGACTACCATTTTTTTTGTATATTTTTATCAACATGCTTTAAAAATTACAAAAATTAACATAAATTCTGTGCTATTTTCAACCGACTTTGATAAAGGACGAGGTTCTCAATTCGACTATATGCTTTATTTAGTTTTTGTAATTTTTAAAGTTGGTGCCATGAAATAGTAGTCTTTATGTTTTATTCGGCACCAACTTCAAAATGTTTAATTTGTTTTTGTTATTCTAGGTATATTAATTTTTGCTTTCTAGTTGCTCTGTATTTATTTTTGAAGTCGGTAATATTTTTTTGTAAATAGTTCATTGACCAGAAATGTTTCGTAAATTATATTGTAAATCGTATTGTTCACAGGTTGTAAAAACGTGAATGACCGTGCTGTTTCATCTCTCGCCACACATTGTCCAGATTTAGAGGTGCTCAATGTACAAGGATGTGAGGTGGGTGTTCATTAATTAATTACTAAGCTTTAGGGTTCGTGTCCATTGAAGTGGAGCGGTGTAAAGTAGAGAAACAGAAATATTAAACTTATAGGATTGCACAAAATCAGTCAAGTGTAATTACTATTATTTTTTATTTATTTATTAGGTTCACCAACAATTATTTACACTAACAATACATTAAAAGCAAAGGTGAAATACAACAAAGAGTGTAACAATTACTTATAGGTAAACAAAAGAGTAAATAAAAGAGAAACAATTAAAGACTAACCCTACCATACCAACATTGTAAAAACTATAGTTTTGAAATTAGAAATTTTACTGTTGGATAGCCCATTTATCGAGGAAGGCCTAGCCTATAAGCTATATAACATCACGCTACGACCAATAGGAACTGAGCAGAAAAAATTACGCATACGATTTGCGCGGGTCACCTAGTCTGTTATAACATGCTAGATTCATGTCCTGTTTATCCTAAAAATAACAATAATAATAATAATATCGTCGAAATTACACAGTAAATATTATTATGCGTGCACTATTCGCAATTCATCTCATACACTTCCTACTATCACACTAATATTATAAAGGCGAAAGTATGTGAGTGTGTATGTTTGTTACTTCTTCACGTCTAAACGGCTGGAGCGATTTTAATAAAATTTGGTATGGAGTTAGCTGACACCCTGGACTAACACATAGGCTAGGCATAAACTGCGGGTAACACCGCGGGGCACAGCTAGTAATATTATAAAGCCGAATGTTTGTGTGTGTGGATGTGTGGATGTTTGTTACTCTTTCACGTAAAAACTACTGACTGGATTTTAATGAAACTTTACAATAATTTAGCTTATACATCAGAATAACACATAGGCTATAATTTATAAAGATATTGTGAAAATTATTTAAAATATAACGATAAGTGTATAGTAAGTAGGAAAAATTTCTACAATCGGCGACATGATTTGGCGTGCGCTACAAATATCGTTGAAGTTATACATATATCGTCGCTTTGGAGGGCAATGGAGCTAAGCCACAATTTTAAAAATTGTGGCTTAGCTCCATTGCCCTCCAAAGCGACGATATAATGTATGAACGATATATCTAAATCTATATATATATAAAAGAAAGTCGTGTTAGTTACACCACTTATAACTACATATAGAATTAACATACGTGGGTTCGATCCCCACCCAGGATAAAACTTTGTGTGATGAGCACGATGGTTTATTCTGTGTCTGAGTGTTATTTATCTATAATATGTGTGTATTTAGAAATATATAAGTATGTTTATCAGTTGTTTGGTTTCCATAGTACAAGCTCTGCTTAGTTAGGGATCAGATAGCGTTGTGTGAGTTGTCCCAAGATATTATTATTATTAGCTACAGCTTCGCTCATGTGGATGTTGGTAATAGCGATAACACCTATCCTATGTCCTTCCCCAGGTCTCAAACTATCTCCATACCTAAATTTCATTTAAATAGGTTCAGCTGTTAAGGGTGGAACCGTAACCGAGGTGTTTAGTAGGGGGAAGGTATTGAGCCGAACCTCACTTGGGGGTCTTGGTAAATTTCACGTATTTTTTTTTTTTGCAAGAAACAATACTGGATTAATTTTTTTATTTAGGACTAACTGTCCCGCGCAACTTCGTCTGCGTAAATTTTTCCCGTTTAAGCAAAGTTTCTCATTATTGCTCCTCTCCTATTGGATATTATATAGTTTGCCAAACTTCTTGGCAGTATATGATTAGGTATAAATGAGACAAAAGATGTAGTATAGTCTGGTTATAATTATCCAAAGGTGCATCTTATATACTAACGACTTCGTGTTGATAACAGATAGTAGAAACATTTAATAGATACTGAACGTGCGATAAGGAACATAAGATTGTGATGTAGATTGTAGATACAGCACAAAGATATTGTACTGTAACATATAGCCTATAGCTTTCCTCGATAAATGGCCTATCCAACAGTGAAAAATTTTTTTATTCGGATCAGTAGTTCCTGAGATTACCTCATTCAAACAAACAAACTCTTCAGCTTTATAATATTAGTATAGTTTTTTTTTTATATATATAATATTTGATTAATTTGTACATTATATAATTGTATAAGCTACGGGTCTTAATCGCGTAAATATTTTATTTTAAGGCTACATACCATTGTTTTATTGCCCGACGTTTCGACCGTATTGCAACGGCCTTGGTCACGGGTAGACTCTCGATTTTAAAATTCATTGCTATCATGTCCTGACTCGCATGCAGGAAGGATAGAAGACTAATTCTTCTTTAAGGTTCATAGTCATGGTTAGATAGTTCGATTCCGGCCCCGGTTTGGCATGCGGAAGTCTCGGGTTTGATTCCTGAATATGGACTTAAATTTTTTTTTTTCAAAAATGCAATTATTGTATTAATAAAGTAATAGGGTAGATGACTGTCAAGTCAAATCAGTATCTTTTTAAGAAACGTCAAAACGAGACGCCTCGTACTAATTTATATGAAATACAAAACAATGACGTCATTCTTTTGTATGGTCAAATCATGTAGTTTCAGTGTTTGTTTTGATGTTTATAAATTCACGACAACGACAACGACTTTTTTTTAGAATATTTTTGCAAATGCTATTTCCTGTATAGTGTAAAATAATTTATTATTAATGTAGTTATCTACCCAATTGGAAAGAAATATCTATAAAAAATATTGTTAGAATTTTATATATTTTTCTATTCTTCCACAGATGCTGACAGACGATTCAGTCATGAAATTAGGGGGGGCAATGCGAAGACTTTGCGTGTCAGGATGTTCGAGACTAACAGATGCAAGCTTAGCAGCATTAGCACAGCACTGTCCAGAGCTGGTGACCCTGGAGCTCGCGCAGTGCACCATGCTCACTGATGCTGGCTTCCAAGCACTCGCCAGGGTACGTACTTGGTATCACAACTTTTTAGCTATCTCAATTATCACTTTTTTTTTATAGAGATGACTCCCGCAGTAGGATACAAGCCCTGTGTCGCGGGGGATTTTACAAACATGCAGTATACCCAGGCTCGGAACAACAATTTGTGGATCATAGAAAGTGGTGTCCCGTGTGGGGATCGAACCCACGACCTCTTGCGTAGCAGTCGGATACACTCCCACCGCGCCACAGAGAATTTCATCAAAGTCACCCAGTAATTTCTACTTGTCAATCTCGGCCGGAGTTCTCATTCATCTGGAGGCCAAATTCTATAGAATTTAAATTTATAAAACACTAGCTGTCCCGCGCAACTTCGTCTGCGTAAATTTTCCCCGTTTTTGCAACATTTTTCATTGTTGCTCCGCTGCTATTGGTTGCAGCGTGATGTTATATAGCCTAAAGCCTTCCTCTATAAATGGACTATCCAACAAAAAATATGTTTTCAAATCGGACTAGTATTTCCTGAGATTAGCGCGTTTAAACAAACAAACAAACTCTTCCGCTTTATAATATTAGTATAGATATGACAGATGAAACCTAGCTAAACCCCCTGAATACTAATAGACTGAGATACGGCTGCAGATTCGCATCGTTCATCGAGTATTGTAATAAAATCATGTTTTTATATACAATCATAAAAAGGGCAATACGTGTTGGCCAGTCTGCCTATCAGATTTTGCCCGCTAGTATTTTTAATTAAATTAATATGAATCGACTTACTGGGAAAAAAAATCTCACTTGTTATTGCAATGAAATACACTCTACTTTATAGAACTAGACGTAGAGAACTTGAAAAGCGATGGGTGCCTTTGCGCACTTGCCCGCAACCCCTTCGCAGCCAGGTGTAAGCAGGTAATATTTTGGTACGTTATTACGTTCATGGCGTATTGTCATCATTTATATATCAAATTAAAGCTATTGATTTCCTGTACATTATAAACTACCTCTGCCTATGCAACAGTGCCCGCAGTCGGAGTTGCCGGCGTTTAAAGTTTGTTTAGAGTGAGAAAGACTTATCGCTCTACATCATTCGTTAGACGAGGATGGCAATAGCCTGTTCTGCTGTCGTAACAAAGAATGCAGTAACTGACAAAAACCATTATTTTAGTTATGTTCTTGAAATGGCAACGTAATCCATACACTATGCAATAATAACAAAAAAAAATTAAAAGCAAATTGGAAACTAAAATGTTATTAACATAAAATGTAGTAGTTAGACCAAATTATTTACATTCACCAAGATAAATTGCAATTGTCGTAATTATAATAAACTAGCGGCTCGCTTCGGCTTTGCACGGACTTTCTCCAGTCCATAAAATAGCTCCACAGTCCGGACCACTCGACTCACACTTGGCATTCAATGTAAACGTCGAACGTAAGGTACCTCATCCGCCGGCGGCCATATTCAAGTAAGTCAATACAATAGTCTCTAAGCAATAGTCTCTATTTGCTGATAAGCTGCAGTCAGGAATCTCGGTAAGTATATCATATAATAGTTTTATCATTAAATTTATGAGATTGTCAGAGACAAAGGTAAAGTGGACTGGTTGAGAGTGTAATATATATGTATGTATGTATGTATGTATTTTTGTAAGTATGTATAGTATGGTATAGTTTTATTGTTTTATTTGTGTATTATGTAAGAATAATAAGGAAGTTCTTATTTTACAATTAGGTTACTGCACCTTTCACACATTCCATTTCTACATCACCCTAAGGTAGACTGGCAGAGAATGCTTTTAGCATTAAGTCCACCTTTGTACAACTTTGTGCATAAAGTTTTAAATAAATAAATAAATAAATAATAGTAGTATTAGGTACTGATAATAGTGGGCGCTGTCTGGGGCGGAGTGTCTGTCTAATGGGTGGCGGAACGTTTAGTGATATGTACTGTAAATGTGAGGGATTAGATAAGAAACCACGATTAGATTTTTCGTGCCCAAATACTTGTCAATACTTCATCAAAACATAAATGGGATAATAAGTAAGTCAGATATGTTGTGTGTTAATCTAAATGAAATGAATAAGAATATTGACGTAGTGTGCATTACAGAACATAATATGCTTCCAGGGGACGAACCATATTTATGTATACCTAATTTGAGCCTAGCGGCTTCCTTTATGAGGCAGTCTCGACATGGCAGATCATGTATTTTAGTAAAAATGGTATTAAATACAAAACTGTGCATGAAATGGACAATCTATCAATAGCAAACAAATGTGAATTTTCTATAATTGAATTGATTAGTTATGGTGTTTATACTGCCTGTATATATAGGCCTCCTAAATTTGACTCATTATCTTTTGAATGTTTTTATGAAAAAATGCATACTCTCTTGTCTTATGTTTGTAAGAACAAAAACCAGAATGTTATACTCTGTGGTGACTACAACATAGATTTACTAAAAAAGAATGGACTTTCATTAGAATTGCAAAATATTATTTGGTCATTCAATTTAAAAGCAGAATTCCAACAAGCTACTCGATATGCCAGTAATACTTGCATTGACAATATTCAACACAACTTGCGGGGGTGCAAAAGTGAATTGGTAGAACTCAGTATATCGATTCATTCTGCGCAAATTATACAATGCCCTATTAGTGCTAGCATGGTATTAGAACATTGGTTTATACTTTAAAGAGATTTTTCCTCAGAATACAGATATAAATTTAAAAAATAAAATAATTCCATTGAGTTTTTCCCAAGTATATGAACTGCTTTATAAACTTATTTAAGCTGCTATATGATCTATGTTTTCCATTTATAGAATTAAAATTGTTTTCTACAACTAAAACAAAATGTTTTTCTAAAGGAAAAAAACTAGGTAGTAAAAAGAAAAGAGAATTACTTTGGAAACGCTTATAGAATTAAGAAAATATTAGATTAACTCAAAGGTCACAAAATGATCATTATATTAAAACAAATGAAAATAAATTAAAAGCAACTTGGAGAATTATTAATGGCGCTCAAAATATAAATACTAATTTAAACTTTACCGAGATAAAATATAATGGTGAAATGATAAAAAAATCCAAATTAAATGCATAGTGGATAATGGAAGTAACTCTAAACTTAGTAATAATTCACCTGGACATATTATATGCAAATATTTTTTTATGAATCCGATGTCATCTATTGACATTTTTAATATAATCATGGAACTAAAGAATACAAAAAGCGCTGGCATCGATGGGATAATAACAGCTATAGTCAAAGACGTAAGCAGTTCTATAACACCTGTTTTATCTTGTTTAATTAATTTGAGCCTTGAACAAGGTTTATTTCCTCATGAATTAAAAAAAATCAATGATTAAAATTCTGTAACAAAAGGGTGAAAAACAAATCATAGGTCGGTAGCAATAGTACCAATATTTGCAAACCTATACGAAAAAGTTATTTATAACTGCCTCAATACTTTCTTAGAAAAGGAATCTATATTGATCCCCCAGCAATATGGATTTAGGAAGAATAAAAATATAAACATGGCTACTTATGATTTTTTACGATCCGTGATCCATAATATGGATAGGGGACAGCCAGTAGTTGGTCTATTTATGGACAGGACAAAAGCTTTTGATCACGTAAGACACGACATTTTATTATATAAACTTTACTCCTATGGAATAAAGGGCAATGCTCATAAACTAATATCGTCTTATTTAACTGACAGAGAGCAGGTCATGCAAATAACAAGACTATGTACAAGAACAAAAATTGAAAAAGTGTATCAATCTGATGTAAGAAAAGTCAAATGTGGAGTGCCCCAGGACAGTGTGATAGGCCCACAGCTCTTTATTATATATTTTAATGACTTACCAATAAGTATTAAACATAAAATGACATTACTTGCAGATGATTGCACAGTATTATTCTCTGACTTGACATTGACATCACTATAATCTACTATTAATAACTCATTGATATCTATTATCCATTGGCTAAAATTAAATAATTTAAAAAATAATTTAGAGAAGACGAAAATTATTAATTTCAAACAAAGACAAGAAATTAATGACAATTACATATCAACCCATAAGATGGCCCACTGCTGGGCACGGGTCTCCCCAGTAGAACCTACTAGTATGTAGATCCTGGGGGTAATTGCCATAATCGCCACGCTTGGCATAATCGCCACGCTTGCCATAATCGCCACGCTTGCCATAATCGCCACGCTTGAATGACAATTATATAGCATTTAATATGAATTATCAGGGGGTAAGAATCTAAGAGTGTTTATATACTAAATTTCTAGGGCTAAATTTGGATCAATAAATGAACTGGAAATTACTGAGCATATTTGCAAAAAGATCAGCCAGTTTGCGTATGAATTGTACAGACTGAAATTTATTACTAGTAGAGACGCGCTTATGACTGCCTACCCTGGATATCTCTTCGCAGAAACGCTGCAAACAATGTTCGGTTTGAAGTCAAGAGAATCATGCAGGCCTTATGATATTCAATATTCTATACTAACGTTACCTAGCGCAATGTTTGTAAAGCAGAATATAACCCTATTTAATAAGAGGGAACGTCAACTACACCTAGGTAAACTATGTGTGGTACTAAGCAAAACCGCGTTGATGTATAGTAGCATATTTTGTAAAGCACCTCTGATTTATAACAAACTACCGACATATATCAAAGACATAGACAATAAGGTAAAATTTAAAAATGAGCTCATTATGTACTCTTAATAAAGTGCTACTACACGTTGAAAGAATATTTTCATGATAATATTGTCATGTCAGTACTGAGCATGGTCGCGTGGGTATCAAAGCTTAGAAGTCTAATAAAGACGCCTAATTCGTGGTTTCTTATCTAATCCCTCACATTTACAGTACATATCACTAAACGTTCCGCCACCCATTAGACAGACACTCCGCCCCAGACAGCGCCCACTATTATCAGTACCTAATACTACTATTACACTCTCAACCAGTCTACTTTACCTTTGTCTCTGACAATCTCATAAATTTAATGATAAAACTATTATATGATATACTTACCGAGATTCCTGACTGCAGCTTATCAGCAAATAGAGACTATTGCTTAGAGACTATTGTATTGACTTACTTGAATATGGCGGATGGGGTACCTTTCGTTCGACGTTTACATTTTGAAATGTCAAGTGCGAATCGAACGGTTCGGACTGTGGAGCTATTTTATGGACTGGAGAAAGTCCGTGCGAAGCCGAAGCGAGCCGCTAGTTTATTATAGTTACGACAATTGCAATTCATCTTGATGAATGTAAATAATTTGGTCTAACTACTACATTTTATGTTAATAACATTTTAGTTTCCAATTTGCTTTTAATTTTTTTTTTGTTATTATTGCATAGTGTATGGATTACGTTGCCATTTCAAGAACATAACTAAAATAATGGTTTTTGTCAGTTACTGCATTCTTTGTTACGACAGCAGAACAGGCTATTGCCATCCTCGTCTAACGAATGATGTAGAGCGATAAGTCTTTCTCACTCTAAACAAACTTTAAACGCCGGCAACTCCGACTGCGGGCACTGTTGCATAGGCAGAGGTAGTTTATAATGTACAGGAAATCAATAGCTTTAATTTGATATATAAATGATGACAATACGCCATGAACGTAATAACGTACCAAAATATTACCTGCTTACACCTGGCTGCGAAGGGGTTGCGGGCAAGTGCGCAAAGGCACCCATCGCTTTTCAAGTTCTCTACGTCTAGTTCTATAAAGTAGAGTGTATTTCATTGCAATAACAAGTGAGATTTTTTTTCCCAGTAAGTCGATTCATATTAATTTAATTAAAAATACTAGCGGGCAAAATCTGATAGGCAGACTGGCCAAAACGTATTCCCCTTTTTATGATTGTATATAAAAACATGATTTTATTACAATACTCGATGAACGATGCGAATCTGCAGCCGTGTCTCAGTCTATAAGTTTCATGAAATTGATTCAGATTACAAATAAGAAACCTAGCTATGCGTTTCAAATGAGAAGATAATCACGATCGCGACAACTTCACTCTGTACTTGTCAAAATTGTACCGCTAGCAACAAAAACTCCCAAGCATATGTGTATGGTAATGGAACGGACGTAATATTTATTTTCTTTGAACTATGTACCTAACATTTTTATTTCTTTATTATAATATTATTAGTATTCTTTAATATTTAATAACATCAAACAGAAATAAGTAAATAGGCAAATTATAAGATTATTCTACACTCTTGTGGTCTTGCAGTCAGACGTGATATATTTTTTTAACTAAAACATATATGTTTTAGTTAAAAAAATATATCACTATACATAAGCACTGTATTTTACTATTTATTATTATAGATATATCTATAATAATCAATAGTATAATGCAGTGCTTATGTATAGTTCATTACAGTTGGTAGTTATTTTTGTGTAATACTAATGACACCGTTTTACGAATCATTTTATTTCTGACCTTACGTCATACAATGAAGTTGCAGTCGTAATGCGAATGGAAATGACATCATGTTTAGTTATCAACTCATTTGAAACGCATAGTAGATCGATTTATCGCCCCCTAAAACCCCGGAATACTAAAGTTTCATGAAATTGATTTAGATTACATATAAGAATTGCTTGTTTAAAGATTTTAGTACTTGGATGACCAAGCTTTGCTCAGTTTTTAAGCTATTGCATAGCTTCTATCGCGGGCCTTGAGCGTGGAGACCGAATCCAGAAATTCCGTAACGAAAATAACCTAACACCCCCACTCCGACCGGTACAGCGGTGATACTTTTTAGTTTTGGCATCTATCGATGAATAGCAGAACTTTTAATGACTTTTTAAATTAAAAAAAAAAAATTAAAGAAAAAAAAATTAAAAATATTGATTTTTTATAATATTTTTTTATTTTTTTTATTTATTGCTTAAGTTGATAAAAATTAATCTTTAAAGACGTTTTATAAAAATGAAACCGAGATAAACTAAAATCGATCGAATCGATAAATCGAAGAAACTAGATCGATTTATCGCCCCCGAAACCCCCTGCTACTACTAACTAAATTATACTACTGAAACTAAATTTCATGAAAATCGCTGCAGCCGTTGCCGAGATTCATAACAGTACATGGAAACCCGACGTATCACAAGTATTGTTTTGCATCCTAAGCGAATAAAGAATTTTGAATTTTAAAGTGCTAAATAGTTTATCGTTTTGTCAACAGAGTTGCAGAATGCTGGAGAGGATGGATTTGGAGGAATGCGTTTTAATAACCGATACGACACTAGTGCATCTCTCTATGGGATGTCCAAGACTCGAGAAATTGGTTAGTAACTTGTTGCTTTTGACGTTGACCTGTCCCACCGTCGGCGATGAGCGAGAAGCGAATAGCGATTTTATCGCTCATGAGACGTGCAATAGATGTACACACATCAAAAGTGTCTAGGGATCAACATATATTTTTGCAATAACTTTTCTCCTGATTGATTTTATTTCTTTTATTCTTTAAGGATTCATCAAATAAAGTGTTTTCGTTTGTCACAGTAACGATAAACCAAGTCACCTTTGCATTAATAAAGAAGTTTGCCATTTTCCTAATAAAGGGATTTTTGACATTTGAACCACTAACATTAAAGTTCGAAAAAAAGACTGAAATAACAGTTTTCTTTAAAATTTTATTGGGTAACTTAAACAATTAATAATCCGTGTTTCTACCAAGTCCTGAGCTGACCTGCTAAGTCTGGCGACTGAGCAGGCCAGGGCAGGACATTGATGTTAGCTGCGGCGAGAGTCTGTCTTACAACTCTTGCGGTGTGCGGTCGTGCATTATCATGCATTAACTGAAATAAGGGACCGATTTGCACTTGTAGAGGAACGATGACGTCTGATACAATCGTCTCAGCATAAATTTGAGCGTTGAGGTTGCCTCTGATCCAAATCAACTCAGTTCTTCCGCCGATCCAAATACCCGCCCATACCATGATGGTTCCACCACTATAAGGATGGACTTCCTGGCAGGATTTTAATCGCTGTTGGCGTCCAGGGGTTCTCCAGTGTCGTATACGTCTTGTATCCGGTCTCATACCAAAACGAGACTCATCAGAAAAGCACACGAAACGCCATTGTTCTTCTGCCCAATTTCTGTGTTCAAGAGCCCATTGATATCGAATCCTACGATTGTGCATTGCTATAGGTGGTACCCGTAGCGGTCTTCGGGAATGAAGGTTCACTTCATGCAAGCGGTTTCTGACTGTTTGGTCGCTAATTAAGTTCCCTGAAGAGTGATGAAGCCTCACGGCTAACATCATGGCGGTTATTGTTGGACCTCTTCGAGTTAAGATTTGAATGTATCGGTCTTGTCTCCGTGTGGTGCAGCGATACCGTCCTCCATGGCGCTCAGCCACGGTACCAGTGCTTCGGTAACGTGTCCAAAGTCGACTGATAACACTCTGACTTTTATTCAGAGCTAAAGCCACAGTACGTTGCCGGGAACCAGCTTCTATCATTCCCACGGCTCTGAGCATTTCTTCCCTGCTTAAATGACGTCGCCGCTCCATAATAACGTTGGTTTTAATCAGTAGTAGGGAAACAGTAGCACTAATAATGTCTTCAATGCGTTGTATGTTTTTATAGGGAAAATATTGACAGCTGATTTTCATCTTTTACTCGAATTTGATTCACAGTTCCTGATTCAAATTATGAAATGCACCAAAAAGGATCCATATAAATTTATAAAATCATAAATTTATTACAAAGCCACATCTCAATCTCAAGAAATCCGCATAAAAATGCTTGATCCCTAGACACTTTTGATGTGTGTATATTGTAGATCCCGTCCGTGTATACAAGAGAGCGAGTAATCGTCGGTAGTGGGAACGGTCTAAGATTAACTATTTACCAGACAGTATGGAAGGGTTTTATTTTTTTTATGTTTTTCGCGCGTATCTTGTTATATTCTAGACGTCAAATTTTCTTTTTTTCAAAAATGCAATTATTGTATTAATAAAATATAATGATATTAATCTATACTAATATAAAGCTGAAGAGTTTTGTTTGAATGCGATAATCTCAGGAACTACTGTTCCGAATTGAAAAATTCGGAAAAAAAAAAAAAATTTTCACGGTTGGATAGCTCATTTATCGAGGAAGGCTATCCATTCCATAGATCAGATAGCGTTGTGCGAGTTGTCCCAAGATATTATTATTATTATTCAATTCCAAGCAATACTTCCTGAGATTATCGCGTTCAAACAAATAAACTCTTCAGCTTTAATAATAATAATAATAATAAATCTTTTTATTGCATCAAATATGGTACATACATAGGTCTTAAAAGCAGTGTCTGAGTTTCACATATTTGGCTAACTTGAGCATGCAATAATATTAGGTTAAAAGAGTAGGTATCTATCTAGAAAATACGGAGTTGTAATAATTAATTCTTAGTTTCGAGAAATTCTTTAAGAGTGTAAAAAGTGTGATGTATCAACCACTTTTTCAACTCCCTTCTCATTTTTATTATTGGTAGTTCACGAATAGGCTTGGGCACTTTATTGAACACTTTTATGCACATTACATAGCAATTCTTGTGAAATAGGGATGTCTTACAGGCAGGCATTATTAACCTAGAGGGATCTCTTTTCCCTATAATCGAAATATCACGAGCACAGATAAATTCGTTTGAAAATTTCTTGACATGAATACAGATTTCCATTATATATAGGCCTACAAGTGTTAATATGTTGTTGTTTATAATATATATATATTTTTTTTATGAAGTATATTAATTGTTTTTTTTCTTTTCAGACGTTATCACACTGCGAACTAATAACAGATTATGGTATAAAACAGTTATCAATGTCTCCGTGCGCTGCTGAACATTTAACCGTCCTTGGTAAGTTTATATGGCCATACGGACCAGCGGGTCAATTCACGTATTTAAAGCAGTACAGTCGTAGTTAAGTTTCGATTAAAACGGCCATTTTTGTATTCTTGTAACTTTGGGATCGATCTCAAATACGCTTGCGTCAAGTATACGTCTCGAGAGCGCAATAACTACATTCTAGTACGGTGCGCAAGCGTTTTTGAGAAACAGAATAACATTTTCTATAGAATAATGCACAGAGATTATGGAATGTGTCACAAAATCTTACGCGTTTTTTGTGACACTAGCTGTACCCCGCGGTGTTACCCACGTTTTTATTAGCCTATGTGTTAATCCAGGGTGTCAGCTAACTCCATACCAAATTTTATTAAAATCGTTCCCGCCGTTTAGACGTGTAGAAGTAACAAACATACGCACTCACACACACATACTTTCGCCTTTATAATATTAGTGTGATTGTCAATTCATATTTGTGTTACTTATTCACGTTTTAAGTTAAATTGTATACGCCTTACACTAATGTATTTTATATTTGCTATTTTTTTTTTAAAATATAACTAGCATTGTGGGATTTTGGGTCCCACATTACTAGCAATCCTGTTAACCCCTCCAGCAAAGCCCAAAGGCTTGTGTTAGGAGTGGGTTCACGTCGGTAGTATAATGGGTAGGATTCGAACACGCGACCTCACGATTGCGAGACCGATGCTTTAGCCATTGCTACCGCCGCTTCTTTATTTATATATTGTATTATTGTCTGCAGGTCTAGATAACTGTCCGCTGGTGACGGACGGGGCGTTAGAACACTTAATATCATGTCACAATTTACAACTGATTGAGTTGTATGACTGTCAAATGGTGAGCAGAAACGCAATAAGGAAACTGAGGGTATGTGTATTTTCTCATTCATTTTATTAAGCTATTGCATAGCTTCTATCGCGGGCCTTGAGCGTGGAGACCGAATCCAGAAATTCTGTAACGAAAATAACCTAACACCCCCCACTCCGACCGTACAGCGGTGATATTTTTGTCATCTATCGATGAATAGCAGAACTTTTAATGACTTTTTTTTAAATTAAAAAAAAAAATTTAAAGAAAAATATAATTTAACACATTATTTTTTTAGAATTAATTAATTTTTTTAATTGATTTATTTTTATATTTCAAACAAAAAAAATTTTTTTTATTAAAAAACAATTGTTTTAAATATTTTTTATTTTTTTTTGTATTGCTTAAGTTGGTAAAAATGCTATGCAATAGCTTTACCGCGGCAGTCCCCGAGTGCCACATTTTTTTATTATTATAAATTTGAAGGACTATGTTGTAAATTAAAATAACTCTGTATTCTGTCTGTTTGTAACGTTTTTAAGACTAAATGTCTGCGCCGATTTCGATGTGTATCGGTCTGTTTATAACTTTTTACGACTAACGGCCGGTCTCAATAATCTACCTATCGATGGATTTGGCTACTAGAGGTAGAATTTTGACATATTTTGTATGTAGCTTATTTTTTTTTTATTTTTTTTTTTATTTTTTTTTTAAAGATAACTAGCAATGTGGGATTGAGTCCCACATTACTAGCAATCTTGTTAACTCCTCCAGCTAAGCTCAAAGGCTTGTGTTAGGAGTGGGTTCACGTCGGTAGTATAATGGGTAGGATTCGAATCCGCGACCTCACGATTGCGAGACCGATGCCTTAGCCATTAAGCTACCGCCGCTTATGTCAAATATATAGCTCTAGTAGCCAAATCCATCTATAGTTACATGAGACCAGACTTAAATCTGTGCGTCGATTTTACACATTTTCACATTGCTAGTTATCTTTTTTATAAAAAAAAAAAGATTTAGATATTTTTTTTTTAATTTAGTAAATATATCAAATATTAAAAAAAAAATAGAGTAAGGTCTGGGAAATTACATTGTATACTTTTTTATGCGATATTTTAATATGGAGGCGAATTAAAAGTCTTGTTTCTATTTGTTACATTTTTACCCCTAAACTGCTGATCCGGTTTTGATAAATTTTAATAAAGACATAGACTTATTTTTGAAGAAGTTTATTTTGTCGCAAAATTGACATCCTCTCGACCAGAGCTTTGTGCAAAAGGTAATATTTTTATTTTTCTATCTTTTCAGAATCACTTACCCAATATTCGGGTACACGCATACTTTGCTCCCGTGACGCCTCCCGTGGGGGGTGGAGGGGCACGCCCTAGATATTGTCGTTGTTGTAACATTATATGAGAAACTATATAGCCTTAAAATATATAGGTATCATTATGTCTAACTTCGGACTGCCCGAAGCTGAAATGTCTCGGGTCGGTCAAATGTTTTGTCCGAATTCGGGTCGGACGAAGTGGTATTCGGTCATGTGTTTTTAATATTTTTTTGGTATTATATTTGGACTAAATTAAGTATTGATTGATGATTCTATGAGTTTTTAGAGGCTGCTAATTACACTACAGATATCTTGTAATTATTACTTTTGATGTATATTTCTTTTTTATACGTCTTGATACATGAAGTATCTCTCTTTTTAATACATCGACGTGAACGAGATAGAATGTGTCTAACGGCCGGTCTTAAAGACTTATCTACCATTATCTGTCTGTAAAAACGACCGTTTTTATTATTTTATCTATCGATTGATTTAGCTACTAGAGATATATATTCTATATCTAACATAAAGCTACATACAAAATATGTCAAAATCCTATCTCTAGTAGTCAAATCCATCGCTAGATTTATATTAAAAATATTATTGAAAACAGCCGTTATTTGTCTAACATTTGTGCGTTTCGATAACCGTCAACTGCCAGTTTCGCTACCAGAGTTGGCTATTTTAACAGACAGTTAACGATAGATAAATAATTCAAACTGCCCGTAAGAGACGAAATCCTAATTTTCAAAAAAATGTTCAGTGTGTGTACTTGTTACTGGAAAAGCTAGTATAATGGTAAATCTTAGGTTTTACCGGTAAATGTTAACATTTACTTACAATTGACAATTATCACCAGTATGAAATGACGATTCGTCGAAAACATCTTTTACAACATTTACCATATTTTTAGGTTAATTCTAAGATTTGTTAATATTGGTAAAAGTTAGAAATTACCAACGAAATAGTGGTAAAAGTCTAAATGAATGAAGAATTGGTAAAACTAAATTTACTTGGAAAATCTTAAGATTTACCATATTACGGGCTTTTCAGTATACATAATACTCTATGTATGTATACCTTTATAGGTAAAAAATATACAAACTTTACTATCAAATTGTTTAGTAGCGTGGCTCGAAAGATCATGCTCGTTTGGTCCTTCGAGCCATAGTTGTTAAGTATGTTATCCGCCTCTTATGCGACTAATAGTCCTTCGAAACGCCTTCAATAGTGTAGTATGTTATATTTTGAAGTAATACTAAAAAAAATAGACTAATCTACCGACTACTAACTGACCTCTATGAAGTACACTGGATTGACTACCCCGTGCGAAGTGTCAATTTCAAATGTCGAATCGAATGAGCGTCCTGTCAGTTTTTTGACAGTTAGGACAACTGGCCGTTGTTGTTGTGGGGCAGGTAAAGGGGGATCCCCCAAACAGGCGAGGTGATCATGCCTGGTGGGTCAACAGTTAACTTGTATATACAGGGTGTAACAGGAAGGTGTGGTCATATTCAAGGGTTGGTATGTGCCCATGATACTGAGTGCACATACTTAATTTAATCAAAATAGGAGTACCCTAAAAAAATATTTATTATGTTTTCATTTGTTTATTTATGAATAATAAAGTTATTAATTAAAATAAATATGACTTAAAAAGTAGTATGCCATAATAATCCAATCGAATTTTGTACCAGGAGAGGTATAATTCTTATGCCATAGCCTTTCAATACTGAATTTTGACAAAAATAATATGCTATAACTGTGTAATAATAATACAACCAGCTATGGCACCATTGTAGGCGCAATACTGATAACATACACTATCCGCTGCTGAAATTTGACCACACCTTTCTGTTACACCTTGTATAGTTAGCAGCTGTGAAAACTATAGAAGTTTTCACAGCTGCTAACTATACAAGGTCGCGATTCAGGATTTGACGCAAGCTGTCAAGTGTTAATTTAGTTTCGTTTATTATATGTGGGTACCGCCACATTGTTATCCTTGTTACACCAAACCAATGCCTCTTGGAGGAAAAGTCCCAAATATTTGAGTTATGTAAACAGTCTTTTATATTTTGAAATAAAAATAACTACATTCAAAGATTTTCTGAAAGTCACTTAACAGAGCCTGGGATCGAACCTGCCATAAGTCGTAATAGATATAATACAGATTGAAAGGTTTAATCACAAGGAACAACTATCTCTAATAAATATTGTATCTAAAATTTGAGGAAGACCATGAAATTTGACAATTAAATTTACAATACAGAGACCGGGGCAAGACGAAGCAGCAACACTAATTTGGAACAACTCACACAACGCTTTTTGATTCCAATGCCAAAGCAGTACAGTTGCAGTTAATGTTTCGATTAAAAATTACCATTTTCGTATTCTTCTAACTTTGGCATCGATCTGCGTCAAGTATGCGTCTCGAGAGCGCAATAACGACTTTCCAGTAAGGTGCGCAAACGTTTTTAAGATCGATCCCAAAGTTACAAGAATACAAAAATGGCCGTTTTAATCGAAACTTAACTGCAAGTGCACTGCTTTAAATACGTGAATTGACCCGCTGAACGCATTGTACTGGATGCGTAACACGCTGTAAGGCTTCTTAGTATAATCGACCCACAACCTGAAAGTGTAAAAAGTGCGGCAATAAGCCTTAAACAAGGTGACCTTGTTGTTGCAAATGTTAGTTTTGTTTTTGTCGGCGGTAACATATCTAGTGTCTAGTACACTACAGTTGGATCAACGTAACTGGGCCGGACTGAAGTAGGCGACAAGTGGTTGCGCAGATGCATTTTTTGGAAGTAAATGGTTACAGGAAGCGGGGGGCGGGGGCGGTAACTAAACCGAGAGAATTAGAGATGCGATTACGCATTACATTGTCATAATTAGTAGGTATTACTAATTCATGTTTTTTGTGATTATTTTCGTAAAGATTTTGTTTTTCAAAGTTTCTTTAGTATTTACTGTAACTGTTCTAAATTTAAACTTTTATGAACTGATATAAATAGTGTTTTTATATTGTTGAATTAAAATGTTGTTAGTATTTTTAATCGATTAAACATATTTAGTCGTTTTCGTAAGTAATTTTAGGGTCGCATCTCTATGACATGCGCGAAAGTGATAAAAACCTAACTTCAATCCGGTCAAGATATGTATATCGTACTGTACTATAGTGGTCATTGGTGTTTAACATCGGGTAGGATGTCTATTTATCACTTCTGTGCTATTAAACCCAGTTTCACCTTTCATCTGTAAGTATGGGACCGCGTATCTCGAAATCTGTTGAGGTCCATGTATATAAAAAAGTGTAGTTAAATAATCAAAATTATTAAGTCATGTATTCATTGAGAAACGTTTTGTTTTTATACAAAAAGGCGGTAGCCTAATGGCTAAGGCATCGGTCTCGCAATCGTGAGGTCGCGGGTTCGAATCCTACTCATTATACTACTGACGTGAACCCACCCCTAACACAAGCTATTGAGCTTAGCTGGAGGGGTAACAGGATTTAAAAAAAAAAATGTATAAGTTGATAAAAATGCTATGCAATAGCTTTGCCGCGGCAGTCCCCGAGTTCCACACATTTTTTTTTTCAAAATCAAAAACATTGTTTTTCAGTGAATATTATGACTTAAGAAAATAAACTGTGTTCTATTTTATCAAATATAAGAATCTTGTTAAAGTGTAGTGATAATAATCGCTTATAAATAACGAATTATTCTGTCAATATGTAAGTCAAAACCGCATTTGTAAGTTCAAGAGACATTTTCGTTAGGCAAACAGTTTGCGGCTGATTGTTTGCCAGCTAACAGTTTGTGGCGGATAAATTGCCAGCTAACTGTTTGCTGCTTATAGTTTGCCAACTAACTGTATGCGGCTGATAGTTTGCCAGCTAACAGTTTGCTGGCCGACTTTTAGCTTCACTTCGTGTCAAGCGAAATCAAACGTGACTATTCATAAGACTACGACGTCTATTACATGAGACTAAGTCTTCAAAGAGTTAGCTGCAAACTATCTGCCCAATGAGAATGAATCCTGAATAATTTTAGTGTAACACAAAATAATACTGTAACATATAAATACACTAAATGTTAATAAAAGTGGTTCACTAGTGATTAAGTATCGAAAATATTAGACGAACAATATTAAAATGATCACAAATAATAGAAGCTTTTGTGTTGAAGGCATTTTTGTATTTGACATTTAATAAACCGGCCAAGTGCGAGCGTGGAGTCGCGCACGAAGGGTTCCATACCATTATATATACAACATTAGACACTGTAAATGTTGATAAACTTTCGCGATTTGTACACATTATGAAAATATATATATATATATTACGGGTCTTAATCGCGTGAATAATTTAAGGTAAAATACCCGTAATATATATGTTTTCATCATTAGACGCGATATTATAATAACAAGCAAAAAATGGCAAAAAAATCACGTTTGTGTTGCCCCACTTAAATATTTATTTTATTGTTAAAGTGGCAACAGAATTCATCATCTGTGAAAATTTCAACTGTCTTGGTATTAAGGTTCATGAGATACAGCCTTGTGACAGACAGACGGACAATGGAGTCTTAGTAATAGAGTCCCATTTTTACCCTTTGGGTATAGAACTCTAAAATAGTCTAAAAAAAAAGCTATAGATTCCATTGGTTATCATAAATGACCTCCGCCTAGTACACTGCATGCAGCCAATTGGGTATTTGACTACTATCAAAATAAAATATTTTAAAATAACCAGGTAAAAATATGTCATAGTGTTCTAAAAAATATGTTCATTTATTAATTAAATGTGTTACTTAATTTATAATCATAAAGACAAACACTGAAAGGAAATAATTTGACCATAGAAAACGTGATGTCATATGCTAGCATTCCATACAAATTTGTTCAGAGCGGCTCGTTTTTGACTAATCTGATTTGACTTTAGTCAAATACCCTATTGCTTTAGATACCAACTACCTTGACATTGATAGATCATGAAAAAGCCAACAATCAACATTTCAGGGGGTTAACATTTCTAATAGTTGAATTTTTATAACCAAATTAACCGCCGGTAGGTTTCAGCAAATAAACACCATAAAACCCGTCTCAATATTTATTCAGTAAAACAAAAAAAATGTGTCTCATGTTACCCCACCTTTAAATCTGGACTTGACGGTTAACCTTACCCCAAAATTTAATTCATCCCTTTCTAACAACAGGTGTGATAACTGATTGTGTTGGTATTCCTTCCTTTTCTTTCTTAAGTATGAAGCCGTGTGGCTATTTATTAAATAAATAACGTTACGTCATTATTTATAGCATATCATTACATTAATATCAACATTTTAACCAAAATATACGTTAGTTGAATAATTAATAGAATGTTGATAAACTTTCGCGATTTGTACACATTATTAAAATCGGTCGAAACGTCGGGCAATAAACAAGGTATTTTACCTTAAATTATTCACGCGATTAAGACCCGTAATATATATATATATATATATTTTAATAATTAATAGAATGTTGGGGTAAGCCTATACATTAAACGCGTCTTATATGTAAAACAGATACAAACAAATAAGCAGAGTAGAAATCATAGAATTAAGAATATATATTTTGTATTTCAACTTGTGATATAAAAACAATATCAAATACAAAAATGTTTTCACAGCTACGAAGATTTTAAAAATATAATTATTATTTTGCTAAAGTATGATTATTATTTTTGTAATAATACACAGCTTTTTGCATCTGTGTGCCCATAATATAGAATTAAGTAGACGAAGTTATAATGGTAGTAGGTTAATTTCAAATATACAGGATTTTGGATGACAATATGATTGGGATAAATGACATACAATGATGGATGTGAATCGGCTCTTGTATTCTCCTGTTACATTTTGACCGCCAGGGACGTGTATAGACGTCAAATGTAAACGTGATCACGACGCCACCGACGGTATGACACGTCAAAAGTAGTACAATTTTCCATTACGTGGAATGGGGAACATGGATTTTCGTTATTGACGTGGCGGTGAAAAGGTTAATCGCCACTTTCATTAATCATAATGATTTTGACGAAAATAGGTTTTTCGTGAAAATCCTATTACGATTGCAAAGGTAAATTCCTAGCAATACCAGTTTTTATTTTATAATATAGACTTACCCCTTATTCATAATACTTTAGTAAAATTATTTTAATTTGCGAATGTTTTGTCTTCTTCTATTACATTATAAAGACAAAACATTCGCTAGTTAAACGTAGTATGAATAAGGGGGTAAGTCTTCATAGCACGCTTCTTGCGAGCTGACAACTAAATGTTGTCTATAAAAATACCAAAAAATAATATATTGTGTATTCGGTTCCCACTCAGGACGCCCGCTACATTGGGAATATTTCCTACTAAGAAAACTGTCTTATTAAAAATATTTGAATTGGCTAACTTAGGCCTGTTGCAGCCGATTACGTCACGTATTTCTATAATATTGCATGTCATTTATCAGTGGTATATTTCAAGCTCCCATTAATGCAATAATAAGCATTTGAAAATTGTTGTTGTATAGAATTATTATCATTTTTGGGACCGTACTGTGATTTGATCTGTTCAATATAGTCTAAATGAGATTCTGAGGCGTTAATAGTTCATTCTATATCAATTATTATGCATTAGTTACGTTTTATTCGCCAGAATAATGGGGTAGTTTAAGAAAAAGAAAGCTAGAAAAAAAAACCAAACCGACAACAAAAATTAAAAAAAAACAATAATGCCAACCAAGCCACTTTCGAATTAGGATTAAACAAAATTTTGGATTATATAAAGTTCACTGGGTCATCTAATCTTTTTAAACTGGAACTTTGGAAAAAACAAAGATATGGTAATGCGCTTGGTGAAATTTTATCATTTTCATAGTATTTACCAATATTTTATGGAAATAGGACTACTGGAACCAAAATATTAGTGTTACTAGTCCCATGAGACTACTAAGATAAAAAAAAAGTATCAGTTATCCTATCATGGGATACTATCAAACAAAAATGGGGTCTACCCCACTAGGACATACCCCCAATTCTGTTTGATCGCTTGATAGTCTGGGTAAGTCTTAGTCTTTCATATAGTCAAGAATCTATGTGGTAACACTATAGATAGTCCAATGAGAAATCTTTGTAATTAGTCGAGAATCAATGGGGCAAGTCCATATTGATAGTCGAGAATCGCTGGGGCAAGTCGATATTGATGGTCGAGAATCGATGGGGCAACTATATGCAGATAGTCAAGAATCAATGGGGTAAATATGTAATGCAACAGCATCTCATTTAGACATGGGAGAGATTATATAATAATTACATAATGTGATTTAACATAGTATACATTATATGTATTTTGTTTAATCTAGATGTAGTGTGATTTTTTTCACAATATTCTATTGAATAAAAAAAATATTGTTTGTATTAATTTTTTGTTTTATTAATCTCTTATAAACGGCTGTCAGGCAGACGAGCTAGCGGCCCACCTGATGGTAAGCGGTAACCGCCGCTTATGGACTTCAGGGACACACCCAACCTCGTTTGAAGAGTAGTAAATAATTTGACACTGCCAGAAATTAGTTGGAAATCTACTAGTTTGCTATCCAACTAAAAAATAGAAGAAAAACTGTATAAGGTTTTTTGTTTTCCCCATTTCAAGGAATAGCTTAGAATTATCCATACTAGTATTATAAATGTGCAAGTAACTCTGTATGTCTGTCTGTTACCTTTTCACGCTTAAACGCTGAACCGATTTAGGTAGGTATATAAAATTTGGTATGTAGATTGAGTCCCGGGGAACATAGGAAAGGTTATCGCGATAACCGAGAAACACGTGAAAAGCTGAAGAGTTTGTTTGAACGCGGTAATCTCAGGAACTACTGGTCCAAATTGAAAAAATATTTTACTGTTGGATATCCCATTTATCGAGGGAGGCTATATGACGTTAAGTGACTGGGTGTACTTTGTGTTCGTTACTAGCATGTTTGTATAGTCCCCCGCGACACAGGGCTTGTACCCTATAGCGGGTATAGCTGCAGTCGTCTATAAAAAAAACTATCTGATTTGTTATAAAAAAGCCATGTTCTCTAGTTCAGCAGGTTTAAGGTCTTTCATGTATGTTTGCACGTCGATCGTGAATTCGTGAAGCAGTAATAATGCCGGCACGCACCCTGGAAGGCAGCACACCAAGTAGCATTAGGCAAGGACTCAGGCGTTGATCTACCGTAATCAGGCGCGGATCCAGAACTTTGTTCTGGGGGGGGGGGGGCAATTAGACTCATCTGGCGAAGTGCGAGTCGCTCGCATGACGGGGTGGGGTGCATTTCATTCAATATTGGTACACCAGCCACAAGGGACAATTGCCGGTCAAAAGTTTTAAAACACAACGGTCTTTTGTCAAATTCCCCCAATATAAAGGTATTTCAGTCGAGACTGAAGCGGCCCATTGCCCCGGTTTCCCCCCCTTGGATCCACGCCTGAGTGGTCGGTGGGCATGCCCACAATTCCAATTGGTTGATTGGCTAATGTTTAGTAAGTTGTATCCAAATACCCAAGGTAATGTTATGTCCGTAATTATAATAACCAAAAGTAACAAAGTAACCATACATCAATTGGGTAGTTGACTACAATAAAAATAAATTATTTTAAGCTAAAATCTAAAAAATGCTCTGAAAATAAGTGTACTTTTACAATTTAACATGTTTTTTAATTTAAAAGCATGAAAACGAATACTAAAAGTAATTATTTGACGATAGGAACTTATGACGTCACAGGTTGTTATTCCATACACACTTTTATAGAGCTTGTCGTTTTGACTTGACAGTCAACATCCCCATGTTCCAATACTACATAGGTAAACTATATGATTATATTATTCAAGCAGCAAAAGTTTATTAAAAATTAAAAAAAAATACTATCGTGCCCATAACTTACTACGCAGTACTAGCGAGTCACAAACAGCCGGGCAGCACATTCACACGCTGTTGAATGTGGCTTTGAAAGAAAGCGTGTTAATGCTAAGCTTGAAAATGATTACAGCTCGCAACAAAGAGTTTTAGTATATTGGGTGTGGCCTGTTCTGAATTAACGATGAATGGGATGCCGCATCGTGTAACAATACATTTAATCTTCATACATATTAAGAGAATAATCCCTTCTTTCTCAACCAGAGGTGACATCTATGAGGAGGTTGTCTATCTTCATGGGTTTAGCTTCCTTTGCCTAAAAACATTAGAAAGGAACCATTTCTATGTTGTAGGTTTTACGTTCACCGATAGATGGCTCTTATATACAATTTTCGGAAAATAACGACAAGTAACCGCAAAGTCATATATTTTAATAGATAGTGTATAATCTAATAAATATTTGAATAAAGTATTACGAATTTCGTTTTATATGTAGTTCTATTTATATTTTTATTTGACAGTATAATCGTGTAATTTTATTGTATTTATATTATTTGATTTTACTATGAAGAGTTCCTATCAATAGTTTACTAAACATGTACCCTACCCGTACCTAGTAGGTTTTTTTTGTAACTGTGATAATTTCCCGCCATTATTTTCGTAATGTCAATTACTAACAAAAAATATTGGATGGGTTAACATTATTATTTTTTTCCGAAAGCATTGACCTACTTATTTTAGATAGGCTTATACAAAATTAAATAAAAATATCTTGCCGATGACCTTGAACTATTTCATTAAATAATAATTAAAATAAACAGTAGTAGTATTGGTATCTACTACGAATGCAGTTAGTATTACCTCAGTATATAATTTTACTATTATTAAAAAAATACAATTGTTAATTAATAAAAAATAACAAACACATATATTTTTATTATTTCCTTCTTTCAATAATTTTGTTCAATTTCATCTTATTTAATTAACTTAATAATCATTTAATTTTCAAATAATAAATAAGCCAGGCTTTTCCCATTTTCCGCATAGCGGTAGCGCAGGGCCAATGCTGAAGTGACTGTGTTGCCAGCTAACGGAAGTTTCCACACTTGTAGGGTAAATAATATCGAAAACAAGAATTAATATTACCTAAACTTATTAGCAATTAATCGGTTCGAATGTAAATTATAATAGTTTATTTTGTAAATGATTCTTCACTCCTGTGATTTGGTAGAAGCATTATAATAGACATACTTACATTTCGTAAACAATAGTATAGGAAAATTAAAGGTAGGTAAAAATGCTGTAGGTACCAATTTAAGGTTCATTTGCAATAACAATGTTTGTATTAGTAGTTTAGTATAGTATATATAGTGAATATTTTTGCCACGCCTTTACAATGGCTTGACCTTCCGTCTGGCAAAGAAAACCTAAAAAAATTCGTTCTTACGTCAATGGTCACTTTTATAGTGCCAAGACGTCCTCGATTGTCTCCAAGGCCACTATCGAATCTATAAAACTATTTTATAAACAGAGCCAACTTCTATAAACCTGTCAAATAATATTCGGTTTACATTCGAGAAGTGGTAAAAAAGATAGCAAGAATATTATTTAAATCAGTTCAATGTATTTTCACCTCGAACATTGCGTAACTTAATACGTAGTGTGGTATCCCCGGCAGTGTGTCGGCCGCGCGCTGAGTGGACGTCGCGTCCCCTGTACAATGCAATCTTACCACCTATAAATACGCATAACGTTTTAAAAACGGAAAAAATACAAAAAACCACACCTCTAATTATGATTAAAACATATTTATAACATACGGCAAATAGGTAACAGTGAACAGTGTTTTTTTTAATAATTGCTAGAATTATGATAATCGGTACTTACGTAAAATAAATTATATTTAAATCATTTTTTAATTGTGTAAAAAACCTCTTTTCGAGGAAATTAAAAAATAATTGTCAGATACCAGAAATCTGTTTATTTTTTTTTAAATTGTGACTGCAACCACCATGTGCATTAATCCAATAAGTTTAGCAGTTTAATAAAATAGTGAGAGTGCTAACATAAATGAATAATTTAACAGTGTTTTTGATAAATAATAATCGCATGGAATGTAGCGGTACGTAAAATCAATAATGTCCGCGCATTGTGCCGCGTGCTGTAGTAAGATTTTTTCAGGTTTCACACACAAATGCCACAACGGTATAATACTGCGACAAAAACCCTGTTTGAAACTCATATTTAGCTCAATTATTTCTTACTAATACCTAAGAACCTAAATAATATTTAATCTTGCGTTAAAATTGAAGGAGGTAGAAAGCAAAAAGCAATAAATTACTCCCGCCCTTTTAACTGTCAGAAAAACCACCAATTATAAAGAAATGTGGCCATAGATAATAAAAATAAATTTTAATTAAAAAAAACAAAAGTATGTTTTAGTATTTATGAGTTTCGATAGATGGCGCTACAATATTTTATTATAACTTTGCCGTATTTATTTGTTTAGAGTATTTTCACTATATTATATGTTTTTTTTATATATTATGAAGATTTGAGAGTTAACTTACGCAAATGTTACGTCATTGTACCTTGGCATAGTTCCCTACATTTGCATAAGCTCTTGACTGTCTTTGATAGCTTTGTGTGCCACTTAATTATTGAATTAATGTTCCAAAATTAAAACAAAATTATAGGCTATTGTTAGCTAGTCATATCTTATGATATTTACCTATGTATGTATCTTTAAATATTGTAAATGTACAGTCAATATCTATCTGTCGCATTTGCATAGATACTCGTATAGGAACCGGGTTTGCAACCAAAGTAACTAGGCGTACCTATCTATGCGGCAAATTTATATTTTATATATCTATGCGGCAATAGTATATCTTTTTTTCGTCATCCGTTTTTAAAAAGATCTCTTGAAATAGGTAGATTTATTTTATTTTAGGAAATCTTTTTTAAAACTTCGTGGCCAGTTAAAAAAGAGGAATCTACTGACAATGTACCAAAATTAGCTTTTTTTGTAATATTTAGGTAGGTGTGCTTAGAATGTTTTTAAAGGCCAATTAGATTTTTACCTTTTCCAAATCTTATTTTTATGAAATACGGCATATTCCGATTATACAAAAACATATGTTAGTTAGTTTCTCTATTTCTATGTTTATGTGCTAATTACATTAAAAATAATCCTTTTTATGTACAGAACAGAATGAATTGAATCTAGATATCGTAAAAAGAAAAAGTATAAGTGTAGGTGTACCTAACCTACACCATGGGAGTACCCAGGGGGGGGGGGGGGGAGAATTTGGGGGTTATACCCCTACTTCCTCAAAATTGCAAAAAGATAGCTTCACAGTACACATTTGGCCAATGTTTATTAATTGTAGCACCTAACCCTACACCCAAATTACTACAAAGAAAAATAATCCTGAAAAATGCCCATGAGCTGCACTTTTTAAAGCAGCTATCTTGTTCATGCACATAACTATAATATATAGAGTAATACCTAAATTTTAAAAGCCTGAATTTGTTATATAACTAAGTGAATATATTAATTCAATTATTTAAAAAATCGATTATAATTAATAAATAAATGAAATATGATGATGATGTCTTATTTGTGAATAATAGTCGAAAATCCCCAACATGTAGGGCAAGAACATACTTACAAATGATCATGCAATGCAGATGGCACCATTCATAGTTATTCAGCTTGAATGACCCACATGCCAGGCCACAATGTCAATTATTAAATAGATAAACTCTTTGCACTTCAATCAAGAATTAATTTATACAAAAATTATAATAAATCGTTTTTCGTTTACAATAACAATACGTTTTTAATTTGTACTTAAAAAAACATAATAATATAATAAAAATTTAAAAAAATCGTAGGGTATAATAAAAAAAAATATAAATATTTTACTAAGTATCAAAATGTGTATATTTTTCGATGTAGCTATCTACATTCTATGGTACCTACATGTAAAACTTAATTATGCATATAATTACATAAACTAATAATAATTAGGCTCTTTATATTATTTATAATATAAATAAGAAGTAAGAATATACATTTTATGTTCTTGTAATAACAAAACTTTAAAACAATAACAACAATCTATAAATAATAAGAAACCCTTTTTTTAATTTGACACATTTTTTTTAATGTTGCCATATTTCTTTTTGTTTTCCACAGTGATAAACACAGCTTATTAGCTCCTTAGTTTATTGTACAGAAGATTTAGTTTTTTAAACTGATAAATATAGATACCTAATAATATTTAAGAAATAAATAAAGTGGAAATGGTTACAAGAAGCTGAACTTGAAGGAAGACGCGAGGAGACGAAAATTGGAAAAAATGCGCTGGATATTTCCTGTACCAGGTGAGAAAAAAAAAACTTAAAAAAAATAACTTATTGAAAGTTCAAAAAATCTCCAATAGATGGCGTTGAATTGTAGCCTTAAATGGTAGAAGATGCAAAATTTGGAATTCAGTAGCATGTCCCAATTGTCTGAAGTTCTAGTATAAAGTTCGATTCTGGTTTTCGTTCCAAATTTTTCTTCTACATTTATTGTATGTTGCGGGTAAGAAAGTATATTTATTAATTTTATGTTGTATCAGTTGATGTTCAACGATTTTTGTAATAAAACTGATGGCAATTCTATCAAAACTATTTAAACTAGGTACTGGTGTTTTTTCAAACAACTCCTCACTAAGAAGGGTAGATACAAGGTCGCGGGGACTTCACAAAACATAGTTTTGGTGATAAACACCAAAAATCACACATACTTACATAGAGTACTTACTTAGGTACTTTAAAAAATAGTGAACTACTTTACTATGGTGCAGGCCTTGACATACAGTACACAATACTCGGAACAACAAGTTCTGGATCACACAAAGTGATATACCATGTGAGAATCGAACCGACGACTTCTTGTGCAGTCATAAACTACTGGCTCATACACCGAGGCAGTTTGGGGAGGGGGGGGGGGGAGGACTGAAACTCCCTTAGCCAACAACTTGACAACATTATAAGTAAGATTGATAACATCCATGAATTTAAAAATAAATTAAATAATGTATAAAATGCAAAAGGTATACTAAAGTGTTAAAGAGTATTTAGAAGATAAACATATTTAAATGATAAATTTTAATTGGATATGTTATTGATATGTACAATTATTTCTGTGATAATTATTATAATTATCAATTATCTGTATTCATTAATAATATTAACCTATGACATAACTATTATATAAATTGAAAATGTTTAATTAAGTATAATTATGGACCTGACTCATTTGTTGTACAGATATACTCGTCATTTATATTTGAAACTAGCTGTCCCGCGCAACCTCCCTTAAATTTTCCCCGTTTTGGCAACATTGCTCGTTGCTGCTCCGCTCCTATTGGTCGTAGCGTTTATGTTATATAGCCTATAGCCTTCTTCGATAAATGGGCTATCCAACAGTGAAAGAATTTTTCAATACGGATTAGTAGTTCCTGAGATTACCGCGTTCAAACAAATAAACAAACAAACAAACTCTTCAGCTTTATAATATTAGTATAGATGTAAAAACTAGAATACAACAAAGTCCCTCAACCCGTTATCTCTGTCCATATTTAGACTTTAGATCTTTATAAGTACGCAATGATCTAGCTTCAAAACAGAGTTCGATACAAACTTGCAACCCCCTGACAACTACCGACAAGTTGATTGTCTAAAGACGCTGAGACTCATGATTTTTTATTTTAAATTAAAAAGCCAAATATGAAATTTTACAGATCTCACTTTAAAACTGACGGAGTTTCATATAATCTTGCAACCCCTATTTTACCCCTTTAGGGGACGAACTTCCAAAAATCCTTTCTTAGTGGATTTCACGTTTGTAACCCTAGCGGTTTAGGCTCTGCGTTGATGAATCACTCAGCCAGTCTGTCAGTCAGGACAAGTGATTATAAATGTATAGATATGCGTATTAAGTGTACCTTTATTGAGAAAATAAAAGACCGCTAGTAATACAATAAAAAATGATATTTATAACCAGGCATTTACGTTTTAAATTAACATACCACAGATCTGTATGTTACTAAACAATTTAGTAAATACATTGTAGATCAAAGGATTTATTCTTAACATTGTCGGGTAATTTTAGCCGTCGTACGCTCAGTAGTGTAACTTTGTCCCTACCAGGTCACTATTTTGGGTTAGGTCAAGTTGGTTTAAGACTTGCGAGCGGTTGCCATCTTCTTGCTATTTTTAGCGCACTGTAGTTAAGCTAGGAATAAGCTGTTTGTTCCTATGTAACCTTAAACCTTAACTACCTGTAACTTTCCTATGGTACATATGCAATACGCCAGTATTGCTTGCGTTTTTTATCAAATTAAATGTAAAACGAATAAAAGGTATTAAAAAAAGAAAGACCGTTTTTTTTAATACCTTTTATTCGTTTTTTTTTCCTAAACTACGAATTTAGCATAGGTAGGTAATTGTTAAAGCCATAACAATATACTTTGGCACAAGGTTTTAGTAGGCATAAATATTTTACATTTTACAATGATTTTTGTAATAAATAAAACTTATTTACTTACTTATAAAATTAATTGACAAAATACGCTATGATTTTTAATAATGGAATTATCTATGCTTTTTTATTTATTACTAGCTGACCTGCGCAACTTCGTCTGCGTTATTTTTCCCCGTTTTTGCAACATTTTTCCTTGCTGCTCCGCTCCTATTAGTCGTAGCGTGATGTTATATAGCCTATAACCTTCCTCGATAAATGGGCTATCTAACAGTAATAGATTTTTTTCAATTCGGACCCATACTTCCTGAGATTATCGCGTTAAAACAAACAAACTGCAGCTTTTTAATATTTTAGTATAGTTATAAATGTTATGGGTGGACAACCCTTATCACTTAGGGGTATGAAAAATAGATAGTGGCCGATTCTCAGACCTACTGAATATGCATATAAAATTTCATAAAAATCGGTCAAGCCGTTTCGGTGGAGTACGGTAACTAACATTGTGACATGAGAATTTTATATATAAGATTATTTCATTTATACAGACCTAAAAACTTAAATATTATTAATCGAATTTCAATAATTTACGATGCACAAAAGTCATCATTCCACCGATTCGTCGATCTTACGCCTAATCTCTCTAATGAAGTGTGTTTAAATGGTTTTTCGTCTAAACAGACTATGTTTAACGACGGACCGAGGAGGGAATAGGCGATTACTAAATCATAATCTTTTTTACGCAACTGCAAGGAAGGATTATCCCGAGTACTTAGTTCATACCAACCTACACGCTAAGTGCTGAGCACTGTCCTCATTTTTAAAATTTTGGTGAATTGTCATTTTTCTGGCTTCAATCGGATCTAACACAAGACAATAGTGTTAGATCCGATTGAAGCCAGAAAAATGACAGTAGCCTAATGGCTAAGGCATCGGCCTCGCAATCGTGAAGTCGCGGGTTCGAATCCTACCCATTATACTACCGACGTGAACCCACTCCTAACACAAGCGTTTGAGCTTAGCTGGAGGGGTTAACAAGATTGCTAGTAATGTGGGACTCAATCCCACATTGCTACTATCCTTAAAAAAAAAAAAAAAAAAAATAGTGAACAGAGGCGTCCGCGCCGACACGGTTTTTATACGGGTGGGAACGAACCCTAACAAGACTAAATGAAGAGACGAGCAGGGCGTAAGCCTGATGCTAATGGGGCTCATATCTTCATTTAGTCTTATTAAAAAAACCTACTGATGAAAAGAACAAAAAGTAAAAATCTTAAAATTCATTACTTCAATTCCGATTCCGACAGATGTTCTTAGATCGTTAAAAAATAACGATGAACATTGTATCTATTATCTAACACATTAAACTAGTTTTACGATTTATTTTTTATATACAGTGAGGCCTTTAAATGATTTCGTATGTCCAGCGGCATGTTTCTTTTAAAAAGAAGCGAATGCCGCCATAACAGTTGGTGATAGTAACTGTAACTGGCATTAATGTCGTTTGTTGAAGGTTTCTCTTTTGCCCACTGAGGGTATTTGGTCTGTCAATCTATTTCGTTGCTGTATTGAGGGTATACACTGACTACTCATTCCATCCTAGGAGAAGGCACTGTCTCCTGTAATACAGTATATACTAGCACAGGAGACAGGGTTATCATATATTTTTGTACTTGTCCTTTTATATCAATAAAGTTTTATTATTATTATTCTCGGATTCAGAGATCGAGAGTGAGTGGTGGGTTCCTTTCTAATCAATGTAAGTTCCATTCAGGCGCGGATCTAGAACTTTGTTCGGGTGAGGGGTGGGCAACAAAATTCAAAATTCTTTATTCACTTAGGATGCAAAACAACTCTTGTGATACGTCGGGCTTACATGTAATGCCAAGTTCGAAAACAATTGGTAAAGCCGGAGAAAAGAACCTGAATCACTCGCATGGGTGGGTGCATTTGATACAGCACCGGTATACTACGCACCACCGCCGAAGGGGGTCGGGGAATTGCCTGTCAAAATACCAGTGTCAAAATTCCCAAATTCTCAAAAGAAGGTAATCAAGTCGAGTCACCTAAGGAAGGGGGTTTAATTGCCCTTGTCGATCCCCCCCTTAGATCCGCGCCTGGTTTCATTCGCTCATATTGAGCAGTTCTCGTGTGCGCTTTGGTCTCCATAACAGTTCACCGACATTGAAACAGCACATTATGTTCTGTACGAGATTAACACGGACTCCAGATTAAAGGATTGATTTTGGCTTTCGATTCAAATTCAAAAAACACTTGTTTCTTTGTTTTCAACCAAAAAGTAAACTACAAATTTTCTAAGCCACCAAAAGACTAAAACGCCCGTTAGTGTTTCTCCATATAGGTTTGAAAGTGAGCTGTTATGATGAAAAGCGCCCCCATGTCAATGTCATCCAAATGCCGCACAGATTCCAAAAGTCACCTAAATTGGTTCAGTGATTTAAGAGTGAAACATAAAGGAAGAGACACTCTCACACTTATATTATCAGTTTGGGTTTAATAGGTACCAGACGTCTGGTAGACGTAGCGACATTTTTAAACATAATATAATCTATTTCAGACCAAAATAATACGTGGGCGACATACGAGCTAAATAAATATTTTAGTAAATACAAGGACGTAAGACATGATCTTGATTGGTGGCTGTTTCTGTGCCAATACGCTGGATATCCAGGTTAGCTTGTATTTTGAGAGGTTGGATATTTCTAATTTCTTGGATAATTTCATAAAACTAGACTTTTGTTTTGAGGGACTCAACCGATTGAATGTGAATTTGTGTTTTGGGGAAGTTGTCCCTTATGATGGTACCTAAGTTTTATCAATGAAAAATACACATGTACAGTAGGATTCGGGTCAGGGGTATGGGGGGGGATAAATAGAAAACCTTTCAAAAATAAATATTCATTCTATAGGCACGCTTTCCTGTACCAAAGGTCATCAAATTAAAGTATTTCTGTGCCCTGTGTGTTTCAAAGAATTCTCTAGGCCTGAAACATAACGGGTAGGCCGACCAATAACCAATGATGTGCCTGACGATAAAAAACAAACAAAGTCGGAGTACATATTAAACATAGTTCAGGAATCTAGTTTCGCAGTTTTTTTAAAAGACTTTTTTTTATAATTTAATTATAAATGTAGGTATAGTTTTCAGACGTTTTCCTACGTCGTATTTCTTGCCAAATTTCATAGTTCTAGGTCAACGGAAAATACCCTATTAATTTTGATTAATTGAAAGTTGGCCTGTTAAAATGTACGTTTTTTTGCGGCATAAACGGCCGTTTCTTTTTATTACCCGACTGTAAGGGTTATGTTTTTCGCGCGTATCTTGTATGTATGTATGTAATATTCTGCATTACCTGATATCTCACAATTCACTGAACGGATTTATACGAATAAGACGTCGTCGTTAGATTCGTCTTGATCGCCCAAGTGTTTCTAGATATGTCACGTTTGAAAAAAACAAACATGGCGGCTGTGAGTTGTTTTGAATACTGCAATAGGGGTATCAAATTAAAGGGCTATTAAGCAATTTAAAAAGTAATGTAATATTAAAAAAGTTAGTTGGCAACTATTATTTTTTCAATTTTAAATACTGGACAATAGCTGTTATAAAAGTTAGTTGTTAAATCGGTTACATCCTACAACTACTAAAAAGTATTAAATAAAAAAATTATAAAAACCCGACTGCACAAAAAAGATAGAAACAAGATCCCCTACATAATTATATAATTTCATGCAGTCGGAGACACTTCTCTAAGTTCATCAATGCCGCCGACTGCATGAAATTATATACTTAATTATGTAGGGGATCTTGTTTCCATCTTTTTGTACATTTTTTCACGTTAACTTAGAAGGGACTGTAAACCTGAGTATCTCCACGCATTCCCGAGATAAAGGGTCTTGACAGACAAACGGACGGACGGACAGCAAAGTGAAGGACGGAACCCTAAAAATTATAGCAATTCAAAAAATGGAAGTGCTGTGTCAGTACGAACGACTACTGTGCAAAAGGTAGTGAGTTCGATGCTATGTCACCACACGGGACACAGCTTTGTGAGATCCACAACTGATGGTTCCGAGTTTAGGTACTTGGTGTCCGTTATTATCTATACTAATATCTATTACTTAATCTGTGCTAATATTATAAAGCTGAAGAGTTTATTTGTTTGTTTGAAAGCGATAATCTCAGGAACTACGGGTCCGAATTGAAAAAATCTTTTACTGTTCGATAGCCTATTTATCGATGAACGCTATGGGCTATATACCATCGCGCTACGACTAATAGAATCGGAGCAGCAATGAAAAGTGTTGCAAAAACGTGGAAAATTTACGCATATTAAGTCGCGCGGGTCAGCTAGTCCATACTATACTATACTAATATTATAAATGTAAAAGTAACTCTGTCTGTCTGTCTGTTACGCTTTCACGCTCAAACAGCTAAAGGAATTTAGATAAAATTTGGTATGGAGATAGTTTGAGTCCCGGGGAAGGATATAGGATAGTTTTTATCGCGATAACCGACGTCCACGCGGGCGGAACCGCGGGCGAAAGCTAGTTATCTATATGTTAGTAAAGTCCTCCGAGACACAGGGCTACCCTATTGCAAATATTGATTTACTCATTCGCTAAAATGGTAGTACCGATTTCGATGAATTTTGACCGTCAGGTAGAATCCATATCCATACTAATATATGAAAGTAGCTCTGCCTGTCTATCTGTCCTATGTGTCTGTTACGCTTTCACGCTCAAATAGCTAAACCGATTTAGATGAAATTTAGTATGGAGATAGTTTCAGTCCCGGGGAAGGACATAGGATAGTTTTGATCGCGATAACCGACGTCCACGCGGTGGGAGCCGCGGGCGAAAGCTAGCAATATAATAGACTTGAACGATAACCAATAGATGCCTATGCAGCTGTAGCCGCAGGTGAAACCTAAATAAATAATATTCATTATTATATTCCTTGAAATTTCTACTTCATTGAAATTCTAAAGTTCAAGATCCGACTGACATGTTGGTCTAGCGGTTAGTGGCCCTGACTGCTAAGCCAGAGGTCGTGGGTTCGATTCCTACTCAGGACAAAATTTTGTGTGATTAGCTCAATGGTTTATTCTGTCTAGGTGTAATTTATCTATAATATGTATGTATTTAGAAATAAATGAATTTGTTTATCAGTTGTCTGGCTGTCATAGTACAAGCTCTGCTCAGTTTGTGATCAGATAGCGTTGTGCGAGTTGTACCAATATATATATATGACAGCCTCTGTGGCGCGGTGGGAATGTATCCGCCAGCTACGCAAGAGGTCGTGGGTTCGATCCCCACCCAGAATAAAACTTTGTGTGACGAGCACGATGGTTTATTCTGTGTCTGGGTGTTATTTATCTATAATATGTGTGTATTTAGAAATATATAAGTATGTTTATCAGTTGTCTGGTTGCCATAGTACAAGCTCTGCTTAGTTTAGGATCAGATAGCGTTGTGTGAGTTGTCCCAAGATATTATTATTATTATATAGTTAGAGATTACCACGAGTTAATTGTTTTAAAAAGAAAAATGGTTGAGTTTTCTGCGTGTCAGTTTCGGTTGTCATAATTATTATTTCATGAATATTTATGTCACATAATGACATACAAAAGCAACTGAAAATTTTGTGACCATTGTACCTACGACCTTGAAATTTAATATTTTGGAAAATATACATATATTTAAAGTATTTTGTACGGTATTTTTGTAGGTACTCTTGAAAAAAAAATGCCATCGGTTCTGCGTTTAAACTCTGCCCGTTTGTGATCAACTCATTGGACTATGAAAGTGGGTAGAGAGTGCACTTGTGTCAGGTTGTGTCTACGCACAGAACACAGACACTTTCATTGTAATATTTCCTATGTGACTATTCCATTAAATATATTATCTATAACACTAGGTTTCAGAGATATTGTCATCAGGGAATACAAAAAATGTTGAACACCAATGACTATTCCATAAAAATATACTTAACTCTAAGACACGAACGCCATGGACGTTACCAGGGGGATTTGTGGTCCCCCCCCCCCCAATTATAAAAAGTAGGTACTTAATACATATTTATCCGGTGTTTCACAAAAATGATCTTGGGGACGCTTGATGAACGCTTTTAACATTTGACAGATATAACAATTTGTGAAATGGCGACAAAATTGTCAACATTTTCACAGAACGATGTTTGTAGGTGATAAGACCAAATAGTTTTGCAGTAAATACATAACTACCGCTGGCGGATATAAGCTAAAAATTCAGTCAAGATTGCCAGTAACTTAAAATAACAAACACTGGTGTAAACAAGATATATGGGTGCGTTTCCAAAGACGTTGGAAAAGGGGATTGGAGCAAAGCGTAAATTGACCAATAACAGTGCTCGAAGCAATCCTAGGTACGATTACGAGCTCTGTGATTGGTCAATAGACGGCCTGCTGACGGACTGTCACTTTTAATGTCATTGAAAAATATACAAATTCAATTGGAACGCAATATAAATGAATCAATTTTTATATTTACACTTAATCAACATTTATTTTTCCAGTTCTTCTCATGTCCTGGTTTGGTGTGGACCAAGTGAAGTCAAATTCCTGCATACGGACCGGTAATACGCGGCAAAGTGATCCCTTCCGAGTCTTTGTTGTGTACCGAGTACCTGTTGGTAGCTGTGTCGTGTTATGTACTGCGGAAATATCGATATTTATACTCACTTGTCTATGGTAGTATCGGTTGTGACATTAGGGCAGTGATATCTAGTGTAGAGGTCAGTGCATTGGGGCATAAAAAAAAGTCAAAACACATTGCTAGATAAAGTCAATACTCTATATTTATAGAAAGTCACATGATACGTCACTATTTTGTTACTTATCGATTTTTCTATCTTGATGTCACTTCACTATTGTAGATACATTTTAGTGATGTGAAATATAGGTAAAGATGAAAAGTAATAACTAAATAAAATAATAATAAAATAAGTTTCAATATTAGATCGAGACTCATAGCAGTCAGGCAACTGACCCCCCCCCCCCCCCAACCTAACTAGTTGAGCGTTTTTATTGATTATTGTAATTCAATCAAAATACATAAGATTATTTACATTCGTCTAGAAAAGCTATACACTCTGGCAAAAAATATACTAAAAAATCTACTAGATTGTCATCAATGATGTTTGTTATTTATTCGCGTGAATAATTTAAGTTAGAATGATTGGTCCTATTTGGTAATCCAATTTTTGCAACTGAAGCTTTAAAAAATAAATAGTGAGGGAAAAATACCGATATTTTCGCATGTCGATAAATGTATTGAGTGCCCACAGGAATGCGTGTTAAATGTTACAAGGAATGCAGTAAATGCATGTAATATTAATACTTTTAGTCTCAATAGACAAAAGTTTTTTCAAAAACTGACAATTTCTAATAAAATAATACACTCAAACATTTCCGTTTCCTGTGAATAACTGATTATTGTTGTGTAATTAGATAAATGTATTTATTTAAAAATCACACATCAAAATTAAATAATAATGTCGGTAAGAAACATGTTAAAACATCCCTAAATGTTTTAATCGTAATTTGTAAGTTTTTTGTTTCGAATTTATTCAAATTTCCCGCCAACCAGTCTATGGACATAGAGTAGGGTTGTATTTTTTTTAATTCAGTTATTTACAGGACTCCTTTCTATGTATAACTTCTTCTGTTTAGATAACTGTGTAGATATTTCTTTTTTTTTAATTGTTTTTCTTTTTTACTAATTCAAGCATGGATTTTCAGCATTATGGGCACTATGTCTCAGCCCCCTTGTTCAGGCGGAATGCCAAAGTAAGTATTGTTCGTTTGTTATTAAAAAAACACTCACGGGCTTTTAGGCTTTTACAGAAATAAAATAAAAAAGCTAATAAAAGCATTTTACCACTATGCCGATTGCTTTACGCTTACATATACTGAATCACATTTTTTTTTGTACAAAATGAAATTGATAAAATATTGTCAAAATGTCGTAGACTGGGTTGGCTGTAAATAGGCATACCTACATTTACTTTTATGAAAAAATAAAACACTGTGACGTCATATTTCAGCTTTTTGTTTTATAATTTATATTTTTGTAAACATATCGACAATGTTTAATATAATCATAATGCAAGATATCCACTCATACTTTTAAATAGGTTTATTATAAAACTATTTTTTTAAATAGTTATTCTATGTTGTAGTTAATGCATGCACCGCTTTGCTCGTATGCTTTGGACGGTCGTATCGCAAAAATATCAAACCTTTCAAATGCACTCTATATAACTGAAATATAGTAAATACACGTCGATTTTATATGGCATCTTAGTTCCTATTTCTTTCACTAGAGGCGCCACTTTACTATACGATATTGTTGAATATTTTACTCTTACACCTTTAAGTGTACAAGAGCGCCCTCTGTAAAAGTGTTACTAGAGGATTCAGCTTGGAAAATACAAATGTAATTGACTAATAGCGTTTGAGTAAATACAAACGTCGAAGATACTTTACTATTAAATCATAAGATATCAAAAGAATTGATAGTTCAAGAATATTATTGATAATTGTTTTATCTTATAATCGAGTGGCGCCATCTATGATTGCGTTATATTCCCTACTATCAAAAATCTAAACAAAACGACGGTACGACATGGCAGGTAAAGTATACGTGCTAGATTACTAGATATTATCCAATAGATATAATTTATCAATAATGTTTGCAATGCGGACGATTGTTGAATACTATTGGTAGATTTATTCGAAAAACTATGTTAGTGTCATAGCTTATATATCAATTCGGAAACGTATCGTCACCGTCTCCTCCTGGTTTATGAGTTTGTTCAAGTGTGCTATTCCCTAAACCCATAGGTTTGTACGCAGCGTTGTTGAAGCGACGAAAGGTCAATTCATCGCTGCAACAGCGCTGTAAAGCTGAAGCGAGGTGATACTGTTACGATGTTAATGTTCCAGAACACCGAATGGCTGGATTAGATAGGGTGACGATCTGTTTAAAAATTAAAATATATGCTATGACTAGCTGCCTTTTTTGTAAACTAAGGTTAGCAAAAATCATAAGCTTACGCGCAGCTATAGATATTGTATTTAAAACCATAAAGATACTATCTTTAAAGAGTCCAAGCTATGAACACCTACTTCTAGTCAAAATATTTGGAGGTCCGTTTGTCTCCTTCTAAATTCGATTCCGCTATTGGACTTCTGTTTACACGAGAGACATACATAAACCAATCATTAGCGGTCTTACCTGTAGTACCTAATATAGTAGGCATTCATAGTGTGGATTTTATGATAGTATCTTTATAATTAAAGCTGAAAATTGTATGGTACGTAAACTTTTTGTTACTTGCTTCTAAAGTAAATCAAAGTCTCGCGTTAAAAATATGAATAATGAATATTTGACTAGTTACGGATTAGAATATGCAAAACATATTTAACGGAAGAACAAAAAGGGTATCGATAGATTTTTCCCAAAATGAATAAAAATTTTGAAATAATTTTAAAAGCATTTCTTGCTAATGTTTTGAAAGACAGATTTCAAAGCTCAGCGTCGGAATCGAACTCACGGGGTCTTTAGAATTCCGGCCAGCATAGAAACACTAAACAGCTAAGTTAAATGTCATTCAGCTTTGAGATGCCGTCACTCTAATACTGAGCGACAGAAATAATTTTAAGCACGACTCAAGGTTTGAGGGGGTAAGTTTTGCAAAAAGCCGGTTTGTCAAAGATACTATGTGTTCTATATTCTCCTAATCATATTTATTTATTGGTAAGGGATTCTTGCATGTCAAAAAATAGTTAAAAAATAATTGCATACAATTCATGTCAATAACAAATCTAGAATCTATTACCAAATTAAATAACAATAAAAAAAAATACAAAAAAGAAATGTCAAAAAATTATATAGCAGATTAATGAATTGAATGAATGAAAAACATTGTCAAATAATAATAATAATAAAGTTACAAAATTAATAAAGAAAATATAATAGTTAATAAAATTGATGTAGTTCATGTTTGTAATTAATGCTGGAAGTCTGATGTACACCGCCAGACGCATGACATGAGTTGTCATAAAAGACTTGGTGAGCGTCCTAGAGGTTTTAGGTTCATCTTTACATACACTGCACTGAACGTAAGAATGCCTAGCTCTCTAAAATACGTCTTAACTTATGTGTATCGTGATACTCGGATGATGGCTCGCAGAGTACGTTTTTGCATCCAAAAGGCACGCTGCCAGTCGGTGGCACGTCAAGGGGGATTAAATTTAGTTTTTCATTTATTTAAAAGTTTAATATGTATAATATTTTTTGATGTCCATGTATTTGTTCTGATTGCCCATTCTCATTGATTTCCAGTAGATTAAGTACATCAATCTTAAAAAGAAGACGTCAAGAAAACATGTTTTTTTGATACGAAATAGAAGCTGAACAAAAAATCTTGTATATAAAAGCGTAAAGGTACATATTACTTATATTTATTAGTCGAGTAAATACAGTATTTTCGTCTAAATATTGCCTGTCAGCCAGTCAATCACTCACGGAACTGTAGCTCGCTAGGTTCAAAGAGACAGAACATCTTTTTAACTTTATTTACGAGTGCCAATCGTTAAACATGTATCAAAATGTTTGCATTCACAAAAGACAATTTAAATCGTTAAAAATATGTGAATTTTCGCCAAACTACATTTTGTGTTGATAATTAATATTCACCTCAATTTATTACACAAAATGGTGGACTTTATGATGGTTATTTAGATTTAGACGCATCAAAAATAACCTGTATCGCCGGAATCTAAAATCGGACGACACGACGTTGGATATGACGACAAACGAATGGATTTAGATGTCGAAAGAAGACGTCACGAAATTAGGATAAGTAGGTACATTTTGTTAAGTATTAATCCAAAAAGTTAAAAATGAGCCCCAAATGTTTGGTGACCAAGCAGAATGGTGACCATGATAGTAATGTTTATAAACTTTCGCGATGTTTACACATAATAGAATATTATCGGGACGAAAACGGCTAATTCAGGGCCCTAAATCGAGGTAGCCTTAAAAATGTTCCCTAACTCTTATTACACCTCTCTTTTTAAGGGTTTAGGGTCCCTGATTTAGTGTAGTGTAATAAGCGCATTAAATCGACAAGATGGATACTCGGCTCTCACCATCTTGCAACCCCTTTATCAACGAATGCAATTGTCGCAGTACAGACATCGCGCCTCAGTGTAAAGACGTAGAAAGTGTAGTGTGAAGTACCGACAGTAAAATTTATCAAAATTATCAAGACCAGGGGGGCTAGACAAGGTCCATTCGTTCCGTGGCGAATTCGATATCGACGTACCAATCGTTCACAAAATAATAAAAAAATGTCTATGGTCTCCACTGTAAACGTCAAATTCGATACTTTATTTTTTTTCCAATAAAGTGTGACTTTGTCTAGACCCCCAGGCGAGGGTAGTGAAAAAACCCCGCGCCTCATGTAGACATCGCTAGCTGCCATTAGTCGATCCGTAACCACGATCGGTGCTATTCGATCGGAACGTCGGGTAAATAAAAGGTTATGTCCCGTTAATATTCTAATATTTTATTAATGTATCCATGATTAAGTAATTAGAAGAATATTTAATATTCAAATTAGTTTAATATTAAATATGATCCCGTTCCACGTTCTGTTGACAGTGGTATAATAATAATACAATACGATGGGTTGTGTCGATATCTATTCGTGGTACCTACTGATATATCATAGATACGATATATAAACCACTTTTCAGCCTTTTATGTAAGGTTCCCATTACAGGGTTCCCTACGGGCTTACTCTCTGATAGAGTGTACGGACCATAATCTACCACATGACCCATGGTGCATTGGTGGCTATAAATATTTGGATCTAGAGCATGCTGGTTGGTTTTCTCGCGATTTTGACGCTAACTGTAGCTTCTTTGTACATTAATTGTGTGATGGAGGTCAAACACTATCCTCTATAGTAGGTACTAGTACCTAGGTACGCTAGACAAGCTACCGCCGCTAGAACAACAAGGCTTTATTTAAACGGTTATTTGACAAAATCAAATGAAAGTATAAACTTGCGTAACAAAAATAACAACAACGGCCATTTGTCATACCTCTAAGTCAAAATGTTCACAAGACGCTCATTCGATTCGGCATAACTTTAAACTTCAGTATCCTATAATTCGTAAAATCATGTCACTGAATAATTGAAATTATGATTAATTACAAAAAAGAAGTTAGACGGCAGTTCCAAGTGTAAAGCTCATGAGATGAAGCTGCCAAGAAACTCATGGGGCACTCTTATAAAATCGTCAAATAGTATTACAAAAATGAATTTATTGAGCGAAGCATTGTGTTTGGCATAAGAAATTGGTGTCACTTTGTACGGGGTCAGTCAGGTCAAATGTCTTTGGAATTACATTATTCACCTAGATGATATTAAAATCTAGACTTAAACTAGTAAAAAAAATTAATTAGTTAAATGTATTTAAATAGCAATGAAAGTAATTGGTTTACAACGATGGAGCGCAGCCCTATAAGTGTCAAATAACTTAGTAAGATTAGTGATGTAATGCAACCATGAAAATGTCGATAGTTTAGTCTAAACATCAATTAGTTCCGATTACCTAGTAATATTTTTAAAGGACGTATTTAATAATATTGTCCTGATTAAAAAAAGACATACGTCAAACACCAAAACGGCGGAGCGGAGTTCATGCCATCTTAGTTTGCAGCAGTTGCCATGGGAACCATAAATTAATTTTAATATTACTTAGCTTTTTGTCTGCGATTGTGTACTAAAATTATTTGGAAAATTGCCATATCGATCTGTTGCGATCCATATATGGTCAATAAGAACTGACATCATATCCAAATAAGCCGCTTAAAGCTGCTCTTTTTACTTACTCAGTGACTATCAAGACGTCTCTATCTCCCCATGCAAGAGTGGCTGTTTTCTTTTATGAATGTCTATGTGAGGAAATAGAGGCAGTTATTACGCGGCCTTGACAGGTCACCTCAGGTTCGGTTCGTCTGAACATCATTTTTCTTACATAATACATTTATTTTATCTATAGAAACAGTGACTTGCACCTGATTTGTCTTCTCTCGTTTAGTGTTATCGTCCCTACATTTGTAAAAATGGTACTGGCAATAAAAGGACACCGTATTTACTGTGTCCGTGACCGTTTCTACCAACATATTTGCTGTGGCTAATTATTCATGTATACTCAAACCGTTACAAGGACTGGCAGTAATCTCCTTGACATGGCTCGCGTGACAAACTGGCTTCAACGATTTAGCACGAACGATAAAAATAGCCTGCAACTTTACAGCTTTTATTGTACCCTAGGCTACCATAGCGCCATTGTGTCTTGATGAATAAACTATCAGAAATGTACATTTTAAGACCACAATAAAGGTTAAAGCAAGTAAAGGCTCCCACACATAACCTGTCCACCTGCAATCTATCACTATCGGTCGTGCTGTCATCCTGGGTTTAGTCTACACACTATTGCGAATATTGCCGGTCGGCAATGGTTGAAAACCAGCTTTGGGTCTACACACAAGCAGTCGATAGCCGGCAGTTTCAGACTGCTAGATCACGCGTCGGCAGTGGACTGTGAGGTCTTCAAAGAACGGTTGCCGACCGGCTCCTTGCTATTGTGCGCTCGTTTGTCGCGAACTGTGGGGCCGACACCTGACGACGCAGCTCGCATACACTATGGGTTGCATTGGCCGTCAGTCCAAAAGCTTTAATATAAAACCGTTAGTCTATGGCCTCTTGCGATTAACTAACTAGTTGAAATCCACCGGCGGCCTGGTAGTGAGTGGGAGCCTCTAGATAGGCTGACAGGCAAAACACAGGCAGGTGGATTGCAATTCTGCTATGCTAGTTCTCTCCTAGCGACGAAACTTCAACTTCTTAGTAACAAAATTAACGTTTCCCCGCGGCGACAACGCCGGCCGTTTCGAGAATAACACCCCTGTACATACCTTTAACAATAAAGTTACAGGAATTACCTATACTTATCCCATTTTACCTTGAAAGGTACCGAGGCAGTGGCTACTTCCACACCCAATGACCTGTTAAACTAATTGAACGTGGACGTATTCATGAGCTTGATCCCCTTGTCTCCCCTGCTATTTGTATCCACTACTTCACTACAATGAACCAATAAGTAATCTCCAAGATGGTCTGAAACCTAACATTGGTCCATTTCCACAGCTCGGACTATATACTGCTACGAATGTGACAGCTGGACGGATCCAAGGTGCAAGGACCCATTCAACTACACGGCGTTGCCGAGAGACCAGCCGCCGTTGCAGACTTGTAACGGTTGCTGTGTGAAGATGGTTCGGTATTCCAAGAGTGGTGAGTATTGGAGAAATTGCTGAGATGGCAAAACTGTACATACCTGTGTTAGTTATCAAAATATGGCATAAAAACTAGCGTTCCGTGTGCGTATTTTGTGCGACAATTAACCTCTTTATTTGCTAACTTTGCAACATTTTTATTTATTGCTTCGCTCTCGATCTTTGGTCGTAGCCTATGACACTCAAACATAACGTGGCTTTCTATTGGTAAAAGAATTTTCAAAATCGGTTTCGTAGATCCAGAGATAACCCCTACAACCTCACAAACTCTTAAGAGTTTGTAAAGTTGTAGGAGGTTATAATATAACTTTCAAAATATTAATTTATTTTCAATGATCACTTTCTACAAGCTTAGTTTATGTTATACGAATTGATATTAATTTAAAGCTTTGACTTACGACCTTATACAGAGGAGTAATCACTTACGCGCGTTTGTTTAGTAGAATCATCGACTAGGGTGCCCTTAATTCAAAATATGCACACATTCAAATATAGACAATTATATTATGAAATAGTTTCGGTCGTGTCTTTAACACAGTTAGAACCGTACGTCTCACCAGTTGGTAAGCGACCTGTGGACAGTAATAAAACCAATTTTTTTAAACTGTTTACTTCGGCACATCGATTAAAATGCAAATGAAAATTTCTCTGAAATCACAAATAAAAAATTAAAAACGGAAAATTTCAGGCAGCCACTTAGGTAATTATCATAAATCAAGGATTCTAAACCATTGCCGGTTACTCAATGAGGTAATAGTACATTATGATGTAAGTGCAAGTGCGGTAAGTTGAAAATACAGCCGAGGCTACGGCTCGGGCTACAAGAAAGCTGAGGCTGTAATTATCAAAGCGCACGTATGTCATACGACGTTTTATAACATATTTGCGAGGAAATAAATAAAACTCGGACTTTCATCGAATAAATTTTTAATCACTTGCTAAAGCAGTTAGAAAAATTTTAACAATTTCTAAAATTGATTATTATTGTTCACAATAATAATCAATTGTGTTAAATGTTATTAAAATAATAAAGTAAAATGTTTATTTATTATATTTTATCTCCCAAAGTTAATTTTATTCATAAAATGTTGACCACTTTTCTGACATAAAAACTCTTTGCTAAGATTTTAATAAGTACCGTTCGTTTTAGACGGAGCATCTTGATGAACCGTGCGTTTTACCTTATTAAAAAGAAACTCGTGCGTTTTACATACATGAAATAAAATACCCTTTACAAGCAAATGTGTTTTAAAGTAACTTTACCACATCGGTTCTATAGACGATGTATAGTCCCATCTATATCATAACCTATAGATGGGTCCATTTTCTTCTAATGTCACGTCTTTCATGCCTCAAGGAAAAATTTATGTAAGCTGTCGGTCCTGCGGCTAATCTTTTCCATTCTATCGTACGTGAGAATGATAATAATCATGACATCACTCTCACGTACGATGATACTTAAGATAATTATCATATGTTCTGTGTGACTAACTCAAATGGCTAGTCTCCCTTTTTATTTAATAAGTTTGAAGTACATCCTTTAACTAGTTTTTTTTTTCAATTTCCAGCGTACGAGGTAGTCAGACGGACCTGCACATCACAGCTACAAATAAATCTGTTTATGGTGGACCACGTGTGTATGATGGAAAGTACTGGAACGGGCCACATGTGCTTCTGTGAGGAAGACATGTGCAACAGTGCGCACACGCCGATCGCAGCACTGGCCTTGGTCGCAACACTAGTCGCATGTGCATGTCTGAGGTGAAGTAGGCGTAGAGACTGCCCCAAAGCGGTCGGTTGTCGATAATAAAGTGATAAATCACATAGGTATAAAGATAAACCAAGTGTAGTGTCATTTCGTAAAATATGGTGTTAATAAAAAAAACAGTACGCGTTTATCGACATCGATCAAAAGTGTGTGTCAGCCCTATACTAGTGATGTGAAAGCGTTTAGTAATATATCGATGAATCGACAATCGATCGACTGTACTTTCGGGCCCTACCCTAGCTGAGATTTAATTACATTTTTCGTCCAATAGTAGCTGTAGTTTAGACTATGGTGCTTAGTTTTTACAGCACGGCTAAGAGCGTTGATATACAGCCACTACAAAATTTTGCTTGGCTTGAAACTTTTTGCATTAAATAACAAAAACATTATAAAAAAGCTTCCTGGATTCATACTAAACACTTTTTATCGTATTTTTTTTACAAAAATATATTGTTTTTTTTTTAAATATTGGATCTTTTTCCAACGCAACAAACTTCTGAAAAAATATTAAAGTAATTGATATTATTTAGACACTAAAACTATAAATATAGGCACCATTATTCAAAGTACATAAATGTCCTATGAATAATAATCTGTACATTATAATAAAGGTCATATCACTCATACTATACTATAATGAAGTATCTATGTGTTACAGTTGTAAATCTCATACGTCATGAGAGTAAACTTAATCATTTCACGGTTAGGGGGGTCCTAATTTTAATTTCTGGGTGTTTTAACCCATAAATCCCCGCTCTGGATACATATGTAATTAATGTTGAATGGCTCAAGTTGATGATACGTTTACGAGTTAATTTGTATACGAAGTTTCGTCTAAAAAAGTTAACAATCATAACTGTAACTTTGTCAAAACATCGGAGATTAGTTTTACAATAATTACATTTTAATTTATGACCATTCTTCTAATTATAATAGTCTTCAGGGTTAGCGGTCCAGAAATATACTTATACAATAAAAGTAAAGAATTTGTTTGATGGTGGAATGGGGTAATCTCCGAAGGCCGATTTAAATGAACTGGTCTAATAACCGATGTATCTAAGATTCCACTGCAAAAGATAAAAGTTAAACTTAAAAAAGGTTTTCGATTAAAAACTACATTAGAACTCTTTCTTGGTCGAAACTCCACTATGGCTGGCACTTAGAGTAGAGGCGCTGATTGCGAGGCACTGATGTCTTGACTCTGACGCTGGACAGACTGCCGTCGACCACAACAAGAATTCCATTTGATTTTAACATTTAAACGGTAATTTGACAAAATCAAATCGAAGTTTAAACTTGTCAAACAAGGATAACAACAACGGCCATTTGTCATAAGTGTCAAAAAAGTTGACAGGACGGTCATTCGATTCGGCATTTGAAATTGCTGTCACTTTATATGAGATAGCCAGTCCAGCTTAATAGTACTAAGAGGTCAGTGTTGCAAGGCTATTCATTATACCAGGAGCCAGTACCTACCTTAAAGGGTAGAGGGTACATAATCACATAAAAAGACGCTAAATTCTCGCCTTCCCCATAATACCTGGCGATTATGGCTGGTCCAGAATGTTGTCTTGACTACACTGAAAAACCCAAGATTTTGAAGAAAGGAGGATTTTGTAGGCGCCAATGTTACACATGGCAGCCCCATTTCAGGAGATGAACAGAAAATGTCCCCACTTCCAAAACATAGAGCTTAGAAATGCTTTTCTCCTGGCTATTCAAAGTAGGCCATTTTATGCCCTTTTACTACAAAAGGTTCTGTTTAATGTTTACTCAAGAGCGTTCCTCGTGTCAGTTTTTTTTTTGAGCCAGAAGTCCAACTGTCATGGGTTCTGACCCCTTTTTGAATCCAGTAGATACAGGTTTTATTTAATGACTTCTAGTGCCACTGAATTAATGTCTAAGACCCCAAATATTATAGGTACTTCTGTACAGGAATTTATTTGCGTAAGTTACAAATTATTATTCCAAGTCTGGATGTACTTTGTAGTCGTAATTTATACCTACATAGGAATAGTGCCCTAGTTATCTTTAAGTGCCGAAGCTCCATAGTATTTTTGCTTCAACTTATTATGAAATAATTCTGTTCAGTTACTTTACCTATATATTACTAGCTGTCCCGCGCAACTTCGTATGCATAAATTTTCCCCGTTTTTGCAACATTTCTCGTCGCTGCTCCGCTCCTATTAGTCGTAGCGCGATGTTATATAGCCTATAGCCTTCCTCGATAAATGGGCTATCCAACTAACAAAGGATTATTAAAATCGGTCCAGTAAGCTCGCGGACAGTTGACCAGTTGATCCCTTTCTAAGTTCATACGTATGCTACGAACCTATAACGATCTTTCTAGGTACTTGAGCTCTCTATTAACGTATGCAGCAACTATTAAAACGAATATCAAGCTGTCTAGAGTTATACATAAGTAAACATTTTGATGAGACTAGCAGTTTTTAGTCGGATTATAAGCTTTTTAGAAAAAAAACTGCATAAAATTCAGTTTTACGGAATTTTGTTTCAACTCCAAGCAAACAAACAAATAGACAAATGACAGTTTGGGATTCAAATTTCGGTAATTTTGTGAACAAGGTTAGTTTTTTGAATATCTTCAATGTACAGGCACAGCTGCTTTACAATTTTTTAATAGTAAGGAAGTATTGAAATAAAAACGCGAGTAGCTGTCCATCAAGAAATTAAGTGTTGATACTGGCACGTTTCCAAAATATAATGAGTTAACTGGACATTTTCCAAACTATTAAATGGTGATTATTACATACTTTCGATCATGAGTGGTACGACCTCGCCTGAGTTAGGATTAAGTCCTTAAAAATCTATATAAACAAGAAGAATATTATAAGTTTAATCTAGTTAGATCTAGATTCGCCTGGAACTGCCCTTAACTATATAAGTATATTAGCAGTGCCTCGCGCATTAACCAGTTTTTCTGATTCAGTTAAATTTAATATACATGATATTAGCCTTCGCCAATAAATAGTATATTTATTGCAAAATTAATTAGTAGTTCCTGAGATTACCACGTTCAAACAAAGTTAACATTAGTATAAATCAGGGATGTTGCGAGTATTCGCATCTGCATACGCAAATGCGGAGCTTCCGCAATAATCAATGCGAATTTTCATGCGGACGCAGATATTAAATCAGGGGAAAAATCTCATTTTGGACTGATATCCGTGAACATACAGCATTCACGTGGAGAAGTTGCGGTATAATTGCGATTATTCACAACCGCATCGATTAAGACATTTTTTTTAAAGACGACTCCCGCACTTGGGTACAAGCACACAAAATACACCCAGACTCTGAACAACATTTTTTGGATCACACAAAGGGTTGTCCTGTGTGGGAATCAAACACACGACCTCTTGCGTTGCAGTCGGATACACTCCCACTGCGCCACAGAGGCAGTCAGACATCTGCATCCGCATCCGCGTTCGCGGATGCCTTCCGTAAAAAACCGCATTTGCTTCCGTGGATGCGAAAATATCTGCATCCGCAACATCCCTGGTATAGATAATATACAAATCAGCCCTTAGTTTAAAAAGTTTTCTTCCTTTTTTTGTTACAAAGAGAGAGATTCTTTAATTTTTTCAAGATTCTCTGGAAGTCTGGATTTTCATAATTCTAAACGGATTGATCTGTAGTAAAAAAAAACGTAGATACCATAAATATTTAAGAGTCAAGGAAGCTTTTACAATAAAGCCTTTTTAAATTTAAAAAATACATGGTAAGAGCTTGAGTCTGATGAAAAAACTAAGCACGAAATCCTTATGGCCATTTTCATGTTCAACAGTTTGCTCCTAATAAATAATATTAATAAATTTCCTAAATTTAGCATGTACATATTGCTCAGTATAGCCGCGTTAGATCTAAATCGAATCATAGCAAGTGATGGCAATAGATGGCGCTAGTGTCTGTCAGCCGTTGAATTTAAAATGTTATAGGTACACTACCGCCATCTAGTTGGATTTTCGAGTTACTAATTTCTCCTGCGAACGCTTCTGATTGGTCTAATTATCGACCAAAAAAATTTGCTCATAGTTGCACCTAATATTAGAAGTGGGCACTTGTAGATAGTTAAAAAATGCTAATATTGGGAAAAAACTAGCATGTACTGCCGAAATTTAGAGATAATTAGCTAAGCCACAGTTTGGTGATATCAGTTTTTGAAATTAGTGTTAAAATACGGTTGTGTTTTTACTGTCTTCTGAAAGACGTAGGAAATATATAATGTCAATTCGGTTATTTAAATTTATGTTTAGTAATCGGACATTATATAATTAAAAACGGAAGAAGTTAATTTTAATATTTTTCGCAAATTCGATAATTTAAATATATTTTCACGTCACTACACAAGTTCAAAATAGTGATGTGAAATATGGTCGAAAATATTTTTTTAAAGTTTATTCTTGTATTTATTAATTAAAGTTTGATGTTACTTAATTTAAATTCTTTAATGTTAATCAGAGGCTAAATATATTTTAACGCAGAATTATTTAAATAGTAATATTACCAAAATAATTTAATACAATTATTTTCATAATCTGCGATTGATATAGGTTATAAAAAATAGTAAAAAAGGTATGCTAGATTTTAGTCGCAAACGTTTTATAATTATAGTATAATGAAAGTAAATAATTTTATGAAATTTAACACCAAATACAATTTAATCGTTAAAATTAAGTTTTAATATTAATAATTAGTAGAAATACGGGTTCGTAAGCTTGTGGTTGATATAAAAATATCACTGCTGTCATTACTATGATCTATGATCCATACTGCAGTTATAAGCGACTCATTGATTTCGCTTAAATGTCTGCAAGAATCGCGTTAATGATGTAGAAACGGATTATTATTAGTACAAAAATATATTTTTCAGTATAATTTTGCTAGTTATAGAGTTAGTTCGTCATTTTTTAGAATTATGGCATGTCAACATGCGACCAGTTATTATTTGTGGCGGCAAAGGTTTATGCATTGCAAAAAAATAGAATAATCACTAAAACTGCTAGCTAAACTAGATATAATAGGAATTTAATTAAAACTGTTTTAATTACTTATCTGACATACCACAGCATGACTTGAAACATATCAAAAATAAAACAATATAAAATTATAACAGTTTTAATCAAAACGTAATCAAGTAATCATTAGTAGGTATGTTAGCTGACACAATTTATTAAATATATCGCTAGATGCATTTTTAAGCTGTATTTTGACATGCCAAATTCAAAATGACGTACCTCGAACAGCTGATCGTATCCTTACGAAATGGTTACGGGTGCAATATACAATGAGCAAGATTAGTGATAAATATTACTAGTAGTTTTAGAAGGACGTAGTTGTGATTTTGACGAGTTACTATTAGTAATTACTAATTTTACGGGTCTGAGACAGTTTGATATTTCAACATGACAGAACTGACATATAACGGGAGGGATTGTTTTATAGATGGCGCCACTAGTTTGCCGCGTAATACTGTCAAAGTGATTAACAATTTCAACAACAATATTTACAATAAACTGTTTTTTTATTAATAAGCAACCGATTTAGTTCGCTCTTAAGATAGGTTTCATGAACTTCTCAAGTAAGAGGTAAATTTTACTAGCATCGAGTTGTTTTACGTTATAATGTTAGGAATGTAATTTAGTTCAGTCGTTGTTGGTTTGCAAACGTGCCGATAGGGGCGCTAGTTTATTTACGGTGGTCTTTAGGTTGAAAAAAAGACTTAAGTAGATATTATGGATATTTCTAAAACCGTTAAAATCACAATTACGCAAACCTAGACTGTATTATTAAAGTGGAGTGCAAAGCATTATCGTATAGATATTATAAATATGTAAAATAATTCAAAAGTATATATAAATATAATTACGAGCATCATGATTAATGTACTTCCTAAAATTGTTATTAATTATTTAGTAAATTAAATAAAAATAAATTCTTTTTTATATTTCTCGCATAGGTGTATGCTATTGTGAATATTGTTTGGGTGAGGTACGGTTTGCTAAATATCATTACATTATAGGGCGATCAATAACTTTAAAAAATGTAGGCAGAATCATAACTGAAGTTTTATAAAATTTGGACAATTACCAAATCATTTTCGAGTGTCTTAAAGTGGATTAACTATTAATATAATGGACACAATATGTAACTACACTGCTCGAGTTAAAAGCTTAAGGACTAATTTAAAATTACGCTCACTAGAGGGCGTTAAAATCTTTTAAAACAACGCAATCTGTTGAGTGACATTGACAACTAAGTTTTGAAATCTACAGTTAGTGTAGTTAAAAAATAAAGTTATTTTTGTTTGAAAAGGCGAAGTTCAAATACTATGAAACTCAGTAAGATTTATCATTTTAACATAAAAATAATTCAAAAAATGTTACAAAAAAAGCCTGAACAGTATTTACCCGACATGGACTATTAATGGACATGTCAATCACAGTCATGCTGCGAATCATTGCATGTTAATTTTATAATAAAATTGCGATTGTAAAGACGGCATGAGGCACTGTAGACAGGCTTACACCCAGTCACTGAATGCTGTAAAAGACTATTTTGATCTAGCTGTTATTTCTACTGTGAAGATAATAAATAAAAACAAATACTTATAGCAAGTATCTGGACTATTTGTTCAGTTCTTGGTCATCAGATGACACAACACATCAAAACAAACAAACATAAAGATTTAAGACTATAGGATCATCATTTGGCAGTAATTTACTTTTTAAATTGCCTGGTTTAGTAGACTGTTAGTTTGTTGGGTATCAGGACACTTAATCTAGATTCTTGCTATATTAGCGTAAAAAAGTCCAATTTCAATTTTTACTCTATAAATCCAATTATAATTATTTTAAAAAATGAATCATTACTTGCATAGATATTTAAAATCGGCTGTAAGACTTTACAATTATACACATAATACGCTTACAGTCAAATATTTAGAAATATCCTGCCAAAAAAATATTTATAATCGGATTTATCAGCTTCTTGTAGAAATCACAGCTACATCAATACGTACGATTTAGAATTTTTATTAAAAGAAAAACCTGTTAATACTAATAAAAATTTAAAAGATTGATCGCTTTAATTTAAATAACTAGAATGTTAAGGTTGCATTGTAGTGTTGGATTATATTTTTAAAACAATGAAAACGAGCATGACATTATTCTAGGTTGTCCAACCACAGCAGTACAAAGTTCATTCTCGATCAATCCCAATGATTGAAAAAAGAGAATTCAACCTCAACACAACAAACGTTATAGATTTCCAGACCCAACGTCTTCACATTTTCAATCGTTACGATTGACAGATCGAGGGTAGATGCTTGGTTCCCTTGTTAATTTCCGCCATGTGGCTCTTAATACAATCCATTATTCCATTATTGAATACAATACGTTATTGACAAACACTTTAAGCTTAAAGTAAATATAATTTTCTCTGTTTGTAATATCCATTCACATCAGCTATGATATCACAACTAGTGAAATGGTCCGTCCAGTTTCATAAATCAATAATTTCTATCTTCAAAGCGACATATTTGAAGCGTTAGTAATATTCTAATTTAAAAGAAATGATTTCAGTACCTGCCGTCTATCCATTTCCTAAAAATACTATTACCTTCTTGGTATTGCGCTATAAATGGAATTCACCAATTCAAGCCGGATTATTATTCGAGTTTTTTCCCTGTTAATCAAATATAGTTTTTTTTTTTATCCAATACGTATAGACTTTTTAATTGTATGCAGTTGACAAAACTCTGCGGCGTGTGTTCTTGCATCTATTTACAACTTTATTTTCATTTGAAAAGGGCGAATTTTAAGTATCATCGAAAAATGCTCAGATAATTTTCCGTAATAAATTAATAAGGCGGACTCTTTTCAACCATTTTGAAATATATGTATAAAATAAGATCATTCTATCTCCCTATTTTTAGATACAACAGTAACAGCATGATTTATATCCTAGTTGCTGCATAAAGTTAGAAAAGAACAATGTCAAATGTTTAGCTATTTAATAATATAATTTAAAAATATAATCCACCACGTATAGAATAAAAAAAACTTCTTTCTTCACAATTTTCTAAATTTTATGCATATCACGCATATTATAGAAACTGTTAATTCTCAAGATACTGTCAATTAGATTATTTACATATCTGTGCGAACCAATGCTTCGGAGGACATGTTATGACAATGCATAGAACGCATGTACCTATACTAACAGGATGGAACGATGATCGCGGAATAAAAACATATTGACAATAATTTCAATCAAATAAGCAATAAATAATCAATTTATTAGTTTTCTCGTCTATCTTTAAGGCTCTTCAAAGAAGAAATCAACACACAGCTGACAAAACTCATGGTAAAAAAAAATAAGATTACATTTGACAGTTAATTCATTGATTTTCGCTTTGACGTGCCTTTCAGCTAGCGTCACTTTCTTAAGAAACATTAACGCTTAGCAATTTATTTAGTAGTAATTAGTCTACTTTCATACAAACAAAAAATATTTAAATTATTATTTTAGGCTGTTTGATAAGGTTTATATCCAATTCGACACTAACTACATCTATCGGTCGCAACTATTAACTTAGTACGGTATCCGTTACTAGATGTCGCTAGAATTTCCACGAGCATCGTTTCATTGAAAAATAAATTTATTGCACTTTATTTTTTAATTAATACACTAACAGCTGATCGCTTATATATTGGCCAATGTTGAGAAGAGGGTGTGTATTCAAGAAATATGGAATTAGCGACTGGGATGAAGAATTAATGTATGTGACGAATGTCGGACAAAATGTCCGTTAAGTGTTGACCGATCTTCCATAATTTATTGTCAAATTTATTTAGATTTGTAATTTGGAAGGGTAATATCCTTATAATGTACAATTGCTCAATTACGTTTAAAACAATTTATTTGTGATTCTGTGAAATTTTGAGTGAAATACTCTACATTTTTGTGTTTATTAGCAACATCGGTATAAGCTACAAAGGTAAATGAAGTGCACACCATACCTACTTAAAATCAAAATATTTGACATTGATTTACTTTGGTGGTTTAGCCATCTCTTTCTATAAAATCTGGACATCCTACCAGACGAGAGAGATGGATAGACCTCCAGAGTCAATTATTTTGATTTCAAGTAGTTACTCATATTGTGGACTCAACGTTCACCGTTCATGATTTAAGCCGAGATTTTATCAAAATAACTAATCAAAAATCTGTACCTAAAGACATTTTATTTGTCAGAAATCTTTCGGAGCAGATTTTTGATATTATAAAAAAAATATCGGACAAAAAGTTAAGAAGAGGGATTGTACCTACTTCAAAAAAAGTACGTTCCTTTTACAATATAGGTTTTTCCACATAATCCTACAATGAATCGTACAGTGCAAGATTGTATGAAAGTAGTTTTACAGTAATTTTTACTGTAGGTTAAAACATGTCCAAGTAATCGCTAATTCCATATTTCTACAGTTAAAATAGTGGCCCGTTGACAGACTTTTTCACATGTCATACGTTGGTTTTACCTTTAATTTATATACAGATTCAAATGTAAAATGTTTTTTTTACATATAAGCCTGTATATAAGTAAAATTGTAAACATATGGTTTGAATCTAAATATAAAATTATACGAAAATCGAATTTGTGATTCAAAATTTGAAAATTGACAGTTAAATTCGGATTTAAATAACGAATTTTCAAAATGGAGTGGAGTGTTTATCTATGGTTTGTGGCTAAATAATGTTCATGAGCCGAAATTAATTAAAACTTGAATCATTTTGTTCTATAGCTTCAAACCTATGGTATATATATTATTTCTTATCAAATATTAAAGTGCCATAATTATAGACATTGTTATAAAAAATGATTTTTATTTTAACATGATTTCCTACCCTTATTATCCCATACTATATTTGGGGCAATGAAACGAGTAAAAAAACTAAACGCAGTATAATAACTAATACCATCGTTCAATGACGACCTAGAGATGGGGGAATCTTGCGGGGGTTGCGGGGCACGACGCAGCGGGTGGACGAACCAGACTCAGCGACCGGGAGTCGAGTCCGTCGATCTACTGCGTCCCGACCCGCAAACCCCGGTCCCCCGCACGACTACCTGATGACTAATACGATGATTTGTATTAGTAGAGACGACCCCGACTCATAAGAAAATGCTGAACCGATTTTAACCTAAGATCCACCAGTCCACCATAAGATAATCAGCTATCAATTTAAAAAGTTCGTTCCAGTTTGTGAGCGTCGTATACGATGATGATACGTCAGACAGACGCAAAAATAGGTTTAAATTTGTTTTCCAATAATTTAAAATCTCTTTTTAAATTATTGGAAAACAAATTAAAAAGTTTATACACACACAGTGGCGGACCCAGGATTTGACTCTGGGGGGGGGGGGGGGGGGGGCACGAAAGGCAAATGGCAGTGCCGGACCTAGACGATGGGGGGTGGGTGCATTTAGGTTCGCCCAACATCGGCCAAGTGTGAGTACAGAGAGTGAATACAATACTGGAATAAATTATATAACTTTAAAAAAATAATATTACATATAACTTGGTTCTATTAGTAGAGACAACCCCTACTCATAAGAAAATGCTGAATCGATTTTAACCTAAGATCCACCAGTTCACTACAAGAAAATCAGCTATCAATTAAAAAAGTCTATTCCAGTTTGTGAGCGTCGTATACAATGATGATACGTCAGACAGACGTAAAAAGAGGTTTTAAATATGTTTTCCAATAAGGATGTTGACTGTCAAGTCAAATCAGTCTCTTTTTATGAAATGTCAAAACGACAAGCTCTTTAGAAATGTGTATGGAATAGGAACCTATGATGTCATAAGTTCCTATCGTCAAATCATTACTTTTAATATTCATTTTCATGCTTTTAAATTCAAAAACATTTTAAAATGTAAAAGAACAGTTATTTCCAGAGTATTTAAAGATCTACTGTTACCTGATTAATATAAAATAATTTACTTTTATTGTAGTCAACTACCCAATAGGATACTGTAATATACACGCACAGGGGCGGATCCAGGATTTGACTCGCGAGGGGGGGGGGGGGGGGGCACGAAAGGCAAATGGCAGTGCCGGATCTAGACGATGGGGGGTGGGTGCATTTTGGTTCGCCCAACATAGGCGAAGTGAGAGGGTAATGAGGAAATAAATTCGATACAATACAAGAAATTCAGTACACAAAATAACCGTCTGGGGATGAAACGTGCCCCACTGCCTATGTGCATGCATAAGATCTCATTTTAGAACATTTTTAGAGTTTATGGTACTGTAAAAGCAGCCTTAATGTGCTTGACTTAAGGTTGGTATTTTAATTGAAGGAAGTGCTTTTCTATCTTGGACTCGATGGTCCAAATATGTTCTATAGGTGTCACAGCGACCTTTTGACCCTTAGTGGGAGTGTGAACAGGCTCGATAAAAGAAAGGGGGGGGGGCCAGCGCCAATTGCCCCCCTCCGCCGAAAATTTGAGGATTTTGTCACTGTCACAGTGTCAAAATCCTCAAATTCTTCACACTTAACTGGTGGAGTCAATTCAGGATCCGCCCATGAGTGTGAATGACTGCTGCCCAAGAGGGTTCGATTCTCACACGGGACACCACTTTGTGTGATCCATAAATGGTATGTTGGTGTAGTGGTTAGTGACACTTACTGTTAAGCCAAAGCTGTAGTGGGTTCGATCCCCATCTAGGATAAAACTTTGTGTGATGAGTACCTACGATGTTTTATTGTGTCTGGGTGTAATTTATCTACAATATGTATTTAGAAATAAGTCTCTACTACTACTACTACTGAACCGATTTTGATGGAGGATAGATCCTAAACTGGTAAGTACTTGTAATAAAAATCGTAAGTATATAATAACTTCAAACATTTATTTACAATATAATTTAAATATTAATAAACAATTAATACAGTCCATTCTCAAATTAAAATACAATACTGGAATAAATTATATAACTTTAAAAAAATAATATTACACATAACCATATTTCACATTTTAAAGCTTAATATTAACAAAAATCTATGAATGATAAATCAATACGACCGCGGCCCCGCCCGCGTGGATGTCTACCTAAAAACTATCCCATCAAACTATCTCCATAACAAATTTCATCTGAATCGGTTTAGCTGTTTGATCGTGAAAGCGTAACAGACAGACAGAATTACTTTCACATTTATAATATTAGTATGGATTATCTACAAAAACAATGACAGCGTTGCAACGTGGATGGTACAACATACGAGGATTGCTTCAAATAATCCGTTACAATAACTATTTTGATCAAAATTTGATAGTTTTGAACGAAAATGGTAACGCCATCTGTATTTTGAGTGAAGTACTAACAGTTGTCTCAATGTAACTCGGCCGGATTGAAGTTAGGTACAAAACACTTCGCGCATGTCATAGAGATGCAACCCTAAAATTACTGACGCAAACGATTAATTTATGTTTAATCGATTAAAAATAGTAACCATTTTTTTAATAAAAAATAAAAAATATGTATTTAAACGAGTTCATAAAAGTTACAATAAATACTAAAGGAAATTTGAAAAATAATTTCTTTACGAAAATAAACAACAAAAAACATGAGTTAGTAATACTAATGATGACAATGTAATGCGTAGTCGCATCTCTAATTCTCTTGGTTTAGTTACCGCCCCCGCCCCGCGCTTCCTGTCACCATTTACTTCCAAAAACTGCATCTGCGCAACCACTTGTCGCCTACTTCAGTCCGGCCTAGTTACGTTGATCCAACTGTACTACCAGTTATTCAATGTTATTATGACTTATTACCCTGTATATTCCTTAAGGGGCGTCGAAACGGGCCATTTTTTACGGCAACTTGTAGCGACAATGCTGTTGCCGGCAACATGGCAGTACTCTCCAATATTGATTTGATGGTCGCCGGACGATCGCTGAGCGATCTATTTTCCGCAATGTTGCCCGGACAATTTTGTTGTTGTTTCAGTCGTCCTCTATTTTATTGTTGCCGGGTTGTGTAGCCCGTTTAGGAGACTGGATCATGCGCCATACAATTGTAGACATATTGCCATTATTGGCCAAACAATTAGTTGCCAATAGTGCCTCCACCAATTGCCCTAAAAAATGGCCCGTTTAGACGCCCCTTTCATGTTAGTGCGACGTTATAGATCTGTTCCTGTTTGCCTGATTTTGTCCAAAACACATTCTGAAACAAAATATTATAATATTTTACAAAAAAATATATATTTCCTTAGCAATAAGGACCCAAGGTGTGATACAAAAAGTTGAATATCTCGAAAACCGCTAAACAGATTTTGATGAAACAAAGCGAAGAACTATTGTAATTAAACTAGCTACTTGTCTAATATAAAAAAACCGGTCAAGTGCGAGTCGGACTCGAACACGAAGGGTTCCGTACCATTATAAAAAAAACAGCAAAAAATCATGTCTGTTGTATGGGAAGCCCCTTAAATATTTATTTTATTCTGTTTTTTAGTATTTGTTTTTTTATACGGCAAAAGAAATACATCATCTGTGAAAATTTAAACTTCTAACTAACGGTTCATGAGGTACAGCCTGGTAGCAGACGGACGGACAGCGGACTCTTAGTAATAGGGCCTTTAGGTACGGAACCCTAGGCATCTCATCTTAAATAGCGCCTTTTGACCTCACACGCGGCAGCAAGCCATTTGGCGCCCCTCAAATGTGGCACTCCTCTCCCACCCTAGACTCGGCCCTGAACATAGCACATCAACTCATATGATGTCTCATGTCCCACTGCTGCACGGGTCTTCCCAATAGAACCTACTTATTATACATCTAGGGAGTAATTGCCATAATCTCCACGCTTGGCGAGCGGGTTGACTATCTCAGTAACACTTTATGGTACTCCAGTGTGAAATCCCGTATTCGCATGATACCAAAAATTCTTTCCGTCTGTCTTAAAGTATAAAATGCCTAGAGAAGTTATTAAGACCACTTACTAAGTTCTCTAGAATTCGGACATGTTCTAACATGTTCTGCAATGATATTCTTTAGTACAGCTTTCTCAGCCAACAATCTGTCGTTCAGTTCTCTCAGTTGTTTGTTCTCTTGCCCTTGACGGTCATAGTTCTCTTTTAAACGGGCCCTGGAAATTAACAAGCGTTTTATGAGAAAATAGAAACAATCAATGTTATTGAAATTCAAATTGAAGCGTCGGTAGCTTCATGACTGAGCACTGTTCAGTGCTTTTACTGGGGAGAAATTCGTTCCGTTAAGACTGAGCAGTAGGCATGAGTCCGATGTATCAAATCGCATCCAAAACTCGATTTCATCCGAACACCAGATGACATCGATATGATGTATGTTTCAGACCATCTAAAAAAACTACAACTATTAGATATCGATTGTCATATCTATAGTTATAGGTATGACAATCGATATCGTAGTAAACGCTTTATTAATAAAATCTAAATTTTACCATAAAAACATACATACATCGAATATTGGTTCGACATTCCCTCCTTCTCTGTTTAACTTTACGTCCTGTTTGTGTGAAAGAGATGAAGCGAATATAGCAACGATATCCGATGCGTGTACGTCTATGCTCTTTGTGCTGAGTACGAGTTACGAACGGAATGTTTGGCTTATTTGTAGCCGTTGTTCAATTTTAATCCATGTTATTCCTCCAAATGTTTTCTAAAATAGCTTTAGGTGAATGGGATAAGATGGGAAGCATTGTTATTGTTTAAACTTATAAGTAATAATCAGATTTTGACATTTCTGTTAGTTTCCATCAGATTTTGGATGTCATTGCCCGTTGAAATCGGCATCTAAAATCGGATGTCAATATCGATGTGAAATCTAAATATCGGTTGGACATCAGATGTCCCAAAAAATCGATATCGCCCATGCCTACTGATGATGACACCAGTCATCACCAGTGCTTACAATATCTGTGATTAAAATATAACGTGATCAACAGCGATCAGAAACTTAAATTAATTTCATTGATTCAGACATTTTGCAATTACTTCAATTGATAATTACCTTAAATATGCATTTTTTAATAATAAATATTTAAAAAAATTGTTCTCTGTTGAAAGATAAATCTCCCACTAGGGTACAAGCCCTGTGGCGCGAAGGACTTTACAAACATTCAATTCACGCACAGAGAGTTCATCCAGACTCGGAATGACAAACAGTGGCGTCAAGTGTGGGAATCGAACCCAATTGCGCAGCAGTCTGTATGATACCACTTTGTATCCACAAACTATTGTTCTGAGTCTTAGTGAATAGGTAGGCCTCTAGAATTTTCCAAATATGTATTTCAAAAGTACCTAACGCCAATTCATTTGACAACCTACATCATTATCCGAAACACTGGGTTGCCTTTGGTGAAAAAGAAGATTTTTTAAAGACAACTTACGCAGTAGGAATACGAGTTTTATGACACAGGAGACTCTACAAACATTCAATTGCTAGTAATGTGGTACGTAAATCCCACATAAACACATTTAAAACAAAAAAAAAAAAAAAATCACGGACACAAAGTATGCCCAGATTCGGAACAACAATTTGTGGATTACACAAAGTGGTGTCCCGTGTGTAAATCGAACCCACGACCTCTTGCGCAGCAGTCGTACACACTCCCACCGCGCCACCAAGGCAGTCAATTTAACAATAAAGTTCTTACCTATATCTTCTGGAAGCGGCAGATCGGCTATCCAGATCTTGTTCTGTCTTTTTCTTGTCAATTTTGCTACTACACGCTATTTGTTCTCCACTCATCTCCACCCCAACACTCTTACTCACTTTTCTCTTTACTGGCCTTTTGTCAAAAGTCCTGCTCACTTTTAATGGAGTAATAGGCATTTTAGGCACAACACTATTCACTAAAGTCACTGGAATTAAAGTTCCAGTCACAACACTGGGCACACTTTGGACTAAAGCACTTGTTACACTTGAGACCAAACCATTTGATACGGTCGGGACTAAATTTTGCACAGTTGGGACAAAATTTTGTACATTTGAGACTAAATTTGGTGCTGTTGTGACTAAATTTTGTATATTCGGTACTACAATACTGTTAAGTCTTTGAATTGAATTTCTAGCCTCGACTTTTTCTGAAATTATTTTCTTTAAAGCTTCTTTTGCGTTCGGTTTTTCGATTTTATCTATTTTTTCTATTTCATCTACTGCTCTCATACGGACTTGTTTTCCGCTTGGAAGTTTAATAATAACTTCGTAGTCATCATCACTAGTTTTCAACTTTTTGCTGTCATCAAAATCAGTATTCAAACTATCGACAATGAAATCGATCGATTTTTGTGACATGATCGGTGGTACTTCTAAACAAGCATTTTGAACTTTATCTGTAGTATCTTTAGAGACCATATTGCTATCTCTAATTACAGTGTCTTCGTATATTAAAGTTTGAACAGGATTTTTCTCCACGCTGTCTTTCCTCACCATGTTTCTAATTTTGATTACATTATTGGTGTATGAAACAGAGTCTTTTCGAATATCGTTTTTACTGTTTTCTGCATGTTTTTCTTCAGTCTTGCCAACAATTCTGCTAATAGTTGTTACTTCATTAGTTAATTTTGAAATTGTTGTGGTTTCAAACTCTTTAATAGCTCCCGATTCGTCACTTGATGATCTGAAAAATGTATACTTAAAATGTAATGATGTAGGATCACAGGAACAGAAACCCACCTAATATGACATAGATTTAACAAAAATATGAATTTGAAGTATAGACATGGTTGGTCTGTGACCATCTATTATTGAGATATAAGTGTTTAAAGTTATGACTTCACGAAAGCCTGAAATATATAATCATTCTGTGCCCTTTTTTCAAATACAAGTCTAAAAAAGTGATAATATTCAAGAAGTTGTGCAAATTATTGTACCTACTGGTTAGAAAGAGTACGAATGTTAATCCATCCATTCGCGAATCCAGAACTTTGTTCTAGGAGGGGGGGGGGGGGGCTACCATTTGACACAACCGGTCATATAAACATATAACAGCGTACTTGTGTTTTCAACAACATAATATATCGAGCAAAAAGGGCAAGTGTAGAAATGAACCCGATCAGTTCCAGAGAGAGTCTACTTCTGAATACCTTTAATGCACTCTTTGGACATGAGGAAGAAGTCCATTCCCTTTAGCCATTTCCCGATGGACTCTTTCGCAGTAGAAGCTTTCATTTTTCCTCATTGGTTCTGAGAAATAGTCATGAAATGGAACAAGCTAAAGGCGTTTTTCCAATGCATACAAAAACCACAGTTGAATAACTATCGTTCGAGCAGTTCGACGAAGCCGTCTAAACAGGATAATCGTACGAGGGCTGAGGAGCGCGATGCAGGGGGCAGGCCGACCATGCTACACACAGCGTTTTTTTTTTTGCATTTTAATGACCTGATCGCTTGGAGCTACACCCAGCAAGGTCTCAGTATCACGTTAATTAAATTGATACCAAAATTGTTTTCTTGCGACAACCCTAGTTCCAGACGCTCATGTTGGCATTTATATACTTCAAAGATGTCGTTCTACTAAATGCTTTTATACTATGCCAAAACAGTTCAGACCAAAATAAAACTACATAAATACCTGCTAATTGTAATATTCTTGTTATTCGTAGTGCTGTACAGCGTTGAGTCTCCATCTATGAGAGGGAACACCATTTGTGGAGTGTGCAGCTCGTCTGATGATGTGGTGGCTGTGGTCTCCATGGAGAGGAGACCGGCTCTGTAGATGTATTGCATTAATATAATAACATCCTGTGACAACTCACACAACGCCATCTGATGCCAAACTAGGCAGAGCCTGTGCTATAGCAACCAGACAACTGATAAACATACTTATTTAATTCTACATATATAAATATTCCGCTCCTATTGGTCACAGCGTGATGTTATATGGCCTATAGCCTTCCTCGATAAATGGACTGTCCAACAGTATAATCATTTTCGATTTGGACCAGCAGTTTCTGAGATTATTGCGTTCAAACAAATAAACTCTTCAGGTTTATAATATTATACTACTGACCCGCGCAACTTCGTCTGTGTAAATTTTCTCCGTTTTTGCAACATTTCTCATTGCTGCTCCGGTCCTATTGGTTGTAGCGTGATATTATATAGCCTATATAGCCTATGGCTAACCAAAAATTAAATATTTTTTTAATTCGGATCAGCAGTTCCTGAGATTACCACATTCAAACAAACAAACTCTTCAGCTTTATAATATTAGTGTATCCTGTAGTCTGCTGGGTGGAGATTGAAACCCAAATTAAGTTGCAAATTTGACCGACAAGCATCAAGTCAGGCATATAGTAGGTAGAATTTCTTGGCAAATCAATCTTCAATCTGATCCCAAATTGACAGCCTTGATGGCACAGTGGAACTCTCCAAGGGGGAGGAGTGTGTCAAAAAGTGGCTAAAAAAATCACATGTTTTATGGACAACCCTAAGAAATTAACATAAAGAATGAAGATGGACCTGAACTTAAACATTACCATCGGTTGAACTTAAACAAAGAAAAAGACTGAACTTAAACAAGTTAAAAAACTTACTTAGTCTCCATGGCCCTCTTGAAACCCTCATCAAATGGGTTGACATTCTGAAGGTCTTGGAACAAGCCCACCTCCTCACAGTTTCTGATGAAGCGAGTCGGTGTAGGAGTCTGGTCAGCTGTGAAAAAGTAAGAGACTCTGTATTCGTAATTCAACCACCAAATCCCTCCCCTGAGTATGCCCATGCCAGAGACCTTACAAACTCTGCAACACATTCCATCCAGCCTATACTGAAACTAAATTGACTGTCTCTATGGCGCGGTGGGAGTGTGTCCGACTGCTACGCAAGAGGTTATGAGTTTGATTCCCACACGGGACACCACTTTGGTAATCCACAAATTGTTGTTCCCAGTTTGGGTGTACTTTGTGTCTGTGACTTGTATGTTTGTAAAGTACCCTGTGTTGCAAATAATATAATAATAATAATAATAAACGTTTATTATTCTCTCTCACAAGTTATGACTTAGAGCTAGTAGGTATACATTTTGTTTGAGCTAAGGAATCAAGTCTTTGTGAGAGACTGGTGCCTGTTGTAGGTTTTTTTACAAAACCTGTATAACGGTATGTAATATTAATGTTTGTAACACAGAGCTTGTTCCCTACTGTGTAGTAGGCTTTAAAAATACTGCAAAATTTACAAGACTTACCAACAAATGCGGCTTTTTGTTCCATTCCAAGTTGCAGTACCATATCATGTTTCTTAGTGTGAACATGCAGATGGTCTTCATTTGTGAATGTCATGCCACAGTCTGGCATTGCACATGCAAAAGGTTTCTCTGGCTCAACCATTTTTAGGCGGGACAGTTCAAGTTGTTTTTTTTTATTTATTTTTTTAAATCTGTTCTCAGGTTTCAGACTTTTATTAAATTCATTCAGAAAGAAGTCTTACAGTAACAAATTAGAGCACTTTATTTATCACTTATATCTCATTAAATCATACTTTATTTGCAAACAATAATAATAATAATAGTTGTATAAATTAATATATTTTTGAGTTTCCTCTATGTTCTCTATTCTAGTAACTTTTAATTATTATACAATTTTTATAAATTCAACATTTTAGTCGTCAAGTAAATATCTATAACAAACAATCTCCAGACTATATTATACAAACACTAATGATAATATGATACACATGTATTTACCATGTCTCTAAATTGTTTTAACTTAGATAATCACTATAATACACATAAACAACATTTCTTAAGATATATTATTGTTCTAAATTTTATATTGTCTTACATTTTGGCGACTGTTTTTATTTTTTTAGGGGTTATTTAATAATTTAAAATATACTGTTACAGTAAATAATTAAAATTGAATTATTTTTTGAGGAAACAGTGAATATATTTCCCAATCAATCCTTGTCAAATTTGCTAAATGTCAATGTCAAAGTCAATAGGATTTTTGACAATGAGTTTTTTTTTTATTAATCGATAAAGCTATTGGTTCGCACATGTGTGCATTCGCCAATTTCAAGGGTAATTTTTGGGTAATTTCTTTCAGTTTCTAATTTAGAATCTTTCAAGTTTTCTTCTTTGAATCACAAAGTCTCAATGTCAGTTCCAAGTTTATTGTCTTTTTATTTTTCTTCTTTGAGTCATAATGTCTCGTTGCAAGTTTCAAGTTCATTTATGACTACTCAATGAATCTTGATGAAATTTGGTGAAAAGGTGTCTTGCAGTAGCCACTACTTAGTTTGATAAATACAAAAATAAATATTTTACACTCCATAATTGTTACCGTTACAGAAGCAGATTTTTTTTTTCAGCAAACATCATTGTGTGGCACGTCATTCGACAGGTCTTTCAAAAACATTCTATAAGGTTTTTTTGGATAAGATCGAATATACCGTCATTGAGTTATTACCGAAAACCTGCGTTTCTTAACAAAAGGGCGTAAGTGCCATGAACATACGCTTTTCTGCTGATGCAATTGTTTAAGGCTGCGGAACCTACCCTCAGCATGGTTCGACATGCTCTTGCCCGTTTTTCAGTTTGCGCGCCATGCGTCAGGATTAGTACTATTAGAACCGTTTTTTACATATGTTACACCACTTACAGCTCGACAGGAGCGGGAGGGGAGACCCCTCTAAGAATGAACTTATTCCGGTCCGGAAATAGGATTTTAAAAGTGACATTTACGCTAGTCAGCTTGCAGTATATCAAGTCAGCGCGAGCGCTGTGACTGAAGTCGAGCTGGCAAGCGCAGCGCGCCCCTAAGCTCGCGCAATAACTTGTAAATTTACGTTGTGGTCCTTTGTTTGTGCAGGGAATTTTAAGATTGCGCTGCTGCCCCCTAATAGCGCAGTGGCTTCTACGTTTGGGTAGGAACTCGTTGTGGAACGCAGTGACTTAATTTCTTAGTCAGAATTGTCTCCTCTCGCCACCCGGCCTCTGCTCGCATAACTGCTTTTATGTTCACGCTGTCTTTACTAGCTCTAGGGTTCGCTCCTGCACCTGATCTTCATTCTCTGTCGATTGACTCTCTCAGTATATAAAATGTACTCTGTGTCTTCAATCCAGTGCTAAAAAATGAGGTTACCTGAAAAGTTTTCCGGGGTTGCTATTCCGAATTTCAACTTTGCCACTTCCGCCATCATATTAGAAAAATGGCCCCTGAAATCAGTTTTTAGGCAATATCTCTTTATCGACTCATTCCACAATTAAAACATGTGTTACAAAATTAAACTAGAAAACTTTACCTTTTACTTTATCTTTACAATTTATATTAAGGAATATTTTTTTGTAAACTCGACAGTTTTGGCATACTGCGCCGCAAAGTATACACAAATAAGCAATAGTACAAAGCGCGCTTTTATTTTATCGTGATATCTTCAGTAGGACTAATCCAAATGCAAGAATTATAACAAAACTGATAATCCCATATAAACATCACAGAAGAAATTTCTGTGATATTATAAATGGGTACTGAGGACAATGGAACTAACGCAACACCTGGCAAATCAAAAAAATAGAAACGGACCCTTATTCTATCTCATGGTGGGTTTTATTTTTGGCCAAAATGCATGTTAGTGTAGACTTTGCGGCTCTCGTACGCCAAAGGTATTGAGTAGGTATAAAAAGATGTCAAAACATAATGTTCTCAATTTTAATTTTGTGGTATGTACACATATTTTTGACCTAAAATGAGTCGGAAAAGAGATAATGTCCAAAAACTGATTTTAGGCGCCGTTTTTTTTATATGGAGGCACAAGTGGCAAAGTTGAAATTCGGAAAGAACTATAAAATCACCAATTTTCAAAACTCCCGGAAAACTTTCCAGTTAATACTACCAAACTATAAGACTACTTTACAGAGCGTTCGTGGTCACATAAAGACGTTTGCAATTTTGCATAGTTGCCGAGCCGAGGATGATGTAAAAGAAGACACATGGCGACTAGATAGCGCAAGGGGTGTTTGAAGTTTAGAGACATAGGACCGATAGATGGGTGGTCTTGGGTTCGATACCAAGATCTGGTGTTCAATTTTTATTATATTTCAAATATGCAATTACTGTAACAATAAAGTAATTGGCAAGAAACACCAATAAATAATATAATAAAAAGCCTTTATTTCATTATTAACAATAATTAATAACCTAACTTAGTGTCTAGTGGAGCACTAATTTAAGCTTATTGAAGCTTTCTGGCACACACACAGGAAGCTCCACACTTCCAATCTTAACTTACTTAGATAATACACAGTTTTACAGCTATTTTTACTTTTGCATAATTTAATATTAATGTTGAATTAATTTAAGGATATCTGTGTGTCTGCGATGCCTATAAAAATTGCTATAATGAATTTTGAGTTTCCTGCTGACCTACCCTGCCTGTGCCGTGACTTTTGTGATCGCGGTGCGGCTCCAACTCGTCTATTGGTTTTAAACTGAACGCTTTACTTGTCAGCTCATGCAATAACTTTTCCTAAGCGCTGCTTGCTTATGAACATTATGTGTTTTATATTATTATGAGGCGTTTACGTGCAGAATGTCCAGGTTGTTAAATTGCCAGGTCACGAAATGTCCAGGTCGCGAAAACTCCAGGTTGCGAAATGTGCAGGTTGCAAAAGGTCCAGGTCGCAAAATGAAAATGTACACACTAGTGCCCGTCATCTACGTTTTGTTACTTAACAAAACAGAAGAAACGTAATATACTAGACTATTTTCACTATTGAAGGAACATTATATAAGATAGGGTATCAACATTAACTATTTCAAAAGTGATTACGAGAAAGCACAAATGAAAGCTGTTGTGACTATTTTCACAGTGGTTAAATGTGGGTGCTTTCATCATTTTATCGACGCCATCTGGTGGTGTTCTAAAAAAAATAAAATTCAATGACAATAAAGAGCGTGAATGCTCGAGCGAGATGTGTGCGTTAATCGCATTAGTTCCAGCCAACCAAATTCCAGGTGAGCACTAGTATGTATACTGATTTCTCGAGACGACAGAAACAAAAAAAACCCAACACAATGAAATTTCTTAATTTATGTTAATTGCGAAACCAAGGCTTTTAATTAAAATTCAAGGTGTAATGATATTTAAAGTGTATTTTATAAGTACTTATAGTTTAAAAATCTACACTATATTTAACAAAATCGCCATACAAAGTTATTGATTGTTAAGTAAAGAAGCCAGGAGCGGGAGGTAATTAGTCTATTACAAATCACCCTGTATATGGCTATTTACATAGCCATATAGCCCCACAAGTGATTGAGGTAGACACGTTTCTGCGGTTTGATACAGTTTCATAATCTATATGAAAATAAAATGTCGCTGATGATGTCAAAATTCCGCTAAATCTAGCGAAACAGTCACTAAATTAAAAGCTCTGAAGGGATATTTGACAGCACTTGTACTGTCAAACGAGTCTTTTACGTGTTACATGACAAATGTTGCCAAAAATGTGATTTTGTAAACTATACTTATCCCTTTTTTCTCACGCAAGAGGCAATTCCTTGCTCTCACTCACATCAACAATCTTCTATTGAGTGATAAAACAGTAGATATATTTAATTATACGGAACCGAGATTCCTGACTGCAGCTTGTCAGTACTTGGAGACTATTGCCACTCCTAGTACCATTAGAGTAGAATAAATGTAACTATGTATCTTAAAAAGTTATAAAAAAAACTGATATTATTGTATAATTTCATAAATTTATATTAAATAATATGTCATGTACTTACTTATTTCAAAACTTATGTGGTTAGATTATCTGTTAGTATAAGTTGGAAAAAATAAATAAATAAATTAGAAAAAACGAAACGAAATGTATTTTGATATGCATGTGTCGATTTAATATCTGCTTAATAAGAAGTTCATTTAAATAGAATATAGCGTTTCCATAATAATTGATAAAACTCATTGTATAAATTCAATTATAAATTATTATTTTAATTAATTATGTGAGTTATAATGTCAAACACTGACATTGATTAATGTAGGGTTACCAGTTACAAGATTTCTAAGTCCTTGAAAATAATGTTTTTAGGTAAAAAATATGTGAATATACAGACATACAAATTATTTTATATAGCACATTGTGATAATATGAATATTTTTTCATTATACATAATATTAATCCTTTTTATTACAATTCTTTAATTTAATTTTTAGTACGTGCATCAATAAAATAAAAATACAGAAAAAATAGTTAGTTTATGAGATCTTATACAAATACCGACCTATGACGTCACTATTTTTTTTAGTCAAATCACTTGTTTTTATTATACGATTATATTAAATATTATGATAGAAATAAAAATAACTGAAAATACGCATAACTTATAATGTGAAAATTTAAAAGGGGTTGTCTAAATCTGAATGACATTCAAATTTTAAATTAGACGTCTTTTTATCTGACGTACTTTAGGTAATTAACAATACTATTGAATACTAGCTGTCCTGCGCATCTTAGTCTGCGTTAATTTTCAAAAATGAAATTTTGAAACGTTTTTGGGGTAAGTTTATTTTTCATTTATTTAATTTAGTAATCAACAAATTATTAAACTTTATACGAACCGGCTATAGTCAAAGGTACGATTTCTTAGAAAATTTATGAATGATTTACATTTTAAAATATTTTTTTTCTTTTATGTTCAATACACAGAAGTTTTATATTAACTTGTGGGATACTCTGAAAATTGCTAGTGGCAGAAATACTGATGTGATAAGTAACTAATATTAATCTAATATTAATGAACTAAACTCTTTTGAAGCAGGTAGCCCGAAACACCGACACGCGGCGACTCGTTGAGATTGGAGATTACGCTAGGGTTGTCACAGAAAGCAATAAAGTAGAATTTTGAAAAGTTTATTGAAATATCAGTAACAGATGTGCAACTGTCAAATATTAACGGTATTTATTATTAGGCATTATATACATAAGAATTTTCCTTTGGATACTTAATCTGATTAAAAACCGTGACAATACCAACAACTAATTATGAAAAATAACACTACTACTACCTATGACATGACATTGTAACTTAAGTGTGATAAAAAGAATACGTACAATGCGAACGGACATTTGTTGCGAAAAATAATTTTAATGTACCTGTAAGAGGTAATGGTGATTTTTAAAAAACAAATATACCGATAGGTTGCATTGTATTCGAGATACAAGCGAAATTGTTGGTTTCTTTAAAAGGGTCAACCCCCCCCCCCCCCCATAATTTTAATATACAATTGAAGATAGGGGAAAACAAACATTAACAAAATATTTTTTTGTGCGCGAATTACGTTAACGTAACACCCCGTTTCGAAGCGTACCTCGACGCGGGCGAGCCTTGCGGTACTGCGTGTGGATGGGACGTACACTTACTGCCTACCGCACCTCAAAGGACACCCGCTAAGCGCTCGAGTAGACTCACTATTACAAGTAGTTTCACTTTAAAAGTTGGAGAATATAACACGAAAAACGAAAGTTTATTTATCATTAGGTATATTTTTTATGAATTAATTAATGTCTTTAAAGGTAAATAAATAACAATTTTATTATTATTATTACTTTATTGCATTGTTTATTTTATTAATACTTGTAAAACAACGATTATAGAGTAAATAAATAACATTTACATACGACAATTTAATAATGAATGCGACATAACACTATGATACAAATAATATGTTTTTAACCTACTAATTAACATAGTCTTTAAATAAAATAAGCGGAAAGTGGTGATGGATACTTGTATTTAATTGGTTGGGGCCTGTGTGTATGATCACCAGTTTCAATAACATAAAAGGGGGGTTGGAACGTTGATCTCTTCTTTCTTGGTGTTTCTTGCATGGGGTCTACAACGTAACGGCGTCCAGGATTTTCATTACTCTCCGCTGTCGGGAACATCATTAGTAAAATTAATAAAATAGTAAAATTTTGTTACTAAAAATAAAAAAATATCATTTGTTTCATAAATCTTTGTTTATATTATTATTTTAAGACACTGGGATCATTTTATTTTATAATGCTATACCGGCACCGTACACGTTATTTTTAAGATAATAAAATAAAATTTAGAGAAATAAAAATACCTAATGTATATACAGTAAATAATTTAATTAATGTGTTGCAAAAATACATGGATTTACAAAGTAAACAAAAAGTTAATGTCTAACAATACAATGTTTAACATTAATAAAATATATTGATTATACACGATTATATAAGATTAAATAAAGAAAGCTACCTAAGTACAATTATTAAAAAAAAAGTAAGGTAACAATGTACCTATGCCACACATTTACTAGACATTATCGACCTTTAAAAAATATATTTTTTTAACTTTTATATGACATCAGTAGTGGATGAATTTAACCTCAGCCTTTGTAATGGTTTTGATGATATAAGCTCATATATTTTAAGCTAGCATCTGATTTCTAAATGAAGTGTGCGACGATAATCACCGACAAGCTTATGTGTCTGATGGAATACACAAACCACGATAGTAATTTCTATACAAAATGTTCTATTTGATTGTAGCTCTGTGTCTCTCTAGTACGGAATATGGCAAGCAATGGCAACCGGCAACTGTATCCCGTCGCCACTAGTGGATGGTGGATACAGCCAATGAGCCAACATGTGACGTCTTATAATGGTAACAAAAGTATCTATGGTTGTACGTTTGCGTATTCTATTCTCAAAGTACTATTAGACGATCCGATTTGGACGGTTCTGGACATTGTAGTCGTCTAAATAAAGCAAACTTTTCGTTCAATCTACTAAATTGAATGTATATGCCATTTACCGGATCAAATATTATTGGATACAACCAAACTGGTAACGTCTGATAGCATTTTTATTTACTCGTTATTTACTCGTAACTTAGGTATTTCTCGTACAGCCGCAGCGCTATTAATTTGAGCACAGGCACAGTGACTATTCCCTCACTCTGTTTAATTCTTGAAGTTGATATTCAGATAAGAGTCGATGTAATGAACGTCGATATTTCAGTACCAATACCCAAATATTATTGAGTAATGAATAAAATTTTAAACTGCGAATTATCTGGTGATCTCTTCGGTCTGTTTGAATCTTGCAATTGTTGATTCTGAATAGGCTGATATTCGATGTAGCGACGACGTCCACCATTATCAATTCCAGGCGCTGTCGGAAATATTATTGCCTATATTAGTACAGTAATAACATTTAGATGATAGCATAACAATTAAACATGTCAATACACCACGTGGCTTAAAGAAAACTTTTAAGCTAAAAACGAATGGTGAAAAATAATTAGCCACCGAAGCGTTCCAGGCGATTTATCAAATTTTTGGTCAAGACGTGGGTAATACGTGGGTAATTCTCATTTTTGGCAAGACTACGTGGGTAATGGCAAATTGAATTTGGAAATTTTGTTTTTGATAAATTATAAGATGGATTCTGTTAGTTTTAGTGTTTCTCTTCATAGCAAAAATTGTCAACGAGCTCGCAGCATCTTAGTCTGGTACGTCAACTTGGAACATGTTTGGCACTTTTTATGTACGGGAACGATTGTAAACCAGGCGGTTTTCAACGGATATACCATACAATTCTCACTTTCATGGCTTAGTGATTTAAAAGATGATTTTTTGGCAATTTAATGCCAAATTGCCACTTCCATAGATCCCGTAAGTTTACTTTTAAATCAAGCATAAATATACAATTTGGGCAGATGGTTTTCGATACCTAATAGCAATCGAAACTCAAAATCAAAGTCAATTAATGAAGTGCACATATCTCTGACAATTAACACAGTTGTAACCACTTAAGCTTTACAAACTGTGAGAATACTGACTTAGAAATCGTTATTTTCTCGCAGCAGTCATGATGTAAATAGGAAATAACAACTGAGTCGAAATAGTTGATGATTACCTTATTTATGTCCAGTGGAGTTAGGATAAATGCACAATTTTTTTATGAGACACAATTGGCTTGACATAAGTCCATGCAAGTGACAATAAATTATCACAATCTTGAATCTAAATGAGTCTGCACAGCTCACAGCAAAAAAGACAGTATTTGATTTACATAGATAGAACATTTATTAAGGTTGATATTGGCAATGTTTTGTATCTTATTAATATAAGAAAAGATATAAAATTGGAGTTGTCACACGCGTGGACAATTTTGAGGGTTTGACATTTAATTTATGTGTGACTGCTATTGGAAATTATCAGTCGCACTACTTTTTATCAAAAATGAGAATTGCCCATTTAGGTCTCCCTTTAATTTTTCACAGCACAAGTTAGTTTCCTCATAACAGCAGTTTCTATAATAACAATCGTAGCCGAAAATCGATTTACAGTTGTCACTTTTCGAGGATTTACCTTCCTTGTTTTAGTAATAACTTTCGCCACCTTTGCTTATAAGCAGATAATTAATAATAAAGATTTAACGGGATTTAATGTTTGTGTCAGAATTTTTAAATTTTATATGAGAGACATTTGCAAAAACCTATACTGAATGGAGATATCTCGCATTTAACGTAAACTACCTATCGCCATACCAATGTACTTAGTTAATACGAATTATGATATAGGTACCCGATCCATTAAATATCAAGAAACACTTGGTTTAATAATATATTTGTAAGTCTCAATAATATATTTTGGCTAAAAGTTTAAATATTACGAAAATCCGTTCAGTTCAGCTTCAGTTTCAAACAATCACGATCAACCTAGGCAGCTAGACTGTATCTTAAAAAGCTATACTTATAGGTTATACTCTCTACTAAATATAAAAAAAAAAATAGTTACATAAATAATTAAAATAGATTTCATTGAGACTTTTATGTTCCTTACGCAATCCAATTAAAAACTAGGTAAATATATTACCATAACTATGTTCTCTCAAAACTGAACTAAATGTTTGTTGGTTTTTGTAAAAATTTAAAGACTTATTTTATGTTTGTAATATTATGTCGTCACTATTTTATTTATTTTAAGGTGAACAAACAATACAAATATTATAATTAGTTAATCAATTAGTGTAAAATTTGCATTATTATTACATTATACTAAATACCTACAATAAAAACTTCAAATAACAAAACAAATAAAACAACTATTAAAATTAATTAAATTTTGTTTAACATGTTTAAATACAATAAAAGGAACTTTATAACAATCACGAAAGACAAAAAAATTACATTACTTTTTTTTAAATTAGACCTATTGTGTGATAATTCCATTAAAGTAAGATGTATATTTTTCTGGTGAATAGCCTTGTCTTTTAATGTGGTGTGATCTAGACTGAGAATCTTGTAGAGGTGATTTATCAAACCCGGGATAGATTGCCGATCGCTTCTTTCTCGGTGTTTCTTGCATTTGAGTATTTGGGTAAGGGTCAACATAACGACGTCCATTAATATCGCTGCCATCCACTGTCGGAATTATCGTTGGCTAGATTAATAAAACACTTAATTTCAGGTATTAGAAAATATAAAGCAGAAAACTACTTATGAAATATCTATTTATTTTTAAATAAACTAATTGCAGCTGCTGAAACTCGTATTATATGAGTTCATATCATACAAAAACGACCTATACTACATTACTGTTAACAAGTGTAGATAGGTTTTTTACAGTAACACTTACCTATTGTATTTTTATACATCTTTGTCAAAGAAAAGATTTGTATATATATAAAATACATCTAATTAAGCAACAACACACGCAACAGCTAAGTTCATCAACATTACTGTCTTATACGATGTTGTAGTAGCTGACTATTTATTGTTTTATTCTTATTATATTATTTTTATTTACAAAACACATTTCAAATTTGACAGGTCGTTGGTTTGATGTATCAGGACAACTGTCAAGTCAAAGTAAAAGATCCACTGTTTACAAATTATGGCAAACTTGGATGTAACTAAATCAATCTAAACACTATAAAATTTATGTAAGTTTGAGAAGTATAGCAGCGGTAGTCTGGCCATTGCTGCAAGCGTTTAATGAAAATACATTAACAGTAGTGTCATTTGTATTCCATTATAAAACTGAAGCACCCCAAATAACTTCAATCCTAGGTCGTTGTAAGACTTTGTCGCATAGAAGCTACCATTATGGCGTTTTAAAATATTAATAATCACTCTTTCGAAATAATGTATTAATAACTTCTTTGTATAAATTATCATAGCCGAATATTACGACAAAGTTTCACAGTGGCGTAGAAATTAAGTTGATATGCACACATTTTACGTACGCGAGCGGACGCCGTATTGAGCAGCGTTTGTGTAGATACCTATTGTTTGAAATTAAAATAAATAAATAAATTAAAAAAATGATATAAAGTGCTGTAAAGATCTAACAAGTGTAAAGAAATTACAATATGACATTACCATTCGAATTTAGGAAGTTAGTATCTATTATAAAATACATTAGAAACGATCTATATTAATAAAATTTTCATTCACACCACACAATCATATCATTCGCACCAATCTTTTACATTCATTTTGTTACATTAATAATGGTCTAACAACAGTTACTTGCATTTTATTAATTTATTACAACGACTACGAATTAATAAACAATATTTACAACTATGTAATGTTTATTCTTGAATATATACAATTTACTTATAATAAATCCACTCATAATATTTAAAAAAAATGAGGAAAATTCTCATGCATCTGGTATCCCTCGAATCATTCGCACATAGATACGGTGCTTCAGTTTTGACAGTTTTGACATAAAATATGGCGCGAAGTTCTGTACCTTTTTATTTTTTAAACGCATTCTACTACTAATTGTTTAGATAATAATACTTGCCAGCTCCTCTGCTGTTGTAGATTCCAGGCGCTGCCTGACCCTGTGGCTCTCCTCCGACTGTGTTCTGCTGAATGCCTCCCATGGCCACTACCGCTGGGTTTGGTTCATTCTGTTGACCCTTCCACGGCCTGCGGGATTGATTGTTATTGTCAAAGACTTCCTCCTTTACGTCTCACGGAAGTTTGCTTTGTCGATTGTATAGTTTTCGTTAGGCGCTTTTTACAATAATATTTTATATCCCACCACTATGTTACTTTAGCGAAATCTATAAAAACTAAAAAAATAATTCAATAGACGCTAAGACCCATTTTTTTTTTTAAATTGTTTTTAGGGTTGTCACTATCGCTTTGCCCGTAAGTCCAATGGCTTTGCTTCTCTTACTTTACTTTTTTTTTAATTGGTTTTGGTAGTAAGGTTTCTAATTTTTTATCGTCACTTACTTGTCGGGGAATAATTCTCCGGGCTGACCTCTCGTCTGAACGATCCTCTCGCCATTGACCTCAACCACGCATCTCAAACGGGCGCAGCATGTGGGGAATTCTATATACGATAAAAAGCATAGCTAATTTAAAAATAAACAGAAATCAACTAAGTAAGACAGGGTAAACGTAAGATCGATAACAATTGGAGCGCTAAGAAATAAAAAAATGTTTTTTTTTCTGCCAATCGTAAACAAACCCATGTAAGGAACTGTAGCAGTGTAGCCAAACGCTCTTTAAATGGTTTCAACCTGTTCTTTTATGAGATCAAATATTTAATGATTATGTTTACGTACCAACGTTTTCATCTTCAATATATTCGTGACATTCTAAAGCATTTTCTGGAATTTTCGGTTTTCTACATCTGTTGGCAAATATTAATCCATCATTGTTTTAATTATACCCAGTGCCGTAACTAGGGCGGTAACAAAGGTGCCCAGGCACAGGGCGCCGAAATTACCATCAGGACCAATACCAAGGGCGCCGCTATGTAAGCTTGCATAGGGCGCACAAAAGGCAAGTTACACTGATTATACCATTTCTGGAACTATGCAATGAGTGGTCGCTCTTGATTCTTTGCTATAGGTGCCAGATAGCCAGGGGCGCCAAAAAGGGAAATGTGAAAAACATTATATTACAAAAAAATATATATATGTATATGGCGCCTTTTATGAGCTATAAAAACGCCGACCAGAGGACGTTGCAAGACAGTCTCGGTCTATTTTGATTTGGGCCTGAAAGCCTAAATAAAAACTTTAATTGTCATACCCAACAGCCGCTATGAAATATTTGCCGTCTCTAATTTCACATCTATATCTATGGCACGTGTAATGATCTGACCATTCTTGCCAGGGTTGATAGCCTTTTCTTGAGTATTTATCTACACACGCTTGATCTGTGAAAATAGAAAAAAAAAAATTGAAACTTTGAATTAATTTATAACACTAATAATGACATTAGGTAGTGTTTTAACTGTGTCAACCATGTTTTATTTTGCTGGTTTAGCAGGCTGTTTTAAACTTTCGCCTTCTTTAAATAAATCTTTTTTTTTTAAGGTTTGCTAAAATCGTGGTGCTGCGGTTTGAGCTTTACTTAATTTTATTTATTTTCTAAATATAGTTTAAAATACTCACAGCTGACGTCTTCGGCAAACATCGCAGGAAGCACGCAGTAAAGTAAAAAGATAACTGCACCGAATTGCATTTTAACTGTATTAATTTCTACTGAAAAATAAATAGATATTGGTTTATTAACCACCTTACTACCCAAGTGCTAATGCGACACTATGTAAAAAGTATGATTGCATCGGCTAGAAATACTTTTCTCACAGTAAAATATTTATAAAACAAACTGCAAAAGACAGCATTTTAAAAAGATTGAAAAGTAAATGTTATGCCAAAACAAGTCAATTTCCGTGGAATAATTCAACAAACATGCTTGTATGGATGAGACGGCGGATGAGACGAAGATATTATGCCATTTATTTACTAATTTGAGACTGTGCAGTAAAATTCAATCTTTAGAATGAAATTCTCGTTACTTAACCTACGCAGTAGTCAGTTTAAGTTGGACATAAAGACATTTTTAGCGCAATTGTGAACCTAAGTTAAATTTGAAAATGGACCATGTCATATTTTCTGGATCGGCGTTGCAAGTCCACAGTTTTTACGAAAAACATGCTTATGTAAAAATATTTGCATGTTTAATTACTTAGACGTATGTTACGCGTCGGTGTTATAGACGGACCGTCGACACCATTTATCTACGCTTTGGTGTAAGAGGCGGACCGTTGACACCATTTATCGAAGCAGTGCAGTTGCGGACCGGCACGAGGCGTCGAGTCAGCGCTACGTGATTTCCACATCTCGCCACTTCGATTTCGCAACCGTCTTTCCATAGTTGTAGTTTTAGATTTTAATAAAGAACGATTCATTCTTGGTACATACATCGACCATTTATCACTAGTTTTAGATTTTAGTTTAATGTAATTTATAATTAAATTTATTAAAGATGTATAGACTTTCTCTGCAACCTCCGGCTCCAGTTAACGTAATTGGCGCAGTCGGTAGGATATTCGCGGGCCGGTTCGCGATAATTAGGAATATCTCAAATCGATATCCGCGTTCGCGAGTCACCCGGGTGGTTTCCAAGCACCTTCAACGAATATCCGGATCTTCGGAAGCTGAAGCCAGAGGCGTATCCAGACATCGATACTGCAGAGGGGCCAACTATACACTTATTGAACCCAGACGGAACATCCGACCAGAAGAAGTAAGATGAACACCAGTGGTCTGGCAGCAATATTTGCCACTCCGCTTGACAAATAGTTGCTGTTCTTCGGGGGGAGGTGTTACGCGTCGGTGTTATAGACGGACCGTCGACACCATTTATCTACGCTTTGGTGTAAGAGGCGGACCGTTGACACCATTTATCGAAGCAGTGCAGTTGCGGACCGGCACGAGGCGTCGAGTCAGCGCTACGTGATTTCCACATCTCGCCACTTCGATTTCGCAACCGTCTTTCCATAGTTGTAGTTTTAGATTTTAATAAAGAACGATTCATTCTTGGTACATACATCGACCATTTATCACTAGTTTTAGATTTTAGTTTAATGTAATTTATAATTAAATTTATTAAAGATGTATAGACTTTCTCTGCAACCTCCGGCTCCAGTTAACGTAATTCGTATCTAAATACAGCGACAAAGGATAAGAAGTTAAAGAGTTTCTTCGCTTCTACAATCCTCATGTAGAAATACTAATATGAATCGAGTAATTAGATATTTATTGTGTTGGTGCGAAGGAATACTCATGCTTCGAATCTTTTAACACCGTGTTTGGTAAGTTTGCAAACAAACTTATAATTTTTGACCTAGAGAGAGATATCTTTGAGGCCAAACGGCCAAGCCTAAACCTATAAAAAAAATAATATTAATTTTTAGTTTGACTTACGACCTTAAACAGAGCAGTAATCACATAAGCGCGTTTGTATGCTAGAAGAACCATCGACTAGGGGTGCCTTTAAATGTTACGATTTTGTAAGGCTCTGTGAATTTCATTGCAGAAATCATTTAAATACAGATTACTGATGAAAACGCAGCTTCTAATCCCACCCTCCTCACGACTTTAGGGATTAATCCCTTGTGTTCGAGTTGTAATGAAAAGAAAAATTGGCAATCATCGCCATGTTCTTTTCTCGGAGACTCCAAAACTATGATATTTATCTAAGAGAAGAGTTTATGTGGGTAGGTACTAGACATGAACATAAACTTTTTTTATGTGATAGGTCAAATGAACAAGCGGCTCACCAGATGGTAAGTGATTACTGCTGCCCGTGGACACTCACATCTGATCTGACACATCTAGATTCATTTAAAAAAAAAAAAAAAAAAAAAAAAAAAAATGATTCGTGAGCACAGATGACCGCTCTACTCATAAATTCAAAAGGATCAATAAAGTTTGAAGCAGTGGTAACCTAATGACTCGTAATCGTGAAGTCATGGGTTCGAATCATATTTAATACTAGCTGACGTGCGCAACTTCATCTGCGTAAATTTTCCCCGTTTTTGCAACAATTCTTATTGCTGCTCCTCTCTTATTGGTCGTAGCGGGATGTTATATAGCCCATAGCCTTCCTAGATAAATGGGCTATTCAACAGTAAAATATTTTTTCCTGAGATTATCGCGTTCAAACAAACAAACAAACTCTTCACCTTAATAATATTAGTATAGCTACGAGTACTACCGACTTGAACCATTTCTAACAGAAGCAATTTAGCTTAACTGGAGAGGTTATCAAGATTCAGACCTCAATCACCATTTTTTTTAAATGTATGTACATTATTTTTAATAGGTTACAACCATAGACGTAGAGACGAAGACTGCGCCATAACCTCTTAACCTCACAAAATTGACCACTCTCTAGAAAGTAGCGTTGTCTCTACTTTGTGGACAATAGCTGTCAAAGGCCGCACGAGTTTTTTCTCTTTTTCACGCTTTGCAGTCAATATTTACTTTTTAATTGAAAGGGATATCACGGTCCAGGTCTCTTCATCAATGGTTACAACACTGCTGCCGGAAGTCTCATCTCGCTCTACACTACTAGGTACTATTAAGGCAAGTGCAAGGCAACCTGATGATGCCCATTCACATTTAATTATGGGGCGTCTAAAATTTCTTACGGCAATTGGTGGCGGCCCATTGGCAACAAATTGCTCGGCCAATAATATGTTACAATTGTATGGCGCATGATCCATTCTCCTAAACGGGCTACTCAATCCGGCAACAATAAAATAGAGGGCGACTGAAATAACAACAAAATTGGCCGGGCAACATGTCGGTTATCGCGATAAAAACTATCCTATGTCCTTCCCCGGGACTCAAACTACTTCCATACCAAATTTCAGCTAAATCGGTTTAGCTGTTTGAGTGTGAAAGCGTAACAGACAGCCAGAGTTGAGTTGGCTCTGTCGCAAAATGACCACTTCTCAAAATGACTACAGGTAGCAAAATGTCCCTTTCTCAGTATGTCCCTTTCGCAAAATGTCCCTTTCGCGAAATGTCCCTTTCTCAGAATGTCCCTTTCGCAAAATGTCCCCTTCCTCAAACATGCATTAAATTACATTCATCATTAAATAACTGGTCAAGAGCCAGTGTACAACACAGAGGGGTACTGTATTAATGATCAGTCATTAAAATATGGGTAGGTAGGTGCATGCAGATAAACTAAAATAAAAATAATAGAAATCGAATTATGTCAGATTTACTGTCAATCAAAAGATTATAATAACACAAATAAACAATCAACTTATTAAACTTAACTCAAAATATGTGTAGGTAATACCTATTTATTTTGATGATAATCGTAACTAAAATAAAATTAATAGAAATCAAAATTTGCCAGATGTCAAAAGATCAATTTACACAAATAATACAATAAACAATCAACTTAACTCAAATACAAAAAAATTATAAAAAATTAAATAATTGCAATCAATGTACCTAATACAATCATTGTAATATTTATTTTGATAATAATCGTAATAAAATTATTTTTTTTAAAAATTGTATTAATATTAATTTTATTTTAGTTACGATTATCATCAAAATAAATAGGTATTACCTACACATATTTTGAGTTAAGTTTAATAAGTTGATTGTTTATTTGTGTTATTATAATCTTTTGATTGACAGTAAATCTGACATAATTCGATTTCTATTATTTTTATTTTAGTTTATCTGCATGCACCTACCTACCCATATTTTAATGACTGATCATTAATACAGTACCCCTCTGTGTTGTACACTGGCTCTTGACCAGTTATTTAATGATGAATGTAATTTAATGCATGTTTGAGGAAGGGGACATTTTGCGAAAGGGACATTCTGAGAAAGGGACATTTCGCGAAAGGGGCATTTTGCGAAAGGGACATACTGAGAAAGGGACATTTTGCTACCTGTAGTCATTTTGAGAAGTGGTCATTTTGCGACAGAGCCACAGAGTTACTTTCCCATTTATAATATTAGTATGGATTACTCATTTGTATTTTTTTGTTTACCTAGGAATAAAGCTTAATAGCGTTAGAATCATAATAAGCGTCCCATAAACAGCATTTGGCGCCCTAGATACGGCACTGAGGGCCGTACTCACTCGCAGTAAACACTTAATGCGTTGTTGTCATAATATTCTTTAGTAGAATGTATGTAGGTATATTTATTCAATCAGGCTGCTCAATTTTAGATACATCTCGCTGAAATTGATGTAGTATTACAAGAGTTCTCTTTATTGAAAAAAATGTAACAGAATGGTTTGGTCGTGCGTTCAAATTTAGCGATAGTCTATGGCCTAAAAAACACATCGATATGTCATGATGCCAATAACCCGCTATCTCTTTGATCTTTAAAAATAAAGCGTTTTGTTTTTGTCACATTTTAGCAGCAATGAATCTATTTTTTCCCTGTGCATGGTGTTTATTTCGATTGCATGGTTTTATAAATATTTTTTACGGTCCTTGATCTTGTAGAACAAAGTTCTAGGATCCGCGCCTGTGACCCTGACTGTTGAGCCTGTGGTTGTGAGTTTGATTCCTACACGAGACACCACTTTGTGTGATCCACAAATTGCTGTTTCGAGTCTAGGTGTAGAACTTTGCGTTCGTGATTTATAGATATTATAAACTACCCCACGACACAGGTTATGTCCCCAATAGTGCAGGAGTTGCCATTTAAAAAAATATTGGAAATGTTGCTAAATTTTATAATACTGAAATTGGATAAAATTAGATACAAACACTCAGTATCTATCGATGTTTACGTAACGATTCTTTAATATATCAAGGAAAGAAACATTTTATTTTTTTATTTTTACCTATTTTGTACCAGTCCCCATTTTCACAACTCTACAGGTGTAGGAAAATTTAGATAATGTAAAACATTTGGATAGCTAAAAAGGCGGTATCTTTATACAGATGAAATCCATACTAGTCCATACTAATATTATAAATGTGAAAGTAACTCTGTCTGTCTGTCTGTAACGCTTTCACGCTCATATAACTAAACCGATTTAGATAAAATTTATTATGGATATAGTGTGAGTCCCGGGGAAGGACATAGGATAGTTTTTATCGCGATAACCGACATACACGCGGGCGGAGCCGCGGGCGAAAGCTAGTGTACAATAAACACATAACTCTTTCAAAATTAGCTGAAAGGTCAGTTATTATAATCTTCAATCTTCAATCAAGATTATAATCTTCGATAGTAGATTGCTATCAAGCTACCAAATCAAAGAAAGGACAGTAGAAAAAACCCGCCTGGGCAAAAAATATCCCCTAAATTCCTATGTAATATCATGTAGTCGGAGGCAATAATGAATCTCGATAAACTGACTATTGTGCCTCCAACAGTATGATATTACTTATGTATGTAGGGGATCTTGTTTGCGGCTTTTTTGCGTAGGCGGGTTTTTTACTTTTTAAGTTTATTTTTATTACATTTTTTTGGTAGTTAAGAGATGTAATCGACGCGATGTAACTAACTTTTATCAAAGCTATTGCCAAATATCGAACATTGAAAAAAGAATGATTGTTAATTAACTTTTTTAGTATTACAGTCATAATCATAATATACCTTTTTGAAATGCTTGTTATGCGCCATAGTAATTTGATACCTATATTGCGGTATTCAAAAAAGTTATTTTTCCACACCTCTTGTTTTTTAAATCTCACAGCCGCCATGTTTGTTTATTCCAAACGTCACATTAACTAAGAACATTTGGGCGTCACTTTAAGCTTATCGACGTCTTAGTTATTCAAATCCGTCTAGTGGTTTAAAAGATATGAGGTTCATAAATACAATATACATAGAAGATGAACCCAATCAGACCCCATGTACCTAGTTGTTTATATAAAAATATTCACGAATTTAGAGTCAAATTTGGACGTAGTATCTATACTAATATGAAGAGTTTGCTTGTTTGAACCCGGTAATCTCAGGAACTACTGAGCAGAATAAAACAAATATTTTACTGTTGGATAGCCCATTTATCGTGGAAGGCTATATAACACCAAGCTACGATCAATATGAGCGGAGCAGCTATAAGAAATGTTGCAAAAAACGGGGAAAATTAACGCAGACTAAGTTGCGCGGGTCAGCTAGTATAAACATATATTCCGCTACTGGCGTGGCCAGGGGGTGTTACATACATCAACACATATTATGATGTCCCACTGTTGGGCATGGGTCCCCGAGTTACCTATAAGTCCGGGGGGTAATTGCCATCGCCACGCTTGATGAGCGGGTTGGCAGTAAGGCTTTAAAATACGCAGAGGTCGTTGCTCGTCCTTTGGTAGGAAATCATTTACTTGCCTTGACGACACACCACCCATTCCTACAGGTGTTGGGTCCAAGGAAGGGGGCGACAGCCCGCCCTCCCCCAGACTCATAATTTTCGAGACGAGTCGGCAAAACTACTCACACTTCGTCGTTGTTGGGTCAAAGTCGTCCCCCCCCCCCCCCCCAGAACATGATCCTGGATCTGAGCCTGCATTCCTAAGGGTTAAGTCTGGTCGGTTACGGCATCAATCTCATCAGAGCTTACCTACTAACTACGCAGGAGATATCCTACCTAGAGACCTACTCAGTTGCATAAGTGCGGGTGAAAACACAAATTCACTCTCTATTCCTTCATTCTCATATCAATAAGCTTGTGACATTGTCTTTGATAAATGTCCACAAAGTGCGGATCTTGGGATCCGGCAGGCCATTATGTTGAAAGTCGAGTTATCGAGTAACATAAAAATGTGACGAATTGACAACCTCCTCCTTTTTTGAAGTCTGTTAAATTAATGATTCCCGCGAAATTTAAATTTCGAACGAACGCTAAAATTGTTTACGGTTTTTTATTATTTTAATAAAATTGTAGGGATTTGCCAGTTAGACACATCAGTGGCGAATCCAAGGGGGCGCAAGGGGGCTAAGCCCACCCAAAATCTTTCACCCTTCACCCATTTGATTCGTGTAAGTGGTGCAACAATGGCCTTAACTGGTTCAAGGCCCCCACAAACTACATTTCAAGCCTGCTACCCACCGAAAAATGGTTTATTAGTCATAAAATTATTTAAAACTACTTAAAATGAGGAAACTAAAACCTCTTTAATAATGTCATAGTACATGTTTAATAATAATAATATCTTGGGACAACTCACACTACGCTATCTGTAGGCCTACTCTGTTTCTATAAAACGAAATTCATGAATTTTCGTTTCCATAAATTTCTTAAGATTACAGGGACTATTCTAATTAATTTTTGGATAAGCACAAGAAGTTCGAACTTATGGACGATTTTGTGGAACGAGTGGATTAAATAGATGTTACTGGTTATGTATATTACCACCTCATTTTTGATCGAAACTTCGTTTTCATTGAAATAGAGTAGGCCTCCAGATCCCAAACTAAGCAGAGCTTGTACTATGGAAACCAGACAATTGATAAACATACTTTTATATTTCTAAATACATACATATTATAGATAAATAACACCCAGACACAGAATAAACCATCGTGCTCATCACACAAAGTTTTATCCTAGGTGGGGATCGAACCCACGACCGCTTGCGTAGCAGTCGGATACACTCCCACCGCGCCACAGAGGCAGTCAAAATAGCCGTTAAAGTAAAAATTTGATACCTTTAATTCTCGAATTAATTTTAGAAAGTTAATAGGTACTGTCGTTTTACTCATTAGGAGATGTACTTTCAAAATCAGTTATTACACTCTGTGCAACGTGTTTGTAAATACAAAACTCTAAACTTAGCTGAAAGATAAACCGCGGTCTAAATATTTAAAGAATCCGCTTAGCTAATTGAAAGTAAAGAGTTACTTAACCAATACCTAGTAAAATACGATTTAGTGTTAAATTATTTAGAGCTATTTACGAATATCGTAAGATTGATTAAAAATGATTTTTAACAAGTGTCTGGAAATTAAAAAAAAATACACGAAATCATACCCATTTTCCTAAGGTTAATGGTACTTCACACTTTTCACAAAACACTGTACAATGCTATCAGCAACCGATGCTCGTTAAATGAAGTTGAATTTTGCAAAACACATCGCAATCAAAACGACTCAGTGTTTTCTGTTACATGAGCGATATTCTCAGAATTTAGTCATTGTCCTACCCTTTCAATGTATCGTTAGAACGTCCGACTGAGTTTCATTTCTTTTGTTATTTGGCATTGTTAATTGTTATCTGGTGTCGATATTTCAATGAATCTATAAAAATGATAACATCAACTTTTTTAGAACAATAGTTTAGTACTACATTTGGCCGATGTTTAACTAATTGTACCACCTAACAATTATATAACAATAAATGGTTTTACAATATTACATACGATCGCTGAATCATTGTTATAATTGAACGTAAACAACGCAAGTGTGGAATACAAAAAAGTGTTATCTTCTTTCGGGTGTGAATGAAGAGGTGTGAAAATTGGAAATTGCAGCCAACTGAACTGTCTCTATCATTGTTTTCGCAGCTCTGTGTAGATCGAAGTGTTATTTTCTCAGCGTTGACATGTGAAAATACGTATTGAAAATACTTGTAATACAATACAAATTATTTTTGGTACAGTTACCTACCTACCTAAAAATATTTGAGACTATAAGTATCGTTGATGTGACACTTGCAGAAAATTTGCTTTTCTTTCCCTAAAAAAAGTATCTAAAATTATTCTTTCTAGTTATTTTCTGCTTGCAAAAAATGGAAAGTTTGCCATACATTAAATAAGAAGAAGAAGTGTGGTAAACACTGAGTAAAATGGAACGAAATTAAACAATCTGTCAAAGCGATGCGATACTTGATGACAGTGGTGCGAAATAATTTATTTTTTTACAATATTGCGATTTATTTTATAACATTAAATAATATATTGTCCTAAAGTTTACGAAGTTACAAATGAGGTGAGTGCTTTAAATACTATAAAACCCATACGAGCATTTATTACGGCCTCGATTTTTGTGTGTCGATATTTCTATAGTTTGAGTATGTTTTCCGTATTTTATGTTATTATCGCATGCATTTTTTGCTTACTGTTTGTATTTGATGATGCATCGATATTTCCGAACAGCTGTGGTGCAAAAAAAGTCTTCAAATAGGAGGTTTAGATCATTGCTAAGGCACTACCCTCTTTTTATTTAATTTATTATTGTGTAATGTTTATAAAAAAACCTTTTTAAATATTTTCACGTGATATTTTCTTATTAGAATTAAATTAAAACGTCACAGTAACTAATTACATTTATTAGTGAAAAACTTTAAAATTCATTATACATTATTATGATGATTATGATTTATTTTAGATGGTTTCAAAATGATAACTTCTATAAAATTTAGTTTGTCAACGCCCACATGAAGAGCATGTTATACAAGTTCTAAAAAAATGTAGAGGAAATAAAGCATACCTACAATATGGCAAATAAAACGAAAGATACGATAGTTGAAGTATTTCATTTGATAATTAATTAAATATAGTATAGAACCCTGCATGAAGTGTGAGATGAGAATTCATCATGTGAAATGCACCATCATCAATTTTCTTTGATGACATTATGGCCATGTTATTTATACCAAACAAGCTAAATTATCACAAAATGCAAAACTCGACTGCTTAAAATACTGACTAGACTGCCTCTGTAGCGAAGTGGGAGTGTGTCCGACTGCTACGCGAGAGGCTGTGGGTTCGATCCCCACCAAGGATAAATCTTTGTGTGATGAGCGTGATAATTTATTCTGTGTCTGGGTCTTATTTATCTATAACATTTATGTATTTAGAAATATATAAGTATATTTATCAGTTGTCTGGTTTCCATAGTGCAAGTTCAGTGCAAGTTTGGGATCAGATAGCGTTGTGTGAGTTGTCCCAAGATATTATTATTGTACCCATTGTCACTCTCACAACTGAGAAGAATCTAATGATACCTCTGAAGCTAAAATCCATCAAGCTGTTTAGGCTCTAGAGTGTGCCAAAGAAATATACATAGGCACAAACATACATACACCAGAAAACATATCCGTCCATCTGACACAGTCTGGGAAAAAGGTTTGCCATCCCTGGAATAGAACATGAAACGGGGATCACAACTTGGTAAACTAAGGCAGCAAGATCTGCTGTGAAGACTATGTCTAGCAGTGGATTATAATAATAATAAGACTTCCTCTGTGGCATAGTGGGAGTGTGTCCGACTGCTATGCAAGAAGTCATGGATTCGATTCCGAGACACCACTTTGTGTGATCCACAAATTGTTGTTCCGAGTCTGGGTGTACTTTGTGTCTGTGATTTGTATGTTTGTAAAGTCCCCCGCGACACAGGGCTTGTACCCTAATGTGGGAGTAGTCTTTTAAAATCAAATAAATAAATAAGCTTCTTTATTTCCAAACCAATTTGCACATTCTATACATTAGATAATTAGTTAAAGTTTGGACCCCATCCGGGTGTAAGTCTCCCCTATCTCCTTCAATGTTCCCCTGTTCCCCGCAATGCTGTTCCAGTTTGCACCTGCCCCCAACACCACATCGTCCAGCAGTGGATTATAATAATAATAAGCTTATTTTATTCCATTACAATAAATAGTTAAATACATAATTATGTTAATTAGGTGTTTGTAGCTTTTCTGTTATTGCAATGGATCCCTTTTGGGTAAAAGCCTCCTCCATCTTCTTCCAGTCCTCTCTTTCTACACCGAGACTCCACCAGTCTTTGCCTGCAACTTCTATGATGTTGTCTACCCACCGTTTCTTTGGTCTTCCCACTTTTCTTTTCAGCCGTGGATTATTAGATGTTATTTCATTGATTGGTTAGTGTTAGAAAACATTCATACATCCAAAGTCAAACTACTTTACTTCTCTTTGGTTACAAAGTGAAACTCTTATGATAGTGGCCTGTTGGTCTAGTGGTTAGTAACCCTGACTGCTAAGCCAGAGATCATGGGTTCGATCCCCACCCAGGAAAAAACTTTGTGTGATGAGCATGATGGTTTATCTGTGTCTGGGTGTTATTTATCTATAATATGTATGTATTTAGAAATATATAAGAAAAAATATATGTTTATCAGTTGTCTGGTTTCCATAGTACAAGCTCTGCGTACTTTGGGATCAGATGGTGTTGTTGTGAGTTGTTCAAATATGTAATTCTGTTTGTCTGTTACTTATCACACTAAAACCGCTGAACTGATTTAGAAGAATATGTTATGGAGATCATTTGATTCCCAGGGAAGGACATAGGATTTGTTAGTTTTTATTGCGATAACCAATATCAATGCGCATGGAGCCACAGGTGAAAACTAGTTAAGGTGACCACATCACATCAATCCATATGATGTCCCACTGCTGGGCACAGGTTTCCCTCTACTAATGATAGATCCTGGGGGTAATTGCCATAATCGCCACGCTTGGCAATCACAGTAGAGCTTTAAAGTAGGTACTCCAAAGACACTGCTGCCCGTCCGCCAGTGTGACATCCCTTAGTCGCCTTGACACCCACAGGAAGACAGTTAATACCAATCTTGTCAATCCCTCCAGCGAAGCTAAATTGCTTCTGTTAGCGTCTGATTCCAATGACACGGAGTGGAGCACTGTGGACCCTTAATTGACCATTCACAATGCAGAAACACTGCATTGTGATTGGTCAATTAAGCACTGTCATTCATGGTCCACATTGCTCTACACAGTGAAAACGCATCCTTAGGGGTGGGTTCAGGTCACTATTAGATGTGGTGTGATTAGTACCTGCGATATCTCGATTGCGAATCCAAAAACTAGACTACCACTACTTATTAGGTACAGTTGGATAAACATATCTTGACCGGATTGAAGTTAGGTTCTTATCACTTTCGCCCATGTCATAGAGATGCGACCCTAAAATTACTTACAAAATTGATTAATTATGTTTAATCGATTAAAAATACTAACAAAATTTTAATTCCACTATAGAAAAATACCATTTATATGAGTTCATAAATGTTTAATTCAGAACAGTTACAGTAAATACTAAAGAAAGTTTGAAAAACAATTTCTTTACGAAAAAAATCACAAAAAACATGAGTTAGTAATACTTATTATGACAATGTAATGCGTAATCGCATCTCTAATTCTCTTTGTTTAGTTACCGCCCCCGCCCCCCGCTTCCTGTCACCATTTACTTCCAAAAAATGCATCTGCGCAACCACTTGTCGCCTACTTCAGTCCGGCCTAGTTACGTTGATCCAACTGTAGACTACCACCACTTATTAGGTACAATGTATACAAGCTTGGCTGTGAAATAGAAAGTGTATGTAGCAATAATTAGTATCCCATGGTACTATTGTTCACTGTTATGCTTGTATTTTCTCTCCATATATAGATGCCTGACATACCAAGTGCAAATGCAAGCTGTTTTTGTTACATTATATTTAGGTTTATCTGTTTACTAGCTCTCCTCACAGTTTTACTTGCGTTAAGGTTGAAATTTAGACCCCCTGTTTTAACCCTTAAGGGTTGAATAAAATACATGACTCGCGCACGAAGTGTTCCGTACCATCACACTAATATTATAAAGGCGAAAGTTTGTGAGTGTTTATGTTTGTTACTTCTTCACGTCTAAACGGCTGGAGCGATTTTAATTAAATTTAGTATGGAGTTAGCTAACACCCTGGATTAACACATAGGCTAATAAAACGCGGGTAACATCGCGGGGCACAGCTAGTTATCTATAAAAACGAGCAAAAATAATGTTTGTTGTATGGGAGCTTCCCCTTAAATATTTGTTTTATTTTAATTTAATTATTTACTTTTGAAGTATATAACAACATAACAAGCTTCTTACTGTTTTGCCGTTATTAATATCGAGCAACGACGACCGAAAAAATTACGTTTGTTGTATGGGAGCCCCCTTAAATATTTATTTTATGCTGTTTTTTTAGTATTTGTCGTTATAGCGGCAACAGAAATACGGCATCTGTGATTTTTTTTTTATAGAATATTCGTTCGTACATAATATGTAAGATTACGAACGCCATGACTATGACAATACGAAAATGCTCGTTTTTGCATTTTTCCGCAACTTCAAGATTTATTTGCGAGATCATATTAAGACATATCCTCAAATTTCTTTACTTCATCTACTAGATAAACTCGACTCTTTGAAAAAAACTTTGATACAATTTTTTTTCGTGTCTTAATATTTAGGTTTTCTATATAAATTTTTGAGAGAGCCGAAGCCTGTTTCGCCTAACAACATTTTTTTTGTTGCAGTAACTTCAAAACTCTTCGGCTAAATGACGACGAATTAACATCACCATCATCAGATGAGAAGATGGACACTGGATCCGAATCTTTTCGATCTCAGGACACTCCCAACTCGGTCCTGTCATCAGACTTCGAAGGAGATCACCCAGAACCGGTGCTCCGTCTCCAAAACCCTGAGATCTTACGTCTGTCAGCCCCAGAACAGCTTAATGACAGCCTTATAACCAAAATGTCCAACCTACACATCGAATCTAAACCAGGGGTCAAGCCTCCGAAAAGTTTGGGTATTAGTCCCCCAAAATTCAGCTCAACATTGACCTTAACTACAAACCATCCTTTGATGAGTCCAGACGAAAATTATCCAGATCTAATACCTAAGAAAATACACAAATTAGATGATGAAAAAGATCTGAGTCTGTCCAGTATTGAGGATGAAAGAACTGGCGAAAATAATGGGTTCTACAGCCCTCAGAGAAACACTTCGAAGAATAATTTATACTTCAGCGAAGCGTACGTCACTGCTGAAAGCCATGACTTGGATGTAACAGTACCTCCTGATGTAGCCAGGGTTGATAAGTTGGAGAGAAGGAAAATAGTCCCCAAATTGAGGGATGCTACTCCCCAGAAGGCGGACATGCTCAAGTTTATCGATGAAAAGGAAGGAACAAGACTGCAGAGTACACCAAAGTCTTTAGCTGTTGATATAAGTGTGAATGAGGAGTTTCATTCAGTGAGTATACTATTCTATTGGTCTGTTTAGCTAGCTAGTGGTTAATGACCCTGGCTGCTAAACCAGAAGTCGTGATTCTCATTTCCAGCAAAATGGTATCCATCCTTAATTCTTTTGTGGTACATGTTCCGATCATTGACGTAGAAAACAAGACTGCGCCATAACCTCACAAAATTGACCACCTCTAGAAAAAGACAACGGTACTTTGTGGACAATACCTGTCAAAGACCGCACGAATTTTTTCTCTCTTTCACGCTTTGCAGTCAATTTTTACTTTGTAATTGAAAGGGATGGCGCAGTCCTGGTTTATACGTCAATGGTTGTGATGACCCCTAGCAATGTGGTATTGTCGTTCCACATTACTAGCAATCCTGTTAACTCCTCAGCTCCTCAATGGCTCGTGTTAGGAGTGGACTCATATCGGTAGTATAATAGGTAGGATTCGAACCTGCAATACCGTCGCTTCAATTGTATTTTATAAATTCGATTAAAGCAGTAGACCGACAGCAGTCGGTGGTTACATTAGTATTTCTAAAGTGCGGAAGGCCGCAAACGACGTAGACCACGACTCAAGTGCATTGCCTAGCCAAAGATGTACTGAAAAAATACTATTATGTTATTGTCTTTTATACAGGTAGCAGAATGGTGCGAATCACCGTCACATCTGCGGTCTATGCCCAATTTTGAACTGCCCATAGAAATGTCGAGCAGTTTAGGAATTCATAACGTAAGTGCAAACAGTTTTTAACTCCCGTTTGTTACAATCATGTTCTTTTTATTTTTTTACTTATTAATCGATGATCGGCTGCATTCATGAAATAGTGTGACGTCACTGCTCACGTTCCGCCTGCTCATAGGCTGAAGTATTGCGCCCAGGTCCACTAAAGCTGTCACAGCCATGGTTGTTTGTTACAATGTCATTAATGTTTTGGCGATTGCAGCGATATGCGATAAAATGGAAATTAAGATCTTACAGCATAAGTAAAGAAAAATAAAAACAGTTAAAAAAATTAAAGGGTGTCCCCATATTTATAACTAGCTGACCCGCGCAACTTCGTATGCGTCAATTTTCATTGCTGCTCCGCTCCTATTGATCGTAGCGTGATATTATATAGCCTTCCTCGATATATAGGCTATCCAACAGTGACAGAATTTTTCGATTCGGATCAGTAGTTCCTGAGATTACCGCGTTCAAACAAACAAACTCTTCAGCTTTATAATATTAGTATAGATATCATAGCAGTAATTAACATGGTTTCATGTTATGTAAAATGTAAATGTACAAAATAACATACGAACTCGCCCACCGAAGGTTCCATAGCAATTTGTAGGCACATATCTATGCCAATGAGAATAGTTGCAAAAACGGGGAAAATTTACGCAGACAAAGTTGCGCGGGATAGCTAGTTACATTATATAGGTACATAAATGGCGCAACACGGGTACAATTACATAAATAATGTTGATAACGTCTAACATGACTATGTTTTTATGTACATTATCCTTAATGTACTGTAATTATAAAATTATTATTGTAGTAGTATTTAATTTGTTTATTTAAAACCTACATTATGCCGTGTGGTGCCGGCTTAAGAATAGTACCACCCCATCTCTACCCGTGGGTGTCGTCAAGGCGACTAAGGGATTTTAACCCGGAGGACGGGCAACAGCGTCCTCTGCGTACTTAAAGCCTTACTGCGATCGCCAACCCGCTCGCCAAGCGTGGCGATTATGGCAATTACCCCCCAGGATCTACATACTAGTAGGTTCTACTGGGGAGACCCGTGCCCAGCAATGGGCCATCTTATGGGTTGATATGTTATTTAAAACCTACAGTTCGTTCTGCCTTCGCCCAGACTTTCCTACCATCTACAGATATTTTTATATTTAAAGCTAGCTAAGTCACGCAAATTCGTATGCGTAAATTTTCCCCGTTTATGCAACATTTTTAATTGCTCCTCCGCTCCTATTGGTTGTAGCGTTATAAAGCCTTCCTCGATTAATGGGCTATCCAACAGTGAAATAATTTTTCAATTTGGATCAGTAGTTCCTGAGATTATTGCGTTCAAACAAACAAACTCTTCAGCTTTATAATATACTAGCTGTCCCGCGCAACTTCGTATGCGTAAATTCTCCCCGTTTTTGCAACATTTTTCACTGTTGCTCCGCTCCTATTGGTCGCAGCCTAAAACCTTCCTCTATAAATGGACTATCCAACAAAAAAAGATTTTTTCAAATCGGACCAGTTGTTCTTGAGATTAGCGCGTTAAACAAACAAACTCTACCGCTTTATAATATTAGTATATATGAGCATGCCCAGGAGGAAATATGGAAGTTGGAAACCCCTCCTGAAATTGTACACACATTTGACCCGTATTTAGTCAATTATACCAACAAATCACTAAACCTCATCTGAAAAATAATCTTGAGAAGCTGAGCTCGCTGAAACCCTGTTTCCTCGAGACACATAATATGTATATACCGAAAATAATTCTACTCATTTTCAACCGACTTCAAAAAAAGAGGAGGTTCTCAATTTTTTTTTTTTTGACCTGATTACTCGCAGACGGCTTGACCGATTTGAAAAAATCTTTTTGTGTTCCAAAGGGTATTCTTCCAGATTGGTCCCATTGTCATCAAAGTTCGGAACTGGTGAGATCTTGGAGATATCGAGGGAACTCTTCAAATATTAAACGCACACCTATAAGTAATTTGGGTATATTTGTTTGTAATTCGTGCATTTACACTTAAAAACATAAAACTACATTTTCTGCCACCAACTTCAAAATGTTTAATTATTTATATTTTTTTTACGACTCCCGTATTAGGGTGCAAGCCCTGTGTCGCGGAGACTTTACAAACATACAAGTCACGGACACAAAGTGCACCCAGACTAGGAACAAAAATTTGTGAATCACACAAAGTGGTGTCCCGTGTAGGAATCGAACCCACTCTTGCGTAGCAGGCGGACACACTCCCACCGCTTTTTAGTTACCTTATATTCTGGAAGTCGGTTTTTATAAAAAAGTTTTTATGAGAAAATCTTTTAACGCCACCCCATTCACCAGGACCTGGACTCCCCAGACGTGATATCAGCATCGACGCAAGAAGACAGGTCAGCGTACCAAGCCCTACTGGATCCTTACACTGGTAGTGTGGCGCTGAGGCATACGCCAGCACATCATAGAAGCCCTGGGGCGCAGAGGAGGAAAATACAACTGGTAAGTGATGTTTGACTGCCTCTGTGGCGCGGTGGGAGTGCATCCGACTGCTACGCAAGAGGTCGTGGGTTCGATCCCCACCCAGGATAAAACTTTGTGTGATGAGCACGATGGTTTATTCTATTTCTGGGTGTTATTTATCTATAATATGTATGTATTTAGAAATATATAAGTATGTTTATCAGTTGTCTGGTTTCCATAGTACAAGCTCTGCTTAGTTTGGGATCAGATAGCGTTGTGTGAGTTGTCCCAAGATATTATTATTATTATTATGTTGATGAGGTCTGGCTTTTGATTGGTGATCATTTTGATCGTATGACTCTTGAAATAGAACCGAAAAAATACGTTTCTTGTTTGAGGATTACTAATCATTTGTTATAGCGATCACAGTGTACATATACTGAAAATGACAAATGTATAGTTCAAAAGATATACCTATATACAGGGTGTAACAGAAAGGTGTGGTCATATTCAAGGGTTGGTAGTGCCCATGATACTGAGTGCACATACCTAATTTTATCAAAATAGGAGTAGGTACCCTAAAAAAATATTTATTATTTTTTCATTCATGAGTGAAAAAGTTCTTAATTTAAAAAAGTATGACTTAAAAAGTTCTATGCCATAATAATCCAGTCGAATTTTGTACCAGAGGAGGTATAATTCTTATACCATACGCCTTTCACTACTGAATTTTGACAAAAAGAATATGCTATAAAAATGTTATTTTAAACAACCAGCTATGGCACCATTGTAGGTGCAATACTGATAACATAAACTATCCGTTAACTTGTGACAGGATGGACAGAGGGACAGCGGAGCCTGCGTTGGCATACTTTGATATATATCTTGAACTGGGAGTCTATGGGTGACTGTTAGTGTTGAATTTACGACCATGTGCGTTGTGTAACAGAAAGGTGTGATCAAATTTCTGCATAGGATAGTGTATGTTATCAGTATTGCACCTACCATGGTGCCAAAGCTGATTGCATTATTATTACATAGTTATACCATATTCTTTTTGTCAAATTTCAGTAGCGAAAGGCCCATGGCATAAGTATTACACTTTCCCTGGTGCAAAATTCGATTGGATTATTTTGGACGTGATAACGTCTTATAAATCAATGATGGGGTGCACGCACGAAAAAGTGTCACATAGCAACGGTCACGTTATTGATTGGTTGCTAAGCAGTCACGTAGCAACGGGCACGTCATTAATTGGTTGCTAAGCAGTCACATAACAACGGTCACGTTATTGATTGGTTGCTAAGCAGTCACGTTATTGACTGGGTGCTAAGCAACGCGAATGGCGATTCCGCCTGCTGATAGACTGTAGTATTGTTGATGTCGGGTGCATGCGCCCGAGTCCACTAAAACTGTCACAGGCATCGTTGTTTATTACAATGTCGTCAATGTTTTAGCAATTGCAGCGACATGCGATACAAATTGAAAATAAAAAAATTACAAAAAACAGACTACCATATTTTTATAATTGATAACTTTTTCATTTATAAATAAATTATTGAAAAACTAACAATTAAGTTTTTAGTTTTTTTTTACACAGCTTTTGATACAATTAGGTATGTTCACCTAGTATCATGGGCACATACCAACCCTTGAATATGACCACACCTTTCTGTTACACCTTGTATTAGGACAAGTTTGTTTTATACATTTTCTCGATAGTGTCTCGGATGTCACCCCCACATTTTGGAGCCTAAATGGCTGGATCTCACATCTTGCTTTTTCATAGGTACTTTCATCCGCGAACAAACAGCGCGGTTGCCAAATAAGATTTCCAAAAGCCTATAGTGTTCTTGAAAAGATTTATAAAGCTAGCCGCATGCCTGTTTTCCGTCGTCTTGATATACAAATATGGTATCTATAAGCTAAAGGCATGCATTAGCATGCATTACATGCATAATAAAATCGACAAATACCTCACCATGTTTGTATAACTCAAACATAACTTGTTACAGCAATCGCTTGAGAATTTCACACGAAAGCGTATGTTTATAAACAATGTGTTATGGAAAAAATGAGAACATGTGTATTGCTACTTACAACAGTTTGTATGTATGCTGGTATGTGATATATCCGGCGGTGTTAGTCTGGGACCGTACCATCTATACTAATATTATAAAGCGGAAGAGTTTATTTGTTTGTTTAAACGAGCTAATCTCAGGAACTACTGGTCCGATTTAAAAAAATCTTTTTGTTGGATAGCCCATTTATCGAGGAAGGCTATAGGCTATATAACATCACGCTACGACTAATAGGAGCGGAGTAGCGACGAGAAAAGTTGCAAAAACGGGGAAAATTTACGCATACGAAGTTGCGCGGGACAGCTAGTGAACTTATACCGCCTTATTCCAAAAGCTGGACTAAACCTGGTTTGACGAAAATCCTAGTTTAAACCATGGATCTACGAAAATCTTTATTACAAAACGAGGTTCATCGCTTAATCGATGATCTTCTTTGGTCTATAGATTAGTCTTTCGATCACCCTAGTTTAACTATGGTAATAACCTTAAAATGTCAAAAATTTTGACATTTTAAGGTTATTTTATTTACAATTTTGCGTATTATAGTTTCAATTATTAATGACGAATAATGCGTGTTTAGTGACTTTAAATTATTAACTATAATAACTAAATATGGTGTAGCAACAAAATAAACGCAAAAATCGAGTGAAATGCGATGTGTGACAAAAGATTTAATAATACATGCTTATTATTGTTTTTCAAAACATTTATCACAGCTTGGAATTGAGAGAGAAGATTTAATATACAGAACTCAGAGATGTCCTAAAATTAAAGTGGTCTGTGCAATGTTTGGGTCAACCAGACTCGACGTGAAGTGTACGTACGCAGTGTGGAAAGTTGAAGATCAACACAGATTATTTTTGTTCGACAATAGTATCATTAACTAGTGCTCTATGTAAAACAATCTGATGCATTACACTTATAATATGTCACATTATTTATATTGAAGTTGGAAAATCACATTTGGAATGTCTGATAGGTGGTCTGAAGTAGTGCGGCAAAAACCAATATTGAATTTACTCAAAATGCACAAAACAAAGTAATAGAAACATCATTATGACAAAATTTCTTACCTAAAACTTACTACTGAACTATACATATTATAGTGGAACTAAATAAACATTGTTCAATTTAAAATTTAGTTGGTAAAGTGTAACCATGGGTATACCTATCACTAGAAACAGATGTAAACTTAGGTTATAGGTAGGTACCAAGAACTGAATATTATGTTTATAAGAGCTCAGCTAGTTAATACATTGCTACAATGTTCCTTTAAACATAGTTTAAACACTAAACAGAGAGTACAGATTAGTTACAGGTTATTGAAATTGTGATGTAATAACTATTATGCACTACTTAACAGTTTAGATAATTATATTTAAGATTCTCTGATAGATGAACTATGTTCTTAGGGAGAATAAATGGTATCTAATAAATAATGATTCTATGTATAATGTACCTAAAACTTACTAGTGAACTATAAGGTGGATCTAAATATAGAATTATCAATTTTATTATATAAATATATTATTGATCACTGTTTATATATTATACAAAAAATGCATACAATTTAAAATTTATTGTAAAATACTAATATTATAAAGCTGAAAAGTTTGTTTGAACGCGGTAATTCTTTTGGATAGCCCATTTGTCGAGGAAGGCTATAGGCTATATAATATCACACTGCAACCAATAGGAATGGAGCAGCATTGAGAAATGTTGCAAAAACAGGGAAGATTTATGCAGACTAAGTTGTGCGGGAAAGCTAGTCATCTAAATAGAAATAAGGGATATCAACTCAATATTCCTTTTCAAACATAGTTTGAACAGGGAATACAGAATGGTTACAGGTTATTGAAATTGTTAACATCCATTTTGTTGTCAAATGGAATAACTATTAAGTGCTACCTAACAGTTTAGATAATTATATTTATGATTCTCATGAAAATGAACTCTGTTCTTAGGGAGAATAAATGGTATCTAATAAATAATGATTCTATGTAGATAATTGAGAATTTCATTTCATAGCAAGCTCACTGATATTAAATAATAAATATATTCATAAAATTTGTTTCAATTGTTTGTTGTGCTTCAGCTGAAGCTTCAGTACCTATGTTGAATCTAGGCATACTTTCCCCCAATACATTCAGAACAACGAGTGCAACAAAGAAAACAGTAAGTATATCAAAAATGGATTATCTTATTGAGTAAGTATCCTTCCATGCTAAGACCTGTTCCAATGAAACTAGCTTTGTAATAAAAACTCGCATCCAAGTTCCTCTAAGTGTTTGGGCGCTATAGTTACTCAGATTAAACTTCTAACATCCCTAATAATGTCTGAGTTAGTTAAATTTAGGTTATCATCATTTGTTTACATTTTTAGTACTAATGACAACTACTTGTGTAACGTTCCGATCCTGACAGAATTTATTTGATTTTTCGTAAATTGCAGGCCGAGGGCTTTTATGTCAGGTTAATATTTTGAAAATTACGTAGTGCTGGCGAATAATTTAGCTACATAGAACGTCTAAATATTTTATTCTCAATAAAAACTATACTTTCAAATTATATTGGTATAAAACGGAACGTTATTTTTGAATGATAAGAACAATGAATGAACTAAATTGATTATAATCTGTGGCTGATTGCTAGATCCTTTGGTATCAGCTGGTCCACGGATTATCTAAGCTTTGTAATAAGACCAATAGTACTGTACTATATCCTGGACTTGAAAGTCTTGGTTTAAACTTTGATTTGGTCTTTTCTTTGTAATAAGGCGGATTAAGACGAAAAATAAACTGTTCTGGAGGCCTACTCTAATTCAAAGAATACGAAGTTTCAATAAAAAACGAGGTGGTTAATATACAGAGCCAGGAACATATATTTAATACACTCGTTCCAGAAAATCGTACATGGGTTCGAACTTCTTGTGTTTATCCAAAAAATAATTAGCTTAGTCCCCGTAAAATTAAGAAATTTAATAAAACGAAAATTCATGAATTTCGTTATAAAGAAAAGAGTATGCCTACTGCTAATTTTGTATCATAATCCTGCTGAAAAACAGGCGAGTCAGTGATGACGTCACCAAGCTGGCGAGCGACTAATAGGGTAGATGACTGTCAAGTCATATTAGTATCTTTTTACCCGATTGCGGAGGAGGGTTTGACGTGTATGTATGTGTGTTCCTTTGTGGCACTATATAGACCAAACGTGTGGGCCGATTTTGATAATTCATACGTCAATCGATTCGTATTAATGTTGATAAACTTTCGCGATTTGTACACATTATGAAAATATATATATTACGGGTCTTAATCGCGTGAATAATTTAAGGTAAAATACCTTGTTTATTGTTTTATTGTTCGACCGTATTGCAACGGCCGTGGTCACGGGTAGAGTCATTTTACCGGTGGGTATGTGTGTGGGTGTGTGTGTGTGGGGGGATTTGGTAGTTACATTTTAGCAACCACGTTACCAGTGTGGTTTTAAAGGAAGTCTTGGATAACGGGTAAAAATTGAAGTCCTTATTTAGTATGTTATACAAGTGAGAACCCTGGAAACTAGCAAACCTTTTAGTAAAGAAGAAATAGTCTTAATCTATTCTATACTAATACTTGATTATTGTATGTAGCCTCATCCAACCTTTTCCATTCCTGTCTATCTTGGGCCACTCTATTCCACGTTACTCCTGCTACTTGCCTAATATCATCTTCCCACCTTTTCTGTGGTCTGCCCCTTTTCCTTTTCCCTTCTCTAGGGTACCATTGTGGCACAAATTGTGTTTTGTTCCATTTCTCTTGGCCTTTCGGAAAGGTTACTCGGTTGAAAGGGTACAGCTTGTATTACACGGGCTGTACCTTTTTAGAATTAGATGGCCGCGTGTGGTTCATCCAAATATATAATACTAGCTAACTCGCGCAACTTTGTATGCGTCAATTTCCTCCGTTTGTGCAACATTTTTCATTGCTGTTCCGCTCGTATTGGTCGTAGCGTGATGTTATATTGCCTATAGCCTTCCTCGATAAATGGGCTATCCAACAGTGAAAGAATTTTTCAATTCGGACCAGCAGTTCCTGAGATTACCGCGTTCAAGCAAACAAACTCTTCAGCTTTATAATATTAGTATAGACACAGATAATATATTATTATACTAGATATAGATTACTATAGCCTTACGTCCCAACTTAAAGACTCAAGACACATTGTGTAATTTGTTCCATAATTTTTCAAAATTGGTGAATTTATAAGATCATGTGGAAACCGGCTTGTCTTGGACCAAATAATCGAAGAAATGTTTCCCTCCTTGCCTCCTCCTCTTAGGTATAACTTAATAGGCTATAATATAATGGTCTCCTAACTGATGTAGGTTACGGCAGCCGATCTCATCATAGATTAGCCAACAAGCAGGAGATAGTGCGGGGGAACAAGTGCATTCTCTATCCATTTTTTTTTATTAGTTTAAAAAAGACGACTCCCGCAGTAGTTTACGACCCTTGTGTCGCGGAGGACTTTACAAACATACAAGTCACGGACACGAAGTACACCCAGACTCGGAACAACAATTTGTGGATCACACAAAGTGGTGTCCTGTGTGGGAATCGAACCCACGACACACTCCCACCGCGCCATTTACTTATAGCCCGATGGGACAGAAATACGACACGATTGGAAAAAGAGATAGAGATTGGGCATAGGACCGACGGATTAACTTAAACGAAATAGTTTATATAAATAAATTTTATTACGAAAATATTTAAAAAAAATCATAAACATAAAATTAGGTACGACACGATTGGAAAAAGAGATAGAGATTGGGCACAGGACCGACGGATTAACTTAAACGAAATAGTTAATATAAATAAATTTTATTACTAAAATATTTAAAAAAAATCATAAACATAAAATTAGGTACGACACGATTGGAAAAAGAGATAGAGATAGGGCACAGGACCGACGAATTAACTTAAACGAAATAGTTTATATAAATAAATTTTATTACGAAAATATTTTAAAACAATCATAAACATAAAATTAGGTACGACACGATTGGAAAAAGAGATAGAGATTGGGCACAGGACCGACGGATTAACTTAAACGAAATAGTTTATATAAATAAATTTTATTACGAAAATATTTAAAAAAAAATCATAAACATAAAATTAGGCAGCAGATACATAATAACGTCTATTCCTATCCTGGTTTTTCTTCAAGATTATAGTGAAGTATGAATTAAAATTGGTTTTTCCTTTAATTAATTGATAGTGCACAGCCATTTGAGAGACTCCATTTCCCACCTTTCGCACATAGTATTTATCCTTAGTTTTTGCTCTGAGTTCAGTTTCCCGTCTGCAGCAATCTGACATACCTCATTCAGACATTGTTCAATTGACGTCATCCAGTGCTTGATATCGCTGGTCCTCAAGGCTTCAACGGTGAGGTCTTTCGTCTGTTGAGACTGAGGTGTGCTGGGAGGGCTGCGAGGGCCACTTTCCATATAGCCATAGTTTGATTAACTTGATTGTCATACTAACATTTACTTATTCATTATAAAAAGTGTTTAGTAATCTAGGTCACTGATTTAATAAACATGTATAATTAATGCTAATATTAAAACGCACGTCTGTTCAATACAAGAGTCGGCAATATACAGGGTGTAACAGAACGGTGTGGTCTTATTAAAGGGTTGGTATATGCCCACGATACTGAGTGCACATACCTGATTTTATCAAAATCAGAGTACCCTTAAACATTATTTATTACTTTTTCATTCGTTTATTTATGAGTGAAAAATTATTAATTAAAAAAAGTATGACTTTAAAAGTTCTATGCCATAATAATACAATCGAATTTTGTACCATGGGAGGTATAATTCTTATGCCATACTTTTACTACTGAATTTTGACAAAAAGAATATACTATAACTATGTAATAATAATGCAACCAGCTATGGCACCATGGTAGGTGCAAAACTGACAACATACACTATTCGCTGCTGAAATTTGACCACACCTTTCTGTTACATCCTGTATAATAGTTTGGTTATTGTAATTAGATAGAGGAGTTTATCTTGTTGGCTCTTTCTAGCCGCCTGAAGCAGAAGAAGATAGATGCAGTCTGGACAGCGTGAGCGCGTGCTCTATGGAATCTGAAGAGGAACCACCTGAACCTGATCCTCAGTTAGACACGCCACACCCTGTGGCAGTGCCACATGACTTATGTGACAATAGCATGTAAGTACTAAATAATTATTATGATTGATCTGTTGGTCTAGTAGTAAGTGGCCCTGACTGCTAAGCCAGAGGCCGTGGGTTCGATCCCTACCCAGTATAAAACTTTGTGTGATGAGTACTATTGTTTATTCTGTGTCTGGGTGTAATTTATCTATAATATGTATGTTTTTAAAAATATATGTATAAGTATGTGTATCAGTTGTCTGGTTGCCATAGTACATAGGCTCTGCCGAGTTTGGTATCAGATGGCGTTGTGCAAGTTGTCCCAAGAAATTATATAATAGGTTTGAACGATGTGCCTTGAAACATTAGGGGTCTGAGTGTAGTTCCCTGTGGTACACTTTTGATGTAAGGGTCTTGGCATAGATCCATGTGGTACACTCTTAATAAATGGGTCATAGTATGGACCCCTGCGGTACACCCTTAATATAAGGGTCATAGTACAGCACCCAGTGGTACACTCTTGATATAAGGGTCATCGTATAGCTCCCTGTGGTAAACCCTTAGTAAAAGGGTCATAGCATAGCGCCCTGTGGTACACCCTTAATATAAGGGTCATAATACAGCTCGCTGTTGTACACCCTTAATATAAGGATCATAGTACAGCTCGCTGTTGTACACCCTTAATATAAGGGTTTATAGTACAGCTCCCTGTGGTACACCCTTAATATAAGGGTCATAGTATAGCACCCAGTGGTACACCCTTAATATAAGGATCATAGTACAGCTCGCTGTTGTACACCCTTAATATAAGGGTTTATAGTACAGCTCCCTGTGGTACACCCTTAATATAAGGGTCATAGTATAGCACCCAGTGGTACACCCTTAATATAAGGATCATAGTACAGCTCGCTGTTGTACACCCTTAATATAAGGGTTTATAGTACAGCTCCCTGTGGTACACCCTTAATATAAGGGTCATAGTACAGCTCGCTGTTGTACACCCTTAATATAAGGATCATAGTACAGCTCGCTGTTGTACACCCTTAATATAAGGATCATAGTACAGCTCGCTGTTGTACACCCTTAATATAAGGGTTTATAGTACAGCTCCCTGTGGTACACCCTTAATATAAGGGTCATAGTACAGCTCGCTGTTGTACACCCTTAATATAAGGGTTTATAGTACAGCTCGCTGTTGTACACTCTTAATATAAGGGTTTATAGTACAGCTCCCTGTGGTACACCCTTAATATAAGGATCATAGTACAGCTCGCTGTTGTACACCCTTAATATAAGGATCATAGTACAGCTCGCTGTTGTACACTCTTAATATAAGGGTTTATAGTACAGCTCCCTGTGGTACACCCTTAATATAAGGGTCATAATACAGCTCCCTGTGGTACACCCTTAATATAAGGATCATAGTACAGCTCGCTGTTGTACACCCTTAATATAAGGATCATAGTACAGCTCGCTGTTGTACACCCTTAATATAAGGGTTTATAGTACAGCTCCCTGTGGTACACCCTTAATATAAGGGTCATAGTACAGCTCGCTGTTGTACACCCTTAATATAAGGGTTTATAGTACAGCTCCCTGTGGTACACCCTTAATATAAGGGTCATAGTATAGCACCCAGTGGTACACCCTTAATATAAGGGTTTATAGTACAGCTCCCTGTGGTACACCCTTAATATAAGGGTCATAGTACAGCTCGCTGTTGTACACCCTTAATATAAGGGTTTATAGTACAGCTCCCTGTGGTACACCCTTAATATAAGGGTCATAGTATAGCACCCAGTGGTACACCCTTAATATAAGGGTTTATAGTACAGCTCCCTGTGGTACACCCTTAATATAAGGGTTTATAGTACAGCTCCCTGTGGTACACCCTTAATATAAGGGTCATAGTACAGCTCGCTGTTGTACACCCTTAATATAAGGGTTTATAGTACAGCTCCCTGTGGTACACCCTTAATATAAGGATCATAGTACAGCTCGCTGTTGTACACCCTTAATATAAGGATCATAGTACAGCTCGCTGTTGTACACTCTTAATATAAGGGTTTATAGTACAGCTCCCTGTGGTACACCCTTAATATAAGGATCATAGTACAGCTCGCTGTTGTACACTCTTAATATAAGGGTTTATAGTACAGCTCCCTGTGGTACACCCTTAATATAAGGATCATAGTACAGCTCCCTGTGGTACACCCTTAATATAAGGATCATAGTACAGCTCGCTGTTGTACACCCTTAATATAAGGATCATAGTACAGCTCGCTGTTGTACACTCTTAATATAAGGGTTTATAGTACAGCTCCCTGTGGTACACCCTTAATATAAGGATCATAGTACAGCTCGCTGTTGTACACTCTTAATATAAGGGTTTATAGTACAGCTCCCTGTGGTACACCCTTAATATAAGGATCATAGTACAGCTCGCTGTTGTACACCCTTAATATAAGGATCATAGTACAGCTCGCTGTTGTACACCCTTAATATAAGGATCATAGTACAGCTCGCTGTTGTACACTCTTAATATAAGGGTTTATAGTACAGCTCCCTGTGGTACACCCTTAATATAAGGATCATAGTACAGCTCGCTGTTGTACACTCTTAATATAAGGGTTTATAGTACAGCTCCCTGTGGTACACCCTTAATATAAGGATCATAGTACAGCTCGCTGTTGTACACTCTTAATATAAGGGTTTATAGTACAGCTCCCTGTGGTACACCCTTAATATAAGGATCATAGTACAGCTCGCTGTTGTACACCCTTAATATAAGGATCATAGTACAGCTCGCTGTTGTACACCCTTAATATAAGGGTTTATAGTACAGCTCCCTGTGGTACACCCTTAATATAAGGATCATAGTACAGCTCGCTGTTGTACACCCTTAATATAAGGGTTTATAGTACAGCTCCCTGTGGTACACCCTTAATATAAGGATCATAGTACAGCTCGCTGTTGTACACCCTTAATATAAGGGTTTATAGTACAGCTCCCTGTGGTACACCCTTAATATAAGGATCATAGTACAGCTCCCTGTGGTACACCCTTAATATAAGGATCATAGTACAGCTCGCTGTTGTACACCCTTAATATAAGGGTTTATAGTACAGCTCCCTGTGGTACACCCTTAATATAAGGGTCATAGTACAGCTCGCTGTTGTACACCCTTAATATAAGGGTTTATAGTACAGCTCCCTGTGGTACACCCTTAATATAAGGGTCATAGTATAGCACCCAGTGGTACACCCTTAATATAAGGGTCATAGTACAGCTCGCTGTTGTACACCCTTAATATAAGGATCATAGTACAGCTCGCTGTTGTACACCCTTAATATAAGGGTTTATAGTACAGCTCCCTGTGGTACACCCTTAATATAAGGATCATAGTACAGCTCGCTGTTGTACACCCTTAATATAAGGGTTTATAGTACAGCTCCCTGTGGTACACCCTTAATATAAGGATCATAGTACAGCTCGCTGTTGTACACCCTTAATATAAGGGTTTATAGTACAGCTCCCTGTGGTACACCCTTAATATAAGGATCATAGTACAGCTCGCTGTTGTACACCCTTAATATAAGGGTTTATAGTACAGCTCCCTGTGGTACACCCTTAATATAAGGATCATAGTACAGCTCGCTGTTGTACACTCTTAATATAAGGGTTTATAGTACAGCTCCCTGTGGTACACCCTTAATATAAGGGTCATAGTACAGCTCGCTGTTGTACACCCTTAATATAAGGATCATAGTACAGCTCGCTGTTGTACACCCTTAATATAAGGGTTTATAGTACAGCTCCCTGTGGTACACCCTTAATATAAGGATCATAGTACAGCTCGCTGTGGTACACCCTTAATATAAGGATCATAGTACAGCTCGCTGTTGTACACCCTTAATATAAGGGTTTATAGTACAGCTCCCTGTGGTACACCCTTAATATAAGGGTCATAGTACAGCTCGCTGTTGTACACCCTTAATATAAGGGTTTATAGTACAGCTCCCTGTGGTACACCCTTAATATAAGGATCATAGTACAGCTCGCTGTTGTACACCCTTAATATAAGGGTTTATAGTACAGCTCCCTGTGGTACACCCTTAATATAAGGGTCATAGTACAGCTCGCTGTTGTACACCCTTAATATAAGGGTTTATAGTACAGCTCCCTGTGGTACACCCTTAATATAAGGGTCATAGTATAGCACCCAGTGGTACACCCTTAATATAAGGGTCATAGTACAGCTCGCTGTTGTACACCCTTAATATAAGGATCATAGTACAGCTCGCTGTTGTACACCCTTAATATAAGGGTTTATAGTACAGCTCCCTGTGGTACACCCTTAATATAAGGATCATAGTACAGCTCGCTGTTGTACACCCTTAATATAAGGGTTTATAGTACAGCTCCCTGTGGTACACCCTTAATATAAGGATCATAGTACAGCTCGCTGTTGTACACCCTTAATATAAGGGTTTATAGTACAGCTCCCTGTGGTACACCCTTAATATAAGGATCATAGTACAGCTCGCTGTTGTACACTCTTAATATAAGGGTTTATAGTACAGCTCCCTGTGGTACACCCTTAATATAAGGGTCATAGTACAGCTCGCTGTTGTACACCCTTAATATAAGGATCATAGTACAGCTCCCTGTGGTACACCCTTAATATAAGGATCATAGTACAGCTCGCTGTTGTACACCCTTAATATAAGGGTTTATAGTACAGCTCCCTGTGGTACACCCTTAATATAAGGATCATAGTACAGCTCGCTGTTGTACACTCTTAATATAAGGGTTTATAGTACAGCTCCCTGTGGTACACCCTTAATATAAGGATCATAGTACAGCTCCCTGTGGTACACCCTTAATATAAGGATCATAGTACAGCTCGCTGTTGTACACTCTTAATATAAGGGTTTATAATACAGCTCCCTGTGGTACACCCTTAATATAAGGATCATAGTACAGCTCCCTGTGGTACACCCTTAATATAAGGATCATAGTACAGCTCGCTGTTGTACACTCTTAATATAAGGGTTTATAGTACAGCTCCCTGTGGTACACCCTTAATATAAGGGTCATAGTACAGCTCGCTGTTGTACACCCTTAATATAAGGATCATAGTACAGCTCGCTGTTGTACACCCTTAATATAAGGGTTTATAGTACAGCTCCCTGTGGTACACCCTTAATATAAGGATCATAGTACAGCTCGCTGTGGTACACCCTTAATATAAGGATCATAGTACAGCTCGCTGTTGTACACCCTTAATATAAGGGTTTATAGTACAGCTCCCTGTGGTACACCCTTAATATAAGGGTCATAGTACAGCTCGCTGTTGTACACCCTTAATATAAGGGTTTATAGTACAGCTCCCTGTGGTACACCCTTAATATAAGGATCATAGTACAGCTCGCTGTTGTACACCCTTAATATAAGGGTTTATAGTACAGCTCCCTGTGGTACACCCTTAATATAAGGGTCATAGTACAGCTCGCTGTTGTACACCCTTAATATAAGGGTTTATAGTACAGCTCCCTGTGGTACACCCTTAATATAAGGATCATAGTACAGCTCGCTGTTGTACACCCTTAATATAAGGGTTTATAGTACAGCTCCCTGTGGTACACCCTTAATATAAGGGTCATAGTACAGCTCGCTGTTGTACACCCTTAATATAAGGGTTTATAGTACAGCTCCCTGTGGTACACCCTTAATATAAGGATCATAGTACAGCTCGCTGTTGTACACCCTTAATATAAGGGTTTATAGTACAGCTCCCTGTGGTACACCCTTAATATAAGGGTCATAGTATAGCACCCAGTGGTACACCCTTAATATAAGGGTCATAGTACAGCTCGCTGTTGTACACCCTTAATATAAGGATCATAGTACAGCTCGCTGTTGTACACTCTTAATATAAGGGTTTATAGTACAGCTCCCTGTGGTACACCCTTAATATAAGGATCATAGTACAGCTCGCTGTTGTACACCCTTAATATAAGGGTTTATAGTACAGCTCCCTGTGGTACACCCTTAATATAAGGATCATAGTACAGCTCGCTGTTGTACACCCTTAATATAAGGGTTTATAGTACAGCTCCCTGTGGTACACCCTTAATATAAGGATCATAGTACAGCTCGCTGTTGTACACTCTTAATATAAGGGTTTATAGTACAGCTCCCTGTGGTACACCCTTAATATAAGGATCATAGTACAGCTCGCTGTTGTACACCCTTAATATAAGGGTTTATAGTACAGCTCCCTGTGGTACACCCTTAATATAAGGATCATAGTACAGCTCGCTGTTGTACACCCTTAATATAAGGGTTTATAGTACAGCTCCCTGTGGTACACCCTTAATATAAGGGTCATAGTACAGCTCGCTGTTGTACACCCTTAATATAAGGATCATAGTACAGCTCGCTGTTGTACACCCTTAATATAAGGGTTTATAGTACAGCTCCCTGTGGTACACCCTTAATATAAGGGTCATAGTACAGCTCGCTGTTGTACACCCTTAATATAAGGGTCATAGTACAGCTCGCTGTTGTACACTCTTAATATAAGGGTTTATAGTACAGCTCCCTGTGGTACACCCTTAATATAAGGGTCATAGTACAGCTCCCTGTGGTACACCCTTAATATAAGAGTCATAGTACAGCTCCCTGTGGTACACCCTTAATATAAGGGTCATGGTACAGCTCCCTGTGGTACACCCTTAATATAAGGGTCATAGTACAGCTCGCTGTTGTACACCCTTAATATTGAGGTCTCAGTACAGCTCCCTGTGGTACACCCTTAATAAATGGGTCATAGTATAGTTCCCTGTGGTACACCCCTAATAAAGGGTCATAGTATAGCTCCCTGTGGTACACCCCAGGGTCATAGTACAGCTGCAAGCTAGCAAGTTGCTGCAGGCCTCAGATTTTTATTTCGTTTTTAATTTAAAAGTTATTCTGCTATGCGAGACGACGACGACAAATTATAAAAATTAACCCACCCATTGTTGAGTTATAAATAGTGTACATAACCCGACTTTGTTTTTTATAAATAGATTCTGTTTGTTATTTCCAGTTCAAAATCAACGAATACACTGAGCGAGTGCAGTGACCCTATACCTGAGTATTCAGCTGCCGAGGAGCTAAGTAACGAACGAGCCTGGATCAGTGTACCTAAAGGAGCGGGACATGCCACTTGTGATATGAAGGTACCTGTCACATATTATCTACAGTTGGATCAACGTAAGTTGACCGGATTGAAGTTAGGTTCTCATCACTTCTGCGCATGTCATAGAGATGCGACCCTAAAATTACTTTCGAAAACGATTAATTATGTTTAAGCGATTAAAAATATTAACAACATTTTAATTCAACAATGTAAAAATACTATTTATATAAGTTCATAAAAGTTTAAATTAAGAACAGTTACAGTACATACTAAAGAAAGTTTGAAAAACAATTTCTTTACGAAAAAAAATCACAAAAAAACATGAGTTAGTAATACTAATTATGACAATGTAATGCGTAATCGCATCTCTAATTCTCTTGGTGTAGTTACCGCCCCCTCCCCCCGCTTCCTGTCACCATTTACTACTAAAAATACATCTGCGCAACCACTTTTCGCCAACTTCAATCCGGTCAAGTTACGTTGATCCTACTGTATCCTATTGAGTTTCAATATTAAGAAAACTTATAGCTGACGTACATGTTATACATAAAATAGAGTATGAAGGCCAATTCAAAGTATTGACGGATATAATTAGGAATACCGCAATCAAAATTCACATCACATAAATGTCTCTCAAGAAGCTGCCTCTTTGAAATGTATTGGAATAAGTGTGCTGTATTCTAAGTGACTTTTGGGCTTAAGGGTAGATTACACGAAACAGGGTTCGGCTCTCTCAAAAATTTATAAAGAAAACCTAAATATTAGGACACGAAAAAATTGTGTCACTAGTCTAATAGTTTTTCTAGTAGATAAAATAAAGAAAATTAAGGATTAAGGAGTCATGGCTTTCGTAATCTAACATGTGTATCGCATGATGAGTTCTTGCAACGCTGTCCGAAACGATATATATTTCCCCCACAGGTGATAGAGCCATACAAACGCGTGATCTCTCATGGGGGTTATGACCCCAGGGGGGCTGCGCTCATAGTGTTCAGCGCGTGTCACCTGCCCGACTGCGCGAGACCTGACTACACTTATGTCATGGATAACTTGTTTTTGTAAGTATTTTAAATGTTTGTAAAAGTTAATAAAAAAAATAATTGCAATATACGTTCGTAAACTTTCGCGATTTGTACACATAATAGAATTTTATAAGCTAAGTGTCTTTAAGTGAAGGTAGTTTTAAAACCCTGACTCTGGACCTGCATCAGCCTACCCGTGACCACGACCGTTGCAATACGGTCGAAACGTCGGGCAAAAAAACACAGGTATTTAGCATTAAAATAAAATAGCTTATATGTATAAAAATCTTTAAGACGATTTTGGCCTGATTTTGACATTTTTTAATTTTCCCTATGCAATAAAAAATAGGATTCGGACGACCTCCGGGTAGGAGGTCGTCCGAATCCTATTTTTTATATTTGTTAAATATTTATTACTAGATTACTAAATTTTCCCCGTTTTTGCAACATTTCTCATTGCTGCTCCTCTTCTTTTGGTCGTAGCGTGATGTTATATAGCCTATAGCCTTCCTCGATAAATGGGCTATCCAACAGTATTTTTTTTTTTAATTATTGTTTTATTTTTTAATTCGTGTGAGTTGTCATATTGACGCGAGTTGTCATATTGGCATAAGTTGTTATATTGGTGAGATTTGTCATATTGTCGTGAGTTGTCCTATTGGCGACAAATGTCATATTGGGATGAGTTGTCCTGTTGGTGTGAGTTGTCCTATTGGTTCCAGATACGTGATATGGACCCTTGAGAGGCTGGTGACAGACGAGTACATCTTGGTATATCTTCACGGCAGCGCGGGAAGAAGAAAGCTGCCCACCTTCCACTGGCTACATGAGTGTTACAAACTTATAGACAGAAGGTAAATACCAGTATTTACAAAATTATTTTTTATGTATAGTTTTAAAAAATAATTAATATACAAGGTTATTTTTGGTATAGTGCAAAGCTCAGACACCGCAACAAGAATTTTACTTCAAAAAATAATAATAAAAAAAAATGCGTGGCACTCGGGGACTGCCGCGGTAATACATTGCATTTTTTATCAACTTATGCAATTTAAAAAAAAAATTAAAAAGATTTTTTTTTTTAATTATTAAAAAAAAAAAAAAAAAAATTAATATCTTGTTTATATGGATGTAACTTAGAGTAGCTTTTAAAATAAAATAAATACTAACAAAAATCCTTATTAATTCATTTTTTTTTTTCAAACTTTAAGACATTCATTAATTGAAAAATATAACATGGTATAAAAACTACCCCATAGGATTGCGTTACTGATTCTGATCAAACTACTTTCGGGTTTGCACTATATTATATGGGTTCGATTTCGCCCAAGATTAATCACTAACCACGATTGTTAATCCTGGGTGTAGTTTTTAGGGGGCGTCCATTAATTACATGAAATGTAATTAATGGACGCCCCCTGACCGGGGTTGGCAAGCCTAAACTCACGTGGGTGAAGGGTGGTCTTGTCAAGTCTCATGTAATTTTTTATTCGCAAGAAATCATCTAAAATTGTATTAATTTAATAACAATATTTTATTCATAACTTTTGAACGATTTTGACATTCATTGTTTCAGATTGCGCAAGAGTTTAAAACATCTATACTTGGTACATCCGACGTTTTGGTTAAAATCATTCGTTATATTAACCAAGCCATTTGTTAGGTAAGTGATTATTATTCTTAAAATTATTCTTCTGTCATTTATTTCATCGTCACTGTTCAAAATATGTGAATGAGAACATGATGAGGTAACCAATATGACTGGCCTGTTGGTCTAGTGGTTAGTGACCCTGACTGCTAAATCCAGAGGTCGTGGGTTCGATCCCCACCCAGGACAAAACTTTGTGTGATGAGCACGATTGTTTATTCTGTGTCTAATTTATTTATAATAGCTGTCCCTAAACTTCGTCTGCGTAAATTTTCCCCGTTTTTGTAACATTTCTCATTGCTGCTCCGGCTTTTAGATTGCACCAGCCGTGGTCATAGCGGACTGACTCACTCAGCTTGTGACCACGGCCGGTGCAACCTGGTCGAAACGTCAAGCAATTTTAAAGTAAATATATATATGGCTTTAAAATAAAATATTTACGCGATTTAGACCCGTAACTCATAATACCCTGTTATAAGTTCTATTTCATATTATTGAGTCTAAATTTATAATTATTTATTGCTTGTTTTCAGTTCAAAATTCTTTCGAAAGCTGTCCTACGTAAGATCTCTATCTGAATTGATGCAAAAAGTACCTGTGGAACCTAATGCTATACCCGAAATGGTGAAACAATTTGATGCTACAAAACGATAGAAGGTATAAGATATGAAGGTTGGAGACTGGGCTTGTAACAGCTTTGTTACTTGTAACATATTATGTTACAAATTAGTGTTTTTACATATTTTGTGTTACTGGTCACTGCATGTAATTTATTGATCTTTTGCTATCTTCCTAGTCTATGGTCCGTTTGGTCCAATCTGATCGAGTATTAGTTTTCCAAAAAATACCCATTTTTCAAAAATATTTTTTCCAAATTATTATTTTTATATTTTTAACAGAATTCAATAAAATATATATTAGACAAATATTGATGATGTTCAAAATTAAATATAGGAATTTACGATTTGTTAGGGTTACAATTCAAAGCCCAGAATATCATATTCCATCATCTCAAAATCCGCTATGTTCAAAGTCATATCTAAAAATATTGAACATTATATTATATTTTCTTTCTAATATAGAAAAAATATTAAAATAAAATGGCTTTATATTTATGTATTATTAAATTTTCTTTTTTCAATTTATATTCTGGAGGTTCTTTATGATTACTTAAAAAATAGCTTTTTACACCAAATTGGCTCAAAATTAATTAAAAAAAAGTTAAATAAATCTAATTATCTGCAGTTACTGTAAGCTATCACCACGAATCTGTATAAAAATATTTATAAAACTGCTGGATTTAAGTCAGTATTATTCTGAAAAATAGGTATTTTTTTTTCAACCATTACCCAAAAATACCTATTAGTAATTTTATTATTTTTTCTTATTAATGTTTTTTATTTCATATTATACATTTAAAATATATATTCTTCATGAAAATATGATTATTATAGATAAAACCGTGTTCATACACGGAACGCAACGTTCTCTAATAAAAGTTATTACAATTAAAAATATATTTCTATTTAAATTTTCTTCTTTCTGAAAGGATATTTATGTCTTTATATAATTCCCTGACTTTTATATGCTTTCAAATTCTGAAATGAGCGCTGATGATGCACGATGATGTTGAAATTATAAAGTCAGATCCTGTGTTTCTTGTTATAATTTCCAAATAATTACAAATAAAAAGCTGCGATTAAATCATAATACGCAGTTATTAATCTTTGCCACTGTGTTAGACGTAGCGATTAATATCGATGTGGACACGGCTTTATCTAAATCACACGACTACACTGTGATATTTCAACCGAGCAATACAATCCCATGTTATATATTAAATATAAAACACTTAATTATAATTATTTATAAGTAATAAAGTTACATATATATTAATATTTCAATTCCATAGATCTGATTTTTGTTTGAAACAAATTTCGCTTTGAATATAGGGCAACCACTAAACTAGTTTTCAATGCAACTATAACATTCTATAAAAACTGTAAATAATATTAACTCAAAAATATATAGTATGTAAAGCAAAATTAAATTCAATAACCACAATGGCTTGTTTAGATAGGTTTGAGCTTTAGTTGCTGTGACTTTGATGGCAATTTTTGCATAACATTCTAATAAAACAGGTACTGTACTCTTATAAACATTTTGACCCCTTGATGTTAGACCCCCTGCTGTCAGTATAAGACCTTTAAAGTAACGGCTGGTCTAAATAACTTATATACTGATAACTTTTTATATAGCTAACTCTTTTTCGTTACTAGAGTTAACTATTTTAACAGCTAGTTAACAGTTAACGTTGACGGTACCACACACGAGAACTGTCCAATCTGATTAGTATTTATTATTACTTATGCCTTATTTATTTTAACAAACGAACCATTTTCCAAATGTAGGAGTGAAAGTACACTCACTCCTATTTTTGTTCCGTGACTAAAAAGGGCTTTAAAATACGACTTTAAGCCCATTTTATTACAATACAAAGTCGCCTAAAGTATAATATTGTTTATCTCATATTCGGCCAGTAAACTGTCCTTTAAGGATGTAGTATTTAGCATGTCATTGGTTAGTCTCCGTTCAGACGCCGTGTTATGATGTTATTGTTATTTAGCATGTCGATGTGTTCCAATAATTAAGATGCCAGTAATATATAGTATCCCTTTTTTTATTTAGGTGGATTTCACAAATATACTATTTATATTATTTAATCAAATTCAAGACAAAGAAATAGTATTAAAATTCCTAAAATCAAACAGCCTACTGCTCAAACTTTTTGAGACGCCTTTAACTATCATGCTATCACTGTCTTTTAAATGTGAATAGTAGCAATTTTTTTTTTTTGAGTACCACTTAGACTTTGTGTAGTTTGAGTATTCCCTTCCAAATTTACTTCACCGCTTGATTTTGTTAGTAGCTGTTCCCGTTACGATAAAGCTTTCACAGTAAATCTAAACCGGATTATATCTGAAACATCTCAAACGGGTCTATTTTCATGAATAAGTAATATACTTAATTATATTTGTGAAATCTTTTATAGTATCATACGGAGATATATGACCCTCTCATTGTACATAATAAAGGTGCTGTTCACTGTTCACATGAGGTCAAATTTTGGGGGTCCATGATGAGTTATCTGGTAAATAATACTAACGAATGCCATAGCCTGAATGAAATAATTATTAAAACTTTTGGGTTACTGATTAGAGGGGGTCATTTGTAACTGTTCAAAGGGGGTCATATATCTCTGTTTTGCCAGTATTTAGCTTTACTTAAACTTAAGGATATCCTTATTTAGATAATTAGCGATGTACCAACACAAATAAATAACTATTGATGTTCATATTTATGTATAAATAAAATATAGCTTTATTTAGTATAATTCATGTGAATTTAAACAACCTGTTTCACCAAGTAAGTAGGACTTCATCCGCGTTATACGATTACTATGATCTTACTAAGCTACCTCCATATCAAATATTATAAAATTGATTTCAAAAATATCACATAGTGATAAAAAAACAGTTATAATACTAGCAGTCCCGTGCAACTTCGTATGCGTAAATTTTCCTATTAGTCGTAGCGCGTATTTTCCTATTATGTTATATAGCCTTCCTCGATAAATGGGCTATCCAACAAAAAAAGAATTTTTCAAATCGGTCCAGTAGTTCCTGAGATTAGCGCGTTTAAACAAACAAACAAAACAAACAAACTCTTCCGCTTTATAATATTAGTATAGATATTAGTTTTGCTTATCAGTCCATGACACGACAAAACAGATCAATAATAATTGTCAGCAGTTTTATCACGAACCTTACTAAAATACGAGTGCTTATATTTTCATGTGACATTATTCTTTCGCCAGTTTACTATAGAGAAACCTTTACGGTATCACTGCCATGATTAAGGTGAGGATAGTTGAAGATCCAATATAAGAAATTTATACCCTCACCTGTCTAGATTGATAAATCGCAAATGGGTGGCCCACGCTCTATTTTCTATATCATATCTTTCGTATCGTTTCTACTTCTATGCGTTAACTAGAGACGCAATTAGGCGATTGATACACTGGCACGCATCACGAAGCGGGGTTCGTGACGACCGAGACACGTGCGTTTATCTCTCTTTCTCTATCAGAATAACTTTAAACGGAGTGGGGTGCGTAGCGACAGAGGCACGCGCGTGGTTGCGTCTATCTCTCTCTGTCTCTCAGAATAACACTAAAACGTGAGAGGGCGCGTGTTTCTCTGCATGTGTGGTGATCTGAAACAACGCACGTGAATGAGTTGCAAATCACGCGCCTACGTGGAAAAGCTAAAGGTCCCTAATAAAAAGTATGAAAGAAAAGCTAGAGCTATCAACGTGCAAGCGGTATATTGTCAAATGTAACACATTCTTTTCTTTCTTTTTTTAAAAAGAATAACTAGGGATGAGGAATTGTAGGTCAGCTCAATATGTATCTTGTGTTAGGAGTGGGTTCACCGCGGCAGCTTATTGCGTAGGATACGAACCAATAAGCTACCGCCGTTTAAACTCACTACGTAAGACGTCTAGTTGATTATGATGTTGTCACTGTCACACTAAATTGAATAGTAGCGACGGATATAGTTTTGAGCACCTCTCAAAGTTAAAGTTGTTGGAATTTACTTGATAGTGAAACAGGTTTTATTTTAATAGTATAATGCACAAATAAAAAATTGTTATTCAATGCGTTGTACCCTAAAATTGTGAAGATTATGTGATTGAGTCGTCTGCGTTTTTATAGAGATCAGAAGATCAGTTGAATAAATGAAAAACACGTGTCGCTGTTTTGATGTGTTTAAATACTAAGTAACAAAACTCTGTTGGTAAATACATCTGAAAATGTAAAATTTAATTTGTAAACTATAAAAAGGTTTGTTACTACTGCATGTTACACACAACAAAACTAGTATTTATTTTAAATCAGTTAGTTTAATGCGTAATTAAAACACAGTTGGAATATATTTTACTACCTTCAATATTTATGTTACATTGACCCCCAGTGGTCAACCGCCTCAAAATTTGTTACTTTAGACCCCCCGGGGGTCAATTTTAATTTTTCACTTTAACGTTCCCTTCTTAACCAACAGGGTATTCGTTACTTACTCTTGAATATCTTACCTATCACTTACACAAATTCTAATTATTTTTATATGTCGCCACTTCTAGGTACCTTACAAAATTATATTTTTTGAAAACACTTGATAGTTGTAAGTGAAATGATGTAGTTTTCTATGTAACGGAGAATCTTAGAGCCCGTGTATATAACTATAAGCACCATTGTATTATGACACTACGGCTCAGGCCATAGCTTTGCAATAGTTTGTTGTGTTAACATTTTCTCACAAATAGATATAACGTACAACGTAATACAATACTACAAGATGGGAATAAACTTGTTCAATGTAGGTATTTGTGTTTCGCTGGAGGGGTGGATCCAGGATTTTATTCTAGGGGGCACGAGAGGCAAATGGCAGTGCCGCATCTGACATGCTTACTAGGAGGGGGTGGGTGCATTTTTCGTTTCACTTACCCGTCATAGTTCTAGTATGAGTTGTAGTCATGACAGGCAGAAAGTGAGTAAGTAAAAATTCGTTGGGGGGGGGGGGGGGGGGGCAAGACACAAATCACCAAAAAAAATGTAACAAAACAAGAAATTCGGCACATACCCGTGTGTGTGCATGTGCCATTGTGTTTATTCCCATCTAGTATTGTTATGCAACGTTAGGGATTCATATTAACAGTTAAATTCACCTAGCTTCGCCTAGTTAAGTAAATTTTTGATACCCATTCCTATTGTCATTCCTTGAAACTTGAAACACTGCTCAAATATGCATTTTTTTTATTATTTACTTTACTTAAGTTACACTTCACTCACTTGTCTTTAAAAATACAATAATCGATGTATTTTTTATAAATAATTTATTTTTTATCATTTATATTGCATATTCTTATTCTATTAAGAATTATGTAAGAATTATAATATTTAATTAATTTTATTTTCTTTTATAGTTATAATAATGTATTTTTTATTTAGCATTTAAACAATAATTATGTTATACAAGATTTCAATTGAATTGTATCTATTTTATTGGCTATTTCTTAACGAAACTAAAAATCATTGAAATTTCCTAATATTCCTTTATGCCAGTATTTTTAACAATAAAAAGGTGCCATGCTTAACGCACTAGATTGTAAATAATATATAGATATATAGTGCAAATGTATGTGTGTTTGTGTCTAGATGTAGGTGTGTGAGTACAATATGGTCACTGTATAGATATAATTTGAGATAATAAATTGTGATATAATGTATTGGACTGCATTCTCGCTATATACAACGGGGCTAACTGTCTGTCTGAAACACGAATTTAATAAAAAACATGGTTGTTTACAAACATGACAGAATGAGAACTTTATACATGATTTTTCCCATCAAATTAAGGTCGATCTGTGCCGCAGGGAGGTTGCCATAGTCACATAACAGATGGGTGACCGTGTTCTTAAATATGCTACCTCCAACATGCATTGATATCACTTCTATACCACAGTCTTGGATTTAGTATGCCTCATCAGACCGAGTGATAGAAAATTGCAGTTGTTTACGCACATTCTATAAAGAAAATAATTTGCCCTTCAGCTTTGCACACGTTTGATTGTGATTGAAATTTAAAACCAACCTTTATCCGTTAAGGGTTGAATTAAAACCTTTTTTAGCGGATACCTACGCCTATAATAATTATCTGTTTGCGAAGGCGGTAGCCTAATGGCTAAGGCATCGGACTCGCAATCGTGAGATCGCGGGTTCGAATCCTACCCATTATACTATCGACGTGAACCACTCCTAACACAAGCCATAAGCTTAGCTGGATAAGTTAACAGGATTGCTAGTAATGTGGGACTCAAAATCCTACATTGCTAGTTATCTTTGAAAAAAAAACTACATAAGCCGTTTAGTGGTTTAAGCTGTAGTGATAATATATGTTCGTAAACTTTCGCGATTTGTACACATTATAGAATTTTATAAGCCACGGGTCTTAATCGTGTAAGTATTTTATTTTAAGGCTAAATACCTTTGTTTATTGCCCGACGTTTCGACCGTATTGCAACGGCCGTGGTCAATAAACAACAAATAACAAACAAGTGGCAATAAACAAAGGTATTTAGCCTTAAAATAAAATATTTACGCGATTAAGACCCGTAGCTTATAAAATTCTATAATCTGTAGTGATAAGTCAATCACGGTTTCTTTTTTTTTTCTTTTCTATATACAATTATCCCCAGCGCAATTGGCTACTCTAAATCTCGGTTAAAACTGAGAATGCAGATAAATACATTGTACAAAAAGCAAGCTTTAATCTGTTAAATGTTTTGGTACATTAAATATTGTAAAAAGAAGTAAATATAAGTTTGCTAACACAATAGTAAGTTTGTATGCTTCAAAAGGGACTATTCTTTACTACGTGACCATTTTATCAACAGTAATACAATTCTGCTAAAGCTTTATCCGCGACAAGTCGACATGCCAATTTTGACGGTGATAACCAAGACACCCGCGCAGCGCTCCTCACATCGTAGTTTGCACCTGCTCCTGTCGGAGGCATTTACTCATTTTAATCTCGCATTTCGAATATCGACTTGTCGCAGATACTACAGTAATTTTGCCATAAATCAGAGTTCTAAGTACCTATATTAAACAAATAATAGTACATTTAGTTACAGTGTGTGTTCCTGTTGGTCTAGTGATTATTGATCCTGGCTGCTAAACTAGAGGTCGTAGGTTCGATTCTCACCCTGGACACCACTTTGGGGGACTATGCAAACATTTGTGATTCACAAATGTTTGTATAGTCCACCGCGACACAAGACTTAGAACTACTGCTGATAGGAACAATGGCCATGTAGAACTGTCCTTATGTTCTATAATCTGAATCTCAACTAATTTTAAAACTGCCATTTTTGTAATACTGATTTGTCTATTTCCTTTCTCGATCTCAAATTGCAAAAGCAAATTTAGCAATATATAGTAAAACATGTTTTACGAATAATTTTGACTACTGAGTCTTGTTGACTCCACTATTTTTTGGTACATTTGACCCCTTGGTACATATGACCCCATGGTACATATGACCCCATGGTGCATATGACCCCATGGTACATATGACCCCATGGTACATATGACCCCCTTGGGTTCAAAATGCATTAAAATGTCAGCATTAAGTTTTGTAACAGCAGAAAATGTCAAAATTATTCAAAAATCTGTACTATAAAATTGATCTCATGTAATAAAAACTCACGCCTGTGCTAATTTTCTACTGTGTTACTACTAAAAGACGTGTTGCCTCACTCTTTTTAAACGAAGAGAAATGAGACATCACTCTTTCCAACACCAGCGCTACAAAATACTGTTAAATATTTTCGTCTCTGTCTATCATATACACAAAGTCATATGATGGGAAGAGACAAAACATTTTACTACAACGTTTTCAAGGAAAAATGTTTTGCTAATAAATTATAAATAAGTTGTAATAAATAAACAGTGAATCGTTTTACATAGTTTTATTATTAAAATTACATTATTTACAATAAAACTTAAAATTTACACAAATGCATTGAATAATACATTAGATTTTGAAGCTAAAATATACATACATTTTGTGATAGGTAATGTTTTTTTTTTTATAAAAAGTATTTAAGATCACTTTAAAATCATTCATTGCAGAGTAAAGAAACAATAATATTGACCAATAGGATTGCATTAAATCTATAGGTTCAAGTGGACAAACCAATTGGTAATATTTCTCCATTCTCCACTCTGCAGCCTCACTCCGGTTCAATAGACAGGCAGCCACAGCGGACACTTCGTTAGCAGACCTACCATGATGCCTTCCTATTGCAATTACAATTTGTAAGAGGTATATTCGAGAGTCAACATTATTACTGGATACATAGCAATATGTGCAAGTCGCAAAATGTGCAGGCTACGCAAAATGTGCAGATCGCAAAATGTGCAGGAACCTGCAAGAGTATGTCTGATGTCGTATATATTGTAAGTTGTCACTGGCTTATCGGAAAGTAAGACAGATGGACCCATTTTTTAAGCCCTGTCCCATAAGTCTTTATTTACTAGCTGTTATGAGTATAGTTTTAAAATAACAGTCACATGCAAAATAACACATTTATTCGGTATATTAGTCAAAAAAGCCGCATTAATACAACTTAGCGTAACACATTTTGCGACCTGCACATTTTGCGACTTGCACATTTTGCGACTTGCACATTTTGCTATGTATCCATTATTACTGCGTGTTTGGCAAACGGTAGTAGCTTGTTTTGCAAGGATATTGTGAATCAATGTAAATAATAACTATTTTAACATTATTGGTGACACGTTATTTACGATATTTGGTATACAAGTATACATACAAAATAGGTAAGCACAAACAAAATTGAGGTATTTCAACACTAATTACTAAAGTACGAAAAAAAACTATTAAGTCATTGTAATATCAGAATTATTGTACAGACTTATTTAAGAGATATTTCTTTAAACATTAGAACTTAAAACTTAAGTAGATGGATAAAATGCAATCATGAAATACATAGAAGTAAACGCGTTTCGTTATGAGCAATAGACCGATCAGGCTGATTAATCGATTATTGTTTTTAAACTTTCGCGATTTTTATACATATTAGATATAGCTATTTCGGGACTTATTCGCGTGAATTATTTAAAGGCATGAACCTTTATTTACCTGACGTTTCGATCGAATTGCACCGATCGTGGTCACGGGTCGAATGATGGCAGCTTAGCGATGTCTCCATGAGGCGTGGGGTTTTTCATTTTCACATTTGCTGGAATCAGGACCAAATCACTGGATATAATTACATAAACCACAGGTACTTTCCACCTATCGACACTATTATTCCAGAATAGTACGCGAGGCGGTTGAGATCAAGAAGTACAAAAATTTCAACCGAGAAGGTGGATACCGGCTCTCACCATCTTGGAACCCTGTTATCAGCAAATGCAATCGTAGCCGTAACGACACCGCGCCTCAGTGTAAAGACGTTGTAAGTGTAGTGTGTAGAAGTACCGACAGTACAAATTATCAAAATTATCAAGACCAGGCGAGGGTAGTTGAAAAACCCCGCGCCTCACGGAGACATCGCTAAGCTGCCATCAGTCGACCCGTGACCACGATCGGTGCAATTCGATCGAAACGTTGGGTAAATAAAAGGTTCGTACCTTTAAATAATTCACGCGATTAAGTCCCGAAATATATCTAATATGATTAATTGATTGAAGAACAAGCCTTAACACATTTTAAAAAGCGATGATTCTCATCATCTATGTCTTTTTATATATTACGCTAGCTGACCCGCGCAACTTCGTCTGCGTATTTTTTTTAAGATAACTAGTAATGTGGCATTGTGGTCCCACATTACTAGCAATCCTGTTAACCCCTCCAGCTAAGCTCAAAGGCTTGTGTTAGGAGTGGGTTCACGTCGGTAGTATAATGGGTAGGATTCGAACCCGCGACCTCGCGATTGTGAGACCGATGCCTTAGCCATTAAGCTACCGCTGCTTTTTAAAAATATTGCAATATTTTATTGCTGTACCGCTCCTGTTAGTCGTAGCGTGATGTTATATAGCCTTCCTCGATAAATGGGCTATCCAATAGTAAAATATTTTTTCCATTCGGACCGGTAGTTCCTGAGATTATTGCGTTCAAACATACAAACAAACTCTTCAGCTTAATAATATTAAAATTTGAGTTTTTAGAAACCAAAATTCAAATACACATTTAATTTATAAATTTAGGCAAATAGTTTAGAGAAACACTAAATTTGAATGATACGTTTTTGATACTAGGTACACACTACTTACTATATTGTGATAGAACTAAATGAAATTGCATTTTGATTACAAATCTAGGTAGTTCTACTTGGAAACTTATATACCAGTATTTTATACATAAGCAGTCGAAGTTTCAGTTTTATTTCTTCCACCGAGACATCTTATTCATTTCTGCTGAAAAATAAAAAAAGAGAGAGGTCATAACATGAATTTTGCCGGATTTAATGACATAAGACAAGTTATTTTAAAGTCCTTTTCTTTATCTGTGTACTTCTTAATGTACCTACTTCTAGTTGTAACTATATGTTTCTGACCTATTCTGTATTCGTCGAAATTCTGGATTGGTACAGTCCCCTTACAGCCAGTATTTTAACTCTGTTAAAGCAACCTTTTTTTTAACATAAACTGAATAATGAGGCAATTCACTAAACAGCGGGATTTTTGACAAAAACTTAAAAAAACGGGCAAATGCATATCGGGCCACGTACAATGTAGGATTGCGTAGTCCCCCCCCCCCCCGCCCATCCGAATAATTTGTCTTAAGAAGTTAAGGTTTTCTGTTGTTTTTGTTTCATACTTACAACGTTATATCTGCATAATAATATTTTTATATTATTCAACCATTTAGCTATAGTATATTTTCCTTTAATTTCACTATATATTTATATATATAGTGAAATTAAAAAAATCATAGTAGTATTATTACTACTATGATTTTTTTCACATAAGTACCTAACAACCACCATTAAACTGGCTGGGGGGGAGGGGTGCACTTGACTCTAACAAAGTTAAAGCTTAATATTTCAGTTATAGTCTTAACAGGCCCTTAATATTTTTGAAAGACTACCTGTACTAACGACTTGTTTTTTTTATAAGATTTTATTTTACCACTTTGTCGGCGTAATTAATGGTAGTGAAATGAAATCAATGCCAAATTACAGCTTTCTAGTACTTAGGATCTCTGAGCTAACCTGGGGACAGAAGGACGGACAGACATAGTGAAACTATAAGGGTTCCTTGTTTACTACGGAACCCGGAAATAACAAGATATACGAAATTGATTTTTTCAAAACAATTTTTTTAAGTAAAAATAATTTCCTTCCTATAGTATTAAAATAGTAGTGAATTGCCCGATTCTTCAGTTTATGTATAAAAACCTGGCAAAAGCATGTAGGGTTCCGCAGCCTTGAACAATAGCAGAAAAGCGTATGTTCATGGCACTTACGCTATTTTGTTGAGAAACACAGTTTTTCGGCAATAACTCAATGACGGTATATCCGAAATAATTTTTGTTTAAAGTATTTATTAAGCGCTATCTTTGTCATTTTTTTCCATATTTTTTGGTCACACGGTTCAAAAGCGATTTATGTAACTTTCAGAGCGATTATTTTCAAAAATATTCACTCAATCTAAAAAGTTTATTAGAAACCTTAAAATGTTTTTAAAAGACCTGTTACATGTATGGTGTGCCCCCCTAAAAATATTTATTGTTCAGCTATCAAACTAAGTAGCGGCTACTACAAGACACCTTTTCACCAAATTTCATCAAGATTCATTGAGTAGTCTTTGAGTAAAATGTCTGTGACATACGGACGGAGCTAGTTCCGTTTTTGCCATTTTGGCTACGGAACCCTAAAAAAGGTTGCTTTACAAGAGTTAAAATGCTGTCTGTACCGGGGATTGACCAATCCAGAAGTCGAACGAAAACAGAATAGGTTCAGAAACAGATATAGTTACAACATGAGATAAAGAAAAGGATTTTAAAATAACTTGTCCTATGTCGTCAAATCCATTTTACCTTGGCAGTGTGCATGACTCCTGTGCAATTGTTTGTGGGTTTCTATAAAAAACCGTCTCAGACGGGACCTACGACCTTAGGGGAACCGGTTGTCTTGGTGCCGGAGTTGGTGACCGTTGGGCCGGCCCTAAAGGTTCATTTCCGTGCATCGCGGCCGATTGCGAGCCGCGCGCGACTTACGAGAAGCGTCTGACGCGCGCGGCCGATGCGACAATACTCAGAGTATGAGAATGTATAGCGCCGTTTCCGAGGGTTGCGACAGACGCGCGCGGCCGACGACTGACGTAGGCTGCGCGCGCACTCTGACTACTGTCGTATCGGTCGCGCGCGTCAGCCGCTTGTCGTAAGCCGCGCGCGGCTCGCGATCGGCCGCGATGCACGGAAATGAACCTTTAGTGCCTGTTCCTACTTGTCGTGTGTCGGATTCGACCCTCCACAATTTAAAAATCGGGTTCTCTAGTGAATGTTCTGTCACTAGAGCACCCGATTTTTAATGGGTGTGATGTTCAACTGATGTTGTGCAGTTAAACGATGTTTGTTGTTCCGCATCTGGTTGCACTTTATGTATGTTTATTGTTCACTACACTGTGACACAGTGCTTGTACCCTACTACACAACTTGTTTTTTTAACAAAATAAATTAACAAGTTATTTATGTAATACTCACCTTATATTCTCGATAACCAATTTCTCACTTTTGTAAAGGTTTCCAACAATCATCTGTAATCAAATAATTTTAGTAAGTCTAAACTCCACCAAGGACATCAACCATGAACGCAAATCAAAGAAAAATGGATTCAATATCAGTAAGGTGCACTGCACTCCTTGACCTTGACCAGTGTTAAACTTAGTTTGAAAGTCAATAGCTCAAAAGTGTGAATTATTGTATTTTTAGTTGATGAACAATTTTTTATTGCCTAATTAATTATTTCTTGCCTGCGCCTATCCAAATGGATATCTGATATCAAATGATTTGGGTGCTCAGTGTATTTCTCCGCATCGATGTCACTGTGGAGAAGCCGTGTGCAGCCTTGGACACCATGGCCTGTCATGCGGCAGGAGCGTGGGTCGTATACCTCGCCATGCAAGCATCAATGACATCATCTGTCGGGCTCTTATCTCCACTGGCGTCCCAGCTGTTGCGGCGATGGCAAGAGGCCGGACGGTATGTCATTGTTGCCGTGGAGAATGGGTAGGCCTTTGGTATGGGATGCAACTTGCGTTGATACCTTAGCACCTACCCACCTTCCAAGCACGGCGAGCTGCGCTTGCGCTGCTGCTGCATCTGCTGAGAATCTCAAACGGCGTAAATATAGTAATCTGGTTGGAGATTATATATTTGAGCCGTTTGGGGTTGAGACGCTGGGGCCGTGTGGCCCAAGTGCGCGCCACCTTTTTAATTAAATTTCGCGACGCCTCATTGGTGCTTCCCGGGACCAGAAGGCTGGCCTATTCTTTGGACAAAGAATTAGCATTGTCATCCAATGTGGCAATGCAGCCAGCCTTCTGGGAACGTTACCAGTTGACATCGATGGGAAGGAACTATTGACTTGACACCTATACGGTTTTGTATCCTCCCTTTTTTATTTTCTTTTTGTAAATATCTTGTATATATTGTATTATTATAGATGTAATTTAGAGTAGTTTTTAAATATCTTGTATATAATGGATACCTTGGTTTCCATTTGGATAGATGTCTAACTTGGAAAATCCATATAAAAGGTAAAGTGACCATGTCAAGTGATCAAGCTTAGAAGACTGTATTGGCTAATAGGCAGTAACTCTGTGCTGTCTCTGGACATGAAACTTTTAATTTACAACTCTATTCTGAAACTCATATGGAAATAAAGCATTCAGCTATGGGGAGTTGCCAGCAAGAATACAGTCACATGCTTGCAGAGGGTACAAAGACACAGAGCATTTGCAATGTTCCACAGTATATAATATACTGTGGAACATTGCAAATGCTCTATGGTTGACAAGGAACAACGAAATATATGAGTACCTAAACATTGCCACAGTGGCGTTACAAATACAAGAAACAACACATTGAAAGTCTTGCCAGTCATCCAAATCCACTTTCTTCTGGAATAGAATACTTGACAAGGCCATGTGGTTAAAAGGCTGAATAGAAACCACCTAATTTGAGTAATACAGTGATTTTCTGAGTAGATGTCTTCATTGGAAGGGACACTCAACCTAATCTATAGCCTCTCAACGCATCTGAGGATCCAGCGCACTCTTGACACCAACCACCCTCCAAAGGCGCTGTTGGTGTGGAAGTGCCGCAAACAATCCAAGTGCATGCATTGGAGCGTACACTCCTTGTGTGCGCTATGCACTCATTGTCTGTCTTTGTACAGATGTTAAGGCCCCTTGGCCACTTAGCTTGGTGGTATCAAATTTTGTGTGGATCACAATATGAAATATGAATATTATGCAGACTGAACAGACAATTGTCGATTGCCTATGGATCATTTGGAGCACATTTTAGGATTGATGAGCTTGCAAAGTCCTCTACAACACAGGGTACTTTGTGAGACTACTAACTTAATTAAAAATTAATCGCCAAATGCGTAGCAAAGTGCAAAACTAGAGAATGGCTTTACCCATTGAGCTAACATCTGAAGTCTTAGTGGCACTAGCCTAGAAAAACATCTGAAGGCTCAGTTAAAATGAACGCAATATCATCCATGGGGCGGAGCCGCGAGAACAAGCCAGTAACAAATACAAACCTGTCTTCTGATCAGTTCTAGATTGTCTATTCCTAAATTATATTGGATGATTCTTTGTTTCGTATCTGTGATTGTCTGGTTCGCTCTGAACGTATCTCGAACTTTTCTTACAGCGTAAGATCTGTAAATAACACAGGAAAACAATTCAATTGTTGACTTTTTCGGCTTTCTACATAATAGCGGTTAATAAAAGTGATAACAAAAATGAGCGAACCTAACCAATAACAACAGAAAAGATAAGCCGCAATGCTTATTAAGACATAGCTCTTATCAAATATTTACGTTACATTTGCATTTTTATTGACTACGTATCATATTTCGATTTGTATTTACAATATGATAAACTATTTCCTATTGTGATAGGTTATGTAATTTAGAAATTCAACACTTAATTACCTGAAGTTGTAATTGGGAAACTTCTCAGATTCCCTAATGAGTGATTTATATAATGTTAAAATAGACCGTCTTGAGGGTGGTGCAGACATTTTTATTTAAATTTTTCACAATAAATTTTATCGAGAATCGAGCTGACAGCTGACTGCCTGATGAAATTTGTAAATATTGTCACGTTACGTTTCACGGACATCCGTAAACTTATTTAAAAAGAACTTACAAAGTATGGTTTATATTTGTCATTATTTATAACAATAACACAGATATAGTAATGCGGTTTTATGATTCCAATCAAAAAATTTAATTTCGTTATAACGTTTACTTTCTAATAATTACAAATTAAATAATGTCCTTTTTTAAGGTAAGAAGTTTATGTATAAAGAATTGTATGTATTGAATATGGCTAGTAAAACGAACATACAACGCAAAAAGGTAGATTTTTTTATCTAATGTGCTCACAAAACAACATACTTACACACTTACTAATACAAATAACAGATCTTATTATAAATGCATGTAATAACCTATTTGATTATTAAACTAGATGAGATTTTTAAAGTAACTAATTATTCGTTTGTAATCAAGTTTGGTTTTTTGTATTTCTAACTATTGGTAGCAATTTTACCGCATTTAATTGGCAAGACTTTTATATTTTACAAATGGCTGATGCAGCTCTGACGAACTCGGTGGTGTAGTCTGTTTTATCAGTAAATTATTAAATTATTCAAATGTTAATAGTGATAAAGTGTTAGCAAATATTAATATAGGCTTTAATCGGCTGAGCTGCTGTAATATAGTGCCCAGTGATCTCCTAAAGGTAAGTTAAAATCGCAAAACATTACGTTCTTAAAGATTTTGTTTATTTATATTTCGATTTTCATTAGATATTGGCTTGTCACGACAGCCTACGTTTATAAAAGTGTGTTAATTTAATAAAGCAATTAGCGTCATGCAATTTTCTAACGTCTGTTTATAAACTTCGTCTTAGAAAACGAGGTTATTGAAGAAATGTAGGAACTCATGTAGTATGTTTTTTAACTTCGATTTGATCATGTGATACAGTCGTAAATAACTTAGCAAACAAGACAGTCTTTTGGTAAATAAAACCAGTTATTTTCGTAACAATAGAATCGTACAATTTCGAACTGCGAGCCTATTATGTTGCCGCCAAATACAAAGCCTGGGTATTGAAATTAGAGTACTTATTCCGCGTTATTGAATACACATATTGTCAAAAATTACACCAATTTAGGCGCATATTGTTATGAGTTATGTATACATTGTGTAAGCATGGTATTTTCAAACTGTTTAGTCATTCTAATGTATGTTGTTTGCAGTCAGGAACAAGTTATATTTGAATCATTCATTATGTGTTACATGATCATAATCACTGTATAATTTTATAATAAAGTAGCTGCTATATGAATTTATTATTTTATGCTCAAAACTCTAAAGCTATGTTACTTGTAGTGATTGATAAACTTTCTCCATTTCTACACATCTATATTAATATTATAAAGCTGAGGAGTTTGATTGTTTGTTTGAACGCGGTAATCTCAGGAACTACTGATCCGAATTGAAAAATTCTTTCACTTTTGGATAGCCCGTTTATCGAGGAAGGCTTAGGCTATATAACATCATGCTACAACCAATAGCAGCGGAGCATCAATGAGAAATGTTGCAAAATTTACGCAGACGAAATTGTGCGGGACAAATAGTTATCAATATATATATACATATATTACGGGTCTTAATCACGTGAATAATTTAAGGTAAAATACCTTGTTTATTGCCTGACGTTTCGACCGTATTGCAACATTTATAATGCCGTGGTCAGTCTACCCGTGACCATGGCAGTTGCAATATATTTTCATAATACTTGTAGTGACTTATCATTACATGGAATATTCTGAACATGTGCAAAACTTGTTGTACTTATGTCTTTTTTAGTAATATTGTTATCTGTTTAAACATTAGGTACGTAAAAGGAAACTGTAACAGATATATCAATGCACAGCTTAAACTACTGTATGGATTGGATTGAAATTTAATACACAAATAGTTATTATAAAGTAGATATTCAATAAGGCGGGCTTCTTAATTAGTATTTATGTACTTTGCAATACAATTTAACCATATTGATTGTGTTATTGACATAGATTAAGTGTAGCAGTAAGTACGAACTTCGTGGTTTATAAATGCTATATTATGTATTAAGTTAGTCTGAAAAATATTTTTTTTATTTCTTATTTAACTGTCTATTCATGCAAAAGGAAATTATTCAATTAGGTTGCTAGTTTCTTAGATTGCCAAGTAGAATTTGTATTATCCTCTAGCACACACCCACACATACACACAAACACATATGCACACACACTCACACACTAGCATTAACATTATTTCTGTTCATTGGAATTTATATTTTAAAGATCCACAAATTTCTGTCTGCAAATTAATGATATATGTAATAGCCCTAGGTGACTATGCCAGCACCAGAGGAGCCCTCAAGTTAACCTGACATTCATTCTACATGAATGTAAGGACCTAGAGTGACTAAGGCCCCATTAAAACATTTAGAATAAAAAAAAAAGTCATAGCCCTGGTGCTTTTAACACATGTTGAATCTTACTTAGGGTACCAGAGCTCAACGAATGGTTGTCTCCTAATATAACTTTATATAAATTGTAACAACTAGATTGTAAACTATGCCAATAAACATTATTATTATTATTATAACTGTAATGCCTAACATTTGCCCCTTTATTTAATGTATATTAATATTATAAATGTTAAAGTTCAGATGTATAGATGGACGTTCCTTATCTGGAAATACGTTAATATGTTTGAAATTTGGCACAGATATATTACAGCCTGGAACAGTTCTCGATTTTGAAGGGGCTCTGTCAATTTTAACTATATTGACACATGCTTAGAAAAACTAATTCAATGAGGTAGAGGCATCACTAAGTGAATGCTATAATACCTCTGTCCCATGCAAGATACACTTGGCAAAGCTATCTTGCCATTTACGAACATAAATAGGCAAGAAAAACTGTTGTACTCTCCTAATTTTTTTGGAACGAAGTTCCTTATCGCGCGTTGCGAAAGGGGGCTAGACGGAAAAAAATTAAGACCAAAAGTTGTAACGACACTTTTTTCTGTGTTGTTACAACTTTGGGTCTTAATTTTATTACAATTCCTTCACTAATTAATCAAAAAGAACTTCGTTCCTCCCGGTTTGCACCTCTCAAGTTTTTTTTTTCCGTCTCATTATTGCAATCTGTTTTTATTGAACATTCAGCAATATGTATGTCAAGTCATTCAATGATTTGTGAGGTACATGTCCAATAATAATTTATATTAGGTCTTGAGGTATTCTTTTCTTCAGTCTCCTCACACTTGGCAGGATTTCATCCATAAGATGGTGTGCCAGTATCTGCAATCTATTCTTATATGTTGAGACATTTTCCTTAATTACTGTTTTAATACCAAGGTCATGGTGAAGTCTCGCATTAGTGACATACCATGGTGCATCTACTATCATCCTCAAAATTTTTGATTGGAACCTTTGTAGTGTTTCCATATTTGAGTTGGCAGCTGTGCCCCACAGTTAAACACCATATGTCCGTATGGCTTTTATTATACAGATATTTAACAAAAGCTTATTTTCTATTGAGAGTCGGCTGTTCTTATTAATTAGCCAATATATCTTTCATACTTGTTGTCGCATTGCTAGATGTTAGTAAATATATGCTTTCTCCATGTTAAGCGTTGGTCTGGGTACATTCCAAGATATTTTGCTTCGTTAGACTGTGGGAGCTGAACACCGTTTAATGTAACTGGTGGACAAGTGTGCCGCCTGTACAGATTTTGTTTCATTAGCTTTAATTCGCCAATCTTTCAGCCATGTCGCGACTTTGTTTAGAATATTCTGTAAATTATAAGAATCTTGTGTTGGAGTATCAGCAGATGACAAAAATGTACTCTCCTAATAAAATGGGGATGTAAGGGGGCGCATCACCATCTTTCGCTCCAAGCCAACCTCACCTGCACGCGGTACATCCTGCTGTACAACGAACGAGGCTCTGGCGCCCGGCTGGTGGCGGTATAACCATCCCAATTTTTGGGGCGTAGCTAAAGTAACAGGTCAGTGACGGGCAGCAGCGTCACTGATGCGAGAGCTACGCCCTGCGATCGCCAACCCGCCTGCCCAGCGTGGCGATTATGGGCATTACCCCCATATGCACCAAGCACAAAAGCCACGGCCCCCAGTTCCCGGCAGTCACGCTATTCCTGGACATGGTGGCGTCCACGGTAACGGCGTGGCCACCACAACCGACTGACCCTGGCGACGTAAAACGGACGCACGCTACGGCTAGACTCGTATCTGGCACAACTTGAGGTGGAACTTGGGAAGATTTGGTGGCATATCCTCGGGTTAAGTGAAGTCCGAAGAGAGGGAGAGGACACCATAACCCTCGAGTCAGGCCACCTTATGTACTTCCGCGAGGGAGACCAACAATCCCAAGGTGTTGGGTTTCTGGTAAATAAGTCCCTTTCTGACAACGCTGTGGAAATGTCTCGCGTGTCGAACAGGGTAGCGTACCTCATTATCAAGCTCACCGAGAGGTACAGCCTCAAGGTGGTGCAAGTGTACGCACCGACCTCGGCACATCCAGACGACGAAGTGGAGTATATGTTCGATGACATATCGAGGGCCCTCCACTCCACTACTAAGACCCACTACAACGTTGTTATGGGGGACTTCAACGCTAAAGTGGGAGTAGAAAATTGCAGCGAATTGGTAGTAGGATCCCATGGATTTGGAAGCAGAAATCATAGGGGGCAAATGCTAGTCAACTTCTTCGAACGGGAGGGGCTCTTCTTGATGAACTCCTTTTTCAAGAAACGGCCCCAAAGGAAGTGGACGTGGCAAAGCCCCGACACTATGACAAAAAACGAAATTGACTTCATCACGACGGACAAAAAGCATATATTCGGAGACGTCACCGTGATCAACAGGTTTAATACCGGTAGTGATCACCGACTTGTCCGAGGCTCTCTGAATATCGACTTCAAGGCGGAACGTGCCCGTCTGATGAGGTCCAGGCTTCGACCTGTTTTGATCCAAACCATGATAGGATCCGAAGCGTTCCAGTCAAACCTGGATAACCGATTTGCTGCCATGGAAACCACAACAGACGTAAACCAGAAGCTCGTAAATGTGGTTCGGATACTTAGGGAAGAAGGTACGAGATTTTGTGATATGCAGCGTAAGGGCAAGAAGTCAAAGCTTTCGGAAAAGACTTTAGGGCTAATGAAAAAACGACGTGAAAACCCACCCGTCACTTCGTCGGAAAAGCGCGCTCTAAACCAAGAGATCAACAAGCTTATACGACACGACCTTCGGCGTTCCAACACTCTTTTCATTAAAAGAGCGATCGAACAGAACCGGGGTTCAAAAGTGTTCGTTCGTACAATCGCTTGGAAGAAGCCACCTGACGAAGTTGACCACAACAAGTGGAGAAGTCGTTTCTTCGAAGCGGGCAGTCCTCTCCGAAGTGGAAGGCTTCTATGGCCGGTTATACGCTTCGCATGCATCTCGACCTGATCCTGAAGATGAGGGTCCTAGAGCCACTCTAACACGCCACTACACCGAAGACCTGCCAGAAGTCAACATTGACGAAATCGTGCTGGCTCTTAAGCAGCTAAAAAATGGAAAAGCCCCTGGAGAGGATGGCGTTACAACAGAGCTGTTAAAGGCTGGAGGTAAACCCGTACTGAGGGAGCTCCAAAAGCTCTTTAATGCTGTCCTGTTTGAAGGGAGAACTCCGGAGGCGTGGAGTAGAAGCGTAGTCGTCTTGTTCTTCAAAAAAGGAGATAAGACCCGGCTGAAGAACTACCGACCTATTTCTCTTCTAAGCCACGTCTATAAGCTGTTCTCAAGAGTCATCACGAACCGCCTTGCGCGAAGACTTGACGAATTCCAACCACGGGAACAGGCTGGATTTCGGAGCGGATATGGCACCATAGACCACATCCACACAGTGCGGCAGATTATACAAAAGACCCAAGAGTATAATCAGCCACTGTGTCTAGCCTTTGTGGACTATGAGAAGGCCTTTAACTCGATTGAAATCTGGTCCGTTCTGGAGTCTCTGCAGCGATGCCAAGTAGATTGGCGATATATCCAAGTGATGAGATGTCTCTACGAAGCCGCAACAATGTCCGTCCAAGTACAGAATCAGGAAACAAAACCTATACCATTGCATCGAGGAGTGAGGCAAGGGGACGTTATCTTCCCGAAACTGTTCACAAATGCAATGGAGGATATGTTCAAGACGCTGCACTGGAAAGGGCGGGGCATCAACATCAATGGTGAATACATCTCTCACTTGCGATTTGCAGATGACATTGTCATTATGGCGGAAACGCTGCAGGACCTGCAACTGATGCTGAATGACCTGGCTGACTCCTCTGTACGCATCGGCCTAAGGATGAACTTGGATAAAACCAAGGTCATGTTCAATGAACATGTACTACCGGAACCGATAGCGGTGCACGGCGCCGTTCTCGAAGTTGTTCAAAAATATGTGTACCTCGGGCAGTCATTGCAGTTAGGTAGAAACAACTTCGAGGACGAGGTGAACAGGAGAATTCGGTTGGGTTGGGCACCGTTTGGTAAGCTACGTCAAGTCTTCTCATCGTCGATCCCACAATGTCTAAAGACTAAAGTCTTTAATCAGTGCGTCCTACCCGTCATGACATACGGAGCCGAAACGTGGACTCTGACGGTACGGCTAGTCCACAAGTTCAAAGTCGCTCAGCGTGCTATGGAAAGGGCTATGCTCGGAGATTCTCTTAGGGACAAAATCAGAAATGAGGTGATCCGGCAAAGAACCAAAGTTATCGACATAGCCCACCGGATTAGCAAGCTAAAGTGGCAGTGGGCTAGCCATATTTGTCGAAGAACCGACAACCGTTGGGGTAAACGAGTTTTTGAGTGGAGACCACGGCACGGCAAACGTAGTGTAGGACGCCCTCAGGCCAGGTGGAGTGATGATTTACGCAAAACGGCTGGCAGGAGCTGGATGCAAGAAGCCAAAGATAGAACAAAGTGGCGTGCAATTGGAGAGGCCTATGTCCAGCAGTGGACTGGGATAGGCTGATGATGAATAAAATGTTTTCATTTTTTTTAGGTAAGTATTATGTATGAGTGGGCGAAAGTATGCATATTGATAAGTCACCTTGAACTTTACTGAGCCTGTTTTTGTCTGACTTTTTAAACTTAAGTACTAGTTATGCCTGCATTTATATTGGTTTAAACCCATACAACTTTCAAGTGTCAAATGTATAAGCACTCTTTATTTTACATCCTTACAACCTGGTAGGCCACCTTTTACAGATGTCTTTAATTTTTAAAAATGTCAAATTTACTATCCATTTTTACTCAACTATCATATCAACCCATATGATGGCCCACTGCTGGGCACGGGTCTCCCCAGTAGATCCTGGGGGTAATTGCCATAATCGCCACGCTTGGCGAGCGGGTTGGCGATCGCAGTAAGGCTTTAAGTACGCAGAGGACGCTGCTGCCCGTCCTCCGGAGTGAAATCCCTTAGTCGCCTTGACGACACCCACGGGAAGAGATGGGGTGGTACTATTCTTAAGCCGGCACCAATCAACTATAATGTTTTCAAATTTTTTTATGTTTGTTACAATGCATAAAGTAATAAGTGTGTCTGTGTATTTATGTGTCTATCTGTGCTTTCATATGATCTGTTTTTATAAATAAGAAAGTTAATTAGAAGAGGTACTGCTTAATGGTTAAAGCATGACTCGCGTAGTCGAAATCGTGATGTCACGGGATCGAATCCTACCCGTTATACTACCGACGGGAACCAACTCCTAACACAAGTCATTGAGCTTAGCTGGAGGGGTTACCAGGATTGCTAGTAATATTGAACCACAATGTCAGCTAAACGGTTGATGTTGGGTATGTGAAGAAAAAAATCACAGTACTAGTTTATCGGATAGTATACCTACATATATAGTGAAATTAGCTGACCCTCGCAACTTCGTATGCGTTAATTTTCCCCGTTTTTGCAACATTTTTAATTGCTGCTCCGCTTCTATTGGTCGTAGCGTGATGTTATATAGCCTATAGCTTTCCTCGATAAATGGGCTATCCAACAGTAAAATAATCTTTCAATTCGGACCCGTAGTTCCTGAGATTATCGCGTTCAAACAAACTCTTCAGTACTCTTTAGTATAGACTAGCTGTCCCGCGCAACTTCGTATGCGTAATTTCTCCCCGTTTTTTAAACATTTCTCGTCGCTTCTCCGCTCCTATTAGTCATAGCGCGATGTTATATAGCCTATAGCCTTCCTCGATAAATGGGCTATCCAACAAAAAAAGAATTTTTCAAATCGGATCAGTAGATCCTGAAATTAGCGCGTTTAAACAAACAAACAAACAATGAAACAAACAAACTCTTCCGCTTTATAATATTAGTATAGAATTATAGATTTAAATGAAAAGTATCACAGCTAAGTAGGCTTTACAAGTTTACGAGTAACAGATGATCAAATGACGTAGTAGTAGTAACAAAATTTTAGTACGAATTCCATTGAAAATTATCACTAAGTAGGTACAACGTTGTTAGTAGTATGAAACAGAAACAACAGAAAACCCACTTCTTAATCCACATGATTCGGGTGGGGGGGCTACGGAACCCTACATTGTGTGTGACTCGACATGCATTTGCCCGGTTTTTCTCTCTTTCGGTCGATGACATTCAGATCTTTGCCAAACAAAGATTTGGATGGCGTTGATACTGTTATGGGCTAGCGTGACGTTTACCATCAGGCGCACGACTTGCTCGTCTCTGCATTTCGTAGATTAAAAATAAAAATGTGTGGTACTCGGGGACTGCCGCGGTAAAGCTATTGCATAGCATTTTTATCAAATTAAGCAATTAAAAAAAAAAAAAAATTCATTAAAAAAACAAATGTTTTTAATTTTTTTTTTCTTTAATTTTATTTTTAAATTACAAAAAAAGGAATTTAAAAAAAAAAAAAATTTTTAATTATAACAAAACAATGTTTTTAATTTTTTTTTCTTTAAAAATATTTTTTTTTTTAATTTTAAATAAGCAATTAAAAAATTTTTTTTTTTTAGTTTTTAAAAAAGTTTTTTTTTTTAAATTTAAAAAAAAGTCATTAAAAGTTCTGCTATTCATCGATAGATGGCAAAACTAAAAAGTATCACCGCTGTGCCCGTCGGAGTGGGGAGCGTGAGGTTTTTTCGTTACGGCATTTCTGGATTCGGTCTCCGCGCTCAAGGCCCGCGATAGAAGCTATGCAATAGCTTAAAAACATTTTACAGTTAAACGATAATGCAGATGACATAAAAACAATGACTCATTAAATATTTATAAATGTTACTGATGTTACAAGGATATTATGAGTTCTCAGTATCTTAGAAACAAAGGATGCCCATAATTACGTTTATTAATTAGTTACCTTACCTCATAGTTACACAGAACTTGTTTTCTGTAGACGGTAAATGAGATAATGGAAACCATCAATGAGGTTTTAACACATTTTTTCAATAGATCTTCCACAGTAGGTTGCAAGCCTTGTGTCGCGTCGCGGGGGACTTTACAAGCATAATGATGAAGCAAATCCCTCCCTTTCCACACGCAGGAATTTTCAAGTCTTCGCCATACATTTGGTCCGCGTTGACAGGCAGTTCACCCCTCTCCCCACCTCCCAGAGTCGTCGCACGCGTGACTCACAGTTTCGGCGTTGATGAAATGCGCTACCCTCCCGTCGAGCGAGCGGTTCACACTTGACCAATGAAAATGCACACCTAGAACATGATCCTGGATCACTCTCCGATGCCTCCCCCTAGAATCCAGGATGATCCTGGATCCGCACCAGCAGGCCTACTCTTCTTTATAACGAAACTAGCTGTCCCGCGCAACTTTTCTCCGTACGTCTACTCCATCGTATGCGTAAATTTTCCCCGTTTTTGCAACATTTTTCATTGTTGCTCCGCTCCTATTGGTCGCAGCGTGATGTTATATAGCCTAAAGCCTTCCTCTATAAATGGACTATCTAATAAAAAAGACTGTTCCAAATCGGACCAGTAGTTCCTGAGATTAGCGCGTTTAAACAAACAAACTTTTCCGCTTTATAATATTAGTATAGATTAATGAATTTTCGTTTACTTACATTTCTTAAGTTTACGTGGACTATTCTAATAAATTATTGGATAGACGATTTTCCTTAAACGAGTGGATTGTATAGAGATTCCTGGCTCTGTACCACTCATTTTTGATCGAAACTCCGTTTTCATTGAATTAGTGTAGGCCTCCTAGTATTCTTGGTATTTGTGAGGTAATTACTCTGCTACTGGTTTGTTATTAAACATTTGACACGGTACGCGGTTTTGGTATAGTTGGTTGCACTCGTTCGTTAATGTTTGTTTTTGTTGCAGTTGAACACATATGGATGATGAGAAACACTGGTGTGATGATGACAGACTATACCCCTCAGGACGTGACAGTGATGACAGCCCTCTGCTGTCAAACAGGTAAGATTATTAAAAAGGAACTTAGTGACCGACAGGAGCTTCGTTTTCGATTGCGTCAATTTGTGTTAAAAAAATATGTCGCCATATTTTCATGCATGCGGCCATGCTGAAATCAGAAGTTCGTGTTTATCGCGTGTTATTTGGCCTACCTTGCAAGGCTTGGCAAAATCAGGAGAGAGATGAAATTTTCAAAGAAAATTTACAGTGTAAATATTTTATGTCCAATTCATTTTCATTTTCCGGCGAAAATAAGACTAAAGTCAAAGCTTCTTTTAGGTTGGATACTAGGTACTATCTATACTACTATTATAAAGCTAAAGAGTTTGTTTGTTTGTTTGTTTGAACGCGGTAATCTCCGGAACTACTGGTCCGAATTGAAAAATTCTTTTAGAAAGCCCATTTATTGAGGAAGGCTATAGGCTATATAACATCACGCTACGACCAATAGGAGCGGAGCAGCAATGAAAAATGTTGCAAAAACGTGGAAAATTGACGCATACGAAGTTGCGCGTGACAGCTAGTCATTAATAACCCTTCCTTGCAGTCGGATAAAAACACGTGAACCATAATATGTAGACGTCTACTAGGTAGTCGAGAAAGCAGACTATTTAGTCATATTTGTAGTCTAATACTAGTACTAGGCTGACTAGAAGCTTCGTACTTATGGAATCCCCGAGGGGCTCTGCATATGGATTTCTAGCTTTTTAGACAATCGGAGCATTACTGTGCTTGTTTCGGTCTGAAACCCATTATTGCTGGCGTCCCACAAGGCTCGGTGCTCTCCCCAACACTGTTCATTCTGCATATCAATGACTAGCTGTACTGCGCAACTTCGTCTGCGTAAATTTTCCCCGTTTTTGCAACATCTCTCATTGCTGCTCTGCTCCTGTTGGTCGTAGCGTGATGTTATATAGCATATAATGCTATTTATCGAGGAAGGCTATATGTTATATAGCCTTCCTCGATAAATGGGCTATCCAACCTTGAAAGAATTTTTCAATTCGGAACAGTTGTAATTCCTGAGATGACCGCGTTCAAACCAACAAACAAACTCTTCAGTTTTATAATACAGTGGACCCGCGTCAATCAGACAAACGTTTTGCAGGACGTTGTCGGACTATCCAATTTGTCGGATTATAGAGTACTGCCACAGACTCCGAATCCGACAAATAAAACATAAATACTTATTGATTGCAAAGCGTGAATGAGAGAAAAAACTCGTGCAGCCTTTGACAGGTATTGTCTATAAAGTAGCGTTGACTACTCTCGAGAAAGATACAGTGCCACAGACCTCTATAATCCGGACTTTTTTTGAAGGAGTGTACCTTGTAATCCGACAAATAACAAATTAAAGGTTTATACAGTGTCACAGACCTCTATAATCCGGACTTATTTTGAAGGAGTGTACCTTGTAATCCGACAAATAACAAATTAAAGGTTTATACAGTGTCACAGACCTCTATAATCCGGACTCATTTTGAAGGAGTGTACCTTGTAATCCGACAAATAACAAATTAAAGGATTATACAGTGTCACAGACCTCTATAATCCGGACTTATTTTGAAGGAGTGTACCTTGTAATCCGACAAATAACAAATCTCATGCATGACAATGTACAGTGATAAGCATGCCGGATTACAAGGAGCTCCGGATTAGCCAGGGGCCGGATCACCGGGGGTCTACTTAGTATAGATATGTTGTCCATAGAGAATATACATAACATGAGACATACCATTCAACTGAACGTCCCTCGGAACGTTGTTCAGGAGAGACGGTTGTAACTTGTGTCAGAAGTCGAGTACTCTCTGGGGCGGGTCTCCGAATGGGGTAAAAAGAACCCGGTTCGATTCAACCCCCCAAAGACACAATTATGCGCGTTCACTGCGACAGTTTCAAGGAGTTACACTCCGAGTCTCCAAGAGTATTGAGTGAGATCCACGGTGTTGAATTCTCCAGGAAAGGCCAGTTTGGGAGTCATTGGTTGCTTTACCGAATTTCTTGTATTGTATTAAATTTCTTTGGCCATTGGCCTTATCCACCCCATTTACCTATCGTGCTCCCCCCCCCCCCTCCACAGAATGAAATCCTGGATCCGCCCATGACTACAGATAGTTTTTCCCGACGCCTATTTAAGACCGTCTAGTAGTCCAGACTCCCATGTACAAGTGGCATAAACGCTAATCGAATCGAATAAAATCAATAATAATGGCGTCGGAGTAATGTAGTTGTGCGTACAAAACCGCAAATATTAAATAATGGCTGAAGATATTTTGCGGTTTTGCACTTGTTTCAGAGGCAGTTAGCTAGTCGGCCAAAGTCATAGTCAATCTATATATATCAACCCATATGATGGCCCACTGCTGGGCACGGGTCTCCCCAGTAGAACCTACTGGTATGTAGATCCTGGGGGTAATTGCCATAATCGCCACGCTTGGCGAGCGGGTTGGCGATCGCAGTAAGGCTTTAAGTACGCAGAGGACGCTGCTGCCCGTCCTCCGGAGTGAAATCCTTTAGTCGCCTTGACGACACCCACGGGAAGAGATGGGGTGGTACTATTCTTAAGTAAACTAGTAAACTAGTAACTAAATATAAATACAATTATTCTAGTCTGTTTAAAAGAGTACCCTAAATTGTTGATTTCCTTAACTTCTGCAAAATAACACGTTTTATTGCCATAAAAGTTACATTAAAGTTTGAACGCTGTCTGCCATGTTCGTGACGTCATTGCGGCACATCGTCTTGACCGACGCGACGTTTCGAATGTAAACTAAACTGACATAACTTAAATATACAGGACACCGTTTACAACAGTATATATAGTGTCTGATTCAGCGTGACGAATAAAGGCCATTCTTTTCTTCCTTTTGATATCAGAATTAATATTTTATATTTAATCATTCCTTACAAGTATTTTGGCCAATATTTAAGTTTACATATAGTTTTTACCTTTGTTGTAAGTAGATGCTCCTACTATAATGTACCCACTGAGGCTGATTTTGCTTTATCTCATGTTTCAACTTTTTGAGAATACAATTTGCATCAGTCCTTAACATGGTGTATAGTATATTAGTCGCAGCACCTTACCCCTATATCAAGTTTATAAACATTCAAACATTGTAAAATTGGCAATTTGAAAAGAGTGGCCGCTAGTTTTTATTGCCAGGTTCTTTTCTCCGGCTTTACCTATTGTTTGCGAACTTGGCATTACATGTACATGTAGAATCCCCACGTATCACAAGAGTTGTTTTGCATCCTAAGTGAATAAAGAATTTTGAATTTTTGACAATGTATTAAATAATACCAATATTACGTCACATCATGGCCGCCCATGTTTTGGTCACTTGGTACACAAATAAAAATTTCAACTTTTAATTTTAATATAATAAAACAATATGTACATTTATGACTCGAAATCAAATGTTCACTACGAAAGTGCCCTATTGTAGAGTCCCTGACCCAATGGGGATCAGGCAGATCGAGATATATGCGAAGTTAAGTTGCACCCCTCCGTGCCTTAAAGAGCTCGTTAACCGTCCTACGCCTAATCTTTCTACGGTCGTGTCGGACTTCCGTTCCATCGGACTATGAGAGGGAGAGAATAGAGAGTGCAATTGTGCACTATATTATCTCTGTGTAATTGGTCAACTTCTGGGTCAACCGTAAACAACGTCAATTAGGCCGCATGGCTCCGGCTTAAGAATCATTCTATCTCTTCGCGTGTGTATCGTCAAGGCTAATATTCTGTACTACTTCTGTATAATACTTCTTTTTCGTTTGACATGGCTGATAACAGAAACACAAAAGTATTTTTTTGACACGGACGATCGCTCTCCGCGCTCGTCGCGCATCGAATGAGTGCCCTAGTTGCCCTACCTAACTGCCTAAGTCTTATTACAGTAGGATCAACGTAACTAGGCCGGACTGAAGTAGGCGACAAGTGGTTGCGCAGATGCATTTTTTGGAAGTATCTGGTGACAGGAAGCGGGGGGCGGGGGCGGTAACTAAACCAAGAGAATTAGAGATGCGATTACGCAGCACATTGTCATAATTAGTATTACTAACTCATGTTTTTTTCTGATTATTTTCGTAAAGAAATTGTTTTTCAAAGTTTCGTTAGTATATTTACTGTAACTGTTCTAAATTTAAACTTTTATGGACTCATTTAAATAGTGTTTTTATATTTTTTAAATAAAATGTTGTTAGTATTTTTTATCGATTAAACTTAATTAATCGTTTTCGTTAGTAATTTTAGGGTCGCATCTCTATGACATGCGCGAAAGTGATAAAAACCTAACTTCAATCCGGTCAAGTTACGTTGATCCTACTGTACAGTGCAGTGTAGTAAGTGCACTGCGGATCGGGTCCAATCTGCTGCTCTAAATTGGGTCCCTTACTCCCTAACTCTTATTACACCTCTCTTTTTAAGGGTTTATGGTCCTTGATTCAGTGTAGTGTAATAAGCGCATAAAGCCTTACTGCGATCTCCAAAGCATTTCAAATATGGCAGTTACCTCCCAAGTTCTACTGACGAGACCCGTGACAGTGGGACATAATATGGCTTGATATAAACCAACATCGGTTGGAAGACCATTATAGTAATGACAAAAATACAAAATAAAACACCATTCGTGATCAATACTTGTTCAATTAAAGTAAAAACATGATAGGTTTTATGTACCATTCGTAGTTAGTAATTCTGATAGTCGAGCGACAGTCAAACTTTGAAGGTCAGTCAACATATTTTGTCTATTTTATCTGTTGTGTTATATTTAACATGAAGTACACGAACTGTATTTTTTTAAAGCAAATTATGAATAGACAGTGTCACGCTAGCTCATAACAGTATCATCATCATCATCAGCCTATCGCAGTCCACTGCTGGACATGGGCCTCTCCAATTGCACGCCACTTTGTTCTATCTTCGGCTTCTCGCATCCAGCCCCTGCCAGCCGTTTTGCATAAATCATCACTCCACCAGGCCTGAGGGCGTCCTACACTACAACGGTTGTCGGTTCTTCGGCTAATATCGACTGCCTCTGTGGCGTGGTGGGAGTGTATCCGGACTGCACTGTACAGTAGGATCAACGTATCTTGACCGGATTGAAGTTAGGTTTTTATCACTTTCCGACTATATCCGACTGCTACGCAAGAGGTCGTGGGTTCGATCCCCACCCAGTATAAAACTTTGTGTGATGAGCAAGATGGTTTATTCTGTGTCTGGGTGTTATTTATCTGTAAGATGTATGTATTTAGAAATATATAAGTATGTTTATCAGTTGTCTGGTTTCCATAGTACAAGCTCTGCTTCGTTTGGGATCAGATAGCGTTGTGTGAGTTGTCCCAAGATATTATATGGCCAGCCCACTGCCACTTCAGCTTGCTAATTACCCCAAATAACAGTATCACTGCCACTCAAATCCTTGTTTGGCAAATATCTGAATGTCACCGCACTGCGTTCCTCATTTAAGACATTAATTGCCCAGTAATTACACTTGCTGCATTGCCCTACAACCGAAATACAGTGATGTGTTAACATTACTATTTCACAGAAGAATGGCTTAGTCCTACCATTCGTAGTTATCGTATACCTAGTTAATCCAATATGACATAGAACCTAGCGGTCCGTGTGCACATTCCTGCTACGCACAACCATCTTGTGGAATCAACTGTCGCCAGCTGGTTTTCCGACCGATATGAATAAGGGACCTTGAAAAAAAGCGGGCAAGAGCATGTCGGACCATGCCCCTACACTGAGCATGGTCTGACATGCTCTTGCCCGGTTTTTCGCCTGAAAACACGGATGAAATGAAGTTTTCTAAAAATGAAACCTAGCTAGATCGATTTATCGCCCCCGAAACCACATGCATACTTAAACAAGAAAATCGTCGGAGCCGTTTCTGAGATAAAATATTGATATATGTAAAAGTAACAGTATTCATGGGCGGATCCAGGATTTCATTCTGTGGAGAGGGAGGGGGGGGGGGCACGATAGGTAAACGGGGTGGATAAGGCCAATGGGCAAAGAAATTTAATACGAAATTCGGTAAAGCAACCAATGACTCCCAAACTGGCCTTTCCTGGAGAATTCAACGCCGTGGATCTCACTCAATACTCTTGGAGACTCGGAGTGTAACTCCTTGAAACTGTCGCAGTGAACTACAACAATTTAAATTTAATTTAAAAACCGGGCAAGAGCATGTCGGACCATGCTCAGTGTAGGGTACCGCAGCCTTGAAAAATTGTATCAGCAGAACAGCGTTTGTTCATGGCACTTACGCCCTTTTGTTCAGAAACACAGTTTTTAAGCAATAACTCAATGATGGTATATCCGATTATGTCCGAAATAATTTTAGTTTTAAGTATTTATTAAGCGCTACCTTTGCGATTATCTTTCAAAAATGCTATTATTATGTCCTGCGGATCCCTCGTGTAGAGGCACGTGTTGAAGTACTCAAAGTTTAATTTCGTGGAAGCGAAATATTGCGAGTCAAGGGTCCGGAGATGCCTACCAGTCAACTTGGTGAGACAATAAAAGTAGAGATCTGCAACTAAGAAAACTGGGGACAAATACCCTAGTTTTCTTAGTTGCAGTTCTCTACTTTTATATTCGGTCTCTCAATCTATTTCAATTGTTGTATTAATACAACAATTGAAATGAAATTATGATATATGAAGTAGTAAGGAAATGTCTTTAAAGACATTTCCTTACTACTTCAATCGTGGTGATTCACAGATCGAGAGCTGGTGTTGGAATCCCTCTATAATCTACTTAAGATGAATTTTCGCTAAATGACGCCTATTCAATCAGTTATCTAGAGAAAGATACGTTCTGAGTTCGTGACTGTTATGTCTGACATGAGAACGCTAAAAGAATAAAGAGATTACATGTACATATGACTGCCTCTGTGGCGCGGTGGGAGTGTATCCGACTGCTACGCAAGAGGTCGTGGGTTCGATCCCCACCCAGGATAAAACTTTGTGTGATGACCACGATGGTTTTTTCTGTGTCTGGGTGTTATTTATCTATAAGATGTATGTATTTAGAAATATATAAGTATGTTTATCAGTTGTCTGGTTTCCATAGTACAAGCTCTGCTTAGTTTGGGATCAGATAGCGTTGTGTGAGTTGTCCCAAAATATTATATTATTATTATATGTGTATTAACTTCGAGTAACAAGAGTCAGGTTAAGAGTATGATAGGACTATAACATCGTGATTATCGTAGGTAGTGCCGTTCGCGGGATTCGTCAACCGTGGCATAATGTGGACATAACACTTCAACTCAAATCCCGGTATTTTAAGATTCACTTTCGCCTAATCACACAGTGGGTTATGCTTATCGAAGCATGTGGTGTGAGGGAGGGGGATGGTGAGGCGAACTCCTCAGCAGTTAACGACATTGCACCGGAAATAATTTCAAAAGTAAATCAAATAACTAACAGTAACAGGTTCAAGGCAACTTAAAAGCAAAAAATAAATTAAAAAAATAAAAACACTTATTTTTTAATCAATTCTTAGTGGTTGTAGGATGTAACAACTAACTTTTATGACCTCTATAGTCAAGTATTGAAAATTGAAAAGAGAATGATTGCTAACTAACTTTTTTAGTATCACAATTATGTTATACCTTTTTGAAATGCATAAGAGAAGCCCTTTAATTTGATACCCATATTGCAGTATTGGAAACAACTTTTTTTTTCAAACCTCTTTATATTGACATCACACAGCCGCCATGTTTGTTTTTTTCAATCATCACCTATCTAAGAACACTTGGGCGGTCACGACGAATCTAATGACGTCTTAATTGTATAAATCCGTTCAGTGGTTTGTGAGATATGAGGTAATAAAGAATTTTACCCTAAGAATATAACCCTTCCTTACAGTCGGGTAAAAATAAATATATATAAACATCAGTCATCAAGCCGGTGCCAAATAGATGTTTATTAAATTTTTGTAAGGTTTTAATTTTGGTCCCTGGTCAAAAAAAGATTGGGTACCACTAGTCTAATGTTACCAATATATTGGTACTACAACTTTGTGATTTTTATATTTTTTTCGTACATTTTCCCCGTTTTTGCAACATTTTTATTACTGCTCCGCTCCTATTGTTGGTAGCGTAATGTTATATTGCCAGTAGCCGATTCTCAGACCTACTGAATATGCATATAAAATGTAATAAGAATCGGTCAAGCCGTTTCGGAGGAGTATGGTAGCTAACATTGTGACACGAGAATTTTATATGTATATAAGATTTTAAAAATCCCGGGGTATGTCCATGTTAACATAGCATTTGAGGTGATTAATCCTAAATGGCACTACCTGCGCCGATCACTAGGAATTACAGACCTTTGTGTTCGAAAGGCGTTCCGAAATTTCTTGTTCGTAAATGTCTGTGTCGTTGATCGAGTATAAAGGTCACCTGCTGTCCATTGTGTCATGATTTCATGAATCATGACTCTGTACCGCCGCATTTAAACTTTTATTATATTATCTAACGTTATGAATTACAGTGACGATATTAGTGAATCATGACATCAATTTATAAAGATTTGTCGCTATAATTGATGTCCACGCGTGTGGTAACGCGGACAAAAACTAGTTTTAATGTTTTTTTTTTTTCATTTTAAGATAACTAGCAATGTGTGATTGCGGTCCCACATTACTAGCAATCCTGTTAACCCTTCCAGCTAAGCTCTATGGCTTGTGTTAGGAGTGGGTTCACGTCGGTAGTATAATGGGCAGGATTCGAACTCACGACCTCACAATTGCGAGTCCGATGCCTTAGCCATTAGGCTACCGCCGCTTTGTAAACATATAATTGGCCTATAACATCTTGATCAGATGATTAAAACAGCTACAAGAGGCTCAGCATTTATGGTGACTGTTAGTGTTAGGAGTGATAGTGTAACACTGATACCAATGTTGTTAAGCTGGTACCAGGTGGCCAATTTACGTATTTAAAGCAGTACAGTTGCAGTTAAGTTTCGATTAAAACGGCCATTTTCGTATTCTTGTAACTTTGGGACTTGTACTGACAGAACCCACAGGAATGACTAGTCAATCAATACGTGCGGCGCCAGGTTTCAAGACCTGACTTGTGTCTTACGGGAGGTACCATACCAGGTTTTGTCTCGAGTTTCCCTTTCTTCGCACTGTTTATGATTTCGATGTATATCCCTTAGTCGTCTCCTACGACACCCTTAGGCACCTCTCCGACCAACAGGAACAAAAAAAGTAGCGATTAAAGAGATACAGATATTAATAGTTGATCGCTGAGTGTTCTCACTGCCGGCGAGTACTCACTCTATACTGCATCTGCATGGAATTATATAATTATGTTGGGGATCTTGTTTTCATCTTTTTTATTGTTTTTAAACTTTCGCGATTTTTATACATATTAGTTATATTTCGGGACTTAATCGCGTGAATTATTTAAAGGTACGAACCTTTTATTTACCCGACGTTTCGATCGAATTGCACCGATCGTGGTCACGGGTCGACTCATAATCTTTTTTTTTGCAGGCGGGTTTTTTATTTTTATCAATTTTTTTTTATCAAAACTTCGTTTTCATTTATTCATTCATTTATTGCACAATGTTGTTACAGGCAGTCCTTAAACATACATAGACCCCGTAAGGGTGCTGCAAAACTTACAAACTAATTAAGAACTAGATATTAAGAAAAAAAAAAAACAACTAAGTTACTAGGTACTACATACTATTCACGAATATAATATTATAATGCATCTTCCATAAACTCTCTAATAGTATAATATCATTTTTCGTGTAGCTTAAATTATTAAATTAGAATAGGCCTCCTGAATCTTACAGAAACTTTGTTTCAGATATGAAAACCGCCGTTACGCGCCATACCCAGTACCAAAGGTCGAAGACAGAGAGAGGCGGTCGACATGCACCGTGTTGGCCAAAGTCTACCTGTTCTGCACATTCATGATACTCTTCTGTTTACTCATGTATATACCTGTATATAATACGGCTAGCGACCAGTTGACTAAAGGTAAGTAGTTTAACAAGCTAAATAATTACAAATAAATGTAAATCTAAAAAATCAAAACACCCTCCGAAATTAAAAAAAAAAAATCGGTTGTCTGTAAAGTCGGTTTACTGACGATAGTTGAACGTGACAACGTCATAAGAAAATACTGATGGAATGGTTTCCTGTCGAACGCGGAGGCCGATTGTGCCTCTTTGTCGCTTGCTCTTAAATGAAACGCCTCCGTGCGAGGTAACGCCTCAGAGCGAGGTAACGCCTCACGAGTCATGTTTTTTCGTGCGCTCAGCCGGCTCCATCGAATTATAAGATGTTGTCACGTCAAAAATAGAAACAAGATAACCTTAAATCATGCAGTCGGAGGCATTCATAAATTCCAGTGAACTTGCTAAAATGCCTACGACTGCATGATTTAAGGTCTATCTTGTCTATGCCTAAGGGTATCTTGTTTTCATCTTTTTTTTAAGAAGGTGAATGTTTTGATTTTTTTTTTTATTTAATATTTTTATTAACTACCGAAAATTGAAGTGAAAATAGTAATTGAAGGTAACATACTTTAAATCGCAATCGATCAATCAATTAAACGGTCATTTTAAGTGAAAAATGATTTGAGAAACCTCATCATGATTTTAAAATACCTACACAACGAAACCCCACACGATATAGTTAGATGACTATTTTTTTCTCTACTACAATATGGCGTCTTGCAGTCGCCATTTTGTACTTTGATTGCTGTTAAGTCTTTAGTGACACTTGCAAGATTAATACGAATCGATTGGCACAGGTGTTTGGCCTATATAGTGCCACAAAGGAACACACATTCATTGATAGACTGTATAACAGATTACCCTCCTTTGCGTCGCGCAGTCGGGTAAAAAACCCACTGCTTAAAATTAATAACTGAAATGTTTTGGCGCAAAATGAATCCGCCATTTTTTTTTTATATAGCCAGTGTTACTCTTACAACTGAGATGAATCTAACAATCGCTTGAATCAAGCTGAAATCCATCAAGTCATTTAGGCTATAGATCCTGCCAAAGAAATATATAAACATTCATACATACATACATACACTCAAAAATGTAACCCTCCTTCTTGTGCAGTCAGGTACAAAACGAAGACCATTATATATATGTATATACAGGGTGGCGCAATAGAACGTGCATAATTGCATCATCTTTTTTTGCGGGGTAGAAGGGGCGTGGGCGGGGGGAGACCGATATCGTTTGGTAGCGCGGTTCATAAAGTTTTAGTCACTATGAGTCACTTCGACGGGAAGCGTCGCGCATTTTGCGTGCGCGCATTTTACGAAAACTCTCGTTCGTACGTACGAGGGGAGGTCCAAAAGTTCGTGGAATGGAAGGGATGGAGTGGGGATAGGGATGCTTGCTTAGTGTCATACTAATTGTGGACTCATCATTAGTATATAAGCTGAGTTTCAGCCTAATTGCGTCATTCGTTTACGAATACTCGCCTGATAAACAAGTCAATCCGGAAGAACATTAAAACTATGGAGAAAATTGAACACCGTGCTGTAATAAAATTCCTTACCAAGCAAGGAAAGACCGCTCAAACCATTTTGAATGAAATGGGAACCGTTTATGGGGACCAGTGCCCTAGTAAATCAATGATTTACAAGTGGCATGGTCTTTTTAAACATGGTCGGGAGTCGATTGAAGACGACCCTCGCTCAGGAAGGCCAGTTGAGGCCACCACATCAAACATCATCGAAAAAGTGGAGAAAATTGTACTGGAAGATACCCGTTTAAAGAAAAAACAGATATCTGCATTAGTTGGAGTATCAGATACCACCATTTTGCTAATCCTACATGACCATCTGGGTATGACAAAAGTCAGTGCAAGATGGGTACCGAGAATGCTCACACCGATTCAGAAGCAGCAACGCGTCGATGTTTCAAAACAATTTTTGGAGTTGTGTGGAGACGAGCCTGCACAGATTTTGGAGCGAATTGTTACCGGAGATGAAACATGGGTTCATCACTTTGAGCCTGAGTCCAAACAAGAGTCCATGCAATGGCACAAAAAGGGGACACCACCGCCAAAGAAGTTCAAAGTGTCGGAGTCGGCTGGAAAGTTGATGGCTACTGTTTTTTGGGATTGTGAAGGGATTCTACTAATTGATTATAAAGAAAAGGGAAGGACCATAACAGGAGAATACTACGCAACGATTCTAGAAAAATTAAAGGAGTCCATCAAGGAAAAACGTCGAGGAAAACTGACCAAAGGTGTTTTGCTTTTGCAAGACAACGCACCGGTTCACAAGAGCAGAGTTGCAATGGCTGCTCTGCACACACATGGCTTCGAATCGCTAGTCCACCCACCCTACAGTCCAGATCTGGCCCCAAGTGATTTTTATTTGTTCCCTAATTTAAAAAAAGACCTAAGGGGAAGGAAATTTTCCGACGACAATGAAGTAAAGGAGGCAATTTTGGCTCATTTTGCGGCAAAAGATAAAAAATATTTTTACGACGGTTTAGAAAAATTAATTCATAGATCTAATAAATGTATTCAACTTCAGGGTGATTATATTGAAAAGGAAAAATAGTTTTGTTGTTTCATTTTATTTCAAACCCTTCCATTCCACGAACTTTTGGACCTCCCCTCGTAGTTGTCAGGCGACTATTTTGTTCTGAGTATGGTGTACGGAAAATTAGGGAGGCTCCGAGTGCTAATTTAATTAAAATCTGGATAAAGCGTTTTGAAGAGACTGGATCGACGTTTAAACCACACGCGAAAGGTCGTCCACTCACATCTAGGACCGAAGACAATATTGAGAGTGTTAAGCAGTCGGTGCGAGAAGATCCACAAATGTCTACTCGCAAGAGATCGTCTGTCCTAAACATATCGCGACGAAGTTTGCAACGAATTTTAAACTTGGATCTTAAATTGCATCCATACAAGCTGCAATTAACTCAAGAATTGAAAGACTCTGACTTCATAGCACGGCTCACATTTGCTAATGAAATGCTCAATCGGTTTTCAAATTTTGAAAACATCCTTTTCTCTGATGACTCTGATGAGGCACATTTTCATATGAATGGGTTCGTAAACCGCCAAAATTGTCGTTATTGGAATAGTGAAAATCCCAGACTCAAACATCAAAAACCGTTACATAGCCCTAAAGTGACAGTTTGGGCCGCAATATCTGCCAAAGGAATAATTGGTCCTTATTTTTTTGAAAACGCACGGGGGCAAAACATCACTGTTAATACCGAACGCTATGTTGCGATGTTGGAAGGTTTTTTGGCCCCAGAACTTGAAAATTCAAGAATAAAGAACTCTAGGACTTGGTTCCAACAAGACGGAGCTACCAGTCACACATCAAATGACTCCATGGCGGTTGTGAAGCAGATGTTCCCTGGCAAACTGATTTCGAAAAGAGGTGATATCCCATGGCCTCCGCGCAGTCCAGACTTGACGCCTCCTGACTTTTTTTTGTGGGGATACCTCAAACACAAAGTCTACACCAATAATCCGAGAAACATCAGTCAGCTCAAGGAGAATATTCGTGGTGAAATGGCAGCAATCACACCAGCACTACTTAAGAAAGTTTTCGGTAATTTCCGTTTGCGGTTAGAGGAGTGCCAACGTAGAGAGGGTCATCATTTAGATGATGTTATTTTTAAAAAATAAACTTTAGGTATCACTTAATAATTGCTTAGTTTTATTTTAACTATACCTTTTGTATTTATTTTTTAATAATTATTTTAAAAATGCACGTTCTATTGCGCCACCCTGTATTTAGATATATTTCACTATAGTGAAAAGGGGTATATCTCCAAATAATCAACTTTCCAGGCGCAAATGAGAAAGGTGATTTACGTTGTGTTCCTATAAAGGTGCATATCCTTTGATGGGGAGCGTGCCGCGGAGTGGAACAGATCGTGAATTGACCAATCACAGTGTTCAAAATCGTACCCAAGATTATTTCGAGCATTCTCATTGGTCCATTCGCGTTCCACTCTGCCCGTCTCCGCGTGAGTGGAACACTTCCTAAAAACAATAATACATGCTGGTTTGTAAGCCTAAATTTAAACACGCTGAACGCTTTATGCGGGCATAGTTACATTTTTTGAGTTAGAGATACACTAGTGACTAGAGGCACAGATATTTGCTTAACGTCAAAATATTTGTTATTGAACGTTTATTTTGAAGGCTTATCTCTGAAATAGAAATTGTGGAAGTGTAATTTGTTGGGTGTACCCCATTTATAATACCCATGTCTTCTACTAGGTATTATTATCATCCTACTAAAATATTACTATCATACTAGCGTTTAATTCTAGTAATAATATTGAATGACGATATCTAATTCAATAATAGTGGGTTTCAATCAAAATTAAAGCGTTTCCTAATTGATACTTGTTATTATAACATTTATGACATTTAGTTAATATTAATTTGATATATATATATTTGTTTTATTTAAAAATATAATTCTTAGATAATAACATTAATTTATTAGAACTGTATATTGACATTGTATTCGACATCTGTATTACGTATAAACACTGGCTTTTAATTTTTATTATTCCTCAAACGTTTTTTTTTTTTTATTATTGTTGTTTTGTTTTTTTTTATTTTATTTTGTGTGTTATTAGTCTATGGGTTATTAGTAGCAGCTTCGTATTCGTGATAATGTTAACTATTATATCCAACACAATGTAAAAATTGTTTGTGATTAATAAATAAACAAATTCATTTTTAATTTGCTAAAGATGGGTACACTACATACTTGTGTTAGTAGTTCCATTACTGTCTATTATATATATATTTTACCGTTGAGATATATATAACTAACATTTATTTTTCTCTTTAATGGCTAAGGCATCCGTCTCGCAATAGTGAGGTCGCGGGTTCGAATCCTACCCATTATACTACCGACTTAAACCCACTTCTAACACAAGCCTTTGAGCTTAGCTGGAGGGGTTAACATGATTGCTAGTAATATGGGATTCAATCCCACATTGCTAGTTATCTTTAAAAAAATAAAATGGATATATTTTTTAATTATTTTTTTTATTTCAGATTTAGTCGTCGGATGGTCAAAACACACAAATCGGGACACAAAAATATACGTTCGTCCAAACAACGTAACAACGATACAACAACCAAAAAACATTTGCGAACCGAACGCAAAAAACAAACTTTTTCTACTTATAGTAGTTTGCTCATCTACAACCAATTTTGACAGCCGCCTAGCGATACGCGAAACATGGGGTAGCCACGAAAAATATAATGAAATGTCAAAATTATATCATGAAATTAAAGAAAAATATGTTAATTATAATTATACATATGATTTGTATTCGGAAACAGCTGTGAATGATATCGATAATTCTACGAAGCCTAGAATTAAAAGACACATATCGAGTTTTAGCCAATTATTGCCTGAATTAGCTAAAGTTTTACAGGATAATATGGTTAAGGATAAGACTGAAAATGTACCTGAAAAGCGTTTTGATGATGATGATAATTCAATGTTGCCAGAATTCGATATGAATCAAGAAATAGGGGAACAAACTGATACACCAATGTACGATTATTATGATACTAATGTCATGAAAATACCCCCCAGAGGATATAATGACAACACTGATTTGGAGAAAGTGTTAAATATGCTGAAACATGATAGGAAATTAAAAGAAAATATGTTAAAAAAGGAGAGTTTGCATGGCAACACTGAGCCGGAATATAAGGTAGTTTTTTTGTTAGGGTTGCCAGCCAACGATAATGATTCTACTATTCAGAACAAAATTCTGGCAGAGTCTGCCAAGTATGGTGATATAATTCAAGAGGGGTTTATAGATTCCTATAACAATTTAACTTTAAAATCTATTATGATGTTAAAATGGATTACAAATAATTGCAACAATAGTGGTGAGTATATAATTTATTTCAAGTACAAAGTTAAGCATTTCTTTGAGCTGACCTGTTGGTCTAGTGGTTATTGACCCTGACTGGTATCCTAAGCTAAGATCATGGGTTCGATTACCACCCAGGATAAATCTTTGTGTAATAAGCACGATTGTTTATTGTGTCTGGGAGGGGGGGGGGGGGGTTATTCATCTATACTAATATTATAAAGCTGAAGAGTTTGTTTTTTTGTTTGAACACTATAATCTCAGGAACTACTGGTGCGAATTGAAAACGAGGAAAATTTACGTATACAAAGTTGCACGGGACAGCTAGTATTATTATAAGTATGCCTATATTTTATTTTTAGGCCACAGTATTGTATCGTAGCCACCCGGTTGTTCCTCTATTATTCCTATTTCACTCTTACCGTTCATAGCGTGGTGTACCCTAAAAAAGCCTATGTTATACTTTTGCTTATGTTAACGTTAGTGAAAAAAAAGTATTTTACTATCATTACAGAAATACAAACAATGCTTCCCCTGGTTTCTTTATTTATATTAAAATGAGCATTGTAGATACTAAATTTTATCAAAAGGGAATGCCCATAAGCAGTATTGTATGCATCTAAGTTGTGCCACAAGTTGATTAAACGTATAATTCTTGTTTTTAATATAATTATATAATGATATGGAGTCTCACATTTACCGGATTAATAAAACGAAAATATTAGTCTTTCAGTTCTTTATTTAGTATTTTTTCGTATGAAGTTATTTTTAATGGTGGCAACACTATTACAAAAATAATACCGTAATATAAATTAGGATTAATAACGATTATTATTAATTAATTAGAAAGTCATAGAATCACTAAATGTATTTTGGTTCTTATAATTATATTTTAATTATAAATACTATAATAATTGTTTTTCATATTTTTTTAATAACGACATTCGAAGTTCATCCACCAAGTGACTATGGAACTTAGTATCACTACAAATTTAGTTGTGCCAAGATGAAAACTACTGATTTATAAAGACAATAATATATACTTTTAGAAAAAACAACAATGATTTTCCTAATTTGCCGGGTTTAATTGAAATGGGTGGATGAACTTCTAAAATTGAAATATTTTTAAACATTTTTTCTTTAAAAATAGGACATAACTATGATATTGCGTATTAATTATGTATTACACATGATGTGTTACACTAGTTTATGGCTATGAATACGGCTTTGCAGTGATATATAATCCGAGTCTATCTCACAAACACTTCACAATTGTCACAATTGGTACGAGTCTCTCGTCTCACAAAATATTTCTGATTGTTACTATGTATATGGAGTCTCTATCTAAAACTCACGTAATGTAACCACAATATCATACACAACACGAGAAATAACAAAAAAAGCTATTTGTTATTAATGCTTTAAACTGTTTTCATATGCACCGGCACCAAACAAGCAATAAGCACAGACAAACAAGTGACATGACATTACATTTCAGTATTGCCATAACTTTTGTCATATCCTATACTAATCGTTTTTTTTATTAAAATTCATTAATATGTTCTTATTTTTAATCGAGCCGGTTCAATCTAAAGGTATCAAAGCATATGTTTTCGTTTTTTAAATAAAGTATGGTGTATGAATATTATCGTTCTTTACATTCAAACGGTGCAACAATTATTAAAGTATTTGTAATTATAATATAATTACAAGAACCAAAACACGTTTAGTGATTCTATGACTTTCTAATAATTATATAATAATAATCGTTATTAATCCTAATCGATATTACGATATTATTTTTGTAATAGTGTTGCCACCGTTAAAAATAACTTCATACGAAAAAATACTAAATAAATAAACTGAAAGACTAATATTTTCGTTTTATTAATCCGGCAAATGTGAGACTCGATATCATTATATAATAATGTTATAATTAGAAACAAGGATTATACGTTTTATCAACTTGTGGCACAACTTATTATACATTATACATGCGATAGTGCTAATGGGCATTCCCTTTTAGAACAGTTACAGTAAACACTAAAGAAAGTTTGGAAAACAATTTCTTTACGAATAAAATCACAAAAAACATGAGTTAGTTACTACAAAAAAATGCATCTACGCAACCACTTTTCGCCAACTTCAACCCGGTTAAGTTACGTTGATCCTACTGTATTACTACGTAAAGAAACACCTTCCCCCGCCAATTTAATGTCACTTTAGACGAGATGGCAATGAAGGTTACCTACGTTGTAAGGTTGGCAGTGCTCGCTGCGTGCGCTTGTAGTCAAATCTTTACATAACTATTTATTATAGGGGAATAAACGCGCATTATTCCATGCAGCTATCACATATCCGGCCGTGGTGACAAGCAAGTCCGCTTGTGACCACGGTGCAACCTGGTCGAAACGTCAAGTCATTTTAAGATAAATAATGCGCGTTTATTCCCCTTTCATAAAAAGTTATAATAATGCAAGGCAAAAGTTTATATCTATAAGTACATACTTATATAATTATTCTGTATGTGTTTGTCACCTAAATCCTCTAAAATGTCTGGACTGATTTGGATGAAATTTTGTATATTTATTAAGTGGGTCTATGGATGATTTTAAATACAATATAAATTACGAGGCGGTACGAACCTCACCGTGGCAGCTAGTTAGTAATAAGATTTATCAAGCCTACCGACATATTAAATGAAAAAATTAAAATAAAGGAAATTAATATACACAAATAAAAACAAACCAAAATTTGATGTATATGTTCGTAAACTTTTGCGATTTGTACACATTATAGAATTTTATAAGCTACGGGTCTTAATCGCGTAAATATTTTATTTTAAGGCTAAATACCTTTGTTTATTGCCCGACGAGACGTTTCGACCGTATTGCAACGGCCGTGGTCACGGATAGACTGACCACGGCCGTTGCAATACGATCGAAACGTGTCGGGCAATAAATAAAAATTTGAAGTGTTCGGAATCCGAACACATCAAATTTTACAAAGAATTCGTTTATATAGATTGTTTTTTTTTTCAGTCCGGTACATATTGAAAACAGACGATGATATGTACATCAACGTGCCAAATCTTATAGACAACCTGAGGAATAGATCCAGGCAGTTTGACAAGAAGACTCGAGGAAGAAGCGAGAAGGAATATTTGTTGATCGGTGATCTCATTTGTGGTGCGAGACCTGTACTGGATTCTAGTAATAAATGGTAAGTTGTTTTGATTGCTAATCCGGATACCGGATAAAATTGTGTACCTCCCTTATATGCAAAGTGGGGATGTGATTTATTTTTCTCACCTAACCCATCGTGTGGGGTAGATAGGTCTGTCAAAAACGTTTAGGGGTTGTGAAGATGATGACAAAAACAGGGAAAATTAACGCAGACGAAGTTGCGCGGGACAGTTGTATATATATTAGTACTAGTACTAATATATATCCCGCGCAACTTCGTATGCGTAAATTTTCCCCGCTTTTGCGACATTTCACGTCGCTACTCCGCTCCTATTAGTCGTAGCGCGATGGTATATAGCCTATAGTCTTCCTCGATAAAAGGGCTATCCACAAAATATTTTTTTAAATCGGACCAGTAGTTCCTGAGATTAGCGCGTTTAAACAAACAAACATACAAACAAAGCAAACAAACAAACTCTTCCGCTTTATGTATTAGTATAGATTGTCGAGTTATTAAATCAGATCGCGTGACTCGAACTAACTGCCTTTCACTTGAATTTGAAATGTCAAAAACGCCTTCATACCGACTTATTGCAGATGCCGTAAAATATGACCGAGTGATATTTCACAAATTAGTTACTAAGGTTTTGATAGATAGTATAATGATTGTTGCCGTGATAGTTCTTTAACTACCGGCTAGATGGCGCATGCGAGGGCCCAACTCGCGAGCATGAAAGGATAGAGAAATTTGAGGTCTAGTAACATAGTCCATATAGGTCCATGAAGTCTCGGGTTCGATTCCTGAGTCTGGACTTCAAATTTTTCTATCTTTAAAAATTTGAAAGTCATTGGTAAGAAATGCTTATAAACATTACTATGATAATGATTGTTTTTTTATATTTTCACGATTTTTACATGTATACTTAATATTATAAAGCTGAAGAGTTTGTTTGTTTGAACGCGGTAATCTCAGGAACTACTGAATAGAATTATAACATTCTTTCACCGTTGGATAGCCCATTTACTGAGGAAGGCTATAGGCTATATAACATCACGCTACGACCAATAGGAGCGAAACAGCAATGAGAAATATTGCAAAAACGGAGAAAATTTACTTTTTAAGTTGCGCGGGACAGCTAGTATTAAATATAGCTTTTTTTTATGTTTCGCCCATGTTATTATAAGTTTTTATAGCCTACTAGTCGAAAAAGGTCACGCTTAATTGCGGCTTTTTGGGACAAGAACCCCTGCTCACCTCAGAACACTCTACCAAAGCTTCATCACAATCTGATCAATGGTTTAGAATCGCATAGAGAACAAACATACAAACATTAGGTATTTATCTCTATTAATATTAAAAAGCTTGAAGAGTTTGAATAATCTCAGGTAGGTACTACTGGTTCGAGTTGAAAACATATTTTACTGTTGAATAGCCCATGTAATGATGAAGGCTATAGGCTATATAACATCACGCTACGACCAATAGGAGCGGAGCAGCAATGAAAAATGTTACAAAAACGGGGAATACTTACGCAGACGAAACTGCGATTACTAGGATAAATAAGAACTTATAACTAAAAATATTTAAAACGATAAGTTTTGTTTATTGGGTGGTTTGGGTTCATCATGGTCACAGGTCAACTGGGGTCAAGGGTCGACCCATGATAACGATAAACCCACACACCCGCGATAACAAAAACAATAATATTTAAATGTTTTGTTTAATCTAGTTTTTTTTTTAACTTAAACTACCGAACTCATTATTTGAAATATGACTCTATAAGTCATATCTATACTAATATTATAAAGCGGAAGAGTTTGTTTGTTTGTTTAAACGCGCTAATCTCAGGATCTACTGGTCCGATTTGAAAAATTCTTTAACGAAAAGTTTGTTTGTTTGTTTGTTTGTTTGTTTAAACGCGCTAATCTCAGGATCTACCATCTCTATGAAACTAGCTGTCCCGCGCAACTTCGAATGCGTAATTTTTCCCCGCTTTTGAAACATTTCCCGTCGCTTCTCCGCTCCTATTAGTCGTAGCGCGATGTTATATATATAGCCTATAGCCTTCCTCGATAAATAGGCTACACAACAAAAAAAGATTTTTTTAAATCGGACCCGTAGAACCTGAGATTAGCGCGTTTAAACAAACAAACTTTTCCGCTTTATAATATTAGTATAGATATATATTACGGGGCTTAATGGCGTGAATAATTGTAAAATAACTTGTTTTTTGCCCGACGTTTCGACCGTATTGCAACGGCCGTGGTCACGGGTATATTTTTATAATACAAATAGTAAATTTGTTCCAAATCGGTGTCCATGGGCATTGTACACAGAAGGCTGGCCGCATTTCATCTTTGAACTTGCCGGCTCTCAGGAGGTCTACTCTAATTAAATGAAATCGAAGTTTCGATCAAAAATGACACGGTAATATACAGAACCAGGAACATCTATTTAGTCCACTTGTTCCAGAAAATCGTCCATATATTCGAACTTCTTGTACATATCCAAAAATTAATTACAATAGTCCATATAAATTAAAGAAATTTAAGGATACGAAAATTCATGAATTTCGTTTTAAAGAAACAGAGTAGGCCTAGTGGTCACCAGAACTATTCCTTAAGGGTAGATTACGAGAAACAGGGTTCGGCTCTCTCAAAAAATTATATAGAAAACCTAAATATTAAGACACGAAAAAAATTGTGTCACTAGTGAAAGAGTTTTTCTCGTAGATGTAATAAAGAAATTTAAGGATATGATCCCGCAAATAAATCTTGAAGTTGCGGAAAAATGCAAAAACGTGCATTTTCGTATTGTCATAGTCATGGCGTTCGTAATCTAACATATGTACGAACGAATATTCTACTTTATTTTGACCTGCGCTCCTGCGCACTGTGAAGTAATGGTTGTGTGCGGAAGAGCGAGGCCGGCGATCGTGTCGCTGTGTACGTAGCGCTAAATAAATAATTCTCTCAGTGTAATGCCCCCTTAAGCTTTGTATTTTAATGATATTGTAGCAGTTTTTCATTGCCTGAAAACACGGATGAAACGAAGTTTTCTAACAATGAAACCTAGCTAGATCGATTTATCGTCCCTGAAATCCCAAGCATACTTAAATTAAACCCCAATGTATATTAAACAAGAAAATCGTTGGACCCGTTTCTGAGATACATATACGTGCAAATTAAAAATACATAAATAAACTGTTGTATTTTGGTGAAGACAAATAGAACGTTGAAGAAGGAAGTAGGATATTTTTTAATTCATATTCTTTATTGTACACACATAATTCTCAGAATTCTGTGGATGTTTTTCTTTGTATTATTATTTTATTAATTTATTGTGCTCTACCGAAAGTACCCTATTGTTAACTCTGTTTAATGAAAATCAGTACAGCCATTTTGAAAACATACAACGTTTTTCGACCGTTCATAGTTTTATTGTTTTCATACAAACCAATCATTTTCCAAACCTTGCGTACACTGCTTGCCTTCGCTAACACATTCAATATGTTCCCAGGTACAGTCCCCGCTACATGTACGGAGGTCGGGTGTACCCCAAGTACCTGTCAGGTACGGGGTACGCGCTGACCATGCCCACAGCTCGAGCGTTATATGACGCTGCTTTGAGGACTAATTACTTTCATTTAGAAGATATATTTATTACTGGTAAGTACTTTTTATTTTATTTTTTGACGCTAACTTTCGTATTTATAAACGCGTAATAAGTAAAAGTAATTACTTAAGTAATAGATTCTATTCTATAGTTGAGAAAATGAGTGAAGTAAGAAAAGTTCATTTTGCCAATCGCGGCCGCGCGCGGCGGGCTACGTGCGGCTGCCGCGCGTGGCCGATGCGACTATAGTCAGAGTGCGCAACCTACGTCAGTAGTCGGCCGTGCGCGTCTGTCTCAGACCTCGGAAACGGCGCCATACCATTCTCATACTCTGACCATGACGATGCTAGGAAATAAACCTTAACCGAAATAGAATTTGTTATTTAAGTAATTACTTTGTGTCCCGAAAGTTTTTGTTTTTCATATCTCAAGAACTCTTAATCTATGATGAATAACACATTTTTTAAATGTAAAATAAATTAAAAGTACTTAATAGGGCAATAGCGGTCTTTAAACTTTCCGTTTGGCTACGGAAGTCTCGGGTTCGATTCCTGAGTCTGGACTTCAAATTTTTCTATCTTTCAAAAATGCAATTATTGTATTTGACGTTTTTTGACGTTTGGACATACTACCTCATTATTAAAATAGATATATTACGGGTCTTAATCGCGTGAATAATTTAAGGTAAAATACCTTGTTTATTGCCCGGCCGTTGCAATACGGTCGAAACGTCGGGCAATAAACAAGGTATATATATATTTTAATAATGTGTACAAATCGCGAAAGTTTATCAACATTTATACTACCTCATCTCAAAATCATAAATTGTTATGAATGATATTTTTTTTATATAAAAAAAATAACAAAAGACACAATTTTTACTTCTTGTAATTTTTAAAGCATTTTTATGCAAATTTTACAAATTCTTCAAAAAAAAATATTTTTCTTAATTCTTTATTAACTCTTGTGATATGTCGGAATTCTACATGTACATGTAATGCCAAGTTCGCAAACAATATGTAAAGCCGGAGAAAATAAACTGGCAATCAAAACTCGCGGCCATTCTTTTCAAATTGCCTATTTTACACATATTAAATGTATGGAGAAACTAACGTGATCAAAAATTTGTGTTTAAATCGTTTTTGCAACAAAACACACAGAGCCGTATAAGTTCCACGAAGAAACGGTTTATGATGTCACGATTGTCATAAAATCTATACTAATATTATAAAGCTGAAGAGTTTGTTTGTTTGAACGCTGCAATCTCAGGAATTACGGGTCCGAATAGAGCTTCCGAGAAACGGAAATATTAAACCAATAGGATTGCATAAAATCAGTCAAGTGTAATTATTTTTCTGTTGGGTAGCCCATTTATCGAGGAAGAGTATAGGCTATATAACATCACGCTACGACCAATAGGAGCGGAGCAGCAATGAAAAATGACGCAGACGAAGTTACACGGGTCAGCTAGTCGTATTATATGGAGGCTAAATTCGACTTTTGGCGGATATATCTTGGTGTCGGAGTTGGTTACGGCTCAACCCCAGTACCCCTAAGTCAAGTCCCGCTTAAGACCAATTTTTCCTCAATATTTATTAATAATGGTCAAAGATTTATACGGGGTGGGAATCGAACCCACGACCTCTGGCTCAGCAGTCGAGGTCACTAGACCAGGCCAGTCAAATAGACAATGTTATTCTTGGTATAGTGCAAACCTGATAGTAGTTTGCTCAGAATCAGTAACACAATACAATGGGGTAGTTTTTGGACCATGTTATATTTTTCTATTAATTAATTAATCAATCATTAATTATTCTAACAGTCCAAATCCTGTAAACGATGTGATGTGAAATGTGATCATCAGTGATTTTTCAATAATAACCATGGATTACGTACTACGGGACGCAATGAGTACGATAGCGCCAAGAAAACAAGAAAACTTGTAAGGCTTCAATAACTGCAAGTTTTCAATATTTTCATTTTTTTATGTGATTTCTTGAAGTAAAAATCTTGTTGGGGTGTCTGAGCTTTGCACTATACTAAAAATAACATCATCATCAGCCTATCGCAGTCCACTGCTGGACATAGGCCTCTCCAATTGCACGCCACTTTGTTCTATCTTCGGCTTCTCGCATCCAGCTCCTGCCAGCCGTTTTGCGTAAATCATCACTCCACCTGGCCTGAGGGCGTCCTACACTACGTTGGCCATGCCGCGGTCTCCTCTCAAGAACTCGTTTACCCCAACGGTTGTCGGTTCTTCGGCTAATATGGCCAGCCCACTGCCACTTCAACTTGCTAATCCAGTGGGCTATGTCGATAACTTTGGTTCTCTGCCGGATCACCTCATTTCTGATTTTGTCCCTAAGAGAAACTCCGAGCATAGCCCTTTCCATAGCCCGCTGAGCGAATTTGAACTTGTGGACCAGCCGTACCGTCAGTATCCACGTTTCGACTCCGTATGTCATGACGGGTAGGACGCACTGATTAAAGACTTTAGTCTTTAGACATTGTGGGATCGACGATGAGAAGACTTGACGTAGCTTACCAAACGCTGCCCAACCCAACCGAATTCTCCTGTTCACCTCGTCCTCGAAGTTGTTTCTACCTAACTGCAATGACTGCCCGAGGTACACATATTTTTGAACAACTTCGAGAACGGCGCCGTGCACCGCTATCGGTTCCGGTAGTACATGTTCATTGAACATGACCTTGGTTTTATCCAAGTTCATCCGTAGGCCGATGCGTACAGAGGAGTCAGCCAGGTCATTCAGCATTCGTTGCAGGTCCTGCAGCGTTTCCGCCATGATGACAATGTCGTCTGCAAATCGCAAGTGAGAGATGTTTTCACCATTGACGTTGATGCCTCGCCCTTTCCAGTGCAGCGTCTTGAACATATCCTCCATTGCATTTGTGAATAGTTTCGGGGAAATAACGTCCCCTTGCCTCACTCCTCGATGCAATGGTATAGGCTTTGTTTGCTGTTTCTGTACTTGGACGGACATAGTGGCGGCTTTGTAGAGACATCTCATCACTTGGATATATCGCCAATCTACTTGGCATCGCTGCAGAGACTCCAGAACGGACCAGATTTCAATCGAGTTAAAGGCCTTCTCATAGTCCACGAATGCTAGACACAAGGGCTGATTATACTCCTGGGTCTTTTGTATAATCTGCCGCACTGTGTGGATGTGGTCTATGGTGCCATATCCGCTCCGAAATCCAGCCTGTTCCGGTGGTTGGAATTCGTCAAGTCTTCGCGCAAGGCGGTTCGTGATGACTCTTGAAAACAGCTTATAGACGTGGCTTAGAAGAGAAATAGGTCGGTAGTTCTTCAGCCGGGTCTTATCTCCTTTTTTGAAGAACAAGACGACTACACTTCTACTCCACGCCTCCGGAGTTCTCCCTTCAAACAGGACAGCATTAAAAAGCTTTTGGAGCTCCCTCAGTACGGGTTTACCTCCAGCTTTTAACAGCTCTGTTGCAACGCCATCCTCTCCAGGGGCTTTTCCATTTTTCAGCTGTTTAAGAGCCAGCACGATTTCGTCAATATTGACTTCTGGCAGGTCTTCGGTGTAGTGGCGTGTTAGAGTGGCTCTAGGACCCTCATTTTCAGGATCAGGTCGAGATGCATGCGAAGCGTATAACCGGCCATAGAAGCTTTCCACTTCGGAGAGGACTGCCGGCTTCGAAGAAACGACTTCTCCACTTGCTGTGGTCAACTTCGTCAGGTGGCTTCTTCCAAGAGATTGTACGAACACTTTTGACCCCCGGTTCTGCTCGATCGCTCTTTTAATCAAAAGAGTGTTGGAGCACCGAAGGTCGTGTCGTATAAGCTTGTTGATCTCTTGGTTTAGAGCGCGCTTTTCCGACGAAGTGATGGGAGGACTTTAGGGCTAATGAAGGAACGACGTGAAAACCCATCACGTCGTTCCTTCATTAGCCCTAAAGTCCTTTCCGAAAGCTTTGACTTCTTGCCCTTACGCTGCATTTCACAAAATCTCGTACCTTCTTCCCTGAGTATCCGAACCACATTTACGAGCTTCTGGTTTACGTCTGTTGTGGTTTCCATGGCAGCAAATCGGTTATCCAGGTTTGACTGGAACGCTTCGGATCCTATCATGGTTTGGAGCAGAGTAGGTCGAAGCCTGGACCTCATCAGACGGGCACGTTCCGCCTTAAAGTCGATATTCAGAGAGCCTCGGACAAGTCGGTGATCACTACCGGTATTAAACCTGTTGATCACGGTGACGTCTCTGAATATATGCTTTTTGTCCGTCATGATGAAGTCGATCTCGTTTTTCGTCATAGTGTCGGGGCTTTGCCACGTCCACTTCCTTTGGGGCCGTTTCTTAAAAAAGGAGTTCATCAAGAAGAGCCCCTCCCGTTCGAGGAAGTTGACTAGCATTTGCCCCCTATGATTTCTGCTTCCAAATCCATGGGATCCTACTACCAAATCGCTGCAATTTTGTACTCCCACTTTAGCGTTGAAGTCCCCCATAACAACGTTGTAGTGGGTCTTAGTGGTGGAGTGGAGGGCCCTCGATATGTCATCGAACATATCCTCCACTTCGTCGTCTGGATGTGCCGAGGTCGGTGCGTACACTTGCACTACCTTGAGGCTATACCTCTCGGTGAGCTTGATAATGAGGTACGCTACCCTGTTCGACACGCTAGACATTTCCACAACGTTGTCAGAAAGGGACTTATTTACCAGAAACCCAACACCACCTTGGGATTTTTGGTCTCCTTCGCGGAAGTACATAAGGTGACCTGACTCGAGGGTTATGGTGTCCTCTCCCTCTCTTCGGACTTCACTTAACCCGAGGATATGCCACCTAATCTTCCCAAGTTCCACCTCAAGTTGTGCCAGATGCGAGTCTAGCCGTAGCGTGCGTCCGTTATACGTCGCCAGGGTCAGTCGGTTGTGGTGGCCTTCCGTAGCCCGGAGATTCTTAGCACCCCCGCCACGCCGTTACCGTGGACGCCACCATGTCCAGCAATAGCGTGACTGCCGGGAACTGGGGGCCGTGGCTTTTGTGCTTGGTGCATATGGGGGTAATGCCCATAATCGCCACGCTGGGCAGGCGGGTTGGCGATCGCAGGGCGTAGCTCTCGCATCAGTGACGCTGCTGCCCGTCACTGACCTGTTACTTTAGCTACGCCTTAAATTGGGATGGTTATACCGCCACCAGCCGGTCGCCAGAGCCTCGTTCGTTGTACAGCAGGATGTACCGCGTGCAGGTGAGGTTGGCTTGGAGCTGAAGATGGTGATGCGCCCCCTTACATCCCGTTAATAATAACCGTTTATATTTAAAATTAAGGGATATATACAATTTACTGTAAAAACGGGTTAAGGTAGATATGAGATGTACTGACATGTTTTATCCTCCCAATCCCAATAGTCGTTCCCAATAGACTTACTAGTAAGGCCACTGGGAACTTTGTACCCAGTACTTCTTACCGCTACTACTACTTACCAGTAAAACAAAACTCCCAATAGTCCTACTGTTATGTAGAACTTTGTCATGTATAGACAACCTACGACGTAACCTATGACGCAAGATAAAACATTTGCTTGACTGACATCTTGTCGCATAATCATCACCACGATCGGTGCAATTCGATCGAAACGTCGGGTAAATAAACGGTTCGTACCTTTAAATAATTCACGCGATTAAGTCCCGAAATATATCTAAAATCACAAATAATTATGTAATGAATAATACTTCGAAAGTTTTTAACACGCTTTTCATGGTGTCGTCAGTCCATCTTGTGGAGCCGTCGTTGGGAGAGATCCATGTTCAGCAGAGGACGTTTTCATATATTGTTTTCCTATCCAGGCATGTGCTCAACGCGCGCCCATCCACGTATAGTCCCGCGCGACGACCCAACATTCTCATACCAAGCTGCTGGGGGAGCCGCGCGGGCCGCCTGCGGGGCCCACGCTAGGGCCACAGCACACCGTGTGCCCCCCGACACCATGCGGCACCTGCACAGGGTTCTGGGGGACCGACGTCTACTTGACATGTGAGTAACAGCTACTAAACAATAGCGCCACAGACTATGTGGCACCTTGGGGGCCCTGGGGGGTCGACGTCTGCTTTACATGTAACAGCTACTAAACAATAGCGCCACTGACCATGAGGCACCTGGGGGCTCTGGAGGACCGAGATGTGCTCAACATGTGAGTAATAGTTACTAAACAATAGCGCCACAGACCATGAGCTACCTCAGGGCCCTGGGGGACCGACGTCTGCTCGACATGTGAGTAACAGCTACTAAACAATAGCGCCACAGGTACCTGAGGGCCCGGGGTACCGGCGTCTACTTGACATGTGAGTAACAGCTACTAAACAATAGCACCGCAGACCATATGCTACCTCAGGGCCCTGGGGGACCGACGTCTGCTTGACATGTGAGTAACAGCTACTAAACAATAGCACCACAGACCATGAGCTACCTCAGGGCCCTGGGGGACCGGCGTCTGCTCGACATGTGAGCAACAGCTACTAAACAATAGCACCACAGACCATGAGCTACCTCAAGGCCCTGGGGGACCGACGTCTGCTTGACATGTGAGTAACAGCTACTAAACAATAGCACTACACAGACCATGAGCTACCTCAGGGCCCTGGGGGACCGGCGTCTGCTCGACATGTGAGTAACAGCTACTAAAAAATAGCACCACAGACCATGAGCTACCTCAAGGCCCTGGGGGACCGACGACTGCTTGACATGTGAGTAACAGCTACTAAACAATAGCACCACAGACCATGAGCTACCTCAGGGCCCTGGGGGACCGGCGTCTGCTTGACATGTGAGTAACAGCTACTAAACAATAGCACCACAGACCATGAGCTACCTCAGGGCCCTGGGGGACCGGCGTCTGCTTGACATGTGAGTAACAGCTACTAAACAATAGCACCACAGACCATGAGCTACCTCAGGGCCCTGCGGGACCGGCGTCTGCTCGACATGTGAGTAACAGCTACTAAACAATAGCACCACAGACCATGAGCTACCTCAGGGCCCTGGGGGCCCGGCGTCTGCTCGACATGTGAGTAACAGCTACTAAACAATAGCGCCACAGACCATGAGCTGCCTCGGGGCCCTGGGGGCCCGGCGTCTGCTCTACATGTGAGTAACAGCTACTAAACAATAGCGCCACAGACCATGAGGCACTTCGGGGGCTCTGGGACAGGCGTCTGATGTGCGGGAAAAATGACCTATTTAAGAACTATACCTCCTCAAAATAGCTTGACCCAACCAGAATTTCATAGAGTATTCATAGTATTTATTCAATCGGCCATCTTACTCAGGGTGTCCACATTCTGGAAAGTCAGGGAAAGTCAGGGAAAAGTCAGGGAAGCTCAAGGTGGTCAGGGAAAGTCAGTGAAACCGGGGAGCCACCTTGAAAGTCAGGGAAAAAATAACTTACACTATGCCAACATTTTCCAGTGATTGTAAAATGAGAAATATTATTTATTCATGCCCCAGAATGACATTAACTTGGAGCATCTTTTTTTGTCACAATTAAATTACTCCTTTTTAGTTTTAATAGGTTTTCTTTAGTATGTATATTGTGTTTTTTTGTAAAATTAAATGAAATGTTTCTATCCTTTTGGGTCATTTTCAACAGGCTGTAACATAAGAAATCCACAAACTTAGCTTTTTAACGAAAAGATCGTAAAAATTAAAAAAAAAAAACATTTTTTAAATGCAATCGGATAAAAAGTTTTTTATTTTCGACAAAAAACTTTTAGGGTTCCGTAGCCAAAATGGCAAAAACGGTACTCTTATAGTTTTGTCATGTCTACCTGTTGTCTGTCCGTCCGTATGTCACAGGCATTTTACTCAAAGACTTCTCGATGAATCTTGAAATTGTGAAATTTTGTGAAAAGATGTCTTGTAGTAGCTGCTACTTAGTTTGATAGTTAAAAATTATTTTTATAATAATACATGTAACTGAAGCTGACATTTTTTTTTTTCAAGGTTTATATGTTTAGAAAATCTCGGACCATGCTCAGTGTAGGGGTCCGCAGCCTTAAATAATTGCATCAGCAGAAGAGCGTATGTTCATGGCACTTACGCCCTTTTGTTGAGAAAAGCAGTTTTTCGGCTATTACTTAATGACGGTATATCTAATCATGTCCGAAATAATTTAAGTTTAAAGTATTTGTGAACCTTTGTGAGATTTTTTTCATATTTTTTGGTCACATGGCTCAAAAGTTAAGGGGACACACACACACACAATTTATGCAACTAACGGAGCAATTATTTCCAAAAATATTTACTCAATGTGCAACACAATGATGTTAGCTGAAAAAAAATTTTTTTCAGTTTCTGTTACATGTATGGAGTGAAAATATTTATTTTATTATTGAGCTATCAAACTAAGTAGCGGCCATTATAAGACACCTTTTCACCAAATTACATTAATATTCATTGAGAAGTCTCTGAGTAAAATGCCTGTGACATACGGACGGACAGACAGACAGACGGACATGACGAAACTGTAAGGGTTTTCTGCCATTTTGGCTACGGAACCCTAAAAACGAATACAATATCTGCTGTAGAGTATGATATGAGTTGAGTATACCGCAGACTAAAAATAAGTTAAAGTTTGCCATGTTTTGGAAATTCCAACGAAGTGACAGTAGGTAGTTAGGTACATCAAATTTTAATTCAATCGGACCTTTACAAGATGACAAGACCTCCTTGTAAAGCAAGATATGAGCTGATGATCTTTAAACGGCTCGAGAGATATTCGTAAATTATGGCTAAGAACCATCTCGGCTATATCCGCTTTCAAACAAAACCGTGTTTAATCGGTCCATTGGTTTAAGAGTTACAGTTGCCCAGACAGACACACGTTAAACTTATAACACCCCTTCTTTTGCGTCGGGGGTTGTTTGTTTTAACGGGGCCACAATGTCGCACTTAGCCGCTTGATTGGGCCATTGTGCGTACGTTGTAATGTGTCAGTTCTTTTCACTTCAGCCAGCACAAACACTCCCAGAAGCCCAGCATTCCCCGCAAGTTGAGGCAGGATTCAGGGAGGGATGACGGTGTTTTTAGGAACTGTGCACGGTGCTCTGCACAGTGGGCTATCTGTGATCCCGATAGTGTAAAGGTGCTTGTTGAGGGGACAATGGCCTGTCAGGATGCCTATTGCTTTTCGCAGTTTGTCCCTGTTTAGTCTGATTAGATTCCGAGCGTACTTTTTGGGCGCTGTTGGAATCGCCTCTTTCGTTTGTCTGCAACCGGTGTTTTTTCCCCATTCCAGTTGCTGGTTTTCCTCTGTTTTCTCACGCAGCCAGATTCGTACCTGGGCTTGGGGTAAGGGCATTATCGGTTCGGGGCCGTGGATGTTCATTTTAGATCCCCGTTTCGCTAGCTCGTCCGCCGCGTCATCTCCAATTGAGTTGCTGTGTCCCTTTATCCATTGCAGGGTCACTTCATTATCTTGGGTAATGGCCTTAAGTGATTCATGGCATTCTTGAATACAGGTCGAGCTTATGCTGGTGTTTGACAGCGCTTGTAGCACTGAAGCGCTGTCAGTTACAATTTTTATTTTTAGATCTTTTGCATTTTTGGCTGCGACTGTTTCAGCCGCTTTGGTTATGCCAATGCATTCTGCTTGGAAAATCGTGTTTCTTCTGTCGAAACCATGGAGATGTCTTAATATTGAGATCATCTGAATCGACTCCTGCTCCCGTGCCTATTGCGGTTTTGGATCCATCCATCTGTGTATACTAACTTCAGATGGTCCGGAGCTGTCTTTTTATTCGGGGTTAAGTCTGCTTTCAAATTAAAAAAAACGCATCCAAATTGGTTCACTCGTTTTGCGTCGGGGATTAAAAAATAAAAATTAACCTAAACGTAGGGGGAAGGGGGTCATAAACTGCCCAAAATCATCTTGCGTAATAAATGAATGGCGTCTTAACTAAAAAAAGTCCAAGTCGTTTTTTTTTTAGGTCGTAGACCTAAAAAAAAAGTTATCTTACAATTATTTGTAAAAAAAAGTTTTTAAATTCAGTCCAAAAAAGACTATAGACGAGCTATATTTGATTTTTTTTAATTTGCTGAACAACCATTTAAGAAGTCTGCATTCAAAAGTGTTGAAAATTTTTTGCTCTCTAAATTTTACTAAGAAGTATACTTGGTCAGGGAAATTTGAAAAAATGGTCAGGGAAAGTCAGGGAAAAGTCAGGGAATTTTTTCGAACATTTGCAGTGGACACCCTGTACTGCTCTCCGAAAGAGGATACGGACCATAATCAACACGTTACAGTTCGCGCCACCTAAGTTTGCGTTTGTGAAGTTGTATTCGAATGTAGTTCCGCGCATACTCCGATACTTAAATTTGAGTTGTGACCAGGTTTTTTTTTAAGATTTTATTCTTTTACTTTGTTGGCGTAAGTAATATATGTATGCAAAATTACAGCCTCCTAGCACTAACAGTCTCTGAGCAAAGGTGCGGATGGACACGTCGAAACTATAATGGTTCCGTTTTGCCATTTTGGCTACGGAACCCTAAAATTGAGCGCTATCGTGCCTAGATATTGAACACTTCCTAAGACAATTGACAAATTTTGATTTGAACCATATATCGGGCGAAAACATGCCAGATATGTCCGAGCGTTTACTCAGATGCCTTTGCTGGAAAACAGCTAAAGTGCTAAAGAAAGCGACGAAATTGGTTTATTTGTATCATGTGTTTGCCGCCAAAATTAATAATAATAATATCTTGGGACAACTCACACAAAGCTATCTGATCCCAAACTAGGCAGAGCTTGTACTATGGAAACCAGACAACCGATAAACATACTTATATATTTCTAAATACATGCATATTAAAGATAAATAACACCCAGACACAGAATAAACCATCGTGCTCATCACACAAAGTTTTACCCTGGGTGGGGATCGACCCCACCACCTCTTGCGTAGCAGTCGGATACACTCCCACCGCGCCACAGAGGCAGTATATTGACCGACACGGTTTATATACTAAATATTTATTATTATTATTCTGTTGAAGTCTTTACAATTAGCGATCTACGCGTCGGTTCCATTACCACTGAGCCACCACTGCTTCCATAAACAATGGTTAACTTTTTTTTTTATTTGCAGGTGTGAAAGAATGCGACTAACAAAGGTAAGGAGGGACCGGCTAAAGCCAAAAACTACACCTAAGCGACTACCCAGACATTAGTCGTAGCCATAGACTAGACAAAACGTCCACTTAAAAGTTCAATATATTAGACATAGATACATGTACATAATATCCTAACTACTTTATATAACCGGTTGTAATTGGGTCATAATCCGGTTAACGAATCCCGGTTAACCGGTCACAGTGACAGTTAAATCGTTAATTTCGGTTAAACCGGTCACATCGGTTAAACTGTATTTTATAGGTTGGGTTAATCCAGTCAATGCCGAGATTTTACGAAGTTTCGGTTGATATTGTTATTTCGGTTAATCCGGTCAACCGGTGTTTTATGAAGATTCTGTTATACCGGTTGTGGTATAAGCATTTAAAATGCATTGTTATTTATTTTAGTTATATTGTGGCTATTAGCTTTGCTTTATATTTTAGTATTTAGTAATATTTATTATTGTAGAGTATTTAACCGAATTAACCGGTTATATAAAGTGTTTAGGAAGAAATGGTTAACGCGTAGCGTCACAACAGTATTTTATTTATTCAACTTTAGGCAGTTAAAATACTTAAAGTATATAATTATATCGTAGGCGAATCTTAGGTGTTTCTCGCAAAGCGGTTACATTCTAGGCGTTTCCGCCTACTTTAGTGGAATTGAGAACACGTGTCTTCGGCAGATATAGTGTTAAATATAATCTAGATTTTTTCGTAATTGAATACTGTTAACTTGTGCTATCTATAATGTTTTTTTATTTATTTAGTTATTGAAATAAAACAACAAATAGGATTTTATGCGTTAAAAACAGAGACAAATATCTTTATACGTAATGTATTTAAATTTGTTGTGTTTACAGCTGTTTAGATTCTTTTAATGTGATTGGTTGTTAGGTACGTTTCTAAACTTATAAATACGGGTAGCTTTCTTAATAAATCCTCGCAGATGCAGTTTTCAGTTGTTCCAATTATATCTCGTTCATAAGACGTCAGTCAAGTTAAAAAGTACATATTTTATCATAATAAAAATAGTAATAAAACGGCTGTTTGGTAACAGTAGGCTGTAAAGCTGTTTCTTAAACAGTAAGCTGTTTAGCCTATATCGGAGATTGAATCTCTACGAAATAATAATAAGATAGTTTGTACGTAATAGTGCCCTTATTGACGTTGTATGAGTATAATAGTGAGGTAGCCAGATTAATACAAGGAGAGGGAAGGGAGAGTACCGTCAATAAAATAATATTATCAAAATTTCTTGATTAACGGTATTAGTAAAACATAAAAAATCTAATTATCGCCTAATTTCACTCTGTTTTAAGAAACGCATAGCGTATAAATAATTTTGCTACAAATTGTAGACAGTAATTCAATAAAAACCTAGTTAAAAAAAAAAAATCTGTCTCTCAGATTTTTTACTTATACGTAGGTAGGCAGAAAAATGGTCTTCCTTTAAATTGTATATAAGCACGTCGCACTAATAAAGCTACACGCAAATAAGCCTAAGATCACAGAGCCCGTGCGGTTGACACATTTCCGGAATCGAAATAGAGTTATTTACATTCATTTTTTTTATTATATATTCTAAAAAAAGAATAAAAAAAATATGCTGTTCATTGTGAGTCATCATTGTCTTTACATTAAAAAAAAATGACCTAGACTTTATCAATCTTACAAATTTATTGGTTACTAAACGTAACATAACATGCTATTTTTTGTAAATGTTGATATAATATCTATTTAAATATCGATATTTTGCTTTCAGGAATCGATTCTTTGAGGCTTTTTTATGGTTGCCGTGGTCAATGGTTTGTTTTCGCGTTGCTTTAGACTTCAAACTCATTTGCATGATATTAACTATGAAATTATTTAATCGAAACAAAATTAACTATGTGCATAAACGTTCTATTTTTTCTTGGACTTGCATGACCATAACTGGTTTTGTTTTAGACTTATAAGTGTGAAAAAGACCAGATTTTGCCATATTTTGTCACCATTTTTTTTTTAGTTTTAACATTTTACAATAACGCTTCTCTCTCGCAGCCATGACAAGATTTTTTTATTTCCTTTTTGTATAGTTTGCACCGCAATTGTATGCTTTAAGCTCATTTTTTTTATTATTTATTTTTTGTTTATTTCATGTTTTTTTTTCTGGTCTATTTCAGATCAAGCAACGACAACATAGATTGTATGTGTTGTATAAATTCCTACGGCTTCTTGTTAGTAACGAGTGTTAAAATATAGTTAAATAAATAAAATATTGATTTAAATATTTGCAATTCTTATAAATATAGTATATACAAATGGTGTCGTATATAAATAAATGTTTGGTTCATTAGCATAGCTCGAAATAACACATTATTGTGTGATGTTTTACGTTTTTTTTTTAAATAAAATTTGACAGTGAAATGTTACCAGTACCGTAATTTTATATTAATGAATTTCCGTATATTTAGATATAAGTTCCAAGCTTTTCAAATAATTATTAGATTTCGATCTATGTTAATTATCTAAACCATTAAAATAATTATTTTAATGACACGATATACCATAACATTAATTTCAATAATACATTTTGTACTATGAAAAATAAAAATATTAAAAAACTAAAATATTAATAATACACGTCACGCTGGTCGTACGCTTATTTACTTATTTACTGGCACGAAAAAATATGTTTATATTTATTAATTGCCTTTTAGTATTGCAAATATTTAAATTGTCATTTTTTATATTTAAAATTCTTACACATTTCGACTCACAAAATACTCCACGATACATACAGTAAAACAACTTATTATATCTGTGAGTGACAACTCAAACAGGGCATATGCTGTGTCGTTATTTTGTTCTGTAATTGCTTAAAATTATTACCATCAGGCAGACCGTATGGTATGACATATGACAACAATTTGACAAGAAATACATTGAGAAGATACAAACTAATCTAAAACCTATTTTTTGTAATATATGGTTGAAATTAGCATGCCAAAGTTAATTGCTTTTGTTAAGCTATTTTCAGCCGTATGTCATAAATATAAGGTTTATTTTAAATTGTTACTTACTCAATCTTTTAGCCGAGTCACGTCATGTTTTCGCTGGCCCTGTGCTTGTTTGAAAAAAAAACAAAAATAAAGTCCAAATGTGTAAGATCTTTAAATATTTTACAAAAAGTACTGATTTAAAGTAAAATGACGTTTTATGGAAATGACTAAGACGAAATATATTAAAAGAAATATCTATAGCACACTCTAGAACCTTTAGCTATATCCATTTTACGTTATTATAGTCCCTATAGGCTCAACTTTATTTTACAAATATAATTATAATTAAACTTTACAATTGACATGTAAATATACACATATAATTAAATTATATGTTGTAAAATTGATTTTTTAATGTATATTTTTAACAATTATAAATTATGATATTTTGTAAAGTTTAAATTGAAATTAGTTGCTCGATTTTTTTTATTCAGTTTAGATTTTTATAGTCAATGTTTTTGATATAAAATACTAGGGGGCATGCCTCAAAAATTATAATTTCAGCTTTAATTTGGCACCTAACAGCATGCCCTTTAGGTTTTTTTTACGTAAATGTTAATTTATTTAGAGTTTTTTTTTGTTTAACGAACAGCTTAGTGCACGATGAACTATGTCTATAATAATTTATATAACATTTAAGCACTTCATTGCATTTATACAATTTTATTATCAATTTTTTTGCAGCTGTAAATATTTTTTTTACAGAATCCGTCTGTAGTTTATACAGAAATAATCGCCTACTATCATTTTATTATCTTGAAATCAAGATTTTATTCTCAAATCAAGTTGTATTAAATGTTTTTTATTACGACAATTTTCTATGATCAAATCATTTATGTTTAGTATTTGTTTTGTTTGTTTATTATAAATTCACAAAACACGTAAAATTATGAACAAACATATTTTTTTCAGAACAATTTATAATACCTAATTAGTGTAAAATATATTTTGTAGTTATAATTTATTAAATACCCATTTTATGACGTCATTAAGACTCATTATCACCATCACTTCAATATAAATATTGGCGACAAAATACTTTTCAGACCGTTTTATAGTTACGTTGAGTATTTAGGAGTTCTAGTAGAGTCCTAGTATTATTTAGTATTTTGCAACGTGTAACAGAAAAATGTGGTCAAATTTCAACAGCAGATAGCACCCGTCGTAATATTTTTTTTATACTGTGAAGTGAAGAGACGAATAGATCGTGCGTCTGATGATATACGTCACGCGTCGCCATAACAGTGTCACCGAAATCCTTGTTGGACAAAGATCTGAATGTCATTGCACCACGCCCATAATTTGAGATATTTGTTCTTAAGTTCCAGTAATTACACTGGCAAAAGTACAGTTCAATCGAACACAGTGATGTGTCAGTCAACATTACTATTTCACGGAAGACTGACACTGTTGTGGTTTCAGCTTTATAATATTAGTATAGATGTTAAAGTAAATCTGTCTGCTACATTTTCACACCTAAACCATTAAAACCGATTTAAATGAAATTGGTCTGATAAGAAAGACAAGAGACCGACATCCACGCGGGCGGTCCTGCGGGCAAAAGCTAGCGATTTGATCACATGTTTTTGTAACACGTTATATAATGTATAGTAATTAGCGCACCAGTAACACAAAACATTTATAGTACAGAAATAATGCTTATACGTACCGCCCTTGAACAAAGAACACAGAAAAATCATTCATATTATGTCATATCAATCTATATGATGTCCCACTGCTGGGCACTGGTCTCTTCAGTAGAACTTACTAATTTTTTTTTAAATGATAACTAGCAATGTGGGATTGAGTCCCACATTACTAGCAATCTTGTTAACCTCTCCAGCTAAGCTCACAGGCTTGTGTTAGGAGTGGGTTCACGTCGGTAGTATAATGCGTAGGATTCGAAACCGCGACCTCACGATGGCGAGACCGTTGCCTTAGCCATTAGGCATCGGTAACATCCTGGGGGTAATTGCCATTATCACAACGCTTGATGTGCGGATTGCAAATTACTTTTAAAGTACTCAGAGGAAGCTGCTGCCTCCTCCAGTGTGAAATCCTTTAGTCGCCTTGACGACACCCACGGGAAGAGATGGGGTGATACTATTCTTGCCCCCCCCCCCCGACTATAATACCGATTTTTTCGTATTGTGTTAAATACCTTGCCCATTACACTTTGTGCAACCCCCAGAACCAAATTCCATCCCGCCTCGTGCTTGCAACTCGCACTTGACCGATGTCGGGTGAAACCAAAAGCCACCCCCCTACATCATAAGCATGCTAGATCCGGCACTGCCATTTGCCTCACGTGCCCCCTCCAGAATAAAAACCTGGATCCGCATAGCACTATGTACCCGCTGCAAAATTAAATAATAATATAATATCTTAGGACAATTCACACACAGTCATCTGATCCCAATCTATACATACATACATATTATAAATAAATTATATAAATAAAATAATAATTATTATTAAATATGTATAAAGTTAGCGTTCTGTACTCTAGCTGTTTTGTGCCAGACAGCTAAATAATGGCCATTCAATTTATCAATTTCTCTAGCTGTCCCAGCGTACATTGTACCGCCCATATTTTTTTTCTTCGTGCATAGAGCATCCAGTAGATACAATCTAGTCATTACATCATCACACAAGCACGATATTTAACTATTAACAATATATCATGACACAATTTCTTATGAGCAGGTGATGTTAAATCGATCTGATTCGTAATCTCTAGGTTAACAATGTCACATGACGTCACACGGTCCAGTTAAAAACATAGATCTGTACAACGTAGTCACTTTACGAAGAACATGATTCTGCTTGCTATAACGAAAAACTAAATTTCATTCTGTAAGCTAATTAGCTCCTCTTTAGGGGTAAGTTTTCGGCTTGCGAGACACGTACGTGGTCGTTGATCAATGTAAATAGCCTTGATAGGTCGTAAGTTATATATTTCTTATTTGTTATGGATTAAATAACCAATTTGTATAAAAATATGGATAGTTTTATCAAAAATCTAAATATAATTGACATAATTACTCCTCTTCCCTCCACTTGACACTGTTGTAATATAATATGAGCATATTTGTTTTATTTTCATAACGAGCAAATTTAGTGCCTTTATAATTTACTCTTTAGTTGTATATCTGCGAATAGATTAGGTATACAAAATATATTTGAAATTAGACTAAGCGTTTTTTTTTTGTAATTTCGCTGGACTGTTCTTTTTTTAAATCGTTTGAAAATTTCTAAAAAAAAAATATATTAATTGACATTTTATAGCTTTTTTATTGGTTGGTTGTGATTTTATCAAATTTTGATTGTTTTATTTACTTTATTGATAATAGAAGTTATTTAAATGGCTTATTATGCGCGATTTTTGTAAAAAAAAAGTATATTCCTTCGCAAAAGTTTAAGTGCCATAATTAGGCTACGACTGCACTGAAAAAAAACTGAAAAGCTCTCACATTAATATTAGTTTTAAATCACAATATATTCATTATTATATCCTTCAAAATCTCGACGAATCTCATTTAAAAACAAAAAATATCTAAACAATAGCAATACAGATATAAATCCCAATTAGCTGGGAGATTTTCCATCTAATATCGTCGCTTTGGAGGGCAATGGAGCTAAGCCACAATTTTTAAAATTGTGGCTTAGCTCCATTGCCCTCCAAAGCGACGATATTTTGAATATAATTTTAAAGAAATATCCAATTAATAACAATAATATTGAATTTTATAATACTATTTTATGTGGTGATAGTTCCACCACATAAAATAGTTATATAAATAAAACATGACGTCATATTACGAGAAACGGTCTTATAACATTGTTATAGAAACTGTTAGATATATATTTACGCTTGGCATTTATATTAACGTCACACAAAACTTACGAGCACAGAAGAAAAGTTTTATAAGTATTTCGCTCGACTTCGCACACAGACTTGGTTTATGGACATGCTCTTTTTACCAATTTTTCTGGCACATCATTTGACAGGTCTTTCAAAAACATTTTAAGGTTTTTTATAAACTTTTTTGATTAAGTGAATATTTTTAGAAATAATCGCTCCAAAAGTTGCTTAAATTGTGCCCTTATTTTTTTAAACCGTGTGACCAAAACTTACGCAAATGTTACAAGCGCTTAATAAAAACCTTAAACAAAATATTGGATTAGGGTGGAAGTAGAATCAAATCATTTTATAAGTTACGGGTCTTAATCGCGTAAATATTTTATTTTTAGACTTGTTTTATTGTCCGACGTTTTGACCGTATTGCAACGGCTATGGTCAACAGGTAGATTGTGCCAGCGGAATACTCGGAAATTCCGTGACCTATGTCTATAAGTGCGTTGCGAGTGAGTTGTATAAAGTTTTTCTTCTGCACTCTCGATTTATATCTCGTTTTATTCATTTATGTCCCTCAGTGTGAGACCATAATGATACACCCACTGACTAGAGTGACCTTATCATTGTAAACTCATTATATTTAATATGTACTTAATTTGTTCATTCTTGGTTTATATTAGGTGTAGGTCATTCCCAACGTCGTTATATCGTCATTTTATAATATTTAATTGTCAGTTTTTAATACGGCTGCGTATTTTATCATGTAACTAAAAGGTGTGGTGAAATTTCAGAAACGAACAGTGTATGGTGACCTAAGTGTCATGGGCGTACCATGGAGTGGGGTTTGGGGGATAACCCCCCCCCCCCACCATTTGTTAGAGAGAGGTACATATTTGAGACGGTTTTGAGACCACGTTAAACCTCTCCCGAAATTTTCTACAGAACATACCCTGTACCTCTCGTACGCCCATGTAATGTCAAATCTGATAGCATTATTATGGCATAAATATATTGTCTATTTATGAAATGATTTATACGTGTTTTAATTATAATTATTAAAAATATCTAGATTTTGATAAAATCTGGTACGAGCCGTCATTATCACGAAATTGACCACACCTTTCTTTACTTTTAAATTATCTAGTCTGGCCATAAATATTGTACAGCATAAAGTTCTGTTTTTTTTTTCTGAATTTGAAGCGCCTTTTTATATTTGAAACCGTAGACATAGAGTCTGGGCTGAGTGTTCTCTTCCAGGTATAACGTAAATACCAGCTGAAAAGCCCTAGAGAGAAAACAATTGTGCGGCCAGTAGCTGTCTCTTTATAAAGGCTCCGATATTGGCCGCACAGTCGCGTTGTCACTTTTTAGAGAGTGGTAAACTTCGTTAGGCTATTACTAAGTCCCGCGCAACTTCGTCTGCGTAAATGTTCCCCGTTTTTTGCAACATTTTTCATTGCTGCTCCGCTCAGGTCGTAGCGTGATATTACATAGCCTTCATCGATAAATGGGCTATCCAACATTAAAATATTTTTTTTTTAATTCGGTCTAGTAGTTCCTGACATTATCGCGTTTAAATAAACAAACGAACTCTTCAGCTTTATAATGTTAGATAATTATGAACATGCTGACACAGATTCATGTAAATTAGTAGTCACATTGATACATTACACGTACTTATTGTAAGTAGTTACTATACCCCTATAATATATATGGAAAATAGAATGGGGTATTTTCAAGACACTTAAATCTTGTTTTCAGCGGGCTGTTCGTTTATCGTACTATAAGCAGATGTATCAGTTCTTCCTCTGTCAAAAACCATTAATGATTAGGAGTGTGGATCGATTAAAAAGCTTGATGCGCCGATATGCTGAAAGACATATAAATATTATCTTGAATAAGAAAAATGACAAAATATAGCTAAAAGTTCCACTCCTTCTTCAGTAAAGTATAACATCAGACATGATTTGGAGGTCGAATCTCGATGTCACAAAGCTATTTTTTTTATAAAAAAAGAAGAGAAAACTGAAAAGACTGCACCCGGTAATAAGGGACGAACTATTCAAACCAGGCCTAAATCTATAAATTCGTAGCCGACCGATTTAAAGGCATTAATCAAAGCAAAGGTTTCGAATAGAATAGTTTTATTATTTCTTTATCGCCGAGACTTCATTAAATTTGTACAACACATAAAAGTTTTATTAAGATTACATTATAAAAAAATAAATGCATTTTTATTTGTAACAAATCTTATGGCCAGGCTAGGTATATCATAATACGTGTATTGATGAAAATAATCAAGAATTCCTTTCTTGTTAGGCATTTCCAATTGCAATTTAAAAAGTGCAATACAAATCAGTAAAAAGTCCTGTAAATATTATTATTACAATTTAAAATGTATATAATATTATTATTATTATATAATAAATAAGAGACGATGTGGTTTTGTACGTGCCTATACTTCATTTGGATAACGCATGATGTTATTAACATTTAAATATGTAATTTTTATATTTAAATAAATAAATATAAGTAATTCTTGATATTGTTCCGGTATCGGTAGTTTAGGCTTTATCTGTTAAAAATAAATAAGTCGAATACCTAACTTAAAAAAAAAATTACAAATCAATTCAGATCTCATTTTTTTTTCTGATAATAAAACTTATAATATTATTTATATATACTTAATTGTCAGTAAGCGTGAAATTAAATCTTCGAAATTCTAAAGGATTAACTTTCGCCATTTTTATACATATTAGACATATTTCAGTCGACCCGTGACCAAGATCGATGCAATTCGATCGAAACGTCGTGTAAATAAAACCTTTAAATAATTCACGCGATTAAGTCCCGAAATATATCTAATAAATATCATACTGTTTCTCTCACTTTCAGTGAATTTATACATTAAATATCGTTTGAATTCTCAAACGATATTTAATTAATAATTAAAACGTCCGTAATTCGTTTCAAAAGTATTGTCCAAATAGTTAATATAAAATTCTTTTTATTACTACGTGATTGCTCAAACCCAGTATTCATATTATTAATAATATATTTATAAATACTCACACATGTCATTTTTTTTTTAAAGAAAGTATTGTGGGAGTGTGGTTCCAACATTACTAGCAATCCTGTTAACCCCTTCAGCTAAACTAAATTGTTTGTATAATGGGTAGGATTCGAAACCGCGGCCTCATGATTGCTAGCTAGCCTTAATCATTACGTTACCGCCGCTTTATAGGAAACTTAAATTAAAACTGAACAGGCATGTAATTTGAATAATACATCGAAAATAAATATCAATAAAATAATATTGAATCTGATATAATATATATTATATATTTTTAATATATATTGCTTTACCATTATAGTATCTGAGTGTAATTTTATTTATTTATTAGAATATCGCCATTAATAAGACTACAAAAAATATTAGTGTCGAATCTTTGAGTGTTTTTTGATAAAAAAAAAAATGTAATAAATAAAAATAAATTCAATCGGTAATGTTACCTTTACAATAAAATAGAAAGAAAACCTACCCAGTTGTTGCAATCGCAAAATAAATAATATAATAAGTAATATTTTTCTTAAAAGATTGTAAAAATAAAAATAGTGATTATTCATATAGTAATTATAAGAATTGGTGCCGTATTGTTGATAGTTATAAGCTTTTAAACCAACAAATCATTACAATAAAATAATAATAATTATTAATAATCTGTATATAATTATAGAACAATTACCTAATAAAAGTCATTCTTATTAATAAAAGTTTAATCATTAGTGCACGAATAGTGTACGGATACTTTAAAAAATTGCTCTGGTTAATAATAAATCTCAATTTCATCGAATCTTTTACCTCTTGTGAAAAAATAAATAATGTATTTATTAAAATGCTGTAGTGCCTATATTATTATTTCATCATTTGTATTTTTAGAGGACGCAACTATATCGTTCCACCGATAGACTATCAAGTTGCATTGTCTAATTAATAAAAACTATTTCATTTATGATTTTTCAGCGTAATATTATGTTATTTATGTGTTATAATAAAATATTGGACATTATTGTATTGTCAAGATATTTGTTACTTATACAGCGTGTAACATAAAGGTGTGGTGGTACAATTTTAGCAGCAATTTCAAGATATAAGTGCAATATTTGCATCTACTAGTGCAAAATATTGCATTGTTATGATTCAAATTGATAAATAAAATACCGCAAAATTTATGGCGATATAGTTTTGAAAAAAATATTGTACAAGCAGTCATTGTATATGTTACAGCCAAAGTGATTAATCTAGATATTATGTATATTCGTTAGCGGTTATGCATAATAGCTACCCAATTAAGTCGCCTGCCGGCCAGAATTAGTCACATTGTCAAGACTTGAATGACTTTATCCACATTGTACACCATTTAGTCGATATTCATAATTTCTAGCTATTATGCATAATCGCTAATTAGGTAATCACATTGGCTTTAACATATATAACCAGACCTTCCGTTTACATGTTGTATATACAAATATAGTACTTATATTGTAAAATTTTATTATTATATAATTTGTCTGACGCGTTACTATCTAAATTGTCATTTTGCTGAAATTTGTTTAATTTTATATAAATACTATATGCTTAATTTGCAATATTTTCGTTCATAGTTGTAATATAGGGCTGTGATATGCCTATGAAAAAAATAGTATATAATATGATAATATATATAAATATATGTGGTACATGCTATTTTTGTCGATGTTGTGTGTCGTTACTGTATTATTATTTTTTTACTGTTCTTACAGTAACTTTTGCCAGCGTATAGTGTAACTAAGGTAACTGTACCTACCACGTGATGGCAAAAGCAAGCAAGCAAGCTTACGTCCCGCTGATGGTATAGTTTCACTGTTGTTTTAGGCGCAAGTCACAAAGACGTAGACGAGGCGAAGACATAACGCTTAATGGAGTGCGGTCACGACGCTTTAAATTGTGTAGAACAGTATATACGCGCGGACGGTTACAATGAGTAGTTCTGTATTCTCTTCCAGCTTTGCCTGAGTTTCGTCTCCCTTGTAATTTGCAATAGGGTAAACGACAAAGCGTTGCGACTGCGACTCGTCTTTTGCCGTGACTCCGCCGTGTCTTGGCCTTATGTCTTTTCCACGTGGCTTGCGCCTAATAGTTTTAAATTTTTACAATGAGATTATATTTTGACTGCCTCGTTTGCGCGGTAAAAGTATTTACGACTGCTGCGCGGGAAATTGTGGGTTAGATTCCTTGATCCACAAATTGTTGTTCTGCGTCTCGGCAAATGTCCGTGATTGGTATGTTTGTAAAGTTTCCCGCGACACAGTACTTGTATTTAAAAAAGTATTAGATATATATTATATTCATGTTTAACATAAAAAAGTTTTTCGAATTATTTGTAATTTCTAACAGCAGCGGCACCTATCTACGCGACAACACTTCTTCCTGTACTGGTCCAACTCAAGTCTACAAAGAGCATACTTTAGTAACATATTAGTTTTTTTATTGTTTATATTACTGTAAAATCATGAACGAAGGGTAATGAAAATTCTCAGATGTAATAGTAAAAACGTTTAAGACTATTTTCATAAAAGACTTTTCCCATTAACACTTTTACCAAGTATTGAATTTGGTAAAAGTGTTAATGGGAAAAATCAGAAATGTTCTGTAATCACAAAGTTGAAATTTTAGGTTTAACTCTGAATATTTATTTTGTGAATTTAAAGGAATTGCTGCTATGTAACTGTGGTTTAAATATCTGAAAGCATAGACTATGATTTGAGTGAAAATATAGGAATTAAATCGTGAATACCAGCATAAATTCAAAATTAATGATTATTATGAAACCAATCTTACCATTTAGACTTGGTTAATTATACAATGCGTCCTTTTATAATAACATATATAACATTATCGTGTATTTAAAAATATAATCATAATATTGATAAAAATAGCCTGTATCACATTTGTAGTGAAATAATAATGAAGTGAGATTAAAATGAGCAGTCAAGTTGTAAAATCAGTCCCAGAGTGTATGTATATTAGTATTTTTTCACAAAATATTGTCAAAAGTTTAAGGTACTGTGGTAAGCTTCGCCTGTCCTTACGCCTAGTTATTAAATAAAACCATTTTTATATAATAAAAGTTTTTAAAACTTGTACATTTGTTTTATTTTTATATTTTTTGAGTTATGACCATCACTCAGTTTTAAGATGCACTACTCACCTCTATAGCTACACCTTATAGCTACAAGCTACCGACAATAACACTTCCTTTATAAAATTATGCTGTCCCGCGCAACTTTGTATGCGTCAATTTTACCCGTTTTTGCAACACTTTTCATCGCCGCTCCGCTCCTATTGGTCGTAGCGTGATGTTATATAGCCTATAGCCTTCCTCGATAAATGGGCTACCCGACAGATTTTTTTTTTTTAATTTGGTCCAGTAGTTCCTAAAATTACCGGGTTCAAACTCTTCAGCTTTATAATATTAGTATAGATTTAAACTACGGGTCTTAATTTTATTTATCCTTGTTTATTGCCCGACGTTTCGATCGTATATCGTGGTCACGGGTAGGCTGGTTCAACTCAGCGTTGCCTCCGTAAAGCGCGAGATCGGAAACTACCCTCGCTTGATTTTTATCTAATTAAACAAGCAATTTATTCACGCGAATTATCCTCCAATTATTCACGCGATTAAGACCCGTAGTTTATATGGTTTTATAATGAGTACAAATCGCGAAAGTTTATCGTTCAACTCTCATTAGATTTTGTCATTCGGACGGTCATTTGTCAAAACCAAATGGAAGCCTTTGTGTAATAGGGATAACAACAGCCATTTGTCTTAAAGTATCAACTCAATATAGTATAGTTTCAATATTCGGTGATAATTTAGGTTGACAAGATAGTTTCATCGACGACGACGACATCGAAATTTGTGAAAAAATAAAAAACCGCCGACGCGACGGCCTTACAATTCCGGCGGCCCGTTCGTGAAGGTGGCGGGAGATACACGGCGGGTTTTTTAGTGGATGCAAACCCCACACTACTCCACCGTCTTCCCCAGATGGTGGAGGTGTTCGGCAGGATTTTTTCCCGCCATAAAAAAAAAAAAAAAGTTGACAAGATGGTTTCATCGACGCTGCGGCAAATGAAATTTGTGAAAAAATAAAAAAGTGTAAAGGAGTGAGTGGGAGTAGAGTCAAAATATGAGGAAATAGAGTGGCTATGGGGGGATTTACCCGCCCTAAAATTAAAAAAAAAATGGTACCGAGGACACATTTGGCCGGTGTTAGTCAACTGTACCAACTAACAACCTAATTGATTTTCAGAGGGGGGGGGGGGTCTGAAAATCAAACCAGGGTACGCCCATGAGAGCTGCCACTTGTATCTGCGTGCACACTTGTGCATTGTAATATCTTCTGTGTAGTTGACTCGTTTTTGTTGAGATTGGCCGCCGCGATCGAATCGCTTGGAAATACCTACCTTAATAAATAAAAAAATGTGTGGCACTCGTGGACTGCCGTGGTAAAGCTATTGCGTAGCATTGTATCGACTTATACAATTTTAAAAAAAATGTTTTTTTATTTAAGACAAAAATTTTGAAAAAAAAAATACTTATATATTTCTTTTTTTCATTACGTTTCGGAGCAGCTCGTCTCGATCCGTGCGAGTTACAGTCGTACCATATACATATACGTTAAGCGAACGCTCGGCCGAGCTACATGGTAGGCGGAAAAATAAAACCTAACACCCCTAAGGTTTTATTTTTGTTACGGAATTTCTTGATTCGGTCGCCGCGCTCAAATCCCGAGCCCGCAATAAAAAGCTATGCAATAGCTTAAAAATAAAAAAGAACAAGTTACCACAATTTTATTTATTCAAAAATAACAAAATAAAGCAGTTATTACTTAGGAAGAGGGCAGCCATAGTCGCAGAGTAGAGAATCAACAAAGATATAGGCGAGAGGTTTCCCTCTGGCGTGGCAATTCTCCCTCTCATAGATATACAGCTCTGAGAGGTCTGTGGTCAGGGCCTTCGCTGTTGGCTTATCTAGAAGGAGAGAATAGAATTTTAAATTAAATGCTAGGTACATCTAAAACAATGACTTTTGGACAGAAAATCTAAAATAAATATTCGAACGTATGAACCTAACCGTGGTTAGGTAAGAACTCTAGAACGACTGCCTTTTTGTTTTCTTTATAAATGTCAGGAGTTCAAGACATAGGTTGCATGGAAGAAAATGTTTAAAAATAAACATATTTCTATTTCGTACGTAAATAAAGGAAAGATTTGGTCTCATTTTCTTTATTAATACACCGGGTGTGAAACAATTGCTTAAAGCCGGGCCAGGCAGCTATTTATGTTTTTCTAAAATATTATTTTACCAACAATACGCGCGGATCAATTTAACAATTTTAGTGAGAACACGATAATACTTTTAAGTGTTATTTTGTTCAATGACGCGTAAATATAAAGTAGAGCCCTAGTCTCCATATTTAGGTACCCCTCATACAGAAAATAACGTTGTAATAAATTCCCCTATTATCAAATATAGGTACCTAATAAAAAAACACAGAAGGCTTCATCCATGAAAGTTTATCTAACGGCCGGTCTCAATAATCTAACTATCGATGGGTTTGGCTACTAGAGGTAGAATTTTGACATATTTTGTGTTATATTTTCGTAAACTTTCGCGATCTGTACACATAGAATTTTATAAGCTACGGGTCTTAATCGCGTAAATATTTTATTTTAAGGCTAAATATCTTTGTTTATTTCCCGACGTTTCGACCGTATTACAATGGCCGTGGTCACCCGTGACCACGGCCGTTGCAATACGGTCGTAACGTCAGTATTTACGCGATTAAGACCCGTAGCTTATAAAATTCTATAATATTTTGAATTGAGCTTATATCGCATAAATAGCCCTAGTAGCCAAATCCATTGTTAGTTATATTATAGAGACCGGCCGTTAATGTCACTATGAAAACTTACTAGAAGTCAAAATTTAAAAAAATTGTGAAAAAATATTTGAGATGTCTTTATAATATAAAGACATCTAAAATATTTTTTCGCAATTTTTTCGCCCTGGACGGATATTATCCGTCCAGGGTGTCAATTCACGTATTTAAAGCAGTGCAGTTTCCGTTAAGATTCGATTAAAACGGCCATTTTCGTATCCTTATAACTTTGGGATCGATCTCAAATACACTTGCGTCAAGTATGCCTCTCGAGAGCGCAATAACGACATCCTAGTACGGTGCGCAAGCGTTTTTGAGACAACAAAACTTACACGAAAGAACTCAGTAGGCAGGATGGGTTGAAGCCATTACCGGGGGGTAATTTCTCTGGATCAGTTACTGCAATGAACTTGTATTCCACTTACTCTGAGGATTGATGCCTAGATTCGGTAACGCGACGACATCAGTGAAGACACTCGCTGAGCACAGATCGAAGTTTCGTGGAAAGTTTATGGTTATGCGGATCAGAGCTAGGGGACAAACATAAATATAATTTAGTACCTACGTATCTATGGTTCGCCACAGATATATATGGCAATTGGGATATGAGTGTATCTTGGTATCTACTTTAAAAAGATAATGTTGCCTAATTTAACACTGACATTAAGTTACTGCCACAACACATGTTCAAATAATCTTAAAAAAAAAAACTGATTGATCGAAAAATCTTATTATATATTTTGTATATGCATATTTTGTTAAATATTTAAATGCATAATCCCTATGGCTATTATATTCAATAATGTACCTACCTGTAATTGTGATACTAGGCCTGAGTAACAAATTTATATGAAGAGCGGTACTTCCTGCTACAGGTTTTTATAAATTTTACTAGGAGGATCTCAAAAACCTGTAAGTATACATAGTATCCTAAGACTTTTAGAAAATAAACAATTTATTTAAAAAAAATGTTTTTTTTTACCTATCGTATTTCCTATTATAATTATTGCATGAATCTTGTAATTCTTATAAATTACAGGTCTTCACATGCCGGTTATGGCAAACACGGACAAACGCACCACTACAGCACTTTAAACTTATAAATATCCTCCCTTTTGCGTCGGAGGTTAAAAATGGAGACAACTGTCATAGCAGGCTAGGCTTGATAATGATTAGATATGAATTAAAACTACCCAATTATAATGTAGGTATTTTTTTTTTTAATTAAGGTACCTATGTACACTTAATACAATTATTATTAATGAGTATTTTAATTAATCTCGTGTCATTAGTAGGCCCATTTGAAAACCAGCGTCGGACATCTGCCTGGCATAATATGCTGACTTAAGTCCTATTTTTGGCATACAATGTTAACTTACAATTATTTATATTGTTTGCCGAAATAAATGTGTTTTGTCTCTCCATATCCAAAGTACTAAGGGACTAAGACATTGTTTCTCCATCTTATTTTGTCGATTAAAGACTAATTTCGCCACAAACCCCCGTTGCGCATCCAATTCAAAAATTCAAAATTCTTTATTTACTTAGAATGCAAATTAACTCTTGTGATACGTCGAGATTCTACATGTACATGTAATGCCAAGTTCGCAAACAATAGGTAAAGCCGGAGAAAAGAACATGGCAATAAAAACTCGCGGCCACTCTTTTCAAATTGCCAATTTTACAATGTTTGAATGTTTATAAACTTGATATGGGGGTAAGGTGCTGCGACTAATATACTATACACCATACCACCATACCATGTTAAAGGACTGATGCAAAATTGTATTATCAAAAAGTTGAAACATGAGATAAACCAAAATCAGTCTTAGTGGGTACTATATAGTAGGAGCATCTACTTACAACAAAGGTAAAAACTATATGTGCTAAAGTACTTGCAACGAATGATTAAATATAAAATATTAATTCTGATATCAAAAGGAAGAAAAGAATGGCCTTTATTCAATTCCAGCACATCAGCATAAGCTAGTTAAACACGCGAAGCGACAGTAGTAGGGATAGTGAATACTTACGGTAAACAGCATTGATGTGATAGTAGAAATATGAATCTTCCTCGTAAGTTTTATGTTGTATGTAGGTGCGGTCCGACTCCAGGTACAGATTGGGGCAGTCGATGGACAGCACAGTTCGTTCGGTCTTCGTGTTGAAACTATAGTAAGAGGTGCATTAAAATGGCTGTACGTAGCTATGTTGGTAAATAATTTAATTTATAGAAAAAGCATTGTAGTAATTGAATGAATCAGGCGTCATATGGCAAAAATCCGTTTTAAATAGACTATTATGGAGGGAAGTCGATCTGTGAATCACCACGATTGAAGTAAAGAAATGTCCTTTTTATTACAATTGAAAGAGATTGATAGACCGAATACCCTTAAGGGGGCATTACGCCGCAAATTATTCATTGAGCGCTACGCACACAGCGACGCGGCCGCCCTTCTCGCTCTTCTGCACACAACTATTACTTTACAGTGTGCAGGAGCGCTCGGCAAAATAAAGTCAAGTATTCAAACATTACGTATGTGTTCAGTTTAGAACCGCCATAACTATGACAATACTAAAATCCTCGTTTTTGCATTTTTTCCATAACTTCAAGATTTTTTCAATATAATTTTCGCGTAATCTAGGTACCCTTAAAAAAGAAGACATGCAGCTAAGGAAATTAGTGACAGGTATGGACTCTCATTAGATTTTCAAGTGTTCATGTAGCCATCCTGCCCCCCCCCCCTCCCCCAGACCATGATCCCGGATCCTTGCCTGACCTAAGTACTTTTATACGTATCTTCCTCTAATTTAAATAGATTAAAGGTATACTTACAAAAACCTCGTAACGACGCATTTGTGTTGATTCTTGACAATCAAATTCTTATCAATGTAAGACGAATTGAAGTATGGTGTATCAAAATGGAAGGTGTCGACTTTGTATTCCTTCGGTAGGTAGCGCTTCACCTTCTGCTTGCAGCGCGAGTTGGCCGCGAGGTTGTCGCCGATGCATTTGTAGTCGGTTGTCTCACACGGCTCTATGATTGACGTTATCACTGGAAGATTTAACCATATTAAGGGTTTTATAAACGTCTAGCTGTGCCTTCGTCTTCTTCGCGAGAAGTCACAGTGCTGCTCACTCCCATTAGACGTTAGCGTGAAGGTTAAGTAACCTAACTTACTCCTTATAAAATCAGCTGTCTGCCAGCGAAATTCCCACCTAAATAGTCGTTTTGGTGATTAGCCGAAACAAGCCGACGGAAGGGATGTTTTAGTTATAACCTCGTATTATATTATTTATTTAACTTTATACACAGTTATTGTACAAAGGCGGACTTAATGATAAAAGCATTCTCTACCAGTCAACCTTAGTGTGATGTAGAGATAATAATAAAAGTAGATGCACTAAACTTGTTGGCAACTAAACTACTTATAAATTAATAAATAATACGTGAAAGCGAAATGATAATATAAGTACCTCACATACACACAAATAAATATACATCAAACAAACATACATTTAAACATACATACTACATTATATGTATAGTTTTTTTTTTTTAAAGATGACTCCCGCTAAAGGGAAAACGCTCTTTATAAAAGACAAGCCTGGTGTCACGGGGGACTTTACAAATACCTACAAGTCACGGACACAAAGTACACCCAGTTTTAAAATAAGGTAAGAGTTTCTTAAGCATTTAGTAAATAGCTATTATTTGACATAACAAAAACACACTTTAATTTTATTTATTTGTATTGATGCTAGGTGTAATCGGGAGTTTACTTTGTTTGACAACTGTCCGTTGGTAGTAGTTGTATGGCAGGTCACTCAATGACAGGCTTGATTCCCGCTAGTCAAAACTACAACTCTATAAGAAATGTCGTAACGCAGATTTTATATGGAGATCTCATACAAATACCGGACTATGACGTCGCTATTTTTTTCTAGTCGAATCACTTCTTTTTATGATATGAAAAATCTTATTTAATACAAAATTTTACGAGGAATTCATCGTTGGTAGTTTAAATGCTTGTTTTGTTTTAAATGTTGGTATTGCATTTATATTTACTAATTAGAGATTTGGATTATTTTTTGGTATTTTTATTTATAGATTAGATAGGTACATAATCGATACATACATATAATCGATATATACATATACCTTTTTTTGATTGAACCTTATTTTTTTGGTCGTTAACAATATAATCTAAATCTCGAAAATGGCTCCAACGATTTTCATGAAATTTAGTATGCAGGAGGTTTCGGAGGTGATAAATCGATCTAGATAGGTTTCTTTTTTAGAAAACGAAAAAGTGTATCGTATAAATATTCTGTAAAACAATTCGCTACGACGGTTCCTCGATCTCCTATACCCATATATCCATATCTTCGACCTATAAATCTACCACTTACCTATTATCTCCCTTAGGGTTTTTCTTAAATAAAACTTAAAAATTAAATCTAATATCTGCTTTTTGATATTTTATTTAACATCTTAACAATTTCTAAAATATGTAATATTGTGACCTTTTTAAAAAAAATAATGTAGGTAACATAGTGATTTGAAAAATGGCGAATGTTCTACCTACTAAATTAATGGAGTTTGTCATTAGAATCTCTCACGTTTCTCATTAGAATCTCTTAATAAGTAGGTAAGCCTTACCTTTAGCAAATAAATAAAATCAAATACCTATTGATAAAAATACTTCTGTATGTATTTATTTGGTAAATACTACACTTAGTGAAAAAGCATCTCTAGACTAGTCGAATATTTTTTGAAACGCCGATCTAAATTTATGCCCGGATAACCGATTTAATCGACTAATTATATCTACTTAATATAAAAATCTATCATACCTAATATAAAAATGAAACCCTATTTCCCTTGGTCACGGCATAACTAAAGAACAACTTTATCGATTTTATTAAGTTTTTTCTTTAGTTTTTTAAATTCTCTCGTGTAAAAAAAATAACGAAAAAAAATAACGCGGTGGTACAAAATTTTCCGGGACAGTTAGTTATAAATATTTTGAATTAAAACGGTTAATTAACTACAAATAGACACTTTAATTTTATTTATTTATAATTAGATGTAAAGATTAATAATCTAAATAACATAAAAACAATAATTCTTACATGCGGTGCAGAGGGTAGCTCCCAATAATAAAATTAAAAAAAACTTCACCACCATTTTGCAAGACGCTACTGAAGTGAACTGAATAACGAGTACAATCTGACTAGGTATCACTTGATACAACAATACTTATTTATTGCTACGTTTACTTAAATCAGTAAATTATTAATGTTAAAATTATTTTATTTGTCTGATTGTTCGTTATATTTGTCTATTGTCAATGAAGTTGTTATATCTGAGTATTTGAGGTATGCAATGTTATAATCCGACAATGCATTTGACGGTCGCATTCTAAGACTAACCATAGCAATAAAATCTGCATTGAATTTAACAAAACCGCATTCAAATTGATTCTACCTCAAAAGGAAAAATACTGATCAATTAAAGGATCACTTTATTGTCCGTCCGTCCGTCTGTTTGTCAAGAATCCTTATCTCGGCAACGCGGGGAAGTATCGATTTGAACACCAGTTCCTTGAAGCTGTGAAAAAAGTTCTTAGTTATCTAACTAATATTATAAAGCTGAAGAGTAAGTTTGTTTGTTTGAACGCTGTAATCTCAGGAACTGAAAAAATATATTCACTGTTTAGATAGCCCATTTATCGAGGAAGGCTATAGGCTATATAACATCACGCTACGACCAATAGGAGCGGAGCAGCAATGAGAAATGTTGCAAAAACGGGGTAAATTTACGCAGACGAAGATGCGCGGATCAGCTAGTCAAATATACGAATACCTATCGTCTTGTTTATTATGGGAATTTATACCTGAAACTGGAGGCCTCCTCTAATTGGCTCGACTGCCTCTGTAGCGCGGTGGGAGTGTGTCCGACTGCTACGCAAGAGGTCGTGGGTTCGTGGACACGGTACACCACTTTGTATGATCCACAAACAGTTGTTCCGAGTCTGGATGTACATTGTGTCCAGGACTTGTATGTTTGTAAAGTCCCCCGTGACACAGGGCTCGTACCATAATGCAGGAGTCGTCTTTAAAAAAAATATATGAAAACAAAGTCTCGATCAAAAATGTGCTGGTGATATACAGAGTCAGCAACATCAATTCAATTCACTCGTTTCCGAAAATCGTCAATGGCTTCAGACTTATTGTGCTTATCCAGAAATTAATTATAATAGTCCCCGTTAACTCAAGAAATTTAATAAAACGAAAATTCATGAATTTCGTTTTAGACAAAGAGTGTAGACCTACTGGTTCGGAGATCGCCGAGGACGTCGTAATGCCTCTAGACAAAGTTGGAGGCCAATTGTGGTAGATGACACGATTACCTATGTAATCAATGTGACTGCCTCGGTGGTGTAGTGAGAGTGTGTGACTGGTGTGCAGGAGTTCGTGGGTTCGATTTCTTATCGGGATACCACTTTGTGGGATCGACAAATTGTTGTTCTGAATCTGGGTACCTTTAGGTGCTTTGTGTCAGTGGTATTTATGTTTGTGAAATCCCCCGCGATACAGGGATGAACTTTAGTGCAGGAACATTCTTTTAAAATCAATACAGTTAACCAAAAAATATAATTAATAGGTGCTTATAAAGGGTCTTTCAAATAGAGCGGGTCGATATTAATAATCTGTGGCGGCCATTTTGATTTGGCGGCATCTGTCAAATCTGTTTTTTCTTATTCAGTCACTGATGCCAAATCACCATGGCAAGTTACACGGTTGAGCAGCATGTGCAAATGATAAAACTTTATTATCAAAATGAGTGTTCGTTAGTGAAAACGTTGCGCGCATTGCGCCCATTTTACGGCAGACGCGGTGGCCCTTCAAAGTCTACTCTCCAACGATTGGTGACTAAATTCGAGACGACCGGTTCGGTAAACAACCAACCAACACCTTTACGTCAAAGGAACGCCAGATCGGCCGAGAACATCGCCGCTGTACGTGAGAGTGTTCAGGAGACTCCGAAGCAGTCGATTTCTCGCCGTGCACAAGAACTCGGCCTTTCGCAGACTTCAACTTGGAGAATTTTGCGTCGGGACTTGGGTCTGCATCCATACAAGATCCAACTGACCCAGGAGCTCAAAGTTAATGACCATAGACAACGCCGTGTGTTCGCTGAATGGGCGTCGGAACGCTTGGAAGAGGACCCCGATTTTGGCCAAAAAATAATCTTTAGCGACGAGGCACATTTTTGGATGAATGGTTTTGTTAATAAGCAAAATTGCCGTATATGGGATGACCACAACCCACATGACATTCGACCGTTGCCCTGAAAGCCAACATAACGCAGGCCATCGCTCAGATTCAGCCGGATCTATGCAGCAGAGTCATTAAAAATTGGACCTCTCGGATTTGTGCCACCATGCGAAGCCGCGGCGGACATTTGAACGATGTCATATTTCATGCATAATGGCATAAACGGGCCTTTCAAATAAAAAATAAATTTCGTTAATATCTCACACACATCTAGTTTTATTCAATTTTAACATCGACCCGTCTTTGTTGAAAGACCCTTTATAAAAGGGACTGTATTCTTCGATTGGCCCTTGAATTGAGTAACACTTCAGAACACTTAATTCCAGAGAATTTATTTTAATATTCAATGATCTCAGAAACATCAAGAATTGGAGTAAATATTACTAAACTTTTTGTAAAAAGAAAAAAAATTAAAAAAGATCAAATATTGTCAAGTCGGAGGGTGAGTAATATTTGACACGACCGGTCAAGTGTGAGTCGCTCGCATGGCTGGGGAGGGGGGGGGGTGCATTTTATTCAACACCGGTAGGTACACCACATCCACCACCATCGAGGGGGGACAATTGCCTGCCTAAACACTCCAATACAGTGTCAAAATTCTGAAATTTCTCAAAAAAAGGTCAAGTCGAGGAGTACCTATGGGAGGGGGCAGTTGGCCCTGTTGCCCCCCGTCACCCCGCCTGCACCGGGCAGTGGTAGTGGAGAGTGGCAGAACATGCCTCTGCCGTGGGCCACGGTTCACCACAGCCAAAACTAAGCCCACTGCAGTCAAGTCAACGGACGTGAACCCACGTAAGTAGAAGGGTATAACGATTGGTGGGTCGTTATTCACTATCTATTTTTTTGTTTTTGCGTCAAGGTACAGTTCGTGCGGGCTTGCCAAGAAAACGAAAAAAAAACATAGTGATTATGGACCCTGTTAAAAAATCCTGGATCGTTGCAACTCTGTCAATTAAAAAGTGAGTAAAAATATTATTTCATGGTCAATAAACAGTCTCAACGACAAAGCAAGCAACGCCGAAGCATGTCTTTAGTTTTATAATTATACTTACATTTTAAATTATGCTACCATTGAATAGTTTATTAATTGTATTTGTTCAAGTGTAGCAATTGCGTGCTTTGTTTGTAATGGCGACGTTAAATCGGTAATCTGTAATGTCGTGACGAGGGTTAGTATACTAAAACTATAGGTAGGTAATTATTCCTAATTTTTATAAAGTAGCTGTATTTGTTATAGGCTTGGTTCAAGGATTACTGCCTCTGTGGCGCGGTGGGAATGTATCCGACTGCTACGCAAGAGGTCGTAGGTTCGATCCCCACCCAGGATAAAACTTTGTATGATGAGTACGGTGGTTTATTCTGTGTCTGGGTGTTATTTATCTATAATACGTATGTATTTAGAAATATATAAGTATGTTTATCAGTTGTCTGGTTTCCATAGTACAAGCTCTACTTAGTTTGAGATCAGATAGCGTTTATTTATGTAGATAATTTGCTCCTAGATACTTCTATCAAACGTCATCTCTGTACTCTTTCTCCACTCCCTTTCTCTTCTCGCCATCCCTTCTTTCACACAGTCTATAAAGCTTTTCTTAGTCCTCTATATTTAAAGCCTTCCTTAGTCATACTTAGTATACTCTCCAATATTTCTTCTAAAGGTACCTACTTAGGAAGTATTTAAAAAATACATAGTCTTTGTCTATTGTAAGTTGTGTTGTGTAAGTTGTTTAGCGTTCCGTATTCTCCCCCCCCCCCCCCTATCCGAATAATACGGCTTAAGAAGTGGGTTTTCTGTTATTTTTGTTTCATACAACAATGTTACAGCTACTTAATAATAATTTTCAATGGAATTAGTTCGAAAATTTTGTTACTTCTCATTTGATCAGCTGTTACTCGTAAACTTTAGCCTACTTAGGTGTGATAGTTTTCCTTTTAATTTCACTACATATGTACCTATACCACTACCGTGAATTTCACATAGCCAACATCAACCATTTAGCTGGCAGAGGGAAGGAGGATTTGACTAAAATTTTCACTTTAAAGCATAATATTTCACAAACGGATAAAAATCTTTTTCACAACCCCTAAACCTGTATAAAATGAGGTAGGTGAGAGAAAAACACATCCCCGGTTTACATGTAGGGGCATTCAAGATTTTATTCTTTCACTTTGTTGTCGTGAGTAATATGTATGTGTATCCATGCAAAATTACAGCCTTCTAGCACTAACAGTCTCTGAGCTAAGGTGTGGACCTACGGACGGATGGACATGGCGAAACTATAAAGGTTTCGTTTTGCGATTTTGACTACGTAACCCTAAAACAAGCGTATTATAATTTTTATAGTTGCATGTACCTAAAATGTCAATTCTGAGGTAGGGGTTCAAAATTTAATTGCAAGAATTATAATAGTACGTATTTTAGAAACGTGTAAGTAATCAAGTAGCTAATAGGCAATGCAATCACTGAAAGTTCTGACCTGATTAAGATAAAATTTGGTATGGTGTTGGCATGAAACTTGGTAATATTTGATATAATTTTCGATTGTCAACACGCAACTTGGGAAACATTCCATCGTCATCTATGTAGGTACCTCTATCTTAACTGTCTTGGTGGGAAGGTACCACAACAGTATCAGATAATCTTTCGTAGAATAGTAATGTTAACACATCACTGTGTATCAGTTGAAGGGCACTGTAGCAAGTGTAAATTAGGTACTGGGAAAATGTGACTTTATTTCATAAGTCAAGTCTCAAATGAGGAGCACAGTGCGGTGACATATAAATATTGCTAAACAAGGATTTGGATGTCACTGTTACTGTTATGTTATTTGTTAGCGTGACGCTTACCCTCAGACGCACGACATGCTCGTCTCCTAATTTCTTTACAAATACAATAATTGCATTTTTTAACTACCGACTAGATGTCGCTACGGGGGCCTAACCCGTAAGCATTAAGAGATAGAAGAATTTGATATCTAGTAACATAGTCCAGATAGGTGGTTCGCTTCTGGCCCGGTTTGGCTACGGAAGTCTCGGGTTCGATTCCTGAGTCTGGATTCAAATTTTTCTATCTTTCAAAAATGCAATTATTGTATTTGTAAAGTCTTTGGCAAGAAATGCCTATAAAAATTACTTCCTAATTTCTTATTATAAATAAAAGTGAAAGCTAGTTTAGAATGTATACATTTTCAATTAAGTACCTATGTAAGTAGGTGGCATCAAAATAAGCTCAATATTAATGCGTCATCGCCGACCAAACATTTGGCTATTAATCAGATTATTTACTCAATTATTCAGTATCAATACATTCGGTGAATTTCTCAAATAACGTGCGTTTTGTTTAAATCATTGTGAAACATGTGTTTTTCAATGGAATTTTGTTGAAAAACATGGTGCAATTTGGAGAAATTTCGGGCATTAATTGTGTAAATTAGACAGTAGGTAAACAGATGACGTAAATTTACCTATGTAAATGTGACGTACCCATCTATCTTAATTTTTAGAAAAATACCAACAGTAAGTAGGTACTTACCTACCGTACTACATTTTTTGACTATAGATAGCTACACCTACTTCTTTACCCCTGTATGGTTATTGGAAGTGTAGGTTCGATTCTTTGGTCTCAACCACGTTTTTTTTTTCAAATGTATATATTGTATTAATACCTAGGAGGCGGAGTGCGGTTTTAAAGGGGAGATCTCACAGTTTTCCCCCTTTAAGGGCGCCATAATTAAAAAATAATTAATGTTTTAAAAGTTATAAGCCTGAAAACATTTAAGAATGTTAACAATTTGAACAACAATTTTGGCGAAATTCCAATGTTTTAGGGCTTATAACTTTCAAAACATGAATTTATTTTCAATTTTGGCTACCTACAAGCCGAAGTTATGATAAAACGAATTTATATTAAAGCATTGACTTACGACCTTAAACAAAGGAGTAATCACTTATGCGCGTTTGTATGGTAAGATCATCGACTAGGACGCCCTTAAGGATCGAAGCCACCCACCTCCCCAGACACATGACGTTTCAAGTCTTCGTCATCGCCATACATTTGGTCCGCGTTGACAAGCGGTTGTCCACTTGTGTTTCAGCGTCGACGAAATGCACCGCACCGTCGCGCGACTGACCCACACAAGCCCGGTGTTAAGTCAAATGCACCCGCCTCCTGCGCTCCTCTCAATAAGGTATAAGCTATGTTAAAGAACTTTACAAACAGACAAACACATAACTGACCCAAGTACACCCAGACTCGGAACAACAACTTGTGGATCACATAAAGTGGTGTCCCGTGTGGGAATCGAACCGACTATATCTTGTGCAGCAACCGTACATACTCCCACTGACATATTAGAGGCACGACTAGGGTTGCCACCTTTTTTTTGGTGCAAATGAAGCACTTACATTGTTTATTAAAAGTAGAAAAAAGCACGTTGACGCAAAATAAAGAACAATTTAATTTAATTTCTTAAAATATATTTAATTATTTTTAGCACCTTTTAATTCATACCTAATCATAATCAAGCACCTTTACAATGTATATTTAAGTTACGTTTATTTTTTTAATAAATACCTATGTTTAATTAAGTTCCGGAGAATTGAATCATATAAAATAAAGTATTTTTGGGTACTTTATACTTCTCATAAAGAATATAAGTAGGTACCTACAATTACTCTAAATAAAGTATAATACCTACTTATTGTTTTTAAACTTTCGCAATTTTTATACATATTAGATATATTCCGAAATATATCTAATATGTATAAAAATTGCAACCCATGCATGCGCGATTAAGTCCCGAGACTTAATCGCGTGAATTATTTAAAGGTACAAACCTTTTATTTACCCGACGTTTCGATCGGATTGAACCGATCGTGTTCACGGGTCGACAGTGACCCGTGACCACGATCGGTAATAAATATATCTAAAAAGTATAATAGATTATTATCAACTTGCTCTCTGAGGCACGGAGAGTTGAGACATTTTTAGCAACCAGTCTCCATTGATGTGTTTATAAATAAAAAATTGCTTTAAACTTAGCTGATCTTCCGAATTGCTTGGTCGTCATTGAGTAACAGACTCCCATTTATAGTTATTTCAATAAGTACTGTAATACTGGACCAGCTGTCCCGCGCAACTTCGTATGCGTACAATTTCCCCGTTTTTGCAACATTTTTCATTACTGCTCCGCTTCTATTGGTCCTAGCGTGATGTTATATAGCCTATAGCCTTCCTCGATAAATGGGCTACCCAACATAAATATTTTTTCAATTCAGACCAATACTTCCTGAGATGGCCGCGTTCAAACAAACAAACTCTTCAGCTTTATAATAATTATAAACTTAGATTGTAGGTATTCGGTTGTAACATAAGCATCTACCTATTTAAAAACAGGTACTTAACGAAATTAAAATTTCTACTTATAATCATGAAATCTATAAAATTGTGTGAGTTCGTGCAGTTTATATTATTTTATAGTTCTCGTGTTGTTACTTTTTATTTTAGTTAGGCCGCGATAACGAAGTCATTCGATCAAAAGTACTCATTCCTTTGTTGGTAATAATCATAAGGTTAAATGAAGGTCGCTCTCCTTTAACAACGACATAACTAAATACTTAGTACAATTTCGTGTATTTGTTTTATTAGTCAAATATGTACCGAGATGATCATAATAAGGTACTTGTAGTTTCGATAATGTAAGTACCTAAGAACGAGTAGTTTATCTACCCTGGCACGCTACTCTATTTCAATGAAAACGAAGTTTCGGGGACACAATTTATGCAACTTTCGAATCGTTTATTTCCAAAACTATTGTTTTTAAAAGATCTGTCGAATGAAGTGCCACACGTTGATTTTAGCGTAAAAATAAAATCAGCTCCTGTTACATGTATGGAGTGTACTAAAAATATTTATTTGTATTATTTAGCTATCAAACTAAGTAGCGGCCACTAGAAGACACCTTTTCACCAAATTTCATCAATATTCATTGAGTAGTCTCCGAGTAAAATGCCTGTGATATACGGACGGACAGTCAGACAGACAGACGGATATGACGAAAGTATAAGGGTTCCGTTTTTTGCCATTTTGGCTACGGAACCCTAATAAAAAATCGGGCAAGTGCATGTCGGGCCACGCACAATGTAGGGTTCCGTCCGAATAATGCGGGCTTAAGAAGTGGGTTTTCTGTTGGTACAAACGTTATCATTTTTCAATGGAATCTGTATGAACATTTTGTTACTTCTCATTTGATCTGCTGTTACTCGATAAGTTGTAAAGCCTACTTAGCTGTTAAAGTTTTCCTTTTAATTCCACTATTTAAACTGTTACCGTGTTTTTTCACATACCCACCATCAACCTTTTAGCTGGCAGTGGGGCGGGGACACTTGACTCTAACAAAAATTTGCACTTTAAAGCTTATATTTCACAAACCGACCGAAAAATTGTGTTTTTAAAAAGACCTATTTAATGATACCCAACACCATGGGGTAGGTGACAAAAAAAAATCACATCCCTACTTTTCATAACTTTATGGGGAGGTAGAAATTATATTTTTATTTTATTTGTCAGCTTAAGTAATATGTGTATCCATGCAATATTACCTAGAGCCTTATAGCACTAACAGTCTCTGAGCTAAACAGCGTACGAAAATATAAGGGTTCCGTTTTGCCATTTTGGCTACGGAACCCTAAAATAAAATTCAGTAGCACATCTCGGTTTAGTCGTCTGATGCTGATTGCGACCCATATTGTCACACCTATTCATGGCGAAAGTACTTAAATTTAATATTTTCATTCGATTAGAGGTGTCCAATAAACAAGCTGGAGTCCCAGCTAGATAGAAACACTGGCCTGTTAGTCTAGTGGTTAGTGACCCTGACTGCCAAGTCGGAGATCTTGAGTTCGATCCCCACCCAGGATAAAACTTTGTATTATTGTTTTTAAACTTTCGCGATTTTTATGCATATTAGATATATTTCGGGACTTAATCGCGTGAATTATTTAAAGGTACGATCCTTTTATTTACCCGACGTTTCGATCGAATTGCACCGATCGTGGTCACGGGTCGACCCGTGACTACGATCGGTGCAATTCGATCGAAACGTCGTAAAACTTTGTATGATGAGCGCGAAGGTTTATTCTGTGCCTGGAGGTAAATTCATCTATAACTAGCTGTTACAGCTAACTTCATACCGCAATGTTATTAATTTTTTATAGTAGGTACTATTTAAAAGTAATGTAAGTAATGCTTGTGGTGGCACTCTGAACTGGCCACATCAACACAAACTACACTGTAGATCGATAGGCAGGTACTTGCTATAGGCATAAGCCACCATGTTAAAATTCTTTATTCACTTAGGATGCAAAACAACTCTTGTGATACGTCGGGATTCTACATGTACATGTAATGCCAAGTTCGTAAACAATAGGTAAAGCCGGAGAAAAGAAACTGGCAATAAAAACTCGCGGCCACTCTTTTCAAACTGCCAATTTTACAATGTTTGAATGTTTATAAACTTGATATGGAGTGAGGTGCTGCGACTAATATACTATACACCATGTTAAAGGACTGATGCAATTTGTATTATCAAAAAGTTGAAACATGAGATAAACCAAAATCGGCCTTAGTGGGTACAATATAGTAGGAGCATCTACTTACAACAAAGGTAAAAAATATATATGTGCTTAAATAAGTTAAGAAACAAACACGCATTTGAGACTATATTTTATTCAACAATACTGTTTAAATGAATAGGTGCAAATTACAGTAGCCATGTCATTGTTATTTTCAAAACAAAATGTCTGACTCAGCAGCAATCGATTTATATGTCTTTAAATTAAATAGATATGTAGTTTTTATTAGTAGGTACGACAATGGCTCGGTATGTAGACACGTAGAACTGTGAATACTTTTGTTTTAGCATATTTCTAGTAGTAAACTTTCTTTATCTAATTATGTGACGCAGGGTGACTTTACAAACATACAATAATTAAAAGAAACAATGTACCTACACACAAAGTTGGAACAATACTTTAGAATCACAGATTTTTTAGGCATTTCTTGCCATTTACTTTATCTATAGGTACAATAATAGCATTAGAAGGAAAATACTATAAGGGTTCCGTTTTTATGTTTTAGCTACGAAACCCTAAAAAGAAGATCAGATCTAGGCTAAGGATGTCCACTAAGCCACATGACGCAATGTTTAGGCTTCTGTTGTAGGAACAAGGAACCCCTATAGTTTCGCTGTCTGTCCGCAGCTTAGTTCAGAGACTATTAGGACTAGAAAGCAGTCATTTTGCATGGATATAGGTAGGTATTATACTGGACTCCCATGTTGTACGAGACTACCGATCAGCGTCTCGCGATATGCGCCAGCATCTCGGCAACTCAATATTAATTTGTCGGTTCATTTGTGGGTTAGGTATAGTTGTAAAAATATCACTTCTCCGTACCTTGAAGAGCACGTTTAGCCGTTGGTTCTTCACTTAATCTTTCTCCGGTCGGCCACAATTAGTAATCGGCTTAGATAGTGTCATTTAGGATCAATGACCTCAAATGCTTTGTTAACATGGACTTTCCCAGTGAATCAGAATTTTTAAATTATCGAATCATCAATACCTAAAAAACAGTTTAAGAAATGTAAAAATCAAAAAGGTTTTTACTTATATATTTCTAAATACATACTTACATATCTATATATACAAAAATGAATCATTATTTCCCTTGCCCTTTCCCTAATGTTATAAAGATAAAAGATGTGTATTTTTGTATGTGTAACGAATAAATTTAAAAATTACTTAAAAACGCGGTCTCCACTTAAAAACTAGTTCTTGAGTGGAGACCGCGTCTCGGCAAACGTAGTGTAGGACGCCCTCAGGCCAGGTGGAGTGATGATTTACACAAAACGGCTGGATGCGAGAATTACACAAAGTTTTATCCTGGGTGGGGATCGAACCTGGAGCCGGAGGTCGTCCTCCTGCTTAGCAGACAGGGTCACTAACACAGACCAACAGGCCAGTCAGTGTGTCAGAATATTTACTAAGTATTGAATCGTAACGCAAGGTTTTTAAGTGACATTTAATCTTTATTTTAAACTAATAGCTCTAAATCTCTTGCTTAAATATGAACACTTTTAGGGTACGAGTTAGTTTATTAAATATTGGTGACATGAGACGTATGTGAATGTTAAAATCTCGGGATTTTGTGATGAGGTGGTATGTCCACGTTATGCCACGGTTGACGAATCCCGCCGAATGGCTAATGGAATACTACGATCACTAGTTATGATGGATTTCTGATTAATGAGAGTGCCCTTTTATCTGCGATCTGCTGTGCTTAGTATTATTATCCACTAGCTTTCCTCCCAGATTAGAATAGAGTAGATTAAGATTAGTAAAGCTACAAAAAAAAAAACATTTGTACATCCATACTCATAGTTCTTAATACAATGTAAATAGATGCTAAGTTGGTCTGAATAAAGGGCATTATTATTATATAGCTTTCCTCCCGGTTTCACCCGCCTTGTATTTGATTTACAGTCTATGTTTTATTCGTGCGCGTAGCTTGCGTTAGACGGCACTTGTTTTTAAAATTAAAATTAATTAATTTAAAATTAATTAAATTTCTCGAGGGACCTTTGCGAAACCCTCGCACAAATTTGCAATCGACTCATCAGTGTAGTCGCTGGCATTCAGAAGGAGGTGGAACTGCTAACGTACTTTCGGGGCTCCCGTAATTGAAACAGCTGATGTACCAGTAGCTATGCCAGATTCTATTCCCTTCACTCTTCCAGATGATTGATAACCAACATTCACAATTTGTACACATTATGAAAATATATATATTCTTAATTGCGTGAATAATTTAAGGTAAAATACCTTGTTTATTGTCCGACGTTTCGACCGTAATGCAACGGCCCTGGTCACGTGTAGATTATACAGGTAGAAAATCTACCCGTGACGTTGCAATACGGTTGAAACGTCGGGCAATAAACAAGATTATTATTATTAAAACCCGGAATGATAGGAAGGGCATTTTTAAAGAAAACTCGTATAAATTAGTTACATGTTTATTACATCCACATCACCTCACATCCTACACCTAGCTACCGTACATAAAATTTAACACAAATTAACAAAATGAGAATAAAGCGATTTAAAAACAATACAAAAATTAGTTTCATTACATTTTTCTTTTGGTTTTAAGAGATTAGGTATAATATATATTATGTATAATTATACTTATTCTACGAGTTATATAGTATCAAAAACTACGACGTTATATATCTACGTGTATATAGTATTTAGTATAATATATTTAAGCACGATTTTATGTTGTTCAGAACGCTAAGTCGTCAGGTAATATGTCCGATAATTGTTTAAATGTAGCACTCATATATATTGCAATTTTTATACATTGTTTATATTTTTTAATAATTATTAAAAAAACAATCGACGTACATTATAAGTAAAATTCTTTAAGAAATATTACGTTTATTTTTTTAAGAACAGATTTGTGGAAGTTTTTCGTAACATTCTGAACAACACTCTTATACAATAGATTATACAATGTATATAATTTAATATTATTATATTAATAAGACACGAATTTAGCCCGACACGAACGTCTGTTCGTGGATACTACGCAATTACTATTATTAACTTCTTATGGAAGAAAATCTAAATAATTTATTATATATTTTTGTTGAAATCATTATCAGATATTTAATATACCCGTCAATTCTTTAATTAAATATTGGAAAATATTTTGAATTAATCTCTGAATTTAAGTTTTAAATATAATGTACACAGCACGTAAATATATAATGTATAATATATATATTCTAGTATACAGTATAATCTAATTTATTAATAGCTACTCTAATAGAATTGGTGTTTTTTACCTTCAGTGGACGTACGCTTACGCGGGCTTTATACAATAACATTATACATTTATTATATATTTTCAAACAGTTGCCTCAAAAAAATAATTATACTCGAGTACACATTTAAGCTGCGAATTCTAAGGCACGTTGCATGTAAAATAAAATATCAAAATTGTCGGACAATCTGACCGTTGAAATGTCCGACAATTGTATAAAGTGCTGCCTATCCTACAAATTACTTATATTATTACAATTTCGTCATTATATCGTAGATTCGTCACGCGCTCTCGCCAGAAGTCAGCATCACTATGCTAAAAAAATAAAAACATAAAGGTTTTTTGTCGTTTTTTAAAATGCATGTTAACACAAAGCATATCTTTTTGTTAAAGATGCCTGTCACACTTAGTATAATTTATATTAGTATTCAAATATTTTAAATATAAATCTTTTAGTATATTTATACAATAATTGCACCATACGATCACTGTTACATACATTGCGTCCTGTTAATACACATTACACATTTGACAATTCCCAGAGTTTTACATAATTTGACAAAGTAAATTTTCACATTATATTATTTTAATGTGAAATATTAATAGAACGCAGTATGAATAAGTACAGTTAGTATAAACTTTACAATAAATGTATATAATTTATAAAATAATAAATATAATTCGCAAAATGGCACATTAGGTTCATTAAAATGGGCTGCTTTAATTTATGATTATTGAGATCTATTAAAACACATATTTTTTTTGTATAATATAGAGTTAAAAGTTCAACTAGTTCAACTCAATAATTTATTATATTTTTGGCAATTTTCGTTGTTATATATAATATTCATTTGCTATTTTATTGACCGTTTGTATATATTATAAAGCCCAACAACATCAAATATATAAAGGCACAAATTACCAAAACAAGTGTTTATATACTAATGGCACACGTGGTTCTCATAAAGGCATCTAGTATAAGGTCCCCGAAGGGCTAGCACTTTGTGAATTGGGCGTATTGCCCCACAGTATAGGGACGGTGATTTCAGAAAATACGGCATAAAATATGGCATAACGACATTGAAATTCACGCGAGCTCTGAATATTAGATATTACTGAGTATTGTTTAGAATTATATATAAAATAATAAATCATATAGATGTATTACGTTTATTCTATGACGCGTCTTTTCTTACTTTACATCAATTAAATTCTTAAATTTATTTCATTGCTATAAAGGGATTACTTACTGTATTTAATTATCTTACTGTAATATGACTTGCTAGATGCCCTGTTTATGCTATGGCAAAAAGGAATGAATCAAGAATTTGAAGTAGGCATTAGATATACATTTTATAATCTCACTTTTAACTTTGTATAATTGTTAGTATACATCTCTGAAATCACCATTCCCCAATAAATAACAGTAATAATTGATCTCGTTACTAAAACATTTAAGACACTGACGTTCAATATTTAATAAATAATAATATTTTTAGCACCTCATCTTGTCGTAAAATATAGCTCTGACTTCAACATTTACAAATGTTTGCTGGCGATGTTATTATTTACTTTTAAATACAATTAATTTATTTAAATAACAAATCTCCATAAGGAAAATTTCGAACATATTCCGGTTTTGCTGTTACATACTTTAAATACATCAATATAAATATGTATAATGGTAATATACATTTATATATTCTGGCTGGTTAATTCTACTTGTCAATACGTATGTTTAAAAAAAATCAATATTTGCAAAAAGTAAAATAAAAACATCGTCGCAAACATTATTTAACAAACAGACACTTTTATTTTTGTTAAATATTATAATTTATATTTAATTTTTGAGATTTATATAATTAATAAACAACGAGTTTAATATTTATATCGATAGATATTTTGACTATATAGGCACATGAACACTTTATATAATAATATTAATTAATTGAGGTAATTATACAAATTGTATAAAATGAGTTTTTATTATACAATGTCGTGGAGTATACAATTTTCGAGACATCTTTATTACCTTTAAGAAAAATTATTTAATAGTCAAAATGCCTATCGATTATTAATTTTTTTCGAGACTTTATTTTTTGTTAAAACATCAAATAATCACAATTATGTAAGTTCATCAAAACGTGCATAGGCAATACTCAACTATAAGTTAGCTACGAGAAACTTCACTAATTACTAACACCATGACTACAAATCACTAATTTCCAAGCTGTTCACTATGGTGAATATACATTAACCATGGTGAACAACGAACCTAATTATACAATTTATATTATACACTACATTATACAAGGTGTCAAGTTTCACGCAATATTTTTATACACACAGTAAAAAAATACCTTAAAAATTGCCGAATTTCTTAGTCACTGTAGAGCTTGTTTCAGATTTGTGCGAGCTGGTCATAACAGATTTCCTTTCAATCGTTTCTGAAGTGATCGTCTGCTTAGAGAACTTTTTATCCATACTGTCAATTTCCTTGACCAAATCTGAAGGCTTCTTCACTTTAGTTACACTGGTTGATGTCTGGTAATCCGATGTTTGGAACTCTGATGGGCGCATGAAAGACCGGCTCGTGTCAGAACTCATTTTGGACTCTAAAGTGTTAAACCTAGAATCCAGAGTGCTGTACTTCGAATCATTATCGAAAGACTTCGACAATTCATCGATTCCATCCAATCTTATCGGCTCATATTTTGTATTGGTCGTTGTCAAATTGACAGGAGATGAGCTGTAAATTTTTGTGGTGGTAATCTTCTGTGTTCCATTCGGTACATCTTTCACTTCTGTTGTAGTTTCTTCCATGTAATTCGGACCACCGTAAGGTGAAGCGATCCTGTCATAGTCCGGTGTAACAGCCTTCACTAATTCAGTGGAACGATCAATTTTCGGAGTTGAAGTGAAAGGGGATTTCACTTCTTCGCGGTATTCGGTTTTACTGAATTCAGTTTTCGGATATGACGAGTAAGATTCGCTTACGACTTTGTATTCAGATTGTTTGATGCCTCCGGGTATAGCTTCGGATGACTTTTGGTGTTCGGAAAACGTTTGACCGATGCCGTCGAATGGTTTTTTTAATGTTGAATATATTGGTTCCGGTTTGTCGTCGAATTTAAGTTCTCTAGCGTTGAATTTAGGACTCAATGGTGTTTTCGGTGGTTCGTATTTATATTGCGATTCTTTGTACTCGTATTGTGAGTGCTGTGAGTCGGTTTTAATGTCGAGTGGTCGCGGCGTGTCGTACAGACGAGTCTCGTAGCTGTGGACGTTAATATGTTATGTTATTGTTGGTTTAAGTAGTAGTAGAAGGGTTACGTGGTCTTTTGTTGTTTGTAGACGTGATTGGGTCTTTAAGTAGCTTGAAGTTGGAGTAAATTTTGCAAGAAATCTGTTCTAGATTAAGTCAGTATTCTAGTTCCAGTAAATATTTTATTTACTGGACTTAATGATCATCCATCAAATGGGAAAGCTTTTTAGAAATACTTATTACTTATTGTTTTCTACTAAGTAATTTGATATAATATAATTGTAATTATTTTATATTGTAGCATGTTTATCTAACAGTAAATATATTTGTCAAACTTATACAAACAACACAAGACCAACAATTTTAAAATCCCAACCTAAACATTAAAAACATATTCTAATTTAAAATTAAAACAAATATCAAGTAAATATTCAAATAATAATGTTAAAACTAACAAGAAAGAAACCCCAAAGACTATAGAGTATTAAACACCGACACCACCATGCCATGCTATAGACAATGTAGAGACACCATAGTTAAAACATTTATTAGTTCAGGCAACACCAAAGTATTAGAAACAAAAATAAATTAGTGATAAATCGAGTTTTTGTTATTCTACTTCCAATGATTTAATTTTAAGGCACAAGCAGACCTTTCATTCTTTCTTACATACAAATCTTGAAGTAGTTAAACAAAATACATATCTCTTTTGTAGCAAAATGATGTGACTAAGCCTTACTTGAGCTATCTATACAGCTTTAATAATAAATCAGCTTTATATCCTTCGCACTGCAGCAATTCAGTCCTCTTTTCTGAGTGTGATCTATCACTGGAGCTCCAATCTTTAATATTATTTGGAAGCATTGAATCTATATGTTTCATAATTAAAAGTATTGAAAAAAAAAGTAAATAAAATCGACTAGATCAGGTCTCGAAATATACCAACTCGGCTGGGAAGTCACATATGTTTAAATTGGCATAAAAATGCTCAAAATTAAACCATCTTTTATTTAAAAAAACTTTTAATATAACTTTATGAAATTATTCAGTATTTGAGTTTAACGGGTACGATGGTAACCCAGCCTGATGGTACGAAGTTGGCATAATTATACTAAACACGGTAGCTACATCAGGGATATCATGTGCTATGGCAAAATACTTTATAGCCTGTAATGGTGTCATTTTAGCCTTATTTAAGACAATATTTCCATAGCTTAAAACTATAAACGAAACAAGTAAAGTTTTAAGCGAAGAGACCACGAAGTATTATGTGGTCGCGACTACCATCGAGTCAACTGACTCATGGTCTAAAAACCAATTATTAATAACAAATGATAATGAAGTTTTTGATGAAAAATGTTTTAGACATCTACCCACATGTGAATATTCTTTTCGTGTTGTTTGCCTATTTCAATAGTCTTATATTTTTGTATTTTTTTTAAGACTATTTTTTTTATGTACTAGAGAATAATTCCTGTTTCGCGAGAGTTTAACGAACATAGAAATGACGGACACAAATATACACCCAGACTCGAACAACAATTTATGGACCACATAAGGTGGTGTTAAATGTGAGAATCGAACCCACAGCCTTTTGCACAGTAGTCGTCCTCACTGCCGCTGCGCCACTGTGTCATTAAAAATACTCCGAAACCTACAAATTTAGTTATTGACAATAATAACAAATGATTTGACCTCCTACAATCAACATTTTTTATTTATAAGTCATACGATATTTTTCAATCAATTTGATCCCCAATACATTTTGAACCTTAACCAAATACCTTTACGACTCAATATTCAGTGCAAACATTTTAAACACAAGACTCCTTAAGACTTTTACAAAATGAAGACACATGAAAATGGTATATACATAAAATCCACACTATGAATAAACTTGACGTCAAAATAATTGCTGTTGATATTTTTCTACACACAATACATCTACTACAAAAGCTAATATTATAAAGCCCGTAACCTGACCAAAATATTTTTTTGTCAGGTTAAGGGTCTAAACTTCACAATAAACAACGATTTTACTGCGGTAACATAGTCTGTAGGTGTATATGGCCATACCTTCAAAAACAGGTGGTATGTGATTAAGGGTTAAAATATTAAATCTTTTTCGGAACTGATATTACAAAGTTATTTGGTAACAAGTAAATCACGAGCAGGAGATTACTAGTATATTTAAAACCAACCTGTACATAGTCCTGTATCGAGAAGAACTCTACAAACATAAAATTAACAGACAAACTACACCCAGACCAGAGACAACAATTTGTACATTATATAAACTAGAGTCCCGATTCGAGCCCACGACCTCTTGCGCAGCAATAATAGGGTCACCTGTCCATCAATGAGCCAATGGTACACATTGAGCAATGCCTATAGTTTCCAAACGCAACGTTGCCAGATGGTGCAGGGTACAGGTATTAACTCGTTACTGGACGCCCCTCGCCTACCCCAGTCTGCGTTCGCCCCGCGCGCAAAGTGCACGTGTGACGGAGCTCGATCGGATTTTTGCCTCCAAAAGTAAGTTAATTTATTGTTTTTTCGTGATTTTTTACACTTGTATAGTAATATTTAGGCGTATCCGCAATATTTAATGTCATTGAACACATATTTGGCAGTGTATATAGCTAAACTTAATTTTTCTGTATAATATTTTTACCGTTATAATGTTAATGGTTTTGAAAAAAGTCACACTGGTTCACAATGAAACAGTGCCGTATAGTACTCAATGAGCCATGGCTCATTGAGTACAACTTTTGTTTCAATGAGTACCTACTATGGTTTTGTTGTATTGGTATGTTGTTATCTTGTTTTTTAATGACACAAGCGAGACAAATAACATCCTAAAGTTTCTATACAATTAGGCTTGATTGTAATTTATTTTGTTTAAGATGGCGCGTACTAAAGCTGCACAAAGAAAAAAAGGGGATCATTCGGCGGAAGCCATGCGACGGGCTATAATTTTGCATAGACAGGGCCATAGTATTCGACAGGCGGCCAAAGAATGCAATCTACATTATCCTACCTTGCAACGTTACGTAAAAAAGTATATGAATATACCAAGTGCAAATTTACACAACCAGAGGCTTACACCGAAATATGACGTACGAAAAATATTTTCCAATGAACAAGAAGATGCTCTTACAACATATATAACGGAATGTGCACTTAAATTTTATGGTTTGACAACAAAAGACGTACGTCGCATTGCTTTTCAAATGGCAGTTTTAAATAATATCAAAATGCCTAATACTTGGCATCGAGACAATATGGCCGGTTTAGAATGGCTTCGATCTTACCGATCAAGGATTCCACAGTTATCATTAAGAAAGCCGGAAGCTTGTAGCTTAGCGCGAGCTACTTCTTTTAATAAGGAAACAGTCAAATCTTTTTTTGATAATTTGAAATCTGTGTATCAACGTCATCCTTCATTTAGTAACGGCTGCAGAGTTTATAACTTAGACGAAACCGCCACCACTACTGTTCAAAAGCCGCAAAAAGTTATGGCACCTAAAGGCAAACAAAATTTATGTAAAATAACGAGTGGAGAAAAGGGTATATTGGTAACAACATGTGCTATTGTCTGTGCATCAGGTCAATCATTGCCACCTGCCCTTGTATTTCCTAGAAAAAACTACAAAGATTTTATGTTACATGGAGCTCCTGTAGGTTCTCTCGGCTTAGCATCTCCTTCCGGATGGATGAATGCTGAATTGTTTGTCAAAGTAATGGAGCATTTTATTAAACATACCTCAGCCAGCCTCGACAACCCAGCATTACTAATAATAGATAATCACGAATCACACTTAAGTATTGAGGCTCTAGATATGGCAAAACTTTCAGGTGTTACAATTCTTACTTTACACCCTCATACGACCGGAAAGATGCAACCACTTGATGTAGGCATATTTGGTCCCTTTAAGGTATTTTACAATGCTGCAGTTGATTCGTGGTTAATGAGGAATCCTGGAAAACAATTAACCATTTACAATGTTGCAGAGTGCGTTGGACTGGCTTATCCAAAAGCAATGACGCCTGTTAATATTACCGCTGCATTTAAGAAATGCGGTATTTTTCCCTATGACTGTGATGTGTTTACAGAATTGGACTATTTGCCTTCGTCCGTTACAGATAGAGCTAGGAATGTAAGTCCTTCTTCGGATGTGACCAACGCAGATAGCCCGATTCCTACAGAGATAATTGCTTTGAAAGAAAATATGCCTGCATTGGAAATGAGAAATGTTGAAAGTCCCTCTATTCTCAACGATACTGAGCTTATTTGTCAATCTGAAACAACGGAGACCATACACCCACTTCAAGTAGAACCTGATACTTTTATGGATAATAGCGAATCATTTAATATTAGACCAATGACGCCAGTTGCAATGAAACAACCAGTTGTGAACCCCTCTTGTTCAAAATATTTTAAATCCCCTCAAGAATTTATGCCACCTTTGAAAGCAGGACCCAGAACTGGGCAACGAAAACCAAGAAAACTGGGGAAAAGTATGGTTGCCACCGATACTCCCGAGAAGAACCTCATAGCGGAAGAAAGGAAAAAAACAAAGATAAGGAAAATGGCTGCAAAGAAAATGAAGCCATCTCTATTATCTGATAGAAGAAAAGTATTGAAAACGAAATCACAAAAAAATATAAAAAATAATACAGATACTGAGTCTAGTGAGGACGAAATGGTTGTAGAATCTCTGAGCGACTCTGACAATGGATGGCTAGAAGAAGACTATGATTCCGATGATGACCGCTTGATAAATGAACCGTTTCCAAAACTCGAAAGAAAACCCATCGAAGGAGACTATGTCCTAGTATTATTCGAGACAAAAAAAATGAAAGTTTATTATGCTGCCAATATAATAGAAACAGGTGATAAATATGGGGTTTCTTTTATGAGATTAAAATCCAGAGAGAATATGAAATTTTACTTGCCATTAGAACCAGACCTTGCTGAGATGGATATCAAGGACATTAAAATGATTCTTCCCAAGCCCAAAATCAATGGAACCAAAAGCCGCAACTCCACTTATATCTTCCCATTGCGGTTCTCACCTACTATTAACTTGCGTTAATTTGATTTTTTCTTTGTTTACTTTATAAACGTAATCAGAAGACTGATTTAAAATATTATAGTCATTATAACGTTACAAAAGTCGAAACGTTAATGTGATATTAGGTAGGTCACACAAAATTACAAAGAATATAAGCATCCTTGTAGAAGTTACGATAGATAATAATTATGAAGACTGATTGTAGACAAAAACTGTGATTTAGACGTATTTAAAATTAAAAAGAAATGTAAAACATTAATAGTTTTAGTTTTATAACTGCTCATTTTTTTCTTAAATATATATTTGTCTTACATAGCTTTGTTTTTGTACATACCTATCCGTTTGTTTTAAAATAAAACCTATGTCATAATTTAATACTGATCCTGGCTTATTGTGTAACATACCTTGGTCCATTGTGTACCGTCTGTCGTACACAATGAGCCAAATCCCTTTTTTTTAAAAACACCGTGTACCATAAAATTTAGACGATAATTCAAAACTATTTAGACGCCATAACAATCTTGATTAAATTTGTTATCTATGTGTGAAAGCTCTATATTGTAAAATGAATAGAAAAATAATTACAGGTGTTCGAAATTAGGTTGGCTCATTGAAGGACAAGTTACCCTACACTCTCAGTGCACGCGGTAAAGACAGATTAGGCGCAGGACCGATGGAATAACTAGCTCTCCGAAACACCACTTTAGGAACTGACAGTGGTATCGTTGCTAATATCTTGTATCATAGACCAATTCATAGTGCAGACTCCATATATATACTATTATCATGGTTCGGACCTAAAATGAGATGATATCTGTGCTAAAACGAACACGAACCTTCCCTCACAAATATTAAAAGCAACACTCACTCACTGTGCCTCTTTAAGCAGCGAGGCCCTCCGTGGCGGAGGTAGGGGCGCCTCCCTTGCCTCCCGCCTGTAGGGGATCCTCTCAGAGGGGGGCGCCTCCCCCACTCCCACTAGGTGGGCGATTTTCACCTCCGGGAGGTTCAATGACTTCACTAATACCTCCTCAACGCTTGTCCTTAACGCATGCAGTTACGTTAAAAAATATTATTATTAGTTATATTAGAATTTTAAAGTTATTATAGAGGAAATTTTGATTAATAATTTAGTAAAAAATAAAGAGTTTTCAACATAAAAACATGTACAATAACTTTAAAATAGTACACAATAGCCAGTAATAGCGCATGCCTAGTTAGTGACGAAGTATACAAAATTGTACATTCGAGTGTACAAATAAAACTTACACTTGAATGTACTGTACACTCTAGTGTACATAATGCAATTTAGTTGACAAATTGTATATACTGCAATACTTAAGTGTACTGTACACTTGAAAGTGCAATTTGCACTTAAGTGTACTATACACTCGAGTGTAGAATGCACATTGTAAATACTAAATATAGTACAGAACGATGTTCAAACTTGCAAAATTGTTATTAATTCAAAATGCTGGGGATTTTTAAAACGCGCTATTTATATTTATAATTTTTTTACTTGACATTTAAAGGAGAATGGGCTAAAATGTAACGAGATGGAAAATTATTCATTTACCATGTTTTATTTGTTTCAATCTATTATTAAAACAAACATACAAAATTAAATTAAATGGTAAATGTTGGACTCGAAATCAACTTTAACAAACTTCATGTAGGTAATGAAGTCTGTTTTAAATCTGTAAACTTAAACAAATCCAAATGTATAAAGGCAAAAATTAACTCGGGTTAGACTAAAAATGCTCAATATTACAAAAAAATAGTAAAACTGATCTGTATTCCAAATTGTATAACCAAACTAATACTTAGTAATAATTAACTTACCTTATATTTTTTCATAGTCATATCGATCGTTTCGTTTTTAGAAAACGTCGTTTAAAAATATACCGAGCCCATATATGTTCGTAAACTTTCGCGACATTATAGGATTTTATAAGCTAAGGGTCTTAATCGCGTAAATATTTATACCTTTGTTTACAGCCCGACGTTTCGACCATATTGCAACGGTCTACCTCCAATACGGTCGAAACGTCGGGCAATAAACAAAGGTATTCAGCCTAAAAATAAAATATTCACGCGATTAAGACCCGTAGCTAATAAAATTCTATAATACCGAGCTAAGCTCGGTCATCCAGGTACTAATAATAATATCAAATACCTAAATAATGTGACCTGACGAACAATTTTGGTTAATTTTAAGAGTCTGCCACATCCTCCTTTTTTGAAAACAGTCAAGTAAAAACATAACAGCAAGCGATACAAAAATATTTAACGACATCCGAAGCAAAATTATCGACAAATTCGCGAAAAGCGGGCCATTCTTGTCACAAATATTTACATATATATAAAGTGTATGTATGTACGTTTGTATCGCGTCCGACTTACTTTTTGTGCATCGTTCTGTCTGTAGCTCTGCGAAACGAAACGTAGGTCAGTATCTAGGCAAGGCTAGGAAAGCTAGATAGGATAAGCTTAGGCTAGAAATAAAGCTAGTCCAGTCTGTGGAGAAGCTGGTATAAAAGCGAGCATTGATATTAACCAAGTAACTACAAAATCAACGGGAGAGACCGGGCAAGAGCATGTCCGGCCACGCACAATATAGGGTTCCGTAGGGTTCCATACCCAACATCAACCATTTAGCTTGCGGGGTACGGGGGGGGGGACTTGACTCATTGAACAAAACATTGCACTTTAAAGCTTAATATTTCACAAATGGACCCCAAAACGAAAAATGGTCCTTACATCTTTTAAATGTTTTTAAAAGACCTATCTAATGATAACCAACAGGTGAGAAAAAACATTATCAAGTAAAGTCATTGTAAAGTAGGGATTACTTTACATGTAGGGAAGGTACTAAAAAAATTTTTTTTTCGAAATTTTATTTATTTTCTTTGTTGGCATAAGTAATATGCGTATCCATGCAAAATTACAGCCTCCTAGCACTAACAGTTTGAGCTAAGCTGCGGACGGACGGACATGGCGAAACTATAAGGGTTACCTAAAGTAACCCTAAAGACTTTCTGGTAAATATGACGTAGGATTTTGAATCTTGATAAATCAAAAAAATCAATCTAACTCAAACAAATTGCTGGACCGTTGATGTAATATAAGTTGATACATAGTGTGGAAGGCTAAGTCTCGAGGCCTATTTTTTATCGAAATAACCAAAATTCAGTTAAATTTTGTTAACCTTTGTGCTTGAATATAATCGACGTTGGATTCTAGAGATTGTGGGCCGGTAAATGACATAACCTGGTTTCATCCCTCACGATATAATGATTACTTGGCCAATATCAAAACTTGCTTTTAAAAATGAATTGCTCGTATCTTTAGAAGAGATTTTGACACATTGAAGAAATAGCAAAACTTTCTATGCTGTGAAATATAAGAAATCTTTTCATATCTTTGTAACTGAATTCTTAAAAAATGGTATAAATAAATGTATAGGCATATGGCCCGTCCGATAGTAAACAGTTTTGATAATATGAAAAAAGTCCTTAAGTACAGACTAAATTAAATTTGAAATTGACATGCGTAGTATGAAATATATATTTTAATATAACTATGAGGCATTTTCTCCTAAAAAAAAAGCCCAAGTTCTGATAAGGTCCACATTGGTCAACAGTTTTCACAAATTAATACATATTTTTTTTATTATTATTAATAAGATAACTAGCAATGTGGAATTTTGGTCCCACATTACTAGCAATCCTGTTAACACCTCCAGCTAAGCTCAATAGCTTGTGTTAGGAGTAGGTTCACGCCGGTAGTATAATAGGTAGGATTCGAACTTCACGATTGCGAGACCGAAGCCTTAGCCATTCGGCTACCGCCGCTTCATACATAAAATATAAAATAAATGAAAGATTCCATTCAGTATTTCAATTAAAAGAATGTGGGCCTTTTTTTTTATAACAATATGTTTGTTTAATGGCAAAGGACTCGAATTATTTTAATTAAGTATACAACGGCCGAATGATTACGATATATAACTAGTTTGTGAATAAGGCATAAGTAATCCTATTATAATAGTAATCAGTCGTCCGCCATAGACCACAATTATCTAGAATTTAATGCTAACCTGTTATATAAATCCATGTATGCTTGTTTGTGTGTAATAAGCTTATAAACTATATATAATTATAATATACAATAATAGGCACTTGTCATAAGTGAAGAAGGCACTTAATAATTTAGTGTTTTTTTTTTGTAATAAAAAATGTAAAGTAATCATCTGTGTTTTTGAAAATCCGTGATAGCAGCGTGAAAAAGGATAGAAAAAAATAGTTAGATAAGTGGAAAAATATTGATGTTATTGTAAATAAATATTAGGATTTTATTTTATACGAATTTTTGATTTCAATCCCCCACTCAAAAAGAGGGGATTTTACTAAAGGGTGTATCTGTGTGTTCGTCTAAGTCATCCTAGATATCAAAGGAATAGACCAATTTTGATGCCGTTTTTCCATTTGGATTTCCATGCGGCACTTCTTTAGATATTTTTGATTCAATCGTTTTGAAAATACCTTAGTTTCATGGGTCCAGTATTTTAATATAAACGCATTAGCTTATCTAAAGTTAAATTTACTGCTAACAAAATTACTCAAAATTAATTATCTTCAAAACTGCTATACAGATTTTGATCAAACAAAGCTAAGAATTATTCCGAATGAACTAACTTTCTAATGGAAAAAAGTCACATCGAAATCCATCCTTCTATTTAGACGCTACGATGACACAAACACATAGAAACACCATTCAAATTTGTAGTTTTTGACACTAACCACAACGGTACGCTGGATAGGATATCCCCAACTACAAGACTTCCATTTAATTTTAACATTTGGAACACCAAATGGAAGTCTTAAGTGTAGATTACGCGAAACAGGGTTCGGCTCTCTCAAAAATTTATATAGAAAACCTAAATATTAGGACACGAAAAAAACTGTGTCACTGGTCAAAGAGTTTTTCTAGTAGATGATATAAATAAATTTAATGATATAGTAAGGTCTTAATATGATCCCGCAAATAAAACGAGCCCAGTCATCAGTCTCCCTCTATTTTATTGTTGCCGGGTTGTGTAGCCTGTTTAGGAGACTGAATCATGCTCTATACAATTAGGTATTTGAATGTCAAATCAATCAATAACAATAAATAATTTTACACTTACCAAGTAATAATATTCCCTTTAAATGATCTTAGAAATATATATTCGTGCATAATTAATTATGTTTTAGTATTTATAATCATCAAAATAAATACTAAAAGTAAATGATTTGAAACCAGAACATAATGACGTCGCAATGTTAAATTGCATACAAATCTCTACAGAACGAATCGTATTGACATTTTATAAAAAAGATACTGATTTGACTTGACATTCAAATATCCAATTGCAGACATATTGCCATTATTGGCCGAGAAATTAATTGCCAATAGTGCCGCCACAAATTGCCGTAAAAAATGGCACATTTAGACGCAATTTTTTACGGCATTTTAAATTGTTGTCACTTTCTACAGGATTGCCAGTCCAGCATACCTACATGGTTCGGTGTCAGATCAACTGAAAACCCATTATAATGTAGATTTTGAAGTCAAAATAATAACAAATTAGGATTTTTATGGTTTTTGAACCCACTTACCGTGTGGTAAATCCTTCATAATTCTGCTTAGGGTCTTCTGATGGTCGGAAGCTGGAGAAGGTAGGCGACTGAACGGTGTACGCCTTCTCGTCCCGGTTGAAGTTATTGTACGTGTTGGACGAAGATTGGTTGTATGTGGACGATTGGTTCTGGTTGTACGACGAATGGGTTTGGTTGTACGATTGGTTGTGCGCAGGGCTTTTTGGTGATGTGTACCCGTATCTGGATAGAAGATAGGTAGTTGGATTATTAGGAAAGACAGATTAACCTTATGATAAGTTTATTTTTCTTAGTTAACTGGTGAAGAAATATAACGTGAGGAAAGCGGCTAAGTTGATTTATAAGTTACTAGCGGACGCCTCGCGGTTTCACCCGCGTAGTTCCCGTTCCAGTGGGAATACAGGGATAAAAAATAGCCTATGTCACCCGGGGTTAGTGTTGCTTCACAACGATGAAAGATGTTTTTAAATTCGTTCAGTAGTTTCGGAGCGTATTCAATACAAACAAACAATCAAATCTTTCCTCTTTATAATATTAGTATAGATTTATATAAGGTGTTAAAAAAATAAATGTAAGAATTTTAACCAGCGGTGCCAAGTGCTATTTAAAAAATAATTACGAAAACAAAATTCGTATTTAACAATTCGTTTTAATGTTATACGGTATTTTCTTTACTCATATTCTCATAAAATCATATGCACACTGTACCTAGTACCAGTATAAATATATAACGGTCACGGGTAGACGGTAGAGTCTACCCGTGACCGTCGAAACGTCGGGCAATAAACAAAGGTATTTAGCTTCTTGTTTATGACAACTCACCCAGGCGAGAGCGGACTCTTAGGCGGCTGAGGTGTCCCATGCACGGACTGGTTGAGCTGACTGATGTGCGAGGTTATGGTGGTGTTGTGCGTGTTCTGCGTCGTGTGCGGGGAGTACGTGCTGTTGGGCGAGTACGTCGTGTTCACGAAGCTCGAGTTCGGCGTCTTGAATCTGGAAGGTACAGTGATTAGTAACGAAAACATTAGGTGAACAATGTAGATCCACTACCTTAGGAGTACCAGCCCTAAGACATTACCAATTCCAGCGCAGAGACTCGCCTGCCACTTTGGTTTAGGCTATTGCATAGCTTTTATCCCGGGCTCGGGCTTTGAGCGCGGCGACCGAATCGAGAAATTCCGTAACGAAAATAAGACCTAACTTCTGCATAAGTTGATAAAAAATGCTGTGCAATAGCTTTACCGCGGCAGTCCGCGAGTGCCACACATTTTTTTTTTAAAGATGCCTCCCGCAGTATGGTACTAGCCCTGGGGGACTTTACAGACGTACAAGTAACGGACACAAAATACACCCAGACTCAACACACAAAGTGGTGTCCCGTGTGGGTCCCACGACCTTTTGCGTAGCAGTCGGATATCATCCTCAAAAGTAAATATTGACTGCAAAGCTTGAAAGAGAGAAAAAAATCGTGCGGCCATGTATCTTTGACAGGTATTGTCCACAAAGTAGCGTTGTCTCTTTCTAGAGAGTGGTCAATTTTGTGAGATTATGGCACAATCCTGGTCTCTTTGTCAAAGTTTTTTTTTAATAAAGACTAGCAATGTGGGATTGTCGTCTCCTAAAGTTTGTGGTAAGGCGACAAATTGAAATCTGAATAAAATATACACAACAACCAAATAAGCAGTTAGTTATCATTTATACCTGTGCTGCCCGCTGGCGTCGCTCGCGTACCCCAGCTGCACATCCGTGTCGGTCTCTTCCCCGGAGGTCTCTCCCGCTTTCAGCTTGTACTTGGCCTGTCTGATGGCGGTCAGGCGCCCCCTGGCTTCCTCTAGCTCTTTCTCTATGCGGAGAACTTCGGACCTAGGGGGAGGGGTGGGGGTGGTTATTAGTTCATAAGGTCTAAATATTGAGCCGAAATTAACGACTTTTGACATATTATATGTATGAAATCGTTATTAGTTCAATTCGTCGACATGTACGAATGTATAAAGGAAAAATATTGTCTTACACGGGAATTGAACCCGCGATCATAGGGTCACCGTCAGTCCCAAAAGAGTGTCCGCGAGTTTTTATTGCCTGGTTCTTTACTCCGACTTTACCTATTGTTTGCGAACTTGGCATTACATGTACATGTAGAATCCCGACGTATCACAAGAGTTGTTTTGCATCCTAAATGAATAAAGAATTATGAATTTCCCAATTTAAAAATCACAACAAATTTGACATTTTGTGTTAATTCTAAATACGGATGTTGACTATTAAGTCAAATTAGTCTCTTTTTATGAAATGTCAAAACGACAAGCTCTATAGAAATGTGTATGGATTATCAACCTGTAACGTCATAAGTTCCTATCGTACATGTTTTAAATTAAAAAAGCATGTTAAATAGTAAAGGAACAGTTACTTTCAGAGCATTTTAAGATCTACTATTACCTGACTAGTATAAAATAATTTATTTTTATTGTAGTCAACTACCCAATTTAATAATATCATACAATGATTCAGGTTTTTCTAGATTTCAACGTTGAACGAGTGGCGTTTTAATTAATATGTGGAACCCCAAGCCACCCCCTTTTACGTCGACACTCAGTTTACAATTTTTCTACTATTAATTAAATTTCTGTAGTAACTGTTTAAATGGATGTATTTTCTATGCGTATGTCTTTTTTTATTACTGTTTTCCCATGATGTTTAAATCTAATAGTTACATTATATTGCATAGTATGAATTATTATATTTCTACTATTAATCCATACTAATATTATAAATGTGAAAGTAACTCTGTCTGTCTGTCTGTTACGCTTTCACGCTCAAACAGCTGAACCGATTTAGATGAAATTTTGTATGGAGATAGTTTGAGTCCCGAGGAAGGACATAGGAGTTTTTATCGCGATAACCGACATCCACGACATCCATCGACTTTCCACGCGGGCGGAGCCGCGGGCGAAAGCTAGTCTTCTATAAAATTTGACATAATAACTTGATTAATAGTAGGAACACGACTTCACAAGTGACCATGATATTTCTTTTATATTAGAAACACTTTCTTAGTAATCTCTTTCATACCTGGCATCAATCTCCTGCGCGATCCCTCCCACCATTCTCCTGTTGAGCACCAAACTGCGTTCCTCCTCGGTCTGTATCGCGTCGCGGGCAGCTCGCACCAAGTTGTCGGTGGATCGGATGACTTCGGCGCCGGCTGACTGCAGGCGACGGGTGGATTCTGATGACGGGTCGGCTTTCACCTGGAGTTAGGGAATGGGGTTCTAATTGAAAATGGGACGCAAATAATGATTATGATTTGGTGATAACAGTTTTAAATGATGTTGTTCTAAAGGGCAGAGGAAAATGTACGACGAAGCAACTAAAAAATATATGACATCATATTGAAGTTGACAAACATTTGCGATTAGTACATATTATAAAATTATATGACTGCCTCTGTGGCGCTGTGGGAGTGAACCCGACTGCTACGTAAGAGGTCGTGGGTTCGATCCCCACCCAGGATAAAATTTTGTGTGATGAGCACGATGGTTTATTCTGTGTCTGGGTGTTATTTATCTATAATATGTATTTAGAAATATATAAGTATGTTTATCAGTTGTCTGGTGTCTATAGTACAAGCTATACTTAGTTTGGGATCAGATAGTGTTGTGTGAGTTGCCCTAAGATATTATTATTATTATATATCGGTAGAGTACCAGTGATCATGGCCGTTGCAATACGGTCGAAACGTCGGGCAATAAACAAGGTATTTACCTTAGATTATTCACGCGATTAAGACCCGTAGTATATATAACTTTATAATCACATTTAAAATTCAGCAACAGTGATAACATATTTCGATGATTGTAATTCAGACTTCTTTATATAATTTTTTATTGGCCTGTTGGTCTGGTGGTTAGGGAACCTGACTGTTGAGCTAGAAGTCGTAGGTTCGATCCCCATCCAAGATAAATTAATGTGCAATGAGCACGATTGTTTATTATTTGACTGAAATACATTATTAAAATGTGTTGTGTCGTCATAACACACTACAATAATGTGTTTTTGATCATACACCATGTATGGAACCGTTACGCTTCTAACGCGTCACAACACACCACACTACAACTTAGGGCATTTTTTTAGTATATATAACACAAGTAGAGTTTTAGAAGTTTTTAAAACTGTATGTATGTGTACAATAATTGCATTTTTGAAAGATAGAAAAATTTGAAGTCTAGACCCAGGAATCAAACCTGAGACTTCCGTAGCCAAACCGGGGCCGGAATCGAACTACCTATCTGGACTATGTTACTAGACCTCAATTTTTCCATCCTTTCCTGCATGCGAGTTGGGCCCTCGCATGCGCCATCTAGCCGGTAGTTAAAGAACTATCACGGCTTTTGTTACTGCTTCGTTACAGAGAGCATTTAAACAAATTATGACGTCGCATGTCCGTGCTTGTGACCGCAAGACGAGGTAAGTGGAGGTACCTTGCAGGCGACCAGCAGCTGCGCCGTGGACGAGGCCACCTGGCGCGCGCTGGAGATGAGGCGCTCCTCGCTGCCGGCGCCCTGCACCAGCGCGTTGGCCGCCTCCACCAGCGAGTGCGCCGCGGCCGCCACCAGGCGCGCGGCGCTGATCAGCCCCTCGGACCACTGCCCGTCGTCCGACGACGACGTGGGCCGCCGAGCCACCTTGCCCTGGGGGGGGGAGGGGGGGATATGGTAAATGGTACTCGCGCACCGCGGGTTCTGTCTGTACATGTGCAATAAGGATAGTTGCACATGTACGAAACCATCGGTGCACGAGTGGCACTCACTTACCCACCAGATTCGCAATTACAATGTACAATGTATCCATTACAATGACGATAAAATACGGTCGTAATACTCGTATAATGTATCATCACGAGTATAGCTTTCTGGTATATTTATCGAAGGCCTTTGACAAAGTTGATCACAATATTCTATTTAGGAAATTAGAGAGACATTTATTTTTATTCGTTCTGAATTGATGTAAATCATATCCAAACGTTCGGCCTTCTCCTCCTTTGTTGTTTGTGACGAGGAACAATCTATATTTCGATTTGGGACAGGAGTGCCTCAAGGCTCTGATCGAGGACCCCTATTCTTTAAGATTTTACATATTTTTCTTTACTTTACACCTTTATCTATTTGCAATTTAAAAAAAAAAAAACTTAATGGATTCGAATCTAGGAACCCAGTAATTTTACTGGGTTCCTAGATTCGAATCCATTAAGTTTTTTTTTTTTCGAATCCATTAAGTACTATATGTGACTACACACATTTTTAATGTTTATACATATTTATGTATAAACATTAAAAATGTGTGTAGTCACATATAGTACTTGGAATCATTTGAAGTATTGTAGTTACCTGATCAATAAGTTCCCTCTGCGCGGCGGATGCTGCCCTCACCAGCGCGGATGTAGCCGTGATGATAGACTTGGCAGCTTCCAAGATCATCTCGTCGAAGTTCAGGCTCTCATCCGCCTCCTGGAAGAACATGGATCGTGTGTACACATTCTTAATACACTATTTATTAAGACAACTTTCTGAACACAATAAAACAGGATACCATTTTTTGGAGATAGAAAAATTTGAAGTCCAAACCCAGGAATTGAACCCGAGACTTCGTATGCCAAACCGGGGGCCGGAATCGAACCACCTATCGGGACTGTGTCTCCTACACGCGAGTTTCCGATATCTAGCCGCTAATTTAAAAACTATTACGGCCTTTGTTATTGCTTCGTTACAGAGCATTTTAACAAATTATGATGTCGCAGGCCGAATATTATATTACAATTACATTTTTTAAATTAATACTATAGAACACATTAAAAGTTATCAACACATACATAAAAAAGTGATTATTTTGACATATTTTTTATATAGCACACCTAAAACAAAGTTGCTGCCTGTTTATGCTTACATCTTTTAAAGTACTCAATAAATTTTGATTAGGTTTTCACTACCATTTAGATAATCTTTTCCGGATTTATATATGAACCAACTGAACGCTCACGCTGTCTTTTTGAGCCAATCGCCCTTGTAGACGTTCCAAACACCTTACCAAGGTTTCATCACAATCTATGAGTTAATTCACATATTTAAAGCAGTGCAGTTGCAGTTTCAATTAAAAAGGCCATTTTTGTATTCTTGTAACTTTGTAATCGATCTCAAATACGCTGAATATATATAAATAAAAACCATCCGAAAGAAATTATCTGAATGATAGTGAAGACTGCAACTAAATCCCTTGCTTAATTTATCTAAGCGTACATAGGATCAAACAGCATATTAAAATAAATCTAAATTTGTAATACACCACACATGTTAAACAATAATTTACATATAAAAAATGCAGATTTCCAATGGTTCGTTGATCGTGGAGTGCGCCGTGATCGATGTGTAATATGTTTGATTCTCGGGTGATGCAAATAGAACAACCAAGAATATCAAACATATCTCACCGATACACGACATTTTATCTTCATTCATGTCTTCTTGTACATCGTAGTTATCTTCAATCCTGGTTTTCTTGCAAACTAAGAGACGCCACAGATGAAACAGATAACTCTTCCAGCATATTTTCCAATGATAATTCAATATAACCTATACCTAATTTAATTTATTTCAATTATGAAGTCTTTTGTGTTATTTTTGTGAATGTAACTGTGCATGCTACACTGCTATTATAAAAAAATAAACAATCTTAGTATATGACAGTAAATCATTATTTAAATACAACGTTATTCTTGGTATAGTGCAAACCTGAAAGTAGTTTGCTCAGAATCTGTAACACAATACAATGGGGTAGTTTTTGGACCATGTTATATTTTTCAATTGATTATTTAATAATTCTAACAGTCCTTTATATATTAGGAAATCCTGTTCACAATGTGATGTGAAATGTAATCATCACAAATTTGTATTAATATCCATGGATTACGTACTACGGGACGCAATGAGCACGATAGCGCGAAGAACACAAGACAACTTGAATGGCTTATAACTTTGCAAGTTTTCAATATTTTCATTTTTTTTTTTTTTTATATGTCTTCTTGAAGTAAAAATCTTGTTGGGGTGTCTAAGCTTTGCACTATAACATAAATAGCCTTGTATAACAGAATAAATCTGAAATATGTATAAATAAAATTGACTGAATATATTCATCAGTCAAAAAGGGACTTCATAGTTGAAATAGAGACAATCGTTTATTACAATTCCGTCATAGTTTCATCAGTCTTTTAACAAAAACAGTTCACACAAAATTTAAAAAAGTAATGAGATTTAGGATACATACCTGGACTTTGACGCTCTTTCTAGGTCTAAGCGAGTCCAGTTTCTTGGCAGCCGCATCGATGGATGCTGCAGCGCCCAGGAGTTCATTCTCGGCGATGACTGTGGGATCATCTGGGTCGACCCAGTCCGAACCTGGAGGACAACAGAGCGGCAATAGTACATGTTTTATATTTAAAAAAAAATGTGGTTAACAGCCTGGTGGTTTGGGTGAATTGCCCAGGACCCCAAACTGATGAGCAGGGTTCTGTTATAGAAGATATTACCACAACTAGCTGGATTCTACCACAACACGTCTTTAGCAGTGGTAGTGATATCAACAGATAACAAAGCTGCTTAACAAGTTAATAGTAGTCATATATTTTTACTAACTCTAAAGACAACTCTAAAGACACTACCGCGGGTAGTTGGATTCTACCACAACCAACCGTAGAGTAACAGCAATGTTGAATCTATCAAAGGTTCTCCAATATCCCACTTTTAAGCGATTCGAGAGTAGCGATGATCTGTTGTAATAAACCCTTCACAAATGAGCAGCCCACCATTTTTAATCACCTTCCCATAATACCCAACCCTTAAGAAACCCCTAATTTCAAAGACACTACCACAGCAGTGTCGATTTTAACACAATCCGCGATTGACTTACAGCAATGGCATGTTTTCTAAGATGATAGAGATATTATTGAATGCGAGTTACTAGAAAATTATAGACATTGTAGTGTAATGAAAAGGTAGGTTTAAGATAGGACTACATATATTTACAAGAACTTAAAGACTACTTAAAATTAAAGATAATTTAGAACCGATGCTGGCGGAGATGCAGTGCTGGTAGGTAGAGGTGCGGCGTCCAGGCGGAGATGCGGCACTCGTAGGTAGAGGCGCGGCACCGATAGGTAGAGGCGCGGCGCCGGTATGTAGGGTTGCGCCGCCGATAGGTAGAGGCGCGGCGCCGGTAGGTAGAGGCACGGCGCTGGTAGGTAGTAGTGGCGCGACGTCGGCAGGTAGAGGTGCGACGCGTCGTAGAGGTGCGGCCCGGTATATAAGAGAGGCGGCCCGGTAGGTAGAGAGGCGACGCCGGTAAGTAGATAGGCGACGCCGGTAGGTAGAGAGGCGACGCCGGTAGGTAGAAAGGCGACGCCGGTAGGTAGAAAGGCGGCGCCGGTAGGAATGGTCTCTTTCTCTTAATTTCCCACTCCTTCTCTTTTAGAGAGCTCGTTCTTCACTCCTTCTCTTTTAGAGAGCTGGTTCTTCACTCCTTCTCTTTTAGAGAGCTGGTTCTTCACTGCTTCTCTTTTAGAGAGCTGGTTCTTCACTCCTTCTCTTTTAGAGAGCTGGTTCTTCACTGCTTCTCTTTTAGAGAGCTGGTTCTTCACTCCTTCTCTTTTAGAGAGCTGGTTCTTCACTGCTTCTCTTTTAGAGAGCTGGTTCTTCACTCCTTCTCCGGTTTTGTATTCATAAAGAAAACTCTCTAGAAGCAATTTAAAATTTTAAAGCTTAACTTATTTTTAATTTAGAATTTACGCACAGCCAGTTTCACAATGTAGTCCATACGTTACGAATAACTCTATGCTTATCTTGTTGTCATAGCAACCATAGAAAATATTTGTCGACATGACAGATTTGATTTATGAAAAATAATGTTTACAATAAGTCTTACAGAGATATTTATTATGTTAAAAATGGCGAAATATATAACTAATATATACAGAAATGCGAACGAAATAACACTACAAGGACATATATACATATACGAGGTAAGAATTATCACTACAACATATTGCTAGGTATGCTAGCAATATGTCTATAATTTTCTAGTAACTCGCATTCAATAATAAATCAATGAACATCCCATCATTATTAATGACCTGCCCTTATTCCTAACCCTTAGGAAACCCTCTAATATCAAAGCCACTACCACAGCCATCAGGATTCTACCAGAACTCACGATTGATCAGTAACCCACCTTTAAGCAGTTCCGCAGTAGCGATGATATCGGCCACAGCATGAGCCACTCTTCGCGACAGCTCAGGGAAGTGCTGCCTGGCAGCCACGTCTCCATTGCAAGCTGATAGGACTCCATTGAGTAATGCGCGGTAAGCTTCCGCAGCAGCTCGACCTGACTCCAGGGTGCGGGATTGAAGATCTGAGGTTTCAGCGCCGTGGGCTGCTCCCTGGAAACGTAAAACAGAGTTATAGACATAAACAAGCTAAATTATTACAAAACGAAAAACCCGACTGAATTAATTATTTTTCATTGTTGCTCCGCTCCTATTGGTCGTAGCGTGATGTTATAGCCTTCCTCGATAAATGGGCTATCCAACACTGAAAGAATTTTTCAATTCGAACCAGTAGTTCCTGAGATTATCGCATTCAAACAAACAAACAAACTCTTCAGCTTTACAATATTAGTATAGATTCTGTCCGACGTTGAAATGAATTGCATTTTGTAAAGTAAATGAAAAGTACTTTGATTTTTGACTTTGAATGTTAAATTTTGCACTTTATAAATGGTCCTTACCTTGCAAGCGACCAACAGATCCACAACGGTCTTCCTCCCAAGGTTGGCGGCGGCGGTCAGCTGGTCCTGCTTGTTGGCGTTACCGGCGGCGACCGCTCGAGCAGTCGCTACGGTCATTTGACGGGTGCAGCGGATCAGCTCCTCAGGGGTAGCTGATGATTTGGGGGGTGTGGGAGATACGAGCACCTGAAGACAAAATAGTTAAAAATTTAAATGAAACAGAAGAAGAAGACCAATAAAGATTATTTTATGAGTGACTAGACGTTTTCTCAAAGTTCTAACCTATATACACGGTGGAGATAAGTCAGTCGAATACTTGCAGAGGGGGCCAAATTCGGTTCAGTATCATGGTTTGATCACCGCCCTTCAATAATTCGACTGACTAATTCTGCATCAAATTACGTCAAAATCGCTCAGTAATTTAGCCCAGTAGCCCAGAGATCATCCATAACAAACAAATATATCTTTCACTTGTGTAAACTTCAGAAATCATGATAATTTAGCTTAATTCATAAATTTGTAATTTGCTAATTTTATTTGCTTAATTTTAGGTTTAGGTTTATTTTAATTAATATTTAATAACTGATTATAAAATAATTATATGAAAAATTTGCAAATAAAACTACAATAACATTGAGAAAAAAACATAAAAGTATTTTTCAAAGATTTATGTAACTTTATTAAAATTAAACAAATACAAAATTGTAAAATTAAACAAATACAAAAATAGCGCTTTTGCCAAAAATGGCGCTGCCTCTAAATGTCAGGTAACTCAAAAAGCTCAATACTTTTAACGACGCAATGATAATAATTGCTGTACTGCAGACTTACCTCAATCTCCTGCGAGATAGCTTCAATAGTGGATTCCAGGGCTCTAGTTCCTCTCGTGTGCTCATCTTCCACGGCTTTGACGGTCTTCAAGAGTGACGTCACATTTGTCACCATCAACTGGAGATAGATTATTCCAGGTTATTCAAAATATACACTTTGTTGACTAAGATTTAAGGTCCACAGAAGTGATCAACAATGTTATTATTTTGACCACAGGAGGGATCAACGGTACGTTGTTTTTTTTTTTAAATAATGGTTTTGTTTCTGTACCTGGAGTGTTTTATCTATGAACTATGGACAGAGATTGGTGATCATTCTAAAATAGTAATTAAGAGTTACAGTGACAATCACTAATTCGCTTGCAAAACGTGCTGATTAACAGGGTGTCCACTGCAAATGTTCAAAAAAAATCCCTGACTTTTCCCTGACTTTCCCTGACCATTTTTTCAAATTTCCCTGACCAAGTAAACTTCTTTGAAAAATAAAGAGAGCAAAAAATTTTTGAGTGCAGGCTTCATAAATGGTTATTCAGCAAATTTAAAAAAAACACATATAGCTGTCTTTTTGAAACTGAACTTTAAGACTTTTTTTTACAAATAATTGTAAGTTATCCAACAAAAAAAAACGTTTTTTTTGTGTGTTTTTTTAGGTCTACGGACTTGGACTTTTTTTTAGTTATGACGCCATTCATTTATTACGCAAGATGATTTTGGGCAGTTTTTGACCCCCTTCCCCCTACATTAGAAAAATAAGAATCGGCTGACCCTTCCCCCTGTTTAATATTTATTACGTAAGAAACTGAAGGAAAATATGAATACACGGTTGTTTGGTTTGAATTCTTATTTTGCAAATAAACAATTTTTGAAACTTTTGTTTGGTAGGTACTAGGTTAATTTTTATTTTTTAATCCCCGACGCAAAACGAGTGAACCGATTTGGATGCGTTTTTTTTCATTTGTAGGCAGACTTAACCCCGAATCAAAAGACAGCTCCGGACCATCTGAAGTTAGAATATACACAGATGGATAAAGCCAAAACCGTGATAGGCACGGGAGCAGGAGTTTATTCAGATAATCTCAATATTAAGATATCTTCTGCTTTGGACAGAAGAAATACGATTTTCCAAGCAGAATGCATTGGCATAACCAAAGCGGCTCAAACAGTCGCAGCCAGAAATGCAAAAGATCTAAAAATAAAAATTGTAACCGACAGCGCTTCAGTGCTACAAGCGCTGTCAAACACCAGCATAAGCTCGACCTTTATTTAAAAATGCCATGAATCACTTAAGGCCATTACCCAATATAATGAAGTGACCCTGCAATGGATAAAGGGACACAGCAACTCAATTGGAAATGACGCGGCGGACGAGCTAGCGAGACGGGGATCTAAAATAAACATCCACGGCCCCGAACCGATAATGCCCTTACCCCAAGCCCAGGTACGAATCTGGCTAGGTGAGAAAAAAGAGGAAACCCAGCAACTGGAATGGGGAAAAAACACCGGTTGCAGACAAACGAAAAAGGCGATTCCAACAGCGCCCAGAAAGTACGCTCGGAATCTCATCAGACTAAACAGGGACAAACTGCGAAAAGCAATAGGCATCCTGACAGGCCATTGTCCCCTCAACAAGCACCTTCACACTATCGGGATCACAGATAGCCCACTGTGCAGAGGGTGCATGGAACATGAAGAAACGCCCAAGCATGTAATCATGGAATGTACCAGTGTGGCCGAGCACCGGGCACAGTTCCTGAAAACACCGTCATCCCTCCCTGAATCCTGCATCAACCTGCGGGGAATGCTGGGCTTCTGGGAGTGTTTGGGCTGGCTGGAGTGAAAAGAACTGACACATTACAACGTACGCACAATGGCCCAATCAATAGGCTAAGTGCGACATTGCGGCCCCGTTAAAACAAGCAACCCCCGACGCAAAAGGAGGGGTGTTATAAGTTTAACGTGTGTCTGTCTGGGCAACTGTAACTCTTAAACCAATGGACCGATTAAACACGGTTTTTTTGTTTGAAAGCGGATATGGCCGAGATGGATCTTAGCCATAATTTACGAATATCTCTCGAGGTGTTTAAAGATCATCAGCTCATATCTTGCTTTACAAGGAGGTCTTGTCAACTTTTACGGGTCCGATTGAATTAAACTTTGGTGTACCTAGTAGGTACACCAAATTTCTCACATATATATCTCATACACACATATCTTAACTTTGTTGGAATTTCCAAAACATGGCAAACTTTAACTTAATTTTAGTCTGCGGTATACTCAACTCATATCATACTCTACAGCAGATATATCGTATTCGTTTTTAGGGTTCCGTAGCCAAAATGGCAGAAAACTCTTACAGTTTCGTCATGTCCGTCTATCTGTCTGTCCGTCCGTATGTCACAGGCATTTTGCATACACAATACAATACACAACATACGCTCTTCTGCTGCAATTATTTAAGGCTGCGGACCCCTACACTGAGCATGGTCCGAGATTTTCTAAACATTGAAACCTTGAAAAAAAAAATGTCAGCTTCTGTTATTAGTATGGGGATATTATTATTAAAATGTTTATTATTATTATTATTTAACTATCAAACTAAGTAGCAGCTACTACAAGACACCTTTTCACCAAATTTCACAATTTCAAGATTCATCGAGTAGTCTTTGAGTAAAATGCCTGTGACATACGGACGTACAGACAACAGGTGGACATGACAAAACTATTATGAGTACCGTCTTTGCCATTTTGGCTACGGAATCCTTAAAGTTTTTTGTCGAAAATAAAAAAAACTTTTTATCCGATTGCATTTAAAAAAAAATATATTTTTTTTAATTTTTATCGATATTTTCGTTAAAAAGCTAAGTTGAGGTTCTTATGTCCTAAAAAAAATCGTAAATTAAATTAAGTTCAGATACAAAAACTGCAGCTACTATTGGTTTTTATTTTGAAATTGGCTGTACAACCATTTTTTTTAAAGTTACAGCCTGTTGAAAATCACCCAAGAGGATAGAAACATTTCAATTAATTTTACAAAAAAACAAAATATATATTAAAGAAAACCTATTAAAACTAAAAAGGAGTAATTTAAATGTGACAAATAAAGATGCTCCAACAGTTAATGTCATTCTGGGGCATGAATAAATAATATTTCTCATTTACAATCACTGGAAAATGTTGTGGTAAGTTCCTCATTTTTCCCTGACTTTCAAGGTGGCTCCCCGATTTCACTGACTTTCCCTGACCATCTTGAGCTTCCCTGACTTTTCCCTGACTTTCCCTGACTTTCCAGAATGTGGACACCCTGATTAAGTATAACAAAAATCTTATAAGTAGTCTCTTCTGTGGTCAATAAATAATAGTAAAGAAATACTTCTGTAGGCCGTAATACATATTTTAAAATTTGTAAGTTTAATATGTTAAGTTAAAATCTAAACAAAAATGAACAAAAGCTCAGGGTTGCCAACTAGTAAGGTTCATATGAGCCCACGGTGCGAACGTCTAAAGGTCAACGCCAACTACACACGACATCACAAACCAGCCAGTATAACGGGCGTTTACCTTAAAGCGCCATGCTGTTGAAACCCATAAGCTTTCAATAAACACCATAGAAATAATAATAATAACGCTTACTATAGGAGGAGCACCATGACCACCGAAATGACAAAAATATTGTCGTCTCACTCGCACTCATTAAACAATTCAAAATATTGATGATACGTCTGTTGCTTTCACTTATAAACAACAAAAGTAACAGACTTTTTAATCAAATGAGTGAGAGAAATCCATTTTAAGACAAAATGACAGATATATTGTGCTCTTCAAATAGTGAAAGCGTGTAATATATAAAATTTGTATATAAATATATAATTTTGTATTGTCAATATTGGACCGTGAAGCTTGCGATACAATGAAAGCTTGTGGCTTTGCGTTATTCACGGTGTGTTCAAGCGAAGCGTCCTCTTGATCACCTGTGAGATGACGATGATGATGATGACTTGGATGACGTTCGACCACGGTGAGTGATTAACCGACTTGATATAAAATGATGATACAAGCTTTTAAACTAAACCCTATACGAATACCTAACATTGCAATCAAATTTATCACATCAAATTAATTTTGGTTTAAATCATTTTAGTGTCAACTAATATGACTTGGAACCATAGATTTATTATATACTGATGGATAAATCTATGCTTAGAACAGTGTTGACATCACGCCTATAGTGACATTCATCGATTTGCTTTCTGAGTTACAGAAGTATGTATCAGATCTATGTCCTATTTTCGGCATTTTTGTATGAGACTTATTTCTAAATATATCAACTCTGTATTTCACTTTTTAGTCTTTGTACTTTTTATTTTTATTTTTTACCGTACGAGCCGAAAATAATCATTTTGATTGAATTATTTTGAATCTGCGCGGTCATTATCACGCTGCAGACCTCTTTTAAATATTAACTAATCTTAATTTGATATTAAACAACATGTCTAAATTCGTGAAGATAGTTTGCTTACAACATAAAGTAATTAGACAATACATTAACTAAATATCTATAACATTCATATTCTACATGAGTTTATTGTAAGGAACCAAGAATTGATTGTAAGAGTGAAAGCAATGGACAATGGACGGGATCATGCCACACAGAGACAGTCAAACTAAACGTCTCGGTGGTGTGACAATGACTGTTGATGTATCAAGCGTTAGTTTCCATCAGTTTTGACACATTATTGTATATTATTATCACGAGACACGCGGTTTCATAACTAGTCAAGAAACCATGTATATTTTGTTTAGGTTGTAATTTACATAATATATTTTTAAGATTGAATATACTATGTTTACTTAGTTTAATAGCTCTTTAATTTGTATATTCGGTAGACGAATATCTTTCCTATATTTCATATTTATTTATTAGTGAACAAAAATAAATTTGTGTTGATATTGATCTGATAGATTATATTTCATCCATAGATTTTAATATCTTCGATTATATTGTAATATGACCGTATATAATTTATTAACTACCTGAATTATATTAAAACTATATCAGTATTTATAACATTTAATAATTTATATCAACTGCTATAAAACATGATTTTATAGACAACCATTTGTTACCTATAACATAAATCATAACAATGATAAAATGTGTATGAAAAAAGGACATGTATCACGCGAAATTCCCAAGAAGAAAGGAAACAAGAAATACAATATAAAAAGCTCAAAAATAAAAAAAAACCAGCGTGCAGGACAGAAACAAGTGCCAAAACTGACATAAAAACACCGGCATACGCAACGAATGACAATTTTAATGACAGTAATCTCGATTAAATGACCACACCATGCCTTCTGTATTGTTATTATAGGCTTGCTTGAAACATAAATATTTTTATATCTGACCGATTCGTCGTCCCGCGTCGTCACGTCCTCGGATTCGTGAAAACGGTCGTTTCTTATGTCATCCAGCATTTTTAGTTGCTCCTCCATACGACTGTTCGGTCTCGATCTACGTTCTCTACGCTCGATTAGAGTTCTAATACGTTCAATGTCTTCTTTAGAAGTAGTTCTATTTAGTATAGTCTCATAAACATGCCACCAGTTATCAATAGAACCGAATTGTTTTTCTCGATTCTTTAATATATCTTCGTATATAGACCACCAGTTATTTGCGTAGTATTGCATCGGGTATGTTCTTGTTAGGTCAAATATTTCTATGTTGTTTTGGGATTTGTTGCTCTTTATTGTGTCTGTATTAGTTATGGTCGTATGATGGTTTATTTTATGTGTCGTGTCATTTCTGTGGACATTGTGAATTATATTTTTCTTGATGTTAATGTCAGATACGTTTTCTTTATTGTGAGATTCGTGTTTGTATTTTCTGATTATTTCTTTGTAATATTTTTCCAAAAGGCAGAGTTCTTCGTAAGTATATTGACTTGTATCGATCTGAGAGTAAATGTTTAATATGTCTTTTATTTCTACTTTTTTACGCTTTTCAATTTTAATATTAGATAGAGCTTTCAGTTTCTCAATGATTGGATCAAACCCTTTAAATATGAAGTCTTTTTTCGCAAATTCAATTAATTTCAAAACCATTTCTTCATATTTCTTGTCATATTCTAAATCTTGGTTCACAGCCTTAGATTTATCTACTTCTTCGATGAAGGTTTCTAATGTAAACTTCTCTTTCTCATACTTATCTCTTTCTGTCTGATACTCTCCTAGTACTAACTCGTGTCCACTGAATCTTTCTAACTCTTTTCTCGCCTCTTCCATTTTATCCAAATTTCTCATAGCTAAGGCTTTCCACCACTCTGTATCATCTTTAAACATTTTCCAAAACTCCATCCTGACTTTCCTAGTTATAGTATTAACATCCGTCACGTTAGTAACTTTCTTAGTAACTTCTGTGTCATTAGTCTTTTTTGTGGTTATCACATCGGGTTTTATAACAATTTCTGTGGACTCAGATTTTTGTTTCTCTTCTGGGCTGAGGAGCTGTGTCACAGCATCCATTTCTTCAGGAGATGGAGTTTTAAAATCTAGATTAACAGGTCTGACCTTTTTCAATCTAAAAACTGGACTTTTAAGTTGACCATCATCTTCTAACTTAGGTTTTTTACTAGGAACTGTTTCTATTTTAACTTCAGTCTTGATATTAACATCTACTTGAGTATCGAGATCTTCAATGACAGCCGAGAGACGTTTCATTTCATTATCCAAATCATTATTAGCCTTCAATTTTTGCAACGTATCTCTCTTTCTTTTCCTTTCAGTTTTATCTCCAATATCCTGACACATATCTACTAGTTTTTTCACTTCACCTAGGAGAATATTTTCTCCATATTTGAGAACTCGCCAATCCATATCTAGCAAGCTATTTCTAGCTGCCATATTATATCTTTCATTCAAGTCATCATCTTTACTACTTCTAGCAGGAGGCCTGGTTAACAAATTTTCAATATACGTAATAACTTCTTCACAATTATCATGAAATATAGTCGGGGAGACGTCATCGTCTTGACTAGAGTAGTCTAGGAGCTTAACAAGTTCATCTTCTTGATCCGATTGGAAAATATCGGTTTCAGAATCGCAAGAGTTATAGTCGGCACGTAGTGTAACAGATCTGCGGTTAATTTTCGGCAGAGTGTTTGTTTTTATCGGCAAACTCCATCTTTTGGTTGCGTCAGTCAGCCGCTGATGGAATACAATTAGCTTAGAAGTCCAATATTGACAAACACACAAGTATGTACATATGTTATGAAACATTTGCCCTGGACAACACAACTGAAATATGGTTTTTTAAATGTCTATTTTAAGTTTATCTATTGAATGATCTGTTTCTAAGTTTTCTACTGTTAAAATTGATAAGTGAACCGCACCATTCTTGCTAAAATTTACCTGTTGTATAGTTTTAAATTAATTATTATAAGTTAATAATTTAAAAGATTTTTAAGGTTTTAATAAGTACAAATATGTTCTTTAAAATTCCGTAATTAGTTATTTTAGTTAGTGAGAGACAATGGTGAATGAAAGTATAAAAATAATTGAGCACAATTCTACAAAATTCATGATTTTATCTCTTTAGCATATAGCATATATATCATAAGAATTTTATTATTATTAGTTATACATGCTTCAATCGAATGGCGTGGTTCATTGTCTTTGTTTCAATAATTATAAATTTGTACATATTTAGACAAAAAATATACAATAAGACAGTTAATAAGCATTGAAGTTTCACTAATACTTTTTATCGAATAAGCACCGCTCTTCGCAATACCATAAAATACATATAGAACAGAAGTTAACGGTCACATAAACATCGTTTATGGACAAGAATCTCAGACCATTTCAGACAAATTTGTTCACTGAGTTACTTCTGTGTAGATCGCTCGAGGATTAAAGTAGGATCAACGTAACTAGGCCGGACTGAAGCAGGCGACAAGCGGTTGCGCAGATGCATTTTTTGGAAGTAAATGGTGACAGGAAGCGGGGGGCGGGGGCGGTAACTAAACCAAGAGAATTAGAGATGCGATTACGCATTACATTGACATAATTAGTATTACTAACTCATGTTTTTTTGTGATTATTTTCGTAAAGAAATTGTTTTTTCAAAGTTTCTTAATTAATTAATTTAAACTTTTATGAACTCATTTATATAGTGTTTTTATATTGTTGAATTAAAATGTTGTTAGTATTTTTATTTTATTTATTTTTATGCCGTGTGGTGCCGGCTTAAGAATAGTACCACCCCATCTCTACCCGTGGGTGTCGTCAAGGCGACTAAGGGATTTCACCCCGGAGGACGGGCAGCAGCGTCCTCTGCGTACTTAAAGCCTTACTGCGATCGCCAACCCGCTCGCCAAGCGTGGCGATTATGGCAATTACCCCCAGGATCTACTGGGGAGACCCGTGCCCAGCAGTGGGCCATCATATGGGTTGATATGATAGTATTTTTAATCGAATAAACGTTTTCGTAAGTAATTTTAGGGTCGCATCTCTATGACATGCGCGAAAGTGATAAAAACCTAACTTCAATCCGGTCAAGTTACGTTGATCGTACTGTAACTTCTGTATTAGGCACCTGTCCTACCGATGAGAAAGTGAGTAGGGATTGTATCGTTCATGAAACGTATATACCTATGGAGATTCTGTGTAAACAAAAGAGATGCAGATATTAATAGTTGATTTTAGACCGTTCCCACAGCCTGCGAGTACTCTTTCTATACTGCATCGTTTTTGTTTCAACGGCCCGTCTGTTCTATAATATACATCTGTGGTATGTTGCTTGAGCGATTGAATCGCTACTCCCTTATCGCTGGAGTCTGAACAGGTTCCTTGCCGGACATCCCACTAGTTATAATAAAGGCGAAATAGATGTCAAATGTTTACTAACAAGTCAAACTGTAAGATTATCACTTCAGTGCAATTTTCGTATTTTAAATATAACATAATCATAAGCGAATCCGGGAGGGGGGGGGGGACGCGCCACACCAGACGGTTGTGTTGTGTACTGAATTTCGTGTATTGTATTTGTTTGTTTATTTGCCTCTTGTGCCCCCTTCCAAAACCATTTTTTTTGGACCCTTAATTGTGCTTGCAACTCACATTTGGCCAGCCACCCCCTTCGTCGTAAGCATGTTACATCCGGCACTACTACTACTACTATTATACAAATTTGCCTTTCGTGTCCCCCCCCCCCCCCCCTAGAATTAAATCCTGGATCCTCTGAACATGATAATGATATTTCGCTCTTAGATGTGTTGATTTCACTTTACCAACTATTTATGTAGCACTAAGTAACTGGATAACATATATATTTATGTATTTATCTGGAATAATTCATTTAACAAGCTTCATTCAAGTGTTATTTTAGTCATTTTCAAGTTCCCCCTCTTCCTGGTTTTTCACCAAAAGTAAGCAATGCTCACATCGCCTGTCCTTCATGCGACAGCGGGAGGGGGGGGGGGAGTCGTAATTTTACTTACTGAAAACACGCCTAAGCTACAATGTTTTACACAAATATTTAAGTCGTCCTCTCCCATGTCATCAAAAATGTAAGCAAATCAATGAGCTCTCCCATCTCTTTTGGTGTTAACCTAACACTTGAATGACCCCAAAACAAATGATAACCCTAACTCTGACACTTAAGACAGCGGTTGCTAAGTAAGTTTGTTATTAAACATTTGACACGGTTACAGTCTATTAACTCCACAAATAGTGCAACGATTAAAATTCCCCAAAATTTACAACTTACTCCATCGCACATTTGATACTGGCAGAATTGTCGACAACGGCATCGTTGCCTAAATATTAAAAAAAAAAAACATTAGACATGGCAGTGCGATGGCGGCGGTGGTGTCGGTACCTTGGCGGCGTGCTTGAGGCGGTGCATGTCGGGGTGCTGCACGTGCTTGCCGGACGCGGCCGTGGTGGCGCCGCTGAGGTCGCGCAGCGCGCCCGCCACGTCGCGCGCCGCGTGCAGCAGCAGCACCTGCGGCTCCGGGTTGGCCGAGCCCAGCGACATCGCGCCCAGCTTCACCACCTCGCACAGTTGCACTGGGGACCGAACACTCAATGTTGTAGCGGACCTGAACTAGTGCCCTGTGGCACTCCTAACTTTATTGATTAAGTTTCACTACATCGTATAGTTGTACTGAGAACAATTTATTCAAAATTGCAGCGGACATAAAATGGTATCATGTGGCCCTCCTGACTGTATTGCCAAACTTAATTAACGTATTCAATATTTATGCATTATACAGTCAAATGCCTTTGTAAGATCACAGAATACAGGGTGACTTTGAAATCAGTCGACAAATAATAACGTAACCAAAGTCATTAAGTAGGTTAAATTTATTAAAAAACTTGTCTAAACCTAAGCGAATCAATAAATAATCAAATTAACAATTTAATCCGATGCACATATAAAAATCAAAATTATGTCTGTACCAAGCGTTTTTTTTTGTTATTATCTTGATTACAGCAGGTTTACCCTTGAAGCTTCTGGATGAAATTCAAAATAATCAAAATGTCACACAATGTAAATTAAAAATAATAATGGCCTTAAAATGGTACCCTACGGTACTCCCTTCAATTTTTTAACAAGAATTCACTCACCAATAGTAGAGGCAGCGCTCTGAACTACAATGGACAGCTATTCTTAAGTGCCGGTTTAACAATTAAAAAAATATTTTATTTCCCATTTATTATTATATACTTAACACACTGCAGTTTCAAAATAAGAAATGCCCTAAAACTATACCCTGTAGCACTCTTTTCAACTATTCAACAAGCGTTCACTCACCAATAGTAGAGACAGCGCTCTGAGCTGCAGTGGCGAGCTGTTCTTGAGTGCCGGCTGCTCCTCCGACCAGGGTCTTGGTATCTTCCACCAGAGTCTTGGCGGTCTTCAGAATATTCTCGCGGTGGTCAGAGAATGTGTCAGTTTCTTTCTCTGAGTGCAGAGTACCTAAGGCAAGGAGAATAGTAAAGAACATCAGTCCCGACTGTTATGAATATGAAAAACATAGTTCGCGTGCCCATTGAGACCTTATGTGAATTTTGAGTTCTGAATGCGTCAACCTGTAGTAAAAGTTATCAAAAAAATGTAAATTTAGCCAAAAATAAAGAAAGTGCTTCAAATTAAAGGTATGAAAGTTACTTAAAATCTACAACAGTTATGACGACTTTATTTTTTTTTTAAAAAAGACATCTCCCGCTTTAGGGTACAAGCCCTGTGTCGCGGGGACTTTTACAAACATACAAGTCACGGACACAAAGTACACCCAGACCCGGAATAACAATTTGTGGATCACACAAAGTGGTGTCCGTGTGGGATCGAACCCACGACCTCTTGCGTAGCAGTCTGATACATTCCCACCGCGCCACAGAAGCACTTTTATTGTTAGTAATTTACTAAATATCAGCCATATTTGATCACAAAAAGATCTAGCAAGCAAAAGATGGTCTGTAGACCGCTATGGAGTTAGGAATTTCCATATGAGTTTAGTGATTTAATTGTAAAATCAACGTCTAGTTTGTTAAAGTAGCCATTCAAAAGCCGATGAAACAGCATTGATCCAAGGTAGTCTCTCAAATGAAATGTTTATCGTTAGAAAAAAACAATTTACGTAGCACTGAGAAAATAAATAAACGAATGCTACAGTCTATTCTTTAGTAAATAAAAAAAATAACGATTACTACAACGGTCGGCATGATGGTCATTATGTTGGATTTGTCTCTGTCCCGAAAAGATATAATAAATATTAAAATATTGGAAATTGTATGTCTAAGCTTTTCAAAACCGAGGGTGTTTTGGAGACTTCCACGAAGTTTACTGGCACAAAAAGACCGCAAAGCTCCGGGCTCCGCTAGTCTGTATCTATACTATAATTACTGGTATAATCTATACTAATATTATAAAGCTGAAGAGTTTGTTTTATTGTTTGAACGTGATAATCTCGGTCCAAATTGAAAAATTATTTCACTGTTGGATAGCCCATTTATCGAGGAAGGATATAAACATCACGCTACGATAAATAGAAGCGAAGCAGCAATGATAAATGTTGCAAAAACGGGGGATTTTTACGCAGACGAAGTTGCGCGGGACAGCTAGTAATACTATAAAGAGGAAAGATTTGATTATTTGTTTGCATTGAATAAGCTCCAAAACTACAAGACCGATTTAAAAAATTCTTTCACTATTAGAAAGCTACATTATCGGGGAGTACCATTAGCTATATTTCATTGTCAAAAAAATAGAAATCCCAACGAAAACTCAAGGTATATAAATCTACGATATGTGAAGTACATACCCGCGCTAGCGAACAGTATGGTGGTGTCCAGGTCGCCGATGATGGCGGCGATGGTGGCGGCCGCGTCGATGCACGCCTGAGTGCCGCGCGACCCCGCCTGCAGCGCGCCCAGCACCGACACTACCTGATAGACAAACAGGGGGGGGGGGGAGTTAGTCACACATAATAACAATAATGATCTCGTCGAACACTAGCCAACTACACATGAGAGATTGCAAAGACACTATTTATTCCTAATTGCTTCCTTAATTTAAAAAAAAAAGATAACTAGCAATTGGGACTGAGTCCCACATTACTAGCAATCTTGTTAGCCCCTCCAGCTAAGCTCAAAGGCTTGTGTTAGGAGTGGATTGACGTCGGTAGTATAATGGGTAGGATTCGTACCCGCGACCTCACGATTGCGAGACCGATGCCTGAGCCATTGGGCTACCGCCGCTTCTTTTGAGAATGATGATATAAAAAATACATATGCGTGCTTGCCTAAATTTTAATCAATTTACAACTATCTATACAATGGAGGAGATAGTCTCCCAAAGTCTTACAGTGAATGTCAAACACATATTTAATTTTTTAAAGCAACGGTAGCGAAATGGTTAAGGCATAAGGACGACGAGTCGCGGGTTCGAATCATACCCATTATACAACCGACGTGAACCCACTCTTAACACAAGCAATTTAACTAACAAGATTGCTAGTAATGTGCGATCAACATTGCTAGTTTATAAAAATAAAAAAAAATTGGAATCCAAAATGGACGTTTTCCGCAGCCGACTATCACTGTCAAAAATGTTTCAACCAATTTTTTATCCATTTTCTTGTAGGCTTGTGTGTTGTTTGTTTGAATGCGATAATCTCAGAAACTACTGGTTCGAACTGAAACTTTCTTTAATTGTTGGATAGCCTATTTATCGAGGAAGGCTTAGGCTATATAAAATCTCGCTACGACCAATAGGAGCGGAGCAGCAATGAAAAATGTTGCAAAAACGGGGAAAATTAACATAGACAAGTTGTGTCGGCGTGCTTAAGTAATAACTGTTACCTTCTCGTTAACAATCTTGGCGTTATCAGCCACAGCGCGTTGGTTCTGCGGAATGGCGGACAGTCTGCAGTGTCCTCCCGCCTTGATCAGCTCCGACACACCCTCGCCGAGCTCCACTACAGCCACACGGATCCTGAGGACAAAGGTATCATATTTTTATATTACTTCCCTTAAAAACACCTGCAGTAAGGTTCAATTACACACACATACTTGGTACACCCCCTCCCCCCCGGAACTAGCTAACTATCCTTACGGCCAGCAACACCAATTCAATTAATGTTTTTTTAACATCGGTTAATTAAATATGATTAATTGTACTCTATAATATGCAAACACAGCATGCATTTTTAATCAAGTGTCATAACTTTTATAATTTAAAATGTGTCAACTGCTATTACTGTTTAAGAGGCACATTTTAATACAGTTTTAACCTATTTTTAACGGAGGCGATAGAACCATTGAATAAGTCAACATCGTTTCGGACAGCGTTTCAAGAACTCATCATGCGATAGACAGAGCAATGTTGCCCGATGTTAGTTCTGCAGGTGTGAAGTTCAAATGTTTTCCTATTAGCCAGACAGCTGCCAACGCGAGGAACACTGAAGGATATATTTGCAAGGATATAGCTAGATTCTACATATCCGTGCAGAATCTTATAATGTTGATAAACTTTCGCGATTTGTACGCATTATGAAAATATATATATTACAGGTCTTAATCGCGTGAATAATTTAAGGTAAAATACCTTGTTTATTGCCCGACGTTTCGACCGTATTGCAACAGTCGTGGTCACCCGTAACCACGGCCGTTTGTATAAATTACTCACGTGATTAAGACCCCGTAATATATATATTTTCATGTGTACATATCGTGAAAGTTTATCAACATTAATTGAATTGGTGTTGCTGGCTATAAGGATAGTTAGCTAGTTCCGGAGGGAATATATATATTTTCACCAATTCAATCCACTCGTTCCCCAAATTTGTGTATGGGTTCAGACTTCTTGTTTTTGTCCAGATATTTATAAAAATAGCCCCCGTATACTTAAGTCATTTAAGAACACGAAAGTTAATGAATTTCGTTTTGAAGAAAGAGTAGGCCTACTGTACAGTAACCCCCTTCGTTTGGCGTTACTAAGGTCCACTAGTTTTCCGGTACTAATGTAGCTAAGGTAGGCTGTATGTTAGTTTGTCCCGTGGCATTACCTGTTAGCGACGTCTCCATTAGGCGTGGTGGCGCAGGCGCCCACACTGTCTTGTGCGAGCTGCTCGTATTTGTGACACATCTCGTTGCCCAGCTGGACCAGACGACTTGCGTCTGTTGCTGACTTTGCCGTCTGTTAGAGAAATAAGAGAATTTAGTGATGTACCTCCTTGCCTTATTTATAATAAAATATAAAACATATCATAATAATATAATAACATCTTGGGACAACACACACAACGCCATCTGATCCCAAACATTGACTGCTTCTGTGGCGCGGTGGGAGTGTGTCCGACTGCTACGCAAGAGGTCGTGGGTTCGATTCCCACACGGGACACCACTTTGTGTGATCCACAAATTGTTGTTCCGAGTCTGGGTGTATTGTGTACGTGACTTGTATGTTTGTAAAGTCCCCCGCGACACAGGGCTTGTACCCTACTGCGGGAGTCGTCTTTATAAAAAAAAAAACCGATGAACCGATTTAAAATATTTTTTCACCATTACAAAGCTACAATATCGGAGAGTAACATAGGCTATATATAATTGTCAAAAAAATTAGAAATCCCTATGAAAATTACACTAATGTTACTCAAGGTTTAAAAAAACTACAGCAGGTTCAATTCTCCCCAAATGAACACTGGTTGATTTCAACAAGTTTTACCCCAAGGCTGTCTTCCTACCTTTAAAATTCACAACTTACCATGTCAGTGGAAAGTCTCGCAATCTCCTTGGCAGCGCCGACCATCCTCGTCTGGTAGTCGACGAACGAATCCGTCTCGTCGTATGAGCCGATCAGAGACATTCTGGAACAATCATATAACATCATACATAGACTAAAACTATGTTAGCCTGGTCTGAAGATATGACACCATATTAACTTGAACAGACAGACTTAAACAGGACAATAGAAGTAAGAAGTTACAAAGAAGTCATAAACATATTTTTATTTTATATATGATTAATGTCCTGCGCCAAAGACTGCCTCAGTACGACTGCTGCACAAGAGGATGGGAGTTCGATTCCCACACGGGACACCATATTGTGTGATCCACAAATTGTCGTTTTTGAGTCTGGGTGTACTATGTGTTCGTGAATTGAATGTTTGTAAGCTCCACTTAGGTTAGCTTATGGTTTTAACCCTACTGCGGGAGTTGTCTGTTTATAAAATAGAAAAAATAGTAACCACAAAAATACAATGTAACCCCTCCAGCTAAACTAAACTGCTTCTGCTAGGAGGGTTCACGTCTTTAGTATAATGGGTTGGATTCGAAACCACGACCTATCGCTCGATTGTAGATCCGATGGTTTAACTACAAGGCTAACGCCATACTCATATTTCAGTTTCTTTGTTAAAAAAGTTAGGAAGTTGGTGAAAAGAGAATAAAAATAACAGGTTTTTATATAGTATTATAATTATGCAATGGTGTACTATGAAATGGAAATAAAGATTATTATTATTATATATGACTTGCAGCCGGAATTATTACGGAATAATCTCGTTACATACATATTAAATTGATAGGTCACACAAATTGCTGCCTCGTCCTGGTATCAAACTTCCAATATACAGTTCACAGTTTGGGAACTAAATCAATCTATCCTTGCCTATCTTCGCCTATCTAATTCGCGAATTGAGTGCACAATCGTGTCCTTGACTCACATAAACCAACTCCAAACTATGTCAAGCTTTGAAGATCTTTAAATAGATTTAACGATGTCTCTAATGTACATCAGATAATCTAGGTATTGACGTATATATCACTGATCGTTAGCAGATACCTAATAATACTTTGGTGTCCTAACCGATGTAGGTTACGGCGACCAATCATATCAGAGACTAACCAACTGCGCAGGAGATATTATAGTGCATGAGTGTATACGCAGACGCAAACTGTTAAGCTATTGCATAGCTTTTATCGCGGGCTTTGAGCGCGGCGACCGAGTCAAGAAATTCCATAACGAAAATAAAACCTAACACCCCCCACTCCGCCTACCATGTAGCTCGGCCGAGCGCTCGCTTACGTATATGTATATGGTACGACTGTACGAAGCGAAGCACGGATTGCGACGAGCTGCTCCGTAATGTAATGAAAAGAAAAACAAACTGCATAAATAAATAATTACATAAGTTGATAAAAAATGCTTTGCCGCGGCAGTCCCCGAGTGCTACACATTTTTCTTCACTGTCATAGTCAGACTGAAGAGATATATAAGCCAACTAACTCCTTGAGGCACGGAAGGGTGTGGCATTTTTTTTAAAACGGTCACCTATAAATCATACTATTTCCTCTCTCTCTACGTGCGATGGAACAAAAATGTGATACTACCAGAGATATTAGGATCAGGGCCGACGGCTTAACGTGCTTTCTTTCTGTCAACTTGACCGTCTGTCATAAAAATCTCGAGATTATACACAGAGTGTATATAATTAAGAGTAGGTACAGTTATTTCTTCCAGTTATACTTCATCAATCGAGGCTATCGAGGTTCCTTTCATTGGAACCGTAACCACCGGTAGCTTGGTCCCTGTACCCGATGCCGGTGGGACAATATTTTTTTATATTTTTAAATATATTTTATTTTAGTTAGCTATATTTAAAAATGTAATTTATTTGTATTTAATTTTAATAAAGAGAATAATAATAACTTTATTTGCATAGAATGTAGGTACATATAATGGTGTTGACATCGTCATTGATGCTCCTACTATATTGTACCCATTAAGGCTGATTTTGGTTTATCTCATGTTTAAACTTTTTGATAATACAATTTGAATCAGTCCTTTAACATTAGTCGCAGCACCTTACCCCCATATCAAGTTTATAAACATTCAAACATTGTAAAATTGGCAATTTGAAAAGAGTGGCCGCGAGTTTTTATTGCCAGGTTCTTTTCTCCGGCTTTACCTATTGTTTGCGAACTTGGCATTACATGTACATGTAGAATCCCGACGTATCACAAGAGTTGTTTTGCATCCTAAGTGAATAAAGAATTATGAATTTGCATTTGGTAAAATAACTTGGGGATACAGTTCTTTCTTCCAGTTATATGCATTTGTGGAAACTATTAACTGGCCTTATTTATCTTTTGTAAGCATTAGATAACTAATATGTATAGCTGTTTCTTTATAAATAAGTCAAGTATATTTATATATCTGTTCTAATATTATAAAGCTGAAAAGTTTGTTTGTTTGTTAGAACGCGATAATCTCAGGAACTACTGGTCCGAATTGAAAAAATCTTTGATAGCCCATTTATCGAGGAAGGCTATAGGCTATACAACATCACGCTACGATATATTAATTATGGTATGAGCATTGTTTAGGGATCTAAAAGAAAATGATTACCTTTTTTCTTATGGATGTTCAAAAAATCAATGTTATTTGATCACAAAATTGACACTTTTTAAACACTTATATATGACTTAACACCAATTAATAAAACTAAACACAATAAAAAACAAGTATGTACGTAAACCACGCACGTTCCACGCTCGGTAACCGCGCACACGACGCACCACAAACTAACAAACTCTGAACTGTGTATAGTAAACAAGACGCGAGTACAGACTGATATATTAATAGCTGCACTTGGTTAAGGCCAATGTTACATATATTAACGAAACAAGTGTAATAAAGCTACCTTAAATTTCTACTAAAAGTTTCAGAGTGCATATGAATTCTGTGCAAGAGGTCATGGGTTTTTTTTTTTCGACTCCCGCATTTTGCCGGTTTGATTCCCATAATGCTACACCACTTTGTGTGATCCATAAATTGTTTGGATGTAAAGTGTGTACATCAATTGTATGCTTGTTATGTTCGTCACGATACAAGGCCTTTATCCTAGTACGAGAGTTTTTTTTTTTTTTTTTTAAAGTTTAGTACAGATGTAGTTCTGTAGTGTATGTCTATCTCAAGCACGGGCGTTGCAATACGGTCGAAACGTTGGACAATAAACAAGGTATTTTACCTTAAATTATTTACGCGATTAAGACCCGTAGTATATATAATTTTATAATGTGTACAAATCGCGAAAGTTTATCAATATTTATCTCAAGCTTTCAAGTAAGGTAAAAAATAACCCTTTGGTCAATCAGTTGGATTCCTTAGCGTTTGGCGGAAAGGCAGGTATTTTTTTTACAAATGAACTAAATATATCATGAAACTGTTTTCTAAAACTTAAAAAATTGTTTTCCAGTAGTATATTATTTTAAAAATAAGTTTTACGTTGGTCAGTCATGCAAAATTTTGTAACCAGGCGCGCTCAGCGCGTGCTATTGAATGCGTGATCTGAAATTTAGTATATCCGGTGAAGAATATTATCAGAATCACATAACAATTAGTCAGTCAGTATAACTCTGTAACAGGTGCCGTCAGAAGCCGATTAAAGGTACGCCTAGGAAACCTAAACGGTTAGGAATCCAGCTGACTGACTGAAGGGTATTTCTTTACTCCACCAATGAGACGTAATAGCAAAAATGAGCCTTTATGATTGCATTTATGACCACATTTGTGCGCGGTGGGAGTGTATCCGACTGCTACGCAAGAGGTCGTGGTTTCAATCCCCACCCAGGGTAAAACTTTGTGTGATAAGCACGATGGTTTATTCTGTGTCTGGGTGTAATTATCTATAATATGTATGTATTTAGAAATATATAAGTATGTTTATCAATTGTCTGGTTGCTATCAATGCCATGGATCAGATGGCGTTGTGTGAGTTGTCCCAAGATATATATATTTCATTTATTGTTCACTAAACTGGATATAACACTAGGCAATGCATGTTAATTCTTGCTAACTAACATATTTTTGTGTATTCTCGAAGTGAACACCGCATTCTAAAATTATTTATTTATTAAGGTTTTATTATTACTTTGTTTCTTTTTTATCTCTCTCTCTTTTTGAGAGGTAGTTCACAAGTCATGCGGGCCTAGGCCAAGCGTGACACGTTAAATATAATAGGTTGATGTTAGTGATGAGGATGTAAGAAACTTGCGGGTGATGCGGCAGGTGTAACGAATGTGTGGGCATGTGTAGGATATCCAAGCTTTGTGTTATTATTATTATTTTGGCGCTCTCCTCCTCGTCTATATAACTTCAATAAAATATATTTATTCTTAAAATAGTAAAAGTTAAAGTAGTTTCAGAGATTACTTGTAATAAACAAACCAATTTTTCCCTTTTATAAATTTGAGGATGTATGAATGTTTATCATACTTTCATGCAAAAATTGCTTGCTTCTTTCCTACCTTTGGTATTACATATAAATATGTGGTGTTTACATCACCGTCAATTTAAAACATTGGACACACGCCAAACAAACGCAGCGCTCAATGAGAATGATCTCACCGCACTCACAATTGCTACTACTTCATTAACTTAACATTAATTAATGCTATCAAGTGGATGGAGATCAAATGAATTCAGATTTATAAATGGTAGCAACTGCATTAATACATCAGAGTATTAAGCAGCGAAGGTTATAATGGGTTACAGCTTTGAGCTGCTTCGGAGGGCAAGTTTAGCTGTCAGTTCTATGCCTAATCACTTCCCAATTATGTCAAACTTGCTGTGCCCCGAAATATTACCCGCGGTTTAGCCTATGTGTTAATCCAGGGTGTCAGCTAACTCCATACCAAATTTTATTAAAATCGCTCCAGCCGTTTAGACGTGAAGAAGTAACAAACATACACACTCACATACTCACAAACTTTCGCCTTTATAATATTAGTGTGATTACCGTCTTATTGAACTGTCAGATTAATTATTGTTTTTAAACTTTGGCGATTTTTATACATATTACATATATTTCGGCTCAGCTAGTCTTGTATATTCACGAACATCGTGTTTAACCGCGCAGTCAGCTGTTATTTTATAAATAGCGCACTGACACACAAGATAAATTTAGATTTTACAAGCATTTACAACATATGTGCGTACGATATTCTATGTATATGTAAAATACATAATGTTAATATGAATCATTACATTATGTAAACATTTCTATAAGATAGTTGCTTTAGTCCCAATTTATAATCTTTTATCATTTTAACACTAACAAGAACTGTACTGCTCACAAATCTACTAATATAATAAAGCTGAAGAGTTTGTTTGAACGCGGTAATCTCAGGAACTACTGGTACATTAATTTTATTTTTAGGAACATTAATTCACTGTTGGTTAGCCCATTTATCGAGGAAGGCTATAGGCTATATAACATCACGCTACGACCAATAGGAGCGGAGCAGCAATGAGCAATGTTGCAAAAACGGGGAAAATTTACGCATACTAAGTTGCGCGGGCTACGTGGGTACAGCTAGTTAGACTATAAGAGAGAGGGAATAGAGAATCCACTTGCGTTTATGCACACTTTTTATATCTATACTAATATTATAAAGCGGAAGAGTTTGTTTGTTTGTTTAAACGCGCTAATCTCAGGAACTACTGGTCCGATTTGAAAAATTCTTTTTTTGTTGGATAGCCCATTTATCGAGGAAGGCTATAGGCTATATAACATTGCGCTACGACTAATAGGAGCGGAGAAGCGACGAGAAATGTTTCAAAAACGGGGAAAATTACGCATACGAAGTTGCGCGGGACAGCTAGTGCACTATAATATCTGTAAGGTAGGAAGTCTGTAATAAGATTGTAGTCGTAACTAAATTCGGTGAGGAGAGTATTATAAGTACATACCTGTGTTCAGTGAGCCTAGCTATCGCCCTGGCGAGGGTGTCCAGCAGGGGCCCCACCGCCCCGCGCGCCGCGCTCAGCTCGCGCCCGCGCCCCACCAGCTCGCCCAGGGCCCCGCGCGTCTGGGCCACTTGCGCGTCCACGCGGCTGTGCACCGACACCGCCTGGACATCACGACCAGTGCTCAATACATCGCGAGATTACATTTATTATAAATTAAAAAAAATATGGGATTAATCAAACAACAACAACGATAAGATAAATAAAATTTGAAGTGCCAGTAGCTAAACTTAACTTTGCCGTTGAAAAACTGTTATCCCCAAAAAATTTACCGACGGCAAATAAATATGTAATAAAAAAATATTTTTTATGATGCAACGATTATGGCTTTTACTATAAACTACATGGCACTTGGCACAAGTGAAAGTCATAATCGTTGCATTATAATTTTTTTTTTTTTTTGCGGTTGGCAAACTATCTGCGACCTGGGAATAATAGTTTTTCACCGGCAAAGTTAAGTTTGTAATATTTAACACCTGTTTTATTCACTAACATACCACTATATAAAGTAGTCGTATACATAAAGTTAGGCGTCTCGACAAAACGAAGCTACCATGCCAATTCCAGCTTACATATCAACCCATATGATGGCCCACTGCTGGGCACGGGTCTCCCCAGTAGAACCTACTGGTATGTAGATCCTGGGGGTAATTGCCATAATCGCCACGCTTGGCGAGCGGGTTGGCGATCGCAGTAAGGCTTTAAGTACGCAGAGGACGCTGCTGCCCGTCCTCCGGGGTGAAATCCCTTAGTCGCCTTGACGACACCCACGAGAAGAGATGGGGTGGTACTATTCTTAAGCCGGCACCACACGGCACGGCATTCCAGCTTGATATGTATCATTTTAAAATTTGTTCTAGGGAACCCGTACTTTTGTCACGAGGTAGAAGCAAGCCGTCATCCACTCACCCTGGGGTTCCCGGCAGCAGTTTTAGCTTCAACAAGCAGCTGGGCAGCAGTTTCTAGCACGGTGCGCGTGTGCTCCAGCAAGTTGGCCTGCGTGTTGGACTCCGTGATGTTGGACGCGGCGCCTATAGCGCTCGACACTAGCGGCTCGGCGTACGACACCTAGGGGGTACACGAGTTAGTTTATTAAAGATATTTGTATGAAAATGTGAAAAATCTAAATAAAAATCTTGTATTACGATATTCACGATGTTTGTGGACGAACTCCTTGGAAACGGCTCGACTGATTTTAATAGGGTAGATGACTGTCAAGGCAAATCAGTATCTTTTTAAGAAACGTCAAAACGATGCGCCACGTACTAATTTATATAAAATACAAAACAATGACGTCATTCTTTTGTATGGTCAAATCATGTAGTTTCAATGAGAGAGAAACATTGTTTTCCAGAATATTTTTGCAAATGCTATTTCCAGTATAGTGTAAAATAAGTTATTGTTATTGTAGTCATCTACCCAATTGTTTTTTTTGTATAATTTTATTGCTATTTTAGTATGAATTGTAAGATCGGGGAAAATTTACGCATACGAAGATGCGAGGGACAACTAGTAATGTAATAACAATATCTGAGGATAAGAATGATGTGAAATGCTAAAAACAAAGTTGCTTAACAACCATTCCATCTACCTTTGTCAATGGTTGCTAAGTAACTTTGTTATTGGACATTTCACATCCATTATGGCTTTAATATATACAGAGCCCGACGTGCACGCACGTTAAATTCGTTCTGAGGGGGGAGGGAGCACTAGAGGCAAATGGGCAAAGATATTCAATACAATACAAGAAATTTAGTACACAAACAAACGTCTGGTGGGGGGGGGGGGGACACGTGCCCCCTGGATCCGTCTGAATATTATACAGCTGAAGAGTTTGTTTGAACGCGGTAATCTCAGGAACTACTGGTCTGAATTGAAAAAAATATTTTCCTGTTGGGAAGCCCATTTATTGATAAAGGTTATAGGCTATATAACATTACGCTACGATCAATAGGAGCGAAGCAGCAATGAGAAATGTTGCAAAAACGGGGAAAATTGACGCATACTTTTTCATTTCATTAACACATTTTTAAACTGCCTCTGTGGCGCGGTGGGAGTGTGTCCGACTGCTACGCAAGAGGTCGTGGGTTCGATCCCCACCTAGGATAAAACTTTGTGTGATGAGCTCGATGGTTTATTCTGTGTCCGGGTATTATTTATCTATAACATGTATGTATTTAGAAATATATAAGTATGTTTATCAGTTGTCTGGTTTCCATAGTACAAGCTCTGCTTAGTTTGGGATCAGATAGCTTTGTGTGAGTTGTTTCAAGATATTATTAGTTTGGGATCAGATGGTGTTGTGTGAGTTGTCCCAAGATATTATTATTATTCTTCTGGGATTATTATTATGAAGTTGCGCGGATCAGCTAGTATGTTATATTGACAACAGCTTATGAGGACCTGGTGTCCGCTGTGGCTGTAAGCCTGTAATACAGACCACCAGGTCTTCACCCCTTGGAAATTTGGTAAAAACTATAATCACAACTGATACATGGCACATACTGGCATGGAGATACATAAGCCGTTTTGTTTATCAATTTTACTCCCAACGCTTCAAGTCACGGACACAAGGTGCATCCAAACTCGAAACAACAATTTGTGGATCACACAAAGTGGTGACTCGTGCGGGAATCGAACCCACGAACTCTTGCGTAGCAGTAGGACACACTCCCACTGCGCCATCGAGGCAGTCTATTAGTACAGTCTCAGTATTTGGGAATAGATAATATGTAATATAGGTTCGCGACTGACCAGCTGGGTGACTGCGTGCCCCAGGTTCTCCGCCTCCCCGTTGGCCGCCACTCGGAGGGGCTCCAGGCGCTCCAGCATCTCGGTGGCGCTGTTCTCTATCTGCTCCGAGTACCCTGCGGAACGACACACACATTACACATCACACTAGTGCACGCACGATAAAGTGTCACAGTCACGTTCCGCTTGCTGATAGACTGAAGTATTGTGGCTGCCACTAAAGTTGTCACCAGGCATGGTTGTTTATTACAATGTTTTGGCGATTGCAGTGACATGCGATAAAATTGGAAATAAAATTATAACGTTATCACGTAAAATTATCGTCCGTAAACCGAGTTTACTGTCACCCGCTGTGTGTTTGTTAGTTAGGGCGCGTGAAGCTTGGGGGGGGGGGGGGGGGGGGAGACACCCGTCTTGGCAAATCTCACGTTATTTTTTTCACAAGAAATTATCAAAACTGGTTTTTTTTTTATAAAATTTTGTCGATTTTGACATTCATTGCTAGCCAACTGTCATGCGAGCGATTCACAATTGATTAGTGTTGAGTAAAATTTGAAATCTACGTAAAAATTGGAAGGGGGTCACACCAAATCTCACGATATCTCACCAAAGGGGAGATCAGGAGTTGTAAAAATGGCGGCAAACGGACATGTCGCTATTTTATATAGCTCCGCGTTTAAAGTGTAAAATATACTTGAAATACGTGATAACTACGACAAGAACGAGGCTTTGTGATTGAAAGAAGAAAACTAGAAAGAAATTATACTTGAAACTGGCGTATGCACAAAATGTGCCTAGCCATAATCTCTACCGATTAATATTGGAGGGAAGAAGAAAAAAAAAAGGGGAGATCAAAAATATTCGAGTTATATATTAACATGGCAACCACATTCCCTAGAGTCCAGATGTGACATACCTTGCAGCGTGTTGTTCTTCCTGGGGCTCAGCTCCTGCCCCACGGCCTGCATGGCCGCGTGGTCCAGGTCCCGCAGCTGCTTGTTGAGCGCGTCCAGCGCCGCCACGCACTCGCGCTGTCCGGGAGCCTTCTCCCTGGACAAACGGACCACAACATTACAACCATTTTTCATCAGTGTTTGAGTAAAGTCAAACCAGCCTCTTTTTAAGAAACGTTAAAAAAGACCCGCTCTGTACAAATTTGTATGTCAAATTATTTACTGAAATAATTTTTATGCCATTTCTTGCCAATTACTTTACTCATTTGTATTTGTATTCCAGGTATAGAATTTTCATGCCATGGGACATGGGATGGTGATGACATATCTGGGTTCTGAGCTCCAGAATCCGTGGTTGTTACACTTGTCCTGGTTGCCATATTTTTAAGATGGCAACCCTAGTTTTGCGCCAACACTCGTATCCTATAATATATCTTATGAGATTTTACAAAACCAAAAAATTGTTATAATTAAATATACGAAGGAGAACAAGAGAAGCGTTAACTTACTTGATGTTAGTGACAAGAGCCTTGATGCTGTCGGAGACTGTCTTGCTGTGCGTCGCTAGTAGTTGCCAGTGGGATCTCTCGCTCGGACTGACTGCCAGAGAACGGGCTGACTCTAGCATTGAGCAGGAACCTGATATTATGTTCCTGGGGACAAAATAACAATAACAAAGATGATTACATAAAAAAAAGTGGTTTAACTAATGTTATAAAGCTGAAGAGTTTGTTTGTTTGAACGCGGTAATCTCAGGAACTACTGATCAGAATTTAACAGTTATTTCACTGTTGGATAGTCCATTTATCGAGAAAGGCTATAGGCTATATAACATCTTAAAATAACTTAAGGGAAAATTTACGTAGACGAAGTTGCGCGGCACAGCTAGTAATATAATATATAGGATATTATATTACTAGCTGTACCGCGCAACTTCGTCTGCGTAAATTTTCCCCGTTTTTGCAACATTTCTCATTGCTGCTCCGCTCCTATTGGTCGTAGCGTGATGTTATATGTGACGATAAATGGGTTATCCAACGGTGAAAGAATTGTTCAATTTGGACCAGTACTTCCTGAGATTACCGCGTTCAAACAATATAGATTAATAGAGGTGTATCTCACCTGCCACAATCAAGTATGGCCTCCTGGTTGTGCCTGGCCTGCGGCGAGATCTTGGCAGGTATGGACGCGAACTCCGGGCTGTCGGCGAACTGGCACAGGCTGCGGACCGCGTCTTGCAGCGGACCTGTTGCGGCCGCGCAACGGGCGCGGTTGGCCTGGGGGAGGGGGGGGGGGGAGTAAGATTTCATAAGTTATCCTTAGTAATAAAACAAATACTGTAAGCAATAGTAGTCAAATGGCTAAGGCATCGCACTCGTGAGGTCACAGGTTTATACTACAAATGTAAACCCATTCCGAACACAAGCCATTTAGCTTAACTGGAGGGGTTAACAGGATTACTAGATGCTCGCGAGTTCATCTAGCCGGTAGTTGACTACCGGCTAGATGGCGCATGCGAGAGCCCAACTCGCGAGCATCAAAGGATAAAAAAAATTGAGATCTAGTAAATAATTGGCATACGGAAGTCTCGGGTTAGATTCCTGGGTCTGGACTTCAAATCTCTCTATCTTTCAAAAAGTAATTGGCAAGAAATGCCTATAAAAATTACCCCTTTTAGCAAACCTCACGGGTAATAAGTTTGAAGTATACATACCTCACTATAATCGGTATCCAACGCCTTAATCTCTTTAACAAGCTGTGCAGTGCTATTGGCGACATCTTTAGCGGCTTGCACGAAGTGTCTCTTGGCCTGGGGTTCAGTTGTACGTCCTGAGGCCACTCTGCACGCGTTGCAGAGGGCGCTGGTGTGTTTGGCGATCACTGTAGCCGCTGATAGCACCTGCGGGAAGAATCATGGTGTTATGGAACTGTTGAATTGATAATCTATATGGTAATTAGTTAGGTAAAGGACTGAGCTGGGCATTCCCTTTCAGGTATGAAGGAAATACACGTTGTGAAGCGTGAGAGAGACAGAACAACCGTGCCAGTAATTAAGTAGTTCACTACGAGAAAATTTATACAAATTAGACAAAAGTAGGTCTTAAAATGCTTTGAAAATTAGTGTTTTTCCACAATTTAACGTGTTTTTGAATATAAAAGCATCAAAACGAATACTAAAAGTAATGATTTGACGATAGGAACTTATGACGTCACAGGTTCCTATTCCATACACATTTCTAAAGAGCTTGTCGTTTTGACATTTCATAAAAAGAGACTGATTTGACTTGACAGTCAACATCATTGGCAACGAGATTTGAATAAATGTTTTATTCCACAATTAACGTCTGTAGATTTGACGATCCTAAGTTGTGACGCCACGCATCAGTATTCCATACAATGGGTATAAGTATTCCATAAATGTCAAAAAGGAGATTTTATATGGAGATCTAATACAAATAGCGGTATATGGTATATAACGTTACTGCTTTTTTCTCGTCAAATCACTTTTTTTTATTGATCAATTATAAAAAATCCAACTTAATACCAAATTTAATCGGGACTACTGGCACTTTAAATGTCATATTTATTTACTAGTTAGTCTTTTGATTTTTTTTGTTTACCTAGAGAACAAGCCTATTCTGTAAAGAGCGTGTCGTTTTGACATTTCACAAAAAGATACTTATTTGACTTGACAATCAACATCTCATTATCACAGCAGCTTTTTGTAGTAATTATACACAAAAAAAAAATGTCCAAGATATTGAGACAACTGACCTGTTGTTGGTTACTGGAGCTGTCGGAGAGCGCGCGGCACGCTTGGTCTATGGCGAGCGCGGCGCGACCGAACTGCGCCTGGTCAACTAGCCCGGGACGACCTGCCACGGACGTCTCGTCCGATACTGCCACCTGGGGATAACAATACTGTTATTATAACCTTCTAGGTGAGCCATTAAACTTCGTACCATCTCAAATTTAATATAATCCGAAGTGATTGACAAAACTGCCTCTGTGGCTCAGTGGGAGTGTGTCCGACTGCTACGCAAGAGGGTTCGATTTCCACATGGGACATCACTTTGTGTTGTTCACAAATTGTTGTTCCAAGTCTGGGTGTACTTTGTGTTTGTGACTTGTATGTTTGTAAAGTCCGCGACATAGGACTTGTATCTTACTGCGGGATGCGTCTAAAAAAAAATACTGATTAGCCAAGCCAGACCCGGCAGTACATATAATACTAGCTGCCCCGCGCAACTTCGTCAGCGTAAATTTCCCCATTTTTGCAACATTTATCTTTGGTACTCCGCTCCTATTGGTCGCAGCGTGATATTATATAGACTATAGCCTTCCTCTATAAATGGGCTATCCAACAGTGAAAGAATTTTTCAATTCGGACCAGTAGTTCCTGAGATTACCGCGTTCAAACAAACTCTTCAGCTTTATAACATTAGTATAGTATAGAACCGGTACCGACCAGGTATGCGGCCTGCGCCGTGCACTCCACCAGCCCCTGCACGGCGGCCGCCACAGTGCCCACGGCGCGGCTGAACTGCTCCACCTCGCTGCGCTTCACGGACGACGCCATGGACGACATGCCTTCACCTGGGGGGGGGGAGACTGTCACTACCGGCCTGGCACACGACAAACTTCAAGGTAGCCCGTGTATAGTCAATATGACTTTGATTGACCTGTTGGTCTAGTGGTTAGTGACCCTAACTACTAAGACGGAAGTCGTCGTGGGTTCGATCCCCACTCAAGATAAAACTTTGTGTGATGAGCACGATGGCTTATTCTGTGTCCGGGTGTTATTTATCTATAACATGTATGTATTTACAAATATATTTATTACTTATATATTTCAGTTATCTGGTTAGTTACCCTAACTAAGATCACTAACCACTAGACCAACAGGCTATTATAGTGTAGAAATGTATAAGATGTTACTCTGCTATAATCACAGGAAACAAAAATCCAACTCTTTATTCATAATGCCATTGATGACATGCTTTCACCTGAGGCATTGTAGGCAAGGTGAAATAGTGTTCAAGTTTATAGAATACCGCACAACTTCATCCGCGTAATGTTCCCCCGTTTTTGTAACATTTTTAATTGCTGCTCCGCTCCTATTGGTCGCAGCGTAATGATAGATAGCCTATAGCCTTCCTCTATAAACGGGCTATCCAACAGTGAATTTTTTTTTTTTAATTTGGACCAGTAGTTCCCGAGATTACCGCGTTCAAACAACTCTTCAGCTTTATAATATTAGTATAGATAATATTGTCACTCTGTAATGTGTTGTATGGGCGAATTGAATAGGAGACGAGTGCTATCTATACTTGATACTTACTGAGTGACTTGCTCTGTTCAACGACACAGTCCAGACAGGCGAAGTAGCCCAACTCTGTGACGGGTTGTGTGGGCGAGTTGAGGAGGGGGCGAGTGCTCTCTATACTTCTGATTGCGGCCGCACATTCCTTCTGGCCGGGGGCGGCTTCGGTGCAGACGTCCACCTGACACAAACATACAAATATTATAATAGATGTTAAAGATGCACTAAAGATAACAAAAATAAATAACGTAACATCATGAAGCGACGGTAGCGTAATGGCTAAGGCAGCGGTCTTGCAATCGTGAGGTTGCGGGTTCGAATCCTACCTATTATACTACCGACGTGAATCCACTCCAAACACAAGCCTTAGAGCTTAACTGATGGAGTTAACAAGATTGCTAGTAATGTGGGACTCAATACCAATTGCTAGTTATCTATAAAAAAACAAAAAAAAAATCTACCCAGATATACATACAGTCTAGAAAGTAATCTACGTTAATATTATAAAAAGGAAAGATTTGTAATTTTTGTATGTAACGAATAAACTTAAAAAGTATAAATCTTATTAGATATATTTCGGGACTAAAACGCGTGAATTATTTAAAGGTACGAACCTTTTATTTACCCGACGTTTCGATTGAATTGCACCGATCGTGGTCAAGGGTCGAAAAACAATATAAATACTTCCATACTAATCCATACTAATATTATAAATGTGAAAGTAACTCTGTCTGTGTGTCTGTCTGTCTGTTACGCTTTCACGCTCAAACAGCTAAACCGATTTAGATGAAATTTGGTATGGAGATAGTTTGAGTCCCGGGGAAGGACATAGGATATGATGATTATATTATATGATATCCACGCGGGCGGAGCCCTGGGCGAAAGCTAGTATAGTATAAAGTCTATAACTCACCAATCTATTGATACTGTCAGTTACAGCGCGAGCAGCTGTCGCCAATTGGTTCTTGGCGTTCGGACGAGTTAGATCCTGGAACAATACACATAAATAAATAATTCAATTTTTAACATTAATAAGTTAACAAAACTACAAAAACTGGATTTATACTATCCAAGTTGTAAATTTAAATATATTTAGTTCTAAGTTGTAAAAATATTTGTTACGAAAAATGGGAGACAAACAGTCTTTTGGTAAAATTGAATTTGATAATTAATAATGATCCACAAGAATCCACAACAAAATATGGGACGCCACCATTGACGCGGTATTTTCCTAGACTAAACATTTTATAAAATTAGCTGTAAGTTCCCCAAACAAAATAAAATAAAATAAACAACACTAGTAATAATAATATAAGTAATGTCGTATTACCTGACTGACAGACTTGGCAGTACCGAGCAGCTTGGACGAGTTGACCGTCACACTCTTCATGGAGCTCACCATCAGAGTTTGTGCGTCGCGATCCTGCACACAAACATATTTATATCATCATGCACATCATTAGCTTTTGTCACATGCATTTTACTCAAAGACTACTCAATGAATATTGATTAAATTTGGTGAAAAGGTGTCTTGTAGTAGTCGCTACTTAGTTTGATAGCTAAATAATAAAAATAAATACTTTTAGGGGGGGGGGGGGGGGGGCACGGCATACATGTATTAGAAGCTGATTTTTTTTTTCAGTAAACATCAACGTTTAGCACATCATTCGGCAGGTCTTTAAAAAACATTTTAAGGTTTCTAATAAACTTTTTTGTTGAGTGAATATTTTTGGAAATAATCGCTCCCAAAGTTGCATAAATCGTGCCCTTAACTTTTAAACCGTGTGACCAAAAAATATGAAAAAAAAAAAAATCACAAAGGTAGCGCTTAATAAATATTTTAAACTAAAATTATTTCGGAGGACATGATCGGATATACAGTCATTGAGTTATTGCCGAAAATCTGAGTTTCTCAACAAAAGGGCTTAAGTGCCATGAACATACGCTCTTCTGCTGATACAATTATCTAAGACCCCTACACTAGCCATTGCTCTTGCCCGATTTTTTTTTTTTACCCGACTGCGCAAGAACAAGGATTATGTTTTTTGATTCTCTAAAGCCTAAATGGCTTGAAGGGTTTTAGCTTGAGTATCGTTCGATTTGGCTCAGTTTTGAGAGCGACATCAAAATTAAAAAAAAAATACAACATTTCAGTTATTAATTTTAATCACTCGTGTTTTTTGTTTTGTAATCATATAGCTTGTTGAAAACAAAACAGTTGGTATATTGTGTTTATATAATACCTCGGTCTGACCAGCCATCTCCATGGACACCCCCAGCAGCCTGTTGAAGGCGTCACCGAAGTGCTGGCTGGACTGCGCCAGTTCTGCAGGACGGTCCACTCCGCTCACCACGTGGGACGACGCGCTGCTCAGTCCTACTGCTGCTGAGTTCAGTTCCGATTGGAGCTCGCTAGAAACAAACGAACATCATGATTATACTGTAACATATCAACACCTTGATAAGCGACGGTAGCCTAATGGCTAAGGCAGCAGTCTCGCAATCGTAAGGTCGTAGATTCGAATTTTGACCATTATACCATCGACGTGAACCCACTCCTAACACAAGCCATAGAGCTTAGCTGGAGGGGTTAACAGGATTGCTAGTAATGTGGGACTCAATCCCACATTAATTGTAGTTATCTTTAAATAAAAAAAAAGCGCTAATCAGTTCTAAAAATGTTTTTACAGCTCTGCGTTTAACGTGTAAATTGACAGTTTTTTTTAAAAGATAACTAGAACAGTGGGATTGAGTCCCACATTAACTAGCAATATTGTTAATCCCTTCAGCTAAGTTTAAAGGCTTGTGTTAGGATTGGGTTCACGTCGGTAGTATAATGGGTAGGATTCGAACTCACGATTGCGAGACCGATGCCTTAGCCATTAAGCTACCGCCGCTTGTAAATTATTAATTACTAGCTGACCCGCACAACTTCGTCTGTGTAAATTTTCCCCGTTTTTGCAACATTTCTTATTGCTGCTCCGCTCCTAATTTCTCCACTATTTAATGGATGTTATTATACATATAAACCTTCCTCTTCAATCACTCTATCTATTAATAAAAAACACATCAAAATCCGTTGCGTAGTTTTAAAGATTTAAGCATACATAGGGATATAGGACAGAGAAAGCGACTTTGTTTTATACTATGTAGTTATTTTCACTTCAAATCAATCAAGTATAGTCATATTTACCCGTAGCTCTTATCGGAGGGCGGGAACTCTCCCATGTTGAGTATGTTGAGAGTCTCGTTGATGTTCTCCATGGCGAGGTCCAGCTCCGTGTGAGATGGAACAGCTTCCAGGGTCTGCTCTAAGCCCTGTGTACAAAATATGTTGTAACATCTGATTATCTTTAAAATAGGGCTTGTAGAGTTTCCACTTCAGAATTTTTAGTAATTTCCTACTAATAATCTATACATATCATACATACATATCAACCCATATGATGTCCCACTGCTGGGCACGGGTCTCCCCAGTAGAACTTACTAGTACTAGTATGTAGATCCTGGGGGTAATTGCCATAATCGCCACGCTTGGCGAGCGGGTTGGCGATCGCAGTAAGGTTTTAAGTACGCAGAGGACGCTGCTGCCCGTCCTCCAGTGTGACATCCCTTAGTCGCCTTGACGACACCCACGGGAAGAGATGGGGTGGTACTATTCTTAAGCCGGTACCACACGGCAAAAAAAAATAATCTATACTAGTATTGTAAAGAAGTAAGATTTGATTGTTTGTTTGTACTAAATAAGCTCCGAAACTACTGGACGGATTTGAAAAATTATTTCATCTTTATGAAGCTACACTATCCCCGGGTAACATAGGCTATTTTTTATCCCTGAATTCTCACGGGAACGGGAACTACGCGGGTGAAACCGCGAGGCGTCCGCTAGTATACAATAAAAAAAAACTGTGTTTTACATTTAAAAAATGCTGGCTTGTTTTAATATAACAATAATGTTTAAAGGATATACTTCATCGCGAGATTTGAGTTATATTTTAAAGTCATAATTAAAAAATTCTAACTCCAAACTAAAAACAATACAAATGTATGTTAAGCGACATAGTTTGGACAGTTGGATACGGTTGGATAATTAATCGGAAGTCTCAGCTTCGGTTCTTGAGTATGAATTTATTTTTTTCCTTCTAAGACAATTATTGTTTAAATACGAAACGAACTGTAATTATTGTTACATGAATTACTGTCCTGCGCAGCTTCGTATGCGTACATTTTCCCAGTTGCAACATTTTTTATTACTGCTCCGCTCCTATTGGTCGTAGCGTGATGTTATATAGCCTATAGCCTTCCTCGATAAATGGGCTACCCAGCAGAAAAATATTTTTTCAGTTCGGACCAGTAGTTCCTGACATTGCCGCGATCAAACAAACAAACTTTTCAGCTATTAGTATATACTATTCGTATAGATTTCATTGTTATTAGTTACTAAACTAATAATTGTTTTTGGTGGTTTATTTTTTGTGTATTATTGTTAGTTTATTGTTGTATGCTTACCTGTGATATATCCTTAGCAATAGACATAATAGACGTAGTATCTACGGTCTCGGATGTATTGAGGTATCTCTTCACATGTTCCACGAGAGTTTGCGATGAGTACAACACTTGGCGGCCTGACGTTATAAGTCTGGAACAACGTATATTTTGCTATAAATGTTGATAAAGGTTGACTGGTAGAGAATGCTTTTATCATTAAGTCCGCCTTTGGTACAATAACTGTGTATAAATTTTTAAATAATTGAAAAATATTTTTTTGCTATTTGTACACATTATAGTTTATATAGGTTTATTTCCGTGGATCGTGTGCGATCGCGAGCCTCGCGCGGCTAACGACGAGCGGCTGACGCGCGCGGCTGATACGACAATAGTCAGAGTGCGTTCGCAGCCTACGTCAGTCGTCGGCCACGCGCGTCTGTCACACCTCGGAAACGGCGCCATACATTCTCATGCTCTAACTATTGTCGCATCGGCCGCGATCGTTAACCGCTCGTCGTAAGCCGCGCGCGGCTCGCGATCACACGCGATGCTTGGAAATTAACTTTAAGTCATGGATCTTAATCGTAAGGCTAAAATACCTTAGTTATTTTTTTTTTTTTCTCTTAGGAAAGCTTACAGACTAATACAATTTTAGTATTATTTATACAGTTACTTGATAAACATGTTGCTAATAAGAAGCTTTCACAGATGCAAATGCCCAAGGTTTCGACCGTACACCGTGTGCAGTCAGGAGTACCTGGTGGTCCCGGGAGCGCGCTGGTGCGCGGCGGCGTGCGCGCGCAGGCCGCCGCCCAGGTCGCGCAGCGCGCCCGCCAGCTCGCCCGCCGAGCGCGCGCACGCGCCCGCGTCGCCCAGCCGCGCGCCCGACACCAGCGCCGCGGTCGCGGACGCAGCCGAGCGGGACGCTGTCTTCATCGTTTGGGAGGCCCATTCCTCCTACCGACAAATATATATGCTTATAATTCTGAACGCACGAATAAACATGACTCGTGAGGCGTTACCTCGCTCTGAGGCGTTCCATTTAAGTGCAAGCGAGAGCGCGGAACGAGCGACAAAGCAGCGTTCGACACCTGTCTCTCTCCTACTTGAGTGAGCGATGCGTTCGCATTCCATCAAAATTTTCTTATGACGTTATCACGTTCGACTATCGTCAGTAAACCGACTTTACAGACAACCGATTTTTTTTTTTTATCTTTAATCGGTAACACTGACTTGTACTCAAAAACAAAACCTCCTTCATGTCGATTCAAGGTTTTTTTTGGAACAAAGTTCCTTATCGCACGTTGCGAAAGGGGAGCTAGACGGAAAAAAATTAAGACCAAAAGTTGTAACGACACTTTCGACACTTCATGCGGCGTGCGCGTAAGATATGAACATCTAATTTGACGAGAGAGAAGACACAATTGTGTAACTGTGGGTTCAAGCCTTCGGTATACAATCGTCTTTTTGTAAGTTATTTTAAAAGACCAAAAGTTGTAACGACACTTTTTGCTATAATTATAAGGTTCTTCTTTTAATATACAATTTCTTTGAAATGACATATATCATAATATAAAATGTCGTTATATTCGTCTCATTTGTGAAAGTGACATAAACATTTTAATTAATGATTTTTAAACATTTTTTTTTTTTAAATAATATAGCATATCAATATACAAATATTTCCAACATATCCAACTAACCGTCTGTCCAGGTAGCGGTCTCAGCTCGAAGGCCCTGACAGCTTCTTCCAATTCATCCAGTTCATCCTGTAACGACTTGATGATCTCCGCCGCAGCATCCAGCTCTAGACCCTTGCAAGAGATGCGAGCGCGACCTACTGCAGACCTGTGGATATCAACAAAAATATAAAAACTGTTTTTTTTTTTTTTTGAAGACATAATGTGACTATGAAACCAGACACCTGATAAACATTCTATGCGTTTCAAATGAGAAGATAATTGCGATCGCGACAACTTCACTCTGTACTTGTCAAAATTGTACCGCTAGCAACAAAAACTCCTAAGTCGGGTAAAGTACATATGTGTATGGTAATGGAACGGACGTAATATTTATTTTCGTTGAACTATGTACCTAATATTTTTCTTTATTAGTATTCTTTATTATTTAAGAAATACCAAACAGAAGTAAGTAAATAGGCAAAATATAAGAACATTCAGTCAGACGTGTTATTTTTTTTAACTAAAAAAAACTATAATTTTAAATAGTAAAATACAGTGCTTTTAGTATAGTAGGTAGGTATTTCTGTATAACACTAATGACACCTTTTTACGAATCATTTTATTGCTGACCTTACGTCATACAATGAAGTTGCAGTCGTAATACGAATTAAAATGTCATCATGACAGTTATCAACTCATTTGAAACGCATAGTACTTATATATTTTTTTGGAATTCTATCCATCATACTGCCGACATGGAGGGGTTGCTAGTAATTATTAGATATCTAGACATTGTTAGATATCTTTCAACCTATTGACCGCTACGGACGTCTTAAGAACTTCAAATTAAAAGTGCTTAAAAAGTGTTGTTTTTGACGTGCCGTGCCGTCAAGAGCGTCGTGAGCACGTTTTAAATTTGACGTCCATAGACGTCCGGGCGGTCAAAAGGTTAAAAAAAAAAAAAACAAAAAAATGTGTGGCACTCGGGGACTGCCGCGGTAAAGCTATTGCATAGCATTTTTTTATCAACTTATGCAATTATTTTTTTTTCTTATTTTTCTACAAATCTTTCTGACGCTAAATCTTTTTTACGTTCACAATTTATTTTTCTTTTTAGCTCTTTAAATTTTTCTTCTCTATAAAACGAAAATAGCTAGAAATAAATAGTGTGTACAAAATTACACACCAAAAAATGATTCATTCAATTAAGTATTCGTCCCATTTCGGAACAGCTCGATCCGCGTTTCGCTTCGTACAGTCGTACCATATACATATACGTTAAGCGAACGCTCGGCCGAGCTACATGGTAATCATAAATCATAATCATAAATCCTTTATTTGCATAAAATGTGGTTTACATAAGGATGGTATTAAATAAAATAATTGAACGAGACACATTTCGCCATAAAAAAATAGCATGCAAATTGAAAATTAAAAAAAAATGCAGTTTTAAACTTACAATAAAAAAAAAAACAATATTAAACTTATTTTAAAACTTATGAGGCACTCACAAAATAAATTAAATCTAAGCCCTTAATAAACATCTTTATCATTCAACTTACAATGCGTTTCTAAAATGATATGAACGAGAGCAGAATTTCTTTAAGAAATCGTTTATATATAATAATATAAACTCTCATCTATTAACATTTTTTTCAAGGCAGAGCAGAAGTTTAGGTAGGCGGAGTGGGGGGTGTTAGGTTTTATTTTCGTTACGGAATTTGTTGATTCGGTCGCCGCGCTCAAAGCTAAGACGCAGTACCTGAGTTCGGCGCAGCTGGCGGTGAAGACGTGTGTGTTGTGCGCGAGCTGCTTGGCGGCGGGCGCGTCCGACACCGTGGGCTGCGCGCCGCGGGACGCCGACACCACGTGCCCGCTCGGCTGGAAGGGACACCTTGTTAATGTCGCTATATCGCCTGGGAACTAGTTAGTGAACTCTAGGCAGAGCTTTGTACTATAGCAACCAGACAACTGATATGTATTATACACTAGCTGTCAAGCGCAACTTCCGTCTGCATAAATTTTCCTCGTTTTTGCAACATTTCTCATTGCTGCTTCCCTCCTGTTGGTCGTAGCGTGATGTTATATAGCCTATAGCCTTCCTCGATAAATGGGCTATGCAACAGTTAAAGAATTTTTCAATTGGGATCAGTAGTTTATGAGATTACTGCCGTTCAAACAAACAAACTCTTCAGCTTTATAATATTAGTATAGATAAATAACACCCAAAAATACAATAAACCATCGTGCTCATCATACAGTTTATCGAACTCGCGACTTTCAGCTTAGCAATCACGATCACCATTAGACCAACAGTTATATACAGGGTGTAACAAAAAGGTGAGGTCAAATTTCAGCAGCGGATAGTGTATGTGGTCAGTTTTGTACCTAAAATGGTGCGATAGCTGGCTGCATTATTATTACATAGATATAGCATATTGTTTTTGTCAAAATTTAGTAGTGAAAGGCGTATGGCATAAGAATTATACCTCCCTTGGTATAAAATTCGATTGGATTATTATGGCATAGAACTTTTTAAGTCATACTTTTCTAAATTAATAACTTTTTCATTTATAAATAAGCAAATGAAAAAATAATAAATATTTTTTTGGGTACTCAGATTTTGATAAAATGAGGTATGTGCACTCAGTATCATGGGCACATACCAACCCTTGAATATAACCACACCTTTCTGTTACACTCTGTATATATATATCAAGATCCCATACATAATTATATAATTTCATGCAGTCGGAGGCATTAATGAATCTCTATGAACTTAGTAAAGTGCCTCCGTCTTTTTTGTGCAGGCGAGTTTTTTAATTTTTATAATTATTTTTTTTATTTATACTTTTTAGTGGTTATAGGATGTAACAGATGTAACAATTAACTTTTATCACAGCTATTTTCAAATATTGAAAATAGAATGGTTGCTAATTTTTTTAATATTACAGTCATAATCATGTTATACCTTTTTGAAATGCTTAAGGTGAGTCCTTTAATTTTATACCCACATTGCAGTATCCAAAACTTTTTTTTTCTCACCTCTTTATTTTGACATCTCACAGCCGCCATGTTTGTTTTTTCCAAACGTCACATATCTAAGAACACTTGGGCGATCAAGACTAATCTAACGACGTCTTATTTGTATAAATCCGTTCAGTGGATTGTGAGATATGAGGTAATAAAGAATATTACATACACAAGATACTCGTGCAAAATATAACCCTTCTTTACAGTCGGGTAAAAATATAAATAAAGAAATATACTAAAACTAATACTAATATGAAGACGTACCTGCAAGAAAGCTTCCGAAGCAGATATAAGATCTAACTGTGCAGCGGCCTCGCCAGGTCTCACCGAGGCTACCTTCACAGCATCTACCACGCGGGGAATCTGCTCATTCAGGGACTTGCATTCTTCTAACAAAGTCTCCTGTACAAATAATAAGGAAAAGTAAATATAAATATTTAATTTCAAACGACATTATTTAAATTTGAATTTAATACACTCGCATAATTTAGGTAAATTGAATTACAACTTTATGTTAAAATCGACAAAAATGTAAACAGCTTTTCAGCTGTAAAGTAAACCAGAAATAGAACCGTTTTTCCCCCGAAGGGTATAAAACGGATATTTAGGTTTCAGCCGTAGCTTGAACCACATTTGAGATTACCTTCCGATATTTGTTGTCAATCGTAGCATAATTGATCGAGTGTAAAGAGTACAGACCGGTTCTTTCACTCTTTTACTATCTCCGTCCTTGTCTTGCGGTTGGCGGGCAGCGCGCGGCGGCCATTTGCTTCAGTACCTTGAGCCGGCAAGGATCTTAGGTGTGGTTCAAGCTACGGCTGAAACCTAAATATCCGTTTTATACCCTTCGGGGGAAAAACGGTTCTATTTAGGTGTTCGAGCCTACGCTTGAACCACATTTGAGACGTGTTTATTATCTGCCGGCGCTGCCTGACTAGTCATATTTTGAAGAATAAGTAAGTAGATGGTAAAAATAAGCGTACTGTGAGTATTGTGATTTATTTATTTATTTAGAAATAGGATGAGATCAGTTGTAATGCTTTAATTATTTACACACTTAATTAAGGCTTCTAGATAAATCAGAATCAAAATTTAATTGGTTATCATCAGGTGATTGAGAAACTGTCACTTAATGTATTTGGGTTTTGAGCAGGTGTTGCTTTTATTTCTTGGAAATAATGCCGAAAAAAGGTGTTCTTGGATCGCCAGTTGCCTTTCCGTAAAATCTCGTCGATGTCGCCCTGATTACTGATCCAGTTGTTTGTTGAGACTACTGCTCTAAAGCTGCCTGCTGAGGCCGATATTCCTGCTTCTTTGAATAAAGTTTTTATCCATCCCGCGATCACTGTCCTAGAGGCAGCTTTAACTGATCCTCTGGTTGTAATGAATAAATTATTGTTGCAGGCTTGAGTGCGGCGCGTTTCAGATATAGTTATAGTTTTCTTTACCCAAAGGACTGGATCAAGGCGGTTGTTAGTACCTTGTTTTAATAGCCATCCTGACTGCCTATATGATTTCGAATCTGTCTTTGACCCAAATTTTGGCCAAAATATTATTTCATTATCTTTGTTTTCAAACTCACCATTTCCTATTGATAAAAGTGTTAAATCATGGACTCTTCTGCCGGTAGCTAACAAGAGTAATACACAGGTGTGTCTGGACACCGCATAAAGGCTGTTGTTATTAAGATCGTAGGATTGTAAAAAATTTATCAAGTCTTCAATGTTCCATGATATTGACTTTTTTACTGGTGGATTTTCGACAAAGATACCTTTAATTACTTGCTTTACTAGAGGATGCGAGCCGAGTATTTGAGATCTTAAGGGATTGCTGAAGTTTGAAACAACTGATTTATGAAGTGCTATGGTCCTAGGAGCTAGTTTTATAGTTCTATAAAGGTAGCATAGGTACCTTGCTAAATCTTGTGCACTAGGGTTATCCACGGGAACAGCATTTGTTTGAGCCCAGTCGCACCATCTTGACCAGACTGGTTTGTACGTTTTCAAAGACGACAAGCGCCATGACGACTCTAGCAATTTTATTTCGTCTTCGGACCAGTTTTTTATATGATTGGCCCAGCCCGAACCAACCAAGCCGCCAATTCCAGAAACTCTACTCCTTGCGGCGGGCGATTCGTACGGAGGTCTATAAGATTCTCGCGGAGGTTCGGAATCAAGAGAGGTGGTCTTTCCTTCCTCCGATTCAGTTCTGGTTTCCAGAATGCTCTGGTCCAGTTGGGTGCTATCAGAATGTATCGGCCCTCCGATGTCTGTAAGTGATGTAATATTTGCGGTATCAGCGCCGGAGGAGGGAATATCCAACCTAGGTTGAACTTCCACATCTTGCTGAAAGCATCGCAGAATTGGCTCTGTGTGTCGGTCAAGTCTTCGCTGACATAACGTGGAACAACTGCCGACTTCTTCGATGCGAACAAGTCTATTTCCGGTGTGCCGAGGTTCTGAAAAATCCAATGTACTACTTGTTTCCTTAGGTGCCATTCTGGTAATGCCTTCTGTCGAGATAATCTGTCTGCTATTCCGTTGTAAATTCCCGGGATATAACGGGCAATCAGATGACACTGCATTGACTCGCATAGTTCTAGGATTTGCGTCGCGGCATTCAATAATCTCACCGATTTGGTGCCTCCTTGTTTGTTTACATAGGCTACACTCGTTCGATTGTCTGACTGTATCATTACGGTCTTGTGACGTATTTCGGGACCCAAACTTTGGAGAACTTTGAAGATAGCCCAAAGTTCTTTCATATTGCTGTGCCATTTTTTCTGAGAGGATGTCCATTTTCCCCATAGGTGGCGGTTGTTCACTGTAGCACCCCAACCTGTCTCTGCTGCATCTGTTGTTATAAACATTGATGGACTCGGGTAATGAATCGGTGATGCTTCGCTGATATTTTCCGTCCACCACTCCAATTGCTTTAAAGCGTGCTCTGGTATGGGAAACTTCTGATGTGGACGTTTTTGTGGTAGAGATCGGGATGCTCTCTGAATAGGTCGGCAATGAAGGCGGCCCAGGGGTATTACAAAAGATGCGAAGCTCAGTCTCCCCAAAAGTACTTTGGCATCGTGCCAGCTCCACTGTGGTTTCTTCTGGAGGTCTTGAATGCATCTTTGCAATTGTTGTATTTTTGTTTCCGATAGGCTTTTGGTATTTTGCATTGTGTCCCACGTAATACCTAGGTATTCCATTTTGGTTGTAGCTTTGGAGGAGGATTTTGTTCGGTTGATTTGCCATCCTAGATGTTTCAGGTATTCTGATGCAATGTTGGCCTGATGTTCTAGAGCAAGTGGATTCTCGTTCATAAAAAGAAAATCGTCGAGGTAGACCACTACTCGAAAACCTTTGAGGCGAAGTTGCTGAGCGACCCAGTTTGTTATTTTGGCGAAAGCCGCAGGCGCACTCGCAAGGCCAAATGGAAGACATGTCATTTCGTATATTCTCCCTTGGTACGACAATGAAAGGTATCGTTGGTGATTCTGTTTGATTGGTACGTGAAAATACGCCTGCGCGAGGTCGATTTTCATCATGTAATCCCCGTTTCTTAAGTGTGATGGAATTTTTTGATGATTTATGAGATGAAACTTTGGAGTGAGAACATAGTCGTTCAATCTTTTTAAATTGAATATTGGACGATTGCCTCCGTCTACTTTTTTCCTCAAAAACATGGTTGACAGGAAACCCGACTGATGAGTACCAATTTGCAGAGCCTGTGACTGCAGCATTTTTTCGATTTCCGCAGACATCTCGGTAGAGGACCTCGTCTGATATTTTCGGATAGTTGTTGGAGAGAAGTTTGCTATTGGAGGGATGCTCTTGAATGGGATTCTGTAGCCGTTTAGCATCTTTAAAAGATTTTGTGGTGCATCTTTCCATTGAGCTACTCGGTTTTTGAGGCATCCCGCGAGGAAGGAAGAGTCATTTACGACCTCCCCCTGGCTTTTTTCCCGGATGTGTATGTGAGGGAAAAGGCTTGTAGGGTCGGTCCTTTTTCTCTTCTCCTTTAATAAACTGCGGGGTTTTCCGCGTGATATTGCGACTGTCACGAAATCGCTGCTGTGTGTGTTGATAACTTTTAGGTCTTGTTGACCTCTGTTGAACTGATTTCGTGTTAGTGTATCGCTTTTTCATGTTAGGGAAGAACTTGTGTATGCCACCTTGTTCTTTCACTATTTCTGTTAGAGATTTGTCCTCAAAGAGATGTGTTCCTGATGGTGGAATATCATGAAGGATACTATTAAGAGATTTATTAAAAGGTTTATAAACCTCTCTTCTCTGCTTGATTACTTCTGCCCGTCGGCCACAAACATATTGGAGAAGGGCATCAGAGTTCTTCCTAAAACTCGAGTTTGCTGCTACGAAGTCCTGGCCTACTCTACTTTTTATATCTGGGGGTAGGCTATCAAATAGGTTTTGAAAGGTCATTCTTTGTTGAATGAGGCCATTTGTGATAGCTCCTAGAGTTAAGTCAAATTTCTCTAGAACCTGCACTGATTTCCAGGTTGGGGAAATTCCAGCCAAAATATTGTTGGTTTTTAAAGAGCTAAAAACCGGGGTGGCTTGAAACTGCTTCTGAGTGTCGGCATATCTTACATTGCACCATCCACTGTCCCCTAATCTTTGGCAACTTAACCCATGCTTAACAGCTGTTGAGTCAGCTTTTGCTATTTTAGGTTCTTGCTCTACGGTGGTTGGTGTGAAGTCGAACTGCACAGCTACAGTTTGGTCGCCTCCCAAAGCAGCTAGCTCCCTTTGAGCATTCGCGATCTTGACCCGAAGTTCAGCTTCTTTGGTTTCTTGGCTATAAACCCCGCCTGAAGATACAGTTGGTTCTTCTTCACCTGCCTCATCGTCAGATTGAGTACTGTCGGGTATGGAGTCGTAGGACCTGTTAAGGTCGTTATCGCTAGGGTTACCTGTTGTTGGTGTAATACTACTTTGTTGGTTATGGAGAATGGTTTTGATGTTCTCATTCTGTTCAGACTGCATAGTAAGCATTTTATTAAACAGAAGCATTTGCTGGTTTAGCACCGAGGCGAGGAGGTGATCACTACTGCCTTGCGCAGATATAGTGCGTGAGTCTTCCCGAACAGGTGGGCTTAGCGAATCCCCATAACATGAACGCTTGGAGTGGTTACTCACTCCTTCTTCGGGAAATTCACTTGGTCTTTTGTATCGGCTCTCCGTTTTGCTTGCTCCTGTGGACGGGCTACCTCTTTTTAGCTCTAAAGAAGCCTCTCTTCGTCTGCAAAGCCTGGGTTTCAGTTCTCTGACTGTGTTTATAAATGCCTCATAGGATGGAGAGTGTATTTTTTCCATTATGCTATGTGGAGCATAAAGTAAAGCTCTTCCTAAGGGCCACTTCAATAGGTTTGCTCGGATTGCCCTATATGATCGTTCTGACAACGAACTGGCTGGTGGGTTAAAAGCACGTGCCAAGTCGGTGGTAGGGATGGCGAAGCGAAGTTTTGAGTCTACTGCGGCGGTGATTTGTGGGCCACCAAACAATTCTTCAAACGAATAATTGTGGACTTGCCAATCCCTCCAATTTCTTGGGTAGTTTTCATCAATGGAGGCGACTACTGCTGTAAACGTTTCTTCGTCGCCTTCTCTCCCAGGTGTGATGGCGAGAGCCCCCATTGTTGTTAGTTCTCCCATCGTTCTGGAAGTTATTATTTAATTTAGTGAAAAAACAATTATGTGTATATGTTTAGTTGATTGATACAACTGTTATTTGGACTAAGATGTCTCAGGATACACGACACGGCATTTCTAGGTTGATAGCGTAGTCTCAGATTAGGCTACGACGGCTTAACATTGATACCGTCATCTCAGGACAGGATGCGTCGTCCCGATACCGACGACGTTGTTCTATTGGGACGACGACGTCTCGATATAGTCTTCGTCTTCCCGATTTAGACGACGTCGTCTTGTTGGGACGGCGTCGTCTCGAAACAGTTACGTCGTCTCGTTAAGATAATGACGTTTCGATCTCGGCGACGTCGTCCTGCGTAGGTGTCGCATCGGGTTTAGTGTCAATTGAACAATACTTCTGCATGAAATGCTCAAAAAGAGGCATTTTGCATCGTCGCTGGACCTGATGGTGCCGAGCGGTAAAACATCGACGTTGGGCTCGTTATGCCGAACGGATATTTTTATATAGATATTACTTACGTGATATTGGTTTCACAAATCGAAGAAAGTTTTGAGTTGGGGTTCGTCGTCTGAAAGTATAGTAATTTTCCGTAATAACTTTTACGTAAATGTGGGTAGGTGCTCTGATTGACTAAACTCCACGAATATCGAAAGCGTACTGAAGCAAATGGCCGCCGCGCGCTGCCCGCCAACCGCAAGACAAGGACGGAGATAGTAAAAGAGTGAAAGAACCGGTCTGTACTCTTTACACTCGATCAATTATGCTACGATTGACAACAAATATCGGAAGGTAATCTCAAATGTGGTTCAAGCGTAGGCTCGAACACCTAAATAGATAATATAATGTAATCAGTTTTTATTTATTTAGTTTGTAAAAATAAATGCTTTTTACTTCGTTTCAAGTTATCAATGTAATGTTTATACAGGCTGATTTGTAATGTACTAATCTCCTGCTCGTAATTCAAAAACTCTTCTTTATAATATTAGTATAGATGTGACGCACATACCTGCGTATATTTGTTAGTGTTGTAGTGCGTAGCGTTGTGCGCCGATGTGATCAGCTGGGTCGCGCTGGACGCCGCGTGACGGGCGCTCTCCTGGGACGATATACAACATCGTTACTACTATGTTTAACTAAACGGTGGCATCTGTGGCGGTACCCACATATAATAATATAAAATAAATTGACACTTGACAGCTCGCGTCAAAATCCTGAATCGCGCTATAGAAGTTTTCACAGCTGCTAACTATATATATAAGTTCCCAACGTTAACCGTCGGGCCGCGGCCCGCCAGGCATGATCACCTCGCCTGCGAGGAGGATCCTCCCTGTGTTGGAGGGATTTAACACCTTGCCCTCCACACATCGATGTCAACAGCTAGCAGTCTATATCACTGCCAACGCCATGATGCTATATTAAGTTGCTGATAGTATTGGAGACGTGGAATATTAACATTCACTCATGTGATAACCAGATAACAGGTGGACCATCCATGGTAGGGGCAACATGGCCAATTGGAGATATACTTTAGATAGGAAGAAAAAGTCATCACAATAGTTCTTTTAGGTGGCAGCGATTTCCGAGCTACGCATCCCGGCCTCTATCCAGATAGAGCCTCTATACAAAATACAATGTCTATTATTTTTCATTTTTTTTTTTATCTAGATGCACGGGTCTACTAGTACGAGTAGTACTAGTAGTCAATTTCCCCCGGTTTTGAAACGTTTTTCAATGCTGATCCGCTCCTATTAGTCGTAGTGTGATGATATATAGCCTTCCTCAATAAATGGGCTATCTAACAGTAAAATAATTTTCCAATTCGGACCAGTAGTTCCTGAGATAATCGCGTTCAATCAAACAATTGGTTTTTAACAATTAATTTCTTAACAATATGGTTGGTTAAGAATTTTCGGATAAGTAAGTTTAAACTACTGTATGGATTTTGATAAAACTTTACAATAATAAGACCTATAAAAATTAAACAACACCAGCGGGCAAAGCCGCAGTTAAAAAGCTGGTTCATTATAATTAAACAAGAATTTAAATCATAGCGAAATTTTAGAGTACCAAGATTCATATAAAATGAAGTAATGTTACCTGGAGACGTGCGACTTGCGAGCCGACGATGTCTTGTCCTTGTGCATAGTCCACAGTGATATAACGTAACTCCTCAGCTGCTTTGCGCAGAGCTTCTTGCTTCTCACGGTCCTAAAACAAACAATAATTACATAACTCAAACGTCATTCACTTTTCAGAGGCTGATAACTGTTATGCTGTCTCTGTCACTTACAGGTGAACAGTAGCGATAGAAATACTTTTAAGGAGTTGGAATCAAAGAGTTAAAATCAATGAATCACAATGCGTAGGTATTTGAGATACTATTAGAGTAAGGAAGCTTGCGTATTTAGGATACGCGGACACGAAAGATACAGCCTCTCACAACTTATAATGACGGATGAAATAGCTGGTGAACGAGGAATCAGTTGCAGGAAGATGCCGTTATTGATGACTGTAAAAGAGTGGACTACAATTTCGGTTATTTTTCCACCTCGCTAGGAAAATGGAAAGGTATGCAAAGATGACTGCCATTCCCCCTTTCGAAGAGTCTGCCGGTCTACTATGAAGGTAGTTTGTCAGAGCTGTTCAATGTTCACCAATCGGCTGTTACCATGATTGTGAGGATTTATAACAAACTTCCTGAAAATATAAGAAACCTTCCACTAAACCAGTTTAAGCGCAGACTTCATCGATGGTTAAAAGATAAATGTTTTTATTCTGTTCGAGACTTTCTATCGCCTCGACATTTTTAGGTAGCATAAGTATTATTGAAAAGCCTGTGTAACATTTAAATTTAATTAATAATAATAAATTTGGTGTTCAATTATGACATTATATTATAAATTGTTTTTGAGATTGACATTGTGATAATAATTATTGAATTCATGTCAATAGTCCAAATATAATATAATTTTGCACACTACTTGTGGTTAAACATGTGGAAACATAGAAACTGTACCACCATCTACAAGTTACCCGTGTTTTTGCAAATATACAATTTCATTTCGAGCTACAAACCTGTGGCGAGGAAGCGCACTGCCTGGCAGCCTCCACCATGCGCGCGGTGGCGTCGGCCAGCAGCTTGGCGGCCGCCAGCAGCTTGCGTTGGGACTCCGATGGTTGCTTCTCTGCTTCCGTCTGTGATAACAACAATATTTTTTTTATTTCATGTTATATTACCCCAGGGAATAAAGATTTTGATTTCAGAGTTATTACGGGAAAACACTGACCAAGATATCCCCAATTAGCAATTGTCAGTTTTTTTTTAATATTAATAAGTTACTCCGGTAACTTATTTAGCGACAGCACTCAGATCGATGGGCACTTTTAGGATTTTGTTTAGAACTAGAAAAGGAAGGTTCATGCAAAAATCCAGCTCTATGAAGGAAAATCTATCCAACACTAAAAGTTTTTTTTTAATTTGAACCAGCAGTTCCTGAGATTATAGCTCTCAAACAAACAAACAAACTCTTCAGCTTTATAATTGAAGTACCTAGGTACCTTTTTTTTCAACTGTAATTAAATAATTAAATATACCTACAAAATAATAAAAATGTATAATAAGTACCAGTATAACCATTTCATTATTATTATCTTTTGTCGAATGATTTTTTTTCAGTTGATTTATTTTTTATTATATTCTGTTATTATTTTTTTATTTTAACATTTTATGTTATTCTTTATATACCATTTTATGTTGAAGCTGTGACTTATGGGGTTCAACAAATAAATATTTCTTTTCTTTTACCTATAGACAAATTCGACAATCTCGGGTGTAGTTTCAATGCCAGAGTGTTTACGATCAACTATGGTGGTGGATTCGAGGACTTTTTTACAAATTTAATACCTATGTGAAAATTAAAGGGTGCTATTACCTTGATATTAGTAATGAGGTGAGCAGTGGCCTGTCCCAGCAGCCTCGCGTGTCGCACCATGTCTGTAGCGTCAGCTGACGCGACCACTCTCTCGCTCGCACACATCACAGTTTCTACTGAGCGTTCTGTCACTGTTGGTTGCACTCGACGATCTGTTCAACAATAAATTTATATTAAATTAGTATATAATAGACTAGATTTTATTCGAGAATCCAATCACGACGAAAAATAGCTTATTAACTTCCTCAAATTTCAAGTTATCTCTATACCAAATTTCATTATTTAAAAACAAGTCTCGCCATTTGACTGGCCTGTTGGTCTAGTGGTTAGTAACTCTGACTGCTAAGTCAGAGGTCTTGGGTTCGATCCCCACCCAGGTTTGTGTCATGAGCGCGATGGTTTATTCTGTGTCTGGGTGCAATTTATTTATAGTAGGTATGTATTTAGAAATATTTAAGTATGTTTATCAGTTGTCTGGTTACCATAGCACAAGCTCTGCTTAGTTTAGGATCAGATGGCGTTGTTGTGAGTTATCCAAAGATATCAAGCACATCACCGAATGCAAATTTAGCTGACTCACTCCTATGTTTTAGTTTATATCTCTGGTGTTTTTTAAGCTAGGACAACGTTTTATACACTAAAACCTTCACAGAAAAATATGCAGTCGAATACCCTATCTAAATCAGATCACTAGCTCTCGAGAAAATCGATCACAAACAACGTTTTATACACTTAAATTTTCCCAGAAATATATGCAGTCGAATAGCGAAAACCCTATCTATATCGGATCACTAGCTCTCGAGAAAATCGATCACATACATATATACGGGTGAAACAGAACAATCATTTTAGAAGGCGGTTAAAAAGGAATTTATATGTAAACAATGTTATCAAGCAAACTAAAATTTGCACTTGAAACACTGAAAATAAGATACAACGTACCTAAGTCACAATGCGCCAACAACCTCTCCAGCTCCTCAGTGACCCTGTGCGCTGCAGCGGTCAGGTGTTCGACTCCCGGCGCAGCACTTTCAGGTACATTATTGCATGCCTCCACTAGACGTTCTACTGCCTGGGCGACTTGGCGAGCCGCTGAGGTGAGTTGCTCGCGACAGGCTGGGTTGTGGAGAGTTGGAGCTACCACCTGATACATACATACATATTTATTTATTACATTTTAGCACAAAAATAATGTAAAGGCGGACTTAATGCTAAAAGCATTCTCTAGCCAACCTTTGGGTGATGTAACATGAAATAGAAAGGTGCAGTTTGTTGACAGCCAATGCTGGTTATATGATAAACACAATTGATTATGTATTTATTTACTACTAGAGGACGCCTCGCGGTTTCACCCGCGTATTTCACGTTCCCGTGGGAATACAGGGATAAAAAATAGCCTATGTCACCCGCGGTTAGTGTAGCTTCACAACGATGAAAGAATTTTTCAAATCCGTCCAGTAGTTTCGGAGCCTATTCAATACAAACAAACAATCAAATCTTTCCTCTTTATAATATTAGTATAGATGTTCAGCAATAAAGGTTGATTTCAGTTCAGCAATATTGATTTGGAGCAAACAGACACGAAGCGTCAGCTAAGAATGTTAGTGATATTAGTAATATCATTCTGTGATTGTTTCAGTTTAAGATTCGATGGCTAAGTGAGTGAATCATTTACCTTTATACAAAAACTATTTTAAACAACCTTTTAGGACGAATTAAGGTTTTAGGTATTGCAAGTATAAAACATTGTTAATTAAGTTTAACATCACGATAGTGTGAGATATTTCTTATAAAAAAATACTCCTTAAAAAAACAAATAGCAAAATTACATTAAGTGTGTTATCGAATCTTAATCTGAATTATTACAAAACTAGCTGACCCGCGCAACATTTTTCGTTGCTGCTCCGCTCCTATTGGTCGTAGCGTGATGTTATATAGCCTATAGCCTTCCTCGATAAATGGGTTACCAAACAGACAAATATTTTTTCAATTCGGACCCGTAGTACCCTGAGTTTACCGCGTTCAAACAATCAAACAAACTCTTGAGCTTTATAATATTATAGTATAGATAATACCACTAGTATTTTCAGTTATCTTGTATGTTTGCTTTGCACTCTTTAATCATTATCCTTTAAAATTCATTTACTTTGGTTACCATATTTTAATACAATTAAGGTTCAATTCAGCTTAGTTAATCACACCTAAATCTAGATATACTTCTTAAATGTATGAAGAAAAAAGCCATCTTAAACGGGACTCGAACCCTCTACCTTATTCTTGATATACTTCCTCAAATTTTGTATCATTTTGACATAACCAAATTACATTTTAACATATATTACTCCTCACCTTAGCACAGGCAACAAGCTGACTAGTAGCCAACGCGCAGTTAGTAGCTGCTGCTATGATAGCATTCTGCAGAGGTTGTTCATCCCTGCATTGTGCGGCCACGTTCTTGGCTTTGAGCACCAGAGCTGCTGTCGTGTTGGCAACTGCTTTCGCGAGAGATAGGAGGATGTCCTGTGGAAGATGGAGATAATGGCATCATATCAACCCGTATGATGTCCCACTGCTGCACGAGTCTCCTTAGCAAAACCGACTTATTATACATAATAATATAATATCTTGGGACAACTCACACAAACTAAGCAGAGCTTGTACTATGGAAACCAGACAACTGATAAACATACTTATATATTTCTAAATACATACATATTATAGATAAATAACAACCAGACACAGAATAAACCATCGTGCTCATCACACAAAGTTTTATCCTGGGTGGGGATTGAACCCACGACCTCCGGCTTAGCAGTCAGGGTCACTAACCAACAGGCCAGTCAAAGAGATCTTGTGGAAATGCCCCATAATCGCCACACTTGGCAAGCCGGTTGACGATCGCAGTAAGGCTTTAAATCACAGAGGACGCTGCTTCCACCTTCGGTGTGAAATTCCTCAGTCTTTTAGTCAGTTAGACGTCACCCATGGGGAAAGATGTTGTGGTATTATTCTTAAGGCATATCAGACTGGATTTATACTTTGTAAGTTTAAATTTGGTGTCTAATTAGATAGTTCTAGGAGTATCGGATATCAAAACTTGAAAATGATGTATAATATTTGTCTTATAATGTAATTTTTTTCTAACATGACTACTACCGGCTGCACTGTGTGACAAGGGACTTCAAAAACATACTAATCAATAACACAATGTACACTTAGACTGGTTACAACAATTTGTGGATCACACAAACTTGAGTTCCGTGTGGGAATCGAACCTATAAACATACTAATAAACCATCGTGCTCATCACACAAAGTTTTATCCTCGGTGGGGATCGAACCCACGATCTCCGGTTTAACAACAGGTCAGTCAAGTCTATATAGTCGTTGTTGGCCTGAGAAGGGAGATACTACTACTACTCTGAATTAATTCTAACGATGTCATACATTTCAATTGTCGTATTTCTACTCGCAAAAAAACAATGCCCTTGTTGTTAGACTGCGGTGTATTGTAACGTGGCGATAATTTGAGTAGAGAATTATAATATAATATCTTGGGACAACTCACACTACGCTATCTGATCCCAAATTAAGCAGAGCTTGTACTATGGAAACCAGACAACTGATAAACATACTTATATATTTCTAAATACATACATGTTATAGATAAATAACACCCAGACACAGAATAAACCATCGTGCTCATCACATAAAGTTTTATCCTAAGTAGGAATCGAACCCTTGCGTAGCAGTCGGATACACTCCCACCGCGCCACAGAGGCAGTCAGTGACTTCTATACTACTAGTACCTACTATAGAAGACAATGGATTTGCTGCTTCGTAATTCACATGTTTCGGTATTTTATTTACATATTACTTACACAAAAATGCTAATTTTACAATATGCATACTTTTTATTCTAGAAATGTTTAGTATTCCAATAAAGATAAAGTGTGGGAATCAAACCCACGACTTTTTGTAGGTACACCAGTAGTACGCACTTGTACTACGCCATCAAGGCAGTCATACACTATATATTATTATAGTTCTTATATAGACGTCACAACAGTAGCATGCGACACCAAAATATTGAGGACATTACTTGTATATTTATAGCTCAGACGCTCCGGTTCAGTTGATAATGAGTTCATAGTTTTATTTTAGTTAGGACAACATGGCTTGACATAATAAATCACTATAGCTCCATCGCTTTCTGATAAAAACGCCATCTCGTGACAGCGTTCAACATTTTTACAAAAACTGTCCTCACTCGTTTCTTGTTTGTGTGTTTATTTGTAAACTACGCAAGAGTTTTGTTTATTATTTAGTAAATTTCTTCCGGAATGGTGTATTATTTTCTAAGAGAAAAACCCCCTTCTAAAACCAGTGATAGATTCGTTACGTAGTTGTCGTATTTTTTTTAGGTTTCGTCAAGTTCTACTCGTATATTGAGGCGGTAAGAAATGAACAACTTGTCATTTTATTTGCACTGTCAAATGATCTGCCTATTAATTGACTTGTACGCTCATGTACGATAAAAAATACACTTTATTTTGTCAATGGGTTATTTTTGATAATTAGTCTGTAAAATGAACTGATATTTGACAGGTATTTGTATACTATTTTTAGCCTTTATAACTAATAGCTGTCCCGCGCAACTTCGTCTGCGTAAATTTTCTCCGTATTTGCAATATGTCTCATTGCTGCTCCGCTTCTATTGGTCATAGCATGATGTTATATAGCCTATAGCCTTCCTCGATAAATAGGCTAACCAACAGTGAAAAATATTTTTCAATTCGGACCAGTAGTCCCTGAGATTACTGCGTTCAAACAAACAAACTCTTCAGCTTTATAATATTAGTATAGATTGTAAGTAGACAAATACCAATGCCTACTGTACCTAATTACTATCAAGGGGGCCATAATATGCATGTCAACTTTCATAATATGTCTCAAAAATATGAACTTGGGCCTTTCACTACACGTCACGTTTCAGCTCTCAGTTCACCTGGGCCTATATATGTACAAGGGGTTATTAGTAAGTTATTTTTGAAATACATTTACTTTGTAGACAGTTAGTTGTAAATAAAACAAATATTTTTTTGAAAAGCAAATGTATTGACAAAAATAACCATATGGCAGTGACAATGTCTAAACCACAACCGTTTATCGACCGTTACTAATTATACCAGCATTGACATATTTAAGTAATTATATTATCTATTATATGGGCAAGAAATATGTGCAAGGAAATCATTTATGTCTACAATGGCTAAGTATACAGAATGATTTTTATTATACAAATATCCTCCCGTTCGTGGCGTCTTTGCATTACACTAAATAACTAGTAATATCAGTATTGATTTTAAACTTTCGCGATTTTTATACATATTAGAGAGTATTTCGGGGCTTAATCGCGTGAATTATTTAAAGGTACGAACCTTTTATTTACCCGACGTTTCGATCTAATTTCACCGATCGTGGTCACGGGTCGACTGAAATAAATGGTTTGTACCTTTAAATAATTCACGCGATTAAGTCACGAAATATATCTAATAGTAATATCAGTTTTGAAAAATATTTATTATTTAACCCTTGACCACCTACCACCTGTTTTTAAAGTTATTTGTCATAACCAACCACAGACTATTTTACCGGAGTTAAAATCATCATTTATTATGAAATTTAGATTTTAAACCTGACAAAAAATAATAGTTTTACTCCAGAGTCTCACAGACGTATAGGTAGATGATGGTGTGACTAAAGTATGTGGTAGGTGAATAAAGGTAAATTTATGGTTATATTTTTCAAAACTAATATTACTAAGTCATTTGGTGTAACGTAAAGAAGCCACTAGCGGTAGGTTATTAGTAAATAAAAATCATTCTGTATATATTTTTTTACTAATTGTTCCATCAGAGCTGTCAAATAGTTTTAGCGCATTAGTGCCCATTTTTATACTGATGAAAGTTCTTTCTTATCAGTGGAAGATAATAGGGTATGGTGACGATATTTATAGGTAACTAATATTATCTTAAGGACGGAATCTAAAATGGCACGATGAATAAGATAAGTACTGTCACAAAAAGGCAAAATGTCTTTTAAAATCCACTTTTGTAATTGTCAACTATTCTTAGCTAAATGCTCGTCTTAGTTTGTCTCAACAGAGTATCTAATGTGAAATAGAAATCGGCATCTTTTTGGATGCCTTCTATACAGGACTACAAGATTGAAATGGGCCATACTGGGCTTTAAATGTTGATAAACTTTCGCGATTTGTACACATTATGAAAATATATATATATTACAGGTCTTAATCGCGTGAATAGTTTAAGGTAAAATATTGTTTTGTTGTTTATTGGCCGACGTTTCGACCGTATTGCAACGGCCGTGGTCACGGGTAGACTCTGAATTATTTATTTTAATTTAAATTATTCACGCAATTAAGACCGAACATATATATATTTTCATAATACTGGGCTTTATTAGATAAAACTTAAAAATAATGAGATTCGAAGCTAGAGAGACTGTTTGATGAAATAACTTATGTCAAAATACTGGTACAATGTTACAGTCGTTATAATTAAATTAAAATTATAAAAATAAAATTAATTAAATGGTATAAGGCGAGTGTTAAGCCCCCACAACAACAAACTGCTTTCCAAAAAATGTAACCCAAATAAATATAAAAAAATCAAATAAGTACATAATATTAACCAATAAATTAATTAATTTTGGTACGTTTTAGGAATAATACTTAAATTTAGCAACCATTAATACCACCAAATTGACTCAATACTCGCCTTGTATTCGTAAAATTAAAAAAAAAACAAAATATAAATGGCAAATTCTCTTTTGTACTTATGAATGGCATTTTAAGTTTTTGTGCATACGTGATATATTTTCATTATAAAATTTAATTAGGCTGTGTCATACATAATGTATGTTTTATTTGTTGTGTGTCGAAGTTGAAGATTTACTTGAATACTATATATGCACCTCCGTTCACTCGTTTCAGGTGACATAATAATTCCTCGATCATTATTTATATTGAGGCATGTAAAGGAGAAGAAATAATACTATCTTTGTAAGCTATCTCACCACTAATTCGAAAATGAATTTAATAAAACTAATTGTAAATTAAAAGAACCCAAAATATTCAATGTTTGACTGTTACATACCCGGATTACCATTCTTTAAGAAAAAAAACGAGAATGTTAAGTGTTAATGTATAAATAAATATATGTAACACAAAATAGTTTTATGTATAATGAAGATAAAGCCACGTATGCACAAGGACATAACACAATTTTAAATTTCAGATACGGCATACACTGTTATCAATGTCTTCCATCTAATATTACAGAAGTATGATAAAAAAAAACCTTGTGATAAAGGTTTTTTCATCTATATTTTTGCAATTTTTGCATCTATAAAAAAATGCGATCAATTTAATTGATGTAGCCCATTATCAGCCGGGCCTTTTAAACATAAACGACAGTGTACGCCATATCTTAAATACACAACAAAAAATATGTACATATTTAGTAAAATAGGAACCAATAATAAAAAAAAAAAATACGTTAGCTGCCAATTTACAATGGATCTTTTTTGTGTCAAAAATTAAATAAAAATATGATCCTTACGCCATTGTTCTTAATGCTTATAAAAATAAGACTAGATTAGTAAGCATTAAGATAAATGTTAACAAAAAAAAAATAACATATAATAATAATAAAACTTAATACACAGGGTTGACATCAATCCGCGATGTTTTGTGATTATTTTAATTGTGATGTCAGTTTTAAGGTTTTGTTAGAGTAAAATAAAAATTAAGGGCATTGATTTCAGATAATTCGTGATATTTTTTAGGTTCTGTACTTAAAGGATGACAAAGGAACCCTATTATTATTATCCGTATTACCCGTATCATTTGAACCGTATGTCCCATACAAGACACGTTTTTTCGCGGTTTTATTAGCCGATATAAAATATATAGTGTTCGGTGGCAAGTTGGCAAAATATAATACTGTAGATGACTGTCAAGTCAAATCAGTATCTTTTTAAGAAACGTCAAAACGATGCGCCTCGTACTAATTTATATGAAATACAAAACGATGACGTCATTCTTTTGTATGGTCAAATCTTGTAGTTTCAATGTTTGTTTTGATGTTTATAAATCGTAAAATTGTAGAGAAACATTGTTTTCCAGAATATATTTAACAAATGTTGTTTCCAGTATAGTGTAAAATAAGTTATTGTTATTGTAGTCATCTACCCAATTGTAGAACTACAAATATACAACAATAATACCTAAAATATACCATAAATTGATGTTACTAAATCTCAAATCACATCAATGATTCCATAGCTGCCTATATTTCTTAAGTAACTTGTGCGTTCATATGTCAGTCAGTATATCTCTCCTAAATAGCGAATTCACATCAACCCATATCTAACCACGGCTATACTACTACGCCCGATCTCACCATACGTCTACGTGTAAAAATAACTAAAACTAACGTTAAAGTTAGTTTGTATTTTTATTTTTGTTAAAATATGTCTCGTGTTCAATAGAACATTTTAAGTTTAGGATCTCTAAGCAATTATATAAGGGAATTTTCCCGTTTTTGTAACATTTCTCATTGCTGCTCCTCTCCTATTGGTCGTAGCGTGATGTTATATAGCCTATAGTTTTCCTCAATTAATGGACTATATATGACTAAATGTTTTTTTCAATTCGATCCAGTATGTCCTGAGATTATCACGCCCAACCAAAACAAACAAACTATTTAGCTTTTTAATATTAGTATAGATAAAATCGTTTATGCTGGCAGATTTCTTGACGTTCCGATCAAGTTGCGTCCTTTATTATTTCCTTTATGATGCAACGGAAAAGTTTAAAAATATTAATTTAGGCTCGAAAGACCATTAACAATTAGGAAGAATACAGAGATTATATGTTCGTAAACTTTCGCGATTTGTCCACATTATAGAATTTTATAAGCTAGGGGTCTTAATCTCGTAAATATTTTATTTTAAGGCTAAATACCTTTGTTTATTGCCCGACGTTTCGACCGAATTGCAACGGAACGGAATACAGAGATTGCTCGAAGGACCAATGTAGAGATTAAAAACCATACATATTCGAAAAGTAAACGTATAGTATAATTTCGCTATTCATAACTAGCTTTTGCCCGCGGCTCCACCCGCGTGGATGTCGGTTATCGCGATAAAAAATATCCTATGTCCTTCCCCGGGACTCAAACTATCTCCATACCAAATTTCATCTAAATCGGTTCAGTAGTATGAGCGTGAAAGCGTAACAGACAGACAGACAGACAGACAGACAGACAGACAGACAGAGTTACTTTCACATTTATAATATTAGTATGGATTTAGGATGAAATCTTACATGGGTGATTTGATTTGCTTGTTGAGATATTATTGTTTAAATCTGTTTAAGAAAAGAATTTCTATTGAAAACGAGATTTAATATAAAAATTACGATTTTAAAGAATAATAATATTAGTAGACTAAACAATAGTTTAAATCAAACTAACTTTTAGTTAGTATATTAACTTGTTATGTGGTGAAATCGGACTCTTATATGATTCGTACAATACCTTATTGATTTATTAACAAAGTAGTGTCTATATGCTGAGAAAAAATAATAAAAGTCTTTTATTTTTCATGAGAATTTTACGAGATATGTGTACCTTCTGAATTATAAAGAATAATCACGATTTTTTTACTTTTACCGGCTTCATAAAAGGAAGTTCTCTTTGACCCGTATTCCGACGAAAATTCAGTATTAGATACAAATAGATTAATTGGTATCTAAGCTATAACGAATTGTACAAATCATATACTTAACTATCTCAATAAACTTACATCCTACAAAATGTCATATACCAGTCTTTTCCCTATTTCACAAATGTCTTTATAATTTAGATAATATCAACCGAAAGTTTTTAACAAAATGTCAAACTTCAGACCGTAATATTACGGTTTTCAAAGAAATGAAGGAAAAAGACGTTCAAATATAAATATTTTAGATATTATAAATTCTTTATATTATTATTTTTATAATACTATATTGTCAGAGATAAATGTATTAAATATTTTAAATTTAAATAATAAATACAACATTTTTAATGATTCGAGATTATTTTACGCGAAAATGATTTATATTTCGAAAAATATTAATATTTTTTAAAGAGAATACAAATTGGTACCATTGAAAGTTACAAAGTGTATAAATTCCCATGATCCCACAAATGGGATTGGACAAACCATAGTATATAAATACTAGCTACAGCTACCACACAACAACAAATGAGGTCCCTACACCGTAAGCATTAAATAAAAAAACTGAAAAGAATCCTACACCATAGGAATTATAAGAAAATTGCCTTATTGTCCATGTTCCAATTTTATTAAATGTGATTGTCATGATTACAGGGTTAATTTAAAAATACTAATAGTTTAATAATGCCTCATAGGATAGGTAGCTTCTGTAAGATGGTTCTTTAATTTACTGTTGATAATAATTAACTCTCAACAGATACCAACAGAAGTTGCTGAAAACACACATATTTCTACTTACTACATGTTCCATCTAAGTCTCTACTCATATGTTTTAATCATGCTGAACAATAATTGTTTTTAAACTTTCGCGATGTTTAAACATATTAGAATATTATTAGGACTTAATCGCGTGAAATATTTAAAGGTATGAACCTTTTATTTACCCGATGTTTCGATCGAATTGCACCGATAGTGGTCACGGGTCCACTGAATCGGTACCTTTAAATATTTCACGTGATTAAGTCCCGATAATATTCTAATATGATAAATAATGTTTCATAACTATATGAGGACAAAATTGAATTATTATAAAATTCAGTTACTACCCGTTAATGTCTATAAAAATTTGTTAATTAAGTGGAGTTCAATTTTATCACTTATTCTTAACTTCGCTTCTCAAATAAAAAAAATATAGAACAACAATGCTTAGATATGAGTAACAAAACCGTAAGATAAATTATTAATACTTTTAAACAAACCCAGTATATTTTAACCTATTGACCGCCACAAACGTCTTTAGACGTCAAATTAAAAGTGCTCAAAATGTAGTTTTTCGATGTTCAAAAAGTGGTTTTTCGAAGTGCCATGCCGTCGAAGGCGTCGTAAGCACGTTTTAAATTTGACGTTCATAGACGTCCATGGCTGTCTAAAGGTTAAACTCCTACATAAACTCAAAACACTTCGTCCCGTCGGAACTATTAGCGACATTCCCTTCACAGCTATCATTAGGCATAACGCACTGTAATAACAAGGCCAAAAATATAAAAATTAACGATAGTAAAAACAATATATTTAACCAGTTTTCCTTCCACAAGGTAGCGAGTTCGATCTCTAAGCATTCACATTTGGGACAACACTTTTCGTCAGTTCTAGGACATTTTCGTTTGCAATAATTGCAAAATCCTTTCATTATTATTTCCCCGGTAGATTTAAAAGTAGGGTTGTAAAATATCCGGACCTCAGTTTTACCCTTAGGTGTAGTGGAATTATTAAGAATGTCCGTCTGTCTATCACCCGTCTCGCTTGTGTAATACCTCTCACTCTTTTTAACGAAATTTTCAAAACCGTCGCGTCTAAGTTTCGATATTTCATTTTTCGTGAAACTAGCTTCGGCTGTCTCCATGAACGTTTCAGTTGTTGTTAACACGCGATTGTATCTTTCTGGGTTTAGTAATTTCATATTCAAAGAGCCTGAGACTTTGACGTTTGGACCGGATTTTGTGACGTCATTCACTATGCTGTGACATTCGATTTTTTTGCCGTTGCTGTTGTATCGATTAAACTGATCGTTTAAGTCGTTTTTATCGATATTATCTGATAGAAAGAATTTCTCGCGTAAAACGTCATTTTTAGTTCGCCTATCAAAATCTATATTGACATAATCATGATGTGTTTTATCGATATTTAGATTCGATTTATTAACATTAAGATTCGATTTATCGATATTAACACGAGAATTATCGATATTCAAATTGCTTTTATCGAAAGTGTTATTCTGTTTATCTATATTATTGCTACCATTTGTAACTTTATCAAAATTGACGTTCGCGTAATCATGATTAGAGAAATCTTTTTTGAAATTGTATATTTTATCTAATATGGTTTTTGGGTATAATTTTGGATTGTTATTATCTAGATACCCTTCACAGTTTTGAACTATGGACTCAAAATCATTATCACTATTGGATTTCTTAGCACCTTTTTTGAACAACATATTACAGTAATCTAAACTCCTATAGTAATCAGAATCGGACTCTTCCTGTATAACATCGAGCATACCCCAATTTTTAGTTGTATCTACATCTTCGTATATACCATCATCATCTGTTTTCATTTTCTCACTCCCAGATATGTCAATATTTTCAAAATCTGAATCGTAAGCATCATCTTTCTCCTTACCAAAGAACACTTTATAAAAATTATCGTAGCAGTAATTCAACTTTCTATATAGGTATGATTTTTTGCCATTGCGCTTGGGGTCTCGTAAGTGAGCTTGGGGGTCGATATAGGGGTCGTAGATGGGGTCTGTGGGGTCGTGTGTTACCTGTGTTTCCTTATCTTCCTCAGTTTCTTCTCCAATAGTGTAGAGGACGGTTGTGGAAGCTTCACCGACGCGTGATGCTGCGTTCAGGAGATTCTGGCGCGGCTGGAATGTGGAAAGTATTGATTAAGTTAAAGTTAAAGAGATTTATTATCAGTACTTATTACCCGATTGCGCTAAAAAGAGGGTAATGTTTTTCGAGTGTATTCCATTTATATTTCTTTTGACATAAATATATACAAGGTTATTTTTGGTAAAGTGCAAGGTCGGACACCATAACAAAATTTGTTTTCAAGAAATCAATTAAAAAAAAAATGAAAATATTGATAACTTGCAGAGTTATAACTCATTTAAGTTGTCTTGTGTTCTTAACGCTATCGTGCTCATTGCGTCCCGTAGTACGTAATCCATGGATGTTATTGAAAAATGTGATGATTTCATTTCACATCACATCGTGAACAGGATTTGGACTGTTAGAATGATTAATGAATTAATTTATGATTGATTAATTCATAAAATGAAAAAAATAATGGTCCAAAAACTACCCCATTGTATTGCGTTACTGATTCTGAGCCAACTACTTTCAAGTTTGCACTATACCAATAATAACATTGTATATGTATGTCCATTTCGTTGGCTCTCTACAGCACCAACGGATTGACGGATTTCATCATGTGAAGGGTCCTTGAATTCTTCTATCTATCTATAATATCTTGGGACAACTCACACAACGCTATCTGATCCCAAACTAAGCAGAGCTTGTACTATGGAAACCAGACAACTGATAAACATACTCATATATTTTTAAATACATATTATACGAGTAGATAAATAACAGGTTTATTCTGTGTCTGGGACACAGAATAAACCTTCGTGCTCATCACACAAAGTTTTATCCTGGGTGGGGATCGAACCCACGACCTCTTGCAGTCAAGTATGGCAAGGACATAAGCTATAAAACGTTTATATAATTGGAAATAGTCACGAAGTGAATTATGAATTTGATTCAACTTGAAAATGCTCACCTCCTTAGTCTCAGGCTCAGCAGCCTTCAGCAGATCACTGAAGGCCGTACACAGATGTCTGGTGGCGTCCAGGAGTTTGTCTCCATGGTCGTCGTCTTCCATGAGCGCTGCGATCATCTGGACTCCCTTGGTCATCTCCGGGAGGTTGGAGGTGATGGTGGTGATGGCGGCACCCACAGCGGTGTGGTCTACTTCCTCTGTTGGACCTGGGAGGGAAACTTATTATAAGTAACTAGCTGTCCCGCGCAACTTCGTATGGGTAAATTTCCCCGTCTTTGCAACATTTTTAATGCTACTCAGCTCCTATTGGTCGTAGCGTGATATTATATAGCCTTTAGCCTTCCTCGATAAATGGGCTATCCAACAGTAAAATATTTTTTCCATTCGGAGCCGATTTCTGAGATTATCGCGATCAAACACACAAACAAACCAACTCTTCAGCTTTATAAAATTAGTATAGATATATAAATTGGTTTGATTCAAGACATATTGACAAGAAGGTTATAATGAAGACTAGAGTCCTTATTATAAAATTTGTGACTGAAGAGAACAAATTTGAATTTATTTGAAACCCTGAGCAATTCAATTTCAATTCATTTATTCAAGAAACAATTATACAATTGTGTCTGTATGTAAAAATAATAATAACAAAATAATCATAGTAAAAAAAAAAACACAAAAAAGTCAAACATAACATTAGTTTCCGATATGATCGAAGATCGAAATATCTTCACTGTAAGCTTTGCATTTTGTTCAATTGAAGTGATAGCGAGTGAGAAAATTTGAAATTCAGACCAGGAGTCAAATTCTAGATTAACGTTTTTATGAAATATACAGGGTGTTTGGAGGGTGAGTAGCCATAGGAAAATGGTTGATAGGTAACGCTGTTGGTTACTTGTTGCGCCTAATTAAATAACATTTTGCCCTACGTTAGGCGAGTTATAATTTTTTTTCTATTTTTTCAAGAAAATCCCCATTTTTTTTATAAATGGCTTAATTTTTTTTAAATTAATGATCAAGGTGTCAATTAAATGATTTATTTTTATTGTTTAGTGATGTCTTATTCAGATTTAATCATAATTTCATACAAACAATGAAACAAAAACATAACATACCCTCTCAAACATCCATAACCCAAAAAGAAAAAGTGTTATGTCCACTTTACAAGGTAAATTAAAAAAAAAATTATAAAGTGTGAGATTTTAAAATGCTTTTAAAAACTACCCTAGTTAATACTCTTTGTAACGGTATGTAACATGTACCATAAATACTCGAATAACCTACCAAAAAACCGGTTTGTCTGAAAGAATGCCTTAAAAGGGTGACGACCAAACTAGTCAATTGAGCAGGTAAAATCCTTTTGTCTCATTCTAACAAAGCTAAAATAGCGTGCTATCTCTTTCATCGGTTAACAATACACCCATCGGCCCCCCCGCGCTCTGTGTCCCTGTCGTGCATGTGTCGAGACCAGTCGAGACTTGTCGTTCTCTGCTACCTCACGTGTTTTTAACTCCGCTCCGCGCATTGTTTGCGTTTTCTTCTGTTAAGTTTTGTTATTTTGTTATTGCTGCTGTTTTTAATGGCTGCTTTTACTAACGAAGAATACGCCGATATGCTGATGGCATACGGGAAAGCTGATGGAAATGGACGAGAAGCAAAAAGAATTTACGAAGAGCGTTTTCCCAATAGACGTCAACCTAATCGTCATACTTTTGAGACGACCTTTAGACGCTTAAGGGAAACTGGCAATTTAAATCGCCGTGAACCTGGAGTTGCCAGACAACGTAATGTTGCTGATGAAGAACGTATTCTGGATGCTTTTGAAGAAGACCCCACAACAAGTATCCGCACTGTAGCTGCAACGCTAAATCTCAGCGCATGGAAAGTGTGGTCTGTTCTTCGTGCGAATGGAAAGTATCCTTTTCATTTCACCCCCGTGCAAGGTCTCGAAGAAAATGACTACCAAAGACGGGTTCAGTTTTGTCGCCTCTTGCTACACATGGATCTTGATAACCACGACTTCTTAAAAAGTATCCTGTGGACGGATGAATCAAAATTTACAAGGGAAGGCATTACAAATTTTCATAATTTGCATCATTGGGCCCCAAAGGATCAAAACCCAAAAAAGAAAAGAGCGGTGGCCTTTCAAAGGAAGTTTGCGGTAAACGTTTGGGCAGGGCTAATTGGTAATACACTAATTGGCCCACATTATCTACCAGACAATTTGAATGGCGTTATTTATCTAGATTTTTTGATAAATGATTTGCCCGAGCTCATGGATGGAGTTCCAAATGTCGAGAATCAAGAGCCAATTGTTTATCAACAAGATGGCTGCCCGGCGCACTGGACATTAGCAGTCCGGGAATACTTAGACGATACATTTCCCAACGCTTGGATTGGCAGAAATGGCCCTATCCCATGGCCTGCAAGATCGCCGGACTTGACACCTCTGGATTTTTATGTCTGGGGCCGTGCTAAAGATCTTGTGTATACGGAAACCATTGACACAAGAGAACAGTTAATAGAAAAAATAAATAATGCATTTCTGATAATGAAGCAAGAAATTAGGCTAAGCCATACCACAACGGAAATAAGAAAGAGATGTTACGCATGTATTAGAAATAATGGACAACAATTTGAACAAGATTTACAATAAATTATTTAAAAATTGAATTGCTTTTTTTTTATCAGCCCGTCATAAAGTAGAAAAATTGCAATACATTTAATGTAAATTAATTTATCTACATTAATTTAATGTAGATAAATTAATGTAATTTATTCATTAACTTATCTAACACATAGCCATAGCTAAACCTATTGCACTTTTTCGTTATGTTATCTGTAACAAAAGGATTTTACCTGCTCAATTGACTAGTTTGGTCGTCACCCTTTTAAGGCATTCTTTCAGACAAACCGGTTTTTTGTTGAGTTATCCGAGTATTTATGGTACATGTTACATACCGTTACAAAGAGTATTAACTAGGGTAGTTTTTAAAAGCATTTTAAAATCCCACACTTTATAATTTTTTTTTTAATTTACCTTGTAAAGTGGACATCACATTTTTTCTTCTTGGGTTATGGATGTTTGAGAGGGTATGTTATGTTTTTGTTTCATTGTTTGTATGAAATTATGATTAAATCTGAATAAGACATCACTAAACAATAAAAATAAATCATTTAATTGACACCTTGATCATTAATTTTAAAAAAATTAAGCCATTTATAAAAAAAATGGGGATTTTCTTGAAAAAATAGAAAAAAAATTATAACTCGCCTAACGTAGGGCAAAATGTTATTTAATTAGGCGCAACAAGTAACCAACAGCGTTACCTATCAACCATTTTCCTATGGCTACTCACCCTCCAAACACCCTGTATAATCTTCCAGAGTAAATAGACTACCTAATGAAAAAAACAATTCAGGTTTAGAATCGATCAAGCGATAGTCTTCTACACCAGTTTGTATTGCATGCATTTATCAATTTTAATCAAATTTACATTTTAAAAAGTGATTTTTAGTTTTTAGGTTTCATTCCTTTCCTCTGCAAGAGTTTAACGTCGGTTTAATAATTATAGTCCTACACTTCCTTCTTTCTTTTAACACCTAGAATACCCCCCCCCCTCCCTCCCAACTGAAATTATTCAGTTTGAGAGGGATGTAAACGTATCCCTGTACTTGTTACCTATGTCTTAATCCTTCTAGTCTACAGTACATGTATGCATGTTAATTACAATAATATTGTAATGTAGATACTTTGATATTAATTTTATTTGCGGTTCGTAAACTAACTGCGGCCTATGTTGATGTATGGCGATAATAGTTTTCCAACGGCAAACTTAAGTTTGTAATATTTAACACCTGTTTTGTTCACTAACGTACCACTATATAAAGTTGTCATATACATAAAGTTGGGCGCCTCGACATAACGAAGCTACCATGTTAATTCCAGCTTGATATGTATCATTTTAAAATTTGTTTTAGGGAACCCGTACTAGTACAGTACGATCAACGTATCTTGACCGGATTGAAGTTAGGTTTTTATCACTTTCGCGCATGTCATAGAGATGCGACCCTAAAATTACTTACGAAAACGATTAATCGATTAAAAATACTAACAACATTTTAATTCAACAACATAAAAACACTATTTAAATGAGTTCATAAGAGTTTGAATTTAAAACAGTTACAGTAAATAATAAAGAAACTTTGAAAAACAATTTATTTTCCAAAATAATCACAAAAAAACATGAATTAGTAATACTAATTATGACAATGTAATGCGTAATCGCATCTCTAATCCTCTTGGTTTAGTTACCGCCCCCGCCCCCCGCTTCCTGTCACCATTTACTTCCAAAAAATGCATCTGCGCAACCACTTGTCGCCTACTTCAGTCCGGCCTAGTTACGTTGATCGTACTGTAGGTAGTTGTAAGTTCACGAATGTACGTCAGTCGGCGAATACACTAGATCCTGTGAATTCGTGGTATTATTTCCCCTCACATACCCAACAAATATACAAAGCAACGTACCCGAGGTGAGCGTGACCACTTGAGCCGTGGCCGCGTTCATGGCGGCGATCTGCGACGTGACGACCTGCTTGTTGGTGTCCATAGTCACCTGCTTCCACTTGATGGAGTGCGCGTCGTGGCCCAGCGCGGGGAGGGACGCCTGCAACAATACCGTACTGGGTTAGACTAAGCTAACTAACAATATTGACTTAAGATAACCGATTGAATCAGGCGTTACATGGCGGAAATCCATCTTAAGTAGATTATAAGGGAGGGATCCCACCACCCACCCTCGATAGCTCAGTCGGTGCCAAACTGTCCTGAGGATGCCTCGTGTAGAGGCGAAACACGTGTCGAAGTTTCACTTCGGGGAAGCGGAATATTGCAAGTCAAGGGTCCGGAGGTGCCTACCACTCCACTTGGTGAGAGTACCTGTCACTAATGTTCTTTGTTGCAGGTCTCTCTTTTTGAGTGCGGTCTGTCAATCTATTTCGATTGTTGTATTAAGGGCATTTCCTTACTACTTCAATCGTGGTGATTCACAGATCGAGGGTGGGTGGTGGGATCCCTCCCTTATAATCTACTTAATATTGACTAAACCAAATTAATTAAAAACTATAAATGTTGAAAAACTTTAGCGATTTGTACACATTATAAAATTATATACACTACGGGTCTTAATCTCGTGAATAATTAAAGGTAAAATACCTTGTTTATTGCCCGACGTTTCGACCGTTTCAACGGCCGTAGTCACGGGTAGACTCACAAACTCCGGCCCGTATCGGTTTGCAATATATGTTGAAAATACCCGTGACCACGGCCGTTGCAATACGTTCGAAACGTCGGGCAATAAATAAGGTATTTTACCTTTAACTATTTACGCGATTAAGACACGTAATTTTATAATGTGTACAAATCGCTAAAGTTTATTTTGCCTCCCAAGCTAATATTTTTTTAATACTAATTACAAATATATAAAAAAGGACAAAATAAAAATATAATTTTTTGATATATAATATCCATCGCAACAGAGTGTGATGGATCTGCCTCTCTCTGTGTGAGTAAACTAAACTTTATATGGAGTTATAGATAGTTATACTAACCCTGCTGAGACTCTGCTCGGTCTGCTTGATGATCTCGCGTCCGGTTGTGATGGTGGTCAGCAGCGCGCGCTGGGGCTCCGTCAGTATCGACGTCACCTTGGTCTGCTGCATCTGAGACGCCTGTCGTACGAACGAATAGAGATCACATTACATATGTTATATAATTTTATAGATTACGAGCTTTCGCGATAAAAACTATCCATGTCCTTCCCCGGTACTCAAACTATCTCCATACCAAATTTCATCTAAATCGGTTTAGCTGTTTGAGCGTGAAAGGGTAACAGACAGACAGAGTTACTTTCACATTTATTATATTAAGTATGGATTAGTTACCTGCCCCGACATCGAACAGGTGTCATTTCGTAGTTAAAGCCTTGAGTTATTACATTATTGCAATTTTCGTAGGGATCTCTAATTATTTTGACAATTAAATCTAGCCTATGTTACTCCCCGATAATGTAGCTTCCTAATGGTATAAGAATTTTTGAAATCGGTCCAGTAGTTTTAAGTTAATTGTAAGATAAATGCTCTCCACTGCGCTCCTCTCGGCCTGCGCTGGGCCTTTAGGCGCAGAATGTCCAATTCGCAAAATATCAAGACTCGTAATTTAAAAAATTGTACAATGTGCTAAAATCGCAAAACTTTGATAATACACTGGTTTTAAAAGTCTTTACTTAACGAATTGTGTAATTGCCTGAATGAGCTGAGCCCTATATATTTGTTATGATCTTAATAAATAATTATAAATTTATATTATACCTACACAACCGATCTCGTAGACTATAAAGGGCAGCATGAAACAAAATTAGTTCACATTTACATAAAGGAAGTACACAAATCAACCGATTGATGACTCATCGACAGTAATGAGGCAACGGCTGAGATATTACACTAACTTAATTCTTCTAGAAGTAGATATAAATACTCATCTGCTTTTGATAATCAACGTGTGTAAAGAATGGTGTGGTCAAATTTCATCAATAACTAGCTACCGCCTGCGGCTTCACGTGCGTTAACTTTGGACTGCTATTTAAAATTATATAAAAGCTAATAGTGGGTCAACCTTTAAAAGATAGGCATTTGCTGTTGCGGACTATTTTTTGGAACTTTTAAGATACATACATTATTGTTGTGTAACTTTAACCGTTAATGCAGCGCACGCAACGGAAGTTCTCAAAAGGAATAATTTTCCGCTGTTTAAGCAACATTTTTCATCGATGCTACGCTCCTATTGGTCATAGCGTGATGTTATATAGCCTATAGCCTTCCTCGATAAATGGGCTATCGAATAAATATTTTTTTAATTCGAACCAGTACTTCATGAGATCATCGCGTTTAACCTAACAAACAAACTACACCCAGTTTAGGGCACATCAGAACCAGTACAATTGATATGATTTTACGAGTACAAATTAAAGGATATTGAACTCATGAATTTGACCACACCTTTCTGTTACACCTTGTAATAAATACCTCAAAATGATAACAAAATACGTTAAAAAAAATCAGCAAATAAAACTCAAAAATAACAAAAAATAGCGATACTAACTGCAGGCGGCGTATGTCCTGTAATGATCTGTCCCGACACAGTGGTCTGTTGCGCTCCAGTCATGTGTCCCACCGCAAACGGCTTAGCACCTACACGCAAATAAATGGGACAAATAAACAAAATATATAAGCTAAAGTGCTGAGCTAAATATGGTGAAATAAAGCTGAGTTATAATTGTGCTATATTGTGATGAAACATCCATTGATACTGAAAATAATGTCTCCTAACTAGAAAGAAAAAAAAAATATTTTTGAGAAAACAGAGAAAATAAAATGAGTACATGTACGTGTAAAAACAAATAGCTACTAAATTAAATACAATTTAACAACATTATGTAAAGTATAAGCCGAAAAATAGGAGCTAGTTCAGCATATGCCAGGCAAGATGCCTGACGCTGGTTTAGATACGAACAACAATTTTTTTTGTTTAACATATTTTGAAAAACGGTCGCCAATCTATGGACTGACATTTTTTGGTGATTTTTTAAATTGATTCTGTCCACACTCAGAATTTTATCTTTATAGAAAAATCGGATGTTCCACCACAAAACTAAAAAAAAACATTCAAAATCAAATCTAATTCCTATATCCATAGAGTTTATATTACAACACGTACCTTCAGCTCCAGGTCGATGTACGGCAGGCTTCGCTACAGACTCAGTGTTCACTTTGCCCGATTTGAACGTGTCGTGTTGGATAATGTTGGCTCTGTAGACAAAAAGTTTTATATTATTAAATTATTCTGTACTACCACAATTCAATTAATACGGCCATTTTCGTATTCTTGTAACAAAAACGCTTACGCACCGTAGGTACTAGAATGTCGTTATTGCGCTCTCGAGACGTATACTTGACGCAAGCGTATTTGAGATCGATCTCAAAGTTACAAGAATACGAAAATAGCCGTTTTAATCGAAACTTAACTGCAACTGCACTGCTTTAAATACGTTTATTGACCTGCTGGTACCCATAACACAAGTTAAATCTTACCATGGATACCTGAGCCTACTTGTATTATGTGTTTCTGATATATTATAGTGTAAAAATTTGTAATCTTAATTGTGTGATAATATAGAATTATTATTATATAAGTACAAACAACTAAATTCAGCAAGGTATATTTTTGTATCGGCTTACCTCAGAAATGTTTTAAACCCTTCGCCTCTGTTAGGAAGTTGTGATAAATGTCGACACGAGTAGTTGTGGCACCTACCAATACAGCACATGACTTAGACAAGTAATTATAATATGATATAGTGTTGTACTCACTTAGAAGGAGAAACAGAGTCTTCCAACATGGCGCTTCCTTCGTCTCCCTCTATGCCGAGGTGTTCCTTAGCCCTCTGCTTCCGAACGATGATGTCGATGTAGCCCGCTATCACTTGTAAAATCTGCTCGGCTTCTGTCGTCTGCACCGAGTAGTATTGGTCACTGGAATGAAAAATATATTTTACTATTTTTTTATAGGCATTTCTTGTCATTTATTAATACAATAATTGCATTTTTAAAATGCCCTCTGTAACGAAGCAATAACAAATGCCGTAATAGTTCTTAAGCGGTCGGCTAGATGTCGCAAGCAAGGGTCTAACTCGTGTGCAAGAAAGGATAGAAAAAATTTAGGTCTAGTAACATAATCCCGATAGATGGTTCGATTCCGGCCCCGGTTTGGCATCCGGAAGTCTCGGGTTCGATTCGTGGGTGCAATTATTGTATTAACATTATCCACTCAAATGTAAATATAGAACCAAGTGATATGCAATTGGAAAGGCCTATGTCCAGCAGTGGACTGCGATAGGCTGATGATGATGATTTCTCTGTGGTAAGGACGTCAGTTGACTGTGTAAACAAATGCACTGACGTTTTGTATCACAATTACGGCAATCAGTTGACAGTTGACACTTTTTAGTTTACACAGCAGTATGACGTAGTAACATGGCGGCTACTATTTCATAGTGTTATAAAACAGATTAAATAAAACTGAAAACTTTGAATTGAATTTAAAAATTTATTTAGTTATTTTATGAACTAAAACTAACATTTTCGGGCTAAACTATCTCAATAATATATTTATAGATTTTTCTCACATAGAGTACTAGCTCTTCAATCACTCTATCTATTTAAAAAAACCGCATCAAAATCCGTTGCGTAGTTTTAAAGATTTAAGCATACATAGTAATATAGGGACATAGAAAGCGACTTTGTTTTATACTATGTAGTGAAGATACCCTATGCCAGTGTGTAAATACCATAATTATTGGTTAACATTTCGCTTAGATCATTCTCTTTCTACCGTCGTCTAACTATAATTGACAGAACTAAATCCAATCAGTGCAAGTCTCACCTATAGTCCCCAAAGTCCAGCGTGAAGGTATTGGGACTGGCACACCACCTCCTCACCGTGGTGAGCGGCCAGGTCTGCAGGATCTCCTTGGTCTTCTCGTCCAGACGCAGCACCGAGTCTTTAGTGACGCCCAGTAGACGGGGGACTAGCTTGTTCTTCCCTTTCATTTTTTCCTGGTGAAAGATAAGTCAGTTACTGTAGTCATGTTATAAATGGGTGAAGCAATTGGGTGGTTTATTACAATAAAAGTAAATAATTTTATACTAATCAGGTAATAGTAGATCTTAAAATGCTCTAAAAAGTTGCTGCTCCAACTGTTATTTTACAATTTAACATGTTTTTGAATTTAAAAGCATGAAAACGAATACTAAAAGTAATGATTTGACGATAGGAACTTATGACGTCACAGGTTGTTATTCCATACACAATTCTATAGAGCTTGTCGTTTGACATTTTATAAAAAGAGGCTGATTTGACTTGACAATCAAAATCCCCATTGGTAAACTAAGTATGTCTATTTTTTCACCATTCATCATATTCGGTTTGAATTTTGGTAGAAAATCTGCTAAATTATTTTATACATCTGTTTAAACACGGAATTAATCTCAAGAAATATTATTATCTTTTTGTAAAACATCAAAACGACACGTTCAGTAGAATATTATTATTATAAAGTCATAATTGATCATCGTCAAATCATATCCATACTAATATTATAAAGCTGAAGAGTTTGTTTGTTTGTTTGAACGCGAATCAGGAACTACTCATTCAAATTGTTTTTTTTTTTTAGTGTCGAATAGCCCATTTATCGAGGAAGGATATACGTTATATAACATCACATTATGACCAATAGGAGCAGAGCAGCAATGAAAAATATTGCAAAAACTAGGAAAATTGACGCATACGAAGTTGCGCGTGACAGCCAGTTATTAATATTCTGACACAGAACATCGTAATACCTACACAATAAATACACTTCATTCGTTTCTAATAATAAAACCACCAGCATACCTTAACCAAGAAGAAGGCGACCCCATAGGTCTTGAGATCCCTGGCACTCTTGGTGTACAGCACCTTGGCGTCGAGCTCGCTCAGCGTCACGTGTCGTTTGTGCTCCTTGAACACTTTCTTCTCTATGCCTTTTACTTTCACGTAGGACGCTGGCAGAAACTCTTTGAGGCTGGAAGGGAAGATCAACTTAAAAAAATGCTGTTTTTGAAATATTTATGGTTTACTAGCTGTGCTCCGCGGTGTTACCCGCGGTTTATTAGCCTATGTGTTAATCCAGGGTGTCAGCTAACTCCATACCAAATTTTATTAAAATCGCTCCAGCCGACCAGATGTGAAGAAGTAACAAACATACACACTCACATACTCACAAACTTTCACCTTTATAATATTAGTGTGATGTGATAAGAGTGCTGTGAATATCAATCTATTGTGTTTTTATGGTCGAAGACATTAAAAACGAAGAAGATTATAAGGAAGGGATCCCACCACCCACCCTCGATCTGTGAATCACCACGATTGAAGTAGTAAGGAAATGGTATTCAGCTTCCACAAGCGGAATATTGCAAGTCAAGGGTCCGGAGGTGCCTACCACTCGACTTGGTAAGAGTACCTGTCACTAATTTTCTTTGTTGCAGGTCTCTCTTTTTGAGTGCGGTCTGTCAATCTATTTCGATTGTTGTATTAAGGGTATTTCCTTACTACTTCAATCGTGGTGATTCACAGATCGAGGGTGGGTGGTGGGATCCCTCCTTTATAATCAATCTACTTAAGATGCATTTCCGCCATGTTCCTCTGATTCAATCGGTTAACTTAAAAACGAAGAGATGAAAGATTATTAATTCGTACACGTCAAACACCTACATAAAAGTTTGTGGTAGTTATAACGCGTATCATTGTAATTGGTAGTTGACTACAATAAAAGTAAATTATTTTATACTAATCAGGTAATAGTAGATCATGAAATGCTCTGAACATAACTGTTCTTTTACTAATTTTACATGTTTTTTTTTTAAATTAAAAACATTAAACGAATACTAAAAGTAATGATTTGACGATAGGAACTTATGACGTCACAGGTTGTTATTCCATACACAATTCTATAGAGCTTGTCGTTTTGTCATTTCATAAAAAAAGACTAATTCGATTCAACATCCCTATTGTTTAAGACTAAAGAGTGGTTAAATGTTTCAAACTTTTTAAATTATAAGAAACTTTGTTTTCTTTAAATAAAATTTTATTTTTGTTTAGGTGGATATATCTTTTCATAATAGTATCTCTCACAAAATATTTTTATACGATTTTAAGTTGCTATTCTCCTCAGTCAAAAACAACGATAGACAAAATAAAAGATACTTACTCAAGGAATCCAGTAGTGTGTTTGTCTTCCCGGTGATCACCAAATTGGATTTGACACTGTATACCGGCAAACTCGCAAGCTGTTGACAACAAAACATTTTATTTTATTAATACCTTTAAAACGAGCGATTCACTCTGCAGTTTTCTTTTGCAAAATAAAAAAAAAACAAAATTCTTTATTCACTTGGGATGCAAAACAACACTTGTGATACATCGGGAGTAATGCCAAGTTCGCAAACAATAGGTAAAGCCGGAGAAAAGAACCTGGCAATAAAAACTAGCGACCACTCTTTTCAAATTGCAAGCCATTGCGGCCAATCTTTTCAATTTTTCTTCAATCTTTTTTATTTTAAATCTATTTAGGGGTTTAATTTTAATTCTCTTATGTAGAGTTTCGGAGGCGATAAATCGATCTAGATAGGTTTCGTTTAAAGAAAACTTCGTTTAAAAAAGAACAGGTAGGTACTATAAATACATAAATTGAAAAAATAACAATAGATTATTTTATAGAAATTCTATGACGCCTGCTTGTTTTGATTTTATTTTATGTAGTAATTTGTACATAGGTAGTGTAAATATTAATATTATATTTATAATTTAGAGTAGTTCAAAAATATCATGTATATATTGTATTATTAAAAGTTTAGTGTTATAAGTATATTTGGCATGACATAAAATGATGGGTTCGATCCCCACCTAGGATAAAACTTTGTGTGATGAGCACGATGGTTTATTCTGTGTCTGGGTGTTATTTATCTATATTATGAATGTATTTAGAAATATATAAGTACGTTTATCAGTTGCCTGGTTTCCATAGTACAAGCTCTGCTTAGTTTGGGATCAGATAGTGTTGTGTGAGTTGTCACAAGTTTCTCCTTGAAATAAACATGAACCTTGAAAAAACTTATCAAGCACAATAGATTTCAGGTAAATTTATGGGAGAGTTAAGTATATTCCATATTAGATCATGCTCTAAGTACATCTTAAAATAAAAGGTTCAAACGTACATATCGAATGTGGCGGTAGCCTAATGGCTAGAGTATCAGACTCGCTATCGTGAGGTCGCAGTTTCGAATCCTACCCATTATACTACCGACGTGAATCCACTCCTAACGCAAGCCTTAGAGCTTAGCTGAAGGGGTTAACAAGATTGCTAGTAATGAGGGAACTAATACCACTTTGCTAGTTCATCATCTTATAAAAAAAGAAATGTGTGGCACTCGGGGACTGCCGCGGTAAAGCTATTGCATAGCATTTTTTATGAACTTATGCAATTATAATTATTTATTTATTATTTATGCGGTTTTTTTTTCTTTTCATTACATTTCGGAGCAGCTCGTCTCGATCCATGCTTCGCTTCGTACAGTCGTACATATACATATACGTTAAGCGAACGCTCGGCCGAGCTACATGGTAGGCGGAGTGGGGGGGTGTTAGGTTTTATTTTCGTTACGGAATTTCTTGATTCGGTCGCCGCGCATAAAGCCCGCGATAAAAGCTATGCAATAGCTTAAAAGAATACATAACATGTTTGTATACCTTTGTCCTGTGTGACAGGATGCGTGCCATCAACAATGGCGTCCCTCGCTTGAACATAGAGTAGGTTCAACTGCACCGGGTCCCGGGAATCAACGTTACGATCCGAGAAGAACAGCTTGCGGCGCAGAAGTAATGTTTCATGGACGTCTATGCCTTGCTCGCGAAGAGTCTTTGATGGTTCCACCCAGTTCACTGTTGGGAGAGAATAATAACTTCAATTTTGGTTTCAATATTTCTGTTAACCTGTGGCGCGGTGGGAGTGTGTCCGACTGCTATCCAAGAGGTCGTGGGTTCGATTCCCACACGGAACACCACTTTGTGTGGGTCTCGGTGTATTTTGTGTCCGTGAGTTGTATGTTTGTAAAGTACCCCGCGATACAGGGCTTGTACCCACTGCGGGAGTCGTATCCTTTTTAACAAAAAAAATATTGTATTTTTAGTATTAATCTCTCAGGCCTATGGCCTTCCTCAATAAATGGGCTATCCAAAAGTAAAATAATTTTTCAATTCAGACCAGTAGTTTTCGAGATAATCGCGTTCAAACAAACAAAAAACTCTTCAGCTTTATAATATTATAGTATAGATAATGAAGAAGTGAGTTCAATCACCACATATACATACAATCAAATTATTTTCAAGTAGTACCGCTATGATCATACCTTCATCATCAGTCCTGAGCTTTTTCCGGAGCTGTTCCATCTTGGCGTCTCTCTCCTTCTCTTGATGCTTCCGCTTGAGCGTCAGGGTGCCGTAGTTGGGCTTCTCGCACGGGTCCACCTCGTCTTTTTGTTCTTCGCGGACCTAAGAGGTACAAACATAGAACATTTTGTTAAGTATGAGGCGTTACGGCGTAACCACATTAACAGAGCGTTAGTGAAAACGCAACCTGGTATTTAGGTAGAGCCTAAATACAAAAAAAAATACACCTCAACAGTTTTGTTGTGCTATGGTTTTTTATTGTTTTTAAACTTTTGCGATTTTTATACATATTAAATATATTTCGGGACTTAATCGCGTGAATTATTTAAAGGTCGAACCTTTTATTTACCCGACGTTCGGTCGGTGCAATTCGAAGTCGACCCGTGACCACGATCGGTGCAATTCGATCGAAACGTCGAGTAAATAAAAGGTTCGTACCTTTTAACCGTATACGCGATTAAGTCCCGAAATATATTTACTATGTTTTTTTTTGTTCTGAGATATAAAATCATTTGAAAAAAAATGATAAACGAATCAGTAGAAGTTTAAAATCAACGATTATTACAATGTTTAGACATTAATAACAAAAAAAAAACACTCAATCAGGCAAGGGTAAGGGTAAGGTGTTAAAATGCTCTAAAACTGAATGTTCATTCATAATTTACACATTTTTAAATTTATAATCTGATAAAAAAAACGAACAATTTGTCGGTAGCAGCTTATTTTGTCATAATATTTATTCCATATAAATTTCTTAAGGGTATTTCAACATTTTATAAAAAGAGTATGATTTAATTTGACTATCAACTATCCAAATTTTAGAGTGTATCAGAGCATGTTATGTATTCTGTAGGTAAAGTACTTTACTACTGACTACTTTACTTCTGACCAGGCCTTTGCCTGTGTTAAAATTAGATCAGTGTTATAAACATTCGATTCAATTTGCAAAAATGCCAATCAATCAATGATTCCTATATAATAAATTCGAGAATTCAAATTGAAATAAACTCACTAGTCCATACTCGTCGTAGTTGGTGATACCAATCTTGGTGCAGATCACCACCATCAGGTTCGCTACCACTTGACTGTCGTCCACCAATAAGGTTTTGACAGTACCTGTAACAAATTTAACGGTCAAGTTATTTTCAAAACTAACTGTCCCGCGCATCTTCGTTTGGGTTAAATTTCCCCGTTTTTGCAATATTTTTCATTGCTGCTCCACTCTTATTGGTCGTAGCGTAATGTTATATAGCCTATGGCCTTCCTCGATAAATGGGCTATCTAACAGAAACAGAATTCGGACCCCTAGTTCCTGAGATTATCGCGTTCAAACAAACAAACAAACTCTTCAGCTTTATAACGACTGCCTCTGTGGCGCGGTGGGAGTGTATCCGACTGCTACGCAAGAGGTCGTGGGTTCGATCCCCACCCAGGTTGAAACTTTGTGTCATGAGCACGATGGTTTATTCTGTGTCTGGGTGTTATTTATCTATAATATGTATGTATTTAGAAATATATGAGTATGTTTATCAGTTGTCTGGTTTCCATAGTACAAGCTCTGCTTAGTTTGGGATCAGATAGCGTTGTGTGAGTTGTCCCAAGGTTATTATTATATTATTATTATAACAGCTGTATTACAGACAGCTAATAACATAAATAAAGTATTTCAGATATATTTTTTTAAATCATAACCATTGGTGTTTTGACATTTATTTTGATTCAAAATCGCATTCCAATCAAATCTATTTAGGGGCAACGATGCCACAAACGGTGTTATAGTTATAGTTGTTAGTACATTTCAAGTACTTCAACGAGCATATGTCCGAAATTACTATGTCGATTTTGATATGACAATTTGTAGTCACTAAAACAAGTACTAGAAAAGTCTTGTACGTTTTATAAAAAGATACTAATTTGACTGGTGAGTCATCTAGCTTATAGGTATAGGGTTCCGCAGCATTGAATAATTGCATCAGAAGAGCGTATGTTGATGGCACTTACGCCCTTTTGTTGAGAAACGCTCTTTTTCGGCAATAACTCAATGACGGTATATCCGATCAGTTTTCAAGTATTTATTAAATTTCTGTGATTTTTTCATATTTTTTGGTCACACAGAAGATAAGGGAGGGGGCGGGGGGTACACAATTTATGCAACTTTCGGAAACCTTAAGATATTTTTGAAAGACCTGTCGAATTATGTGCCACGTTGATATTTAGTCAAAAAAAAAATCAGCTTCTGTTACATATATAGAGTGCGACCTCAAAATATTTATTTATTTTTATTATTTAGCTATCAAACTAAGTAACTACTACACTAAGACACCTTTTCACCAAATTTCATTACAATTAATTGAGTAGTCTTTGAGTAAAATGCCTGTGACATACGGACGGACAGACAGACATGACGAACCTATAAGGGCTCCATTTTTGCCATTTTGGCTACGGAACCTTAAAAAAGAAGAAGAATATAGTACTAACCGTCAAGCATCCTGACCCTCAAATTCCTGGTCTTCTTGTTATACTCGAGCAGATCTCCATTCCTGAGCATGTAGTAGTCGAGACTGCGGGAAGCTTCGAGCCATATACCTTTCTTGTTGTCCTCCTCTGACGCGAGGAATAGACCGTATTCTTTAGCTGTGTGAAAGAGAGACGGGTATATTGTTAGTAAAAAAGTTATAACCACTGTTCATTCGTCGTAAAGGTTCATTTCTGTGCATCGCGACCGATCGCGAGCCGCTCGCGGCTTACGACAAGCGGCTGATGTAAGACGGATGCAGACGCGCGCGGCCGACGACTGTCGTAGGCCTGCGCGCGCACACAGAATATTGTCGCATCGGCCGCGAGCGTCAGCCGCTTGTCGTAAGCCGCGAGCGGCTCGCGATCGGCCGCGATGCTCGGAAATGAACCTTTAGAGACTAATAGGTAATCCAATATGCTTTATCCAACTGATGAAGCGTTCATGTCTCTTTGATCTTTCTATAGTTTGATGACCATACATTAAAATAAAAAGGTGTGGTCAAATTTCAGCAGCGGAAAGGGTATGTTATCAGTATTGCACCTACCATGGTGCCATAGCCGGTTGCATTATTATTACATAGTTATAGCATATTCTTTTTGTCAAAATTCAGTAGTGAAAGGCGTATGTCATAAGAATTATACCTCTCCTGGTACAAAATTAGATTGGATTATTATGGCATAGAACTTTTTATGTAATACTTTTTTTAATTAATAACTTTTTCACTCATAAATAAACGAATAAAAATATTATAAATATTTTTTTAGGGTACTCCGATTTAGATAAAATTAGGTATGTGCACTTAGTATCATGGGCACATACCAACCCATGAATATGACCACACCTTTCTGTTACACCCCTTATAGATCTTACAAAATAAACAAAAGCTCTTGACAGCCCGGTTTTTATTTATGACTTGGGTAATCACAAATAAGTTCTTGTTTATGTCAAAGAGTATAAGTAATTTGACAAACACGGTGGTGAACTCGGTGTTAAATCGGAAGTCTCGGGTTACCAACGTTGCTGGTTCGAGTAGGTACCTAATTTCGCGAAATTTTCTTTCATATTTCATATTTCGACTGCCTCTGTGGCTCTGTAGGAGTGTATCCGACTGCTACGCAAGAGGTCGTGGGTTCGATTCCCACCCAGGATAAAACTTTGTGTGATGAGCACGATGGTTTAATCTGTGTCTGGGTGTAATTTATCTATAATAGGTATTTATATATAAGTATGTTTATCAGTTGTCTGGTTGCCATAGTACAAGCTCTGCTTAGTTTGGGATCAGATAGCGTTGTGAGTTGTCCCAAGATATTATTATTATTATATATAAAAGTGCTGCTCTTCGAAATATTTAATTAAATAGATTTTAGATAGGTTAGGTTATTAACACTGTGACGTCAGTACGCAGAAACTTGCGGCACGTTGTATGTTGGAACTTTATTCGTCGTATTACGTCACATTGTAGTTTTTGTATACCTTGAGTTACATATACAATTTTCGTTGGGATCTCTAATTTTTTTTGACAACAATATATAGCCTATGTTACTCCTCGATAATGTAACTTCTTAATGGTGATAGAATTTTTAAGTTTATTCGTTACATACAAAATACAAATCTTCTCTCTTTATAATATTAGTGATTTTTATGGATAGTTCTCAGTTTACTACCACTTTTCACTACCATTTTTCTGAAGAAAAGTTTTCAATATTCGAAACAATGGCAGTGGGGTTCGCCACTGTTCGAATTGAAAATATTAAACTGAGAATTTTCCTTCAAAAATGGAAGAAAGAAGGTCAAAATCAAAAATTATTGTATACTCACGGTCCCCACTGCTGGCTTCAAGTATCTTTTCCCTGATGATGCGGCAAGCGTCGTACACCGTGGTGGAGGGGTCGAACTGTATGGTCTTCACCACCTTGCCGCCGTCAATGGATATCTTCAGTGATAGAGCCGCCATCTTCGTTAGAGAGTGGGCTCTGGTGACAAAATATATATCCATTAAAATAATAGTATTGCGAAACCGGTGATAATCTAGTGATAATTGCATCGGACTGAAATTTAGAGGTACCCAGAGAGGATATTGGCGGTAGCCTAATGGCTAAGGCATCGTCGCGGGTTCGATTCCTACCCATTATACTACCGACGTGAACACAAGCCTTTGAGCTTAGCTGGAGGGGTTAACAAGATTGCAAGTAATGTGGTTTCAAACCCACATTGCTAGAAATCTTAAAAATAAAAAATCCAGACCTGAACCAGATATTATTTTATACGTCGCACAAGTGCCCATATGGGACTTTGTGCTGCAGTTCGTACTATCATTACGTCTCCAAAGCAGTCAAAAGTAATAAGCTTAAGAAGTAAACACTTCTTCGTTTATGATCAGCGGTATAAAATTAATTGAACTGGACTTGTACTAAAAGTAAAATAGTAAAAGTTTGTTATCAGTCTAAAGGTTTATTTCCGTGCATCGCGGCCGATCGCGGCGCCATACATTCTCCTACTCTGAGTATAGAGGCATCGGCCGCGCGCGTCAGACGTTTGTCGTAAGCCGCGCGCGGCTCGCGATCGGCCGCGATGCACGGAAATGAAACTTTACAACAACCTTTTTACGGCAGAGGCCACAACAGTGTCAGTTATTCTTCCGTGTAATGTTAATGGATCACTGTGTTTCGATGGAGGGCACTGTAGCAAGTGTAATTACTGGGCAAATGAGACTTGCGAACTAATGTTGACGAGGAACGCGGTGCGGCGACATTCGGATCTTGCTAAGTAAGGATTTGGGTGGCCCTAATACTGTTATGGGCGACGAGTGACGCTTACCGTCAAGCGCACGTCCTGCTTCGTCTCTTATTTCATTGTTTATAAGAATCAAGCCATTGCATGTCAATGTCTTCGAAGTTTTGGTTCCAGGACATGCTGGTTTGTGAGCAGTGGTGATGAAAAAATCACAAAAAGTACGTGCCTGTTCCCACTGGGTACACCCCAGTGGCCCAGTGTTCAATTAATCTGCTCAAAAATATACCTCTGGTATCACTAGCATCAAAAGTTTGTTACTGGTTACCATTAGAAACGTAGTATAAAAAATAATACATACTTATGTATAGTGGCAGTTTTGTAAGGTCTGTCTGGATGTTCGAGATCTAAGTCCAAGGAGTGAGCGCTGCCCCGCCGCTGTCGAGGTCTCTCTTGGCTAAAGGAACGGTGACGTGGACGGGATTGGAATGAACCCTGGAAATTTACACGAAAAATATAAATATGAAACTAATTTATTAATTTAAAAAAAAACTAATTTATTTATTAAAAAGCGGCGGTAGCCATTAGGCCGCCGCTTTTACGATTGCGAGTTCGATGCCTTAACCATTAGGTTAAGGCATCGAACTCGCAATCGTGAGATAATTCAAGTCCTACCCATTATACTACCGACGTGAACCCACTTATTAACACAAGCTATTTAGCTTAGCTGGAGGGGTTAGCGGGATTGCTAGTAATATAGAATCTCAAATCCCACATTGATAGTGATATTTAAAAAAAACAGTTAGAATATATTTTGTTTGAACATAGGTGAGAAGAGAACTGTGTCGATTAAACTACAAAACGTTGGGTTTAGGTTAATTAATTCATAAATCCTTGAAGTGTTGTGTAAAGTGATTTGTATAAAATTATTACAAGTCCATAGGTGACACATATTCTTGAACGAACATCAGTAGGAAGTAAACTGTGTGTTACGGATAATCGACACAATACTATGTGGATCACACAAATTGACATCCTGGGCGACGATTGAACCAGCAACCCCTTGGTTCGCTAGCTTGTAATCATTGTAATCATTGGTTCAGCCACCACAACATATCAACATACATGCACGGCAGATCTTTTTCCAAAAAACTTTTCTTTCACATAATTCTTCCAAGTACCTACATAAAAATAGTAGATAGAAGTAAATAAATACTCACAGCTCGCGGCGCGGTCAGCCGCCGCCAGTTGTCAGATAGCGCTTGCTCGATGCGCGAGCGCAAGCTACGTCACGCGTCCCCCTGTGTTTGCGGTGGTACACAATCAGCTGGTACCTATAACAATCAGAAATGTTCGCGTTGAGATAGTGAACATACATTGGTGCCCTGTGGCATCCTACTACAAAATATAAAGAATTATGATGGAATTCGTTAAATGTAAATAATAAAATAAAAGTGTATTGAATTTAAATGTGTTCCCTAAATAAATGCATTATGTATTTACATAATTATTGTGTGATAACAATTTATTTTAAGATTAGATTACGCGAAACAGGGTTCGGCTCTATCAAAAATGTGTATAGAAAACCTAAATATTAGGACACGAAAAAAATTGCGTCACTAGTCGTTAGTTTTTCTAGTAGATGATATAAAGAAATTTAAGGATATGTCTTAATATGATCCCGCAAATAAATCTTGATGTTGCGGAAAAATGCAAAAACGAGCATTTTCGTATTGTATTCGTAATGTAACATATGTACGAACGAATATTCTACTTTATTTTGACCTGCGCTCCTGCGCACTGTGAAGTAATGGTTGTGTGCAGAGAGCGAAGCCGGCGATCGTGTCGCTGTGTACGTAGCGCTAAATAAATAATTCTCTCAGTGTAATGCCCCCTTAATAACAAAATGATGTCATGTCGACCGATTCAAATGGCTACGAAAGATCATTATAATTTTAATACTTCACAAGTTTACAATCATCAAAGCTTAGCGTATTTTATATTTTTTAATTTAACGCAACTTTTACCTCGAAGTCTTTTGAGGGGAAACTACTATGATCTCCAAAGTCCAAACAACACCACGGCTTATGACATCAGAACCCTTAACAAATTACATCATACTAAATGTAAAATATTTTTTTCGCGCATCATCAACAACTAGCGATGAATAAATTCTCATTTATAACTTTTGACAAAAAATGATGTTTTGTGTTATTAAACTAACATATCGGTCATCGTTCCATAAGCAGCGGGATGGCATCACTATGTTATATTTGTAGGGCCAGCATCACCTGAGCAAGTATTTATAGATCGTTATTTTTAGGTAGAGGCGTCTTTTGAACAAGTTAAAATTATAATTGTGGCCCTACTATCGTAAATGTGAAATTTTGAATGTTTCGATGTTTTCTAGTACTAATCAAGTAAAGTTTGTATAAGAATATATCTAAAATGGTTAATTCTGCCCATTTTATTTAATAGTAAAACATAATATCAGAAATTCGTTAATGCAATTCGTTATTGTAATAAAAATTTCCCGGTCTAAGATTTACCAAATATATAATAAAAATTGTTATATAATTTTAAAACATAACTTTCATATTCAAAAATAATATATGCGCCCTCTGCTGAGGAATTCAACTGAGATATACTACAGAATGGGGAGCATAGTTCACGCCCAATTTATCAAAATTTACTGCTGGTAACACCATGCTTTAGGGGAACTAGTCGTAGATATATCTAAGGACTGTAAAAAAATTGGACAAGTGTGATTCGCCGAGTGTTCCGTACAAATTTGTAGGTACATATTATAAATAGTTCAGGAATCGCGTATCCGCGTATATACATGTAGAAAAAACGGGTTTTCTTGCTAAATTTCATAGTTGTAGGTCAACGGGAAGTACCCTATAAATTTTGATAACTTGAGAGTGTCCAAATGAACGTTTTTGTGGCATAAACGGCCTATCTACGGCGTATCTTTTTTTTTACGTTAAATAAGAACTTTCATTTTTTCACAGCTTCAAGGGACTGCAGACCTTCGTATATAGTTTTAATTTCAACTTGATACTTCTGCGTAGAAGTTTCCGAGATAAAGGGTCAAGACAGACTGATGGACGGACGGACAACAAAGTGACCCTATAAGGGTTCCGTTTTTCTCCTTTTGAGGTACGGAACCCTAAAAAAGGAACGACGAGGGAATGACGTTACAATATAATAGACGGCTGAACTATTATAGTTCTAATCCGAAAAAAGTAGATTGAAGTGACAGATAAGCGCACGCCCACCTGATGGTAAGTAATTAATATAGCCTAATTAGTATTATATAATAATAATAATATAATAATATCTTGGAACAACTCACACAACGCTATCTGATCCCAAACTAAGCAGGGCTTGTACTATGGCAACCAGACAACTGATAAACATACTTATATATTTCTAAATACATATATAATACATAAATAACACCCAGACACAGAATAAACCATCGTGCTCATCACACAAAGTTTTATCCTGGGTGGGGATCGAACCCACGACCTCTTGCGTAGCATTCGGATACATTCCCACCGCGCCACAGAGGCAGTCAAGTCAGTCAGTCATTATATGTATAATTACTAGGAGTAACTAATAGCAACTATCGTCTAGCTACCGCAAAACGCTTATCCCGATGCATAGGAGAATTTATTAACTGTAGGAAAAACACAACTTTACCAATAGCTTGGAATACAGTCACTGATCCAAATTTCGTTTAAAACCTTGGTCCCGCCAACTCATTACTCTTCATTCGATCTACTTTTGAATGAACTAACCCCCTACACATCTCTCACATTTTTTACTCGCAGAAACAAATCTAGATGTTTTATTGTGGTCATTTCTGTAACTGTACACCACCAGTCTTCCTCAGTTTAAGCAACTTGACTGTTCCTGACTCTCTTGAAACTTACAATGTAAATATTTCAGTCAAAGTTACAATGTTCAAAGCAACAATTCAATTCATGCCACTTATTGGGTCGACCGGAATATTTATGAGTTCATCTATTTTTGTAACTAATGTATTAGAGAGATGGTATTTGAAACTCATAAATATTATTTAAGTGACATGGGAGTGTTAGGGAAGGTTTTTTTTTTGTTTGGTATTTGTTTCTTTAATGAACGCTGGTTACATCAGTTTTCTGATGATCTTGTCTAATGTATCCGCTGTCATTTGAGCTTCGCATTTGATTGTACTTATTGTACTGAATTTCGTCACGTTATCGCGTATCTTATTAGGATATAATACGAGTACGAGGCGTTACAACGAAAAACCAGATTATTATTAGAAGCAATGATATTTCGATCCATTTGTTTTTTGATTCTCCACAGACGAAATCTTTTTATGCTTATACCAAAATAACCCTTACCCGGTGTTCGGCAAATTCGGGATAAGGCAGAAACTTCATTAGGCGCAAACTGGATTTGGCAGAATCGTGTTACGTCAGAAGTACAGTTAGATAAATCATAATAGTCTTCGTAAAGTGGACTTGGAATTTTCGTTTTGGAGAAATAGAGTTGACCTCTAGGCTCGTCGTTCGTATCGTACAGTAAAACTATGATACATCTACGAAGTTTTTTACTCACTTGCAGCAACTCTCTATCGACCATGACACAGGCTTGCCTCTTTGATAAAATGTACAAGAGTTATCTAAGTACGTACTGCCCCAATCAGACTGCCTAATTTGCCTTTTCTTAACTAATCTGCCAAAGAGGCAATCCAACAACCCTTAGATACTCCAAAACTCATAAACTCGACTCCACTAAGCACTTCAGAATTAATATCTAGTGCTATAAACTTAATATGACTAACAACTACCCTCCAATCCCAATAAAATCGGACGGAAAGGCATTCTTGGAGCTGCCACTCAAAAATGAACTTTAAATCATTGCAATAAGGGGATGGCGTGATATTAACAGATTCATATGGACTCATTAAACAGGGTATAGTCATAACGGCCGAGTTATTGCATACAGTTTTGCATAAAAAGGCATGAAATGGTCTCTAGCAGACAAGAGGAGACGGGTCGGAATTTTAATAGTTCAATGTTGTGTGGGGTGGCGAATTGTAATGTGTGGACAGACGATCATTTCGCAAATAATATACATAATTATACATTTAAACTTTTTATAGTGTAAGTACTTTCTTTACTTAAATTAATCAGCGCAGTTGTAGAAGTACCTTATATGGAAGACATAAAACAACTTAATGATTTGCGAATGTAACGTCGTCAAGAGCTCTCTGACCGCGAACGTTAGGAAACCTAGGGTAGAGAACTCATTCCTTTAAGCTTCATAGTCTTTGCTTAAATCTTTCTTTAAATTGGGTCGATACAGCTGCTACCTAAACGTAGCGAACAAATTCTAATATCTGTATTTCGTAAAATCAAATGAATGACTCTTTAAAAACAGAGGTTCCAAATGAAGAAGCTGCCAATAAACTCAAAGACTCTTCTAAGTTCGTCACGTTATATTTCGAACTACATGATTTTATTGTAATGAATCAGTGTGTTTCGAACAGAACGAAATACGCCGCATTAGTATCTATACACTTAAAATCTATACTAATATTATAAAGCGGAAGAGTTTGTTTGTTTGTTTAAACGCGCTAATCTCAGGAACTACTGGTCCGATTTGAAAAAATCTTTTGTTGGATAGTCCATTTATCGAGGAAGGCTATAGGCTATATAATATCACGCTATGACTAATAGGAGCGGAGCAGCGACGAGAAATGTTGCAAAAACGGGAAAAAATTACGCATACGAATTTGCGCGGGACAGCTTGTTTCTTAATATTTCGCCAGTGATTACTCAGTAATTTCCCGAAAACACGAACAGATTAGCCAAATCAGGGTGGTGAATCAATTGCAATAGGAAAACACATGCCAGACAAACATTGGCATTGATCAGGGAAGGGTTTCCCCCAATAGTTGATGGTAAATCATAGTTGAGATAAAACAGATGCAGCAGAACACTGCGAAAGCGATTCTACTAAGTAATGTTGGAAACTTTGGGATGTTTAGATTTTGGTGTTTGCTCTGACGAATGTGTATGGAATTCGCTGCAAGATATTTGCAGACGAATACTTGCAATTCAGTTGGCATGTATATCATTCTATACTACACTGGCACTAGGTCACTACCGCGAATCGACAATCATAGCTAGCAATTTGCGAATAAGATTGAAGAAGGCAAATTATTGAAAGGTTAAGCTTTTGTTTAATATACTATAGTAAACGAACTAGCAATATCTAGCTACTCGAATATATTAGGAGCTAGAAAATAGGTAGGGTGTCAATCATAGACCGATTGAATACCACCAGTTTCAGTTATCTTTACTTACTTTATAAAGCTGAAGAGTTTGTTTGTTTAAATGCGATAATCTCAGGAATTACTAGTTCAAATTGAAAAATGATTTTAGTGTTGGATAGCCCATTTATCGAGGATTTCTATAGGTTATACAGCATCACGCTACGACCAATAGGAGCAGAGCATCAATGAAAAATGCTGCAAAGACGGGCAAAATTGACGCAAAGGAAGTTGCGCGGGTCAACTAATATTATAAGAGTTTGTTTGTTTGAAGGCGGCAATCTCAACAACTACTGATACGAATTGAAAAGTTACTTCACTGTTAGATAGCCCATTTATCGAGGAAGGCTATAGGCTATATAACATCACGCTACGATCAACCAATAGGAGCGAAGCAGCAATGAGAAATGTTGCTAAAACGGGGAAAATATTCGCGGACGTAGTTATTTCGTAAAATGGTAATTCTGCATTATAACTGTGTGCATCATTACTGTGTTTCGGTTGAAAGGCACTGTAGAAAGTGTAAATTGGTGGGCAAATCAGACTTACGAAGTAAAGTATCAAAACGAGAAGCGTGGTGCAGTGGCGGGGTGACGTTCTATAGGCTGGCTTGACGCTTACCATGAAGCTCGCGACCTTCTCGTCTATTCATTCAGTGGTAAAATGAGCAGAATGATCGACCTCAGAAAGGGCGGAGCCATAAACGAAAGTTACTAATCCATAATTTCGATTACATTAATCGATAAACAACGAACGTTGAATACAAAACGTTACTTGATCAAATATTCATAGCGTTCAAAACCATGTCGGGAAGAATTGTTGACGCATCATCGCACTTGCAAATGTACTTGATGTGAGCCGACGGTTTGAGGTCATAATGTTGTTTCAGTAATTAACGACGAGGGAATGAACTAGTGACAGCAAGGAACTGTGCCGCGGTTAAATTTACAGATGGGTAATCATTTACAAAGTTGGCTTTTTAAAACGGGATTATAATCGTTTTATTGCAAAGTCTTTCAAAATTGACCTTAATTTTAGATTATTCCAATATTAAAAAAATAATGCATTTAAATCAAAATATATTCATTTTATTTAACCCAATAAATGATTATTTAAAACGTCAACATTAAAAAAAAAATAGTTAGGTGGCATGTTTGAAGATCATGAATAAATTGATTCCATACCAATATTTGAATTGCCATAAAAACTTTAAACTTTTAAAAGCATATCACTAAGTACATAGATCCCTACTAATATATAAATGTGAATGTAAGTTTGTTTGTTACGCTTTCACGTGAAAACTACTCAACCAATCGTCATAAAACTTTGTACACATAATATTCTTGGAGGTATTAGAAGTAACATAGGATTATAAAAAAGGGGAAAATTTACGCAGACGAAGTTGCGCGGGACAGCTAGTATTTCATAGTATAAGAGGCATTTGAGACCAAAAACTTCAGACCGTTATCATTCACGAAATTCTGGTCTAGGTTATTTCTTTTTCGACAACCTGATAATTTTTGACACTCACTCTAACCTTCCCGGATGAATGACGACAAAATAATCCAGAGAAGGACCCACGCCCACATCAGGACACTTTGTACGCAGCGAGGCGTGTACTGTCAATTTTGAGGCGCCGCCACGACGCGCGACGTTGCTTAGCAACCAATTTACTGGATGTGGTAAAGGTAATACTTGTTGACGGATTCATTTAACGATTTGCTTACATTAGAAACAGTAATGTTGATCTTCAAAACGTCATTTCTTCAAAGATAGAGAGCAGTTATTGTTACTATCAATGGAAACGTCAGATAAATTAAAATTGATAGATTCCTAGTTCAAATTGAAGCCGAACGAAAAAATCTTTCACCAAACAGTTGCTTAATTTATCAGTTACTTAATTAGGTGTTAGTAGTCCCATTAGAATTTCCCTATGTCCATTCACAGCTTAGCTCAAAGCCTCTTGAGTACTCAGAAAGCTGTAATTTGGAATAGATATAGAATATAATTAAAGAATGTACTGTTATGTGCTTTAAGCGTTAGTTACTTTAAGTCACTGGATTAGATAAAACTAGATAGTTGTTTTTAAACTTTCGCGATTTTTATACATATTAGATATATTTCGGGACTTAATCGCGTGAATTAGTTAAAGGTACGAACTTGGAACCCTGTTATCAGCAAATGCAATCGTAGCCGTAAAGAGACCGCGCCTCAGTGTAAATACGTTGTAAGTATAGTGTGTAGAAGTACCGACAGTACAAATTATCAAAATTATGAAGACCAGGCGAGGGTAGTTGAAAAACCCCGCGCCTCACGGAGACATCGCTAAGCTGCCATCAGTCGACCCGTGACCACTATCGGTGCAATTCGATCGAAACGTCAGGTAAATAAAAGGTTCGTACCTTTAAATAATTCACGCGATTAAGTCCCGAAATATATCTAAAAGTAGATAGATGTTGAGATGATAGATGACCCAGAACAATACTCAAATCTATAAAGAAACATCGTATCAAAGCAGCATGATCTAAAACAAAAAAGTTGGAAGACGTGTGACAATCAGCAATTTGCAGTGTGCCCGCGTGGTATATTACAGCCCGTATCCTCTCTCAGAGAGAAGCGATAGTATCACTGCAGTGGGAACATTAAATAGCTGATTATGTATCTAGTAATAGAATATTATCTTTATTGAAATGACCAAGACGCTGATTACACATGTTCATTGAAGTGACCGAGACTTTTGATTACAATTGCTGTAAAAATAGTTTTACATTGAATAAGATTGTGAATCACCACAGCTGGGAGATGGTACCGCAGTGATTCATTTAGGGCAATCTAACCTATTTATAATCATGTTTGGAATGTTAGCACCGATGCCGATTTAACCAAAATGTTTATGTAAAAATTGCATCCTTTGTACATCTATTTGTAATTTGTTTGACTACATTAGTGTGTACTAATTTAGCCAATGACTGTCTCGGCGGTGCTGTTGGGGTGTAAGTATATGACCGCTGCTTGAAAGGCCGTAGGTTAGATTCCCACGTAATACACAACTTTCTATGTTCATCCCATTTATTGTTCCGAGTCTAGGTGTAAAAGTTGTAAAAGTACAACAGTATCATGAACTGTTTTAATTTCTCTTTTTTATTTTAATAATTTAAAATTGGAATGAATTTAAACTGTATTTAAAAATAGTAGATTCGTCTCTATACTACTATTAAAATAGCAAACGAGCTTTCTATCTTGTGTGATGGTAAGCAGTTACTAGAGCCTATAGACAAATCCTATCTTGGAGAATCCCATACCTGCTATCAATGGGAAAAGAAAGAACTATCAAATAACTACAAATAAACCACTAATAATGTTACACAAAGGGTGTGTCAAAGAGACGAAGTATATAGACTAAGTGATACAAACACAATAAGAGTATTTGACAGTATTATGGTGTCAGGTTACTTGGCTAAGGGGTTCATTGTTTGACCAACAAAAGATCTTGTCTCCAAAGTATACTCATGGGATTCTATTTCTATAATATATTTCCATTGTTTTCAAAGATTATTGAAATCTGATAAAAGAAGGAAAATAAATCATAATGTACAACTATCTATCAAATGACAAAATTGAAATTAGAGGAAGAAAAGGAAGAATCATATCATAATGATCGATCTTGTTAGATCTATTGGTAGGTATATTAGACGAGTATTAAACCAATTGAGAGGTTACCATAATAGTAGGCAGTACTATAAAATTTGCAAAGCATTTAGCTTAAAGCACTTAAAGATTATTGCCAGTATAATATGATTGAATGCAGCATCAAAATGTACTAGAATATCTTAAAAAATGTATAAATATATTTGTGTTGCCAATCATCAATAACGAAACATAAAATCTGAATCCAACATAAAGTTCGAATAAGGACGAGCAATAAATGAAACTAATCATTAAAGAGACGATAAAACTAAAAGCCTATAAGAACAAAATCCATAATCTGAAGAAATCCGAACAAACAAATAAAGCGCATGCGTCAATCCCCACTACTGGAGAAGGTGGGGGTAAGATCGATACACTCCGGCGCCGACATGTCTGGCGCCCGGGGAGCGCTGTCTCGCTTACTCTTGTGAGATAGATATAGGTGTACGTGAAATAGGACAAATGTTGGGTGTGGCTGATTAGGCTGAGACAAATTTTTACTAGATCTAGTATTTAAAAAAAAAACATAGATCGGTGGGTAATACTTTGAATGGTAACCATGTAGCCCCCGTCCCATATAGCGTCTAATCGCCCTACCATAAATGGTCTATTAAAAAGAGCTTACTGGAATCATCAACCTGCCCGCCAAAACCGTTCAAAATCGTAGAGAAAGCTTAGCAGTGGGATCGTGTGCTGATAGATCAAAAAACTGTTATACTTCTACTTGGTCATTAGTAGTTATAAAATATAAAATTAAAGAAATATTTGCGTCAATAATGACCATTCCCGGAAAGTAATAAATATGGAAAGATAGAGAAAATAATAAATAAAAATAATAAAACTATAAAAACTGATGGGATGGAAAAGGTAAGTTATATAAATATGAAAAAACGCGTGGTTTTTGTTGAATCTAACCATCATGTAACTAGTACGAAATAACAATCCAAAAATAAATAGACAAAGAAGTCAAGATAAAAATACGACGTCGCATGTACGTCAGCGATCTTACTTCCGGTCGCCACAGGAAGTTGTCATGAGCTGGACGCGGGAAATCCGATAGTTCTGTTTTTCTATTAGCGAATTAGGGGCTAATATAGTGACCGAGGGTGGAACTGTCATTATGATGGGGACGTGTCACTGAGTGAAATCAGATTGTTTGATGAACTAATAATTTAAGGGATAAAATATGGTCGTTTGGATAAACATTGCGGAATAGGGGAATCAATAAGTCAAGTATGGATAGACGATAATATTCTAGTAAATATGATTGGACTAGAAATCAGCTTCGAAGTTATTGATGATACCTTTATCATCAATAACTTCGAAGCCGACTACTAGAGAAGAAATATAGGAAGTGTGAAAATACTATATAATTTGGGCCTAAGATATTTTAGCATAAAATTAATTTTAACACTATAATAATGTAAAACTATACCAAATATAGTCAACCTGAGAATTTGGATAGGTAATCTACGCCGTGTTTCTTTTTCAATCCGTCACAATCTATGTGACGAATTAAAAAAAAAACTTAAGTGATTTAGTAAGATATAGTTTGTGACATGTATTTTGTACTATCTGTACCGTCAGTAATGATCATTAGTTATCTACCGACACGAATAGAGTATTGGAAGAGGAAAATGACTAGCTTTACCGTGTGTGACAACATCAAGATTAAGAATAAGACATGATTGCGGAAAAGTCGCATTAAGGAAAACCTCGTATATGGTTTTATACGTACAATCGGCATCATTTGAAACCTGTTCTTCTAGCAAAATAAACTTTGCGATTATTTTAACCTAAAAATCCCTTAGAGATTAGGCCTGTATCTACGCAGTGGGAACGTTAGAAGGTTATGTTAGTCAAAAAAATCATAGGAACTTAAGACTATAAACCTCATGATATTTTCTTCAAAAAGAATTTAATAAATCAAGTATAAATTAGCAAGTTGAATAAAAGGTAATGAGAAAATAATAAACCACTTAACTTCAACTTATCAATTACGAAAATCCTATACACAACTCAATAGAAAGCCTAACAAAATTCCACAAACAAGACGAACAAAGAAACTCTTTAAATAATCCTGATAATACCCAGACAAGTCATTCTAATTACCATTCATCCATCGGAGCTAATCAATGAAGGAGAGGTAGGAGACGGACCAATCATCGCAGCAGGAGTTGACGTCCCGTTGCGAGAGAAAATTGACGGTAATGATGTTGGCAAGCTAAATGAATGATAAGAAAATTCTGTAGGAGGGTTCTCGCATGGAGTTTTAAATAATAGGGTGGTGCTAAGAAATTAGTAAGACATATTACGTAATTTTAGGTAATCTTTTGAAAGCATTATTATTATTACGAAAATTATCTAAAAAAATGTTCATTATTAGAACCTATAAAAGGGATCAAAACACAGTGCAGTGTACTGTATTTATGTTTCCATTCATAGGAAACGTTTTATCTATAGAGTTTCTAATAATATTTATAAAAACAGCAAAGACACAGAAAATATATTAAGAACTAAAAAATCAAGAAAATACGTTTAATAATGAAACAACCGTACCGAAATAAGCAAAAACGTATATTTTAAACCACACGTATATAATAGTATATATAATATACGAGATCAATTCTAATAAGCCAACAAACGTCCAAAGCAACCCTATTTAATTAAAAAGTACACAAACCAAACAGATCTTTGGGAACCTTGAATCGAACTAACGAGACATAATCATAGAGGTTGCAGGCGATAATTACACCAAACACGATTAGAAAGGGTCCCACACTCAATACGTAAAATTCACATAAAGATTTTAAATTATAGGATGAAAAACGGTTACAAAAGAACATTGGAAACGAAGGACAGTCAAAAAATACTGACAATAGAAAATTTGCAGAGAAACATTGTTGAGTGTAATCTAACGGAGTAGTCAAACAGGAAAGAAATTATAAAAAATAAAACTTATGCACATTTTGAGAAAACCTAAAAAACAAAGAAATGCTCAAAAGTTAATTTCCTTGCATAACTTTATCAAATCTGCAAAAAATAATCTGAATAATAAAATGAAAATGACTCAAACAATGGTTTACCTCGCTGGGTTACCCCAATTTATTTCATGAAATAAATTTACAACGGACTGGCGTTAAATACAAGTATAATCTCTGCACAAATAACGAACAGAACCATTGTATTGTTAAACAAGATTTTTAAACCACAAAAAAAACCAAGAACATTACTAATAAAGATTAATATAAGAATAAATAATAATAAAATCAAATTCCTATACAATTTAACTACATTTTTTAACAAATGAAAAATTTAAGTATGTAGAACATACTGAAGAGGAAATTTGAACGTGAAAAACGTCCAGCGGCGAGTTTCAACCACCTGAAAACTAAAAGTTTGAACACGTGGTTGGTACAAGTGGCACTTACCTCGAACGGGAGCGGCGTGCCATCGCTTCGTCTCGTTCCCACTTTAAATAAATACTTTACCCTCTCGCTCTCTCACACCCTGCTCGATTTCGTATTGTTAATCTTGAATTTAGAAGACTTCAAACAATAGGAGACTTTGAGAATTGAATTCAGTTTGTATTGAGACTAGACTTGAAAGGAGATAGAATTGTAGAATGTTCAATAGAGGGCCAAGTATACTGCCCTGTGGTGCACTTAGCACTTGTGATGTTTGGTGCAGTTGTGCAGAGTTGTGCAGTCTCTGGTCGATGGGGGTGAGAGAGCGGGACCACCGCCGCCGCGGACGGTCCACCGAGGAATGTTCCGCGACCCCGGCAGCGCGCCAGGATCTCGCGCCTAGCACTATCAACCTTCTCCAACGCTCATGAGGGGTTGATCCGCGCACGCGCGTCGCAGATCTCCTGTCCTTTACGCACCCACGCAGAATAGAGATGGGGGAACGAACTTTAGGGATGATTTTCGGAGGGTGAAGAGACGATGAAAGATGGAAATGCATCTCGGACTCCGTTCGGATTTCCGGAGCTCGTGATTTTGTTTATTGATTCGTATCTACGAAGACTTCTATAGGACGCTTTCTGGGGAGTTATTAATCCCCTTATCATGTCACTTGGAGATTTACTGCTAATGTTATACTAATAAAACTTTTTACTGACCATAAATATCTCCCTCTATGATGGATGTTTCTAGAACTCAATCGTTAACGTTAGAAATTATAAAGGGGGTCTTAACAATACACCTGTGACCACTTTGGTTCACAAAAGGTCATTGATTGACTGGAAATTTGAAAAAATAAAGATTGCCAATGCAATATCACCTATATTCTTACCTACCGAAGAGTTAAAATCAAATTTCAGTGTTGTAGTTAAAGCTGTAACCCCAAACAGTGTTGTTGTAGAGAACAATTATGAATATTTACGCAGCGGAGTGCTGTGTGCGTCGGGACAGAAGTAATGGGCGTTGACGTGAAGGGTTGTGGGTTCGATGCTCACTTCGCTGTTGATGTAACAAATTGAGATTGCGATATTGTGATTGTAGATACTTTTGACAATATTCATGTGGACGTTAATTGCTTTGACAAAACAGCTGCGATAACTAACGTTTTTTAAGTATACCATTATCACATTTTGTTTGCATGAAGATAAAATAATCCCTCTCACTTACTCAAACTAACTGTTAAACTTGGTGTTAAAATAGTTATGAATTGTGATGCAGATGATTTTTGAATTAACTGATATGCATCAAAAGCTTTGCTTTTCACCTTTTTTATTATTCGCTATGAAGAAAGTTTGAAAAGCTATGAATTAAAAAGCAGCCTAGAAGAACTATATCTTATTATTTTTAGTTCTGTACGAAACGAAAATCGAACTTGTACAATAATCATTGGTTTTACAGCTTCACCATCTATGCAAAGTAAATAAATTAACGTAGCATGATAAGACAATATTGTTTTGACATTAAGGGACTGTCCTATTAAAACCGATGGGATACACTGCATCTCGCAATATAGTATGAGTGGCTTACGTAATTAATAACCCATTCGCAAAGCAAACATCGCGATCGGTTACTCGTTGCAAGTGGCACTACTTGCGGAGATGAGTCGTACATGCTCGAGTGTTTAGGGTTATAGGCAATTTTGCAGAGGAAAATATTGTTATTTGTTATTAAAATATTTTGTTGCTTAATCATTTAACTATAGATGTTTTAATACATATTTGTTTATGTGTACCTATATATTTAGACTAACTGTCCCGCACAACTTCTTCTCCTATTGGTAGTAGGTAGTGTGATGTTATATAGCCTTCCTCGATAAATGGGTTATCTAACAGTGAAAGAATTTTTCAATTCGGATTAGTAGTTCCTGAGATTACCGCGTTCAAACAAACTCTCCAGCTTTATATTTTTTTATAATATAATTAATTAGTATAGATAACATAAAAAACCGGGCAACAGCATGTCGGACCATCCTCAGTGTACGATAGACTTGAATAATTGCATCAGCAGAAGAGCGTCTGTTCATGGCAGTTACACCTTTTGTTGAGAAACGCGGTTTTTCGGCAATAACTCGGTGATATCCGATCAAATCCGAATTAATTTTAGTTTAAAGTATTTATTAAGTGGTACCTTTGTGATTTTTGCATATTTTTTGGTCACACGATACAAATGACAAGGGGGGGGGGGGGGGAGGGACACAATTTATGCAAATTTCGAAGCGAATATTTTCAAAAATATTCTCTTAATCAAAAAAATATGAAAAACGTTAAAATGTTTTAAAAAGACAAACATTTTTTATCTGTTTCTGTTACATGTATGGAGTGCCCCCCAAAAAATATTTAATTTTATTATTTAGCTATCAAACTGCGCTTGGTTGTTTGTGAATTTGGTACATTAAAGTACTGTTTACAACATTTGTGGAAGTTTTTTATTTTTAGTGTCTTTTAAAAAAAAAACTAAAAGTAGTCACTTAAGGGCCTAGTTGAAAATCAGCGTCAGGCTGCCTAGCATATGCTGAACTAGGTCCTATTTTTCGACATAATCAAATAATTATAAGTACGTGTTCTTTATTTTTATATTGTAATGGGTTGTTATTTTATGATGTAAGAACGTACAGTTTTTTGTGTAAATTTCAAATCTTATCTTAAACTAAGTAGTACTACAAGACACGTTTTCAACAAATTTCATCAAAATTCATTGCGTAGTCCTCGAGTAAAATGCCTGTGACATACGGACGTACAAACAGACAGACAAACGGACATGACTAAACTATAAGGGCTCCGTTTTTGCCATTTTGGCTACGGAACCCTAAAAAATAGTACATTTTAAAATGTATTACCACTTAGGAAAAAAAACGCAGCTCTCTTTCTAATTATCAAGATAACGAATAAAATATCAAAAGTCCAGACCATATCGGACATCTATCTAACATATAGGTAGATATAGAACTAAATTCCTGTGGATTTTCGCTTTTAGAAAGATTCTTTTACAAACTATTTTCACGCATTTTTTCAAAAAATCTCCCTCGACATGTATATTTATCGAGAGTATCGCTCTCACTTAAGTTTGGGAGCATCCCGCTGTGATGCACAGGAACTACATTTGGTTAAAAAGGGTCTGTCTTGAACATGGAAATGATTCAAGCAAGACTGCTTTAAAAAATGGCGTTATATTTATTTTTGAAATTCCCTTTTTATTTTCGTCAAAACTCGTCTAGTCGTTTTTGCAATAAAGTAAGAATAGCACACTTCTCTCCGTCCTTGTTTCAATCCGGTACCGGCCTCCCGACGTCTGATTGAATCCGGGTATCAGGTGCGAAGTGTATAGCGATGTACGGTAGCTTTCACATGTTCGTATGTGAGGTCCGGTCGCTAAATAATAATAATAAATAATAAAAATGATTTATTCACTCAGGAAGCAAAATACTACACTTGTGAAAAGTCGATTCTACATTTACTTGTAATGCCTGTTCGCAAACAATAGGTAAAGCCCGAGAAAATAACAGGAAATAAAATCTCGTGGCCACTCTTTTCAAATTGCCAATGTTTACAATGTTTCTCTGTTTATGAACTGTATATGCAGGTAAGTTGCTGCCACCATTATGTTATACACCATATTAGAGGACTGATGCAAAAAAAAAGGGGACAATAATATTAAAAGAGTACACGAAATTGGATATATCAGCCTCAATGGGGACAACATTGTAGGAGCATCCACTTACGATGTAAAAACTTAAACATAAACTAAACATTCGTCGCCGGTTAGCTGGCGACCGGTCGCCCGGCGACGGATAGAACCCGGAACGTATGAAAATGACCTCAGTATGATACTATAAGCCGGTCTAAATAAACTTAATAACTGTTTTATTTTTTTTAAAGAATAGTAGTAATGTGGGACTCAGTCACCACATTACCAGCAATTTTGTAAACCCCTCCAGCTAAGCTCAAAGGCTTGTGTTAGGAGTGGGTTCACGTCAGTAGTTTAATAGGTAGGATTCGAATCCGCGACCTCACGATTGCGAGACCGATGCCTTAGCCATTAGGCTACCGCTGCTTACTAACTGATAAACATACTTATATATTTCTAAATACATACATTCATATTATATATAAATAACACCCAGACACAGAATAAGCCATCGTGCTCATCTGATGGACTGAACCCACGACCTCCGGTTTAGCAGTCAGGGTCACTAACCACTACACCAACAGGCCAGTCTAAACTAATATAAAAGGAACTCGTTAAAAAAATATCATGAGAAAACAATGAAATCAGCAGTTCGTACTGTCTCTTAGAAGTCACCAGTGTGCCACCTATAAGGCTTTTGTCACTCACAGTGTTTTACTATAATATTCTGTACAGTTATAAATCCACTAGCCTATGCCCGCGGCTTCGCCCGCGTAATACCAGATTGTTACCAAAACATTTTAACGGCAAAGTTTCATACTAATCTGCACCCCCGTTTTACCCCCTTAGGGGGTGAATTTTCAAAAATCCTTTCTTTGTGCTCCCCTACGTTAAAAAAGGAATCCCGTGCAAAAAGTTTCTAACCCTTATAGTTTAGGCCCTGCGTTGATAAGTCAGTCAGTTTTGTAATTTTCATAGGGATCTCTAATTTAAAAAAAAATATATAGCCTATGTTTACTTTACTCCCCGTTATTGTAGCTTTCTAATGGTGAAAGAATTTCTCAGTTCAGCATCAGCTTCTCCTTTTATATCTATACTAATATTATAAAGCTGAAGAGTTTATTAATTTGTTTAAACGCGGTAATCTCAGGAACTACTGATCCACATTGAAAAATTATTTCACTGTTGGATAGCCCATTTATCGAGGAAGGCTATAGGCTATAGGAAGGCTAACATCACTATGACCATTTCATGGCTACGACCAATAGGAGCCGAGCAGCAATAAGAAATGTTGCAAAAACGGGGAAAATTTACGCAGACGAAGTTGCGCGGGACAGCTAGTAAATAGATAATACTCCAGATCACTCGCTTAGTTCATTTATTAAGAAAACCGTAAAACCATAACTCCAGTCCAGTATTCAACGATTTTATCACCAAATATAAATGCGGCGATTTGTGAAACAAATACTACCGAGCGCGTTCATGTCTTCCAGTCTAGATTTACGGACTAGGCATTACATTATTTAAAGGACAGTGCTCGCAACATGGAATTGTCCCTTTGTCGAGGACTTACCAACGTATTAACTAAAGTGCATTCAATGATATAAGTCGATTATCAAATCGAACTTTCCACAGCCTTTAGGTAAGTGCAGGATAACCAGGTTTTTGCTCTAGAATAGTTTAGAAGTCAATTTAATTGCGATAACATCAGAAGTCGTTGTGGCATCCATTCGCATGGCAATAACCAGGATAAGATGGCATGGTTTGACCAAACCGATTGCCGATCTAATTTCAATTCAAATTAACTCTTAAATAGATGATAGAGGTATGAGCTTTAAGCGGTTTCAAAAGTGCATGTACTTAGGTACTAGACTCGACGTAGTTTTTAATATTTTTGCAATTGTTTTCGAATGCCTTAATCATTTAGGTGCAGTCGATTCGGATTTAAACAAATTAATAGGGCAACTTGGCTCGCAGTGGCGGTCACAGCTAAGCCACTTGCGACCACCACAAGATGTGAAAGATTTTGACATGATAATCCATACTAATATTATAAATGTGAAAGTAACTCTGTCTGTCTGTCTGTCTGTCTGTTACGCTTTCACGCTCAAACAGCTAAACCGATTTAGATGAAATTTGGTATGGAAATAATTGAATCTCGCGGAAGGACATAAGATAGTTTTTATCGCGATAACCGACATACACGCGGGCGGTGCGGCGGGCGATAGCTAGTGTCTTATAAATAATTCACCGAGTCACGCACGATAAAGTGTCACGATCCGTCACGTTCCGCCTGCTGATAGGCTGAAGTATTGTGGCCTTATGTGTGCGCATGCACTCGGGTCCACTAAAGTTGTCACAGGCATGGTTGTTTATAACAATGTCATCAATGTTTTCTTATGACGTTAACGTAAAATTATCGTCCGTAAACCGACTCTACAGATAACTATTTTATTTTTATACAATTTGTATGGTATCTACGCACACTGGGCGGTCAAGTGTTGGCATTCGAGCCATAAGCTGAGGTCAGAAGTGGCCGGGTTTGCGGTAGCACTAACAAACGCTCGATACGAATTTTGATTTTTTACGAACAAAAATTCAAAATGGACTTTTATTTTCAGTATGCATACTTTAAGTAAAATTGTAGAGCCTCAAGTACGCGTATATACTCAAACATTTTTAGGGTTCCGTAGACAAAATGGCAAAATAGGAACCCTTATAGTTTCGTCATGTCCATCTGTCTGTTTGTCTGTCCGTATGTTACAAGCATTTTGCTCAAAAACTACACAATGGATATTGATGAAATTTGCTGAAAAGATGTCTAGTAGTAGCCGCTACTTAGTTTGATAGCTAAATAATAAAAATAAACATTTTTAGGGGGGGGGCACTCTATACACGTACAGAAACATCAACGTGTGGCACATCATTATGACGATGACAGATCTTTTAAAAATATTGTAAGATTTCTATTAAACTTATTTGATTTTGTGAATATTTTTTAAATAATCGCTACGAAAGTTGCCTAATTGTGCCCCCATCGTGCAGATCCAGCCCACCCTGGGCCCTATCTTTTGAACCGTGTGACCACAAAGTATGAAAAAAAATCACAAAGGTACCACTTAACTAATTCTTTAAACGGCTGCGAAACACTGGTCATGATCCGATATGCTCTTAACCGGTTTTTAGGGTTCCGTATCCAAAATGGCACAACGGAACCCTTATAGTTTCGCCATGTCCGTCGTCCGCACCATTGTTCAGAGACTGTTAGTGCTAGGAGGCTGTAATTTTGCATGGATACACATATTACTTACGCCGACAGAGTGAAAGAATAAAATCTTGAAAAAAAAAAAAAACTTATGTAAGGGTACAGCTATAAGTAAAGTGGGGGTGTCATTTTTTTTTGTTACCTACCTCATCGTGTGGGGTATCATTAGGTAGGTCTTTTAAAAACGATTAGGATTTAGGAAGACGATTTTTTGATTTAGGGATCCGTTTGTATAACATTAAGCTTTAAAGTGTAAATTTTTGTTAGTCTGCCAAATGATTGATGTTGGGTATGTGAATAAAATCACGATAGAAGTTTGAATAGCGAAATTATAAGGAAACCTATAAAAGCTAAGTAGGCTTTACAAGTTAACGAGTAACAGATGATCAAATGATGTAACAAAATGTTTGTACAAATTCCATTGAAAATTATTATTAAGTAGGTATAAGGTTGTCAGTATGAAACAAAAACAACAGAAAACCCACTTCGATATTCGAACCCGCCGCAATATTCGAATGGAGGGGGGATGTACTACTTCCGTAGTAGTACTACATTGTGCGGGGCCCAACATACACTTGCCCGGTATTGTTTTTAAAAAAGACAACTCCCGCACTATAGTGTACCTGTGCCGCGGGGACCTTTACAAACATACAAAAACATCTACACACGAACACAAAGTACACCCAGACTCGGAACAACAATCTGTGGATTAATCAACTCACCAATGGTACTGTATTTTCGCGTCGTTATCGTTCGTGTACTAACTACTATATGTAAATAGGCACTTAGTCGTTTGGAAGGCACTCGTTGGCGTGTTGTGTTCTTATTCACATCTCAGTCTTTTATACCTGAGGAAGAAAGAGACAAATATTTTAGATTATAAAGAAATATTATACATTGACTGCCTCTGTGGCGCGGTGGGAGTGTATCCGACTGCTACGCAAGAGATCGTGGGTTCGATCCTAAGATAAAACTTTGTGTGATGAGCACGATGGATAATTCTTTGACGGGGTGTTATTTGTTGATAAATCGTGACCATGGCCGTTGCAATACGGTCGAAACGTCGGGCGAAACCTTGTTTATTACAAGGTATTTTACCTTAAATTATTCACGCGATTAAGACCCGTAATATATATATATTTTCATAATGAGTGTTATTTATCTATACTAATATTATAAAGCTGAAGAGTTTGTTTGTTTGAATGCGGTGATCTCAGGAACTAGGTACTGGTCCGAATTAAAAAAATCTATTACTGTTGGATAGCCCATTTATCGAGGAAGGCTATAGGGTAGCTATGCTAGGAACGCTACAACCAATAGGAGAGGCGGAGCAGCAATAAAAAATGTTTCAAAAACGGGGAAAAATTCCGCAGATGAAGTTGCGCGGGTCAGCTATTCTATAATATGTGCCTACGTATTTAGAAATATATAAGTATGTTTATCGGTTGTCTGGTTTCCATAGTACAAGCTCTGCTTAGTTTGGGATCAGATAGCGTTGTGTGAGTTGTCCCAAGATATTATTACTATAGTTATTTTACCAAGGCGTTCCTAAATTGTGATTTTTTTACGAAACACGCACCAGTTTTGGCGTTGCTTGCTACCGTCTAATAGGTGTATGTGAAGTAAGATTCCTTATTACCCGACTGCGCGACGCAAATGAGGGTTATGTGTTAATTTACCGTCTATGTATTTATGTGTGTTCCTTTGTGGCACTATATAGACCAAACGCGTGGACCGATTTTGATGATTCATACGTCAATCGATTCGTATTAATCTTGTGAGTGTCACTAAAGACATTACAGCAATCAATATTCAAAATGGCGACAGCAAGACGTATTCGAATTGTGATAGAAAAAAATTAAGTCAACAAACTATGCCATGTGGGGTATCATTGTGTAGGTAATTTAAAATCATGATGAGGTTTCTAAAATCATTTTTCACATAAAATTACCGTTTAGGTTATATAGCGTTTTAAAGTTAGTTACGAACCATTTTCACTCAAATTTCATGTACCTAGTTACAGTTAATTGCGTCTCACTAAAAAGCATTAAATAAAGAACAAAATTAAAAAATTAAACAACCCGCTGCTTAAAAAATATCAGAGGCATTCATGAATCCCAGTGAACTTACTTAAATGCCTCCGACTGCATGATTTAAGGTTATTTTGTTTTCATCTCTATATGTACCAAACATTTTTTTCTTGGCATATTAGGTACTGAGAGTTGACTACCTATTGAACATAATAACACAGATGTTTTAATTACGAGAACGAAGAATGAATTGCTTTAAATTTGTTAAAAACGTACATTTATAAATCAGTAACCATAGCCTACTGATGACTCTATGGCCTGGGGTTATGAAAATGGCGGCTAAACGATATGTCAACATTATTCACAGCTCCGCTTATAAATGATTTTTTTTTTAAATAACTAATGTGTGATTGTGTTAGTAATGTTGTGTGCCACATTACTAGCAATCCTGTTAAGCCCTCCAGCTAAGCTAAAATTGCGTGTGTTAGGAGTGGGTTCACTTCGGTAGTATGTATGATGTAGGATTCGAACCCGCGAAATCACGATTGTGAGTCCGATGCCTTAACGATTAGGCTACCGTATCTAATTTTATTATAGAAATTGCATTCGTGTTTAATATCTGAGTTGGACGTATGAAGCTTATCTTCTGTACTTTCGTCCGGTACAGTGATTGAAGTTTTCTCTGTGGATTGCAGATTTTCTTAGAAGATAATATTTGATAGGTATACATTAAAACAACCAATCCTTCTGCCTGTGACTGTAAAGGTGTTGCAACTTTGCTTACTTGTAGATCTATTAACTCAAAGTAAATTATATAAAAAAAAAATATTAAGAAATGTTGTTTCAATCCATGTAGACAGAAACTTTTACTTTGAAAACTTTTCCCAAGAAGAATTAAAAAAATCATTTCCAAAAAAAAATACACACAAAACATATCACTGCAATAAATTTAAACAAATCAAAATGAAATGGCAATAAAGACAGTTGTCCCCTAAGACGGTCCCGCGTTGGGCGCCACTAGTCTGTGCCAGAAAGGGACAGGGAACAAAGTGGTGTGCCGTCTCGCTCCCGGCGCCAGTCGGTCCGGCGCCGTCTCCAAGTTGTCTGCCGCCGGAGCGGAGCCGTGTTATATAACCTGAGCTCGAATCCCGGGAATAAGGATCGCGAATTTCTTTACATAATATATGTACTATGAGATGGTAGATTTGAAATAATTTGTTTTGTACAAAGTATAGTTTATGACTTGGAAGAATTGGTGGGAATGGGTCTTGAAAAATACGCAGAGTAATGAGACCTTCAACCAGAATCTAGTGGTCTAGATGTTTGAATGTTTTAGGTACTACTTTTTAGGAGAAATGTAGACTAGATGTTGTATCAAGGGATAGAAAAATTTGAGATCTAGTAACATAGTCCAGATAGGTGGTTCGCTTCTGGCCCCGGTTTGGCTACGGAAATCTCGGGTTCGATTCCTGAGTCAGGATTCCAAATTTTTCTATCTTTCAAAAATGCATTTATTGTATTTGTAGATGTTGTGTTCCGGTAAGCGAATCGAGTCGTTAAAGCTCATTCTAAATGAATCAACAAAAAGAGCTAGGCTCACATCGTCGTCTGCGTGTCTCATCAGAGAACTAGATTGTTGTCGGCTGTCAAAATGACTTATTTTGACTCATATAAGCACGTGTTAGATTTTACATAGGGGACATAGCGAGTTGTAGTAGAATTTAAGCTTTATTTGTGGTACTGACTGCCTCTGTGGCGCGGTGGGCGTGTGTCCGACTGCTACGCAAGAGGTCGTGTGTTCGATTCCCACTCGGGACACCACTTTGTGTGATCCACAAATTGTTGTTCCGGGTCTGGGTGTACTTTGTGTCCGCGACTTGTATGTTTGTAAAGTCCCCCGTGACACAGGGCTTGTATCATACTGCGGGAGCCGTCTTTAAAAATAAAATAAAAAACTCCCAACCAACTACTGCCAACCATAGTGTGATAGTGGTCTACAACTCATTGTAGACCACTGTAGAACTAGAACTGTAGCGTGAAACTACTTGCCACTCTTATGTTAATAATAAAAATGTCTTGGGACAACTCACACAACGTCATCTGATCCCAAACCAGACAACTGATAAACATACATAAATATTTCTAAATACATACATAATATATATAACACCCAGACAGAATAAACCATCGTGCTTATCACACAAAGTTTTATCCTAGGTGGGGATTGAACCCACAAATAATCAGTACTTGGATGACCGAGCTTTACTCGTTAAACTTTTTTTAAAACAACGTTTTCTAAAAACGAAACTTAGCTAGGTCGATTTATCGCTCTCGATAAATCGATCTAGCTAAGTACTAATCGTACAAAATTTCATGAAAATCGTTGAAGCCGTTGCCGAGCAAATCTTGTATACAATATACAAGAATTGCATACATATATGTATATAAGAATTGTTCGTTTAAATGTTTAGATTAGATATTCACGTACTTACATAATAACTTTTAAATTACGGAGTATAAAATACTCAGGTCTAGAGTCCCTAGAAGCTGTGAAAAAATCAAACGTTTATTTTTAAAACAGCGAGACTGGATTCCTGAACTGTTTCTAATATGAACCTATTTGTACGGAAACGTCGGTGAGCAAGTCCAACTCGCACTTATCCGAATTTTTAACTATTTCATGCAAATCTTTTTTGCAAAAACTTCGATCCATTCGACACATTATATAGCAATAATCTGACATCCACGAGAACGCCGCCACGGGCAAAGCTAGCAAGAAATAGGTCAAACATGACATAATTTACCGCGAGCACGTATCAAGAAAGCATACATATTGATACGACATAGAAATTAACGCCATCATATATTATTATGCCTCATTTACCTTTGATTGGGAGCAATGGAGGGGAAGTGACAGGATAGGGTTAAATTCTAAATTTGAAAACGTGTTGTTGTTTGCGACTCTATGGCGCCGGGTTGACGTCAGGTACGTAGATGACAGCCATTTTATAAAATTACTAGCTGTCCCGCGCAACTTTGTATGCGTAATTTTTCCCCGTTTTTGCAACAATTCTCGTCGCTGCTCCGCTCCTATTAGTCGTAGCGCGATGTTATATAGCCTATATCCTCCCTCGATAAATGGTCTATCCAACAAAAAAAATATTTTTTCAAATCGGACCAGTAGTTCCTGAAATTAGCGCGTTTAAACAAACAAACAAACTCTTCCGCTTTATAATTTTAGTATAGACTAGCAAAATTACTAGCGGACGCCTCGCGGTTTCACCCGCGTAGTTCCCGTTTCCGTGGGAATACAGGGATAAAATATAGCCCATGTCACCCGGGGTTAGTGTAGCTTCATAATGATAATAGAGTTTTTTAAATCTGTCCAGTAGTTTCGGAGCCTATTCAATACAAACAAACAATCAAATCTTTCCTATTTATAATATTAGTATAGAAGTATAGATGAAAATATATATATTACAGGTCTTAGTCCCGTGAATAATTTAAGGTAAAATAAACGGCCGTGGTCACGGGTAGACTGAGTCTACCCCTGACCTGCGTCGGTTTTCAGTCCCATCGGGTTATAAGAGTGAGGGAATAGATGGCACTGTTGTCTGTGCATAGACTACACTATAATTCCAGATACTCTAAATTATAATTTTTGAAGTGAAAACTTCTTTAGAGCGCAAAACTAAACACTTTTTGGGATGGGTAAAAAATCGCGTCAGGACACATGAGCTGATCGAAAATTTGTAAGACGGAGGAAAAAAGATTGAGGCCCCGGAAATATTAACGCCATCCACGCAGGTGATGATGAGTTAAAAAGTATATTACTTTAAACAACGCAACGGCCGTTGCAATACGGTCGAAACGTCGGGCAATAAACAAAGGTATTTACCCTTAAAATAAAATATTTACGTGATTAAGACCCGTAGCTTATAAAATTCTATAATACTTTAAACAAGTCCAAATTTGTTACAAGCGCGTTCGTATTCTACCAAATTAAATAGTTACCGGTAGCGCGCACGCGCTCGTGCCATATATTATGCGCGCGCGCTGCGGGCATCGCGATGCATCGGCACGCGCGCACAATCATTCACTGTTTACGCTCTACGTTGTACATACGTGCCCGACAGATGGCGTTGGCTTAACTATTGTGTGACTCGAGTGATTCACATAATTTATTTAAATGTCTTTGGACAACTGACACACGGCCTTCTGATCCCAAACTAGGCAGAGCTTGTACTGTGGCAACCAGACAACTGATTAATAAATTGCACAATCATGATTATTGCACAAAGATTTATCCTGGAGAGGAATCGAGCCCCGACTTCTAGCTTAGCAGTGAGGATCACTAACCTAAGACCAACAGGCCGGTAACTGATTATAAAATGTTGCAAAAACGGGGAAAATTTACGCGTCGAAGTTGCGCGGGACAGCTAGCTTTGTATAAATATAAATCCCATGTCTATACTAATATTATAAAGCTGAAGAGTTTGTTTGTACGCGGTAATCTCAGGAACTACTGATCCGAATTGTAAAATTCTTTCACTGTTTGCTATATCACGCTACGACTAATAGGATCGGAGCAGCAATGAAAAATGTTACAAAAACAGGTAAAATTTACGCAGACGAACTTCAGCGGGACAGCTAGTTACTCAAGCAGTTGCATTTTTCATTAAAATACAGTATCACTGAATCTGTCTTTTGCACTAAAGACGTTTAAACAGTTATTATTATATCTATACTAATATTATAAAGCGGAAGAGTTTGTTTGTTTAAACGCGGAACGCGTTTTTTTGAGGTAAGCACAAAAAGCTATGTGAATACCCACTGTTCTCTGGTTTCGTATATTCTTATCATGGTAGGTTGCGACCGGATGTTTAGATTACAGTAGTAATTCGCTACAGGCGAAGTGACAAGATAGCCGCAAGCAATGAATGTGTGGTAACACAACGCTTTATAAGTTGTGAATGAAACCATTTATACATATAGGGTTGTCAAATAATTATTCAATTTTGCAATAGCATGTAAAGTAGGTAGAATTTTAATCAAGTTTAAGTTTGTCATCTTCATCGTTATGCCCTTGTCAAAATTATTTGGGGTTAGCGCAATATGTAATTCTAGTAGTCCCGCGCAACTTCGTCTGCGTAAATTTTCCCCGTTATTGCAACATTTTTCATTGCTGCTCCACTCCTATTGGTCGTAGCGTGATGTTATATAACCTATAGCCTTCCTCGGTAAATGGGCTATCCAACAGTCAAATAATTGTTCAATTCGTATCAGTAGTTCCTGAGATTACCGCGTTCATACAAACTCTTCAGCTTTATAATATTATATAAATACTAGCTTTCGCCCGCGGCTCCGCCCGCGTGGATGTCGGTTATCGCGATAAAAACTATCCTATGTCCTTCCCCGGGACTCAAACTATCTCCATACCAAATTTCATCTAAATCGGTTTAGCTGTTTGAGCGTGAAAGCGTAACAGACAGACAGACAGACAGACAGACAGAGTTACTTTCACATTTATAATATTAGTATGGATAACGTTATTTATGATAATATTACTAACGGTCCGTAGTTTAGCTAAAAGAGCTAATTTAAATTAGTTAGCTTGAGGAATGCTATGCTATTTTTTATTGCGATAACATCGTAAATGATCATCAAAACTGAATAATGAATATGAACTGAAATATTTTACGTGTAACACCACCATATACTCTGTTTTATCAAATACAAATTTATTATTATTCCCATTATCTATTTTTTAAGCATACTTTTCACATTTTTAAATACATAACGAAACATGTTATTTAAAATTATAAAAAATAGTAGAAAACAGATATTATTATTATTATGACTCTTGATAACGTTTGACACAGTACGAGTTGTTTTTTTTGTTTAAAATGCTGTCATATGTCATATCGTTTTTTCGTATATCTGGAGACATAAGGAACAATACATAATTTAAACTGATAAACACTCTTTTACCGTCGCGTATTTTGATAAAATAGTACGCGTGGCAACCCTAAACACATGTAGCGACACCCACACTATTATAATTAAGTCATCCGCGTCCGGAACATGTCTGCCCACCGAATTCTTTGTGCATAGTAAAGTATTTAAGTATCTAAAGGCACAAGTGGGCGAAATACTCGCCAGGCTCATTGAAATATACGTTAAGGCATTAGGCATTCGTTTTTAGGGTATTTAATACAATTTTGTGGCATATGTTTGAGGAATAAGCGGGGATTAAAGATCCCCAGACTCGAATGAAAGACCTTTTTTTGGAAAATTTTGACACTGAACCCGTGTGTTTTGACAGGCAATTGCCACCTCTCGTGGTGGCTGGTGTACCGGTGTTGAATCAAATGCAGCCCTCTCCCCGGCATGCGAGCGACTCACACTTGGCCGGTTGGGTCACACGTTAATCCTATGACACCCACAAATAACGTGGCTTTCTATTGGTAAAATAATTTTCAAAATTTTCAGGTGAGAGATTACCCCCTACAACCTCACAAACTTTACCTTTTATAATATTGGTATAGGTATCCCTCATTGTTTTGGCAAAATGCACATCAAGTGTCGCATCTAGTTCCTTAAATTTTACATGCACGATTTGAATAATCTATACTAATATTATAAAGCGGAAGAGTTTGTTTGTTTGTTTAAACGCGCTAATCTCAGGAACTACTGGTCCGATTTAAAAAAATTTTTTTTTGTTGGATAGCCCATTTATCGAGGAAGGCTATAGGCTATATAACATCACGCTACGACTAATAGGAGCGGAGTAGCGACGAGAAATGTTGCAAAAACGGTAAAAATTTAGGGACACGAATAATGTGACCATATTATATGGTCACATTATTCGTGTCCCTATAAATGTTGATAAACTTTCGCGATTTGTACACATTATGATAATATATATACGAGTACCTTACGGTATGCCTACGGTAGGTAAAATACCTTGTTTATTGCCCCACGTTTCGAACGTATTGCAACTACTCGAACGGCGAAATCCCTAGTTTTATTTCAGCTCCATTTCCAAGAATGAATGATGTCAAATTCCGAAAATATCACAAAAGCTTTCGCAAAATAAATAATTCATTAGTTTTAAACGGTATCTACCCACGACCCCATGACAATACCCATAGCCGGCAAGTTGCGAGACTTTACCATGGTGTAGGCGTCCTGCCTACGCTCTGAAGTTGCAAAGGGCTATAGAGAAAGTAGTTCCGAACACCTTGTAGTTGGACACTTTCGTTAAATGCCGATCTTTGCCGATGTGGTTGCATAAGCGGTGCAATCAATTGATGGTAATTAGGTCGTTGTGGCATTCATACGCGGAGGCTTTTGGTCAAGATGTTGGCAAGCCTGAATCAGTGGCGCAGTGGGAGTGTTACGACCATTGACCAAGAGGTTTTGACACATTGGGCTTAGTTGTGAGCATAAACTTATACATAGTTTACTTACCTATTTATTTAAAACTAGCTGACCCGTGCAACTACGTATGCGTTGATTTTCCCCGTTTTTGCAACATTTCTCATTGCTGCTACGTTCCTTTTTGTCGTACCGTGATGTTATATAGCCTATAGCTTTCCTCGATAAATGGGCTATCCAACAGTGAAAGAATTATTAAATTCGGATGAGTAGTTCCTGAGATTACCGCGTTCAAACAAACAAACAAACTCTTCAGCTTTATAATATTAGTATAGATTCTCTATCACTCTTTGGGACATGATTGTGGCTTTATCGATCGTTCATCGATGGTAGGTGTACAAGCATAAGCCGTCTTAGTGGGTACCACAAGTGTCAGTTATTCTTCAGTGAAATAGTGATGTTGACACATCACTGTGTTTCGGCTGAAGGGCACTATAGCAAAGTGTAATTACTGGGCAAATTAAACTAATGTGTCTCAAATAAGGAGCGCAGTACGATGACATTTATTTATGTAAACCTGATATAAATACAACCTACAGGGTAATCATCCTTACTATGTAATCATTGTCATTAATCTATTCAAATGTAATCATTGTAACTAAAGTTAGTCGTGGTCAGGGATTCCCTCTTGACAATTCTTTATACATAATAATAAGAATCTGAATATGTTCATTTGTAATTACTTAGAATATTACATCCTAGGTAATACATACAAAGAAGAAAATGTTTATAAGAACGTCTCATGGAGAGGAAATGTACTCGTACGTAATGTAAATGTATGAAATGGTATTAGCTCTATAAGTTTTTTTTTTTTTTTAATTTAACCTATCTAATATATAAAATTCTCGTGTCACAGTTTTCGTTGCCATACTCCTCCGAAACGGCTTGACCGATTTTGATGAAATTTTTTGTGCTTATCCGGTATCTATGAGAATCGGCCAACATCTATTTTTCATACCCCTAAGAGTTTGTTTGTTTGTTTGAACGCGATAATCTCAGGAACTACTGGGCCGCATTGAAAAAATATTTTATTGTTGGATAGCCCATTTATCGTGGAAGGCTACAGGTTATAACATCACGCTACGACCAATAGGAGCGGAGCAGCAATGAAAAATGTTGTAAAAAGAAAAATGGGAAAATTTACGCAGACGAAGTTGCGCGGGTCAGCTAGTAACGTTATATAAGTTTTAGGTTACATTTTTGAATATTTATAAATAGTGCTCCATTTACACCAGGCTTGGACAGAATATCAGCGGTCGGCATGTTTTGTGCTGCTGACTATAAGCTGAGTCCAGGACCTTTTTGTATTTTATTTTGGTTTATATAAAGGACAAATAAATGCTTATTATTATTGTTATTATTCAGATCTTTGCCAAACAAGGATTTGGGTGGCACTGATACTGTTATGAGCTAGCGTGACGATTACCATCAGGCGCACAACCAACTCGCTTCATTTCGTAGTGTTAAAAAAGTATCATTATTATAAATCCGAACGTGTGTGGCGATGATGATGGATGAATGGAGATGTGTTGGTCTTTTACCCAAAAATTACTGAACGAATTTGATGAAGCTTAAAGGCTTACGGGTAAATGTAACTCGGGCAAAGCCGCGGGAATTACAATGTAACAATTATAAAGTTTGTATTAGTGAAATTTAAAATTAATATTTTTTACAAAATAGTTCGAATTTTGACCAAATTTCTCTATTTGTTCGGGTTAGTTATTTCTGGAGAAACGCATTAAATCAAAATGATTTGTCAACTTCCTGTGTAAGAAAGTCGTCAGTTCGTCCGTCTCTACCGACAGTGGTTATTTTAAGAACTGTATCGTTTCACCAACTAATAAGTGGGTCAGCAGAGCAGTTAGTAGGGCCGTAAACTGTTGCGAGACGTTCACTCCTGCTTGATGTAATGTGTACACTGTTATGTTGAAACATGTTCACAATAAAGTTTGGAGATTCCAAAATGTGTCTTGTGGTTTTTTGGAGTAAGTATTTTTCAAAAGGTCTAACGGCCGGTCTCAATAATCCACCTATCGATGGATTTGGCTACTAGAGGTAGAATTTTGACATATTTTGTATAGAGCTTATGTCAAATATATACCTCTAGTAGCCAAATCCATCGATAGTTAGGTTATTGGGACCGGCCGTAAACCATAGGCCGTTAGTTGGTACACAGTGTCAGTTATTCTTCCGTGAAATAGTGATGTTAACACATCATTGTATCGGTTGAAGGGCACTTTGCCCAAGTGTAATTAATGGGCAAATCGTGTACTTTTTGGGCACAATATTATTTTAATGTGTGTCTGAAAAAAATCATTCCTATTAATAATATTTAAATAAGAAATACAAAATGCACTAAGAATTCTTTAAAATTCCATCCCAAAAGTTTATCTATACTAATATTATAAAGCGGAAGAGTTTGTTTGTTTAAACGTGCTAATCTCAGGAAGTACTGGTCCGATTTGAAAAAATATTTTTTTGTTGGATAGCCCATTTATCGAGGAAAGCTATAGGCTATATAATACCGCGCTACGACTAATAGGAGCGGAGCAGCGACGAGAAATGTTGTAAAAACGGAGAAAATTTACACATACGAAGTTGCGCGGGACAGCTAGTGTGTAATATAACACATGTACATGCGTTAATTATAGAAAACTATCTGGCCTAACTAGCTGGAGAAATTTTTAATAGTTAAAAACCAATCTACCGTATAGATTCTGTACATTTTTCGGGAATGAAAAGTAACCTATATGTTATTCCAGACCATAACCTATCTCTGTACCAAATTTCGTCAAGATCCGTTTACCCGTTGTGGGGTGATTGAATAACAAACATACATCCATCCATACTTTCGCATTTATAATATACATAGGCGGATCCAGAGAGGAGGCACGTGGAGACTGCCCCCCCCCCCAGACGGTTGTTTAGTGTACTGAATTTTTTGTATTGGGTTGAATTTCGTCATTTTTGCCACGTCCCCGTCGTGCGTGCGACTTACACTTAGCCCTGCCATTTGTCCCTCATGCCCTCCCCCCCCCTCCAGAAAGAAATCCTAGATCCACCCATGTTAGTATAGATTAATATTGCGAGACCGATGCCTTACGGCCTTGCCTCCCGATCCGGTCTCGCAGTCGTGAGCTCGGCTCGCGTGTTCAAATCCTATCCAATAAACTAGCGACGTGAACCCACTCCTAACACAAGCCATTAAGCTTAGCTGGAGAGGTTAGCGGGATTGCTAGTTATGTGGGACCCACAATCCCACATCGCTAGTTATCTTTAAAAAAAAAAGATGAAGAAAAGACTTGACAGACAGAGTGAGTTCGGCTGTATTATATTTACCGTTTTTTTAACCCCCGATTGAACCAATCACCGTTCACTGTTGACTAAGACATTGACACAAAATTGCGCAGGCGTTGCGACATTATCTTGTGAAAACCAAGTTTATTCGCCATAACCACGTATATGGGCATGCCGGTACGTCACTAGCCGCATACGAGTTGATTACATCGATATAAAATAGCTTATATGGTTGGAAAAACAACCGACGGTGGAACAGCGTTGATGGTGAACGGTGGAACCGAGGAAGCTCGTAGCCGAATCGTCTGCTTTATGTACACAAGCTTCTATTGGGTTGGCTTCAGATCACCCTGAACTGACATGCAAACTGACAGATTAACATGACTCCGTTATTATCAGAGGTTCGTGGGGCATAATACTATAAATATCTTACACGCTCCAGTATTGTTTTTGTTTTTTTAATTTAAAAAAATAATTATGTCATTCCAAATTTATCATCGTGGGTTCCATTTCATTCATTTTCATTTCATTTATTTCAGAAACAATTATAACATTGTGTTGAAATGTTTTACATACAAATATAAAAAAAAAAAGTAAATACATGCACAAAAACACAATAAATAACAATTTATAATTTGAACAATTTAAAAAGTAGACATACACATAATTCCGAGCAATGAGATTATAACATAATTATTCGTGAGTCATAGTTTTAAATCAAAATTCATCCACCGTATATAGACACCTTTCCAGCAAATATGACCTTAATTTGTTTTTTAAAATACTTACACTATTAATGACTTTAAATTCAATTGGCAATTTATTAAACATTGTAATAGATTGGTAAAGAGCACTTTGACTCACTATACAAAAGTGTGGAGTAAAGTTGTGCTGCAAGTCTTTACGTCTTGTGGAGTGTCTTTTTTCTTTTTCTGCTCTTCTTTATGTAGCTTTTTGATCAAATTTGTTAGCAGTACAAAGATATACAAACTTGGAACGGTCAGTATACGCAGACGCATAAAATGATCTTTGCATGACTCCCATTGCGGTATTCGAACCATTGTGCGAATCGCCCTTTTTTGAGCGATAAACGCAGTATTAACGTTGTATTTGTAACTATTTCCCCAGAGGCTAATACTATAACGTAATTTGGATTCGATAAGTGCGTAATATACAGTTTTTAGCTGATCTTGAGAAATCACGTCCCTTAGACTTCTGAGAGCATAACAAGCCGAACTAATCGTGCTTTCAATACATGAGATTTCCCTTTTCCAATTGAGCCTCTTATCAATAAACGTTCCCAAGAATTTTACTTCGTTACTGGTGGGTATTATGCTGTTGTTATAGTTTATTTCTATTTTCTCGTTGTTTTTTAAATTTGTCGTGAATAATACTAAATTAGTTTTACTAGTGTTTAATACAAGTTCATTCAAAGAAAAGCACTCATGAAACAAAGATAAAGTTTTGTATACGGTGTCACCTAGGGTTACCATGTTATTTGCGGTAATTATTGCGTTGGTGTCGTCTGCATATAGGATAAGTTCAACATTTTGTATTTTCTGTTGTATATGTCTTACTAGATCATTTGTAAATATAATGAAGAAAATTGGACCCAGAATTGATCCTTGTGGTACACCCTTTTTAATGACTTTGAGACTGGATTTGAAAGACTTTTGACAACCCTCTTCGACCGAATTGATTTCAACGTACTGCATGCGATTTTTTAAATAAGATTTCAATAAATTTAGTACCTGCCCCCTTACTCCGTAGTGATCCAGTTTATTCAAAAGCAAGCTATGTTCCACAGTATCAAAAGCTGCACTTAGATCTAGAAAAAGCCCCGCGACTCTAAGCTTTTTGTTGATGTGAGTTACCACCTGCCCGATCAACGTGTTGATAGCTTCGTTTGTTCCCACACCCTTTTGATAACCGTACTGACAGGGTGTAATTATTTTATTTCTATACAAATGTTTAAGGAGTCTTATTTTGATTATTTTCTCAAATATTTTATTTTATTTAGTGTAAAATAATTTAATAGTCTCTCCTAACCGATTTCGGTTACAGCGGCCAATCTCATTACAGAATAGCTAATTACGCAGGAGATATTATATTGAAGTGTGCGCTGACACAAGTGCACTATTGTTCCCACACTCTTATAGACACGACCGAAGAGAGATTCGGCGGAGGACTGACGGCTTAACGTGCTCTCCGAGGCACGGAGCAGTGTGACAAGTTTCGAAAACGGTCACCCATCTATGGACCGACCGTAGTAACGTTGCTTAACCTCGCAGATATCTCAATCTACTTGCTCGACACCGAGTTAAGGACCCCACAAAATATTGTTACGTTACGTGTGGATCTAGATTATAGCATTGGCGCCAAGCGAGCGTTATTCTAGACCCACAGTTGGACGAGTGGCGTTTGGCCCGACGTTGGGGCCAACATGTGGAACCGGTGTCATTGTAGTTATCTACCCAATTATTATACGACACATAATTATTTCGTTATAATGTTAGACCGGTTAGGCGAACAAAATCATAGCAAGCGATTAATAAATAATAAGACAAGAGGTCGTTTGATCGCGAATACCCATGAATGGTCAATGTTGATGTAATCATACCATCATTCGTCAATGACGCTGACGTGTACGCTGTAGTCATCACATTCCAGGAAATAACTGCGTGTTTCTTGTAAACATTATGGTCAGATAAATAAATAAATATATTATTTATTTTTACCATTAAATCAATGTTTTTGAAGTTAAAACTTAGGGGCGTTGTGAACTTTTTTGGTATGGGTAAAAAATGTTAAACTCGCATCAGGATCACGTGACCCTGATCGAAAATTCTTAAGACGGAGGGAGAGCAATAAAAACTACTACAATATCATAAAACTTCGCCACCATCTACAATGTTATTATAGCTCAGGTGGAAAATCGGACGATCCAGAAACCAGAAGACCCCAGTTGGAGTCCGAGTAACGATTATTTTTTCCCTTTATTAATAAAATTTTTGATTTTTGTTTTTTGATTTGTGATTTATCTATACTAATATTATAAAGCGGAAGAGTTTATTTGTTTGTTTGTTTAAACACGCTAATCACAAGAACCACTGGTCCGATTTGAAAAAAATATTTCTATTCTTTTTTCGTTGGATAGCCCCATTTATCGAGGAAGGCTATAGGCTATATAACATCGCGCTACGACTAATAGGAGCGGAGCAGCAATGAGAAATGTTTCAAAAAACGGGGAAAATTTACGCAGACGAAGTTGCGCGGGACAGCTAGTTATTTATAGAAGTATAGTCAATGGTGCCATAATTTTGTGCATTCGGAAGGCTTCCAAATAGACGTATCGTCAGTGGCCACCTTTCAGTATCTGACATCTGTGCATTTCGATAACCGTTCATAAAAGAAAACCCGAAAGTTTTTTATAACTTCGCAAATAATGTTTGTGCTGACGAATCATCAGACAAGCTGTAGGCTTGTTTACAACCTTATTATTATAAATACGTGGTATTTATGTCACAAACAAGTATTTATCCCCATTCTAGACCATAGTAGGTCAAGGTAGGCATTTCGCGGTTGGTTCATGACATCATTTCATTCGAGGAAATTTTATTTCAATGTGTTCTTAGACGAATCTTTGGTGTTATTCATAGGCACATTTTCCTATAGACCATGAATGAATGGAATGCCATATAGTGGTACATATTTTTTTGTATTGTAAGGTGCTACGGGCTACAACTTAACCTGTCGGTCTATATATGGGGGACCGCATTTGAGAAATGTCGTGCTTGGAGAGTACTTTAAGCCAACTGTCCTGCCCTAATGCCTCATCTATACTAATATTATAAAGCTGAAGAGTCACGCTACGACCAATATAAGCAGCAGCGAGAAATGTTGCAAAAACGGGGAAATTTACGCAAACAAAGTTGCGCGGGACAGCTAGTTGATTTATAAGAGTAAAGGAATAAAGAGTATAATAACAATAAATTATGAAATTCAATAAAAAAAATAATTTATGTAGAAATAAACACGGTTATTCTGATTATGAGTCATAAATAAACATGATTGTTTTATTAAATTAAAATTAAAGCTTGATATCTTTGATCTGTATAACACGTGATATGAAACACTAACCGCCATCATGTGACGTAATATAGGCAAACTAGTTCGCTGTCATCTGTCATTCCTGTCTCTGAAACTGTCAAACTTATAGCGGGAAAAAATGTGCATAGAAAGTAGCGCCACCTAGTGTTTTCGGACTATAAATAATGGTCACGTTACCTTATAGGCCCGCATAGATGGCATTGCCGACACTGTATTTGCCACCGACTAACACCAATCCGATTGGTCTATGCCGATATGACGTCATCACAAAGTTTTTTCGCGGCAATAAAAAATGGTTAAATTTTATAGCAGAAAAGTGTGATTATTTTGTCGAAATATTTGTTTTTGTGGATTTTTTATTAGAGAAACCAACATTTTGGACTATTCTTTCAAACAGAGTGTACTCACGCACACTCCTGTGTACTCTATCCCCTGATGACCATCCTACTGATATTTGAAATCCGAAAACTTTTGATGTTGGATGTATCGATGTTTGTTTATCTTTCATGCAAAAACTATAGAACGCATTTTGATAAAACTTTACAATATGATAGTTTAAATAGACTGTAAAAAATACGCATAAGGCGGGTAAGCCGCGGAGAGCTTATTTTTTAATAACAATCAACTCTCTCATTACGAGGGACGTGATATACATACAAAGACCCTATAATAGTGAGAATCGAATCCACAACCTCTTGAGCAACAGTCGTACACAGTCCCACTGCGTCACCGAGATAGTCAAAATTATTAATAGTTATTCTTAAAACCTGGTTGAAGTTCGTTTGGTCTAGTTAATGAGAAACGTTTGCTAATGATGATTATCAATGAGTCAGTCACTGGCAGAGTAAGCAGTCATTGATAAAGCTTCCTCTTTCCGTTAGCTTTGATGTTATGATTCACGTTGTGTTGCGTGGACCACATTCATTATTGAAGTAATTTTTATAGGCATTTCTTGCCAATTACTTTACAAATACAATAAATGCATTTTTGAAAGATAGAAAAATTTGAAATCCAGACTCAGGAATCGAACCCGAAACTTCTGGCCCCGGTTTGGCTACGGAAGTCTCGGGTTCAATTCCTGAGTCTGGATTTCAAATTTTTCTATCTTTCAAAAATGCATTTATTGTACACATTCATTATGTTTTTGATGAATAAAGAAGTAACTGACTGTCGAAGTATTTCTTTTTTAACACCGGATTGAAGAGACGAGCTAGGGGTTAATTCACGTATTTAAAGCAGTGCAGTTGCAGTTAAGTTTCGATTAAAACGGCCATTTTTGCATTGATGTAACTTTGGGATCGATCTCAAATACGCTTGCGTCAAGTATGAGCGCAATAACGACATTCTAGTACGGTGCGCAAGCGTTTTTGAGATCGATCCTAAAGTTACAAGAATACGAAAATGGCCGTTTTAATCGAAACTTAACTGCAACTGAACTGCTTTAAATACGTGAATTGGCTTCCAGGTCGAGCGTCTGATGGTAAGCGTCATGTCAGCCCATAACAGTTTCAATGTCACCAAATCCTTGTTGAGCAAAGATCTGAATGTCACCGCACCGCACTCCTCATTTGAGATGTTAGCTTATATGTAACTATAGTTACCTATATATGATATTAGTATCTCATTTGCCCAGTAATTACACTTGCGGAATCGAAACACAGTCATGCGTTAACTGACTCTGTTGTGGTACCCAGCAAGACGGCCTATGCCTACCACCGCTTTTAACGACCATGGAGTTTATACCACCTCCACTTTCATAATGCGGCAGTAGCGTAATGGCTAAGACATCGGTCTCGCAATCGAGGAGGTCGCGGGTTCCAATCCTACCCATTATACTACCGACGTGAACCCGCTCCTAACGCTGCCTTTGAGCTTAGCTGGAGGGGTTAACAGGATTGCTAGTACTGTGGGACCCACAAACCCACATTCATAGTTATCTTTAAAAAAAAAAACCTTCGTTACAATGGTCTACCACGGCCGGTTTCTGAGGGGGGGGGGCAAACAGGGCACTTCCCAGGGGCGTCACACTTAAGAGACGCCAAATGGCATGTTGAAAGGGTGCCAAATCGGGTGAAATGGTTAGCACCAGGATGTGCTTAGGTTGGGGGGGGGGCATCGTAAGCTCGTTCTCCGCGAAGGGCGCCATCATCAAATGTTTGCCTCGAAATAACCCTAGATCCAGCACTGAGTTTAGACCAAACGATTTCTGCAATACTTTAGGAATCAGCAAGTCGCTTTATCATCCTTACAAACGATTCCCTACCTCAATTCTACTACCATAAGGTTGATAATACAACGACTGGTACTAATAAAGAACTTAATACAATAATGGCTGAGTGATAACATGGTCACAGCTTGTTACTAAATATGGTAACAAGTACGACAATATTGTATATACTTTGTATACTAAATAGGTGATGTATTGTGAGAAGTTGATACTGAGTTGTGGAGAGACGTTTTCTGGTATTTTGTAAGCTCCTACCCGACGCAAACAAAAGGGTGTTATAAACTTGACCTATGTCAGTGTATCTGTTTGGGTACAGTGACATAATTTGGTTCGTAGGGTTCCGTATCTCAAAAGGAAAAACTGGTGAGAGTCGGATTCGCCCACCGAGATACCTCCACGCGTTCCCGAGCATCACTTTTTTGTTCGTCCGTCAGTCAGTCACTCTTTATCTCGGGAACGTATGAAGGTATAGAGTTCAAATTAAAACCCCAAATAATTTTCCCCATTTTTGCAACATATTTCATTGCTGCTCCGCTCCTATTGGTCGTAACGTTATGTTATATTGCATATAGCCTTTCTCGATAAATGGGCTATCTAACAGTGAAAGAATTTTTCAATTCAGATCAGTAGTTCCTGAGATTACCGCGTTCAGACAAACTGTTCAGCTTTATAATATTATAGTACACTAGCTGTCCCGCGCAACTTCGTATGCGTAAATTTTCCCCGTTTTTGCAACATTTCTCGTCGCTGCTCCGCTCCTATTAGTCGTAGCGCTATGTTATATAGCCTATAGCCTTCCTCGATAAATGGACTATCTAACAGTGAATAATTCTTCAATTCTGATCAGTAGTTCCTGAGATTAACGCGTTCAAACAAACTGTTCAGCTTTATAATATTAGTACATATAGATTTTCTCGGGCTATTTCGTAATACTGCTACCACTTCCAAGAGATGTCCTCAAGTAACCTTTACCACTCGTACGTTACGTAGATATATATAATTTTACAATACACAGTAAACATAACAGCCAATGGTGTTAGGAGCTAAATGATATATTTATGTGTAGTGTTGACTCACTACCACCTAGTAGCGGAACGAGTAAGGAATCTCTCACAATGATAAAGACTAGTTAAACAAAAATTCGTAAAAGTATTATGAAAATATATATATTACGGGTCTTAATCGCTTGAATAATTTAAGGTAAAATACCTTGTTTATTGCCCGACGTTTCGACCGTATTGCAACGGCCGTGGTCACGGGTAGACTAGTACTACTAATACGGTATTTTACCTTAAATATATATATATATTTTCATAATGTGTACAAATCGCGAAAGTTTATCAATCGTGAAAGTATGTTTTCAAATACTATGATCTAGCCCTAGCCAATCCAGCAATTCGATATTATAAAATAACTAACATTAATACAATATTTGACTGCCTCTATGACGCGGGGGGAGTGTATCCGACTGCTACGCAAGAGGTCGTGGGTTCGATCCCCACCTAGGAACTTTGTGTGATGAGCACGATGGTTTATTCTGTGTCTGGGTGTAATTTATCTATAATATTTATGTATTTAGAAATATATAAGTATGTTTATCAGTTGTCTGGTTTCCATAGTACAAGCTCTGCTGAGTTTGGGATCAGATGACGTTGTGAGTCCCAAGATATTATTATTATTATTATTTTAAATAATTGCATTTTTGAAAGATAGAAAAAAAATAATTCCAGACCCAGGAATCTAACCCGAAACTTCCGTATGCCAAACCGGGGCCGGAATCGAACCATCTATCGGGACTATGTTACTAGACCTCATTTTTTTTCCTGTACGCGAATTGGGTTTAGTAAAAAATTGCTATTTGATGAGTGGCTGTGAGTGTTTATTGCCTTGTTCTTTTCTCCAGCTTTTGCCTATTTTTGCGAAACGTACATTACATATATACATCTCTACTAATATTATAAAGCTGAAGAGTTTTTTTGTTTTTTTGAACGCGATAATCTCAGGAATTACTGGTCCGAATTGAAAAAATATTTTACAGTTGGATAGCCCATTTATCGAGGGAGGCTATAGGCTATATAACATCACGCTACGACCAATAGGAGCGAAGCACCAATGAAAAATGTTGCAAAAACAGACGAAGTTGCGCGGGTCAGCTAATATAAATAATAATGACGTTTTACAAGTAGTGTTGTCTTGCTTCTCGAATAAAGAAATGTTAAATTTACTTCAGTGCATCGAATAGAACGCGACCTCAAAGATCGGTCCAACTAAATAGATCCTTGGAAGTCTTATTTTGAAATAAAATAATAATACTTACTATGAAAATAGCATGAATTATAAAAAAAAATGGTGCCTTCAGATTCAAAATACCTGTAAATACAGCGTCTAAGGGTCTGATCAAGCATTGAAACTACAGAAGAATCATCAATACAACAAGTTTTCTAATAAAACAAGTAAGCTCTACTGGGGAGACCCGTGACCGGCAGTGGGACATCATATGGGTTTACAAATACAATAATTCTGCTTTTACCCGTGGTACCCCCAACATATCCCCCTGGTGGGATCACGGGTAATTTTTTTTACCCGTTGTTGTATTTTTGAAAGATAGAAAAATTTGAAGTCCAGACCCAGGAATCGAACCCGAAACTTCCGTAGCCAAACCGGGGCCAGAAGCGAACCACCTATCTGGACTATGTTACTAGACCTCAATTTTTTCTATCCCTTGATGCTCGCGAGTTTGGACCCTCGCATGCGCCATCTAGTCACAAATTATGATGTCGCAGGCCGAATATTGAAATCAATATTCGGCCTGCGACATCGTAATTTGTTAAAATGCTCTCTGTAACGAAGCAATAACAAAAGCCGTGATAGTTCTTTAACTACCGACTAGACGGCGCATGGGAGGGCAAAACTCGCGAGCATCAAGAGATAGAAAAAATTGAGGTCTAGTAACATAGTCCAGATAGCTAGTTCGCTTCTGGCCGCGGTTGGGCTACGGAAGTCTCGGGTTCGATTCCTGGGTCTGGACTTATCTTTCAAAAATGCAATTATTGTATTTGTAAAGTAATTGGCAAGAAATGCCTATAAAAATTACTTCAATCATATGGGTTGTTGGGATTTGAAATCGCTTGCAAATTCTTCAATCAGTTTGAAGGCTATGATACACAGACACACACACAACACCCCTCTCTTTGACCTGGGGATTAAAAATAATAGTCCAAAGTGAACTGGAACCATCCAAACTTGAAGTATATCGTGAATCTAGCCTTACTTTACGTGATGAGCTCATAGTTGGCGCAACGCCAGACGAATATTGGTATATTTGAAGCTCCGAGCAATTGTAATTTCTTTTATCTAGCGAGACGAATATATACAAATATGTATACTATATACTAGATAAGCTTACAAGTAATAATGCCTAAAGCTTAGCCCTAAAGGCCACACTGATCAACTAAGCAAGGAATCGGCACCGTATTGACTCTAATCTATTAAAATGTAAAAATCTAATCTTAAAATGATACATATCAAGCTGGAATTGGCATGGTAGCTTCGTTTTGATGAGACGCCCAACTTTATGTATACAACAACTTTATATAGTTATTATATATGTATACTTTATATTTATATAGTACGTTCGTGAAATAAACAGGTGTAAAATATTACAAACTTAACATTGCCGTTGGAAAACTATTATCACCATACAACAACATAGGCCGCAGTTAGTTTACCAACCACAAATAAAATTGTTATTAAAAAATGATTTTTATAATGCAACGATTATGGCTTTTACTTGTGCCATGTAGCTTGTAGTAAACGCCATAATCTTTGCAACACAACAAATATTTTTTTATTACAAATTTATTTGCGGTTGGTAAATTAATCGCGGCCTATGTTGATGTATGGGGACAACAGTTTTTCAACGGCAAATTTAAGTTTGTAATATTTATCACCTGTTTTTTTTCACTAACGTACCACTATATAAAGTTGTCGTATACATAAAATTGGGCGTCTCGTCAAAACGAAGCTACCATGGCAATTCCAGCTTGATATGTATCATTTTAAAATTTGTTCTAGGGAACCTGTACTATCAGATTGAAAAGTGTGGTGCCGCGAGGCTCGAATCTTTGCGGAACAGGAATAGGAGTGACGCTTACCATCAGGCTCGCGACATGTTAGTCTTTTCATTCAGTTCCATTAATAAACCAACTATGGAGCTGCCAAGGCAACTTTACGTAAACTTGACTCGTCTATCTGCCAGTCCACTGAGTCACCGACTCTTTGTATACAAAGCAAACTACAACATTTATTTACACTAAGTACATAGTAGAAAAACCAACAGCTGTTGTGCAAGGTTATGTTTAGATAAATGTAAAAATACTAAAGTTAGAAACGATCTGGACGCGACCTTCACCTTGAATTGGCCACGTGAGTGATAGGAGCCAGCAGTAATGACAAAACGAATGAGTACAGAAACAAAACTTCATACAAACGCATTCTGAAGCAACGCAGACATGGATATAGCTCATGAACACGGTTCCTCAATCCACTTTTACGGTGGCCATACGTCTTGGTGGGTACCACCGTAGTATCAGTTGTTCTTCCGTGAAACATTACTTTTTTTGTTGAAGAGCACTGTAGCAAGTGTAATTACTGGACAAATGAGACTTACGAAGTAATATCTCAGAATGGTCGCGGTACAGTGACGGTCAGATCTTTGCTGAATAAGTATTTAAATGGGGCTGGTACTGCTTTGGGCGTGACGCTGTCTGATCTTCGGAGTATAAAACAAAATTTTGTTTATAAAGGTGTACGGTAATTCGGTGTCTGTACGCGATGATGTCTCCTTGTGCGGTGTTAGACCGAAGTACGTATGAATTCCTGACCTTCTGTACTGTAATGCTGTCGATACAGAGACGAGGTACGGACACCCACAGAACTTTGATAACATCAAAATGAATCGCCTTCAAGGAAAAAAAATATCAAGGACATCACCGAATGCAAATTTCGCTGACTCAAACTATTATGTTTTAGTCTATATCTCCAGTGTTTTTTAAGCTAGGACAACGTTTTATACACTAAGACCTTCCCAGAAAAATATGCAGGAAATCGGATCACGAGCTTTCGAGAAAATCGCGAACATGCATACGGGTGAAACAGAGAAACACCCTTTATAAGGGCAATTAAAAAGAATGAAGGAAAAATTTAAATTGGAGCGAAGATTCTGTTCCTATCGAAAGAACTAGGCTATCTAGTACCATTCGCAAACTTTGTTTTTTATATGCCTCCTTGTTGCAGTATTTAAAGGCCACCAAGGTCGTGCGTCAACCCACGACCTCTTAATCATATCTGCATACTCTGATATCTTGGAGGACATAAACACTGTTTTTAAAAAGGTTACTCTTAATCACCGCGTGGTAACACCAGGAACTGTGTGCTCATTTGCCTCTTAAAGCTAGAAACAAAATATATTTACGTTAAAGCGAGAGTAGTTCATATAAAAACAAATCCATAGCCAGTTGACGCGTGCCAATATTGAGCCGCTCTCGGCGCCTGTCACGATGTATCGGACGGTGATGTCACGCCAGAATTAGGTCATTATCTCACGCTAAATGTGTACAGGAACTGGATTTTTATATTTACTAGTCGTTTGTGTTGATGCTGGTCTATGTTTCAGCAGCAGTTTGCAACTTTTCAATTAATCATTTAGCCTGTATTGATTCACTGCTGGACATAAGCCTCTCCTAACGCCACGACATCCAGACGCGTCTTCGAATTCATCCCAATGACCTTCTTGCAACTTTTAAATGTGTCAATTTACAATCTTTATTCTTCTAGGTATATATTAGAGGCGCTAGCCTAATGTTAAGTCATCGGACTCGCAATCGTTAGGTCGCGGGTCCGCTTCCCACCATTATTCGACGTAAACCCACTCCTAACACCAGCAATTTAGCTTAGCGAGGGGTTTAAAAGATTGGCTAGTATCTACGACCCGCAATGTTTTACGTTAAACACTTTAAGTGTTTTTAATAGCTAAGGGTCTATATAAATGCCTGTATTATGTGGCTATCGAACACAGTCATCAGGGTGACCATTTTCTTCTTCTTCTTCGACGCTACTCTTGGCAGAGTGGTCGTGGTCGTCTTGTCAAAGTCGGTGACACGCTTAACAAGTTGTCGCCATTTCTCTCGCACTACGGTCATCCTGGTACATTCATGGAGTGGAACATTTAGTGCCGCTTTTATTTGGTCGATCCAACGCATAGGTATTTAGTCGCGTGACCTTTCTTTGCGCCACCAGACCGCTTCTAATATCATATTCCTGGATGCCTTGGAGAGCAAGTTAACCCTTCAGCCCTGTGGTTTACTTCCTTTCCAAGTTATGAAACTTCCTAAACTTTCGTAGTTTTATATTTCCTTAGTTTTCCCACACACACCTGTGCCGAAGAATACTAACTATTACTACGTACCCGTGCACTAGAATGTCTTCCAGGTAATTGGTTCTTCTAACCGACTTTGGTCAAGAAAAATATGTTAGAAGACGACGTTCCTATAGCAGTTTCTCAACATTCGCCGTGGTATACTCACACGGCGTTTTCGAACGATTGTTTGCGTTAATTGTTAACAACTACGCTATGAACCGATCTATTTCAGGACGCTGTTTACATGTTACTTGCTAACTTTCTATGTAAACTGAACGGGTTACCCTATTTATGAGGAGCCCGTTTCTACACAGTGAAACTGTTGTTTAGGGAGTTGGGCTATACTAAATCTATACCCTCAAGAAACCCGATAAAATTATGGTCGTGAGCTATTGAGGTACATGTAGAGCAGCGTTCTGCACAGTTGATGTATCTTCCACTCATCAGGTCATAGACGGAGTTGGCTGCACATGAAAACGGCAGCCGAGCCTATTTTTCCCGTAGTTATTGATATCCAAGGTAATGAATGAAATTTTAAACCATAAAACTAACGGGACTTAATCGCGTGAATTATTTAAAGGTACAAACCTTTTATTTACCCGACGTTTCAATCGAATTGCACCGACCGTGGTTACGAGTCGGATCGAAACGTCGGGTGAATAAAACGTTCGTACCTTTAAATAATTCACGCGATTAAATCCCGAAATATATCTAATAAATACAACCAAGCTAATAAAAGCGTGTAAAAAAAATCTATCAACGCTGTTATGAGTTCAACACCTTTGTCTATCGGTCACACATAGCTTCCACGTGTCTTACTACTAAACAAGACCTGTTTTTAATCAAAAGCGAAGCCTTAGAAATACCTGGTAGAGTAGGTATTTGTAATCTCCAAGTACTCAAAGTGTCAACGAACTCATATCAACACTTGTTCCACTGAAATCTTTACGTTGCGTTATCATTAAAAATTCAAGACAGCGTATTCTTATCAGTACTATATCTTTGCATGCAATATGCATTGTTTGTACTAGTAAAATATGTATCTAGTGCTAAATGATCCATATTTTATACAACTAGCGGCCTGCACTGGTTTTCCAATTAAAATTGTAACCCCCCCCCCCTGTATCCCCCCTGTCCATGGCAGTGGCAGTGGTAATCACTTACCATCAGGTGAGCCACTGGTTTGTTTGCCAACTATCACATTAAATTCTTTTTCGAAGCAGTTTGCAGTTTGGTCCGAAGCATTTTAAGATTTCCTAATCTCGGACTGCTTCGGACCATATTGAGCGATGTCTATGCATTGTTGTAGCGCTTTTGTATTCAGCTTACCTTCCGCAAGCACTCTTGATATTGGGAATGCATGAATTTACACTAGTGAGAATGGGAAGTCGTCTTAAAAACCATTGCTCATGGTCGCGAAATATTGGGAGGCCTACCGAAAAGTGTTCAGTAATTCCGTGTCCGTGAAACATGTCTCTCTCACGGATCTCCTCAGTAGATCCTACTTATAATAAACCCTGGGGGTAATTGCCATAGTCGTCACGCTTGGCGAGCTGGTTGGCGATAGCAGTAAGTCTTTAAAGTACTTCGAGAGCGCTGCTGGCCGTCCTCCAATGTGACATCCCTTAGTTGTCTTAACCACACCTAACGGGAAGAGATGGTGTGGTACTATTCTTAAGGAGGTACCACACGGCCGTGATCGTTGTCTATGTGCACGACGCTCAAGCAAGGTACGCATGAAGTATTTTGTACTAGTGGTATTTATGATTCCAATCTACGGCACTTCTCCCACTGCCGGCCCCGGCGAGTCATCATCATTAACCTATCGCAGTCCACTGCTGGACATAGGCCTCTCCAATTGCACGCCACTTTGTTCTATCTTCGGCTTCTCGCATCCAGCTCATGCCAGTCGTCTTGCGTAAATTATCACTCCACCTGGCCTCAGGGCGTCCTACACTACGTTTTCCGAGACGCGGTCTCCACTTAAGAACTCATTTACCCCAACGGTTGTCGGTTCGAGGCGAGTAGCGAGTATCAACTATTTTCTCGTTCAAGAAACGTCAATAAAAGCACAATAGATGAAGATCCTGTGTAAAGAAAAGAGAAACAGTATAGGGAGAGTTTTCGCTCGCGGTGTGAACAATTAGCGATTAACTCCCACGCGGTCAAAAACCCCCAAAAAAAAAGTAAAATTGTTGTAACCCTAAATATGCATAACATAGTTGTCACAAACGTGTGACATACATACATACCTACATAACAAGATTGATTAGGTCAAAGACAGTTGATATCAATATAGTAGATTGTTTGTAAATATCACCAACATTGTTGGTGGCGTTCGCGTATCGTTTCAGGTCATTATAGTGTTGGTGTCTAATGCAAGAACATCACATTGGTCAGTTCCTTAAGGTGCGAACATATCTAGCAAATGCGCGGCTCGCGCGCCATCTTTGTGGGGCTTTTGTATACAAAAGGCGTACAGTACAGTTGCTTAACGTAAGTCGGCCGAATTGAATTTGGCGACAAGTGGTTGCGCAGATGCATTTTTTGGAAGCAAATGGTGACAGGAAGCGGGGGTCGGGTCGGTAACTAAACCAGAATTAGAGATGCGATTACGCATTACATTGTCATAAATAGTATTACCTACTAACTTATGTTTTTTGTGATTATTTTCGTAAAGAAATTGTTTTTCAATTTTTCTTTAGTATTTATTGACTGTAATTGTTCAAAATTCAAACTTTTAAAAACTCGTATATGTAGTATTTTTTATATTTTTGAATTAAAATTGTTAATCGATTAAACATCATTTTCGTAAGTCATTTTAGGGTCCCATCTCTAGAACATTTGCGAAAGTGTTATGAACCTAACTTCAATCCGGCCGAGTTACATTGAGACAACTGTACGTGAGCCGCGCATTCGCCAGATTCGACTATTAACGATTTTCATGAAGATTTCTTGATGTAGGTGTGTGTAACAAAGAAAATGCATAATACATATATTGTTTCAATTTCAATTTTATTTCAATTTATATTTTTTCCTTAAATTCAATTAAAATGAGATCAAAATCTTAGAAGAATATTATTCTTCTAAGATTTTGATCTCATTTTAATTGAATTTAAGGAAAAAATATAAATTTCTTTTCGAATTTCGAAGATTTCTTGATGTAGGTGTGTGTAACAAAGAAAATGCATAATACATATATTGTTTCAATTTCAATTTTATTTCAATTAATAAATTGAAAAATAATTAACAAAGAAAATGCATAATACATATATTGTTTCAATTTCAATTTTATTTCAATTAATAAATTGAAATAAAATTGAAATTGAAACAATATATGTATTATGCATTTTCTTTGTTACACACACCTACATCAAGAAATCTTCATGAAAATCGTTAATAGTCGAATCTGGCGAATGCGCGGCTCACGTACAGTTGTCTCAATGTAACTCGGCCGGATTGAAGTTAGGTTCATAACACTTTCGCAAATGTTCTAGAGATGGGACCCTAAAATGACTTACGAAAATGATGTTTAATCGATTAACAATTTTAATTCAAAAATATAAAAAATACTACATATACGAGTTTTTAAAAGTTTGAATTTTGAACAATTACAGTCAATAAATACTAAAGAAAAATTGAAAAACAATTTCTTTACGAAAATAATCACAAAAAACATAAGTTAGTAGGTAATACTATTTATGACAATGTAATGCGTAATCGCATCTCTAATTCTGGTTTAGTTACCGACCCGACCCCCGCTTCCTGTCACCATTTGCTTCCAAAAAATGCATCTGCGCAACCACTTGTCGCCAAATTCAATTCGGCCGACTTACGTTGAGCAACTGTACTGTACGCCTTTTGTATACAAAAGCCCCACAAAGATGGCGCGCGAGCCGCGCATTTGCTAGATATGTTCGCACCTTAAGGAACTGACCAATGTGATGTTCTTGCATTAGACACCAACACTATAATGACCTGAAACGATACGCGAACGCCACCAACAATGTTGGTGATATTTACAAACAATCTACTATATTGATATCAACTGTCTTTGACCTAATCAATCTTGTTATGTAGGTATGTATGTATGTCACACGTTTGTGACAACTATGTTATGCATATTTAGGGTTACAACACCTAGTCTTTATAATTTACTAACTCACTCGCGCAACTTCGTCTGCGTTAGCTATCCCCTTTTTTGCAACATTTTTCATTACTGCTCCGCTCCTAATGGCCGTGGCGTGATGTTTTATAGCCTACAGCCTTTCTCGATAAATGGGCTATCCAACAGTAAAATAATTTTTCTATTCGGACCAGTAGTTCCTGAGATTATTGCATTGAAACAAACAAACAAACTCTTCAGATTTATAATATTAATATAGGTATAGGGGTTTTTTTTGCCACATGATCATAAATAGCATATCAGCTACCTGAATAGCCAATATTTTTTTATTAAGGCAATATTTTTCATTTTAAATTTTGATTAAAAAAAATGATTAATCTTCTCAATCCACTATTCACATTTAAGAAAGATGACATATGACTGCCTCAGTGGCACAGTGAATGTGTAAGACTGCTGTGTTGAGTATGTAAGATTGATTCCCATACAGGCCCCCAATGTATTTGTGATTTGTATAATTATATTTGTAGAGGTCCCCGCAACACAGGGATAGAACCCTAATGTGGAAGTTCTCTTTAAAAAAAATAATTTCATTCAACACTTATAGTAGTCCCAGGACTCATTCATAAAATAATACGGGAAGGAAAATATACAAATAAATTGAGGAAAATTGTAAAATTGAACATATACGGCACAAATTAATTGATTCAATTCAATGGTATTAATTTATATACAGTTGTTTGTAACTAATTAACTGTGGTTTACCGTGAGATAAACTAATTATATTAATAGCCTTTGTAATTAATAAATTATTCAGTTTAAAATTTACCACGTCATTTTAAACATCATTTATAAAATTTGTATTCAATTAAAATATTGGAGTATAGAAATAATTGTGTTATTATGTAAATAAATGTGTTATGCGTGCTATTATGTGGAATTGCTATTTATCAATAATTTTCAAATAGTCATCATTACTTTAATTTAGGTTTATAATTTTATACAATAACAAACAAGTAAGTACCTACTAAAAGTACATTGTTTTATTTTTTTTATTTATTAGGAAATCTTACAGCAAGCACTTGCAGATTATGACACTGTGGAAAATAAATTAAAGGCCATTTAAAAGTTTATGCTGTTTTAAAAGCAAGTTTTAAAATCATTAATGAATATCATAAATATAATAATAAAATTCTAAGGTTTATTATGAGTCATTACTCATTATTCATTCACATAATCCCACATATTTTCTTATGTAATAAGTCTGTTTTATTTTTTTTTAAAAGCTCCAAATGGATTGTATATTTTTTCTATGCAAGATCTAGCCAAATATCTTTGTATGCTTTATTTCAATAAAAATACTATGTTAAAAAAAATAGACATACAGATGTTAGTAATTTTTTTTAAGGTATGTAGCTATATATTCTCTTTGAAATTTCACTGGAAAGAGATAGCACCATGCAAAATTTCTCTTTGCCAGAGAGAGAGAAGAATAGCATTCAGTCTAAATTTTTTGACTCATTTATTATTGCGCGATTATTTGACATGGATTTGGATTATGTATAGTTGGTTGACTCAGTAGGTACCTACATATTGGGGCTATATTCTAAAATAACTATTAAATACGTGTAAATATTATTAAATACGAAAAATTAATATTATGTTATAGTTGCAGTTCCTAGAATATAATAACTGAAGGTTAGAGTGCAGAATAATTTATTATCTCTTGATGTATTCAAGTTTATAAGGTCTAAGTATATCGGTATATGGCATTGATAATATTCATTAAATGTGGTTCAAAGGTGAACCAGTTCGGTTTACGTCTAATATAGTAACAGCGTCCAAAAACAAAGTAATATTCAGTAACATCTATTTGGAAAACTGATGTCATGCCGTCTAGATGTAGGTGCCTCACACAAGGCCACAGAATTAACTCAACTACACCCATAAATTTACAAATTTAAACAAGCTAACTTTACAAGGTATAGAAAAAAAGAGTTTACAAAGTTTTTGTACGGCCTCTTTCCAAGAAATCTGCATAAAAAATTACGTTTACAAGTAAAAATAAAAGTTACTTTATGTCAACAATGAGTACTGTTGCTTATTTCGACGTCTTAACACCTACAGGAAATTAATTATTAGTAGTTAACAGAAGCTATGCCTCATGTGGAATGTGAATAACGAAGGAATTAGGTTACACTAAGCTTCCGATCGATATATTTATACGAAATCCTGAAAGCCCAAGTCACAAGATGGCGGGAATATAACCCTGCTAAATCGCATACGAAGGGAGCGGTAGGAAGTGCATCGATAATGACGCGACCCAAATTCGGTCGGATTATACGTCTGATCGGACAGATGTAAGAATTCTTGTTTCCTACACGTTTTCTGTAAAGTCGAAGGTGTTGCGATTATTGTATATAAAAGAATGGAATGTTATATAACTTTTCTTACCGTTTTCGTTCTCCATTAGTGCTTAAAACAACACAAAACACTTATTTTTTACACAAGCACTCACACGCCCATACAGTATGTAACAACATCACGAGTACTACTGCGCCATCTGGTGCGTTCTTGATGTACTGCAGCAATTACCTGTGGCTACGTTCACTATGGTGTTAATTCGATTTCGTCACCGTAATTAATATAGCTAACTTTAAATTATGACTAATTTTCAATGAAACTTGCAATAATAATATTTAAACTGTTCAAAACAAACACGTCCAAAGCTAATTTAGGTCGCTCCGCGTTAGTAATGGGAAATAAATTCATGTAACGCGGGCAGTATTGATTTTTTCTCGCAGCTGATTCACTCGTTTACCAACCAACGTATTGGACGTCCGATTTCGCGCAATCGAGAACCATGTTTGAGTCATCGTTATTTTTGTTCGATTTTTAACAAACTTAAGACTTTGAGACAGATACTTCTTTGATAAAAATATCCTCAAAAGTTAAGTGCAAAATGCAAATAAAGACATGACCATATACGGATCGTACCTACTACCTTTAGCAGTTCCTATTTACCTAGATCCTAGATCCTGATTAAGAATAATTTACAAGTTCGATATAGGCTGGCCTTGTTAGAAAAGCTACGAAATTACAAAATATAAACGCTACATTAATGTACATACCTACATAAATATCTACTTACCTACTTACATTTATGTTACTTAATTCTAATTAGATTCACAAATGAATATAATGCGCTTCCTACATGATAGGAGTAGGTACATAAAGTAATAAAACTGACGAAAATCATATGAACTCATGACATTTTGGATTTATAATTGAAAATCCCATAAAATTAAATAGAACCCCGCCTAACACCGCTGGTTTATCATATAAGTACCTACCATAGACTTAGGATATACTACAGACCTACATTATGGTTTAACAACCATAAATTGATCAGCGCAATCAAAACACTCGCTTGTTTAGCACAGAACAAAATTAAATATGCTCATTACAGAAGTGAGTTTGCTCAAACACCTATCTACTATCATATGAGCAGAGAGCAAACGGCTCACTTGATTATAAATAATACCTAAAACCAATTGTTTCTTTATCAGTCTTTACAAGTCGAAGGTTTTCGATCCATTTATTACCATTAAGGATTGTAGTAAGTACTAGTTTTCACATTGACAACATCTCTTGCCATTTCCGTTACCCATATTAGTGTAAAGCCTTCTACACTGCTGTTGCTACCTACGAATTTTATTGATCAACGGCACCAACAATGAAAACTGAAAACAGTCGTAACAAAACATGTAACAGCGCCATCTAGTAACGAATAGATGAAATCAATTATGATGACTGCGCCATTTTTTTTTTCTGATCTTCTGCTGACGAATGTACTGCACTGCATTTATGACCTAAGCTTAAATTAATTTGACCAATTAAAGTTAAAGCAAAATTATTAGTTAATGTTTTTGGTATACGGTACATTTATATTTAGACAGCACCCAGCCATGTGAGCACAGATCACCAAGCAGTGGATGCATATTGGTGGCTACTACTTCGCCGTCGAGGTAGGCCAAGGAAACGCTGGCGTGACGAACTGGATGCCTTTGAGATGATGTGGGAAGAGAAAGCTCTGGACAGGGAAATATGAAAGAGTATAGAAGACCAACGAGTTGCCAGGTTAAATTAAAATATATATATATATATACTTCTTTGCTTCCACACTGCTGTGCCTGCCATGTCACATTGTCTTCGTTATCAGTCCCAGAAATTGTTAAAAAAAAAAAATACGATGTACAAATAGCAAACAATAACGCAACAAATACCATAACAAAAAAAAGTAACGTAGTCAAGTAAATCAGCACCGGACCAAAACTGTGTATTGTGAATGAACCTATCTGTTAATAATTTCAGCGCGGATACACAGATTTCAGGATTATGCTTCAGCCGAAGCAAGATCGGCCAAGTGCCAGAGAGCATTCTGGGGGGGGTATTTATTATTATGTAGGTACTAATAACATCCCGCTTTTGGCTTCTTTACATTAATCACACTAATATTATAAAGGCGAAAGTTTGTGAGTATGTGAGTGTGTATGTTTGTTACTTCTTCACGGCTAAACGGCTGGAGCGATTTTAATAAAATTTGGTATGGAGTTAAATGACACCCTGGATTAACACATAGGGTAATAAACTGTGGGTAACACTGCGGGGAACAGCTAGTGTACTATATACTCCAAATAAAGTTGTAAGATAATTTGTACCGACCACCTGCTTTTGTAACCCAACCATTTACCCCCTGTACCCATGTGACCCCGGAGTAAAATCGATGTTTCTTTGTCAGGTCTTAGGGCCTAAACCTCACAATAACCTTACTCCAGTAAAATAGTCTGTAGGTGGTTAAAAAAAATCATTTCAAAAACAAGTGGTGGTTGATTGAGGGTTAATGTATTAAATGTTTTCCAAAACTGATATTATATAGTTATTTAAAGTACCCACGAGCAGGAGGTTATTAGTATATTAAAAATCATTCTGTATATCTATGCGAACCAAATGTAAGACTTGAAAATTTTGAACACCTTCTACGTAATCAGCTTTAAGTGTCACACACTTATAGTTTTCTCATGTCCGTCTGTCTGTCTGCCTTATGTCACAGGCATTTTACTCAAAGACTACTCAATAAATATTGATAAAATTTGGTGAAAAGGTGTCTTGTAGTAGCCGCTACTTAGTTTGATAGCTAAACAATAATAAAATAAATAACAAACAGAAGCTGTTTTTTTTTCAGCAAACATCAACGCATGGCACGTTATTCGCCAGGTCTTTCAAAAACATTTTAAGGTTTCTTTTAAACTTTTTTGATTGAGTGAATATTTTTCGAAATAATCGCTCTGAAAGTTGCATTAATTGTGCCCTTAACTTTTGAACCGTGTGACCAAAAAATATGAAAAAATCACAAAGGTATAATGAATACTTTAAACTAAAATTATTTCGGACATAAAAAGCTGCGTTTTTTTACAAAAGGGTTACGCTCTGAATAAATATACGCTCTTCTGCTGATAAAATTATTCAAGGCTGCAGAACTCTTCACGGAGCATGGTCCGACATGCTCTTGCCCGGTTTTTAAATACTAGTAAAATAAATGTGGGTAAAATTAATTTGTCAATGATTTTTCGGACTCAAGTCAGCCGGAGCTGGACACCTTAGGACTGCGCAAATTTGAGCATTCTCAGCGGGTAGGTACCTACCAATTACGAATCTGAGTTGTTTGGTGCGTGTGAAGTCAATCACGCCACCAACATCACGTTTTGTATGCCCAATCACCTGCACCTAAGCAGTTGACACGGCCATGGCCGTGGGGTTTTTCCTTGAGGGTGCGGGTTTCGTAAATTCCAAAATAAAATGAAATTTATTTGCACGAAATATGGTTAACAAGATGTTATAAATGGTGATAAACTTTCGCGATTTGTACACATTATGAAAATATATATACAGTCTACCCGTGACCACGGCCGTTGCAATACGGTCGAAACGTCGGATAATAAACAAGGTATTTTACCTTAAATTATTCACGCGAATAATACCCGTAATATATATATATATATATTTATTTTTATTTTTTTCATAACAAAAAAATATATATATATGTTGAAAAATGAATTTAGGTACTATATTTCGCCTTGGTATGGCGTGCAAATTTAATTTTATTTATTTTTTTAATCTTGTAACTAATAATTTTTAAATAAATTGTTGTTAATGAAGACACTACCATGCATTACAAATAACATAATAAATTTTTATTTTAATAGGGTTAATATTAAATTTAATTACCTAATTTATTATATTAAATAGCAAAATGTCAAAATAATCAGCACAATAATAATAAAATTAAATTAAATGTGTCATTAATAGAGTATCATATCTACATGTTGTATTATGTCCGTTTACATAAAAAAATCCTTTACCGAATAAAAACATTCTTCCGCAAGCCATTAATCTACTTTACTAATATTATAAAGCGGAAGAGTTTGTTTGTTTGTTTAAACGAGCTAATCTCAGGAACTACTGGTCCGATTTGAAAAATTCTTTTTTTGTTGGATAGCCCATTTATCGAGGAAGGCTATAGGCTATATAACATCGCGCTATGACTAATAGGAGCGGAGTAGTGACGTGAAATGTTGCAAAAACGGGGAAAAATTTACGCATACGAAGTTGCGCGGGACAGCTAGTATAATCTACTAGCTTTCGCCCGTAGCTCCGCCCGTGTGGATGTCGGTTATCGCGATAAAAACTATCATATGTCCTTCCCCGGGACTCAAACTATCTCCATACCAAATTTCATCTAAATCGGTTTAGCTGTTTGAGCGTGAAAGCGTAACAGACAGGCAGAGTTACTTTCACATTTATAATATTAGTATGGATGGAGTATGGATTTTTGAATGTTGTCATTTGTTGAAATTTGTCCTTTAGTTTCAGGTATTTTATTATAAATTCTTATGGTCATTGGATAACAATTTCTCCTGCAATAGTGCGTTTTCATCTTTCATACAGAGGGGGGTTTTTGGCGGTGCAATTTACTAAACCTGAACACCGTCTAAACGAACAGGTACTGTGTTCATCATCATCATCATCATTGTCAGCCTGAAAACGTCTACTGCTGAACTTAGGCCTCTCAAGGACTGCCTGTGCATACCTTGCAATTAGTGGTTGTAGTATTTATTACAATACTAATTTAGAAATTACGGATCTTAGTAACGTAAATAACGGCCGTGGTCATGGGTAGACTAACTGTGACCACGGCCGTTACAATACGGTTGAAACGTCGGGCAATAAACAAGGTATTTTACCTTAAATTATTCACGCGATTTAGACCCGTAATATATATATATATATATATATATATTTTCATAATGTGTACAAATCGCGAAAGTTTATCTATATAAACTAACTTTTAACATAGCTATTGCCAAGTATTAAAAATTGAAAAAAGAATGGTAGCTTACTAACTTTTTTAGTATTGCAGTTATCATGTTAAACCTACTGTTTTGTATGTTTTTTCCAAACGTTACTTATCTAAGAACACTTGGGCGGTCAAGACCAATCTAACGACGTCTTATTTATATAAATCCGTCTAGTGGTTTAAAAGATATGAGGTAATAAAGAATATTACATATATACATACAAGATAAGCGCGAAAAACCTATCCCTTTCTTGCAATCGGGTAAAAATACATATAACACCATTGTTTTAAAGCTACATGTTGATCCTATTAGGCTAAAAAGTAAACCATATTCCCGCACAATCGCCCTTTGGTTCCAAACCACTTAACAGGAACATTTTCACCAAAATAACAATAGTACTGCTCACCCTCTTTCCACAAGCGGGATGAAGGCACTACACTAATATAGATAAATATCTCAATCTGAACATTTCATAAATTGATATGTACCTCCCTTTTTTACTAATGGGGGTTGGGGTGATTGGGAGAGAGACGGCGATAGCGCGATGAATATTTTTATTGTTGCTAAGGGTGGATAGTAGTTGAGCAATAACTTGATTGTGTAGGTACAGTCGGTGACAAAAGAACTAAGTAGGTACATAGTTTATTAAAAGTGAATATTTTTTTTTTTTTTTTTTCTTAAAAATACGACTCCCACCGTAAGGTATACAAGTCACGGACACAAAATATACCCAGACTCGGAACAAAAATTTGTGGATCACACAAAGTGATGTCCCGTGAGGGAAACGAACCCCGCGCCGCAGAGGTAGTCAATTATAAGCAATGGGAATGAAAGTTATAGGATACCCAAAGATAACTGCGGTACCTCACAGCGAGACAAGTTTATTATAAACTAGCTGCCTGCCCCGGGTGTCATATCGTAGTTTCTTATACCTTGTGTAACATTATTGTAATTTTCGTAGGGATCTCTCATTTCTTTGATAAAGTATAGCCTATGTTATTCCACGTTATTGTAGCTTTCTAATGGTGAAAGAAATTTGAAATCGGTCCAGTACTTTTTAGGTTTATTCGTTACATACAAATATAATAATGTCAGCTTTTATGAGCCTCTGTGTAAGCAAAATGTGCATGATAACTCCATCTATTGGTCAAAAACTTTAACTATACAATATTATTTACGCAAATGGTAGAATTTGTTTTTGTTATAGGAGTATAATGTTTATTTAATCTCCTCACAACGAAACCACCTCTAAAATGCATCTCCTCGTAAAGTACAATTTTCTTTGATTTGCTACTTACACTAATGGAAACATGTTTTTCAAACGACAAAAATGTTATTTTATAAAGATTTTATTCCAAAAACTGAGCACATTCGCTACGAACGAATGCTCGAGGTATTTGGTCAGGGTACGGCCTTAATGACAATAAATAATTTCAAAGTAAGTAATGGCATAATATTTCCGTTTCACATTTAACATGTCCATTATACAGAATGACTTTTATATTTTTTACAAATATGATTGTCAATATTTCGATGTAAAATAAACGTATTACAAGTACCTACTGAATCTTCCTTTTCAATAATGCGTCGACTGATTTTAAATCCTATAATCCTCAAATAAATATAAAATACCTACTAAAAGTTGAAATATATATAAATGATTTCATCAAAGGAAAGAATGAACTGATAATCTCATGTTGTGTTCAAATATCATTTTGAGATTTCTCAAAAACAACTGAATTGTACACCCTACTCTATTGTACCCTGTAAATTTCTTGCAAATACTTGTGTGATGGATTGTCCCCTACATTTCGCATAAAAGATGTTATAATTCATAAAGTTAAAACGTTTGGGCGTCCACTAATGGCTGAATTCGTTTTAATAATTATTTTTATGTTAACTAGAATCTGGGGACTGATATAATTAAGTTAGATGACACACAGACACCCTTGTAACGTTTTAATTATTAAGTATAAGCAACTGCCAACTCGCAACATTAGGATGGACTGCAAAGATGTAGGATTTTTTATTTAAAGTGAATTTTACCCGGCTGATGAAAAACGGTATTTTAAGAGATCAACAACACAATAGTATTTAGATATCTGTGCTATAGTACAATTTCTGAGCTCAGTAGGTAAATGCGGTCAAAACACACTTTCTCGATAGAACGTTTTGCCAAAATCATTCTTGATCGACTGTATCTATAACGAAAAATAAATAAATTTAAAAAATAAAAAAACGCTTGCAAAAAAAATGTCATGCAGTCGGAGGCATTGATGAATCTCCATGAACTTAATAAAGTGCCTCCGACTGCATGAAATTATATAAATAAGCAGGGGTATCTTGTTTCCATATTTTTTTAAAATTTAATACATAAGTATTGTATTAAATAAAAAAAGAGTGGTTGTAGGATGTAAAATCTAACTTTAAAAATGAAAAAGAATGGTTGCTAACTAACTTGTTTAGTATCACAGTTATAATCATGTTATACTTTTTTGAAATTCTTAAGAGGAGCCCTTTAATTTGATACCCTTATTGCAGTATACGAAACAACATTTTTTTACACCTTTTTATTTTTAAATCTCACAGCCGCCACGTTTATTTTTTTAAATCGTCACTTTCTATATCTTTTTTATTACTTACAAGATTATCACAAAAAACATAACCCTTCCTTACAGTCAGGTAAAAATGCATAATGTTTCGGGAAACATCCTTAGTTGACGGTTCGTTTTACGAAGATATCCTTCATTCACGACACGACGAAATAACTCTTGGTCGACACCCCGACGCAACGAGACGGTTGGTTTTATTTACGAAAAGCTAGTTAGTCGAATTAGCTCAAACCTCTCGTGTTTCATTCAGCTTGACAATAAAGACGATGATATAATAAAACTTGTTCATTATCTATATTAATATTATAAAGCTGAAGAGTTTGTTCGTTTGCAGTAATCTCAGGATCCGAATTGTAAAATTCTTTCACTGTTGGATAGCCCATTTATCAAGGAAAGCTATAGGCTATAGCTAGTATGAAGATATAAGAAGTCGAAGGACGCTTTTGGGGTTGGCCCTGACATATGGAGCTTATACTCTACCTTATTTTTCATAATATAGCGCAAAGCTCAGACACTCTAACAAGAATTTTACTTCAAGAAATCATATAAAATAAAAGAAAATATTGAACATTTTCATAATGCAGAATCGCCCTCACTGGTCCAAAAACTGCCCCATTGATTCTGACCAAACTACTGTCAGGTTGGCACTATGTTGTAGATCACGGAGATTACAATAAACACGAAGTCTGTATGTAGGTACATGAACTCTATGATGTACATGCTCGAGAGATTTTCTATGCAATTAGAGATTGACCGCCTCCATGAATCATTACAGACTCTAACAATGAAATATGAAGTAACTGCAAAACAGAGCAGGGAGCAGGTGTTGGCTATAGGTAAGCTGGTCAACTCTTGCAACTGCAACAATGAGCAATCAACTCCTTTAACAAGTAGGCATAGTCCAATTTGTAGATTATCACTAGATTGCCAATCGCTAGCACTTGATCCCTCTCCACTGCCAGCACTCCATAATAACTTAGCACAAACTAGCAGTTCTTTTAAATTAAGTACTATTATGATGTATAGTGATGAAATTGGTAAGGGCATTGGATCCCTAATGTCAAAGTTGAGTACGGGACAAACTAGAATCATCAATAATTGCACGCCTGCTTTGTCCTATAGTAATATCATGGAAAATATTTTAAGATCTAATTTTAGTCAGGACAGCACTATAATTATTTTTGTCGGTGATAGGGGAAATGTAAACAAAAATAGGTTTTTAAATTATTTTGAGGAGTTGTCCAATTTAAATGTAAAAAAAATTGTTATGTTTTCATTTCCCCTGAGTAATGGATTATCACAGGAAGAAAATTCTATTAGATATAATTTGAATAACCTTATGCATCAACTGACATGCCAAATTAATGGACCTTTTTATAATAAATTTCATTTTATTGACACTAACAAACTTGTTAGTAAATATTTTTATTTGACAAAAGATAGATATTATCTTAAAAATAGTTGTAAAAGACAGATAGCTGTTTCGCTATCTTTTTATATTAATACTTCAGCCAAGAATTTGGCTACTCAAGTTGCTTCTATTGAGCAACAAAATTATGACATTAATTTTAACTTAGCCAACAATTTGGCTAAAGCACCTGACATTAATAATGATAATTTATGTATTAATAATAATTATAATATTGACATACCGAATAATTTAAATTAAATTTTAAGACAATAGAGAGTACCTCTTGCACACATACTTGTGCACTACCACTTGAAAATTATTCTGTTATGTCAAAACAGAACAATAGTTATATTAATAAAATTAACCTGGTGCATCAGAATATCAGAGGAATGACAGGAAAAGACTTGGAATTGGAATTGTTCATGAATGCTGAAGCTATTGATATTTTATGTATTACTGAACACTGGCTAAAGAGCGATCAGTTCATGTTTAATTTCAACAATCACCAGGTAGGCAGCTCGTTCAGCAGGGAACTGGCTATACATGGTGGTTCACTAATATTAATAAATAAAAATCTTAAATTCAAAGAACGCCGTGATATTGTTAACTTCTCTGTTGAACGTAGCATAGAAATAGCCTGTGTAGAGTTGAAGCGGTTTATTGTATTGACTGTGTACAGACCACCTTCAGCACAATATCATATTTTTGAAGATGTTATGGATGAAGTCTTGCATAAGGTAACAAACCTTAATAAAAATGTAATAATATGTGGCGACTTTAATGTTAATTTATTAGAGAATACTACTTCAAGTATGAGGATTTTAGCTCTATTCAAATCATTTAATCTGTGTAATTTATTTTTAGAGCCTACCCGCATAACTGCCACTACAGCCACATGTTTAGATAATATATTCACAGATATTATTGTAGATAACAAGAGAGTAATTAACCAAATGGATTCTGACCACTCTGGTCAACTTATTTCTTTTGATATTAAAAGTAGAAAAGTAACTAAAAAATGTATAACTGTTATCCCTAAAACTGTCAGTCGATTTGAGAGTTTCAAAAGCCGCCTCATTTGTAACCCTCCACTGTTGAATGAGGACAGTTATCCTAACATTTTATATAAAACATTCTTTAATAAATTTTGTCATAATTTCGATTCGGTTTTCACTCCCAAAACGATTATGGTTAAGGGGAATGCAACTTTTAGTGAGTGGGCTACTGTCGGCCTACATAAAAGTAGAAAAAGATTATATGAGCTGTATGATGAACGAAAGTATAACTGTTGTGAAAGATTTCAAGCTTATGTAAGAAATTATGCTAAAACATTTAGGCAGACTTGCAAAACAGCAAAAGCTTGCTACCTTAGTTCACAAATTAAAAACAGTGATAATAGAATTAAAATGACTTGGGATATTATAAATAGTGAGACCGGAAGAGTCAGAAGTCAGAATAATGATTACTGTCTTAAAATAGATAGTAAAACCATCACATCGGACATAGAAGTAGCCACTGCATTTGAAAAATTCTTTACTGACATTCCAGTCTCCACTACAAAGTCATTGAATTCCTCACCTATTGTTGCTGAGTCTATCTTGATTAAAAATGTTAATAAATGTGACATCACTTTTCAATTTGATTATGTTACACATATAGATGTCATAAAAGCTTTTAATTCTATTAATGTTAAGAAGACTACCGACCTCTGGAGTAACTCAGTTGTGATTACTAAGTCTATAATTTCTTTTATCGCGCAGGACTTGGCTTTTATATTTAATAAATGTATAGATTGTGGTGTATTTCCTGATTTAATGAAATATAGTAAAGTAATACCATTGTATAAATCGGGTAGTATGTCTGACCCCACTAATTTTAGACCCATATCAGTACTACCAACATTTAGTAAAATCTTTGAAAAAATAATATATGATCAGATGCAGAACTTCTTTTACAAAAATAAATTATTACACTTTAAACAATTTGGTTTCACTAGGGGTCGCTCTACAACCGATGCTGGTGTGGAGCTTTTAAAACATATTTTTGACGCCTGGGAGGAATCGCAAGATGCTTTAGGCGTCTTCTGTGATTTATCTAAGGCATTTGACTGTGTTCTGCATGAAACATTAATCAGGAAATTGCAACATTATGGTATTAAAAACACAGCTCTGAATCTTCTTACGTCCTATCTGAGTAACAGGATTCAGAAAGTTGATGTTAATGGTAAACGCTCCCCGGGGTCTGTGGTCAAAATGGGAGTCCCACAGGGTTCTATTCTCGGGCCGTTGTTGTTTTTAATTTACATAAATGACTTACCATATTTAGTAAATAATAATCATGAGATAGTCCTGTTTGCAGATGATACATCACTCTTATTTAAATTAAAACGCCAGCAAAAAGACTTTGAAGATGTAAATATGGCTATCTCAAAAGTGGTTAACTGGTTTGATGTTAACAATTTACTCTTAAACGAGGGCAAGACTAAATGTATTCGATTTATAACACCTAACGTGAAACCAGTAAAAACCACTATAAAAATAAAAGAAGATGAGTTGAACCCTGTAGAGACCACAAAGTTTTTAGGAATAACTTTAGATTCTAAGCTTCAGTGGGGCCCACATATAAGTGAATTGTCTAATAGACTCAGTTCTGCAGCGTACGCAGTTAGAAAAATTCGTCAGCTAACAGACGTTGAAACAGCGCGATTAGTTTATTTTAGTTACTTTCATAGTTTAATGTCGTACGGTATTCTACTGTGGGGGAATGCTGCCGACATTCAAACCATTTTTGTTCTGCAGAAGAGGGCTATTCGATCAATTTACGATCTTAGTAGTAGACACTCACTTAGAGAAAAATTTAAGGAAATCAATATCATGACTGTTGCATGTCAGTATATCTATGAAAACCTTATATATGTTCACAAAAATATTGATAGTTTCTGTAAGAAATGTGATATACATAATATTAACACGCGGAACAAACATAAACTTGTTGTACCAGCGTCAAGGTTACAAAAAGTAAACAAATCATTTCGGGGCCAATGTATACGTTTCTACAATAAAATCCCTAGCGATATTCAAAAATTAAGTCGTAATAAATTTAAGTGTACCATTAAGAAAAAATTGTGTATGAAAAGTTACTACTCAATAATTGATTATATGGAAGACAAAAACGCTTGGGATTGAACTGCTTTCTCTCACAGGCTATTAAAATGTACTTTAAGATTATATGTTTAGATACATATTTACTTTGTAAGAAGTGAAGTATTGTGTTTGCTGAATACGTTTATATATACTCATTTTAGAGTTACAAATAGTATTATTATTTAGTTATCCTTATTTTATAAACGATTACACTCACCAAACACAATGGTTCATTCAGTAAAATTTATTTTTGTAAAGAAAAACTTAATGATTTTAAAAGAGTGGCACATGAGTTTCTTGGCAGCTTCTTCTCATGAGCTTTACACTTGGAACTGCCACCTAACCTCATTTTGTTTTTTTTTTTCAAACATTAAATTTTTATTATAATTTAATTCAAACAATTTTATAAAATTTTTAGTATGTTTTAATTTGACGTTTTCAAATAATCATTAACCTGATTTTACGAAATAAAGATATTTGACTTTGACTTTGACTTTGAGAACCCGACATGGACATGGACATCACAATACTGCCTGTAGAGGTATTAGAGGTACGGGCTTCAGTCGATATGCTTTCTTATTATTGATTTTCAACCGACTTCAAAAAGGAGGAGGTTCGTCTTTTTTTTTTTTGTATGTTTGTTCACCGATTACGCAAAGATGGCTGGACCGATTTGAAAAATTGTTTTTGTGTTTGATAGGGTATACTTCCAAGTTGGTCTCATTGTCATCAGATCACGATCTGATGATGGGATCCTGGAGAAATCGAGGGAACTCTTAAAATATTAAAGGCACACCTTTAGGCACAGATTTAGGTATATTTCATAGTGATTCGTGCATTTACTCTTAAAAAACACCAATTGGTCAAGTGGAACTGATGATAAAGACCACAAATGACGAGCAGAACTATTCAATATTTTACAGTTTGCGATTCAGTTACTTTAATATGGTATTGAGTAGCACTTTATTCTCGTTATACTACTATTACACAATGTAATAGAGCTGATGATAGTGAACTCCTTAACAATTAACGGCCCTGCATCGGGGTAAGCAATATTTTGTAAAAGGACTTCAACAGTTGACGTAAGCCTATTGCAACTTAAGTGAATTACAAACCAACCCATTAAAAAGTGAGAAATAAAAAACTTTTTTACAAAAAAATAGTGTAATATTTTGAAGTTGGTGCCGAATAAAACACAAAGACTACTATTTCATGGCACCAACTTCAAAATGTTTAATTTGTTTTTGTTATTCTAGATATAGGTATTATTTATTGCTTTTTAGTTGCCTTGTATTTATTTTAGAAGTCGGTGATATTTTTTTGTAAAAAAGTTTTTTATATAACATACCTACTGGTTTCTTTGCCTAGAAAAATGTGTAATAAGTAATACTTTAGTTTACATTATTTAATTTTACGGAATTGAATTCACATATTAAAAAAAAAATAGACGTTACTTAAATATATACTGTAAAGATGCTTGATTATGGTTAGATATTAATTAAAATTTGCTAAAAATAATTAAATATATTTTTAGAAAATAATTACTTTATTTTGACACAACGTACTTTTTTTTACTTGTAATAACCAATGTAAGTACTTTACTTACTTACTTATTACTTACTCAAAAAAAAGGTGGCAACCCTAGCAACTACCCACTTGCTTTTGAAAATCGACTTATGACACAACTGAGTCTTAATAAATTGTGTTGTTATCGAATCGCGCTAATGTTAGTTTTACTACTAGAGTTAGCTATTTGAATAGACACACATATAAATTTAAATATATGGAGGAAAAATTCGACTCAGGCGGGACTTACATAAAATTACTTACGTATCATGTGGAGGCTAAATTCAAATTTGGCGGACATGTCACGTACCGGCCCTAAGCCGTTACCCCTAAGCTTTTCTATCCTCAAAGTAGGTTTTAGTATTTTAAAAAGCCCCACTGACGATGCATCCATTAATCCAAAAACTTATCGTGAATGTCAAAAACGTAATTCATTTGAATGGACGGCGGTCGTCAGTGAGTGGAAATCAAGAAGCTTTTAGTAATTGTATCTATGGTTTATCCTTTCGTCTCGCTTGGAAAGCGCACCTGCTCTTTCTAACGTCTGGTCTCAATAATCTAACTATCAATGGATTTGGCTACTAGAGGTATATATTTGACATAAGTTTTATACAAAATATGTCAAAATTCTACCTCTAGTAGCCAAATCCATCGATAGGTAGATTATTGAGACCGGCCGTAAGTAACTATGCTTGTTAAACCATGGTTACCATAGTCACGAAAGAGATAAAAGGTCTCGCAAAAAGTAAAATTTGTTTTCTTTACTTCTTCTGAAACAAATTTATAATTTTGACAGCAGTCTCTAGCATAACTTTATGCTCATAACATTATACTCGCCAAACACACTGGTTCGTTCAGCAAAATTTATTTTTGTAAAGAGGAACTTGATGATTTTAAAATTGTCCATGAGTTTCTCATGAGCTTTACACTTGGAACTGCCGCCGTAACTCGTTATGTTTTTTTTTTCAAACAATCATAGTTGTATACATTTTTTAGTATGTATTAATTTGACGTTTTCAAGTAATCATTAACCTGATTTTACGAAATAAAGATATTTGAGTTTGAGTTTATAAACCTTCTTGTGTACGTCCAAATGAAAGAAGCACGTCCTCATGAAAATATAGTCAATGGTGCCATAATTTGCATACATCCATTCGAATTGCATCCATTCAGAAGGGTTCCAAATATACGTAGTACCTATCGGCAGTGGCCACTTTTACTCTTGGTGTCTTTAGGTGTTGCTGTTATATCTAGATAGGTACATCAAAAATATCACTTGCCTTAAAATTTCCGTTCAACTATACTAACTATAGTTTTGAAGAACCCTCTAAACTTTTTAGAAAACAACTAAATAAATCAAATTTCGACATGTTGAGATAACTGCAATAAAGATTCGTCGCACTACAACATAATTTAGAGTTATCTTTTATTTCATCTGTAGTAATACAGATATATATCAGTGCGAAGGGGACGGCGGACCTCCCACTGCGTTCGTCTTGTGGTGATATATCTCCGTTCGATGGATCACTTTGGAGATGGTTTGAAAGATCAAGGGATGACTTAGAATTACACAGAAACAGTGAAATGATGTCAACTTTATCGAGCTTTAAAGCACAGAACATTGATATCGGTGAAGACATTTGATTCTTGTAATTGTAATGTTGTAAAAGCAATTTAGTCACTGAGTGTGATAATAAAATCTGAACGGAAGTCTAAATTGACATTCAAAAATGCAATGTTGGGTGCATTTCCGGCAAATCAATGTTGCCAGCAATTAAATCCTTAAAAAATACTAATAAATACTAAAGTAAAAGGGTAAAACTTTAGCTATCTACGTTAGGTATATTATGACTAATTTTATATTTATATATTTTTGGCTGTATACAAAATAATTGATAATTTAAACCTTAGACACAGAATACATACAAAGGTACATATACTCAGACTCACAGACGGTTCGGAAAATAAATTGACTGCGTCTGTAGCTCGGTGGGAGTGTGTCCGACTGCTACACAAGAGGTCGTGGGTTCGATTCCCACACGGGACACAACTTTACGTGACCCACAAATTGTTGTTCCGAGTCTGGGTGTACTTTGTGTCCGTGACTTGTATGTTTGTAAAGTCCCCCGCGACACAGGGCTTGTACCATAATGCGGGAGTAGTCTTTAAAAAAAATGCCTACAACCCAGACACAGAATAAACAATTGTACTCATCTCACACAGATTTATTCTGGGTGGAAATCGAACGTACGACCTCTGGCTTAACAGTCAGGGTCTTCATACTTACAATATACATAACTTACCAAAATAAGCGATCACTAAACTTACCAAAATAAGCGATCACAAGACAACTCAATTTCTGTAAATTAAAATAAACGCGCACTCCGATATTGGTGGGAATAAAAACACTTAAGAGTAAGGAGCAATAAATTATAATAATAAAAAATATCATTGAATATTACCAATGAACCGTGGCGCGGTGTAAATCTGTACAAACTATCGACAAATCTCCCGACATGAGGGGGAGAACTCGTATAGAGAATAACTAAAAGCGATACGAAGTTACAGACGCAAGTTATGAATGAATATGGGAAGCATATGTTTAGAAACTACACAATTGAAACTTATATAAAATAAACTTTACTATTAACGACCGGTCGCAATAATCTAACTATCGAAGGATATGGCTACTAGAGTTATATATCTGACGTAAACTCCATACGAAATATGTCAAAATTCAACCTCTAGTAGCCAAATCCATCGATAGATATATTATTAAGACTGGCCGTAAGTCGCATTACTATATTGGTTACGATTATGTATCTTTTCTACTTCTATCAAAACCATAGTTTAATCTTTTTCTCTATGGTTTTATCTGGTTCATCACTCTTCCACATCTAGGAGTAGTCTAGTATGATTTTTGCGTCCAGGTACTTTTGGTACCTATTCTCTATAACCTTAATTTCTTGGTAGAAGTATTTGTGACAGTTCCTCTTTACATAGTGCCTTTTATAAATTGTTTTTATTATGTAGGGACTTAAACTGAACGTAAGGAGGAACAAGCTGAATTTTAAAGCGATCAACTGACTCTTTAAAAAACGTAGTTTCAGGGGTGATTGATGCTACATGTGGAAAATATTATTTGATCTAATATTGTGTTCTAATTCTACTATTCTATTCACAAAAAGTAGCAGGAATAAATTCATTTTCTATGTGTTGGCTCAGAAGCATATTCAATACCTTAGATCATGATCGTTGTATATAGTCCAACCACGATATGAGTACTTGTTAAACGACTTCTAAATTTTAATAAATTATTGAAGAGATACTAAGATGAATATTTCAATATGATCAGTAGTACTAGCTTGCTCTCATCAAAGAAATTGCGAGCTAACACTAGTAATACGCGGTAACGTCTACGCTCTACGAAGGAAAATGAAAAAATATTTTTCCCAAAAATTTGCGTGATGGTTTTTTTGTTTTTTTCGTAACTTAGTATACACAAAAATTACTAAATAGTTTTTGACGTGACAACGTCTTATAATTCGATGGAGCCGGCTGAACGCACGAAAAAACATGACTCATGATGTACGTTGTAAAAATAAAGAAATAAAAATTGACATATGTAATTGTATTTATGCGTACAAATAAATGTAACTTGATCAATTCAATTGTGATTTCCATTTACCTCCTCTATATCCATACAAAATATCTATCAAACAAATAAAATTAATATTTTCTTTTGAAAAATGAAACCATTCCATCAGTATTTTCTTATGACGTTGTCACGTTCAACTATCGCCAGAAAACCGGCTTTACAGACAACCGGCTTTACAGACAACCGGCTTTACAGACAACCGATTTTTTTGAGGGGAAAACCATTGCAGGCCTGTGTTATTATTAAACTTTGATATATTTTTACCATAGTTTACCTTTCGACAGTTCTCTACTATGATTCAAATTTTGTATTTCCATAGAATTAATGTAGATAGACACCTGAGCTTAATCAGAACTTGTCTGATGTTAGGCTTACCTACCTAATTGAATCTAATCACAATATTGGCCAGTTTGCCAAATGAGGTTAGTATACTACTGTAGGTTTTTTTTTTATTTTTTTATTTAAGATAACTAGCAATGCGGGATTGTGGTCCCACATTACTAGCAATCCTGTTAACCCCTCCAGCTAAGCGCTATGGCTTGTGTTAGGAGTGGGTTCACGTCGGTAGTATAATGGCCAGGATTCGAACCCACGACCTCACGATTGCGAGTCCAATGCCTATGCCATTCGGCTACCGACGATTCAAAGGTTTGCTAAAAGGATCAAACTACAGTTAGGTACCTGTTTTAGTGTTAATTCTACAGTTAACTGTAAATCACAAATTTTAAGTTACTGTACAATTCAGTAGTAGGTCCGGTCAGTACGCTGGAGTCTCATCCAGCATTTGTAAATCACATCCTTGTCAATAACCTAATGTAGCGAGAGGATTTGTGTAAATATTTGTCGTAAGGGTTTTGTACCTACTACTCGTACACTATCGCCTACTTTAAGTCACCACAGAAACTATTTATGGATGAATTTTGTAAAGAAACGGTTGGAGACGCAACACTCATCTTGGTTGAAATTGCGTAGTCCAGCTAAGTAGGTCTTCCAACAAACTAGCAGTGAAATAGATAGGTACTTCATGTCGTCTTCCTCCGATTGAATAAATTGTTTGTAGGCCTCTTACTCTCAAACAAAATTCATGAATTATCGTAGTCTTAAAGTGTCGTAGAACATTCTAATAATTTTACCATAAGTACAAGAAGTTCGAACTCATAGACGATATTCAAAAATTTAATTTACTCGAGATTGAATTAATGTTTCTGGCTTTGTAAATAAATACAAGAAGTCCGAACCAATTGACGATTTTCAAGAATTGAATCTACTCGAGATTGAATTAATGTTTCTAGCTTTGTAAATTTCACCAAATTTTTGATAGACAATTCGTTTTCATTGAATAAGAGTAGCACTTCTCAGCTTATTGGGGATTTAATTTGATTTTTTAGTAATTTTTACAGGCATTCCTTGCCAATTAATTTATCTATACCTAGCATTAAAAAGAAAAAAAAAAAATTCAGTCTCATAAAACGAACCGTAGACTTCCAACCCTGTTTTTACCGTTGTTTTTATCTAATTCCCCAATAGATAGTCTAACTGGCCTAATTTATCAATTAAATTATCATTCGGAGTGAATAATCTATATTAATACTAAATTAAAAAAAAACGGGCAAGAGCATGTCGGACCATGTTTAGTGTAGGGTTCCGCAGGTTTGAATAGTTGCATCAGCAGAAGAGCGTATGTTCATGGCACTTACGCTCTTTTGTTGAGAAACGCAGTTTTTTGGCAATAACTCAATGACGGTATAACCAATCATGTCCCAAATAATTTTATTTTAAAGTACTTATTAAGCGCTACCTTTGTCATTTTTTCATATTTTTTGGTCAAACAGTTTAAAAGTTAAGGGGCAGATTAAGTATATCAACAATTTCATGCGGACGAAATTGCGGGCCACAGCTAGTACTTAATACCCAAGCGTGCCAACAAAAAATAAAACAATCCATTAAGTAATATTATCAATAATACCTTTGTTAGTCTAGAAAGCCTTCTGTCGATTTTATTATCCAACTCGTATAATACGAAACGTTTGTAAAAATAGCAAATTTCACACTACAATCTGCTGGCTTCAACGCCAATATACCTACTATTTTATTTTCAGAATACAACGGACCAAAATCATGCACAAAACAGTCATCATAATGAGACAAATCTACACATATTAAACTTTCATCTTGAGGCACACCGTAACTTTTCAAACATTTAGAAAAATCAGCAGCCAAAACGGTCATTTTTCCAAAATCGTTCGTTAAATACAACTTTCTGTTCATAGTAGATACAGTTTTCCACAAGGCAATATCAAAATGTGTAGTTTTCCTGTCGTCAAACGCGGAGACTCTTCGCGCAAATGTGTCCAGGTTAATTTTGGCGAGTGCTATGTCGTATTTACAGGAGGGGTCGCTAATATTGAACTGTTCGTGCATTCGCCAGTACCATACTGGATGCGTATGAGTGTAGTTCCGAGCGAAGTCTTGGAGGAGTAAGACTCTGTGCAACGCTCCCGATTGTCTGGAATAAAGATAGCATAATATATAGAACACTTATTTATGTTTTCTAAGACCTGGACTCTCCTAAAGAATTGTAAGAAAAACTTGAGAGGTGTCAAGGGGCACCCGGATGGAACGAAGTTCCTTTCGATTAATTAGTGAAGGAATTGTAATATTTTTTTTTTATATATAAATTATTTATTATGTACAAAAAACCTCTATACTCTATAATCTCAACAAAAATAATCGTCGCGACACCACACTGTTCAATGCGAAATAGAAAGACAAAACGAAAATAACTGGCTTGCTTTCTATGAGAGAGAGAGAGACAGACAGAGAAACACGCGCACGCCGCACGGCTTACAACTATAGCAAAAGGTGTCGTTACAACTTTTGGTCTTAATGTCGTTACAACTTTTGATCTTATTTTTTTCCGTCTAGCCCCCTTTCGCAACGCGCGATAAGGAACTTCGTTCCAAAAACTTTTGATATAACGATAGGTACACTGACGGATTATAATCCATCCAACAGCATAACGTGCTCTCTGAGCACGAACGAAGCGGAGAGATATGATTATAACAATACAATTAATCTTATTAATTAAATAAACTTAAATTCTCGTGTCACAATGCTAATTACCATACTCCTCCGAAACGGCTTGACCGATTTTTATGAAATTGTATATGCATATTCAGTAGGTCTGAGAATCGGCTACTATCTATTCATGCCCCTAAGTGATAAGGGTTGTTCAGAGAGAAGAGTTTGTTTGCTGGTTTGTTTGAACGTGATAATCTCAGAAACTACGGGTCCAAATGGCCCATTTATCGAGGAAGACTATAGGCTATGAAACATCCCGCTACAACTAATGGGAGCGGAGCAGCAAGGAAAAATGTTGCAAAAACGGGGAAAATTTACGCAGACGAAGTTACGTGGGTCAGCTGGTATAATATAATATGCATGAATAAGTAATGAATAACATTTATGAATGTACAATTATTAAATCACTAAATATATTTGCACGCCATTATATGGCAGAATATGTCCGAACTCAATTTTACTGTAACACCAATGTACCACCATATTTTAGCAAATAAAGAATTATTTTATTCTATTCTATTCTAATTATTTTTAGAAAAAGGCTCAGAACCACTATCAATTCGAAACTGACAGTGATAACTAAGATTTCTGGATCTGATTAGTTAGTTGATAATTTCGTCGGCGGGACGTGGGAGGGGGGGGGGGAAGCTGCGTGGTACAAATGACGCTGGCTAACTGTGTAAGATGTACCTACCTACTTATTAACGATTTCAGAGGGGTAGGAATTTAAACCCCTAAACTCGTCAGCTACGTCCATGAGTCGATATCATAACTCATCGATAGCTTTGCTAGTTTTACTATAGATTATACTTATGAATTCTAAGGATACAACATAACAATGACGCATCTTACATCACAAAATACGAGACGGTTATTTTGTGTAGGTAAGTTCTGAATTTCTTGAATCCATTTGCCTTTTGCCCCCCTCCAGAATAAAATCCTGGATTCGCCCATGCCTTCATTCATACTTACCTCGAGAGGCTCGAGCCGTACCTAAATGAACAGCGTTCATGGGTCACAGACTACTACAAACAAATTTGTTCGAAAGGCTTTCCGACATTAGGTGCCCATGAGCAATATCTATGCAACGAGCACGCATTCTATGTTGGATACTTTCTCAATAAAGAAACTATTTCTTTCTTTACCTGCTCTTGGTATTGTCTTACCATCTGTACAAGGAAGAACTTAATGGCTATCTCCCACAATGCCGTTGTCGTGGCTGCGATCCATATAATTTGATGCCTGCAATGTTTGTTACAGTAAAAAAGTCAAATATTGATGTGGCCCAGAACGCAGCCACATTAACAGCACTACCCGAGGCAGCAGGCAGCCATCAAGTCCTCTTATGTGCAAGTGTTCAGGCATGCAGGACACGATGTAAGATGGACCATTGTGTATTACACCGGACAAGCAACTTAGATTCCCCCACCAAAGCATGTTATCATTGCTTCGGCCATGTTTGTTCACGCTAAAGAGAAGACTCCAAGGACCCATACCTGCAATGAGCTGCAGTCACCACCCAATTAAGCAGCACGACACTAGCGAAGCAAGCAAAGTACCATATAGAAGATTCGTTTCTCGTCACAGCAGCAATGTAAGGAAATCGTTCCACCATTGACATAGAAAGATCATCATTCAAAGTTATTACTCCCATAGATTTGGGCAACGTGTAAACAGCAGGGGATATAAATTCTCGTTTTCTTTCGACAACCGTGATGTCTGTGGCGAATTTCACCATAACACAGACCGCCATAATGGCTAGAAATATTGTTATGGACAGAATAATGCAACCGGTTTTCATTTTCATTTAAATTATTGAAAATTTCGACAGTACATAACTGATGGTGACTGAAGAAGAGAATTTGACACTTACAGTGACTGTTAAAGTTAATTTATCTCTGATGACAAGAGGCATAGACTTGGCATACTGATTTTTTATTTTTTTAAAAGTTTTAATAGATTCTTTTTGGTGTGGTGTCTTATCATTGACGTATATACTGGACCGTGGCATTCATTTCAATTAAAAAGTAAATGTTGACTGCAAAGCGTGAAATAGAGAAAAAACTCGACAGCACAACTTTGACAGGTATTGTCCACAAACTAGCGTTGTCTCTTTCAGAGAGTGGTCAATTTTGTGTGGTTATGGCGCAGTTCTACGTTCAATGTGTCATAAGGGCTTTTTTCTCGCTCTTCCCGCCAATATTACTGGGTAAGGATTATGGCTCGCACATTCTGTGCATTCGCCAGTTTCAAGTTTATGTTATTTCAGTTTCAAATATATTCTTTCAAGTTTTCTTCTTTGAATCACAAAGTCTAGATGTCAGTTCCAAGTTTTTTAATGTAATCTAAGCTGTAAAAATAGCGACATGTTAGTTTGCCGCCATTTTTTCAACTTGGCTTAACGGTTGTCTACTAGTGTAGTACGGTGGACAGACCAGAGAGAATTGAACACTTCGCTTAGGACAGGCTACCCTCGACTACAACAAGGAGTACTATAGAGCTCAGTCAGGCGCAGATCCGGAACTTTGTTTAAGGTAGGGGCAACATTTGACTCAACCAGCCAAGAGTGAGTCACTCGCATGACGGGGAAGAGGGTGCATTTGATTCAGCTTGGGTACACTGATGAAGGCCCCCCCCTTCATCAGTGTACCCAAGCTGAATCACAACAACACAACAATTGCCTATCAAAACACACCGATTCAGTGTCAAAATTGTCAAATTCTCCAAAAAAAAGGTGATTCAGTCGAGTCTGACGGGGTAATTGATTGCCCCTCCCCCATAAGAAACTAGCATGCTCATCACACAAAGTTTTATCCTGTGTGATCGAACCCACGACCTCTGGCTTAGTAGTCAGGGTTACTAACCACTAGACCAACAGACCAGTCAGATCGAACCGACTTGCCTAGATGCGATGCCAGTGGTACCTAAATCATTAACTATAGTTGCCTATAGCTGTACATATTTGCACTGTGCTACAGATGCTTACCTACTATGCGTTTCAAATGAGTTGATAACTGTCATGATAACATTTTGATTCGCATTGCGACTGCAACTTCATTGTATGACGTAAGGTCAGCAATAAAATGATTGGTAAAAAGGTGTCATTAGTATTACACTGAAGTACCTACCGACTCATTAAAGATAGATAGTTCATTAGAAGTATCTGTATTTTAGTATTTATTATTACAGATAATTTTAGTTTAAAAAAAATATCACGTCTGACTAAAACACCACAAAAGTGTAGAATATTCTTATATTTTGCGTATTTACTTATTTCTGTTTGGGGTTTACTAAATAATACTAATAATATTATAATAAAGAAAAATATTAAATATTACGACATTACCATACACATACGTACTCTACCCGACTCGGAAGTTTTTGTTACCAGCGGTACAATTTTGACAAGTACAGAGTGAAGTTGTCGCGATCGCGATTAACTTCTCGTTTGAAACGCATAGTATATGGGGTAACCTTTAGTTTAAATAAATTGTTAACAAGCTGTGTCTTGACTCAAAGAAACTACATTTAAATTTAATGACGTTACAAAACAAGGCTCATTTACAAACCAAAACTAATGCAACAAAACGCAAATGTATCCAAACAACGTAGGAATTTTCTACCCTATCACCTTTAACTAAGATTCAATTTTCATTATTGATTAGATCAGTAAAATATGTAGAGTATTTGTAAACTTTATTTGTTCAGAGTTAGGGTTTAATTTTGTTTGTAAGTGGTATTTTAGGGGGTGCATTCGCGAAAATAGTTTTATATTCCGTGGTAGATCGATTAAGGGATGATTGTTGAATGTTTTAGAAATATTAACATTTAATAAGCGTGAATTATGAATACATAATCAATAACGTTGATCGTCTCATCTTTCTTAGTTTGTTTGTTTGTTAGAACGCGGTAATCTCAAGAATTACTGATCCGAATTGAAAAAATATTTCACTATTGGATAGCCCATTCATCGAGGAAGGCTATAGGCTATATAACGCAGATGAAGTTGCGCGAGATAGCTAGCAATATTATAAAGCTGAAGAGTTTGTTTGTTTGAACGGAATAATCCTCAGGAACTACTGGTCCGAATAGAAACAATATTTTGCTGTTGGATAACGCATTGATCGTCGCAGACTGTAGGCTATATAACATCACGCTACGACGAATAGGAGCAAAGCAGCAATGAAAAATGTTGTAAGAACGGGTAAAATACGCAGAGGAAGTTGCGCGGGTCAGCTAGTAGAAAATATGTCGACTTATTTAAGAACTATCTTTCGTCTACGGCTCCGCCCGCGTGGATATCGCTATTCTGTATCCTTCACGGGAATTAAACTATTTCCATATTAAATTTCATCAAAATCGATTTAGCTAAACGGGAAAACATGACAGAGTTACTTTCACATTTGTATTATTTGTTTTCTTCTCTTAATTCTAGAATCAGGCAACAGTCGCACCACAGACTGCCTCTGTGGCGCGGTGGGAGTATGTCCGACTGCTACGCAAGAGGTCGTGGGTTCGATTCCCACACGGGACACCACTTTGTGTGATTTTCCGGGTCTGGGTGTAATTTGTGTCCGTGACTTGTATGTTTGTAAAGTCCCCCGTGACACAGGGCTCGTACCCTACAGCGGGAGTTGCCTTTAAAAAAAAAAAAAAAAAAAACCGTGTCTCGAAGTCGTGGAAACGCAAAGTATCGTTTAAGGTATCCCGTGTGGGAAATCAAACCCACGAGTTTTGCCTTTCAAGTTGTTACGAGTGGTAGGTTTCAGCTATAGGTCGTTTTGGTTGGTCACCATCACAGTGTCATTTATTCTTCCATGAAGTAGTGATGTTAACGCATCACTGTGTTTTGTTGAAGGGCACTGTAGCAAGTGTAATTACTGGGAAAATGAGATTACGAACTAATGTCTCAAATGAGGAGCGCGGTACGGTGACATTCTATTTTTTAATATTTTTGACCTCTTGTTCTTGCATCAATCCTATAATATGGTGGTAGCACCTTACCTGTGTTTTAGTGAAACAAAGAAACATTGTAAACATTGGCAATTTGAAAATAAGTGACCGCGAGTTTTTATTGCGTCGTTCTTTTCTCCGGCTTACCTATTGTTTGCTAACAAGCATTACATGTAAATGAAGAATCGACTTTTCACTAGTGTAGTATTTTACTTCATAAGTGGA